>CM063452.1:5285000-10285000 GCA_032191425.1 Lymantria dispar | reverse complement strand
CGTGCTTATTTTTATATTCTCCGATATTTAAAATTGCCTATTGCCAATACGTAGTCTGCATAGTGCATAGTGATTAAGATCTACTACATAGCTATCTACTAAGCCAGGGGTCGCGAATTCGATTTCTATAAAGCAATGGTTCCCAACCAGTGATCCGTGGACCACCAGTGGTCCGCAAAAGCTAAAATATATTCCGCGAATGATTATTTATTACACAACTTATTTATGCGAACAAGGATTTTCTGCTTCGTTAGTAATTAAAAACAAGGTGAGGAATCACTTAAAAGTACCTATGTGATGATTTGCGTGTAACTTTGAGTAACAATATTAAACTTAAGATCGCCAAACTCGTGCAAAAGATGCAAGCTCAAAAAGCACATTAATACAAAATAAGTTTATCTTAAAAATATTATTATTTCTTTTTATGTAATTTCCTATTGAGTTTTTAATTAAAGTTTCAGTTTGATTATTACAGTTTATATTTATTATACTTACATAGTGATCCCTGCTAACAAGAATATACATAAGTGGTCCCTGACCAAGAAAAGGTTGGGAACCCTTGCTATAAAGGATAATACGTTGTGCGATCCACAAATTGTTGTTATGAGCCAGGCGCAATGTATTCTTGCCGTATAGTGACGGAGTAAGAATACCATTCCCCACCCCTTCACTTACCCGTGGATTACAATTAAAGGATCACTAAAAGAATTTCAGCAATACTCTTCTGAGAAATTTATTAAATCAACGGTGATTTCCAGCCTGGTTCCCAAGTTGAGGAAATGTGGGATTATTAGAGAGGATCAACTGGACTGGAACTGATGTAATGGTTAAGATATTGATCTACATTACCAGTATCGTGGGTTTGAATACCACGCAGGACCAATAGTTTATGCGATCAGTGAATTGTCGTTCTGAGTTTGTAATTTGTGGTGGTTATTTTTCATATGCACATAAGATCTGTGCAAGAGAAGGAAAATCTAAATGAAACCCTATACCAACATGTTTGACCGGCATGATATAGTAAGTGTATTCCGATTGTGGAGGAGGCCCGAGCCCAACAACGGGACCTATGTGGGCTGCGAGGACGTTGGTGATTTTATATTTTTGTGAAGTCCCCGTAGTACAAGGATTATTTCCTTAGAGCAAGGAGGAAGGACCTTTAAAAAAAAAGAACGAATTTCAAACTAACAGTGGACATTGATGAGCTATTTAGATAATTGGATAGTGGAATGTATTGTAAATAAAACTATATTAAGGATTTTATCGCTTTTGTTTTTGTTTACTCGACGTGTCGAACACTAAATACGTAATACTCGCGTAAATATCAAACATCATTAGTCCAATGTAGAACATACGAGTAGAACTGGCCGAAACGTGTTAGCGTTATTTATGATCTTGTATTATATTCAATATCTTAATATTTAAGTGTTAACTATATTAAAATATTTTCATAGCATCCATTCCGTGTGATGACGGAGTAAGAATACAATTCATTCCCCTTTCTTTCCCGTGGCTATCGTAAAAGACGACTAAGGAGTTACAATACACAGATAACATCTATGTAATAGAATAAAAACTCGAAATAAAACCCTATGCCAATCCCCCTGACTAGCATGCTGTAGTAGGTCAATTTACCTCCCATTATGAAGGAGGCTTAAGCTCAAGAGTGGGAGGTATATGAGCTGTGATGATGATGATGATAGCATTTTATGTAATATGATACGGAAGAACTGCGGGGAATATGTGTGAATATGATATAAAAGTACTTTACATACATTTTCCTTTTTCCACTAAAATTCCCAGAAGATACTGTTAACAGTATGGTTATCATGGCGACGATTTAATTTACTGACGAACCATTGTCCAATTACTGACGAACATATGAAGCAACTAAAAATATGAAATAACTGATCTATATCTAGGGTAAAACCGGGATAGATACCGAACTTTTTGAAAAAGCTTCCTAATTTTAAAGATATTAATTTTAAATGAATAATTTCTATGCATGTAGATAGCTTAATCATTTGTTTTGATAAGTTTTTTATTTTTTCTGACCTATCAATTATAGATTTTTCAAAATGTAGCTTTTCGTGGACCCCTTTTTTTGAGGATAGGTGCCAGTAGATGCCTACTTGTATCGATAGTTGCCCTGCCATGGAAATAATGAGGAGGATAGGTGCCTGCAGTGCGGGATACATGCCCTTCATTTGTAAAATAGCAATTTCTCCAAAAAATATGGTTCTAATTAATAAAATAATACTTAATATAACAGAAATAACCATAATGAAATTTCGTTTCGTTTCGTCGTAACCATAATTAAAATTCGTTTATGCCCACGTTTTTTTATCAATTTCATCGAAATCTGACTGTAGTTGTTCTGTAGTTCAAGAACATACGCGAGCTGGCACTCCTTTTTTTGTGGGTTATGGTTAGCACACACGCCGTTCATTCTGTCCGGAGCGTCGAAAGGACAACAGATCTATCCCGCTGGGGCATCGATCCCGTTTTTACCGTATACTAATATGTAACGAGAAATAGTTTGTTGGTTTGAACGCGCTAATCTCATGAACTACTGGTCCGATTTGAAAAATTCTTTCAGTATTAGATAGCCTATTTATCGAGGCAAGCTATAGGCTATATATCATCACACTAAGACCAATAGGAGCAGAGCAACAATGAAAAATGTTTCTGAATCCGGTTTTTTCCTTTAGGTTTCACAAAAATCATGTGTGACAGAATTATTTAGAATTATTTTATTTATTTTCACCTTCTACGTAAACAAAGTCGCGAGCACAGAAATAGTAATACTTATTCATTTTTCTGTGGTCGCGAGTCAATGTTAGCATTAGCTTAAAGTAACTGTTCCACGCTGACGACGACGTTTGTAACTTGACCCTGGCAACAATGGGCTCGTATTAACAACTGATTGTTAATACAAACAAAAGAAAACATACGAGTAATTTTCACATTTTTGAAGTCATACTTTAGCACGTTAGCGCAAAATTATGAGAGTAAATTTTTACAATGCGCACACCATCACGAAAAAACAACATCCCGAGTTTAGCAAATTAACATTTTTAAGACACGCGCCCACTGTCACAAATGTCAGCTAGATAATGGACTATAATAAAACTTTTAATGTATTAAACTTAGGATAATAACGTATAGAAGGATAGTGTCGGTACTTAAACGATCAAAAATATGAAGATGATACTTAAACGATCAAATATATGATATGAATGAAAAATACTACATGCGCGCAGGCGATTACACACGTACACACGCACACCACTATACGAATTATGCAGTCAAATTTTGTTTTTATTAAGATAAATCGTTGAAATACTTTTAAAAGTAATGTTAATACACTTTTTATGTTTTTCAAATATGTTGTGACACTATTTGAATGCAGAAACCGTCATAATTACATATTTACTAATTAAAAGTCGCGTACGGACGTGCAATAAGTACAGTGACCTTGTACACTATGGAACGGTTCCGGCGTAAGCTCCATTAGTCTCCAATTTAAATGCTTCATTTTTTGTGCGCGGACTTACCTTCTATACGTTATTATTCTAAGGTATTAAACATGTTTTTTTTTTCTATTATTAATGTCATTTTTCTACAAAAGTAGGATAACGTGAAGGATGAAATTTTAGAAAGATTTTTAGTACACAAACACATTTTTACTATCCTTACTTACATTGACATTAAAGTCACCTGATCAGAAATAACCTAACCTATGTTTTATTTATAGCGAGCGCTTGAATCATATTCGACAATAACATTTGCAAAATACTAGATTATAGCTGCCAAAAGCTTTCAAGACTTCTGTATGACTTACAGAGGTTATTTGTTTTCATAAATCACTAACAATAAATACCATACAAATCGACAGCACTGTCAAAATAAATATTCGTAATGAGTTAGTTAATTATGATATTTTATTTTTCATTTAGCTACTCAATAACTGATCAACTTACATTTATTGAATATTAGCAAATTTTCAACAATCGTCATTTCATTTCAGCCCACACAAGTCTTATTGGGCTTCGTTCTTCTTCACAATGGCAGGGGTTTTTAGTGGGAGGGGTTTTAACATATCACGCTCTTGAATTATATTAATATTTTAGTGTTATATTGAATAATTTGCCTGATATGTTGTGTAATATAATACAGTTAAGGTGCTGAAGCGTTGAGAATATGATAAAATAGTGATTTACGTATATTTTCATGTTCTATCATAAATTCCCAGAGATATCATTAATTTTGTTTTCAGCGCTCAATTAATGTTAACAACTTGACTTACTAACGGTCGTTGACTATTATTATGAAGAAGTTTTAAATAATATGCGAAGAAAATTATATGAGACTGCTGTATGGACTTTGTTCCCTTAGCCTGTCCGACACACAGAACCAAAAAAAAAACACAATGTCAGGGAAATTATTCTACTATAGGTATCACACTTTGGTCAGATGGATTAGCATCGCATTTTATTTCGAGTTATCCTTCTCTTGCTCTATGAATATTATCTACATATTTTATCGATTAGTCGTTTTTATGACACTTACGGACAAGAGAGGGTGGTTAAGTATATTCTTACTCTGTCACCACATCATCATCACAATTCACAAAAGTCCCTGCTGCTGTGCTGTGCTCAAGCCTCCTCCACAATAGGAGTGAAATTCAGCTACTATACCGCGCTAGTCAAACGGGTTGGTATAGATAGATTTTTATTTTTTAGTTCGATTAAGGTTAAAATTTTCCAAAATATATGCAAAAGATGAACCAGATCCACAAGCGGCAATCGATCACAAATTAACTATAACAGCTATCATTCATTTCAGCCACCTTGGAGGGAAGGAAAGAAGGTAGGAAGATGAAAGGAAGCTATGAACAATATTCATGAAGTGAGGGGGTATAGAAGAAAAATAAATATGTATAACTAAAAATAAATAAATATTGCGCCCATCGAAACTTTCGGAACGGCACTATTAGATTAAATTAAATTACATTTTTTTATACAATAGATACTATACTTTTTCATAGAGTAGCTTATTCAAATGTCCAACATTTCAGTCATCAACAAGACAGTCGTTATTATTAGAAAAAAAAATGTTTCAGAGGGATAGAAAAAAGTGTTGAATAAAATTTCAAAATACTATATAAATTTTTCACATGCCCGCCAAAACTTATAATAAATTTAAACTAGAAAGAAGCCAGAGCGATGTATTTCATATTCTACTACCAAAAAAAAAACCTAACCGCAATAGACATTTAAATAAAACGCGCCATAACACCCCTCGCGTCATTCGAAAATTGAAAATAATACGATGACATCAATTCAGTAAAAAGCGTGGAATTTATACATCATAGACTAGACAGTACCTACACATGTCAAAAATATCCTTTCCGCGTGTCAGGGTTGACTCTAATGCTCAGTGAATTTTGCATGTGAATAGCCTTCACAGACCTTCACGCTGGCGGTAATGTGACAAGCGACAACCCTGCTGTATATAGAATGTAGGATATCTGTTTTGTTTCTTGGAACAGGATGTATGGATAGTATTATACTAGGTACGTTTGTACAGGATATGTGTGATTTGTATACTGTGACGCCTCGTTAGAATCGGAGAGTGATTAGAGATTAAAGGATCGGAAGTCATTGTTATTGATTTCTTCGAACAAGTGTTGAGAAAAAATTAGGCGAGTGATATTCGCTTACGATGGGTTCTGTACCTTCAAATAAGATATAAAGCAGGGTTATTTTTAAATTATTTTATAAAATTAAAAAGCTGTTTTAATTTAGATATCCTGTTTGAATATTATACACCATTATCATATTTGTTGCCGCCAAATTATAAAATTTGTACAACAGATCTAATCGGATCATTTCTGAACGGTGGCGACAAGTATTTGCTATGTGCATCCCTTTCCCCCGCCACGCGTGTGTCAGTAGCGTACGCCGCTCGGTCACAAAAACATCATCATCATCATAGCTCACATACTTCCCACTGTTGGGCTCGAGCCTCCTCCGCATTAGGAGGAAAATTGATCTACTATGCCACGCTGGTCATACGTGTTGGTATAGGGTTTTATTTACAGTTTTCCTTCTCTTGCATGGATGTTATATGCATATTCTATCCCTTAGTCGACTTTTACGACATCCACGGACAAGAAACGGGGTGGTAAATTGTATTCTTACTCCGTCACCACATAAAGGATACACCATACCATCGGCCTATTAACTATATTGGATACAGACCTCCTCATAAGAGGGATAAGGCCATAATTACCATTAATAGTCAACACATTATTGACACATTTTACTCTAACCAAACATATTATTACCCTAGTATATACTATATACCATACAATCCGCCTGTCGACAATGAAGGTGGATGAATGTGCGGCTACGAATACTACCAAACCTTACACTGACTATCCCTAAAAGATGACTAAAAGCTTTACATCGACTTGAGTCAACTCTATTTGAACCCGTCTGGTCAACAATTATATGCCTAAGGAGGACTGACATCAGACAGGCGACTGATCATAAAATTATTGCCTATAAATTTTACAATATGTACAATGGAAGTAGTCACTTTACGTCAACCCTAAGTAATTGGGATGAGTGTAGGATGATGAAGAATAAGCCTGTAGCCATAATTATTGGAGATAAGGTCTCCTCAAGGAAGGCTAACGCTATCATCGACGTGCTTGGTACTAGTGTTGCCCAAATGCAAGACCAAGACGAGACTTGGACCGGTCTTGGTCTTGGTCTTGCAACATCACACCTGGTCTCGTCTTGGTCTTGGTCTTGCGCACCCGAGTCTTGGTCTTGGTCTTGGTCTTGCGCACCCGAGTCTTGGTATTGCAGCAAGAGTCTTGCAAAGTTTTGCAGTTAGAATAACGTAACAGTAATTTATCATGGCAATGAAAAATCCAACTAAATTAATCAAATATCCTATCCTATCTATCCATCTGCTATCTTATAGTTCACTATTGAATACAATACTTACCACTGGAGAAAATTACTCTTCTATTCCCCTGGTGTTCCATTAGACAGCGTTACTACTCTTATGACAGGACTTTCGACCCTATTTTCTTAAGACGTCACCACACGAGGCAGTTGATACAATAAATTTTATGTCATTTTATAATCAATGCGATATTTTACAATTAATGCTATTGTTTATATTTCCCTTCAAGTTAAGTGGTATGTATCTATTGTATTTCCAGTTTGGTTACTGATACTCTGGATACTTGAAAAAACCTGTTGCTCTATTGCCTATATAAATACTTTGGCCGCTGGATCCATGTAGCTCTTAATATACTATTTATTCAAGAACATATAAAACTGATTTAAAATTTTATGGTTTTAATACTTGTAAAATGTATGATATTCGTCGTCATCGTCACAGCTCATAAAAGTGCCACTGCTGGGCTTAAGCTTCCTTCCAGTAAGAGGAAAATTGATCTACTATACCACGCTGGTCAGACATGTTGGTACAGGGTTTTCTTTCTAGTTTCACTTCTCTTGCACATATGTTATATACACAGGGTGTATTAGGTTATGGGACAACTGTTCATGTATGTTGTAGTTCAACAGTCATAGATCATAATTAGAATGTATATTACACAAAAACAATATAACGTAAAAGTTATAGTGTTTACAAAAATGTGTGTCTAAGAGTTTATGCCTTAAATTTTATGCATTATGTAGGTATGTACAGACAGGATATATGTAAGCATGTAAAATTTCAGCTGATTTATGTTAAAGCGAAGTTTGTCTTGCTTATGCAAACGTAATCATTGATTTATTCAAATTCTAATGAACATTTAACAAAATACGAATATGTTGTAGATTAAGTATCATTCCTTTATACATTTTAATCAATTTACACGAAAAAACGATGACAAAATTGAGAACTTACATGTCTCTCAATTCATTAACGAATCGATATTTTTATTTCAATTTTTTTTCATGGATTCCTAACACCATTGCCCGATCCGATTTGATACGACATCCACAGGTAAGAGAGTGGTGAATTATATTCGTACTCTGTCTTTTTTTTTTGTGTGTGTAGCTGTTGGTCGCAGATGACCTTGACAGCTTAACGCGGTCAATGGGTGAGCGCTGATGGCTCTCAACCCGGTAAGTAAGTTAAGCGAACATGGCCCGAGGGCTCCCCCTGTGGGGAACCGACCTCGGCTCGGGGCGTCGCTGAGAGCAAAGTGGGCGTGGCCAAGTTTAGGTTAATGACTTTTACGCGGCGCGGTTTTCGACCTCGACGGCGAGGCCGATACCGCGGAGTTTTATCTGTTATCGCTGCGCGAGCTGTGTAGGTCCTTTCTTAGGCGATCATAATAGCGTCATCTTCTTCTTCAAGAAGATGACGAGGACGTCGGACCGCGGATATTTTTGAGGGGACGTAGTTTACCGCCCCAACCACTAGTGGATTGGGGTGATTCGTGGCAGAGGCAAAATAGCGCTGGGAGCAACGCTTCATGTACTGCCTGATGGTGATCGTACTCTGTCCCTACATGGACATTTATATAGATTAATTGTAGGCATATTTCTATGTCCAACAGTGAACGTCGTTGGGCGTATGAATAAACGGATATATAAATATGTATAATGGGCAAGAGCACTCTCGTGATTACGGTATTTTTGTCCTTAAGCCTTTCCGAAGAGTAATTCTGAAAAGCCAACACCAACATTGGGAATCGATTGGCCAATAGATGGATATCTCAAGACTGATTTGACTTGCCGTGTAGTGACGGAGTAAGAATATAATTCATCACCCCCTATTTTACCCGTGACTGCGAACCCACGACTAAGGGCTATAATATATAACATCGGTGCAAGAGAAGGAAAACTTGACATGTATGACCTGTAACAACACGGCCGATCACCGTGGCGATTCCCCTCCGGCCACGGCCGATTCTCCTCCTGTTATGTAGAAGACACGAGCTCAACCGTATATAAGCTGAAATGGTGATTTGAATTAAATGCAAGACCGCGAGACTCTTGCAGGCCCAGTCTTGGTCTTGCTCAAGTCTTGCAGGGCCAGTCTTGGTCTTGGTCTTGCAAAAATTAAGCGGTCTTGGTCTTGGTCTCGGTCTCGCATTTCTCGCAAGACCAAGACCAAGACCGCAAGACCAAGACTTTTTTGGGCAACACTACTTGGTACCTACGGCGGGCTGATACTTATCTCTAACTCTTATGATGAACACGAATAATAAATTCTATTCTGAATTCCTTACCATACGAAGAAATGGTATTAAAAATCTAATAATACATAGGTAATTAGAATTAATAACAATAGTATTATAGATTCATGAAGGACAGTATACCTACATATAACAATAGGTGGTAGTGGTGGCAGATAGTTCCTAGTGGTAGGACCACACTGTCGATAGTTATTTGTCTACAGCCGCGGGCCGGTCCGTCCGGGGTAGTACCACGCTCTCATAGAAAATCGACGTCTGAGTAGTAGCAATTTGTTACTGCGCTTCTTTCGGTGAGCGAGAGAGCTGAAAGCCCAACTTTCTGATGGTGTTTGCGTGTGGAGGGTTATGGTAGTGCCTTTGGTATCATCGAGCCTCAATGCACGCATTCACACTCCCTTCACTTTCTTCGCGGTAGGCAGCAGCCTTGTAAAGGTCCATGAGCGGCAGCAACACTTACCATCAGGTGTACTGTTTGCTCGTTTGCCACTGCTTGCAATAAAAAAAATCAGTAAAGTTTCGTCGTCTAACTTTCGTATGGAACATTAAAAAATGCTCTTGTTTTTAGGGTGCCGTACCCAAAAGGTTAAAACGGGATCTTATTACTAAAACTTCGCTGTCTGTCCGTCCGTCTATCTATCACCAGGCTGCATCTATCACCAGTTGAAATTTTTACAAATTATGTATTTCTGTTGCCGCTATAACAACAAATACAAAAAAACAAAATAAAATAAATATTTAACTGGGGGCTCCCATACAACAAACGCGAATTTTTTCCTTTTTTCTTTTTTTTTATAACTCTGTTTTAAAAGTTGTCTTGTTATATTTTTTTTTTAATTTGCAAATTATTAAAAATAAAAAGTGTAATATAATTGATACAACTATCTTTTTATTTTACAATATAGGTAGGTATTTATTTTTGTTGAGCAGATAAAAATTTTTACAGAAATATTGTTACACTCTTGAGCGATGAATTTTGTTTGTTTTTTAACAAATATGTATAAAAATAATATATAAAAATAGTTTGCATTATATTTGAGCAAAATATAATTCAAATTAATTATTTAATTAAATAGCTAATATGCATGTAAAATTAGATTTCATAATACGTAAATTAAATATATTTCCTAACCAACAGGCAATCAAATAATCTATTTAGATTAAAAAATATCCACCTAGCTCTTTGTGAAGTATGAATCTTTATTCTATTCAATCGAAAAAACCTAAGGCAAATGTTTAAACTACTCATAATTAATACCTTTATATGCTCAAGTACATTACTATAATTTTACAACCGTGCCCATTCGGCGTGTTAAAAAATTGGTCTGCCCACCCTAACCTATTACTAACGGCTCGGGTTATGGAATTTATCGCGTTCACCCCTTGTTCCGTGGTGGTTTTATGGTTATCTGCATTTTATGGTAATTTTTTTGCTGATTTTACCCGTCCACCGTTTTTTAAGATACATTAAGCATACCAATGTACTTTAATACATTTACATCGCGGATAAATTTATTTTCCGTAAGGTGACGAAGTAAGGAATACAGTTCACCACCCCCTCTCTTACCTATGTCGTAAAATACGACTAAGGGATATAATAGGCGGATAATATCTATACATGTGTGACCAGCGTGGTGTAGTAGATTAATTTCTTTTCCATTGCTGAAGATGCTCGCCCAACAGTGGGGTTTACATGGGCCGAGATATGTGTTTTCCTATATAATCTAGAATTATGTAGACTTATAATAAATCTATTTCTTTCAGTATTTCGAAAAATTGGTTTCTTTTCTCACTGTAGGTAGCGACTGAGCTGTTTGCTCGTCGGTCATCAAAAGGCAATAAAAGAAGAAATTATATCATCGTATGAAGTGAAACTATTTATATTTTTACTGAACCAGTATTTGAAATCATAGACTGTTCATGGTCAGAAAGCCGTAAAAATATTTAATATTCGTTGCGTATTAGGTAAATTTCATATTCATGTACATTTTCCATTGCTAGCTATTAGCGCCCTTCAAAATGTAACTGAAATTGGTCTAGAATACCACCCAAGTATTACGGATCATCATTTCAGCTTATAAACGTGCTTCTGTTGGGCTCCAGCCTCTTCCACAATAGGAAGGAAATTGATTATGCTGGTCAGACAAGTTAGTATAGGGTTTTATTTCGAGTATTCTCTCTCTTGCATATATGTTATATGCATATTATGTCCCTCAGTCGTCTTTTACGACATCCAAGGGCAAGATAGGGAGTGGTGAATTGTATTCTTACTCCGTCACCACCCGGAAAACGTGTATTCTGGTATTAATATTATACTTATAAGTAAATACTTATACTACAAAATACTTATACTTATAAGTTTTTTTTTTTTTTGGATGGGTTACGGTCAGTGCACCTGCCGCCCGGCTCCGTCCGGGGCGACAGAGGAGCGGCGCGCGACTCGTAACCCACCCATATAGCACGTCGCCTTCGTCGTTGGACCGACCACCAATGCAGAGTTCCTCGACTTTAGTGGTCGATCCGATGGAATATCCCGAGAGAGTACCCTCTCCCATTGAAAAAGTATAAGTATTGCGTATACTTGGGTAGTATTCTAGACCAATTTCAGTTCAGCCCTGATTTACGGATAAGGTTTTATTTCCACTTGTACTTCTCTCACGGTGATATTAACTACTTACATTGCTTAGTATCTACTATTTTAAGACATCCACAGGCAATAACAGTTAACTTCATGCATTCTTAATGCATCGGCATACGCCTTACACTAATAAAATTATTTACACTTTAGAGCGAGTAAACTTACTTATTTAACTAATATAGAATTAATTTTACCCCAAGTATTTGTATTGGTGGTCATAAAGAGGTTAGGTTAGGGCGGGTTATGGAGCTGGATTCCATTCCGAACGTTTTGAGTGAGGCTTGAGCCCAGTAGTGGGACGTATATGAGCTATAAGATGGTGGTGACGACTTAAATTTTATCTATAGAACGGCTGAATCTGTATGCATATATTATTAAATCGTGTATAATAAAAAAGAAAAGAAAAAGGTGTTGAGTTTCCTTAAATAAATGAATATATACTCACGAAGTATCATGACAAACGAAAGTGCTGATGTCGATGGCTCGTAATTCACTTGATAAACTCTGATATTCATCAGGTCATTCGACCTACAGGTAACGCCACGTTACTGATAAATGATAAATGATAGTAGATTTCTCACAGTTTTAAGAGAAAGGAATATAATGGTCTATTTTCTTAATTTATCAACATTATGTAGTAGGCCAACGCCGTCGACAGTCGTCTGCCACAGCCGTAGACCAGTTGGTCCAGAGTAGTACCATACTCTCACCAATTTGTTAATTCATTTTGTTCCGTGAGCCAGAGAGACGAAAGCCCAACTTTATAAATGTTTGCGTGTAATTGTATTTTGGTGATGCCTTTAGTATCACGGAACCTCATTGCATGCATTCATACTCTCTTCACTTTCTGCACGGTAAGCAGTGGCCTAGCAAAGGTCCATGAGCAGCAGAATCACTTACTATCAGGTGTGCTGTTTGTTAATTCACATTTTTTTTTAGTGTGGGCTGCGGTCGGCGCGCTCCTCGCACCACTCCGCCCGGGGCGACAGAGGGGCGTAAGCACGCAACACCCGTAACCCACCCGAAAACCACGTCGCCTTCGTCGTTGGGCCGACCACCGGAGCAGGGTTACTTGACATCAGTGGTCGGCCCGACGGAATACCTCCTATCGGGGTACCCTCCCATCGACCGACGTCCCCCCATCGGGGAGGACGTCGATCTTTTCCTCGCGCGGTCGGCCTCTCGGCGGGTGACGGACTAATCCCCGGTCACGTCACCCGCGGCCTCGGCTAGGGCGGCATGAGGCGCAGGTAGTTGCGCCTACGCCGCCCCAGTCGCCGGTGGCGGATCTCCTCATTGTTTATTCACATCTAAGGCTGCCACGTCAATGGACCGGCCGGCCTCAGACGGATTTATCCCAGTTCAATGTTATACTCTTAGTCGTATTTTACGACAGCCACGAGTAATGTAAGTTGGTAGTATTTGTAATCGCTACCAGACACAGCTGGTATTTCTGTTCGTCATTAATTAAAAAGCTCCCATCGGCAAGAATGTAATTTTTCAACGAGAAAATTATCTTTATTTACCTCTTTTTTCTTTTATTAGCTTTATATTGTTAAGGTGGGTGACCAATAGGAAGTGCTTACCGTCAGACTGCTTAATTAGATAATAAAAAACTATAAAAATGAAGTAGTTAATTTTAATTGAATATAATTACATAGATATTTCTCACGTAACCATCATCATCCTTGACCAGCAACCGATTCGAATCACAACAGGGACAACCGTGATATACTAACACGCATAGCCGAATCCTTTTTTTTATTTTTAAACATGACCATAGACCAGAACTAAAACTCACTGAGTAACTCACCTCGACATTTAATTTAACACGTATATTGTAATTAATAATTGACTAACACGAGATGTTGGACAATTCACTGATATAATATGATTGATTACATCAAGACCGTGTCAAAATAATATAAGGTTCTTTTTTTTAAGTCGTGAGATTCGAATAAATAAAGGAGGAAGTCTGAAAGTAGTACCTTAGACGGTGAAGTTAATAGTTTACTATCGTGTGAACGTGTGGAAAAACATGATGAATGTAACATTGCTGGAAGACTTATAAATATGAATGGAATTATATTAAGATAGATAATAAACATCCTTTATGTGTGATATTCGGATTGAAAATAATCTTCACAACGATAGAATAGTTGCTAATATGCTTGCCAGAGAAGAAAACTTAAGATCATAGCTGACTTATCTGATCAGAGTTAAATAGCTCAATTCATCTCAGCTCATATACATCTGACTGTAGGGCAAAAGCCTTCTAGATAATAAGAGAGAGAAATTAACCTGCTGTACTAAGCTGGTCAAACGAGTTGGTATATAATTTTATTTCGAGCTTTTCACTTCATGCGTAGTTTTTATATGCATATAGCTATGCCTATATGGTAGTACCACATTATTGATAATCATCTGTTTACAACCACGGGTTCATCCATTCGAGGTACCACGCTCTCGCGTAAAATCGACGGCTGAGTAGTAGCAGTTCTTCCTTCGATGACCGAGAGTAACGAAAGCTCAACTTTCTCAAGATGTTTGCGTGTGGTGGATTTTGGTAATGCCTTTAGTATCACTAAACCTCATTTCATGCATCCCCATTCCCTTCACTTTCTTCATCCAGCAGTATCACTTACCATCAGGTCACTGGACCGCAAACAGAACCCTGGATGATAAGTGTTACTGCCTGCTCATAGATTGCTAGGTTGCTGCCTCCCGTAAAGAAAGTGAAGAGGATGCGAATGCGTGAACTGAGTTCGGTGATAGTAAAGGCATCACAAAAACTTGTGAAAAAGTGAAAACTAATTGCAATCGGAATGGAATAGAGATATTTTTAGTTCGAGTTATTGCTTGATTCCGATAAGGTGAAAAGAGAGCATATCGCCGCGCTTTGCGCGCATGTAATATCTAAAAAAAATATATTTATCTACTTATTCTTACAGATCGCATGAAACCTGGCTTGTTAGGTAATATCTGAAAAAGATTAAAAGCAAAGTTGAAAGTAAGCATTATCATTAACCTTAGGCCATAAACAAGGCACCTGCGCCATATTTGTTTCATCTGTGTAATATACCAGACAAACTTCTCTATCCAAACTAACAAATGATATTAACCTGCTCACCCGTAAAAATAAACACCCAGCTCATTATTTTGTTTCGTCTAGAAAATACTGTTTTCTTGACCTAATAATAATTCTATGCCTATAAAATAAATTCCTGTTTGAAAGCTGACAAGGCCGCCAACATAAGATAAAAAGCGCTGCCTTGACGGTTGGCAGGCCCGACACTTGACGTCTCAATTGTCTTTGATCACAAATACGTGCATTATTCATAGGTAGAGGGGCTTTTGTGAATAAGGCAAGTGAAAAGAATTGCACCTCCTTTAATACAATATTATTGAATGTGTTTTAAACAATTATTAATGGAAGCTTCTTAAAGTTTTTATTGATCAATAGTCGCTTTAAATTAATGTATGTTCATATGAAAGAACTTTCTAATCTATATATATAGGAGAGGCGGGTTTTGCGAGCGATATATTGACTCATCACCATATCTCTGGAACTATAAGGCGTACAGACTTGAAATTTGGCAGAAATATTCCTTTCGTTGACTAGAGGTCAGCTAAGAACGGATTTTACGAAATTCCACCTGCAAGGGGTGTTGCGGGGACGTTAACAATAATATACATATAAAGGAACAGGGTGAGCCGAAGCTACTGAAGCTAGAAAAATGAAATTTAGACCGTAGTTTCATTTCGTGACGTAGGCATCCACTAAGAAAAGATTTTTTGAAATTTCACCCCTAAGGGGGTGAAATGCAACGGTAAAGTTTATATGGCAAGAAAAAAATCTTTAGCTACTGTCTTCAAATTAAGTACAAATACTCTTTAATAAAAATAAATAAACACGTGTTTCAGCGTTTGTCCTTTTTCATCCTTTAAGGGTGTAAAATAGTTAGAAAGATGTCAGTTTACTGACTTATCACAGAGCCGAAAGTACTGAAGCCAGAAACGTGAAATTTTGACATTAGTTTCTTTGCGTGACGTAGAAACTCACTAAGAAAGGATTTTTTGAAATTCAACCTCTAGGGGGTAAACCGCAGTAACAAATTTTGTATAAGGAGAAAAAAAATCTACATAGATTTTCTTCAAATTCTCCAAAAATATTCTATAGTAAAAATAAATAAACACGTATTTCAGCATTTTTTAATTTTCACCCTCTAAGGATGAAATCTACACTAATATTATAAAGAGGAAACGTTCCTTAGGAATAAACTGAAAAACTCCTGGACGGATTTCGATAATTCTTTCACCGTTAGAATGTTACAGTATCCCTGAGTAACATAGGCTATATTTTATCCCAGTATACCCACGGGAACGAGAACTACGCGAGTAAGGCGACTGAAACCGAAGCGAAACGAGGGCGGGCTGCTAGTAACATATATATGGATTTGAAAGGCAATCTTTTTTACTTTTTTAGTACTTAGTGACAAGTACATAACGCAGTCTTCTTTATTATAGGAAGGATAGTTGAGATACTATACCACGTTGATCAAACAAGTTGCTTTAGGATTCTATTTCGAGTTAATCTTCTATTTCACAGATCTTGTTTGCATATTACATCCCTTAGTCGTCTTTTACGATACCCACGAATAAAAGAGGAGGTAGTGAATAATGTATTCTTACTCCGTCACTACACAGCAAACACCTATAAAGTAACTGTGTGAACTTATTTCCATCATATAGTAGGTAATACATTATTAGAACAGAACTTGTATCAACATTTTATTCATTGTACTTCATAAGTAGGTACACCTATAGCTTAAAGCTCAAATCCTTATTAAGTACTGTTTAATTCAAAGTATAGGAACTTAGAAACCTATATTCTGAGTCGCTTTCAACGTAATAGCGACTGATAGGGCGGTTTATTATTACCATCTATCCATCCATATATCCATTCATCCATCCATCTCTCTATTCATCCATCCACCCATCTATCCATACATCTATCCATCCGTCTATCGGTTCATCTTTCCTTCTATTTATTTATCCGTCAAACCATTCGTCTATCCATCCATATATCCACCCGTCTATCCAACCATTTATTCATCCATCTATCCCTCCAAATATACTTCCGTCTATCCATACATCTACTCATTTCTCCATGTATCTATCTATCCATTCATCTATGCATTTATCCATCCAACTATACATCCATCAATTCATATATGCGTCTATCCATCCATTTATGAATCCGTCTATCTATTCATTCATCTATCTATCCATTTAACTATTCATCCCTTTATGCATCAATCTATCCATCAGCTTATCGACATCCACTATTGAACATAGGTCTCTTTAATGAGAGAAAATGGCAAAATGGACGCGCTTGGCACGTGGATTGGCGATCGTAGTTAGTAGTTAAAAGTTTTCCAAGGCTGCTGGCCATTCTCCCGGTGATGTCTGTAGTCTGTAGGTTTATATGACGCTTAGGGTAAAGTGACGTTGGAAGTTGCTGACCAGCTGGCGGCCAATTTACGAACGGCGTTGGCAGGTATGGCGGATGTCATCCGCCCCGTCAAACGTGCTGATATCCGCGTGACCGGAATGGATGACTCCGCCACCGAGGAAGAGGTACGTGCGGCAGTAGCCCGCACATGTAGCTGCGACACCGGGGAAGTCCAGGTGGGACAAATCCAGCGTGGACCCCGTGGCATGGGCATGGTCAAGGTGCGCTGTCCCGTTGCCGCCGCTAAAATGCTCGCTGATGCGGGAAGGCTTCTGGTCGGCTGGAGCTCGGTAGGTGTTCAGGTGCTGGAGAGTCTCCCACTGAGGTGCTTCCAGTGTCTGGAACTGGGCCATACAGCCCCGCTATGCCCATCCACAGTAGACCGCTCCGAACTTTGCTTCCGCTGCGGCAGCAGTGGACACAAGTTGGCTACATGTGTGGCTGCCATACCACGATGTGCGGTGTGCTTCGCCGCCGGTCGTCCAGCAGATCACACGATGGGGGGAAGACTTTGCAAAGCCCCCTCGTCGAAAGGCAAGGTGTCTCAAGGACCGCGAGCCACCGCATTAAGCGGTAGTTGCAGAGCACAGGAGGAAGCCGAAATGTCCACCTTATGGGAGACAGAGTACGCTTCCTCCAGGCAAATTTGAACCACTGCGCCGGGGCTCAGGATCTGCTGCTACAGTCCATGGCGGAGTGGGATATAGATTTAGCCGTAGCCAGTGAGCCCTACTTTGTCCTCCACTCACCCAGTTGGGTGGGGGACCTCAGAGAAGACGTAGCTGTCCTGTCCAGAGGATGCGTTGGCCCTCCCCTCTCTCCTCTTGAGAGGGGCAATGGTTACGTTGTGGTGGGGTGGTGAGACTTCGCCGTTATTGGCATTTATTTCTCTCCCAACCGCGGCCTAGCAGACTTTCAGTTATTCCTGGACTCTGTCAGTGCCGCGGTTCGTCGTCAGTCGCCGAGGAAAATTGTGGTACTCGGCGACTTCAACGCGAAGTCTCGCGCGTGGGGGAACCCCACCACAAACGTGAAGGGCGCGGCTGTTGAACAGTGGTCCTTCCTCTCCGGTCTATCTCTCCTTAATAGAGGGACGGTCCACACCTGCGTGTGACATCGGGGTGGGTCTATCGTGGACCTAACGTTTGCCAGCCCCGATGTCGCCCGCGGGGTGAGTGACTGGAGAGTGGAAGAAGGGGTGGAGACTCTCTCGGACCACCGTTACATACGTTTTGAGATCTCCGCCCCTCGAGGACCTCTAGGGCCCCGGCGCGGAAGAAGCGGCCGTTTCCCAAAGTGGGCCATTGGCCATTTAAATTTGGAAATGGTCCGGGAGTCTGCCATAGTGCAGCGCTGGGGTGCGGCAGGACAGCTGCCAACAAGCGTGGAGGGGCTCACTGGCCAAATAAGAAGTGCCCTTGAGGCAGTGTGTGATGCAGCGATGCCGAGATCTGGGCGGAGGCCACCGCGTCGACAAGTATACTGGTGGTCACCCGAGATTGATAATCTTCGGGTGGCCTCTAACCAGGCGCGGCGTGTCTACGTCAGATGCCGTCAACGAGCCGATCGGGACGATGTCCTTGAAGGTCGGCTGCGGACAGAGTACAAGACTAAGAAAAAGTTCTTGCAGCTGGCCATCAGGCAGGCAAAGGAGAGGGCCCACGAGGAGCTCCTTGCGGGCCTCGACAGGGATCCCTGGGGGCGCCCATACCAGCGAGCGCGGAACAAGCTCCGCGCTTGTGGCGCCCCTATCATCGAATCAATGGATCCGGGTTTTCTGTTGGGGTTAATAGGGGAACTGTTCCCGCAGTCTGTGGGACACGTTCCCCCCAGAATGGCTCCTCGGTCGGTGATGGAAGTGGAGACGTCAATCCCACCCATGACCGACATCTAAATGGAAACGGCGCTTGCCCGCCTATCTGGAAAGAGAAAGGCGCCTGGTCCCGATAGCGTCCCGGGGCTCGTACCCGGTATCGCTGCGCAATATCTTAAGGATAAGCTCCGGGAACTGCTCAACGCATGTTTGGGGTCCGGGCAGTTCCCGGAGCAATGGAAGTGCGGTAAACTGTGCTTGCTGCGGAAGGAAGGCCGCCCAATCGACTCCCCTTCCGCGTACAGACCACTGGTGCTGCTGGATGAGACGGCTAAATTGTTCGAGAAAGTGCTTGCGGATCGTCTCGTCCAGCACTTCGAGGAAGTTGGGCCGGGACTGACAGAGAAACAATATGGATTTAAAGGCGGCCGCTCCACAATTGACGTGCTAGCCGCCCTAAAGTCCCTGGCCACCGATACGGTGGCCAAAAAGGAAGTACTCCTGGCAGTTTCGCTCGACATAAAGAACGCATTCAACAGTCTCCCACACGAGATATTAAGGGAGGCGCTCCAGTACCATGGAGTGCCTCCTTATCTCCGGAAGCTGTTGGAAGCGTACCTCGATGGAAGGCATGTGTTCTGGGAGGGGGGGGACGGGCGTATTCATCACCATCGGGTGGAGTGCGGCGTTCCACAGGGTTCAGTCCTTGGTTCGATTCTGTGGAACGTTGTTTCGACTGGCTCCTGAGGGGTCGGCTCCTTCCCGGGATGGGGGCTATCTGCTACGCGGATCACACTCTCATCACGGTGAGGAGAGCTGACTTCCAGGGAGCCGCCCGATTAGCACAGGAAGGACTAGCGCTCGTCGTTGACCGGATTGGAATGCTGGGCTTGAGGGTCTCGTTGGACAAAACTGAGGCCCTCTTATTCCATGGCCCACGTCGAGGTCCTCCCCGAGGAGCACACATCAGTGTGTCTGGAGTTGCCGTGCCTGTGCGGGCTCAGATGAAATATCTGGGTCTGCACCTCGATAGAAATTGGAACTTTGGCCTACACTTTGCCCAGCTCGTCCCGAGGCTCACTAAGACGGCCGCGGCACTGGGAAGACTTCTGCCAAACACTGGTGGCCCTGGGTCGTCTTGCCGGCGGCTTTACGCCGGAATCGTGCGGTCCATGGCGCTGTACGGTGCCCCTATATGGTCGGAGTCCCTTACTGCCCGCAACAGGGCCCTTCTGCGACGACCGCAGAGGGTCATGGCGGTGAGGGCTATTAGAGGCTATCGTACGGTGTCCTGGACTGCGGCAACGTTACTGGCAGGCGACCCACCTTGGCCGCTTGTGGCTGAGGCGCTGGCGGAGGTTTACCGGCGCCACACCACAATGCGGGCCAACGGTGAGCAAGTCTCCGCAAGGAGACTGGGCAGAGCACAGGAAGTAGCCCGAAGAGAAGTTATCCGGCAGTGGAGGGAAGATCTTGGGTCCCCCGCAGCAGGGCGGGGGACTGTGGAGGCGGTTGCGCCGCATCTCCACCGCTGGCTCACGAGGAGGCACGGCAACTTAACCTTTAGGATGGTGCAGGTGCTTACCGGACACGGGGTCTTCAGTAAGTACCTGCATGGAATTGGAAGAGAAGGGGCCCCAGGATGCCATGAGTGTGGCGCAGCAATCGACGATTCGCGCCACACTTTGGAAGTTTGCCCCGCCTGGGGGCCCCAACGCCACGTCCTATCGATGGAATTCGGAATAGACCTGTCGTTGCCGACCATTATCACACAGATACTCGACAGCGACAGGTGTTGGTCGTCCATGGCCTCATTTTGTGAGGCCGTTATTTCAAGGAAGGAGGCTGCGGAGCGAGAACGCGAGGCACTTGCCTCCGCTGACTCGCTCCGCGCGCGGCGACCAGGGAGGAGAAGGCGCCAATATGCGCAACTCCTTCCACCGCCCTGAATGACGATTGGACGTGGCCAGACGGCCATGCGTTGGGGTGTCGGGGATTGAATGTCACCAGACGATCTCTCCGGCGCCCCGTAAAAGCGCGGAAGGGGCCGCTGTGGTTTTAGTGGGTATTCCGGTCACATGGTGACCGGCGAGCCCCACACACTCCTCCGTCTGTCACCGGCGGGGGACGGTGCGTAAATACATTTCCACAGCATGAAAAAATAAAAAAAAAAAAAGGGTAAAGTGACGTATTGAATTCTTAAACCATCACACAAGGAAGGTTTTCTTCACCAAAAAAAACAATACGAACCATCAGACCCCTGCTCTTAGCCCATTTATGTAGAATTCGTACCGCATACTTTCTTCCGTTAATTTTATGTCTTTGGATGAGATATTTCAACCCAACAATAGCCTAACTTCCTGAGTTGAAATTCGATATTGGTTAGCTTAGGTTATTATAGACACGTGTAGTATCTTTGTTAATATTCGTAGCTAACTCCACGTCATATACAAAACCAATCATAAATCTATAATAGAGAATATTAATAAATAATAAAAAAGCCTCATAAAAATATACCAAAAGCAACATTGAATAGAACAAGCCCGAAGCGAATGATCCCAGTAATTACTCGTTTGAACTCCTTTAAGAATTCTTAAAGAGATTAAAGAATCATTAAGTATTCTCACTTGATGAGCGTTTGTAAGAGACAGGGCAGATTAAAGTATACCTCTAGGCTAGAATTGCCAAAATTTACTAAGATTTTCCTGCTCGAAATAATTTTATATTGTATACAACATCGTAAGGATTAGTGATTATTATTACTCTTAGTTTTATGTCGCATTTTTTGTTTGTTCATATTCACAATCCTCTTGGCGTCAACTTTTCTCTTTTAAATAAAAGATAAAAGGACAATAATCTTTGTGTTACGGAGGACATTACAAACATATAATTAAAGCACTCAAATTACAGCCAGACTGAATAACAAATTATGGATCGCACAAAGTGCTGTCCTTTTTTTTATTTGGGCGTGGGTTACGGTCGGCACACTCCTCGCACCATTCCGTCCGGGGCGACAGAGGGGCGTAAGCACGCACACCCGTAGCCCACCCGCGACACGTCGCCTTCGTCGTTGGACCGACCACCGGAGGACCGACAAGGCATCCTTGTCGTCAGTGGTCGGACAAAGTGTTGTCCTGCTTGGGATTCGAACCCATGACATAGGCACGGTAAGTCGGTATCTTAACCGCTACGCCATCTATGCAGTCAAATGTATAACTTCATAGTAAATATTAAAAAAAAATACGTACACATCTTTCATAGTATTGTAAAAGTTTTGGCAATAGTTTTATGGCCAGCCTGCCAGACATTATCCCTTCTTGAGAATATATTTGTCGACTAAACAGCATCAGATGGAGTTAGCCTAGTTCATGTGAAATTCTTAGTTGTCTCTTAATACACCCACGAGCAATGTTAAGCTTAGTATTATTAGCACCCACCATCATACGACATATGGTGTTTAACCATATTATTAACTAGCAACCCGCCCTCGCTTCGCTTCGGTTATAGGTTATAGTCGTTTTACTCGCGTAGTTCCCGTTCCCGTGGGAATACCGGGATAAAATATAGCCTAGTTTACGCCCTATATTATAGCTTTCCATTGGTGAAAGAATTTTTGAAATCGGTCCAGCCGTTTTGAAGATTACCCGGAACAAACAGACACACAGACAGACAGACAGACAGACAAAAAATTTTTAATTGCTATTTTAGGCATAGGTGTCGTGCAAATAACCGTGTGAGCATGAAAAAAGCCTATTATTTTGACATTACAAACAGACACTCCAATTTTATTTATTGGTATAGATCACAAATCAACTTAAATTAATTCAAAAACAAAAATTTATAAAACTAATATCATCATTTCGGCTCATATACGTCCCACTGCTAGGCTCAAGCCTCCACCGTAATAGGAGGGATATTGACCTACTATACCACGCTGGTCAGACGTGTTGGTACACGGGTTTATTTCGAGTTTTCCTTCACTTGCATAGACGTTATATGCATATTATATCCCTTAGTCGTCTTTTACGACATCCACGGTTAAGAAAGGATTGGTGAATTGTATTCTTATTCCACCATCACACGGAAAAACGACACACAAGTCCAAGTATTGCAGGTTCCATTTCACATAGGACATTACTTTATCCATCCATCTATCAGTCCGTAGTCATCCCTAGTTGGACATAGACCTCCTCACGAGAATGGCACTTAGAATGGTCTTAAGCTACTCGCACGTAATAGCTCCCTGTAACATTTAAGATGTCGTCTGTTCATCTAGTGGAAAATCGGCCTACGCTACGTCTTTCGATACTTGGTCGCTACTCAAGAACCTTTCTTCCCCAACATTTGTAAGGTCGACGAGCCATATGGCCTACCCATTGCCATTTTAACGCGCTAATTCCTTGAGATATATCGGTTACACTATTTCTGACGGATTTTGGTATTGCAGATTTTATCACGTAGAGAATAGCCAAGTTCGACCATAGCACGCTGAGCAAGTTCGAGCTTTTTTATAAGGCCGACATTTAGAGTCAAGTTGTAATTTGTGTCCATCTAATACATGTTTGTGCAGAAATTATATAGGGAAAGAAGGTCAAAAGGCAGTGAAGACATACTCGGGGTAGAGGAATGAATATCTTGAACATGACTCTCGCCTCTGGCAATAGACAGATGAAAAGTAAAACGCGTGATGTTGTTAAAGGATTTCCTCGTATAAGTAAAAATTAGAAAAAAAGGAAAACCGGGCTTTTTTCAAATGAGCTATTTTTATTCTCAATCATCATCATCATCGCAGCCCACATATGTCCCACTATTGGGCTCGGGCCTTCTCCACAATGGGAGGGAATTTGACCTACTATACCATGCTCGTCAGACATGTTGATATAGGGTTTTATTTGGAGTTTTCCTTCTCTTGCACAGATGTTATATGCATATTATATCCCATAGTCGTCTTTTACGACATCCACGGGCATGATAGGGAATGGTGAATAGTATTCTTACTCCGTCACCACACGGAAGAATATTTATTCTCAATGCCTGTGGCTAAATATTCCTTTATATTCTAATTATATTTTTTTCATTATCTGAAAATACTGACAAATGAGATTCTTTTTTTACAAACGGTGTTAAACGAGCAAACATTACACCTGATGGTGAGTGTTGCTGCCGCTCATGGACCTTTGCAAGGCCGCTCCTCACCGCGCAGAAAGTCAAGGGAGTATGAATGCATACAACGAGGTTCAGTCATACATAAAGCATCACTAAAACCCACCACATGCAAAAACCCTCAGAAAGTTGGGCTGGTAACCCAACTGGAAAGTTGGTACTACCCCGGACGGACGGGCCCGCGGCTGTAGACAGACAACTGTTGACAATTGTCAACAGTGTGGTCCTACCTCTATGGATTTTTAATGAATATTACTTTAGATAAATCAATGTATTGCTCCCTCCAAAAAACCTACCGCAAAATAAATTTTATGCAAACCGTTGAAGCCGTTGCTGAGATTTTGAATATATAGAAATGTACAAGAATTGCTCGTTTAGAGTTATTAGATACAGATCCGCGCGGTGACGCATATAATGGAATTAACATTACTCTTTTATTTACCATGAATGTCGTAAAATAGTTCATAGTACGTTTTTTATTACGTAATACCCACACTATGTGACACGTTTTTTTAGAATTTTCAACCCTCCTTCAGTGACCATCTGAAAGTACAAAATTATAACCAATTTTCTTCAAGCGCATATTTGAAAATCTCTTCCCATCCTAAACAGATCAGGTAGTATAGTAAGAATAAAATATATTGCGATCTCTTACTTTACCATGCGAGTCATAAAAAGCAGCTGAACCACACCAGCGGTATTAGCTCTCCAAGTAAACTGATAATATCAACTGCGTTCTGTAATCCGCATATAAAGAGTGACCTTTATGCCTATTATCACCTTTAAAGAGGAATTCACGTCCAACAACGGACTTCGATATATTTATGAAAGTTTTATCACCTCAACTCATATACATCCCACTGATGGGATCGAGCCTCCTCCGCAGAAGGAACGAAATTGACAAATTATATCATACTGATCTGCAAGGTTAAGGATAAGGTTTGGTTTTAAGTTTGCCTTCTTTTGCGTAGATGTTAGGTATATACGTATTATATCCCTTAGTCGACTTTTGGGACATCCACAGACAAGATTGAGGTTGATGAATTGGTTTCCCAATTAGTCACTACACGAAAAATGTTTGAATTACAATTATTAGAAAACAGTCGAGATTGTTAGTATTAATTTTAAAATTGTTGCTTGTATTTATAAGCAACAAAAGCTTAATGTCTTACGATAATTTACAATTACCTCAATATTTGCCACCCTTGGTTTCTCCAGCACGTGTAGCCCCAGGCTTAGCGCCGTCTTTATACAGCCTTTGTACATTTTGTCAAACGTTAATTAAGCCCTGTGTACACTGCGTAGCTACTGCCTTAATCTGTGAATGAGAGATAATCTATCTTTGAAGTCAAGTTAGTCTTACAATTTCGTTCAACAAATATTATGAATAAATTATATTTTGTTTAATACAATGCGATTTGGAATGTAAGTTTGAAATACTTTTATTTAAGGAAATTATTAAAAAATCTTACATTTTTTTCGGCAGACTTTATATTCATAAAGACAAGTAGCCCACATTTGTTGCAAATCGACTAGGAACTAAATATTTTATTTAGTTCCTATTTGCAAGAAAAGAATACTTCTAAATAAATCCCTTTATCTGCTAATCCATCAGCATATGATAGGTCAATTTTTCTTTCACTGTCGAGAAGAACTTTCACTAAGACTGCGCTCTACGAAAAAAAAATTGAACAGTCGCATGTACAGGCATACTGATTGCAATAAATACATAGTTTTCTTTTAACGGCGCATGTAAGAAAGCATACAACTCAATTAGAAAATAATATACAAAGAAATATACCAACTACTTTTGCAATTTTTATATATATAAATTACTTGTGTACGTGTGTATATCACTAAACTCCTCCTAAACGACTGGACCGATGTCGACGAATTTTTTTGTGTGTGTTCAATCGGATTTGAAATTGGTTTAGATTCACAATTGGACTCGATAGGTAGCGCTTTATTTGAACACAACAACGTCTGTTGGGTCAGCTAGTATATTATACAAAACACAAAAAAGGTTTATATGTCGTTTATAGAGTTTGAAACCACCTATGTCCCATACTGACTTCGTTAAAAAGGCAATAATGCAACGATGGCTTAACACTATTAAGACGCGGTAGGTAGGTGGTGCTGCGTAGATTTAAAAAAAAACATTTTTTTTTTATTTGTACAGAGCAGCCTTTGTGGAGTCATCTAAGCAATTATAATCATATTACAATCCGTCATCTCTATCCACTGCCAGACGTAGACTTATGTGGTTAGAAGCACAATTTCGATAGTAGTTTGTGTAGGTACAGCTTCGGGCCGATCCTTTCGGCATATTTTGGCATAAAATCGTCTGAGTAGAAACAATTTGATACTGCACTTCTTTAGGTGAGCAGAGAGCGAGAGAGAGAGAGAGATGTCCATGAGTAGCAGTATCACTTACCGTCAGATGTGCTGTTTGCTCGTTTGCTACCAACAGTAATTAAAAATATATCTCACATAACACCACATAAACAGTTCCTGCATCCAAAGATTTTATGCAACGCTAAGTCGTAAATACACGCGAGTCCACCTAGCACTGCGTTATATGCGATTGCCATTTGACAATCTACCTTCCTCAGTAGTTAGTGGTTTGTTGGCCGATGTCGCCAATCGATTGCTACTTAAGCATGCTAGCAAGCTGGGATATATCGGTAATACTTATTCTTTCACTGTGTTTCAGTTTTCATGTGGTAAAGAGATTTTGCGTGTTTCAATGAGACTTTTAAAATGTCGACGGTTCATCTATAAGACTCATATTTGTTTAAAACTAAAAAGAATTAGAAGAAGGTAGCTATGTATTGTGTGATCTAGGTCTTTAATGTACAAAACTAACTATGGATATAGTAAACTATGACTACTGGTAAATTCCTTAATCCATGTTTTAGTTAGTTAAAACGGAATTGCACAAGACGTTAATATAGTTGTTAGAGAACAGACAACGCCCCGGGGTATTAGTTAGATGTAAGTTTATTAATTTAGGCTTGACAAACTATGAGGTTGAACATTTGTTTAGTTAGGATTTAATATAGAATAGTTTGTTGTATGACAAATTATGGAATATTCCGTGGAGTATAACTTCCTAATTATAATCTCAATATTATCATGACTCCCTTTTCCTTATTCCAACATCTTGGAATTCCCTTGAATCTATTTTTTTTACTGAGTTCTGTCAAATTTCATTGATGTGTGCATTGCTCTTGTTTTAATAACATCACACACATATTTTAGTTAATAATATCTTATGGCTTATTTGTTATCAAAACATTCATAAACCGTATATATTCTTTTCTATCAATATCATCCTTCATATACACCTTTCTGTCAATACTATACATCCGCTCACTCCCTTTTTGTCAGTATTATCATTAATACACACCTTTCTGTAAATAATATCAATGCGCTCACTCCCTTTCTATCAATATCATTCTTCATATATACCTTTCTGTCAATACTGTATATTCACTCACTCGTTTTCTGTCAATATCTTCCTTTATACATACTTTTCAGTTAATAATACATCTGAGCACATTTGTTTCTAAGTTTAGTACCGATTCAGTACAATCAATTCTGCCGACTTCCTAGAATATTATTTTGAGCTACGGTGGTCAGGTGATAGTTAAAATGGTATTTTATTGTAAGTTAAGAAAACCACTTCTCTATATAATTGAGAATAATAAAAGTACAGATAAATAATAATCCGAGAACTCATATGTATGTATTTACTTTAAATTATACGTGAGATTTTTTTAATCAAAACTCATACACGATCTTGTATAAACAAAGTGGTACAGGTAATACTAAATGAATTGACATTTACGTATTGCCTCTTCAAGCTCTGTACAAAACACATGAACTTGATTGATTCTTACAACATTAATTATTGCAGGTTTAATCACGAATAATGTCAGTTATCTAATATACGAAACGACTTCTTAAATCCTTCAAAACGATTAGTTTAACAAGTCATTAATGTGTAAAAAAAATTGCCATCGGAACCATCTCGGGCCGGACCTTGGCTTCGTAATGGTGTACTTTTTATGTACAAGGTGGGAACTCGGTTGAATAGAAGTCTGAATTTGATTTAGTAGTTAATAGTTCCGTAAATTGCGTTTTTATTTTCGTATATTCGGTAGAAGATTTGCAACGGTTCTTTTGATGTTAAACGAAGGTTTTTCAATTCGACTATTTTTCTTATAGATTC
Source organism: Lymantria dispar (assembly GCA_032191425.1). NCBI lineage: Eukaryota > Metazoa > Arthropoda > Insecta > Lepidoptera > Erebidae > Lymantria > Lymantria dispar. The sequence continues at coordinate 10,256,402 of CM063452.1, read as the reverse complement.
AATCCAAATCACAAAGATGTTTTTATTTTATTTGCTCCACTCATTTATAGGAAGAATTAGTGTCGATCTCAGCATTGCCTATTTAGAATATCAAAAGTATTTTTTTTTATTGCTAATGTTGGCAAAAGAGCAAGCAGCACATCTGATGACAAGTGATACTACCGCATATGGACCTTTGCAATATTAGGCGCATAGCTAGATCGCTGCCTACTCTGAAGAGAATGTTCTTCTCTGACCTTTTTTGAAAGACAGACATGTCATAGCACTCGGGCAACATAGCAGCATGTAGGATAGTGAAATGGTAATTGAATATCACTTTTATTTATAGAATGATTAACCGATTTTATATTTTGTTTCCAATCATTATAATATATCAATAGCAGCTGTATATATAGTAATCAATTTTTCTTTCACAATCCTCGTTTGGTGGAAAACAGCTTAAAATGGCAGCAGTCTGAACTTTAAATAAATATGGTATCAAATACTGTATATTATATAAACCATTTTTAGTACAAACATGGGATTACCTACTTTTAGGTTAATTTCTCTTCCTTTGTGTGGGAGCCCAGTAAGAATACAGGCTGTGATGATGATAATGATGAATATTTTAAAAGCTTTTATTATTTAACTTGCCCTTTTAGTAGTAGTATAGGATCCCGCTATAAAACGACCTTCACCGAGATGTTTATTTGATGAAACTTATTTTTTATTTAATTTAATATATCAATAAATATATTGCATATGGGTTGCTTAACAAATTTTAGTCCAGAGTATGATTAATTAAGAATTAAAAAAAAAAATTTTCTTACATTTCGCCGATCAGACCGGTGCAAAATGCTAGTATCTATTTATCTGTTTATACCTGGCTACCCGAGAGTTGTGACTGGAAAAGAATATGAAATCTAACGTTTGCATATTCTATGGGCTTCATACTTTCGATTGGTATAGAATTTGTCTAATATGTAATCAAACCGGTGCAATGTATATAAAAAAAAATAGTTAATAATACTCTGGACTAAAATTTGTTAGGCAACTCATATGCAATATATTTATTAACATATTAAATTAAATAAAAAATAAGTTTCATCAAATAAACATCCTGGTGAAGGTCGTTGTATAGCAGGATCTTAGACCATAGGTATGTTAGTATGGGATAAATCTTGCGAGTTAAATGAGAACCATTTCCTGTCATTAGATTAGGTTGAAATTTGGTTTACTTACGTAACTTCGTTGACAATACAATAATATGGTACCATGAAGCTTGTCTCAAAATGGCGTCGAAAGGTGGCCATAGGAACTCCTAAATTAAACGAGATAAAACGTCGATTTTGGACTCGATTGAATAGTCTTGACAAGCAGCATTTAAATAAAAGCTTTTTTTTTTAGTTTTTTAATTAATATTTTTATAGTATTTTAGGGAATTATAAAAGCAAAGTACAAAATAAAATTAGATTTTAGTTCTAGGCTATTTAATAGATAGGTACCACAATGTATCATCTATCTCTTAGACTCCATCATAATGCGAAATTATATGAAACTTTTATCTCAGATTCGAAAGCTATGAAGTTCCATAACATCTTCGGTAAAAATCTTAGCGTGTGTTTAAAAACATTAATTTTAGTAACTGTGGAACCATGCTACTTGCCATGTTATAGAGAAATTGACCTTTTGTTCCATCATGGTTAGACCGGTAAATTTAGTGTTTTAACTCGAGTTTTCCTTCTCCAGCATAGTTATAATACATTTAACCAACCCCTATCTCGCCCGCGGGTATCTTAAAAGACGACTAAGGAATATATGCATATTCTTATATATATATATATATCTTCTATGCAAGAGAAGAATACTAAAAAATAAAACCCTATACTAACTGGTTTGATCAGTGTGGAATAGAAGGTTGATTTCCCTTCTATTGTGGAGGTAGCTCGAGCCCAGCAGTGAGATGTAGATATATGAGCTGCGATGAATACTGATATAAAGTAGGTAAATTAAACTACTTTACGGATTTTATCGCGTTTGTATTTGATGTTCGATTACCCGACGTTTCGGACACTTTGCAGTATATTCATGGTCACGGGCGGACTAAGATGTCCCACATCCAACAAGTTTTCGTTATTACAGAGATTTATAATTAGCTACCCGGTACAGAAAATTAGTTATTAAATTTTGACCCACATTTTTGTACAAATTTAATGCCAGTAGGTATGCCATAAGAAAAAATGATTCTATATGAAAAATTTATATTGTTTATGGTTAGTAATTATTAAACATTAAATTTTCAGTAATTATTATGACAATTTATTAATTTGAAGACCTAACAAATCTATACTACCACCGAATCGGATCGCGGTCACACTGAGAAAGATCCTGCAAGGAAACTCAGGGGACATAATGCTAAATTAATATTAATATCTTATATTTAATTTTATAGAATTCAATTTAATAACTAATCTTCTGTATTGGGTAGATAATTATAAATCTCTGTAATAACGATGACTGATTGTGCAAAGTGTTTGAAACGTCGGACAATCAAAAATCAAATACAAACGCGATAAAATCCGTAAAATAGTTTTATTTATAATGTGTAATATTCGCGTACCTAAACATCAGAAATTATTAACCATTATAATGTTATTATAATATCCGTATCCGGTTCCAAGTTTAAAATTTCATACCGTATAATTTTCACCACAATCAACTAAATTTTGTAGCTGTACTAGCTGACCCAACAAACGTTGTGTTCAAATTAAAAAAAGTAATTATGTATCTTTGAAATCGATCGCAGCGCCACCTACCGGGGCCAAATATTAATCTAAACCATTCTCGAACTCACTTGAATAGGTATACATAAAAAAATCATCAAAATCAGTCCAGCGGTTTAGAAGGAGTTCAATTACAAACACACGAACAGAAGATTTATATATGTCACGGCTAATACCCGAAGTGCGGCTACATCTAGTTCTAGCCGGCTAAAACTAGGTGTAGCCGCACATCGATATTTAAACCTAGGTGTAACAGATTTGTTCACGGCTAATATTAGGTGTAGTCGATTTCATTTGGTTAAAACTAGGTATAGCCTTCTTTATGCTGGCTACAACTAGATGTAGCCAATCCTACGTGCTTAGAATAATAACGTATAGAAGGTAAGTTCGCGCACAAAAAGTGAAGCATTTCAATTGGAGCCTAATGGAGCTTACGCTGGAACCGTTCCGTAGTGTACAAGTCATTGTACTGCACGTACGTACGCAACTCTTAAAATAAATAGGTAAGGTACAAAATAAATAGGTAATTATGACGGTTTGTGCATTCAAATGGTGTCATAACACATTTGAAAAACTTAAAAAGTTTTTTTACATTACTTTTAAAAGTATTTCGACGATTTATGTTAATAAAAACAAAATTTGATTTCATAATTTGTATAGTGGTATGCGTGTGTACGTGTGTAATCGTCTGCGCGCCATTAGTATTTTTAGATTCATGTTTCGAACTTTCGAAGTATTGACACTATCCTTCTATACGTTATTATTCTAAGCCTACTTGGTTAAAACTAGGTTCTATTCTTCGTATTAGTTCAACCTACAATAAAACAAGCTACAATCAAGGAACGTTATTATTCATTTCAAAAAGTAAACCTAATAGATATTTTTAGAATAACGTAATTCAAATTTTAATAATCTTTATAAACTTAAACACTCTACGCAAGAATCAACAATGAAATTACTTTAGTTATTTATTCAAAAAAGGCAATTCACTGTATGTGAGTCAAAATTTTTGGATGTTAGTTTACTCTCTCCTGAGAAAAAATCATTACGCAAAATAGCTAATGCTTAATCAACATCAGGAGGACAAGGATACAAAAGATGCCACTGCAAAACTAAATGTGATAATAAAAAGTGTCTCTGGAAAGCTGCCGGTATATTATATAACTCTAAATGCCATTCAAGTTTATCGCATAAATAATAAATGTTTTTGATTGCTGTTAATTAGGTAAAAAGTTTACGTTTATAATGGTAAAGATAATAGGTATATGATCTTCTTTGAATAAATAACTAACTTAATTTGATTGTTGATTCTTGCGTAGAGTGTTTAAGTTTATAAAGATTACTAAAATTTGAATTAGGTTATTCTAAATATTTTTATTAAGTTAACTTTTGCAAATAAATAATAACGTTCCTTGATTGTAGCTTGTTTTATTGTAGGTTGAACCAATACAAAGAATAGAACCTAGTTTTAACCACGTAGGATTGGCTACATCTAGTTGTAGCCAGCATCAAGAAGGCTGCTATACCTACCTAGTATTAACTAAATGAAATCGGCTACACCTAGGTTTAAAGATCGAAGTGCGACTACACCTAGTTTTAGCCGGATAGAACTAGGTGTAGCCGCACTTCGGGTATTAGCCGGAACATATATATTAAGATATGAGCCAATTTTTCGTGTAGTGACGGAGTAAGAATATAATTACCAACCCCTTCTCTTGTCTATGGGTGACATAAGGTATTGTATTATATAGATAACATCGATGCAAGAGAAGAAAAGCTTGAAATAAAACAACATATCACACGTTTGACTAGCGTGGTATAGTAGGTCAAATTCCCTCTCCTAAAGAAGGGACAAACAGACATATATGGGCTGAGATGATGAAATGAGCCAAATCCGAATGCCTTTGCTACAGGCAAGTTTAAAAAGTGGCAATTACCACTACCATTAATGTGATATGTCATTTTAGATAATGGTCAGCAGCGCTCTCCTGGAAAGCAACACCTTCCCTTTCCGTCAACACCGTCTGCCTTCGCCATCTCGTCTGTGAAGACCTGTGCTAACATTCTTGGACGAACGTTGTCCCTATGATTATGGTCCCCTTTCCCATAAACTTCTTGCTTAGAAAGGCTTTGCACTATCTATAAAAGTTAGTCCTATTATATTGTAAAAGAAAATCTAAAATCGCCTTTTTAATACTTTTAAAGCAACAACCTACATAAGGCAAACATAATCCTTGTATTGCGGGTAGTTTATATACTCGTACATATAATTATTGTCCGTTTTTTTTGGAGTGTGGGTTACGATCGGCGCGCTCCTCGTTCCACTCCGTCCGGGGCGACAGAGGGGCGTAAGCACGCACACTCGTAACCCACCCGCGACACGTCGCCTTCGTCGTTGGACCGACCACCGAAGCAGGGTGACTTGTCGTCAGTAGTCGGTCCGTCGGAATGTCCCCTGAATATAATTATTGTCCTACGTGGGACCCAAACTCGGGACACTTGGCCCTATATGTCGATATTTTAACTATTCATCTGTGTGCCGAGGCCGCGGGTGACCGGAACGGGGACTTGAGTCCGTCACCCGCAGAGAGACTGACCGCGCAACGGAGACCGACGTCCCGGATCAGGGACCTCGAGAGGTGAGGGTATACCCGAAAGGGTATTCCGTCGGGGCGATCACTGACGACAAGGAACTCGGCACTAATGGTCGGCCCAACAACGAAGGGCCCGCGTGCCGTCCTTTCGTCGCCCCGGACGGAATGGACGGCGTGTAAGCTTACCATAGTTCACCCATAATAAAATGTAAAAAAAAACTGTTCATCTGTGTAGACATTCCAAATTCAACAGACCAATAATGTAATCGTCATCATCATCACAGCTCATTCACGTCCCACTGATGGGCTCGAGCCTCCTGTAGAATGGGATATTGATCTACAATAGGTACCACGCTGGTCAGCTTGGTTTTATTTTCAGTTTTCTTTCTCTTGCATAGATGTTGTATGCATATTACAATCCTTTAGTCGTGTTTTTCGGGCAAGAGTGTGGGTGGTAATTATACTCTATCTGTTATCACACGAAAAGAACTAACTAATAGTAAGTCGTGAAATTAGATTCTCCGAATCGAATACGTCACTAGGAAATATAAACTGTTAGGTATTATATAGTAAACAAACCGGAATCTTTTTAAAACTATTTATCATAATAAATTCATAATTAAGTTGATCATGTACCTACGTAAGATTATGCATAAGAAAAATAACCTAATTAATTTTGAATTAGCGCACCAAACAAAAAAAATCCGCACATTTGTTTCAGGAAGTATTTACAAATTTTTAATTCACGGCAATGAAATCGGGACCTAATAAAAGCATTTCTACACTTGATGTGTAATTACTTAATTAAAATCAGCTTCGTGTATTTCAGGAATGTGTTATAATTCGAGTTAACTTCGCCCACGTTATCCCTGTTTGGGTTGTAACGCCATCTATTATTTTATTGCGTAACTAAAATACTTTTATTGAAAACTTATTTTATCTTCCTATACCTAATATTGCTAATTAGTTATAAATATATCATGTCTTTCATATAACTAGTAGATATTTTTTCTTTTGTTTAAATACTTTAATTTTTTTTTGTAATAAATAATCGCTGAAACATAAAAAAAAGTTATTAAGACGCTGCTAATCTTGTTTTTATGGATTAGTTGATATTTATATTTATAGGAAATATTAGTAAAATGTAAATTAGGGGGTCGGCGTTTTCATCGTCTCCATTTAATAAGGGTTGTTTGCTATTTAGGTATATCGAACTGGCCTAATAAGGGATGTTTGCTAATCTACTACAATGTTAAGACGGGTTCGTAGGTATAGGATATTCGAGGTATAATTTCGAGATATTCAAATAACCAAACCAACCAATAATTTCGAGATATTCAACTATTACCTACAGCGATACTATCCGTAACCTAATTTATACGACACGACAATAAGGGTAAATAAAGAGGTTGTAATAGATTAAGGTTAGAACCTAAGTTACTAATTCCAGACCACTAGGTCACTCAGAATATTTTTTTATGGAGCAACTCTTCTTTAAGTAATAAATTTATATCAATAAAAAATTACCATAAATTATTGTCTATTTATTTATCTAAAAAAAGTTGTTTTGCTTTTTCAGAGAATAACTAATATTTATTACTTTACTTTTTACTTATTTTATTTTAATTTAATATGCCTTACATATGTTTCCTTACAGTCTTTGACTGCGATCATGGAACGTAGGGCTTAATATCACTTGATAAAAGAAAAATAGAGAAAACTCTATCAACCATACAGATTATTGAACTATAATATTTATTCTTTTTTTTTATTGCAAACGGTGGCAAACGAGCAAAGAGATGGTAAGTGTTGTTGTCGCTCATGAACCTTTGCTAGACCGCTGCCTAACGTGAAGAAAGTGAAGTGAGTATGAATACGTGGAATGAGGTTTTGTAAAACTAAAGGCATCAACAAAACCCATCACATGCAGACACCTTCAGAAAGTTCTTCATCCTTTTGTATTTTTGTATATATAATAAATATTTGTCCATTCCACTAGGAGTCATCTTGGAATCAAACCTAAAATATTCGCTATTTAATATCGGTCCTGAATCTGTAGCTACAATAATTATAACTAGTGGTCGCTGAGTGGTCGAAATTCGGCCATAATTCATTTAAACTAATTTTTCTGCTACACAATTTTCTTTTAAATTTATTTATGTATACCTAATTGTAAATTGAGCAAGCTGTGTTTCACTAATAACTAATATATAAGCACAAATCTCTATTATAATAGACATTGTCATCATAATTATGATTGTTTGACATTCAGTTCGACCAGAGATTTTAAGCGTAAACAAAAGTGTATAAGCGTTGCTACGCAACACACTCACACAAACGTGTGTGTGTAGCGATTGCGTTATAGTGTGCGTAATGCCTTTTTTTAAATTTAATGTATTTCTAATCCATTATTGTATGAAATTTCAGTTTTATGCACTTCTCCTCGTTATATACTTCAACCGTGCCAAATTTCATACATGTCCATCCACGTAATTTTCGTAAAAAGGGGTACAAAGTTTTCGTTTCACGTATTTATATATAGATAATTATAATTAACTAATAAAAGGTTAGTTTTCCTATGTGGTGATGGAATAAGAATACAGTCTCCAAGTCCTCTTTTGTCCGTGGGTCTCTTAAAACACCCATAATTTCATCATCATTTCGACTCATATACGTGCCACTGCTGGCCTCGAGCCTCCTTCACAATAGGAAGGAAATTAGCCTTACTATACCATGCTGGTCAGACAGGACGGTATAGGGTTTTGTTTCGCGTTTTCCATCTCTTGCATAGATATCATATGCGTAATATATCCCTTCGTCGTCTTTTACGACACCCACGGGTATGAGAGAGGAATTGTATTCTTATTCAATCACTACACGGAAGAAGTGAGTATTTTTAATTTAATTTGGTCATTCCGTTCTTACACTAAACTAGATATATTTAACCTCTAAGTATAAAAAGATAAACGTTCTTCCTGTAACAAAGAAGTGTATAATATATAATTCAAATGTACAAGGTGGTTTTATAACAAATTCGATTACTGACTAAAATAAGTCCGATTTCAAATCAGAACAAATATTCTGTATGAAGATTTATAGGTAGTTTGTTTTGGTTGATATTTGCGAAGACTTTGGTAAGATAATATTCTTTTGTTATTTTTTTTTTCAAAACTATCCAATTTAATTTTCCGTGTGGTGACGGAATATAAATACTATTCGCCACTCCCTATCTTGCCCGTGAATGTCGTAAAAGACAACTATGGGATATAATAAGCACATAACATCTGTGCAAGAGAAGGAAAGCTCGAACCCTATATCAACATGTCTAACCAGCATGGTATAGTAGGTCAAATTTCCTCCCATTGTGGAGGAGTCCCGCGCTCGAGCTCAATAGTGGGACGTATGAGGGCTGCGATGATGATGACGATCGAATTTAAATTCATTTTTCCCTATTAATGAAAATATTATCCTAATACACCGACCTCATCATCTTGCCCGTGGGTGTCGTAAAAGACGACTAAGGAACATAAAGTGAATATTGTTATATGCACAATATACAATACACTATTCAAGGATAACTCGAAATAAAATCCTATACCAAGCCGTTTGTAGTAGTAAATTTCCCTGTTATTGTGGAGGAAGCTGTAGTCCAGTAGTGGAACGTACATGAGCAAATTCAATTTCAAATCATTTATTATGCATAAATCCCGAGAATGCACTTACATATTGTCAATTTTAACCAAATTAAATCAAATTATCCAATAAATTAAACTATCACCGAATCTGAACGCGACCGCTACTGAGAAGTGCCGGCAAGAAACTTAGCTGCCTTGTCTATTATTTATTATTTTCTTTTTTTTTTTATTAGCGGTAATGATGATTGTTCACTTCTTTCTTCATCATAGAAGATGGTCAAAAGAGGCAAATAACATCACTACAAGAGAATAAAAGCTTGATATAAAGACCTATATATGGCAACTGGTCAAGCTTTTAGTAGAGCGGTCTATTTTCAATCCACTATGGAGATCAAAATAAACGAATGAACCTATATTAATCTAAAATCAGGTCTTATTCAGACTAAATAAGATGTTCGTCGTTTCAGCTCATAAACGTTCCACTGCTGGGCTCGAGCCTCCTCCCCAATAGGAGGGAAATTGACCTACTATATGTTTTATTTCGAGTTTTCCTTGCATAGATGATATATGCATATTATATCCCTTAGTCATATTTTATATCACCCACTGGCAAGATTCAATTCACCACCGAATTGTATTTTACTACGTCACCACGCGGTATAAGAATGTACCTTTTTAGTACACGCTTCATAACGCGAAGGTATAAGATAGTGCTCCATTCTAGACTTACCGAAATAAAAAATTGCTTGAACTAAAAATATCTATGCTATTCCTATTTGTTCTTATTGAATTATATGAATATCCGTAACTCAAGAAAAACACTCGTTTTAAAGTAATAGGCGTTATGAGGCGTGCACTTTAAAACTTTTAACAGACCTCAAAAAAGCAGGAGTTTGTCAAATCGACTGTATTTTTTTGCATTTATGTGTATCATTACGCTGATTATGAATTGATTTTTACGACTCTTTTTTATTTAATAGATAATACTTCAGAGTTGGACCCATATACATTTTATCAAGATCTGACCAAAATTTTTTGAGTTATCCTTAATAATGCGTATGTTTCATCTCAACTACATTATTTTGGAGTCGATTATTATTGGTTAAAAATTTATTTCATTCCCATAGAATCGCTGTCTTAGCTCATAAATGTCCCACTACTGGGCTTGAGCCTCCTCCCCAGTGGGAAGGCAATTGACCTACGATACCATGCAAGTCAGACAGGGTTTTATTTCGAGCTTTCCTATATACTATAATTTAACTGATTAAAGCAGATTTCATGGGCAACTTGACAAGTTTATTTTTAAATTTATAGCTTAGACAGTAAGCTCCCCTGCTCTTGATACTTAAGAGAACTTACCCGATTACACCAAGCTGGTTTTATTTCAAATTTTCCTTCTTTTGCAGTAATTTTATTATCCTTTAATCGATTTTTATGATACGTGGAAGTAAAGATGACTATTGTTTTCGTATGTCGTCACCATATAGACAATAGCCATACACCACTACCGCATTCTTATTATTTTCTTCATCTCAGCCCACAAAAATCCGCTATTGGAGTAAGCCCAAATAATCGGAAGGAAATTGAACTACTATACCACGCTGGGCTGACGGGTTAACATAGGATTTTACATCGTGTTTTCCTTCCTCCTGAGGCACTTTGATCCATCCGTCGCCCCGGATGTATCAAGCATCGTGTAACCATACCATAGCTTATCCCTAAAAAAAGTATAGATAAGAATATCTATCTATCTATCTACCTATCGATCTTTTTTAATGCAACATCCTGAACGAACCAATAAATCATTAATTACGGAAGACTTTATAAAAATAATTACGATATTATATATAAGATTAAAAGAAGGAAAACTCGAAACAAAACCCTTTACCAACACGTCTGACCAGTGTGGTATAGTAGGTCAATTTCCCTCATACAATGAAGCAGGCTCGAGCCCAACAGTGGGACGTTTATGGGTTGAGAAGATGATGGTATAAGATTAATTTACACCCAGACTCAAAATAAAGATTAGTAAATCTTCCGGTGTAGGAATCGATTTCAAGATAGGTAGGTACTTAACATAGGAAATAGATCGTCTATCCTTAAACCGCTTCTACACCTAATCAGTTTATTCGTTTGTATATTATAAACTATAAAACCAAAATAAAGTTAATTGTGTTCTATATGTAATTTATGTCCGTTAATTATGAGGTATTTTACCTCACAATACAAGGACTATTTCCTTATAGGGCAGGGTGATGTTTAAAAAAATTTTTGAATGCTACTGTTTTAGCAACCCAAACATTTGCTACTACTGGGCTCGAAATTTCTTAAAGATGATGAAGAAATTGAGATGCTATACCTAAGATGATGTTTAAACGGATTGGTATACATTTTATTACGAGATTTCTTACTGTTATAGACATGTAATTTGTCAATATTCCTTAGTCTTCTTTTATAATATTCACCGTAAAGTTAGAGTAAAGTTTTACTGTAGGTAGATATTATTTAATCAATTAGAATTATTATATTTTTCGTTAAAGTTAAAAAGGAATACCTTTAAGAAATCACCCGAGTTATCACAGCTCCCATACGTCCCACTGTTGGGCTCGAGCTACCTCCACAATGAGAAAATTGACCTATTACACCACGCTGATCAGACGTATTGGTATAAGATTTTATTTCGAGTTTTCTTTCTCTTGCATAAATATTATAAACATATGATATGCCCTTAGTTGTCTTTTACGACACTCACCGGCAGGATAGGGAGTGGTGAATTATATTTTCACTCCGTCCCAGGTGTAATATCCCGAGTGTTGACAATTAAATAATTCAATGTATCACTAACCCATTATTTTTCCATGGGAATCATAAAAATCGGCGGAGCGATTATCAGCCAAAAGGACACCAGTACTTACCTAAATTATAAAAATAACTGCAATCGTCAACCCCCTTATCCAGCCTTCATCTAATAGGAGGCGTGGATAAGTTAAAAAATTGATAACAAGAACGGATAGAAAGAAATAAAGAACTGTTAGGAAATCTATTACAATAAAATTATATTAAAGATAATAAACCAATCAGACAGATAGATAACGTTATTAAAATGACTGTTAAAGACATATTTTAAAATTCACAATCGACAACTTTCTCTGAGATTAATAAAAAATATGAAACATAAATTTATATAAACGGCTACTGTAAATTTCGATGGCTGACATTAAGCAAACTAGTTTATTGATTATTATTCATAGCTACAAATTGAATGCGAAAATTATCATATTTTTATTGTATTGGGCCATAACAAGCGATGCAATTTCAACAAATCAATTCAAGTGAAATAGTAGAATTATAAAAGGTAAAGTCAATTAACCAATCAAGCTTTACTTTTATTAAAAAGAAAAGACGAAGGGCAAAAAGTGTGTAGGCAGGTGCATTGTTTTCAGTCGAGTAGCCGCTGTTCCCGTTCAATGACGCCATATTTAAGCACCCGTAACCATATTATCTCATTAATAATTCGGCATTACTTACCACAATAAAATAAAAATCATTATAATTTTTTACTCAATGAGTTTATTGCGTCAGAACAATGAAAGAAGCTGATCATTATAACGTTTACTTTCAACATCAATTACGAATACTCTACACGATACCATGTCGTACGGCGAGTCCATTAATATTTATAATATCCAAGTCTGTATTGCACTTAGCTTCACAACGCCAATTCGACACCAAAGCTTATCCCTATTAACTTACAGTTCGTGGGATAATTACGATATATTTGTCTAAATATCACAAGAAAATACAAAAACGAAATACGAAATAGAATTAACACAATTAAAATTATTAACAATTAAATATACAAAGTCTGTCGCGATAGGACGTGAGGTATCACCAGGGCGAGCGGGGCAGGTGCCGTGGACGTCATGACACCGGCACATGGTGCTGGTACAGTTGTTCCTGGCGCTCACAGAGTGATGTCATTTTCTTAAACGACTCAGAACTCTCGCGAAAAAGCAGGTTAGCGTCGTCCCTAGGACGTGCGTGCGCCGCATCCAGTCTTCCTGGCGAAATTACTGGTGGTGAAGACGCTGAAAGTGGGGAGAGCGATTCCCGCGCAGATTGTGCACCTGATGGAGCATACGGCCCTCCAGCTGGGGGTATCCCATTACCCATTAGAAATGGTGCTGGAAAAAACCCCCGATCACCAAACTGTGGAAACAATCCAGCTTGCAATGCGCTCAAATTCCGGCTGTAAAATTTCATAGTCTCAGTTACGTAGGTCGGAAGTTGCGTTGCCTCCTCATTACCGCCATACCGAAGACTTTCAAGTGTTGACGCTAGACCTTTAATGTCTGCATAAAGTTTATTTATAAGTTCAGCGTTCACTTCGAACGCAGGTCTTTGATCCCGGCTCTCCGGGGAGCCCGTTGATAGTAGCCGCCGATGTAGGTCAACGTTCGAGCTATGCCTGTCTCTACTCCGTCGAGAAGGAAAAGCAGCGTCACAACCATTCACTTCACAAGGGTGAAGCAATTTTAAATGATCGTTACGATAATGCATGCGCAGTGTGAAGTGGTTTTGAAATATTTTTCCGCAGGCAGTACACCTGTCTGGGTTCTCATCATCAATAGGAATTTCTAGGTCATTAATATCTGATCTGTCATCTGTCCTATCGCTACTAGCCGATGGAGATCGCACCCTTGCTAAGCGTTCTTCTAAAGTGTGTAAGTCGCTGCCACTGTCACTTGGCGTATAAAGATCGGATCGTAATCTTAATCCTTCACGGACAACGCTCGGGGCACTTGATTCATCATCGGATTCACTCTCAGCCTTCACTTGCGTCACTGATTCCGACTCCACAGTAACCTCCTCGCCGTTCTGAAACGTTTTCTCAGGTTTTTGTTTTTTTAGCGATAATGGTTCATCATCAGCGCGACTAGATCCGGGCGTCGAAAGGTTTCTAAATAAATCACCGTTATATTCTTCGTCTGATACGTTGTATTCGTTGTTTTGCGAGCACCGTGTGGGGTTGCCGCTCTTTCTTTTACGTTTATTCGGAACAACTGACGATGTTTTGTCATCCGAAACGGTGGGATCAGTACGGTTAACACTATCGGGCTGCACAGCAGCAGGTTTGGTATCGTCTCTATTTTTATTAACACTCAGATCCTCAGGCTCGTCTTCATAATTGAGCCTTTCAACTACTGGGGATTCGGTCCGTTCATCAAGTTTTGGTTTCTGCTCACCGTCCGATAAATCATCATTAATTTCACTACAATTATTTGACTCATCTTCATGCACAATAAGAGGTTTGGCAAGATTTAGGATGTTACGTGAAGGTTCGTCGTGTGGTGGCATTTTTCTGTACATTTTCTCAATTTCACTGAAGTTGCGGAGATCGTCGAGGGGAACACGGGGTGGTAAAGGAGTTGGTCCTGGAGGTCCTGCCATTGGCGGTGGTAGTCGTACAGCTAACTCTGGCGGTAGGAGCCCAGGTGGTGGTATTGGTAACCTCGCCAATGCTGGCAGCAATGGGAAGGGTTGAGATGAGCGGCCATCGTGTGCAGAAATCTTACGTCTAACATGCGGTGAATGAAGCTTCGGATTTGGATTAGCACTGTGTCGGTTCCTCGATCGCCGCGAACTGAACATCATGGTGCATCCCTCCACTGTACACTTATGCATCTCTCGCAAGTGCACCGCTGAGAAATGAATTTTTAGCGCGCCTTTATCGCAAAATGTCTTAAGGCAAACGTTGCACTGAACTCTCTTCTTGCCGGTCGCGGGGTTGACGAACTGGACGCCGAGACCGAGAGGCCAGGGTGCCGGCGGCGGGTCGCGCCTGTCCGGCGGGTACTCGGGCGATCGGCGATCTTCACTCTTATCGTCATCACGTCCACTAAAACTGGCGCCGAGCTTACGAAAATCAAACTGTGGTGCAGGCTGGCTAATTCTCGGCATCATAAAATAGTCCAGGCCGGCCGGCAAACCGGGAACTGCACCGAACTCTTTGCCTTCCATCACGTCACTGTCATAATATAGCGCGAGTAGTGCGAAGCGGGTAGCGCGCGACGCGGCCGCTTTGCGACTGAGGACGTGCGACACAGGTGACCGAGCGCGGGCGGCGCGCGACAAAGGCCAGCGGAGCGGGGGTGTGAGGGCGGTGAGGGCGCTGTCCGGGGGTGAGGCGCGCGGGGTGGAGGCGCATGGGAGGAGCAAGTGCTGGGCGGAGCGGATCGATGCGCGGTGGGGACAGGCGACACTCGCGCTCGCAGCGACCACTGTAAACACTCGACAACTAAACCATCGCATACCGTTACGCAACCATCCACATATACCACTCAAAGCTGTGCACATAACCATAGACGTACATACCACGGTCGCTTACCACTCGCCGAGTTCCGCGTATATAAATAGACTCTACATGTGTAGGTATAACCACCATTCTATCATTCAATATTTACTTACCAACTCTATGATACAGTCAAGATTGCAGATGGGTAATTAAAAGTTAACTCAATCTTCCCATAGACAGTTATGTGCCATAAACTTTGGAGTACATAACTACTTACGTTTCCCGTCTGAAAGGAACTAAATCCCAGAAAACATTTAATAAACGTAGTATTGGAATGGTAAACATTTTTATTTTTAGAAATCAAAAGCACGATCGGTATTCATTCGACGAGTTCCGTTGGATTACTATGATACCTATTTATGAATAACCATTGTTTTGAATCAATTCACTCAAACTGAAATTTATAGTAAATTGCAAAAACCAAATTATATAAAATTTAGTTAGAATATTGTCTTTGAATTTGATATTACTTAGGTAGTACCTACCTCATATCTTTCTATATCTATTAGATATAACGAATGTACCTATTATAAGTACTTATACGTAAGTAAATTGCATTTTTGGCATGAAGCTTCTTTTAGAATGGAAGGGAAAATGTATCTATTAAACAAGGCTAGACAAACGAGTTCATATAGGTACCTACTGCTTTATTTTGTGTATTCCTCAACTAGCAACTATGTTTACATTAGACATCCCCTGCAACTCTTACAAGAAATGTAGGGGAGCTTAATTGTATTCTTACTCCGCCAATACAAGTAATCAACTATAACCTATAAATCTACCTACTTGTTTAATAGGTAATCTATTAAGTGCCTGCTAAAACACCAGATTTTCAAGTCTGTAGACACCGCGAAAATCACCTAATGATAAAATGTCTAATAAATTGCAAAATAATTAGACTATCATTTTTACTATCGGCATAGGATGGTTTAAAACTTGGATGTAATTTGTGTCCCATAAATACATGTTAAAAAAATCCTATATGATATAACCTATACCTACCTATTTGTACCTTGAAGTATTTAATACCGTTTTCATCCTCAAAAAAATAAATGTATTGTAAAAAACCTTATGGAATATTAAATATGACCTTTTATCCTAGACGTGCCTTATTAAGCTCAAGCTCTAACGTCCTGCTGTTGGGATCGGGTCTTATTCGCAGTGGACTATTAAACTTCTAAATCCTTGTTGGCGGAAAGATTTGGACTCACGAGATTTCCTTCTTTTACAGTCATGCTTTCTAATAAGATGCCCTAATGAACCTGATTAATGGTTGAATGGTTTAAATATATCGAACTTCTATTCGGAGCCGTATGTTTGATTCCTAAGTAGGACTATTCTTGTTGTCTTCATATGATTGTTTTAAAGCTGAGTACAATTAAAGACTGTTAATTATATGTTGTAGAACTGCCCATGACAAATGTATTTTTTGCTTAATGGGGAGGCAAAAAGTTACTCTTGCGATACTCACAGTAAAGGCAGGTGTTATTATCGTTATATTTTTCTACTACATCACACGAAGCGGAAATCTTGCTTTACTAATACGCATATTACCTATAATCGTAAATCCTCTCTTCTTTGTCACTCAACAGAATTTTATGTTATGGTTTCATGAATTGCACGTAATAAAACAACATTATTCTAATTCTGCACAGATGGTGAAGTGGTTAAGATACCGACTGATTATGCCAGGGTCACGGGTTCGAATCTCATTCAGGACCACAGTTTGTGTACCTAATCCATAAATTGTTATTTTGGGTCTGGATGTAATTTGTGTCCGTTGTAAAGTCCCTCGCAATACAAGGATTATTTTCCTTGTAGTTTTAAAAAAAAAAGTTTTGCCTTTTACCTTCTCTAATTTTATTTGATACTGTGCTCATGATAATTGAAAAGACTTCCATCATCATCATCGCAGCCCACACAAGTCCCACTGTTGGGCTCAGGCCTCCTCCACAATGGGAGGGAATTTGACCTACTATACCATGCTGGTCAGACATGTTGGTATTGGGTTTCATTTCGAGTTTTCCTTCTCTTGCACAGCATGTTACGTGCATATTATATCCTAAAGTGGTCTTGTACGACATCCACGGGCAAGATAGGGAGTGGTGAATTGTATTCTTACTCCGTCACCACACGGAAACCTAAATAATTTCCAGAAATTGAAACCTTATCCGTGAAGCAGAATTTATTGACAGAACGTTTCAGTGACTTTAGTTCTTTCAAAAACATTGAAAGTAGAAAGAATATAGCTTTCCTTCTTCTCAGCCAATATCTGTATCCCATTTCGGCTCGAACTTTTTTGATTTTGGGAGGGAAATTGACCTTGTATACCAAGCTGGTCAGATTTTTTTTGATGTATTGTGTTATTACAATTTGCCTACTCTAAGCGAAAGTCTTTGTATTATGAAAGAACTTCCTAAGAATTTATCTCGTATTAAAAAAAATGTCATCCCTACTATCTATACCAACTGCATACCAGTTTAGTCTTAACACAACTGCGAAAAGAATTTCATAATAACGTTTATTATTCTTAGTCCGTAACTACCCGAATAAGATAAATAAATACATACAAAGGACATAAATATAGCTTCTATCATAATCATCAGCTCAGCCCAACTGGGTTTGAGCCTCCTCCACAAAAAGAAGGTAAATTGACCTACCGCCTATATCACGATGGTCAGAGGGGTTGGATAGTCTCTATATTCTGTTTACCTATATAGATTACTTAACGTAATAAGAATGCAATTCACCACTCCGTATTCTGCCCGCGGATGTCCTAAAAGATGAGGGATATAATATGCATACCTATAATATCTATGCAAGAGAAGGAAAACTCGAAATAAAACCTTATACACGTCTGACTAGCGTGGTGTAGTAGGTCAATTTACCTCTTATTGTGGAAGAGGCTGATCCAATAATGGAACGTTACGACCAGTTAACAGTCACCGATATCAAAAAAACGATACCGATAGTCAGCTCAATGTCAATTAGGAGATAAGGTAGATTATGAGGTCGAAATTCGCCCTTTCGTTGTCCCGAACGTATCGGACGCTATTTATGCAGAAAAAGCGTCTCATAAAGTTTTTAATTTTCTATGTAGGTACCTACTTATGCAAATCATTATAATTGATGCTTATTTATCTATAATCGCCATATTATAAATATTTTTTTATTTTTTCTTTATTGCCAACGGTGGCAAACGAGCAAGCAGCACATCTGATGGTAAGTGAAACTGCTGCACATGGACCTTTGCAATACCAGGGGCACAGCCAGGCCACTGCCTACCGTGAAGGAAATACTCTTCTTAAACCTCGTTTAAAGAAGGACATGTCATAGCGCTCGGGAAACACAGCAGCAGGTAGCTCATTCCAGAGCTTGCACGTACGTGGGAGAAATGATCGCTGGAAACGTACAGTTGAAGACCATAACGTTTCCAGGTGAAATGGATGAACCCTGCTATGATGTCGAGTGGTACGTTGGTAGAATGTTGACGGTGGTACCAAGTCAAACAGTTCCTCGGAGCACTCCTCGTGAAAGAGTCGGTAGAGTACACAGAGTGACCCAAAGTCTCTCCGCTGCTGCAGCGACTCCAATCTGTCCGTAAGATTGGGATCCCCGACGATTCGAACAGCCCGTCTTTGCAGGGAGTCAAGTGGGTCTAGCTGATATTTGGGCGCACCTGCCCAGAGATGTGAGCAGTACTCCACATGAGGACGAACTTGTGCTTTGGTTTCCTTACCTTTCCGTGTGGTGATGGAGTAAGAATAAGTATAATTCATCACCCCTCTCTTGCCCGGGTTGTAAAGGACGACTAATGGGTATAATATGCATATAGGAGACCTATAGCATGTAGGAGAAGGAACACTCGAAACAAAACGCTATACACGTTTGACCAGCGTGGTATAGTAGGTTAATTTCCCTTCCATAGTGGAGGAGGCCAGAGCCCAACAGTGGGACGGAGATGAAGCAAGGTTTTTACTTTAATAATTACGAAAGTATTTTTTATTTACCTAAACAAGCAAAAAAAAAATATGAATGTGGTTTATGTTAATGAAATATTTTAAAATAGGTAATTAGGGCATTTCAGTTCACTTCCCTCAAAAATTGTAATAAAAAGTTATATTACTTAATATAACTATTTATTACAATTTTTAATTAAGTAAATATGACTTAACAGTTTCAGGCACCTTAATGTCTGTTGACTTTGACAATAACCTTAGGTAGAAGGTTAATACCTATTTAAAATCGTCGAACCATATCTATTTATTATCCAATTAGTAAAAAAATATGCGTTTCATAACTATCTATGAATTTAAAACTCATTGAATTAAAATTGTTATAGCATACTCTACTATTAACGCCATCTAGTTGTTATTTCAAGAAACTAAATGTGAAATTACAACGACCTCTGCATCGAATTCGGTAAACAATAAATCCTTGTTCTTTGTATGGAGTTTTAGAATGAATAAATAGTGATAGCAATAAAAGTTGGTTTTAATAGTTTTTTAAACTATTTGAAGTGAAAAATCTTGTTTTTCGTTAAACCATCTAAGGAAAGTGGTATAAAAGTTTATTTAATTGGCGTAATTAAATGGTTTATTTGTCTATTTATCTAGTTTGATGTGGGAATTAGATGTATTTTATAACAGCATATGGTATTCGAACACTTTCCGTGTGGTGACGGTGTAAAACACAATTCAATACTCTCTATTTTTCCGTGGGTGCCGTAAAAGACGACTTAGAGATATGATATGCCGATGACAATTGTGCAAGAGAAGGCAAACTCAAAATAAAATCCTATACCAACCCGTCTGAATAACATGGTATTATAGGCCAATTTCCCTCAAATTGTGGAGGAGGGACAAGCCCAACAGTGGCACGTAGATAGGTATGTCAGCTAGACGGTGATGATGATAATATGAATAGTTTATTTTAAAAAAGCAGCGAAGTCCGGTAGGCTACCTACTTATCTCCTACTGAAAACAATAAGAAAAATTAGTCACTGATCCGATTTTCTAGATCAACCACATCTAAACAGTGGAAACTTTGGAGTGTGTATCAAAATACCACCAATGTAAGTGTTGGCCTGTGTTTTATCATCTGTTCGTCGTCGCATCACACGGTGGATTATTCTCAATCTTGAAAACAGTTACAATCGCTCGACTATCGCTCCGCGCGAGCCGCGTAAACATCGCTATTTTTTGATGGTTCAATTCATAAGCGGCTTATTTTATCAATTATTTACTGCTCTAAATCCTGCTTCTTATCAGACCACAATCCTAATATTTATATAGTTAAGCTGACACACTATATTTGATTTTTTTCGACATGGTCCTTTTACACCTTGCCCACACTATCAACAACTCCATAACCTGCCATATTGTAACCTCTTTGTTGTGATTTAGACTTTTCACGGTTTCAAAGTCTTTATTCTTTACTTAATACTTATAAAATAATATAAGGTAGACCTCGTGGTAGCTGGCAATTTGAATGCCAATATTTCGTAAGAATCTTTTTATTCTTTATACGACAATCGCTAAAAAGGAAGGCTTTATTTTTAAGTGTATGTATAAAAAAGTATAAACAGCTCAGTGCCTATTTAAGAGAAATAGAATGTTCACGTAAAATAGTGTGGTAGCGGCTACGAATACTACCAAATCTTAAATTGCTCATGGGTGTTGTAAAAGGTGACTAAGAGCTTTACATATTTACATAGACCTGAGCCAATTTCATCTGATGCCGTCTGGTCAACAAATGCATTCCCAAGGAAGGATGCCATGAGCTATAAAACTATTACCAGTTACTTTTGCAATATTAACTGCGAAAGAAGAGTACATATTGAGTTAACTCCAAGCAATCGGGATAAAACCAGGGTGATGATGATGGTGATGAGTCTATTTACATACACTTGGTGATGATGGTAGCCTATTGCTATCTGATTATCCGTCAGTTAAAAGTAGATAAAAGAAACCATTTTCGTGTAGTGACGGGGTAAGAATAGAATTCACCACCATGCCCTGCCCGTGGGTGTTGTAAAAGACTACTAATAGATATATATATGCACATAATATTTATGCAAGAGAAGGAAAACTCGAAATAAAATCTTATACCAACCCGTTTGACCAATGAAGTAGGTCCATTTTCCTTATTACGGAGGAGCTCTTGGCCCAACAGTGGGACTTATGTGAGCTGAGACGATGATGAAAGGGAACCAAGCAATGGTAGAATGCAAAGAATTTCATAACACTTACATCAATTGGAATTAAAATAAAGCATCGCTTTAATCTTATAACTTGTGACGAACGCAGTCACCCATATTAAATTCTCTGTTTCGCGGTACGTAACATAAACAAGCTCTCTTTTTGTCCTAAGTGATCGCTTCTGGTCAACATTGATTTTTATATCAACTTAGGGATGGTATACACTGTCATATTATCATCAAACTATTAAACTATTACCATTCTACTGAAGCTTCACATTATCTCTCACAACAATTGAATAAGCATTTAGATCAAAATCTATATTTGCTCAATAAATGACGGACGAAACTTTATTTCTTGGATATTCTTGAAGCATTCTATTTTCCTTGTAATATTTTGCTTTACTATTTAAATTAAATCATATTTGATGGTCAAATAGTAAATATTATCGCCATACCTATATGCTAATAATTGTAGCGTAACCATATTTTGTCAGGATAAGATTCTATTTTTTTTTGCTTTGGGTGGCCTATCGAGAGGTTGATAGATAGAAGAGATTGGCCTAATAGATTAAGTTCCACATGTTAGCAAACTTCGGTTATTATAGGTAACTTAGGTACATAGGTCATGCATGTACAAAAAATAATGGTCGTCTATATTTTCATTGAATAAAATAAGAATTGCATGTATTTATAAATCTTATATTACTCTTTTATTATGCCATGGCAAGATATGAATGGTCAATTGCATTTTTATTCTGTGACCACATGCATTTCGATATGTTATTTATAGAGTTTTGGTGGGAATGTAAATATGTCATGTACCTACTAGTCTTATATTAAATATCTTAGTGTTTTAACGTAACGTAACTATTATGTAATGCATTGCATTTTATGTATTGTGATACGGAAGAAGTGCTGGGGTGTGGTGAATATGATATAACAGTGCTTTACATACATTTTACTTTCCATCAACATTCCCAAAAGATACCATTAACATTGCGTCCATGGCATTGATAAAATCGACTATTTGACTTACTGACGGACAATGACTTATATCTACCTATAAAGTGTTGACTTAAAGGCCTTAGTATGCATATCAATTCCTCAAAAAAATAATAACATTTTATTTTTCTATAATATTATATTTAGTAGGTACTTCTTATACACTTATATTAGAACAGGCAACGATTTTATCATACCAAGATTATCTGATTCTGCATACCTACCTCTACCAATTTATAAGATAAAAACTATGAAATAACAAGTAAAATCACATTTAGATAATATCTTAATATGTTATGTGTAGCTATAAAGTAATTACATCAAAAAAAATATTTTTAAAGCGCTATTGTTATTATGGAGACTAGTAGCGCCATCTATTATGAAAATACTTAATTATATTTTATCAGCCTATAAGTAGCTATTATTAAGGCAATTTAAATTTAGGGGTTTACGTCAGCCATTTCTGAATTTATTTATTAATAGAGTAATAATGAATCCACCCTCACGCTTCTTAACCTGTAGTAAGTTTTCGAGTCTTTTGTTACGGAGTGTTATTTTATTGCTGTTGATGGCTAACAAGCAAATAGCGCACGTGATGGTAAGGGATACCGCCGCTCATGGACCTTTGCTAGGCCGTTGCCTATTGTGAAGAAAGTGAAGGGAGTGTGAATGCGTGCAATGAGGTTTAGTGATACTAAAGACATCACCAAAACCCATCACTCTCAGACACCCTCAGAAAAGAAGCCTTTCGTCAGCTCTGTTGCCTACCGAACGAAATGGCTCACACGTCGATCTTCAGGCGATAAACAGGCGACTATCCACAGTGTTCCACAGGCGACTTTTCACATATTCTAACTATAGTAAACCTAAGAGATACATTCAGTTATCTGTATAATTAATCATTTGCGCCCGTTAACTGTGTTTCTTCTTCCGTGTGGTGACGGGGTAAGAATACAATTCACCACTCCCTATCTTATAATATCTACAACGACAAAAACACTCACGTGCTGAGATCGATTACGTCGACCCGGGTTGCGAGGCCCCGGCGTGCACTGCCGCAGATGCCGCTGCGCACTCGCCCTGATGATGAGCATCGGATATGCTCGAAACCCGGGTCGACGTAATCAATCTCAGCACGTGAGTGTTTTTGCCGTTATAGATATTATAATATGGATCAGTCTCACGATAATTTCAATACTAAAACTCCCTATCTTGCCCGTGGATGTCGTAAAAGACGACTATGGGATATAACATGCACATAACATCTGTGCAAGGGAAGGAAAACTCGAAGAGAAACCGTATACCAACATGTTTGACCAGCATGGTATAGTAAGTCACATTGTTGGGTAGGCCCAAGCCTAATAGTGGGACGTGTGTGGGATGCGATGATGATAATGAATCGTATTTGTAAATACCTCAGCACAATATAAGAATTACGTACACAATCTCACCAGCGATGACAAGGGTAACCAGTGGCCTGTTCACATGGCGATAGTGAAGTACGTGTATTTATAGAAGGTTGCACGCTGTCCATTCCAAGTATAACCGCAGGTATTACGGTAGGCGATGGCCTGGTTGTGCCTCTAGCATTGCAAAAGTCCATATGCGGTAGTATCATTTACCATCTGGTGTGCTGCTTGCTCGTTTGCCACCATTGACAATAAAAAAAAACAATACAGATGTAGCCCTAGACGAGGCCGCGGGTGACTGGATCGGGGAATTGGGAAGCCAACCGCTTGAGGAGATACCTACGTCTCGCCGAGGGGGGGACATCGGTCGAGGAAAGGATCCTCCTCAAGGGGTATTCCGTCGGACCGACCACTGACGTCAAGTCACCCTGCTCCGGTGGTCGGTCCAACGAAGAAGGCGATGTGTCACGGGTGGGTTACGGGTGTGCGTGCTTACGCCCCTCTGTCGCCCCGGACGGAGTGGTGCGAGGAGGGCTCCGACCGTAACTAAACAAAAAAAAATGTAGTCTTATTTCTTATTTTCTTCTCTTATAAAAGCCCTTAGACTCTTACGATACACACGGGTAAGAAGAGGGTGGTTTTAACTCCATCATTAAATGGATATATTCGTTATAAAGACGTTAAAGTATTATGCATACTCCTTAACATCGACCGACATATTTATTTTAAAGAGCCGCGTATTTTGTTTAGATTAAACATATTTTTGGCTACACTTGCACACGACACTGTGTTCGTACGCCGAATTATCGCCATGTTACACTTACTAACAAAATTATAGACACAAAATATACAGTATGTCGGCACATTTTGTATGCTTTTTTTCTGCGGTATGTGACGCATGTTTGAACGTCAATACTTTATAGCGAAATATTTACGAATTTATTTTATAGGCAATTAAATTGAGTGGCAAAATGTTACGTTTGAAAAACCATTTAAACTGAAGGGATGACGTAATGGTCGTGATAAGAATTTTACTATATGCACTTACTAATGGAGCTTAAAGAGTTACGTATATGGCAGGTTTTGGGGATCATGCACGGTCCCTTCTATCCCCGGTCAGATCGGGCAGGGTGTGGTCCCCGACATCCGCAACCAAAAATATATATAAGTACAAATATGTATAAGTAAATATATATAAATACGTCCCAATTTTTTTAATATTTCAGAAATGACAAAAGTAAAAAAAAGAAAGAAAAAAAATAGTTTATTTCTCCCTCGCAGGAGGATACATATTTGTACAACTTATTTTACATAAACATACATAGATGTAAGAGCTAGGATCCCACCCGCAAGCGAGTAAAAAGATCGCTACTCAGCTTTATGTTGTGGTAACACCACAACGCTGTTTTTCATTAGCGGCCTATGGTGTGACGATTGTCAGCAAACTCAACGCTTACTACTTAATTAGAACAATATTTTTGTTTTGTTGAGAATACCTAAAACTAAAATAAGTACTACGTACTACACATGTAAATATTAACAATAACAACAATAAAATCAAACAGTAAGTAGTAAAAATCAAAAGTAATTATAAATCATTTAATAAATCAGTCAAAAAAGGCAAGGAGAGTGTATATTTAATTTGATTGTTTATAAAAATGAAAAAAAAAACGATAAATAGATAATTATGATATGATGAATATGTGTTTCTATCAATTTTATGCAAACACTTTTTTTTCTTTTGTGTGAAATCTTTACCTTTCATAAGGGCCCCCAAAAATTTTTTATACGGGGCCCCACCAAGGCATGCTACGCCACTGTCCCTAGGTCGACTAGTAGAACGAGGCCGCAAATGACTGGATCGGGGAATTAGTTCGTCACCCGCCGAGAAGTCGACCGCGCGAGGAAAGACCGACGTCCTCCCTGAAAAAGGGGGACGTCGTTTGAGGAGAGGATACCTCTCAGGGGGTATTCCGTCGGGCCAACCACTGACAACAAGTCACCCTGCTCCGGTGGTCGGCCCAACGACGAAGGCGACGTGTCACGGGTGGGTTACGGATGTGCGTGCTTACGCCCCTTTGTCGCCCGCGGACGGTCGACACCGGACGGAAAAAAGGTCGACTGGTAGAAAATGCCTAAGGCATTTAGTCCGTCTTGTACCATTTTTGTGTGCAGAAGTTTTAAATAAATAATAATAAAAAGATGTTGGATATCAAATACCTTAATTCTTTAGTAACTATGGATACTGTAAGTTATTCTGACCATCGGGATAGCAAAATAAAACGCTATGAAATTCGTAAAAGGAGTTTTATTTCAATGCGACTTTCAAATCCAATGAGTGATAACTTAATGGTTATAAAAATTCATAATTATCGAATAACTATGTAAGAGACTATACATAACACTTTCGTTGACCACGGACAGTTAAACATGTGTGCGTGTTTTCAAACCGACGTCCGGCCTGCACCGGAAGGCGAAAACTATCTTTTCCCTTAACGTAATTTGTCATTAATTGATATATGTATATATATATATATATATATATATATATATATATATGTATCTGAATTTCTGAATTCTTTGGCAGATTACTCTCACCATTTTTCAGCAATATCAGTCTTTGTCTGATTTTTGTACGTAAATCTTCTCCACAACTGTCCCCCATCTTTTGCTTGCCCGTGAGAGTCGTAGGGGTCTCACGAGGACTACTTGTATATCTGGATTTGTGTATCTGAAAGATATTTAATGTCTTTGTTCAGCCTTAAATCTTGTTTAACACTAATATGGTTACTTTTGTTACTAAAAATTGAATTTTGAATTATTTAATTTATTAATTATATATTTTTGTTTAATTATTCTTTTTATATAAGATGTTCAAAAAACTGTTAATTTACGAACAGTCCATATAAACAGGGTTTACAGGTACTATAAAAAACAGAGATGCATATGAATTAAATATACCTTGAAAATTAAATAAAAATATAATTATCTTAAGGGGGAAATAAAAATTAATTTTCACAGTAGCGCTGTGCTATCGACGCTTCCAAGTCTGCGTTAGTCATAGCGTACTGTCAAACGCTCGCGCCAATTTTCTAGATGTTAAACTTTCATTATTTTTAAACGTCACTTCCGCAGTAGCGTGTTTCCGTTCCAAATCATTCAGTTAGGTACCGCTTAACCGCGCGTAAACAAGATTTATTTCAATTTAAGAATACATTATCAAATCAAATATTCATTACAAACAAAAACGTAACACCCATTCTAAACCAAAACAATAAATTAAAAAATATATTCATCTAAACAGCAATTAAAAGTCTATGTTATGTTAATGCAATCATAATTTGTATGTAGAACAGAAAATTAACAAAATGGCGGTGCAAAATTAAAAGAACGTTACACATGACAATTAGAGCGTTGTTATCGTGCAGGATGCGAGATCCTCCTTGACTCAAATATTGAAGTATACTTGAACAAAGTAATAAGATTATAAATTATCATTAGCGTGATATTAACTATTTAACTGTACATAATCTAACCTCAAATAAAATTACTCCTATTAAAGTAATAAAATTTTTGATCATCCTCTTTTAGGCTTGTTATTTTTAATATTTCAATTATCTTTTTTAATAGAACAGTACTTTGTAAAATTAAACGTAAGTTTTTTTATAAATTTTGCTGCTAGATATCCTTATAATTCACCTCTTTTTTTTGGGTAGTCTGATTTACTATCTGCAGCATTTTCCTTTATTATTAAGTAACTTTCCGTGTGGTGACGAATTAGAATTCTTTTTTAACGTTTAACATTTATATAAACACGTCTGACCTGCATGATTTAGTAGGTCAATTTCCCTTATATTATGGAGGAGGCTGCAATCCAACGTGTATGAGCTGAGATGACGATGAAGTAAATTGCAGTTAAAGATTAACTTCATAAGATAAGAAAGTGTTAATAATTTCAGCCTGTCCCAGATGAAAAAAAAAAATATTTGTAATTGGATATCTTTATGACAAAGTGCTTCATCTCAACTCATATACGTCTCTCTGTTGGGCTTTAACCTCTTCTAAAATAGGTGGCAAATTGACTTACTATATCATGCTGATTAAACGTGTTGGTATTTTTTTTTTTATGGTTGGGCTATGGTAAGCGCACGCGCGGTCCATTCCGTCCGGGGCGAAGAAAGGACGGCGCGCGGGCCCATAACCCACCCGTACCCACGTCACCTCGTTGTTGGGCCGACCACCGGAGCAGGGTGACTTGTCGTCAGTGGTCGGCCCGACGGAATACCCTTTCGGGTACCCTCACAAACGTGTTGGTATAGGGTTTATTTCGAGTTTTCTTACTCTTGCATTGGTATTACATTCATATTGCCTTAGTCGTCTTTTACGACACCGTCATACAAGTTACTACACGCAAGAACAATGCTTACATAACACTGAAACATTTGATCCTATTCCAAATATTCACTAATCGTTCCTAAGTTATAAATTCATTTAAAATTATCTTCGACCATAAAAATCAAATGTGAACATTAGAATGTAACCAACGATAAAAACAAAACTGTACGATGAATATAAAACAGAAAATATCTACCAAATAAAGGAAATCATATATCGTCTACGTATATAAGGTTTATTACGAAATTACGGGTAACAAAAGAGTGCCAAACGAAATCGCATCCTTTACCGTCAGGCCTCCAAACATAATGACAGAATAATGCCTAAAAACTATAACATCATTCGAAATTAAACTTTATTTGAACGTATATAAGATATTAAATTAATTCAGTGACTTAAAGGTATGTTTAAAGTACGATAATTTATTAAGTAATTTGGTGTGTGGCGCGAGAGTCGAACCGTGTAACGTTTGTACGGATGCTACAAGTAAAAGCAATGATACATCGCGGATTTCGTCGCGCTCTAGATATGTTTCGCTTGGTGCTTAGTGATTGTAATCTAAGTATAAATTTAGATATTATTATACAAGTCTAGACGATTTTATTTATTTATTGCGTTTTTAACCCATGATTTTGTTGTATTGTAAATGTAGATGAGCAGCAATTTTCAGCTTCATTACACGAAGAACTTGTCAATTACTTAATCATTAATCAATTGATTCAAAATAATTAAGTATAAGCAATAAATTAATTGTGAAGCAACTATCTAATATATATATTGAAAAACGGATTATTTTTAAAATTTGCTTTGATACAATCTTAATATATTAAGTTAAATAGCAATACGGTTTAATGAACGCTCTCAGATTGTGGCCCGTTCATGAAAAAAACCTAAAGCACTGCCTGTGCCTACTGCTTGTCCGCATAAGCATACAAATAACAGCCATTTGCGACAAACATACATAGACATGCAAAAAGGAGGATAATTCATAGTCATTACGGTTAACAAATGGCAATCGCAACCTCCTTATCCATGAGATTTTCATTAGCATTCCTCTGATGATTTCCTTGGCCGAGAGCAATAAGAAGTTTTAATATATTATATCTTAACCAGTCACAACACTTACTAAAATCATTATATAATATTTATAACACCTTATTTACGAGCAAAAAATTATTATATCAGAATAATTTCTAATAGATGACATCCCGTAGAAGACAAAAATATATACTATTTTCTTATGTGTTATATAAATAAATATATATAAAGAGATATAAGAGTCCTAATCATGTGGATCAAAGTGGATAGTATCTTTTTCGCAGCGAGGACGTATGTACACACAGAGGAAGTGATTCAGGCGCGGCCTGCTTGCTCACCGAAGCAGCTCGCCGCTTGCGCAACTCACCCGCACGCGATCTCGCCGAGGTTATGTGTCCACTTGCGCGTCGAACAATCCGAGCTTCAGCTGCTACGGACATAATTACTTTCATCTTTGTTTTTAATATAATACATAATAAATGCCGTGTTACGATGCATTCGAAGTTTTGTCATCCCTTCCCTTTCTTAAGTCATAAAAAAAGGATTACAATAAAAAGGAAAACTCTACGATAAACCGACTTATTTGCAAGCTATAGTAATCCAATTTCCTTCTTTTAGAGCAAACTCGGGCTTTCTTTTTAAACAATGAACTTGAGTAAAAACCGTCATCGTCGTCTCAACTCATACATGTCCAATAGGAGGGAATATGACCTAATACCCTTTTATTTTCAGTTTACCTTCTCTTGCACAGAGGCTATATGCATATTATATCCTTTAGTCGTCTTTTACGACATCCACGGGCAAGATAGGGAGGAATGAATTTGTATTCATATTCTGTCGTTACACGGCAAACCGTCAAGCTATCCATACAATTTGTTTTCATTAGTTAAATTATATTATTGTATGTGAGAAATTTTCGGTGTGATGACGGAGTAAGAATACGATTCGCCACCCCCCTTCTAGCCCGTGAGTTTCGTTAAAGACGACTGAGAGATATAATATAAGAAAGAAAGAAGAAGAAAGAAAAACATTTATTCTGTTCTCGTTAGATCTTATAATCATACAAACAACTAAAAAAAGAGCTTCTAACATAAAACTTTGAAGTATATGAGCTGAGATTATGAGATGATAATACGAAAAATGTAAATACGGCCGTAATATAATAGCTGACGCATGTGTATTTACAAAAAGGTGGCATGGACGGATTAACATAATTTTGTAGGCAATTTGATAATTCGTTCCGAAGCTAATTAGATTCCAAGATAAGTGGACAGTCTCTAACGATAGGACATAATATCTCGGCTTATATATATTGCATAGCCTCTTCCACAAGGGGGAGTAAAATTCATCTTCTATACGGGACTGATCAAGTGATTTAATATATGGTTTTATTTTGAGTTTTCCTTCTCTTACAGGGATGTTATCTGCATTTTATAATGCTTAGCCGTCTTTTTTGATACCCACGATCACTAAAAGTGAATTATATTCTTACTCCATCACCGCAGAGAAAAGTTTTATTACAAAACCAGGAAATATAATTTTCATCACGCAGTCGTACTTCCCAACTGCCATACGCGGCAAATTTTGTAACAAATTACTAACACCCTAACGATGGTGTGTTCAATGTTACGACAGCGTGAAAATTTATAGTTCAAACGATTGTTTTTAAGAGAACTTGCGTCGCAAATGGAGGAGACGCGAAATCTCGCTCAACCAGAACTCCAGTCCAAGCTACTCTTTCAATATATAATATAATTTCATTATTGTGTATATTTTAAAGATAACACAACACAGTCCAATCTTGCATGTAGGTACGTAGGTAGTAGGTACCACAGGTATAAATAATACCATAATTTTTATGTTTGGCACGTAGGTTGGCAATAGAAATTTTTGTTATAATTTCCCCGGGAAAGTGATGCTTCTCATTTTTCTGTCAATCCATCAGCTGATCCTTATGACTCCCAAAGTAAGGAGGTGATGGAAAGCTATATTCTTAACCCCGCAGCTGATATATGTACGTCCTACTGCCTGTTAATCGAGCCTCCTTCCTAATAGGAGGAACATCGAGCAATTTAAGGGTTGGTAGTATTAGTAGTACAGCAAAAAGAATTATCATGTCATCTCAGTCCACATATATGCCACTGCTGGGCTTGGGTCTTCTCCATTGTAGGAGGGAATTCAACTTACTTACTGTTGGTGTTTTTTTTTATGGGTGGGCTATGGTAAGCGCACATGCGGTCCATTTCGTCCGGGACGACTAAAGGACGGCGCGCGGGCCCATAACCCACCCATACTCACGTTGCCTTCATCGTTGGGCTGAACACCAGTGCCGAGTTCCTTGCCCTCAGTGGTCGACCCAACGGACGTGTGTTGCTGTAGAGTTCTATTTAGATTTTTTTTCTCTTGCATAAATGTTATAAGCACATTTAATCATTTAGTCGTCTTTTACGATAGCCACGGGAAAGAGAAGAGGGTTATGAATTGTATTCTTATATCATACGGAAAATATTATATGTAAATAACAGAACGTTAATATATTAATATTACCGTTGTTACAAATACATTTAAAACTATTAATATCGTGTTAATCAGAGCAGATTGCAAGCATCGTATAATCACTATATAAATTATTTTAACGTTAGTAAATGTAACATAATTAATTCGTGACATTTAACGTATCCGTTTTGATAAAGATTATGTCACAACTGTCGTTTTGATGAACTAATAATTAATCTTACTTTTAATATTTTCAAAATATGAAAGTATGTCTCTTTAGATTCGTGTTACGCTTTCGCGATAAACTTCTTTTTTATTTTTTATATACTTGTAGACTAGCCATAATACATATTAGAATTCTTTTTTATGATTATTTATTATAGAGAAAGCGTTGTTCCGTGTGGTAATGGAGTAAGAGTATTGACCTCCCACTCTCTTACTCGTGGGTGTACTAAAAGACGATTAAGTGATAAAATATGCATATAACATATTTGCAAGAAAAACTCGATATAAAATCCTATACCAACCCACTTTCCCAGCTTAGTATAGTAGGTCAACATCCCTCGCATAGTGGTGGAGGCCCGAGCCCAACAGTGAGACGTATATGTGCTATGATGATGATAAAGAAACTGGCGATAGGGTAGAATACGATTGTCGTCACCGCTTACTTGCCTATGGCAGTCAGAAAAATCGGCTAAGGTTCTCACTAGGAGAATGAGTAGTAGCCATCTCCTGGGAAAACTTAAAACGCGTAGATACTGCTATCGCCAACCCATCTGCTAAGCGTGGTGATTATGAAATTATGCTCTCCATCTATACCAATAAATAAAATTAGAGTGTCTGTTTGTAATGTCAAAATAATAAGCTTTTTTCATGCTCACACGGTTATTTGCACGACACCTATGCCTAAAATAGCAATTAAAAAATTTTTGTCTGTCTGTCTGTTTATTTGTTCCAGGTAATATTCAAAACGGCTGGACCGATTTCAAAAATTCTTTCCCCAATCTATAATATCAGGAAAGCTATAATACCAGGGCGTAAACTAGGCTATATTTTATCCCGGTATTCCCACGGGAACGGGTACTACGCGGGTAAAACGACTATAACCTATAACCGAAGCAAAGCGAGGGCGGGTTGGCAGTAAAAAATAAAATGGATGCAATTGTAACACTTAAACTATGAAATTCTTAGCTACATTAATAGATCAATAACAAAATGTCTGTCATTTAAAATTAGTTCAATATAAATAATCGTAACTTAATGCTTTATACTATGCCATAAACTACAAAACAGAAATAGACATGTTTGTTAACTTTTTTTAAAACCAATACTACATGGAAGACTATTCTGAACTAAATTTACATATTATACAGGATACCATGTTCCCTTGGTCGCGTTGACGAATTATTGTAACAAATATGTGACAGCGAGAATTTATTGTAATGTAAAATTTCTTAATGGTTCTTAATCTTTTTTACTGCTTTTGATGCCAAACGAGCAAACAGCTCATCTGAAGGTAAGTAACTCTCAGAAAGTTGGTTAACAAAAAGTATATCTGTGTATGGAACACCGTCTCTATGCTTTAAAGCTTGTCTATTAACAAAAGTTCAAGTCACTGAAGTCATTTATTTAGTGGCACTCGCTCGCGACATTTCGAGTCTGTCCGCTTCACTTAGCTCTAACGACATACAGACTCATTAAGTACAAAGTTAACTCATTTTATTTTCACGACAAATGTTTAGTCATCCGTTCACATGAAAGATAATGGTAGACTTCTAAAAGGATTTAAAGTGAAAATTCCTTTACAAATATGACTTAAATTTAATTGTGTTCTAGTAGATAAATATGCCGTATGGTGACGGACTAAGAATACAGTTCACCAACCCCTATCTTACCCGTGGGTATCATAAAAGGCGACTAAGGGATGTCTTATGCATATAACAATTACACAAGAGAAGAAAAACTCGAAGTAAAACCCAATACCAACCCGTTTCACTAGTGTGGCGACCCACTGTAGAGTCAATTTCTCTCCTAATGTGAAGGAGCTCAGTAGTGGACCGTATATGAATTGTGATGATAAAGAAGATAAGTAGGAGGTAGTGCTTTTTTTTTAATTATGGCAATGATTTTCTCAGTAATTGAGTCGTCTACTCAAACACTCCCCGTCTAATTGATTGTTTCCCAACGATTACAGTATATTTATTGCACATTCATAAAGTTAATAGTAGACGTAGACCAAAAACTACGTAATGATTCTTTGCCCAACCCAGGATCGGAACTCTGAAGTCCATGATCTTAGCAGCATAATTATGCCACTTATCAAATTTCGCAGTCAGAAATCATAAACTATTAAACATATGATGACTATTATAGATTTAAAAGACAAGAAAAACATCAATCGGAAGTTAAATTATCGAAGCCCATTCATTCCAAATAAAAAGGCCCAGCAATATTAAAGTTTAGCGACAAATAGTCAAGTATTGCGTGTGGTGACAGAGTAAGAATACAATTAACCACCTCTCCTGTGAGTGTCGTAAAAGACGAAAAAGACATTAAAAATACATATAGAAGAGATCCTGTACCAACACGTCTGACCGGCATGGTTTAGTAGGTCCTCCTCTTATTATGGAGAAGGCTTTGAGCTCCCTAGTTGGACGTTCATGGGCTGAAATGATGATAAATAGTAATCTCGCCTTATATATGCCCCATTGATGGGCTACACCTCCTTCACAGTAGGAGAAAAATTGTTTATTTGTTTTATTGCACGCTGTGGCAAACGAGCAAACGTTACACCTGATGGTAAGTGTTGCTGCCGCTCATGGACCTTTGCAAGGCCGCTGCCTACTGTGAAAACCCACCACACACAAACACCCTCAGAAAGTTGGGCTTCCGGCTCTCTCACTCATCGAACGAAGCGCAGTAACAAATTGCTACTACTTGGACGTCAATTTTCTGCGAGAGTGTGGTTCTACCCCGGACGAACCGGCCCGTGGCCGTAGTGTAGGCAGACAACTGTCAAAAGTGTGGTCTTTCCACTATTAAATTAATATACCATATAGTTAGATAGTTAGGCATGGGGTTTTATTTCTGGACCACTGAATACAAGTCACCCTGCTCTGGTGGTCGGCCCAACGACGAGGGCGACGTGGGTACGGGTGAGTTATCGGCCAGCGCGCCGTCCTTTCGTCGCCCCGGACGGAATGGACCGCGTGTGCGCTTACCATAGTCCACCCTTAAAAAAATTAAAAAAAGGGTTTTATTTCTGTTTTCCTTCGGACCCACGGACAAAATTTTGATTTAATATTTATTTACTATACGGAAAGGAGTAAAATAATTTTATAATAATCTAGATATTAAAAACATGTATTAAAGTTTAAGACCTGCGTCATTGTCATTATATTCAAACTGTGCAATACGGAAAACAAAAATTATAAATCTTCGTCAAACAATCGCTAATGTAGATCAAGGTGAATTATTTCACATTTTTATAATATTTAGTTGCCAGTAATAATATTATTACATTATTTCCGTATTTCTATTATTACAATAATTACGTTGTACATAAAAACAAAAGGAAAGAATTAATCGTATTATTTTGAATTAGCGGCAGGATTTTAAAGTTTATATCATTAAAATCAAATACGTTAGCAATGTACCACGTATTTTATTTAAGCCGTAATCAAATCGATCACCGCCAACTCAAATACTTTTTTTAGCATCTTGGTGATTTTAAATAAGCATTGGTTTAACTTAACACAAGTATCGAACTACATGGATGGCGTAGTGGTTAAGACACCGGTCTACCGTGCCAGTGTCGTTAGTTCGAACCCATGCAGAACAATACTTTGTGTGATCCACAATGAGCTGAAATGATGATGACGATTGCACCTTTTACTATCACTTAATTCAATAGACAATGATACATAATGTTCTTCGATAAATATTTGCATTGCATCTAAATATCCTCTTTCAATAACAATATTTTTTTCTGTGTGGTGACGGAGTAAGAATCAAATTCACCACCCGCTCTCTTACTCATAAAATACGGCTCAGGGATATATTACGCATATGATATATGATATCTATGCAAGAGAAGGAAATCTCAAAACAAAATCTTATACCAACCTGTCTGACCAGCATGATATAGTAAGGTCAATTTCCCTCCTATTATGGAGAGAGCTTGAGCCCAGCAGTGGAACATGCATGAGCCGAGATGATAATGATCGCTTGACGTCTGATTAATAATTTTAATTATCTTAAAACATGTAAATAGATTTAATAAAGACACTCGTAATTTCAAGAAAATAGCCTATACCTCTTAGAATAATAACATATAGAAGGTAAGTTCGCGCACAAAAAGTGAAGCATTTCAATTGGAGCCTAATGGAGCTTACGCCGGAACCATTCCGTAATGTACAAGTCATTGTACTGCACGTACGTACGCAACTCTTAAAAAATAAATAGGTAATTATGACAGTTTGTGCATTCAAATGGTGTCATAACACATTCGACAAACTTAAAAAGGTTTTTAAAATTACTTTTAAAAGTATTTCGACGATTTAAGTTAATAAAAACAAAATTTGATTTTATAATTTGTATAGTGGTGTGCGTGTGTACATGTGTAATCGTCTGCGCGCCATTAGTTTTTTGAGATTCATGTTTCGAACGTTCGCAGTTCTGACACTATCCTTCTATACATTATTATTCTAAGCTATACTTTTATAGGCAGAGATTAAAAAACAATATAAAAGAACATTGCGTAATACGTTCACGCGTTAGAAGTGAAGCATTTTCACGTGATCAGTTTAAAAAAATCGGTCTTTTCGTAAACTCGGACTGGGCTCGGGCCTCTTCCACATTAAATTGAAATACTTGAAATTGACCTACTATAGCACGTTGATCAGACGTGTTCGTATAGGGTTTCATTTCAAGTTTTCCTTCTCTTGCATTGATGTCATAGACAAATTCCCTTAGTTGTATTTTAGGGCACACACGGACAAGAGAGGGAGTGGTGAATTGTATTCTTATTCTGTCACTACACAGAAGAAAGGTATCTAAAAATTATTTGTATCATTTTCTCCTTTCCAGCGTTTATACATTCCACTGTTCGAGCGTAAGCCTTCAACTTCTATAGAGGAAGGAAAATTAAGCTACCATCCGATGAAGGTCAATAGATTACCATGGAGTTTTTTACCATCACAGCTCATATACGTCCCACTGGACTCGAGCCCATAGATATTTCACTATAAATACCTATCAACATCATCATCATCACCACCACAGCACATATATGTATATATAACCTCCCACTGTTGGGCTTGAACCTCCTCCATAATGGAAAGAAAATTAACCTACTATACCGTGATGGTCAGACGGTTTGGTACAGGATTTTAGTTCGAATTTGCCTTCTCCTACATAGATGT
The DNA here is from genome assembly GCA_032191425.1 of Lymantria dispar. NCBI lineage: Eukaryota > Metazoa > Arthropoda > Insecta > Lepidoptera > Erebidae > Lymantria > Lymantria dispar. The sequence goes on along the minus strand of CM063452.1, from coordinate 10,219,091 downwards.
TGTATGCATAATTAATCCCTTAGTCGCCTTTTACGACATTCACAGTCAAAATAGAAAGTGGTGAATTGTATTCTTACTCCGTCACCACACGGACTAGTTTTTACTAACCAAAAATATATAATTACGTATATATCGCACTAAAGAAAAACTATACGATTTAAGCTTTTTTTTAAATTATACCGTCATTCCTGAAAACTGCGCGTGAGGAAAGACCGACGTCCTCCCCGAGGGGGGGACGTCGGTCGATGGGAGGGTACCCCAATAGGGGGTATTCCGTCGGGCCGACCACTGACGACAAGTTAACGCTGCTCCAATGGTCGGCCCAACGACGAAGGCGACGTGGTTTTCGGGTGGGTCGCGGGAGTTGCGTGCTTAAGCCCCTCTGTCGCCCCGGACGGAGTGGTGCGGAGGCGCGCCGACCGCGGCCCACCCACAAAAAAAAAAAAAAAAAAAAATTCCTGAAAACTGAGACGACTTCATAATTAATACGATAATACTTTATGTGTAAAATTCACTACACCCTATTTACTCGGTACGGAAATGACGCTGCCGGCTATCGCTAGGGCGATGGTCGACAGCGTCGGGAATTGGGACGCGGTCGCAGCCTTCTGCGAGACAGTGATCTCGCGGAAGGAGGCGGCGGATCGCCTGCGCGAGGAGCGCAGCCTCGATGAGGAGATCCGCCGCCGGTGACTGGGGTGGCGTAGGCGCAACTATCTGCGCCTCCCCGAGAGGGGGGACGTCGGTCGATGGGAGGGTACCCCAACAGGGGGTATTCCATCGGGCCGACCCCTGACGACAAGTTAACGCTGCTCCAGTGGTCGGCCCAACGACGAAGGCGACGTGGTTTTTGGGTGGAACGCGGGAGTTGCGTGCTTAAGCCCCTCTGTCGCCCCGGACGGAGTGGTGCGGAGGCGCGCCGACCGCGAACCACCCGCAAAAAAAAAAAAAAAACACTCTATTTACACCTTCAAGAAAAATAGCTATAGTGAATCATATTTTTATTACATCACTACACGTCTTTTCGTCTTATTATGAAGTAAAATTTATATTAACTTTCAAATTATCTAAATAATAGTGATTATTGTTTTGACTGCTACGCACGATAGAAGGACTCATACATTAGTGCGAGGTCAGGTCTTCAAATTAATGAATTAACGTGGCAAATATTAGCCGCTTTTTTTTGGGGTGGGTTGGGGTCGGCGCGCTCCTCGCACCACTCCATCCAGGGCGACAGAGGGGCTTAAGCACGCACACCCACAATCCACCCACGATGCACATCGCCTTCGTCGTTGGGCCGACCACCGGAGCAGGGCGACTTGACGTCAGTGGTCGGCCCGAAAATAATTCTAAGCTTAAAGGTAATATTTTAGATATAAATTCATTTCCGTTTATTGACGGAGTCAGAATAGAATTTACCACTTTTCCTTTTTTGACTGAGGGTGTTAAAAATAATGACCAATGGATAACCGAAAACCATTTTAAGAGAAGAAAAATTTAAAATTAAAGCCAATACTCAATCAATTAGTCTTCTATTGTGGAGGAGACTCAAGTTTGAAAGTGGGACATTTATGAGCTCATATGATGATGATGATCCTTTACCTGTAAATCGAATTCGATGTAATCGATGTGATGATCTATATAAAACTCTATAGCAACAAGTTTGACCAGCGAGGTATTGTAGTTCAATTTCTCTCCCATTGTGAAGGAGGCTCTCGCCCAGCAGTGGGATGTATATGAGCTGTGATGATGTTAATGATGGTGATCCTATGGAGTAAATACTCCACTTATGTTCACCAAGGAAGTACCTTAGATTATCATATGTTTAACTTAAATCTATAAATCAGCATATCAACGAATAACATTCCATTTTCTTTCTCCCTTTTAAAAGAATTTTCAATGTGTACAGCGCCCCTTATTTCCCCCATATATTTTCCTACAAAGTGTTGTGACTGAAACCTCCAATTCCCAAACAATACTATTGTTAACTGATATCTATACAAAAAAGCCGGACGTGAAATGAACAAAACCAATCAACAAGTTGTTAAAGCCCTTGTTACGGTTGTCACCAGAAAATATAGAGAAAACTCATGATTGATCTATAATAAACCTTATTGTTTGGTAATAAAGATGTATTTACCACTGACATATAACACGTAAAAGCTATTGACATAGTTAAAATGTTTATGAAACAATTCACAACGATAAATTACAGTATGAAAATATTTCTGTAATGTTATTGATAGTCTATGACTCTCAACCCTCCGAACGCAAAGGGGTCGATACCATAGGGGAGTGAAAAAATCCACGATAAAAAAAAATATAATAACAACGCAGACTTATCGCCTTTTTACGTGGTTTCTTACATAAATAATGATAAAAGGAAATTAAATCAAAGTCTTATTAGAATATTAAAAGTTGGTGGGCGTTTTTTTTTTAATGTCTCTGGCGGTGTTTAGGGACGCATAATTCACTCAATTTACTAAATGGAAGACGTCGTGTTAGGCTATTAGATATTAGAGGGTCGTTTTAATATTTTTTCGGTTATTGAATGCATTTATTAATTAATATCATGACGTTTATGTTGTTTTAAAATTACTGGTAATGTAAATAGGGATGCAACTTTCATAATATAAAAATCATAGGAGTTATTTATCTAGTAAATAATGATTTCTGATGTTTACGCGAGGATTACATATTGTAAATAAAACAATTTTACGGATTTTATCGCGTTTGTATTTGATTTCTGATTGCCTGACGTTTCGAACAGTTTACAGCGTTCATGATCATAGGCGGGCTGTTCGCTCGTGCCATAAACGCAGTTGAAAATAATTTTATTTACGATGTATAGTTTTAGTAGTTAACAAATATGCTGGACCAATTCCAATTAATAATCGCAATTGGCGTGATAGGTTTCCTAGGGAGCACTGCTGTTCATTCTCTTGGTGACACTAATTCTTTATGAGTAGGATTTGATTTAAATAGCTTTAAAATGGAGACCCATAATTAAGTTCAAATTCAACTCTCACTGGAGTTTCATGCCTAAATGACACAGCAGCATACGCCGAAGGAGAAAACGAATAAATTGTAAATATTGACATACCTACTTCTATTAAATCACAATGACTTTTTGACTTCTTTATCTTCGAAGAAATAAGAATTACAAGTCTTATATATAACTACCCAATAATCCTATTCCCACAAAGTAAGAATACACTACGGTGTTGGAATAAAAATACAAACCATAACCGTTTCTTGGCCGTGGATTTCGTAAAAGATAACTAAGTGATTATTTTAAGCACATCTATGCAGTGGAATATTTATGAGTTGACACGATATTACATCTATGCAAGAGAAGGAAAACTCCAAATAAGACCCTATATTTCCGTGTAGTGACGGAGTAAGAATACAATTCACCGCCCCTTTTCTTGCCCGTGGGTGTCGTAAAAATCGACTCAGGGATATAATATGCTTATAACATCTATGAAAGAGAAGGAAAACTCGAAAGAAAACCCTATACCAACACATCTGACCAGCGTGGTATAATAGGTCAATTTCCCTCTTAATGTGGAGGAGGCTCGAGACAAACAGTGGGACGTATGTGAGCTGTGATGAAGACCCTATATAAACACTTTTGACCAGCGTGGTAGGTCAATTTCCTTTGGGAGGAGTCTCGAGCTCAGCAGTGAGATGATGGGAGCTGCGACGATCGTGAAAAATACATTACATTACGCCTTTCCTTCACATGGCATTTATAAAAGACGACTAAAAGCCAGAAATAAGGATTATCAGCTTTTATACTGTAAATAAAATACTGTCCAAGCATCGTGGTATAGGTACTTAATTTTCATCCTATTGTGAAGGGGACCCGTGCCCAGATAGAGACGTAGGTATATAAGCTTAAAAGAATATTGCCGTATCTAGTGATAATCAGCCCCATATGGTTATATAGCCGCATACAATATAATTATGTATAAAATAGTAAGTATCTTTGTAGTAGAGTCCCTTGTGAAAAGCTAGAGGTCGACTAGTGCCGGCCATGCATCTTGTCTTTACCGGGTTCGACCGCGCCCCAAATATACTATGTCGATTGTACTACAACCTTCGATTTTGATAATAGAAAATTATATAATGATTTCTGATATTTACGCGATTATTGTAAATAAAATTAATTTACGAATTTTATTGCTTGTATTTGATTTTTGATTCCCGACGTTTCAAACTTTTAAAGCGGCCACAAGTGGATTAGATAATTGTAATTTAGTATCTTAAATCATTCGTTCTATATAGTGACAGAGTAAGAGTACAGTTCGCTAAACCCTTTCTTGTTCGTGGGTGTCGTAAAAATAACTAAGTGATATAGTATACAGATAACATCAAGAGGAGGAAATCTGTGAATAAAATCCTATACTAACCCGTCTGTTCTTGATATAGCAGGTTAATTTCCTGGTCATTGTTGAGGAGGCTGGAGTCCAATAGTGTCACACTATTGGGCTCCATATATGGGCTCCCGTATATAATGTGATGAAGATGTCTAGTGTCAGGTGGTAGACAGGCTAGCCGCATGAAAGTAAAAGTGGATCATACTCGAAAGGTAACCCACTAAGCCACCGAAGGCAAGGACTGTGTACCGATTATCAACCCATAGAGAGGTGCAAATGAAGGGCTATATGCCGTGCCTTCTAATGCCCCGAATATTCCTAAATAACCTGCATACAGGATATTACTGTGAAATTACATTACAATTACAATATTTAGGCTCATTTTTCCTTTTTTTTTCATATTAACAATCAGCTATTAATACGAGCCATTGTGGCCAGTATCAGGGTATAATTTTTTTTCACAAATTATCAGTTTCTTCACGTTAGTCATTATCCGTCAATAAATCAAATCGTCGCCTTCGACGGTTTTATAGCCATACTGCTAAAGGTATCTTCAGAAAATTTCAGTGAAAAACGAAAACATTTGTACAGCACTTTTATATCTTACTCAATACACCTCAACAATTCCTTTGAGTCACATTACATAAAATGACAACAATTTTTTTTAACATAACATATTAGACACTATGATATTTAATACAATAAAAAAAACATATGTCGAGTTCAAATACCCACCAAAAATCCTATTAACCCTTTTATTGGCGTATGCTAGCTGATTTGAAAACGATTTTGCTTTTTGTTAATAATCCAAAAAAAATATATAAGTATCTAAACTATTTGTTCCTGCTACACGGGGTCAACCATTAGGGAAATCTGCACAGCAGCGAGAGCTGTTTAATTTATACGCGTGAATATTCTTAAACTATCGGTTTTGTGGTCATTGTGGCGATTCGGCCTTTATTTATGTTTGGCCTCGGTATCAGAACGATGCGACGCGAGGCCGAATTAGCGGACACTCTCAAGGGATTCACCACTCTACTTTGTTTCGAAATCTTTTTAAATAAAATATTTTTAATATTTGATTATTGTATTTAACCTTTAAAAACTATTTAGATGAAATAATTCTAAACGGTCTGTTACGTCAACCATATCTCCATATGGTTTCATCACGATAATTTCCTTCATTAGTTAGTTATTTTAAAGCAAGCGAAATAAATTTGTTGGAAAAATGATCATTGCGACAATATCTGCAGTGTAGTGACGAACTAAAAATACAAATCAGCAGTCCCCCTCTTATCGGTAGGTGTAGTAAAAGACGACTAAAGAATTAGATATGTCTATAACATCTATGCAAGAAAAGGAAAACTCGATATAAAACCCTACACAATTACTGCCGCTCATGGACCTTTGCTCGCTGCCTATCGTAAAAAAAGTAAATGTGTGCAATAAGGTTCGGTGATATTAACCACACGCAAACACCTTCAGAAAGTTAAGCTTTCGGCTCTCTGGCTCACCGCACGAAGTGCTGTAACAATTGCGATTCAGACGTCCATTTTCTGAGAGAGAGTGGTACTACCCCGAACGGACCGACCCGTGATTGTAGACAAACGACTGTCGATAATATGTTATACTAGCAACCCGCCCTCGCTTCGCTTCGGTTATAGTCGTTTTACCCGCGTAGTTCTCGTTCCCGTGGGAATACCGGGATAAAATATAGCCTAGTTTACGCCCTGATATTATAGCTTTCCATTGGTGAAAGAATTTTAGAAATCGGTCCAGCCGTTTTGAAGATTAACCCGGAACAAACAGACAGACAGACAGACAAAAATTTTTTAATCGCTATTTTAGGCATAGGTGTCGTGCAAATAACCGTCTGAGCATGAAAAAAGTCTATTATTTTGACATTACAAACAGACACTCCAATTTTATTTATTGGTATAGATATACCACATAAAAACCACTGAGGCCAGTGATGAGATCCAGTGATCTACAAAATAATTGTACTGTTTTCTATGTAAGAAAATCATTAAATATTATTTTCGTATCATCGAAGAAACAGATCCTAAAATAACCTTAACTAATGCATGTAAGAAACCATCGCTTAACCAAAGTCCTTATTCAGTATTCATTATCGATGTAATTTACACATTTCGGTCACAATTTATACGGAGTATGGCATAAAAAGCCAATTTTGGCCGAAAAAAAAGGCGGTAAAAGCCGAACTTCTAACATACGAGTTTTTGTAATATCAATTTACTTCTCATACATATATTCATGTCGCATCGTGAGGAGTCATATAATTTATATGTTGGGAGCAAGTGGGTACAATCGTATTCACGAACGATTTGCCTGTACAAACGGTATTTGTTCACGATGGTGGGTAGCGGGCAAGGCAGCTTATTATGCATACGATATACCACTCTTGGGGGTACTTACTTATGCTACGTATATCTGACTTAGAGAATATTTTGCGTGGGATGAGAAAGGGTTGTAACTTAGATATTATTTTTGTGATTTTATTTTACGATTTGATCTTAAGAGTGTTATTGCTATAGTACAATTCAGACTGGATTATTGCATTCTCTGATAATTCCACTATATTCTACGTTTCCATATTCAGAGTATATATTACTATAATTATAAAATTATTGGTAATATATTTCCTTTTATGTATATAATTCTTCTATGAGACTCCTGCAGTCCTGCTACAAAAAAAAAATGTACAGATTTTGATGAAATCTTTTATGTGAATTTGTGTTTTCCCTTGATGGTTTTGATTTACAATTAATCTATATTACCAGTTCAGATTCTTGACCTGTGATTGATATGTCTAAAAATAAATATGTTAAATATGTCTAAAACTATTAGTTGGTATTTTTAATTACTTTAAAATATCACTTGTTTGAAATTATCTTATTATATTAATGCTCGAACAATTTTAGATGGAATTATACAAAGCCATCCTTTCTATTAAACAGAGCCCGTTAAAATTGTAATTAATGCTAAGGGCTCCCACTAGGTGGACTGAAAATATTATTGATAAGTCGCAGAAAACCTTTAGATGTAGGTGGCACAGGATTATTCCGAGTGACATTCTCATGGGAAGGCCTATATCCAACAGTGGACATCTACGGGCTAATCGATGTATGAATGGGATGATAATACTTCTCGAGCCATAGTTTAAGAATAAAATAATACAGATGTATTTATTTTGTAGTATTTATTGTTATCTCCGTCCCGCTCTTATTCCAATTATTTCATCACAGCTCATATACGTCCCACTATTGGGCTCGAGCCTCCTCCACAATGAGAAGGAAATTATCCTGCTACACCACGCTGGTCTGACGTGTTGGTATAGAGTTTAATTTCAAGTTTTCCTTCTCTTGCATAGGTATTATATGCATATTATATCCCTCAGTCATCTTTTACGACACCCAGCATGTAAAAGTTGGTAGTATTTGTAACCGCTACCACATACTGTAATATTTATTGTACTTAAAATATTTATTTTGTACATCCCTATATTTTGCACCTGGATTTCCCACTTCTTTATAATTGTGACACATAAATCAGCCGTGTCACGCTCGCCTTCTGAACATACTTCATAAATTGTGACATCTTAGGGAGTACAGAACAAAAATCTTACGTTAAAAAATACCAAATATAGATAAGTTATATAACAATCTATTCATAATTAAAGCTGAAGAGTTTATTTTTTGGAACGCGTTAATCTCAGTAACTATCGTTTCTATGTGAATAATTCTTTCAGTGATAGATAGCCCATTTATTGAGGAAGGCTATATCAATGCTAAGACTAACAGGAGCGGAGCACCAATGAAGAATATTTCAAAATCGGTTTCTTTTTTCCTTTTGAGAGCTTCCGGTGCGTGCGTCGCGTAAGCGGTTAAAGCAAAAATCATGTGTGACAGAATCATAAAATTATTTAAAAATATTTTACCTTTCTACATAAACAAAGTCACGGGTTAAAATTAGCGTTAGCCCAAAGTAACTATTCCACGTGGAGGAAGTCGTGGGCAGAAGCTAGTGATTTAAAACTTTAAGTAATCTCAATTTTCCATGTGGTGACAGAATAAGAATAATATGAAGTAATAAAGCATCCGCCCGTGACCATGAACGCTGAAAAGTGTTGAAATCTCGAGCAATCAAATACAAATTGCGATAATAATAGTTTTATTAACCGACTTCAAAAAAGGAGGCTGTTCTCAATACGACTATATTTTTTTATGATTGTTACCTCAGCACTTTGGACTGGGCGAACCGATAGTGAAAATTCTGTTTTTTTTTTATCTGGTGCTTCGAAATTAGTAAATAAATAAAAAATGGACAATCCCGCTGAGTTTCTTGCCGGATCTTCTCAATGCGGTCGTCTTCCGATTCGGTGGTCATTTTTAAAGAAAAAGGAAAAAAATGATAATATGTTAGTGCCCCCGCGGGATTTATATATAATAAATGATTATTTGAAATGAGGTGCCATTTTAACATTTTTGGTCTAGTTTTGATAATGGCATCCATGAGAAAACGGTTAAAATAAAATTTCTTTTTAAAATTTTTTATTATTTTTAATAGAGTACTATTTTAATCCTATTCCAATCTCACATGAAACCTAAAACATAATAAATTCGCTTAAAAAACATATCCAAAAATTGCGTTGATAGACACACTACAAATTTGTGAATCTATTTGAAAATCAGTCCATTTGCCTCGAGGACAGTCATCATGAAAATAAACAAATAATGCTGACCAATCCTTTGACAGCGTTTGAATAAACACCATTTCAATTTACAGTTTGTGATTACTTCATTTGGAATTTGTGGGGACTGCAAATATTAATTTTAATATCTATGAAGCTTTGACATCTTTACATATATCTTCTTATATATAAATTTCTTGTGTATGTGCGTATGTCACCGAACTCCTTTTAAATGGCTGGACCGATGTTGATGAATTTTTTTGTGTGTGTTCAAGGGGATTCAAGAATGGTTTAGATTCACAATTGAACCCGATAGGTAACGCTGCTGTCGATTTCTAGGAGAATTTATTTTATTTTAATTGAACAGAACAGCATCAGGTCAGCTAGTATTTATTCATCCTTTTTATGCTGTTGACCATAAACGAGTAAAGAGCACACCTGTTGGTAAGTGATACTACCGTATATGAGCACTTTCTAGGTCGCTGCCTACAGGGCAGGCCATATCGCTCGACGAACCAACCGCCGCTGGAGAAGAAATGTTCTTGAGTGGGAGACTACGTATCGGACGATGCAGTGTAGGACGCCCCCCACTAGAGGCCTACGTCCAGCAGGGGATGGTGACAGACTGAAATGATGATAGGAATGGTGAGTAGAGATGCTGTGATTGGAGAGCATTTATTTTTTGAGGGATTGATTCCGCAATCGTCACGCTTGGCAATCGGTTTAGCGATCGCAGTAAGATTTTATACATTACTCGGATAAGAACTGCTGCTAACTTTCCCGGTGAATAGTATGGGATCCACCGTACATTTTTTTATTTGATTACTAACAAGCTAATTTTTCGTGAGTAGCTTTATTTTGAAGAGACGCCCAACAATATCTGTATAAAATCTCTCAATTGTGGTAGGTTACGGAGGTAGGAGGGATAGAATATTTCCATTTGGTGGGTCACCCTTAACCGATTCTTACAACACCTACGGACAAGCTAGGAGTGGCGACACTTGTATTCTTACCCTGTCGCCACACACCATTCGAGGAGTCGATTTTACAAAGATTTAATTAACATACAAAACTTTCAGAAAACCCAAATAACACATTTCAAATAGACTTCTGCATCTCGCTGTTGATAGACGCCCTTATTTCCACTGTACTATAGAGTCAGTCAATTATTATCAGGAAGTAATCGATTGCCAGAGGTTTATAGGTCAAACTATTAAAACTCAATAGGGGTGGCATATAAACATGTTTCGACATGTTAACAAAGGTTTAGTTTATAAGCTGTTATAAGGAACTTCAATGTTTGACGGGGATTAAATACATTTTAAAAATATGCATAGGTATATAATATTTCTGCCCACCATATTTATTATCTTACTCATGGATGTTGGAAAAGACGACTAAGATTATATGTCCTGCATACCTGCAAGAGAAGTAGAACTCAACATATACTCAGTGGCAACACGTTTGACCAGCGTGGTGTAGTAGGTCAGTTTCCCTTCTTTGAGGCCAGCAGTGGGACGTATATCAGCTGTGATGATGATGGTGATAATTATGTTAAAAAAGGAAACAAAACCAAGTGAGTTGTAAAGACATACGATACAACTGAAACTTGTGTATTATAGAGAAACATTTTAATTATTCACTTTTTAATAACATATATTGTGTTTATCATTCATTTATTTACGTAAAATGGTTAAAGTAAGAAGTAATATCATGCTTTGCCGACTGTCGAAGGTAAGCGAGACTATGCTACCAATCCACTGGACGCAGTCTTCACCTCCACCATTCATCATCACTCAAAAAGGTTCCGAATCAGAATTTCAAATAAAAAATATCTTCAAAATTCTAAAACGTTATAGAATTACGTGTTTAAAGGGAAAGTGACGGACAAAGAATATAATTCACTACTCCCTATCTTGCCCGTGGATGTCGTAAAAGACGACTAAGGGATATAATATGCGTATAACATCTATGAAAGAGAATGAAAACTCGAAGACACAACTCTATACCATCCTCTCTGACCAGCATAATTAATTATAATAGGAGGCTCGAGCCCAGCAGTGGGACGTGTATGAGCCGAAATGAAAGAGAAAATTGTTAGCAACTTCTGTATAATCACTGTCAATATTCATCATCGTCTTACTCTTATACCAATAACTTGGAGTCGGTGCAATATGTACTCTTCTTCCATAGTACCTACACATTACAAAAGTTGTTGGTAGTTTTACGACCAGCCACCTGCTTTGCATCAACCCTCTTTGAAAAAGTAATGGTTGACCAGACGGCATCAGAGGAATTGGTAAAAGTCTGTCGTAAAGCTAGCCAGCAATCATATTTCTAAACACTATATAAGCAATGTAAAGGTTGATAGCATTCGTAGCCGCCACTATACAGTATATTTCACTAGTAAATTCACTTTAAATAATAAAAATTTACTGATTTATCCATTATTATGCTATAATCGCTGTTACTATTCCCGTCTGGTGACGGGGTAAGAATTCAGTTCACCACCCCCTTTCCTGCTGCGGTGTAACATCCGAGCAAGAGAAAAAAATTTGAAATAAAACCTTATACCAACCTGTTTGATCAGTGTTTTATAATAGGTTTATTCTTCCTTATGTGGAGAAGGCTCATGCCCACCAGTGGGACGTATTTGAACTGAGATGATGATGATGATGAATCAGTGTTAATATTATAACATAATAATTTATTATCTCAATATGTGAATAAATATATAACTTTTTCATAAACAATACAGATTAATAGTGTTAGACTCACATCGTCATCTCAGCCCATATAAATCCCACTGTTGGGCCTCCTTCACAATAGAAGGCAACTTGACCTACTATACCGTACTGGTCAGGCGTTTTGGCATAGAGTTTTATATCGAATTTTTCTCTTCTTGCATAGATGTTTTCTGTATATCGTATCCCTTAATCGTCTTTTACGACAGCTACGGATAAGAGAGAGAGTGGTGAATTGAATTCTTACTCCATCACCACGCAGGAAAAAAAACTCCAAGACTGTTTAAAAAAAAAAGAAAAAATGTCTAGCGAACACGAGTATATACTCGATACAGCAGTCGCTTATTTTCTCGCGAACTTTTTGTTTCTTTGCGTTTGCGGATGATAATTTCGAAGGTAATAAGTTTCACTTCATTATTTTTAAAGGCATATGAACTTTATCAAACTTTAATAAACCAACGTTTTGAATTATCTTAAGCCCAGTCATTATGATGTTAGGAGATTACTCAGCTAAAGGACAGTAAAAATCATTATTTATATGTAACAAACATATAAACATCGATGTCGCTTTCTTCCTTAGGCTAATAAACAAAACTATCGGAAGTGCTTCACAGTAAATTAGCAGTAAAGACAAGCTAGGGGTCCAATGGACTCTGAATAAACCATGTGACGTGTTCCCACGGGGCGTTGAGGTACTATCTAATAGCAAAACGACACAAACTCATTATCATTTATGTTGTTATTTGTTACTTTTCATCGTATAATGACGAAGTTTGGTGACGAAATAAGAACACAATTCACCACCCCCTCTCTTACCCGTGAGTATAGAGACGACTAAGGGATTAAATATGCAGAAAACATCTATGCAAGAGAAGGAAAACTCGAAACAAAACCAACACGTCTGACCCGCGTGAATGAATTGATTGAAATGATTAATGATAAAATGATAATTGCCTCTCTAATGATACCGGTTTCAGGCACATCGATTGGATGGTTTACCTGGGTGTTATGGATGGTTTATCTGGATGGGTATCTGCATATTATTTCCCTTTTTTAAGACATTCACGGGCAAGGGGGTGGTGAATAGTATTCTTACTCCGTCACCACATGGAAATAATCCAAAGATAATTTTATATAACTAAAACAATGCAGTACATAGGAGAGTGTTATTGCCCACCCTTATGTATGGCAGTGAAAGCTGGATCTGACAGTGAAGACATGAAAGAAGGATAATTGCTGTAGTGATGAGACTTCTACGTAGTATATGCGGTGTAAGGCTGGAAGATAAAATTTGGAACAGTGTGATAAGAGAGCGCTGTGGAGTGAACGAAGAAGTATTGACAAAGATTAAAAAAGGTATATTGAGGTGGTTTGGACACGTAGAAAGAATGAGTGAAAAGAGAGTGACGAAGCAAGTGTACAAAGTAAGTGGAAGCAAGTGTACAAAGTAAGTGTGAATAGGACGGTTACAAGAGAAAGACCACGCCGTACGTTTCTGGATCAAATTAGATATGTTTTATTGAAAGGTCATGTTAAGAGTACGCGTAACCGTAGAGCATTCATAAAGACTTTGTTGAGTGTAAGTGAAGCGATGCAAGTATGTCAGGATCATGACTTACGGCAATCCGTAGTCTCTGTCTACCCCTCTGGGAAGCAGGTGTGAGGTGCATGTACTCGTATGTATGTAAAACAATATATTAGGATTTCTTTTTAAATTTATTTATTTAATGTTCTTCCACAGACCTTTGTCCGTGCCTTTTTTATGGTAAGTATATTTTATTTTTATTTTGATTTTATATAATAATATGTTTCTTTCGTGTGGTGACGGAGTAAGAATACAATTCACCACCCCCTATCTTACCCGTGGGTGATCGTACGAGACGACTAAGGGATATAAAACGCATATAATATCTATGCGAGAGAAGGAATACTCGAAATAAAACCCTATACCAACACGTCTGACCAGCGTGATATAGTAGGTCAATTACTTTTCCATTAAGGAGGAGGCCCGAGCCCAACAGTGGGACGTATATGGGCTGAGATGATGATGATGATGATGATTCTTCAAGTGGCGTTATTACATATATGACGGTTTATGTAATTTGGTGCGCTTTCTCATGTATCCTTGATGATGTGTGACTTCATGTCTTCCGGGGTTTTCTACTCTGTACCAGTAATTGATGTTAATGGTGAATACCCCTATATTGTTAGTCTTCGTCTGTCCTCTAGGATATACATTAGGATTGGGGAGCGCTGGAATCACTTTCTTTTTTTTTATTAACGCTATACAGCGTCTTTTAGGTCAGCTAGTTATATTAGATATATTGAGACATTAATAAAAGTCACATATAACACAAAAGTAGTCAGTAACTTTGACTATAGATACATTTTTAATGCTCCTAATGTTCACATGTTTAGTTGCTAATAGGAAAAGTCTGCTCGAGATTAAATGAACAGTCCTTTTGCTGTTGCCAAAATTAACCTTATTTTTTATTCAGCTATTCTTTAAGCTAGCACGATCAATTATAATATATTTATACTATGTTGGATTATATAGTAAAATAATATGGAATTAGGGTGTTTTATAATCTATACCAATAATTAAAATTGGAGTGTCTGTTTGTAATGTCAAAATAATAGGCTTTTTTCATGCTCACACGGTTAATTGCACTATCTATTACACATGCCTAAAAATCATTTTATATTTTTTTTTGTCTGTCTCTCCGTCTGTCTGTCTGTTTGTGCCGGGTAATCTTCAAAACGGCTGGACCGATTTCAAAAATTTTTTCTTGCTATAATTCTGCTATAATATAAGCGCGTAAACTAGGATTTACTAGGACGGAACGGGAACTACGCGGGTAAAACGATTAGAACCGAAGCGAAGCGAGGGCGGGTTGCTAGTTCACAATAAGAATTCATTATCACAGTCTCACTTCTCGGCTCGAGCCACTCAGTGTGGGAGCCCAGCAGTGGGACGTTTATAAGCTATGATGATGATGACGTCAAATCAAAGTTCTTGAATCCAACTCTGATAGCAAATATAATCTCATGATAAGAGAGAGCCATACAAAATTTTCGTCATATATAACATACGCAATATTTTTTGTGACCCGCAACAAAAATCAAAAAAGGAAAAAAGGAGAAGTTGGAAGGAATATGTAAATGCAAAACTATAGTAACACTCCATATTTACTCAAAGTATATGTAGCATAACCACAGTCACTACGCTTAGTAT
Organism: Lymantria dispar; assembly: GCA_032191425.1. Taxonomy (NCBI): domain Eukaryota; kingdom Metazoa; phylum Arthropoda; class Insecta; order Lepidoptera; family Erebidae; genus Lymantria; species Lymantria dispar. Next base: position 10,204,019 of record CM063452.1, on the reverse strand, counting down.
TCGGCTTCGCAATCGCAGTAATAAGTAATACATTTCCGAAGGAAAAGCTATTGACCAGTCTTCTAGCGATCTTTAACCGCTTTTTTAAAAAGTAATGATAACCATATTCTTACACCGTTATTTATATTTAAGTGATTACATATAGACATCTGCCAAAATAATCTTGAAACTTCTTCGTAAGTTGCAAACCACTAATTTCCAATACCTTCAACAAACAATAACTTCAGATAAATAAGCTCATACATTTCTCATTAATCACTCATTCATCCATTCACTCGCTGCAATATTTAACGTATTGAATGAACGATACAGTGAGAGATATCTGCCGATTCTGTCGCTCGCTGTATAATTATTATTGATAATTTTATTAATAAAAAATTGTTCTACAGTGGATTCATTTTTGGCACCTCAAAACCAAAAATAACTAAATCACTAGCTTCTTATCACTCACTCTAAATCGAATACAAAATCAAGTATAAATGCATTGCGATAGCATTTTTGCATTTTAAAATGCTCGTAAGCATTAATATTTTTATGTGTGGTGACGGACTAAAAATACAATTCACCACCACCTATCTTATCTGTGGGTATCATAAAAGACGACTAAGGGATTAGATATGCATAGGTATAACATCTAGGCTACAGAAGGCAACTCGAATTAAATTAGTCTGGATGTAATTTGTGTCCGTTAGTTATATGTTTGTGAAGTTCCCCCAAATACAAGGATTATTTTTTTCTTAGAGCAGTTAATTACTTTAAAAAAGAAAAATTATCAACGTCTGAGCCAAATAATCTTATTTGAACCTTCATTTAAATATTTAGGTCCTTACATATGAAATTGGTGTTTTGTACAGGAGGAATTTAAAGCATTTTTTTTTTTGTAAAATATATTTAATTAATCAAAGTATGCACCGTTGTTATCTATGCACTTTTTCCATCTCATAGGTAGTTCATTGATCCCTTTACTAAAAAAAAACCATGGGGGCGAGAATCAATAAACTCTTTGAAGGCGGTTTGGACTGCCGCATCGGAGTTGATTTTTTTTCCTTGTAAGAAGTTGTCAAAATTTCAGAAAAAATGGTAATCTGTTGGAGCAAGGTTCGGGGAGCACGCACGGTGGATGTCGCAGATATTCCATATGTAGCTCATCTAACTTAGTGGTTGTTTGTTGTGCAGTGTGTGGTCTTGCGTTGTCGTGAAGCAGCAGTGGCCTAGAGCGATTGTCCAATCTCGGTTGTTTAGCAGCTAGTTCTTCCTTCATGGTATGCAGTTGCTGACAATAGATATTTGCCGTAATCGTTTAGACAGATTTTAGAAAGCAACAACACCAGCGCTAGTACACCAAATACTCACAAGTAACTTTTTTTGAGTCAATTTTCGTTTAGGGCAGGATTTGGCTGGTGCTCCAGGGTTCAGCCATTGCGACGAGCGCTTTCGATTATCGCACAGTATCCACTTTTCATCACAAGTAATGATTAGATTTAAAATCCCTTCATTATTGTGTCGGTTGAGCAAAATAACACAGCAGTCGACACGTGTTTGCAAGCTCGATTCACTCAATTCATGAGGTACTCATCGTTCAAGTTTTTTTACTTACCCAATTTGCTTTAAGTAAATTAATACGGTCTTGTCACTTACCCCGAAGCCTGCAGCTATCTCTGAAGTGCTTTATGATGGATCCGCTCCAATAGCCTTTAATTCCTCATTTTCCACTTTGGTCTCCGGCCGTCCACGGAGTTGGTTCTGAAGGTCGAAATTTCCAGAACGAAAACGTTGTAACCAAAAACTTTCTTTTGCAATACCTGCGCCACACACATCATCAATCCTTCGAGCTGTTTCTGCAGCACTGGTGCAACGGTAGAACTTGTACTCGTAAATATACCGATATTTCATGTTTTCCATTGTGCGGTAATAAGTGACGCCAAAGAAAATAATAATGAGGGAAAAACAAATGAATGACTGTTTTCAAAACTCAAATGTACCAGCTAAATGAATTTATAAGTTTGAATTTGGAATTCTTAAAAAAATAAAAGATATTTCAGACTAAAGCGGTCGGTAGGACAAAACGCTAATTTCATATGTAAAAAAATAATATTTAAAGCATTGCAAATTCCAAATAATGATTGTTACGATATCCTGTAATTAAATTGTGTGTACATTGTAGAATGAACAACTAGTGATGTGACGCCCACGCCACAGATTAAGTTGTTACCTGAACGAGTACAAGTACTGTAATTTGTATTGAATATTATAAGGAATAACATTATACTGTGAATCAGACAACATTCTCATGTCTTAATTAAATATCTGTCGAAGAATGTGAACGTGTAAGTCCCACCCCTGGAAATCAGGGTTAGCATACAAACAAAATTAGTTATATAAATTATATTGTCTGTGTGGTGACGAAGTAAGAATACAATCTAGGAGAGAGGCAAAACTCGAAACAAAACCCTATACCAATACGTCTGACCAGCGTGGCGTGTGGCAGCGTGAAAAGCCCGCGCTTCCTCCATTCTGAGAGGGAAATAGTCCTACTACAGCACGCTGAAGATATGTAAGTATAGGGTTTTATTTCGATTTTTCCTTCTCTTGCACAGATATTATATGCATACTATATTCCTTAATCGTCTTTTACGATACCAACGGGTAAGAAATCGGGTGGTGAATTGTATTCTTACTCCGTCACCACACGAAAAAGGCATTAAAAACAGACACTCCAATTTTATTTATTTGTATAGATTTTATAAAATAAATTCGTATTATATAATTCACAATTCGAACTATAATGAGTGAATGCACAGGTGGCATAGTGGTTAAACCCGATCCACAATGCCAAGTATCGCAGTTTCGATTCCCATGCAGTATAATGCTTTGTGTAATACAAAAAGGGTCGTCTCGATGTAATTTGTGTTCGATAATTATCGTTTGAAATTTTCCTGTAACAAAAATCTTTAATGCCGGGCGTAGCTTTTTTTATATCAAACTAGCTGGCCCAACAGACGTTGTTCTGTTCAAATTTAAAAATCTTGAAATCGATCGCCGCTTTTTTTTTTATTGCAACCAGTGGCAAACGAGCAAACAGTACACCTGATGGTAAGTGTTGCTGCCGCTCATGGACCTTTACAAGGCCGCTGCCTACCGCGAAGAAAGTGAAGGGAGTGTGAATGCGTGCATTGAGGCTCGGTGATTCCAAAGACACTACCATAACCTTCCACACGCAAACACCCTCAAAAAGTTGGGCTTCCGGCTCTCTCGCTCACCGAACGAAGCGCAGTAACAAATTGCTACTGCTCAGACGTCGATTTTCTGCGAGAGCGTGGTACTACTCCGGACGGACCGGCCTGCGGCTGTAGACAGATAACTGTCGACAGTGTGGTCCTACCACACTGTCGACAGCTTCATCTAACGAGTCCAAATATGAATCTAAACCATTATTGAACCCACTTGAACACATACAAAAATTTTCAACAAAAGCGGTAATGGCGTTAAGAAGGAGTTCAATTACAAATATACGAATAGAATTTTTATATATATAAAAATAATTCGGTAAATAATCTGTACACATTCTGTCTGTTTTTTTTTTTTATGGGTGGGTTATGGTAAGTGCACACGCCGTCCATTCCATCCGGAGCGACGAAAGGTCAACGCGCGGGCCCATAACTCACCCGTATCCACGTCGCCTTCGTCGTTGGGCCGACCACCGGTGCCAAGTTCCTCGTACTCAGTGGTTGGCCCTTTCGGGTACCCTCACCTCTCAACATCCCTATCCCGGGACGTCGGTCGCCGTCGCGCGGTCAGCCTCTCTGCGGGTGACGGACTAAAGTCCCCGCTTCGATCACCTGTGGCAACACATTCTGCCTGTAATTAAAATAAACGGAAATCTCAAAATACTTCTTATCCTATATACGCCACTATTGACCATGATACAATAAAAAACCATTTATATGTACAATTTTTTGTTTAAGAATAAAATAAATATCACGCTGACAAATATGGTGGCAAATTTTTATTTTGTTATTTTCTTTTCTTGAAGTTCTATTATGTACACCTAAGTTATTATTCAACTTATCGCCGTCCACTGCTGGCCATAGGCCCCCCTCATGTTTCACCACAAAGTACGGTCCTGTGCTGTCTGCGTCCAACGACGTCCAGCAACTTTTACCAGATCGTCCTTCCACCTGGTGGGGGGACCTCCTACACTGTGTCGTTAAATACGTGGTCGCCACTCGAGAACCTTGCTGCCCTAGCGGTTGTCGGTTCATCGAGTGATATGTCCTGTCCATTGCCGTATTTCGGGTTGCCGAATTTCAAATTCTATCTCGCAGTATCCCTGTGCGTATATAGTATGGGAGGACAATTCTCCTCTGACCATGAACGCTAAAAATTGTACGAATTAAATTAAAAAGCAACAAACGCTATAAAATACGTTAAAATAATTTTATTACATACTGCTTTTTTTTTTGTGGGTGGGCTGCGGTCGGCGCGCCTCCGCACCACTCCGTCCGGGGCGACAGAGGGGCTTAAGCACGCAACTCCCGCAACCCACCCGAAAACCACGTCGCCTTCGTCGTTGGACCGACCACCGGAGCAGGGTTACTTGACATCAGTGGTCGGCCCGACGGAATACCCCCTATTGGGGTACCCTCCCATCGACCGACGTCCCCCCCTCGGGGAGGACGTCGGTCTTTCCTCACTAATTCGGACTATTTTTTGTGCCCTGGTCACGTCACCCGCGGCCTTGGCTAGGGCGGCATGAGGCGCAGGTAGTTGCGCCTACGCCGCCCCAGCCGCCGGCGGCGGATCTCCTCATCGAGGCTGCGCACCTCGCGCAGGCGATCCGCCGCCTCAATTTTATTACATACTAGCGATCCGCCCTCGCTGCGCTTTGGTTCCAACTGCTATGCTTCCGATTTTAAATCTGCAATATCTCCTAAGATATGGCCTCGAGTTTGAGTCCCAGACAGGACAAAATTTCATAAAGTTTTCTGAGAGGAAAATAGTAGTAAAATACCTGGTAGTAAAATATTATCAAAATCAGTCCAGCCGTTTTGAAGATCGCCCGGAACAAACAGACAGAAACATATTTTTTAAAGTGGTTTTCAGGCAAATAACTCTGAGCATAAAAACATCTACTATTATGTCATTATAAACAAACACTTCAATTTTATTTATTTGTATAGATAAATATTTGATAGCGAGTATTAAACACTTATCAAATATCAGAAACCATTCTATTGTGTAGGTAAATTTCAAATAGACTAACTTAAAATACACTTAATTTTCCTTTAATTTAGTCATTCCTACAAAGAAGAAACAACTACCAATAGGAATAACCGTCCACATTATTTTAAATAATCCCCAACAAAATTTTATATACTAAACTCAATATCAGAACCAAAACATTCAACCCTTTCTAACTGGGGAGCCTTTTTTGACCCTCTTGCGCAAATTACCCATAACTAAACGTTGTAAAATCTCGAAAAACTCCCAGAAGACGTCTCGAAGACATCAAGGACATAATTCATAATGAAAAAGTTAATTTACACAGCAAAAACTCATTTGCATATTTTTGTAGACGATGTTCAATTATTCGAGTATGCGTTCTATTTTGCTAGGTTCTAATAGCAGTCCTTTGGGCCTCGTTCCGGATGGGAGTACCCTTTCGGAAAATTAATTTTTCTTAGCCAATTAGCGAGCAATGTAAAGAGGATGTTTTATCGATCCGTATCTTTAACTTATACATTTAAAAGGTCTTATTATCTATAAGGAAGTTTATTACAACATGTTTTACATTTTCGTTGAACGAATAACAAACTATCCTTGGATAAATTGGACTAATTATTGTTATAATAATATTATTTACCTCATTATTAGTTTTATAAAGCATTTTTATTTGTACTGCCTTCTTTCAATTACGTTGCCAATAAATGGATGAATGAATTATCGTTATCAGAATAGGTTTCAATATCAAGTATATTGATATTGAGAGCTATTCTGATAACGATAATTCATTGTTATTCATGCCGAGCTAATCTATTTTTCTTTAGAAAATTTTCAGCAATTATATTAAACCACCATGCGGACGAGGTGATGGAATAGGAATACAATTCACCACTCCATATCTTACCCGTGGATATCGTAAAAGACGACAAAGGGATATATAATATGTATATAATATCTGTGCAAGAGATGGTAAGCTCGAAACAAAACCCTATACTAACCTGTCTGACCAGCATGGTATAGTTTACTATAGTCAATTTCCCTCCCATGGAAGAGAGAGCCCGAGCCCAGCAGTGAGACGTATATGGGCTGTGATGATGATGATGATTTTATGCTGGTTACTTTATCCAGCAGACAGCAATTAGGCCCAGCCTTTGAGTAATATTTGGAACTTAAAAAGTTATAGCAAACACATGAATTAACGCAATAATCAACAAAATAATTCTTAATCGTACTAAAATATTAATAAACTCACACTGCAGCGCAATTTTCGTCGATTTATCACATAACTAACCGCTATAGTTACGTCAAAGCCGGTCCAGCCGCGGACTTAACTTTGTAGGCCTTTGAACGCGGGGGCTTCTAAGTAAAGTAACATGTAAAATCTGCCCATTAAGGCGGTTTTGAAATTTAAGAAGAGAAAACAGTATTTAGATTAGATTTTATATAAATATGTTTCCCATGTGCGTACAAATCTCAAGTCGTTACCCATTTGCCTTCGCCAGAATTCTCAAATTCTCTCTGTACTTTATAATATACTTTCTAATCCTTCTACTCTTATTTTATAGTGAATTATCTATGCCTTCTACTCTTTCCTATTTAAAAAGTCACTTTGTATAACTTCATGATTCACAAGACAAATGTTTAAGGTCATCTTTAAATCTAAAACTAAAAACACCACAACATACTACATGTCACAGCGGTAAATCATTCACCGTAACTGCTATACCTTTGTGGAATGAACTGCCGAAACAAATAAGGCAAGCTGAATCCCTGAAAGTGTTTAAAAAAATTGTGAAGACTATCTGGCACCATAATAATATTTACATTGTTAGTCACTGATTACTTACATTCTATATAATCTAAGTAGATTCTATATAATATTGTCTTTATTATTGAAATACATATCTATACCAATAAATAAAATTGGAGTCATCATCATCATCATCATTTCAGCCTATTGCCGTCCACTGCTGGACGTAGGCCTCCCTCATGTTGCGCCACAATGTGCGGTCCTGTGCCGCCTGTATCCAACGACGCCCAGCAACTTTCACTAGGTCATCGGTCCACCTAGTGGGGGGCGTCCTACACTGCGTCGTCCGATACGTGGTCGCCACTCGAGAACCTTTCTTCCCCACCGGTTGTCGGTTCGTCGAGCGATGTGGCCTACCCATTGCCACTTCAGCGTGCTAATTCTTCGTGCTATGTCGGTTACACCCGTTCTTCTGCGGATTTCCGTATTCCAGATTCTATCTCGCAGAGAAATCCCGAGCATAGCCCGCTCCATAGCACGCTGAGCTACTTTGAGCCTTGATATGAGGCCTACATTTAAGGACCACGTTTCCATGCCGTAAGTCATCACTGGTAACACACACTGGTCGTAGACCTGTGTTTTCAAACACTGAGGTATGTTGGACGAGAAGATCCTCTTAAGTTTCCCGAACGCTGCCCAACCGAGTTGAATTCGTCGGCTGATCTCTTTCTCGAAATTGGATCTACCTAACTGGCCTGTTTGTCCTAGGTAAACATAATGATCGACAACTTCGAGAATCGCATTGCCAACTAGGACCGGTACAGGAATGACATGGGCGTTTGACATGACTTTCGTCTTGTCCATGTTCATTCGTAAACCCACTAGTTGGGATACCCTGCTGAGATCATTGAGCATTGTGCCAAGGTCCTCCATGGATTCTGCCATAATGACGATATCGTCTGCAAATCGAAGGTGAGTGATGTATTCGCCGTTAATGTTGATGCCCAGTCCAGTCCAGTCTAAGAGCTTGAAGACATCTTCCAGGGCAGTGGTAAACAGTTTCGGAGAGATGACATCTCCCTGTCTCACGCCTTTCTGCAAGTGGATCGGTTTCGTACTCTTATCCCGGATACGGACTGACATTGTGGCGTTCCTATACAAACACTTCAGCATTTCGATATAACGATGGTCGATTTTGCACCGCTGAAGGGACTGCAGCACCGCCCAAGTTTCGACTGAATCAAAGGCTTTCTCATAGTCCACAAACGCTAAGCAAAGGGGCCGATTGTACTCCTCGGTCTTTTGTACAATTTGCTGAAGCGTGAGGATATGGTCTATGGTGCTATAGTCTTTTCGGAAGCCGGCTTGTTCGGGCGGCTGGAAGTCATCGAGCTTGCGTGTGAGTCGATTGGTAATGACCCTCGAAAACAACTTATAAACGTGGCTCAGGAGTGAGATGGGTCTGTAATTCTTTAAAAGGGCTTTGTCACCCTTCTTGAAGAACAGCACCACCACACTCCTGGTCCACGACTCTGGAACGTTGCCCCCGAGGATAACGGAATTAAATAGCTTCTGAAGGGCTATTAAGACTGGCTTTGCGCCCGCCTTCAAAAGCTCTGCCGTAATTCCGTCATCTCCCGGTGCCTTACCGTTACGTAGTTGTTTGAGAGCCATTCTGATCTCACATATCTTTATTGGTGGTAGGACCACACTGTAGACAGTCTTTTGTCTGCAGTCGCGGGCCGGTCCGTCCGGGGCAGTACCACACTCTCGCAGAAGATCGACGTTTGAGTAGTAGCAATTTGCTGCTGCACTTCGTTCGGTGAGCGAGAGAGCCGGGAGCCCAACTTACTGGGTGTGTTTGTGTGTGGCGGGTTTTGGTGAGGCCTGAAACCAGCGGTGGTGAGGTCTTGGTCGGGGTATTGAGCGTGAGGGGCTGGCATGGTGTACAGGGAGACCCGATGGGAATGGTCACCGCCGGCCACCTGCCGGTCAGTAGGGGACCCGAACCCAGGATCATCCTCCCTGGGAGGCTGTCCCACCAACCGGCGAAAATCCCGTTGGGTAGTCGTCGTGCCGGTGTGGGAAACCGGAGTGGACCTCGGCGGCTACACACGGGGGGGCATCGGGGGCCCTTCCGTGCTTCGTGTCAGCTCCTCACAACACTCACTCCTCGACCATGCACTATGCCCTGCCTTTTTTTTTTGGTATCACCAAACTCCGTTATACACATTCACACTCCCTTCCTCCTCTTCTTAAATTAAAAATCATGGCCAAGAAAATTAAAAAGAGACGATTTTCTACGGCGGTCCCCTTATCCACATTTGATGTGGATTTTTGCAATATCAGGGGTTTACATAGCAATCTCGACGCCGTCCACCATCACCTTGAGACGGCGCGGCCTGCCTTACTCTTTTTAACGGAGACGCAGATAGGTGCTCCGGATGACATTTCGTACCTAAATTACCCCGGCTACGAGTTGGAGCATACCTTCCGTCGTAAAGCCGGGGTGTGCGTATTCATCCGAGGTGATATCTGCTGTCGCCGCCTTCGGGCCCTCGAACATGGTGACTTGTCAATCCTGTGGCTACGCGTAGACTATGGAGGGCTTACCCGCATCTACGCATGCCTCTACAGGTCCCATGGCAGTGATCCGGGGTCAATTCAATTATTTGAGAACGTCCAATGGGGGATTGACGAAATATTGGAGCAGTGTCCATCAGCGGAGGTGGTGGTTCTTGGAGACTTCAACGCTCATCATAAAGAGTGGCTGGGGTCCCGACCACTGACCTCCAGGGTCGACATCTCTTCAATATGGTCTCGGCCTATGGTCTCTCACAACTGGTGACACAGCCCACCCGTATCCCAGATATTGAGAGCCATGAGTCTTCTTTACTGGATCTTCTGCTGACTACACACCAGCACGGATATCAGGTAGTGGTTGAAGCGCCTCTTGGATCTTCTGACCACTGCTTGGTCCGTAGCAGTGCCCCTGTTGTAAGGCCTAATCGTTCTAAGGCGACTGGGACTCGCAGAGTCTGGCAATATAAGTCAGCAGATTGGGATGGACTGCGCGAGTTTTACGCATCCTACCCATGGAAGCGGCTTTGCTTCGCCTCTGGGGACCCTGGCGTCTGTGCGGACTGCGTTACCGAAACGGTTATTACGGGGATGGAATTATTCATCCCCAACACCAAAATACCCGTCGGTGGCCGCAGCCGACCCTGGTTTAACAAAACCTGCAGGACGGCTGCATGCCAGAAACAGTCCGCATATCGGGCCTGGAATAGGGCCAAAAAATGCCAGGACCCGAACGCCAAAGAGGTGAAGCGGAAATTTAACGCCGCTTCTAGATCTAGTAAGAAGGCTATTGCCAGAGCCAAGGCGGAACATGTTGCCAGAATTGGCGAGCGATTGCAAAGCTATCCCGCTGGGAGTCGTGCATTCTGGTCGCTCGCCAAGGCTGCACAAGGCAACTTCTGCCAGCCCAATCTCCCACCACTGCAGAAACACGATGGTAGTCTGGCCCACAGCGCAAAGGAGAAGGCCGATCTTCTAGGTCAATTCTTTGCCTGTAACTCGACTTTGGATGCCGGAGCTGCCACACCACCTACCATCCCACGGTGTGAAAGCTCACTGCCCGAAATCCGCATCACGCAGCGAGCGGTTAGGCGGGAGCTGCGGCTTTTAGACGTCCATAAGTCGAGTGGACCGGATGGCATCCCTGCAGTGGTACTAAAGACGTGCGCCCCTGAATTGACTCCCATCCTCACGCGCCTATACCGACTGTCCTACGCTACTAATAGGGTTCCGTCTTCGTGGAAGGTAGCCCATGTCCACCCGATCCCTAAAAAGGGAGACCGGTCTGACCCATCGAATTACAGGCCAATTGCGATAACATCCTTGCTCTCCAAGATAATGGAGAAGGTTATAAACCGCCAGCTTCTGCAGTACCTTGAGGATCGCCAGCTTATCAGTGATCGCCAATACGGCTTTCGTCATGGTCGGTCGGCTGGTGATCTTCTTGTGTACCTCACACACCGTTGGGCAGAGGCCTTGGAGGGCAAGGGTGAGGCGCTGGCGTTCAGCCTAGATATCGCAAAGGCGTTCGATAGGGTCTGGCACAGGGCACTTCTATCGAAGCTACCATCATACGGAATCCCCGAGGGACTCTGTAATTGGATTGCCAGCTTTTTGGATGGTCGGAGTATAAAAGTCGTCGTAGATGGCTCCTGCTCCGATACCATGACCATTAATGCTGGTGTACCACAAGGCTCGGTGCTCTCCCCGACGTTGTTTATCCTGCATATCAATGACATGCTCTCTATCGAGAGTATGCGTTGCTATGCGGATGACAGTACGGGTGATGAGCGGTACACTGAGCAACGGAATATCCCTCGGAGTATTCAGGAAAGAAGGGTTCAACTTGTGTCTGAAGTCGAGCGCTCTCTGGGGCGGGCCTCGGAATGGGGTGAACGGAACCTAGTCCAGTTCAACCCCACAAAGACACAAGTTTGCGCGTTCACTGCAAAGAAGGACCCATTTGTCATGACGCCTCAGTTCCAAGGAGTAACTCTTCCAATTTCTGAGAGTATTGGGATTCTCGGCGTCAAAATATCGAGCAAAGTCCAGTTTGGGAGTCATTTGGAGGACAAAGCCAAATTGGCAAGCAAAAAGTTGGGCGTCCTGAACAGAGCCAGGCGGTACTTCACACCGAGACAGCGTCTTGTGCTATACAAAGCACAAGTTCGTCCTCATGTGGAGTACTGCTCACATCTCTGGGCAGGTGCGCCCAAATATCAGCTAGACCCACTTGACTCCCTGCAAAGACGGGCTGTTCGAATCGTCGGGGATCCCAATCTTACGGACAGATTGGAGTCGCTGGAGCAGCGGAGAGACTTTGGGTCACTCTGTGTACTCTACCGACTCTTTCACGGGGAGTGCTCCGAGGAACTGTTTGACTTGGTACCACCGTCACCATTCTACCAACGTACCACTCGACATCGCAGCAGGGTTCATCCATTTCACCTGGAAACGTTATGGTCTTCAACTGTACGTTTTCAGCGATCATTTCTCCCACGTACGTGCAAGCTCTGGAATGAACTACCTGCTGCTGTGTTTCCCGAGCGCTATGACATGTCCTTCTTTAAACGAGGTTTAAGAAGAGTATTTCCTTCACGGTAGGCAGCGGCCTGGCTGTGCCCCTGGTATTGCAATGGTCCATGTGCAGCAGTTTCACTTACCATCAGGTGTGCTGCTTGCTCGTTTGCCACCGTTGGCAATAAAAAAAAAAAAAAAAAAAAAAAAACACAAGCTGGTGTTCGGGATTTCTTCGGTATAGTGCCGAGTTAACTTGGATCTGGGATCTTGGACCAAGCCGACAACAGGATTTCAGGATGATTTGTATAACTGTCCATAGAACCTTTCGACCTCTCCCAAGATCTCACTTTGGGGTGAAATGACAGTACCGTCATCGGTCTTCAGCTTAGGCTTTACCCAATAGACAGATCTTGTGCGAACACTTTCGAGCCACGATTCCGCTCTATCGCTTCTTTAATACGGAGCGTATTAAATTGGCGAATATCGCGACGCACAGACCTGGAGGTCTGCCTATTTAGATGCCTATGTTTGGACCAATCGGCTGAAGACTGCACCGTCATTTCTTTTCTCCGCTCCATGAGCTCGAGAGTCTGGTCAGAAAGTTTTTTAGCTCTATTAACGCGGTGAGCCTTGAAAAATTTCGACCAAACCGCGTGGACAATTTCCACGAACCTGTTGTTCATATCGTTCGGCGATTCGCACTCGTCCAGACATAGGAAGCGATTGTGTTGAAAATTGGAGTGTCTGTTTGTAATGTCAAAATAATAGGCTTTTTTCATGCTCACACGGTTATTTTCACGACACCTATGCCTACAATAGCAATTAAAAAATTTTTGTCTGTCTGTCTGTCTGTTTGTTCCGGGTAATCTTCAAAACGGCTGGACCGATTTCAAAAATTCTTTCACCAATGGAAAGCTATAATATCAGGGCGTAAACTAGGCTATATTTTATCCCAGTATTCCCACAGGAACGGCAACTACGCGGGTAAAACGACTATAACCTATAACCGAAGCGAAGCGAGGGCGGGTTGCTAGTTATAAATATTTAAGTAAGTCTATATAGTAGTATATATATATGTATCTATGTACATATTTATATTAACGGGTAGATATGTTTAGATTATTTATTAATGTATAATTTAGGTTTAATTACTACATAGGTTACACCACCAACTACCTTTCTTTCCTGTGCTAATTCCATCCAAAGGTTGCCTGAAAGAAATTGCTCATAGCGATAAGGCCGCCCATTGTACTGTATCTTTTATATTAAGCTCTTTTATATTCAATACTGGTGTACAATAAAGTGTATAATAAACAAAAAATAATATATTTCTTATGTATAACCCTTATGTACTCTATACTATACTCCACAAGATCACATGAGATTACAAATCAATCTTTTCGCTACCGATTCCTTGGCCTTAATGGTCCGTCTGTAAAGACCTATCTTTAATTCTATTCATTTCTATGTATAGTTAAACATGTCCTTATATTGACGGAGTAAGAATATCATGATCACCGACCTTTTCTTTTCCGTAGACAATAGTAAAAATAGTAATTGCAAGAGATGATAAACTCGAAATAAAGCATAGGGCTTTATTTCCAAAAACCAATACGTTTGGGTAGCGTAATATACATATATAGATAGATAGATCAATTCCACTTTCACTGTGGAGGTGCCTCGAGTCCAACAGTGAGACGGGTATGAGTTGAGACAATGATAGTTAAGAATCTATAGGTACAAATATTTTTTTTTTAAGACAACACCCTGCACTAAGGAAATAATCCTTGTATTGCGGGGGACTTTACAAAGATATAATTAACGGACACAAATTACATCCAGACTCAGAACAACAATTTGTGGGTCGCACAAAGTGTTGTCCCGCGTGGGATTCGAGCCCCCGACACTGGCGCTGTAGGTCGCTATCTTAACCACTATGTCATCTGTGCAGTCGTTAATATCATCGCAGCCCATATACGTCCCACTGTTGGGCTCAGCCCTCCTCCATAATGGGAGGGAATTTGACCTACTATACCATGCTGGTCAGACATGTTGGTATAGGGTTTCATTTCGAGTTTTCCTTCTCTTGCACTGATGTTATGTGCATATTATATCCCATAGTCGTTTTTTACGACATCCACGGGCAAGATAGGGAGTGGTGAATTGTATTCTTTCTCCGTCACCACACGGAAACGGTACAGATAATATAGCCTAGGATATTATGCATGGATATAAAACTTTATATGATGGCGTATGATAATAGATAGTACTACTAGCTATGTATTCTGAGAATAAGCCATGACCCGTTCGACTTCAAATCGCTACGGTATTAAAATGATTGGGTGTGACAAATTGTTCGGCACCGCGCCGCTAACTAATAGGGATCAAGCTTATCTATGCTGTTTAGAAATCGGTTCGGGTTACAGTATGATCATAGTGTTATAGTTGCAAATTATTGCTTAAAGATGTGAATATCTTATGCATAATACAAACATAACATCTTAGCTCCTATACGGCCCACTGCTGGGCTCGAGCCTCCTCCACAATAGAAGGAAAATTGACCTCACTATGCCATGTTTATCAGACCGAGTTTTATTTCTAGTTTTCCTTCTCTTGCATAGATGTTATATGTGTATTATAGCTCTTAGTCGTCTTTTACGACATCTTATCTTGATTAGTGAATTGTATTTTTATTCCGTCACCACACGGAAAACATAAACTGTACATCAAATAAAGTCCATGAATGATAAAAAGTAAAAAACCCGTACTTCTTTACTAATTCTTACTTCCTTACTTAATATTATAAATGCGAAACTAACTTTGTCCGTCTTTTTTTTTTTTTTGGGTGGGTTACAGTCGGCGCGTTCTTCGCACCGCTCCATCCGTCCATCCGGAGCGACAGAGGGGCGTAAGCACGCACACCCATAACCCACCCGTGACACGTTGCCTTCGTCAACGGACGGATTAATTTCCCGGTCCAATCACCCGCGGCCTCGGCTAGGGCGGCATCAGGCGCAGGTAATCGCGCCTGCGCCGCCCCAGTCGCCGGCGGCAGTTCGCGTCGTCGAGAAGACGCTCCTCACGCACGCGCGCCGCCGCCTCCTTCCGCGAGACTGGGAACACTGTCATCGTCAGCCTCCCGGACAGTGTCTGGCGAAGCCATGATCGGGGGCGTGTGTTTCACCCATCGTGGGAACAGGTCCTCGACGACCCGGTGTAGGCCTTCCAGGTGCGTATACATGCGGCCCGAAGATCCGCCAGCTCCCGGGACCACCAGTGAACAGACCTCTTCGAGGACAGACACCCGTACACGGGTCTTGGCCGCATCGCAGATCTGCGTCAACGCACTGCGGATGCGGCCAGCTTCGGCGTCCACCCCGTCCAACTGGTGGACAGAGGATAGCCACGAGTGAATTATGGCTGCCTCCGCCAGCAGGTCCCGGTCTAAATGACCCACAGCCCATCGCGGGAACGCGGAATGTCCGTCCGCCCTGTGACCCTTGCCGGGTGTCGAGAGGGTCGGGGAGACCTCCATCCGGATATACCGGTGGTCCGATAGGGTTTCAACCTGCTCTGCGATGCACCCGTGCTGCGCCCTTGGAGCTAGCGAACGAAAGGTCCACTATCGACCCGTCCCGCTGCGTGCGGCAGCGCGTATGTACCGAGCCCTTGATCAGCAAACAGAGGCCCAGTGCCGCCACCCACTCCTCGAGCGCCCATCCGTGCATCCGTGGGGGACCCTCACGCCATGGACTTGGCGTTGAAGTCCCCCAGGACGAAGACTTGGCGCGCTGCCAGTCGACGTAATGAGGTGGTGAGGTAGGCCCCGAAATCAGTCACGCTCCTGTTAGGGCAGAGATAGACTCCGAAGAGCGTAGTCTCTCCCCAGTTCGCCGCGACGAATCCGGCGCCCCTGTTCCTAAAGGTCAGAGACGATCAAGCCCACGACGTGGAGGCGACGATTGCCACGGTGCCGTCAGTGCTACTCAGCCAATTTGGCCGGCCGGGCACCATGTACGGTTCCGCGGCTACGGCTACTCCTATCAACCACTCCGCCATGGCTTGCAGGAAAACATGCTGCGCACCGGCGCAGTGGTTGAAGTTAGCTTGGAGGAGACGAATGGATTGACTTTGTCCGTGTGCCTGACGGTCTGTTACGCTTTCATGTCTAAACCACTATATTAATTTTGATGGAATCTGATACTGAAATAGACTAAAGCTTGGGAAAGGATATAGGCTACTTTTTAATGCAAATGAATTGCTAGAAGGGGTTGAAATAGGGGATGACATATTGTATGAAAATTCGTCATTATCGAAGATAGAAACACTTTTTTTTAAAGACAACACTCGACACTAAGGAAATAATACTTGTGATGGACTTTACCGACATATCATTTACAACACAAATTACACCCAGACTCGGCACAACAATTTGTGGATCGCACATAGCACGACATGGGCGCGGTAGGTCGATATCTTAACCACTAGGCCATCTGTGCTGTCAATCAAAAAACGTTGTATTAAAGCACTTTATGAGAAATAAATAAATCTTTGTTGTAGCGTTTTTGAAATTGCAACTTACGGATGCAATTCAAACGCTTCTTTTCCTTTTGGGCGATCTATGGTCAATACACACACCATTTCGTTCGGGGCAATGCCAAGGCGATACGTGGCCCATAACCCACCATATTCCCACCCCTTCGCCATTGGGCTAACCACTAGTACTGAGTTCCTAGTCTTCGAAATTTAAAGGAGCGAAAAGCGTACGGAAAACGGAAACGGAAAGCACTGAATCTAGAAACGTGAAATTTTGTACATTTTTGGGTTGACTTTTTAGGGTAAAATAGCATTAAAAACAAAGTTTTAGAGACACAACCCCCTTTAAGGACATGAAAAATTCATAGCCGAAACTATTAGGACTAGAAACGTGAAATTTTGTATACTTTCCCATGTTCGGGGTACGCGAGTACTAAGAATTTTAGGAAATTCAACGCCTAAAGTTGTTAAAAGCGAAGAGCCGAAACCACTGGGCCCAGGAACGTTCATTTTAGTACACGATTTTCTTGTTGGCTACTCCAAGATCTTTGGGTTTGAAAATCATCATCATCATCATTTCAGCCTATCGCCGTCCACTGCTGGACGTGGGCCTCCCTCATGTTACGCCACAATGTGCGGTCCTGTTCCGCCCGCATCCAACGACGCCCAGCAACTTTCACCTGGTCGTCGGTCCACCTAGTAGGGGAACGTCCTACACTGCCTCGTCCAATACGTGGTCGCCACTCGAGAATCTTTCTTCCCCAGCAATTGTCGGTTCGTCGAGCGATATGGCCTATCCACTGCCTCTTGAGTGTGCTAATTCTTAATCATTCCTATGTAAGTGGAATTTCAAAAACGCTACAACAAAGATTTATCTAATCTATTTCATGCAAAGTTTCATAGTTCTAACTTCGATAATGGTGAATTTTCAAACAAAAAGGCCTCCCCCTATTTCAACCCCCTCTGGACATTTTTTTGAATTAAAAAGTACCCTATGTCCTTTCTCAAGCTCCGATCTCTGTACTAAATTTCATTAAAATTGGTTTAGTGGTTTAGACGTAAAAGCGTAACAAACAGACAAACAGGCCGAGTTACTTTCACATTTAAAATACTGTTAAGGTTTATTCAATGTCGCCTGGATACACAGAAAACTAATTACCACCACAAATTCTATCCATGATATTTTCTTCAAAAGCCTCTTGTTTTAACTTTTACGTTCGTAACCTAACCTACGTCTATCATGGCATTCAATATAAAAAAAGAAAGAATTGTATATTATTCCTATTAGGTAAGTGTTTTTCTTTCTTAGTTAATACGTAAAATATTATAATGATTCTACTGCTATATACCTATAAAGGGATTGTCACTTCGATCGGTGAATGAACTTCAATACTATTCGTTGCTGAGGAGTCATCGGTAATCGGCAAGGATCATATTTGGTATCACTGATTGTATTCTCTGTAGTTTCCACCAGAAACTTTGTGAATATTTTTGCTAATCCCATACCAATTGAAGTCTTGCCACTTATGAACCCAAAAAGAATATTTTTAAATTTTTAATACTTCCCTTTTTTTTTTATTGCAAACGGTGGCAAACGAGCAAACAGTACACCTGATGGTAAGTGTTGCTGCCGCTCATGGACCTTTACAAGGCCGTTGCCTACTGCGAAGAAAGCGAAGGGAGTGTGAATGCGTGCATTGAGGCTCGGTGATACCAAGGGCACCACCAAAACCCTCCACACGCAATCACCCTCAGAAAGTTGGGCTTCCGGCTCTCTCGCTCACCGAACGAAGCGCAGTAACAAATTGCTACTACTCGGGCGTCGATTTTCTGCGAGAGCATGGTACTGCCCCGGACGGACCGGCCCGCGGCTGTAGACAGATAACTGTCGACAGTGTAGTCCTACCACTCCTTACTTTTACATTTTACATTTAAGCAAAGGTAAAAATAGAAGGTAAATATAAAAGGTGACAATACTGATGATAAAGTTTTCTTTTTTCTTATATTACATAAACGCAAGGTATGCGTCTTATCAATACAATAATTCTATTGCCTGAATCTGGAAATAAAATTAAAAACATTAACTTTTTATAACAGAAATTTATCCGCTGAATTACATAGGCAAATATATCTTATTTATGTAGTTATAAATCGGACGTACGTATCGGACGACGCAGCACGTATCGGACTACGCAGTGTAGGATGACACAAAAGGACAAAAATAAATAAATGCCTTAGGATTTTTAAAAATGAAAAATTAATAATAAGGTTGGAGGCTGATTTTAATAACATCATACGTATTTACCTAGGCAACTTTTACGACCATCTCCAAAACTTAAAAAGGAACATGAATGTCTATTCTTATTATTTTTTGGAAGGAATCTCTCAGGATCAAATTTTTCTGGCTCTGGATAATATTTTTCATCGTGATGAATTGCGTAAGGTGGTATTACAAGAACAGTCCCTTTATGTATAGTAAAATCTAATCCCTCAATCTTGAGATCTTTTGCTGCAGGTCTTGTTAAGCTATTCGTTGCCGTGTGCATTCTTAATACTTCTTCAAACATCATATCGCCGTATTTCATTTCTTTTAACGCCTCATAAGACAATTTATTTTCATGCCTTTCCATAACTTGATCTATTTCTTTTATTAGTTTATTTTGCACATCAGGATTAAGGGCTAAGCGATACAGAGCGAAAGTTAAACTTAGTGAATTGTTAGCATATTCAGCTGAATAAAATAGCCAAGCCTGTGCAGCCATGAATTGCTCCGTTACTTCGATCAGCTGACCTGTTCTATCTAAAGCTTGTTGATCATTATACGTCGTATTTTCCTGCTTCATGTTCATAAGTACATCTGGCAAAATTGTAGGACTTGCTTTAGGGACAAATTGATTTACATTTGTTTTAATTACTTCATGAAAAAATTCAATGGGTTTTTGTGATATTATAGATATATCACATTTTTTCAAGCTGCCAGGAAATAACATTTCTAACTCAGAAGCGCGACTTAATATTAATAGCTCATCAATTTTATTATACAATTGATTGTTATCATCAATTAAACCAATTTCCAAACCAAACACTGTAGCCATAACTGTTCCAATAGTATACTTTAGAACTTGTAATAACTTAATTTAATTAATTAATTTAATTTTTAATTTTTAACTTGAATCGACCGACGTCCTCCCCGAGGGGAGGACGTCGGTCGATGGGAGGGTACCCCACGTAGGGAGTATTCCGTCGGGCCGACCACTGACGACAAGTAAACCTGCTCCGGTGGTCGGCCCAATGACGAAGGCGAGGTGGTTTTCGGGTGGGTTGCGGGAGTTGCGTGCTTAAGCCCCTCTGTCGCCCCGGACGGAGGGGTGCGGAGGCGCGCCGACCGCAGCAATTTCCAAAAAGTGGGCTCGGTTTTGGTCCTTTCACATTTCTAATTTTCCAATAATTAAATGTTCTCACATAATAATAATATAATATGGAACATATCATCGTAATGAATATTGATAAATATAGAAACATATTAGCGGATGAAAATATATAAACTAAATAGTGTTTTCTGCGCCTAAGTACATACATATATATACTTGTCAAGATATTATTCCAATCCCGGTAGAGTCTAGTGCTTACTTCCTTCTTTATTGTTGTTATTTTATTTAGTTTAATTTAATATTATAAATGCGAAAGTTACTCTGTCTGACTGTTACGCTTTCACGTCTAGACCGCTGAACTGATTTTAATGAAATTTGGTACAGAGAAGACTAAAGCTTGAAAAAGAACTTAGGCTACTTTTTACTGTAAAAAAATTACTAAAGGGGGTTGAAATAGGGGATGATATTTTGTGTGTAAATTCATCACTATTAAAGATAGACAGTCATCATTATTAAACCATGAAACTTTGAATTATAACATTTAATAAGAAATAAATAAATCTTTATTGTAACGTTTTTAAAATTTCGACTTACGTGGGATTGAAATTTAAACCCTAAAGAAATGGAAAGTGTACAGCGGAAACCACTAGGGCTAGACACGTGACACAGTTGTCTATTTAGGATAAGCGAGCACTAACAATGAATTTTCGGCAACATAACCCACCACAACCACAACATAAGGCCGTGAAAAGGGCATAGTCGAAAACATTTTGGCTAGGAATTGAAATTTGTAAATGATTCTCATGTTTGGGTTATGCGAGCTGTAAGAAAGAAGGGTTGGAAATTCAATCCCAAGGAGGGTGAAGAACCAATAACCGAAACCACTAGGCTCAGGAACGTTCATATTAGTACACAATAGTCGTTCATGGGCTATCCCAAGATTTTTTACTTAGTGCTCGTATTACAAGTACTAAAAAACTATTTTTGGTAATATTTAAATGGTTTTGTTTGATATTGCAAAGGTTTTATATTCTGTGACCGGCTACCTACTTGATGACGTTGTTGATCAGGCGGCATTAGCAATGGGGCTACGTCGATGTAAATCTTAGTCTTAGCTGTCTTTTACGACACTCACGAACAAGGTAAGGTAGGTAATATTGGTAGCCGCTACCACACAGCTAGTTACAATTAAGGCAAATCAATTTCTATCAAAATCAATTTCTATTAAAAATTATGTCTTCCTTCCGTTCCACATACTTTTAATAGGAATAACATGTCTAGCCTAGTAGCCTTTATAATTAAGCCTTCATGTTTCTAACTGTAAATTACTTCAGAGTGAAATTCACCGATTGTATATGTTGGTCAAACGGGTCCTTATGGGGTTTTATTTCAAGTGTACCTCCTCATGCCTATATGTTATCGGCATATCATATGCCTTAGTGGACTTTTACAACACCCAGGAGCAATTAAAGTAGTAGTGAAATCTATTTTTATAACGTCAACTCATTTAATAAAACATGTTTTTGCGCAGATTAAATTTAGTATTTTACATAATATAAAGAATTAAATATTATTTCAATATGGCTTATGAATGAGTCAGGATTTATTTATTTATTAAATTGCCAATTACATCTATTATTACAGGTTTCCTCAATGCAATAGTGTAAGTCAACATAAACCATTAATAACATTATATATTAATGTCAACATAATAATTACATAAACAATTAATTAATTTATACATTTTATATCGTATATAAGTTAAAAATTATAATCTAAAATTCAAAAATCTATGCTAAAATAGGATATAATGAAATTATCAACACGAGTCATTATATAAAATTATACATTACTAGCAACCCGCCCTCGCTTTGCTTCGGTTTCAGTCGCCTTGCCCGCGTAGTTCCCGTGGGAATACCGAGATAAAATATAGTCTATGTTACTCCCTGATATTATAGCTTTCCATTGGTGAAAGAATTTTTGAAATTGGTTTGGTAGTTTAAGCGTGAATAAACAAACAAACAAATAAACAAACAAACTTACTTTCGCATTTATAATAGTAGTAAGGATTATAGGATATTTCAAATAACATTGCTCTTTTGAATTCTACAATTGAACAATCGAATAAATCAATTTTGTCGTCGAGCCGATATGTTCGTAGCGTTCGTGTCAAGGGTGCCATAGTTATAAGGTTGGTTCTAGCTTTTGGTACTTTGAATAACTACGGCCGATGACGCCGCACAAGATATTCATCTGGTACACATAGTCCCACCAACCACAGTATATCCGGATTAGAGATCCTATCCCGGAATACTCTCATCATATAAGATGCGAGAGCCAAATCCCTTCTTGTATCCAGTTTGTTGTATCCAACCATGCCCAGTACGAACAGGGTTGAATATCATGTCATCAACGGATAGAAAGGATAAACACCAAGTATCAAGTATCCCTGTATTTATACTTCGTGCACACTATCGATTGAACGCAGAGCAGCGGATAAAAGCTAGTACATTTATATTTAATTTGAAGGTCATACTAACAAATGGTTATACTATAAAAAAGCTTCGTTTAAAAAACCGACATCTAAAACTAAAAGGTATAAAATTACTTTTAAAAGATTTAATACAGCTCTTATGCAAACGTAGTTTTTTTACTTTTTATTATCTGTAATAGGTTTTTCTGTAAACTACAATAGGATTTTTCTAGATTACATCAGGTAGACCGTAAAATGCAAACCTTAATACCTTTAATATATAATAAATCTAAATAAAAACACCTAAAATTACAGCAATTGATTAAATTAAGCGATACGTTACTGAAATTCATTATTATTATAAAATAGAAGGAAGAAAGGGAGACCCACCACAACCGTGGGAAAGTGATGCGAGCTTTCTTCCCTCCATTTAAATTTTTTTTTTTTTTAGACAACACCATGCACTAAGGAAATAATCCTTGTATTGCTGGGAACTTTACAAACATACAATCAACGGACACAAATCACATCCAGACTCAGAACAACAAGTGGATCACACAAAGTGTTGTCCCGCGTGGGATTCGAACCTCCGACACTGGCGTTGTAAGTCACTATCTTAACCACTACGCCATCTGTGCAGTCAAAATAAAATTACATCAGTAAAACAAAATTACATCATCCACGTAAAGAAATATTTTCATAAAAAAATGTTCATAAAATGAAAACTACTGAGCAACAAATAACAACAAACGCGACAAACTATGTTAAATTAAATGGGACCAAATTACAACTATTCAAAGTCAAACTAAATAAGAATCACGTAAATCGGATCATCAATGTTAGCGTAATCGGTGTACATACATAAAAAAAAAAATATCAATAATTGAGAACCTTTTGAAAGTCGGTTAAAAATATTGTGTGATAACGAATGCGAATAATATTAGCACTTGTATTGCTCGTGGGTGTCGTAAAAGACGAATATGAGCTTTACATCGAACTGGTCCAACTCCATCTGACGCTATCATGTCAATAATTACATTCTTCAGGACAATTGATGTCAGGCCAGCGGCCGTTCATAAAATTATAGTCAATAACTTTTGCAATATGTTTTTTGGAAGAGGACAATAGGTATAGCGACTCCGTAAATGGGTTGAGAGCAGTATGATGATGATGATTTTTTGCGTGATGACGAAGTAAGAACACAATTCACAACCCATTCTCTTGCTCGTCGGTGTCGTAAAAGACGACTAAAGGATATAATGTGCATACAATACAATAGAAGGAAAATTCGAAACAAATCTTATACCAACACGTCTGACCAACAGTATTGTAAGTCAATTTCTCTCCTATAATGATCCTCCGAGTCCAACACGTGTGCGACGTGTGTGGACTGAGTTAACGATAATTTTGATTATAATGAGTGTATAATACATAAACAAACTTCGATATTATATATAGTAATATTATTAGAAAAAACTTTAGTGTATTTTTGTCTTTATCTGCCGAAGTAGTGGATAGAAAAACATTACGACGAATCTATTACTGATATAGATATGGTATTCATAACTTAGGTCACAATGAATATTTCTCGTTCTAAACAACCCGTAATATTTGATCCATGATTAGAACTTGGGACCTAATCACTAGCAATTACATACCAACATTTTATCAAAAAAAAAAAACGACTGGACCAAATTGAAATAGGTCCCACACGGGAAGCACCAGCTTACAAAAAAAAAGAATCATTAGAATTGGTTTACCCAGTCGAAAATGCCAAAATAACAATCATAAAAAAAATACAGTCCAATTGACAACTCCTCCTTTTTTGAAGTTGATTAAAAAGGAACACTATATTAACAAAGAAATCGTCTAGTTTATTTATGCATATTGTAAATTAAACTATTTTACGGATTTGATCGCGTTTGTATTTGATTTTTGATTGCCATATGTTGCCAACACTTTCCAGCGTTCATGGTCACGGGAAAGTTACCATGAAAGTGTGATGCTCGCGTAATCATCAGAAATCATTATTTAAGCGTATCCAAATTCTCTTTAACCAGACATTCCACGTGAAAAAGTCATATTTTCTGTCTTATAGATGCAGCTAGAAGAAAGACAAAAATACACCACCAAAACAACATTCGACAAGCTGAAAGGGCCCTTTTGACCCGCCACTCTAATTGAGACCTGTCTACAGCGACCCACTCAGACGTTATTCAAACCAACATGTATACATTTTAATAAATGTATCGCCCATGAATGGATGCTTTTATCAAAGGCTTTATATAATGCAAAAAATATACAAATTAAGTGTAGGAGGATGAATAGGTAGGGGCGGATGAAAATGAATGGCTGTGACTTGAAGGGTTAAAGTATACAATGATTGGAATATTGAATTGAGAAATTGCTAAATAATACCTGTATTAATCTATAAAACAATATTTTAAATAACTTTCTGACAGTTTAATAATTTAATTCTGCCAGTTAATTTTAAAAGTTTCTCCGTATGGTGACGGAGTAAGAATACAATTCTCCACCCTCTCCCTTGTCTTTGGGTGTTGTAATTTTTTTTTGTGTAACTTAGTTGTTAGCCGCAGATGGCTGTGACAACTTTACCCGGACTGGCGGGTGAGCGCTGAGGGCTCTCAACCCGAAGGTGTCGTAAAAGACGATTAAGAGATATTATATGCAGATCTATGCAAGAGAAGGAAAACTGGACACAACCCTATACCAACACGTCTGACTAGCGTGGTATAGTAGGTCAATTTCACTTCTATCGTAGAGGAGGCTCAAGCCCAACACTGGGACATATATGAGCTGAAATGATGATGAATGATGATTGTACTTCTTTGTCACCAGTTGTGCGGACCGCCATTGCTGAACCCTTATCTTTGATAACTCGGCATATGTTGGCATACTTGAAATAATCTCAATTTACCACCTAAGACAGTATGAACATTGTCAATGACTAATAAATACACCATACGTAAAAAGATTGCCATAATATACCTGCTTTACATGACCTGAAAACTCTGAATAAATTCACTACTTTTCACAGAACGAACAAAGGCGTGGGGTATACTCACCCTTAACCACCCCTCGGGGAGACAAGATGCGATACCTTGTCGTTTATAAGTCGTTTTGTTTTTATCTCTTACGTATAAAACAGTTAAATAGTAGAGTATCTAATAAAAATATTTTATTAAGGAAATGGGTTATTTAATAAACTTTAAACCTTGAGTATAGAGATATATCAACTAAATAAAGGATATAATGTTGTCTTTCTATTAATTATAATAACTAATTAGTTTATTAATTAATATGGATATTAAATTTAATTGTGTAATTTAAAAACAAGGTAATAAAAGAAGTAAAAATTATATCATTTTTAAGAATTATTTCATTAAGTTTTACTATTTCCGTGGTATGATGACTGGAATTTCAAAACCGTTGCTTCCACTCTTACTTTTCAGTCTAGCGAATTATGGTGGTGATAAAAACCATTTTTCTGAGACAATCAGATGGCATAGAACGGCAATCACCATTGACCTTAGTTCCCGGCTTAATATCAGCCTAATAAGTACCTTCTCTTGCATAGATGTTATATACAAATTTAATCCCTTAGTCGTTTTTTATGACAGCCACGGGCAAGGTAGGGGGCGGTGAATTGTATTTTTACTCCGTCACCACATGGTACTTATTTATCATCATTTACTCACTATTGGGCTCACTTGGATCTTTTCCATAATTAATAGGAGGGAAAATTACCTATACCACGCTGGTCAGACATGTTAGTGTAGGTTTCATTTCGAGTTTTCCTTCTCTTGCACAGCTATTATATGCCTATTATATTCCTTAGTCATCTTTTACGACAGCCACAGGCAAGAGAGGGGATGGTGAATTGTATCCTTACTCCGTCACCACACGGAAAATGTACATTACCCATGCTAAACAAATTAATAAATTAATTGATCAATGATTTAATTGATTCTCTATAGATAAAATTAACCGCTGCCTACAGTATAAAGTTAGAATTGGGCAACATTCTTTCAATCCATTCATCTATCTAATTAATAACTAATTGAGGTATATTGTTGCAAGAAAATAATCCTAATACCCACGCTTGGCTGACAATTTGGTGATCACTGTTAGTGATATAAGATTCCAAAGAGAAAGCGCATAGCCCGCTCCATAGCACGCTGAGCGACTTTGAGCCTTGTTATGAGGCCTACATTTAGGGACTACGTTTCCGTGCCGTAAGTCATCACTGGTAACACACACTGGTCGCAGACCTGTGTTTTCAGACACTGAGGTAAATAATACTAAGAGATTAAATATGTATATAAAATACAGAATGAGAACACAAAATGAGACAAGGTACCAAATCCATCTGACAAGTATGATATAGTAGGTTAATTTCCCACCTATTGTGAACAAGGCTTGAGCCCAACAGTGGGACATATACCTATAAGCTGAAATAAATGTTAGTTTAATAGCAAATAAAACAAATTCTTTAATTTGTTTTTATACTCTTCTATATAACTATTCTTTAAGTCAACATCCGTGCTCTAAGGTAATAGTCCTTCTATTGCAATGGACTCAAGATGGCAATCGAATTTACGACACCTTAAACCATAGGTACTTTTTTTTTATTGCCGATGGTAGCAAACGAGCAGGCAACTCACCTGATGGTAAGTGATCTTGCCGCACATGGACCTTTGCAATACCAGGGGCACAGACAGGCCGTTGCCTACCGTGAAGTAAATACTCTTCTTAAACCTCGTTTAAAGAAGGACATGTCATAGCGCTCGGGAAACACAGCAGTAGGTAGTTCATTGCAGAGCTTGCACGTACATGAGAAAAATGATCGCTGGAAACATACAGTTGAAGACCATATCGTTTCCAGGTGAAATGAATGAACCTTGCTGCGGTGTCGAGTGGTACGTTGGTAAAACGGTGACGGTGGTACCAAGTCAAACAGTTCCTCAGAGCACTCCCCATGAAAGAGCCGATAGAGTACACAGAGTGACCCAAAGTCTCTCCGCCGCTCCAGTGACCCCAATCTCTCCGTAAGTACTTTAACCACAACGCAATTCTGAGTAATCAATTATTACCTATTAAATATACAGCCATTCGTTTTATAGACAGTATAAACATCAGCCCATACATAATATAGTCACATATTCATTCTTACATATCTTTATACAATATACTTTACCCTACTCATATAATCCCGAATCCGAACATATTATCTTTTATTCCTTCGTATTTCAAAGGCTCTAGAACCTTCACAACTTATATAGCCACCCACTTACGTAATGCTTTCATAAAAAAGTTTTTCAGTCTCACATCTCATTGGTGGAAAATGTCGCGTTAGGCGTGGCAGAAGGTTTTGTCGCCAAAGGGCGTGGCAGAGAGAGACAACGAGGCTTTGTCACTGTGGTCCCTTTAAAAAGCTTCCGATCCAACCCAGAGAGGATTATATATAAAATCTTATATGTATACTTCTCATACTCAACTTGTTATATTAACTCTATATATGTAGATAGATATACACGTGTATCTTTGCTAATACCAAAGTTTGCTGCTCTGTATTTATTAAATAAAAAGCATTTAGGTTTATACATTATTTGAATTACTAGTGCCAAAATTATTATAGTAAACTTCTATAAAATTTAAATAAAATTAATGTGGAAAATTTGTGTACGTATTAAACTATTATCTTCTGTGTGGTTATGAAGTAAGAATACAATTAACCACCCCCTCTCTTACCCGTGGCTGTCATAAAGATATATGCAGATAATATCGATGCAAGAGAAGGAAAATTCGATATAAAACCCTATTTAAACACATCTAACCAGCCTTAAATTAGTAGGTCAATTAGAGAAATTGACCTATTAGTTGGAGAGGAGATCCGAGCTCAGCATTGGGACTTATATAGACTGAGATGAAATAAAACTATTATGTATTATTTAGTTCATATGGTGACGGAGTAAGAATACAATTCCCTCTCCCCTATATTATCTGTGACTATCGTATAAGACGATTAAGAGATTTTATCTGTATATGATAGCTGTGCAAAATAAAGAAATCGGGCAATAAAAGCATTCTCTATCAACCATCCACCAAGCATGGATTTCGTAAAAGACGACTAAGGGATATATTATTCGGCCCAACGACGAAGGCGACGTGGTTTTTGGGTGAGTCGCGGGAGTTGCGTGCTTAAGCCCCTCTGTCGCCCCGGACGGAGTGGTGCGGAGGCGCGCCGACCGCGACCCACCCACAAAAAAAAAAGGGATATACTATGCATATAACAATTGTGCAAGAGAAGGAAAACTTGAAAGAAAAAGCTATACCAACCCGCCTGACCAGCGTAATGTAGTAGGTTTAATTTTCAATTATCCTCCTATTGTGGAGAAGGCTTAAGACCAGTAGTAGGTCTTATATAAGAATATCAAAACCTTATCCTTTCTAAATAATTTGTGTATACGTCTATCAGCCTATCAATATCCCCTATTAGACTAGATCTTGCCAATAGTAACTATTGTTTTGACTGCTACAATTCACAAATAAAACTTTCAGCCAGGTCTTTAAATTAATGAATTAACGTGGCAAAGATTAGCCGCTACGTTTGAATTGGAGCATTGGCGGATTTTAGTTAGTTATATTTAAACGTTTTGAAAAGGAAGAGTGGGAAAGCAGCAAAAGCAGTTAACTACAAGACAATCGAACAAAGGCTTAACAAAAAGTTATGAAGACCCTTCTGAATTGTATGTATTTTTACTTTTCTCTCATAATAAAGAAGCCTCGCATATTGGAATATTCATAGACTGGAAAAAAAATATCAAGATATTAACATGTCTATAAATCTGTTTCCCGTGTTATGATGTGGTAAGAATACAATCACCAATCCTTATTTTGCCCGTGAATGTCGTAAACACGCCTAAAAGACATAATACGCATATAACATTCATGCAAAAGAAGAAAAACACGAAATAAAACCCTAATCCGTGTGACTAGCATGGCAAATTAGGTCAAATTCCTTCCTATTGTGGATGTTACTCGAGCTCAGGTGTGGAAAGTATATGAGTTAAAATGATGTTGCCCATATAGTAACGAATTAAGAAAATATTATATAACTACCGTTTACTTTCTGTAAGAATCTTAAAAATCGGTTTAAATATCAGCAGAAGGATTGCAATCTATACCAATAAATCTATACCGATAAATAAAATTGGAGTGTCTGTTTGTAATGTCAAAATAATAGGCTTTTTTCATGCGCACATATTATATATTTGCACTATACATATGCCTAAAATACACTTTATATTTTTTTTTGTCTGTCTGTCTGTTTGTTCCGGGTAATCCTCAAAACGGCTGGACTGATTTCAAAAATTCTTTCACCAATAGAAAGTTATAATATCAGGGAATAAACTAGGCTATATTTTATCCCGGTATTCCCACGGGAACGGGAACAACGGGGATAAGGCGACAGTAACCGAAGCGAAGCGAGGGCGGGTTTCTAGTACATAATATAAGTCATCATCATCATCATTTCATATACGTCCTACTACTGGGCTCAAGCCTCTCCCGCAATGAGAGGGAAATTGACCCAAAATACGACGCTGGTGACGTGGGTTGGTGGTCCTTCTCTTACACAGTTATTATATGCTTAATACATCCCTTAGTTGTCTTTTACGATATCCACGGATAAGATAGGGGGTGGTGAATTGTATTTTTACTCCGTCACTACACGGACAACATAAAAGTATGTATTTCTGTTTTGTAGATAGGCTTAGATGTGTCTAATGGATACCGTATATAACAGAAAATTTATATGGTATTCATTTGCTTTTAAGAAATGAAGAATTAGAAGACGTACTTATTATGTAACACACTTAGATGTTACACATTATTCCCGGGTATACTTTACCCAATATAATCAGGCTTACAGCTTAAATGCGAGTAAAATAAACATAAAAATAGGAACATAATATTGCCGCCCAAGACCGTGTAGGGTTGGACGGGTGTAGAACGATGGAGGGAGTGTTAGGGTGGTAAAAAGCTCAAGTGCAGAGGCTGTATCGATCCGCAGCCGGCGACCGGCGACATGGCCGGGTCACATCACTGGCTTGTTGCATATTGATAAGCGAAGCGTGTAGCGAATCAAGATTGTAGTGGGTGACATGAATATTTTGTTAGAATGATAGTCTTATGAGATATTTATAACTTGAAATACAATTTATTAGAATAGATAATATTTACTATGTATCATTATTAGATTTTATTAATTATAAAAACTATTATTTATAGGTACTAGTTGACTCAACAAACGTTTTTCTGTTCAAATAAAATAAAAGGAATTCGCCTTAAGATCGATAGCAGCGTCACCTACCGGGTCTAATTATTAATCCATACCAATCCGGAACCCACTTAAACACACACAAAAAATTCGATCAAATTCGGTCCAGCTGATTTGGAGGAGTATAGTGACATACACAAGAAATTTTTATATAAAGATAAAGATATTGCGTGTGCTGACAGAGTAAGAATATAATTAACCCTTTATGTAATAATAATGGGCTTAATAACGATATAACATTAATTTATGTAAGAGAGAAAGAATACTTAAAAAGGAATGCTTAGAAACATGTGCCTCCTTCATATGGAGAGAAATTGATCTACTATACCACGTTGGTCGGATGAGTTGGTATAGAATTTTATTTCAAGTATTCCTTCTCTCTTCCATAGATAGCCCAGCAGTGGAACGTATATGAACTGAGATATGGGTGATATTAAAAAAATATTTGACTACACAAATAGTCTAAATACGGTGCGGAGTGTAGCAGGTTCAATCCCCACGCAAGCAAATTGTTCACCCCTTTGTTATGTCGTTATTATTACAAAGAATTTATAGTTTTTTTGAACTATTTCGAAATATATTTTTAATTTATACTTACAAATTCCTGCGGTTTCACTCGCATATGCCCGTTTCCATGGGACTATGGGGATAAAATATAGCCTATGTTATGCAAATAACGTAGCTTTCTATTGGTAAATCAACTTTTAAAAATGGTTTAGTTTTTTAGGCTTGAAAACATAAGAAGCAAATCAACAAGCACACATTCGCATTTATAATATTAGTTGGCATTAATTGTCATTAGAAAATGTAGGCCAATTATGCTTCTTTTTATAAGCCCAATAAGGCTAATTAATAAAGGAAAGGCAAAATAGTTAACTTGGAAATGAAACTGCACAGATAGCGTAGTGGTTAAGATAGCGACCTATTGTGCTAGTGTAATGGGTTCCATTCTCACGCACAACAATTTGTGAATCGCACAAAGTCAAACCCAAAAAACATTATTCTGAATTTCGGTTTAATTTGTGTCCGTTAAATTATATGTTTGTAAAATGAAGCATATTAAGTAAAAGATTTAGCAGCTACGAATTTATAACTTAAAAGAAAATCTGCATAAGACGTATCTGGTACGTTCCCTTTTCATTTTTTTTAATAATAATAATATTTAAAATTGTTCTTTTATGGGTAAATGGTAACAATCAATAATTTCTAATAAATGAAAATAATAGATTATCATAAATAACAACAATAATATTATAACTAATTGTAATAAACTGATAGAAAATTATTTAGTGAATTGATTGCAATTATTTTTAAAATTTTTCTGTATGCATATAAAAATTCAAAAAACGCATACCCCAATGTGCTTTTACTGTTGCGTCATCATTTTCATCTAGCCCTAGGAGAGAAATATATATATATATATATATAGAAGAAAGTCGTGTTAGTTACACTATTTATAACTCAAGAACACCTGTACCGATTGGCCTGAAAATTGGTGGAGAGGTAGCTTAGAACCAGGAGACGGACATAGGATACTTTTTATCCCATTTCTTTTTTTAATGTTGTTTACAAGATTTCGCTAATAACTCTTTTATCCTGTTCGATCGCGTTCCCGTGTGATGTGACATAAAATGTTAAACAGAAAACAAGTCACTATGAAACGTAATATAAATAAACGCATTTGATATGTAATAACAAAATGCAAATGACAGCTAAATGAAGTGTTGTCTATTAGTTAAGTATGGTTGAAAATTTGATAATTATATTTTTGTCAGAAATCAATAATGAATAATTTGTATTCTCTTTGAATCATCATTAACAATGCCGCGACCAAAACTATCGAATTTTTCCGACAAAGCTGTAATTGTTCTTCCATTAGAGACTATACTTTCGAAAATTTAGAAAATATATTTACGAAAAAAATTATAGCGTTACGAAGTTCAGAAGTTCAGCTAGTAGAATATAGTTATAGATAACAACCGCTTTTGATTATTTTTGAAGTTGTGGGTACTTCTTTTGGCAAGTTAATGAAAAATTTGAGAGTAAATTTTTACGATGCACGCGCACAACGTTACGAAAAACCGACACCCTGAAGTTAGCTCAACATTTTTTACGATGCACTTGCACACCGTCACAATTGTCAACTAGATAATATATTATTATAAAACTTTCAATGACAGTATTTTCTATTTTCACCTTTTTTTCTATTTTTAATGTCGTTTTTTCTACAAACATAGGATAATACGAAGGTTAAAGTTTTTAGAAAATTTTTTATCTTATTATGCCAAAAAATTATAACTTCTTACGTGCATACATATGTATACACACTTTTGTTTAAATAATGCGCTATCAATCTAAAGGCAATTAAAAACTTAATAATTAACTTTACAAAGCTTAAACGGCGTCTGCGCCGGTGTGGAAAATGAGAAAATTTAGAATGGTTCGCCCGTATTAAATATTAATTCAATATTATGGATGTCTTTTATTAAAATAAAAACGGTTTTAATTATCGTCAGTTAAGTATAGAAAGGTAAAACTTAAGTACTGCAAACAGTAACAAATTCAAAATATTCATAAAGGAGTCTGTCGTTGTCAATTATGTTTTATAAAATCCAACAGCACCCTTCGGGACAAAAGGTAATATAAAGTCAGAATATCTAATACAGCTTGTTGTTTTAAATCATTCAGAGTCGCTGTTTTGTATACGTTATTAATATCAGTTTTCTTCGTCTCCGTGCCAATTACATTGTTGTCCGTATCACTGCTCAGCGATTAAAACAAAGAGTAATAAGATTTTCGTAGACATGCTACGAAATAAATATGTATATTTTTTAAACTTATCTCGATCTATATAAGTCACATTGTTGGACTCAGGCTGCCTCCATAATGGAAAGTGAACTGACGTACTATTCCACGCTGGTCAGGCGTACAAGAATAGGGTTTTTTATCAGGTTTTCCTTCTCCTTTCTTACCTGCACATATCCCTTAGTCGTCTTTTCCGTCATCCACGAGCAAGAGAGGGGGTGGTTAATTGTATTCTTATACGCACAACCTTCTTGCTCTTGTGTGTCGTAAAAACGACTAAGGGGCATGATATGCAAATAATAACTATGTTAGAGAACGAAAACTCGAAATAAAATTCTATATCGATCCGTCTGACCAGCGTGGTGTAGTATATTTATCTTTCTCCTGTTAGGAGGCTCAAGGCCTAGGGCAGGCTCTTGCCCAGCAGTTATATGGATATTATATCTCTTAGTCGTATTTTACGACACCCAGTGAATTGTGTGTGTACTCTTTCTCTGTCACCAAATGTTAATAAAATAACTATTGCAATATATTATTTTCTTTCCCGCAATTTTATTTAAATGTACATGTACTTGTATTTTAGTTAAATGTAAATGTACAAACAAAAAAAACATCACATTTTTTAAACAGAGCTTTAATTTCAAATACAAAAATATTTTACAAACTCAATTTGCAGTTTCTTTAGAACTATGTTTAAGCACATTCTTTCCTCGAGAGTGAATCCCTAGATTATGTAGTAAATTACATTCTAGACAACGTCACATCTATTCTCAGTATAATCTGTGTACCTGCCTCAAGAGAGGCTAATTTGACTTGCGACAACCGGACGATTAAATTTTAATATTTGAAAAGCGCGAGACGCGACGGCACGATTGCGATGGGGAATTGTGTCGCTGTTTTTACAATTGTACTTTTGACTCAACACCATTACTTTTTACGATGCTTTTCCCCCAATTACGTATGGAAACAGGTGTATTTTTTTTGTAATACATTTTCATTCCATTCGAACAGATTATA
The DNA here is from genome assembly GCA_032191425.1 of Lymantria dispar. NCBI lineage: Eukaryota > Metazoa > Arthropoda > Insecta > Lepidoptera > Erebidae > Lymantria > Lymantria dispar. Next base: position 10,169,382 of record CM063452.1, on the reverse strand, counting down.
TTGTTATACAGGAAAATACAAAATAATTTTGTAGTCGATTTTAATTTAAAAATTTCAAAGACATTTGATTGTCTTTTCTTCATAAACTTAATAATAATTAATAATATAAAAATAATTTTAGACTTTTAACAAAATTTCCATGAATAAAGGTAATAATTAACAGTTTTAAAACTGGCGGTATGGTTTTATATCTACTTTAACCTTGTAAATAAGCCGTGAATTATAAACAGAGAGATATACGTCTAGATTGGTACACCTCCGATCTAGCGACTTTACAATATTTTCTATTGCATAAAAATATACATGTTATATATTTCTTGTGTACGTGTGTATGTCAGTGAACCTCCTAAACGGCTGAACCGATATTGAAGATTTTTTTGTGTGTTTAATTCAAGAATGGTTCAGATTCACAATCTAGCTAGTCAAACTATAATAGTTTACTGTGAAATAAGATTGCTAACTTATACTAATTACTTCATACTCATTCTGTGTGGATATTTCATGCGATGCCTCCTTATTATATTAATATATTTAATTAAATGAAAACAATAAAAATAAATAAATCCAACAATATTGAACTCCGAATATGTCACTATAAAAAGATAAAAACATAAGACGCTCCCTAATTTACTTCCAAACGGGAATTCGGTAACAAATATTTGGTAATATTTCGCCAATTACTCCAGGCGTGCCAAACAAGGGTATGGGGTCCGGACTCGTAATAAAGAATACCAATCGGGGAGGTCCCGCGGGAGGGCCTGACCTCCTCAGAATAAAAGGGGTTAAATAAAGTACGTTCAATGGTACCGCTTTAGTATTTTTTTCAATTAACTAAATAGGGTCTGTGGTTTTAGGCGATGTCTTTAGATAAAGGATTTTTGAGGTTAAATACAAATGGCAAATAGATTTAAATTATGATTTCTGATGTTTACGCGAGTATTACACATTTTAAATAAAACTACTTTACGGATTTTATCACGTTTGTATATGATTTTTGATTGCCCGACGTTTCGAACACTTTGCAGCGTTCATGGTCACGGGCGGACTAAGATGTCTCACGTCCAACAAATCATCGTTATTGCAGAAAAAAAACCTGACAATCTAGTATACTACCACCGGATCGGAACACGGCCACACTGAGAATAATCCGGCATTTTTTTTAAATATAAATACTATTAATTTTAATTTTAAATAATTACTAACCACAAACAATTTAATTTTTCATATAAAATAATTTTCTTCTTACACTGGCAATAAATTTATATCAAAATGTGGATCAATATTTAATAACTAATTTCTGTATCGGGTAGATAATTATAAATTTTCTGCAATAACAATGACTTGTTGGACGTGAGACATCTTAGTCCGCCCGTGACCATGAATGCTGCAAAGTTTTCGAAACGTCGAGCAATCAAAAATCAAAAAATGCGATAAAATCCGTAAAGTAGATTTAAATTAATTCATTTGATATTTTTCTTGTGTATATTTCTTTCTTCTTCTGTCTATTGTCTACTTCCCATTATTATGTGGATTTCCTTGACAATAGGAGACAAATTGGCCTATGATGTCGAGTTCGTTAAACGTGTTTCTATAATGTATGTACTAAGAGTTTTCTTTCCATTGTAGTTGACGGCTAAGGGATGTATAATCCTTTATGATCTGTGCATTAAAAGATAACGAGATAAATTATATTCTTAGTCCATCACTACAATTACCTTTGCTTACCTTGCAATGTTTCAAACTTTATATTGTTTATCTTTTTAACTCCCAACTCAAAAAGAGGGGTGTTATAAGTTTGACGTCGGTGTCTGTCTGTCTGTGTGTGTGTGAGTGTGTGTATGGGTGTCTGTATGTGTGTGTCTGTCTGTGACATCGTAACTCTTAAACGGATACACCATTTCGATACAGTTTTTTTCATTTGAAAGCCAGTTTCCTTGCGATAGTTTTCAGCTGTGTTTCGTTATTATCAGTGTAAGAGTATTAGCTCTTTTCTAAAATTATATTCAAATTCAAATTCAAATTATTTTATTATGCATAAACCCTGAGAGGGCACTTACATATTGTCAGGTTTACAATTTCCAAAAAAAATATACTACCACCGGATCGGAACGCGACCGCTACTGAGAAGATCCGGCAAGAAACTCAGCGGGCTTGTCATTATTTTTATTTTTTTTTTCTTCTTACTAGTTATACATATATATTATACATATAATGGCGTATGATTAGTCGATTAAGTGCTTCACGCGTGCCAGTATAACAGTGCCGTTAAAAGACAATTGATAAATCCAATTAAAGGGAACGGAATACTTTTTAAATATTTCGGTTTTAATAGTAGGTAAGTGATACTGCCGCAACTGGACCTCTGTAATACCAAGGGCACAACTAGGCCGCTGCCTACAATAAAGTGTTCTACTTAAATCTCTTGAAGAAGTACAAGTTATAGCCTTTGAGAAACGCAACAGCAGTTATTTCATTCTAGATTGTGCAAGTAGGTATGTATGTGGAAGAAATGTGTTTTTAGCTGTTTATTTCTTTTTGTATTTAAATTAAAATGTTAGATTTACAAAATATATTTATCTTTAATCTTTCTTTCTTCCATCAACCTTTACTTTTCTGTGGAAACCCTTAAACTGGCTCAAATATCACAGGAAGAATGAATACCAGCGCACTACTGAGCAAATTGTAACACGTGCGAATACCAAACTACCTTTTTTTGTTCCGACGGATGGGCGGCATGGGGTCCCATAACCTACCGTCTGCCCTCCACATTGTCATTGGGACAACCACTGGTACCGATGCTTTGACATCCGTGGCTGGCCGGCCACGAATTGGTAGCGACCAAACCACGTGTCAAAAGTAACGATTATTCGCAGTCCAATTTCCAATAGTGGTATTCGATATACTGATGGATGGTTCAGGAGGAAATTTAAAGACCGATATTTTTTTAATAATTGAAAATAAACCAGTAAACAGTAACTTTCAAGAACCTTAAGGGTCTAACTTTAAATTCAATATCTGCTATAATTCATGAAACCAACACCATGGAAAATGATAGGTAATAACTCTCAAATATAATGTTTCGTTATATTAAAAGTACCAGTTTTGATACCGGTACCAATACTGTTTAGCATGCGATACGCATTCAGGGGCAGACAAAATAAAACTTATTATATCCTTAGGCGTAAAACAGGTAGCCCGGGAATCATTTAATTTGGTTCGTATATGGATATTGTGGTTTTGATACTTTCTTCAACAAGAAATTTCCAAGTTTTTTTTATGTATATCACATTTTTATGAAGCCATTCTGTGATAGTTTAGTAATCGTAACTAATATTATAAATACGAATGTGAGGTTTTTTTATTTGTTACCCTTTCACACCAAAACCACTAAATCGATTTTAATTTATTTTTTGACCAATGAAAGTGAGTAACATAATCTATAATGTATCCCCGTAATATAACGGGAATGGCAACTATGCGAATGAAACCGCGGTCATTTACTACCAAACATCATAATCGAAGCCACAAGAATAAATTATAAATTGCGAATGGAATAAATACATCTCATTTTTAATTTTCTAGTAAAAATAACAAATGTACACATACATTCTTATCACATCATACATACATCTGTAATATAGTCGGTATTATCAGTTCAGTAGGTCAATTTTCCCTTCCACTGAGGAAGAGGCTCGGGCTTAGAGGAGGGAGTACAATATGCAGATGACATCTATACAAGAGAAAGAAAACTTGAAATAAAACGCTATGCTGACCTACCTGGCCACCGTGGTTAATTTCTCTCCCATGGTGAGAGAGACTCAAGTCCAGCGGTGGGATGTATGTAGAGTATAATGATGATGATGTTATATTTAATGTATAACCAGCTCTACGGCTAGCATAATGTATAGTTTCGAATACAAATGAACAACTCTTGTGATAAAGTGTACTCTTGGAGTGGTAGGACCACACTGTCGACAGTTATCTGTCTACAGCCGCGGGCCGGTCCGTCCGGGGCAGTACCACACTCTCGCAGAAAATCGACGTCTGAGTAGTAGCGATTTGTTACTGCGCTTCGTTCGGTGAGCGAGAGAGCCGGAAGCCCAATTTTCTGAGGGTGTTTGCATGTGGAGGGTTTTGGTGGTGCCCTTGATATCACCGAGCCTCAATGCACGTATTCACACTCCCTTCAATTTCTTCGCGGTAGGCAGCGGCCTTGTAGAGGTCCATGAGCGGCAGCAACACTTACCATCAGGTGTACTGTTTGCTCGTTTGCCACCGTTTGCAATAAAAAAAAATTCTTCTTTCTTTTATTCTACATGAAATCGCAAGCCTTGATTCGATCGATGAATAAAAATAACTTTGGTTTTAGATGAATACATGATCCGTTATCAATTATGTCTTGGGTAGAATTTAATAGAAGGGTTTCTGCAAAACGACATAATCTTATCCGCCTTAATTTCAAAATAAAATTTGATATTAACTTCGTATTATTCTTAAAAGTATCAAAACATCTCAATCGCTCTCTAACCCTAATTATTTAATATCGTATTGTTTATTGAAAATCGGCCATTATTATAATAAAACATCCGGTTCGAATCGTAATGTTTTTGATCATACATCGTTGGCATAAAATCTAACGACCGGTAGATTAGAATAATAACAGAATATTTTTGCCAAAGCTGAAAAGTCCGTCCGTGTGGTGACGGAGTAAGAATACAATTCACTACCCCCTTTCTTGCCCGTGGGTGTCGTAAAAGACTACTGAGGGATCAATTATGCATGCAACATCTATGCAAGAGATGGAAAAATCGAAATAAATCCCTGTACCAAACATTCTCGTCTGACCAGCGTGTAGGTCAATTTCCCTCTCATTGTGGAAAAGGCCAAGTCCAGTTAACAAGAGTATTTAAAAGCTGAATATGATGAAATACATACGAATACTTTATTCTGATGATCTAATTAATAAATATAACAGCTAAGGTTATTAGCCAGTTCATTTATATTCAAGACATTGAATTAAGTATGAAGCTATACTAAGAATTCTGATTTGTACTCTTTTCAAATTTCATCATCATCATCACAGCTCATATATGATCCACTGCTGGGCTTGGCCTTCTCCACAATGGTAGGGAAATTGACCTATACGCTGGTCAGATGGATTGTTACAGGGTTTTATTTCGAATTTTCCTTTCCTCGCATAGATGTTGTTTACATATTATATTCCCTTAGTCGTCTTTTACAACACCCATGGGAAAAATTGCCAAAACTCATGATAAATTGTAATATTACTCTATCACCACACAGAAAACTCGTCTCATATTATTATGAAATATGATATTCACTATTACCAACTAAATTAACGATTTTTATAATTTTTAAAACATTATTTCAATTCTTTCTTTTAATATTCTCCCACGTTAATATAAGACAATCACAATATCAAATAAAACTACATTGAAAAGTTTCCTCAATAAAACTACATCAACTATAAAACCGCAATACTCTCTTCGTAAAAGAATCGTACAATCAACATATCTGCAAAGCGTTGAACCAAGGATTTTTCTAACCGACCTTTGGTTACGGCATTCCATATGTAAGTGATCATAACATACTTATGTAAATACATTATAGCATCAGATTCTATGTAGATTATTATACATTTGAATTTATAACAGATATGTTGAAATTTAATTAATCATAATTTTGTCTTTAACATAATATCTTAATGTGATATTATTATAAGGAAATATCAAAAATGTTTGCATATCCTTTGAGCAGCTTCATTGAGAACAAGTTTTAGTTGAAGAATTGAGCTCTAAGGAGGTATTCCCAAAACGCACGGACGTGGCCAAGATCCCTTTTAAGGGTCTTGAGACCCTCTGGATTTTAACGAGACATACAATTTAGAAGGATAACAATCTTCTTGATGTACAAGAATTTAAAATCAACGTAAACGTTGTTGTAAAAATCCAATATACTATTTATCAAGCACTACAGCCTTAAAAGATATAAGATGTCGCTACGTCATACTGTCTTTAATACAAGATTAAAGTTCAAGCTATTAAACTAGTGCATTAACAAATGCAGTCGTAATCCAGAGTTGTTGAGGATCATCATCATAGCTAATATACGTCCCTCTGCTGGGCTCGAGCCTCCTCCATAATGGGAGAGAAATTGACCTACTATACCACGTAGTAAGACGTGTTGGTACAGGGTTTTGTTTCGAGTCTTCCTTCTCTTGCATAGATGTTGTATGCATATTATAATCTTAGACGTTTTTTACGACACCCACGGGCAAGAAAGAGGATGTTGAATTATATTCTTATTCAGTCACCACACGAAAGGTTATTTAAGATATTTCACAATATTTTTCACATGGAAGCGCAAAAAGAAACAATTACTCAGAAAAGCTTCTTCAGCGTATATAAAACTTATTGTCGTTTCTATCATCACTAAACTGTCGCAAAAATTATACTTGTTGCGCTCAATCAGTTTTTTTTAAAGACTGAGCTGAGATAGATAATCCTTGTATTGCCGGCGATTATACAAAAATTTAATTCTTAACCACTACGCCATTTATGCAGTTAATATTTAGTTTAACGACAAAATTCCATTGACATTTTTCTTTTTATTTCAACTGTAACGGTATAATAAAACTTTACTCTAATACATGAAATATGACTATTTTTAATACGATTTAATTTAATAAACATAAAATAAAACAAAATCGACAACATGTTTGTATGTTTATCTTACTCTTTCTACAGAATACAGACGCTAGTTCGTCATCCATAGTAACAGTAAATCACATTACAATGAACCACGTATATGTCACCCGTCATTTAGACTGTCGCTTTTCATCACACGCTACCGAAGGGGACACAGAATCCATATTGACCCCACAAGTGGCATTTTGCTCCGAATGCCCATTATTTTTTCCTTCCCATAAAGGTTATGGTAATGCCATTTGGATGGGGTTACTAGGGGTTGAAAAGTCGTGTACAACAGATGTTTTGAACACTTTCACTTTTATAGCTTTAGATTGCGATTCGGAAGCAGTGTTGTGAATAGAAATGGTGCAACTATTTTTTCGTTGAATGAATTTGATAAGGCGTTTAGTTTTGTAAGAATACAATTCACACCCTTTTTTCCTTGGTTGGTTGTATAAGACGACTTGGTAAGCAATCTCATAATATGAATGCATAAGAAAATTAAATGAAATCCTATATCAATCCATTTGACCTTGAACAACCTTGAACTTGTGCAAAAATAAAAATAGAAAATTACATTATGAAGATATGTTTTGCTGAGATTATATGTCATACATGTCCCTCTGCTGGGCTCAAACCCCACCCACAAAAGGAGGGAAATTGACCTACTATTCCACGCTGATTAGACGGTTTCGTATAAGGTTTTATTTCAAGTTTTCTTTTTCTTGTACAGATGTTGTAAGCATATTTTATACTTTAGTTGTCTTTTAAGACACTTTTGGGTAAGAATAGGGTGGTGATTTGTATTCTTACTCCGTCACTACACGGTTAATCCTATCTAACTTCCTACTAATCCTACTAATATTATAAACGTGAAAGTTTGTGAGTATGTGAAAATGTGAAGATATTTGTTGCTCTTTCACGTAAAAACTACACTATGGATTCTTATGAAATTTCACAATAATATAGCTTACATATCAGAATAACACATAGGCTATAATTTATCCCGATATTTCTACGGGAAGAAGAACTGCGGGTGAAACCGCAGTGCGCTGCTAATATGAATTTAATTACTTGTAATTGTCAGAAGATAATAAAACATTTTTATATATAACGCCATATAACTTATACTGGAATAGCCAAATGATCTGGCAAGTTTTTAACTATGTGTAGATATAGACATCTTCCGTATATTGACACAGTAAGAATACAATTCACCACTCCCCAACTTGCCCGTGGATGTCGTAAAAGACGACTAATGAATATAATATTCAGATAACATCTATAAAAGATAAGGAAAACTCGACATTAAACCCTTTATAAACACGTCTAACCAGCGCAATATAGTAGATTGATTTCCCTCCCATTGTGAAAGAAGCTTGAGCCCAACAGTGGGACTTACCTGCTGAGATCAATGGACATAGATATAGAATTATTTAGGACAAATCAATAAATTGCAATTTGAGCTGATGAATAATAATTATAAAAGAATAACCAGACGCTTGAATCGTCTACCTTCTTAACTAATCACCTACTTATGCTTTATATTATTACCAGAGCCTTAGTTAAAAATTTATTATTACAGTTTCTAAAAGTAGTTTTAGCGTGATAAACAAGAAATTAATTGATAGACACGGCTCGATTAGAGTTTTATTATTGATAATTAAAAAAAATTAAAATATTAAAATTAATAAAGGCAATTTTATTTTATTTTAAGTTTGTTTTTGCCTCTTTAAAAATAATTAATTTGCACGGTTTCATGTTTTTATTATTTAACACGTTTCATCCTTTTTCGTTATTAATTCAGTCATTTAAATTTTATATTCAAAATAGAGATCCAGGGGCTTTTAAGGTTTTAAGATAATAATTATTTCTAATAGCTGTGAAGAGAAGAAAATTTCTAAGTAATATCCCGTGCTAATACGTCTGGTCAACCTTGTATAGCAAACTATTTCTCATTATAGAGAAGATTTGTGATAATAACATGGTTTATGGTCAGAATATGCGTAGGCAAACAGTATAAGAACAACAAGAAGTTTATTTATCCTGTAGATAACGTTTCCTGCCCTTGAAGTGATGGCTCTTTATTCTTGTACGGTAATTCTGGTACGTAACATTTTTGTGAAAAGAGAGAGAAACTCTTCGCATCTTATTTCAGCCTATATACGTCCCACTGTTGGGCTCGGGCCTTATCCGTTGTGAGAGGCAATATGACCTACTACCATGCTGGTCAGACATGTTAGCATAGGATTTAATGTGAAATTTTCCTTCTCTTGCATCGATGATATCTGCATATTATATCCCATAGTAGTCTATTGCGATACCCACGCGCAAGAGAAGGGATGGTGAATTGTATTCTTACTCCGTTAAAAGATGGAATACTCGCTTTCATAGTTTTACATAAATAAATTATAAGAACAATTTTATACTATTTAAAAGTAATTAATGGGTAATTAAAATGTTTCTCTGTAATATAAGACTTTTACTTCTATCATGTGTCTTAATAAGGAGACATAATAATTACCGCTAGAGTAAAGAATACAATTTGCCACTCTTAATCCTGCCTGTAGGTTTCGTAAACGACGACTAAGCCCTTTAATATCAGCATATAAAATCTATGCAAGAAAAGGAAAATTCTAAATAAAAGACTATGCCAAACTGTCTGACCAGCGTGATATAGTAGGTCAATTTCCCTCCTATAGCGGAGGCTCAAATCTAACAGTGGGATCTCTATAAGATGATAAGGACACTTAAATATCTACAATAGTTTCCAAATGGTTGTTTTCCAACTTCTAGTGAAAATCATTATTGAAATCAGCATTATTACGTAATGTCCTGATACAATAAGAATATCGGTGAACGAAGGGTCCGCGGGTGAGTTTTTCTACAAGTTATTGTACAAACTTATCTCTTGCATAATGGATATGCCCTGATAGGTTTCCGTAAGTGATTGATAGAGGCTGTTCTTGGACGTATTCTCGATAAAGTGCTACGCATTTGCACTGTTTTAACAACTGAAATGAAAGTGACAATTATGGGTATTCTAACTAATAAATGAGAAAGGACATCGTTTTACTCGCTTTTTAACACGCTTATATTAACTTGGTTTGTATGTAACTGGATCTTGAAATGTGATTTTCACCCCCTTTCTAAACTTCGGATTAATTGGAAACATTACACATTTATCAAGGACCAATGATAATTATAATGCAGTAATTTTAACAGTTTTCCATTACTCTACAGAATTAGCTTTTTTTTATATCCGTGAGATTTTGGCGAGAGTCGATAGATGTTTTTAGTTCACGTATCTACAAAGCGTTCCCATTTTATTTCAAGACACCACACATTATCCAATAAATCAATGTGTCGTAGGCAATTTTCCATCCATCGATCTATATATTTACCCATTGATATTGAACATAGGCCAACATACGAATTGTATTATCCCCCGATAATCTTTATCCTATGTGGCGATGGAATAGGAATACAATTATCACCATCTCTTACTTGTCCATGTAAGTAGTGAAATCGGATAAGGGTCTCACCAAAATAAGTAAGCTGCAACTCTCTTTTGAAAAACTTATAACATCTCACTTCAATCGCCAATCCAGCTGCCAAGCGTGGTAATTACGGCACTATACCCTCAATTATGTATAAGTCCTACATCCAATAGAACAAAAAGAAAAACAAATGCTTATATAGATATTTTCTGAAGAATTTCCAATTGTATCAAATGCCCTATCCTTAATAAGATATCTCGCGATCAAAAGTACATCTCTCCATTAAAATATATCAGTAGTCACGGTATGACTGATCGAGTAGCTTTGTTGTGCTAATACCAACCGCCATCTTGCCCACATATGAAAATGAAATCTTTTTAATGTATTGTCTATGCCCGTGTGTTTGTGGACATCCCCGGAGAATTTTGTTGATGAAAATATACCAAATTATTAGTTTTCTCTATATATCGCATTATTACTTATTGTTAGTGCTATTCATGCTCCTGGTGATTCTTCAGCTGGATTTTACTCTTAACACTATCCTTAACACTATCACTATCCTCCCCTAAAGTTATAATGCCATGCTTGTAGCATGACATTATAACTTTCGCGTGTGGTGACGGAGAAAGAATACAATTCACCACTCCCTATCTTGGCCGGGGATGTCGTAAAAAACCACTAACGAATATAATATGTGCATATTATATTCGTTAGTGACATCTTCATAACATCTGTGCAAGAGTAGGAAAACACGAAATGAGGTACCAACATGTCTGACTAACATGGTATAGTAGGTCAAATTTCCTCCCATCGTGGAGGAAGCCCCAGCCCAACAGTGAGACGTATGTGGGCTGCGATGATGATTATGATAATATAGATCAGGATAGAAGTTTGATAGAATACGATGTTATGAATATTTATTTTGCTTATGAGACCATTTAAAACCATCCATCCCATGTCTTTCTTCATTTTTCTTTTTACCAATTATCATGGCCCGCTGACTCGTCTTCTACTAATAAATATAAGAAATTCCCCCAAATTTCAACTCAACACATTTTGACACAATCAAATCAACAGCATTCCATTTTTGAATCAACCCCAGCTACAAAACGTTGTATCAGTGCGTCACAATTAAGGCGGCCATCTTGCTACGTCACGATTGTCTATGATAAATGGCCTGTCACCGCGAGGGTACAAAGATTGTGCAAAATTAATGTTCCGCCTCACGCCTCGTTACAAAAATATTGAGCAGTGACAAGTATTGTTTTTAGTTAAGACACACTGATTTTGAGAAGAAAATTTAGTTTTATTTAATGGATTCATCTTTGGGAATAGAAAATTTAAGACCTTAACTACTGGACTTGAACGCATCTAATGGAATTCCAAATTCAAATTAAGCTAATGTGACAGGTGCGTGTAATATCAATTTTATCGTTTACAATTTTGTCTTTTCATTTTATCGCGCCATTTTAACAACAAATTAAATGTCAGTTAAGAAAAACTTATAAGAATCAGTTCACAAATTTTCAAATTTATTGACCAAGAATGTTAATGAGAAGTTTACTAAATTCGTTCTCTTTTTAACGCTTAATTTTAATTTAATATATTACGGTTGCTACATCTCGCAAACATTGCAAATATAAACATAAATACAAATTTAAACCCAGTCTCAAATAAAACTTAATAAACTCACGCCATCAAAATATTGTACTCCGCAAAATTGCAGTGCAAATTTGATAGAGGTTAAAAATTGACACCAAACCTACAAACAAAAAGAATCGAACCACATCATAAACAGATTCCCAAAGTCAATTTCCAAATTGCAACGCGACTATAAAGTCAACCCTCCTTAATCCAATCATACCCGTGCTTGTCAACGTTTTGTTTCCTCTTTTTGATAACCCACCACTATAATATAAGCCTCCTATGAACAAGCAACTTCCCCTTTCACAAAACATTTGGCTTAAAATGCTAGAGGAAAGGTAGTTCTTTAAATAATGGTCATTGAAGTAAAGGAACGTTCACAAAAAGGTTGGAAATTGTTTTTGAAAAAAGAACATGAGAAGAAAATAATCCATTTAGTCATGCGGCGCGAATACCTTTGCTACTAAGGGGATGGCAACACTAAAAAGATCAAAAAGTCTATTCGTATACGTAGCGGTATTTTATTATTTGGGGCAGTCAAAGTCAGGGGTTCGTTTAAAATGTACTTAAATTCAATTCCTGTTTCCGTTTCGGAAATGCTTTACTTGCTAGAGGAAAGGTAGTTCTTTAAATAATGGTCATTGAAGTAAAGGAACGTTCACAAAAAGGTTGGAAATTGTTTTTGAAAAAAGAACATGAGAAGAAAATAATCCATTTAGTCATGCGGCGCGAATACCTTTGCTACTAAGGGGATGGCAACACTAAAAAGATCAAAAAGTCTATTCGTATACGTAGCGGTATTTTATTATTTGGGGCAGTCAAAGTCAGGGGTTCGTTTAAAATGTACTTAAATTCAATTCCTGTTTCCGTTTCGGAAATGCTTTACTTTTTAATTTTTCGTTCGGACTCACAGCTTGTTTTCGTTCATTCATAGTTAACGTGAGTGATCTTTTGTAGGGGCTTTCTGTGAAATTGGAGAGTTCTATTCGCCCTTTTTTGTGCTATCGAAATGCTCCCTCTACGTCCTAATGTCTCTGACCACTGCACTGCCTTTTATTTTAAAATAAGCCCTAATAGTCTTTTTCAGAATATTACTAGCTCCCTACGTTTGTGTATTTGACTTTTTATGTATATCTATACCAATAAATAAAATTGGAGTGTCTGTTTGTAATGTCAAAGTAATAGGCTTTTTTCATGCTCACACGGTTATTTGCACGACACCTATGCCTAAAATAGCAATTAAAAAATTTTTGTCTGTCTGTTTGTCTGTTTGTTCCGGGTAATCTTCAAAACGGCTGGACCGATTTCAAAAATTCTTTCACCAATGGAAAGCTATAATATCAAGGCGTAAACTAGGCTATATTTTATCCCGGTATTCCCACGGGAACGGTAACTACGCGGGTAAAACGACTATAACCTATAACCGAAGCGAAGCGAGGGCGGGTTGCTAGTGATAATATATAAACACATAGTCTTTATAGAAATTAATCTGCTGAGAAACAAATATAAGTTTTGAATCAATTCGTTTTCTCTTAATCTAATATAATATGGAATTATAATGTAGTTAATAATGTACATTGAACATAAAATAAATAATAATTGTCACTGGTATTTATTAATTTTTATAAAAATTAATTTTTAAATGCGTAATTTTCAGTTACACAAAAACTTTTAAACGTCTTCAGCATCATAATCATTCGGCCTATTATTGTCCACTGTTGGACGTAAGCCTCCCTGCGTTGATTCAGCGAGAGTGGTATTACCCCGGACGGACCGGCCTGCGGCTGTAGACAGACAACTATCAACAGTGTGGTCCTGCCTAAAAATTATAAGTTGCTTAGAAGTATGTAACCCGTTAAGCTGTTACGACTTTCACTGAAAACTAAGGGGGGTGGTGACACTATTTATTCTCAACCAACAACCACGGGAGTGTTAGCCTCAAACTTTGTAAACGTAATATACAAGGATGTATTTGATTTACTATAGAACAACTGCAGTCATCATTATCATCCTAATCTTGCCTCGCGACGGCGATCGACGTTCCGGTAGGGGACGTCGACGGGAGAGGGTACACCCTCGGGGTAGTCCGTCGTGTCAACCACTGAAGTCAAGGAAGTCTGCACCGGTGGTCGGCCCGACGACGAAGGTGACGTGCTATATGGGTGAGTTACGGGTGTGCGTGCTTACGCCCCTCTGTCGCCCCATTCGGAGCCGGGCGACGAGTGCGCCGACCGTGGCCCACTGAAAAAAAAAAAATATCTCAATCTTATCGCCTATTATACAATGACGCGTAAAAGTAAAGTAACTTTTTGTATTTATTGGTTTCGTAAAAGTACTAGTAAATACAAATTCGATACTTCGTGGTACTCCATACTTCGGTATACATTGGCTTTATGCGTATGCAAGAAAGAATGTTTTTCTTTCTTGCTTCTTATTCTTCTCAAGTCATATACGTATTGGCCATGAACCTTTTCTGTATTAGAAAAATATTATACTAATCTCGCTATAATAAGTCTCTTCCAAAATGTAAGACAAATTAGTCTACTATATAGGTACCACGCTATGTGAAAGAATCTTTATGAAGTTTCATTTCAACATTGCCTTCACTTACGTCACTTAGGTCCCTTATATTGCTGACTAGGTTTTTTTACCTGAAAATTTGTATGTAGTTCTATATCTTATTTTTTTAAAGATAATACTTAAATCATTTCAAAACCAGAAATCCCAAACCAAAAATACATATTTTTAACACTGTTTGTCTTTTCAGATAGACAAAAGAGGCAAAGCCCATATAACTAAGACTTACATAATTTCTTCACATATTATTTAAGTTTATTTTATTTTCTTTCTTCACATTTATTTTGAGTAACTTATTTAATAGTCATCTTGCGTCAGTAAATGAAGTGGTTACCATTATTTGGGCGCTGAAAGCCAAATTATAATTTCTCTGGAAATTTTAATAGAATATAAAAATACACGTAAATCATCATCATCTTTTATATCACATTCACCACACTTCAGTATATTATATTACATACAATATCAGCAAAAGTATCCAAAATAATACTATACTATACTAAAAAATTATATATTCATTTCATTCAAGAGCGTGATATGATAGTTCCATATTCCCGCCGAAGAACCTCAAAACCAGAGATAATAAAAGTATTTATTTATAAATACAATTTGAATTACATTCATCATCATCCTGCTCTTATCCCAATTACTTGGGGTCGACGCAATATGTCATAGGGCTCTTAGTCGTCTTTTACGACACCCACGAGCAAAGCAAGGGTTGGTAGTATTCGAGGCCGCCACCACACAGTGAATTGAATTGAATTACAATAATAATATAAAATGTAAGTTAGAAAAACGTGGCAATAGAAATTCTCTCATACGGATCATTTACCAAAAAAAAAGGTTTAAAAAAATATAGGTGATTGGTTTAAAAACTTCTTTGTACTCGTATCGGTATAACTTTCGTTCAGTTTGAAGTATACTTGATGTGCCCCTCTTGGCGGATAAATGTTGGCCGAATTCACCGTGACACACATTCTAATAGTTTTATTAGGGGAACTTCGTTGTGCAAGACTCATATGAAACAGTTAGACTCGAAGTATATGCTTTCATTATTTTCTTGTAAAGAAGTAAACTGCTGCTGAGATACAATAAATATGATATAAAAGTGCTTTACGTACATTTTTGTTTCCATCGAAAACCTCAAAAGATACCATTAACAGTGGCCATAACACTGTTGAAGGCGGCAATTTGAATTACTGAGGGACTATGACTATGTTACTACTATGAAGAAACTGATAATTTGTAAAGTAAATTATAACTCTACACTGGCAAAAATGGTCTCCTATTAGTAGCTGAATGCCAAAACAAAAAAAGAAGAAGAAGAACTGTTAAGATATTTTCTAATATATAGATCATCATCATCATCTTGCTCTTATCCCAATTACTTGGGGTCGACGCAATATGTCATCTGTTTTGACATATTGCAAAAAGTTTCGGCAATGACTTTTATGACCGGCCGCCTGCCTGACGTCAACCCTACTTGGGAATGTAATCGTTGACCCAAATGGTACCAGATGGAGTTGGTCCGGGTCAATCTAGGGCTCTTAGTCGTCTTTTACGACACCCACGAGCAAAGCAAGGGTTGGCAGTATTCGAAGCCGCTACCACACAGCACAATATATAGATCATAGATTCTAATATATAGATCATGTATCTATATTAACAGATAAATAATTTTGGTAATATTTTTATCATTGCACCCTATGCACCTCAAGAGACAGAGTAATTTATTGGACACGCAAGGCAAAGAGCAGTCGTAATTACCGAACGGGACAGATGGACTGATCTGTGTAAGCTCACACACTGATCTCGAACTTGGGACCACTTTTATTTTTCTAGCCGAGAATTTAAAAATTCATGTAAGTCGACATTGACATGGTCACATGTCGTTCACGCTAGAACTATATATATAGAACTATATATAGCTATGTCAATATCACTATATGTGCCTATAGATGCTAAAACTAAATAAATATAATAAAAAATAATTTACAAATTTCAATTTATGATCAAACAATTGCTTAGAATATCCCAAAATACAACAATATATGCTCGTAGTTTTAAGTTTTCACTTCTGTTGGTAGTTTTCCAGTTTTTAAGTGGCAATCACCACATCGCTCGAAAGTGGCAGTGGGCAGGCTACATCGCCCGATGAACCGTCAACCGCTGGGGAAGAAAGGTTCTCGAGTGGCGACCACGTATCGGACGACACAGTGTAGGACGAAACTAGGTGGACCAATGACCTGGTGAAAGTTGCTGGACGTCGTTGGATGCAGGCAGCACAGAACCGCACTTTGTGGCGTCACATAAGGAAGGCAATGGACGGCGATAGGCTGAAATGACGATAATGGTAGTTTTTGTGACTGCTATGTTTTTTCTAAATTAAATGTAACTTACATCCTTTTCTACGTTCTTGACAATGTATTTACGTTATACCTCATTATGGGGTAACGGTAATCACACGAAAGAAACTCATATTACACAAAACTCATATTATTATTATATGAGAATTGTAAAACAATGCCATTTCTTATGTGGTGCAGCAGCCTAGGGTTCTGGTATTCCATGAAATAGTTTCTTCGAACTGCACAAGCAATGAAAGAATGGTAGTCGTTTTGGAAATATATCTAGAAAATTTTTGAATGAGGAGCTACTCATAACCAATCTTTATTATCATCTAAATAATCCGATGTCTTATAATAATCTTTTTTACAAAGCCTATTTTTGATAACTTTTGCATTGCAAACAACTGCATTAAGTAGAATTTTTCTACATGTTTTTACGACTTTTTTAAATTTTATAAGAGTTTTAATTTTGTGTTTAGTAAACCTTTTTCAAGTATTTATTACGGCTTTGTTAGAATTTGTTAAGTAAAAAACTTTTAAAATATACGGACATGTGAGTCTACCTTATATCTAATCGACCGGAAACTGTTCGAAAAACATCACTTAAAGAAATTCCCGAGTTGGTAGAAATCCGGAAATTTTTCAATTGGATTTCAGTCGAGGACGGCCGCATACGGTAGATTAGTCGCAATCCCGATACACTTATGTGGTGATCGTAAATCGTGTGGAACTTGATAGGGGAGGGACAAGGGATCACATGTCGCTTCAAGTATTTTAAGAAGACGAAATTAAACATATTTTTGTTCGAAACTTCACATTTTTTTTAAACTCTTGTTAAATTTTAGATAGAACTAGATGGATAGGTTTGATACCTATAATATTATACATTGCGAGTATAATATTATACATATTTATATCAACTACGTTTTTTAAAAGACAGCTCAACTCATATAAGTTCCACTGCTGGGCTCGAGCCTCCTCCACAATAGAAGGGAGATCAGCTAACAAATCAAAATAATAAAAAAAATCAAACACCACGCTGGTCAAACACAATGGTTTTTGTCGAGTTTTCATTCTCTGGTATAGATATTATATGTATATTACATCCCTTTTTTTTTTGGTAGGCTATAATCTGGACACACCCTGTCCAATCCACCCGGGGTGATGGATGGGCGGCGTGCGACCCGATAGCTAGACCTTAAACTATTTAATTTATTGTATTTATTATCTATTTATTTATTTGTCTTGTGTAGTTGGCATCCTCATTAAAAGGTCTTTGAAGATGATCATTGCAGCTTCTGACGAACATTAATTTATTTTAAGCTATTTTTATTTTTGTAAACAATCCAACATAAAATCTTCGTGTTAAAATGAATTGATTGCCTTCATTTTAAATTCTACAGTATTATTTTCTTTAGATTACGGAAGAAAAATGGCAATCGTAACTAGTTAGGTTTTCTTTTTCGAAAATCTATTATATGTAAAAAAGAATTTTGAATAATTTTAAAAGTTCAGTGACATTCATCATGTAGGAATAAGGATAATCAAGTTATTCATACTACTCGTCTACAAAGAATTAGTAGGTATTACAAAGGGCAATGTATACGTTTTTACAATAAACTGCCTAAAAATATACGAGACATGCCAATGAACAAGTTTAAAAAGTTATTAAGAGTGGGTTTTGTAGCAAAGACAACAAAATTTCGGATTACTGAGATGATAATATAGAATGGTTATGAGCAGCTCCTCATTCAGCAATTTATGTTATTGTAATTGTTACAGCTTTATGGTACATACTCTTAACTTGTATGAAATCGCAGGTCTTAATTATTCTTATTTTCTATATAATTAATCTTGAAAATTCATACATGTAGGTATACAATTTCGAAAGGCATCACACTGGAGTCATATGTTGTACGAAGTATACAAATACAACTGAGTTTCTTGCCAGATCTTCTCGGCTTGTGGCTGCATTCTGATCTGGTGGTAGGTTATTGGATTGTTTCTATGTATAAATTTGACGATATGTAAGTGCTCTTAAGGGGCTTATGCAGAATAAATGATTCTAGTCCATAATAAGCCCAAACTATGCGAAGCAAACGCACGGGCGACATACTACATCATAACCTACTTTATTACCTACCATCGTCATTTGGACTGACTATCTTGAATGATTCTTCAACATTGATAATTATAATTTTTAACAAAAAAAACCCGACTTCAAACAGTAAACTAAAAACGTTAAACTGCCTATAAAATTTTAAGAATTCCACCAAGTTCTCAAGGATACCATCATCAGATCCTAACCTGATGACTATGGAACCACCTGGGCAGTATACCCTATCAAACTAAAAAAGAATTTTGCAAATCGGTCCCGGCGTCTTTGAGTAATCGGTGTACATACATTAAAAAAAAAAAAGATTCTGACGAATTGAGAACCTCCTCCTTTTTTGAAGTCAGTTAAAAAAATTAAAGCTGAAAGAATTATTATGCACACAAAAAAAGCTTATTAAAAATCTGATATAACTTAATTACTTGTAGTGTACTAAGTAAAGATAAAGCTCTCAAAGCACCAAGACACTTAAAATTGAACACTTAATATTAAATTTTGCATAAATCAATAACGAACCATTTATGTTTATCTTCAATATATTTCAATGCATATCTTTAATAAAACCTAATACCCGGCTAAAGTTAATGAAAAATCCAAAAATATATTCATTAATATCCTGCTAACCCGAAAAATAGTCCATAAATTTATTAATATGGTGACGACGCAGCGTAAACAAATTGCCATAAACAGGACTTTGTGTCTGTTGCTTATATTAATAAAAAAAAAGTACACAATAACACAACTTTAATCACAGCAGTAGCAAATCTAATTCGCTCTTAACTTAAAGGAATAAAGTTCAAATAGAAATTCGTTACATTTACATAGCTGTAATATTAAGTTTGTAAATATTTTTGGGGTGAATCCCTTGGTTGTAGGCGCGTCGCGGTAAGGATTCATCTTCGCGACAGGAGGTCGTTGTTTCTAGCCACCCACCAAATTGTCTGATATTGAATTTACCGTAGCTAACAGTCAACTCGTAATGTATACATGCACTATTCTTATAATAACGAACTAAAGACATACTATCTCCTAAGACATTCCAGATAATTACTTCAAGACCAATGTGCCACAACTGGTAATGATAGAAAAAAAATTGTAAGTACGAACTTTTTTTATATTTTATTTTAGATATTTTATCTATATTTTTATTTTTTTAAGCTGTCGGTCTCCCTATAAAAAATAAATACAAACTTTACCAGGGGATCTATATATATATATATATATATATATATATATATATATATATATATATATATAATATATCTATATATATATATATATATGTATATCTTCATCTTGCTCTTATCCTAAATACTTGGGGTAAACGCAATAATATGTCATCTTCTTACGTCAGACGTCATCTCTGCAGTCACTCCCAAACTATCCGTGTCATGCCTCACCCAGTCCAACCATCTTTTCCTCGGTCACCCTTTACCCCTAAGCCGTCAACATTTATACCCCAAACTTTTTTCACAACATCCCGCCTCATCACATGTCCATACCATGTCAGCCGTTCACTCCTTAACTTTTCCGTCACTGGCGCAATTTTCAAACTTCCTCTAATATGTTCATTTCGTACTTTATCCATTCTTGTCACACCACACATCCATCTCAACATTCGCATCTCCGCTGCATGCAGTAGTCTCTCATCCGTCGCTTTTGTCGCCCAACAGCAGGTCTTATTAGGGTTTTGTATATATTGTCCTTTAATTTGAGGGGTACTCTAGGGTCGCATGTTGTACCCGTTATCTGCCACCACTTCATCCATCCCGCATCAATTTTGTGCTTCACCGCATCATCCAGGTCGCCATCGCTTTGAATAAGAGAAACTAGGTAACGGCAATTCGAGCATACTGGTATAGGTACTCCATCTAAGGATATGGGTGTAAAATTGGAGAAACTGCCGAAGTTGCAGAACATGTGTTCTGTTTTAGGTTTGTCGATTTTCAAGCTAACATTCTCCAATTTACAGCGCCACCAGCATACTCTGTACCTCGAGGACGTCTTCCCTGGCGGAAACAAAATCATCAGCAAATAGCATGCACCAGAGTGCCTCTTCTGTATCTCCGATGTTAATGCATCCATTATTAATAGGAAAAGGTAAGGACTTAACGCCGACCCATGGTGCATACCCAGTTCCACACTGAACTCATCGGAGTCTTTACTGATTTTCTGTAATTTAGCGATCACCATAAACTACTGGCAGAAATTTATACCTATATTATACTCAGCTCATATACCTGCCACACATAGAGCCTCCTAGATAAAGGCAAATTGACCGGCACGGACCTGTTGATACTAGATTTTATTTCGAAATTTCATTTTCTCTCTTTTTCTATTTTTTTTTAAACACACCCTGCACTAAAAAAAAATCCTTGTGTTGCGGCGTACTTTGCAAACATATAATTAACGAACACTAATTACATTCAGACTCAGAACAACAATTTGTGGATTGCACAAAGTGTTGTCCTGCGTGGAATTCGAATCCATGACACAAGCATGGTAAGTCGGTATCTTAACCACTACGCCATTTGTCAGTCATTAGTAGTTATCTCTACATTATATCCCTCATTCATCTATATGAATGAGCTTGGTAATATTAATCTTCCACAGGGGGAACTCATCTCTTACGCGGACGATACTGTTCTTCTTTTTAGGGCTGACACTTGGGAGTTAGTATATGATAACACCCAGAAGGGTTTCGACACTATCAAGAAGTGGATGTCTCAAAATTTATTGACATTAAATACTCACAAAACAAAATATATTGCGTTTAGTCCGCGTTATGTCACAGAAATCAATAATTATAAAATTACATGTCATGAATGTTCTTTAAAAACTAGTTGTTCTTGTGACTCCCTAGAGCGTGTTGACTCCATAAGGTACCTAGGCATCATACTGGACAGCCATCTCAACTTTAAAGAGCACATAAAACACTTATGTAGCAGGGTACGAAAGCTTATATATGTTTTCAAAACATTAAGACATATTACCGACACTATCCTATTGAGACAAATCTATATTGCTGTCGTTCAGTCAGTCCTAGTGTACTGTATATCCGCGTGGGGTGGGGCTTCAAAAACTTACCTTAAAAATATAGAAATAGCTCAACGTGCAATCCTAAAAGTGATGACGTTAAAACCGTTACTTTATCCGACGATAGAATTGTACCAATCCTGCAAGGTTCTAACAGTGCGACAGCTATTTATCGAAGCTGTCCTGCTTAAGCAACATCTCAATACCCCTTATAATAGAAATTTGTTACTTAAACGCAGATATCATGCAGTTTGTAAAAGTTACACAATAAAGACCTCTTTTGCCAAGAGGTTCTATATATTTCTTGGTCCATATTTATACAATAAAGTCAACAAAATTATTAACATATACCCACTCAACAGATCCAATTGTAAGGTAAAAGTCCATAACTACTTATTAGGCCTCTCATACGTAGAGACAGAAAATGTTATCGAAATATTGAATTAGATGAACAAATTGTATAACTTAAAATAATAACTACTTCTATCATATTAAAATAATTCTACTTATATATTCTCTTATAACAATACACAAAGTCACATACGCACACACACCCACACACCCAAAGATCCTCCTACAGTTGTACATGGATGGCACAAATATAAAATAAAAATAGGTTAATGCTTTGGCTTTGTACTAACATATTTAACTCACTTTTGAGGGTACAACTACACTCCGAGATACAGGTACATACCTAGTTCGGGTGTAGAAGTCATTATTATGTATTGCGTCCATAATCCGATATCTAATTTGCTATTTTGTCAACCCTATAATATATTACACACTTCTAATGCATGTTAACTTTAAGCTTTACTGTCAAATTATTGTGAAATAAATATTATTATTATTATTATCTCTCACAACAACCACGGGCAAGAAAAAGAGTAGTGAATTATAATTCCATCACTTTATGGATAAATCTTACCTATAATTTTATTTTAAACTAGCTTTTGCCCGCGGCTTCGCCCGCGTAAAAGTTGGCTTCCATATTTCTTTTTATTGTGTTATTGTGGTGACGGAGTAAGAATACAATTCACCACTCCCTATCTTGCCCGTGGATGTCGTATAAGACGACTATGGGATATATACACATAACATCTATGCAAGAGAAGGAAAAATGAAATCCTATACCAACATATCTGACCAGCATGGTATAGTAGGTCAAATTCCCTCCCATTATGGAGGAGGCCCGATTCCAAGAGTGGGTAGTATGTGGGCTGCGATGATGATGATGATGATGATATTTCTTAATTTAAGAAATACTCTATCTGTGTGTCAATTTTCATCCAAATCTGGTCAACAGTTTACGCGTGATCGAGTAAGAAAGGTCCAAATAACTTCACAAATTTTTATATTTGAATATTACTTCCACCCTTGTAGTTCAAATTCACGTGGAAAGACGATAATAAATATGGCCATCCTTAGTCGCTGATAATACGTTATCCATAATAGGTTTCCATTGGTGAAAAAGAATAATATTGATCAAACGCCCGTAGTTTCACCTACGTAGACCCCATTCCCATGCGAATGCCGAGATAAAAATTGCCTATGTTACTCGCTGATATTATAAGTCTACATAGGTGAAAAAAAAATTGTACTAACAAATCCCATACAAATATCCAAGATAAAAATTGCCTATGTTACTCGCTGATAACGTAGCTTCCTATTGTTGAAAGAATTTTAAAGATTGGTCAACATCCACCGGTTTCTCTCGCAGAGTTCTCGTTCCGGGCAAACACCAGGATGAAAATAGCCTTTATTTGTTATTCGCTGATAATGTGGATTTTCATTCGTAAATTAATTTTTATATCCATTAAATCCGCGATTTCACCCGCATTGTGCCCGGGCCTGTAGGAATATTGGGATAAAAAAATAGCCTAAATATGTTCATCATCATTTCGTTTCATATACGTCCCACTGCTGGGCTCGTGCCTCCTCCATAGTAGGAGGGAAATTAACCTTACTATACCATGCTGGTCAGGCAGGTTGGTATAGGGTTTTGTTTCGAGTTTTCCATCTCTTGCATAGATGTCATATGCGTAATATATCCCTGAGTCGTCTCTTACGACACCCACGGGTAAGAGAGAGGGTGGTGAATTGTATTCTTACTCCGTCACCACACGGAATAAAACCTAAATATGTTACTCGCTTAAAATTAGCTTTCCGTTAGTGAAATAATTTTAAAATCGATTAAATTCTCACAGTTGCTCCAGCCACACCGGGATAAAATATAGCCTTGGATAAAATATAGTCTAAGTTATTTCTTATGTAAGACTTAGTAGACCTGGTGGTAAAGTATTATCAGTATTGGTCCAGCCGTTTTGAAGATTACCCGTATCGAATAGACAGACAAAAAAAATTGAGCTGTTTTTAGGGTTTCGTACCGAAAGGGTAAAAACGGGACCCTATTACTAAAACTTCGCTGTCTGTCTGTCCGTCTGTCTGTCACCAAGCTGTTTCTCAAGGACCGCAATAGCTAGACAGTTGATTTTTTACAAATTATGCATTTCTGTTGCCGCTATAACATTAAACATTAAAAACAAAATAAAATAAATATTTAAGGGGGCTCCTATACAACAAACGCAATTTCCCCCTTTTTTATAGATAATAGTACGGAACCCTTCGTGCGTGACCCCGACTCGCACTTGGCCGGTTTTTTAGACATAAATATCGTGCAAATAATTGTGTGAGCATAAATAAAACCTATTATTTTGACAACAAATAGACGCTTCAAATTTGTTTACTTCTAGAGATAGAAAATTGGATTAATATCTTGATTTTAACTTACTGTCTGGTAGCGGCTAGGAATATTATAACACTTTCATTTTTTTTTTTTTTTATTTATTTATTTAAGGTGGCTGAAATATCTGGGTCATTAGCGACCCCTGATATATACATTATATCAACTTATAATAATTAATTAGTTTAAGGTATTCTATAGTTGCTTCTACGTTATATAAACAATCTTTTAGAGATTTGGGGAGATTAACCTGCAACCTTTCTGTATTGTACATTTGACATTCAACAAGTAAATGTTTGACCGATAGGCCACTGTCACATCTTGTACATTTCTTTTTATTGCCGTTAACAATTAGGTGAATGTGAGTTACATTGCAATGTCCTATTCTCAACCTATTCAGTACAATCTGGTCTCTCCTATTATTACAGGTAGTTTTATTTTTGTCAAAAACTGATTGCCTTATCTCATATAATTTACTACTATTATTTATTGCCCAAAAATTGTTCCAGAGCCTTTTTACACTAAGTTTAAGATGTTTTTTTAGGTCTTGGACATTGGAAGTAGTGTAATCATACTGTTCCCTCCTCGTAGCTTCTTTAGCTTCGGCGTCTGCTTTTTCATTCCCGAGAATGCCTTGATGGCTAGGTATCCAGAATAATTTTACAATGTAATTATCATTAGTTAGGTTAATTAAATCTTCTTTTATTGAATTTATTAAGGAATTATTGTTGAGCGTATTTGAAGTTGCCATGAGAGTTGACAATGAGTCAGAAAAAATAATATGTTGTTTTGTACTTGAATCATTCCTAATTATTTCTAAACATTTCAGGATACCTACAGCTTCACATGTAAAAATAGATGAATAATCCTGTAGTCTGAATTTATAACTATTTTTTTCAAATACAATGGCACACCCAGTTTTGCCATCAAGAACAGACCCATCGGTATAATACTGTTTGAAGTCTGAATATTTCTCTATGATTTCATAAAAAAGGTTTTTATAAATATAATCAGGGGTAGTGTCACGGGGATTATTATAAGCTAGTTCCAATATAATTGGAAGTTCTATTTTATTCCATGGTGGGGTTTGGGAGTGCTTACGTTTAAAAACAGGGGGGAGTTTCAAATTAATTTCTTTTAGATATTTTTTTACTCTTAGTCTTAAGGGTAAAGAAAGAGTAGGCCTAAGTTGGTATTCTAAATCAGATGGTCCCGGGGATTTTAAGATAAATGAGTCATTATTATTAGCTATATGTTTGATAGCATATGTAAGGCACAGTTCTTTTCTCCTTAACATTAGAGGCATTTCGTCAGCTTCGACAAGAATACTATTTATTGGGCTAGTTCTGAAGGCTCCTAAACTTAGTCTTAAGCAGGTATTATGAATACTTTCCAAAAGTTTTAAAATGGTAGGAGAAGCAGAGTCATATATAACAGAACCGTAATCAATTTTTTGTAGAATTAGTGCTTTATAAGTGTTTTTAATGCATTTACTATCTGAACCCCAATTAGTGGATGATAAAATTTTAATGACATTCATTCTATTGTAACATTCAGACTTTAATTTCTTTATGTGTGTAACCCAGTTCATTTTTGGATCAAAGATCAGACCTAAGATTTTAAGTGTTTGTACTTCTCTAATTTTATGATTATTAATTGTTAGGCGAATTGATCCTTTATTTTTGTTATTAGATAATATCATAGTCTCAGATTTTGTTTCTGAAAATTTAAATCCAGTATGTCTGCACCATTCACTCAATTTATCTAATGTATTTTGTAAGAGTTTTTCAATAGGTTTAACACTATTACCGCTACATAATATGGTCAAATCATCTGCGAATAAATATCCCTTCACCGGTCTTTCAATAACATCCAGGATATTATTAATCGATACTAGAAAGAGGATAACACTCAATACTGACCCTTGTGGTAGTCCGTTTTCTATTTGAAGTGGATCTGATAAGATGGTATTGATCTTGACCTGTATGGTTCTATTAGTTAAAAAGTTTATAATAAAAGCAAGGAGGTTGCCTCTTAAATTATACTGCTCTAGAAGTAAAATAACCCTGTGTTTCCATACCATTTCATAGGCTTTCTCCAAATCTAGTGCAACTACTACAACCTTATTTTTATTTGCAAACGAAGATTGTATTTCATTTTCTAGGTAGGATAAATGATCTAAGGTTGACCTGAATTGCCTAAATCCAAATTGGAATGGCGATATTATTCCATTGTATTCTAAATACCATCTTAATCTATTACTTATAATTTTTTCTAACAATTTGCATAGGTTACAAGTTAGAGATATAGGTCTATAATTTGATGGTAGGGTAGCAGTTTTGCCCGGTTTTAAGATAGGTATAACAATAGCCTCCCTCCACTGATCCGGAAATACTTGATTTGACCAGATGTAGTTATAGATGTCTATAAGACGTTCAAGAGCCAAAGGGGGTAATTTTTTGATCATCGTGTTCGATATGTTATCAGGACCCGGGCTTGATGAACCTAGTTGGTGTATAACTAGCTCGAGTTCATGTAGGGTAATATTTTCGTTTATTAAGTTACTATTGTCTTGTAGTTGATTAATGACGCCGTTAGTGCTTTCTATTTGATTTTTGTATTCTAAAAATTCTTGATTGTAATTACTAGAACTAGAGTTTGCTACAAAAGCTTTTGACAATAAATCGGCGTTGATTTTAGGATGACAGCTTAAAACGCCTTCATTATTATTTAAGATTATTGTTTGTTTTTTTCTTCTGTGTCCCTTTATAGAATTAACTTTTTGCCATATAGTCCCTAACGGTGTGTAGCTATTAATTGATTTAATGAAATTTTCCCAACTTGCCTTTCTATTGCCTTTAAATAATCTCCTAGTTTTAGCTCTTTTTTTACGGTATTCAATTTTCAGTAGTTCTTGTTCTTGATTCGGCTGTTCATCGGGTTGTCTTTTTCTTCTTTCCTTCATAAACTTTCTATATGCTTTTTTAGTTTCTTTTAGCGATGTAGCACATTCTTCGTTCCACCATGGGACTTGTTTCTTTTTTAATTTTCCAGTAGTTTTTGCGGCTGAATTGATTATTATTTCGTTAAATTCGTCTACTATATCGTTAACAATTATTCTATTGGCAATGTTTAGTTTATCTAATTCTTTAATCTTACATTCTATTTCAAGTTGGAAGTTAGACCAATTAGCATTCTGATATTTCCAATATTGTGTGGTATTATGCATAGTGGAACTGAAGGCTATTTGCGATGTAATAATAATAGGAAAGTGATCGCTATCATAAAGATCTTCTAGTGCATTCCAGTCGAAATAAGTTGATATACTTCGCGAAGCAAGAGATAAATCGATATTGCTGGTGCGACCGTTACTACTATTAAAATGTGTAGGTTTTTGAGAATTAAGGAGGATAATGTTATCAACACTGTCCAGCCAATTAGCAATTATTTTACCTCTTATATCACAGTGTTGTGAGCCCCAATAAAAGTGGTGACCGTTTAGATCTCCCATTATAATAAAAGGCGTGGGGAGCTGACTCAGTAAACAGTTCAAGTCATTCGCATTAAAGGAACAACTGTTAGGCAAGTATATGTTACACAATGTGATAGAGAGAGGGAATTTAATTTTTATTGCAATTACTTCCAGATGACTATTAATATTGATTATTTCAGGGAATGTGTGGGACTTAACATAAGTGGCCACTCCACCACTAGCTATACTGCCATGTATGCGGTTTTTATAAAAGTGGTCGTAATTTTTTATCTTAGCACAATAATTATCTTTAAAGTTAGTTTCTTGTATACAAAAGCATAAAGGATTAATTTCATTTAGTAAAAGTTGTATATGTTCAAATCTAGCGTGAAATCCATTTACATTCCACTGAACAATTTTCATAATAATAGATTATAATTAAATTATGTGATTAAATATAAAGTAAAAAAAAAAGGGTGTATATATGTGTGTATAATTTAGATGGTATTGCCTGTTTTTATCTCCTGCAGTTTTCTAGCAAATCTAGCACATCTATTTTTAAGGTTTTTATTCATCTTGGGGTGAAGGTGTAGGCACATGTCAATTAATGCATCAATATTTTCTGTGTAGTCGTTGATCACTTCTTGGATATTCTGTTTATTACGGGCTTTATCTAAGAGACTGATAAATTGATCCAATGTCAAGGGAAAGAAGTGCTGGGACTCATTTACTTCTATCTTGATATCATTCCAAACTTGTTCTTCTGATCTATTATCCATGGTTTTCGATTTCTTTTTGACGAATTTAATCTTAGACGGTTCTTCTTCAACGGAATAGTTACTGTCGGTGTCTTCTGTATAATCACTACCTGGTGGGCTTTCATCCATGTTAAGATCAGTTTGGTTTTGGTCGAGTTTTGATTGTGCGGATGTGGAGCTTGAGAGTAATCGTTTAAGGCCCTTATTGCGTTCTAATTTATTGCGGGAAGAGATGATGTTTTGAGCTTGTGGTTTTTCGAATTGAATTGTAGGGTAGTTTGAAATATCTTTACTTACTTGTGTTATATTTGATGACGGTGTGGAATTTTGTATTTTATTTTGTGGACAATATTTTGCAGAATGACCCATTCCATTGCATACAAAACATTTCATTGATTCGTTTGTAATATATATCCAGTAGTTAGTGTCATCGTAATTAATTTGCATCGATTCTGGTAATATTTTTTCATCCTCCGGAGACACGTATAGTTGGCGTCGAAAACTCATAATATGTGAAAAACCAGGGTCAGGGATTCCTACTTTCATGAATGTTATCGGTGATAAAATCTTCACATTCATCTCATTAAATTTTTCTTCGATCACGTCGTTTGGAATAATGGGACATACATTGGATAAAACAATTCGTTTGTTTTTTGTGATTAATGGTCGTATTTCCAATAGGTGGTCTTTGACTTTGATCTTTTTCACTATATCGGTAAGTTCATCAGCTGTTTGTTTTGAATCCATGTAGACGCATATTCTTGAGTTGGCTATGCGTGAAATGAAACGGATTGATGACGGTTTGGTGACTGTGGAGAGGGATAATAAGTAGTCTCGTATTACGAGTCCATCTATCGAATCTATAACTATAGCTTGATCTTTTCTTGGGTGTGTGGTTTTAGAGGTCACGTTGGCGTAACTTACATTGGGGGTAAGGTTTTCCATGATGGTATGTGGTGCTCCTGTGACCAGGAGCACCCTTTTGTTGACTATTTGGTAAAACTTCCGTCAGAATAATTATTTATTAGATAAATCGCGGCGCATTTACGGGGTGCGATAACACGCGTGAACCGAACGGCGGCCGCTGGCTCAATGAACACTTTCATTGTTTGTGGGTGTCGCAAAATACTACTAAGACAAAGATTTACATTGACCTGGACCAATTGGTGATGCCATCTAGCCAGCTATGTCGTCTGGCAGGCAGCTGGTCATAAAATGTTGCTAAAAGAACCTTTGCAATATATCTATGATGGCAGAGGACCGAATACATATTGCGTCGATCCAAAGTAATCTTGATAAGCGAGCATTAAGAAAAAATAATGGGGTAACCCAAGAAAGCCGACCGTGTACTAAAATGATCGTTCCTAGGCTCAGTGATATCGGTTTTACGCTTTTCACCTCCTTAGGGGTAAAATTGCAAAAACTCTTTTTTAGTGAGCACTTTCCCCAAGAAAGAGAACTCTGTACAAAATTTCACGTTTCTAGTAGGGATGTGACTTGGAGGGAAAATAATCGATTTTTTAATAAAAATAATCGATTTTCTATTATTTTGATAATCGATTGTAAAAATCTATTATTACAAAAAAAATCGATTAATAATCGATTATTATAAAAATCGATTATTTTTCACATCCCTAGTTTCTAGGCCTAATGATTTTGGATATACATTTTTCACTCCCTTAGAGATTGAATTTCAAAAACTAATTTCTTAGAGCTCATTTACAACAAAAGAAAGAGAATCGCACATTACAGAGAAATACATAGTTTTACGTACCTAGCCCCAATAGTTTCGGCTATACGATTTTCATCCCCTTAAGGGGTGATTTTCCAAAAATCCTTCGCTAGAGCTCGTGTAGCCCAAGAAATACAACGGTGTAAAAAAAAATACGTTTCTAGGCCCAGTGGTTTTGGCTTTATGCTTTTTTGTCTTTTAGGAGTTAAATTTCATCCCCATATAAATAAAATTTCCAAAATGCTAGAATAAATATTTATTTATATATTATCAAGTCTCTTAATACAAAGATTCATGGTTATATCATCGAAAATGATAAATTTGCATATTAAATGTCATCCCCTATTTCAACCCCTTATACCCATTTTTTCGCGATTTCTTTGCTAGAACTCGTGTACCCCTAGAAATTCTACGGTGTAAAAAAAAATTACGTTTCTAGGCCCAGTGGTTTCGGCTTTATGCTTTTTTGTCTTTTAGGGGTTGAATTTCATGCGTGCCGACGGCTGTTGCGTGCCGACGGCTGTACGCGGGGGTCATCCGGTCGATGGCCCTGTACGGCGCACCGGTGTGGGCGGGGTCCATGACCGCCCGACTTAGGGCCCTTCTGTGGCGACCACAGAGGGTCACGGCGGTCAGGGCCATCCGCGGATACCGCACGGTGGCGACGGAGGCAGCGTGCCTATTGGCCGGGACTCCCCCGTGGGACCTGGAGGCGGGGATGCTCGCCGGACTATATCGGCGGGTGACGGGGGTGCCAGCGGAGGGCGGTGTGGTCTCGTTAAGGGATCTCACCGCCTGGCGCGTCGACGCCCGCCGAGACGTCATCGCCCGTTGGGCAGTCCGGCTGGAGAGGCCTCGGTTCGGGGTGCGAACCGTGGAGGCCTTCCGGCCGGTGCTGATGCAGTGGTTAGAGAGGCGGCACGGGGTGCTCTCCTTCCAACTGGTGCAGGTTTTGACGGGGCATGGGTGCTTCGCCAAATACCTGCACAAGGTCGTTAGGAGGGAGAGTACACCGTCCTGCCACCACTGCGATTGCGACGAGGACACGGCGCGCCATACGCTCGAGGCCTGCGGGGCTTGGGCAGTGCAGCGCTGTGAACTCGTCGCAATCATCGGTACGGACCTGACGCTGCCGGCTATCGCTAGGGCGATGGTCGACAGCGTCGGGAATTGGGACGCGGTCGCAGCCTTCTGCGAGACAGTGATCTCGCGGAAGGAGGCGGCGGATCGCCTGCGTGAGGAGCGCAGCCTCGATGAGGAGATCCGCCGCCGGCGACTGGGGCGGCGCAGGCGCAACTATCTGCGCCTCATGCCGCCCTAGCCGAGGCCGCGGGTGACGTGACCGGGGATTAGTCCGTCACCCGCCGAGAGGCCGACCGCGTGAGGAAAGACCGACGTCCTCCCCGAGGGGGGGACGTCGGTCGATGGGAGGGTACCCCAACAGGGGGTATTCCGTCGGGCCGACCATTGACGACAAGTTAACGCTGCTCCAGTGGTCGGCCCAACGACGAAGGCGACGTGGTTTTCGGGTGGGTCGCGGGAGTTGCGTGCTTAAGCCCCTCTGTCGCCCCGGACGGAGTGGTGCGGAGGCGCGCCGACCGCGGCCCACCCACAAAAAAAAAAAAAAAGGGTTGAATTTCATCCCCATATAAATGAAATTTCCAAAACGCTAGAATAAATATTTATTTATATATTATCAAGTGCCTTAATACAAAGATTCATGGTTCTATCATCGAAAATGATAAATTTGCATACTAAATGTCATCCCCTATTTCAACCCCTTATACCCATTTTATCGCGATTTCTTTGCTAGAGCTCGTGTACCCTAAGACATTCTACGGTGTAAAAAAAAAATTACGTTTCTAGGCCCAGTGGTTTCGGCTTTATGCTTTTTTGTTTTTTAGGGGTTGAATTTCATCCCCATATAAATGAAATTTCCAAAACGCTCGAACAAATATTTATGTATATATCATCAAGTGCTTTAATACAAAGATTCATGATTCTATCATCGAAAATGACGAATTTCCATACAAAATGTCATCCCCTATTTCAACCCCTTATACCCATTTTTTCGCGATAAAAAGTAGCCTATGTCCTTTCTCAAGCTTTAGTCCATCTCTGTACCAAATTTCATCAAAATCAGTTCAGTGGTTTAGACGTGAAAGCGTAACAGACAGACAGACAGACAGACAGACAGAGTTACTTTCGCATTTATAATATTAGTAAGGATAATAACAGTTTCGTCATCGTCGTCATCATAGCTCATATATATTCCATTACTGAGGTCGATCTTCCTTCATAATGGGAGTGAAATTGACCTACTATTAACCCCTCTGACCATGTAGGTTAGAGGGGTTGATATAGGGTTTTATTTCGAGTTTTCCTTCTCTTGCATCTGCATATTATAACGCCTTCTTTTACAACACCCGCGTGCAAGAATGTGGGTGGTAAATTGTATTCTTGCTTTGTCACCGCATGGAATCATATCATCCATCTAATAGGGATAATTCAAAACTTATGTTCTAGCTACATTCGTTACGCTTATGTGGTTTAGTAGCGAGAAACGAGTTTAAATAGCGGACTCGAACGTATGGACAGCTTTCGGTTATAAAGCATACGTATTCGTTAGATAATAGAGAATAAACAAAATTGTATATTCGGATATTTTGAATAGATTAAATTGTTATATTAAGAATGTACAGCAAAAAGCTTTATTTTAATTCAAAATACTTATTGCCACCACAACGAGGGTACATATAGCAAGTGAAAACATTAAAGGACTTCTTTTCCCCTGTCAAACGTTTATCTGGCATCCCGCAAATGTCGTGGCTTTGCAACGAAACGTTCAAATTTTCACCGCGTAAACTTTTAAACAGATAATATTTCATTGTTGTGTAAGGAAATTTTATACCACAGGCTATAAATTTTTAGTATGCTATACGTTCTTATTTATCGTAATTTTACTCGACTACTTTGAATTGTGTGGCCAATATCCCAGCACTCTGTTTCTATGACATCTCCGGGTAAAAGGAAAAGCTAAACTGTAAGGTTGTCCACTTATGTAAATCAATTCAACAGACGCAAAGAGGCACACTGCGAATCTTCCGATGCCGCTTGGTTGAATGAGCTAAGGCTAGATTATAACCGAGCCAACAATGGCAAATAATTGATATTATTCGTTAAATATGCCTTAGGTGTTATCTAAAATATAGGTATCATTGATGAAAACGGATATTACTACCACTATTTAGAGTCATGACGTCTGCCACTCTTCCTCGTAAATGGACATAAACTGTATTAAGTGTGAAAAAAAAACAATATTTATAAGGAAATATGTATCCCTTACATTTTCAGCTATCTGTCTGAGAATGAAGGCATAAATAGAGCAAATGATAATATCATCATCACATCTCATATACGTCTGACTGCTGGGCTCGAGTCTCTTCCGTAATGGAGGGCATTTGACCTACAATACCTAGTCAGAATGGTTGGTACGGGGTTTTATTTCGATATTTTCTTCGCTTCCAACAATGGTATGAGCATTTGCCGCCATTTAACGATATCTATAGGCAAGATAGGGGGTAGTGAATTGTATTCTTACTACATCACCGGGCGGAAATGTATATGAGCAAATATATATTTATAAAAATCCGCGGTATATCGGGACACCCATTTTCCTAACATCTTTTTATCTATACTATCGCTTCTTATAGTATCCAAAACGAATATTTATAGCTATCCGTATAAATACAACCCAACATTAAAATAACAGAGAAGTTTCCCAGTCTTTGTTGTTTGTTTGTTGAATTCTTTGACCGCGTTGTGCGCATAAATTAATTTTAATTTTACATCTCTGTCCCTGTTGCCATTTTGTTTGTTGATTTTTTTTTCTCTTGTTCACAAAGAATGTTTTGTCATCTTGAAATTATAATTCATTTATTTCTTTTTTGAATAAATCGTTGACATTTTTCTGTTCTGTCAAAGTTTAGTTACGATTGTAAGAAAAAAGATTGAATGTCTAGTTTTTAGGGTTCCGTATCCAAAGGGTAAAAATGGGACCCTATTACTAAGACTTCGCTGTCTGTCCGTCCGTCTGTCTGTGTCCGTCCGTCTGTCTGTCACCAGGCTGTATCTCAAGAACCGCGATAGCTAGACAATTGAATTTTTTACAAATTATGTATTCCTGTTGCCGCTATAACAACAAATACTAAAAACAAAATAAAATAAATATTTAAGGGGGTTCTCATACAACAAACGTGATTTTTATAAATAATGGTACGAAACCCTACGTGCGCGACTCCGAATCGCACACCTGTTTTTATTTTATTTGACGTAAATTATTTATCAATTATGGGTAACCTCTATTGTGAATGGCAGCGCTATGCGGTATTGTATGGGGAAGGCTTACGTTCCACAAATTTAACAACTAGCCAGCTAAAAATAAATACTAGGTCTTGAAAGTCATCATAGAAGTCAAGGTTTTCAGTCAAGTCAATCAGTTTTCGCTTAATAAGTGGAGAAAGCAAATGGTGAATGGCGAATGGTTGCATTACTGCGAACAATTGAGCGCGATGATTCTGAATCATAAAACAGCTAACAAAGAAAAAAAAGGTCGTGTAAAAATGCCTTAACTATACTAAAATATAGTCGCAAAGGGGCTGACTTCGACGATGACATCATCATCTCAGCATAAATAGTCCCTACTACAGAGTTGGTAATGATTGGTTATTATTACATCAATGATCATGATCAATGAAACTAAACCTCCAAATTACTGAAGCAGGTTCGTCTTCCACAGTAGAATTAAAGAATAATGAAAAAAAAAGTTAAATAACTCAATCTGCTCTATAGCTGCAGACATGATGCAATTTTTATCCATTTTCCCTATTCCATTTACTAGTTTATCAACACGTGAACTGATCCGTATGTGGCGCTAGCGTCACGACATCCGGCGGGGATGACGACCGCTCGCGTCATTTCCGTTTCCGGTACGCAACCAGGATATAAATAAACGGAGCATGGATCACACATTGCGTGAAATCAATCGCTTGACTAATATGCCCTCAGATTTATTTTTCTTTTGTCTTCTTAAGGCAATGGCTTTATTTTCTTACAGCCAATAATACTTGCATCGTTTTTATTATTTACTAGCAACCCGCCCTCGCTCCGCTTCGGTTTTAGTCGCTTTACCCGCGTAGTTCTTGTTCCCGTGGGAATACCAGGATGAAAATTAGCTTATGTTACTCCCTGAAATTATAGCTTTCCATTGGTGAAAGAATTTTTGAAATCGCTTTGGTGGTTTAAGCGTGAAAGCGTAACAAACAAACAAATAAACAAACAAACAAACAAACTTACTTTCGCATTTATAATATTAGTAAGGATTTATTGTTTCTTGTCTTTCTTTTTAAGGAGTTAAGCAAAGGTAATTTTATATTTATTACCACGTACTAGTGGTGAATCCTTTTGTTTATTCTAATTTTATATGTATCCCACTCAAAAACAAACGGAACAAAAAAAAAACAAAAACAAACGACAAACACCTTTTCAGGGTAAAAGATTCCCTAACCTAGGCCGAGGGTGACCGGACCGGGGATTTGAGTCAATCACCCGCAGAGAGGCTGAATTGACAAGTATGAAATTTGGCACAGTTGAAGTATATAATAAGGAGAAGTGCATAAAATTGAAATTTCATATAATAATGGATTAGAAATACCTTAAATTCGTGAAAAAAGGCATTACGCACACTACTATGCAATCGCTATACACATACACACACGCGCGCGCACACACACACACACAAGCGCGCGCACATACGCATATAACATCTATGCCAGAGAAGGAAAACTCGAAATAAAACGCTATACCAACAAGTCTGACCAGCGTGGTACAGTAGGTCCGTCCCATTGTGGAGGAGACTTGAACCCAACAGTAGGACATATATGAGCTGTGATGATGATGATGATGATTGACGTCGATCTTAGCATCCAAAAAGTCAACAGCAAACGCAATAGCATGTTATCCTCACAAGCTAAATATAAACAAAATGGCGTATTGGTTTAAAAATCGACCTCCCAGGTCGAGTACTGAGGTTTTAATTCTTACGCAGAACATAAGTTGTCATTCTGGTTGTAATTTCTTGAATGTCTCCGCGACAAGAAGATTTATACAGGCAGCG
Source organism: Lymantria dispar (assembly GCA_032191425.1). Taxonomy (NCBI): domain Eukaryota; kingdom Metazoa; phylum Arthropoda; class Insecta; order Lepidoptera; family Erebidae; genus Lymantria; species Lymantria dispar. Next base: position 10,132,577 of record CM063452.1, on the reverse strand, counting down.
CGTTATCTTACAAAAAAAGTGAGTACTTACATACGCGTCTAAGATGTTATACTGCATTAAGGTAACAAGATAAAAATATTTCTAAAAATTTATCCTTGAAATTATGCTATATTTGTTGAAAAAACGACACTAATAATAGAAAAAAACCGGCTAAGTGCGAGTCGGAGCCGCGCACGAAGGGTTCCGTACCATTATCTATAAAAAATCGCGTTTGTTGTATGGGAGCCCCCCTTAAATATTTATGTTATTTTGTTTTTGATGTTTGTTGTTATAGCGGCAACAGAAATACATAATTTGTAAAAATTTCAACTATCTACCTATCGCGGTTCTTTAGATACAGCCTGGTAACACAGACGGATGGACAGATGGATGGACAGACAGCGAAGTCTTAGTAATAGGGTGCCGTTACCCTTTGGGTACAGGATCCTAAAAAAGGTATTTAATACATTGAAAGTTTTATTATAACGCATTATCTAATTGACATTTGTGACGGTGTGCGTGCGCATTATAAAAAATGTTGACTAGCTAACTTCAGGGTGTCGGTTTTTCGTGACCTTTGATTATATACACGTCGTGACGGTGTGCACGCGCATCATAAAAATTTACTCTTATGATTTCTCTCTAAGGCGCCTAAAGAAGCTGAGCACAACTATTGGTAAATCAGATAATATTCAAGAGAATATGTTTTCCTCTGAACATAAACACCAAATACAATATATTCTCAAGAACAAATACAAGAGTATCCTATTCTTGTATGTTTACAAGAATATAACACTAATCAACCAAAACAGATTCCTCAAAGTTCGAGACGTTTTATTCCCTCGTTTACTTGTACAAAATGACAGAGCATTCCATGACGGGTGTGCAAAAATACAATAAGTAGAGTTTCCTTGTCCCCTGACCCGAGGAGGTCGTTTGGCAGGCCGGCTAATGAAGCTAGCATATTGGCAGGGCGCGACCAACTTGTTACGAAGATGTAAAGTCCATAGATCTGACAGATCATCGAATTTAAGCGCTTTTTATTTTTTTATGTCTAGCTGTGAGTCGTAGATAGCTTTCACAGCTTTGCCCGGACTATGAGTTAGCGTCCACCGTCTGATAGCCAATAAACTTGACTGTGCACCTGGTATTGTAGAGATCTATAAATGGCAATTACCACTTACGCTCAGGTTCTGCTTACTCGTCTGCCAGTAATTACGACAACACGTGGATAAATATGCTGTTATTTTACTTAAACATTTGAATGATAAATATTAGTAACTAGCAACCCGCCCTCGCTTCGGTTTCAGTCGTCTTTCTTGAATAGTTCCCGTTCCCGTGGGAATACCGGGATAAAATATAGTTTAGTTTACACCCTGATATTATAGCTTTCCATTGGTGAAATAATTTTTGAAATCGGTCCATCCGTTTTGAAGATTACCCGGAACAAACAGACAGACAGATAAAAATTTTTTATCTGTATTTTAGGCATAGGTGTCGTGCAAATAACCGTGTGAGCATGAAAAAAGCCTATTATTTTGACATTACAAACAGACACTCCAATTTTATTTATTGGTATAGATAGATAGCACTGTAAATTCTATAAATTACCACTTACTCTTAGATGTTGCTTGACCATCTACCAGCAAAGGCAATAACCAACACATTTTTAAATATAGTATTATGTTTTGCTAAAAAATATCTTATCGATGAAAAGACTATTATTTTAAAAAATGTCTAATATATTTTTAATTGCATTTATTTTTAATTTCCACATTTCATTTCAGATAGCTCAGATCAATGTCTCTTAGTCGTCTTTTACAACACCCATAAACAATGAGTTTGCAGTATTTGTAGCTACCTAACAGCACTAATAAACTCAAAAACATTGAAATAAAACTATTCGTATGAATTTTATCGCGTTTGTATTTGATTCGCTATTTTGCCGATATTTCGAAGACTTTTCAAAGTTCATGGTCACATAATTTCCAGTAAAAACAGTTATATTTTGACTGTGTAATACTCAGGTCAGAAGTGATTAATAATAATACAACTGTTTGAAAAGTACGAGGGGTGATCCAAAAGTAATGATAATCAGTTATTTCTAGTGCACACAAAAATACAAAAAAATTTCAGTCACTTGCTCAGTTACCCACTAGTTCAGGAAAAAAAAATCATATAAATAGGCCACAATTCCCGGGAGCTACATTCATTTGAATACGGACTGTCAAGGAGTGAACATCAAAATGGAAAAACACGAAATCAGAGCTGTCATTAAATACCTCTGCTTGAAAAAAATGTCTACCAAAGACATACACAGCGACTTGGTGGAAACATTAGGGGACTCTTCTCCTCCATATTCCACAGTTGCACGCTGGGCTAAGGAGTTTAAGCTGGGAAGAACATCGACGGAAGACGAACACCGCGAAGGACGCCCATCGACGTCCCTCACTGAAGAAAATGTGAAAAAAGTTGAAGAAGTTGTATTGGAAGATCGAAGAGTGACTATCAGGCATGTAGCTGAGGTCACAGGGATCTCATATGGCAGCATTCAAAGAATCCTTGCGAACGAATTGCATATGAGAAAGGTCTCCGCGCGTTGGGTACCGAAAATGTTAAACGACGAGCAAAAGAAGAAACGAGTCGACATGTCAAGAGCAAATCTCGAAAAGTTCCAGGCAGACAAGGACAATTTTTTGTCACGTTTTGTGACCATGGACGAGACCTGGATCCACCATTTTGATCCTGAAACAAAACAACAATCGATGACATGGAAACGATCCGATGAACCGACGCCGAAGAAATTCAAAGTGTCAAGCTCAGCAGGGAAGGTTATGGCGTCTGTTTTTTGGGACGCTGAAGGAATAATCATGGTGGACTACTTGGAAAAGGGGGCCACTATTACAGGCTCCTACTATGCAGAACAAATAAGAAGATTGCGGGAGGCTATTAAGGAGAAAAGGCGAGGCAAACTGCGGGCTGGAGTGTTGTTCCATCAAGACAACGCACCTGTTCACAAAGCTGCAATTGCCATGGCTGGCATTCAGGAAGCGGGCTTTGAGTTGGTGGAACACCCCCCCTATTCACCAGATCTAGCCCCCAGTGACTTCTATCTCTTTCCACGACTCAAGGAACACCTCCGAGGCAAGAAATTTGATGATGATAGCGACGTGATGGCCGCGGTTGAGGACTTTTTTGAGAGTCAAGATAAAGATTTTTTTTGTAAGGGAATTTTAGGTTTAGAAAAGAGATGGACTAAATGTATAGACTTGCTAGGAGACTATGTTGAGAAATAAATATATTTTTTTATTTTATTCATTGTGTTTATTATTGATTATCATTACTTTTGGATCACCCCTCGTATATATTTCTACTCGATAGTAGTTATTCGATCTTACGCTAAAATATGATGCAATACTTATTTCAGTTTACACGAGGAAAGTTAGACAACCACTCACCCTTTGAAAGACTCTTAAATTTCTCTTTGGAGGTAGAAAAAGGAAGTGAGAGAGAGAGAGAGAGAGAGAGAATTTTAAGAGCAAGCATAAGTAGCTTACTTATAACTGTATGTTACAAAGAATAATGCCAGAATTTTACTTAAATTCATAGAAGGCACTGTGGATACTATAGTTTATTATTTTACGAAAATGTTCTTATCTTATCTAGTATGACTATAACATCTATGTGTCGAGGACGGTCGGACATTGGTTAATTACGTGCGATAGTCGATGGCGCTCACGAGAGAATGATTGCTACGCTGTAACGACGCTCCTACACAAACTTGACCCGTGTATGGCCTCTAAAAAAGCGACACTCGGCAAAATAAGAAAATTGTCTATAGCACATATACATTTCCTTGTTGAGCATAAAACTTCACACGGTGAGCAAAAATAGCGAAGTAATTATTGGGTATTTATTTCAAAATTTCCCTCTTTTGCAATGATGCTTAATGCTTTCGATTCTTACGAAACCTGAATAGTATCCATTCATCCGCTCATACTACATACTGATGCACATAGGGCCTTCATTGAGCTTTCAACTAGAAGGGGAATAATGACATAATAACCACGTCTAACAGGCAACTATGTTATTGCAGTTGGTGTTACAAGTTTCCTAAGTGAAGTGCGCCTGGTGATCCCTCAGCTGGTTTACAACTCCCACAGGAAATTAAGTATAGTTTAAATTAATATTAATCAACATCTGCCGATTATAACCAATACAATAGGTCTATTTCCTTTCTATTAGATAAGTTATCTAGCTTGTGGATGTCGTAATACACTAATAAAATACATAATATGTAACTCTGACTATTGTGGTATTTTGGATCAATTTTCCTCTTATAGTAGAGGAGGTTTGAGGCCAATAGTGGGTCATATATGAGCTGAGATGATAATGATGAGATATATTTACGGCTTATAAAGAAAAATTATTTACCTCGAATGTTATGGCCACACGAGGGTGGGCACGTACTCGGTAATGTCATTCGGCACTCGGCACAACAACTAGTTTATGGTCGCATTTTGTTGTTCGCAAACCTCGCACCATTCACTTATATATACATTCATATATAAACATATTTATGACTAGCAATCCGCCCTCGCTTCGCTTCGGTTATAGGTTATAGTCGTTTTACCCGCGTAGCTCCCGTTCCCGTGGGAATACCGGGATAAAATATAGCCTAGTTTACGCCCTGATATTATAGCTTTCCATTGGTGAAAAAAATTTTGAAATCGGTCCAGCCGTTTTGAAGATTACCCGGAACAAACAGACAGACAGACAGACAAAAATTTTTTAATTGCTATTTTAGGCATAGGTGTCGTGCAAATAACCGTGTGAGCATGAAAAAAGCCTATTATTTTGACATTACAAACAGACACTCCAATTTTATTTATTGGTATAGATAGCAACACACAATAGTTAATTACTCATTGAATTTACGTGATAAATTTTAGGTATAGATACGAAAATAGGAAGTCTACATTTTATCGCCTTCTCAGACTTTCTTCTGAAATGAAAAGGAATATTTATATATGCCGTGTGGTAATAGAGTAAGAATACATTTCACCACCCCTTCTCTTGCCCATGGATGTCGTAAAAGACGACTATCAAACTATCGGTCAGACCGACCAGCAAGGTATGGTATAGTAGTAGTATACATCACTTTCCCTTCTATTCTGGAGGAGGCTCGAGCCCAGCAGTGGGACGTGCATGAACCAAGATGGTGAGATGATAAAAACTTCGAGATAAAACCATCTATATTATTATTTCAGTACAAAATTTAATTTATAAAAAAGTGACCATTAATTCCTTACAACAATTATCTGGAACGAATTATTCGAATGCACATCAATCTAAAAGATCATTAAACTTAATTCACGAACTCGTATGTCTCCCCCGGGCAGGTACAGAGAACAAAACTGTATTCTATATAGCCCTCGTTCAACGTACAAGTGACAAACTCATAAACATTTGTCACTGAACGGACCGTCCGAGTAATTGCTATCCAGTATCACAGCCACCATAATTACTTGAGCCACCATCTATAGTCCCCTCATCCCTAATATCTCTAAGTTTATTCTGTATAAAGGGAGAGGTGTAGATCTTTTATAATTGGTGTGCATATTACTTATTGGTGCCCCGAAACGTTTAACCGATCCCGTTCTAAATTTGAACAAATAATTTACGAACGGACGCTCTTGAAACTGCTTGCAGATATAGGGTTAGCAAAATATGTTTTAACCGCGCGTATAGAAAAGGTTTTTAAATCATGGGTTCAATTCCCAAACAAAACAATTCTTTGTACGATCGATAATCTTTTAGACATAGAAAAGACCCTGCGCTAAGGAAATAACTTCTGTATTGCAGGGGATTTTATAAACATAATTAACCGACACGAATTACACCTAGACTCAGAACATTAACTTGTGGATCGCACAAACTGTTGTCCGTGTGTAGGAATCAAACTCACTGTACAGTAGGTTGATATTGTAATAACTACGCCACCTGTGCAGTTGTAATTTATTATTTTCCTAGTCTATAATGTATATAAAAAATACGGACACAAATTACAAACATACTTAGAAACACCGTATAAACCTCACAAAAAACTATAATGTGTGGAAATCGAATCTACAATACGAGTCACGGTATATTGCTGCTTAGACCACTACGCTATCTATACAATCAAATAAAATATTGTTTTAATTTCATCATCATCATCACCATTCAGCCTTACGTCGTCCACTACTGGACGAAGGCTAGGCTCCTGCGTCGCCTCAAAGTGCCACCAGCATTCAACAACTCCCATCAACTTTCAATAAATCACCAGTCCACCTAGTGGGAGGACGTCCTGCATCGTTCAATTCGTGGTCGCCACTCAAGAACCTTTCTTCATCAACGGTTAGTCCGTCGAGCGATGTGATTTGCAGATTGCCACTTCAGCATGCTAATTCTTCGTATTATGTAGATTACACCAGTTTTCTACGGATTGCCGTATTTCAGATTCTATCTCGCGGTGAACTTCTGAGCATAGCCCGCTCCGTTGTACACTTAACAATTTTAAATTATAAGACCTACACTTTAAGACCACGTTTCCATGCTATATAAATTTAATTTAGAGATTATAAAATATATCCTTTTAAAAAAACAGTTCTTAAAATTTATTTTATGTAAAATTACTAAACCTTAATAGCTATTTAAATCAGAAATTCAAAACAAGGAACATAAAAGAACAATTTAAAAGAATTGCTTTAAAATGACTATATTAATGGTGAATTGTACCAGCCCTGCAAGTCGATGAATAATTTGGTATATGTCCCACAACCGTGGACCTGTTGTGGCCCATTATTGATGGGGACCTCGTCACAGACTTAACTGTCAATATACAAGAAAACCAGTAAAACAATTCTGAACAAAAGATTGAAGATTTTATATCTATATATTGGGCGCATTGGTGTATAACCTTTGGAAATAAAGTATTATTTATGTAATTATATGTTTGGTGACGAGCTTTAATCGGCATATGTCAAAACCACTTTCTTTGATTAATCACTCAGTCAAAAAAAAATCAACAGAAAAATGAAATCTATGCCCTTCATTCTAGTACCTATGCCTTTTATTGCCAAATTAATATCTGGACTGGAAAGAAAATGAAATAAAATTGATTAAAAGCGGTTCAAGAAAAAAGAATACAAAGCATTCATGAGGACTGCTGACAGAAGTAAAAACTTAAAACTACGAATATATAGTTATTTTTTTTGGAATTGTTTGATCTTAAGTTACATTTTTATGGTTTTGACATCTATCGGCACAGATATAGTGACTTTGACATAGCTACAGATAACGTCAATGCGTCACGTGACCATATCAATGACGACTTGAATGAATTTATTATTTTTTTTTATTGAAGTCTTCACTTCAATAAACCCGATTTTAATTACATTCACAATATTTTTTTTAAATGAGCAGTGGCTGTCAGAGTAGGAATCCTAGTAGGTAGAGTATGTGAGAATGTGAAGATATGATGCTCTTTCACGTAAAATCTACTGAATTTATTTTGATGAAACTTCACAATAATATAGCTTATATATCAGAATAACACATAGGCTATAATTTATCGCGATATTCTCATAGGAAGAGGAACCTCGGGTGAAACCGCAGGGCGCTAGTACTAAATAAATCCCTATACGAAACTCTCTGACCAACGTGGTATAGTAGATTAATTTACTTCCCATTGTGAAAAAGGCATGCATGCGAAGAAGGCAGCAAGTAGATGTATTTGAGCTGAAATGGTGTTGGAAGTTAGACAAATCTGTATAAAGTGCTTGGAAATTTATCAATATTCAGTTTTACCTTTAGGTAGAACGATTTAATTTGGTGCTACCTGCTTTCTCTTCCGCTTATCTTTCGCCTTTACATAGTACCCAACGCACCATCAATCGTTTGACACTCCCCCACGTTTTACAGGGAAAGATATGGTAATATAGGCGCGGTATCTCATTTTCTTCTTTACTGAAGTGGTGCCGCCAACTAGCATTTCTCCCGTTCATTTAAAAACAAAATGTTAATTATACTTCTGAATTTTAACTTCACATTGTCAACACTTTCGATCGTACAACATCATATGCAAAAATAACGATAATAACAACATAAAAATTCACAACATAATGTGACCGACATAATCTGATAATTCATATAATTTCCGCTGTTAAATATCGTTAAGGTGCAATTTCCTTCTGGACTACATGAAATTTTGTAATAAAATAAAACAGTGAATTTTTATAACAAAGTATCTCTTTTTATCCTTTTGACGTGATATCTTCTTACAAATCCATGAATGCCGGCTGCACGCACGCAAAAGAATGACCCATGGTCACGTTCCCCCGGAGGCACGATCGGCCTAAGCGTTCGACTTATGACGCATACGTCCCACATGTATCATAATCGTTCATCATTTCGGCTCATTTACGCCCCACTGCTGGTCTCGAGACTCCTTCACAGTACGAGGAAATTGACCTTACTATACCAAGCTAGTCAGACAGTTTAGTAGAGAGAGGGATTTGTTTCGTGTTTTCCTTCTCTTGCATAGATGTTATTTGCGTATTATATCCCCTAGTCGCCTTTTACGACGTCCACGGGCAAGATAGGGAGTGGTGAATTGTATTCTTGCTTCGTCACCACACAGAATGTATATAAATTGTAAATAAATTATTAACATTTATTTACATTATTTATTTAATTAAAATAATAGCACATTGTTACTTCTAATCTGTATAATTAGAATTAACGAATGCAAATAAATATTAATTTATCGAAAACGTTGTAGATTTCAATTAACTCCTTCATTGTATTATACAAAATAATGATATAATTAGTGCTAATAATTCAATTCAATCCATAAAAGTGTGCAATTTTTTAATGTTTTCTTATAACGTTATCAAGTAAAATAATCGTCCGTAAACCGACTTTAAAGACAACCAACTTTTTTTTGACGTAAAGCATCTATTGCCGTAGTAGTCAAATCATTTCGATGGTGCGACGGCAAAGGATGTAGTAACACTTTTGTGCCCTGTCACCCCTCTACGCTGCCGCTATGAACTCCTTAGTGTATGCTTAGTGTATACACTTTGCCATCTTTCTTTTGCAATGTTCATCATCATCATCACCCTGCTCTTATCCCAATTACTTAAGGTCGACTCAATATATACTCTTCTTCTATGGAAGAAGAGTATATATTGAATCGTATATAGAACATAATGTAAAAGTTATTGGCAATCGTATTATGATCGTCTGCTTGACTTCAATTCTCCTTGGGAATGCAATTTTTGACCAGGCGGTATGGAGTTGGCCTATGTAAAGCTGTCAGTCATCTTTTACGCAATGTAAAGGTTGGTAGTATTCGTACCGCTACCACACGACATGCTTTAAAACGTTTGAAGATTTTGATTCATTCAATTCAGATTTTGATTGTAATATTATAAATTCTTTATTTTATTCCATTTTTCGTTAGATTTTTATTAATTATTAATTCTAATATTAACAAAATTGTTTTACATCTGTCATGCGTCTTATGACGGCGTATTTTCTGGAACGTAGTTCTTTATTGTTCGGTACGGGCTTGGAGGATGGAAGCTAGGCGAAAAGTGTTTTTTTTTTTGTCACGACCCATTATCTAGTGACGGTTATCCATGGTGCTATTGCGTGTGCCCAGTAATAGGTCCAAGCTTAATGGTTCAGAGCACCCAAAAAGTTCGCTGGAAAATATACCTATATGCCTTTTCTCCGCTTCCTTCTTTCGGCTGCGCCACTAAACGCCTCGTAAATAGTGTTTCTCTGGTAGGGAGTATTTCTTCTGAGCGGCCAGTAACGACGAAGGGGTCAAGATCACCACCGAAGGTTGCTATCCAAAAAGACTCCGGGACGCCTATCCGACTCACAAAGACCATGTACAAGATTATGGGGTTCCCTGGTGACGATCTGTGTGAAGTCACAATAAAACACTCTGTTCTGATATAATAAACAAGGCTTTATGTCGGGTGCATAATTTAGACACATTTACGAATTATATTTTTTTAAACTAAATTTAAGTAAAGTTTTATTTCATACTCTGTTTTTAGCTTCAATTATTTGATCATTATCATTTTGGCTCATCTACGTCCCACTGCTTGGCTCGAACCTCCTCCACAACGATAGGGAAATTGACCTACTAAACCACGCTGGTCAGACGTGCTTGTATAGAGTTTAATTTTGAATTTTACTTCTCTTATATAAATGTTATCTACGTATTATATCCTTTCGTCGTCTTTTACGACACCCATTGGCAAGAAAGGGGATGATCAAATGTATTCTTAGTTCGTCACCACATGGAAAATGATGATTATATAACAATCATTTTCCGTCTCTTCAGGTTTATATAAATATGAAGGTCTTAACTATAAATATATCTTATATATAAATTTCTAGCGTACATGTGTATGTCACTGAACTCCTAAACGGCTGGATCGATGTTGGCGAAATTTTTGGTGTGTGTTGAAGGGGGTTCGAGGATGGTTTAGATTCACAATTGGACCCGGTAGGTGGCGCTGTTCGGGCAGAACAATAACATAACTTGAGTATGACTTTACCGATTTCGTTCAGCTTTTTTTATTATGTTTTCTAATATTTAAAAAAAGGCCTTTACGGAAAAAAAATAAGAAATTTGTGCAGAAAATTAGAAAATTTAAAAAAACTTAACATTTATATATACTTTTCTAATGTAACCTTTTTTCGACTATATAAACTTTTCTATCTTTATATATATATAAATCTTCTGTTCGTGTGTTTATAATTAAACTCCTAAAGGGTTGGACCAATTTTGATGATTTTTGTGGCCATTCCGACGGATATGAATTTTCATATCGATCGGAATAGCCATTCGGATCATCCAAACCATTTGCTTTAGATCAATAAATTGGAACCGGTAGGCGCCTGATTGATTTCAAGCAGAATTCAATTTTCTATTTTTTTACAGGTTTGAACAGAACAACGTCTGTTGGGTCAGCTAGTCATTTAAATAAATTTCTAGCGTACGTGTGTATGTCACTGAACCCCTCCTAAACGGCTGGACCGATGTTGATGAAATTTTTTGTGTGGGTTCAAGGGTATTCGAAGATAGTTTAGATTCACAATTGGACCCGGTAGGTGGCGCTGTTCGGGCAGGACAATAACATAACTTGAGAACGACTTCACCGATTGCGTCCATCTTTCTTTTTAATTTTTCTAATACTTTGAAAAGACTTTTACGGAAATAAAATTAAGAAAGTTGCGCAGAAAATCAGAGAATTTAAAAAACTTAACGACTAGGTATCTAGGTTATTTATCCATACTGCAACTAAACGGCTGGATGAATTTGAATGAATTTTTGTGAATATTTTCAAGTGGGGGCCTGGATGATTTAGATTCACAAATCAGCCCGGCCGATGGCGCTGCAGTCGGTACCTAGGTTATTTATCTATACTGCAACTAAACGACTGGATGGATTTGAATGAATTCTTGTGAATGTTTTCAATTGGGGGCCTGGAGGATTAAGATTCACAAATCAGCCCGGCAAATGGCGCTGCCATCGGTGTCTAGGTTATTTATCTATACTGCAACTAAACGGCTGGATGCATTTGAATGAATTTTTGTGAACTTTCCATCATAATTTTATGAACTACCTATTTGATGGTTAGTATAGTAATATAGATTGATCCACCAGCTGCCACCAACATTCACTGATTGAAATTTATGTTTGTGATTTGGGCATTTAACACTAATATTCTTTATATATATAAATATATATATATATATATATATATATATATTTCTTTAGTGTGTATGCCACTGAACTCCACCTAAATGCCTGAACCGATGTTGATGAAATTTGTTGCGTATGCTCAAGGGGATTCGAGAATGGTTTAGATTCACAATTGGGCCCAGTAGGTGGCGCTTCGATCGATTTCAAGGACAATTCCTTTTACTTTATTTAAACAGAAAAACGTCTGTTGGGTTAGCTAGTTATTTATAAATTAGCAACTCGTCCTCGCTTCGGTTTCAGTCGCCTATCTGCATAGTTCCCGTTCCCACGGGTATACCATAATAAAATATAGCCTACGTTATTCTTTACATAGACAGCTACCTAGTAGTAAAATATTGCGAGGACCTTTTCTAATAAGATTGGTATCCTTCGTCATATGCGAGCGCATGATCGTAAATTACGGTGGAGCTGAAGCAGTCGCCATGGCCGAAATCGGTCGGATCATCATCATCATCAGTAAAATATTATCAAAATCGGTCCAACCGTTTTGAAGATTACTCTCAAACAAACTGACAGACAGACAGACAAAACATTTTTAAACTGGTGTAGACATAAATATCGTGCAAATAACCGTGTGAACATAAAAAAAGCCCAGTATTTTGATCATTACAAATAGATACTTCAATTTTATTTATTTGTATAGATTTATAAATAACACGGCATTCCTAAATTTTTTTAGCCTTCCACCATAGTTTCTGCGTCAGTGATAATAGTAGCACCGATAAAGTTGTTTCCCATTAAGCTTTGTTTATCCACAGCCTGTAAAAAATATATATTCGATAACATTATCATCGTCATCTCGGCTTATATATTTCACACTACTTGGGCTCGAGCCTCCTTCATAGTGGGAGGGAAATTGACCTCACTATGCCACGCTGGTCAGACATATTGGTACAGGGTTTTATTTCGAGTTCTCATTCTCTTCAATTCTATTTGCATATATAAATAATCCTTTAGTTGTCTTTTACGATACCCACGGGTAAGATAGGGATTGGTGAATTGTATTCTTACTCCGTCACCATACGGAATGTATTGTGAATTATATTAATATTCCATCCATCCATCAGCCTACAGACGTCCACTGCTGGACATAGGCCTCCCCACGAGAATGCCAGTCGGAACGGTCCTGCGCCATTTGCATCCAACGGTTCCCTGCGACTTTGAGAATGTCGTCAGTCCACCTAGTGGGGGAGTCGTCCTACGCTGCGTCGTCCAATTCGTGGTCGCCACTCAAAAACCTTTCTTCCCCAACGGTTGTCGGTTCGACGAGCGATGATGCCTGCGTATTGCCATTTCAACGTGCTAATTCTGCGGGTTATGTCGGTTACACCCGTTCTTCTACGGCTTTCCGTGTTGCGGATTTTATCACATAGAGAAATACCAAGCACAGCTCTCTCCATAGCACGTTGAGCGACTTAGCGATATTAATATTATTATTTACGTAATTGTTCAAATAAAATAATAACAAAAATACCTAAATACTGAAGATTCAAGCGAAGCTGCTGGCTTAATAACTAATCCGACAACTAGATCTCAAAGATAATATAAAAAGACTTACAATCAAACTGCTGGATGCCATAGAATATACGAGAAAGAAGATATACAAATAAATAAAATGATACGTTGTCATTGTCACAGCGATAGCATTTGTAATGGACACCCATCGATACATAATACTTCAAAAGACAAAATACATAGTTTATTTAGGTTCACTAAACTTTTATAAAAATTGTCTTCATTAATTTAGGTTATAAAGACACTACACAAATTCAACTCTATGGCAATCAATTAATGAACATTATTACTTCACACCTTAAAATGAGAAATTAAATAGTGTTAAACTTATATGTTTTCTATTTTTTTTTACAATGCACAAGGTAAGGAAAGAATTATCTACAATGCTCTTGTTTTATATAGGTCAATGTTAGTATTCATAGTTATTCTAGTATCCAACTAGATAAGTAGTGATGAACCGAGATTACTAGAGGTCGAAATTTAATCCACCACCCGCAGGGAAGCCGATCACTTGAGGGTAACTTCTCGCCACCCTGTTGTCGATATATCGACAGGACTAGGTAGACGACCGCCTGTCGAAAAAAATCTGAACAATCAAAAAAATTTTCTCCTAATAGACAAAATTGTAAGCGATAAATGTTAGATTTATCGCTTATGATTTGGCATACTTAACGTCTTTCTATCAGCCCTATCAGCATAATATTGTAACTAAATAATTTAGTTAACCAAATAACCTTAAGTTAATATTTTGACGTTATAGGGGAAGTTATTCAAAGAATCACCTCATGGTGATTAACTCATGTTAAAAAACAAAATATAACTATTTCTGAAGCCATTGATGTTAACTTTCATATTAATTTGTATTATTTTAATATTTTCATAATATTTCATTTATCTATATACAGGCTGTCCCTAAATTAGACGTCCAACGGAAAGTGGGTGGTAGATGACTTTATGACAGCTATGAAAAAACTAAAAAAAAAAAATGGGTGCGTGTACTTATGTACGCGCGTGAGAAGTTATACTTCTTTGGCATCATTAAAAAATAGTTTTTAATTGCATGCAAATAATTAATTACAATAAAATAATAGAAGGATTGGAAAAGGATAATCAACAAAGTTCAGTTTAATAGTCATCAAATTTAAACTAAAAGAATCTTAGATTGATCTTAGATATCAATAATTAATATTAAAAATTGAAAATTAATATATTTATATAATAATATATTTAATATATATATTTCAAATATATATATTTAATATAAATTTATATAATATATAATTAATATATATATATATTGTATAATAATAATAATTTTAAGACAACACCATGCACTAAGGAAATAATCCTTGTATTGCTGGGAACTTTACAAACATATAATTAATGGACACAAATTACATCCAGACTCAGAACAACAAGTTGTGGATCACACAAAGTGTTGTCCCGCGTGGGATTGAACCCCCGACACTGGCGTTGTAAGTAGCTATCTTAACCACTACGCCATATGTGCAGTCATATATAATTATTAAAAACAAAATTTAGAGAATAATAAATATATAAGATATAATTTGTACTAAATATTATAAGATTCTTAATTTTAAATGTTTATTATTGATTATTTAATATTTTAAAAGTAAATTTAATAATAAATTCAAAAATTGAATTTAAGGTTAAGCAGACAGCTTCATACTGTTAATTTTGTGTCACAGATGCGCGCGCATCTTAAAATTTCACTCAATGAGCGGTTAAGCAGACAACTTCATACTGTTAATTTTGTGTCACAGATGCGCGCGCATCTTAAAATTTCACTCTCATCATTTTTTCATAACGCGCCTAAAGAAGTATAACTTCAAAAATCCATGGCACTTTTTTTGATATGAGCATATTACTAAAAACGGTGAAAAATTATATACATTTGTTATGACTATTCCTTAATTTTTTCGAAGAAAACATTAATTATTCGACTTTAACACACCACCCTGTAAAAATAATGTACAGTAACCATAGTGGTAAGTAATTTCAAAAGTTGGGCACATTATTCATTATTCCAAAATGGTATAATACCTTCTAGATGTTATCGTAACTTTTAGAAAAAAAAAATGTTTTTGTGACAGACAACGAAGTTAATGAAAAATTATTAAGTATATTTTTTTGTTCTATTTTATTAAACCTCATATAAAAAATCTTATTGCGTGTGTGAAAGAGAGACAGAGAGTGATGGCTATTGTATTTTATTGGGCACTATGTAAATGTCCCTCCGAGTATTATAGGAGTGGAGGGTTTTGCGAGCGATATATTGACTCATCACCATATCTCTGGAACCATAAGGTGTACAGACTTGAAATTTGGCAGAAATATTCCTTTCGTCGAGTAGAGGTCAGCTAAGAACGGATTTTACGAAATTCCACCTGCAATGGGTGTTGCGGGAGCCTTAACAATAATATACATATAAAGGAACAGGGTGAGCCGAAGCTACTGAAGCTAGAAAAATTAAATTTGGACTGTAGCTTCATTTCGTGACGTAGGCACCCGCTAAGAAAATATTTTTTGAAATTCCATCCCTAAGGGGGTGAAACGCAACGGTAATGTATGTATGGAAAGAAACAAAATCTTTAGCTACTGTCTTCAAATTAAGCACAAATACTCTTTAATAAAAATAAATAAACACGTGTTTCAGCCTTTGTCCACTTTCATCCTTTACGGGTGTAAAATAGAAAGATGTCAGTTTACTGACTTATCACAGAGCCGAAACTACTGAAGCCAGAAACATGAACTTTTGACATTAGTTTCTTTGTAAGACGTAGAAACCCACAAAGAAAGCATTTTTTGAAAATCAACTCCTAGGGGGTAAACCGCAGTAACAAAGTGTGTATAAGGAGAAAAGAAATCTACATCGATTTTCTTCAAATTCTGCAAAAAATACTCTTTAGTAAAAATAAATAAACACGTATTTCAGCATTTTTTAATTTTCACCCTCTAAGGGTGTAAATAATGTATTAATAAAAAATTAGGTTCTCTGATTTATCAACGCCGAGCTTGTATAGCACAAGACGCTGTCTCGGTGTGAAGTACCGCCTAGCTCTGTTCAGGACGCCCAGCTTTTTGCTTGTCAATTTGGCTTTGTCCTCCAAATTGGACTTTGCTCGATATTTCGATGTCGAGAATCCCAATACTCTCAGAAATTGGGAGAGTTACTCCTTGGAACTGAGGCGCCATGACAAACGGGTCCTTCTTTGCAGTGAAAGTCTTTCTCTTCGTTTCAGTCGCCTTACCCGCGTACTTACTGTTCCCGCGTATACCGAGATAAAATATAGGCTATGTTACGCCCTGCTAATATAGCTTTTCATAGCTGAAAGAATTATTGAACTCGATTCGATGGTTTAAGCATGAAAACGTAACAACCAAACAATAAACTTATTTTCACATTTATACAATAAGATGACGTCATTATCACAGTCTGCTAAACTACGTATTCATTGTCTTGGTCATCTCATTCGACAAATGTCCGACTGCTGGGCTCAAGCCTCCTCCACAATAGAAGATAAATTGACCTTATTAGGTCAACGCTGGTCAAACGGGTTGGTATAGAGTTTAAATAAAGCTTTCCTTCTCTCCAATATATGTTATTGGTATATTATATCCCTCAATCCCTTATCCATGTGGTGACGGAGTAAGAATACAATTCACCCCCCTATCTTGCCCGTAGATGTCGTATAAAACGATTAAGGGATATAATATGCACATAAGATCTGTGCAAGAGAAGGAAATCTCGAAATGAAACCCTATACCAACATGTCTGACCAGCATGGTATAGTATGTCAAATTCCCTCCCATTGCGGAGGAGGCCCGAGCCCAACAATGGGACTGCGGTATGTGGGCTGCGATGATGATGATATCCCTTAATCGTCTTTTATGACACCCACGGGCAAAATAGGGGTTGGTGACTTGTATTCTTACGCTGTCACCATAAGAAATGTACAATCTACATCTATCCCAAACAACTAATGAAATATGAACTTATTCATCTCAAAAGCATATATTTATTTACAAACATTTAGTTAATAATAATTTCATTTAACTACTCTATTAGAGGTTCTTTTATTTGGTATTTTTGCCAGAAAACAAAGGCTTAAAGATTTAAAATTTTGCCTAAAGTGTTCTGTGATGTTGTAATTATCTTGTAATATATTATAACGGCTATAGTTCTTATTAAACTTTAAAATTACTACAAATAATAACGTTTATTAACAGCAGTATTTTTATTAGATTAATATAATCAAAATAGAGGATATTGTACAAGACATACGACAAAGAAGTTTATCTAAATACAAAGAGAAAAACTACAAGGACGGTAAAAGTTAAAATAAAAATGGCCGTTAAATAAAAATTACAATGTCGTCGAGTTCACTCCTTTAGCCATCAATCAACTTTCCTGCTTTAGTGATAATAGTTGCATTTTCAAAATTGTCACCATCTAATTTTCGATTATCTACGCCCTGTAAGAAAATATGCGACATATAATATGTAATGTAACTTTCCATTGGTAAAAAAAATCACAATTGGTTATAAGGTTTAGTCGTGAAAGCGTATCAAACAAATAAATAAACTCACAGTCGCATTTATAATATTTAGTTGGGATACTTAATTCTGTGAGTTCCTTGTCTGTGCTAGATAACGAAATATTTTTCTAAGAGTTTTTTTTTCATTTTCATCTATTCATATTCCATACATCATCATCATTCAACCTTTTGTCAACCATTTCTGAATCACAACAAAGTGTAGTCCTGTGCCGCCCGCTTGTAACGACCCCTGGTCACTTTCTACAATTCGTTGATTTACCTAATAGGAGATCAATAAATATACAATTCTACAAAATTTGCTTACCACTACTGTACCGGATGCTACAAAATATATAAGACAACATATACATAAAAAGGTTAATACATATGATTTCATGGTTATGTAGAAAATGGGAACGTATACTCTTGAATAGATTATTATACTTAGTGGTTTTTGATAACTGAATTTGTCTCTATATATACTTCACGAATTCAGGTTAAGGTTTAAAAATTAGAGCTCTTAAAATACTAAAAACTAATGATCGTTCGTATGTTAAAATGAGAGAATAAATAGAAAATAAGTGTATACATTTTTTTTTCGTGTAGGAATAGAATAAGAATACAATTCACCACGCGCCGCTAAGACAAAAAAAACTAGAGCGTTTAGTTTGTTACTTCTATTTATTGCATTTCATAGATATGCCAAGTTATAAAAACTTTCCGTGTGGTGATGGAGTAAGAATACAATTCGCCATAGATAGATAAGTAAGAGGCGGCTCTTACTCGTGGATATCGTAAAAATCAGGAGTACGATATCATAAGGGGTACGATAAGCAAATAATCTATATGCAAGAGAAGCTCGAAATAAAACTAACAACGAATACTGAAAACTGAACAGTTATTATATGCAGATAACATCATTGTAAGGGAATAAACCTTCACATATAACTATCGTATCTAACTAGCGTGATATTTATTTCCGTCACCCCACCGAATTCATCCGGAGCGACTCAAAAGTGACTCTATAACCTACCGTACAAATAAAGGTACCTTTTTTTGTATTTTGCTATGGTCTCAACACACGCCATCCATTCCGTTCGAAGTGACAAAATAGCTGGTACTGAAACCTTAACATACATGGCCGGCCCATAAATAAAGTTCCTGTAAGCTATCTTCATTATTATGTTTTAACTTTTTGCCATCCACTGCTGAACGTAGGCCTCACCCTTTGAATACCTCTATGTCACGACTTACGTTGGAGGCGTTATTGCCATAATCGTTACATTCTACGTCTACATCTCTCGTTTGCCAAAAGAGCGTAGTAAACCCTTCTCCTGATAATCCCTTATCCATTTTCTACGACTCCCATGCATAGTATAGCGATGGTGGCGATAATTGTATTCTTACCGTGTAGTCGAGGCCCAAGCTATAGACATGCATGAGTTCCTCTAAGCTAAATAAACATTACTTTTGCGACATAGTAATTGCCGTGTCGTGACGGAAGAAGAATACAACTCACCACCCCTTATCATACCCGTGGATATCATAAAAGACGACTAAGAGATATAATATGCATATATCATATAGCTAAGACAAGGCAAACTCAAAATAAAACTCTCCCAACATGGTGTTTACTATAAAAGGTTTTTTCTAATCAACGATTTTCTTCATTAGCTAATCGCACAATTATTTTAACTTGACCGATTGATGATGATGATGATTGATATTTAATATATTAAATTATATATTATATTTTAGAAGGTATAACTACATACAGGTATATGGAAAGTCGTTATATTTTAAAATATTTAATAAATATTAAACAAAAACATATTGAAATATTAACATTCTCTCTTTTTAACAAACAAGACTGCATGAAGGTAATAATCATTGTATAGCGGAGGACTTTACAAGCATATGATTAACGTACAAAAATTATATCCACACGCAGAACAATAAATTGTGGATCGCACAAAGTGTAGTCCTGCGTGGGATTCGAACCCATGACACTGGGTATTTTAACCATTAACGCCATCTGTGTAGTCGTTGCATGCAGCATTGCGAGTAAGCCCAGTGGAAAACTAGGTTCTTTGGGTGTTCAGGGTTGTAATGTGGGTCCTTCCTGTCATTCAGGTATAGAGAAAACTGCACGCAAAGAGGACAACGATACGACGAGAATTATAATTGATATCATGATAAGATTTTTACAACACCCAATTATGTTTACGAAATCATTACCATATAATTATTGTCATCATCATCTCAGTCCAGATAAATTTCACTGTTGGGCTTAGGCCTCGTCCACGATGAGAGAGAAATTGACCTTCTACTTCATTGCCATAGAGGCTTTATATCGATTTTTCCTTTTCTTACATACCATATCCCTTAGTTGTCTTTCACGACACCCACAAACAAGAGAGGGATTGGTAAACGATAGTAACATACGTAAGGAAATTAAAGTATAGAAATTACTAGAATAAATCCAATCAACCTCTGAATAGCCCTCTGAATATACTTTGATTGGATTGGAAAAATTATTACAGAAAATTGAATAAAATTTTAACAATAAAAAACCGACTGCAACCGTTTTCTCTTTGATATCATAGACGAAATTGAAATGAAACTAGACAGGAAGCACTAGCTTTCAAATAAAATAAGAATCATCAAAATCGGTTTACCCAGTCGAAAGTTCTGAAATAACAATCACAAAAAAAATACATTCGAAGGGGAACCTCCTCAAAAAAGTGAGTCCTCATATTGCTTGCAATTTTTTTCAAGCATTACACACCACACTAAGGAATGAATACTTGTTTCGTGGAGAACATCGTAAATATACAGTCAACAGAAGCAAACACATCTAGACTGAGAACAATGATTTATGGATCGCATACAGAAGTGTCCAGAGTGAGAATTGAACTCACGATACTTGGTACAAAAGGTCGGCTGCTTCTTAAATCACTCTGCCATCTGTACAGTTGAAAGAATCTGTAAAGGCCCCAAAATATGTGCCCAAGGCAGACCGTCTCTGCCGTCTAGCCTTTAATCCTCCACTGATAAAATCAAACTATCCATCTAGTAATTATTTACAATTAATTATGTACATGTATTATTTTGTCATTTTTATCCATCCATCATTTGTTTTGCCTTTGTTACAACCTTAGAACCACTAAAATTATCACCAATTATTTTTTGTTCATCTTTGCCCTGCAATCGAAAATTTCATAGTTAATATAAATATATTAAAAGCACAAAAGAAACAGAAGCCGCGATTCCTTTGTGAATGTTGAAGATAGTCAATGGATACAAAATTAAGTTACAAATAAGTACCTATATTACCGCCAAATGTAAAAGATTGATAGTTATAGTCATTATTATCCCAGATCATGTACCTCCCACTGCTGGGCTCAAGGCAAACAGTGGAAGGGAAATGGCAACATCAGGATTACTGATAGAGGATCTTCAATCTTTTCGTTGATCGACTATTCCACTACTTTACTCCTACAAATGAATAGCTTATAACACTAAGTTGTAAAACTCAATTTCATATTATAATATTATACTAGCTTAAATAACGCAAAGCTGTTCTGTACAAATCTAAAAGAAATAATAATGAGATTCCTTGAAATCGATGGTACCACCTTTATCTCAGCTCATATACGACTCACTGCCAGGCTCGAGCCTCCTTGACGATGAAAGAGAAATTGACCTACTATACTAGGCTGGTCAGACGGATTGGCAGAGTTTTATTTCATGATTTTCTTCTCTTGAAGAAATACTATCTGCATATCATATCCCTTTTACGACACCCACAGACAAGGAGATGGTTAACAGTATTCTTACACCATCACCTCATAGAATCGCAGCATCTGCCGAGTCCAATTCTTAATCTATATCATTCTTGAATCCATAAATACGATATGAGTTTAGTTAGATACACACGTATAGAAATACATATACAGAGTATAGAAAAACTACTAATGATGACGATGATGATGAAGAATTATGATGAATTGATTTAATTTCGAAAATACACTAAGCATAGTATTAATGCCCGGACGGAGTGGTGCGGAGGCGCGCCGACCGCGGCCCACCCACAAAAAAAAAGCATAGTATTAATTAAGAATAATAATAAACATAAAAAAACAAAATCTAGTTTTTAAATCATTTTCACTATCATCCTATGACTTCTCAGCACTTATAGTCATGAAATCAGCTATCTTAAGGGTGTAGTCATCCATTTTAACACAACCACCATAGTCAAAATAATCATAAATAAAAAAAAAACCTACCTTAAACTCTATATCCACTAGAGAAAACATAGAAAAAATAAGAAAACAGATACACGTGAAAATCAATAAATTTAAATTCATTGTTAAATGGATATATTCAAAATTTTATTAACCCAATACCCAACACTTGA
This sequence comes from Lymantria dispar, assembly GCA_032191425.1. NCBI lineage: Eukaryota > Metazoa > Arthropoda > Insecta > Lepidoptera > Erebidae > Lymantria > Lymantria dispar. The sequence continues at coordinate 10,110,271 of CM063452.1, read as the reverse complement.
ATAGTGAAAATTTACAATGACATTTGGTCACCAAATTTAACTTTATAAGCTACAAAAACATTTATTTAGGTTATTAAGATAAAATTTTGCATTGCAGTACAAAATGATACTATCTCTGAACAATTCTAACCATTATTCCTTAAGAAAGTAAACTGTTTGTTTTATTTTTACAATAAATAGTACAAGGTGAACAGAAAGAATAATATATTAAAAATAAATTAGATTATAATTATTTAAATAATCATAAATTAAACATTTTTATAATATAAAACATTAATTATTTATAAAAACATTAAATATTTAAATAAATAAATCTAGATAAGACGTTTATTCTTTTTTTTATTATGTACAATTGCATGCTTTATCATTGCCTGATCTTAATTCGTTAATTAAATTTTAAAAAACTTAAGATATCGTCCTTGTCGACTATATGCCATTTCAACCTAAAATTATGCAATTTTCACTGTTGCTTTTATGAATCTAATACTTAATAAAATCTGATGCATTTTTTTTATCGACAACACCCTACACTAAAGAAATTATGCTTGTATTGCGGGGGACTTCACACACATATAACTAAGGGATACAAATTACATCCAGACTCCGAACAACAAGTTCTGCCTCTCACAAAGTGTTGCCCTGCGTGAGATTCGTACCACCGACACTGCCCCTGTAGGTCGATATCTTAACCACTACGTCATTTGTGTAGTCCAAAATATACCTTGAACATTTCTTAAGAGACAATTACCACGCATTGCACCAGATTAAGCAATCATTATTTAAATAATTTTATATCTAAGTCCTATATAGGTATAGGCTATATCTGTCTATATCTGTCTTGTAATAAGGTTTTATTTCTAGTGTTTCTTCCAATTCTGTGATGTTACTTATAATCTTTGGTCGGCTTTTACGATATCGACTAACAAGAATGGGGAGATGACACATTTTATTTGTAGTAAACGGATTAAGAACTCCTTAGCACATAAAATATAATAAATATTTTTGAATCACTAAAATTGGCGTAGTTACTAAAGAAATAAAAGAACGATGCGATGATTCATTTTTTTATTTTATAAAAGAGTTTTTACATTATCGCTCAAATAAATATGCAAATTACATATTTAAAAATACATTTTAACTACACACTCTTTGCAGTTTATAAATTGATTACAATATAAATTAGGAATATAAGAAAAGGTCACCTCATCTTTTTTTTTACAAATTGCAAATCATATTGAAGTTAAAATGCGGGTGACGTGACCGGGGATTAGTCCGTCACCCGCCGAGAGGCCGACCGCGTGAGGAAAGACCGACGTCCTCCCCGAGGGGGGGACGTCGGTCGATGGGAGGGTACCCCAATAGGGGGTATTCCGTCGGCCCGACCACTGACGACAAGTTAACGCTGCTCCAGTGGTCGGCCCAACGACGAAGGCGACGTGGTTTTCGGGTGGGTCGCGGGAGTTGCGTGCTCAAGCCCCTCTGTCGCCCCGGACGGAGTGGTGCGGAGGCGCGCCGACCGCGGCCCACCCACAAAAAAAAAAAAAAAAAAAAAAAAAAAAAATATTGAAGTTAAAATAGGGCAAAACTATAAAAGTTCTCAAAATTTGCTATTTTGTTCTGAATGCGATTAATTTTCAGGATAAACAACTAGTTAATTTTGCTATAGGTACTACTATTCATTCATTCATTCATATCAGCCCATATACATCCCACTGTTGGGCTCGGGCTTCCTCCATAATGGAAGGGCAATTGACCCACCATACCACGCTGGTCAGACGTGTTGGTATAGGGTTTTATTTCGAGTTTTCCTTCTCTCGCATAGATGTTATATGCGTTTTTATATCCCTGAGTCATCTCGTACGATCACCCACGGGTAAGATAGGGGGTGATGAATTGTATTCTTACTCCGTCACCACACGGATAGGGTACTACTATATTGTAGAGTAAATATACCACTCACCACCCCATTCTTGACCGTGGATGTAGTAAAAAAATAAAAAAAATACAGATATCATCAATGCAAGAGAAAAAAAATCCTATGTTTAACCAGCATAATAATATAAGTAACATAACCTCCATTTTAAAGGAGAGGTTTTCCTTGTGGTGACGAAATAAGGATACTATTTATCACCATCGGCAAGAGACGCCTATAGCTGTCGTATACGACTAAATGAAATAATATGCAGATAACATCTTGACAAAAGATGGAAAACCAGAAATAAAACCCTATAACAAACTGTTTGATCAGTGTGCTATAGATAGAGTGACCATACGTCCTGTTTCGAATGGAAGAGTCCCGTTTTCGAGTGGACTGTCCCGCTGTCACGAACTGTACAAAAATGGCCCATTTTACAAACAGAGCGTAATCGATCATTTTTTATACTGATAGGGACGTTTTTTTTTGTTTTATTCCATATTTAATGGGTAACTATTGCTGACTCTTTACCTGTTCTTAATTTTTTATCTTTTAATTTCACAATTTGCACGTGTCCCATTTTTATCAATCAATTGTTCAAGCGTCCCGTTTTGAGTTAAAAAAAAATAAGGTCACTTTAGCTATAGATCAAGTTCAGCAGACGGTATGCAGGAGGTATGAGCTGACATGCTTTAATGAAGACGTGGCCGTGGCCTTGCCTCGCCCGTAAATGTTTCACATCAAAAACAGACTGTTTCTCTCATGTTTGACTCATGGATACCATTGTCAGACCTGATGCCAAATTGTCATGGGACTACACAGAAAATACCAGCTTTAAAATAAAAAAACAATCGTCAAAATCGATTCGCCCAGTCGAAAGTTCTGAAGTAACAAATATTAAAAAAAAAAAAGGAATTGAGAACCACCGTCTTTTTTGAAGTCGGTTAAAATTTATGAAAAATAAAGAATGAAGTAAACAATTCATTTATATCTATTGAATCTGTATGCTATGAATAATTGCTACATTATCATTTAGTCAATCACTTAGTCCTCCAACTCTTGCGCCACTTTTGTTATTATTTTAACCCCTGTACGAATTTCTTTTGTTAATTTTTGTTCATCTTTAGGCTGTAAAAAGAGGAATTAATAATTAAAAAAAAAGAATAAGTGTTAAAATTATTTACAATTCCTTATTTTAATGAAAAGATAAAAATCAAGAACGTTTCCTTAACGTAAGTTGGAATATTTACTACTAGTAACCCGCCCTCGCTTCGCTTCGGTTTCGGTCGTCTTACCCGCGTAGTTCCTGTTCCCATGGGAATTCCGGGATAAAATATAGCCTATGTTACTCCCTGGTATTATAGCTTTCCACTGAAGAAAGAATTTTTGAAATCGGTTTAGTGGTTTAAGCATGAAAGCGTAACAAACAAACAAACAAACTTATTTTTGCATTTATAATATTAGTAAGAATATTATGGCAACTAAGTACGAATACTACCAACTCTTAAAATTGCTTGTAAAAGAGCTTTACATCAATCTGGATCAACGTCACTGATTCTCAGGTCAACAATTACATTCCAAAAGACGGATGACACTAGGCAGGTGGCCGATTGTCAATTACATTCCCAACGAAGGTTGACGTCAGGCAAGTGGCCGATCTTTTACTACTGCCAATAAATTTTTCAATATTTATAGTGTAAGAAAAGAAATACATATTTTACTTAATTATAGAGGAAAGATGTTTAATTGTACTCTTTGTATCCGCCTCCCACAGATGGACGTGGCCTTCCAGCACAATGGGAAAAATTATTCTCCATGGTAGTTGATGAGTCGATTTTATAATAAGATTTCCATCGCTTAACAAATCTTATCTGTTTTATGCTAACAAAAGTTTCATCGCAATCTGTTTAGTAATATCACAGTAATGTGCATTTAATTGGTATACAGACGAAGAAACAGGCGAAACATAAAAAAATACTATCGTTGTGGTTTCTGTATTGAGTAAAACCTCAATACAGAAACCACAACGATAGTATTTTTTATTGGTTATTTTATTGGCAGTAGTAAAAGATCGGCCACTTGCCTGACGTCAACCTTCGTTGGGAATGTAATTGACGACAAAAGATGGAGTTGGATCATGTCTTGGTAATGCTCTTTATTTTTTATGCCACCCACGAGCAAAAAAGAGATGGTTCATTCTTTTCACTATGCCCAAATACAGGTACAGTTGTATTGTCATTTAAAATATGATCATTTTAACAAGTTCAAACTTATTTGATAAGCGTATCAATTGAGGTTTTTAGTTTAATAGAGAAACAAAAAAGGAAAATTTTGTATTGTATTTTTAATAGTTGCTACGACGTATAGGGTTTTATTTCGAGTTTTTCTTCTCTTGCATAGTTGTTATACGCACAAGATATTCCTTAATCGCCGTATCGCCACAGACCAAGGACAAGACAGGGAGTGGTAAATTGTATTCTTACTCCATCACCCCACGGATCTGCCGCCTTAGTTAATTAGTATTAAGTCACAGTCGAAACCTTTGTCTGTAAATAAATGAACATCATCATCATTTTAGCTCATATATCTACGTCCCACTGCTGGGTTAGAGCCTCCCCCACAATAAGAGGGAAATTGACCTTACTATACCTTGCTGGTCAGACACGTTGGTAAAAGGTTTTATTTCAAGTTTTCCTTCTCTTGCATTAATGTTATATGTGTCTTATATCTATTAGTTGTCTTTTACCATATCTACGGGCAAGATAGGGTAGGATTAATTGGTATATAGGTCTATGGATGAACATACATAAATCCAAAACTAAAAGGGATAATGTATAATATTCTCAATCCAAACAGAACAACATAAATAAATAAGCATAAAATACTGCGTGGTCAGAATCACAGAACGAATTAACCAAGATAATTAATGTGAAGATGTTGCTACGTGTCTTGTGGACTATCTCCACCTCCCTCCATTCCTCAACATTCCCCTGCAAGTCCCCTGACTCTGACCACGACATTTTACTCGTTGGATGTCTGTAAGGGATCATTCATAAAGTACGTCACACGTTAAGGAGGGAGAGGGTCGACGAAGTGTGACATTGTGGCAAGAGGAGGGTGGGCTCCTTAGTTTCGTGACATCTCTTTTCAATATCTTATATCTAAGTATTACATGCCACTTTTGGACTATTAACGAAAAACTTATCAAAATTTTCTAACTCTATCTCTTCGGCAGCATCAGGTTTTTGACAAATGCTGCCACACGCGCCGCATTTCGTCGTGATTTCGTTACTTATATTTTGTAAGATTACAAAATATGTGACGTCACATTAGGGAAGGGGTTTCACAAATATGACCAACTATGACAAAGGAAATTACTCTAACGTACTTTATGAATGAACCCTAATTATTATGTTAGCTGGTTCTTAGTTTTACATTAATCGCTTGTGTTGAAGGTACATTACTTCCCAGATTTGAATTTCATCATTTCCTGGATTGGTTGACATTATATTACTAGTTTCATTGGTAAGACACTCCAATTTTATTTATTGGTATAGCCAATAAATAAAATTGGAGTATCTGTTTGTGATGTCAAAATAATAGGCTTTTTTCATGTTCACACGGTTATTTGGTTGATACCTATACCTAAAAATCACTTTATATTTTTTTGTCTGTCTGTCTGTTTGTTCCGGGTAATCTTCAAAACGGCTGGACTGATTTCAAAAATTCTTTCACCACTGGAAAGTTATAACATCAGGGCGTAAACCAGGCTATATTTTATACCGGTATTCCCACGGGAACGGGAACTACGCAGGAAAGACTGAAACCTAAGCGAAGCGAGGACGGGTTGCTAGTAATCTTATAAAACTTTATCGATATCCTTGTTCTCCTTCCGTGTGGTGCAGAAAACAATTTACCACAACTATTTTTCTCGTGGATATCGTAAAAAATGACTAAGGGATATAATATCTAACGTCTTCCCGCTATTCGGGAACGTCTGCCGTCGTCGCGCGGTCGGCCTCTCGGCGGGTGACGGACAAACTCCCCGGTCCAGTCACACGCATCTAACTAACTGTATACCACCAATTGGACCACCAATACTTTAATTCCATTCGAATCCTTGACTTCAATGACCGACCTGGATCACGTTTAGACTTGTATATAACTTACTATATCAATGTTACAATCACTAAATTACAGATGGTGCTGTTCTCAATGGACATATATTTGATTATAACTTAAATATACTTCATCAAGTTACAAGCGCATAAAACTATAACTATTACATTGCACCACATTCATGAGGATTACCTACAGCAGTGAAAACTATGAACAAACAATTGCTATTTTTGGATATTTAAATTAATTGTTTGCTCTTGAATTAAAATTTATTAATCTAAAGTTTGACATCTATCGGCATAGATATAGTGATATTGACATAGCTACAGATATAATTTTAATGCATTAGCATTAACGCCACGTGACCATCTCAATGACAACTTACTTCAGTTTAATCCCCCATCCAAATGCATATTACTTTTATTTTAAAATTTATTTAATCCCTTGGTCGTCTATTACGTTAAATACAGGTAAGATAGAGGGTGGTGAAATGTATTCTTACTCCGTCACCACACGCAAAATATAAAGTTATAAAAAGATTATCATAAAGGTTATAATAATTTTCTCCAACCAATACAGATTAATGTCATCATCATCGCAGCCCACGTACGTCCCACGTTGGGCTTGAGCCTCCTCCACAATGGGAGAGACCTACTATACTATGAGGGTCAGACATGGGGTTTCATTTCGAGTTTTCCTTCTCTTGCATAGATCTTATGTGCATATTATATCCCTTAGTTGTCTTTTACGACATCCACGGGCAAGATAGGGAGTGGCGAATTGTATTCTTACTCCATCACCACACAGAACGGACGGATATGTGTACACTTTTTAATATTATTAAGTAATGCATCACAATGCCCTAAATGATTGCTAATGTCATACCGATTCAGGTCGTAAAGCAGTAGCAGCAATTTTATTTGTTTTTTTTTTTCAATTAAAAATTCTCTCCTAAGAAAAATAAAAATGGCTCCAAGTTCGTGATCAGTGTGAGAGCTTACACAGGGCAGTCCATCTGTCTCGTTCGGTAATTACGACTGCTCTTTGCCTTGCGTGTCCAATAAATTACTCTGTATCTTGAGGTACGTGGGGACAACGATAAAAATATATATACGAAATTACGTATCTTGATAGTACATGATCTATAGATTACAAAAAATCTTTACAAAAAAATTTTAATACAAAATATTGATGCTTAAGTCATAATAGCAACTATTATAAGTAGGCGATAATCATGATGTACTCGTTCATAACGTGGTTCGAACAAAAACTGTTTATTATCAGCTCTAAATAGTAAGTTTTCTGTGTAAATATAACAAATATTAATATCACTTCTATTGTGGAGTTGACCCCTTGCTTAGCAGAAGGAAGTAAATGAGATATGATGTTGATGATTAAATAGAAAGCATGAACTTTGAAATGGTCTTACGCGGTAATAGACTTAATGTTATTTATAAATAAGACGTAAATAGGACATAAAACAGCAAAGAATCACTCCTGCTTAATTCCTTGAGAACAAAGACAGAAAAAAAATTGAGACTTATTTGCGAAATATGAATCAGCGAGACTTGAATCTACATCTATTTTGATATATTTAAATATTCATTCATTATATATATTGAAATAAAATTTTAAAACAGTTTTCTGCAAAAAAATATCTACCTTATTAAGTAAGGTTATAAGTAATAAACCAAACAAAAATAGTAAAAAAGAACCATAGTATGACAACAATATAAAAAGAGTTTTATTAGCCAAAAACGATATTAATTTAATTTCGATTTCTGTAATCATATATATAACATACACACATACATTTAGGCAGAGACCACTTCCCTCCACTTGTTACCATCTTGACATACCACTTTCGCCTCCTCCACATTCATAAATCTCCTCATGCATGTTCTTCAGTTTAAGGTACCTACTTTTAACCTGGCCTTTCTTAAGAACGTCCCCGATTTGATCGAGGAACGTTCCCCTTGGACTTCCTCTTTCAACACTTCCGTGCACATTCGCCCGGACAATTTATATTCTTCTTGTCAATCTTTCATTTATTCTTTCTACATGACCGAACCAATTTAACATACCTTCTCCAATCCTTGTCACTACATCTACTTTAATGATTTCTGATGTTTACGCGAGTATTATACATTTTAAATAAAACTACTTTACGGATTTTATCGCGTTTGTATTTGATTTTTGATTACCCGACGTTTCGAACACTTTACAGCGTTCATGATCACGGGTGGACTAAGATGTCTCACGTCCAACAAGTCATCGTTACTGCAGAAAATTTTATAATTATCTACCCGATACAGAAATTAGTTATTAAATATTGACCCACATTTTGATACAAAATTTATTGCCACTGTAAGAAGAAAATGATTCTATATGAAAAAAATATATTGTTTATGGTTAGTAATAATTAAACATTAAAATTAATAGTAATTATATTTAAGAACTAACTAATAATCTAGTATACTACCACCGGATCGGAACACGGTTACACTGAGAAAGATCCGGCAAGAAAACTCAGGTAACATGATGCTAAATTAAAGTTAATTTTGAAGGCGGCTTACTTTATGTTACTAAAAAGGTTTTAATTTATAAAATTATCTTTAGTTATTATTATTGTGGGTCAAATCTATACAATATGAGCTCACGGTGTCTTGCAGTCTTGTGGTGGTCTTTTTGGATTTCTTTTTAATAATGTTTATAACAGGATCCCAGCTTGATGGTAACACCCAGCCATCCTCTCTATTGAAATTTTTGTGTTTTTTAATCTCAATAGCCTCGCGTACCATTCTAGGCAGGTATCGGTGTTCTTTTGCGAGGATTTGTGGTTTATCAAACCTGATATTATGGTGGGCGCGGTCCTGACTATGTTCACAGACTGCAGACCTAGTGTCCCGGCGGTGCTTCACATCGGCTATGTGTTCTTTGATTCGAGTTCTTATGGATCTCTTTGTTTGTCCAATGTAAGAGAGACCACAGTCACAGTCAAGTTTATATACTCCTGCATCTTATAAAGGGATCTGGCACTTGACAGGTGGTAAGAAGGGATCTGAAGAGGATTAGCCAAGTACGCGAGGCTATTGAGATTAAAAAACACAAAAATTTCAATAGAGAGGATGGCTGGGTGTTACCATCAAGCTGGGATCCTGTTATAAACATTATTAAAAAGAAATCCAAAAAGACCACCACAAGACTGCAAGACACCGTGAGCTCATATTGTATAGATTTGACCCACAATAATAATAACTAAAGATAATTTTATAAATTAAAACCTTTTTAGTAACATAAAGTAAGCCGCCTTCAAAATTAACTTTAATTTAGCATCATGTTACCTGAGTTTTCTTGCCGGATCTTTCTCAGTGTAACCGTGTTCCGATCCGGTGGTACTATACTAGATTATTAGTTAGTTCTTAAATATAATTACTATTAATTTTAATGTTTAATTATTACTAACCATAAACAATATAATTTTTTCATATAGAATCATTTTCTTCTTACAGTGGCAATAAATTTTGTATCAAAATGTGGGTCAATATTTAATAACTAATTTCTGTAACGGGTAGATAATTATAAAATTTTCTGCAGTAACGATGACTTGTTGGACGTGAGACATCTTAGTCCACCCGTGATCATGAACGCTGTAAAGTGTTCGAAACGTCGGGTAATCAAAAATCAAATACAAACGCGATAAAATCCGTAAAGTAGTTTTATTTAAAATACATCTACTTTCATACCACAACGTTCCCTAATCACTCTGTTCTTAATTCTATCACTCAATTTCACATGAATCATGTTCCTCAACGCTCTCATATCAATTAACCAATCAATCATAAATATTCCTTATAACAAATAACACCTATGTAAAAACCATAAGAATTGCTCAAGTTAAATTTGATGATTAAGCCTACAAAATTTCAGTTAATAAATATAACGATCAACAAAAGCAGTATAGAAGCAGGTAAAGTAAAATTAGGTGATCCATCTGAACTCAAGGGTGCTAAGGGTACAATAAATTAGTTGGGGACAGTAGGGATAATAAACACGGACGAAATGGCCCTGCCAAATAACTTGTTAGGAGTTACTCTGTCCTCCCCTATTGACTAATTACGACACTTTATTTCGGCCACCGATGGGAACACGAATTAGTTGTTGAAGTTTGTGAGGTATAAACGCTCTCTGTAAGCTGTATCTACACAAGAACTTTACTGAAAATGGATTTGGCTGTCGACTAGTTACTTTACAAATAAATTAAATTTGTTCAATAATATATAATATTTAACCTATAATAATAAAATTGAAAGCTTGGTTGTAATATCAAAATAGTGGGCTTTTTTCATGCTCACACGGTTATTTACACGATACCTATTCCAGAAGACCAGTCTTTCTCTAAAAAAATGTCCTCAAATCGGCTCGACAAATATTAATAATTAGCAACCCGCCCTCGCTTCGCTTCGGTTTCAGTCATCTTTCCTGCGTAGTTCCCGTTCCCGTGGGAATACCGGGATAAAATATAGCCTAGGTTACTCCCTGATATTAAAGCTTTCCATTGGTGAAAGAATTTTTGAAATCGGTCTAGCCGTTTTGAAGATTACCCGAAACAAACAGACAGACAGACAGACAAAAAAATTATAAAGTGTATTTTAGGCATATGTATAGTGCAAATAGCCATGTGAGCATAAAAAAGCCTATTATTTTGACATTACAAACAGACACTCCAATTTTATTTATTGGTATAGATATTTTACTACCAAGTAGCTGCCTATACAAGGAACAACTTTGCCTATATTTGATCCCGATATTGCTTCGGAAATAAGCTGATAGAACCGCTTGCATTTGCTAGTTATATATCATTAAGTTTGTTCAACAACTTATAATCATAATTGCTGTGTAGTTTTATGACCAGCCGCCTATCTAACGTCAACCCTGGGAATGTAATTGTTGACCACTCGGCATCAAATGACTGACTGTGGTCTGTGAAATTTTTTTTTTTTTTTTGTGTGTTTATTTAGCTGTTGGTCGCAGATGACCTTGACAGCTTAACGCGGGCAATGGGCGAGCGGAAGGCTCTCAACCCGGTATATGGTCTATGTAAAGCGCTTAGCCATCTTATATAATACCCACAAGCAATATAAGGGTTAATAGTATTCATAGATACACAACTCTCACGAATATACCTTTTTAACCTACCATACGGGCCTATAAACTACCGTATTCCCTCCCCATCGCCATTAGGCCGACCAATGGGACCGATTTCTTGACTTCCGTGACCAACCTGACGGGTTACCCTTTCGGATACCGTTCCTTTCGACCCGGTAACCAGACAGTGTTGCCAGAGCGTCACCCTCGCACGGATTAACGAATATACCTGCGAGTATACAAAAAATCCAACCTATACATAGTTGTAAAACTTAAATCTAAATCCCATATCACCACTATCGCAAATGATCAAAGACCAAAGGCATACAATCCCAAACAATCACCTATCAAGTTAATCTACGTAGCCAGTGGCGCATAAATCGATGCGCGGGCGCCGGTTACTTTACGCTCCATGTCGTACAAGGATGCCCACTCAGCGAGAGATAGCACACAACGGATTTTATCACCGGTGACAATAGTATGCCTGTACCGATGAATTTGCTATATGTACAGAGATCGAGGAAACAAGTACCGGCGTATGGTTAACTAGAGTTCTCGAATTAATTTTTCTTTTCTCCCATTTTCAAACAAATTGAGAATTATTAGAAATATTTTGATGCTCGAATACTCTCGAATTCGAAATAATTTTTCCGAAATAATTCGAATTATTATTTTTAATTCTTTTTTTATTTATTACCAGAACAAAAAACGTTACGTATACAAATAATGACATTTAAAACCACTTACGTTTGTTAAAATTAATGTCATTGACAGTAGCGGTTTATAGTTTAGATATAAAATACGATTTCAATTTGTTTTATGTTTGAAGTTATAATATTATTTCTAACTTCATCAATTATCATCATCATTTCGGTTCGAAGCTTCTCTTCTGAGTTTTATTTCGAGTTTACTATCTCTTATTTTACTAATTCTATTCTATTTCTCCCTCTGGTGGGCTCGGGTCCTATGGGTGCTATGCCACTATGGGTGAGAAATTCATATACTTTACCACGCTGGTCAAACGTATTGGTATAGGGTTTTATTTGGAGTTTTCCTTTTCTTAAATAAATGTTACATGCATATTATATCTTTGAGTCTTCTTTTACGACAGCCACGGGCAACATAGAGAATGGTGAATTGTATTCTTAGCCCGTTCTCGCACGATGAATTTTTATCGATATTTTAAATTGATTGAATTTAAAATCGACACATATTCGCCGGTGTTAATTCAAGGCGTCTAGTTCACCAGACAGGTATATGCTGGTACTCGTTTCCTCAATTTTTATTGGATATTTTATTTGTTACCGACGATAAAAACACCTTAGCAAATATGTGTAAAAGCATAGCTTTTTGTCGGCAATTTACTGAAATAAATGTATTACTTAGACTATGTGTATTCTCTTGGCTTGAACTGTAACTTCGTGGGGATGGATTAAGAATATAATTCACCTTGCCCGTAGCTGTCGTAAAAGACGACTGGGGGATATTATGCATGTAAAATCTATGTAAGAAGAAGAAAACTCGAAATAAAACCCTATACCAACATGTTTGACTAGCATGGTATACAGTAGATAAATTTCACTCATATTGTGGCCAGTAATGGGAAGTATATAGAATGAGCTATGATTATGATATTGAAAACAATGCATTAGGACATACTAGATGGCGTATTGATCGATTTCAAGGAATTACAGTTTTAACCCCTTTTTTTTTCTTTTTGGTTTTTTTTTTTAAGGGTGGGCCATAGTCAGCGCATCCCCTGCCCGGATCCGTCCGAGGCGACAGAGGGACGGCGCGCGGCCCCATGACCCACCTGTGATACGTCGCCTTCGACATTTTTAACCCCTGATGCAAAAAGAGGAGTGTTATAAGTTTGACCTTGATGCCTGTGTGTGTGTGTGTCTATCTGTGGTATCGTAGATCTCAAACGGATGGACGGATAACGATGCAGTTTTTTTATTTGAAAGTCAGTTTCCTTGCGGTGGTTCTTAGTTATGTTTGGTTAATGTTGGTCCAGCACTGTAAAACTATCAGCCTCTTTCCAAAATGATGTAATAGCATATATTTACTCGATTAAGTGCTTCACGTGTGCCAGTATATTCGTCAAATGACAATAAATTGATAATTCTTGTTTAAGAGAACGTAATACTTTTTTTTATTATTTTAGTTTGTATCGGGGGTTTTTAAAAATTTTCAAATTTAGTTATTATTTTTAGTTTTAAATACAAACAAAACAGTGGCTGTTGTATTAACTAGTTATTTATACACAACTATTTTTGCTCACATAAATTACAACTTATAACAAAAAGACGAAACAGTCACGCCGGACGGACCATTGAAGTCAAGGTTTCGATTCTAGTAGTCCACTTAATAGGCAAAGAAGTAAAATTGGGGTCTCGTCTTTACTCATAGCTAGCAAAACGAACTAGCTCATAATGTACAAAGAGGCTGTCAATCTCAGTAGTTAGACGGTCATTTGCGCTTTACATAATACGGTAGCGCGACAAAAGCTCCTTTTGTTTAGTAGTTTAAAAACGTTTATGTCGCGTCATTTTATATTAAGTGCTAACCCTGGCGACTTCAAATTTCATTCAATATATAAATCTATACAAAAAATAAAATTGAAGTGTCTGTTTATGCCAAAATAATAGAATGTTTTCATGCTCACTCGGTTGCACGATATACTTAAAAACCAGTATTTATATCTGTTTGTCTGTCTGTTTGTTTCAGGCAATGTTCAAAACGACTCTACTGATTTTGGTAATACTTTACTACCAGATAACTATTTTCTTCTCAAACGACCCTATATTTTTTTTTAAAGACAACACACCCTGCGCCAAGGAAATAATCCTTGTGTTGCGGGGGACTTTACAAACATATAATTAATGGACACAAATTTCATCCAGACTCAGAACAACAATTTGCGGGTCGCACAAAGTGTCGTCCTGCGTGGAATTTGAACCCGCGACATTGGCTTGATAGCTTATCTTAACCACCACGCCATCTGTGCAATCAATTTTACTCAGTCCGAAACTAAAACTCTAGACCTTGCATATTATATTAGAAATATTGGAGATTTTATAATGCGGGAACAAACCGAAACCAAAGCGAAGCGAAGGCAGATCGCTAGTACAAAATAAAGAAGTAGTGAGGTGACAATATTGTTTGTTACTTGGTACGGGTACAGTGTTATCGAATTTCGATTTACGACGTTGACAATATCTGTTGAAGCTCATGTCGCCTTCGTGTATTTTTATCTTTTGTGAATGCGTTATTTGTGAATCCGATGCGAATATATTATCTGACACCGCGAACATTTGTTACAGACTTATTTAAATTGTTTAGTTTGCAATGATATAGAATCAACGAGACTAAATAAGGTGGGATAAAAGAAAATAACTCTAAATGCATGTTTTATTATGGTTTATTTTTGTAAGATTTATCAATGAAAGTTAAAATATGAAGTTGTCCGTGTCTAAGTAGCATTTATACCTATATTGCGGCTATTTTCTTAGAATAATAAAACAATATGTACCCCGTGTGGCGACGGGATAGAATACAATTGTCATCATCCCTTACTTGCCAGTGGGAGTTGTAAGAATCATCCAAGGGTCTCACCGGAAGAAGCAGCAGCTATCTCCTGGGAAAACTTAACACCTACTGCGATTGCCAACCCATCTACCATGCGTGGCGATTATGGAATTACTAAACCTACCAAAAATGGATTCAATTAAAATTACGGCCTCCAGACACGGCGGCGCCTTTCCATGAGCTCATCTTGAAAGTCGCAGGGAACCGTAGGATGCATGTGGTACGGGACCGTTCCGAGTGGTATTCTCGTAGGGAAGCCTATATCCAACGGGGGACGTCTACAGACTGATGGATAGATCGATAGGTATACTACGTTCTGTTTTAAATTTTTTATGTATTGTCACTCCGTGTAATGACAGAATAAGAATTCACCAGAACTTTTTCTAGTCTGAGTATATATATATATATATATATATATATATATATACTCAGAATAAGGAGAACTGGAAAGCACATATATATATATATATATGTGCTTTCCAGTTCTCCTTATTCTGCATAGATAACATGTAGTTTAGTAGTAGAGTTTTACTTCTATTGCAGCGATGACAGGAGACAGACCCTTAATCGCCATTAATAACCCCCGCGGGAATAGAAGAAATAGTCAATCGTATTCTTACTTCTTCACCACACGGAAAGAGAAAGAAAAAAACAATAGAAAATAGAACCATAAATCATGTGCCGTATTATATTAACCATAAATTTTTGTATTTCTCAGTATAAATTATGTTGTTTATAGGTTTAACATTTTGACCTAAATAAAGCTTGTGTAAATAGTGATTAATAAGATAAATTAATATTATCCTACTCATTGATCTAATAAACTTATTGAGATCATCTTAAATCTTTATAACAAAAGGATACTAAATAACTAATCAAGTCAGTTAAGTTACGAGTGTTAATTATCACGTAATAAATTAACATTGACCTAAATATTTGAAATACGTGTAATTTTATTTTACGTATAATTGTGAAATATAATGATTCGATATAATTTCCGGGAGCATTTTACATTAAAAATATTTTTTTCTAATTTTATAATGCTTAGACTTGATTTTTACTTTGCCGACCTTTTGAAACATTTTTCAGCGTTCATGGTAAAAGAGGACTAAGCTATATCTCGTCCAACAAATCATCGCTACTATAGAGATTTATATCCGCTATAGTACCAATTGTACGACGATACGAGCGATTATTTGGTTGTCATACGTAGGCCTATTCGACTGATCTAATTAGTAAGGTAATTGGAACCGATTTCCAACAATTAAAATCTCACGTTTGATAATCATTTTTCGCTCGCTAAACAAGTTTACAACATAACCTAGCATTTTAAATGTCTTATTAATCATTTACGACTTCCACGAGCAATGTAGGAGTTGGTAGTATTCACAGTCGGCACCACACAGCAATTGCCGATATTATAAATAATTGTATCCTACCATAATAAATCTTACCGTCTTCATTTGATACAAATAAATATTAGCTCCTTACATATGAAATTGGCGTTTTGTACGGGAGGAATATAAAGTCATTCTTTTTTGTAAAATATATTTAATTAATCAAAGTATGCACCGTTGTTATCTATGCACTTTTACCATCTCATAGGTTGTTCATTGATCCCTTTACAAAAAAAACCATAGGGGCGAGAATCAATAAACTCTTTAAAGGCGGTTTGGACTGCCGCATCGGAGTTGAATATTTTTCCTTGTAAGAAGTTGTCCAAATTTCGGCAAAATTGTAATCTGTTGGAGCGAGATCGGGGGAGTACGGTGGATGTCGCAGACATTCCAATTGTAGCTCATCTAACTTAGTGGTTGTTTGTTGTGCAGTGTGTGGTCTTACGTTGTCGTGAAGCAGCAGTGGCCTAGAGCGTTGTTTAGCAGCTAGTTCTTCCTTCATGGTTTGCAGTTGCTGACAATAGATATCTGCCGTAAACGTTTGGCCAGATTTTAGAAAGCTGTAGTGAACGACACCAGCGCTAGTCCACCAAATACTCACAAGTAATTTTTTTTTTTGTTTTTAGTTTTGTTTTGTCACTTACCCCGAAGCCTGCAGCTATTTCTGAAGTGCTTTGTAATGAATCCGCTTCCACAATAGCCTTTAATTCTTCATTTTTCACTTTGGTCGCCGGCCGTCCACGGGGTTGGTTCTGAAGGACGAAATTTCCAGATCGAAAACGTTGAAACCAAAAACGTACCGTACTTTTTTTGCGACACCAGCGCCGTACACATCATTAATCCTTCGAGCTGTTTCTGCAGCACTAGTGCAACGGTAGAACTCGTATTCGTAAGTATACCGATATTTCATGTTTTCCATTGTGCGATAATAAGCGACGCCAATGAAAAAAATAATGAGGGAAAACAAATGAATGACTGTTTTCAAAACCCAAATATACCAGCTAAATGAATTTATAAATTTGAATTTGGAATTCTTAACCAAAGAGGAGATATTTCAGATCAAAGTGTCAGTACGACAAAACACTAATTTCATATGTAAGGACCTATTATCTATACCAATAAATAAAATTGGAGTGTCTGTTTGTAATGTCAAAATAATAGGCTTTTTTCATGCTCACACGGTTATTTACACGACACCTATACCTAAAATAGCAATTAAAAAATTTTTGTCTGTCTGTCTGTTTGTTCCGGGTAATCTTCAAAATGGCTGGACCAATTTCAAAAATTCTTTCACCAATGGAAAGCTATAATATCAGGGCGTAAACTAGGCTATATTTTATCCCGGTATTCCCACGGGAACGAGAACTACGCGGGTAAAACGACTATAACCTATAACCGAAGCGAAGCGAGGGCGGATTGCTAGTAATAAATATATGTATTAAATTAGAGCTACAACTTCTTGTAAATTTGATTTAATAATATGAATACCCATTGTGACGTGACAATTCAATTTCATAATCATAAAGGCTAATAATCTTAATAATATCCGCGTGGCGATGGAGTAAGATTACAATTTACCACCTCCTCTTAACCCATAGATATCGTAAAAGACGACTAAACGATTAAATGTGCATATAACATCTATGGAAGAGAAGGAAAACATCAAGTAGAATAGTTGGTCATTTTCCCTCCTATAGTGGAGAAGGCTCGCGCCCAACAGTGGCATAAGCTGAAATGAAAAAGCTAATAAAAAAATCATTTCAATCATATAGAAGTACGATTAATGTTAATACAACCAAAATCTAAAATCTAACATAAATTTCTGTTGCCCGCTTCACGTGGAATGGCCCAAAGGTTATATTTTTTACAAAAAACTTCTTAAGTCCGTCACATTCAACCATCAATACCAACGGTCGTGCCCCTCGAGGCTCGTAGTCGCAACGAAAAATCATTCCGCTACTAAAATATCAATAAAACACAAACGCGAGTACCACGCAGGGACTCGTTGTAACGCGCCTGAATCACTAACGCGTTTGAATGCGGACCTGCCCTTTTGATGGGACACTTTATTTTTTCTAATGGCCCATGTAAGTATATTATGAGGCTAACATTTTCTTTTTTTTTATTGCAACGGGGAAAAATGTATCGGCCGTGTGAAAAATTCAGAAGTACTTACGGGGTTTCTATTTGATTACTTAGTAACAAGAAACGATATTCTATTCTGACAAGTCTCTGCCGTCCACTATGGTATATAGGCCACCAGAAGTGGGATAATACAGCAATAAGTACGTATAATTGTATTTTTTTTATTGCTTTGGATGGGAAACGAGCAAACAGCACTCCTGATGGTAAGTGATCCTACCGCTCATGGAATATTGCTAGGCCGCTGCCTGCCATGAAGAATTTGAAGAAAGTGTGAATGCGTGCAATGAAGTTCGGTGATACTAAAAGCATCACTAAACCTCACCATACGTAAACACCCTCAGAAATTTTCCGGCTCACTCGCTCGCATATTTTTGCTAGAAAACACTTGAAAATAGTATATATTTAAAAAAAAAATCTCAACAAACAAGTTTACAACTGAGATTCCTATCCTTACGGTCTATAGCATTATAATGCCACTGGACCGACAAAGTAAATAAGTATTTTTAAAGAAAAATAATTCACATAGTTCTAATGTTGTTTTGAATTTGTCAGCAAATTGAATTTATTTGCTAATTTTTACCAAAAGTCTCTTTAAAACAATTTAAGGTAAAAAAATGCTATTTCATAAAAAGCATGCCAAAACTCTACTTGCACTTTACGCAATCATAATATCATTAAGACACTCCCGTATTCCCAAAACGTACGTCTACGACTTTGGCCTTTATATGGGACATTTTATTTTTGTAATGGCTATCACTAGAGCATTCCCAAGTTACGTTTACTCATGTCTTTTTATTTTTATTGCGCCAATATTGAGGCGGGAGGGATGAAAAAATATTTTTGCCGTGTGAAAACTTCAGTAGAATTAGTAATAAGTAAGGTCAGATGATGTTATCTTATTTCTGATATTTTATTACTGTTATTGGTAAGAGAATTTGAGGTTATTTTTAGAGTAAATGGCGGATATAACGAACGAGCTTTTAAAAACATAGATAGCGGATACACGGATATATATATATATATATATATATATACGTTAAGATACCAAAATTGGCATCCGCCAGTGTCGTGGATTAGATTCCCAAGCAGGACAGGACTTTGTGCGGTCCAGGAATTGTTATTCTTGTCAATGTAATCATCCTCTGCAATGCAAGGATTATTTCCTTAATGTTGGAGTGTAAGGTGTTGCTTAAAAAATTGCTAGAATTTTTTTATTGACGATCATGGCAAGCGAGCAAGCACTACACCTGATGGTAAGTGCTGCTGCACATGGCCCTTTGCAATACCAGGGGCACAGCCAGGCCGTTGCCTACCGTGAGGAAAATACTCTTCTTAAACCTCGTTTAAAGAAGGATATGTCATAGCGCTCGGGAAACACAGCAGCAGGTTGCACGTATATGGGAGAAATGATCGCTGGAAACGTATAGTTGAAGACCATAACTTTTCAGGTGAAATGGATGAACCCTGCTACGGTGTCAAAAGGTACGTTGGTAAAATAGTGACGGTGGTATCCAGTCAAACAATTCGTCGGAGCACTCCCTATGAATGAGTCGGTAGAGTACACAGTGTTCCAAAATCTCTGACAATGACTCCAATTTGTCCGTAAGAACATAGAACAAATATTTGTTCGATTCGGAATTCATTCAATCATAGTAGTCTATCCATTAGTCTTCTGTTTGACTCAGATCACCTCCACAAGAGGAGTGGAATTACCCTATTATACCACGCTTTTTGCGTGTGGTGATGGAGTAAGAATACAATTCACCACTCTCTATCTTGCCCGTGAATGTCGTAAAAGACGAGATATAATATGCACATAAGGTCTGTGCAAGAGAAGGAAAACTTGAAATGAAACCCTATATCAACATGTCTGACCAGCATGGTATAGTAGGTCAAATTCCCTTTTATTGTGGAGGAGGCCCGAGCCCAACAGTGGGACGTATGTGGGCTGCAATTATGATGATTATGAAGAGTATAAAATATTTATACAACTTTTTGTTAACAAGATTTATTTCCTAGAACGATGGTTCTATAACCTTTTAAAAAAATGCATTACTTATTTTGTTAGAGCAAGTATCGTTGTAAATCGAAGCTCAGAGACACTGGCGTTGTCTTCCCCTATCTTAAATAGTGGCGGCGGGTTTCTGAGTGGCTATTTATTGGCGGTAATTAAAAAGAAAACAGACAAAAGGCCCGCAGCTGACCGAAGCGTGCCGAGAACACCAAGTAAAATAGTGAGGTGAATATTTTACTGTCGATAATTCTCCATATTCAATGAGTTTAATTTTCTTATATATAAAAAAGATGAAGACGGCATTGGGATAGTAAGTTCATAAGTACATAGATATACTGAGCGAAGTAGTGACCTCCCTTGTCAAATATCTT
Source organism: Lymantria dispar (assembly GCA_032191425.1). NCBI lineage: Eukaryota > Metazoa > Arthropoda > Insecta > Lepidoptera > Erebidae > Lymantria > Lymantria dispar. The sequence continues at coordinate 10,089,571 of CM063452.1, read as the reverse complement.
AACGTGTGCCGAGACTTCAATTCCTGCATAGAATAACCCTTTACAACATCTAAAAATTATTATGTTCTAAATTTATATACAAATTATCGTTATTAATATACAAAAAGGGAACTGTCCGCTCAGGACGCCTGGCAGATGTAAAATATCGAAATTATTCTGTACAAGTATACAGTATGACTGGTAAAAGATTGTACATATTGAAGGAAACGATAGATAATGGCCACATGTAACTAATAAAAGTGTAAAAAGAAGATAATATTAATTAACTACATAGTAAACATCAACAATATTAGTGTTACAAGACTTCCAAAAATATTGTCACCCTACTGGCGATACACCGATACCGATATCGAGTAAAAGTTTTTTTAGTACTGTTGTCAAGATTTTGGATATTTATTACTAGAATTACTAAAGCTAGGTGTAGGAATAATGTCATAAAAACACGTAAGTTAGTTGCAGATTCATAGCTCTTACCAATCCTGAGATAAAGTGATTTGTTTCTAATCAAAACAATAGGTTTGCCAGCGTACGTTGACCTCTGTCTGCGGCCCGCGACGCAAAAAAATACCTACTGGGTCGAGTCGCATAGGTAGAATATTTACCTAAAATGTAACTAGTTCAATGTCACGCGAACTGTTTAGTACCTACAAGTGCTGACGTACGTTGACCTATCCCATGTGTTCATAACTAAATGTTTTTATAAGATAATTAGTTCAAAATTTAAGTACCAATTTTTTTTATATATTCGGTATCAGAATCGAGTACTGAATACCCTCCTTCAATATGTACAATCTTTTACCAGTCACCCTGTATATGCATAAAAGAACAGATTACGATAGGAACTAATATGACATAAAGTATTAATAAAATATTACGATTTCTTTTTCCAGAAAATGGTGATTCTTATTCAATAAACATTTATTTTCATTAGTATGCACTATAGGTATTAGAATGTCCGGGATTTCTCTGCGAAATACAATCCGGCATACGGAAATCCGCAGTAGAACTGGTGTAACCGACATATCACGATGAATTAGTACGCTGAAGTGGCAATGGGCAGGCCACATCGCTCGACGAATCGACAACCGCTGGGGAAGAAAAGTTCTCGAGTGGCGACCACGACGACGACCACGACCTGGTGAATGTTGCTGGACGTCGTTGGATGCACGCGGCCCAGGACCGTACTTTGTGGCGTAACATGAGGGAGGCCTACGTCTAGCAGTAGACGGCGGTAGCCTGACACGATAATGATGATGATGATAGGTATTAGTTTAGGTTAATAATTTATTTTGAGCACACTAGAAAGCATTGCACAAAATTCTAAAACAGGTTATGGTTTCGGTACACAAAGAGGTACCTCAGATCTGGTCAAGCAATAAACGCAAATGTCTACTGTGCAGAACTACGAACAATGATGGCGAAACTCGCAGTAAAATAGCCTCGACTTGTCAATCGATCTTCACCATTATTGCTCCTTGATAACGCAAGACCTCATACTGCTTGAGAAACTATTTTAACACGACAAGACGTGCAGTCAAAAACCATACGTCATTCTCCATACTCGCCAGACCTTGTCTCAATCGAGTACCATTTTTCCGCGATTTGGTAAATTTTTGCACGGAATAAAATTTTCTTCCAAGGAAGCAGTACAAAATACCTTCACACAGTTTGCGGAGTCCAGGACCCCAGAGTTCTATCGCAAAGGTTTAAATGATCTTCCAATTAGATGGCAGAAATATATAGATAACGGGGGTAAATACTTTGATTAAAGAAATCTGTTTTATGAACAAAAGAAATCGTTTTTATTTATTAGTACCTACGAAACGGTAGTTTCATACTTTAATCCCTAATATATTTTTCTTTCAACACCCCTGCACTGAAGCATTAATCTTTGCATTGCAGGGGTTTTAGAAATATATTATTAATGAGTACAAATTACATCCAGACTGGGAACAAAAATTTGTGTCTCGCACAAAGTATTGTCATACGTGAGAGTCGAACCCGTAGCACTTCGCAGGGTGGGTCGGTGTCTTGACCACTGCACTATCTGTACAGTCTATTACTATTTCGTAATCTTTTACAAGGCTGGTTTGTAAATAAAAATCTTTAATTTGTGTTCAATTTTTAATTTGTTTTTATGCAGTTTCTTTACTTATATTGTTTTGTTTAAATTTGTTTAACAGGATACACATAGTAAACAAATTAAAAGTAATTTCATTAAAAATTATATCTTTATACAGTTAGTGAATAACTTATACTTATTCATTTTTGCCGCGTAAGAAAATTACTTTTTCGTGTGGTGACGGAGTAGAAACACAATTCACCACCTTTTTCTTTGCCGAAAGTCCATCTGAAAATATGATTAAAAGACCATTCGTTCACTATAAAGGAGGATAATTCGACATAAACCAGACCAAGTTAGTATAGCAGTTCAGTTTCTTTGCCTTTATGGCAAACACACTTCATCATTTCGGTTCATATACGTCCCACTGCTCGGCTCGAGCCTCCTCCGTAATAGAAGAGTCATTACCCTACTATATACCACGCTGGTCAGACGGGTTGGTATATTTTTTTTTTATGGGTTGGCTATGGTAAGCGCACGCGCGCTCCATTCCGTCCGGGGCGATAAAAGGACGGCGCGCGGGCCCATAACCCACCCGTACCCACGTCACCTCGTTGTTGGGCCGACCACCGGAGCAGGGTGACTTGTCGTCAGTGGTAGACGGGTTAGTATAGTGTTTTATTTCGAGTTTTCCTTCCCTTGCATAGACGTTATATGCATATTATATCCCTTAGTCGTCTTATACGACATCCACAGGTAAGAAATGGAGTGGTGAATTGTATTCTTACGCCGTCACCATACGGAATACACCCTTATGCGACTTATATAGATTGAAAAATAAAAATCTTATGTTTTTAGTCTTCTTATTACCGAACATTTCAAGAAAAAAAATTCATCGTTTAAGCTACAAATATGTTTAACTTTCACGTCCCTAACTAAGATCACAAGTTGGTCGTGCGAAAGAGGACTTTTATCAGTCGCGAACGATACCAATACTCCTAGATTCGACAAGTAATTTATTGCCACCCTACTAAGCCACCTGAACTTACGCACAAGAAATTATTCTTACGTGAGATGTAATACAGTCTATTTTTGCACGCAATAACGTAATCAATAAGTTTGTCAAAAAAATCTTAGTACAATTTACAGAAAATAAGTGCTACGCTATAACATAATAAGGCATAAATTTGAATGTAGACAGTCAAGTCTTGAATGAATTAAGCGGAACTTTTCGTGTAAACCAATCGACAAATAACACATTTTTCATCGGCAAAATACGTTAAATACAAGAATAATTTCACTGCTGGGTCGAGCCTCCTCCCCAATAGCGAAGTTGACCTACGATACCATCCTGTTATGACCTGTTGGTATAGGGTTTTATTTCGAGTTTTCCTTCTCTTGCACAGATGTTATATGCATATTATATCCCCAAGTCCTCTTTTACTACATCTACGGGTAAGATATAGGGAGTGGTGAATTGTATTCTTACTCTATCACTACAAGTAGAAAAAGAATTTGAAGATTAAGAATAAGTTCAATGATTTACTTCTTTTTTTGTTTTTAAAGGCTGCTCTAGCCTGCACTAAAGAAATAATCCTTGTATTGCGGGGGACTTTTATCATTATCATTAATCATTTAATAAAAGTCCCCGCGTCCAAGCATGTTATATCCGTTATTGGTCTTTTACGGCACCCACGGGCAAGAGAGGTGGTGATAAATTGTATTCCTACTTCGTCACCACACGGACAGAGATATAATTCCTATCATCTAGACAAAAGAATGAAAAATTTGAATATAACCCTGAACCATCACACCTAATCAGCGTGATATAGTAGGTCAACTATTGTGGAGGAGGTTCGAGCCCAACAATGGGGCGTACAATATGACTCGTACCTATAGACTAAAAAGGAAATAACTAATCGATCTGTTGACGTTCACTGTAGGGTCTCCCATAACCAGATAGTGCCAAAGTCTTTTCTTAACCTACAAAATAAGACGACCAAGAAGAATACTTATACCAGCATAACAACTTCTTATCCACTTATAATAAAATAAAATCGTGTGACAACAGCATAAGAATATAATTATCGCTCTTATCTGGCCATGGAAGTTGTAAAATTCAGCTAAAATTACCATAAGAATAGGCAAAATCTTCATCCTGGGTAACACTATGTAACCTACGTCCTAGTATATATGGGCGCATATCGCCCTCTATCGGCAATATTTGTAAATTGTTGATGTATGTGTTATCAATTATAGTTATAAACATGTTTGAAATATTTGCAACTAATATTTAAATAATTATTTGTAGTAACAACACTGCTATTTACCATGCTATTTACCATCCATTTAAGACACTTTTTGAATGTATTTCTAGAAATCTTCGATTTAATTGTTTAAATATTTATATAATTGATCAAATTAAAATCGATTAGAATTAATGTAATTATTTGTAACCATATTTAGTTGTTTTTACACAATAAAGATTGTAATTTATCTCTAGTTAGAGCGCCGTCTGTTGAACAATATATGAGAACAATATTTTCTTTAATTACATTAATGTAAATTGTGTAAAAATGACTATTTGGAATTATGTTAAATGCATTAGAATATTTATCATAATTATTTAGCTATATTCAGATAGTTAACAATATTGTTTTATTGGTTTGTTATAAAAAGTAATTGTAGTTACTAAGACTAGACCGTTTCATTGTAAAGCGGAGGATAGAGGACAGATTTACTTCACTCACTTCTCCGGCAAGAACTCCTAATAAATACAGTGATTACATACTCAGTATTTTACTATCATCGTCCAAATTCCTGGCGCAACGCCGACAGCAGCGGTGGGATCACAGCCCCAAAACTCTTCAAGATCTACGGATGACCTTCACTATGGAGCAAGTGATGGATCTCCTGACCTCCATTACAAAATACTGCTGCAACAACAGCTGCGAGAGCCGCATTTTCTACGGAGGCTACAATGTAACGGCGGCACCAAAATTTTTATCTACCGCCGTTCAACCCTGACGAGAGATCGCATCGATAATCATCGACATCGGGGACTAGTGCGCAAATGTTAACGAGACGACCATGGCTTTCAACATATAACGGCAAGAAGCAAGAATGGAGGCTATTCTTGAACTCAAAAGGTACGGCAGACACATGGGCATTTTGGATCAATTACATGGCAACAAGTGGAAGATGACGTCGTTAGAACCTTCGGCAAGGAGTTCCGGTATGCTGGCTACGTCCAGAGGTGGCGCAGCTGCATCTCTGAACAAGCGGACAGTTACGCAGACTACGCTACAACAGGCCGGGCTCTGTTCAAACGTTTGAGGCGTGAGGCTACGGACTCCGAGCGAGGTGATCGACCCCGTAATAACAAGGTATTTATCTTGAATTAATAAGATCTGAGCTATTGCAAAACACATCTTGACTTTGTCTAGGCTCGTGTTTGTTTTGGTAACTTTTCGTTAGCGAAAACTACCGTCTAACAGTAATTGTAACTGTCTGAAGGCGACGCCCTGTCTGAAGGCGACGCCCTGTCTGAAGGCGACGCCGGGGGTTTCACCGGTGTGCAGGCGGTGAAGAGTTATGTAATGACTATTGACGCCAAAAAGTACTGATGTGTTGAATAACTAGCAACCCACCCTCGCTTCGCCTCTGTTTTAGTCGTTTTACTCGCGTAGTTTCCGTTCCCGTGGGAATACCGGGATAAAATATAGCCTAATTTACGCCCTGATATTATAGCTTTCCATTGATGAAAGAATTTTTAAAATCGGTCCAGCCGTTTTGAAGATTACCCGGAACAAACAGACAGACGGACAGGCAGACTGACAAAAAAAATATTTAATCTGTATTTTGGGCATAGGTGTCGTGCGGGTGACCGCGTGAGCATGAAAAAAAAAGCCATTTTGACATTACAGACACTCCATTTTTATTTATTGGTATAGATATTGACTAATAATAATAGTAAAACAGCACTGGACATTTAAAAATGATTAGACCCGTATTTGGCATCTTTCGTGACGTAAAAGGCGCTCAAGTCCCGGTGACGTGAGCGCGGCAGCGCGCGAGAACCTCTGCCCGCGCGACCAATTACCCCGCGCGCCAGTTACCCCGCGCGCCAGTTACCCCGCGCGCACTTGCATAGCAACAATAGAATGCCTACTACATATTTAAGAATTATTAAATAGTTCTTATTTTGAATAATTCGCATCGCTTACACTGTCTAGTAATTGTGTTAACTGTAATAACCTAGGACCTTTTTGTGATGTAAATAGAAGCGTCTACTTATCACGCTTGCAGAGTCCTTGATTTATAACTTTCATAACCCCTTTAATACGACGAAGTTTATAGTACCGTTTTTGTTATAGAAAATACCATAGTGAAAATAATTATTTCCGTTAGCAAATCGATAAAATTTATGGTTAACTAACAATCGGACTATTATTTTTACTTCTAGAGATCGCATTATCACAAGGTAAAGTTTTCAATAGCTTATTCCATACTGGTGTTGATTGTTCTCTGGTTCGATTCCGGGCAAACGCCAGATCGTTGATGTTGCTTGTATTACAACCAAAGTTAGTTTCCATGATGTGTCGAGGTAGAATTGGTTATGACATTATTAGTGCTGTTTAGTATTACCGTAAATCTTAAAGAAGGTATATATAGAAAACTGTAACTGCTGATAAATGAACCCTCCATGCTATCTATAACTTTGATTTTTAACTTTCTAAACTACTCAATATTGTTTTAAGTTACATGATGTTCTCAAGCTTTGAACCTAGTTTTACACTCTGCAACTGTGTATCGCAAATAAAGACCAGTGCGTTAATAATAAAACTAAAAGGCTGATTAAATAGTTCAACGCAGACCCTATAGATTATCACCTCTATAACGCTATGAAAATGAGATAAGCTGCCTTCACTTTAAATATCACTAAATGCTTAAAAGTCCTCGCGTAGTTCAGTATGCGACCGATGGGCGTTAAAATAAATACCGCTCATGACCTGAATACGCTAGACTTCGTTTAAAGCTATTAAGCACTTTGTCACTTCTTAGGTGGTCAATTCTTTAAAGTGGTAACTAAACTTAAGGTTTCAAGGCAAGGCGAAAAGAGCTTACTCCAGGAGTGCGTAACTGGTAGCATTTCTTTAAAATTTTTAGTTTAAAGTGGAATATCGAAAGGGCGACTGCTTAGTTAATACAGATTATAGTCTTGATCTGTGTTAAGTAAACCATATGCTCTAAAACGAAATAATTGTTTATCTCGTCATAAATTCATCCACTCTTGACTATAATTGGCTTCTTGTAGGGCAGAAGAGTGATCCTTCAATAAAGGAGATTGTTGACTCGGACAGTAGTCGATACTTATGTCATTTTACAAGATATTGCCGAGACATAATGTTCAAATAGATAAAAAACCTCCAACTCGCTATCGTTTCACGTAATTATCCTTAGAAACTCGTGTTACGATCACACTGCACTGCACAGATGACGTAGTGGTTAAGATATTGTGCCAGTGTCGCGGGTTCGAATCCCGCACATGACAACTCTGTGCGATCCATAATTTTTTGTTCTGAATTTGGATCTAATTCGTTTCCATTAACTATGTGTTTATTACCTCCACCGCAATATACTGATTATTGCGAGACTACCACAACTTTTGTTGCGAAAAAGGACTGGCTGGCAATGTCGACTGGTTCCAAAATTTGTTAAAAATTGTTTTAGCTAACATTCGTAAAGCCGACATCGGGCGTAAAACAATTGACTTCCAATTTATAAAATTGCAATATAATTTTCATACTGTGTGCGTTGACATTACAGGCTGCATTCATGGCAGACATGATCAGGCAGAATACGCATGTCTTTATAGTAGTTTACACTAAGGACGTCACAATCGGCTATGAGCTCTTTTTGTGAAGTTGTAACAATATTTGGAACTCATCTCTTTATTATAATAATGAATAAATACGGTATTGAATGTACCTTGTGGCTAAGGGAAGTAGTAGAGCAAATGGTTAAGTGGGTCTGTAGTTGAGCTTGATAAACCATGCCACAGTGCTATTCGCGATTTCCTGTTGGTTATAAACTATGCAATATTACTGGGAGTATTGTTCAGCAAAAATATTAACCGCTGTTTTATCGAGATGTTGCAGGTAGAGGACGACGAACGGACAAAAGATTAAGCGTCTGTAAGAAAAGGATGGACGAGCGATCTTTTCTAGAGTTAATTGATTTGACAAAGGTAAAGCCAAAATAAATGTATTTTTTGGCAATTTTGTTTTCGTGCATCGCCATGATCGACGCACTCTTCGAGGGTCTCATGGCACTTTAGGAGGTATTGCCTAATGACCGATACATGTTGAAGCATAATTATCTCCGCGGATGTGGTGTAAGTATCGCTAGCCATGACTTTTTATGACCAGCGCCTGTTGCAAAGACTGATTTTTTTTTGATCACAGCAATGCCGTATGGGCGGGTGAATATTAATTTTGAAACAGATGCTTTTTATTTTTCCTATCCAAACCATCCTTCCTAAAGCGCTGGCTGGCCACCATGCGTATCCTTAAACCTGGTCTTGTGATTGGCTAGATCCCAGGATGGGTGATGCCTTATGGTTGGCTAGATCCCGTATGGGTGATGCCTTATGGTTGGCTAGATCCCGTGGTGGTGATGCCTTATGGTTGGCTAGATCCCAGGATGGGTGATGCCTTATGATTGGCTAGATCCCGTGGTGGTGATGCCTTATGGTTGGCTAGATCCCGTGGTGGTGATGCCTTGTGGTTGGCTAGATCCCGTGGTGGGTGATGCCTTATGGTTGGCTAGATCCCGTATGGGTGATGCCTTATGGTTGGCTAGATCCCGTGGTGGGTGATGCCTTGTGGTTGGCTAGATCCCTTGGTGGGTGACGCTTTAACAGCGCAAGGGACGCGCTGGAGTCAGTATGGCCGTATGGGCGCATATCGCCCTCTATCGGCAATATTTGTAAATTGTTGATGTATGTGTTATCAATTATAATTATAAACATGTTTGAAATATTTGCAACTAATATTTAAATAATTATTTGTAGTAACAACACTGCTATTTACCATGCTATGATATTTAAGACACTTTTTGAATGTATTTCTAGAAATCTTCGATTTAATTGTTTAAATATTTATATAATTGATCAAATTAAAATCGATTAGAATTAATGTAATTATTTGTAACCATATTTAGTTGTTTTTACACAATAAAGATTGTAATTTATCTCTAGTTAGAGCGCCGTCTGTTGAACAATATATGAGAACAATATTTCCTTTAATTACATTAATGTAAATTGTGTAAAATTGACTATTTGGAATTATGTTAAATGCATTAGAATATTTATCATAATTATTTAGCTATATTCAGATAGTTAACAATATTGTTTTATTGGTTTGTTATAAAAAGTAATTGTAGTTACTAAGACTAGACCGTTTCATTGTAAAGCGGAGGATAGAGGACAGATTTACTTCACTCACTTCTCCGGCAAGAACTCCTAATAAATACAGTGATTACATACTCAGTATTTTACTATCATCGTCCAAATTCCTGGCGCAACGCCGACATATACTTACATACCTCACTGTAATTTTTAATCCACCGGCCAAACGCCGCGATTACTGCAATATCTTCTTATCTATGGATGCGGCCTACATTCAGTTGTAGAAGGCGAAAAACAGATGATGATGATGACTAAATAAAAACATTACCTCAGCTCATATAAATCCTACTGCTGGGCTCAAGCTTCCTCCACGATGAAGGAAAAATTGACCTTACACCACACTGATCAGACGGGTTGAGTTTAGGTTTTTATGTCAAGTTTTCCTTGTCTTGCAATGATGTTATACACATATTATATCCCTTAGTAATTTTTTCGACACCCACGATCAAGAGATAGGGTGGTAAATTATCCTAGCCGAGGCCGTGGGTGACGTGACCGGGGAATTAGTCCGTCACCCGCCGAGAGGCCGACCGCGTGAGGAAAGACCGACGTCTTCCCCGAGGCGGGGACGTTGGTCGATGGGAGGGTACCCCAAATAGGGGGTATCCCGTCGGGCCGACCACTGATGACAAGTAACCCTGCTCTGGTGGTCGGCCCAACGACGAAGGCGACGTGCATCGTGGGTGGGTTGCGGGTGTGCGTGCTTACGCCCCTCTGTCGCCCCGGACGGAGTGATACGAGGAGCGCACCGACCGCAACCCACCCCCAAAAAAAAAAAGGGTGGTAAACTATATTCTTACTCAGTCACCACATGGAAAAATAATAACATCATAATAATCATACTTCGTACGTAATCATACTTCACGCGATCTAAGCCACGGATAAAACTAGTATATCATAAATCTAACAAATATTTTAGCTTCAACTTTCACATATGTAATGTTAGATAAGTTTTTCTTAGTAAGATGGCATCCATAGCGAATTGTGGCAGAAAAAAGTGATGTAACGGTCCCTTATGCGGCATTCATCATGTTTGCCTGATCTGTATTCCATAGAGGTCAATTCGTATATTTGTACCTTGTTTATGTATTAACTATTTATTGTAATATATTACTTTCGTTTCTCAATAAAATTTCATAGACTTATAGTGAACTAGTGGTCGCCGTGTGGTCGAAATTCGGCCATAATTCATATTAATTATTTTTCTGCTACACAATTTTCTTTAATTTTATTTATGTATAATTGTAAATTAAGCAAGCTGTATTTCACTAATAACTAATATATAAGCACAAATCTTTAGACATTGTCATCCCAATTATGATTGTTTGACATTCAGTTCGACCAGAAACTTTAACCGTAAACAAAAGTCTATAAGCGTTGCTACGCAACACACTCACACAAACGTGCGTGTGTGTGTGTGTGTGTGTGTAGCGATTGCGTTGTAGTGTGCGTAATGCCTTTTTAATGAATTTAATGTATTTCTAATCCATTATTGTATAAAATTTTAGTTTTATGCACTTCTCCTCATTATATACTTCAACCGTGCCAAATTTCATACATGTCCGTCCACGTAATTTTCGTAAAAAGGGGTACAAAGTTTTCGCTTCACGTATTTATATATAGATAATGCTGTAAAATTTTTACCAAGACTTCTTTAAATCCATCCATCCATCCATCAGCCTACAGACGTCCACTGCTGCACATAGGCCTTCCCACGAGAATGCCACTCGGAACGGTCCCGCCACTTGCATCCAACGGTTTCCTCCGACTTTTTTTTTGGGACTAATCCCACCACACATTCCCACCATTGTAACTCCTGTAAGCCAGGATCCACAATGGTGTCCATAGATTACATCGAGTTTTGACCCTCAGGCAGTCTCGAGAAATGATTTTAATTGTCTTGGGACCCGGAACAAATTTAATTAGTAAAGGTTAAACAGGAGGAGTTGGAAGAGATTGATTGCACTTCCCTCCTACGTAATGCGGGAGACATAAAGCAAAATTGACTAGTTAGTCAATAAATAAAAGACGTGCAGTTACGATAAGTGCAGCTACACAGCACCTGCGACATTGAGAATGTCGGTTGTCCACCTAGTGGGTGGTCGTCCTACGCTGCGTCGTCCAATTCGTGGTTGCCACTTAAGAACCTATCTTCCCCAACGGTTGTTGATCCGACGAGCGATGTGGCCTGCCCGTTGCCACTTCAACGTGTCAATTGCGCGGGCTATGTCGGTTACACCCGTTCTTCTACGGATTTCGGTGTTCCGGATTTTATTACGTAGAGAAATACCAAGCATAGCCCTCTCCATAGCACGTTGAGCGACTTTGAGCTTTTTTATGAGGTCGACATTTTTAAATAGCAACCCAATATTTGGTATAATAAACCTGATATGTGCTTGAAGTTTAAAGTCAATGGCAATGATTATTAAATTAATGATATACCTACATCCCGCGTGAGATCGAACTCTTGACAATCCATATGCGAGGTCTCTGCTTAGACCACTATTCTCATGAAATGTTGAACATACTTTGAACTTTATAGCTTTTTCTATGTTATTGTAGTCTAATATAAAAAACTAACATAAAATTTTCCGTGTGGTGACGGAGTAAGAATACAATTCACTACTCCCTATCTCGCACGTGGATGTCGTAAAAGACGACTATGGGATATAATATGCACATAACATCTGTTCAAGAGAAGGAAAACTCGAAATGAAATCCTATACCAACCCGCCTGATCAGCATAGTGTAGTAGGTTAAATTACCTCCCATTGTGAAGGATGGCCGGGCCCAATAGTGGAATGTATGTAGGCTGCGATGATGATGATGATAAAAAGGAACGAAACCAGATAAACAAATCTTCTGTTCGTGTGTTTGAAATTGAACTTCTTCAAAACGGCTTGACCGATTTTAATGATTTTTGTGGCTGTTTCGATGCATATGAGAATGGTTTAGATCAATAATTGAAACCAATGGCGCTGCTATCGATTTCAAGAAGATTTACTTTTACTGTTTTTTTAGATTTGAACAGAACAACGTCTGTTGGGTCAGATATGTATGTAATATTAAACGAAAGTTTTTACGACTTTTACAAATAACTTGAAACAATATCTAGACTTTGTTTAATTAAAATCTCATGCTTGTAAAAAAAATTCTATATAATTTTCTATGGGACGAAGTCGCGAGTACCAGCTAGTATAATATAATCAAAGACTTTGTAGTAAAGTAATCAAGCAAACAGTTTACTATCTTAGAGTTATAGTTACGCTGATGCGATATCGTCAGATAGGACTTATCCTAACGACGATATCAGCAGTTGAAAGGAGTCCCTATCTTAGTTATAATCCTTACTAATATTATAAATGTGAAAGTAAGGTTGTTTGTTTGTTTATTTGTTTGTTGCGCTTTCACATTCAAACCATCGACCCGTTTTAAAAAATTCTTTAACCAATGGAAAGCTATAATATCAGGAAGTAACATAGGCTATATTTTATTCCGGTATTCCCACGGTAATGGGAACTACGCAGGTAAGGCGACTGAAACCGAAGCGAAGCGAGGACGGGTTGCAAGTCTACACCAATAAATAAAATTGGAGTGTCTGTTTGTAATGTCAAAATAGTAGACTTTTTTCATGCTCACACGGTTATTTGCACTATACATATGCCTAAAAATCATTTTATATTTTTTTGTCTGTCTATCTGTCTGTTTGTTCCGAGTATTTTGATAATATTTTACTATCAGGTAGCTGTCTACATAAGGAGTAACTTAGGTTATATTTTATCCCGGTATTTCTGGGGGATTGAAACCGAAGCGAAGGCGGCTTGCTAGTAAACAATAAATATTTTTATCAATCATTCTTAAATCTTAAGCAAAACAAAGTTGGCCATTTAAATAAACTAACCAACTTTACAGTCCACATATAGATAATATCATTTAGATTCAACATAAATAATAAAAATGGCGTCCATAAAGACAATTGATACGTTATGAGTGGCCAGCCGTGTTGGCACGACACATATTTATGGTTAGTGGCCCTCATCGACACGAGTTCGATACCCGGTTCACGCAAAAACGCGTCCAACACATCGCGAGCGTAATATAATGTGAAATGATCGTTCGTAATGTGTGTACGGTGCGAAATATTGTTATGTAAATGAACTCATCGGTAAGATGCTCCATTTTAATTTATTCTTATTTAAAATTAATTGCGATCAGGTTCTTCTTATCTTTCCTGGCCGGCCACGGATGTCACGGAATCGGTACCTGTGGTCGACCCAAGGAAGATGAGGAAGGTATATAGTAGGTTATGAAGGCGCACGCCGCCCTACCGTTGACCTGGGCAAATTAGGCGCAGTGAGTCCAGACCATTTCCTACTCTACAAAAAATAAAAAAGGATCTCAATCTTTAGCCACTGAAAATAAAGACCGGATACCGGTAGACTGCTCACATGATGATAATAAGGTCCGTGTATGGCTGTAAGTTATAAGGCTGTTCTATTCCTTCCGTCGCCTCGGTTGGATCAGGCAAGGTATAACTATACCATAGCCTGCCCCCAAAAAGAGTATACTTTTATTTATTCGTCACACTAAGAGATTGTATATTAGAATTTAAAAACTCTTCCATATATAGTTACATTTCAAAAACATAGATCTACGTCTTCTTCAGCTCATTCTCATCCCATTGTTGAGCATGAACTTTCTCCAAAAGTGAAGTTGTATTAGCTTACTTTGACATAATATAGGCTTTTATTTTAAATAAAATCCTTTCTTTCATCCTAGTCCTAGCAAATAAAGAATTATTTACTATGTACCTCACCTGTTTCATAACACTGGCGAGAACAGAAGAGGTTATGACATTAATAAAGCAACGACATCTAATGATTACGCTAGTAATTACGCATATGAACTAATAAATGCCTGATGGAGGACGGAGATCCAGTCCTCCCGTGACCATAAACGCTGAAAAGCGTTTAAAACGTCGCGTCGGGTAAATAAAAATCAAATACAGTAGAAACTCGATTGTCCGGCCCTCGGTTATACGTATTCGCGATTATCCGGACCACCAACCGCGACCTTATTGTACCTACAAATCGAATTTATGCAAGCATGAACGTGTTTGAAATGAATTGCTGCCCCACGCGTTTTATTATTGTTTTAGTTAGTAATTGTTACGCCCGCCGCTCTGAGGTCCATGCCCCGCGGGATATGTATTCATCTTTTAATAACCGCTTAAAATTATATACATATTCACAAAAGAAATGGAGGTTTTTCATACATTCGATTATCCGGATTTTAGATTATCCGGATGCCTAACTACAACAATTAGTCCAATTAATCGAATTTCTACTGTACTGAAGAGAATATCTTAAAAATAGTTGCATTTCATATTAACAAAACAATTCATTTTCATCACCATCTCAGCTCGTATACGTCTCAAATCTCCTCCACAAAAGGAGGAAAATTGACCTACTGTACCTCGTTGATCAGACGGGTTTGTATAGGATTTTATTTCGAGTTTGCCTTCTCTTGCATATATTTTATCCCTTAGTCGTCTTTTACGATACCCACGGCTAAGATAGGGGATGGTGAATTATATTCTTACTCTGTAACCATACGGAATAATTGTTAATTCTGTATACTTAACATAACAATCCTTAATCTCACCGACAAGTATTGAATATTCCAAATTAAACGTAAAGTGTTCTAAATATATTTTACGCACCATTTTAATTTATGCTTCGATTTCATGATGCAAATTTGTTTTTTGAACAAGGACAATTGCAAGTATTACTTTACTAATTTAATTATATTTTGTGCTAATTTTATAACTTTATTATGTGCTAATATGTTTTATTTAACAGTTATGTTATAATATTATTATTTAAATATTTTATAAGTAAGTGAATATTCATTAATGTTTTAATTATTTTTTTATATAATTTGTAAAATAAAGGAAGGACATTGATTGTTTTACAATACAATTATGCGCAGCGCAAGTAAATTTTGTTTTAGATTTTTTTTTTTGAACATTTATTTGAAAGGCCACGATCTAACTATACCTTATTCACTATCCGATCTGGAGAGACCACATAACTAAACGTATTTTAATAAATGAATCATAGGAAGCATGTCCTTGGTGTCAGTTTAATAAGCTACCCTGTTCAACGACGGAATGGAATAAATTCGTATATCACCGGGCAATTAATGAACATATAATTTATGACTACAATTTAACTGAATTATTATAGAAAATTATATTATTATTCTAAATCAAGAGTAGGTACCATTTAGGGATCGCTCATATAATAGCCCTCACATAACACGACAATAAACAGTACGAGATATCCGTTACCACGTCGTGATACCATCCATATAGGCAAAATGGTAACAATCTCACCACATTAACTTCATTAAAAACTAACCACCTGCCCTCACTTCGCTTCAGTTTCATTCGATTTGCGCCCGCATTTTAAATATCCAATATCTCCTAAGATTATACTGTATACGACTAAAGTTCGTGAGGCCTCGGGTCGGTTATTCTAAGCGAAAAAGTTCTAGTTCTACTTTAAGTTACTGCTTATGTAGACACCTGGTAGTAAAATATTAGGAAAATCGGCCCAGCCGATTTGATGATTACTCGTTACAAACAGTCAGATAGACAAAAATATTTAAACTTGTTTTTAAGTTAGCTATTATGCAAATTTTCCGTGTGGTGACTGAGTAAGAACACAATTTACCACTCCCTATATTGCTCATGGATATCGTAAGAGACGACTATAGGATAGGTATAATATGCACATAACATCTGGGTAAGAGAAGGAAAACTCGTAATAAAAAACCTAACCCAATATGTCTGACCAGCATGGTATAGTAGGTCAATTTACCTCCCATTGTAGAGGAGGCCCGAGCCCAACATTGGGACGTATGTGGGCTGCGATGATGATTATACAAATAACCATCATGAGCATGAAAAATTCTATTTTATGATTACAAACATACTACAAATTTTTATTTATATGTACGTATATATTATTTTACAAACAGTCAGATAGACAAAAACATTTAAACTTGTTTTTAAGTTAGCTATTATGCAAATTTTCCGTGTGGTGACGGAGTAAGAATACAATTCACCACCCCCTAACTTACCCGTGGGTGATCGTACGAGACGACTAAGGGATATAAAACGCATATAACATCTATGCGAGAGAAGGAAAACTCGAAATAAAACCCTATACCAACACGTCTGACCAGCGTGGTATAGTAGGTCAATTACCCTTCCATTATGGAGGAGGCCCGAGCCCAACAGTGGGACGTATATGGGCTGAGATGATGAGATGATGATATATTATTTTATACTCTGCAGGTAAGTAGAGCACGTTGTTAAAGCTACCGCCGTCATCGTACCGTATCGTGAGGTTACTTTATAGTCTTGTCATATCAGTTAATGGTGCACGCCTTTGTCGCGCCGCCCGGCTGCCGGCCGCGTACATCAGCCGTATCGCAACGACATCGCCCGCGACACGGGAAACCGAGTAGAGCAACATTCACATTAATCGCTTTGTTTTGTTTGTTATTGATTTTGTTGATGCTGTTAAGTTAAAGTTTTGCGAGACGATTGGACTTACTAATACATTCACCATCACAGCTAATATACGGCGTACTGTTGCGCTCGAGCCTCCTCCACAATGGGAGGGAAATTGACCTACTATACCACGCCAGTCAGACGTTTTGGTATAAAGTTTTATTTCGAGTTTCCAATTTCTTACGTAGATACTATAGGCATATCTTATATCTTTCAACGAGCAATTCTTATATATATATAGGTATATATATTTTTGATGAAATTTGGCATACTAGAGATTTCGGGGCCAAAAAATCGATCTCGCTATGTTTTATTTATAGAAAATGTTGTTTGGTCGGTGTTTCTAAGAGATATAATACGCATATAACATCTATGCAAGTGAAGGCAAAAATTGAAACAAAACCCTATACCAACTTGTCTGACCAGCATGGTAAGGTCTATTTCCCTCCTATTGTGGAGGAGGCGCATGTCCAACAGTAGGACGTATATGAGTCGAAAAGAAGGAAGTTTTGGGAAACGATTGGACTCTTAACACATTTATCATCAACACTCGCACACACTAAAATGATAAAGCAAACTTATCATATAAAAGCACAATCTTCATAATTCAATTCGTTGATGTTATTAATATTATTATCATTCCTATTGTTATTTTTGATGTGAAACATCTACAGACGAGGATGAACCTAATCGCTGGCGTGGCGTTAATGCCATGCTCGGATCGCTGTAACGAAACCATAACCTGTTTTAGAATTTTGTACAACGCCATCTAGTGAGCTCAAAATAAATTATTAACCTAAACACATATCTATAGTGTATACAATTGAAAATAAATGTTTATTGAATAAAGATCATCAATTTCTGGAAAAAAAAACCGTAATATTTTATTAATACTCTATGCCAACTTAGTTCCTGTTGTAAGCTGTTTTTTTATGCATATACATTTGTACAAAATAATTTCAATGTTTCACATCTGCCAGACGTCCTGAGCGACGGCTGCCTTTTTATTTATTTCCTTTTTTTCTCTTTTCTCTCTTGCATATTTCGAACGAAAGAGATTTGCTGCAAACCAGTCTTGCATAGTTTCCGAGCAGCACAACACAGCTACAAATAAGTTTGTAAAAATGTTTACTGTCTAGCTAGCGGTTCTTGAGATAAAGCCTGGTGACTGACAGACGGACGGACAAACGGACGGACAGACAGCGAAGTCTTAGTAATAGGGTCCCATTTTCACCCTTTGGTTACGGAACCCTAAAAAATACTGTAATATAATTACTGTTATGTGAAATGCTATTCTATTATATTCTATTCTATCATCATCACAGCTAATATGCGGCCCACTGTTGCCCTCGAGCCTCCTCCACAATGGGAAGGAAATTGACCTACTATATCAGGCTAGTCAGACGTTTTGGTATAAGGTTTTATTTCGAGTTTTCATTCTCTTGCGCAGATATGATATGCATATTATATCCCTTAGTCGTCTTTTACGACACACACGGGCAGGAGAACGGGTGGTGAATCGTCTTCTTACTCCGTCATCACACGAAGGGTGTCGATGTGTACATTATGCCTTTTAAAATGGTACAGTTTTACCGAGTGTCTTCTGAGAGCTCTCAACACGGAACGCGAATAATTTGCGACTATCTCTTCCTTTACTGAAAATTATTTTTTATCTATTACTTACAGGTAGGCTCACTATCAACGGTGTTCTATCTAAAGTCGCGGGCCGGTCCGTGCGAGGTAGTACCATACTCTCGCAGAAAATCAACGTCCAAGTATTAACAGCGCTGACCGTAGCCCACCCCAAAAAAAAAGTATTAACAATTTATTACTGCACTATGTTCGCTGAGCGACAGATCCGGTAGTCCAACTTTCTGAAGGTGTTTGCGTGTAGTGGGCCTGTGATGCTTTTATTATCATCGGGTGCCACTTGTGGGATCTGGTCCAACCATAATTTGCCCATTACATTTGTGATTATTATATTTGTGCACTATATTATATAATACTAACAACCCACCCTCGCTTCGCTTCGGTTTCAGTCGCTTAAACCCGCGTAGTTCCCGTTCCTGTGGGAATATCGGGATAAAATATAGCTTATGTTACTCCCTGATATTATAGCTTTCCATTGGTGAAAGAATTTTTGAAATCGGTTCGGTGGTTTAAGCGTGAATGCGTTACAAACAAACAAACAAACAAACATCCTTACTTTCGCATTTATAATATTAGTATGGATTTCGAATGGCATTACACTGGAACTATTAATAAGCATGTTGTAAGATATAATTTTATTTAAAAGAAATTAGAAAAGTAAATAAAAAATAGACAATCCGCCGAGTTTCTTGCCGGATCTTCTCAGTGCGGTCGCGTTCCGATCCGGCGGTAATTATAACTTTAAGAAAAATGTAAAAAAAATGACAATATATAAGTGCCCCCGCGGGGTTTATACATAATAAATGATTTGAATTTGAACCTCATGTATAAATGCGTGCAATTAATTCACATTCCCTTCACTTTCTACACGGCAGTATCACTTACCATCAGGCGTCTGCTCGTTTACCATCTGCAGCATTAAAAAACAGGTAAAACTGTCACTGCTACAGTGAGAAAACTCGAAACCGATAAACAGTTTGTATAACATAACTTATCATTATTTTCACCAATCCTTATCCATATTCTTACTAATATTATAAATGCGAAAATAAGTTTGTTTGTTTGTTACGCTTTCAAGCTTAAACCACAGAACCGATTTCAAAAATTCTTCCATCAATGGAAAGGTTTAATATCAGGGAGTACTATAGACTATATTTTATCACGATATTCCCACGGAAACTACGCGGGTAAGACAACTGAAACCGAATCGAAGCGAGGGCGGGTTGCTAGTTCTCTATACATTTAAATAAAGCACTATAAATTACCTACAACGATGTTGACCTATAATGTGTTCCGTGTAAGAACAGAGTAAGAACACAAATTTTCACAAATTTTTCTTGCCGTGGATGTCGTAAATGACGACTATGGGATTGCTAATCTATACCAATAAGTAAAATTGGAGTGTCTGTTTGTAATGTCAAAATAATAGGCTTTTTTCATGCTCACACGGTTATTTGCACGACACCTATGCCTAAAAACCACTTTAAATTTTTTTTGTCTGTCTGTTTGTTCCGGGTAATCTTCAAAACGGCTGAACCGATTTCAAAAATTCTTTCACCAATGGAAAGTTATAATATCAGGGCGTAAACTAGCCTATATTTTATACCGGTATTCCCACGGGAACGGGTACTATGCGGGTAAAACGACTAAAACCGAAGCGAAGCGAGGGCGGGTTAGCAACCCGCCCTCGCTTCGCTTCGGTTTTAGTATGCAAATAATATCTATCATCATCACCTCGGCTCATATACGTACCACAGCTGGGCTCGCGCCTCCTCCACTAGGAGGAAAATTAATCTTACTATACCATGCTGGTTAGACATGTTGGCTTTTGTTTCGAGCTTTCCTTCGCTTGCATAGATGTTATATGCGTATTATATCCCTTAGTCATCTTTTGCGACATCCACGTTCAAGATAGGGAGTGGGACCACACTGGGAATATGATAATATTTCATCATCATCATCAATTCTGCTCATATACGTCCCACTGTTGGGCTCGAGCCCCCTCCACAATAGGAGGGCAGTTGACCTTACTATACCACGCTAGTCAGACAGGTTGGTATAAGGTTTTATTTCGAGTTTTCCTTCTTTTACATAGATGTTCTATGCATATTATAAACCTTAGTCGTCTTTTACTACATCTACGGGCAGGATAGGGAGTAGTGAATTGTATTCTTACTCCGTCACCACACGGAAAGGCCATAATAATATCTATTTATGTTGTATTCCATGATATCTAAAATTTAAGGATCATTGATGAAAACTGCCAATAAGCTAACAGTCGATCATTTTATAACAACCAGTCAGTCAGTCATATTCGAACATTTTAAAAAGTCGAAATAAAATGTTGCATCTTTGCATCCCCGCCTATTCACCAAACAAACAGTTCGTTTAACTCGAGTTTATTAACATAAGTGGGCTATAAAACACAAAAATTAATAATAAATGTAATAAAGAACGTGTCACACTATAAATTATAAACGACATCGGAGGGGGACAATGTTGCCGTATTCTTAGAACTGGACTCAAACAGACTATATTAGGGTCATCAGAAATTTATAATTAAAAGATTCTTTCGTAAATTATATTTAGTAGTTAAGGTAATCTTTCCAACTCCTCCCGATTAAATTTTTTAATTAAATTAATGCGGATCCGATGTCCGTATAGTGGCGGAACAAGTATACAATTCCCTACCTCTTATCTGGGAGAATACCCGAAAGGCTATCCCGCTGGGCTGACCACGGACAATAAGGAAGTCGGTAGCAGTGGGCGGCCCTATGACAAACTGGAGGGAATACGGTGGGTTAACCCACCAAAAAAAATAACACCTGATCTTGGCCGGGGATGTCATAAAAGATATTTTTTATACTGAATAAATAGTATTTATAAATGTGATTTTCTTCAAAGTCAAATTATTTACATAAAACAAAATATGATCTATTTAATTTTAACATTTGCAAGTCAAATGTATGTCAAATACTTTTGTTAATAAAAGAAATGTTTAGTGAACTTTAATAATATAAATGCATTTAGGCAACAGGCATTTAACATGTAGATGATAACTTGATTAGCTTCAGATAATTAATATCTGAAAACGCGCATCTTGACGATAATTGGACTCAATAGATAAAAAATATTCACACAAAATACAAGACTATTAGCTAACATGGTCTAAATCAAATTGATTCGAATCGTCTATGTTAGTCGTCATAAGCGCACATGTTGTCAATAATATATACACATACTAGCTGACCCAACAGACGTTGTTCTGTTCAAATAAAGCGCCACCTACCGGGTCCAATTGTGAATCTAAACCATTCTCTCTCTCTTGAGCACACACAAATTACTTACTCTATCCAGTCAACAGATATCGCCATCTGTTAAAATCGTTTGGAGTTCACAGATAATTGTGAATGTCAAATAATAGATAAATAATTTGCAATAAAATAATATTGCGACTATAAATTAGGATGTAAGTTATCCTATGTTTCAAGTTGGAGCAAACTGAGCACGGTGTGCAAATTTGATTAAAATCGGTTAAGTAGTTTAGGAGTCCATCGCGGACAAACATCGTGACAGGAGATTTATATATATTAAGATTATCATAAGGACACATATTGTAAATTTTAAATTTCGTTTGAAATTAATCTAATAATCTGCCACCGGATCTGAACGTGACCATAGGCTGTGAAAATTCATCAATATCTCAGAAGGCTCGTTATTATATAAAATATGTACTTATTTTAAATGAAATCTTCTGTATACAATTTGTAGTATTAGCTCCATTGTGATGTCTGTGTAACTAGGAATTTTATTTTTTTCAAAATATAATACAAAAACATAAAACATGATGGTTGAACCAGATGCTATAAGCGACACCCGAGAATTAACTATTAGAGCAGTCATCATTCCCCTCAACCACACTAGAGGGAAAAGAGAAACCCGCTACACGTAGATATCGCAAGCTGAGATCTACGTCGTGAGCATAACATGATTTGAAAGGGACCTTTTAAAATGTTAATTAATAAGAGGCCCTTATAAAATATGTCTGATGACCCTAAACTTATGACCAGTCTATATTACTCATATAATTTTATGTGACACTTTATTAGAACCTTAAAAAGCACAGCCAATATCCATATTCTTAGAAGAATCTTTGTCGTCGACAAAAAAATATGTCTTCGGATTGTTTGCATACTTTGTATTGAGGTTAAAATGTAAGTGCCAGGCTATTTAAATACTAATCGTGACGTCACTGGCCATCATCAAATATAGCGTAACCCATGATTCGAAAAATTGGGACGGGATTTAGGCCTAAATAAATTCGGCACCAACGCTAGTGGACCGTTTTCGCCAATCGTAGTGTTTTATGCCTTGCTATGAAATTCGAAGGTTCGAAATATGTGATCCGTGATTGAATCCATCTTGGATTCGATAATGGATCGTTTATTTGCCTAGAACCGAATTATTTTGTTAGGTAATCCGTCGCTTGTGATTTAATATCCCTATTACCTTTTTTTTTCATGTATCCGCGGCCATGCAGCGCTTAGGAAGGTGTGGCTGGAGGTTTTACATTGTGTTGTAGCCCAATTTCTAATTATTCATTGTAATTTTAAAAGTCAATTATTTTCTTTTAAACACGTATCCTCACCCTTAGGTCAATATTCCACATCTAAACACGAACATGATTGTTCAATCAGTACATTGTCTAAGAGTGCGATCTCGGGCGAAACAGGCGCGATCTTTGGGTTAGATAGTTGTTAGTCTCGTCTGGAGTAGTTTACATGATTCATATAGTTCTGGATCTTGTAACAACTCGATAAAATTTCCGTGCGATCACGTGTTTCTGCCATACCTATTATTACAAAAAAAAACCTATTATTACAATCAATCTTAAGTCTTGGTGAGCTCATATAGACTCATTAAGCTCTTCCACGTTTGTGGTGTCAAGCTGGTGCGCTTTCCGTAGCTGTACACCCCTTTACTTAAAAGCTGATTAATCAGTTTGCTTCCGTTTTCCGCATTGCATAGGAAGGAAGTGAAATAATTTTTCCAACTCTTCGTCTTTATCTTTTCTAATTAGATTTGTTGCGGGTCCCAAAACAATTAAAAGCAAATGCTTTTAATTGGCAGGCACCCTGAGGCAGTCCCACAATTCCTGAGACTAGCTAAGGGTCAAATCTCTGTGTCATTTATGAAGACCATTGTTAATCTTGGCTTATAAGTAAGTGTAAGCGTAAGTAAGCGTTGGAAGTATGTGGTGGGATTAGTCCCTAAAAACAAAAAAGTACCTATTATCTCACGGCATTCATTCGAATGATTAACGTCATCAACATGATAATCCTGCTCGTATCCCACTTCGTTTCATCATCATTTCAGTTGTTTTATGTCCCACTGTTGGGATCGAGCATCCTCCACAATAGGAGTGAAAGGGATCTACTATGCCACACTGGTCTGACGTGTTGGTATAAAGTTTTATTTCAAGATTTCCCTCTCTTGCATAGTTATTATTTGCGCAAAATATCCCTTAGTCGTCATTGGGGGTGGTAAATTGTATCCTCTCTCCGTCACTGCACGGACCCCACCCCCACTTATTTAGGATCTACTCAATGTGTACTCTTCTTTCATAGTACATATTGCAAAATTGTTAGTAATAGATTAATGACCGGCGGCTTGCCTGACGTCAACTCTCCTTGGAAACGTAATTGTTGACATCATTAAATGGTGCTGGCTCAGGTCGATGTAGAATCTCTAAGTCGTCTTTTACGACACCCAGAAGCAATGTAAAGATTGACAGTATTCGTAGCCGTTACCAAAAAGTAACTAAGATATTGCTAGCTAGAGCTAAAACGATTTGCTGATTTGCTTTTAGGACAAGGATCATCTCTTTTTTTTAGGGTAGGCTTATACTCCAGTCACAGACAAGGTTCATCTATTTTTTATGTCAATCGAAAACATTCATTTTAAGTTTTGTAGTAGAACCTCTAATTTGCTACGCCAACAAAGATAGCACGCCACAAGCGCAGGACGTCATAACTAATATAACACAGTGGTGCGATGCAAATATCGTAACATGGCAGTATTAAGAATTTCATACGAATATGGGTTTTGAAAATGCCATATCAAAAACTTCAATGCTGCGACTTGTATATATTTGCATTGCATTAACACGTTATTTAATTGGCATAATTATACCAGCAGCTTTACTTACTATTTCCTATCATCATCTCAGCTGATAAAAGTCCCACTGCTGGACTTGAAGTTCCTCGAAAATGTAAGAAAGATTAACCTTTATATACCACGCTGTACAAACCTTGACATTTTTGACCTGCACGAGCAAGAAAAAGAATAAAAGCATGGAGATATACTTCCATGCATCTATTTATCAGCCCGTAGACATCCCCCTTGGAACCATCCAAATTGACCTCACCACGAGAATGCCACTCTGAATAGCCCTGTGCCACTTGCATTCTGCGATTTTCAAGATGTCGCCAGTCCGCATAGTGAGGAATCTTACTAGACAGATATGTATTTATATAGACATCATCTCAGCCCCCATAAATCCCACTATTGGACTCGAGCCTCCTCCATAATGGAAGGAGAGTTGATATATATACCACGCTGGTCAGACATGTCGGCATAGAGTTTTACGCCCAGTTTCCCTTTTCTTGCATGGATGTTATCTATATTTATAGATATTATTTATGTCTATTTATCTATCCCTTAGTCGCCTTTTATGACATCCACGGGTAAAATAGGGAGTGGAGAATTGTATTCTTACTCTGACCCCACACGAAATTATATTCAAAAGTATTCAAGTTAAACTTTGATAATTATTTAACAATGTCGATTAATTTTAGAAAATATCTTAAGAGTAAAAGGCTTAATTACAATTATTAAACATGCAATAAAGAAAATAGAAGGTAAATACTGAATTCATCCAGTCAAAATCTATATAAACTACCAAAACTAATTTAGTAAATAGAACCCAAGTCTATCCCAATCCCTAACTATTTAAACTCTACAATCCCGTATTAATTTTAGTGATGGGACACGGCGGGACAATGGCCAATTAATATTAATATCGGTCAGGGATCATACCCAGTGTATGAATAAATAATGACTGTGTTGTTAAGCTGAGTGAAAATTATCAATTTCCGAGCCAGTCCCGTGTCGTCTCGGGACATTACAACCCTTAACTTTGGGACTATTTGACATCGTAGGGTTACTACAATTGTAATTATATTAATACCAACTATTTTGATCAGTGAAGTCTTATTAATACGTAGTATTGATAATAACATTAATTTTAAAATATTTATTTTCGTTACCTACATAATTTTAGCAAAAAAATACTGACTTCAAACTGGATCGAATTGAAATGGGACCACATGGAGAGTACTAGCTTTCAAATCAAAATCGGTTCACCCAGTCAAAAGTTCTGAGGTAGCAAATATAAAAAAATACAGTCGAATTAAGAACATCCTCCCTTATTGAATTCAGTTTAAAAGTGAATAAATTATTTTATTTTTTATTACAGTTGACTTTATAGTAACTAATACAAAATATTCTTTCTTGTCCAGGCGGTTCTCCTCTGGAATTCGCTCCCTCTGGACATCATAATGTCTACTAGCCGTCACACGTTCAAGAAAAGAGTTCGTTTACATCTCCTAAATGAATTAGCAGCATCATCGCAACTTATATAATATAACATTCGTATAATTATGTATATATACTATGTATGTATTTATTTATGTATGTATATATTTTTATATATATCGTATTTATGTGTTTTTATCTATGTATATTTGATATGTATTATGTATTCTTGTATATTCCTATGTATTCTTTTTTCTTTTTTAATCATATGACTTTCTTTCTCGATACATGTGCCTACCAATTATTATCTCTGCACTGCCTATGGTTGACTGGTAGAGAATGCCTTTGGCATTAAGTCCGCCATTGTATTCATTACATGAAGTTTAATAAATAAAAGAAATAAAAATAAAATATACCAAAACGCGTGATAGCCTTGTGAGTAAGAATACTATGATCACTACTCCTTCCTTTTCCATGGTGATCGTAGAGTAAGGAATTCAAGCATATAACATTATTGCAAGAGAAGGAAAACTCGATAGAAATATCTATCCAGTTTTCGTTATAACCAACACGTTTTGGGTGGTTAATAGGGTCCAATCAATTTTCTTCCCACTATGGAGAAGGCTCGAGTTCGACAGTGGGAAGTATATAAGTTGCAATGATAATAATGATTGTCCTATCGCAATGCCCATTGTAGCAGCTGTCTGGGGCGACTAATACATACACATATCGATCACTTGTCAATGTTCAGTCACACGACGATTAAACAATGTTTTGTGAATGATGATTGATTTTATTTTAAACTAGCAACCCGAACTCGCTTCGTTTCGGTTTTAGTCGTTTTACCCGTGTAGTTCCCGTTCCCGTGGGAATACCGAGATAAAATATAGCCTAGTTTACGCCCTGATATTATAGCTTTCCATTGGTGAAAGAATTTTTGAAATCGGTCCAACCGTTTTGAAGATTACCCGGAACAAACAGACAGACAGACAAAAATTTTTTGATCTGTATTTTAGGCATAGGTGTCGTGCAAATAACCGTGTGAGCATGAAAAAAGCCTATTATTTTGACATTACAAACAGACACTTCAATTTTATTTATTTTATTTTAAATGCTATACTGCTATAAACATCAGAAATCATTTAAAAAATGTCTATATACCCACAGTCGAACTTATTAAGATTTAAATTATATAAACATTAGCTGACCCAACAGTCGTTGTTCTGTTCAAATAAAATAATAGGAATTCTCCTTGAAATCGACAGTAGCACCAACTACCGGGTCCAATTGTGAATATAAATCATTTTCAAATCCCTTTGAAAATTTCATCAACATCGGTCCAGCCGTTTATAAGGAGATCAGTGACATACACACGTCCACAAGAAATACATATATTAAGACTAGCAACCCGCCCTCGCTTCACTTCGGTTTCAGTCGCCTTACCCGCGTAGTTCCCATGCCTGTAGGTATACCGGGAGGCGGGATAAAATATAGCCTATGTTACTCCCTGATATTATAGTTTTCTATTGGTGAAAGAATTTTTGAAATCGGTTCGGTGGTTTAAGCGTGAAAGCGTAACAAACAAGCTTACTTTCGCATTTATAATATTAATAAGGATGTAGCAACCCTACAGTTACCCCTTATCCCTTTGGCTTCATATCAAGTACAACATAAAAGCAATTCAGCAAATTGTTATTGACATGTTAATAGTTTGAATGTCGTGATGTCGTCTAACCCTCCACCGCTCTTAGGGTCTATACTAACCATGTAATATTTCAAAAGTAATATAACCGAATAGTTCTACGAATTATTTTTCTTGTATCACATCTTATTATGGGCGGTCATAAAATTAGTTAAATCATATTAATAATTAACTATTTATTTTATTAAATTAAATTATTGTAAATCTTCTAAGTTCATTATCATCAGCCTGCTTTTATTCCAATTACTTGGGATCATACATATTGATCCGTGTAATGGAGTAAAAATACAATTCATCACCCCCTGGGCGTCGTAAAATGACTGCACAGATGGCAAAGTGGTTAAAATAGCGTCCTAAAGTGGCAGTATCGGAGGTTCGAATCCCACGCGGAATAACACTTTATGCGATCCGCAAAATGTTGTTCTGAGTCTGGATGTAATTTGTGTCCGTTAATTCCTTGTCCTTGTGTTTCTTACTTGTCCGCTACTTCTACAAAGTCACCCACCCGCAATACAAGGCATATTTCCTTAGTGCTGGGTGTTGTTTAAAAAAAAACCACTATAATATGCAGATAATACCAATGTAAGAGAATGAAAGCTCGAAATGAAATCCTATGCCAACACGTTCGACTAGTGTGGTATAGTAGGTCAAATTCCCTCCCATAAAAGAGGAGGGCCCTTGCCCAACAGTGGGACGTATATGGGCTGAAATGATGAAGATGTATATTGCAGATATTTATTGGCAACAGTTTTGTGGCCAGCTGCCTGCCTGACTTTAACTCTCCTTAGGAATTTAAATGCTGACCAGGTGGCAATAAATGAAATTGGCACAGGTCGTTGTAAATTAGAAATCAAATCTTCTAGGCAAAAAAGCAAAAATGTTTTTAAGATGTCTACAGGATTTTGTCAAAAACTCAATTTAGATCAACAGTTTGAGGTGCTAGGAGGTTAAAAAAGCAAATCATGATTCATGTTATCAATGATAGAAATTAGGCAGTATTCAGAGACAAATACCTATCTTTCAACATCAAGCCGAAGCTACTGAAGTAAGGAACATGAAATTTTGACAGTAGTTACTTTTTTGGGACGTAGGGACCTGCCCAGAGATGATTTTACATACTTCAACCCCAAAGAGGATGAAACGTAGTGGCAGAGTTTGTATGGGGCGATAAAAAAATTGATTATCTTAAAATTATGCACAATTACTTTCATTAAAAAAAAATATTTTTTTTTATCAGCATTTATTAATTTACTTCCTCTAAAGGTGTAATAAGGGTTATTAAATGTTGTGGTAACACTTGTATTTATTTTTTTAATGAAAAATGAACATAAGTATGTATTTGTAACATATGTATACTTCCCACTGATGGGGTCGAACCTCCTCCATTAAAGAAGGGAAAATGACCTAGTAGGAACAAACCTAATACCTCGCTAGTCAGAGGGATTCGTATAGGGTTTAATTTCGAGTTGCCTTTCTCTTGGTATTATCTTTATAATATATTCCTTAGTCGTCTTTTACGATACCCACGGGTGATGACTTGTTTTATTACTCCGTCACCACACGGAAAACTGAAGATGGAAATCTATACATATGTTTAATTAAAAATCAGGTTAAGGTAGCAATAATGTCCAAGGATGTATCAGTTGTTTTAACCATAACTCTGTCTACGCAACCAGAGTGTAGGTCATTCAAAGTTAAAGGGGTTAATTTGTGATAGGGTTAAATTGTTATACATTACATATTTAGGTTTAGTTTGACTTAATGTTGTTTTCTTAACTAACTTACCAATTACATTATATTACTTTAAGTTTAGAAGGGTCAAATTTATATTTTATTAAAATATTATAATTTTAAATACGAAACATATTTACACAACCATGATCGCAAGCGACCATTTTTTAAAGTTATATGTAATATAGCAACCCGTCCCTCGCTTCGCTTCGGTTATAGGTTATAGTCGTTTTACCCGCGTAGTTCCCGTTCCCGTGGGAATACCGGGATAAAATATAGCCTAGTTTACGCCCTGATATTATATTTTTCCATTGGTGAAAGAATTTTTGAAATCGGTCCAGCCGTTTTGAAGAGTACCCGGAACAAACAGACAGACAGACAGACAAAAATTTTTTAATTGCTATTTTAGGCATAGGTGTCGTGCAAATAACCGTATGAGCATGAAAAAAGCCTATTATTTTGACATTACAAACAGACACTCCAATTTTATTTATTGGTATAGATATAGATGTTATTTTTTTCACGTTGTGGAAAATTCCTTTACGCATTACCCGTGCACATTATGATAATGAGGTATGCAGGATTCGCAGATTGGCAGCAACTTGGCATCGGAATACTTAGTAATAACCAATAATGAATCTACTATCTCTTTTGTTATTAGGTGCCAAAGGATAGCCTTTTGAATATGCATACACAATATAAAATTTTATATTACGCTACGATAGCTTAGTGGCATTATCCAATAGATAGCATTGAGCATTCTAATTTTAGGCTATAAAGAGTTCTCATTTAAAAATAATACGTGTGTTAAAAAATACAAGAGATGTTCTTAAAGATATTTTTGAAATCATTACCCTATAGAGCTAGTTACGCTTTCGATTATCAACCGTAAATATTTTCTAGTTCTTTTTTTTTTATTGCCGATGGCGGCAAACGAACAAGGAGCATACTTGATGGTAAGTGATTCTGTCGCACATGGACCTTTGCAATACCAGGGGCACAGCTGGACCGTTGCCTACCGTGAAGAATATGCTCTTCTTAAACCTCCTTTAAAGAAGGACATGTCATTGTGCTCGGGCTCCATATTACCTTTATATATAAATTTCTTGTGTACGTGTGTATATCACTGAACTCCTTCTAAACGGCTGGACCGATGTTGATGAAATTTTTGTGCATGTTGCGATTTTTGCTTCTGCGTGGCAGTAGTCTCGCGGAAGGAGGCGGCGGATCGCCTGCGCGAGGAGCGCAGCCTCGATGAGGCGATCCGCTGCCGGCGACTGGGGCTGCGTAGGTGCGAATACCTGCACCTCATGCCGACCTAGCCGAGGCCGCGGGTGGCGTGACCGGGGATTAGTCCGTCACCCGCTGAAAGGCCGATCGCGTGAGGAAAGACCGACGTCCTCCCCGAGGGGGTGACGTCGGTCGATGGGAGGGTACCCCAAATAGGGGGTATTCCGTCGGGCCGACCACTGATGACAAGTAACCCTGCTCCGGTGGTCGGCCCAACGACGAAGGCGACGTGCATCGTGGGTGGGTTGTGGGTGTGCGTGCGGGTTACGCCCCTCTGTCGCCCCGGACGGAGTGGTGCGAGGAGCGCGCCGACCGCAACCAGTCCCCAAAAAAAAACCCTCAAATTAATTATAATATATTTTTCGATACAAAATCAAATTATATTAACCCTTTATCTTTCTAACAAGTCTCCAATTAGTGAGCTTGGTGGTTACATCTCAACGAAAGCAGCCAAGCCAGTGTTGTACCGATGTTTAAGATAATGAATATTGCCCGGGGCCATCACTACTGTTTGTGCAACCAACCATCTGTCGCAACCCTTTGAAGTAGGGTGGCTGTATTTCTTTAATAACTTAAACTTTAAACATACATTTTTTGACATAAATATTGTATTTCTTCTCAACTAATAATCGTTCCACGTGCTGGGCGCTGGCATACTGCTTAATCTCGCTTTTTCTTCTTCTTCGGTTCTTCTCTTATTATATGCATATTACATTCCTTAATTGTGTTTTATGGCATCCACGGGTAAGATAGGGAGTGATGAATTGTATTCTTACTCTGTCACCTCATACAAAATTGTTAGAACACCAACTAGTCCGCCTAAGGGATGAAAGCTATACGAGGCTAATATCCAAAATCCAACAAAAGAAAACAGCATTTCATTAATTTATTCATTTTCTTTTCTCTATTGTGTTTTCAAATCTTTTATTTTGTCTGCTAATAATTTTCTAATTCGTCACAATGGATTATGTCCGTCCATCCACATCCTGTCGATTTTCACAATTAGATATATATCCAAGGGAGGATAATCATTTGGTGCTTCTGCCCCTTCTCCTGGTCGACTTTTGTACAGGAGGAATGTAGGGTCATTAATTTTTGTAAAAAAAAATTATTTGATCAAAGTATGCACCGTTGTTATCTATGCACTTTTGCCATCTCATAGGTAGTTCATTGATGCCTTTACTAAAATCATGGGGGCGAGAATCAATAAACTCTTTCAAGGCGGTTTGGACTACCGCATCCGAGTTGAATTTTTTCCTTGTAAGAAGTTCTCCGAATTCCGGAAATAATTGTAATCTGTTGGAGCAAGGTCTGGGGAGTACGGTAGATGTCACAGACATTTCAATTGTAGCTCATCTAACTTAGTGGTTGTTTGTTGTGCAGTGTGTGGTCTTACGTTGTCGTAAGAAGCAGTGGCCTAGAGCGATTGACCAATCTCGGTTGTTTAGCAGCTAGTTCATCCTTCATGGTTTGCAGTTGCTGACAATAGATATCAGCCGTAATCGTTTGGCCAGATTTTAGAAAGCTGTACTGAATGACACCAGTGTTCGATTCACTCAAGTCATGAGGAACCCATCGTTCAAGTTTTTTTTATTTTCCAGATTTGCTTCAAGTGGAAGCCGAAGCCTGCAGCTGTCTCTGAAGTGCTTTGTTATGCATCCGCTTCCACAATAGCCTTTAATTCTTCATTTTCCATTTTGGTCTCCGACCGTCCACAGGGTTGGTTTTGAAGATCGAAATTTCCAGAACGAAAACGTTGAAAACAAAAACGTACCGTGCTTTCTTGCGACACCAGCGCCATACACATTATTAATCCTTCGAACTGTTTCTGCAGCACTGGTGCCACGGTAGAACTCGTACTCGTAAATATACCGATAATTCATGTTTTCCATTTTGCGGTAATAAGCGACGGCAAAGAAAAAAATTATGAGAAAAACAAATGAATGACTGTTTTCAAAACTCAAACGTACCATCTAAATGAATTTATTAATTTAAATTTGGAATTCTTAACCGAAGAGGAGATATTTCAGATCAAATTGGTCAGTACGACAAAACGCTAATTTCATATGTAAGGACCTAATATATGTATGGCAAGTTATACCGCCGACGCACTGTCAACGAGTGCCTTTAAAGCCAACTAAAAACTGCATCAACCAAGTCACGGGGTCGTATGGTTAACCATTGCGTTTCCAATCATACTTGACATGAGGTAAACGGACAGTCATTTGTTTCATAGGAAGACAGCAGCTGCAGCCCTTATAAATAACATAGATACAGAAGCATGTAACTAATATTTTATTATTTCTCTACAATCTTGTTATAAAAAGAAATAAAATTCTAATGTTAGCAGAATTGCGTCGTAAAATATATTATTATTAAACTACATACTTATTTCTGAAAAGTCTACAGTTCCGTACTTCAACGACAATGCGGAAGGTATTGTTTTGCGCAAGGTTAAAATTATTAAACTATTTCATCTCTCATGCATATTCTATTACCTATGGCACTAAATAAAATAATTTTAAAACGAAATTTTGCAAGGATCTGTACTACGGCTTAATTCATAATAATAAACAGTCACAAAGGGGCTAATGTATGATGGAGTGCGTATAGAAGACGTATAGAAGAGGAAATATTAGAACAAGTACAAGAGTTTGTATATCTGGGATCTACTTTTGCGAGAGATGGTAAATGTGAAAATGATATTGAAAGAAGAGTGTGTAAGGGAAATATGGTGAATGGTGCGCACCTTTATGGGCAGCCAGAGCCTAAGCCAGAGTCTAAGAAAGGTATGTTAAGTTGGTTTGGACATGTAGAGAGAATGAATGAAAGGAGATTAACAAGAAAAATTTATAAGGCGAATCTGAGCGGAAGTGTTGAAGGGGAAGAACAAGGTGGACGTTCCACGATCAAATCGGGGACGTTCTTAAGAAACGCCAGGTTAGAAGTACCCTAAATCGAAGAATATGCATGAAGAGATTATGAATGTAGAGGAGGCGAAAATAGTATGTCAAGATCGTAGCAAGAGGAGGGAAGTGGTCTCTGCCTACCCCTATGGGAAAAAGGCGTGAATATATGTATTTATGTATGTAAACAGTCACTAAAAGCATTTGGCATCGCCGCAACATTTTTTCTGTCTATACACTTTTAACAGCCTAACACACATAATTATGTATATAGAAGAAATGCAGATGATTTATACAATCTTCTTTTCTTTCATCTTTCCTTAGATTATGAAGTGTAACTTTTTATGGGGGTTTTTAAAATTCTGACCCGCAACCTTCGCGAGAAAAGTTTTCAGACGTGTATTCGACACACGCTGAAGTGAAATCAGTATGCCGAATACTCGTAATTACGCAATGTTACATGACACGTTTGTAGGTTTGACATAGCAGCGCCATCTATTTTCTAATTTCTCAATCCAGTCAACAGATATCGCCATCTGTTAAAATCATTTGGAGTTAATAAAAAATTGTGAATGTCAAATAATAGGTATATATAGGTAATACAAATAATTTGCAATAAAATAGTATTACGACTATAAATTAAGATGTAAGCTATCCTATCTTTAAAGTTGGATCAAACTGCACACGGTGTACAAATTTGATTAAAATCGGTTAAGTAGTTTAGGAGTCCATCGCGGACAAACAACGTGATACGTAATTTATATATATTAAGATGAATGATATCCCATCCCATCTATGCTCACTAATTGATAAATAATTAATTAAAATGTTCTCCTGTGCTAAAAAACTTATACTTATATCGTGTTTCGATACGCTCTGTCTAGTTTTGCTTTACCTTTTCTTTTTTTTTTTATTTTTTTTTTATTTTTTGGTTGGGCAATGTTCAGTTCCGTTCGGGGTGACGAAAGGACGTCGCGCGCGACCCACTACATTTCCTCTCCTTCGCCATTGCGCCGACCACTGGTGCTGAGTTTTTTTTCGTCCGTGGCCAGCCCAGCGCGATACCCTTTCGGGTAGTGCCTTTATCTCTACAGATTTTCTCTATTCGTATCTAAAAGTAGCAAGTACCCGTGTGATGTTTACCGTATGTATGATCTTTGCCGCAGCTGTAAACTAATGATATAATTCACCACCGCAATTCTTAACCATCGTTATCATATATATCGTATATCTAAGGGATAAACTTTTTCGTCATTGGCCACTTTCGGATCTCAATTAATATCATCATCGTCATCATTTCAGCTCAGCTCACATAAGGCCCACTAATGGGCTCGGGCCTACTCCACAATGGGAGGAAAATTGACCTACTATACCGCGCTGGTTAGATATGTTGGTATAAGGTTTTAAATCGAGATTTTTTCTCTTACATAGTTGGTATCTGCATATTATAATCCCTTAGTAGCTTTTTACGATACCCACGAACAAGAAAGGAGGTGGTGAATTGTATTCTTACTTCGTCACCACGCGGAAAAAATTATACTTTTATTAACAAATACGATATTTAAGGTCAAGTCTCTGTATTCATTAAAAGTTTGGTCACACATCACGACTCTCTATAAATAATTCAAGTCATCAAGGGCTGATTGTATTTGCAGTCCTGCTTACTGTTTGTTTACTAAATACTATATCTAAGAGATTTTTATTCAGGTAAAGTAAATAACCTCTTTGGCAGTATTTCTGTAATGCCTCAATAATTATCCTATATATTTTAACTTTTTCTTATTTTATTTCGAAGGGAGTAAGGGGCTACTTACCCGCAGGAATCGTAGAAATCACCAGGAACCAACAGGCAGCAGTATTATCCTAGAAAACGTATCACTTAATTCCGCTCGCCAGTCCGCTTGACAAGCGTGATGATTATAGAAACTCCTGCGAATAACTATACCATATAGGATATAGCATTCTACAGATGCCTACGTCCAGCATTAGACGACTAAGGGCTGAATGGTGATGATGGCTTCCCTTAATAAAGTATTGACTTGAAATACTTCGAATACAACGACGTAATATTTACACTTGTCTAATGCAATTATTTCATCATCATCATTATCTCAGCCTGTATATATCCCACTGTTGAGCTCAAGCCTCCTCCATCATAGGAAGGGAATTGACCTGTTATTCTACGATGGTCTGGCGTGTTGGAATAGGGTTTTGTTTCGAGTTTTTCTTCCCTTGCACAGATGTTATACCTACTTATCTCTTAGTAGTCTTTTACGACATCCACGGGCAAGTTAGGGAGTGGTGAATTGTATTCTTACTCCGTCACTATACGAAATGAATGCAGTTATTTGCTAGCTAAATTAAAATCAACTAATCTCTTATAATATAAGATTTGCAGAAGAAAAATTTGTGTAATATGATTTATATACCTAAAGTGGGTGTCTTGAAAAACCTCAAGCCGTCGTTAAACCCCCGACAAGACATTTAATTACCAGTAATTTATCGTTGCCACTCTAATCCGCGAAAGATAGCCGCAGGGAAAAATGTATTAAAAAATCTATCCCCTTGATTACAAGCTGTCACGTAGTAGGATTTTTCCTAAACCCTCATTTTAATTAGTCATGTCGGTTTGTACGCAACTCAAGTGGTGAACATCCATTTTCTTAACTACTGTAATTGGCCCCCACCTCGTGATGTTGCCAGCCACAAAATTTATTGCTTAATTACCTCAAGAAAACGCGTCGCCTTCAACATCCCCGACAGATGTTTTTTATTCAGCGTGGAAAAACAAAAACGGCTTAAGAATGACATTAATTAATTCTTAATGAAATTCATCTTCACCCTCGGCTTGTTTTAAATTAAACGGTCGATTTATTGCTTGTACAATTTGTCGCTTACCCCGCCCGCGTAATTAAAACACGACTATCAATTATTACATTTATTAGCGAGACATGGTATAATTTTAAATTTTGACATACATATATTTAAGAAATATATAAATAAATAAATAAAAGTTTGATATGTTCTCAAATACACTTTCTATGCGGTATTGAACGTTTATGACTATTTTTCAGGTTTATTCATTTGAAAAACTAGTCAAAAACAACTTTCTAATACACGATTAATATTTTCTTTGGTACGGTTCGTCGATAGCTCCCTGAAAGAGTGGTTCGTCGTATCTAAGATAGCTATCGTCATGTCTAACTGGATCCTGGAACGATTTATGAGACAAGGGTTCATTGTATGTATTAGTATTTTCGTGATACTGATGGCTGTTTATTAAATTCCTGTTAGTAGTAATAGGAGTTTTAAACTTATCCTCTTTCTGTGGTAAAATCGGTGTTGGAGTTACCTTATCTTCAATTTTTTTATCTTTATTGACAGTTCCAGCGCCAGCTAAATCTCTGTAATTCCTATCATCTTTTCTAAGTGGAGCATAGGGGTACCTATTTCTAAACCTATAATCGTATCGCCCAGTTCTTGCGTATAAGTCTTCATCAAATCGCCTATAGGGATCCGCAGAATATCTATACCTTAGATCCACGCTTGGAGGTGTTCGAACAACTTCTGGTAAATGAGCATAATATATTATTCGTTTTGGTTTTCTCGGGACATAGTTGTCGTAATTTTCATCGTACCTGTCCACTCTAGCGCCGTATGGGTAATAACGTCTACGGTCAACCATGTCGTAATATAGATCTCGTCTGTATAAATCATCCGGAACTGGATAATACCTGTCATCATAAAAATATCTTCTAGATTCTTCTGGAGCAGGTTGATTGTAAACAGCTTGTCTCGGGTACACTGGTTTATATTTAGTCCTATCCTCCTCAGGTCTCACGAATTCAGTTCTTAATTCGTCTGTTCTCGTCGATCTCTGAATAGATTCTTTATCATTTCTAGATTCCGAAGCTTCTAAAGCTTTATTCTGAGTAACAAAGTTAACTCTAGGCATTCGAGAATTAATAAAATCTCCTGAAGGTTGTGGAGGCGTCAAAATATTGTCTCTCTGATCTCTCTGAATTTGATCTCCTTTCTCCCTCTGAAATTCATCGTGATCAGGTAAAGGTAGTTTAATCCAATTTTCATTAGATGCCCTAGCTCCTCGACCTGTTGGTTTATCTGTCACTCTTTCTGTAGTTTGATAGAGAGGTAAGACATCGTTGGCGATGGATATCTTGGTAGTCGGATCTTCATCGGGTGGTAAAGGGCCAGGTACCCAGGGCTGATTGATATTAGAATCTTGTTGTTGCATATGGATATTGTAGAATTTCTCTTCTTCAATCACGCCTCGACGGCCTCGTACAGATTCTGATTCCATATTGATCTGAAAATATACAGTTATTGTATTAAGCTTACATACATCTGATGTCTTTATCTTTGTATCTCTGCTGTCTTTTTATTTAGATATCGATTTTAGCTTATCCTATTTAAGAGACATGCTAGCGTTTCTTAACGTATTAAGATTCTCTAATTCTATATCTAATGGGTAGACAATAAATGAATTTATCAACAAGATTTTTAATAAACTAACATCATTGATTGTATATTTTTGTATGTGAGTTTATATACTCACCACGTGTTCTTACTAACACCTGCTCCTAAATTACTATGACTTTAATACATCGCCGGGCATACCTGGCATTCTTCAAAGAACTAATGAGCAAATTCCTATTTTCTGTTTATTTTATGCTATTTTGAGAACGTTAGTTTTAGATGCTGGAATTTCGGAGGCTAGTGGGTGGACGACTTAGTAGTATTGTAACCCATCTACTATGCTCTACAATAAGATTGGCTAAATACTATCTATTTGTCTCTTTTTGGGGTCTAATTCCACCACACATTCCCCCAAAAATACCTGAACACACGGAAATTTTCTCGAGTTGCTACAAGGTCGCGCTACAAGGACTCAGACGGGACTTGCAGACTGTCTAACATGAGGTCCCGTTTATTACGCCAGAGAATACACTCCCAAAAGATGTGGTGAGCTGTTTGTTCAAAATCGGAGTTTGAAGTCGAACATTGACAAAAAGGTGAAGCTACTAGCTAGTTTAAAATAGAATAATTTGCTTCTAAAATTCCCATGGCCAGTGATGAATTGGACTACATAGTGGTCAATTTCCAGTCATGTTCTCTATAAACGTTCACGAATAGATGGAAGGAATAGATATAGATGACGAGCCTTTGTTAATGAATCCCAGCTTTCCTGCCATTCGGTCAGGAGCCAATCGTATAAGATGGATTGCGGCGCAAAAAGTCTAGTAATCTCTCACTCACTGACAGACACTTTTTATAATAACATAAGAATACTTCGCGAAAATTATCATCATCATCCCAGATTATATAGGTCGCACTGCTGTGCTCGAGCTTCATCCAGAATGGAAGAGAAATTGACCTATTACACCACGCTGGTCAGCCCCAGTATAGGATTTCATTTGCATATTATATTTCTTAGTCTAACGATACCCACAGGCATGAAATAGGGTGATGTACTGTATTCTGACTCCGTTACCATACGGATTCATGATGTTACGTTACCATACGGATATGCCGCAAAAATGGGGAAAATTAATTCCTTTTCAGAACTTCCGTTGCGTGGGCTAAGAGTTGTAAGTACCTACCTAACACATACTCTCTTTATCTTTCTCTTATGTGACGCAAATGAAATTGCGCGGGTCAGCTATACTACTAGCAAAATGTAAAACAGATATTTTCGGATTAGAATGGCGGCCATTGAAATGGCGAATACCACAACTAATTAACAATAGCTATCGTAAATGTTATAACGAAATAATACTTGGAACTTTTTAAACTATTATGACCTATTATAGATTCCGTGTCGTGACGAAGTAATTCCGTGTGGTGAGGGAGTAAGAATACAATTCACAACTCCCTATCTTGCCCGTGGATGTCGTAAACGACGACTATTGGATATAATATGCACATGACATCTGTGAAGGAGAAGGCAAACTCGGAATGAAACCATATACTGGCATGTCTGGCCAGCATGGTATAGTAGGTAAAATTCCCTCCACAATGAAGGAGGCCCGAGCCCAACAGTGCGACGTATGTGGACGGGTCGGCCGGCGGCTGTAGACAGACAAATGTCAACACTAAAGTATAAATATAATAAAATGCGACTAAGAGATAGAATATTCATATAACATTTATGTAAGAGAAGGATAACTCGAAACGAAATTCTATACCAAACTGTCTGACCAGCATAGTATAGTAGGTCAATTGCCCCCCTAGTATGGAGGAGGCTCGAGCCCAACAATGAGACGTGTATGAGCTGAGATAGTAATGATTATGTTTACATAAAACGTATGTTTAAAATTTCATAATGATCTGTTGAGTAGTTAAGGCGTACTTGCATTACAAACAAACAAATTCACTATTATCATATTAGTTAAAATACTATCTACATACGTGATCATTAGCTTCGGTATGTTTCTCGACGGCATGCTGTATCTCCACACCAATACCGAAACGGATAAGCACCCCGCACCATAATAAAATAGCCTTAGAATGTCTCATGTTTATTCTTTTCTGAAATAGATTTAATTTACGTTATTAATATAAATAATATAATTATTCTAATTACATACAAACCTTAAACATATGTATAATAAAACAGAAATAAATCATTAATATATAATAAGAACTGATTGAACTGATGTTTTTCCATGTGGTGAGAATACATTCATCTTGCCTGTGAGTATTGTAAAAGACGGCTAAAGGATATATTGTGCATTTACCTAACATCTATGCAAGCGAAGAAGAAATAAAACTCTATACCAATCCGTCTGACCAGCACGGTATAGTAGATCAATTTCCCTCCCATTATGGAGAAGGCTGGACCCCAGCAGTAGAACATATGAGGCCATGAGAACCATAGTGGCCTAACTAATTTTTTTACAGTATTGTGTTTATTATTTTTTTTAGATATAATTAAACATTTTGATAGAACCAAGGTGGCCTAAAAGTGATACAAAAAATATTCACTAGAAGCAGCATAATCATTGTTATGGTTTTTACTAAACTGTCTTTATTTTCTATGGTACTCAAAAGGCTTGTCCATTAAATTAGGCCAGTATGGTCCTCATGGCCTCATATATGAACTGTGATGATGAGAATGATGATATAATAAAAAGAGTTATGCAATATCAAAAATACTAACTAAAACTATCATATATCATGGGTCATGTAAAAGCTGATTAAACGTAACTTGTGCCAACCTGTGCGCATTTCCCGCACACCATTAAACCAATTAACGTCTATTGTTAGGCATAGAATACTTAAGTAATAATATAGAACTCTTGTTAAATTGTATTCTTACTTCGTTACTACACAGAATTTTGATTGTAGTCATCATAGCGCATATACGTCCCACTGTTGGGCTCGAGCTTCCTCTATAATGGGAGTGAAATTTATCTATTAGAACGTGGTATACGCTGGTCAGACGTGTTGGTAGAGAGTTTTATTTCGAGTTTTCCTTCTGTTGTACAGATGTTACAGGCCTATCATATCCCTTAGTCGTCTTTTCGTCGACACCCACGGCCAAGATAGGTGATGAATTGTATTCTTACTCCATCACCACACGGAATTTAATTGCAATTGTATTAATTGTGAAAACATGGTGATTATAGTAGCTACTGATCATTTTATGGTGGACATAATACCCGGTTCTATCATCGAATCAAATCAAATCATTTATTCTGCATAGGCCCCCTTAAGGACACTTGCATATTTGTCAAATTTATACATCGTTTGAACACAATACAACAATCTACCACCGGATCGGAACGTCGCCAAAAGCTGAGAAGATCCAGAGAAACAAGAAGATCCAAGAAACTCAGTGCGCTGTCAATTCTTTTTCATCTTTTGAATAAACATACACGAATACAGCACATAGTATTAATTCCAGTGTAATGTCCTTCGAGATAAGATATATACTTTTTTTTGTAAATTTAGTTCAAATAAAAAAGAAAGGAAAATATGGTTGGACCAGATCTCACAAGCAGCACCCGATCGCGAGTTAACTACTAGAGCAGCCATCTCTCCCCTCAACCACATTGGAGGGAAGGGAGTGACTGGCCCCACGTAGCTACCACAAGCAGAACCCTGTTCAGTGAGCATAACCAAACCATAAATTGCGATCTATAATAGGTATGCTAAAAATACCAAAACCTAAATTCGTCAAGCAAAACACGCTACGTTGTACAAACTAAACTTTTACGATTAGTAGCTTATGTCATTAAACTAGTCTTGCTAGTTTTCCTTGCATCGATTCCGGTAACCTGCTTAATAGATGTACACGGGAAATACGGTCGGTTATAGGGCTCTAGACCGCTTTGCCGTCGCCCTAGGTCGTTAGACGACGCCAGAGCTAGGCTAAAATATTCCTGTTAGATATGCTTTTAGTTTAACTTGGCAATTGGCTCTCTTTTTCAATAGATTTTCATTGAACCTGTACTGATTTGACAGTCCATACGTTCATGCTACAATACTTTTACAGCTGCAACGAAAAAAATATATAATAATGAAGTAAAATTTAGTGGTCACAGCAACCGTAGGACGGGAAGCTGATGAAATCGACGGAAGCCTGCGCGGTAGAGCATGAACATTATCTATTTACTAACGATCACCAAACAAGTACATACTAGCTGTAGTGGTGTTTATTTCACCAAGGTTTTATTATTAAATACATAATCCGCCATATTTAAAATGACAATTTACATATATTTGAAGTACTATTATAAAAATAACATTGTAAACCTACTTTAGTAGTCTTGCATGAATGCGGTATCTATATTTTTGGAATTACATACATTCCCACCACTTTAACTTCTTTAACTCAGGAATCACAATGGTGTCCATAAAATACCATCCAGGTTTGATCTTCAGATAGTCCCGGGAAACGCTTTTATTTGTCTTGGAACCCGCAAGATATTTAGAGAAAAATAACAGTAGTTAGAAAAAGTCCAATGCCGTACTATGCAAAGCGGCAAACATAAAACCAAATTGGTTAATAATCCAATAAATAAGAAGATACAGCTACATGAAGCAAAGTAGTCCAGCCTACGAATATGAAAGAGCCTGCATGTAAGCCTTATGTTTGTTTGCAATATGTTTATGTTTGTATGGCAAAAATGACAGAAGGTGTAACTTTCATAGTACATATCGTAAAAGTTATTGGAAATAGTTTTACAACGGGCGCCTACCTGACATCAAACCTCCTTAGGAATGTAATAATTGACCAGAAGATATCAGATGGAGTTGGCCTGGGTGTAGAACTTTTAGTCGTCGTATGACACCTACACATACTAACTACATTTATTGTTGTTCATAAAAAAATCGTAACTTTGGAATATAAATAATATCGGTTATAAAATAAAAAGGATAAAAAGAAGAGATGAACTAACGAAAATAGAAAGTACAAGCACTCATTGAACAAATATTAGACAGTATGATTATCAGTTGAATATGATCGTAGAAGAAAAACGTAAATATAAATTAGTCTAAAAATTAAAATATTTACAATGACTCAGGCGCATGTGTTAGATGGCTGATCCAGTAGTGCTTTTATCTAATATTTTTGTAATTAATAAAAATGTCAATTATTGTTAGTAAACAGTAGTTTTTATTTTGGTAATAAACAAAATTTTGTAAAAATCACACTAAGTGAGCACTACGTATTGAATATAGCCACAGCATTATAAGCGACCATACAATTAACTATTTTTCTTACGGCTTTGCATTATTTGCACCTGCAACATCAATAAAAAATTGTCCAAATATTCTCGTTTTTATAAAATTCTATGTAAATCGGTCACTAAATCATATAGATAAACATTATCATTATTTGGAAGATCAACACCTATACATATATATTAATTTCAG
The DNA here is from genome assembly GCA_032191425.1 of Lymantria dispar. Lineage (NCBI taxonomy): Eukaryota > Metazoa > Arthropoda > Insecta > Lepidoptera > Erebidae > Lymantria > Lymantria dispar. Next base: position 10,045,678 of record CM063452.1, on the reverse strand, counting down.
CAGTTTTCTAAAATTATGAACCACTCTTGGTTCTGAAGAAATAAAACCCACAGAGAGTAAAACTTTCACAGTGATAGGTCCACACTGTTGGCAGTTGTCTGTCTACAACCACGGACCGGTCCGTCCGGGGTAGTACCACACTCTCACAGAAAATCGATGTCCAAATAGTTTGCGTGTGTTAACAGTGCGTTTTGTTCACAACTTTAGTATCACCGAATCTCAATGCACGCATTCACACTCCCTTCGCTTTCTTCACGAAAGGCAGCGGCTTGGCAAAGATCCATGAATGGGAACATCACTTACCATCACGTGTAATATTTGCTCGTTTATCGCCATTTGCAATATAAAAAAAACTTTTGATTTTTCTACAGTCAATGATATAGATAAACATAAAGCTATGCTATTTCAAATTTATTTATCTATCCGAAATTAGACTGAAATTATTTTCCAAAGATTCAGTTAATTCTATTATTATCTAAATTGTAGTAGGTACGTATTTTAATTGCAAGTGTTTAAATAGCTTTATTAAACTGAGTTGTAATAGATGGTTAAATTTGACCATGATATTAGATATTCTTTTGCATCGACAAATAATGACGCCTATCATTTTGGTCCAAGGACATTGGCTACATATATCATTGTTATTAATATAATGATAGATATTATGTACAGTTACAAGGCAATACCTCTGCTGTGAAAATATGTCTATACCGCCACCGCTCGCAATCAAAACAAGTACCTAAATTATATTTTGAAAATCATAATTTTGTGGTGAAATTCACCATCATGGTCATCATATCTCTTGAAAATCTTCAAATGATTTCTGATATTTTACGCGAGTATTACACATTTTTAACCGACTTCATAAAAAGGAGGAGGTTTTCAATTCGTCGGAATATTTTTTTTTCCTGTTTGTTCACCGATTACTCAAAGACGCCTGGACCGATTCGCAAAATTCTTTTTTGTTTGCCCTATGGTATACCCTATGGTATACTTCCCAGATGGTCCCATAATCAACACGTCAGGATCTGATGATAGTATCCTTGTGAAATTGGTGGAATTCTTAAAATTTTATAGGCAATTTTAACGTTTTTCTTATACTTCGTAAAGCTATTTAGGTATTTGCGCCTGGTAGTCATCATCTCGTTGCAGAGATAATGATGGAAGATACAATTCCTTAACGGTAAAGAGATAGGGCTTCCGTTGTTGCAACAATACGTTTACTTTAACGATGATGATTACACGGGAAACCTTGTGATGATTCTTTTTTTGTTTAAAAGAAGATATTTCAAAGGTAGTTCCATGATAAAGAAACCAGAGTTTGATGATAGCAGACCAGAGAAATCAAGGGGAACTTTCAAACATCGTAGGGGCGACTAGTGCGTTTTTTCATTAGTTTTTTCATTAAGTATTTTATTAAAGCACTACAATTTAATAACGGTCTAGAGTATATCTGATGATGGAGGCGATATACAGTCCCAGGAACTCTTCAACGATTCACAGCAGCTACCTTGTGTTTGAGCTTGATTAATCTGTATTGACAACAACTTTACTACAATATCAAATTACTAAGTAAACACAATATTATTAAAAATATCAAAGCAACTACAAAACAGTAACAGTATTAGAAAAATATGTAAATCGATATAACCTAGTACCTAGTAGTAGCATTTGCTTGGCACCGACTTAATAATTATAAAATTATTATTATAATTAATTTCTATTTAACTAAATGAAAATACATATGACTTTGTGCGAAGTAAATTTATTTTTTGCATTTTAGTTTAATGTTAGAAGTTGGTTAATTTTTGTTAAAAATTATTTTATAAATGAAACAATTTTACGGATTTTATCGCGTCTGTATTTGGTTTTTGAGAGATTTATATAGATCTCTGTTATAACGATGACTTATTAGACGTGACACATCATAGTCCGACCGTGACTATGAACGCAATCAAGTATTCGAAACGTCGGGCAATCAGAACTTAAACACAAACGTGTAAAATCCGTAAAATAATTTTATTTACAATATGTTCATTCATTTTAAAGGAATTGGCCTAACAATATTGCAATCATTTGCTCTAAGTAGCAGTATAATCCAAGGTAGGTAAACACCAGCTTTGTAATATACTAAATAAAATTATTACAATTACCAACAAATTCCAACAATAGCTGGTCCCACGCTATGACAATTTGGTCCGTTTGACACGTTCCGCTCCATAACGCGCTTGTTAATTCCATCGATCACCGTTATCCAAGTCATTGAAGTATTGACCTAGTTAAAGGTCTGTATGGTTGGCCCTTGTCATATATACAGCATTAATCGGCGTAAAGCCGTATTCTACCAACCCAAACACCGCTATTGGCTAATAACCGCCATTTTCTTTCTATTCAACGTCGTGCCGTTCTTACACTGTCCCTTCAGCAGCGGCCTTTGTAGGCAACAATGGCTTAATAAAACCATATTTTTAACTATTGCTGAGTGCTGGTGGTTCATCAATCAAGCCTTGGATTATTCGTTGATGTAGTAAAAGAAGTCTAAAAGCTTAACATAGACCTTTTTTTCGCGTCTATGCAATCTTTATGCATGCCCACCTCTGTCAAAAGAAATAGGATATGCTGAGCTCAGCGTTGATTAAGTGTCAACGCCATACCAACTAAAAACCACACGCTGCAATCTTTTAGCATGCCCACCTCTGTCAGAAAAGATGGGGTATGCTGGACTTAGCGTTGATTATGTGTCAACGCCACACCAACTAAAAACCACACGTTGTTCCTAGTCCTCTGTGAGAGTGAAGTCACAAGCCCGTACTCACATGCACCACAAAAAGCTTAATATAGACATCTAATGCCGTTTGGTTAACAATAACATTCCTAAAATGGGTTGACGTCAAGTCCAGTCATTTTGCAAAAAAAATCTTTTTGTTATTGCAAACGGTGGCAAACGAGCAAACAGTACACCTGATGGTAAGTGTTGCTACCGCTCATGGACCTTTCCTAGGCCGCCGCCTACCGTGAAGAAAGTGAAGGGAGTGTGAATGTGTGCAATGAGGTTCGGTGAAACTAAAGAGATCGCCAAAACCCACCACACATAAACACCTCAGAAAGTTGGGCTTCCGACTCTCTCGCTCACCGAACGGAGCGCAGTAAGAAATTGCTACTACTCGGACGTCGATTTTCTGCGAGAGTGTGGTACTATCCCAGACTGACCGGCCCGCGGTTATAGACAGACAACTGTCAACAGTGTTGTTCTACCACTACCAAACTTGAGAAAGTTGTATGATAGTAAAAGAGTAAATATAGCGTCGACGCCGAGTAATTGAGATAAAAGCAGGATAATGATAATGATGCACGCCACACATTAGAAGAATGCATCACCTATGGGCCCCAGCGCCAAGTCCTGTCGACGGAATTTGGAATTGACCTGTCGTAGCCGACCATCATTTTTAGAATGCTCAGCAACGACAGGTACTGGTCATCAATGGCCTCATTTTATGAGACCGTCACGATAACAAAGGAGGCCGCAGAGCAGCTTCGTCAAGAACACAAGGAGCTTTCGTCCGCTGTCCGCTCCGACGCCGGCAGCGACGGGGGAGGAGGAGGTGTCAATAAGTGCACTTCCTCCTGCGCTTTCAATGACAACAAGATGCTGTCAAGCCCTACGATCTTTTGGGCACCCCTTAAAAACGCGGATGGGTTTGCTGTGGTTTTAATAGGTATTACGGTTGCGCGATGGGCGGCAAGTCCAACACACTGCTGCGTCTGTCCTCGGCAGCTGATAGTGTATTTCCACAGCGTAAACAATAAAAGTATGGTGACGGTTTCAAAATGTATATCCACGTGTCCCGACTGAATAGGAATTGTCGCTATTGTCGCCACGCACTTGCCCATGGGAGCTGTAAAAATCAGTTTGAGAGGTCACTAGGAAAATCAACAGCATCGCTCTCCTGGCAAACGTAAGAAACAATACTGCAATCGCTGACTCTTCTGCTAAACTCGTCTTGAGTATGAAAATAATTCCTCTACAAAATGACCACGCTATATCGCATTGTATGGCGGAGATCTACATTCACCATTAAATTGTGACTAACTGAAATGATGATGATAATCATCATGATATTTTCATGAATCCATCTTCAAGAACCCCATGTTTCCATCCATCCATCCATCAGCCTACAGACGTCCACTGCTGGACATAGGCCTCCCCACAAGAATGCCATTCGGCACGGTCCTGCGCTACTTGCATCCAACCGTTCCCTGCGACTTTGAGAATGTCGTCAGTCCACCTAGTGGGGGGTCGTCCTACGCTGATGTAGTACCCCATGTTTAGTTTCTTAAAAATATTATTATCATTTTTTCAGGACACAAGCCTCTTTCGAAATCGGTGGAAATTGTAAGAAAATGTATGATTAATACCGCGTTGATCAGACGAGATGTTATTTGAATTTGAGTTTGCCTGCACTTGCATAGAAGTTATTTGCATATCATATCCCTTAATGGGCTTTCGAGACACCCACGTACAAGAGAATGGGTGTGAATGGGTGTAACGCTGACGAATCCAAGCAAATTAAGTAATAGCACTCTTCTGAGACACTTATAACGTCAAGTAGGTACAATCGCTAAGCTATTCGCTTTCCAAGCCCGATTATATCATTTTATCTTCAAAGATAGGCCTATATCCGTTATCAAATCGATAGATTGATGAAGAGCCAGCATTTAATAGGCATGGTTTCCAATTGATTTCCTATTAATCCGAACTATGATGATTCTGACCATCTCTTCATGTTTTCTGTATTAATTTACCGAGTTTATCACGGTAACTATAGGATATCGCCATCGCCAGCTCATATACATCCAACTGCTGGGCTCGAGCCTTTTCCAAACGAGAAAAAAATTAACCACGCTGATGAAACCAGTCGATGTAGTTTTATTTCGAGCTTTTCTTCTTTTGTGTAGATGTTACCGGCATAATATATCTTAGTTGTCTTTTACGACTTACAAGGACAATAAAAAGGTTGTTGCCATATACACCCTACTGTTAGGCTCGTAGCTCCTCCATTATGCCAGGAAAATTCACCTAGGTACCCGAGTGCTTAGACGTGTTAGCATAGGGTTTTATTTCCGTTTTAGGTAGTAAGTTTGCCTTCTCTTGCTATATGCATATTATAATCCCATAGTCGTCTTTTAAAACACCCATGGATAAGAGTGCTGAATTGTATTCTTACTCCGTCACCACACGACAATACCACTACCAATCCACCACAAATAATGTGCCACACAGAAAATTAGCTTTTAATTAGTTACTAATAGTTTCATCATCATCATCATCACAGCCCACATACGTCCCACTGTTAGGCTCAGACCTCCTCCACAATGGGAGGGAACTTGACCTACGATAGCATGCTGGTCAGACATGTTGGTATAGGATTTCATTTCGAGTTTTTCTTCCCTTGCACAGATGTTATGTGCAAATTATATTCCATAGTCGTCTTATACGACATCCATAGACAGGATAGGGAGTGGTGAATTGTATTCTTACTTCGTCACCACACGGAAAACTTAATTAGTTTACTGTTGAATTATCAACAGTAGTTAATAGTCGTAAATGTTGTAAGGTAACGGCTATGAATACTATCAACCCTCACATTACTCGTGGGTGTCGTAAAAGACGACTAAGAGCTTTACATAGACCTGGGCAAACTCCATCTGATGTCATATGATCAACAATTGCATTCCCGAGGAGCAGTCGGCCATAACTTTTGCAATATTTATCTACTATAAAAGGAGCGCACATATCGACCCCAAGTAATTGAGATAAGGTGATGATGACGATTGTTCTCTGTGGTGACGGAGTAAGAATACAATTCACCATCTTGCCTGTGGATATTGTAAAAGACCACTCATCATCATCATCATCTTGCTCTTATCCCAATTACTTGGGGTCGACGCAATATGTCATCTGTTTTGACATATTGCAAAAAGTTTCGGCAATGACTTTTATGACCGGCCGCCTGCCTGACGTCAACCCTCCTTGGGAATGTAATCGTTGACCCAAATGATACCAGATGGAATTGGTCCGGGTCAATCTAGGGCTCTTAGTCGTCTTTTACGACACCCACGAGCAAAGCAAGGGTTGGTAGTATTCGAAGCCGCTACCACACAGCATATAAGGGATATAATATGCACATAACATCTGTGTAAGACAAGGAAAACTCGAAATGAAACCCTATAGCAACATGTCTGATTAGCATGGTATAGTAGGTCAAATTCGCTCCCATTGTGGAGGAGGCCCAAGCCCAATAGTGGGACGTATGTGGGCTACGATGATGATGTAACTATTAGTAACTAATTAGAAGTTAATTTTCTGATGATGTTGATGCGATGATGATTGTTGATAGGTATCTATTTTTTTGTAAGGATTTTATATATCTTTTAGCTGCTAAATGGCATGTCTGTTTAGGTTTCAGTGAGACTCATTACGAAAATATATAACAATATTCGCGTTACCAACACGTGATTAATTTTTTTTTTATTTCTGTTTCTGGCAAACAAGCAAACATCACAGCTGGTGATATGTAATATTGCCGTTCATAGGGACTTTTGCTAGGCCGCTGCCTACCGTGAAGAAAATGAAGGGAGTGTGTATACTAAAAGCAGCACCAAAACTCATCACGTGATGTAAAGATAATAACTAAACAATGGAACAAACTATGGAGTCACACCCCGCCCTTGCGTCTTTCCGAATCTTAGCTGACATAGATAAAGAAGTACCTAAGAGCCCGAACTAATGAGCCTAGAACTGTAAAAATCGCATTTGGTACTGTAGGCGAGCACAAAGGAAGTATTTTTTGAAATTCTAAAACCTAAGGTAAAGAAAAGAGGTTGAACGTTTTTAAAAAAATACATCAATCTTAAAAATCGAACTGTCAAAATTGGTATTAAACAACATTTGAGATTTTTAAAAGATCGATAAAGAAAACCAATTTACGGATTTTATCGCGTTTGTATTTGATTTTTGATTGTCCGACATTTCAAACATCTGAGTCCGCCCGTGATCATAAACGGTGCAAAATGTTCGAAACGTCGGGCAATCAAAAACCAAATACAAACGCGATAAAAACCGTAAAGTAGTTTTATTTAAAATGTGTAATACTCGCGTAAACATCAGAAATCATTATCGATAAAGAAATTCTAATATGCCTAAAACTACAAAATTACATATATTATATAGGTTTCTGATTTCTTTTCATATTGTAAACTAGCTTTTGCCCGCGGCTTCGCCCGCGTAAAAGTTGGCTTGCATATTTCTTTCTATTGTGTTATTGTGGTGACGGAGTAAGAATACAATTCACCATTCCCTATCTTGCTCGTAGATGTCGTATAAGACGACTATGGGATATATACACATAACATCTATGCAAGAGAAGGAAAACTCGAAAAATGAAACCCTATAGATATCTGACCAGCATGGTATAGTAGGTCAAATGCCCTCCCATTATAGAGGAGGCCCGAGTCCAAGAGTGGGAAGTACGTGGGCTGCGATGATGATGATGATGATGATATTTCTTAATTTAAGAAATACTCTATCTGTGTGTCAATTTTCATCCAAATCTGGTCAACAGTTTACGCGTGATCGAGTAAGAAAAGTCCAAATAACTTCACAAATTTTTATATTTGAATATTACTTCCACCCTTGTAGTTTAAATTCACGTGGAAACACGTTGATAAATATGGCCATCCTTAGTCGCTGATAATAACATTATCCATGATAGGTTTCCATTGGTGAAAAAGAATAATATTGATCAAACGACCGTTGTTTCACCCACGTAGACCCCATTCCCATGCGAATGCCGAGATAAAAATTGCCTATGTTACTCGCTGATAAGTCTACATAGGTGGAAAAAAAATTGTACTAACAAATCCCACACAAATATCCAAGATAAAAATTGCCTATGTTACTCGCTGATAACGTAGCTTCCTATTGTTGAAAGAATTTTAAAAATTGGTAAACATCCACCGGTTTCTCTCGCAGTTCTCGTTCCGGGCAAACACCAGGATGAAAATAGCCTTTATTTGTTATTCGCTGATAATGTAGATTTTCATTCGTAAATTAATTTTTATATCCATTAAATGTCCGTGATTTCACCCGCATTGTGCCCGGACCCGTAGGAATATTGGGATAAAAAAATAGCCTAAATATGTTCATCATCATTTCGTCTCATATACGTCCCACTGCTGGGCTCGTGCCTCCTCCATAGTAGGAGGGAAATTAACCTTACTATACCATGCTGGTCATGCAGGTTGGTATAGGGTTTTGTTTCGAGTTTTCCATCTCTTGCATAGATGTCATATGCGTAATATATCCCTGAATTATCTCTTACGACACCCATGGGTAAGAGAGGAGGTGGTGAATTGTATTCTTACTCCGTCACCACACGGAATAAAACCTAAATATGTTACACGCTTAACATTAGCTTTCCGTTAGTGAAATAATTTTAAAGTCGATTAAATTCTCACAGTTGCTCCAGCCACACCGGGATAAAATATAGCCTTGGATAAAATATAGCCTAAGTTATTCCTTATGTAAGGTTTGGTAGACCTGGTGGTAAAGTATTATCAGTATCGGTCCAGCCGTTTTGAAGATTACCCGTATCGAATAGACAGACAAAAAAATTGAGCCGTTTTTAGGGTTTCGTACCCAAAGGGTAAGAACGGGACCCTATTACTAAAACTTCGCTGTCTGTCTGTCCATCTGTCTGTCACCAAGCTGTATCTCAAGGACCGCAATAGCTAGACAGTTGAATTTTTTACAAATTATGCATTTCTGTTGCCGTTATAACAATAAATATTAAAAACAAAATAAAATAAATATTTAAGGGGACTCCTATACAACAAACCCAATTTTCCCCTTTTTTATAGATAATGGTACGGAACCCTTCGTGCGTGACCCCGACTCGCACTTGGCCGGTTTTTTAGACGTAGGTATCGTGCAAATAATTGTGTGAGCATAAATAAAACCTATTATTTTGACAACAAATAGACGCTTCAAATTTGTTTATTTCTAAAGATAGAAAATTGGATTAATATCTTGATTTTAACTTACTGTCTGGTAGCGGCTAGGAATATTATAACACTTTCATTGTTTGTGGGTGTCGCAAAATACTACTAAGACAAAGATTTACATTGACCTGGACCAATTGGTGATGCCATCTAGCCAGCTATGTCGTCTGGCAGGCAGCTGGTCATAAAATGTTGCTAAAAGAACTTTTGCAATATATCTACGATGGTAGAGGACCAAATACATATTGCGTCGATCCAAAGTAATCTTAATGAGCGAGCATTAAGAAAAAATAATGGGGTAACCCAAGAAAGCCAATCATGTACTAAAATGATCGTTCCTAGGCTCAGTGATATCGGTTTTACGCTTTTCACCTCCTTAGGGGTAAAATTACAAAAACTCTTTTTTAGTGAGCACTTTCCCCAAGAAAGAGACCTTTGTACAAAATTTCACGTTTCTAGTAGGGATGTGACTTGGAGGGAAAATAATCGATTTTTTAAATAATCGATTTTTTGTTCTTCAAAATAAATCGATTATAAAATAATCGATTAATTAAAAATAAATAATCGATTATAAAATAATGGGGTTGGAAAAATCGATTATAAAATAATCGATTTTTCCCAACAGGATTATGATGATTTTTTTAGGAAATGTGAGCTTCATCTTCTAATATAGTATGAAATACTACACGCAGTATTGTTATTACCTTCTTTTTTTAGGAAAATCTATTTAATTATAAAAATAATCGATTTTCTATTATTTTGATAATCGATTGTAAAAATCGATTATTACAAAAAAAATCGATTAATAATCGATTATTATAAAAATCGATTATTTTTTCACATCCCTAGTTTCTAGGCCTAATGATTTCGGATATACAATTTTGACCCCCATAGAGATTGAATTTCAAAAACTAATTTCTTAGAGCTCATTTACAATAAAAGAAGGAGAATCGCACAATACAGCGAACTACATAGTTTTACGTTCCTAGCCCCAATAGTTTCGGCTATACGATTTTCACCCCCTTAAGGGGTGATTTTCGCTCGCTGCTCGTGTACCCCAAGAAATACAACGGTGTAAAAAAAATTACGTTTCTAGGCCCAGTGGTTTCGGCTTTATGCTTTTTTGTCTTTTAGGGGTTAAATTTCATCCCCATATAAATGAAATTTCCAAAACGGTAAAATAAATATTTATTTATATATTATCAAGTGCCTTAATACAAAGATTCATGGTTTTATCATCGAAAATGATAAATTTGCATATTAAATGTCATCCCCTATTTCAACCCCTTATACCCATTTTTTCACGATTTCTTTGCTAGAACTCGTGTACCCTAAGAAATTCTACGGTGTAAAAAAATAAATTACGTTTCTAGGTGCAGTGGTTTCGGCTTTATGCTTTTTTGTCTTTTAGGGGTTGAATTTCATCCCCATATAAATGAAATTTCCAAAACGCTAGAATAAATATTTATTTATATATTATCAAGTGCCTTATTACAAAGATACATGGTTTTTTCATCGAAAATGATAAATTTGCATACTAAATGTCATCCCCTATTTCAACCCCTTATACCCATTTTTTCGCGATTTCTTTGCTAGAGCTCGTGTACCCTAAGAAATTCTACGGTGTAAAAAAATAAATTACGTTTCTAGGTGCAGTGGTTTCGGCTTTATGCTTTTTTGTCTTTTAGGGGTTGAATTTCATCCCCATATAAATGAAATTTCCAAAACGCTCGAACAAATATTTATGTATACATTATCAAGTGCCTTAATACAAAGACTCATGATTCTATCATCGAAAATGACTAATTTCCATACAAAATGTCATCCCCTATTTCAACCCCTTATACCCATTTTTTCGCGATAAAAAGTAGCCTATGTCCTTTCTCAAGCTTTAGTCCATCTCTGTACCAAATTTCATCAAATCGTTTCAGTGGTTTAGACGTGAAAACGTAACAGACAGACAGACAGACAGACAGACAGAGTTACTTTCGCATTTATAATATTAGTAAGGATTATTAGGTGCCTGAATACAAAGATTCGTGGTTCTATCATCGAAAATGACGAATTTCCATACAAAATGTCATCCCCTATTTCAACCCCTTATACCCAATTTTTTGCGATGAAAAGTAGCCTATATCCTTTCTCAAGCTTTAGTCCATCTCTGTACCAAATTTCATCAAAATCGGTTAAGTGGTTTCGACGTGAAAGGCTATATGCTTTTCAACCCCTTAAGGGAGTGAATTTCTAAAAATCCTTTGCTAGTGCTCGTGCACCCCAAGAAATACGATGGTGTAAAAAAAATACGTTTCTAGGCCCAGTGGTTTCGGCTGTATGCTTTTTGGTATTTTAGGGGTTGAATTTCATCCCCATGTAAATGAAATTTCCAAAACGCTTGAACCAATATTTATTTATTATCAGGTACCTTAATACAAAGATTCGTGGTTCTATCATCGAAAATGACGAATTTCCATACAAAATGTCATCCCCTATTTCAACCCCTTATACCCATTTTTTCGCAATAAAAAGTAGCCTATGTCCTTTCTCAAGCTTTAGTCCATCTCTGTACCAAATTTCATCAAAATCGGTTTAGACGTGAAAGACTATATGCTTTTCACCCCCTTAAGGGGGTGAATTTCCAAAAATCCTTTGCTAGTGCTCGTGCACCCTAAAAGATACGATGGTGTAAAAAAAAAATACGTTTCTAGGCCCAGTGGTTTCGGCTGTATGCTTTTTGGTATTTTAGGGGTTGAATTTCATCCCCATGTAAATGAAATTTCCAAAACGCTTGAACGAATATTTATTTATTTATTATCAGGTACCTTAATACAAAAATTCGTGGTTCTATCATCGAAAATGACGAATTTCCATACAAAATGTCATCCCCTATTTCAACCCCTTATACCCATTTTTTCGCAATAAAAAGTAGCCTATGTCCTTTCTCAAGCTTTAGTCCATCTCTGTACCAAATTTCATCAAAATCGGTCCAGTGGTTTAGACGTGAAAGCGTAGCAGACAGACAGACAGACAGACAGACAGACAGACAGACAGACAGACAGACAGACAGAGTTACTTTCGCATTTATAATATTAGTAAGGATGTTGAGTTGTATGGTGGCAACTACAAATAATACCAATTCTTAGATTGCTCGTGGGTATCGTAGAAGACTATTAAGAGCTTTATATCGACGTCGACCACCATCATCTGATACCGTACGGTCAACAATTACATTCCCAAGGAGGGTTCACATTAGGCCGGTCATAAAATTATTACCAAAACCTTTACAATATGTACAATGAAAGCAGAGTACATATCGCATCGGCCCCAAGTAATTGGAATATGACCAGGATAATTAATTGTATATTTCTATTAAACTTTAAATGCAAATGAAGCTACGTAAATCAACTATTTAATTAGTAAATAAATATTGGAACTTACTTTATCATAGTCCGAAAATCACCATCCACCTTCCACCACGAGGTTTAGCAGTGTAATGACAAATAGAGTGTGCCGATCAGTGGTCACACAACCAGAGCTTATTGTTTGTCCACACAATCAGATATCGTTTCCATTGTACACTGTAACGTCCGCGAGACTGTGACCCATGGCAAAAGGTGTCTACGTTTAATTCGTGTCGTTGATAAAAATAAACTAAGCGAATGATGTCTTGTTGGATGTGAAACCACTCTCAAATTTAATAACTAGTGTACCTATAACAATTATTTATATTAAGAAAAATCTATGAGTTTGGTTCACGGGCGGCTCTTAAATGTGCAGTCATAAACGAAGGGTTTTCTTATACATTTGGGATAGTACTTGAAAGAATGTCATGGTCCCCATTAATAGGTAATCGATTCTACGAATAAACTTTAACCTTGGGTTTTAAGTTTAAATAAATCATCACAAAAATAGTTGAGCTTTTTGGTGCTTATTTTGTTAAGTGGGTAATAACTAACTGACCGATGCATTCCACAACAAACAAGCATTGTTTGCTTGTTAAATATTCGTGAGAAAGACACAGGTGGATGATAGGTAGGTATATTCGCAATCCATGAAATTATAAAGTTACACAAAAGCGTGAGACTACAATTTAGAAGATCGGACCGGTCTTCTAGATGTTGATAGTTCTTCTATATAGAGGATTTATAAGTACAATTTATTATATCTATACGTCTATACACTGACACATACATTCTTGAAGATAATAAATGCGAGAAGATGAATTGCCAACAGATGAGTGACATGTTTACGCGACAACAAGCTACGCATCGGTTGGACGAGGGGTGTGATACAATATAGGCATATATACTCAAGACAGGCAACAAACAATGGTCCTTCGAGCCGGATTTGGACCAGCGACCTTTGAATATGTGCAACCTGTATTTTTTTTAATGAAGATATTGACTTACTTTTCATCTTTACAGGAAAAATATGCATACAAAATGACATATAAAATATTGATAGTAATATATTATGGTAGTAGGTCTTTGAAAAATGTGATAGGTACATATGTATATATATAAAATGTATCCAATATCAAATTAAGAATTCGGACAGTAACAGTGGAAACATATACAAATAACTGTACATATTTAAAATATCTGTTGAACAATGTGTAGGTAGTTAGTCGAAGCGTGTCGCCTGTCCCATCGTCCACACGCTCTCCAACCATCTGCGATTTTATGCAGATTATCTAACATTTTGGTAAAACAAATAATGCGGAAGTATGTGTCGCATAATAGGAACAATATAATTATCATAATTTATTATTCTCTGAAAAAAAAAATTATGTTATAATACATGCAGAGACTACAGGCGGCGAAGTGGTGTAGGTATAGGTCAATCCCCCGTTTCGGTTCCCACGTAAAATAATTCTGAACATAATTCGCAAATTGTCCTGAGACTGAATGTTAAACTCACCCATTCCACAAATATTTATTCATCAGCGCCGAGTCCTATCGTTAAAAAAAACTTATAATATTGATCTTTAAAAATGTTTTTAATTTCATATGTAAGTAAATAGTAGAAAATTACAGAATATTGTTGGGGACTTTTGACGCGAATGTCAAAATGCCATGTAGCGCTTTTATATTCTTTTCATTATTTTAGTGTTTTAAAGTATTATATTGAATAATTTTGCTGATATTTTATGTAATATAATGCAGATAAAATTCTGAAATGTAGTGAAAATGATATAATAGTGAATTGCGTGCATTTTGACATTCTGCCCAAATTTCCAGAGACGCATGACTTGGATATCAGCACCAAGTCATGCTAACGACTGACTGAAAGACTAAGACTAAAGACGTGAATAATAATTAATATACTCGACACTAGCACCAATAGCTCATATTATTGTAGCTCATTGCCATTAAATAAGAAGAAGAAGAATATTGTTGTCAATTTGTCAACGTATTCGTTGACCACACAACATTAAGTGGACTTGGTACATGCTTACTAACGGGTTTCGGAACATTCTCTCATATCACCTATGAAATTGCTTTAATCTCAAATGGTAACATCATTTAAATATGTATCATCATTTCATCACCTTTTCGACTTGTATACGTCCCACTGCTGGGCTCGAGCCTCCTCTACAATAAAAGCCAAATAGACCTATTATACCACGCTGCTCAGAAGGTTGGATACAGGGTTTTCTTTCGAGTTTTTCCTCTCTTGCGTAGATGTGATATACACATTAGAATCACTTAAACGTGTTTTACGGCACCCATGAGCAAGAAAGGAGGTGGAGAATTGTAATTATACTCCGTCACTACACAGAAAATTGGTTATATACATATATATAGCATTATAGCTGCGCAGACGACGACTTCTCCAAAACGAATGACGCGTGTATGTTAATACATACGACAAAGTCCATCTTATACAGGGGCACCTACCCATAGATCTTTTTATTCATCGACAACACAGTCATCTTATTGAGGGATTTCGGGGGGTTTCACGAAATTGAACGGCAAAGCTACGTGGCCATTCACACGCTCAAGAAGTTGCCGATGTGTTAATAAAAATAGGAGACGGCGTCTTCCCTGAAGAAAACGATCAAGTGTGTCTGTCAGAAACACTTGGCCCGAGTCGTTTTGTCAGAAGATGACTGACAAACTTAGTATTCGGAGACGTTTCATGTATCTATAACACATCAAGAAAATTCTTGGTTATGTAAACGCGCTGTACTCTAAAAAATGACCAAACCCCTGCAATAAATGAAAAAATATTGTTGCAAGTTGCTGCAAGCAGTCTTCCTGCGCTTAAAATAAGTAACAAGTAACATTCCGATAATGCTACTGAGAAATCTTACTCCACCTTAATTGTGCAATGAAATTCAACTCATTATTGCTTTAAAAAGGAATACCATCGGAGCTGGAATTCTCACTGGATATGGTTCCGGCGAAACTGTGTTCATACCACGAATACTACTAATGCAGTTTTCCATTTCAGTTTAAACTCACACAATTTGCCGTATCTGCTTGCTTCGCCAAAAAAACCAAGGACGTACCCTAAAGATTGCCGGTGTCGATATAAAGTATAATTGTTTTCCCATGGCACGTAGAGCCACTACGTGGCCTGCTCTCGGGTCAGTAATGCTGATTCATCATCTCAGCTCGTACTCGTCCCACTGTTGGGCTCGAGCCTCCTCCACATTAGAAGGAAAATTGACCTTACTATACCATGATGGTCAGACATGTTAGTATAGTTTTATTTCGATCCTTCTCTTGCACAAGTCTTTTACGAATATTATATCCCTTCGTTGTCTCTTACGACATCCACGTGCATGATACGGAGTGGTGTATTTCTTACTGTAGTGTATTCTTATTCCGTCACCACACAGAAATGATTATTTGTTTACTTATATTAACTTCAGCAGGAATGTACGTCGCCTATAAAGATATTTTATAATTTACTAGCAACCGCCCTCGCTTCGCTTCGGTTTCAGTCGCCTTACCCGCGGTGTAGGTCCCGTTCCGGGATAAAATATAGCCTGTTACTCCCTGATATTATAGCTTTCCACTGGTGAAAGAATTTTTTAAACGTGAAAGCGTAAAAAACAAACAAACATCCTTACTTTCGCAATTTATAATATTAGTAAGGAATATGCTGCATCGCAATTAAAATTCCAACTGTGAAAATACACACTAAGCTGAATGATTTTGTTAAACAGCTTAATAAATCTCAATATCGCGCAAACGAAGTCGCGGGCGTCCACTAGTTAATTATATTAAGTAGATTTCCTTCATTCAGTAGCTTGACAGTGCACACTAAAGATCATTGCTTACGAAGGAAGCCTTTTCGGGTTAGAGCGTTTAGGCGGATTTTTAACAGACTTCAAAAAAGGAGGTTTCTCAATTCGACCGTATATATGCTTTTTTTGTTTGTTCGCGGATAACTTCGTCGTTTATGAACCGATTTTGATTATTGTTTTTTTGTTGAAAAGGGTATACTTCCCAAATCGTCCCATGAAAATTCGATCGAAATCGGACAAGCAGTTTTTGAAAAATCAACAAAAATCTAAAAAAAATATCCACATTGAAGTCGGTTTTTTTTTGCAAAATTTTCATTTCAACAGCAGTATTAATACTAATAATATTTCCAGCCTACCACATGGCATATTATGAAGGAAACCACATTTTCTCCTTGATACATATATAAAACCAAAATAATAATCTTTTTTTTTAATGGGTGGGCTATGGTAAGCGCACGCGCGGTCCAGTCCGTCCGGGGCGATGAAAGGACGGCGCGCGGGCCCATAACCCACCCGTACCCACGTCACCTCGTTGTTGGGAACCAAAATAATAATCTACCTTGTGGTGACGAGTAAAAAATATGCAATACTGTAGACACTATTGTGACAGAAGTCCTCTCCTATACTGCCCCCCACTGTGGTGGATTATGAGTAACCAATCGGTTATTGTTACGTGTTACCCAGGAGAGTGCTGGAAAACTCCCTAGCGCTTATTTAGGTGCTTTATAAGACTACTACTAAAAAGCAAGGGTTGGACACATTCTGTACGTCCAATCACTCTTAGTCACCAAATGACGGTGTTAAATTAGCAAACTAAAATAATTAGTTTAAAATATGACATACTACCACAGCTTCCCTCGCATAAGATTTTTGACAATTTCTCTATCCACTTTATTCCTAAACGAATAGTACTATATAACCTTTTCTGTATTCCAGCCATGTATAGGAAAAGATGATCGGTTAAGTATTTAAAGAGTAAAAACAAACAAATAACAAAACTGCGTTTTTGTAATCGTAAATTAACACTGAACGCCAAGGGGGTCATAATACTGTATATACAGGGTGTATCAGGTTATGGAGCAACTGGTCAAAAGGGGGTTAGGCAATGGTGGTAGGAACCCATAAAAAAAATTTGAAGGAAAAATATTGATTCGTTTAGAAATTAGAGACATGTAAAGTTTTCAATTTTGTCATCGCTTTTTCGTGTAAATCTGATTGAAATGTATAAAGTCAATGATACTTAATACGCAACATATTCATACTTTGTTAAATATTCATTAGAAATTGACGAAATCAATGATTACGTTCACATAAGCAAAACAAACTTCGCTTTAAAACAGCTGATCGGCCTACGTTGCGTTGACCGCTTACCGTTGTACCGACATGTCATTGAAGCGTTTGCACAATTCTAGGTATAAATTAATGAAATTATACTGTCGAAACTTTACATGCCTACACGTATTCTGTCTGTACATGCCTACATAATACGTAACATTTAAGGCATAGACTCTTAGACACGTTTTTTTGAAATCACTATAACTTTTATGTTATATTGTTTTTTGTGTAATGTACATTCTAATTATGATCTAAGGCCGTTAAACTACAACATACTCGAACAGTTGTCCCATAACCTGATACACCCTGTATGTGGCCCACACGCTGTCTCCCACGGCGTTCAACGTGTTAAGAAAAAGAAAACTCCAAAGAAAACCTGAACCAACTCGTCTGACCAGCGTGGTATAGTAGGCCTATTTCCCTCCCATTGTGGAGGAGGCTCATGTTCAGCATTGGACGTTATATAGGCTGTGATGATGATGAATAGTAAATTAGGGGAGTGATGGCTGCTCTAGTAGTTAACTCGTGATCGGGTGCCGCTTGTGGGATCTGGTCCAGCCATAATCGTTTGAATTATATTAAGTGTCTTGCGGTTCGAAGGGCATCACACTGGAGCTAGTTCTTACAAAACATGTACACAATTGTATATCTAGTAAGAAGAAAAAAAAAAGAAATTAAAAATAAAAGACAAGCCCGCTAAATTTCTTGCCGGATCTTCTCAGTAGCGGTTCCGATCCGGTGGTAGTATATTATTTTTTTTTTTGGAAATTGTAAACCTGACAATATGTAAGTGCCCTCTCGGGGTTTATGCATAATAAATAATTTGAATTTGGATGAATAAAAGTAATAAAACAAACGGCATATATATAAAATTTAATACTATTATTGTTCAATTTCAAAATTGTTATTAAATGAACTTAAATGCACTCAATGATGAATTACACGAAACATAAATAACATTAAAATAATATATAACTATATGTAAGGCGTCCGTTAGCATTATATTATGTGAAAGCTATCTTAAAATATCGCGACACAAACTTGTGGAAGTACCCTTCAATCTCACGATGACTATTCTAGATGTTATTATACGAATGCATGAACAAAATCAATATTGAATAACTTTCATATTTTTTATTTATATTCAAAGAGTATTTATTCATCAGCCTTTCGACGTTAACAGTATATAGGTTTCCCCACGGGATGTATGTATTATAGAATGAAAAAAATATTTTTATGAATTCCAATATGATAAAATCTTTTCCGCGTTTGTGGTCACGAGAGAATCGTCCTTCCGTGCATTAGAAATATCGAAAAAGTCAAAATCAAACAATAAAATCCGTTTCATATAGAATTTGAGCTAAAATTCTTTCAAGAAAATAAATATTATAAGATATAATTATTTGAAACTGCGTGTATTTTTCAATACTCGTGCAATTATTTTCTGTAACTGTTAAAGACATAAAATTGTCACATATTAAATATTTACTGATAAGCAAGCGTGAATATTCCCTAAACATACCCAATTGGATGGTACACCAAGAAAAATAAAACAAAAAACAAATAAATCTTTCTTTAACTATCTATACTTATAGACTTCATAAGTAACTTAACATTCAATCTATCTAGCTAACTAGTATATTGATAAAATTTCATTGAAATCAATTGAGCCGTTTCATATATTAGCATGAACAAACATTGCGACAAGTAATTTATATCACAAACATGCAAAATTGTGACTCATATTCCACAGTATTTATTTTGAGGATTAGTTTACTTACTAGTGATAATGCAGTTAACGTATTTCAATATTGATTTTGGCCGGTGCAAATAATTGTAATGTTAATTAAAATTAATTAGCTAGCGTTATTCTTGCATCTGAGCCATTTGCGACGGTGCAGCTGGTTCATTACCGCCCTTCTTTTTGGATCCAGATACAATGTCATCGATGCGAAGAAGCAGTATTGCCGTTTCTACTGCCGTTTTATATACCTGAAAATAAAAATAGAATGAATTATGTGCATCACAATCGTTGTGTTCTTATATCAATTACTTGGAAACTACACAATTTGCACCCTTCTATCATCGCATTTTTTTATTGTCAATAGTGGCAAATGAGCAAGCAGCACTTGATGTAAATGATACTGCCCCAGATAGACCTTTGTAATACCAAGGGCACAACTAGGCTGTTGCCTTCCTTGAAGAAAATACTCTTCTTAACCCTCGTTTGAAGAAAGAATATTGCAAAAGCTGAACGACAACCCTCCTTAAGAATGTAATTTTTGACAAGATGGCATCAGCTGGAGTTAACCATGATCGATATGAAACTCTTTACAAGTATTTACTTTACAATTTACAAGTAATGTATGTGTTGGTAGTAATCGTAGCCGCCTTGGCAGAGGAAGGAGTGGCGCTCGTCGTGGACCGGATTGGGATGTTGGGTCTGAGGGTCTCACTGGATAAAACCGAGGCCCTCCTTTTCCATGGCCCACGCCGAGGTCCCCCCGAGGAGCACACATCAGTGTATCTGGGGTTGCCGTACCGGTGCAGGCCCAGATAAAATATTTGGGTCTGCACCTCGATTCAAATTGGAATTTCGGGCCACACTTAGCCCAGCTCGTCCCGAGGCTCGTCAAGTCGGCCGCGGCACTGGGAAGACTTCTGCCGAACACTGGCGGTCCTGGGTCGTCATGCCGGCGACTCTACGCCGGCATTCTGCGGTCCATGGCACTGTATGGTGCCCCTATCTGGTCGGAGTCCCTCACCGCCCGCAACAGAGCCCTTCTGCGACGACCGCAGAGGTTCATGGCGGTAAGGGCTATTAAGGGCTACCGTACTGTGTCCTGGACTGCGGCGACACTGCTGGCCGGCGATCCGCCTTGGCCGCTGGTGGCAGAAGCGCTAACGGATGTATACCGGTTCTGCGCCACAGCACGAGTCAACGGCGAGCGGGTCTCCGCAGGGGGACTGGGCAGAGCTCGAGAAGTAGCTCGAACGGAAGTAATCCGGCGGTGGAGTGAAGATCTAGAGTCCCCCGTAGCAGGGCGGGGGACTGTGGAGGCGGTTGCGCCGCATCTCCACCGCTGGCTCAGGAGAAGGCACGGCAGCCTTACATTTAGGATGGTGCAGGTGCTTACCGGACATGGGGTCTTCGGTAAGTACGTGCACAGAATTGGAAGAGAAGAGGCCCCAGGATGTCATGAGTGTGGCGCGCTAATCGACGATGCGCGCCACACACTGGAAGTATACCCCGCCTGGGGGCCTCAGCGTCACGTCCTGTCAACGGAACTGGGAATAACAGACCTGTCGCTGCCGACCATCATCTCCAAGATGCTCGGCAGTGACAGCTGTTGGTCATCGATGGCCTCCTTCTGTGAGGCTGTCATGACAAGGAAGGTGGCCGCGGAGCGGGCACGCGAGGCGCTTGCGTCAGCTGACTCGCTCCGCCGGCGACGATCAGGGAGGAGGAGACGCCGCTATGCGCTCCTCCACCCACCGCTCTGAATGATGACAGGACGTGGCCAGACGGCCAAGCGTTGGGGTGTCGGGGATAGAATGTTATCAGACGATCTTTCCGGCACCTCGTAAAAGCGCGGAAGGGGCCGCTGTGGTTTTAGTGGGTATTTCGGTCACTTTGTGGCCGGCGAGTCCCACACACACACTCCCCTGTCTGTAACCGGCGGGGGATAGTGCGTAAATGCATTTCCACAGCGTGAAAAAAAAAAAGTAATCGTAGCCGCCACCGCACTGCGTAATATGTATTGACGTTAAAATATTTATGTTGCACATCATCTATATTACACATAAATTGTAATAGTATAATGAAGTATGAATTGTAATAATTTAGAGAGTACAGAACAGGGGATTTCACAAATAATATACTAACTTCGGCAAGTAACAGCCAGACTAGGCGGAATCAATTTGTGGTCGCCATTCAAACATCTCTAATTCTCTCTAATCTCGGCCTTATGAAAAGGCTCAAAGCCACTCAACGTGCTATGGAGAGGCCTATACTCGGTATATCGCTACACGACGAAATACGAAATAAGAAAATCCGTAAAGATAACCTACATGCGCGTCATGCCGCCCTAGCCGAGGCCGCGGGTGACGTGAACGGGGAATTAGTCCGTCACCCGCCGAGAGGTCGACCGCGTGAGGAAAGACCAACGTCGCACAAAGGGGGACGACCACTGATGACAAGTAACCCTGCTCCGGTGGTCGGCCCAACGACGAACGACGGCGACGGCGAGGTGGTGTGGCGACGGGTGGGTTGCGGGTGTGCGTGCTTACGCCCCTCTGTCGCCTCGGACGGAGTGGTGCGAGGAGCGCGCCGACCGCAAACCACCCCAAAAAACCTACATAGCTCGAAGAATTTGCATGTTGAAATAATGGCAATGGGCACACATCCACGACCACATCGCTTGTCGAACCGACAACCGTTGGGATAAGTTCTCGAGTGGCGACCACGAATCAGACGACGTAGCGTAAAACGACCTCTAGTAGCTGGACTGACGTCATTCTGAAAATCGCAGTGTACTATGGATGCAAGTGGCACAGGACTGTTCTGCGTGACATTCTTGTAGGGCGGCCGAAGTCCAGCAGAAGATGTTTACGAACTGATGGATGGATGGTTTCAGAGGCCACTATATCAGTAAGAGTATCGATTCTGAAAGTCACACAGTACACTTTACCTGCAACTTAACAGCGAGTGGTTCCCATATCCCCTTGACAGCCATGTCGACGATCTCGCCAGACTCGCCGTCAATACCAGCGGTGACAGCGCCCCCGGCCGCGTGACGCGCTCGGAGCGCGGTCAATGTACGAATTGTGTTCGCACCGCAGTTCTGAGCGAGCGTGCGGGGTATGATCTCTGTAAATTATATAGAATACATTATCATCATTATCGCATCTCCTATATGTGCCACTGCTGTTCTGAAGCCTTCTCGGCAAGTGGTAGAAATTGACCTACATCGGGCTAGTTAAACGTGTTGGTATAGGTTTTCTTCTCTTGCATGATGAGATGTTACCTGAATAGCAAATTCCTTAGTGGTCTTTTACGATATCCATGGGCAAGACAGATGATATATTGTATCTTACTCTGCCGCCACACAGAAAATCATAGAACCACAAAAAGCACGCAGTGTGTTCTTAGAAACTAAATCTATATATATTATAAAAAATATTGCATGTGATGTGATGATGGTATAGCTATAAAATTCACCTATCTTGCCCGTCGGTGTCGTAAAAACCATATATTTGGCATATAACAACTATGCAAGAGGAGGAAAACTCGAAATAAAACCCTATTGACCCCGTTTGAACCCATTAAACGATTGTGGAGAACGCTCGAACCCAATAGGTCTAGGGACTTATACAAGTTATTATGAAAATCTATTTGTACTTTTAAATATTTTTTTAACAAAATGACTACATAACTCGTTGTTTTTTTTTGTATAATGAAAGCGGCATAGACTTTCATTTGAAAATCCTAGGATTTTGGATTTTCAGTCTAAGGATTTTGACTACATTTAAAAACATCATACCTCTGCTGGGTTCACCCTTCACAATGGGAAAATTGACCAACTATATCACGTTGGTTAGTTGTATTGGTATAGCGTTTATATCAAGGTTTTCTGATATTATCTGCATATCTATTAGTCGTTTTCTACGAAACCCATGGGCAACATAGGGGTGGTAAATTGTATTGTTACCCCGTGATCATAACGAAAGATTAAATGCAATCAAAAATGGATAGTCAAAAAACCAACGATATGTCGTCACAGACACGTGGTCAAGTCACATGTCATGCTGTCGCCGGATCAAAAGCTGTTACTCACCCAACGCTTGTGCAACGGCACGATACGGTGTATTGTGTGCGGCGTTAGCAGCTAGCGCTTGAGAAACAGCCATCTCTACAGCACCACCACCGGCCACTAAACGAGGATTTAACACCTGCACACATAAAATAAAATAGGTAATCAATGAATCCAAATTAAAATCATTCATTATGCATGAACCTCAAGAGGGCCGTTAGTTACAGTAAATTTTAAAACAAATTAATTGAATAAGCTATCACCGGATCGGAACGCAACCACTACTAAGAAGATCCGGCAAGGCACTCCGTAAGCTTGTTTATTATTTAATTTTTTTTTTTAACTAAAAATGAAAATTGTATACAACATGTCTTATAAGTATTACCTCCATTGCGATACTTAATGTAATTCACATATGTAATTCACATATATAATTAACTAATTAACTGGACCAGTAGGCCTACTCTTGAAATCAATTCTAATTTCGAATCCGATTCGATTCCAATCTCACCAAACTTATATGTGGTACTCTTGAACAAAATCGAGAATGAATTTTTCGCGTTCGTCGTTGTTATTTTCACCAAATGTGCCATGTTTTCTTACTTTAAATTAATAACGTTATCAAATTCGATCACCACAAAGACGCTTTCGTGAAATTGTGCAACATTAACGATTTTAAACTACGTCAAAATCACGTCAGGAGTAGCAAATATCTGACTTAATCGACGAGAGTCGAATTCATTTAGTTTAGAAACGTTCCACCTAATTTGATTCCAATCGGGCGCTAGTTTCGCTTTCAAGAGTACCAAATTTGCTCAAATTCGAGTTGTGATTGGATTTAGGATTGGAATTGAGATTCAAGAGTAGGCACACAGATCCCACAAGCTGCACCCGACCACGAATTAACTACAAATATATATATATATAAACTATACTGCTGATGCTGGTATACCAGTGGCGATGAGTTATTTTATTTATTTTACTTTTTTATTACCTATGGTACTCCTATCAACTATCAACCCCCTTAAAAATGTAATTGTTGATGAGATGGCATCAGATGGAGTTGGTCCAGGTCGATGTAAAGCTCTTAATCGCCTTTTACAACACCCACAGGTAATGATAGGGTTGGTAGTATTTGCAGCCAACACCACACAACAAATATACTATAATATTATTTTTATTTTCTCTTTTCTCCTTTAATGCTCATAATTACTAAAGAATTTTTGGGTCTGATGAACTTATTGATAGCTAACAATTTTATACTATTTTCAATGAACAACATAAAATTGTTCCACAGAAGCATTGTAAAAAAGATAAATTGCATGATTTATGTTATTGCTTTGAATTTTTTGTTGTTTAAAAAAAAGGCAAACAGCCTGCACTAAGGAAATAATCCTTGTATTTCAGAGGACTTTACAAACAATTAATGGACAAAAATTACAACCAGACTCAACACAAGAATTTGTGGATCATACAAAGTATTGGACTGTGTGATAATATAACCCATGACACTGGCTCAGTAGGTCTGTATCTGAATCACTATGCCATCCAAAAGTAATAATTAAAAATAATAGACAAGCCCGCTGAGTTTCTTGATGGATCTTCTCAGTAGCGGTCGCGTTCTGATCCAGTGGTAGTATATTTTTTTTTGGAAATTGTAAACCTGACAATAGGTAAGTGCCTTCTCGGGGTTTATGCATAATAAATGATTTGAATCTGTGCAGTTATTCAATTAGGGATGAATTCATAGACAATGTAGCAAAACTACCATTTGGTACCATGGTGCCAAATGTGTGTACCATTTTTTCAATGGTCTAGTTGACCTAATATGACTAGAAACCAATAATAAATATTATAAAACAAACTTACCAAGTTCTTGGCAACATGTAGAGCGTCTTGAAGGTTTCTCTCAATCTCATTCAGTATATCCTTTGATGCACCACGCAACAGAATAGTACACGCCTGAAAATACAAGTATTTGATTGTTAATCATTACAATGGCCATTTAAAATGCTTTATCTATATATAAATACGTGAAGCAAAAACTTTGTACCCCTTTTTACGAAAATTACCAGAATGGACAAGTATGTACTTTGGCACAGTTGAAGTATATAATGAGGAGAAGTGCATAAAACTGAAATTTCATATAATAATGGATTAGAAATACATTAAATTAATTTAAAAAGGCATTACACACACTACAACGCAATCACTACACACACACACACACACGTTTGTGTGAGTGTGTTGCGTAGCAACGCTTATAGACTTTTGTTTACGGTTAAAATCTCTGGTCGAACTGAACGTCAAACAATCATAATTATGATGACAATGTCTACTAAAAATTTGTGCTTATATATTAGTTATTAGTGAAATACAGCTTGCTCGATTTACAATTATACATAAATAAAATTAACAGAAAATTGTGTGCAGAAAAATTAATTAAAATGAATTATGGCCGAATTTCGACCACACGGCGACCACTAGTAATCATAATTATCTCCGCTCACACACAAACCACTGCTACTGCTAGACTGGAGCCTCCTCCACAGTGGGCAGGTTAATGGCCTACTATACCACGCCAATCAGATAGGTTGGTATATGGCTTTTATTTCGAGTTTTTCTGTTCCTTACAAGTAATGTTCTCTACTTGACTCCCTTAGTCACAATTTAAGATTACTCACAGAAAAGAGAAGGGTCCAAGAATTTTATTCTTACACCATTACCAGATGCATAGTGCTTCATAATAATAAAAAAGTTTTTGGTTTTTATTTTCAAAATAAAAACACCCATGCAATTATCTTCCCTTTGTGAGATTTGCCTACATTCCCATTCGTCAGTTGGACATCGTAAGTTTATACAGACGAATGGTGTCTTTAAAGATATCTATGGAACACTGCAAATAAAATAGCTGCAAAAGAGAATTCTAAACAAGGACATATCCAATGTGTCTGAATAGTGAGATAATGGTTCAATCTCATCAAAGAGTTGGTAGTGCCACTTAGAAGTCAAGCTTCTGATCCATACATCAATCAACTTACACACATCTACTGTTGGCTACAGTCCTCACTTTCTTTTTTTAGGGACCTGGTCCAGTCACAAACTGCCTTTAGCGACAGAAGGGACGGCGTGCAAATCCATAACTTGTCGTATATATCGCATTTGAAGCGACCATCAGTACCGGATCCAGTTTTTCGTTGATTCATAGGTCACCCTGAGGGGCGACAGCCATCATCAACGTGCTTGGTGGACGGTTTAGCGATTCGCATGACATTTTGCTTATGTTGCCTCATTCGGTTTTTATGACTGCCCATAAGAAGATAGAGTGAACATATAATTTTAAAACTTCACCACACCGGTGATCCACATCCTACCTAATATAAACTTACCTTAGGATTCTTGCATTCTGTGACGAATGTGAAGTATTCGTCGCCTATCTTCTTAACCTCAAACTTGCCAGCACCAATGCCAACGTCGGACTCCTTCAACTCTTCGGTCCGGTTGACTATGGTGGCGCCACAAGCTCTCGCCAAACGGTTGTTGTCAGTTTTACGAAGTCTGTTAAGGTCAACAACTAAATAAATAACTGTAACGGTTCATATGGTTACGATTTAAGAATATAAACAAACAGCTATTTTTACTAGCCCATAACAAATAACATCACTGCAAAAGAAAAAAGACGAAACTAAAATAGAAATGCTTCCATGAGGTGATAGATAAAAGAAAACAAAGATAGAAGTAGCGAAAAGGAACTCCTATCTTCCCTGTGGATGTCGTAAAAGACGACTAAGGGATATTATATGAACATTTGCGCAAAAAAAGGAAAATTCAAATGAAAACTATATACTAACTCGTTTGATCAGTACGGGTTTGTAAGTCCAATGCCCCTTATTATAGAGGAGGCTCCAACCAACCCAGCAGTAGGACTTTATATAAACCTTGATGATGATATAATGAAGATATTGTTTATCAACTGTATGATAAACTCATAGGTTGCTAAATATCAGCATTATGGCTCAGTTAAGTAACCAATTCTAAACACAATGCTAAGCTTTTCACCCTCTAGTCACTAAAAATGTTAGAATGTATTTTAATTTACGGCATATTAACAGAATCTTCTTTTTTTTTCATTCTTAACCTACACATTACATAATCTGTGTATCAATAAAAGATTTTTCTTTTAATAAACCATATTCCCTTGACTGGTATATTAAGTTTACCTCCCATTGCAGAGAGGATGCCCATGCTTGTAGTAGTATAAATGTCCGTATCCGTGATAGTATAAATGCAGAGTTAGATACGATTTTCTTAAAATAATAATCATTTTTCATGTGGTGACAGAATAAGTATACAATTCATCAGCCTCTATCTTACCCGTGGATGTCTTAAAAGATGACTAAGGGATATAATATGCATTTAACATCTATGCAAGAGAAGAAAAACGCGAAAGAAAACCCTGTACCAAACCGTCGACCCATTGTGGTATATACAGGATGTATCAGGTTATGGGGCAACTGTTCGAGTATATTGTAGTTTAACGGTCATAGATCGTAATTAGAATGTACATTACACAAAAAACAATATAAAATAAAAGTTATAGTGATTTAAAAAAATGTGTCTAGGAGTCTATGCCTTAAATGTTACGTATTATGTAGGCATGTACAGACAGAATACATGTAGGCATGTAAAGCTTCGACAGTATAAATTCATTCATTCATACCTAGAATTGCGCAAACGTTTCAATGACAGTGTAGGTTTGTACCTACGAGCGGCGAGCGGTCAACGGTCATAGGCCGATCAGCTGTTTTAAAGCGAAGTTTATTTTGTTTATGTGAATGTAATTATTGATTTATTCAATTTCTAATGAACATTTAACAAAGTATAAATATGTTGCGTATTAAGTATCATTGACTTTAGACATTTCAATCAGATTTACACGAAAATGCGACGACAAAATTGAAAACTTTACATGTCTCTAATTCCTTAACAAATCGATATTTTTCGTTCAAATTTTTTTCATAGGTTCCTACCACCATTGCCTAGCTCCCTTTTGACCAGTTGCCCCAAAACCTGATACACCCTGTATAGTTGGTCAATTTCTCTGTCTTTGCCGAGGAGGCTCGGGCGTATATGAGCTGTGAATGAACGATTTTGTTAATATTTTACTACCAGGTAGCTGTCGTTATAAGGAGTAACTTAAACTATTTTTCGTCTCAGAAAAACCCTATGAAATTTTGCCCAGTCCAGGACTTGAAACCGAGGCCATCTTAGAAGATATTGCAAATTTAAATACGGGGGCAAAACGGCTAGAACTGGGCGTATAAAATATAAATTCCTTTAAAAGGCGACATCTAGTAACGACATTGACATTTAAATGTTACGGTGCAGTATCATAATTTGCATGTAATATATTGATGTTATCCTCAGTTATATGTCCTAGTACTGGATGGTGCTTAAAGATGTCGCTTTAATTTTTTTTACTACAATTGCGGCTCACATATGACCCAATGTTAGGTTCGAGCCAGGAGGCTACATAATGGAGAAAAAATTGTCCTACTATGCTACAGTGATCAGTCATGTTGGTATAGTTTTTTATAGTAGATAGTTTTCCTTCTCGTGCATAGATTAACAACATATTTCAGATAACTCTGTATATTATATCCCTTAGATATATTTTAGGACATCTGTGGAAAAAAAGGGAGAGGGTGGCATTTGTATTCTTACTTCGTCACCACACGGTAATATGCCGCTTTACAAATTATGTACAAATACCAATAAAATAACTACAGAAGTTTTCAGTCTTCAAGAGTAATATTTTGATATCATTATATTAACACGTTAAATGCCAAGAGGATCAAAATACTATATCGAAGGGTGAAAGGCTATTTGGTTTAAGCGATATTTTTGGAACTTTACAGGAGAGCCATTTAAAGTTTAAAATTTTAAAAATTAAAAATCATAACAATTAAACTTCTTGAGCTATTTGAATGGGGTAAACTTAATTAAAATTCAATTAAAAACATCTAATTATTGATACTAATACTAAATAAAACGTACCTTTAGTTACAAAGATAAATGTCGCTTAATACAAATTGC
Organism: Lymantria dispar; assembly: GCA_032191425.1. Lineage (NCBI taxonomy): Eukaryota > Metazoa > Arthropoda > Insecta > Lepidoptera > Erebidae > Lymantria > Lymantria dispar. The sequence goes on along the minus strand of CM063452.1, from coordinate 10,016,119 downwards.
CTTAAGCCCTCGTTTTTCAGCGTATGGAAAGTGTAAAAGAGTTCAGCGTATGAAAAAAACGTGCTCTGATTTTAATGAATTCGGTATCATTCGACGGAGAAAAATTAGTTGATTCCGAATATGTATATAACTCAATATCACCTTCGATGTCGCTTAAACCAAATAGCCTTTCACCCCCCGAATTATGAATAAATGTCACCCAACATGTGTCCCCCCCCCATAGCGTTCAATGTGTTAAACGGACTACTATTACTTCTTCTAGAGAACTAAGGAAAAGCATAGTAAATTCAAATTCGTTTTTATACAATAATTAAATGAACTAAAAATAAAATAGTTCTTAGAGAAGGACGGAGTAAGAATACAATTCACCACCCCCTTTCTTGCCTGTGGTTGTCGTAAAAGGCGACTAAGGGATATCGTGTGCATATAACAACTATGCAAGAGAAGGAAAACTAGAAATAAAACCCTATACCAACCCGCCAGACCAGCGTGGTGTAGGTCAATTTCCCAGTCCCAATATACCAGTGGTCGTCCCAGTGGCGAAGTGTAAGGGTCGCTGGGTTATGGGGCCGCGCGTCGCCCCAGACGGAGTGGACGGCGTATGCGCTGGCCCTAGCCCGACCAATACAAAAAGAGTAACATTATTTGAGGGTGACTCGACCAGGAAATTGTCTATTGAATATATTTAATTAAATTAGAAACTAAATATATGCTGGCTATGCTGTCTATGCTTGCGTTAATGTAGATATTAGTAACATGTTTTTTATTATGAACAGTATTTTTCCTGGCTGAAAACTTTTCGAAGTACTTTACCTACGAATAGCAGTGATTCCAGCTTTGACAAGATAATGCTGTGCAAGATCTGATATCCCCTTCTCTGTGAATATCACATCAGGTTTGAGTGCGATGATATCTTCACATTGCTGTCGGACATGCTCTTCTTCCAGTTGCAGGAGACGAGTGAAGTCCTAAAACAAGAAACGGGGACATGATTTGTTTGTTTTCGTAAAGCTCCCTGCGTAGGAAAAGTTTCGTATTCCACTACCTTGTCGTAAAAACAGGCGGAGGGAATACCAAAGCAGGGGATCGGAGCACTTTCCTGGCCGCGGTACCCAAACCATGTCAAAAGTGACAATTATGGCATTATGCCCACCTTTTAAGACGTCTATATCGAAAACAGTTGACTTAATAATGGATGGATGGACAGACTTTATTTTATAAGAGAAGTCATGAAACTAACTGCTACTACTAAAGCATTATTTTACTATTTTTTTTATAAAGACAACACCATGCACTAAGGAAATAATCCTTGTATTGCGGGGGACTTACAGAATTTAACAGATATAAAGACTCGGAACAACAATTTGTGGATCGCACAAAGTGTTGTCCTGCATCAACTTCGAACCCTCGATACTGGCAATGAATGTTGGTACCTTAACCACTCCACCATATGTGCGGTCAACAAACTTAACAAGTTTAAGAAACAGCAAAAAGCCCGCACTGAATAATAAATTGTTGTGTCGCAAGTGACTTCATAAACTTATAATTAACACAAATTTCAAACTCAGCCAAATCATTTGTTCTGGGAAATTAAACACCCAACACATAAGACTGATATGGCGATTAATATGTTATTCCCTGGGGTTATATCTAGCAATGAACTAAAGTAGGCTAATGAATTGATGGATGATAACAAACAATAATAATAAACTGCAAAAATGGCGGTTAAGATACTGGCCTACTATGAAAAGTGTCGCAGATTCGATTCCCAGGCAGGCAGGACAATATTTTGTATGAATCACAAATTATTGTTAGTCTGGATGTTTTTGTGTCCATTAATTATATGTTTGCATTTCCCCTGCAATACAATACTTAGTTCCTTAGTGCAAGGTATTGCTTTTACATAAAAAAAAACCACAAATCCACAATGGGCAAACTTCAGGGCCCAGATAGATATACAGATTTAACACTATCATAGATTAAAAAAGTTATATATAAAAACTTAAAAATACCTGTTCGCCCAGGATTTCAATGTTAGTCTGACTCTCTCCTTTCTTATATTCCAAAGGGCAATCAAGTAGAACGATACGCGGGTTTTCAATGTACCGTCTCATTTTGGCATGTGTGACATCTTTGTTGAACATGACACCGCTCAATACCTTTGACTCTTCAATCGTACCGCCAGGGATCTTTTCTACTTTAGCATAACTGGAAAATTTTAAAACATGACTAGATCAATATAATTCCTCAAAGAAGCAAATATTTAAATTCATCATCATCAGCATGCTCTTATCCCAATTTCTGGGTTGACGCAATATGTGTACTCCTTCCATCATACATGCTGTTGGCAGTTTTCAGCATGCAATTATAATAAAGCCAATTTGATGGGAGTAGTAACACATACACAAAAATTTATATATGCGTACATGCAAGCACAAAATTTTATATAATTCTAGCAACCCGCCCTCGCTTCGGTTTTAGTCACCTTACCCGCTAAGTAGTAGTTCCCGTTCCCGTGGGAATAGCAGGATAAAATATAACCTATATTACTCTGTGATATAGCTTTCCATTGATAAAAGAATTTTTGAAATTGGTTCAGTGGTTTAAGCGTGAAAGCGTAACAAACAAACTTACTTTTGCATTTTTTAATTTCAATTTGTACAATTCATTTGTACCATATTTGTTGAGAATCCTCTATATGGTGATGGAGTAAGAATACAATTCACCACCCCCTCTTGCCTGTGGGTGGTGTAAAAAGATGACTAAAGGATAAAATAACAAATATTCATGAAAAGGAAATTTAAAATGCAATCTAGACCAGTCAGGTCTGACCAGGCTGGTAATTTCCAATTTCTCTCCCATTCTAGAGTAGGCTTGAACCCAGTATTGGGAGGTAATATGAGCTGTGATAATGATATGTGTTTCCTGGTTCCTATCACTAAATGAAATATTTTCTTTATATCTTTCCAGTAGTAATTTACTACTGAGCTGTATTAGGTAAGGTGGAATGTGACAGGATAGAATGAAGAACAGATAGATTAAAAATGTCAATAAAATTATTGACAATCATCAGGAAATAAAGATAGAATACATACTTCTTGATATCCACCTCAACTCTTCCATTATCATTTATTGTGACTGTGTTGACAGCATCCAGAGCAATATCCACAGCAAGGTCTGCCCAGCGACCAATGTACTTTGTACCAACACAGGATCGAATCTGATTAACAAACAGATACATATATTATTCATTATGATTTAGCCAAAAATATTTTTAGTAGTGCGTTTCATGTTTTTCTTGCCATTGGACAAATGGAAAAAAATAGTGACAGTGGTATCCGATAGAAGGTAAAAGAAAAAGGTAGGCCTAAACGAAGATGAGAGGATTATATCATGCAGGTGGCGGGAACAACTTGGAACGAAGTGGCTATAGAAAGGATAAAATGAAAAAGGTTGAAGAAGACCAATGGCAACTAGTAAAAGGCGAAATAAAAAAATGGAAAAATATGCATAACATGCGATCACAAATAAAACGAGAGGAAAAAAAGAAAACTATATTGTATGAAAGAAAGCAGAGGATCATTTTACCAAGTTTAAACAATATGCCACCCATATAGGAGTAAGAATTTAATTCACCATTCTCTATCTTGCCCATGGATGTCGTAAAGATGACTAAGGGATATAATATGCATATAACATCTATGCAAGAGACAAGAAAACTCAAAATGAATTAATGATATAGGATATATCAACCTGTCTTACCAGCATGGTATAGTAAGGTCAATTTCCCTCCTATTGTGGAGGAGGCTCAAGTCCAATAGTGGGTCATATACGAGCTGATGATGACGATATTGTATGAAGGCAGAATGCTAACTTAACTAGTAATAAATTTGTTTACTAACACTCACTGTAATTGTTTAAACGGAATTAAAGGAAATAAAAGGCTATTATTATTATAATGTATCTCTCTTTTCATGGGATCTTCCTAGGAAAGATCCTTTGAAAGGAACCTGGCCCTTTAAAAGGATTACATAAGGATATGGATGGTGCGATGAAAACCCTGTTTTAGCGTCAACAAAACTTCAAAAACAACTGGACAAAATAGGTTCGGGGCTAAAAACGTGAAGAATTAAAGCCAGTGCTGCTAAATCAATCCATATCACATTCACTCTAGGAAGAGATAATTGCCCTCAGGTTAAACTTGAGAACAATATTCTGCCCCAGAAAAATTCAGTTAAATACCTAGGTATGCATCTTGACAGAAGGTTGACTTGGCATGTTTATATAAAAAACAAAAGAGATCAAGTAAACAGAAAACTTGGTGACATTCATTGGCTTATGGGTAGGCAATCATCACTCGGTCTTGAAAATAAACTCCTTGTGTATAAATACATACTAAAACCTGTTTGGACATACGGAATAGAAGCTAGTCACTCCAATATAGAGATACTGCAACGTTTTCAAAACAAGGCATTAAAGATGATATGCGGCGCATTTTGGTTCACAAAGAATAGTGAAGTCCACGAATATTTACAAATTCCACTAATTAGAGAAGCAGAGAGGGCATACAAAAGCTACAGAGAAAGACTCGGGCAACACAAAAATCACCTCTGTTGGACTATTGGACAGTAAAAACTCCATATACCACCAAAAAAGGAAGCGACTAGCCTTGATCTGATTGCTTCTTATACCGAATTTTAAGGGTAGGCGTATCACTGGATGCGTCAGGCTCTAACTGACTATAATTAGCTCCAATCTGATTATAGCCCTATATGGCTGATTGCAGATAGATAAAGAGAAAAACGAAAAAAAAAAAATTGGGATATGGATAAACACACGCCTTTGGAGAAGTTTAATCTAAAAATGGGACTGGGTTACACATGTAGACTGCCAACGATAGGTGTAAAACTATGGTGTGTTAATGGTATCTAATTTATTATTGTGTATTTATAGGATATCTAGATTTATATATTTCTATGTAGTAAATGATGCATGGTATAGTATGAACCAGTATGGTATAGTAGATCAATTTTGCTCCTATTGTGGAGGAGGCTCAAGCCTATCAATGAAACTTATATGAGCTGTAATAATGTATATATAATTTACCTTTATCCCAATACATCTGTAAAAACAATCTGTATTTAAAGTGTAATCACTGATTGACCGTTATGGTTACATATTAAGCTAATAAAGCATTACCACCCACTACTTTTCGATACAATAGACTCTTTCTAACCCTACCAGGCATTGTACTGATGCTTATGGACTTTGATGGGCTGATGGGGTAATATGGAAATCACATTAATTAACTTACCACTTCTTTAAGTTTCTCTCTGTCATTCAAATCAATGGGTATGGAGATCTTATCCTGAAGGAGCTTGACAGCATCTTCTAGTGCTTGCCGATACTCTCTAATGATCACTGTCGGGTGAATATTTTGTGCCAGGAACTGTTCAGCTACAGCTAACATCTCACCAGCTAAGACTATTACTGATGTAGTACCATCACCAACCTGATAAGAGAATATTTAAACAAAATTTTCGTTAATTGATACCAAAGGTAACTTACCTCATAGAAGTCAGTCTAGATTATGATCATAGACCCTGACAACAGCATTAGTTGTTGCCAGAGCACCAAAAGTTTGGCCAAAGAAATCAGCCACTGAGGTAAAGGAATCCCAGCCCCATAACAGTATGATAAATAGCACAATATGTGAAAATTATAAGGTCACACTGCCCTTTCATGGCCCAAGTCAGTAACTGTACATTTCTGTGTGAATAAGAATAAAAATCACCACCTCTCTCTTTCCTGTAGGTATCATAAAAAACAACTGAGAAATATGATAAACAGATAACATCTACACAAGAGAAGGAAAACTCAACATAAAATTCTACGTTTTTTTTTTTTTGGGGTGGCTTGTGGTAAGCGCGCTCCTCGTACCACACTGTCCGGGGCGACAGAGGGGCGTAAGCACACACACCCGCAACCCACTCACGATGCACGTCGCCTTCGTCATTGGACCGACCACCAGAGCAGGGATAAAATTCTACGCTAACAGGTCTAACCATTGTGTCAATTCAATATCAATTGTGGAGTAGCCATTGTGGAGTAGGCCCGAGCCCAATATTAGGACTAATGTGGACTAAAACGATTATGATTATGTCAATAGCAAAATACCACTTTTAAATTTGAATGAGTCAGTACTGTAGTAGACTCACTCAGCTAAATAAGACTTCAAAAATATCATGACTCCAATAACAGTTGCCGAAATAATTTTATACATTAATTTAATTAAAATGAATGTTCATTTCTTTGTCACAAATCAGATGACTAAATTTCTAACCTCTTCATCTTGCGTCCTGGCGATTTCGATCATAGTTTTAGCGGCAGGATGCTGCACTGTGATTTCACGAAGGATAGCATTGCCATCGTTGGTCATAACGATACCTCCCATAGGATCCATCAACATTTTCAACATAGCCTGAGGTCCGAGGCATGTTCGAATAACGTCTGCTATTGTCTAAAATACACACAAAATCGCACGTTTAATTAATTATATTTCTTCATTTAGATGAAAATTATATTTCTTCAATAACATTTTGCCTTAATTACCTTTCCAGCATTTATATTCTCTATTTGAACCTTCCGGCCGGACTCACGTTTTGTGTTTTGGCCTGTAATGAAAATCCGATGTTGAATGAAATAGCAGTTATCATGTATAGGATCGTAATAGTTCTTAATGAATACTTACTGAGGACTAAAATAGGTTGTTGGCCGTACATCTTGATATTATTTTTGGCAAATACAATTCCGTGAATCTAATAATTTCTTCGAGAAAATCAACGCGACTCACGAAATCGCGTGGTGACTAAAATGTTACCAGGTAAAATAAATAAAAATTAATAAATTATTTTAGTAAAAGAAGGGCATTCAATATACACTTTGACATATCCCAATAATAAATTAGAAATTCAACGGATACTTATGGATAGTTATGCAGTTAATGATCTTAATTTATTACAAAATATTTAATTAAACAAAAAATTCAAAATTAAATAATGCTATGGCAATATGTAAAAAAAAGTCAAAATGTTTGATTTTTTTTTGTTTGGATCGCCCTTACGGGAAGGCTAAAGTCTTTTCGACCATACTGCCTTGTCTTACATAGCTTACAAATAATTTTCTTTACATATTCTCGAAATCGAAATGGCGGTCGTTAGGTACTTGTAGTGACAGGTAAAATACCGTCAACAAAACAGTGGGCCTACTCTTGAAATCAATTCTAATTTCGAATCCGATTCGATTCCAATCTCACCAAACTTATATTTGGTACTCTTGAACAAAATCGAGAATGAATTCTTCGCGTTCGCCGTTGCTATTTTCATCAAATGTGCCGTATTCTCTTACTCTAAATTAATAACGTTATCGAACTCGATCACCACAAAGACGCTTCCTTGAAATTGTGTAACATTAACGATTTTAAACTACGTCAAAATCACGTCGGGAGTAGGAAATATTTGACTTAATCGACGAGAGTCGAATTCATTTAGTTTAGAAACATTCCACCGAATTTGATTCCAATCGTGCGCTAGTGTCGTTTTCAAGAGTACCAAATTTGCTCAAATTCGAGCTGCGATTGGATTTAGGATTGGAATTGAGATTCAAGAGTAGGCACACTGGTTTGCCTAATAGATGATATTTTTTTAATACAATTTTTTTTAGTAAAAATGCTAAATGTTAAAATCATATGATAAAAAGTAAACTAACTGATAATTGCAAGTACTTCTCTAGAACATACACATAACACGGCAAACTTAAAGTTGAGTGAACGCTTAAATATTTTTTTTTTTATTTTATTTTACGGACTTTGTCGCACAGCGACCAAATCGTCCTATAGGAACAACAAAATGAAAAATACGTATACAATAATCTACTTATCACTATTTTAATCCTAACTCAGCTAACTTAACGAATACTTTCATCTTTTTAGATGTAGGATCCGCTAATATACTGTTAAGAAGGCCAATATCTATGGATCTAAACATTGCGATGCATGACTGCCTAAAACTTTCGTTTCGAACACATTCCATCAGAACATGCTGAACATCCTCAATAGTTCCACAGTCATTACAGTTTGGAGATGGGGTTTTCTTCATCAGAAATGCGAATTTGTTTGATGGAATGTGTCCCGAACGTAGTCTAAGGACTGTCTTTAGATATCCTCTATTGGCCTTTATATTATTTATCCAAGGGTGTGATGATATTTGTGCTTACATAATTAAAATATTATATTGAATTCATAATGGTTGAAGTTATATACGTGAGTCCAACCGATACTTGATCGGTGTTTATTATTGTGTATTTAAAGAAATACTTTAAATATTTATAATAATGTACCCACTGCCGCTGTATTAATAGAATTTAGCCTAATACTTTTCGAAATACATATGTGTATTAAAATGTGTTTATGTATACAGAGTGTATCAGGTTATGGGACAACTGTTCGAGTATGTTGTAGTTTAACGGTTATGTAATTAGAATGTACATTACATAAAAAACAATATAACATAAAAGTTATGGTGATTTCAAAAAAATGTTTCTGACAGAATACATGTAGGCATGTATAGCTTCGACAATATAATTTCATTCATTCATGCCTAGAATTGCGCAAACGCTTCAATGAGCGTAGGAAACAACGGCGAGCCGTCAACGCCGTCAACGGTCATCGGCCGATCAGCTGTTTTAAAGCGAAGTTTGTCTTGCTTATGCGAACGTAATCATTGATTTATTCAATTTCTAATGAATATTTAATAAAGTATGAATATGTTTCGTATTAAGTATCATTGACTTTATACATTTCAATCATCGGATTTACACGAAAAAGTGATGACAAAATTGAAAACTTTACATGTCTCTAATTCCTTAACGAATCGATATTTTTCGTTTAAATTTTTTTCATGGATTCCTACCACCATTGCCTAGCTCCCTTTTGACCAGTTGCTCCATAACCCCTGTATATCGACGCCTAACAGCCAAAAAGGGATAAGCGACATTTTTTGGGATATTGAGTTATATACATAGGTAGAGTCGTCTTCCTTTTCTGCGTCGTCTGGTCTGGGTTACATGTCTGTAAATGAAATTTTTTGTCGCTTATGCGGTAGTAAAATTATGGATATGATGCATTTTTTTCGCTGTAAACGACAAAAGTTTTGATGAGATTATTCTTTTGGTGGTTGATCTACAAAATATTTAAGAATAACGAACTTATGCTTTTTGGACTTTCTATAATATTTTAATGATCGAAGTTTAACCTATTTCACCTGGAAATAAAAATTGTGAAATATGAGTTTACGATAATCAGCCTCTATATAATTATTTGTTGAATTCTGTTTAGTACTTTATGGTTGTTAGGTTTTAAAACATAGTAGTCGTTTATTTTAGTTTGGTCGCATTTATAAGGCTTTGTTTGGTCTGTAGTGTTTTTCCCGGTTATAAATAAGTGTAAAATAGGTGGTTACTACAGTTTGCCTCTGCAAATACTTAATAATAGCTGTTTGTCGCTTATGCTTTTTTCCCTCCCGGTACTTAAACAATTCTGGCGATTAGATAAAAAGGTAAACCTAAATTTTATCGTTATACCAATCCGTATTTAGCGTATTGTGTCGTTTACTCAATTTAAAATAGTTTAAATTGGCGGTTATCGGTATCATTCTCTAAATATTTATTTTTCACCTTATTTTGACTTAATATCGAAAAAGCACCCCCATTTTCAATTGAAAATTTTCACATCAAAATATCAGCTTTTTAATAAAGTCGGTGGGTTTTTTGTTCGTTGAAATCTCTTCTTTCTGATGATGTAAAAAAATACAAATTGCTATGGTAAATGTTCTCAGAAATGGCATTGACTTAATATCGAAAAAGCACCTCAATTTTCAATCAAAAATTCTCACGTCAAAATATCAGCCTTTTTAAAAAAGTCGGTGGGTTTTTTGTTCGTCGGAATCTCTTCTTTCTGATGATGTAAAAAAAATATACATTACTATTGTAAATGTTCTCAGAAAATGCAAAGAAAAAGTTAAAATTAAATAAGACATCTTCAACATTTTGAGAAAGTTCTAGATGCTTTGTTCTGCCTATTTAGTGCTATTTTAAGATAACTTTTATACCTAAGTTACCTACAGATAATTTTAGCTCATCAAAAAGTGTTAGAGAAGTGGGAAAGCGGCTACACGGGTCAAGGCCTTACTACCTACTAAAATCTTTGCATTTTCTGCGAACATTTACCATAGTAAAGTATATTTTTTTTACATCATCAGAAAGAAGAGATTTCAACAAATAAAAAACCCACCGACTTTTTTAAAAAAGCCGATATTGTGACGTGAGAATTTTTAATTGAAAATTGGGAAAACTTTTTCGATATTAAGTCAAAATAAGGTGAAAAATAAATATTTTAAATAAAAGAAATACAGTGTGTTTGGGACATAACAAGTTTTCACCAAATTTTGTGATTTTTTTTTTAAAGAATAAAATAAAAAACAAAAAAACTTGGATATTTGAATTTTTTACATAAATTTTGAGGTTATGTGAAAAAACTATAAATACAAACGTTGAAGATCTCTTTATTACCTACAACTTTGTCATTTAATTTTTTTCCAAAGGACTTGTAATTTTGCCGGAAATCGAGATAAACCGTTTTATACTCTTAAAAGCTCACGACCTTATATCGCCCGTAAATTATTTTTCCTTCCATTTTTGTTATATTCTTTCCCTTTTCCAAAGAGTTTCATCTTATTATACATTTTTTTTCACATTTAGCATTTTCAAAGGCTTCAGCCATGGTCTATAACAAAACTTGTTACTTTATTAATGTTATACCTATTTTTATATTTTTGTTAACTTTGATTTCGAACATTGATCTCAATTTGTTATAGGTAACTATTATTTGAGTTGCAATAGTTTTAAATAATTTTTTTGATCTTGGTAAATCTTGTGATATGAGCCTTAATTAACAAATTGTTATGTATGTGCTTCATTTGATAAGCACCCGCCATTTTCAGTCAATTAAAAACTGAGCTAATTAATTAAATTATATTGTTTTATCATTTAGACCTCTTGGATGAACCTGAAATGTTTTCTCCTCCGAAAATAATTTTAAATAAATAGTACATTGAAATACATAATAGAGTCTAATAATCATAGTTAATTTTTCTTTAAAAACAAAATTACTTAATGTAATTTTCATTAGATAGCTGGTTATATCATATTTCCACAATTTTTAGTTCCTAAAAAAACACTGCTATTTTTCTTCAATGGGGTTGGCAACTGTCAAAGTGGCGCTAATATAGCTTTACTCAAAACTATTCATATTTGTTCCGTGTGGTGACGGAGTAAGAATACAATTCACCACCCCCTATCTTACCCGTGGGTGATCGTACGAGACGACTAAGGGATATAAAACGCATATAACATCTATGCGAGAGAAGGAAAACTCGAAATAAAACCCTATACCAACACGTCTGACCAGCGTGGTATAGTAGGTCAATGACCCTTCCATTATGGAGGAGGCCCGAGCCCAACAGTGGGACGTATATGGGCTGAGATGATGATGATGATGATGATTCATATTTGTAAGAGATATTTTAAATAAAATCTTGTATGCTAAATACCGACATGCTAAAAAGCGTGAAGTCGCCTTTTGTAACGAACAAGGTGCACATCGATTTTCTAAGGCCAAAGACATGATGAAAAAAATGGCTATAGGCTATAAGATCTAACTAAACCAGAAAGACTGTGTCGTCTTCATTTTCTCGACCATAGAGTAATACTATATATTGGAAATAGAGAGCCCACTCGCGTTTTTTTGACATCACTAATATCAAAAGAAAGCGCCATCTATTATCTTAATCAATAATTATTTCGTACCCACACAAAGACATTCTTTACACACACATACGTCTCACACACAACATACGTCTTTACATGTGTGCATTCTATTACCCTATTCGTAGAATTTTAAGCACCCTCTATATCCTAAGTATCGAATTGCTAATACATAGCAAATCAACACCTATAAAGAAATAGTCTCGAGCGCGAATTCAGTGTCCGTGACTTTTAGCAGTTACAATATTCATTAAATCGTATGTGTATGTAATACATAGCACACAATCAACTATCAACAACGTTGGTCCATAGAAAATGATATTCTGCCGAAACTGTTAAATTACAAAGTGGACGACAAGAATTTAGAGAACGATAAGGAGTACGAGGATGACCTTATGAAGATTTAAACTTACTAGTGTTTCTTTATTCTAAATTATTTGTTATCGTAGCTAGAATTTAACACGAATTGCGATAGTTGGTAAATTTTCTTAAAATGCAAGTATGTAGTGAAAATAATAGTCTCACATAGTACAATAATTAGAACATTTCTGAAATCACAAGACGCAATTTTATATTATGGGCCATTTCATTAAACATTGAAATCTAAAGACAATTTACACATATGAAACATCCAATTTATTTTTATACATTGAATGAGTTAGGCTACAGAACGTAATTTATATAATATAATATGTACATCGATATATGTAAACATTATTTGAATCTTAAAGATTACATGGTAAAACCAAGATTGTTGTTCAAATTAATTTCTTTGCTTGAAATACTAACAATCAATTAGCAATATAGTAAAATAAGAGAAAAATAACATCACAGACGTAATACGAAATATACACGATAATAATATTTTTAGGTAGTAGCAGTAACAGAAATATTTAAAAATAAATCTAAAATGTAAGACAAAATTTCAGATATAGTGTGGTAATTTCAGATATAATATATTAAAATGGTTTGGCAAATTATGACAGCTTACTAATATTAAAGGGATTAAAGTATGAAATTGCCGTTTCTTACTGATAAATTAAAACCATTTTCTTGTCCATAAAACAGACTTCTTTAATCAAAGTATGTACACTCGTTATCAACACATTTCTGCTATCTAATTTGAAGATCATTTAAACCTTTGCGATAGTATTCTGGGGTCCTGGACTCCACAAACTGTGTGAAGGTATTTTGTACTGCTTCCTCGAAAGAAATTTTTTTGTCCGTGCAGAAAACTGTCCAAATCGCGGCAAAAATGGTAGTCTGTTGGGGCAAGGTCTGGCGAGTACGGAGGATAACGTATGGTTTCTAAGTGCAGGTCTTGTAGTGTTAAAGCAGTTTCTCGAGCCGTATGAGGTCTTGCGTTATCATGGAGCAATAATGGTGCAGATCGATTGACAAATAGGGACTGTTTTACTTTGAGTTTCACCATCATTGTTCGGAATTCTGCAGCAGTAGACACCTATGTTTATTATTTGACCAGATCTGAGGAAGCTGTAGTGAATAACACCATGAAGTGACCACCAAACCGCTACCGTCACATTTCTATGGGTAAGATTCGCTTTAGGGCATTGATGTAGATGTCATCAGTAGACGTTCCATGCCATTTTTATATTCAGCTTTTTAAAGGATTAACGTTTTGGACCTATATCTTCATATAAAGCTCTCATAATATCGGGTATCGTCGACTCCTTGATGATCCCATAGAAATAAATGGAGATATATAATAATAACAAGTACAAACACATACTAGTGAAACTAGCACACATTATTCATGTATATATATCCTCGTATATCTAAATAATTTAATTACCTAAATTGACTGCACTTGATGTAGAAGGCTGATTATTTTTCTTCGGTAATAATGAAGTGTTAAGATAATTTGTTACGTAACATTCAAAATCTGAAAATTATTTATCGATCGTGAGTAAATACACATAATAAATCTTCTTAATAAAGTAGGTCAAGATACATAATGTGTTAATATTTTATATTTAAAATAATATACTTATTTATTACATTTAAAATGTATAGTTATTACAATAACAAATATGCAAAAGCCCAACTATGTCATTTCTTATGGTTTAGCTCAAATATTTTACTTTGTTATTAATACATTTCGCTTTCCATTCTTGCCATATCTATTAATGAAAGTATAGACTGCAGAAGATTTTTATCATTGTAGACTAGCAACCCACCCTCGCTTCGCTTTGGTTTTAGTCGTTTTACCCGCGTAGTTCCCGTTCCCGTGGGAATACCGGGATAAAATATAGCCTGGTTTACGCCCTGATATTATAGTTTTCCATTGATGAAAGAACTTTTGAAATCGGTCCAGCCGTTTTGAAGATTACCCGGAACAAACAGACAGACAGACAGACAACATTTTTTTAATCTGTATTTTAGGCATAGGTGTCGTGCAAATAGCCGTGTGAGCATGAAAAAAGCCTATTATTTTGACAATACAAACAGACACTCCAATTTTATTTATTGGTATATAGATGTACGTAAAATAGATATAATAGAGAGAAAATTCCGTGAATAGAACAGCAAATGTCGTGTGGTAAGAATACAATTCACCACTCCCCATCTTTCCCGCGGCTGTCGTAAAAGACGACTATGGGATAAAAATATAACATTTATGGAAGAAAAGGAAAACTCGAAATAAAACCCTATGCCAACATGTGTGCCGAGCATGGTATAGTAGGTTAATTTTTCACTTACTGGGGAGGAAGCTCGAGCCCAGCTGTGGCACGTCTATGAGCTGATAAGACGATGTAAAATAGCATACAAAAAAGTTGAATAATCATTTATCTCATTTTTTACCGTTATGGTGTTTAGTGAGTCACGGACAGCCTAACAATTGCATAGATAGCGTAGTGGTTAAAACACAGGCCGTGTATCGTAAATTTGATTTTTACGATCTTCGACGATACTTTGTGTGATCAACAAATTCTCGCCGAGTCTGGGTGTTAATTACACCCATGTTGTTTTTATGTTACACAATTTTGTTGTTCCTAAAGATGTCCGTAATACGATAAAGCCTTTATTTTTGTTTTATGTTACACTATGGTCTGGATACATCCCGCTCAGTATGTCCAGGGCGACAGATGGATGGCGTGTGGCCCTATAATCTACCATGTTTCCTTCCCAATATCATTGGGTCGACCACGGGTGTCGATTCCTTGACATTAGTGGCTGTCTCGACGGTCACGGTAAGGCCATAGAAGTTCAACGCAGGTACCAGGATGGCAGAAACTTGAGCTCTTGAACTAACATGTCAGTCAATCACCTAAAAAGAATCTATTGCTACATTATTACGTTAGAATACTATTCCATACTAACCAGACAACCTGTGTCAAAATATTCAATCGACGATTTCGGTTTTGTCTGATAAATGAATATCGCACACCATTTTCTTCTTAAGAAGTTCCAAATCCGCATCCTTCTCCAGTTTGCCCTGGACTCTTTGTACCCATTCTTGGAACTGTTCTGGACAGTTTTCAGGATTCGGCAAATGGTAGGTCAAACTGAAAAAATTAAACAAAAACCATTTCAGTATGTAATATGATAATATTTTACATTTTTTGCCTAAAGATTTTGTCTGATCTTTAAAAAAAAGGCCTGTCTGATCTATAAACATGATGTACATATAATAATTATAATAAATGAATACGGAAACAGAGATAATTTTCGGGTAAAGGGTCTACTGCTATAAACAGGTTTTCCCACAGAATAACTGAAAGATGGTATTTAGTGGTTTACATCTAACAGTTTCCTATGACTTTCATTATTCATCCATCAACCTATAGACGTCCACTGTTGGATATAGCCTTCCCCATGAGAATGCCACTCGGAACGGTCCTGCACCACTTGCATCCAACGATTCCACCTAGTGGGAAGTCGTCCTACGCTGCGTCGTGCGATTCGTGGTCGCCACTCAAGACTTTCATTAATTCTACGATTAATTAATCATAAGTCTTCTAGGTCAACCTTCTGACTTACAAGGAACTGGTAGATTCTTGGTTCTTACTCGGAAACCTTTAATGCTCAACGGTAGGTTATGTACTCTGAGCGAGTCATGGCACTGCCAGAGTTCTTAAGTATGTTAATGCCACTTCTTTTTGTAGGGATTCATCATCATCATCATCTCATTCTCACTGCTAGAATTCAGAATCCTCCACGATTGCGAGGAAATTAACCTATTGTACTATGCTGGTCAAACAGGATGGAATAATATTTTATATTAAGTTTTTCCTTACCTGTATGGACGTTTTAATAGAAGAAGAATGAAGTATATTACAAACTTTTAAACGTCTTTTTACACGCCCACGACACGGACACATTACACGGAACGAAATGATTTCATAATTTTTGTAATGTAAATACAATCTACTTAGAATTAAGAAAATATGTTCTGTTGAATAAATATATAAAGTAGGTACTTACATGAGTCACAGGGACAATCAAATGAACATTTTTTGACATGTTATACAGCTTATTTAATACTTTTTAGGTCGTCGTTGGGCAATAAAGTCTTGATTTCTATAATTTTTACACCAGCCCACAAAACTTATACTACACCAAATTTTTTATTCTTCTTCTTCTTCTTGTGTGATGACAATCAGCAACAATTATGCCAGTGTCGAGATACAATATTTCACATTTTACAAAATTTTCACATTTTTAGTCACGTCACATAATATAGTCGCTAAAAATTTTATAAATTTCAATTTTACAATATACTATAGTCCATAAAATATAGCTTGATCTGTGTGACAGATGTCAACGAAACCAACAAAGTAAGTTTGAACGAGCGACATGTTTACAATTTCATTTTGTATCAAATATATTTTCATTCTTTTCGTGCCAGTTTTATTGCAACTGAATTGCAATATATTATAAATTTATAAATATTCATATTCATGCCTAAAATGTACCTCGTAAGTACTGAAATACCTAGCAAACATTTTATACATAAATGACGCTTACACACGTACTGTGTCATACTGGACTGAAAATAAAAAAGAGATGGGACAGTCGATATACGTAAATCGATAACCGATCTTTATTAAATTATTCATAAAAGAAATAAACTCAATACAGTACCTATATCAAACTTTCAACATTTTCTCTACAATTAAAACAGACAGTTACATTATAAAATAAATAAATTGAATTAATTAAACATTAAAAAACTACTTTACGCCTCAGAGTAAATGATAATATTATGTATGCATTATTGTCAATAAACTAGACATATTTATTTATAAAACAGTTGTAATTGATCGACTGATTTAACGACTGTCCCTATTTGGCAAAAAAATGATATATGTTCTAGCAGGAACGCTCCAGTGATGACGATAATAGTGACTTAGACCTTGATTGTAATCCTTTTGAATAATTAAAACAATAGAAAAACAGTTTTTGTTTGAAATAATTTCAAAAAGATTTTCATTGATTGTATTTTAATTATAAAAGAAAATCACAATTATAAAAATAGAGAGTTTTATCGATAAAAAACTACGGACTTTATCGTAAGCGTGACAGCACTAGGGACAACTGTCACAGAGATCATCCTATATTTTATGGACTATAAAAATTACAATTGACAGCGTCAAATAGGCATCTGCAACTTTTTAATTAGAGAATAGAGAAATAGTGGGTACTTTACAGTTCGATGGAGGTTACATGAGAATAAACTAAAACTATGTAGGTACTTTGGCTCCTTAAAATGATTATCGATAATAATTATTTTGTATTAAATATGTTGTTAGTAAATTCTTATTGAATAAAATAAACATCAATAAAATATCAGTTATTTCATTTATTGTATTCAAAATATATATTTATATGGGACATCTAGTGACATTTATTTATATTATTACTGTCAAATCAAATAAAAACTATTAGAGTTCAAAACTAGATAGCGCTATAATATAAAACGACTGTACCCCCCCCCCCCTGTTCTCGACCCAGATTATCAAAAAACGTGTTTTTATACATGTGTATTAGCTTATTTTACTTCTGTATTTTATTAATTAAATTAAGACGCAATAAACCAGATTTTAAAATAGCTAAAATTCTTAATGTAACCTGTATCTAATATTATATCTACATGGATTTACTTTACATATGATTTTTGATTTATGATTGATATTTGGCCCAATTGTGATTTGGTGAATTAATATATGCCACGGGTTTTTAAAGAACAGGGTAGTAAGACCAGAGTTATTACAGACATGCAACTTGCTAGTCAGAAAGTACATGTACAGAGACTCATTGGATTGACAAAAACATAAATACTTTACAACACCATTAGTGCCCTTAGCTTCTTCACCACACAGCACAAATATTTTACATTACGTATTATGATGTATGACATTATTATTATGTATTATGTTATGTAACTTTAGGGAAGGAATTGTGAATAAAAACAAGTGACTCTGGTTTTGGTTTATTTTGTAAGGCCGGGGAAAAAGTTTATTTATATTCTATATGAAAATTCAAGCAATTTTCAAAGTTTATTTATTTTAATTACAATATGTAGTTTTGGCGGTCCTCTCTTGATGCTAACCTGCTATTGTCTAAAGAATTCTGAAGAGACTGAAACATGTCGAAATCTAAAGGTACAACTTCAGGATTATATGGCGGATGCATTTGTTGGTGTACAACCTCTTTATAAGTTCATGTAATACCTATAGCTTAGAATAATAACGTATAGAAGGATAGTGTCAATACTTCGAACTTTCGAAATTTGAATCTAAAAGTACTAATGGCGCGCAGACGATTACACACGCAAACCACTATTCAAATTATGAAATCAATTTTTTTTTTGTTTTATTAACATAAATCGTCGAAATACTTTTAAAAGTAATGTTAAAAACCTTTTTTTAAGTTTTTAAAATGTGTTGTGACACCATTTGAATGCACAAACTGTCATAATTACCTATTTATTTTTTAAGAGTTGCGTATGTTCGTGCAGTACAATGACTTGTACATTACGGAACGGTTCCGGCGTAAGCTCTATTAGGCTCCAATTGAAATGCCTCACTTTTTGTGCGTGAACTTACCTTCTATACGTTATTATTCTAAGACCTATAAGTAGTTATCATAAAAAAGAAGTATATTGTTTTTGTTATTTGTAATTCATTCAATGGTGTCAATGAAGTATTGCTGTTGATATCCCAATAGCTATTAAAATCTGGCCGACCACTGATGTCAAGTAACCCTGCTCCGGTGGTCGGCCCAACGACGATGGCGACGTGGTGTTCGGGTGGGTTGCGGGAGTTGCGTGCTTAAGCCCCTCTGTTGCCCCGGACGGAGTGGTGCAGAGGCGCGCCGACCGCAGCCCACCCACAAAAAAAAAATAGCTATTAAAATTTGGCACTTTCATAGCAGGTTCATCATTATGAACAGTAAGCAAAATGAAATTAATCATAGTCCAAGAATCTATTTTTATGATACGTCCTAAGGATTATTCTCTTTTTATGCCATGTGTATTTATCTACAATTGAAGGAATATTAAAGGTATAATAATTACATTAGAAAACTAAATATTTTAGAAATGGGCGCATGTTTAACTAAATTTAAGGTTATACCTTTAAACAAGCCTTTCCTCCTTGCAAGGAAGTACCACGTTTTCTTAGTTCGGCCTTTAGCTTGTTTATTCTCTCATGTCGAATATTTTTTATTTTGTAAATTTCATCCTCGTAATATGCCAAAATTGTTTAATTTTATAATCACAACAAAAACAAAACGAGTTTTACAGGTTCAAGCTATACTAGCGACATCTGCGAAAAGTTTCTAGTGGCCAACCCCATTTAAATGAAACATGAGGTGAAGTTACATCATTTTTGCTGGAAGCTAATAATTTGTATATTTTGTTTACGACATTTTCGCTGTTTTTAGAAAAGACCATTTGGGGTAACCGACAGTAACCACTATTTGTAGACTGAATTTCATAAAAATAACAACGTCAGTCAATAGATAGTGCGCTAAATGATACAAATATACATTTTAGCCTTTCGGGAGCTATACTTAATTATTTATGATTTTTTTTTTCGTTTATTTTAACTTTAAATCACTCTTCAGTGCTAGGGGTACTTCCTGTAATAGATCTGGAATTATGCTTCGCAACATAGTGAACTGTCCAAAAACCTTTGGGTGGCTGCTAAAATCGTCTTCAAATTAGGTATTCTCGAGTTAATATCTTGTCACTGTAAACGCGGTAAAGAGTCACTTTCATAGTCTTTGAGCACCACGTAGACTTTCAGCACTTAATTTTGTAACTGGAGTCCTGTCCTAATTTTGCCAATGATGCTTAGAGTGGGCAACAAACAAGGAACTGTGGTAGAGCCACAGTTCCTTACCTTACGTTATTTAAAAAATCACTATAACGTTAACACGTTTTCATGTAGCTTAAAAAAGTAGGAATTACATATAAAGTATTTAATTAGGCAGGTCCCCAAGAGATTGGAAATATGAGGTTGAGGTCTCATAGCGCACGCATCAGAGATTCGCCGAATCCTACTGACAAAATGGAACGATTAAATAAAGAACCACCAGACTACTGTCTCGTAAAATATGTCTCGGATCGGGCGGTGTCTAACCAGACCATAATCTATCTCCAAAAAAAAAAGAAATTCAAGCCAGGTTGGACCTTAAACATTTTGCATAGCTTTCGAGTTAAAGTAGAACCTCGATTAACTGGACTAATTAACTTCTTTAGGCATTCGGATAATCTGAAATCCGTATAGGTACTCCAATGTACGAGAAAAGGCTTTTTTACATCTATCAGAACAGATATAGTAACATTGACATAACTAGAGGTTTAAAATATGTTAGCGTTAACACGTCATGTGACCATGTCGACTGGTAGCGTATATTTGCTTCGTCAACCTCTCTTTACTCATAATTTATGTCCTACTAGTGGTCGCCGAGTGGTTGAAATTCGGCCATAATTCATTTTAATTATTTTTTTTTCTGTTACACAATTTTCTTTTAATTTTATGTATATACATACACATACACATACATAATTGTAAATTGAGAAAGTCGTGTTAATTACACTATTTATAACTCAAGAACGGCTGTACCGATTTACCTGAAAATTGGCGGGGAGGTAGCTTAGAACCAGGAGACGGACATAGGATACTTTTTATCCCGTTCGACCGGGTTCCCGTGGGACTTGACATAAAACGTCAAAGAGAATACAAGTCACTATATAACGTGGTATAACAAAAACGCATCTATCATGTAATAACAAAACGCAAATGACAGCTATAGACAAACTATATTTTCGGAAATATATTAGGTAGAAAATATAGGTATATAATAGTAGAAAATATATTTAGGACTTTGGTCACGCCCGTCCTCCCGACCTCTATCCGAAGGACAGGCCATACCCGCGTGATTTCGCAGGACCTTCTGCACCACTACCACCGTCGTGATCCCTTCCCTCTGGCATAGCCAGAGCCACCACTCGTCCTACCCATCCCAACTATCTTCCCTTCTATCCCGCCCCGTTTTCTAAACGGGGCCCCGGGGGGGACTCATAATCCCCCACTCTGCACCAGGAAGTACCCCCCTCCGGGATCCGCTACCCCCAGGGCATTTACGCGTACTTTGGTGAAGTGTGCGTATTATGATTGGGCGGCACTGGCCCCCGGCGAGTGGGTGACTACAATACTCGTCAACCTTCTATACCTCATCAAGGACACCATATAGCCCGGTCCCCCAGGCGATCAGTCCCTCGGTAGTCGCTGATCGTCTTAAGCTGGACCTCCCCCGGGGCAACCGGGGCCTCATCCGGCTGAGACTGACCGCCTCCGAGCGTGAAGAGTGGAGGGGACCCGGCCATGAAAAACCCTAGGACGCGTTACTCTTCAGTGCCGAAGATGCAGCCACGGACAGAGGGCCCATGCCCTGGAACCGTTTCTCCCATCCCAGCCGGGGTGGAGAGCATAGTCGAAGTCTAGGACTTTGGACGCGAATGTCAAAATGTCTTGTAGCGCTTTTATATTTTTTTCATTATTTTAGTGTTTTACTGTGTTATATTAAATAATTTTGCTGATATTTTATGTAATATAATGCGGACAAAATGTTGAAATATAGTGAATAGGATATAATAGTGAATTGCGTGCATTTTTATATTGTGCCAAAATTCCTAGAGGAACTATGGATTGGTTCTCAGCACCTAATCCATGGTAACGACTAAGACTAAAAGACGAAGACTGAAGACATGAAGAATACTTATATGTATATTATAACTCGACACTGACACCAATAGCTCACAATTGTAGCTTATTTCCATTACTCAAGAGGAAGAAGAAAATATATTTACGAAAAAAATTATGGCGGTACGAAGTTCGCCGGGTCAGCTAGTAACTATATAATACTAGCTGACTCGGCGAGCTTCGTACCGCCATAATTTTTTTCATAAATATATTTTTTATATTTCCGAATATATAGTCTCTAATAGAAGAACCATTGCGGCTTTGTCAGGAAAGATTTGATCGTCTTGGTCGTGACACTATTAATGATGATTCAAAGAGAATACAAATTACTGATTATTGATTTCTGACAAAATTATAATTATCAAATTTTCAACCATATTTAACTATAGACAAAATTACGTTTAGCTGTCATTTGCGTTTTGTTGTTACATATCAAATGCGTTTTTATTATCTTACGTTTCATAGTGACTTGTATTCTTTTTGACATGAGTTTCAGTGCGAATATGGAAATCTCATGTTACGCTCTTGTATTATATTAATTTTTTAATGTTTTATAGTGTTATAATGATTATAATTTAATAATAATAAAATGATTATAATTTAATGATAATAAAATGATTAAATTATAATTTTGCTGATATTTTATGTAACATAATACAGTTAAGGTGCTGAAGTGTGGTGAATGTGATAAAAGAGTGGTTTACGTGTATTTTTATATTCTACCGAAATTCCCAACGAAATCATTTAATTAGGTTTTCAGCGCCTAATTAATGGTAACGACTTGACTTACTGACGGGCATGACTATAAATAAGCTATTCTATATAAAGAAATGTTAAATAATATGAAGAAAATTATATCGGATTTGGCTGTATGGGCTTTGACCCCTTTGCCTGTCCGAATGGGCCAACAGAAACAAAAAAATAAAATCTATTTGACATTTTATGTCACGTCACACGGGAACGGGATGAAGAACGGGATAAAAAATATCCTATGTCCGTCTCCTGGTTCTAAGCTACTTCCCCACCAATTTTCAGTAAAATCCGTACAGCCGTTCTTGAGTTATAAATGTAGTAACTAACACGACTTTCTTTTATATATATATATATATATAGATAGATAGATATAAAGTACTAAGTACAAATGCCTATTAGACACTGTCATCATAATTATGATTAATTGACATTCGGTTTGACCAGAGATTTTAACAAAAGTGTATAAGCGCGCGCTTGTGTGCGTGTGTGTGTAGCGATTGCGTTGTAGTGTGCGTAATGCCTTTTTTAATGAATTTAATGTATTTCTAATCGATTATTATATGAAATTTCAGTTTTATGCACTTCTCCTCATTATATATTTCAACTGTGCAAAATTTTATACTTGTCCATCCACGTAATTTTCGTAAAAAGGGGTACAAAGTTTTTGCATCACGTTAATATATAGATTCACCTCTGTATATCTTTTCGATATTTATTATGGCTTACTCATTTACTCCGTTGTGCTCTCTAATAATACTATTCCTAATTATATCTTTCAAATTTACACCACATATATTACTAAGGAAAACTTGAAACAAAACCCTATACCAACACGTCTGACCAACGTAGTATAGTAGGACTATTTCCCTGCTGGTGTGGAGGACGCTCGAGCCCAACAGTGGGACATATATGAGCCGAAATGATGATATTACGAAGAACTCTCATCTCTACAGCATTTCTTCTACTTTCATGTCTAGGCTGCTAAATCCAACTTTCACTGCCATACATGAGGAATAGTCTCCTATGTACGAAAAGCTACGTGAAAGCTCTCTTGCTAAAAGCCGCATCACCCAGCGAGTGAGATGGTGGATCCCTGCAGTGGTCCTGAAGAAGTACACCCAGAATTTGACCCACATCCTCACGCGCCTATACTTTTACTTACTTTCCTGCGACCTTAATAGGAATCCATCTTCGTGGAAGGTGGGTGTCGATCCAATCCCTAAAAGAGGAGATCGGTTGGAGCCATTGAATTATACGATTTAATTGCGACAAAATTCTTGCTCTGCAAAGTAATTGCCAAATTATAAACTGCCAGCTTTTGCAGTATTTTGAGGATTGTCAGCTTCCTGGATGGTCAGATATAAAAGTCATTGTGGATGGCTCCTGCTCCAATACCATGACCATTAAAACAGGTGTACCACAGGCCTTGGTGTTCTGTCCGACTTTATTTATTCAGCATATCAACGACATACTCTCCATAGGGAATATGCATTGCTATGCAGATGGCTCTCCATAGAGGATATGCATTGCTATGCAGATGACAGTATGGATGACGAGCGCTATACCGAGCATTACAATGACGCTCGGAGTATGTTACAGGAAAAAAAATTGTCTCAAGTCGAGCGCGCTCTGGAGCAAGCCTCGGGATTTGGTGACCGAAACTAAGTCTACTTCAATCCCACAAAGATACAATTTCACGCGTTCATCGCAAAGAAAGACTCGCCAATCACAGTTTCAAGGAGCAACTCTCCAAATTGCCGAGAGTATTGGGATCCAGGGCGTCATTTGAAGAGAAAAGCCAAATTGGCAAGCAGAAAGTTGGGCGTCCTAAACAGACTCAGACGGTACTTCACACCGAGACAGTGTCTTGTACTATACAAAATATAAGCTCATCCTATGTGGAGTACTGCACACGCGCAGCATACGCTCGAGGTCAGTGTGGCCTAAGCAGAGAATCGTTATGAACTCGTTACAATCATCGGCGTCGGCCTGACCCTGCCGACTATCACTAAGACGATGTTCGACAGCGCCAAGAACTGGAACACGGTCGCCGCCTTCTGCGAGAAAACCGAGAGAGGCGGTGGAGCGGGTCTGGGAGGAATACTTCTACTGCGATATGCTCCACCGTCGGCATGCTGAGCACCTAATAATGGCATCCTGTTAAGTAGCGTAGGCCAATTTCCATCTCATTATGGAGGAAACTCGAACTTCACAGTGGAAGCTATGTGAGCTGATGTGAAGAACAAGCATCATTCAGAACTGTTATTATTTATCAGGCTCTATTTTTCAGTCAAAATTGAATAAAAGAACATAGATCTATAATTTCATATTCATTTAATGTCTTAGGAATCATTGTTATATTAGACAGATATACTTCAAACGTTAACTAAATGATATACAATAATAGGTAAGTACCTATATTATGATAGAACTGCTACGTTTAGGCCACTTAAACACTAAGACTAGACATTGAGATCATTAGAATATTTATATAATTACACGTCCAACAACATTCATACCATAGTGAAATCTAGTAAATTAATATAATAAGCTGGGTTATTTATTAGTCTATGATATTGTCATCTACGTCAGATTCTGCTTTAGCCTCCTCCTCTTTGGCTGATTTAACGTGCTCCGCATCATCTTGTATGTTGTGGATATCTTCATAAACCCGTTTAAGATTTCTCATAATATAAGAAGTTCCATTAATTTTTCCGGCCGTCTTGGTACTAGTTTGATCAAAGTATTTTTCTGCTTCATTTGGCAAATTCCCTGTACGAACAGGAACTGAAAAAGCAGATAAATGCCGAGGTCTGTGTCCAAAATCCCTTCCAAGCCTTTTGTCATGACCCAAATCATCACGTGCTTCCTGGTTTGTTTCCATACTTTCAGGTACTGCTCGTTTCCTGTCATAAATATGTCCAGAGACACGCAGGTCTATAAAGAAATTTAAAGGATCCACACCAAACTGAGGATTATAAAGGGGTGGATACCACATCGGTGGTGGAGGCGGCAGAATCAAGTTTGACGGTGGAACTGTTGAAGTTTCAGAGCCGCGTCCAACGCAAGGAGCAGGCTTTGGCAATTCCTCCATCCCTACATCGACAAAAGAAGATTGACGACCTGGTGGACCAGGACTACTGCTCGTCTTCGCTTGCTCCGCCTTTGGCGATAATCTTCTCGGTGAAGACTCGCGTACTCTGGTATGCTTATCTACAGTTAACTCCAAAGGTACTTCAGGTCGTGTTTCTGGATCTTTCTTTTCGTCATCATTCTTTGGCCAGTCTCGTCGCCAATCACTTTCATTTTCGGCAAAATATTTATGTGAACGGCGCTTGAAGCGACGATGATAGTGAGGTGGTCGGCAGCCATGACGAGCATTTACGAAAGATCTAAGCATTTCGCTGAAGAAAAAGGCATGAGGCTGTAAAGGAAGAGCGCTGTAGAGATAAGGTGGTGTAGCTGCTAATAAACGGGAGACCAGCTCAGTATTTCTCAGCTCACGTACATGAGTCTTGGTTGGAGCCTCGGTAGGTATCTTTTCCTCCTGCAGAGAACTCATCCTGTAACAAAAGTATTAATGTTAGAATAAAAGTATAAGTAAATCAATTCAATGAACGATTGTGACCTGCGGGAATTCACGCGATGTAAATGGAATGAGTTGCAACTGGAATGAGGGGAGTTTTGAAGTGTTTTATACGATGTGACGGCGATATGTGGCGGCATGTAAAAATACATGTTTTATTTTATATATATATATATATTACAATTTTATTTATTGGTATATATATATATATATATATATATATATATACCAATAAATAAAATTGGAGTGTCTGTTTGTAATGTCAAAATAATAAAAATAATAGGCTTTTTTCATGCTCACACGGTTATTTGCACGACACCTATGCCTAAAATACCAATTAAAAATTTTTTGTCTGCCTGTCTGTTTGTTCCGGGTAATCTTCAAAACGGCTGGACCGATTTCAAAAATTCTTTCACCAATGGAAAGCTATAATATCAGGGCGTAAACTAGGCTATATTTTATCCCGGTATTCCCACGGGAACGGGAACTACGCGGGTAAAACGACTATAACCTATAACGAAGGGAAGCGAGGGCGGATTGCTAGCATATATATATAGGAGAAGAGAGCGATATATTGACTCATCCCTATATCTCTATAGATATATATCGTCGGTGCGCGTGCAATACCGCGGAAGAGCAGATGGTTAATACCGCGTAACAGCGAAAGGCGCAAATTTGAAATATCGCGCCAGTGAATGCCTAACTTGTATTTGGAGGTAGTACATTCGACAGATTTTGAATTAGTCCATAAGAAACCTTGATTTTGGCATTAAAACAATACTGCGGAACAGCTATGTGTCTGAAGTTGGCAGCAAGTCCGCGTATTTACTGAATCGACGAAGAAGTTACAACGCAATTAAGACGTGCTCCTGACTATTACCATTTTGCCATGAACAACAGCCATGTAAGTATGTTTTTTTATTGTTGGATGTGTAAATTTATCAATAGTTTATGCTAGGATAGTGTAGTTATGAGTAAATATTTAATTATTTTAATGATTATGGCAAACATAACCTCCATTTCGTGGTTACACGGTTTTAAGACTTCATGATTTGATTACATTGATCATTTACACGGTATTGTATTGTACAAAAAATAATATAACTTAAGTTACTTTTAGGTTAAAACGTTAGAATCAAATATAATGGCAAATCAAGACAATCACAGTTTTTCTTTAGAAAATGCTGATTTAATATCAGCATTTTCTAAAGAATTCAATCTCTTGATCAGATGTTATCTGATTATTAGTCTTAGTTTTCTTTTCAGCCACCCATTGGTAAGAAAGGGGTGGTGATATTTCAAGCAAATTTAAAGATTTTCAATATTCAATTCACTATTTCATATTTGAATATAATTAGATACAATTTATAGATTTTTCATTTCTGGAATAAATTTTAAACGGTTTTTTTTGGGTGGGTTATCTATGGTCCGGGACGACGCAGGGTCGGCGCGCGGCCCCATAAACTACCGTATTCCCACCTCATCGACGTTGTGCCGAATAATTCATAATTTGATTACATTGATCATTTATACGGCATTGTATTGTACAAAAAATAATATAATTTAAATTACTTTTAGGTTAAAACGTTAGATCCAAATATAATGGAAAATCAAGACAATCACAGTTTTTCTTTAGAAAATGCTGATATTAACGACGACGTGATTACACTAAAAGATCTGTGTGAAAGGCGAAACATATTACTGAAAAAGAAGGAGGAAATAATAAGGAAATGGAATTACCAAAATCAACCACTATTGCAATTAGATTCAATATGTACCTTCATCAGATAATATATTACAGCTAGATCCAAATCAAAATATAACATCCGAATTTATTACACTTACGACAGCTTTGAGTCCTGAACCAATACAAAACGATAATAAAATTACTCCTCTTGAATTAAATGTTAATGTAGTAGAGCACAATGACGGCCTTGATTTTTCGTCTGATGATTCAGTCGCAGATCATTCTTATGTCGCTCTATCAGATATAACAAATTTAAAGCCATTATCACCAGAAAATGTGGAATGGTTTCCCGAAAGGGAAACAGAAGACAAGTCAAAAAACAGCAAAAAGAAGCGCAGAGGAGATCAAAATACTTAGAAAAGGATGAAAAATAAGCGACAAAGAATGTTGGGCGAAGAGTACACCGGATTTAAAAAGACGGTAATAAATTTGTACAAAATGATCCTAAACCAGCACGCACAATGGGTCCAATATGTATGTCAATGCGATGTTTCAGCGGCAAAGCCATGTATTGTTCGAAATTAACAGAAGAAGTTAGATCAGAAATCTTTAAAGCCTATTGGAAAATGAATTGGCAAGAAAAGAAAATATACATATCTTCAATGGTGGATCAGATTCCTACCACTAGAAAAATTAAGCGCTCAAATTCAAGGCGAAGTGGTACCAAAATTTATTATTTAAAGGTTAATGATAAGAAGGAAAGAGTTTGTCAAAAAACCTTTCTGGAAACATTAGGTATAAAAGAGTGGATAGTTAGATACTGGCTAAAAGAGAAGATGAGTAAAAATGAATCTCAATCTGAACAAGGAGAAGTAGAAGTCAAAAAACCCAAAAAGAATTAGCTAAAAAATATTTGATTGCTCTACCAAAGCTGCCGTCCCATTATTGTAGACAATCTTCCTCGAAATTATATTTAGAGCCTATCATACAAAGTCGCAATTATATCGTCTTTATGTAGATTATTCAGTTTCGAGAAATGAGCCGGTGGCTTCAAGAAATGTATTTGAAGGTGCTTTATTTGAAGAGAATATCGCACTATTTCAACCTAAAAAAGATGTGTGTGACCAGTGCGGCGCTTACAAAGTAGGTAATATATCAAATGTCCAGTATACCAAACATATTGAACTAAAAGACTTAGCCAGAGCTGAAAACAGTTCTGACAAAGAAGCAGCAAAGAAAGGAACTATACATGCAATAACAGCAGATCTTCAGGCTGTAAAAGTGTGTCCTTGCCTTAATGCTAGTGCCTTATATTTTAAAACAAAACTAGCCGTGCATCACTTTACAGTCTATAACCTGGGAAATAATAGAGTCACATGTTACTGGTTCGACGAAA
The DNA here is from genome assembly GCA_032191425.1 of Lymantria dispar. NCBI lineage: Eukaryota > Metazoa > Arthropoda > Insecta > Lepidoptera > Erebidae > Lymantria > Lymantria dispar. The sequence continues at coordinate 9,986,582 of CM063452.1, read as the reverse complement.
CGGTATGCGACTTAAAATCCACTACCTATGCAACACTATTTGTCGATTATTTGACAAAATTACTGAATGATGATCCCAAGGATGTCGTAATATTTACAGATGGCTGTACTGCCCAGAATAGAAATAATATTGTATCGAATGCATTGTTACATTTAGCTATGGCCAAGAACATAGTGATAACGCAGAAATATTTGGAGAAAGGCCACACCCAGATGGAAGTGGACTCGGTTCACTCTGTAATTGAGAGAAAATTGAAAAATAGAGACGTGTTTTTACCTTCACAATATGCGACTATTACAAAAGAGGCAAGGAAAGTACCAAGTCCTTATGAAGCTATTACGCCGGATTTTACTTTTTTTAAAGACTTCGGTCATAAAGATTATCTTATTTATGAATCAATCAGACCTGGTCGTAGGGCGGGTGATTGTTGTGTCGTTAACATTAGAGCACTGAAGTATAACCCAAGTGGTACAATAGACTATAAGCTTCACTTCAAAGATGACTTTACGCCTTTGCCGAGGAAACCAAATAAAATATTCTCAATTGACAGTGTACCTTCACTTTATCAATCTAGACGACCAATATCTGTAACCAAGTACCATCATCTACAGGAGCTAAAGAGTGTTATACCAAGAGACTGTCATAATTTTTATGATAATTTGCCTTTTAAATAATTTTTCTATTGTGACAATATTTTAAATGTTGTGATTGATTATTGTTTTAATTTGAATTTTAGATTATTTTTGTTAAAGTTTATTTTTGTTACAGTATACTAGTTGATAAGACTAAGTATTTTGTTGATAAGAATAAGTAAATAGGTACCTTTCTAAGAATAAGAAGTGCACTGCCAAAACACTAATATTGAATAAGTAGATCTCAAAAATAAATATTAAGTTAATATGTTGTAATTTTAAGAGAACTTACAAGACTGCTGATTAATTAATTCCTAATTACACGATTTATCTTTTTTTTTTTTAGATTATTTAACTTAAACAGCCAGCAAACAAGCAGATGTTCGCCTGAAGATTTAATACCATAACTATTTCGTTTATTTTAATACCATTTAACCCAATTGATTTACCATTCTAAAGATACAATAAACCAGTAAGACGTTGATTTCTAGGGTAGTGAAGTATTATATTTTTATTAGAAGTAACCAATCTCGCCTTTAGAACATAATAATGAAAAGATTTCTTTAAAATTTGATTAATAATTAAGAATAAATTGTTTTGTCATAATAAATTCATTCCTTTAATACAATGTTTTATTTCAAGAGCGCGTATTTGTTAATATTAAATTAATTTTTCTATTATCTACTGCTTCAAAACTGCGTAAGTCACTAAAGACACACATGATGATGATGATACACGGCATCTAAAGAAGTTACGGATCAATTTACGTTAATTTATTATAAAGTAAGTCACAAAAAAGCTACTACATAGTTCGGTCCGTAAAATATGGTCAAATGACTAAGATATTCAGTTTTTTTCACCTCCTGTAAAATCGTACAAAAACCGATACGCGGTATTTACAAATAGCTCTTCCGCGGTTTTGCACGCGCAGCGACGATATCTCTATATCTCTATATGGAACTATAAGGTGTACAGACTTGAAATTTGGCAGGAATATTCCTTTCGTTGAATAGAGGTTAATCCCTCCAAGAAACAGAGTGAGCTAAAGCTACTGAAGCTAGAAAAATTAAACTTGAATCGTAGTTTCATTTCGTGACGCAGGCATCCACTAAGAAAAGATTTTTTGAAATTGCACTCTTAAGGGGTGAAACGCAACGGCCAAGTCTGTATGGAAAGGAAAAAAATCTTTAGGTACTGTCGTCAAATTAAACACAAATATTCCTTCATAAAAATAAATAAACACGTGTTTCAGCGTTTGTCCATTTTCATCCTCTAAGGATGTAGAATAGGCAGAAAGATGTTAGTTTACTGACTTATCACAGAGCCGAAACTACTGAAGCCAGAAACATGAAACTGTGACAGTAGTTTCTTTGCGTGACGTAGAAGCCCACTAAGAAAGAATTTTGAAATTCAGCCCATGAAGGGGTAAACCGCAGTAGCAAAGTTAACGAGAAAAAAATCTTCATCGATTTTCATTAAATTGTAAACAAATACTCTGTAATAAAAATGAATAAACATGTCTTTCAGCATTTTTTAATTTTCAAATCTACACTAATATCATAAAGAGGAAACGTTGTGTTTGTTACGAATAAACTGAAAAAACTACTGGACGCATTTCGATAATTCTTTCACCATTAGAATGTTACAGTATCCCACTGAGTAACATAGGCTATATTTTATCTCGATATTCCCGCGGGCACGGGAACTACGCGGGTAAGGCGACTGACACCGAAGCGAAGCGAGAGCGGGTTGCTAGTATTAAATATTAGGTCTTTACCTATGAAATTGCCGTTATGTATGAAACAAATTAAACTATTTTTTTTCATGTATTTTTTATTTGTATTAGTCGAAGTAACCACCCATGCAATCAATGCATTTTTGCCAACGCAGCGGCTGTTTATTGATGCCCTTCTTAAAGAAATCAGCTGGACGGGAGGAAACAAATTCTTCAAAGGCATTTTGTACTGCCTCTCGGGTATTGAATTTCTTTCCCGCCAAAAAGTTATCCAAATTCTGGAAAAAGAAGTAGTCTGTAGGCGCAAGGTCTGGTGAGTATCGCGGATGACGGCAAGCTTCCAACCCCAGCTCTTGCAACTTGGAGACCGTCTGCTGTGCAGTATGAGGTCACGCATTGTCGTGCAGGAGCAGCGGAGACGAGCGATTGACCAATGCTGGTTGGAGATGTGCCAGCTTCTCCATCATTGTGTTCAGTTCTTCACAGTACACATCTGCAGTAACGCTCACCCCGTTTGGTAAGAAGCTGTGATGAATCACACCGGCGCTAGACCATCAAACATGACCATCACTTTTCTAGAGGTAAGTTTTCGTTTAGGGCATTGTTTAGGTGCTGAACCAGGATCGAACCAACTTGCTGAGCGCTTGTGGTTATCAAACAGAATCCATTTTTCATCGCAAGTTACAATGCGTTACAAAATTCCTTCATTTGTGTGTCTGTTGAGCAATGTCTCGACGCGTACTTCGCGCTGGTGATCAGTTCGTGGGGCACCCATTTGTCAAGCTTTCTTACCTTGCCAATTTGACGCAAATGGACCAATATTGTTTTGATGCTAACGTCGAGCTGTTAAAGCTGCTGCTAATTCAGCCGTAGATTGTGTATTTGGCTTCCACAATCGCCTTTAATTCGTCATTGTCGACCAAAGTCTTCGGACGATCGCGAGGTTCATTTTTCAGGTCGAAATTTCTAGAACGGAAGCGAGCAAACCAATAACAGGCGGTGCGTTGGTTTGTAGTGTTAGCTCCGTAAACGTCGTTGATGTTGCGTGCCGCTTGTGCCGCGTTGCTGCCACCACGATACTCATATTCCATAATTACTCGAATTTTTAACGTATCCATGATGACGAAAAAGATTGAAAACAAGATGAAAACATAACACTAATCAATAAACAAATGCTTAGAATAATAACGTATTGAAGGATAGTGTCAATACTTCGAAATTTAAAAATTTGAATTGAAAAATACTAATGGCGGGCAGACGATTACACACGTACACACGGAAACCACTATACAAATTATGAAATCAAATTTTGTTTTTATTAACATAAATCGTCGAAATACTTTTAAAAGTAATGTTAAAAACCTTTTTATGTTTTTCAAATGTGTTGTGGCACCATTTGAATGCACAAGCCATCATAATTACCTATTTATTTTTTAAGAGTTGCGTACATTCGTGCAGTGCAATGACTTGTACATTACGGGACTGTTCCGGCGTAGGCTCCATTAGGCTCCAATTGAAATGCCTCACTTTTTGTGCGTGGACTTACCTTCTATATGTTATTATTCTAAGAAACAAATGACTACTTTTGGAAAATGAATTCCATGATTTAAAATAAAATTAATTTGAAATTAGAATTCTTAGCCAAACAAAAATTATTTTGATTTGAAATGGCCAGTACTGCAGAACGGCAATTACATAGGTAAAGACCTATTATTTATACCAGCGACCACTTCGCTTCGGTTCCAGCCCCTTTGCCCCGCTTTTTAAATCTCCAATATCTCCTAAGATATGGCCTCGGGTTCGAGACCCAGGCCGGGCAAAATTCTATAGAGTTTTTCTGAAAGGAAAAATAGTCTAATTTACTCCTTATATAGACAGCTACCTGGTAGTAAAATATTATCAAAATTGATCTATGAAAAATCCTACTACTTTGGCGTGACAAACAGACACTTCAATTTTATTTATCTTTTCGCAAAGAGCGTAACGCTACCAATTTATTTTATTTAATCAAAAGTTGATGACGGCGTAAGAATACAATTCATTGCCCCCTTTCTTGTCATACAAGTGGACTAATATGCAAAATGCAATGTAAATCGAAATAAAACTGATGTCTAAGTCCAACAGTAGACGTTTATACGTTAATGGATGACTCTACACACAAATTAGTCAAAAATAAATCACCATTTTCTACTTCATCATCATCACACCTTACGTACGTCTCAGCCGAGCTCGAGCCTCCCCCACAATGAAAGGGAAATTGATCTACTATACCACGTCGGTCAGAAGGATTGGTATAGGGTTTTATTTCGAGTTTTCCTTCTCTTGTGTACATGTCATCTGCAATAATCCATAAATCGTCGTTTACGACACCCGGACAAGAAAAGGGGTTGCGAATTGTATTCTTACTCCGTCACTACACGGACCTATTTAAACCTTATAATTTCGCAAATATTTTATTCTTTTCGTATAATCTAGTTATTAAAACATAGTTTAATATAAAATAAAAAGATTTATACTGCATTTAAGCCATTTAAAATCGTCGATTGTAAAAGGCGCTCTAGTCTAGAGCTTAGAGTGAATGCGATGGAACAGAGCGGAACAGTGGGCCGGTGATTATCTCTCGTCCACGAACAATGCGTCCGACGCCATTATGTCTGAGTACTGCGTTTGTGTTGATGAGATACCCACTGTCATGTACTTATATAGAGTACTCTGAATGTAACTTAATGTTTCAGAACTATAAAGTGGAAACGTTCAAACTATCTTATACATAGGTATATTTATTTTTATGATTTAAAAAAAAAACGACTATGACCACATAGTCACCATGTGGTGACGGTGTAAGAATACAATTCACCACCCCCTCCTATACCCGTGGGTGTCGTAAAAGACGACTAAAGGATATAGTACGCATATGAAATCTATGCAAGAAATAGAAAACTCGAAACAAAACCCTGTACCAACCTGTCTCACCAGCATTGTAAAGCAGCTTAAAGTAAGGTCAATGTCTATCCTATTATGGAGGATGCTCAAGCTCAGCAGTGGGACGTATATGAGCCGAAATGATAGGTAGGCTTGGATGGGGAGTATTTTCATGTAAGTCGTCATCGACATGGTCCGGTAGCGTGTTAATGCTAAAACTATACCTGTAGCTATGATAATGTCACTATATCTGTGCCGATATATCTCAAAACAAAAAATGTAAAAAGTTTTGAATTACTAATCTATATATATACTTTATATACTAATACTAGCTGACCCAACAGACGTTGTTCTGTCCAAATAAAATAAAATTCTCAGCAGCCCCATTTACCGGGCCCAATTATGAATCTAAACCATTCTCGAATACTCTCAAAGACATACAAAAAATGTCATCAACATCGGTCCAGCCGTTTAGGAAGAGTTCAGTGACATACACACGTACACAAGAAATTTATATATTTTATATATAAAGCTGAAGAGTTAGTTTGTTTGAACGCGCTAATCTCAGGAACTACTGGTCTAATTTGAAAAATTCTTTCAGTGTTAGATAGCTCATTTATCGAGGAAGGCTATATATCATCTCGCTAAGACCAATAGGAGCGCAGAATCGATGTTTCAAAATTGCTTTTTTTTTTGCGCTGAATAAACGGTTAAAGTTTCGCAAAAATCGTGAGGGACAGAATCGATTAATTAAAGATAATTTCACCTGCTACGTAAACAAAATCGCAGGTTAAAGTTAGCGTTAGCCCAAAGTAACTATTCCACGCGGACGAAGTCGCAGGAATAAGCTAATTTTAATATAAGATCAAGCAATTACATAATTTGAATTACCTAAAGTAACTGCTTGTTCATAGTTTTAAGTTTTGGCTACTGTTGGTAGCCCTTGTGACTTCTTTGCACTTTGCAGCGTTCATGATCACGGGTGGACTAACACTCTTAGTCCACCCGTGACCATGAATGCTGTAAAGTGTTCGAAACGTCAGCAATCAAAAATCAAATACAAACGCGATAAAATCCGTAAAGTAGTTTTATTTAAAATATGTAATACTCGCGTAAACATCAGAAGTCATTATAGACGGGATATTGATCTACTTAAACCACGCTGGTTAAACGTGTTGATATAGGGTTTTGTTTTGAGTTTTCTTCTCGTGCATAGACGTTATATCCCTTAATCGTCTTTTGTGACATCCACGGACAAGGTAGTAAGTGGTGAATTGTTTTCTTACTCCGTCACCACACGGATTTGACTTATCAGTTACTAAAAATGACTCTAAGTGACTATTTGTAGTAATTGAAACGATGCAGAGATTAAAAAAAAATTGCTTGCAATGATCTCAAAAAAACTATAATGCATACCTACCTTGATCACGTACCTATTACATTTCTAACAAAAAAAAACTTAGTCTTTTTCATCTTCTTCTTTATTTGTTTTGGCAATCAGCTACTCTTACAAGCAATTTTTGCCAGTGTCGAGTTATAATTTTCTTTACAAATTATCAGTTTCTTCATATTACTAATTGTCCATCAGTTAATCAAATTGTTTCCTTCAACTGTGTTAACGGTCACTGTAAACGGTATAGTCTAGTCTAGTTTTATATCATATTCACTACACCCCAGCTCCACCACATATTACATAAAATACCATCAAAATTATTTAATATAACACGTTAAAATACTAAGATTGAATATTATACAAGACCACCACAGAACATTTCCACATTCCTGCCAAAAGTCTTATCTCAGTCTTTAAAAATCGAACAAAATATACTCAAATTTAAAACTTGTCTACCAGCATTGGTGATGCGTATACTGTCAACCTGACGGTTTACATTTGCGATGTCGTTTCGTCTGTCGACATCGATTTTTCAGCTCATCGGTGTTTTATTGGCAATATTCGAATGAATGATACATCCGTACTCCGAGCTTGCTACAGATTTGTATTTGAATTCGTATTTTTTATGTATCATTTCCAAATGGGCATATCATTTTGATTATCTGATTTTAATAACGAACGTGGAATTTTGACTTCCTCTTTTTTAATGAAACTAATAACAAGAAGTCTGCTTTAAAGTCTAAATAATTTCTACTCGTACTACTTGTAACGATTAGTAGTAGTCATAGAAGTAGTCACAGTAGTAGTCCAAATATAACAATAGAATCTCAAGTGGAAAAGTACCTGTAAATTTCAAATTATAAATTGACATCGGTTTAAATGCTGTCTGTAATTAAGTATCTATGTGTTTTTAATTTACAACTGAGTTTATATCTAATCTAGTTTTGAGCCTCGGTCTCTAGTTTCGTCCATAGACGTATAACTCTACTAGTAATGTACCTCTTATACAGTTCAATCACAGATAAACATAATAAATTTCCACGCAAAAGTCGCGGTCACGCTTAATTGTGATGTCTCTCCGATACTTGAAACCCAAAATCATTCAACCAAAGCATCCTAATCCTTTATACTAATGACTTTTTTGGGCAAACTATGGACTGGACACTCGCTGTCCATTCTGTAAGCAATGAAAAGGCGGCCCGCGACTTCATAACCCACCCTTTTCCTTCGCTATTGGACTGACCACTGGTACCCAGTCCATGACAATCTTGTCCAACCCACAAAGGAATATCGAAAATTTTCAAGGTTTGTCCCAATGATAACACTAAAAATCTTTCTAACATAACTCAAGCTCATGAAACGGGAAATGACTGAGCGGTCTTTTGCTGATTAATCCGAACATAGGCAGCTAAATAGACAGATAACTAATTCTGTACGACGTAAGATTTGCCAAATTAATACAAAATGTATTTAAGGCTTAAGATTCTCTACTTTTGGTCTGGCAAATATGTCAATAGCAGGGGAATTTTCTAACCAAAATATTACCCAGAAAAGTGTCGTGCCTATGAGTAGAACATGATTGCATATGAGGGCTATAAAGAAAGACAAATTAATTAAAACTTAATCTATTAATCGCAACTACCCACAATTCAGAATACAAAGGAATCCTAACGGTGGGGATAGAAATTTAATGTCATATTACCATATCAGTGAGTTTGAAGTGAAAGCGATACATCGGATTTGTGACAATAAAGAGTGGGGATGGGGTGTAGGGGGTTGTTCACAATAAATACAGAGCGGTGTATCTCTATTCAAACATCTGATACGAAGCGTAGAGCGGGATGAAATCTTACGTACGCGACAATGAGCAAACATTGCAGGGACGACACTAGGGTTGTCTATTTTCCACGCTGAAAAGATAAAGATGACATCACAAATATTTCATATGTAAGGAATCTTTTAAATGAGAAAACCAGGTATTTTAGACTAAATTTACTATAATATTAAATTTTGATAGTCTTAACTAAAACGATATTCATGCTTTTGTTATATCTATATATATAAAAGAAAGTCGTGTTAGTTACACTATTTATAAAGCAGTACTGCTTTGGCTTAAAATTGATAGGGAGGTAGCTTAGATCCAAGAGACGGACATAGGATACTTTTAATCCTGTTCGATCGCGTTTCCGTAGGACGTAACATAAAACGTCAAAGAAAATACAAGTCACTATGAAGCGTGGTATAATAATAACGATCTGACATGTGATAACAAAACGCAAATGACAGCTATAGACAGACCTTAGAATAATAACGTATAGAAGGTAAGTTCGCGCACAAAAAGTGAAGCATTTCAATTGGAGCCTAATGGAGCTTCCGCCGGAACCGTTCCCTAATGTCAATGTCACTGTATTACAGGTACGTACACAACTCTTAAAAAATAAAAAGGTAATTATAACAGTTTGTGCATTCAAATGGTGTAATAACACATTTGAAAAACGTAAAAAGGTTTTTAACGTTACTTTTAAAAGTATTTCGACGAATTATGTTAATAAAAACAAAATTTGATTTCATTATTTGTATAGTGGTGTGCGTGGGTACGTGTGTAATCTTCTGCGCGCCATTAGTATTTTTAGATTCATTTTTGGAATGTTCGAAGTAGGGACACTATCCTTCTATACATTATTATTCTAAGAGACAGACTATATTTTCCGAAATTTAAAAAATATATGTACAAAAATATATTATGGCGGTACGTAGTACGCCGGGTAAGCTAGTAGATTATAAAATAAACGCGAATTTGACGAACAATTAAAATTACAATTGACAACCCTAGATACACCCCAAGTCTATATTCAAATATGGCGGGCTGCTTTTTAATTTTGATGTCTGCGAGACCTAGATTTCTGCATAAATGAATTAACTTGAGTTTGTATTATGGCAACAACACAGTATTCTTGCTACGATTGTCATCGAAGACATACGATCTTAAGTTGATGACGACCGCTAGTAAAAGTTTGTGCTGTATTACGTAATCTCTCATGTCATCTCATTTCAGTTTCACTGTATAACCCTATTAGACCACGCTAGTTAGACGTGTCGGCGTAGGGTTTTATTTCAAGTTTTCCTTCTCTTATATAAACGCTATATTCATTTTTAATCACTTAGTCATCTTTTACGACACCCACAGGCAATATAGGGGGTGGTGAATTGTATTCTTACTCCGTCACCACACCAGTTCTCTATAAGACAACTATAATAAAACGGGCAGACTATATAATTGTTGCATATGTTTACAGTTCGTAGAACTAGAAAAGGCGTTCGACAATGTGCTTGGAAAGGTCCTGTGGTTCGAGAAGATAAGTAACATTTACAATTTGGTGGACTTCTCAAACTCTTTTAACATAACTAGTGGTCGCCGTGTGGTCAAAACTCGACCATAATTCATTTACATTAATTTTTCTGCTACACAATTTTCTTTAATTTTATTTATGTTTAATTGTAAATTGAGCAAGCTGTATTTCACTAATAACTAATATATAAGTATACGTAATGTCTATTAGACATTATCATCATAATTATGATTGTTTGACATTCAGTTCGACCAGAGATTTTAACCGTAAATAAAAGTGTATAAGCGTTGCTACGCAACACACTCACACACACGTATTTGTTTGTGTGTGTGTGTGTAGCAATTGCGCTGTAGTGTGCGTAATGCCTTTTTTAATGAATTTAATGTATTTCTAATACATTATTGTATGAAATTTTAGTTTTATGTACTTCCACTCATTATATGTATAAAGTGTATTAATGAATAAAGTAGTCTGACTTAGTCTTATCTGCAGGATGAAGCAAGGTTATGTGAAGGAAGTGTGAGAAAGTTGGGCTTCCAGCTCTCTCGCTCACCGAACGAAGTGCAGTAACAAATTGCTACTATTCTGTCATCAATTTTCTGCGAGAGTGCGGTACTACCTAGGATACCTGGCCCGCAACTGTCTGTGTCTATCGGTGCTCCTGCCACATAACAATTTGGGTGTTACTTTGTAATTACACTTATTTAACTTTACTTCTAAGGATATCGCCGTCTGAAGCGACGCCAGTCTCTTCTTTAAGTGAAGTACCCATAAAAGTTTTGTGATTGCACAAGACATTTTTCGATAATAACAATAGCGCTTAAGATCTTATATACAGATCACTTGAATTTTAGTACAGAATCCATAGATAATTTACTATGGCTTATGTTTAAAATGAAAGGGGCTTTGTCTAAATTCCACCTGAATATATAAGACGGAAATGTTCACATATGAAATGAAATGATGATTAGGATACAATAATAACTTCATCGAGAGTGAACTGAAGAATGCAGGAGCAGACTGTTGACAGTTGTCTGTCTACAGCCGCGGGCCGGTCCGTCCGGGGTAGTACCACACTGAGCAGAAAATCGACGTCTGAGTAGTAGCAATTTGTTACTGCGCTTCGTTCGGTGAGCGAGAGAGCCAGCAGCCCAACTTTCTGAAGGTGTTTTGCGTGTGGTTGATTTTTAGTGATACCTTTAGTGTCACCGAACCTAGCAAAGGTCCATGAGCGGCAGCAACACTTACCATCAGGTGTACTGTTTGCTCTTTTGCCACCGTTGACAACAAATGTAAACCAGTCCTGGTATTTAAAATCGCGGTGTTAATTCGTCACTTGTTCTCCATACTTCGAAGGGCACTAATCTTTCTTCAATCGTCCCGAAATGCCATTCTGATAGAGAAATATAGAATAGATATTTACACTCGTGTGCATTATAATATAAGTCGTACGGTTTGGCTGATATCCTGCGACACTGGTCGCCGTGGCCGAAACATCAGGACAAATCAAGAAAAAAGTATAGTATAAAATTTCATTACATTATTTTATTCATAAAATAAGAATACAATTCACTATTCCCTATCTTGCCCATGGTTGTCGTAAAAGACGACTAAGGGATATATGCACATAAGATCCCTTCAAGAGAGGGAAAACTCGAAATGAATCCTATACCAACATGTCTGACCAGCATGGTATAGTAGGTCAAATTCCCTCCCATTGTAGAGGAGGGCCGAGCCCATCAGTTGGGACGTATGCGGGCTGCCATGATAATGATATGTTAAAGTGCGCTTAGGGATCAAATTGTTTAAATCTTAATAGCTTATCGAGACTATAACATAAAAGATGCAACACTGCTTATACCTTTCGTGATAATTGTCGAACTGTATCGCAATTTTTTGCTCTGTATAATATTTAATCCCTTAGTCGTCTTTTACGACACCCACGGGGCAAGGGAAGGGGTGGTGAATTGTATTTTTACTTCATCACCTCATAGAGAGATTATTTATGCAGCATTTATTTGTGAAAACACGCATTAGCTTGAAAAAATATTTAATTGAAATCTATAATAGCATAATAATAAAGAGCGGGTGACGTGACCGGGGAATTAGTCCGTCACCCGCTGAGAGGCCGACCGCGTGAGGAAAGACCGACGTCCTCCCCAGGGGGGGGGGGGTTATGTCGGTCGATGGGAGGGTACCCCAAATAGGGGGTTGCGGGTGTGCGTGTCCCTCTGTCGCCCCGGACGGAGTGGTGCGAGGAGTGCGCCGACCGCAACCCACCCTAAAAAAAAAACATAATAATAAAGTAACATACGTATTATTTACCCCCTTTCTTACCCATGGGTGTCGTAAAAGACGACTAAGATATTATAATAAGCATACAACATCTAGGTAAAAGAGGTCAAACTTGAAACAAAACCGTGTACCAACCCATCTAACCAGCGTGGTATTGTAGGTCAATTTCACTAATTAAAAGGAAATTACTGCACAGATGTCGTAGTGGTTAAGATAGCGACCTACAGCGCCAGTGTCAGGGGTTCGAATCTCACGCGGCACAACACTTTGTGCGATCCACAAATTGTTGTTTTGTGTCTGGATGTAATTTGTGTCCGATAGTTATATGTTTGTAAAGTCTCTCGCAACACAAGGATTTCCTTAATGCATTAAAAAAAAAATGATTTACAGCAGTAAGTTATCATTTCTGCTCATATACGCCCCACTGTTGGGCACGAGCCTCTTCCATAATAGAAGGGAAATTGACCTTACTATATCATGCTGATCAAACATGTGTGTTTAGGGTTTTGTTTTTAGTTTGCCTTCACTTGCATAATTGTCGTATTATATTCCTTAGTTATCTTTTACGACATCCGCGGGCAAGACAGGCAGTGGTGAATTGTATTCTTATTTCGTCACCACACGGACAAAGTGAACAAGAGCAGTAAGTACTTAGTGAGATATAAACGTAAGTCTCATATAAAATGTTTATACGACACCACAAAATTAAACACACGAATTCACAACAAAAAAAAATATCAAAGCCATTTTAAAGTTATATAAAAAATTCAATTAGTCCGCTCATGGGCAACGCGTGGGTTTTAGCGACAAATTCGTAGTTAAAACCACAAGGTTTGAATAAATTCAAGTATTCAAAGAAATTTAGACTTTATGTACTTGGTAATAAGATTTTTAAGTGGATATTATGAACGGTAAATAGTATGATTGTAAAGGTGTTCGTCACACGGCAGCGAACGTTAATTTCCATATTAAAACCGTCACAAAGGAAGCAGATTCAAAAACCGCTCCGCGGGCGGTAAAAAGAGTCGACACGGATGTCAGAATACAGTTGATATGGCAATATACATAAAAAAAATTATGATCTAGATTTCAGTATATTAAAGAGAATTTATTTAAATAGCTTAAAATAAATATGTTTGATGAAATACATATGTATTTTCATCACAAATTGTCTTCTGAAGCAGCCTATAATTTATTTAAGTTGATTATGTTACGCTTTAAGTAATATTTAATGATATACGATAGAACTTGTATGTACATCTGTATAAAACTCCCTAATACTAAATAAAGAAAACAAAGAGTGTGCGTACAAAGTACGCATATCAGAAGTAAAACCCCTTTATCCTTCATCCTTTATCCTTTATCTCATTCTCTCGCCGGCTGAATCCTATACATTTACATGTTTGTGTCTCTATGGACTCGCTTTTTCGTTTCATTGAGTTTGAAATCACGATTCTAAAGAAGTTTCACTTCAAAAAAGAAAAATATAAAATGTCTCCTATCCTCCTGATTCCTTCATCATTTAAGCTCATATTCGGCTCACTACTAGCCTCGAGCCCACAATAGGGGAAATTGACCCATTACACCACACTGATCAGAAGTGTTGGTATAGTGTTTCCTTTCTCTTGCATAGATGTTATCTGCATATCATATCCCTTACTCGTCTTCTACAACGCCCACTGGCAAGAGAGAGATGGTGAATTATATTCTTACTCAGTCACAAGTAAAGTCTTATTCATATCCTATTACTTAATTAAAGTTTAAAATAAATTGTAAAACTGTGGATATATTAAACATTTGAACTATTCAAATAAAAATATGACTTGGTGTTAAGAATAGAATATATCACCATTCTTACTTTCTAGTGAGAATCGTCAAAGGGATGATCAGTATACCAAGCGTATCAGCGCTCTCCTGGCAAAGCTAAATCACCAACTGCGTCCGCCAAATCATTTATCAAGAGCGTTTATTACGACTTCCCTCCTGCATCTTGTGGGGAGTTTTATGTCTATAGTCCATAAAATATAGGATGATCTCTGTGACAGTTGTCCCTAGTGTTGTCACGCTTACGATAAAGATTATCGATAAACGTCTTTATTTTTAAAATTGTGATTTAGTATTATAATTAAAATACAATCAATGAAAATCTTTTTGAATTTATTTCAAACAAAACTGTTTTTTGACTGTTTTAATTATTCAAAAGGTCAAAACAATCAAGGTCTAGGTCACTATTATCGTCATCACTGGAACGTTCCTACTAGAACATTTATCATTTTTTGCCAAAATAGGGATACTTGTTAGATCAATCGATCAATTACGACTATTTTATAAATAATACGTATAGTTTATTGACAATAATATTATTATTTACTTTGAAACAAAAAAATAGTTTTTTAATGTTTAATTAATTCAATTTATGTATTTTATAATGTATGTAATTGTAAAAAATATGTTGAAAGTATTATATAGGTACAGTATCGGGTTTATTTCTTTTATGAATAATTTAATAAACATCGGTTATCGATTTACGTATATCGACTGTCCCATCTCTTTTTTATTTTCGGTTCAGTATGACCTTGTACGTGCGTAAGCGTCATTTATGTATAAAATGTTTACTTGGTATTTCAGTACTTACGAGGTACATTTTAGGCATGAATATTAATATTTTTATATTTATAAAATACTAGAAACCCGCCCTCGCTTCGCTTCGGTTTCAGTCGCTTTACCCGCGGCGTAGTTGCCGTTTCTGTGGGAATACCGGGATAAAATATAGTCTATGTGACACCCTGATATTATAGCTTTCCATTGGTGAAAGAATTTTTGAAATCGGTTCGGTGGTTTAAGCGTGAAAGCGTTACAAACAAACAAACAAACATCCTTACTTTCGCATTTATAATATTAGTATGGATTGCAATTCATTTGCAATAAAACTGCCACGAAAAGAATGAAAATATATTTGATACAAAATGAAATTGTAAACATGTCGCTCGTTCAAACTTACTTCGTTGGTTTCGTTGACATCTGTCACAGAGATCAAGTTATATTTTATGGACTATAATAATAAAGTTGGATAGGTTGATTGATGATGATATGTAAACTTATAGCAATGATAAAGTTTTTTCAAAAAATATTAATAACATTTAATACGGCGAACTAAACAATAACTACCGTTCGGTATTTATTATCCTAATATATATATATATATATTACGTGTCACGTTGTTTGTCCGCGATGGACTCCTAAACTACTTAACCGATTTTAATCAAATTTGCACACCGTGTGCAGTTTGATCCAACTTGAAAGATAGGATAGTTTGCGTCTTAATTTATAGTCGCAATATTATTTTATTGCAAATTATTTGTATTATCTATATATACCTATTATTTGACATTCACAATTATCTACTCCAAACGATTTTAACAGATGGCGATATCTGTTGACTGGATTGAGTAATTAATTAATAGATGGCGCGATGCTATGTCAAACCTACAAACGTGTCATATACGATTTTAACTTGCTTTTTTACATAGATGCCATTTGTAAAAAAATATGACGACCTCCATGACAGATGTTCTCCTACAGTTCCACTTAAATAGTTTAATAAAATGTAATATAACAAAAACATTAACCATAGGCCGGGTCTGCTAGTACATATATATGTATGAGTCCGTATGGTGACGGAGTAAGAATACAATTCACTACCCACTTTAATTTGCTCGTGGGTGTTGTAAAAGATAACTAAACTATTATGCTATTATGCATATAACAACTGTGCAGGAGAAGGAAATGTTGAAATTGATCCCTATACCAACGCGCCTGAATAGCGTGGTATAGAAGATCAATTGCCCTCTCATTGTAGAGGAGGCTCGATCCCAACAGTGGGCCGGGCCGCATATGAGCTGTGATGATGTATAGGATGGATACAGCATGTCTGTCTGCCTTAAAAATAGGAGATGACACGACAAATATTTCGCTAAGTTTTACTAGTGGCTGCTTACTCAACGTCAACATTATAAACTAAGTTAAAATGTAAACAACCATCTTCAGTATCATCAGTATATAAATAATAAGTTAGTAAAAAAATATTTTAAAAAGTTGAAAACCAAATAATGTTAAATAGGTATCATCATCAGCCCATATACATCCCAAAATTGGGCTCGGGCCTTCTCCACTATGGAAAGGAAATTAACCTAATATAACACGCTGGGCTGACAGGTTTGCATAGGGTTTTGTTTCGAATTTTCCTTCTCTTTCATAGATGTTATATTCGTTTTATATCCTTTAGTTGTCTTTTCCGACACCCACAGGCAAGAAAGGGGATGGTGAATTGCATTCTTACTCCATTACCATACGGAAAGGTAAAAGAAATTAAACTATATATTAGCTATTCTTAACTGTAATAACTTCTTATAATTCATTATGATTTCTGATGTTTACGTGAGTATTAGTAGCGTTTTACAGCGTTCATGGTCACGTCCACATCCCGCGACCATGAACGCTGTAAAATTTTCGAAACGTCGGACAATCAGAAATCAAATACAAACGCAATAAAATCCGTAAAATAATTAAATTTACAATTCTTATAATTCTTATTTTACTATACACGTAGTTGGAAAGGTAAGCACAAATAAACCACATCCAAACATTTCATACTTCTGAAACGCAAACAATATTGCGCTCAGATACCGTCGGGGTATGATAATCGCGTCAAAACGCACGTGAAGTGCCTTCGTCGGGGAGATAGGGTGGTACAAGCATTGTGAAACTGGGGGAGGTAGGTGCTAAGCCGATGACGGCTTTAAAACGCACAGATTATCCGACCGAATGTACTTTCGTTGGTATGATTTATTGTCGTCTCATTGTTACGGTATTAATTTCTTCGTGACGAGTTTATTGGCAAATTAGACAATGTAATATTACAGTATTAATTAATCAAAAGTTTGTTATTCGTATACTTTTGATATAAAATATAAATGTACATGTTAATTACGTAGGGGACAGTCAAAACATTGTGTTGTTCGCAAATGATACCTCTTTACTATTTAAAATTAAAGGACAAATGCTTAATTATGACGATGTGAACAATGCACTGTTTAAGGTTGTTCATTGGTTTAATTCTAACAATTTAGTTCTTAATAAGACAAAAACCAAATGTATAAAATTTACTACATCCAATGTGAGACAAGTGGGTACCAATGTTCTAATGAATGATGTGGGTCTGGATCTTGTGGAATCAACCACCTTTTTAAGCATCACAATAGATGCTAGACTCCAATGTGGAACTCATATTGAAAAACTGTCCGGGACGCTCAGTTCAGCAGCTTATGCGGTGAAAAAATTCGTTTGTTAAGCAATGTTGAAACAGCCAGAATAGTATATTTCGCTTACTTTCATAGTCTTGTCTCATATGGCACATTACTGTGACGTTGCTCCGCGGAATTGAATAGAATCTTCGTTTTACAAAAAAGGGCTATCCGTGCGATTTATAATTAGGTCCAAGAGTTAGAGAGAAATTTAAAGAAGCGAATATTCTGACTGTTATATCTCAATATATATACGAAAATGTATTATATGTAAAAAAAATATCGGTAACTTCGATAAATATAGTGACATTCGTCTTGTAAATACTCAGAATAAGGACAAATTAGCTCTACTAAATTCTAAAAAGCAATCAAGAATAGATTTTATAAAAAAGGTTATTATAAAATCTCGGATTATCTTGATGATAACATAGACTCGTTATGAGCAGCTCCTCATTCAGGCATTTCCTCAATTTCAATGAAAGGTATTATGCACATGTTTATTTTATTGTTGCTATTATAATTGTAAAGAGTAGCGTGTTTTGCCAAACCAATTTCTTACTTTACCTGTAGTTTTGTTTATGGCAAATGGTATTAGTCATGCTCATTGAAAGGTCTGCTTATGGTAGCTACGAAGAGCGGGTCACTCCCTTCCCTCCATTACGGTTGAAGGAAGTGATGCCTGCTCTAGTGGTTAACTTGTGATCGGGTGCCACTTGCGGGATCTGGTCTAGCCAAATTTTTTTCATTACATTTGTTTTTATCATATCATATTGCACTGGAGCTATCAATAAGCATGTTGTTGCATGTATTTTTATTTAAATGCAACTGTAAATTAATAAAAAATAGACAATATCGCTGAGTTTCTTGCCGGATCTTCTCAGTGCGGTTGCGTGCCGGTCCGGTGGTAATTTAAGGGCAATATGTATAAAATGGCAATATGTAAGTGCCCCCGCGGGGTTTATACGTAATAAATGATTTGAATTTGAATTGATGTCACATAAAATTTTATAAGATGAATGTTGAGTGGCATTGATATTGCATTAGGTGTTACCTAAATTTTTTTTCGACGTGTGGTGACGGAGTAAGAATACAATTCACCACCCATCTTTTGGCCGTGGGTGTCGTAAAAACCAACTAAGAGATTAAATATATTATTTACATGGATATTATATGCATATCATATCCCAAGGTCATCTTTTACGTAACCCACAGGTAAGATAAGTGGTGATTAATTGCATTCTTACTCCGTCAACACATGGAAATATTCATTTAACAGATAAATACTTGTAATTATTGTAACCTGTTTAAAATACGTATGTACTGTAAATGAGATCGCATTCATTCTATGCATCTGTTAGTTTTGCTCACAATTAAAAATAATAATGAGAGATGCGAGATCGACCCTACATTTTTATTTTTTAATGCAGCTCTCTAAAATAATTACAATGGCGTCATCCTGTGATTTCTCTCAAGGGTGTGGGACTCTACATTGTTTTTTACTATCCTTTCCAAAAATTACTAACTTCTTTTTATCTTTTTTGTAAATTTTTATTACAGTCACAATCTAGTAAAATATATATAGGTTTCAAAATGAATCTATGCGCGCAAAGAACGGAATGGGATGATAAAATTGCGAAAAAAGATACAATGCCATTAGCCATTCGAATCGAACCCGAAATCACGGCATACTAATCAAACAACCCAGCCATCCAGAATGCTGAATGTAGCCAATTTCCTAACGAGATTTATCTAAAGATAATGGTTGTATTATATCGAGAGTAAGTGAATGATATGCTGAATGAATGAGTGAAAGCAATGGAGTTGAATTAACGATACCATCGTTTTGAAATATTTAGTGATTTGTTATTTTCTGGATATTTTAATATAGTAATATTATATATAATCTTACAGCATATGATTATTTATTATTTAGTATTATGTTTTAATCATCATCATTTCAGCCCATTGACGTTCACTGCTGGACGTAGGCCTCCTTCATGTTACGCCATAGAGTGCGGTCCTGTGCCGCCTGCATCCAACGACGCCCAACAACTTTCACCAGGTTCTCGGACCACCTAGTGGGGAGCCGTCCTAGACTGTGTTGTCCGATACGTGGTCGCCACTCGAGAACCTTTCTTCCCTAGCGGTTGTCGGTTCTTCGAGTGACGTGACCTGGCCATTGGCACTTCAGCATGCTAATTCTTCGTGCTACGTGAGTTACACCCATTTTTCTGCGGATTGCAGTATTTTGGGATTCTATCTCGCAGAGAAATCCCGAGCATGCCCCGCTCCTGCACGCTGAGTGACTTTGAACTTAATTATGAGGCCTACATTTAAGAACCACGTTTCTATGCCATAAGTCATCATTGGTAACATACACTGATGGTAGACCTGTGTTTTTAGACACTAAGGTATGTTGGACGAGAAGATCCTCGTAAGTTTCCTGAATGCTGCCGATCCGAATTGGATTCGTCGGCTGACCTCTTTCTCGAAATTGGAACCACTTAACTGGACTCTTTATCCTTGGTAAATATAATGATCGACAACTTCGAGAATCGCATTGCCAACTAGGATCGGTACAGGAATGACATGAGCGTATGACATATTGAATAGGTTCCTTTAATTTATTTATCACATCTAGAATTTATAATTTTAATGTAACTTGCTGATAGATATTGAATAAAGTTCAAAATTTTCTCTATTTTATCCCCACACAAAATAAATTAATTACCAATTATCAATACATAATTATGATCACAAACACTACCTACCCCCCATAAACCGCATGTAACTTAGGCGAATACTCTAATTATGTGTGTTTAGAGGAATATTAAAGCGATCACACCTTCCCTTCGTAATCAAAGCGTTATAATGAGGTGTAACTTGTTATTGTCAACAATAGACGTTTATGTAATGTGAGGCATTTAAATGAAAGGAATAATTAATTATCTTTAACATACTGCGGCGAAGTTTAATTAATTATCGTCTTGTTTAAAAAATATTTATAAAAAAATATATCTATACCAATAAATAAAATTGGAGTGTCTGTTTGTAATGTCAAAATAATAGGCTTTTTTCATGCTCACACGGTTATTTGCACGACACCTATGCCTAAAATAACAATTAAAAATTTTTTGTCTGTCTGTCTGTCTGTTTGTTCCGGGTAATCTTCAAAACGGCTGGACCGATTTCAAAAATTCTTTCACCAATGGAAAGCTATAATATCAGGGCGTAAACTAGGCTATATTTTATCCCGGTATTCCCACGGGAACGGCAACTACGCGGGTAAAACGACTATAACCTATAACCGAAGCGAAGCGAGGGCGGATTGCTAGTTTGTCTAATCATCATCATTATCATCATCTCAGCCCACGTGCCACTGTTGAGCTCGGGCCTCTTCCATAATGGGAGGGAATTTGACCTACTATACCATGCTGGTCAGACATGTTGCTATAGGGTTTCATTTCGAGTTTTCCATCTCTTGCACAGTTGTTATGTTAATATTATATCCCTTAGTCGTCTTTTAAGACATCCACTGGCAAGATAGGGATTGGTGAATTGTATTCTTACTCCGTCACCACAAATTGTAATAATATATTCATTTAAAACGTTGATGCTTTATGACAGCAAGTACGAATACTACTAAACCTTACATTGGTCATGGGTGTCGTAAAAGACAATTAAGAGCTTTACATCAACAATGGTGAACTCTATCTGACACTGACTGGCCATCAACTACATTCCCCAAGAAATGATGACGTCAGGCTGCCGGTCAATAAATTCTTGCCCATAACTTTTGGAATATGTACGATGGAAGAGTGCCACATATTGCGCCGACCCCAAGTGATTGGGGTAAAAGCTACAAATGGTAGGTACTTCTTTAATTAAAATGAATTAAAATGTAAACCATTTTTGTATCGCTATTTGTGTCCAATAGTGTCTTATTAGTTCTGGCATTATAACAAAGCCTTAATGAATTATATATACACATATATGATAAAAAAGTCTAAGGTCTTATTGGGGCAGAGAGAGTATCGAAGTAAAGAAATCAATTCCGGAGGACTCTTTAATGTTATACGGTTATGGAACTCCGCGTGGCTCTTTTGTTGATGGCTAGACTATTTTTGATCCAAAAAAAGATATGCGTTCTAACACCTATCATATCTTTTTTTTAAGGATGCCAGTATCATACTAGAGTACGACTTTATTCTATAAGACATAACTGCTCTAGATATTAAATAGATCACGATTGAAGCCTGGAGTGTTCAGGTAGACTGCACAGATGGTGTATGATCTAAATACCAGGCACCCTCCGAGTGTTTTGGGGTCGCTTGCCACGCTAGGTTTATAAGATCTTATATTATTGTTTTGAGTCCTTTTTTGGGTAGGTCTTTTTATGGTCTGGATACACGCCGTTTTTTCTGTTTGAGGCGACAAATGGGCGGTCCGCGGCTCTACATATTCTCTCCCAATCGCCATTGGGCAAAGCACTGATACCATGGCTTGACGGCCGTGGTATTGTTCTGAATCTGAGTATAATTTGTGTTCCCCGCAATACAAGGATTAATTCAACAGTTCTGGGTCCTTTCTTTAAAATAGAAAAAAGGATAAGCATAAACATAGTTGATATAATGGAATCCAAGGTAATGTTTTCTCTGTGGTGACGGATAATGATATGGTTCACCGGCTTATCTTACTCGTGGGTTTTGTGAGAGTCGACTAAGGAATTTAGTATACATATACAATCTAATTATCTTCTGTGTGGTGACGGAGTAAGAATACAATTCACCACTCCCTATCTTGTCCGTGGATGTCGTAAAAGACGACTAACGGATATAATAAGCATTAACATTTGTGCAAGAGAAGGAAAACACGAAACAAAACTCTATTCCAACACGTCTAATGTCTACGACGAATGGTAGATCAATAACCCTGCCACTATGGAGGAGGCTTGAGCCCAACAGTGGGACATATATAGGCTGAGATGATGATGATACAATCTATGCAAGAGAAGAAAAATTCCAAATATAACCCTATACTTATCTGTCTAGTCGGTAAGTTCAGTAGGTTATTTGTCCCTTCCTTGTGGAGGAAGCTCAAGTCCAGTAGCGAAACATATAAGAGCATGATGATTGAATAATGATGATTGTATTCTTGATCATTTACACATATTGAATCCTTTTACTTTAATAAAACAAAGTAGTTGCCTTGAAAAAATCACCAGTTGTATATAAAGGAGTCAGGTCGTTAAGAATTCAACGATATTTTTATGATATTCCCTCCCTTTGCGGTAGCTAATAATAATAAAAGCGTTATCGTATCGCTACACAATGCCTATATTGTCGTTTTCATTCCGTCACAACGCCGTAACACGACTTACGAAAGAACAACGAAGTTAATAAAAAAAAAATATTCATTTATTTATAAAAATCCCTTTTTTTTTTTTTTGTGGATGGGTCGCGGTCGGCGCGTCTCCGCACCACTCCGTCCGGGGCGACAGAGGGGTTTAATCACGCAACTCCCGCGACCCACCCAAAAACCACGTCGCCTTCGTCGTTGGGCCGACCACTGGAGCAGCGTTAACTTGTCGTCAGTGGTCGGCCCGACGGAATACCCCCTATTGGGGTACCCTCCCATCGACCGACGTCCTCCCCTCGGGGAGGACGTCGGTCTTTCCTCACGCGGTCGGCCTCTCGGCGGGTGACGGACTAATCCCCGGTCACGTCACCCGCGGCCTCGGCTAGGGCGGCATGAGGCGCAGATAGTTGCGCCTACGCCGCCCCAGTCGCCGGCGGCGGATCTCCTCATCGAGGCTGCGCTCCTCGCGCAGGCGATCCGCCGCCTCATTTATAAAAATCCCTGTGGGGACAGAGTAAGTATACAATTCACCGCTCCCTATCCCTGTTGTAAAAGACAACTAATGCGCATAACATCTGTGCAAGAGAACGAAAACTCATAATTAAACCCTGTACCAACATGTCTGACCAGCATGGTATAGTAGGTCAAATTCTCTCCCATTGTGAAGGAGGCCTAAGCCCAATAGTGGGGCGCATATGAGCTGCGATGGTGATGATGATAATGATGAATTATGTGATAAAATAAATAGTCACCTGAAAGATGTTACATTTTCAATAATCTAATAAAAATCAACGAAAACGTTTGCTTGCCGTTTAATGAATTTGAAATTTGAAATCATTTCAAAATAACAAAAATAATTTTATATATTTTTCATTGCAAATACTTTGAGGAAAATTTATGCTGACGCTTTATTACCATATCGAGGTTCACGAATTTATATTCTTACTAGCCAAATTTGTAAAAGAGTATCTTCAGTAAAAACAATACACGCAGGGCACGGTATCATTTTAATATACCACCTCCAATTTCGTAGAACGTTTCTTACATTACTGTATTACTTATTCAGAACCGCGTAGCCGTGTTCTTTGTGTCGTAGGCGTCGTAGGCTACAAAGGTACGTGCTACGTTGGTACGTACTACGGTGTAGACGACGAACACTGAATAACGAAAACGGTTACCATAATATCTGTCAGTATATTTACGAATATTGGTACACATACTTACTTTCTGCTGCTGGGCTCGAACCTCCTCCATAATAAGAGGGATATTGACCTACTATACCACGTTGGTCAGACGGTTCCATTCTGAGTTTTTCTTCTCTTGCATATTATATCCCTCATTAATATGTATATTATATCTCTCAATGGTCTCTTACGACACTCACGGGTACAATAGAGGGTCGTGAATTCTCACGCCGTCACCACACATAAGAAGATTTAAGAGTCAATTTTAGTAACTTTAATATTTACAAATTGAAAATTACGAAAAATTAAAATATAGTAGATAATAAATTACTGCAAGAGAAGGAAAACTCGCTAATAAAAAAAATCGAAAAGAATATAAAAGACAGTACCCTAAATATAATTGCTAGTGTCATCATCATCATCATCATCTCAGCCCACATACGTCCCACTGCTGGGCTCGGGCCTCCTCCATAATGGAAGGGTAATTGACCTACTATACCACGCTGGTCAGACGTGTTGGTATGGGGTTATATTTCGAGTTTTCCTTCTCTCGCATAGATGTTATATGCGTTTTATATCCCTTAGTCGTCTCGTACGATCACCCACGGGTAAGATAGGGGGTGGTGAATTGTATTCTTACTCCGTCACCACACGGAAGTGTGTTGCTAGTGCTAGTGTGCCAAGAACAAAATCAAAAAGAACTTGAAAAGCAAGCGACAAGTCCTCATCATCGGGAGAATGCGTCATCAGGCAAAATTAACATAAACTAATTAAGACGAATCCAATGAACCCAAAACTTGATGGATTTACTAATAAGTAGTCTAGAATTTAGTTAATTGTAGTTAAACTGGTACTACCGAGATACTCTTATCTCGGTAGTACCATCACACATGAGTATTTCAAATGATAAGTCACTTTAAATGTTTAATTTTTTTAATTACGACATCCTGCACTAAGGCAATAATCCTTGTGTTGCGGGGGACTTTACAAACATATAATTAACGGACACAAATTACATCCAGACTCAGAACAATATTTTGTGGATCGCACAAAGTGTTGTCCTGCATGGGAATCGAACCCACGACACTAGCAAGGTAGGTCGGTATCTTAACCACTACGCTATCTGTTCAGTTTACTATAATAACCAGTATGTGTTTAAGAGCTACGGCAGCTAGCAAAAATAGCTGATGACATTGAAACGCCTGAAAAATACTCTCTAATTTTAACTAAAAACCTACTCAATAACGTCGATTTGCAAACAAAAAAATCGCATGATAATTAGCACATTCGTTTAGAAGCGAGGATGCAACAGACAAACACTTCAAACTTATAAAAACCCCTCTTTTTGCGACAGGGCTTTAAAAAAATAGACAGGTAGGTCGTACAGACAGACAATCGAAAAGAATAAATACACAACGTAAAACTTTGGCACATTTACCAAAACTAAACATTTTAATTATTCATTAATCATCTTTTAAACAGCAATGATTGTGTTTATCATTTATTTATTTATGAAAGCAAGAAGAGCGTAAATTGCACTCAAGTTCGCGAGAAAAAGCGCTTAAGCGACTACTAAATCGCTTACTTGCACGTATTCAATGTACTTTTCCCTCCAAAGTGTGTAAAAAAAACGCGATAACAGTCAGTTAAGCTCTCTTTCTTGTCGTCACACAGGAATGTTGCGGCTCAGAATTTCAAAGTCATCTCTGAAATGTCTCACTTAAATCAATAAACATTTACATAATCCGCTAAAGAAAAACATACACGTGGATCTCGATTACACTTTTAAAAATAAAATCATTTAACAGCACTGGGAATATTGTATTTCAACATTATCAACTACACCCCATAAAGGCAGACGAAACACGCAAACCCACTCCAGTACATTTAAATATCTCGCTTGCTGTGATACGAGACGGAAGCTACACGTAGCGAATTTATATTGAGAGTGACGTGTGTATACATTTTATTTGTTAGACTGTACAAATGGAGTAATGGTTAAGATACCAACCTACCGTGCCAGTATCGTGGGTTCAAATCCCACACAGGACCACACTTTATGCGATCCACAAGTTGTTGTTTTGAGTCTACATGTAATTTGTGTCCGTTAATCATATGTTTGTAAGGTACCCTGCAACACAAGGACAATTTCTTTAGTAGATGCACGTGTCTTAAAAAAAAATCATACTGGAACTTACCTATACCTACTATGTGACCAACTTTTTACGATTTTAAACCCCCATCCCCTCTTCAGTGAACTCTACTACAAGCTAATACTCAAGGTTATTCAAGCGTGGTACTTATGACGTCCGTGTGGTGACGAAGTAAGAATACAATTCATCACCTCTTGCCCATGAGTGTCGTAAAAGACGACTAAATGATTAAATATGTATATAACATCTATTCAAGAGAAGCAAAAATTCAAAGTGAAACCCTATACCAAAACGTCTGACCAGCGTGATATAGTAGATTAATCGCCTCTAATTTGTGGGGTAGATTCGAGCAGCACAGTGAGATCTATATGAGCTGAAATGAGTATTTTTGAAAACCTCTCTCATAAACAGCACACTTAATATAGGTACGTTTCCTAATGTATTATAGATTATATTTCAAGCAACGACGACAGTCGCGTAGAAGGCTTAACACTGCAACTGTCTCAGGTTCAGTCCTCTTTTTACACGCCTATGACTCTCTATTAAATTGTTAATTATAAACTGCACAGTGTGTTGTGATAATTAAGTTTGTCCGTGTGGCGACAGACTAAGAATACAATTCACTACCGCCTCTCTTGCTCGTGGATGTTGTAAAAGACGACTAAGCGATTTAATACGCACATGCCATCTATGCAACAAAAGGAAAACTCGAAATAAAACCCTATGCTAGCACGTCTGCCCTGACCGTCCGTCTGAGGGCCCTCTTGTGGCGACCACAGAGGGTCATGGCGATCAGGGCCATACGCGGTTACCGCACGGTGGCGACGGAGGCAGCGTGCTTCCTGGCCGGAACTCCGCCGTGGGACCTGGAGGCGGAGATGCTCGCCGAGCTTTACCGTCGGGTGTCGGGGACGCGTGCCGGAGGCGGCATGGTCTCCATTAAAGAGATTGCCGCCTGGCGGGTCGACGCCCGCCGAGACGTCGTTGCCCGTTGGGCAGTCTGGCTGGAGAGGCCTCGGTACGGTGTCAGGACCGTCGAGGACTTCCGGCCGGTGCTGATGGAGTCGTTGGAGCGGATGCACGGGGTGCTTTCCTTCCGACTGGTGCAGGTGCTGACAGGGCATGGTTGCTTCGCCAAGTACCTACACAAGATCGTCAGGGGGGATAGCACACCGTCCTGCCACCACTGCGATTGCGACGAGGACACGGCGCAGCACACACTTGAGGTGTGTGCCGCGTGGGTGGAGGAGCGCCGTGAACTCGTCACGATCATCGGTGCCGACCTGAGGCCGTCATCTCACGGCAGGAGGCGGTGGATCGTGCGCGAGAGGAGCTACTCTTTGGTGACACGTTCCGCCGCCAGAGACTGGGGCGGCGCAGGCGCGAGTATCTGCGCCTGATGCTGCCTTAGCCGAAGCCGCGGGTGACCGGACCGAGGATTTTAGTCCGTCACCCGCAGGGAGGCTGACCGCGCGACGGCGACCGATGTCTCGGGACAAGGACGTCGAGAGGTGAGGGTACCCGAAAGGGTATTCCGTCGGGCCCACCACTGACGACAAGTCACCCTGCTCCGGTGGTCGGCCCAACGACGAGTGTGACGTGGGTACGGGTGGGTTATGGACCCGCGCACCGTCCTTTCGTCACCCCAGACGGAATGGACCGCGTGTGCGCTTACCATAGGCCACCCATAAAAAAAAAATGCCAGCACGTCTGACCAGCATGTTATAGTAGGTCAATTTCGCTCTTATTGTGGAGAAAGCTCGAGTCCAGCAGTGGGACATATATGAGCTGACATGATGAACTGCACAAATGGCGCAGTAATCTTGATACCAACTTACTTCTTACTATGTGTTATAGCTTCGATCCATAATCCACAAACAAATTAATTCTACAAATTATAATTCTGTGTCTGCGTGTAATTTTTGTTTGCTAATCATCATCATCATCTCAGCTATACGTCCCACTGGTCTCAAGCCTCCTTCCTAATAGAAGGGACAATGACTTATACCATGCTGGTCAGAGTTTGATTTCTAGTTTTCATTTTAAAATGTTTTATACATATATCGCTTAGCTGTCTTTTTCTATAACCACGGGCAATATATAGGATGGAGAAGTGTATATCTTACTCCATTACAACATGGAAATAAAAAATGTAAATGTTTAATTTAAAATATCATATTTAATATGGCCTTGCTATTCCGAGTAAAACTGTTACAGTCACTAGTACTCTTATAAAGCTTAAGGACTTTAAAGTGAAAACGAAACGAAAAATAATCACATTTTATGCGTAATCTTTCTATATGTGTTGAAATCAATTTAAAGATAAAATTAGATGTATATGTCGGTCTTGAACCAGACGCCAAATCTGCCAAGTCTAATGAGCAAACATGAAGCAAACGAAATTGAATCTTGGTTTACTTTGGGACTCGTAACTACCCACATACACACGGTGAATATTTAAGAGAATCCAATTTGCTTAAATATGAAGTCATTATTTTTTCATCTATAATACCAGTATAGAAACAATTATCTCGTTCTTACAAAGAAAGCCGTGTTGTGTTTCCTGATTTTGTTAACGTTCAAGTTTATCGAAATAATTAAAAAAGATATAACTAAATCAAAATAGAGACATATACATTTAAATACTTCTGGGTGTAATTCAATTAACTTATCCAATGGCAATCCTGCTAATTTCGACAGATTTATGGTATCAAAGTAATATTCTATTTTTTAGTCAAGTGCCTACTATGAAAGTCGTGGATATTATATAACTATAACCAGTATATAATTAATATTTATTTAACCTTATTACAATGTAAGAAAATCCAATAAACGGTATTAAAAATGGTCTGTAAACTCCAGTAAAATTTAAGATTTCATTTGCATATTGGCGTAGATATGGCTATGTCCAATAATAGACGTCTACTAGTAAATAGGTGACATTTGTGAAGAAATTTTAAGATTTGGCTGTATGGGCTTTGTTACCTTTGCCAGTCCGAACAGACAAACCTAACCAAAAAAAAAAAAAAACTGTATGCTTCCGCTCGGTACCCGTGACAATGGCAGCCGGCGACGCGCCGCGGGAAACGCTTGAAGTGCGCTTTGTTACTCGCGCAATGCTGTGATGCGTACGTACAAACAGCGTTTACAAATGTGACGTATATTGTTAAAAGCTTAGATAATGCTTAGGGCATTATATTGAAAGCAATTCTAAGCGAATTGCTTTAGTTACAGGTTCATATTTATAAACGCTTTTATGCATTTTCAGTCCTATGAAAATCTATTCTATATCAATTCAAAATATTTAAATCAATTAATCATTATAAGCGACTTAGATGTCTAATAATATGCAAATAACATCTATGCAAGAGAATGAAAATCAGAAATAAAGCCCTATTCCAACCCGTCTGACCATCGTAGTATAGCAGGTCAATTCCTCTCCTATTGTGGAGAAGGTCGACGACTAAGAGTGGAACATATATGAGCCGAGATTAATTACCCACCCACACTGGTATAACTTGTAAGACGGTACGAACGCTTTTCCAAATCCCACGTATGGTCAGTCTCGCTCAGCGAGATCGTCTCTTGGCGGGACGACGCCCGTCGCAACGTCATTGCCCGTTGGGCAATACGGGTGGAGAGGCCTCGGTACGGTGTCAGGTCGAGGCCTTCCGTGTGCTTTCGTAACGAGCGGGACCTTGTGTTAGACAGTCTGCAATGTCTGGGATAGTTTACTACACGGCCCTTATAGCAACTCGAGAAAATTGCCGTGCGTTCGGACGTTTTTGTCATATCTACTATTGCAACCAATCCTAAAGCTCTCATATAGGTCCCTTAAAAGAAAACACTTCCAAAGAATATGGTGAGTTGTTTGTTCAAAATCGCAGTTAAAAGGTATAATATTGACAAAATGATGAAGCTACGAGTTTGAAATAGAATTATACACTACCGAAATTACGATGACCAGTGAAGAATCCAGCTACATAGTGGTCCATTTTCACGAACAGATGGAATGAATAAATACAGATAACGGCCCTTTGTAGATGAATCCCACCTTTTCTGCCATTCGGTCAGAAGCTTACTTTTTATTTTTTATTTTATTTAATAACAATGTTTTACAATTATTTTGACAACTAACTTACAAATACGACAGAAGCCTATATATTGGCTTAAACGCGTATTTGATTCGTCTTAGAATACTACTAGTTTTTACTGTTTACCCGATCAACCTCATCAGAATACTAATGAAGTTAATCAAGCAAACAGTAAAAATTTAAATGAAAGAAGGAAGAAAAAGAAATAGTTTACAATAATAAAATGATGGTGCCCGCATAAAAATGGCAAACAAAATACATAACACATCTCTTATGTGGGGGTAAGTAGAAATAATGTTCCTTGTGTAGTTTAATAGTTTATATACAGAATGTTTCGCATAATAATGGATTTTTATTTAAGTTAGAATATAATTTAATTATGTAATCAGTGTGTTAATGAAATGTTGTTTTAATTTATTTTTATAATTATTGCCATTTATTTCTGTCTTTATTTTATGTGGTAGTTGATTAATTAACAGCGGTATTGTGTAGCATAAAAGACGTTTCCCGTAAAAATTTTTAAAGCTTGGTGTTATAAGTTTGCCTTTTGTGACACTACGAGTAGTAATTGAATGATTAATAGCTACTTGTACTTTTTTATTTAAATAATTTTCTCGTGCTCATCGTGTACAATGGATTGCAGCGCGAAAAGTCCAGTAATTTTATCTCGTGGAAAAAGAAAATCTATGTTCAAGTTTTCTCTTGTGGAATAATACATTGACGCGCGTCTTTGTATCTCCAAGTTAACCGAGAAATACTGCCAAAGCTTCGGTGCTAACTGTTCTGTGTCCTTTACATAGGAATATTAGCGCTAATCGTTAACTCTTTAGTAATTTACGCCGAGCCGCGCCTATGGTGGCACGATCAGCCCAGGCTGGTGCACCGTAACAAATACACCCCAAATATATTGCTGCTTATATAATTTTAAGCGTATTAAAACAAAGGTCTCAGGTGGGAGTTGAAATTTTGTTTAGTGCATAAAAATTTGTTCCTATGTAACTTTCACAACGATCTTTCTCTACATTTGAATACAAAGAATTTTAGTTTAAAAAAGATATAAATGAAAACATCCCTACGTAAACCTAGTGTCATAATAAACTCATTTGCAAAAAAAACGGGCGGTTTTGATTTTCATTCATATTTAAAAAGATACAATACCAAAAAGGTTTCAATCGTTTGTACACGTTACTGGCCGGTTTTAAAAATGCTGTGGTATTTAAAAAAGTACGTTCTAAATTCAATTTTTCATTTGATGTTCATTTTTACAGAAAACCCCTTTTTATCCTACATTTTTGGCGCGAAGTTCCAGAAGTTAACATCGACTTTCATAACTTTTATTCAATTTTTATCGATTAATTTCATATCCTTGACTGTCAAAGCTTTATTTAATGCTGTTTGGCTGTATCAAAAATGGTAGATAAAGTGGTAAAAGCTACCAAAATTATCGCGCTGCTTGAAGAGGGTTGCAGCCAATGTTTCGTGGCTAGGAGGCTAAATGTTAGTCGCTCGATAGTCCAAAGGACCTGGCAGCGATATCAGGAGACTGGTTCCGTCGAGAGAAGGCCTGGTTCTGGAAGAAAACCATGTACCCAACCACGGGATGATCGTTTTCTTGTGAGTCGCGCATTGAGAAATAGCAAATCTTCGTATGTGGATCTTAAGAACAACCTCCAAGAAGTAAGAAATGTGCATATTAGTCTATGGACGGTCAGGAGGAGGCATCTCGCTGCCAATATACGCAGTCACCGCCCGGCCCGCGGCCCCAAATTACTCCGTGAGCACAGAGTTCACAGGCTTAGGTTCGCTAGAAATTGTAAATCATGGACTCAAGACGATTGGAATAGGGTTTTGTTCTCTGATGAAGCCAGGATATCTCTGTTCGGTGAAGATCGACGTCGGCGAGTGCTAAGAAGACAAGGAGAACGCTTTGCAGAGGCATGTTTCGAAGAAATCACACCTTATGGTGGGGGCTCTGTTATGTTTTGGGCAGGAATAAATTCAATGGATCGTACAGAGTTAGTCTTCATTGAAAACGGCTCACTGACTGGGCATCGATACATAACGGAAGTTCTAATTTCTCATGCACAACCCGCATTGGCCGCTCTAGGTGAAGACTCGATTTTTATGGACGACAATGCTCGCGCCCACCGATCCCGCGATGTTAATGCGTATGTGCAAGAGGTCGGCATTCGTCGTTTGGATTGGCCAGCTCGAAGTCCCGACCTCAATCCCATAGAGCATGTCTGGGACGTTCTGAAACGGCGTGTGAGATCAGTACACCCGGCTCCGCAGACCATCAGAGAGCTGAAAAATGTGATTACTGCGGAGTGGGAACGTATTCCGCAAGCAAGTATCCGGGATATACTCGCTAGCATGCCCAGACGAATTCAAGCTGTGATTTTAGCTAGAGGGGGTCACACTCGATACTAAACATTTATCTGCTTTTACTTTATTAAAGAAAGACAAACAAAAAAACTTTTTTATTTTTACTTCATGAGCATATGCACTACTAGCGAATATACACTACTAGCGAGGTTTAGCATTATTTCCCATAAATTGTATCTAAATTTTATGAAATACTGATGAAAACGATTATTTTCTTATTAATTTAGCAAATTGTGTGGATAAAACTACCTATAATTATCAAACAAAGAAATATTAACATTTGAAATGGTTCATTGCTTAGGTGCCCGTTTTTTTTGCAAATGAGTGTATATACAAAACAAACATAATTCCCGCATCGACGCGCGTTCCACAATGAACATAAAGGGTGTCAGTGGGAAGCCTTTTTTATTCGTCAGGGGGCGCTACGTGTACCGTGGAAACGAGACAGATCAACATAATGACGTTTTAAAGTGGTTACGGGGATTTTTAAATTGAATAAAATATCACAATGTTTACTTCGTCCGTGTGGCGATGAAATAAAAAATACAATTCACCAACCCCTTTGTTGCCTGTGTCGAAAAAGAAGATTAAGGAATGTAACACAAGTAGTCTCTACGCAAGAGAAGGAAAATTCGACACAAAACTCTATTACAAATAAAAGTCTGCCCATGAGTCCCATGACCATGAATGCTAAAAAGTGTTCGAAACGTCGGGAAATCAAAAATCAAATACAAACGCGATAAAGTCCGTAAAAACCGTTTTATTTATAATCTATGCAACCAACCCTGTTTGAAGAGCGTGATATATTAGGTCATTATCTCGCGTACAGGAGCGGAGGAGATGACGATAGTAAGATATATATTATTTGTCAAATATTTTACTTCTTTTGCATGATTAATAATTAGAAATAATTGGCGCCATTTCACCCGCGTAGTGCTCGTTTCTATGAGAAAACGAAGACATTATATAGCATATGTTACTCGCTGATAATGTGACTTTACATTGGTGAAAGAATTTTTTAAATGAGAATAATTAAATAATTTTGAGCGTAAAAGCGCAACAAACTAACATCCGCATTTATAATAGTAGAATTCTAGCAGATAGAAGCCATTCAAAAATATCCTATCTACTATTAAAATTAGTAATAGATACTTAGACAATAGTCAAGTAAAACTGATGAAAATCTATATAACTTCAAATCTCATCTGCAAATATCTGGAGTAAATCTTAATCCATCCCCCTCGCAACTCTCGCAACGTCCCTCCACCCCGCTTTTGTCTACCGCTAATAATGTGATTCAATTACTAAGCAGAAAATCACAGTAAGTTAATTATTTTTAAATAACTTCTTGCTTTTTAAAGCGAGTATTACTGCATATACGTATTTTCTGTGTGGTGATAGAATAAGAATACAATTTAACACCCTCTCTTCTGCCCATGTCGTAAAAGGCGACGACTAAGGGTTATCTTATGCATATAACAATTATGCAAGAGAAGAAAACACAAGGGAAACACTATACCAACCCGCCTGACCAGCGTAGCATTGTAGGTCATTTTTCCTCCTAATATGGAGGCGGCTCGTTATCAGTAGCAGGACATATACGAGCTGGGATGATGATGATGATGATTACTAAATATCCTAATTCTAATGCTAATTAAAGTTTGTTTATTTATTTATTGCGGTTTCATGCCTAAATCACTGAACCGATTGAGGATATGTTAATTTGCAACTATACGATGTTGTCATTGAAAGGTGGAGATTACAAAAGTATACTCTAGCAACATTGATAGCTCCTGCGAGTTCTACTTGAGTGATTTCGTAAAACGAGTATTAATATCCATACTAATATTATAAATGCGAAAGTAAGGATGTTTGTTTGTTTGTTTGTAGCGCTTTCACGCTTAAACTACCGAACCGATTTCAAAAACTCTTTCACCAATGGAAAGCTATAATAACAGGGAGTAACATAGGCTATATTTTATCCCGGTATTCCCACAGGAACGGGAACTACGCGGGTTTAAGCGACTGAAACCGAAGCGAAGCGAGGGCGGGTTGCTAGTCAGATATAAAGGTGTAAACGTTAACTATTCCGTGTAAAGATTTAACAGTTATTTGAGGCTAACCTCCCTGGCCTAAGAAAAAACATAAAGTACATTCTCTAGTCCGCGAAAGGGTGTAATAGTCATCAGAGGCTAACACCCCTAATCCAAATATAATAAAAAATAATAAAAAGGAAATGTTGACGACATTATCTTGTGTTGTCTTATCTGTGGTAGAGTTTGGTATTTCTGTAGTGTACAGAAAGGTACTTAACGGTATTTAACTATTTACTAATTAATGTAAATGATATTAGCCTCGCAAATTGCCGCAGTTTCACTCGCGTAATTCCCGTTCCATGCATTTTTATTCAAAAAAACGGACCGAATTGATATGTAGGTGCTCTCAATAAAATTCACTGGTTTGGTGTGTCTCTTACAACTCTGTAACATTTATGCAAATCTAAACTTCTGTGATTAAAATTTATTACGGCAAGTTAGCGACAGACGTCTCCAGATATTAATGTAATGGGCTCTTAAGACACAAGTGCCCGCGGCAAGACTGTTGACATACGCCAATGCGTACCTTCAGATTTATCTCCTATGCATTGTCCGTTGGGGTGGCTACCCTGTTCGACTTTTGAATAATATGATATATGAATTTGACAGTTGACAAGGTGGAATATTAATAACTAGAGCAGAATTAATATTGTGGGTATGAATACTTAGAAAATATGTTTGAATATTGCTGTGTGGTAACGGAATAAGAATACAATTCACTATCTCCTTTCTTGCCCGTGGGTATCGTAAAAGACGACTAAGGGATATAGAAGAAGGATAACTCGAAATTAAAACCTATACCAACACGTTTGACCAGCGTGGTATAGTAGGTTAATATTTCTCCCAAAATGGAGGCGACCCGAGTCGAATAGTGGGACTTTTATGGGCTGACATGTGTGATAGTCTACAAATACTAAAAATGACTAAGGCCTTAACATAGACCTAGATCAATTCAATTTGATGCCGTCTGGTCAACAATTATATTCTCTAGCACAGGGGTTCCTAAACTTTTAAGATAATGGAACACCAACTTAATATATTTTTATTTATGGAATCCCCCATATCAAAGATAATACATCTGAACAGAGTTGGGGAGCCAATCAGATACGTTCACTGCGAGATTGTGATATTTTTTTTTAGTTAAATTCTAGGAGGAGGAAATGATTTTTACATTGCGCACCACAACATTGCGGGATTCCCTTGATGAGCTTATTTTTTAAGAATGTCCATAATTTAATCGATACGATACCTACCAAAAAGTACTTATTTAGTAAAAGTATCGAGTACAAAAGTATCGGCAACGAAAGGAAAAGTACTCAATACCGAAAACGATACACGAAAAAAGTATTGTATCGATACTTTTTTTGTGTTCCTACAGGCTACGTGCGCTGTTGTGCCATAGTCGAAACTGAAATTAAAAGCTATTTAACTTTGGGGGAACCCTGATGACTATTGTACACCCCCTAGGTTCCGCGGAACACACTTTGGAAATCCCTGCTCTAAAAGGGGTGACGTCAGGTAGGTGGTCATTCATATTTGTTTTTTTACTTCATCATCTCATCATCATCATCTCAGCCCATATACGTCCCACTGTTCGGCTCGAGCCTCCTCCACAATGGAAGGGTAATTGACCTACTATACCGCGCTGGTCAGACGTGTTGGTATAGGGTTTCATTTCGAGTTTTCCTTCTCTCGCATAGATGTTATATGCGTTTTATATCCCTTAGTCGTCTCGTACGATCACCCACGGGTAAGATAGGGGGTGGTGAATTGTATTCTTACTCCGTCACCACACGGAAATTTTTTACTTACGATAGAAGAATTGTCTATCTTGCGCCAAATCGTCGAACCCAAGTAATTGGCTTAAGAAAAGGACGATGATGACGATTTTAGCTTTGAATATTCGATATATTTGCAAAAGAAAAAATCTTCTAATATTCCATGATGATCATAATTTTATCAATCATTATTTCAGCTCATAAACGTCCCACTACTGGGCTCGAGCCTTCTCCTGGATAGGAGTGAAATTGATCTACTATACCATACTGGTCAGACGGGTTGATATAGGGTTTTATTTCGAGTTTTCCTTCTCATGCATAGATATTATTTGCATATTATATCCCTTAACCGTCTTTTACGACACCCACGGGCAAGATAGGGGATGGTGAATAGTACTTTTACTCCGTCACCACACGGAAATTCTATGATGAGAACGACATATTTTATTTTCTAGGTGTGTCTTGCAGTTTAAGTAATAATCATCACAACTCATATACGAATCCACTCTGGGCTCGAACGTCTTATATATTAGAAGTGCAATTGACCTGCAATGGTGCATTAGTCAAACGGGTTGGTAAAGGGTTTTATTTCCAGTTTTCTTCCCTTACATATATGTCTATGTTAATACTCTAGGATTAGCCTTTCTTTTTCCTAAATTAACCACTTTGTGATTGAAGAAATAAACTTGGCAAAGTTTTTGCAATAGTAGACTACTGGTATACAATATATCACTATTCCTTCTATCCCTGCGAATGCGAACTGCGATGCGATGGACGCGAGTAAAAAGGATCCCTGCCAAAAGAACAAACCCTCAAAACAAATCTACCGATCTAATGACTTCTAATTGTTACGAAAGTATTTCACATTTGAAATAAAACCTAAGCTACATACGAAGGTTGTAAAGTGTTTGAAATGTCGGGCAATTAAAAATCAATCTCAAACACGATAAAATTTGTAAAGTATATTATTAACTTTTCTCCCGTTTGTTTTCTATATGATGACGGAGTTGGTAAACATTGTATACCATCATTCCCTTCCTCGTATCATAAAAATGGATTGAGGTATGCCTTCAAACCATGTTTACTTCATCTCATATAGAAAAGACCATGCTTAACAGTGGGATGTATTAGATCTAAGAAGAAAAAGAATAAGAAAGAAAAAGAGGCTCTAAAATAGGATATTAACTGACTAAGAAAAAGATAGAAAAGCAAAAGTTCCTCATGCATTTTGTTATAAAAAAGATCGCTAAACTAATGACAAAATGCAGCTTCTCAAAATATTCAAATAACGGCAAGAAAATACATTTTATATATTTACTTGTTGATTCTTCCCCCAAGGAAGAAAATAATCAACCCTATCCCTAGCAGAACTCGTCGTCAAGAATTTATTGCTCAGCCATAAATATTAAAAAGTTGGACGCATAAATCTCGGGTTTTATTAATAAAGGCCCCACAGCAAAGAGGTAAGTTTGCACAATGACGTCATATGCTTAGGCAATATTCTTCGTTTCTTGCAAACAACTTCTTAACATTAAATCAAATTTCATTGTAAGCTGTTTCGTGGTTCCAACAAAAATTAGAACACGCGAGCTTCTCTACATTCAGTCTAATGGGTTCGATTGCGCGATTCACAAATTATTGTTCCGAGTGTAATTCATGTCCGGTAAATTATGTATTTGTAATGTCAGTCGTTTACGACACCCACGAGTAAGAGAGGGAATTGTGAATTGTATTCTTACTCCACACTCTTACGGTGTTTATTTCATAGTACCTAATTACATTGCGAAAATTATTCATTCATTTTAGCTCATATACGTATTTACCTACTGCTGGGCTCGAGCCTCCTCCACGACAGGAGGGAAGTTGACCTTACTGTACCATGTTGGTCAGACAGGTTGGTATAGGGTTTCGTTTCTAGTTTAGCGTTATGCATATTATATCTTTTAATGGTCTTTTACGACATTCACGGGCAAGACAAGGAGTGGTGAATTGTATTCTTATTCCGTCACCATACGGAGATATGCGAAAATTATATTCATCACTTAATACATCGGCTAACAATAAAATTTTATTCTTATATACCGATTTAGCAAGCTAGACAGATTTGAAATGGCAGTTCTTTAAAATGTCGTATTAATAACTGACCAAACTTAATCAACAACGGATTAAAAGACGGTAAGGGAGATCACAGTAAAATTACCAACAGTACTAGCAAAAATCCAATGCGAAACCGCTGAACAAAGGAGACCATTAGCGGATAAACTTCACGGGCGGTAATAACTCCATGGAAAAACCCTCTATGGAAATCAAGGGAAGGCGACTTTTGATTAATTAGCGGTATTCTTTTCGTGGAGACGACTCCGGCCATTAATCTGAGGAAACAATATGGCCGCCTTATTGAGACATATCCTGTTACTTTCTTGTGTTTAAAGATTTATTAGAGAATAATAATTATGATGTTTTACAACAGTATATTATTAAGATAGCTTCTTTAGCTTTAAATTCATTTGACTGCACAGGTGGCGTAGTACCAAATTCCAATGCTAATGTCGTAGATTTTATTCACATACAGGACAACATTTTTGTGCGATCCAAGAATTGTATATCTGTTAACACATATAATTGTAAAGTCCTCCGCAATACAAGGATTATTTCCTTATTGCAGGGTGTTTTCCTTTTAAAAAACGCATATAACGGTAATGCAAGAAAAGAAAAACCCTATGCCAACCCGTCTAACCAGCGTGGTATATAAGGTCCCCTATTATGGAGGAGACTCCAGCCATGTAGTGGGACGTATATGAGCTGAGATGTATGTCATCATCATCATCATCGCAGCCCACATACGTCCCCCTGTTGGGCTCGGGCCTCCTCCGCTATGGGAGGGTATTTGACCTATTATACCATGTTGGTCAAACAAGTTGGGCT
Organism: Lymantria dispar; assembly: GCA_032191425.1. Taxonomy (NCBI): domain Eukaryota; kingdom Metazoa; phylum Arthropoda; class Insecta; order Lepidoptera; family Erebidae; genus Lymantria; species Lymantria dispar. The sequence goes on along the minus strand of CM063452.1, from coordinate 9,946,979 downwards.
TTATTTCGAGTTTTCCTTCTCTTGTACAGATGTTATACGCATATTATAATCTTAGTGGTCTTTTACGAAATCCATGGGTAAGATAGGGAGTGGTGAATTGTATTCTTACTCCGTCACCACACGGACAAGACAGAGATGTATGTATGTAAAAGAAAAACCTCTCAAATAAGGTTCTAGTCATCGCCACAATAGAGTTTCAAAACCATAAAAGATAAATCTTCTCAAATCCCGCTCATCAGCTTTTAACCAAACTTTTATTTGTTCTACAAAGACATTTGAAAGGTAGTCAAAGAGGGGTGGAATTAATAACAGTCACCACCGTCATCCCTTCGATGTTAATTAATGACAGATTCACAATTCGCATCCTTTTCATTGTTTTATAATTGTTTTTAAACTTCATCTTAAGTTATATTTTCATATTTATTTGTAAACTAGCTTAGCTAACTTAAATATAGATTTAGCCACTCCTTATATAAATAGTTATCAGGTTCTAATGTATCAAAATCTGTCCGGGCGTTTTTAAAATTACCAAGAATAAACAGATCGACAGACAAAAATATTTAAACTTAATTATTTTACGGATTTTATCGCATTTGTATTGGATTTTTGATTGCCCGACGTTCCGAACACTTTGCAGCGTTCATGGGCGGACTAAGATAGTTCACGTCCAACAAGTCATCGTTATTACAGAAAATTTATAATTATCTACCCGATACAGAAAATTGTTTATTAAAAGTTATTAATTAAAAATTTAGTTTAGTTATTAAAAAATTGTTATAAAAAGTTCTGTTTCTGGTAAATAATTATAATTTTTCTGTGATAAAATCCGTAAAGTAGTTTTATTCAAAGTGTAATACTCGCGTAAACATCAGAAATCATTATATTTAAGCATAGATGTCGTTCAAATTACCGTGTGAGCATGTAAAAAACCATTATTTTACAAACTTCACTTCAATTTTATTTGTACCTATAGATTATTTTTTTTATAACTATGCAAACTAATCAAGCTATGTCAATCATTATCAGAGTAATTATCATAATCTGTTCTTGGGTGTCGCAAAAGACGACTAATCATCATCAAAGCACCATCGTCATCGACTTGGACCATCATCGTCATCTGGTCAACAATTACATTGCCAAAGGTAGTTGACGTCAGGGCAGGCATTTTGCGACCAGTCGCCTGGCTGATCATAAAACTTTTGCTAGAACTTTTGGAATCATCATCATCACTGTTCATATACCTACGTCCCACTGCTGGGCACGAAACTCTTTCACAATAGAAGGGCAATTCACCCACAATACTATGCTGGTCAGATATAATGGTATAGGCTTTTATTTCGAGTTTTCTTTCTCTTACATAAATATTACTCACGTATTATATCCCTTAGTCGTCTTTTACGACATTCACTGGCAAGATAGGGAGTGGTGAATTGTATTCTTATTCCGTCACCACGCGGAACTTTTGGAATACGTACTATAAAATAAAGTACCTACATATTGAGTCGATCCCGAGACATTGTGATAAGAGCAGGATGATAATAATAATGATATCATAAATATAAAGAAACTCACAAATGAGCAGTAGACAGTGTTTAACTTTTTTTGATAAAGAGAATCGCTAACAGGAATATTTGAAAAATCCCGCCTTATATTCCTCCCTCAGGATATAAAATGGGCGACGAATTTTGCTTTCATGTTTTGTACCCTGCTACATAATGAAAATCATCATCTCAACGGAGAAGTCATACATAATTTCTACGGGGACGAAGGTGCGTGCAAAAGCTAGTATATCAAAAATGCCCTATTCACACGAATGTACCATATTCATACATCTGTTAAAGTAACCTGACACTGTATGTTACACAGTAGTTTTATTGTCAGCCTTACATGACGTCATCGTCCATCAAATAAAATTACTACTTGTAGAACAAAACCCTCTAAAAAGCTACTAGGGTGATTGGTCTCAACCCCTCACTAATAATTATATTAGTTGGTAACCTCATATTAAGTATAGGGTGCACATTTTCCCGAGAATCTTTTACGCAACTAGCTTTTGCCCATTGCTTTACGTTTATATTTCTCCCTTTAGCGTTACGTGTTGTATAGTATTAAATTCAAATTCAAATTATTTATTATGCATAAACCCCGAGATACATATTGTCAGGTTTACAATTTCCAAAAAAAAAAATAATATACTACCACCGGATCGGAACGCGACCGCTACTGAGAAGATCCGGCAAGAAACTCAGCGGGCTTGTCTATTATTTTTAATTTCTTCTTTTTTTCTTCTTACTAGATATACAATTGTGTACATGTTTTGTAAGAACTAGCTCCAGTGTGATGCCCTTCGAACTGCAAGACACTTAATAGAATTCAAACGTTTATGGCTGGACCAGATCCCACAAGCGGCACCCGATCACGAGTTAACTACTAGAGCAGCCATCAACCACTATGGAGGGAAGGGAGAGACCCGCTCTACGCAGCTACCGCAAGTAAATCCTTCTGTGAGCATGACCAACACCACAATATGTTACAAACAGTGAAATTACAAAATTTCGTTAGGCAAAAAATTATGTAATTCATATGTAGAAATCGACTAAAACTCTATGCCAACACGTCTGACCAGCGTGGTAAAGTAGTTTTATTTCTCTCCCATTCTGGATTTAGGCCCAGCAGTGCGACCTATATAAGCTGAAATAATGATAATGATGAAACATCAAAAATCATTACATTGTAGATCTTTCAAATTTTCACATTTTAGTATCAACCACAGACTCAAAAGAATTCTCAGTAGAATTATTTTCTGTGGCAAATATCAAGCAACCTGTTCTTAACTTCAATTTGAGTCGTAAATTTAAAGGTGAAAATACGCCTCCTAGTCTTGGTGGTGTCTAATGTTGGTGGTGTCCCCAAATAACCCGAAATAAAATGTCAGAGCGTCGACGATTCTCCACAACGAACGCGATTCGTCGCGGTATATTCCTAATAAATGTCACAAAAGCGACTATGTACTTGAATACTCACCCTGTTCACATTTCGCAAAATTATCTCAAAAATATTAAAAAATTAGTTGCCTGTATAGTCTGTTTGAACGATAATTTCTACACGATAACTTCATAAGAAAACATTGATGAAAATTGCATACTTTTATTAATTTAATTATTATCACTGAATTATCATTATTTTGAATAATATAAAAAAATGAGTTAATTGAATTACAATTTTTTGATAATTTAACATTTATTTGCACTCGTTAATTCAAATATTTTTTAGTAGATGCGTCACAAGTCGTCGAGATCGTGCTTCTCTATAGCTTATTCCTAGGGATACAAATATCGAAACCAAAAACATCGATGTATCGATACGTCGATGTTTGATAACAAACATCGTCCTGAAAACATCGATGTATCGATTCATACATTTTTAGAAATCTAGGCGATAAGCTTATATTTTTTTTAGCTCAATGAAGCATATTTTTACATGAAACACCAACATTTGCGTAATATGAGGACCTTTTTTGCAGGCTCTGCTAAAAGTACCATACATTTTAAATCATGACAGGCAAAATATCGATGTCAAAACATCGTATAAAATAACATCGATACATCGATGTTTTACAATAGTGAACATCGATGTTTTTTTATTGATACATCGATACGTCCCTACTCGTTCCGCGCTCTCGCTTTCATGCTCGGCTCAGGCGAAACGTGACAATGAGTCATGCTTTTTCATGCATGCAGCCGGCGTTTTTAGATTTATAAACATTATCACGTAAAAATAAAGTTTGTATGTACGTACGTCTAGGAAATTCATCTTCAATCCTACTGGAGTATAATACTGAAACATGACAAACGTTATTTGGTGGTAGAAAGCCATAGACTTGTCTTAGTAGATTTGTAATTTGCCGTAGCAAATGGTATTAATGCTTATATATTGTATTCCTTGTGGTGATGGAGTAAGAACAGGTAACCAACTTCTATCTTACCCGTGGGTGTCGTAAAAGACGATTGACGTATATGATACGCAGTTAATATTTATGCAAAAGAAGGAAAACTCGACATAAAACCCCATGCCACCACATGTGACCAGCGCGATATAGTAGGTCAATTTTCCTTCCATTGTGGAGGAGGCCTGAGCACTTGTATCCTGAATCCGTCTTCAGACGAAGGGCACAGTTTTGTTTAAAAAGCAGTTTTTATAGAGAGTAGATCATATTTCTTAAAAACGAAGCTAAAAGACAACTAATATCTATACATCTATACAAATAAACAAAATTGAAGTGTCTGTCTGAAAATTTGAAATATCATAATAATGGGCTTTTTTATGCTGATACGACTATTTGCATGATATCTCTGTCTAAAAACCGGTTTAAAAATGTTTTGTCTGTCTGTCTGTTTGTTTTGGGTAATCTTTAAAACGGCTGGATAGCTTTTGATAATATTGTAGTACCACGTAGCTGCCTACATAAGGAGCAACTTAGGTTATATTTTATCCCGGTACTCCCACAGGAACGAGAATTATGTGGGTAGAGCAATTGAAACCGAAGCGAGGGCGAATTGCTAGTATACACTATAATATTTCGTCATCATCCAAAGGTTGACGGTCTTTCAGCGTACGATATAGTCTGCCTATGTACAATTTTTATGTGCATGAAGATTAAAAAATATATATGTATGAACAATAAATCATGTAATAACTTATTATAAAATAATTTAGAAATCGTCGTGTAGATGAAAAGTGTTTGATAACCTACATAATTGATTTAAAAGTTGATAAAATATGGGTACTATATAATTATTATGGAGTTCATGTAATTTCTTTGGGCATTAAGGATAGTCTATAATATACTTTTTACGTATTTTATCACATTTGTAATTGATTTTTAATTACAAATACTTTCCAGCGTTCACGATCATTGGAGGACGATAGTTTTATTTCAAATGTGTAAAACTCGCTTATACATCGGAAATCGTTTTAGTCAAAGACACTAATCAAACTGTAAGTGGCAAGCTCTCACTGCTAAACTCTAGAAACAGTTAAAATAACTATTGGCACTTGAAACAGGTGCCCGATGCATAATTCTATCCGTAGGCAAGACAGCGAAGTGATGTCTACTAGTATTGCCGTAAATATTAGCTGAAATATCATCCTATTTATCTACGCATTCAAAGACAAGTTTATACCAATCTAACAATGACTGCTACTGACGTCGCATCTGATATTACGTCACACGATACACAACTGAAAACATAGAACATTTACTATCGCTTAAATTCATAATCCCCATAAAATAAGACATAAATTTCTATGTTCTGAGTTCAATCTAAACTTGGTAAAATTTACAATGGATGTGATTGACAGGGTCGCGGTAAACTAGGGGAATGCATGCGCTGAATCAATGCATTCGTTGTTACGGCAATAAAAGGATTGTATGTTTCATATAACTGGTAAGAGCGAAACTTTTTCATAATCTCTGACATTTCGATATGTAAGTCTTAGATTTCCTTATGTAGTGAGACCACATTGTCCACACTCGCCTATGGCTCGCACGGCTGTACAGCCGTGTGCCCGTCCGTGCGGGGTTGTACCACACTCAGAAGAACGACGTCTAAGTAGTAGATAAAAGATACCGAACCATCATGGGTTCCACCAGTCACGTGGGTTCGATACCCACGAAGGATAATACTTTACCGACGTCCCCAAGGGGGGGAGGAGGAGAGAGAGTACCCTGAGGAGTACCTCAGGGTTGGCCCAACAACGAAGGCGACGTGCCACGGGTGGGTTACGGGGCCGCGCGCTGCCCTTCTGTCGCCCCGGACGGAGCCGGGCGGCGGGTGCACTGACTATAGTCCACCCAAAAAAAAGGATTACTTTGCGATCAACATATTATTATCATGAGTTTGAATGTAATTTGGGTCCGTTAAATTATATCGACGTCTTTTATTACCGCGCTTCGTTCGGTGATCAAGGGAGCCGGAAGCCCAACTTTCTGATGGTTCACATTCACGCTGCTTTCACTTTTTTCACAGTAGGCAGCGGCCTAGCAAAGGTCCAGCAGCAGCGGAATCACTTACCATCAGGAGTGCTGTTTGCTCATTTATTAGCAGCAGCTATAAAAATACTCACGGGCGTAGCGAAGGGGGAATTTTGGGTGCTCAACAATGGATTGAGATACCGATAAGCTTAGTACATAGTGCAAAATGACACAAGAGGCTTCGAGTATAGGACATTGTGGGAAGTATAGTCAATCGTACATTAGCCTCGTGTTTAATTACTAGATATTAGTGACGTAGAATTAAATTTTGCCATTATATGTACCATTCTTATTATTTTGCCATCTTCGTACCTTGCCCGTGGATAACGTAAAACATAACTAAAAGATATGATTTGCATATTACACCTGTGCAAGAGGAAAACTCGAAATAAAACCCCTATACCAACATGTCTAACCAGCATGGTATTAATGCTCAATATCCCTCCTATTGGTGAGAAAGCTCGAGTCCAACAGTAGAACTTTTATGAACTGAGATGATTATATATGGCACAGAATCATCAATCACTTAGTGTGCTTAGGAGCGGTCTATGCTCGGTATTTGTTTACGTGACAAATTCCGAAATACGGATATGCGTAGAAGAATGTAACCGACATAGTTCGAAGAATTAACAGGTTAAAGCGGCAATTGGTAGGCCACATCGCTCGTCAAACCACCAACCATTTGGTGAAAAAAGATTCCCGAGAGACGAACACGAATCGACCGACGCGATAAACGTAGGGAAGCCCCTACTAGGTAGGCTGGCGACATTCTTAAAGTCGCAGCAAGCTGTTGGATGCAGGTGGCATAGGACCGTTCTAAGTAGCATTCTCGTGGATAGCAGTCGCGTCGACCATCGAGACACGAAAACATTATCAAGATCATTAATATTTCTAAAATATATAGACAACGACAATTTTGTTTAAGAACCTACAACAAAAAAGTAAAGTTTGGATTCTCAGACAGCACTTCAGAAAATGGGAAAAATTAAAAAGTAATAAAAACACAAATGAGGTGCTCTCAATCATCCCTCTGACAACGGTGACGTGTGAGGAGCGGGGGAGGGGGTCCGTGACGTCACATGAGATTAAAAACTTTAGCGGTCTCTCCCACGGAAATTAGCATTTTGCCCGTGGTGTTAATTTGCATATTGTCCGATCTCATTTTTATCTTTTGTTATTGTATTATTTGAGGCACATACTGCGAGGGTGTTAAACATCTGAGTGTAATTGGAACCATACAATGATTATACCTATAGATAGCCTACTTCCTACTAATCATTATAAATGTGAAACTTTGTGAACATATTTGAATGTTTGTTACTCAATCACGTGTAAACTATTGAACAAATTTCTATAAAAGTTCGCACGGAGATAGACCATTTCCGGGATTAACATATAAAATACTTTTTATCTCCGTAACGCGTTCCCTTGAGATAATAGTTCAACTTTACTTTTTTTATTCAATCAAGCATAATCCATTTAATGGGTTTGTATAAAATTTCAAGCTGTTACTTATTACACTGGCAAAGATGCAGGCAAAGGCTAGTGTATAATAAAATTGGAACGACGTTAAAAATATTACATTTCATTCTTTCATTCATCAGGTTATCGTTCACTATTGGACAAAGGCCTCCCCCAATAGGAAACAGCCTTCTGTAGAAGCCATAAATGATTTTTCTGAGTTTTAGTTTTAATGACTCGCACAGACGGCGTAGTGGTTGAGATACCGCTCTACCGTACCGGTGTCGCGGGTTTGAATCCCACACAGGACAACACTTTGTGCGATCCACAAATTGTTTTTCTGAGTATGGTTGTAATTTGTGTCCGTTAATTATATGTTTGTAAAGTCCCCCGCAATACAAATATTATTAGCCTTAGTGCAGGGCATTGTCGTTTAAAAAAATAAGAATAAATAAATTGTGTCTATTAGTTGTATCTATTGAAGTTGAAGAACTCACTACGCGATACAAAGATTTATTAATTAACGCAGGTTGTCGTCGTAAAAATTGCCTAATGATGCAAATCATCCAATTTAAATCGAAAAAGCTCTAAATATTTTTTTCCCGTCAATGTTCTCCTCTAGACCAAACAATTCAATGGCTGATACATTATGTAAGCAAATTTCAAAAGCCTAATTGTAAAACTCGAAGCGACCGTACCATTGTGAACGGAGGCAAAAAATACGGGAGAACTTCCCCAGAGACTTGACAAATAAAAAAAGAACTCTTTAAAAAGTAACGTCATTCTTTAATTCCCGCCTGTTTCTGACAGGTAAAAGCTTGTCTGATTCCTTAAGTGTATTACGATAATAGAAGACTCAAATGCTATGTAAAATACATCATAATATTATCATTATGACACTATTTATTTAATTATTAAAACACAAAGCTGTCGTGAGGACTGTCGGCATATTATTTTTAGGCATTCGAATTAATTGTTTGATCTTAAATTCATAAGTTACAACTTTTACATTTATGCTATTTTGACATCTATCGCCTCAGATATAGTGATATTGACATAGCTTTTTTTTGGGTTGGGCTACGGTCAGCGCGCCCGCCGCCCGGCTCCGTCTGGGGCGAGAGGGGGACGACGCGCAGCCCCGTAACCCACCCATATAGCACGTCGCCTTCATCGTTGGGCCGACTACCGGTGCAGAGTTCCTTGACTTCAATGGTCGACCCGACGGAATACCACGGGAGGGAGAACCAGGGAGTATCCTCTCCAACCCACCTATAAAAGTTTTCGATTCAAAAATGGTTTGCATAAATACACGGCTAATATGCCTACCCACTCCTTCGTATCCTCTAGTTATTGAATACGATATTGACTGTTATTTAAAGACTAAGGTTTAAATCCATGTAGTACGGCGACAAATCAAATCAATTATTAATTAAATGAAGTGCTGTGAGTGCTTTTATATGTTGTCAATTTTACATTTTATTGAATTGAAATTAATCTAATAATAATCTCAGATTGGATAGCGGCAGCAAGCTGAGAAGACCCGGCTAGAAACTCAGCGGGCCAGCCATTTTTTGAATTAAATCTTTTATAAAAAATTGTGTTTTTAACCCCCGACGAAACGAGGGGTTTTATAAGTTTGACGTCGATGTCTGTCTGTCTGTGTGTGTGTGTGTCTGTCTAGTGCATCATAACTCTCAAACGGATTTTTTTTTTTTTTTTTTTTATGGGTGGGCTATGGTAAGCGCACGCGCGGTCCTGTCCGTCCGGGGCGATGAAAGAACGGCGCGCGGGCCCATAACCCACCCGTACTCACGTCACCTCGTTGTCGGGCCGACCACCGGAGCAGATGTGACTTGTCATCAGTGGCCGGCCCGACGGAATACCCTTTCGGGTAACCTCTCACCTCTCGACGTACTGGGACGTCGGTCGCCGTCGCGCGGTCAGCCTCTCTGCGGGTGACGGACAATTCCCCGGTCCGATCACCCGCGGCCTCGGCTAGGGCGGCATTAGGCGCTGATACTCGCGCCTGCGCCGCCCAAGTCGCCGGCGGCGGAACGTGTCGCCGAATAGGAGCTCTACTCGCACACGATCCGCCGCCTCCTTCCGTGAGATTACGGCCTCACAGAAGGCGGCGACCGCGTCCCAGTTCCTGACGCTGACGAGCATCTCCCTGGCGAAACTCTCAAACGGATGGACCGATTTCCATGCGGTTTCTTTCATTTGAAAGCCTGGTGCTACCACCACGTTCTTGGCTATGTTTGGTTACTCAATCACGCGTACTAGTCCAGTAGTATAAGAGTATCAGCTCCAAAATCATGTAATGGCGTATGATTTTTCCTTTAAGTGCTTCACGCGTGCCAGTATAATCGTCAATTGACAATTAATTGATAATTCCTGTTGAAGAGAAAGTTATACTTTTCTTTTATTATTTTAGTTTGTTTCGGGGGTTATTAAAAATTTTCAATTTTACTAATTATGTAAAATAGTTTTTTATTTTTCAAATAATCATGCAATAAAATACTGGCCGAAACTGATTCCATAAGAGGCATTCAATCATGAATTAACTACTAGAACAGTCATCACCTCCGGCAGTCTCAGAAACACAAAATACTGAACCACTAGAACTGAGAACCATTAGACTTTCTGAGTCTACTAGACTAAAAAGTGCTAGACTCAATACAATCATTTATAACACGTCACGGATGTGAAGTAATCGGTACCAATGGCGTTGAGGAGGGAATACTGTAGGTTATGGTTCGGCTGTACGCCGCTCATCTGTTGCTCCGGGCTGATGGAACGGATAGTATTCAGACCTAGGCTACCAAAAAAAAAAATGATTGAACTAGGTCTCACTGACGGGTGGTGGTCGACGGCAACCGCATGCCATGACTGCACCCTTCACAGCTGTCAGTTAATAATTTAATTGTACACTTTCCCCCTATTCATAGCGCTCAAGTTATGTCGCGTGAACTATTATTAACACGCTCTATATTTATAGATGTCAAATTATCTATTTGTAATATTTTTAACAAGCAAGTAGCACACCTAATGGTAAAATATATCACCGCACATGGACTTCGGCAATAGAGCACAAACATGCCGCTTTTTACTATGAAGAAAGTGCTCTTCTTAAACCTCGTTCAAAGACAGACATGTCATAGCATTGACAGCACAGATGGCGTAGTAAATTAAGATACCGACTTACTATGCCAGTGTCACGGGTTCGAATCCCACGCAGGACAACACTTTTTGCCTTCCATAAATTATTGTTTTAAGTCTGGATGTAATTTGTGTCCGTTAATTATATGTATGTAAAGTCATCGTTTGTAAAAAATAATTATTTTCTTAATGCAGGGTGTTGTCTTAATAAAAAAATAGCGTTCGGAAAATGCCAATATTAAAAACTTGATTTTTATTGCAAGGCATTCGTTAAATGTGACTTTACAGATGGTGTAGTGGTTAAAATAACAGCTGTGGCAGTGTCGAGGTTTCAATTCCAATGTATATAAATAATGGTACCACTAGGGGATCCTAATGAAAACCCTCTGCTTATACGATAAGAGGGCAGCTCTTTACACCGAGTTCATAAGAATCTCAACTAAAGTTACCTGGCAGGTGAAAATCGTAAAATTTATGAAAAACCTGAAGAAAAATAATGAAGGTTTCCAAAGTAAAAATATCTAATATAAAAAGACTGCATTTCTACACCCCACATTAAGGTATTTTGAATGTGATGACGGAGTAAAAATAGAATCCACCATCCCATATCATACCTGTACGTGTCGTAAAAGACGATATAATTAATACGCATATAACATCTAGGCAAGTGAAAGAAAACTCGAAAGTTAATCCTATACCAACCCGTTTGACCAGCATGGTACAGTAGGCTCAACTTCCCTTTTATTGTGGAGGAGGCTCGAGCCCAACAGCGGGACGTATATGAGCTGAAATGATGATGATGATGACACTCGAATAATTTAGAAATCGAACCCTCTACCCCTCAACACATATCATCATCATCATCTCAACTCGTAGACATCCCACTGATGGCTTCAAATCTCCAACACAATACAAATAGTTCTACTATATCGTGCTAGTGAGACAGGTATTTGCAGGCTTTCATTCCGAATTTTCTTTCTCTTGCAGAGATTTTAATTCCATATCATATCCTTTAGCTGTACGACACTTGTAATTCTTACTTCGCCAACACACTAAAACCCAGTCCGTATAAAAAGACGTAATCTGAATTGAGATCCCAGCGATTTTATTTTCTAAATTCACTGCATTTTAATTTTATAAAAATATATTAATGGCAAATAAAAATATGTATACGCACCTCTTTAACACCACGCACGTAAACTAATTTGACAATCACTAACAAATTATGATATAGTGCATTCTCTTTGATGGTTGAATGTGTACTGAGCATAATCCTGATGGATTTCGCAATAGCCGCCCAGAGTCGTAGGCGGAGCGTTCACTGGGCGGGACTGAGATCCACAAATCAGCTTCGTTGCTATTTCTTTTCTTGATGTATAAAGAAACCTTAGTCAAGTTTAAGTGGTCTAAACTGTTATCAACCACTATATTACTGAGTTATCTTGTAGAGTACAATAGATACTGTGCTAGTACTTATGGTACATAGGTAACTGTAAAATAGCGATGTTATGGATATGAAGTTTCGGATCTGGATACGGAAACCGATATTAGAATAACATTATATCGGTTACCGTTACGGATATGTAATGAATTAATCCTTGTATTGGCAAGGATTAATTCAAGGTTTCATATTTAAATTAAGGAGAATGTTGTCTTTAATAAAAAAATAAATACAGTGGATTTCGGTTATAACGACGGCGGAAGGGCCACTTTAATGTTGGCGCTATATCCGGAAGTGTCTATATCCGAAATAATTATATTAACATTTTTTCTTTAATAATATATGTACGTCTAGGAACTATGTTCTAAAGTTTAAGAAAAACTGTTTACTTACTGGAAATTGGCTACGTCACTTACTCATAATTTTAACTTCGTCCACATGCTAAGTAACACACAAACAAAGTAGCATTATGGAGTGGTAAGACCACACTGTCGACAGTTATCTGTCTACAGCCGCGGGCCGGTCCGTCCGGGGCAGTACCACACTCTCGCAGAAAATCGACGTCTGAGTAGTAGCGATTTGTTACTGCGCTTCGTTCGGTGAGCGAGAGAGCCGGAAGCCCAACTTTCTGAGGGTGTTTGCGTGTGGAGGGTTTTGGTGGTGCCCTTGGTATCACCGAGCCTCAATACACGCATTCACACTCCCTTCACTCTCTTCGCGGTAGGCAGCGGCCTTGTAAAGGTTCATGAGCGTCAGCAACACTTACAATCAGGTGTACTGTTTGCTCGTTTGCCACCGTTTGCAATAAAAAAAAAAAAAAAAAAGCATTCGCAATTGGTCAAATACCATCTTGCGAATGTAAACAAAGGATAACCCTACACACAAACAAAGCATTTGACCATCTGCGAATGTGAATAAAGGATAAGAAAGCTTAATAGTTAAAGCTTATGAATGCGTCTTTGTGCCTTTACGGACTCAGTCGCAACATCCGCAAGCAATTTCTAGGAATCTGTCCCAAATAGTTCATAAAAACAAGTCGGTATACCCGAAATTGGCGTTATATCCGGCGTCGCTATTGCCGAATGAATTTCCTACAAAAGGATGCTTTAAATTCTGGGGACGTAAGTTCAGCGTCGCTATAACCGAAAAGTCGTTACAACCGAGGTCGTTATAAATGAAATCCACTGTATACAAGTTAAGTATGGCGACGGGATAAGATTACAATCATCGCCACGCCTTGCTTCCCCGTGGAAGTGGTAAAAATCTGCTAACGGTTTACTTACTTACAACTGCGATCGTTAATCCGCCTGGCAATCTTGGCGATTAAGGCATCACCTCATATATGCATAATGGGGCCTACATCCAGCAGCAGACGGTGAAAGACTGAATGATTGATGATGAGTTAAGTAAGTATGAGTTAACCCAGAAACAGAATTCCAAACGGTTAAGAATTTCTACTGAAAATCATCGGCAACTTGCAAGAAACGTACCTAAATAAAATGTTATATATTTGCTGGTCAGCTGACAATGTGATTTTTAATTTCATTCACCTTTTTTTTTGTGGTGGGCTACGGTTGGCGCACGCGTCGCCTGGCTCCTCCTCCCCCCTCGGGGAGGAACTCGGTCTTTCCTCGCGCGGTCGGCCTCTTGGCTGATAATGGACTAACTCTCGGTCCAGTTATCCGCAGCCTCAACTAGGGAACTTCATTCATCTAACAACATATCATCATGTACTGTTTAATATAGGCCTCTCCATCAATAAGCGGGAATAATGCCATGATCATTATGCTTGGAACACGGGTTGATGATTGCTGTTGGCTCTACAAGTTACCCAAGCACTGCTTGCCTTTGGCTCCTTAGATTGCGGATTTCAATTGGCAAAGTAAGGGTCCTGACGTTTACGCGAGTATCACACATTATAAATATAACTTGATTTTAATCGCCTTTGTATTTGATTTTTGTATGCCCGACATTATCATTGCGAGGCATTTTAGTCCGCCCATGACCATTCCCTCCGGAAGTTCCTCCAGCCCAGAATGCAACACAGGAGAGCTGGAGTACTGTTGTGCGTAAGGGAAAGAAGAAATCTTCCCCGGCTATAGTTACTACCGCGACTACCACTGCTCCTGCAGTGCCTAGCCCAGCCGCGATAGCGCGGAAGAAGATAAAGGCGGCATTAGCTGTCCCCCGATCCCCGGCTGTGATTTTAAAGTTACAGCCTGAAGCCGAAAAGAAAGGTATCACCTATGCAGATGCAATGCTTCGTGCTGAGCGGGAGGTTAACCTGCAGGAATTGGGAATCGCAGAGGGCCTTAAGGTGAGGCGCTCTGTGACTGGGGCTAGGGTTTTGCAGTTACCCAAGTCCCAGACGGCAGAAACCGCTGACGAATTAGCAGCTGGACTGCGCACAGTGTTGGCTGGAATGGCGGATGTCGTTCGCCCAGTTAAGCGAGCGGACATCCGACTAACGGGAATGGACGACTCCATCACTGAAGAGAAAGTGCAGGCAGCAGTAGTCCGTACGTGCGGATGCAGTGCAGCAGAGGTCCAAGTTGAGCAAATCCAACGAGGGCCTCGCGGCATGGGAATGACGAAGGTACGGTGCCCTGTTACAGTCGCCAAGACCCTCGCCGATGCAGGAAGACTCCTCGTCGGTTGGAGCTCCGCGAGTGTCCAGGTACTAGAGAATCTGCCCTTGAGATGCTTCCGGTGCATGGAGCTAGGACATACGACCCCGCTGTGCCCCTCCAACACTGACCGTTCGGGGCTTTGTTTCCGATGTGGAGAAAGCGGGCACAAGGCAGCTGAGTGCTTGACCACATACCGCTGCGCAGTCTGTGCCGATGCTGGCCGCCCGTCAACACATGCTATGGGGTGACGCTTTTGTAAGGCCCCCTCAAAGAGAGGCAAGGTGACCCAAGGACCTCCGGCCACCGTTCCAAGTACAAGCCGCCAGGCCCTGGAGGAAGCTGCAATGTCTCAGTAATGGGAGACACAGTACGCTTTCTTCAGGCGAATCTGAACCGCTCCGCCGGGGCTCAGGACCTGCTACTGCAGTCCATGGCGGAGTGGAGTGCAGACCTGGCGGTAGCCTGCGAGCCATATTTCATTCCTCCCTCGCCCAATTGGGTGGGGGATTTAAACAACGATGTTGCTGTCCTGATTAGAGGGTGTGTCGGCCCTCCCCTCTTCGTTCTTGAGAGAGGTACTGGTTTTGTTGTGGCGGGGTGGCGGGACTTTGCCATCATTGGCTTGTATTTCTCCCCCAACCGGGTGCTGGCGGAGTTCGAACTTTTTCTCGACTCCCTCGGTGCCGCGGTTCGTCGCCATTCGCCAAGGGGGATTGTAGTCTTGAGCGACTTCAACGCAAAGTCCCGGGCATGGGGAAACCCCGTCACGAATGCGAAGGGAAGGGCCGTGGAAGAGTGGTCCAATCTCTCTGACCTGTCCCTCCTTAACAGAGGGACAGTCCACACTTGCGTGCGACATCGCGGTGGATCCGTGGTGGATCTCTCTTTCGCCACCCCCGGTGTCGCTCGCGAGGTGAGCGGCTGGAGAGTTGAGGAAGGGGTGGAGACACTCTCAGATCATCGTTACATCCGATTCGAGGTCTCCGCCCCTCCGGGACCAGTAGGGCCCCGGCGCGGAAGAAGGAGCGGGCTTCCCAAATGGGCCATTGGTCAAATCGATCTAGAAATGGCCCGGGAGGCCGCTATAGCGCAGCGCTGGGGTTCGGCGGGACAGCACATCACAGGAGTGGATAGGCTCGCAGGCAAATGGAGGAACCTCTTACAGGAGGTGTGCGATGCGGTGATGCCGAGGGCTCGACGGGGGCCGCCGCGACGCCAAGTGTACTGGTGGTCGGCCGAAATTTTTGATCTTCGGGTGGCCCCCAATCGATCGCGGCGCGCCTACGTCCGTTGTCGACAACGTAGGGACCGGGATGACGTCCTTGAGGGCCAGCTGCGGATGGAATACTTATATTCCAGGAAGAAGAAGACTCTGCAGCTGGCCATCAGCCAGGCGAAGGAGAGGGCCCGCGAGGAGCTTCTTGCGGGCCTCGATAGGGACCCGTGGGGGCGACCGTACCAGAGAGCACGTAATAAGCTCCGTGGCTGCGGCGCCCCCGTTATTAACACTCTGGATGCGGTTCTCCTGTCGAGGCTAATGAGGGGATTGTTCCCACGCTCCGTGAGTCACATTCCCCCACAAATGTCTTCTCGGTCGGTGGTGGAGGTGGAGATACCTAATCCCCTCATAACTGACAATGAGCTGGAAATGGCCCTCTCCCGACTTCGAGGGAAGAGAAAAGCGCCTGGTCCGGACGGTCTCCCGGGGCTAGTATCGGCATTGTCGCACAGTATTGGAAGGATGCACTCCGGGAACTGCTCAATGAGTGCCTGAGGTCCGGGCAGTTCCCGGAGCTCTGGAAGAGTGGAAGACTCTGTTTGCTGCGGAAGGAGGGTCGCCCAGTTGACTCTCCTTCCGCCTACAGGCCACTGGTGCTGCTGGACGAAACAGCAAAATTATTTGAAAAGGTGCTTGCGGACCGTCTCGTCCAGCACCTCGAGGGTATCGGGCCGGGGCTGTCGGATAAACAGTATGGGTTCAGGCGCAGCCGGTCAACTATTGACGCGCTGGCCGCCCTGAAAAACCTGGCCACCGAAGCGGTGGCCAACAAGGAAGTAATACTGGCAGTCTCGCTCGATATCAAAAATGCCTTCAACAGTCTCCCACATGAGACATTGAAGGAGGCGCTCCGATATCACGGGGTGCCTTCGTATCTCCGGAGGCTGTTGGAGGCCTACCTCGAGGGGAGGCACGTGCTCTGGACGGGGGACGACGGACGCATACACTACCACGGGGTAGAATGTGGTGTTCCGCAGGGCTCGGTCCTCGGTCCGACCCTGTGGAACGTGAGATTTGACTGAGTGTTATGGGGTCAGCTCCTTCCCGGGATGGGGGTTATTTGTTACGCAGATGACACCTTCATCACGGTGAAGAGGGCTGACTTCCAGGCAGCCGCCCGTCTAGCAAGGGTTGGTGTAGCACTCGTCGTTGACCGGATAGATATGCTGGGCCTGAGGGTCTCACTGGAAAAGACAGAGGCCCTCCTCTTTAACGGCCCACGCCGAGGTCTCCCCCGCAGAGCACAAATCAGTGTGTCTGGGGTTGCCGTGCCGGTGCAGACTCAGATGAAGTACCTGGGTCTGCACCTAGATAATAAATGGAGTTTCGGGCCGCACTTTGCCCAGCTTGTTCCCCGGCTTGCCAAAGCAGCCGCGGCTTTAGGTAGGCTTCTGCCCAATACTGGGGGTCCTGGATCATCTTGTCGGCGTCTATATGGCGGTATTCTGCGGTCTATGGCACTGTATGGTGCACCAATCTGGATGGAGTCACTCACCGCCCCTAATAAGGCCCTGCTGCGAAAGGCGCAGCGAGCCATGGCGGTGAGAACAATAAGGGGATACCGTACGGTGTCCTGGACCGCAGCTACGCTGCTAGCAGGTGATCCACCCTGACTACTTCAGGCTAGGGCGCTCGCAGAAGTCTACCAATTTCGCGCTATGTCGCGGAATAATGGCGAATCCATCGCCACGAGGGGACTAAATAGGGCAAAGGAAACGGCCCGAAGGGCAGTAATCCGGCGGTAGAGAGAGGAGTTGGAGTCTCCCGTAGCAGGGCGGGAGACTGTCGCGGCGATTGCGCCGCACCTCCACCGCTGGATGAATCGAAGGCGCGGCAACCTGACCTTCAGGATGACGCAGGTACTTACCGGACACGGGGTCTTCGGTAAGTACCTGCATAGAATTGGTCGAGAAGAGGCCCCCGGATGTAACGAGTGTAACGCGCCAAATGACGATGCGCGTCACACACTGGAAGTATGTCCCGCCTGGGGGCCTCAGCGCCGCGACCTGTCGGCGGTTATAGGAATAGACCTGTCGTTGTCGACCATCATTTCAAAGATGCTCGATAGCGACGGGTGTTGGACGTCGATGGCCTCTCTTTGCGAAGAGGTCATCTCAAGGAAGCAGGCCGCGGAGCGGGAACGCGAGGCACTCGCGTCTGCGAACTCGCTTCGCAGGCGGCGGCCAGGGAGGGGGAGGCGGCGATACGCGCATCTCCTCCCACCGCCTTAAATCACGACAGGTCGTGGCCAGATAGCCTAGCGTAGGGGTGTCGGGGATCGAATGTCAAAAGACGATCTCTCTGGCACCCCGTAAAAGCGCGGAAGGGACCGCTGTGGTTTTAGTGGGTATTCCGGCAGCATAGGCAGCCGGCGAGTTCCACACTCCCCGCCATCAGACGCTGGCGGGGGTTAGTGCGTAAACTGCATTTGCACAGCGTCAAAAAAAAAAAAGTCCGGCCATGACCATAAACGGTGTAAAGTGTTCGAAACGTCGGGCAATTTAGATTGCTTATTAAATATGATATCTTATTAAATACACATGCATGCAACATGGCAACAACATGGCAATCGCATGAAAACACAATGTACCTCACAAGTAATACATATTATATTAAATTGTACTAAACATAGTGCGATTGCCAAGTCAATCTATTTATTTAAAATATAAAAGATCTTTAATATTGATATAGTCACTATAAGAAGTTATTAGGTTAGCTATTTACGTAATAACTTAAGAAGAAAGGTCCCTTAGCAGGGACTGAATGAGTTAACCGACTTGTTATAACATGGATCTCACAACTTTTTATGGTAGAACTCAGGTGCGAGGCTTGGCTTTTTTTTTACAAGTTTTGTTTTTGATGATATCTCATTTCTTTTTGTAGATAGACCTACTTATTTTCCTTTCCGGTACCTTCTACTTCTTAGATACCAACAACAGATTTTCTTAGAGCCCACTCTCTGAAAAATGAGACATCTCTCCTTTCCGCTTGAGTCATTTCTACCTAAACTAAGCGGAGAGATGTGGAAATAAAGGAATTTGATTGGTTTTATGAAACACATCTCCTCTAGTCTCCTCTCCGCTTTGATGGTAAGCGAGCCTAATGATGGCGTTCTTTCTTTCAGGTAAATTTCTTTCCGTTGATTGACCATTTTTACAAGTTATCTTTGAACATAATTATATCTAGGTATCTGTCTACACCTATCATGCCAATCATCATTCAGCCTATCGCCGTCCACTGCAGAACATAGACCCCCTTCATGCTTCACCATAAAGTGCGATACTGTGGCACCTGCATCCAACGACGCTCAAGGGTAAGAGAGTTACCATGACTAGGGCCCATTTTTCTTCGCCATATGAGGAATAATGCCGTAATCGCCATGTTTGGTAGGCGGGTTAATTTCGCAGTGAGCTATCATACATTTCTCCGGCAAGAGCTGTTACCCACTCTTCTCTTGAATCTTTCTTTTTAAATGACAACGCCTTGCACTAAGGGAATAACAATCCTTATATTGTGGGGGACTTTATAAACATATAATTCATCATCGCATCATCATCGCAGCCCTCATACATCCCACCGTTGGGCTCGGGCCTCCTCCACAGTGGGAGGGAATTTGACCCACTATACCATGCTGGTCAGACATGTTGATATAGGGTTTCATTTCGAGTTTGCCTTCTCTTGCACAGATGATATGTGCATATTATATCCCATAGTCGTCTTATACGACATCCACGGGCAAGATAGAGAGTGGTGAATTGTATTCTTACTTCGTCACCACACGGAAAGAACATATAATTAACCGACACAAATTACATTCAGACTCAGAACAACAATTTGTGGATCGTACAAGGCAACAGTCTTGCATGGGATTCGAACCCGCGACACTGGCACGGTAGTGGTATCTTAACCACTACGCCATCAGCGCAGTCTTTAGCCAGTTTTTACGATTCCCATAGGGAAGCAATGATGGCGGCAAATGTATTCTTATTTTTTACAAAGTTACATTTCATGAACTGCAAATGTAACTTTGTAATCCTACATATTTATATGGGTTTACAAAATTATTTATGCACTTAATGTATCTCGGCAACTGGACGAAAATTACAGTATTTCATAATTTTTCCTTCATTTATACACTAAACACTAATTGTATTCTAAATTTGAAACTTCTATGTCTGCTGGAAGTGCCTCTTTAATATTGATGATCGGTCAGTTAGTCAGTGAGTGACAAAATTACGAAATTTTGACTAGTTATAATTCTTAAACTATTGGTTCAAATTGAATGAAATTTGAAATACACAATGTGTATACAATGCCTGCTGGGTTACTAAAAATTCAGACTTCTAGTTTTATTCATAACGAAGTTATAGGGGGTCCAAAATGGCCTGAATTGCTTCGAGAAAAGTATGTGCGGCAGTGTTGCGTTTTGCCCGATGTTTTTTTTTTTTGCTCGACTTGGCGGGGGCACTGCGGTGCCCCCAGATGACGTTATAAGTTGATCTTAAAAGTTTTAATGTTAAAGTTTATTTATGTCTTTTTAGAGCATTTAAATAAAAGTTTGTTTTATGCAGATTTTTTTACTTTTAATTTATTATTTACTTTTTAATTATCGCTTTACACTTTCTTCAGTCTGTTCATCTCAATTCAACTTGAAGCTTATTTGCTCCTTACAAAACATAGTTCTGGGTTTGATTTTAGAGTTATCCTTCTTTTAGACAGGTTGCAAACCAATGCTATTAACGCCTATCTCACCAAATGACACAAGTCAAAGTTAACTAGCCGTTTTTACAGACTTGAACAATTCGACCTCAATATCATAATCGAGGATTCCGAAAATCCCAATAAGTAGGTACACCAAAATTCCACAGGCGAATTGAATAACGGAGTTTATGTTTAGCATCTTATTTACAACTCGCATTTGTATTTTCATCAAGTCCTTTCATTTGATACCCACATTGTAGGCAAGCATTAAAAATAATTAGTTTGCCATCTTGAGCGTACCACCATGTTGGATTTAGAATAACGTTATACAGCTAATCATGTATTGTCTCATCCAAACCAAATGTGCATACATAATTTTTGCTGAATCGGTTGAATATAAAGATAAATCCAATATGGTGGACTTCTAAAGCTTGAAATTCTATTTTGAAGCAGATTCATTCAACCGATTGAGCTAAAATTTTGTATACATACACATTCGGTTTGGATGACATGCTTAACTGTATGACATCATTCAAAATCCAACATGGCCGCACGTACAAAATGACGGACTAATTATATTTAATGCACTCCTACAACATTGGTACCAAATGAAAAGGCTTGTGTGTCAAATTGTGTAATGTCGTTATCAGCTGATAGTAAAAGTTTTAAAGTTTATTTTTGTCTTTTTAGAGCATTTAAATAAGAGCTTGTTTTTAAAAAAAAAATTACTTCAACTTTTTTTCATCAATGTTTATATGACGTTATCACAGATAATTATAGTCCGTAAATCAAATTTACAGAAAACAATTTTATTTTTAGAAGTTGACAGGTTTGAATTATGCAATAGAGTAACGATATCACAAGATTTGCAATTAATCATTGAATAACTAAGGCGGCACACGACTGTTCTAGGTGGCGTATTATAATCCCTTAATCGTCTTTTACGACATCCACAGCCGAGAAAGTGGGGTGGTGAATTGTACTCTTACTCTATCATCACATGAAAAATAAAGATAGAGATAAAAATAAAAATAGAATAGATACGAGTACCTACTTACAAGAACACCTGTGCGAACGTTTAATAACATTAGTAAAAGATTTATTACGCATATAACTGTAACATACCGGTATGTGTATATACCTACTATAATAAACATAAGTTTTTAAAAACTGATTCAAGAGAATCAATTAATTTGATGGAAACATTAATTTCGTGGCCATAATATATAAGCCATGTTTATCCTCTCCACCAATTAAATTTGCCACCAGAACCGATTTTTTTTTCAATGTTTTATTTTGTTTTCATTCGTTATGATCAGGCTATCGCTCGTCCAACCCTCCAGGACAATATAAGGGCGTGCTATCTTATAACCCATCCTTTTTCTATCTTCATGTATTGAGCTGATAAACAGAAACGTTTCACAGACTGCGATGCCGAAAATATTCGACATGTCAATATCGTCGTCTCAGCTCATATACGTCCCACAGCTGGGCTTGAACGTCCTTCACAGTAAAAGGGAAATTGATCTACTATATACATACCACGCTATTAAGACGGGTTGTCATAGATCGGGTTGAGAACCCTTAGCGCTCACCCAACAGTCCCGGTAAAGATGTTACAGCCATCTGCGGCTACAACTATAGTCAAGCAAAAAAACGGGTTACTATGAGGTTTTATTGCGAACTTTGTGTGGTCTCTTATTGTTAGTCGAATTTTATGATCACCCACGGGTAAGAAAGAGGATGGCGGCGTTACCTACATGAAAAAATTATATCTACCAACATGTGTCTATGAATTTAGTTACCTATTAAGCATGTTTTACGTCGACAAGCAGAAATAATAACAACGCCAAACAGGAATAATATAAACCATTTCATCACAAAAGATCACCTGCAGTTTTTAATAATCAAAAACTGGTGCATTATTATCAAGGTTGGTACGTTACGTACATAGCAGGGTACGCCATTAGTTTTAAAATGTTGCCACCTAGGGAGGGATATAGGAATTATTTGAATCATTGATGTGAATAGTTATTTCTTTATACCCAATGATATTCCGTATGTTTCATAATTATTGCGCATAGATGGCGTTTTAATATCAGAAAAATATGTAATTTCAGTAACGGTTTTGATTCAGTCGGTAAAGAGAACAAAATACGCAATTCAAATAATATTTGTACTGTAGTTCTTTAATTTATACTGAAGTTTAGTGTAGTTTTATCTATAACTAGCAACCCGCCCTCGCTTCGCTTCGGTTTCAGTCTGTCCTGCGTAGTTCCCGTTCCCGTGGGAATACCGGGATAAAATATAGCCTAGGTTACTCCCTGATATTATAGCTTTCCATTGGTGAAAGAATTTTTGAAATCGGTCAAGCCGTTTTGAAGATTACCCGGAACAAACAGACAGACAGACAAAAAAAATATAAAGTGTGTTTTAGGCATATGTATAGTGCAAATAACCGTGTGAGCATGAAAAAAGTCTAATATTTTGACATTACAAACAGACACTCCAATTTTATTTATTGGTATAGATAGTAACAATATATCTCCATTATGGAAGGTAGAAGTAAGGAGAACCATCTCGGTGTATTAAAAAGTGTCTGTTGAAAGGGAGCAAATTAAGGTGGCGCTATAGTAACAAGTGGAAGAATTTTAAAACGTTACTTTCAAACCAATTGAAGTACTTTTTGACACTGGTTATATTTTTCAAGATTTCCCCCATTTTGAAATACGTAAATAATTGAGATTTTAAATACTACATATTTCGTAACTACAGAAGTCAAGAGAAATGTTAAACTTTTCAACTCGGCACCCTTCACTCTGTTTATAACTGCTACATTCATATCGTTTCCACTTGCTACACTAGCGCTATTTCGGTGAGAGTTCGAACAATAATTTGCTGTTTACAAGTGGACACTTTTTCGACTAATCCCCCATACAAGACGGTTCTCCTTACTTCTACCCTCCATAATCTCCACTTTTAACAGCTTACATCAAAAATACTTTAGCGTATGTAATCAATACTACAGTCTTATTATAACCATAATCCAAAATATCGTTAATGTTAGACATGTACGCTTAATTTCTTTTGCTTATAATTATTTGAGAAAATATGATATAGCGACACCTATATTTTAAATTTATTTTTGTTTGAACAATTTAATTATTTAGACTGAATAAATATAAAAAAATACGGTCGACCGAGTTGACTTGGTAACAATTCGAAACAAAAGCGTAGGTACCTTAAAAATAATAATTGTTATGCGAAAGTTATATGATCTTGTTAGGTAATTGAAAACAAGATTACTTTAAACGTAATAGTTATAAACTAATTTATAGATGTTTAGGTAAGTAAACATTCTTTTTCAACGAAATAATTTGATTTTTTTGCTGGGGAAGAAAGGTTCTCGAGTGACGACCACGTATCGGACGACGCAGTGTAGGACGCCCCCCCACTAGGTGGACCGATGACCTAGTGAAAGTTGCTGGGCGTCGTTGGATGCAGGCGGCACAGGACCGCACATTGTGGCGCAACATGAGAGAGGCCTACGTCCAGCAGTGGACGGCAATAGGCTGAAATGATGATGATGATGAATTTGATTTAATTATTGTAAGTACTCTAGGCAGATTTAACTTTTTATTGTATTTACTTTGGTGACAGAAGAGCGAGCATACCACATGATGAACAAATCACTAGTAAATATTCATACACCCATTTTCTGCGAGAGTGTAGTATCCCTACTACACTACGCCAAACGAACCACCTCATTTATGATTAAAGAACGTCGACAGCTTTGCCTAAAATTAGAAGACTATCAATTAAGTATACCAATACTTACCAATGATGTCAGAGATGCGAGGTTTTAATAAGAATACTTTCAAAAGATAATTTATACCAATGATAAGAATGGCATTCATTGATATACTGTAAGTTTGATAAACCGACGCTGACGTTACCTGATTTTATTATCAAAAGTCCATAAAATATTGGTATCTTCTTCGGCTCAAGTAACTCAACCTACCTATGACGTGAGAGGAAATGGTGAATTATTTTACTGGCTCGAATAATTTATACACTTATTTTTTTTATATTAAGTAGTAATTTATTTACTTAATTTATATTAACCTAATTTTCCCTGTAGTGATGGAATAAAAATACAATTCGCCACCCCCTATCCTACCTACATCAACAAGAGAAGGAAACCCTAAATAAACTACTATATCAACCCGTCTGACCAGAATCATGTAGCAGGTTATCTGATACGTTATCTGTTACGATACTAGTGGGAAAGAGTGGAGCCTCGTACTCTTACTCCGTTCCTACACGGCAAATGGCTGACTTTTTATGTAAGGACACGCCTTCATTTTACTCTGTCAGAAAATGTATGGCGGATGCCTAACTAGCATAGACTAAATTTTACGGCAGTTCACGAAATCATATGACTACGAACACGAGCTACTCAAAAATATTTGTCTTCTATCTTCGACTGATCATAACTACCCATACCTTTCATCAGAAGACCACGTGACAACGTGTCAAAGATACAAGATGTAGTATACTTCACTTCCTCGTGCAGCAAGTTACAGTATTCTTCTGGTAGAAACCAACGCTTACTACAATCATTAACTCACCTGCCAAGACGTTAAAGCTATCTGGGAGTTCTTATTTATAATAGTATAAAACAAAGTACAAAACAATATTTAGTACAGTAAAAATGGCTAGTGGATGGATGGATAGATATTGTCAGTAGAGTTTTATGCTCTTTATTTATAATGAATTATGAAAGTGATTAGACCAAACTGGTCTTGGATTTACTTCTGCTCCGTAAACCAAATCGTAGCGGTCAGAGGTTATTTGATACCATCTGATTTCTGATGTAGGTAGTTAGTACAAACTTTGATAACATTTACTATTTGAATATCTTGGTGATTTTATTATCGCCTAGGAGTCCATCAATTTTAATCCAAATTCAAGGACTATATGGCAAAATGATATTTAAATAACCAAACACGAGACGCTTTATTACTTTAGGTTTTTAAACCTTACATTTAACGCAGAATATTAATGTGCTCATCTCCTTTGCTTAATCAGCTATCTAAGTGACATTCTGAATTTGCGAGACGTTGTCCTTCTGAACTCACCTTCATCAACATCACAGCTCATAGGCGTCCCCCCTGCTGGCTTCAAGCCTTCTCTATAATAGAAGGCAAATTGACCTACTATACCACGCTGATCACACGTGTTGATATAGGGTTCATTTCGAGTTTTCCATCTCTTGCATAAATATTATATGCATATTATATCCCTTAGTCGTCTTTTACGACACCCAGGGGCAAGATAGAGGGTAGTGAATTGTATTCTTACTCCATCACCACACGGAGATTCTGTCTTAGCCTATGCTTTTCTCAGACTTTATGTCACAAATCAACCTTTAAGCATATCTCTCTACTCCTTAGCAGTTGAATACACTTTTAAAAAGATGGCAGTATATGGGCTATCGAAATTAAATGCTAAGACCCAATCGCATCAAAATTTATTATTTTAAATTGTGTAACTTTTCTTTCTTTCACTCGTGGGAGCCGGAAAAGGCGAGTAAGAGACTTACTCTTACGTAGACTTGCGATGCCGATATATACCTTCTTAATACCCCTTGAATGCATTTCTATTTGCTACTTGGTTATTTAGCGGCCACTAAAAGAAAAAAAATACCTTTTATTATGGATAATTTATATGGAAATATCTATTTCAATGCATAAACCTAATTTCAATGTCTTTCAAAATATTGAACAAAACATTCAATACATACTTCTCAACAAAATATTTGAGACTACTTATTACACAAATTAGCTATTGACAGTGCCCTCTGTCGAATTAAAATAGACACCGTTAGTAATAATAGACTGCCGGACTGGATACCGTTTGTATGTGTCATAGCGTTTCTCAAAATTAGAACGGGTTTAATCAATACTTCTACATAGCGGTACGCACAAGCGCAGAGGGCGTTTTTAACAATAATTGCGCAGTCACTACAATATCTATTAACCGTTTCAATATTAAATAAACCATAATTTTAAATACTTATCCAATAAATGGAACAAAAAATTAAAATACAATTGTGTTATTGAATTTAGTTCCAAATATTTTACATGAAACGTTTGAGCTGTATATATGTATCATAACCGCATAGCAGCAATCCGATGTGTCAAACAAGCTTCGGTTGTTTCGGAATAGTTCCGTACCTTCACCGACGTATGCAGATGGCGCGACCGCTGAACACCGCCATCTTACGTTTACCGTGTCAACTTGTGGTGATTTCGGTGGAGTAATTTTGTGTTGATTGTAAGAAGAACTAGATAACGAAATACAAACTGAATAGTTTGCATGTTATTGGTAAGTTTCATAAATAAAAGACATTCTATTCTGGCGGAAAATTCAAGTTAATTTTCATATAAATGCTGTTATTTCTTGTTGGCATAATAGCGTCACTCCCGTACTAAACGTTAATGTCCTGTGTTCGTAACTATTGATCGTTGACTATGTTTATAAATTATATTGATAATGTTTTTACATGTGTAAAACTGTTCATATTATTGTTTCAGTAATACATTAAGCGCAATGAATGAAACTGTGATGTGCTGATTTCACACAATGTCGGACGTGAAGCAAGTGAAAGTTGACAACTGGGGGATATATTTCCTCCAGAGGTTAAAACATTTTTTTAATCGAACCGACTATTGTGACTTGACCCTACAGTTTCAAGATAATGCCCAATTAAAAGTCCATCGGTTAGTCCTCAATGCCTGCACTGAATACTTTGAATTGTTGGAGCGAACATGTGAAATGTATGAGGACTGTCTTGTGATGCCGGATGACTTACAGGCCGACGTTGTTGTACCAATTGTGAACTTTATGTACACAGGGCATCTGGAGTTCAGAGTGGATTTGCTGGAAAGATTGTATCAAACGTCACAAATCCTTAACATGCCAGTACTGAGTAAACTTCTTGAGTCACATCGCATGGCACTCAAAACATCTCCACATAGCTATAGTGCAGCAAAGAGATTTACAAAACTAAGTGAAACAACCAAAGTAGTTAAACCAACCGCAAGTAATAAAAGGTCCTATGGTAAAGCATTTGACAATAATGTGTATAAAGAAAAGAAAGTTTATCATCCACTCAAGAGTTCCGATTCAGGCAATACTTCACATACATATCATTCATCATCCCCAATTTCAAATAAGAAACTAATGTTAGGTGATTCACGACCAACAAGATATGAACTCCCTGAAGAGTTAGACCAAGATAATGTGTTTGATAATTCATTTTGCAATGTATCATACACTTGCAAGCCTTTGATGGTTCATCCTGACAATGTTAAACGCTACTCTTCTAAACGCACTGGAATATTTAGTGAACCCTCCAGTTCAAAAAAATTATTACCAGGCACATCCACTGTTGATATAGTAGAGTGTAAGAGAATACCTAAAGAAAGCAACATATTTGATGATAATGACGCAGATCAGGTAAATGATGATATAGATATTTTCCAGACATCTTATAATAATGATACTGTGAAAAATTCAAGCCAACTTTTTGATCAGATTCTTGATGATGGTCCCAAAGTCACTATTGAAGCCAAGGATAGCAAAGCTGCCTCAAATTTGGATCATGCTAAAATAATTAGCGAAGTATTAAAAAAATATCCACATTTGGTTAAAAGTAATAAAAACATAAAACTGAAGATCCTAAGTACTCCTAGTAAATCTAAGAAGCAGATTCAAAAAACAGCTGAGGTTGAAGACAAGCCACCAAAACTTAAAACTGAACCAGATTATACCTATGAAACAGATGTCATTGACTCTCAACAAGCCGCTAAACTAATTGCTATGGGGGCGGAGAATACTAAAGGTCCGTGGATATGCTTAATTTGTGGCACACCTGGTAAGGCTCTGCACTTCACATCCTATTATAAATTCCGTCGTCATTTAGTAGACATACATAATGAGAAACCTGTGTCAAACATTTGTGAGTATTGTGGCCTAAGATCTCTTAAAAGAAATTATTTACTACATCATCTTTACTCTCAGCATGGTGTGCCTCCACCACCTCAGTATAACTTCCCAAAATGCAATAAGTGCAATTATATTGCATTGACTGAAGGATTACTTGTTAAGCATAAAATGACTCACAAAGAATCAACAAATTTCCGTTGTAATGTGTGCTCGGCACCTTTCTCTACAACTAAACAGCTCCTACAACACATACAAGCTACAGGGCATAAATACAGTGCAGAAAGGAAAACTAATTTGCAGTGTATCTATTGCTTAAAAGCTTTCTTGCGTGATGCAAATCTTTATGCTCATTTGAAAACTTATCACAAAAAAGAAGCAAAAAGTGATGGCGTCATTGAAGATTCAGATGAAGAGAAACTCCCTGAGGTAATTCCCAGAACGAAAATTGATAACAGAGAAGGGAAGTATCATCCAGTCAAAGTTGAACCCAGCACAAGCTATGACAATGAATATGATATTGGTGTGCAATATCAAATACAGCAAGGACAAGATGGAGACATACAACTTACTCCTACAAAACCTAATGTGCCTACTGCACAACATAAAGTGATCTCAAATATGAAGCAGAAAATACTCAATCCTGGTTTTGGATCGCCAAAACCTGTACAGAAAAGTAAACCTAATATGAAGCCTCAACCCGAGTCCAGTTCCTTTTTCGAAATCAACATTCCTTCATCACCACCTTCAGCATCCAATGCTTATAATGAGGAAGAAATAGTACTCATAGATAATACGGAATATATCATGCGGAATAATCAGCTTATACCCAGAAAGCTTAAATCTGGGAGTAATGAGTATATATTTTCAGACATGATGGCACCTGCAACCATACAGGAAGTTCAACCAACGTCATCTATTGAATACACTAACATCCATAATACCAAGATTATTGAAGAAGCACCATCCAGTATGTTGCTCAAAAAGACTACTAATATAAGCCAACCAATTCAGATTGTTGTATCAAATGAGGAGGAATATAAAGCTTTGATGGCTTCAAATCATCCTATATTATTTGACAATGATGATAGCAGTAAGACACTGACTGTGTTAACCACACAACATGACACAACAATGCAATCAGCCACAATTGACTTAAATGATAATCAATCAAGTGATATGATGATTATCCAAGAAAATTTTCCTATAAATGTTACTGAGGCTGTTCCTTCTGACAATTCTAACATTGTCGTGGTTTACAGTCATCCTGTTGATGATCAAAGTAAGCAATACCAAATACTTACAACAGGAGGAATAGGATCTCAATTTGTTGAATCTTCTGCAATGATTACACAAAATTATGAAACAGTAACCACTACCACACCCATGACAGGTACCCATGAATTGGAGCCTCAAGAAAATACGACTTGGCAGTCCAATACTCAGGAAGTAAATGGTCATCAGATCACAGTTGAATCACACTCTGAACTAGAAAGTGTCAATATTAATAAAAATGCTAATATTGAGCCACAAACTAGTAACAATTTAAGTGATCTACAAGAAGTACATCTCGTACATGAATCTGAACCAAATGTAACTCATCAAGACGATATTATTGATACTTCAAATGAATTAAATAATGTAAACCCTGGACTTGTTAGTCAAATTGTAGACCAAGATATTGTAGAAGAATGTAGAAGTATACCTGACACTCAAAATGAAACAGATATTCTAAGAGCTGATGTTGAACAAGTAACAAGCGAGGTATCTGAGCCTATGGAGACTTCTCATGAAAATGAGTGTATTGCTGTTCTTACGAATAATGCAAATCAAGCTACAATAATTGATGTACCAATGGAAATTGAAAGTATGAGTGATCATATAATGCCACCAGCTGAGCATACAGTGCCCACGGTAGAACAAATGGAAACTGCAGAAATGGTAGAGTTGGTACCACAAGAAGAGCAAGTTGTGTTAGAAGAGCAAAATGCATTACATGATGAGGTTCCATCTAAAGACTCGAGTCTTGTAGATAGTCCTTCAGTTCCCTTAGAAAATCAACTAACAGAACCAGAATCACAAGTGTATGATGATATTGTTCAAATTAACAATGATACTAAGAGAACCTCTCCAACCTTTGTAAGAGCAACTGATGAAACAATCCAGAATTTAACATCAGAATGGTCTGAAGATGAATATGAAACAATTCATAAAGATGCATCCGTTAATGAAGAGAATATGTCTACCTCTAAAAATGTGGCACCACCACTGCCTCAACATCTTGAAGAAACAATTGAAAATATTAGACAGGAAATGCAAAATCAACTAAGTACTCCATCAACAATCACTGATACTCAACGGGTACTTCAAAAAATAAACACAGCTGAAGAGGATTCAACATTAGTAGATACTTTAACTAGTGAACCTCAGCATCCAGTGGCAGAAACAACAGCTGCTGCTGTGCAAAATGATCCACAAACACAAGAGAAAATATCTTCTCTACTAAATGACTGGGAGGATAATGATTCTCAAGAGGAGAATCATTTAGATAATTCTGCAGTAGAAAAGGAGCTTGTGAATGATGTAACTATAGAAAAAATTCCCAAAACGGATGATATAAAAAATTTGGTCAGTGACTGGGATGAAGAAGAAGAAAATAAAACTGAAGAATGATTTGAAAAAATCATGGATTTTAATAGCATCGTAACAGGAAGTAATGATCACATTGAACTACTTTTGTTTTCACAAAGCCTTTTTGTGTAGTTTAATCAAACATGCTCTTCCAACAGTCTTGTTAATAGCGCCTTTTGTTAAGTACTTAGTTGTAAGTAGCATCTTTACATATGAGTAAATAATTACATATTGTATTTAAAGCAATAAAAAATACATTATTTATCTTCCAACATAAACACCAATAGAATATTTGAAATATTTAATATTTTATTAAATTAGTACCTATACATACTTATATATTTGTCATAATAATATGAACCACAGATCAAGGTGGTTAAATTAAATCCCAATAAAGTTGAGATAATCTATGTAAAAAAAAAAATTACCCATTTATATTAGTCATAGTAGCTAACAATATTGCAGAGGAATGAAGTTAAGTAAATTTTATATGCCACCTCTTAAATTAATTTCTAGACAAATGCTTGTTATGTAGATGTTCCCCATTAATAATATTTTAGTAACTTGATATATAATCATTTCGGAGTAATTTAAAATATTTTATTCATCTGAGAACAATTATACTGCTTATATTAGTATAAAGTCTACTGAGCAGCTAATAAATGGGTTGATTTTAAAATGTTTTTCATTTAACCTATTGCACTAAATAAAACAAATTTCATAGAAAAATAATTTTACTAGATTAAACAATTACATTGGCTAAAATATATGATTATAGTGAGAGTTTGTATTTAAATACAATGCAGTGTGCAAGAGAACATGGAAAAATATCTAATATAATCCACACTATGTGTAGACGAAATAAAATACCAATGTCAAACACTGAACACCTAATCCACAAACAAGGAACCGACAAGTTTTATATCATAAATGATAATGTACCTACTAAAAATTAGTACCATAAACTTATTCTGTTAATGGTGATGGAATAAAAATACAATTCACCATCGTCACCCTATCTTACCCATACAGGTGTCGTAAAAGACGACTAAGGAATTAAAGCAAATAATATTTAAGAAAAGAAAATCTTGATGCAAGCTATACCAACTTGTTTGATCAATGTGGTATAGATTGATATCTTCCCAGTTTGGAGGAAGCTTTTGCCCAGTAATGAGATATAGCTCAGATAATAACTTACATAATACTAAATTGAATTTGCAAGCTAGGATTAGATTTTCAATGGAAAAGGTAAGTATAGAAGCTAATTCTACATATTTTTTGACCCACTTCTAAAATTCTGCCAGCATAAGACCAGCACGCATTGCAAGAAATAATTCACATTCCTTTAAAAATACTATGTCACAATCATAAATATAGCACATATTTTTATAAATGTAAGATGCACAATTGAAGTGCAATATAAAAATAGCATGGGAGGTATAAATAATGTACAAACTTAATATGGTCAGAATCTATATTGTAATTTCACTAATTGTAAGCACATTCTGTGAATGCATGTTGTAATCAAAGTTTAACATGAGAATTTTTACTAATATAAAATGTGTAGCATAATTTATATTATTCATATACTTCTTTCATATAAGCTAGCAAGACCACTGTGGGTGGGTATAGCCAGGTACTCATAACTATGATAAGTTATTTTGATTTGTTAGAAATAAAGGTATTTTTTTATCTTACATGTACACCTAAATCCCTAATCATTTCTGTTTTTAAAACATTATTACATCAAAAGCATAAGTTATAAAATAGCTACAAGTTTCAAAGTAATAGATAGACATTTTATTTTTGAAGTTTTTATTTGAATGACTAATTTTGAAGTAGCATCTCAACTGAGATCATTTGTAATAGCAACCCAAATAACATTTATAGAACATTCACTCAAAATTTTCACTAGCTTGCTAATAAACTTAAAAAAATCTTAATTATGTTGGAATATGCTCTTTATATCAAGTCAATATCTCTATACATCATGTCAAACATATAAACAAGAAGCAGTTTGTATAGTGTATGAAATAGTTACCAAGTACTTGAAACAATTTCTCTCACATTTAATCGAATTTCAAATTTGTAATTATAAATCAACACTCATATTTTTAAATAATGTTCAAACATTGACACGCATGATTAACTTTAATAGCCGTATATATCTTCTAACATTGGGGTTAGCATTCTTATAAAAATATACAACATACCAGACAGTAATTGTGTCAGTTTACAGTAATTGTTACAAATTATATTAATAATTAGGATAATTGAGTGATTACAATGTTAAAATACAGTAACCAATATATATTCTACTAAAAAAAGTTGAATATATTAATGAGAGTGAACATATATAGAATTGTACAATTAGGTGAATAAAAATATACTTTTCATTTTAACATTCTTACATCTAAATGGTTGGCTATTAAACTTACACTGAATTTAATTATAAATTAATCAAGAATATATACTGAGCAGCCCTACAATACAACTATATGCTTAGCATGATCAACTTTGAAATTTGCTTCTACTGGAATAAATGTATTTACATATAAATTACAATATTTACATTTAAAACAGCACAAATTTTATCTAATCATTTGATATGGAGACTAAAACATATTTGACCATGAATGCAAGGAAAACAAAACCTACCAACACAAATAAGTTTGTTAAAATATAATGCATATTAGATTGTTGATCAGTTATCACGTCACTTTCACTCACAACATTTGTGTTATCCGCTTGTAACATTGCTTCTTGTCGCTGCTTCAACTGTAACTCAATCTCCTCAACATAGTCGGGGAATAACTCACAAAACATTTTATTTTTAATATTTATCTCTAAAGATTCAGCTGCTAAACATCTTTTTTGATAATCAGATGTCTCAATAGATCCCAGAGTAGGTGTTTTCTCTAGCATAAAACTTAACAAACCAGTCAATATTGTAGATATTGACCACGCCGGGTTCCATGTATCGGGATGAAAGTCCGTAATGCTAAGGCACAGTCGTGTATTTGTTTTAAACCTTCCGTTCGGCGTAATCATGTAAATGGATGGAGGTTTAAATGGAAATTCCCTAGGAAATATAATCTTCCCGTGATAGTATCCACCCTCGTAGGGGCTTTTCTCTGGTCCTTTGACAACATAATGCCACTCCAATATATTCGATGGTACAGGTTCCGCAGTCACATATGGAACGGGATCGTTTTTAAGTCTAAGGTAATCTTGCTTTAGTCTGCTCGTGGCTCCGGTAACTTTAGTTTTCGCCATGACTTGACGAAATAGGAGACATGTAATATTCTATATACCATATGCTGTTCACATTCACTCTACTGTGGTATCGTCGAAAACCCTGAAACTATAACTTTTGCTCGAATATTTCCAATATTAGTGGCGATTAAACAAATATGTCATTCCTGCCCTACCAAAGAGTTTTTCTATTTAGATTTGTCGATTCGTACAGGCAAAGGAAACAACCTATAGTGCCTACTCACTCGTGAACAGATGTTCATGAAGACAGCTGCGGATAGGGACATGAAAAAAGTATCGATACTTATAGATATCGAGTACTTTTCTTTCCATACCGATACTTTTGTACTCGATACTTTTACTCAATGAGTACTTTTTGGCAAGTATCGTATCAAATAAATTGTATAATTACCCATTTTAAACTTGACATTACGGCTCTTATTTATGGTAACGCCACC
The DNA here is from genome assembly GCA_032191425.1 of Lymantria dispar. NCBI lineage: Eukaryota > Metazoa > Arthropoda > Insecta > Lepidoptera > Erebidae > Lymantria > Lymantria dispar. The sequence goes on along the minus strand of CM063452.1, from coordinate 9,911,920 downwards.
TAGTTCAAACGTAATAAACCTTTCAAAACTTATCTCGAAAAATATTTAATCCCGAATACAGACGTCCATTTCCTAAAAAAAGTTTATCACGAAAAAGTGCAGTTATTGTAATAAATTGCTGTCCAAAAATGCACCTGGACAATTAAAAAATTACACATTTACAATATTTTTTTTTTGGCACTGGGTTGCGGTCAGCGCATCAGCCGCCCAGCTCCGTCGGTGGCGACAGAGGGGAGGCGTGCGGCCCCGTAACCCCTAAAAGACAAAAAAAGCATAAAGCAGAAAACACTGGGCCTAGAAACGTAATTTTTTTTACACCGTTGTATTTCTTGGGGTACACGAGCTCTAGCAAAGGCCCCGTAATTGTGTTATTATGGTGACGGAGTAAGAATACAATTCACCACTCCCTATCTTGCCCGTGGATGTCGTATAAGACGACTATGGGATATATGCACATAACAATTATGCAAGAGAAGGAAAACTGCCGAGATAAAAATTGCCTATTTTACTCGCGGATATTATAAGTTTACATGAGTGAAAAAAAAAAATATACTAATCAAATCCCATACAAATATCCGAGATAAACATTGCCTATGTTACTCGCTGATAACGTAGATTCCTATTGGTGAAAGAATTTTAAAAATTGGTCAACATCCACCGGTTTCACTCGCAGAGTTCTCGTTCCCGGGCAAACACCAGGATGAAAATAGCCTTTATTTGTTATTCACTGATAATGTAGATTTTCATTCGTAAATTAATTTTTATATCCATTAAATGCCCGTGATTTCACCGGCATTGTGCCCGGGCCCGTAGGAATATCGGGATAAAAAAATAGCCTAAATATGTTCATCATCATTTCGGCTCGTATACGTCCCACTGCTGGGCTCGAGCCTCCTCCATAGTAGGAGGGAAATTAACCTTACTATACCATGCTGGTCAGACAGGTTGGTATAGGGTTTTGTTTCGAGCTTTCCATCTCTTGCATAGATGTCATATCCGTGTATATCCCTGAGTCGTCTCTTACGACATCCACGGGTAAGAGAGGGGGTGGTGAATTGTATTCTTACTCCGTCATCACACGGAATAAAACCTAAATATGTTACACGCTTAAAAATAGCTTTCCATTAGTGAAATAATTTTAAAATCGACTAAATTCACACAGTTGCTCCAGCCACACCGGGATAAAATATAACCTGGGATCAAATATAGCCTAAGTTGTTCCTTATGTAAGGCTTAATAGACCTGGTAGGAAAGTATTATCAGTATCGGTCCAGCCGGTGTGAAGATTACCCGTAACGAATAGACAGACAAAAAAAAATGAGCCTTTTTTAGGGTTTCTTACCCAAAGGGTAAAAACGGGACCCTATTATAAAACTTCGCTGTCTGTCTGTCCATCTGTCTGTCACCAAGCTGTATCTCAAGGACCGCGATAGCTAGACAGTTGATTTTTTTACAAATTATGCATTTCTGTTGCCGCTATAACAATAAATATTGAAAACAAAATAAAATAAATATTTAAGGGAGCTCCTATACAACAAACGCAATTTTCCCCCTTTTTATAGATAACTAGCTTTTGCCCGCGGCTTCGCCCGCGTAAAAGTTGGCTTGCATATTTCTTTCTATTGTGTTATTGTGGTGACGGAGTAAGAATACAATTCACCATTCCCTATCTTGCTCATAGATGTCGTATAAGACGACTATGGGATATATACACATAACATCTATGCAAGAGAAGGAAAACTCGAAAAATGAAACCCTATAGATATCTGACCAGCATGGTATAGTAGATCAAATGCCCTCCCATTATGGAGGAGGCCCGAGTCCAAGAGTGGGAAGTACGTGGGCTGCGATGATGATGATGATGATATTTCTTAATTTAAGAAATACTCTATCTGTGTGTCAATTTTCATCCAAATCAACAGGTCAACAGTTTACGCGTGATTGAGTAAGAAAGGTCCAAATAACTTCACAAATTTTTATATTTGAATATTACTTCCACCCTTGTAGTTTAAATTCACGTGGAAACACGTTGATAAATATGGCCATCCTTAGTCGCTGATAATAACATTATCCATGATAGGTTTCCATTGGTGAAAAAGAATAATATTGATCAAACGACCGTTGTTTCACCCACGTAGACCCCATTCCCATGCGAATGCCGAGATAAAAATTGCCTATGTTACTCGCTGATATTATAAGTCTACATAGGTGGAAAAAAAATTGTACTAACAAATCCCACACAAATATCCAAGATAAAAATTGCCTATGTTACTCGCTGATAACGTAGCTTCCTATTGTTGAAAGAATTTTAAAAATTGGTAAACATCCACCGGTTTCTCTCGCAGTTCTCGTTCCGGGCAAACACCAGGATGAAAATAGCCTTTATTTGTTATTCGCTGATAATGTAGATTTTCATTCGTAAATTAATTTTTATATCCATTGAATGTCCGTGATTTCACCCGCATTGTGCCCGGACCCGTAGGAATATTGGGATAAAAAAAATAGCCTAAATATGTTCATCATCATTTCGTCTCATATACGTCCCACTGCTGGGCTCGTGCCTCCTCCATAGTAGGAGGGAAATTAACCTTACTATACCATGCTGGTCATGCAGGTTGGTATAGGGTTTTGTTTTGAGTTTTCCATCTCTTGCATAGATGTCATATGCGTAATATATCCCTGAATTATCTCTTACGACACCCATGGGTAAGAGAGGAGGTGGTGAATTGTATTCTTACTCCGTCACCACACGGAATAAAACCTAAATATGTTACACGCTTAAAATTAGCTTTCCGTTAGTGAAATAATTTTAAAGTCACAGTTGCTTCAGCCACACCGGGATAAAATATAGCCTTGGATAAAATATAGCCTAAGTTATTCCTTATGTAAGGCTTGGTAGACCTGGTGGTAAAGTATTATCAGTATCGGTCCAGCCGTTTTGAAGATTACCCGTATCGAATAGACAGACAAAAAAATTGAGCCGTTTTTAGGGTTTCGTACCCAAAGGGTAAAAACGGGACCCTATTACTAAAACTTCGCTGTCTGTCTGTCCATCTGTCTGTCACCAAGCTGTATCTCAAGGACCGCAATAGCTAGACAGTTGAATTTTTTACAAATTATGCATTTCTGTTGCCGCTATAACAATAAATATTAAAAACAAAATAAAATAAATATTTAAGGGGACTCCTATACAACAAACCCAATTTTCCCCTTTTTTATAGATAATGGTACGGAACCCTTCGTGCGTGACCCCGACTCGCACTTGGCCGGTTTTTTAGACGTAGGTATCGTGCAAATAATTGTGTGAGCATAAATAAAACCTATTATTTTGACAACAAATAGACGCTTCAAATTTGTTTATTTCTAAAGATAGAAAATTGGATTAATATCTTGATTTTAACTTACTGTCTGGTAGCGGCTAGGAATATTATAACACTTTCATTGTTTGTGGGTGTCGCAAAATACTACTAAGACAAAGATTTACAGTGACCTGGACCAATTGGTGATGCCATCTAGCCAGCTATGTCGTCTGGCAGGCAGCTGGTCATAAAATGTTGCTAAAAGAACTTTTGCAATATATCTACGATGGCAGAGGACCAAATACATATTGCGTCGATCCAAAGTAATCTTAATAAGCGAGCATTAAGAAAAAATAATGGGGTAACCCAAGAAAGCCGATCATGTACTAAAATGATCGTTCCTAGGCTCAGTGATATCGGTTTTACGCTTTTCACCTCCTTTGGGGTAAAATTACAAAAACTCTTTTTTAGTGAGCACTTTCCCCAAGAAAGAGAACTTTGTACAAAATTTCACGTTTCTAGTAGGGATGTGACTTGGAGGGAAAATAATCGATTTTTTAAATAATCGATTTTTTGTTCTTCAAAATAAATCGATTAATTAAAAATAAATAATCGATTATAAAATAATCGATTTTTCCCAACAGGATTATGATGATTTTTTTTAGGAAATGTGAGCTTCATCTTCTAATATAGTATGAAATACTACACGCAGTATTGTTATTATCTTCTTTTTTTAGGAAAATCTATTTAATTATAAAAATAATCGATTTTCTATTATTTTGATAATCGATTGTAAAAATCGATTATTACAAAAAAAAATCGATTAATAATCGATTATTATAAAAATCGATTATTTTTCACATCCCTAGTTTCTAGGCCTAATGATTTCGGATATACATTTTTGACCCCCATAGAGATTGAATTTCAAAAACTAATTTCTTAGAGCTCATTTACAATAAAAGAAGGAGAATCGCACAATACAGAGAACTACATAGTTTTACGTTCCTAGCCCCAATAGTTTCGGCTATACGATTTTCACCTCCTTAAGGGGTGATTTTCGCTCGCTGCTCGTGTACCCCAAGAAATACAACGGTGTAAAAAAAATTACGTTTCTAGGCCCAGTGGTTTCGGCTTTATGCTTTTTTGTCTTTTAGGGGTTAAATTTCATCCCCATATAAATGAAATTTCCAAAACGCTAAAATAAATATTTATTTATATATTATCAAGTGCCTTAATACAAAGATTCATGGTTTTATCATCGAAAATGATAAATTTGCATATTAAATGTCATTCCCTATTTCAACCCCTTATACCCATTTTTTCGCGATTTCTTTGCTAGAGCTTGTGTACCCTAAGAAATTCTACGGTGTAAAAAAAAAAATTACGTTTCTAGGCCCAATGGTTTCGGCTTTATGCTTTTTTGTGTTTTAGGGGTTGAATTTCATCCCCATATAAATGAAATTTCCAAAACGCTAGAATAAATATTTATTTATTTATTATCAAGTGCCTTATTATAAAGATTCATGGTTTTTTCATCGAAAATGATAAATTTGCATACTAAATGTCATCCCCTATTTCAACCCCTTATACCCATTTTTTCGTGATTTCTTTGCTAGAGCTCGTGTACCCTAAGAAATTCTACGGTGTAAAAAAAATAAATTACGTTTCTAGGTGCAGTGGTTTCGGCTTTATGCTTTTTTGTCTTTTAGGGGTTGAATTTCATCCCCATATAAATGAAATTTCCAAAACGCTCGAACAAATATTTATGTATACATTATCAAGTGCCTTAATACAAAGACATGATTCTATCATCGAAATTGACGAATTTCCATACAAAATGTCATCCCCTATTTCAACCCCTTATACCCATTTTTTCGCGATAAAAAGTAGCCTATGTCCTTTCTCAAGCTTTAGTCCATCTCTGTACCAAATTTCATCAAATCGTTTCAGTGGTTTAGACGTGAAAACGTAACAGACAGACAGACAGACAGACAGAGTTACTTTCGCATTTATAATATTAGTAAGGATTATTAGGTGCCTGAATACAAAGATTCGTGGTTCTATCATCGAAAATGACGAATTTCCATACAAAATGTCATCCCCTATTTCAACCCCTTATACCCAATTTTTTGCGATGAAAAGTAGCCTATATCCTTTCTCAAGCTTTAGTCCATCTCTGTACCAAATTTCATCAAAATCGGTTAAGTGGTTTCGACGTGAAAGGCTATATGCTTTTCAACCCCTTAAGGGAGTGAATTTCTAAAAATCCTTTGCTAGTGCTCGTGCACCCCAAGAAATACGATGGTGTAAAAAAAAATACGTTTCTAGGCCCAGTGGTTTCGGCTGTATGCTTTTTGGTATTTTAGGGGTTGAATTTCATCCCCATGGAAATGAAATTTCCAAAACGCTTGAACCAATATTTATTTATTATCAGGTACCTTAATACAAAGATTCGTGGTTCTATCATCGAAAATGACGAATTTCCATACAAAATGTCATCCCCTATTTCAACCCCTTATACCCATTTTTTCGCAATAAAAAGTAGCCTATGTTCTTTCTCAAGCTTTAGTCCATCTCTGTACCAAATTTCATCAAAATCGGTTTAGACGTGAAAGACTATATGCTTTTCACCCCCTTAAGGGGGTGAATTTCCAAAAATCCTTTGCTAGTGCTCGTGCACCCTAAAAGATACGATGGTGTAAAAAAAAAATACGTTTCTAGGCCCAGTGGTTTCGGCTGTATGCTTTTTGGTATTTTAGGGGTTGAATTTCATCCCCATGTAAATGAAATTTCCAAAACGCTTGAACGAATATTTATTTATTTATTATCAGGTACCTTAATACAAAAATTCGTGGTTCTATCATCGAAAATGACGAATTTCCATACAAAATGTCATCCCCTATTTCAACCCCTTATACCCATTTTTTCGCAATAAAAAGTAGCCTATGTCCTTTCTCAAGCTTTAGTCCATCTCTGTACCAAATTTCATCAAAATCGGTCCAGTGGTTTAGACGTGAAAGCGTAGCAGACAGACAGACAGACAGACAGACAGACAGACAGACAGACAGAGTTACTTTCGCATTTATAATATTAGTAAGGATTACTTTACACTTTTTAGTTGAAAGCGTGTTTTTTAGTTTTTTTAAACTATATTTATTAGTTTGATATGCTATGAAGGCGTGCTTTTTAGTTTTTTTAACTATATGTTTAGTTTGATATGCTATGAAAGCGTGTTTTTTAGGTTTTTTAAACTATATTTAAATATAGATCTTTTTTATTTAATAATAAATAGCAAGCAAGGTTTTTGAAATGTCAACAAAGAATAAGTGAATTCGCAAAGAAGCACAAGTTCAGTATTTTTCTAAAACGTATAAAATCTAACGCTATAACATAATTAAAACATCATATTGAATAGTGGTTGAAATTCTTCGCAAGAGCTCAATTGACACTTGGTCGGTGTTTAGTACGTATATTGTTTTAAATATTTTTATGCCACTGCATTATTACAATCCTACTAATATTATAAACGCCAGTTTATATGTTTGTTGCTCGTTCACGCAAAAACTACTGAATAGATTTTGATGAAACAATAATATAGCTTACAAATCAGAATAACATCTAGGCTATAATTTATCCCGATATTCCTATGGAAAAGGGGAACTATGCGGGTAACAGGAGCCGCAGGCGCTGCTAGTTTATAAATGAAGCAAAAAATTTACTTTACTAATACCAACAAATATACTAATTACCAATAAACAAGGTGAACGTGAAACAAATTGACAAAAAGAAATTAAGAAAATAACAATGATTTTAAAAAGAGCACATCCATACTGATTAATCTATTTATTTGTGTACTGTACCATCGTGTAAAGACAGACATAACGTGAGGGAGGGCGTGAGTAATAGTAGTTTATAGGAGGCATTGATTTCAAAAGGCATTATTTTTGCATTTTAGTGCCTTGGTGTTTTATAAATGTTTTTTTGATTAGATAAATCGACGTCTGAGTAGTAAAAATTTGTAACTGCACTTCGTTCAGTAAGAGCGCTAGAAGCCTAAAGACTGACGGCGTGGCACGGCAGTTTGTGCTGCAACATCCCACGGCGTTCCGTGGCAAGCCGTGATATCTCATGGCATGCCGTGTTATCCCGTGGCTCTCCCTCCCTTGCCCCCGCGCACCAGTGGACTGCGCCCCTTTCGCCGAATTGACCGCTGTACAAGTTTCAACCTTATTTCAAGTACCTCAGCCATCATAGTTCAGTGACCCATACGTCTCGCGGGATGCAATGCCCCGCCGCACAGTGGGTCGAAAGCAAGATTTTAATGACTTAGGGACCAACTTTGGTTTTTTATTTTTTTCTTAGTGCGGATGGATAGAGGTCGTTAACGTCAATAATAATTGCCCTTAGAAGATTTTTCCTAAACTTGATAGTTTGGGCAGAAAAAAATATTTTGATTTTTTTTGTATGGAGCTGATCAGATAAATTTAAATTTCTGCTAAGTATCGTTAGATCCCGCTTTTAAACCTTTTGTTCCTTAAACCTTGTCTAGTCTACTATCATTTGATGCTATGAACATGTGCATAAAGTTGCAATTCTCCGAAATAATTGGATCAAAAAAAATGAAAAAATATATTAATATAAAATTTTTTTATTTTCTTAAGTTATTTTAAGTTAAATTTAATATGGATTAATAAGTGTAAGCACGTAATAATACGCATAATTACTTAACAACTAATAATAATACATTTAAAAGGTGCCTAATTAGCTTTTAAAAATGTGTAAATATTTATCTAAAAATGTCTAATTGTTCATTTAATGACTGTAATTAGATTATAAAATGTTCTTTTAAATTAGATTCAATACTGAATAGTAAGTACAGGTACATAATAATAATACAAATATATAATTAACAAATTAATAAAGGGAAACGTAACTTTATTACTAACAAAAGTAAACTTAAAACTAACAATATACCAGTACAACATAAACTAAAATAAAAAAAAAAACTTAGAATCCTTATTCACTATCGCTATTATTATCCTGTAAATTATCTACATTAATAAAATCTATATCGGCTTCTGTGGGAAAACTCAGCAGAAGCTCTTTGACTTTTGGAGAGAAAACCATTCTATGTTGTTTTACCATTCGAGGTCTTAGACTTGTGATCTTTGGATCAGACGACAAAAGAAGATTGTTTAAAATATCCTCATTTGTCGCCGTTCTACTTACCTTTCTAGAATGGCTCTCTCTATATTTCCGGAAATCTTTATTGCGAGCTTCCGCTGCCTCTTCCGACAGTTTACCTATAGGTATGGCACCAAACTCCTTAATTATATCCGTCCCATGTACTAACAATTTATGTACACTAGAAGGCATATAATACCAGGGATATAACTGTACATACAATTTTGCAGTATCTTTACAAAAATCAGAAAACTTACTTAGGTCTACGTTCTCTCCAGATCCAACAGTCTGAAGAATCACGTGAAACCTTTCAATTAAATCTTTACTAATTCCTGTTATACGGGCTGTTGTTTCTGCATCTCTAAAAAATCTTCTGGCAGTATTGCCATCATTGGTTGTGCCTACTCCTTGCTTAACTATATCAATAAGTAACCCGCAGTCCTTTTTAAATGCCTGCTGTATAGCGCTCTTTCTAAGCGCCATTTTTTATTTGTCATCCTCCCTGCAACTCCATTTTTTAAACTCCAAACGATAAGCTGCAATTAAAAAAAAATGTCACTTAGAAAAATAATGTCACAGGATGCATAAAATAACAAGATAATAAAGTATGAAGTAAGAAATATTTACAGATGTGAAGCAAGCATTCCATGCATCTTATCCAGGCATGTAAAGATGAAATTCCGTACTGGAACATTTCGTCGTTCCTTTCTCTATGAGCAAGTGATTCCAGATTGTTCATCTCTGTCGGTTTTGCTTTGCAAATATCACAGACAGCTGAGGATGTGTCTGACAAATACGAGGTTACTTTGCCGTCTATCATTGTCATGATCAATTGATGCTTAACTTCAACTTGACTGATTCTTGATGGCTGAAGTCTTTCTATTTCTTCTGTTATGCCAGCTTTTATAGTTGCCACTGTTGATTGCGTTTCTTTGGTAAATTTAAACATAATCGGACGGCAATAGAAAGTCGATGAAGGTCGGTCGTTTTCCCAAACAATTGTTCCATCACAGTGTTGAAGCCTAATAGGAACTAGACTGGCCATAAAAATAGATAAATCATCAAACTCTGTTTCAGTCTTTTGTTTGTAATTACTTTGACCCGAGGCTCCATCAAAGCCCCATTTGCTTATAAGCAGAAAATCTGTTGCCGAGTTTAAATCCAAAGCAATTACATCTAAAAGTCTTGAAACTGTCAAGTTGAGTAAAGCTTGCAGTTTAACAGCAGCTCCTTCTTCAGTTATAATTATATCTTCTTTCCCTGGATAACATCTTGACTTCCCTTGTTTAATTTTATAATAAGAAGGATATAAGTCAGGCCCATTTTCATTTGCTGCCTCTCTTAGGTTTATATACTGCCACCTACTTAATTTAAGTGAAACTAATAAAGACAGGGCCTTATCGGGTGAATATATACTACTTTTCGCTTTACATGTACTTAAACACTCCTTAACTTTTTCCACATCTTCTGGGTGATTTAACAAATGGTTAATTATTTTTCCTACATCCTCATATCCGATGTTTCTTAAACTAGCAATTGTAACAGCTTTCACTTCATCAGGGGATAACGAAAGCGATTTTTTAATTTCTTCTACGCGTCTTCGTTTTTGCCTGGAGCCCAATTCTTCGAAAGGTTTTCGAGGTGTAACTGTAGATGTCGAAGCTTCTGTTGTAGATGGTGGTAAATTTTCAACATTATCAGTATCACAAATCCCAACCCCTTCCTGTTCAGTGTTCACAGCTTCAGGTATCACTCCTTCGGGCCAGATTATTGCACGTTCTAACCAATCACCATTTTTTCTTATAAACTGTGATAATGTGCGACTACTTCGTTCCCATATTGCACTTATATATGAACAATATCGCGTACAAAATTTTTGGAGCTCAGCACTGTTCTTTTCTGCCACATTGATTTTATGTTGTAGGAATTGGAAAAGTTTTTTACTATCCGACAATGATTTCAGTTGATCTCTTAAAATCATAAATAAATCTAAATTGTTCACTAAACTCTCCATTATAGCGTAAAAGGGACGATCACAATCACGAGATGTTAGTAGTAGTACGAATAAACGAATACTAGCTAATATATAATAAATATGGTAATTTTATACTTCCAGTAATAGATTTTTTTTCTACTACCCTCATTAACTAATCATCCACATTAAAATTACAGTAATGGCTAAAAGTGACAACACATTTTTTTTAATATGAAAGGTTAAACTAATTACAGTCATTAAACGGACAATTAGAAATTTCTAGATAAATATTCACACATTTTTAAAAGCTAATTAGGAACCTTTTAAATGTATTATTATTAGTTGTTAAGTAATTATGCGTATTATTACGTGCTTACACTTATTAATCCATATTAAATTTAACTTAAAATAACTTAAGAAAATAAAAATAAAGCTTTTTATATTAATATATTTTTTCATTTATTTGATCCAATTATTTCGGAGAATTGCAACTTTATGCACATGTTCATAGCATCAAATGATAGTAGACTAGACAAGGTTTAAAAGCGGGATCTAACGATACTTAGCAGAAATTTAACTTTATCTGATCAGCTCCATACAAAAAAAAAATCAAAATATTTTTTTCTGCCCAAACTATCAAGTTTAGGAAAAATCTTCTAAGGGCAATTATTATTGACGTTAACGAGCTCTATCCATCCGCACTAAGAAAAAAATAAAAAACCAAAGTTGGTCCCTAAGTCACTAAAATCTTGCTTTCGACCCACTGTGCGCCGCGGCAACCCGTGGAATGAAACGGCATGACAAGTCATGGCGCATCAAAACAAAATAACTTGATTAGCAATAAAATCCTTTGCCATGACACGCCGTACCGTACCGGCAGTGTGCGCCGGCTGTTACTTTCTGAAGGTGTTTGCGTGTGGTGAGATTTGACGATGCTTTTAGTATTACCGAACCTCATTGCTCGTATTCAAACTCCCGTCACTTTACTCAGCAGCGGACTAGCAAAGGTGTAGTGGGAGTATCACTTATCATCAAGTGGCAAACGAGCAAACAGCACATGCTTGCTCTTTTGCCACCAACGACCATAAATAAAAATGTAGAAATCTATGTTTTTAGTTAGGATATAATTTTTTTTATGTAACTTATATACCACGCGTAATATGTACATATTTTTTCCTACCGTATCTCCTTATTCTGCTATTATTGCCTACGTATACATGCGTACTTATAAAATCCTTCTTAACTTTTTCAGATGGGGATACCGCTAGTTGAAATGAAATTTACCTCTCGTTTGAATATAAACTTTTATTTTTAACAATTACATCTAAAATCAAACATATCTAAGTAACAATAGAAATTAAAATTGCAACTTCAAAATCAGCTAATACAACATTTAAATCGACCTTACATTTTATTAAATCAAAGGATCGCAATGTTTTAGCCAAATGTGGTGTTGTACACAAACGTGGAACTAATCAAACTTTGGTGTATTTAATACAATTAAAAGAAAATAAAATAACATGATAAAAGATTTAAAAGTGTGTTAGATAAGAATTAAATTATAAAAAAATGGAGTGAACGAAAACACAAAAACTATTCAATAAATCACAATAATGGAATGTAAAGTGTTACTTAATCTAAATCACATAGCCTTGCGAAGGTAGCCATTAAAAATAACTAAAACAATAATCTAAACTATAAAAGAAAACCTACGAAAAATTATCTTTGGGTTTTCTAAATGCGAATACAATTTGATGTTAATAAAGGCAATGATTACGGCACAATGACAATACAGAAATACAAAAACAATATCTTCGTGCTTGTCAAAAGCGGCAAACAGAATACAATCATAGGAACAACTCTTTCACTTTATGCATTTGTACTTATGGCTTCATATTTTAATATATAATAATATTATTGTTACATAGAAATGAAATTAGTCCTTGTCTAAATCCTCATTCAAGACAGACAGATTCTCTTCGGATATCTTCTCTAAACAACCGCATGTCATTGAAGACTTGTTACTATTAGCCAAATCTTCTTCAATCTTTCGCTCTAGGAGCTCAAAATCGTCATTATCCACTTGACATTTCAAGCACTCGTCTGACGATGAATCTTGGTAGCAGAATACATTTTCTATATTTACTTCTATCTCATCTGGTTTATCACTTGTCGGGAGCGATGGAGTACTGTTGCTCTTCGCCCTTGTATCAATATTCAAAGGTGGTATAAATATCTCAGATTTTGGTCGTATTTTTTCGGGAGGTTTCGCTCTGCAGGGTAAATTCGGTGTATTTGCACGTTTATCTTTAGGGAATATGCGCTGGATTCTCTCCTCTACAAGAGATATGCTACGTTTAAAAACAACAGTGTCCTTTGGTCGTTCGTGGATACATCCATCAATGGCGTCTCTGGATTCTGTATCTGAATTGTCACATCTAAAGTATATTGTGTCGCATCCATTTTCCTGTTTCACTTTAATAAGACAACAATCGTCCTCTTTCTCGCACAGTATCTCGTGCAAGGAGCCGTGCAATGGGATTAATTTTACTCTTCCACCAAAATTCTCTTGCATAGTCGATAGATCGTCGTCTATGTATAAGTCCTCGGTACTTCTAGCTTCCTGTAGAAAGCATCAATAATTTAATTTAAAATTTATAAACTTACTAGCCGCATTGTTGCCGCGTGTATTCCTGCTCTTGCAGTGACCTTATCTGCTATGTAAAGGGGACAGTGTAAAATAACAATTCCCTATCTTGCCCGTGGATATCGTAAAAGAGGTCTATGGGATATAATACGCACATAACATCTGTGTAAAAGAAACAAATCTCGAAATGAAACCCTATGCCAACGTGTCTGACCAGCATGGTATAGTAGGTCAAATTCCCTCCCATTGCCCGATCCCAACAGTGGGACATATGTGGACTGCGATGATGAAAAGAACCCTTATAGCTCATATCTTCTTTATCATACGTAACAGGCGACGATATAGCAATACAATTATCGCCATCCAAATTCTAGCTATATGTTATGCAGCAACCTGACTGTGATCCTCGTATTGTGGAGAAACATGGCCGGTTTTTACTACTTATCAACACCTGAGCTTCTTATTGTAGTTGTCGAGATACTGATCTACCACGCCACCCATGCAGAACAATACTTTGTACGCTACGATCCACAACTAATTGTTCCAAGTTTGGACGTAACTTATGTCCGTAAAACATGTGTTTGTAAATAGCTATTAATATAAAAAAGTAGTGAAATACCTGTAAAGCATTGAAAGCTTGGCATCTCTTCAACGCATTAATATGTACATCATCAGAAACCGTATCTTCATTACACTGATTGACTTTCTCTTTCCCGCCATCACAAATAGTTACGTTCACACAATTATCGAGAACCTGAAGACTATTTTCACCTGAACGACTAAATGTTATCTGTAATAATGGCTTGTTGTTACCATTGATTTTAACACGCGAGAACGATTTCGCTGCATCCTTCTTTGATTTGTCCTCATTGTTCAAAGATTCTATTACATTTGCTACGCCCTTGTTCAATAATATGTCTTCATTCTTCGTGGTCGATGCATTTGATACCTCGTCTGACATTTCATTTAGTAAATGTTGGAATTCTTTGCGTATTAGATCTCTGATGAATTCTTCTATGTTCTTCGTATCTGTAGACTGGTCCTTCAATTCTGTTTTGTGACTTTCAGTCTCTCTGTAACGTAATAAATAAACTTAATAATATAATAATAGTGGTAGCATCACTGTTGACAGTTGTCTACAGCCGCGGGCCGGGCCGTCCGGGGTAGTACCACGCTCTCACAGAAAATAGACGTCTAAGTAGTAGCAATTTGTTACGGCGCTTCGTTCGCTGAGCGAGAGAGCTGGAAGCCCAACTTTCTGAGGGTGTTTGTGTGTCTGGTAGACTTTAGTGATACCTTCAGTATCACCGAACCTCATTGCACGCATTCACACCCCCTTCACGTTCTTCGCGGTAGGCAACGGCCTAGCTGTGCCCATAGTATTGCAAAGTCCATGACCGGCAGCACCGCTTACCATCCAGTGTACTGTTTGCTCGTTTGCCAATGTTTCCAATAAAAAAAATAGCGTGAGTACTAAGTACGCATGTCAGAAGTGAAACTTCTTTGGTTCCATGTGTTTTTTATCAGCATTAAAAAAAAAAGAAAGAAATAAATAAGTAAAAAATCTATCGATCTTTCTCACTCGCTTGCTCCCCACTCTCGCCCCATGGCTGTGCTTCGTGCTATGTTCGCCCTTTCTCACTCTCTCTCAATCGCTCTCTCCCTCTTCTTCGACGAAAATGCTGCATATTTTCGTGACGCATTTCATCCGTAAAAAATTTACCCTCATGCGCGCAAAGAAGTTTCACTTCAAAAATATTGTGTTATAATTTAGTTGCACAAATGGCGTTGTGGTTAAAAAAGCGTACTATACGCTAGTACAGTAGGTTCGAATCCACAAACGCAGAACAACGCGTATTGTTCCGAATCCGTAAATTTCTCCGTTAATTATTTTTGTAAAGTCCCCCGCAATACAAGAATTATTCCCCCACTGCAAGGATTATTTCATTGTTTTTTTAGTGTTTCGTTGTGTATTAGTGCCACATTATTTCAAGATATCTATAATAAAAAAGGCAGAGTGATACAATTATACTAAACCTTAATTGATTCATATTGTCAATTGTTAAAAGGTTACATAATTACAAATAAAAAGGAAATTAAGACTAATCAAAAATAAATTTATAAACCAAACGCAAAAAGCCAATGTCACGCGGTATTCTCAGGCGGTCACCCATCCAAGTACTAACCGCGCCCGATGTTGCTTAACTTCGGTGATCGGACGAGAACCGGTGTGTTCAACATGGTATGGACGTTGACATGCGTAAAATTGTAATTGTTAGGCATAAATATTATACCTAAACAAGGTATCATTCTAACAATTATTTTACCCTTTCATCGTATCTTTTTTCCACGCGAATCGTTCAGGCTCATGTGTGAAATTCATATTTTTCGCCAAAGTGTCTCGCGCTTGACAAAACTGCTCCCATTGAACGTCTGTAACATAATATTTAAAATATTTTTAAACGGTTTTAATTGTGAAAGTTATTTTGAGAATAATTTTTAAAATTGTCCTGTGTCTTTTCACCCCATTATACATTGTATATTGTTGATCCCAAGCTTCATTTAAATTAGATTAAAATTAACATTTATGACATTAGACAAATGGATTGAGGTAGGCTTTTTGTAAAATTTCTTATTTGCAACCAAGTTCTACTACTTCTCTAAGACTTCGCCTAGTCCTCTGTTCCAACACCCTCGCTAGACAAGGATACGGTGCGTTCTTAGTCATCACATGAACATTATGTTCGACCTAAATTAATTTAAACAATTGGTCCGCAAGTGACAGTACTTCAGTACTGTCACATTTTAAATAGACGACACCCGAAAAGGCAGTGAGGCTTTTGATTGCTTCTTTGTTAATACTACTAAAAATTACTTTTAAATTCAAAAGGCAGAGCAATAGCCCTTTACGTATAAATCAAATACACATTCTTGCCGAATTTGCCACAAACATTTTTAAGACTGGGTCGGCTAGGTTAGACTAAATCTGCCCATGTACCCACTACTGCCCAGTACGTTCCTATGTGTCATTTCAAAAAAAGGCACTCGGTGAATTGTCAAATATTTCAAAAAAACATTCTAGGGTGTAAAAAAATCAATGACGATACTATATTCATTTCATCATCTCAGCCCGTGAATCCCACTGTTGGGCTCGGGCCTCTTTCGTGACAGAGATTATCACATATTACACCACCTTAGTGTTAATATAGGGTTTTATTTCGAGTTTTCTTTCTTTTGGATTGATATTATATCTTTTAGTCGTCTTTTAGGACACCCACGGACAAGAGATAAAGTGGTGAATTGTATTCTTAGTCCATAATCATCTATTAGACCGTCAAATTATTAAATTCGAATTACTTGACATGGGGCTATTAATAATTTAGTACGCCCGTGACCATTAACGCTGCAAAGTGTTCAAAACGTCGGGCAATCAAAAATCAAATACAAACGCGATAAAATCCGTAGTTATATTTACAATGTCTAATACTCGCGTAAACATCATAATTCATTAAATAATTTAAAATTTATTAGTATAGTATTATTTGAATCTACGATTTTTAACCCTGGAACTACAAACAAGATAAGATCTATATATACCCCGGGTAAACTTTGAATGGTTTCTAAGTCACTAAGTGACATTTTTTATCTAATCAAATCGATTTTGCACCAAATAAATCGTAATAAACATAAATTTGCTCTTCATTGTTTGATATGGCATGAAATAACGAAAAAAAAAACCAAGTACGCATAAGCCGGATTAATGCTTTTAGAACGATTTCACGCGCAAAATACCGCGGAGTCAATATATACCCCGATATAAAAAATGTCTTTGTAGTTCTAGGGTTAAAATTAAAGAAATCACCTTTAAAATAACTTACCTAACTGAATGTCCAAGCTGCATATAAAAATAGCAATATATATTTTATAGAAGAAATAAAAGGCACATGCAATTTTAAATATTTATTGCGATATAACCATCACCGATTGTCAGACATCAGCCATTGTTACGAATACGCCTCAATGAAACCGTCAGCTACGGCCAGCCCATGCAACGCCAAAAATAATACGTAATTTTAGGAAGATGTGTGTGCCTACTGTGCGAATGAGCAAATAGGGGTCGAAAACGTTTAGTAATTTAATCAATTTGAAGTTGTCAAAGCCAACTGTTATCCTGTAGATACTTTGATCCCATCACGGTACACCACAAATATGTAACGTTCGCCGCGGCCAGCTACAGCATCCACGTCCCGATTCTCGAAAGTCCCTCGACCAAGACACGTTCTCAAAAGACGAAATCACTGTAGCGCAGATGTTATCTGCATATCATACCCCTTAGTCGTCTTTTACGACACCCATGGGCGTCGAAGAGGGTGAATTGTATTCTTACTCTGTCACCACAAGGAAAATCGAAATTTTCATTAAAGAAAAAATATTGGGATGAATTATGAACTACAACAGTTATGTTTTAAGGTATTCGAGGAGCCATATTTTTACACGTCCATACTAACTACTCTAGATACTAACAAGTAACTCAAAATATAATTGCATTAAGATCAATCGATATCAAAATAAAAAAAGTGCCTATGGATGTCAAATTTGTAACAATCAGAACCGAAAAAAGAAAACACTTATACCGCTACAAATTCAAAATTTGTTAATTTAGAGAAATTCTATATACTCTGTGTTTATCTACGTCTAATTTATAATATAATCAATGACAGTTAGCATATATCTAATCGTAAAATTACCAGAAAATTATTTGTAAAATTGATACTATAATATATTACATAGGCTTTGTCCTACAAAACCTATTCACTCCCAAAAACAACGACGTTACAAACGTAGGGAAGGATTTAACTAAATAGAAGTGGCCATTTAAAAACGCCACTATAAATAAAAATATTTTCTTAGGGATTTCATCGCGTATTTGATCTTTGATTGGTCGACATTTCGAACACTACAGCGTTCATAGCCACGGGCGCGCAATCAAATACAAAACACGATAAAATTCTTAAAAGAATCATTTCTGTAATAATATTTGAATGAAAACTATGACATTAATTTTGAAATTTCGTCACAATTTAATATATTTGGTGTTGCTCTGGGCGTATATAATTAGTACATATTTGGACATATATCATAGTTAATATACGTAATGTTATTTTGTTATTTTTTAATTCTGCACATGTTTATCTGCTAATACGTACAATTTGTAGGCGACTGACCATGTTTCACGCTGCTCGGTGATATAGGACCCGTTCTAAATAATTTGTTCGCAGATTTTTTCGTATTTAGCTGAGGCAGCGATTTTTGAAACGTGTCCACGCAATGAGACGCCGGTTTTACAGCAGGTATGTGGATTCTGGAGATAATAAATGACTTAATTAGATACATTCTGCCAGATCTAGTTATAACTAGTACTGAATCTCCAAAGACATCTTAGAATTGTGTGATGAATAAATAAGTATTATTTACATAAATTATATTACAAAAAAAATGTATGGTGACGGTCAAGAATATAATGCATACCCGCCCCTTACTTTCCGTCTTAAAAAGGAAAGAAAGAAGGATAACCAGGAGGATTCGCCTAGTTTCAACATTCTTCTCGACATTTATTAACACCAACTAACAGCGTAAACCTGTACTCTCGTCCCGCCCGAAATTCAACAGTAGCATAAAGAATAAAACTGAAAATAAAACCGCAAAGCATATGTTCATGAACCTGCAGGACCTTTTACGAACCCCCTTGGGTTATGTTGCTTAAAGCCCTCAGCTCTCACCGCTAGTCCAGACAAAGCTGTTAAAACCATATGCGGTTAACAGATAACCACAGAAAAAAGAAATAAAAAGCAAATTAAAAGTTCTAAGCGAGCTTGGTATAATCATCGTCATCTCTGCTCATATAAATCATTCTGTTATGCTCAAACCTCCTACATCTTGAGAGGGAAATTGATATACCATGCGTTTCTGTCAGGATATGTCATATGGTTTTATTTCGAGTTTCCACTCCCCTACAGTGATGTTATTCGCTAGAGTCCCTTAGTCGACCATTGTCATCACCCACTAGAGAGAGGCTGCGACTATTGTATTCTTACTCATTCACTGTACAGTAAGTAGCTATGTAGACAACGATCAATTAGAATAGATATTCATATGACTAATTGAAATAAATCTTTATGTAGTTCGACAATATGCAATGCATTTTTTGTCTTTAAGAGTAATATCGCAAAAAAATTACTGCCATTATGATGATACATTAGAAATAAAAAAAAAAAAAATAAACGTAGAAAAGCAAAAAGCCAACGTCACGCGGTATTCCCAGGCGGTCACCCATCCAAGTACTAACCGCGCCCAATGTTGCTTAACTTCGGTGATCGGACGAGAACCGGTGTGTTCAACATGGTATGGACGTTGACGATCTTATGTATAAAACAAATTATAAGTATCCACCTAATAACAGTTACAAAATTTTCAAATAAGATCCTCTAATTTTTTTTCTGTGGCTGACCATCTATACCAATAAATAAAATTGGAGTGTCTGTTTGTAATGTCAAAATAATAGGCTTTTTTCATGCTCACACGGTTATTTACACGACACTTATGCCTAAAATAGCAATTAAAAAATTTTTGTCTGTCTGTCTGTCTGTTTGTTCCGGGTAATCTTCAAAATGGCTGGACCGATTTCAAAAATTCTTTCATCAATGGGAAGCTATAATATCAGGGCGTAAACTAGGCTATATTTTATCCCGGTATTCCCACGGGAACGGGAACTACGCGGGTAAAACGACTATAACCGAAGCGAAGCGAGGGCGGGTTGCTAGTTATTAGTAAAACTTTGTCGTATAATATTTGTTTATTCAGCAGATGTACACGATTTCTTGTGGTGTAAGCCTTACTTACAGCTTTCACCTACATTCACACTACATACACCATATGATACACGAATGACCATCATGGTACTAAGTTTAATTTCCCTTCCCTTATAGGATTCCCTTCCAATGTGGAGAAATGTGCCCAGTAGTGGAATATATCTAGGCTGCACAGATGGTAGTGGTTAAGATACGGAGCTACAGTGCCAAAGTCGTAGGTTCGAATCCCACGTAAGACAATACTTTGTGCGACCCACAAATTATTGTTCCGATTCTGGGTGTCATTTAAGTCCGTTAATGATGTTTGTAAAGTCCCCGCGATACAAAGATTATTGCCTTAGTGCGGGGTGTGGATAAAAACATAGATATGTGTATTATTATGAATTTGAACATGAAAGACAACTTCATTTTGTAATAAGTGCTTAGACTTCTAGTCTTAGCACGCACCTTGTCCAGCTGCCTAAAACAAAGGAAAGGGGAGCACGGTTCTACAACCCGCTGCGTTGCCCCTTTTCACTTTTTGGAAAGGCCCGCAAAAAGACGGCCATGAAGCCCCTTAAGTTTGGTAGCTCGCCCATATACATCAACGCCTTAAAAGGCAATTAAAACCATCTATAGAAATCCTAAGGGGTTAAAACGCTTACACTGTTATATCTACTCATGCCTCGTTTAAAAAAGGTAGGTAATAGGGATGGCGATCTGAGATCGATTAATCGAAGAATCGATTTTTCAGGCCCAAAGGATCGATTTTTTAAATCGATATGTTGTACTGAATCGATTCAGTGAATCGATCTTTCACCCTTGAAAATCGACATTCGATTTTTTTTCTGTCCATTCGATACTAAGATAAGAAAGTGTTATTTACACTTTCAGATGTCCTATAAAATAAAGCTCATCACAATCCTACTAAGAGAAAGATACCCAATGCTTTAAAAGCGATTCTTCGATACTAATGTTCCGTTTTCAACCGATTCATGTCTATATTATTGTAAGACATTACTCTCGCCAGATTTCCTAAAAAAAAAAGGTCATTACAATCCCGCCAGAAAAAATACTTCGTATAAAATTGGAAGAAAACTCAAAAAAAGATCGATAGATCGATTAATCGGGGATCGATCCTTCCGACCTCGATTTTATTGTGAATCGATTCTTTGAACGACGATTCAAATCGATTCATGAATCGATCTTTTCAGAAAGATCGCCCATCCCTAGTAGGTAAAGTAGTAAGTGTGGTGACGGAGTAAGAATACAGTTCACAGAATACGTGGGTATCGTAAAAGACGATTAAGGGATGTGATACGCAGATAATATGTTTGTAAGAGAAGAAAAACTAGATATAAAACCCTATGCCAACACGTCTGATCAGGGCGGCATAGTAGGTCAATTTCCCTTCCTATGGGCTGAGATGATGATGATGATAATGAAAGTAGTAAGATGATAATGACCATACCTAGTATCTTCAGGCAAAGACATTGATCTGCCAGTTTTTCTGTTCGCCTCGTAGATCCAGCGCTCATGTATGGCGACCAAAGGCTTCACATTAACACTGGCTAACACTTCGTCTTCTATATTACTCTTGGCGCTGCTCCGATCTTGGGTGGATTTTATGGAGCACGAGCTGGTGCGCTCTCTTGGAGTTTCGTCACTTTCCGGCGATAAGAAATCAAGTGGATGATTCGTTCTGGAATATATTGTAAATTATGACGTTTATTTAAAAAAAATCATTTATTTCTTTTTAAAGCTTATACTGGTTGCTTTTAAAAAAAACGTATTCGATAGCAATTTGACTCAAACAATAGGAGCGTTTTCATCATTGAAGTCGTAAAACTGATAGCGGAATGGGTAACGGCACACACTTTTGGAAGAGACCACCTGGTGTCAAAACCCTCATTAAGAAATATCTAAAAAGGCCAAATTCAGAAGGATTTTGTGAACTGTTGAATACTAATGACTAGAGATGAAACGGACATATGCTTTGCCGGATATCCGACCAACTTTGTAGCCGGATATGCAGTAACTGAAAATCCGGCCGAATTTAGCCGATTGGCGAGATTTAAAACAAACTTCTTGGGAGTTGTTGGAGCGTAGAGAGTCGTCAGAACATAATGCGAATTTATAAAAATATTTTGCAAAGAGTCCTCCAGCAGCCGTTATTGTTCATCGGTAGTCAAAAAAGTAGTATCGGCTGTATGTCGTACCTTTAATAAACCTGAACCTAAATTTAATAAGACTGAAAACGATACTAGTCAATATCACCAAGAAAATAAAGCGATTGCACTTGAGATTGATTCTTATCTGAATTTTAATGGTAATGGTATCATCATCTCAGCCCACAGAAGTCCCACTGTTGAGCTTGCGCCTACTCCACAATCGAAGCCAAATTGACCTACTATACCACGCCGGTCAAATGTGTTAGTATAAGGTTTAGTGTCGAGTTTTCCTTCTCTTACATAAATGTTATGTGTATTTCATATCCCGTAGCCGTTTTTTACGACAACGGTGGGTAAGAGGCGGGTGGTGAACTGTATTCTTACTCCGTCACCACACGGAAATATGCTTTACAAAACACAAACTTGAGAATTTTTATTAGAGATTATTTTCCAGTGCTATAAACCAGGTATACAGAGAAGGACTTTTTCAGAAGATGGCCTTGAATACAAAAACCAACCAAAAGGTTCCAATTTATTCAACATACTAGCAACCCGCCCTCACTACGCTTCAGTTTCAGTCGCCTTACTCGCGTTTTCCCGTTTCAGTGGGTATAAAATATAGCCTATGTTACTCTCTGTCATAATAGCTTTCTATTGGTGAAAGAATTTTTGAAATCGGTTCGGTGGTTTAAGCGTGAAAGGGTAACAAACAAACAAACGTCGGTGTACTTGGTTTCGACATTTGCATCCCTGGTCAATATGTACTCTTACATAGTACATATTACAAAGTTATTGGCAATAGTTTTATGACCGGCCGATTTCCTGACGTCAATCATACTAGAGGATATAATTGTGACCAGATGTCATAAATTGATCCAATTCTAGGTAAAGCTCTTAGTACTCTTTTATGGCACACTTGAGCAATACAAGTGTTGATAGTATTCGTGGCCGCCATCATAGAGCAAACAAATATTGTAAGCTAAAAGCTTGTCTATACAAATAAATAAAATTGAAGTGTCTGTTTGTAATATTAAAATAATACGATTTTTTTAATGCTCACACGATTATTCACGCGATACCTATGCCTAAAAACCAGTTTAAAAATTTTCTGTCTATTTGCCCCCAGTAATCTTCAAATCGGCTGAATCGTTTTGATAATATTTTACTACCAGGTAGCTGTCTATATAAGCAGTAACTTAAGCTATATTTTTTGGGTATTCTCACGGGAACCGGAAGTACGCCGATAAAACCGCGTAGAATTGATTAGTAATAAATAAAATCTTTTCCGTGTAGTGACAGAGTAAGAATACAATTCACCACCCCCAATCTTGCCAGTGGATGTCGTAAAAGGGATATCTTGTGTATATAACTATGCAAGAGAAGGCAAACTCGAAATAAAACCCTATACCAACCCGCCTGACCAGCATGGTATAGTAGTTCAATTTCCCAATCCAGAGGAGGCTCGAGCCCAGTAGTGGGACGTATATGAGCTGTAATGATGATGATGATGAAATAAAATCTGACCTTCGCAGTCCAGTAATGTGGTCTCTAATAGTATCGGTGCTTTCAGGAGAACCATTATTTGTTGATGTCTCTTGTAAAGGAGAATTTTGTTCATTGTTAGGTGTATCAGACGAAGTGTTTATTTGTATACCATCACCATCGATGGATGCGTCGGCATCACTTCTTGAATCTAAAAGTAAATAAGATAACTTTTAGCAAAAAGCCAACGTCACGCGGTATTCCCAGGCGGTCACCCATCCAAGTACTAACCGCGCCCGATGTTGCTTAACTTCGGTGATCGGACGAGAACCGGTGTGTTCAACATGGTATGGACGTTGACGTAACTAGTGAATTTTGTACAACACTATCAATTATTTTAAGATACGTAATATAAAATGAATAATACATTCTATATTACATAAGAGAGCCGGAAGCCCAACTTTCTGAGGGTGTTTGCGAGTGGAAGGTTTTGGTATCACCGAGCTTCAATGCACGCATTCACACTCCCTTCACTTTCTTCGCGGTAGGCAGCGGCCTTGTAAAGGTCTATGAGCGGCAGCAACACTTACCATCAGGTGTACTGTCTGCTCGTTTGCCACCGTTTGCAATTAAAAAAAAAAAAAAGTATCTTAAAATAATTGATAGTGTGAAAGGACATTTTTACATTATAAATCAATTTTCTAAGCGTACCCTAGAAATGCATAAAAATGTAATGCTCACAACATAAGCAACCAATAACCATGTAATAACTTTAAGGTGTATTTGTCGTAAACTAAGCTCTTCAAAGAAGATTGTTATATTGAAGACCTTGACAGGAGTAATCGACTACACGTTTAGAACACCAGCTGTCATCAAAGCAGTACAGATGCGAATTAAACGAAATCCCGTGCGCATACAAAAATATTTGTTTTCCAATTGGGCCGATCACGTAGGTTTATACAAAAATTACATACAAAATAAGAGAGGGAATTTCGAATGTCATTAAAATTTTAAGTTTGTTTTTTATTTTAAAATCGTAATCGTCGTAAAATTTATTTGATTGTGTCTGTGACAGACCTTTTTGTTTTGTTTTTGGGGGTGGGTTACGGTCGGCGCACATCTGGCACCACACCGTCCGGGGCGACAGAGGGGCGTAAGCACGCACACCCGTAACCCACCCGTGACATGTAGGCTTCGTCGTTGGACCAACCACTGGAGCAGGGTGACTTGTCGTCAGTGGTCGGGTCTATGACAGATCTTAAGACGCGATTGTTTATTTTTTTTAAAGACAACACCCTGCACTAAGGAAATAATCATTGTATTGCGGAGGACTTTACAAACATAATTAAAGGCAGAAGAAAGAAGGCAGTCGCAACTTTCACTGGCAAATAAATTACTGCTATATAAATGCATAATCAAACCAGTCTGGACTTACGGCCTACAACTGTGGGGCACATCAGCCAACTCAAACATTGAAATATTACAACGATTTCAATCGAAAATACTACGCATGATAACTGATGCACCGTGGTATATAACAAATGATCGACTGCATCGGGATTTAAATATAAAAACGATTAAACAAGAAATTACAGACAAAATGGAGACTTACAGAAATCGATTGAAGCAGCATCCTAACAGACTTGCAAAATATCTAACTGTGCGATGACGTTTGAAAAGAAAAATCCCACAAGATCTGTAACAGCAGATTAATAGCAGGAAGGTGGGTGGGTCAATGGACTCATTCCACGCAAGACATAGGAAAATACTACCAACAAATTGCTGAATGTCATAAGACAGATTGAAAGGAGAGAAATGTAAAAACAAAAATAAAAAAAAGCAAATAATTAAAGGACACAAATTACATCGATACTTAGAACAACAATTTGTGGATCGCACAAAGTGTTGTCCTGCGTGGGATTCTAACCCGTGACACTGGCATTGTGGGTCGGTATCTTAACCACTGTGCAGTCGAGTAATCAGTATTATCTACAAATTAACAGCAAACTGTTTACCTTTCTTCTCCAATATAAGAGAATTCTTTCTTTCAATAGTCTGCTCCAAACTACCAAGATCCCCTGAGAGCCAAGCGTTTTTCCTCAATTTATTACTGCGAGCTATAGGCGTAGTTGGCAAACTATAATTTTTTATATCAAAATTATATGATGGCCTTTCAGTACTACCTTTATTCTTCAATAAAGGTTTAATAGAATCAAAGTTATACTCGGGCACTTTAATATGTAATGGCTTATACGATTTGGGGGTAAAGCTTCTAGTGAGTTTAGCTAAAGGTTTATCTGGACTATCCTTGCCGTCTTCGTTAGCAAAATTAACTGTGCGATTCGGACTTGCAAAACTACAGTATTCTGTGGAATCGCTTCTATGTAAACTACCTGGTGTTCCAATATCCTTCATTCTTGCTCGAATTTTGGATATTGGCGTAGAACAAGCACTGGAATACTCTTTCTCTGGTAGATGCTTGTAATCTATACTTCCTCTTTCATTATCGTCATCAGGTATAAAGCATTTCTCTGCTACGAAGAACGAACCATTCTTATATTTACTTATAGATTCATATTTAGGGCTTGTGTCGCTTCTGCTACTTTCCTTTTCACTTTCGGTGGAACTATCTCGAACTTTGTGTACGACAGCTTGGTGTTGTATGTTCTGAGGACTGCAACATTCGGAGTCGGTCGGAGATGTTGTGTCCCACGCAGCTGTACTAAATACTTGTCTGGTAGGCAGTCGAGCCGGGATGATAATATAGCCGAGTTCGTCGAGGTTTCGCTGAAAAAATCGTTGGATATTTTTATATATTTCTTTGACACAATACTCCACATTTTTTTTGGGGGCAGGCTATTGTATGATCACACCTATCTTGCCTGGTCTATCCGTGGCGACTGAGTAGAACGTGCGAGCCCATAACCTGTCGTATATGTACCTCTCTAACACCATGTGACAAATCACATATTATGACATCAATTTTGTGTTATTTATATTGCCTTAGTTGTTACTTAAAAGTTAAGAGTCGTCGATGAAAACGGGCATTAGAGATTTATATTGAATGCATCCATCAGTAAAAAATACCTAAAATGAATGAATGGAAATCATGTTAACAGATCTTTTTAAATTTTTAATTACAAGTTAACAAAATTTTCTCCTATATCGAGTTACTATAGAAAATGTACAAAAAAGCCAGCGTCACGCGGTATTCCCAGGCGGTCACCCATCCAAGTACTAACCGCGCCCGATGTTGCTTAACTTCGGTGATCGGACGAGAACCGGTGTGTTCAATATGGTATGGACGTTGACAATCTCATATATAAAACAAATTATAAGTACCCACCCTCTACCGATATATCTAATGTGATTTTATTTTCGACTTTAAATCAATCGCTGTAAAAACTATAAGTCAAAATCAAATCAACGTTATCACTGATTTGGCGTAAGTATCGCGTAGAAAAAATGTACGCAGATATGGCACCGAACAGCGTGTTTAGATTTTCAAAGACCAACGCCACATTACGCTCTAGGTTCCTATTGTGGCTGGCAAATATTCACCACCACCTATCCTGCCCATGGGTGTAAGTAAGAAATATAATATGCAGATAACATCGATGTAAGATAAGGAAAACTCGAAATGCAACCCTATGCCAATACGTCGGACTAGCGTGGTATAGTAGATCAAATTCATTCCCAAAGTGGAGAAAGCTCGAGCCCAACAGTGGGACGTATATGGGCTGAGATGATAGGCTGTTATTACTAGATAGCCAGATTTGCTGGCATATTCCCTGCCGAGTCGGCGGGTGGTTGGACCTGGGATTAAATCGCATGCCGTAAAGGCTGACTGCACGAGGACGTTTACAGAAAATGGTAGCTCGAAAGGTCTATCCACCGGGCAGCCCACCGACGGTAAGCACTCGGTGCCGGCGGTTACTTATAAGGCAGATTTAGGGCCGCACCCGTCCTTGCTATCGGCATCAAAGTCCACGGTTGGACATAAATCTCCTGACGAAGAGGGAATCGTGCCATAATGATTTGTTTACATTATTATTCTTAACCTACGCTAATATGATAAAGAGGAAAAAATGTTATTTTTGTGTGTGTGTATGTTTGTAATGAATAAACTCAAAAACTACTGGACGGATTTCGATAATTCTTTCACCATTAGAATGGTACATTATCCCTGAGTATAGGTTACATTTTATCCCGGTACTCCCACGAGAACTACGCGGGTAGAGTGATTGAAACCGAAACGAAGCGAGTGCGTGTTGCTGGTCTGATATAAAACAAGGCAACCACTTACTTTAGCATTTTGCAACGTATTTCGAAAAGTTTCAAGGTCGACTCGCTTGTGCCGTTGTAGCGCAAGTCCCGATTGTAGCAAGGACAATAAACATCCCGGATATGTGCCGTCAGTTGGCAAAGGCACACCTGTTTTCCATAAAGTGTATTGTTCCTGCAGTTTCTCGTATGTGAAACTCTTCCATGGCACAGAAGCTGTAGAATAAATAACACTACTGTTTAGTTAAACTCAGTTCATATATATATGCCCCACTGTTGGACTCAGGCCTCCTCCTCTATGGGAGGAAAATTGACCTAGTATACCACGTTGTTTTGGCATAGGATTTCATTTTCCTTTCTCTTGCACCGATGTTATCTGCATACTAAATCTCTTAGTCATGTTTTTTGATTTCCTCGGGCAAGATGGGTGATATTGGATTGTACTCTTACTCCATCACCACACGGAGAGCCTAGATTGGGGAATATTTGCCATCCACAATAAGGAACCTATAGTGTACGTGCGGCATTCAGGGCCTTTGAAAACCTAAACACGCATGTTGTATGCATATTATATACCTTAGTCGTCTTTTACGATACCCACGGGCAAGACAGGGGTTCGTGAATTGTATTCTTACTGCATCACAAGAAAAGCCACTGTTTATTTTAAGAATTAAATTATATCTAGCAAGTTAAAATTCATATCGCTCGAAGAATGGACAACAGCTGGGAAAGACGGGTTCTCGAGTGGCAATCACGTATCGGACGACACAGTGTAGGATGCCCCCACTAGGTGAGGCGACGATCTTGTCAAAGTAACTGGGTTATGTTGGATGTAGGCGGCACAGGACCGCACTTTGTGGCGGAACTTGAAGGAAGCCTACGTCCAGCAGTGAACTGCGATAGGCTGAATGATAATGATGATAGAGTTAAAATCCATCCATTCATATACACATATTATTATCATATCCCAAAATTTCTCCCGCGATATTTCATAATTTTTAGACAAACCACCATGACATAAAATTGATTCATATCCAACATTTACAAGCTCGAGACAATCATGTCCGAATCAACATTTCAAATGCCGAAATATACTGTTGTGTATTTACTATTGAGTGTATCAGCATTATATTATAACTGAAATTTTTAACAATAAAAATGCCGCGTATGTTTCTGAACATATGTTCATTGGCGACATCCATTAGGGTTTCGGCAAAAATATGTTCATGGCTATAATTCATCATTTGCCTGCCCTCATCCCACTAAGTGGAGTCGGCACAACATGTTCTTACCTTCCATAGCCTCCTATTAGCCGTCAAATCTGCACTCAAAGCTTTCATACACATATCCTCATTCATTGCTTTCATACTATATCTTCATTCACACAATCCATCTCTTATTGGGTCTCGCACGCTTCTTAGGTCCATCCACAATCATATCGATAACCCTCCTTGTCACATGCCTTTCATCCCTCCTCATCACACGTCCATACCAAGACAATCTCGCGCCCCTAATCTTTTCTATCACTGGTGTCACTTTCAGGCTTCCCCTAATGTACGTACTCATTTCTTATCTAACCATATGACCCCACACATCCACCTTAGCATACCCATCTTTGTAGCATGCACAATGACTATAATTAAAAAAATAAAAATATAAAAAATGAGTTTTTTTTTAAATTACAATCGGTGGCAAACAAGCAAACAGTACGCCTAATGGAAAGTGTTGCTGCCGCTCATGCACCTTTGCTAGGCCGCTGCCTACCGTGAAGAAAGTGAAGGAAATATGAATGTGTACAATGAAGTTCAGTGAAACTAAAGGCATCACCAGAATCCACCACACGCAAACACCCTCAGAAAGTTGAAATTTCAGCTCTCTCTCTCACCGAAGCGCAGTACCATGATCTTTTATAATATAAAAACACTATTTTATGCGATATACCTATTAAAACATGTTCAGAAACATTTTATTAGATTTTTTTTATTAGATTTATATCTGATAAGCAATTTGGTGAAGGTTGGTGATACTTCGCATGTACATCACAGCTCATATACATCCCACTGTTGGCCTCAAGCCTCCTTCCCAATGGAAGGGAAATTGACCTGCTATATACTATGCGGCGTTTTATTTCGAGTATTTCCTATATTGAATAGATGTTGTATGTATATTAATAATCCCTTAGTCATGTTTTACGATACCTACGGACAAGAAAGGCAGTGGTGAATTGTATTCTTACTTAGTTTTGAATATTATATCCCACTAATAGGCCCAAGTGTCCGTAACTATAAGTGGAAAATGACCTATACTATATATAAAATTTTATTTCGAGATTTCCTTTTCGATATTATTTGCATATCAAATCACTTAGTCTTTAACGATAATCACAGGCAAGAAAGGGGATGATTACCACACAGAATTTTTTATGTTATTATTATTTTCTGTCCGCGTGGTGACGGAGTAAGAATACAATTCGCCACACTACAAAAACCACTTCTTGCCCGTAGATGTCGTGAAAGACGACTAAGGGTCATCGTGGATAGTTATTATCTATACAAAGAAATGAAACTCGTAATAAAACCCTATACCAACACGTCTGACCAGCGTGGTATAGTAGATTAATATCCCTCCTATTGTGGAGTAGGCTCGAGCCCCACAGTGGGACGTATATGAACTGTAATGATTATGATTATTTTCTCACTGGAACCCAAATTCTTAATATGCCTCGACTATTACTTACCATTACAACATTCCCATAGTATTAGACACAATGAGTACACGTCACTCTTAGAGCATGGATACACCAGACCTTCCTCGTTAGGTGTGAACAACTCCGGAGCTTGCCATTTATACTGCTGAGAATTCTTATAGTTTTCGTAAGATTTGGCCACAGCGTTGGACGAGATGTAAATTTCTGATGGATTTGCAGAGATAAGTGGTTCAGTTTCCGCTACCTTGGATTCACGAGTATCTGTAAATGTATAAAGAAAAATATAGAAAATAATTTTGAAATAAAATAATAAAATACTACTTATATCTATTTTAAAAATCGGGTAAGTGCGAGTCGGAGTCGGGCACTATACAGCTGAGTATTTTGTGAAATTTCAAGGGCCTGTTGCCATTATCGATATCGAGCAAAGAAGTGCAAAAAAATCGCGTTTGTTGTATGGGAGTCCCCCCTTAAATATTTATTTTATTTTTAGTATTTGTTGTGATAGCGGCAACAAAAACACATAATTTGTAAAAATTATAACTGTCTAGCTATCGCTGTTCTTGGGATACGACCTGGTGACAGACAGCGAAGTAATAGAGTCCCATTTTCACCCTTTGGGTACGGAACCCTAAAAAGTGCAAAAAGCCAACGTCACGCGGTATTCCCAGGCGGTCACCCATCCAAGTACTAACCGCGCCCAATGTTGCTTAACTTCGGTGATCGGACGAGAACCGGTGTGTTCAACATGGTATGGACGTTGACGACCACAAAAGTGAAAATTGACTTGTCCTATTATAATTTAAACATTTAGTAAATTTAAAGTGTAGCATTGTAATAACACGTTAAAAATACAATAACTCACTAGTTCTTAATTTCATGTGGGTGTTATAAATAGCAGCTGAACTATTTCCAGGAAAATAGGAAGCTACATTCTCCTGCGATCGCCAACCGTGACGGTTATAGCATTATTTCCCCTTGAGAAAGCCTATGTTTATCAGTGGATGTCGATAAGTTAATGCCTATGCAGCTACAGCTAATGCATAAATACAGCCAAAATAAGAATTTAATATTCTTCTACGAAATCTAATAAAGACTAGACGAAACTAATATGATGGTTTATTTTCAGTTAACAATACATACAGTGTTCGTTACCACAATGCTCTTGTTACAAACGACTGGAAAAAGGGCTCTTTTGTAGTGTGGATCGCATGTATGAGAACATACCCATATTACGTCATCCGTTTTTTACATTTTTAACCGACTTCAAAAAAGGAGTTACTCAATTCGACGACTTTTTATCTTGTTTGTTACCTCAGAACATTCCACTAGGTGAACCGATGGTCGTTGGTGACAGGCATAAATAATCTTAACGGATATACTTACCATACAATTTTATTATAAAATGAAACTATTTATTACTCTTGGAATCATATTAAAGGCCACATGTGTTTTTTTTTTCGTTGAACAATAATACATTAAGACTGATAGTTACAGTTAATACATTAAGACACAATTGTTTGTAATACGAAAAATTAGTAACAAAGCTCTCTTTATTTTACTCTTTGTTGACGCAAGCAGTCAATATTAGCGATTTGAACGAAAATGTAGACAGGCTAGCAAAAGAAGCTTCTTGCGATGGTGTTGGTACAAGCATTCCACCTTTCTTCACGGACTACATCCATGTAGTTAAAGAATATTGTTACCAATTATGGAAAATATACTTCGATAGGAGGTCAGTGGAGAAGGGCATTTGGTATAGGACCTTACAAAATGAGCCTTGGAAATCACCGTGGTTTGAAAAAGCCAAAATAAATAAAAATAATGTAACCACTGCGCTTAGACTTCGATCCGGACACATTCCACTCAATAAATTTGCCTACTTGATGAAAAAAGTACCATCCCCGCTGTGTTCGGAATGTGGAATAGTTGAGGACGTAATCCATATTGTAGTGGAGTGTATTCGGAACGAAGATTTCAGAAATGAAATCGTTAACAACGGTGTAAACATTGCAAATGGCGGTTGTAATAGTATCCTGTCATATCCCTTGTCTGATACAGCCAAACTTTTATATAGGTTAGTTCAAATTGGTATGAGACGGCACCCACAGTATTGAGATCGTGTCTTAATGTAGGTGAGATACGGTCTGGATGCTGTGCCCCACGTCTGTTTTAGTTTTAAGGTTTATTATGTAGAAGATCTAATGGAGCGACATAGTCAAATTAACCTTGACCAAGCTTCTTCAAATAAATAAAAAAAAAAATTAGCGATATAACTAATTGTAAATAAAACCATTTTACGGATCGCGTTTGTATTTTATTTTCGATTGCCCAACGTTTCGAACACTTCATGAACACTCATTGCATTTATAACTCATTATTGATCAAAATTCAAATATAGACGCCATAAAATCCGTAAAAATAGTTTTATTTACAATGTGTAATACTCGCGTAAACATCAGAAGTCATGATGTAGCAAATGCTAGATTTCTCACATTCGGGAATGCGAATATTCTTATGAAATATTCGCTAAGAATGCGAATAAAACAAGCTGCGTGGAGAAACAGCTTCAAAACTAGTGTTTTTAAAAACATTGTTGTAATTGGTGTCACTCTCGATAGTTGACGGACCTTCGGTCCACACTTGAGGCTAGTGTGTCCGCGCGCACAGCCGTAGTGTTAAGACAGCTAAATAGCTTGTTAAAACGCAAAGTCCAAGTTTTCCCTCTTCAGTAAAGTTTGATAATATATCTTTTCTGTGCGACCCATCATGACGTACAGCGTGGTATTTATACAAGCTAAATTCTTCAGGTTACACCGATTGTAAGCACTTCAGAATAGGTTCATGCGCGATGCGAGAGGAGCACCGCGGTATATCTGCACTACGTGAAATAGTGATCCCGGTGTGACTTCCAGTCTGCCGTTACATACCCCAACCCACTACCGGTGCATCTAGTTATACCCTGTCAAAAATGAACCCAACAACTCGCTCGCCCAAATCAAGACTTCGTATACAGCCCTTGAGGTCCTGATTTGAAACTATTCGCCCTCGCTGTCGAGGACGGAACCTACTTTGCCAGCGACCCTTGTAGATTTTTAAAATCAACAGTAAAAACATACAACATAATTAAAAAAAGCCTGTTGTCTTAAGTTTGAATGAAAAAACTACATTAACGTAGAATAGAAGATTTTAAAAAGTGCAAAAAAGCCAACGTCACGCGGTATTCCCAGGCGGTCACCCATCCAAGTACTAACCGCGCCCGATGTTGCTTAACTTCGGTGATCGGACGAGAACCGGTGTGTTCAACATGGTATGGACATTGACGATAGTTACACTGAATTTTACGTAAATATCCTACCTACATACTCTGATATTGTCGTAGTGTTTTGTATAATTGCCATTTTTGGGAACTTTAGTGAAGTATTTTAGTAATTAATTCCGGTTTCATTTAAATTTGGATTCACTACTTTCCCTGTACAACAATGCATAAATCATATGCAAATCTAGTACAGTAAATTGAAAGAGACTTGATTCGTCGCTATATCGCTTCTTTCTTGCTATTTTTAACACGCTTTTATTAGTTTCATCTGTATGTATGCTTGCTTTTAATCAAACTCTTTGAGCTCGATTTTCTCCTACTTTAAGCGATTCGATTTTATTTAAACTTTGCACACCTGTCAGAGACCGATGACAATGCAATAATACGCTTTTTTTTGGGGTTGGTTTTTTGGAGGTGGGTTACGGTCGGCGCACTCCTCGCCCGCTCCGTCCAGGGCGACAGAGGGACGTAAGCGCGCACGCCCCCGTAACCCACCCGCAGGTGATTTGACTTCAGTGGTCGGATACAATAATCCGCTTAAAAAATAATCGATTGTCCTAATTAGATTCGCCAGGATTCATCAACTTCTTTCCGCATCCTTTGCATGAGAGCAGGCCCGCCGCTGGCGGTTTCATCGCCCGCGTGCAATACCGATTATGCCGCCCCTTTTTTGGTAGAGGGGGTCTGGGCACATCTCGCCCAATCCGGCCGGGGCGACGGATGAGCGTCTTGCGACCCCATAACATGCCCCCTCCCGGACGCCAGTGGGCCGACCCCAGTGGTAACGATTCCTAGATATCCGCCGCCTTGGCAGGTTACACTTTCGGGTACCGTCCTCTTTGATGCTCCGACAACATTGCAATGCCGGAGCGTCAAAGGCCGGGCAGTCGTCCTCACAGGGTCGGCCTCACTGCGGGTGGCGGACTAATCCCCGGTCGGTCCACGCATAATCTCAGCTAGGGCGGCATTAGGAGCAGGTACTCGCGCCTACGCCGCCCAACCTGCCGGTGGCGGAGCGTATCATGGTAGAGGAAATCCTCCTGGACCCGCTTCGCCCCCTCCCTCTGCAAGACAACTGCCTTGCAAAAGGCGGCAACCGCGTTCCAGTTCCTGACGCTGTCGAGCATCGTTCTAGCGATGGTCGGTAGCGTCAAGTCGACACCGATGACTGCGACGATTTCAAGGTGCTGCTTTGCCCAGGCCACGCAGATCTCGAGCATGTGCTGCGCCGTCTCCTTATCACAATCACAATATTTGCAGGACGGCGTCCTCTCCATCCTCGTGACCTGGTGCAGCTACTTGCCGAAGCAACGATACCGCGAGAAGACAGTCCGTGATACTGGAGCGCCTCTCCGACACAGCTGAACGGCAGACTATTAAATGCGTTGGCGATGTCCAAGGAGACCGCCAACAGCACACCTCCGTGACCATGGCCTGTAGGCGCAGCACAGCCGCGATCGTAGAACGCCCCTACAGAAAATCTAACTGTGCGTCCGACAGATCGGGACCGACCCTAGGTAGGTGCTGGCCAATGCGGGAGCCAGGATTCTCTCCAACTGCTTGCACGTACCGTCCAGGCTTCGGCAGGAATACCAGCGTCCCCTCCGTCCAGCACCCGGGGAACTGCCCGGACGCCAAACAAGCATTGAACAGTCCTCTGAAGCGTGGTTCCAGGTGCTCGAGGAGTAAGGCCAGTACACGGTTGGGTACACCGTCGGGCCCGAGGGCGGTAGATTTTATGCGCATACGCGCCACCGCCATCCCCATCTCCGTCTCTGTGACGGGCGGAACACTTTCGTCAGCCTCCCAGTCGCTGTCCGGCTAAGCCATGACCGGGACATGTACTCCGCCCGGCGGTCCCTGGTGAGGAGACCGGGCTGGAGAGTCTCGGTGAGGTGGGGGGCCCACGCGCGGAGCTTGGTCAGCGCGCGCAATAGGGCCACCCTAGGGGTCACGCTCGAGACTGTCCAACATCTCTTGCCGATTAACGTCTTTGGCGAGACGGACGGCTAACCTGAACCCTCATACAGCTGACCGTCACGCCAATCAGTCGGCTGTTTCTCCATGCGATTAAATTTATTATACTTATGGTAGGGTGAATATTATGACATGAATTACGTGATGAGTCGCTCGATTTGCCGCCCCCTTGGACGTGCCGCCCGCGTGCGGTGCACGCCTTGCACGCCCGCTTGCGGCGGGCCTGCATGAGAGTAAGAGAGATAGAGCTAGTCTGGCACTCGGCATAACACAAACGCGTAGAGACTTTCCTATGGTAATAATTGCATCTTGAGCCGTATACATTCATCGATGTACCGACAAATCTAATATGCATACTAATTATATTCCGGTGGCTATTGACTAAAAAGTGTAAAATAATTTTCAATATAGGCAGAAAATAATAATGAACGAAATATATTAATATTATTGTGAAATGAAATGCTTCCGCGTGGTGACGGAGTAAGAATACAATTCACCACCCCCTATCTTACCCGTGGGTGATCGTACGAGACGACTAAGGGATATAAAACGCATATAACATCTATGCGAGAGAAGGAAAACTCGAAATAAAACCCTATACCAACACGTCTGACCAGCATGGTATAATAGGTTAGTTACCCTTCCATTATGGAGGAGGCCCGAGCCCAACAGTGGGACGTATATGGGCTGAGATGATGATGATTGTGAAATAAGCGTGGGACGCTTTGTGCCACATTTTCGTAAATCGAGCACCCCACGCTTTTTTCAATATAATATTAATATATTTCGTTCATTATTGTTATGCCTTTTTTACTAAACTACTGAATCGATTTTCATGCAACTTACACCATTTTAAAGCCCAATTCCTAGGCTTTAAATATGTAAAACATTATAAAGAGGTAAAATGAGTCATTGTTAAGATAAATCACTTTTTATGCGCACTTGACGCTTGAGTCGATTTACTTGCACGCGAGTGTATATGGTAACAAACGAGATTAGTTTAGGATTGACAGCTTCTCACATTTTAGATGGTACTGTACCTAGCAAAAAACTTGTTATTTCATTTACCGGCTTGTTTCATACACCACGATGCACTTTTGGAAAAAATATTGTGCGAGAACACAGTGCCCTTCAGTTTCAAATGAGGTAATAAAATTCTTATTAAATAAAATCACTGCGTCTAAATACTACCAGTTAAAATTCACACTAACAAAAATGTAACAATGTAACAAAAATCTAAACTTTTATATTATACGAGTTTATATTCAGTAACACTTAATACACGTCAATATTTTAATTTATACTAATGACAATATTATGAATTAGAAATTTTGACGAGAGCGCTATGTAGATACCCAAAAAGGTACTTACGTTTCTCTTACAATTATATAGGTGACTCAGACTACTATCAAAATATTAAACTACTAGCAAATTCCTCAGCGTAGTTCGTTCGTCTTTCCTGAGGGAATATAGGGATAACATACAGCCTATGTCCTCGTTGATAAAGTGGCTTTCAATTTTTCAAAGATTTTTTAAAATCTGTTAGGTGGTGTACGACATCTGTGCAGTCGATTCATTTAAAATGAAGACATGGGTTGTTTAAAATATGAAGAAGAAATATATTTAATGATCAGCGCTATCGAAAATGCGCAGTTAATCTCATTATGACAACTAGGGACGTTGCGGATATGAATAGTAAAATAACATTATACCGGTATCAGATATGGTTTTCGAAAACTTTCATTTATGAATACATGATTTTTAAAATTTATAAAAGGCAAATGCTAAACGTGATTATTATCTTATTATTCGTATTATTTAATGTTTACGTCAGTTCGATCGCTTGAACAAAATATTGTCATGTCTCACAGAGACGCGTCCCTAACCGAAATTATTCAAAATTTGTATATCGGTTTCGGTTACGATTTCGGCTATATTTTCATTTTGGATATCCGATAGTTACGGTTATGGAGTTCCATAACATAATGACGACACCATTTCAAGTTATTTTTTCCTATAACAGGACATGTCCAACACTAATTTGATGACTACTAAAAATTTATCTACGCATCTATTGAATTTATGCGAAGGTATTGCTTGCATCCTGTAAAGTAAAGGTCAAGCCTCAAATACGAGTATATCAATGCCAAAGCCTAGCGCTTTGGCATTGATATACTTACTTTGGCATTGATATACTTTGATATACTTTTAAACTATAAAGATAATTACAATTGAATTGTCTGCGATTTTAAAATAAAATTCTTTTGGTATGAGCCTGTTATGCCGCTTTACTAATTTTTGGTAAATATACCCATAGACCTTCCGTGTGGCGACGAAGTAAGAATACCATTCACCAGTCCCTTTCTTGTGCGTAAAAGACGATTACGGGATAGGATACACAGACAACATCTATTCAAGAGACGAGAAATCTCGAAATAAAATCCTATAATAACACGTCTAACCAGCATGACTGGTCAATTTCCCTCCTGTGGTGTATGAGGATTCCGTGTGGTGACGGAGTAAGAATACAATTCACCAGTCCCTATCTTGCCCGTGGATGTCGTAAAAGAAGATTAAGGGATATAATACGCATATCTATGCAAAAGAAAGAAATAAAACCCTATAATAACCTATCTGACCAGCATGGTATAGTAAGGTCAGTTTCGCTCCTATCGTGGAGGAGGCTCGAGCCCAGCAGTGGGACGTATACCTATGAGCTGAAATGATGATGTTGATGATATGTATGAAGGTCGAGCCCAGAAGTGGGATGTATATGAGCTGAGATGATCCTATAGATTGTCAATTCTAAAAACTACTACTATAAAAGAAGAATACATATTGCGTCGACCCCAAACAATTGGCATAAGAGCAAGTGAGGATGATTAATCCCAGTAAAAAAGCTATTATTAGTCAAGGTTTACTATTTAAAAATAGCACTCAATATTAAAAACACATATTATTTTTAAAACAAATAAAATTATAAAAAATAGCAAAGTTAAATAATTAGAATAAATGCAAAAAGCCAACGTCACGCGGTATTCCCAGGCGGTCACCCATCCAAGTACTAACCGCGCCCGATGTTGCTTAACTTCGGTGATCGGACGAGAACCGGTGTGTTCAACATGGTATGGACGTTGACAATCTCATAACTCCAAATACTATACATGATATAGGTATTATCCTTTTACATTTAATTTTTATTATTACTAAACTTACATACTTTATGAACCTATAGTCTATCTAATCTAAGAAGTGCATTTTGACAGATGTCAGAGTAAGTTGTCTAGGTATGTGAACCAAATAATCGCTATCGAAAACATCCGATTTTAGTGAGAAATCGATATTGATTCTCTTTATTTAATAATCGGTTTATTTTTCTTTTCACAAAAACGAAGTGGATAAATTAAATGCTAAATTAATTCTAAATAAATTTAATTGTTTTAGCATAAAATCTATTCATCATATTTAGTAGGATTGGGTTAAGTAAAAACAAAAACTGGATTCGAAAATAGTTATTTATTCAGATTCACTACTATTACTTGAAGTATCGTCGTCGCAAACATTACAATCTACAATTCAACCATTGAAGGACAATGTAGAATCACGGTTTTGTTTCAATACGAATATTTTTAGAATTTAGTCTATTCGATTAATTATTTAATTCTAATATTTTTACCGATTTTTTGGATATTCGTGAATTGGAAGTGGTCAAGCACTACTGTTTAGAACGTCATGACGTGATATTGTAACATCGTTAATAACAACTACTGTTTTACATGTTGCTTCTATTTTAAATTGGTTTTACGAGTTTCAACATTAGATTATTGTACAAGAAAGTTACCCTCAACGTTAATTATATAAATAACTTAATAGTTCTTTAAAATTTAAGATTTATTGTTTGCGATCATGTGTATACGTTTGGCCAAAGTTATTGTGTATTAAAAAATGCTAAACGTCAAAATGCACTTCTTAGATTAGATGAACTATAGGTATTTATAATTTGCTTTAAAATCAATTTTATGCAATTACATTTGTAAGATGATATTACACACTTTCAAGAAAGTGCACGCTTATTTTCATTTATATAACAAATACACTCATTTGCAAAAAAAACGGGCACCTAAGCAATGAACCATTTCAAATGTTAATATTTCTTTGTTTGATAATTATAGGTAGTTTTATCCACACAATTTGCTAAATTAATAAGAAAATAATCGTTTTCATCAGTATTTCATAAAATTTAGATACAATTTATGGGAAATAATGCTAAACCTCGCTAGTAGTGTATATTCGCTAGTAGTGCATATGCTCATGAAGTAAAAATAAAAAAGTTTTTTTGTTTGTTTTTCTTTAATAAAGTAAAAGCAGATAAATGTTTAGTATCGAGTGTGACCCCCTCTAGCTAAAATCACAGCTTGAATTCGTCTGGGCATGCTAGCGAGTATATCCCGGATACTTGCTTGCGGAATACGTTCCCACTCCGCAGTAATCACATTCTTCAGCTCTCTGATGGTCTGCGGAGCCGGGTGTACTGATCTCACACGCCGTTTCAGAACGTCCCAGACATGCTCTATGGGATTGAGGTCGGGACTTCGAGCTGGCCAATCCAAACGACGAATGCCGACCTCTTGCACATACGCATTAACATCGCGGGATCGGTGGGCGCGAGCATTGTCGTCCATAAAAATCGAGTCTTCACCTAGAGCGGCCAATGCGGGTTGTGCATGAGAAATTAGAACTTCCGTTATGTATCGATGCCCAGTCAGTGAGCCGTTTTCAATGAAGACTAACTCTGTACGATCCATTGAATTTATTCCTGCCCAAAACATAACAGAGCCCCCACCATAAGGTGTGATTTCTTCGAAACATGCCTCTGCAAAGCGTTCTCCTTGTCTTCTTAGCACTCGCCGACGTCGATCTTCACCGAACAGAGATATCCTGGCTTCATCAGAGAACAAAACCCTATTCCAATCGTCTTGAGTCCATGATTCACAATTTCTAGCGAACCTAAGCCTGTGAACTCTGTGCTCACGGAGTAATTTGGGGCCGCGGGCCGGGCGGTGACTGCGTATATTGGCAGCGAGAAGCCTCCTCCTGACCGTCCATAGACTAATATGCACATTTCTTACTTCTTGGAGGTTGTTCTTAAGATCCACATACGAAGATTTGCGATTTCTCAATGCGCGACTCACAAGAAAACGATCATCCCGTGGTTGGGTACATGGTTTTCTTCCAGAACCAGGCCTTCTCTCGACGGAACCAGTCTCCTGATATCGCTGCCAGGTCCTTTGGACTGTCGAGCGACTAACATTTAGCCTCCTAGCCACGAAACATTGGCTGCAACCCTCTTCAAGCAGCGCGATAATTTTGGTAGATTTTACCACTTTATCTACCATTTTTGATACAGCCAAACAGCATTAAATAAAGCTTTGACAGTCAAGGATATGAAATTAATCGATAAAAATTGAATAAAAGTTATGAAAGTCGATGTTAACTTCTGGAACTTCGCGCCAAAAATGTAGGATAAAAAGGGGTTTTCTGTAAAAATGAACATCAAATGAAAAATTGAATTTAGAACGTACTTTTTTAAATACCACAGCATTTTTAAAACCGGCCAGTAACGTGTACAAACGATTGAAACCTTTTTGGTATTGTATCTTTTTAAATATGAATGAAAATCAAAACCGCCCGTTTTTTTTGCAAATGTGTTTATTTCGATAAGGCAATAAACGATACATTAAGAATAATCACCGTTTCGACACGTACACGTTAAGTTTTATTAAAATACAGTTTTAGGGGTCGTTAGCCCGTGTTCTACTATATTAGACACGAGTTCCATAAAATTGAGAAAACATTTAAGACAATTGAATAGCAAGATAATCCAGATAGGTATGTTAAAATATTATCAGAACCATAACGTCATCTCAGCCCATACACGTCCCACTGTTGGGCTCGGGTCTCCTCCACTATAGGAGGGAAAATGACCTACTATACCACGCTGGTCAGATGTTGATATAGGGTTTTATTTCGAGTTTTCCTTCTTGGAGAGAAACATTAAAAGAATTTATATGCCATATATAAACCGATCCGGTGGTAGTATACGAGATTGTTAGGTTTTGAATACAATTACTATTAATTTTAATCTATACCAATAAATAAAATTGGAGTGTCTGTTTGTAATGTCAAAATAATAGGCTTTTTTCATGCTCACATGGTTATTTGCACGACACCTATGCCTAAAATAGCGATTATAAAATTTTTGTCCGTCTGTCTGTTTGTTCCGGGTAATCTTCAAAACGGCTGAACCGATTTCAAAAATTATTTCACCAATGGAAAGCTATAATATTAGGCCGTAAACTAGACTATATTTTATCCCGGTATTCCCACGGGAACTACGCGTGTAAAACGAGTATAAGCTAAGCGAGGGCGGGTTGCTAGTGTTAAATAATTACTAACCATAAATAAAATAATTTTTTCATCTATACCAATAAATAAAATTGGATTGTCTGTTTGTAATGTCAAAATAATAGGCTTTTTTCATGCTCACACGGTTATTTGCACGACACCTATGCCTAAAATACAGATTAAAAAATTTTTGTCTGTCTGTTTGTTCCGGGTAATCTTCAAAACGGCTGGACCGATTTCAAAAATTCTTTCACCAATGGAAAGCTATAATATCAGGGCGTAAACTAAGCTATATTTTATCCCGATATTCCCACGGGAACTACGCGGGTAAAACGACTAAAACCGAAGCGAAGCGAGGGCGGGTTGCTAGTATAGAATAATTTTCTTCTTACGAACTGGCAATAAATTTGTATCTAAATGTGGGTCAATATTTAATAACTAATTTTCTGTATCGGGTAGATAATTATAAAGTTTCTTTAATAACGATGACTTGTTGGATGTGAGACATCTTAGTCCGCCCGTAACCATGAACGCTGCAAAGTGTTCGAAACGTCGAGCAATCAAAAATCAAATACAAACGCGATAAAATCCGTAGTTTTATTTAAAATATGTAATACTCGCGTAAACATCAGAAATCATTACATAAACTGTT
Source organism: Lymantria dispar (assembly GCA_032191425.1). Classification (NCBI taxonomy): domain Eukaryota; kingdom Metazoa; phylum Arthropoda; class Insecta; order Lepidoptera; family Erebidae; genus Lymantria; species Lymantria dispar. Next base: position 9,868,970 of record CM063452.1, on the reverse strand, counting down.
TTTTTATTCATATATTACTATTTATGAATAAAAAAAGTTTGAAGAAGGACAAGTCGCATGTATGCGACCAGTAATAAAACTAGACGATAAGTAAAATAAAACATTTTGAATAACACCCGGCACAAACTAAAATAATAAAGCAAAAAGTATTACGTTCTCTTCAACAGGAATTATCAATTAAATGTCATTTAACGATTATATTGCCACGCGTGGAGCACTTAATCGAGTAATCGAATCGAATAGAGCTGATACTCTTACACTGCTGGACCGATATTAAACAACCATCACCGCAAGGAAACTGGCTTTGAAATGAAAAAAAAAACCGCATCGAAATCGGTCCAGTCGTTCAAGAGCTACGATGCCACAGACAGACACATACACACGGGCATACATCGACGCCAACCTTATAACATCCCCCTTTTTGCGTCGGTGGTTAAAAAATACCGATTGACTGTTTACAAAATTCTGCCTGTAATTTACAACAATGTATAAACAACCTTTAAGAGTGTTAACACACATTTTGTTTCATGACTAGCAAACCACCGCCGCTTCGCTTCGGTTTCAGTCGCCTTGCATTATAAATATCCAATATCATCAAAATATTATGTTATTAAAATTTTTTAGGGGTTTCTTGAGAGCAAAATAGCTTAAGTTTCTCATTATACAAGACGGGTCCAGCCGTTAGAAGAATACCCGAAACAGACATATCGTGTAAATAACCGTGTGAACTTGAAATAGACCTACTTTTAACATTACTGACACTTACATTTTATTTATTTGTATAGATTACTAGCAACCCGCCCTGGCTTCACTTCGGTTTCAGTCGCTTTACCCGCGGCGTAATTCCCGTTCCTGTGGGAATACCGGGATAAAATATAGCCTATGTTACTCCCTAATATTCCATTGGTGAAAGAATTTTTGAAATCGGTTCGGTGGTTTAAGCGTGAAAGCGTTACAAACAAACAAACATCCTTACTTTCGCATTTATAATATTAGTATGGATAACTACTTCTCATAAAAATAGAGAAATAATTCATGTAATTTAAATTACATAAAGTAATTTGAATTAAAAAAAAAACAAAAACTAAAACTTTAATTTAAATAACGCGAAGTAAACTAAATTACATCAAATAATTTTAATTGAAATTACTTCCAGTACAGTATTAATAAAAACGATTTATTTATAACTCACCTGCAATATTAACATAGTGCGGCTCAGGCGTGTATATCTCGTAATCCTTGGGCTTGCTCTGCTCCCGTTTATCAAGTTTAACGCAAGCACCAACATCAGCAAGCTTGGCAGTGTCATGGCTCGTGATCATGACGTGGGAACTGCTCAACTCGGTGTGGAGGAACCCTTGCATTCGAAGGAACACCAAAGCATTAGCTATATCCAATGCGTACTGCACCGATGCCTGAGCGCTTAGTATGCGACCCTGAAATATCATTATTTATTTATTTTCTGTGTGGTGACGGAGTAAGAATACAATTCACTACCCGTGGGTGTCGTAAAAGACGACTAAGGGATACGATATGCAATTAGGCAAGAGAAGGAAACCTCGTCATAAAAACCTATGTCGACACGTCTGACCAGAGCGATATCGTAGCTCAATTTCCGTTGCTATTTGATTTCTGATTGCCCAACATTTTACACGAGTCATGGTCATGGATTGACCAGTCCGGTGGTGATCATGAACGCTGTAAAGTATCCGAAACGTCGGACAATCAAAAATCAAATACCAACACGATAAAATCAGTTTTATTTAAAAAGAATAATTTGAAATTAATTAATTTGTTATTAATCTATTTACAAGATTGTAATTTAAAAAAAAACATTATAAAATGTTTTTAATTTTAACAGTAACTTTCATTTCTTTACAGCTCATATACGAGTACGTCCATTTGTTGCTCATGGGAATACAATTAACATAGTTATACCATTAACTCGCTAGATGAATAAGCATAAGGTTTTCAGTATTATTTCTCTTGCATTGATATCAACTAATTTACCTTAATCGTCTCTACCAGAACCATCGGGAAAGAAAGATTAGGATAACAGTACGTATATGAATGACTAAAGCAGTTAAGTGGTAGGGCTGTGCTACTGATAGTTACCTGTCAGCAGCCATAAATGAGTATGGTCCGGGATATTACCACAATCTTGCAGAAAATCAACGTTTGAGTAGTAGAAATTTCCTACGGCACTTCGTTCGGTGTGTGAAGAAACCAGAGGCCCAAAACCCAACTTACGCTAGACATACCCGATTGTGTCCCTGGTGGAGATCCTTGAGCGGCAGTTACCTCTTACCTCAGCACGCTATTTCTTTGTTTGCCATCAAGGAGAATAAAAAGGTCGGTCATCATACAAATTTATGAAATTTATTACTATCTAATAATACTATATGTGAATGGAACTATACTATAAAATCACGTTCAATAAGGTTTAGCTTTTATTACATTATCTACATTAGTATAAATTTTCAATAAAACCGTACATCCTAAATGTTACCTATTTTATTCTATCACCATACTATTTTTTTTTATTTGGCTGTTTCTATTACATACATAATCAGCGGTTAGTGGATTGTCTTTCAAACTAAACCAGCTAATTACTTTCGCTACGAATTCCCATATTATTTTACTTTCACTAAACCTCGTGAAGTCTCACGCATCACTGCCATTGACCTTGGTTTACAAAAGTTAAAATATAACGTTGGCATTGTTAGTAAGATTTAATTATTAATACATGTATATTTATTTAAGTCAGTCATTATCCTAGAGTGAGAGTTGTGGGGTTATTGAGATTGAAATTCGTGTTAGCGAACACAGTATTCCGTGTGATGACGGCGTAATAATACAATCACCATCCACTATCTTACCCGTGGGTGTCATAAAAGTCTACTAAGGGTTATAATATGCATACATGTATGTATGAGATACTTGGCTATGCAAGAGACAGAATACTCGAAATGAAATCCTATACCCACACGTCTTGACCACTGACGACAAGTCACATCTGATCAGGTGGTCGGCCCAACAACGAGGTGACGTGGGTACGGGTGGGTTATAGGCCCGCATGCCGTCCTTTCATCGCCCCGGATGGACTGGACCGCGCGTGCGCTTACCATAGCCCACCCATAAAAAAAAAATACCAACACGTCTTTCCAATGTGGTATAGTAGGTCAATTTGCCAGTGCAGGAGGCCCGAGACTAATAGTGGAACGCACATGACCTGAGATGATGACGAAGCCGACACACTTGTGCATTACATGTGTCCTGTATGAATGGATAAACTTATCATTTCACGCTACGATACAGTCCTTATTTTTATAGCGACTCCGTTTAACGATAGGATAAGAACGACCACTCCCTTACGCTTGTGATTCATAAAAGTTGTTTAAGGGTCTCCCCAAAAAAGGGGTGTCAATTATCAATAATTTCAACAACTATTACAAGTATTGGTTTCTTGCGGGCTCAGGCAATAGTTCTAATACTAGATTTGGCAATTTCATTCTCAAATCTAATTCTTGAAATAACACGAAAGCAGCGTATCCGAATTTAAATTACAGTAAAGCCTTTAAACCACTCGTGAAATATGATCAGCGGACCCAACACGCAAAACGAAATCGAGATAATTATTCGCAACTTTACTCCTTTCTCGCCACCTTGTTTTTTTTTTCAAATAAGTATTATCGATGACAAGTACCCGGTAGACCACTACAGGAATGTGGTCGTACGTGCTGATATAGGATTCTATGTCGGATTTTCCTTCTCGGCCGCGAGTACAGATAGCAAAAAATAGGCAAACGGGCATGATCATAATTATCTCAGCCCCACTGTCGGACTCAGGGATAATGGGAGGGAAATTGCCATACTATTCAACGCTGGTCAGACGTTGCAATAGGGTTTTGTTTCGAGTTTTCCTTCTCTTGCACAGATGTTATGCGCATATTATATCCCATAATCGTATTTTACGACATCTACGGGAAGATAGTGAGAGGTGAATTGTATTCTTACTCCATCACCACACTGATTCACAATAAGAAGCAATTAAGTTCAGTACTTACATGTACATGTAATATATCGTATATGGTCTCAACACATCTCTCGCATATTATATGCACGTTGCCGTGTATATCCGGATATATTCCCATTAACAGGATTATGTTAGGATGTCGACACTTTCTGTAACAAATGAAAAAAATTACATGCCAGTGTTGGACTAAGCCTTATCCAAAATAGGAGCCAAATTGATCAACCTTACCGGGCTGGTCATACGAATGCGTATATGGTTTTAATTAGTTTTCCGTCTCTTGCTGTTGTTATATGCATATAGTATCCCTCAATCGTCCTTTATGATACCCACCGGTAAGTATTATAATTTGTATTCTTGCTCCATCACCACGCGAAAAATAATATTAAGTAAATATTGATCGTGTGGTGACGGGAGTAAGAATACAGTTCACCATACCATATCCTGACCGCGTATGTCGTAAAAGACGGCTAAGGGATATAATATGTATATAACAACTGTGCAAGAGAAGGATAACTCAAAATTAAACCGTATACCAATATGTCGAAGCAGTATGGGATAGTAGAGTGGTAGGACCACACTGTCGACAGTTATCTGTCTACAGCCGCGGGCCGGTCCGTCCGGGGCAGTACCACACTCTCGCAGAAAATCGACGTCTGAGTAGTAGCGATTTGTTACTGCGCTTCGTTCGGTGAGCGAGAGAGCCGGAAGCCCAACTTTCTGAGGGTGTTTGCGTGTGGAGGGTTTTGGTGGTGCCCTTGGTATCATCGAGCCTCAATGCACGCACTCACACTCCCTTCACTTTCTTCGCGGTAGGCAACGGCCTTGTAAAGGTCTATGAGCGGCAGCAACACTTACCATCAGGTGTACTGTTTGCTCGTTTGCCACCGCTTGCAATAAAAAAAAAAGATCAATTTCCCTCCTATTAGGGAGGAGGCTGAAGCCCAATAGTGGGACTTGTATGAGCTGAGACGAAGTAAATATGATTTTTAAACAGTGCAAGATAAATAATTTTTTTTTGTTATTTAATTTGCTATGTGTTTGATTTGTAATGATTTAATTTCAACATTCAGCAAGCACTGTTTTGCCGTTTACATATGGACGTAGACCATCCCCACAAACGGAGGGATAGTGCCGCAAGGTAAGTAAGGTATTATTATCTCCTAAGATATCGAGTTCGACTGTTCGAATCCCGGACCGCTCAAAGTTTTATAGGGTTTTTCTGAGAGTAGAAATTACCAAGTTACTCCTTATATGTATAGACAGCTACTGGTAGTAAAATATTATTAAAATCGGTTCAGCCGTTTCGAAGATTGCACGGAATAAACAAAGTTTTGAACTGGTTTTTAGGCATAGGTATCGGGTAAATAACCGTGCGAAAAACTTAATATTTTGACATTACAAACAGACACATCAATTTTATTTATTTGTATAGATTTGCACTATAAGACGACCACATACCTAAGACGTTCTCAACAAAACTTGGCACTCTGGTTTTAGGCGGTTATCATTAGAAGATAAAAGAATTGTAAATATAATAAGACAGTCTCTTTCCGTTTGGTGACAGAGTAAGAATACAATTCACCACCCCCTCTCTTGCTCGTGGGTGTCGTAAAAGACGACTAGGGCACGGTAATATAATCTACCAGTAATCCAACTTCATACAAACGGACGAAACGCGAGCTGTACCTACGCGCCTCGATCTCGGCATGCGCTCGGCATGTAGACAGTCGCGACTATGCTGCAGTGACGAACGAACGGTGTTGTTTTTTTAACAATAACTGCGCGAATTTTTCACTAAAATACATAATTATACACATATTTAATATGACAAGTAGGGTATATTGTGCTGTTTTTGGTTGCATGAATTCGTCAATAACGAATCCAGAGATAACTTTTTTTAGATTACCTGGTAACTCTGAAAGGTAAAATTATAAAATAATTTTACTTACTAGTAGGTAGGTACATAATGTGTGTCGTTTTAATTTCCTTTTATCTCCCGAAAAAAGTTGTCTGGATTAATAAATAAAGTGAATAAAGTGATTGACACGAGTGAAATAGGTAGTTATAGGCGGTTCATGAATCATGTTACGGTACGCTTGTGTTAAAACTCATAATGTGTTTTGTTTTGTTAGTTTATATAATTCAAAGTAAAGACGTGGTATTTTATTATTAATAATATATGTTTATTGTACTATGTGTATGAATAGTACTAGAAAAAAAATATTTGACCGTCTGTCTGTGACTAGATAATTTAAATTTATAGACCGATTTGTTATTTAAACATAAACATGTTTTTTTTTAATTAAAACTACCAATCAAAAATCAACACGCATTCTTATTGCACACTTCCTATTCAATTCACAAAGTATTTTATTTGTTTATTTATAAGAAAAGTATATACAAAACTAAATGGAAACACAAAGTAGGCAAATGTAATTAAAATGCTGGAGGCGGGCAGCCCTATCACATGTTTACGTTTAGGCATTTAATTCAAGGTTACGGCCGAGATACATTACTGGATAGATGACTATACTGTGACTAAGGGATATCTTGTGCATCTAACAACTATGCAAGAGAAGGAAAACTTGAGATAAAACCCTATACCAACCCGCCTGTCCAGCGTGGTATAGTAAGTCAATTGCCCTCCCAATAAGAAGAAGGCTCGAGCCCAGTAGTGGGACATATATAAGCTATGATGAGTCTCAAACATAAGTTCAAAATTTACCTCAAAATGTTAATCTCCGTGTTACGTTTCTTTCTTACATGTTGAATGGTGACTCCCGACAATTTCTTAATCTGAACAGGCACGACCCCCCATTTACCCTGATTCCACGTCTTATTATTGTCTCCTGTCACATCCAGATTACTTGCACTCGCTATAGGCAAGCCGTAAGTACTTGTATCACTCTAAAATTTAAAAAAAATCACATTAAAATAACGAGGTACAAAACAAATCATTTGATAACTGTCACTTTTATTTAAAACTAGCAACCCACCCTCGCTTCGCTTTGGTCACAGTCGCCTTACCCGCGTAATTCCCGTTCCCGTGGTAATACTGGGATAAAATATAGCCTATGTTACTTAGGGATAATATAGCTGTCCAATGCTGAAAGAATTTTTGAAATCGTCACAGTAGTTTTTGAGATTTCTCATTACAAACATACACACACACAAAAAAAAAGTGTGCGTGCAAAGTACGCATGTCAGAAGTGAAACTTCCTTATTCTTTATCCTTCATCCCTCATCCTCTATCCTTTAATCCGTCAATTATAGACGGGATTAAAAATAATATAAAATAGTATATATATTTCTGTCTCATTTTTTACCGGCTTCATCCTACACATTTTTGTATTCGTGTCTCTTACCTGTCGTTTTTTCGTTGCATCCGGTTTGAAATCACAACGATTCTAAAGAAGTTTCACTTCAAAATACACATTTTTCCTCTTTATAGTGTAGATTCAAATTTACACTTTTTACTTCCGTGTGGTGACAGTATAAGAATACAATTCACCACCCCCTTTCTTGCCCGTAGTTAAAAGATAACTAAGGGATTATAATATGGAGATAACACACAAGAGAAAGAAAACTTGAAATAAAACTCTATACTAACTCGTCTGACCAGCGTGGTATATATAGTAAGGACTATTTATCTTCCATTGTGGAGGAAGTTAGAGTTCAACAGTAGGACGTATATGACCTGTGATGATGATGACACTTTTTATGTACCTATAGGCTAAAAAAAGTAATTACGACCGGTCAGTTGCAAGGAAACCGCCAGTTTTGTACTAGTCCAGTTTAGTTTCCGATTTCTCTGACTCTACATATGCGTATTTATATTACTGAAATCTGTATAAAACTTACTTTACTGTCATCAGTTTTGCTGGTGGCTGGCGACCGATCCTGGAGCTGTTCATCAGCCCATTGGTCAAAACTTTTCAATTCGCTCATCACTTCCCAAAGTTTCTCATCATTATCATCTCTATTAACACTATTAGAAGAATTTTGACTAGACTTTGTGTCGCCCGCTGCTTTACCGCCATCGACTTCATCATCGATTCTAGGATATTCAAGAAAATCTTTCACGTCGAAAGGTAGTGAATTATTCTTGTGAAAATTAGGCGGAGAATTCGCCTGATCATAGTTAAAGTCAATGTGCTTTTGTCCTCTGAAGTCTGTGTCTGGCGATCTATTTATCCTTTGACGTGATTGTCGCTTATATCTATGAGGTTCAGAATACGAGGACGTGGCAAACATATTCCCAGGCATGAACACTTGGTTTTGAAATAAAAACTGTATATTCGGAACACCTGTTTGTTCATAAACTATTCGATCTGGTGTAGTACTTCTTGCGCGTTTCTGTATTTTATTTTTATATTTGATAGCCGATTTCTTTTCATAATTGAAGGTGTTATCATGGTCAGCAGTGCAGTCTGTGCAAGAGACGGGTAAAGAATGACGACCGCATTTTTTCTTTACTGGTGTTTCTTGTTGTTCCTTTACTCCTGAAGATCGTCTTGCTTGGAATTCAGCTAGGTCTCTTTTGTATTCCTCGGTACGAATAGTACCTATATGTGTGGTACTGTGTGAATACTGATTTTCAGGGGTTGTGGAGCCTTCGGGGATCGCGTTGTGGGTCGTCACAGTCACACGTTCCCTGTGGACAACAACAATAATTGTTTTCGGTCTTACTCCAAATATTTCTAAAAAGATAAGTCGTCAAAACTAACAATAGAATGAGAAAATCTATAAAAGTACAAATAACAGAAACTAATGACCGTTCGGACGGCATTCAGGCAGCAAAAGCGTGGGACTGTTGCGGGTCAACGGCGACACGATCTACTTCAATTGAATAGGATTTTTGTATTGGACATTTTTAGATGCGCTTGCCCGTTTTGTATACGTATTATATTTGGATTACATTTGAGATGATGTTATAAAATATACTCCAATTATCAGGTAGATAGTTTCACCGCAGCCCACACATGTCCCACTGCTGGGCTCAGATCTCCACCATTATCCGAGGATATTCGACATAACACGCTGGTCAGGTGTATTTGTATAGGTTTCACTTCGAGTTATCCTTTTCTTGCATCGATGTTATATGCATGTTACATGCCTTAGTCATCTTTTACGACATCCACGAGCAAGAGAGGGGGTGGTGAATTGTATTCTTACTCCGTAACCACACCGAAAGATAGATAGGATAGTAGATAGTTTGATTATTAATGCTATTTGGTGCCGCGGTTACGAATTCTACCAACCCCTACATTGCTCGTGGGTGTCATAAAACAATCAAAGCTTTGAACATTCCCAAGGAGAGTTGCCGTTAGACAGGCGGCCGGTCATAAAACCATAGCCAATAACTTTTGCAATATGTACTGTGAAAGAAGAGTACATACTGCGTTAATTCCAAGTCATTGGGATAAGAGCAAGGTAATGATGCTGAATTTATTGTTTAATTATATTGATATTTTTTACAACCTTTTGTATACACTGCATATATTTTGAGTAGATAAAGTTCCCCTAAAACCTGCGCAGAACGAGCATTAGTTTATGGACATTTTTTGTAAGATCCACAAATGATTGTTTTCAGTTTGGCCGTAATTTGTTATATACCTACTTTCCCTGTGGTGACGGACTAAGAATACAGCTCACCACTCGCTAAACAGCCCCTGGATGTCGTAAAACACCTCTCCTTTAGTCCATTATAATATGCATATAATCTCTGTGCAAGAGAAGAAAAACTCGAAATAAAATCCTGTAACATTTCTGCCAAGTACGGCATAAGTAGGTCAATCCTATTGGGGAGGAGGCTCGAGCTCAGTGGTGGGACGTGTATGAGCTGAAACGTAATTTATTAGCTTGGTAATGTCAATCCTATTGGGGAGGAGGCTCGAGCTCAGTGGTGGGACGTGTATGAGCTGAAACGTAATTTATTAGCTTGGTAATTTTAGCGCAAAGTATTAATTATTTCAGGTACACAAATAGCAATTCGGGTCAATCTTTCAGCGTTCGAGTTTACTGTGCAAACTATCTAATATTAACGGCGCTTTATAATTGAGTATTCGCGAAAGGATAAACGTCTTGGATAGCAATAGCAACAAAATCTCAATTGCACAGCAACAAAAAAAAATAATAAACTTGGTAGATAAGAGTGCAAAGTAAGAGGCGATCATAATCAAGAGTACCGACACGACGGGACAGTCGATACACTTTTACCGATTAGCAATTTGATCAGGCTAGCGAATTTGTTCCCCGGCATTGTATATTGACAATTTGATCTCTTGTGAAATAACTCTTTAATGGTGCGATAGGCTGTCTCATGTATCATGTCAATCATGGTTTCAGATAAAAAAATAACTATTCATGAACAAGGGCCACGGAATTTTTACACTTTCCAATATCGAGATTAAATTTCCAAAGTGTAATAGTTAGTAGTTCTTCTACACTATAATTTTTGAAGCAGAACAAATAACGTAGTGATTCAAGTAACGATATCCAATGCCGAGCGTTATTCAATACGATTCCCACGCAAGGCAAGGCATTCCACAAGTGATTACCTAAGCCTGGGGAACATACCTATGGGTATTATTATGTAAAAGTGTGGTTTTAATTTTTTTTTAAATGGTGTGCGTGGTGTATGTTCTTTAATTGACCCATAAATTCTATGTTTTTACAACTGACCGTGACACCATTATTTATTTTCTTGGAGAATAGGATTTATTGAAGGATGTTCCTTCAAAAATAAAAGGTATATAACATCTACATATGTGCATGTATGGCTGTAAGGTTTACTGATCTTAGTTCGTCACCACACAGATATGACCATAAATCACCACCTCCTCCCGCGAGTGTTGTAAAAGATAAATAAGAGATATCTCTTAGTTGTCATTGTATGCAGATAATATCTATGCAAGAGAAGGAATTTTCGAAATAAAAGTATATTAGGTCCTTACATATGAAATTAGCGTTTTGTCTTACTGACCACTTTGATCTGAATTATAAATTCATTTAGCTTGTGTACATTTGAGTTTTGAAAACAGTCATTGGTTTTTCCTCATTACCGCACAATGGAAAACATGAAATATCGGTATATTTACGAGTACGAGTTCTACCGTGGTACCAGTGCAGCAGAAACAGCTTGAAGGATTAATGATGTGTACGGCGCTGGTGTCGTAAAAAAGCACGGTATGTTTTTGGTTTCAACGTTTTCGTTCTGGCAATTTCGACCTTCAGAACCAGCCCCGTAGACGGCCGGAGACCAAAGTGGAAAATGAAGAATTAAAGGCTATTGTGGAAGCGGATCCTTCACAAAGCATTGCCGAGATATCTGCAGGCTTCGGGTAAGTGACAAAAATGTATTAATTCACTTGAAGCAAATCGGGCAAGTAATAAAACTTGAACGATGGGTACCTCATGAATCGAGTGAATCGAACTTGGAAACACGCGTCAACTGCTGTGTTACTTTTCTCAACCGACAGAATAATGAAGGGATTTTAAATAGAATCATTACTTGTGATGAAACTGTACGATAATCGGAAGCGCTCGTCGCAATGGCTGAACTCTGGAGACCCAGCCACTTGTGTTGTGAGTGTTTGGTGGACTAGCGCTGGTGTCGTTCACTACGGCTTTTTAAAATCTGGCCAAACGATTACGGCAGATATCTATTGTCAGCAACTGCAAACCATGAAGGAAGAACTAGCTGCTAAACAACCGAGATTGGTCAATCACTCTAAGCCACTGCTGCTTCACGACAACGCAAGACCACACACTGCACAACAAACAACCACTAAGTTAAATGAGCTACAATTGGAATGTCTGCGACATCCATCGTACACCCCGGTCCTTGCTCCAACAGATTACCATTTTTCCGGAATTTGGAAAACTTCTTACAAGGAAAAAAATTAACTCCGATGCAGCAGTTCAAACCGCCTTCAAAGAGTTTATTGATTCTCGCCCCCATGGTTTTTTTAGTAAAGGGATCAATGAACTACCTATGTATATATAACAACTATGCATACTTTGATTAATTAAATATATTTTACAAAAAAAAAATGACCTTATATTCCTCCCGTATAAAACGCCAATTTCATATGTAAGGACCTAATATATCAACCCCTCTGGGAACGTGGTATAGCAGGTCAATTTTGCTCCTATTGTGGTGGGGGCTTCAACTCAGCAGTGAGTGCGTCCCACTATGAGCTAAAATGATGAATTACTATCACAATATCAAAACCAATAAAGAACATCGTTTTACGATTGAATGGGTGATGAGGCCACCTCAACAAGTGGATATTTTAAGTGCTCGATATAAAAAATGCTTTCAACAGTCTCCCACACGAGACGCTGAAGGAGGCACTTCGATACCATGGAGTGCCTCCGTATCTTGTGAGACTGTTGGAGGCGTACCTCGAGGGAAGGCACGTGCTCTGGGAAGGGGGCGACGGGCGTATACATCGCCATCGGGTGGAGTGCGGCGTCCCACAGGGCTCGGTCCTCGGTCCGGTGCTCTGGAACGTCGGATTCGACTGGCTCCTACGGGGTCAGCTCCTTCCTGGGATGGGGATCATCTGTTATGCAGATGACACCCTTATCACGGTGAAGAGGGCGGACTTCCGGGGGGCTGTCCGATTGGCAGAGGAAGGAGTGGCGCTCGTCGTGGACTGGATTGGGATGTTGGGTCTGAGGGTCTCACTTGACAAAACCGAGGCCCTCCTTTTTCATGGCCCACGTCGAGGTCCCCCCCGAGGAGCACACATCAGTGTGTCTGGGGTTGCCGTGCCGGTGCAGGCCCAAATAAAATATTTGGGTCTGCACCTCGATTCAAAGTGGAATTTCGGGCCACACTTTGCCCAGCTCGTCCCGAGGCTTGTCAAGTCGGCCGCGGCGCTGGGAAGGCTTCTGCCGAATACTGGCGGTCCTGGGTCGTCGTGCCGGCGTCTGTACGTCGGCATCCTGCGGTCCATGGCACTGTATGGTGCCCCTATCTGGTCGGAGTCCCTCACCGCCCGCAACAGAGCCCTCCTGCGTCGACCGCAGAGGGTCATCGCGGTAAGGGCTATTAGGGGCTACCGTACTGTATCCTGGACTGCGGCAACACTGCTGGCGGGCGACCCCCCTTGGGCACTGGTGGCGGAAGCGTTGGCAGAAATATACCGGTTCCGCGCCACATCGCGAGTCAACGGCGAGCGAGTCTCCACAAGGGGATTGGGCAGAGTTCAGGAAGTGGCCCAAAGGGAAGTCATCCGGCGGTGGAGGGAGGATCTAGAGTCCCCCGTAGCAGGGCGGGGGACTGTGGAGGCGGTTGCGCCGCATCTCCACCGCTGGCTCAGGAGAAGGCACGGCAGCCTTACATTTAGGATGGTGCAGGTGCTTACCGGACATGGGGTCTTCGGTAAGTACCTGCACAAAATTGGAAGAGAAGAGGCCCCAGGATGCCATGAGTGTGGCGCGCTAATCGACGATGCGCGCCACACACTAGAAGTATGCCCCGCCTGGGGGCCTCAGCGCCACGTCCTGTCAACGGACATGGGAACAGCGGACCTGTCGTTGTCGACCATCATCTCGAAGATGCTCGGCAGCGACAGCTGTTGGTCGTCGATGGCCTCCTTCTGTGAGGCTGTCATTACAAGGAAGGAGGCCGCGGAGCGGGCACGCGAGGCACTTGCGTCCGCAGACTCGCTCCGCCGGCGGCGACCAGGGAGGAGGAGACGCCGTTATGCGCTCCTCCTTCCACCGCCCTGAATGATGACAGGACGTGGCCAGACGGCCAAGCGTTGGGGTGTCGGGGATAGAATGTCATCAGACGATCTCTCCGGCACCTCGTAAAAGCGCGGAAGGGGCCGCTGTGGTTTTAGTGGGTATTTCGGTCACTTCTGTGGCCGGCGAGTCCCACACACACTCCCCTGTCTGTAACCGGCGGGGGATAGTGCGTAAATGCATTTCCACAGCGTGAAAAAAAAAAAAAAAAAAAAAAGTGGATATTTTAAGTGGCTTAGGCACAAATAAAAAAGCTAATAATGTTCATCCACCCATCCATTAATTAGCCCATAGGCGTTCACTGTTGGACAAAGTCCTCCTCACGAGAATGGCACTCGGAACGTTCCTGTACTACTTGCATCCAACGGTTCCCTGCGACTTTCAAGATGTTATCAGTCCACCTTGTAGGGGTCGTCCTACGCTACTTCGTCCGATTTGTGGTCGCCAATCGAGAACCTTTCTTCGCAAACAGTTATTGGTTCGACGAGCGATATGGCCCGCGCTTTGCCATGGTCCGATACACACGTTCTTCTACGGTTTGCCGTATTCCGGAAATATCGAGAATAGCCTTCGTAAATAACGTTCACTTATGTTACACAATACCCAGCGTAGTACAATATATCAATTTCCCTCGAGCTATGGAAAAGGCTCGAGCCCAGCAGTTGGACATAATATATGAGTGTAAATGATGACGATAGTGAACTTAAGATAGTTATAGAGGTGATCATGATATAGGAGGTGGTTTTGTCTATAATGAAAAATTACATGGAGAAATATGGGTGAGGTGAACATATTTCACGAGCGGCACATATCTACCTATTCCCTAGGAGAAAAAGTTATCCTAAATTTAGTTTGTTTGCTACATTTTCACGCCTAATTACTCAACATAGTAATATAAAATTTCACATACAAGTTGTCAGGGTTACAGGCAAGAATATATGACACCTTTTCTGCAGAAAAAAAAAGTGCTGATCTCCAGGTATAGAAAATAACTTTTAAGCAGTCTTATGAATAATAGCCTAGCATATCTGTGGAAATGTGGGCATAGAAATCTCTAGCAATCTAAGCAAACAACAAAAATAAAACTGAATTAAAGATTAAGAAAGACCATTGTAAGCAGTAGGTAGGTACGTTAATCAGTTACTTTCCAGTTCGCGAATGGTACAACCATTCAATTCAGATACAATTTGCTTAGTCAAGCAACTTATCAAAGCCCCGTCAAAGGTAAAGCCATTGTAATCTCCGTTACACCGGAACTCATAACAAAGGTTCAACAGTTTCAATATCGATACAAACAATACATTATGCAATAACGTAATTAAACTAGAAAGCACCCGTACGTCAGCTAAAATTGAGTGACACGATGATACTTACATAAATAACAATGCGTTGGGACCAGCAATTTTGGTTATTTGTAAAGCAATAGAGAACCACTTGACTATCCACAAATAAGTTTAGTGAAAGTAAAATTTCAATAATACTGTTTTAGAACCATTGAAAGGCTTCAAGATTGAATCGAACTAATAATTAATGGAACCATCAATCACGACTGTGAACCGGTAGGTATTCTTTTGTAGTTACTTTTTCGAAATTACTCGGTCGTGCGCAGTGAATGCTCCGTTCAAAAAACTTGGACACTAGTTTTTGTTCGTCCCGTGTATTTAAATAAGGGAAAGTGGTATACCTTCTCAGTAACGACTAATGAAAGTTTACTCCTTTATTTTATAGAAACTCCTTCGACAAATTTATTTTTATAGCCCTAGTCTAGGGAGGCTGCTTTCCAGTGACAGGGCAATGGATTGGGTCTTAGAACTTGGGTATATTTTAAAGTCTTTCTTTGTGCACGAATCTGTTACATTCGTGTGTTATCTGCTTACACCCGTTCGCCAACTCTTATGCTTGTCGAACTTGTTGATACATTGTAGTTAGGACAGGACATATGGACATCTTACATACATCTTTTGTATCGCTAAAGTACTGAACTGTTTAGTCTAATTTTGTATCTCTCGTATATTCTAGACAATTAAATAAGCAAATTAAATAACTCTTCTTTCGGCAAAGCGAAATTGCTAATCTTCATTATCATCCCAGTTCGTATACGTACGACTGATGAGTTCTATCCTCCTCCATATCATCATCATTCAGCCTTTTGCTAGAAGTAGGCCACCCTCATATTTCGCCATAAAATGTGGTCCTGTGCTAACTGCTGTCAACAACGTCCAGCAAACTTCACCAGGTCGTCGGTCCACCTGGTGGGGGGTGTCCTACACTGCGTCGTCCGATACGTCGTCCTCACTCGAGAACCTTTCTTCCCCAGTGGTTTTCGGTTCGCCGAGCAATGTGGGCTGCCCATTACCACTTCAGCGTGCTAATTCTTCGTTCTATGTTGGTGACACCCACTCACCTACGGCTTACCGAATTTCGGATTTTATCCTAATTATAGCTAGTTTCATAACGCGCTTGGATGAGGCCTACATTTAGGACTCACTTTTCCGTGCCGTATATATACAGGGTGTCTCAGGTTATGGGGCAACTGGTCAAAAGGGAGCTAGGCAATGGTGGTAGGAACCCATGAAAAAAATTTGAACGAAAAATATCGATTCGTTAAGGAATTAGAGACATGTAAAGTTTTCAATTTTGGTCGTCGCTTTTTCGTGTAAATCTGATTGAAATGTATAAAGTCAATGATACTTAATACGCAACATATTCATACTTTGTTAAATGTTCATTAGAAATTGAATAAATCAATGATTACATTCACATAAACAAAACAAACTTCGCTTTAAAACAGCTGATCGGCCTTGGACCGATGACCGCTCGTAGGTACAAACCTACACTATAGTGTTTGCTAAATAGCATGGCAAAAGATGTGATTTGGTGACCTTCACCATGATATCATCAAATCCAAGTAATTTATAGCTAATTCTATCGCTGTCCATACAAACCGTCTTATCGTTGTAATATTGTGGTGAAGGTGTCTAGACTGTACAGAGGTTACAAACATTTGTCTGCGTGTAATTTGTTTAGAATTTTAATTAAGAAATTATTAAACACCTACACGTGCAATAATAAAGCATACGTACACGTTACCTACCTTACCACTGCCCTAGCATGAAACATAGCTAACCTATCTTAAGGCTAACTTTTTGTTAAATACGTAAGGTGAGGTAAAATAATATACTAAAATAATTTATTTATGACTTTACAAAAATCTATAGTTCTGGACTGTCACTTCCACTTCTGTTACTATCACTGCTGTCTGATACATGAATTATGAATGCATCAATCTTTCGGTATGTACTGTCATCGAGGCCCATCATTTTTTTTCAATATCTTTTACGTGCTCCACACGGAATGTCAAACAAAATGGCGACTGGGCCACACGACGCCACTGATCTCGTACATCTGACGCTAAAATCACTTAAGAAAAGATTTTATGTTTGATACACATAACCTAAAATCTGGCATCTACTTGTGCGATCCTTTAGGTTTATTACACCTGACGGTAAAATGAGTTGAAAGGAATGTGTCTTATCTTAAAACTTGGCATTTTTTGGGCGTTACATAACTCTTCGAAGCTAATTACGTATTTAATTATAGGATCTATATTATATTGAATTTATATAAATATTCTCGGTACTTTAATTTTAATGTTACTTAAAAACTTTTGATATTCAGACATTTGAAAGTAATTTGGCATTGTTATCAATGATATTATTTATAAAATAATGAAATGTCACCAGTTACAGGTTAATCTGGTATTTTAAAACAATGAAATACATGATTATAGGATGTTAAAAACATATATTTTCTATGGTAATTTTACTAGATTTCGTAAAATTTTGGGTTGTGCTGTTTGTAATGTTGCTTCCTGGTAGGCATCTACCAAGAGAATTTTGCGATACAACTTTTCGATAGATTTGTATGGTAAGTGATAGATTTTTTTGCATTTTAACATATCGTGGTGAAGGTAGGTGAAGGTCGTCTTTTGCCACGTTATATGGCACTGAGTATATTATTGAAACGTTTGCATAATTCTAGGTATTACTGAATGAATTTATACTGTTGAAGCTTTACGTGCCTAAATGTATTCTGTCTGTACATGCCTACATAATACGTAACATTTAAGGCACAGACTCTTAGACACATTTTTTTGAAATCACTATAACTTTTATGTTATATTGTTTTTTTGTGTAATGTACCTTCTAATTACGATCTATGACCGTTAAACTACAACATACTCGAACAGTTGCCCCATAACCTGATACATCCTGTATAGACACAGGTTATAGACCAGTGTTTTCAGACACTGTATGTTGGATGAAAAGTTTGCCGAACACTGTCCAATCTAATTGGATTAGTCGGCTGACCTCTTACTTGAAATTGTATCTACCTAACTGGACTCCTTCCGTGTGGGGACGGTGTAAGAATAAAATTTATCATCCTCTCTTTTGCTTGTGGGTGTCGTAAAAGACGACTTAGTGAATAAATATGCATATAACATCTATGTAAGACAAGGCAAATTTTAAATGACACCCTATACCAACACGACTGACCAGTGTGGTAAAGTATTCCATTCCCTTCTATAGTGGAGGTGTTTCGAGCCCGACAGCCCGCTGTTTGAAAATGGAAAACTGGACTGTTTGTCTACTATAGGAAGGAAATTGGACTACTAAATCACGCTTATCAGACGGATTGGCTTTATTTGTAGTATTCATTGTCCTGCCTTTTCTTATATGCATATTTTATCCCTTAGTCGCCTTTTAGGACCACGGGCAAGATAGGGTAAGTGGTGCTTTTCATTCTTGCTGCGTTACCACAGAGAACTAGCGGTGTTGTGTAATGCTAGGGCCACAGTAGCGGCTAACGTTATAATGCCCAATAGCGCGATAATTTTTAACGTGCTTAAGTGGGTGGCTACACTTGATCGGTCAACGTGAATGCTCATCATTGGCGATAAAAACGGCATTAATTTTGAATTGAAGCAAGATGGATGTTGATAGAGTTCGTATTGTTGTGGAAAACGCATTTGGTGTTACGTCAGCACAGTTGAGTACTTAGAAAACCTATAGCTCTACAACCAAACAAAGCTTCAAGAGTCGTAATGGCATGTGCTTTATTGTATAACTTTTTAAGGAAAAGTTCTAACGCGTGGTCAATTTACACCCCATCAGGCTATACAGACAATTGTCAACGGAGAAATAATAAATCCTGAAACTTGGAGATAAACACGTGCGAACCCGTCGCGCTCACGACGCATAACACTGACACTGGCGTAGTGTGGCCGCTGCATTGCATTAATTCTCGCGTTAATCTCTTTGATGTACCGCCACTTGAGCTATTGCCTAACGCCAAACGGCAATGTTAATGCCGTTGTCAAATTATCGCGTTAAGTCGTGGCTACACCTACGGTTAACGTCCATTATCGCAATAATTAATGGCATTTCTCGTTAGTGTGTCCCCAGCATTACAAATTAACAAGTTTAAGTTTGTTGCTGCACTGCGGAGGTAGCAAGGTAGAAAGAGATGAAGGACATACATTATGTTTTCATTCGCTGTACATGGCTTCCTCACGGATTGAAGTCATAACATGTTAAGTACTTAACATGCAGGTCCATCTGAACAACTAGTCACTGAGAATGCAAAGTAATTTCGTTAAGGGAAGTTTTCTTCAAATATGAATGAGTGGCAAACATTTCACTTCACAGTTGGCGGGCAGGTTTATAAACGCAGTTGGTGTAATATATTTGGCAAGAGTGTGCTACTGCCCCTCATCATCCTGCTCTTTTACCCATTTACATTGAAGTTGTCGCAATATGTAGGTACTCTTATTCCATGGTAGGCACCTATATATTGCAAAAAAATTGCAATAATAGTCCTCCCGTGACTATGAACGCTGGAAATTGCTCAAAACGTCAGGAAATTAAAAATCAAAAATACATACACGATAAAATCCGCACAAATACTGTGTAAGCATTAGAAACCATTCTGGCAATAGTTTTATGACTGGTACGCCTGCCTGACATCAACCCTTAGGAATATAATTCTTGACCAGAGATCAGATGGAGTACAGTCCAGGTCGATGTAAAACTTTTGGTAGTCTTTTACGACACACGCGAGCAAGGTAACTGTTGAAAACTCAGTGGAAGGTGATGTTCCCTCCCATTATAAAGGAGGCCCTTCTAATGCGCCGTGAACTCAGAGGAGGCATGGATTCAGAAAAAGAAGAAAACAAGCGACACGAGACTGATGCATCAAGTTTATTCTCTTTTGGGAAATTATTTTGGGATAAATAAAAAAGAAATAATTTCTCTTGTGGTTCTTAGAAGCATGATTGTAATAAAATTAGGAAAATATTTTTAAAAACGCGCAAGCGATATTCAGTTTAAGAAGAACATCATCTTCTCAGTCCATACAAGTTCCACTGTTAAGTTCGGGCCTCATCCACAATGCGAGGAAAGGGGTATGCCCATTCATGGTTTCCACTAGGTACGGTGAAGAACAGCAATCAAATTATTATCAAAAACCCATTATGCTTCAAATATGCATTATATAACAAAGGGAATAACATTTTTATTATTTTTAAACAGCGATTGAGCAAATTATAATTGTAAAAAACACGTTAAAACGCGATACTTATTTTGTTTACCTACATGAAAATAACGTAATTTTATAAGATGAATAAATATTTTTCTGCTATAACCCGTCGAGTTAGAGATATAATCTTTTCTGTTGTAGAATATATATTTAAAACCTAACAAAATAAGGTAAGTTTCATGAATGTTCAATTTGAAACCGTGTTCCATACTTCAATGGGCATTCCCCTTTGACCTACTATACCGCGCTGATTAGACCTGGCTGGCCTAAGGTTTTATATCGAGTTTCCCTTCTCTTGCGTTTTTGATGTTTTCACGAGCAAGAGGGGGGATATTGAATTGTATTTTTACTCCATCACCAGGCGGCAGAACATAAATTCAAACAAATCAAATTTTAGGTACTCGAGGTTCAAACCTGAGACCCTCAATACCTTATTACAGAATTGCTATTAGGTATTTTCATTTGAATTTAATGAACTTACCAAAGAAATAAAATTAACAACGAGTTAAGTAATTGTATTTTAGACAATAATTAATACACTTTAAATTAAAGTTTATGGTTAAAAAGTCGGTCAGTAGGTACTTAGGCAGGTTTTATCTGTATACGAATTTAAAGGTGTCATTGACTTAGTCGTAAAGTAGGTACAGAACGTACTTAGTTAACTAAGAACAATATACAATACATAATAATATATCCTTATTATGCTAGGTATTTTTTTATTTTATAATAAAGGTAGGGTAGGTAGATTTGCTCTGCATTTTCGCCGTTTATTTTGCATTGAGGGCATAAGAATACAATGGTCACCATATAATCCTTTCATGAGAATATAATGTCCGTAAACATTTCGTAAAATTAATGGAGTGTAAGTCATAATCCGTGTGGTGACGGAGTAACGATACACTTCACCACTCCCTATCTTGCCCGTGGATGTCGTAAAACTGAGGAATATAATATGCATACAACGTCTGTACAAAAGAAGGAAAATTGGAAATAAAACCCTATACCAACCCGTCTGAACAGTGTGGTATAGTAGGTCAATATCCCTCCTATTATGGAAGAGGCTCGAGCCCAGTATTGGGATGTATATGAGTCGAGATAATGAGATGATGAAGTCGATTACATCATTGCGATAGAAGGTAAACTTCAAATAAAATCTGCAAATTCCTTTGGCCCGCACGGTATAGGTATTCAATAATTCTTATTGGGGAAGGCCCGTAATAAGAATTAGACAAAGATATAGCTATAATAGTTACGCCTTGACGTCAGGCAGGCGGTCCGTCATAAAACTACTGCCAAAAACTTTTTCAATATGTACTATGAAAGAAGAGTACATAATAAGTCGATCCCAAGTAATTGCGATAAGAGCAAGATGATAATGATATAGGTACCTAGATAGATTGAGAAGAAGGCAAATAAATACGTATATCAAGTAACTTGCGTAACCTATAACTGCCTACGGCTTTTAGGTCTCAGGATGGAAAGAGTCCGAGTTAAGCATCACCGACTTGCCTGTTAAAAAATTCTGAGCCGTTTGCAAATCGTACAGAGTACCTACAGGCAATGGTCGTTGTGTATCTTATTCTGGATATAAGTTACCCACATAGGTAAAATGTATTCGCGTTACATCTCTTAGCCCTTCGATAATAAAGATGTGAAGTTATATAAAAAATATTTAAGTGCGAGCGTACCTGTATATTGCCTAGGTAGTACCTATACTAATAGGCGCACAAACAGTAACTAAAGCTAGGAATGGTGCAGGACCATTACTAGTTATTAACAATTAAGTTGCATTTACCAGCTCCTTGTAATGACACAATAATGTTGGCCTTTATCAGATTTAAATCAAATGTATTGTACAATTTTATCCTAATGAATTAACTTCTGTGAAGCACTTACATCATTCTGGGCTGGGAGTCACAATATATGAGGTATGTACGTAATACATACTGGTCCTATTGTTGTCCAACGTTTTGTTAGGCACTTTTTTGTTGACCTAAAACCTACCTACACGACCGTACCTATGTATCTTGTTTGCAAGCACTATCAGCTGATAAAATCGTAAGCGCCATCTAATTCAGTCTTTAGAGACTTCTATTTTATGAAAGTTATAAACTATTTAAAAAGTGTATGCCACAACTAATAAAGAATAACGAATTATTTTCAAAGTATATCAGGATTGTATATCACCAAGGATTTTATTAAAAGTGCACAGAAATTACTCACCGCCGCAACCACTTGAATACTCCCATATCCTGCAAAGTATCCACTTTTTGTTCGATAAAATCACACAGAAAACAGAAGTCGGCAATTACTACTATAAATTTAATCTGATGTAAATGTATCAATTATAACGGAGTCTGATGATACGAAGAACACGCGGAACATTACCGGCGCATTAGAAGTCCGATCGCTACAAAAAACGACTAGCAACAATGACCGCCGATATATTGTGCGGTCAGACAAAACATCACGAACAACGCGGCAATCGCAATGAGTTGAATTTAGTTTTTTGTACAAATTACTTTTCGTTGCGCTCCGGCGATCCACTTCATGCGCGCCGGTTGTTGAGCGTCGAGCCTCGTCACTCGTCAAGTCTAGTCTGATGCGGTCAGTGGGCTCATAAACCATAAAATGTGCATACACCATACAAAAGTATAATACAATTTTTTTAATTTCTTTAGGGTCATTTAGGGTAGTTTAAAATAAAGTGGAATATTAAGGTTATGAAACGATTTCTTACTTCGCAGTATCTTTTCCTAAAGTTTCTGATTTACTTCTCACGGCTTTGTATTCATTTAAAAACTTCTTCATTGCAAAGTAATACGGTACTAATTAAACAATACGCATTATTACCATTTCTATTAAATTAGACAGCGATGTATACTTTAGAAAAGCAAAATACTCATTCTTCCAATGTTTGTTTATTTTTGATTTTGACAAATTGACAGTGGCGAAATCATAATATTATGATTTAGAGATAAAGAGGAAATGATGTGCAGGACCGGAGGAAAAAATAGAATTTCCTTTTATGTATTTGTGGATAATTATTCAAATTCAGTGAAGCACATGTCATTGTTTTCAAATTTGTTGCTTTTTACTGTTGTTATATACTTTTTAAACAAATTTATTTTTAATAAGTTTTAATATTTTAGATTTATTATATTTTGGGTAACCTTACGAATTGAAATCTTAGTCATACATTTCCGGTTCTCATATACCGCCAATAACACAATGGACTTTTGATATCAAAAGCTACAGCAAATTATTGTACTAAAAATTAAGAAAGTTTAAAATAAATTGTATTTTAAAATTTTATATGTCGTGTGCTAATAAATAGTGGCATTGCTTGATCGTTCACTATAAGGAATCTAAAATTATCAATATTTATTTCCACGCCATCTATCGTTTGTTTTTCAAATAACCAAATTATATAAAATTACTGGACTTATAGTCCGTAAAATCAAGGGGATGAAAGTATCTTACAAATTTGGTTTAGAAAAATTTGCTTAAAAAGTAGCGACATCTCACGGGGAGGATCAGTAGTTTTTAATTTTTTAGTTATAAAATGTGACGGTAGATGTAAGTACAATATAAAATTTACTAACAAGGAGACATGGGCGTACCCAGGTATCAGCTGCCCCCCTAGAAGATAAAATAAACGTCAATTTTCCTGGCAAGTGGGAATTAAAAACGTGTTACCTACTCTGCGCAAAATGAAGTGTTGGAAACAAAACATCTTTTCAGTCAGATATTTTGATTTAATATTTTTTATCTATAATTAAATATTCTACAACATTCGATATAGTATACTGTTAGCGACGCAATACGCAATATAATTTAAATCTCCCGCGAAACCATCGCATCTCGTAGTTTCCGCTCGCGACGTGATAATCAGAGCCATCTAGGATTAAAGCCGAATATAATTTGGAGAAAACAACATCTAGCGCTAGCTCTATCTAGTTACGGACGACACTCAACAGTACTTTTTCCAGTAAAGAGAAATAGCATCAATTTATTTTATAATATACGGTCAATAGCGACATCTTGTATTGAATAGCAATACCACGAAGAACGTTCTAGAATAGGCTATTCTGGAAAGGAAAGACAGTGATAGCAAGTATGAGACAAGGATGGAAACAGAGTCTAGTATTTTCTAATGGTGTAAAAGTAACGAAAGAAAGCGTACCCGTATGTATTCGTTACTGGAAGAATGAGTACTCGTTACTTTCGTATCGTTACGTTACTCGTTACTTTTGATACCCGTATCTTAGGACACCGAATCGAGTCGTATTCCGTACGCTTACAGTATAACGTCACGAAGTAGCAACATACGCAATTTGTAGAATACATTTGTAGACCAAGCCGCGTAAGGTACATTTTTCACTTTACCGTATATTGCACCAGACTTGTTTTAAAGTTATCCTAAATTTAGTTTCATTTAATAGATAACTTGTAAAACCGTTGATAACTTGTAAAAATAGTGACCATGAGCTTATATTATTTCTAATCTTAAACTTTGTCTACAAACACAATACATTCACCAAGCAGGAAAAAAATTAACGACGAATTTCCAAATTATATTTTACTTATCAAACAAACATCGTTCTTTGTACCGTACGTCTTTAAATTAATAGAATAAGCGCACGAATGCATAATAATATTTATAAATATATATATACGATCACCAAACGTTTTATTACAGGCATCAACGTTACTTGTGTGAACTAAAACAGTATAGGTACCCATGATACGAAACATGCGAGTAACGAAATGGGTTCGTGAGTAACGTTTCGTTACTTCGTACTAAGTGGCGCACCCGTTACTCAGTACCGAATACATACGGTTTGCTACAGTACTAGTATTTTCTACCTATTTCAAGAGCGAGAATATTTGATTATATAAGCGGGATAGTGAGGCAGAGCAAGGCAATTCAGTTCGAAATTTCGAATACAATTCAATTCACTTCGGAGTTTAATACGAGCGAATATTTCATGCGCCATAATAGTGTCTTATAGTTTAGTTTCGGCGACACGAGATTTACGTTTACTGCGCAACAACTGGCAATATTACTCCGTCAAATGGATATCAGGAAATTCTTTGAAAGAGGTGAGTCAAAACAAAACACATATGTACCTAATATGATTATTTGATTTGTTTAAGGGGGGCTCTCTTGTAAGTGTATAGGAAGTAAATGATATTTGAATGTGATGTTTTTATAGGTATCTTGATCTTTATTTATTACCACGTTTTTATTAGGTCGCTTTCTTGTCTGTCTGTTCGTCTGTTCCGTACAAATCTTGCAATTGATTTTAAACTAACTTCCCGATGAGCTAGATAGAGACTTGAAATTTTGACTGTAGCACTGTAGGTCAGAAGTGGATGTTTGTTCGTTTGTTTGCTTGTTTGTTTGTAAGTTTAAAAAACATTACACATTTTTTATGACTAAATAGCAGAAAATAAAAAAATAAATACATTTTTTTAATATACCACGTTTTTAAAACGGACTAAAAAGTATAACGAAAAACGTGGGGCGCAAGAAAAAAAAATAAGATAGGTAATGATAAAAAGTGTAAAAAGTAGCAGTCGTTGAGAAACCTCATGTTAGATGAGCTTTCTCATTGACTGCTACTTTTTATGCATATATATTTGCAGTAGAATAAAATTTGTAATTTAGGTATTCTATTTCATGCTCCCCACGTTTTTCGTTTTAAATTTATCAAGAATTTCTGTAACTGTTATAAATTAAAAATGCTTTTTTTTTTTTTTGTGGGTGGGTCGCGGTCGGCGCGCCTCCGCACCACTCCGTCCGGGGCGACAGAGGGGCTTAAGCACGCAACTCCCGCGACCCACCCGAAAACCACGTCGCCTTCGTCATTTGGCCGACCACTGGAGCAGCGTTAACTTGTCGTCAGTGGTCGGCCCGATGGAATACCTCTAATTGGGGTACCCTCCCATCGACCGACGTCCCCCCCTCAGGGAGGACGTCGGTCTTTCCTCACGCGGTCGGCCTCTCGGCGGGTGACGGACTAATCCCCGGTCACGTCACCCGCGGCCTCGGCTAGGGCGGCATGAGGTGCAGATAGTTGCGCCTACGTCGCCCCAGTCACCGGCGGCGGATCTCCTCATCGAGGCTGCGCTCCTCGCGCAGGCGATCCGCCGCCTCCTTCCGCGAGATCACTGTCTCGCAGAAGGCTGCGACCGCGTCCCAATTCCCGACGCTGTCGACCATCGCCCTAGCGATAGCCGGCAGCGTCAGGTCCGTACCGATGATTGCGACGAGTTCACAGCGCTGCACTGCCCAAGCCGCGCAGGCCTCGAGCGTATGGCGCGCCGTGTCCTCGTCGCAATTGCAGTGGTGGCAGGACGGTGTACTCTCCCTCCTAACGACCTTGTGCAGGTATTTGGCGAAGCACCCATGCCCCGTCAAAACCTGCACCAGTCGGAAGGAGAGCACCCCGTGCTGCCTTTCCAACCACTGCATCAGCACCGGCTGGAAGGCCTCCACGGTTCGCACCCCGAACCGAGGCCTCTCCAGCCGGACTGCCCAACGGGCAATGACGTCTCGGCGGGCGTCGACGCGCCAGGCGGTGAGATCCCTTAACGAGACCACACCGTCCTCCGCTCGCACCCCCGTCACCCGCCGATATAGTCCGGCGAGCATCTCCGCCTCCAGGTCCCACGGGGGAGTCCCGGCCAATAGGCACGCTGCCTCCGTCGCCACCGTGCGGTATCCGCGGATGGCCCTGACCGCCATGACCCTCTGTGGCCCCCACAGAAGGGCCCTAAGTCGGACGGTCATGGACCCCGCCCACACCGGTGCGCCGTACAAGGCCATCGACTGGATGACCCCCGCGTACAGCCGTTGGCACGCAGCGCTCGGTCCGCCCACGTTCGGCATAAGCCACGATAGAGCGGACGCCGCGCTGACGAGCCGTGGAGCGAGCCTGCGGAAATGCTCCCGGAACCACCATCGCCCGTCGAGCACCAGGCCCAAGTACCTCATATGGGCCCGGATGCTGATGTCGACCGAGTGGACGGTGATCGAGACGCCGATGGGAGGGCTCATATGGCGCCCATGGAACAAGAGGGCCTCCGTCTTGTCCAGGGCGACCCTCAACCCTAGCGCCTCGATCCGCCTGACGACCTCCTCGATACCAGAGGTCGCCAGGCTTACCGCCTCTTCTAGCGTCCCACCGCGGGCTGTGACGAGCGTGTCGTCGGCGTAACAAATCACGCCCAGCCCGGGCGGGAGGCTCTCCCTCAACGCCCAGTCGTAGCCGATGTTCCACAGGGTGGGTCCGAGGACCGACCCCTGTGGGACACCGTACGTCATGGGCGTTCGCACAACGTCCCCTGCTTGGTCGGTGCAGAGGACGCTGCGCCCCTCCAAATAGTCTGCCACTAGCCGCCTCAGTAAACTGGCACCCCGTGATACCGGAGCGCCTCCCTGATGCAGCTGAATGGCAGACTACTGAATGCGTTGGCGATGTCTAGGGACACCACCAACAGCACTTCCCCGCCGGTGACGGCCTCAGTCGCCACGGCCCTCAGGCGCAACAGAGCCGCGATCGTCGAACGACCCCTCCTAAACCCAAACTGGACGTCCAACAGATCGGGCCCCGTGCCGACGAGGTGCCGCTCGATGCGGGCAGCTACCATCCTCTCCAGTAGCTTGCCCGTGTCATCGAGCAGCACGATAGGCCTGTAGGCCGAAGGCGACTACGG
Source organism: Lymantria dispar (assembly GCA_032191425.1). Taxonomy (NCBI): domain Eukaryota; kingdom Metazoa; phylum Arthropoda; class Insecta; order Lepidoptera; family Erebidae; genus Lymantria; species Lymantria dispar. The sequence goes on along the minus strand of CM063452.1, from coordinate 9,840,853 downwards.
AGACCGTCCCGGCTTTGGCAGGAGCACCAGCCGACTCTCCTTCCAGCACCCAGGGAACCGTCCGGACGCTAAACACGCGTCGAACAGCCCCCTGAGGCGGGGTCCCAGGTGTTCGAGTACCAGGGCCAGCACGCGGTTGGGAACACCGTCGGGCCCGGGGGCGGTAGACTTTGCGCGCATGCGCGTCACCGCCACCCCCATCTCGGGTTCCGTGATGGGCGGAACACTGTCGTCGTCGGCCTCCCGGTCACTGTCTGGCGGAGCCATGACCGGGGTTGTGTGTTGCGCCCGCCGCGGAACAGGTCCTCGATGACCCGGGTGAGAAGGCCGGGCTGGAGAGTCTCGGTGAGGGGAGGGCCCCGCGCGCGTAGCCTATTCAGCACCGCGCGATAGGGGCGTCCCCAGGGGTCACGGTCGAGACCGTCCAGCATCTCCTGCCGACTGACGTCCTTGGCGGAGCGGACGGCCAGCCTGAAAGCCGACCGCGCATTGCGGTAGCCCTCGTAAAGCACGGCCTCCCGCTCCGCGTCGCGATGGCGCCGCCGGCTGCGGGTGTAGGCCCTCCGGGCGCGGATACACGCGGCCTGGAGATCCGCTAGCTCCCGGGACCGCCAGTGGACCCCTCTCCTCGGGGGCAGACGTCGTACCCGGGGCATGGCCGCATCGCAGATCTGCGTCAATGCACTGCGGATGCGGCCAGCCTCGGCGTCCACTCCGTCCGACTGGTGGGCAGAGGACAGCCACGAGTATACGATGGCTGTCTCCGCCTGGTCCCGGTCTAAGCGACCCACAGCCCATCGCGGGAACGCAGGACGCCTATCCGCCCTGTGACCCCTTCTGGGCGTCGGGATTGCCAGGGAGACCTCCATCCGGATATACCGGTGGTCCGACAAGGTCTCGACCTCCTCCACGACGCGCCAGCTCCCCACGCGTGCGGCGACCCCTGGGCTAGCGAACGAAAGGTCCACTATCGACCCGCCCCGTTGTCGCACGCACGTATGCACCGAGCCCCTGTTCAACAAACAGAGGCCCAGTGCCGCCGCCCACTCCTCGATCGCCCGTCCCCGGTCATCCGTCCTAGGGGACCCCACGCCACGGACTTGGCGTTAAAGTCCCCCAGGACGAAGACCTGGCGCGATGCCAGTCGCCGTAACGAGGCCTCCATGATGGTGAGGGAGGCCTCGAAATCGGTCACACTCCAGTTAGGGGAGAGATAAACTCCGAAGAGCGTAATCTCCCCCCAGTCCGCCGCGACGTATCCGACGCCCCTGTCCCTAAGGGTCAGAGACGGCGAAGGCCATGACGTGGAGGCGACGATTGCCACGGTGCCATCGGTGCTACCCAACCAGTTAATCCGGTCGGGCACCACGTACGGCTCCGCGACTACGGCTACTCCTATCAACCACTCCGCCATGGCTTGCAGGAACACGTCCTGCGCACCGGTGGAGTGATTGAGATTGGCCTGGAAGAGACGAATGGATACGGGGTCCATTAACGGTCCGTATCCATCGTCACCTCCTCCGCGCTAACGGGCGATCGGGCCGCGCTTGGAGCGGGGACTGGCCCGATCGATGGGCCGCCCCGCCCCTTTGGGGCCGATGCCGGGGGTCTGCAGTCCCCAGAGCCCATGCGGTGCTTGGCAGGCTTATTGCCCGCCGCACACGCGGGGCAGTGGGGCACCGCAGAGCACGATGCCGCCTGGTGTCCAGCTTGACCGCAACGGAAACATAGCCCGCTGCAGTCAAAGCAGTTGCGACACGTCGGTCGGGTATGCCCGACCGCCATGCACTTATAACACCTCCCGGGCCGGGGCTCCCGCACCCGCGCCGAACTCCAGCCCACGAGGAGCCTGCCTGAGTCGGCCAATTGCTTGACCACTGGGCACTGCACCCAGACAGCACCGACGCCGCCCGGACCAAGGCGGATGGTGCCAATCCGGACGGTGTCCGAGGCACACCCGGTACGCGCCATAATGGCCTCCCGGATGTCCTCCACCGCCACGGAGTCGTCCAGACCCGTATATCTACCAGGCGCATATCTGCGCACTTGACGGGCCTGGCGATTCGGACTCCATCCTCCGGCCAGAACAGCCCCCTCAGCATCGTGGCCAAACTATCGGCCGTCTTCGCGCCCTCAGCCCCAGGGAACTCGAGTATTCGAGCCCCTGTCCGGGCCTTGCGGGTCCTCGCCTCGACGCCCCCGATGTCGGAGACGTCCAGCTCCCGTCGGGCGGCGGCTCCTCCCCCTTCCGAGGTCTCCCGCGGCCACGAGTCGGCGGAGGGACCACGACTAGGGGAGGCAGCGGCGAAGCCGCGACGGGCGCAGCTGGCGCCACGGGCGCAGACGATGGGCCGGCGGCGGCGGGGCCGGCGCCGGTGGCACAGCCGGCACCAGGCGCTCGAATTGAGACCGCAGGTCAGCCACGTCCTTGGCCAACCCGCGGTTCTCTCTCCGCACCGCCGAAAGTTCCGTCTCCAGCCTGCGGATTCGCTCCCGCAAGCCGGAGACCTCCTCGCTTAGGCGGGCGTTTGCGGCCTGAAGGGCCGCCACCTCGCCTCCCTGGCCGGCCGGACACGGCGTCGCCGGTCTGGCCGCCACCGCACCTCCCCGACCCCTGCGCCCCCGGCGCGCGGTCGCAACCTTGGGGGGAGGCCTGATGGTATCGCTCGCCTCCGATTCGGATGCGGAGCTGCCACACTTTGGCAGGGGGCGCTTCCGATCCCTCGTCGGGGGGCGAGCCTCCTCCCTTCCTAGCACTTAGAGCCGCCGTTAGAGCGGCCCCCCTATCAGTCACCTCCCTATCGGCACTCCTACCCGAAACACCGACCTCCCTATCCACCATTCCGGACGACCCACCAACCATCATCCCGGACGGCCCTGCTGCACGCTCACCATTCCTCTCCTTATTCTCCCCTCCATCTCCCTTCTTCTGGCCGACCCGCGGCCCTTCATCGTCAGACGGCTCTGCGGTCTCACCGCCCTCGTCTGTGGACATCTCCTCCGCCGCATCCGAGTGCCGCAACGGCCCTGCAGCATCCTGCGATGGCTCTGCGGCTGTGCCGCCCTCGTCGCTCGACAGCGAGATTCGTATGCTGTCGCTCAGTCGCGAGTCACTCCTCTCTGAGACGGAGTCACTCCCTCCTTCCAACTTGGACGGTCCTGCGGCCCTGTCGCCCTCGTCCCGCGACGGTCCTGCGGCTGATCCGCCCTCGTCGCTCGACAGGCTCGAGCTGTCCCTCGACTTCTTCGGCGCCCCGGCGATTTCGCCGTTTCCGCCCCGCGACGGCTCTGCGGTAGCTGCGGATGCACCGCCCTCGTCGCGCGCGGCCACGGCGGCATCCTTTTGTGCCCGCCGTTCCGCTTCCCGCTTTAGGCGTAATTTGCGTTCATAAGCGGTTCCTATGGCGCCTTTTCTCTTTCTATACTTCCTCTTTGGAGCCTCATGTTTCGCCGGGTTCGCGGCTGGAGCAGAAGGTGCCCCCCACCCATACGATTGGGAGCTGACTGTGCCGGAACTTGGGCGCGACTCCTCGTCGCGCGCAAGCTTCGGCACAGCAAGGGATTCCCCGGCCTGGCCGGGACCCTCTGGTGAAGACATACGAATGTTGACTTCTGCCATCGTGGTTTGGAAGTTTAAGTCCTCCTTGACTACTACTCTAACGACTGAACGCTTTTTTTTTTCGCGCGCGCTTCTTAACCCACCAGTCACACATCTCCTCGCCGAGTAGCCAAACTTGAGATTGGGATGATTTTTTATTTATTTATTTATTTATTTTATTAGGAAGACCAACAGCTAATAAGAACATTGTAAATTGAACAAATAAAAACTAAAAGCTAATAATAGGTCTCCACGCTTATGCAGCAATACAAAAACAAGTGACCTGATTATAAAGATAATAGGCAAACAAAAGTTAACAAAAACTCCAAACTAAGCATCCGTCTTATCGGTTCCACCTTAGTTACAAATAGGTCAAAGTTTAATGTTTTAGTTTGATGATTCAAATAGTTGCCCGCTCGCCACAGAAATGCATTTTGACGATAATTGGTGGGCGCTGGTGGAAGATGGATTGGTGTATAGTGTCTAACAGATTTTGTTGGTATATTAAATTCAATTTTAGAAAGAAGATTGGGACTGTCAATCTTACCTGAAATTATGTTTAACAAATATACAGTATCAGCTATCTGACGAGGGGTTTTCTTCCCCGCAGTCCGCAGACCCCCGGTCCTGACCTCCCTACTCAGGATTACGGTTTGGGCCTTCCGGGTGTGGCCGCTCGCGAGCAACCGACCCGTCACGCCCCCGGGCCGTGACGCAACCGTTCCTGGCGACGGAGTGCCATGAGACACATCCGCCCCATTGGCCCCGGGCCAAATCCGCCGTGCGCTCTGCCTTCAGAGTCGGCACGTGGAGACCCCCCCTCCCGCCGGAATCTTGGCCGTCCAAATGGACGTTTCCAGGGTGCACCACGTGGAGGTGCCCCGGCCTCGCACCGCAAATTAAAAATGCTTAGGTCAATTTATATGGCATTAGAAAATATTATTTTATACTTTTTGGTCCGTTTTAAAAACGTGGTATATTAATATTTTTTTCGTTCTTTGCCTAAACACCGTAAGAGTAATTATGTTTGTGTATCCTTTTTTTAGGGACAACACGCGAAAAAGAAAAAAAGGTCGGGAAAGTAGCAGTGGAAGCGATGAAAATGATAACCGTGATAAAACTCATGTAATGCCAAGATTATTGCATGCTAACATTGGACAAGCGTCACATTCTCCAGCAGAACCTGTAAATATATCTGTTGCCGACTAATCTTCTCCATCGACATCCCAACAAACTTATGGCGTCAACGTCGATCCTGAAATTATAGTGGACGATGGCTATCATGAAAATGATCTGGGTCGTTATGTTGAGTTGGCTACTCAGCTATCGACGGAAAAGAAGAGGGAGTTGTTACAAAATCCTTGGATCCCGCCCAGAAATTATGATTTTGAAAGTGATGCAAGCCATTTGAAAAGAAAATTTAATCATGCTTGGTTAGATCAATATGCACCATGGCTAGTATATTCCAAGTGACTAAAAGGCGCTCTTTGTAAGCATTGTGTTTTGTTCACTCCGCCCATCAGCACTGTGAAAGGAATTTTGGGATAATTTATGGTCAGGCCATATATAAAGTTCAAAAATATGCATGAAGACTGCCGAAAGCATGCAACGATTAACCTTCTCCTAACAGCGACAAATGCTTCAAAAATTTTTCTTGAAAATGTTCCTGTAGACATTCAACTGCAAAGTGGACACCAAAAAGAAATCGATGAAAACAGACAAATATTGTCATCAATTATTTCTTGTATAGTATTTTGCGGTACAGATGGTATGCCTCTTAGGGGAAAACAAGCAGATGAGGGTGTTTTATTAGATTTGTTAAAGTTGAGAATCAATTCAGGGGACGACAAATTAAAGAGTCACATGGAAAAGGGCCGTCGCAATGCAGTTTACACATCGCCAAAAATACAAAACGAATTGATTAATTTATGTGGCAAAGTTATTAAGGAGAATATAATAAGTGAGGTTCATAAGACCGTGGCTTACGCAGTCTTAGATGATGAAACAGCAGACGTAGCTGGGAAAGAACAGCTATCAATAGGCGTGCGGTTCTACGACGAAATCAAAAGGAGAATCAGAGAAGAATTTGTAGGGTTCGTTGAACTAAAAGCACAAAATGCTTCAGCAATTGCCGAAGCAATTGACAATTTCTTGATTAGTTTTAATCTACCAACCGAAGATTGCGTAGGGTTTGGATTCGATGGCTGTTCTACAATGGCAGGGTAAGAGAGTGGCGTACAAGCCATTATGAGAAAAAAAATATCCTCGTGCTTTATATTTTCATTGCTCAAGTCACAAACTCAACCTTGTTGTGAATGATGCGAACGCAGTGCTAGAAATTAGAAATACTGTCGCCACTATAAAGGATGTTATAACGTTTTTCAGAGAATCGACTACTTGTCGAAACTACGCTCCAAACCTATCACGATTGTGTGAGACGAGATGGTCCGAAAAATATAAATCAATCAGAAAGTTTTCTCAACATTTCCCAGAGCTTGTGAAATCTCTAGAAACGTTATCTGTAGAGGGACATTATGCCACCAGAAAATCTGCATATCAGTTGCATTCAGCAGTTTTAGAACCAGTAGTTAACGCACTGCAAGCTAAATCGATCGATATGATCTCGGTGGGGGAACACATCAAAAATATCAAGGACATTCTCAGAAATGACCGCGAGTTTCCTGATAAAATAAGTAATGAAATGCTTCAAAAAGCGCGATCTGTTGCAATGGATTTGAACATAGAAATTTCGGTTCCACGTCTTGCTCACAAGCAAACACATAGAAGTAACCCGCCATCAGACAATGATAACGAATATTGGCGGCGTTCCCTGATAATACCATACATTGATTCACTCACTTCATCGTTGAATATTCGATTCTTCCAAGAAAATACTCCGGCGTTTGCTTTAAGTAAGCTACATCCCTTGTATATGACCAAAACCAGCATTACAGACTTACACAAGAACGCAGAATCATTCCAAGAATTTTATAACCTGGATATCACCGGGAACTGAACCTTTGGCATAATTTATGGGTGAAGAATGCTTTATCAGATAATCAATTAAGGGACATAGAAGTAGTTGATCTGTTCAACGAAGCCAACATTTTTTACCCTGCTGTCAGAAAGGCATTGATTATTTTAAGCACTATCCCATGCACCACGGCGACCGTAGAACGGTCCTTCAGTACGCTTCAAAGAGTTAAAACGTGGCTTAGAAGCACCATGGGTGAAGAAAGGCTTACGGGTTTATATTAATTATATTATTTAAAAGAAAACAGTGAGTTTATTCAAAAGACTGTCATAGACAAATTTTCGGCAAATCCGAGAAGATTACTGTTAAATTAATATATATATATCTATAATAAAAGTCAATTTTCATGATTTTTTGTTTCAATATACCCGATCGACCATCATGACCATCATATGAGCTGCCCCCTCCTATCTGAAATCCTGGGTACGCCCTTGCAAGGAGACCCTCAGACATGTGGATCGGGGATTTCCATGATTTCTGGTGGGGTGGTAGAGGGGCCCGAGGGTATCACAACTATGTCGGACGCCCAGTTTGGGCTTAGGAAGAGTCGTTCGACGATCGAGGCCCTGTTGCGCCTGAGGGCCGTGGCGACTGAGGCCGTCACCGACGGGGGAGTGCTGTTGGTGGTGTTTTTTTTTTTTTTTTTTTTATTGCAAACGGTGGCAAACGAGCAAACAGTACACCTGATGGTAAGTGTTGCTGCCGCTCATGGACCTTTACAAGGCCGTTGCCTACCGCGAAGAAAGCGAAGGGAGTGTGAATGTGTGCATTGAGGCTCGGTGATACCAAGGGCACCACCAAAACCCTCCACATGCAATCACCCTCAGAAAGTTGGGCTTCCGGCTCTCTCGCTCACCGAACGAAGCGCAGTAACAAATTGCTACTACTCAGACGTCGATTTTCTGCGAGAGTATGGTACTGCCCCGGACGGACCGGCCCGCGGCTGTAAACAGATAACTGTCGACAGTGTGGTCCTACCACTCCTAAACATCGCCAACGCATTCAATAGTCTACCATTCAGCTGCGTCAGGGAGGGGCTCCGTTACCACGGAGTGCCAGCTTACCTGAGGCGGCTGGTGGCAGACTATTTGGAGGGGCGCAGAGTCCTCTACGCCAACCGAGTAGGGGACGTTGTGCGAACGCCCATGACGTGCGGTGTTCCACAGGAGTTGGTCCTCAGACCCACCCTGTGGAACATCGGCTACGACTGGGCGTTGCGGGGGAGCCTCCCACCCGGGCTGGGCGTGATCTGTTACGCCGACGACGCGCTCGTCATAGCCCGCGGTGGGACGCTACAAGAGGCGGTAAGCCTGGCGACCTCAGGCACCGAAGAGGTCGTCAGGCGGATTGAGGCACTGGAGTTGAGGGTCGCCCTGGACAAGACGGAGGCCCTCTTGTTCCATGGGCACCGTATGGACCCTCCCATCGGCGTCTCGATCACCTTCAATTCGGTTGGGATCAGCATCCAGGCCCATATGAAGTACTTGGGCCTGGTGCTCGACGGGCGATGGTGGTTTCGGGAGCATTTCCGCAGGCTCGTCCCGCGGCTCGTCGGCGTGGCGTCCGCCCTACAATGGCTGATGCCGAATGTACAGCTGTACGCGGGAGTCATCCAGTCGATGGCCCTGTACGGCGCACCGGTGTGGGCGGAATCCATGAGCGCCCGACTTAGGGCCCTTCTGTGGCGTCCACAGAAGGTCATGGCGGTCAGGGTCATCCGCGGGTACCGCACGGTGGCGACGGAGGCGGCGTGCCTACTGGCCGGGACTTCCCCGTGGGACCTGGAGGCGGAAATGCTCGCCGACTTGTATCGGCGGGTGTCGGGGGTGCGCGAGGAGAGCGGTGTTGTTTCCTTGAGGGAGCTCACCGCCTGGCGCGTCGACGCCCGCCGAGACGTCATTGCCCGTTGGGTAGACCGGCTGGAGAGGCCTTGATACGGTGTTTGGACCGTGGAGGCCTCCCGGCCGGTGCTGATGCAGTGGTTGGAAAGGCGGCACGGGGTGCTCTCCTTCAGACTCGTACAGGTCTTGACGGGGTATAGTTGCTTCGGCAAGTACCTGTACAGGGTCGCTAGGAGGGAGAGAACTCCGTCCTGCCACCACTGCGATTGCGACGAGGACACGGCGCAGCATACGCTCGAGGTCTGTGCCGCTTGGGCAGAGCCGCGTCGTATACTCGTCGCAATCATCGGTGTCGACCTGACGCTGCCGACCATCGCTAGGGAGATGCTCGACAGCATCAGGAATTGGGACGCGATCGCAGCCTTCTGCGAGGCAGTTATCTCGCAGAAGAAGGCGCCAGGTCGCGAGCACGAGGAGCACAGCCTCGATGATGCGACCCGCTGCTTGTGACTGGGGTGGCGCAGGCGGGATTACCTGCGTGCAATGCCGCCCTAGCTGAGGCTGCGGGTGACGTGACCGGGGATTAGCCGTCACCCGCCGAGAGGCCGACCGCGTGAGGAAAGACCGACGTCCTCCCCGAGGAGGGGACGTCGGTCGATGGGAGGGTACCCCGGGTTGGGGGTATTCCGTCGAGCCAACCACTGATGACAAGTAACCCTACTCCAGTGGTCGGCCCAACGACGAAGGCGACGTGGTGTTCGGGTGGGTTGCGGGTGTTGCGTGCTCAAGCCCCTCTGTCGCCCCGGACGGAGTGGTGCGGAGGCGCGCCGACCGCAGCACACTTCAAAAAAGAAAGGGTATCACAACTACCAGATATTAGGGTCAACTAGGTAATTAATAAAATATATTCAGGGTCAAAGTTGGATGGGTAATTTATGTACTAGAGAAATTTGCATTCAAATCGCCAGCTCGTGGTAACGTGCTCGACTGCGGTATCTGTGGTCTCGAGTTCGAGACCCGACACCTTATTTTTTTTAAATTATCACCATATTGTGTTAATTATTTTTTTCATCATAAATTATCTATCCATCAGCCATCTATCGCCCAAAGTCAAAATTTGATATTTTTTTGAAACGTGAGTGGCGCATCTATACTATATAGATATTTAGTGTATAACCTATGCATAAAATATAGCTTGATTTCTGTGACAGACGTCAACAAACCCAACGAAGTAAGTTTGAACGAGCGAAATGTTTACAATTTCATTTTGTATCAAATATATTTTCATTCTTTTCGTGCCAGTTTTATTGCCACTGAATGGCAATATATTATAAATATAAAAATATTAATATTCATGCCTAAAATGTACCTCGTAAGTACTGAAATACCTAGTAAACATTTTATACATAAATGACGCTTACGCACGTACAAGGTCATACTAGACTGAAAATAAAAAAGAGATGGGACAGTCGATATACGTAAATCGATAACCGATCTTTATTAAATGATTCATAAAAGAAATAAACTCAATACAGTAGGTACCTATATAAAACTTTCAACATATTTTTTTACAATTAAAACAGACAGTTACATAATAAAATACATAAATTGAATTAATAAAATATTAAAAAGTACTTTTTGACTCAGAGTAAATGATAATATTATGTACGCATTATTGCCGATAAACTAGACATATTTATTTATAAGGGGGGGAATATTTGCAAATGAACATATTAGACAATTTTAAAGAATGAAAACATAGCACTTACAAAACTGTTCTTTAGATATTCAAAGCAAAGCTGATAGCATACACATACAAAAAAATGCGTCAGACCAAAAAATAAGCCTTTATATGCGTCACAATTTGGATCTGAAATTATTGTGCAAACGGTAATGAGAAATTAAACAAATGGTAAAGTGAATTACGGTTTTGGAGCTAACAACTCATACCTATACCTATTTATTGAATAGGTAAGTATAGATAGAAACCAAAAAAGCGACGATAGAGATAATAAATATTTAATACAACTGTACAAATATCAAACCACTACTGTAAGAGAAGATTGAAGCATGTGCTACACGGTTTCAAACAGATGTTTGAAACAGTGTAGATAGATGTTTTATGTCAAATTTAGTATGATCTTTAAACGCTCTTGGTAGCGAGGCTTGTGTTTCAAACCACTGGCCAAGCGTTGGTTTTTATCTTGTTTGAAACCGTATAGCCGCTTGTTTAAAACCAAGCGAACGACAGTCACACTGCAGAAGTCAGCGCTAACGCACGCGACGACGTACTGTGCACAAAATGGCGCGTAGGCAGACAGAACGCAATCGCGATGTTATTACTCAACTTCTCGAGTTATACAAATAGTTGCCTGCCTTTGGGACTTAAATTGTGAAGGGTATAAAAATAAAATACAAAGAAGAAATGCGTGGGATATTTTAATTTTTCCTTCAATTGCACACAGAAGTGCAAGACTTACTCCAACTTTTTATTGTTTTGATAGGTAAGGCGCCATGACGTCGTTGTAGTGAATATACGGTACACGAGCGTAAAGACCTCCTATCCGCGCCACGTTCTCTAAACACTGTTGGTTTCAAACTAGCTTAAAAACCACGTAGCCAGCAAAGTGCTTTCTGCTTTTTTCTGTTTCAAACCATTGTTTGAAACCGTGTAGCGCATGCTTGACAGTGACAGAAAAAAGCGCAGAAAGTGCTATTTTGCGCTTTTCTTGAATCTGAAACTTGTAGTGATTTAGTAATTTACACGGCAGTTTAAATATAGCATGTATTTAAATAATATTACATTTAAATAGAAAAAATACCTACTTACCATTCCAGCTTGCTCCTTACCATTCGGGTAAAATGTGAACGGGAAAAATGGTAAATAGTAAAATGGTAAGTAGATATTTGGAAACATTTGTGTACGTTGCATTATTTATTAGACTTATGAGACTAAATACGTTATCAGACAAGAAATAATCTTATGGCAAATATTTAGATCATTAATTAAATTAATCTGAACAAATAACTTACCTTTAGAAGACACGAACGGTAAGGAGATTATATTTTGACCTGGACGATTTTTTGTAGATTATTAATTTTTCGTTGGCGCCAAATCGCTCTTTAAGACGTGTAATCTGCTCAAGTCACTAGCGGACACTGAGGTCGTGGTGGGGAGTCGTCGTGAGGATTACATTTACCATTGGGTACAATTCAATCAGTCAGTATTCGCGAACGGTAAGTAGTACGAAGGGTGGGACAATTTTTGAATTGATATAAAATTAACCGAAACTGTTCTTTATATCATATATTTTATTTCAGTTTATACATTAACTATTATATTTACTAAATAATAAGAAAAAATGTTATTCTTCGAAGGTTTCGTTTAATTTTTCTTATCATAATGGTTGAAAATTGGGAAAAGGGACACGAATGGTAATGAGGTTTTGGGCACTATTTTTTTATAAAATGGCTTATAGCTTATAAAACACAATAAATTGATCTGCAATATGTGGCCCACTTAATTAACTATGTATATAAAAAAATGATCAAAATCGATTAAGGTTTAATGTGTTATTCACAGCGAGATATCAAAAATGTACGTTTTCAAATATTCACCCAAAACTGTCGTAATTGATCGATTGATCTATTTTGGAACGACGACTTGGACGACTGTTCCTATTTTGGAAAAAAATGATAAATGTTCTCGCAGGAACGCTCCAGTGATGACGATAATAGTGACCTTTTTTTTTTTTTTTTTTTTGGGTTGGTCGCGGTCGGCGCTCCTCCGCACCACTCCGTCCGGGGCGACAGAGGGCCTTAAGCACGCAACTCCCGCAACCCACCCGAAAACCACCTCGCCTTCGACATTGGGCCGACCACCGGAGCAGGTTTACTTGTCGTCAGTGGTCGGCCCGACGGAATACCCCCTACGCGGGGTACCCTCCCATCGACCGACGTCCCCCCCCTCGGGGAGGACGTCGGTCTTTCCTCACGCGGTCGGCCTCTCGGCGGGTGACGGACTAATCCCCGGTCACGTCACCCGCGGCCTCGGCTAGGGCACGATAATAGTGACCTAGACCTTGATTGTTTTGACCTTTTGAATAATTAAAACAGTCAAAAAACAGTGTTGTTTGAAATAAATTCAAAAAGATTTTCATTGTTTGTATTTTAATTATAATAGAAAATCACAATCATAAAAATGAAGAGTTTTATCGATAAAAAACTACGGACTTTATCGTAAGCGTGACAGCACTAAGGACAACTGTCACAGAGATCATCCTATATTTTATGGACTATAGTAGTTGCATTGTATTTTAGTTTAAGAAAGTAAGAACCAACTGAATATAAATGCAGCAAGTAAAATTACCTGCTGCGATTCAAGTGAACTTAACCATATCTATCAATGCTGAGTTTTTGGCATTCAAATTTTTTTTTTTTTTTTTTTGTGTGTGTACAGCTGTTGGCCGCAGATGGCCTTGACAGCTTGACGCGGACTATGGGTGAGCGCTGAGGGCTCTCAACCCGGAGAAAAGTATGCTAAGCGACATCGCCCAAGGGCTCCCCCTGTGGGGAACGGACCTCGGCTTGGGGCGTCGCTGGAGGCAAAATGGGCGTGCCCACGTTTTTAGTAGTGACTTTTGCGCGGCGCGGTTTCGCACCTCGACGGCGAGGGCGGAACCGCGGATATTTATTTGTTAAGGCCTCGCGGGCCGTGTGGGCTCTTTGTTGAGCGAGTGTGATAATGTCGTCCTCTTCGTCGAGGACGTGACGAGGACGTCGGATGGATGCATTCTAATCTAACACTCGCTAGGTATTTATATATGTAGGTATTTAACCTACTTAACGTTAGAAATGTGTTTATTGTCCACTAAAATATCCAGCAGACAGTGTTGCCAACTTAGGGGTTTCCCCCCCAATTTTAGGGGGTAAATAAGTGGATTGGGGTTTTTTTAGGGGCGTTCTATTTTTAGGGGTATTTTTAGGGATTTTTTTTTAATAAAAAAAAAATAAAAATACCAGCTTAGCGACATCTAGTATCTATCAGCACGATATCAGGCTTATTAGCAAGAATAGTTCTGTCCGTAGTGATAGACCGGTCCCAGTAGAGCTTGGAGCTTACCTAATTATTGTTATTATTGTTTATTAAGTAACTATGTCTCATAAATGTCACATATGTTAGGCATATTTCTTTTTTGCCCGGATATATATTTATTTTCAGTACGGGTACTAATTCATTATTTATTCTTATTTTAATGAAATCATTTTTAGGGGGATTTTCATGTAATTGTGGCAATTTTAGGGGTTTTTAACTATGATTTAGGGATAAATATTTTAGGGAGTTGGTCACAACACTGCCAGCAGATATCATTAACGGTGTAGTCATAGCACTAGGTATAGAAGGTGACGATTTGACTTATTGTACAGTTGAGAGATAACAAACTGTAAATTCGTATACACCTTCGTATACCATTTTAATTTTCTAAACATTGTCTCAAAAGTCTCACAAAATCTCGTATTTGAGCCGTAAGGTATTCAAGGTCGAAGGTCACAAAAACAGTTTTTCGCTATTATCTTGGTTTCTTTAGCTCCAATGATATTGACATTTATTATAAAATTGCAGAACATAAAATTGGAAATAAATTGTTCTCAAAAATTTTTCATACACTCAACAGTTTTTGAGATAGAGGGCGGAGAACACGCAGCGCTCAGCCAAATAGACTGTAGTGCAAGGTCAACCAATAATTTGTATTATTTATTCGTGAATATCCGTGTAATAATCCGTGTGGTGACGGAGTAAGAATACAATTCACCACTCCCTATCTTGCCCGTGGATGTCGTACAAGACGACTATGGGATATAATAGGCACATAACATCTGTGCAAGAGAAGGAAAACTCGAAATGAAACCCTATACCAACATGTCTGACCAGCATGGTACAGTAGGTCAAATTCCCTCCCGTTATGGAGGAGGCCCTAGCCCAACAGTGGGACGTATATGGGCTGAGATGATTGATGATGATGATGATGATTCGTGAATACATTACGTTTAAGAAAACTTTGCTTATGTCTAATATATTTATTTATAAATACTTAACTACCTAGTGTAATTAAAATTTCATTAAATGAAATATTTATTGTATATATTAATTTTCATTCATTTATTTAAAGTAGATTTTAAGGGAGATTTTATTAGATTTTAAAACAAGTAAATTTATTGTAATTTTATCATTATACAGAAGTTAGAGATTTTTTCAGTTTGAATTGGAATAAAGTGAAATACTTGATATATTGAAAACAAGCAATCCGCCTTCGTTACGCTGTGGTTTCAGTCGCCATGCTCCTGCATTTAAAATCGCTAATGTTCTCTAAAATAATACGATACACGACTGTAGTCCGAGATGGTAAAAACGATATTGATGTTGAAAGAAGATTAAATGCTGGTAATAGAGTGAATCTTATAAGGCACAGACATTTCTCTAAAACGACACTTGTGGTAGCATACAGTATGGCTGGTAAGAGATTGTATATATTAAAGGAAACGATAGATAATAGTCACACAGTAACTAATAAAAATTATATAAGAACGCACTATTAATTAACTACATAGTAAACCTCAGCAATATTAGTGTTGCAAGATTCCCAAAAAGAATGTCACCACGTGGGCAACAGGTATCTCTAGTATCCTTAGCAACAATGCCATCTATCAAGTTCACGCACTCGGCTAATTTCTTTTTTAATGCCGCTTGTATTATTAGAATTACTAAAACTAGGTTTAGGAATTACATCATAAAAAACATTAAAGTTGGTTGCAAGATTCATAGCTCTTACCAATCTCGAGATAAAGGTGATTTGTTATTTATCAAAACAATAGGTTTGTTTAGCCATCTTTGACCTATAAATAAGTTACCGCGGCAAAAGCACCACTCTAAAGACAATACCTACAATATACTTCTCCTTTCATACTTGGCAGCCTTAAGACCCACAAAATACTAAACTTAAAAACACATTTACACTGAATCTCACTTGATGCTAGTCTATTCTAGTATGACTGAAATGATAATGATTGAATAATATTTTAATTCTCTGAGTGGTGACGGAGTAAGAATAAAATTCACCATCCCCTATCTTACCCGTGTGCAGTGGCGTAACTATAGGGTGGCAGGGCTGGCAAAATGCCACGGGCCACAGTGGGTCGAAAGCAAGATTTTAGTGTTTTAAATAAAACTACTTTACGGATTTTATCGCGTTTGTATTTGATTTTTGATTACCCGACGTTTCGAACACTTTACAGCGTTCATGATCACGGGTGGACTAAGATGTCTCACGTCCAACAAGTCATCGTTACTGCAGAAAATTTATAATTATCTACCCGATACAGAAATTAGTTATTAAATATTGGTAATTAAAGTAAACCTGAAGCTATGAACACTGAACAGGAAGGAGTCGAGATTTGTGATACTGATAATGTTGAAAATTTACCGCCATCTACAACAGAAGCTTCGACATCTACATTTACACCTCGAAAACCTTTCGAAGAATTGGGCTCCAGGCAAAAACGAAGACGCGTAGAAGAAATTAAAAAATCGCTTTCGTTATCCCCCGGTGAAGTGAAAGCTACTACAATTGCTAGTTTAAGAAACACCGGAAATGAGGATGTAGGAAAAATAATTAACCATTTGTTAAATCACCCAGAAGATCTGGCAAAAGTTAAGGAGTGTTTAAGTACAAGTAAAGCGAAAAGTAGTACATATTAACCCGATAAGGCCCTGTCTTTATTAGTTTCACTTAAATTAAGTAGGTGGCAATATATAAACCTAAGAGAGGTAGCAAATTAAAATGGGTCTGACTTATATCCTTCTTATTCTAAAATTAAACAAGCAAAGTCAAGATGTTATCCAGGGAAAGAAGATATAATTATAACTGAAGAAGGAGCTGCTATTAAACTGCAAGCTTTACTCAACCTGACAGTCTGAAGACTTTTAGATGTAATTGCTTTGGATTTAAACTCGGCAACAGATTTTCTGCTTATAAGCAAATGGGGCTTTGGTGGAGCCTCGGGTCAAAGTAATTACAAACAGAAGACTGAAACAGAGTTTGATGATTCATCTATTTTTATGGCCAGTCTAGTTCCTATCAGGAGGGAGAGCACACCGTCCTGCCACCACTGCAGTTGCGACGAGGACACGGCGCAGCACACGCTCGAGGAGTGTGCTGCATGGGAGGGGGATCGCCATGAACTCGTCGCAATTATTGGTGCCGACCTGGCGCTGCCGACCATCGCCAGGGAGATGCTCGTCAGCGTCAGGAACTGGGACGCGGTCGCCGCCTTCTGTGAGGCCGTAATCTCACGGAAGGAGGCGGCGGATCGTGTGCGAGTAGAGCTCCTATTCGGCGACACGTTCCGCCGCCGGCGACTCGGGCGGCGCAGGCGCGAGTATCTGCGTCTAATGCCGCCCTAGCCGAGGCCGCGGGTGATCGGTCCGGGGAATTGTCCGTCACCCGCAGAGAGGCTGACAGCGCGACGGCGACCGACGTTCCAGGACGTCGAGAGGGAGGTTACCCGAAAGGGTATTCCGTCAGGCCGACCACTGACGACAAGTCACATCTGCTCCGGTGGTCGGCCCAGCAACGAGGTGACGTGGGTACGGGTGGGTTATGGGCCCGCGCGCCGTCCTTTCATCGCCCCGGACGGACTGGACTGCGCGTGCGCTTACCATAGCCCACCCATAAAAAAAAAAAAAAATGTCGTTTTCCTATTAGGCTTCAACACTGTGATGGAACAATTGTTTGGGAAAACGACCGACCTTCAGCGACTTTCTATTGCCGTCCGATTATGTTTAAATTTACCAAAGAAACGCAGTTAACAGTGGCAACTATAAAAGCTGGCATAACAGAAGAAATAGAAAGACTTCAGCCATCAAGAATCAGTCAAGTTGAAGTTAAGCATCAATTGCTCATGACAATGATAGACAGCAAAATAACTTCGTATTTGTCAGACACATCCTCAGCTGTCTGTGATATTTGCAAATCAAAACCGACAGAGATGAATAAACTGGAATCGCTTGCTCATAGAGAAAGGAACGAAGAAATGTTCCAGTACGGAATTTCATCTTTACATACCTGGATAAGATGCATGGAATGCTTGTTTCACGTCTGTAAATATTTCTTACTTCATACTTTATTATCTTGTTATTTTATGCATCCTGTGACATTATTTTTCTAAGTGACATTTTTTTTAATTGCAGCTTATCGTTTGGAGTTTAAAAATTGGAGTTTGGGGGATGACAAAGAAAAAATGTCGCTCAGAAAGAGCGCTATACAGCAGGCATTTAAAAAGGACTGCGGCTTATTTATTCATATAGTTAAGCAAGGAGTAGGTACAACCAATGATGGGAATACTGCCAGAAGATTTTTTAGAGATGCAGAAACAACAGCCCGTATAACAGAAATTAGTAAAGATTTAATTGAAAGGTTTCACGTGATTCTTCAGACTGTTGGATCTGGAGAGAACGTAGACCTAAGTAAGTTTTCTGATTTTTGTAAAGGTACTGCAAAATTGTATGCACAGTTATATCCCTGGTATTATATGCCTTCCAGTGTACATAAATTGTTAGTAAATGGGACGGATATAATTAAGGAGTTTGGTGCCATACCTATAGGTAAACTGTCGGAAGAGGCAGCTGAAGCTCGCAATAATGATTTCTGGAAATATAGAGAGAGCCATTCTAGAAAGATAAGTAGAACGGCGACAAATGAGGATATTTTAAACAATCTTCTTTTGTCGTCTGATCCATGACTGAACTAAGACCTCGAATGGTAAAACAACATAGAATGGTTTTCTCTCCAAAAGTCAAAGAGCTTCTGCTGAGTTTTCCCACAGAAGCCGATATAGATTTTATTAATGTAAATAATTTACAAGATAATAATAGCGATAGTGAATAAGGATTCTAAGTTTTTTTATTTTAGTTTGTGTTGTACTGGTATATTGTTAGTTTTAAGTTTACTTTTGTTAGTAATAAGTTACGTTTCACTTTATTAATTTGTTAATTATATATTTGTATTATTATTATGTACCTGTACTTACTATTCAGTATTAAATCTAATTTTAAGAATATTTTATAATCTAATTACAGTCATTAAATGGACAATTAGATATTTATAGATAAATATTTACACATTTTTAAAAGCTAATTAGGTATCTTTTAAATGTATTGTTATTAGTTGTTAAGTAATTATGCGTATTATTGTGTGCTTGCACTTACTAATCCATATTAAATTTAACTTAAAATAACTTAAGAAAATAAAAATAAAGCTTTTCATATTAATATATTTTTTCATTTTTTTGATCCAATTATTTCGGAGAATTGCAATTTTATGCACATGTTCATAGCATCAAATGATAGTAGACTAGACAAGGTTTAAGGAACAAAAGGTTTAAAAGCGGGATCTAAAGATACTTAGCAGAAATTTAACTTTATCTGATCAGCTCAATACAAAAAAAATCAAAATATTTTTTTCTACCCAAACTATCAAGTTTAGGAAAAATCTTCTAAGGGCAATTATTATTGACGTTAACGAGCTCTATCCATCCGCACAAAGAAAAAATAAAAAACCAAAGTTGGTCCCTAAATCACTAAAATCTTGCTTTCGACCCACTGTGCGGGCTCCCGACCTGAGAGGGCCCCGGCCCAAAACACCAAGGGATGAATCGATATCATCTAGGTATCGATACCGTATCGGTCGCTAATTATCGGTACTCAATCAATACGATTGAAAAGTACCGATACTTACTGGTATCGATATCGAATTGATTGTGAATAGAGCCTATCTAATACGAGGTAAATTATTGGCGGGATTGTTTGTGATGAGCTTTTTTTTATGGACCCTGATTGTACCTGGCTTTTATAAAAATTAAAAACGTGATGATTCTTACTGATAGCGCCTCAACAAAGAATTTGCCACGGGCCCCAGATGGTATAGTTACGCCTCTGCCCGAGTGTGTTGTAAAAGACGACTAAGGGGTCAAATATGCACATAAAATGCATATGCAAGAGAAGGAAACTCGAAACAAAACCCTATACCAACCTGCTGATGCTGTGGACTCTCTGCTATCTGGAAAACGATTATGCCTATTAATATTTTTAAAAACATAATTTGTCGCAAATTTTCTACTTTACTTTAGGAGTGGTAGGACCACACTGTCGACAGTTATCTGTCTACAGCCGCGGGCCGGTCCGTCCGGGGCAGTACCATGCTCTCGCAGAAAATCGACGTCTGAGTAGTAGTAATCTGTTACTGCGCTTCGTTCGGTGAGCGAGAGAGCCGGAAGCCCAACTTTCTGAGGGTGATTGCGTGTGGAGCGTTTTGGTGGTGCCCTTGGTATCACCGAGCCTCAATGCACGCATTCACACTCCCTTCGCTTTCTTCGCGGTAGGCAACGACTTTGTAAAAGTCCATGAGCGGCAGCAACACTTACCATCAGGTGTACTGTTTGCTCGTTTGCCACCGTTTGCAATAAAAAAAAAAAAAAAAAAACATTTTTTTAATCAATACCAATGTCATATAATCTATAAAATCCGGGATAATCACGACAAACAGATTATGGTGACCTTTGACCTCGAATAACTTACGGCGCAAACTTAAAATTTTATAAGACTTTTGAGGTGTGTACGAGTTTACAGCTCATCATCATCTTTCATTACTAGGTTGAACCTCTTCTTTTTGGCTAAAGTGGCTGTGCTATTATTGAGTGAAAATCTTAGCATAGAGAAACTAAAAATGTGAAGAATCTGAAAAAATTGTATTTTAACACTGGCAACCATGGGATCGTATTAGCAACTGATTGCCAATACAAAAAAGAGGAAGTCAGTGTCAAATGAAGACGGAATGGGGAATGTCATTCTTTCAAATCTTTAATTTTGGAACGTGATGTTTACAGTTGTGTTTAAATTTTATTTTGTTAATTTTCTTTATTGACAATATATAATAGATGGACGAATTACGAGGACCTAATATCCAAGTAGTACTACACGTTAAAGAAGGTATTAGCTTTTCAATTTCTTATCTAGGATATGTGACTTTTTATATTATATATGAATAATATTTTAGGTCTTGGATTTGGATTTTTACGAGCTCCATTTATGGTGTGCGGGTCTCTAAATGGTTATATGTTGGAAACTGATCCTGTCATACCTTCGCATGCTCCGTTTTTTGATGCTGAATTAGTTTGGGAAGCTGACAAAAGACGATTTCGCAGGTAAAGAAATACTTAGACTATATTCTATTACATAGTTTTATTCTGTGTCACAGAGAATAATGTTCATATTACATATTGTGTAATCAATCTTTATTTCAACATTTATTTTTAAACTTTTTGAAATTGATTATGCCTGTTGTACACAATTAAATAACTGTAAATATATAAATTTACCAATTTTTTATTACTTGTGTACTTACTATTTGTGGATTGATCAATCTTCTAGATTTTTATCAATTACAATTTGGCTTGCTCATTCATTCTTATAGTTACAGGATATACTCATGTTTATTTTAAAATTGTTTAATGTTGGAAAATATTAAATGTTATTTTATAATTATTCAATGTCAAGTACCCTAAGTAGGGTTTTAGGCTTTAATAAACTATGTTTGCTCTTTTTTCCCTCTGTTAACTGATTTGTTAAAACTATATTGTTAATGAAAATGTTTCAGTTTGCGAGTTCAGAATGTTCCAGTCAAAGTCGAAGTGTTTACAATGGCCACACAAGGAAGAAAGGATAAAATTGGATATTTACTCCTAAGTTTGCTTGGTGCACAGCCATGCCCTTCTAACAAGATTGTTGATGTATGTTTATTGCGTTTACCATTTCTTGTTTGTTTTTTTAATTTCTAGGCAACATTTAAAGAAACAAAATTTTTATATATTTTTTGTTTGCTAAAAAAGTTATAACAAAGGTTGCTTTCATGTTAGCTCAATGGTCGCAATCTCTCCTAAACACTACTATGATGCAACTTATGTCATTTGCGTGCATGGTTTACCATGATGAAATAAGAGAAGAGAGGTGATTACATATTATGTTTCTAGGCAGCAGCAGCTAAGTTACTGCCATACCAAGGAAAAAATATTGGTGCTGTATAAAATACTACCAATTCATATCATATATGAATACTGTCAATCGTAACATCCCTCATGGGTATTGTAAAATTCAATTAAGAGCTGAACTTGCGCTAACATTTCTAGATGTGATGATATTCTATTTCGAGAGTTCCTTCCCTAATGGAAGGCATTGTTGCTACTTATGGGATTATACATATACATTATTATTATTTAAAAAGATAATAATTACATATAATCTGTTAGTTATGTTATCATGCGGTGACAGAGTAAGAATAACATTAACACACAAGGGTGTGGTAAATAGTATTCTTACTCCATCACTACACGGAAAAACCTTTGTTAACAAATTATAATCTTTTACAACTATGTTAAGGTAAAGTATTCATGGCATAGACTGCTAGGAGTGAAATCTGAAGGCAAGTGTTGCCATCCACAATTAATGATGAGTCTCACCATAGAGGATCGGATAAATACTCCTACACCTGTAAGTAATTTAAATATTCTATTATTTACTGAAGTTGAAAATGCTTAGTATCATCATCATTTCAGCCTATCGCCATCCACTGCTGGATGTAGGCATCCCTCATGTTACGCCACAGAGTGCGATCCTGTGTCACCTGCATCCAACAACGCCCAGCAACTTTCACCAGGTTGTCAGTCCACCTAGTGGGGGAGGGCGTCCCCCACTAGGTACTGCGTCGTCCGATATATGGTCGCCACTCGAGAGCCTTTCTTCCCCGGCGGTTGTCGTTTCGTCGTGCGATATGGTCTGCCCATTGCCACCTCAGAGTGCTAATTCTTCGTGCTATGTCGGTTACACCCGTTCTTCTGCGGATTTTCGTATTTGTAATTCCATCTTGCAGAGAAATCCCAAGCATAGCCCGCTCCATAGCATGCTGAGCCTTGTTATGAGGCCTACATTTAGGGAATGCGTAGTATAAGAGAGAATAAATCTTCCCAACCATCAATTAGCAAGAAAACCTCTCCAGAAACAAGAATAATGCCATAATCGCTAGTGAAATGGGTTGACCTAATAGTAAAGGATTAGTACATTGAAGTATCAATAAGCAGACCAAATTGCTTGATGAATTGACAATCAATAGGAAAAAAGATTGTCAACTGATGCTAATTTATCATACATTGCAGTGTAATTTCAAGCAGCTGCATTGGACTGGGGACATATGATACTCTTGAGTAACTGTTCTGTGTGATATTTGCATGTGGAGATTTACTTCCAACATTGGACATTGGTTGGCTGATGTAGGGATAGACTTATTATTGAATTTTGCTTTGCTTTTAAAAATACAACTAATAAATTTATTGTTTCAGAGAAATGAACTGCGTATGTTTCATAGTAATGAGGCTGCTTATCCCTCAAGTAATATTGCACCGAAAACACCTCCAAATAAATCTATGTTGATGACTTTAAGTAAGTTCTTTCCATCTCTGTCCAATCAACTAATATATCTAAAAAATAATATTTATTGACCTAGGCATTTTTCTAAGTAATTATTCATCATTATCTTCAGCTCAGCTCATATGTGTTACTGCTGGGTTGGAGCCTCCTGCATAATAGGAGGTATTTAAATACTAACTGTAAAAATAAATACTCAGCTGGTCCGATGGGTTTCAGCATAAGCGTTTATTTTGAGTTTGCCTTCTCTTGCTTCAATATTAACTGCATGTTTTTAACATTTAGTTGCCTTTTAGCACAGTCATGGACAAGATAAGAGATGGTAAATTGTATTCTCATTCTGTTGTCACGTGGCAATAACGAATAATACTGTCCCTGTGACAGTTCTTAGATTTTTATACCATTTCTGTAATAAATTACTAGTGCATTTCACAGTTCCCACTCCTTTGTTTGCCATGGGAGTAGTAAAGACGACTTAGAGTCACATCATAACCAAATGCCATTACTACTACCTTCATAATTAATTTTACCACCAAGAAAGGTTTAACCGCTATTATGTGAGGCATTGTAAAATTTATTTGATGAAATTTGGCAGTTTTGTATCTATTTCGATAGGCGATGTTGTACGAATAAAAAAGAAGAGCAAAGGGAAACTCGAAATAAAATACTAAACCAGCTAGTCTGACCAGTGTGGTATAATACCAGTGTGGTCAATTTCTCTCCCAATATGGTGGAGGCTCGAGCCCAGCAATGGGACATATATAATCTATTACAATGATGTGATGATTTATTGCATGCCATTTTGTTACAAGACAGCCATTTTTCTATTATCCTCGTCGCGTCGTCCGGGAAGTCCAAGGCTTAGAGTGAAATAGTAAAAATAGATTGATTGATGACCCACAGATGAATATCTAGCTGAAAGCAAGAAAACTGTATCAACACCTGAGCTGCAACCAAAGTTGATTTGTGATGAAGGGCTGATACAAATTGGCAAAGGAAAAGAACTTTTTGTTCTAAGCTTTGTTATTGGAGCAATGGAGAATATAGACTTGGTAAATATTCAAAGTAAATATTGATATAACGTCAAGAGAGACAGGTACAAGAGAAGGAAAACTCGAAATAAAATCCTATACCAATATCTCTGACCAGCATGGTATAGTGATGGTTGGATGCTTCTCATCCAATATATGTCAGTATCTTAAAGCAAAGATCTATGACCATTATTTTTTGCCCGTGGTGACTTACGGCATGGAAACATGGAGCCTAAATTTAGAACTCATGTGCGTTAGTGCGTAAATGAACCAATATAAGTAATATCATTTACTATTACAGAAATGTTCCAATTAGGTTTTAAACGTTAAACTATATACAGTAGAAACTCGATTATCCGGCCCTCAGTTATACGGATTCGCGATTATCCGGACTACCAACCGCGACCTACGTATTGTAGGTACAATACTACTAATTAGTAGGTAGGTATTAATCGAATTTATACAAGCATGAATGGGTCTGAAATGGCAGTCCCGCGCCCCCCCTGCGGAATCGCTGCCCCACGCGTTTCGTTATTGTTTTAGTTAGTAATTGTTACTCCATTCTTGTGTGTGACCCGCGGGATATGTATTCCTCATTTAATAAACGCATAAAATGATGTACATACTACCAGTGGCGGCTGGTGGGACATCAAAGTGGTGGTGCACTTTACTTGCTCACTAAGTATTAAGATGAGAAATTGCAATGGAACAACAATTTACGTAAAAATTATTTTTTTTTTATTATATTTGAACGCATTACATTTTGTAGGTACTTGCGAAGAAAAATATTTTTCTGTTTTTCACACTTCAAAAAATGTTTATAAAAGAGGGGCTTGGCGGTCCCGCCAATTTATATCAACTTTATTTTGAAAAGTTTTGTTATTGACTATATTAAAGATAATAAGTCTATATTTATGATCATTTTCACTCACACCACGCACTGTATATGCAGTATGAAATGGAACTAAGACCAAAATAAAAAAACAATTAATGTAAACAAACCATATTTAACGCGTCTCAGATACATCGAAACTATACCTACTTACTGTAGGTACTTAACGAGACGCCATCGGCGAATTTCGTCGAAAGTCGAGTTCTCTCGGTAATATTCGGTTCGCCCGTGCGGCGTACGGAATCAAACTCATTTTTCGCTCATTTCTATGAACTATCTTCTATCTCACGCGCCAGGCGTTTTAACTCTTAACTAATACAGGTTGTATGGGCAGTCCCCGTGCGCTCGCCTAATAATAATAATAATATTGTTTATTCGAGTAACCAAGACTCAAAAAAGTTAGTGAAACTTAAATCTATGTTAGTATGAAACCTTAACATTAAAACAATTATTAATACATATATATATTACATTAAATTAAAATTAAAAATTACTTACAGTCTACACATGATGTGAGCCACTACCGCAACATCCCATGAGAGATGGCGCAGCAGCGCCCCACATATATGCAATCCAGCCTGCTCGATATCATATTCAGGATACTGTTGGCGCTGCCCCGCACCCTGCGCACCAGGGATGCACACCGCTTACGCATTGTTGAATAAAAGCAATTAACATGCGCATGCGCGAACATCCCCGATGCGCTACAGTAGCGAGGCAGCCCCACCAGCACCCTGAAGGAATTATTATATTGAACGCGAAGAGCGCTATATGACCTTTGCGTATACCTCGCCCACAGGCTGCATGTGTAAAAAGCTGTACAGTAGGCACGAAATAATGTTATTTTAACATCTAGTGTACAGTGCGCAAACCTGCGAGCCAGCATATTTGCCCGAACAGACAACGCTCTCCGCTCTCGTTCAATATCCTCATCGTCCTTAAGGTCAGGGGTCAATATGTGACCAAGATATTTAAATTTAGTAGTTCTCTGTAACGGCGAACCGTTAAGGTATACAGGAGGTACAAGATTGGGATATTGACCCCCAGCCCCAAAGACCATGAACTCACTTTTATTACAGTTGTACTTCAGTCCATGTAACATCGCATACTGTTCACAACATGCTATTAACCTCCGCAGTCCACAGATCGACGCACTCAGCAGCACCATGTCATCGGCATAACTAATATTATTGACACTAACTCCGTCTATGTGACAGCCAACCTTAGTGCCGCTGAGCTCGCCGATCAAGTCATTTACATAGAGGTTAAAGAGAGTAGGGGAAGTCAGACCTCCCTGTCTAACACCACACTCCAGCCTATAGGAACGTGACAATGCTCCCGCCCATCTCACGTTGTTTACCTGGTTTCCATACCAAAATTTTAAAATATCTATTATTGCTGGTGGTACTTGCACATTTTCAAGTTTTTTCCATAGAAGATCATAGGAAACCAGGTCAAATGCTTTAGATAGGTCTAGAAAGCAGGCATAGACAGGCGTACTGCGTGATGTATAATATACAATGGCTTGCTTAAAGCACAACACAGCTGTTTCTGTAGATAGACCAGGTCGGAAACCAAACTGATTATCATGAGGTGTTATGTACTTACTCAGTTGTGCGTTAAGCATGCCATCGAAAACCTTCGATATTACAGTAGCGAGCGAGATGGGCCTATAGTTACGCGAGTCTGCGAGGTCACCAGTTTTATTCTTAACTACAGGTACTACCAAAGTCCGCATCATATCACTCGGCATGTAAGAATGAGCCACACACAAATTAAACAGCATAGCCACAGCCTTAGGTAGGTACACACCCGCATATCGTAGGTGCTCTATGGTGAGCCCGTCATGGCCAGGGGATTTACCTCGTGACATAGATGATATGAATTGAGCTATCTCTTCAGGTTTAAAACTCAACCCTAGCGCCATACCGGGCTCAACATTGCGCACTGCACTCGAAGAGCCCAAAGGTGACTTAACATAGAAAAGCTCTTTAAAATGATTAGCTATATCAGCTGGATCACTCACGCCGCTCACACTCACAGGAATACCCGGTTTTTCGCGTAGTTTGTTTGTATTCTTCCAAAACGCTCGAAAATCATTTTTTGAGTGGTGAAAGGCTAGAATATCCATTTTTATCTGATTTTCATGTTTTTGACACCACCTTAACCGTGCTTTGAAAATTCTTCTAGACTCGCACATTCTCTCATAAAAACGACCGAATCCAGGCTTACCATACCACATCCATACATTAAAATGGTAGCGAGCTTCCCTAAGCGCACGAGATTTTTTTTACAGGGAAAATAAGTTTTAATAGTTTAGTAAAGCGCTTAAATTGTTTCGTCATAATTTGAAATTTTATTTGTTATATGTTTTTGTGTGTTCAAAAAATAAATATATTAATATATGGTAATTTAAAAAATAAAGATTATACTCGTTCCAACCATTTATTTTACTTTTGACACATGCTTTAGGACGTAACTGTTTCATTATACGCAATTATTAACTTTGAAACGAGTGAACAGAGAAATATATAAACTGCCCAATAATATTTATATATCTTAATTATTACCCACTAAATACATTAATATGCCGTAAATAGCTCTATTCATAAAATTTAAGTGATAATTCATTTCCGTTATAAAAAAAATTACGTTCTATCGCATCTAGTGACAGGATCAAAAGTATTCGGTGCAAACTAATGAATCGCAAATAATCGATTACACTTATTTGCAGTTAAGTCAGCTGACAACTGAGTTTTGAATTGTTGTAATAGACAACACGTTAAAATTGTATCAGGGAGATATAAAAATCTTCTCATCATACCTATAACATGAAATAAAACAACCAAAATATTTTAATATTATTTTATTATAACGAATCGTCGGATTCTTCATACGAACTCGAATCGTCGCTTGAATCATCTGCAGTGTTTATTATTAACTCTTGTGTAGGTATGTTGTCAAATTCAATTTCCCGATCCCAATCAGAGAATATTATATTTTTTGTCTTGTTGACGACACTCGCCCAGTTTTCAGGCGTCACACTAGCACATGCGTTTTTTAAAAGTTCAAGCATTTTATTTGCTGTGAAAGGAGGAGTTGTATTGTTTCTTGCGGCGTGTCCTTTGACTTGTGCCCAGATCATTTCAATTGGATTATATTGACAGTGGTACGGAGGAATTCTGATTACAACATGCCCATATTCTGCTGCCATTTCGTCGATGACATATCGTTTTGGCTGCTTTTTACTTTTTAATATTTTAAGTAATTCTACTTTTAGTAGGGATTCGTCCACATCTTCCCCATTATCACGAAGCCAGTTTATAATCTCGTGTTTTTTGTTGGCCTGTGTTGGCATTTTATTAATTTGGCGAGAGTGATAGGGTGCATTATCAATAAATATTGTTGATGGCTCTTCAAGTGATGTAAGCATTTCTCTGAACCACTTTTCATACACGTCCGCATTCATCTCCTCATGATAGATGTCTCCTGTTTTTTTTATTTGAACGCTAACAGAGCGTCTGCTACAAATCCCTTTGTAGTTCCCGCATGGCAAATGATGAGGCGTTCACCTTTCCCCATTGGCACTGCAGAAGTAGAAGCAGCAGTACCGTCAGTCCAACCTTTTGGTATGGAATGATTGGCATTGAGCCAAGTTTCATCTGTGAAAACGACATTCGACCAGTCTTCTATTTTCTTCGCTTGTCTTAAAAATTCACAGCGAGACAAGGCTATATCACGACGTTCCATTAAAATTTTTCTTTTGTCGGATTTCTTATACAAGAACCTGATTTGGTGCAGCACCTTTGACAAAGAAGATTTTTGACCACGAAATAAGCCACAATTTCGTAGAGACGCTACTGATTTTTTCAAAGTAGGAATCTCTTTGCTTGTGTAATAATTGTATATATGACGACGAATAGCATCAGTATCAAAACTGTCAATTGCTGTCACTTTACGGGGCTGACGTTTTTTCTTAGGCGTAGATAGCTTGTTCTGTTCAATACCACTACTACCATAGGCTTCTTTAGTGATTTTCGCCACCGTTGGAGCACTAATACCTAATGCTGCTGCAACACGGTCTCTAACTTGGGTTACTGGTATAAGAAATCCGCCATTACGGCTTTCCTTTTCAAAAAATTCACGAAGCCGCAGCACTAACTCTCTGGATTGTCCTTTAAGCACCATACCTTTCGGCATTTTGCAAGTAAAATCTTACTGGGAGGAACGATACGCTCAACTCAATCAAAGTAAGAACAATGAAATCAATACGGTGGAATATAAATACTCAACACAGCGTATGAAAAATATGAAAGAGCACTCAGCGAACAGAAATGTGACTAGCACGGGAGTCTTGTTGCGAGTGACAGACAACACAACAAAATGGCGTCGCCGGCGCGCCGTTCAGTGTTGCCAATTCGGCTTAAAAAAAAGGGGTAGGCTGGATGAGAAAATTAGTGATTTACTACCGCAGACCAGGGCGCCATTGTCTCTAAGTAAAGTTTGGAGCAGCGGACCCCGCTTAATGGAAAAATGCTTCATAAAGTAGTTATTTTTTATTTTGCAAAGTACAAAGTAAAATATTTTGGGAGGACTGAATTAGTGGGTATGCAAAAATTAATGTGCCCAAATAACAAATATATTTACAGAAGTGAAGTTTTTAAATAATATGAAATATGTATTTAAGCAAAAATAAAATATCCGTGTTAAATCGATTAAAAGTTCTTCCTGACTAAAATTGATTATTACAAAACATAGTATCCGTAATACATTGGTACAACACTAATTGATCAGAATTCGACCTGCCAAAAGTAAAATAAATGGTTGGAACGAGTATAAGTAACATTTTGTAATTTTCAAATCTTTTCATTTGGTGGTTCAGTGCACGAGCGCACTTACGGTACAGCCGCCACTGCATACTACATATGCCCAAAACCAAAGAAGGTTTTTCATACATTCGATTATCCGGATTTTCGATTATCCGAATACCTAACGACGACAATTAATCCCGTTAATCGAGTTTCTATTGTACCCTTATGTTTCTCCCTGTGGTAAATAACAATTTTCTATAGAAACTGAAAGAGAAGCCATAACCATTATAATTAGTAATGGATATAGGTTTCCAGTATATCCTATTTTTCCCGCGGATGTCGTAAAAAAATATTTGTGTAATATTTATGGAAGAAGAATTTTCCATGTGGTGACGGAGTAAGAATACTAATCACCACCCCATTTCTTGCCCATGGGTGTCGTAAAAGACGACTAAGGGATTTCAATATGCAGATAACATCTATGCAAGAGAAGAAAAACTCGAAATAAAACCCTACACCAACATGTTTTACCAGCGTGGTGTAGTAGGTCAACTTCCCTCCCTCATTGCGAAAGAGGCTCGAGCCCAATAGTGGGACGTATATGTGCTGTGATGATGATAATTTATGGAAGCGAAGGCAAACTCGAAATAACACCCTATACTAACACGTCCGACCAGCATGGCGTAGTAGGTCAATTTCGCTTCTATTTTGGAAGAGGCTCAAGCCCAGCAATGGGACGTATATGAGCTGAGATGATGATGAGCATTAATCACCGATTTTCTCGCTGCCTATGGATCGAACCGGGGCAGCTGACCAGAGCGGTCAGCGTGCGCTAAATTACCATTATTGTTTGACTTAATTTGAAGTTGAGTTTTCTACATGCTGTAGATATTTTTTTATTATGATATCTGGGCCTAGCAGTGATTTGGATGAGGTAGCTGCAGATTGTTTAAAATGTTTTTATTTTATATAATTCCAGCTGCTGTCTGAAGAAGAAAGTAAAGAAGTTAACTGCTACATATCATATTCCGTTTTTACACACTCTATTACGACTGACAGGTATGAATTGTATCTTAATTATTATTATGATAATGTTTTCTCATTTCCGAGTCCAATATTATTGATGTGAAACATCTATAGGTGAGGGTGAACCTGATTGTTGGCGTGGCGTAACTACGTCACACTATATGACGGAATATGCAAGGGTAAACATCATTGTTGTTCTGTTCTACTCTGTATACATAGCGTGGCGTTTAACACCATGCTATGTATATACATACGTAGTCTGTACGTAGTTGTGTGTGAGTTAGGCCTCATTTACGGAGACGCGGGGCGTCGCGCGTCGCGTATGGCGTGGCGTGGCGTCTCGCGGCGCGTCGCACGTTTTTATTGTTTACGTAGCGGCGGCGCGTGAAGCGGCACGTATCATCGCACGCGTAAACACAGACTTATAGCAATATGCGATGTTGTTTATAGAAACGCGAGGCAGGATAAGTGGCAATGCCCGCGTCGTATTCTCAAGCGTGTAGCGGAGCACGCGGCGAGCATCGCTGCGGCGCACGCGGGGCTCTCAGTTAATCCGACCCAAACTTCTCATGTTCCGCTATTATAAACACTGGGCCACTCTTAATACAATTTTCTTCTAAAAAGTCTATCATATCATACTCCGTTGCGACGGTAACTACGTCTGTGTTGCACGATTAGCAAATGAGACTGGCAGAAGGTTCGCCACAGGCATCGCTTCATCGAGAATCGCCGCTGCGTGCGCCGTCGCGATAAACGCCGCGTGAGACGTGACGATGCCATCCGCGGGCTCGGCCGTAGAACACGCTCCATTTCAAGCAAACGCGTGTAAAATCGCTTCTCCGTAAACGCACTCATCCAACGCCTTACATTTGAATTTAGTGCGGGCCGCGCAGACTATCGCGACGCGCCGCGTCTCCGTAAATGCGGCCTAAGACGGAGCGACGCGATGTTGTGCGCAAGCGCCTGTGCGCTATCACTCTCGCCGCACTGAGCTCGCGTATCTATAGTGTATACTAATGAAAATAAATGTTTATTGAATAAAAATCAACATTTTCTGGAAAAAATCGTAATATTGTATAAATACTTTATGCCATATTAGTTTCTGTCGTATTCTGTTCTTTTATGCATATATACTTGTACAAAATAATTTCGATGTTTCACATCTGCGAAACGTTCTGACCGATGACTCCCTTTTTTTTGGCGTTTTTTTGGACTGACCGTAAACCTACCGGTTTTGGTCGATGATAGTACAGTAGGAGTAAATCCTTTTCGCCCTTTCTGCAGACTAAAATTCTTCTTCTTTTGCCTCTTGTGCAAGGATTTTAAAAGGGTGGCTCGCTCAGTGGATAATAATCTTTATGTTACAGACAATATACCTACTTACATAATTAGCAAAGTAAAAATAATCAAGAAAACATTTAAAATATGTTTATAAATTATATTTTAAAATGAAATAATGACTGACCTTTTTACTTAAAATTGCAACTCTGAGGTTCCGAATGTGACCACTCATAATAAACATAAAAAGTAAAGGAAAGTTGATAAATTATTAAAAAAACAGAAGGTATAAAAAAAAATTATTTCGGGTGCAAATAGTATTGTAACATTTTCTTCAAAAATGTTTGTTATGTAGCGATCTGTATTTTTCTTTTCTTTTTTAAGGACTACGCCCTGCACTAAAAAAATAATCCTTGTATTGCAGGGACTTTACAAACATAATTAACGGACATAAATTACATTCAAACTCAGAACAACAATTTGTGGATCACACAAAGTGATGTCCTAGGTGTGATTCGAACCCTCGACACAGACACGGTAGGACGGTATCTTAACCATTACGCCATCGCTGCAGTGAGTTGGATTCCATGTATCCATCCCCACTAAATCTGTACGGGCTTCCAGACATTGCCATCACCAGCATTATGGATCCCCAATCATATGAGTCTGTAGAAATATGCTTGATTATATCTTTCTCCTCCACGTCGGTATGTTCTGCCATCAATATGATATAAATGAGCATTCATCACTAAACAAAAATGTTTGTCAATGCAAAACCATTGGTCAGTGTTCCAAAATTGTTGATCCCGGGTGAAAGCTAACCTATATCTAAGATGTACCCGGCGGACGGACTTAAACAAGCGTCTTAAAGTCTTGTACGTTTTGCGCGCTTACTTTCTGCTACACTTCCAACTTCCTCCAACTCATATAAATGACCTATAAAGGTTAGCCAGACATTGTATGAGGGAATCTGCGGACATGAAGCTGAGCAAAACGGTCACCTTCTGCCCTATCCCGAAATCTTATTCACTGAACGAAACTTACCATTACTCAGACATCGATTTTTCTGCGAGAATATGATTCTTTATTGCTCACTGTTACTCGGAAACAGATTTTTCTGCGAGACTGTAGTTCTCCGGAATAGTCCACTTATGGCTGAACAAACAGTAAAATAGCATCATGGCCGTGTGCGGTACTGCGAAACATATATGAAAATTTTCTAACATAAAATAGAATGTGGCAGGGTGGCAGCAATGTCTGGTACCAGTGGTAGTCGTGTTCAGTTCAACCAGCGGACATCCTTGCGGCTGGCGACAGACCTCGCCGCGTTAGGGCGCTACTTCACCGAGTGTCCGCATCTCGTAACCAAAATCTACGCTAACGAGAAAGATATAGGTAAAATTATATACTAACTTTTTTACAAACACCTTTTGACTCTAACCAATTATAATAAGGCTACCTTACTAATGTAGCCTGTGGGTATATTGACGGACAAGAATACAATGTCTCATTAGACAACAGACCTTAATTTATGAAAACAAATTTTAGCTCATGAAAAATGATTACCTTTATATCTTCAACTTGAACCCACATATTAGAAGTCTGTTCTAACCGCCTTATCGCTTAGACTAATGTGGGTAGGTACATATGGTAATCAAATTTTGGCTCACTTTATAACCCAACAATCCCTGTGGTGACGGAGTAAAGAATACAATCCATCATTCCCTACTTTGCCCATGGTTGTAAGACGACTACGGAATATAATATACACATAACATCTATGCAAGAAAAGGAAAACTCTAAATAAAACAACCTGTCTGACCAGCATGGGCATGGTTTCCTTTCTATTGTGGAGTTCTAGGCTTGAGCCCAGCAGTGGGACCTATACTGAGCTGTGATGATGATGATTATAGTGTACTTATGGGAAACATCGCGTTTAGTTGGCAAATAAGTTTCTATAAATAATCTAGCCTGCGAAAATGCAAATGCGAAATCCTAATAATTACTATATCACTCTTCAGCATTTCTTATATTAAAGAAGATTCTGCACAGATGGTGTAGTATTTAAGATATCGACCTACCGCGCCAGTGTTGTGGGTTCGAATCCCACGCAGGACAACACTTGCAACTGCCCTCCCTGCCCCAAGGATTCGTCTAAAAAAAGCCATTAATTAAGTAGACAAATTAAAGTGATAATATGACCACAGGTATATGCAGCATGGATCTTCGCAAACTCATACCTACTGAAGACACGCAGCATTTCGTGGATAAGTTCTGCAATATGGATGGGGTACTGCTTATTCATGAACGATGCTTTATACTGAGGTGTGATGGTGTCATCAATACTGATCACAATAGGAGGCCGTACGTCGATGTGGAAATGAGCTTGAAGTATGTCGGACTGAAGACTGATGTACAGGTATCATCTAATATATCCCCTGGTAATTAATCTTTACCATAAGGACCTGTTAATTATTGATTGTGACTGTCCGTGTGGTGACGGAGTCACCACTCGGAGACACCACTCCCTATCTTGCCCGTGGATGTCGTATAAGACGACTATGGGATATAATGTGCACATAACATCTGTGCAAGAGAAGGAAAACTCGAAATGAAACCCTATACCAACATGTCTGACCAGTATGGTATAGTAGGTCAAATTCCCTCCCATTGTGGAGGAGGCCCGAGCCCAACAGTGGGACGTATGTGGGCTGCGATGATGATGATGATGAATTATTGATTAGGTATATTTAAAGTGTTTTTAGTTTTTTTTTACGATACCCAACGTGCAAGATAGGGGTGTTGATTTGTATTCTAACTTCATCACCAGACAAAAGGCTCTTATTATTTAACTTTCTAATATTATTACGAATTAGTTTGTACGTTACGTTGACAATGTTCTCTGCGAACACTATGCTATTCTATGTGAATAAGAAAAAATCTGAGGCAACTTCATTCCCTGGCTGATCCGACACCCGCAGTAAGGCCGACCGCGCGAGGGCGACGCCCCAGCCGGCAACACTTCAATTTGCCGGGGCGTCAAAGGGGAGGGTACCCGAAAGGGTAATCTGCCGGGCCGGCCACCGGATGCCAATCCGGTATCTGTGGTCAATTCAATGGCGATGCGAAAAGACGATGGGGAGGGAATACGGTGGGTTATGGGCTTGTACGCCGCTCATCCGTCGCCCCGGACAGATTGGGCGAGGTGTGCCGGGATGTTCCTATAAAAAGGGGGCATTATATTATTTCCATAATTCCTTAATGAAATATTTTATACACAATTTACAGAAGCCAAAGAATCTAACAGCTCGAAGCGTGTCACACTTAGAGAGTGTAAGAGACGGTTCCACAGCCCAGCAGCCGCTTGACTACCATATCAGTGGTAGCTGTACCAACTTGCAACAAGACCTTGGCGGTACTGCGTATACCAGTATGGCAGCTAGTAATACTGCCAGGTAAACATTTTTGTTTCTTTCTTACTTTTTTCCTAGTATATTTATTTCTCACTGTTGGTCACGTGGTTCCTTTAAAAAAACAACATAAGTAGTTCATGCCACATAAATATCTGTAATAACCATTACTTGTTGGACGTCAGACATCTTAGTCCACCCGTGACCATGAACGCTGTAAAGTGTTCGAAACGTCGGGCAATCAAAATTCAAATACATACCCGATAAAATCCGTAAAGTAGCTTTTCTACAAAGTTAAAAAAAAAATGAAATTTCTTGAAATCGATTGCAGCGTTACCTACTTGTTCTAATTGTTAGTCTAAACCATTCTTGAATCCACCCGAACGCACAAAAGACATTATCATAATCGCTCCAGCCGTTTGAAGTTAATGACATACACATGTACAGAAGAATTTATCATCATCATCATCTCAGCCCATATACGTCCCACTGTTTGCCTCGGGTCTCCTCCGCAATCTGAGGAAAATTGATCTACTATTCCACGGTGGTGGTCAGATGTGTTGGAATAGGGTTTTATTTCGAGTTTCCTTCTTTTGCATAGATGTTATCTGCATATCCCTTAGTCGTCTTTAACGACACCCAAGATAGGGAGTGGTCAATTCTATTCTTACTCCATCACCACACGGACAGAAGAATTTATATGGACTTTGCACCAGATATCGGACCGCATCAGGCGATGCAGTGCTCAAGACGAATGAAATAACAGAACTGATAAAGAAGATGTGCGATTCGTTCACGCTAAGTCAGGAGAAGCTGCTCGCTGCTCGCACACGACCTTCAACTGCTGATATGCAAGTTCAGTGCGAAGATAAGTTGAACGGTGATAATAATAGTTCAGGGAAACATACCGCTAGAGAAAAGTCTGTTGAAAGGTATATATGTATAAGTATTTTCATGTAGAATTACTAATTTAGTTATTTTTTTAACACGCTTATATTAATTTGGTTTCTATGTAACGGAACCTTTGTACATGATTTTCATCCTCTTCTAAACGTTGGATAAATTTGAAATTTTGGACAATTATCAAGAACTATACTTACAGCATTAACGTACTGCAGTGAAATTTGTTCAGGCATGTTAGTGTTTTTGTGCTTTGAAATGCGTAAGTGACACAGTCGGGTCCCCTCGGCTCTTTTCGGTTCGGCCTAATGAGCCCACGAGTTCATTCAGCTGTTTGCAGCTGATTGCAGCGAGTATTTTAAGATACGCGCGGTTATTATTCGTTGATAAAAATGAAAAAGATGTAAAATATATGCAGTAAATGGAATATAGTGGCGAAACTTTCGATTGTATAATTGGTTTCTAAATGTTTTACCGATATCATACACACTAAGAGCCATCCTTTACGAAATTCCCGGCAAAAATAGGGTTGGTCTATTATATTACTTTCTCACGACAACGAAATCATCCATCAAACTGTCAACGTCTGTTTCTTTCTTTTCCTAAGTTACTGTTACTTATTCTAAGCCTTTGGTGAATGAATATAAATACATATTTTTTGTTTTAGAGAACCTGTGAAGTTAGAAACGAGTAAAAGCGATACGCATATCATCAACAATGAACGAGGTATAACAAGTTTTATATTAACCCTTATTAATGTTGAGAAAATCTATTAATCTAATGGTAAATGAACCTTCTAATTTTTACCATTAGAAGGTACCATTATAGAGTCTGCTTCTTTTTGGCAGCAAGCTATTGTGTAGACACACCCTGTTCGATACACTGATAGCTTATGTGACACCACAACTTACTTTCGCTTGAGTTGTCCGTTTGAGGGATTATCAAAAGACTGAAATTTAACACACCCTCTAATAATTAGCTAACTCTAACCTTAGAATATTTCCTCTGCGGCAGTTTAATATATTCTTCAATCTCATTATAAAACGGGCTTATGACGTAATTGGGTAACATCTAAGGCTATATTTCCGTGTGGTGATGGAGTAAGAATACAATTCACCACCTCCCTCTCTTGCCCGTGGGTGTCATAAAAGACAACTAAGGCAATAAATATGCATATAATAAGGAAAACTCTAAATAAAACTTGACTCGCGTGGTATAGTAGGCCAGTGTTTCTCCTATAATAGCTCGAGCCCAACTGAAAGGTGATGATTATTTATAACCCATATTCTTCTTCTCAACTCATATAAACACCATTATTGCGCCCCAGCTTCCTACACAATGGGCGGAATCTTGATCTATTATGGTCATGACCTACACAGCCTAGTCAGACTTTGAATGGTATTGTACCTCCGTCATCACACATAAATCACGAGATTTGTGTACCCTCAGCAATTACCCACAGTCTGGGCAAAACTGTAACTGTCATTTACGGCTAACAGCTAAATACAAAAAAAGAATTATTAACCTTTAATAAATTCATTAATAGTGGTTGGTGTCCGTTTATTCTCAAACTTACAGATATGGTGAAAGTCGCAATGTCTGTGCTTGAGAGAGATGCTATAATGCAAAAATTTGTAGATGAACTTGAAGATTGGAAAGAAAAACAACAAGAAATGTTTAAATCTCAAGTGAGTTTCAATTATTATTATGCGAAATTTTGATTATTCTTGTGAGGATGAAGTTAGATGCTATAAGAGATATAATTGCCGCTGATTTCAATTTGGTATCAATAAAACGAAGTACATCTATACTTCAGCCAAATTTGATAAAGAGTCTTTGATAACAAAGTGTTCCCTAGCAACTATAGCAATTCCTGCTTCCCCGTGATTACTTTAGAAGTGAATTGTATTCTTACTCTGTTACTACACGAAAAGACGCTGACTGTATAGGAGGTCAATACTTACACCAACTCAGCCATCTGCATAGTTGACATAAGTATATGAATTAAAAATTGTCTTTGTTTTTATATTTCAGTTAAAACGCAAAGAAGAATATCATTTAGAACTATTAGCTAATGAATGGATGAAGAAACGGACAGAGCTGGAGAGTAAACTTAGCAAGGGTATAGAACAGTGCCGTAATCTCGCCGCGGATCTTAGCAGAGCCACTGAGGACTTTCGCCTGAGAGGGTTTCGCAATACTGAGAGAGAAAAGAAGGTATATAACTTATAATCATCATTTCAGCCCACATCCCACAGTTGGACTCGGGCCTCCTCCACTATAGGAGGGAAATTCACGTTGGTCACACGTTTTGGCATAGGGTCTAGTTTCGTTCGAGTTTTTCTTCTCTTGCATAGATGTTAACTGCTTCATATATCCCTTAGTCATCTATTACGACACCCACGGACAAGAGAGTGAATTTTATTCTTATTCAGTCACCAAACAGAAATAAATCTATCTTAATATATATAAATTACGAGTCACGTTGTTTGTCCGCGATAGACTCCTAAACTACTTAACCGATTTTAATCAAATTTGCACACCGTGTGCAGTTTGATCCAACTTGAAAGATAGGATAGCTTAGATCTTAATTTATAGTCGCAATATTATTTTATTGAAAATTATTTGTCTATTATTTGACATTCACAATTATCTGTCAACTTCAAACGATTTTAACAGACGGCGGCGATATCTGTTGACTGGATTTGTGTGTGCTCAAGGGGATTCTAGAATGGTTTAGATTCACAATTGGACCCGGTAGGTGGCGCTTTATTTGAACAGAACAACGTCTGTTGGGTCAGCTAGTATATGTATAAAAGAAAGTCGTGTTAGTTACTACATTTATAACTCAAGAATGGCTGTACGGATTTGACTGAAAATTGGTGGGGAAGTAGCTTAGAACCAGGAGACGGACCTAGGATACTTTTTATCCCGTTTTTTTATTATGGAATTTACAAGATTTCGCCAATAACTCACTATACAATACATAAAATGTCAAAGAGAATACAAGTCACTATGAAACGTAGTATAAAAAAACGCATTTGATATACCTAGAAAGTATGAGTAATAAAAAAACGCAACTGACAGCTAAGAGTAATTTTGTCTATAGTTAAGTACGGTTGAAAATTTGATAATTATAATTTTGTCAGAAATCAATAAAATCAGTAATTTGTATTCTCTTTGAATCCTCATTAACAATGCCGCGACCAAGACGATCGAATCTTGCCCGACAAAGCTGTACCTAATGGTTCTTCCATTAGAGACTGTTTTCGGAAATTTAGAAAATAAGTTTACGAAAAAATTATAGCGGTACGAAGTTCGCCGGGTCATCTTGCCCGACAAAGCTGTAATGGTTCTTCTATTAGATACTATATTTTCGGAAATTTAGAAAATATATTTACGAAAAAATTATGGCGGTACGAAGTTCGCCGAGTCGGCTAGTAATATATAATTTATATATTCTTCTTATTTCGAGCTTCCTCCAAATAGGAAAATTATCCTACTACATAATGCTGGCTAGATTGGTTGATATGGGTTCGAGTTTTCATTCTCTTGAAGTGATTAAATTTCTTTCTTTTTTGAAGACAACACCCTGCACTAAGGAACTAATCTTTATATTGTAAGAGACTTTACGATCACAATTAATGGGCACAAATTACATCCAGAATCGGAACAACAATTTGTGGATGGCACCTAGTGTTGTTTGTGGCTATTGAACCTATGACACTGGTACGGTAGGTTGGTATCTTAACCACTACGCCATCTGTGCAATCAGTAACAGCTGTTTACAACCTTGAACCGGAAGGTATTCATTAACGCTGTGTTGTCACTTCATCTGCACAGAAGAATTATAGAAATATAAAATAAGAGGAGAACTATATTATCAAAATATAAAATAATACTAACGATGACTGGGGCTACCTCGCGTTTTTTTAAACTTTGTGAATATGAAAATAAAATCTATGGAAGAAAAGGAAAGTTCGAAATATTATAACAGGTTTGTATCAACAGGTATCAACAGGTTTGACCAGCGTGGTATGGTAGTTTCTTTTCGCTCTTATTGTAAAGGAGACTGCCCAGCAGCCTCCTTTACAAATATATAATTAACGATCACTAATTACATCCGGACTCAGAACAACAATTTGTGGATCGCATAAAGTGTTGCCCTGCGTGGGATTCGAACCCCTGACACTGGCACGTTAGGCGCTTCATACACTGCTCCGCGGTCCGTCGCCTGGCGCGGAGTGGCAGATTTTAATATTGTATGTAAGTACATCGATTAGTATAGAAAACACGCCAGGTCCAACACACGGAAAACGCGCCACGGCGTGGGAGCATGTCCCACTAGCAGATTCTCCCGCCTGGCGCGGAGGCGCGCGGTGGACCGCAGCAGATCTGACCACGGATAGATTTATATACGAAATTGAATGACTTCAGTATTGCCCATTGTAACGTAACTAACCACGACGACCAAATGGAAAGTAACCTTTAGTTTAGTGCGGGACGCGTGCAAAGCCGTCAGGCGCAGAGGCGCGGTAAAATCTGCCTCTTCTCATTCACACATTGGCGAAGCGCTTTAGGTCGATATCTTAACCACTAAGCCATCTGTGCAGTCAATGGACTGGGAATAGGGAAAATGCTCGAAACTCAAAAATGAACGAACTATTTTTATGATGAATCTTTATTGCTTAAAAAACATAATGTAATTCTTTTTGAAATTTATCATTATTTAAATAGAGAAATTTAATTATCAAAAAGTGGCCATTTAGAAATTTCCTCGCGAATTGCCAAAACACAACACTATTGGTGAAACCAAACGTGACGTCAACGTACGCTCGATTCTTCTGACATCAAGTTGTTTGTATGTTGTTGTTGTATCTTTTTATCACCTTGCACCATTTTTCCTTACAGGTTACTTGCATATCGGTATAAGTATAAGGGAAAAAATATACTTTGTTAGATGTAGTTTTAATATTATTTTGTTACATAGAAACAATACCAATATTTATTATAATCTTTTCCATTATAATAAGTGGATTTTACACTTCCTTTTTTAATTTTCAGTAACTTGTGAACCAAACATTTCCGGTAATGACATCGAACGCGTACGCTGATGTCACAGAATAAGCGCGCTAAAATAGCTGCGTTTAAATCGCCTAAAAATTATAGTGGTTTCATTTTTTTTAACTTATTTGTTCATATTTTAGATGTGTTATATATATTTATGGTACTGTAATGACTAGTAGAAGGGTTTAAAAAAATACATGCATGTTCCCTATTGACATACTATATCACGCTGATCAGACGATGTAGGGTTTTATATCGAATTTTTCTTCTCTTGCATAGATATTATCTGCATATTATATCCCTCAGTCGACTTGTACGATACTCACAGGCAATAAATGAGCTGATGAAATGTATTCTTACTTCGTTACTAAAAGCTGGTGATACATAGTATTAAATTATATTATTCAATACCATTACAGCTGTTAGAAGCAAAGAAAGCATTAGAAGCTCACTACACAGCTAAATACCAGGAGCTGAGGGAAGCCTCACAGAAGATGGAGGCTGACATGAACCATCAGATCAAACTGAAGGACATGACCGTTGAAGAAATGGCATTTAGAATACAACAACTTGAGAAACAAGTAGATTTGTTGAAGGTTAGCAAGAATGCAATCAAAACATATACTAAAATTATTGCACAGATGGCCTAGTGATAATTTTTCCTGGCTTCTGTGGCATGTGTTATGGATTCGATTTCAGGCTGGACAATCATCAATACACAAATGTTTGTTTGAGTGTGATTTGTGCTCGTCAATTGTATTTTCTTAAAGTCCTTCACGACACAGATATATTCTTAAGGTGTGGTAGTTGCAGAGCTGACCACGGTCGACAAGGAACTCTGTACCAATGGTCGGCCTAATGGCAAAGAGGTGGTAACACGGTGGGGTATGAGACCGCGCGCCGCCCTTGCGTCGCCCCCAGACGGCATGAATGGTGAACCAAACCCCTCCCGAAAAATATGGTGCAGTAGTATTTTAAAAAATAGGAAAATATATACAGGGTGTATCAGGTTATGGGGCAACTGGTCAAAAGGGAGCTAGGCAATGGTGGTAGGAACCCATAAAAAAAATTTGAATGAAAAATATTGATTCGTTAAGAAATTATTAATATTATTTATTCAATTTTGTCATCGCTTTTTCGTGTAAATCTGATTGAAATGTATGAAGTCAGTGATACTTAATACGCAACATATTCATACTTTGTTAAATATTAATTAGAAATTGAAGAAATCAATGATTACGTTCACATAAGCAAAACAAATTTCGCTTTAAAACAGCTGATCGGCCTATGAGCGTTGACCGCTTGCCGTTGTACCTACATGTTATTGAAGCGTTTGCGCAATTCTAGGTATAAATGAATGAAATTATACTGTCGAAGCTTCACATGCCTACATGTATTCTGTCTGTACATGCCTACATAATTCGTATCATTTAAGGCATAGACTCTTAGACACATTTTTTGAAATTACTATAATTTTTATGTTATATTGTTTTTTGTATAATGTACATTCTAATTACGATCTATGACAGTTACACTACAACATACTCGAACAGTTGTCCCATAACCTGATACATCCTGTATATAAATTATATTTTTTTTTATTTTTAGAATAATATAAAAAACAATGAAAAAGAAGCAGAGAGCAGATATTCGGGACTGACTAAAGATCAAACTGCAAGTCTTATACAAGAATTGGTAATTGCATACTTTTAACAGTTTCACTCTCATTATGTGGCATTAGGATAAGAATATAATTGTCATCCTTACTTGATTGTGGGAGTTGTAAAATTCGGCTAAAGATCTCATCACAGCAAAGGGTGGATAAGGAATGTATCCATACTACATGACTTATTTATGGTCTTCAAAAACTATCCTTGAACAAAATTGGTTATAATTTTGTCAATAATACTAAAAATATCACTACAAAATACTGTGAGCACTTATTAAATACCACAATAATAGTTCATTAAACAAAAATTTTTGGTAAGAAAGGTAATCATCATCATTATCATAACAGCTATTATACTTCCCACTGCTGGGCTTAAACCTCCTTCATAATAGGACGACAATTGATCTATTATGCCAAGGTCAGATGGACTGGCATAGGGTTTTATTTAAAATTTTCCTTCTCTTACATAAGATGTTATATCAATATGATATCCCAAGACAAAAGAGTTCCCCGGACTTCCTGGGGGTCA
This sequence comes from Lymantria dispar, assembly GCA_032191425.1. Classification (NCBI taxonomy): domain Eukaryota; kingdom Metazoa; phylum Arthropoda; class Insecta; order Lepidoptera; family Erebidae; genus Lymantria; species Lymantria dispar. Next base: position 9,797,237 of record CM063452.1, on the reverse strand, counting down.
AACCTCAGTGTCTTATACGGAGACCATTGTGGATCCTGGCTTACAGGAGTTAAGTGGTGGAAATGTGTGGTGGGGTTAATCCCAATAAAAAAATCCATATGACATCTCTTAGTCGTCTTTTACGACATCCACAGGCAAGATATGGTGAGTTGTATTCTTATTCCGTCACCATACAGACATAGCGTGATATTGTAGGTCAATTTCCATTGTAAATAAAGCTACGGATTTTATCGCGTTTGTATTTTGATTGCCCGGCGTTTCGAACACTTTACAGCGTTCATGGTCATGAATGAACGAGCCATGAACGCCAGTAAATAGAAACGCGATAAAATCCGTAGTTTTATTTACAAGTAGCAACCCGCCCTAAGTTACTCCATAGACATATATCATCAAAAACGGTCCAACCGTTTTGAAGATAACCCAAACAAACAGACAGACAAAAACATTTTAAACTGGTTTTTAGGCATAGGTGTCGTGCAAACAACCGTATAACAATGAAAAGACCCTACTATTTTGACATCACAAACAAAGCACTTCAATTTTATTTATTTGTATTGATATGTAATACTCACCTAAACATCAGAAATCATTAGGTCAATTTCCCTTCTGTATTGAATGAGTCTCGAGCCCAGCAATGGGACGACGTACATGAGCCACGATATGAGATGTGTTCTTTTTTGGCAGCGATTTTTAGAAGAGAAGTTGGATAGTGCGGTGCAATCCAAGTCGTTCTTCAAGGAGCAGTGGGGTCGCGCTGTTCGCGAGCTGCACCTCGTCAAACTGAACACAAGGAGACAAATGCTGACACAACTTCAACACGACAGAAGGGAGCTAGGCGACATGGGGTATTATCATCATCATTATCTCAGCCCATACACGACCCACTGTTGGGCTCGGAACTCCTCTAATGTGGGAGGGAAATTGTCCCTGGTCAGGGTTTTGTTTCGAGTTTGCCTTCTCTCGCATAGATATATGCATATTATATCCCTTCGTCGTCTTTTATGACACTTACGGGCAAGATAGGGAGTGGAGAATTGTATCTTTACTCCGTCACCAGACTTGGGGTATGGGGTTATACACTTTAATAATCATTTTTATAAAATAATAAAACATCTCTGTTGTGCCGATTACGAATACTACATTGCTTGTGAATGTCATAAAAGACGAGTAAGAGCTTTACATCGACCTGGGCACACTCCGTCTGACATCTTAGCTCGCCCGTGACCATGAACGCTGAAAAGCATTCGAAACATCAGGCAATTAAATTTCAAATATAAACGCGATAAAATTCGTATAAACAGTCTTATTTATAACGTTGGTATACGGTTTTATTTTGAGTTTTCCGTCTTTTGCATACATGTTATAAGCATATAATCCTTATTTGTTCTTTACGACATCCACAGGCAAGATAGGCGATGAATTATATTCTTATTCCGTCACCACAAGAAAAAGTTACAAGTGCATATTTCTATTTAGACAGAGGGAGTGAGCGATACACAAATATGACGTCATACTAATATAGGTTTTCTAAAACTTATGTATCTATTTTTACGGATTTTATCGCATTTTTATTTGATTGTTCTTCCGCTCCTCGTGATTACGTCCAACAATTCATCGTTATTACAGATTTAAATCTATATACAAACGCGTTAAAATCTGTAAAAATTGTTTTATTTAGAATGTGTAATAGTTGCGTAAACATTAAAGATCTTTACATACATCATAAAACTTTAATAATTTATTATATTTTTACATTACAGATTGGACGCATCCGAAGTTCAAGAACAAAACCCAAATCAGAATCCCATAGATTTGAAGAAACTAAAGGATGATTTCTATGTAGATTTGTTGGCTAATACACCTACACTTGAAACACCTTTGATTGGTATGTCACAGTTTGATTTGAATCGAGATTTTGTGCACTTGTTTCATAATCATCATCTCGGCTCATGTACGTCCCACTGCTGGGCTCGAGCCTCCTCCACAATGGGAGAGAAATTGACCTTACCATGCTGGACAAACAGGTTGGTATAGGGTTCTTTTCAAATTTTTATTTTCTTGCATAGATGTTATATGCATATTGTATCCCTTAGTCATCTTTTACGATATCCACGGCTAAGATAGTGGAGTGGTGAATTGTATTCTTATTCCGTCACCACACGGATAACTTGTTTAATAGCATATAATTAATATCTTTAAATGGACAATTTGTAATACAAAATCATCATCACTTTACTCACATCACATTCCAATTGCTTGAGGTCGACTCAATATGTACTCTTTCATAATACATATTGTAATAGTTCATGACCGACTGCTTGCCGACCTTCCTTGGGAATGTAGTTGTTGACCAGACGGCATCGGATGCAGTTTGTCCAGGTCTATATAAAGCTCTTAGTCTTCTTCTACGATACCCTCAAGTAATTTAAGGGTTGGTAGTATTAGATGCCGCTACCACACATGGCATGCAGCATAGTCAATTCGTGGATATATTCAGAATCCTGACAAGCACAAACAGATAAAACCACTGCAAGAGGAGGAATAGTGAAAATAAAATCCTATAGGTGCCATTAAATCTGACAAGCGTAGTATGGTAGTTCATTTTACGTCATACTATGGAGTGAGTTTCTCTTCTTTTTTTTAGCTATATGAATTTTGTTTCAGATATAGCGATGCCTGGTGAAATGCAAATGTTTGACGATTTAAGGTAAGATCGAATGTACTCCATTTAATAAACAAAAACACTAGTCTGTATCATAAGACTGTTGTAGATATTTTAACAAGTTAGTAATTAATTTAAATTATTAGCAAATCTATTAATCTGTGTGGTGACGAAGTAGGAATACAATTCACCACCCCCTATCGTACGGGGTATCGCAAAAGAGAACTAACGGATTATAATACGCAGATAACATCTATGCAAAAGAAGGAATACACCAAAACGTCTGACCAGCGGGGTAAGTACATATAGTATAGGTCAAGTTCTCTCCCATTGCATAGGAGGCTTGAGTCTGTAATGTAACTTCTATGAGCTGTGATGATGAAACCAACAAATTCTGTTCATTTCTCCTTGTGACGAGGTGATGATGTAACTCATAGATTTTTCTCATTAGTGTCGAGAGTTACATTCTTTTTTATTTATATTTATAGAAATATGCCGAAGAATCCACAGAATGAAAAGATCAACGAATTAATAGCGCAACGCGATAGGCTCATACAGCAAGACAATCCCGACGAAAACTTGCTCAAGAATCTCAACCTAGAAATACGCAATATGCTCCTGAATTGTAGCACGTGACTAGAACCTAGCTTATATAAAATATTAGTGTTGGTATTTCTAATACAAACTACATAAATGAGTTTCATACAAAATAGAATTTTCTTATACGTCTGTCTGAACTGTGGCCAGGCTAGACCAATATCGATCTCTATACACACTAGTCGATGCGCTCGCTATGAACAATTTTTTATCCCCAATGACGGAATAAAATACTCCTGGTAAATTTTGCATCTCAAAATACGTAAGAAGACATCTTTCGAATTGTCGAGATGCCACTATATGTATATACTGATAATATAATTTATTTGTATATTAATATTAGATAATAATATTTTGTAATCGCTTCTGATACTAGTTTAAAATGTTATTGTTATAAAATAAAATTTTGGAAGTAGTTGATTGTGATTTTGTTTATTAAATTCATAATTAAATTCGAAATTGGCTACGTAGGCAATAAATATAAGGATATACAACTACTGCACAGCCGCACGGATACGGGAGAGCTGAACGGTGTCTATATGTGAGCTGAATGAATGCCAGAAGCGACTGAACGCACGCAATTTTTTTAACTTGCTATAAGATTCGTATTACTCCAGCCATGACGCAAAATGTCTAAAGATCGCGCTTATTGAATTGGACAAAAGTAATTAAATAGAGCTCTGTATCTCAGTTATTCATTGTATGAGAACTATTTAATATATTAATGAATATTAACGATTATATATTTTTTTCTTGTATAAGAAGATCCAGTTTAATTAGTTTGTCGTCAACATCCATACCATGTTGAACACACCGGTTCTCGTCCGATCACCGAAGTTAAGCAACATTGGGCGCGGTTAGTACTTGGATGGGTGACCGCCTGGGAATACCGCGTGACGTTGGCTTTTGGCTCTTTAATATTTTAATTTTAATTCACATTTTTTTCTAATTACGAAACATTCGCCTGAGTGTTATGTTCGTGTTTGCTTTATATTCTAGCAAAAATATAATCACTTCCATTTTAGTACCATACATGTATACTAGCGGGCCTTGCAAACTACCTCTTGCCCGGAATAGCAATGCCACATTAAATATGAAACCAACTCAATTACTTGCCACTAGAAATCCCTACTATTATACATGACAATATAAGTTTGTTAGCTTCCACGAATAAACCACTAACATAGGCTATATTTTATGCACGTAATCCCGCAGGAACAGGTTAGCGAGTGAAACCGTCGGCTTCATCGAAATATATCAAACTCATTATCATCTCAACCCATTTACGTCCCACTGTTGGGCTCGGGCCACCTCCATAATGGAAGGGTAATTGACCTACTATACCACGCTGGTCAGACATGTTGGTATAGGGTTTTATTTTGAGTTTTCCTTCTTTCGCATAGATGTTATGTTACGTTTTATATCCCTTAGTTGTCTCGTACGATTACTCACGGGTAAGATAGGAGGGTGGTGAATTGTATCCTTACTCCGTCAGCACACGGAAGATATCAAACTATAGGTTACTAAAATAAAACCATTAGTTTTATATAATTTTTAATATCAGAAAATAGTATTTTATTTATTACATAACATCAGATTGTGTGATCATACATATATTTGTGTAACTATTTTATTTGCCCACAACTAACTATACATCAAAAGGCAATTGTTATTACTACATAGGTTAGTTCACTGACCATAGTTTTTATAAGACTAGGAGTATGCCACTTTAAGTATAACATCATAAAATAATTTAATTTGTTTGCTTTACAAACAATAAAATTAAATGCGTAAAATTGAGTATTTATTTTTTTAATAGAATATTAACGCCGTACCTGGTTTTATCTAAAGGATCTATATATAATACAATTGTACCAGCTCGATGTTTATATTTTATAGATATTGAAGAGAATACATAGTGTATTTATTAAAAAAGTTAATATAACAATTAGAATTTTTATCTATCTAAAAAATAACAATAGAACTCAAAATAGCAAATATCTAACCTATCAACTCGAGCAATACAGCGGACACAAATATATAGTTATTAATAAAATATAGCATTGTCTTCAAATAGAAGACAGCGTATTTAGCTAACGTTCACAACAGTGTTAGGTTTTTTTAAATTTGCATTAAAATGTATTAAAAAATCATATATAAATTCTGACATACAAATGTACGACAAAATATTTCTAAAGAAATACAAGTGCTTAAAATAATTACTTGTGGCATATTTCGCATTAATTAAATAGTCTGCAGTTTGACTGCAACTTGTATGGTCTCGCTAATTTTTAATGGCACACAAATTAGAATGTTTCGTCACCGTAGGGTGTAGTAAACAAGTTATTAAAAACGGTTGTATGGCGAAATGTAGACTAGATACTTTATAAGGACAGACTAGATATCAATATATTTAAATTTTAAAATATGTCTTTGAACTATGTTAATATATACACTAATTATAACAAGAAAATGGTGGTGGATCAATCCTCATAACTGTCAATGGTAAATTTTAAACTATTATGTATACTATAAAAAAAATGGAAATCTATTTTATAGAATACTAGCTGACTCGGCGAACTTCGTACCGCCATAATTTTGTTCGTAAATATATTTTCTGAATTGCCGAAAATATAGTCTCTGGAAGAACCATTACAGCTTTGTCCGGCAAGATTCGATCGTTTTGGTCGCGTAATTGTTAATGATGATTCAAAGAGAATACAAATTACTGATTATTGATATCTGACAAAATTATAATTACCAAATTTTCAACCATACTTAACTATAGACAAAATTACGTTTAGCTGTCATTTGCGTTTTATTACATATCAAATGCGTTTTTGTTATACTACGTTTCTTTGACATTTTTACGAACGGAAAACGGGAACGCGATCGAACGGGATAAAAAGTACCCTATGATAGTCTCCTGGTTCTAAGCTACCTCCCAACCAATTTTCAGCCAAATTGGTAGAGCCATTCTTGAGTTATAAATAGTGTAACTAACACGACTTTCTTTTATATATATAGATAAAAAAGCCATTATTGTCGCTAAATATTATTAAAATGTAATAATTAAGTTGCACCAAAACAAAGGTAAATTCATGCTTAATATTCAAATGTTAATTACATTAAAAGACTACAAAAAATATCAACGAAACGTTGACTCTTTATCAGCTATTATTAAAAAAAAAATAAGTAACTGATATCAAGAGTATTGTAGTAGCTAAATATGCAATGTAACAGATAAATGTAAAATATAAAAATACAAAATAACAATACAGTAAAAGCAAAATACACTAATTCAAAACATCATATATACGCGTAGATTTATATTTTTTTACATCTATTGGGTCGTTTATGAGTACTTCTCATTGACTTTAACGATAACCGACTTGACTTCGGTGTAATTTTTAATGCCATAGGGTCCGTTCTCTCGGCCAATGCCAGACTGCTTGTATCCACCGAATGGTGTTTGTGGAGCGAATACATTGTAGTCATTCACCCAAACAGTACCGGCGCGGAGGCTCTGCAGAAAAAAACGTAGCAATGGTTATTTATTTTTTATTTGAATAACTTTTAGTAACTAACTTAACAGCAGAAATAACTAGTCTGTAGTAATCTGTCGTGGAAAATTGACGTCCGTGTAGCTACAACGTCGTCTCAGATCATATAAGTCCCACTGTTGGGCTCGAGGCTCCTCCCCAATATGAGGGAAATTGATCTACTATACCATGCTAGTCAAATATGTTGGTATAGGGTTCCATTTCGAGATTTCCTTCTCTTGCACAGATCTTATATACATATTATATCTCTTAGACGTCTTTTACGACATCCACGGGTAAGATAAGGAGTGGCGAATTGCATTCTTACTCCGTCACCACACGGAAAAGTAGAGTAGCAACAATATATTACAATTAAGCTTCGCTTTGTGAACGATGTAACCGACGTCCCAATTCCAACCAAGGAAGATAATGTGATTTGATTGTGGCTGGCATTATCGCATAGGTCCACGAGCTTACCACTTATCCATTTCTTCGACCTATTTGTATCCTTTCTACATTTTCCGTGCGATGACGGAGTAAGAATACAATTCACCGCCCCTTGTCTTGGCCGTGGGTGTCGTAAAAGAGGACTAAAGGATATAATAAGATATCTAAAAGGAAATCTTGAAATAATACTTAATACCAACCCGTCTAACCAGGGTGATATAGTACTTCAATTGCCCTCCTATTGTGGAGGTAGCTCGAACCTGATAGTGGCGCGTATATGAGCTGGGATGATAATGATGATGTTCTACATCTACTGTTAGACAGTTAGGACATAGGCATTTTCGAAGGGGCAGAATTCCATATTTGCAGCTTTTGGCGATCGCAATTTACGATTATTTGCGATTATTATTGATAATTTTCCCTGGAGAACGCTACCATCCATTCTCTCCGTGGTGCAAGCGGTTAATTCCTCACAGATTTTTAGTACATAATTATCTATAAAAAACCAATTTAGTACCTATAGTGTGCAGACCGCCGCGTCACTTTATAGCAGTGTATGACTAGCAGCAGAAATGGTATGGATATGGAGTTTCAGATACAGATATTTGAATAACTTGTATCAGTTTTTGCCAGGTGATGAAGGTGTAAAAGGACTATTCACCACCCAATTTCTTGCCCATTGGGCTTTAAAAGAGGATTAAGGGATTATAATGTGCAGATATGGAAAGAGAAGGAAAACTCGAAATAAAACTCTATACCAAGGCGTTTGACCAGCATGGAATTTTAGGTCAATTTCCATACTATTATGGAGGAGGCTTGAGCCCAGCAATGGGACGTATGTATATGAGCTGTGATGATGATTATGAATCATCTGATATCATTTCCGGTTACGGTTATGAAAATATTTCGGATTATCCGACAGTATCGGATAGTTTCGTTTATGGATATTGAATTTAAGAGAGCTGTAAAACGGAAACGTGAGCGTGGTTGATTATAGTATTATTTCCCCTTGGAGAGGTCTATATCTAGATTGTCCGATCGACCGATTGATAGAAAACTGTAAATAGTAATAATAATAACCTGAATCATGTAGTTCGATTTGTCCAAATCGTTGGTGAATACGGCAGCGGCGAGACCATATTCAGAGTTATTGGCGCGTTCCACCACCTCGTCTATTGAAGAGAACTTCATTATTTGTTGCACTGGACCGAAGATCTGAAATGAATTTATCAAATTGTAAATAATATTCTTCTTTAATAACATGAATATAAAATTTCAGCTCTATTCGACATCAGGAAGTGTGTAAAATTTAACTTGCAAGGTCTCATTGACAAACAGACAATGGGACAGTTGAAACAGAATAAAAGTTCAATAAGTACCAGTGTCAGTCTGGTGACGGAGTAAGAATACTGTTCCCCACCCCTTATCTGACCCGTAGGTGTCATAAAAGACGACTATGCATATAACATCTATGCAAGAGTACGAAAACTCAAAATGGAACCCTATACTAACACGTCCGACGAGCGTGGTATAGTAGGTTAATTTCACTTCTACTGTGGAGTAGGCTCAAGCCCAGCAGTGTGTGGCCAAGCGTGTATTATGAAGCTGAAATGATGAATGATAATGAAAATACCCGCGGTAAAATTATTTATACATTGTGGACGGCGGTCTATTTTTAAAAAATATTTCAATACTGTACCTCGGTTTTAGCTATTTCCATGTTATCTTTTACATCGGAAAACACTGTCGGTTGTACAAAGTAACCAACATCAGACGCCTTGCCACCACCAGCCACTAATTTCGCACCTTGATCCTTTCCAGATTGAATGAGATTCAAGATTTTGGCTTGTTGCTCTCCGTCGACCTGTAAAAACATTTCGTTATATAAAAAATACTGATAATACTGATTGAATCCGAACAGCAGAAATGGCGTAGTGTTAATATCAACCTACCAGTGCTAGCGTTGCGAATTTTATCCACAAACTGTTTTTCAATCTCAGTTTAAGTTGTGTTCATGAATTGTATGTTTATAAACACACCCGCAATACAAAGGTTTTTATAAGTTGTTTTATTTTATAAACTAGAGGTGTTGATAAAAAAAAATATCTATTACAAATTGACCAAGGCAAACTAGTAGTACCGTTGGTCAGCTCAATAGTATAATAAATCATGTAGACTATTAAAAATAAGGAAAAAATGATTAAAAATGTAGATGACATACTACATGAAAACTGGTGGAGTATGGTTATGTAGTAGTGAAGTAAGGGGAGGTAGGAGGGTAGAATACTGTAATAAATGGATCACATAGTATAGGTCCTTGAAGCTGTCTGGTGGCGTCTACGAATACTACCAACCCTTAAATAGTTATTAGGTGTCGTAAAAATGGGTTAAGAGCTCTTTCGACATGGGGCAACTCCGTCCGATCAACAATTACATACCCAAGGAGGGTTGACGTCAGTCGCGCGGCCGGTCATAAAATTATTGTCAATAATTTTTGCAATGCATATGTACTATGAAAGAAGAGTACATATTGAGTCGACCCCAAGTAAATGAGATAGAGTGATGATAATAGTATGATCCTTGATTCGTGATTATCGATGGAGAAGTCACACAACGAGAAAATATTTTATTCACCTGGGGCCCCTGTTCAGTTTCAGGCTTGAAGGGATCACCGACTGTACGACGCTTCGCTCGCTCGGCGGACATCTCCACGAACTTGTCGTATATAGATGCTTGCACGAATGTACGGGAGCCTGAAAAAATTAAGTTACACTATAAAATCTCGACCAATCACACTATACTGCTTTAATTACGTAAGCAGTTACTATTTTTGTCTGTATAATTGTTAGCCGTAGATGGCTTTTACAGATTTGCCCGGACTGTGGGTGAGCGCTGAGGGCTTTCAAGTCGGAAAAACTTTAAGTGACATCACCAAAGGGTTCCCCTTATTGGGAACGGACCTCAGCCTGGGACATCATTGATTGTAAAGTGGAGATGCCCACATTTGGATTTTCGGCAGTTACGCAGCGCAGTCGCTGACCCCGACGACGAGGGCGGTATCTCTCCTGTATACTCTTCGTCCGTAATAAAGACTAGTTTCGCCCTGTTCATGTTGGGGACATCAAATCGCGTAAACATTTGAAGATGCATTACTAGAGCTGCTTGCTTGTTTGCTTCAGAAGATAAAAAAAAGAACTAATCTGTAACTAAGATTATTTTTAAATACTAAATTTCAACTTAATTATATCTTTGTAAAGTCCTCCGCAACACAAGGATTATTTCTTTAGTGCAGTGTGTTGTCTTTTTCTAAAAAAAAATAAAAAAGAAATAGATTCTAAGCAAATTGATTGTGAGAGATGGACAGTCATGAGCGATCATATAAGAGGAGCCGTTTTTTATCCGGCAAATATATGTAGCCTACTAACCAGCACAGCAGCACTGTCCCATGTTGAAGAATAGAGCGAAGTGTGCAGCTTCAACTGCCTTTTCTAGGTCTACGTCACCAAAGATGATGTTAGGCGACTTGCCACCCAGCTCCAGGGTCACACGTTTAATGTTACCAGCAGCACCGCGCTGTATTAACTTGCCCACCTCCGTTGAACCTGCGATAAAAAACCATGTCATTTTATATGATGGATAATTAACCGAATGGTGGCGAAAGTCGCATTGTCGGCTAATCGAGATTTGGTTAAGAGGATATGTTACCAAGAAGGATACCCAGCCATGCATTTTCCGTGGGGTGAAGGAGTAAGAATACAATTCACCAGTACTTCTCTCGCCCGTAGGTGCCATAAAAGACGACTAAGAGATATGATATGCAGATAACATCAATGCAAGAGAAGGAAAACTCGATATGAAATCCTATGACAATCCATTTGACCGGTGTAGTACGGTACGGTTATTTCCCTCCCATTGTGGTGGAGTCCCGTGGCCAACAGTGGGGTAATGGGCTGATCATAATCAACATGAAACCCAACAACAATCGGTCTGATCAGTGTGGTATGAAATATTGATTTCCATCCCATAGTCCCAAGCCCAACAGTGGGTTATATATGGGCTGAGATAAGATGATGGAAGCAATTGTGCATCGTAAGCACGTTGTCGCGCAAGTGAATAATTAAATAAGAATATAACCAAACGTGCTGACCACTTTGAAATAAGCCCTGCCTCACCTAACCGTGGCAGTTCTGGCATTTCTTTCTTTCTTTGACTCTTCCCCATCCTCCTCTCTTGCCCGTGTGTATCGCAAAAAACTTAAGGGATATAATATGCAATATCAGGTTGACAGGTAGGAATATTTTTGTAGAATTTCTTTAGATATATATTAATAAAAAATCAAAATTATATAAAAAAAATACAAAAAGAGAATAATAATAACACCGAGATTCGAACCGACGCTGTTTGGATGCTACAAAACTCAAAATTAAAACCGGCCGTCTCCCAACTGAGCTGCCGCAACTCTTGACCTTTACAACGAAATTTGAATTCATATTCTTTTAAAATTTAATGTCATTTATATTGTTATGCTAAAAACACCGACAAAAGAACATTTTCTATAAATAAAACCTAGCTAGATCGATTTTTTGGACCCGAATCCTCTAGTATGCAAAGTTTCAACAAAATCGTTGGAGCCGTTTCCGAGATCCTGAATATATATATATATATATATATATATATATATATATATACAAGAATTGCTCGTTTAAAGATATAAGATATAAAATCAATGCAAGAGAAAGGAAACTCGACATAAACCCCTATGCCAAAACGTCTGACCAGCGCGGTATAATAGTTCAATTCCTCCCTGTATGGAGGAATTGGGGTCTTATGTAGGTTGAGATGATGATGAATTATCAATAGAACCTGTGAAGGCGATCTTGTCGATGTCAGGATGATCTACAAGAGCGGCACCCGCGTCTCCATATCCAGGCAACATGTTCACCACGCCTTCTGGGAAACCTGCCTCCTGTTATTAAAAAAAAACAAATTATTATTTAATCTCACACTCGTAACGAAAATTATATCTAGCAAATACATTTACGTAATTTATAAAGTAGGTATGGGACTGCGTGTTGAAGGGTTAACAAAACATTCATAGGCTTTTTTTTTTAAACGGTTTTATTAACCGTATGTTTTTCTAATAAAAATGCCTACGTTACTTCTTGTAACATCAAGATTTGGCATGTGACAGACATGTAAATCGGTCCAGTTGTTTCATAGATTAGCCGGTTCAAGCAGACAGACAAAACAAAAAAAATGGATTTTAATTACGAGTCCCATGTATACTGCATTATATTCTATTTTACGTGTGGTGACAGTGTGAGTATACAATTCATTTAAACAAGAGAAGGAAATCTCGAAATAAAACCCTATACCAGCCCGTTTGACCAGCGTTCAATAACCCTCCTATTGTGGCTTAGAGCCATTTTTCTCACGCTGTGGAAATGCATTTACGCACTATCCCCCGCCGGTTACAGGCAGGGGAGTGTGTGTGGGACTCGCCGGCCACAGAAGTGAGCGAAATACCCACTAAAACCACAGCGGCCCCTTCCGCGCTTTTACGAGGTGCCGGAGAGATCGTCTGATGACATTCTATCCCCGACACCCCAACGCTTAGCCGTCTGGCCACGTCCTGTCATCATTCAGGGCGGTGGAAGGAGCACATAGCGGCGTCTCCTCCTCCCTGGTCGCCGCCGGCGGAGCGAGTCTGCGGACACAAGTGCCTCGCGGGCCCGCTCCGCGGTCTCCTTCCTTGCCTCACAGAAGGAGGCCATCGACGACCAACAGCTGTCGCTGCCAAGCATCTTGGAGATGATGGTCGGCAGCGACATGTCTGTTACTCCCAATTCCGTTGACAGGACGTGGCGCTGAGGCCCCCAGGCGGGGCATACTTCTAGTGTGTGGCGCGCATTGTCGATTAGCGCGCCACACTCATGACATCCTGGGGCCTCTTCTCTTCCAATTCTGTGCAGGTACTTACCGAAGACCCCATGTCCGGTAAGCACCTGAGGAGGCTTAGAGCCTGGCACATAACATCTGACCTGAGATGTATAAAAAAATTACATTAACAAAGTTAAGGCAAGGCAAACCTTGACAAGTTGCGCGAGATAAAGAGCTGTAAGTGGAGTCTGTTCTGCTGGCTTCATGACGACTGTGCAGCCAGTAGCCAGCGCCGGTCCAAGTTTCCACGCCGCCATCAGTAGGGGGAAATTCCATGGTATTATCTGACCGCATACTCCTGCGAATTGTATTTATTTTTAATCATCTAAATTCACATGATTTGCTTTTTGCTGCCTGATCTAGTGGTATAAACATCGACACGAAATCGTGAAGTCTAGATTGGAATACTGGCTCAGATAACAAAATATATTTTTGGGGCGTTCTGCAAATTTCCTCGATTTTCTCTTAAGCTTGTCTTTGGAACTGTGCCGTTCCCGGTCGTGATGGTAACAAAGATATGGCACAGCACACGCGCAAGGTGTGTGCGGCCGAGGCAAAACAACAACGTGAACTCGTCGCAATTATCGGTGCCGACATGACGTTGTCGATCATCGCTAGGACGATGCTCGACAGTAACAGGAACTGGGAGGCGGTCGCTGGTTTCTCTAAGGCAGTAGTCTCGCGGAAGGCGAGGGCTAAGTGGTTCAGGGCCGAGTCAGGCCACGTTGACACACTCCACCGCCAGCGTCTGAACCAGCGCAGGCAGGAATACTTGCACCTGATGCTGCCCTAGACAAGGCCGTAGGTCAGTTACCCACTTTGTATAAATTGGGAATGGAGTGGTCTCTACGATACTAGAAATTCAAGTGTGGAGCCCAAAACCTATTGAGCCAATTTAAAAATTGTATGTCGAAAATGAATAAGTTTAAAGAACTGATATTTAATTTAAATAAATGCTTTACAATCACTTATCGCTTTGCTAAATATTTGTGCGTGGAAGTGTAACAAAAACACTTATTATTCATTACTCACTTCTCAGTTTTTTTTTGGAGACTATAGTGTCGACGCACTCCGTCTATAAAATATAGCAGGCCCCTTCTGTTCACGCTAACATCATATGGCATAGAAATTCTGTAATTGGTTCACCATCGTCCCCATGTGGATAACAGCACGAGAGAGGAACGATATATTTAGCATCAGAATGTACCTCTGAGCACCTATGTTACGGGAAAGAGAGGCTCAACTTGCGTTTGAAGTCGGGCACTTTCTGGGATGGGCCTCAGATGGGATGAGAAGTTGGTACAGTTCAATCCCACAGACAAGTTTGCACGTTCACAGCAAAGAAGGACCCGTTTATCATGGTGTTTTAGTTTCAAAGAAAAACTTTAAATTTCTGAGAGCATTTGTATCCTCGGCGTCGAGTTATGAAATGTTAAGCAAAGTCCATTTTTGGGAGCCATTTGGAGTACAATGCCAACCAAGGAAAATCTGAGCGAGCGTCTTGAACAGAATCAAGTAGCTCTTCACGTCAAGACAATGCCTTATGCTATACAAAGCATAAATTATTTCACGCGGTGAACTCACATCTCTAGGCCTAGATATCTTAGTGACTAAATATTAGTTAGAACCATATGGCTCCCTGGAAAGGCATGCTCAACCCAATATCTAGAACAGACTAGAGTCGCGGGAGTGGTGAGAGTAACTTTCGGTCACAATTGTGTACTCTACCGACATTTTCAGGGCCTATGCTCGAGAAATTATTCGACTTGCTGCAGTTCCCTTTATAGACCTGTACCACACGGCACCGTAGCAGGGTACATCCATTTAACCTTGAAAGGTTATGGTCCGTACAGTTTACGTTTTTAGCGATTATTTTTCACACGTATTTATAGGATCTTGAATAAATTGTCTGCTGTGTGTGGTGTTTCCTGACCACTATATGTGACCACTATAGTCCTATCCTTCCTTAAAAGGTTTAACTAGTGTACTTTCTTCACAGTAGACAGCGGCCTGACTGTGCCTCTGGTATTGCTAAGAACCGTATAAGGACTTGACATCAGGTATGCTACTTGTTCATTTGCCACCATAGACAATAAAAAAAAGTTATCACTTGCGCTAAATAGAAACTAACAATGTGTCTATTTAAAGCAAGCGATAACTAATATTTTTCCTTTATATTCTTGAAGATAAATCGCCTCTAGCTCAATGAACCATGATTCTATTTTAAAAATTGGTGAAAATAACGAACGCAGTCCTATTCATAAATTAATTACTGGCAAAAGTCGCGTTTGATGGTCAGGGACCGCATGAGGGTGGAATACCGACACTTCATTACTGGGACGTCGATAAGGGGAGATTCTCTAAAGTTCTCTGTACCCAATCCGGTAGGCAACCGAAATCAAGGGGGTACCGGTGATTCATAGAGATCAAGAACCTCCCTCTAACATTCTCTCGCCCTGGAGTATTATTTAAGGGTCCGAATATATCCCATCCCAAAAAAATTAAAGAGACAATTTATAAAGTTACTATTTTTACTACTATGTATTTCTCTAATTTTCGGAGTCAGCAAAGCAACAAAAATTAGGCAATCTATATTTTGGCGAATACGATTAATACGCCTTACTTCTTTAAGCCCAATTTTGTTTTATAGACAAAAAAAAATTAAAAAAAAACTAACCGTACGTCTACTCTTTACTTCATCTCACCCAGTGTGACGATGGAATAAGAATATAATTGTTACCACCCCTTATTTGCTCGTAGGGTAGTAAAAGTCGAGTCGAGAGTTCACCAGGGGAGCGTATAGCAAAGATGACGCACAGTGATTGCCTATCCATATATGCCAAGCGTCGCAATTACAGCAATATATCTGAATAAGAGTGACAAAGAATTACGATGAATGGTAGTTAGTTTGACGCTTTAATTATGTTTATATCAAAGCACTATTATCATAATAATGTACGAGACAACAATTACTACTCCACGCCTTCATTCCAACAATTATTCCATTAAAGTACATACGCAATTTGCAACTTTTAACCGAATAAATGTTGATCTATCATAGTAAAGTTCGAAACGAAAAGTTGGTATTGTACTTAACGTGAATATGGTTAATATAACATGACCATAATATATTTTAATGTTACAACGGGACGCTTGCGCCAAATAAATAAAAATAAGAACTTATTATCGTTGCAGTGTGTTAACGGAGTAAGAATACAATTCGCCGCTCCCTATCATACCCGTGGATATCGTAAAAGACGACTAAGTGATTAAAAATCCATATAACATCTACGCAAGAGAAGGAAAATTCGAAATTAAACCTTAAACCAACGTGTCCGACCAATATGATATAGTAGGTCAAGTTCTCATCTTTCGGTGTGGAGACTCGAGCCCAGCAGTGGAACATTTATGAGCTGAGACGACGATCACGCCTAGTTTTCGAATACAAGCTGGAATTATCACATGACTTAGTGATAGCTGTCTTGGTAATAAAAAGGATATTATTGGTACGTATACATACGAATTTACGTCATTTTCAATATAAAACGGACTAAATATTTGCCTATATTTTAATAAAACTACTTTACGGATTTGCGGCGGACTGAGATGTCTCACGCCCAACAAATCATCGTTATTACAGACAGACAGAAATTTATTGATAGTATAAGAAGAAAATGATCATTTTCTTCTAAAACTGGCAATAAATTTGTACTAAAATGTGGGTCAAAATTTAATAACTAATTTCTGTATCGGGTAGATAATTATAAATGTCCGCCCGTGACCATGAACTCTGCATAGTGTTCGAAACATTGGGCAATCAAAAATCCAATACAAAGGCGATAAAATCCGTAGTTTTATTTAAAATGTGTAATACTCGCGTTAACATCAGAAATCATTATGTATTTTAATACTTACGAAGTTTAATGAATAACTCATGAGTCTATATCTGTTATGTTGAATATGTATTAATTCTAAGCCGACACTAATATGTAGTTTAATACACATACCTTTGTATGAATATAAAATTGTTGGCATGTATTCAATTATTTTCCGTGATGGATTAAGAATACAATTCACAATCCACCCTCTCGCCCCTGCGTGTTGCAAAAGACGACTAAGGGATGATAGACATATAACTAGATAAATATATATTATCTGCAAAAGAAGGAAAACTCGATATAAAATCCTATACCAATACGTCTGACCAGCGCGGTATAGTAGGTCAATATGCCGCACATTGTAGAGAAGCCCTACAACGGGACTTACATGGGCTGAGATGAAATGATGATCACATCTATGCAAGGAACTAAAAACACGAAATAAAACGTTATATCAATCCGCTTGACCAGCGCATCACAGTACCATACCACGACAGCACAAGTGAAGCAGGCTACATGAAGGCTAAATGAATTATGGCCGAATTTCGACCACCCCGAGATCACTATTATAAATAATTGCAAAACGAGGCAGTCTTGTCTAAATACATAAATTATATTTTTTTCTACTTTGCCGCCATGTAAGTTCCACAACTGCAAATGAGGGGCCATAAATGATGAAAAAATTAGAAATTACATCGCCACTAATTAATCTAATCTTTATATCTGCCAATTATAATTCGAAATATTATACTTTTACAAAGATTGGAATATGATTTTGTTATGTAAACAACAATGTGTTTTTATCATTTTCGATAATTTAATGATGTTATAATTCTCAAAACTGCCACCTCCGAGCTATATCTGGTGATATCTATTAGTGATAATGTGATAAATAAAAACTTGTACGGAGCAAAACGTTCAAGGGCAATGGCGGTCACTCTGTTTAATTAGGAATCCAGTTCTTATCCTAAGTTTAGATGGAAATATTCGGCCGAACATTCAAAGAGATAACACACTAATATTTCATACTAGCAAACCGCCACCAATGTTTTTGAATTTGGAGAAGCGCCCCTATCATCCAATAGAGGCGCTGCTCCAAAACCTACACAAATTCGTCTCGACAACGATACGAATACTTTAACGGAAATAATCTTGTTAAACGCATAGAGATTTCTTTGCATTATAATTTCTGATGTTTTATATTGTTTTCTGTTTACGAGACTATTGTTATATTATACGTTATAAATGAAACTATCTTTTACGGATTTTATTCCCGTTGTAATTGATTTTTGATTGCCAGACGTTTCAAACACTGTTCATGTTCACGAGCGGACTTAGATGTCTCACGTTCGACAGGTTATCATTACCATAAAGTGACCATGAACGCTTCGGAACGTCGGGCAATCAAAAATCAAATACAAGCGCTATAAAATCCGTAAAAAATAGTTTGATCATTCTATTTAAGTCTCCACTGATAATTCGAATATTAATCTTACATCTATCTTACTACATAAAAGAAGGAACGAGAAATAAAGATAAAATATTTATGCATCTACAAATAAAGTCGAGACTCGTGTCTAGAATATTATCATCGGATTTTCACACATAAACACCAAGGACAACTAGTCGTTCGTTGCTATTACTATACCAAGTTAAAACAGTTCTACACAAGTATCTATAAAAAAAATTCTACCTATATTATTGTAATTGATGGATACAGAATCATAACAAAAACTCTTAATAATGAAGTTCATAGTAATATAATATTTTTCTCACATATGTATGTCCTTACGTTACGAACCTATGCATTAAGGTTGCATATACATACTTAACATCTTTACAAGGAAGGAAAAGTCGCAATGAAACCCTATATCAACCTGTCTGACCAGCGTGGTATAGTAGGTAAATTTTCATCCTAGTACGGCAGATGCTCGATCCCAACACTGGGACATACATGAACTAAAATGATTATAATGGAAACAATTTATTATTTAAATTGTTTTGAACTTACTTTATATTTACGTTCGTTATATAATTATTATGTAAAATGATATGGCATATTTTCGTTTATCAATATAGATGTTATATAACTAAGATAAACAGTAAACTCCGTAACATTTATTTCGGTCGATGAATTTCGAGAAATTGCTAACAAGGTTATTTCTTCTTAATAAAATGTGTGCTAATACTCGCCATACAGTTCAGGATTTATTTTTAACCTTGCACGGATAACCTACAGGTAAAACTGAGCATGTATATGTGATAAGAGTGTACAGTTATTGCTGCATGTAACATGCCAACCAGCAAATATCAAAATTATCAATTATTATTGGTATTTTTATGTGTGGGCGTACGGCGTGTTTACATGCAAGTTAACAATTTTATATTCAAATTCAAATCATCTATTATGTATAAACCCCGCGGGGGCACTTACATTTTGTCATTTTTTTACAATTTTCTTAAAGTTATAATTACCGCCGGATCGGAACGCGACCGCACTGAGAAGATCCGGCAAGAAACTCAACGGGATTGTCTATTTTTTATTTATTTTTTTTTAAATTTCATTTAAATAAAATTACATCTTACAACATGCTTATTAATAGTTCCAGTGTAATGCCATTCGAAATATTATATAATATAGTTCACAAATATAATAATAATCACAAATGTAATAAAAAAATTATGGTTGGACCAGATCCCGCAAGCGGCACCCGATATATTGTCTCTATTTTAAAATTATAATTGTGTGCGTTACTTGCGTTGGTTTCTTAGATATTTATTATTCTGAGACTTACATATTTTATTTATATTATTAGTTTTTCATTTACGTCTGATATGGAAAGAGTATGTCTCTTTTGATAAAGAGAGAAGATATTGCCTATATGCCGACGATGTTTTCGTTTCATTCATATCCATATCAGCTCAACTACTATACCTCGCTGTCCAGACGTATTGGTATAGAACTTTATTTTAAGTTTTCCTTCTCTTGCATTGATGTTATATGCATATTAAACGAGACTTTTACGATACCCAACGGGTAAGATAAGGTGACGAATTGTACTCTTACTTCGTCACAACAAGGAAATAATTTTAAAAAAAGTCGTCTCATACGATGACTATTTTTTATCAGCAGCAACGCAATTCGACTTTTTTATTATGATACTGCAACGCTCAAGTATGGGTTAAACAAAGTAGCGGTCATCGACTACAAGTATCTAACGCCGACCTTAATGTGGTTCTCGGGTGCATATCTTTATAGCAACTTCAAGCTTCAGGTTGCAATGTTTGTGACAGCCGCGAATGGTCCGTGTGCGGCTACGCTTAGGTCAGACCCAAGTCAATACTGAATTCCTAACTATAAAAAAGTACTATTAAATCTTAGCGATAACTTACCGACTGGTTCATGACGGGTGTAAGCGAAATATTTGCCGTCAGCCGGGAGCACTTTGCCATGGTTTTTGTCCGCCCAACCTGCGTAGTAGCGCAGGTTCTTAATCACTGCTGGTACATCCGCATAATATGATGCGGTGTAAGGCTTCCCATTGTCCAGGGTCTCTAAACTCTACGACAGAGAAAAATCGAATTACCACATTTTTTTTTAACTTTAAATTGTTAACTCTCATTTAAGGACCCATGCAATCAAATCTGATTGCGACAGCTACGTGGAATGGGTTTCTTTCGTAGCACCAAGGTGATTGAGGAAAGTGATGGCTACTTTAGTAATAAACTCGTGATTCTTTGTGGGATCTAGTCACACACCTCTCAGATTAAATCATTTATTCTGCACAAGTCCCTTAAGAAGATTTACTTATTGTCAAAGTTACAAAAATTTTAACACTCCAATAATCTACCACCGGATCGGTATGCGTTGGCCGCCCTCAGGTTTCGCCACAAAGTGCGGTCCTCTGACGCCTGTATCCAACGACGCCTGGCAACTTTCACCAGGTTATCAGTCCATATTATAGTTGCCGTCCTATACTCAGTGGCGTAGCAAGGGGGGGGGGGGGTGGCCGGAGGGGCGGACCGCCCCGGGCGCCTCTATGAGGAGGGCGGCAAAATTGGAAGAAAAAAGGGCACTGGCGGTGGCGGCGATGGCGGCTACCCGTGTGGCGACGAATTAAGAATACATTTGTCGCCTCCCCTTACTTGCCCGAGGGAGTCGTAAAAATCAGCTACGGGTCCACCAGGAGAGTAGGCAGCAGCTCTCACCTGGAAAATGTTAAACATCTAAACATCGTACTGCGATTGCCAACCCGCCTGCCAAGCGTGGCAATTACGGCATTATCCCTTTATTAACAAATTTTTAACAAAGAAACGGTCCCCAATCACGGTAGCTCCGGTACCCTACGGGCCCATTTTGGTGGCGGGCCCGGTAGCGGTGGAGCGGGGGGAGTGCAAAGAATCTCCGGCAGCGATCCAGCTACCAATTAAAACGACCCTTGGCCCTGGTAACACACAACATTCGGACACTCAGGACTGACGAGAGGGGCATCGAGCTGGAAGAGGAATTGAGCAAAATCCGCTGGGACATTGTAGGATTATCAGAAATGCTAAGAGAGGGTGAGGGCACGATAATCATCCGGTCCGGAAACTTGCCCTTCTACCGGGAAGGCGATCACCCGTCCCAAGGCGGTATAGGGTTTATCGTTCTGTTATACGGGGTCTGGCCGAGAGTCTTTTAAAAAAAAGCACTTGACTTCACACTTATTTATTTGAGAATAAAAATGATTTAAAATAAGATAAACGTTAATATTTGAGTCTACAATAATTATATTTAAGAGACGAGTTCTTGAGACGGCGGTTGGAGGTAGACTGGCTGCCCTGCATGGCCCCGCCAGGGAGCTCGGGAAGAGAGGGCTGACGCTGCAGTCTTTGTCAGCATCTTCCCTACATATTCAAATATATAACAGTTCGCAAGTCTCTCGTAGACAACGTGGAGAGGGTCGAGAGGGTGTCGACAAGGCTAGCGTACCTTATACTCCGAATTACCAAGAGGTATTCGTTGAAGGTCATTCAGGTATACGCACCGACCTCAGCATACTCTGACGACGAGGTGGAGACATTTTACGAGGACATCTCAAAAGCCATACACGCGTCCAAAACTCACTTCACGGTCGTTATGGGAGACTTTAACGCGAAATTAGGCAAAGGGAGCGACGACGAGTTGAGAATGGGGAAACATGGATATGGACAGAGAAACCAGAGGGGCCAGAAACTGGCTGATTTTCTGGAGAAGGAAAGCCTCTTTATGATGAATTCCTTCTTCAGGAAGTAGCCACAAAGGAAGTGGACCTGGGTTAGCCCCGATGGTTCAACAGAAAACGAGATAGATTTCATCTTGTCAGACAAACGACAAATATTCAATGATGTCTCAGTAATCAGCAGGATTAAAACTGGGAGCGATCACGGGATGGCACGAGGCATATTGAATATCCATACAAAAGTCGAGCGGTCACGCTTGATGACGTCTACACTCCGACCTACATTTGTCTAATACCAGAACCTCGAAAGTTTTCAACTCGAACTACACAAAACTTCCAATGTCTGGACGAGTGCGAATCCCCGAACGATATGAACAACAGGTTCGTGGAAACTGTCCACGCGGTTGAGTCGAAATTTTTCAAACCGCGTTAGTACACCTAAAAAACTTTCCGACCAGACTCTCGAGCTTATGAAGCGGAGAAAAGAAATGACGGTGCAGTCTTCAGCCGATTGGTCCGAACATAGGCAGCTGAATAGGCAGATGTCCAGGTCTGTGCGTCGTGATATTCGCCGATTTAACACGCTTTATATTAAAGAAGCGATAGAGCGGAATCGTGGCTCAAAAGTGTTCGCACAAGATCTGTCTATTGGACAAAGCCAAATGACTAAGCTGAACACCGATGACGGCACTGTCATTTCATCCCAAAGTGAGATCTTGGGAGAGGTCGAAAGGTTCTATGGACAGTTATACAAATCATCCCGAAATCCTGTTGTCGGCTTGGTCCAAGATCCCAGATCCAAGCTAATATACCGGCACTATACCGAAGAAATCCCGGACATCAGCTTGTACGAGATCAGAATGGCTCTCAAACAGCTACGTAACGGTAAGGCACCGGGAGATGACGGAATTACGGCAGAGCTTCTGAAGGTAGGCGGTAAGCCGGTCTAAAAGCCCTTCACGGGGGCGACGTTCCAGAGTCGTGGACCAGGAGTGTGGTGGTGCTGTTCTTCAAGAAGGGTGACAAGGCTCTTCTAAAGAACTACAGACCCAACTCACTCCTGAGCCACTTTTATAAGTTGTTCTCGAGGGTCATTACCAATCGACTCACGTGCAAGCTTGATGACTTCCAGCCGTCCGAACAAGCCGGCTTCCGAAAAGGCTATAGCACCATAGACCATATCCTCACGCTTCGGCAGATTATACAAAAGACCGAGGAGTATAATCGGCCTCTGTGTATAGCGTTTGTGGACTATGAGAAAGCCTTTGATTCAGTCGAAACTTGGGCGGTGCTGCAGTCCCTTCAGCGGTGCCAAATCGACCATCACTATATCGAAGTGTTGAAGTGTTTGTATAGGAACGCCACAATGTCGGTCCGTATCCGGGATAAGAGTACGAACCCGATCCAGTTGCAGAAAGGCGTGAGACAGGGAGATGTCATCTCTCCGAAACTGTTCACCACTGCACTGGAAGATGTCTTCAAACTCTTAGACTGGACCAGACTTGGCATCAATATCAACAGCGCGGCGGCGAATACATCACTCACCTTCGATTTGCAGACGATATCGTCGTTATGGCAGAATCCATGGAGGACCTTGGCATCATGCTCAACGATCTCAGCAGGGTATCCCAACTAGTGGGTTTACGAATGAACATGGACAAGATGAATGTCATGTCAAATGCCCATGTCATTCCTGTACCGGTCCTAGTTGGCAATGCGATTCTTGAAGTTGTCGATCATTATGTTTACGATCATTATGAATATAGTGTGACAGACGATATTGACTTTGACGAAGTTATAAATGATTTCGCTGCGCGTAAGTCGCAAAAAGTAGAATTTTAGACTGTTTCATCATCATCATCATTTCAGCCTATCGCCGTCCACTGCTGGACGTAGGCCTCCCTCATGTTGCGCCACAATGAGCGGTCCTGTGCCGCCTGCATCCAACGACGCCCAGCTACTTTCACTAGGTCATCGGTCCAACTAATGGGGTGGCGTCCTACACTGCGTCGTCTGATACGTGGTCGCCACTCGAGAACCTTTCTTCCCCAGCGGTTGTCGGTTCGTCGAGCGATGTGGCCTGCCCATTGCCACTTCAGCGTGCTAATTCTTCGTGCTATGTCGGTTACACCCGTTCTTCTGCGGATTTCCGTATTCCGGATTCTATCTCGCAGAGAAATCCCGAGCATAGCCCGCTCCATAGCACGCTGAGCGACTTTGAGCCTTGATATGAGGCCTACATTTAGGGACCACGTTTCCGTGCCGTAAGTCATCACTGGTAACACACACTGGTCAAAGACCTGTGTTTTCAGACACTGAGGTATGTTGGACGAGAAGATCCTCTTAAGTTTCCCGAACGCTGCCCAACCGAGTTGGATTCGTCGACTGATCTCTTTCTCGAAATTGGATCTACCTAACTGGACTGTTTGTCCTAGGTAAACATAGTGATCGACAACTTCAAGAATCGCATTGCCAACTAGGACCGGTACAGGAATGACATGGGCATTTGACATGACTTTCGTCTTGTCCATGTTCATTCGTAAACCCACTAGTTGGGATACCCTGCTGAGATCATTGAGCATTGTGCCAAGGTCCTCCATGGATTCTGCCATAACGACTATATCGTCCGCAAATCGAAGGTGAGTGATGTATTCGCCGTTAATGTTGATGCCGAGTCCAGTCCAGTCTAAGAGCTTGAAGACATCTTCCAGTGCAGTGGTGAACAGTTTCGGAGAGATAACATCTCCCTGTCTCACGCCTTTCTGCAACTAGATCGGTTTCGTACTCTTATCCCGGATACGGACTGACATTGTGACGTTCCTATACAAACACTTCAGCACTTCGATATAGCGATAGTCGATTTGGCACCGCTGAAGGGACTGCAGCACCGCCCAAGTTTCGACTGAATCAAAGGCTTTCTCATAGTCCACCAACGCTAAGCACAGGGGCCGATTATACTCCTCGGTCTTTTGTATAATCTGCCGAAGCGTGAGGATATGGTCTATGGTGCTATAGCCTTTTCGGAAGCCGGCTTGTTCGGGCGGCTGGAAGTCACCGAGCTTGCGCGAGAGTCGATTGGTAATGACCCTCGAGAACAACTTATAAACATGGCTCAGGAGTGAGATGGGTCTGTAGTTCTTTAGAAGAGCTTTGTCACCCTTCTTGAAGAACAGCACCACCACACTCCTGGTCCACGACTCTGGAACGTCGCCCCCGAGGATAACGGAATTAAATAGCTTTTGAAGGGCTATTAAGACTAGCTTGCCGCCCGCCTTCAGAAGCTCTGCCGTAATTCCGTCATCTCCCGGTGCCTTACCGTTACGTAGTTGTTTGAGAGCCATTCTGATCTCGAACAAGCTGATGTCCGGGATTTCTTCGGTATAGTGCCGAGTTAGCTTGGATCTGGGATCTTGAACCAAGCCGACAACAGGATTTCGGGATGATTTGTATAAGTGTCCATAGAACCTTTCGACCTCTCCCAAGATCTCACTTTGGGATGAAATGACAGTGCCATCGTCGGTCTTCAGCTTAGTCATTTGGCTTTGCCCAATAGACAGATCTTGTGCGAACACTTTTGAGCCATGATTCCGCTCTATCGCTTCTTTAATACGGAGCGTATTAAATCGGCGAATATCGCGACGCACAGACCTGGAGATCTGCCTATTTAGCTGCTTATGTTTGGACCAATCGGCTGAAGACCGCACCGTCATTTCTTTTCTTCGCCCCATGAGCTCGAAAGTCTAGTCAGAAAGTTTTTTAGGTCTATTAACGCGGTGAGCCTTGAAAAATTTCGACCCAACCGCGTGGACAGTTTCCACGAACCTGTTGTTCATATCGTTCGGAGATTCGCATTCGTCCAGACATTGGAAGCGATTGTGTAATTCGAGTTGAAAGCCTTCGAGGTTCTGGTATTGGACAGATGTAGGTCGGCGTGTAGACTTCATCAAGCGTGACCGCTCGACTTTTGTGTGGATATTCAATGTGACTCGTACCATCCGGTGATCGCTCCCAGTTTTAATCCTGCTGATCACTGAGACATCATTGAATATCTGTCGTTTGTCTGACAAGATGAAGTCTATCTCGTTTTTTGTTGAACCATCGGGGCTAATCCAGGTCCATTTCCTTTGTGGCTGCTTCTTGAAGAAGGAATTCATCATAAAGATTTAGACTGTTTAGACTTTATTAAACAATGCACATTATATTTATAGTGTAAATTATTAATGTTAACACAGTCATGTTACTTTTACACATGTACATGGTTTGGAAATAAATATTTTTCACTCAATTCTTTAATTTCGTTACGTTTTTCTTACCATCACCAACAATTATTATTTTTACGACGTCAAAAGGGCGGCAAATTATGACTCCGCCCCGGGCGACAGTGACTCACGCTACGCCACTGCCTATACCGTATCGTCCGATACGTGGTCGCCACTTGAGAACCTTTCATCTCCAGCGATTATTGGTTCGTCGAGCGAGGTGGCCTGTCCATTGCCACTTCCGCGTGCAAATTCTTCGTACTATGTCGTTTACGTTCTTCTACCGTTTTCCATATTTCGGAGAGAAATCCCGTGCATGGCCCTCTCCATAGCACGCTGAGCAACTTTGAGCTTGGTTATGAGGTCTACATTAAGGGACCACGTTTCTTTAATTAACTATTAAAAATGAAATTATATTAGCTATAAACAGTAATAACACTGTGTATCAATATTTCATCAAGACAATGTAATATACGATAAAAGAACACTCGAGATATCAGAGACTAAAATCAAACAAATCATATAACGATGATTTCTAATGTTTACGCGTGTTGTAAATAAAACTATTTTACGGATTTTGGCAATAAATTTGTACAACAATGTGGGTCAAAATTTAAGAACTAATTTCTGTAGCGGGTAGATAAAAATATCTGTAATAACGATGACTTGTTGGATGCGAGACATCTTAAGTCCGCCCGTGACCATGAACGCTGTAAAATGTTCGAAACGTCGGGCAATCAAAAACCAAATACAAACGTGATAAAATCCATAAAATTTAAAAATCAAATATTTTATGTACCTACTAGTTATTTTTCAATAAACTTGGTTAGGTTCTGGATGCGATGGAAAAGCATACGATTGCTATCCTTGAAGTTGTGAAAGTACAGCGCTATTATCTTATTATACATATAAGCTAGAAAAAACAACGTCTCAATAGCAGCACGGAATTTCACACTGTGTTTGGTAAAATCCGATTACATAATTCTCTTCAGCCCATAATAATATGTTGCACTATTTGACAAAGCCCAACTCTACAACAGAAAGGTAATTACATATATGGAACTTAAGATTTCATTTGTAAAATATGTTTACAAATAATGCACCTCTGCACAAATATTTGCTTGGTGTGATAATTTTTCTACGTGTAGAGTGCGCGTAATGCTTATCACCAAATTAGATAAACGGATTAAGGGACAGAATATCAAAGCAAAATAAAGAAAAATCGAAATTTATTTGTATACTGTTTGAAAAGTGGTTAGTCATTTGAATAAATCTCATCTCTAACAATGTAAAATTACGCTATGCAAAGAAAACACAATACTATGAAGACTCATCACGCCCAATGGCGTCCATTATCATTACATAAGCTAAAAGGTCAAATGTTTACTAATAGGTATCTACAATAACGAATTTATGTATTATCAGTTTTGTTACAATGTTATATTAAAACCTACATAAACCGTAGTCATTGTTGACCGGCTCTGGTTTGGTAATACTCCTAACAAACGACCTGGAGCGACGGAAAAGCGGAACGGACTCTCGAGCCAACCTGCTCTGTAAATTACTGCTCTCAGCGGACCAAATCAATTATTATGTATAAACCTTACGAGGACATTAGCATATAATTTTTACATTTTACCTGAAATTAATGCAATAATTTATCACCGACTCCGACCGCGGTCGCAGGCTGAAAAGATCCGACAATAATACAAAATTTTAACAAATAAAAACCCACTTCCAAACAATGTAGACGAGATGAACCAAATACGCATTTTTAAATATAACTCGAAAGTACTATTTAAATTTTGATTAAATTTATATGTATCAAACAAAAACCCGCCAAAACCGGTTAATAATTGGCGAAATGATCGCGTGCAATACACACAAAATAAAAAACTTAGTCGAAATTGAGCACCTCCTCTTTTTTTGAAGGTGTGTTAAAAAACTCAGCGAGCTCGTCTTAATTTTTAAGGTTTTTTTTTTATATAAGGTTGCATTCGACATGTTTAACTCCGGTGCTATGGCCTTAGAAAAATGACATAAATCTTTTCAAATTTAATGCGACATAAATATGTCTAGACTAAATATCACGAGTAGCTGTTAGAGCAGGGAAGTAACCCTTCAATGATATTGAAGGAAAGGGGGCAGACCCACTCCACGATGCAGCACCAATTAAGCGCCGATTATAAGAATTGATTCCTGACTCCAATGGAATAGAAATGTTAGTCCAATATTACTATATACTATTCCTTCATCTGTAGGCTGTTTGATGGCGGCGACGAAAAGCAACCCTAACATTACTTGTGGGTGTCGTAAAGACATCTGATGTCCTTTGATCAACAACTATACTGAAAAGATTGACGAAGCGACCAATAGTTAAATTATTATCAAAACTTTTGCCATATGTAGATTACACGGCCAATACATATTGCGTCGACCCAAGCGATTGAGATAAAAGCAGGATATTTTTTTATGGGTGGGCTATAGTCTGCGCACACGCCGTCCATACCGCCTGGGGCGACCAAAGGACGATGCGCGGGCCCATAACCCACCCGTATCCACGTCGCCTTCGTCGTTGGGCCGACCACCAGTGCCGAGTTCCTTGTCCTCAGTGGTCGGCCCGACGGAATACCCTTTCGGGTACCCTCACCTCTCAGCGTCCCTAACAGCAGGCTGATGAGAATGATTCCTTCACCTTTATATTTTTTAATTATGAACACGGACTTCTTGCACAATGGATGAACAAACATACTATAGACAATAAGGTATATATTTATCTGCACGAATAAACTTTTGTAATGTATTTAATACTGTCCGCCTGACTAGCTACTACGGTCATTATCGCAGCTTATACATTCCATGGCTGGGATTCAATAGGAGGGCAGACGAACTACCATACCACGTTAGTAAGTCTAGTTGGTTTTGTTACAAATTGTTTTGTCCTTGCATTATCTGCATACCCCTTAATCGCCTTTTACTGCACCCACGGACATAAAAGGTAATGGTGAATTCTATTCTTACTCTATCACCACACGGAAAATTGTTCAAATGCGTTAAATATAAAATGTTTTCTGACTATAAAATTACCTACCACTTATCTAACTAAAAACTATCCTATCATTTAATATGGATATCATCAAGCAGTGTGCAAAATTTAATGTCGATTAAATACATAGTCTCGACGTTTATCGCAGATAAACATGAACACGCGGGCTTTTTATATATACTTTTTTATTGTTGTCAGTGGCAAATGAGCAAACAGCACATCTGATAATAGGTGATACTGGCACGCATGGAACTTTGCTATGCCGCTGCCTTTTCTGCGCTAGGTTATGGTCCAGACACATCCCACCCAATCTGTCCGAAGCGATGGAAGGGGAGCGTGATGCCCCATAATCTATCATATTTCCTGCCTATCGACATTAGGGCGTGCACTGATACCGATTCAACTGCTAGGCTGTGCTTACCGTGGACAAAGTGAAATCAGTGTGAATAGGTATAATGAGGTTGGGTGATAATAAAGGCATCACCAAAACCCATCACGCGGCATCACCAAAACCCATCACGCGGCATCACCCTCAAAAATTTGAGCTGGCGGCTCTCTCGCTCACCGAACAAAGTGCTAATACTCAGTCGTCGATTTTCTGCGAGTATGCTACCCCAGACGGACCAGCCTGCGGCTGTAGACGACTGTCGATAGTGTGGTCCCACCATATCATTTGTTTTTGTTCAAATAAAAGATCATATCTTGGCTTTATTCCTTCTCTCAGCTTACGCCTACATAAGCATAGTTGTTCTGTTGGCCATCACATAGGAAGGCAAGTTAGTCTACTATACTACTCATCTCTCTTCTATACCCTTAATCCAATATTATAGAGACATTTTATTTTTCTTTATATTCTTTTTCTCAGTACATGTACTTATTATTGTTGGATATAAGTTTAATTCACAAGTATTCACAACAGAAAGGAAATTGGCTATACCATTATGGTCAGGCATAGAGTTTATGTGAGAGCTCCTTCTGTTACTTATAATTGTTAATTACGCAATTCCACATTCTCAATATTGGCGAATTCGTTTTTTATTGTAAATATTATAGCAATCAATATCAGATGTTTATTTGAAATAATGCAATGGAAAATACTCAAAATTATAAATGAAAACTTACAGCCAAATAGGTCCTGTCTCTCTCAACAAGGTCAGCCAGTTTGTTGATCAGATAACCACGTTCAGATGAGTCCATCTTCCTCCATGGTGAGCCAAGCCTGTTGTTTAAAGGTTTGTTAGCTCATGTTTCTATCTGGTGCTACTACAAGAGTACTCTCTTGCATGATTTTATTTTTTAAAAGCACACATTAAACCTATTTCATAATGATAGCCTCAGTCTCATAGGAACAGCAACAGCTGATGATGCATCTTTATCCATAATTACACATTTAAAATGTAAGCAAATTTGAAATATAAATGAGAAAATTTGAAAGTTGTGCTAATAATGGTATAATTAACAGCTTAATATCTCTTATAGTATGGAGATGTAATGATACCGGATGAAGGTAATATTGTGAGGAAAGTTTAAAGTATGAATGTTAAAGGCTTTAGGTGTAAGGGAACACCAAAGAAATTATGGATTTCATGAAGCATGACATTGATAGAAGGAAGTGAGTTGTTTGATAGATTTGTAAGGCAGGAGAGGCCACTTTGCATCAACCCTAAGTAATTTTTGAAGTGACACTTCTTTAGAACCGTTGTGATTTCAACGAAAATGCGTGTCCATAGAGACACAAGCACGTAAATGTATAGGATTCAGCGGGCGCGAGAATGAGATAAAGGATGACGGGTGAAGGATAATGGGTAAAGAATAAAGGAGTTTTACTTCTGACAGGCGTACTTTGTACACACAATCTTTTATTTTTTATTGTTTGAATAAGAGCAGGTTAATAATGTAGGTCTGGATTGTATATCAAATTAATTACATACATAGTAAAATCATAAATCAATTTATTATTTATATATAAACTTACTTGAAGGCATCCTTTGCAGCTTTAACAGCCTTATCAACATCAGCTTTGCCTGATTGCTGGACTTCAGCTATCACTTTACCATTTGATGGATTTTCTGTTGCAAAAGTCTTGCTATCGCTTGATTTTACCCATTCATTGTTGATGAACAACTGACAAATAAAAAATAAAATAAATTTGACTACTTAACATTATCTTGTTAAAGCATTTCAAAAGAAAATGATTGTGTAGAATGAGTTTTGAACTAATTTTATCATCATCTTCATCAGCCCCACGGGCATGTATCTCCTCCGCTACGGGAGAGTGGATGGAAATTGACCTAGTAATAGTTTACTAGGTCAATTTCCCTACAATTGTACTACTCGAAATATATAACTTTATGCCAACATGTCTGACAAGTGTAGTCACTTGTCAGACATGTTAGCATAGAGTTTTATATCAATTTTGCTCTCTCTTAAATAGATATTATCTGCATATCATATCACTTAGTTGACTTTTACGACACCCATGGGCCAGACAAGGTGGTGAATTGTGTTCTTACTCTGTCACCACATGGAAGGACCAATTTATTAAATGATACAGTAGAATGTTTGTCTAATAAGATAGTCCACCTGATTATTGCAGAAAATTTTAGTTTGAATAACATACTTTTCCAACATTCACGTTTGGAATTAAAATTAAGCTTCATAAGCTTTGAAAACTTCGCCACTTGGAAGAACATTTTATAAGGTGGTTATAATTACGTATTAGACGATTATTATGAGGTAGTTCCAATAACATGACATGTCCTTCTTTAAACGAGGTTTAAGAAGAGTATTTCCTTCACGGTAGGCAGCGGTCTGGCTGTGCCCCTGGTATTACAATGGTCCATGTGCAGCAGTTTCACTTACCATCAGGTGTGCCGCTTGCTCGTTTGCCACCGTTGGCAATAAAAAAAAAAAAAAAAAAAAAAAATAAGACAACTTATATATTTCCATCATAAATATGAGTTTCTGTGCTTTCATTTTCAACAAGGTTAGGAGTGTAGGGATAAGCTATACAAATGTACTTGGTAATATAAGCGATAATACACCACAGGTATTCAAAACAAAATGTCATTATTTCTTGATTGTAACATAATAAACAGCAATTTATTAAAACATACCCCGGTGTATAAAATTTCTGGGTTGGTATGCGGTGCAGGAGCAGCAGCAGTAGCAAATCTAGCTTTCTGCAGAACACCATTACTTATTTGTCGTAACATTTTGTCTTATAACACGAGTAACTTATCGAACTTAACACAATACAATAACTGGATGATAACCGGTCTCGAAATCAGTAACCTGCTGCCGGCACTAGGGATGTGAAAACATAATCGATTTTTATAATAATCGATTATTACAAAAAATAATCGATTATCAAAATGATAAAAATCGATTATTAATCGATTTTTTATTATTCGAAATTCAATCGAAATTAATCAATTATTTACTGCCAGATTTCCTAAAAAAATGATCATTACGATTGTTTCATACTATATTAGAAAATAAAGCTCACATTTTCTAAAAATAAAAAAGGTCATCATAATCCTGTTGGGAGAAAAAGTCGATTATTTTAAAATCGCTTATTTTCCCTCCAAGTCACATCCCTAGCCGGCACTATCACTAGAGTAAATACTAAATAAATACTAGGATCACGAAAAAAGTATCGAGCAAGTACTTTGTATTTGATACTATTACTCAATAAGTATAAAAAATAAATATATGTATATATACATATACACTATACTTTTTGGTATATATTTTGGTATATACTTTCTGGTAGGTAACGTACCGAATAAATTGTAGAAATGATTTATTTTAAACTTGAATTTCCATCCGGTCAATTTCTAAAACAAAAAGCCCATCACGGAAATCCCGCAAATATTGGTGCGTTATGTAAGAAACACTGCTTGAAATTCCCCAGGGGGGAACGTCAGTCGATGGGAGGGTATTCCTCAGAGGGTATTCCATCGGGACAACCACAGATGACAAGTAACCCTGCTCCGGTGGTTGGTCCAACGACGAAGGCGACGTGGTGTTGGGGTGGGTTGCGGGTATGCATGCTTACGCCTCTCTGTTGCCCAGGACGGAGTGGTGCGAAGAGTGCGCAGACGGCAACCCACGTGCGTGCAAAGTACACATGTCAGAAGTGAAACTTCTTTATCCTTCATTCCTCATCCCTCATCCTTCATCCCTCATCCCTCATTCTTTATCCTTAAATCCTTCAGTTATAGACGTATTTAAAAATAATATAAAATAGTATATATATTTCTGTAGCATTCTTTGCCGGCTTCATCCTACACAATTTTGTATTTGTGTCTCTTACCAGTCGTTTTTCCGTTGCATCCGGTTTGAAATCACAACGATTATAAAGAAGTTTCCCTTAAAAAAAAAGGCGTGAAATGTAATAGTTCCACACCACAACACCTGAAAACTGTCATGTGCGTTGAGAACGAATTCCCAAAGAAGTTATGAATCGACCGCAGAGGTGACCGATAAACTCGATACACGATACCAAAAAGTATCGATACTTTTTTCGTGTCTCTAGTGCTGTGTTACTAGGGATAAACGATACCATCCGGGTATCGATACTGTATGGGTCATTAAGTATCCGTACTCAATCAGTATCGATGGAAAAGTATCGATACTTATTGTTATTGGCATCAGAATCGAAACATTTTTGAAGTGTCGAGTACTTTACCTTTCATAGAGCCTATTAGATACGGTCCTGGTGGGATTGTGATTAGCTTGTTTTTTGTTAAATCTGAGAGGAAGTGATACCGTCTAACATTCGATACTGAGTACTAGTATCGAATAGGCAATAATCAATGTCAATGGAAAAGTATCGGTATCGATACTTACTGATATCGAATAATTTTCGTAGAACCTATCAAATAATAGCATTTAGTAAAAATAAAAAAAAAACTGTCAGCACGGGAACCCCGCATTGAACAACGGTAAATCGAGCCCCATACTCCAATTCCGGCTATAGGACCTGCCCATTCAAAACCATTGTTTCCATTCGATACATTCGAGCCTCGTACTCGGAATGGAATGTTAGTGTTAATTTTTAATTTTTGCATGTGTTATTTAGCCGCAGATTTTAGCTTTTAGCCGCAGATGGCTTTCAGAGCTTAGCCCAGACTAAAAGTGAGCGCTCAGGGCTCTTAACTCGGACAATATAAGTTTTTTTTTTGTTCGGACTAGGAGTGTTAGCCTCAGATGGCTGTTACACCTTTACGCGGACTAGTGGGGAGCGCTGAGGGCTCTTAACCCAACTAAAATGTTAGTGTTATAACACTGTGTAGTATATACACTACCAGTAGTCGTATCGAATGAAAAGTATCGATAACATATCAGTACTCGTTAGTATCGAGTATCGAGTTATCCATATGTCTTACACTTCTCTAATTCTTCTTCTTCTTCTTTTTTTTCTTGGCAATCAGCTACAAATACGAGCCATTTTTGCCAGTGTCGAGTTATAATTATCTTTTCAAGTTCTCAGTTTCTTCATGTCAGTAATGGTCTGTCAGTAAGTCAAAGTGTCGTCCTCAACAGTGTAATGTCCACTGTTAAGGGTATCTTTTGAGAATTTTGGTGGAAATACAAAGGTATGTATAGCAGTTTTATATCATATTCACTACACCTCAGCAGTTCTGTCGCTATATATTACATAAAATGCCATCAAGATTATTTAACATAACACGTCAAAACACTAAGATATTGAATATAATACAAGAACACCACATGACACTTCAGATTCCCGCCAAAAACTCACATCTCTAATTTTGTCTCCTTCTGTCTAGGTATGCAACATCGCTCATAAAAAACATCGATGTTAGGATATCGATGTTTTCAAAAGTGAAACATCGATGTTAAAAATATCGATGTTTATGAACGATACATCGATGTTCATGAACGATATATCGATGTTAGGAAAACATTGAACTTCGATGTTAGTAAGGAATAAAATTCTCCAGACAAATTTTGATGTTTTTTTTTTTTTGGAAATTTGTCGGATGTTTTAACATACAGCGGGATGACATCGATGTTACGACTAAGAAATAAAACCCTCCAGGCAAATTTTGATGAGCTTTTTACGTGACAACGTCTTATAATTCGATGGAGCCGGCTGCACACACGAAAAAACATGACACATGCGGCGTTACCTCGCTCTGAGGCGTTCCATTTAAGGCTTGATCCATACAAAATATCTATCAAACAAATAAAATTAAAATTTTCTTTTGAAAAATTAAACCATTCCATCAGTATTCTTATGACGTTGTCACGTTCAACTATCGTCAGTAAACCGACTTTACAGACAACCGATTTTTTTTTAAGATAGCTACAGTCAAGATAGGCCTCGGTGAATTGTATTCTTATTCAGTCACCACACGGATGATCTATGTACATCGTATAAACATCGTTCTTTAACAACGATGTATCGTCGATGTTTTGGTTTCAAAAATCGATGTTTATGAACGATACATCGATGTTTTTTTTGCATCCCTACTTCTGTCAAGAAAAATTATATATTCCTTTTCAATATTTATATTTTCCAATTCACCATTTGGTACCTACACATACTTGGACTATGCTCGATGATATAACTATTAGTGAATGTAATCATAGATAATATACATACATATTTGATATTAATTTAATTGAGAACAAGAAATGGCGACAGACACAAAAAAGGATGATTTCTTAAGTTACATTAAAAATTGTACTATTGTTCGTTTATTGAAGTCTCTAGATGTCCAAATAACCAGGAATTTAAAAAATGATCGTGTTGAAACGAGGTATTTTTTTAAAGTACTAATTCTGATTGACGACTATTGCTATATTTAATTTTTACTTAATTGTATTTTATTTACTTTTAGATTATCGAATTCTAATGGGCTATGGTGTTGTACACTTCTACCAACAATTTTAGTGTTATACTCATTACAGTACAAAGTATCACTTTTGTACAGTGTGGTAGCATGCTTATCAATTGGGATTTTATGTTATTGCCTGCTATTCATGACATTTTTGAGTGTATCATGTACAGTATTGAGACAGAGAATATATGGAGGAAGTGCTGCAGCAAGTTTAGTTTCAGTATTATTTATATACGGAGTTTTGAATCAAAGTAAGTTTAATATCATAGTTTTCAATTAGTAAACCTTATTAATCATCAAGTAGATACAAATATAGTTTTATTAATTTGAAATAAATTAAAATTCCCTAGTTACAACACCCATGATTAATGCTCCATTATCCTCTATCCAATTCATTCATCCATTGGCCTGTAAACATCACTGTTAAACATAGACTTCCCTATGGAATGCCACTCGGAATGACTCTGTACTACTTACATCCAATGGTTCCCTGCGACTTTCAAAATGTTGTCAGTCCACCTAGTAGGGGGTTGTCCTACAGCAGTCCAGCCCAGCAATAGGATGTATATGAGCTGTGGAGAAGAGGAGGAGAAATTATTTTACTATAAAGTAATATAAATTCATACTATCTAAGTAATATGTCTAAAGTATTTATCATTAAGTTCTTTTGGTTCCAGGTTTGGTGTTTTCACTATTGTATTCAACAATATCTGTTTATTCATTCTGTTTATTATTGAAAACATGCCTCAGGAGATTTCCAAAAACATTTACCATTGGAGAAGCTATTATTGTGGTTCAGGCTATTGTGCTATTTCTAGTAGCAATTGTTTTAAAGTTGTTACATAACATTGGTGATAAAAGTGATGAGGAGATGAATTTTGTTAATTCTATCAACTTGGTAAGTATTTAGATAATTTAAGTAATTATTAAACACTACCTGACCCAACAGACATTGTTCTGTTCAAATAAGATAAAAGCAATGCCAACTACCGAATCCAATTGTGAATCTAAACCATTCTGGAATCCCCTTGAACACACAAAAAATTTCATCAACATCGGGCCAGCTGTTTAGGAGGAGTTCAGTGACATACACATGTACACAAGAAATTTATACATAAAGATTTGTAAGACACCAAAGAATTCTCTTAATCTCGTCATAATCCTGCTCTTATTACATGCAATATTTTCTTCTTTCTTTATCCATACAGCCCTATCAAATGTTGTCCCTTTCACTCCCTTCTTAGATAAAGAGTGCTGGGTAGCCATGTCATGCTTCATGCAGTTTATCTGTCTTTTCTGTGAATTTCCCTTGCCCCTAAGGCCATCAACATTCATGTTTATAACTTCCTCGAAACTTTCAAACTTTCTCCTCAACAGGATTGACCTATTATACCATATTGGTTTCATGACTGGATTTTTATTTTTATTATTATATTTATTTTATATTTATTTTTTTCTCTTGCATAGATCTTATTTGCATACCATATCCCTTATTCGACTTTTTGGACGCCCATGGGCAAGATATAGGGTAGTGAATTGTATTCTTACACCGTTGCGTCTGATAATAGTGGCAACCATACTTGGTGTTATATTGAGTTCCTCAGATGGGTGCTGCCGGATGAGTGCCCTGGAACCTCAATTTTACGACTTCAATTTTAGCGCGGCACCTTATTTCTTTCGTAATATTTAGTATCATTTATAACAACTGTCTAAAAGTAGAAAAAAAAGAAATCTATTCAGCTAAAACCTTAAATATAATACATGAATGCAAATCAAGAGAGTAAGAGACCCATGGCTATTGCATAAGACGATTAAGGGATTAAATATACATATAGTCTCTATGCAGGAGAAGGAAAACTTGAAGTTAAACCCCACACCAACAGTACCGTAACCGTAAAAGGCGACTAAGGGATGTAATTGCAGATAACATCAATGCAAGAAGAAAAACTCAAAACCAAAACTAACACGTCTCATTAGCGTGATAAATGAGGTCAATTTCCCTCCTATTGCAGTGGAGGCTCGAGTTCAACAGTAGGGTGTGTATGAGCTGAAATGATGAATGATGATGATTATACTAAAGAAATCTGAAGGAAAAATTTGCAACTGATGTGCTAAGAGGTCTGTGGGGGTATTTGAGGTGCAGGACACCACATTACGAATTTAAGTTCAAAAATTTTCCATCACGATTTTGTGTTACAGAGCACATGTTTTTATATTTGTTTTTCTGAAATTTTCGTATTTTTGATACCGTAAGTTGAAATAAAAAAATGTTATTTTAAAAATAACAGGTTTTATTTACTACAACGGATCCAAAATACATTTATACTAAATCTTTTGTAGACAATTTTATCGCAAATGCTGACTTTCACATATACTGCTGATCGCTTTCCCTCATAAGGAACCAACAGTTAATCGCTCATCATTGGCGGATCCTATCTGCCTTGGTATCGTTCCTCCATTGTTGGGATGTCCTGGTGCCAGTGGCGTAGTGTGAGTCACTGTCGCCCGGGGCGGAGTCATAATTTGCCGCCCTTTTGACGTCGTAAAAATAATAATTGTTGGTGTTGGTAAGAAAAAACGTAACAAAATGAAAGAATTGAGTGAAAAATATTTTTTGAAAACCATGTACATGTGTAAGTAACGTAACATGACTGTTAAAACATTAATAATTTACACTATAAAAATAATGTTTAATAAAGTCTAAACAACCTAAAATTCTTCTTTTCGCGACTTACGCGCAGTGAAATCATTTATTCGGTCCTCGGACCCACCCTGTGGAACATCGGCTACGACTGGGCGTTGAGGGGAGAGCCTCCCGCCCGGGCTGGGCGAGATTTGTTACGCCGACGACAGGCTCGTCACAGCCTGCGGTGGGACGCTACAGGAGGCGGCAAGCCTGGCGACTTTAGGCACCGAAGAGATCGTCAGGCGGATCGGGGCGCTGGGGTTGAGAGTGGCCCTGGACAAGACGGAGACCCTCTTGTTTCATGGGCCCCGCATGGGCCCTCCCATCGGCGTCTCGATCACCGTCAATTCGGTTGATATCAGCATCCGGGCCCATATGAAGTATTTGGGCCTGGTGCTCGACGGAGCATTTCCGCAGGCTCGCTCCACGCCTCGTTGGCGCGGCGTCCGCCCTATCGTGGCTTATGCCGAACGTGGGCAGACCGAGCGCTACGTGTCGACGGCTTTACGCGGGGGTCATCCGGGCGATGGCCCTGTACGGCGCACCCGTTGGGCAGTCCAGCTGGAGAGGCCTCGGTACGGTGTGCGGACCGTGGAAGCCTTCCGGCCGGTGCTGATGCAGTGGTTAAAACGGCAGCGCGGGGTGCTCTCCTTCCGACTGGTG
The DNA here is from genome assembly GCA_032191425.1 of Lymantria dispar. NCBI lineage: Eukaryota > Metazoa > Arthropoda > Insecta > Lepidoptera > Erebidae > Lymantria > Lymantria dispar. The sequence goes on along the minus strand of CM063452.1, from coordinate 9,757,441 downwards.
CAGGTTTTGACGGGGCATGGATGCTTCGCCAAATACTTGTACACGGTCGTTAGGAGGGCGAGTACTCCATCCTGCCACCACTGCGATTGCGACGAGGACACGGCGCAGAATACGCTCGAGATTTATGCCGCCTGGGCAGAGTAGCGTCGTGAACTCGTCGCAATCATCGGCGCCAACCTGGCGCTGCCGACCATCGTCAGGGCGATGCTCGACAGCGTCAGGAACTGGGACGCGGTCGCAGCCTTCTGCGAGGCAGTAGTCTCGCGGAAGGAGGCGGCGGAGCGCGTACGCGAGGAGCGTCTCCTCGACGACGCGAACCGCCGCCGGCGACTGGGCGGCGTAGACGCGACTACCTGCGCCTCATGCCGCCCTAGCCAAAGCTAACTTCTTGAAAAATTAATTGTCCGACTCACCGCCAGTGTCCGCACAAAATATTTTACTTCCATTTTTGCCGCCCTTCTAATAGTGGCGCCCGGGGCGGTCCGCCCCTCCGCTAAGCTAACGTTTTTCGAGTTTTGGCCTTTTAAACACTTAGCACCCAATTTACACAAGTTGCTTTGGTACATGCTGTAACTTGAATTTACTTTTTCAAAAAAAATCATAACTCAAAAATCTTACGTGTTAGGAAATTTTTACTATCATTTTCGGTTTTAGCAACCCAAAATTAGCAAGAAACAGCCTCTAACATCACAGTCGCAAAATGACTGTAAACTAGTGTTATTCTTAAAGGATTAGTAATCCACGGCTGAGAGCTTGTCGTGACTCGATAGATATCGCTATTCCTATTTTCTGCATCATACTTTTTATTTTGGTTACCTACAAAAGCCAATCATTTAGTTTTTTAATTATCTACCTACTTTATTTTTCTATTCCTGCCATCATACGGTCAAGTTGACTAGATATATTAATATGTAACCTATCAAACATGTGTATTGCCTATTTCAGACAATATTATCAACAGTGGGCATTATTGTTACAGCGCTATTTGTTTTAGAAGGTATGCCAACAGACTTGCATAAATTTGGATGGATTATAGGCATAGCCGGAACTGTAGCATTGGCAATATTGCATATCACTATAGGAGTTGATTGTATTATTAAAATAGCTTGTTATCTTTTTTTAGATGTGGTAAAGGTAAGTCAGTTTTTTTTTCTCAAACAAGTTATGGTTTCTATGTAAAGTAGCAATGTAATAAAATTTGGATGCAAGTGGCACATGACCGTTCCGAGTGGCATTCTTGTGGGGAGGCCTATGGGTGGCTATTGATGGATGGAATAAAATTTAACTGCACCGATAGTGTGTGCCACCTTCCATATGGAGTGTCGTGGGTGGGCCCTTACAAGAAATAAAATTTTAGTACTTGATTGACAAGCAGTGGCGGCTGGTGGGTCATCAAAGTGGTGGTTCACTTTACTTCCTCACTAAGTATTAAGATCAGAAATTGCAATGGAACAACAATTTACGAAAAAAATTTTTTTTTAATTATTTTTGAACGCATTACATTTTGTAGGTGTACTTGCGAAGAAAAATAGGTATTTTGTTTGTTTTTCACACTTCAAAAAATATTTATAAAAGAGGGCCTTGGCGATCCCGCCAATTTATATCAACTTTATTTTAAAAAGTTTTGTTATTGTCTTTAATATAGTCTATATTTATGCTCATTTTCACCCACTGTAGGTATACGCAGTATAAAATAGAACTGAGACCAAAATAAAAAAAAAAACAATGTAAACAAACCATATTTAACTCGTCACAGATACATCGAAACTATACCTACTTACTGTACTTAACTTTAGTAAAGCGCTTATAAATATTGTTTCGTCATAATTTGAACTTTTATTTGTTATATGTTTTTTATGTTCAAAGAATAAATATTAATGGTAATTTAAAAATAAATATGAAGTTAAATTTTGTAGTTTTTAAATATTTTGATTTGGTGGTTCAGCGCACGAGCGCACTTAAGGTACAGCCGCCACTGTTGACAAGTCACTCACGCCTGACATTAAACGAAATTAAATATTTTCAACATTGTGTGCACGCGTGTGTGCGTGCTTGTAGCCGCGTATATGTGTATTTGTGGGCGTGTGCACGTGTGTGTACCTTTTTGATGTGAAACATCTATAGGCGAGGGTGACCGCGATGGTCGCGTGGCGTTTAACGCCACGCCTCGCGGTGCGATTTTTGTAACGAAACCATGGTGCGATTTAAAATTTTGTACAACGCCATCTAGTGAACTCAAAGTAAATTGTTATCTATAATATATACTAATGAAAATAAATGTTTAGAATTCATTCAGTGTGCGGTGGATTAATTTTATTTCTGTGTAATATTTCAAATAATAATGGAAATCGTTTTATTTTATTCAATACTTTATGCCATATTAGTTCTGTCGTAATCTATTCTTTTATGCATATATACTTGTACAAATAATTTCGATGTTTCACATCTGCCAGGCGTCCTGAGCGATGGTCATCGCACCCGCCGCCCGGCACCGATCCTGTGTTTTCTTATTGCAAAGCGTGGCAAACGAGCAAATAGTACACCACCAGTAAGTGTTACTGCCGCTCATGGACCTTTGCAAGGCCGCTGCCTACCGCGAAGAAAGTGAAGGGAGTATGAATGCGTGCAATGAGGTTCGGTGATACTGAAGGCATCACTAAAACCCTCCCACGCAAACACCCTCAGAAAGTTGGGCTGCCGGCTCTCTCGCTCACCGAACGAAGCGCAGTAACAAATTGCTACTACTCAGACGTCGATTTTCGCGAGAGTGTGTTACTACTCCGGACGGACCTGCCCGCGGCTGTATGTCAACAGTGTGGTCCTACCACTGTTTCAGATCCTATCTGTTACTTTAGTTTGTGGGTTGTATTTATTGGAATGAATGGGAATCTATGAAAAGTCTCCATAAAATAAGATTAAACACGTTAACTGCAAAAATAATCTATTTCTATGTCTGTTGTTTCTTTCAGGTGAAATTATTTGGATTCTGGTGTTTAATGGCACTTATTTCTGGTCTAGTGTTAATATTCCGAACTCGTATGACCGTAAAAGCTACCACTGTGACCAGGAAGGTTTTCCACGTGCTCGCTTCTGTCGTGTTCATGTCCGGTATCATATATGATGTACATTTGATGACATTCGCTGCAGGATTTGGACTCGGACTGGTGATATTAATTGAGGTGAAATACTTTATTATTAGCCATCTTTATATAGATTTTCCTTGTAGTGACGGAGTAAGAATACAGTTCACAACTCGCCTATGGATGTCGTAAAAGACGACTAAGGGATATAATATGCAGATAACATCTGTGTTGCGGTGTGTATATTAATAACCCGTCTAATTAACATACTATCTTCAAATGGTATTCTATTCTTTTCTCTTATAATGGTGTTTTTTTAGGGTTCCGTGCCCAAAGGGTAAAATACGGGACCCTATTACTAAGACTTCGCTGTCTGTCCGTCCGTCTGTCACCAGGCTGTGTCTCAAGAACCACGATAGCTAGAGTTGAAATTTTTACAAATTATGTATTTCTGTTGCCACTATAACAACGAATACTAAAAACACGATTTTTTTGCTCGATATCGATAATGGCAACAGGTAGGCACTTGTTTACCTAGTCAATCGTACGGAACCCTTCGTGCGCAAGTCCGACTCGCACTTGGCCGATTTTTACAAAAGACAACAGCACCCTGCACTCAAGAAATAATAATTGTATTGCAGGGGACTTTACAAACATATAATTAACGAACACAAATTACATTCAGACTCAGAACAACAATTTGTGGATGGCACAAAGTATTGTCCTGCGTAGGATTCGAACTCGATTCGAATTCGGTCAGTAGTTTAACCACCACGCCATCTGAGCAGTCTTTGTTTGTTACTGGTTAAACGAGTTGGTATAAGGTTTTATTTCGAGATTTTTCCTTCTCATGAACAAATTTTATATGCATATTGTAAAGCTTAGTCGGAGACAAGAGAGACTGTGGTGAATCGTAATCTTACTCCGTCTCCACACGGTCATTCATCTAAATCACAAACATACTCATTAACAGACATAAATTATAACTAAACTCAATGCAAACATTTGTGGATCGTATAAAGAGTTGTTCTTCGTGGGAATCGAAACAAACGACACTCTTGAAGAAAGGTCAATCTGTACAGTCAATTATCTACCACTATTTATTTTTTTTCAGGCATGCCGTAAATCCAACATAGAGATCATATCACAAGCTTTAGAATCAGCATTCCAAGTGTACAGTGATGAAAAGGTGATTATTTATTATTAACTACCATCTTGGACCTTACACATTCTATAGTATCCTTTTTTATTGCCGATGGTGGCAAACGAACCGGCAGCACACATGATGTCCACCGTGAAAAAAGTACTTTTCTTAAATCTCGTTTAAAGAAGAACGTGTCATAGCACTCGGGAAACACAGCAGCTGGTAGTTCATTCCAGAGCCTGCACGTATGTGAGAGCAATGAGGATAATGTCACTTTCCACCGCGTAGTTACCGTTCCCGTGGGAATACAGGGATAAAATATAGCATATGTTACTCGTTGAGAAAGTAGCTTTCCATCGGTTAAAGAATGGCGTGAAAGCATAACAAACGAACAAACATTCGTATTTATAATATTAGTTAGGATTCTTCTGTACAGCTGAAACGATTTTGTTCAAAATATTTTATGTTTATTCAGGTGGATTCAAGAATGGGTTAGATTAAAAATTGGAATGGAGTTGATATGCTTGGTTAGTTGGCCATGGCTGGCGTCATTCACTCATCGATCTGTCGATGTCCATTGGTTTCGCCAAGTATGGATAATGCATGCTACGGATACAAAGGATTCGTTACCAGTGGTTGACACAAAGGCGATGGGGAAGGATTAGGGGAGTTATGGGGCCGCACGCGGCCCTTTTGTCGCCCCGCACGAAACGGACGACATGTGTCCAACCAATGGCCCGATCAAAAAAAGGTGGCTAATGGATATATAATCACTACACATGGCAGTTAGGCTGACAATCGCAATTGGGGATACGAGTTTTTCTTGAGTGCGCTCACACATATTCCCCTGACCCCTCAGCTTCTTTCATGAATGAGCGCTGATGAAATGAGCTGAAGCTCTTTGTCATCCTCGCTGCACGTAAGCCTCCCTTAAAGTTCACCACAAAAACAGTCTTCTGCCCTCTGCATCCAATGACTCTCAACAATTTTCACCAGGTCTTCGGTCCACTCGGTGGGGGTCCTGCCCTGCTTCCTCCGATACGTGATTACCATTGCAAACTTTTTTCTCCAGTGGTAATCGGATCGTCGAACGGTGTGCCTTGTCCATTTCCACTTGAGCGTGTTAATTCTTGATCCTAAACTAATTACACCCGTTCTTCTGCGGATTGCCGTGTCACGGTACCTATCTCACGGATCCCGAGCTTAGCCCTCTTCATAGCACTGAGCGACTATGTTTCCGTGCCATTAGTAACACTGGTCATAGACCTGTGCTTTTTCTTCTTTGGGGAGCCCTAAATTCAACAGTTGACGTTGATAAATAATCTTTATAAATTACTGTTGCAGGACGCAGGCAGTTTTGCCATGACTCCAATATATTTATATGTTGGTCTCGCTTGCCCACTGCTCTTGGTGCCAGTACACGAAAATTACCAGTTGGAGTTACTAAGTGGTGTGCTGTCTATTGGAGTGGGAGACACAGCTGCCAGTTGGTTCGGCGCTAAATATGGTTTTAATAAATGGGCAGGTCAGTTAGAACATTATCATCATCATCTCGGCTCATATGCATCCCCCATATCCATCTGGGTTTGAGCATCTTCCATAATGGGAGGAAAATTTACGTACCACGTTACGTGTGGTGACGGAGTAAGAATACAATTCACCACCCCCTCTCATACTCGTGGGTGTTGTAAAAGGCTCCTATTATGGAGGAGGCTCGAGCCCAGCAGTGGGACATTCATGAGCCGAAATGATGATACCACATTTGCCAGACGTTTTGGTAAAGGGTTTTATGTTAATATTTCATTCTCGTATATGTTATTTGCATATCATATCCGTTAGTCATCTTCACGATCGCCACGGACAAGAGAGGGAGTTGTGAATTGTATTCTTACTTCATCACCACAAGGAAGATAATAGATTGTATTTTTTATTTTTAGATGGACACAAATCATTGGAAGGAACAGGATTTAATATTATATCTCAAATAGCAGTTATATATGCCCTTGAGATGTTTGGTAAGTTATTCTATCCATACATCAGTCAACTATTGGACATAGAACAAGTAGATCATAGTACAAGGAGATCATCATTTCAGCTCATATACGTCCCACTGCTGGGCTCGAGCGTCCTCAATAATATGAGAGAAATAGACTTATTATACCACGCTGGTCAGACGGGTTGGTATAGGGTTTTTTCTCGAGGTTTCCTTTCTCTTGCATAGATGTCATATACATATTATATCCCATAGTCGTCTTTTACGACACCCACGGGCACGGAAGAGATATAATGCTATAATCCCAAGTGTTAGATGACAGGTCTCCACCATTGATGCCAGACGACTATTATTAATTGATGGGGTTCAATCACTATTCTTGCCTATCGAGTTGGCGATCGCTGTTTGTTATATGTTTTATAAGAGACCCTGACTGATCATTTTCCTGGTGACCCTTTCGTCGATTTTCACTCCCATAATAGGGGTGTTATAAGTTTGTAGTTCTTAAACGAGGCTACTGATTATGACATGATTCCCAGCCACAATTTATAAACATTTGCTCAGGTGTTTTAAGGTCATTAGCTCTTTATTAACTGCCGTAGGTATCTTAAATCTATAGACGCCTAAGATGTAGGACGGTACTAGGGACACGAAAAAAGTATCGATACTTTTAGGTATCGACTATTTTCCTTTCGATACCGATACTTTTGTACTCGATACTTTGCATTCGATACTTTTATTCAATGAGTACTTTTTGGCAGGTATCGTATCGAATAAATGTTAGTGAGTATTCATGTGAAACTTGATCTAACCCTATAGTATAAGACACGGTTCCACATTTCCCTAAATAAAAAAAGCTCATCAAGATTCTCTCCCGAGAAACTTCGACGGTAATAAAATCCGACTCAGATTTCCTAAAAAAAAAAGATCATCACGACAGATTCCAGGAAAAGTACTCGATACGTCGGAGTATCGATAGTTTTGGTTCGATACTTTATTGAGTACGATACTTTTTCTTCGATACTACTCATGAGTACAGTATCGATACTTTCCGTTCGATATCGTGTCCCTAGACGGTACTATCAAGCTGCTCCAATGTTCCGGCTTGAAGGTAGGATTCGAAATCCTGAATTGCCTATTAGTAAATCCACCAGGTTTGGTGTCATTGGATTCGTCTCAAATAGTTCTATTAATTTGTCTTAATGAAGTTAACCGGTCGGAATCGGTCCAGCCGTTTTGAAGCTTACAGAACAAACAGACAGATGGACGAAAAAATATTTAAACTGCTTTTTAAATACGGGTACAGTACAAATAACAGTGCGAGCATAAAAAAAAACCTACTATTTTGACATTACAAATAGACTTCAATTTTATTTGCATATGCAATTGAAGATTGGCAAATGCAAAAATACGTGTTTATTTATTTTCACTGAAGAGTCTATAAATTGATATTGATAATAACAGTTTCTTTATATAGATTTATATTCTTTACAGATATATTAAGGCTGAGTAACGGTTTGTTGCGGACAATAGTAGCGGCGGCCATATCAGGATTGGTTGAAGCAAAGATCGACCAAATTGATAATTTAATATTACCACTTGTAACTATCATAGCATTTCAAATAACGTGGTTTCTTTGAAAACGTTAGAAAAAGACTTATGTTATCTTAATTAAGTTATTTTATATGTTTTTTAACCTCTTTTTTACATTTATACATTATACCATATTTTATATCGTAGAAGTCTGTACAAGTGATGAATGGTTAAGGTATTCCTGTTTCTCGTGCGGGACAAATTATTTGCGCGCGTTGTGCGAAGTTCCTATTGTTATAACACCGTTTTAAATGTGGAAAGTTGTTATTCCGTGTGATACTAGTTAAGTCCAAAATGAAGCGTAGGGCTTAATTTTGCATTCTATTACTGTTGTAATGAGGGATATTTTATAGTTCACTAGCGATCCGCCCTCGACTTCGCATGGGTCCAATGCTGATACTAAATATTCTACAGAATGTCTTTATATACAACGTTCATAGCTTTTTAGTCATTAGACAATACAAACATGTTTTCTTTAGAGGTTACTCTTGAAAGAGCGACATATTATGCATGTATTATAAATGGATACTGACAAGCAATAATGTGTCAACCCACAAAAAGTCAAAATCAAAGATATTGATATATTTTGATAGTACATCACGTATTTAATATTTTGGAAAAGGGTTTAATGTCACTTTTAAGAGATAAATATGAAAAAAAATGGATAAATAACATAAAACAAATCGGGGATCACGTATACAATATTTTTCAATTTCCTTCAAGTTTCTTAACGTAGTTGAAATTCGAAATGTGCCATATATCGTGACGACCAATATGTTATGAGACTTGACACTGTATTGCTTAAATCACATTCAGTGATTCTACGCAGCACCAACCAGGTTTTCTATTACATTAGATAGACAAAATGTTTAGAAAAATAGTTTAGGTTTCTTGTATTTCTCAAACAATAAATTAAAATAAAAAAAAAATCATATCTTAATAGTTCTACTTAAAATATTTTACAGATTATACGTGATAACATCTGTTTATCAATATTCATTTATGTTCCTCAACATGCATTTTTTGTCACTAAATATTAGTGCGGACATTTAGCAAAATAGTGTTAAGTTCCTTAAGTTCATGTTTCCATTATTTTTGTGTTTCATATTTTGTAATAAGCAAAAATCTTATTTTTGTGGATAAATATACTAACATTTTTACTTTTTATGTTGCCAATCTATTTTTAATCCATTATTCTTTTAATTAAATAGAGAAAGAATTGGTGTATATAATTTTTTTTAAACAAACTTATTAAGAATTGGTTTGAAATCTTTAAACGCCATTTTCTCAAAACAAAGTTTGTGAGGGTTGACATATTATCGCTTATCAGCATCCAAATCTCCTTCCTCTCGAATCACGCTATCTATTAAAAAAACCGCATCAAAATCCGTTGCGTAGTTTTAAATAGCTAATTAGGGGCAGACAGACTGCGGGAAGCGATTTTGTTTTATACTATGTAGTGATCGCCCTTAGCTCTCAAGGATATAGTTCACACTTAGTAAAGGACATATTGTTATCTAGCATTATTCTATAGTTTGTAATAGCTATTCCATGACACATAACGCGCAGCGCTTTCCACATGAAATCCTGCCATACCACAATTTCAAAACAAATGAAATATTTTCGCCTAAATAATAGGTAACGGAATTGCAGAGTCGAAGTAGGAATAAACTGCGGGCTTAAGTATGAATATTGGCGTTAAAGTATTTGTGTCATTATCGAGACCAATTTTGTATGGGATTTGGAGCAGCCTATCGGACAATAAAGCTACTGCAAATTCATACAAATTGGTTTCGATAACGATACGAAAAATTTTTACGAATTCTGACGAGTGATTGAAAATCAACAATTGGATATGGGATATATGGATTGGGTTTGGTATTTGTATTTTTATATTATTTTCATGTTTTTCCCCTTCTATACTCCAGAATCTTCTTCGTTTAACGCCCTTAGTATGCGACCAGGTGATATTGGTGAGGTTGATATCAACTGCCAACGGAAGTCATTCTTCTTTTATAGTTATAAAAATTAACTACTAATTCGAAATTTTTCTGGGTGTTTTGGCAGATCATGAAATAAAGCACTGTTATTGCATTTTTATTACGTTTAAATATTGCGTTACAAATGCCATCTAAATTAAAAAACAAATATTTAATACTAGAGAATGTAAACTCGAAATAAAACCTTATACCAACACGTCTGACCAGCTTGGTATCATAGGTCAATTTCACTCCTATTGTGGAGGAGTTTCGAGCTCAATAGTGGGACATATATGAGCTGTGATGATAAAGACCATAATAAAACAAAATGTATGACATTGTTTCGTGTCCGCCAAAACTCAGAAGCCATACATGAAGAAGTTGACTAGTATTCTAATACATATAAATGATGTGAAAAGACCTATCGGTTTCCATCTATCTCTTGATTAACATATGTACATTCCAAAAGCGCTACCAAAGAATATATAATATTTTTGTAAATAAAATTACTTTTATATAAATACATTTTTTATTTGTTAATCGTTCAGATCTTTTATTTAATATTATATTTAAGTAAATGCTTAACTTTGTTCTATGAAATGTAGAAATATATAAAATAGTGTTGTATTGTAGTGTTGTTGTTATTTAACAAAATTTGAAATGTTCTACACAATCATTAGTTTTCTGTGTAGTGACAAATTAAGAATAGTTTCGTCATTACCAACTTCTTCCCCGTGGATGTTGAGACATAACATCACTGTAAAAGAACTAAATACTATACTCGTTCCAACCATTTATTTTACTTTTGGCAGGTCGAATTCTGATCAATTAGTGTTGTACCAATGTATTACGGGTACTATGTTTTGTAATAATCGATTTTAGTCAGGAAGAACTTTTAATCGATTTAACACGGATATTTTATTTTTGCTTAAATACATATTTCATATTATTTAAAAACTTCACTTCTGTAAATATATTTGTTATTTGGGCACATTAATTTTTGCATACCCACTAATTCAGTCCTCCCAAAATATTTTACTTTGTACTTTGCAAAATAAAAAATAACTACTTTATGAAGCATTTTTCCATTAAGCGGGGTCCGCTGTTCCAAACTTTACTTAGAGACAATGGCGCCCTCGTCTGCGGTAGTAAATCACTAATTTTCTCATCCAGCCTACCCCTTTTTTTTAAGCCGAATTGGCAACACTGAACGGCGCGCCGGCGACGCTATTTTGTTTTGTTGTCTGTCACTCGCAACAAGACTCCCGTGCTAGTCACATTTCTGTTCGCTGAGTGCTCTTTCATATTTTTCATACGTTGTGTTGAGTATTTATATTCCACCGTATTGATTTCATTGTTCTTACTTTGATTGAGTTGAGCGTATCGTTCCTCCCAGTAAGATTTTACTTGCAAAGTGCCGAAAGGTATGGTGCTTAAAGGACAATCCAGAGAGTTAGTGCTGCGGCTTCTTGAATTTTTTGAAAAGGAAAGCCGCAATGGCGGATTCCTTATACCAGTAACCCAAGTTAGAGACCGTGTTGCAGCAGCATTAGGTATTAGTGCTCCAACGGTGGCGAAAATCACTAAAGAAGCCTATGGTAGTAGTGGTATTGAACAGAACAAGCTATCTACGCCTAAGAAAAAACGTCAGCCCCGTAAAGTGACAGCAATTGACAGTTTTGATACTGATGCTATTCGTCGTCATATATACAATTATTACACAAGCAAAGAGATTCCTACTTTGAAAAAATTAGTAGCGTCTCTACGAAATTGTGGCTTGTTTCGTGGCCAAAAATCTTCTTTGTCAAAGGTGCTGCACCAAATCGGGTTCTTGTATAAGAAATCCGACAAAAGAAAAATTTTAATGGAACGTCGTGATATAGCCTTGTCTCGCTGTGAATTTTTAAGACAAGCTAAGAAAATAGAAGACTGGTCGAATGTCGTTTTCACAGATGAAACTTGGCTCAATGCCAATCATTCCATACCAAAAGGTTGGACTGACGATACTGCTGCTTCTACTTCGGCAGTGCCAATGGGGAAAGGTGAACGCCTCATCATTTGCCATGCGGGAACTACAAAGGGATTTGTACCAGACGCTCTGTTAGCGTTCAAATAAAAAAAAACAGGAGACTATCATGAGGAGATGAATGCGGACGTGTATGAAAAGTGGTTCAGAGAAATGCTTACATCACTTGAAGAGCCATCAACAATATTTATTGATAATGCACCCTATCACTCTCGCCAAATTAATAAAATGCCAACACAGGCCAACAAAAAACACGAGATTATAAACTGGCTTCGTGATAATGGGGAAGATGTGGACGAATCCCTACTAAAAGTAGAATTACTTAAAATATTAAAAAGTAAAAAGCAGCCAAAACGATATGTCATCGACGAAATGGCAGCAGAATATGGGCATGTTGTAATCAGAATTCCTCCGTACCACTGTCAATATAATCCAATTGAAATGATCTGGGCACAAGTCAAAGGACACGCCGCAAGAAACAATACAACTCCTCCTTTCACAGCAAATAAAATGCTTGAACTTTTAAAAAACGCATGTGCTAGTGTGACGCCTGAAAACTGGGCGAGTGTCGCTAACAAGACAAAAAATATAATATTCTCTGATTGGGATCGGGAAATTGAATTTGACAACATACCTACACAAGAGTTAATAATAAACACTGCAGATGATTCAAGCGACGATTCGAGTTCGTATGAAGAATCCGACGATTCGTTATAATAAAATAATATTAAAATATTTTGGTTGTTTTATTTCATGTTATAGGTATGATGAGAAGATTTTTATATCTCCCTGATACAATTTTAACGTGTTGTCTATTACAACAATTCAAAACTCAGTTGTCAGCCGACTTAACTGCAAATAAGTGTAATCGATTATTTGCGATTCATTAGTTTGCACCGAATACTTTTGATCCTGTCACTAGATGCGATAGAACGTAACTTTTTTTATAATGGAAATGAATTATCACTTAAATTTTATGAATAGAGCTATTTACGGCATATTAATGTATTTAGTGGGTAATAATTAAGATATATAAATATTATTGAGCAGTTTATATATTTCTCTGTTCACTCGTTTCAAAGTTAATAATTGCGTATAATGAAACAGTTACGTCCTAAAGCATGTGTCAAAAGTAAAATAAATGGTTGGAACGAGTATAACCTATATAAATTCAACTAGGCAACATGGTGTGGTGATGGAGAAAGAATACAATTCACCACTCCCTCTTGCCCGTGGATGTCGTAAAAGCTTACTGAGGGATATAATAAACATAATATTTATGCAAGAGATGGAAAGCTCGAAACAAAATTCTATACCAACACATCTGACCAGCATGAAGCAGATTTCCTATCCAATGTAGGGTACATCTTTATTGAAACATTTATGAACTGAAATAAATTTATTAAGGGCGTGGGTATTATTAATATCACATGGGCAGTGTCAGCCTCCTGCCGGGCGGACCCCTGAAGGCAATCGGCATCGGTGACGCCGTTTGGCAATAAAGTGGTACAGAATGGTAGGTTTTGCATGCTCTTCCCTGTCTGGACTGGGTATGGCCGGAGCCCAGTTCCGGCTACCAAAAATGACAGTGGTAAACCTTGAGCAATTGTCCTAAATCAATTATTTCTATTCCTTATTAAGTACTATATTTTCATTTGATATATCATCTGCTTCGGTTTTAATTTCACAATTTTCTTCTTTAATATCCAATTTTATCATTTTTGACTTATTGATACCATTTATTGGATTCTCTTTACTATTAGGTTTTTTCACAAGATTCCTTTTCTTCTTCACACCTTTACATTTAGATTTGAAAGTTTTCTCCAGCTGTAAAACATCTTGCCTACTTATAGTCCAGTCTATGACGCTAGAATTTGCTTTTTTAATAGGGTTTTCCTCTTCACAATAAGTAGGTATGTCAATACCTAATATGTTCATAACTTTTTCTAGAATATCGTCTACATAGTAGTTTATTATTAAATCGGCTTTGTTATCCTGCAATAAAATTATTAATATTTCAAATAGCACAAGAAACATTCTCAAGTCACTAAAAGAGATTAAAATTACACTTTATCTTGCCCATGGCTATCGTACAAGACAACAGGAATATAATATGTATTTAATGTTTATGCAAGAGAAGGCAAAGTCCTATACTAACCCATCTGACAAGTGTGGTATAGTAAGTCAATATCACTCCTATTATGGAAGAGACTCAAGCCCAGCAGTGGGACGGATATGAACCGGATGATGTACCATCTATAGCTGGTACCATTTTATAGAAATTTTATGAAATTAACAAACTCACATGTTTTGTAGGTTGCAAATTACAAATGACTAGTTTGCCTCCATACTTTAATGTCTCTAGAGGTAGATTACCACTGGGTACTATTTGGAGAGTTGTTCCCAAACATATACTGAGATCAGCAATACTGTAACAATACAAAACTAAATATAGCATACTTATGTTAATGAGGATACTATGGTGTTTTACTGTGAGAACAAATAGTCGCATGTGATAGTGCAGTAAGAATATAATTCACCACCCACGCTTTTACCTATGGGTATTGTTAAGATGTTATATTTTATTTATTTATTTATTTAAGACAACACCCTGCACTAAGGAAATAATCCTTGTATTGCGGGGGACTTTACAAACATATAATTAATGGACACAAATTATATCCAGACTCAGAACAACAATTTGTGGTTCGCACAGTGATGTCCCGCGTGGGATTTGAACCCCCGACACTGGCGCTGTAAGTCGCTATCTTAACCACTACGCCATCTGTGCAGTCAAAAGATGACTAAGGGATATGCAGGAAATGTCTATGCAAGAGAGATATATATTATGTTATACTTACTGGCTCTGCCCATTATGTATTAAGTTGTAATCAACTTAATATGTAAAAAATTAAAATAATTAACCATATTCATTACCATCTAATTGAATTTAATGTTTAGCAATGAAAGAAAAATATAAAAAGCTTTTATGTATCTGGTTGCTAGGCTAATTTGAAAAGATCTTAAAAAATTCTATGTACATATTCCATAATCGTTCTAGTCACTTTGGAGCACATAGGGGCACATACACCGATAGATTTAAACCTATATATATATATAGACAGGTTGTTCCATATACATAACAACAAATATAAGAAGTGTATTTAAAAGCAGGCTACAAAAAACTCACCTGGAATGCCATTCAGCCATAAGCAAGTCATTGTCTGGTAAACTGTGTTCCCAATCCAATACTCCATCATACAATCTGCCTCTACAAGGTCTTCCAGTAATATGCTCACTCGCACATGGTATGCCACTGCATTTCTTACCCACACTTTCAACTGGACAACTCCTTACAAATTGTCTAAAAATTGAAGAGATTTTAATTAATAAATTACTACAGTAAAATTATAAAGAGAAATAAGCTCTGTACATTTAGTAGTTATGCATTGAAAGATGGCATTAATAAAACAATAGAATTCCATTAAATCAAAGCTTGTTATCTCATTCCTTTCCTTTGGTGATTGAGTAAGATTTTCCTATCTTGCCCATGATTGTGGTAAAAGACTGCTAAGAAATATATTATGTGTATAACAAAGCAACAGAAGTATAAATCAAAATAAAATCCTATACCAATCTGAAGTGACGAAATTTTATAATTAAGTAAATAAACAAATATATGGCTTAGCAAAACTATAAAATTATTTTAACCTTTAACTCAAAAGTTAAATTTCAGTAACGTCCAAAACATTGTTTGTAAAGCAGTTGATGCCAAATGCTTCAAGTTGTTAGTGGTTGGTTTCGCTCACCTAGTTGAATTTGATGGTAAAATGTGGTCCGTGTTAAATAAACTATTAATTCATTAGAACCTGGCCACATATTGTTGTTTTTTTTTTTATTGTCTATAGTGACAACCAAGCAAGCAGCACACGCGATGGTAAATGATACTGCCACATATGGACCTCTGCAATATCAAGGGCACAACTAGGCTGTTGCCTAGCATGAAAAATATGTTCTTCTTAAACCTTGTTTAAAGAAGGACAAGAATGATGGTGATGCGTATGAAACAACCATTAGGAATGCAAATTAATATTAAAATAATAATGGATATTAATTACCTCTTACATACATTACATTCATCTATAAACATATTTCCATGTAATTCTGCCAAAAACTTTCTAGGTAGTCCCGACTTCATATGTAGACCATCAATATTCTGACTTACAATATACTGTACTTTATTACACTCTACAAGCTTTTTTAATATCATGTGAGTTTTAGTTGGCATGGCATCTGCAAATGAAGTGTTTGTAGTAGGTCTTTTGCCTTCTTTTTCCAAAGTCCACACTCCATTTGGTCCTCTAAACAAATTTAATAAATTTTCATAATCTTTTACAGTCCTATTTAAAGTTGGAAATAGGTGAATTATAATAAATTTACAATTTTTAATATTAGCAAACAAGCACAAATGAATTATGGGTGAGTTCTGTCTCTGCCTATTCAGGAATATAAAAGGATTTTGGTTTACATATTTGTATGTATAAATGCTACGCTATTTACCTGAAGTCTGGTATACCTGCCGAAGTACTGATGCCGGCTCCAGTGTGCACAACAATGTGTTTGGCTCCACTTATTAACTGAGCTAGTAGTTCACATTTCTTATTAAACTTTTCGAGAGTATCAAATTTCTGAAAATAATTAAATCCATGAAGTGCGAGCCTTATGAAGATAAAAGAAACACAAGAGACCCCTTACTTCTGGGACGCCTAAAATTCCCTTATTTTCATAAGGCGATAAACCTTCCGCGTAATTGCAAGACATTTTACATTTATAAAGGAAATTTAATTTACAAAAATACAAATCAATATCGGTTACAACAACTTTATAATTTGTCTTCACAAGTAGTCACAACTAAATTGTAGCAAACACAAGTCACAAACTAAACTAATGGTCGGTCAGTGCTACCAACTCCCTAAAATATTTATCCCTAAATCATAGTTAAAAACCCCTAAAATTGCCACAATTACATGAAAATCCCCCTAAAAGTGATTTCATTAAAATAAGAATAAATAATAAATTAGTACCTGTACTGAAAATAAATATATATCCGGGCAAAAAAGAAATATGTCTTATATATCTGACATTTATGAGACATAGTTACTTAATAAACAATAATAATAATAATTAGGTAAGCTCCAAGCTCTACTGGGGCCGGTCTATCACCACTGACAGGACTATTCTTGCGAATAAGCCTGATATCGTGCTGATGGATACTAGATGTCGCTACGCAGGTATTTTTATTTTTTTTATTCAAAAAATCCCTAAAAATGCCCCTAAAAATAGAACGCCCCTAAAAAACCCCAATCCACTTATTTACCCCTAAATTTGGGGGGGAAACCCCTAAGTTGGCAACACTGTGGTCGGTATACACGACAACGATACCTATATCGTAGGTAGCAATTTAACTCCCTAGCCGAGGCCGCAGGTGACGTGACCGGGGATTAGTCCGTCACGCGCCGAGAGGCCGACCGCGTGAGGAAAGACCGACGTCCTCCCCGAGGGGGGGACGTCGGTCGATGAGAGGATACCCCGCGTAGGGGGTATTCCGTCGGGCCGACCATTGACGACAAGTAAACCTGCTCCGGTGGTCGGCCCAACGACGAAGGCGAGGTGGTTTTCGGGTGGGTTGCGGGAGTAGCGTGCTTAAGCCCCTCTGTCGCCCCGGACGGGGTGGTGTGGAGGCGCGCCGACCGCAGCCCACCCACAAAAAAAAAAAAAAAAAATGTAGCAATTTAACTGCGCACACCGTTTGTGCATAGGGATGAAACAAAACATCGATGTTTTCAAACATCGACGTTTTAACATCGATGTTTATGAACGATAGATCGACGATACATCATTGTTAAGAACGATGTTTTATGAACGATGTTTTATGAACAATGTTTTATGAACAATGTTATATCATAAGCTTATTAAAATTTGCCCGGAGAATTTTATTTCTTCGTTGTAACATCGATGTCATCCCGCTGTTGTTAAAATATCCGACAAACTTCCTGAAAAAAAAAAAGCTCACCAAAATCTGCCTGGATGATTTTGTTCATAACCAAAACATCGACGATACATCGTTTACGTGTTTTACGTGGTTTAAGGGGTATAATTTACCAAAGTCCCGACAAATTTTCCTAAAAAAAAAGCTCATCAAAATTTGTCCGGAGAATTTTATTTCTTAGTTGTAACATCGATGTATGGTTTTCGATAAACATCAAGCATCGTTCATAAACATCGAACATCGTTCATAAACATCGATATATCGTTCATAAACATCGATGTTTTTAACATCGAAGTTTTACTTTTGAAAACATCGATATCCTAACATCGATGTTGTTTATGAGCGATGTTGCATCCCTATTTGTGCAGCTTTATCAATAGTGTGACTGTGGAGGAAAATCGACGCAGTTATCGTTGTCGCGTGTACTCTCTATGGACGTTCAATTAACTGCACAAACGGTTTTCGCAATCAGATCGCTACGATATATCGTTGTCATGTATGCCGACATGGGCGTACCCAGGATATGGCTTTCAGCTGCCCCCCCCTGGATAATGTTGACGTCCCTACTAACTATGTATCTTATTAGTACTTTTATCGATAAAAATTAAGAAAACGAATTTTGCCATTAGTTTGCAATACAATATTTTTACAACTAAAAATTACGCGGCGCGCTCGTTAGATACCTATAACAGAAACAGTCAAATCGTTTTGCTGAAGACCCTCGAAAGTTACTTTTAAAATAGCCATTGTATAAGTACCTAGTTAAAGAATTTATATTAAAACATATCTATTTTAATTTAAGTTTTTTTATTGTTTACTAGTTTTTGCCCGCGACTTCGTCCGCGTAGAAATCATGTGTGCCAGAGGCAATCACGGATAACTGTGTAGTGTGTTCAGGGTTCTACAGGCTCACTGGTGCTCTTGATGATTTAATGCCAACCTGGTATATCAGAGAGGCGCTATTATCAGGGGGTGCTTCTATACCTTAGGCGGCTGACTCCAGACTAATTGAAATGGCGCAGTGGCCCCTACGCGCGCAGATGCCTTTGTGCTAACCCCTACGTTGTACTGCTCCCCGTTCCGTACTTGCGGGTGATTGTATGGTACATTAGCTGAGGCTGGTCCCGTTTACGGGCTGGGCTTAATTTAAATAAGCGATATGTTTGTCCATACTCGTTATCAAGGTGGTGATTCGATGAGTCACGATGCCGCGTAGAGTAGCCCCATATAAAACGAATGATTTGCTGTTTCATAGACCCTGTTGCTATACACCTGTTGGCACAGCAATCATCGGTGATTTAGTTCCACTCGGTCGAGGACCAAATGAAATATTTGGGTTTAGTTATCGACGGGCAAAGGTAATTCAGGAACATTTTTATAAAATCACTAAACGCCTCGTTAACGCGGTGTTAAATGTTGTCGTCGGTACGGGAGACTGGTTAGATCAATGGCCCTGTACGGTACACCTGTGTGAGCGAGTTCTGACCACTTGGTACACTTGTCTTAAAATTTTCTTCTGGCACTCGCCATGGTGTTCAGAGCTACACGGATACCGCGCCATGTCGACCGAGCTAGCGTGCGCTTTAGCCAGAACACTCCCGTGGGACTTAAGGGTGGCAATACATGCAGCCCTCCCACAATTGTGATTCCAGCTAGGACACAGTAGACATACTTATGAGGTCTGATTTGCCTGGTTAGAGCAGGGCTGTGAATTCATCGCAAGCATCACTGTCGAAGCTACCGACCATCACTTAGATCATAGTCGACAGGTCAGTACCTGGTATGAGGACGCCAACTTCTGCTTGGCAGTTATCTTGCGTAAGAACTTGGCGGAGCGCAGTCAGGAAAAAATCTTCCAAGCTGACTCGTTCCACCGCTGTGGCGTCGGGTGGTGGCTAGCCCGAGTGCTTGCTTACGTGATAAAATCATACTTTCGACAATCGTCCATCTAATATCGCGTACCAGTCCATCCAAAGCGAGAGACCGGAAGTAGGCAGCAACCTGGCCAAAGGCCATGAGTAGTATCACTTACCATGAGGTGTACTGTTTGCTCATTTGCCAACAACAACAACTTTGCAAATAAAAAACCAACCTAGTCAAAGACATGGATGTCAGAAACGGGGATTAGTCCTCCACCCGTAGCGAGCCTGAATGCGCGAGGTCGATACAACGACAATATAGTTTGCTGCCTGGGATCAAAAGGGGGTGTTCGAGTGACCCTGGACGACCTTCACTATCTATTCATTCTACAAACTATGAATTTTGCGCTACACCCTTCTCTAAGAAACTTTACAAACATATAAGTGACGGATACAAATTACACCCAGTCTCAGAGCAACAATTTGTCGATCACACAAAAGATTGTCCGCCGTTGGACTGTTGAACCCGTGACACTGGCAATGACTGGCATGGTAGGTTAGTTAGTATCTTAACCATTATGTTATCAGTGCAGTTAATTAATCATTGGCGTTGTATGAATTTATTACTTGTGTATTAAAGTGAAAAATATCAAAGCAGAATTCATTCCTATTTTTTTTGAGGGGTGTGTTGCAGTCGGCGCGCTCCTCGTCCCACTCCGTCCGGGGTGACAGAGGGGCGTAACCGCCGACAAGACCGACGTCCTCCCTCGGGGAGGACGTCAGTCTTTCCTCACGCAGTCGGTCTCTCGGCGGATGACGGCCTAATCCCCGGTCACGTCACCCGCGGACTCAGCTAGGGTGGCATGAAGCGCAGGTATTCGCCCTACGCCACCCCAGTCGCAGGCGGTGGATCGCCTCATCGAGGCTGCGCTCCTCACGCAGGCGATCTGCCCCCACCTTCCGCGAGACTACTGCCTCGCAGAAGGCTGCGATCGCGTCCCAGTTCCTGACGCCGCCGACCATCGCCCTGGCGACAGTCAGCAGCGTCAGGTCGACACCGATGATTGTGAGGAGTTCACGGCGCTGCTCTGCCCAAGCGTCACAGACCTCGAGCGTATGCTGCGCCGTGTCCTTGTCGCAATCGCAGTGGGGGCAGGACGGTGTACTCTCCCTCCTAACGACCTAGTTCAGGTATTTGGCAAAGCATTCATGCCCCGTTAACACCTGCACCAGTCGGAATCAGAGCACCTCGTGCCACCGTTCCAACCACTGCATCAGCACCGGCCGGATGGCCTCCACGATTCGCACCCCGAGCCGAGGCCTCTCCAGCCGGACTGCCCAACGGGCAATGACGTCTCGACGGGTGTCGATGCGCTAGGCGGTGAGCTCCCTCAACGAGACTACACCGCCCTCTGCTCGCACCCCCGACACCCGCCGATACAAACCGGCGAGCATTTCCGCCTCCAGGTCCCACGGAGGAGTCCCGGCCAACAGGCGCGCTGCCTCCGTCGCCACCGTGTGGTATCCGCGTATGGCCCTGACTGCCATGGCCCTCTGTGGTCACCACAGAAGAGCCCCGAGTCGAACGGTCAGGGACCCCGCCCACACCGGTGCGCCATACAGGGCCATCGACCTGATGACCCCCGCGTACAGCCATCGGCACGTAGCACTCGGTTCGCCCACGTTCGGCATAAGCCACTATAGGGCGGACGCCGCGCTGACGATCCGTGGAGCGAATCTGCGGAAATGCTCCCAAAACCACCATGGTCCGTCGAGCACCAGGCCCAAATACTTTATATGGGCCCGGATGCTGATATCAACCGAATGGACGGTGATCGAGACGCCGATGGGAGGGCTCATGCGGTGCCCATGGAACAAGAGGGCCTCCGTCTTGTCCAGGGCGACCCTCAACCCCAACGTCTCAATCCGCCTGACGATCTCTTCGGTACCTAGAGTCGCCAGGCTTGCCGCCTCTTCTAGCGTCCCACCGCGGGCTGTGACGAGAGTGTCGTCGGCGTAACAAATCACGCCCCAACCCGGGCGGGAGGCTCCCCCTCAACGCCCAGTCGTAGCCGTTGTTCCACAGGGTGTGTGCAAGGACCAACCCCTGTGGGGACACCGCACGTCATGGGCGTTCGCACAACGTCCCCTGCGCGGTTGGTGCAGAGGACACTGCCGCCCTCCAAATAGTCTGCCACTAACCGCCTCAGGTAAGCTGGCACCCCGTGATACCGGAGCGCCTCCCTGATGCAGCTGAATGGCAGACTATTGAATGCGTTGGCGATGTCCAGGGATACCACCAACAGCACTCCCCCGCCAGTGACGGCCTCAGTCGCCACGGCCTTTAGGCGCAACAGAGCCGCGATCGTGGAACGACCCCTCCTAAACCCAAACTGGGCGTCCGACAGATAGGGCCCCGTGCCAACTAGGTGCCGTTCGGTGCGGGCAGCTAGCACTCTCTCCAGTAGCTTGCCCGCATCGTCGAGCAACACTATGGGCCTGTAGGCCGAGGCCGACTGTGGAGACCATCCCGGCTTCGGCAGGAGCACCAGCCTCCCCTCCTTCCAGCACCCAAGGAACCGTCCGGACGCCAAACACGCGTCGAACAGCCTCCTGAAGCGGGGACCCAGGTGGTCGAAGACCAGGGCCAGCACACGGTTGGGAACACCGTCGGGCCCGGGGGCGGGGGATTTGCCGCGCATACGCGCCACTGCTACCTCCATCTCGGGTTCCGTGATGGGCGGAACACTGTCATCGTCGCCCGTTCAGTGTCTGGCGAAGCCATGAACGGGGGCGTGTGTTCCGCCCGCCGTGGGAGCAGGTCCTCGATGACTCGGGTGAGAAGGCCGGGCTGGAGAGTCTCGATTCAGGTGTCATGGAGCTTACTCACCGCCGCACGATAGGGGTAACCTCAGGGGTCACGGTCGCCGGCGACTGGGGCGGCGCAGGCGCGACTACCTGCGCGCCATGCCGGCCTAGCCGAGGCTGCGGGTGAAGTGACCGGGGAGTTAGTCCGTCACCCGCCGAGAGGCCGATCGCGGGAGGAAAGACCGACGTCCTCCTCGAGGGGGGGACGTCGGTCGATGGGAGGGTACCCCAAATAGGGGGTATTCCGGCGGGCCGACTACTGACGACAAGTAACCCTGCTCCGGTGGTCGGCCCAACGAGGAAGACGACGTGGTTAACACCTATTTCATGGTTTTCAATGAAGAACCTTCGTACTGAATTTCATTGGAATAAGTTCAAAAGCGTTAAATTTTCATACTAATTTTGTACCCCTGTTTGACCCCCTTAAGAGATGAATTTTCCAAAATCCTTTCTTAGTGCTCCCCTACGTTATAAAGGGAACCCCTGTGCAAAATTTCAAGTTTCTAACTCTTGTAGTTTAGGCCCTGCGTTGATATGTTAGTCAGCTGTGTGTCTGCTCTGCTCTGCTTATGTCAGTTGATATGTTAGTCCTTTTATATACATATATATATATAGATAAGCACCTAGCTTATAAAAAATCTGATTTGCCTCCCCCTGGCCCAGAACCTGGGTACGCCCATGTATGCCGACCTTAATGGTATACACAACAACGATATATCGTAGCAATTTAACTGCGCAAACCGTTTCTGCAGGTTTATCGATAGTGTGGACGAAAATCGACGCAGTTATCGTTGTCGTCTGTACGCTCTATGGACGTTCGATTAACTGCACTAAAGGTGCCATTCCGACCGCGGCTGCAGGCTGCAGATGCAGGTAGCACACGCATGACACGCAGCCGCTGCCTGCATTCGCAGCCGATAGTGATTCCGAGGCTGGCTGCACGTGCTGCCGCAGGCAGCAGGTGGCGACCAGAGAGCCAATAAAAATTCTATGATTCTATTCGATATGAGCGCTAATTGGATTGCAAATTAAGTTTCGTGAAATTGGCTCCGAATAGCGACTACTTGGGACTTGTTTCAACAGGATGGAGTACCGTAACTACGTGCGCATCGACTTGCAGCCGCAGCACTTCTGGTCTGCCATCGGCTGCGGCTGCAAGTGGCAGCAGCACTTGTAGCCGAGACTCGGCAGCACGTGCAGCCGCAGACGCGTTCGGATTGTTTTTCACAGGAATAGAAACTACATAGAAAACCAGTTGTGCAGCCACAGCCGGCTTCGTGCAGCCGCTGCATGTGCTGCCTGCAGTCAAGGTTGGAATAGCACCTAAACGGTTTGCTTTCTTTTTTCTTTTTGTGTGACTTAGTTGTTAGCCTCAGATGGCTGTGACAACTTTACCCGGACTGGTGGGTGAGCGCTGAAGGCTCTCAACCCGTATGAGGGCTATTAAATAAGTGGAATGGGGTTTTTTTAGGGTCCTTCTATTTTTAGGGCCATTTTTAGGGATTTATTGAATAAAAAAAATAAAAATACCTGCGTAGCGACATCTGGTATCCATCAGCACGATATCAGGCTTATTCGCAAGAATAGTCCAGTCAGTGGTGATAGACCGGCCCCAGTAGAGCTTGGAGCTTATCTAATTATTATTATTATTGTTTATTAAGTAACTATGTCTCATAGATGTCACATATATGAGACATATTTCTTTTTTCTTCTTTAATGAAATCACTTTTAGGGGGATTTTCATGTAATTGTGGCAATTTTAGGGATTTTTAACTATGATTTAGGGATAAATATTTTAGGGAGTTGGTAATACTGGTGGTTACTTTTAAACACTGCCGTTAAAAATAAAATAATGGCAACCGATAGATTGTTTTTTATTCGTAAATGTAACGGGCCTTAACAGAATACTTATGTAATTTATTAGACCCATGGATATTTTTTCTGCAGTAGTTTGGCTTATGTAAATAAAAGGTATTGATTTCAAGATTTGGCTGTGCTTCAATGAAAATCAATGGTATAATATAAAAACAGAATGTTGTCTTCAACAGGTGAATGAGTTGCAACCGTTAAAACGCGCAGATGTTCTTTCTTCTATCTGGTATGTAATACACTATTTGGCAATATATATATTCTATTGGCGATACGCCTTCAAAGAATGCTCAGGAATTACATAATGGGATATAAACAGCAACATCTTATATCTTTAAACGAGCAATTCTTGTATATATATATATTCAGGATCTCGGAAACGGCTCCAACGACTTTGTTGAAACTAGAGGATTCGGGTCCAAAAAATCGATCTAGCTAGGTTTTATTTATAGAAAATGTTCTTTTGTCGGTGTTTTTAGCATAACAATAAATGACATTAAATTTTAAAAGAATATGAATTCAAATTTCGTTGTAAATGTCAAGAGATACGGCAGCTCAGTTGGGAGACGGCTGGTTTTAATTTTGAGTTTTGTAGCATCCAAACAGCGTCGGTTCGAATCTCGGTGTTATTATTATTCTCTTTTTGTAATTTTTTATATAATTTAGATTTTTTATTAATATATATCTAAATAAATTCTACAAAAATATTCCGAGCGAAGCTCGGTCAACCTGATATTAATATTAATGTATGCAATATATATATAAATTTTATAATTACATACTAACAAAAGATTGTTTAAAGCAAACTAAGTTTTTGCTATTAACTAATGAAGAATAACAATAAACCCATAATGTTCACAGCAGATGGCATTTGTAACAGCTGCCATAGTTACATCTGGCGTATTAATCTTAGCAATGTTTTTTTACATGTATAATATTCTTATATGATTAAGTTTTAAATTATTATTATTTATAAGTCATTATTTTTTATGTAAAATGTAATGTACAGTTGTATTTGTTGTATTATGGATTAATGAAATCAGCCAACTTACTGTTTAAGGCAATATTTTGTAACCTATGGAATTGCTTTAATCTGTAAAATATTTGTTATTCTAACAATTTATTTATTTTTTATGTATACAATGATATATGTTGACTGATTCAAGAAGAGTATGTTAGTAGTTTCGTTATTTAGTTTGAAGTTTAACAATAAACTTTTTATATGGTAATCCCCTGGTTAACCATAATTGATTACATGTACAATAAAGCTATTTTCCATGTGGTGATGGAGTAAGAATACAACTCTACACCCCCTTTCTTACCCTTGGGTGTTGTAAATTACGACTATGGCATATAATATGCAGATAACATTTATGCAAGAAAAACAAAATTCTAAATGAATCCCTATGGATTCATTTCGAGTTTTCCTTCTCTTGTCAATACCAATGTGATAGTAAGTCAAATTCCCTCCCACAATGTAGGAGGTCCGAGGCCCAGCAGTGGGCAACATTTATGAGCTGAGATAAAATATAATAAAATTATATATTTTTAATTATAAATGTAATTTTAAGAATAGTTGTTGTTTTACTATATAATATGTTTGCTTAAAAAAATATTAAAACCATTTTCAAATAATGTTATAAAATTACAATTTACAGAGGCTTGACTTTTGATATGGCTGCTATAGATAATAGACATGTGGCAGGAACATCTTGTGATTTGCAATGCCTGCAACATATTTTTGAAAATATTAGCTTTGACTGTGAATGTCTTCAAGACAAATTAGCAAATACAAGAGTGGAGGACCTGGGTAAGCAATAATTATATGTACTGTTGGTACCTACTAACTGATAAATCCTGTGTGGATTTCCCAGTTAGAACCTAATCATCATATCATATCTAGCATAACGTACCTCACAAATTATCATAAAGAATTTGAAACATGTTTGATAAACTTAATTACAGATTTCCCTCTATATAAACTTTTTCATTTTTTAATATCAATAAATAACTATAGTTTGACTGGCAATTAATAAAAACCAATATTTACCCTTTATAAGTGTGCAGTATGTGAAAGGTTAAAAAAGCACCATTAAAATAAAGAAAATAAGACAACAAATTTATAGTATAATATTCCTTACAAATTATGTCTTTTACAGATGATTCTGATAATATAATTGAAGAAAGAACCTCAGTTAGAGATCTTAAACTACAATTCCAAATCATGCAGGTAAGTGCATAATACTATGTGACTCATTTTGTACAATTTTTACCCACTTCCCACTTGGTCACTCGCTGACGGTATACACTAAGATCTCGCCCTCCCCCCTTAAGTTTCCCACCGTAAGTTAATTTAAAATTCAAATAATGAAGTAATAGTTATATAAATGCAAATTCCACTTTTCATTTAACTTAAATTGGTTAACTGAACTTTTCTCACAATCCATGATTGACAATCATTTGGCAAGACCCTTATCTGTTATTATCTTATATTTCAGAATAAAATAAGTGAACAAAATAATATATTGTTGGAAAGCAAGCAGATGTATGAAAAAATGTTGCTTGATCGCGAAAATGAAATATTTAATCTTAAACACCGCATCAATGAAGAATTAGAAGATAAAAATAAATTGATAGCTCAGAATAGTGATAATACTAGTAGGCTGAATAATGAGATCAACGAATTGGAACAAAAAATCAAAGACAATTATAATAATTCAAAGAAGATTATAGAAACAAAAATGAAGGATATACAAATATTGCAAGAGCAAAAACTATCTTTATTACAAAGTCTAACCAATGAGATTACAAAACTCAACAACATTATCATTAATTTAAAAACTGATATAGAAAAAGAACAAAAATCCAGACTTGATATTAAAGAAAGATATGAAAATAAATTAATGAAATTAAATGAAAAAGTGTTAAACAGAAATAATGAACTTGTTGAGTTACAAGATGGTATATTTGAAAAGGGTGAGACAATTGAAAATTTACAAATGGAATTAAGAAAGGAAAAGGAGTGTGCAAAAAAATTTCACAATAATATGTTAAGATTGCAACAAGAAAAAACAGAACTGGAGAAAACATGTCAAATGAAGCTTGAAGAAATGAAACATAATTACGAACAAAGAATTGCAACACTGGCTAATAACTCCGAAAATTGTGAACTTATCTGTCGCAATGAAAATGATTCTAAAAAGCAATTTGATACTGAATCTCGAAAACGCCGTAAGTTTTTAATTATACCATGTTGACCCTTGAAATGCAATTAAACCCTTTTCTTTATCCATCTATTACAGTCATATATTTTTTATTTCAGTGCCACTTCAAGACTTTTCAAATTTTAATAATAATCAAGTATCATATTCAAAAGGAGAAAAATATAATATTTACATTTCACCCAATTAAATTGCAACTGTTACTGTCATAATGTAAATCTTCATAAAAATAAAATCAAAATGTTGAGTGTAACATAATTTACTATAAAATTATTTTGTAATGGAAATTAAGAAGAGAGAAATGAAAGAATAGAGGTGAGAATGATTCAAATTCTATGAGGCAAACCGTCATAAGTACACCGCCCTTTCTTTTTTTTTGGGTGGGCTAAGGTCAGCGCACTCGCCGTCTAGCTCCGTCCGGGGCGGCGCTCGACCCCATAATCCACTATCTCCTCACCTATGCTGATGTGCCGACCACCGGTACCAAGTTCCTTGTCCTCCGTGGCCGGCTAGGCGGAATAGCCTGTGGGGTACCCCCTCCTTTTGACGTCCCTTCCCAGGGATGTTCACCGCCGTTGCGAAGTGCGCCGTCCTGAAGACTGGTTGGAGATAGTTCATTGTTTTGGCGCCAGGTACACGTAACGGACGCCAAATTCTTATCACATAATATATTAATACCAAAAGTCTACTAAAAGCTAATGAAGTAGTGACAAGTATTCAAGTTCTCAAGTGTATAGGATATAAGGACAATTTTGTTCTAGTTCTAGCAGCACTGGCTGGTTGCTGGTTTTGGTGTGGAATACTGATTATCGATTATAACTAAGATGCTTAAACTTTCTATTTTTTTTCAGACTTTTTAATGTAAGGAACTCGTAAATAATCATCAGATTAAAAAGAATTAGCCTCGCAAAGACATCTTTGAACATCTGAATATTTTTCAATACTATTTTACAAATGCTCAAATGAAGTCTACGATTGAAAAGCCCTTTTTAATGAGTATTATACGCTAATTACAATATATATGGCATTTACTTTAAGTATAATTTATGTATTTAATTAAGTTTTAATTTATACTAATTTATTCTTTTCTAACTACATTTTAATATATTTAACAGAAACCATGTCATTCGTTTTTATTTTTCGGCCCTGATATCACTAAGCTAACATTATAGCGTTGTTTAGTGACATGATAACTAAATTAACTATAAATTTATGAATTTTGTAGTTGGATATAGTATTTTAAAAGTGATAAATTATTTACGATACGACCTTTATATTCTTTGCAGAATGGTAACACACAACATACCCATACAATGTGACTATTCTTTTTTCAATTTTCAACAAACATTCACTGTCTCACTAGTCATACATCCTACCGCTATTTAATGCTCTTTACAATGCATTACTTGCCTGCCTTATCTTGCCGTCGGACAAAATGAAATATACCTCGAAAAACTGGTTTTGCTTTACAAATGGAAACTAGGCATCAAGATAGAGTAGAACTTGTAGAAGTCAATTTAGTTAAGAAATCGAATAATGTTTATTTTTCGAAAATCATTGCTTTTTAAAAGTATATAAGCGCATATAAGAAATCTGCTTTATACAGAATGTATCAGGTTATGGGGCAACTGGTCAAACGGGAGTTAGGCAACGGTGGTAGGAACCCATGAAAAAAATTTAAAGGAAAATGTATAAAGTCAGTGTTACTTAATCTGCAACATATTCGTACTTTCTTAAATGTCCATTAGAAATTGAATAAATGAATGATTATGTTCGCATAAGGAAGACAAACTTCGCTTTAAATCAGCTGATCGGCCAATGACCGTTGGCGAGTCTTCTTTGTACCTACGTACCATTGAAGCGTTTGCGCAATTTATACCTATTCATACTCTCGACGCTTTATATGCCTACATATATCCCTACATAATACGTAACATTTAAGGCATAGACTCTTAGACACACATTTTTAAAATCACTATAACTTTTATGTTATATTGTTTTTTGGGTAATATACATTCTAATCACGATCTATGACCGTTAAACTACAGCATACTTCGAACAGTTGCCCCATAACCTGACACATCCTGTATATACTACTAGCAACCCGCCCTCGCTTCGCTTCGGTTGCAGTCGCTTTACCCGCGTAGTTCTCGTTCCTATGAGAATACCGGGATAAAATATAGCCTATGTTACTCCCTGATAATATAGCTTTCCATCGGTGAAAGAATTTTTGAAATCGGTTCAGTGGCTTAAGCGTGTAAGCGTAACAAACAAAGTTACTGCCGCATTTACAATGTTAGTAAGGATTTACATTTTTTTTTGTTGACAGTTAACCGAAATCGCTTTCACAGCTTTGCCCGGACTATGAGTGAGCGCTAAGGGCTGTCAACGCCCTAGCTGAGGCCGCGGGTGACTGAACTAGGGTATAATCCGCCACCTACAGAAAGGGTGATTCTCGAGAGGGACGCCACCGGGCTGGCCACGGACTACAATCCGGTGACCGGTGACCGGCCCAGTGGTGAAAGTGAGAGAATACGTACATAATATGGCCCCATATTATGTAAGTACGTATTTTCTCACTTTTGCGAATAGAAGTTGTCGCTGTAGAGTAAGTTAAGTTACGCCTTAGGCATTCTTTTACATTGGAGATGCTCGCCGGACTATATCGGCGGGTGACGGCTATCGCTAGTGCGATGGTCGACAGCGTCGGGAATTGGGACGCGGTCGCAGCCTTCTGCGAGACAGTGATCTCGCGGAAGGAGGCGGCGGATCGCCTGCGCGAGGAGCGCAGCCTCGATGAGGAGATCCGCCGCCGGCGACTGGGGCGGCGTAGGCGCAACTACCTGCGCCTCATGCCGCCCTAGCCGAGGTCGTGGGTGACGTGACCGGGGATTAGTCCGTCACCCGCCGAGAGGCCGACCGCGTGAGGAAAGACCGACGTCCTCCCCGAGGGGGAGACGTCGGTCGCTGGGAGGGTACCCCAATAGGGGGTATTCCGTCGGGCCGACCACTGACGACAAGTTAACGCTGCTCCAGTGGTCGGCCCAACGACGAAGGCGACGTGGTTTTTGGGTGGGTCGCGGGAGTTGCGTGATTAAGCCCCTCTGTCGCCCCGGACGGAGTGGTGCGGAGGCGCGCCGAGCGCGACCCACCCACAAAAAAAAGGCATTCTTTTACATCATATAATTTAAACATCTATCTTAGGAGTTAACGCAAAAATTATGGGCGCAAGGACTAAATTCAAGCGCATTCCTACAGGGCTGACTGTACTCGCTTGATGCGATCCTCGCCGTCGTGTTGGTGCACCCGAACAAGCCGTATCGTCTTGCCTATTAACAAATTCCTTAACTATTAGAAAGCCAAATCTCCTCGGAGTAATTTAGGCTATATTTTAGTTTCCATAAAGAACCCGAGCGAAAACGAGACGTGTTGCTAGCTTTTTCTCATAAAAACAAAGAATTGTTACCCAACTGTTGACATTGCGGGTTATGATTTTCGGGTTGGCAGGCTTTTATGTGTAATATTATTAAACATCTTAGGCCGATCGTGCCTCTCTATCAATTGTTCTGCGCTATCGCTTGCACGCTCGGTGCAGGCGGAACGTGACAATAATACATGCTTTTTCGTGCGTATAGCTGGCGTTTATTGATTTATAAAATGTTATCGAGTCAAAAAGCAATCATAACTGTTCTGTACAAATAAAAATCACATTGTTCACCTAAAAATCAATTACATTATTCCAAAAATAGCAGTTAATAGGTTTTATATCATGCTAAAATTTAAACTTATACTGCCTACACAGAAAATTACAAGACTTTTTCTGTGAAAATCATTTACTTATACCCGAGTATCATTAAAAGAGGTTTACTTTCATAACATTGTTTTAATTTGGCTTTTCGTGAGGTTCTGTTTTAACATTACCTGTTTTATGAGACTGTTTCATAAATCGGATATTAGAGAGCATCATAACTGGCATACAAACTGCATTGAATTGAAAATGATGCGGCTGAAAGGTCTTTGTAGCTTATACATTAAATTCTTCAATAAACAATATGTAATTTTACTCTATTATTTTGTGCCAAACAGAAAATGATTTACTAGGGCTACTAGATCGTAAAATTGAATTGAAAAACCGTATAATATTATAAGCAACAATATACTCTTAAACAAATATAGGGTATCGATATTTTGCGAGAATCAAAATATTGCAAAAATGCAATATTCTTTAGGAAGACCCTTGTACATAATACTTCATAATTAGTGGTGAAACGCTAGTATGAAAAGAAACAAGTTCCTTAACATTCGAAGTAGTTGAAATTCTCAATCAATAATCTAGAGACGCGGCAGCGTGTCAATTGTAGTGGATCCGTAACTATTCAACTTACACCAAGTATACACGGTGACATTTATGTCATCTTGCAAAAGCAGGCCAATTAAAGTATCCAGTATCTATTAAAAGTTAAAAAAAAAAAGAATTACTAGAATTTTTTTTAATAAAAATGATTATAAATAATTACAAGTTAAAATAGTAAGGAAACAGCATGTAGTGAGCGCGGCGAGCGCGTATGTAGGTACTTAACACAGCTGTTACCTCGCCGCCCGCGCGGTCATTCACTTTACACCTTAGAAAAAGTTCGATTGACAACTCGTAAAATTGTACCAAAATCTACCTACGTCCTTTTCAGAAATACCACTACATATTCAGTACTTGCGGAGTCCCATTTTTTCCTTAATATCTTCTAGGCACTTAGGACCGTCAGGAACAATTAGTTAAAGTGTTAGAGACTTAGTATCTACTAGTCTACAAGTAGGTCATTATTTCAATAAAGTAAATTGGTTCAGAGGTATTTAGATAAAATGGAATCAGCTATTTATAAATAATTGCGAACAAAGTAACAAGAATATCGTTCTACCGATATTGAAAGAACTGTTCAAATTGCTCACCATTTTTTTGTCTATGCATAAACCACCATTTGTGCACTATTTGTACTACGTACAGGTACGATATTCGAGTATTAATAATGTCTATTAGACATTTCGTAACAACACAAACACACAACGATGTCGCGAAATATGTAATTACTTGTAGGGAAATTGTAAGTTCATGCGCACGACCTTCAACTTTCGCACACCGGCGGATACTAAAACAAAAAGGCAGCCAATGGGGAATCACCAAGGATGCCTGGGTAGGTAGGGATTACGGTTAAACAAGCTGTATTTTATTATTAACTTTAATTTATTTTATTATTTTTTTATAACTACCACTATTGAACATTTAAATATGTTAGATATGTTTCTTAGGTCAGATACTTTTGTTTTTTTTTTGTATGACGTTAAAAAAGTCACCGTGTATATGATGTTTGCCGTCTGGTGACAAGTAAGAATACAATTCACCACTTCCTTTCTTGTCTGCGGGTGTCGTAAAAGACAACTAAGAAATTATAATATGCAAATAACATCTATGCAAGAGAAGGAAATCTCGAAATAGGATCCTATACCAACACATTTGACCAGCGTGGTATAGTAGGTCAATTTCACTCCCAGCGCGAAGGACACTCGCGAATTTTGTAAACACAGCCTATAAGATTATATAGCTATATTAACGTATACAAATCATTTTTTTATAACTGACTCGCATATACATATTTCAGAAACCCTCTTCCAGATCACATGGAAAGTTCAAATTTGGCATCTAACTAGGTATATGTATACAAAGAAAAAATCGGAAACGTATGAATTAACAAAATTGTTTTTATTCTAATCAATCGATTTTACTAGGTGAAATATAACAACTTGCATAATTATAAAAAGAAAACCTTAAAGAAAACATTATCATAGGGTAATAAGTTCAAAGATAGTTTGTAGAGGTAATTTAGTAGTTTTGGCTCGATTGTCAGACGAAACCGAAAGAAACTAAGCCGAAACTCATTTTTTGGCCGAAACATAAATTTCGGTCGGACACTAGAAACTTATCATAAATGGCGGCGTATTCATCAAGCACGTCTTCGCTCACACAGATCGATCGTACACTGTAGCATACAAATAAATAATCAGATTAATCGGCCTCGATGTGCTTTTTCTAAATTAATTGTTATTTGTTACTGTTCTTTATTAATCTTCTTCTTTGTTATTGACTTTCGTTGTTTTTTATTGGTAATATATTTGTTGGTTTTAATAAAGTTCATTTCTTGTTTTATTTATAAATTGTAGTAATGTGGTGGCAAAAAATACTTGAAATAGTAAACGTAACAAACACTGCCCAAGTATCAATCGGACTTGTGCAAAGAATTGCAGTCATTGTTCAATATAATATAATATTTTAACATTGAGTACGTTAGGCTTTATACGTTCTAGAAAAGCACTGAAGTCACGCTTTTCGCGACTTGCTTTGGACTTATTGGCTTTTTAAATACTCTACTTCATATTTATTATCAAACAACAAATATTATCACTTATCTTGTAATCCTGTTTTGTTGACAGTCCAACCTATCATTAGAAGGAGTACCCGCCATTTTAAGTTCTTTTCTTTATTATTATATATTATATATATATATATATATATATGTACTTTATTCAGTTGTGGTATAAAATAAGGTGTCGCTACTGGCAGCCCTGGAACAAACTGTCAATAACGTCGACTTAGTAATTTTATGTTTGCTGACGAGACCCGCGAGTATTATTTATAATAAATCATAAGTCATTTGATATATTTTGTTTCTTATTAGAAATATGAATCGTAGAAGAGCTCACGATGAAGATGATGGCTATGGTACTGTTCTTTAGATTTGATGTATTGTGAATTTTAGGTTATAAATTGTATTGGTTCTATGATCCTTGCTTTACTTTTGTTTTTAGAACGTCTTCATAGAAAAAGGCGGCGTGTTTCCGAAAACCAGGAGATCGAAGATAGACTAGAGTCTCTTATTCTCAGGGTGGGAGAGAAAAGTAGCTCTAGTTTAGAAAGTAATTTGGAAGGCTTGGCTAGCGTACTGGAAGCCGATTTGAGTACTTTTCGTGTTAAAATTTTACGTATTCTCACAGATTGTGCGATACGTATGCCAGAGAAATGTACTATTTATGCGACTTTAGTTGGTCTTTTGAATGCCAAAAATTATAATTTTGGTGGAGAGTTTGTAGACTATATAGTAAAAACTTTTAAAGAGAATTTAAAAATCGGTAAATGGAATGCGGCAAGATATTGTCTTCGATTCATAGCTGATTTAGTAAATTGTCATGTATTGGCAGCCTCTTCTCTATTATCTTTATTGGAAACATTGGTCGACTGTGCAAATGAAGATGGTGTACCACAAGTTAGAAGGGATTGGTTTGTGTTTGCTGTGCTTGCTACACTGCCCTGGGTCGGTAGAGAGCTGTACGAGAAGAAGGAATCTCAGTTGGATCATTTACTGACAACCATAGATATATTTTTGAATAAGCGTAATAAGAAACACTGGCCAGCTCTCAAAGTGTGGTCTAATGACACACCTCACCTACAAGAGGAGTATTTGGATTGTCTTTGGGCTCAGATTAAGAAATTGAAACAGGATAATTGGTCAGAGAAGCATATACCCCGGCCTTACCTTGCATTTGATTCAATCTTGTGTGAAGCATTACAACACACACTTCCTACTATTCAAGTAAGATAATACTAATTTTCTTATTTAATAATATCATATCCTTAGAATAATAACCTATAGAAGGTAAGTTCACACACAAAAAGTGACGCATTTCAATTGGAGCCTAATGGAGCTTACGCCGGAACCGTTCCGTAATGTACAAGTCATTGTACTGCACGAACGTACGTGAATAGGTAATTATGACAGTTTGTGCATTCAAATAGTGTCACAACACATTTGAAAAACTTAAAAAGGTTTTTAACATTACTTTTACAAGTATTTCGACGATTTATGTTAATAAAAACAAAATTTGATTTCATAATTTGTATAGTGGTTTGCGTGTGTACGTGTGTAATTGTCTGTGTGCCATTAGTATTTTAGATTCAAATTTTGAAAATTCGAAGTATGGACACTATCCTTCTATACGTTATTATTCTAAGATCATATCTTTTGTTCTGTTAACATAGTATTATGATGTGTTTTTTAATAGATTTTAAAACATTTTATATAATATTGTGTGTTAAAACTAATGATATTTTTCATTTTATTTTCGTTTATTTTCACAAAATATCTATTGAATATTTGATTTTGTCCACTTTATAATGACAATGTAATATTTAAAATTCACATTTTTTGTGACAGAGTAAAAATACATTTCACCATCGTCTATCCTTGGATGTTGTAAAAGATAACTATGGGATATTATATGCATATAATATCCATGCAAGAAAAGGAAAGCTCAAAATAAAATCTTACATGAACCTGTTTAACCAGTGTGGTATAGTAAATCAATTTTCCTTCTCTCCTTGAAGAGGTTCTTGTGGAAGAGTCCCAGACTCTTGTGGAGGAGTCCAGCAGGACATATGTGAATTGTGGTGATGCAATTGTGTGATATTATCTTCTACCTAAAGAGTGAGAACTTTTTGATTTTTTTAATATGATGAGCTTATATAACATTAGATTAAAGTTGTTATAAGAATGCTCCAATAACTTTAATAATAACAATAACTTTATTATTCCATAAAAAAACTTAATCTACCGACATAAATGCGAAGTTAAGACTAAATTTATATGTGCAACCATTATGTACCACTGTAGCTGAACAAGGAAAAGCCTGTACCTCGGCTTACAGCCAGTAGATAATGATAATGTCTATTTTAAACATAGTTCTCAATGGTGGATTCAATAATTGCCACCTTTGACAAACGGGCTGGACATCACTAGTGCTGGTTTCTACGAGAATGCTACAGCTTATTCTTCTCGTATTCCCTAAATTAGTTTTTATTAGTCTTATAGGAAATTAAAGGATGGTGACATTTTTATATTAAAAGGTCACCACATGAGATGCTTTATTTAGCCAAAAGAAATAAAATCATTCCTTTTAATTATTATTTATGATTAATACACCTAGAACATAATTGTAAAAGTACCCTGATATTTTGCTAATGTTTGATATATTTAATTACAGCCACCACCACACAATGATAATGACACATATCCAATGCCGAGAGTCATATTTAGAATGTTTGACTATACAGATTGTCCTGATGGGCCAGTGCTACCTGGGGCACATTCTATTGAAAGATTCCTAATTGAAGAACATTTACACAATATATTGGAAGCATATCATTTAGAACGCAAAGAATGTGCTGCACAATTGTTGTGTTTCCCTTATAAGGCTAAGATACCTTTAGAATATTGTATTGTTGAAGTAATATTTGCTGAACTATTCAATCTGCCTCGACCAAGATATTTGGAAATATGTTATGGTTCAATATTAATTGAACTTTGCAAACTGCAGCCGTCCACAATGCCTCAAGTGTTGGCACAGGCAACAGAAATATTGTTCTTAAGGATTGATTCTATGAATATTGCTTGTTTCGACAGGTTCGTTTCTTATTCCATTATTATTAATCACCTTAGGTATTTTATCCCACTAGGGTTAAGCAAGATTATATATTGTATAAGTGATATAATTTTTAGTATTAATAGTAGTGTAGGGGTGCACTTATTGATAACTATGGGTCACAGGTTTCAGACTCTTGTTTATAATGTGAATTTCTTAGGGATCATAATTGGGACCTCACAATCACCATTTGCAATACAGTTCTACCCGCTTTACCGAGGGTACATTCAGCAAAAATCGCCTAAGTGACATTTGCGTATATTGGTTTACGATTAAACATAGTCAAAGTAGTGAAACAAAAATATATTTTGTCACAATCTAAGAACACTTTTACTTGTTTTTTTTAGAGACAATCCATAAGGTATGTCACACGTTAAGGGGGAGGGGTCGGGTCGACGAAGTGTGACATTGTGTGAGAAGGGTTGGGAGGGGTCCTAAATTTCGTGACGTGACTTTCATAATTTTATATGTACAACTAAGTATTATAATACCGATTTTGAACAATTAACTTAAAAATATTTCCAATGCTATCTCTTCAGCAGCATCAAGTCTGAAAAATGTTGCCATTCGTGCCGCGCTTCATTGTGATTACGCTATTTATATTTTACATCACAAATGTTACCAACTTTGTTATATGTGACATCACAAATGTTACCAACTTTGACAAGGATGGGCCAGGGATCAAGAAATTGTCGGGTCGACCAGGCTTTAGACAAGGAACTCGGCTCCTGTGGTCGGCCCAACGACGAAGGCGACGTGCCATAAGTGAGTTACGGTGCCTCGCGTCGCCCCGGACGGAGTCGGGCGGCGGGTGTGCTGACCGTAGCCCAAGCCAAAAAAAGGGTTCAAAAATCACGAAATTAGTGTGACGTACTTTATGGATGAGCCCTACTGAAAAACACATCTGTCTATGAGCTGCAATATGTGTTCTTAAGTAAGCAATACGTGGCGTTTTTAGACGAAATGTTAAAATCGCGTTAAAACGAAATCGCGCGTAACTGAATCGCATAAAATGAGGTATTATTGTAATCTGTTTTGATTTTAGAAAATCCCTTACATAGCGTTTTTAATTTTCAGATTTGTCCATTGGTTTTCATACCATCTTAGTAACTTCCAGTATCGTTGGTCATGGGAGGATTGGGAGGCATGTGTGCAGTTAGATCCTGAACATCCCAAACCAAGATTTGTTAGAGAGGTGCTTGGGAAATGTCTTAGGTAAGCATTGTAATAAAATACTACTATGCTACTACTTCGTACGATAAAACAAGTGCTTATTTGAGATCAACTGCAATTACCAACACCAGTCATGCTTAATAAATATGGATATTATCCACATTCGTGGGTAGTCCCATTTCTAATATCATCCATACCACACAGCATAGTCCTAGGTCTTATCGTAAATATCAATAAAGTTATGGATGGATAGACTATTGTGGTACTATTTATCATCATCCTTACTAATATTATAAATGCAAAAGTAAGTGTGTTTGTTACGATTTCATGCTTAAACCACCGAACTGATTTCAAAAATTCTTTCACCAATGGAAAGTTAGGGAGTAACATAGGCTGTAATTTGTCCCGGTACTCTCACGGGAACGGGAACTTCGCGAGTAAAGCAACTGGAACCGAAGCGAAGGCGGGTTTCTCGTATAAGATGATTTTGACATTTTTAGAATCATAAGACATTTCAAAAAGTTTTTACTTAGTCTAGGTTACAAATGTAATGAACAGTAAAATGTGTCTAAATAGACATACAAAAGGTTTCGTATGATAGTGTACACAAAGATTTTCATATGGTGAAGGAGTAAGAATACTATTCACCATCCCTTATGGTACCCATGAGTGTCGTAAAAGATGACTTAGGGTTATTATGCATTTAACATGTACAATGGACATGTACAAATACTGTGTGGTAGCGGCTTCGAATACTACCAACCCTTGCTTTGCTCGTGGGTGTCGTAAAAGACGATTAAGAGCCCTAGATTGACCCGGACCAACTCCATCTGGTACCATTTGGGTCAACGATTACATTCCCAAAGAGGGTTGACGTCAGGCAGGCGGCCGGTCATAAAAGTCATTGCCGAAACTTTTTGCAATATGTCCAAACAGGTGACATATTCCGTCGACCCCAAGTAATTGGGATAAGAGCAAGATGATGATGATGATGTACAATGGAAGGAAAACTAATTAAAATCCAACCTGTCTGACCAGAGTGGCATAGTAGGTCATCTGCCCTCTTATTGTCAAGGGGACTCAAGCTTTTTAATTCTTCCTCTTCTAGAGTATTGGCAATAGGCTATGAGGATTTATTGTTCTAGATTCAATGTAATTGTTTACATGCATTTTAACAAATTATAGTTCTTCTGTAATTTGTTTTTACAGATTGTCATATCACCAGAGAATAAAGGACATGGTACCAGAATCATTTGCAGCGTTTGTGCCTTTGAAACCTGAAGCCATTTATAAATACTCCATGGAAGGAGCAGGTTAGAAGAAAATCTATTTAATATTTATAATAATTTATTTACCATACAAAATATATCATTAAACTTAATCTATACTTAGCTGGAACTTAATATATTTACATTTCGGTAATACAACTTGAAACTATTTGGAAGTACTGTAGACTTTATTGACATTATATAAATGCTTCTATACCATTTGTTTTCATGTAACTTAATAATAAATTTTTATTTTTTTGTCATAATCAGTGTTTGCTACAGAGATCAATAATAGATATTACGATAGTTTAAAGAGCCACCTCTCATAATAAATTAATACTATCAGGATAATTTTCAGTCTATTCCATAGCCATTAATTCTAATAAGCTATACGGCCGACCTTCACT
Source organism: Lymantria dispar (assembly GCA_032191425.1). Classification (NCBI taxonomy): domain Eukaryota; kingdom Metazoa; phylum Arthropoda; class Insecta; order Lepidoptera; family Erebidae; genus Lymantria; species Lymantria dispar. Next base: position 9,717,390 of record CM063452.1, on the reverse strand, counting down.
TTCTTGAACCTGGCCTTCTGAGTTATCATCATAATATTCTCCATTAAAATCCCGACTATCTAAATTATCTTCATTATTAAATGGTGAATCTTCATCATCACTTTCTTCTTCGTATTCTTCATCGCTTTTGTCGTCATTGTCATTTTCTGTGTCCTTATGGTCAAGAGAATGAAGAAAGTCTTCAATATCATCGTCTATGGGAATGTATTGCTCATACTTTACACTTTCACTTTTGATTGGTTCTGGTGTGGTAGTAGATTGAGACACTTTATAGTTTTCTGTAATATCATCCATAGTGAAGCCTCCAAACAATTCTTCGAATATACTTGCTGTTGTAGTAGTTAGTGGCGATGTTGTGATAGTATTTATTTCATTTGTTTTGTTTAAATTTTCAGTAGTTGTGGGATTTTGATGATTTTTCTTTTTACATTTAGTGTTATTCTTTGCGATAGAATGTAGCAATGGGATTACTGTATGTGCTGTTGGTTGTAGCTGTGACGTATTATTGTCTAAATCATCATTAGATTTCGGTGATGTTATTTGGAATATGAATTCATTGTCATCTTTAGAATCATGAACATCGTTTTCTTTTTCAACAACAATCTCTATTACATCGTCTTCTGTTTTGTCGTCAGGTTCGGCATTATTACTAATATCAAGATTACTATCAACAGTCGGATGTGTAGGCTTTGGCGATTTTAATATATCTTCTACAGACTGCACTGTACTAGCGCTTTCTTGATTACTATTAAAAGCCTGATCTGCTTTGTCGTCTTGGATTTTCGCGGCTTCCTTTGTTGGAGGTATACTCCAAGAAAGATAGCCTTGAAATTTTGATGCTTTTCGCCTTAGAAGATTCTGGTTTTGCGAGGTTGATAAGGTTGTATTTGTTGACCACTTGTCGTGGTTTACCGAAGTACCTTTATGCATCAGAGTTGACTGTCTAAAACGGTTTTTACTCTTCGGTTGCGTTGTTACAACTAAAGATTCACTAACTACTGTAGCGGCAGTATTAGAAGAGGTTGTCGTTATTGGGATAGTGCCGGGTGTAGTACTGGTACTTGTAGTAGTTGTAGTAGTAGTCGATGGCGAATTTGTTTTTGTAGGGTCTTCTTTATGTTGATTTGCCCATACAGAATTGGCTCCACTAGTTGCTGCAGAGCTCGCTTGAGGCATTAAATCATTAGACGATTTTTTTACGGCGGTCTTTTGCGTTGGTTTAACAGTAGTCGTGGTACTTGTAGTAGTTGTGATTCGCTTATGTTTCCTGACTTTCTCTGGTTTCGTGAACTGTGGTGGTGGTCGCGTCCTCCTAGGCTTAGGAGTCGTAGTAGTAGTAGTCGTAGTTGTAGTACTGGTCGTTGTACTATTAATTGTGCTCTTCTCTTTAGGTGTCTCTGTTGTCTTTGTCGGCGTTGCTGTAGTTGTTGTAAATAATTCGCTTTCTGAATATATTTCTCTATCTTTTTCTGATGCCATCGGAGTAGTTTTAGTAAATGCACCTAAAATTTCCGCCCATTGTATTTCATCATCTTCTTCGGTTTCAGCATGAGCGGTAATTATATCTGGTGATATAGTGGTAATTCTTTGAGGTTTTACATTGCCATGTTTCTTTGAAGGCTTCTTATTCAAAGTGGGCTTTCTATTGTTCTTGGGACCCTTTTTGTTATTTAAATATTCTGAGAAGTTTAATGTGATTGGTCTAAAAACAGTATCAATAGAGGAATTTGTATCAGTGTATGAAGTGTCAAGAATTTGAGGACTTGGTCGAAAATCTAGAGGAATGTTCTTAAATGGTTTAGATGAATGTGTTAATTTTAAAGGTGGCATGGGTTTGAAAGGCTTCTTATCCATTGTAGTGAATACTCCTGGTGGAGCGTTATATATTGGAGGTCTAATGTTGTCTGAGAAGTAAGCCGAATTTGCTAGTGTTTGTTTATGGTTATATATTTTATATGCAGTTGTAGTGATGATTTCTGGTTCTTTTGTTGTGAAATCTGTTGCATTTAGTATACTTTTAATGGGTACATCAGCTGTAGCTTCCTTCAGCAATGGAAAGCCTGTTATCGGCGTTGGTAAAAATGTCTGTTTAGTTGGCTTAACTGGGTTTGGTGCAAAATATCTATTACCCAAATGTAAAGATGGATGAGAATTAATCCCACCTTGATCCAAATCTAGATGAGGGTGTTGAACGTAAGTCACAGGTGGAGCTTGTAATGGTGGACGGTTATATCTAAACGATTGAGATTTCATAGGATATGGTATCATTTTCTTTTGATGATATTGTTCTCGGTCACCTACATATCCTACTTTTGAATGTTGTTGTTGATGCACAGGTGGTATATATGCGTTTGGTTTGCGTCTGTATGAAACATCATCATAATTGTCGTCATCAGAAAACAGAGATGAAAATATTCTATCTAATACACGTGCACCTGTTTGTGGTAAACTGTGATGATTTTGACTAGGAACAATATTCTTATGGAACCAAATAGCACGTTGGGGTCTTTCAGAATGACGTCTGTAATTTCTAGTTTGGGCTAGTGGACGTGTTGTTGGATCATTTTCTCTTATCGTAAATGTTCTTACAGGGTTTTCATAAGGTTTTTTTACTTTCCTCGGTGCCTGTGATGTCACTGAAAACGTTAACTCGTAATGATATTTACCAGGGGCTGTTTCGCCTTGTCTCACACGTTTTACTGACCAATATGCTTTCACAGATTGTGTGCAATTATTCTTATTACACTTTTCATCAAGCTCAGTAAAACGGAAACCATTTTTCTCTTGAAGCAATTTGCCTCTTGCTAATATGATAACATCGCCTGGCGGAATCGGATCCTCCTTTATCCTATCGAAAGGAGCGGCCTTGATCTTTTCCCAAAGGTCATGATCGTCTACTTCCTTTGATATGTTGTTTTCTGGTTTACTATCAGGCGATATAATTGTACCTTTTGCTATCAGCTGGTCTATCTTATCTCTGACCAGAGTTAAGTACACACTATGCCTCAAAGCATCTTCCCAATAGTGCGCTGGTATTGCGGCCACCGTAGGAGGTATGTCTGTTCTGATAAACTCCTGTAAAGTTCCAGCTGGGTCTAGTTTCTCGCCCGACCAGCTATTGAGGGGAATCGGCGTGGGTCTGAAGTCATCGTCCTGTTCAGCGTAGCTTCCTTTCCTTACCTGCAAATAAGTGATAAAATATTAAACTTAATATCTCTTCCTTTAATCATGATTACCATCTCGGCCCACATAAGTGGCACTATTGGGCTCGGGCCTCCTCCACAATGGGAGGGAAATTGATTTACTATACTGCGCTGGTCAGACGTGTTGGAATAGGGTTTAAATGTTACATACATATTTAATTCCTTAGTCGTCTTTTACAACATCCATGGGCTAGAGAGTGGGTGGTGAATTGTATTCTTACTCCGTTACCACACAAATAATCTTTACTCATATGTAGTAAAAACGACTAAAAGATGTAAGTAGATGAGGAAATGTAGCCTATTACTACGTGATACATATTTTTTTATTTTCATCCTTCTTCCCCCGCGTTGACCATCCGTAGTAATAATCTAGATACAATTTTGTTCGAGCGTAGTATTTTTTATCATTCGTGTGAAGACGGAATACGAATACCATTCATCGTACTCTATCATACCCGTGGGTGTCCTAAAAGATGAGTAAGGGATATAATATGCATATAACATCTATGCAAGAGAATGAAACCTCGAAATAAAACCCTATACCAATCCATCTGATTAACGTGATATAGTGGATCTATTTTCTTCCTGTTGTGGAGGAGGCTCCAGCCCAGCAGTGAGACATACAAGAGCTGAGATGATGATAGTGAGTATTTTAGAAAGTCAACTGCCATAAATAGGTCACGTAATATGGGTACTTTCTCTAAGATCATGTACGTCTGGCTATAGTGAGGTCGTAGAACAATCTCTCCCATTGGTGAGAATGTCCGGACCTTAATACGAGATCGTTCATTCATGTCCATTATCTTCATCTCAGGCAACAGAAGTCCCACCGTTAGATTCGGGCTTCCTCCGTAATGGAAGTCAAATACCCTCCGTATTTGACTTACTAAACCCCGCTGGTCAGACCTGTTGGTATAAACCAAACGGATTGATAGTATATTGCATGAAGAAAATTTATAATTCTAAAATGAATATTCCTCGTCATCGTCACCGTTTCAGCCCATATACGTTCCACTATTGGGCTCGAGCCTCCTCCACAATAGGAGGGATATTGATCTACTATACCGCGCTGGTCAGACGTGTTAGTATAAGGTTTTATGTCAAGTTTTCCCTACATAGATATGACGTGCATGCTACATCCCATAATCGTCTTTTACGACATCCACGGGCAAGATAGAGGGGGTGCATTATATTCATATGCCGTCACCACACGGCTCGATAGTATATTGGATGAAGAAAACTTATAGCCCAGTCGAATTAGACGAAAAACGGACCAAACCCAGGAAAAATTATAAGTAGAATTTTTCCTTCGGAATTTGTTAGAGGGGGGTAATGACCATTTTTTCGTGTAAAATTGAAAATAAACGAGTTATTTAAAAAACATAAAACCACCCTTAAAATCAAGATGGCGGAAAACGCAAGACCACTGGGAATTCGAAAACCGAAATGTAGACTCCCAGTGACCCCCCCTAACGAATTCCGAAGGAAAAATTCTACTTATAATTTTTCCCTGGGTCCAATCAACAATTCGACTGGGCTATTATAATTCTAAAACAAATATTAAGAATGATTAAATGGATAGATATTTGTCGGGAAAAGTGTATAAATAGTGTGCGTTTGAAAGTAAAATGGTGATGGGCGGGAAAGTGTGCTACGGACGGTTGGCGTGTAACATCTGTTGCGTGCTTCGCGTTCCAACCCTCGCGCGCTGTAGAGTTTCCAATTGAATAATTTGCAATGTTTTAATTTATCTGGTACGTACGAACATTGTACAACATTTTTTAAGTGATACATAGTTAATTATTATAGCTGATTTCGTTTAATTTTATTTACGAATTTTATTTGTACACTTCGATTCACCACCCCCTATTTTAACCCTAGCTGTTGTAAAATATGACTAAGGGATATAGTATGAATACAATATCTATGCAAGAGAAGAAAACTCCAAATGAAACCCAATACCAACACGTCTGACCAGCGTGGTATAGTAGGTCAATTTCTTTACTATTGTTAAGGAGGCTCGAGCCCATCAGTGGTACATTTATGAGCTGAAAAAATGTACACTTATGCTAGAGAAGGAAAACTCGAAGTAATACTTGTTAGTCTGTCTGACTAGCATGGTATAGGAAGCCAAAACTCACTATTCTGGATGAGGCTCGAGCCCAACAGTGGGACGTAGAATAGGAAGAGAATGGCAACTTGAAACAAACCAAATAATACTTTTTGTCTGACGATTCGAACTCGTAATTCATTGAAAAGTGATCAGTAGTTACATATACATTAGTAGTTATAATTATAAGATAAATGAGTCGGAAAAATCATCATCCAAAAGGAATACTCAAATGAAACATTTTAAAATTACAACCCCCCTTTCGTTTTTTTGGCGGTGGGTTACGGTCGGTGCACTCCTGGCACCACTCCGTGCGGGGCGATAGAGGGGGGTAAGCACGCACACACGTAACGCACCCGTGACACATCGCCTTCGTCATTGGACCGACCACCGAGTAGGGTGACTTGTCGTCAGTGGTCGGCCCGACGGAATACCCTTTGAGGAGTACCCTCCCGTCGACCGACGTTTCTCCCTCGGGGAGGACGTCGGTCTTTCCTCCCTCGGGCAGGACGTCGGTCTTTCCTCCCTCGGGGAGGACGTCGGTCTTTCCTCACGCGGTCGGCCTTTCGGCGGGTGACGGATTAATTCCCGAGCCAGTCACCCAAAATTATACCCCGCTACCGAGGCGTCGCCTTCAGTCAGTCAGCCCTAGCTGTCAGTCTTTCTGCGGGTAACTGAATATTCCCTGCTGCCTCGGTTAGGGCGGCATCAGGCACTTGCGCCTACGCCGCTCAACAGGTTGGTATAGGGTTTCATTTCAAGTTTTGTTTCTCTTGCCTAGATGTTATATGCAAATTTAATCCCCGAGTCGTCTTTTACTACTCAGGCAAGACAGGGGGTGTTGAATTGTATTCTTACTCCGTCATCACACGGAAAACCAAACAAACATACCACGAGATTATTATATATTTAGTTTTATGAATTCTCGTTCAATTCAACCTTGAACTAAAACTTATGCTCTTAACGATCAATATACAAAAGCCAAAAAATAGCTCACAAGTTAATTGACGTTTTAATGGAACAATCGCTTATCTCTTACAATCTACGGGATTTCATAACATTACACCTTCGTACGAGATCTTTATCACAAGTTTAGCAATTTCTTTGTATTTTAACAATAAGTTTGTACACAATCCGTTGTGAGAGCAATCCGTGACCTCTTAGCTATAACTCTATGATCCATTTACTGCACATGTATTTAAAACTTTCTAGTTCAATAAATGCAGTTTAAAAAAAAACTAAATAATAATGATAAATTTAATTAAAAAGTGTGATAAAACGATTATTATTTTTATGAAAAATGTTTGGGGTGCTTTGTGCTATATCTTTCGTACCGTGGTAGGACTACACTGTCGACGAACGTCTGTCTACAGTCGCGGGGTAGTACCACACTCTCGCAGAAGATCGACGTCCGAGTACTAGCAATTTGTTACTGTACTCTGTTCGGTAAACGACGGAGCCGAACTTTTTGAGGGTGTTTGCGTGTGGTGGGTTTTGCTGATGCCTTTAATATCAAAGGAGCTCCTTGCACACCTTCACTTTCTTTAGTAGGCAGCGGCCTGGCAATTATCAATGAGCGGCAGTATCACTTTCCATCAGAAATAAAAAAAAATAAAAATGATTGAAAAAAACATTTTTCAACTTCAAAAATGATTTCTTTTTCGATAATTTTTATTCGATCGAATATTTTTGAGAAATTTTTCGAGCACCGAGTAAATTATAAATCTTGGGATCCTAATCAAAATGAGATATTATTGTTGAATTATCATATTGTCATTGGTCCTTGATAAGTCTACAACTTATAAATGAGATCTGACCATTTAAAGTGGGTCGATATCGTGTTCAAAAGAGTTAGAAACAAACATACAGAAGAAACTAATAAAAGGGTATTAAAAAGAATAGTTTTGTTAGAACATACGTTTTGTTTTCTCGTGTAGATGACGAGTGTGATGAAATAAGAATACAATTTAATGGAATAGAATCACCCCTTTCTTACCCGTAGGTTCATAAAACACCACTGCGGGTTATATAAATAACATTTACACAAGACTAGCAACCCGCCCTCGCTTCGCTTTCAGTCGCCTTACTCGCGTAGTTCCCGTGGGAATACCGGCATAAAATATAGCCTATGTTACTCCTTATATATACAGCTACCTGGTATTAAAATATTATCAAAATCCGTCCCGCCGTTTTTAAGAGACCAAAACAAACAACTAAGAATTTTTTAAACCGTTTTTTAGGTTTTATTATTGTGACATTACAAACACACTTCAATTTTATTTACTTGTATAGAAAAGAAACACTCGATATAAAAGGTTATTGCAACCTATTTAATTAGCGTGGTATAGTGGGTCAATTACACATATAAGTTGAGATGATGGTGTGGCAAAGTTATGCTGCAAATATTTAAAAGAAGTATTGTGTGTAATGACGGAGGAACAGTAATACCGGGTTGAGAGCCATCAGCGCTCACCCATAGCCCGCATTAAGCTGTCAAGGTCATCTGCGACCAACAGCTACACACACAAAAAAAAAAAACGGAGGAACAGTACACTGTTGGACGTGCAACTCCTACAGATGAGGGAAAATGTACTACATCACGCTGATCAAACGGATTAAGGGTATACCGCCTACCCTTCTATCATTTTTCCATGTCCTATGTTGGGCATTGTTTCCTCACGAGAATTCCACGTATGACGTGTCTATACTGTCTTCATATAATGAGAAGTTAATATGAAACTATTCATATTACTTAAAAATAAGGCTCGACCGAGATCTCGGTCTCGGCATTCTCGGCTACAAATCCAACCGAGAAATTTGTCTCGGTTCTCGGCTAATTATAGCCGAGATTCTCGGTCATGACCGAGATTGTAACTTTGTTCGGATCGATTCAAATTTTACTGCGCGTGGCCACCCGCCGCAGCGCGAAGTTGACTGGTGTAAGTGCGTGAGAGAGCTGAATTGTGAATCAGATTCTCGTGATACGACATGGGGATTTTCAACTAACTCGTCAAACATGGCTGCAACAAATCAATCAAACTTATGGGCAGCTCATGATTCGATAGAGTTGGAAGACGAGCCCATGACCAATGACGAATACAGTTCAAGCTCTGTAATCGAAATAGCGCTAGAAAGCTTCCTTAGAGAGCCAAGACTGCAAAAAAATGCTAATATTTTTGAGTATTTGTTTTCGTCACTAATTTTGAGTATTTCTTTTCGTCACTAATTTTGAGTATTTGTTTTCGTCACTTTTTTAGTAAAAAACGATTAACGCCTTTCTTGTACCAAAGAACATCTCAATCTTAAGTGCGACCTTGGGTGAACGTATAACACTTTTGAACTATATATTTTGGTGTTTTATCTGTTTATTATCCGTGTTTTGACGGAGTAAAAATACAATTCACCACTCCATATTTTGCCTGTGGATGTCGTAAAAGACGATTATGGGATATAATATGCACATAGCATGTCTGCAAGAAGAGGAAAACTTGAAATGTAACCCTATACCAACATGTCTGACCAGCATGGTATAGTAGGTCAAATTCTCTCTCATTGTGGAGGAGGCCCGAGCCCAACAGTGGGACGTATGTGGGCTGCGCTGATGATGATGATCTGTTTATTTTAGGTCGTATTCGGGATTGAGATCTGTTTATAAGTGCGGTCTTGGGTGAATAGAAAGGTCGCCAAATTATATAATTTAAAGTATCATACTCAAATGATTTCTGATGTTTACGCGAGTATTATACATTGTAAATAAAACTATTTTACAACTAAGACTTGGTCCGCCCGTGAACATGAACGTTGTAAAGTATTCGAAAAGTCGGGCAATCAAAAATCAAATACAAACGCGATGAAATCCGAAAAATAGGTTTATTTACAATGTTATACCTACTCAAGGTTGAGAATGGAAAAGGGAATTAATTATCGGCTTAGACCTACATAATTATGCACCGTGGATATCGTAACTAATAAATCGTTTATGCTATTATCATTAAATTTCATAGTTCGTTTTCAATTTTCATATCGTTTTCTTATATACAATTACTTAGCGTAATGATATTATAAATTGCCTGCATGGAGAAACGCACATTTATTTTGTAATCATTTGAAATTGTCACAAGTAGTTACATACGTCAGTGACTTGATTATAAAATATCGGAATAGGTAAAATCGACGTAATCTTATATCATAATCATTTGCCTGCCCTCATCCCACGCTAAGTGGGGTCGGTAAAACATGTTCTTACCTTCCATAACCTCCTATATGCCGTCATATCTGCACTCAATCTTTTCATAGGTATATGCGAGTGTAGTGGTAGGACCACACTGTCGACAGTTATCTGTCTACAGCCGCGGGCCGGTCCGTCCGGGGTAGTACCACGCTCTCGCAGAAAATCGACGTCTGAGTAGTAGCAATTTGTTACTGCGCTTCGTTCAGTGAGTGAGAGAGCCGGAAGCCCAACTTTCTGAGGGTATTTTGTGTGGAGGGTTTTGGTATCACCGAGCCTCAATGCACGCATTCACACTCCCTTCACTTTCTTCGCGGTAGGCAGCGGCCTTGTAAAGGTCTATGAGCGGCAGCAACACTTACCATCAGGTGTACTGTCTGCTCGTTTTCCACCGTTTGCAACAAAAAAAAAAATATGCTCATTTACACAGTCCATTCATCTCTTTTTGGATCTCTCATGCTTCTTACGTCCATTCACAATCATATCGATAACTCGCCTTGTCACATGCCTTTCATCCCTTCTCATCATAAGTTAATATCAAGACAAGCTCGCGCTCCTAATTATCTCCATCACTGGTACCACTTTCAGGCTTCCCTTAATATACTAATTTCTTATCTAACCTTGTGACCTCACACATCCATCTTAGCATACGCATCTCTGTAGCATGCAATCTTCTCTTTCTCACAATAAAAGTGTTTATTTAACAATACAATTTAAAAAGGCTTCGACTCGCGTAAAATTAACTTGCGCGGATGATTCAATTTTATCCAAATCTGTTTAACGAATTATGTTTAATTTAATAAAAAATGGGAATTGAATTGTTATATTATCCCAAGCGATTAGAAGTACGAATCCAGGAAATGGCCTATCTTTATGCTAATTTTGATTGCACCACGGTTTACGTGTTTGAGTAAAACCAAAACATCCAAACATCTTCACAAGCTTTGACATTTATAATATTGGCAGCATTTGATATGAGTGTCTTAAGGGTAACCCTTAAGATAATAATAAATCTCCACTTTGTGAGATCGCCATATTGGATTCAAAATAGCGGCATTTAAATAATCGTGTAATGTCATATTGAACCAAACTAAGTTTTAGCCCGAAAGCTTTAATGAAAATGGATGAAATATTTATTATAAAAGCCCAGGATATACATACAAGTGATGTTAAATAAAAGCTTTTGAAAATATACATAAAATGCAACATTGGGTTTAAAATGAATGTGTAAATATTTTACTACCAACCGGTCTATTTCACACTATATAACAAAAGTGTCCAAATATTCCCATTAAAATTCCCACGGTTTTATCTGTTTATGTTTGCTATTTTGTATATTTTAATGATACATTATAAGTATGCAAGTACTGTTTGCCAAAATAACTCGAGTCTTATATGGGCCCGAATGCTCTACTTGAATGAGAAAATCTACAAGTTGAACAATGGATAGCCAAGGTCATTACGTTATATGTAATGGTATTATGAGCTTATTAATTTGTGTTATGCTAGAGTTCTTGATTCGCTATTTAATGTTAGAACTTAATCACTTAGTTAAGTCACGTGGTGTTTTTGCCATAGCTCATTATCACGCTGCTATTATACTAATTACTTTGGATCGGCTTTATGTTCATATCTGGACATAATGCCGTAATCGCCACGTTTGTCACGCGGGTTGGCGATTAGTGAGGTATTATACGTTGTCCAGGAGAGAGCTGCTGCCCGCTCTCATTTTTGTGTCCGCTGTGGAAATGCAATTTACGCACTATCCCCCGCCGGTGACAGACGAGGGGAAGAGTGAGACTCGCCGGCTGCCTATGCTTCAGCTGCCCGCTCTCCTGGTGGACCCTTGGGCCGATTTCAACGACGGTGCCGACAATTGTATTCTTATTCTGTAGCCACACGGGGATTTATAATATCATTTTTATATTATAAAACAATTTTTACGCAGGTATTAACGGTAATTAAATAAGTTTTCTGTGTGGTGACGGAGTGAGATTACATTTTACCATCTCCTATACTGTCCGTGGGTGTTGCAAAAAACGATCGAGAGATGCGTATAACTTCTATGCAAAAGAAATAATAGAAATCAAGTTAAATAAATAAATAAAATATTTAAAATTAAATCAAGAAAAAGGCTAGAATTAATATTAAAGTATATAAATCATATTAATCTAGAAATCAGATCGCTTGAAGTTGTGAAACGTTTTTAAAGGCAGATTACGACAATTTTATACCGGTTTTATTTTGATAACGATCTCATTAGTAATTGATTACATCTAATTTATAATTATTTTGTGTCAATTACGTGTATTTATTATACGTATTATTATTATGTATACATGTTAAAGATATGTATTTGTAACTACATAAAATAAAGTTAAAATGTCACTAGCGATGCTAGCTGCTTTGCTTGCACGGCTATACTGCTATTTTTTTATAAGTCACCGTTGTCCCGCGACGTTAGCAATAATATCTGGTCATAGTTTCCGATTCTGGATACGGTCACGGATATGTAATTATTTCGGCTTATCTGACAGTTACGGATGGTTTCGGTATCAGATATTGATTTTTTAGGAAATTGTAAAAGGATAGCTAATTGTAGTGATTTTTATATTATTTCCATTTAGAGAGGCTATTGTTTAGGCTGTCAGGTCGGCTGGTAGATAGACCTGTCATAACCTGTCTCATACAGACACCGATCCTATCTGAAAATATCCAAAACATATCGGTTACGGTTATATATTTTGATTTCGGTTATCCGATAATTTCGGTTACGGAGCTCCATAACATCCCTAATCTATAGTAGTGATAACCGTAATACAGCAATCACAATTTTTGTTATCTCGGCAGTTGTTATGCAACGGTGACTATATTTTACTAGCTTCACGATAACTGCTACTCTATTTTGCGTAGTTTGCTATTATTAAAAATAATTACCGTGTAGTGATGCAGTAAGAATATAATTCATTACCAATTTTTCCCGCGGGTGTCGTAAAAGACCACTAAAGAATATGTTATGTATATAACATCTATGCAAGAGAAGGACATCTTCAAATATAACCGTATACTACTATTTGACCAGCGTGGTATAGTAAATCAATTTCCCTCCTATTTTGAAAGAGTCTTATGCCCAAAAGTGGAAAGTGTATGTGCTAACATGAATGAATTGCTCTATTTAAAGACTTCTTCATTTTCTAGCAACTTTATATATTTTTTATAACAAAAATTGGCTTTAAAGCCATTCATTATTAACAGGCACACAATAGATATGTTTGAATCCAACTGAAATGCCTGACATTAGCGCATTTAGACAAACTTCTGATTTTTAATAATCATAATCATTTCTGTTCATATACGTCCCACTGTTGGACTCGAGCCTCTTCCACAATAGGCGGAAAATTGACCTACTGTACCACGCTGGTCAGACGGGTTGATATGCTTAGTTTTCAGTTTTCCTTCTCTTGCATAGAACATTTACACATAAGCATAATGAATCCCTTAATTGTCTTTTAAGACACTCACGGGCAAGGTAGGGCGTGGTGAATTGTATTCTTACTCCGTCACCATGCGGAAAGAATAATAATATAGATCAACTAGCTGACCCAACAGACGTTGTTCTGTTCAAATAAAGCGCCACCTACCGGGTCCAATTGTGAATCCAAACCATTCTCTCTCTCTCTCTCTTGAGCACACACAAATTACTTACTCTATCCAGTCAACAGATATCGCCATCTGTTAAAATCGTTTGGAGTTCACAGATAATTGTGAATGTCAAATAATAGATAAATAATTTGCAATAAAATAATATTGCGACTATAAATTAAGATGTAAGTTATTCTATGTTTCAAGTTGGAGCAAACTGCACACGGTGTGCAAATTTGATTAAAATCGGTTAAGTAGTTTAGGAGTCCATCGCGGACAAACATCGTGACAGGAGATTTATATAAAGATTATATTATTTTTTAATGTCATTTTATTCGCCCAGTGCGATGACAAATTGGTCTGGCATATTCCATTTTTTGGCTGGCTATGTTTCACTATATCTGTATACTAGTAATGTAACGAATGTTAGGATTGAGACATTCGCGAATGCGAATGTGAGTGCGAATATTTATCTCCAACATTCGCGAATGCGAATATGCGAATATAATATATATGAATGCCGACTTTCAAATAAAGTTGTAATTTGAGATTAGTTTATTATTATTATTGTATTTGTCAAATTTACAAACATGAGTAAAGCACATGTTACTGAAGTGTGGAGTTATTTCACAATTTGTGACGCTGAGAGTGTTAAATGCATGGTATGTCAAAAAGTTTAATCATCATCATCTTGCTCTTAGTGTTGCCCAAAAAAGTCTTGGTCTTGCGGTCTTGGTCTTGGTCTTGCGAGAAATGCGAGACCGAGATCAAGACCAAGACCGCTTAATTTTTGCAAGACCAAGACCAAGACTGGCCCTGCAAGACTTGAGCAAGACCAAGACTGGGCCTGCAAGAGTCTCGCGGTCTTGCATTTAATTCAAATCACCATTTCAGCTTATATACGGTTGAGCTCGTGTCTTCTACATAACAGGAGGAGAATCGGCCGTGGCCGGAGGGGAATCGCCACGGTGATCGGCCGTGTTGTTACAGGTCATACATGTCAAGTTTTCCTTCTCTTGCACCGATGTTATATATTATAGCCCTTAGTCGTGGGTTCGCAGTCACGGGTAAAATAGGGGGTGATGAATTATATTCTTACTCCCTCACTACACGGCAAGTCAAATCAGTCTTGAGATATCCATCTATTGGCCAATCGATTCCCAATGTTGGTGTTGGCTTTTCAGAATTACTCTTCGGAAAGGCTTAAGGACAAAAATACCGTAATCACGAGAGTGCTCTTGCCCATTATACATATTTATATATCCGTTTATTCATTAGCCCAACGACGTTCACTGTTGGACATAGAAATATGCCTACAATTAATCTATATAAATGTCCATGTAGGGACAGAGTACGATCACCATCAGGCAGTACATGAAGCGTTGCTCCCAGCGCTATTTTGCCTCTGCCACGACTCACCCCAATCCACTAGTGGTTGGGGCGGTAAACTACGTCCGCTCAAAAATATCCGCGGTCCGACGTCCTCGTCATCTTCTTGAAGAAGAAGATGACGCTATTATGATCGCCCAAGAAAGGACCTACACAGCTCGCGCAGCGATAACAGATAAAACTCCGCGGTATCGGCCTCGCCGTCGAAGTCGAAAACCGCGCCGCGTAAAAGTCATTAACCTAAACTTGGCCACGCCCACTTTGCTCTCAGCGACGCCCCGAGCCGAGGTCCGTTTCCCACAAGGGGGAGCCCTCGGGTGATGTTCGCTTAACTTACTTACCGGGTTGAGAGCGATCAGCGCTCACCCATTGACCACGTTAAGCTGTCAAGGTCATCTGCGACCAACAGCTACACACACACAAAAAAAAAAGACAGAGTGCGAATATAATTCATCACTCTCTTACCCGTGGATGTCGTATCAAATCGGATCGGGCAATGGTGTTAGGAACCCATGAAAAAAAATTGAAATAAAAATATCGATTCGTTAATGAATTGAGAGACATGTAAGTTCTCAATTTTGTCATCGTTTTTTCGTGTAAATTGATTAAAATGTATAAAGGAATGATTCTTAATCTACAACATATTCGTATTTTGTTAAATGTTCATTAGAATTTGAATAAATCAATGATTACGTTTGCATAAGCAAGACAAACTTCGCTTTAACATAAATCAGCTGATCGGCCGATGACCGTTGATCAGTCGCCTTTGTACCTACGTAACCATTGAAAGGTTCGCGCAAATCTAATACCTATTTATACTGTCGAAATTTTACATGCTTACATATATCCTGTCTTTACATACCTACATAATGCATAAAATTTGAGGCATAAACTCTTAGACACACATTTTTGTAATCACTATAACTTTTACGTTATATTGTTTTTGTGTAATATACATTCTAATTATGAACTATGACTGTTGAACTACAACATACATGAACAGTTGTCCCATAACCTGATACACCCTGTGTATATAACATATGTGCAAGAGAAGTGAAACTAGAAAGAAAACCCTGTACCAACATGTCTGACCAGCGTGGTATAGTAAATCAATTTTCCTCTTACTGGAAGGAAGCTTAAGTCCAGCAGTGGCACTTTTATGAGCAGTGACGATGACGACGAATATCATACATTTTACAAGTATTAAAACCATAAAATTTTAAATCAGTTTTATATGTTCTTGAATAAATAGTATATTAAGAGTTACATGGATCCAGCGGCCAAAGTATTTATATAGGCAATAGAGCAACAGGTTTTTTCAAGTATCCAGAGTATCAGTAACTAAACTGGAAATACAATAGATACATACCACTTAACTTGAAGGGGAATATAAACAATCGCATTAATTGTAAAATATCGCATTGATTATAAAATGACATAAAATTTATTGTATCAACTGCCTCGTGTGGTGACGTCTTAAGAAAATAGGGTCGAAAGTCCTGTCATAAGAGTAGTAACGCTGTCTAATGGAACACCAGGGGAATAGAAGAGTAATTTTCTCCAGTGGTAAGTATTGTATTCAATAGTGAACTATAGGCTGACAGATGGATAGATAGGATAGGATATTTGATTAATTTAGTTGGATTTTTCATTGCCATGATAAATTACTGTTACGTTATTCTAACTGCAAAACTTTGCGAGACTCTTGCTGCAATACCAAGACTTGGGTGCGCAAGACCAAGACCAAGACTCGGGTGCGCAAGACCAAGACCAAGACGAGACCAGGTGTGATGTTGCAAGACCAAGACCAAGACCGGTCCAAGTCTCGTCTTGGTCTTGCATTTGGGCAACACTACTTGCTCTTATCCCAATTACTTGGGGTCGACGCAATATGTCATCTGTTTTGACATATTGCAAAAAGTTTCGGCAATGACTTTTATGCCCGGCCGCCTTCCTGACGTCAACCCTCCTTGGGAATGTAATCGTTGACCCAAATGGTACCAGATGGAGTTGGTCCGGGTCAATCTAGGGCTCTTAGTCGTCTTTTACGACACCCACGAGCAAAGCAAGGGTTGGTAGTATTCGAAGCCGCTACCACACAGCACTGTCAAAAAGTTTAATGACTTAACAAAAATAATGTAATTTTTTCATAAAGAATCATGTTCTTTTTTTTATTGGCAAAATTCATTCTTCATTCACACAAAAAATCGGTTGTCTGTAAAGTCGGTTTACTGACGATAGTTGAACGTGACAATGTCATAAGAAAATACCGATGGAATGGTTTCATTTTTCAAAAGAAAATTTTAATTTTATTTGTTTGATAGATATTTTGTATGGCAAGCCTTAAATGGAACTGGAGGCGGAAGTGCTCGCCGAATTGTATCGGTGGGTGTCGGGGGTGCGAGGGATGGGCGGTGTTGTTTCCTTAACTCTCGCTCACCGCCTGGCGCGTCGACGCCCACCGAGATGTCATCGCCCGTTGGGCAGACCGGCTGGAGAGGCCTCGATACGGTGTCTGGACCGTGGAGGCCTTCCGGCCGGTGCTGATGCAGTGGTTGGAACGGCGGCACGGTGTGCTCTCCTTCCGACTCGTGCAGGTCTTGACGGGGCATGGATGCTTCGGCAAGTACCTGTACAGGGTCGCTAGGAGGGAGAGAACACCGTCCTGCCACCACTGCGATTGCGACGAAGACACGGCGCAGCATACGCTCGAGGTCTGTGCCGCTTGGGCAGAGCAGCGCCGTGAACTCGTCGCAATCATCGGTGCCGACCTGACGCTGCCGACCATCGCTAGGGAGATGCTCGGCAGCATCAGGAACTGGGACGCGGTCGCATCCTTCTGCGAGGCAGTTATCTCGCAGAAGGAGGCAGCGCGTCGCGAACGCGAGGAGCATAGCCTCGACGAAGCGACCCGCCGCCAGCGACTGGGGCGGCGCAGGCATGACTACCTGCGTCCCATGCCGCCCTAGCCGAGGCCGCGGGTGACGTGACCGGGGAGTTAGTCCGTCACCCGCCGAGAGGCCGACCACGTGAGGAAAAACCGACGTCCTCCCCGAGCGGGGGACGTCGGTCGATGGGAGGGTACCCCACGTAGGGAGTATTCCGTCCGGCCGACCACTGATGACAAGTAACCCTGCCTGGTCGGTCCAACGACGAAGGCGACGTGGTGTTCGGGTGGATTGCGGGTGTTGCGTGCTTAAGCCCCTCTGTCGCCCCGGAGAGAGTGGTGCGGAAGCGCGCCGACCGCAGCCCACCCCAAAAAAAAAGCATTAAATGGAACGCCTCAGAGCGAGGTAACGCCGCATATGTCATGTTTTTTCGTGTGTGCAGCCGGCTCCATCGAATTATAAGACGTTGTCACGTCAAAAACAAATATAAATTCCGGATAAGTATTCACCAACATATCATATACTAAATCTTTCTCCGAAACATGCTGCATCTTATGGTATAAATATTATTGTGATCGTTCAGTGGTTTTCGCAGTATAACCGAATAAAAAACCGGCTCCCCATTCATTAGTTTATATTAGACTGACAAAAATAAGAGAGACAGTATTTCTAATCATTACACAATTACATATATAATTTGCTTTCAGTTTGTCAAATATATTCGCCAAACATTCGCATCGTTCCTTGCGAATGCGAATGCGATTGCGAATGTCAGAAACATATGCGAATATTCGCGATGCGAATGCGAATATTCGTTACATCACTACTGTATACCATTTCGGTTGCCTGCTTACCAGGTTAAGAGTATGAAGAAGATCAGACCAACTTCCTATACAAAAGAAAACCGAAAAATCTATTGCAAACTTCGAAAAAAAAAAACTTTTACACTTTGTAAAGATGTTTTGTGTTTACTAGTATGACGACATTCACTGTCATGGTAATTTCCCGTGAATGGAATTACGTATTCATTAGAGGTCAAAAATAAGCTTTTTAATATGCAAACTCTCGCCGGGTCCGGATTGTGTTGATACATTTTATTAATTCATATGTTTTAAAAACAAAAGTGGTCTAACAGCTTATTACGAGGCTGAGTATCAGAATTCGAAACCGACAAATTTGATCCTAATATGTAATATAAAAATTTCTATTTCTCCTTTCAATCGTAATTCTTTCGTCGTCGTTTTGGCTCATATACTTCCAAAATGCTTGGCTCGAGTTTCCTTCACTATATGAGGGGAATTTACCTGTTATTCTACGTTACTCAGACGGGTTGGTATAGGGTTTTATTTTTATTTTTCCTTATCTTGCAGTGATATTGTCTGCCTTTCGTATCTCATAGTTGTCTTTTACGACACCCACAGCTAAGACAGGGTGTCGTGAGTCGTATTATTGCGTTATCACACGAAAACGTGGTTCTTTAATTAAAGAAAATTCTAACGTTTGTGTTGCAGAGTATACAAATATTTATTTTTCTTAGTCAGATTTTTCATATACTTTGGTTTGATACTCCTTCGTGGTTATTTCTAAGTTCTTCCACATTCTGTCATCAGCTTTTCGGGTAACGGTTGTGGTTGGGAGATACGAATTAAATTTGATTTTATCTGAATTTGAGGTACTTACTCTTTTACGTGATCTTTTTTTTTTGCTACTTTGGAGGGTACAGCTTTTCAGGGTCGTCTGAATGCCTATTGGTTATATGTTCAAAGTAGCCCTCAGCGGCGCTTATGACTCACAATGAAATAGTAAGGTGTAATGACACATTGTATCCTTAACTTGTGATGGACGCATCACATGAATAGTTTATTTTGGTAAAAGAGTATAAAAAATGTATAATAAAATAAAATGAAAGTCACTATCTAATATCTATGCAAGCAAAATTCAACAAATTTTGCTTGCATAGATTGTGGAGTAGCTATATACCGAGTTTTCGTGCCGAACGTTCATCCAATAGGATCACACTTTGTGTGATTTGCGAATGACTGTTCAGAATCTGAGTGTATTTTGTATCCTTTAATTCTGTTTGTAATGTTTATAATGTCCGTCGCGACTTAAGGATATATTCCTGAGACGTCGTGTTAAATCTATAGTTCTATAGCAATAACTTTTTTAACATGCTACTAGGTTAGATTTTTGTTATTGCTATCGGTGGTAAACGAGCAAGCAACACACCTGGTAAGTGACCATACAGTAAAGAATGTGGGGAGTTTGAATGCGTGCAATGAAGTTCGGTGAAACTAAAGCCATCACTAAAACCCACCACACGCAAATATCCTCAGAAAGGTGAGCTGCGGACTCTCTCGCTTACCGAACGAAGTGCAGTAACAAATTGCTACTACTCAGATGTCGATTTTCTGCTCAGTATGGTACTACCCCGGTTGGATCAACCCGTGGGTAGAGACAATACTGTCGACCGTGTGTTCCTACCACATATTGTATGTAAACGGATTATTTTACGTGATTTTCATCCCTTCTAAACGTTGAATTAATTTGAAACTGCACATTTATCAAAGACTGGTGAGAATGCATAATTTAATTTTAAAAATTGTTCTATTATCCTTACAGGATTAGCGATTTTTTTGTATCTGTGGTTAAGAATTTGGCGGGACTCGATAGAAGTCTGTATTCCAATTTTTTCATCGCACTTTTTAAATATATTATTTATGTATTTATTGAAACTTCCGCATACAAAAATAAGGTACAAGGCGGACTTAATGCCTTAGGCATTTTCTACCAGTCAACCTAGGGTGGAGCAGAAATAATTTAGGTGGGGGCAATTCATTGTAGGTGGTGGATTTGTAAAATTTGGTTATCTAAATATAGCAAATTTATACTTATACCCAATACATACAAACAATACACATATATAGATACACATATACATACATAAACAGACATATACATACATATAAATTTTATAAAAAGTAGAGGAGTGCCATCATTGAAGAATTGACTCCGTCAGAAAATCTAGGTATAGACGTTTGATCATAGCTTTAAATCCATCACGACTAGCGGCCGTTCTAATCTCTAATAGTAACAATTATATACGTACAAAAACATGTTTTGTTACTTTATTTATATTTAAGTAGTCAGTAATATATTGCCAACGATCAGTCACCATTACCTGACCGAATCATATTGCTTTTAATATACTTTTATGTAAAGTGACGATTTATTGATATAGTATTATAATTATTTACATATATTTGAATGTTTATTTGGTTGCATTAACAGTTATTGTCAATCAACATAATTAATGTAAGACAACGGTTTCTAAACGAGAAAATAGTTACGTGCGATTCGCTCAATTTATCTTCAGGAATGTAGCGAAAACGTTTACATTTAGGCAGTGGACTAAGCTCTTTGGGGCCTGGAGCGGTAGTGCTAAAAACCCCAAATCAGGCTGGACGTAATTTGGATTGCGTACAAATTTTAGAAGAAAAGACTTGCAAATGGCAAGATGATGATGATGATATGGTTTCTATAACGGAGACATTATATAATACCATCGCAAAATAGACTTAGAATTCCATTTCTTAATAGATATTTGAATATATTTTTATTGTTTTTGGAATAGTTTTTGAGATTTTTTTTATTTGAAAGCTGGTGCTGCCTGTGTGGTCTCAATTTATTTGGTCCAATTCTGATAGTGGCATCCATGTAAGAAAATGATATAAGACTATTAACGTCGGTTTTTTTTTGTTAATATTTTAGATTATATTTACTCATTTCGGCAAATGAAAGACGAGTAGTAATGTTATAATTAATAACTGCCGCTCATTGAGGTCTGTAATACCAAGGGCACAGCCATGTTGCTGCCTACCGTAAGGGGAGAAGTTTGGGTAGGGTTGTCACCGGAACTCTATTATAAAGTATTGAACTTTGTATCAAGTAATTGTACTCTATACTGTATATGAGCAATAACATACGCGAAAATATTTTATTTAGCATGTGAGTTGATTTTTCTAGGATTCATTTTAAATTGAAACAAAGTCCTTGAATGTATTATAATAAAAAATAATTATTTATTTACTCTAAAATAAATATAGTGTGATAAAAGGTTGTTTAGCAGTGATAATTATTTATTGAATTTTGCTAAAAATAAAATAAGTTTTAAAACGAAATAGTGTATTAAATAGTATTTTATTTGGATACACAGTACTGTTTTATATTATTCTTTACAATATACATTAATTACACGAAAATGGTGACAACCTTAGGTCCTCTAGCCTCCTCTAATATCTGGCCTTTTGCTCTTTCGCTCATACAACGAAGCGCAGTAAGAAACTCCTAGTATGACGTTGATTTTCTGTGAGAGTGTGACAGGTACTATACTTTTTTTTGGGCGGGCTTTGTCTGGACACACAGCGTCCGTTTCGGTTGGGGCGACGAAATGTGGCGCAGGGCCCCATAACCCATGGTAAGACCTCCACATCGCAAATGGACCAACTACTGGTACTGAATCCTTAACGCCTGTGGCCGGCGGGGTCGCCGGCGTGTTGGGTGGTACTACACTGGACGAACACAACCATTTTTGTTTGCAAGCAGAAAATTTAAAGCACGAGAATAATCTATTGGAGCAGACTCGCTCTCCACAATAGAAGAAAAATTGACCTACTACTACCTATACCACGCTCAACAAAGGGGTTGGCTAGTAAAAGGTTTTATTTTGGGTTTTCCTTCTCTTGCACTATATGTTATCACTTGTTCATTTTTTACAACACCCATTGGCAAGGCAAGGGGCGGTGAATTGTATTCTTACCTCGTCATTAGTCATAAAGATTAATAATAATTTAAGTTTTTGTTAACCATATACAACTACCGTATTGACATATGTAGTTATGGGATTTTAGTGAAGTGCGGTTATAAATGCGTTCTGAAGGTGTAAATCAATAAATGAAAAAAAAAAATGTAATAATAGAGTCATCATCATTTTCATCATTTCGGCTCATATACGTCCCACTGCTGGGCTCGAGCCTCCTCCATAGTAGGAGGGAAATTAACCTTACTATACCATGCTGGTCAGGCAGGTTGGTATAGGGTTTTGTTTCGAGTTTTCCATCTCTTGCATAGATGTCATATGCGTAATATATCCCTAAGTCGTCTCTTACGACACCCACGGGTAAGAGAGGGGGTGGTGAATTGTATTCTTACTCCGTCACCACACGGAATATAATATTAATATATAATAATAGAGTAGTTGCACCAATTCACAACAGGGTAAGCGGTTACTTTGGTTTAGCCGCACTAAAACCGGATCAGCAAAAATGCAACTTGCAATATCCAATAATGTCACTTTTCTAAAATTTGTAATAGAAAGTATCAAAATGACCGTATAAATATTAACATCGTTATAAAATGTGGGTTTTTGAGAATATTATTTTTATTGAACGTTATCACAACAAATAAAGTGAATAAATAACCACCCAGATGGCGTTGTAAGATTTGAGCTGTATTGTTTAAATGAAGATATTCGTTTTGATATATGTATGTTACATTCGTGATTGGAGGAAAAAAAGTGCCTAAGAGCGAGTCAGAGTCGTTCACGAAGGGTTCCGTACCATTATCTATAAAAAGGGCAAAAATCGCGTTTGTTGTATGGGAGCCCCCTTTAAATATTTATTTTATTTTGTTTTTAGTATCTGTTGTTGTAGCGGCAACAGAAATACATAATTTGTAAAAATTTCAACTGTCCAGCTATCGCGGTTCTGGAGATACAGCCTGGTGACAGACAGACGACCGGACAGACAGCTTAATAATCGGGTCCCGTTTTTACCCTTGGGGTAGGGAACCCTACAAAAAGACACACAACAAACACCTTTTGTTATAATAAATAGGTATTTTTTTGCGATGGGCTACAGTCAGCGCACCCGTCGGCGCCGTCCGGGGTTGCAGAGGGGCGTCGCGCGGTCCCGTAACCCACCCATAAAACACGTCGCCTTCGTCATTGGGCCGACCACCGGTGCAGAGTTCCTTGACTTCAGTGGTCGACCCAACGGAATACCCCAAAGGAGTACCCTCTCCCATCGACGTCATAGGGTTCAATTCGCTATATTCATCTGAATATTTCTATTACCTATTGCTGTTTTGGGTGGCTATATATCTTCTAGCAATGAGCGGGCAAAAGTCTCGAGTTCAATGCGTTATTCTAGAGTTAATACAGATGTTGATTAGTACTTTTAAGATATTGAGATTCAATTTAAGATATTATTGCCTTTTAAGTTTTAAAATAGGTGTTAATAAAAACCGAATGATATACACTTCTTATCCCTTACATGTCCCATTATTAAGTACGGGCTTTCATAATCAGGGTGAATAAATAAACTACATTATAGATATACACTACGTTCATAACTACGACCACATTAGAAAAATATCGTTTTGGCTCATATACTTCCAAAATGCTTGGCTCGAGTTTCCTTCACTATCATCATCATCATCTTGCTTTTATCCCAATTACTTGGGGTCGACGCAATATGTCATCTGTTTTGACATATTGCAAAAAGTTTCGGCAATGACTTTTATGACCGGCCGCCTTCCTGACGTCAACCCTCCTTGGGAATGTAATCGTTGACCCAAATGGCACCAGATGGAGTTGGTCCGGGTCAATCTAGGGCTCTTAGTCGTCTTTTACGACATCCACGAGCAAAGCAAGGGTTGGTAGTATTCGAAGCCGCTACCACACAGCACAGAAAAATACTCATTAAAATAATCAATTATATAGTTACACATTTTTTCCGTGTGGTAAGTAAGAATACTTACTATGTAGGTACCATATCTTGCCCGCGGATGTTGTAAAAGACGACTAAGGGGTATAACGCGTATATAATATGTAATGTGTAAACTTAAACATCATCACTACATATACGTCCCACTGTTGGGCTCGAGCCTCCTCCACAATGAGAGGGAATTTGACCTACTAAACCATACTAGCCAAACGTGTTGGTATAGGGTTTTTTTCATTCGTTCATTTTATATCCCTTAATCGTCTTTTAAGATACCCACGGGCTAGAGGGTGGTGAATTGTATTTTTACTCTGTCACCTTTATTAGAGGAGATTTATAAACTTACGTATACATATAATCTTTATTTTCTAATATATAAAAAAGCTATAAAGTTTAATATAAAAATTTAGTAATAAATAATAATAATACTCACAATAATCGCAAATAAAACCCATATAAATGTAGATCCCATGTTCGTTCACAATGTCACGGCACTATTAAGATTTTCTAACACTATATTGTATTGAATAGTGCGACATTAGCGCACGGACGACGCAAAGTCGCAAACTGGCGCAAGAAATGTCTACGGGACGGCACACACACCCACCCACTCTTAACTAACGTCGTCGCGGAAGATGATAAAAAAAAAACAGCTTTCTTGTTCAACAATACAATAGATATATCCCAAGAAGTTGTATATTTGCCACCTAATTTAACTATTATTAGTAGTAAGTTTTGATTATTACATAGTTTTCACACCCTAAAGTAGTACGTAGTAAGTTCATAGTGCTTTTTTTTTAATATATGATTAATATATAATAACCAAAGCGAAAATACTACTGTCCTATACAATCGCTTGATTAATTATGCAGTATTTTAATGTTATCAATTCGGACGTATAAAATCAAAACGGGCAAAGTAGGGTCGACCTATATTGTGGCAAATCGACAAAAATGATGTCATCATGAAAATTTCGTACATACATTCATATGTGAGTAAATTTGAACTGATTACTTTTAACAAAGCGATGAAATAACTAAGCTTGCAGGTGTAAAATCGTGGTAAATTTTCAAGATTGCTGTATTTGAACCCAAGACCAGGCAATATAGCCGCCTCTGACAGTTACTTTTTCCTAAATTGCTCTTTTTGGTTTCCAACAAATCATTAGCAAAATAGGGTTGATACAAATAAATTCGATACCAAAGTGAATATTTTCATTTCTGTATAAATTATTAATAGCTAACAAATTTTAGTAATTACTAGCAATCCGCCCTCGCTTCGCTTCGGTTATAGGTTATAGTCGTTTTACCCGCGTAGTTCCCGTTCCCGTGGGAATACCGGGATAAAATATAGCCTAGTTTACGCCCTGATATTATAGCTTTCCATTGGTGAAAGAATTTTGAAATCGGTCCAGCCGTTTTGAAGATTACCCGGAACAAACAGACAGACAGACAACAATTTTTTAATTGCTATTTTAGGCATAGGTGTCGTGTAAATAACCGTGTGAGCATGAAAAAAGCCTATTATTTTGACATTACAAACAGACACTCCAATTTTATTTATTGGTATAGATAACAAATTTGTAATAAATTATAATAATTAATTATAATTTTAGGTACTAAAAAACTAGAAATCACTCCTACTAACTAGTAGGAGTGATATCTAGTTTTTTACGAAAATTAAAGTACGGATTTTATCGCGTTTGTATTTTATTTTTACTGTCCCGACGTTTCGGACAGTTTTTTGTTCCATGTTCACGGGAGGACAATGCTCGTCTACGATAAGATCCTTAAAATATAACATTTAAATGGTCAAATGAAGTGTTATCGTTTCGAGAATTCATATCACAGCGTATTGTATGATAGTTTTTATTTAGTAATTATTATGCAAATGTCTTGGAAAGTTTTTTTACTTGTCACGTTAATTTAAATAATAAATACAGGTTACATAGATATTTAATGCTTGTGTTAGAAGGTAAGCCGTTTTCTATATTATCTTTGCATAGTATAAAATGAAGTAGCTTATGTATCTTTTATAATACCTAAGCAATTTGAATTCCGTTTTCATCAATAATCAGAGAGATGCACGAGGAAGGTTTATGTGTATAATACATGCATATTTTAGTAGAGATATGCTGAAAATTTGAAATATTTGTAATGTGATGCCGTGAAAAATAGATTTTTATGCGCTTACATTGCTAACACTGGCTAAAGCTTACATAAATATTATGGATAATTTACGAAGCTATTTTAAACAATACCGTATTATTTCTTATCTAATTAAATATGTTAGATAAATTGTGCATTTAATGTAGATCAAAAATTGTCTTGTATATCACTAAAATGCACGATGCTTTGGAATGGTTTTCATCTTATCTTCTGGGACGTCAACAGTCCATTCGCATCGATGATACTTCGTCTGATTGGTGTGATATGGACTCTGGCGTTCCCCAAGGCGGCATACTTTCTCCTCTTCTTTTCTCTCTTTTTATAAACTTCATAACCGCCGAACTTCAGTGTACGTATCATTTGTACGCCGATGACCTGCAATTGTATTCCCATGCCAAGCTGAACGATCTCCACTCAGCAATTGCTTCCATAAACTGTGACCTAGCAGCTATAAGCACTTGGGCTGCGAGGTTTGGCTTGGGAGTGAATGTAGATAAGTGCCAATGTATCATTATCGGCAGTCCCCGCATCATCAGCAGAGTCGACGCATATAATTTGCCAGCAGTCATTTATAATGGAAGCGTGATATCTTATAGTAACCAAGTAAAAAATCTCGGCCTTTTTCTAGACTCGACAATGGAGTGGCAAACGCAGGTCGCTAACGTATCTAAGAAGGTTACAGGAACACTCCGTTCTCTATACCGTTTCAAAAACTTTCTCCCAGTCACAACCAAAACATCGCTGGTTCAAACCTTAGTCCTTCCTATCATCGATTATGCTGATGTGTGCTACCTCGATCTGAATGCAGATCTGCTCAATAAGCTGGACCGACTTCTCAACAATTGAATTGGATTCGTTTTTAACCTTCGCAAATACGACCATGTAACCACATTTCGCTCTCGTCTCAATTGGTTACCAATTAGACAAAGACGGAGCTTGCGAACTCTTTCTTTACTCTATTCAATTCTTAACTCTCCTAATACCCCTTCCTATTTAAAACCAAAGTTTCAATTTCTTTTCACCACTCATGACCGTACTCTTCGTTCCTCAAAAAATCTTCTTCTACATTGTCCCTCTCACTCTTCTGGTCTGGTGCATTCCTCTATTGATATCCAGGCTATTCTTCTGTGGAATGCATTACCTCTAGACATCAGAATGGCTGCTAGTCGTGACATTTTCAAGGCTAAAGTTAAACGACTTTACTTAGATTTTCTGGCGGAGTCAACTCATCTGTGACGGCTCACATCCTTTTTTATGTATGTATGTATGTATACTTATGTATATATGTATTTTTATAGTATATATGTATTTATACAGTCTATATGTATTCATATTTATATATTTGTATCATTTGGTAATTATATATAAATTCTGATCTTCAACTATCTCTATTGCACCTGCCTTGTATTATTTCTGCTCCACCCTTGGTTGACTGGTAGAGAATGCCTAAGGCATTAAGTCCGCCGTGTACCTTTGTTTGTGCAAAAGCTTTAAAATAAATAAATAAAATGAGCATCTTGGGAGATATCCTCGATTTAAAATGTGGTGGCAGAGTGGCCGAACCCGAAGCGAAGTTAGTATGTTTATAATTTCCTAAAAGGCTCCCTGTTAATTTCTCTTTGCCGTCATTGATTATTATAAAACAGATAACTTATTAATTACTGACAAATTATTATATGAATTATTTATTCATTACGTGAAATTAAAACTTCAGGAGCTCAAAGATTTATTTTTATGTTAATATCCTGAAACAAGATTTATTACTCTTGAAACATAAATATTTTAAGTGAAAAACTTTTTCGCGTCCACGCGAGGGTTGGCATAGCGAAATTTCTTATTCGCGTGCACACTTTCCATCTCGTGGACACTTTTTTTTTATAACGTCGCGTCGTTAGACACGATAAGTTTATGTGAACTATACCTTATAAAATTGTCTACAATGGAATTTCAACTATATTATTATAATATAATGATGATTTTTCTTAGTATTAGTAAAAGTAAAGTCACGCGCAATAATTATTCTGCCAATTACCCCATTATTGATTTAGCCTATGAATACATTATTTTATGTCGACATGAGAAGTTATGCATGAATGAATTAGGATACAAATTAAATGTCTGCTCTCCTTTATGTTCTTTGTGCAATTGTTTCTTTAGTATTTTCTTTAATAAGTATTTCTAAAATGATCTTGCTGCACGTATAAACTTGTCATAGCAAATTTTAGGAAATACGTCGCATTTTTTTTTTTTTGCCTATTTCACTAACAAATTAAAATATTGATGAGCTTATCATAATCACAGAGTGATTCAGACTTTATTATCATGTATAGGCAGGATCCCTAATCAGGATGTACTGTGGTTGATGTGACTATGTGTACCAGATTAACACCTTGCGAGGCGTCGTCGGCCGCAGTTATTCAAAGTGCCAAAAGCTAGAACCAACCTTTTGACTATCGCACCCTTGACGCGTACGTACGCTACGAACATTGAATCGACTTGCCGACAAAATTGATCAATTCGTTTGTTCAATTGTAGAATTCAAAAAAGCAATGTTATTTGAAATATGCTATAACAATGTATAATTTTATATAATGACTTTCGTTAATAATTTTATAATATCCTATTTTAGCATATAGAATTTTAGAATATAATTTTAAGTTATTTGCTATCTAAAATGTATAAATTAATATTATTTATCTTATATCTTTAAACGAGCAATTCTTGTATATATATATATTCAGGATCTCGGAAACGGTTGAAACTTGGCATACTAGAGGTTTCGGGTCCAAAAAATCGATCTAGCTAGGTTTTATTTATAGAAAATGTTATTTTGTCCGTGTTTTTAGCAAAACAAACAATGACATTAAATTTTAAAAGAATATGAATTCAAATTTCGTTGTCAACGTCATGAGTTACGATAGCTCAAATGGGAAGTTGACAGGTTCTAATTTTGATTTTGTTGACATTCAAACAGCGTCGTCGGTTCGAATCTCGGTGTTATTATTATTCTCTTTATGTAATTTTTTATATATTTTTCATTATTAATTTTTTATTTTTTATTAATATATATCTAAATAAATTCGATAAAAATATTCCGAGCGAAGCTCGGTCAACCAGATATTGTAATTATTATATTGACATTAACATAGGGGGTATTCCGTCGGGCCGACCACTGACGACAAGTAAACCTGCTCTGGTGGTCGGCCCA
The DNA here is from genome assembly GCA_032191425.1 of Lymantria dispar. Lineage (NCBI taxonomy): Eukaryota > Metazoa > Arthropoda > Insecta > Lepidoptera > Erebidae > Lymantria > Lymantria dispar. The sequence goes on along the minus strand of CM063452.1, from coordinate 9,687,772 downwards.
ACGACGAAGGCGAGGTGGTTTTCGGGTGGGTAGCGGGAGTTGCGTGCTTAAGCCCCTCTGTCGCCCCGGACGGAGTGGTGCGGAGGCGCGCCGACCGCAGCCCACCCACAAAAAAAAAAAATATTGACATTAACAGATAATGTTATAAATGGTTTATGTTGACTTACACTATTGCATTGGGGAAGCCTGTAATAATAGATGTAATTTAATAAATAAATATTTTATAAAATTTTTATACATGTCATGTTACCGTTTTCATACATGTAGATTTTATTGCGTGAATGTTTTATGATAGTTGGCACACGGAATGTCTCCTGTTAAAAAACGGACAATACAGACAAGGAATCACACGTAAGCCTATGCTTGTCTACTAGACGATTGGAACGAATTTACAAATGATTTGGGTTTGAATTTGTAGCAATCATTTTTCGTTCGTAAACAAGTCTTTAAATAAATCACCATTATAATGCTAAAGCTTAGTAATTTAGTTAATTTTCCATCTACGTATAACGTGGATAAGTTAAGTGCGTAAATATTTCATTACATTATAATTTGTCTTTTATCAACTAAACTATAGCTAGTTATTCGATATAATTCACATCGCTACGCAATTTCCCAGCCTGTGTGTAATACTGCACTGGTTCAAGTATGACGAGTGCTCAAGTAAAGAGCAATATAAACGTAATTACCTAAGATCCAGTGCGCGATACGAAGCGAACAATACGGGTGTGGAGTTGCGCAAGCGCACCCCACGTTATCTTGAATGCATCGATCATGAGAACTGGATGTGCTACGGTGGGAATGCAAATGTAGTTTACGCATTAAAATTCGTTGACCAATTAATTGTAGTAAATAATCTTAATATACTATTTCTCAAAGTTGTTTTTTGACTTTACGATAAATATGTTCCATAATACTGCTTCAATGTTAATGTTTGATGCGTCATTTTGATGATTATTGTACCATTTTTACAATGTGATTTAAGTGATTGTTAAACATTTATTGTTTTTATTCAAAAAATCTCTGAATTAGTTTTGTTTGTCACGAGTATTTTTTTTTAATTATTAAATAGACGCGTAATGTGACCATATATTATTTACGTCAAAATGCAATGCTTGTTATTTTTGTGTCAGAATGATACCCTTGTAGAAATAGGTAAAATATGAAATCAAGAGCTAAAAATACAAGGACACATGAAGTCTTGGAAGAATAGATAAAACTATGGTCTTAAGAGCTAAAAAAACAAGAACATACCCCTATCAGTATAACAAATGATCATTCATGCTCTATTTGTAAAAACGGGACAAGTTTGTACAGCTGGGAACAAAGGAACAGACACTCTGAAAATGGGACTGCCGTTCAAAACGAGACGTAGGAGGGGTGGTAGAAATTGATGTCAGCATGTGCCCAACATTGGTACGGATGTGGGCTGATAAGAGGAATCATTGTTGATAAGACATACAATTTTATTGTTACAGCATCTCTCCCAGGAACTGAGGCTGCTCACCAACTGGTCGTATGCGTACGTAATAAATGCAATCCCGAGGAAGCACTTAACGTTCTCCGCGAGCTACCAAATCCGTTACGGGAGGGTGAACAGCCTGCAGCGGCGCAGGCCGCCTCATATAACCCACTGAAGATAGATGTTTTTGTACAAACATTGTTGAACTTGGGCAGTAAAAGTATATCGCATAGTTTTGCAGCGATATCGAAGTTCCATTATGTTTTTAAGGTTAGTATTTTTTATTATATTTCCTCATGGGGTTAAAATACAAAGTTTCACATATCCTTACGTGACCATGGGAGTTAAACCAATCAGCTAAGAGTCCAATACCAAGATAAACAGTGCTCTATTGGGCAATTTATACCCCACCAACTACAATCGTTAAACCGCCTGTTAAGCGTAGATCACGCCATTTTTGTTCCTTAGAGAGGCCTACATCCAACAGTGAATGGAATAGTATGTTGGATGTATGATTTTTTAATTTTCAGTAGCCTAAAGATTTCTGATATTTTACACATTCTAGTATTACACATTCTCATTTTTACGCATTTTATCGCGTTTGTATTTGATTTTTGATTGCCCAAAGTTTCGAACCCTTTTCAGTGTTCATGTTCACGGGCGGACTAAGATTTCTGCCGTCCAACAAGTCATTGTTTTTACAGAGAGTTATTACACTGAGAAAGATTCGGCTAGAGAACTCGAAGGAAATGATGCTAAATTGTTGTTTAAAAATTTTTGGCTTGCTTGAAAACTCAGAATAAAACCGTATACCAACCCATCTGACCAGCGTGGTATAGTAGTTCAATTTCCCTCCCATTATGGAGGAGGCTCGAGTCCCGTAGTGGGACGTAAAAGAGCCAAGATGAAGTTTAAATTCTTTTTAAATTTTAGATTCTAGCTGAATCCGAGGAAGCTCAAATATGTATTCTGCGCAACGTGTGGGAGTTATGGCAGCGACATCCACAGATGGTTTGCGTGTTGGTGGACAAGATGCTCAAGACTCAGATTGTTGAGTGTAACGCGGTCGCCACGTGGCTGTTCTCAAAGGAAATGGCCGGTTACTTCACACACGGCTACCTGTGGGAGGTCTTACATTTAACTATTGATAAAATGAACAAACACGTGTCCAAACTGAGTAAGTGTTACATATTATTAATTAGTTTATATTTATTAACTAGCAACCCGCCCTCGCTTCGCTTCGGTTAGGTTAGGTCGTTTAGGTTATAGTCGTTTTACCCGCGTAGTTCCCGTTCCCGTGGGAATACCGGGATAAAATATAGCCTAGTTTACGCCCTGATATTATAGCTTTCCATTGGTGAAAGAATTTTTGAAATCGGTCCAGCCGTTTTGAAGATTACCCGGAACAAACAGACAGACAGACAGACAAAATTTTTTTAATTGCTATTTTAGGCATAGGTGTCGTGCAAATAACCGTGTGAGCATGAAAAAAGCCTATTATTTTGACATTACAAACAGACACTCCAATTTTAGCGACCCGTCCTCATTGCGCCTCGGTTTCAGTCGCATTTTAAATCTGCAATGTCTTGTAAGATATGGTTTCGAGTCCCGAACCAGTTAAAATTTTATAGGGTTTTCTTAGGGAAAATAGCCTAAGTTACTCCTTATATTGACTATGACTAGCTACCTGATAGTTAAATATTATCATAATCGGTCCAGCCGTTTTAAAGATTACCCGGAACAGACAGACAGACAAAAATATTAAAGTGTTTTTAAGACATATAGTGCAAGTACCCGTATGGGCCCTAAAAATCCTATTATACATTACAAACAGACAATTTTATGTGTTTATATAGACTCTTGGGTTGGCCTAAGAATTAAGGATGTGGCGGATAGAACGTTTTCGATCTGCGAATGAATGCGGATATTAGCATTACAGTATACGGGGTTTCGGTTACGGATATGAAATCGTTTCCAATTATCCTAAACTTTAAAATAGTTACGGAGTCTAGATTTTTAGGAATTTGTAAAAGGTAAATGCAAAAGGTGGTAACTATGGTATTATTTTCCTTTGGAGATTCTTATGTTTGGTTTGTCAATTAGGTTGGTTGAAATAAAACCTGTAGTAACCAGTCTCATATAGATACCAATCCCATTCGAGAATATTCAAAACCGTATTATTCTAGGTTACGGTTTCGGATAAATTTTCATTTTAGATATCCGATAGTTTCAGTTACGGTCACCGAGTTCTATAACATCCCTGGTAAGAATGCGATGACACCCCTTACTGTGCCGTGGGAGTCGTAAAACCTTACTTTTTTAACGTAACATACAAAAAGATGTTTGCCCAATTCAGACTTCTTATTTGGGTTGTATGATTAGTGGGTGTAAGAATTCGTCTGTTGACACTAAAATCGCGAGTGTGATACCGAGAATCAGTTTTGCTAAAGATGCTCCTTAAGAACTGTTATCGAATGCTAAAAATATACAATGCATAGGTGCTGAGCTTCAAGAAGCAAGAGAGGCACTGGCGCGAGCTGACTCTAGCAGTTCAGATTCAGAAGACGAAAATAGCAGTAAAAAGAAGAAAGATCAGGATAAACCCACTGAAGAGGTAAACCTTTCCTTTTAATTTTTATTTAAGAATTAAATTAAACCAAATCATTACTACTATAATATACTACTATATACTTGACTGCACAGATGGCGGAGTTGTTAAGATACTGACCTACTGTGCCAGTGTCGCGGGTTCGAATCCCACCCAGGACAACACTTTGTACAATTCACAAATTATTGTTCTGAGTCTTGTTGTAATTTGTTTCCGTTAATTATATGTTTGTAAAGTCCTCAGCAATACAAGGATTATTTCCTTATTGGTGCGCAAGGTTTTTCTAAAAAAATAAACAATTTTGCCGTATCGTATTATATAAGTTTAGTTTTTTTTAGAAGATTTCGTCAAATATTGTAAAGGTCAAGTTGTCTGTTTGCATCCCTCAATGAATCTTTACCATACTCGCATTTATGCTCTTTAGCAGAGCCCCATTTCTACCGAAACAAAGTGGTAATGGAGGAATTAGTATTCTGACAACTGGTTGTGTTTTAATGCAAAGTCATATCTCATTATTTGTAAGTTCTTATGTTGTCATTGTAGGCGGTGGAACGGATGGAAGAGCGGCTGGAGGCGGCGCACATGGACCAGAAGCGATTGTTCTTGATAGTGTTTCAACGGTTTATCATGATACTATCAGAGCACCTGGTGCGTGCTGACACGGACGCACGTGATCCTAACACCCATTGGTACCGCAGCACCATTGGACGTCTGCGGCAGGTCTTTCTCATCGTAAGTATTTTTTTGTCTTCATCATCATCATCATTTCAGCTTATATACATGCCACTGCTGGGTTCGTGCCTCCTCCTCGATAGAAGGGCAATTGACCTTACTATATCATGCTGGTCAGACAGGGTTGGTATAGGGTTTTATTTCGAGCTTTCCTACTCTTGCACAGATGTTATATGCTTATATATATCCCTTATATATCCCTTAGTCGTCTTTTATGATATTCATGGGCAATATAGGGAGTGGTGAATTGTATTCTTACTCCGTCACCACACGGATAACTTTTTCGTCTTATTGAAGTATCTTTTTAGGCACACCATGAGAGCGATTAATAGGATGGGCCTTGTGATTTTTGTAATGGAATAGATTATGCTGGACGTGTGATTACGTTACAACAGTATTATTTCGTAACGCAAAAGTTTGACTATGTTGTTTATGAGTTGCCGACCACTGACGACAAGTGACATCTGCTCCGGTGGTCGGCCCAACAACGAGGTGACGTGGGTACGGGTGGGTTATGGCCCCGCGCGCCGTCCTTTCATCGCCCTGGACGGACAGGACCGCGCGTGCGCTTACCATAGCCCACCCAAAAAAAAAAAAAATAAAAAATGTTGTTTATGAGTTATAATCTTGGTTCATATACGTCACACTGCTGGCCTCGAGTAGTGGGGTGCCACTACTACGTCGCGCTAGCGTGACTTTGTCATACGGCTTGGTATAGGGTTTCATTTCGAGATTTCCTTCTCTTGCAGTGATTATCTACTTGCGTCGCATAGTCGTCTTGTAAGATCACCCACGGGTAAGATCCGCTCAATGGTGAATTGTTATTAATTTTATACTCTGTCATCACACGGCATAATTTCTTTATTATGAACTAGCAACCCGCCCTCGCTTCGATTACAGTCATCTTACCCGCGTAGTTCCCGTTCCCGTAGGAATACCGGGATAAAATATAACCTATATTACTCGGGGATAATGTAGCTTTCCAATGATGAAAGAATTTTTGAAATCGGCACAGTAGTTTTCGAGTTTATTCATTATAAATATGCACACACACTACACAAAAATACAAATTTTTCTCTTTATAATATTAGTGTAGATTAATCCATTTCATTTCTCTTATTTACTCTTTTTGTTTATTTCTATTTTATTTTCCTGTCTAAATGTTGTATCTATCTGTGTTTCCTGGTTTCTGTTTTCGTCAATTTTTTTTTCCATTAAAAATTTCTTGAGTATATTCGATTCGGAAGAACTTTAATAATAGTAATGGTTAATTTTAAACAATTTATTACAGCACCACGAACAAGTTCAGAAGTACAGCAGCACCTTAGAGACGCTCCTCTTCACTCAAGACCTGGACCCTCACATTCTGGATGTATTCCACCAGTTCATAGCTCTTACAGCTTAAATAGCAATGTGACCAAAACATCTCTATGAACTAGATGTATCGAGCGTATATAGTGAATGTATTTGATGTAAAGTATTTGTAGTAGATATGGGCGTTTTCGGTTTGTGCCACAAACGGTTATGTATCCGATATACAGTTTGCATATCGATATCGAAAACGGTTTTCTGATATCGATATCAGTAGTACAGTTTTGAAACGTTAACATTGATATTAAAATGAGCAAACTATGAATGCGAACTAACACAAACTCTCACATTTACAGTTAAGCTGTCAGCGTTACATCGATACAGTTCTTAGGTGTAGGTATTTACCTAAGGTTATTTCACAATTAGCTAATTGTAACTACGGCGATTTCCCTTCATGCTTTATTAGGCTTAGGACTAGCAGAAAAGTTTTTGACTAGTAAATGGTAAAAATTGGTAACTGAGATTACTTCTCTGACGCATTTAAAAATTGACATATTTACAATGATTATATATAATGCAATTAAAAACTATCACAAACAACACAAAATTTATTTTTCAAATCAAAATAATGCACGAAACAACAACAATTATTATTATTACCTACAGTACTGTGTCTATATTGTAACAACTCAAATTAAACCTTATAACTTCAAAATTTAGTGCCATTTTGTAGAGTGTCTCACTAAATAATATCGAGTAGCCGTAGCCGCCAGAAACGTTATCATAACTATAACTATACAATGGAAACTAAACCTTATTGCTAGTATAGTAAGATATATTAACCACGCAAACATGGCTAAAGTTATTTCATATTCTTTTCATCTCTTTTATACTAATAAAAGAATATATACTTAGAACGAGAGGAACGAATATGGTTCATATCTCAATATCTTTGTGTAGTTTGTGTTTTGTTCGTATCGATATAGTTTTAAGTTTTGACTTAATAGTTCTCGCATGTTAGTAGAAGTTTTGACACGATACGGTTTTTGTGATATCGGCTACATTGATATAGATATCGATATGGTATGATATTTAACACATATCCGATATAAGTTACGTTTTGATATATCGAACTCATCATTAATTTGTAGGTATAAAAGTAAAGAAACTTAATAGCATTTCTGCAAAATTATTATAGTTTGAATTACAGACTGGTACAGTAGACAAATTCCTAAATAATAAAAATAAAAACATCGATATAATCTGTTAAATAAACACATATGAATATTATTAATTCTTTGAAAGGGGAAATTGTCCAAATTGAAATATCTTTTGTATGGATACTAATAATAAATAGGTTGTTTAAGAAAAGTCCGCCCGTGACCATAAACGCTTCAAAGTATTCGAAAAGTTGGGCAATCAAAAATCAAATACAAACGCAATTAAATTCGTAGTTTTATTTAAAAAAAAATCTAAAAAAAACACGCTTTTGTAGATAGTCGAACTAACAAGTGCGATGCAGAAAATGGGGATAGCGACATCTATCGAATAATGTCAAAATGTCAGCAACAGATACAAATATATTGCTAATCCTGTGAGAATAATGGGACAAACTAAGTATAAACTTTTGCGTTATCATCAATACTTGATAAGAGTGCAAAGTTTTTGGGTGATAATTACGTTCATAGATTCCTTTACATACAAACCAAATTAATATTAGCGTTAACAAAAGCTACATTATCTTAATATTATGACGAGATAAGCACTGGTAGCAATAATCTTCGTCATCATCATCTATACCATGCTGGTCAGACAGGTTGGTATAGGGTTTCGTTTCGAGTTTTCCTTCTCTTACACAGATGTTATGTGCATATTATATCCCATAGTCCTCTTATACGATATCCACGGGCAAGATATGGAGTGGTGAATTGTATTCTTACTCTGTCACCACACGGAAAATAGTGACAATATAAACGTGTTAATAAAAATACAATAGCCAGTGGCAGTGTGTTTTGGGTGTGTTCACTGGTTTTACAGAGGTTCATGAACGCCTATTGTTACTTACCATTTGGTGGGTTGATTATTTCTATGCCGCAGACAAGTTTACGTGAACGATAAATGCGATCAGAGTTAGTGAAAAGTTTGGAAATTTCAAAAGTGCACGCCTCATAACGCCCATTTCATTTATCCATACTTCCATACTAATATTATAAATGCGAAAGTAAGGATGTTTGTTTGTTTGTAAGGCTTTCACGCTTAAACCACCGAACCGATTTCAAAAATTCTTTCACCAATAGAAAACTATAATATCAGGGAATAACATAGGCTACATTTTATCCCGGTATTCCCACGGGAACAGGAACTACGCGGGTTTAAGTGACTGAAACCGAAGCGAAGCGAGGGCGGGTTGCTAGTAAAAAATAAAGCAAAAACCTATTAAACTGTATATTCATAGTAATTTGCCTGTCCTCATCCCACGGTCAGTGGGGTCGTCATTTTTTTTTTTACTGTCCATAAGCTCCTATCAGCCGTTGTTACTGCACTCACTGTTTTCATATGCATATTCTTATTCACACAATCCATCCATCTCTTTTTGGGTCGCCCACTTTTCTCATCCACAATCATATTGATAATTCTTCATGTCACATGTCCATACCAAGACAATCTCGCGTGTATATACAGCAGACGTTTAAGGACAAGTCTAAAATAAATTTTAATAAATCATTAGTGATATGAAAGAAAAGTGTTGGAATAACTATGACCTGTATTCGTATTTAAATTATCATTTTACTGGAAATTTATTAGTGCATTATCTATACAACTAAAAAACATAACGTTCAGCACCTTTCTGCCATTTTCGACTCTTGATTAACTACAAACCAGGTTAAATATACTAGGATAACCTTGAACTACGTTTTTAAATTAATCAGCAACATCATTTCAAATATTCAAAACGATTATCCACCAATTTAAGCTTGATAAAATTAATTTTGCCTTTCACCATTCGATTTAACATGAAAAATTTAAAAGATCACATACTTTGGGTTCAGACTACATACTGCTTCCCGAAAGATTTTAAGAGCGAAAATCCCCTGGGGTAAAAAGTTCTCCTTTGTAGTTTACAAATAAAATTGGTTTGCAGTTCTAGCGGTAATTATATTCGCGTTATAAGGCGTGCTTTAAAGTGTTGTCTATTTGAGTCTGCACTCAAATGTAATCGAATTCAATAAAATATTGTTTTTTCTATGGTAATTATTATTGCCACCTACTAAAAATATATTTCTAAAGGTATTATAGTAGTCATTTGGTTGAAAAAATAGAGGTTACCTGGAAAGTTTTCCGGGAGGTTTGAAAATTGACAATTTTACAGATTTTGACATGCTCTTTCCGAATTTCAACTTTATTGATTTTAAGAAAAAAAGGTTAAGACATAAATTGTAGGAAATTTCCTCTACAATTATTTTGTATAAATATGTTTTCCCGTAAAATGCGTGAGAAAGGTGTTATTAGCATAAAACTGCTTTTGGGCGCCATTTTACCAATATGGCGGCGCGAGCGGCAAATATACTATGGAGTGTAGAAGTAAGGAGCACCATCTCGTATGGGGGATTAGTCGAAAAAGTGTCCACTTGTAAACAGCAAATTAATAGCGCTAGTGTAGCAAGTGGAAATGATATGAACTTAGCAGTTATAAACAGAGTTATGGAGTGAAGTGTGCTGGGTTGAAAAATTTTATATTTATCTTGACTTCTGTCGTTAAGAAATATGCAGTATTTAAAATCTCAACTATTTACGTAGTCAACTGTAATTTAGTAAATAATAACCTATGAAACTTAAGAGTGAAGTGTGCTGGGTTGAAAAATTTTATATTTATCTTGACTTCTGTCGTTAAGAAATATGAATTGCGCTGTAACAAAGCGGAAATGTTTCTTTCCTTTTCTAATTTAGTATCCTACTCTAATAATTTGTGGCGCTCTATTTAAAATTCTTCCACTTGCTACTATACTTATACTACTATACCTTAATTTTCTCCTTTCAACGGACACTTTTTCAACACTGAGATGGTCCTCCTTACTTCTACACTCCATAAAATATACGATGTGGCAAAGTTCAAATTCGGTAAGAGGACCTCAAAATCTATAAAATTGCCAATTTTCAAAACTCCCGGCAAACTTTCCAGGTAAAAATACCAAATGACTGTACTAATAGTTGTAACACGATAAAATCTCTTTATCAATGGCATTCATTCGCCTTTATATAATTATTTGTAAGAGGTATTTGTATGTAGGTATGAACTAATTTATCGACTGTTTAAATTGTATTATACACATAAGGTGAACGTGGATATAATAATGATTTTATATTCATGTAAATAAATTTAGTTCAGTTACATATTTTCTTTTATTTAACCGTTATGAACCGAAATGTGAGTTTGTTCGGCATCGTCTTCACGCAGTCGGCCTCTGCGGGTGGCAGACTAATCGCCGGCCCGTCCACCCGGAGCCTCGACTAGGGAGGTATCAGACGCAGGTAACCTTTAGTTTCGTTTTGTCGTCATCGTCTTCACCTAGCGTGGGATGGGGGCGGGCTAATGATGATGAAAGAATTACTAGTATTATTACATCGTTGCCTATTGCTTCGGGAATAAAGGCCTGAAGACTAAAAAACAACAAATTATACCTTTATTTATTTTATTAGCCAAGAACAAAACAGTGGAATGGATCAGTCTTATCTTTATGATCAAACAATAACAGTAGGTCTACTACGAAATTCTAAAATGGACATGTTGCGGGTTGAAGCAAAAGCACATTCATTCAGACAATCATTGTCCAAAATCAGCCACTGAAACAATTCAGTAAGCTTAGTACGAGTATTTGCATAAAAGTATTCGTATCGTTATCGAGAATAATTTGTAGGGATTCGGAGCCTTGCACTTATCGTCCGATAGAGGCGCTGCTCCAAATCCCATACAAATTGGATTCGATAACGTTACAAATACTTGACGCAAATATTCGTATCGTTTCTGTGTAATTAATCGTTCGAATGAACGTCGTAAGCTAACACTTAGATACGATCGTCGAATACGAAAGCTTTAAATAATCTCGATAGATTAGATAATTGTAGAATCTGTATTTGTTAGAATTTCATAGTAGGACTTGAGGAATATACATATAATCATTTAAGATATGAGAGTAACTCTTCTACGTCTTTCTTGGAGCCGAGATAGCAAGGTGCACGTTGGTGAATTGATGTTGGAGCTATGTCCAATATGGGGATGTCACCATTACTGGCTAAACCACCAGCTTCCGTCACAATAAAGGACATTGGGTTGCATTCATATAGAAGACGCAGCTGTAACAAACAAAATATTTTTAAAATTTGATTGCACAAATGACGTAAGTATCCATCTCCTTTGCCAAGAGTCATTAGTTGAATACCCGCATGGAACAATTTTGGTAACGATTTAGAAGTGGTCGCTCTGAGTATGGGTATTTCATATTTGTTAATTGTCATCTTTATTTGGCTTTTATCTTAATTAATTGGGGTCGACGACAATGTTCTCATTTTCCATTAAAATCCAACAAATTTTGAAACATACATATTTCAAAATTTTTTGGCTATAGCCTGCCTGATGTCCCCTCCCTGGAAAAGTAAACGTTGACGGCATCAAAATATAGAGATGGTCCAGGTCAATGTTAAGCTCTTAATCATTGTTTACGACACCCACGAACTATTTAAGGGTTGGTAGTATCCGTAACCACACAGCTACCACACAGCAACTATTCATCATTCCGTCTCACTGTTGTTGGCCACGGGCCTCCTCCACTATACCAGGGAAATATACCACGTCAGATGTGTTGGCAGGGTTTTGTTTCAAGTTTGCCTTCTGCATAGATGTTATAAGCATACACTATCCCTAAATCATGGTTAGCTTTACCCCCAAGCAAGAGGGGGGGTGGTGAATTGTATTCTTACTCAGTCTCACGGCCAGCAACTATTAATATCTGTTATTTGTATATATAGGTACTTGTATAATTCTCTCCAATAGGAAGTTATACATGCCGTGCAGTAACGGAGTGAGAATGTTACTTCGACCTGTTTGACCAGCATAGTATATGTGGGCCATTTTTACTTCTATTATTGAAGAGGTTCGAGATCAGCAGCGGGATGTATGTGAGCTGAGACGATTTTTTTTGTTGTATGTATAGTTGTTAGCCGCAGATGCTTTCACAGCTTTGCCCGGATTATGGGTGAGCGTTGAGGGCTCTCAACCTGGTAAAGACTTTAAACGAAATCGCCAAATCATCATCGCTTCGACATTGCTGTCCCTGTGGGGAACGGACCTCGGCTTGGGGCGTCTCTGTAGGCCAAGTGGGCGTAGCCACGTTTAGTTTAACTACTTTTTCGCGGCGCGGTCGCCGACCTCGACGGCGAGGCCGGTACCGCGGATATTTATTTGTTGTCGCTGCGCGAGCGGTGTACGCCCTTTCCTGGGCAATCGTGATGAAGTCATCCTTTTCGTTGAGAAGATGACGGGGACGTCGAACCGCGGCAATTTTTGAGGGGACGTAGTTTACCGCCGCAACCATTAGTGGATTGGGGTGAGTCATGGCATAGAAAATAGAATAGCTGAGCGAATGGTAATATTCCGTGCGATGACGTAGTAAGAATACATCCTTTGTATAGGTAATCGTAAAAGAACGGGGATGCAAATAGATAGCATCACACTGCGAGAGAATTAAAACTACATATAACCTATCATTAATATGTTAAACGCCGTCCTGATTTTTCAGATTTTCCATTTCGGCTATGGAGGACACCATGTAGCCGACATACAGTTGTTTCGTTGGAACCGTAGGGGACACCATACTTTAAATGTTCCAATTAAACCGTTGGGCCTCGATACAAAGCTAATATGTATTAGACGTGGCCCACATGGACCTACGGACAAATAAATCATGCTCGGTTTTTTTTTAGTAGAAAATATTACTTAGAAAAATATGTCAGATAATGCTGGGACAAGATTTTCAATGTAAGTTCTGTAACAAAGTGTAGGTGTGTGTGCTAGAGTATTATTTTATGTATTTTTATTTTAAAAACGATGCATTTTAGAATGAAAACCGTTACGATTTTTATAGGAAACTAGCTAGAATCTAAAATTTCACATAAATTAAGATAATACGCGTTTAAAGAAATTTTATATATTTTTTTTACTTTTTCGGGGATAGTTACATAAATTAAACTTCATGGTGACTCACAAACATAATTATTTATTTAAAGTTATTAAAAGAAAATAAAATTAGACTTCAAATTGAGATAATTATTAATTTGGTAAATAAATAAAGTAAATAAAACTACGGATTTTATCGCGTTTGTATTTGAATTTTGATTGCTCGACGTTTCGAACAATTTACAGCATTCATAGTCACGGGCGGTGATCCGCTAAAGTACTTTTATTTACAATGTGTAATACTCGCGTAAATATCAGAAATCATTATTAATTTGATAAAAATATTTTGAAGAATTTTGTGGAAAATTGATTATTGGTTAAAAACTTGTCCTGGTTTCGTAAAAATCTTTTTGTTTTGTTTTACGCTAATAGTCGACCGATTACTTTAATGACGTGGCATATGCCGCTACTTGGTCAGACACGACTGCACGTTTTGCCCTCGAGTACGATTTTTGACTTCGAAACTACTTTTCTTCGTTTTGTGATTGCCTGGAACGGTCAGAATGTTTTGTCGAACATGCACCTCTCTCGTCTTTCCACTTCAAGACAGTGGTCGAGGCGCAGCCGCGGCTATAAGCAAAGATGACCGACATTTTGACCCAGCCCCCCGCTAATGAATACTCAAATTATTTACCATTACGCCATTACTTTTATTCGGTGTTTACTACGTGGTTCACCACATTTTTAAACCGTTAAAAGATTATCATTAAAATTTTAGAAACAAGTGTTTTTATCCATCTCTACATAAGCGAGGCCCACGTGGTGACCCCCATGGCGTTGAATGTAACCTGTCTGACTAGCATGATATAGTATGTCAGTCGCCCTTCTATTGTGTAGAAGTCTGTATGTAAGTTGTGTCTGTTAGAAGAAGAGTCTGGATGTAAGTTGTGTCTATCTATACCAATAAATAAAATTGAAGTGTCTGTTTGTAATGTCAAAATAATAGGCTTTTTTCATGCTCACACGGTTATTTGCACGATACCTATGCCTAAAATAGCAATTAAAAAATTTTTTGTCTGTCTGTCTGTTTGTTCCGGGTAATCTTCAAAACGGCTGGACCGATTTCAAAAATTCTTTCACCAATGGAAAGCTATAATATCAGGGCGTAAACTAGGCTATATTTAATTCCGGTATTCCCACGGGAACGGGAACTACGCGGGTAAAACGACTATAACCTATAACTGAAGCAAAGCGAGGGCGGGTTGCTAGTCTATACCAATAAATAAAATTGGAGTGTCTGTTTGTAATGTCAAAATAATAGGCTTTTTTCATGCTCACACGGTTATTTGCACGACACCTATGTCTAAAATAGCAATTAAAAAATTTTTGTCTGTCTGTCTGTATGTTTGTTCCGGGTAATCTTCAAAACGGCTGGACCGATTTCAAAAATTCTTTCACCAATGGAAAGCTATAATATCAGGGCGTAAACTAGGCTATATTTTATCCCGGTATTCCCACGGGAACGGCAACTACGCGGGTAAAACGACTATAACCTATAACCGAAGCGAAGCGAGGGCGGGTTGCTAGTTAGTTATATGTTTGTAAAGTCCCCCGCAATACAAGGATTGTTTCCTTAGTGCAAGGTGATATCTTTAAAAACAAATATTATAAAAAATAAGTTTTAGTTGCGTTAAACGTCACGTCGATAACAAACCGTGCCCCCATCCGATAGCCTATCATTTATCAATGGTTCAACAAAGTTCATGGTGATATTGTGAAAGATAGCCAGTTTTACATTGAAAGATTAGACAAGCGCTGTAATATTTTTAAATCAAATTATTTGTATGCCTAAATTTGATTTTCGTTTATCATTGCTGGTGATAAATATAATGGAAATAAGTGGTTAGCTCAACATAATCTATAAAAACGTATAAATTGACAGGAACATTTACGTTTGTTTTTCGCTGAGGAAAAAAGTTTTTATATGGCTTGTTGTTACAGAAATCTGTAATAACGATGGTTTGTTATTACAGAGATCTGTAATAACGACGACTTGTTGTGACAGAGATCTGTAATAACGTCGACTTGTTGTTACAGGGATCTGTAATAACGTCGACTTGTTGTTACAGGGATCTGTAATAACGTCGACTTGTTGTTACAGGGATCTGTAATAACGACGACTTGTTGTGACAGAGATCTGTAATAACGTCGACTTGTTGTTACAGGGATCTGTAATAACGTCGACTTGTTGTTACAGGGATCTGTAATAACGACGACTTGTTGTTACAGAGATCTGTAATAACGACGACTTGTTGTGACAGAGATCTGTAATAACGTCGACTTGTTGTGACAGAGATCTGTAATAACGTCGACTTGTTGTTACAGAGATCTGTAATAACGTCGACTTGTTGTTACAGGGATCTGTAATAACGACGACTTGTTGTGACAGAGATCTGTAATAACGTCGACTTGTTGTGACAGAGATCTGTAGTAACGTCGACTTGTTGTTACAGAGATCTGTAATAACGTCGACTTGTTGTTACAGGGATCTGTAATAACGACGACTTGTTGTTACAGAGATCTGTAATAACGACGACTTGTTGTGACAGAGATCTGTAATAACGTCGACTTGTTGTTACAGAGATCTGTAATAACGACGATTTGTTGTGACAGAGATCTGTAATAACGTCGACTTGTTGTTACAGAGATCTGTAATAACGACGACTTGTTGTTACAGAGATATGTAATAACGATGACTTGTTGAACATGAGACATCTTAGTCCGCCCGTGACCATGAACGCTGTACAGTGTTCAAAACGTCGAGCAATCAAAAGTCAAATTCGCGAAACGCGACAAAATCCGTAAAAGTACATAGTTCATAGAAAAATCCAGAAAAAAAGGACTGCTAGAATCTTAGAATAATAACGTATAGAAGGATAGTGTCCATACTTTGAATTTTCATAACTTGAATCTAAAAATACTAATGGCGCGCAGACGATTATACACGTACACACGCAAACCACTATACAAATTATGAAATCAAATTTTGTTTTCATTAACATAAATCATCGAAATACTTTTAAAAGTAATGTTAAAAACCTTTTTAAGTTTTTTAAATGTGTTGTGACACCATTTGAATGCACAAACCGTCATAATTATCAATTTATTTTTTAAGAGTTGCGTACGTTCGTGCACTATAATGACTTGACATTACGGAACGGTTCCGGCGTAAGCTCCATTAGGCTCCAATTGAAATGCGTCACTTTTTGTGCGTGAACTTACCTTCTATACGTTATTATTCTAAGGCTAGAATATTAGCAAACATAGCTAGTAGAAAAAAAAGAGAATTTGATTACTGTAGCAAAACAGATGCAATGGCAATTCTACCTATATCTTCTTTTTTACCCCAGTTTATACAGTAGGTATCTGGTACGAGTTTTCTTTACAGTGGAAAGAAAATTTACCAATTAAATCCTCTGGAACCGAGTTTTATTTCGAGTATTCCTTCGCAAGGATGTTAGATGTTCTCATTTAATGAATAATCCTATTTAATAAAAACATAAAAACCAATGCATATATTATGAAAATTAACAGAGCAACCTTAGAATAATAACCTATAGAAGGTAAGTTCACGCACAAAAAGTGAGGCATTTCAATTGGAGCCTAATGGAGCTTACGCCGGAACCGTTCCGTAATGTACATGTCATTGTACTGCACGAACTTACGCAACTCTTAAAAAATAAATAGGTAATTATGACGTTTTGTGCATTCAAATAGTGTCACAACACATTTGAAAAGCTTAAAAAGGTTTTTAACATTACTTTTAAAAGTATTTCGACGATTTAAGTTAATAAAAACAAAATTTGATTTCATAATTTGTATAGTGGTTTGCGTGTGAACGTGTATAATCGTCTGCGCGCCATTAGTATTTTTAGATTCAAATTTTGAAAATTCGAAGTATGGACACTATCCTTCTATAGGTTATTATTCTAAGAGAGCAACTCACTTTGCCATTTGGCGCGGATTTAGTAGCGGGATACATGAATATGCCGCCATATTTGATAGTTCTGTGCACGTCGGCGACCATTGACCCCACATAACGGGCTCCGTACGCCTTGCCGGTCTTCGGTTGCTTCTTGTCTTCAATGTATTTTTTCAGTCCATCCGCCCACTCCGCTGCGTAACCTAACCAAAAGAACTATTTTAAAACAAACTAAATATTTTATAATTTAGCGAGTTGCTTATGATACAGATTGTGAGGTATTGAAATATGTATGAAAGTATGTTTCTAAATGAACCAATTAACAATTTTGTCGGCTTGAAAAAAATTGTTTGCGTTCACTTGCTGGGATGAACTTATTTCTACTAAATAATAGGTATTCCTAATTCGTGTATTTGGATTG
The DNA here is from genome assembly GCA_032191425.1 of Lymantria dispar. Classification (NCBI taxonomy): domain Eukaryota; kingdom Metazoa; phylum Arthropoda; class Insecta; order Lepidoptera; family Erebidae; genus Lymantria; species Lymantria dispar. Next base: position 9,670,085 of record CM063452.1, on the reverse strand, counting down.
GATGGGCTGAATGGATTTCAATGAAAATTTAAATTCAGATACCAATAGAGATTGGCTTAACAATTATAGTAAATTTATATGGCAACTAGTTATAATACTAACTAGCGCACGCAATAGTGGCAAATAAAAAAAGTAAAACAAAAAATAAAATTCCTTGAAATCTGTCGGAGCGTCATCTATCGGGTTCCAATGCATTGTTTGGCAGTTTGAAACCATCTTCGCATTATTGCTTTTCTAATGCAATCAGAGGGAGGCCCAAATTAAAATGGCCTCAAATCCCCTGTGGGGAAGCTTACTGGATGTAGGCACAATGGATGTGAATAGATTGATGATAGTGACAAAATATGCGAAAGTGTTGATATACCTAACAAATAAAATAAAAATAGAACACCTCGGATGCCTTGCCCAAATTCTGCGGAGAACGGGCTGAGGATAGTACCTTACCCAGCAGTTCATAACAGTGGTAATGCTCCGTACAAAAGTTGGCGGCGAATGTTAGGAACGAACGTGGAAGTTTATATGAGCAAAGACGAACACCAAAAAGTTTAAAGAATTATATGGAAAATAGGTGTTGAGAATCTGAAAGAAATTTCATAGAAAACTCTATTATGTTGGCTACAAGTGACAGGGTTAAAGACTGAAATGCAACAAATGCCAGATAGGTTAAAGATCTAAATCCTTACCACTACAAAAAAAGCAGTCTTATTGTATCTAGAAAACACATATTTACTATTAGTTAATTACCTTCGTTGATAGAATAAATCTTTCCCTTTTCAGGAATCTTCATATTAGGATCAGTGAGTATGAATTCCCCTATCGACGGGTCATACATAAAGCCGTTAACACCCTTGCCTTTTCCTAAAGACAATACCATCATGGTGGCTGAACCGTAGAGGGCATAGCCAGCAGCAACCAACTTGTTACCGGGTTGCAGAGCGTCAGCTTCAATAGGTTCACCTTCAGATTGCTTCCTGAAAAGCGAAAATCGTGCATTAACTGTTGTTTAATAAAACATTTTCTCCCTTTCCAAATGATGTTATTTCCGACTTAATAGATGGAGTCTTAGCTACGTTCAACTTTTTTCTAAAGACATTATTAAGCATATGTAGATAAAGTGTAAAAGAAAAACGGTATCTAACAACAATACGAGCCCCTCAAAACTAATGAAATTGTGATAAAAAGCTTTTTCTTTACACAAACACGCATTTTTCGGGTAAGATCTAGGTAATTTAAAAAAGTAAAAAGTAACTTTAAAACAAAATTTAATGTATATTATTAGAGCGATATTTGTTTTATCTAAAAATCGCACATTTAAATAGATTGTACCTAGGATATATTATAGTAAATTACTGACCTGTAAATGGCAAATATAGAGCCTACAGAAACTAAACAATCAATATTAGACGAGCCGTCCAGGGGGTCGAAGCACACTACGTATTTGCCACGCCTTTCATTTTCTACCTGCAAAAGAATAAACTTAAGGTTAATATCATCCTTTTCGTTCTGTTAATTTACAATCTACCTTGGCAAGTGAGTGTGTGCGTAGACACAGATGACCCTGTTTCTTCAACCCCAAAGGCTGTGAAGGCGTGGATACAGGCGTAGAGCTCGAGTGTAAGATAGATGATTTTAGGTGCAGAATACAAATGATTAAGTTGGGGTTTTTGCTAAATAATACCTAATCAGTATTAAATGTGTCAATTTGAAAAATTGTACAAGTTGCAGCGGAGAAAGTATCAAAGGCATTTTCAACAGCGAAAATTAATTATAAAATATTAATGATGACTTTGTAAAATTAGGTTAAACTGTGTTATTCCAATGTTATAAATTTGTAAAGATTAAATCGAATTCATCCAGAATTCAATATCGGGGCAATATTCTAACAAAGTCTGATTCAAAATTGACAGACAGAAAAATTATTTTTGTCTGTCTGTCTGTTTGTTCCGGGTAATCTTGAAAACGGCTGGATCGATTTCAAAAATTCTTTCACCAATGGAAAGCTATAATATCAGGGCGTAAACTAGGCTATATTTTATACCGGTATTCCCACGGGAACGGGAACTACGCGGGTAAAACGACTAAAACCGAAGCGAAGCGAGGGCGGGTTGCTAGTACATAAAAAAATGTATAGTTAGTTAATTAAATCCTTTTTTGTGTGGTAAATAAACGGTGTAATTTGATTGATCTCATACTAGTAGTAGGTAATAAAAACTTAAATAAATATGGAGCTAGTTGATAATTCATAGGGTTTTTGTGATAAATAAACGGAGTAATTTCATTATCTCATACTAATAGTAGGGGGACGATGGGGGAATTGCGGACGCGGGGTAAATACGGACTAACATGTATCTACTCTATCCCTACAGCCCTTGTCCTGCCGCCGCGATCACGCGTTGCCTTCCGTCATCATTAATGTCCACCAAACATTCTTGACAGACGGCCGCGCGCACATTTCAAGGAAATTGAAATTTCACATTTTTGGAACGAAGTTCCTTACGGCAGGCTTGGAGGAGATAGGGATTTTGCTGCGCGACCGAACTGAAAAAATGTGATAGTAAAACCGTAAGAATAAAACCGTAAGAAAAAGTGCGTGGAATAAAACCGTTAAATGAGACGAAATTGTTTTGACCGCCGTATCTCAAAAACTATAAGTGCTAGACCATTTTTGATAGAAATTTTGACCCCCCTTGCAGCCTACATTGCCGCCCGGACTGCCTCTGCCCCCCATTAGAAACTTGTTATTATTAATAGTTTGAGTTTTATTTGTAATTCCGCTTCAGTGTCCGCAATTACCCCACCCTCCCCTAATACTTTATTAAATGTGTATTAGTTAGTTGATTAATTCATTCTTTTTTTGTTACAAATAAACGGTGTAATTTGATTGATCTCATATTAATATTAATAGTAATACGTAAATACGTACGTAAATAAATGTAGAGTTGATTACTTCATTATTTTATTTGCCTTATATAAATGTGAATATTTTCAATATGCGGAATCCCGCAAATACCGAGATTGAATTCAGGCTGCGGGATTGGAAGCCCTATCTGAGAGCAATTAAATGAAGCGCAGAAATAGCAGGCAATTTCGTGATTAATATATTATTTTTTTATTAGACTAGTTAATTAAGGTATAAGGTTTAGGATTAATCTACATAACTTTAAATATTAGATTGAGCGATTTTATGTAACAATACCTGTAAAACAGTAGGATTTTCCTCGGAGACTAGCAGGCACGTTGTAAATGAAGATTTCAACATATTGATGAACAAATCGTTGGACAGCACATCCAACTTCTTGACCTGTTCTCCTTGTACATTGGTCTCGCCGGAGATGCCATGTCTGGTGACAATAACAGTAGATAGGTAAGTGCAAGGGAGGATACAGAATATCTTTTTCTGAGTGTACAAAAAGCTTCTTGAAACTATTTCTTTTATTGGCACAAAAGTTTTCATCTCTTTAGAATTAGCATAACTTGTAAAAGAAACTTTCTATCCTCTGTAAATTTGTATCGAATTTGGAATTATTGCTATATGATATAAAATCTATTTAGCAAGTTGCGCTTTTACTTGGATATTATACTAGCAATGTAAGCATATACCATCATTGTTGGAGAAGGTAAACTCGTTTAAGAAAGTCAATTTTCCTCCCGTTGTGGTGAATGTGCTTCGCCGAAAGTAAGGCATATATAGGCTGAAGAAGATAAGAGTTTCTGTTGCAACAGGGAATAATATCCAGTCCATTAACTGGCGATAGACACAAGTATGCGAGGCCTTTGCCCTTACTTATACAAATAGCTATTCTAGTAGGTTGGCCACTAGTTATACATACATATATAACTAGTAGAACTGGTTATATCAGCTTCAAATGTCAAAACGAAAGAAGTTTGATAATGCCATGAATATATGGAGATATTTTATTGTGTGTACATTTTATGAAGTTTTATAGGACTTAAATTTATTTTATAAATACTAATTAATAGATTATAATGATGATGATGACCAATTAGTAGATTAGGTTTTAGATGAGTCGATTGATTGTTTAATATAATATAGACACCCACTGCTGGACTTAGGACTTTCCAATGGAGCACCAACTCCTCTGACAAGCGTAACGTACATTATGTCATAACATCACGCTTGACGAGTTGGCAGACGAGTTGGTTTTGCAATTTGCAGTTGGTGATCTATCGGCCGATTTTACTATTTTCATAGTGATTTCATTAAGGGGTAAGGTTATATGTATTCTTAATCCGCATCTTCGTCATCCGCATCTTAATTCACACAAGGGGTACTAAATTGCTATAGCTATATCAAATACTTAAGACTGTGATATTGAAGTTAAACAGTCGAATATACTTCTTTAGTAAAAACAATTTTTATGTTGTTTTCATTATCCTCTCTCGTTAATGATTTCTGATAGTTTTTAATGGAAAAATTCCATTATATTTGATGAAAAATTAAGTCCTCGAGGGAAAACCTCGCGCTAGGTATCACGATTCTGGATAGTTTTAATTGTACCTGCTTACCAAGCAACTAGGTATTCCCCACTTCTAACAATCGTATCTAAAATTGTACCATTTGTTATTTTACATACACAATACTAACATTATGTATAATATATGTATATCCTTACTAATATTATAAATGCGAAAGTAAGTTTGTTTGTTAGGCTTTCACGCTTAAACCACCGAACCGATTTCGAAAATTCTTTCACCAATAGAAAGCTATAATATCGGGGAGTAACATATCCCACATTTTATCCCCACGGGAACGGGAACTACACGGGTAAGGCGACTGAAACTGAAGCGAAGCGAGGGTGGGTTGCTAGTATACAATATTTTTAACTAATCCATTTTTTACTTCGCGACCATACGGATAACAGTATCATAATAAGTCATTAACCGTCAGTTGCTTTCACTTTACTTACTTATTACTATTGTGATATATTTTTGATTTAATTTAAACATTGAATGCAAGCTGTACAGCTTGCATTCAATGTTTAATATGTTTCAATATCAATTCCTACGAAACATTCCCGTGGATTGTCCTAATTATTTAAAATGCATTTCGTAGAGCTAATGAACATATGGATAATTTTAATTCATAATATTAATAGTTGTTGGCAGAACACCAGTGCTATATCAATAGTCGTAATCGTATTGCAATAGTTGAGCCAAAAGTATTTTTTGTCTGCTATTAAACATTAATTTATATTCGAAGTTATATTATTTAACCATCTTTGTTTTAATTGCTATTTGTTATACCTGTGTACCAATTACAGAATTTTATAATTGAATGAGAAAGAAAATATTTTCTTTCAGAGAACGTATTTAATTCTTTAATTAACGTAACGCTTAAGTTGTAAACAACAATGTAAACGATTTAAAAGTAGATAGTTTTACTTAGGCAGCGTAAATGTAAACTGGCTATTTCAATGTTAGAGAGTTATTTATTAAATTGGTAGGTATGTAGATACCTACTTATCGTTATCTTTGTGATACTTTCTAACGTAACTTTAGTTTAGTCTAACGTGTTCAATTATGTTTTTTCGGACACTGGGTTCTTATATATCTAGGTAGTTAATAATTATTCAAATATGTATTTTATCGTAATAATACTAACAGTTTAGCTATGCCGGCTTTTCTTACAGCTGTTTGAATAGCCTTGACTGCAGTCTGGATGGAGTTCAGCAATTGGGTAAGATCTCCTGTGGCCGTCGGCGCTGTACGTTGTTGTGCGAGCACCCACCGGGTCAACGTCATTGCGTTGACGTCGAAAGCCGGTCCTTGTTGTGTCATTTTACCGGTTATATTACGAAGTAATAACTAAATACGTGTCTCACACTGCCAGCTGACGCCGACTGACTGGCTCGGCCGCGCCTCCCGGCGAAGGTTATCATGCCTTTTATGTCGTATTTGTCGTTTATTTAGATTGAAATATATAACTCGACGTACTGACGTTATTCTAGCGGTACAGGCGTGCCAGTTATGCGACTGCAGCTTGTAAGGTTCAAATCCTGCAAACCAAATGCCGTTTGTTAATAACGACATATTTAAAACATGAAATCATTTAAAATCTATATCCCAGGCCGAAATAATAACAGCGGTTGATAAAAAGAATAAAAACTAGATAGGTAGCTAAAACGAATTATAGATTTTTCGTCGTTCTATCATGGCAAAGCATATACAAGTACAAACAGACAGCAACCCGTGATTTCAGTAGTTGTTACTAGTTAACTGTTATCACCACTAAAAGAATCCTGAGCACGTTAGTTGCTACATTTCAGACTATTTTTGAAGAACATGCATAACCTGGAAACTTGACATCCATACAAAAGTGCATCCATAAAAATCCGTAAACGATGACTATGGGATTATTGCAAATAACATCTATGCTAGAGAAGGAAAGCTTAAAATAAAACCCTGGACCAATCCAGATGGGTTGGAAGGGACTACTATACCATACGTATAGAGGCACTCTGTGATAACGGAGCGGCTCCATGATGCAACTGAATGACAAACTATTAAATGCGTTGGCGATGTCTAAAAATACCGCCAACGAACGGCACTCCTCCGCTGGTGACTGCTTCTGTGGCTATGGCCTTTTGGCGCAGCAAGGCCACGATCGTCGAACGCCCCCTTCCGGAAATCAAACTGGGCGTCCCGAACAAATCGCGACTGACCCTGCGTAGGTGCTGGCCGATATAGGCAGGCAGGATTCTCTTCTACAGCTTTCCCGCATATTGTTACCAACCCTGTAGATTAAATTAGAAAAATCATTACTATATAACAAAAAGTATGCTATGAGGTGGCAGCTACGAGAACTATTAGGTCTTTACCTATGAAATTGCCGTTGTCACTGCCGCGCGAGAAGCCGAGGCAAGCGCACGCATTACGTTGTATTATTATTATTTTTTCAACTACCCACATAAATGAAAATATTCATGGTTGATCATAATGGATAAAGACGTTGATAATAATTACGAATTAAGTGGAAGTGATGTGATAGAAGAAGAAATGTTTAATGAAAGTGAGCAACAAGTTATTATATATACGGTTCAGGAGTGTAATAGCGCGGTGATCGAGACCCGTAGGATTCCAGAAAAAAGGAGCAGAGAGGATAGTGAGAAAATTATAGAGGAAGAAGATGGATATATTACCGTTCGTAGGAACAACAAAAAATTAGCCAGAAGAATGCCACGGCAGATTGATGATAATAAAAGCGATGAAATTATTATACAATCACAGTTAAATATTGTTAATATAACCGGTAATCCCCGGTCATGCGCCGCCAGACAATGACTGGGAGGGCGATGGTGGCAGTGTTCCGCTCATCACGGAACCGGAGATGGGGGCGGCGGTGGCGCGCATGCGCGGTAAATCCACCGCCCCCGGGCCCAACGGTATTCCAAACCGTGTGTTGGCCCTGGTCCTCGACTATCTGGGTCCCCGCCTCAGGGAGCTGTTCGACGCGTGTTTAGCGTCCGGGCGGTTCCCTGGGTGCTGGAAGGAGGGGAGACTGGTTCTCCTGCCCAAGCCGGGACGGCCTCCGGAGTCGCCATCGGCCTACAGGCCTATCGTGCTGCTCGATGATATGGGCAAGCTACTGGAGAGGATAGTAGCTGCCCGCATCGAGCGGCACCTCGTCGGCACGGGGCCCGATCTGTCGGACGCCCAGTTTGGGTTTAGGAGAGGTCGTTCGACGATCGAGGACGACGAGGCCCTGTTGCGCCTGAGGGCCGTGGCGACTGAGGCCGTCACCGGCGGGGGAGTGCTGTTGGTGGTGTCCCTAGACATCGTCAACGCATTCAATAGTCTGCCATTCAGCTGCGTCAGGGAGGCGCTCCGTCACCACGGAGTGCCAGCTTACCTGAGGCGGCTGGTGGCAGACTATTTAGAGGGGCGCAGCGTCCTCTACGCCAACCGAGTAGGGGACGTTGTGCGAACGCCCATGACGTGCGGTGTTCCACAGGGGTCGGTCCTCGGACCCACCCTGTGGAACATCGGCTACGACTGGGCGTTGCGGGGGAGCCTCCCACCCGGGCTGGGCGTGATTTGTTACGCCGACGACACGCTCGTCACAGCCCGCGGTGGGACGCTACAAGAGGCGGTAAGCCTGGCGACCTCAGGCACCGAAGAGGTCGTCAGGCGGATCGAGGCGCTGGGGTTGAGGGTGGCCCTGGACAAGACGGAGGCCCTCTTGTTCCATGGGCCCCGTATGGACCCTCCCATCGGCGTCTCGATCATCGTCAATTCGGTTGGGATCAGCATCCAGGCCCATATGAAGTACTTGGGCCTGGTGCTCGACGGGCGATGGTGGTTTCGGGAGCATTTCCGCAGGCTCGTCCCGCGGCTCGTCGGCGTGGCGTCCGCCCTACAATGGCTGATGCCGAATGTGGGCGGACCGAGCGCGGCATGTCGGCAGCTGTACGCGGGGGTCATCCGGTCGATGGCCCTGTACGGCGCACCGTTGTGGGCGGGATCCATGACCGCCCGACTTAGGGCCCTTCTGTGGCGTCCACAGAAGGTGGTGGTACCGCACGGTGGCGACGGAGGCAGCGTGCCTATTGGCCGGGACTTCCCCGTGGGACCTGGAGGCGGAAATGCTCGCCGACTTGTATCGGCGGGGGTGCGCGGGGGGGGCGGTGTTGTTTCCTTGAAGGAGCTCACCGCCTGGCGCGTCGACGCCCGCCGGGACGTCATCGCCCGTTGGGCAGACCGGCTGGAGAGGCCTCGATACGGTGTTTGGACCGTGGAGGCCTTCCGGCCGGTGCTGATGCAGTGGTTAGAAAGGCGGCATGGGGTGCTCTCCTTCCGACTCGTACAGGTCTTGACGGGGCATGGATGCTTCGGCAAGTACCTGTACAGGGTCGCTAGGAGGGAGAGAACTCCGTCCTGCCACCACTGCGATTGCGACGAGGACACGGCGCAGCACACGCTCGAGGTCTGTGCCGCTTGGGCAGAGCCGCGTCGTGAACTCGTCGTAATCATCGGTGCAGACCTGACGCTGCCGACCATCGCTAGGGAGATGCTCGGCAGCATCAGGAATTGGGACGCGGTCGCAGCCTTCTGCGAGGCAGTTATCTCGCAGAAGGAGGCGGCGGGTCGCGAGCGCGAGGAGCACAGCCTCGATGATGCGACCCACCGCCGGCGACTGGGGCGGCGCAGGCGGGAGTACCTGCGTGCAATGCCGCCCTAGCCGAGGCCGCGGGTGACGTGACCGGGGATTAGTCCGTCACCCGCCGAGAGGCCGACCGCGTGAGGAAAGACCGACGTCCTCCCCGAGGGGGGGACGTCGGTCGATGGGAGGGTACCCCGGGTAGGGGGTATTCCGTCGGGCCGACCACTGATGACAAGTAACCCTGCTCCAGTGGTCGGCCCAACGACGAAGGCGACGTGGTGTTCGGGTGGGTTGCGGGAGTTGCGTGCTTAAGCCCCTCTGTCGCCCCGGACGGAGTGGTGCGGAGGCGCGCCGACCGCAGCCCACCCAAAAAAAAAAAAAAAAAAAAAAAAAAACCGGTAAAGAAACAATAATACCAAAACAATTTGGCTTAGCAAAACTATTAAAAATGGAAAACATTATTAACGTAAATAAAATCAGATACAAAAACGCATATAAAGTGATTTTAGAGTTTGAGGACAGGGAGAACGCGGAAAAACTCATTAATTGTCAAAAATTCTTAGATATGGGATTTAGATGCCAATTGGCAGATGAGATTAATTTCTCTTACGGCGTTGTTAAGCAAATAGATTTGGAAACAGATGAAGAAGAAATTCATAAGAGCTTGGAGTGTGAATGTGATATTGTCACCGTGAGAAGATTAAAAAGGCTTAAAAGTCCAGGATAATGGGTAGACAGCGAAACAATACGGTTGTGTTTTAAAAGTTCCACTTTGCCCCCCTACGTTTCTATGTATGGGTGTAGATTCAAGGTGGAACCATACATGTTTCCTGTAACACAATGTTCTGGATGTTGGCGATTTGGTCATTTAATAAAGGCATGCCCGACAAAGATAATACGTTGTCCAAAATGTGGAGGTAATCATAGCAACTGTGATACTACCAATTTTAAATGTATAAATTGTAAACAATCACACATGGCGTTAAATAAATCATGTCAGGTGTTTATTAAAGAAAAGGAAATCAGGAGAATCATGTGTGAGAAAAATTGTACGTACAGAAAAGCTTTATCCATATATATAGAAGGACAAAATTGTGAAATCATAACTAAAGAGACTGAAGAAATTACAGAGAATAAAAATTATAATATTGGAAAGAACAAGAGATCGTACAGAGATGTTTTATTAGAGAATTCTCCAATACATATATCCGAGAGTAGCAGACAAGATGGAAATGATGAGGACAGTGAACAAAATATTGAAGAATCAACTAGTTCATATATGGTGAAAAAATCTTCTAGAATGCCAAACAAAAGCAAGAATAATATAAATTGGTGTGACTTTTCACAGGACAAAGATGAGTCAGTAAAACAACAGAGGATTACTGAAAAAACTGAAGAGCCTAAGCGCAAAAGAGATTTTAAAAGACTATTACAAAAAATGAAGGAAGTTTGTCTATCGGACTGTAGTTTAAATTTAAAAATAAAATTAGTGTGTAGCTTTATTTTTGAAGTGTTTTCAGTTCATTTGGGAGGTTATTAAGGAAGGAGACTTTTTAAGTAAAATTATTTCTGTATTTGATAATGGCTGGTTTACATAAAAATGGTAATTTAAATATTCTACAGTGGAATGCATGGAGCTTACAACCTAAACTAGAGGAGGTTAGTTGTTTATTAGCGCAGGAAAGAGTACTTACATATTGCTTTGATTAGCGAAACTTGGCTAAATGAAGAGGTATGTATCAACTTAAATCAATACAATATTTACAGACGTGATCGGGGCGATTCCTATGGAGACATTGCTATCGCAACACATATTTCATTAAATGCACAGGTGTTACAGTTTAATGTTAATAATACAGGTATTGAATTGTCATGTATCAAGCTAAATAATTTTAATCTCATAAAGTATATCATTTTAATATATTGCCCAAGTTTCATTCATACAACACAATCCGATTGGGGTGGTATTTTTTCGATGTTTCCTAAAAACTGTCTTATAGCAGGGGATTTCAATGCCCATCATACGAATTGGTCTCATAAAAATGATAATAGAGGCAACTAAATCTTTGAATCTGCACTAGAGTTTGGTTTCACTTCACTAAATAATGGACAACCGATGAGGATTAAATTAGTCAACGGTATAATGCAGACTTCTTCTCCTGATATCACATTTGCTTCTGTGGATATAGCTATCAATTTCGATTGGCATGTGCTCAATGAAAGTCTGGGCAGTGACCAGACTTTCATTGAGCACATGCCAATTATTTAAAATTATTATTAAACTATTTATTAAACTCAAAGTTAAATATGAGATGGAATGTCGTTCATATAGAAAACGTAATTATAAATTGGCTGACTGGGAGGTGTATAAATGAAAATTGCATAATTTTGACTCATCGATTGAGAACAGTAATGTTCAAGATATGTATGATTATTTAGAATATCACATAAATAAGGCAGCAGAGGAGAGCATTCCTTTATATAAAATTTGTAATAATCCTAAAAATAATTTTAAGCCAAAAGGATATTGGAGTCCTGATATTTCGAAATTAGTTGCTGAGCGTAGGTTAGCATTAAAAATTTTTAGAAGAAACCCTACACCTGCAAATTTATTGGTACTAGAAAATAAAATACTAGAGGTAAGGCGAGCCATTCAAAAAGCTAAATCAATAGATTATAAGAAATTTTGTGTTAGCGTGAATCATAAGGTTTCGGCCTCCGATATGTGGCATCGTTTGAGATGGGTTAAGGGTTACAAAAATACGAAGCCTCGCTTTTCACAAGAGATGATCAAAGAATTGTTATGTGATCTAGCGCCAGATTATATTATTGCATCTACACCATATTTTTCATCTAGAAATACATTATTAGAATCTAATTTTACGTTGCAAGAAATGAATAACTGCTTAAAGAGTAAAGACACATCTCCAGGTGAAGATAAAATAACATACTCCATGATTTCACATTTACCAAAAGCTGTTAAAATATATCTACTTAAAATTTATAATGCTATATACAGTTCTGGTATTGTTCCATCCCAATGGCGTGATATAAGAGTTATTCCTATTCCAAAGCTAAATTCTACTTATGTCAATAAACCAAGACCTATATCTCTGATATCGTGTACTTGCAAAATTCTTCATGCTATGTTAGTTAAAAGACTTGAGTGGTTTGTAGAAAAAAATCAAATTTTATCACCGTACACCACAGGTTTCAGAAGAGGGCAGTCTAGTCTTGATTGTCTGACTCGTTTAGTGACTCAAGTTCAAATAGGCTTTTCAAAAATAAAACCCAACCTTAGCATGTTTTCTTGATATTCAGAATGCATACAATAATATATTAATAGAAAAATTATTAGAAATACTGGACTCTTTAAGTGTCGGCAAAAGTTTATGCATATATTTATGGAGGTTTTTATCTGAACGGCACCTGAAAATTACTAATGAAACGTTAACAGGAAAAGATATAATTAGATATGCTCGAAAGGGCTTGGCTCAGGGGGACCGTATATCACCATTGCTGTTTAATATAGCTACATTCAAATTCTGCCATAATATTGTCGATGTTTTCCGTGTGGTGACGGAGTAAGAATACAATTCACCACCCCCTATCTTACCCGTGGGTGATCGTACGAGACGACTAAGGGATATAAAACGCATATAACATCTATGCGAGAGAAGGAAAACTCGAAATAAAACCCTATACCAACACGTTTGACCAGCGTGGTATAGTAGGTCAATTACCCTTCCATTATGGAGGAGGCCCGAGCCCAACAGTGGGACGTATATGGGCTGAGATGATGATGATGATGATTGTCGATCTGTGTATATGTCAATACGCACATGATTTCGTTTTATACACAACTAATAACAATGTTATACAAAGTAGAGATAGAATACAAAATGCCCTAAATGTTTTCGTTACTCTATTAGGTGAATTAGGATTAGACCTATCAATTAATAAATCAAAATATTGTTTATTTAGTAGAGGATTTAGGCGGCAAGAAATTCAACTTGTTGTCGATAATTGTGAACTTGAATCAGTAGATAATTATAAGTATTTGGGTGTTTAGTTAGACAGAGGATTGCGATGGTCTAAACACATCAATGAGCTTGTAGTAAGAGTACAAAAACTCATAAATTTAATTAAAATTCTCACGAGTGCTTCATGGGAAGTACATCAAATTCATTTGCGTAGATTGTATATTGCATTAATAAGAAGTAGGTTGGATTACGGTTGTTTCCTATATGACAATAGTGCTAACTCAAATATATATAAGTTAATTAAGATTCAGAATCAGGCTTTAAGAGCAATAGGAGGGTTCATTAGAAGCACGCCGATTCATGTGATGGAATGTGAGCTCTGTGTTCCTCCACTGCATCTAAGAAGAAGATGGCTAGGTTTTAAGTATTGTTTAAAATGTTCTTCGCTGTCCGATAATATTACAATACGGCTATTATCAGAACTTAGCACTCTTAGGCACATTAGTTATTAGTCAAACAAAAAAATTCCCCTTCTGGTTAATGTTCTCGAAGAAATCAAGCGTGAGAAGGTTACTTCGTCTTCAATTTTGGAGATATTTTCATTAGATATATGGGTAACAAGCATTAATATAGAAAATATTATAAAAACTAATTTAGATTCAATTGTACGAGCCAAAAAAACATATGACTTTAACACAATGAAAGCAGAATCTGTGAAGGAACTTAGGGAACAGTATAGAGGATATTAGACTATCTATACTGATGGGTCTAAGAGTGGTAATGGTGGTGGTGCTGCATACTATGATCTTTGGCAATCATCAGCTGTTAATAAGAATAATTGTTTTAAAATAGATCAGTATGTATCAGTTATGTCTTTGGAGCTCTGTGCAATTTCAGAAGCGCTATCTTATTTACAAAATATTGCAACTAGAAAAGCATTAATATGTGTAGACAGTAAAAGTGCTTTACTAAAAGTGCTCGTTGCGCTTCTGGCTCCAGAAGTGCACCGATAGCTTATGTAACTCTGGCTAAAATGCAAAATATGCTTCAAAGTGGCGTTACTCTGAAATTGCAATGGATACCATCACATATAGGCATAAAGGGAAATGAGGATGCCGATCGGTTGTCAAAATGGGGAAGAATGAGAGGGAAAATTTTGAATATTGGAACAAATTATGTGGAACTTTTACCTAAATATAAAGATAAATGTTACGAGCTATGGAAAGAGTATTTTAACCAGCAATCTAAAGAGAAAGGGATTTGGTATAGGACAATTGTATCAGAGCCTCCTCATATTCCATGGTTCATGAACACCAAGCTCAGCAGAAAACATGCTGTGATAGCACACAGACTGAGATCTGGACACATGCCGCTCAATAAGTTTGGGTTCCTCATGAAAAAGAGGAGTTCACCAAATTGATTGATGTGTGTGGAATTATTGAAGATGTCACTCACTTATTGTCAGAGTGTTCCAGGTTTCAGTCAGCTAGAGAGGATTTATTTAAAAAGCTTAATATAAACATATGTGATATAGGTATGTTTCACCATATATTGTCGGCACCTAATTCTGAAGCAGCCTATAATTGATTTAACTTTGTAATGTTACGTTTTAATTAATATTTAACCTTGTAAGGTACGATGGGACTGGCATGTACATTTGTATAAAATAAAGCCTAATAATAAATAAAGAGAAAAAAAAAAGAAATTGCCGTTATGTATGAAAAAAATTAAACAATTTTTTTCATGTATTTTTTATTTGTATTAATCGAAGTAATCACCCATGCAATCAATGCATCTTTGCCAACGCAGCGGCAGTTTATTGATGCCCTTCTTAAAGAAGGACTTCTTGGACGGGAGGCAACAAATTCTTCAAAGGCATTTGTACTGCCTCTCGGGTATTGAATTTCTTTCCCGTCAAGAAGTTATACAAATTCTGGAAAAAGAAGTAGTCTGTAGGCGCAAAGTCTGGCGAATATGGCGGATGACGGAGAGCTTCCAACCCCAGTTCTTGCAACTTGGAGACCGTCTGCTGTGCAGTATGAGGTCGCGCATTGTCGTGCAAGAGCAGCGGAGACGAGCGATCGACCAATGCTGATTGGAGATGTGCCAGCTTCTTCATCATTGTGTTCAGTTCTTCACAGTACACGTCTACAGTAATGCTCACCCCGTTTGGTAAGAAGTTGTGATGAATCACACCGGCGCTAGACCACCAAACAATGACCATCACTTTTCTAGAGGTAAGTTTTCGTTTAGGGCATTGTTTAGGTGCTGAACCAGGATCCAACCAACTTGCTGAGCGCTTGCGGTTATCAAACAGAATCCATTTTTCATCGCAAGTAACAATGCGTTTCAAAATTCCTTCATTTGTGTTTCTGTTGAGCAATGCATGTCTCGACGCGTACTTCGCGCTGGCGATCATTGAGTTCGTGGGGCACCCATTTGTCAAGCTTTCTTACCTTGCCAATTTGACGCAAATGGACCAATATTGTTTTGACGCTAACGTCGAAAGCTGCTGCTAATTCAGCCGTAGATTGTATATCATCGGCTTCCACAATCGCCTTTAATTCGTCATTGTCGACCAAAGTCTTCGGACGACCGTGAGGTTAATTTTTCAGGTCGAAATTCCCAGAACGGAAGCGAGCAAACCAATAACAAGCAGTGCGTTGGTTTGTAGTGTTAGCTCCGTAAACGTCGTTGATGTTGCGTGCCGCTTGTGCCGCGTTGCTGCCACGACGATACTCATATTCCATAATTACTCGAATTTTTAACGTATCCATGATGACGAAAAAGATTGAAATGCGATGAAAACGTAACACTAATCAATAAACAAATGACTACTTTTAGAAAATGAATTCCATGTTTTAAAATAAAATTAATTTGAAATTAGAATTCTTAGCCAAACAAAAATTATTTTGATTTGAAATGGCCAATACTGCAGAACGGCAATTACATAGTTAAAGACTTAGAATAATAACATATAGAAGGTAAGTCCACGCACAAAAAGTGAGGCATTTCAATTGGAGCCTAATCGAGCTTACGCCGGAACAATCCCGTAATGTACAAGTCATTGCACTGCACGAACGTACGCAACTCTTAAAAAATAAATAGGTAATTATGACGGCTTGTGCATTCAAATGGTGCCACAACACATTTGAAAAACATAAAAAGGTTTTTAACATTACTTTTAAAAGTATTTCGACGATTTATGTTAATAAAAACAAATTTTGATTTCAGAATTTTTATAGTGGTTTCCGTGTGTACGTGTGTAATCGTCTGCCCGCCATTAGTATTTTTAGATTCAAATTTTTAAAGTTCGAAGTACTGACACTATCCTTCTATACGTTATTATTCTAAGGGTAAAGACCTATTATTAACCCTTACATCATGGGTGGGTGTCGTGAAAGACGACTAAAAAATCTATAAAGAGTTTAAAATCGACCTGGTTCAACTTCATCCAATGCCGTCTGGTTTTTATTCTATTTTTTTACATTTATATTCTTATGGAGGATAGACGTCATGCCGGCAGTCGGTTATGAAACTTTTGCAATATTTGTTATGGAGTAGGGTATATATTGCATCAGCCCCAGATAATTAGTAATTGTTATAAGTGCAGGATGATGATAATTATTAACATGGGCGTACCCAGGGTAGGGCAGGGGGGGGGGCAGCTGCCCCCCCCCTGGATAGTGTTGACATCCCTACTAACTATGTATCTTATCTAGTACTTTTATCGATAAAAATTAAGAAACGATTTTTTGCCATTTGTTTGCAATACAATATTTTTAGAACTAAAAATTACGCGGCGCGTTCGTTAGATACCTATAACAGTAGTCAAATTACCTACCTACCTATAACAGCAGTCAAATTGTTTTGCTGAAGACCCTCGAAAGTTACTTTTAAAATAGCCATTGTATAAGTACCTAGTTAAAGAATTTATATTAAAACATATCTATTTTAATTTAAGTTTTTTTATTCTTAACTAGTTTTTGCCCGCGACTTCGTCCGCGTAGAAATTCTGTGTGGCAGAGGCAATCACGGATAACTGTGTAGTGCGTTCAGGGTTCTACAGGCTGACTGTTGCACTGTTGCTCTTGATGATATAATGTCAACCTGGTACATCAGAGAGGCGCTATTATCAGGGGGGGCTTCTATACCTTAGGCGGCTGACTCCAGACTAATTGAAGTGGCGCAGTGGCCGCTACTTGAAGCGCGCAGAAGACTTTGTGCTAACCCCTACGTTGTACTGCTCCCCGTTCCGTACTTGCGGGTGATTGTATGGTACATTAGCTGAGGCTGGTCCCTTTACGGGCTGGGCTTAATTTAAATAAGCGATATGTTTGGCCATACTCGTTATCAAGGTGGTGATTCTATGAGTCACGATGCCGCCTAGAGTAGCCCTATACAAAACGAATGATTTGCTGTTTCATAGACCCTGTTGCTATACACCTGTCGGTACAACAATCATCGGTGATTTGGTTCCACTCGGTCGAGGACCAATGAAATATTTGGGTTTAGTTCTCGACGGGCGACGGTATTTTAGGAGCATTTTTATAAAATCACTAACCGGCTCGTTAACGCGGTGTTAAAT
Organism: Lymantria dispar; assembly: GCA_032191425.1. Taxonomy (NCBI): domain Eukaryota; kingdom Metazoa; phylum Arthropoda; class Insecta; order Lepidoptera; family Erebidae; genus Lymantria; species Lymantria dispar. Next base: position 9,652,393 of record CM063452.1, on the reverse strand, counting down.
GTTGACGTCGGTACGGGAGACCGGTTAGATCAATGGTCCTGTACAGTACACCTGTATGAGCAAGTTCTGACCACTTGGTCCACTTGTCTTAAAATTTTCTTCTGGCACTCGTAGAAAGCCATGGTGTTCAGAAAGCTACATACGGATACCGCGCCATGTCGACCGAGTTAGCGTGCGCTTTGGCCAGAACGCTCCCGTGGGACTTAAGGGTGGCAATACATGAAGCCCTCCCACAATTGTGGTTCCAGTTAGGACACAGCAGACATACTTTTGAGGTTTGTGTTGCTTGGTTAGACCAGGGCTATGAATTCATCGCAAGCATCACTGTCGAAGCTACCGACCATCACTTAGATCATAGTCGACAGGTCAGTACCTGGTATGAGGCCGCCAACTTCTGCTTGGTAGTTATCTTGCGTAAGAACTTGGCGGAGTGGAGTCAGGAAAAAATCTTCCAAGCTGACTCATTCCACCACTGTGGCGTTGGGTGGTGGATAGCCCGAGAGCTTGCGCTTTATTATCCTTACGTGATAGAATCATACTTTCGACAATCGTCCATCTAATGTCGCGTACCAGTCCATCCAAAGCGAGAGAGCGGGAAGTAGGCAGCAACCTGGCCAAAGGCCATGAGTAGTATCACTTACCATGAGGTGTGCTGTGTGCTCATTTGCCAACAACAGCAAATAAAAAATCAACCTAGTCAAAGACACGGATGGCTGAAACGGGGATTAGTCTTCCACCCGTAGAGAGACTGAACGCGCGAGGTCAATACTACGACAACATAGTTTGCTGCCTGGGATCAGAAAGGGGTGTTCGAGTGACCCTGCACGACCTTTTTTGTCTATTTATTCCACAAACTATGAACTTTGCGCTACACCCTTCTCTAAGGAACTTCACAAACATATAAGTGAAGGACACAAATTACACCCAGTCTCAGAGCAACAATTTGTCGATCACACAAAAGATTGTCCGGCGTTAGAATTGAACCCGTGACACTGGCATAGTAGGTTGGTATCTTAACCATTATGTTATCAGTGCAGTTAATTAATCATTGGCGTTGTATGAATTTATTACTTGTGTATTAAAGTGAAAAATATCAAAGCAGAATCCGATCCCATTTTTTTTTTTTGAGGTGGGTTGCGGTCGGCGCGCTCCTCGCACTACTCCGTCCGGGGTGACAGAGGGGCGTAAGCACGCTCACCCACGATGCACGTCGCCTTCGTCGTTGGGCCGACCACCGGAGCAGGATGAATTGACGTCAGTGGTCATCATCAGCACCGGCCGGATGGCCTCCACGATTCGCACCCTGAGCCGAGGCCTCTCCAGCCGGATTGCCCAACGGGCAATGATGTCTCGGCGGGCGTCGACGCGCTAGGCGGTGAGCTCCCTCAACGAGACCACACCGCTCGCACCTCTAGCGAGCATTTCCGCCTCCAGATCCCACGGGGGAGTCTCGGCCAACACGCACTCTGCCTCCGTCGCCACCGTGCGGTATTCGCGTATGGCCCTGACCGCCATGGCCCTCTGTGGTCGCCACAGAAGAGTCCTGAGTCGCACGGTCAGGGACCCCGCCCACACCAGTGCGCCGTACAGGGCCATCGACCGGATGACCCCCGCGTACAGCCGTCGACATGTAGCGCTCGGTCCGCCCACGTTCGGCATAAGCCACTATAGGGCAGACGCCACGCCGACGAGCTGTGGAGCGAGCTTGCGGAAATGCTCCCGGAACCACCATTGCCCGTCGAGCACCAGGCCCAAATACCTCATATGGGCCCGGATAATGATATCAACCGAATGGACGGTGATCGAGACGCCAATGGGAGGGCTCATGCGACGCCCATGGAACGAGAGGGCCTCCGTCTTGTCCAGAGCGATCCTCAATCCCAGCGACTCGATCTGCCTGACGATCTCTTCGGTGCCTAGAGTCGCCAGGCTTGCCGCCTCTTCTAGCGTCCCACCACGTTCTGTGACGAGCGTGTCGTCGGCATAACAAATCACGCCCAGCCCAGGCGGGAGGCTCCCCCTCAACGCCCAATCGTAGCCGTTGTTCCACAGGGCTTGTTTGATGACCAACTCCTGTGGGACACCGCACGTCATGGGCGTTCGCCTGCTCGGTTGGTGCAGAGGACACTGCGCCCCTCCAAATAGTCTGCCACTAGCCGCCTCAGGTAAGCTGGCACGCCGTGATACCGGAGCGCTTCCCTGATGCAGCTGAACGGCAGACTATTGAATGCGTTGGCGATGTCCAGGGATACCACCAACAGCACTCCCCCACCAGTGACGGCCTCAGTCGCCACGGCTTCAGGCGCATCAGAGCCGCAATTGTTGAACGACCCCTCCTCAACCCAAACTGGGCGTCCGACAGATCGGGTCCCGTGCCGACGAGGTGCCGCTCGATGCGGGCAGCTAGCACCCTCTCCAGTAGCTTGCCCGCATCGTCGAGCAGCACTATGGGCCTGTAGGCCGAGGCCGACTGTGGAGACCGTCCTGGCTTCGTCAGGAGCACCAGTCTCCCCTCCTTCCAGCACCCAGGGAACCGCCCGGACGCCAAACACGCGTCGAACAGCCCCCTGAGGCAGGGACCCAGGTGGTCAAGGACCAGGGCCAGCACACGGTTAGAAACACCGTCGGGCTCGGAGGCGGTGGATTTGCCGTGCATGCGCGCCACCGCCACCTCCATCTCGGGTTCCGTGATGGGCGACCTGACGCTGCCACTGATAACAAATAACGCTGCTCCGGTGGTCAGCCCAACGACAAAGGCGACGTGTTGTTCGGGTGGGTTGCGGGTGTGCGTGCTTATGCCCCTGTGTCGCCCCGGACGGAGTGGTGCGAGGAGTGCGCCGACCGCAACCCAACCCAAAAAAAAGGGGATCATTTTCGAAAAAATATTTAACACCTATTTCATGATTTTCAATGAAGAACTACTGCACTCAATTTCATTGGAATAACTTCAAAAACGGCAAAGTTTCATACTAATTTTGTACCCCTGTTTGATCCCCTTAAGAAATGAATTTTCCAAAATCCTTTCTTAGTGCCCCCCTACGTTATAAAGGGAATCCCTGTGCAAAATTTCTCCGGTGACAGACGGAGGAGTGTGTGGGACTCACCAGCCATTGCGTGACCGGAATACCCACTAAAACCACAGCGGCCCCTTCCGCGCTTTTACGGGGCGCCAGAGAGATCGTCTGATGACACTCGATCCCCGCCACCCCCACGCATGACCATTTGGCCACGTCCTATCGTCATTCAAGGCGGTGGAAGGAGTTGCGCATATCATATCGGCGTCTCCTCCTCTCTGGCCGCCGCCGACGGAGCGAGTCAGTGGACGCAAGCGCCTCGCGTTCTCGCTCCGCAGTCTCCTTCCTTGTAATGACGGTCTCACAAAATGAGGTCATCGACGACCAGCACCTGTCGCTGTTGAGCATCTGTGAAACGACGGTCGACAACCACAGGTCTATTCCGAGTTCCATCGATAGGATGTGGCGCTAGGACCCCCAGGCGTGGCAAACTTCCAATGTGTGGCGCGAATCATCGATTGCTGTGCCACATTCATGGCATCCTGGGGTCCCTTCTCTTCCAATTTTATGCAGGTACTTACCGAAGACCCCGTGTCCGGTAAGCACCTGCACCATCCTAAAGGTTAAGTTGCCACGCCTCCTCATGAGCCAGCGGTGGAGATGCGGCGCAATCGCCTCCACAGTCCCCTACCCTGCTATCGGGGACTCCAGGTCTTCCCTCCAACGCTGGATGACTTCCCTTCGGGCTACTTCTTGTGCTCTGCCCAGTCTCCTTGCGGAGACTTGCTCGCCGTTGGCCTGCACTGTGGCGCGGAACCGGTAGTTATAGTCTAGGCCCTGCGTTGATATGTTAGTCAGCTTCTCCTTTTATATGTATATAGATAAGCACCTAGGCTATAAAAAATCTGATTTGCCCCCCCCCTGGCCCAGAACCTGGGTACGCCCATGATTATTAACAAAAATTATAAACACCGTTATATTGTAATTAGGTAGGTACTGACCATTATAAATAAACTCTGCAACTTGATCAAGATGAAATATTGTTCTACTATGTGTGAATTAAATATAAACATAGTTTTATGACTATGGCTATGAAGTATGGCGTTTGTACAAACTAAGGGGCTTTGATATCGTGCGATACAGGGCCCTTCTTCAAATCTCATACAAATAGCTCTCCATAACGATACGAATATTTTAACGGAGATATTTGTGCTAAGCCCACTGATAGTAATTGTTGTTTTCAGTATCTCTTCTATTTCCTTGCAAAAATCGGTCAGCGCTTCCTTTTTTTTATGTTTAATTAATAATTATTGCTCACCAAAAGAAAAGCCTTGGAGGTATTGCGAACGTGAAACTTTCATAGTCTCTTAAATTAAATTTATTATTTCAGTGAATACATTTTGTGGCATTTTATATAATGTAAAGCAGAGAAAAAGCTTGTCTAATGAAATTTTAACAAAAGAACATTTCAGTTTTACTATAATTTATGAAGACAATTTTATAGCATTTGTTGTTTCAATATTTGTATAGCTTTTGTTCCCTTTGCCGGTCCAAAAGAGTGACTCCAGAATCGAAGAAGAATTTAAAAAAAAATTAAATACCGTATATAAATTATGATTGAGGAGGGTTGACGTCAGGCAGGCGGCCGGTCATAAAAGTCATTGCCGAAACTTTTTGCAATATGTCAAAACAGATGACATATTGCGTCGACCCCAAGGAATTGGGATAAGAGCAAGATGATGATGATATAAATTATGATTGTCAGTAGGACACGGAATCGAATAGAAAGTATTGATACTATACTCATATCTAAAAAAAAGTATTGTACTCATAAAAGTATCGAATAAGTATGGATACTTTAAAGTATCGAGTACTTTTACGGGGTTGTCGTTATGAGCTTTTTTTTAAGTTTCGAAATTAAGTGATAACTTATAATCAATTTCATGCAAACATTTTTTCTAAATCACTAAAATTTGCGGGATTCCCGTGATGAGCTCTTTTTTTAGAAATTGAATGGATGGAAAGAAACTCAAAATAAAACGCTATGCCAACACGTCTGACCATCGTAGTTATAGTAGGTCAAGTTCCCTCCTATTGTGGAGGAGGCTCATGCCAATAATGGGACTTATATGAGCTGAAATGATAATGATGATGAATGATTAGGGGCAGGGGTGGGTAATAACTCGTTAATCCGTTAATCGTTAATTAACGAAGTTAACATTTTGATTAACGGATTAACTATTAAGTTCAAAAATGTTAAAGCTCTTGTCCGAGGTGGGCATTAACTCGTTAATCCGTTAATCGTTAATTAACGAAGTTAACATTTTGATTAACGGATTAACTTTTAAGTTAATTTCAAAAAAGTTAACGCTCTTGTTAACTTCCGTTAAATTGAACTTCCGATAACTTTAGTCCGTTACATTAATCATTTGTTGACATGCTGTCATTTTGTTTGTTTGAATTACGCGCCACGCTACGTTCGTAATTGCCACGACACCTTGGGCGGCCCAAGTCGTAAAAGGAGTGTCGTAAAAGAGTTCCTCCCGCACACGATCCGCCCTCTCTTTCCGTGACACGGAAACGGCACATGGAAGGCGGCGACCGCATCCCAGTTCTTGACGCCATCGAGCACTGCCCTAGCGATAGTCGGCAGCTTCAGGTCGGCACCGTTAATTACGACGAGTTCAAGGCGCTGCTCTGTCCATGTAACACACACCTCAAGCGTGTACTGGGTCGTGTCCTCGTCGCAATCGTAATCGTGGCAGGACGGTGTGCTCTCCTTTTTCACGACCGTGGTCCGAATGGTCCGAATACAGTACCGAGGCCTCTCCAACCGGACTGCCCAATGGACAATAAGGTCACGGCGAGCGTCGTCCCGCCAAACGATCATCTAGCTAAACGAGACTAAGCTGCTCCCCAGCGAACCCCGCAAAAAACGAAACTGATCCTGAGCCTTCTTTAATTGCTATGGATTCTTCTATTTAGATTTTGATATCTCGGCTACCGGCAGCGGCGTATCCCAAACTAGTTTAGACAGATGCATACCAACATAATTTCACTACATGCTTTAGAATTCATCTATTTCTGTCAGCCTAAAAGCAGTCGTCGTTCTCGTCGTCTCAGCTGGTACATGTCCCATTGCTGGGCTCGAAATAGGAGGGAAATTGACCTACTATACCATGTTGGTATAGGGTTTTATTTCAAGATTTTCTTCTTTTGCACAGATGTGATATGCATATTATATCCCTTAGTCGTTTTTTACGACATCCACGGAAAGGATAGGGAGAGGTGAATTGTATTCTTACTCCTCCGTCACCACACGGACACGAAAGCAGTATAAGTTTTAAATGGTTAACTTTTAACGGTTAACTTTAACTTGCGTTAAATTTTAGCAAAGTTAACGCTTTAACGATTATCGAAGTTAGCATTTTAATTAACGATTAACGAAGTTAACTTTTGGTTTAACTGTGCCCACCTATGATTAAGGGATGGACATATTTCAAGTCATGATTTAGAAGGTTGAACAGTACCTTTGAAATACATGGCGTTACCATAAACATTCCAGTTTAAAATAAATAATTTCTACAATTTATTTGATACGATAGCTGCCAAAAAGTACTCATTGTATCGAGGATCGAGTACATAAGTAACGGTATCGAAAGGAAAAGTACTCGCTACTAAAAAGTATCGATTCTTTTTTCGTGTAAAAATAATTGTCATTTTGTCAATTTAATTGTCTGTCAGGGAGTTTCGGCGCGAATTTGGAAATGTCATGTTAAGCTCTTCTATTATATTAATTTTTTTAGTGTTTTATAGTGTTATATTGAATAATTATGCTGATATTTTATGTAATATAATACAATGCAGGTGCTGAAATATGGTGAATGTGATATAAGAGTGGTTTACGTGTATTTCCATATTCAACCGGAATTCCCAGAGAAATCATCTAATTAGGTTTTCAGCGCCTTATTAATGATAACGACTTGACTTACTGACTTACCATGACAATAAATAAGTTATTCAATATGAAGAAGTAAATAATATGTAAAGAAGTAAGCTGCGTGAGACAAGGCAGTATGATCGAAAAGACTTTAGCCTGCCCGGAAGGCGATCCAAACAAACAAAAAATTATAATTGACTGTCACATTTGCTATAATAATTCACAGGCTATAGATATAATTTAAATCGATTTTTTTATATTTATTTCTCAAAAATTTAATATTTTTATTTTTTCTTGACGGACTCTGTCTCGCACCAAATTCTAAACTACTATTGATAGAAACATGGCACCGAAATTAAAGTTTGCTGAAGGTATACATTTTGGTTATTTTATTTACCAAAATAAACATGTTTGTGTAGATAAATGTATCATATTAAATGTATTGCTTATATATTTTCAGGCGAGAAAGTATTATGTTTTCACGGGCCGTTAATCTATGAGGCAAAATGCCTCAAAAGTTCTGTGACCAAGGATAAACATGTCCGTTATTTAATACACTACGCGGGCTGGAATAAAAAGTGAGTTTAGGTGATTCTGTGATCTTTATAACTAAATGGACAGTTTATTTCTGATGTTGGATGGATGGATTAATTTCGGATGTTGATAAATAAATTATATTCTATTTTAGTTGGGATGAGTGGGTTCCAGAGAGCAGAGTGTTGAAATACAATGAAGCTAACGTGCAGCGACAGAAGGAGGTGCAAAGAGCACACTCGGCTCAGCCAGCAAAGACTAAAAAAAGTATGTCTATAAAATTTTATTTTGATCCTAAAATAAACTTTGCTGACATTAAAATTAAACTATTTCAATTAGTACAGTCAAAATTATACTATCAAATTATCAATCCATAAAATATCTGATGCAATTGCTTGTCCTTTTGCTTAGTAAAATGAAAGAATATTATGGTTTTATTCTAGACTGTCGTTCATATACCATTTTGCCATTTGCTTTGAATGGTATTTTATACATACTATTGACTAAGAGTTGTATAAGTGGAAATGTCTATCACTACATTAGGTAGGTCAGCAGTTATAACAGGTTATCATCATTGCAGCCACATACGCCCCACCATTGGGTGTGAGCCTCCTCTACAATGGGAGGGAATTTGACCTACTATACCATTCTGGTTAGACATGTTGGTATAGGGTTTCGTATCGAATTTTCTTTTTCTTGCACAGATGTTATGTACATAATATATGTCCATTGTTGGGCATACTATAAACTCAAGGTTGACTTGGAATTGTTCAAGAGATGTTATAATTGCTAAATTAGGTAGTGATATTAGTTGGTTGTTATAAATTTCCCACTGGTGTGATGCTTGCCATTCTGCTGGTAACCTGGCTACAAATTGTTTTCTCAACCCATAACTACAATGATTTTTTATTAAGAACGAATGGCTTTTTTTCAAATTATAGATAATCCATATATATATATATATATATATATCCATGTATATATTATCCATGTAGTGATGGAGTATGAATATAATTTACCACTCCCCATCTTGGCCATGAGTGTCGTAAAAGTTAAAATAGAACTCTATGCCAACCTGTTTGCGCAGCAAGTATATATCCTCTTAGTATAGAGGAGACTGGAACCAAACACTGGTACATATACATATGAGCTGAGGTGAGATAATGTATAATGATAATGTATTACCATATAGCTCAAATATGTCAACATTTGCAATGATATGTTTTCAGCACCAGCAAAAGGTCGGAAGTCTGAAGCTGCTGCAAGTGCCACTCCAGCTAGAGAAGAATCTAGAGCATCTACACCAGCAGGTAATTTTGCAATTTTGTTTCTGAATCAAGTATTATTTAAATCGAGGAGACCTTAGTTATATATACCATAAGGCTGATAATTTAACTATCTGTGAGGTGATGTAGTATGAATACAATTCACCCCCCCTGTTTCTTGCCTTGGATGTCGTAAAAGATGACTGAGGGATATAATATGCATATAACATCTACGCAAGAAAATGGAAAACTTGAAATAAGACCCTATACTGACATGTCTGACCAGCATAGTGTAGTAGGTCAAATACCTAACCTATTTCAGAGGTGGCTCAAGTTCAATAATGGGACATGTATGAGCTGAGATGATGCTTTATGCATCCAATATTTTTATAGTGGTAGGACTACATTGTTGACAGTTGACTGTCGAAGGTCAATGTCCGAGTAGTAACAATATGTTACTGCACTTGGTTTGATAAGCGAGAGAGCCGGAAACCCCACGTTCTGAGGGTGTTTGTGTGTAGTGGGTTTTAGTGATGCTTTTAGTATCACCGAACTCCATTGCAAGCATTCACACTCCCTTCACTTTCTTCGCGGTAGGTAGCGGCCTTGCAAAGGTCAATGAGCAGCAGTAACACTTACCATCAGGTGTACTGTTTGCTCCTGTGCTACTATTTGCAAAAAAAATCTATTCTTTTCTCATGTAGGTAGATATAATAATTATATTTGTATAACCCCAAAGAATACCATTCTCCTCCCTTATTATTGATGTCGTAAAATTAGTGGGACTACACAGTTGTCTGCCTGCAATTGTGGAGAATCTCATTATCATCATGGTGGTGGTAAATTGTTTTCTTACTCCGTGATTACCTCGGAAGCGGAGAATCTAGTTTCTCTAAATGTATATATCAGTATATAAATTTAGAGAAACCGGATTCTCCTAGCATGCTCAGGCATACGGTTCAAATTATTATGACCTTAAAATATCAGTAGGTATAGACCCGCACCGATCTTTAAAAAAATGGTATTTGTGGAATTGGATCAAAGAAGACACATTTATACTTATAACATTTATGCTTATATTAAACTTTTATTAATAAGTCAATTGGTTTCGAAGCTTATCACGCAATGCTGTTATCCCAATTATTTGGGTTCGACGCAATACTATATAATTTTCTTCCACACACTCCTAGCAGTCGTTTTTTCGATCTGCTCTTACTCCTAATGCCTTCAACATTCATATTTAAAGTACCTCACTCGATAACTTTTTCGTCACTGGCGCGGCGCATCTTTCAGACTTTCACACATCTATCACAATATTCGCATCACTTTTTTCCACATTTTCATACTATGTGAGATGAGTTCCATTCCTCGATAAATATTGCAACCTTGAACGTCCCCCTTATTTTAAAAAATGGGAACTAGCGCACTACTTCTTTACTCGTTGGGGACTTCTTTCCGCAGAATCTTATTGAAGAAAAAACTCGGCCACGTGTATCCTCTTGCAAAACCTTCTATACTTCAATTGGTATACCATCCGCTTCCACTGAATTTCTTCATACTTCTCACTGCCTCTCTTACTTTGTCTAATTTAATGTCTTTCACTAAGCCGACGTTCTCTGATAATCGCTTAACACATATGGACTAAATCCATACATTTTCCTTGTTCCTTAATATTTCTAAACACACCCTCTAGAACTCTTTTAATACACAATGAATGTTGTATTAAGATTTGTAAGGTATATAAAGCCTAGCTGTGGAAAATTTACCTGTGGCGAATATTGTATTAAATTTATTATGATTCATCATCATCATCACAGCCTATATACGTCCCACTGCTGGGCTCGTGCCTCCTCCACTGTGGAAGGGAAATTGACCTACTACACCACGCTGGTCAAACGGGTTGGTATAGAGTTTTATATCGAGCTTTTCTTCTCTTCCATAGATTTTAAATGCATATTATATCTCCTAATCGTCTTTTACGACACTGGGTAAGAAAGGGGGTGGTGAATTGTATTATTACTCCGTTACCACACGGAATTATTATAATAAATTGATATAATATATGTTACTGCAAAGTGCTGTGTGGTAGCGGCTTCGAATACTACCAACCCTTGCTTTGCTCGTGGGTGTCGTAAAAGACGACTAAGAGCCCTAGATTGACCCGGACCAACTCCATCTGGTACCATTTGGGTCAACGATTACATTCCCAAGGAGGGTTGACGTCAGGCAGGTGGCCGGTCATAAAAGTCATTGCCGAAACTTTTTGCAATATGTCAAAACAGATGACATATTGCGTCGACCCCAAGTAATTGGGATAAGAGCAAGATGATGATGATGATGTTACTGCAAAGTAATTATTTATTTATTAAATTTAATAGAAGGCACGATTGATGAGTATATTTTTGCATGTTTCACGAAGAAATTAATAGACAGACAAAAATTTTTGAAAATCATCTTAATATATTTTGCCAATGAATTTACCATCTATAGGTACTATTTCTACGAATAACTTTACTGTACAGATTTGTTTTTTTCACATTTTATTTAGTAGGTATGTTAGGGAGTTCCGAAATTAAAGTTTGCGGATATCAGAAATGAAAATATACCCGAAACCGATATATAGATTTCGTCTGATTTCGGTTAGGGTCGATATTTGTATCAGATACGTTACAGCAGGTTTTCAAGCATTTAACCGAAGGGACCGTTAAACTCAAAGTCTCTCCAAAGGGAAATAATACGATAATCACCATGATTACAATTTTCCTTCAACAATTCCTTAAAAATTCAATATCTGTAATCGTAACTGTTCGAAACAGTGGCATAATACGAGATAGTTTCATATATTTAACCGAAACAGATATAATCATTATTATCTCAGCCCATATATGTCTCCCTGCAGGGCTCAAGCCTCCTCCATAATAGGAGGGAAATTGACCCAACTGTACCATGCTGGTCAGATAGGTAGGGTTAGTGTTTTATTAATAGAATATTAGAATAATAATATAATATTATTCTAATATCTGTCCATGTGGTGACGGAATAAGAATACAATTCACCAGTCCCTATTTTGCCCGTGGGTGTCGTAAAAGACGACTAAGGGATATCATATCCCTTAGTCGTCTACGTAATACGTATAATACCTATGGAAGAGAAGGAAAACTCGAAAGAAAATCCTATACCAACCTGTCTGACCAGCATGGTGTGTAGTAAGGTAATTTTTCCTCCTGTTGTGGTGGAGGCTCGAGCCCAGTACTGGGACCTATATGAGCTAAGATGATCTGTATCCTGTTTCTAAACTTCATATTCATACCATCCCTGGTTATTAATATAGATGTTATACTATAGTGAGATTTATTTAATTGATTTCAGGTAAAGAAACGGAGCCGACAGCAACACCGGCTAAAGCTACGAAAACCCAAAGCAAAGATACGCCTGCAGATTCAGGATCTGATCAACCCAAGTGAGTTGATCTACATTTATCATCCTCTTATTACTATTCCATCCAGCCCATACTTAATATGTGTTTTCGCCCGGAATTTGCATTGGCAATTCGCATCTCGTTAGTGTGTACCTACTGTGAGCCTACTCTGGAAATCCATTTTAATTTCGAATCCGATTCAATTCCAATCTCACCAAACTTATATTTGGTACTCTTAAACAAAATCGAGAATGAATTGTTCGCGTTTGCCGTTGTTATTTTCATCAAATGTGCCGTATTTTCTTACTTTCAATTAATAACGTTATCGAACTCTTTCACTACAAAGACGTTTTGTTGAAATTGTACACCATTAACGATTTTAAACTACGTCAAAATCACGTTGGGAGTAGCAAATATTTGACTTAATCGACGAGAGTTTAAAAATATTCCACCGAATTTGATTCCAATCATGCGCTAATATAATATCGCTTTCAAGAGTACCAAATTTGCTCAAATTCGAGCTGCGATTGGATTTAGAATTTAAATCGAATTTCAAGAGTAGGCACACTGGTTTCCAAAATACCTAAGTAATTATATAGTTGGTATAGCCTAGCTCTTGCTCAGGAAAAAGTATTTTACTGCCCCTGAAATTCGTTTTTATTTAGTCGAAACTACTGTATACAGATAGCGAAACGTTGACTGCATATTTAAAAAAAAAATGTGAAAGTTAATATATTATGTCACCCCGACCTCCGCAGCACAGATACATAAATTAAAACTAATTAATGACAGAATTTTAATTGGGCTTGTTTTCTATCGAGTAACAAGAGATGGCGTTAGTAGTTTCATATATTACAAAGCAACAGCATCTGAGCTCATATGCTTCCTCAACCTTGGAGATGGAAAATTCACCTACTATACCTACCCACAACCGCCACCTCTTGCTTACCCATGAGAGTCGTCAGAATCGGCTAAAGATTTGCTACAAGAGCGGGCAGCAGCTCTCTCCTGCGAAACGCAAAATAGTTCTGCGATCGCCAACCCGCCTGCCAATTGTGGCGATTACGGCATTATCTCCACATATGAGTGAGTGACAAAATATGAGGGAGGCCCATGTCCAGCAGTGGATCATACTGATCAGTCGGGTTCATATTGTGTTTTATTTCGAGTTTTCCTTGTCTTGCATGGATGTTATTTGCGTATTGTATGACCTTAGTCGTCTTTTACGACGCATAAGCAAGGAAGGGGGTGCTGAATTGCATTTTTACTCTGTCATCACACGAAAGACGAAAAATTGTAACCTTTTTTCGTGCCTATATTTGCCAGTCTGACCAGCGCGTTATAGTAGGTCAATTGCCCTTGCATTGGAGGAGGCACGAGCTCTGTGGTGGGATGTATATAAGCTGTGATATTAATGATGATATTTAGAGAGAAAAGAATCATCATCATCTCGGCCCATATACGTCCCACTGTTGGGCTCAGGCCTCCTCCACTATGGGAGGGATATTGACCTATTATACCACACTGGTCAGACGTGTTGGGTTTTGTTTCGAGTGTTCCTTCTCTTGCATAGATGTTGCATGCATATTATAATCCTTTATTCGTCTTTTACGACACCCTGGGGTAAGAGAGGGGCTAGTGAATTGTATTCTTATTCTATCATCACACGGAAAATTATTAAAACGTTAATATTATTTTCAGAAAAAAACGAGGCAGATTAGACGTATCGATTGAATCAGAAGAACAATATTTAGCTAAGATTGAAGTGAAGATTAAAATACCTGAAGAATTGAAAGTGTGGTTGGTAGACGATTGGGACGTCATAACAAGACAACAGAAGCTCGCTATACTACCAGCTAAACTAACAGTATCACAGATAGTCGATAACTATTTAGCATTTAAAAAATCCAGCAAATCGCATAATCAAGCTAAAGAGTCTGTATTAATTGATATTACAGAAGGTATAAAAGAATACTTCAATGCGACATTAGGATCTCAACTATTATATAAATTTGAAAGGCCACAATATGGTGAAGTACTTCAAGATTATCCTGATACACCAATGGCACAAATATATGGTTCTATACATCTTTTGAGGTTGTTCGCGAAGATGGGACCGATGTTGGCATACACAGCTCTCGATGAGAAGTCCCTACAACATGTATTGACTCATATACAAGACTTTCTTAAATATATGGTGACTAATAGATCTACGTTGTTCAATTTGCAAGACTATGGGAATGCAACACCCGAGTATCATAGGAAAGTTCAATAGATTTTAGTTTTTAAGTTGACTTGTTATTAATAAAAGACGTAATATGTGCCTATATAATTATATTGTTTTAATTTTTATTTAAAAAAATCCGTGTGGTGCAGTGCCGGATTAAGGCAGCGCGGGGCCTGTAGCAAGGCAGTGCGGGGCCTGTAGCAAGGCAGCGCGGAGCCTGTAGTAAGGCAGTGCGGGGCCTGTAGTAAGGCAGTGCGGGGCCTGTAGCAAGGCAGCGCGGGGCCTGTAGCAAGGCAGTGCGGGGCCTGTAGCAAGGCAGCGCGGGGCCTGTAGCAAATTCTCTCGAGGGGCCCTTGGTCTTGGTTTGCTTCAGGTTCTCAAGTTTAGGGTATTAAAACAAAACTGTTAAGGCATGCAAAAGATTTAACGCTCCTATTTAAATCGATATTTTTTTAATTACAGTCAGACAGGCGTTGGAGCGCGGGGCCCGTAGCATTTGCTACTCTTGCTATGCGGCTAATCCGGCACTGGTGTGGTGACGGATTAAGAATACAATTCTCCACCCCATCACTTGACAGTGGGTGTCGTAAAGGAAGAGTAAGGGTTACAAAATGCCGCTAACATCAATGTAAGAAAAGGAAGACTCGAAATAAAACCCTATGTAAACATGTTCGGCATAGTATAGCAGGTCAAATTGCCTCTCACAATGGAGGAGGCCCGACCCCAATAGTGGGACATGTATGGGCTAAGATGATGATTATGAATATGTATTATGATTTCTGATGTTTACGCGAGTATTACACATTTTAAATAAAACTGCAGCATTCATGGTCACGGACGGATATGGTCCGCCCGTGACTATGAATGCTGCACTATGAACGCTGTATTCGAAACGTCGGGTAATCAAACACAAACGCGATAAAATCCGTAAAGTAGCTTTTTTTTTTAAATTATGAATATTTTTTTCTCATATGGTAAATGAGTAGCTATGTCTTTACTTCTTTACCACGCCTTATTTAAGGCGATCTCTTGCTCTTAGGTAGTTATAAAACTCCACTAAAAGATGCATAATAATATAATTGTGTGGTGTATGGCGAGGCTACGAATAATGCCAACTCATACATTGCTCGTGGGTGTCGTAAAACACGACTAAGGGCATACAATACGCAGATAACATTCATGCAAGACAAAGAAAACTTGAAATGAGTCTCTTGCTGTCTGATCAATAATAACATTACCAAGGAGGGTAGATGTCAGGCGGGCGGGCCGTCATAAAATAATAGTCATATTTAGTCTACGCCAAGTAATTTAGATGAAAGCTGGGCCGAGTATGTATGAGAGGTAAAACTCCTAACTATGCCTTATCAAAATGTCTGACCAGTGTGGTATTATAGATCATTCCCTCCTATTTTGGAGGAGGCTCGAGCCCAGCAGTGGAACATATGCTGGTATGATGATGAATACTTCAATTTAACTGAACAGATTATAATATGGTTTAAGTACGATTCATAAATGAGATGATTTTTTTTTCTAAATAAATAATTGTTCTCATTTTAGAAGTGTGATGATTTACTCTTTAGTGGAGGGTCTTCATCCATTAGGGATTAAATCCTCATAGCCATGGACGATTGGATGAAGGGTCTTTAAAGTACTTTCCGACTACGTACCTACGCTTGCTCGTCTGGCACCAAAAATAAATACGAAATTTAATCTCAAAATGCATTTTATGTAAAACTAGCAACCTGCTCTCGCTTCGCTTCGGTTTCAGTCGTCTTACCCGCGTAATTCCCGTTCCCGTGGGAATACCGGGATAAAATATAGCCTATGTTACTCCCTGATAGTATAGCTTTCCATTGGTGAAAGAATTTTTGAAATCGGTCCAGTAGTTTCGGAGCCTATTCAATACAAACAAACAATCAAATCCTTCCTCTTTATAATATTAGTATAGATTAAAGAAAAGAGCGTTAACTAAAAATGAGAATATGTATTTTGACAAATTCAAAAATGTCTTAGAATAATAACATATAGAAGGTAAGTTCGCGCACAAAAAGTAAAGCATTTCAATTGGAGCCTAATGGAGCTTACGCCGGAAGTGTTCCGTAATGTACAAGTCATTGTACTGCACGTACGTACGCAACTCTTAAAAAATAAATAGGTAATTATGACGGTTTGTGCATTCAAATGGTGTCATAACACATTTGTAAAACTTAAAAAGGTTTTTAACGTCACTTTTAAAAGTATTTCGACGATTAATGTTAATAAAAACAAAATTTGATTTCATAATTTGTATAGTGGTGTGCGTGTGTACGTGTGTAATCGTCTGCGCGCCATTAGTGTTTTTAGATTCAAATTTCGAACCATCGAAGTATTGACACTATCCTTCTATACGTTATTATTCTAAGAAAAATGTTTTATAATCTTGGGAATATGGAAAGAAAAAAAGAAACTTATAACGATCCTATACTTAGAATAATAACGTATAGAAGGATAGTGTCAGTACTTCGAACTTTAAAAATTTGAATCTAAAAATACTAATGGCGGGCAGACGATTACACACGTACACACGGAAACCACTATACAAATTATGAAATCAAATCTTGTTTTTATTAACATAAATCGTCGAAATATTTTTAAAAGTAATGTTAAAAACCATTTTATGTTTTTCAAATGTGTTGTGGCACCATTTGAATGTACAAGCCGTCATAATTACCTATTTATTTTTTAAGAGTTGCGTACGTTCGTGCAGTGCAATGACTTGTACATTACGGGACTGTTCCGGCGTAGGCTCCATTAGGCTCCAATTGAAATGCCTCACTTTTTGTGCGTGGACTTACCTTCTATATGTTATTATTCTAAGGATCCTATACTTAGACGAAAATCTTATATCTTTAAACGAGCAATTCTTGTATATATATATATATATATCTGTGGCCATAGGTCAGAATATGATAAGTACAAATTCATTCATCAATATCCACATGAATACTACGCATTGTACAATGAATTTTAAGTAATTTTACAAATTAGAAATACATTTCCTTAGAATAATAACGTATAGAAGGATAGTGTCAATACTTCGAACTTTCAAAATTTGAATCTAAAAATACTAATGGCGCTCAGACGATTATACACGTACACACGCACACCACTATACAAATTATGAAATCAAATTTTGTTTTTATTAACATAAATCGTCGAAATACTTTTAAAAGTAATGTTAAAAACCTTTTCAAGTTTTTCAAATGTGTTGTGACACCATTTGAATGCACAAACCGTCATAATTATCAATTTATTTTTTAAGAGTTGCGTACGTACGTGCAGTACAATGACTTGTACATTACGGAACGGTTCCGGCGTAAGCTCCATTAGGCTCCAATTGAAATGCCTCACTTTTTGTGCGTGAACTTACCTTCTATACGTTATTATTCTAAGTACATTTCCTTAATTTTAAAAATATTTTTTGTCATATATGCCGAGTGTCACGTATTTTAATAGTCCCTTCAAGATTTCTCAATAATTTAATTTGCTTGTCCTGTAAAGTAATGAATTTGTATTTATCATATTCTGACCTATGGCCACAGATATATACCTATATATATATATATTCAGGATCTCGGAAACGGCACCAACGATTTTGATGAAACTTGGCATACTAGAGGAATCGGGTACAAAAAATCGATCTAGCTAGGTTTTGTTTATAGAAAACGAACGAACGGTCCAACGAAGAAGGCGACGTGGTGTTCGGCTGGGTTGCGGGTGTGCGTGCTTACGCCCCTCTGTCGCCCCGGACGGAGTGGTGCGAGGAGTGCGCCGACCGCAACCCACCCCCAAAAAAAAGGCAATGTAGTATATCGTATTTTATTAGGACACAAAGTACTTTTTACCTTCCCGCTACAACAATCAAGGTACATAGTTATCGGTTTCTTCTCAATTTTCAAGTTTTTGTCAGATCTCGGCGCTTTGAGGTCCTAGGAAACTGCTCTGACGATTTTCACGGCATACATGCGTGCGTGTATGTGGGTGTATGTCAACCTCTCATAACTTTGGAATGGGGCGTCCTATTGAAACGTGGCTTGTGGCATCTTAGGAGGCTTTACTAATCTTAGATGTCCTGTAAATTTAAATCAAATTGATATGGTAAACGAACGTTTAGCAACTGAGTTATCAGATAAAACTACTATTGGTCTAAAAATATTTCATAAAATGTATGTAGTCACTCAGACTAGTGTTTAATTTTGTATTAAATCTAATAAAAGATATAGTATTTTATTAGATTGGGTTAGGTTAGAAGTTTAACCCCAAACGCACGAGCCGAGCGAGCGAAGCGAGCGTGCCGCGGCAGCGGCCGGCGAGTGCCAGAAGCAACTTTAGGGCATTTCTCCCATTAATCTTCGCACACAACCTTATCACCCATTTTGCAATAAAAATAACTAACAACTGACTGTCACGGCGATATGAGGATAGAAATAACTTTTTGTTAAATGACTTTTTAATACTTAACACATTTAACAAGTGTAGTGTTTGCTAATGGATCATTTGCTAAGTAAGTTTTTGTAAGATGATACTTTTGTCAAATGTATCGTTTGCCAAATGATCATTTGGTGAAACGTTGTTTGTCGAATGACCATTTGTCAATAGTTTTTTGGTGAATCATTAGGGAACCTCGCAAATCGCGTTGAAATTGGTTCATTTGTTTCAAAGATATCCTAGAAAAACTAAAATCAGGTATAGGGTTTTTTTTAGTAATTCTGATTTGATTGATTTAAAAAAAAAACCTTTTCAATTAAACATAAAAGACAATAAAAATCGAGAATAAAATTAATCATTGTTAGATTTTTCAGATCGAAGAGTTCAAAATTGCAGAGCAAGCTCGATAATAAGCTCGAAGAGCTCAAATATTTGTCATTTCATATTGCGTTAAACGTTATAGACTTGAACGTTTTTAAGAATTTTCATCGTTCATTATCCAATGTACATTATATCGCAAAAAAAGGTGCCAACCCTATGCGTGACCCAATTTTTACAAATTTTTAAACACCGCTCTCCATCGGTGACTATCTGATAAAGTATGTGGCCAAGACCCAACTTTAAACCACGCTTTGAGTAGTTTTTAAAGACAGGGGGCTCTTCCTAAAATAGATCATGTAATATGCCTTCGTTGCTAACCATTATTTGGGGAAAGAATTTTAGAAACAACTATGTAATGAAAATAGAAATGATAGGATTGCGGCGAAAAGGGTTGATAATGGTTTGTTATGTATTTTAAAATAGAAGGGAATACATTTTCTCGATCTTGAAATGAAAAACTTGATCAAAACCCTTATCTACGCATGCCTCGTTTAAAAAAGGTTAAGTATTAAGTGTGGTGATGGAGTAAGAATGCAGTTCACCATCCCGTCTTATCCGTGGGTATCGTAAAAGACGATTATAGGGTGTGATGCGCAGATAATATCTTTGTAAGAGATGAAAAACTCTATATAAAATCCTATGCCAACACGTCTGACCAGCGTGGTATTACTATACCACGCTGGTCAGACGTGTTGTCAATTCCCCTTGTCAATTTCCCTTCCATTACGGAGCAGGCCCGCACCGAACAGGCGGACTGATATGGTGATAATGAAATTAAACTGTATTTTAGACATAGGTGTCGCGCACATAACCGTGTGAGCACGAAAAGAGCCCAGTATTTTGACATTACAAACAGACACTCCAATTTTATTTATAAATGAAAAGTGGGTATTTTGATATTGCGATTCCAAATAATTGGGATAAGAGCAGCAAAATTACTACTACTACTATTTGCCACTTATTGATAGGCAAAAAGCAAAAATTCATTAAAAAATCTGATATATATACGAATCATCATCATATTAGCTTATATAAGTCTCCCTCCACAGTGGGAGGAAAAATGAACTACTATTCCACGATGGTCAGACGTGTTGGAAGAGGGTTTTGTTTTAAGCTTTCCTTCTCTTGCATAGATTTTATAAGCGTATTATACCCCTTAGTTGTCTTTTACGACATCCACGGGCAAGATAGGGTGTGGTGAATTGTATTCTTACTCCGTCACCACACGGAACACACATTATTTATAGATTTTATCACGAGTTAGTCCGTAGAAATAATTTTATTTATAATGTGGATTAAAATAGTATTTCTTTAAAATCTGGATGAATTTTTGCAGCTGGTACTTGTAGGTGCATAGGGAAGTATAATCAAGAAAAACGGCAAAATACCTGATACGGTGCCGACCTCAAATAATGTCACAATTAATTATATCAACTATCATATTGCTGAAACAAGGTGGCAAATTAATATTAATGTATTATACAACAAATAAATAAACATCTTGTAACCTTTAAATTTAACGTTTTAATTACTGCAATAAATACCATGCAAGACCGGTAGCAGGGCCATGTTGAGCGAGATGACTCATGCGCTGGAAAAAACTCGCTCGCGCATAACCAATATGGCGGAGTTCACTATATTTACTGGCTGTAATGATATTACTTTTATTAAATATTGCCATTACGTTATTAATCTGATACGAACTTAAGATTATTTGATAGGTTTTATTTAGTAATTTTCAAATTTGCGTTAAGAATATTATATAATAACTAGCAACCCGCTCTCGCTTCGCTTCGGCTTTACTCGCGTAGTTCCCATGGGCATGGCGGGATAAAATATAGGCTATGTTACTCCCTGATATTATAGCTTTCCATTGGTGAAAGAATTTTTGAAATCGGTTCGGTGGTTTAAGAGTGAAAGCGTAACAAACAAACAAACTTACTTTTGCATTTATAATATTAGTAAGGATTTAGTAATGTGTTACAGACATGATTTTTGTGTTGTGATGGAGTAAGAATACAATTCACCACCCCTCTCTTGCCCGTGGGTGTCGTAAGACACGACTAACGGATTATAATATGCATATAACATACTAGCAACCCGCCCTCGCTTCGCTTCGGTTA
This sequence comes from Lymantria dispar, assembly GCA_032191425.1. Classification (NCBI taxonomy): domain Eukaryota; kingdom Metazoa; phylum Arthropoda; class Insecta; order Lepidoptera; family Erebidae; genus Lymantria; species Lymantria dispar. Next base: position 9,631,024 of record CM063452.1, on the reverse strand, counting down.
TAGGTTATAGTCGTTTTACCCGCGTAGTTCCCGTTCCCGTGGGAATACCGAGATAAAATATAGCCTAGTTTACGCCCTGATATTATAGCTTTCCATTGGTGAAAGAATTTTTGAAATCGGTCCAGCCGTTTTGAAGATTACCCGGAACAAACAGACAAAAATTTTATAATCGCCATTTTAGGCATAGGTGTCGTGCAAATAACCGTGTGAGCATGAAAAAAACCTATTATTTTGACATTACAAACAGACTCCAATTTTATTTATTGGTGTAGATATTCAAGAGATGGAAAAGTCGAAGTAAAACCTTTTACCAAAACCTCTGACAGCTTTGTCTAGTTGGTCAATTTCTTCCTTACCGTGGAGGAGGCCGAAGGACAATAAAGGGACGTATATGAGCTGAAATGATGATGATGAGGCACAGTTTCCTTTTCTTTGAATGTCGTTTAAAACCATGAAAGTAGAAAAAAGTCTTGAAAGCTAAACTTTTACACGTACAACTTAATATAAAAAAAATGAAACTAAAGAAACAAATGCCTTTGGTGTAATTTAAGGGTTTCTATGCCTCATCATTCATCATCATCATTCATCATTTCAGCCTATCGCCGTCCGCTGCTGAACGTAGGCCTCCCTCATATAGCCAACTGAAGTGAAAATCGGGGACGAAAGATTCTTTGCTGCTGACTCGATGACGAAATAAATAATGCAGTTTACGATGTTAAACCGTTGGAATAACTTACAATGTTACTAAGATTCGTGGAAATCTGTTGGAAGCACATGGAACGACCGGTTTTACATGGAAGGACCGCTTGACACTGGCATGTTGGTTATACGGAAAACTCAAATCCAATATTGACATGTATAGAAGAAGAATACAATACATTTGATGGCTTGAAATGTCCTTTGATACAAGTTCATAAGTATTATTATATGATGATGTATATTATATGATGATTGGCAAATGAAATTGCCAACTTGTCCATTTATGTACAATAATAGTAAATCAGCCCTATCAAGTAACACAAGGCTTCGGAACAGATGGCTTGCTTGAATCTGTAATGTGTTGCAATCGACGTTATGAACTTGACGATGGCCAAGTATAGCATTACATTTAACTTTTCACACAACTCTTGCGTCAGATTAATCATCTTAATATGTACTTATTATAACTGCCAGTTTATTATACATACTTATATAGATGCGTCTGTGCGGTCATTGAAAAGCGAAAATGAGATTTATTGTTCGGATGGTTCGTTTCGTCTTACCATCCGGTAGCGCCGGGCTTTTACAGCTCCGTCTAATTTAGCACTAAATCTTGGTATTATTTTAGCTCATATACATACGTCGCAGTTTTAGGCCCGAACCTTGGGAAACCAAAGGAAATTGATACATTTTGCCACGCTAGTTAAAAGTTTGGTATAGTGTTTTATTTTGAATTTTCCTCTTCTTGCAGCGATGTTGATGATGATGAATCCATAAAAATGGTTAAATTTCGTAACACTCGTCTAAACATCAGAAATCATTAATTTAAATCGTAAATTAAAATTGACACGCCTAATTAAAATTGACACGCTTAATTTTTTTGTATAGATGGTATCTGCATATTATAATCCCTTTTTTTTTTTTTTTTTTTTTTTTTTTAGTCGTCTTTTACGACAGCGACGAGCAAGAAATGAAGCGGTGAATAGTATTCATCACACGGCAACGGATTAATGTTTATCCCTTCAAAATTGTACTGCCTCATTGGTAATATGTGCTAGACCCAAGCTCACAGTGAAACAAGTTTAAGGCTGAATCGTTATTTGGTAAAAATTTTGAGTTCAGGATTATGCTACTTAATTGTTTAGATTTTCAAGGAGTTTCTCAGTAAATATTCAATAACAGGCTTAAAATCTAAAAGATTGTGATGCATTAGCATCAATAGCCTTGTTCCCTGTTATGTGAAAATAAAAAATGTGGATAGAAATATGCCACGTATGATAATTACATTTTAATAAGACTCAATATGGCATCAAGAAAGCTGACCGATACAGGTTAATGGCCCTTTCTTTAAAACACGTATTGTTGAATTGTTGTTTTAAAGGGATTTATTCCGGCACGTTTGCGTCTATATTTCTTTTCCTCACTAAATGTTCTTTTTATATTAACACTAGCAATCCGCCCTCGCTTCGCTTCGGTTATAGGTTATAGTCGTTTTACCCGCGTGGTTCCCGTTCCCGTGGGAATACCGGTATAAAATATAGCCTAGTTTACGCCCTGATATTTGCTTTCCATTGGTGAAAGAATTTTTGAAATCGGTCCAGCCGTTTTGAAGATTACCCGGAACAAACAGACAGACAGACAAAAATGTTTTAATTGCTATTTTAGGCATAAGTGTCGTGCAAATAACCGTGTGAGCATGAAAAAAGCCTATTATTTTGACATTACAAACAGACACTCCAATTTTATTTATTGGTCTAGATAATGTAGACATATTGTGTTCATAACTGCAAACTTTATATGTGTAGTAATTTCGAGGGTACCGTGTTTAATTATGGTAATGGACAATTCCGAGTAAGATAACGTTTTTATGCTTAATGTACTATAGAATAAATTTTAAATAGGTTTATTTTGAGTTTTACGTTACTTTTGTTATTACTTCTGAAGATAGTAAATTTTAAAGATGTTGATTTACTTTTCTACGTATATTTTTTATGCGTTTGATAGAAGATGAGAGACATAGTTTACAAGATGTTAAGCGACAGCAGCTCATGGATCTCAGTAGTCAGATTTGCCGAGTACAAGCCCGCAGTATGGTTGTATTTTAAAAAATATATCGCCATTCCTCAGTTTCCTGTGATCGTTATAAAGCCTAGCTAAGGAATACCTAGGCGGTAGATGGAATCCGTATCTTTGGAAATTCATAACACCAACTATATTTGTTTAACGTTGTGGATAATGATGAAAGATTGACGGATAGAGCACAAGCCTCATACACATCATCATTGTCGTCTTAGCTTACATACGTCCGACAACTGGACTCGTGCCTCCGCCACAACAGAAACAAATTGACCACACTGATCAAATGGATTTATTCTTTAATCCGCGTGGTGACGGAGTAAGAATACAATTCGTCTGCACTCCGTGTCCTGGCCGTGGATGTCGTAAAAGACGACTAAGGGATAAAATATCTATGCAAGAAAAGGAAAACTCAAAATAAAACCCTATACCAACACGTCTGACCAGAATGTTGTAGTAGGTCAATTTCCCACTCATTGTGGCGGCAACTCGAGCCCAATAGTGGGACGTATGTGCGCTGTGATTAGGGATGTGACCTGGAGGGAAAATAATCGATTTTTGTGTTTTAAAATAAATCGATTATAAAATAATCGATTATTTTAAAATAAATAATCGATTTTTCTCCCAACAAGGACCTTTTTTTTTTGAGGAAATGTGAGCTTTTTTTTCTAATATATCTACTATGAAACAATCGTGATGACTTTTTTTTTTAGGAAATTGGCCGTGAATAATCGATTAATTTCGAATAGTAAAAAATCGATTAATAATCGATTTTTATTATTTTGATAATCGATTGTAAAAATCGATTATTACAAAAAAAATATCGATTAATAATCGATTTTTTTAAAAATCTTGCACATCCCTAGCTGTGATGATGGTAATGATCAGACGGATATTATAGGGTCACATTTCGAGTTTTCCCTCTCTTGTCATGTCGGTTGCATTTTAATCCCTTAATCGTCTATACGACATCGAAGATAGGGAGGTAAAAGCAAAGGGGGTGGTGAATTACATACAGATTCAGAAAAATTGTGGATCGCATAAAGTGTTGTCCTGCTTCTTCTTTTTTTTTTTTTTTTTTTAATGGGTGGGCTATGGTATGCGCACGCGCGGTCCAATCCATCCGAGGCGATGAAAGGACGGCGCGCGGGCCCGTAACCCACCCGTACCCACGTCACCTCGTTGTTGGGCCGACCACCGGAGCAGATGTAACTTGTCGTCAGTGATCGGCCCGATGGAATACCCTTTCGGGTAACGTCACCTCTCGACGTCCTGGGACGTCGGTCGCCGTCGCGTGGTCAGCCTCTCCGCGGGTGACGGACAATTCCCCGGTCCGATCACCCGTGGCCTCGGCTAGGGCGGCATTAGGCGCAGATACTCGCGCCTACGCCGCCCGAGTTGCCGACGGCGGAACGTGTCGCCGAATAGGAGCTCTACTCGCACACGATCCGCCGTCTCCTTCCGTGAGATTACGGCCTCACAGAAGGCGGCGACCGCGTCCCAGTTCCTGACGCTGTCGAGCATCTCCCTGGCGATGGTCGGCAGCGTCAGGTCGGCACCGATAATCGCGACGAGTTCACGGCGCTCCCCCTCCCACGCAGCACACACCTCGAGCGTGTGCTGCGCCGTGTCCTCGTCGCAATTGCAGTGGTGGCAGGACGGTGTGCTCTCCCTCCTGACAATCTTGTGCAGGTACTTCGCGAAGCAACTGTGCCCCGCAAGCACCTGCATCAGTCGGAAGGAAAGCACCCCGTGCGTCCACTCCAACCACTCCATCAGCACCGGCCGGAAGGCCTCGACGGTCCTGACACCGTACCGAGGACTCTCCAGCCGGACTGCCCAACGGGCAATGACTTCCCGGCGGGCGTCGACCCGCCAGGCGGTGACCTCTTTGATGGAGACCATACCGCCGCGGGCGCGCGTCTCCAACACCCGCCGATAAATGTCGGCGAGCATCTCTGCCTCCAGGTCCCACGGGGGGTTCCGGCCAGGAGGTACGCTGTCTCCGTCGCCACCGTGCGGTAACCACGTATGGCCCTGATCGCCATGACCCCGGTCAGGGACCCCGCCCACACCAGTGCGCCGTACAGGGCCATCGACCGGATCACCCCCAGGTACAGCTGTCGGCACGTAGCGCTGGGTCCGCCCACGTTCGGCATCAGCCGTGAAAGGGCGGACGCCGCGTCGACAAGCCGGGGAACAAGTCGATGGAGATGCTCCCGGAACCAAAAATGCCCGTCGAGCACCAGGCCCAAGTACTTCATGTGGGCCTGGATGCTGATGGTAACCGACTTCACGGTGATCGAAGCGCCGGCGGGTGGCCCGGCGGTACGGAGGCCATGGAACAAAGGGGCCTCCGTCTTTTCCAGGACCACCCTCAACCCCAACGCTTCGATCCGCCTGACAATCTCCTCGGTGCCGAGAGTTGCCAGGCGTGCCGCCTCCACTAGCGTCCCACCCTGGGCTGTGACGAGTGTATCGTCGGCGTAGCAAATTACGCCCAGCTCGGGTGGGAGGCTTCCTCTCAACGCCCAGTCGTAGCCGATGTTCCACAGCGTCGGACCCAGAACCGACCCCTGCGGGACACCGCACGTCATGGGCGTTCGCACAACGTCCCCTACTCGGTTAACGTAGAGGACGCTGCGCCCCTCCAAAAGTGTTGTCCTGCTTGGGATTCGATCACACAAAACTGGCACAGTAGGTTGGTATCTTAACCATTACGCCGTCTGTACAGTTGGGTTTCAATAAACTTTTTTCTGTCTGTATATCGAAAAAGGTTATAAAAAAAGATACAACACATAGACGTCAAGCTGTGATCATTAATATTAACATACATATATTTAGACGGCACAGATGGCCTAGTGGTTTAGATACCGACTTACCGTGCCAGTGTCGTGGATTCGAATTCTACGCGAATCAACACTATGTGATCCACAAATTGTTCTTCTGTGTCTAGATGCAATTTGTGCGTTAGTTATACATATGTTTGTAAAGACTCCCGGATCCCCCAACAAAAGGATTATTTTCTAAGTGTAGGATGTCGTCGTTAAAAAAAAAATTAAAAAAAACAAATCACTGATAGTATCAGCTTACAGAGGTATATTGTTTGTATATAATCCTCACCACAGAGTTTATATATTTTGTGTATTGACTGTGGGTGAGCGCTGATAGCTCTCAACCCGAGGGGTTTTTTTTTTTTTTTTTTGGGGTGGGCTGCGGTCGGTGCACTCCTCGCACCACTCCGTCCGGGGCAAGAGCACGCACACCCGCAACCCACCCGAACACCACGTCGCCTTCGTCGTTGGGAAGACCACCGGAGCAGGGTTACTTGTCATCAGTGGTCGGCCCGACAGAATACCCCCTATTTGGGGTACCCTTCCATCGACTGACGTCCCCCCCTCGGGGAGGACGTCGATCTTTTCTCACGCGGTAACCCGAAGGGCTACGAGAAATACAAGGATTGGTAGTATCCGTAACGGCTACCACACAGCACGGGTATTAAATGACATGATAAAATGTGGATTCCAATTATTTAACACTTCAGGGAAAATACAGTCATACAAATTGATATGTCAGTGGTATACTCAAACGGATTGCGTGCTAAGAATATGTTTAGTCCATAAATAATGAATATTTATGGACTAAATATATTCATAGCACGCAATCAGTACTAATTATCTGATCTTATATTAATAGACTAGCTGTCCCCCCAGCTTCTTATCTATACCAATAAATAAAATTAGAGTGTCTGTTTGTAATGTTAAAACAATGGGCCTTTTTTATGTCTGTCTGTCTGTCTGTTTGTTCCGGGTAATTTCAAAACGGCTGGACCGATTTATAAAATTCTTTTACCAATGGAAAGCTATGATATCAGGGAGTAAACTAGGCCATATTTTATCCCGGTATTCCCACGGGAACGGGAACTACGGGAATAAGGCGACAGAAACCGAAGCGAAGCGAGGGCGGGTTGGTAGTAACATAACATAAATTGTTGAACTCACATATTTATTGTTATTCTGAGACAAACGACTTCATTTTGAAATATTCTGTTTATTAATAGGTCTTTACCTATGTAATTGCCGTTCTGCAGTACTGACCATTTCAAATCAAAATAATTTTTGTTTGGCTAAGAATTCTAATATCAAATTAATTTTATTTTAAAACATGGAATTCATTTTCCAAAAGTAGTCATTTGTTAATTAAATAGTGTTACGTTTTCATCGCATTTCAATCTTTTTCGTCATCATGGATACGTTAAAAATTCGAGTAATTATGGAATATGAGTATCGTCGTGGCAGCAACGCGGCACAAGCGGCACGCAACATCAACGACGTTTACGGAGCTAACACTACAAACCAACGCACCGCCTGTTATTGGTTTGCTCGCTTCCGTTCTGGAAATTTCGACCTGAAAAATGAACCTCGCGGTCGTCCGAAGACTTTGGTCAACAATGACGAATTAAAGGCGATTGTGGAAGCCGATGATACACAATCTACGGCTGAATTAGCAGCAGCTTTCGATGTTAGCGTCAAAACAATATTGGTCCATTTACGTCAAATTGGCAAGGAAAGAAAGCTTGACAAATGGGTGCCCCACGAACTCAATGAGCGCCAGCGCGAAGTACGCGTCGTGACATGCCTTGCATTGCTCAACAGACACACAAATGAAGGAATTTTGAAACGCTTTGTTACTTGCGATGAAAAATGGATTCTGTTTGATAACCGCAAGCGCTCAGCAAGTTGGTTGGATCTTGGTTCAGCACCTAAACAATGCCCTAAACGAAAACTTACCCCTAGAAAAGTGATGGTCACTGTTTGGTGGTCTAGCGCCGGTGTGATTCATCACAGCTTCTTACCAAACGGGGTGAGCATTACTGCAGATGTGTACTGTGAAGAACTGAACACAATGATGGAGAAGCTGGCACATCTCCAACCAGCATTGGTCAATCGCTCGTCTCCGCTGCTCCTGCACGACAATACGCGACCTCATACTGCACAGCAGACGGTCTCCAAGTTGCAAGAATTGGGGTTAGAAGCTCTCCGTCATCCGCCATACTCACCAGACCTTGCGTCTACAGACTACTTCTTTTTCCAGAATTTGGATAACTTTTTGGCGGGAAAGAAATTGAATACCCGTGAGGCAGTACAAAATGCCTTTGAAGAATTTGTTGCCTCCTGTCCAGCTGATTTCTTTAAGAAGGGCATCAATAAACTGCCGCTGCGTTGGCAAAGATGCATTGATTGCATGGGTGATTACTTCGATTAATACAAATAAAAAATACATGAAAAAATCGTTTAATTTTTTTCATACATAACGGCAATTTCATAGGTAAAGACCTAATATTTCGAAATAATCTCTCAGTCCTCTCCTCATCAGCCTGTACACAACACATTGGGTTCAGATCTTCTCTATAATGGTAGCGGCATTGATCTCATTATTATCACAGCATACATCTACGTCCCGTGCTGGACTCGCGCTTCCTCCTCAATGCAAGGGAAATTGTGCTACAGTACCACGCTGGTTAGACAGGTTGGCTTTATTTTGAGATTAACTACTCTCATATGTTATTTATAATAATCCCTTAGCCGTTTATTACGACGGGCAAAAAAGGTAGGTAATAGTGAATAGTATTCTTACTTTGTCAATACACGAAAATTATTAAAAAAATATCTATTGATTCACAGATAAACAAACTCTTCAGTTTTATTAATATGGATTACGACACTATTAAACAAATTAGTTCTGTCCGGCACCATTCCGATTCTTTATATAATCTGAACACATTTACAAGTTTAATTCTCGTATTTATATACAGTTATCTGATGTCTGGTGCATGTGGAAACGTAATCAGGGTTTGCGAATGCCTTAAATGGTAGAAAATATGTTGTCTCGATTGCAACTTGACGGTCGGAGGTTGGCGACACGGTGGCGACAACAATGATAATAATTGTGGCAGACATTATGTATTGTTCAGAAACCTATAATTTATAAAGTATATAAAATATCTATAAAATTTATCCATTTAAAAAGATTATTTTATCCTTGTGGTGACGGAGTAAGAATACAATTTACGAACTTCTATATTACCAGGGTAACATAAAAGACGATATATAGATACAAAACCGGTTTCACCAGCGAAGTACGGCAGTCCAATTTCTTCTATTATAGAGAAGACTCGAATCTAATAGTGGAAGGTATATTAGCGGAGATGATGATGAAGAGTTAAGAATACAATGTGCCTTTACTGTTGTTAAAAATAGACCAAAGTATTACTAGGCAAATGGACTGTGACACTGACGTTAGGAAATTTATAACTAACTAGCAACCCACCCTCGCTTCGCTTCGGTTTTAGTCGTTTTACCCGCGTAGTTCCCGTTCCCGTGGGAATACTGGGATAAAATATAGCCTAGTTTACGCCCTGATATTATAGTTTTCCATTAGTGAAAAATTTTTGAAATCGGTCTAGCCGTTTTGAAGATTACCCGAAACAAACAGACAGACAGACAGATAGACAAAATTTTTTAATTGCTATTTTAGGCATAGGTGTCGTGCAAATAACCGTGTGAGCATGAAAAAAGCCTATTATTTTGACATTACAAACAGACACTTCAATTTTATTTATTAGTATAGACTATTGGCAACCATATGGTAAGCGTAGTTATTATAGTATTATCTCCTTAGAAAGGCTTATGTCCAACAGTAAAAAATAATAGGCCAATGATTGGAAGCAGAGGATAATTAAGAAGAATTTCAACCATTATTTATTGCGGGTGATGTATTCCTCTCGAGTTATTCAAGTCTCATTGATGAGTTAGTCTTCTTAAGAATTTTTTCCAACTTTATAGAGTCACTAGCATACCCGCCCTCGCTTCGCTTCGGTTACGGTCTCCTAACCCGCGTAGTTACTATTCCCGCGGGTATACCAGGATAAAATATAGCCTATGTTACTCCTCGATATTATAGCTTTCCATTGGTGAAAGAATTTTTGAAAACGGTTTGGTGATTTAAGCGTGAAAGCGTAACAAAGAAATAAACAAACAAACTTACTTTTTCGTATTTATAATATTAGTAAGGATTCATGTCTAACAGTGCTATATACTTATATTAGAGCTGGATGTATTAAAGTAATCCAGAGTCTGCATAAAATTTATATAGTTTAAGCTCCATTTGTTTGAGAGATCAACAGCGGATGGCGAAATAATGAATGATAAAGTTGAATGATGTTACGTCAATTGTGGCGGTGATAGAGTAAAACCATGTATTCTCTCGCCCATAGCTGTAGAACACGACTGAGGAATATAATATGCAGATAACATCGATGCGAGAGAACTTGAAATAAAACCCTATGCTAACACGTGTGATTAGCTAGATTTAGTAGGTCAAATTTCTTCTCACAATGAGTGATGAGACTAATATTCTACTAGCTGACGTTATTTCAAACGGTAGTAATATTATCTATTGACGTCTATTAGTCGTCTCTTACGACATCAGAGAGAAAGAAAGGCATAGTGATAATTTAATTTTTTTTATCTGTCATCACACTGAAAAATTGTTACGCACTTCATAGCTAATTGTACGATAGTCGTTATTGTTTATTTATAAGAAATCACAATTTTCAGACAGCTACTAGACTGTTAATATGTTTTAGAATTTTATTCATTTTCCTTGAGGTGACAGAGTAAGAATATAATTCATCGCTCTTGATCGTAAATTTCATAAAAAACGACTAAGGGATATAAAATGCATTTAACATCTATATAAGAGATACAAATTTTGAAACAAGGCTCTATACCAAATCGTTTGACATACGTTGTAGTCAATTTTCCTCCTATTGTAGAGGAGGTTCGAACCCAGTATGGCCCGTGTATAAACCGAGATGAATAAAATTGAATTATTTCATAGAAAAGTGCTCAAAACAATGTATGACAATATATTGGCCAATACATCAATCTTAATATATATAAATTACGTGTCACGTTGTTTGTCCGCGATGGACTCCCAAACTATTTAACCGATTTTAATCAAATTTGCACACCGTGTGCAGTTTGATCCAACTTGAGAGATAGGATAGCTTACATCTTAATTTATAGTCGCAATATTATTTTATTGCAAATTATTTGTCTATTATTTGACATTCACAATTATCTGTTAACTCCAAATGATTTTAACAGATGGCGATATGTGTTGGCTGGATTGAGTAAGTAATTTGTGTGTGCTCAAGGGGATTCGAGAATGGTTTAGATTCACAATTGGACCCGGTAGGTGGCACTTTATTTGAACAGAACAACGTCTGTTGGGTCTGCTAGTATTATATATACTTAACCATATTTGCAGTTATTGTGCACGTGTCCAATCCACTAGTCAGCTTATCCGTATGGTGATGGAATATAAATACAAATCTACCCTTTATCCTGCCTGTGGGGGTCGAAAAAGACAACTAAGGAATATTATATGCATATAAAATCTATGTGGGCTGCCCACATACGTCCCACTGTTGGGCTGGGGCCTCCTCCACAATGGGAGGGAATTTGACCTACTATACCATGCTAGTCAGATATATTGGTATAGGGAAAATCTATGTAAGAAAAGGAAAATTCAAATCGGCAATAAAAAAATTAAAAAAGGCTTGCACGCACCAATGAGACTAAATGAGCTGAAATTATGAATAATATATACATAATTCATTCAAAACATTTGCACTTTGCTTCGTAAGCGATACGTACCTATGATATATGTAGTATAAAAATAAAAAGTCAGTTTGTAGGCGAGTCGATTGTGTTATGACGAAATCCAAGTTATTTCAGGCACGAAGCGCACGAGCGTCTCGATACAAAAATAGTCTGTAACATATGTGCCGGATTGCTTTCTCTCATATTGACCCATGATTTAAAACAAGAAATTATTTTTATTACTTTTTATGTATTGTCTGTTAGCTTTTCGCATGGGGATATTAAGCGAAAAGTTTATTCTATCCTAATTTCAATAAAACGTGGTGACGTAGTAAGAATATAATTTATCCCCATATATTTTGCCTGTGGGTGTCGTAAAAGACGACTAAGAGATACGGTTTGCATATAACATATTTGTGAGGATAAGAAAACTTGAAATTAAAATCCTTTACCAACTGGTTTGACTAGAGTGGTATAGTAAGGTAATTTCCATTTAATATATATAGGTCCGCATCCGGGATAAGAGTACGAAACCGATCCAATTGCAGAGGGGTGCGAGACAGGCAGACGTCATCTCTCCAAGACGTTTCACCACTACGCTGGAAGATGTTTTCATGCTTTAGGACTGGACTGAATTCGACATCAACATTGATGACGTATACATTAATCACCGCCGATTCGCAGATGACATCGTTGACATGGCAGAATCCCTGGAGGACCTTGGCTCCATGCTCAACGACCTCAGCAAGGTTTCTCCATTAGAAGGTCTACAAATGAACATGGACAAGATGAAAGTCATGTCTAATGCCATTCCAGTACCGGTCTTATTTGTTAATGCGATTCTCGAAGTTATCGATCTCTATCTTTACCTAGGACAAACAGTCCAGTTAGGTAGATCCAATTTTGAGAAAGAGGTCAACCGATGAATTCAACTCGGCTGGGCAGCGTTTGGATATTTGGATCAGAGGATTTTGCCGTCCAATATTCCGCAGCGTCTGAAAATAAGTGTTTATAACCATTGTGTTATCAGTCATGGTATACGGCATTGAAACGTGGTCTCTAAGCTCGTCAGACCGATAACTGTTGAGGACGGAAGGTTCTCCGCGCGAACCAGAAGACATCGAGTAGGACCACCCTGCTACTAAGTGGACTGACATCTTGAAAGTTGCAAGGAACCGTTAGATGTAAGTGGCACAAGACCATTCTGCTTGCCATTCAGCTCGGCGTGACATTCTCGTCGGGGAGGTCTATGTTCAACAGGGGACGTCTAAGGGCTGATAGATGGATGGAATATATTATTATTTGGCATTTGTGAAAACATTATGAATTACTTGTCTAATAGGTTCATCGTCTTATTTTTGGTCCATAGATATTGAAAACATATTAGGTCCTTACATATGAAAATATCGTTTTGTCGTATTGACCACTTTAATCTGAAATAAGACTAACTATAACTCTTTGGTTAAGAATTCCACATTCAAATTTATAAGTTCATTTAGGTGGTACATTTGAGTTTTGAAAACAGTCATTCATTTGTTCCCTCATATTTTTTTCTTTGGCGTCGCTTATTACCGCACAATGGCAAATATGAAATACCGGTATATTTACGAGTGCGAGTTCTACCGTGGCACCAGTGCTGCAGAAACAGCTCGAAGGATTAATGATGTTTACGGCACTGGTGTCGTAAAAGAAACGGTATGTTTTTGGTTTCAACGTTTTCGTTCTGGAAATTTCGACCTTCAGAAACAACTCCGTGGACGGCCGGAGACCAAAGTGGAAAATGAAGAATTAAAGGCTACTGTGGAGGCGGATCCATCACAAAGCACTTCAGAGATAGCTGCAGGTTTCGGGGTAAGTGATAACAATATATACGTAGCTGGACTAACTCTAATATAAATATAGACTTTAGCTATCATATGGTGTCATACACGAGGAGGAGGAAAATAAGAAAATATACTATATTTTAAAAAAAAATGTATATTGTTAAAACGGAGGATCATCAATCATCATCATAATAGCTCATATACGTCCCACTGCTGGGCTGGAGCCTCCTTCACAACATTGTGAAGGAGGACCGACGTCCCCCCTCGGGGAGGACGACGGTCTGTCCTCACGCGGTCGGCCTCTCAGGGGGTGACGGACTAATTCTCTGGTCACGTCACCTGCGGCCTCGTCTAGGGCGGTATGACGCGCAGGTAGTCGCGCCAGCACCGCCCCAGTCGCCGGCGGCGGATCGCCTCATCGAGGCTGCGCTCCTCGCGCGCGCGATCCGCCGCCTCCTTCCGCGAGACTACTGCCTCGCAGAAAGCTGTGACCGCGTCTCAGTTCCTGACGCTGTCGAGTATCATCCTGGCGATGGTTGGCAGCGTCAGGTCGGCACCGATGATTGCGACGAGTTCACGATGCTGCTCTGCCCAAGCGGCACAAACCTCGAGCGTATGCTGCGCCGTGTCCTCGTCGCAATTGCAGTGGTGGCAGGACGGTGTACTCTCCCTCCTAACGACCGTGTACAGGTATTTGGCGAAGCATCCATGCCCCGTCAACACCTGCACCAGTTGGAAGGAGAGCACCCCGTGCCGCCGTTTCAACCACTGCATCAGCATCGGCCGGAAGGCCTCCACGCTCTGCACCCCGAATTGAGGCCACTCTAGCCGGACTGCCCAACGGGCAATGACGTCTCGGCGGGCGTCGACGCGCCAGGCGATGAGCTCTCTCAATGAGACCACACCGCCCTCCACTCGCACCCCCGACATCTGCCTACACAAACCGGCGAGCATTTCCGCCTCCAGGTCCCACGGGGATTCCCGGCCAATAGGCATGCTACCTCCGTCACCACCGTGCGGTATCCGCGTATGGCCCTGATCGCCATGGCCCTCTGTGGTCGCTACAGAAGAGCCCTGAGTGGGACGGTCAGGGACCCCGCACACACCCGTGCGCCGTACAGGGCCATCAACTGGATGACCCCCGCGTACAGCCGTCGACACGTAGCGTTTGGTCCGCCCACGTTCAGCATAAGCTACGATAGAGCGAACGCTGCGCCGACGAGCCGTGGAGCGAGCAATAGCCTGCGGAAATGCTCCCGGAACCACCCATGCCCGTCGAGCACCAGGCCCAAATACGGGCCCGGATGCTGATTTCAACCGAATGAACGGTGATCGAGACGCCGGTGGGAAGGCCCATGCGGGGCTCATGGAACAAGAGGGCCTCCGTCTTGTCCAGGGCCACCCTCAACCCCAACGCCTCGATCCACCTGACGATCTCTTCGGTGCCTAGAGTTGCCAGGCTTGCCACCTCTTCTAGCGTCCCACCGCGGACTGTGACGAGCGTGTCGTCGGCGTAACAAATCACGCCCAGCCCGAGCGGGAGGCTCCCCCTCAACACCCAGCCGTAGCCGATGTTCCACAGGGTGGGTCCGAGGATCGACCCCTGTGGGACACCGCACGTCATGGACGTTCGCACAACGTCCCCTACTCGGTTGGTGTAGCGGACGCTGCGCCCCTCTAAGTAGTCTGCCACTAGCCGCCTCAGGTAAGCTGGCGGCACCCTGCGTGATGCCGGAGCGCCTCCCTGATGCAGCTGAATTGCAGGTTATTGAATGCGTTGGCGATGTCCAGGGACACCACCAACAGCACTCCCCCGCCAGTGACGGCCTCAGTCGCCACGGCCCTCAGGCGCAACAGAGCCGCGATCGTCGAACGACCCCTTCTAAATCCAAGCTGGGCGTCCGACAGATCGGGCCCCGTGCCAACGAGGTGCCGCTCGATGCGGGCAGCCAGCACCTTCTCTAGTAGCTTGCCCGCATCGTCGAGCAGCACTGTGGGTCTGTAGGCCGAGGCTGACTGTGAAGACCGTCCCGGCTTCTTTAGGAGCATCAGCCTCCCCTCCTTCCAGCACCCAGGGAACCGTCCGGACGTCAAACACGCGTCGAACAGCCCCCTGTGGCGGGGACCCAGGTGGTCGAGGACCAGCACATGGTTGGAAACATCGTCGGGCCCGGGGGCGGTGGATTTTCCGCGTATGCGCGCCACCGCCACCCCCATCTCGGGTGGATTCGAATCCCATGCAGGACAACACTGTGCGACCCTGCGATCCACTAATTGTTGTTCTGAGTCTGGATGTAATTTGTGTGCCTTAATTATATGTTTGTAAAGTCCCCGCAACACCGGGGTTATTTCCTTAATGAAATGTGCGGTCTTTTTAAAAAGAAAAATAAAATATCAAAATCTCACACAAAATGAAAACTTTAAACAAATTAACTTCCTATTATGAGTCAAAATTAGACCCCGTATTGTATGAGTCATCGAGGATTCTCAGTTTAACAAAAAGATGAGACATATGTTCCTGGTATATTACATGTTCGTTCGTTAACATAAGTATGTTATCGGACTATAGAAAATTTGAAGCTATTTGTTGTAGCAGCTGTTTAATCTAATCGATCTAAATATGTAGAAACGCATGTGTAACGTTATATATAATTATGAAGTACTTATTTATTTCTGCTATAAAAACTAGTGAAATGCTTACCATCTTACAACGTGACAACATATCATAACTGATATTTTAAATGCACATGTTTTTTCTTGATGCGTGGAGTAAATATATAATTCACCTCGCCATTTTTGCCCGCAGATGACATAAAAGACAATTAAAGGATTAAATATGCATATGACATCTATACAAATGTAGGCCTCATAACAAGGCTTAAAGTCGCTCAGCGTGCTATGGAGTGCGCTATGCCCCGGTATTTCTCTGCGAGATAGAATTCGGAATACGGAAATCCGTAGATGAATCGGTGTAACTGACATCAAACGAAGAATTAGCACGCTGAAGTGGCAATGGGCAGGCCACATCGCTCGACGAACCGACAACCGCTGGGGAAGAAAGGTTCTCGAGTGGCGACCACGTATCGGACGACGCAGTGTAGGACGCCCTCCCACCAGGTGGATCGACGACCTGGTGAAAGTTGCTGGGCGTCGCTGGATGCACGCGGCACAGGACCGCACTTTGTGGCGTAACATGAGGGAGGCCTACGTCCAGCAGTGGACGGCGATAGGCTGAAATGATGATGACATCTATGCAAGAAAGGGCAAATTAGAAATAAAATCAAACTATTCTTTTTTTTTTTGTGGGTGGGCTGCGGTCGGCGCGCCTCCGCACCACTCCGTCCGGGGCGACAGAGGGGCTTAAGCACGCAACTCCCGCAACCCACCCGAAAACCACCTCGCCTTCGTCGTTGGGCCGACCACCGGAGCAGGTTTACTTGTCGTCAGTGGTCGGCCCGACGGAATACCCCCTACGTGGGGTACCCTCCCATCGACCGACGTCCCTCCCTCGGGGATGACGTCGGTCTTTCCTCACGCGGTCGGCCTCTCGGCGGGTGACGGACTAATCCCCGGTCACGTCACCCGCGAAAAAAAAAAAAAATCAACCTATACCAACCCGTCTGGCCAGCGTGGTGTAAATCAATTTCTCTTTTGTGGAGGGGGGTCGAGCCCAGTAGTGGAGAAAATATGAGCTGGGATAATGACGGTGATGATAATGTGAGTTTGTTGTCGCTTATGTTGTCGAGCGTACATACTCAACCGAACGTCTCGAATTTACTGAAATGATGATTACATATTCATTCTATTGTCATATTAATCTTCCTTGTATGGGATAAGAACACAATTGTTTCTGTAATTTCTGGGGATCAGATACAGCAATGGACTGCGAAAAGCTGAAATGATAGTAATGTATGATGATTCTACCGAAGCTCGATCCAGATAAAAGTACAAACGTTTGTGTAACCTTAATATTTAAATATCTTAATTAAACAACATTTTTTCACAAATTTAGATACGTCGAGTATTAAAAACAGGATGTCTACCGGTATATTAACACCATTCTGCCTTGAAGAAGTTAATTATAAAACTATAAGTGCCTAGTTAAACTGTCGACCTGTCCTAGACCCACAAATTGTGTAGTGTGATGTTTGAACGCTTTGGCGCGCGCGTACTATTGATATGCCAACTTATTCTTATTATCATCGCGTAATTGCCTGCTAAGTGTTGTTTTTTATAAAGGAGGTATAAGGAAAT
Organism: Lymantria dispar; assembly: GCA_032191425.1. Taxonomy (NCBI): domain Eukaryota; kingdom Metazoa; phylum Arthropoda; class Insecta; order Lepidoptera; family Erebidae; genus Lymantria; species Lymantria dispar. The sequence goes on along the minus strand of CM063452.1, from coordinate 9,613,503 downwards.
TCATCATCATCATTTCAACTTGTATACGTTTACGATCGAGCCTTATTCACAATAGGAGAGAAATTGATCTACAACATCAAGTTGGTCAGACGTCTCGCCTTACTCCTGGCAGTTTCGCTCGACATAAAGAACACTTTCAACAGTTTCCCACACGAGACATTGAGGGAGGCGCTTCGGTACCATGAAGTGCCTCCGTATCTCCGGAGGCTGCTGGAAGCGTACCTTGAGGGAAGACATGTGCTCCGGGAGAGGGGCGACGGGCGCATTCATCGCCATCGGGTGGGGTGCGGCGTTCCAGAGGGTTCGGTCCTCGGGCCGATCCTGTGGAACATCGGCTTCTACTGGCTTCTGAGAGGTAGGCTCCTTCCCGGAATGGGAGTTATTTGCTACGCGGATGACACCCTCATCACGGTGAAGAGGGCTGACTTCCAGGGAGCCTCCCGATTGGCACAGGAAGGAATAGCGCTCGTCGTTGACCGGAATGGAATGCTGGGTCTGATGGTCTCGTTGGACAAAACTGAGGCCCTCTTATTCCATGGCCCGCGTCGGGGTCCCCCCCGAGGAGCACACATCAGTGTGTCTGGAGTTGCCGTGCCTGTGCGGGCTCAGATGAAATATCTGGGCCTGCACCTCCATAGAAATTGGAACTTCGGGTTACACTTTGCCCAGCTCGTTCCGAGGCTCACTAAGTCGGCTGCGGCACTGGGAAGGCTTCTGTCAAACACTGGTGGCCCTGGGTCGTCTTGTCGGCGGCTCTACACTGGAATCGTGCGGGCCATGGTGCTGTATGGTGCCCCTATATGGTCGGAATCTCTTACTGCCCGCAATAGGGCCCTCCTGCGACGACCGCAGAGGGTCATGGCAGTGAGGGCTATTAGGGGTTACCGTACAGTGTCCTGGACTGCGGCGACGCTACTGGCAGGCGACCCACCTTGGCCGCTTGTGGCTGAGGGGTTGGCAGAGGTTTACCGGTTCCGCGCCACAGTGCGGACCAACGGCGAGCAAGTCTCCGCAAGGAGACTGGGCAGAGCACAAGAAGTAGCCCGAAGGGAAGTCATCCGGCGGTGGAGGGAAGACCTGGAGTCCCCGATAACAGGTCAGGGGACTGTGGAGGCGGTTGCGCCGTATCTCCACCGCTGGCTTACGAGGAGGCACGGCAACTTAACCTTTAGGATGGTGCAGGTGCTTACCGGACACGGGGTCTTCGGTAAGTACCTGCATAAAATTGGAAGAGAAGGGACCCCAGGATGCCATGAATGTGGCGCAGCAATCGATGATTCGCGCCACACATTGGAAGTTTGCCCCACCTGGGGGTCCCAGCGCCACGTCCTATCGATGGAACTCGGAATAGACCTGTCGTTGTCGACCGTCGTTTCACAGATGCTCGACAGCGACAGGTGTTGGTCGTCGATGGCCTCATTCTGTGAGGCTGTCATTACTAGGAAGGAGGCTGCGGAGCGAGGACGCGAGGCGCTTGCGTCCACTGACTCGCTCCGTCGGCGGCGGCTAGGGAGGAGGAGACGCCGATATGCGCAACTCCTTCCACCGCCTTGAATGACGATAGGACGTGGCCAAATGGCCATGCGTAGGGGTGTCGGGGATCGAGTGTCATCAGACGATTTCTCTGGCACCCCGTAAAAGCGCGGAAGGGGCCGCTGTGGTTTTAGTGGGTATTCCGGTCACGCAATGGCTGGTGAGTCCCACACACTCTTCCGTCTGTCACCGGTGGGAGAGTGTGCGTAAATGCATTTCCACAGCGTGAAAAAAAAAAAAGCAAAAAGACGTCTCGCCTTCTTTAACTGTTATATATCCCTTAGTAGACTTATACGACAGGCACGGGCAAGATAGTGGTTAATTGTTTTCTTAGACCGACATTATATGGAAATAAGGAACAGAAAAGAAGTGATATGTAAGAAAAATATTAGTATCTTAATACTTATTTTTAACCGACTACAAAAAAGGAGGAAGTTTCTCAATTCGACCGTATATATGCTTTTTTTATGTCTGTTCGCAGATAACTTCGTCGTTTATGAACCGATTTTGATAATTCTATTTCTGTTGCAAAGGGTATACTTCCCAAATGGTCCCATGAAAATTTTATTGAAATCGGACAAGCGATTTTTGAAAAATCAACAAAAATCTAAAAATTAATCTACATTGTCTACATTATTGAAAGTTTCTTTTTTTTGCAAAAAATAATTACAGCTTGTATGTGACTACCAATTGACAGGTTAGGAGAGAAATGGTTAAAAGATCATAAAATAAATATGTATATTTTTACTTATTATTATCTCGATGCTGTGTAGAAGTTACGAATATTACCAACTCTTATATTGCTCCTGAGTAAAAGGCCACTAAAAGCGTTACATCGATCTGGGTGATCTCCGTTTCATGCTGACTGGTCAGCAATTACATTCCTAATGAGTGTTTAAGGCAGACGGCATAGAACTATTGCCCATAACTATTCCAAAATGTGCGATGCAAGAGGGGTACTATTGTATCGATTCCAAGTAATTGGAATAATGATGATTATCTTGGCTCGTTACACTGCAGGGCTCCAGATTCCGGACTTTGGGTAATACAAACTATTATTCTGAATCTGGATTTAATTTGTATCCGTTAATTATATTATTGTAAAGCCCGCCTCAATACAAGTATTTATTTATTTCTTAGTGTTATTGTTTTTAAATCTATATATATATATATATATATATTAAAAGAAAGTCGTGTTAGTTACACTATTTATAACTCAAGAACGGCTGTACCGATTTGGCTGAAAATTGGTGGGGAGGTAGCTTAGGTCCAGGAGACGGACATAGGATACTTTTAATCCCGTTCGATCGCGTTTTGACGTAACATAAAACGTCAAAGAGAATACAAGTCACTATGAAACGTGGTATAACAAAATCGCATCTGACATGTGATAACAAAACGCAAATGACAGCTTTAGACAGACACTATTTTCGGCAATTTAGAAAATATATTTACAAAAAACATTATGGCGGTACGAAGTTCGCCGAGCTAGCTAGTCTATATATATATAGAAGAAAGTCGTGTTAGTTACACTATTTATAACTCAAGAACGGCTGTAACGATTTGGCTGAAAATTTGTGGGGAGGTAGCTTAGATCCAGGAGACGGACAAAGGATATTTTTTATCTCGTTCGATCGCGTTCCCGTGTGACGTAACATAAAACGTTAAAGAGAATGCAAGTCACTATGAAACGTGGTACAACAAAAACGCATTTGATATGTAATAACAAAACGCAAATGACAGCTAAATGTAGTTTTGGCTATAATTAAGTATGGTTGAAAATTTGATAATTATAATTTTGTCAGAAATCAATAATCAGTAATTTGTATTCTCTTTGAATCATCATTAACAATGCCGCGACCAAGACGATTGAATTATGCCTGACAAAACCGTAATGGTTCTTCTATTAGAGACTATATCTTCGGAAATTTAGAAAATATATTTACGAAAAAAAATATAGCGGTACGAAGTTCGCCGGGTCAGCTAGTAATTAATAAAAATAGATTCGATTTCTACATTTGTTGTTTGATTATTTTAAATAAAGAAAATCGTCCAGTTTCTTTGAACTATTGACGTATGAAGTTTTTAACCGGTATTATTTGTGCGTAGTATTTAATACCTGGAACCAGATTCTCTTTATGTAGGTGACTAAAAATGTAATAGTTTTATTTAGATTTGTGTCAATGTTAGCGGTTTATATAAATCCCTATATTAATTTTAAACTACAATTTAGGTAGTGGTAATTTTCGATATTCCATCCATTCATCAGCTTACAGACATCCACAGTTGGACATAGGCCTCCCCCCGAGAATGCCACTCGGAAGGGTCCTGCGCCACTTGTATTCAACAGTTCCCTGCGACTTTGAGAATGTTGTCAGTCTACCTAATATTTTCGATATTGCTACACCCAAATTTTAAGAAAATATAAAGAATTACTCAATATATTGTAAGTTCATTATATGAAATGAAACTTTATTGCCGATTTTATCGCGTTTGTATTTGAACCTGCCCAATGGTTTTTCAATATTCATGGTAAAAGGATCAGGTGAGATTCTTCCGTGAACATAGTCGCTTTGTAAAAAAGAGTTTCATTTGCCTATTATGTGTAATGCTCGCGTCCACATAAATAATTAAAGTTCATCAAGTTCCTTAAATAAAATTATATTTTACGGAGTTTATCGCGTTTGTATTTCTGATTTTTGTTTGCCCGACTTTCGAAAAATCATTATGTAAACCAATACGGACTAGAATTTGAAATAAAATTAAAGAAAATAACGCGATAAAATCCGTAAAAATCTTAAGATAAAGAGAGATAAAGAGACTTGAGATAAAATCCGTAAAGTCTTATTTATAATCTGTAATCCCGCAAGCATTAAAATAAAAATAAACATCAGAATTTTTTTTTAATTTAAGTAGAATAGAATAGCATTTATTGTCACATAATAACTAATAATTATAATACATGTTTTTAATTAATTTTGACAATAGGGGAATGCTTAGCATTGTGCTGCATAGAAATTATGCAGGGCTGGTTTTCAGCAAACCCCTTTCCTCAAACATATAAGAAAGAAAAAATAACAAAAAGAAAAGAAAAAAGAAAAGGAATAAAAATAACTTACAATAACAATGATAACAATATAAATAACATTAATGAATTGAATTATGAAAGATGTGCTTTTGTATGATGAGTTCGCTTTTCCATTTTTGTGTGTATGAGTGTTGAGTGTTTGTTTGCGTGTGTGTATGTGTGTGCGTATGCGTGTATGTGGGCAGCGATTGACGTATCTATTTGTTGCAAATTTGTAGGTTATGTCATGTAATTATTCATCAGTTCGTTATACAAATGTCGCATCAAATATGGTTTTATTTTGGTATAATAGTAGTAGTTTAATTTTTTTTTTAAAGCTGTTAAAACTTGTATTTTGTCTTAAAGGAGCAGGAATGTTATTCCATATTTTTGATGCACCATATTTGAAACAGCCTTTGAAACCACTAGTCTTGTGCATTGGTATTTGAAGAGTATAAGATGAATTAGAGCGTATAGTTCTTGAGTGAATATCTCTAAGCCATGTAAGTTTTTCAAATAAGTATTCAGGGTTTTTATTCCATAATACTTTTTGCGTCATACAAGTAATACCGTCAAGCCTGTCTGGGTGACGAGGTAAGTATATAATAACCACGGCCTCTTCATTTCCTATGTGTATAGTAATTTTCTGTGTGGTGACGGAGTAAGACTACAATTTACCACTACCTAATTTGTGAGTATATAAAGTGGTTTATCTACATTATACAAATAGTTATTTAACCAGCTGGATCTAAGCGGGATCACTTGAGTTAATTTTAGATTATAAGAAATAACTAGCAACTCAGGGCGTTTCGGTTTCAGTCACCTTACCCGGATAGCTCCCGTTCATATGGGAACATTGGAATAAAATGTAGCCTAAGTTACTCCTTATATAGACCTAGTACTAAAATATTATCAAAAACTGTCCAGCCGTTAAGAAGATTACCTCAACATTATCAAACAGACAAAAAAATTATAAACTGTATTTTAGACATAGGTGTCGTGCAAATAACCAGGTGTGTGAGCATGAAAAAAGCCCAATATTTTGACATTACAAACAGACACTTCAATTTTATTTATTTCTATAGATGTTATAATTTAAGAATCATCATCGTCATCTCAGCTCATACACGTCTCATTATTGAGTTCAAGCCTCCTCAATAATAGGAGGGAAAGTTGACCTATTATACCATGCTGGTCAGACGGGTTGATATAGGGTATTATTCCAAGTTTTTCTTCTCTTGCATAGATGTTATATGCATATTTAATACCTTAGTCGTCTTTTAGGACACCTACGCGCAATATAGGTGGTGAATTGTGTTACTCCATCACCACAGAGAGAAAGAATAATATAAGGACATTCAAAACAATAATTGTTCTAGTTTTAATGTCTTATATCTTTAAACAAGCAATTCTTATATATATATTCAGGATCTCGGAAACGGCACCAACGATTTTGATGAAACTTGGCTTGACTTGAAGAGGTTTCGATGCCAAAAAATCGATCTAGATAGGTTTTATTTATAGAATTTTAAAAGAATATGAATTCAAATTTCGGCGTCAACGTCGTGAGCTACGATAGCTCAGTTGGGAAGTTGTCAAGTTTTATTTTAGTTTTGTTTTGGCATTCAAACAGCGTCGGATCGAATCTCAGTGTTATTATTATTCTCTTTTTGTATTTTTTTTATATTTTTTTCATCATTTTATTTTTTATTAATATATATCTAAATAAATTCAGATATTTAACTTATAATAGTAAAAGAATTACAGTGCCTAGTAAGATAAACATTTTTACTTAACAACTGCCAGAGGAACAGATAAGTCGTATAAGCCTATGGCCGTACTGAAGGTCAGATAATTGTAGTAAGATACCATGGTGCTGTGCGCTATGGTCACACACATTCCTTGTATGCTGTACCATGTAGGTCAGCTGTTTACACAAAATGACACGCACTCTGATTCATCGGAACGTTGAATTATTACGAAATTAATAATTATCGTTTAAATTAATAATGGATTCTCTGTAAGTTATGTTACGTCAGTTCAATACTGAGATTTTAATGATTTATTAAAATTAAATTTTTGTATTATACTTAATGGTAAAGGCATTTTTATACACCAATTAAGGGCGATGACGTCATAATTTGGGCTTTGAAGACCTATTAATATAATTGTTTCAAATTATTGAAAATATCTGAACAACTGAGACTGCACAGATAGCGTAGTGGTTAAGATACCGTTTTATAATGCCAGTATCGTGGGTTCGATTCCCAGCTAAGACAATATTTTGTGCGATACACGAATAAAATTATTATTCAGAGTATTGGTGTAATTTGTGTCCGTTATATTATATGTTTGTAAAGTGCCCTGCAATACAAAGATTCACCTCGGCTCGTATACGTCCCACTGCTGGGCTCAAGTTTTCTCCATAATAAGAGGAACATTGACCTATACCACACAGGTCAGACGTGTTGCTATAGTGTTTTATTTCGAGTTTTGCATAGATTTTATAAGCATATTTCATCTCTTAGTCGTTTTTATAATACTTAAGAGCGAGAGAGGGGGGGTGGTGAATTGTATTTTAAATCCATCACTACCAAATATTTTCGTTTCTTAGAAATTCCCGCGGATCTTTTTCATAGCATACTGTGCACCTTTGAATTTTAGACTTTAGACTACACAGATGGTGTAGTGGTTAAGACAGCGACCTACAGCGCCAGCGTCGGGGGTTCGAATCCCACGCGGGACAACACTTTGTGCGATCCACAAATTGTTGGTCCGAGTCTGTATGTAATTTGTGTCCGTTAATTATATGTTTGTAAAGTCCCCCGCAATACAAGGATTATTTCCTTAGTGCAGAGTGTTGTCTTAAATAAATATAAATATAAAATATAAATAAAATTTCTTATGATATTTCAGTGTATTCAATAATTATTATTAAAATATGTTGGTCACAGATTATTTGCCTTTTTTTATTGCAAACTGTAGCAGACGAGCAAACAGTACAGCTGATGGTAAGTGACGCTGCCGTTCATGGACTTTTTGATAAGCCGCTGCCTATCGTAAAGAAAGTAAAGGGAGTGTGAATGCATGCAATGAGGTTCGATGATACTAAAGGCATGACCAAAACCCACCACACGCAAACACCCTACGTTGGGTTTCCGGCTCTCTCGTTAGCCGAACGAAGCACGTATCAAATTTGCTACTTTTCTGCGAGAGTGTGGTACTACCCCGGACGGACCGGCGCGCAACTGTAGATAGACAATAGGGAATATGCACGAAGCTCCAAAATGAACAAATTATTTTTATTTGTAATCTTTATTGCTTAAAAAACGTACCTATACAATTATTTTTTAATTTTATCATTATTTAATAATTAAATTTAATTATCAAAAGTGCCTTTTTTGAGATTCGCGCGCAAAATTTCTGAAACGCACCGCATTGGTTGAGGACTATGATGTCACGTTTTGAACACGTGACACCCGAGTCTTATAGTTAGGGCTGTCGATATTTAAAAAAAAATTGTTTTTCGATATATCGATATTTTTAAATATATCAATATCAGAGTTCGATATAACGAAAAAAATATTGGTATTTCGATATTTTCCCCATGACCACTCTTTAAATTAGTTCATTGCGGGGTTGCCGTGCCGAGCTTTTTTTATCAAATTCTAGGAGTAAGTGATAACTGATCATCAATTTCTTGCCAGCGCTTTTACAGTAGATTAAGTTTACGGTGATTTTGTAGAATAAATACTTTACAAGAAAAGATAAAACACCAAAATTATTCAAATAAATATCGACCCTCGATACTTACTTTTTACTATCGATATATCGTCTAAAAAAAAGTTCAGTATCAAGTATCGATATTTTTAAATAATAATATCGATATTTTGACATATCGATATTTTATCAACAGGAGAAGGAGTCTCCTTCTGATATCAAGTTGTTGTTTGTATGTTTCTAGTGATTATTTTTTATTGTTACCCAGTTATTTCATAATAAGTTATTAGTTTTCTGTGTTCAAGTATTAATCTTTGTGAATAAAAGTCTTATTACAATGACTGAAACCGGTTTTGTCAAAGTACAGTCAGATAATCTTCCTAAAATAGACGTGTATATAATGACAACGTATTTCGCGTCTAATTCATATTTAATCTCTGTTAAACTCGGAGGAATACAAGCTGCAAGGTAAATAAGATATAGTATATTTAATAATCATAATAATAATAAAAATATCGATATATCGATATTTTTAAATATCAAAAATTATAAAATTTTTTCCGACATAGCGAACCCCGATATTGATACATTGTAAAATATCGATATGTCGAAAAACGATATTTATAAAAATATCAACAGTCCTAGTTGACAGCCCTAGCAACTTGTACGAGTGTCGAATACGCGCGCCGAAGTAGTCGCGTTTACATCGCCCATAAAATATAGCGATTTTTAAAAATATTTTTTAGCGTAATGATTTATATTTTGGATGTGTTATATTTCTTTCTAGTAATGTAATAACTAGTAGAAACGTTTAAAAAAAAAAAAAAAAATCATGCATATTCCCTATTGTCAACAGTGTGGTCCTACCAACGACAAATTGTCTTTTGGCACAACGGAAAATTTGATGATGAGTTATATTCGTTGGCTGATCTCTTTTTCTAAATTAAATTTCACCTAGACTACATTCTGTATTGTAAATGCTTTTCTTTTTTTTAACAAGCTGTAGTATGGCCATAATCTGCCCAAACCGTCCAGGACGACTGTATTATCCCCTTGTGGCCATTCGGGCTGATCTATCTCGTTCCTTTGACATCGGTGACCTGTCTATATATTATGTCCTACGTAAATATTCTAATAAACAACTTTGAGAATCGTATTGTCTCCTGAAACTACAGAATGACATAGACATTAAACAGTCTTGTCAGTAAGGAGACATCATCTTCAGCCTGCTCTTATCCTAATTATTTGGAGTCGACTAACTCTTCGTCGAGTCTTCTTTCTTCTTTCATGTTTCGCCACCAGCGCCACTGTAACTACTTACCCCTGTCGCAACCAGCCCCGGTCTCCCATAGGTACATATTGCAAAAGCTTTTTCGATAGTTTTACAATCGTCCGTCTGCCTGACGTCAACCCATTTTAGGCATGTGACTATTACCAGACAGCATCAGATAGAGATATTCAAGAGGGCCAAGTTCTTAATCTTGTTTTACGACGACCCACCAGCAATCGATTGATAATATTCGTAGCAGCCACCTCACAGCTAGAAGAAATCACCATCATCATTTCAACCTGTCGTCGTCCACTGCTGGATGGAGGCCTCTCTCATGTTTCACCACAAAGTACGTTCCTGTGCCGCTTGCATCCAACGACGGACGAGGGACGTCCTACACTACGTCGTCCAACACGTGGTCGACACTCGTTTTTCTTTTGTCCTTTCTTCCCCAGCGGTTTCGGTTCACCGAGCGAGGTGGTCTGATCATTGTCACTTCAGCGTGCTAATTCTTCATGATATATTGGTTACACCCGTTCTTCTTAGTCCATTGAAAAGTTACATTTGGGGTTGCGTTTTTTAGAGGACGCAATTTTATTTTTTTGATGTGTAGGGGGTGTCAGTGTAAAGCTAAAACCAAATTTGTGGGGTCGCCACCCTAGTCCCACGGCCGCCATCTTGAAAATAGGGGTTGAAAGATAAGGCCTAAAAAATTTAACATTTCAATGGACTATCTACGGATTGCTGTATTTTGGATTCTATCTCACAGAGAGACTTTGAGCTGGATTATATAGGCCTACATTTAGGGAGCACGTGTCTGTGTCGTAAGTCATTACTGGTAACACACATTGGTCATAGACCTGTGTTTTCAGATACTGAGGTATGTTGGATGAGAATATACGCTGGAATTGTTAATTGATCAGAATATCAGCGGTGTAGTATCATATTTACTGTACCATAAGCTGAGATGGGCACCATATTTAGGCCTCACATATTCCACTCCTTGTTTTTAGTTAGTAGTTCTTATTTCTTTCATTGGTGTCTATATTGTGTGAGGTTTACAAAATAAAATTTCTTTCTTTCTTTCTAATTAAGCAGGACAATTGAATTTCAAACTAGACTGATTCTCATAACTTCCTTTTAGATTCAATTCTGAGTGAAGTAGAAAGCAATGAGATATTATATTCTAAAGACAAACACTGGCACCTTTAATAGTGTGTTATCGTGACATGACGAATTTAGTACAAGGTGTTGATGTGGTTACAATTTAACTATGTTTAATCACTTTAATAAATATAAATGTATTCACTATAAATTAATTACACGTTAGTCATTTATATTTACGTAAAACATATGGTTTTATTAATTATATTATGCTTCAATTATAACAGTGATTCTTCTTATTATCGATTTACATATTTATTTCTTGTTGTGGTAGGGAAATTTGCCGCTGTGTGAGGGTAGTTGATCTATTATTCAGAGGGTTATCAGTTTCTTGCCACTGCTACGGGCCACAGGTTCCCGCCGGATTGACCACGTATGTCAGAGAACTCGGTACCAGTAGTCGGCCCACTGGCGAGATAATACGGTGGGTTATGGAGCCGCACGCCTCCTCTTCGTCATCCGGAAGTAATGGCGTCGAGTCATACTACAGCCAGCCCAATAAAAAAAACGCGCCAGAGGTTTGGCCTTATAAAGAGCGATGGGTAATGCGCAGCAAAAGTATTAAATAACAATCCAGTTTCCACGTGGTGACGTAATAAGAGTGCAATTAACCATCCCTCTCTCTTGCCTGTGCGTATCATAAAAGATGACTAAAGGTTTAAATATGCTATGCATGTGATATAGTAGGTAAAATTCCCTCCTATTGTGAAGGGTGCTCGAGCTCAACAGTGGGACGTTTATAAGCCGAAATGATGGTGATAAACAGTCTAAAATATCCTAAAGCCATATATGAGCTGTGATGATGATGATGAAGACTTCATTTGTGGGACCACACTGTTGACAATTATCGGTCTACAGCCGCGGGCTGGTACGTCCGGGTTAGTACCACAATGAGCAGAAAATCGACGTCTGAGTAGTAGCAATTTGTTATTGCGATTCGTTTGGTGAGCGAGAGAGTCGGAAGCCCAACTTTATGAGGGTATTTGCGTGTGGCAGGTTTTAGTGATGCCTTTATTATCACATTTATCACTGAACCTCATTGCACATATTCACACTCCCTTCATTCTCTTCACGGCAGGCAATGCCTTAGCAAAGGTCCATGAGCGGCTGCATCATTTACCATCAGGGGCATCAGGTGTACTGTTTGCTCGTTTGCCACCGTCTGCAATATAAAAAAAGAAACTGAATACAAATCAGCGTTACAGCCAAGTATGAGATTTGTACTTCATTAATTTGCCACAAGAAGAGTCTCTATCATCACTCTTTATCTATACCAATAAATAAAATTGGAGTGTCTGTTTGTAATGTCAAAATAATAGGCTTTTTTCATGATCGCACGGTTATTTGCACGACACCTATGCCTAAAATACAGATTAAAAATTTTTTGTCTGTCTGTCTGTCTGTTTGTTCCGGGTTATCTTCAAAACAGCTGGACCAATTTCAAAAATTCTCTCTTACCAATGGAAAGCTATAATATCAGGGAGTAACTTAGGCTATATTTTATCCCGGTATTCCCACGGGAACGGGAATTACGCGGGTAAAACGACTAAAACCGAAGCGAAGCGAGGGCGGGTTGCTAGTAGTAACTAAAATGCCGGGTCCATTACTGTTTTTAGGTGCGTTCATATACCTACAACTAAACCTAATAAGAGTGACAAGAAATGAGAAGTTTTTTATGATAAAGATTAACAGTATTCGCGTGAATACAATGGGATATATTAATATACAATTCATTCATCAATTTTCGACATAATCTTTTCCAAAGGTTAATAGATTTAATGCTGTAATCTAGATGGAGATCTACAGATGATAACGTGGCGACGTGCTATATGGGTGGGTTATGCGCGCCGCTCCTCTGTCGCCCCGGACGAAGCCGGGCGGTGGGTGCGCCGACTGTAGCCCACCCCCCCAAAAAAGGGGAAGTATTGGCTGCTGCATTTACCTGGTGCTCTCTTAGTTATGTCAAGTTCCCTTAGTTTTTATGGCGCTCATAGGAAATTAATATGTGTTGGCGCATTGTACTGTCCACCCGTCACCACACCGAGAAATACATAGAGAAAATTTTGTAAATTAACATTATTTTTTATTTCATCCATCAAACACTTTGATAATACCCGTGATTCTCTCAAACACAAGTTTTTGAAGAAGGAATGGAGAATTCCTTACTTTGTACAAGTAAAGTCTACAGATTGAAACGGATTATCATTATCATCATCATTTAGCTTTTCGACGTCCACTACTGGACGTAAGCCTCTCTCATATATGGTGGTATAAGGTTTAAATATTTATCGTTAAGGATATTTTCCAGGAGAGAGTTACTTCTCACTCCCCTGGTGAACCCTTAGCTGATTACTCTTACTACTCCCACGGGCAAGCAAGTGGTGGCGGCAATCGTATCCTTAACTTGTCGTCACACGGAGAGATTATAAATCATAAAATGCTAAGCTGGTCAATTTCCAAAATATGAGTTAAGTTATTGCTCCTATTTTGACGTCAATGCAAATTAACCTTTATTAAGAATGACAACTGTGGCCATTTTTATTTACGAAATATTTTTTAATAAATACTCCATTAAATTTGCTTATCGCATGACCCTGTCAAAGTCATGTACATCCTTGAACACATCCTTTAATTATTGTGTTCGAAAATTAAAATTTTTGCGAAGGCTTTTCCCCATGAGCTGTATTCTCAGAGCGGGGTGAGCCGGCGAGCTTCATCTCCTTTCGCGGCGGTAAGGCGACACCGCTAGAAGCTGCGCGTTTCTCGCCAGTCGCACCACAGCACGCGTCGACTCGACATGTAAGTACGACTACGCTCTATCAGTGCCCCTTAGTGTACCAGTGAAATATATACAAGTGTTTTTTTTTTATATTATATATATAAGTCAAGGTGCATTGATCTACCCCTCATCCTTTTAACAATTGTACGTCTCGGTAAGTAGGGTGATAATGCAGTGTTTACGTTATAAAACATTTATATCGGTAATTCATGATATACTCGTAAATTTATCGTTAAATTTCGATACGTGCCATTACCGAGACAGTAAATTTATTTGTTTTTGATTAATTATGATAAAAGTGTTTGTAAATTGTTGTCGGTTTTTTTTTTGTAAATTGACCAACATTTAAAATAGTTTTGTTAATCGGCATCTCGCGCTGTGTTAGGAGCCAGAAGTTTTGTAACCCGCGTCCCGTTTCTATTTTTGAATATCGCGGTGCTCGGTTTCATTTTAGGTGGCCAATGGGCGCAGAGTATCCTGAAGTTTTCCCGCGTTTCTGGCAACTCTCCAATTACTGACCAATAGTGTTAGAAGTATTTAATACGGGGGCGGATATCGCGCATGCGATACACGCACATCAAACTTCCAGCCCGCCTTAGTTTTTTCATTTTTAAATATAGAACAGATATAAATTTACATCTAGGTTGTGTGTTTAGCAGTGCTACATAATTTCTAATCTATTTTTACTTGTTCCTATGAGCTTTACGTATACCAACCAGATAAATACAGCTACACGGCTACACTTACTTATATACCTATATTTGTATCTACCTATATTATGCCGTATTTTCAATTACACACCTCTTGAACACTTGAAATATCAGAAAATTGATGATCGCCTTGAGTTCGTTTTATTTGCACAGAAAGCCAAGGTTACGAGGACTTAATAAACTACTATAGTAATATACTACCTATATATAATTATCAACACCATTGTGCGTTATTATATATTTATTTATATTGTTTTATCGAATTGAGATCAACTTCAGAAAAATATCGTATATCCATCAAAATTAGAATCAAAGTATGGTAATGTTTAACGCTTAGAATAATAACGTATAGAAGGATAGTGTCAGTACTTCGAACTTTAAAAATTTGAATCTAAAAATAGTAATGGCGGGCAGACGATTACACACGTACATACGGAAACCACTATACAAATTATGAAATCAAATTTTGTTTTTATTAACATAAATCGTCGGAATACTTTTAAAAGTAATGTTAAAAACCTTTTTATGTTTTTCAAATGTGTTGTGGCACCATTTGAATGCACAAGCCGTCATAATTACCTATTTATTTTTTAAGAGCTGCGTACGTTCGTGCAGTGCAATGACTTGTACATTACGGGACTGTTCCGGCGTAGGCTCCATTAGGCTCCAATTGAAATGCCTCACTTTTTGTGCGTGGACTTACCTTCTATATGTTATTATTCTAAGGTTTAACGTTACATGCAGCGGCTCTAAAACATTCTCAAAGACATGTATTTATCTGTTTTATTTCATAATGTAAAATCAATCATTTTATTATCACATTGTATATGTCAGCTTTTTCTTATTAAACAACTATTAGTTATCCTTATCATACATGTGCTAAGTTTTATAAGATCGGATCAGATCACGTATCTATTAGAAACTTCTTGAAGCGATTTTAAATACCTTTAAAATTACCTAGTTGCTGATAAAATTTTATGTTAATAGTTATAATGTTAGTAACGTTCCATATTTATAGCAACGAATTAGTGGTTTTGTCGAGAATGATTCGTTTCTAAAGGTAGTCCATAAAAACAGGTAGTCTATAAAAATAATTGGCATTCAGATACTATTAATTGATGCTAAATGGGTTTCAAAGGTGATATTTTAGGAGTTTAGATTCATAAAAACTCCAGATTGTTAGATTTAAGTTAATAAAGCAAAATTAATTTCAAAAATATCAGTAAAATATATTTCATATGTATAATAAGTATTTAATTAATTAATTAATTCGATATCACAATTTCTGGAGTACACTTGTGTTCATCAAATTATTATTTCCTTTATATGTTATGGGAGACTATAAAAATTAGTCAACCAGTATAGCTCCTTTTGGGTTGAGAGCTGCGTGAAGATGTAAACAAAAAAAGGTACGAAGCCATGTATCCTCGTCAGCCACTAGTCTGCATCACAATGTCTGTAAGCGTACTTCTGAATTAAGTTATTTTCTGACACAAAGGTATTTCCGGAGTAGTTTCTTTTACAATTCATTCAAATTTACGACACATGAGAGATTTGGATAATGATTCTCATTAACGGATTACCAGGCACGTAGATATATTAGAAATAAACTGTTAGTAGTACGTTCATTTTATGGGTTCTTTAGTTAGTTTTCTTTTGACTCTGTCTGATTATACGTTGATCATCATCATCGGCCCAGATACGTCTCGCTGTTGGGCTCGGACCTCCTCTGTTGTTTTGAGAGAATTTGACTTACTATATCACGCTGGTCTGACGTGTTCGCATAGGGTTTCGTTTTGAGTTTTTTCTTGCTATGTTATCTAAATATTATTCTCTAGTCGTCTTTTGTCGTAAAAGACGACTAAAGAATAATATCACTACGGGTAAGATTAGGGGCTGGTGAATTGTATTCATATTCCGTCACCACACGAAATACGGGTATATATCACAGAGGATTTAATAAATAAAAAGGCTATTTGTAAGAGATCAGCTTAAAAGGTTAACTGACAACAGGACCTCACGCACGCTGGACTCATGCCAAATGTTTAGTTTGTGTGACGTCATGGATAGCTAAACAATAGCAAAGTACAACCTTAATAACCTAATTACATTCAGAACAATGGACTATATATTATTCTCTCAATGATACCAAAGTTACTTGTCAGAATATTTAATTTTTGTAGTATTTGGAAGGTTATTCTTATCTTGTATGCCATTATTTGGGCGCGATATCAATTGGTCTGTTGAAGTCTTCCGTAGTATTGTGTGATGTTTAACACTTATGGTTAAAGTCAATGAATTTGATTCAGTAACTTAGTTAGGAGTTTATAAGGATGTAGGCCGTCCTTCCGTCGACCCTGATGAATCCGACGGAGTGTCCAGACCATAGCATATCGAAAACCAGCCTGCACAGCTGGCCTAGTGATTACGATATCGATCAACTGTCCCTAATGTCACAGTTTCAATTCTCACGCATCACAAACTGCAAGCCACAACCTTGTTCCGAGTCTGGGTGTAATTTTTGCTCGTTAATTATATTATTGCAATGATTCCTGCAATACAAGGATCGGTTTCTTGTGGCGAGTCATTAAAAAAGTGTCAAATAATAGTTACTGAAATCCTTTTTGTCGTTAAGATAAAATGGAATAATTGGATAGTAATATTTTTACTTCAGATTTTGTCGAATTATGTACTCCCTAACGCGGATAATGTTCTGGAGAACTGTCGGATATAGTACCACCGTCACCTTTTTATTACGGTACTATCCGTCATCCCAGTAAACTGCATCTACAATATTAGGATGGACAGAACTACACTCTTTAGCGTATGCAAATGAAATAAAGAAAATTATATATCCTTCTGTACACGAATTGTCATTAATAGATTTTTATGGTATTTATTTTTATACATATTTAAATGCAACAATGTCTCGGAACTACTGAATATCATGTTTTTTAATTGTTCTATAGTAATTGGTACATTCCAGAATAAACAGCATACCTATTTAAAAATAAAGCAAAAAGAAACTTGCTATTGACGACTCCATTAACGTTTTATTATATATTACAAGTAATGTAATAGTCACTGAAAGGAATGTAAAAATATAAAATAATGTACGTATAAAGAGTGTAGGAAACAAAATAATGACTTTGTTGACTTGAATGCGAATATGGCGGGAATGCGTTTATTTGTTTAGCTTGTGCGTTCATACTGAATGCATTCTCGACGTGTTTGACGGATGTTTCATTCATGTGTTGCTAAAATAAAACAAACCGACCATTCTTGAATGAGCTAATAATTAAATTATTTGGTTTTTTGATAAATAAAAACATTATATGATCCAATATTTCAATAAAATTATTTATATTGTGTATTTTATTAATACAAGAGCGAATATTAAATGGATATGAGGGAGGCTATTCAGCGGCTTCAATACATTACAACACATAAAAAGATGTTTTTTTTTAAGTTATAGTACTTTTGGCGTGTTAGGAAAAATGGTGGGATTAAATTTTTACGATGCTCGCGCCCACCGTCTTAAATGTCAACTAGATAATGCGTTATAATAAATCTTTTAATATATTAAATACCTATATTTTCTATTACTACAACGTAGGATAGCGCGAAGGATAAAATTTTTAGAAAGATTTTTATCTTGTTAGGCCAAAAAAGTATAACTTGTTACGTGCATAAGTGCTTACACACACACACACATACTTTCATTTCACTATCAGTCAATTCTCAGTAGAAGCATTTACTCTAGAAATTCTAACTCACAATTTTCCTCTATTTCATGGCTTTTAAAAGTTATAACGAGCAGAAGATCGTTATAACTTTTAAAAGCCTAAAAAAAAGAATAGACATGTCAGTGTTAAAAGAAGTATGAATTTCACCTTTTGCCTCTTAAGGGTAGAAATGTGAAACGTCCAAAAAAATTTACTCTATAAAATCAAATATATAACTCTATAAAATAAATAGAATCTTGGTGTTCAACCAAAGTATTTGTTGACAGAATATTCGTGCTCATGAGAGACATAATCCTTTACGTAGATATTAATCATTGTTCGAATTTATTGAATAGCTTTCGTCGCACAGATAACGCACAATCGACTAACAATGGCTCTAGTTATTATAGTTGAGGTTAATCGGTAAGACCGGTTGTGGACTATAGCTTTAATATAAATTTAATACAGAGTGATTTTGAATTCCTATATTTCTTCATGGAAATCTCGAAACAAAATCCTATATCAACCTATCTGACCAGCATGGTATAGTAAGATCAATTTCTCTCCTATTATGGAGGATGCTTGAGCCCAACTGTGGGACGTATATAAGTCGAGATAATGATGATATTTCTTCATATACACGCAATTTATTCAACAGAGGTAAAGTGCATGGCCTCGATACTCACGGAATCTACGTAATTATACTTGTATTAAAACGTAGTCTTAATTATCCCATGCTAGAATGAGGTATTTTTCAATCAAATAAAATTTTCGATGTGTGAAATTCGTGTCTCAAAGACCTCGCTGAGCCCTCGTGTCTGGCCCTCATAAACATCTATAACAAACGTTAGGGAAAGTCAGTATCCTAAAACATCTTGTGTTATAAATTATAGGTGTTGTTACCTTTTAAATTTTGGTAAAAAGAAACGAGCTTTATATGGTATATGAGATCCAATCACCATAGCTACAATCAACGTACTACTAAGGAGATTTTTCTGGTCGATTAACGTTTCACCTAATCCGTGAACCCAGGGTTTTCATAACCAATTGTGACCTCAATTTGTTGATGAAGTCATTTTAACTTTCATTTTATTTAAAAAGCTCGGAACAAAGTCAAATTTATAAAATAAAACCTATGTATATCAAACTGGAGTTCTCATGCTTTCTTTAGACTGAAAGAGAAATTCTAGCACGTCAATCTGGTAAAATTTGTTTCAAATTCTGCCTCTCTTACAATGCAGCTTTCTGCTTAACTCCCTTATTATTTACATATGACCCTCATTGCCTTGGTGGCACATATTGTTACTATATTACAACATTCGACAAAATTTTCTATACAAAAATGCCTTTACATTCTAGGCGATAATTAATCAACTCGACGACTAAATAAAGATTAGTAATAAATCTAGACTTTAGTATTATTCACAAAATCACTCTGTATATTGTATACTAAGTATTGTGTATAGGTAAGAATTTCATTAATGTCGTCCGTCCATTGACCGCATGTTGACTGGACCTTTAGAAATTTATCGCGAGTTATGACTCAAGACCCAAATGCTTTCCTTTTGAATCATCCAATGTACAAGAATTTATAAGATGCTGTAATTTTATGATTAAGCGATTATTTGATATTTTGTTCAAAATTCTTGCTTAATATTAACTAAGGTCTTTGGAAAGATTCGGCAAAAGTTTATTACTTTTTTCTTCTTTTTTGGATTGCGGAATCAGCTTGTCATCAGATCATCATTATATTGGTCCATAGACCATCCATTGCTGGCCTTGGGCCTTCTCCGGTATGGGAAGAAAATTGATCTACTATGGAATCGTCTTTTACGGCACCCTCGGCCAAGATAAAGGGTGGTGAATTGTATTTTTATTCCATCACCACACGGAAAAAATAAAGTAGATGAGCTTCTAATTACGTGTTATTGTCGTCAGTGTCAAGTAAATTATAGGGCTCTTTTAATCAGACTTCTTTAGGATATGTATGTATACACAAAGCCAAGTATATGGAAGTATTTGTAAAACATAATGACTAATCTGTGGTTAAGTTGGCAAAAAAACCTTGTGAGTACATAGTTCAACGACAAAATCCTAGTCACGTATATCTTAATCTAAAAACGTACATAATAACTATATTACCGTTAGTGAAACTCTTTGCTTGAATCCTGAATGTCCCATAAAAACGATAAATCCTAATTTCATGTAAGGAGAACGGTGGCATAGTAAAATCGTGATGATTGCAACACATAGACAATGGGACCTATCGGTATACTTTTTTAAAATCGGTTATTCATGGAATATCTATGACGCTATTTGAATTTTAAATGTAGGTAGTCAAATTTTAAAAATGCAAAATGCTGCTGTCTAAAGCTTTCCATGTGGTGACTTAGTAAGAGTGTAATTTATCACCCTCTATCTTACCCCTGGGTGTCGTAAAAGGCGACTAAAGGATAAAATTGGAATAAAATAGGAAAGAAAACTCTAAATAAAATCTTATATCAACAGCTCTCACCCGCGTGGTATACTAGGTCAATTTTCCTCCTAATTTGGAGGAGACTCGAGCCCAGCTCTGGGACGTATATGTGCCGAAGTGAGAAGCAAAATACTCTTTGTCAAATTGAACTGTATTGTGTACTGATTAGTGTACTGATTGGTGCGTGATGGTTAGAGTAAGCAAGCTTGGCACGGTCAAGCTAGTTGTAAGTGGACGAATGTACGCCTTTGCTTCGTAAAGTCCCTGTCACGGTCAGTGCATAGTCAAATTAAATTGCTT
The DNA here is from genome assembly GCA_032191425.1 of Lymantria dispar. Classification (NCBI taxonomy): domain Eukaryota; kingdom Metazoa; phylum Arthropoda; class Insecta; order Lepidoptera; family Erebidae; genus Lymantria; species Lymantria dispar. Next base: position 9,592,759 of record CM063452.1, on the reverse strand, counting down.
TAAGCAGAGTAGCTGACCCCAGTTAAATTGGTAACAATACGACAAGCGACAAGATTTTTCTCGGCGTTTATTTGAGACATAAACACGTTCAAATCCATAATCGACAATGAAATCACTTTAAATATTTTTAAGTTGTCGTAATTATTTAAAAAAACACGTTTTCTATTAAAGTACTTAAAATGCAAAACCTTGGTTAAATATACATCATCATCTCATCATCATCATCTCGGCTCACATCGTCATACCTGGGCTCAAGCCTCCTCCACAAAGGGAGGGAATTTGACCTTACTATACCATGCTGGTCAGACAGATTGGTATAGGATTTTATTTCGAGTTTTCCCTCACTTGCATTGATGTTATATGCGTATTATATCCCTTAGTCATCTTTTACGACATCCACGGGCAAGATAGGGAGTGGTGATTGCATTCTTACTCCGTCACCACACGGAAAAATATACAAAATTTATATATGCAAAATTATTTTAAATAGATAATCGCTTTTTAACGTCACTCTAAATGCTAAGTTTTAGGAGTGGTTTCTGAACTAAAAAGTGAAGCGTATAGCAATGCCTTCTCCCTATGATGACGGGTAAAACACGTCTCTATTATCAACACCACTGTTCCTATATCAACCTATTATACAATACTAGTTAAAAGAAGGAAAACTTTAAATAAAACTCTATCCCAACCTGTCAGAGCAGCAAGGCAAGTCAATTTCCTTCTCATTGTGGATAAGGTTGGAGCGGAGCCCAACAGTGGAACGTATATGAGCCGAGATGATCTAATAATTTATAAGAACTTGAAACAGTCTTTGAAAGCAATTTAATCAGCGCGAAGTAAGTTAGATAAGTATTACTGTTCCATTGTATGGTGGCATTAGAGGTTCTTAACCTTTGCCTGACGGTAGTAATTGGAAAAAGTTAATCGCGTTTCGTTCATTCCGTTAATTGTTAACATAATTTAAATGGCGCCAACTGAGATAATATTTTAAATAGAATGACATGAAGGAACTTAATGCAATAGTATGTATTCCTAGAATATTAATTACTATTTAATTGATGTTATATTCTATTCATTTTTTTTGACAGAAATTAAAACCTATTAAATATCTATCATAGCGCAATAACGTCTTTCATTAAACAATATTGTGACATATTTCCAAAAATTTATGAAACTAACTAACCTAACAGACGTTGTTCTGTTCAAATAAAATAAAAGGAATTCTCCTTAAGATCGATAGCAGCGCCACCTACTGGGTCCAAATATGAATCTAAATCATTCTCGAATGCTCTTGAACACACATCAAAAATTTCATCAACATCGGTCTTGCTGTTTAGGAGCAGTTCTGTGACATACACACGTGAAATAGATATATGTATATATAAAGAAGTTCTTGTTTTCTAAGGGACCTTACCATAGACAATTATTGACCGCACGAAATATTGTGAGTTGTTGTCAGGATATTCTTTTTAGTTAAAAATAAAGTAAAAAAAAAACTATACATTATATAAGCATAGCATATTTGATATCAAATGGATTTCCTGACTACTCAGAACAGTTTCATAATGCTGGCACTAGTTATATATCATGAAACGGGATGTATTTATATCTATGTAAACTCGAACGAAATCCCTGCACCGCTTGAAGATCAATGCACCTTCAGTTCCATAAATAGCTACAGGCAGTTGTTTCAACTTATCGACATAAGTTGTTTTTTTTTCAACCTTTTGATGTGAAAGCTTCTTTAGCACCGTTTTGATTGAAAATCTTAAAACACTGGTTTGGCTACTGGATGAAAAACAGAAAGAAAGATATATACAGAGTTTCCGATTATTTTTGTCTCCTTATAATTGTCTTACTCTTGATACTGCGTTACATCGCGTAACTCGGCAGTTATAATAAAAAAGTCTTTTGGGGTTGCACTAACTATATTCTATAAAATTACGACTCACACTCACGAATCACGACTTACACTCGCGACCTATACTCCAGTGAGGGGTAGAAACTATTCGGAGAATATTATTCTAGTGTCCTTGCTTTAGGTCAGACCGTTAGGCAGAAAACAGATCTGTTGTTGGCAGTATTTAGCTGGAGAATAATATTTGATAAATTATGAGTTTTATAGCCGGTTATTGCTGATCGGTTCATTTATATTGACCTCAATTGGTGAATATTGCAGCAGATCAGTAATATGCTATTGAAATTAGACATAAAAGTTTGTTTATTCTGACACAGTGTATATTTCAACTGCGTACAGTTCACATTATTTTTTAATTTTTCGATTAAGTACACATATGCTGGCAGGGTTCTGGCGACATTGCCTTCGTGTAAAAAATAAATGATGGCCAATTATTATTACTTAATTATGACAATTAGGTAAGCTTGTTTGGTTTTATGAACGCCAATAATTTGCACCTTGGAAATTAAATTAATGGAAGGTATCAATTCGATGACTCCTAAGTATAGTGGGTCAACTAACATTTTTAGGTATTTTAACTTTTTGATGAAATGATAAAAAATAACCTTATTTATCAAACTCGGTCATAGAAATTTAAAAATCATTGCTGAAAATCATTGAAGCTTTTTCACATGTGGAAGCTCATTACCTACATTCGCAAAGATACAAATCGTAAATATTTGGATGGATCCTTGTCGATTCCTAAGATGTTTGACCTCTATAAAGAATGGTTTGATCCCGTTAACTATTTAAATGTTCAGTGAATCACATCGTAATCAATATAAAAACTTAAAAATCCTAGAACAAGAATTTGAAAAAATGTAAACATTTTATCTTTGACACGCTCCCCTGTAAAATTGGAATTTTTCAGATGACTCACTATTCGTAGGAGTCATCGTATTATTAAACAGATTAGCTGAAGTACATAAAAACTCATTAATTAATAAAATTAATTTATTATTTATTGTATAATATGCACTAACAATAAAATTTTATATAAATACATTATGTAAACAAGCACGTGCATATTACAGAGCATTTATTATTACAGATGTTTTTTTTTATGTTTACTTTTTTGTAATGTATTTTTTGAATATGGATACTTTCCATGTAACTCGAAACAAAACCCTATAACAACCTTGTTTAACCAGCATTATATGTACATATAGTAGGGTCAATTTCCCTCCTATTGTGGAGGAGGCTCGAGCCCAGCAGTGGGACGTATATGAGCCGAAATGATGAATGATGATAACTATTCCAAGTAGTAGTGAGAATACAATTGACTACCCCTATTTTGCCCGTGGGTGTCGTAAAAGACAATTAAAGAGGGAAAACTCCGAATAAAACCCTGTACCAATACGTCTGACCAGCGTGGTAGGTATAGTAGATAAATAGTGGGATGTATATGAACTGTGATCATGTTGATAATGAGCCCCCGTCTTGTGACATTTGTTTAAAAAATGTGTAACCTTACCTTCCTGAGGGACTCTTAAAAATCGATTAAGATCTCCATCATATATATAGTCGGTCAATTTTGTATTTAAGACCCAAATGAGTAAATATCAGCAGTATTAGCATACAAATTAAAAGAATATATTGTTACAGCTGTTCATCTAAGGGAGTAGAAAAAAACAAACCGCCAAAATGGACGCGATCAAAAAGAAGATGCAGGCGATGAAGCTGGAGAAGGACAACGCGCTTGACCGCGCCGCCATGTGCGAGCAGGAGGCCAAGGACGCCAACCTTCGTGCTGAGAAGGTACACGATCTACTTCACTGATTTTATTAAGGGCAAGGGGTCCGTATGGTGACGGAGTAAGAATACAATACACCACTCCCTCATTTGCTAGTAGCAAGAGAAGAAAAAATTGAAATAAAACCTATACCAACACGTCTGACTAGCGTGGTACAGTAGGTCAATTTCCCTCCCATAGTGGAAGAGGCCCAAGCCCAATAGTGAGACATATATGGGTTGAAATGATAAAAGAGCACGGTTATTTAAGTTATATCACAGCGCTAGTTTATGAAATCAATAACCCAAATATTGAAAGATAATTTACTATAGAAAAACGTACAGATTTGGGGGCTTATTATGTAAACAAAAAACTTCTGAGAGAACTGTTAAACTACCCGCGAAATTTGTTTTAATTAGTTGTATAATGCCATTTTTGTGTATGTATGTCAAAAATATGTATAACAATATAAAAGCAGTAATTGCCTGTATTAAGCGAAGGCTAGAAATAGAGGGCTCCATTTACATTTTTTTTACAATTTAATTATACAAAAAATTCTACAATTACAAAATAAAACAAATTTAATAAATCTCCTTCAAATTTTAACCTACGTAATTGTATTACGTAGTTTACACATTAAAAAAGTAAAGGTTAAAATTTGTTTAAAAATGTATGTTAAAATAAATATAAAAAAATGTATATTCTGTAAGAACACAATTCCACCGCCCCCATCTTGCCCGTGGACATCGTAGAAGACGACAGAAGAGTATAACATCTCTGCAATAGAAGGAATATTCGAAATAAAACAGCGCACCAAACAGTCTGACCGCTGTGGTATAGTAGGTCAATTTGCCTCCTATTGTGGATGAGGGTCGAATCCAGCAGTGGGATGTATATGAGCTGAGATGACGATGAGATAATATATAACATATTTATTTACTGCTACTGTTTCACGGATAAAATCAATTTCATAGGTAGTTTGACAGATCGTAAGGCGCAAATTTCAACTAAAATAAAATTACTATTTATACGTTAAAGCGTATAGGTGTATGTAATATTATTGGTTGTTGGCAGTTAGTCATTGCATAGTATTTATCTTTTTTACAAACGTAGTTTTACAATTTGTAAAATCTTATTATATAGTATAATGACTGAATTAGTTATATGCAATAGGTTAATAGTTATTAGCACATAATATATCTTTAATCGTAATTAGTCAAGCCTTACCCTCTGAGTCACCGCGGTCTTTTTGTCAATAACTTCCTAAGGTTAGCTGAACCTTAACTGCTACGTTATTATAAAATTCAAATTTTAATATTATTTATAATTATCCTTTTTTTTTAGTTTTGACTATCAGTTATTGATGCGAGCATAACATACATACTCTAAAAGTTCGAGGTTAAGTTGCCTATTATAAAATATATGTATAATTAAGAATATCAAGAAATTGTATTAAAAAAATGTGGAATGCCAAAAACCATATATTTTTATGGGTATCCGCTAACATTTCGCTACAGTCATTTTTACATATTCCTGTAACATAATATTTTATTTTGCTTTTTTCATTTCTTTTCTTATGCATCTAAACATATACCGAATACTCTTATATTAATAAAGAAAATTTAATACGCAAAATTGTATTAAAATATGTTTTTTACGAATTTTGAATAGAGTATTGTTAGAATTTGTGAAAACTATTGATATCAGAAATCTAATAATAATGTTATTTAGTTTGTCGTAACATATGTGTGATAATATTTTTCTAATAATTATTTGCTTTTGTTGAACTACAGAAATGATTTTTGTGTTACGATGTCACAAAGATTAAAAATATAAATTACAAAAAAAACTTAGTCTTAGGTGTCAAGCTAGTAAAAAAAGGTGTCAAGCATAGACTGAATTATATCGCATTTCAAAATAGATTTACAGTTACAAATAACTGATTCTTATCTCTATGATACGTCTTAATGCATGATGCTTGAACCAGTTTTCTCAATATAAAAATTAAAAAAAAAAATGTATAATATATTAACATTTTAAAGACTTAATATTATGTAGGTATCAAAAAATATCAGATAGTGGTGTGAAAATTAATCAATAAATACTATGTATTTTTCTTTTTATATAAAAATACGCGGCCCATTAATTTGGTATTTATTTAATTTAATGCATAAACGTGCAATACCTTTTGCGCTTTGCAAATGTTACCTTGTGGTGTGTCGAGGTTAAGGACGCCAACCTCTGGTAACGTAAATCTACCTATCTACAGGTCTCGATTACATGATTTAGTGTAGCGCAAAATAAAAATAATAAGCGTGTTTCCTTCAATTTTAGTAAACTAATAGGAATTAGATGCGAATTACTGTAATAAAATAAACCTTTCATTTGAATTTACTTTAATATGTTGGTATGGATAATAAGACAAAGTCTTTAAAATATTACAACTTATCGGTCTCTGGTCACTTTGATAGATATTTGATAGAGATAGATATCGGTCTGTTAGAAGAGGGTGAAAATAAATGTTTGAAGATTTCGTTACATACAAAAAAACTTTTAACAATTAAACAGAAAAATATCTTCCATTAGTTCAAGATAATGTTATATATTAAATATACGTATTATATGTAAATAACCAACAATTATACGTATTGTAGTATATAATTTCATCATCATTTCAGTCCACATAAGTCTCAATGTTGAGCTCCTAGGTCTCCTCCACAATAGGAGGAAAATTTACCTACTATAACGTGCCTTTACTGAGCGACAAAATTCGCAGGATCCTAAATCATTTGCATGATTTAATTGAGAAGGAACTAAGTCCAGCTTAGTGCTATGAGAAATTAATAGGATTTTAATACTAATAATAGTTTCAAAGTTAAAAACATTTTATAAGAGAATTTATGTAGCTATTTTCTTTTGACTAAAACATTTTCACCTTGGTTCAGGCCGAAGAGGAAGCGCGCCAACTCCAAAAGAAGATCCAGACCATTGAAAATGACCTGGATCAGACACAGGAGGGCCTTATGCAGGTCAACGCTAAGCTTGAGGAGAAGGAAAAGGCTCTACAAAACGTGAGTAGAATACTTATTATTCACAGATTAGGATTATCCAGATTTTATTATTTCATAGGAGAACCCATTCCCTCCGGGGCGAAAGTAAAACGGCGGGCGGCCCCATAACCCACCGTATTCCCACCCCTCGCCATTGGGCCAACCACTGCTATCAATTCCTTGACACCCATGGTCGGTCAAATGGTATAAAACAACCTAGTGGATAGGTTTTTTAATGAGGTACAAATGTTTGTGTACAATTTTGTAATAATATGTATAATTGTTTGCATTCCTTGAATAGATTGTATTAATGTAATTAAAATACAATATTATTGTGTCATCGCTATCGTTGCAATTATAGAACTACAACTAGAGGCGATGATGGGAATGGGTTATCATTTCCATGTGCCCTGAAGTCCCTGTGCCCAGTACGTGTCTGCACTATGACGCAAGTTTTATTACCTAGAACCTTAGAATAATAACATATAGAAAGTAAGTTCGCGCACAAAAAGTGAAGCATTTCAATTGGAGCCTAATGGAGCTTACGCCGGAACCGTTCCGTAATGTACAAGTCATTGTACTGCACGTACGTACGCAACTCTTAAAAAATAAATAGGTAATTATGACGGTTTGTGCATTCAAATGGTGTCATAACACATTTGTAAAACTTAAAAATGTTTTTAACGTCACTTTTAAAAGTATTTCGACGATTTATGTTAATAAAAACAAAATTTGATTTCATAATTTGTATAGTGGTGTACGTGTATAATCGTCTGCGCGCCGTTAGTGTTTTTAGATTCAAATTTCGAACCTTCGAAGTATTGACACTATCCTTCTATACGTTATTATTCTAAGCCTAGAACTGAAGTTCTGTATAAATGATATGCAGCATGATCTACGACAGGGGGGTGGTTCCTAAGGGTATATTTTTTAGTAGGAAAAAACATGTATCTTATCATCTTATCTATATATTTTTTAGAGGATGAAGGCATTGTTAAAAAAATCCCTTTCCTGCAGAATTGAATGCTTCGATTTTATACCTGTTGTAGTTTTATTTGTATTAAAAAGGTTTCTTGTATGTTTATATTGTTTATTGTCTTGTTTAAGAGTGTCAAATCGATCTGGGTATAACTATGTAGAAGTTCTTTTGAAGCTGTGGTTTTCTTGTTAACTTTCGTTACGGTTGTCATTTTCTCTACTTGGCGCGAAACTTTGTCTATGATACCTTATAATAGAGCGAGATAAATGTTTATTTTATGGTGACCTATTCCAATTAGTTTTGAAGTTATGTTTCATGTTTGTACTTTGTATCATATTATAAAATTAATTATTACTATAAGAAATGTATATGTATATCTCTCTCACTGATGGTAGGATAAGAATTCCATGGTCTGGTGACTAGTTGCCTCCTTTCTTTTTCATAGGTATCGTCAAAATCTATTAAGCGGAAGGCCAGTGCGACATACGTATTATAGACCGAAAAAAGTTTAATCTATACCAATAAATAATCTATACCAATAAATAAAATTGGAGTGTCTGTTTGTAATGTCAAAATAATAGGCTTTTTTCATGCTCACACGGTTATTTGCACGACACCTATGCCTAAAATAGCAATTAAAAAATTTTTGTCTGTCTGTCTGTCTGTTTGTTCCGAGTAATCTTCAAAACGGCTGGACCGATTTCAAAAATTCTTTCACCAATGGAAAGCTATAATATCAGGCCGTAGACTAGGCTATATTTTATCCCGGTATTCCCACGGGAACGGGAACTACGCGGGTAAAACGACTATAACCTATAACCGAAGCGAAGCGAGGGCGGGTTGCTAGTTTATTATAATTTTAATTAGGGATAAAGCAGTCGCTTGTAGGGAATGTTAAAAAGTTCTCGAAACATGATGTTTGTACGGCCAAAACTATAACGCAAAAATATTGTTTTTTTTTGTATAGTTATTACTCGTGTAGACCGTGTGTGTGTGTGTGTGTAGAGATCGGAACGTGTGTGTCGTACATAGATCAGGCCCAGCTCCAACTCATGGCGTCTGGTCAACAATTACACTCCCAAGGAAAGTTGATGTAAGGCAGGCGACCGGTCATAACTTTTGCAATATGTATATACTATAAAAAAAGTATATATTGACTCGACTCCATAAAAGTAATAGGGATAAGAGCAGGATGATATTTATACATACATACGTACAAAATCGTGTATATACATTCATTCGCCCTTGCGTATATATCATTCATGATGATTTCAGCCATCTGTAATTAATTAGAAAGCGGACTTTAGATTGGACTGTGTCAATAAAATAACAGTACAAGTGAGTATGGAGCCAAAAACCTTGGCATATTGGCAACATAGCACATTACCAAATAGATTTATAATAAAAGCTGACTAAATTATATATTAAACAGTCATTAGTAGCTAATCATATTAAAATTGCAGACATCCACTTAAATAACGACTTAAAATTATTACTACTTTTGAATAATATCTTAAGTAAGCAGATATATTTCCAATCGCATTCAGCTGCTTCTAACACACAAAGAAGTATCTGTCTCTTCTTCAGCCTGTATACTTCCTACTATTGGGACCTTAGTACGCCTCTAACAGAATGGAAGAAAATTGGCATTAGTTTAATGCAAGAGTTCTTTCCTTTACATTCGAAAAGATGATTTTTCTAACACAAATAGGAAAGGAAGCGCCGCGCACCGGTGAATTATATTATAATAATTAATAATTTTACAAATAACCTTAATAATTTTACATTATCGTTCATCCAGCTACGTGGATGTCTTTCATTCAAAATATATTTGTCATGCATCTTTTGTAGGTCAGGTGAAAAAATACATCTAACTATAAGTAAAAAGGTTGCCTGTAATATAGATAGGCTATTAATGTTCGTCATCTTTTGTGAACAAATAAGTTTATATTCATCAGCTAGAGATATTACGTAATTCGAAGACACAAAAAATAACACAACAAATGTAAGAAATGTGTATTGCTATAAAAATGTGTAATCAACGTTATACTAACTCAAAACCTAAATAACAAAAAAAAAAAAATAATATGCATGATATGGAAAAATAACGAGTAAAATATTTATGGCTATGTTCTTAAAATAAGCGATAGATATAATAAAACTTTATTTTAACATAGAGACTGACAGATATAAACATATTTGTCACTTTACCTTTATTATACTTTTAAATATGCAGGTAATGTAGAGCACATGCCATGAAATACCAGTATCCCATGCTCTAGAGAGTTACATTCCGCGCAACAAGTTATTTTCAGCTCTCGCCGCCTAATATGGGCTCGCTGCCCGGTAATTCAGTAAAAATAGACTCTGGACTCATTCGATGCGTTAGAAGACATTTAAACTAACATTCGAGATACTATACAATTGTTATTAAAAATCTATCGAATTGGATTGATAAAAAGAGACTTTCATACTATGAATTGTATTAGTAATTGAAAAATAATATATACCTATTTTAAAATAAAACAGACATGAAGAAAGAAACATTTTCAAGATTCGTAATAGCAAACTTTAAAATCCGTTTGAAATTGCCGCGTAATGAATTATAAACAAATGCGTTGTAAACGGTCGGTACAACAGTATTAAGAAAACAAAAGATGGCAGCCATTGGGCGACTACAGCGCCACAGCGTTTTCATTGTGAATTGAGAATGACAGTCAGTCAACATGGCCGCCGGCGCTGCGCGGCCGGACGGACCGCGTCGAGCGTAGTAATGTCCGCGTCCGCGCCCCACGCCCACGGGCGCACCCCCGTGCGGCGCAGGGGGCACCAACACCACCCGCGGCTGAGGGGTGAACGCGTACCCGCCCCCAGTGCGTCAGCAAACATAGATCCGTCCAAACAAGTGGCCTTAGACACTGAAACAGACGATGTTGTGATTTGTGTCAACAGTGTTAGTGAATCTCAAGCAGTGACAAGGACGAATAGTGACGATGCACTTTCGAATCCAAACACAATCGAGGACTGTGCGAATGTTGGTGAAGTAGAATTCGATAGTAGAATTAAGGATGCGGAACCACTCGATGAATCTGATGACGAATTTTCGTTTCGAGAAGAACGTTCGGAGGCCGATGGCGCAGAATTCACGGCTGTCGCCTCAGATATATCAGATGATGACCCTGAGACGGCAGAACTGGCGAAACTCAGGTGTACTAGTGAATGTACCGAAGTTCTGGCTGAAAGGGAAAATAGACGGAGGAGGAGATGCGCAGACTACCCTGGTTTAGCCTTCGGCAGTTCCATATTCTCTTCAGATACTATGATGAAATTTTCCATTATAAAGAATGAACTGCAGAATATCAAGAATACTGCATTGAAAAGGGTAATGTACTTTGCTACGTTATTTGAGCTTCTGTTACTTGGTGTGAGTGAGACGGGCGTGGGCTAAATGCGCACTAAACTATTTTTAATCTTGTACTGTCGAACAAGTGTTCAATCTGCTTCACAAAATAAAGCAGATGTGAGTATGCCGCGCGCGTGGCGATCAGCTGAGCCACTGACATTTCGTTTGGCTTGTTTACTCGGACGACTACACATAGTCCCACTAGATGTCGTTACTATCAATAGATGCACGTGGCTTATCGATGCAGCCCTTGCCCTTAATTTCTAATTACAAATAATAGATATACCACTTTAAAAGACCTTGCACACATTGGCGCAGTTTATATCTTTCATCATCATTGTTGTTTAATAGTTACCTATAAAGCAATTACTTTAACCTCGTGAAAAGATAATTAAAGAATAATGTCTATTATCATAATAAGATGCCCACTTATCTATCTTTAAAGTAGATTTCGAAAATTTTAGATAATGATTTAAATATGTAATAGGCATTAATTAGGTAAATTAGTTTAACTTTTCTATTTACTAAGACGTTTATTATCAATAGTTCAATATACATATATTAGTAATCTTTATTTTGGTCGTAGTACCTATTAAAAATATTGTGATAATTATTATTAGTGGAGATGACTTTCATACTCAGTGAACGTGTTTACGCGTGTGGTCACATTAGAATCAGATTGCATTCTATTCATAATTTCATATACATATATACTTTCTAAAATATTCATGTAGAAAATTTTCATGATGGGCTATCTTAATTGCAAAGCGTATCATTTTGAATCGACAGCGACATGAAATAAATATCAAATAAAAAAATCATCGATCAGGTTGGACATATTCTAAAATAATTTTCTAAGACAAATTTCTAAATCACAAAGGTGGCTGCGGTGGCGTTCACTGTTTTTGTCAAAATTTCGAGAACAATATAACCTACTTCGATACGTTGCTATGTGGGCTAAGGGCTGCCACTTATCATCATTGTTAAATTAAAATTTGATAATTGCGAATATTAACATAGAGCCAATTAAAAAATACAAATTCATAATAATTTATATAAAGCATATATTTCCGTTTCTTAATCATACTAATTAAATAGATATTTATATAACTAGGTTACTAATAATTAGATATTTTATATCATTTGCCAAAATAGATGGCCGAATTGTATTAAAAAATATTTATTATTCATTCAACATTATTGGCTGATTTCGATAATCTATTAATATGATATTGTTGAATTTCGATGTTACTCAATTTATGTATCTGTTCCTTCTTTAGTTTTTGGCAATCAGCTACCAATTCCTCTATATAGTCTATTATTTTCGTTGTTAAGGCTTTCAAATTTTATAACGTAAAAATCTGCAAGATTAATCGTAGGTATAAGTTGAAATGTATAGTTATATATAATGTATAATGTTTAAGTTAAATGTTTTATAGCTACATACACTACTCATTTATTAGGCCGTTAACAAGATCTGATGTAAAGAATAACAGCTGCACGTGGCTTTCACCACGTCGTCAGTATTTCTGTATGGAGGTTGTCTTTAACTATATCGACTAATCCGTGGTAAATATTTTAAATTAGTGATGTAACAGATCTTTATTTCTGCTTCCGCAACTGCGGAATTTCCTTAGTTTTTTTTATATTCGTTTCTGTTTCCGCACCTTTTATAAGGGCAATTTGAACGGAACTTGACGACGTTTGAGCGGAGAATAAAGTCTAACAATACGTCATCATTAATGATGAAATCATTATTAAACATTTTAGCATCCAGATTGTTACGTGTAAATGTGGCCAAACTGCTTTTCATAAAATAAAATAACCACTATTTAATTTTGAAATTATCATTAAAATAGCATTTAAAAAATGAACTGTTTTCATTGTATTGACACTTCCGCATCTAATCCCGGTTCTGTTTCTACTAAAATTTATTTTATACATTTGTTTCCGGTATGACACTTCCGTTGCATCGCGATATACGAACGATATGCGATCTGCGAAAAGCATACACATAATAATTTTATAAAAGATATCACTTCTGCTTTCTTGAGTCAGGCAGTACATGTAAAATTTATAACTGCTAATTACCTAATACTTTAAGAGCCAGATATAACGAATATTGTTACTCATGTTTTTGTTAGAAAATATATCCGCAATCTTGCATTTAATAAATGCGATTATCTAAATAACTATACGTATTAATTTTATTGTATTCATATATTGATTAAGTTCTTATTTTTAATATTCATCATATATTGTACCCTTAAAAGCGTTGCAAAACGGTAGCTACAGTTTATATAGAGTCTGCGCCATCTTGGATCTAAATAAATAGGTTAGTCAATAAAATCAAATAATATAAATGCTTTTCCCAGTGATAAAAGTTGTAAATATCCGACTAATAACATCGCACTATCTATGTTGACCTCTATGTAAAACGTATGGTTACCACAGGGTTTAACGTTATCTGCTTAAGACCTTTATTTGACCTTTGTTTGTGACCTTTATTGTATATTTATTCAGTCACAAGAACAAATCTGTTAGCGCCATAATGAATACATTATAATGCCATTTCGGGCCTGAACCAGCAATTAAATAATATTTTAATCGTTAATTTGTGTCCTCAATTAACATCCTACTGAAATTCACAAAAACTTGAAAAGAAAGTACTCAAAAAGTATTTACGAACCGGTTTTTAGTCGGACGCATTGTGGAAGCATGAAATTTTTTAATTAGGCAATGTAGACTTGCTTGTTATTTAACTGATTATAAATGCTTTGGTAGAATAGTAGATTCGTGTGATTCTGTAAAAATGGTATGAATTGCTGTTTAAGAAGCCTACACTATTTTGCATAAGAATAACTTTCCCTGACTACTAAGCGTGAAACATCACAAAAATATGATCATATCTCGTTTGTATCACAGTAATGTATGTATCTTCCGTTTTTTATTGTCTTATAAATTTTATCTACTTGTATGTGAACTAGGTGCCTGATTACTTATTTGGAATTGTAGCGGGAGTAACATAGAATGACAGAACATTAGATATGTTAGGTCTAGGTACAAGATAAACCACAAAAAACCTGGCTGTTCTTTATTTTTTAAAGCCTATGTATAATTTGGACACAGAATTATGTCATAGTGGGTGGAAAATTAATCGGCAATAACAGACGTGTTGAGATAAAGTTTTGATTTTTTCTCTTACAATATTTTTGCTTATGTGAATTAGACTTACTATATTTATACTCCATTACTACTCGGATAATAAATGCAGTATGCATATTTAGTAAATCTCAACTTGATTGTACATTTGGCAAAAAATTTACTAAAACATTTAATAATGTAATTATGTAAATAAAATCTTCATCTTCCCAACCCATATATGATCCACTGTTGGGATTGAAACGCCCCATGTAAATGGCGGTGTAATTTACCTACCACGCTGATGACGTCAGATGGTTTCATATTTCATTTTTCCTTTACAGTAATGCTGTATCTGCTTATATCACTCATATGATGTCTTATATGACATCCTTAAGCCAGGAAGGGGAGGGGAATGGTAATCTGAAATAATGAGTGTTTGCACACCTTGATGGACAAAAGACTGACATTTATAATTTTATATTCTCTAAAATGTAAGTAGGAACTTACTTGGATATTGCGTAATGAAATTAATTACCTACACGATTCTTATTGTATCGAAACTGCTTGAAGTATTTCGTAATGACCTTAATTTACTTACAGTATGCTACAAAATTCGTAAATGTTTTTGTTCTGCCTAGATTTGTTACGTTTGGTTATAATATGTTTGTAAAAAATGAGCGCTTTTGGAATAAACAGTGGTTTGAATATTCTTGTGCGTTTAGCTGGATAATTGGGAATATTTATAGAGCGAGGAATAAGATACTAGATAATTGGGAATATTTATAGAGCGAGGAATAAGATACTAGATACTTTAGTCTTAAAACGGGTGACCTCTACCTACCTCCTCAAGTTGGACCGCTGCCACTATAAGCACTAAAAATAGCCAACAAAGCAAGTTGAAAATTTATTTTATTACGTATAAATATTGACTGCACGACCTGATAGTAAGTAGTTATAATAAAAATCCTTCCCAGTATGTACTTAAATAGTGGCCTTCCTCTTTGCACAGTAGAAAATTTGACAGAATACGGCAATTTCTTCTAAATTTTACAACTGGCCCCGCCTACTTA
Source organism: Lymantria dispar (assembly GCA_032191425.1). Classification (NCBI taxonomy): domain Eukaryota; kingdom Metazoa; phylum Arthropoda; class Insecta; order Lepidoptera; family Erebidae; genus Lymantria; species Lymantria dispar. Next base: position 9,577,424 of record CM063452.1, on the reverse strand, counting down.
ACGTCAATACGACTTGTAAATGTATTCGTTTACATTTTAAGTAAATTGACATACTCTATATGTGATGATGGAGTAAATATATATAATATGTCCCTTCTTTGCCTCCGGGTGTCGAAATATAACGAAAAAAAGGGAATTATACTTATGACAAACCCCAGAGTAGTATAGTATACCACTCATGGATTAATTTATATTGTGTAGAGGAGGCTTGTACCTATGTGACATATTCGTGATTACTTTTGCACGGCTACATTAGAAATGTAGCAAAAAAGACTACATTAAGCAGTAAAACCATGCTTTATGACTGTATTTTCAAAAGATTTTTGTTAATTCACTATATAATTACATTCAAAATTATTAACTAAACAGACCGTGCCGGTCTGTTTTATCCACTATTAAAATATTATCATTCAAAACATTACACGTTATGTAAACATTTTAGTAGAGTTTTTTGGCATTTTAGCAAACATATTCAGTGCCGTTAATTAGTTTTTGTTATAAAAATATTTTTATGGTAGACGTTAGAAAAATATTTCCGTGTGGTGATGGAGTAAGAATACAATTCGCTATATGCCTGTTAATGTCATAAAAGACGACTAGGAGATATGATACGCATATGTCATCTGTGCAAAATAAGACAAACTCGAAATAAACCCGAAAAGCAACCTGTCTGACCAACATAGTTTAGTACGGTCATGTTCCCTCCTATTGTGGAGGAGGCTCGAGCCCAGCAGTGGGACATATATGAGCTGAAATGATGATTTCATTAGAAAAAAAGATGATAAAACCCCTTCAATATGTATTGACCAATTTTGCATGAGATTTGACGTGTACTCGTGTTATGTCGAGACATTATCGATTATTTTGAATATGGTATAATGATTATTATAATATATCCAGTTTTGATTGGATGTTTTGGCAAATTGATTTACTGCTATAATTATAGAAATAATTTATGTACTTTTAGGTGCTTTGAGATATATAGATGCGAGATACTAGTTATTAATCATTTCTATCTTACACAAAACGTTTAATAAACCTTATATCTACTATATTGTCACTAGTTATTGTTTAGTATCCTCATTCAATGATATTTACACGAAATTCTATTATTTAGTCGTCCTCCATGAGACCCGCAGAAAATGATGTAATTATTTGTTCTTCACTACACCGATTGACTAATTAGATCTGTTTGTCAACTTGAGAATTGTATTCGTTTTGTAATCGTATTATCTCATTAGTTATTCTGTCGTTAGGTGATAAGCATTGACTTAACATTGACATACAAAGTTTATTATAAGTGCTTAGGAGTTATTCGCCCTTGCAACCTTTACAACAACATTTAGCGCCTGTAGGAAGTGTGTCAACGAGTATTGTTTAAAATTTTGACATTAATTTAGCAGTATAACAGAAAAAAAACATTCGAAAATTTAGATAGATATACTTGTGTAATACTACCCGCATTCGCTTCGCTTTCAGTCGCCTTACCCACATAGTTTTCCTTCCCGTGGGAATACTGGGATAAAATATAACCTTAGTTAATTCTTATATAAACAGCTACCTGGTAGTAAAATATCAAAATCGGTGCAGCCGCTTTGAAGACTGAAACAAACGGACAGACAAAAATTTTTAAACTTTATTTTAGGCATAGGTGTCGTGCAAATAACGGTGTGAGCATGAAAAAAGCCTAGTATTTTGGCATTACAAATAGACACTTCCATTTTATTTATTTGTATAGATAAATCTGGTCATATGTGAAAATGGGTTTTCAAATATCTAACAAGTTTATATGTATGAAGAAAATATATAGGCTCCTAATATCTTTTAACATGATCCTTTTGAAAAAGCTAGGCTTAGTTTTGAATTTGAATATAAAATTTACTCTCATCATAAAGACATGGCTCACGCTTCTTCCACTTATTGTTAGTATTAAAGTCAATATCTGTCATTAAGACAAGTCTTCGACCTTAGTAAGGCAATGGGATCTTAATAAAAAAAATTTCTGGGCAATCTCGAACAACATGTTATTTCATATTCTCTACGCTTTAATACTTTCCCTACCCCTATACATCATAAATTGCCATCAAAATTATGTAATATAACACGCTAAAACACTATAATGTTACATACAATTTAGAGAAACATGACATTTGCTCAAAATTTGACACATGATTTTAGGTTTTAATTGTATTGTAGTGATGGCAGATCACATATTCTTCATGGAAATATCATTAGAAACGAATTAATGCCTTCTTCTCTATACTCTATTGTTAGCCACAGGCCTCCCACATACGAAAGGAACTAGACTAATATATCACGCTGACCAGACAATTTGGCATAGGTTTTTATGTTCTTAAAATTATAGCTATACTTTAAATATATAGTCTTTTTAAATTATAGTCACACTTTAAAATACTTTAAATCGTTTTTGTAGTTACTTTTTATTGTAATGAGTGGAGCAGCTAAAGAAATCGATTTTAATAACAAAGCGTACGAGAACTTTTCAAACACAGATATCTACTATAGCACAGCACATTAGATACCAGTTAATAAAATTACAGAATTATTATTGCATAAAGTTAATCATTAATAGTGAAAACTTATACTAAATTTTAAATCTTTTTATTCTCCTCAGGCCGTACATAGTCCACTGGTCACTGTTGCGCACAGTTCCTCTTGAGGCTACCTTATGCTTATATCCCGTAATTATCTCACGAGAAAGAGAGGCATGATAAACGTTGTATTTGTACTCCGTCACTATACATAAGTACAGTAATATATTTTTGTAAATAGTAGGTGCTATAAAAATACTGTAATATAACACTTATTTTTTTTAATATAATATAGCTAGGTACTTATTACTTGTAAATAAATTTGCCAACCCTAGATAAGTATGTTACCTGTCTATAAAGAGGTATTAGGTACTAGTTAGTACAATAATATAAATATTAGAGTTGACGGCAATATTTCCTCCCTTGCAGATTGTAAAATCTTAATTTAAACTAGGTATTTTAAATCATTGTCCGCATAGAATCGGCAGCAATGTCAATATGATGAAGTGATACAATGTGCAAATTGCGAAATTAGGTAGCCTACTTACATAATTAGGTATGTTGATGATTAAATTTTTTTCACGTATTTCAATGTAAGTTTACCTACCTATGTACATAAATATCTACTTGACTATGCTGAAAACGACAAGGTTAACCTAATTAGGCAATTTATTTTGCTCATTCCTAAGTATGAAGTAGTTTCTTATCCAATACGAGGTTATTGCTGAAATAGTAACAGTTCTCGATTTTATTGTCACATTACAGTCCTTACATACCTAGTACTTATACATTAAATTAAATAATAAACGATAGGGGGCCTACTTGTATAAAATTTGACGTGTTGAAAACATTATTGGCCGATGAAGTTGAAACTTGTTACGAACATACATACTAATAGGTACAGGAATCATTGAACTCAAAAGATTACTGAAAAAAGTGACGGACTTGGAAACCGTTCAAATCCGGAGGGCAGAACTAGTCTAATTTAAATTAGGTAAATATGTTTAGGTGAGGTGTATTTATTTCCCACGTATCAGTCATTATATGTATAATCTAGCATAAATTTTATATCTGCCTACTTACCTACGTAGATTCAATGTTTTTCTCTAGGTATTTATATTATAGGTCCGGGTACAATGACCGGGCTTGCGAATCTTCTCATTATTAGAGATTTTGTTAGCTCTACTTTGGAGGCCAAACATAGCTAATTATTTTTTTTTGTATTAGGTCATTATCACAGCTCGTACACGTCCCATTGCTGGGCTTGAGCCTCCCCCACAATGGCAGGGAGATTGACCGACTATGCCACGCTGGTCAGACGTGTTGGTATGGGATTTTATTTAGAGTTTGCCTTTTCCTGTATAGATGTTATCTGCACAAATCCCTTAGTCATCTTTTACAACACCCACGGGCAAGAAAGGGGGCGGTGAATGGTATTCTTACTCCGTCACTACACGGAGAATTGTTTTAGGCACCTACATTTATTTTATACTACCTACCTAGTACCTACCAACCTAAAATACCAGTTATGTTCGTCCTGATAGGTACCTATGTACCTATCAAGACGAACGGGTATTTTGTACTGCGGTTTAATTATGTATATAAGTAGGTACCTACTTCAGTCAAAATCCAAGTTATTTGAAAATGTGATAGACAACTATATACCTATACTTACCTAACATCTACGTAGGTACTATCTACACGTATTTCCTATAGACAGCGATTCTGTTTTATCGACATAACAAATTTTTATTGCAAACACCTCGCTTACCTAACGGAATTTAAAACAGACACATACTTTCCAAATGACGTCATATGATTTCGGCAGTTCGGTCTTGTTGTGTAAATTGCTTGTGGGTTCGTGACTTCGTGTTAATCGCTTGTCCTCTCATTGGTTGCAGTCAAATCGGTTTATAGTTTTCAAATGGTACAATAGATGGCGCTGAACGTTCCTAATTAATTATAACATCATTATGAAAATAAGAACAAACTAGTTGTAACCTTGCGTTTTTTATACGTGAAAAGTTTTTTATAGCTAATTATTGCTATGAAGGATGAACTAATAAAGTTATGTACATACTTATATACCTACGAATTTTCCCATGTTTCCAATACAACGGACGTCAATAGCCCTTCACTGAATTGAAATGACTTCCGCAGTTCAATTGTATAAGGTCATTCTACCGTTGCACCCATCCTCCATTTTTGGGTTTCTTTCTAAACAAAACATCTCTTTCGAGTTTGACCCTACAGGATGTAGGTTCCAATGAACACGACAGGTGGAGCTACTTGTTCCGCCGTCAGTCGGTCGATGTTGCTTATCGCGAGTGTAGCTGCGTACGGGTGACGTTTCCGTTCATGTTTCCCTGTCAAAGTCATTAGAAGAATGTCCGATTGTGTGCAATATTAGTGTATTTTCGATTAGTCGATCGCAGTTGTTGTTGCTGTTCATTTTGTGCGTATTGTAATTCAGAATTTTAGCTAATTAACACAGTTCCAATAAAGTTGCAGCGTCTAAGTTCGGTGGCGGCCATTTTATTCGCCGGCTGTGTTCATTCGTGCCGTGCCCATCTCGACGATACGGAGCAATAACGAGCGGGCTACAGTCAGTTGGCATTTTCGCGAGTAGAGCGAAGGTGTCTCTAGTTTTTAGCGTTTAGGTATTCTATTTATATACGAAAGTGCATAAAATGACGACAAACATGCAGCAAGGAACGATTCTGGATGTACTGAAAAGAAAAATGCGTCAGACGAAAGAAGAAATGGAAAAATATAAGGACGAATGCGAGGAGTACCATAAACGTTTACAAGTGGAAATAATGCGGAGAGAAGAAGTAAGAAAACGTGTTTTACATTTGTGTTGTGATATTTGTGATTCATCAACATAATGTGCACTAGTGTTGAATTCATATTAGGTCAAAATATCGGAATTATGGGTATTTTATATTACCTATAGTAATGTGTTGTCCGGCCATAGTGAGGTGTGCAGGCAACGTACGCATATTGACCTCTCTTTCGGATTCATCTCAACTCAATCTTGCAGAAAGAGAGAGCGAATAATTCTTTCATCGTACACATACCTTTCGTTGTGTAGTGTTCAATTCCCAAAAAGTGTTACTCGCATGGAGAGTATTAATGGGACATAAAAGTTTCCTTGAAATGTTTTAACATACTTTTGTCTCTATAATGCACGATTTTGTGTCAGTTTGTTGCACATAACAGGTTTGGTTGCGTTGGAGGTCGTATACCGGTCTTTAGTGGCACATGTAGAGCGAGCCGGCTGGAATTGTGAAGCATAACACCCTTTAGTACATTCCTGTTCGGACGTCCTCGAAGGACCACTGGCGCCGTGAAGGCGTGTCCGATTTGCTCGCCGTTATCGTCGTATGACGTAACGCGACGAGCAGCCTAGTAAAGATCATAAACACCTGTAAATTTAAGTCCGATGACAATTTGATTTTCTTATGTAATTCGTTAATACGCCTCTCTAAGATATATCATTGATAGTTATTAATATAATTCAATGGTGCAATATATCTATCTATCTATGCATTTTATGATAATATGTAATAGGTATCTGGTAATTCTTATCATCCCAAGTAATGTCGATAACGATTGTTAAACTAAGATAGTATGACTTGTTCTTGACTAATTACTAATTCAGCATAAAAAATCACACATGGAATACCAAATAGATATTTCGCTGAATGTAATGTAGTTTTTGTGCTTTGAACGTGGGCGTGTACTCACATGAGAGCTCGCATCAGGCTGTTAAACGCTAATAGTTGAGGTCAACATTTAAAATAATGTTTTATCAGAGGAAACACCTTATGGAGGTGGAACAAGGACCCATTTGTATTAATAATGGATCACGATGGATTTATGTGCTCTTTCTAATATTATAACAACGTCGAAATGATAAATACCTCGATTGGTGCTTTTATAATTAGAACTTCATTACGCTAAAAATGGAGTTTTGTCATATCATGATGTTCATGAATTTTTGATATCTTTTGAGTCATACTTCAATATAGGTATATACACAGTAAGTACGATAATAATTAAAGGTAATAGGAAATATATTTTTAAACAAAACTTAAATTACAATAAGTTATTTTATATTACGAAATTTTGTTAATGAATTCATATGAACGCATTCAACTTGTCATTTAGAATTAATGACCCTTCGCGTGACGGTGTTGTGTTACGTTTTATTAGAATTGTAAGGGCTAGCCAATTGTGTTGGACGCTTCAATATACACCGTCCTAACCGATCCCACAAATTTTAAACAACGCATATATTACGGCTGTTGGTGAAAGTAAAATATAGGTAATCTGTGGACATGCAGGGTTTTTTGTTATCTATCAGGCTTAAATGTCACAATTAGGATTATTGCTACGTACATAAAGTTATACGTTTCAACGACCAATACAAAAAGGTTGTCGAACTTTCCATAAGAGGCACGAATTTTAAAATAGCCTCAAGTAAATGTCATTTATATAGGTAGCTACATATAGAGTTCAAGGTAACGCTTGGCTACTGATCTCTAAAATATAGCCGCGACTACTACCTATTTGTCTTGTTACAGCAAGAAATATAATAGAAGATTTTTCTCGTTACTCGTTCAATTAGAAATGGAAGTTATTTTTCGTGTGGTCTTCCTTTCTGTGTGGTCTTCCTTTCTGTGTGGTAACGGAGTAAGAATACAATTCACCACCTCCCTATCTTGGCCATGGGTGTCGTAAAATATGACTTAGGGATGTAATATCTAAAAAATCTTTATGGAAGAAAAGAAAAGCTGTAAATAAAACCCTATACCAACCCATCCGACTCGTGGTTATAGTAGGTCAATTTGCCCTCGAATTGTGGAGGAGGCTCGAGCCCAGCAGTGGGATGTATATGAGCTAAGATGATGATGATAGTTTTTTTATATATTACAATTGCATATTTTTTTCATTTAATTGCTGTTAATAATATGAAAACGTTATTTTAGACTACCATTTCGTTATTAAATTTAGGAATATTAGAACTAAAAATAGCATTGCATAATGACGAGATATGATAGAAGGAGGTGGAATTGGGACTCGGGAGTGCTTCCTCGCAGCAAGGACGCGTGATGTCATGGGCATGTGGGCACAGTACGCTGAATATAAATAATGTAACGCAAAATGTAACTCATCTTATGGTTAATTCTTGACACGTATAATGTTTCAACGTTTAACAATGTGTATTGTATGTTCACATTCTTACGACCAAAAGTAACCGTGTATTACTCGCGTAGCCAACTTAGGACGCCGGTGAAACAGAATATTTACCAACGCTATCATTTACTATTCTTTTAGGCTTATGAATGATCTGTACCGTAGTTAATCGTTTAGATACAAATTGGCAAATAATAACAATTTCTAAAACGTATTTATGGTGCCGAAAAGAGAAAATCAGGTTATTGTTACAGATTGAATCTAAAAAACACCATTAGGACTTAGAAAGTGTTTTTTTTTTTGTAAAGTTGTGAGTAATACATGACGTAGGTACAAGTGATCTGGAAAGCAAATCAAATTTTTCTTTTTTTTTATCAATAACTAGTAAGCCGCCCTCGTTTCGTTTCGGTTTCAGTCGCCTTATATGCGTCGTTCCCGTTCTCGTAGGAATACCGAGATAAAATACAGTACATGTTACTCGGGATGAATGTAGCTTTCCAATGGTGAAAGAATTATTGAAATCGGCACAGTAGTTTTTTAGTTTATTCATTACAAAGACACAAAAATACAAGTTTTCCTTTTTATAATATTAGTGTAGATTACTGTAGATATTTAGCACGAGGTACAAGCGGAACTTGCACTACCCAAAAAAAGTTTTTTCATTAAATATATTCTAGTGTTTTTTCAAATGTAATGTTTTTATTATTATATGTTAATAAATACGACATTTAATTTAACCTGAAGACATATCGTAAGAATGATGAATAGGGCCTAAGCTTTACAGTGACTGAAAATTATAACCATTTTGGGTCACGATAAAACAAAATTTTCCTTACGTCATCTTCATTGATTAATTGCTTATGTCGAATGGGTGTATTATTGATACAATTAGTCCGCCTTAGTATATTAAAATCGGTGCAAATACTTAAAAATAGCCATATTCTAGATTTTCGATCCGATCCGATTTTAATTCTAAATAAAAATTATCTTTCAAGATATATTCTTTAATTTGTGTAATATTTAAAGCACACATAGGTAAAGCTTTTATTACTGCTATTTAACGAATTAATAAATATTGTTAGAATTTTTAAATACAAATCTACCGAATTAATCATTATTAATATATCAATATTAAGAAGGTTACTTAAATATCTAACTTCAAAACATTTCTATATTTATTTTCCCAAAACTTTATTATAATCGTGCCAAGTCTTTTTGTACGTCGACAAAATGCTACGATAAGGTGTTTTATTGTCTATTTCGTTATGTTTTTCCAGTTCAAGCGTAGTGAGGAGAAACTACTATTGTTCAGTGGGTCATCATTTGTTTCTGTGTTAAATTTTTACACATTTAGTTATTATAAATTAGGATTTTATTTTACTACTCGCCGTTAATAGTGATATGTATGAATAAATGTGGTACCTTGTATTTTTTGTTATTCCTCCACGAATAAATATAAAACTTAAAAGTAGTTGTTGTAAACCTTGCGTAGAGATTCTGTTTTAAATCAATTTTATTATGTGCTGTCATATTAATTGTTTTTCTTAAATCTCCGAGGCATGTTCTGCATTCAGGAAAAAGATACGAAATGTGTTAACACAGGGTAGGATATTTTCTGTTTGATGATATCACTGCAAGTAATCAACCTTCATTCGTCGCTAGGGGAAGATATTTATTTTTCTTCTTGTATTTGTCCTTCTTGATTAGTGTAGGACTTGTCAGTTTATCTCCTGGTATTGTTTGTTCTGAGTCTGGGTGAAAAAATTGCCGTGAATTATGTTTATAAAATTTTAATGTTATGGCGAGATGATGCATTTAAAAATAGCCTAGGCTTGTTATTAAAATAGTTTGACTCCTTTGATGTAGGTATTAGTGTACCATTTATTATAGAAATATTAGTATTTCTAAGTGATACACTAAATTTTGGTATAATTTTTGGTAATTCGTAAAATTGTTCTCACAATTTTTTTATTGTTTACCAGGCCGAATCTGAGGTAGCTGCCCTGAACCGACGCATCCAACTGCTGGAGGAGGATCTCGAGAGGTCCGAAGAGCGTCTCGCGACAGCCACCGCCAAACTGTCTGAGGCCAGCCAGGCCGCCGATGAATCCGAACGGTGAGTTTGATTCGTAACAGACGACATGACGGCTAGTTTTAATATTAAAATTATACTTTTGGCGTTTAGCTAGATTAGATTTAAGATCCAACTCTAATTTCGTTTATAATACTATGCGCTAGACATTTTAAGCTTATAATTCTGAGAGAATTTGACATTGAAATGGTTTTATTAATTGGGACTAAGTCTAATCTAGTTATACATTACTTGTGTAGTGGATAATACGTGGTTAATTCACAAGACTATACTTAATTATAAATAATATTTTGTACTAAGTACTCTATTATTTATTCTTAGGAAGTTGAAAGTTTGTTTGATTTATAAGACCACATTTGTATTTTTTTTTCTCATTAGAAGATTGACGAGAAAATTGATTAGAAAAATTAACTACATGTCCTATATTGACTTGTTCCCATTATCCTCGATAAAATTAGAAAGTGATCATAAAAAATTGCCGTCACACGATGGTCCTACGGGATAACCATGAGGAATTTAATGCACGTTAAACCGCGGGCACATGTAATATTTAAATAAAAAAAATATTCTGCTACTTACCTTAGAATTTAGATAATTTTTTTTGATTAATTCGAATAATTTAGTCATTCAACTCAAATTTAGTGACTTCATTATTTATTATGACTTGGTTAGAGTTTGGTGAAGCCATTCTTCGTACTTTGATTCTATGCAATATGTAACGCGAGAGCTTTTCAATAAATCAAGTAACGCAAGACAACCTTTTTCAATATGGCTTCTTCAAATTCACAGCTAAATTGGATTATACTGTATATGTCCGTTGTAAATATTTACTCGTCGGTATATAACTGTGTGCATGAGTGTTTTTTTTTTTAATTTTTATGCCCATAACCACCATATTCTTGATAAACTATCTTATGAGTTGCTTCTATCTTTTTATAATCTGTTTCTTTACATTCAGTTACGTTTTCCATTTTCAAAATTGAAAGTGGATATTTTCTTTTTTCCTAAAATAAAAAGCCACATACCATAATGTAACTTATAGTGTTTTTATCGATGTTATAACACGCATGTGTTTGGCCCCGCACTAACCAGAATACGCAAGGCGTTGGAGAATCGAACCAATATGGAGGACGACCGGGTTGCCATCTTGGAGGCACAGCTCTCGCAGGCCAAGCTCATCGCCGAAGAGTCCGACAAGAAATACGAAGAGGTGAATGCTTGCCTGTGACGTCAGTAACATAAGGAATGTTCACATAGATTTTAATGCACCAGCCCGACTATTCGACCAAATGTATTTATTAATCATAAATCTTATGTGAGCGTTCCTTAGTGTGATTAAAAGAGCATTTTTAGCCCATTCTATAGTAAAAATTACAATTGTGTTACACGAAACATCCTCTCTTCTACAATTACTATCGTATCGGGATAAAATAATACCGTAACTGTAGAGTAGGGGATGAAATCATTCTATTATAGACGCCTTCTCGAACATTATTCCTGTCAAACTTTTATTGATTTTCCAACATTGAAATAAGCGATTATTCTGTGTTGTCATACTTATGAATGATTTATAAAATAACACAATTCGTATTCATTAGTAACATTTAAAAATCTGACATTCTAGTCTATGCAGATGTTATAATTATTACAACAGCTATGAACTCATTAAAGATTAAGATAAAGACTCAGATTTTAAATGTTATATTCCGAAATTTCCAAAAGTCAAAAATTATATACAATAATTTACATACTATATGTAAAAAGTGGTAAATATTGTAATTATGCATTTTTATTAATTTGAATACATGAATTGACATTGCAAGTTTCGGGATTCAAAATCAGAATAAGTAAATATATACTTGTTTTGGGTTTAGTAAGCCATTTCTAATGCTGGAATGTACAATAATAGGTCATATATTCCCTAATAGTGATGACAATTATTGTACGTTTCAGCTCTTTATTTCAGCTGCCGTACTTCAATCATGTCTTGCTTTATGTGTTCCTTTACTAGTGTTCGTTACCTGCATGTCTTCTAACAAATGGGTTATCCTTGATTATACCTCTTATAAGCCATCCTTCGAATATTATACTAAAGTTGTATTGTCCGTCGTCCAGTGCCCGTAAGATTCTCGAGAACAGGTCGTTGGCCGATGAAGAACGTATGGATGCCCTGGAGAACCAACTGAAAGAAGCCAGGTTCCTTGCCGAGGAGGCTGACAAGAAATACGATGAGGTCTTTATATGGGAGTTTTGATGTCGTTTGGTTTGGCTTGTCTTGCTTCCATACGCATGTTATAAATATTTCATAGCGATGCAGTTGTCGCATCGTCTTGAATAATTGCAGTGGATCTTGTCCCGTATTTGGACGTGTTACTGTGTTTTCAAATAAAAAAAAAAAATAATCTTATCTATGACTGTCGTGTTACCAGTTTTGAAGTTATTTTCATACTGACATTTTTCTTTGCCAAAAACCCCTCCTTCGAAGTTTTAACAACCATAAAAATTTTCTGTATAAAATATCACTTGTCTTTAAATTGGAATATTGCCATACTAAAAATGTTGAGGTGGATTTCAAAATGATTAACAATACCCCGCAAATAACTGTGTGAGCTTGAATTCGTTGTCATTAAGCAAACTGAATAAATACAGAACGATAATTCTCGAAACGACGCGCTATCGCATCAAGATAAGATACCAACCCACCATCTTTGAAGCATTTTTGTTGTAAAGTTTGTCACTGTGTTACGATGCCATATGGTTTAATGCAATAATACGTCCTAATTCCCCTGACATATGACCCTGTGCGGTGAGGTAAAGGCAGTCGTAAAAGTCAACCTCCCAAGAAGGGATTGTATCGCGCCTGATCTCAGTCGCAAAGCCTTATAAGGAAAGGCTAGCCTCCTTCATCGCACATGTTGTTACATAAGCATTACTTCCATTTATGTACAGTGTACTTGTCCAAGAATAAACCGTGACAGACATACGTCTTTAAAGAAATACACATGTGTCATGGTCTGTATAATGTTTACGATCCGGTTGTTTAACTTGGTCTGGTGTCTTCAGGTTGCTCGTAAGCTGGCTATGGTTGAGGCTGATTTGGAGCGTGCAGAGGAACGTGCCGAGTCCGGCGAATCGTAGGTTTCATTCCGTAATACGGATCCTAGCTGTAAATAATCGCAAACGCACGCTGAAATAACTGAGAATACGTTTGACGTTGTCGAATTGTTATTTCGGTGTGTTGGCGATTATTGTAGTCAATGCAGTTGGCTATTGATTGTCGTTTTCCAAGTTTTCGCCTACGTTTTGCATGGTTGTTCATTTGCATTTTTAACATTCTGCACAGTAACCAGATTTACCTGCATAGGTGTTTTAACAGCTCACTGTTAGTTTGCATGACGCCCCATTTTAGGTCGCGTTCGAGACGGAAGCTGAACAGTAGGAGAGCAATCAATTTGCATTCGTCATGACATAACGGAGGTGCCGTTTCAAGTTTATTGAAGCGCCACCGATTTTAATTTATAAGGATTCCGTGCAGATCATCGACTCTTGTGTTTCTTACACAAGCGTCGTTGATCTCGTCAGACTAAAACAAGGGTTGCCCCATTTCATGGATATTTCTTATGCTAATGTTTAACTATCATGTCCATGTGTTGACTAAACTTGTGTCTTCAGTGTGTGTATCTTTTAAACGTGGCTGTAGGTTAGGTTATCAGGAAATATGTGTGGTATAGGGCAATTTTCGTTTTCAGATATGCACCGCATTACACCAGAATTACTGGCCGTATGCGTGCCGCACATATGCAAGCGCACACATCACCTAACGAATATGATAACGCACTAGATAGCACTTAGATAATTAAAGATTTATTGCAAAAAAATTAAGTAATTTTAGAATCAAAATGTTTTGGGACAACCCTCGTTTATATTTTTTTTATTGTGAGATCTGACACCGCTCTCGACTACCCCCGCTTTGTGTGACCCCGATTTATGTTGTTTGTGATTTACTAAAGTACCATGATTGCTTTGCTTTTTTTTTAACAGGATAACATCAGAATTTTTGTGTCTCCATTTACAAATATCTGTAGATTATTAAATCCACGTGGACGGATATTCTGTTCGTCTTTTAACACATTGCTTGTATGGTCTTGTTTCGAGCATAACCATTATTTTCAATTATGAATTTTCAAAGCAATTTCTCTAGAAAACGAAAGTGCAATGGTTGATTCAGACACATTTCACTCTATGTACCTAGTTGCCACATGTCGATGCATCTATAGATTATCACAAAGCAGTAATACTAGTGAAGTGTTTGAGTATCATAGTAGTCACTACTAGCACATAGTCGAGAGCGGTGATGGGCTCAGTAGTGTAGTGTGTGTGTTTGTGTGTGTGTGTGTGCGTGTGCGTGCGAGCGTGTACTAACGCTCGGCCGGCGGTAGGTGGCGCGCAAGCTCGTGTTGATGGAGCAGGACCTCGAACGGGCTGAGGAGCGTGCCGACCAGAGCGACAGGTAAGTACGTTACTGCTTCACACACCCCCTCAACCATACCATCTACTTGAATACACGGCATATATGGTGCCATTCGAACTGACTGATTCCATAAATTTATGGGTATTTTATCTATAAGGCCTATATAGTCTCCATCTGGATATAGGCCTCTCAGAATGAACGCTATATATAACACGGTCCTGTACAGCCTGCATCTATTGATTCCTTGTAACTAAGAATAAGTCATTCATTCGCCAGAAATGATGAAGTATTTAGAGCCCTGTGGCAAGTTTTTAAATTAAATATCTTGTAGAAACTTATGTTTGTTACCCATCTTTTGTAATATCCTGACGTTATTCGGAGAGACGAAACCCACGAATAAAAGTAGCTGGTGTACTTGAGATATTGCTGTATTGAAATTCTGACGACTGACGATTTTTTTTTGTGTGAGCGTCATATTTGCATACATATTTGTTTTTTACTTGGGAGACGTCGATTCCTATTAGAATAAATTAAGTCGTCTAATTTTAAGCAGCCTTAACTGAGTGATATAGCCATATTGTAAGCAACTGCATGGACTGTAAGGTGTATTGCATATTAATATAGTACGTATATAATTTAATATGATGCACAGAATCACGCCGCAGCATTATTACACATATATCGTTCAAAATTAAAAAAAAACATTTCCCATCATCATCACAGCTCATTAACGTCCATTATTGAGCTCGAGTTTACTCCACAATAAACGTGAAATTATCCTACTATACCACGCTAGTCAGACGTGTTGGTATAGCGTTTCATTTCGAGTTTTCTATCTTTTGCATAGATGTTATATGCATATCATATTTCTCAGTCGTCTTTTACGACACCCACGGACAAGAGCGTGGTCAATTGTATTCTTACTCCCTCACCACAGGTACAAATCTTTATCAATGGATATGCTTTTTTGACATTTTGCATTGATAGGTAAAAACGGGTACAGTTGAGAAATGACTGTACCAGCCAATAACATTGCTTTAGATGTCTATTTTATTTGGTAAATAAATTTGTCGTAGCAGCATTGCATGTTTCCTTAAATAACAACATTATTTATATTATTAATTGTGAATACGGAGAAGTGCATTAATCATGAGTATTTTAATAATATTAATAATGGAAATAACGAACACGCTTTACACTTATCAATAATGGAACCGTTATTAGATGCAAGAAAACATGTTTAAATTGTCCAAATGTCGGGTCGCCGACCTGAACTGTCTGCTATATTTAATTGTTCATAATATGATTAATGTTTGAAAAAATTTGGATTCCATTTACAGTGATATTCAAAATATTAGCTCTATAAAGTTTGATTTATCTTTTGTACAGTAGAAGTTGATTGGTCTTTTATTTATTCCACAGCAAAATCGTCGAGCTTGAAGAGGAACTCCGCGTCGTTGGTAACAACTTGAAGTCCCTTGAAGTCTCTGAGGAGAAGGTATTTAAGCTTTTTTACATTTAATTTTATTAATAGAACAAAGTTAGAAAATATAGTGAAGTTATTGATTGATGACGGTAGATATCTTCATAAATAATAATTCAAATGATGCACCAACCTAAGGAGTCCTTTCATAGTATCTGCGCAAGTTCCTTACATTGTGTCGAAGTCCATATAATGCGTAAGGCTAGGACTAAGTTGTTGACTTCCAAGTAAATGCTAATTATGTGCATGAGTCAGATGGATGCGAGCGTGTGTCATACTGAATGTAGAATTGTTCTAAGCAAAGAGTAATGTATAACGTTCTACACAGGCCAACCAACGTGAAGAGGAGTACAAAAACCAAATCAAAACACTCACCACCCGCCTAAAGGAGGTGTGAATGCGAACGAGATCGGTTCATTAAGCGTGTGTTTATGTTAGCTTGCCTAACTGCATTCTGCAAACACCTTATAGTGTATGTAGGCTCTCGGTCAAATTTATCATGCAGTTGTAAATTTTTCCAATTCTGTAATGGTAAATGGGACCTCTGAGAGTAATGCGCGCCTGTAATCCCGCAGAGTTTACTCCTTTATATTGTTATTGCCCCTTTTAATTTTGTTGTTGTGTATTTTTTTCTTAACAGTTATGTCGTTGTAATATAGCTTAGAAATACTTATTTATGTTTTTATAATACCACATTACGCAGAGTTGTTTTGTATATCAGCAACATTGCGTGATACAGCATGTTCAGTTTTCGATGTTTTGTTTTTTTTTTCGTTAACAAATAATAATCGCAGGCAACGCAAAGGGAAGAGACGTTCGAGATCCAAGTTAAATTGCTGGACGCTCAACTCAAAGAGGTAAAACGGCAGCCAGACCTGAAGGAGAAGTAGATAGATCTGGTTACGGTTGTAGTTTCATGTTCATCGCCATTCTGTGTTTGGCTTAGTACGGTGTAACTTGCAAAAATGTTACTGAAAAACTACCCATCCATACATTCTTTTAAGGTTTTCAGCTGACATTTTTGTACATATACTCGATACAGTATCGTAAAGGCTACGTTTCGTGGGTGTAAGATCTAGTTCCGAGTGACGGCGGTTGGTGCTTCATCTATGTATCTATCTAGGAGTTATTTCTTCCATTTCACTATTTGTATTTCTTTATCTAGCTATATGTATTATACGCCTGTGTTGTGATTGTATGACGACAGTATTTGATAACACTATATTAAATTCAACATTATCACTTAGATAACGTACGAGTTTATCTAATTTTCATGTTCTGTCAAATATGAGTAAGTATATATTGAAGGCACTATTGCTGCTAATGATTCATTACTCTAAATATATGTGACACAGATTTTTAGGAAATTATAAAATTTTATTGAACAAGAAATGCTTAAAAACAAATTTAAAAAAGCATCTGTTAACATTTCATCTGATAGATGGCGTGGTAAAGAAAAATCGCGAAGACGATAATAAAAGTGAGAATTTGGTTACCACAACGTGCTAACATAATTTTCAATAAATACACGCATATTCCACGTGTAGTAATCATTTTTCGCTCGCAAAAATAAAAAGTAATGATCATTAATATCAATTATTGTCATTAAAACAATGTCTAGTTGGAAAATTAAAATTGATATTAATAGTTTAGCTTTAAGCGTCTGTTTAGTCAATATGAACTCATGAAGTCGCAAATATGCCACATGAATGTTTTAATTGATCATAAAGCTTGTACAATCACAACGCAGGCGGCATGTCCGTTGCTTGCTGTTAGTAATTCATCCTGTGTGGCTAGGCAATGGCGTCGCGTGAACACGTCGAGGATAAGATCCACAGCCTCTCTCAGAAACTATCGCAAGTAAGTTCTGTGAATCACAGGTGCTCTGGTTGTCTATATTTACTAGTTCTCAAAATCTGTAAAAAATATAATCAATTGAAAGAAAAAAAACTGAAATATTTCAAAATTTGAAATTCGAATATACTATTCTCTTATAAAAAATAATTTATAACTTAAAGCAATGTACATTATATAATTTAGTTAGGCTTTATTATTTTTTGTATAAAAAAGTAAATGAATCTGTTGTTATATACTCTAAAACAGAAAGATTACCAGAGTTACCTGAATAATAATGCGTAGCCTATAAATATGTATATAAATTCACATTCATAGCTGTAACTCTATTTTATGTTGGGTAACGGTATTGGTATTTAGTGTTGTAGTGACGTCACACAGCACATAGCCGCTTTCGGTAAGGGAAAAATGCATGCTCATTGTGATTTTATGGTGTTTAACATTGTTTTTTTTTTCTGCTTCATTACTATATTTTATATTTATTTTCAAAATTAATTTTAAAGAAACTATTTTTATTCAGACATTTGCATGCCAGATACAAATTAAAAAACAGCCTATTTTCTTTTTAGAGTCGTAATTAATATTCAAATCAATATTCAAATATTGTTATTTTATCTTTATATATTTAAATGATTTTTGGTTTGCAATCTAAAATTTATATTTTTATTACGTACAATATAATCACAAAAATAAAATTAAATAAAGTGACAATTTCAAACGCACTAGTAAAGCATAGAAAATAGGCTGTTTACCAAAACTATAAAAATTAACAAAAATTTTTAAATAATTACAGGCTGAGGCACGTGCCGAATTTGCTGAGCGCTCCGTGCAGAAACTTCAAAAGGAGGTCGACAGGCTTGAAGGTAATCTATCATTTCATTTAATAATATTTATTCGAGT
Organism: Lymantria dispar; assembly: GCA_032191425.1. Classification (NCBI taxonomy): domain Eukaryota; kingdom Metazoa; phylum Arthropoda; class Insecta; order Lepidoptera; family Erebidae; genus Lymantria; species Lymantria dispar. The sequence continues at coordinate 9,558,870 of CM063452.1, read as the reverse complement.
ATTTATGTTAGTTAAACTGTAACGAATATTATTCGTTGAAATTGATTCAGAATTTTAAAGTCTTATATTGGCTATTTTATTGATGCTAGTTTTCTAAGTTTTTAAGGGTCTCCAGATATTATACAGATATTTACTACGTACAGCAATTGGTTAAGTGAATTTAAATCTCTAAAGTCAAGTTGAAATAACACGTTTGATAATAACAAAGCTTTGGACATTACGCACTTAAATGCCATCACAGCCGCCATTAGCTCTGGCTTACGATTATAGTGCTGTACAATAGATTTGAAAGCTTTCTCTATTGTTTCTGCTACAATTTAAAGCTTAACTTTATTTTAATTTCATAATAACAGTGTTAATTTATTTTTTTTATGCACACAGAATTGTTTTTGCTAAAGCACCCATTCGCACATAGCTTTAAGAAACTTCTATGTACTTTCCACAATTTTTTATTATGTAATTACCACGGTGCGATCAATCAAAATGCAATTCTGTGCTTAGTTTTTTTGGCATGACTATATAAGTGTCCATTAGAATGCTCGAACCTTTGATGTGATTTTACTTCTGTGGTTTGGCATGGTTTTATTTCGTTATTGATGTTGTTTTTGCCTGTACTGATCGGTTCAAACATTTGTTAATTGCCCCCCTAAATGTTTGGACCGAACGGTTTGTTTGTTGTGTGTCCCACTGACCGTGGCCACGTCCGATCTTGCAGACGATCTGGTGAGCGAGCGCGAAAAGAGCAAACTCCTGCAGGAGGAGATGGAGGCCACGCTCCACGACATCCAGAACATGTGAACACCTCGCGCAAACCCTATGCAAGCGCGCTCGACTCACTAACTCGCATCAAACTCACTATCCCATCAGTAGTGCACGGTTTGATAAAATATAAAGTTGTACAGCAGCTTCTATTATCTATGGTTTTCCGCGCCATAAATTAAACTGAGCTTCTAATTTAATTGACAAACTTAGCAACATTTTATTTATTCAAAAAACAAGTGAGACGAGCGCAAGTATAGATGTTTTAGTTTATAGAATAATTGCCAGCCGCTTTTTAATGTAACGTGAAAACAAAAAAATCGAGTGTTCACTCGAAATAGCACTGCCATGTGCAATTTTTTAATTTCATCCACAGATTATTAATATGTATGTCCGTATAGTTGAAACGTGTAATTTGTTTTTATAGTCATTAATTTACGAGCGTGCCTGTTGTCAGTTATATCATGATCGACTTAGTGACGTATGCAGTAATCGCTTCTCTTAGCACTTTAGCGTAAGACATAAAATAAAATATTAATATCAACATTCCAAAATGGGGGTCCAAAATATTTTACATTCAATTTAAAAGACATTTATTTATATAGGATGCACATAGTTTTTGTACAATAATAATTTCACTATATATATTTGTAGAACAAAAGAGCCGCTGTAATTATGTTTCGATATTTATTTTTTTTTATATTTCAACGGGATATGTGCATACATAACGCGGTATGCTATTTTTTTTCTTATGCACTGTTTGCAATTTATTATGAACTTAATTTACTTAATGTTAGTGAAGAGATTAGATATTTTTATTCAGTGAATGACGATAATACAATAAATGATGATATTTATAGGAATATTCTTGCTAAATTATAATATTTGATATTCTTATTATGTTTGGAGTATGATTTTCTCGTGTCATAATTTGAGTTTGTTGTTATTTATTTAAATTAATCGATGAATAAATGGCGACTATTGAAAAGAAAGTATAGAGACGGGTCGCGGCCGCGGCGCAATGCGCAGACTAGGGTACAAATGGCAGTTGCGTCCGTGTGACGTCACCCGCCAACATCCTCCGTGTAACAATGGAATATGTAACGTAGGAAGTCCGTCTTTTTTAATGTTATCGATTAATGAATTGATAGATAAGTTCGTGAAGAATAATTTAATGATTTTTAAGAGTATTCTAATAAAAGTGTTTATGAATATATATTATTATTTTTACCCCGTTGTTTTTTTACTAACACGTGTGCTGTCCTAACTGCTCCTGTCGATTAACATCTTCCTGTCGATTCTATCAGCTATAAAGTTATTCATTTTCATTTAAAAGTGTATATATTACAATAATCATTATCATCGATGACATTTTCAAGAAGTATCGAATCAAAATTAGTCATAGAAAACAGAGAATTGAAGCATTGTAAATAGCATCGTCCGAGGCACGGGGCATGCGAGGTCCCGCATGAACCCTAGTGTTGCATCCGACTACGCCCGGCCCCGTCGTGCTAACATGCAGCATGCCAATCATGCGCGCCAGCTCACCGAGAAACAATGCCGCAGATGATCTCATCAACGAGCAAGAGAAGTTCAACGATATCAACGACGACATCGACGACTCCTTCGTGGACCTCATACCCGGTGTTGATCCCAATCTGCGCCAGATTGAAATCGCCCGGGAAGCGGCGCGCAAAGAGTACGAGCGTCTGCATCCGAAGCTGCCGACACCGCCACCGAAGGAACCTACTCCACCGCCACCGCCTGAACCCGAACCTGCACCTGCTCCACCTACGGATGCCCCTACCGATGGAGTACCACCTGCCGATGGTGCTGCTCCTCCGATAGAAGGCGCTGCACCTCCCGCGGAAGGTGCAGCACCACCTACTGAAGGTGCTGCCCCACCTGCGGAAGGTGCAGCACCGCCTATAGAGGGTGCCGCTCCACCTGCAGAGGGAGTAGCACCACCCGCTGAGGGAGCTCCCGCCGCTCCTCCCGCTGAGGGAGCTCCCGCCGCTCCTCCCGCTGAGGGTACTGCCATACCTGCGGACGGAGCCGCACCACCTGCAGATGGTACTGCTCCACCTCCAGTAGAGGGTGCCCCTGCGTCCGTGCCTCCTACCGAGGCTGCGCCGGTCACTGAAGGTGCTGCATCAGCACCTGTTGCGGAAGGTGCTGCGCCCGCTGCTGCTCCTGCCGTAGCACCTCCTGCAGAGGGTGTTGCTCCTGCATCAGCTACGGACGCGGCACCGGCGCCAGCTGCTGATCCGGCCGCAGCTCCGGCCGCTCCCGCAGATGCTGCCCCTGCTACTGCCCCTGCTGCTGCCCCAGTACCGGCAGCTGAGCAAGCTCCAGCCGCTCCCGCAGAGACTGCCCCTCCTGCTGCCCCAGCACCGGCAGCTGAGGCAGCTCCGGCCGCAGAACCCGCCCCCGCCGCACCGCCCGCGGAGACCGTGCCATCCTCTTAACTTAAACGTCCTACGCTCGTTGTTCTCGGACTCTGCTCGGTTTGCGTCACCGTGTGCTACTTAATAATTACTCGCGAAATATTTTTTTATGTTGCAAATAAACGTCTGAAAATATAGCTGATGGAATTTGTGTATCTCATTGCGTGGCCCTCGGGAATGTCGCGCTACAAACATATGCATGCGTGTGGATTGTCAATTGGTGGAGATAACGCCATATCGAGTGACCGCGCCGCTGTCCGCAGACGATCTAATCGCCAGCAAGGAGGTGTTCCATGAGATCGGCGGCGAGCTGGATTGCGCGTTCGACGACCTGGGACTACGCACGCCCGCGCTACCCGGCCAACCTGGCCGCAGCTGCGACCGGTGCACCTGCTGCCATTGAATCGCGTCAAACATTCACCTTGCATTTACAATACGATCTGAGCTTTCTTTTTATACATTAAACCGTAATGAAATTCAGACGACGCTTTCTAACTGAGTTTGCATGCGAAACTAATTGGACGTTTTATCGAAACCCTTCATTTTCTATGCAAAAATAAAACGAGCTTCTAGTAACAGCGACGCCGACGCATGGCTTCGGAATAACAGGATGCCGACATGTAAGCATTTTTAATTTTCTTTGATGCTGTTTATTTAAAGCGTTTACAGACGGACAAATTTTTTGAGGTCTTCAAGTGTGTCTTTATTTGAATATATCGAGGGATTTTATTACGTGATACATATCAACATATAAAACTTTCAAAAATCATTTACAACGCAACCATACTTGTATTGCGATATTAAGGACAAGTTGCACCGTCTGTGATCGCCGTTACGCTGAAACTAATTTTCGACGACTTGACTTGGGGTGGAAATGAATTAGAAGAGTTAAAAGTTGAAATGAGATTATTATTTTTTGTTAATTTGTTTGGGCAAATTATGTAAACATTTATCGAATGTACAGACGAACTTGTCGCCGAGAAGGAGAAGTACAAGGACATCGGAGACGACTTGGACACAGCCTTCGTGGAGCTTATCCTCAAGGAATAAGCGTGTTTATGTTTCGGACTTGGCCGGGGATACTCCGCCGCGCCGCGGCATCTACCACCGCCCGCGATTCAAACTATATCCGAATAGATGTATTTTAACTTTATATTTTATACTCCTGATTTAAAGTATTAAAATCTATACCTTTATGGCGGTATTTATTTTCGAGTAATATAATATATTAATTTATTACTTATGTTTTCGTTTTATTTATTTCCCTGTAGATATGTATATTATAGATTTCATTTGTCAAAGGACAAGTTCTTTTGCTCTAAAGAAATGAATTAGTATTCGTTATTTTATAATTATTTACATAATTGTATGTTGTACATTGCATTAATTGTAAAAAAGGCATCAGTTCTTGAAATATCACGTAAAGGATTATTTAATAAAGCTAACAAAGAAAATAAGTCTATTTTATATATGGACTACTAAGCAATGCAATTATGGTAAAGTATAAAAGTCAAACAAATATATGGCTATGTATATAATCTATCTGCGATTGAAGGGATGAGAGTTTATCATATTTTATATAGTAAGTATACCTTAAAGCTTTACCTAATAGTCTCGTATTACAGTGGAATCTCTATATCTCGAAACTGTTTCGGTGTAATCATCAGTGAGTCAAAAAATAACATTACATTCTCTTCCGCTGAACGCGTAAATACGCGGTATCTCGAATTATTCATAATTATCATTACTAAATGATGCATATTTATGCTCTATAATTGGCATTTCAAAAAGCACTTCGTAAGTCGTAGTTTAAAGTAGTGACGTCTTACTTTGAATGCCCTGAACTCGCAGCAGTGAAGTAGTCGATTAGTAGATTAGTTATCTAATCGAGCAGCATGGACCGTCCGGTGCTTCTAACAAGTTAAATATTATTCAGTTGAAAATTCATTAACTCCTGTTTTTTTTCCATTTCCTCTCAGATTCGAGTTATCGAGATTCCGCGGTATATCGTAATTTTTGAGAGGGATATTGGCGTTGGCACATACTTTATGCATGTTACTGCTGCTTATTTACACAATAGTAAATGTATATAGAATATTTCATTTTGGATACGAGTTTATAGATTGCTTTAATTTTAAATGTAGTTATTTGGTCAGTGTGTATGCAGTAGAATCAAAACATGCACGTTTTAAAGAGGTACCTACCAATTGAAGAGTTCTATTAATTAAAACGGCTGGTAAATGAAATATGCCTACTACGGTACTGTGTATCCTGTTCTTATTCTATTTACGTGAGGTCAACGCAATATATTTTACTTTCATCGCACATTTTGCAAGTCATGGCAATAGTTTTATAACCGATCGCCTTCCTCATGTTAATCCTCCTTGGGTATGCAATTATTGATCAGATGGCATCAGACGCAGCTGGCCCAGGTCGATGTATAGTTCTTAGTCATGTTTTTACGATATCCTCGAGCAAAATAAGGGTTGGTAGTACTCACAGCCGCTACCACAGTGTATTGATAGTAGACTATTGGAATTTTTCATTACGTACTCTCGAAAATTAAAATTGTATGCCCACTTGGTGGAATAAATTGGGTTAAGATTGACATTAGAACTTAGACGGCAGTCTTGACTTTAAGCATAATAGGGTTGCCAACCTTTTTTGACAAAAAATCTTATGAAATGTTTTGGATAGGTAAAAACGTATTTTTGTATGCTTTTTGAACATATACTGTTTGATTCACACCACAGCTGACATTTAACATTTCGTTCAGTAATTATAAATAGTTTCCATCATATGTTTTCACTTATGTGTGCCGTTAAATAGTTCAGTACCCATAGTGTTTTATGCATCACGGTAAAGGCTTGAAAATAAAGTATTTTCACATGCTTTATTGGTATGCGAAAGTATAAAGTATAATTCCCGAAAAAGAGTAGAGTACTTTATTATAAATAATAATAATATTTATTTATTGCAGACCACATAGATCCATAAATATTAGTAATATAAAAATACTTAGGTAGCTAAGATTAGTAAGAATAACAATAACAAAAATAACACACGGAATTAAAATAATTTAACAAATGATATTAAGACAGAATAAAGTATGGTTGGCAACTCTAAGCACAAGTATAATTTTATATATATCCACTCCGTCTTACCCGTGGTTATTGTAAAAGACGGCTAAGAGATATATAATAGGCATATAACATCTATGCAAGAGAAGGAAAATTCCAAATCCAAGCTGTCTGACCAGCTTGATATAGTAAGGTTAACTTCCCTCCTATTGTGTAGAAGGTTCGAACATAGCAGTGGGATGTATATAAGCTGTGATGATGATAATAATTTTATATAGAATATGTAAACAATATTTACGTTGAAATCAGTTAATTAGATGCTGTTATAGTCGGAGTACCGAGATAAGTGTTTTAGCTCCCTTATCCTCCGAGGCAGAGTCCCTTATTATAATCTCGGCTCATGTACGTCTCGCTGTTGGGTTCGAACCTCCTCCACAATGGGAGGGAAATTGACCTACCACGCTGGTCAAACGTGTTGGCATAGCGGTTTTATTTCGAGTTTTCCTTGCATAAATGTTATTTGCATATAATAATCCCTTGGTCATTTTTACGACACTCAACTGCAAGAAACGGGTTGAAATTTTTAATCTGTTACCACACGGAAAGACTGATTCGATCGATCCCGTAACAGATGAATTATTTGAGAACCTTAAAGGATTGTCCTAAATCATGTAGTTAATATATATTTAAAGCCCTTATCATCATCATCGCAGCCCACATACGCACCACTGTTGGGCTTGGGCCTCCTCCACAATGGGAGAGAATTTGACCTTTTATAAAACCCTCATCATCATCATCATCGCAGCCCATATACGCACCACTGTTGGGCTTGGCCCTCCTCCACAACGGGAGAGAATTTGACCTTTTATAAAACCTTCATTATCATCATCATCGCAGCCCACATACGCACCACTGTTGGGCTTGGGCCTCCTCCACAACGGGAGAGAATTTGACCTTTTATAAAACCTTCATCATCATCATCATCGCAGCCCACATACGCACCACTGTTGGGCTTGGGCCTCCTCCACAACGGGAGAGAATTTGATCTTTTATAAAACCTTCATCATCATCATCGCAGCCCACATACGCACCACTGTTGGGCTTGGGCCTCCTCCACAATGGGAGAGAATTTGACCTTTTATAAAACCCTCATCATCATCATCATCGCAGCCCACATACGCACCACTGTTGGGCTTGGGCCTCCTCCACAATGGGAGAGAATTTGACCTTTTATAAAACCCTCATCATCATCATCATCGCAGCCCACATACGCACCACTGTTGGGCTTGGGCCTCCACAATGGGAGAGAATTTGACCTTTTATAAAACCTTCATCATCATCGCAGCCCACATACGCACCACTGTTGGGCTTGGGCCTCCTCCACAATGGGAGAGAATTTGACCTTTTATAAAACCCTCATCATCATCATCGCAGCCCACATACGTACCACTGTTGCAGTTGGGTAGGGATGTGACTTGGAGGGAAAATAATCGATTTTTTGTTCTTTGAAATAAATCGATTATAAAATAATCGATTTTTCTCCCAACAGGATTATGATGCCTTTTTTTTTAGGCAATTTGAGTTTTATTTTCTGATTTTTTTTAGGAAATCTGGGCGTGAATAATCGATTAATTTCGAATAGTAAATAATCGGTTTTATTCTTTAGATAATCGAATGTAAAAATCGATGATTACAAAATAATAATCGATTTTTATAAAAATCGATTATTTTTTCACATCCCTACTGCTGGGCTCGGGCCTCCTCCACATGGGAGGGAATTAAGGGAAAAAAACCTATTATACAATGCTGGTCAGACATGTTGGTATAGGGGCTCATTTCGAGTTTTCCTTCTCTTGCACGGATGTTATGTCATATCCCATATACGTATTTTACGACATCCTCGGGCAAGATAGGGAATGTTGAATTGTATTCTTACTCCGTCACCACACGGCAAGCCTTCAGTGTCGCAAGTATTCATATCTTTGTGCAGAGCGTTATTTGGTGTGTTAAACTGGACATGTGAGGAGGAGTGAAAGGTACGTGACAAGGACAGTTATTAATACGAATAGACTGACGTAAGAATCGTGGGAGATCAAAATGAGAAGGAAGGGTTCTGTGAAGGAGGATGTTGGTATGAAAGCAGTGAGTACAGATATCACGGCTGACAAAGCTCTGAAAGGTAAGGACATGTGCTGATCTCACGATGAGAATAGACACCTTTAGACTGTCTTTGTAAAACAGAGCGATATTCAAGATCTGAAATTTGTTCATTACACAAGAGTTCGTTTATTTTGAGATGTGATATTCTTAGACTCTTGAGAAAGTGGTTTCTATCCTATCTTTAGTAGGAATACTGTTCTGTACACCGTTTGGCACTTTATTAATGTTTATCTGAATAGTCAACGTCTTGTTATCCTCTATTATGTAAATTAATCCTTTTTATTTGTTACATATATACAATTAAAGTGGTTAAGATATAAATTAGTGAACTACGCGGTATTGCGGTTTCACCCACGTAGTTCTTGTACCCGTGGAAATACTGCGATCAAATATAGCCAAAGTTATTCTTTATATAGACAGCTTTTTATTTTTTTTTTTGGGGTGGGCTGCGGTCGGCGCGCTCTTCGCACCACTCCATCCGGGGCGACAGAGGGGCGTTATAGCACGCAACACCCGCAACCCACCCGAACACCACGTCGCCTTCGTCGTTGGACCGGCCACCGGAGCAGGGTTACTTATATAGACAGCTACCTGGTAGTCAAGTATTATCAATATCCGTCCAGCTGTTTTGAAGAGCTGTTCAGCGTTATTGCGAATGATTTCACAAATACCATTAACGAAATTAAAACTAAAATTACACCCAAATTCAACAAATCGTTATCCGTACAAAGTATTATTCTGTGTGAGAACCGAACCCGATACGTGGCACAGTAGGTCGGTATCTTAATCACCGCATACAGAGTTCATCATCTCAGTTCATATAGGTGGAACTACTGCGCACTAGCCTTTTCCAGAATGGGAGGGAGATTAACCTACTTATACGACGGTAGTCAAACGTGTTGGTATAGGGTTTTATTTCGAGTTTTTCCTTCTCATGCACAGATTTTATTAGCCCTTAGTCATCTTTTATGATATCCGCGGACTATAAATGGGGTGATAAATAGTATTCCTACTCTGTTACCACACGGAATGATAATGTATTATGCGGAATATACAGGTGTATCAGGTTATGGGGCAACTGCTCGAGTATGTTGTAGTTTAACGGTCATAGAACATAATTAAAATGTATATTACACAAAAAACAATATAACATAAAAGTTATAGTGATTTCAAAAATGTGTGTTAAAAAGGCTATACCTTAAATGTTACGTATTATGTAGGCATGTATAGACAGGATACTGTAGGCATACTAGGCATCTAAAGCTTCGATAGTATGAATAGCTAGAAATTGCGCAAACGCTTCAATGGTGGCGTAGGTAAAAACGCAACTCGGCGACGCTAATCGGGCGATCAGCTGGTTTAAAGCGAAGTTTGTTTTGTTTATGCGAACGTAATCATTGATTTTTTTAATTTCTAATGAATATTTAACAAAGTACGAATTTGTTGCAGATTAAGTATAACTGACTTTATACATTTCAATCAGATTTACACGAAAAAGCGACGACAAAATTGAAAACTTTACAGGTCTCTAATTCCTCTACGAATCAATATTTTTCCTTCAAATTTTTTATGGGTTCCTACCACCATTGCCTATCTCCCGTTTGACCAGTTGCCCCATAACCTGATACAGCCTGTATATGGTTGATGATAATGTATTCTGGCAATTATAACACAAGTTCAAGCTTAGTATGGGGCCTAGAGATCTAAATACGATGTGACCTTACAACTTAACGAAAATTCAACTTGTTAAAATATTGTAAATTATTGTGGAAATAAATTATTATTATATTATTATCTCCTTATTCACGGGATCTTCCAAGGGAAAATACCCGGTCCTTTGAAAGACTTACATGGGGATATGGATCCAACAAGACCTTTGGAGAAATTTAATTTATAAATGGGATGGGACGTCTACTAATGACACTCCATGCCTGTACATTATTATTATTCTTACTATGAACGATTGATAAATTTAGTGTACGAATTTGCGTGGTGATACTGTGCGGCTACATTTGAAAACCAGCGTTTTGTTAATGTTGAACTGAATAAGCATATAGTATCATTGTTTTTTTTATAGTCGCCTCTTTGTTACGCAGGCCTAAGTTTAGAGGCTGACCGCGCGACGGCGACCGACGTCCCAGAGGGGGAACGTCGTGTGTACCCCGCGACCGGGGTACTCCTTCGGGCCGACCACTGAAGACAAGTTACCCTGCACCGGTGGTCGGCCCAACGATGAAGGCGACGTGCCACGGGTGGTTCATGGGGCCGCGCGTCGCGTCGCCCCGGACGGAGCTGGGCGGCGGGTGCGCTGACCATGGCCCAACCCCTAAAAAAGGCCTAAGTAGTGATGTATCATATCCAGATTTTGCCCTAAGTCACATAACATTAGACCTTTTATCGTCAACCGGGTGCGGGTGCATTATTAGCTTTGCGTTTGCTAATGATTCGAATTCTTGTAGAAAGCACCCCAATAATAGTTTGAAAGACCTAGAATTTGAATTTTAGATGATCGGCGGTCACTAACTTTTGCTACAGGACCACTTGACATCTGTAGTTTTGGCCATTAATAAAAACATTATTTATAACAATTAGCTCTAGCTGTGTAATAAAGAAATGGTTTCTCATGGACGCTTTTAATGTAAACTACGAATTTTAAGATCATTGGAAATTAACGGTTGCTTGTTTTAAAGATTTATTGAGAGGCTGCATTGTTAGACATTTCCTTGATCTCACTGGCTAGCTGTAGGTGTGTCTGTTACTATTAGATAGTGTTATTATTTAATGGAATAATTCAATCAGGCAACCTTTTCTCTCGATACTGCAAACAGAATACCATAGTGATTGCTAGCATTGAATTACGACCATATCTATATGGGATCTTACAAAAACCATGATATGAAAAATTCGCTATATTCCTACCTACTACTGTAATCTATACAAATAAATCAAATTGAAGTGTCTATTTGTAATGTTAAAATAGATGTTTTTCTTGCTCACACGGTTATTTGTACGACACCTAGCTCTAGAAATCAGTTTCTTTTTGTCTACCTGTCTGTTTGTTCCGGGTAATCTTCAAGGTAGGTTCCAGGTAAACACTAGGTATCTGTCTATATAAGAAGTAACGTAGGCTATATTTGATCCCGGTATTCCCTCGGGAATAGGAACTATGTGTGTGAGATCGCGGTAATTCGCTAGTGATTCATATTTTTCTTAAAATTACAAAACTATACTTCAATTTATCTAAAATTAATTTGTCTAACATCCGTTTTTTATGTAACTAACGTTTCTATTCATATTTTACTAACCAACTAATCTTACTAACAGACGAGGTGATCGAAGAACGCAGTAAATACAAAGCCATAGCGGAGGAAGTGGACCAAACGTTCGCGGATCTATCGGGATATTAAATTATCGCGCCATTTCACAAGCGGCGGCCATCTTGTCAAGAAAAGGTGGTAAATATGTGCGGGAAGGCGCACTTGGTTGGTGTTGCTTCAAAAGTTGTCATGAAAATTACAAAACAAAGTTTTGTATTTAAAATCTGCGGTATCTTGCTTTATTATCAAATGTTGTTAAAATTAATAGAAACTGAAAATAAAATATTTCAATTGACTAGCCGTAGTGACTATGCTAATTTACAATGAAAATGGGTTACGTATTTTTTAGCACAACAAAGACATCGAACTTTACTTAAAGATCATTGTTGAAATTTTCTTACGGATTCTCCGTAGGGCAAGAACATACTCGCATACCGTTTTAATTAGAAGTGGGCATACGTAATGTTGGCAATGGCGCTGATTTTTGGAATACAAATTATTATAAGCACTTATCATAAATAGTTTCATAGCTATAAAAGCAAAATTCTATTGCAAATGTGATATAAGCTATTCGACTGCTACATGGCTAAAATATATATTTAAATCCTAATATTTTCAATTGCTTTATAAATTAACTAAGAATTACCTTTTTTTTTGTAAAGTGATCTAAAAAGCTAAAGTTAATTTCAAAACTTATAGTGTAGTAGTAACGATTAAAATTAATGTCCAGAATATTATTGCTACCGAAATATTTCTTCATCTAAATTGTGAAAATATTTTTGATATTTGTACATTAGTCATCTAAATAATGAAGCCTGCAAAAACAATAAGTAGGTAGGTATCTCAGTATAATTTCCCTATTTCTTTCAAATTTAAATGAAATTACGAATAGGTGAAAAAATACACCTCAGAGGAAATATAAGCCACAAGGGGCCATGAAAAAATATTGAAGCTAACTGTATGAGCGACAAATATGCGCAGGCAATTAACACGTGAAATCTAAAACTGAAGCAGCTGCGTCATAGCGTCCTGACGTCATACGATGATGTCTACTCTGTATTTGTGCAACTGTAGGTACTAATAGATCGTTTAAATACCTACTAAGTAACCAAATGATTAACTAAATTTTAACTAAAATAAAGCGACCACGCATGCAATTTTAAAGCTCTTTAGCATTAATTTACAATTGAGCATTTTGTTGATAGAGTGGATAAGTGAAATCATTTTAAATTCACTGGATATTGTCGTTAGCATAGCGCGAATGCCATGGTAGGAGTCGCTTTTTGCTCAATTGACTTTCAGTGAAGTACTGTAACGAATAAAAGTTGTTAAAGTTTTGTTAATCTTGGTAACTTGTCTGTGTATAAATCTATCACAGATTTCAGGCAATATCTTATTTGAAAGCTCATAACGCGCCTAACGAACACTGCCGTCTCTATAAAGCTATGCCGCGAAATTTTTATGACGCCATTTTTTTATGATGTAAAATAATCTTATGAAAATGTATCGAGTTTTCAGTTATGACTTAAGAATATGTAATATGCCTCTCAGTTTCACTTCGAAATAATATTACTCGGTTGTAAAAATGTGTCGAAAAGTGGAGTGGGTCATGGGGATCATTGTGTTGAAAAGAGAATAGTTTTATATCTACATCAAAATCTTTGAAGTTTAATAAATCTTACATTATAACAGCTATCCCCAACAAAATATGGCCGTCCTTAACTGGTCTTGGTTAGTGATAAAATCATCATATCCAAAAAGCTATGTCTTTTATATTTTTAAATTTCTTAGCATTGAATGAAAGTAATAAATGTCATTAAATACAAAAATAGTTTGGATAAGCTCTTGACTAAGCACCATTCCATATGAAATCGTGTGAAAATAAAAGTCGTTGCTCATCCATTTCCGATTTAGCTGTAACTTCGAAATACATTTTAGGGTTTTAATTAATAACCCTGCTCCGGTGGTCGGCCCAACGACGAAGGCGACGTGCACGTGGGGTGGGTAGCGGGTGTGCGTGCTTACGCCCCTCTGTCGCCCCGGACGGAGTGGTGCGAGAAGCGCGCCGACCGCAAAAAAAAAAAGGGTTTTAATTAATAGAGTATAAGAATGAGGCTTTTTAAAAGTTTTAATGCAAGAGGCGGCAACGAGCGCTTGTAAAAATTAATTTGGGTCAATTCTGTTCTTATGGACCCTAAAGAAGAGTCTCAAAGTTAAAGCCAAATTTCAAACCTTCTTCAAATCGACGATTTAATATATATCTAATTGAATAATTACAAAAGCTTTTTAATACAGAGAGTGACTTGCGCTATCAGCTTTACTTCTCACATTAGATTTGATATTAGTAAGTAAATACAGATTCATAAGAAATACTTTTGCTATCGCAGATTACTCACGTATAATCTTTGTTTCTATTATTAAGCTAAGTTTGAACACGCTAGTCTTGCCACTTTTAATTTGAATATTATTTATGTGTTAGATGCCACGTTGCTTTAGAAAGATTACAAATGTACATCTATAAAATGAACGTTGTGACTTAGAATAGCAGTTGATACTAACATTCTATTGACAACTTTGATTTATTTTTTGATATTAAGTACCACGATGTACAAGAAAAAAATTTGATCCAAAAATAATGCATGACACATTCATTAACAATAGATATTAATAGAAAATATAAAATTTTGAACCAATGTGATTTTTGGGCCTGTCAATAAACTTCTAGAGAAGATCTCTTGCACGTCTTCGCGCCAGAACTGAACTTTGAAATCATTCGTGAGACATATTTTGACTTCTGTGGATCTCTAGCTGGTTGGAAACAAAGATGAAGAGGGATGCATTGATTAAAAAAAGTCAATGTAAAAGGAACATGTTTTAGGATACAGGATAATCGTGTCCGTTGGAATAAATATTAAATAAAAACGTATCATTCCAAAGTTATACATTCCGTTAATTAAATACATACAAAGTGAAACTGAGACATTATTACGTAGTTATTTATAGTAAATGCGTTTGAGAACTTTTGTACTGTATTTTACTTAGATTTTATACGATATAATATTGTATCTTCTTTAGTATTATTCTATGCTTCATATTCTCTGAAACACCAGCAGAATTTCTCCAATCCGGTAAGATTAATACAACAGAGATGTACCTATCAGCGCTTTATACTGTTCACTCTTGTAAAATAAATTATACCTAATACAATATTGTGTTTTATTTTATACAAAAATTTAGAAAAATTTAAATAAATTTAGTTTATACCCAAATCCAACCGAATCTTGGGTTTAATTTAACCACAACAATTCGTTACCTATGATTTTCTTCTGTAATATGTTCTATTGTCGAAAATATATTGACAAACATCCTCTGGAACTGAATGGTTAGCGATCAGCAAATTAACTACTAATTACGTTAGACTAATAATTTTATTGGACGCATATTTTTAACCCATTATCTACTTATCCTTTTGGATATAAAGAACACATATTGATTTTCTAAATTGCTTAAAAGATATTTTAAAATTATTTAATGGTTTAGGCAACTTCCCAATCTATCCTTCGCCCTGGACAACAGCAGGGTGTGCCCAGACTATAGCCTACCAAAAAAAAGAACTCGCTGGAACAATATTTTTTTAAGTGCAAAGGCAAATTCTTCTTCTAGGTCAATTCTTTGCCTGTAACTCGACTTTGGATGCCGGAGCTGCCACACCACCTACCATCCCACGGTGTGAAAGCTCACTGCCCAAAATCCGCATCACGCAGCGAGCGGTTAGGCGGGAGCTGCAGCTTTTAGACGCCCATAAGTCGAGTGGACCGGATGGCATCCCTGCAGTGGTACTAAAGACGTGCGCCCCTGAATTGACTCCCATCCTCACGCGCCTATACCGACTTTCCTACACTACTAATAGGGTTCCGTCTTCGTGGAAGGTAGCCCATGTCCACCCGATCCCTAAAAAGGGAGACCGGTCTGACCCATCGAATTACAGGCCAATTGCGATAACATCCTTGCTCTCCAAGATAATGGAGAAGGTTATAAACCGTCAGCTTCTGCAGTACCTTGAGGATCGCCAGCTTATCAGTGATCGCCAATACGGCTTTCGTCATGGTCGGTCGGCTGGTGATCTTCTTGTGTACCTCACACACCGTTGGGCAGAGGCCTTGGAGGGCAAGGGTGAGGCGCTGGCATTCAGCCTAGATATCGCAAAGGCGTTCGATAGGGTCTGGCACAGGGCACTTCTATCGAAGCTACCATCTTACGGAATCCCCGAGGGACTCTGTAATTGGATTGCCAGCTTTTTGGATGGTCGGAGTATAAAAGTCGTCGTAGATGGCTCCTGCTCCGATACCATGACTATTAATGCTGGTGTACCACAAGGCTCGGTGCTCTCCCCGACGTTGTTTATCCTGCACATGCTCTCTATCGAGAGTATGCGTTGCTATGCGGATGACAGTACGGGTGATGAGCGGTACACTGAGCAACGGAATATCACTCGGAGTACTCAGGAAAGAAGGGTTCAACTTGTGTCTGAAGTCGAGCGCTCTCTGGGGCGGGCCTCGGAATGAGGTGAACGGAACCTAGTCCAGTTCAGCCCCACAAAGACACAAGTTTGCGCGTTCACTGCAAAGAAGGACCCGTTTGTCATGGCGCCTCAGTTCCAAGGAGTAACTCTCCCAATTTCTGAGAGTATTGGGATCCTCGGCGTCAAAATATCCAAAAGTCCAGTTTGGGAGTCATTTGGAGGACAAAGCCAAATTGGCAAGCAAAAAGTTGGGCGTCCTGAACAGAGCCAGGCGGTACTTCACACCGAGACAGCGTCTTGTGCTATACAAAGCACAAGTTCGTCCTCATGTGGAGTACTGCTCACATCTCTGGGCAGGTGCGCCCAAATATCAGCTAGACCCACTTGACTCCCTGCAAAGACGGGCTGTTCGAATCGTCGGGGATCCCAATCTTACGGACAGATTGGAGTCGCTGGAGCAGCGGAGAGACTTTGGGTCACTCTGTGTACTCTACCGACTCTTTCACGGGGAATGCTCCGAGGAACTGTTTGACTTGGTACCACCGTCACCATTCTACCAACGTACCACTCGACATCGCAGCAGGGTTCATCCATTTCACCTGGAAACGTTATGGTCTTCAACTGTACGTTTCCAGCGATCATTTCTCCCACGTACGTGCAAGCTCTGGAATGAACTACCTGCTCCTGTGTTTCCCAAGCGCTATGACATGTCCTTCTTTAAACGAGGTTTAAGAAGAGTATTTCCTTCACGGTAGGCAGCGGCCTGGCTGTGCCCCTGGTATTGCAAAGGTCCATGTGCAGCAGTTTCACTTACCATCAGGTGTGCTGCTTGCTCGTTTGCCACCGTTGGCAATAAAAAAAAAAAAAATTTATTGTCTAGTTAAATAGGGTATCCTTACTAATATTATAAATGCGAAAGTAAGGATGTTTGTTACGTTTTCACGCTTAAACCACCGAACCGATTTCAAAAACTTTTCACCAATGGATAGCTATAATATCAGGGAGTAACATAGACTATATTTTATCCCGGTATTCCCACGGGAAGGGAAATTACGCCGCGGGTAAGGCAACTCAAACCGAAGCGAAGCGAGGGCAGGTTGCTAGTAGTTAATAAGTCTTTATACAAATATAAGCATAAATCTTATTTTATTAAAGTGCGGGGTTAAGGATTTTAACTAATACCTATTACTAGCACTCGGGGACTCGCAGGTTGAGTACCTACGATTAAAGCCTCGATCTTAGAGTAATACTATATAATAGCCATGATAGCTAAGGCCGCGCATGGATCGTCCGGAAACTATACCACCAACAGTGAGTTGAATGCGCGTCATCGATCGCAAGTCCTCTAGCCCCTTTTAATAAGTGAATTATCTCCGCTTTTCATACGGGCTATTCTGAGGCCCTGCTGTCGCTGTAGACCGCTGAGTTGTGGTTTTACTAGCCTGTCAAAATATACCCAATCTTCATATCGTACTGATAGCCTAATGGTAAAATCCAAGACTGTCGAGACATAATTTCTATCAGCTTTTCTATGTCCACTGTTGGGTGTAAGCCTCTACAATGTGAGACAATGGCCGAATCACCACGCTTGGCAGGCAGATTGGCGATCGCAATTGTTTAATAGTAGGTATAATATGACCATACTTAGATCAAAGCGGGACGCTTGCCATTATATTACCCATTCTCATGGTGATACTTCAGTTGATTTATGTGACTTTCACGTGAAATGCCTCTCTAGCCCCTAAACTTTATATTCTGAATCCGTTAAGACGAAAAGTTATTCGGTTCGAAGCTAAAACAAGCGCGATTTTAGATTACTGATTGGTTCCTCACTGTTTCACTTGAGTCATGACTGCCAGCCATGAAGTTCTGAGTTTGAATCTTATCAATATCGCAAGGAACAGAAAAAACTTAATACTTTCTTATTAGGAAGACCACACTCTGTACTACAAAAATATTCCTCATATTACGAGGATTTCACAAAACGAATTAATGGATACAAATTCTAGCCAGACTCAAAACAATAATTTGTGGATCGCATAATTGTTCTGTAGCCGAACCCACAGCATTGGCAGGTCGGTATCCCACTAAGTACGCCATCTGTGTAGTGAAACTGAGTAACAAGTCTACTTTCTTTAACCTATTGCCACAATATTCACTCTTCCATTGTTGAAAATAGGTCTCTCTATATAATTGCTACGGCGTAGCCTGATTAGCATGTTGAAGTGGCAATGGGCTGGCCACATTGCTCGAGAAACTAATAACCACTGGGGAATTTTCTCACTAGGACCCTCCCCCACTAAGAAGCGTCCTAGGACGCTCTCCCACTAGGTAGACCGAAGACCTGGTAAAAATTGCTGGGCGTCGTTGAATGCAGGCCTTACATTATCGCACTTTGTGGCAACACATGAGGGACGCCTATATCTAGTAGTGGACGGCGAAAGGATGAATGAGGATGATGATGATTTAGGCGGGATGAACAAAGTAGACCAGTGCTGTTGTTCGGCAAGTTTTCACACACAGTTTTCACGACCTTCACGTGAAAATTAGGGGTGGTGAGACAATGTATCACACGGTAAAAGTGATTAAAGTATAGAAAGAAGTTAACGATGTATTTGACTTCAAGATCTGATTTCTACTGTTATACTTTGAACGTTAAAGTTGTATGGTAGCAGCTACGAATATTACCAACCATTACATTGCTCATGTGTCGAAAAAGACGACTAAGAGTTTTCACGGATCTAGGCCAACTCCATCTGATGCCGTCAGGTTAACAATTATATTTCCAAGGAGGGTTGAAATCAGTGTGCCTGCCCTTGAATCTCGATTCCAATCCTAAATCCAATCGCAGCTCGAATTTGAGCAAATTTGGTACTTTTGAAAGCGACACTAGCGCACGATTAGAATCAAATTCGGTGCAATATTTTTGAACTAAATGAATTCGACTCGTCGATTAAATCAAATATTTGTTACTCTCGACGCGATTTTGACGTAGTTTAAAATTGTTAATGTTGCACAATTGCAAGAAAGCGTCTGTAGTGATCGAGTTCGATAACGTTATTAATTTAAAATAAGAAAATACAACACATTTGGTGAAAATAATAACGTCAAACACGAAGAATTCATTCTCGATTTTGTTCAAGAATACCAAATATAAGTTTGGTGAGATTGGAGTTGAATTGGATTCGAAATTAGAATGGATTTCCAGAGTAGGCACACAGGCAGGAGATCGGTCATAAAACTATTGCCAATAACTTTTGCATTAAGTCCTATAAAAAAAAACAGTGTGTACAAAGTACGCATATCAGAAGTGAAACTCCTTTATCCATTATCTTTCATCCTTTATCTTATTCTCTCGCCGGCTGAATCCTATAAATTTACGCGTTTGTGTCTCTATAGACTCACTTTTTCGTTTCATCGAGTTTGAAATCACAACGATTCTAAAGAAGTTTCACTTCAAAAAGAGTACCTACATATTGTGTATAGACCTCAATCAATTGGGCTAAGAAGTGATGATGATGATGACTCTGACTTTTAGCGTTTTGGAGTTCGTGTATCTGCATCGATTTAAAGTAAATGTCGTATGTATTTTAAGGTATAATTTATATACTGTTCCTTCGCGAGGGGGCGTAGAGCGGGAACACGCGGGCTGTGTAGCCTCAGGTTGCTCTACTATAACCCCGAAAAGCTGAGAAACGGTCAGACCCGCGACTAGAAAACAAAAGTATAGTACGTATTCGGGAAGTTTCTGTACGTATTCGCATATAAATTAATCAAATATTAACGTTATTTTTTTATTGAGCTGTGTGGTAGCGGCTACGAATACTACCAATACATTGCTCGTAGCTGTCGTAAAAGACAATTAAACGCTTTACATTGACTTTGTTGTGATTGTGAACATCATCATGTGTCAGATGAACAATCCTATAGCGAAAACCGTCACAAATAGACCTAAAGCATGATTACATTGCAATAGTTTATTGAAACAGGAATGAAGGATTGCCGTTTGCAAGGCGAGTCCAAAATTCATACAATTAATAATTATGTTAAGTAATTCGGCAGCCTATTTCTTGTTATATATACCTTTTATATTAATTTAAGTTTATTCGTGTGATGACGGATTAAGAATACAATTCGCCACCCCCTCTCTTGTCCGTGGGTGTCGTAAAAGACGACTAAAGGATAAAATATGCATATAACATGAACTATGCAAGAGAAGGCAAACTCGAATTATAACTCTATGTCAACACGTCTGACCAGCCTGATTATAGTAGGTCAACCTCCTATTGTGGAGGAGGCTCGAGTCCAATAGTGCGACGTATATGACCTGAAATGATGATGATGATGATTCATTTAAAGGCCAGCTAAATTGTAGAATAGGTAACTATAGTCCATAAAATATAGCTTGATCTCTGTGACGGATGTCAGCGAAACCAACTAAGTAAGTTTGAACGAGCGAAATGTTTACAATTTCATTTTGTATCAAATATATTTTCATTCTTTTCGTGCCCGTTTTATTGCAACTGAATTGCAATATATTATAAATATAAAAATATTAATATTCATGCCTAAAATGTACCTCGTAAGTACTGAAATACCTAGTAAACATTTTATTCATAAATGATGCTTACACACGTACAAGGTCATACTGGACTGAAAATAAAAAAGAGATGGGACAGTCGATATACGTAAATCGATAACCAATCTTTATTAAATTATTCATAAAAGAAATAAACCCAATACAGTACCTATATAAAACTTTCAACGTATTTTTTACAATTAAAACAGACAGTTACATTATAAAAAACCAAAAATTGAATTAATTAAACATTAAAAAACTACTTTTCGTCTCAGAGTAGATGATAATATTATGTACGCATTATTGCCAGAAAACTAGACATATTTATTTATAAAACAGTCGTAATTGATTGATTGATCTAACGACTGTCCTTATTTGGCAAAAATGATAAATGTTCTAGCAGGAACGCTCCAGTGATGACGATAATAGTGACCTAGACCTTGATTGTACTTCTTTTGAATAATTAAAACGGTCAAAAAACACGTTTAGTTTGAAATAAATTCAAAAATATTTTCATTGATTGTATTTTAATTATAATAAAAAATCACAATTATAAAAATAAAGAGGTTTATCGATAAAAAAACTACGCACTTTATCGTAAGCGTGACAGCACTAGGGCCAACTGTCACAGAGATCATCCTATATTTTATGGACTATAGTTTCAATATTTATTTATGAACTCCTTGTATACGTGTGTATGTCACTGAACTCCTCCCAAACGCCTGGACCGATATTGATGAAATTTTTTGTGTGCGTTCAAGGGGATTCGAGAATGGTTTAGATTCATAATTAGACCCGGTAGGTGGCGCTATTGTCGTTTTAAGAACAATTTCTTTTATTTTATTTGAACAGAACTACGTCTGTTGGGTCAGCTAGTATACCTACTATGGGAAAGGTGTACGAGATGATCCTCTAAGGTAAGATGATCCTTTTCGATTGTGACGACACTATGCAGGCAATCTAGATGTTTTTTCGAGTAGGGTGTAGGTTCCCACCCCCACTGACGCTAGTCAAACCATCATGGCTGCAGGAAAGACGATTGCTGTGCTTTTGTGAAAAAAAAGAAACGTGTAGTGGTTATTTAAGGTAAACCTGTGTTTGAAACTACTTTACTTTTTGTATTCAATTTTATGCAATGGCTATTATATTTATAGTTTCTAAATATGTACATTTGTGACAAAAACGTGTTGCGGTAATTGTAAAATATTTTTAGGTTAGGTTATAGAATTTTAAATAAAAAGTGAGCTTTGATGATCCCCTGGGATCATCTTATACCCCCGTGTGTACATGATGATCCCTTAGAAGACTTTTAGACTAATTAATAAAACTCTAATCGATAATAAACATCGAGAACTTGAAGTATGACGATACCTAGATAGGTAAACTGACTATTCAAAACAGCTTAAACGATAAGATTAGATTGTATATTTTCGAATTTACGAGCATTCGCCCTTAAGGGGATCATCTCGTACACTTTTCCCCTATATATATATTGAATGTATTTATCAATATTAAGAACACGAGCAATACTCTGACTATCAATTGGGCTCAGAAGATGACCTTGACCAGAAGATACCGTCTGCAACAGATCACAAACCGACATTCTTCACAACTGAATAATTTGGATGTGATATCTATTATTTACCTACTCAGATTGAGCGACGACGGAGGACTTTCAGTCAATATTTAATTACTCACAGGTGCATTTGTATATAATATTTTTTCATATCGCAAATTTTTAAACGCTTAAGACATCCATCCATTTGATTCTCTTTTTCAATGTAAAGAAGTAGTTATATACCTCATGGGCAGTAATTTGGAAGGTCCCTGTTATCCATATGCCCAAAATTAAGAGATGTGAGTAGTTGAGTATAGGCATATAGTATCAGTACATATAAATTCTAAATATAGCAGAGTCAAAAATTAGCCAGACACGATTAAGGAATTAGGTATTGTACGTAAAATGTCTCCCGTGCAAGAACAGGATAGTGTCACTTGATTGATTGTAGAAGGAATTGACGGGCAGAGATGTTGTATATCATTGATCTAGCATTCCAATCAATTTGAAATCCGCC
Organism: Lymantria dispar; assembly: GCA_032191425.1. Taxonomy (NCBI): domain Eukaryota; kingdom Metazoa; phylum Arthropoda; class Insecta; order Lepidoptera; family Erebidae; genus Lymantria; species Lymantria dispar. Next base: position 9,535,931 of record CM063452.1, on the reverse strand, counting down.
TTCGCCGTTGACTCTTACTGCGGCAATATCAAAAATAGTGAGTATGTATATGTGGGAGCGTGACGGCTACCGATCGGCACGTTCGTTGCGATTGCGATGTTGAATCGGAATCCTGGATTTTTGGCACCGAAAATAGTCGGGCGGGCGTGTGGCTGGCCCGCGAGGGCGCCAGGGCGGGCGCGGCGCAGTGCGTGTCGCTCCGCCGTGTGAACAGCCCGCTAGTGAGGTGAGTGCGTACGCGCCCCGCCGCAGCCTGGATACTTCACCTGGACGTGGCCCACCTCCTCGCAGGTCCCGGCCGCGCCTTGCCGGAGCATCCCCAAGTGTAACCTTTAAGTGCCACGTGACGTGTGGAGTATCCAAGCTCCTGGATTTCGGCTCCAGTGGCATATTTGGTGATTTGTTCTGTGATACGATTCCCCCTAAATCTTTTGCTTGGATTAACTGCTATTTTGCAAATCTTACGGAACAACGTTAATGTGTTATATAGTGGCGGTTGTAGATATTATTTTAGTGGAGGGTGAGTGCGCGAGCTGCGTTTTCCATGGATATGACTCGGGTTACAACGGTCGCCCGTCCTCGCTGAAAATAGTGAGCCGATCGTCCCGCCGCCCACGCCGCGACGCCCGCGCTTCTAACCGCTTGTAACCTATTTGCGGCATGCCCGAACATCAGTATTTATTTAGCGAGATGAGGAAACTAGTCTCAATTTTTATTTAGACTCAGTCGTGGCCCATATATCGTGTAATTAGGACGTCGTGGCACGATTTCGTTGTTTACTGATGTTCGGTTTCCAATTTCATTTGAAAGCTATTTGAAGCAATGAATTCATGGAATGCGAGAATTATCTCGATACTAATATATTGCCAAATTTGCTAAAGATGAACTTTATTATTCAAAGTTTTGAAATCTTATACACAAACATACATTATTATATCACAATGACATTGATAACTCTGAAGCATTAAAAATCCAAATTTTATGTTATCGCTTTCCTAACCCTATGCCTAGCAGACAGCAGACTAAAATCTGAATTTAAATATTGAAAGATACATATAAACTAATATTAAAAGACTTTACATATTTCACACCAGACACATCATCAAGTAATAAATTATCGAAAGTTAGGATTACGGGATACAGCGTAAAGTTTTATTTTAATAAATTCTAATTAATGGCAGTTGACGTTCATGGAATGTTGGCACCTTATCAAAGGAAGCATAGCTACTAAACCTTACATACAAATCCATTTATATTCTTAATGTGCGAAATAATTTTGCCTTCAATACTATTACAATATCCAATTTATTGTCTCTTAAAAAGCTATGATAAAGATTTTCACTTTGGATGATGTACCTACCAATTCGATTTTTTCCACCATTGCTTATGTGTATGTGGAATATAACTTCTCAATTACGTTACGGGTTCAGAGATATTTGACCCATCTTATGTTTAACCAAGTCAAATATAGTAATTCTCTTTTCCATGATAACTCATCTATCTATTTACGTCAAAAATGTATGCTGCTTCGGATATCTATCTGACTTTTGGCGTAAAATATTAAAGCACGCTCAAACTGACATTAGACACTTAACTACATATTTTTGGACACACTTTCGAGTTCCAGTAAAATTATGGCAGTCTTGTTTCAATTCAATTAATTTTCTTTATAATTTATATGCGATGTAGTTTTATTTCTAATGAATGTATTAGGGACTACTTTAGTTTTGTTACCATGCTATGTCACGAATCTAACATACCTTTTTATATTATATAAAAACTATTTCATTTTACATTTGAAACAAACAAGCTCGTGCTTTCAGGTCTAGCTAGTTGTTAAGAAAGAAGTATTGCAGTACTTAAGTAAAAAAAAATAATAATTAATCAGATATTTAAATTAACTACTCAGTTCAAAGTTAGTTCTAATATGACTTTGAGTAATTCAATCTCAACTTAGAGTCATTAATACTTTTGACTTAGAATATACTAATACTTTGACTTTTATCTTAGAAATTTTTATACACTGTGCGGCTAGATGATTTTAAATATACATACTCCCAATATTGCATCGAAATTATTTGATTTATCGAATTTTAATTGTAATTTTTATATAAGTTGAATAAAACATTTTTGGGTAATGTAGGTAACTTCTTATATTAAAGTTTTTCAAACTGCGTGAAAGATTATGGCTTTATCCTTTCTCTGAGAGGCGTATATCCAATATTGGACATTGATAGGCTGATGGATGCAGGGCCGGATTAACCCTATTAGGGCCCCTAGGCAATGCAAATCTCGGGTTCATTGTTCAAGGTCCATGAGAATCTCTTACCATCAGGTGTACTGTTTTTCCTCTTGCCATCAACAGAAGATGGTAGTATACAAAACTAAAAAAAAACCGGTCGTATAAAAGGTTTTTTTTTGGTGCATGCTCGTGGCCTCTACTCGGTGCGGGGCCCCTAGGCAGTTGCCTAGTCCGCCTTATGGATTATCCGGCTCTGGATGGATGTGACGTCCATGAGCTAATAGATGGATAGATGGCTGTTATAACCTTGAACTGTCATTATCGGCTAGATGAAGCTGTTGCTATGTGGCGAAATTATAGTATACCAAATCTGAAAGGCAACCCTAATGGTTAAGGGTTATAAAGGGTTAATTTATTGGTGAATTCAATAATTGGTACGCGGTAGAGTTACCTTTTAATTAAATACTTGCCTTATCTGAAGTAAGAGATATTATTAACCGAATTTTTAGTATAATCAGTGATTAAAAAAATTAGCTAGTAACATCACTTCGAGATTAAATATGAAATAGATATTTTTTTTTAATTAAATGAATTATATTATATCATTTCGGTTCATATACATTCAACTGATAGAGTTGAGCTTAGTCCACAATAGGAGAGAAATTGACTTACCAGACTACGTTGTTCCGTCACGTTAGAACAGATTTCGAAATTCAGAACAGATTTGGAAACAGAGGCTCTCTTACATACATATTTATATGTTATATGTATATTATATCTTTTAGTTGTCTTTTACAACACCGACGAGCTAGACATAGGGTGGTTAATTGTATTTTATATAATTTTATAATATTACTAGCTGACCCAAGAGACATTGTTCTGTTCATATCTAAAAATGAAATGACATTGAAATCGATCGTAGCGTCATCTACCGTGTCCAATTATTGTTCTAATCATCATTATCTCAGCCCATATACGTCCCACTGTTGGGCTCGGGCCTCCTCCATAATGGAAGGGTAATTGACCTACTATACCACACTGGTCAGACGTGTTGGTATAGGGTTTTATTTCGAGTGTTTCTTCTCTCGCATAGATGTTATATGCGTTTTATAGCCCTTAGTCGTCTCGTACGATCACCCACGGGTAAAATAGGGGGTGGTGAATTGTATTCTTACTCCGTCACCACACGGAAGAGTGTTCTAAACCATTCTCGAATCCACTGGAACATACAAAAAATTCATCAAAATCTCTCCAGTCGTTTAGGAGTTCAATTACATACACGTGAACAGAAGAATATATATGTAAAGATATATGTAAAATGAACAACTGCTTTTATAATCAACATTTCAGCATACACGTCCCACTGTTAGGTTCGAGCCTCCTCTACAATCGGGGGATATTGACCACGCTAGTCAGATGTGTTGGTATAGGGTTTTATTTAGAGTTTTTCTTCTTTTGAATGAACTACTACTAAGATTAAATTGAACTTGTTAACTCATCGAGTATCGTCAACAGCGATTTTACGTTTCTATTGTCAACAATAGCATCATTTGCCAATAGTTTTGGTCATAAAATACTTTCGAGGTGAAACTATAAGCAATCTAATTTTACCAACTTTCTACAACTATGTTTAACAAAAGAAGATATATTTTTATATAGAAGATCTGTAGATATAATTTCTATAAGTTTTACAAGTGATGATTGTAAAATGGTTTAAGTAATCTAAGGTATAACGATGTACTTTTTCAGTTCTTGTTGATTAAGTCGTAATGGATACGATCAGTGGATTACATTACCGCCGATTCAAACCTGAGCTATAAATGCCGCTTAAATACCACAATGAAATATGAGATATATAGAGAATAGCGATGAGATAGGTGCGCCGGTCATACATTCGTTAAACTGCAAACGGTCCAGCTTTCATACGATACTAACGAAAAGATAGATGATGACATCCTTAGCTCGTAAATGAACCTATCAGTCTTGTTTTTACATACATAGATATGAGATTTCGAAAAGAATTATGTGAGTTAAATAAAATAAAATTTTAGATCCCCAGCAGATCGTACTTAATAGCTAAACCGTCAAGTCTTTGTGAAATCTAATTTGACTTAGTTGTACACAAACATTAATTATAGTTGTTATTTAAACGTTAGATTGGTTAAAATATATAGATAATATAAAGAACAGTTGTCTGTCTACAGCCGCGGGCTGGTCCGTCCGGGGTAGTACCACACTCTCGCAGACAATCTACGTCTGGGTAGTAGCAATTTGTTAATACGCTTCGTTCGATGAGCGAGAGAGGCGGCAGTCCAACTTTTTGAGGGTGTTTCCGTGTGGTGGGTTTTGGTGATACCTTTAGTTTCACCCCACCATATTTCACGCATTCACACTCCCTTCACTTTCTTCACGGTAGGCAGCGGCCTAGCAAAGGTCCATGAGCAGCAGCAACACTTATCATCAGGTGTACTGTTTGCTCGTTTGCCACTGTTTGCAATAAAAAAAAGATAAGATGAAAATATCTAATACAGAATATTTTAACCAAAGAGAATTATAACATGCTAAGATTTAAAGGGTATTCTTCATCATTGGTGGTGTCCAATCTAGAGCACATTATGATCACGACCTTATCGCTCGGCAGGTGCGTTTGTAAGGTTACCTGCGTCTGATGCCCCCTAGCTGAGGACGCGGGTGGATGGACTGGAGATTAGTCTGCCCTCCGCAGAGAGGTTGACGTGTGACGGTGACGCCCTGGCAATATTGTTTTGTTGCCAGGGCGCCGAAGCGGACGATACTCGAAAGGGTAATCCACTAGGTCCACCACGGATGTCAAGGAATCGGTACCAATGGTCAGTCCAATGGCGTTAGGTAGGGAACACTGTGTGTTATGGGGCGGCACGTCGTTCATCCTTTGCCCAAACTGGGCGGGCTGTGTCCAGACTATAGCCTACCATAAAAAACGTGCGTTTATAAGATGGGTCGGTGGTTATGAGTTAAAATTCTTTTATTGAGGAAAGATATTTAGAAACATTATTTGGTATGTGACGAAAAGAAAATACCCTTCACCAATGAAAAAGATGACTAATCGGTTAAATATGTATATAATTTCTATGTAAGAGAAGGAAAACTCGAAATGAAACACTATACCAATCTGTCTAACCAGTGTAGTAGATCAATTTCTCTCCTATAGTGGAAGAGACTCGAGCCCAGTAGTGGGACATATATGAGCTGATATGATGATTGAAGAAATAGTTTATTTAAATTCGGGCGTGTCGGATCTTGTTACCACGTTCATAGACTTTATATCGATTTAAGATACCACAGAGTAATCTATTACATTCATATCTGTAGTAGGAAGGGGACAGAGTAAATAGCTATACATTACAGGATTAGCTATCGCATTAAATGACATAATTTGCCCAGGAATTGCTATTGCCTATTCTTTTGATAATCAGTGTTGATGACCATCAAAAGAAAGTAACATTATAATAACATGGTAATACATAATAATCACATGGTTGAATAATTGATTAGTTTATACAATTTTTAAACTTCAGTAGATTACCGAACTATCGTCTGTGAAATAAAGCCAAAATTTTTTTTTTGCAAATAAAATTTTGTGTATTACGACAACTAATTTTGGAAATAAGAATTTGAGTATTCTCTCCTAGTTACCTAACATATATAGATGCACACTACAACAGCTGTTGTTAATGTTATAACAGGTTTATTTCTGTTAACAATATGTCGGTGGTCTTGTCAGGGAGCCAGGAATACGTCACGTCTAAAAACTTCGCGTTATTTTCGCAACTGTGTCGATGCTTGCCTGTTTTGTTCTGTAACATTTCAATGTGTTTTATAACGGTCAGCGATGGATATAAAAATGTGATCATAAAATTGTTTATTGAGGATTTTGAATCGTAAAATAAAATACTATTTCTTTGGCTTGTCAAATATATCCTAATGTTGTTGTTAGGCTATGAATAGCACTGCAGATACAACCAACGCTTAAATCGATCGCGGTTGTCGGTCGTCGTCAAAAACGACTAAAAGAGATTAATAATTACATTCTCAAAAAGGATTGCTATTAGGCAGATTATAAAGCTATTGTTAAAACTATTGCAATATGTACAATAGAAGAAAAATACATATTGCGTGGATCTCAAGTAACTGCTATAAGTGCTGGTTGATGATTCCAATATTGTAAAATATTGTTTTGGATATTTACAGCCGGTACACTTTCCACTGTTCAACATGAGTTTCCCTATCGATAAGAGGAAAATTGACCTACTATACGACGCTAGTCAAACGAAGGGTACAATTTCAGGATTGTCTCCTATTGCAGGCATATTGTCTGCTTATGTCTCTTATTTGTCCTATACAACCCCGTAGGCAAGTATTTTATGGGTAGTGACGTAATTTATTCTTACTTGACCACTAAACGTATGATTTAAATTGGTTACTGATTTTTAATATACGTATCATTAGCATCATAACTTGCATCTTCTCTACAATAGAAAGGAAATTGATCTACTACACTACACCAAACAAGCGTATAGTTACAGAGTTTTATTACCAGTTCTCCATCTCTTGCATAGATGTTATATGCATATTATATACCTTAGTCATCTTTTACGACTCCCACGGGCAGGAAAAGAGGTGCTACATTGTATTCTTACTCCGTCACTATATGCAAGCTTCCATAGCTATATTTCTTCAAATAAAAATGTGAATTTCTCTACTTGCTTCATTAAACTTTATAATTACCAATACTAATAAAAATGCCAGGGCAGTTAGATGAACAAGAAATTAGGCGCCAGTCGCAAAATAATGATAAGTTATATAATAACAATAAAGACTTTTCTGTGAGGTACAAATCAATAAAATATTGTTGATTAAACACTCTAGACATTTTAATTACTAACGAGTAATTCTTAATACATATATGAGAAATAAGCACAGGGAAATATGTTAGATGATATTATTAAATTGATGAAAACCCTAAGGCTAATGAGTTTTGCTGTCTCAAATATCTGAAGGCTAATGGTGATTATCGTACCTACTTCCATATATCTAAGACCATAATGCTGTTTTTAATTAGCGTTGCGTAATTCGAATCATTTAATTCGAATAACTCGAATAAGACTATTGACTCGTTCATTCGAATCGCCGTTGACCGAAACCGAATCAACTCGTGTCGTACTCGTAGGCAGGTAGGTACTCGTAGCGCAGGCGGCCGTGGCGGCGCGGCGATCAGTCGACTCGGTTTGATAGGACATTCGTTGATTCGTTTTCTATTCGTTGATTCGCTCTCTAATACGGAGTCGAAGAATCGTAAGAACGAATTGCACGAGTAAGAAAATACGAAGATACACGAAATGTTCTAAGAATCACGAGTTGGTTGGATGCAATTCGATTCGTTTGAGGTAGATACCTATTACATTTACAATTCGTCCCTCGCGCGATTTAATGTTTTCTTGCTTTTGTTGACTGCTCGTTTACGTAATTAGTAATAATAGCTATTAATTATGAGTATACCTGAGACGTATAAACGTATTTATTTTTTTAAAGTTAATTTATAGTGTAATTACTAATAAGAATCAGACTTTAATTAAAAAAAATGTATTTTTTTGTATATGATTTTATTAAATATTACTTTTTTGTTACTTAGTAAGCTGATTTTAATCATAATAACAAAAAAGTATTGTCATTAACTACGTATTTAAAAGTCAATATACCTATAAGTCCCCTTTCTGTAACCAAATACCGAGCACATTGTTGTAACTCGAAATTTCGACTCATTCGTAATGCAAACCGATCCGCCAAAAAAAAACTATAGCTCGAATAATAATGTAAACGAATTATAACTCGGCAAGGCGGATGACTCGACATACGAGTACGAATTTGGCTATAATGCTGATATGACGAATGTGACGATTCGAATCAATTCGAATTGCTATTCGAATCAATAGTAATTTTAATTCGAATGATTCGAATTGAAAAAAAAAGCGATTCGGTTCATCGTTATTTTTAATATGTAGCCTTATGATCTTTATAGTAGCGACCTGCAGTTTTACCCGCATAGTTCCCCTTCCCGAGAGAATATCGAGATAAATTATATCCTGTGTGTTATTCTGATATGTAAGCTATATTATTGTGAAGTTTGATCAAAATCCATTCAGTAGTTTTTGAGTGAAAGAGCAACTCTTCACATCCTTATATATGTACATACAAACTTTCGCGTTTGTCATATTAGTAAGATAGTGTTCTAATCCTTTTAGGTATAACGTGTTTAAATCTATTACACATGCTAGAACCATAGAAAAATAATATCCTAGAGAATCTATATATAAAAAAGATCTAATAAAGTTGCCCTGACGACTACAGCAAAGCTTATTTTAATAAGCGATGTCTACGTATTAAAACGTCCTTCAAAAATCTCCAGCCGCCAGTTATTTCGGTCTCGCATTCATTTTGCTCCATTTCTCTCGTTATTATAAACAAACACGTCGATGCTCACATCATTTATTACAGGATATTTATATAGAGTTACTGCTAAAAATATTAGGGAAGGTATGATCTTTATTCTGGTTTACACCAAATTTGCCTCATCAAATGTTCGTCTCAATTAAAATAATAATAAAAACCTTTAAAATGGCAAATTCTCGGTCGACGTTGTAAAAAAAAGCTATTAACTACATATTTTGAAAAAGATCAGCCTTGGATACAGACGAAATAGTTGAATCGTAGAGTTCGAGGTTGATTTTTTTTTTAGCATTGGCAAATGTCCTATACAATTATTTTCCACTCCCAATCTTACCTACCACAGTGAAGTGTTTAAGACCATTTACAAGCAAATATGTGTTTATATACAAGAGCTTCAAACTCTTCCTATTCCTTCACCATTATAAATCTATACCCGTAGGAACACGAGGCGATGTGACCGTAGAAACACAGGTCCAATAGAAATCAATACAAAACTACAACAAAATAATACTGAATAAACATTTTCCGTGTGGTGTAGGAGTAGATATACAATTTCCCATTGTTTTAAAAAACGATTAAGAGAAATGCCAAGCAGAAGTTAGTGCAATTGATAGAAAATTTGAATGAAAAACTATATCAATCTGTCTGGCTATCATGGTGCGATCCTGCATCATTGGCATTGTTGAGGAGACTTGAGACTAATAGCGGAACGTATATATACTGCAAAGGAGACATCTATTTTTAATCTTAGCCTTTTATAATAACAACACACTGAATTAAGGAATGAATCCTTGAGACGAAAAGGATTTTACAAAGATACAATGTCCGCAGACAAATAATACCAAGTCTTAGAAAAATCATTTGTGGATCGCACAAAGAACTGTTCTGTGTGTGGATCTAACCCGTTGGTACTCGACATAGTCGTTTGCTATCTAGATCCCTATTCCATCCGTGCAGCTAATGTTTACGCGTAGAATAGATATTTTCGTATCTTAGAAAAAGAAACAAGTAAATGATACGTATTTATGGCTTATGTAGAGTTTTAAATATTCTTATTTAAAACTAAAATTCATAGACTATCTTTGTCCTTGCTTCTCAGTATTAAGTTTGCTTCGTTCAAAATAGTACCTCTGTAACTCATGGGCACTCATAGGCCAGATATATTTGGGCAGTGTTTTCTATGTACTTTACCATCTTTAGCATGACACAGGGGAAGTATAAATATGTTTATGTATAGCCCCCTAATTCAATCGATGAAATTGAGGACAAATGTTGTTATACGAACATATCACGAAATCGAGATAAAACTGGGTTTCGACCTTTTCAGAAGTGGTATTGTTTGGTTCTCGGAGACTCACCGATATTGGACCAATAGTGCTTGTGAAAGGTTTGAAAATAAATTTTGTCTCGATTTCGTGATCTATTCGTATGATGAGAATTGCCTTTCTCGTCCTAAACTGTATACGAAAAAATGAAACGAGTATCAACCTTATGTTGACTCGCTTAAAACATAGTATTGGATTACTTCAGTTGCGATAAACATAAAAGATATAGGAAGATTACGTATTGTTGCCAATATAAGCTGATATATATTAAACAGACTAATAATTCTACTTCATCAAATTCGATTCAAAAATTCTGTTAATATACTTTTTTAATGTCGAAAAGAAAGCAGAAAGGCAAGAATACAATTTACAGTCATTTTGTTACCTGTTGTGGTCGTAAAAAAGGATTAAAGGATATAGGCAATAAGAATAAAATTAACATAAATCCATGCTTGTATGGACGTCCTTTAGTGTTTCTTGAGAAAATCATTCAGCCGATGTGGTTGCCAATCAAGTACCTTTACACCCAACTGAAAAATATAGGCAGTGCATTCCACATCACCCGCTCAACGAATTCACTCTTCGGGCTGTCGAGTACATTCTTCTACGAATTACTGTAATTCGGATTTTATCTCATTGCTTATTATTATTACTCGACCTTCAATTTTGCAAATTTGCCCATTTCGTTCGTTCAGGGCCTTGTTTCAGCTTGCTTCGGAACTAAATGAACATATTTAAGAATGCAATTTACATAGTTTATGCCTTACATTTATATATTTTATATATTTTTCAAAAGAGGAACGAATAGGCAAAGCTAATTTGAGATGACCACTTAAACTAAGTTATTTTCTGTATTTGAGTAATCATGATATACACCTATTACCAAAGCCAGACGACACGTAGCTGAGAGCGCCCTCATGGGGGATTTTGGTTTTAATTAGAATTACTCGAATCAAAAGACAGCCTGCCGAACTCAATAATTAGGTTAGAATATAACTTGGTATCAGCGTCGTGTATCCAATAACGCAGCTAACATCTGGCGAGTTGGCGATATGCCATATTACTTCCTGCGCTGCATCAGTGAGATTCTTGTACGGGTACTTAATATTAAAACATTCTAAAATCAGTAATTTATAAATATAATCATTTAAATGTACCTGAGGCTGTGATAGTAGGCACTGTAAATGAACAATAATATCCCTTTCTTGCTGGAGAGTTATGGTTTTATATTCTTGGTTGTCCGTTCCGAATCCGTTATGTAATCTTGTTTCGTTTTTTGACCCTATTATATATTGGTAACGTTTACAGCAACTAAACTACAGTGGCAGTGTAATACTGACACTTTAGATTATTGCTTACCTCATTATCCGTCATAATTTAGCTTTAAGCTGTCGACTGATGGACGTATGCCTTGCTCATTGTTAGCCATAAAACGAGGTATCCAACGATTTTTTTTCAAAAGCAACTTTTCACAAGTCGTCGGTCCATCTGTTTCGTCACAGCGTCATCTTCGCCAATCGAGAACCTTTTTTCTCAGCGGTTATTGATTTGTTGAGCGATGTAGTTTGCCCATTGCAACTTCATTGTGTTAATTCTTTGTGTTATCTCGACTACATTCGTTTTACTACGCAATTCAGTATTTCAGATCCTATGTCGCAAATAAGCCTATTTCTAGCATAGCATATTGTAGGACTTTCAGCCTAGTTCATAGAGTAGTACTATATATTGGAAAGCCTAGTTACTACTAGGCGACGTTTAGAGGCCACGTTTCATAGTTTGTGTACCATTGATGTATTCTTAGCTTTATAAACTCCTTGTAGTTAATCAGCTAATCTCAACACCATTCTACTTTGTAGCTACACTTTGTTTGTATTTCTATTAAAATAATAATATGTGTGTTTCAGGCCGTAACTGGCGTATTTTTTCGACCGGACCGTAAAGACACAAAACCGCCACCATGGACGCGATCAAGAAGAAGATGCAGGCGATGAAGCTGGAGAAGGACAATGCCATGGACAAGGCAGACACCTGTGAACAGCAGGCTAGGGACGCCAACCTCCGTGCCGAGAAGGTATCATCTTTTATTACGTGTCTAACGCATCTTATCATCACATGAACACTGGTTAGCCGTCCTTTTAAACGACAACTCTATCACTTGCTTAATTATTATGGTTTTTGAGATGAATATCTTTTGTATTTGTATCTTTTAATAGGCAAGAAATCCTAAATTGTTGTAATAATAATCCCACAACCATAATCATCGATAATCTGTTTTTATGGATATTATCGCGTTTGCCGAGTAACGCTGCAAAGTGTTCGAAACGACAAAAAATTAAATACAAACGCGATAGAGCAAAAATAGTTTTGCCTGAAACTACAATCTTATAGAGATGGTGAAGTGTACTTATTGTATGTCTAAGAACTACAGACACGATATGGAGTCCACATTGTGCTCTTATATCGTGTGGAGTGGGCTCAAATGAGCATGATATCGGGCAGACCAGCAAAATTTCTCTATAGAGAACCTGATAGGCTGGATCTTATTTTTACAATTGGAGACTGCGTGTTCTAGGTTCCTATATTACATTTCATGTTCTCTGATGATAAAACTGCTAGTAGCTTGATTGTCATCCAACTAAGGTTTCCAGGAAGTATAGGAATACGGCATAAAAACATCCAAATTAGGCATTCTAAAACTACCAACTACGAATTTAAAATTCAGTCCCGGATCCTTACGATTAGCTTGTTTTGCTTGGCTAGGTTTACTTGAAATTCTGCTGCAACAACGAGGTAGCCAAACTTCAATAACTAACAAATCGAAAGATCCTTCGATGGCGTAATTCTAATTTGTTTAACTCTTGTAGGTCAATGAGGAAGTCCGTGAGCTCCAGAAGAAGCTCGCCCAGGTGGAGGAGGACCTGGTCCGCAATAAGAACATGCTGGAACAGGCCAACAAGGACTTAGAAGAGAAAGAGAAGACTCTTACCGCCACTGAGGCTGACGTCGCCTCCCTTAACAGGAAGGTGCAACAGATTGAGGAGGACCTTGAAAAGTCCGAGGAGAGGTCCGGTACTGCCCAGCAAAAACTGCTCGAAGCTCAGCAGGCTGCTGACGAGAACAACCGGTAAGATAATTCAATCTTCTTCTTTTTGATTTAATCAGAAGTACTACGGTGATCGCGTGGATTGATCAGGGTTTTATTTTAAGATTTCTTCTCTTGTAGAATTGTTATCCGTTAAAACTAGCATAGTTTTTTATTTATGAAGATTACACATATTATGGCATTCGTACTGACTACTTTCTTTTTTTTTTATTCTTTAAGTTCATATGTACACCTTACTGTTGGGCATGAAAGAGACCTTCTATTAGATGAGAGAAATTTCCTCACACTGTACCTATCATCATCATCATTTCAGTCCACATAAGTCCCACTGTTGGGTTCGGGCCTCCTTCGGGACTCCTCTACAATGGAAGGGAAATTGACCTACTATATCGTGCTGGTCGGACGTGTTGTCATAGTTTAGTTAGGTTTTATGTCGAGTTTCACCTTCACTCTTGCGTATATGTTATTCGCATATCATATCCATTCGTCTCCTTTTACGACATCCACGGGCAAGATAGGGGATGAATTGTATTCTTACTACGTCACTATACGGAAAACTGTATTTATATATAGGTGAATTTATATGCATCGTGAATATGATGAGCAAGATATATTTGCGTATTTTCAAATGCCAGCCAGATATTTCCGTCTTGTTCTACATTCAACTTAAATGTGATTGAGTACACAGCTTCGTTCGCATTAATCATTTTAAGCAGTTCCACTGTTACTCGCGAGTTTGCCACTAAAATAAAGCGGTTTTAGATTCTGTAGAATCATCATCATTTCAGCTCATAACCGCTGCCGCTCGAACCCAACCACTATTGGTTTCGAGCGTCCTCTTCTGTGGGAGGGAAATTGACCTACTATACCACACTGGTTAGACATTTTCATAAATGGTTTTGTTGCCAGTTTTCCTTGTCCTGCATAGATGTTATATGCATATTGAATTAAGCCCGTAGAAGTATAACTCCTGTGGAACCCATGGAGCTCTTTGGTGCTTTATTTATGCCTTCAGAGATAAAGAAATTTAACTAAAAACTACTAGATAAATCTAGAACTAAAAAGAATGGGAACAGTTTCATGTCTTTTTCTTCTTATACAGATGAAGCTGAACATAACTTATTGTTGTACGAGTCAGGATTTTACAAAAAAGAAAAATAAAAATTAGCTCCAATTGCCAAAATTTATAAACAATAATAAATTATAATTCGATTGTAAATAAAACTACTTTACGGATTTTATCGCGTTTGTATTTAATTTTTGATTGTCCGACGTTTTGAATACTTTGCAGCGTTCATGGTCACGGGCAGACTAAGATGTCTCACGTCCAACAAGTCATCGTTATTACAGAGATTTATAATTATCTACCCGCTACAAAAATTTCTCGGGTACGTCGAAACGTCGGGCAATCAAAAATTAAATACAAACGCAATAAAATCTGTAAAGTAGGTTTATTTACAGTGTGTAATGCTTGCGTAAACATTAGAAATCATTATATAATTCGACTATTTTCTGTTGTTTGTAGTATGTGCAAAGTATTGGAGAACAGGGCACAACAAGACGAGGAGCGTATGGACCAACTCACCAACCAATTGAAGGAAGCTCGTCTGCTCGCTGAAGACGCCGACGGCAAGTCCGACGAGGTATACACTTAGAACCCTTTCTTTATATATTAACGTAAATTTTTTTAATACGCTTTTAACCGCCTTTGTACATAAATTATTTAGTTTTGATATTGTCGCGAGAATTACATTGACATGTAATTCTATTACTATAAAAAACGTTATTTCATTGTTGGAATACGCTAATTAGAGGAATTAAAATTTATATTTGTAAAAAATTAATTAGAATATTTAAACTGTTTATCGAGAAAAGTAAAAATGCCATCATAAATATTAACTAATCGGAAATAAATATGACCTGTAAAGTATTTTAAAGCATTGCCATGTAAAAAAATTGTTGCCACAATAATTGCCCTGGTAAAAAGTTCTTCCTAAATTATCATTAAAGTTTATGGAGAGCCCGCTAATCCTACTTGGAATAAACTTAAAAATATTATGTGAAATATGAAAATTGCAACGCACTTTTTAACTGCAATGTTGTTCGTTAGTTAGAAAAAAACATCTAAAGCTGCATATATACTCCTGATTATAAGTAAAAGAAAATGATTATTTAGACAGCATAGACCCCTCTTCCATTAAAATTATTAAGGACCCGGATATCACCCTACAAATTGCTAATTGGTTTTTAACGAGATTTTACTGACCATTTAACGAGAACCGCGATCTCATGTTTGTTGGGCTATTATTACCTTTGTTCATCCCATATGCACTCCCGTGCTATTGTTTTGCTATTTTAATTGACATTTATGTTTATTGGTCCACTTTAATCGGACGTAACAATTTTTTTTAAAGTCAACCCAAGTGAAGTTACACTCGAAATAAGCAATAAGTACTATGATTAAGGATTAGCTGTCAAATTCTTATTTTTTAAATCAGTTACAAAATAATGGCAATGTTTTGGATACTTTTTGATAGTGCTAAGTAATTAATTTCTTAAGTAACAAGACAAAAGTTAATAGATTACGATTTAAATACTACCGTTTATATTATTACGATTTAACTATGAACAAATTGTTACTAAGGTGATATTACTGGGAATTTAATTGTAATTGCAAAAAAAAGAGTAGAAAGCGCGGAAAGGTTTTATTGAATTGCACGATCAATCACCTGTCTAAGGTCTATCCACGCAGAAATTCAATTATCTACCTGTGATTCAATGCCCTATATTTACTAGTTATATTTTTATCAAGTTTAGGTATATTATTCTTTATGGCAAATTAATAAAGAAAAGAGTTTAATATTTATTATAATTCTCGCAGTTATGATATAATTTTTAATGTTCAGGTATCACGTAAGCTGGCCTTCGTTGAAGACGAGCTCGAAGTAGCTGAGGACCGTGTCAAGTCTGGTGATGCCAAAATCTCAGAACTTGAGGAGGAATTAAAGGTAATAAGATAACATATCTTAGATTTACAAATTCCAAATGAAACTAATATGTATAGTTGCATTAGACTTTACAAATAAATAATTAGCTCAAGAGTCACGTCAGCACGGCGTGGTGACCATAGACAGCGGAGTCAATATCGTTGTAGACTGTCTAAGTATGTAAGGAGTAACCACCGACTCTATGCCTAATGTGTCGTAAATTTGGTTTAAAAGATAGAATTAACTTTTTCAGTACCTGTACCTACGTTGTATTCCGGCATGTTTAAAACTAAGTTATTAGGCTACACTTAGAAGGGCATTGTCATTTACCATAAAGTTGAATAAGTCCCATTTCTGGGTTCGACCCACCTTCATAATAGGAAAGAAATTAATCTACAATATCACGCTGGTCAAATTGGGTTTTATTACGAGTTTTCCTTCTCTTGTATAGATGTTATATCCTTTAGTCGTCTTTTACTACTTCGATTACTTTGTCACTACACGGAAACAAACATTACCTGCTACATTAAAAACATTTCCTTCAATTGCAATTTGTTTGCGACATTGAAACTAAAGTTATTGCAGTTATACGAGTATAGTATAATTCCTATTAATCAAAAACGCAGTCGATTTTACCCACGAATTCAGATAAAGCTATTCGTCAACATAATGAGGAAACTGATTTAAATCTTTGATTAGGTCGTAGGTAACTCTCTTAAATCTCTGGAAGTATCAGAAGAGAAGGCTAACCAGCGTGTAGAAGAATTCAAAAAGCAGTTGAAAACCCTCACCAGCAAACTCAAGGAGGCTGAAGCCCGCGCCGAGTTCGCTGAGAAGACAGTTAAGAAACTACAGAAGGAAGTCGACAGGCTCGAAGGTACGACTTGAAAATATCTTATACCTAATCTTGTAACAACGAAAATCAATTTTAAAACTTAACTAAGAAATAAATTAACTAAGAAACAACTTTAAATGTCAACTTAATTTTAAGTGATCGATTTATTAAACGATCTAATGGAAACTCTTTCTAACAAAAAGAGAATACTATAGCTTCTCTCTCTCTCATACTTGCAAAAGCTTATTAATCTAAAACTTTTCTAATAAAAAAAACTCATTTTCTTACTTCAAGTTAGATCGGCGATGGAGTTCGTTTCGTAAGTTATTATCAAATGACTAAATTTTACAGACGCATTATTCAACGAGAAGGAGAAATACAAGGCGATATGCGATGACCTGGACGGCACATTCGCTGAATTGACAGGATACTAACCCGCCCTTATAGCACTTAGTTTAAGAAAATACCGTCCGTATCACGATATCCATAAAGTCCAAAATCGATATGTCACTTTGCAAGCGTTTGAAACCTTTCAGCCCTCCACGTGCATTCTATAGCCCGACTAGATTATTATCAAGTGCCAACATCTAGTGCCATTGTTTCAGATATTCTAAAAGGTTTTTCTTGTAGAGTCTAACCTTTATCTAGATTTTTAGAGTATACTCCATGTATATTATTACTATTTATATATCTCGTGATCTATTTTTAATATAAAGCGTCTAAAATCGTGTGTAAATTATTTCGGATTTTTATCATTTTATTAAATACTTACTATACTATTAATAGATCACGATTTAAATGTCACCGTGTATAATATGTATATATTATTGTAGAAATATTCTATATGTTCACAATTGCATTAAAAATCCTGTAAGGATTGTGTAAGACCTGCTTTTTTCGTTTGTGATTAACATGTCTATCGCTTTGCGGCTTCCATCGCGGACCAATGCTTTGAAGGTATTGTTGGTACTATTTTAATCACATAATAATTTCATATTTGATACAGATAGCATTAAACTAAATTTAGTCGCAATAAATCTCTGTCTTAAGATTATAAAGTCAATAAAATATTTTTAATATTGTTGAATGATGAAATTAATATTTTAAATTTTAAATTTGTCTTTCTTAGACTGAGAAATATAGTGTGACTAAAATTAAGTTAGTGAACACAATATATGTCAATAATATTTTAATATATTCTTAATATTTACTTAAAATTAAAGCAACGTGCTTCCGCCTTTAAAACAATCTTAAATTAATGACTTTATTTTTACTAAAAATTAATTTAAAGTTTATCAATTTATAATTCGTGAATTCGTTTCTTACATTATACTAAAAGAATAAAAATTTATAGAATAGAATAGTTTCCTACAAATTATTATTTATTAATATAATAAATGAATAATAATGTGTAGGATGGAATAGGATTGTAATATAGGTAATATGAAATACCAAACTGTTGTCTATATCTCAAAATACTTCTATAATTTGCTGTAAAGTTAAAAATTATTAGAAATTGTTTATAAGCTCTATAATATATATGTTAACAGATATATTTATAAATTATACGTTCATGAAATTGGATAGGATTCAAGAAATCATGGACTCAGTGGGCTTAGCACGAATACTTATGTCAAAGTATTCGTAACATTATCGAGACCAATCTGTGTAGATTTGCTGCCCTTATTATCAGACAGAGGCGCTGCTCCGAATCTCATACAGATTGCTCTCGATAACGACACGAATACTTTGACGCAAATATTCCTGCTGAGGTGTCATTTTAGTTTATCTTTTTTAGGTTAATTATTAAGTCCGATAGAAAAACAATTTTAAGAAACTGCTTCAATTAGTTGCATCCATGTTAAGACTATGTACTAATTATAATTTGTATTGACAGATGAGCTTGGCATCAACAAGGACAGATACAAGAGCTTGGCCGATGAGATGGACTCCACCTTC
Organism: Lymantria dispar; assembly: GCA_032191425.1. Taxonomy (NCBI): domain Eukaryota; kingdom Metazoa; phylum Arthropoda; class Insecta; order Lepidoptera; family Erebidae; genus Lymantria; species Lymantria dispar. Next base: position 9,516,994 of record CM063452.1, on the reverse strand, counting down.
GCTGAGCTGGCCGGCTATTAAACCCCGCACTCCACTTCTGTACACATTCACACAAACACAGAGACAATACACGTTACACACACGCAGCCCTTTGCCATCAAAACATTATACACTTCACATAAAAAGTACATTACACGTGATGTAATATTTATTAATATTTTATGTAAATTTATTTACGATTTTCAATAAAAATTAATTTATAACAAGTTAGTTTTAAATTTATTATTATTAATTTAGTTATTCTGTTCTCGTTGCGTACTTTCTCAATCGCAGAAAAAGCCCTGTAGCAAATTGCTTTAATCAAACATCAATTTTCTACGAGACTGAGACTAACTATAATGAGCCTGTCCATTTATAGATAGAAAGCTGTCAGTAACAGTGCTGGAGTTTTCTGCAAATTTATGAGAAATTCGACAATTTTCTCTTGGTATTCTCGCCGGCAAGCTTGAACTTTGGCATTGGGTTCGGCTAAAAACAGAAAACTTCCGTGTGGTGACGGAGTAAAATACAATTCACCTCACCTCTATGCAAGAGAAGGAAATCTCGAAATAAAATTTTATAACAATCTGCTTGGCTATAGCGTCCAGTAGCGCAATGAGTCTGTAAACTGCGGCCGAGGCCGGAGATCGTCTCGGCTTCTTTAGGGATACGAGAGATGGTCGAGGACCAGGGCTAGCATCCGGTCGGGTACACCGTCTAGACCCGCAGCAGTAGATTTGACACGAATACGCTTCACTGTTAACCTATCTTCGACTTCCTGAGGGGCGGAGCACTTTCGTCGGCCTCTCCGTCATCGTCTGACAACTGTGTCCAGCCGTGACCGGGGGCGTGTGCTGTGTTCACAGCGGAAATAGGTCGTCAGAACCGCCCGCGATCGTTTGTCTTGAAGACGGTATATGCATAATATATTCTATCGTATTTTATGTCACACATGGCAAGATAGAGAGGTTGAATTCTAGTTTTGCTTCGCCCACCCACGAAAATACTTATTCTTATAATACTACAATGCAACATAAGAGCACTGAAAACTGTCCCGCGCATTGACAAGTAAGTCACGTGAACTTGTCAAGTTGCACAGCTTGAACCACTTGGAATCCTTACTGCCTATGCTTACTATAAAATTCAGATAAAGACAGGTTCATTATTTCTGATATTTAACTGAATATTCATTATGCATCATCATCATTTCAGCCTATCGGCGTCCACTAGAGTCGTTAAAAAATAATCAGCAACTTTCACTATGTCGTCGGTCCACCTAGAGGGTTGGGCGTCCTACACTGCGTCGTCCGGTACGTAGTTGCCACTCGAAAACCTTTCTTCCCCAGCGGGGAAGGTTGCAGGTTCGTCGAGCGATGTGGCCTACCCATTACCATTTCAGCGTGCTACTTTTTCGTTCTATGTCGGTTACACCCGTTCTTCTGCAGATTTCCGTATTTCGGATTCTATCTCGCAGAGATATTCCGAGCATAGCCCGGTCCATAGCACGCTGAGCGACTTTGAGCTTGGTTATGAGGCCTACATTTAGGGACCACGTATGTTAAACATTTGAATGAAAACTATTTTTATAGATTTTACATCGTTTGACTTTTGATTGCCCAACGTACCGAACACTTTTCAGCGTTCAAGATTACGGTTGGATTTGGCCTCTCGGAGGACTTTCTACTTCGTGAAAGTCACATCGTATAGTCAAAGGACAATCTCCTTTGACTATACGATGTGACTGTCAAAACTTCGGCAAATTAAAAATCAAACATCGTAAATATATTTCATTTTAGGACTGATAGGATGACAAATCTTTAGTTTTTCATCAAACCAAAATATTTGATTTTTTGCTGTAGATTTAAATTTTTAGGGTTAGATGACAATTTGGATTTTTTTATAGCTGATAATTTTCATTTTATTGTATTTGCCGGATACTTATTTTTAATATGAATTACAAGATTCCAAAGTTTAAAAATCATTTCAATTGTAAAATCATACTAATGTTAGTTCTAGTTAGAAGAAAACGGTACATCTAACAAAGAAATTCATCCAGACCTTTTTGTAGAGCATCCCTTTTTATTCAAGAAATATGTATGGGACAATGCCATTTGGCTTGACAATTTAGAGCCTAGAGCCTGAACAGTGAAAAATCAAAATTTGTGAGAATTAAAATTTTCACGTTTTTTTTTGTCTACTGCGAATAATATATTCCATGGACTAGAACAAATAATAGATTTTTAAATCCTAGGGTCAGTCTAATTAATATAAATCCATTAGTCGTCTTTTACGACATTTACGGACAAGATAGTGAGTGGTGAATTATGTACATTTTAAGTCCGTTACCACAAAAAAACGCCGTGCCGCCCAAAAATAACTGTGATAATTTCATAGTTATTATCTGCAATTAAAAAAGTGAAGTGAAAATCTATCTATTCGTTCCATTAAACTTTAATTTATCAATAAAAATTCCAGGTAATTTGTACTAACAACAAATTGAGACCCAGTGTAAATATGAAAATAAGTTAAATGACTTACTACATATACGAGAAATGACGTTGTAACTTGTAAGTACGATGTTAGGACACATCGAGCTGTCGGGGAACTTGGCCGAGTGGGGAGCAAAGCAAAGACGATAATGTAAATAAATCAACGTATTCCTTTATCATAAAAAGGTCAAACCACACTTATTGTTGTTAATTATTAATAATCTAATATATAAAATTCTCGTGTCACAATGTTCGTTCCCATACTCCTCCGAAACGGCTTGACCGATTTTTATGAAATTTTTTATGCATATTCAGTAAGTCTGAGAATCGGCTACTATCTATTTATCATACCCCTAAGTGATAAGGGGTGTCCACCCCAATTTTTTTTTATTTAATTTTTAGGAATTTTTTATTTTTTTTTATTTCTTTATTATGTGGTATTAAAAAATACACACAACCCTAAATTTTCACTTTTCTATCACCAATACCTGCTTTTTAATAGTCATTTTAATAATTTTATAATTTTTTATCCCGCTCGATAACTTCAATTATTATCACTTGGTAAGTTATCCCCTCCATGTGTCTACCGGTGTCACTTTTCACTCAGTAAACAGCACGGAGTAGGGATGACAACGAAGATGGTCTCCTATTTTTCTCAAACAATTAGCCTTCTCTTACTCCCTCTACAGTTTTCGTAAAGCCACCATTTTAAATGGCAAATTTCGAGGTGAAAATTTATTATAGCACGAATACCTATTATATTCACAGATGTGCCAATTCAATTTCCGATTAGATTGGCATCTACAATGACTATTAATAAATCCCAAAGCCAAACAATGTCTGTTTGTGCCTTAGATTTGAGCACACCATGTTTTTCACATGGACAATTATGTCGTTGCATCGTTGGTCGTAAACCATCAAGTTTGTAGGTATTAGCTGAAGACGGGCTAACAAAAATATTGTTCACGCTGTAGTATAAAGAGATTAATATTATGTAATGAATTAATGATATAAATAATTATTACTTAAAATAAATAAAAAAAAATAATGTTTGGTGTTTTGTTATTTTTATATTCCCTCATTGTGCACAGCGCTCCATGCCTTTTTCACTCATGTATTGCACATCCTTACACACTTCCAATAAGTTAGTTATTTTCTTTCTACACTAGAAATTCTCTAGAAATTATTTACATGGCAAAACAACGTTTGCCGGGTCAGCTAGTATAATATAATATTAATAATTGATTAACTTTCCGTAAGTTTTTAAGTATTAAAAACTTACGGAAAGTTAATCAATTATTATTATAGTGGGAAAAGAATGAATGGTGAGTGAATACAGTTATGGTGGCGGTTACATATCATCATCATCATCATCATCATTTCAGCCTATTGCCGTCCACTCCTGGACGTAGGCCTCCCTCATGTTACGCCACAAAGTGCGGTCCTGTGCCGCCTGCATCCAACGACGCCCAGCAACTTTCACTAGGTCGTCGGTCCACTTAGTGGGTGGTCGTCCTACACTGCGTCGTTCGATACGTGGTCACCACTCGAGAATCTTTCTTCCCCAGCGGTTGTCGGTTCGTCGAGCGATGTGGCTTCCGCCACTTCAGTGTGCTAATTCTTCGTGATATGTCGGTTACACCCGTTCTTCGGGTACGTATACTATCAATCATTACAATGCTCGTGAGCGTCGTAAAAGACGGCTAAGGAATATAACATACATATAAAATCCATGCTAGAGAATGAAAACGTGAAATAAAAACCAATACGTCTGCCCATCGTGAAATAGTAGGTCAATTTCATTCCTATCTAAGAGCAGGCTTGAGCCCAGCAATGACACGTATATGAGATGAAATGATGATATCGTATATACAGTTAAATTTAGTATTACTAAATTTATGCTTATACTCTCAGAGAGGCTGATCGGACGACGGGAATCGACATCCCGGGAAAGGGGCGTTGGAAGGAGAGGGTGTTCCGTCGGGCCGACCACGGAGGACAAGGAACTCGGTACCGGTGGTCGGCCCAACGACGAAGGCGAGAGGCTACGGTGGGTTATGGGGCCGCGCGCCGCCTCTTCGTCGCCCCAAATGGAGCTGGACGGAAGGTGTGCTGACCATAACCTATCAAAAAAAAAGAGCTAATACTCTGATTTGATTCATGAAAAATTCTTAATCGCCTTTTACGATACCTACGAGCAATACAAGGGTTGGCCGTTGGTGGTATTCCTATCCGTCACTAGATAGTTTGCTGCACTGAGTATAAAGATAATATAACTTTTTCTCAAACTATCAAAATGGCGTTCAAACATTTGTCTGGGATAAAGATTAGTTTGAGTGTCCCAAATTCGTTTTCAGCCTTGATCCCATTGTTAAAAACACAACGTGAAAATTTGTCGAAACTGTCAAGAACACGAAGTTGATGAATAAGTGTTTTACAGATTTATTCAAACACTAACACAATAGGTATTAATAACACCTGTCGGTATCTATGATGTATATAATAAATATAGTTTCATCATCATCATTTCAGTTCACATACGATCCACTATTGGGCTCGAGCCTCTTCCGCAATAGGAGGGAAAAAAATGATTGATTGATGCTGGTCAGACAGGTTGGTATAGGGTTCTATTTCGATTTTTCCTTCTCTTGCATAGATGTTATACGTGTTTATATCCCTTAGTCGTCTTTTATGATACCCACGAGCAAGATAGGGAGTGGTGATTTGTATTTTTATTCCGTCACCACATGGAAGATTGTTTCAACACCATTAAATCATCATTCAGTGGTTACTAGTGGCTGGTATGGTAACCGTTCTTGATGTCCGCGGCAAGAGTTTACGCTTGACTGCCTGATTTATGTATTTGTGATAATCGATATTTAAAAATGAAAATTAAGAAGATTATTTATATCCATTCCGTGTGGTGACAGAGTTAGAATACAATTCACCACTCCCTATCTTACCTGTGGATGTCGTTAAAGACGACTAAGGGATATAATATGTATATAGCGCCTATGCAAGAGAAGGAAAACTCGAAATAAAACCTTATACCGACTCGTCTGACCAGCGCGGTATAGTAGGTCAATAACCCTCGTATTACAGAGGAGGCTCAAACCTGTGGACAGTGGGACGTATATGAGCCTTTATATCCATTACTCGTGGGGAGGCCTATGTCCAGCAGTGGACGTCTGTAGGTTGCTGGATGGATGATTTATATTCATTAATAAACGGCAAGGACTATAACCATATACCTATATATATATGGTACACATATGGCGACTAGAAATACTAAAAACCCTTATAAAATTCGTGGGTGTCGTAAACGAGAATTAAGAGTTCTTCATCGAGCTATAGCAACTCTAACACCGTCAATTCAACAATTAGGCAAAAGTTTGGCAATTTAAACCAATTTTTTTCAAACGCATATTAAATATATTATTTTTTTTTTACATATGTTTATTATATGAAATAAAACAGCAACCAATAGGTTTTATTTTTATTTAGTACTAATCAACATATTTCTTTTTACATATCTGAATAATCAATAAAATTTGAAATCTTTTTTTTTTTTTTTTTTTTGGGTGGGTCGCGGTCGGCGCGCCTCCGCACCACTCCGTCCGGGGTGACAGAGGGGCTTAAGCACGCAACTCCCGCAACCCACCCGAAAACCACCTCGCCTTCGTCATTGGGCCGACCACCGGAGCAGGTTTACTTGTCGTCAGTGGTCGGCCCGACGGAATACCCCCTATTGGGGTACCCTCCCATCGACCGACGTCCCCCCCTCGAGGAGGACGTCGGTCTTTCCTCACGCGGTCGGCCTCTCGGCGGGTGACGGACTAATCCCCGGTCAAAAATTTGAAATCTGAGCTTTGTTCCAATTTACCCAACTGAATCTGTAATTTAGACCACGGGCTAGATAAATTGGACCTCGATAAAGTCTTAACTTAAAAGCTTAATCAAAGAAACTAAAACAAACACAATGAATCAAGTATTGCCAGTATTGAAATTAAAAAACTACTTTTGGTGATATGAAGGTGGTCCAATTTAGTTGCTAGTCCAATAAACCAGACTTTCCCCTACATTCCCAAAGAAGGTTGACGTCAGGCAGGTGGCCAGTTCTAAAACTATTGCCAAAGCTTTTGCGAGAGAGTAGATATTAAGTCGATTCTAAGTAATTGGGAGAAAGAGCAGAGTAATGATTCATCATCATCACCATCTCAGCCTATATATGTACGTCCCACTATTGATCTTGAGCCTCCTCCACTATGGGAGGTAAATTGATCTACTATACTACGCTGGTCAGACGTGTTGGCATAGGGTTTTGTTTGGAGTTTTCCTTCTCTTGCATGTGCGTATTATAATCCCTTAGTCGTCTTTTACAACACTAACGGGTAAGAAAGATGGGTAAGAAAGGTGGTGAATTGTATTCTTACTTAGTCATCACAGGGAAAGAAAAGAAAAATTGATACAAACCTCCAAATTCGGAGGTCAATTGGCCTTCAACCACCACACTGGCTATTTGAAGTAATAAACGAATGTATTTCGAGATTCATCATCATCATCACAGCCCACATACGTCCCACTGTTAGACTCGGGCCTCCTCCACAATGGTAGGGAATTTAACCTTCTATGTCATGCTGGTCAAACATGTTGGTATAGAGTTTCATTTTGAGTTTTCCTTCTCTTGCACAGATCTTAAGTGCGTATTAAATCTCCTAGTCGTCTTTTACGACATCCACGGACAAGATAGGGAGTGATGAATTGTATTCTTACTCCGTCACCATACGGAAAATTATTTATTTCGAGATTACTCTTTTTATTTTCCTTTGTCTCCCAGCGTCTGTCTAGCATCATAGGGTCGCATTTCTTTAGGGATGCAACAATTTATCAGTGACTATATTTTATATGAATTCGTTAACATACGTCTGTATCATGACATGGAAATCTTTGCTGATCAATGGAATTCAGTTGAACGCTGAAAAATGTTCCAAACGTCGGTTAATTAAATATCAAATAAAAACGCGATATTAGATTTTGTGCAAAAATCTACTAAAATTTTGCTTTTGTGCAAAATCTTGATTGAGACAAACTTGTAAATAAAACTACTTTTACGGATTATATCGCGTTTGTATTTGATTTATGATTGCCCGACGTTTCGAACACTTTGCAGCATTCATGGTCACGGGCGGACTAAGGTGTCTCACGTCCAACAAGTAATCGTTATTACAGACATTTAGGGCAGTCCGGCTGGAGAGGCCTCGGTTCGGGGTGCGAACCGTGGAGGCCTTCCGGCCGGTGCTGATGCAGTGGTTGGAGAGGCGGCACGGGGTGCTCTCCTTCCGACTAGTGCAGGTGTTGACGGGGCACGGGAGCTTCGCCAAATACCTGCACAGGGTCGTAAGGAGGGAGAGTACACCGTCCTGCCACCACTGCGATTGCGACGAGGACACGGCGCGCCACACGCTCGAGGCCTGCGCGGCCTGGGCAGTGCAGCGCCGTGAACTCGTCGCAATCATCGGTGCCGACCTGACGCTGCCGGCCATCGCTAGGGCGATGGTCGACAGCGTCAGGAACTGGGACGCGGTCGCAGCCTTCTGCGAGACAGTGATCTCGCAGAAGGAGGCGGCGGATCGTCTGCGCGTGGAGCGCAGCCTCGATGAGGAGATCCGCCGCCGGCGACTGGGGCGGCGCAGGCGCAACTATCTGCGCCTCATGCCGCCCTAGCCGAGGCCGCGGGTGACGTGACCGGGGATTAGTCCGTCACCCGCCGAGAGGCCGACCGCGTGAGGAAAGACCGACGTCCTCCTCGAGGGGGGGACGTCGGTCGATGGGAGGGTACCCCAATAGGGGGTATTCTGTCGGGCCGACCACTGACGACAAGTTAACGCTGCTCCAGTGGTCGGCCCAACGACGAAGGCGACGTGGTTTTCGGGTGGGTCGCGGGAGTTGCGTGCTTAAGCCCCTCTGTCGCCCCGGACGGAGTGGTGCGGAGGCGCGCCGACCGCGGCCCACCCACAAAAAAAAAAAAAAAAAAAATTACAGACATTTACAATTATCTGCCCGATACAGAAAATAGTTATAAATTTGTTAAATTGTTACCCACATTTTAGTACAAATTTATTGCCAGTCATCATCATCTTGCTCTTATCCCAATTACTTGTGGTCGACGCAATATGTCATCTGTTTTGACATATTGCAAAAAGTTTCGGCAATAACTTTTATGACCAGCCGCCTGCCTGACGTCAACCCTCCTTGGGAATGTAATCGTTGAGTTCTATAAGCAAGCAAGCAAGGTTCTATAAGCGGTACGTAGATGACACTTTCACAATACTACCAACAGACAAAATAACCATATTCCTAAACCATCTTAACTCCATCAATCCAATAATTCAATTTACTATGGACCTGGAGTCAAATAACTCATTAGCTTTCTTAGATATTTTGGTTATCCGTAAACCCAATAACACCTTGAGTCATACAGTGTATCGTAAGGCAACACATACTGACAGATATCTGAACGGAGATTCTCATCATCCCCCTTCACAGTTAGCTACCGTGTCTAAATCTTTGTTGCAGAGAGCACGAGGAATCTGTGACGAGGAGCACCTGGCTGGGGAGCTGCAGCATGTCAAGCAGGTTCTACGTGCAAACAAGCTGCAAGTTCCACGCCCCCGTCGCAGAGACCGTGTGAAACCACCCACAGTTGAGCGCCTCCCTGCAGTACTACCTTATGTGAAAGGAGTCACTGACAAGATTGGCTATATCCTGAAACGGGCTTCCATAAAAACTTATTTTAAGCCACTCAAAAGGATAAGTCAGTTCTTACCACCTGTCAAGTGCCAGATCCCTCTACAAGATGCAGGAGTTTATAAACTTGACTGTGACTGTGGTCTCTCTTATATTGGGCAAACAAAGAGATCCATAAGAACTCGGGTCAAAGAACACATAGCTGATGTGAAGCACCGTCGTCACACTAAGTCTGCAGTCTGTGAACATAGTCAGGACCGCTCCCGCCATAACATTAGGTTTGATAAACCTCAAGTCCTCGCAAAGGAACACCGATTCCTGCCTAGAATGTTACGCGAGGCTATTGAAATCAAAAAACACAAAAATTTCAATAGAGAAGATGGCTGGGTATTACCATCAAGCTGGGATCCTGTTATAAACATAATTAAAAATAAATCCAAAGAGACCACCACAAGACTGCATGATACTGTGAGCACTTATTATATAGATTTGACCCATAATAATAATGGTTAAAGATAATTTTATAAATCAAAAATCTTTTAGTAAGCCGCATCTAAAATTAAAAATCAATATTAATTTAGCATCATGTCCCCTGAGTTTTCTTGCCGGATCTTTCTCAGTGTGGCCGCGTTCCGATCCGGTGGTAGTATATTAGTTTTGTTAGTTTTAAATCAACAAATTGCAATAATAATTGCTACAAATTTAATAATTAATAATTACTAACCATAAACAATATAATTTTTTCATATAGATTCATTTTCTTCTTACACTGGCAATAAATGCTGTGTGGTAGCGGCTTCGAATACTACCAACCCTTGCTTTGCTCGTGGGTGCCGTAAAAGACGACTAAGAGCCCTAGATTGACCCGGACCAACTCCATCTGGTACCATTTGGGTCAATGATTACATTCCCAAGGAGGGTTGACGTCAGGCAGGCGGCCGGTCATAAAAGTCATTGCCGAAACTTTTTGCAATATGTCAAAACAGATGACATATTGCGTCGACCCCAAGTAATTGGGATAAGAGCAAGATGATGATGACTGGCAATAAATTTGTACTAAAATGTGGGTAACAATTTAATAAATTTATAACTATTTTCTGTATCGGGTAGATAATTGTAAATGTCTATAATAACGATTACTTGTTGGACGTGAGACACCTTAGTCCGCCCGTGACCATGAATGCTGCAAAGTGTTCGAAACGTCGGGCAATCATAAATCAAATACAAACGCGATATAATCCGTAAAAGTAGTTTTATTTACAATGTGTAGTGCTCGCGTAAACATCAGATATCATTATGAGACAAACTTTTTTGTCAATATCACATTAATTTTTCACAACTTGAATAAATGGCTCAGATCGAATAAAAAAAAAAACGAATTTAAAGTTTCTTGGTACGTCCTAGACACGCTTATAATGGTGTGGATTTGCTTTTAATAGTTTATTAGGAGGCATTGGAGAAAGGTAGGGATTAAGCCAGCATATCTACTCCAGCTTGGAAAAGCTATTTCTATTTTTATTTATTTATGCGTTATTTCATTGAATCATCTCAGTTCACATACGTTCCACTGTTAAGCTCGAGTTTCCCTTCTCTTGAGGATATCATCATCATCATCATCATCTCAGCCCACATAACGTCCCACTCTTGGGCTCGGGCCTCCTCCACTATGGCAGGGAAATCGACTAGGGTTTTCTTTTGAGTTGTTCTTCTCTTGCATAGATACTATATGCACATTAAATCCCTTAGTCGTCTTTAACGACACCCTCGGGGAAGAAAGGGAGTGGTAAATCATATTCTTATTCCGTCACCACACGGAATTGCGAGGATATATACCTAAATAATATCAAGTCGTCTTTTACGAAACCTACGGCTTACCCGTAGGTTTCGTAAAAGGTTAGTAAGGTTATAAACTATGTATTTTCTCCGTTACCACATGGACCTTCATTTAATAAATACTTTATATCACTTAGTATTCAGTTTATTGCCCTGACTACAAACTAATTATTTTTTCGCATGACCTAAATTTTTGAAAGAACAGACAAAATTAATTAATCGTAAACAAGTTATTTAAATAGGTGTCAAATATTAGCACCGGATGCTGTGATTTAAAACTGTCAAGTGACGTCTTTCCTGTTGCAGTTCGCATGCGCGGTAAATATTATCAAACGCATGCGTGACTACCCTCACATTTCAATCGATATTACAATTGTAGAAACAGCCTGTTGGGCTCCGCATATTTTTTCAATTTATTCGAGATAAACGTTGTATTTGCGTGAAATTGTGAAGTAAATCGCCACCGTGTCGGTGTCAAGCAGCGTATTGCCTGGAGCCATCACCATGAAGATGCTGGTAGCGCCCCACGATGGTCCCGATATAAACCCTGTGGAATCAGGTAAGCGAAACATAATAACTAACATCGCATCAATATTGCTTCAAATAAATGGTGTTGACGAAAATGTTATTAAGCTGCTCAAATACAATATTAAAATTAAGACCAAATTAATGCGCAGTTTTCTACAATTTAGTTTTGTTACAAGTGCGTTTTCAACAATGATATACAGTCCATATAATTTTTGCGTCGTTGGACATAGTTGAAGTAGAAATTATTAAAGAAAAGAACCTAGAAGTTGATCGAATGTATCGTAATACATTGAGATAATATAAATATTATGGAAGCCATACCCTATTGATTTTGTCATTGCTTATATTTTGATCTGCAGATATATAAGAAATAAGATCAATAATTATTTATAAGAAATATTAATGTAAGATTCTAACAAATTTTTATATATGAATTTAGATATATTGAAAATTACTTTATTTTATATCACTACATTTAAGTACATATATTATAAAAACATTGTATTTATGTAATAATAGATTAATAGTTTATTTATTAATTGTATTCTTCCTAAGTATTTAAATACGTAGCGTGTCAGATATTGTGAATATAAGGACTTGACTATCGCCGTAAAACAATGACAGAAGTAACTTTGTACAACTATATAGCTATAATTTAAAATATTTGAAAATGCTACTACTGTTTAAAATGTGCTTTTACTTATAGCCTTTCCATTACATACAGTAAAGTGCCCATATATCAAATATCAATATTACCCATGACTGTTAATCCATTTCATATATGTATGTCTGAAGACTGAACATTGTTTGACCTAGATTCAGAAAGTAAGACCTATATTTCTCAGACGCCCAATTACTCTAGACAAAAAATGAAACGTTATACAATCACCCTGAATTTAGTAGTCAATACTTCTTTTTTTTAATTTTCGGGACCTACGACTTTTGCAAATATGTATACAATTAACAGATACAAATTACGACCTAAGCGAAAGCGTTTATTTGGGAGAAAACAGGATTTTTTTGCATAAGAATCGAATTTATGACACGCGGAACAAGAAATCTCTACTTGCATCGCTACTAATATCACAAAACACTATCTTTATATCCTATTCATATATATTATGGAAAGTTCAGAAAATGCAAGAACTGATTTACATTTTTATGTAAAGAGCTATTCTTATTAACCTTCAAATGACACCGAATCTACCTAATAATTAATGATAAATGATGTGGATATCATCAGTGAATATTAATCATTCATCTGATGATGGAGTAAGAATACAATTCAATGCCAGAAAGGGGTTCTTATCCATGGGTATCGTATTCGTAAAGGGCGAACAAGGGATATGATATGCAAATAACATCTATGTCAGAGAATGAAAATTTGATATAAAATTCTATACCAACTTGTCTGACTAACGTGGCAGACAATTTTCCTATTATGCAAGAGGCCCGAGTTCAAAAGTCTGACATGTATCGGCTGAAAAGAAAAGCAAAGGAATGCGATTCAACTAAAGCGCAGTATCATTGTTTAGATTTCTTTTCTGCCGCGCAATCTAGGCTCTTGGTTTCTAGTTTGGTATTAATTGACATCTGTTTAAAGTGTGTTTGTAAAACAAGTGAATGGATTCATTACTTAATGGTATTATTTCAAGACACTCTGCCAATAATAGAGTCATGTAATTATGTATCTTTTACCTGTCAATAGAAAAACCGTGAAATTAACACGTTAACTGCCATAGGACTTTTTGGACATGAAACTTAACTGGGAAGCTATTTTGTAACAATAATATTCATCGTCATCACAGCCCATGTACGTCCCCATTATTAGGCCTTCTCCTCTGTGGGAGAGAGATTGACCTACTATACCACGCTAGTCAGAGCTGTTGGTATAGGATTTTATTTCGAGTTTTCCTTCTCTTTCATAGATCTTATCTGCTTATTATATACCTCAGTCGTCTTTTACGACACCCACAGGGAAATTGTAATCTTAATCCGGCTCCACATCGAAGACATATAATAATAATATGTTACTAAAAATGGTATTGAATAATAATAAAATAACAAATGGAACATAGAAACCGGATCTATCTTTGCTGAAGCCACTGATCTGATTTACACTGATATATTACCACTTTAATCGTAGCTGAACAAATATGATAACTAAAGAAAGGATGAGATAATTCCTAGTGGCCCACTAGGCAAGCTTCCCGTGTCACGACAGGAGTAGGAATACAATTCCCTGGCCCTTTCTTTCCCGCGGGTGTGATAAAACACAACTAAGGGACTCGAAATATGCACTCGAAATAAAACCCTCTACCAATACATTTGACTAGCGTGGTGTAGTAGCTCAATTTCCCTCCTATTGTGGAGAAGGCTCGAGTTCAGCAATGAACAGATTGCGAGAGAGGGCTCCTTGGGCAAGTTCGCAAACTACTACCTTGCTCTTGACAGTGAACATGTTGATTCAAATCATTTCTGCCAATCTATCTCTGTTATACTAGACTTGTGTAAGTACGGCTTAAGATAGGGCAGGGCAATAGCTAGCAGCTCTTTCCTGGACACTTATAACAACAACTTTTATCATCAACCCGTCCTTCATATTTGGCGCTTAAGAATAATTTCCTCGTTATGAGGCGGCCTAAAGTTAAAATTAATAGACTATTGGATATTTAGATTAAAGTAATTTGTTCAACGTCTATTGAGTTCACTGTATTTTATAAGCTAAAGAACTTACAAGTCTTGGCTTATTATGAGTTCCGATCCGGTGATAGATATTGTATTATATTCAAATGATGTATAAATTAGACAATATGTAAGTGCCCTCAAAGGGCCCATGGAGAATAAATGATTTGATTTGATTTATATCTAGTTTTGGAGAGTATAAATAATCCTTTATAATCAACTCGCGCTTCCTATTTAAATAAATATAGAATTTTGCCATTCATTATTACAGCCCATACAAGCCCCACTGTTAGGCATGCCTCCATTACTATAGAAGGGAGATTGATCTACTATACCACGCTGGTCAGACGTGTTGGTATAGGGTTTGGTTTCTAATTTTTCTCTTCTACACATCTATGCGATGTTAAATCCATATCATATCCCTTTTATTCTTAGGGTGGGCTACTGTCAGCGCTGTCGTTGCCCGGCTCCGTCCTGGGCGACAGAGGGGCGGCGCGCGGCCCCGTAACCCACCCATATAGCACGTCGCCTTCGTCGTTAGGCCGATCACCGGTGCATAGTTCCTTGACTTTAGTGGTATATTATATCCCTTAGTCGTCTTTTACGACACCCACGGCGAAAAGAGGGGGTGGTAAATTATATTATTACTCCATCACCACAAGGCCAGTGATAGGATACCTATATGTAAATAAAAATTCAAACATTAATTCCACAAGGTGACACTATACCTCCTGTTTGTGTTATAGCAATACACGTGTAGGCAGTCTTCTAAAAGCATTTTATCTTTAATTGAAAGCGTGGACAACGTCTGAGTCGACTTAATGGAAAATTTTGTAATAAAAGTGTTCAAGTAAATATTTACTACATTCAAAAAAACTCGCGGATGAAAGTCTTCATAGTCATGTCTCTACTAAGGTTTTACTTGACAAAATGTCATATTTTGTTTATAGCCTTTAAGTTCCTTTTTTAAAAAATAAAATTTGTTTTTGAAAAACTTTTAATATTTTTAGTTTTCTCCTTTGTATTTTTATGAAAATAGTTATTCTGCAATTAAAACTTATAAATATCTTTCTCGGTCCTTGAAGTATGTTGGCAAGTTAAGGACTCGTCCATCAGTCCATAAACGTCCACTGTAGGATTTAGGCCTAGCCACGAGAATGCCACTTGGAACGGTCCTCTGACACTTGCATCCAACGGTTCCCTGGGCCTTGCAAGATGTCATCAGTCCATCTAGTAGGAGGTCGCCCTACGCGACCTCATTTGTGGTGGGTAGTCGAGAACCTTTCTTCTCCAACGATTTTATTGGTTCGACGATGTGACATGTCTATTGCCATTTCAAAATTCTAATTCTGCGGGGTATGTCGGTTACACCCATTCTTCTACGGATTTTCATATTTCGGATTTAATCACATAAAGAAATACCGAGTATAGCCCTTCCAATAGCACTTTGAGCAGCTTTGAGCCTTTTTATGTGGCCGACATTTAGAGACCATATTTGTAGTTAGAAATACAATGAGTCAGCATTCGCTTACTTTCCCGTGGGAGTCGTAAAAACCGTCTACATTACTAAGAGAGAGAGCTCCAAATAAAATATTATTTCAAACTGCTAGCAAGTCATGCTAGAATAGACTAACATACTAATGTTAGTCCATTTCCACTGTCATTGTGAAGATACCTCGTACCTTTGAACGAATATGAGGAAGAAAAAAGTTATACAGCGAATTAATACACGTGTGTATGTTGCATTATATCGATGTCGTGACGGAGTAAAAATAGAAATCACCACCTTATTTTTTGCTATAGGTATCATAGAAGACGTAGTCGTATACAAGATATAAAACTTGACATAAAATGCTATAGCAATCCGTTTGAAGAGGCATGGCGGGTCAATTTTTCTGATATTGTGGAGGAGGTTTGAGCCGAGCTGTGGAATGTGTCTCATATAAGAGATGACGATGATGTATTAACATAATCCACCTAACCCTTATAAGGAATGTAAAGCTTAAGGGCTTTTGCGTACGCAGCGCTATTACGATGGCATTGTAAGTTAAACCCCAGTTGGTTATATATATAATATAATAGCTGACGATGACTATGCATCTTGTCAAACGGGACCCGCATTATGTTAATAGAATGCTGCTACAAACAATTAATTTAATTTAAACTATAAAAATTAGGGGTGTTATAGAACTCCGTATAACCATAAGCGAAATTATCAGATATTTGAAATAAAAATGTAAAACTGTTATTGAATATTGGTTTTGGATAGTTTCTTTTGAGAGTTTTCTAGGGCCTCGTTATATCCGAAAACGGTATACTATTATTCCTACCCGTACCTAGATCCGGCATTGTATGGTATAGGGCTTGGAACGGATTTGTAAAACATGCAAGTTAAAGAACCTTCTTGTAATCAATTTTGTAGAAATAAGAATTGAATTCTTTCATCTGAATTTGATCTGAATTTTCAAATTGAAATTCCTTTCCGATGGTGAAAAATACTATAAGGCTGAAATTGCTACACATAGATAAAACTACTAATAGAAATAGAACTTAATAAACTCGATTGAAAAAATAATTAGTTTTACATGCCACTTTTGTGATGCCCCTGTGGCTACGGGATAAGAATAGTCACCAAGCAAGGAGGCTTGTCCGCGGGAGTCGTAAGAATCAACTAAGGGTTCACCAGGAGAGTGGACAGCACTTCTCTCTTGGGAAATGTATGTAAATCTCGGTAATATATGTGACTGCGATCGCCAACCCATCTGCCAATCTCCCTCCTCTACATGAGTGTGGCCTATGGTCCAGCAGTGGATGTTGATAGGCTGATAGATGATCATTATGTGATGCAAATTTTCATATATATTAGTATATTGATTGACAACTTTTCTAATACCTTTGCGTAAAAATTGCCCCTATACCTACCTACTTTGTTTAAAAGTATTTTGGATATCTTTCGATCGGCTTTCGCTTTTATCTTGTCATTTTCTTGTGACAGCTGAAAGGAGACATACTTTGAAAGACAGTTTGAAGGATTATATAACGATACTAAAGGCTTTTAATGTTTTATAATGGTCTTAAATGTACGTAAGAAAGGTATGCGTTATTGCTTTTGTATAGTTCAGTAAAGATAATATGCTTGTAGCATAAACGTCGTTCAAATAATTCTGAAGGAAGCAAAAAGAGTTACTTGTGAATTGTGGTAAATAAAAATTCGTTATTTCTTGCGTAATACGGTCACAACTTAATAGAAAACCAAACTATTTATTTAAACTCATTGCGAATGAAAACCTATTATGATATATATATATATATATATATAGTCCTCCTCGTTGAGTCCGACGACGGCGACCCTGCAATCTAGATGGTATTTCTTTGGTGAGCACGTAGGTGGCTTGCAAAGCCGAACTTGGTTTTAAATGTTCGGTTGCATTGTGCGCAGTTCAAGAGCAGATTATGATATATATAGAACTAGTAGACCCAACAGATGTTGTTCTGTTCATCGTGGCCCACATACGTTCCACTGTTGGGCTTGGACCTCTTCCACAATGGGAGGGAATTTGGGCTACTACCTATACCATATATAAGACATGTTGGTATAGGGTTTGATTTCGACTTTTCCTTCTCTTGCACAGAAGTCATGTGTATATTATATACCTTAGTTGTCTTTTGCGAAATCCATTGTTCTGTTCAAATCTAAAAAAGTAGTAAAAGGAATTTTCTTGAAATCGATCGCAGCGCCATCTACGGATTCCAATTATTAATCTAAATCATCCATCAGAACAAAAAAATCGTCAAAATCGGTCCAGCCGTTTAGGAGTTCAATTACAAAACACGAATAGAAGATTTATATACCATATCTATATAAATAAAAATGAATTGTTGTTCGTTAGTCTGATTAAAACTCGAGAACGGCTGGGCCGATTGAGCTGATTTTGGTTTTAAAATGTTTGTCGTAGTCCAGGGTAGGTCTAAACGGTGAGCAAATAAGGAAAAAATTGCGAGTAAGATAGAGTAAGACGACAATTCCATTTTCCCATATAAAAGTTGACCACTTACTATTTGTACTCTCAGTTCCACTCGAATTGAAGAACGCATTAAAACAAGACTTTTGAATCGACAACATAATATCAACTTTGCTCATAACATCGTGTATTTAAATTTCAAAATATAAAAATAATTAATGTGTTGACATGTTTGATGGGTGCCAACCTTACAGTGTTACCAACTCTCAAAAATATTTTTTTATAATAATAAGTGTATCCGAACGTTCCATTGTTTTGTCATCTCATGTAAAAAAAAACCCGTGTATCCGAACGTTCCATTGTTTTGTCCATAGATTTAGAGACTTTTTGCTGCGCTCCTACTTTAACATCCTTGGTTTTGTCATCTCATGTTAAAAAAAAGAAACATTTAATTTGAGAAATACTGAAATACTGCTAAAAGTGATTTTCTTCTCGCTGCTTACAATGCCGAGGAAAAGAAAACGACCTGACATAGGTTGTCGAAGCCGTGTAAATGTGCAACGAGCTACTTTACGCTCCAACCGCACTAATGACCAGCGAGAGGCTGATAATGATAACAGTCGTACAAGTATGGAAGAATTACGTTCAAGAGTAAATAACTATGAAGTGGATAGGCAGAGAATGGAACGAGTTCGTGCACATCGATCACAACAGCAGCGAGCACGGGATAATGAATTTAATCGATTCCGCAGACGCAATGCTCCTGTAAACCTCGAACGAGGAGCATTTTCCTACGATCCGGAAATTGATTATAGTGCCGACAAATCTGTGACGATTGGAGAAATGTCAATCATTTGTCAACATTGTAAAGCATTAAAATACAGTAGTGAACCTGCAGGATTATGTTGTGCTGGTGGCAAAGTACAATTGCCACAATTGGTTCCACCACCTGAACCGTTACACTCATTAGTTAATGGGATGGAAAGTGAGTCTAAACACTTCTTGGCTAACATCCAAAAATATAATAATTGCTTCCAAATGACATTGTTTGGTGCAACGCATATAGTACAAGACGGGTTCATGCCCACTTTCAAGGTAGTATACCATAATTGTTTTAGTGAAATTCTAATTTGTATTTGTATCACAATTAATTTAACCAGTTCTTAAACAATTACAGATACAAGGACAAATTCATCACCTACTGGGGGCAATGCTGCCAGTGCCAGATGCAGATCATAAATTTTTGCAAATTTATTTTATGGGCAATCAAGATGCGGAAGTTGATACACGTTGTGGTCATAATCCAACCGTCAAGCGAACCATTGTCCAACAACTGCAAACATTTCTTCACGAGAATAATGAATTAGTGAAGGTGTTCAAAATGGCACTGGGTCGGATGCCATCAGACAGCCATAATATTGTAATAAGAGCCGACAAAACACCTGCTGGAGAGCATGCAAGGAGGTTTAATTCACCGACAATAGATGAAGTGGCTATTGTCGTTGTTGGAGAGAATTTATAATCAAGAGATATTGTACTTCATCGCCGGAACAATGAATTGAAACGTGTATATGAAACGCATAGAGCTTATGATGCTTTACAATACCCATTAATTTTCTGGCAGGGAGAAGATGGGTACCATTTTAATATCAAAATGGTTAATCCAACAACAGGTAATTAGATTATACAAAATAAAATATTTTATATATTCAATATATAAATGTATTTTTTTATCATTTGTACTTCCAGGTGCTGATACACACAAAAAAGTCAGTGCCATGAATTATTATGCATACAGACTCATGATCCGTGAAGGTGAAGTAAATCACATTTTGATGTGTCAACGGCTCTTTCATCAGTATGCAGTGGACATGTACGTCAAAATTGAGACTGAACGATTGACATACATTCGTCTAAACCAACAGCAGCTTCGATCTGAAGAGTACATTCATCTTCGCGATGCAATCAATGCTGACGGCAATGTAAATAATGTAGGAAGAATGACAATTTTACCGGCCACTTACATTGGAAGCCCGCGCCACATGCACGAGTACGCTCAAGATGCGATGTCTTATGTTCGAAAGTATGGCCGTCCAGACCTATTCATTACATTCACCTGTAACCCACAATGGATTGAAATAAAAAAAGAACTGCTACACAACCAAACACCACTTGATAGGCATGACATCACAGCCAGAGTTTACAAGCAAAAATTAAAATCTTTAATGAATTTCATTACAAAGCATCGTGTGTATGGCCAAGTACGTTGTTGGATGTACTCTGTTGAGTGGCAAAAGCGTGGTTTGCCACATGCTCATATATTAGTCTGGTTGGTTGACAAAATAAGGCCAGAAGAAATTGATTCCATTATTTCAGCCGAAATTCCTGATGAAACGGTTGACCCAAAATTGCATACAATAGTAACTGAACACATGATACATGGACCTTGCGGAGTTATCAACAACAGCTCACCCTGTATGATCGACGGCAAGTGCTCCAAACGGTACCCGAGAAACTTGGTTGCTGAAACCATCTCGGGAATCGATGGTTACCCATTGTATCGTCGGCGATCAGTTGAGGACGGTGGACGATCTGTAGATGTCAAGATAAAAGGACAAGATTTTCATGTAGACAATCGTTGGATTGTGCCGTTCTCGCCCATATTGTCCTAAACTTTTGAAGCTCACATCAATGTGGAATTTTGTAACTCTGTGAAATCCATAAAGTACATATGTAAATATGTTAACAAAGGTAGCGACATGACCATCTTCGCAGTAACAAACACAAATGATGAAGTGTCTCACTATCAGATGGGTCGCTATGTAAGCAGCAATGAGGCTATTTGGCGCATATTTTCGTTTGCAATTCATGAAAGACATCCCACTGTATTCCATTTGGCAGTTCATTTGGAAAATGGACAACGAGTGTATTTCAACCCAAACAACGCTGTGGATAGAGTGGCACGTCCACCTGTGACCACATTGACAGGTTTCTTCTCAATTTGTGAAACTGATCAATTCGCTCGCAGTTTGCTGTATGCTGATATGCCACGCTACTACACATGGAACGCATCATCAGTCTTTTCAGCGTCGTAAACAAGGAACACCACTTGAAGGATATGAAAATGTATTTGCCACAGATGCTATAGGCCGTATATATACAGTACATCCTAATAACGATGAATGTTATTATCTTAAGTTGTTATTGGTGAATGTTCCTGGTCCGACATCTTTTCAACAATTGAGAACAGTTGATGGACATCTGTGTGCGACTTACCGTGAGGCGTGTCAATTATTACGGTTGCTTGAAAACGATTCGCATTGGGATGATACGCTCAAGGATTCCGTGATATTTTCATCGCCGCATCAAATACGCACACTGTTTGCGATTATAATATCGACATGTTTCCCCTCAAATCCGAAAGATTTGTGGATGAAATATAGGGATGACATGTCTGAGGATGTGTTGCATCGCGTGCGTTGTGAAACTTTGAATCCCACATTGGAAATTACGGCAGAGATTTACAGTGACACATTGATCATAATAGAAGATATGTGTTTATTGATGGCAAATAAAGTATTGTCGTGTTTGGGCCTGACAGCACCCAATCGTGCTATGCAAGATGCATTAAACCATGAGTTGCAAAGAGAACTCCAGTACGATACTCAAGCTATGACCGAAGTAGTTCGCACAACTGTTCCGCAATTGAACGAAGAACAAAGGATTGCGTACGATCGTTTGATACAAGCTGTAAACAGTGGGTCTGGGGGGATTTACTTTCTTGATTCTCCTGGGGGTACTGGGAAAACGTTCCTAATTACATTGCTATTAGCAAAGATCCGATCGCAAAATGAGGTAGCCCTAGCGTTGGCTTCATCTGGAATAGCAGCAACTTTATTAGAAGGCGGACGAACTGCACATTCAGCCTTAAAATTACCATTGAACATGCATATCAACGAAACGCCAGTTTGCAACATCGCCAAAAATAGCGCTATGGCGAAGACTCTCCAAGTATGCAAATTGATAATTAGGGACGAATGCACAATGGCCCACAAGAGGTCGCTGGAGGCACTAGATAGGACGTTAAAAGATTTACGTGATAACCAAAACATTTTTGGTGGAGCCATGATACTGTTGTCAGGTGATTTTCGTCAGATTCTTCCAGTAATTCCTCGATCGACTGTTGCTGACGAAATAAACGCATGTCTAAAATCATCAAATTTGTGACGGCACGTAAAGACACTACAATTAACTACTAACATGCGAGTGTTTTTGCAACAAGATCAAACTGCGACTGTGTTTTCGAAGCAGTTGCTGGATATTGGCAATGGTAAGGTCGCAGTTGACAGCTCGACCGGATTAATGACTTTTCCCACAGATTTCTGTCACTTCACAGAATCGAAAGAGGAGCTTATTCAGCGTGTTTTTCTGGACATTAAACAACAATATAATAACCACGATTGGCTAAGTGAACGAGCAATATTGGCAGCAAAAAACAAAGATGTCGTTGATCTCAATGCTACCATTCAGAATTTCCTTCCAGGAGAGTTGTTTACGTACAAATCAGTTGACACGGCTACAAACCAGGATGACGTAGTCAACTATCCTACAGAATTTTTAAATTCATTGGACTTGCCTGGACTACCACCACATAATTTGAAATTAAAAGTAGGGTCAGTTGTCATCATGCTGCGTAATATTAATCAATCTCGACTTTGCAATGGAACGAGATTGGTTGTGAAGAAACTCATGAATAACATCATCGAAGCTAAAATAATCAAAGGAAAATACAAAGGAGAGGATGTCTTAATCCCACGAATACCTATGATTCCAACGGATTTGCCATTTGATTTTAAAAGGTTTCCGTGCGTCTAGCTTTTGCGATGACCATAAATAAATCGCAAGGCCAATCGTTGCAAGTTTGCGGAATAAACTTAGAGTTTCCCTGTTTCGCACATGGACAATTATACGTTGCGTGTTCGCGTGTCGGAAAACCAACATCCTTATTTATTTACGCACCGCAAAAAAAAACTAAAAATATTGTCTATCAGAAAGCACTATATTAATTAACTGTATATATGTACAGCAGTGGACATTTATTGGCAGATATCATGATGATGATGATAACTGTGTTGTATTTAATTTAAGCAAAGATTTGTTTATCATGTTCACAGTCCAGAAACGAGCACATCCACGAAAATTTTAAATTTTTGTATATGGAGTGTATAAATATAAATAAATGACTTAATATGTATATAATATGTGCATTTGGATCCTTACAATTATATAATAATATGTTGTATATATCTAAAATAAAACTCAATTTGATACAACATTTTTTTTTATTTCAAAATATATTAATCACTCTTCTTCTTTTTCTTTTCAAATTATGCCTTCCATCTTTGCTTGACGATTATTTTGCCAATGTCAACGTGTATTAGTAACTCTTTATTTTCATCAACTTGGCTCCATCTACTTGGGAACCACTTGGCTCGCCAGGACATGATAATATGGCGGAAGTACTAGGCGACTCGGACAAATCTGATTCGATCAGAACATTATCAATGTTGAGCTGCTGGCTGTCTTCAATAACATCAATATCTACCAGAACATTCTTGATGTTGGGCTTTTGGCTGTCTTCAATAACATGAATGTCCTGTATGTCTTCGGCCGATAAATTTAATTCACAGAATGTCTCCTCAGATGATGAAGATGGCATTGTAGAAACGTGTTTTGGTTTAGATAGCAGCTTTTGCTTTAATATATTTTTTTGTACTTTTGCCCTGTTCACGCGTATTATTCGTTCTACATTCTTACCACACTTGGTACAAAATCTGAAGGTGTCAGCGATTATGTTGTAGCATTCGTCGCATCTTAATAATAATTTAATACAACCTGGACAGCTATTATTTTTGTTCTGCCGTTCCATCCACATTTTACAAAAGGAACAATGCATTTTAAGGAGTTGAGGGATATATAGCTTCACTATAACTTCTGGAAAATAGTTTTAAAATATCAACAATTTAAACATTATAGTTGTTTGAATTCTTTATTTTCTCGATGACAGATGTAGTTCTTCGTCTTTTCCTAACCATGGCCACCGTCAAAAAAAAAAAAAACGACAGATGTAGTTTGATAGTTATAGTGTAAATATTTGTCAGTATTCACTAAAAAAAAAATTGTCTATGGTAAAATGTCACTTGAAATGTAAACGTCTCTTTGCTGTGCATCTATACTATAATTCTTTAATATTCCTAAAAATCTAAAAGCAACAAATTTCAATAAAATTAAAAAAGTATTGTGTCGTGTGTTTGTGACTTACTAAATATGCCTCCAATAATTAGGCGGTATGAAGTTCGCCGGGTCAGCTAGTATGTATATAAATATAAGAAATAACATTAAGTGGAAATCCGTTCGAATATTTCACTTTCAGATGAGTTTCCATAAATAACCTAATTTGTCAAATGCTAAATGAATAAATACAAAGCAATTAATAATTTATAAAAATGACGACATAGCATTCTGCTTTTGTTCCTCTAGAATATGTTCATATTTTTGGAGATAATGATATTCTTTTATGGTTAATCAATATCTATTAATTCTGAACGACTAGAACTGTGCTTTTGGAGTAATTTGGTTAACCAACTGAAAACTTTTTTCAATACTGAAGAACATTCGAGTTACTGTCGGGTTTTTTCTAAATTAATTATAAAGGAAAACAGTAATATAATCACACCAAACATGTAGTATAGTTATTTAAATGCAACGATAACAGTGAAAATTGTTAATATGTAGAAGATAAAACTATTTATAAGGATTTTATCACTTTTTTTTATTGCCAACGGTGGCAAACGAGCAGGCAGAACACCTGATGGTAAGTGATTCTGCCACACATGGACCCTTGCAATACCAGGGCCATAGCCGGGCCGTTGCCTACCGTGAAGAAAATACTCTTCTTAAACTTCGTATGAAGAATGACATGTCATAGCGCTCGGGAAACACAGCAGCGGGTAGTTCATTCCAGAGCTTGCACGTACGTGGGAGAAATGATCGCTGGAAACGTACAGTTGAAGACCATAACGTTTCCAGGTGAAATGGATGAAATCTGCTGCGGTGTCGAGTGGTACGTTGGTAGAATGGTGACGGTGGTACCAAGTCAAACAGTTCCTCGGAGCACTCCCCGTGAAAGAGTCGGTAGAGTACACAGAGTAACCCAAAGACTCTCCGCCGCTCCAGCGACTCCAATCCGTCCGTAAGATTGGGATCCCCGACGATTCGAACAGCACGCCTTTGCAGGGAGTCAAGTGGGTCTAGCTGATATTTGGGCGCACCTGCCCAGAGATGCGAGCAGTACTCCACATGAGGACGAACTTGGGCTTTGTATAGCTCAAGACGCTGTCTCGGTGTGAAGTACCGCCTGGCTCTGTTCAGGACGCCCAACTTTTTGCTAGCCAATTTGGCTTTGTCCTCCAAATCACTCCCAAACTGTACTTTGCCCGATATTTCGTCGCCGAGAATCCCAATACTCTCAGAAATTGGGAGAGTTACTCCCCCCGTGCGTAGCCGCCGAGGTCCACACCGGCACGACGAATACCCAACGGGATTATCGTTGGTTGGTGGGACAGCCTCCCAGGGAGGATGATCCTGGGTTCGGGTCCTCTGCTGGCCGGCAGGTGGCCGGCGGTGACCATTCCCATCGGGTCTCCCGTACACCATGCCAGCCCCTCATGCTGAATGCCCCGACCAAGACCTCAGCACCGCAGGTTTCAGGCCTCACCAAAACCCGCCACACACAAACACACCCAGAAAGTTAGGCTTCCGGCTCTCTTGCTCACCGAACGAAGTGCAGCAACAAATAGCTACTACTTAAACGTCGATCTTCTGCGAGAGTATGGTACTGCCCCGGACGGACCGGCCCGCGACTGCAGACAGAAGACTGTCGACAGTGTGGTCCGACCACCAATAAAACGTTTGAATACGGCTTTTAACACTTTGTTTGGTCTTATTAGTCTTAGGTGGCTGTTGCACTCGTACGGAGACTAGTAATAAACGCAGAGTAGTTTTAACTCAAATAAATAAGCAACGTGGCTCAAGGGCACCCCTGTGGAGTACAAACCTCGGCTTGGGGCGTTGCTGGAGGCAATATAAGAGTTTCCCCCTTTAGATTAATTGATTATTGCGCAGCATGGTTTCACACCTTTACAAAGAGGACGGAACCGTGGCTTTATACTTTATGGGTTGGCGAGCTATGGTTTTTGTCACTTCTCAACACGTTTAGAGGTGAACTCGATGAATGTTTAAAACGATTTGTAATGACAGGACGCTAAAAATCAAGTACAACGCAATAAAATCCATAAACTGTAGTTTTCCGTATGGTGACGGAGTAAGAATACAATTTACCACTCCCTATCATGCCCGTGGATGTGCTAAAAGACCACTAAGGGATATAGTACGCATATAACATCTATGCAAGAGAAGGAAAACTTGAAACAAAACCCTTTATCAACCTGGCTGACCAGCATGGTATAGTAGGGTCAATTTCCCTCCTATTGTGGAGGAGGCTCGAGATCAACAGTGAGAAGTATAGGAGCTGAAGTGATGGTGATAATTCGTAATGTTGATATTTCAAGTTAATAAAGAAAAATAAATAGGTACACATACACATGTATACCTTTAAAATGCATAAAAAAACTCATTTTATTATGTACTTGAGACATCGAATATTCGAGAAGAAGAAAAAGTTGCCAACATAACAGCACATAAATATTTGAAAAAGCCAACATAAAACATGCGTTCAAAAAGCCAACAAAAAGGTTGCGTTCTAAAATATCAACATGTAATACTAGCGTAAACATCGAAAATGTTATTTGTTTTAATTATTTTAATGTAGCCTAATAAATAGCGGATTTGAATGTTATGCACAATATTTTTAATGATAACACGCAGACCTGGCCACGCGTTGCTGTGGCTAATGTTTTTGTTATATTACATTTTATTAAACTATTTAAGTGGAACTGTAGAACATCTGTCATGGAAGTCGTCATATTTTTTTACAAATGGCATCTATGTAAAAAAGCAAGTTAAAATCGTATATGACACGTTTGTAGGTTTGACATAGCAGCGCCATTTATTAATGAATTACTCAATCCAGTCAACAGATATCGCCATCTGTTAAAATCGTTTGGAGTTAACAGATAATTGTGAATGTCAAATAATAGACAAATAATTTGCAATAAAATAATTTTGCGACTATAAATTAAGATGTAAGCTATCCTATCTTTCAAGTTGGATCAAACTGCACACGGTGTACAAATTTGATTAAAATCGGTTAAGTAGTTTAGGAGTCCATCGCGGACAAACAACGTGACACGTAATTTATATATATTAAGATAATCATTATCATAATCAGTCTGTAGACATCCCCACAGACATCCTGTTAAGCCGGTTAAGGATTGTAGTTGCTGGTATGTATCTATGGTAATAAAAGACATAACAAGCGTTAAGAAATTTATGAGTGTTATTAGCATATAATTAACGTCCTTTTTCTCTTGCCACGGCCTATGCAACAATATTTTTTGTTTCTGTTATCTTCTTAAGCCATCATTACACTCCAAAAAATTTATTATTAGAAATTGAACAGGATAATAACGATAATATTTTTAATTAATCGTCTTGGGATTTCAATTAATAACGTAATCGATCTCAATGGTTTTGATTAAAAACGTAATTGTTAACACAAACCTCGCCATCTTTGTGAGCAATTTTACTTTTTCTTTGTTCAAAAATATATTTAGATTTCTATGTCTTTTATGAAATTTGATTACTTTGATTATGAAATGTTATCAATTTAGTTATTTATATCAATCTGATGCCGTCTGGTTAATAATTACATTCCCAAGGAGGGTTGACGTCATCAGCCGGCTGGCCATAAAACTATTGCCAATAACTTGTGCAATATATACAACGGAAGAGGAGTAGACATTGCGTTGAATCCGAGTAATTGGGATAAGAGGAGGATTCATTCATTCATTCATATCAGCTCATATACCTACCACTGTTGGGCTAGAGCAGGGATCGCCAAATGGCGGACCGCGGTCCGCATCCGGACCGCCGACCCATTTAGTGCGGACCGAAAGAATAATACAGCAACTAGCACTACAGAGTACGTAATTTAATAAAAATTTATCTTTGTTGACGTCGTCCATTCAAAAATGTCGAAATAAGAAAATACATTTGTTAACTAAAAATTACATTTGTTTTTTTTTCTATTAAAAGCATGTACGGACCGTGATGGTTATTTCATTTCTTAAAACGGACCCCTGCAAAATTATTTGGCGAACCCTGATCTATACCAATAAATAAAATTGGAGTGTCTGTTTGTAATGTCAAAATAATGGGCTTTTTTCATGCTCACACGGTTATTTGCACGACACCTATGCCTAAAATAGCAATTAAAAATTTTTGTCTGTCTGTCTGTCTGTTTGTTCCGGGTAATCTTCAAAACGGCTGGACCGATTTCAAAAATTCTTTCACCAATGGAAAGCTATAATATCAGGGCGTAAACAAGGCTATATTTTATCCCGGTATTCACACGGGAACTACGCGGGTAAAACGACTATAACCTATAACCGAAGCGAAGCTAAGGCGGATTGCTATTGTACCTATATAATTAGAAACTCAATATTGTCATGATATAAAGAACAAAATAATAAAAAAAAAGAAAACACAGTACGAAGACTGGCGACAGAAGCGAAAAATAACATGAAAAGATAACTAAACATACATTTGTTATTTTTGGATATTCAAATTAATTGTTTGATTTTAAATTAAAACTTTTACATTTATCTGGTTTTGACATTCGATAGATGTCCATAGCTCTCGGTACAGATATAGTGACATAGTTAAGGAAATAATGTTAACACGTCACGCGGCCATGTCGAAGACGACTTACGTGAATTTACCCCTCATCGAAACTTGCCTATAAAAGTTATCATCATCATCATCTCGGCTCATATACGTCTTACTGCTGCACTCGAGCCTCTTCCACAATAGGAGGGAAATTGAGATTACTATGTAAGTCAGGCAAGTCGGTATAAGGTTTTATTTCGAGTTTTCTTTCTCATGTATAGATTTTATATGCGTATTATATCTCTCAGTCGTCTTTTATGACATCCATGGGCAAGATAGGGAGTGGGGAATTGTATTCTTATTCCGTCACCACGCGGAAAACATTTATTTTATATTTGTCAAGATATAGTAAAAAATAAATTAACGAAAGGTGATGTGGTTTCTTTGACAGATAACAATGGCGATGTTCACGTAAAAAATTCTATAAATAACGAATGGATAACATTCGAGTTAGAATTATTCCTTCATTATTTCAAAAGTAAGAACATAATAAACTCATTTGCAAAAAAAACGGGCGGTTTTGATTTTCATTCATATTTAAAAAGATACAATACCAAAAAGGTTTCAATCGTTTGTACACGTTACTGGCCGGTTTTAAAAATGCTGTGGTATTTAAAAAAGTACGTTCTAAATTCAATTTTTCATTTGATGTTCATTTTTACAGAAAACCCCTTTTTATCCTACATTTTTGGCGCGAAGTTCCAGAAGTTAACATCGACTTTCATAACTTTTATTCAATTTTTATCGATTAATTTCATATCCTTGACTGTCAAAGCTTTATTTAATGCTGTTTGGCTGTATCAAAAATGGTAGATAAAGTGGTAAAAGCTACCAAAATTATCGCGCTGCTTGAAGAGGGTTGCAGCCAATGTTTCGTGGCTAGGAGGCTAAATGTTAGTCGCTCGACAGTCCAAAGGACCTAGCAGCGATATCAGGAGACTGGTTCCGTCGAGAAAAGGCCTGGTTCTGGAAGAAAACCATGTACCCAACCACGGGATGATCGTTTTCTTGTGAGTCGCGCATTGAGAAATCGCAAATCTTCGTATGTGGATCTTAAGAACAACCTCCAAGAAGTAAGAAATGTGCATATTAGTCTATGGACGGTCAGGAGGAGGCTTCTCGCTGCCAATATACGCAGTCACCGCCCGGCCCGCGGCCCCAAATTACTCCGTGAGCACAGAGTTCACAGGCTTAGGTTCGCTAGAAATTGTGAATCATGGACTCAAGACGATTGGAATAGGGTTTTGTTCTCTGATGAAGCCAGGATATCTCTGTTCGGTGAAGATCGACGTCGGCGAGTGCTAAGAAGACAAGGAGAACGCTTTGCAGAGGCATGTTTCGAAGAAATCACACCTTATGGTGGGGGCTCTGTTATGTTTTGGGCAGGAATAAATTCAATGGATCGTACAGAGTTAGTCTTCATTGAAAACGGCTCACTGACTGGGCATCGATACATAACGGAAGTTCTAATTTCTCATGCACAACCCGCATTGGCCGCTCTAGGTGAAGACTCGATTTTTATGGACGACAATGCTCGCGACCACCGATCCCGCGATGTTAATGCGTATGTGCAAGAGGTCGGCATTCGTCGTTTGGATTGGCCAGCTCGAAGTCCCGACCTCAATTCCATAGAGCATGTCTGGGACGTTCTGAAACGGCGTGTGAGATCAGTACACCCGGCTCCGCAGACCATCAGAGAGCTGAAGAATGTGATTACTGCGGAGTGGGAACGTATTCCGCAAGCAAGTATCCGGGATATACTCGCTAGCATGCCCAGACGAATTCAAGCTGTGATTTTAGCTAGAGGGGGTCACACTCGATACTAAACATTTATCTGCTTTTACTTTATTAAAGAAAAACAAACAAAAAAACTTTTTTATTTTTACTTCATGAGCATATGCACTACTAGCGAATATACACTACTAGCGAGGTTTAGCATTATTTCCCATAAATTGTATCTAAATTTTATGAAATACTGATGAAAACGATTATTTTCTTATTAATTTAGCAAATTGTGTGGATAAAACTACCTATAATTATCAAACAAAGAAATATTAACATTTGAAATGGTTCATTGCTTAGGTGCCCGTTTTTTTTGCAAATGAGTGTATTTTTATTTGACGGCTTTGATGAAATATGTCGGACTTATGAAGATGAAGTTGTATCGTTTGTAAACGCCATAAGGACATATCATCAGAAACATAGAATTTGGATAACCAGTAGACCCTATAACAAAATAAAATCTATGTTGCAACAAAATTTTGAGATTGCCGAACCATATGAGTTGATACCTTTAGCTGATCACGAGCAGATAATATACTTTGAGAAATTCTGGAAATACAATTTAGTTTTGAGTGAACTTGACGATGCACAATTACAAAATATAATAGATTTTTTACTATTTATAAAGAATAACCAACACAAAGTGTTTGTGAAGAATTTCATAAGAATTAACAAACCACAGAGTTTCATATTAAATAAAGTTTATTTGTATTTTATGGTATATCTAGAAAGAGAAGTACAGTTCTTGCCAATGGATTTCCCTTTACAAAATAAATACAGAGAGTTATTACATTCTTCAACTAGGCTTAGTATTTACTATGTGTATTATAATGTTCTAAATATTTTGGATTTAAAAGTAAAAATAGATACGGAGTTCGCTTGTGCTATAGAGAAAAATAAAACATTTATATTCAAAGTATTAATGTCACAAAGCGCCATAAATCAAGATTACAATATCATTAACCACAACCAAGTGAAGTCATCAGTAAATGAAGCTATTAAGAAGAATTTAAACAATTTCTTATCTATATTTATGACCACCATTGAAGTATTGTGTGAGTAAATGAAAATAACTTAGATGATTATATAAAATACGTAATCAATACTGGTTTTTTAAGGATCGCCATCATTAGCTATGATGATTTGTGTGAGTACTGTGTGAGCACTGCGTGGGTATTGTGTGAGTACTGCGTGAGTACTGCGTGAGTATTATGCGAGTACTGCTGAGTACTATGCGAGTACTGGGTGAGTACTGCGTGAGTATTATGCGAGTACTGCGTGAGCACTGCGTGAGTACTGTGTGAGTACTGTGTGAGTACTGCGTGAGTATTGTGTGAGTACTGTGTGAGTACTGCGTGAATACTGTGTGAGTACTATGTGAGTACTGTGTGAGTACTATGTGAGTATTATGTGAGTATTGTGTGAGTACTGTGTGAGTATTGTGTGTGTACTATGTGAGTACTATGTGAGAACTGAGTGAGTACTATGTGAGAACTGTGTGAGTACTATGTGAGTACCGTGTGAGTATTGTGTGAGTACCGTGTGAGCACTGCGTGAGTACTGCGTGAGTATTGTGTGAGTACTGTGTGAGTATTGCGTGAGTACTGTGTGAGCACTGCGTGAGTACTGTGTGAGTACTGTGTGAGCACTGCGTGAGTACTGCGTGAGTACTGTGTGAATACTGTGTGAGTACTGTGTGAGCACTGCGTGGGTACTGTGTGAGCACTGCGTGAGTACTGTGTGAGCACTGCGTGAGTACTGCGTGAGCACTGTGTGAGTACTACGTGAGTACTATGTGAGTATTGTGTGAGTACTGTGTGAGTATTGTGTGAGTACTGCGTGAGTACTGTGTGAGTACTGTGTGAGCACTGCGCGAGTACTGTGTGAACACTGCGCGAGTACTGGCTATATATATGGCCTATATTAGTACTCACGCAGTAATCACGCAGTACTCACGCAGTACTCATACAGTACTCATACGAATTGATTATAGCGCCATCTATGGCCTCTAATCTAAACCATTTTAAGATTACCTGAACACATAAAAAATATTATCATAATCGCCCCAGCAGCCTAGTAGGAGTTCTATACTGTTACTGAACTCGAGTCACCTCAAGAATTAGAGACGGCGAGATGGGTTAGTTTAGGGCAGGGATTGCCAAATGGCGGACCGCGGTCCGCATCCGGACCGCCGACCCATTTAGTGCGGACCGAAAGAATAATACAGCAACTAGCACTACAGAGTACGTAATTTAATAAAAATTTATCTTTGTTGACGTCGTCCATTCAAAAATGTCGAAATAAGAAAATACATTTATTAACTAAAAATTACATTTGATTTTTTTTCTATTAAAAGCATGTACGGACCGTGATGGTTATTTCATTTCTTAAAACGGACCCCTAGCAAAGTTATTTGGCGAACGCTGGACTAGAGCCTCCTCCACAATAGGAGGGCAGTTTACCTTACTATACCATGCTCGTTAGACTGGTTGGTATCGGGTTTTGTTTCGTGCTTTCCTTCTCTTGCATAGATGATATATGCATATTATATCCCTTAGTCATCTTTTATGACATCTACGGGCATGATAGGAAGTGGTGAATTTGTATTCTTACTCCGTCACCACACGGAAAACTACATTTTATGGATTTTATTGCGTTGTATTTGATTTTGAACATCCTGTCATTACAAATCGTTTTAAACATTCATTGAGTTCACCTGTAAACGTGTTGAAAAGTGACAAAATCAATGGCTCGTCAGACCATAATAAATATAAAACCGTTAAACGAGGTTTAGGAAGAGAATTTTCTGAAGAACGGTAGGCAACGGCCTACCTATACCCCTGGTTTTGCAAACGTCTATTGGTGGCAGTAACACTTACCATCAGGTGTCCTGCTTGCTCGTTTGCCATCATGGACAATAAAAAAAAATATATTACAAAATTATTGGCAACAATTTTAAAACCGTCCGCCTATCTGACGTCAAGGAGGGTCTTTGATAATTTAATTGTTGACTTAACGGAAATAGATGTAGTTCGAGCTTAAAGCTCTTAATCGTCTTTTACAACAGCCACGACTAATGAATTGTTGGTAGCAATCGTGTCCGATACCATACGGTCGTTTTCTTTCTATTTATGCAAAATTTATGTATGTATGTATATAATAATAATTACTTGTTGTGCACATAAGTTAACCAAAATATATTGTTTATTGGTTTGCTCGGACTTTGTATATATTACTGCAGGGATTTAACGATTTCAGCTGAATGTTATTAACGAACGTTATTGAAAACAGAATTTTCGGCTCATATGAATGAGATTATAACAGAAAAAAGTTTAATACATAAATAAAAATTACCCTTGTGGTGACGAGATATTGTAAATTAGCTAATTTAGCCACGATTTATGTAGTTCCTACATCTCTGGGAGTACGGAGGTACAATTTCGGTTATGTTACTCGCTGATAACATAGCTATCCATTGGTGAAAGAATTTTAAAATTGAATTAGTTATTTAGGCGTGACAGGGTAACAAACAAAAGTGCATTCGAATTTATAATATTAGTTAGGATTAGAATTTCCTGTTAATTTATATGAAACACTATTATAGATGGTCATGTATTATTCAAGCTGATTATAACCAGCTGCTTATCTAAAGATAACGATATATTTTGGAATAAAATGGTTGACTATCATATTTTATATTTTTAATCGTAGTTAATCTGTATGTTATGTCTCGTCGGACGCCATTATCTGAAGAGCTTTTATCTGCTTGATAAGCCTCAGTAATTTGGTTAATACACAAAGAGTTATTAGCTTTTTTTATAATGATATCTGATATTTACGCGAGTATTTACACATTGTAAACAAAACTACTTTAAGGAGTTTACCGCATTTGTATTTGTCATGGGTGGACTGGCGGACACGTCCGCCCGTGACCATAGACGCTGTAAAGTGTTTGAAATGTCGGGCAATCAAAAATCAAATACAAAATGCGATAAAATCTGTAAAGTATTTACAATGCTTTTTTATGTCATAGTGAAGATTTATTTGCTATTTTATCCTCGAGTTAAGAATGAAATGTATCTTCAACCTCTGTTTTTCCGTGGAGGCCGTGAAAACCAGCTGAGGGATCATAGAAAGAATGACAGAGGATAGATGCAAGACCGGATTAAAGAGATTAGCGGTATTGAATTCGTTACATGAAGCGGCCATTTTTTAAATATCACCAAAATTATTTTATACAATAATTTAATTGATCATTGTTTTAACCGCTAGCCCAACATCTTTCTAACACAGTTTTTATTCTTCTTAGAGCTAATAGCTATCTTCTGCATCACAGTTAGCGATTGGTATGATCATAATTATTATCAGCGCTATGTATAAATTAGAAAAAAATTCTAATTATTTTTTTATCAACAGTACAGTTTAAATCTTAAAAGGAAGGAAATTTTCCTTTTTTCCTCTTGAACTTTTGTATGTGAAAAAGTTGTTACGATTGCAGTTTTTCGGGCCGACCACTGACGACAAGTCACCCTGCTCCGGTGGCCGGTCCAACGACGAAGACGACGTGTCACGGGTGGGTTACGGATGTGCGTGCTTACGACCCTCTGTCGCCCCGGACAGAGTGGAGCGAGGAGTGTGTCGTCCGTAACCCACCCAAAAAATTGTTGCAGTTTCGAAAAAAAAAAAAAATAATTGAAAAGCCTTTTAATATATCGTCGTCGTTTTCATAGCTCATATACGTCTCACTACTGGGTTATAGCCTCCTCTACAGTGGGAGGGAAATTGACATACTCTACTACATAAGTTTGTCAGACGTGTTAGCATAGGGTTTTGTTCCGACGACACGCTCGTCACAGCCCGCGGTGGGACGCTAGAAGAGGCGGTAAGCCTGGCGACCTCGGGTACCGATGAGGTCGTCAGGCGGATCGAGGCGCTGGGGTTGAGGGTCGCCCTGGACAAGACGGAGGCCCTCTTGTTCCATGGGCGCCATATGAGCCCTCCCATCGGCGTCTCGATCACCGTCCACTCGGTCGACATCAGCATCCGGGCCCATATGAGGTACTTGAGCCTGGTGCTCGACGGGCGATGGTGGTTCCGGGAGCATTTCCGCAGGCTCGCTCCACGGCTCGTCGGCGCGGCGTCCGCCCTATCGTGGCTTATGCCGAACGTGGGCGGACCGAGCGCTGCGTGCCGACGGCTGTACGCGGGGGTCATCCGGTCGATGGCCCTGTACGGCGCACCGGTGTGGGCGGGGTCCATGACCGCCCGACTTAGGGCCCTTCTGTGGCGACCACAGAGGGTCATGGCGGTCAGGGCCATCCGCGGATACCGCACGGTGGCGACGGAGGCAGCGTGCCTATTGGCCGGGACTCCCCCGTGGGACCTGGAGGCGGAGATGCTCGCCGGACTATATCGGCGGGTGACGGGGGTGCGAGCGGAGGGCGGTGTGGTCTCGTTAAGGGATCTCACCGCCTGGCGCGTCGACGCCCGCCGAGACGTCATTCACCGGGGTCACGTGACCGGGGATTAGTCCGTCACCCGCCGAGAGGCCGACCGCGTGAGGAAAGACCGACGTCCTCCCCGAGGGGGGGGACGTCGGTCGATGGGAGGGTACCCCAATAGTAGTACCCCAGTATTCCGTCGGGTCGACCACTGACGATAAGTTAACTCTGCTCCAGTGGACGGCCCAACGACGAAGGCGACGTGGTTTTTGGGTGGGTCGCGGGAGTTGCGTGCTTAAACCCCTCTGTCGCCCCGGACGGCGTGGTGTGGAGGCGCGCCGACCGCGACCCACCCACAAAAAAAAAAAAGCATAGGGTTTTGTTTCAAGTTTTCCTTCTCTTGCATTGATGTTATACGCATATTACATCCCTTAGTCGTCTTTCACGATACCCACGCGCAACTTTTATAATATTACCTTTACCTAGAATAAAAATATTATAAAACAACACCTAAAAATATTCAGTTTCGAACATTCTAAAACAATTTTATTAAAACTTATTATATTTAGACGTTTCTTATTAAAAAAATGAAGGAGTTCTTATCGTGATTAATTTAATTCCGAAGTAAATTTTGTATATTTTAAATATTAAAAATATCTGTTCATTGTTCAAACAAAATTTTCAGAAGGCAAAGCTAATCTGGTTCTCGGAAAATGTGAGTTGGCTTCATCTATATTCTTTTGTTTTTTGCTCTTTATATTAGGAAAAAAAAGAAAAGTTATGTATAGTAGACTCGTCAATTATGCTGCGTTAATAATAAAAACAGTGATTTGTTTTATGGAGTATTCTTATAAATTATATTTTTAATTTAACAAAGGTGGTTAGGTGTTTATTTGAGAGTTTGGGGTCTATACGAGACCAGAATTACAAAACGACAGGTTGTGATCTATCTTTGAGCCGGCCACGGGTATCAAAGAATCGGTACCAGTGTTTATGGGGCTGCATGTCACCCATTCGTCGCCCCCGGACAGATATGCTGGGTCTAATTATTAATCTCAACTTTTGAATCCCACTGAACGCACGTAAAAAGATTAATCAAAATTCGTTCAGATTTAGGAGTTCGGTCACGTCCGAACACGTGCCGAAGAATTATAAATATTTTTGCATTAGGTATATTTGAGAATTATATTATGGTTCGAAAGTAGGATTGGCAACATTTTTGCCAAAAAAAACGTGTAAAATGGTTTGGATAGGAAAAAAATTAAGTATTTGGAAGAAAAGAAGTATTTTTCATATTTTATGTTTTTATTGCCTTAAAAACGTACTTTTGTCTGCTTTTAGCACATATAAAGTCTGATTCACAATACATCTGTCATCTAACATTTCGTTTAGTAATTATAAATAGTTTCCATCATCCGTTTTCACTTATGTGTACCGTTAAATAGTTCAGTAACCATATTGAGTGTTTTGTATTACGCATTACAGTAAAGTTGGGCAAATAAAGTATTTTCTCATACTTTATTGGTTTGCAAAAGTATAAAGTATAATTACCAAAAATAAAGTAGGATACTTTATTAGTAGGATACCCTATATCAGACATAACAAAATTTCTATAGAGAATTAGTGGAAGTGCTAATGTAAGGAAAGTAATCTATATAATGTACTTGAGTACAAAGTCATCAATTTGTTAAGCCGGAAAAATATAGCAACTTTCTAAGTCAATGGACTGAAAGGAAACCACTTTTATCTTAAAAGCAGTACATAATATTGTCCTCATAGATGAATAGGGTCCACATAATGACGGAGTAAGAATTCAATAGAGCGTTGTCTTTTCTTATGTAAGCGTTTACATAGCGATGAAAGCTGGCAATAATATTAGGAATAATTTTTAAACGATACATAATCCGTGTGGTGACGGAGTAAGAATACAATGCACCACTTCCTATTTTGCCCGTGGATGTCGTGAAAGACGACTATGGAATATAATATGCACATAACATCTGTGTAAGAGAAGGAAAACTGGAAAAGGAAACCCTATACCAACATGCCTGACCAGCATAATATTCAAGTCAAATCGTCGGATTTAGCATCAAAAACGTTCATCGGATCGGGTGACATCAATTTTTAGTATAATAGTCGCGCTATTGCATAAGTGGATAGTTTGAATACGTGATGCGTGGTCCTATTCATTCATTAGCCCGTACACGTTCATTACTGCACGTGCTCACAAGTCTCCCCTTTAGATTGCCAGTCAGAAATTTTTTGTACCACTTGCATCCAACGGCTTCCTTTTTTTTAATTTTTTTGTGGTAGGTTATGGTCTGGACACACCCCGCCCAATCCGCCCGAGGCGATGGATGGGCGGCATGCGGCCCTATAACCTACCGTATTCTCTCCACATTGGGCCGACCTCTGGTAGCGATTTCTTGACGTCTGTGGCCCGCCCGGCGGGGTACCATTTCGGCTATCGTCTCATATGACGCCCCGGCAACAAAACAGTCTTGCCGGAGCTTCACCCTCATGCGGTCGGTCTCTTTGTGGGTGGTAAACTAATCCCCGCCCCGTCCACCCGCAGCTTCGGCTAGGGCGGCATCAGGAGCAGGTACTCGCGCCTTCGGCGCCTAACGCGCCGGCGACGCAGCGTGTCATGGCCTCCTTCTGCGAGACAACTGCCTCGCAGAAAGTGGCGACCGCGTCCCAGTACTGGACGCTGATCCAACGGCTCCTACCGACTTTCAACATAACGTCAGTTCTGTCTCTGATCTGTTCTCCGTTAAATATTACTGTTATAAATTGATCTAACTGCAATACTCGCATTTCCTGAGACTGAATTACTCGTTACATACATGTTTCAAATTTAACTTCTCACCTCCTGTGTTTAGTCAATCCATATATGTGGGTGCCAGGAGATTCGAGAATAGTTTAGCTAGAGAATAATTGGACGTGTTAGATGGTGTTGTGATCGATTTGAAGGTGATAATATGAATATTATATAATAATTTAACTAGTCACCTCTTTACTAAATAATGCTTTGTATCTAAAATCTCATTTGGAAGCGAAAAATTATAATCATAAGTGTGATTTTAGACCCCCATCTATTGGCAATCCATTTCAATTGATTTACTAATTAGGACAGCGTGATTCTAGTAACCAAATTGTCACTCACTTTTTCGACTTTAGGGGATACATATTACCAAGCCATCAATCAAAAATTGTTTACATGTTGTGCCGATTTTTTTGCTCGCAAATGAGTTTTTATAAATAGCCTAGCATGTCGAACGTAAATTAACAAAAAGTAATCAATAATATAGATTATTGGGTCATGTCAATGCGTGGTACAACTGTTGAAGCTTCAAGCCCTATGTGTGGTATTCATATTTCGCTTGGAAATTCATTTTTATGAAACCTCTAACATGTTGTTTTAAAATAAATTACGTAAAAGTTTTATAATTTCTTATAGCAGAAAGTACTCCTATGGCAAATTCCATGGAGGACCTTGGCACTATGCTCAATCATCTCGGTAGGCTTTCTCAACTAGTGGGTTTACAAATGAACATGGACAAGACAATGGTCATAGCTAATGCTCATGTATAATGCCCGTGTCATTCCTGTAGCGGTCCTAGTTGGGAATGTGATTATCGAAGTTGGCGATTTATGTTTAGCTTGGACAAATAGTTCAGTTAGGCAGATCCAATTGAGAAAGAAGTCAGTCGACGAATTCAACTCGGCTGAGCAGCTTTCGAAATTTAGGGGATCTTCGCGTCCAATATCCTGCAGCATCTGAATACAAAGGTTAATAACCAATATGTGTTACCAGCATACATATGGCACTGAAACGCTCTAAATATCTGCTTCATAAAAGGCTCAAAGTCGCTCAACGTGCTATAGTCATACTATACTGTAAGGAAAAGACCCTGTACCCTGGGACACTATAGCAAAGAGACTGTGGATGATACTCTAGCAAAAATTGTGTGGAGGACACTATAGCAAAGACAATATAGCAAAGACACCGTGGGTGACCCTATAGCAAAAACAATGTGAACGACACTATGTCAAAGACACTGTGGGTGACGACACTTTATCAAAGAAATTATGGGTGGGTAAAGCAAAAAAGTTTGAGAAATATCCTAAATCAGTTGAACACGTAACATTTGGTCGTCGTCCGTAGTTACCAGTCCTACAAGCACCAATACCATACTCAAGTAATTGAACTACTTCTCTCTCAAAAAAAGTACCTTATAGTAGGATTCCTCACTATATTTTTACTTGAGTTTGCCTCTAAGTGTGAAACATTAAGGGTACTAAATCCGAAACTAATAGCGTGACGAATTAGTCTAATAACTACTTCTTTCCGAGTGGTAAATGTGTTCTTTTATGTGTTACATAATCATGTCGAATATTTTAGCTGTACCTGAGGACTGAGCCTAGACTTCATAGTAATTTTTTGGAAGTTGGATGTCTAGCTTTTGGGTTTATAACTTTTGGTTTCCTATCTTCTGGATTCCTAACTTCTGGGTTCCTAACTTCTAGGTTCCTAACTTCTGGGTTCCTAACTTCTGGGTTCCTAACTTCTGGGTTCCTAACTTCTGGGTTCCTAACTTCTGCGTACCTAACTTCTGGGTTACTAACTTCTGGGTTCCTAACTTCTGGGTTCCTAACTTCTGGGCTACTAACTTCTGGGTTCCTAACTTCTGAGTTCCTAACTTCTGAGTTCCTAACTTCTTATTCGTACCAATTAAGCATATTATTGTCAAGAGAAAGAAGATAAGCGCCTAAAAATCTGGTAAAAGTGACTTTCTTAATATACCTACTCGCAAACCCGGTACAGTTTGTTCAGTGAACACAATTGAATGTTGATTTAAGTAACATAGTCTGAGATTGCTAGTTATACTTAACATAACTTGAAGGCCTTATGTAATGTTTCTTAGATCGGAAACCCTATAGAGAGATAAAGTTATCCTTGATTCTAAGCTAAATTTTCTCGATCAGCAACTGTACTTAAGATTGCTTGGTCAGAATCAGTCAAGCGAAGATATATATATATAACTTGATTTGACCCCTCCATTATATGAAGTCTTGTTGAATGTGGAGGCCTTTAATTATAAAACGAACGCAGTCATCAGTCGCAGGATGTGAACCAAGTGAGTGGCAAGAGTCGTATGAGAAATACATTATATACATATATTAAGGCCACAAAATTACATTTCAAATGTTTTAACGACTTTCATTCCTCATCGAATTAGTCTAGTTTAATTACGTACTAATTAGTGCATTATTTATATAAAAATATGAATAAAATCATTGAGAATAAAAACATCGATCTATTACTTATAATTAATAGGCGATTAATATTCCATAATTGTATGAATATCACATAAAAAAACGTGTTTAGCAATAGTCTAAACTAACTGTACGTGTCTAATTCTTCTATTTTAAGCACATTTAATCAATAGCTACTATTTAATAAGAAAATGATGTAATATTCAGTACCAGTTATAATAACATTTGAAATATAATGTTTTATACTCAGTTATATACCTCGGTTACTTTTCAAACAATTAAAACATGAATTTTAAGTTATTAAATACCTCAGTAAGGCAGTTGTGTTGTGATCGCCGAAGTGTGAATAGTGTTAATAGAACAAAGTGCAAGTTTATGAAATTCGTTAGTGTTTAAAGTGAAATGCCGTTTTGCTGTAAGCAAGTGATCAGACAACTTATATACGAGTAAAATTACGACCAAACTTGGTAATAAATAAGATTATAAATCATTGGTGTCAGTCACAGAACACATAGCAACGCAGAGACCAACAATCTGCTTCTTAATAACGGTTAAAAATGTCTGTATATTATGTGTAACGTAAATAAATTTAACTCGTAATTTTATTAAATATAAATTATTATTATTAATATAATCTTATTTATTACTTTATTAATTTTATTATTAATAAATAATATGTGTGTTTCTATTTCCTATTTACGAACAATTGAATTGAAAAAAATGACCTTCTCATCTTTCATTTGAGGTCGACTTTTTCTTACAAAAATTGGCTAATAAATAACTAACAAAGGAAAATAAGCCTTAATACGTATCCTTTCAGCCTATATTAGATAACATCATTAGCTAATTGGAACCTCCTACTGCGTAATACAATTAGATCGTCAGACGCGTCCTTTCAGAGGTCGAGAACATAATCCATTCCAAATGAGAGTGTGTGCTATGTGTAAACACAATATTTTAGTTTACTTTATAAATAACTAGCTCGTGATTATAAGCCTTATCGTCATTTCATAGTCACACTCTTGCCGTATTTCATAGTTTGCTGCACCTGTTAAACATTTATTATTACTGTTCTTTTGGTTCTTTCCTTGTCGTAATCATGACCGAAATAGTCATATTTTAGTTAGTGGAGTTATTTAAATTTAGTGATATTGCCACAGATATGCGTATAACTTGTGTATACGAAGTTTTCTGTCGGCTTGTATAAATTCCACTTTTGGGCTCAAATCTCCTCAACAGTAGGAGAGATATTGACCTATATCACGCTGGTTAGACGTTTTGATTTGGATTTAATTTCGAGTTTTCCTTGTCTTATATAGATATTTTATGCATACTATAGTCCTTTAGTCGTCTTTTACGACACCCACAAACATTGTAAGGGTTGATAGTATTTATAACCGCCATCCCAAAGCTGTTTAATATCATATGGCAGACGTATACCAAACATATGCCAGTGAGTTATCTTTGACCACTGATGACAAGTGACCACTGATGACAAGTAACCCTGCTCCGGTGGTCGGTCCAACGACGAAGGTGACGTGGTGTTCGGGTGGGTTGCGGGTGTGCGTGCTTACGCTCCTCTGTCGCCCCGGACGGAGTGGTGCGAGGAGTGCGCCGACCGCGACCCACCCCAAAAAAAAGTGAGTTATGTTTTAAAACTTATAAGAAACAATTTTATCATACATTATTTTAGTGTAAATTTTAACTATTACAAGACAGCGTACATCATGAAATTCTTCAAGAGTTATGAGTTCTGTCGACTTAGTTAACGAATAATGTTATAACTTTTGATAAAATGTATTTATTGGCGTGTAGTGGCGAAGTAACTATACAATATCTCTTGCCCGTAAAAGATGACTGATGCATATCTTGGTAACTATACGATTTTATTTCGAGTTTGCCTTCTCTTGCATAGATTATCATCATAATTTCAGCTCATATACGTCCCATTGTTGGGCTCGATCGAGCCTCTTCCATAATAGGATGGAAACCGACTTTACCATGCTGTTCAGACAGGTTGGTATAGGGTTTTATTTCGAATATTCCTTCTTTTGTATAAATGTTACATGCTTATTATATCCCTTAGTCGTCTTACGACTTCCACGGGCAAGATAGGGAGAGGAATCTTACTCCGTCACAACACGGAACACCTAATGCTCTTTGCCTAATAAATATAGCTATTTACTGTAAAGCTATATACAAATTTGAGGTTTACTGAGATTAACGTTATGAAACACCGATTTGGATTTATTATACTAATACAGATTACTCACGGTTTCGCAAAACTTTCGTATTTATAATCTCGGCTAATATACGTCCCACTACTGGGCTCGAGCCTCTCCACATTGGGAGGGAAATTGACCTCACTATACCAGGTTGCCGGATTAATCCTATCAAGGTTCCTAGGCCTTGCAATTCTTGGGTCCATGAACAGCAGTATCACTTACCATCGGGTGTGCTGTTTTCTCTTTACCATCAACAGCATTAAAAAAGGGAATAATATGGAGGTAGTATACAAATTTTCAAAAAAATCGTTCCACGAAATGTTTTTCTTCTTGGTGCATATTCGGAGCCCCTAGTCGGTGCGGGGCCGCTAGGCAGTTGCCTAGTGCGCCTTATGGATAATCCGGCCCTGTTGGTATAGGGTTTTATTTCGAGTTTCCTTTTTTTTTGCGTAAATGTTATATGCGTATTAGATCCCTTAGTCATCTTTTATGATACTACGGGTAAGGTAGAGAGTGGTGGATTGTATTCGTATTCCGTTACCATACGGATAGTATTTATATTATTACTATCGAATTCTCACGGTTTCACCTGCATTTTGTCCATTCCTGTGAGATAACGAGGATGAAATACAGGACACGGTACTTGTGGATATTGTACCTTTCCATTGGTGAAATAATTTTTAGGATCGTTTTGGTGGATTACGCATGACGAAACGTTGCAACAAACAAACAAATAAACAAACGCATTTATAATAACAGTTAATATTTGGTTCTTAGTAAGCAATATGGCTTATATTATTGTATCTATTTA
Organism: Lymantria dispar; assembly: GCA_032191425.1. Lineage (NCBI taxonomy): Eukaryota > Metazoa > Arthropoda > Insecta > Lepidoptera > Erebidae > Lymantria > Lymantria dispar. Next base: position 9,472,324 of record CM063452.1, on the reverse strand, counting down.
TCACTGTGACAAGGGATTAATCACAAAATTCGTGCTTTTTATATTTCTGTTCGGCCATAGTTATTGCATTGACTCGGGTGAATAATGTGCAAGTTATCTTTTGTATCTGTTTGATTAAAAGTATGCTAAATAAACATTCCAGAATAGGGAAATCCGTAGAAGAATGGGTGTAACCGACATAGCCTGAAGAATTATCTTATTTTTTATAAAACTCGACCCTTGCTTTGGGTCCTCCGACACATTTTGATACAAGGCCCGTTGAAGGCAAGCTACGCCACTGATGGGATTAATCCCAATAGAAAAAAATATCTATAGAAAATATTTTTTATTACCGAATTTTATTATTTATAGAAATATACGTAATTTTATGAAATGCGAGACAAAACTCCTGTTTAGCTTAAATAAACCATTTAAACGGGTTTTTTACCTTATCTAAAACACGTGCCGGAACCACGGCCTGTTTCCGGTCGGCACTTACCATTTCCCGGTGAATAATAACATGCCAACACGTTGTTTGCTTATTAACTACACAATTCCTTATGTTGCCTAAATAACTTTAAGCAATTCATTACCTTCACATTCCTTATTGTAAACAATATAGTAGAAACAAAATACCTAAATATACGTAACATTTATAAATATAACAAGTAAATTAGTTTATTTAATTTTTCCTTTTTTTCCTGTGGCGACGGAGTAAGAATACAAATCACCACTCCCTATCTTGCCCGTGGATATCGTAAAAGACGACTAAAAAAGGCTATTATTTTGACATTACAAACATACACTCCAATTTTATTTATTGGTATATATTATGGTAGATGAAGACAATACTAAAAGTAGTAAAAAACCGAGATTTCAAAAGCTTGTAAAATCTAGAAAGAACATTAGCTTCTTTAAGATTTGTATTAAGAACATTATTATAAAGAAAGTCTTAATCGCGGTTTAAATTTGTAATTAATGTAGAGACATATTTTTATTGTTGTAATAAAATCCAAAATCTAACTAAACTGAAAAATATTTTAACATTAAAATCTCTCTTATAAAATAACAGTCCACCTTGATTATTATGAATGATGGTGAGGTTTGAATTATGTGATTCTGTGGTTATTGTATTTCAACATAATGATTGCAGCTCATATATGACCCACGTAGCTCGTCTTCTTTTCTATGGGGAGGAAGTCAGCCTACATACATATGTTGATCACGTGGATTGCGTTGTCTATACTATTACTACTGTATTACTATTTAATATATAAAGCTGAAGAATTTGTTAGTTTGAACGCACTAATCTCAGGAACTACTAGACCAATTAGAAAAATTCTTTCAGTGTTAGATAGCCCATTTACCGAGGAAGGCTATAGGCTATATATCATCACGCTAAGACCAACAGGAGTGGAGAACCAATGAAGAATGTTTGAAAATCGTTTTTTTTTTCTTTTGAGAGCTTCCGCTGCGTAAATCGCTAAATCTTCGCAAAAATCAAGTGTGACAGAATCTTATTATTAAAAAAATTTTTCACCTTCTACGTAAACAAAGTCTTAGGTTAATGTTAGCGTTAGCCCAAAGTATCGATACCACTCGGACGAAGTCGCGAGCAGAAGCTAATGTTATATATTTGTGACCGTCGACCTCATACGCAGAAAAGAAAGGGGTGGTAGCATACAGTATGTTTTTACTCTGTCATCGACTGTTTTTCACCTTAAAACCTTCGACAGATAAATTTTAATTGTCAACAGGATTTGAAAAAATATATGACTTTTATACAACTTCTTCTGTTTTTCGCCTGAGTAAACAGTCACTTTCCTTTAATTTAGATTGAAAAAAAAACTAACTACTATCGCAAGAGATTACTGAAATAAAAATTATTTAAATAGTCTATGTATATGCTAATTTTCATCTAAATCTGTTAAACGATTTACGGGAGAAAGCGTAACAAACATCTATATATAAACATTCGCATTTATCGTCTTAATAGGATGCAAGCAAAGTCTAGACAGAACAAGAACTTGATTTATCAGTCAGTAAACTCATAAAGAAAACCTTAATTTTGATTCAAATCAAATTGCTGTAAGTAGTTTCATTTGAGCACATATACGTATAACTATTGGGCTGGATTGTCCGTGTGGTGACGGAGTAAGAATACAATTCACCACTCCCTATCTTGCCCGTGGATGTCGTATAAGACGACTATGAGATATAATATGCACATAACATCTGTGCAAGAGATGGAAAACTCGAAGTGAAACCCTATACCAACATGTCTGACCAGCATGGTATAGTAGGTCAAATTCCCTCCCATTGTAGAGGAGGCCTGAGCCCAACAGTGGGACGTATGTGGGCTGCGATGATGATGATGATTGGGCTCGAGCTATCTCCACAATAGAAGAGAAATTGACCTATTATACCATGCTAGTCTGATGTGTTGGGTTTATGTTAATTTTCCTTCTCTTGTTGAGGTGTCGGGGATAAAATGTTATCAGACGATCTCTCCGGCACCCCGTAAAAGCGCGGAAGGGGCCGCTGTGGTTTTATTTTGTTTTTTTTTTTATTGCAAACGGTGGCAAACGAGCAAACAGTACACCTGATGGTAAGTGTTGCTGCCGCTCATGGACCTTTACAGGGTCACTGCCTACCGCGAAGAAAGTGAAGGGAGTGTGAATGCGTGCATTGACGCTCGGTGATACCAAGGGCACCACCAAAACCCTCCACACACAAACACCCTCAGAAATTTGGGCTTCCGGCTCTCTCGCTCACCGAACGAAGCGCAGTAACAAATTGCTACTACTCAGACGTCGATTTTCTGCCCAGTGTGGTACTACCCCGGACGGACCGGCCCGCTGCTGTAGACAGATAACTGTCGACAGTGTGGTCCTACCACTCTTAGTTTAGTGGGTAGTTCGGTCACTTTTGTGGCCGGCACGTCCCACGCACACTCTCCCGTCTGTAACCGGCGGGGGATAGTGCATAAATGCATTTCCATAGAGTGAAAAAAAAAAGGTTTTCCTTCTCTTGCATAGACGCTATGCATATTTAATCCCTTAGTCGTCTTTTACGACACCCACGGGCAAGAGAGAGGATGGTGAATTGTTTTCATACTCCGTCACCACACAGAAAACTCGACCTCAATATTCATTTATAGGTATCAAAGATCTTTCTGAAGACGGTAGAAAAATAAAATAATCTTAATATACTTTTGTTTTTGTTGTTTGCAACAAAAGTTTTTCTTTTTCTATACATATTTAAGAGGAACAAAATTCTCGTAATGTATTTCGTTATCATAAATACAAAGTAGGGCAGGCGTGTCTGCGTCCCACGGGTATGAGATATGAAGGTAGGCAGAAGTAATCGCATGTCAGTCATGAGTGTAAACGTAGCCATTTTGTGTCTGATATTCGTACACAAATAAGGATGGATAAATTGTGTATTTCACTATAAACGAGAATTTTTATTTTTATAACTATAAATTAACGAATAACGTCGACAGAAATTTTAGAAATTACTCTATTACAGAATAGTTTGTTTTTGTTGAACCTGTATATTGTTATATACATACTAGCTGACCCGACAGACGTTGTTCTTTTCAAATAAAATAAAAGGAATTGTCCTTGAAATCGATCGCAGCGCCACCTACCGGGTCCAATTGTGAATCTAAACCATTCTCGAATCCCCTTGAACACACGCAACAAATTTCATCAACATCGGTCCAGCCATTTAGGAGGAGTTCAGTGACAAACACACGTACTCAAGAAATATATGTTTTTTTTTGTGGGTGGGCTGCGGTCGGCGCGCCTCTGCACTACTCCGTCCGGGGCGACAGAGGGGCTTAAGCACGCAACTCCCGCAACCCACCCGAAAACCACGTCGCCTTCGTCGTTGGGCCGACCACCGGAGCAGGGTTACTTGACATCAGTGGTCGGCCCGACAGAATACCCCCTATTGGGGTACCCTCCCATCGACCGACGTCCCCCCATCGGGGAGGACGTCGGTCTTTCCTCACGCAGTCGGTCACGTCACCCGCATCCCCGGTCACGTCACTCGCAAGAAATATACATGTAAAGAAGATTAGTGTTAGATTCTCAAATCACAAACATATACATATGTACCGTGTATTTCAGTCAGTAAATATTGGTGGCAGCTGGTGGATCAATCTGTATTACTATACTAACCATCAAATACGTAGTTTATGTAATTTTGTTCATTAATTAAGTATGCATAAATCTTAAGTAAATGATAAACAGTTAACAAAAATTCGCATTCAATTCAAATCCATCCAGCCGTTAAGTTGCAGTATAGATAAATAACCTAGACACCGACGGCAGCGCCATCTGCCAGGCTGATTTGTGAATCTAAATTATCCAGGCCCCCACTTGAATACGTTCACAATAATTCATTTAAATACATCGAACCGTTTAGTTGCAGTATAGATAAATAACCTAGATACCGACTGCAGCGCCATCTGCCGGGCTGATTTGTGAATCTAAATCACCCAGGCCCTCACTTGAATTCAGAAAAATTCATTTAAATCCATCCAGCCGTTTAGTTGCAGTATGGATAAATTACCTGGATTTTAGTTTCGTCCAGTTTTCTTAATTTCTCTGATTTTCTGCGCAACTTTTCTATTTTTTTTCTGTAAAAGGCTTTTCAAAGTATTAGAAAAATCAAAAAGAAAGATGGACGAAATCGGTGAAGTCGTTCTCAAGTTATGTTATTGTCCTGCCTGAACAGCGCCACCTACTGGGTCCAATTGTGAATCTACACCATCCTCGAATCCCCTTAAACTCACACAAAAAATTTCGTCAACATCGGTCCAGCCGTTTAGGAGGCGTTCAGTGACATACACACGTACACTAGAAATTTATATATAAGATATGATTGTACCTGTGTTGTAAAAATAACACAGGTACAATCATCATCATCATCGTAGCCCATATACGTCCCACTGTTGGGCTCGGGGCCCCTCCACAATGGGAGGGAATTTGATCTACAGGTTCAGTCGGTCGTGAGACATGTTGGTATTTTTTATATGGGTGGGCTATGGTAAGCGCACACGCTTATGCCCTACTATTGGGCTCGAGCTTCCTCCAGAATAGTAAGGAAATGGAACTATAACACGTCTGTCAAACGGGTCGCTATAGGATTTTATTTCAAGTTTTCATTCTCTTATTATTAATATATTCTATGTTATACGCTAACTAACTACTAAGGACTCGTCTTTAGTGACATGAGCAAAACAGCCGAAGTTGAATGGTATTCTTACTCCGTTACTCCATGGAAATTCTGTACAATAGAAACTGAATTATCCGGCCCTTGGTTATACGGATTCGCAATTATCCGGATTGCCAACCGAAACCTGTGTATTGTACCTACAAATAGAATTTATGCAAGCATGAACGTGTCTGAAATGGAACGTCTCGCCCGCGCCTCGCGGGATCGCTGGCCCACGCATTTCATTATTGTTTTAGTTAGTAGCATGCCCCGCGGGATATGGATTCCTCTTTTAATAAATGCATAAAATTATATACATACTACATATGCACAAAATCGAAGGTTTTTTATACATTCGATTATCCGGATTTTCGATTATTCGGATTTTTATCCGAATGTCTACCGATAACAATTATTCCGGTTAATCGAGTTTCTACTGCATATACTTAAGTATCTTGTGTTTTCATAGCAAACAACAAAATGACTTTATGCAAATCAATGTCGCCTTATAAATTATCGTAGCATTCGCTACGTCACGTGTAGGCTGTAGCGCCTACGCGTAAAGTCATTTATTGTTCATTCATTAATTTTCTTTGGTACTGTATATCGATGGCTCCTAAGTATAGTGAGTCAACTAACATTTTTAGGTATTTTAACTTTTTTGATGAAATGATAAAAAAATAACCTTATTTATCAATCTCGGTCATAAAAATTAAAAAAATCATTGCAGAAAATCATTGAAGATTTTTCACCTGTGGAAGCTCATTACACCCGCAAAGATACAAATCGTAAATATTTGGATGGATTCTTGTCGTTTCCTAATATGTTTAACCTCTATAAAGAATTGTTTGATCCCGTTAACTATTTAAATGTCCAATGAATCAAGTCGTAATCAATACCAAAACTTAAAAATCCTAGAACAAGAATTTGAAAAAATGTAAACATTTTATCTATGACATGTTCCCCTCTAAAATTGGAATTTTTCAGATGACTCACTATTCGTAGGGGCCATCGATATTATCTTCTGTATTCTGATGAATATCATAAAGATTTTATTTTGAAGACTAATTCTACTACTGCATGCTGCACTAAGCCGTCTAAGTACCGTTGGGCTTGGGCTTCGTACACAACGGGAGGGAAATTGATTTACTATACCATGCTGGACAGACGTGTTGGCATAGGGTTTTATGTTGAAATTTCCTTTTTTTATTGCAAATTGTGACAAACGAGCAAACAGTACACCTGATGGTAAGCGTTGCTGTCTCTCATGCACCTTTGCTAGACCGCTGACTATCGTGAAGAAAGTGAAGGGAGTGTGAATGCGTGCAATAAGATTCGGTAAAACTAAAGACATCACCAAAACCTGCCACACGCAAACACCCTCATAAAGTAGGGCTTCCAGCTCTCTCGCTCATCGAATAAAGCGCAGTAACAAATTGCTACTACTCAGACGTCGACTTTCTGCTCAGTGTGGTACTACCCCAGACGGACCGGCCCGCGGCTGTAGACAGACAACTATCAACAGTGTGGTCCTACCCCTAACAATCTACTGTGGTCCTACCTTCCTTCTCTTACATAGATTATATCTAGGTATCATATTGCTTAGTCGTCTTCTACGACATCCACGGGTAAGATAAGGGACGGTGAGACACACGGAACATGTCCAATAGTGGACGTCAATAGGTTTAAAAGTCATACTAGTGGTGGTACATTCCATTATCCATCTACGTTACATTTCGAATTATAAGCATATAATTTAGTTAAATTGATAGATCTAATCTTGTTTGTATAATAAATATCGGCATTCTCAGAAAAATAATGGCTTAGGATCTATTTAATTTTTAGATAATCCCTTTAACCTATTTCAATATAGATTCAGTTAATATGACGCCATACGATTTTCTCTTAATTGGGAGTGTAAAGATTATACATTCAAATTGGCATTGCCTTATTGCTATTCTGTAGGTCAATATTCGATCGCTAATCCATTAACCACTTACTATTCTTTTATTGTTATATATTATTATATACACAATTAGCGAACGTAAATTACATCTAGATTTAGAATAATAATTTGTGGATCGTAAATAGTATTAGGACTGGCGCCCACAACAAATGGCCCAGTGGTCTATATCTTAACACCTACGCCAACAAGTCAGTCTGAATTATTGTTTAAAATGTTGTTGGTTTAAAAAACCTTCCATGTAATTTTTCGCAATTATCATTAATGCATAGATTTTGTTTATATACTGTTTTATTATATATTTCTTCGTGTGGCGACGGAGTAGGAATACAATTCGCCACTCTCTTTCTTGCCCGTGAGTCTCGAGACTAAGGTATATGAAACGCAGACAACATCTACAAAAGAGTAAACAAGCTCGGAATAAAACTCTATGCAGAACCGTCAATCAAGCGTGGTATAGTAGATCAAATTCTCTTATAGTCTAAACGTGCTCCCAGCTCGACAATGGCATGAGTTGAGATCATGTTGGCAACTATTTTCTTAAATTATAGATAACTAAATTTACTAATGATTTAACTACATTAATTAAATTCGAGGTTTGTATTCTTCATTTTATCTGTGAGAACTGTGAATACAGTCAGCAACTTTACGAGTGACTTTGCATTATATTCTTACTTCGATTTTATACAAAACTAGCTGACCCAACAGACGTTGTTCTGTTCAAATAAAATAAAAGTAGCGCCCCCTACCGGGTCCAATTGTGAATCTAAACCATTCTCGAATCCCCTTGAATGCACACAAAAAATTTCGTCAACATCGGTCCTGCCGTTTAGGATGAGTTCAGTGACATACACACGTACACAAGAAATTTATATATAAGACTAGCTGGCCCAACAGACGTTGTTCTGTTAAAGTCTAAAAAACGGGCCATCTACCGGGTCCAATTGTGAATCTAAATCATTCTCGAATCTCCTTGAACATGCACAATAAATTTCATCAACATCGGCCTAGCCGTTTAGGTGGAGTTCAGTGAAATACACACGTACACAAGAACTTTATATATAAAGATATGTAAATAGATCTCCCAGATCGGTGTTATATAAAATATTTAAATAAATATATATGTAAGAGTTGTATTTAGGACATGAGTAATGTTTTTCTCTTCAAACCCTAGGGATTTGCAAAACATATAATCTTTCAGTGGCTTTATGAAACAAAATCATTTTGAGACATAAATATGCCAAAATACTCGGAATGTTCTATATGAAATATCATCAGAATGCTCGTTTGTAACTAAGAAATTTATTCGTTTACTTCATAAGATAGATATCTTGAGATAGATATCTCGGAGATTATGAATAGATAATACGAAGCAGCAATGAACTCTTTAGAAACATGAATTATTGTAGAACAAATATCCTTTTTGATATGCAAATATCAGGCTTCTAATCTTGATTATCTTATACATTTGTTTGAATAGATTATTTCAACAGAAGTGCGTACGTTAGTTAACGTGTGGCTTAGTTCGATATAATGAGATACGGAAATTCATCATTTTGGCTCATATACGCCCTACTGTTGGGTTCGAGCCTCCTCCGTATTAGGAGGAAAATTAACCTTACTATACTACGCTGGTCAGACAAGTTGGTATAGGGTTTTATTTCGAGTTTTCCCGTAGTCGTCTTTTAAAACATTCACAGGCAAAATAAGCGTCGTGAATTATATTTTTATGCTGTTACCACATGGATACCCTTTAAAAGATTCAAATTAAGTCTTTTATTTCCCTCCGTTTTTAGGGTCCGGTACCCAAAGGGTAAAAACGGAACCCTTTTACTAAGACTTTGCTATCTATCCGTCTGTCTGTCATCGGGCTGTATCTCAAGAACCGTGATAGCTAGATGGTTGAAATATTTACAAATTATGTATTTCTGTTGCTGCTATAACAACAAATACTAAAAATAAAATAAAATAAATATTTAAGGAGGGTTGTCCATACAAAAAGCGCGATTTTTATAGATAAATAGCTAATCCGCCCTCGCTTCGCCACGACTATAACCTATAATAGTCGTTTTAACCGCGTAGTTCCCGTGCCCGTGGGAATACCGGGATAAAATATAGCCTAGTTTACGCCCTGATATTATAGCTTCCCATTGATGAAAGAATTTTTGAAATCGGTCCAGCCGTTTTGAAGATTACCCAAAACAAACAGACAGACAGACAAAAATTTTTTAATTGCTATTTTAGGCATAGGTGTCGTGCAAATGGTTATTTGCACGGTTGTGTGAGCATGAAAAAAGCCTATTATTTTGACATTACAAACAGACACTCCAATTTTATTTATTGGTATAGATATAGATGGTACGGAATCCTACGTGCGCCACTGCGACTCGCATATAGCCGGTTTTTTATTCTACCCTATTAAAGAATAAAATTATTAGTAGACAATCTGGTTATACGACAAGTCGATACATGATACTTAGGTATCACGTATCAGTTTACCCGTCACTCAGACCGGGTATTATGTATGTCGGCTATTCAAACATCCACATACGTATATAAAGGCTTTTATTTATCACTAGTAACCCGCCCTCGCTTCGCTTCAGTTTCAGTCACCTTGACCCGCATTTTAAATCTCCAATTCTATATTGATACGCGACTGTAGTTCATGAAGCCTCCGGTTTGATTCCAGGACCTGATAAAATTTTATAGGGGTTTCTTGAGAGGAAAAATATCCTAAGTAACTCTTTATATAGAGAGTTACCTGGTAGTAAAATATTATTAAAATCGGTTCAGCCATTTGGAAGATTACCCATAACAAAGAGCTTTCTCTTTTGTCTCCATAGGCAAAAAAAAACTTAGTGGTTTTTAGATATAGATATCGTGTAAATATTGTATTTAATACTAATATTATAAACGCGAAAGTTTGTGATGATGTGAACATGTTTGTTGCTCTTTCACGCAAAAGCTACTGAATGGATTTTGATGAAACTACACAATAATATAGCTTACATATCAAAATAACACATAGGCCATAATTTATCTCAGTATTCCCACGGGAAGGGAAACTATGCGGGTAAAACCGTAGGGCACTGCTAGTTGTTGTATAGATTTAGATAGACATTTTTATTGATCGTATAGTGTTTGTATCTATGGTTATTAATCTTAAAAGAACTAAGCTTGCGGTAGCGCATCGTACCATATGGCTAGCCTCCAGCGTAATAGGTCTCATAAAACAAGACCTTTCCATAATGTTGCCTTTATTTTATCGTTCATGAAAGTCTAGACTTTAATTGTGTTCCATGTGTTTTTATTGCAAGGATTACATGTTCGTTGTTAATCTCGAACAACTAAACGTTACTTTTTTATTAAGCTAAGGTCACTGTTACATAGGTATTCAGTTATACATTACATTGTGCACATATTCCTAAAATTCTTATAATATTAGTGCGTAATTTTGTTCTTGTTTTACAAAAATGAAGCGTAATGTATAGTATGTGAGTAAATTTTTAGTTTTTCAGGATCTACACTATACAGTGTATCAGGTTATGTATGGGGCAACTGGTCAAACGGAAACTAGGCAATGGTGGTAGGAAACCATGACAAAAATTTTAAATAAATATATCGATTCGTTAATGAATTAGAGACATGTAAATTTTCCATTTTATCATCGCTTTTTTGTGGGTACTGATTGAGATATTTAGTCAATGATAGAATAAGTATATTCTGCAACATATTCGTACTTTGTTAAATGTTCATTAGAAATTGAATAAAGCAATGATTACGTTCGCATAAACAAGACAAACATCACTTTAAATCAGCTGATCAGCCGATGACCGTTGTCGAGTCGCCTTTGTGCCTATGTTACCATTGAAGCGTTCGCGCAAATCATACCTATTTTTAGTGTCGAAACTTTATATGCCTACATGTATCCTGTCTGTACATGCCTACATAATACGTAACATTTAAGGCACAGACTCTTAGACACACATTTTTGTAATCACTATAACTTTTATGTTATATCATTTTTTTGTGTAATATACATTCTAATTATGATCTATGAGCGTTGAACTACAACATACTCGATCAGCTGCCCCATAACATGATACACCCTATATACTGAATATTAGATGCCTTAGGTTCAGATGTCTGATTCTGAAACTCTCAAAAGATTAGCCGTTTACATAGTAATAATAATTATATATCGTGAAAATTGTCTGTGCTTAACTCTCATTCATCATTTTCGTTTCAGCGTATGTACGTCCCACTGCTGGGCTCGAGCCTCCTCCACAATTGGGAGTTAAAAGTATTCTACACGATGGTTACATGTGTTGGTATAGGGTTTTATTTCGAGTTTTCCTTCTCTTGCATACATATTACATGCCTATTTCATCCTTAGTCGTCTTTTGCGACACCCACGGGTAAGAGAGGGGGTGGGGAATTGTATTCTCTCCTCTTCATCATACGGGTAACTTTAATTGATAAAAAAGCATGAGACTATATAAAAAAACTGTGCGTCGGACACACGAAGCGTAAAATTTTGTATAAAATATTACAGTAATGTTTAGTCAAATTTAATTACCATTTTACCATTGAGGCAGCGTGTTTACCTAATTATTAAAAACCACTGATATAATCGACGGTTTCGCCACTTTATTGCATTTATTGCATGTTTTTTACATGCAATCTTCATTTTTACAATGAATAATAACCGCGCGTATCCTTACTAATATTATAAATGCGAATATAAGTTTGTTTGTTTGTTACGCTTTCACGCTTAAACCGCTTAACCGATTTGAAAAATTCTTTCACCAATGGACAGCTATAATATCAGGGAGTAACATAGACTATATTTCATCCCGGTATTCCCACGGGAATAGGAACCAATGTGATACTTTTTGAACTGGCAATATTATCATCATCATTCTTCCGCCCTTATCTCATTTATTTGGGATCGACGCGATATGTACTGTTCTTCTATAGTAAATTGCAAAAGTTTTAGTAAATGGCATGACAGGCATGTGATATAGGAATGTAATTATTGACCAGACAGCATTAAATAGAGTTCACCGGTCCCGTTGGCCCCGGTCTATGACAATAATAAATACTTCATTATACTTTCATCTGTAAAACAAATCATAAGAATTTAGTGGAGTTTATCTTATCTATAATAATCAAATCACTGCAGTCCACATATGTCCCACTGTTGGGGTTTGGGCCTCCTCAGACCATGCTGGTTAGGCATGTTACTATAGGGTTTCATTTCGAGTTTTCCTTGTCTTGCACAGATGTTATGTGCATGTTATATCCCTTAGTCGTCTTTTACGACATCTACGAGCAAGATAGGGAGTGGTGAATTATTCTTACTTCGTCACCACACAGAGTCTTAGTATAATAATATAATGTTTATATTGATTAGTTTTTTAAAACAAGAGCACAAAATGTAACTCTTGATTAGTTTAGAGAAAATTTATACACTGACTATAGTCTGTTTTAATGACAATAATAATTAAACAATTTCGCTGAAAAGTGTTATATTTTATTTAATACTAATTTCATTTTCAATAATCTATCGTGATATTTACGTTAGATAGATAAAGAAGCTATATAATGCTCTAATCAATCGAAAATATTGATATATTTGGAATCTTAAATATATTTTTAAAGCATAGTTAGGACATCAGTAATTGTCAATGTAGTTTAAGTCCATTCTTTGAAACATTTAATTGTAATTCACTGTACAAAATGTAGCAATAACAATTTTCTGAGCAAATATTCTTTTATTTTAATATAAAATTACAAGGTCGGTAAAGAGCGTGTAACGTGTAAATGGGTTTGGAGTAAATCGTGTTATATATCGCGTTCCGTTCACTCAATACGGTGGTTAATATATTTGTAAGACAATGAAAAAAGAAATAAGCGGGCAAAGGGTAGAAAATTGTCCTGAATCGCTAATTAAGCAATGTATTGTAAAATGCGACACAACCTTTGAATTTTCAGATGTCACTGTGAAAAATATTTTACGTTCTTTTAAATCCCTTAATAATAAAAAAACAGTGGATTTGTGGAGTTTATCAGTAAAGACAGTTAATTATATAATTAATATTATTGCTCCCCACTTGACTTCTGTGTTTAATGGTTATGTTGCTCGAGGTGTGTTTACTGAACTCATGAAAATGAGTAGAGCATCCTTTGTTTAAATCGGGAAGTATGTCAGATGTTAATAATTTTCGACTGAAACCACGAAACTCTTATCAAGAAATTACACCACTATGGGGTCAGGAAAAACGCTCTGGAACTTATAATTGCCTACCTAAGCAACAGAGTTCAGAGTCAATGTTAACGGTGCACGATCATCTGGTTCTGTTATCAAAATGGGCGTTTCATAAGGGTCAATACTGGGGCCATTTCTGTTCCTTGTATATATTAATGACTTACCCTATTATATAGGGGACAATCAAAACATTGTGTTGTTCGCAGATGATACCTCTTTACTGTTTAAAATTAAGAGACAAACGCTCAACAATGCACTGTCTAACGTTGTTCATTGGTTTAATTCAAACAATTTAGTTCTAAATGAGACAAAATCTAAATGTATTAAATTTACTACATTCAATGTGAGACAAGTGGGAACATTGGTTCCCACTTGTTCAAATGAATGGTGTGGCTCTGGACCTTGTGGAATTAACCACCTTTTTAGGCATCACTATAGATAATAGACTCCAATGGGGGCCTCATATTGAAGAACCGTCAAATAGGCTCAGCTCAGCGGCTTATGCGGTGAAAAAAATTCGTGCGTTAACCAATGTTGAAACAGCCAGAATAGTTTATTACCCATACTTTCATAGTCTCATGTCATATGGCATATTAATTTGGGGTTGCTCCGCGGAATTGAATAGAATTTTTGCTCTACAAAAAAGGGCAGTCCGCGCGATATATAGTTTAGGCCCAAGAGTATCACTAAGAGAGGAATTTAAAGAGGTAAATATTCTAACTGTTATATTTCAATACATATACGAAAATGTAAAGAAAAATATCGGTTACTTTGAAAAATATAGTGACATTCATCATGTAAATACTCGGAATAAGGATAAATTAGGTGTACATAGTACTCGTCTTCAACAAATTAATAGATCCTTCATGAGGCAATGTATACGATTCTACAACAAATTACCAATTAATATTCGAGATATGCTAGTTAATAAGTTCAAAAAAGCAATCAAGAGCAGATTTTGTAGAAAAGGTTATTATAAAATCTCGGCTTATCTTGATGATAATACAGACTGGTCATGAGCAGCTCCTCATTCAGGCATTTTCTCATGATTTCAGAAGGTTACACACGTCATGTTTATTCTATTGTTGTTACTATAATTGTAAAGCGTAGCGTGTTTTGCCAAACGAATTTGTTATATAATTTGTGTTTTATGTTTGTGGCACATGGTATTGGTCATGCTCACTGAAGGGTCTGCTTACGGTAGCTACGAGGAGCGGGTCACTCCCTTCCCTCCATTGTGGTTGAGGGGAGTGATGGCTGCTCTAGTGGTTAACTCGCGATCGGGTGCCGCTTGCGGGATCTGGGCCAGCCATGGTACTTACTTTTTCGTAATATTTAATAATTGTATTGTATGATGGTTCGAAAGGCATCACACTGGAGCTATTAATAGACGTGTTGTATATTATTTTATATAAAATAAAAAAATAGTAAATGAATAAAAAAGAAGACAATCCCACTTGAGTTTCTTGCCGGATCTTCTCAGTGCGGTCGCGTTCCGATCCGGTAGTAATTTAAGGTAAAATGTAAAAAAATTACCATATGTAAGTGCCCGCGCGGGGTTTATACATAATAAAGGATTTGAATTGAATTGAATATAACATACAAGAGAAGGAAAACTGAAACTAAAACTCTATACCAACATATCTGACCAGCATAGTATAGGATGGCGCTCCTATTGTGGAGGAAGCTCGAGCCAAACAATGGGCTGCATTTGAGCTATAGTAATGTTTCCATCATAACTCGCCTAGACGGTCTACGGCGATGGAAAAACAACATAGGTCACCATAATTGTCTTTAATAGCAGCGCCCTGCGGTTTCACCCGCAGTCCCTCTTCCCGTGGGAATATCGGGATAAATTATAATTTAAGTTATAGCTTATGTGTTAGTCTGATATATAAGCTATATTATTGTGAAGTTTCATCAAAATGAATTTAGTAGTTTTTGCGTGAAAGAGATCTTCACATCCTCACATACTCACAAATTTTCGCGTTTATAATATTAGTAGGATTTATATATATTACTCTCTCCGTTTATTAAGAGACCATCAAAAGCGTTATCATCACCATATTCTGGCAGGATCCTGAGTAAATACCCAAACAGTTTATAATATGCGAAGAAAAGTATATATGTAATTCAACGTATTGCTAGAATACGTCGAATTCTTATTAAATAAATATACAGTTATTTGCATATGTATATCTTGCTTAACATTTTCATATATATTACAAGACGACTACATACCCAACATTGAGTCGATTCAAGGATAAAGTTACATTACCGGTGTCGAATACACACTCTAACAACCCTCGCCTAATGTCATGATAAAATGAAGAGATTTTCAATAAACCCCATTCGACCCGGTTTGTAAACACCGCCTGACAAGAATACGAGCAAACACTAAAACATGCTAAGGGTGGGTTTTCGCTGAATTCTTTAGTTTTCTGCGAACTGGTGATAAATTTCCTTATTTGTACAACGGTATTCATATTATATCTAGAATGTTCTAGTTAATTCTAAACATTCTAATCTTTTAGTTGTAATGCAAGTAGTAAATTTTATTAACATCATTATCTTGGCTCGTATACGTTCCACTCCTGGGCTCAAATCGACGCAACAACAGAAAGGAATTTGGCCTACTATATCACCCTGCTCAGAAGAATTGGTACAAGGTTTTATTTCGAGTTTATTTTCTCTTCCATAGATATTATATTTTTTTTTATTGTGGCAACACCCTGCACTTAGAAAATAAGCCTTGCATTGCGGAGGACTTTAAAAACATATAAGTAAAATAGTTTTTATAAAAATAAAACCGACTTCAAAACGCAATGCAGAGTAAACGAAAAGATTGTTGTTACATTTTTAGATTTTTGTTGATTTTTCAAAAACCGCTTGTCCGATTTCGATAAAATTATCAACAGGAAAAGAATTTTTCAAATTGGTTGGCCAGTGACGGAATTATGCGCGAACAAACAAAGAAAAAAATAGAAACATCCGAATTGAGAACCTCGTCCTTTTTTAGAATTCGGTTAAAAATTAAAAACACAAATTCAGTGTTAAAAACACAAATTCGGTTAAAAATTAAAAACACAAGTTCAATACATTCAGTGTTAGAACAACAATATGCGAATCGCACAAATTGTTGTCCTGCGTGGGATTTTGACCCACGATACATAAAGCCTTGTCATCTTTTACGACACCCTGGGTAAGAAAGGCGGTAGTGAATCGCATTCTTATTTCGTTACCACACGAATTTTTACAATTTAACATCGATCATAAAAATGGCACTTTCTATATTTCAAATATTAAATTATGTTGTAAGAAGGATTTGATGCAACTTTGTACACATATTGCAGTATGCTCACAGATCTCGCTTTACTGCCAAAAAATAAAAGTTTTATATTTACAAAAGGCCAATCTAACACAGCCATAAAAGAATTCTAGTCAGAACTACTGCTGTATTTTATTTATTTAAGTATACTATATAAGTTGGGTAACCGAGCGTCGACAGATAGGTTACTTATAAATAAGTATAGTTTTATTACGTTTTGTGACAAACGAACAAGCAGACTTGATTGTAAAGGACTGTCAAGTCAGGTTGCTCACCACAAGATGGGGTTTGTGCTTGAGCTGAAGTGTGGTAGCAAATATGTTATTAGACTAACATCGATTTTCTGACTGAGATAAAATTCCGGACGAGACATACGAAAACTTTATATGAATCGGAGACAAGAAATCAGTAACGGTAGTCCGCTGAAATGACATAAAGATCTTGTTGTACCTTTCTTCGCTCTGGGCGCTTTAAATAGGGTTTAAGAATACCCCGTTCAAAAAAACAACATAGACAATACTGTATCCAAAAAAAGAACGTAGCACGGCTTTGACAGGTAGTACATTTTTTTATAATTTAGAAGTTTGGTCTATGACAAAAAATGACGCTAGGAGCGCTGGCAAATTGATAGAATGATTACCGAATGACAGCGTCTGCCGCTGCCATATTGTATTTACATGGTTTACAAATGGCTGCTTGTTCGTAGGACTCGTGCGCATTTTGTTTTAAATCACATGTATTACTGCTCGTTACTGATTTGCATAATCACGTATAACGTAGACAAGAAAAAGAAATATATATAGAAAGATATATAATAAAGATACAAATGAACAATCTATAGATACTACTCTATTTTAATTTCAAGTCATCTATACGTATATAGATGTCATAGGTAGATAGATTCATACTGAAATATAGCTGCGTAGGTAGTAATAACAAGCTCACAAGCGCCACCAAGGGGATAAAGATGATTGCTGTCCAAACTTACTATGGTGACGTACTGTCTTATCTGTGTTATACTTTATAATTTGTGGAACGTATTCAATAGCCTGTTCAAAAAAGGAGTGTTGCTACTGGAAAATATATTTCTTCCTCACACCAATGTTATAATGAATCAAATAAATTAAGGAAACGAAAATTTGGAAATTAATCGCTTAGTGTTCGTTGTGTTAATTAACTGTGTGCAGAATTATGTAAATTTGCCTAAGGAGCCAGTCTCTCTATTATGTCAATTGAAAAGATTTAAATGTGCTAATTATATTTCAAAAGCTAGTCAATTTCAAAAACCTTTTTATATATACACTTGAATGGAATGCGGCGATTGCCTCCTTCCAAAATTCAATATGGCGCCCGAATTTTATTGCTTGACATTTTGTCTACATGAAACGGACTAGTACATTTACTATTGTAGAATAAAATATGTAGATACTATTTGTAAGATGTTGTCGACCACGTCTCGAATACAGTCGCTAAATAAATCTATGTACTTCTTTATCGAGACATATTCACGAATTAGTATGTCTTGTTGATCTTTTGGGGTCGTATGAAATAAAATAATAAAAATATGAATTCCTATAGAGCGATGAAGAGCAATATTAATGTTTTAGAAGAGTTTATTTTTAATTGAAGTTTCTTATAGGAGGGCTTTAAAATTCTGATCCACGAACTTTTTGAGTGACGAAAAATCCATGAGAAAAAAAGTTTAAGCAACTGCTATGTCGCCTACTTACGCGAATTTTTCACACACCTCTAAACTCTTTCTTTTTTCTTCCCTTTTTTCTTAATCTTCAAATATGAAATTAAAATGTTGCTCTGTAATACAAAAGTTTCATTATTGCCTTTCATGGCAGAGGAACAAGTAGTCCTGACTTGATGGTAGATGATAACTGATCATTACCTTCTGCAGTAATACTAGTAGGGGCACAGTCAGGTCGTGATAGCCGCCGGCTTTGTTGGTCTCGCGCCCTGCTACCACTTAGACGTCCACTCCAAACGAGTCGGCAATTTATGGATCATCTCATCATCACCTCAGTACTCATAAGTCTCACTGCGGGGCTCGAGCTACCTCCATAATAGGAGGGAAATTGATCTGCTATATTACACTGGCCAGTTTGGGAGGTAGATTGGGAGTACCTAATGTCTTGTTTGCGTTTGGATATCGGTGAAGACATACGCTCAATTCACTTTTATAATTTTATGTAAATAAATAAATGATAAATAAAATCTATGCTATTCAAAAGTGATTTATAAATAATTAAAACATTTCCCTGTAATGTAACAGTTTCATTTCTATCGTGAGCCTTTACGACATACCCTGTATAATATTTCGAGGTCATATGGTATTTATCAATGTAGGAATTTATTTATGAAGCCAATTTTAATTGCCTTTAGATAACAATCATTTACATTTTAATTTTAAGTACTACAATTTTATACATTTAGTGAAGAATATCATATTGTTTTAGAAGTTTATTTTAGAGTTTTATGGGTTGCCCATTGACTAAAATATTATTTTATTGTAGAAATATAATCTATGGATATTTATCGATTTAGGACTTCCCGAAAACTTTGTAATTGTATAAGAAAGTGAATATTTTTCGTAATTTATTCTGCATTACAATTTCCAAATACCAAACCAATTGGTATAGCAGGCGCTGTAGTTTTATGTTGAATACACAGAGAATTATAAGACAAAACGTCCAAAATACATGAAATTACCTGGATTGTTTCATACGTTATTCACAAAAAGGCGCAGTCACTTGATTATGAAGCCTTTTAACGTTTATCGAAATTAATAAAAACGAGCCGAACGGTGAGGTAGTAAGACTTTATTCATCATCAATGGTCTTAGTAGTGGGCGTTTTTTCTCTCTTCATTTAAGGGGAATCTTTTATATTTTAACGTATAATCCCCGAACAAAGAAAATAAAAATATCCTAAAATTATCTATACCAATAAATAAAATTGGAGTGTCTGTTTGTAATGTCAAAATAATAGGCTTGTTTCATGCTCACACGGTTATTTGCACGACACCTATGCCTAAAATAGCAATTAAAAAATTTTTGTCTGTCTGTCTGTCTGTTTGTTCCGAGTAATCTTCAAAACGGCTGGACCGATTTCAAAAATTCTTTCACCAATGGAAAGTTATAATAACAGGGCGTAAACTAGGCTATATTTTATCCTGGTATTCCTATGGGAACGGGAACTACGCGGGTAAAACGACTATAACCTATAACCGAAGCGAAGCAAGGGCGGATTGCTAGTACTACATAAAACAATTTTGAAGAGAATGTACGCTTTCTTTTATTCCCATCTTTGCAATTTTGTACAATAATTTGGCCTCCGAGGACATAGGCGAGGCTAAGATGCTATTAGTAGTGGACGTTGGAAAAGATGAGTTAAAAAATAAGCAAGTAACATTACTGCAATAAAATAAGTGTGTGTGTACTTATATACCCACGTAACAAGTTATAGGTACTTCTTTGGCGTAACAAGATAAAACTCTTTCTAAAAAGTTTACCTTTCGCGTCATCCTACGTTTGTAGAAAAAATTACACTAATAATAGAAAAAAAAATGTATTTAATACGTAAAGTTTTATCATAACGCATTATCTAGTTGACATTTGTGACGGTGTGCGCGCGAGCATCGCAAAAAATGTTGTCTAGCTAACTTTAGGGTGTCGATTATTCGTGACAATAGGAGCGCGCATCAAAAAAAATTATTTTCATATTTCCCTAAAGGACCAATAGAAGTATTACTTTAAAAACTTAAAAAAAACTATAGAAACACGTCGAATAATCGTGATATAAGCAGCGATCCCTCTCATTCCCTCTAGAGAAGTCATCATCATCATCAGCATCATCATCTCAGAACATATACGTGTCACTGTCGGGCGCGAGCTTCTCTCACAATAGAAAGTGACCTACCACACTGGTCAGACGGATTGGTCCGAATTTTATATCAATAATATCTTGTCTTGCATAGATGTTAATATCTGGTTGACCGAGCGAAGCTCGGAATATTTTTGTCGAATTTATTTAGATATATATTAATAAAAAATAAAAAATAAATAATGAATAGAGAATAATAATAACACCGAGATTCGAACCGACGCTGTTTGAATGCCACAAAAACCAAAATTAGAACCGGCCGTCTCTCCAACTTAGCTATCGTAACTCATGACGTTGACAACGAAATTTGAATTCATATTCTTTTAAAATTTAATGTCATTATATTGTTTTATTAAAAACACGGACAAAACAACATTTTCTAAAATACTACTACATAATAAAACCTAGCTAGATCGATTTTTTGGACCCGAAACCTCTAGTATGCCAAGTTTCAACAAAATCGTTATAGCCGTTGCCGAGATCCATATGACATCCATATTCATATATATCCATATATATATCCATATATATATCCATATATATACATATATATATATATACAAGAATTGCTCGTTTAAAGATATAAGATAGGCATATTATAGCCATTAGTTATCTTTTTCGACACCCGGTAAGACACACCACGGGTAAGATAAAAGGTGATAATTTGTATTCATACTTCAACCATTACACACCCCAACCAACTAGTGGTTGGGGCGGCTTCCTATAGACCCTCCAAAATTTCATCCATCCGACGTCCTCGTCACGTCCTCGACGAAGAGGACGACAATATCACACTCGCTCAATAAAGAGCCTACACGGCCCGCGAGGCCTTAACAAACAAATATCCGCGGTTCCGTCCTCGCCGTCGAGGTGCGAAACCGCGCCGCGCAAAAGTCACGACTAAAAACGTGGGCACGCCCACTTTGCCTTCAGCGACGCCCCAAGCCGAGGTCCGTTCCCCACAGGGGGAGCCCTTGGGCGATGTCGCTTAGCATACTTTTCTCCGGGTTGAGAGCCCTCAGCGCTCACCCATAGTCCGCGTCAAGCTGTCAAGGCCATCTGCGGCCACCAGCTGTACACACACAAAAAAAAAAAAAAAAATTCATACTTCATCACTGCACGGATAGGTGACTAGGAGAGTACCCGTGTTCAAGAATTTCAAATATGATTAGGTATATATTTCCGTATGGTGATGGAGTAAGAATACAATTCACCACCCTCTTTCTTGCCCGCGGTTGTCGTAAAAAACGACTAAGGGATATCTTGTGCATATAACAACAATGCAAGAGAAGGGAAACTCGAAATAAAACTCTATACCATTTCGCCAGACCAACGTGGTATAGGTTAATATCTATCATGTTATGGAGGTTTGAACCCAGCAGTGGAACGTATGAGAGATGTGATGAATAAATGAGTAAATATATAATCTTGATGTATTAAAAAAGATAGAGAACGAGTCAAGAGAATGAGTCATGAGATCCTGAAAGAATATAGATAATGAATGATAATATCTTTTTTTTTGTTGTACAGGTGGTCAACTGCACGGCGCGACTCTATGGCTGGTGGGGTGTGGAGCTGCGACGCTGATTGTGGCTGCATTGTTAGCGCTAGCATGTTGGATCGCACGACGCAGACATTCGCTTGCACACAAGTTAGGTAATATACCAATGCAAGGCCAATACTTAATATTAATTTTGGCGCATTTATGCCAAAAACATGTTACTTATTTTATTTGATACTACTCAAACTTCATTTTATATTTTACTAGCTGACCCAACAGACGTTGTTCTGTTCAAATGACAGCAGCGCCAACTATCGTGTCCAATTGTGGATCTAAACCATCCTCGAACCCTTTTGAGCACACACAAAAAATTTCATCAACATCGGTCCAGCCGTTTAGGAGGAGTTCAGTGACATACGCACGTACGCAAGAAATTTATATATAAAGTTAAATTATGTCGTCTTTATTATGTCTATTACCGTTGCCTTCTTCAAATTGGGAAAGAAATACAGTTATGCTATTCCGATTGAGATAGCGTTTTATTTTGAGGCTTCTATTTCTTGTTACTAGTTTCCTTATGCTTCTTTTCTTATAAGTTCCACATGTTAATAAGTATTTACAAATTTTAAATCGGTAAAAGAAACTATTCAGTGTTAGTTTAATCGCTCGAGTCAAGCTTAGATTTGAATTCAAATTCTTTTTAGCTATATTACCGTTTTCAAATGTTCATGAGTGGTCGGTCCGATTAAAAGGAAGAAGTAGGATGTCTGACAGTTTTGGTTCATCATGTCGTCCTTTTTTTATTGTAAACGGTGGCAAACTTATAGTTCAATGATAATTTAATATGAACTTTTTATTAATAATCAAAGTTGTGACAATGATGTTTACCGTGTGCCTTCTTGTTATAATTTTAATCGATTTGACAATATGTATGGTCACTGCTTAGCTCTTATGTAATGTAGCATAGGGCAGTATTATGTTTTATAGACTATAACTTGTTTCGATAAACAGCCTAACTAATCAATAAAAACATTCATTTAAAACTTCTTCCTTTCTCTTCCGTGTAGTGACAGAGTAAGAATACAATTCCCCATCATTTTTTTTAACCGTTGGTCATAAAAGACGGCTCAAAGATTATTGCAGATAACGTCTATCCAAGAGAAAGAAATATTGAAATGGAAACCTTTACCAAAACCCTCCTTTCATTGTGGAGGAAGCCCGAGCCCAATAGGGAATATAGGAGTTATGTGAGCTGGGAACAGCGGCGTAGCTACCGCTGTATCAACCGTATCAATAATACGGGGCCTCCAAGCTACAGAGACCCCTAATAAGCAAAATTTTGCAATTTTTTTTGACACCGTCGCTTAATCTCTAAAAATAAAGGTATATCGGGTTTTCACTTCAGAAATAACAAAAGTCAAGAAAAGCAATTTTTTTTCCTCCAAGTTAAGCAACATCCTAAATCGGTTATTGCGTAATGACTTTTTTTTTCTCGGAGGAAGTGCTAACTTATAATCAATTTCATGCAAGCATCTTTGTTTCTTATATGAGAAAAAAAGCATTTTTGTTACCGTGCGGTGACGGAGTAAGAATACAATTCACCACTCCCTATCTTACCCGTGAGTGTTCTAAAAGATGACATGATATAAAACGTATATAACATCTGTGCAAGAAAAGGAAAGCGCGAAATAAAACCCTATACCAACACGTGTGACCAGCATGGTATAGTAGGTCAACTGCCCTCCTATTGGGGAGGAGGCTCCAGCACAGCAGTGGGTCGTGTATGAGCTGACACGATGTGAGAATTTGTTTACCTTCATTTGGGTCCCTAATTAATTTTTATTCAGGATCCAAGGCATGCTACACAACTGGCTGAGATGTACAGTTATAAATTTAAATTATTTTTGATGTAGGAGGCAAGCGTGGTCCAGACAAGGCACTGGTGTTCCAACCACCGCGTCGCGCTACAGCGGTCCGCTCACCGGGTTCAGCTACGCACTACCTACGCAAATCTCCATCACCGACCGCCGCTGCGCCTCCAGCACCACCCGCCCCAGCCAACTCGCCACCCGCTCAACCTACACCTAATAACACTGCTACTACTGTAAGTATAACAGAACGGATGGCGTAGTGGTACTGACCTTCAGTGTCAGTGTCGCGGGTTCGAATCCCATGCAGGACAACACTTTGTGCGATCCACAAAATTCTGAACCACAAAATTCAAAACAATGTTCTGAGTCTGGATGTAATTTGTGTCCGTTAATAAAATGTTTGTAAAGTCCCTCGCAATACAAGGTGTTTGGTTTTTTTTTTTTTTTTTTTTTTTATGGGTGGGCTATGGTAAGCGCACGCGCGGTCCAATCCGTCCGGGGCGATGAAAGGACGGCGCGCGGGCCCATAACCCACCCGTACCCACGCCACCTCGTTGTTGGGCCGACCACCGGAGCAGATGTGACTTGTCGTCAGTGGTCGGCCCGACGGAATACCCTTTCGGGTACCCTCACCTCTCGACGTCCTGGGACGTCGGTCGCCGTCGCGCGGTTAGCCTCTCTGCGGGTGACGGACAATTCCCCGGTCCGATCACCCGCGCCCGGCTAGGGCGGCATTAGGCGCAGATACTCGCGCCTGCGCCGCCCGAGTCGCCGGCGGCGGAACGTGTCGCCGAATAGGAGCTCTACTCGCACACGATCCGCCGCCTCCTTCCGTGAGATTACGGCCTCACAGAAGGCGGCGACCGCGTCCCAGTTCCTGACGCTGACGAGCATCTCCCTGGCGATGGTCGACAGCGCCAGGTCGGCACCGATAATTGCGACGAGTTCACGGCGATCCCCCTCCCATGCAGCACACTCCTCGAGCGTGTGCTGCGCCGTGTCCTCGTCGCAACTGCAGTGGTGGCAGGACGGTGTGCTCTCCCTCCTGACAATCTTGTGCAGGTACTTCCCGAAGCAACCGTGCCCCGTCAGCACCTGCACCAGTCGGAAAGAAAGCACCCCGTGCGTCCGCTCCAACCACTCCATCAGCACCGGCCGGAGGGCCTCGACGGTCCTGACACCGTACCGAGGACTCTCCAGCCGGACTGCCCAACGGGCAATGACTTCTCGGCGGGCGTCGACCCGCCAGGCGGTGATCAAGGTGTTTGGTTTAGGTTTACCTTTGGGTGTTTCATTATAGCGCCTTCTTCAACATCTCATCATATAAGTACCACTATTAAACTTAGGCTTCCTCTACAATAGAAGGGAAATTGACTGACTATACCGCGCTGGTCAGACGCGTTGACATAGGGTTTTATATCGAGGTTTTCTTCTCTAGCATAGATATTATCAGCATATCATAATCCCTTAGTCATCTTTTACGACACCCACGGGTAAGAGAGGGGGGACTGTATTTGTACTCCGTCACCACACGGATAACGTCTTTGTACATTTTAGAAAATTGCTAATTTCGACCTTAATCAAATTTTATATATCCTTTAGTCGTCTTCTACGATTCCCATGAGCCAGATAAATTGATGATTTGAATTTTCTCTCCTTTCGCAAATCACGGTTTCTATTTTGTATTGCACTTTGTTTAGCCAACTGGAGGCAACAGTCCTCATTCCCCAACGGCACCCACCGAACCAACTCCACTCAGCAAGGAGCTTGCCGATGCCAATGCCACTGAGAAGACCAAAGTCGCTGAACCCGAGAATACTGATGGACGGCTTGGTGATCTTCACTTCAAATTACGGTAAGTTGATTTTATGACCATTCTTCATCATTTCAGCTCATATACGTCCCACTACTGGACGCAAACCTTTTCCTACTAATATTATAAACGCGAAAGTTTGTAAGAGAGGATGTTTGTTGCTCTTTCATGCAAAAACTACTGAATGGATTTTGATGAAATTTCATAATAATACAGCGTCCATATCAGAATAACACATAGGCTATAATTTATCCCTATATTCCCACGGGAAGGGCAACTATGCGGGTAAAACAGCAGGGCGCTGCTAGTCCTCAATAGTTATCCATCTCTTGCATAGATATTATATGCAGGTTATATCCCTTAGTCATCTTTGAACAGGTAAGATAGGGAGTGGTGAATTGTATTCTTACTCTGTCACCACACGGAAAATGATAACAGATACTATTTTTTTTTATTTCCTCTCATGATCCTCATATGTTTCATTATTGTGCGTACAATACCTCTCCGATTGGAGACATATTATTTTAAGTCAAGCTTTCCAACTCCTGCAGTGATGAATTCTACTTATATCCCCTGTCGTCTCTATTGTAAAGAAAGTATTGGTGACACTCTGTTTCTTTCACTCCATCGTCATGGATATCAAAGATATTTGCTGTTTCTAAAGTATTTAAATAAGTACGTATTGTTCAATCATATATATGATACGATAGTCGTGAGCAAGGACGATTTTATTTATTTTTTAGGTTATGATTTGTGGCCGATGACAGCCGTAAATCTCTGTAAGAAGTATTAATTATTGTTTATCGATTTATCAATACTAAGTTTGATCAATTCATCACTATGCACAATGAGTGCACCCCATGCAATACCTTACAGACTAATACATAGAAATTATTCGTGATCTGTTGAAATAAGGACCATTTTGTCTCCATACGTACAAATACCAAATATTATTTACTATTATGATTGCCCGATTGATTCTATGTATGTTGTTTTACAACAATATATGTATATAGATATGAGGCATAATACACTCCGGCTTCGCTAATAAGCGAATCTTTAACCTTTTTATTTTCGATTCAATCAGCTTTAAACTTTACAATAATATTGATGGATTAAAGTTTGTTTTTAAGGGACGGCCCCCAATAGAATCTATTGCTTTCCCTCGTATAACAAACAATCAACAGACTTGGTCGCGTTGAACTTCTATGGAAAATTGCTATTTAGTATTTTTGATTCGAGATAAATTACTAATTAGCAGTTTAACTTGCATTTAAGAAATATTCTCATATTTTAAATAAATATTTCATTTACATAGAAATAGCATAGCGATTAATTTGTAGAAAAAGGACATATTAATATGATTTAATAGATTAAAATGTGGTGGCAGAATAAGGCTAATCACCATCCCATTTCTTGCCAGTGAGTATCGCGGCAAAAACGACTAAAGGATTTCAATATGCATATAACATCTATGCAAGAGAAGGATTACTCGAAATAAATCACTTTACCAACATGTTTGACCAGCTTGGTATAGTAGACCAATTTTCCTCCCATTATGGAGGAAGCTCGAGCCCAGCAGTGGGACATATATGGGCGGTGATGATGATGATAAATTATGTAATACATCGTGTGACACTACTACAAAAAATGTATAAAAAATTCATCTTAAAGCTTAGAATAATAACGTATAGAAGGATAGTGTCGCTACTTCCAACGTTCGAAACATGAATCTAAAAATGCTACACGCGCGCAGACGATTACACACGTACACACGCACACCATTATACAAATTATGAAATCAAATTTTGTTTTTATTAATATAAATCGTCGAAATAATTTTAAAAGTAATATTAAAAACCTTTTTAAGTTTTTCAAATGTGTTGTGACACCATTTGAATGCACAAGCCGTCATAATTACCTATTTATTTTTTAAGAGTTGCGCACGTACGTGCAGTACAGTGACCTTGTACACTGCGGGGGTTCCGGTGTAAGCTTCATTAGGCTCCAATTGAAATGCTTCACTTTTTGTGCGTGAACTTACCTTCTATACGTTATTATTCTAAGTTCTAAAGATGATTTTTTCTTTTAAATTATTTTCTACCCTTTATAAGAATTGGGCTGGCAGCTATCTCGTGGTGACTAAAGTGGAAGTACGATAGGTTATAAGACCTTAAACCAACCTTTCGTCGTCTCAAACTGTCGGATGGGTTATATAGCTAGATAAGACGAATTGAAAAAAAATCGCAAGTGTCGCAACTAAAGTCTATGTCATAAATATATAATTTACATTGACAATATAAATTTCATGCGAATATTCGCATATAGGTTTCAAATATAATTAATTAAACAGACCCATATTGCCTGTGCCTGCATTTAACGTCATCTTGAAATATCTCCAACGTAGTCATGTCACTTTGGGTTATGAGCTCTCGACGCTCACCTATCAGTCCGGGTAAAGTTATCATAGTCACAAGCGGCTAACAAGTCATAGTCATACAAAAAAAATAGTCGAATCACTGGGGTAAATTCTTCTACATTACCTCATACGTATCTTGTTTGTGGTGTACTACTCGAGAAGGTTCTCGATTAGCATATTCTCCACGAATTGTCGATTCATCGAGCGGTGTGGTCAGCGATTTTTTTCTAGGGAAGACGAACTTCAGTACTAATAATACCGTTATTACTTACCTATTCTACTCGTATATAAAGGAAACACATGCTACGATGCGTCACATATTTCTGCGTAACGAAGCCCCTGATATAAATGCAATGGTTTTTAAGAGACTCTGATATTATTTTTTTATTTCCAAGTGCTTGCAACTTGAATACTACAACGAAATATATACTTTAATTAAGGATAAACACAAACGTTTTTATATTTCACATGAGTTACTCTATAATTTACATAGAGTAGGCACTTCTACAAATGATTATTATTTAGAAAAATTACGTAATATCTATATCAAAATACATCCCGAAGGGCATAAAAATAGACAAAGAGCGAGTAATAAGAGAATTCTTATTATATTTTTTACCATATATTTACAGTTTTAGTTAAAATAGCTTTAGTGGATTTGTCGTAGACCCCCACCTAGAGATCGCCTGATAACTCGTAAAAGTTTTCATTATAACTTCACGGAATTAGACAATATTAAATAAGGAATCATTATAATCATAGCCCATATATGTCTCACTGTAGGGCTCGAGCCTCCTCCGTAATAGGAGGGTAATTGTCCTACTAGGCCACACTGCGTTTGTATAGAATTCTACTTTAAGTTTTTCTTCTCTTCATCATCATCATCATCAGCTCATATACATCCCACTGTTGGGCTTGAGCCTCCCCTATAATGGGAGGGAAATTGACCTACTACACCATACTGGTCAGGCGGTTTGGTGTAGGGTTTTATTACGAGTTTTCTTTTTCTTGCACAGTTGTTATATGCATAATATATCCCTTAGTCGTTTTTTACGACACCCACGGGTAAGATAGATAGGTGAATTGTATTCTTACTCCATCACCACACGGACTTTCTTCTCCTGCATAGATGTTATACGCATATTATTATAAGGTTCGTATGCGGATAAGGATTAAACAATTAATTTAATCTTTTTTTAAATTATAACAAAATCAAAGCGTAGACTTAAACATAATCCTCAAGTTATTAAAGAATGCCTTGAGACAGTATTATCGTTAAGCCGAATTGTCAACTTAAACCAATGCTACTTAACTTGTTTAATATGTCTAGGCTTGTGGACTACCAACATTTAATCCAGGCTCTCGAAATAATTCTATATAACGCCTAAAGTCTGTGTTTCATTAACTATGTATTATATAAAAACGTACTCTGTTTAACATAATCCAATATTAATTTGAAATAAAAGTTAACAAATGTATAAAGGCGTGTTTCATAATTATGTAATTCTGTGATACAGTACCTAATAACCTCTTTTAATAGTACTATTTTCATGTATCTCCGATTCACGGCTATTTTTCAAGGGAAGATACCCGGTCCTTTGAAAGGCTAGATGGGGATATGGATCCAACACGCAGAGGCTTTTGGAGAAAAATGTAAAATTGGGATGGGACATCTACCGATGACACTCCACTTCTGCACATAACACACGTGGACTGCCAACGGTAGGTGTAAAACTATTGTGTGATGATGGTATCTAATAACTGTTTATGAGGTTGGAGGTTTGATGGACTGGTTAAACTAAAAACTATTGATTGAAAAACTGTCGTCTGCCTTCAATACCTTTATGGTCTTGAACTTTGGCAGACATTGACTCGCCAACTCACTGAATGGGCCCCCCCAAACAGTCGCCACAGACATGCAGGCCATACGGGCAACAGGCGGACAACATTGGTGCAAGTGGCTTGGGGTGTCGAGCGATGCGGCGCCGGTTTCATCATCGCAAGTCCCCGATAACCAGAGACCCGCAGTGGTTTCCCCATAGTTATGCCCTTTAAAATAACACTTCCACCCCCGAGTATATAGCTCTGGCAACCCCTCTCTGATCAGCCGTTTAAGGCAAGCCGTAGTTGAGAATCCTGCGGGCACTCTTCGGTTTCCACTCCAGCCAGCCGGTAAAGGCGAGCTGAATACGAGGCTCTAGCCGACTCTCTGGGGCACTTAGAACCGCAGTGTCGCCACTCACATTCAGCACGCCACAAGCTGCCCTGCGGTTTATTGGCTTTCTTATAAATCTTGCGATACATTTTTTCTTTTACATCAAAAGAACTTAGAGAGCCATATAATGTTCCTCCGAGGTTTGCGTTAGTCTCATGGTGAGATAACGACTGGCCCAGAGGTAATAATAATAATTATAGTATTATAATTATTAACTAATACTTAATACCTTTTTTTGTGTCTATATTGCGGTTTGACACGCCATTTGGTTGATTTAATTATAAAATTAATTACATTGAAATGACGCGTCTTAGATGGTGACTAGAATAGATTTAATATAGGATATAGACTTATATAATAAAAGTACACTTGAGAAATTCACTGAGTCTTTGCGTGTGGTGACGCAGATATAGAGATACAACTTAGACAACGAAATTTGCCTTGGGGTCGTAAAAGACCACAAAGTTGAAAGGTATATGGTAAAGGTATGCGGATAACGTCTATGCCAGAGAATGAAAAGTCGAAATAAATCCTATATCAACCCGCCAGACCAACATGGGATAGTAGGTAATTTTCCCCACATTGTGGGGGAGGCTTGAGCCCAGCTGTGGGACATAGATAAGCTGAGATCAAATATTATCTTTTTTTTTGTGTGTGTGTGTAGCGGTTTGATACGGCATCTGGTCAATTTAATCATATAATTATTTACAATGAAATGGCGCCTGTTAGATGGTAACTATAGAATAGATTTAATACAGAATATAGTTATTAATCTAACATAAGACACTGGAGACATTCACAGCAGGAACAAATTTGATAGTCCATTGAAATGTTACATTTTTAGGCCTGACCTTGCGTTTTTTAGAGGACGCAATTTTATTTTTTTGATGTGTTTCAGTGTAAAGCTAAAACCAAGTTTGTGGGATTGCCACCCTTGCCCCACGGCCGCCATCTTGAAAATAGGGGTTGAAATGGTTTTTACGATATATCTCTTAAACTATTTATCTGATAAAAATAGTTAATATTTTTTGTTGCAAATTAAACTCTCTACAACTTTGGTTCAGTAACTTTTTGTCGTAGAACTATAAATAAAAAAGTTATAAGCGAAAATGTTCAGAAATTCGAGAAAACAAATTATATTTTTCGATATAACTTTATTTTATCATTTTACAAAAAAATTATATCAGACCATTGTTGTAGATCGTTTTTTAAGGAACAACTTTTATAAGCAATATTTTTTCATTAAGTCAATAGCTAAGGTTTTACAGCGCTCCGAAGTGAGACTTTGGAGAGTTTCAGTACTCTTAACTATACATATATTATACGTGTTTACTAATAATGTGTCATCAGTTATTGTTTCTTTTTTATTTTATTTAATTTTTTTAATTATTAATTTTGCAATATTATTAATAATTAATTATTGACTCTTTTCGCCTCCGCCCACGAGGTAAAGTCTGGAGTTCATAATTTCCGAGTCTACCATCAGGTCCAGTCGTGGCTTGGTAATAATAATGATCCTGAACATTGGGCTGGAAAAATTTGGAAAATTATTGATGCCAGTGCAGAGCCCAAAACCTCCAGCACCCCCTGAGCTTCTAAAATTGATCTTTTGCAAATTCAAAGGAAACTGTGGAGCGATATGTGGATGTCGAAAAGCAGGCCTGAAATGTTCTGCAGTGTGCTTCCATTGTTCTAGAGAGACTTGCAGCAACGTAATGGAGCTCTTAGAATTAATAAATGAAAATGACTTTGATGATGAACCGCCCACATTAACACCCCTTCATTCTCCAGTTCTCCCACCGATATCTAATTCAAAAAGCCAATCAGATGCTGAGGCACAGCCTGGTCCATCGAAAAGACTGAGGACGGAGTAGTTCAAATTACAAAATCACCGTGGATTATGCCTCTTGGGGAATACCATGTAAAAGAAAACGCGCCTCCAGTACTCACTTCGGAGCGCTGTAAAACCTATTGACTTAATGAAAAAATGTTGCTTACAAAAGTTGTTCCTTAAAAAACGATCTACAAAAATGGTCTGATATCATTTTTTCGTAGAATGATAAATAAAAAGATATATCGAAAAATATAAATTTATTTCTCAAATTTCTGAACATTTTCGCTTATAACTTTTTTATTTATAGTTCTACACCAAAAAGTTACTGAAGCAAAGTTGTAGAAAATTTAATTTGCAATAAATAATGTTAACAATTTTTTTTATCAGATTAATAGTTTAAGAGATATATTGTAAAAACCATTTCAACCCCTATTTTCAAGATGGCGGCCGTGGGACAAGGGTGGCGATCCTACAAACTTGGTTTTAGCTTTACACTGAAACACATCAAAAAAATAAAATTGCGTCCTCTAAAAAACGCAAGATCAGGCCTAAAAATGTAACATTTCAATGGACTATCAAATTTGTTCCTGCTGTGAATGTCTCCAGTGTCTTATGTTAGATTAATAACTATATTCTGTATTAAATCTATTCTATAGTTACCATCTAACAGGCGCCATTTCATTGTAAATAATTATATGATTAAATTGACCAGATGCCGTATCAAACCGCTACACACACACACAAAAAAAAAGATAATATTTGATCTCAGCTTATCTATGTCCCACAGCTGGGCTCAAGCCCCCTACACATCAAAAAAATAAAATTGCGTCCTCTAAAAAACGCAACCCCAAATGTAACTTTTCAATGGACTATGAGGCTTTATTGTATAAATGGTATTTTCCGTGTGGTAACGGATTAAGAATACAAATTCAGTACCCCTGCTCTTGCCCGTGGCTGTCGTACAAGATTAAAAAAAAAAAAAAAAAACAAGGGATATATTATGAGGACAGCATATATTTAAGAGAAAGAAAGCTCGACATAAAACCATATGGTAACACGTCTGATCAACGTGATATAATAGCTCAATTTTACTGCTATTAGGAGAAGGCCCGAAACTTACAGTGGGATTTATTTTGGCTAAGATGATGATGATATAAATATACATACATCTACTACGATTTAATAAATATATACAACATCGTTGCAAGAGAAGGAAAAGTTAACATAAAACTAGTAGGTAATCCGTGTGGTGACGGAGTAAGAATACAATTCACCACTATCTTGCCTGTGGATGTCGCAAAAGATGACTAAGGGATATAATATGTATATAACATCTATACAAGAGAAAGAAAACTCGAAATAAAACCCTGTACCAACCTGTCTGACCAGCATGGTATAGTAAGGTCAATTGCCCTTCTATTTCGAGGAGGCTTGGGCGCAAAAGTGGGACGTAAATGAGCTGAAATAATTATGATCATGAGGTAATTTCACTCAAGCAAGTAATTTTGTTCTAGTAAGCTCTAATGATGACTTCTCAAAATATGTTTTCTTTACAACTCTCTCTCTGAGGGCAAACGTATTAGACTGAAGAGACTGAAGACTGGGAAAAAGCGTACGGACAACATCTGGTAGAGAAATGAACATTCCCTTTTGAACTGAAAACGTTTGTATGTCATATACAGATATAAGTATTGTATCCCAAGAACAGTTTGTGTCGGACAATTATTGTTCCTGCTCATAGTCTTCATTCTATACTTACATTATTTCTTTTTATCTTTCGGGCTCTTGCTAGATATGTTATTTCGCTGATTTATACTAATGAATCGTTTCAGTTTTCCTTCTCTTGCATAGAACATCTATGCAGGAGAAGGAAAACTGAAACGATCTGCATATTATAATCCCTTAATCATGTTTTATGACACCCACGGACAAGAAAGCGTATCGTGAATTGTATTCTTACTCCGTCACCCTTAGAATAATAACGTATAGAAGGTAAGTTCAAGCAAAAAAAGTGAGGCATTTCAATTGGAGCCTAATGGAGCTTACGCCGGAACCGTTCCGTAATGTACCAGTCATTGTACTGCACGTACGTATGCAACTCTTAAAAAATATATGGGTAACTATGACGGTTTGTGCATTCAAATGGTGTCACAACACATTTGAAAACTTAAAAAGGTTTTTAACATTACTTTTAAAAGTATTTCGACGATTTATGTAAATAAAAACAAAATTTGATTTCATAATTTGTATAGTGATTTGCGTGTGTACGTGTGTAATCGTCTGCGCGCCATTAGTATTTTTAGATTCAAATTTCGAACGTTCGAAGTATTGACACTATCCTTCTATACGTTATTATTCTAAACCGTCACCACACTGAATAACCTTAAGTGTAGTGTGAAATATTAATATGTGTTAGATTTATACGTCATGACGTATCCATACTTAATTTACTTAATCTTAGGTACTTTAATTACACATATGATGTAATGCATTTTAGAGAAAAGTAATAACGATGACTTGTTAGACGTGATACATCTTAGTCCGCCCGTGGTCATGAACGCTGAATAGTGCTCCAAACGTCGGGCAATCAAAAATCAAATGCGAATGCGGTAAAATCGGTAAAAATAGTTTTATTTACAATGTGTAATACTTGCGTAAACATTAAACATCATTAGAGAAAAGTTATTGAAAAAGATCTTATATGAGGTATATTCATTACTCTATGCCTCTAAATTTTTTTTTTTGCAATATAACGCTGTAGTATCGTATCAACTACATTATAAGGTGAGATGGGCACCATATTTATGCCTCGCGAATTTTCAATTCATGTCTAAAACTAATACTCTTTTATATATGATCTAATGTGTGAAGTTTACAAAATTAATTATTTTTATTTCTTTCTTATATTAAACTGGCAATCCGCACCAGCAATCGCTTCGATTTTAATCGCCTTGCCACCGTAGTTTAAATCTCCACTATTTTCCAAAATGTCCATGAGGCGCCGAATTCGATTTTCCGACCAGATAAAATATTGTAGGGGTTTCTTGAGAAAAAAAGTAGTCCAGTTACTCCTTATATAGACAGGTATCTGGTAGCAAAATATTATTAAAATCGGTCCAGCCCTTTGAACGATTGCCCGAAACAAACAGACAGACAATTTTTTTAAAGTGCATGTAAGGCATAATACAATGCCCATAGAAGGTTATAAGTGCGATGATAGGGTGTCCTGAAATTTTACTACCTACCCTGACCACCAGAGAGCGTTGGATATTAAAGTGACCATATTTTATTGCAAAAATAAGTAAACTTGTGAAATTAAAAGCTAAAAAATCAAGAACACGCCTTTACGTGACTCTTTAGTCAGCAATAATTACCTATTACAAATATGGACGGAAACAAAAAAAAACGTTACTTTCAGTATAATAAATGATCGATTAAGCTCTGTTTGTAAAACGGGACATTTTTGTATAGTTCGGAACAACGGGACAGACAACATGTCTCGTTCGTAACGGGACGTATGGTCACTTTATAGATGTAGGATGTCATTTAATGTGGTTACCAACGGAATTATTTGTATAGATAACGTTAAGCCTGCAATTCACTAGTTGTAAAGCTCAACCCTCATATACAATACATGCCTATGTTACGCTAGTACTCGACGTAATGAGGCAAGAATCAATAACTGTCCGCGTAGGTACGTCGCCAGTCTTTGTCATCGCTAGAATATTGCGTGCTTTATTGCTTTGTTTACCTTTGTCTACACGAGCTGTGGGGATTAGGGTGGTATGACGGGGCATTCCCAGCTTCATAATGCGAGTGCTGTTTGCGGTTAGGATATTTGATAGTGGGGATATTTGTAGAAATGTGTTTGTTAGAATGTAATAGAAATATTTAGATAGGACGGGGCCTTTTATTTTAACCAATATGTCCGGTGATAGCGGAATGTTTTTTGAAGTTATATCTATTTTGCCGCATTAGGGAAAATGATTAGAGTACGATTTTTCGATGCGCGTGCACAGCGTCACGAAAAACGACAGCCTAAAGTTAATTAGTCAACATTTTTTACGATGTGCGTGTGTCACAAATGTCAACTAAATAATGCGTTATAATAAGTTTTTCAATGTATTAAATACCTTTATTAATATTATTAGTCTTGTTATTTCTACAAAAGTTCAAAGGAAAAATATTTAGAATGATTTTTATCTTTTTAAAAACAAAGAACATTTTTTTGGCTAGACACAGTGAACTACTTTGGTAAAGATTTTTGACCAAATGTCAATCAAACCCGTGTGAACGTAGATCTTTTCTCAAGGGGACTAATGCTATGCTAACACCATACTGATAAGGCGTGTTGGCGATGCATTTGGTTACAAGTTTCCTGGAATATTTGTTGCTATACACAAGAGTAAGTTAATGATATCATATTTATTTAATAATCTAAGCCATTATCTATAATTTTCCATGTGATGATAGAATTAGAATACAATTTGCCACTTTCTTTCATGCCCGCGGGTATCATAGCATACAATTAAGGGACATCATCATCATCGCAGCCCACATACGTTCCACTGTTGGGCTCGGGCCTCCTCCACAATGGGAGGGAATTTGATCTACTATACTATGCTGTTCAGACATGTAGGTATAGGGATTCGTTCCGAGTTGTCCTTCTCTTACACCGATGTTATTGGATTATTATATCCCTGGGTCGTCTTTTACGACATCCACGGGAAAAATAAGGAATGGTGAATTGTACTCTTACTGCTTGTATTGTATACTTATGCAAGAGAAGAAAACTCAAATAACACCCTAAACCAACTCATATGATAAGCGTATTTCATAATAGGAGGAGAATTGACCTATTATACCACCCCAGTCAGACGGGTTGGTATAAGGTTTTATTTTGAGTTTTCCTTCTCTTGCACAGATGCTATACATATGTGCATCATTTATTCGTCTTTTACGACATTCATCATTCATCATCATTTCAGCTCATATATGTCCCACTGTTTGACTCGAGCCTCCTCCACAATAGGACGGAAATTGACCTTACTATTACTATACCATGCTGGTCAGACAGGTTGGTATAGGGTTTTATTTCGAGTTTTTCTTCACTTGAATTGATGTTATATGCATATTATATCCCTTGCGTCGTCTTTTACGCCACCCACGGGTAAGATAAGGGTTGGTGAATTGTATTCTTACTCCGTCACCACACGGAACTTTTAATTGGCTGTAAACAAGAGGACACATGTAACCTGCCCTCGGCACTACAACTTTTTGTAATAAAGTTAAATTGTCTCCTTATATAGTTTGATTACACATTTTGAATATAAGTTAAGTTCAGTAAATCTATCCTATTAAACAAGATGTAATAACTTTACATGTTCAAAACTACTCTTTTTAAATTAGTACAGCAATAATGTAAACAAATCCATATTCTATATTATGATTGTAAAAAGAGACAAGAGAGCGTTATACAGTGAACGAAAAAGTAGTGACGAAGATTAAAAAAGGTATGTTAAGGTGGTTTGGACATGTAGAAAGAATGAGTAAAGAGAGGATGACGAAGCAAGTATGTATGAGTCGGACACTTCTAAGAGGTTCAAATTCAAATCGTTTATTATGCACTAGCAATCCGCCCTCGCTTCGCTTCGGTTATAGGTTATAGTCGTTTTACCCGCGTAGTTCCCGTTCCCGTGGGAATACCGGGATAAAATATAGCCTAGTTTACGCCCTGATAGCTTTCCATTGGTGAAAGAATTTTTGAAATCGGTCCAGCCGTTTTGAAGATTACCCGGAACAAACAGACAGACAGACAGACAGACAAAAATTTTTTAATTGTTATTTTAGGCATAGGTGTCGTGCAAATAACCGTGTGAGCATGAAAAAAGCCTATTATTTTGACATTACAAACAGACACTCCAATTTTATTTATTGGTATAGATAAACCTCGAGCTGGCACATACATGTTGTCAAGTTAAAAGATTTAAAATAAATTATCAAAAAAAAAAATAAACCACCACCGTATCGGAACGCGACCGCTACTGAGAAGATCCGGCAAGAAAATCAGCGGACTTGCTTATTGTTTTTATTTTTTTTCTTCTTACAAGATATGAAATTGTGTATAACATGTTTTGTAAGAACTAGCTTCAGTGTGATGCCCGTCGAACCGCAAAATACGAAATATAATTCAAACGATTATGGCTGGACCAGATTCCACAAGCGGCAACAGATTACGAGTTAACTACTAGAGCAGCCATCACTCCCCTCAACCACTATGGAGCGAAGGGAGAGATGTTAAGAGACATGTTAAGAGTAGATACATGTAACTGCAGAGAATGCATGAAGACTTCGATGAGTGTGAGTGAGCGATAGAAGTATGTCAGGATCGTGGTTTGTGGCAGTCCTTAGTTTCTGCCCACCCCTCTGGGACACAGGCGTGAAGCTATATATGTATGATTGTAAAAACAATGTTTGCTATGAAATTTAATATGCAGATTTCTGGAGCGATAAATCGTAGTTCTACGTTCCAGATTTTCTTCTAGGTTTCATCGATAGTAAATCTTGTTTTATCTGTGTTTTCAGGCAATGAAAAAAAAGAAAAATATAATATGAAGATTTATAATGATTCTATTAATAAGAATAACATTAGCTTATGCGAGCAGCAAGTGGTTACTTAATACACACAATTTCAGTTCGAACCTTTTTTATTATTTTTTATTAACTTCCCCTTTTTCTATTTTTTTTTTCATATTTTTTTATAATTTACGAAAAAAACTGAACTAACCTTGATTATCCAGGTACCTTTTATGAATTCTACGAAAACATGTGGGTGTTCAAGCAAAACGATAACATTAAATATAATTAAAAATTCAAGCGAACGTTTCTAATACAGTTAGAAGATAAAGTTAGTGTTACAGGAAACTAAGAATAATACACAGCTTCACAATACACATAAATGGGCGGGTTTCTCTGACAAGTTTGTTTTCAACATATGGAAACTCTTCAGCTCGACATGACTAAACGTAAATATATAAATTTATTTATGATTCATCATCATTATTTCAGCTCATACACGTCCCACTGCTGGGCTCGAGCCTCCTCCATAATAGGAGGGCAATTGACCTATTACACCACGCTGGTCAGTCGTGATGGTATAGGGTTTCATTTCGAGTTTTTCTTCTCTCGTATATGTCACCTATATGCATACTTAGTCCCTTAGTCGTCTTTTATGACACCCACGGACAAGAGAGATGGCGTTGAATTGTGTCCTTAATCCATCACCACATGAAGTGTTAATTAATTTATTGACATTGGAAGTGTGACATCTTAATCCGCTCGTGACCATTAACGCTGCAGTGTTCGAAACGTCGGGCAATCAAAAAATTAAATACAAACGCGATAAAATCCGTAAAGTAGTTTTATTTACAATGTGTGACATCTTAGTCCGCCCGTGACCATAAACGCTGCAATGTTCGAAACGTCGGGCAATCCAAAAATGAAATACAAACGCGATAAAATCCGTAAAGTAGTTTTATTTACAATGTGTAATACTCGCGTAAACATCAGAAATCATTGTGTTAATTATGATTAATGCTGATATTTAATAGCTAACAGTCGGAGTATTATAAATTCATTTAATTCTGTACGTTTTCAACTTCATAATTAAGTATTTGAAAACCGCAAAGTAGTCGTAATGCTTCAAATTACCTGAGTTAATTAACGAGAAGAACCACAAGTTTATATACCTTTGACCTTTTCTGTGAGATGTGGCGATTCTACTAAGTAATTATGATTTAGAAATGTGTATTAAAGTTTCAGAAGATGGCGTATCCGTACAATTTATTTACTTACATATTATTATAATGAATTAAATGTAATCAGAGAGACTAACTGCCGTGTGGTGACGGAGCAAGAATAGTCCCCCTTTTGTCCGTGGCGTCGTAAAAGACGACTAAGGGATCTAAAATACGTATGACATCTGTGCAGCGACATCAGCTGGTCAGACAGGTTGGTATAGTGTTTTATTTAGAGTTTTCCTTCTCCTGCATAGATGTTATGTGCTTATTATTTCCTTTAGTCGTTTTTTACGACATCCACGGGCAAGATAATAATTCTGATTATCCATGGTTGTATTTATAACATAAGAATTTACAAATTAGAAAACCCTCAAAATTAAATTTTCCCCTTGACCGTCGGCCACTGGTATTAAACTAGAAATTATCAATCTCATTTGTATTTAAAAAAATAAACTTTTGATTTCTGATATGTACGCGGGTGTTGTACTTAAAAAAATATATTTTTGAGTGAGATACTACCATCTTTTGAATACATTTTGTAACACAGTTTATCGCGTTGCCGTCTGTTTTTACCTACTATTCATAGCTTTTGAATACATTTCAACATTCAACAGTGACAAAAATGTTTTATTTTCAAATGTAATTTTGTTAAATGGTTTATTATATAGGGTATCTAAGCGACAAGCAATTGAAATTAGACCTTTTAATTGTCGTCGAGCTTAAATGGCAGCCATTTTGTCGTCACAGTATAAATAACTTTAAGGAAGTGTCTTAATTAAAAATGTTGTGTATTGAAGGTGTTTTAATGACGTTATATATAATTATGGAGTTTCTCAGTATTTTTTGTATATTCTTAAAGTTTTGTATCATTATACAAACTCATATAAGTCCTACTACAGGGATCGAACCTCTTCTACAATACAAAGGAAATTGACCTACAAAATTATGAAATCACTTTAATTAACAAAATTATGCAATCAATTTAATTGAAAGATCTTTCCATAAATTAGTACTTTTTCAAAGTCTCACAGTCGAGAAACTGTCTAACGAAGATGTAAAAGAAAATGAGTTACGTATAGCTAAGCACTCTTATTGGTTTCTAAAAATAAGTTTAACCTTCCATCAACGCTAACGCCCATGAATGCTTCATTTAAGCTATTCGGTACAATATCCAGACACTGTATTTATTATCTTCATTAAAGTCAAGTTTTATATTAAAATTTTAAATAGCAATATTTGCTACTTAAGTACTAAAAATCTTTGTTATATGGACTTATTTATAAGTCTTCACTATGCAGACTTATACATCTTTGTTTTATGGGGCTAAGATTTCTCCACAATGAAAGAAATATTAGCCCATTGTATTACACTGGACAGATTGTCAGGCATAATTTGGTCTTCATTTATAGATATCATTTATCTGATTCTTCTATTTTGCCTACTTAAACATAGACTACAATAAGATTGTATAAGAAAATATCGTTTACACAAAAGTAACTTTGTTTTTCGTCAATACCTAAGGCCACTTAACCTGTCGCCATAGGGAATTGTAACCTATAAATCTAATAAATATCTCATTCTATATCATCACTTAAGCCTACGCTTGAAGTAGTTAAAAGACAAGTAATCCATTTGTGACATCCCTGGGGGGTGTTCAGTAACACAACACATAAAAGCCTTTAATGGTATCTAGGCCTTTTTACTGCGTTTTAATAATAAACGTCGGGACTACATCCGACGATATATAGTCTAGCACGTAAAAGTAAATAAAACATTAAATTTTATTACGACATTGAGACATTCGCGACAAGGCTTGCAGTGGTATATAAATTGCTAACTTTTTGCGAAAATTACGCAGGTGGACAATTATAAAATTTGACACAGTTGAAGTATATATTGATGAAAGGTGAACAAAAATAAAATTTGATGTTATAATGCATTAAAAATAAATTAAATTGTAAATAAAACTACTTTTACGGATTATATCGCGTTTGTATTTGATTTATAATTGCCCGACGTTTCGAACACTTTGCAGCATTCATGGTCACGGGCGGTGACTAAGGTGTCTCACGTCCAACAAGTAATCGTTATTACAGACATTTACAATTATCTACCCGATACAGAAAATAGTTATAAATTTATTAAATTGTTACCCACATTTTAGTACAAATTTATTGCCAGTGTAAGAAGAAAATGAATCTATATGAAAAAATTATATTGTTTATGGTTAGTAATTATTAATTATTAAATTTGTAGCAATTATTATTACAATTTGTTGATTTAAAACTAACAAAACTAATATACTACCACCGGATCGGAACGCGGCCACACTGAGAAAGATCCGGTAAGAAAACTCAGGGGACATGATGCTAAATTAATATTGATTTTTAATTTTAGATGCGGCTTACTAAAAGATTTTTGATTTATAAAATTATCTTTAACCATTATTATTGTGGGTCAAATCTATACAATAAGTGCTCACAGTATCATGCAGTCTTGTGGTGGTCTCTTTGGATTTATTTTTAATTATGTTTATAACAGGATCCCAGCTTGATGGTAAAGCTGCAAAGTGTTCGAAACGTCGGGCAATCATAAATTAAATACAAACGCGATATAATCCGTAAAAGTAGTTTTATTTACAATGTGTAGTGCTCGCGTAAACATCAGATATCATTAAATAAATTAAATTAATAAAAAAATTACAAACATGCAATCGACACACACTTATATACTATTTTGTTTATGGTTATAGTCTGTGGTCAAACTAAATTTTAAACAATTTTGTGTCATAGATTATTACAGTTATATATTACTTATTATTGAAATACAGCTTGCTCAATATACATATATGTAGGTAATTAAAAATAACATTATATAGAAGAAAAATAAATGTAAAGGAATTAATGGTGGAATTTCAACTACTCGACGACAAAAGTAAATAGAAATGTGGCCAATTAGAGGTGCATTGGTGCTTGCATACATTTATTCATATAGCATTGCTGGGAATTTTTCAAACGTAATTTATTAATTACTCAGATTACACCCAGACTCGAAAGAATTTGTGAATTTGTGGACAAACTATTGTCCTGCGTGGAAATTCATTGAGACTGGTATCATTGGCACGGTATATCCGTATCTTAATCAATATACCATCTGTGCAATCAAATACATACCTATACATACATACATACATACCATATCTGGGATGGTTAAAGTCTATTAACACCATAGGCGTATATAGATGGACGGGCCCGGTGGGTTATACCATATAATATGATCTAAGTTGATTTGGCGGAATTCTAGGTTGATTACCTTTTTTTCTGCGTCAGATGCACGCCGTCCACCCGGTGTGACAAAGATGGCACGGCCTCATAAGCCATCGTATTCCTTCCTCATCCCTTTTGAACCGACTGCTGATACCAAATCCTTCATGTCCGTGACTAGCCCGAAGGTTGGACATCTAAAAAACTTCATGCAAAAATAAGTCATTGAAATCAAATAATTATGTATAACCGTAAAATCTATACACATATTTAGTTTTGATTACATATAATTTAGTACAATTCGTAGCTTATTTATCAAAATACGAAACAAAAACTGCATACCTATCTGTTAGGTATAATTCATTTTTTTTTAGTGGAGGCCTAGAACCCACCTATATACGTTAATGTTTAATACGTACGTTATGGTCTTCAACTGTACGTTTCCAGCGATCATTTCTCCCACGTACGTGCAAGCTCTGGAATGAACTACCTGCTGCTGTGTTTCCCGAGCGCTATGATTTGTCCTTCTTTAAACGAGGTTTAAGAAGAGTATTTCCTTCACGGTAGGCAGCGGCCTGGCTGTGGCCCTGGTATTGCAAAGGTCCATGTGCAGCAGTTTCACTTACCATCAGGTGTGCTGCTTGCTCGTTTGCCACCGTTGGCAATAAAAAAAAATAAAAATACTGAATCCATTTTTCATCTTCTCTTTTTCTCTGCCCATATACTCATATGGGCATTGGGAGCTGTTGCCTCACTGTCGAACTACTATTGGGACACCTACTTCGCAATAGAAGGCGACTGGTCAACGGGTCGGGATAGGTTTTTGTCTAGTATTCCTTTTCTTGCATCGATGCTACTTGCAGGTTATATCCCTTAATCGTCTTTTACTTCACCCACGGTAATAAAAGGAGTGGTGAATTGTATTCTTACTCCGTCACGTTTCACTGTCAATGAGTATGATT
The DNA here is from genome assembly GCA_032191425.1 of Lymantria dispar. Lineage (NCBI taxonomy): Eukaryota > Metazoa > Arthropoda > Insecta > Lepidoptera > Erebidae > Lymantria > Lymantria dispar. The sequence continues at coordinate 9,427,990 of CM063452.1, read as the reverse complement.
CGATTTAAACACATTTTATTTTACAAATATTGCGCATTCAAATGTAATTCATGTCAGTTAATTGTAATAATTATGATATTTCTGCAAACTTAATTGCGATGCAATAATTATACTTTTTAAAAAATTCAATAATGGATACTTATTACTAATTTATATTGTTAAGCGAGCAATTCCTGTATGTTCTTGTATATTTAAAATCTCTGAAATGACTCCAACGATTAGCATGAAATTTACCTTGCAAATGATTTCGGCAGCGATAAGTCGATCTAGCTAGTTTTCATTTATAGAAAATCTTGTTTTATAAGTGGGCAATGATGAAATAAATAATTCAAATATGAAAATAAAGTTACTCAGTGCCATCGCGAACAATTGTTTGTCGAGAGGAAGCTATTCTTATATGTATAAAATTGTAAATATAAAATAAAATAGAATTACAAAAAATAAATCTGTGCTAAACTACCTATTATTATCTAAACAAATTTACCAAAGAGAAACCAAGCTAAGCTCATTATCCACATATTATTTTTAATGTTATCAATAAATTTTATAAAATTTTTGCCTTTATCCGGTATACAATAAAATAAATAAATAAATAAAATAGCCTTTATTCTAACCACAATATTTCCTTAAATAATAACTAATTTAAAAGTAAAAGTATTAAACCTAATCTTGATTTGTGGAAGTCGCCTCTTTGGCGTAAACCTCCTCCAACTTCCTTCAGTTCTCTCTATTTTTAGCCTGTAGTCTTCAATACCGGTAAAAAAGTATTACCTAAAATGTAAGATAATCACATTTGCAACTTTGTTTTAAACATAATAGAACTTATGACTGTACTGGAAATAAGGAATCATCATCATCGACTGTTTCTAATCCAAATCATATGGCGTCGACGCAATAATGTTCCCTTCTTTCATAACCTATTTTACAAAAGCTTTTTTGCCGTGTAGTGACGCATTAAGAATATAATTCACAACTGCCAATCTTGCCCGTGGGTGTAGTAAAGGGATATAGTATGCATAGATGTTCTATGCACGAGAAGAAGAACTTGAAATAAAACGTTAAACTAACACGTCTGGTCAGCGTGGTATCAACATCATCATCATCCGCTGTTGGGCTTGGGCCTCCTCTACAATGGGAGGGAATTTGACCTACTGTACCATGCTAGTCAGACATGTTTCATTTCGAGTTTGCGTTCTCTTGCGCAGATTTTATGTGGATATTATATCCCTTAGTCGTCTTTTACGACATCCACGGCCAAGATAGGGAGTGGTGAGTAGGTCAATTTCTCTCCTATTATGGAGGCTCGAACCCAGTAGTGGGGATTATATGAACTGAAACGATAATTGCAAAAGTCATTGCTAATACTTTTATAACCGGTCGCAAGCCTGACATCAACCGACTATCACTAGGGCGATGCTCGACAGCGTCAGGAACTGGGACGCGGTAGCAGCCTTCTGCGAGGCAGTGATCTTGCAGAAGGAGGCGGTAAGTTGCGCGCGCGAGGAGCTCAGCCTCGACGAAGCGACCCGCCGCCGGCGACTGGGGCGGCGCAGGCGCGACTACCTGCGCGTCATGCCGCCCTAGCCGAGGCCGTGGGTGACGTGACCGGGGAATTAGTCCGTCACCCACCGAGAGGCCAACCGCGTGATGAAAGACCGACGTCTTCCCCGAGGGGGGACGTCGGTCGATGGGAGGGTACTCTACTAGGGGGTATTCCGTCGGGCTGACTACTGATGAAAAGTAACCCTGCTCCGGTGGTCGGCCCAACGACGAAGGCGACGTGGTGTACGGGTGGGTTGCGGGTGTGCGTGCCTACGCCCCTCTGTCGCCCCGGACGAAGTGGTGCGAGGAGTGCGCCGACCGCAGCCCACCCCAAAAAAAAAGCCTGACGTCAACCCTCCTTGGGATTGTAATTGTTGACAGTTTATATTATTTTTCAAAAATTACTGAACTTATTCAGTATTGGACGGTTTTGTTATAGTTTGTGGATTTAAATATCTTTTTTTTTCTAGCTATGAGAATGAGAAGAACGCTCTGGTTGTTTCGGTGGTATCATGCCAAGGCCTGCCAGGTCGCGAGCCTACTGGACCGGATCCTTACGTTAAACTGCAGTTGCTACCGGATAAACAACATAAAGTCAAAACCAGGTATGTGTTATTTTCATCATTTCAGCCTATTGCCGTCCACTGCTGGACGTAGGCCTCCCTCATGTTGCGCCACAATGTGCGGTCCTGTGCCGCCTGCATCCAACGACGCCCAGCAACTTTCACTAGGTCATCGGTCCACCTAGTGGGGGGCGTCCAACACTGCGTCGTCCGATATGTGGTCGCCACTCGAGAACCTTTCTTCCCCAGCGGTTGTCAGTTCGTCGAGCGATGTGGCCTGCCCATTGCCACTTCAGCGTGCTAATTCTTCGTGCTATGTCGGTTACACCCGTTCTTCTGCGGATTTCCGTATTCCGGATTCTATCTCGCAGAGAAATCCCGAGCATAGCTCGCTCCATAGCACGCTGAGCGACTTTGAGCCTTGATATAAGGCCTACATTTAGGGACCACGTTTCCGTGCCGTAAGTCATCACTGATAACACACACTGGTCGTAGACCTGTGTTTTCAGACACTGAGGTATGTTGGACGAGAAGATCCTCTGGAGTTTCCCGAACGCTGCCCAACCGAATTGGATTCGTCGGCTGACCTCTTTCTCGAAATTGGATCTACCTAACTGGACTGTTTGTCCGAGGTAAACATAGTGATCGACAACTTCGAGAATCGCATTGCCAACTAGGACCAGTGCAGGAATGACATGGGCATTTGACATGACTTTCGTCTTGTCCATGTTCATTCGTAAACCCACTAGTTGGGATACCCTGCTGAGATCATTGAGCATTGTGCCAAGGTCCTCCATGGATTCTGCCATAACGACTATATCGTCCGCAAATCGAAGGTGAGTGATGTATTCGCCATTAATGTTGATGCCGAGTCCAGTCCAGTCTAAGAGCTTGAAGACATCTTCCAGTGCAGTGGTGAACAGTTTCGGAGAGATGACATCTCCCTGTCTCACGCCTTTCTGCAACTGGATCGGTTTCGTACTCTTATCCCGGATACGGACTGACATTGTGGCGTTCCTATACAAACACTTCAGCACTTCGATATAGCGATAGTCGATTTGGCACCGCTGAAGGGACTGCAGCACCGCCCAAGTTTCGACTGAATCAAAGGCTTTCTCATAGTCCACAAACGCTAAGCACAGGGGCCGATTATACTCCTCGGTCTTTTGTATAATCTGCCGAAGCGTGAAGATATGGTCTATGGTGCTATAGCCTTTTCGGAAGCCGGCTTGTTCAGGCGGCTGGAAGTCATCGAGCTTACGCGAGAGTCGATTGGTAATGACCCTCTAGAACAACTTATAAACATGGCTCAGGAGTGAGATGGGTCTGTAGTTCTTTAGAAGAGCTTTGTCACCATTCTTGAAGAACAGCACCACCACACTCCTGGTCCACGACTCTGGAACGTCGCCCCCGAGGATAACGGAATTAAATAGCTTCTGAAGGGCTATTAAGACTGGCTTGCCGCCCGCCTTTAGAAGCTCTGCCGTAATTCCGTCATCTCCCAGTGCCTTACCGTTACGTAGTTGTTTGAGAGCCATTCTGATCTCGTACAAGCTGATGTCCGGGATTTCTTCTGTATAGTGCCGAGTTAGCTTGGATCTGGGATCTTGGACCAAGCCGACAACAGGATTTCGGGATGATTTGTATAACTGTCCATAGAACCTTTCGACCTATCCCAAGATCTCACTTTGGGATGAAATGACAGTGCCATCGTCGGTCTTCAGCTTAGTCATTTGGCTTTGCCCAATAGACAGATCTTGTGCGAACACTTTAGAGCCACGATTCTGCTCTATCGCTTCTTTGATACGGAGCGTATTAAATCGACGAATATCGCGACGCACAGACCTGGAGATCTGCCTATTCAGCTGCCTATGTTTGGACCAATCGGCTGAAGACTGCACCGTCATCTTTTTTCTCCGCTCCATGAGCTCGAGAGTCTGGTCAGAAAGTTTTTGGGTCTATTAACGCGGTGAGGCTTGAAAAATTTCGACCCAACCGCGTGGACAGTTTCCACGAACCTGTTGTTCATATTGTTCGGAGATTTGCACTCGTCCAGACATTGGAAGCGATTGTGTAGTTCGAGTTGAAAGCTTTCGAGGTTCTGGTATTGGACAGATGTAGGTCGGAGTGTAGACTTCATCAAGTGTGACCGCTCGACTTTTGTATGGATATTCAATGTGGCTCGTACCATCCGGTGATCGCTCCCAGTTTTAATCCTGCTGATCACTGAGACATCATTGAATATCTGTCGTTTGTCTGACAAGATGAAGTCTATCTCGTTTTTTGTTGAACCATCGGGTCTAATCCAGGTCCATTTCCTTTGTGGCTGCTTCCTGAAGAAGGAATTCATCATAAAGAAGCTTTCCTTCTCCAGAAAATCAGCCAGTTTCTGGCCCCTCTGGTTTCTCTGTCCATATCCATGTTTCCCCACTCTCAACTCATCATCACTCCCTTTGCCTAGTTTCGCGTTAAAGTCTCCCATAACCACCGTGAAGTGGATTTTGGACGCGTGTATGGCTTTCGAGATGTCCTCGTAAAATGCCTCCACCTCGTCGTCGGAGTATGTCGAGGTCGGTGCGTATACCTGTATAACCTTCAGCGAATACCTCTTGGTAATTCTGAGTATAAGGTACGCTACCCTTGTCGACACACTCTCGATCCTCTCCACGTTGTCTATGAGAGACTTACGAACGATAAACCCTATACCACCTTGGGACGGGTGATCGCCCTCCCGGTAGAAGAGCAAGTTTCCAGACTGGAGGATTATCGTGCCCTCGCCCTCTCTTCGCACTTCTGATAATCCTACAATGTCCCAGCGGATTTTGCTCAATTCCTCTTCCACCTCGATGACCCTCTCGTCAGTCCTGAGTGTCCGAATGTTGTGTGTTACCAGGGCCAAGGGTCGTTTTTGTTGGTAGCCGGATCGCTGCCGGAGATTCCTCGCACCCCCCGCTCCACTACTACTGGGCCCGCCACCAAAATGAGCCCGTAGAGTACCGGAGCCGCCGTGACTGGGGGCCATTTTTTTGTTGTACGCCATTTTTTTTAAAGGGGATATTGCCGTAATCGCCACGCTTGGCAGGCGGGTTGGCGATCGCAGTATTGGTGTTTTACGTTTCTCAGGAGAGAGGTGCTGCCCTACTCTCCTGGTGAACCCTCAGCCAATTTTTACTACTCCCACGGGCAAGTAAGGGGTGGCGACACATGTATTCTAAACCCGTCGCCACACGGGGTTGTGTTATTTTAAATGAGACTAATAACTATTTTAAAGAAACCGTCATCTCAGCTAATCGTCCCACTGACGTTTTTTAGGAAGGAAGGGAAGGAAATTTACTCACTATACCATGCTGATCAGACGAGTGGGTATAGGCTTTAATTTCGAGTTTTTCTTGTCTGGCACAGGTGTTATACCCGTATTATACAATATAGTTGTCTTTTTAGACATCCACAAGCAAGATTGGGGGTGGTAAATGGTAATCTTACTTATTTGTAAAGGAATAAAAGATTTAATGAATTTTCTATTAATTTAAAACTTTATACATATGAAGCCCTATAAACATATATGAAACGTAACATATATGATTTTTGTATTCACATTTGTTACAAATGCAGGCATTATAGTTTACACGAGCTATGCAGGCATTATAATTTACACGAATATATTTCTAAGAAAGTAAAATTTCAAGCTAGTATTTGATGATCCACTGTGGCTTAGCATTTTTGGGTGTCGTCTTTCTTTTAGCAATGGTTGAGTTAGTTCACTATGAGGTAGTTACCGAGTCGTTATTTAATTTCAGCAACACCAGTTTTACAAATTTTAGAGGTATCTTTAGTCTTTACGCATTTTATTAAAACCTTGACAAACTAAATTAAATTCTAAATATTATTGAATAGAAAAAAGTCATCTATAATGCATTTGAAACAGGCTGTATAAAACATTATTTATTAAAAGTAACACACAGAATATTATCTCCAACCTTTTTCTGTTTGCTATTTTTATGCTATTTTGTATTTAGCTGACATCTAAACGATTTAAACGGTCGTAAAGTCAATATAGATTTGACTTAGAATAATAACGTATAGAAGGATAGTTTCGGTAATTAAACGATCAAAAACGTGAAGCCAAAAATATTAAATGCGTGCAAGCGATTACACACGCACATCACTATACAATAGAGTGACTTTGTACGTAATGACCTTGTACACTACTGAACGCTCCGGCGTAGGGAGCCATCTGGCTCCAATTTATGTTTCAAATTTTGTGTGCGGAGTTACCTTCTATGAGATATTATTCTAAGGCTGTTGATGTATTTGTAAGTTTAATGTTAAAATAATTATAAAACATACCCTTTAACATAAATTGTTTTTAAATTACTATGGCTTTTAATTTGTTTGAATACTTTAACAATACGGTTTTCTTTTTGGAAAATGATTATAAATAAGAATTTGTATTTTCCAAAAAATAACTGTATGCGCGTCTCATTTTCTTATAAAATTTCATATGAGACACTAAATTCTTTTAAGAGCCCTTGAAGATCAGATTTCCGTGTGGTGACGGAGTAAGAATACAATTCACTACTCCCTATCTTGCCCGTGGATGTCGTATAAGACAGCTATGGGATGTAATATGCACATAACATCTGTGCAAGAGAAGGTGAAATCGATATGAAACCCTATACCAACATGTCTGACCAGTATGGTATAGTAGGTCAAATTCTCTCCTAATGGAGAGGAGGCCCAAGCCCAACAGTGGGACGTATGTGGGCTGCGATGATAATGATGATGAAGATAATTAAAACACTTTTAATGAGTACTAAACGTAATTACGGCTGAACATTTGGCGGCGTCATTAAATTGTTAAAAATGTTTATTTGACAGAGTTGTACGCAAGACCCGCTGCCCGGTGTATGACGAGGACTTCACGTTTTACGGTATCGCTCCACACCAGATTACGGCCATCACCCTCCACTTCGTAGTACTCAGCTTTGACAGGTCAGTCAAATATCTACCTTTAATGAAAAACGTCTAAAAAGTTTTATTACTTTATCATTAAAAAATCTATAGGCTAACATCCTTTGCCCAGACTATGGCTCTTAACGCACATCAGCTTTTTTTTTGAGTGGGCTATGGTCAGTGCATACCCCGTTCGTTCCGTCCGGGCTGACGAAAGGGCGGAGTGGGGCCCCATAACGCACCGTATTCCCTCTCCTTCGCCATTGGGCTGATCCCCGGTACCGAGTTACTTATCGTCCGTGCCCATCCGGGCGGCATACCATTTCGGGTACCCTCTCTCCCTAACTTCCCTCCCGGAACGTCGATCGCTCTCGCGCGATTAGCCTCTTTGCCGTCTATTCCCTGGTCCAGTCACTCGCGCCCTAGGCTAGGGTGGCATCAGGCGTAGGTACTAGCGCCTGCGGCCCCCAAGTCACAGGCGGTGGACCAGATCACCGTAGAGGAGTTCCCCATCCGCACGCTCCGCTGCCTCCTTCCGTGAGATGACTGCATCACAGAGGGCGGCGATAGCGATGATCGGCAGCGTAAAGTACGTATATCAACTTGAGGCGTCGCTGATGGCAAAATAGGCGTACACACGTTCTAATATTTATGTGCCACAGCCTCACGGGTCATGTATTCTGTTTGTTGAATGTGCGTAATATCATCGTTAGTCTCGTGGAGTAAATATCATCAGGAACGTCGGAGGGCGGGTAAGGGATTGTGACACTTTTCATTCTGAACTCGTTATTAAACGAGCAATATAGATATATTTAGGTGTTAATTTACACTTTAATTAATATTAAATTTTTCATATTCCAGATATTCACGCGACGAAATAATCGGGGAGGTTGTATCTCCATTGTCGAACTTGCAACTGCACAGTGGCGAGGCCATGGCACTTTGCCGTGAAATACAACCACGCAGTCTCAAGGTAAGATAACCTCTCTGATATTTGTAAAAGACTGAAATCGTCATATTCACAATTTCAAAAAAAAAACGCAAACATCAAAAATTATCCGTTCAAGATATTAAATTAACTTTATTTTTGTTTAGATGCGTAGTGTTGGTCGTGGCGAAGTACTTGTATCTTTATGCTGGCAGCCGGCCGCCGCTCGTCTCACCGTTGTACTGCTAAAGGCTCGCAATCTACCCAAGATGGACGTCACTGGACTTGCTGACCCGTTAGTATTTATACTCAGAATTTATACAATCAGCCTACCGACGTCCAGTATTAGACACAAGTCTTCCCACGAATGCAGTATAATCTAATAGCTATCATAGTTACCGTCGTAAGTTTCTTAGGGGACTACTATTGCCCATTACCACAAGGCGGCTTTTACCAGTCTACAAAACAGTAAGGTATGATATAATAAGATTCAGATTTTTACTGCATAGTGGTTAAAATATCCACCTACTGTGCACATGGGTTCGAATATCATGCAGGACAATACTTTGAGCGATCTATAAATTCTGCGTTTGGAGTAGAAAGTATAAGGTCTGTGTCCTTTAATTGTATGTTTGTAAAGCAATACAAGGACTATCTCCTTAGTGCAGTGTCAAGAGAAGTGCACAAAAAAAATATATCACTTAGTGCTGAGAACCGTTAACCGTTCAACATATTTTTTAAAAATTTTGCAAACTAGTCCAGATTACGCAATAGAAACATAATCATTCCGCCCTTATCCCAATTGCTCGTGGTCAACGAACATCTTCTATCGTGCATATCGCAAAAGTTTTGGTAATAGTTTTATGATCAGCACCTGATGGGTAGGTGGGTTGGGGAATTATTGACCTGACAGCATCAAATGGAGTTGGTTCAGGTCGATGTTAAAGCTCTTAATCGTTTTTTAAGACAACTACGTCTAATGGTTAAGTCTGAATGGTAATATAGCCGCAACCACGCGGCGTAGATGTACGTTAGTTATAGATAGATGTAGGGACATGAAAAAAGTATTAATACTTTTTAGTATGGAGTACTTTTCTTTTGATACTTTTGAGTTCGATACTTTGTATTCGTTACTTTTACTCAATGAGTAGGTACTTTTAGATACGTATCGTATCGAAGAAATTATGTAGAAATAACTAATAAGTTATTTCTTAGTCGAATAATAATTCGACTTCTTTTTTAGAAGTTATAGTAAAGGAGAAGGTTCTCAATTCGAATGTTTGTATTTTTTTTGTTTGTTCGCGCCTAACTCCGTCGCATGTCAACCGGAAATTCTTTTTTTATTGGAAACTCGCATACTTTCCAAACATACTTCCTTAATAGTCCCATGTAAACTTTATCGAAATCGGACAAGCGGTTTTTGAAAAATCAACAAAAAATTAAAAATTTATCTACATTGAAGTCGGTTTTTTTTTTTATTTTTTTAAACTTAATATTATTTATTTTATTTATTTACTTTAATAATATTCACAGATTTTTAATTCCTATAAAAATGCTCATCATTGGTGTCAAAACATGAAATTTAATTTTGATAATTTCCTCCTAGAAAATACCAGAAAAAGCTCACCACAATCTCGCAACGAACATATCTGATAGGCTCTATGAAAAGTACTCGATTCTTTGAAATATCGATACTTTTGTTTCGATACTTTTAAGAGTACAGTATCGATACTTTCTATACATTTCCGTGACCCTAGACAGATGTAGATAGATACATGTATAGATAGACTCTTTCAGTACAAAGTACTGCTCTTATTCCATAAAAAAATATTTTTATATAGTCGTCCGACATAATATGCGACCAAATCTGTGGGAATAACTAGGTGAGAATGCAATGAGTGAATCTAATTCGGAGTAAGAATACAATTCACCACTACAATTTATCTTACCCATTAGTGTCGTATAAGTCGAGTAGGTAAGGAATATGATATGTATGCAGATAAAATCTATGCAAGAGGAGAAGGTAAAACTATTTTTTTTTTGGTGGGTTACGGTCGGCGCACTCCTCACTCCACTCCGTCTGGGGCGACAGAGGGGCGTAAGCATGCACACGCGTAACCCATCCGTGACACGTCGCCTTCGTCGTTGGACCGACCACCGGAGCAGGGTGACTTGTCGTCAGTGGTCAACGTAAAACCCTATACTGAAACGTCTGAACAGTGCAGTATAGTAGGTCAATTTTCATCCCATTAAGGAGGAGGCCCGAATCCAGCAGTGGGACTTATGTAGGCTGAAATGATGAATGAATCTAATTCTATAAATCTTATCTGTTTACAGATATGTGAAGATGTACCTATTATACAACGGTCAGCGCATTGCCAAGAAGAAGACTCACGTGAAGAAGCGAACCCTGAATCCCGTATTCAACGAGTCATTCGTATTCGATGTGCCCGCCGCTCCCAATGCAACCCTCGACCATGTGTCTTTGGAACTACTTGTGCTTGACTGGGACAGGGTCACTAAAAATGAGGTTAGTAGAAAATCTGGATTTTGAACTGTATTTGTAAAAGTAAAAGCATTATATCCCTCTCTTTGCCATATGGTGACGGAGTAAGAATACAATTCACCACTCGTAAAAGACTACTTAAGTATATAATATGCATATAACATCTATGCAAGAGAAGGAGAACTCGAAACAAAACGCTATTCAACACATCAGCGTGTCACACAGGTCTAGTGTTACCCAAATGCAAGACCAAGACGAGACTTGGACCAGTCTTGGTCTTGGTCTTGCAACAGCACACTTGGTCTCATCTTGGTCTTGGTATTGCACACTCGAGTCTTGGTCTTGGTCTTGGTATTGCAGCAAGAGTCTCGCAAAGTCTTGCAAGTCTTCCAGTTGGAATATCAGTAACAGTCATTTATCATGGCAATGAAAAGTCCAACTAAATTAATCAAATATCATCCTATCCTATCTATCCATCTGCTAGCCTATAGTCCACTATTGAATATAACCCTTACCACTGGAGAAAATTACTTTCCTATTCCTCTGGTGTTACATTAGACAGAGTTACTACTCCTATAACAAAGGAAGGAATTTCGACCCTGTTTTCTTAAGACGTCACCACACGGGGCATTTGATACAATACATTTTATGTCATTAAACGTAAAAATAAAAAAAGTAAAAAGAATTTTTCAAGTTGATTGGCAAGCGACGGAGTTATTTGATTACTGACGACAAGTCACCCTGCTCTGGTGATCGGCCCAACAACGAGGCGACGTGGGTACGGGTGGGTTATGGGCCCGCGCGCCGTCCTTTCATCGCCCTGGACGGAATGGACCGCGCGTGTGCTTACCATAGCCCACCCATAAAAAAAAAACAATAATGGCTTCCGAACACCATTGCCTCGGTCCGATTTGATACGACATCCACGGATAAAAGAGTGGTGAATTGTATTCGTACTCTGTCCCTACACGGACATTTATGTAGATTAATTGTAGGCATATTTCTATGTCCAACAGTGAACGTCGTTGAGCTAATGAATAAACGGATATATAAATATGTATAATGGGCAAGAGCACTCTCGTGATTACGGTATTTTTGACCTTAAGCCTTTCCGAAGAGTAATTCTGAAAAGCCAACACCAACATTGGAAATCGATTGGCTAATAGATGGATATCTCAAGACTGATTTGACTTGCCGTGTAGTGATGGAGTAAGAATACAATTCATCACCCCCCTATTATACCCGCGAGTGCGAACCCACGACTAAGGGCTATAATATATAACATCGGTGCAAGAGAAGGAAAACTTGTCATGAAACCCTGTAACAACACGGCCGATCACCGTGGCGATTCCTCTTCGGCCACGGCCGATTTCCCTCCTATTATGTAGAAGACACGAGCTCCACCGTATATAAGCTGGAATGGTGATTTGAATTAAATGCAAGACCGCGAGACTCTTGCAGGCTCAGTCTTGGTCTTGCTCAAGTCTTGCAGGGCCAGTCTTGGTCTTGCAAAAATTAAGCGGTCATGGTCTTGGTATCGGTCTCGCATTTCTCGCAAGACCAAGACCAAGACCGCAAGACCAAGACTCTTTTGGGCAACACTAAATAATTAAAATAATTGAGTCTTGTATACAAATTACCGTCCTCTGTTTCTTACCCGTGGCCATGGTAAAAGACGACTACGAGAAATAAAATCTATATAACATTTCTGTAAGAGAAGAAATAGTCGAAATAAAACCCTACTTTTTTATATGTGGGCTATGATAAGCGCGAACGCGGTCCATTCCGTCCGGGGCGACGAAAGGACGGCGCGCGGGCCCATAACCCACCCGTACCCACGTCGCCTTCGTCGTTGGGCAGACCACCGGAGCAGGGTGACTTTTCGTCAGTGGCCCGACGGAATACCCTTTCGGGTACCCTCACCTCTCGACGTCCCTGTCCCGGGACGTCGGTCGCCGTCGCGCAGTCAGCCTCTCTCCGGGTGACGGACTAAAATCCCCGGTCCGGTCACCCGCGGCTTCGTCTAGTGAAATAAAACCCTATAGCAACCCGTCTGACCAACGAGGTAGCAGAACTATTTCTTTCCTATTGTGGAGGAGACTCGATCCCCATGCTGGGACATATATGAGTCAAGATAATGATGAAATCGATCATTGGCACCACGGGTACTTCCTTTTCGTGTTTTATTTTCATTACGTCCAATGGTCCAATAATCATTATTGTCTTATTTCTCAGCTTATCTACGTTCCACGTTTGTGTTGAGCTAGATCGCCACGTAAAAGCCTCCTCCACAATTATACACCGTCGGTCAGATTGACTGGTGTAGGTATTGAATTTAATATTTCTCCTGGGCTTAAACCTCTTTCATACTCGGCATGTGGACCACTCTGATCAGACGTATTGGTATAGGGTTTTATATCGAGTTTTCCTTCTCTTGTACAGATGTTATATGTATATCATCACTTAGTCGTCTTTTACGACACCCACGGTTAAAATAGGAGGTGGTGAATTAGATTCTACTCCATCACCACCTGAAATATTAGGCTTATACAAAGTTTGTATGTTGTACTTGCTGACGCCTAATACAAATGACCTTCTGACCTTCCGAATGTAAGCCATGAAATATAGAAAATATATCGAATAATATGAGGGTTTTTTTTTTGGAGTTTTTTTGGAGTGGGTTGCGATCGGCGCACTCCTCGCACCACTCCGTCCGGGGCGACAGAGGGGCGTAAGCACGCACACCGGCAACCCACTCGAACACCACGTCGCCTTCGTCGTTGGACCGACCACCAGAGCAGGGTTACTTGTCGTCAGTGGTCGGCCCGACGGAATACCCCCTGAGGAGTACCCTCCCATCGACCAACGTCCCCCCCTCGGGGAGGACGTCGGTATAAGAAATAAATCTATACTTAAGAAGGCTAAACATATTTCGATGTGGTTTGCAGGTGATCGGTCGGCTGGAGCTCGGCTGCGCTGGTGCGGGCAGCGCACGGCATCATTGGCGTGAAGTACAAGCGGCACCGCGCAGGCAGATCGCTGACTGGCACAAGCTCAAGGAGTGAGCATTCAATCAGCTGTTCAACACAAACCACATACTCCCACAGACACATCTAATTTAATAATGCATTGCTTAAAAATGAATAGAGATCTGTTTATCCTGTGAAATCGTTGGGGCCATTATAGCAATATATATAATAGGTATATAACAGGAGAAGCGTATTTATTTAAGACACAATAACATATTCAAAACGGAATTTTTGGCGAAAATCTAATATGAAACTGTCTGACAAGAGGATATCGTTTTTGGTGGTCATGCGTTTCTTTTTTCCATCGATTCCGCTACTTTGATAGTCACAATTAGATCGTCAGATGGAATTTATAATCTACAAAAGTATCTTTAAACTTTGGCATACTTAATATAGCACCTATCAACAATAAGCTCCAGATAAAATCCCCAATCGGCATCCAATGTATAGTAGGCAATTTAATAAAACTGGCTTTGCATCGCATTGAACAGCTTAGAAAAAGGAGCGTCTTAAAGCCACCTTTAGTGAATAGGGTCATATATCCAATAAGTTAGATGAAAAGACCCTCGACGTATATTGATTAGGACAATGAAAGCTAACACTGAGTAACTGGAAAAGGAAAAAGGTTAACTAATTGAAATCAAAAGCGTCATTAATAAGAACATTTATTATTGCCAGCGGTGTAAATGCCAACATTTAAAGATATTTATTGTTAAAATAAATATATATAATAATTAATAATACGCCACAGATTATGAAACTAATATATAATTGAAATGATAGCAAAGCAATGCATTAATAATTTAGGATATTCGATTTTGTTAAACTTTCTATAATTTATATGGAAGTTTGAAAATATCAGACCGTGCTTATTTAGCGACTATTTTTCGTTAACCTTTTGTTATGTTATTTAGCGTACTAAAATAATAGTCTTCTCTTAAATAAGTTTGGATGCGATGATTGAAGGATTAAAATATATAATTTTATTGGTAAAACGAAATTAGTTACAAGCCTCATATTGCTGAAACAATCTTTATTTTTTTTCCGTGATACACTTATTATTATTGCACGGAGTGTCGCGCGGGAAGCAAGTAGTGATGACAAAATGGCAAAGCCATAGATATCCGAGGCAAAGCCAAAAGTCCAGCGGAAACGAAAAGTTTGTTTTAGAAAATTAATTTATAAACTAAAATTGATATTGTATATTAGATAGATGAAATTATTTGAAATTTATTCGCAAGGAAAATTTTTAAAAACCTCGAAAGCGCACATTGTTTCGGAAGTCCCCTCCTCGATTCAAGTATGTGTTTTTAAAAAAAAAGTATATATACGTTTATGTGTAGTAAAATAACAACACATATAAATATCGTGTTTATTTCAATGTAGTTTAACATAACATAATGGAATGGGAGTGAGAGACGGGGTCAAGATGTCATTTGAACCACTTTAATGCAGTGTTGATGCTTACCGGCATACTCGTATATCGTCAAAAAATGAGATTTTATACATTTACTTACATAGTCTTAAATTTGTGTTTAATATTTTATATACCTTAAAAATATTAAATTTTTATTTAATATTTTATATTCCTTAAAAAATTAATAGGCGTTCCATGTTTCTCTTTTATAAAGTACCTACCCTTAGAATAATAACCTATAGAAGGTAAGTTCACACACAAAAAGTGAGGCATTTTAATTGGAGCCTAATGGAGCTTATGCCGGAACCGTTCCGTAATGTACAAGTCATTGTACTGCACGAACGTACGCAACTCTTAAAAAATAAATAGGTAATTATGACGGTTTGTGCATTCAAATAGTGTCACAAAACATTTCAAAAACTTAAAAAGGTTTTAACATTACTTTTAAAAGTATTTCGACGATTGTATGTTAATAAAAACAAAATTTGATTTCATAATTTGTGTAGTGGTTTGCGTGTGTACGTGTGTAATCGTCTGCGCGCCATTAGTATTTTTAGATTCAAATTTTGAAAATTCGAAGTATGGACACTATTCTTCTATACGTTATTATTCTAAGATACCTACCCCATATTTTGATATTATGGAACTTGATTAATATATTAATAAAAGAATAACAAATTCCTACCTACTTTTTTATTTAATGAGACCATTATTAAATTAATATGAGCAATTTTACAAATAATTTAATGCAATAAAGTTTTACAAAGGTGATTCGTTATTATGAAAGTATTCTTCAAAACTTATTTGCTCAAAATCTGACAGATAAACATTACCAACCTGACCGCAATAAATCTAACTCCCGTTCCAAATTCTTGTAATTACTCTACATATCTAAATGTATGACACTTGATGTTATAAAATTCACTTGTTATATATAATATTAAGATTAGTTCCCCCTTTTCTTCAATGTAATGTAGTTGTGTATCTTATAAAGTCACTGAAATATTCAATTAAATATTTTCATCCAAGTTATTAGTATTTGTGTAACTCGAATTTATGACAGATTCTATTGGAAATATTTTACAATTAAAACAGTGGGCGGGCAAATTGAAATTGTGTGTTTAGTTGTAAACTATTTTTAAAATTTACTTTCAGGCTTATTTTATCAATAATATTTTATATAAAATAATCTAATATCGAGGTTAGATTAATTATTTCAGCGCCGACCGCGTATAACCGACCGTTGAATAGACAGAATACTCATTGGTATCGATTAGTACTTAATGTATAGTTAATAGGTTAGAAAAATAAATCTATTTTATACCTAAAGTTACTTTAATAGGTGTTTAGTTAGGTATGTGTAATGTGTAAAGCTCAGAAGAGGCTTCCAGCTTCGAGCTTACTGTCATATTGTAACCCCCATAGTGTCGCGTGTATCCCAATAGATGGCGCTTTCACCAATGATCTCACAATATTTTTGAAGTACGTATTAAGGAGTTTGTGGTTTAAAATGTAATAAATTGAGATATATATTAATTAATGTAGTGACAATACACAATTAAAGAATATTCTAAGTATATGTACCTCATCTACATGTTCTCGAAAAAGACATCTCATAGGAATTAGGATTTTGTCCTTGCGTACCTACCTATGTCACTAGGTGTACCTATTACGTGTCTAACTCCATACTTCAACAATCATTCCGTAAGTGTACATGTAAATAGTCATTGCTTTAGTCAACAATAATAAGCTTTCTCATTCTAAATGTTAAATGTAAGAAATTATAGTAGATATAAGTCTTTCTGTCACTCGGTGTTTTTTTTTTTTAATATATACATTATTATTTATCTTCGATGATTTTAAAATTGTATCGTATAGTTTTAAATTCATTGATTATTGTCGCATAAGACTCGAAAATATTGCATTACAGATATCGGCTAGGAAGACATTGTCACTGTTTTCTCGAGTGTAATGAACAATATTTGAGTTTTCCTGTAATAAAATTGACTGGGGCAATACATTAGAAAAAACTAGTTTAACAAATATATTGAAGTCTCATTCTCAAAAGTATAAAGAGTAGAAAATCTTTATATTACATTTATATCCATTATATTTAAATTATAAATCAGAAAAATAATAACTTATCTATTTTTTACATACATAGTAAGTATTAGTTTTTTATAATGTATTGCCCTGGAAACAGCCACAGTTCGAGACATTGGCCAGCACTTGTAGAATAGCTAACCACGTCACCCACATTACAAAATCAGATTAAATACTTTAAGGGAATTTTAGTGAATAAAGTTTATTGACTGGTGCTTTCACAATAATTGTTCGTTTTATTTTTTTACCTCTATCATCACCTAAAAATAAAACTGTTCATATTACGATAACGGATAAAAATAGAATGTATCGTCAACCCTTTCTTTTTGTGGGCGCTGCTGAAAACGATTAGATTACGAGATGTACTAATGGATAAAAAACAATGTAAAGTTTACGGGAACTATATAACGCAGTGTTACTCGTCTGTCTCGGTGTATAGTAGTCCATTTTCTGTCCTAAGGAGGTGAAAGTTTGTTGCTCTAGATGACGTTTAAAAACAACAGCCGCCGTTTAAAACCTCAATATAAAAACCGCTTGAAACAGTTGAATACTCGATTATGCTATCTATACCAATAAATAAAATTGGAGTGTCTGTTTGTAATGTCAAAATAATAGGCTTTTTTCATGCTCACACGGTTATTTGCACGACACCTATGCCTAAAATACAGATTAAAAAATTTTTGTCTGTCTGTCTGTTTATTCCGGGTAATCTTCAAAACGGCTAGACCGATTTCAAAAATTTATTCACCAATGGAAAGCTATAATATCAGGGCGTAAACTAGGCTATATTTTATCCCGGTATTCCCACGAGAACGGGAACTACGCGGGTAAAACGACTAAAACCGAAGCGAAGCGAGGGCGGGTTGCTAGTAATTAATAAAAGCGTATTTAACAATGAATTCTAGGCACTTTTTGGTCTACCTGCGCCTGATGCCGCCCTTGCCGAGCGGGGAATTTAGTCCGTCACCCGTAGAGAGGCTGACCGCCCGACAGCAGCCGACGTCCTGGGACAGGGACGTCGAGAGGTGAGGGTACCCGAAAGGGTATTCCGTCGGGCCAATCACTGATGACAAGTCCCCCTGTTCCGGTGGTAGGCCCAACGACGAAGGCGACGTGGGTACGGGTTGGTTTTGGTCCCGCGCGCCGTCCTTTCATCGCCCCGGACGGAATGGACCGCGTACGCGCTTACCATAGCCCACCCATAAAAAAGGCACTTTTTGGTCTCTTGACGTCTTGTTTGATTTCATTATAATAAGGTACTCAAAATACGATCCGTAACAAGCTGAGATATTCAATAGATAAGTATCTTCATTACACACACATTATTCGATCAATAAATAGTTGTGACAAATATAGTAGATGTTTGATATTTAACAATCTATCCTACAATCCAATAGCTTATCAATTAGTATAGAATATTATCTGAAACATAAACTACGTCATATTTTATTCATCGTTTCCAGCATGGCCGTACCCAGGTTCTGGGCCAGGGGGGGGGCAAATCAGATTTTTTGTAAGCTAGGTGCTTATCTATATATATATATATATATATATATATATAGTGTCCCAAAATTCAACGATAAGCAAGCACCAACAGGTGGGCCTACTTAAGACTACTCGAGAAAAAAAAAAGAAAAAATTTTATCCTTATTTTTTGTTTATTACGAATATTAAAAGAAATCTTTAAAAAATGGACACCCTTTATTATATTTTAAGTGCCATTGCTACAATTTTACAAATAATTCAGTGATTTTTTTGTATTAGCAACGTAAGTAGCACTGCTATTGATCACAACCATGAAAAATTTCAGAATGTCTATAGTTTCTACACAAAAATTAACCAAAACTGTGTTTTCCATAAATTTTGTAAGATTTTGACTTTCAGCTCACTTTCACTCATCGTGGTGAAAAAAAGTAGTGACACTACTGTGGCAAATAGTTTTAAAAATTAACGCAAATAACTACAATTCTAAAATGGTATAATATTCTAGGCAAACTAGTCAAAAAAATATGCATAGGTACTATTTGAGAACAACAACCATGTTTCGCAGTGTTGATAGTACTCACTTTTACGATGTATCCAAAATGTTTTTATTGTATGTTATTAGTATTTGAACGAGACATGTGCGTAGTAGTTTCAAAAATTGGCGCAACTAACTACAATTCTAAAATGGTATAATATTCTAGACAAACTAGCCAAAAAATATGCATAGGTACTATTTCAGAACAACAACCATATTTCGCAAATTGTTAGTGTTGATAGTAATCACTTTTACTATGTATCCAAAATGTTTTTATTGTATGATATTAGTATTGGAACGAGACTTGTGCGTAGTCGATAAAATATATTAATTATTAAAATGGCACGACATCGCCTTCTTCTGTGCATGTGATCCGCAGCCTAAATAATTTTTTAGCGAAGCTCATCTAAGGTTGCAATGGGTTTTGAGCAGACCCTGTCCTTCAGACAACGCCAATAAAAAAAATTCCAGGGGATTTAGATCGGGTGAACGGGGTGTCCATAGAGGACCAAGTCGCCCGATCCTGCGCCCTGGATACTCTTGGTCTAAGTATGCTCGCACAGGAAGGTCATAGTGAGCTGGGCCACCATCTTTTTAAAATAACATGTTTTGCAAATCACTTGAGGACTCGTCTTCTAATAATCCTGGCAACGCATTTTGTAAGAACTTCAAATAACTATTGCCATCTAAGTTTACTTAAACTCAAAGATCCCTATCACTTTTCCATTTATTATGCCCGTCCACAGGTCCTTCCTTAAATTGATTGGATTGGTTTGTCTTCTTTCATCAGGTATAGATTTTTATTGTTCCACCTATGTAGATTGTGAAGATTTAAATAGCCATCGTTACAGATTGTTTCATCTGACCATTAAACTTTGTCTATCTAACACAGGGGTATTTTTGCAGCATCGCACGGCAAAATGCTACCCGCACTGGATAGTCCCGCGGTAATAATGCCTGCACGCGCTTGTAATAATATGGATGAAGCCGGTGACGTTTTAAAATTCGATGTGCATTACTTTTTGGGATGCCCGTTACTGCTTAGTGCTTGTATAGCAGGTACCGAGGTAGTTGAATCGTTTTCCATTTTATTGAAACTTCTTCTATCTCCCTCTAAGGCATAACCTCTCTATATCAATCTCTCTCTGCAACAAAAACATTTTGGATACATAGTAAAGGTGATTACTAACAATTTGCGAAATATGGTTGTTGTTCTTAAATAGTATCTATTAATAATTTTTTTGACTAGTTTGCCTGGGATATTATACCATTTTAGAATTGTAGTTAGTTGCGCTAATTTTTAAAACTATTTGCCATAGTAGTGGCAGTACTTTTTTTTCTCACCACGATGAGTGAAAGTGAGCTGAAAGTCAAAATCTTACAAGATTTATGGAAAAACACAGTTTTGGTTAATTTTTGTGTAGAAACTATAGACATTCTGGAATTTTTCATGGTTGTGATCAGTGGCGGCTGGTGGGTTATCAAAGTGGTGGTTCACTTTACTTCCTCACTAAGTATTAAGATCAGAATCAGATCAGAAATTGCAATGGAACAACAATTTACGTAAATTTTCTTTTTTAATTATTTTTGAACGCATTACATTTTGTAGGTGTACTTGCGAAGAAAAATAGGTATTTTGTTTGTTTTTCACACTTCAAAAAATATTTATAAAAGAGGGCCTTGGCGGTCCTGCCAATTTATATCAACTTTATTTTAAAAAGTTTTGTTATTGTCTTTAATATAGTCTATATTTATGCTCATTTTCACCCACTGTATACGCAGTATAAAATAGATAGGACTAAGACCAAAATAAAAAAAAAAAACAATGAATGTAAACAAACCATATTTAACTCGTCACAGATACATCGAAACTATACCTACTTACTGTACTTAACGAGACATCATCAGCGAATTTCGTCGTAAGTCGAGTTCTCTCGGCAATGTTCGGTTCGCCCGTGCGCCGTACGGGAACAGACTCATTTTTCACCATATTTCTATGAACTATCTTCTGTCTCACGCGCCAGGCGTTTTAACTCATTTCTATTTTAAGAGTGGTAGGACCACACTGTCGACAGTTATCTGTCTACAGCCGCGGGCCGGTCCGTCCGGGGCAGTACCACACTCTCGCAGAAAATCGACGTCTGAGTAGTAGCGATTTGTTACTGCGCTTCGTTCGGTGAGCGAGAGAGCCGGAAGCCCAACTTTCTGAGGGTGTTTGCGTGTGGAGGGTTTTGGTGGTGCCCTTGGTATCACCGAGCCTCAATGCACGCATTCACACTCCCTTCACTTTCTTCGCGGTAGACAACGGCCTTGTAAAGGTCCATGAGCGGCAGCAACACTTACCATCAGGTGTACTGTTTGCTCGTTTGCCACCGTTTGCAATAAAAAAAAAATAATAATACAAGTTGTATGGGCAGTCCCCGTGCGCTCGCCACAGCGCACGAGATTTTTTTTACAAGGAATATAAGTTTTAATAGTTTAGTAAAGCGCTTATATTGTTTCGTCATAATTTGAAATTTTATTTGTTATATGTTTTTTTTTATGTTCAAAGAATAAATATTAATGGTAATTTAAAAATAAATATGAAGTTAAATTGTGTAGTTTTTAAGTATGTTGATTTGGTGGTTCAGCGCACGAGCGCACTTAAGGTACAGCCGTCACTGGTTGTGATCGATAGCAGTGCTACTTACGTTGCTAATACAAAAAAAATCACTGAATTATTTGTAAAATTGTAGCAATGGCACTAAAAATATAATAAAGGTTGTCCATTTTTTAAAGATTTCACTTTTTTTTCGTAATGAAAAAAAAATAAGGGTAGAATTTTTTTCTTTTTTTTTCTCGAGCAGTCATAAGTAAGCCCACCTAAGTATGCTGTGTGGTAGCGGCTTCGAATACTACCAACCCTTGCTTTGCTCGTGGGTGTCTTAAAAGACGACTAAGAGCCCTAGATTGACCCGGACCAACTCCATCTGGTACCATTTGGGTCAACGATTACATTCCCAAGGAGGGTTGACGTCAGGCAGGCGGCCGGTCATAAAAGTCATTGCCGAAACTTTTTGCAATATGTCAAAACAGATGATATATTGCGTCGACCCCAAGTAATTGGGATAAGAGCAAGATGATGATGAGTCATAAGTAAGCCCACCTGTTGGTGCCCGCTTATCGTTGAATTTTGGGGCACGTTGTATATAAAAGGAGAAGCTGACTAACATATCAACGCAGGGCCTAAACTAAAAGAGTTAGAAACTTGAAATTTTACACAGGGGTTCCCTTTATAACGTAGGAACTAGGAAAGGATTTTTCGGCCTACAGGCCCATAGTGCTGCTCGACGATGCGAGCAAGCTACTGGAGAGGGTGCTAGCTGCCCGCATCGAGCGGCACCTCGTCGGCACGAGGCCCGATCTGTCGGATGCCCAGTTTGGGTTGAGGAGGGGTCGTTCGACGATCTGCTCTGTTGCGTCTGAAGGCCGTGGCGACTGAGGCCGTCACTGGCGGGGGAGTGCTGTTGGTGGTGTCCCTGGACATCGCCAACGCATTCAATAGTCTGCCATTCAGCTGCATCAGGGAGGCGCTCCGGTATCACGGGGTGCCAGCTTACCTGAGGCGGCTAGTGACTATTTGGAGAGGTGCAGTGTCCTCTGCACCAACCGAGCAGGGGATGTTGTGCGAACGCCCATGACGTGCGGTGTCCCACAGGGGTTGGTCCTCAGACCCACCCTGTGGAACAACGGCTACGACTGGGCGTTGAGGGGGAGCCTCCCGCCCGGGCTGGGCGTGATTTGTTACGCCGACGACACGCTTGTCACAGCCCGCGGTGGGACGTTGGAAGAGGCGGCAAGTCTGGCGACTCTAGGCACCGAAGAGATCGTCAGGCGGATCGAGGCGTTGAGGTTGAGAGTCACGCTGGACAAAACGGAGGCCCTCTTATTCCATGGGCGCCGCATGAGCCCTCCCATCGGCATCTCTATCACTGTCCATTCGGTTGATATCATTATCCGGGCCCATATGAGATATTTGGGCCTGGTGCTTGACCGTCAATGGTGGTTCCGGGAGCATTTCCGCAGGCTCGCTCTACGGCTCGTCGGCGCGGCGTCCGTCCTATCATGGCTTATGCCGAATGTGAACGTTTTTTCTTGACTCCGCTCCGCCAAGTCCTTACGCAAGATAACTGCCAAGCAGAATTTGGCGTCCTCATACCAGGTACTGACCTGTCGACTATGATCTAAGTGATGGTCGGTAGCTTCGACAGTGATGCTTGCGATGAATTCACAGCCCTGCTCTAACCAGGCAAGACAGACCTCATAAGTATGCCTGCTGTGTCCTAGCTGGAACCACAATTGTGGGAGGGCTTCATGTATTGCCACCCTTAAGTCTCACGGGAGTATTCTGGCTAAAGCGCACGCTAACTCGGTCGACATGGCGCGGTATCCGTGTGTAGCTCTGAACACCATGGCGAGTGCCAGAAGAAAATTTTAAGACAAGTGGACCAAGTGGTCAGAACTCGCTCACACAGGTGTACCGTACCGTACATTGATCTAACCAGTCTCCCGTACCAACCTTAACATTTAACACCGCGTTAACGAGCCGGTTAGTGATTTTATAAAAATACTCCTAAATACCATTGCCCGTCGAAAACCAAACCCAAATATTTCATTTGGTCCTCGACCGAGTAGAACCAAATCACTGATGATTGCTATGCCGACCGGTGTATAGCAACAGGGTCTATGAAACAGCAAATCATTTGTTTTATACAGGGCTGCTCTAGGCGGCATCGTGACTCATCGAATCACCACCTTGATAACGAGTATGGCCAAACATATCGCTTATTTAAATTAAGCCCAGCCCGTAAAGGGACCAGCCTTAGCTAATGTACCATACAATCACCCGCAAGTACGAAACGGGGAGCAGTACAACGTAGGGGTTAGCACAAAGTCTTCTGCGCGCTTCACGTAGGGGCCACTGCGCTACTTCAATTAGTCTGGAATCAGCCGCCTAAGGTATAGAAGCACCCGCTGATAATAGCGCCTCTCTGATGTACCAGGTTGACATTATATCATCAAGAGCAACAGTGCAACAGCGAGCCTGTGGAACCCTGAAAGCACAACACAGTTATCCGAGATTGCCTCTGCCACACATGAATTCTACGCGGACGAAGTCACGGGCAAAAACTAGTAAAGAATAAAAAAACTTAAATTAAAATAGATATGTTTTAATATAAATTCTTTAATTAGGTACTTATACAATGGCTATTTTAAAAGTAACTTTCGAGGGTCTTCAGCAAAACGATTTGACTGTTACTGTTCTAGGTATCTAACGAACGCGCCAGGTAATTTTAAGTTGTTAAAATATTGTATTGCAAACAAATGGCAAAAAATTCGTTTTCTTAATTTTTATCAATAAAAGTACTAGATAAGATACATAGTTAGTAGGGACGTCAACATTATCCAGGGGGGGGGGGGGGGCAGCTGAATGCCCTACCCTGGGTACGCCCATGGTTTCCAGCAATATGCGTGTATAAAATAGTACATAATACAGTATATAATACCTGTATCAAAGAACGTAAATTTTGCCTCTACCTAACAATTTTTGATAAAAGAACGTAACAGTGTAAAAAAATAGCGTGAGTCGCACGAGAACGCATGTCAGAAGTGGAATTTCTTTGGTTCCATGTGTTTTTTATGAGTATTAAAAAAAAAACTAAAAATAAAAATCTCTCGATCTTTCTCACTCGCCTGCTACCTACTCTTGCCCCATGGCTGTGCTTCGTGCTATGTTCGCCCTTTCTTACTCTCTCAATCGCTATCTCCCTCTTCTTCGACAAAAACGCTACACATCTTCGTCACGCGATTCATCCGTAAAAAAATTACTCTCATGCGCGCAAAGAAGTTTCACTTCAACAAAATAACATAATTTTCCGTGTAACAAAGTAACATTCCACGTGGTGGTTAAGAACAATACGCCACTTCCTCTCTTGTCCGTGGGTGTCGTAAAAGACGACTAAGGGGTTACAAATATGCAGATAATCTATATATATACTAGCAACTAGTAGTGAGTCGTCGACGATTTTACAGTCGACGCAACGAGACCGTTTATCGTCGATGATAAACTAGTTGAAAAAACAGTCTAATTTTCGACTAGTTTACGTCGTAGACGCTTAGACAAATTTTTTTTTTTTTTTTGTGTGTGTATTTAGCTGTTGGTCGCAGATGACCTTGACAGCTTAACGCGGGCAATGGGCGAGCGGAAGGCTCTCAACCCGGTAAGTAAGTTAAGCGAACATCGCCCGAGGGCTCCCCCTGTGGGGAACGGACCTCGGCTCGGGGCGTCGCTGAAAGCAAAGTGGGCGTGGCCACGTTTAGGTTAATGATTTTTACGTGGCGCGGTTTTCGACCTCGTCGGCGAGGCCGATACCGCGGAGTTTTATGTGTTATCGCTGCGCGAGCTGTGTAGGCCCTTTCTTGGGTGATCGTAATGGCATCATCCCCTTCTTCAAGGAGATGACGGGGTCGTCGGACCGCGGATATTTTTGAGGGGACGTAGTTTACCGCCCCAACCACTAGTGGATTGGGGTGAGTCGTGGCAGAGTCAAAATAGCGCTGGGAGCAACGCTTCATATACTGCCTGATGGTCGGCAATTCGAGGTCGATGTGTAGATCGACATTACGAACGAACCACGGTGCTCCCGTTGCCCGTCGCATGAATCTATTTTGTAGTGTTTGTAACCTGTGGATCCTGTTTGGCCTAACGTGCGCGAACACTACACTGGCATACGTCATGATCGGCCGTATGCAGGTAGTGTATAATCGGACTTTACAAGACGAGACGTTTAATTTATATTATGTATGACGTACGTTGATCGTCCATTGGTAAAGGACAACGAAACTTCAACGAATTTTATTAGACAACAGTTTCATTGTACAATATACATTGACGCTTCAATATGTAATGATAGTCCCATCACATGATAGCAGAGCTCAATGAATTGCAATCAATCTATCTATACGTTATGATTTCGGCTCGACTCGCGCCTACGGGCGGTGAGGTTTGCGGGGCGGGTAAAGAGCGTAGCGGGCCGTGCGAGCGCGCGCGCATTACGTCGTCCAAGTTCGGGCCGATTCGGGCGCGGCTTCGAATACTCGCAAGTCGTCGTCGACTCGTCGCCTTCGTGTCAATCGTTGATGCGACGACCGATTTGCGAAGCCGTTCATACATAAACATGTTTATCAGTCAACTATAAACTAGTTTATTAGTTCACGGCAAAGAAACAGTCGAAAAAAACTGTTACACACCTGTGTACACCACTACTAGCAACCCGCCCTCGCTTCGCTTCGTTTCAGTCACCTTATCTGCCTAGTTCCCTTAGAAGGTAAAAATTGACAAATGCTCTTTATTCATTTTTACTGAAGAGTATTTTCCGTGTGATGACGGAATAAGAATACAATTCACCACCCCTTCTCCTACCCGTGACTGTCGTAGGAGACGACTAACGGATTATAATATGCATACTACATCTATGCAAGATAAGAAAAGCTCGAAACTAAAACCTATGGCAATACGTCTGACCAGCGTGGTATAGTACCTAGGTCATTTTCGCTCTCATAAACGTGGAGGCTCAAGCCGAACAGTGGGATGTATAAAGAGTTTTAATGATGAAACAAATTAAGAATGAAGAGTATTTAAGCAAAAATTGAAGAAAATCGATGACGAATTTTGTCTCCTCATACAAACTGCGGTTCATCTCTTAGGGGTTGAATACCAAAATATCCTTTCTTAATGGGTCCCTACGTCACAAAATAAAATTACAGTCAAAATTGCATGTTTCTAGCTTCAGTAGTTTCAGCTCGGTGTTAATGAGTTAGTCGACAAACTTTTTCATACCTATTTACACACTTAGAGGGTGAAAATTAAGAAATTCTGAAACTCGTATTCATTTATATTTATTAAATAGTATTTGTAGAGAATTTGAAGAAAATCGATGTAGATTTTTTTTCTCCCTATACAAACTTTGTTACTGCGGTTTACCCCCTAGGAGGTGGCGGATCGCCTGCGTGAGGAGCGCAGCCTCGATGAGGAGGTCCGCCGCCGGCGACTGGGGCGGCGCAGGCGCAACTATCTGCGCCTCATGCCGCCTTAGCCGAGGCCGCGGGTGACGTGACCGGGGATTAGTCCGTCACCCGCCGAGAGGCCGACCGCGTGAGGAAAGACCGACGTCCCCCCCGAGGGGGGGACGTCGGTCGATGGGAGGGTACCCCAATAGGGGGTATTCCGTCGGGCCGACCACTGACGACAAGTTAACGCTGCTCCAGTGGTCGACGAAGGCGACGTGGGCTTCGGGCGGGTCGCGGGAGTTGCGTGCTCAAGCCCCTCTGTCGCCCCGGACGGAGTGGTGCGGAGGCGCGCCGACCGCGGCCCACCCACAAAAAAAAAAAAAAAAAAAAAAAAAAAAAAAAAAAAAAAAAAAAAAAAAAAGGGGTTGAATTTCAGAAAATCCTTTATTAATGGGTTTCTACGTCACTCAAAGAAACTAATGTCAAAAGTCCATGTTTCTGGCTTCAGTAGTTTCGGCTCTGTGATAAGTCAGTAATCTGACATCTTTCTACCTATTTTACACCTTTCAAGGTTGAAAATGGACAAACGCTGAAACACGTGTTTATTTATTGTTATCAAAGAGTATTTGTGCTTAATTTGAAGACAATAGCTAAAGATTTTTTTTCTTTCCATACAGACTTTACCGTTGCATTTCACCAGTTTAGGGGTAGAATTTCAAAAAATCCTTTCTTAGTGGGTGCCTACGTCACGAAATGAAACTACGGTCCAAATTTCATTTCTCTAGCTTCAGTAGTTTCGGCTCACCTTGCTCCTTTATATGTATATTATTGTTAACATCCCCGCAACACCCCTTGCAGGTGGAATTTCATAAAATCCGTTCTTAGCTGACCTCTACTCGACGAAAGGAATATTTTTGCCAAAGTTCAAGTCTGTACGTACGCCTTACGCTTCCAGAGATATGGTGATGAGTCAATATATCGCTCGCAAAACCCGCCTCTCCTATATATATATAGATAATGAAAATGGTCTTTGAGGCTCTTTCACGCCTAAACCACTGATCGTATCGACATGAAACTATCACCATTCGATGCGAAATTTATCCTATATGGTTTATGGCTATTTATTTTTTGAATTACAACGCTCCTTCATTTTTTTATTGCTGTTTTACTTTTATGAACATTTTTCCCGCTAATAAAAACAAAAGACAATAATTTTCTCTTGATTCTTTTGTGTTCATGGATTTCAACGGAGTATATTAAACGGTTTATGTTTTATTACATTCAGCTAAGAATCTACTCACACACTCCCACGCACCCACCTGCTCACTCACACCCACCCACTCGCATGCACCCCTGCACACCCACTCCCATTTTTTGATAATAATAAAACACCGCATCTTTGTCGGAGTATCATTTGAGAACAGCTGGACCGATTGGCCTAATTTATTTTTGTTGTCTTCAGAATTACCAGGAGAAGGTTTTATGTAAGAAAATTTTAAAAAAGTCTGCTAAAAAGTTAAAAATTTCGATAATAATCGAAGGATTCGAATCTATATAGTTACTTATCACGAAATCTCGGGCACCATATGACTTAGAAACCTGAAACTTTATAGGAATATTACTTTTGTTATGTAGAGGTCAGCTAAAAACGGATTTTAAGAAATTCATCTCCTAAAGGGGATTGCGATGGCATCCTATAAACTCCAAATTTGGTAGGAATCTTCTGTAAGAAATGCAGAAATAGTCTATGAATGAATTTTACGACACCCCCCCTGTGGGGTGTCGTAAAATTCATTCATTGTGGGTATTAACAATGAAAATTTATTTATGGTATTAACAATTCATTGTGGGTATTAACAATGAAAATTTTTATTTTTTAACCTTATAGCTCCTACAAACTCCAAATTTAGCTAGAGTCATCTATATGTGATGCAGAAATGATCTAAGAGCGGATTTTATAACAACCCACCGCTAATAAGGAGTGCGTGGGTGGGTGTTAGAATGTTAAATTTCAATTTCCAACTGTAACCTCTATAGACTCGAAATTTGGTAGGAGTCTTTTATTTGTCATGCAGAAATCATCTCGAATAAGATCTTAAGAAATTCTATTTTGAATAGAGATTGCGGGGGTGGGTATTAGAATTTTAAATTTACGTTTCCAAACTGTACTGTACTTCTATAGACTTCAAATGACGATTTTTTTTACTGTTTAAATAGAAGAGGTTAAAGTCAATTGTTTTTATTTTATTATTTCATTAATTTCATTCGTTATTACATAACCTAATTAATTTTATGATTCGACGTCAGTTCATAAACGGTTGAGAAGTGAACGAAAAATGTCAGACAGAGAAGTATTGAAAGTTTATGTTTGTGTTCTGATTATGTATTTCTAAATAAAACAAATAAAAATGTTATATAAAATTTAATTTCCTTTTAAAATTTGCCCAGCGAAGCGGGCGAGAACGGCTGGTAATATCTATATATATATATACATAGATATACCTATAACTTGCATAGGCGAGGTACTCGAAATAAAATTCCAAGAAACACGTCTGACCAGCGTGGACAATTAGGACAACTTCCCTATCAAAGTGGAGGCTCGAGCCTAGCATTGAGACGTATATGAGCTGTGATGATGATGATGATGAAAAAAGTAATTCTACCCGAGAACTCTCCATCGTAAGTTGCAACTGTTTGTCTAATACGTATGGTCTAACTAGATGGCACTAATAACAATTTTTTATAATATTGTGTTATGAGTAGAACATAAAAACTCATTGGTAGATCGAACTACTATGTATTTTACTATTTTAAATATACATTAAAAATGGAACAAGAGAATAAAAAATGGAGTTTAACACGAACTAACAAAGAGCAGTTTTTCTTACCTATAAATATTAACAGGAGTGAACTAGAATGTACACTATTTGAATATAACAGCCACCAAAAACACTATTTCTCTCACATCTTTACATAGTGTAAAATGAAGACGCCTCAGCTGTCTGTACGCTTAAATCTTTAAACCTCTTCAACACGACTAACCAGCATGATATATTAGGTCAATTCCTCTCCTATTATGGAGGAGGCTTGAGTCCAGCAGGTATATGAATGATAAGTCTCTAGAGACTACGTATCATACAGGTGCGGCGAGGTCGGATGCACGGAGAATTATAGAATTTCACGTGAACATTGAAATATCAATGTGCAGGCCACATCGCAGGCCGCATCACTCGTCGAACGGATAACCATTGGGGAAGAACGCTTCTCGAGTAGCGACCATGAATGGGATGTCGCCGCGTAGGACGACCCCCTACTAGGTGGACTGACGACATTTTGAAAGTTGCAAGTAACCGTTGGATTCGTTCCGAAAGGCACTCTCCTGGGGCAAACTATGCCCAACAGTGGATATCTACAGGCTGATTGGATGGCTAAATGGACGTAATCCCGTTAATAGGATTTAGGAGTGGTAGGACCACACTGTCGACAGTTATCTGTCTACAGCCGCGGGCCGGTCCGCCCGAGGCAGTACCATGCTCTCGCAGAAAATCGACGTCTGAGTAGTAGCAATTTGTTACTGCGCTTCGTTCGGTGAGCGAGAGAGCCGGAAGCCCAACTTTCTGAGGGTGATTGCGTGTGGAGGGTTTTGGTGGTGCCCTTGGTATCACCGAGCCTCAATGCACGCATTCATACTCCCTTCGCTTTCTTCGCGGTCGGCAACGGCCTTGTAAAGGTCCATGAGCGGCAGCAACACTTACCATCAGGTGTACTGTTTGCTCGTTTGCCACCGTTTGAAATTAAAAAAAAAAAAAATAGACTAGATCCCATCAGCAAATGGTAATCTAGTTCGCATCTTTTCATTAAAATTTGAAATGCAAATGGATATGTGTAAATAATATAAACATTTCTTATCAATTGTATATTTGATATCAAATCTTATTACATACAAACACAGCTTAACAAAAATTATTACATAAAAGTTATCGAGGCCAGTTTCACATGTCTCGTACATTATTGAGACAGAAATTTAACTCTATATTCATTAAAATGTCATGTACAAGTGCCTTATAGTGCTCAGTACTATATAAATATATACCACTTACAAATAAACAATCACGAACTAACACACAATATCTTGTTCTTCAACATAAAATCATTCGCAAGAGATGAGATCTTTATCAACGCCCGTAAAAAAAGTATTGAAATGAAAAGCATGAAGCGTTGTATATAGTGATTGCAATCCAATTATACAATTATTTAACTCATTGACAAGTTTATTTTGTAACAAAAGAGAGAATTACAAGGTGAAATAGGTTCACCAATCCGGTCGGATTCAGTCGTCCCTGATAGGATCCGTTCGGATAGCGCCGCATTGCAATTCCTAGTTCTAATGTAAATTCGATGTAAATATCGCTAGATAAAGTCGCACTATAAAAACACGATGATGAACAAATATTTTTTTTTTGTTTCATTTCAATGCCTTTTTAAAAACAAACGTTGATGTAACGCTCTCATGGCAATGAGGCCTTATTATACGAGTTTATAATCTCGTGGTGTTAATAGTGCCAAATCTGTTGGGCACCAAATACACTAAACTTAGACTTTAAATCCAACAAGTACATTTTTTTTTTGTGTTAAGTTTAAAGTGAAGTTAATTAAATAATTCGACTGAATTTGGTTGAGATATTACTATGTTTGAAGTTTTGACAAGTTTATTATCAGTACACTGCCAGATCCCAAGTTTTGTAGCTTTTAAGAGATTAATTATTACTAAAGAATAATTAATAATTCTGGGTCATTAAAAGCCCCAGATGATTTAAAATATTAGATTAATGAATCACACAAATCATTGGGCTATTTTCGAACCAAGGACACGTCACTCGTCACAGAATTTAAATACTTAAAACCCTACCACATTTGTGCAGTCAATTCTAAATCTAAACTCTAACTACCAAATAACATTAATCGCTTGCCGGTATAATACTTAGAAGAAATTCAGAATAAGAATTGATATGATATTAAAAAAATCACATCAATCCAAATTTCCACAAAACTGGAGGAAGGTCCGACGCAGTACCATCGCGAAGGCTTTAGGTAGTTTTGCATTATCCAAACATGTACTCAATTTAGACTTCATTTGTGTAACGATTTAATTCGAATTCTTAATAGTCAACGCCCACCGCTTAAAACCAAACTTGACTTATGTCACGCTTGAAAAATACCGGCGTGAAAATGCCTAAACAAATTTCAACGCTTACTTACGATCGCTTTAAAATCGTGATAGTAAAAACGTCAAGTTAATTAAAGAGATTTCAACAGATATACTACTAATTAATACCATTTTCTTCAAGTAATTGGTCAAGCTATAGATATTAAATATAGCAATATTCAATCAATTAATTACTTTAAGGATTAAGCTCGCCCATATTACAAGATATGACGTTGATTATCTGATACATAAGTCGACTAGCAATAATGATGCGCTTCAATTTTTATCATCCTTAATGCTCAAGATTTATATTGGAGTCATGCTATTCGTTGAATTTTGAGTTATTATTATGAGAAATTTACTAAGAAGCATTGCTATTAAGCGTCTATATAAATATGAGATTCATTCATTAATTATATTTTCGTACTAAGAAACAAATCATTATGTTACGATGGGCCTCTATAAAAATATAACTCACGATTCTGAATCTAAATGATATTGTTAACAAAAACATTTAGATTCAGAACAATCGTTTGTAAATCGTACAACGAACCGCATTATGTGGGAGTTAAACCCAGGACATTCTGTCTGGAGGGTCGCTTCGACAACGACGCCATCTGTGCAATACAAATCCAGGATCAAGAATTTATAGCGTAAATCTTTAATAGCGATACATATTAATAATAAACTAAAACCACAGACTTATATATAATCAAAGTAGGTCCTTATAAGCTTGAGTCATTTTTCAGTATAAGGAAACGTAGCCATACTACGCGACCCATTATTTTGAATTTTCAACTTCTTTCTCCCCCTCAGTACCATAATATCTGTAGCACAAATTAAGATATAATTTTGTTCAAGCGTAGTATTTATGAAGTGTGATGACAGAGTAAGAATACACCAATTTATAAAGACAAAAGCTGGTCACGTAGTATGGGTGTATTCCCTACTGTATAGTGCTATCTCTTTCTCATGCAGTTATGCATTAATATGCAATTATCATATATGCATTTAAGAAAATGAACAGTGATAAATAAACTATGACTGTACTGTACAAGCAAAAGAGATAGGTATATGTAAATAAGTAAAAGAGTAAAAAAGACAATAGCATGATTTTACCTCTCTCTCTCTCTGCGTATGAGTTTTTGATTGGGGTATACCGTTAGAATAATTGGAGTGAGGGTTTGTTTGACATTCAATGAATGCTACACTAATCAGGAAAAAATATGATCTGCAAAAAGTATGCCTACTTTTATTTATAAGCTCATTAATTAAAGAAGGTCATTTGAATGATTAAAGTTGCTTATAAATAAAGAATATTAGATTTGTCCGGGTTATATATTGCTATCTCACAAGAAAAAGCTAATGTCTTGTGTATTTAATGCTCTCTCTACGCAGGTGATACACATTTCTTACATATATTTTAATTAATAACACATTCTAGAAACTCACATCTAATTAATATAACAACCTAAATCACACCAATAAGTATATTTGCTGACAATTTATTTAAAAAACATTTAGTTCACATCGAGTCAACGTGAAAGTCAAAAGTGATGTTACACATAGAAAATCATCTAGGAATCAACATTCATTAATAATTACACAACGATATTGTCTTTTTTTAATACAATCCCTAGTTGGACGTCTTTGATTTCGTCTAGCTATGACATTTGGTGATATCCATTTAGAGACTTGCGTATCTCATCATTGAAACTAGAGAAAATTTTTGAAGCCTGACCAAAAGAAATAAACCACTTTACGTATCTTAAATGAAAATATGACAGAATTTTTGAAGTGAAAATAAGGATTTTAGAACTAACTTCTTGATGAAAGGCTTCTGTTGCCAACTTCGCCAATGTAGGGACATTTGTTGTCAGACAGTTGTTAGACTCATACTTAGGCCGTCAAACGAAGGAAATTGTAATAGGTAAAGGGTCGGTGAATATAAGTCTAAAACTACATGAGAAATACGATGACAAGTAGTATAAATGCAGATTCCTTTAGACGCGCCGTGCACTTACTTTGTGTCTGTGGAATGAGATTGAAGCGTCATACTCGGCTGGGGCACGTTCGATCGTGTAAAGTCGACATCCGTTGACTAAGGGTACATGTGAGTACCATACAAATAATTATTAGGTAGAGCAAAATTCACCAGAGTAACTCTCTTCAACTTCGTACTTCATGAATCTATTAAAAATATCGTATAGAACATTCAATTAGACACAACAGTAACACAAGCAGACAAAAACCGCAAGAATCAAAGGAAAGACAAACAATAGAACATGAACTTTTTATTTAGGTTGAAACAAAGAATCTTGAAAATGTTACAACTATGAAATTGCATAGTCAGTAAAGTTAATTAGGTATCTTGGAAACGCGCATGCCCAACAGTGGACTGCGATAATCTGATAAAGCTGTAAAAATGAAGAATAAATAGCGATTGCAAAGTTGATCTATATCAAGACAATTTAAAGGATTTAATGTTAGAAGCAGTGAATAATGTGCTGTGTGGTAGCGGCTTCGAATACTACCAACCCTTGCTTTGCTCGTGGGTGTCGTAAAAGACGACTAAGAGCCCTAGATTGACCCGGACCAACTCCATCTGGTACCATTTGGGTCAAAGATTACATTCCCAAGGAGGGTTGACGTAGGGCAGGCGGCCGGTCATAAAAGTCATTACCGAAACTATTTGCAATATGTCAAAACAGATGACATATTGCGTCGACCCCAAGTAATTGGGATAAGAGCAAGATGATGATGAATGTTAGAAGCAGTGAATAGTTCATAAATGAGTACTAAACAACAATTCTTAGTGTAATTAATTTGGCGCCAAAATGACGAAATACTTTTTAAGCTTAGGCAACCCAAGAGTGTCTAAATTAAACTTCTCTAGGAATTTTAATCAAAATATCAAAATATCTTTCGTGTGAACAATAGTTTTTTTTTTGTTATTTTCACTATTGATAAGTGGCAGGTGAAATCTCTAAATGGAAATCGCCATAGCACCTAACACAGTATAAAACATCAAACAGTGATACAATTAGGCAAGACATAGAGATGTGCGTTACTACAGCAAGATTAAGACTAGAATAACTGTTTCATTTTTTTCAACCGTTGTTTTCGATTACATTTTAATGTGTGTGTAAATTTGATTTCTAAACAAAGTAATTTAGTTAATCTTTTTATAACCGGTTAATACACAGATTTTTATAATCGGTTAATAAACAGTCCTTAAGTTAATCTTTTATCACCGGTTAATAAACAGTTTCGTTTGATTTTTTTCTTTGATTCACAGTTTCTTTAATACTACGCTGATTTACTTCAGTTTCAATAAGTTTGAAAATATCATTCTTATAGAAATGTTCGGTACATTTTAGCGTTTGAACAACTCCAAGTTTTAAGCAAGATGTTAACACTATACTACATATACTCACACAGAACAAAATAGTTACAATCTACAACTATTTACTTTAGTTTATTGCTAGTAAAATAATTAAGATATGATTTTAAGTTCAGATATGTCAAAACTATTTAGATATTAAAGTTTTTGGTCCAAAGTATTTTATGAAGTTTTATCATGACGTCGAATTCTATTATTATTATGTAAAATATCCATACATCAGTATTATATATTTAATACTAACAGGTATTACATTATTTTTTCAATATTGGTACAAATATGAATACTTAGGTTTCTATTATCTGTGGTTCGAGATTAGATTATATAACTTGTAAATGTCAATTAAAATTAAAGTGTATTACTTATTACATATAACATAGCAGTATAAATTATAAATTTGTTTAAAAATAATACGAAAATGCGTACAGTATTGTATAAATTGTAAGTCCTCATGTTAATTAATATAAAACATACAGGCCTTTTGTTTAATAAGTGCTATGTAGACATATTTGTAGGTTCAACCATTATTTCATTTTATTGATAAGTTACTATGATTTTCATGTCTTCATCTATGATTATGAAGATTTCTATTATAAAAGAAGTACACATTAATATTACACAGACACAGAACTATATAATAAATAGTGTTATAATTCAACGCATTTATGGTTTAAGACCCTTTATGGAAGGTATAATATTTGTATGAATAATCATATCAAAAGCAATTCTCAAAAATTGAAAGTCATTAGTATTCATAACATTAAATACAGACTTACTGGTAACTGTCCTCTAAATACCTATTTAATAACTAAAATACAATTATAAAATAATATGAAGCTTATTATTAGAATACATCTTAATATGTGGTAATTTATACAAACTATTAAATGCGCTCTAAAGTAATAAAGCAGTGTATATGGTGTAAAAGTAAGGCAAGGATTACCAATTCGACATAGTCTATTTGAAATTGTTTGTATGAAATAAAGTAACAAATGTAACAATGTTGGCAGAAGTACGGCAGGCAAGATTTTATCAGTAATCTACACTAATATTATAAAGAGGAAAGATTTGTATTTTTGTATGTAACGAATAAACTCAAAAAGTACTGGACCGATTTTAAAAATTCTTTCACCATTGGAAAGCTATAATACCAGGGAGTAACATAGGCTATATTTTATCCCGGTATTCCCACGGGAACGGGAACTTCGCGTGTAAGGCGACTGAATCCGAAGCGAAGCGAGGGCGGATTGCTAGTAACAGATAATAGGCAACAAACAACTTCTTAAAATCTTGTATGTAAATATTAATAATTATCATACAAGATTACAAAGTCATCAATGTAGACAAGCGCCTCCAATAAGCTATTATTAAAAAAAAGTGGTACGCGCTATAAAGGAATCACGTAGTACATATACGTGTTTTATATTTTAGTGTTTAATAATAAACAACAAATTTGAGATTAAGTAATAATTTAGATAAAAATAAGAATACAAAAAATATTTGTTTATAACCTTTTCCAAAATCTACTCCACCGAATTACTTTTTATTATAAATATTTATTGTACATGGAATAAAATGCAATAGGAATAAACGTCAATTATAAAAATTATGAATTATTAATATATTCATTGAGTATTCTTTGAAGTCTTGATTCTCAACGAAAGTTTAATTGAGAGAGCTTTTCATATGACATCTTCATTTATATTTACGATAACATTTGTTATATGCATTTGTATCACGGACGCTAAATGTGACTATGATATACATATAAAAGTATAGATTGCTCTACACCAGTGCGTTATACACGCATTTAAATAAGAAAATGTCATGTACCTACTTTGTAAACATTTTTCCCTACTCAAATTGAAGCCCGTGTCTGCTAATGGAATCGTTGACGGTGCATAAAATATATACAATTATAATAAGTATTATTGTTAATAATAAAAAATCTCCATTTGTGGAGATAACGATATAGTGATCCCATAGTCGGTGCTTCAAGGACTTTTGTCCCGACAGCCAAACGGCTACGATACGTCCAAATTACGTTGGTACGTTAACTTTGGTTGTTTAAAGGACGGCACAAGATGTTTGATTGTGTCGGATTATAGCAGACCCCTGTCGAGCTCTTTGCGGAGCATCCTAGAGAGCTTCAGTACGTCGTCGTCGACTTGCCCTGAAAATAGTGCATCAAGAAGGGTACCTCGAGATGCGATCGCGAACACACCTGCGAGTCGTGAGACTGATTTGTCTGTCAAATGACGCTCTACGACTGACCTGTAACATAAAATGATGTTATGTTTAATACTTCAATATTAAAAATGTACATTTCTTTAGTGGAGTTCACTACAGTATAACATGTTCGTTTTTCGCTTTATTACCTTCCATATTATGTATATAACTAACGGGCCTGTTAATATTAAAAGTATACACTTTTTTAAAAGAATACAACTTCATATTCCTTTCGAGAAAACCAATTACTTATTGACCACACCACCATCATTGAAAAATAATTCTTTTCTGCCCATATATTTTCCACTATAGGCACGAACATCCTTCATAATAGAAAGGAAATCGACCTATTGCACAAGCATTTGCATATCTTTTAATCGCCTTTTATGTCACCCACGGGTAAGAACCCTGTATACTACATACAATTCACCCACCAATATGTTAAGATTAGGGTACTTTTTTTGGGCATTCTATCGTCTGGATACACTCCATCTATTCCGGCGGGGCCGACAAAAGGGACGGCGTGTGGTTTCATAGCCTACCGTGTTTACTCTCGATCGCCATTGGGCCGTCCACTGGTATCGATTCCTTGACATCCGTTGCCAGCTCGGCGGGATACCCTTCTGGATACCATATCTGTCGACGCGCTACCTACAATAACAGTGTTGCCGTGGAGTCGCCCTCGCCCCGTTCCTCCACCCACAAGCGCGTAATGATCGGCTACCTGCCTTCGCAACGCAACGTGCAATGTCATGCAACGTCAACCCTCCTTGGGAATGTAATTATTGATCGGATTTATTTGGCCCACGACAATATAAAACTCTTAGTTGTCTTTTTTGACACTCACGAGTAATATGAGGGTTATAGTGTTTGTAGCCGCCAAGGAGTTTAAGAAATATTTTAAATTAATTTATCTTCGTGAACACATTTCTGCATTCTGCATCTCTGCATCATAGCGTTACATACTTTCTTTTTTTTTTCAAAAGTAATCACGTTAAAGATATATTCATAAATATTAACTTACTTGAGAGATTGATGCGATTCCCGCAAAGCGTCCTGGAGGAAGTCACGGTCATAAGAAAAATCCACTTCGCAGAAGGACACCACAGCCATTAGCACTGTCTGCAAAGTATAAATGATATCTTTATAATTCTTTTGTACCTATGTGTGTAAGATTGAACTCTGCCTAAATGGCTGGCACCGATTTTGATGACTTTTTTGTAAATTCAAATGAATTCAGGAAAAATAGAATAACAATTGAATGCGGTAGGTGGTGCTACGGTTTCAAGAAACCTCTATTGAGAAGCGTCTATTGAATTAGCCAATGTTATAAAAAAAAAACATTCTTATTAAATACAAAAATCCTGGCTAGACAAACTTCATTATAGGTTGGAACTTGTTCACCTACACACCCACATTAGTCAATTGTATTGGTGAAATGCGGCGAAAATAATCTATTATCACACATATAAATAATTAATAAAATTTATTATTATATAAATTATTTCATTACCATCATCACAGTTTATATACGTCCCACTGCTGGGCTCGAGCCTCGTCCACGATGGGAGGGAAATTGACCTACAGGCTTAGAATAATAACGTATAGAAGGATAGTGTCAATACTTCGAACTTTCAAAATTTGAATCTAAAAATACTAATGGCGCGCAGACGATTACACACGTACACACGCACACCACTATACAAATTATGAAATCAAATTTTGTTTTTATTAACATAAATCCTCGAATTACATTTATAACATTACGTTAATAATCTTTTTATATTTTTCAAATGTGTTGTGACACCATTTGAATGCACAAACCGTCATAATTACCTATTTATTTTTTAAAAGTTGCGTACGTTCGTGCAATACAATGACTTGTACATTACGGAACGGTTCCGGTGTAAGCTCCATTAGGCTCCAATTGAAATGCCTTACTTTTTGTGAGTGAACTTACCTTCTATACGTTATTATTCTAAGCCTACAGGGTTTTATACCGAGTTTTCTTCCCTCACATAGATGTTGTAGGTGTGAATATCATAATCCCTTAGTCGTCTTGTCTATGTTATAACGAAATTGGCACAAATTTTATCGGCACTTATTAAAATATTTTAATTGTATTACAAAATATAAGGTCGCCAGAGCTACAGGATAAGTTTTAAAATAAATTAATGAATTAATTATTACCAGCAACGTGACAGATAACTTTTAAAATAAATTAACGATTAAAAGTTATCGCCACGAACGTGATGCCTTTTTATACCCCGATTAATGGTAACGAGTAATTAATGGCATTTAGCCTTACCATCATCTTTACCATTCTATTATCCTAAATACGTGAGGTCAACGCACTAAATCCTCTTTTTCTACAAAACCAATAGAATTTTAATGTCATTCCTGCGTTCACACCTTTCCTTCGGTCTTCCCTTACCTCTAAAACCGTCAACATTCATGCTTAAAACATCCCTCGCAATATTATTTTCAGTCTCATCACATGCCCATATAAACACTTCTAGCCTTTTTTTGTGCTTTCCATGATTTCATTAAATAAATTGGATTATATGATTTTATATATATTTGCGTGTGGTGACGACCTAAGAATACAATTCAACATCCCTTCTCTTGTTCGTGGATGTCATAAAAATGTCTAAGAGATACAATAACCATATAACATCTATTCATTGCCGTGTGGTGACGGAGTAAGAATACAATTCACCACTCCCTATCTTGCCCGTGGGTGTCGTACAAGACGACTATGGGATATAATATGCACATAAGATCTGTGCAAGAGAAGGAAAACTCGAAATGAAACCCTTTACTAACATGTCTCACCAGCATGGTATAGTAGGTCAAATTCCCTCTCATAGTGGAGGAGGCCCGAGTCCAATAGTGGGACGTATGTGGGCTGCGCTGGTGATGATGATAACATCTATGCAAGAGAATGAAAACTCGAATTAAAACTCTACGCCAACACGTCTGAACAGCGTAGTATAGTAGGCCAATTTCCTTCCTATTGCGGAGAAGGCTCGAACCCAGCAGTGGAACGTATATGAGCTGACATCAATTATGTAAAATGTTCTTTGCATGAATTTTTGAGGTAATTTATGAAAGAATTACTTGGAGATCGGCGGACGTGTATTTGTCTAGTGAAGTTGTCATACGTTTTTGAGGGACAAACTACTGTCCTAGCCACTACGGTAGTTACACCTTGCCCAAACCGCCAGGTTTACGAAAGGGACGGCGTGCAACCCTAGAAACTCCCGTATTTTACCACTCTATCGTCATTTGAGCGTAACAGCGATGGTGTTTCCATCCTCATTCATTCATAAGACTCAATAAATAATTAATAATGCCATAATTGTTTTCTATATAAATTCAAATGTGGTGACGGAATAAGAACACAATTCACCATCTCCAATCTTATCAGTGGTTGTCGTAAAACACGGCTATGGGCATATAATATCTGTGCATGATTAGGAAATCTCGAAATAATATCCTACCAGTCTGACTAGCGTGGTATGGTGAGTCAATTGTCCTCTTGTTATGAAGGAGACTCGAGCCCAACGGTGGGACGCATATAAGCTAGGATCATAATGACGATGATGATGAATGCCATAATCGTCACACTTGGCAGG
The DNA here is from genome assembly GCA_032191425.1 of Lymantria dispar. Classification (NCBI taxonomy): domain Eukaryota; kingdom Metazoa; phylum Arthropoda; class Insecta; order Lepidoptera; family Erebidae; genus Lymantria; species Lymantria dispar. Next base: position 9,386,404 of record CM063452.1, on the reverse strand, counting down.
CTGGTTGGCGATCAAAATTGGTGTTATATCTCCTAGAAGAGCACTGCTTCCCTTAGCCAGTTTCTACGACCCCACAGGAAAACAACGGTGTCTTGACGGTAAACTAAAAAAAATATTAGTGTCGATGGAATTTTCCACATCACACTGCATAAATGGTGGTTAATGAGTACCAAGCTCTCATCTATACTACTAAATTAAGCGGAAGAGTTTGTTTGTTTGAACGCGCTAATTTCATGAACCACTGCTCCGATTTGAAAAATTCTTTCAGTGTTAGATAACCCATTTATCGAGGAAGGCTATATATCATTACGCTAAAACCAATAGGAGCGAAGAAACAATGAAAAATGTTGCAGATTTGGTTTTTTTTTCCTTTTGAGAGCTTCCGCTGCACGCACTACATAAACAGTTGGGTTTCGCAAAAACTATGTGTGACAGAATTTTATTATTTAAAAATATTTTCACCTTCTACGTAAATAAAGTCGTCGGTTAAAGTTAGCATTAGCCCAAATACATATACATATAAAGGAACAGGGTGAGCCGAAGCTACTGAAGCTAGAAAAACGAAATTTGAACCGTAGTTTCGTTTCGTGACGTAGGCACCCACTAAAAAAAGATTTTTTGAAATGGGTGGCATTTAAGGGGGTGAAACGCAACGGTAAAGTCTATATGGAAAGAAAAAAATCTTTAGCTACCGTTTTCAAATTAAGCACAAATACTCTTTAATAAAAATAAATAAACATGTGTTTCAGCGTTTGTCCGTTTTCATCCTCTACGGGTGTAAAATAGGTAGAAAGATGTCAGTTTACTGACTTATCACAGAGCCGAAACTACTGAAGCCAGAAACATGAACTTTTGACATTAGTTTCTTTGCGTGACGTAGAAACCCACTAAGAAAGGATTTTTTGAAGTTCAACCCCTAGGGGGTAAACCGCAGTAACAAAGTTTGTAAAAGGACATAAAAATTTACATCGATTTTCTTCAAATTCTCCACAAATACTCTTTAATAAACACGTGTTTCAGCATTTCTTAATTTTCACCCTCGAAGGGTGTAAATATGTATGAAGAAGTTGGTTGACTAACTTATCAACGCCGAGCTGAAATTACTGAAGCTAGAAACATGCAATTTTGACCGTAATTTTGTTTTGTGACATATGGGCCCACTAAGAAAGGATTTTTTGGCATTCAACCCCTAAGGGGAGAACCGCAGTAGCAAAGTTTGTATGAGGAGAAAAATATTATCATCGATTTTATTTAAATTTTGCATAAATAAAAAGTATTCAATAAAAACAAATAAACAGCATTTGTCAATTTTTACCTTCTATGGGTGTAATTTTTTTCTACATTTAATATTATAAAGAGGAAATGTATTTTTGTATGTTTGTTATAAATGAACTCAAAAACTACTGGATGGATTTCGATAATTCTTTCATCATTAGAATACTACATTATCCCTAACTAACATAGGCTATATTTATACCGGTATTCCCACGGGAACCAGAACTACGCGGGTAAGGCGACTGAAACCGAAGCGAGGGCGGGTTGCTAGTTTTATTTATATAGGAAAGCAAATGATTGCTACCAATTTCATCATATTCTTAGTTCTTCACCACGTTCATCTCACGAAGCATCAATGGTCTTGAAGACCTTTCTTCTCCAACTGCTTATCTTTGAATATTTTTCGTTTTGAAGATTTAAACTTCAAATCGCGACCACATAACAAATAAGTTGATGATTTAGTTAAAATCGCAGAGAAACGACGTTATATGGTGTTTGCGTGACTTATGTTCAGCTATGATAGAGTTTCTATAGAGTATTCAATTCACTAAATAACGGATATACTTACATGAAATTTGGAGCGAAAAGCTTCTAGTGCCCGCTCATCAGCCGCTGACAGTTGACCGTGGCGACGCAACACACCTATTTTGACTGCACATTTAATTACGTGCTTAACTAATTTCTCTGCCTCGCGTTTCTCAAGACGTTGCCGCAGAACCGTCAAGAACTGGAAAAATAAGAACAGCTAATTATATAGCTATTATAGCTTTTCGTGTGGTGACGGAGTAAAGAGAAGAAAGAGAGAGTAAAGAGAACAAGAGTAGGAAAACTAAATAGAAACCTATAACAACCCGCCTGACCTGTGTGGTATAGTAGGTCAATTGCCCTTCTTAGGGAGGAGGTGGCTCGAGTCTAAAAGTAGGGCGTATATACGCTGTGATGATGAATTGTTATGTAATCTTATATATATAAAAGAAAGTCATGTTAGTTACACTATTTATAACTTAGGAACGGCTGTACCGATTTGGGTGAGAATTGGCGAGGAGGTAGCTAAGATCCAGGAGACGGACACAGGATACTTTTTATCCCGTTCGTTCTCGTTCCCATGTGACATAACATAAAATGTCAAAGAGAAATACAAGTCACTATGAAACGTAGTATAACAAAAACATCATCTGACATGTAATAACAAAACGCAGATGACAGCTATAGACAGACTATATTTTCGGGCATTTAGAAAATTTATTTATAACAAGTAATTATTATGACAATTTGTCACACTGAGAAAGATCCAGCAAGAAAATTCTGGAAGGCATGATGCTACATTATATTAATTTTAAAGGCGGCGACCGTACCTACTTTATCTTACTAAAAGGTTTTTGATATATCAAATAATTTTTAACTATTTTTATTCATTGATCTGGTGCATACTGGTCAACAATTCTAAGGTTCACGTCAAGCAGATGGGCAGTTATAAAATGATTACCAAATTTTTTTCCATTGAAAAGAGAATGCATATTGCGAGGACCCCAAGCAATTGGAATAAGAGCAGGTGATGATAACTGGAAGTATTCGGCGGTTAGATCTTTATATATAAATTTCTTGTGTACGTATATATATCACTGAACTCCTCCTAAACGGCTGGACGGATGTTAATGAAATTGTTCGTGTATGTTCAAGGAGATTCGAGAATGGTTTAGATTCACAATTGGACCCGGTAGATGGCGCTTATTTGAACAGAACAACGTCTGTTGGGTCAGCTAGTATTTTTTATATATTCTTAGTCCGTCACCACATTGGAAAAGAAATAACAATCCTAACTAATATTATAAACACGAATGTGAATTTGTTTGCCTGTTACACTTTGACACCTAAACCACTAAACCGATTCTAAACATTTTTTTACCAATGGAAAGTTACATTAACAACGATTAATATAGATAAAATTTTATCCCTATATATTAACGGTATCTTGCTTGTGGATGTCGTAAAAGACGACTACGGGATATAATATGCACATAACATCTGTGCAAGAGAGGGTAAACTCGGAAGTGAAACCCCTTATCAACATGTCTGACCAGTATGGTATAGTAAGTCAAATTCCCTCCCATTGTGGAGGAGGCCCGAGCCCAACAGTGGGACGTATGTGGGCCGCAATGATGATGATGATATTAACGGAAACGGGAACAACGTGGATGGCTTTATAGTAATTTTATATTTCTGTCATATATTTATTATTTCTGTTTAAACTAATATTCATTTCTGTTTAAATATAAATGAATATTACGTTATCTTTTTGTTAGTCATATGTTTTGTATATACGAGTATATGAAATTTAATTATGTGACGGAATAATATAATTAACCAACTCCTACCTCACACGTTAGTGTCGTAAAAAACGATAAGGGTATACATAATAATATGAGAGAAGGAATTCACGAAATAAAACTATATAAAACCGTCTAATCAACATGCTGTATAGAAAATGTATGAAGAAAGAAAATATTTTATTAAGGCATAGAAGCTCCGAACCACACATCGTATAAAAGAACTATATCAATTGAAATAAAAAAAAATTAATACAATATATACTACTTTTCAATAGAAAAAAGAAAAAGGAATAAACAAGAAGATTAAACAAAGGAATGAAGTACATAATATAGAATTCGTGTGCTCATATATCTATGAAAGAGAAGGAAAACTTCAAATAAAACCTTATACCAACACGTCTGACCACGTTGGTATAGTAGGTCAATTTGCCTCCCATTGCGGAGGAGGTTCAAGCCCAACAGTAGGAGGTATATGTCCCGAAATAATGAAGTATGTTGTATATAAATAATATAAAATACAGTGAAAAAAAATATATAACCAAACAGAGAATCATCTATTTTAAATCCGTTTAATCAGGGGACTTAAATCAATTATCCACGGTATTTAAATTTATGATGATTAAAAATATGGAGGCGGATACGGCCGCAATGAGTGTTGTAAAGCTCCGTATCGTCTAGTTGACATCTTGTATTGGCTGACGATATTTTTGCAATTTTCGTTTGGTGACGAAGTAAGAATACAATTCACCCACTCCCGTCCTTGCTCGTGAATGTGGTAAAAGACGACCCTTATTTCCCATTGTGCAGAAGACCTGAGCCCAGAAGTGCGACGTGGATGAGCTGAGATGATGATTCATCATCATCATCATTGCAGCTTATATACGTCCCAGTCTTAGGCCGAGCCTCCTCCACAATAGGTCACGCTGGTCAGATGTGTTGATATAGGGTTTTGTGTCGAGTTTTACTTCTCTTGCGTAGATATTATATGCATATTTAATCACTTAGTCGTCTTTTACTACACCCACGGGCAAGAGAGGGGGTGGTGATGTGTATTCGAGGGTGTTGAATTGTATTCATACTCCGTCACCACACGGATAATGATGATGATTAATGCAATATATTTCTACCTCTGCTTTTACAGTTGTGGCAGTTCGCAGATTGTGACATCCATTTCGGTGTTACGTTGCCGGACCTTTTGTAACAGAAATTTGGACAAAACCTTTCCGACATTTGAGATTAAAAGGAAGTTCAACCTATGTCATCATCAATGCTGAATTCATCATTACAAAGGTTAGTATCCATCATCGAGGTGGTTAGCTGAAAAAGTGCCCAAATTACTTACCATAAAATATAATTAACCACTACTGAATTTTGAGTAGTAATTTAATTGCACAAAAACATATTTTTTCATTTTATTGATATTGGTGCTCCGCATCCATTTCCGCTTAAATGTACTTCTGTTTTCATTATGACACTTCCGTTGCATCACAGCTGCCAAGACTTAAATGATAATGTACCAGCAAAAAATAAATTTATACCTGATCGAGTAGTTTGGCAGCATGCTCATCAAGGACGAGTGATCGAGCACTAGCCGCCCCACCAACTCGCGATAGAAACTTCTTTTGTGCGCGAAGAGATATATCGCGGGCGCACCAAGCGCCACCATCCATTGCTGTAAACAAAAAAAAATCTTAATTAAATACAGACTTTGCACAGATAGTGGTGAGATCTAAGTGACAACCACTCTGAGTGTGTGTCGAGTCGATTCTTTGCCTTGCCTTCCGAATATTTGCTCCACAAATGATTGCTCCTAGTTAGCGTGTAATTTGTGTCAGGTAATTGTATATTTTTAAAACAAAAATGTGGTCTAAAGTGTGTTTTTTAAAAAAATACTCGGCAACAATGTAAGACAATACTTTGTGCGATTCACAAACTGTTGTTCTGAGTTTTGGCATAATTTATGTCTGTTGATTGTTCGTTTGTAAATCACCCGTAATACAGGGATTATGTTCTTAGTGCGAGGTCATTTAAAAAAAACCATGTCATTGATCTCAACTCATATATATACATACGTTCCACTGCCGAGCCCGATCCTCCTCCATAATAAAAGGTTAATTGACCTACTATACCACGCAAGACGTGTTGATTTAAGGTTTTATTTCGAGTTTTCCAACTCTTGCATAGTTTTTATATGTACAATATATCCACTACTCGTATTTCCTTCCCATAGTTGAGGAGGCTTAAGCCCAGCAATTGGACGTATATTAGCTGTGATGAACATCCTTACTTACTAATATTACAAATGCGAAAGTAAGTTTATTTGTTTGTTACGCTTAAGCCACCGAATCGATTTCAAAAATTCTTTCGCCAATGGAAATCTATAGAATCAGGGAGTAACATAGGCTATATTTTATCGCGGTATTCTCACGGCAACGGGCAGTACGCGGGTAAGGCGACTGAAACCGAAGCGAAGCGAGGGCGGGTTGCTAGTAACAAATATGCTTACTCATCATCATCATCTTGCTCTTATCCCAATTACTTGGGGTCGACGCAATATGTCATCTGTTTTGACATATTGCAAAAAGTTTCGGCAATGACTTTTATGACCGGCCGTCTGCCTGACGTCAACCCTCCTTGGGAATGTAATCGTTGACCCAAATGGTACCAGATGGAGTTGGTCCGGGTCAATCTAGGACTCTTAGTCGTCTTTTACGACACCCACGAGCAAAGCAAGGGTTGGTAGTATTCGAAGCCGCTACCACACAGCACTATTAATATTATAAAAGCGAAAATAAGTTTGTTTGTTTGTTTATTTATTTGTTACGCTTTCACGCTTAAACTATCAAACAGATTTCAAAAATTCTTTCACCTATGGAAAGCTACAATATCAGGGAGTAGCATAGGTTATATTTTATTCCGGTATTTCCACAGGAATGGACATTACGCGGGTAAGGCGACTGAAAGCGAAGCGGGTTGCTAGTGTCTTCATAAATATGTAGTGCATTAATGGTTAGAAACGAATATTAGCGTAACTATATACTAGTACTCTGCATACTTGAAGCTGACAATTGACTCTGGAATTTCTTTCAACTTTATGCTTGACAATGAACGTTCAATTGAATTACGTAAAGTGGGACAATGCACTTAGAATGATAGTTTCATTTCTGTACATGCACTTTATTAACTAGTAGAGCATGTATCATATGATGTGAGTTGGTTTAATGGACAAATTTTTCTCTTTTTTTTTTCTCCCGTCTGTAAAGGTACATGCTACTGTTAAGACAAGTCTCTTACATTCTGTTTCAATGATGTAATCTTAACCAATTTAGCTGTCACTTACAAGACTGTCCGAAAAAGAAAGAATTCATCCAAGCTTTATACAGGGGGTATCAGGTTATGGGACAACTATTCGAGTATATTGCAGTTTAATGGTCATAGATCGTAATTAGAATGTATATTACACAAAAAACAATATAACATAAAAGTTATAGTTATTACAAAAATGTGTATCTAAGAATCTATGCCTTAAATGTTATGTATTATGTAGGCATGTACAGACAGGATATATGTAGGCATGTAAAGCTTCGACAGTAATAAATAGGTATGATATGCGCGAACGCTTTAATGGTAACGTAGGTACAAAGGTGACTCATCAACGGTCATCGGCCGATCAGCTGATTTAAAGCGAATTTTGTCTTGCTTATGCGAAATTAATCATTGATTTATTCAATTTCTAATGAACATTTAACAAAGTACAAATATGTCGCAGATTATGTATCATTGACTTTATACATTTCAATCAGATTTAAACGTAAAAGCAATGATAAAATTGAAAACTTTACATGTCTCTAATTCATTAACGATTCGATATTTTTATTTAAAATTTTTTTCATGGGTTCCTCCACCATTGCCTAGCTCCCGTTTGACTAGTTGCCGCATAACCTCATACACCCTGTATATTATTCTCTGTATATATTATATGTTGCATCCTTATATGTATATTATATATTTGCCGTGAGGTAACGGAGTCTTGCCCGTGGGTGTCGTAAAATACGACTAAGCGATTAAATATGCATAAAATACATGATACAAGAGAATGAAAACTCGAAAGAAAACCCTATACCAACACGTTTGACTAGCGTGGTTATAGTAGGTCAATTATCCCCCTAATATGGAGAAGGCTTGAGCCCAACAGTGAGACGAATATGAGCGGATATGATGATTATATGGTGATAAGCTTTATTTTATCCGCAATAAACATTATCAAGTTAAGGGAGAAATCATGCGTTAAAGTCGCAAGTAAAATCTATTGTAAAACTAGCCGACGCGGCGATACTGCCATAATGTTTTTCGTAAATATATTTTCTAAATTGATGAAAATATAGTCTGTCTATAGCTGTCATTTGCGTTTTGTTATTAAATGATAGATGCGTTTTTATTATACTACGTTTTATAGTGACTTGTATTCTTTTTGACGTTTTATATCAAGTACCACCGGAATCCGGTCGAACGGGATAAAAAGTATCCTATGTCCGTCTCCTCCGTAATCTCACGGAAGGAGGCGGCGGATCGTGTGCGAGTAGAGCTCCTATTCGGCGACACGTTCCGCCGCCGGCGACTCGGGCGGCGCAGGCGCGAGTATCTGCGCCTAATGCCGCCCTAGCCGAGGCCGCGGGTGATCGGACCGGGGAATTGTCCGTCACCCGCAAAGAGGCTGACCGCGCAACGGCGACCGACGTCCCAGGACGTCGAGAGGTGAGGTTACCCGAAAGGGTATTCCGTTGGGCCGACCACTGACAACAAGTCACATCTGCTCCGATGGTCGGCCCAACAACGAGGTGACGTGGGTACGGGTGGGTTATGGGCCCGCGCACCGTCCTTTCATCGCCCCGGACGCACTGGACCGCGCGTGCGCTTACCATAGCCCACCCATAAATAAAAAAAAAAAATGACCGTCTCCTGGTTCTATGCTACCTCCCTGCCAATTTTCAGGTAAATCGGTACAGCCGTTCTTGGGTTATAAATAGTGTAACTAACACGACTTTATATATAGATAAACAAACACAAAATAGACGTAAAGCTCTGAAGACACGTGAATATATTGCTTGCATCAACATTTCACCAGTAACACAATATAATTGAACCCCCCCAGTCGTAATCTATACCTTTAATCTTCAATACGCTACTGGAATCCTATGTATCCGCACTATTGTGTGCAAACATCCCTTTGTCCTTTTTACTATCAAGGACGCTCGATAAGACAAATGGTAGTCGGATATTACGGTGATGCTCTGCCGAAACTCGATTTAAGCTACCTTTGTATGGATTATGTGCGTACTCGTTGTTACGAAGATTATGTGCCGATAAGGTAAACTTATTTAATATATGTTTACCATAATGATGTCTGATGTTTACGCGAGTATGTACTAACTTATGCCCGCGACGTCCGCGTGGAATAGATACTTTGGGTTAATGCTAACTCTAACCCGCGACTTTGTTTACGTGGAAGGTGAAAAAATTGTTAAATACTACAATTCTGTCATACATGATTTTTGCGAAACCTAATCCTTTAGGTAGTGCACGCAGCGGAAGCACTCAAAAGGAAAAAAAAACCCGATTCTGAAACAGTGTTCATTGTTGCTCCGCTCCTATTGGTCTTAGCGGGATGATATAGCCTATAGCCTTCTTCGATAAATGGGCTATCTAACACTGAAAGAATTTTTCATTCATGAGATTAGAGCGTTCAAACAAACAAACTCTTCTGCTTTATATATTAGTATACAGTATAGATTTAGATTTGAAATAGAACTATTTTTATTGATTTTATCGTATCACGGGAAGACTAGCTATAAACGCTGTAAAATGTGCGAAACGTCGGTGAATTAAAAATCAAATACAAGCGCAATAAAATCTATAAAATATAGTTTTGTTGTAAATACACGTCTATCATTATTTTAAACTGCAAACAAGCAAAAGAATAATCACTATTTTCACAGTCGGCGCATAAATTTTAGATATCACCTAAGGTTTACCTTAAATGACAACATTGTTGTTAATTTGACTGTACTGAGCTTATTGGTTAAGATACCGAGCTACCATGCACATATTGTGGGCTCGATTCTCACGTAATAATACTTTGAGCGATCCACAAATTGTTATTTTGAATTTAGGAGTATTTCATCATCATCATTTCAGCTCATATACGTCCCACTGTTGGGCTTAAGCCTCCTTCACAATAGGAGGGAAATTGACCTTATTATACCATGCTGGTCAGACAGGTTGGTATTTTTTTTTTATGGGTGGGCTATGGTAAGCGCACGCGCGGTTCAGTCCGTCCGGGGCGATGAAAGGACGGCGCGCGGGCCCATAACCCACCCGTACCCACGTCACCTCGTTGTTGGGCCGACCACCGGAGCAGATATAACTTGTCGTCAGTGGTCGGCCTGACGGAATACCCTTTCGGGTAACCTCACCTCTCGACGTCCTGGGACATCGGTTGCCGTCGCGCGGTCAGCCTCTCTGCGGGTGACGGACAATTCGCCGGTCCGATCACCCGCGGCCTCGGCTAGGGCGGCATTAGGCGCAGATACTCGCGCCTGCGCCGCCCGAGTCGCCGGCGGCGGAACGTGTCGCCCAATAGGAGCTCTACTCGCACACGATCCGCCGCCTCCTTCCGTGAGATTACGGCCTCACAGAAGGCGGCGACCGCGTCCCAGTTCCTGACGCTGACGAGCATCTCCCTGGCGATGGTCGGCAGCGCCAGGTCGGTATAGGGTTTTATTTCGAGTTTTCCTTCTCTTGTATAGATGTTATATGCATATTATATCTCTTTGTCGTCTTTTACGACATCCACGGACAAGATAGGAAGTGGTGAGTTGTACTCTTACTCCGTCGCCACACGGAAAAGATTCTGGTGGTAAAACACCAGTACCACCACAATCACCGCAATACAAGAATAGAAAATTAATTGACTAAATCTACATTTACGCCGGCGAAGATAGGGGGCCATAGCTAGTAGAACATAATTAAGAGTATTGATTATTGCATTTTGCAATTTTGATCTATATAGTATTACATTAATAAATCTGCAACGATAGAATATAATAATGAAAAATAATAAAATAAAAAAGCATTAACACATTTTCGGGTAGGTTTCTAGTAGGTTTCGAGTTCGTGACACTAAAAAACAATCCTTTTACTAAATTAATATTTACCAAATTAATGCTAATTAATTATTAAATGTTATTTATTTAATTAATTATCGTGCAAAAGTCAAATTGGTCTCTGTGTTCTTCAAACATAGGACAATTAATAAGCAACGATGCACGTAGATGTCAACTTAAGTATTTAAACCGTCGCCTAGGGACTTGGAAGGAAAAATTAATTAATAAAAAATATTTTTTTCTTTAAAATAAATCGATTTGCAAAAAATCGATTAATTATTTTTAATTAATCGATTATTTTTATAATCGATTTTTTTACTACTGGAAATCTGAGATTTCTTTTCTAATATAATATGAAATACTGACATTCGATCGTCGAGCACTTTTCCTGGCAGTATCGTGATGGCCTTTTTTATATGAAAAAATCGATTCCTTTTAAACCGATTTTTATTATTTAGGTAATCGATTCTTCCAAAAAAATAATCGATTAATATAAAAATCGATTATTTTTCACATCCCTACCGTCGTCGTCGTCGCAAGAAAACTTGTGTTATGAGATAAGGTTATACTAATTAAAATTTCAATATACGTACTTGTTGACCTTAAAACTTGCACATACATTTCACAAAGACACATTAAAATCATTAATGAAATTAAAGGTAAATATTTGCACAAATTGCTGAATGTTAATTAAAAATCCGTGGCGAATATTTGGACTTTAATACGGTATAATTTAAAATATTTTTCATTCACAACCGCTGCAATATCTTTATATATATATCATCATCATCATCTTGCTCTTATCCCAATTACTTGGGGTCGACGCAATATGTCATCTGTTTTGACATATTGCAAAAAGTTTCGGCAATGACTTTTATGACCGGCCGCCTGCCTGACGTCAACCCTCCTTGGGAATGTAATCGTTGACCCAAATGGTACCAGATGGAGTTGGTCCGGGTCAATCTAGGGCTCTTAGTCGTCTTTTACGACACCCACGAGCAAAGCAAGGGTTGGTAGTATTCGAAGCCGCTACCACACAGCTATCTGCATCTTTATATATATATGTATATATTTATTGTGTACGTATGTCACTGAACTCCTCCTAAACGGCTGAGCTGATGTTGATGAAATTTTTTGTGCATGTTCAAGGAGAATAGAGAATGGTTTAGATTCACAATTGGAGCTGGTAGGTGGCGCTTATTTGAACAGAGCACTGTCTGTTGGTATTATGTAAAACTGAATGATTAAATATTGCTTTGTTGCTATTTGTTCTTTAAGCCGAGCTTTAGTAAGAATTTGGCAAAATTTTAGTTCGAATAAAAAGTTTTATGGTTCTTTTTTTTGCTGAATCATTGTATTCCTAACTCGATTTGCCCACATCTTCAAAACAAGATTTTACGTGTGGATATTTTTATGATACTTTACTTCACAATTAAAGCATATTTTTACGCGTTTAGCCTTAATAAAATTAAATAATGTGTTGTTTTTATTTATTAATTAACCAGCAACACAAGAAGTGTGTTTGTGGATCTGGACATTAATTTCATTACGAATATTTAAAAAAAAAATAGACACCTCGTCTTCGGGTAAAATATTTTTTAATTTAACATAAATCGCTGAGAAAAAAACATTCAATCCATTTCAAATAATTGCTTTGAAAAGTGCCAATAATTCTTTTGAATAAAATTGTTACCATTAAAATTTCAACATTTCGCATTACGGTAAATTGGACGTCTAAAGAAAAGTATTACTATAAATTGAAAGACGTTCTATTACTTTTATAGATATACTAGCAACCCGTCCTCGCTTCGCTTCGGTTTCAGTGGTCTTACCCGCGTAGTGCCCGTTCCCGTGAGAACATCAGGATAAAATATAGCCTATGTTACTCCCTGATATTATATAGCTTAACATTGGTGAAAGAATTTTTGAAATCGGTTAAATAGTTTAAGCGTGAAAGCGAAACAAACTTACTTTCGCATTTATGATATTAGTAAGGATGTTTGTTAAAACGTTTATGAAACAAAATTTAGTATGTAACAGATCAATACTAATACTGAACACGTAAACAATGAGTCATACATGTTTACCTATAACCACACTTCAAATTATAATTCGAAATCCATTAACATCAAACAAGGTTGAAAATTGGATATCTTATATCTTTAAACGAGCAATTCTTGTATATATATATATATATATATATATATATATATATATATATATATATGTATATATATTCAGGATCTCGGCAACGGCTCCAACGATTTTGTTGAAACTTGGCATACTAGAGTTTTCGGGTCCAAAAAATCGATCTAACTAGGTTTTATTTATAGAAAATGTTGTTTTGTCTGTGTTTTTAGTAAAACAATAAAATGACATTAAATTTTAAAAGAATATGAATTCAAATTTCGTTGTCAATGGCATGAGTTACGATAGCTCAGCTGGGGAGATGGTCGGTTTTAATTTTGGATTATGTGACATTTAAACAGCATCGGTTCGAATCTCGGTGTTATTATTATTCTCTTTTTGTATTATTTTATATAATTTTCATTATTTATTTTTTATTAATATATATCTACATAAATTCGACAAAAATATTCCGAGCGAAGCTCGGTCAACCAGATATTAATTATAAATATAAACATGAACTTAGCTACATTAAGTCATGGCTGGATGACTCAGGTAAGTAATTTTCTGAGTATATTATATAGGCAGTTGGCACACCCATACAGCACGTACCGTCGGAAGCTGATAACACTGTATTACCATATCGCGTGCGAATACAGCCTTGAAGATTGGAGGGGTGCCAAAAATCATGCTGTTCTATACTGAGGATAAGGTTAACATAATAGCTATCAAATATCTTACAGGTTATCCACCTCAAAAATAATACCTATCTAATAAATAGGTTTTTCATTTTGTGAAAGGCTCTTCCTTCCCTATGACGGAGTAAAAATATAATTCAACACTCCCTTTTCTGCCCGTGGGTGTCGTAGACAACTAAGGTAATTACAATATGTAGATAAGATCTACGCAAGAGAAGGTAAACTGGAAATAAAACTTTTTTTTTTTTTGGGGTGGGCTGCGGTCGGCGCGCTCCTCCTTTTATTTACCACTGATGTCAAGTAACCCTGCTCCGGTGGTCGGCCCAACGACGAAGGCGACGTGGTTTTCGGGTGGGTTGCGGGTGTTGCGTGCTTAAGCCCCTCTGTCGCCCCGGACGGAGTGGTGCGGAGGCGCGCCGACCGCAGCCCACCCACAAAAAAAAAAAAACGAGCAATTCTTGTATATATATATATATTCAGGACCTCGGAAACGGCACCAACGATTTTGATGAAACTTGGCATACTAGAGGTTTCGTGGCCAAAAATCGATCTAGCTAGGTTTTATTTATAGAAAATGTTGTTTTGTCAGTGTTTTCAGCAAAACAATATAATGACATTAAATTTTAAAAGAATATGAATTTAAATTTTGCCGTCAACGTCATGAGTTACGATAGCTCAGTTGGGAAGTAGTGCAGTTTCCTTTTAGTATAGTTTTGGCATTCAAACGGCGTCGAATCGAATCTCGATGTTATTATTATTCTCTTTTTGTATTTTTATATTTTTTTTTCATCATTTAATGTTTATTTTTTATTAATATATATCTAAATAAATTCGACAAAAATACAACAAAAATATTCCGGTCAACCAGATATTTTTAATAAAATGAATAACTAATTTCATAAATAGTAGTGACTTGTTAAAGTTATATATGTAGATGCTTTCGAATTACATTTGATTCAAGAGTATACATTGTACTTTAAAAATTATCATGAACTTTTAGCTCGTGGTAAGTACCATGGGCTGTAAGTTCACAGTACAAATAATCGGTGTCATATAGTTTATTTAATTACTTAATAATTATAACCTAGTATATCTGATTATATTCTCATATTTAAGTTATTAATGTATTTTTACATTATATAAATATAGAACTTGTCGAGTTATAAGGCCGAGTTCATTCTTTGCTCTTACATATTCCTAAGATGATTGTACTAAGCAGGTGTATTCTATTTTAAGAACTTCTAAATAAATTATTCTAATTCAATTAACTTTAATGGCAATCATAACATATACCGGGTATTAATTAAAAAATTGTAACTATAACTGAAAAGCTTGAACAAACTACAACCTTCTGTATATCGTAATGACCTTAAAGGTCAATGTTAGGTATACAATGTCACCGTCCAGATTTAGTTAGCGTAGACCTTGGATTTAGTGATCATGATTACGGCAATATGCGAGACAGGTGCGTCGGTTGAAATCGATTAGACGAAGTTAGAAAAAAAGTTTTACAATAATATATTTAATACTTATTTGACTACATATGGTACAGATAAAAACTTATCAGAATTTTTAAACTACATTCCATCCTCCATTTAGGTGTTGTGACGGAGTAAGAATACAATTCACCACCCCCTATCTTGTCTATAGGTGTCGTAAAAAAGATGACTGAAAATGAAATGAAATGAAATGAAAATGAAAATGAAATGAAAAATGAAAAATTATTTATTGTCACGAGCTAAATTGACGCAGAAAAGCATGAATTACATTCTATTTAAATAAATACATAACAGCTCGTAACAAAACGACTCCTACTCAGCATATTGCAGGTTAAGAAAAAACCTGCACTGATCTTCCGTGGAGTCGTTATGTTGACGTCACGAAATAAAACGAGTGAAACAAATTAACAAAAAGCATGCAAAAAAATAAAATAAAAATACAAAACGAAATTAAAGATAAAACACAATTAAACCACGCCGAAGGTACATGTATGTATGTATGTGTATGTACACACACAAACAAACATAAAGTACAAACAGTAAAATAAAAAAATTATAAAAAATAAAATAAAGAAATAATAAGCTGGCTCAATAGGTACTTGTCCTGTGTGCAATTAAATTACAGATTTATAATCTGTGGCAGGGCGAACATTTCCCGGTGATGTACTACATATATGTACATACAGATGACATTTGGCACAACATGGCATAGTTTAAGATTACAATATTCAATTTCAATTTAACATTAAAATAAAAATAAAATATTGAATTACATATTGTTGCCGTCCAGATAACATGATTATCATAATGTGGTGTGAGTAATTTTGCATAAAATATAGGATATTGGATAATAAGTTATAATAGTGTCAAATTATTACTATTAGCAACTGATGCCTAAATCAAGATGGTAAGTAAATTTTTAAATTAATAATGGTAAATAAATCTATTGAATTCCGATATACCTAATATATAAATAATACTTATATACATAAGAGTATAAATACTATATTCATAAAAAAAACTGATACTTCCCCTTTGTTTGTTTTCTATTAATCATCATTCATCACTAAATAACATAAATTAAATTAAATGGCACTAGTATCGTGTTTCAGAGCCTCTTCTGATTTTTGATGCTCAAAAATGAATTTTTTAATAGATACTTTAAAGCAGTATTTATTTTGCAGGTTTCTAATTGGGGAGGGATATTGTTCCAGCACTTTGTCGCTGCATAGCGGAAACTACCTCTGAACGCGGCCGATCTGTGGCATTGCATGGAAAGTTGACCTGCACACCGCCGAGGCCCGCAGGTTCTAGTTTGTGATAGCCAACTCAATTTGTTGTACAAGTAACTAGGTACCTTATAATTCAAGACTCCGAAAAGGAGACAGGCCAAATGGTGTTTACGCCTATGCTTCATTTTTAAAATCGTGTTTTGATTCAAAAAGGGAGTGACATGAGCCCTTAACGGAATGTCGAAGCAAAAACGAGCACAAGCATTTTGCACACGCTGAATGATTTTTTGTGTCCGTACAAGCAAACGTGGGCCAAAGACAGTATCCATGTAATTTAACTTCGACAGGACGAGGGACTCCACCAGCTGCATACGTAAACGTTCTTCTATGTAAGGCCTTATCTTATATAAAATTTTAAGTTTATAGAAGCAACTTTTTACGCAGGTTGCCACATGCTTCTCAAAACGTAAGCTGCTGTCCATTTGTAAGCCCAAGTTTCGGGCCTCATTTACATACTCAATTTGTTGTCCTAACATCATAACTCGCATAGTTGGACACAGAGTGCTAAGACGTTGACTACTACCCAATAACAAATACTTAGTTTTATTCGGGTTCAACATAAGATTATTATGGGCAGACCATGTAGCAATACTAGATAGATCCTCATTCAATTTTTCTATTGCACTGTCAATATCAGATGGCTTAAATGATATGTAAATTTGTATGTCATCTGCATAACTATGAAATTTACAGTTTTTAATTTGTGTACTTAAGTCAGCAGTGTACAATATAAACAGGATAGGACCCAGTATAGATCCCTGAGGAACTCCGCGTGTCATAGCTACTCTTTCAGACATCATTGAGGATCCATCACAACAATTAAGCTTCACACACTGAGAACGATTACTTACATAACTATCAAACCATCTTACAGCCTTTGAGTCAAACCCATAATAGTGCAATTTGGAAAGCAAAAGATCAGTATTGATGGAATCGAACGCCCTTGAAAAATCTAGTAGCACAAGTAAAGTACATAGACCTTCATCTTGAGAACACAATAAATTATCTGTCACATCAAGTAAAGCTGTTACTGTACTACGTTTTTTTCTAAAACCGGATTGAGTCTCAGGCAAGATATTATTATTCTCCAAGTAAGTAACTAGTTGTTTACAAATAACTTTCTCCATGACCTTAGATAAACATGGTAGGATGCTGATAGGCCTTAAATCCGTCAATTCAGTGGCTTGTGGATGTTTAGGCAGAGGACGAACAATTGCAACCTTCCAAAGATCAGGAAATGTAGATGTAGTAATGGACTTATTTATTAAATACCTTATGATGTCAATGGTGTTAGGAAATGTCATGATAAGCATATCCAGACTTATAAAATCAGAACCCTCAGCATTAGATTTAAGGCTTTTTATTATGCTAATAATACTATCGAGGCTGACCTCCTCAATATGAAAGGTGGTGTCACTAAAATTGTGGTACTCATAAAATGTCAATTGCGAGATACTCACATCTAAAGTGCTTGGTATTTTTGAGAAATGCTTATTTAAGGTGTCAGGGTCATTAAAATGACCAGGCAACTCTAGATCATCCTTTGGCAGTAATGTGGACTTCAGATTTTTCCATAGCAAATGGGGATTGTAGATTTTATTATTAATATTCTGCTTAAAATAGGCAGCTTTTTCATTAAAGAGTGCCTTATTTACAACGGATTTCAAGCTTTTATAGTATTCCTTTTTGTTGTTACACTTAGTTTTATGGTAATCTTTGGAGGCCCTGTCACGTAAACTCATCATGAATTTAATAGTATCCGTTATCCAGGGATAGGAATGATCCCTGATGACAATGGATTTAGAAGGTGCATGCTGGTCGAATAATGCAAGTACATTATAGTTAAATGCATTAACAATTTTATTAATATCGCTAAGAGTGCTTATTAGATCCCATCTGACTGCTTGTAAGTCCATGTTAAATGCATCTATATTTATATTTTTTATGGGTCTATAAGTGATTATGCGTGGTCTAGGTTTATCACGTTTAATAGGGAATTCACAAACTACAAGACTGTGTCCTAATAGAGAACCCACTGGTTCCACTATAATTTTTTTTGTTCCCAAATTAGAGCAAACAACATCAATTAATGTTTCACTGGTTTCAGTACGATGAGTTGCCTCAGTAATTAGCTGAGACAGACTAAGGCAGGATAAGAAAGTTATTAATTTTAAGGATTTTGGATCATTTTTATTAAACAAATTTATATTGAAATCACCCAGTAACACCAAATTATCATAATTAGAGAATGAATTAATTGAGTCCGATATAGCGTCCAAGAATAAATCTATATTCATCCAGGGCGGGCGATATGCCGTGCCAATCACCAGCTTCTTTCCGTTAAGAGTCATGGTAAGCCACATTTGTTCGACAGAGAAGTGTATGGGATCTTTCGGGTGTGGCAATGTGCGTAGGTTTATATTTCGCTTAATATAGAAACCGACCCCTCCCCCTCGCGAACGCACCTCACGTGACCTTGGAATATGCCGTAAACGGTAACCTGACAAAGCTGGCGCACGGCCCTCCTCGCCTACCTTAAGCCAGGTTTCATTTATTGCAAGTATGTCAATGTCATTCCTTAACACCGCAGCAACAAAGTTTTCATGGTTAGAACCAAGGGACCCTGCATTGAACAAACCAATTTTTAGCCGATTAATAACCATTGCATTTACAACTAAATAGCCAGTTATGATAAGAATACAATGGATAACAAAAGCAGATGACGAATACTGTATCAAGCCATTGTGTTCCTAGTGATAAATATTTGTTTAAAGTTAGTACTAAGCAATAAATTAATTGTAAATATAAAAAATTAGCGATGTATGTTAAAAATTTTATAAAATTTGTAAATAGAGATAAGATATGCAGTTTTATGTAATATATAATGTATATAATATTTATATAGGTAGAGAGTATAATAATACAATTCATATGAGCATCATGATTGAGACGGACACATAGTGCAACAGAGCATAAATAGTAAGATTTATACCTTCTCATGATTATGAAATTAGCATTAAATAAAACATTCACATGAGTAAAATGACTGTCGCCATATAGTACTAGTGAAAAGAATGAATTTACAAATGTGTTACAGTATCCATACTGCAAAGTATCGTAGTTAACAAGAATTTTAGTAATAACTATTCCTATACAGTATAATAAACTATGAAGCATGCATAAATTAGAAAAACAATTTTGTAACAAAAACATACATATCAGAAAAGCATATCGGATATTGGAACTTAAAAACCAACTATGACCTAACCAAAAATTCGTGCTATGTCTCCCTCACACCTGACTCGCTGCACCTGCTGACCGTCCTGCCTACGGGTAAGTATTTTGCCTTCTCTAGTCCACACATACCTCCAATTATGTAGACTACCAGCCTGACGGGCTTTATAAAAGAGGTAGCGATTCATAGAAGTGAGTCGCTCATTTACAAATATTCGGCGCCCCCCTCCTCCCACCGAACCCCCGATTCCCAACTCCTTCACGGTGAAACCACGACGTACTCGTGCTGCTTGAAGTATGGTGTCGCGAGTCACACGGCGCGCAAAGCGCACTACCAAACCACGTGGGCGCTGGTCATCACTGTCTGGAGGACCCGAAGAGGATTGCAATAGGTTACGGCGCAGTGGTCCAATGCGTGTGGCATTGACAATATCCTGCTCCTCAATAGCCACACCCAGGGTACGAGATAGGAGCTTGACAAGATGTAATGGGCTCTCTTCCTTTCCTTCTGGTATTCCATTCACCTCGACATCGTTCAGCAACAGCTCCTGGTCCCGCTCGTTAAGCTGTAGCTTCAGCCCAGCGATGTCATCATCCACCGATCCTCTCTCCGTGGCCTTTTCTTGCAGCTTTAATTCAAGAGCGTCCACTCTTGCATCAAGGCTATGCATGTGGTCGTCACATGCTTTGAGTGATGCCTTTAGCTCATTCATCTCCGAGCGCAACTGCTGTACCTCATGACGCATCAACCGAAACTCCGCGCAAAGATCCTCCTTCAGCAACCGCAGTTCAGTTGTTATGTCAGATATTGGAGGTTTACCAACATTACAGGGCTCACCATCCAGTGTACTAGGACTGCATACAGTCTCACAGATAAGTCCTGGAGTTGCGTCCACCCTACCCCGGACGGGGGTCTCCGTCTTATTATCTCTGCGTTCATTTTTCGAACATTCCGGGCAACGCCAAGACGGTGATGTATACCCCTTTGGCAAACCAACGCATGCCCGATGATAAACACCATCACATAAGCTACACGTAACGCCCTCTATTGGGGACAAAAATTTCGCACAACCTCCACACTTAGTAGCTGGCATATTGGTTAAATTATTAGTTAGCTATCGACTGTGCCTAAACCTTCGGTGCAGAAAAGATAGATGGCGCTGTGCACAATATGGGGAGTCTTAGATACTCCCTAGAGCTGAAACACCATGAGATAAACACGATAACCTTGACACAAAAACACCACAGATATTCTTAGTTATTAAAACATATATAGGATTTAAATAAATAATACACTTTTATTTTTTTGTAGTTAGGGTAGAATTAATATCACTGTCTTAGTATTTAAGTTAATATCTAATTTTAATAACATTCCACGCACCAAAATCACTGGATAACGTTTGCTAAAGCGAATTAAAGTACATAAAACTAATTACACTATGAACTGGTTAATCTTATTCAATTATTCCTTTACTATAGTACAAAATAAATATGAACTTGTTATGCTCGCTCGCCATTCGTGACGTCACTCATTCGTGACGACTAATGCTATGCTGATTATATATATGCAAGAGGAGGAAATCTATACCAATAATCTAGTCCGTGTGGTGACGGAGTAAGAATACAATTCACCACCCCCTATCTTGTCTATAGGTGTCGTAAAAAAGACGACTAATGCTATGCTGATAATATATATGCAAGAGGAGGAAATCTATACCAATAATCTAGTCCGTGTGGTGACGGAGTAAGAATACAATTCACCACCCCCTATCTTGTCTATAGGTGTCGTAAAAAAGACGACTAATGCTATGCTGATAATATATATGCAAGAGGAGGAAATCTATACCAATAATCTAGTCCGTGTGGTGACGGAGTAAGAATACAATTCACCACCCCCTATCTTGTCTATAGGTGTCGTAAAAAAGACGACTAATGCTATGCTGATTATATATATGCAAGAGGAGGAAATCTATACCAATAATCTAGTCCGTGTGGTGACGGAGTAAGAATACAATTCACCACCCCCTATCTTGTCTATAGGTGTCGTAAAAAAGACGACTAATGCTATGCTGATAATATATATGCAAGAGGAGGAAATCTATACCAATAATCTAGTCCGTGTGGTGACGGAGTAAGAATACAATTCACCACCCCCTATCTTACCCGTGGGTGGTCGTACGAGACGACTAAGGGATATAAAACGCATATAACATCTATGCAAGAGAAGGAAAAGGAAAACTCGAAATAAAACCCTATACCAACACGTCTGACCAGCATAGTATAGTAGGTCAATTACCCTTCCATTATGAAGGAGGCCCGAGCCCAACAGTGGGACGTATATGGGCTGAGATGATGATGATGATGATGAATCTATTCCAATAAATAAAATTGGACTGTCTGTTTGTAATGTCAAAATAATAGGCTTTTTTCATGCTCACACGGTTATTTGCGCTATAAACATGCCTAAAAATCACTTTATATTTTTTTTGTCTGTCTGTCCGTTTGTTCCGGGTAATCTTCAAAACGACTGGAATTATTTCAAAAATACTTTCAGCAATGGAAAGGTATAATATCAGGGAGTAACCTAGGCTATATTTTATCCCGATATTTCCATGGGAACGGGAACTACGCGTGTAAAACGACTAAAACCGAAGCGAAGCGAGGGCGGGTTGCTAGTATCAAAATAAAATCCTATACCAAACCATCCCACTTGCGAGACAAAGTAGCTCTATATCCTACCTATTGTGGATACGGCTCAGGCTCAACAGTGAGGATGTATGATGTGATGAAGATTATAATTCCCTACTCACTAGGTCCTTTGCCCTTAGCATCGCAGAATAAGTCTAGTGTGTGCCTATATATTCCACAAGGCTTCATAGAACGAAAGGATCAAACTGATAATCGATTCTATTTCATTTATCACTGTTACTTCGGATGGTAAAAACACGAGATACCGAGCCACTTGGGGGTGGTGGTGACGCGTATCTCGTGCTAAAAAAAAAACCACCCAACGGTGTACCCAACTGAGTGCTGGCTCTGGTCTTCGAGCATCTGGGACCACGCCTCAGGTGACTGTTCGACGCTTGTTTGGCATGCGGGCAGTTCTCTGAGTGTTGGAATGAAGGGAGGCTGGTGCTTCTGCCGAAGCCGCGGCTAACAGGCCCATCGTGCTGCTGAACAATGCGTGTAAAATGCTGGCGAGGATCCTGGCTGCCCGTATTAGGCGACACCTCGTCGGGATCAATCCCGATCTGTTGGACGCCCAGTTTATTTGTGGTACAGATTTTTAAATCATTATCAAAATCGTAACATATCTGCATAAATATCAATAAAGAACTATTTTAATTAATTCAATATCTACAAGTATTTGTTATGAAAATGGTCGTTAGCATGAATAGCCGTTCCTAACATTAGTCCAATTCTATACCTATTATCGGATTTCTCAATAAGCAACGGTTTGGCAATTGGTGCCTTACTAAATCCATAATTCATACTGAACTTTGTCGTGGCTCTGGTCTAACACCTATTACGCAATACCTATATATTGAGCTACAAATTTAGACAACCTAGACCTTGTGGCGGTCACCCTGACAAAACTATGCGTAAGCAAGGTGTGCCTACGTTAATTATGTTATGGTTTATATTTTTAAAAGGGTTACTGCTTTCTGATCTGAGACTGATCCGGTCACCACATTTACACTAAACCCTGTATGTTCGAACTTCTAATTTCAGTGGCCCACCTCACGATAAAATTTTACTATAGTCCATAAAATATAGGATGATCTTCTTCTTCTTCTTTTTTGTCTTGGCAATCAGCTACAAATACGAGCCATTTTTGCCAGTGTCGAGTTATAATTATCTTTTCAAGTTCTCAGTCTCTTCATGTCAGTAATGGTCTGTCAGTAAGTCAAAGTGTCGCCCTCAACAGTGTAATGGCCACTGTTAAGGGTATCTTCTGAGAATTATGGTGGAAACAAAAAGGTATGTATAGCAATTTTATATCATATTCACCACACCTCAGCAGTTTTGCCACCGTATATTACATAAAATGCCATCAAAATTATTTAATATAACACGTTAAAACACTAAGATATTGAATATAATACAAGAACACCACATGACACTTCAGATTCCCGCCAAAAAGTCTAGGATGATCTCTGTGACAGTTGTCCCTAGTGCTGTCACGTTTACGATAAAGTCCGTAGTTTTTTATCGATAAATATAATATAGTTTTTTATAATTGTGATATTCTATTTTAATTAAAATACACATATGTCCCAATGTTGCGTTCGGGCCTCCTCCAGAATGGGAGGGCATTTAACCTACTATACCAAGCTGGTCAGATAGGTTGGTATAGGGTTTCATTTCGAGTTTTTCTTCCCTTGCACAGATGTTATGTGCATATTATATCCCATATACAATTATATCCCATATTACAAAAAATATACAAAGTTAAGCTCACTCATACGGGTACAAATACATTAAAGGATTGCAGTAAAACAAAGATAAGTATAAATTATTCCCTAAGGACATATAAGTTAGCACAACGCTATGAATTATAGCAGCCACTAATGAAACGGGTCATATTAGTTAACGCTTGCACACCTATGTATATTAGATCCTAACGCCAGACATGTTGACTGCACAGATAGCCACTAAGCTAAGATACGGAACTTTTTTATTTTTAATTAGGCGCGTTTCTTCCGTGTGGTGACGGAGTAAGAATACAATTCACCACCCCCTATCTTACCCGTGGGTGATCGTACGAGACGACTAAGGGATATAAAACGCATAACATCTATGCGAGAGAAGGAAAACTCGAAATAAAACCCTATACCCACACGTCTGACCAGCGTGGTATAGTAGGTCAGTTACCCTTCCTTTATGGAGGAGGCCCGAGCCCAACAGTGGGACGTATATGGGCTGAGATGATGATGATGATGAGGCGCGTTTAGCACTTCTTTGTGTGAACAAAAATCATGGAACCTGCGTCATAGTTAGGTGAACAGAAAGCATGTGGCTCGCATCATCGTCACCGCACGCTTCCTTTTATGACCACTGATGTCAAGTAACCCTGCTCCGGTGGTCGGCCCAACGACGAAGGAGACGTGGTTTTCGGGTGGGTTACGGGTGTTGCATGCTTACGCCCCTCTGTCGCCTCGGACGGAGTGGTGCGAGAAGCGCGCCGACCGCAGCCCACCCCAAAAAAAAAAACGCTTCCTTTTATACTGTGTATATATGTACCTACATAGATATACGTCCGTGCGTATTATTTGTGGATCACGGCTTGACAGATAAACCGTTGAGGGCATCTTTAAGAGCACAAGACTTAAGGGAGGCAGACATTTGATTGAATAATTGATTGAAGACCCAAATTAGTTGGTCAATCAATCAACGGATAATTTTAATTGAAAATCTAAAAATAGCAACTGTATGTTCATAGTTTTAAGCTTTCACTTCTGTCTGCAATTATCTTGATTGCTTTGTGTTTTTTTTTTGGCCGTGTCGCAGCTTACTCGCGGATACCGACTTACTATGCCAAGGGACGATACGAACAACACTTTGGGTATAATTGGGTTTCGTTATTTACATGTATGCATAATCCCGTACAATAATTGCAGGATATCTGTTGGCTTAAAATAGAAACTGTTCTTCACTTTACTAACTTCAATTCACACGTTATTAAAATATCTTTAGACTCTCAGTACCTTGCCGGAGACCATCGAACAGAGAATTTCGTCTCAGATTTTGATATTAACCCTTCTGCGAGGCTGTCATATCGCGGAAGGAGGCAGCGGACCGTGTGCGGGAGGAACCACTTCACGTGTACACGGCCCTCCACCGCGACTGGGGCGGCGCAGGCGCGAGTACCTGCGCCTGATGCCGCCCTAGCAGAGGCTGCAGGTGACCGGACCGCGGATTTAGTTCGGCACCCGCGGAGAGGTTAGCCTTAACCGGGGGACGTCGATGGGAGAGGGTACTTCCTCGGGGTATTCCGTTGGGTCGACCTCTGAAGTCAAGGAATGGTCGGCCCAACGACGAAAGCGACGTGCTTTATGGGTGGGCTACGGGGCCGCCCCTCTATCGCCCCGGACGGAGCCGGGCAGCGGGTGCGCTAACCGTGGCCCACCCCAAAAAGATAAGATTTTGATATTAATAGATATTAATAGTTATATCTCTGCACATAGATAGCCTTATGTTTGATAATATAATAATTACTCTAATATTATATACTTTCTACATTAAACTTACTTAACTCTCATTAGGCGACATAAATCCACTAGAGAACCACCAGGCATGGGGTTAGGAAACTACTCTGTTAATCGACTTATACACGCCAGGGGAAAAATAAAGAAGAGCAATGTATTACATTCTTTTGCCGTAACCACACAGAACTTGTCTTGATATTGGCTTCTTATATAATTTTATAATAGCCAAAAAAATTCAAAACCTGATTTGCTTGTGAAAAGCGTAGGTGTTCTAGGTAATAACTTTGATAACAAATACATTTATTATAAACCTTTGAACGGCACCCATATAAAATTTGCTTTGATATCATTTAACTAAAGCGCTTACGATATTTTCTTGACACATCAAAGGATAAATAGATTTTCACTTCGACAAAAGATTAAAACATTTCAAAAGACATTGACTCATATAAAAGTTATTCAGTTAGAAATATTCAAATAAATACGAGAAGGTGAGGGCAATGAACTCATAACACATGCCTGTATTCAATATAAGGAAAATCAAAGTAATGATATATTGATTACCTTTGCGAACCTGGTTGGCTTGACTGTGAACTTTTATATATTTATATATAAAAAGTATTTCCGTGTGCTGATGGAGTAAGAATACAATTCACAACTTGTCTTTATATAATATGGATATAACATATATTTAAGAGAGGACAAATTCGAAATAAAACCATGTACCACCCGTTTGATCAATATGGTATAGTTGGTCAATTTCCTATCGTGGAGGAGGCTCTAAGCCTAACAGTGGGCCATATGAGCAGAGATGCTGATGATATAAAAATTAACGGATCGTTATTATCTTTTAAAAGGTTATCCTTATTACATATTAACATTAGGGAAATCTCTTTTAATTTGTCATTTGAAAATGTGATTTTAGTGTTTCAAATGATCTTCACATGAACCATCTTCTTCATCTTATTGTCTTTCTAATGAAACCAGTTGGGGGAAAACGGTTTGATAGTTTCTAAGTCTATGAAGGATACAGGTAGAATCAATTTTTTGTGTTTTATATGAAATATATTCTGTTCTACGTGTGTTTATGTTTTGTACTTAAACGCCTTTTTATCAATTACACCAAGCAATAAGGAACAAATCCTTATTTATATCTATCTAGACACCAATTTGTATGGGATGCGTATCTATTGGACGATAGGGGGACTGTTTCAAATCCATCGTAATTGGTCTCGATAACGTTACGAATACTTTGACGTATATATCATGCTAAGCCCACAGAACTCATTTCTGTATTTATCACAAAAAGTTCAATCGCATTGCCAGTGATGTTGACCAGATCTTAAGACATATTAGGTTAATAACTACATATATTATCTATCTATATTCTGTAGATAAATATATATGTTTACAACAGCCGATATCATCGGCTTGGCGTACGCTCTGAACCACGATTTTCAGCATGTGCCGATCATTTTTTATGAGAAGATATGCAGATTTCTTCAAGCCGATTTTATTTCACTGTTAAAACTATGTCTGTAATTGACAAATTGTGATCACGTGATATTATTAGAAATAAAAAATCTTTTATCTTATATCTTTAAACGAGCAATTCTTGTATATATATATATATATATATATATATATATTCATGATCTCGGAAACGGCTCCAACGATTTTGTTGAAACTTGGCATAGTAGAGGATTCGGGCCCAAAATATCTAGCTAGATTTTATGTATAGAAAATGTTGTGTTGTCAGTGTTTTGGCAGACAATATAATGACATTAAATTTTAAAAGAATATGAATTCAAATTTTGCCGTCAATGTTATGAGTTACGATACGATACGCTCAGTGGCGAAGTAGTCAGGTTTCATTTTATTTTTGACATCGGCGACAAACGGCGTCGGATCGAATCTCGGTGTTATTATTCTCTTTTTGTAATTTTTTATATAATTTTCATTATTTATTTTTTTGTTTTTAATTAATATATATCTGAATAAATGCTACAAAAATACTCCGAGCGAAGCTCGGTCAACCTGATATTTGATTCATTAATCTATAGGCTAAAAGTATAAGACGAGCAAAATTGACATAACTAATATGGTAATAACATCGTAACTATTTCCTCATTGTTCCTAATTTTAAACCGATCCGCCATATAATATTAGAAGAATCGTTTGTTACCTACTACAGCTATAATAGTCGATACGGAATATTTAAATATTAATATTTTATAAACATTTAGTAAATCAATCTATATACAATATTATTACTTTTATTAAATTCATCACTATCAGACCATAACATATTGATATAATTTGTGTCAAAAGGCCAAACAGCTTAATATTGTATTACAATCGAAAATTTAACAGAACTCCAACGCTAATTTTCAGCTGCAACAAACGTGTTAAAATCATATAATTGTATAACAATTCGTGTGGTGACAGACTAAGAATAAAACTTATCACCCCCTCTCACCCATGGATGTCTTAAAAGACGACTAAGGGATATTATATGCAAATAACATCTATGCAAGAGAAGGTAAACTCGAAACAAAAGTCTATGCTCTAGCCTGCCTAGCCTCTGACTAACGCGTTATAATAGGTCAATTTTCCTTGTATAGGAGGCTGGAGCCTTACAATGGGACATTTGTGAGCCGAGATGAATAAATGAATTTTCAATACATCTAGTAAAATAATATATACACAATATCGTCATTTTTATTAAAATCATCAGTACATATCGTCCAATCATAACATATTGATGTAATTTGTGTCAAATGGGCGAACAGATTTTCAGCCAACAATATATTCATCTATACCAATAAATAAAATTGGAGTGTCTGTTTGTAATGTCAAAATAATAGGCTTTTTCATGCTCACACGATTATTTGCACGACACCTATGCCTAAAATACAGATTAAAAAAATTTTGTCTGTCTGTCTGTTTGTTCCAGGTAATCTTCAAAACGGCTGGACCGATTTCAAAAATTCTTTCACCAATGGAAAGCTACAATATCAGGGCGTAAACTAGGCTAAATTTTATCCCGGTATTCCCACGAGAACGGGAACTATGCGGGTAAAAAGACTAAAACCAAAGCGAAGCGAGGGCGGGTTGCTAGTTAGCATATAAAAGTAGACACAGAATTTTTACATTGGGCATTAAAATAAAATCTCTGCTTAATATTAGAGATTAAAAAAATAAATACTCACCAATATTTCTACGCATAATAATATAACTCTAGTGGATAACCATTCCGATATTCTTCTGTAACTTCTATATAACACACAATAATAAAATTGAATACATTTGTAAATAATGAGCTGATCCAATGCTCACGGTTCGTATACCTCGTACTTTCCTGTTTGTGTCCATTCGTGCGTAATACTGTACGATTGTTATTCAAATAAGCGTGTCATTATAGTTACTGCAGTAACGATTGGAGCATCCAGTTGTATCAATTCGAGACAACTAAATCATCGAACTTGAACTATGACTTTATAAATGGTTAAATCACCCTGTCAATGCTATTCCAATTTATTAGCTGACCGAATAGACGTTGTTCTGTTGAAATAAAATAAAAGGAATTGTCAGCAAATCTAAAATAATCTAAAACATTCTCGAATCCCCTTGGATACACACAAGAAAATGTCATCAACATCGGTCCAGCCGTTTAGGAGGAGTTTGGTAACATACACAGGTACACAAGAAAGATATATATATATAAAGATTACTTGTTTACAGCCTATTTCACTTTGATCTTATTCAGTATCCCTTTTTTTCTTGAGCTATGTGGCATATTGTTTCCGTTTCCACGCCCCACTGTATATGTGTCCCACTGCTGGGCTCGAGCCTCCTCCCCAATAGGAGGGAAATTGACATACTATACAATGCTGTTCAGACATATTGGTATAGCGTTTTACTTCGAGTTTTCCTTCTCTTGCTCAGATCTTATTTGCATATTATTTCCCTTAGTCGTCTTTTACGACATCCACGGACAAGATAGGGACTGGTTAATTGTATTCTTACTCCGTCACTACACGGAAGTGTATATTGTTTAACAGTGATAAAATGATCCCTTAATTTCTTTAATTTTAAAATCTACATTACTCTAACACGTACGCTAGTCATCAACACCTACAAAATTCAATATAAATTAAATATATTTACAATGTACCTTCCTGTATAATAAATAAAAAGTTAAATCAAGACCTCACTATACGAACATAAAAAATAAATACAACTTCATAAATTGCCAAGCAAATAATTTGCCTGATGATATAAAGTTTTAACTGTATTCAGTTTATTTGATATTTAAAGTTCAAGTATAAAGTTTGAAATAAAAACAATAACAAAATGTTTATTTCGCAAAATTGAGGCAAACAGTGCATTTTGTTTTCTAAATTAATTTTAATTTCATATCCATCCATTAATATGTAGGTAGACATTAAAAATATCCTGGAGATAAAATCCGTGATCACTGCGGTACGATAGGTTTTTTTAAAGACCTCTAGTAAGAAATTAATTCTTATATTGTGGAACTTTACAAACAAAATTAATGAACACAAGTTTCACCCAGATTCAGAACAATAATTTACCCGCCGCGGCCGCGGGTGACTGGAACGGGGATTTTGTCCGTCACCCACAGAGAGGCTGACCGCGCAACGGAGACCGACGTATCCAAAGGGGAACATCGAGAGGAGAGGGTACCCCGCGATCAGTATATGGCGTCTGGCCGACCACTGACAACAAGGAATTCTGCCCCGTTGATCGGCACAACGACGAAGGCGACGTGCTACGGGTGGGTCATAGGGTTGCACGCCGCCCCTCTGTCGTCCCGTATGGAGCCGGATGGCGGTAGCGCTGCCATGCCCCGCACTCCAAAAAAAGGTCGGTATTTTAACCACACAATTCACCACTCCCTATCTTGCCCGTGGATGTCGTAAAAAACTACTAAGGGATACAATATACACATAGCATCTGTGCAAGAGTATACCAACATGTCTGACCAGCATGGTATAGTCAGTCTATTTCCCTCCCAATAAGAAGAAGATTCAAGCTCAGCAGTGGAACGCGCACAAGCTGAGACGAAACTGAAAACTGACAAACTGAAACTTTGCAAATAAATTCTTTATATTATTTCTTTCTTTTTCCACAGAGCAACTGCCGTTTGACCTCTACGACCCAAGGGAATAACGACATTCTATGATTAGACTCAATATTAGAATATTTAAGGGCACTGACTCCCCTATAATGTTTGCCTATCGATCATTTGATTCATTGCAGTTGCGATTGATGACTTAGCGAATTATATACGGCACTGATTTCACACAACTCTGAGAACTCTTTTACACAAGTTTGAAACATACAGAATTTGCAACGATTATCTGATTATCCATCCGTGTGGTGGCGGAACAAGAATACAATTCACTACGCCGTCTCTTGCGCATGGGTGTCATAAAAGACGACTATGGGATTTAAGGGATAAAATATGCATATAGTATCTATGCAAGAAAAGGAAAATTCAAAACGAAACCCTATACCAACACGTCTGACCAGTGTGGAATAGTAGGTCATTTTCCCTCCCATGGTGGAGGAGGCCCGAGCCTAACAGTGGGATGTGTATGGGCTGAAATGATAACGATGGTCTCATTAACATCATGACAGCTTGTATAAGTCCCACTGATAAACATGATCCTCATCTACAATAGGAGAGAAATTGACCTACAATATCACGCTGGTCATTCAGAGGGTTGTTGTACCGTTTTATTTCGAATTTTCCTGCTCTTGAAATCGATGTTATCTGTCTATAATCTTTTAGTCGTCTTTTACGACAGCCACAGGCAAAAGAGGGCTCGGGCTTTCTTGCCCATGAGCAGGAAAGAGGGGTGGTGAATTGGATTCTTACACGTAGAAAACGATATAAGTATTAGGAGTGGTAGGACCACACTGTCGACAGTTATCTGTCTACAACCGCGGGCCGGTCCGTCCGGGGCAGTACCATGCTCTCGCAGAAAATCGACGTCTGAGTAGTAGCAATTTGTTACTGCGCTTCGTTCGGTGAGCGAGAGAGCCGGAAGCCCAACTTTCTGAGGGTGATTGCGTGTGGAGGGTTTTGGTGGTGCTCTTGGTATCACTGAGCCTCAATGCACGCATTCACACTCCCTTCGCTTTCTTCGCGGTAGGCAACGGCCTTGTAAAGGTCCATGAGCGGCAGCAACACTTACCATCAGGTGTACTGTTTGCTCGTTTGCCACCGTTTGCAATAAAAAAAAAAAAAACTAAAAATATATTAATATAGTAAGCGATGAAATAAAAAAAGTCCTATTCCACATATAAATATGTTAAGTCCGAGATGCGTGCAAATCGGTTTGAACCAGAGACTACATTGATCTCTATACAGTCCCTACTATTTTTAGGGTTCCGTACCCAAAGGGTAAAAACGGGACCCTATTACTGAGACTTCGCTGTCCGTCCGTCCGTCCGTCTGTCACCAGGCTGTATCTCAAGAACGGTGATAGCTAGACAGTTGAAATTTTCACAGATGATGTATTTCTATTGCCGCTATAACAACAAATATTAAAAATAAAATAAAATAAATATTTAATGGGAGCTCCCATACTGATTTTTTGCCTCAATATCGATAATGGCAATAGGGAGGCACTTGCTTACCTAGTCAATGGTACGGAACCCTTCGTGCGCGAGTCCGACTCGCACTTGGACGATTTTTTCTTTTTTCATTTTTATTCAAATCTATGAGAAATAATTTTAATACTACATAAACTACTAAATTTTGTGCTTGTTTGTTACAAATTGTAAAGTTGAATTGTAATTGGTTAATTTAAACAGGATTAACCTGTAACACTTCCGGCTTATGAGATAACGTGGCATTGTTCTCTATTTTCATATGATTTCGCTTAGTTCTTTCTGTTCTTTTTACTAATTGTTTAAATATAATTATGTCTATGAAAATCAAGGTGAGACTCGAAATATTATATAAAGTCACTTTTTGCATGTTTAGGTTTTCTAAATTAACAGATTTTTAGAATGAGGTCGTCTTCACTCTATTAATTTACATATTTTAATAAAGGTTTATTTTGTACAATATATAGTATTCCATTACAATATTTTAAAAAAAATCTTGTAATCATCATCATCTCAGCTCATATACAGAATGATTGGACTCGAGCCTACTCCACAGTGGGAGGGAAAGCCTTGTAATCAAGTCTCGAAATAAAATTCTGTAATCCTTAAAAACTCTAGAGAAGAAGAATTGAAGTCCTTAAAAATTTTAAATGAAGTCCAGAATCTCCGGTTCTTTGCTTCTCTAAACTTTCCACTCTTAGCCACAGGGCTCCCCTATAAGAGATGAGGTTGTCAAAAATATAACGTCGAATAAGATTTTGCTTCGGTTTTTTCCCCCAATTATGTTTTTATTTTATTTTAGTTTTATTATGTTATCTGTGATCAGCATAATAGTTTACAATATATTCTTTTTTCAAAATATTATGTTTTAAATTACCTTTTCATTACATCACATATTTCTCTATTCGCTATCACCTACGTCTTTGCTATGCTTTACATGATAACAAAAGAAAATCGATACTTATTCATAGTTAACATTCTAGTTTAGTTATTCAGCTTTTCTGAATGTTTAATAAATGTCATGCTAGTGTGAGTAAGTGAGCTTGTTAGTCATACTATTTCATTACTTCCAGCAGTATTGTATGTCTGAACGTCGAGTCGTGTCGTGAAAACAGTAAACATTATAAAACTGTAAACGGCACTATTGTTTGTCAATATAACTATACGTAGGTAAGGTGCGCCTGCTACCGACCATTATAACGCAGTCAACCTTCAGGCAAACGGAAATTGCTCCCTGGGGTAGTCGTTAACCCCTTAATAATACCACTAGCTGTTCAAATAACTTTTTTGTATTCAAAATTTATGTTACCATTTGGCTTTATTTCAGAATGGGATAGATAACAATAAATATTGACGATATTTTAATTCTTGTTATATTTTTAGGGAGTTAGGCAAAGATGTCATAAAATGATTTACATAGTGATATATGCATGTGATATACATCGTCGGTTCGATTTACGCGGTGTCCTGCATGAGCAGCGTGAGTGACGAATACGACACGACGCGACGCTGCGAACACGACGAACGCGATCAACTCAATGACATGCTGCTTGCTGCCTATATGACAGTTTCCGACGAGACGGAATGTCAAGCGTCTCTGTTATGAGAGCGAACTGACGCGACATCCTGAACTACAGAATGGTTGATTCAAAAGCGATTATATTTGTTTTCTTTCTGGGTTTTTTTACGCAATTTATTTAAAAATTTGTACTTTAAATATGAACTTTCTTACAAAATTGTAGTGTACTTGTCCATGATTCGAGAAGTAATGACCAAAGTCACATAGGACACTTGTCGCTTGTAGCATCGCGTCGCACTGTGTCGTGTGGGGTGTCCTGCTTGAACGACGAATACGACGCGCGTATTCGTCGTTCAAGCAGGACACCCCGTTACACGCCAGATAATACTTTGGGACATTCACAATTTATTGTACTGGATCTAGGTGTAATTTATCTTCGTTAATTATATATCTCTAATACAAAGATTAGTTATCTTAGCGCAGGATGCAGTTTTTATTAAATTAAAAAGTATTTCAGATAATTAACGATTTTAGAATTAACGTTGTTATCTTTTAGGGAGACTTATTTCCAACAGTGAACGACGATTGACTGATTAATGGATCAGCTGTAAACTTTTACAAAATATATCATCATTAAGATGATGATATATTTTGTAAATGGGCTAAGGCCCATATACGTCTTTCTCTTGGAATCCGGCGTTCTGCACTATAGGCAGGAACTTGACCCACTACACCACGCTAGTTAGACGGATCAGAGAAAATCTCGAAACCGAAAACCTCTAGGGTTTTATTTCGAGATTTTCTTCTTTTACATTGATTTTATATGCATACTAGCAACTCGCTCTCGCTTCGATTCGGTTCCAGTCGCCTTACCCGCCTAGTTCCCGTTCCCGTAGAAATACCGGAATAAAATATAGCCTATGTTACTCCCTGATATTATAGCTTTCCATTGGTGAAAGAATTTTTGAAATCGGTTCAGTGGTTTAAGCGTGAAAGCGTAACAAACAAACAAACTTACTTTCGCATTTATAATATTAGTAAGGACTCATTTAATCGTCTTTTACTACATCCAGGAGCAACATTGGTAGTGGTGAATTGTATTCTTGCTCCGTCACCACACGGAACATCAATCGTGGTGTCTGCCATAGTATTCTACAACTAGCAGGCCATATTCTAACACTAGTTATATAAAAATAAAGCAATAAATTGAATATATTGTCAACTATCACAGTTAGTCTATTAATAGAACAGCGGAACTCAGTAGCTCTATTAAACAGTATAGTACGATAGTTTGTCGTCATCGAGGCAATATATGGGCGTATGGAAACGATACTGTCTATATTGAAGTGTTCACGCAATTTGACACTCGTGCCAAGAATAAAAATACGTATCCAGATATCTTATTCCCTAGTAAAGCTATCACATATTGCTTCGATTTTTATATTTAAATTATTACTTTTTCTTATACAGCGACAAGGGGATAAGTGGGCTCTGGATATGTAACCCCTAGTCTATATATATATATATATATATATATATATATATATATATATATATATATATATATATATATATATATATATATATATATATAAGTGAGGCGGGTTTTGCAAGCGATATATTGACTCATCACCATATCTCTGGAACCATAAGGCGTACAGGCTTGAAATTTGGCAGAAATACTCCTTTCGTCGAGTAGAGGTCAGCTAAGAACGGATTTTACGAAATTCCACCTGCAAGGGGTGTTGCGGGGGCGTTAACAATAATACACATATAAAGGAACAGGGTGAGCCGAAGCTACTGAAGCTAGAAAAATTAAATTTAGTCAGTAGTTTCATTTCGTGACGTAGGCACTCTATGACAATTTTTTTTTTAAATTCTATCCCTAAGGGGGTGAAACGCAACGGCAAAGTTTGTATGGAAAGAAAAAAAATCTTTAGCTGCTGTCTTGAAATTAAGCACAAATACTCTTTAATAAAAATAAATAAATACGTGTTTCAGCGTTTGTCCATTTTCATCCTCTAAGGGTGTAAAATAGGTAGAAAGATGTCAGTTTACTGACTTATCACAGAGCCGAAACTACTGAAGCCAGAAACATGAAATTTTGGCATTAGTTTCTTTGTGTGACGTAGAAACCTACTAAGAAAGGGTTTTATGAAATTCAACCCCTAGGGGGTAAACCGCAGTAACAAAGTTTGTATAAGAAGAAAAAAAAAACTGCATCGATTTTCTTCAAATTCTCCAAAAATACTCTTTAGTAAAAATAAATAAACATGGGTTTCAGCATTTTTTTTAATTTTTAACCTCCACACTAATATTATAAAGAGAAAACGTTCCTTACGAATAAACTCAAAAACTCCTGGACAGATTTCAATAATTCTTTCACCATTAGAATGTTACAGTATCCCCGAGTAATATAGGCTATATATATCCCAGTATACCCACGGGAACGGGAACTACGCGAGTAAGGCGACTGAAACCGAAGCGAAGCGAGGGCGGGTTGCTAGTTATTAATAATTATAATGAGGTGCCA
Organism: Lymantria dispar; assembly: GCA_032191425.1. NCBI lineage: Eukaryota > Metazoa > Arthropoda > Insecta > Lepidoptera > Erebidae > Lymantria > Lymantria dispar. Next base: position 9,349,880 of record CM063452.1, on the reverse strand, counting down.
ACACTTTTGCATTGAAATACTTTAGTTACTGGGAATTTTCAAACCATTAGTGGAACAAATTATTAGGTTTAAACGAGTTATGATATGTTATGTATATACGGGCAATATAATTATATCGCCGTGTACTTTCTGGTGGTGACGGACTAAGAATACAATTCACCACCCCCTTTCCTTCCCGTGGATATCATAAAAGACGACTAAGGGATATTTGTGCAAGGAAAACTCGACATAAAACCCTATGGCAACGTATGTGCATATGACCAGCGTAGTATAGTAGGTCAATTTCCCTCCCATTGTGGAGGAGGCCCGAGGCCAACAGTGGGATTTATATGATGATAATGAGTAATGACTATATTTAACAGTTTAATTCTTTAATATAGGTAACAGATGTTTTATATAACTATTTTTTACGCCAAAATATAGAATATTATGTATTTTTTAAATAAAAGTCGTAATTGACGCTATAATCCAAATAGTAAATCGTATTTTTTTTTATTAACGTTTTCGCCTCTTTATATAAAAGATGATACATTTCGATCACTGATAGTAATATGGGGGGGTGGTAAATTGTTTTGTTAGAGCTATCTTATCCCTATCTTGCTCGTGGGTATCGTAAAAGACGACTAAGGGATATATTGTGCATATTACAAGTATGCTAGAGAAAGACAACGCGAAATAAAACCCTGCACTAACCCGTCTAACCAGCGTGATATAGTTAGTCAATTTCTCTCCCATTGTGGAGGAAGTCCAAGCCCAGTAGTGGATTGTATATGAGTTGTGATAATGAAATTTTAAGCTTGATGATGATTGAATTTAGCTCGACTACATGACTAAAACCTAACTCCCTCTCCCGCCCTTGTGGCCAAACGAGTTTCTGAAAACCCTCTCCCCCTTAAACAGGTCAGTAAGAATGACTTCGCTTATATGTACTATAAATTAATTTATAAATATTATTATCAAGAGAAGCCTTGAAAATTCTTAAGTTACTTAGCGAGTTGACTAATTAAGACTGAATGTATGGCATATTTGCTGTCATTGCGTTCACTTGATATTGCTTAATCATCATTCCATGAACTTAATAAAATTAATGGAACGTTTAATATCGTAAGCATGAAGAAAAAGACAGCCATATATTTAATTATATATAACCATCAAATCACCATCATCAGAGCTAATTGGACCGTAACATGCAAATATACCTCTACAGAAATTGTGTTCTAATCTTTACCATAATGGTCCCGCAGGTACACCAATCGCATGATGGCGATTGGAGACGGCACCCAAAAGGGTAACTCGCCTGAACGGGATACTAATGACAAGGTCGGGTACCGGTGGTCCACTCCCTTGGCGCTTGAAAGAGGTATGCCTCACCAGCTATGGGCTCGTTCGTCGGCCCCTGTCGCCCCGAATGGATCAGACGATGCGCGAAGCACCATGGTCTGCCACCAAAAAAAATCTACCATAATTCACAAATATCTCCATAACAAATAATTTTCATTTAGTTCCAATCTTTATCTTAATATATATAAATTACGTGTCACGTTGTTTGTCCGCGATGGACTCCTAAACTACTTAACCGATTTTAATAAAATTTGCACACCATGTGCAGTTTTATCCAACTTGAAAGATAGGATAGCTTACATCTTAATTTATAGTCGCAATATTATTTTATTGCAAATTATTTGTATTACCTATATATACCTATTATTTGACATTCACAATTATCTGTTAACTCCAAACGATTTTAAGAGATGGCGATATCTGTTGACTGGTTTGAGTAAGTAATTAATAGATGGCGCTGCTATGTCAAACCTACAAACGTGTCATATAAGCTACAATTCAATAGCATAAATAGTTTACTAAAATGTAATATAACAAAAACCTTAGCCACAGCAATGCGTGGCCGGGTCTGCTAGTCCTATATATAAATTTCTAGCGTACGTGTGTATGTCACTGAACTCCTCCTAAACGGCTGCACCGATGTTGAGGAAATGTTTTATGTGTGTTCAAGGGGATCCGAGGATGGTTTAGATTCACAATTGGACCCGGTAGGTGGCGCTATTCGGGCAAGACAATATCATAACTTGAGAACGACTATACCGATTTCATCAATCTTTTTTTTTAATTTTCTAATATTTTAAAAAAGGCTTTTACGAATAAAAAAAATAAGAAAGTTGCGCAGAAAATTAGAAAATTTAAGAAAACTTAATGTTTATATATACTTTTCTAATGTAGGTAACCTATTTTTCGACTATATAAACTTTTCTATCTTTATATATTTAAATCTTCTGTTCGCGTGTTTGTAATTGAACTCCTTCTAAACGGCTGGAACAATTTTGATGATTTTTGTGGCCATTCTGATGGATATGAATTCTCATATCCATCGGTATAGCCATTCGGCACATCCAAACCATTCGGTTTAGATTCATAATTGAAACCGGTAGGTGGCGCTGCGATCGATTTCAAGGAGAATTCAATTTTCTATATTTTTACAGATTTGAACAGAACAAAGTCTGTTGGGTCAGCTAGTATACATATAAATTTCTTGTGTACGTGTGTATGTCACTGAACTCCTCCTAAACGGCTGGACCGATGTTGATGAAAATTTTTGTGTGTCTTCAAAGGGATTCGAGAATGGTTTAGATTCACAATTGGATGCGGTAGGTGACGCTTATTTGAACAGAACAATGTCTGTTGGGTCAGCTAGTTGTGTATATAATACTAGCAACTCGCCCTCGCTTCGCTTCGGTTTCAGTCGCTAACCCGCGTAGTTCCCGTTCCTGTGGGAATACCGGGATAAAATATAGCCTATGTTACTCCCTGATATTATAGTTTTCCATAGGTGAAAGAATTTTTGAAATCGGTTTGGTGGTTTAAGCGTGAAAGCGTTACAAACAAACAAACATCCTTACTTTCGCATTTATAATATTAGTATGGATATCTACTTTTCTGTCTATAATAGCTTAAATTAAAGATCTAGGCTACGTACCGTATACAAAGCTTTCAGACAATGGAAAAACATTTTCAATTTTTGTTATTCCCTTTGATGGCAGATGAGCAACCTCAATATGGTAACTGATAACTGTCGCTCATGATCCTCTGCAATATCAGAGACCTACTTACATCGCACCTGTTATAAGCTAAGACTTGGCCCTCCGTATTAGCAAATTACTACTACTCCGATAATCGACATAAGACCTGCTGTCAAATCAGCGCGTTATACCTTTTTTTATTGCAAACGGTGGCAAATGAGTAAACAATGCACCTAATGGTAAGTGTTGCTGCCGCTCATGGACCTTTATAAGGCCGCTGCCTACCGCGAAGAAAGCAAAGGGAGTGTGAATGTGTGCAATGAGATTCGGTGATACTAAAGGCATCACTAAAATCCACCACATGCAAACACCCTCAGAAAGTTGGGCTTCAGGCTCTCTCGCTCACCGAACGAAGTGCAGTAATAAATTGCTACTACTCGGACGTGGCTTTTCTGCGAGAGTGTGGTACTACCCCGGAGGGACCGACCCGCGGCTGTAGACGGATGTCAACAGTGTGGTCCTACTATTATTCAATTTCCCTTTCATTATGAAGCAGACCCGTGGCCACCTGAGGGAATTATATGAGCTGAGATAATTCATCCAACCGTAAAGATAACACAGTTATTAGGGTAAAGATTCAGATTAAATTTTAAATTCATAATGAAGGATTCTATTTATATTTCTGGATATTCTTATTACGTTTTTAAGTTTGAATATATTACTTGAGTTTTTGTAATCAGGGACTTAATTCTTTTGGTTTGATGCATTTTTTTTTACTGAATTCTACACGGAGTAAAATGTTTCGAGCCATATCACAGTTTATCTCGCAGTGTAATACAGGTAGGTATATCCGCAAACATCCATTATTTTAGAAGGTTCAAGCGAATACCATTTAGGTTATCCATACTAATATTATAAACGCAAAAGTAAGGATGTTTGTTTGTAACGCTTTCACGCTTAAACCACCGAACCAATTTCAAAAATTCTTTCACCAATGGAAAGCTATAATATCAGGGAGTAACATAGGCTATATTTTATTCCGATATTCCCACAGGAACGGGCACTACGCCGCGGGTAAAGTGACTGAAACCGAAGCGAGGGCGGGTTGCTAGTACGTGATAAAGGTACCACACGTAGGCACGTTATTATACGAACGTGTGTACTTTGACCTTTTTTTTTTGTAGGCTATGGTCTGTATCCACCCCTCGCCCAATTTGTCCGGGACAACGGAGGGGCGGCGTCTGATCCCATAAACTACCGTATTCCCTCCCCATCGCCATTGGGCCGACCACTGGTATCGATTCCTTGACATCCGTGGCCAGTCCGGCGTGTGCACTTTTACCTAAAAGAAAACTAACTAAAATTTTTATTGTCTGAATACCTACTACTGTAGTGAATCCTATTCATTTCAGTCCATTCAGGTCCCATTGTTGAGCTCGGGCCTCTATAGGAGAGAAATTGACCTACTATGCCACGTTGATTACACGTGTCGATATAGGGTTTTGTTTCGAATTTTCCTTCTCTTGCATAGATATCATATGCATATTATATCCCTTAGTCGTTTTTTACGACATCCGGCAAGAGGGAGTGGTGAATTTGTGTTCTTACTCCGTTACCACGCGGAAATAGATCCTAAGGCTAAAAAAAAGGGTTAACAAAAAAGCCTCGTTAACTTCTCCCGTACCTGTACTCCCCTTTACCTTATTGCCTGAGTAGCCAATTTGCTTCCTGTGTATTATATGGTATAATTTTCGTAATACATAATAAAATTACTGATAATAAAATAATAATACTGATCTGTTAAACATAGATTCTAAACTATATTGTTATAAAATGTAAACAATGTCATAAATGATATAAACATGTGAGCTTCAAGACTTTATAGAGTAAATTGTTATGAAGTTTACATGGCATTTACTAGAAACATCAGATCTTGTAGAATTACTGTTGATGATAATAGGCAATAACAATGATAATAGGATACCTATAGTAAATGATTTTGGCTATGTTTTTTATATTACAAATATTTTCTTTATACGTAGGTCAACAGAAGTAGCGTGAGCTGAGGTTTTTTATTCTTCATCGTGATGACGATCGCATCCCATATACGTTCCACTATTGAGCTCGGGCCTCCTCTACAATGAGAGGGAATTTGACCTACTATACCATGCCGGTCAGATATATTGGTATAGGGTTTCATTTCGGGTTATCCTTCTCTTGCGATGTTATGTGCATATTTATATCCCTTAGGCGTCTTTTACGACATCCACGAGCAAGATAGAAAGTGGTGAATTGTATCCTTATTCCGTCACCACACGGAATATTTTGTTTTTCGTTAAAATTAAATTATTTTATATAAGAAATACTTTTCTTTAGTTATGTGTGTTTTTTTATTAGATTTAACAAGAACAAAATAAATGGTTTCCCTTTCTTTCTTTCTATCATAATCATAGATCGCCCTAGTGGGGGCATACCCTACTGTTGGACTTGAACCTCCTCTAAAATAAAAGACAAATTAATCTGCTATACCACGCTGGTCTTACGTATTGGTTTTATATCAAGATTTGCTCTTTTTCTCATTTGTATAGATTTTATCTCTATAATCTATCCCTGAGTCATCTTTTACGACACCTACGGGCAAGATAGTGGTTGCTGCCTATTCTTACTCTGTCCCCAAAGAAACCTCTGGCTAGAAAGATGTAAATAATGTATAAAAATTCTTTTGCATAAATTTAAGAAGCTTAGGGAATACGTTTAGGCAAATAGAAATAACTGTGTTTCTTGATAAGACTCAACGAGTTTTCTAACAAATGCTGATCCGACTAAACATTTTTAGGCTTCTAAACTACAGTTTCTATTATTCTTTAAATTATACTTTCAGTGTTTGCAAAGAGAGTGACTTTTTACAATTATAAAGACTAGTTGTATTTCGAATATCTAAAGCGCTTACAAACTCATACGAGCACAAGTTAGATGACTATTAATTAGTTATTATCTTGATCGCTAATCCCAGGAAAATGTCCTTGCCCGTTAGCCTGGTGATCTTCTAACAAATTTCACGGGAAAGGGGTAGTGACCTACTATACCGCGCTGGTCAGAAGTGTGGACGCAGGGTTTGTCGAGCTTTGATAATATCTGCATATTATATCCTTTAGTAGTCTTTTACGATACATATGGGTAAGAGAAGGGATAAATATATACAGGTTGAAAATTAGAACAAATATAATTTTATGCGCCTATACTTCAAATTTTATTAAACTGAGTACGATGACCTTACAATGTAAATTTCCGCTACAATTCATTGTTGAGATAATAACGGTTCAGGACAGGGCAAGATTGATTCAAAACCGGGCTTGAGATAGACCGCATTTGATTACGTGATGTAATCAAACTAAGTTGATTCGTCGTTAAGTTTGTTTACCAAGCAATTATAGAAGTTTGCTTTGAAATAATTGTATTATGAATGATCTATACCAATAAATAAAATTGAAGTGTCTGTTTGTAATGTCAAAATAATAGGCTTTTTTCATGCTCACACGGTTATTTGCACGACACCTATGCCTAAAATAGCAATTAAAAAAATTTTGTCTGTCTGTCTGTTTGTTCCGGGTAATCTTCAAAACGGCTGAACCGATTTCAAAAATTCTTTCACCAATGGAAAGCTATAATATCAGGGCGTAAACTAGGCTATATTTTATCCCGGTATTCCCACGGGAACGGGAACTACGCGGGTAAAACGACTATAACCTATAACCGAAGCGAAGCGAGGTTGCTAGTTTTATATAAAAAAATGTGTTTATAAGTTTTGGTGCGTATAGCATAGATGTTATATTTATTGTAAACAAGAGAATATGAACGAAAAATTGATTGAAAGTGCCGCAGAAGTATATGGTAAAGAAGCTGGATCGATAGACCTGGCTTCAAGTCTTGATAGTCTTTTTTTTTTCATATCACAAATACATATTATAAAAACAATTTTTCTGAAGCGATAACATTTACCTAGGTGGTAAAACACACAAGCTCAATATTGCCAACATGAAAACATTTTCGAGTCCCTTTATTATATTATTTAAAAAGTTACAATATGTTGTAGAGCATTTGCTTCAAATCGAAGTCCTTACAAATATTCGAAGTTTTATTTCACTGAAGATTGCCTGTGTTGCATATCCCTCACTCACATGCATAACTAATATTATAAATGGGAAAGTAACTTTGTTTGTTTGTCACGCTTCAACTACGGAATCGATTACAAAATTTTTCACCAATGAAAAGCTAATCATAAAAGCTATATCAGGGAGTAACAGGCTATATTTTATACCGGTATTCCCACGGGAACAAAAACTACGCGGATAAGAAGACTGAAACCGAAGCGAAGCGAGGGCGAGTTGCTAGTTGGGTTGCTATTACATAAATAAGCAACTTGATATACTATTTTGCATTTTAAGTGCAAAATATTCTCATATCACTTTAAGCTCCTGCCAAAAAGTTAAAATCGTTTACGAATAACACACTAAAACAATCAACCGCTGGCACTTCCTTAATAAGATCAAATTGTAAGTATACAACAGAGTATACTAAACACTCTTAGGCCGCCATGTTGAGGTACTCGACGTCAACGGCCTCGGAGAAGACAATTAAGAGCAATGTTTCGTTAATTAGAACTGAGGGTTTGAAGCTCAAGTGATTGTCAGACCCTTGATGGAGATAAAGGGCGAGTTCACAAGATTGTTGGCATTTGTAGGAACAATATGGATAGTAGTTCCAAATTAATATGTTATATAGGAAGCACAATGACACTATTAGATGCTATGATGGTGTTGTGTTATGAGTAGCGTGACCATTCATCCGGTTTTTACCAACTTCAAAAAGGAGGAAGTTTCTCAATTCGACCGTACATACGCTTTTTTATGTTTGTTCGCGGATAACTTCGTCGTTTATGAACCGGATATTGATGATTCTTTTTTGTTGAAAAGGGTATAACTTCTCAAATGGTCTCATGAAAATTTTATCGAAATCGGACGAGCGGTTTTTGAAAAATCAACAAAAATCTTAAAAATTATCTACATTTTGTACATTATTGAAGGCGGTTTCTTTTTTTGCAAAAAATAATTATGAAAAGGATAGTCCCACTTTTAGATCGTCTTTTTAGGTTTTAAGTCCATTCATAAATTCATCATTCATCTCAGCCTATATGCGTCCTACTGTTGGGCTTAGGCCTCTTCCACAATGGGAGGGAAATTAACTATATTACTGCTCGTCAGATGTGTTGGAATAGGGTTTTGTTTCAAGTTTTTCTTCGATGTTACATGCCTTAGTCGTCTTTTACGACACCCCAAAGAGGGAATGGTTAATTGCATTCTTATTCCGTAACCACACGGATATTAAATCAATAGTTTTACCTTTTCCTGCAAGACTTAAATGTTGTTTCTTTTTAACCTTTAATTTCATATTTTACCTATTTCTGCAAGACCCTTCTGATCAAAAAACCACCGAACAATAATTCAAGCAACCTGTTTTGACGTAAAAAAAATATGGTTAATCTAGCGCGTGAGGCGATTTGTAAGGACCCTCGAAAACAACTTGTAGGAGTGGCTCAAAAGCGAGATGGATCTGTGGTTCTTTAGAAGAGCTTAGTAACCCTTCTACAAGAACAGCAACACCAACAACTGAATTAAATAGCCTCTGAAGAGTTTTTAAGACTGACTTTCCGCCTGCCCTCAGGAGCTCTGCCGTAAAATCGTTAACTCCTGATGCCTTACCGTTTTTTAGTTTAATGAGTCATTGTGATCTCGTGTAGGCTGATGTCCGGGATTTCTTCATTATTGTGCCGAGATAGCCTGGATCTGAGGTCTAGGACCAAGTCGACTCGAAAACAAAGTAAGGGATGATTTATATAATTGCACATAGAATCTTTCGACCCCTCCCTAGATCTCACTCTGAAATGCAATAACAGTGCCGTCGCGGGAAAAACAGGGGTAGTAAATTTTACTCTTAATTCGTCATAGAGAAGGTCATAAAATGCAACCAAAGAATACATATACAAACATTTTTGTATACAGATATTTTTTTATTACATATACAAACATTTTTGTCTACTTCATCATCTCAGCCCATATACGTCCCACTGTTGGGCTCGGGCCTCCTCTGTAATGGAAGGGTAATTGACCTACTATACCACGCTGGTCAGACGTGTTGGTATAGGGTTTTATTTCGAGTTTGCCTTCTCTCGCATATATGTTATATGCGTTTTATATCCCTTAGTCGTCTCGTACGATCACCCACGGGTAAGATAGGGGGTGGTGAATTGTATTCTTACTCCGTCACCACACGGATAAGATTGTATACGGATTTGTCTACTTATATTATTTGTATACGTAATTTTTCACCGCGCTTATAACAAGGCACTATTTTATAATAGTTACATCATGTCCCGACCTAGTTCTATCTAATTCACGACACTCGTCAACTCACTTAAACTATTAAACTTACACAATATAACTGTGGAACATTTACTTGTCAGCTAAAACCCTGACCTAATAAAATGTAGCTATGTAATTAAACCCTTAAAATAACTAGGCGTCAAATAAAATATTGATTAGTTGCCTTACTAAATAATTAATTGTATCGAGAATTCGAAACAATGGCTCTGAATAATATATAGATTTCGTCGTACACTCATGAAAGTCATCGTTTTAATAATAATAATCATGATTATTAAAGCTATAATAACAAAATTATTATTTATTTCAAATAAAACAATCTTTTTTAAAAGACAACACCGTAGTACCAATTACAAATATATAATTAAAGGACGCAAATTATACCCAGACTCGGACCAACAATTTGTGGATCGCGCAAAGTAATGTCCTACTGGCACGCCAACTGGCAGGAAAGGTCATTATTGTAACCATAGTGGTTACAATATCGATATATACAGTAACATATATGTGCATATGATTATGTACATAGTATTAACGATCCAGATAAGTCACCCGTAAGTATTAATACTGCATTTAAAACGTCGGAGAAACTACATCAAAATAAACGAGATTATGTAAGATATTTTCCCTTATATAGTTTTATTTCATACTAGCAACTCGCCCTCGCTTCGCTTCGGTTTCAGTCGCCTTACCCGCGTAGTGCCCATTCCCGTAGGAATATCGAGATAAAATATAGAGATAAAATATATATGTTACTCCCTGATATTATAGCTTTCCATTGGTGAAAGAATTTTTGAAATCGGTTCGGTGGTTTAAGCGTGAAAGCCTTACAAACAAAACAAACAAACTTACTTTCATAATATTAGTAAGGATGTACTTAAATATTTTTTAGACTTTATCTAAATAATCATTACATCTTTGCCATATATTAACTAGCAACCGGCCCTCGCTTCGCTTCGATTTTAGTCGTGTTACCAGCGTAGTTCCCGTGGGAATGCCGGGATAAAATATAGCCTAGCTTACTCCCTGATATTATACCTTTCCACTGGTAAAAGAATTTTTGAAATCGGTCCAGCCGTTTTGAAGATTACCCGGAACAAATAGACAGACAGACAAAAAATTATAAAGTGATTTTTAGGCATGTGTATAGTGCAAATAACCGTGTGAGCATAAAAAAAGCCTATTATTTTGACATTACAAACAGACACTCCAATTTTATTTATTGGTATAGATATATCCATCAAAAACTTTATCCGATTTGATTCATCATAATTCTTAACACGCAGACAACAGCCGTTATTTTAAATATAACTATCAAGAGACTCCCTAGGCGTTACTATAAAATAAGGCAATTTTTAATTAGGCGCAATAGAAAACTTTACAAAACCGCTGCTTACAGTTACTATAGTGGCCTATTTGTAAGCCCCTTTTGTCAACATTGTACCGTCGGGTTGAGAGCCTACTCACGCCTAACCAACAGTCAGGATAAAGCTGTATATTAATATATAGTCACCCACAAATATAGGTACAGCTTAAAATCAAGCCAACCCCATCGGATTGCCGTTTGGTTAACAATTACAATCCCAAGAAGTCCAAGAACGGTTAACGTCAGGCAGATGACCGATCATAAACTATTGCTTAAACATTTGAGTGAAACATATTGAGTCGACCTCAAGTAATAAGAGAAGGGATAAGTGAAGGAAAGAAGAGAGAAGGGATAAGAGCAGTAAAACATAGCGATATTATAATGTCCACGGACAAGATCCCTTACTCTCATTACCTGAGACAAACCAGAAGACCAATGTCTTTACGTGTAAATAAATATATTTTCCTTTCTTTTTTCCATTAGCGGTCAAACTAAATGTATTTTTATTTTAATACTAGCAACTATAGAGATTTGGTATATAAATTGAAATAAGAAAAAAGTTTAGACAAAACCCCTGAGGCATGAATGATTCACAGACGACGTCCCCGACATCTCTGACGATTCAATATTTATTATTTTGTACTGCAACCTTCACTGTCTTGTACAGACCTTCAATTTCACATTATTTCTTTTTATAATATTAAATACCGCAGGGAATATTCAGACAGTTCTCTAAAATGAGCATATTTATTTAAATTTGATTGCACTTCAGTAAATTTAGTTAATAATGTAAGTTTAAGATAATTATGTAAATAACTTTATTGATATTAAATTATAATGATATTAATCTTTTCGTATGGTGACGGAATAAGAATACAATTCACCACTCCCTATCATGCCCGTGGATGTTGTAAAAGACGACTGAGGGATATATTACGCATATAATATCTATGCAAGATAAGGACGACTCGAAAAGGAACTACACAAATCTTAAACAGAGATTATGATTTATTACTAGTGGCGGCTGGTGGGTCATCAAAGTGGTGGTTCACTTTACTTCCTCACTAAGTATTAAGATCAGAAATTGCAATGGAACAACAATTTACGTAAAAAAATTTTTTTTAATTATTTTTGATCGCATTACATTTTGTGGGTGTACTTGCGAAGAAAAATAGGTATTTTGTTTGTTTTTCACACTTCAAAAAATATTTATAAAAGAGGGTCTTGGCGGTCCCGCCAATTAATATCAATTTTATTTTAAAAAGTTTTGTTATTGTCTTTAATATAGTCTATATTTATGCTCATTTTCACCCACTGTATACGCAGTATAAAATAGAACTAAGACCAAAATAAAAAAAGCAATGAATGTGAACAAACCATATTTAACTCGTCACAGATACATCGAAACTATACCTACTTACTGTACTTAACGAGACATCATCAGCGCCGTACGGGAACAGACTCATTTTTCAGCCTATTTCTATGAACTATCTTCTGTCTTACGCGCCAGACGTTTTAACTCATTTCTAATACAAGTTGTATGGGCAGTCTCCGTGCGCTCGCCTCAGCGCACGAGATTTTTTTTACAAGGAATATAAGTTTTAATAGTTTAGTAAAGCGCTTATATTGTTTCGTCATAATTTGAAATTTTATTTGTTATATGTTTTTTTATGTTCAAAGAATAAATATTAATGGTAATTTAAAAATAAAAATGAAGTTAAATTTTGTAGTTTTTAAATATTTTGATTTGGTGGTTCAGCGCACGAGCGCACTTAAGGTACAGACGCCACTGTTTATTACTTACTTTTATGCTAATCTAGCTTCTAAGTATGAAGCTTATAAGTGTATGAATATAAAGCCCAGTACGATACGGATAAAACTTACTATGTGGTATGTACAGTCCCGCAGTATCGCGTGACACACGCTACCATTATCGATCCATGTTACGTACCACCAACATTGTCTCTGTTTATAAAATAATACATTTTATTTTAAAAACCCCGAGATACAAACACTTGAGAACAAACGTGGGTGGTATGAAAAATTCCGACACATCAAAGAATTTATAAAATGTGTACGATGTAATCGAAAAAACCTATCGATATGGTGACGGAGTTCATTTACCATCCTCTCTCTTATCCGTGGGTGTCGTAAAAGACGACTAAGTGATTAGAATACGCACATAACATTTATGCAAGGGAGGGCAAACTTATAAAAATCCCTATACTAAGCTTGACCAGTGTTTTATAATAGGTCAACCTTCCACCTATAGTAGAGGAAGCTCGAACCCAGCAGTGGGACGTAATGAATGATAATGCTAAAAAAAATTTGATTATAATCAAACATTAATTAATAATTGTGCATTAATTTCCTTTTTATAGGATAAATTTAGTTTTCTTTTTCATCCTAAAAAACTCAAAACCCGCCTGCCAAACGTGGCGATAAGTCAAAGCCGGTGAGGCTGATGCAGGGATGAATAACCAACTAGTACAAAGAATCTGAGATTCCATCAAACTTAAAAGATTTGGGGATAGGGGTAAGTGAAAAGCAGTAATCTACAGCTCATATACGTCCCACTGTTGGGGTTCAAGCCTCCTCCACAATGGAAGGGAAATTGACCTACTATACCGCGCTGGTGTTGTTGGCATAGGGTTTTAATTCAAGTTTTCTTTCTCTTGTATATTTGTTATATGCATATTAAACCCCTTAGTCATCTTTTAAGACACCACGGGCAAGAAAGGGGGTGGTGAATTGTATTCTTAGTCCGTCAGAGTCATATATATTATTAAATTGATATACTGAAACTTTATATCAAGCCGTCGTAACGTATAGATTGATACTCGTATATCTTTCAGTAATTGGATATCATTGAAAGGAACCTTTGATATGTAATGTAATAAAAACGAATATCTTCTTGATAGGATCATATTCGAATAGAGGTACTTTTGTAAAGGACTAGCTACTCTACTTGATTTTGCACTATCACTAACGAAAAGACGATTGTTGATATTGCGTAGATGTCTTAGATTTCAAATTTCAGAAATTAATTTCTTTATTCTATTAATCGATAGTCGTCCTAGTCAGTTAGTCCCATGGTGCGTCGTCCGAATCGTGATCGCCACTTGAGAATCCTTTTGCCCTAACAGTTGCCGGTTCGACAAGTGATGGGGCTTGCCCAGTGTCACTTGAGCGTGCTTATTCTCCGGGGTATAATCGGTTATACCTGTTATTCTACGGATTTTCGTATTCCGGTTTTTCTTACTTAGAGAAATACTTCTCCACAGAACGCTAGGCGACTTTGAGCCCTTTTGTGAAGCTAAAATTTAAAGAATCCAAATGTTCTCATATTAAGCACTGGCCCACAATGGCAGGTAAATTAACCTACCGACTATGGATTTTCATGTCATTCTCCTTTACTTGTACTGATCTGCTTAAGCCTTTGCCGTTGTCAAAGAGTACCTATCAATACAAGTTTCCAAATATTATTTTGCAAAAAAAAAAACCCGACTTCAAAACGAAATACAGAGTAAACGAAAAAATCGTTAATGTAGACAATGTAGATAATTTTTTAGATTTTTGTTGATTTTGCAAAATCCACTTGTGCGATTTCGATAAAATTTTAATGGGACCATTTGGGAAATATACCCTTTCCAACAAAAAAAAGTTTTCGAATCGATTGGCAAGCAACGTAGTTATGGGCGAACAAACATAAAAAAAAATAACAATCCGAATGGAGAACCTCCTTTTTAGAAGTCGTTTAAAAAAATAACTCGATTATGTCTGTAGTACAAAAAACCATATAGACTGATAACATATTTTGAGTATCTTCGTAAAAAAAAATTATATTATGTACCGCATCATCAATATGAATCTAATGTCAAATCATTTATCAAAATCGGTTACGCCGTATTATTACGGCGTAACCGATTTTTCTTTTGATTCTTAAATTGATGCATTATATTTGTTAGGTTTAAATGAATCAATTCTCATAATATAATAATTACTATAAATTTAATAATTACTAACCAAAAACAATATAATTTATTCATATATATAAAAAGAGTTCGAAACGTCGGGCAATCAAAAATCAAATACAAACGCGATAAAATCCGTTAAAATTGTTTTATTGTGTAATACGTTCTATTGTGTAATTACATTAGAACTCATGATATTTTTAATTTTAATTTATTTCAAATACGAACGCAATTAAATCCATAATACCTTATTGTGACATAATACATACGTACCTACTTCACACCTACCTATTTCACCTAAATTATTTTCAGACAGGATAACAATCGAAATGATATAGACTAATATTTATACATATATGGATATTCTTAAACATAGTGGTCGATAAATTTAATACGTCAAAGAATTGCTATAGATCCATTAACCTAATTGTATTAAAACAATAGAGCTCGGGTAATTGATTAAATATTAATAACTAGCTCACTCGGCAGTCGTCCTGGCATACGATTTCAATAAATTTATTTGTAATCATTTTGTGATTCGTAAAACGCTATTGGAAATGTTGAAATGAGGTCATGAAGACATTTTTTTTTTAAATATACTGGCTTGGCTTTTGTACCTATTAATCATTTGTATGTTAGAATTATCAGACATTCTTAAAAATGTGAAGATGCTTCTGAAATTTTTGAACCATAACAAACTAAACAAAAAAAAACTTCTCAAACCCATCGATTGAGTCGTAATTTCATGTTACATAATTTTCTAAAAAAGTATTTTCACTTGGCTTAATCTGATATAGAATATGTAAGGTCAATCGATTTACTATAAAGAACACCACTTTTTGTACTGGGGCGACGGGAAAACGAATGATATCATGTATCACTGTCCCTACTTTCCCGTGGAAACGTTTTCTTGGTAAATACCAACTTCGATTGTCAATTCACCTGCTGAGGGTGGCAATTATGCCATTATATCTCATTTGGACAGGCTTATATCCAGTGGACTTCGATAATCTTAGAGGCTGATAGCAAAGAGAATATATTTATAAATCCGTTTGGACACTATTCTCAATTTCTCATCAATGAGAATAACATAAAAGCGAAGCGAAGATACACTCGTAGAAATAGCTTTCACAGAAACTAATTACATTTATCTAAGTTCGTCTAGCGCGTCTGGCCAGCGTCTCGCTGGACTAATTAAATAACTATCAACGTAACATCACAACTCTATTCTCTATACTATAATATACAGCTAAATAATGATATTGCACTAATACAGAGTTATAATTCTAATGTTCTTTATATAGATTATTTTGTTTTTTTACACGAGTTTATTGGCTCGGTTTGTTTTGTATCCAAAATCCCACCCTGAGACTCTCAGCGAAGAGAAATTACGGTTGTAAGCCGCAGATGGCTGTGACAACTTTACCCAGACTGGTGGGTGAGCGCTGAGGACTCACAACCCGAGTTTGAAAATATTGTATCCCCTATAACTTTAGTTATTATAGTTGTTGTGTGTATGGCTGCTTGTTTCTGTATTATATGTATATCTATCATAGCTTCTAATTTATGTATGTATCTATAGAGCCTTTTAGCTTTTTTTTTTTTTCAGCTTTTTTTTTTTTTTTTTGGGGTGGGCTGCGGTCGGCGCGCCTCCGCACCACCCCGTCCGGGGCGACAGAGGGGCTTAAGCATGCAACTCCCGCAACCCACCCGAACACCACGTCGCCTTCGTCGTTGGGTCGACCACTGGAGCAGGGTTACTTGTCATCAGTGGTCAGCCCGACGAAATACCCCCTACTTGGGGTACCCTCCCATCGACCGACGTCCCCCCCTCGGGGAGGAC
Source organism: Lymantria dispar (assembly GCA_032191425.1). Classification (NCBI taxonomy): domain Eukaryota; kingdom Metazoa; phylum Arthropoda; class Insecta; order Lepidoptera; family Erebidae; genus Lymantria; species Lymantria dispar. The sequence goes on along the minus strand of CM063452.1, from coordinate 9,333,225 downwards.
GTCGGTCTTTCCTCACGCGGTCGGCCTCTCGGCGGGTGACGGACTACTCCCCGGTCACGTCACCCGCGGCCTCAGAGCATTTTAGCTACCATACCTGTTGCTCCTATCACTATTGGCATGGTTTCTCTGAGTGTATTCCATAGCCAGATTATTTCTGTCCTTAAAACATGGTATTTTACTTAGTTTTTTTTTATGTCTTTTGGTCCTATGTTATTTAACTATTTTGTTACTATATTATGATTATTGATTGATATTATATTGATTATTATATTATATATTGACTATTTATATTATATTAACTCATAATTAAATCAAACTTGTTTCATATCTAATGTATAATTTACTAAATAATTTACTATAGCCTAATAGCATAATTCGGCGATGTTTGAGATTAAAAAAAAATGGGTGCGTGTACTTATGTACGCGCGTGAGAAGTTATACTTCTTTGGCATCATTAAAAAATAGTTTTTAATTGCATGCAAATAATTAATTACAATAAAATAATAGAAGGATTGGAAAAGGATAATCAACAAAGTTCAGTTTAATAGTCATCAAATTTAAACTAAAAGAATCTTAGATTGATCTTAGATATCAATAATTAATATTAAAAATTGAAAATTAATATATTTATATAATAATATATTTAATATATATATTTTAAATATATATATTTAATATAAATTTATATAATATGTAATTAATATATATATATATATATAATTATTAAAAACAAAATTTAGAGAATAATAAATATATAAGACATAATTTGTACTAAATATTATAAGATTCTTAATTTTAAATGTTTATTATTGATTATTTAATATTTTAAAAATAAAATTAATAATAAATTCAAAAATTGAATTTAAGGTTGGTCATTTTTTAAATATTTTTATTGATTTCTTAATTGAATATTCACTTTTCATTTTTATCAAAAAGTTTTCATTAAATTTATTTAGTTATTTTTATAAATATTTATTATTTATTCAATTTAATAGCAAATATTAAAAATTAATATTATAATTTGATGTTCAATTTTAATTTTTATCACAAACTTTTTATTAAATGTTTTATTAAATTTATTTCTTTATTTTGTAAATATTAAATAACCAATAATAAGTATTTAACATTAATAATTTAATAATATTTAGTGTTAATTATATTAAATAAAAGTATTTTAATTTATATCAATAAATAATACATACGGATAGTTAACCTCAATTATATTGGAGCACTTGAAAAAGTATATAAGCACAATTTTTTTCACTAATATTCACAAATAGTAAGTAATATCAATCAAAATATTCAATTTAAATCACTACTGAATATAATTTATTAGCACATATATAATTCGCACTTGTATGAAACTAAAACACGTGTTGTGAATGTATAAACTAGAAACATGTTGATAAATATTATAAATATGAAAACAGTGATCAGAGGTGACGAGCGTACCAACGTGCGCGACTAATATCGAGGTTCAATTTCTATTTTGTTGGTAGCTTTTTTTTCGAGACTTAATGAGCGGTTAAGCAGACAGCTTCATACTGTTAATTTTGTGTCACAGATGCGCGCGCATCTTAAAATTTCACTCAATGAGCGGTTAAGCAGACAGCTTCATACTGTTAATTTTGTGTCACAGATGCGCGCGCATCTTAAATTTTCACTCTCATCATTTTTTCATAACGCGCCTAAAGAAGTATAACTTCAAAAAGAATTTGTGTTCTATGGTCTTCATTATCTTTACCATACTGCTCTTATCTCAATTACTTAGGATCGACACAATATGTACTCTTCTTCCATCGAACATATCACTAAGCGTCGTTTTATTACCGTTTTCTCCTGTCTGACCAACCTTCACTCACTCAAACCGCCTTGGGAATGCATTTGTTGACCGACATCGAATGAAATTAGCCCTGGTCCATGTATTGCTCTTAGTCAACTTTTACGACAGAGAAAAAGTTGGTAATATTCGTGGCCCCCCACCATACAGTCATTAGAATGCAATTATGAAATTAATTACATATTAAAACGGCAATAAAATTTAAATATATAACACAACTTTTTTTACAAAAATACATTAACATTACATACAGTTGAAATATTAAACAATATCTCAAAACCACATAAATTTTGGGCGACAAATACAAGCTAGGGTACGCGTTAATCTAGGATACATAAAATATTCAAAAGTGTGTGCCGTGATGCCGTCTGCCTTATTTATAAGGCTTAGCCCATTTGTCGTCAAGCAGTCTGTGAGCACTGCTATGACGTAGTATATTGCTCTTTGCCAAGTCTTTATTAGTAGAATAATACACGCTGCTAACTTTAATAGAATATATTCAAGCGCAAAAAAGATACAGGTGTATTCTGACAACAGTTTTGTTGTCTACAAATAAAAAAATTAAGTGTTTGTTTGTAATGTCAAAAATATTAGGCCTTTTTATGCTCTCACGGTTATTTGCACGATACCTAAACATTTTTGACTGTCTGTCTGTTTCAAGTAATCTTCAAAACGGCTGGGCCGATATTGATGATATTTTGCTATCAGGTAGCTGTTTATGTAAGTAGCAACTTAGGCTACATTTGATCCCGGTATCCTCACGGGAACAGGTACTACTTACCTAGAATTTGCTAGTATTCTTAATGATTTATTTAATTTCCATGACAAAGCAGATAATTCGATAATTTGTAATGAATCATTAAATTACTATTGCCTCATATATTTACCTATTATTTTTTATAAATACACAACACTGCATACTGAGGTATAAATCATTGTGTCGCGGAGGACTTAACGAACATAGAACTTTGGTGCAAATTACACCTAGACTCGGCACTAGGGATGGAGTTTCGCAACGGTAATCGAAACTATCAGTTATGCGGAATGAAAATATTTAGCCATCCATCCATCGGCCTACAGACCTCCACTGCTGGACATAGGCCACGAGAATGCCACTCGGAACTCGGACTCAGGACTCGGCGGTCCTGCGCCACTTGCGTCCAACGGTTCCCTGCGACTTTGAGAATATCGTCAGGCCACCATGGTCGTCCCACGCTGCGCCCTCCGATTCGTGGTCGCCACTCAAGAACCTGTCTTTCCCAACGGTTGTCAGTTCGACGAGCGATGTGGCCGACGAGGGAAATATTTAGCATCTAATTTTTATTTTTTATAATTTACTAGCTTTTGCCCGCGGCTTCGCCCGCGTAAAAGTTGGCTTCCATATTTCTTTTTATTGTGTTATTGTGGTGACGGAGTAAGAATACAATTCACCACTCCCTATCTTGCCCGTGGATGTCGTATAAGACGACTATGGGATATATACACATAACATCTATGCAAGAGAAGGAAAACTCGAAAAATGAAATCCTATACCAACATATCTGACCAGCATGGTATAGTAGGTCAAATTCCCTCCCATTATGGAGGAGGCCCGATTCCAAGAGTGGGTAGTATGTGGGCTGCGATGATGATGATGATATTTCTTAATTTAAGAAATACTCTATCTGTGTGTCAATTTTCATCCAAATCTGGTCAACAGTTTACGCGTGATCGAGTAAGAAAGGTCCAAATAACTTCACAAATTTTTATATTTGAATATTACTTCCACCCTTGTAGTTCAAATTCACGTGGAAAGACGATGATAAATATGGCCATCCTTAGTCGCTGATAATACGTTATCCATGATAGGTTTCCATTGGTGAAAAAGAATAATATTGATCAAACGCCCGTAGTTTCACCTACGTAGATCCCATTCCCATGCGAATGCCGAGATAAAAATTGCCTATGTTACTCGCTGATATTATAAGTCTACATAGGTGAAAAAAAAATTGTACTAACAAATCCCATACAAATATCCAAGATAAAAATTGCCTATGTTACTCGCTGATAACGTAGCTTCCTATTGTTGAAAGAATTTTAAAGATTGGTCAACATCCACCGGTTTCTCTCGCAGAGTTCTCGTTCCGGGCAAACACCAGGATGAAAATAGCCTTTATTTGTTATTCGCTGATAATGTGGATTTTCATTCGTAAATTAATTTTTATATCCATTAAATCCGCGATTTCACCCGCATTGTGCCAGGGCCTGTAGGAATATTGGGATAAAAAAATAGCCTAAATATGTTCATCATCATTTCGTCTCATATACGTCCTACTGCTGGGCTCGTGCCTCCTCCATAGTAGGAGGGAAATTAACCTTACTATACCATGCTGGTCAGGCAGGTTGGTATAGGGTTTTGTTTCGAGTTTTCCATCTCTTGCATAGATGTCATATGCGTAATATATCCCTGAGTCGTCTCTTACGACACCCACGGGTAAGAGAGGGGGTGGTGAATTGTATTCTTACTCCGTCACCACACGGAATAAAACCTAAATATGTTACTCGCTTAAAATTAGCTTTCCGTTAGTGAAATAATTTTAAAATCGATTAAATTCTCACAGTTGCTCCAGCCACACCGGGATAAAATATAGCCTTGGATAAAATATAGTCTAAGTTATTTCTTATGTAAGACTTGGTAGACCTGGTGGTAAAGTATTATCAGTATTGGTCCAGCCGTTTTGAAGATTACCCGTATCGAATAGACAGACAAAAAAAATTGAGCTGTTTTTAGGGTTTCGTACCGAAAGGGTAAAAACGGGACCCTATTACTAAAACTTCGCTGTCTGTCTGTCCGTCTGTCTGTCACCAAGCTGTTTCTCAAGGACCGCAATAGCTAGACAGTTGATTTTTTACAAATTATGCATTTCTGTTGCCGCTATAACATTAAACATTAAAAACAAAATAAAATAAATATTTAAGGGGGCTCCTATACAACAAACGCAATGTCCCCCTTTTTTATAGATAATAGTACGGAACCCTTCGTGCGTGACCCCGACTCGCACTTGGCCGGTTTTTTAGACATAAATATCGTGCAAATAATTGTGTGAGCATAAATAAAACCTATTATTTTGACAACAAATAGACGCTTCAAATTTGTTTACTTCTAGAGATAGAAAATTGGATTAATATCTTGATTTTAACTTACTGTCTGGTAGCGGCTAGGAATATTATAACACTTTCATTGTTTGTGGGTGTCGCAAAATACTACTAAGACAAAGATTTACATTGACCTGGACCAATTGGTGATGCCATATAGCCAGCTATGTCGTCTGGCAGGCAGCTGGTCATAAAATGTTGCTAAAAGAACCTTTGCAATATATCTATGATGGCAGAGGACCGAATACATATTGCGTCGATCCAAAGTAATCTTGATAAGCGAGCATTAAGAAAAAATAATGGGGTAACCCAAGAAAGCCGATCGTGTACTAAAATGATCGTTCCTAGGCTCAGTGATATCGGTTTTACGCTTTTCACCTCCTTAGGGGTAAAATTGCAAAAACTCTTTTTTAGTGAGCACTTTCCCCAAGAAAGAGAACTCTGTACAAAATTTCACGTTTCTAGTAGGGATGTGACTTGGAGGAAAAATAATCGATTTTTTAATAAAAATAATCGATTTTCTATTATTTTGATAATCGATTGTAAAAATCGATTATTACAAAAAAAAATCGATTAATAATCGATTATTATAAAAATCGATTATTTTTCACATCCCTAGTTTCTAGGCCTAATGATTTTGGATATACATTTTTCACTCCCTTAGAGATTGAATTTCAAAAACTAATTTCTTAGAGCTCATTTACAACAAAAGAAAGAGAATCGCACATTACAGAGAAATACATAGTTTTACGTACCTAGCCCCAATAGTTTCGGCTATACGATTTTCATCCCCTTAAGGGGTGATTTTCCAAAAATCCTTCGCTAGAGCTCGTGTAGCCCAAGAAATACAACGGTGTAAAAAAAAAATACGTTTCTAGGCCCAGTGGTTTTGGCTTTATGCTTTTTTGTCTTTTAGGAGTTAAATTTCATCCCCATATAAATAAAATTTCCAAAATGCTAGAATAAATATTTATTTATATATTATCAAGTCTCTTAATACAAAGATTCATATTAAATGTCATCCCCTATTTCAACCCCTTATACCCATTTTTTCGCGATTTCTTTGCTAGAGCTCGTGTACCCCTAGAAATTCTACGGTGTAAAAAAAAATTACGTTTCTAGGCCCAGTGGTTTCGGCTTTATGCTTTTTTGTCTTTTAGGGGTTGAATTTCATGCGTGCCGACGGCTGTTGCGTGCCGACGGCTGTACGCGGGGGTCATCCGGTCGATGGCCCTGTACGGCGCACCGGTGTGGGCGGGGTCCATGACCGCCCGACTTAGGGCCCTTCTGTGGCGACCACAGAGGGTCACGGCGGTCAGGGCCATCCGCGGATACCGCACGGTGGCGACGGAGGCAGCGTGCCTATTGGCCGGGACTCCCCCGTGGGACCTGGAGGCGGAGATGCTCGCCGGACTATATCGGCGGGTGACGGGGGTGCGAGCGGAGGGCGGTGTGGTCTCGTTAAGGGATCTCACCGCCTGGCGCGTCGACGCCCGCCGAGACGTCATCGCCCGTTGGGCAGTCCGACTGGAGAGGCCTCGGTTCGGGGTGCGAACCGTGGAGGCCTTCCGGCCGGTGCTGATGCAGTGGTTGGAAAGGCGGCACGGGGTGCTCTCCTTCCGACTGGTGCAGGTTTTGACGGGGCATGGGTGCTTCGAAATACCTGCACTAGGTCGTTGGGAGGGAGAGCACACCGTCCTGCCACCACTGCGATTGCGACGAGGACACGGCGCGCCATACGCTCGAGGCCTGCGGGGCTTGGGCAGTGCAGCGCTGTGAACTCGTCGCAATCATCGGTACAGACCTGACGCTGCCGGCTATCGCTAGGGCGATGGTCGACAGCGTCGATGGCGCAGGCGCAACTATCTGCGCCTCATGCCGCCCTAGCCGAGGCCGCGGGTGACGTGACCGGGGATTAGTCCGTCACCCGCCGAGAGGCCGACCGCGTGAGGAAAGACCGACGTCCTCCCCGAGGGGGGGACGTCGGTCGATGGGAGGGTACCCCAACAGGGGGTATTCCGTCGGGCCGACCATTGACGACAAGTTAACGCTGCTCCAGTGGTCGGCCCAACGACGAAGGCGACGTGGTTTTCGGGTGGGTCGCGGGAGTTGCGTGCTTAAGCCCCTCTGTCGCCCCGGACGGAGTGGTGCGGAGGCGCGCCGACCGCGGCCCACCCACAAAAAAAAAAAAAAAAGGGTTGAATTTCATCCCCATATAAATGAAATTGCCAAAACGCTAGAATAAATATTTATTTATATATTATCAAGTGCCTTAATACAAAGATTCATGGTTCTATCATCGAAAATGATTAATTTGCATACTAAATGTCATCCCCTATTTCAACCCCTTATACCCATTTTATCGCGATTTCTTTGCTAGAGCTCGTGTACCCTAAGACATTCTACGGTGTAAAAAAAAAAAATACGTTTCTAGGCCCAGTGGTTTCGGCTTTATGCTTTTTTGTTTTTTAGGGGTTGAATTTCATCCCCATATAAATGAAATTTCCAAAACGCTCGAACAAATATTTATGTATATATCATCAAGTGCTTTAATACAAAGATTCATGATTCTATCATCGAAAATGACGAATTTCCATACAAAATGTCATCCCCTATTTCAACCCCTTATACCCATTTTTTCGCGATAAAAAGTAGCCTATGTCCTTTCTCAAGCTTTAGTCCATCTCTGTACCAAATTTCATCAAAATCAGTTCAGTGGTTTAGACGTGAAAGCGTAACAGACAGACAGACAGACAGACAGACAGAGTTACTTTCGCATTTATAATATTAGTAAGGATTTATTTTCTGACACAAAGGAACGAACAAATTTTTAATTTTACAGTTGTTTCAAGTTTATGGGTAACCTATATGAGAGATTGGTATCTGCACTAGGATAATACTCTTGTCTGACAAATTACCAGCCAACCCATTTACCTACACATAAAATAGCTATCTTAATTATATCATCTTAACTATAAGAAATAAGCGGTAAGTAGTGCGGATCTTATAAAACTTAGTAAACTGTAACATACTAAGTTATTTATTAAACTTATAAACGTTCCAATCGCCATCAATCAGAAATCATTTAAACATTTTTCCGATTTAATGCTCTAACTTTTCAATTAGAATTCTAAAAAACGAGGATGATTGGAACAATATGTCGATAAGTGTAGGTTCGTATTCCACGTGTGGCAAATATTTTTATAGTATCTATAAATATTATTATAGTATGATAATCTATGTAGTTTCGAATAATTTCGGATACGGTCGAGGTCGGTACGATACTTAAGATAGATTTCCGTTCAACCAGCAGGACTGACAGCCTACCGACGTTCCGGGAAAGGGACGTCGAGAGGAGGGGTACCCCGCAGAGTATTCCGCCGGGTCGACTACGGAGGACAAGGAACTCGGTACCGGTGGTCGGCCCAACGACGAAGGCGACGAACTATGGTGGGTTATAGGGCCGCGCGCCGCCCCTCTGTCGCTCCGGATGGAGCCGGGCGGCGGGTACGCTAACTATAGCCTATCCCAAATAAAAGGACTGACAGCCTAGAGGTTGATTTCCGTGCATCGCAACGAGCACGGCACAAGTCAAAGTATCAAAATGTATGGCACCATTTCCGAGGTACGCGACAGCCGCGCGCGGCCTACAACAGAAACGGTGCCATACATTTTCATACAATGACTATTGTCGCATCAGCCGCGCGCGACAGTCGTAAGCAATCGATCGCGTGCGCCCGCGATCAGTAGTGATGCACGGAAATGAACCTTAAACGTAAAGAGTCAGTATGGCAATAATACAATAATGACCACACTTAGCAATTCCCTTGATAACAGGTGAGTTTTAGTATGTGAATAGATTAAAAAGCCTAACAATGTTCTGAAACTGTGTCGTTTATTAGATTTACATCCTCGTTATTTATCTCGAAACTGGCGTCACAGAGTCAATAATTTTTTCATTAGTATTATTTTCAATGGCATTTACAAGATTTCGCCAAGAACTCAATTTAGATTAACAGTTTGAAATACCTAGAAAGGAACCCAAATTCTATGAAGTTTCACGAGGTTAATTTTGGTGATGGCTTTTCGAATTTTCCTTTATGTTGATTTATCCTTTGAAGCTAACAATCCTCTACTAATTATAACCTCTAATTACAATTAAATTAATTTGTAAATGATGTTTTACTGCAACTGACAGTAAGTAAAAATAAACTATAGCTTAATATTATTTGAGTTAATGTAGTTTGCTAAAATGTACACAAATGAAGAATGAACGTAAGTGAGCAGGAAATCTACATTGTCATTATACATGGCTCATTATTTAAATACCAACGAACTAATTCGAAAAGATAAGCATGATGATATTGGCAGCATACTATTTTGTGAAATTGTTCACAATTGGATTGGTTTTAAAATGGACTAATATGTTTTTTTTTCTGAATATACCTACAAAAAAATTACACTTTGAAATTCTGATCAAGGATTCTCGCGATAAATGTCAAGAATTATTATTACCACCGCTCATACGACCGGCAGCTGGGATCGAGCCTCCTTCAAAATAGATGGAAAATGATCTACTATGCCACACTATTTAGACAGGGGGTTTTATAGGGTTTTATTTCAAGTTTTACGTATATGTATTATGCATATTATATCACTTAGTCGTCGTTTACAACAACCTGCAGGCCAGATAGGCTGTGATGTATTTTTACTCCGTCACCACACGGCAAATATCAAGAATACAAACAAATTTATTATTAACGGCAAATGAAATAATAACAGTTGTTTAATTCATCTTTAATCACCCCCTCAATGTCTGCTATATAGCTCGGTTGATGATCAGAGCCACTGTTATAAGATGTTCAGGAGTGCTACTGCCCATTACCCTGTTTGTCGCCAGTATGTTAGAGACGGTCTAGTATTCGACAGAAAGGCAGATATCCACGATGAAGAGAATATTTTACTTGCACGCTAGTCCAGCGCATCAGTCATCATCATTGTTTTAGCTCATATACGTCCCACTGCTGGGCTGGAACCTCCTCCATAAGAGCGTGGAAATGGACCTATTATACTATACTGGTCAGACGTAAGATGTAAGGTGTTGAATTGTATTCTTAGTCCGTCACTACACAAATCAGTATAGAGTTTTATTTCTAGTATTCTTTCTTCCATTATTAATTGTTAACAACTCATAATTAATTCTTAGGTTACATATGGGAAAGAAAGAGGTGGTTAAAAGTATTCTTACTTCCAAGGCAAAAAACCCAGGCGAATAGCTTTTGCAGTATAAAACCATTCAGAAAATTGCCTGATATTACAACTATTAACATAGCGATTATTTTACTAGTGTAACTTCATCTAAATATCACGTTCCTAATGCAGGTTTTCACCAATGATTCTTAAATTTTCGGTAACACCTAAATCAATATAGATGACATATATCAATGGTGATATGAAAATAAGGTCATAAACCTAACAAAATGTGATTGTTTATGCAAAAATGTGAGATAAAATGAGGGCCCTCATTACGACAGCGCAACAAAGGTAACGAGCGACTTGACATTTACGCCACGACACCTGCCTTCAGACATATGTATCTTAATATCTCTTTTTTATTGATATACATTCGTGTGAAGATAAAAAAATAAAAATTTAACCCAAAAACCAAAAATGAAGGTAAAGAATGAACCCATTGGATTATGTGAAAGTAATGGAGAGAAGTTTATGATTGTCGAAGGCTTAAGGAGTAAGGGAAGATAAGTAAGGATGCGTGAAGCATGACATGAATAGACAGGGGCTGTTTACAGATATGACGTCTGAGAGAGCTGTATATTCGGAGAGGACTCAAGTACCTAATTAGGATAGGAGCAGGATGATGACGAAATGATGTTACGGTTTAGAAATAGTTCTACTAAATTTGGCCATTTACTTAGTACCTTTATACGATACCGGCGAAAAAATATACCTTAAACCATAATATTACATAGATATTTTACCATATACGAGAAAGCTCAATGCCAAAGGCATATTTCGAAGCGTGACGTGACGTGTGTTAATATTGCAAGTTTAATATCACAAAACCATGTTAGTGGAGTACAATAGTGGTACGGTAGGTTGCTCTATGTTTACTTATTGTCACCTCTGAGGGTATTATGGGGCGAAATCATACCATAACCTGGCAAAAAAGAGCTATAAAGTTATAGAAAGGAGTTATTTAGTACAAAACACTGGCTATGACTCCTAATATTATAATAACGAATATTAATTTCTTAGGTTTTCTTCCCTTAACTACTCAAGCGATTGTATTGAAATTCCTAGTACTAACTTAAGGATACATAAAAACAGGATACAGTAGTATTGATTGTCGTCGGAGCATCGACGTGAAATGGTACCCGAAAAGAAAAAGTGCCGAGGCCAGTCACGAATGTCAAGGAATCGGTACCGGTGGTCGGTTCAATGATTATGGGGAAGGAATACGGTGCGTTATGGTGATCCGCGCCGCCATTTCGTCCGCCCTGGACAAAACGGACTGCATGTGTATAGACGATACACAAAAAAGGGATACAGAAATGGCTATAAGTTGCTTTTTATGTAGGAAAAAGATACCGATATCCAGTTATAGAAAATTTGATTAAAAATTAAAACGTGCGAAACCGCGAGCATTATAAACAATTTACGATGACAAGGATAATAAATGTTATACAAAGCTTTAGCTGAAAATTAGAGAGACATTTTATTTTGTGTGACTTAGTTGTTAGCCGCAGATGACTGTGACAACTTTACCCGGACTGTTGGGTGATCGCTGAGGGCTCTCAACCCAGTAAAGCTAAGCGACCAATTCCGAGGGCACCCTATGTGGGGTACAGACCTCGGCCCGGGAGGTCGCTGGCAAAATGGGCACGCCTTCGCTTATGATTTTATCGGGGCACGATTTCTGCCCTCTTGGTGGCGAGGGCGGTATCGTGGATATTGACATGTCAGGGCCGCGCGGATTGTGTATGTCTCAATCTGGGCAAGCGTAATGCTATAATCCGATTCGCTTAGTATTAGTCGCGGTTGTTTTATCGCGAAAATTTGAGATGGGGTGTAAGAAGACGAGATAAGTAATCAAAAAAACTAAAGAACACGATTTTGTAAATAACCGAACTAAAAAGTGCGGTACAAAAAGTAGGAATAGCGACATCTATCGAGTCACGCCAAAATTTCAGCCACGGATACAAAAATTGCTAATTCTGTACAGATTTGGAACAAACTTTTTTAAATTATTGCATTATCAGTTCTTGATAAATTTGCAAAGTTTCATTTGCATCCTACGTTTAGAAGGGGGTGAAAAACGGATTCAAAGATTCCGTTACAAACCAAGCCAACACAAGCGCGTTAAAAAAAGTTTTATAAATATCTTTCAAAATCATCTCCACCAATATTACCTCGAAAACATGTTGATAACCTAATATAAATATTTAAACTGTCACGAATCGATTGATCTAAGATTGACATAATTCTTAATACGATATTATGATACTACTACTACGATAGATGTTTGCGGTGACCAAACTCGTTACTTTTACGATACGATAAACCTTTCTGCCTCCGTGTCAGTCACCCTCATATCTGCTTATGGCGCCTTGTTATTCCTTGACATATTATGGAGTCATTAAATACAAATTAGATGCTTTAGCAATATATTGAGTATAAAGACATTTTCTATATCCATTTTCCACTTATTGTTAGATTAAATAACGTCTTTTAAAGTTATTTCTTATCAATTCAAATGAACATGTAATCGATATTTGGAATTGGTGTTAATGTGTTATTGTTAGATCAATTAGTGCATAGACTAACAATTTTATCTATTAATGACGTAATTCGAAGTACAAACGCTGCTTTTATATTCACTTAATAGGGCATTGTAACATGTAGTATATTAGCCATCGCTCTTCTTATCTCCTTAGTAGTGGAATGTATGAGTATAAAGTAGATGTTTCACGTTTGATAGATAAAGAGTCGTGTTGTAAAGGGTGTTGTAACTTTTAGTAACGATATAAAGGTTTTTTTCGATGACTATATTATCGGTAAGTTAATTTGATATAGATATAGCTTTTTTAAAAGCAAAGTATTAATTTTAAAAGAATACAAACAATTATTTAGTTTTTAATATTTTAGTTTGATAATATTATTACAGCTAGTTTTAATATTATCCTACTAACGTATGTTTTTTTGTTTTGTATTTTCTTGACAGTCCACATCATGCTATCCATCTTTCAGCTACCTAATCGATGTTCACTATAGAACGTAGACGTTTCCAAAGGAGAGTAATGTCATGATCGCCACGCGTGGCAGGCAGCTCAGCTTACGTGGATGGTGTCTTCCAAGTTTCCTAGGACAGTGTCGGTGATGATTTCAGCAATTATTCCTGTGATCACTCGACTGGTTTTTGCGATTCTCTCAGAAAAGTAAGAGATAGGTAACTGTTGTATCCACATGGGATGGCACTCTCACTTAGAGATAATATATAGTAAACGGAATTAAACCCAGACTCGGACAAATACTTTCAAAAAATTCATTAAAATACTACAAATGGAATCCGGCCAATCCTAATCTGTTCAAAAATATAAATATTTTCTCATAGTATGTAGTATATATATAAATTTATAATATCTTGTAATGATACAACTTTGGGTGACTCAAACATATTCCAAGTTTCTGTAATCGTTTCTTTAATATTTTATATACAAATCATAATCAGATGTATGCCCACTCATGTAATATTAAATTAACTTGTACTCCATATTTGCATATTTACGTATACAATTACAAAGGGTATTAGTGAAACAAAGTAAAATGTAATAGAATTTGAAGCTTCGCAACGAAAATGTTGTAAGTAATAAAACCTGCAGGGGTTCTACGCTTTTAATGCGATGTCAATGACCTCAAACATTGCTACGATTCACCTTTTAAAGAAATTTTTTCGAGTAAAATTACAAAAGAACATCTTTATTATTTTCACTGGCAACTAAATAAGAAAACCAATATATGAAGTATATAATTACTTGACAAGACTTTTCATTCTTTCATATAATTATGTAATTCTACAAAATTCTCAGATTCTTCCAGTGTTTCGAATGCATTTATCATCATAGCATTCATTAATTTTTTTTTAATTTGAATTAATAATGAGACTGTCGTGCAAAGTTCAGTTTGGAAGCTATTTGGAGCACAAAGCTAAATTAGCAAGCAGAAAGTTGGGTGTGCTGAACAAAGTCAGGCAGTATACTTCACGCCAAGACAATGTCTTATGCTATACAAAGCGCAACTTCATCTTCACGTGGAGTACTGCTAACATCTGTGGGCAAGCGCGCCAAAATACCAGCTAAACCCATATGACTCACTGTAAAGACGTGTATGTGTCTCACGCCGAGTACTCTGAGGAACTGATTGAATCACCGTCACCTTTTTACCACACCGTAGCACGGTAGATCTATTTTTCCTGACAACCCTTCCTTCTTAAAGATTATGTGCAAGATGCAAATTCAAATACAAAATCATTTATTATGTATAAACCTCGCGAAAGTACTTATATGCTGTCAATTTTAACATTTTAACTTACATTAATCCAATAAACTATCACCGGATCGGCACGTGACCACTGCTAAAAAGATCCGGTAAGAAACTCAGCGCTTTGGTCTATTATTTTTTACTGACTTACTTTATATAATTAATAATTAATTTAATACAACATGTTTCATAAGAATTAGCACCGTTGCGATGCCTTACGAACCACAATATAATATAGTTCATAAATATAGGACAAAATAGTCTGGACTAGTGTGTGGTGATATAAGTGGCACTCGATCACGACTAGACTACTACAGGAGTTACTATTATGTCATAATTTTTTAAAATTAAATCTGACCTATTTATTACCTTTGGATTGGGACGCGAACATTTTTTTTATTGCCAAAGGTGGCAAACGAGCAAGCAGCACACACAGGTGGTAAGTGATACTGCCGCGCATGGACCTTTGCAATACTAGGGGCACAGCCAGGCCGTTGCCTACCGTGAAGAAAATACTCTTCTTAAACCTCGTTTGAAGAAGGACATGTCATAACGCTCGGAAAACACAGTAGCAGGTAGTTCATTCCAGAGTTTGTACGTACGTGGGAGAAATGAACATACTGAGAAAGATCCGGCAAGAAAACTCGGAGCGGATAATACTAATTGACTTTAGGAAAAAAGTCTATAATCTCACAATTGCTAATAGATAAAAACGTCAGACGTTAAACACCTTAGTCCTTCTGTGAAACTATTATGAACGCTGAAAGTGCTAGAAACGTCGAAGAAGTGATAAATACAAACGCGATAAAATCTCTAAAAATAGTTTTATTTTACAAATACACTCAATATAAATATTATTAACCAAATACAAAAAACATTTCCTAAGAGTCGCGAATAAGATTAATCGAATGAGACAAGTTGCCTACCTGAAAATTGCCTCTATAAAGTTAAGTCTGTTCTCTTTTACGTCAACAGCTAAAATCAATTAGGACGCCCAGACAGGATACGCTATTAAGTATGCCAACGTCTCGAGAGAACAACGATACGTCTCTGATCTTAAGTGAATTGGACTTAAGCCCAAATAATGTACGGGTATATATAGGTTCATTTCTTATTTTATTACCTGATGTTATTAAAATTTGATTACAACTTTTTTGGTGTCTATGAGGCATCTTCTCTGGTCAGAAGTGTTGGCGGGAATGCAAAAATGTTGTGATATGAATATTTTAGTGTTAGGTATATTAAATTATTTTGGTGATGTTTGATGTCATTAGCAGAGAATATAACAAAGAAAAAAAGAGAGAAAATGCTACAGTGAATATGATATTAGCATCTTAACGTTTCAATTCATATACGTCCTATTGCTGGGCACGAGCCCCTCCACAATAGGGGGTAAAATTGACCTACTTCACTATATACTTCACCTCTTGGTGTTGGTATAGGGTTTTGTTACGAGTGTTGCTTTGCTTGCATAGACGTTATACACATATTAACATATAGTCATAAAATTCTGCTAAAGATATCACCAGTGGACAGGAAGACGTATAACATCTACTGTGATCGCCTTTCTCTTGTGACAAGGCGATTAGAGCACCATTCTTTCAAATGAATGAGTGCGTTATATAAGCGAGACCTATGTCTAGCAGAAGACAGCAAAAGGTTGAATGATAAGTCATTATCAATAAACTAAAATTTATCATCATCAGGTGATAAATCTTGAGATAGCAGTGGTCTTTTCTGAGAAGCACCCTCGTCGAGACCTACAACCCAACAGTGGACTTCTACAGGCTGATGAATAGGTAGATTAAATCTTTATGTTAGATGAAATACACAATTGCGCACAAAAAACCTTCAAAACAAACCGGCTTTAACTGGACCAAATTGGAATAGGACCACACGGGAAGCACCAGCTATCAAATAAAAAAGAATCATCAGAAGCAGTTCGTCTAGTCGAAAGTTCTGAGGTAACGAACATAAAAACATACAGTCCAATTGAGAACCTCCTCCTTTTTTAAATCAGTTAATATACAACTGCGCAAAAAAAAAAGATAGTTGCGCACAATTCCAAATCCAATATTCCCTAGTGAGTTAATTATGTACACTTATATTTACGTTAACAATATCAAGTCGTTCGATTGGATCTCGTTAACATTTAATTTATTAACACTTATTGACAGTGCAAGCGACAGGTGAAAGGAAAGTTGTGAAATTAACATAATAAAATATTCTAAGTAGCTCTTCTTAGTAATAATATCAGAATTATATTAAGAAGTTTGTAATAAAACGATAATACTGATACGAAACTTATAACGATATGATATTATTACATTCCGTTTTTGTGCTTTACGTGTGTATTTTTGGAATATTGTTAACTGTATTTTAGCACCCGTGTGGTGACGGAGTAAGAATTAACAATTCACCAATCCCTATCTTGCTCGTGGATGTCGTATAAGACGGGTATAATATGCATATAACATTATGCAAGAGATGGCAAACTCGAAATTAAATACTATATCAAAACGTCTGAAAAGCCTTCCTTTTACCTCTAAGTCAAATTTCTTCCTATTGGAGATGAGGCTCAAGCGCAGCAGTGGGACATATGGCCCACTGCTGGGCTCCCTATATGCTGAGACGAGAGAACGAAATTATGTGCACGCTAGCAAATTTATTTTTGAGTAACAATTGCAACATATATTGTATAAAACGTATATAGTTAAGGAGGACCGTCTCAAAGCCCTGTAATTTAGGCTTTAAGGCGATCCTCGTTAAGTACAACACTTATTACATGCTAAATTAATAAATCACTAGAAAGAACTTTATTAATTTTAAAATATGATTAAATTAATCCGCCTTAATTAAACTCTAACAAAAGAGGAATTTTGAGGACTGCCCAACGGGCAATGACGTCTCGGCGGGCGTCGATGCGCCAGGCGGTGAGCTCCCTTAACGAGATCTCACCGCCCCCCGCTCGCACCCCCGCCACCCGCCGATACAATCCGGCGAGCATCTCAGCCTCCAGGTCCCACGGGGGAGTCCCGGCCAATAGGCACGCTGCCTCCGTCGCCACCGTGCGGTATCCGCGGATGGCCCTGACCGCCAAGACCCTCTGTGGTCGCCACAGAAGGGCCCTAAGTCGGACGGTCAAGGACCCCGCCCACACCGGTGCGCCGTACAGGACCATCGACCGGATGACCCCCGCGTACAGCCGTCGGCACGTAGCGCTCGGTCCGCCCACGTTCGGCATAAGCCACGATAGGGCGGACGCCGCGCCGACGAGCCGTGGAGCGAACCTGCGGAAATGCTCCCAGAACCACCATTGCCCGTCGAGCACCAAGTACCTCATATGGGCCCGGATGCTGATGTTAACCGATCGGACGGTGATCGAGACGCCGATGGGAGGGCTCATAAGGCGCCCATGGAACAAGAGGGCCTCCGTCTTGTCCAGGGCGACCCTCAACCCCAGCGCCTCGATCCGCCTGACGACCTCTTCGGTGCCATAGCTCGCCAGGCTTATCGCCTCTTCTAGCGTCCCACCGCGGGCTGTGACGAGCGTGTCGTCGGCGTAACAAATCACGCCCAGCCTGGGCGGGAGGCTCCCCCGCAACGCTCAGTCGTAGCCGATGTTCCACAGGGTGGGTCCGAGGACCGACCCCTGTAGGACACCGCACGTCATGGGCGTTCGCACAACGTCCCCTGCTCGGTTGGTACAGAGGACGCTGCGCCCCACCAAATAATCTGCCACTAGCCGCCTCAGGTAAGCTGGCACTCCGTGATACCGGAGCGCCTCCCTGATGCAGCTGAATGGCAGACTATTGAATGCGTTGGCGATGTCTAGGGATACCGCCAACAGAACTCCCCCACCGGTGACGGCCTCAGTCGCCACGGTCCTCAGGCGCAACAGAGCCGCGATCGTCGAACGACCCCTCCTAAACCCAAACTGGGCGTCCGACAGATCGGGCCCCGTGCCGACGAGGTGCCGCTCGATGCGGGCAGCTACCACCCTCTCCAGTAGCTTGCCCGTGTCATCGAGCAGCACAATAGGCCTGTAGGCCGAAGGCGACCCCGGAGACCGTCCCGGCTTCGGCAGGAGCACCAGCCTTCCCTCCTTCCAGCACCCAGGGAAAGAGAAATTGATCTTACTATACCAAGCTGGTCAGACAAGCTCTATGGCTTCGAGCTTTCTTTCTCTTGCAGATAATGTATACTTATTATATTTCTTAGTCGTCTTTTACGAATACAGTAATGACTTGTATTCTTATTCTGTCACCACACGGACAACGTCATATACGACGTATAAACAATAAACCTATGGCAAAGAATATACCTATAGACCACTGATGAAGAATATAAAACAGTCGCAAACATTTGTTTTGCTGCTTGATATCCGAGAATTCATTATAGGGGGGGCCCGTAAGAATTATCAACGCTGCTTCGTATCTACTACATCATAAGTAGAGATGGGAACCATATTTTGGCATCGCGTATTTTTGATTAATTCGTTTTTTTAACCCCCGACAGCGGGTTGTATTTAATCGAAATAAAAGTTATATACACCTACATAAAATAAAAAAGATGGTAATATCCATCAAAAATTCCTTCGCACCGCTGTCTATCGATAATGTGTTTAGCGATCTAAGTACATTACCGCTGCTACATACAACTATAGTTTAAGTTATAATCAGCTTCCACTGTAACGAACTTTTACGAAATGGAAGTCACATTGACTATTTGTAAAATTGATTTTCTATGTAATATCTCCATCACAAAAAACTGTCAGAGTTTTTTGCTAAATATTTATACAAAATTTTACATCTCAGCTTGTCCTTTTTTTTGGGTAGACATACACGCCGTCTGTTCTATCGGAGATGACGAAAACGCGACGCGCGGTCGCAAAACCCAACATATTCCCTTCCTTTCACCATTCGGTCGACTAGTAACGAGTTCCTTGACATCCGGGGCCAGCCCAGCAGGATTATAATACCGTTCCTCCCCAACGCTCCTCTCGGGGTGTCACCCTCACGCGTTCAGCCTCTCTGCCTATGCCCGATCAAGGCTTCAAACCTAGGACTCCTATCACGTTCAACAATGTTCCTAAATTAATGAAGCACGTATATAAAATATTGTAAATCCTACTATATATAGTAATATGTAACTATTACGTACTATATACATCGTAATTTACCTGGCATTTCTCCAGTAATTGAATTTGCCGAAGTAGCTTCACAAATTTAATAAATTGCCTTTACTGAGAAATACAACAATATTACTGAATGTTTCTTTTTATGATGGTTACTTTGTCATTCAACGAATATTTTGTATAAAAAATATATATTTTACTGAACAGGACTATGAGAAATAAGACTCCTAACAGCTCCCTATACTAGTGTGGCCATAGGTTCTGTTAGAAATAAAACTACATTTATATATTTACTCAATAGTGTTGTCAATAAGTACATAAAATATTTGAAATAACTACCACTGTCTTAAATCATCATCATCTTGCTCTTATCCCAATTACTTGGGGTCGACGCAATATGTCATCTGTTTTGACATATTGCAAAAAGTTTCGGCAATGACTTTTATAACCGGCCGCCTGCCTGACGTCAACCCTCCTTGGGAATGTAATCGTTGACCCAAATGGTACCAGATGGAGTTGGTCCGGGTCAATCTAGGGCTCTTAGTCGTCTTTTACGACACCCACGAGCAAAGCAAAGGTTGGTAGTATTCGAAGCCGCTACCACACAGCATTACCACTGTCTTAAATGTAGGTCTTTAATCTGATTATGAAATTACGCTTTATTTCCATGGGAAATATAGTCACTGCTTGTTCTAAAGAACAAAAAACGCCTTTTGTAGAAAGGTTGCATAGGCGCGTCCTACACCACTAAGCTATACAGGGTGGGGCAGCGTAGAGTCAGCGTATACCCTGCCATTTAATGCCTACTTTTTAAGCAAAATATTGCTTTAAGAACTATGTATCTACTGAAACTAAAAAATACGACATTCGATATCAGCGAATCGACTCTTATTTCTTCACTCAGACATCACGTGATTGAGAAATACAATATGTTTCTTCAAGTGCTCGTAGCCGGACTGCAATGAAAATCTAATACGTCTGAAGAAAAAGAACAAAATTACCGACCAAGTTTTGTCTGGGGAAGTTTAATATTAAAAGTTTTTGCTATAGCGGCAAGATAGTTAAATAAAGGAAAGGGAAAAAAGGGAAAAGAATAGAATTTCTACTATTTTCCTCAGCCTCGCCCACTAGTAAAAACAGCTTAATATGCTACACTGGCTAGGATAGGTTGGCATAAGGATTTGTTTCGTGTTTTCTTTTCTGATGATTATCTGTTTGACACCTGCGGGAAAGGTATATGTGCCAAATTATATTCTTACTCCGTAAACATACGGCATAATACAAATAGACACTGAAAATTCTAGATCTGAAACGACGAGTACCGATTTTGAAGGAAATTTCACTGCCAGATAGCTAATGTCTTTAGCAGTAATTTAACACATCATTTATATCAGAAAGAGAATCGGCGTTCCTAAAAATTTTAAATCATGAAATCATAAATCATATTCAGATACTATATAAATCCAATATAATCCATCATTCTTATATTTTTAATGTCTAACGTTTCATCACCACATGTCAGCTCATTTGCATCCCACTGCTGGTCTCGAGCTCCTCCATAAAATGAGGGACATTGATTGGACTACTATACCACGCTGATCAAACGGGTTGTTATAGCGTTTTCCTTTTTTTATTCTCATGCATAAATATTATATGCATATCATATCCCTTAGTCATCTTTTACGACACCCACGGTAAGGATGTGAAATATTTTATAATAATCGATTATAAAGGATTTTTTTTTGTAATAATCGATTTTAAGAATCGATTATTAAAATAATAAAAAATCTATTTTTTTTTATATTAAAATTTATCGATTATTTTAGTATTTACTTTTTTGTTTAAAATAAAGCTCACATTTCCTAAAAAAAAAATTATCACAATCCTGTTGGAAGAAAAATTGATTATTTTATAATCGATTATTTATTTTTAATTAATCGATTATTTTATAAACGATTTATTTTAATCGATTTTCCCTCCAAGTTACATCCCTAACCCACGGGCAAGAGTGGGGGTGATGAATTGAATTCTTACTCCGTGACCATAAGGGAAAACTGAATTAGTATTTGAGAAAAAAGGAAATAAATATATACAATAAAATAATTAAACTACGAATTGTTGATGAATAAAACCGGCTAAGTACGAGTCGGAGTTGCGCACTAAGAGTTCCGTAGCATTATCTACAAAAAATAGGCCAAAAACGTTTGTTTGGCGTTTTTTGTATGGGAGCGTTGCGCGTTGCGGCGTTTAAATATTTATTTTAAATTTTGTTTTTAGTATTTGTTGGTATAGTGGCAACAGAAATACATAATTTGTAAAAAAATTAACTCTAGCTATCGCGGTTCTTGAGATACAGCCTGGTGACAGACAGACGGATGGACAGACAGCGAAGTCTTAGTAATAGGGTCCCGTTTTTACCCTTTGGGTACGGCATCCTAAAAAAAACACCTAAATAAACATTGACCTCTACATTCAATGACAAGTGGATAGAACATAGTTATTAAGCCATCAATATGTTACAGCTATTTACTGACTCGTTTCCTTGGCACACATCACTCATAAGACGTGTCAAGGATAGACATACTGTTGGGTACACATTGATATTTAATGAACGACCTTCTAATACAAGGACTATGCACTTATTTTCCGTGTAGTGACGGATTAAGAATACAATTCACTACCCCCTATCTTGAGTGTGGGTGACGTAAAAGACGATTAAGTGATTATACATAACATCTATGCAAGTAAAGGAATTAAAATTAGAGAAGAAATTATTAGACTAGAAATTAAACCCTATGCCAACCTGACTGAGCAGTGTGATGTAGGTTTTCATCTTCTCGCAGACGTTCTTGTTACCGATTAGTGGCACGTGTATGAAGTGACATGAGATGACAACGTATTATCATTCATTGGTGAAAGAATTTTTGAAATCGGTTCGGTGGTTTAAGCGTGAAAGCGTTACAAACAAACAAACAAACATCTTTACTTTCGCATTTATAATATTAGTATGGATTTCTTTCAACCACACTGAAACTCGGTCACCATGCCGTGTCTAAATCACTAACGTTGGGCTGTCCTCAAGGATCAGTGTTAAGCCCATACTTGTGGAATCTAGGGTTTGATGACTTTCTTGAGCTATCTCTACCGCAAAACTGCTCATTGATTGGCTATGCTGACGACGGTCTCCTACTTATACAGTCAAACACTAGAGACGGAATGGAGAAATTGGCGGATATATGTCTCAACTCAATACTAAAATGTATTACTAACTAAAAAACTAACTAACAAACTAGCCAATAAAAACTACAAAACAAAAAAGAATATTCAATAAAATAAAAAAAATTGGCATACAAAATCGACTTACTTTCGCTCCCCACAAAAGGTATCATCTTTTACTGAAAGGTAATTTGCAGTCGACACCCCATATAAAATTTAACTACGCGATAATTAAGAGGAGAGTCAGTATGTTACCTGGGCCTGGTCCTAGAGAAAAATTTTTCGTTCATTGAACATATTAAAACTATAGCTGAAAAAGCCAAACGAAATTTTTATACACTTACCAGAATTTCAACTTCCACCTAGGGCCTGCGTTTTTCCGTCGGGCCGACCACTGATGACAAATAACCCTGCTCCGGTGGTCGGCCCAACGACGAAGGCGAGACGTGATGTTCGGGTGGGTTGCTGGTGTGCGTGCTTACCTCTGTCGCCCCGGACGGAGTGGTGCGAAGAGCACGCCGACCGCAGCCCACCCCAAAAAAAAAGGGTATGCGTTTTAACACACTTAAAATTATATATACAGCCACATATCTGGGTTGTATCTGTTATGGTGCACCAGCCTGGGCTGATCGTGCCACCATAGGCGCGGCTCAGCGTAAGTTACTACAAAGTCAACGATTAGCGCTAATATTCCTGTGTAAGGCATACCGAACAATTAGCACCGAAGCCTTACCAGTACTTGCAGGTGTACTCCCGGTCGACTTGGGAGATACAAAAACGTGCGTCCATGTATTATTCCACTAGGGAAAACATGATTAACAATTTTCTTTTACCACGCGATCGTATTAAATTACTAGACTTTTTGAGCCGCAATCCGTCGTATACGATAAGCTGCTGACCGAATGGCAGGAAAGGTGGGATTCGTCAACAAAGAGTCGCCATCTATATCTATTCTTTTCATCTATTCATGAACGTTTGAAGAGAACTTGGCTAGAAATTGAACACTATGTAGCCCAATTCCTCACAGGCCATGAGAATTTTAGAAGTAAATTATCCTATTTTAAACTAGTAGAATTCACCATTTTGTCAATGTTTGACCTCAAACTCCGATTTTGAACAAACAGCTCATCACATCCTTTGGGAGTGCATTCTCTGACGCAACGAGCAGGACCTCATGTTAGACAATCTGCATGTCACGTCTGGGGTAATATACTATCCGGATCTTGTAGCAACTCAACATTGTAACTAAACCTAAAGCTCACAAATAGGTTCATTAAGCTCTGTCCAATCCGTGGTGCTGAACCGCTGCGTTTCACGTAGTTGTACAAATTGCTATTTACTGGCTTATTAGCCAACTTTGCTTCATATCTTCCGCTTTGCATAGGAGGGAAGTGGAATCTTTCCAACTCCGCCTGTTTTTCTTTTTTTATTAAATTTGTTGCGGGTCCGAAGACAATTAAAAGCGTTTCCCGGGACTTCCTGAGGGTCAAACTTCAGTGTCTTATACGGAGACCATTGTGGATCCTGGCTTACAGCAGTTACAGTGGTGGGAATGTGTGGTGGGATTAGTCTCCAAAAAAAAAAAAAAATATATATATATATATATATATATTTCTTATGTACGTTTGTATGTCACTGAACTCCTCCTAAGCGGTTGGACCGATGTTGATAATTTTTTTTGTGTGTGTCAAGGGGATTCGAGAATGGTTTAGATTCATGATTGGACCCGGTAGGTGGTGCTGTTCGGGCAGAATAATAACATAACTTGAAAACGACTTTACTCATTTCGGCCATCTTTTTTTTAAGTTTTCTAATACTTAGAAAAGGTCTGTTAAGGAAAAAAAATTAAGAAAGTTAACGACTATATAAACTTTTCTAATGTAGCCTTTTTTCGACTATATTAACTTCTATATAATATATATATATATATATACAAATATCCTATTCGTCTGTTTGTAATTGAACTCCTTCTAAACGGCTGGACCGATTTTGATGATTTTTGTGGCAATGCCGACGGATATGAGAATGGTTTAGATTAATGATTCGAACCGGTAAGTGACGCTGCGATCGATTTCAAGGAGAATTCAATTTATTATTTTTTTAGATATGAACAGAATAACGTCTGTTGGGTCAGCTAGTTTAATAAAATACTTTCATTACCGAGGTTATTCTCATTGTTAGTTACCCTTTGAGGTAATAATTCAACTTTACTTTTGTATTCAATCAAGCTTTTTGTACGGATTTGGATAAAATATCATCAAAGTAGTAGTTAGTATGCTTAACATAACCATAAGTCATTTTGAACGGGACTGTTTAGTATTCGGTTTGTCTGTCCCGTTGTTCTGAGTGCCATAATGAAAATGACCTAATTTTACAAATAAACGTGTTATTTTAATTTTTTTAAGTTTTTATATTCACGGTTTTACCACAATTTTACCTATTTCTGCAAATGTTCCGTTTTGACACAATAAAGTCCATCATTCATTAATAACCGATCATATACGTCCGACTACAGGGCTTGACCCTCCCCCATATCGGGAGGGAAATGGACCTACTATACCACGCAAATCAGGCGGGTTGATGTAGGGTTTTATTTCGAGTTATTCTTCTCTTACATTGTTGTTATTACAAGATATCCCTTAGTCATCTTTTACGACACCCATGGGCACGAGAGGGAACAACAAAAAAATAATGAGACAATTTCTCAAACATCCCGTTTCGACGTAAAAGAAATATGGTCACATGAAGTTTGTTACAATATTGATTTTTAACGTATACATGAGTATTTATTTAGTAAAAGTAAATGCCAATCACAAAAGCACACAATCTATAAGAAGATTACCTACATTGGTGGAATTTCTTAGAACAATTAAATTTCGTAATTGAGTTCGTAACGTTACTATTATAGATATATGTATGTTAATTAAGAAATAAACCACTATATTAAATTTAGAGTAACACGTTACAAGTAAACGTGATTCAGAGAAATTGTTGAATAATTATTCCTTGTTGGCAATCACGTTTCTAATTATTAGCGAACATACTAACATGCCGCCGATTTGAGGTTAATCTCTCTATTAAATAATAGTTCAATTAAGTACAGATTTTAATTAAAATGTTTGGCATTGAAACTTTAAATGTCGTACTAGAGGAACTCGACAAAATGAAATAGAAATGTGCATAAATTGAAATATTAGAATTTTTTTTTTGTTGCCAACGGTGGCAAACGAGCAAGCAGTACACCTGATGGTAAGTGATGCTGCCGCACATGGACCTTTCCAATACCAGGGGCACAGCCAGGCCGTTGGTCAGCACAGCCAGGCCTACCATGAAGGAAATACTCTTCTTAAACCTCGTTTAAAGAAGTATACGTCATAGCGCTCGGGAAACACAGCAGCAGGTAGTTCATTCCAGAGCCTGCACGTACGTGGGAGAAATGAACGCTGGAAACGTACAGTTGAAGACCATAACGTTTCCAGGTGAAATGGATGAACCCTGCTACGATGTCGAGTGGTACGTTGGTAGAATGGTGACGGTGGTACCAAGTCAAACAGTTCCTCCATCGATACTGCATTTAGTTCGGTGAGTCGAAAGCCTCACTTTCTGAGGGTATTTGCGTATGATAGATTTTAGTGATGCCTTTAGTGATGCACGCATTCACACTACCTTCACTTTTTTCATGGTTGCATTTAGTGTCACTAAATATTAGTGTGGGCATTTAACAAAATAGTGTTACGTTCCTTAAGTTCATATTTCGATTATTTTAGTGTGTTCCATATTTTGTAATAAGCAAAATTCTTATTTTGTGGATAAATATATTAACTTTTTTTTCTTTTTATATGGCCAATCTATTTCTAATCCATTATTCTGTTTATTAAATATAGAAAGAATCGGTGGATAGGTATATATTTTTTCAAAGAAACTTATTAAGAATCGGTTTGAAATCTTTTAACGCCATTTCTCCAATTTTCAACATTTTATACTCATAAAATAATTTTTACCAAAAAATAAACCGACTTCAAACAGTAAACTAAAAAGCAAAAAATAAATTTACTTCGCACAAGGTCATATGTACTTTAATTTAATTAAATAGAAATGATTAAATATTTATTTTATAATTTTGAAGTCGGTGTTGAAATTACCACTCACAATTTGATTAATTGCTTGCACGTTTGCCACCGATGATAACAAAAATAATAAGTAAAAGACAATTCTACCTAACTCTTTGTGTATAAATCAATGAGTGCAATTATGTATGTTTCCCATACTCCAAAACGACTGGACCGATTTTAATGCAATTTTCAGATAATCTTCAGAGTAGCCTAGAGAATAATAATAAACAATAAGTTTGGTAGCGATCGGACTAATAGAACATGTTTAATTTATTTTTTTCGTTCCATTAAATAATTATAAAAACTAATGTCCATTGATTAATTGACAAAATTTACATTTATGCAAGCAAAACCGCGGATATCACTAGTAAACTAACACTGAAAATACATATACAGTTATGCAGAGGAAATCGTAATGCTTCCTCGATATAATTACTTACAACATACAATTTGTCGCAATAAATCAAGTGATATCGCACCTCCGTGTTCACGGAAATATGCTATATGATTGTTAGCCTTGGTACTTACGATCTGAAGCCATGGTTACCGTGACTACGTCCTTGCCCGTGAAGAAATCTTGATATTAGGGTGAGAAACACAACCATTTAAATGGGAACTTCAGTCGCTAATTCTTATCCAATAAGTATCTTTTGTATGTATATTCACCATCCCCTTTTCCTACCCGTTGGTCTCATAAAAGACAACTAAGAACTCGAAATAAATCCATCCAACTAGCGTGGTATAGATCAATTTCACTCCCATTGTGGAGGAAGGTCGAGCCCAGGAATGAATGGGACGTATATGAGTTGTGATGATAATGATGATGAAATAGTATCTTAATGAGCGTTCTGATGACGTTATATGTGTCAATACATATGAAGTCTTGCCTTTAAGAACAACGCCCAAGCTAAGGAATAAATTAAGAGCATTGATATGTGAATTCTATCGCAATTCATTAAAAAAAGCGTTTAAGATCGTATCGATCGTATTGTACATTCAACTTAACCTTAAATGCCCAAGGCTTAAAATCGAATATCTACTACTCATAAAAAACGCATTTTATAAACGGTGACACGTGAATAACATATTCGAATTTATATACCTTGTTTTTTTTAGGGGGTGGGTTACGGTCGGCACACTTCTTGCCCGAGTCCGTCCGGGACGACAGAGGGGCATAAGTACGCACACCCGTAACTCACCCGTAGGTACAGCACGTCGCCTTCGTCGTTGGGCCGGCCACCGGTGAAGAGTTGGAATTAATGTACCTATTTGAAAATTAAAGGAATATTGACATTAATCTCAGATTATAACCACACTGATAATTCCAAAAACCGGTTTACAAGCGAAAAATGATTACGTAGAACTTGAACCTATATTTGTTTTGTTTCTGTTGGTGGCAAATGAGCAAACAGCACACCTGATGGTAAGTGCTACTGCTTATGAACTTTTGCTGAGCCGCTGCCTACGGTGGAAGTGAAAGAAGTATGAATGCGTGCAATAAGGTTCACTGGTACTAAAGGCATCACCGAAACGCACCACATGAAACACTCTGAGAAAGTTGGGCTTTTTGCTCTGGGCTTCTGGCTCTCTTGCTCACCAAACGAAGTGCAGTAATAAATTGCTACTACTCAGGCGTCTATTTTCTGCGTGAGACCCCGGCCGCACCAGCCCGTGGCTGTAGACTATTAACAATGTTCTCCTACCACATATAGAAGCAGCAACTACTGAAAATTGGTTTTAAACGCCTAACCAATTGGAATGGATATCCCACGTCCCCCCAGTGGTAAGGGAATGTACCCACACTACGTGAAGCATTTATTACAATTTTCAACCCTCTCTTCTCTTCGGTGGGCATTCGTAATATATAATTAGACCCAATTTTGTTCAAGCGATTTTTAAAGACCAACTAGAACAAAAGATCAGGTAGTTTAGATACTATCCCAAATAATTTTACGCATAAAAAGTTTTTATAAATATAGGGTATGTCAAATGCTAAATCTCAATAATTTAGATTAATATTCAAACACAAAATGTACAATGTATATTAAAACTTGATTGAAGACAAACTTTTCCAAAATTCGTGTCACCCAATCCACTCGACTTAGGTCCGTATTGATGAGGTGCCAACATCATTGGATTATTTTTTACGGCACCGACACGGTCGGGATATCGTCAAACATCCTGAAAATAACGTCAAATTGAATTGTCCCTGTTCGTGTCGCTAGATAGGATCAATAGATGTAGGAAAAATATAAGTTTTAACAGAACATATAGATATATGACAAATTCTGTTAGCTCAACTTTATTGTTGATGAAATAAAAATGGATTATGATGGTCTACATCCGTAGCGACAGAGTAAAATGCACGCACAATTTCCTATCTTGCCCGTGGATATTATAAAAGACCACTAAGGCATATAATATATGTACATATAACATCCATGCAACGGGAGGACCGCCGTAAACTGTTCGAAACGTCGGGCAATCAAAAATCAATTACAAACGCGATAAAATCCGTAAAAATATTTTTATTTATAAAGCTGCTATGATGTCTATATCCATCCATCAACCTATGAACGTCCACTATTAGGCTTCCGCATCTAACCTAGGCTTTCCCATCATGAGGTATAGTGGCATAATCACCACGCTTGGTGGTCGGAATGGTGATGGTTTTATGAGCTTCCCAAAAGAGTAATGCCTCGTACTCCTCTGGTGCCCTCTTGGCCGATGTTTACCGTTTTACAGTTACCGCGGTAAGATAACGGAGAAGCAATAATCTGTAGTCTTGTTCAGTTACCACAAGGGAAATGACCAACAACACGTCTATAATTCTACATCGCAAGAAAGAAATTATTTTCTCATTATCACGAACAAGGTTGTCCAGCTAACAATCACGCGTACTATCCATCGTATCATATCATATCATATATAAATCCCTAAAGGAGTTCGTAAAAAAGTTTTTAACACTAACCTGAACCAATTCCACATAGTGCAGTCAGTGATTATGCTTCCAAGTAGTTGCACAGGGCAGCAGACAGGGCTACGATTAGTACTTATTGCAAATTTAAGCATATCTAGCCTAGCGTAACGCGGCAACTCGATATTTCTACATAAACTCTCTATAATTATTTACTTAGGCTATGGCCTGACCACTGATGAAAGTAAAACAATGAAGGTGCACATAGCCCGCCATGGATTCCTTTTTCCAGTCCTAGGACATGATAGTCCTTAGTCGCTTCTCGTCTATGACCTAGCAGTGAGTCGACGGAGGACTGGCATACACAAAAGAGGGGGGACAGTCTTCGAGTAAACGTAATGATAGATTTTTATAACGGTACAATATCAAGTGAAGCGCGAATAGCCATCATCTTAAGAGTAACGTCTTGCTTTTAGCAGTATATAACTTGAAAGTAAATTTCATAGGACTGTGGTATACCAAGTGGCGAGAGAAAGCGACATAGCGATATATTAAGTCGTTCTAATTGTATGTTCTAAGATGAAAGCAACGTTAAAGATTACGGCTCATTTTAGCAATACTAAAACAATAGCTTTATTAACTTCAATTATTGATCAAATGAAAAGTATATAACATAAAGAATAAATAAAAATAGACACATATAAAAAGAAAAATAATAAGAACAGAAATAGAAAATGAAAATAATAACAAAATTAAAATAAAACTTACATGAAACCATGGAGATAACTTAAAGAAACTTGTTGTAAAAATAAAATCGGCGACAAATTCAGCTCCTGTAAAGAAAATAAATACAATTAACAAAAAATATACTCATTTGGTAGTTGCCCTAGTGGCAAATAAGTGATTATAGTTTGGAGAAGAGAGACCGATTCGATTCGTAAGTAGACAAAACGTCGTTGTAGTTTGGTGGATAGAAAACAGTATAGTTTGCCTCTTATTATGTGGGACCAATATGGAATTCTTGTGATACTGGAGTAAAAATACAATTCACCACCCCCCCTTTCTTGCTCGTGAGTATCATAAAAGACGACTAAGGGATAATATATGCATGCAACATCTATGCAAGAGAAGGAAAACTAGAAATAGAACCCTGTACCGAAACGACTGACCAGCGTGGTATTGTAGGTCAGTTTCCCACCTATTGTGGAGGAGGCTCGAGCCCAGCAGTAGGACGGTATGAAATGATGAAGCAATCCATTTCATCATCATCATCATCTCAGCCCATACACGTCCCACTGTTGGACACGGGCCTCCTCCACTAAGGGAGCGAAATTGACCTACTATACTACACTGGTCAGACGTGTTGGCAGAGGGTTTTATTTCGAGTTTTCCTTCTTTTGCATAGATATTATACGCATATTATACCCCTTAGTCGTCTTTTACGACACCCACGGGCAAGAGAAGAGGTGATGAATTGTATTCTTTCTCCGTCTCACCACACGGATAGCGTTTGGAATCCATTTGGGTTTCAATTTTCGTCTTAGCCGTATACAACGTGTAATCACCGAGGAGGTGAGATAATTAAATTTTATTAAATACCTAGCATGTGTATTGGGTATACTCCCTAACCTCACTGGAAAGTAAAACCTCACAATAAAACCGATAAATCATTTGGCCAACATAGTATACATAAGGCCAATTTCTATAATCAGGAAGAGGTCAAAGTCCGATTATACACTGCCTGCATACGGCCGATCATGACGTATGCTAGTGTTCGCGCACGTTAGGCCACACAGGATCCGCAGGTTACAAGCACTACAAAATAGATTCATGCGACGGGCAACGGGAGCACCGTGGTTCGTTCGTAATGTCGATCTACACATCGACCTCGAATTGCCGACCATCAGGCAGTACATGAAGCGTTGCTCCCAGCGCTATTTTGACTCTGCCACGACTCACCCCAATCCACTAGTGGTTGGGGCGGTAAACTACGTCCCCTCAAAAATATCCGCGGTCCGACGTCCTCGTCATCTTCTTGAAGAAGAGGATGAGGCTATTACGACCGCCCAAGAAAGGGCCTACACAGCTCGCGCAGCGATAACAAATAAAACTCCGCGGTATCGGCCTCGCCGTCGAGGTGGAAAACTGCGCCGCGTAAAAGTCATTAACATAAACGTGGCCACGCCCACTTTGCACTCAGCGACGCCCCGAGCCGAGGTCCGTTCCCCACAGGGGGAGCCCTCGGGCGATGTTCGCTTAACTTACTGGGTTGAGAGCCATCTGCGCTCACCCATTGACCGCGTTAAGCTGTCAAGGTCATCTGCGACCAACAGCTACAACACAACAAAAAAAAAATCAGGAAGAGGTCCATGCCTAATATTGCGACGTGTATGGACTAAGAAGAAGAATTTAGAAATAAAAATTATATTATTGATGGTTGTTTTTAAAGGTTGCGTACGTACGTGCAGTACACGACCTAACCTAACCTAACCATGCACGTTACGGAACGGTTTCGGCGTAAGCTCCATTAGGCTACAATTGAAATGCTTCACTTTTTATGCGCGGACTTACCTTCTATACGTTATTATTCTAAGGTAATAACTACTAAAATCAAGAAAGCAAAAGTGTAAGGTACATGTTCAAAATAATTACTTCAGCATATTATGTTTTAAAGACTGCCCGCATAAAGAAATAATCCTTGTATTACGAAGAAGTTTACAAAATCATATACTCGACGTCGATTCGGACCAACAATTTGCAGATCGCACAAAGTATTGGCCCGCGTGGTAATAGAATCCACGTAACTTGTCATGGTAGGACGGTATCCTAACCACTACGCATATGCAGTTAATTGAATCAAGATTGCATTCATCTACCACTTAATCATTGCCAAACACTATATCCATTCAAATCGTGTATTTAAATTTAAATAAACAAAACGTGAACACAATTCATACTCTGAAACATAAATGCAACAGACAGAATAAAACGTTAATTAAACTCCGTTGAAAATTTAAATAACGCTGCATAAGAATTTTATATAAATAGATCATTTTAATAAAACATTATTCATATATCCAAAACTTAAATATTTGTTTAAGTTTTAACAGCGTAATATAAAATTTAAACTAACAAACCACGTTAGTTATAATAAACGTTTTAAATATACGTTTTCCCTGTTCTATATTTATAAATCCTTTTATCTTGCACGACGCCATTACTGCGTCCGGATGCCTTGGTCACACGGAATAAAAAAGAAAATGGACGATGCGCTCGACGCCATATGGGACGCAGTGTGTGCTCTAAGAGTGGCTTAATCGTTTTACTGTGTAAGAACTTAAAATAAGGGTTATGAAAATCGCTTCATGCACTTAACGTTTTTCACTAAATATTTTCAACCTAATCGTGTAATGTCAGACTAAAAAAAAAGTCTGTGTACAAAGTATGCATATTAGAAGTGAAACTCCTTTATCCTTCATCTTTTATCCTCTATCCTATATCTCATTAACTAAACTAATAGGAAGCCTCCCACCCGGGCTGGGCGTAATTTGCTACGCCGATGATACACTCGTCACAGCCCGGGGTGGGACGCTAGAGGAGGCGGCACGCCTGGCAACTCTCGGCACCAAGGAGATTGTCAGGCGGATCGAAGCGCTGGGGTTGAGGGTAGCCCTGGAAAAGACGGAGGCCCTTTTGTTCCATGGCCTCCGTACTGCCGGGCCTCCCGCCGGCGCTTCGATCACCGTGAAGTCGGTCACCATCAGCATCCAGGCCCACATGAAGTACTTGGGCCTGGTGCTCGACGGGCATTTTTGGTTCCGGGAGCATCTCCATCGACTTGTTCCCCGGCTTGTCGTCGCGGCGTCCGCCCTTTCGTGGCTGATGCCGAATGTGGGCGGACCCAGCGCTACGTGCCGACAGCTGTACGTGGGGGTGATCCGGTCGATGGCTCTGTACGGCGCACCAGTGTGGGCGGGGTCCCTGACCGTCCGGCTGAGGGCCCTCTTAAGGCGACCACAGAGGGTCATGGCAGTCAGGGCCATACGCGGTTACCGCACGGTGTTGACGGAGGCAGCGTGCCTCCTGGCCGGAACTCCCCCTTGGGACCTGGAGGCGGAGATGCTCGCCGACATTTATCGGCGGATATCGGAGACGCGCGCCCGCGGCGGTATGGTCTCCCTGCAGGAGATCACCGCCTGCGGGTCGACGCCCGCCGAGGGGTCATTGCCCGTTGGGCAGTCCGGCTGGAGAGTCCTCGGTACGGTGTCAGGACCGTCGAGGCCTTCCGGCCGGTGCTGATGGAGTGGTTGGAGCGGACGCACGGGGTGCTTTCCTTCCGAGTGGTGCAGGTGCTTACGGGGCACGGGTGTTTTGGGAAGTACCTGCACAAGATTGTCAGGAGGGAGAGCACACCGTCCTGCCACCATTGCAGTTGTGACGAGGACACGGCGCAGCACACGCTCGAGGAGTGTGCTGCGTGGGAGGGGGAGCGCCGTGAACTCGTCGCGATTATCGGTGCCGACCTGGCGCTGCCGACCATCGCCAGGGAGATGCTCGACAGCGTCAGGAACTGGGACGCGGTCGCCGCCTTCTGTGAGGCCGTAATCTCACGGAAGGAGGCGGCGGATCGTGTGCGAGTAGAGCTCCTATTCGGCGACACGTTCCGCCGCCGGCGACTCGGGCGGCGCAGGCGCGAGTATATGCGCCTAATGCCGCCCTAGCCGAGGCCGCGGATGATCGGACCGGGGAATTGTCCGTCACCCGCAGAGAAGCTTACCGCGCGACGGTGACCGACGTCCCAGTACGTCAAGAGGTGAGAGGTTACCCGAAAGGGTATTCCGTCGGGCCGACCACTGATGACAAGTCACATCTGCTCCGGTGGTCGGCCCAACAACGAGGTGACGTAGGTACGGGTGGGTTATGGGCCCGCGCGCCGTCCTTCCATCGCCCCGGACGGACTGGACCGCGCGTGCGCCAGCCCACCCAGAAAAAAAAAAAAATAAAAAATCCTATATCTCATTCTCTCGCCGGCTGAATCCTCTACATTTATGTGTTTGTGTCTCTATGGACTCGCTTTTTCGTTTCATCGAGTTTGAAACCACAACGATTCTAAACAAATTTCACTTCAAAAATATTTCTCTACCCTCTCTATTGTTCATGGGTAACATAAAAGACGAATATATACATATATAGGATAGGTTATGCAGATGACATTGATGCAATTGCAGGAAAATTGGACAAAAAACCCAATGTCAACATGTTTGAACGGCGTGGTGTAGTGGATTCCCCTCCAATTGAGGAAGGTGCCCGAGCCCAGCAGTGCAGATATATGTGCTGAAATGATAATCATGATAATGATTCAGCTTTTCCCTGGCCGCTGCTGAACTTAGGCCTCCTCTACAGAATGCCAAAGGGCGAGTTCAGTATTTAATGGAGTTATTGCCATAATAACAGTAAATTGTTATTCGTAGACTAGAACTGCGGGGCAATCCACACTCCTATGGATTCCTTAAACAATAGGCAATTATGGAGTGGTTACAAGCTAAATATATAATTATATTCGAATTTAAAACCATTTATGTGTAAACACTGTTGGAACACTTGTTCAATAAGTTAAAATAATCCAAAAGTTTCTTTAAACCCAAAGCCAAATAATTCAATAATCTAATACTGGAACAAAAAGCAGCCCGTTACTGAGAAAATCCGATAACAAACTCAAAGTTTTTTATGAATTCTTTTACTAAAAAATGGGTTATAGCATTTTTGTAAATGATAGCTGTGGTTCATTCAGTATTAGTGGGATGGCCTTCAAATCGGGGTATAATATTTCTGAACAATAATAGAAAAAAAATAGATCAGATCCCATAAGCGACATCCAATCACTAGTTAATTTATTATTTTATTTTATTGTATTTTTAAAGGGAGAGAAATATTGCAAAACACGCGTAAACATCAGAAATTAAATAATGAAAAAAAATATAAAAAATTACAAAAAGAGAATAATAATAACACCGAGATTCGATCCGATGCTGTTTGAATGCCAAAACAATACAAAAAGGAAACTGGACAACTTCCCAACTGAGCTATCGTAACTCATGACATTAACGGCGAAATTTGAATTTATATTCTTTTAAAATTTAATGTCATTGTATTGTTTTGCTAAAAACACCGATAAAACAACATTTTCTATAAATAAAACCTAGCTAGATCGATTTTTTGGCCTTGAAACCTCTAGTATGCCAAGTTTCATCAAAATCGTTAGTGCCGTTTCCGAGATCCTGAATATATATATACAAGAATTGCTCGTTTAAAGATATAAGATAAAGTACCTATATGCAGATAATATCGATACAAGAGAAAGGAAACTCGAAATAAAAACCTATACCAACATGTCTGACTAAAGTGGTATTACAATAACGCAAGTCACCCCGATTGTAAAGTACACAAGAGCCCGACCATGGACATATGTGAACAGAGAAGAAGAAGAAAAAAGACTTCAAATATAAACAACTTGTATAGCATAAAGTATTTTAAGCTATTTTCTATCTCGAGAATGGATATAGCACGTAAAAGATTCAAATTTAATTCCAGTATCTTCATTGATGTAACAATTTAACTAGATACACAATCTCAAACAAACGTTCTTTTAAAACTGTCCCAAATTTCCCAGTCTAAATAATTATTATACATTAATGAAAATTCAACCTTATGACCATAACTTATAGTTGTATTCACAATAATATGTACGATAAGCCATAAAATTTTTACGACCGTAGCTCGCCTCTCATTGGTCATTATACTTCAAATCAAATTCAGTCTTACATGCATGTTTTAAAGTTTATATTACGAGGTGTCAAAAAAGCTATATTAATAATAAAGGCCACGGTATTATTCGACGAAAATAAAAGGAGATATTAATGTATTATTCTACATTTAAAATGATTCCATTGAATTCCATCGTATTATTCTTGCAACGTTGAGTGAAATTTTGAAACAAAAAAATCGAAATCACCATATTCCACCCGATATTTAGTCATATAAACAATAAAAACAAATCAATGAACTGTTTAACTTACTGGAAGTACGAAATCTCATCCTTTTTTAACGTTTTTACGTATTATTTTTACAATTGTTCAATGAACACTTCGTCATTTCTAACGTTCATACAACAACGCGGTCGACATAAGACTACTTGAAGAGAATGCTAAATTCTTGTTGTGGCGCTCTTTTTATGAGGACGTTTTTGAGACGCTGTTTGTGTATCTTGGGTTTTTTGTTACATCAATGAGTATCTTACATAAAATAGACGTGATCCTTTATCTAAATAGGTATTGAGGTCAAAGGTATAAAGCACTCGGTTCGTATAAAACAACATATATTCATAACATGTTGTAATGGCAAAAAATCTAATTCATAATTAGGTTTTTTTTCTGTATGATGACGGAGAAAGAGTACAATCCACCACTTCCTATCTTGACCGTGGATGTCGTAAAAGACGACTAAGACATATAATATGCACATAACATCTATGCAAGGGAAAACTTGAAATAACACCCCACAACAACCTGACTCACCCGCATGGTCTAATAAGGTCTTCCCGCTCTATTGTGAAGGAGGCTCGAACCCAACAATGGGACGTATATGAGCTGAAATGATGTTGATGATGACGAATTAGGTTTCCTTTAAAACTAAGTACGAGATGTATTATAATTCTATACGGAATCATCATCATCATTCAGCCTTTCGCCGTCCACTGCTGGACGTAGGCCTCCCTCATGTTTATCATATGAGATGATAACGCCGCAATCTCCACGTTTGGCATGCGGGCTGGCGATCGCAGTGAGTCGTACTATATTCCCAGGAGAGAGATACTACCCGCTTTCCTGGTGAAACCTCAGCCAATTTTTGCGACTGCCACAGGCTAGAAAGAGGTGGCGACGATTGCATTCTTATCCCTTTGTCACACGGGCGAGAATACGAGATTTCATTTATGCAAGATTTAGTTATACATAGGACACAAAGCTTATCGTGTGAAATGATTACTCCATACCCCGTTTTGCTTATCAATTACTATTGCGCTATAATAAAATGTTTTTAATACGTATTTTTAATACGCTTTTGTATTATTGTAGTAACTTGGTTTGTAAGTAAGTGTATATTTTCCGTGTGGTAACGGAGTAAGAATACAATTCACCATCCCATGACAACTAATTTTGTTGACCACTGACGTCAAGTCACCCCTGCTCCGGTGGTCGGCCCAACGACGAAGGCGATGTGCCGCGCGGGTGTGTTGCGGCTGTGCGTGCTTACGCCCCTCTGTCGCCCCGGTCGGAGTGGAGCGAGCAGTGCGCAGACCGCAGCCCACACAAAAAAAAAAAAAAAATTTTGATAGATGACCATCTAAGCGCTTAGATGACTTTTCATAAACGTTCATTATATACTTGCCGTGTGCTGATCAAATAAGAATACAAATCATCACTTCTTTTCTTGTCAGTATGGTGACGTTAAAATACAATTCAGTACAACGCCTTTTGACTCTGGGTGTCGTTAAAAACGACTAAGGGATATAAATATACAATGACATCTATGCAAGAGAAGGAAAACTCGAAATAAAACCCTGTACCAACCTGTCTGACCAACATAGTTGAGCACGTCAATTTGCCTTTTATTGTGGAGGAGGGTCGAATCCAGCAGCATGACGTATTTCTGTGAGTATAGTAAGGGAATTGTAAGCGTAACTTTCGCCCCCTTCTAAACACTAAACACCAATTAATTTTCATTGTCATTTAACAATATTATACTAGCACGCGTGAAGCACTTAATCGAGTAATCATATGACATTACATCATTTTAGAAAAGAGCTAATACTCATACACTGCTGAACTGGTATGAGTTTGGAGTGGTAGGACCACACTGTCGACAGTTATCTGTCTACAGCCGCGGGCCGGTCCGTCCGGGGCAGTACCACACTCTCGCAGAAAATCGACGTCTGAGTAGTAGCGATTTGTTACTGCGCTTCGTTCGGTGAGCGAGAGAGCCGGAAGCCCAATTTTCTGAGGGTGTTTGCGTGTGGAGGGTTTTGGTGGTGCCCTTGGTATCACCGAGCCTCAATGCACGCATTCACACTCCCTTCAATTTCTTCGCGGTAGGCAGCGGCCTTGCAGAGGTCCATGAGCGACAGCAACACTTACCATCAGGTGTACTGTTTGCTTGTTTGACACCGTTTGCAATAAAAAAAAAAGTGAGCCGTCGCTCAGGACGCCTGACAGATGTGAAACATCGAAACTATTTTGTACGAGTAGAGACACGGTATCGAATATAAAGTATCGATACTGAACTTATGAATAGTATCGAAAGATAAATAAAGTACTGTTTAAAGTATCGAGTACTTTTATTTACTTTATCTTTAGGTATCGAGTACTTTTCTTTCGATACCGATACTTTTGTATTCGATATTTTAGTCAATAAGTACTTTTTGGTAGGTATCGTATCGAATAAATTATCCATTTTAAAATTGATTTTTTTCTTTACGACTCATTTTTATGGTAACGTCATTTAGTACAAACGAAATGAACCTTTTAAAACGTAGCTTGAAATAATTTGCGATTTATAAACCAGAAATAGCGGCATCTATCGAGCAAACGACCAACTCTAAGCTACAATATATTTTATAAAGAACTCTCTAATCCTGTATTGTACTGATAATAAGACAAGCTGTTTAAAGTGAGTCAAAATCCAATTCTTAAGGAGTTGGTGACATACAAACAAATAAATATACAGCTGAAACTAATAAAAGCCTATAAAAAATGAAATGCTTTCATCCGTTCACAGACATTTTTTCCGCACGAAGAGTGTGATTTAGGAAACAGAAATGGCGGCATTTATCGAGCTAACGACCAACTCTCAGCTTCAATATATTTAATAAAGAAATTTTTAATCCTGTAATGATAATAAGACAAGCTATCTAAATAATTTTAACGTCATGGTCCTCCTTAAATTTTCAACTTTTAAATGAAATTTGACTGTTTAAAGTGAGTCAAAATCCAATTCCTATGAAGTCGGTAATATACAAAGAAATAAATATATATACACCTGAAACTAATAAAAGCCTATAAAAAAACGGGTTTCGTAACTGAAAGTACACTAAATACCATACCTACTGGTATATTTATATTACTAAGTTAGAGAATTTTACATTAATTTATAAAACAAGTATATACGCATAAAATAACATTAGATTACGACAGGAACTAATACGATAAAACTAAGGCATAAAGTATTAATTATATATCGCGATCTTTTTCCAAAAAATGATGATTTTTATTCAATAAACATTTATTTTCATTAATATACATTATAAGTAACAATTTATTTTGAGTTCACTAGATGGCGTTGTACAAAATTTTTAATCGCACCATGGTTTCGTTACAAAAATGTAGGTATATGCATCCAAATATTTATTATCTTTAATTAATAGGGGACCGCGAGGCGTGGCGTTAAACGCCACGCGACGATCACGGTCACCCTCGGCTATAGATGTTTCACATCAAAAAAAAAAACCGATATTAACTAAACATAGCTAAGAACCATCGCAATAAAACTGGCTATGAAATGAAAATCGAAATCGGTCCATCCGCTTTAGAGCTACGATGTCATAGACATGTAGCGTACTCGCACATAGACACACTTACATTATTTACATACGCTAGCCAAACGCCAAAGACACATACACATACAGACAGACATCGACGTCAAGCTTATAACACCCCTCTTTTTGCGTCGGAGGTAAAAAATACGAATGCCTGTATTCGCCAATATTAAATGTGAGTTCAGTTCTCTAACATAACAAATACATTTTATATTTTTTATTAAACGTTATCTGCAGTATGTTCATTCGAGTGTGTATTCGCCTGATAACCAATTAGTGTCACCCATACCCTAATAGAAATATAGAAAGAAGTATTAGACGTTTTTGAACCTGTTTATGGATCTTTTTTTTTAGCTGCTTTGATAGCAAATGAGCAGGCAGCATCAACCTCATCATAGCTCGTAGACATCCCAGTGCGAAGCTCGAACCTCCTCCAAAATGGATGAGAAATTGATCCATGGAATAAATTAAACACAAACTCCATCAAATCCATATAAGTAGTTCTATTTCATGGTATATACGCAAATTACCGTATTTCACTCGCATAACAGTTACCGTTGAACTACAGAAATAATATATAACCTATATTCATCATTATCATCATCTTGACTCATACATGTCCCATTTGACTCGAGCCTCCTCCATCATAGGAGGGGAAATTGACCTTACTATGCCATGCTGGTCAGACTGGTTGATGTAGGATTTTATCTCGAGATTTCCTCCCCTTGCATAAATGTTATATGCATATTATATCTATTATATCCCTGAGCCGTCTTTTACGACGCTCATGGGCAAGAAAAGGGGGTGATAACAAGTATTCTTATTCCGTCACCTCACTGAATATTAGAATTTTTAAAATCAGTATAGTGTTTTAAGAGTGACAGCGTAATAAACTGGGATTCGCATTTTTAAATTTTACTAAGGATGGTTTTTTTTTTTATTGCCAACGGTGGCAAACGAGCAAGCAGCACACCTGATGGTAAGTGATACTGCCGCACATGGACCTTTGCAATACCAGGGGCACAGCCAGGCCGTTGCCTACCGTGAAGAAAATACTCTTCTTAAACCTCGTTTAAAGAAGGACACATGTCAGCGCTCGGGAAACACAGCAGCAGGTAGTTCATTCCAGAGCTTGCACATACGTGGAAGAAATGATCGCTGGAAACGTACAGTAGAAGACCATAACGTTTCCAGGTGAAATGGATGAACCTTGCTGTGGTATCGAGTGGTACGTTGACAAAACGGTGACGGTGGTACCAAGTAAAACAGTTCCTCAGAGCACTCCCCATGAAAGAGCCGCCGCTCCAGTGACTCCAATCTGTCCGTAAGATTGGGATCCCCGACGATTCGAACAGCACGCCTTTGGAGGGAGTCAAGTGAGTCTAACTGATATATGGCGCGCCTGTCCAGAGATATGAGCCGTACGCGAGTATTACTGTACTTGTGATACTCGCGTAAACATCAGAAATCATTACTCATAAATATTTAAATAAGACGTTATTAAACTTAAGTTAAATAATGTTTGTGTATAATGTTATTGTATTTATAATGTTTATTTTGATTACATAAATAACTTAAAAACACAATGGCCCCACAATACAATTCTGAGTCACATTTGAGTGGGCATCGGGCCTATGACCTAATCATTGTTTATTCTGTTCTCATCCTTGAATTGAGAATATCTATGTCGTGAAATACTATATAAAGCATTATGACTGCATAGTGTAGTGGTTAAGATGTGGGTTTGATTCAGCCTATCGTTGTTCACAGCTGGACGTAGGTACACGAAAAAAGTATCGATACTTTTAGGTATCGAGTACTTTTCTTTCGATATCGATACTTTTGTACTCGATACTTTGCATTCGATACTTTTAATCAATGAGTACTTTTTGTGGCAGGTATCGTACCGAATAAATTGTAATCCATGTTAAACTTGACCTTAAAGCTGCTGTTTATGGTAACGCCATCTAGTTCAAACGTAATGAACCTTCTAAAAAATGTGGCT
This sequence comes from Lymantria dispar, assembly GCA_032191425.1. NCBI lineage: Eukaryota > Metazoa > Arthropoda > Insecta > Lepidoptera > Erebidae > Lymantria > Lymantria dispar. The sequence goes on along the minus strand of CM063452.1, from coordinate 9,290,660 downwards.
CGAAATATTTTAATCCGTTCACAGACGATCAAATTCCTAAAAAAAAAAGCTCATCACGACATAAATTCTAGGAAAAGTACTCAGTAGACTATACTTTGAAGTATCGATACTTTTGTTTCGATACTTTAATAAGTACGATACTTTCCCTTCGATACTACTCATGAGTACAGTATCGATACTTTCTTTTCGATATCGTGTCCCTAGCTGGACGTATACCACTCTCATGTTTCGCCACAAAATGTGGTCCTATGCCACCTTCATCTAATACTATGTGCCATTCATAAATTGTTGTTCTGAATCTAGCTGTAATTTGTGTTCGTTAATTAGATGTCCGCCGTTTATTTTCCAACCGCGTGGTGTTGCATTGAAAACAATATTTGGTTGACCGAGCTTTGCTCGGTATAATTTTTTTTTTCGAAGTAAATGGTATTTTTGACGAACATATTTAGATATCCATCAGTCTACGGACGTCCACTGCTGGACATAGGCCTCCCCACAAGAATGCCACTCGGAACGGTCCTGCGCCACTTGCATCCAACGGTTCCCTGCGACTTTGAGAATGTCGTCAGTCCACCTAGTGGGGGTTCGTCCTACGCTGCGCCGTCCGATTCGTGGTCACCACTCAAGAATCTTTCTTCCCCAACGGTTATCGGTTCGACGAGCGATGTGGCCTGCCCATTGCCATTTCAACGTGCTAATTCTGCGGGCTATGTCGCTTACACCCGTTCTTCTACGGATTTCCATGTTCCGGATTTTATCACGTAGAGAAATACCGAGCATAGCCCTCTCCATAGCACGCTGAGCGACTTTGAGCTTTTTTATGAGGCCGACATTTGGAGACCACGTTTCAGTGCCGTAAGTCATCGCTGGTAACACACACTGGTTATAAACCTTTGTTTTCAGACACTGCGGAATATTGGACGAGAAGGTCCTCTTGAGTTTCCCAAACGCTGCCCAGCCGAGTTGGATTCGTCGGCTGAACTCTTTCTCGAAATTGGATCTACCTAACTGGACTGCTTGTCCTAGGTAAACATAATGATCCACAACTTCGAGAATCGCATTCCCAACTAGGACCGGTACAGGAATGACATGGGCATTAGACATTACTTTCGTCTTGTCCATGTTCATTTGTAGACCCACTAGTTGAGATACCCTGCTGAGGTCATTGAGCATAGTGCCAAGGTCCTCCATGGATTCTGCCATGACTACGATGTCGTCAGCGAATCGAAGGTGAGTGATGTATTCGCCGTTGATGTTGATGCCGAGTCCGGTCCAGTCTAAGAGCTTGAAGACATCTTCCAGCGCAGTGGTGAACAGTTTCGGAGAGATGACGTCTCCCTTTCTCACACCTCTCTGCAACTGGATCGGTTTCGTACTCTTATTCTGGATGCGGACTGACATAGTGGCGTTTCTATACAAACACTTCAGCACTTCGATGTATCGATAGTCAATTTGGCACCGCTGAAGGGACTGCAGCACTGCCCAAGTTTCGACAGAATCAAAGGCTTTCTCGTAGTCCACAAACGCTAGACACAGAGGCCGATTATACTCCTCGGTCTTCTGTATAATCTGGCGTAGCGTGTGGATGTGGTCTATGGTACTATAACCTCTTCGGAAGCCGGCTTGTTCGGGCGGCTGGAAGTCGTCGAGCTTGCGCGCGAGTCGGTTCGTAATGACTCTTGAGAACAATTTGTAGACGTGGCTCAAGAGTGAGATAGGTCTGTAATTCCTTAAGAGCGTTTTATCGCCCTTCTTGAAAAACAGCACCACCACACTCCTGGTCCACGACTCTGGAACGTCGCCCCCGAGAATGACAGAATTAAACAACAAATTTAGATATATATTCATAAAAAACTAAAAATGATGAAATAATGAAAAAATATCAAAAATTAAAAAAACAGAATAATAATAACTCCGAGATTCGATGTCACGCTGTTTGAATACGACTGGACAGCTTGCCAACTGAGCTACGGCTAAATTTAAATTCCTATTCTATTGCTCTATTGACATTTTATGTCATTGTGTTGATTAACTAAAAACACCGGCAAAACAACATTTTCTATAAACAGATTTTTTTTTGGGGTGGGCTGCGGTCGCCGCGCTCCTCGCACCGCTCCGTCCGGGGCGACAGAGGGGCGTAAGCATGCACACCCGCAACCCACCCACAATGCACGTCGCCTTCGTCGTTGGGCCGACCACCGGAGCAGGGTGACTTGACGTCAGTGGTCGGCCCGACGGAATACCCCCTATTTGGGGTACCCGGTCGATGGGAGGGTCCTTTCCTCACGAGGTCGTCCTTTCGGCGGGTGACGGACTAATTCCCCGGTCACGTCACCCGCGGCCTCGGCTAAGGCGGCATGAGGCGCAGGTATTCGCGGCTACGCCACCCCAGTCGCCGGCGGCGGATCGCCTCATCGAGGCTGCGTTCCTCGCGCAGGCGATCCGCCGCCTCCTTCTGCGAGACTACTTCCTCGTAGAAGGCTGCGACCGCGTCCTAGTTCCTGACGCTGCCGACCATCGCCCTGGCGATAGTCGGCAGTGTCAGGTCAGCACCGATGATTGCAACGAGTTCACAGCGCTGCTCTGCCCAAGCGGCACAGACCTCGAGCGTATGCTGCGCCGTGTCCTCGTCGCAATCGCAGTGGTGGCAGGAATAAATAGATATATAACCAAGCTAGATCGTTTTTTTGGCACTGAGATATGTTTATACGTGGCATATGTATCGTCGTCTCAGCTCATATACATCCCACTGCTGGGCTCGGGGCTTCTCCTCAATGGGAGTGAAATTGATCTACTATATATCATGCTGGTCAGACATGTTGACATAGGGTTTTATTTGGAGTTTTCTTTTTTGCACAGATATTATATGCGTTCTAAATCCCTTAGTCGTCTTTTACGACATCCATGGGCAAGAAATGGGGTAGTGCACTGTGATCTTACTCCATCACCACAAACGTAAAATAATGAACGTTTATGTAATGTCATATAAGCGCTTAGATTCTCATCTATAAAAAATTACTTGTTACGAAAGAATATTCAATCATGCTCATATTCGCCATCTGATCCGCCTTCACACGATACACTCAATTATATATAACGTGTCAAAAGGATGTCCAAGTCCTACGTGATCAAAGGTATCCGAATACCCATGTAATTGGATGCTGATCTCTCAACCGTAAATTTCATTTCATTTGTGGAAACCAAGGGATTGTTATCCAATTTCACAGCGTGTACTGTTTCATCTACACAGATAAATAAAGTAATAGTATGAAAAATAACTGTATTTTTAGACGAATCGGTCGTTGTCTACACTAATGTACGCTACTACGCTTTATAAAAGCGAAAAAATTTGTATTTTTTGTGTATGTATACGTTTCTAATCAAAAAACTCGAAAACTACTGTGCCGATTTCAAAGATTCTTTCACCAATCGAAAGCTATAATATCAGGGAGTAATATAGGCTATATTTTATGAAGTTTTAGGGTTAGCTAATTCCGTAATAACTTAAGACAGAAGTACCCTTAAGTAGGGAGTGAATAAATTAACTGACTTGGTATTATTACATGGATAATAAAACTTTCAATGTATTTAATTCCTTTTTTACCATTATTATAATCCGTTTTTTTAGCGTTTGTATTTAATTTTTGATTGCCCGACGTTTCGAACTATTTTCAGCATTTAGGGTTACGGGCGGCGATCCGTAAAAATTGTTATAAATCTGTTATATTCTTTCTATAAGTAAGTATATATGAATTGATCAATATCAATCAAAATATACTGTAATATTTTACTTAGAATAATAACGTATATGTAGAAGAATAGTGTCGATACTTAAGCGATCAAAAACATGAAGCCAAGCTAAATGCGCGCAGGCGACACACGCACTGTACATATTATGAAATCAAATTTTGTTTTTATTAACATAAATCATCGAAATACTTTTAAAAGTAATTTTAATACACTTTTCATGTTTTTCAAATGTGTTGTGACACCATTTGAATGTACAAACCGTCATAATTACCTATTTATTTTTTTAAAGTTGCTTACTTACGTGTAATACAGTGAACTTGTACACTACGGAACGGTCCGGCGTAAGCTCCATTAGGTTCCAATTTAAATGCTTCATTTTTTGTGCGCGGACTTACCTTCTATACGTTATTATTTTAAGACTGCAATACCTGATTTAAGGTAGCACCAAAACATGGCGGTAAACTATCATTGATTCCAAAAATATATTGGCGATTTTAGTTGGTGTTATACATTTTCCAGGAGATTGATATTGCCATTTCACCTGTTCTATAACCCTCACTCGAAAATAGGAGGGCGGGGGGTGTTGACATTGACATATTGTATATTCAACCTGACATCAGAGATTTGATCATCATTCTCTTCTTATCCCAATAACTTAGGGCCAACGCAATATGTACTTTGCTTCCATTGTATATATGCAAAAGGTTTGCCAATAGTTTTATGACCACCCACCTAATGTCAAACCCACTTGGAAATGTAATTCAACATCATCATCATTGCAGTTCATATACGTCCCACTGTTGGGCTCGAGCCTCCTCCACAATAGGAGGGAGATTGACCTTACTATATCATGCTGATCAGACAGGTTGGTATAGAGTTTTGTTTCTAATTTTCCTTCTCTTGCATAGATGTTATATGCATATTATATCCCTTAGTCGTCTTTTATGACATCAACGGGTCAGATTGGGGGTGGTGAATTGTATCCTTATTCTGTCACCATACGGAGAACGGAACTGTAATTGTTAACCAAAAAAAATTAAACTCGTAGTAGTCTTTTATGACACTCACACAAGTGATGTAAGCTTTAGTTGTGTACTAACCGTTACCACAAAGCGTATACATGTATATTAACTTCGATTTCTTCATCATCATAATCATAATTTAGCCTATCACCGTTCACTGCTGGACATAGACCTCCCTGATATATTGCTATAAAGTGCGGTCCTGTACCGCCTACATCCAACGACGTCCATCAATGTCACCACGTCGTCGATCCACCTAGTGGTCCTACACCGTGTCGTCCTATTCGTGCTCGCCACTCCAGAACCTTTCTTCCGCAGTGGTTGTCGGTTCGTCGAGCAATGTGTCCTACCCATTGCCACTTCAGCGTGCAAATTATTCGTACTATGTCGGTTACACCCGTTCTTCTACAGATCTGTATTTCGGATTCTATCTCGCTGAGATATCCTGAGCATAACCCGTTCCATAACACGTTGAGCGGTTTCTTACATCGAAGAAAGAGAGCAGTATTAAGGTGGCTTGTTAACGGCTGAGTTATTCAGACATTCAGTTATTTAAGTACGGATTAGATCGTATATATAATTACGATGTTATCGTTCGTACGGTCATTGGCTGCAGTGCAGAGCAAAAACCCGTTTCACAAATGCATTGATAAGTATTTTTATTGCAACACGCAAATGTGATCTGGTATAGATATCAATAATTTCGCAGACGGTTAACATTTTAAAATTTTATTTAATAAAAAAATACATTTGCATTTAAAGAATAACCCCTTATTTCGCAGTGAAATTTAATACATAAAGTTGTTTTATTCAGGTTATAACAGTTTCCGAGTAGTCTACAATCCCATCCCGGCCATCCAATCCATCTGGGATTGACATAGGTTTTTGTTTCAAGATATCCATTCCTTGCTATTAGGGACTTATTTTCTGAATTATTATGGATCTAAACCATTCATTTTATTCATTTATCCGTGTGGTGACCGAGTAAGAATACAATTCACCACTACCTATCTTGCCCGTGGATGTCGTAAAAGACGACTGAGGGATACAATACGCATAAATATAACATCTATGCAAGAGAAGGAATATTCGATACAAAACCCTATACCTATCTGTCTGACCAGCATGATGTAGTAGGTCAATTTCCCTCCTATTGTGGAGGAGGCTAGAGCCCAACAGTGGGACGTATATGAGCTACAATCATGATGAAATATAATGAAACCATTCAGGAAATCGCTCAAATATAGACAAGAGTTTTATTATAATATGTCTTTCTGTTTACGCCGAGTTCAGTAATAAACACATTTACAGAATAATGAACAAGATCTACATATGTACCTACCTATGTATAAAGGCTAATTACCCCTCTTTGCTTCGTAATGTGCAAGGCCTTATTAATTATGTTTAAAAAGTGAAATTAGTTTTTGGCAAAATATGTCTGATTTAATTTCTTTTTTTTTTTCTATATTATATTTCTATATTAATCAAAATTTATTTATAACGAGAAATATAGCCAGTCTCTTTAATTTCATTATAAGGACTTACCTTACTTAAGGATGGATACAGTATTTGTAGAAACAATAAAAAAAATCGTGTAGTGAGGCTGTAAGACTATAAGTATACTACTGCTATGTATGCTAGTGAATACTCACCTTTCTTGTCCGTGGGTGTCGTAAAAGATGACTAAGGGATGACAATATGCAGATAACAAGAGATTATAATATGCAGACAACATCTATACAAGAGATAAAACTCGAAATAAAACACTATATCAACCATTTGATCAGCGTGGTAGGAATCAATTTTCTTGTCGTCCGCCCTATCGTGGCTTATGCCGAACGTGGGCGGGCCGAGCGCTACGTGCCGACGGCTGTACGCGGGGGTCATCCGGTCGATGGCCCTGTACGGCGCACCGGTGTGGGCGGGGTCCCTGACCATCCGACTCAGGGCTCTTCTGTGGCGACCACAGAGGGCCATAGCAGTCAGGGCTATACGCGGATACCGCACGGTGGCGACGGAGGCAGCGTGCCTGTTGGCCGGGACTCATCCGTGGGACCTGAAGGCGAAAATGCTCGCCGGTTTGTATCGGCGGGTGTCGGGGCTGCGAGCGGAGGGCGGTGTGGTCTCGTTGAAGGAGCTCACTGCCTGGCGCGTCGACGCCCACCGAGACGTGATTTCCCGTTGGGTAATCCGCCTGGAGAGGCCTCGGTTCGGGGTGCGATCTTGGAGGCCTTCCGGCCGGTGCTGATGCAGTGGTCTGAACGGCGGCACGGGGTGCTCTCCTTCCGACTGGTGCAGGTGTTGAGGAGCATGGATGCTTCGCCAAATACCTGCACAGGGTCGTTAGGAGGGAGAGTACACCGTCCTGCCACCACTGCGATTGCGACGAGGACACGGCGCAACATACGCTCGAGGTCTGTGACGCTTGGGCAGAGCAGCGCCGTGAACTCGTCGCAATCATCGGTGCCGATCTGACGCTGCCGACTATCGCCAGGGCGATGGTCAGCAGCGTCAGGAACTGGGACGCGGTCACAGCCTTCTGCGAGGCAGTAGTCTCGCGGAAGGAGGTGGCGGATCGCCTGCGCGAGGAGCGCAGCCTCGATGAGGCGATCCGCTGCCGGCGACTAGGGCGGCGTAGGCACGAATACCTGCGCCTCATGCCGCCCTAGCCGAGGCCGCGGGTGACGTGACCGGGGAATTAGTCCGTCCCCCGCCGAGAGGCCGACTGCGTGGGGAAAGACCGACGTCCTCCCCGAGGGGGGGGACGTCGGTCGATGGGAGGGTACTCCAAATAGAGGGTATTCCGTTGGGCCGACCACTGACGTCAAGTCACCCTGCTCCGGTGGTCGGCCCAACGACGAAGGCGACGTGCATCGTGGATTTCTTACGCCCCTCTGTCGCCCTGGACGGAGTGGTGCGAGGAGGGCGCCGACCGCAACCCACCCCCTAAAAAAAAAAGGAGTCAATTTCCTTCGTGATGATGATGAATAAAAAAAACAATATACATTGAGATATTGAATCATATCAGCCATTGCACATCTATCTGAATCTCAAATATTATTAAGTTTTCTGTCAATATTTCAGAAAACCACTGCTAATGAAAGAATATATTTTTTAGATTTAACTGTTTTGCAACGTTCTTTCATACTATTAGATTAGACTCACAGACAGACATACAGATATTATTACAAAAACCTTGAATACCAGACATGAAAAATAATCACGAAATCGAATACACGCGTTCATCCCCAGAGAGGTAAACAGAGGTATAGCATAACCAGATTTCGCTTCAACGAAACGAGGACGTGCGTTAGCCTAGCACCAAATCTAAATCTTATTATCGAGGATTTCCATTCTCAAAAGCAATAAATTTCAAATAACGCTGTCTTTTTTATTTGTTCCAAAATTTGCAACCACTAACGCTTTGGAGACACGATCGCTGACGACTCGAATATATAACACTTTTTTTGTTTGTGTGTATAGCTGTTAGCCGCAGATGGCTTTCACAGCTTTGACCGGATTATGGGTGAGCGCTGAGGACTCTCAACCCGGGAATATATAATCACTTCGAATTGATTTTTATGTGAAATAATTATAAAGATTTAATCAAACTTTCCGACAGAGTATATTGCCCGTGGGTGTCGTAAAAGACGACTAAGAAATATATTATGTGTATAACATGCAAGGGAAGGTAACGTCGAACTTAAATATACCCTTGTTTTGGGTATGGTCGTCCATTCCGTCCGGGGTAAAGAAAGGGCGGTGCGCGGCCCCATAACCCACCGTATTCCCCCTCCTTCGCCATTAAGCCGACCACCAGTACCAAGTTTGTACCAAGGAGGCCTGAGCCTAGTGGAACGTGGGACGAGATTATAATGACGAAAAATAAAATTTAACAGTATAACTATTTAACTGGTTAACTTCTCCGTGTGGTGACGGAGTACGAATACAATTCACCACCCCTATCTTACCCGTGGGTAAAAGACGACAAGGGGATTACATAAATATGCATATAACACCTAGGCAAGAGAAGGAAAACTCTGAACAAAACGCTATACCAACCTTCTGACCAGCATGGTATAGTAAGGTCAATTTCCCTCCCATTGTGGAGGAAGATTGAGCCCAGCGGTGGGACGTATATGTGCCGAAATAAATGAATGATAATGAAATATTTAACTTGTGTATATAAATACCGGAGATACTAATAGCATCTTCTAATTAATTTACAAAACTCAGTTAAAACATTTTCCTTCGAGTCTCAAAAAATAACTATTGAAACAATAATAGAATACAAATGGCGATTGTATCGAAAGCAAAGTATTTAATTAATGAAACAACAGCGGAACTGTTGAATACAAACAAAACTAAAATGATTCATTTCCCCTGACTTTCGAGAACAAGTAAAATCGTGAGAGACAACAAACAATAACTTCTCGACAACGTTGGTATTACGTACATTATACATAGTGCTTGTAATCACAATATATATTTAATACGCTACTTATGAACATAATACGTTCCATTTACCCTATTACATATACTTCTATAATATTATAAAGACTTTTGATGTTTAAGCGAGTATTACACATTTATCATCATCATTTCAGCTCATAGGTATACGTCCCACTGTTGAGTTTGAGCCTCCCCCACAATAGGAGGGCCATTGAGCTTATACCATGCTGGTCAAACAGGTTGGTATAGGGTTTTATTTCAAGTTTTCCTTCTCTTGCATAGAACAATGCATATTAAATCCCTTAGTCGTCTTTTACGACTTCCACCGGCAAGATTTTTTTTTCCTTTTTTTTGTCTCTCTAATCTATACCAATAAATAAAATTGGAGTGTCTGTTTGTAATGTCAAAATAATAGGCTTTTTTCATGCTCACACGGTTATTTGCCCGACACCTATGCCTAAAATAGCAATTAAAAAATTTTTGTCTGTCTGTCTGTCTGTTTGTTTGTTCCGGGTAATCTTCAAAACGGCTGGACCGATTTCAAAAATTCTTTCACCAATGGAAAGCTATAATATCAGGGCGTAAACTAGGCTATATTTTATCCCGATATGCCCACGGGAACGGGAACTACGCGGGTAAAACGACTATAACCTATAACCGAAGCGAAGCGAGGGCGGGTTGCTAGTAAATAAATAAGATTGGGAGTGGTCAATTGTATTCTTACTCCGTCACCATACGAATAATGCAACACCTTGCACTAAGGCAATAATAATCTTTGTGTTGCGGGGGACTTTATAAACATAATTAACGGACACAAATTACATCTATACCAATAAATAAAATTGAAGTGTCTGTTTGTAATGTCAAAATAATAGACTTTTTTCATGCCCACACGGTTATTTGCACTATACACATGCCTAAAAATCATTTTATATTTTTTTGTCTGTCTGTCTGTTTGTTCCGGGTAATCTTCAAAACGGCTGAACCGATTTCAAAAATTCTTTCAACAATGGAAAGCTATAATAGCAGGGAGTAACATAGGCTATATTTTATCCCGATATTCCCCCGGGAACGGGCACTTTGCGGGTAAGGCGATTGAACCCGAAGCGAAGCGAGGGCGGTTTGCTAGTAACTTGATAAAGCTTAATAAATAAGCTATCTACAGACGCAAATAAGCTCTCAAACTTTATAATACTTTGTACTACAGTTAATTTTATTTATCTTTTTCTATCACGCGTGATATCAGCTGTTCTGAGAATTGTTCGTGTTAGTTGATTGACTCATAGAGTATTTTGTTATCACAGGAGTTTAATAAATATTTGTATCATTACATACATACTAGTTCCTTTAAATGGTCAGCGCTGACTAAACGCTTTGCCGTTTCTTAACAGATTAAGGATGTAATTTATGAATCTATATCTATACCAATAAATAAAATTGGAGTGTCTGTTTGTAATGTCAAAATAATAGGCTATTTTCATGCTCACATGGCTATTTGCACAAACCTATGCCTAAAACACAGATTAAAAATTTTTGTCTGTCTGTTTATTCCGGGTAATCTTCAAAACGGCTGGACCGATTTCAAAAATTCTTTCACCAATGGAAAGCTATAATATCAGGGCGTAAACTAGGCTATATTTTATCCCAGTATTCCCACGGGAACGGGAACTACGCGGGTAAAACCACTAAAACCGAGGCGAAGCGAGGGCGGGTTGCTAGTTAACTTTATATAAATTTCAATCCATTAAAGTCCCACTTGTGGGCTATGATGGCCTCCCCCACAATAAAAGGCAAATTGACCTACAATATTACGCTACTCAGACTTGTTGGCTGGTTTTTTGTCGAGTTTTCCTTGTCTTGTATTGATGTTATCTGCTTAATATCCCTTGGTCGTCTTTTACCACACCTACGGGTAACGACTAAATTGTATTCTTACTCCGTTACCACACGAAAAATATTAACTTTATATACACATGTATCTCTTTCCCTCCCGTTGTGAAGGAGGCCCGAGCCCAACACTGGGACGTATGTGGGCTGCGATGATGATGATGATATACATATGTATATAATTCCTCTTTTAAGCTGCTGAACCGAATTTCACTTTTTTATATGTGGACTATTTAGACGTAGATAGAGCACTTTTTTTTTCTTTTTTTTTTGTATAAAAGCTGATAGCTTTAGAATGTCAAAACGAAAATATTTTCCTTATAGAAATTTAGAATATAAAAATAACGTTTAAATGTATTAACTGAAGAAGAGCTAACCAACGAACGTATATTAATAGGCATGCTACAATTCGATACCAGCATATCATATGATATCGACTCATGCATCCCACCAATCATATATCATATCGTATCTGCTAATTTTATAATTAATTTTCAATTAAATTAATTCTCCTATAGCTTATTCTTATAATTTAATTTCACACTAACAAATACAAATACAAATTTAACGTTATTCTGTTGGAACAAAAACGTACAAGGACTAAATCGCATTACTTGAACGAAGAAACCGGAATGGGGTCAATGGATTTCGGTAAAAAACTTGAATCCATAAAGGCTAAATTATCGACGTCAGTATAAATTATTGTCAAAGTTAATATAGATTTGATACAATAAATATGTGAATTATACATTTTTTTTTCTTTTAATTGCTGTGATTTCAAAATCCACCATAGAAAGGCAATTGACCTACTATACTACACTAGTCAGACGGATTGGTATAAGATTTTACTTCGAATATAGCTTCTCTTAGCATATAGATTATATACACATTATATCCCTTAATCGTCTTTTACTACACCCAGGGGCAAGAACAGGTGATGAATTGTATTCATACTCCATCACCATCTTTATTATAGAGAATTAAAAACTATATAAAGAAACCCCTGTTGCTTCTATCTATCTATAATATCTGTGTTTAGTTCTTCGGGCAAAATTAAACAATTTCTAAATTCGACTAAAAGCAATAAAATGTTGTTCCACCAAAGTAGACTAACTGATGTATTGAAATCCTTTGCTTCACTTAAATAATTTTCACGAAAGATAAATGAGTCTGTACAGACTATTCATTCGTTTATTATAGTAGGTAAAGACCAGTGACCTCGCATGACTGAAATGCCTTCAGACTTTTTATAAAGAATTGATAAACTTTAAATTTCTTTTTTTAGTAATTTATGTGTGTGTATTTTCCACCATTTTCTCCGTCAAGTTCGAAAATTGATACTGTTTTTTTTTTTGGGGTGGGTTACGCTCGGCGCACTCCTCGCACCACTCCGTCCGGGGCAACAGAGGGGCGTAAGCATGCACACCCGTAACCCACCCGCGACACGTCGCCTTCGTCGTTGGACCGACCACCGGAGCAGGGTGACTTGACGTCAGTGGTCGGCCCGACGGAATACCCCGAGGGAGTACCCTCTCCCTTCGACGTCCCCTACTGGGACGTCGATCGCCGTCGCGAGGCTAACCTCTTCGCGGGTGCCCGGACTAAATCCCTGGTCCGGTCACCCGCAGCCTCTGCTAGGGCGTCATCAGGCGCAAGTACTCGCGCCTGCACCGCTCCAGTCGCCGGCGGAGGACCGTGTCCGCATGGAGTCTTTCCTCCCGCACACGGTCCGCCGCTTCCTTCCGTGAGCTGACAGCCTCGCAGAAGGCGGCAACGGCGTCCCAGTTCCTGACGCTGACGACCATCTCCCTAGCGATGTCCGGCAGCGTCAGGTCGGCACCGATGATTGCGACGAGTTCACGGCGCTCCCCCGCCCACGCGGCACACACCTCGAGTGTGTGCTGCGCCGTGTCCACGTCGCAATCGCAGTGGTGGCAGGACGGTGTGCTCTCCCTCCTCACGACCGTGTGCAGGTATTTGGCGAAACATCCGAAAATTGGTACTGTGGCCTATTAACGACAATAGCTCTGACCCCTATTACGTGAAAATAAAATATTGTGGCGCTAAATGTGAATATGGTTAAACCTACTCAACCCTTTAGGGATAGAGGCATGACTATAAAGTTTTCTCAACTTGCCACCACACGAACATATGAATTTACCCTAAGTAAATAGCGTCATCTGTGTGGTAACAGAGTGGGAATACAATTCACAATTCCTTTTCTTCCCCGTGAATGTTAAATACAGATAACAACTATGCAAGAAAGTGAAAACTGTAAATGTAATCCTAAAACAACTCCTCTGACCAGCGTGATATAGTGGGTCAATTGCCCTTCTACTGTGACAGAGGATCAAGCCCAACAGTGTAGGACGTATTTGATAAAATAACAGTAAAAGAAATAGAGAAAATTTATTGCGTGGTCCCACGAACATGGCACATTTAAAAAACTATTTTATTTTAAAAAGCACTGTGCCGTACCTCACCGCACGTCTCGCGAATGACAATTTTACTGTCATACGCCAGTCCAAACTGGTCCAAAGGACAATTGGAACGGTATTCCAATAAATGCCGCCTCGAAATCCGCGTGTGGCATTCATTTTTCACTCGTAAACAATTTTTTATAAATAACCTAGCATGCTAAATGCCGAATCCCAGTATATTTTTTTATTTTAATTCACGCGAATGTGTGAATAGTATTCTTATATAACTAGACCTTCTTCAAAAGGTTCACAATCGCGTGAGAAATTCAAAAAGAGTACGTGAAGCGTTTGAGTAACATTGAGCTAACCCTATATACGACTTACATAACTATACACTTTGATACTTGATAGTCTTGATAGCTCCATTGTCACCACAAACTCGTCCTTTATTATGTGTTATATTACAGTACTGTAAATCTACGCCTACGAGTTTGTTCCGGGTTGCTGAACAGTAACACACTTCCGAAACAAATAGTGAAAGGGTTAAAAAATATTAGTTTTCTTAGATAAAAACTACACGAAAACTTCGGGCTCAAATAAATATACAACGCTTGTTAAGGAGAGGCTTTGTATTTTTACTCTCGTAAGCATAATTTTGGGTTTCGAAGTTTCCAATTCAAACAGAATAAAAGAAACTGCGTAAAGTTTAAGTACCGAACTTTCGTACCGATTGTAGAGGGTTTGACTTTGATAGACAGGACAATTATTTTTCGATCCACAATTGATTGTTCTAAATCTGGCCGTAAGTAAAATTTGTATTTAAATCTCAATAAACGTATTTATTTCTTACTAGCAACCTTCCCTCGCATCGCTTCGGTTTTAGTCGCTCAGTTCCTGTTCTCGTGGGAATACCGGGATAAAATATAGCTTATGTTACTCCCTGATATTATAGCCTTCCATTGGTGAAAGAATCTTTGAAATCGGTTCGGTGGTTTAAGCGTGAAATCGTAACAAACTTTCTTTCGCATTTAAAATATTAGTAAGGATGTTGTGTTTTTTATCAGTGTGGTGACGGAGTAAGACTACAATTCACTACTCCCTACCTTACCCGTAGGTGCTGTAAAAGAGTACTAAGGAATATAATAAGCAAATAAAATCTATGGCAAAAGAAGCACAGCTCCAAATAAAACTCAACACAAACCCACCTGACCAACGTGGTGTCATCATCATCATTTCAGCCCACATAGATCTCATTATCTGTTCGAACCTCCTCCATAATGGGAGGGAAATCGACCTACTATAACCACGCTGTTCAGATGTATTGGTAGAAGAGTAATGAATTATATGCTCACTCTGTCACAAAACAGAATCTTACTCTGTCACCACAGCGTGGTGTAGTAGGTAATTTTTTATCCTATCGTGGAGAAAATTCGAGCCCTGTACTGGGACATACAATGCTGAGATGTATCATCTCATCATCATCATCATTTCAGCTCATATACGTCCCACTGTTGGGCTCGAGCCTTCTCCACAATGGGAGAGAAAGACCTACTATACCACACTAGTCAGTGTTGGTATAGAGTTTTATTTAGAATTTTCCTTCTGTTGTAAAAATGTTATATGCATATTATATTCCTTAGTCGTCTTTACGACACCCACGGGCAAGAGACTATCACCACGCGGCAAATCATCAGCTCATCAGGTGAATATCATCACCATTTTACAAAAGCAAAACAAACTTATGCAAAAAATCAATGAAATCAGACAAAGATGTTACAACTGTTCATATCGGAGCATAACCAATTAACAGAGACCAACGCGGTCGCCAATTCGTACCAAATATCACCTACCGTTAACATAACTGTTCACAAACACTTGTTTATATCAGACATTTGTACAGCTATTTGCTAAACTGGATCACCATATTTAAATGATACGTCTTATTGGTAGAGGATTCATGTGGTGACGATATACGAATACATGTCACCATCCCTTCTCTTGCCCGTGGATGTCATAAAAGACGACTAAACACGCATGTAACGAAGAAAAATGGAATTAAACCGTATATCAACACGTTTGACTAGCGTGGTGTAGTAATTCATATGATGAAAACAAAAGGACTAGGTATATACCAACCCATACCTTCCCGCAGGTGTCGTACAATACTACTGACGGCAAACTAGAAATAAAATGTAATTCTAACAGAAGACCCGCACGATATATAGGAAAAATTAACCCATCCATTGTGGAAGAAGGAGATGTTCAAAAGTAGTAGCATGCTTTTGAGATGTTAAGATAAAGAAGTAAATAAATTTATGGTTACTCGTGCAGTCACGTTCCGTGTGATGACAGAAAATAATTCACCACTGCGAAAGTAAGGTTGTTTGTTTGTTTTTTTGTTACACTTTCACGCTTGAACCACCGAACCGATTTCAAAAATTCTTTCACCAATGGAAAGCTATAATATCAGGGAGTAACATAGGCTATATTTTATCCCGATATTCCCACGGGAACTACGAGGGTAAAGCGACTCAAACCGTAGCGAAGCGAAGGCGGGTTGCTAGTACGTAATATGCACATAACATCTGTGCAAGAGAAGGAAAACTCGAAACGAAACCCTATACCAACATGTCTGACCAGCACGGTATAGTAGGTTACATTCTCATCCATTGTGGAAGAGAGCTGAGCCCAACAGTGGGACGTATGTGGCCTCCGATGAATTGTCTTATACGACAATCTCAAGAAAAGGAAGCTTAGTATTATTACTATCTATCATATTAGTACTATCATTCTTATACGAAATAATTACTCACTACTTTACACAAATTTCGATTGCATTATCTGTATTTACAAGGTATTTGATTTGAGATTAGGTTTGTTTATTTATTTAGGTCGTAACTTTGTATGTTGATAAAGGTACGAATGGATAGGATACTTTACAACTGAATACCTACTAGTAAACTTGTTTAAGAATGTCTGGAGGCTACACTCGGAGACCTTGTTGTATTAATAATTTCATTCTACCCACGCAACATTCGTTCTTCACTGCATTGTAATAAGGACTAAAAATTTATTCGTTGTACTGAAACATTGTAAAATAATGCCTGTATTGTATAGTTGAGGCTATTCGTCATTCGAATAATTGACAAGGCATTATGGCCTTTGTTTCAAAGCAATTAAGATAATATATATTTTACAATAAATTCTAGGCGTAGAAATTTCAATTGTTGCAAGTTAATTGGAGTTTTAACTTAGTAGGATAGTTTTTGAATATCGTTGAATTAATGGTGAAAAGAACAAAGCCGTAATTAGACAAAATGGTTATAAGTTATACTGTATTTTAAGCGCAAGTTCGATTATAGTTTTGAATTTCTTTTATGCTATAGACATTATATAAATTAGACTAAATAAGTAGAATTGAAAATTTTGAATAACCGGCGACACAAACTAAAATAATAAAAAAGTATTACGATCTCTTCAACAGAAATTATCAATTAATACCAAACATAGCTAAGAACCACCGCAAGGAAACTGGCTTTCAAATGAAAAAAAAACCCGCATTGAAATCGGTTCATCTGTTTGAGAGCTACGTTGCCACAGACAGACAGACATCGATGTTAAGCTTTCTTCTCTTTTTGCATCGGTAGTTAATAATACAACGATTTATCAAATCAACCTGAAACTTATTGTTCCAGTTTTGAAACTAGTTTAATGTGAAACAAGTTTTAAGTTATTGTTCAATGCATGAAGTTCAAATTTTAGCAATTAGACGGAGAAAGCTATACAAACAATATGACGTCAACGTCACAATCTTCATACTAATCTACATATGCAGCCTTCAGCAAATATCGTTGGGCGAGGAAGGGGATATGCTTCATAGAATAACTTTCAAAAGTTTTTAACTTCTTTAATTGTGTATATTTTTAAATTTACATTAATTGTAAGAAATAATATATATATATATATATATATATATAATATATATATATAGAAATAATAGCAATAATTTAATATTTTGATGAGTCAGTTGACGTATACAGAAGAAGAATTGTGATATACTTAAAAAAGTTCAACTTTAGAAGTCATCTTACTTAACCTTTACTATGCAGTCGCTGCGCGTGTGACATAGAACGCTAAGAATTGACCTGCCGTGACAAATATTACGGATTCCATTCCCATGCAAGACTGTTCTCATTAAATTTTTGTCAAGTCCAGCACGACAAAGATTTATTTATTAATGTATTTTTTTAATCATAAAAATCTACGGAGCTTCAATAATTCTACATGCGTAAATTTTCTGCTAAGCCCCTCCATCGAAGTCTTATCATTAATTAGTATACAAATTTTAAACGTTTATGGATTTCTTGTTTTAAATTAACAACAACTCGACTCTCGAGTTTTTTTTTAATAGCGCCAGCAGTTTCTGAGTAATTTCAAGGCTAATTGCGCACTATTAAAATGTTCAGGTAAATATAATGGATAATAAAATCACATCTTAATACGTATACCTAATGTGTTACGAATATAACGTGTCACTACCGCTTAATTGGCCGTGGGAGTCGTAAAAACCTCCAGGGTAAGTTCTCAAACCCTCCTGCCCAGTGTTACGATTATGGTACTATACTACCTTAGGGAAGGCCATATCCCATAAGGGTGGATGGATGGATAACTAACATTAATTGAAGTTAATAGCTTAACCAAGCAATTAAGACATTAAAATGTACTCAAACAAAACTTTTAACAATATTATATCAGCTATTGTTTTTTAGAACTCTCGTTGTATAAAAAATATTCATTGGTGAGGAACTTTTTAAGATCTATTTAATTGTATATTTGCCTGATGAATTTAGGTTTTGGTCTTTTTAGATTACCTATCATAGTTCACAATTTATGGTTTGGTCATGCTCACTGAACAAGGTTCTGCTTGCGGTAGCTGGTCACTCGTTTCCCTACAATGTGGTTGAGGGAAGTGATGGCTGCTCTAGTAGTTAACTCGTGATCGGGTGCTGCTTGTGGGATCTGGTCCATCCATGTTTTCCTTTCCTTTTTTATTTGAACTAAATTAAAAAAAAAGTTATATCCTATCTCGAAGGGCATCACACTGGAGCTAAGACTATATGTTGTATACGTAATTGTATTCAAAAGATGGTAAAAAAATTACCGCTAAGCTAAGTTTCTTGCCGGATCTTCTCAGCTTGTGACCCGCGTTTCGATCCGGTGGTAGATATTGTATTGTATTTAAACGATGTATAAATTTGACAATATGTAAGTGCCCCCAAGGGGCCTATGCACAATAAATGATTTGATTTGGTTTGTATAGACGGGAAAGCTTAACAGACAAACTCACATTTACAATATTCATCATCATAATCCTCCTGCTCTTAACGCAATTACTTTGGGTCGACTCAATATGTACTTCTTTATAGTACATACTGCAAAAATGTATGCAATAGTTTTATGACCGATTACCTGCCTGATTTTAACCCTCATTATAAATTCTAACCAGGTGTACTTTCGGTCCGACGTCCTCGTCATCTTCTTGAAGAAGGGGATGACGCTATTACGATCGCCCAAGAAAGGGCCTACACCGCTCGCGCAGCGATAACAAAAAACTCCGCGGTATCGGCCTCGCCGACGAGGTCGAAAACCGCGGCGCGTAAAAGTCATTAACCTAAACGTGGCCACACCCACTTTGCTTGCACAGCGACACCCCGAGCCGAGGTCCGTTCCCCACAGGAGGAGCCCTCGGGCGATGTTCGCTTAACTTACTTACCGGGTTGAGAGCCTTCCGCTCGCCCATTGACCGCGATAAGCTGTCAAGGTCATCTGCGACCAACAGCTACACACACACAACAAAAAAAAAGGCATCATATACAGTTGGCCAAGGTCTATGTAAACCTCTTAGTCGTCTTCTAAGACACTCAAGAGTCATGTCAGCGTTGGTAGTATTCTTAGCCGCTACTACAACATATTTATATATTAAATATAATATATAATATATTGGAGCATCAGTTAATGATTTACATTCTTACATAATAATGAGTTTAGGTGGCACAATACGATATTAAAATATGCGATAAAGGCGAGAGTTTTGTTTGTTTTAATTACAAAGGAGAGTTGTATGGAGATTGTTCAGACCCGATATACTCTGTTAAGCAACTGTGTCGCGTAATAATAAATGAACATAAGAATTACTTAGGTTTTAATCTGACTGGACGATATGAATAGAATCATCTTTTATTGACTTTAATGGACAGCAAGGTGTAACTGATATAGCCCGCAAAATTAGCACGTTGAAATTGCAATGGGCTGGCCACATCGCTCGTCGAACCGACAACTATTGGGAAGAAAGGTTCTCGAGTGGCGACCACGAATCGGACGACGCGGCGACGCAGCGTAGGACGACTCCCTACTAGGTGGACGACATCATAAAAGTCGCAGGGAACCGTTAGATGCAAGTGGCGCAGAACTAGGGACACGAAAAAAGTACCGATACTTTTTAGCTATCGAGTATTTTACCTTTCGATGCCGATACTTTTGTTCGTGATATTTTGTATTATATTTGTACTACTACAACGATACTTTGTATTCGATGCCGATACTTGTGTACAAGTGATACTTGGTATTCTATTTGTATTTTTTTTTAAAAAAAGCTCATCACGATATAGGATGTATGAAAAGTACTCGATATTTTGAAGTATACTTTTGAAGTATACTACGATACTTTTGTGAGTACGATACTTTTTTTCGATACTACTCATAAATACAGTATCGATACTTCCTATTCGATTCCGTGTCCCTACGCAAGACCGTTCTGAGTGACATTCTCGTGGGGAGGCCTATATCCAGCAGTGGACGTCTAAAGGCTGATTGATGGACAGCAAACCAGCCACGCATGTACTTTTCTAATACTTGAGTTATAACCAAGTAGCGACATAGTGGCCTATCATAAGAACAGGATTGGAAGCAATGAAAGGAGGATACCGTCGGAGAAGGTGAAGGTTTTTGGTCTCCGTCTCCCGAACGAAGCGCAGTAGTAAATTGCAGCTACTCAAATGTCTTTGCCGTATGGTGACGGAGTAAGAATATAATTCACCACTCCCTTTTGCCCACTGGTATCGTAAAAGACAACTAAGGGATTAAGTAAATATAGTAGGTATATTTCCCTCCTATTGTGGCAGAGACTCGCGCTCGGAAATAGGGCGTAAATAGATATGTTGAGATGATGAAACATTTATTTTCTGTGACAATAGGTATAGTACTATCCCAAACGATTATGGCTATTAGGTAATAGCTGCAGTCAAAACTGTCAGTATCCTTAGAAACGTGCACATACTACATTATACATTTTATTAATTTTTTTTTCTTAAATTTTCTTAGAAAGTCAATTGTCTCTTTTATAAATCTTTACCTTTCTCTTCGACCCCACAACTCCTTTGTGCAGAGTCCCAAGGTACTTTACCCCAATGAGTAAGATCAACAAACATAGTATAGGTACCAACATTCACGTATTTACCCAGTCAATTTACCGTGTACATCGATTCAATGGAGCTGACATATTAAACAAAAATGTGTACACGTCATAACTCATTCATAATTTCAATTGAATACTAAAAATATACCTACACTGAACGGTATCCATTGGCTGACTCAAGCGATTTATTTAAATGTATATACCTAATGCATTTTGTATGTAGTTCACGAGTTAAAAAACTGCAAAAGCCATATGAATAACGTTTATAGTTACGAGTATGTAGTTTTAGTTAGGTATAGTATTGCTAATGTGATCATATTTTTTACGTCAAATCAGGACACTCTCGTTTATGAAGTTATACTTTTTTTAGCGTGTTAGGGAAAAATCATGAGAGTATTTTTTTACGAAAAATGAACACCCTTTTTTTTTTTTGTGGGTGGGTCGCGGTCGGTGCGCCTCCGCACCACTCAGTCCGGGGCGACAGAGGGGCTTATGCACGAGACTCTCGCGATCCACCCAAAAAAAAAAAAAAAATGGACACCCTGACGTTAGCTAGGCAACATTTTTTACAATGCACAATAGCCTCCAAAATAGTCGTCTCATCATCATCATCACAGCCCACATGCGTCCCACTGTTGGGCTCGGGCCTCCTCCACAATGGGAGAGAATTTGACCTACTTACCATGCTGGTCAGACATGTTGGCATATGGTTTCATTTCGAGATTTCCTTCTCTTGCACAAATCTTATGTGCATATTATATCCCTCAGTCGTCTTTTACGACATCCACGGGCAAAATAGGGAGTGGTGAATTGTATTCTTACTCCGTCACCACACGGAATAGTCGTCTCTTCATCAAAAATTCTTTATATTCTACTGCAAGTAAAATCATAATTAGATTTGAAAGACTATAAAAATATCGAAGGCTAAAGGGAAAACGGGATTCTAGTATCAGTGAAGTACTTACAATTAATTAACATTTCAGTTCATATAATTATTATGAATTTTTTTTTTATTGCAAACGGTGGCAAACGAGCAAACAGTACACCTGATGGTAAGTGTTGCTGCCGCTCATGGACCTTTACAAGGCCGTTGCCTACCGCGAAGAAAGCGAAGGGAGTGTGAATGCGTGCATTGAGGCTCGGTGATACCAAGGGCACCACCAAAACCCTCCACACGCAATCACCCTCAAAAAGTCGGGCTTCCGGCTCTCTCGCTCGCCGAACGAAGCGCAGTAACAAATTGCTACTACTCAGACGTCGATTTTCTGCGAGAGCATGGTACTGCCCCGGACGGACCGGCCCGCGGCTGTAGACAGATAACTGTCGACAGTGTGGTCCTACCACTACAAAACTAAAAGTAGTTATATTACAGCTTTATATTTAATCTATGTTATCTGTATTAGTAACAACGTTGCAATTGACACTCTTATCTGAAAGGAAAGAGCTGGCTCAGTGAACTGATGAGTAGTTCAATATTAGTCAGGTTTCTATTCACACATTACCACTTATGTTCCACTTGGCTATAACAAATTCCATTTTCGCGCGTCACTAGGTGCCTAGACAGCGGAAGACATTAATGAGTTATCGCTACATGATAACCATAAAGATAAATACATAAATAGAATTATAATACCGTATTCCGTATGGTGACGCAGTAAGAATACAATTCTTCACCCCTTCTCTTTCCCGTCGGTGCTAAAAGAGAAGTAAGGAATATCATATGCATGTAATATCTTTGAAAGACAAAATGTCGAAATAAAACCCTATACCTGCACGTCTGACCAGCGTGGTATAGCAGGTCAATGTCTTTCCTCCAGAGAAGGCCCGAATATAATACTGGGATGTATATGAGTTGTGATTATGATAATGAACTATTTTATTAAAATGAATGAATAACGAACTATTTTATTAAATTGAATGTTGAATACCCATTGAATTATAATCTATATCTTAACTCAATTACTATGCAATTGAGCAAAATTTGACTATTTAAGAATTCTGGTATCATTCTCAATTTAATGGTTTCTGATGTTTACGCGAGTATCATACATTGTAAATAAAACTACTTTACGTATTTTATCGCGTTTGTATTTATGATGTCCAACGTATTGGATGTCAGACATTTTTACACTTTATAGCATTTATGGAGTACGCTGTAAAGTATTCGAAACGTCAGGCAATCAAAAATCAAATACAAACGTGATAAAATCCGTAAAGTAGTTGTATTTACATCCTCAACTTCTTACATGATCTGTTAAGTTTCACGATATAGTTATGCCGTACTCTCTAATCTTATTTATAACCATATTCATTTGCTAGCTTATGATTTTGTTGTTGCCCCTATTTGAAAATAAAAACAAATTTAATTCAGTGCAACATGCAATGCAATCCATAAGTGATGCAGTGTTAAAACAATTAACTTTGGTTTTTATTATGAAACTCTTGCAATATCAAATGGAAACAGGTTAAAAACTGAATTGAAATTGAAACTGAATTTTATAGCTATTTCTAAATGGACATTTGCATGTTTTAAAAATGCTTAATGCTCATTGGTAAGGCCGGTAAAATAAGAACATCTTGAAATAATGTCCGTCAAATTTTATACTAACTTTCACTAGATACCGTGTAGGTTATCAAAATTGTGCGAAACATCATTTTAGATACGAAAAACAAGTTTCAGATTTCTTAAATCCAATTGTTCGTCTAGGTCACCGCCAAACTATAACTATATTAATATTGATTTTAATACAAGTTATAACAAACATTTTGTATAATGATTTCTCACGCTTACATGAGTATTATTTATATTATTATATACATATACTAGCTAACCCAACAGACTTTGTTCTATTCAAATCTAAAAAATAAAAGGAATTCTCTATGAAATCAATTGAAACACCACCTACCAAGTCAAATTATTAATCTAAACCATTCTCAACCCATTGGAACACAAAAAGATTCCTCAAAATAAGTCCAGCTGTTTAGGAGGAGTACAGTGACATTCATAGGGACAGAATAAAGTATATATTATACTAGCTGACCCGGCGAACTACGTACCGCCATAATTTTTTTCATAGATAAATATATCTATATCTAGTAAATATACTAAATACTAGATATAATAAATATACTGACGTACTCATAAACTGCATCAAACTTCAGGATTACTTTGACATGATTTTTTTAATAAGTATGCAAACTTTTCAGATTAAATTATATAAATATGGAGAGACTGGCCCTTAATCTTAAAAAAAAAGCAATATTTAAAAATAGAACTGCAGTAAAACAAATGAATATAGCCGGGAAAAGAAAATTTACTCGTAGTATCAGATTTGCGTGTTATTTATAGCAAAGTTTTAAAATTGATTCTTATTGATTTTTTATTCTTTTGTCAATTGAATTATTGTTACCAGCAGAATTGTTGGGTTAGCTTTTTAACTCATCGAGAGTTTCTGAACCATAATATGGATACTTCGTCCGAACAAGCTGCTCAAATTGTAGCATTGGTGCGGAAGGGCTTGGATCAACGAACGATTGGTAGAAATTTAAATTTAAACCAGTCTACGGTTTGTAGAATATACAAAAGGTTTGTGGAGACATTTTCTTAAAAAAGGAGACGTGGTACAGGCAGAACTCGAGCAACCACCGGTCGTGATGATCGATTTATTGTCACAACTTCCCTGCGAAATCATTTTGTCACGTCAGTTAACATCAAAACAGAGCTTAATGAAGTGCGTGGGGTAAACGTTAGTGCACGAACAATAAGAAGAAGGTAAAGGAAGCGGATATCACGCCTTTTAGACCAGCAAATGGTCCAAACTTGTCTGTAGCTCACAGACAAGCTCGCTTAAGATTTGCGCGTGATCACCTAAATTGGACAGATGAGCAATGGGCCTCCGTATTGTTCACAGACGAGTGTAGGACATGTTTATATGGTGCAGATGGTCGCCGAAGAGTCTGTCGTCGACGTGGGGAGCGATATGCTCAAAGTTGCATTGAGGAGCGTGTTCCTTTTGGAGGCGGTTCGTGCATGGTCTGGAGTGGCATATCGATGAACGGGCGAACAGAACTTGTGTTCATAGACATGGTCCGTCAAAACGGTAGTAGAGGAGGTTTGCTACATCGCTACATGGTACCTTACATGTGATTTATAGGCGAAAATTTTACTTTAATGCAGGATAATGCCCGGCCGCACGCTGCTGAACAAGTTCGACAATATTGCGAAGAGGTTGGGATACGTACAATGAATTGGCCAGCACGCACCCCGGATCTTAATCCCATTGAGCATCTTTGGGACAATTTAAAAAGAGCTGTATATGCGAGAAATCCTGTGCCTACGACAGTGGCAACTAAGAACAGCACTTTCAGAAGAATGGGTCAATATTCCGCAAGATCTTTTAATAACCCTAATCAAATCTATGCGGAACCGATTAGAATCCGTAATAAGGGCACGTGGAGGTAATACGCCTTATTAAACATAAAAAAACCCTTACATAAAGTTTGTGTCTATTGTTTAAAACCAATTTTTTAATTAAACCAATTTTCTTTAAATTTCTGTTTTTTCTTCAAAAAAGTTTTAAGGTCCTTTCCAGTACACAAACTTAAACTTAAGGATATGACCCTACACTGTTTTAAAGTTAACGAACCAATCTAGACGTTTCAATTTAAATCTGTGTAGAAAGTTTGCATACTTGGTTAAAATATTTATTTCAAAGTCGTTTTTTACTTTGATGCAGTTTATGAGTCCGTCAGTGTATATCTAGTAAATATACTAAATTGACGAAAATCTAGTCTCTAGGATTATGCCGCTCTCGGATCTTACTCAGCGCCGTGCGTTAGGGAGTGAGCCAGGGGTCTAGTTCGAGACTCTACAGCATCTCCTGTCGCCCAATGTTCTTGGCGTGACGAAGGCTAGCCTGAAGGTAGACCGTGCGGTCGCGGTGATGGCGCTGGCTGCGGGTGTAGGTTCGCCAAGCACGATGCACGCATCCCGAAGATCCGCCAAGAACTTGTTGATCCGCTCGTCGATTTCGCATTGTCAACCGAGCCATTTCGCAGGCTGCCTCACTTTGCTCTTGTGATGGAGAAGCACTAAGTCGAGCCATACTAATGCGGCGCTTTTCACGAACAATTTCTTGTTCTTCAGTCCTTACGCAATATTTCGTTTCCTTCTTGCAATACGACTTTGTCGGGCAAGCTTGGATCGTCTTGATCGCGACTTTGTTAATGATGATTCAAAGAGAATACAAATTACTGATTATTACTGAGTATTGATCTCTGACAAAATTATAATTATCAATAAATTATAATTATCAACCATACTTAAGAAAATTACGCTTAGCTGTCATTTGCGTCTTGTTTGTTTTTGTTATACCAGGTTTTATAGTCACGTGTATTCTCTTTGACGTTTTATGTCACGTCAGACGGGAACGCGGTCGAACGGGATAAAAAATATCCTATATCCGTCTCCTGTTTCTAAGCTACCTCCCCACCAATTTTCAGCCAAATCGGTACAGCCATTCTTGAGTTATAAATAGTGTAACTTTCGTTTATATATATAGATATATAGTAACTTACCCAACAGACGTCGTTATGTTTAAATCTACAAAAATAGCAAAAGGTGTTTTCAATTGTGAATCTAAACCATTCTCGAATCCCCTTGAACAGACAAAAAATATGTCTTCAATATCGGTCCAGCCTTTTAGGAGGAATTCAGTGACATACACAGACACACATACACAAGAAATTATAAAGATAAATCTTCTGTTCGTGTGAGTAGGTACCTAATTGAACTTCTTCTAAACAGCAGGACCGATTTTGATGATTTTTTTGTGGCTGTTCCGATGGATATGAGAATGATTTAGATTAATAATTGGTGGGTGGCGCTGCGATCGCTTTCAAGGACAATTGTCCTTGAAAGCGAATAAGCAAAAAAATAGTAAAAGGAATTCCTTTTACTATTTTTTTAGACTTGAACAGAACAACGTCTGTTGTGTCAGCTAGTTCTAAGTAAAACTACGTGAAAATATTATTTTCATAGATTTTATCGCTTTTGTATTTGATTTGTGATAGCCCGACGTTTCGAACACTTTTCAACGTTCATGGTCAAAAGCGGACTAAGATGTCTCACGTGCAAAAAGTCATTGTGATCATGTACCAAAAAGTGTTCGAAACGACGGGCATTTAAAAATAAAATACAAACGCTATAAAATCCTTAAAAAAAAAATAGTTTTATTTATATGGCAATTAGTTACAAACTAAAAATAATAATCCGGGTGATAAAGAAAGAAGACAATGGTGACCTACAGCTTAGTTTCCCGTGTGGTTTTATTTTACAACATCTCGGATTTTTGCAAGAACATGACTTTATATAAGAAAGGCAAACTCAGTATAAAACCCTAGACATTTCGTCACGCCAGCAAGATGTTGAAAACTAATTTCCCTCATCTGTAGTAGGCTGTGCATTCTTTGTATTGCGGGAGACTTTACAAAACATATAATTAACAGACATAAATTACATGCAGACTCGGAACAACCATTTTTGAATTGTACAGTGTTGTCCAGCGTGGGATTCGAATCCGCGACACTGGCAAGGTAGGTCGATATCTTAACCAATACCCCAACTGTGCAGTCAAAATTCATTTTCATTTATTTATATCGGCTCCTATACGTCAGGTACTATTATAAGGCTTAATGCTGAGCGCGAGCCTCCGAGAGAGAGAGAGAGAGAGAGAGAGAGAGAGAGAGAGAGAGAGAGAGAGAGCGAGAGAGAGAGAGAGCGAGAGAGAGAGAGAGAGAGAGAGAGAGGAAATTGAGAGAGGAAATTGAGCTACTACACCAACTTGGTCCGACGTATTGATGTAGGATTTTATTTCGAGTTATCCTCCTCTTGTATAGATGTTATATGCATATGATATTAGTCGTCTTTTACGAGATTCATGGGCAAGATAGTGGTGATGAATTATATTCTTACTACCGTGTGGTACCAAAAAAAAAAAAACCTCATATTGCTAGCCTATTTCCAACAGTGACGTCGATGGTCTGATAAATAGATTGTTTTAAGAAAGATAACGGACTTCGTTTTTCTAATTGTATTTTACGACACCCCCGGGCAAGATAGAGAATGTTGAATTGTATTCTTACAGTGTCAGAACCACACTGTTGACAGTTGTCTGTCTACAGCCGCAGCCCGTCCGTCCATGGTAGTAACACACTCGCGCAGAAAATCGACGTCCGAATAGTAGTAATTTGTTACAGCGCTTCGTTCGGTGTGCTAGAGAGCCGGTAGCCCAACATTCTGAGGGTGTGTGCGTTAGTGATGCTTTTAGTTTCACCGAACCTCATAGCACGCATTCACACTCCCTTTACTTTCTTCGCGGCAGGCAGCGGCCTTGCAAAGGTCCATGAGCGGCAGCGGCACTTGCCATCGGTGGGGATGTCGAGTGTGCTGTTTACTCAAAAAATAAAAAAAATCACCACACGGAAAATATATATATACATCAATATAATACAATTAGGTACTTGGCGTTATCTATAATATTAGGTACTTAATCACTCAACGAGTAATAAATCCGTGCTCTATCTACAAGTTCGGTGAACATGTATTATGTTTTGATACTTCAGTTAAACAGTATCTGTTATTATAACTAACTGTAATATAATGTTGCAAGTTATACAAATAATAATTATTTTTATAACATACTTATATTAACATGCTTTGTGTATAACGCAATCTTCGAATATAATTTTCAACCTCTTCTAAACGTATGACTAATTGAAAACTTTACATACTTATGTATTCCTGTGTGGTGACGGAATAAGAACACAATTCACCACCCTTCTCTTGCCCGTGGGTGTCGTAAAAGACGACGAAGGGATATAATAAGCATATAATATCTATGCTGAAAACTCGAAACTAAACCCTATACCAATACATTTCACCAGGTGGTATAGTGAGTCAATTTCCCTCCCATAGTGGAGGAGGCCCGATCCCAACAGCGGGACGTGTGTGGGCTGAGATGATGATGATGATGATGATATATGTACATATAAAAGACTAAAGAGTTTTACATACACCAGGACCAACTCGTTTCCAATGTCAAGACGAGTGTAAATGTCCGGACGATATGAACAAAAATTTCGTGGAAACTGTCCACGCGGTTGGATCGAAATTTTTAATAGACCTAAAAAAGTTCTGACCAGACTCACAATCTCATGGAGTGGAGAAAAGAAATGACGGAGGTCTTCAGCCGATTGGTCCAATTATAGCCTATTTTTTAAAATAATTATATAATACTAGCAACCCGCCCTCGTTTCGCTTCGGCTTCAGTCGCCTTACTCGCCTAGTTCCCGTGGGAATACCGAGATAAAATATAGCCTATGTTACTCTCTGATATTATAGCTTTCTATTGGTGAAAGGATTTTTGAAATCGGTTCGGTGGTTTAAGCGTTTCACGCGTAACAAACAAACAAACCTCCTTACTTTCGCATTTATAATATTAGTAAGGATTTAATAAGCATCACAAACAAACAATTGAAGCTTCTACGTATTATGGTTTCAAGTAAGGTAACATTTAAAGAATATTAAAGAGATTTGACTAAAACTGAGCATTATTTTGTTAACTTTTAAGTTTAAAAAACCAATACTACTGCACTAGGTATTTTTAATGCGAAAACGATATCGTGCAAATGTTTTTGTATTTTTTATTTAAAACAAAACATCCAATGTCTTAAACTAATAAATTATACATTTCCGAAGCCAAAACGCATAAAATTCGTAATGAATTTAATTAAAACGGATCATAAAATCACCTATAACGGCCGTTGATCTTGAAAAGGTAACAAACTCGCAAAACCAATCGTACTTTTTGTTGCCAATTGACTTCTGAAATCTTTTACCGAGAAACTGTATTAATAGGTTCTTGAACTCATTCTGGAAGTTCGATAGATGAACGTGAAAAACAAGTCATTAACAGAATAAATAGGTCAATGATACAGTGGTCATATGGATCTTTTAATGTATTATTTTGATAGCATCTATTCAGGTAATTTAATAGGCTTTTTATTAACTTGCTTCTTTGGTCTAAATTTGCCTAGATAGAAATAGGTTATCGCTTTTCCTATTTTTATCCCCTATGCAAAAAGGGTGGTGTTGTAAATTTGACGCCAATGTCTGTGTGTCTATCTGTGTGTCTGCTTGTGTGTCTGCTTGTGTGTCTATGTGGCATCGTAACTCATAAACGGATGAACCGATTTGGATGCAAATTTTAGGTAAAAGCCAGTTTCTTTGCGGTTCATCACTGTTTGGTAAAAATCGATCCAGTATTTTGAAGAGTACTTATCAGCTCTTTTCAAAAATACTGTATGGTGTTATGAGCACAAAATGTAATTATAGTTAATTCTTTTCATTAACGTTATTAATATTGTAACCCCCGACGGCTTACTTAATTTTTTTATTTTTTATTTTAAAGGATTAGTTCCGAATCCTTTCCGCGTGGTGACGGAATAAGAACACAATTCGCCACTCCCAATCTTGGCCGTGGATGTCGTAAAAGACGACTAAGGTATATAATATGCACATAACATCTGTGCAAGAGAAGGAAACTTCGAAATGAAACCCTATACCAACATGACTGACCAGCGTGGTATAGTAGGTCAAATTCTCTTCCATTGCTGAGGAGGCCAGGCTGCGATGATGATGAGTTTCGATATCAAGTATGTATAATCAGTTTATTCTATCCATACGTTCATTATAATGTACATGTTCGCCATGATATATCGTTAAACCGGTTTATGTCCGTCAACGGTGATGTCGCTAAGTCGAAGACGGTTGATAATTATTTTTACTACATTTATAGCCTCGTGTTTATTATATAGTTTATATCCAGAGAAGATAGGTAGAGTAGTAGTAGTATTCACCTAAAAACAATTGCCAAGACTGCATAGTGATCGATGATTACGTCGTTAATAGGTTGGTTCTCGCGCTTTGCATTTTACTATGAGCGAAGCAAGATCAAGTAATCATCATC
The DNA here is from genome assembly GCA_032191425.1 of Lymantria dispar. Taxonomy (NCBI): domain Eukaryota; kingdom Metazoa; phylum Arthropoda; class Insecta; order Lepidoptera; family Erebidae; genus Lymantria; species Lymantria dispar. The sequence continues at coordinate 9,259,627 of CM063452.1, read as the reverse complement.
TTCAACCTGCTCTTATCCCAATTAGTTGGGAACGGCTCAATATGTACTCTTCTTTCGTAGTACATATTACAAAACTTTTAACAATACTTTTGTGAACGACTGCCAGCCTGATGTCAACGGCAACAGATGCAGTTAGGATCAGTGTAAAACTCTTAACCGTATTTTACGACACTCAGGGGCACATGGGTAAATGGTAGTATTTCTAACCACCATACCCTTCTACTTACTGCTTCCAAGTAAGAAGTAAATAAAAAAGAAGATTCTGATGCTAGAGGACATCAAAGAAGCGACCAAATTTTAATGTCATTACATGCAGAATAGAACTTGTGAAACATATATAGATTTAAACAAGAAAGATTTAAATTTAACGATCCAAGTCGACAACGGCAAGTACCGTTATATACCGGTTTATACGACGCCTATCTAATCTAGTACCCACATAAACTTGACTGCCTAAAACATTCCTGGCATATGCTGATAGGGCACTGTATAAGACTTAAAATAAAATGCATGCGAAATAAAATCAATTAATTTTATTTACAGACAATCGCCACGTATCGGACGACGCAGTATAGGACGCCCCCCACCAGGTGGACCGACGACCTGGTGAAAGTTGCTGGGCGTCGTTGGATGCAGGCGGCACAGGACCGCACTTTGTGGCGTAACATGAGGGAAGCCTACGTCGTAGACAATCGCCTTTATCCTGTTACATAAACCTTTTTTGGCAGGCTATGATGCGGCTGGACGCTGTCCCTCCTGTCCGGGATGAAGAGAGGGCGGTGCGCGATCCCATAACCCACCGTATGCTGTCTCCTACACCATTGGGCCAAACCATCTGGCCGAACCTCCACTACACCATTGGCATCTGGCCCACTAATACATTACCAACGAGATTCATCAGGCAAGCGGCCGATTATAACACTATTTTAAATCATAAGACCAAAGCCCAGAGTATATATTGCGTCGACCCCCCAGTTATTGGGATAAGGGCAGGATGATAATGACTACCGCCTTTATCCCCGAAGAAGTATATCATTTAACCTTTGACAAATCTATGGCCATTGGCCATGTTCAATATCATACAGCTAGTTCCATCTAGCTAAACGCCAAGCTGCAGTAGGGTTAGGTTTAATATCAGACAAACTAAGTTATGTGGCTAAGTTAAAAAAAAGGAAAATTAATAGAACAGAATAAATGTCATATTGTACACGTCATTTAATCATTTTATCTATGGAATTATTTATTTAATGCATCATCGCAGCCCACATACGTCCCACTTTTCGGCTCGGGCCTCCTCCATAATTGGAGAAAATTCGACCTACTATACTATGCTGGTCAGACATGTTGGTATAGGGTTTCATTTCGAGTGTTCCTTCTCTTGCACAGATGTTCAGTGCATATTATAACCCATAGTCGTCTCTTACGACATCCACGGGCAAAATAGGGAGTGGGGAGCTATGTATATTCTTACTCCGTCACCACACGGCAAATTATTATATGTTTAAATTCTTATTGTTTAATTATTATATGTTATTCCGTATAATTTGGCATCATTATAATTATTTCGTTCAATAATACGTCATTCTACGCCCAATGTAGCGTTCAAAATTAAGACGGATGGATAGATTAATGGAGACTTAATGCATCACATACATAGAGGAGAACGTCGCGTGATAGACTAAATAGATCCATAAGCTTTGCGCTCTTAAACTTAAAGCGCGAGTGGATATCAATCCACTCGCGCTTTATGCGATATGCTAACGCGACAAAGGACTCTATTTTATTTTGCAGAAGCCTGTTGCGTCATTGCCCACAATAAGCTACGGCTGATTGGTGACCACTGTTGCTGTTACACATTTTTCAGGAGAATGCTTCTACCCACACTCTTGATGACGCTTCAACCGGTTCTTACGACTCCAAAAATGTTGAGTAACCTCCGACACGATCAAAGAAAACACTCTACAAACTAGGCATCACGTCCCCATTATCAGTAGAAATGAATTGAACTAGTTGAGACGAATTCAATGATATAAACTTGATAAAAAAATAGTAAAATAGTAATATAAAAATAGTAAATTCTGGATTTCATCTCCTAACTTCTATCTCTATCATCAGAGTAGCTCAGTGATGTATATTTGGCAATTTAAGAAATAACCATGTCTGATTAAGTAAAGTGTGATTAAGTAAAGGCTGTCAAATTTAAGAAATACCTGCGTTGAGCTAACAACAATAGTTGATGGCCATGAAACGCTTAAACCGATATTCAAAAGTTGTAGCTAAGAACCATCTCGAACACGTCAACTAACAAAAAAAACACATCTTACTCGATACAATTGGTTAGGAGCTAGGATGCCACAAACAGATACACATCATTATCTAATCATCTTAACCCATATACGTCCCACTGTAAGGCTTGGTCCTCTGCCACTATGCGAGAAAAAAGGGCCTACTGCACTGGTCAGATGTGTTGGCATAGGGTTTTTGACGAGCTTTCCTTCTCTTGCATAGATGTTGTATGCATATTATAATGCCTTTACTCGTCTATTACGACACCCAACGGGCAAGAGATGAAGGTGGTGAATTGTATTCTTATACAATCCCCACACAGAAAACACAAACATGTCAACATTATAAAATCCCTCCTTTTTCGGGAGTTAAAAGGTAAGGGGAGTCAAAGAATTATATTTTCACTCTGTCATTCAGAAGGCTACAGTAACACAGTAATGGATTTATGAATACAACATAAGGTACAATATAACTCGTATACTCACTAAGTTATTAGTTATTAATGACTCATTACGAAATATTCCACATGCCAGCGCGCTACAATGAATTTATTATGCGCGTTTTATTGATATGGATAAGAAGTAACTATTCCTGAGAGTATTTATCGTAATTACATCGTACGATTTGCCTAATCTAGTAGTATAAGCATAAGGTTACCGACCGAAAGATTCTAGATTCGTATTCTATTATTTTTTTAAAAGACGGCACCCTGCACTAAGGCGATGGAAGGAGCGTCGTGAAGGGACGGTACCCAAAAAGGGGTATCCCGTCGGGCTTGCCAAGGACGATAAGGAACTTGGTACCTGTGGTCGGCCCAATGGCGAAGGGGTAGGAATAAGGTAGATTATGGGGCCGCGCCCTTACGTCGTCCAGGATGGGGTGGACGACGTGAGTGCTGGCTATAGGCCGCCCAAAAAAACCCTGTACTAAGGAAATAATCCTTATATTGCGATATGATAAAAATAATATCCAGATTATTTTAAGAACAACTAAATGTTGTATATTTACAAAGTGTTGTCCTGCGTGGGAACGCAAGCTATACGTCGGTATCTTAACTACTACACCATTTGTGCAGACACCTATGAAGCATAAACTGAAACTATTTCGCATTGTTGAGTTTTCAAAAATTTTGGCTAAAATAAAAGTATTATTGGTTTAAGTAATATCAAAGATATAAATATATTACTTTAGAGCACAGATTATTCTATTCTTAACAAAGGAAATGATAACGGAAATGCGCCTGAGCGACTTTGCGACTACCTATATTAATATAAAACTACAGTTTGGCTAGGGTATAGGGTCTAATTTCCATGGACAAAGGAAAGGAAGACATTCTTATTGCTACTGACGAGGTTACGACGAGGTTACTATATACATTAACTTTTTTATCCATATAAAAATGAATGCATTCTTGTATTTCATTCTGATAAGATTCATCCATTTGAGATAAGAAGACCACTCGTTATGAAGCTTTCTGTAAAAATAAAAAAACATTTTAGGCATGACATAGTGTCAAAAGCAGGGCTACCAGTTATAATGTTCATATTAGGTTTATTTTTCGTTTCAAAATAAATTTATTATTGTTTATCATTGAAGATTAGGATTTAGACGTACTGAAGGGGGCCAACATTTTTTTTATACATAGTAATCTGTATCTTCTTAAGTCTGTCTTCGTTCCGTAATGTCTCATGCGTTGACCCGAATTAAAACTAAAGATTAGTAGAAGCTAATCTTGTTCCAAACAAATGAAAAAAAAATCTATGTGGTGACGGAGAACAAATACAATTCACCATCCCTTCTTTTGCCCAGGGGAGCCGTAAAAACAACTAAAAGATTAAATATGCATATACCATCTATGCAAGAGTACGAAAACTCTAAACAAAATCCTATGCCAATACATCATCTGACCAGCGTAGTATAGTAGGTCAATTTCTCTTTCATAATGAAGGAGGCTCAAGCCCAACACGGGCTGAAATGCAGGTGATGATTGAAAAATAAGTGTTTTTACTGAATGTGTATGACAGTATTTTGAAAATCATATTTTAAACTTTTCTATTTATGAAATTACAGAAATTTGCCGTATGGTAATGGCGTAAAATTACAATTCACTACTCCTTTTCTTGCCTGTGAGTGTCGTAAAAGACGACTAAGTCAAATCATATGCAGATAATGTATACGTTATAGAAGGAAAATTCAAAATTAAACTCTATATCAACACGTCTGACGAGCGTGATATAGTAGATGAACTTACCTCCTATTGTGGAGGAGACTTGAGTTAAGGGCGGAACGTTTATGAGGTGAGATAAAGACGATGATGATTTATCTATCTATTTCTTCGTGCTATTTTACCGTACTTTTCAATTTAGATCTAATAAGCTACTCATAATCCAAAAAATTTTTAGGTTTTTCACAAACAAAAAAACAATAGTCAATTTTCTTTATATGCTTGTTCTTTATAAAGAATACCCTTAAACCGGTCATTATAATTATATAATTTTAATGAAAATATCTATACAAATAAATAAAATTGAAGTGTCTGTTTGTGATGTCAAAATACTGGAGTTTTTTATGCCCACACGGTTATGTGCACGACACCTATGCCTAAAATACAGTTTTTTTTTCTTTTTGTCTGTGTGTCTGTTGGAGGTAATCTTCAAAACAGCTGGACCGATTTTGATAATATTTTACTACCAGGTAGCTGTTTATATAAAGAGTAATTTAGGCTATATTTTATCCCGGTTTTCCCACGGGAACGGAAACTATGCGGGTAAGGCTACTAAAAACGAAGCGAAGCGAAGGCGAGTCGCTATACAATATAAAAATAAAGTTATATTTCTAAAACCTTTTACGTAGTAATTAACAAATAACAAAGGTACCCTAATGTGTCTACTTCTTACCGTTGCTCAAAATAACAGACTACGACAAACGGTCTATATTAAGAACTTAACTAAACAACTAAAACAAAGAATTCGATGTTGTCTCGAAAGGCCGTCGTGAAGGTGACTATAATAGATTTAAAGGGCACACATAACCGTTAAAGTGAAATGACAAAGTTAGTCCCAGATATATTGTACAATTGAACCCGTGTGAAATTTGACAACATAAAAGTAACACTTCGAATTCACATAAGAAAACTGTCCGTTTTGTGATGATGTATAAAAGATTACCTAGTTTGTTTACACCATGACGATATGATGCAAAATCTTATATCTTTAAACGAGCAATCAGGATCTCGGAAACGGCTCCAACGATTTTGTTGAAACTTGGCATACTAGAGGATTCGGGTCCAAAAAATCGATCTAGCTAGGTTTTATTTATAGAAAATGTTCTTTTGTCGGTGTTTTTAGCATAACAATAAATGACATTAAATTTTAAAAGAATATGAATTCAAATTTCGTTGTAAGCATCAAGAGTTCCGGTAGCTCAGTCGGGGGACGACCGGTTTTAATTTTGAGTTTTGTAGCATCCAAACAGCGTCGGTTCGAATCTCGGTGTTATTATTATTCTCTTTTTGTAATTCTTTTATATAATTTTTAGTTTTTATTAATATATCTAAATAAATTCTATAAAAATATTCCGAGCGAAGCTCGGTCAACCAGATATTAAATAAAAAGAGAGAAAAAATATGATAGTAGGAAAAGATTTGTTATTCATGGTATTAGAATTTTCTCTCGAAATGAAACTCTATACCAACATGTCTGACCAGCATGGTATAGTAAGTCAAATTCCTTCCGATTGTGGACGAGACCCGAGCCCAACAGTGGGACGTATGTGAGCTGCGATGATAATGATGATTGTTAAAAATAAGTTATACATATTTGTTACATAAACACAAGTCCTTTTTTTTTTTGGGGTGGGCTGTGGTCGGCACGCTCCTCGCACCGCTCCGTCCGGCGCGACAGAGGGGCGTAAGCGCGCAACACCCGCAACCCACCCGAAAACCACGTCGCCTTCGTCGTTGGGCCGACCACCGGAGCAGGGTTACTTGTCATCAGTGGTCGGCCCGACGGAATACCCCCTACTTGGGGTACCCTCCCATCGACCGAGGTCCCCCCCTCGGGGAGGACGTCGGTCTTTCCTCACGCGGTCGCCCTCTCGGCGGGTGACGGACTAATTCCCCGGTCACGTCACCCGCAAACACAAGTCCTAAGTACTATACCTATTCCGTGTGGTGATGGAGTAACCATGCACTTCATCACCATCTTGGCCGTGGATGTCATAAAGGACGACTAAGAATTATAAAATGTAGATAACATTTATACAGGAGAAGGAAATCTCGAAATAATAACCTATACTAACCCTGTTTCACTAGCTTGGTTGTGGAGGAGGCTTAAACACATGATAATAAAAATAAATTTTATCTGTAGATAAAAAGGAGCTCCTTGTCAGACAGTAGGTATACGTTTCACTGTTAGGTTTATTAAGCCTCCTCTCCACAATGAGAAGGCAATTAACTAAATTTGACATGCGTGTCACTTAGTTTGGCATGGGATTATATTTCCAATTTTCCTTCTTTTGAAGGGTTGTTATCTTACATCCTCTAATTTTTTTTTTATGACACCAATGTCTAGAGATAGGGGGAAGGGATGGATAAACGAATTTTTACTCCGTCACGATGCATTCATTTAATGTAATTATAATAGACCTATTAAATATACATCTATACTCTATACAAATAAATAAAATTGAAGTGTCTGTTTGTAATGTAAAAATAATGTGTTTTTTCATGCTGATACGGTTATTTGCACGATACCTATGTCTAAAAATGGGTTTAATAATATTGTCCCTCTGTCTGTTTGTTTTGAGTAATCTTCAAAACGGCCAGACCGATTTTGATATTTTACTACATTTTTTTTGTGTGTACAGCTGTTGGCCGCAGAGTAAGCTAAGTGACATCGCCCAAGGGCTCCTCCTGTGGGGAACGGACCTCGGCTTGGGGCGTGGCTGGAGGCAAAGTGGGCGTGCCCACGTTTTTAGTCGTGACTTTGGCGCGGCGCGGTTTCGCACCTTGACGGCGAGGGTATTTTACTACCAGCTAGCTGTCTATATAAGGAGTAGCTTATATTTCATCCCAGTGTTCCCACGGGAACGGAAACTACACGAGTAAAGAGACTGTAACCGATACGAAGCGCGGGCAGGTTGCTAGTTTTAAAATACATATAGTATATTGATATAAATTCATTTGAAACAATGAGATAAATGTACAACTGCCGTTTGTGGTCTCAGGTTTGACACTGAAAATAACTGAAAAAAGGTTTTTCTTTGCGTCTTTGGGTGGTTTTAAATGTCAGTCGAGTCAAATTAAAGGGACGGTGCTTGTACTACTTGGTCGGACATTGCTATTGGTAGATTTTGTCGACGAAATTAATAACATGCTATAGATAAACTAATTTTGGAACTATAGCCAGTAAATAGCCATAAAGGTTGGTCTCTATTTAAGGTGAGATTAAAGGACAAAAGGAGGAATTTTGTTCTGTTGCATAACTAACTAACGATTCGGGAACAAAGGCTACACGCCTATTAAAATATTAAAAAAATATAGATAATTTCAAAACATTCGCGTGTTAAAAGCTAATTATAATTCATATCAATTCATCTACGTAATACTACACGTCGAACGGCTTTCAAAATTATACCAAAAATTAGTCCAATTGTAATATTTCATGTCGCAAGAATTTTACATAAGCAACCGTAAATTTCTTTAACATTTTATAAACGCTGAAACGAAATCATTTTCCACAAAATACTCTAGTTCAATTTAATCAATTATGTATTTAAAAAAATTATAAACTTAATTTAGTTGGGACTCTAAACAATACACAATATTATGAGCAAGGCTTCTGTCAGCCATTTTCCAATTAAAATTCATATCCATTTAGTCACGCTTTTGCACCAGTGCCAGATGAAAAAATCGAATTCTAATTTATAAGTCGAAATAACTTTGAATTGGTAATGTTTTGATACCTTCTAAATTGCTTATGTATACCAAGTTTATTACGTAAACAAAATTTCCTTCAGGCAGCATAACGATGTTCACTTTTGCATTTTTTCAATTTTCAAATTCCGCCTCACTACGATGAGCATCCACGACACAAATTAAGACCCAGCTTTATTTAAGCGAAGTAGTTTTGAAGACCATCTCGAAATAACGCGAAATATGTGTACGTTCCCTAAGTCTCCACAGAGAGGAATAATATCATAATCGGCCAGCAATAGCAGATGGTGTTATAAATTTCTCAAAAAAATTGGAGCAGCCCATTCCCGAGGCCCCTAACACAGTAATGCTAATGGCCCCTGCAGTACTGTACTGACATATTTATTAAATACCACCGGTGGCATAAGCAAAGTGTAAGTTTACACTTACACTAACATATCCTCAATATTAATTATCCTCTATGCTTTTCCATAAGATAGTGTCTGTAACTCTGTTCCTGCTTTACTAACAAACATTGCTTTATAATTACACAATTACAAAACTCGTAAAAATCTTCTAAATTCCCCATTACATAACCCATAAGTAACTAAGGAGGATGGCATTTCATTATATCCACTAATTAATGTATTGGAACCAAGGCCACCAAAACATTTTAATTATATGTGAACTAAATAGTCAATGAAAGACGGCCTCATTAGAAAACAAGCATTTCGAAGAGATAGGTACAAGATGTAGGTAAGTAAGTCCTTATAGGTTACAAGGGTTAGATGCAATGATGGCGCAAAATAATCAAACCAGATATTCAAAATCTTAACACGATTATGAATGGTAGTCATAATTTTTTTTATATTATTATTTTAATGAAACTGTAATATTATTATTTCTGATCTTAATTATTTAATGATTTATGAGTTAAATTCTCCCATCTATACCAATAAATAAAATTGGAGTGTCTGTTTGTAATGTCAAAATAATAGGCTTTTTTCATGCTCACATGATTATTTGCACGATACCTATGCCTAAAATAGCAATTAAAAAATGTTTGTCTGTCTGTCTGTCTGTTTGTTCCGGGTAATCTTCAAAACGGCTGCACCGATTTCAAAAATTCTTTCACCAATGGAAAGCTATAATATCAGGGCGTAAACTAGGCTATATTTTATCTCGGTATTCCCACGGGAACGGGAACTACGCGGGTAAAACGACTATAACCTATAACCGAAGCGAAGCGAGGCCGGGTTGCTAGTTTTCAATAAACTTATGCACAAGTCAAACACAAGATTCTTTTAAATAAGTCATAAATAATAACCGCCTAACTATTAGTGATTATATTTATAGGTAGGTACTTAAAATAGGTACTAAATTATATAAAAATTAATATCTCTATCTACTCGTATATTCTAGCTCTAATCACAGCTGGCTTCAAACTGATCCTCAAAAATAAAACAAAACAAAAATATGTTAAGAAATTTAGAAAAATAAACACGCAAGTATGCACGTACGAACACAAACCAGCACATACACATACACGCGTTCATCCACACATACACACAAACTCTTATACGCACACTCACCCTGACACGTATAAACTAGCACGCGCGCGTTCACACATCCACAGATTCACGCAAACATACATGCCGGCATTTTATACTTGAAGACGGTGTGTAAAAGAATTAGCGAGGGGGACGCATTCGCGTATGACCGTTAAACGAGTATGGGAAGAACAGCTGTAAGCGCACCTGCTACCGACAGCTGAGCATTGAAAATTATTATTTACCTACCTTCGTATGTTCTTAGAGTCAAAGGTGACTCATTAAACCGACCAAGTGCGAGAGGTCGCGAGAACCGCTCTCGAATACCTCTACTATACAAGATTGAACAGTCTTTGGAATTCTTTTGTAAAAAGAAAAATGTTTGTTGCAAAAAACACTTTAATCTTGAACTATGTTTTAATTTTTTTTATTCAATTGGATATAGAAATACACGCTCTTAGAATATTTCAAGGTTCATAAAATACGCGCCTAAAAACGTATTAGTTTTAATTTTAAATTATTTATGTATTTTTTTATTCGTTGTTATAAGGGCAATAGAAATACGTACAAGTCTAACGTGTAACGCCTACTGTTAGGATTCCCAAGGGTACAATACCGTAATCACTACACTCGGCAGGCGGATTGGGAATTTGGTATTATAAAAAAGCTGCTGTCCAATATCCTGATGATTCCTCAACTGTTTTCCCATAGAAAAATAATGGTTAGTGACACTTGACACATTGAAAAAGTCACCACACGGTGATTCATTGCTTAAGCTATATAATATAAATTACAATATGTCGTCTTTTTTAATACAATCGAGACATATATTTCTTTCCCTGTAGTGTCATCACTACTTACTTCATAGTAAGAATACAAAGAATACAATTCACCACCGACTAAGAGATGTAATATGCAAATAAACTTCTACGTAAAAGAAAGAAACCTCGAATTCGTAAGAGAATGAAACCTTCTACCAGCCCGTCTGACCAGTGTGATGTAGTAGGTCAATTTCCCTCTTAATACGGAGGAGCATCGCCCAGCAGTGGGACGTATGAGCTGAGACCACAACATATATTTATTTCATGCCTAAAAATCATCATCATCGTCTCTTCATTGACTTCACCACGTTAATCATGTGGATTGGTATTAGGTTTTATTGCGAGTTTTTCTTTTATTGCAATGTTACATGCTAGCGTCCTTCAATAGTCCATCCACCCACGGGTAAAAAGGGGGGTTGATGAATTGTGTTCTTACTCCGTCCCACGACATAAAATCAAGCAACATAAAGCGACATAAAATCAAAATAATGGCAATACTTCATACGGCTTTGTGAAACTTAATAGAATATACGGAGGGTGAAAGCAGGAATATAAGACTGCCGCACTTCCAAGTATTTAATATTTAAACAAAACCTGTGACATTCGACATTCCATACGTGGAACTTTCGTTTGCGAAAACGGTAAATTGTGTTCTGGGAGAGCTGTAGCTATCAGAATGAAATATCTTTGTGTAACATGTTTTATGGCCCTGACTTTCCGTCTGGTAACGGAATTAGAACACTATTTAATCCCTCTACAAACAAGAGGAACGAAATATAAATTAAAATATCTCAAAAACGGAGAAACTTTAATGCTTTTGCGAGCTGCCGTTGTGCGTTCTGCACCTTATAGGTACGCTCTCTGCACCTACAACGCACTCTCTTCAGCCCTTTCTCTCTTTTATGTGAAGAAGACGAAGCTGCGCGGGTCAGCTTGTAGTATCTTTAGGCCTGATTCACTTTTTCTAAGAATTGGCACACTATAACACCCCGGGCAGACGGTTTTTATTAAAGTAATAATCTCTAACCATATCCCATACGGGATCCGAGAAAGAGGAAGAAATTGGGACACATAATAGAGTTACTCTTCACGCAGATAAAAATGTTTTACATCGACTCTTGATATGGAATAAATCGAAATTGGGATCGAATTCAGCTTTCTAATTTTGGAGAGGACACTGGCGCATCATTAGAATCGATTTCAGTAGATGATCGTTAGTATCGCCTTCAAATTATAAATTGCACGAATTTGATAGCCACCCCGACTAATTGAACATCAAGCCTATTTCCTCTTCATAATAATAAGTTCCTCTGAGCCAATCGTAAGACATGACAACATCATAAGACATGTGGACAAAAAAATATATTACATAATTGATAAAAAAACGCAGATTGAATGTGAATATGACGAGCTGAATGTGAGTGGCGACACAGACATTCTAAATGCTCCAGAGTCGGTCAGGGCCTAGTAATCAACCCACCTTCATTGGTACCCGCAAAACTCTACACTCTAGCATTCCTTAAACGGACGGTCAAAGTGGAGCCGCCAGAGCTATGTGCTCCGAGGGGGTTAAAGTATCATTGTCAAGAGAGATAACACATTAGGGGTAAACTCGCTTTGATTTTCCGTCTATACGAATCTCAGGATAAGCAAAACCGGTACCAAAGCACTCGTCGCACCTAGCCAAACGCACCGACCTCTTGGTGCCTGATAGCTTGTGTCTAAAGCAACTAGGAGGAGACCCGTTAGGAGGTGAAGACATTTAGTAGATTGGCGAGTCCATTTAGCACCGTTCAACTCATATATGCTATTGATGCCAGACTACAGATGGAAAAGCAAGTTTTAAAGTAAACCAGTTCCCTAAACATCCTACACCGTAGCTAGATATAAGCTAGATACCATTAAGACGTAACAATTTTACACCTATCTTTGGTAGTGCACGAGTAGTATATTCAAACATGGTGTGTCCAGGGTAGACGCCCTATCCCATTTTTAAGTAAATTTACGACATGTTGGACCTATGCCCCCTGCAAGCTTCCTAAAGGACCGCGCCCGGCAAAAGATTAGCTACCGTGAAAAGAAACGGAGACTTATAATAATAATAAACATTTAATCCATTTACACAACATTCGATATGTCTCGTTAGATTCTCGTAATAATACATCACAGCACGCTCGTAACTTGAATGCGAAAAGAAATTAACAAAATATGGTTTTAGCAAATACCGTACCATATCAATTCTACACAAGTAATGCAATACCTAATAACGGATCTATGTCCGATCATCTAATCAACGTAACATTACCAAAAGAAAATTTAAAATTAGGCAGCCGTACAATTTAAAGCTTAACATTATCTTTTGTTCACCTTCAATCCGTTCATAGAGGCAGAAGATATATGCGGCTATACAGATTGAGATTAGAACAAAAAAAACATAAGAACAAATATGCCTGTGTGCCACGACCGAGTAAATTAGAAGATTATTAATTCAACGTTACATAGCTTCTTCATCGCTAACTCTTCTCTCGCCCTTAAGCAAATCAACCCGCTAATCTCCCTACTAAAAACAATAACCCCACATATCTAAAAGCGAGATCTAATATAAATTAGAAAATATTATATAAGCATCATTTTCAACATCATATTTTGTAAAGTGGCCATCAAACTGTTGTTTCTTAATGTGATAAAGGGTCTGTCTATATAATGTGCTGTCACTAGTACCTAATATTAATTTTGAAGTCGTAAAAATAGACTCGAGGGAACTCTTTTATTCTCAGTCCATACAGGTCGCAACACTGCGCGCGGGCCTCTGCTATGATGGGAAGAAATTTGACTTGCTATAAGTACCATATTGATAAGACGGGTTGACAATGGGTTTAACTTCGAGTTTTTCTTCTTTTACAGTGATATTATCTTCTTAAAACTTTTAGTCATACAGTACATTACCCTCAGCAAAGGAAATGCTAGTGAATCCTATCCTTCATTTACATAGAAAACTTTTGATTATTTATGATTGGTTGTTTATGATTCCTAAACCATCTTCTGGCGAAGTAATTATCATCAAACTCTTCCTGTCACACGAGAAAATGCAGATAAAGTAGTTTATATTAGTGACACATATTTGCTGTAAGACCCTTTTTCTGCGGATGTCGTAAAAGTCGACTCACTGTTGAAGAAAATAACATCAGTATTAATCCATAACGGAACGTAAATTGATATTCTGCCAAGACTAGTCAGACTTGAAACCTGATTCTAATATAATGTAAATAAACTAGATATTTTTTCCACAGCCTGGATGAAGCAAGTAGGAATAATAACAAAACAACAGTCTATCGACCTTACCAGACACTTGTATAGAGTCAGTATTGTACTAAAACAATTAAACGTTGTTAGAAAAATTAACTTTAATGAATGATAATTAGTCTGGCGTCGACAATAAACCTCGTTATTATTTTTTTTTCTACGAAAATAAACGATTGCCGGTATATTTCAAGCCAATGTAAAGTATTTGGTTTTATTTACGAAGTTATAAAATGTGCTTCCGTAGTTATGGTGGAAATATAATAATATTTAAGTTCAATTCCATGTGTTGACGACTGTAAAATTCCAAATTGACTATTTTAGTGGTTCTATAAATGATTCATGTCTAGACACGTACTGGATCTTATGGGATTCGACTGTAAAACTCGTATAAAATTATTAAGAACTATAACCAGGTAACTCAAGGTAGCAATAGCTGTTTTTTTTTTTTGGGCAGACTATGGTTAGCAAACACGCCGTCCATTCCATCCGAAGCGACGCAAGGCCTCATAACCCACCATATTCCCACCCCTTCGTCATTAGGCCGACCACTGGTACCCAGTTCCTTGTCGTCCATAGCCATACCCTTTCGGATACTGTCGAGGAGAGCCCGACGCCTCTCCCGAAGTTAGCAATGGCATGCGTAGAACATTTGTTTTGTTAATCCTATATATAAAGCAAACACTGCCAAGAAAGAAAGAATCTACAACGTTCTTATTCTAAACCCATTACGTCGACGAATGTTACCGCTGTCCAGATAGGTAAGCATTAGGTATTACTTTTTGCAATGATGCAGTCTGCTGTCAAAGTATTGTCAAAATCGATCAAGGAATGTATCCTTGATCGATTTTGACGATAGCCGTGGGAAAGATGTCAAGGTATTCTTGATATTAATATAGGTCTTGATAAAGCTGAAGGAGAAATGTAAGTAGAGTCTCGGCGCATACTACGCTGTAATCATTCCTAAGCATCCTAAGCGTCTTGGCATTAAAATTAATTTATGGAAGGAATATGTTTATTATCTAATTGTGTAAAAGACAGGTTAATCTACCGTTAAGTATTTGCCGTGTGGTGACGAAGTAGGAACACAATTTACCACTCTCTATCTTGTCCGTGGATATCGTAAAAGACGACAAAGGGATATAATACGCATACCTATAACATCTATGCAGGAGAAGAAAAACTCGAAATAAAATCCTATACCAACCTGTCTGACCAGCATGGTATGATATGGTCAATTTTCCTCCTATTGTGAAGAAGGCTCGAACCCAACAGTGGGACGTATATGAGCTGAAATGATGATGATGAAGTATTTAATAAAGTAAGAAATAGGAATTTTCAGAATTCGATATGACAATAGATTCGAAGAACAGAAATGTTTGCAAAGAACAACCCTCTTTTCATGTCGATAACGGATTTTAGAAACGTTTATGAATATCACATTAGAAAAACCACAAATACCAACAAAACTTCGAGTTTAAATCTTTCTATTTATAACTGTTCAAAAATTTATTTGTTCAAAATATTTCATAATAAAGTTATTAAAAACCTCCAAGACTTTAACGAGTTATAAGAATTTGAATCTACCATAGAAGTTTTGTCATCAATTTCTCTCTAAATTCGAAGATTTTACAGGCTCTCTCCGCTTTGTAATAAAATGTTATGAGCCTTTATAAACCGTTATTAAACATACGGTCCGGTAATAAATCTACAAAATTACGTAGAACATTGGATTTGTAACACTAGCTTTCTTACGAAATGTATTTTATTCTGCACGATAATTAAATTGGCTCTATGAAAGAACATTGTTATGAAACTGTATTTTTTTGTTGGTAAATTATGAAAATATTATAAAACACAGAGAGATACAAAAACGTTACCAAAATATTGGTGTAATTATTACACTTTGGTATATATATCAAAGCCATAAACTAGTTCGATCATGCTGTACGTATCGTAAAGAGCTGGCCTTGTCAAGGCCATGGCCTTCGAGTGCTCCTTGTGTCACGGAGACTCTATCGATCCATAATTTACTCAAAATTTATGCTTTACAACACAAATACATTTACTACGACAAGGATATTTTGTCGTAATTTTCATCGAATGCTCGTCCCTGAGAAAAGATTTCCGTATTTACCTCCGTCCACTCTGCAATTTAACAATCTTGAACAGGAAATACTTTCAGTTGTATTCAGAAAAATATATTATCTAATTTTATTATCAAAGAAAACGAAGTATATATTTTTGGCTACAAAAATTTTGTTCAAAAAAAGTGAGCCGTCGCTCAGGACGCCTGACAGATGTGAAACATCGAAACTATTTTGTACGAGTAGAGACACGGTATCGAATATAAAGTATCGATACTGAACTCATGAATAGTATCGAAAGATAAGTAACGTACTGTTTAAAGTCTCGAGTACTTTTATTTACTTTATCTTTAGGTATCGAGTACTTTTCTTTCGATACCGATGCTTTTGTATTCGATATTTTAGTCAATAAGTACTTTTTGGTAGGTATCGTATCGAATAAATTATCCATTTTAAAATTGACTTTACGACTCATACGCTTGAAATAATTTGCGATTTATAAACCAGAAATAGCGGCATCTATCGAGCAAACGACCAACTCTAAGCTACAATATATTTTATAAAGAACTCTCTAATCCTGTAATGATAATAAGACAAGCTGTTTAAAGTGAGTCAAAATTCAATTCTTAAGGAGTTGGTGACATACAAACAAATACACAGCTGAAACTAATAAAAGCCTATAAAAAATGAAATGCTTTCATCCGTTCACAGACATTCTTTTCGCACGAAGAGTGTGATTTAGGAAACAGAAATGGCGGCATTTATCGAGCTAACGACCAACTCTCAGCTTCAATATATTTAATAAAGAAATTTTTAATCCTGTAATGATAATAAGACAAGCTATCTAAATAATTTTAACATCATTGGTCCTCCTTAAATTTTCAACTTTTAAATGAAATTTGACTGTTTAAAGTGGGTCAAAATCCAATTCCTATGAAGTCGGTAATATACAAAGAAATAAATATATATACACCTGAAACTAATAAAAGCCTATAAAAAAAAGGTTCTCCAGTTTTCGTAGCTGAAAGTAAACTAAATACCATACCTACTGGTATATTTATATTACTAAGTTAGAGAATTTTACATTAATTTATAAAACAAGTATATATGCATAAAAGAACATTAGATTATGACAGGAACTAATACGAAAAAACTAAGGTATAAAGTATTAATAAAATATCGCGATTTTTTTCCAAAAAATAATGATTTTTATTCAATAAACATTTTTCATTAATATACATTATAAGTAACAATTTACTTTGAGTTCACTAGATGGCGTTGTACAAAATTTTAAATCGCACCATGATTTCGTTACAAAAATATAGGTATATGCATCCAAATATTTATTTAATATATAATATAATTATTAGGGGACCGCGAGGCGTGGCGTTAAACGCCACGCGACGATCACGGTCACCCTCGCCTATAGATGTTTCACATCAATAATTACATTCAACCAAATTTCTAATATGATTTAATGAAATAACTGGGATTCGGTGGTTTGGTCTCGTAAATCTCGAACGACATTATCAGCTTAATTATTAGACTAGACATAAGTATCTCTTAAAGTTGATAAAAGGAGATGGAGTTTTTATCTGTGCTTTCTTCAAATATGAAATCAGACTGTGATATTGCTAAAAGCTTTGAAAACTAATTAAAGTATCTCGTAGCTTAAAATATATTATTATTGAAGAAATAAAAACTACTTACTTGTTCTTGTTTTCTATTAAGAAACTTATTTTGTACGAACTTTGGCCTACACAACAGTGTACTTACATAGGTATAATAATTTGGTAAGTTTATTACTAACAACCCAGGTAAATGCTGATCGTAAAAACGTTTACTTATGGAAGAATTTAGCTGGCCAAATTCTAACATTTCTTCTTCTCAACCTATTCACGTACTGCCTTTGCTTCCTCCATAATAAGATGAAGATGGATAGGCTTATTGTTTTGTCGAGATTTTCTTTTATTACATCGATACTACATTTAAAAAGAAACTAAAAAGTTATTTACTATCAGATCAGGTTTGACAATCTTAAATTTATCAAACCACTTACTAATGTTGTGTATTTTATAAAATCTGCATCGTACCTATAATATGTGGGACGCGGTCGCAGCCTTCTGCGAGACAGTCATCTCGCAGAAGGAGGCGGCGGATCGCCTGCGCGAGGAGCGCAGCCTCGATGAGGAGATCCGCCGCCGGCGACTGGGGCGGCGTAGACGCGACTATCTGCGCCTCATGCCGCCCTAGCCGAGGCCGCGGGTGACGTGACCGGGGATTAGTCCGTCACCCGCCGAGAGGCCGACCGCGTGAGTGGCCGACCGCGTGAGTGGTGTTCGGGTGGGTTGCGAGAGTTGCGTGCTTAAGCCCCTCTGTTGCCCCGGACGGAGTGGTGCGGAGGTGCGACGACCGCAGCACACCCCAAAAAAAAAATCGTATAATATGTAAAGTTTTTCTTACTTAGCTTACTAATATATTTACTGACAAGATGTAAACTGTCCTTATATAACTATTTAAATAAGACGTACAATTAGTTCTTTATGTCGTCCACTTGTTATTAAGTTTTTGTAATTTATTTTTTAAGTTTCTCATGTAAGTGAACCCTGTAAGTTCTTATGAGAAATAAAAATATCCTAAACCGCATATGATCTGCATATCATAAACCCTTGGTACTATTTTACAATATCCACAGCCATTAAAAGGAATAATGAACTGTAGTTTAGTCCGTCGCGGCAAAATCTTTACACATAATAACTGTTAAAGGTATGTATCATCAACATCATTATCTCAAGTCATATACGTTCCATATACTCGTACATCTACCTATGTTGGGCAGTCGCGTTGCTATAGTTTTTTGTTTCGAGTTTTCCTTCTCTTCTATAGACGTCATATGCATATTATGTACCCTAATTCACCTTAATCTACAGGCAAGAGAGAAGGTGGTGAATTGTATTCTTACTCCGTCACTACAGGGCAAAACATCATGTTACGAGTATTTAAATAATTAGAAGGTATAACATAATTATAAAAACGTAATATAGATCAGCCAGGTTAAAAATTTATGATGTGAGATAAAAATGGAATTCATTTCAAGTATTTAATTAGCGGCACGCTCCATCGTCCGTGCATCATTGAGGAACAACAGACACTCAAATGGAGCATGTGTTCATTACAAACATGGTGGAATTAACGTTTATTAGACGATCCTTTCAAACTTCTAAGATCATCTGCGAATACGTGTGTTATTTTTTTAACTAAATGAATAATGTTTAATGAGTTTGTTATGATATGAGAATTGTATTCAAGTGATGTTTGATTTCAGTTTATTTATTTTGTAAATACTTTTTACTAAATTTATGCAGAGCAAACGTATTAATTAAGAGATTAGATTATGCTAAATAACTTACAGCGTAATGAGAGAATAAGGGTATAATAGTCACCACCCATTTCTTTACCGCAGTTATTGTAGGAATGAACTGAGGGTTATATATAAGATACTAGCAACCCGCCCTCGCTTCGCTTCGGTTTCTGTCGTCTTATCCCCGTAGTTCCCGTTCCCGTGGAAATACCGGGATAAAATATAGCCTAGTTTACTCCCTGATATTATAGCTTTCCATTGGTGAAAGAATTTTTTAAATCGGTCCAGCCGTTTTGAAGATTACCCGGAACAAACAGACAGACAGACCGACAAAAATGTTTTAATCTGTATTTTAGGCATAGGTGTCGTGCAAATAACCGTGTGAACATGAAAAAAGCCTATTATTTTGACATTACAAACAGACACTCCAATTTTATTTATTGGTATAGATTATCGCAGAAGTGAAGGAAAATTTATACTAATAAATAAAGCTGACGAGTTTGTTTGAACGCGCTAATCTCAGGAACTACTGGTCCGATTTCAAAAATTCTTTCAGTGTTAGATAGCCCATTTATCGAGGAAGGCTATAGGCTATATATCCTTACGCGAAGAACAATAGGAGCGGAGCACCAATGAAGAATGTTTCAAAACCGGTTTTTTTTTCCTGTTGAGAGCGGCAGCTGTAGTAGTGTCTACTACATTATAAAGCTAAAATTTAAGTCCTTCCACTAAATTCCAAGTTCTTCTACGTAATGGATAGGTTCAAGCGGACATTTTTTTTACTACTTAAGGAAAAATGATTTTTTTTAATATTAATTAGGTTCTCATTAAATACATATTAATAAAAATGGTTGCGAATTGGATTCGACTGATATTGCCTCTGTAAGAATAAATTCACTACCCTCTCTTTTGGCTAGAGATAAGTTATGCAGATAACATCTAAAGAAAACTCGAAACAAAGACCTATGCCAAACGTCTGACCAGCGTGGTATAGTGAATTTTCCTTTCATAGTGGAGAAGGCCCGGGCCTTACATGGGACGTATATGGGCCGAGATGATGAATATGTGTACCAACATTTGTACCTATCAGTTTTAAAAACTGCATATTTTATGAACCTAACGATAATTTAAGAACACAATTTAATTTATCGCAACGAGCAATGAATCATTGCTGGTGGGTACATCATTCCCAAAGTACTATGTATGCTGTATGTATATTGGTCAGGTATTCCGGTAACTTCGATGTCGGTTATAAATTTAAAACCCTATCTAATAATAATGTACAAACAAAACATTTTATTTCCTATTCCGATTTGAAAAAGTTATTTTATATGACCGCACACTAAAATAAAAATGTTTGTGCTGATAGTAAACGACTTTGACCGTATATTGAATCACTCAAATTAATAAAGAACGTTTTCTGTTCCTAGTTGTAGAATAAAAACTTAAAATTCTAGAATTATAACTACTCAATATATTTAAGTGAAAGAAGGGCAGTCAATATAAATAGTAAAGAAATAAATTTACTTAAGCTTCTAGATAAATAGTTCCTATGGCTATACTTTCATAAAAAAAAATAGATACTAATGGTAAGTACTTACAACTAGAAACATGACATTCATTCAGCACACACTGGTAGATTATCCAGGATTCTAATTCAATCATCGTGGAAGCGGTCATTTTCAACACAAAAGTATTATTTACGCACAGTCAATATAACAAAACCAGTGTTATTATAATATTTTCACAAAAATGTTACACTCTATAATTTTAAAATGATATGAACAAAATACTTTCAGTCAATGTTTTCAATTTATAATTTGTAAATAACACGCGAGCAGTCCAACCCAGTAATCAGTTTATGGGCACAACTATCAACTACATACGTTCGCCAGCTGAATGATTTGATTGGACCCCGACTGCGAGCCATATCAGACTACCCGTCAGAAAACCAAGACAATGTCGATGTTGCCATATGAATTTATGAAAATACTCAAAAAATTAATGCGCCTTTAAAATTACATTTTAATATTACACTATTTCCATTTATTTGGAAACGATAACCAATATTAGTCAAATATTTTTATCTTTGTATTACCAATTATAGTTCGTTTTTTATTTATTTTAGTTCGCCTTTAATACCTAATTTATTCGTTTCCTTTAAAATTTGATGAAAATTAATGCTGGTATTTTAAATCTACCTACTGAACATCTCATTATATCACATATTTTAATTAACTAGCTTAACGTGGTTTATCCCCATTTCTTTTTGTAATGACCACTATTACTAACTAATTTATTTTTGTTAATTATCAAAATAATAAATTATTGTAAGTATATAGATCGATCAAATATATAACAGCTTATAGCCAAAAGATATGCTTTAATTTCTATAGAATTATGATAGTCTAAAACCATTTTAACTCATCTGGCAATACTTTTCATAGGCATGTTGAAATGAAATAAAGTAGTCATTTTAATCGATTCTCCAATACATAATCGAGAATTGGGTAACAGAAATTTTAGAATAATGCCTCTATTTATAAAAATATAATTGCTATATTTTAGCCCCTGTACGTTGTATGTAAAATAATTTCATTTTTACTTTACTACCAGGTCAGTATTTACTGAGGTAGGTAGGTTCTGTTTTACGATAAATGCATTTAGTGGGGACAAGAAGTAAAGTTACTCTGAATATGCTTAAAATGAATTACATAATGACTATAACTGAAATATAAACTGTAAAAATAATGTGCAACAGTTTAATAGTAATAATTATTTGTTACTATTTGCTAAAAATAATGAAGTTACTCTTCATTATTTTTAGTTAGGTAAGTTAATAACGTAAAATAAATCGTTTCTTATTTAAAATGGAAGGAAGTAAGGCAAACTCACCACTTTCCCACGCTTAATCAATATACCGTACTCCACAATCGAATAGAAGGAGTACGGGATGGGATCAAAGGGGAATAGGGTATAAGGAAATCTTACTCTCACGTGATAAGCTTCTTCCCATACGTTAATTTGCAATTTGCCGCAGAACTTCAAATATTTATTCGACACGTGCTTCGCCTCTACAGGAGTCATCCTCAGAACAGTACGGTTTCAAAAAAAAACTTTTAATTTATTATAATTAAGAGTAAGATTTCCTTATATCCTATCCTACCACCTTGATCCCATCCCGTATTCCTTCCATTCCAATGTGGTGTGCGGTATATTGACTAACCGTGGGAAAGTGGTAGGTCTCCCTTCCTTCCTTCCATTTTAAAATAGTAATGGATCTCTGCCATGTATTGCCTAATTCAATTTAATATCTTAAATCGTTTCCAGTTTTGATACAATAATTCTAATCGTATCTTTCGCAAAATATATTTTTATCGACTTCATTCATATACCTGTTGTATATACAGTAAAACCTGTTTAAGATGATTTCGCAGGGACCAGACCAAAAACGCGTCTTAGGCGGGAAAGCGTATTATGCGGGAAAGGAAAAAACGTGCTATTATTATTTATTATATTCTATTATTATTTTGAATACTTACGTATTGAATTTAACATTTAAAAATTACCTAAATAAAATGTTATTTTCTTTATTTAATATACTTCCTCCTAGATACATTTTTAAATATTTAAAAATAAAAAATATTTAAGAATATAAAAAAAAATGTTTATTGTTATTACATTACGTTACGTTAAAATAAGTGATCACTTATTTTAGTTTGACAAAAAGATTTTGAGGCATTAGCAATTACAAGATTTTCATCGTAATTTAATTTTCGCAGTGCGTCTTCGCTTTGATTCAAAGAAGTTACATAGCGTCTTAAATCATTAACTGCTGATAATGCCTGGGTGTGTGACAAAATCAGAGTTGACTCATCTTCTTCTTGGTCATTATCACTTAGGGTCGCTTGACAGCCGTCACTTCGTCAGTCGCTGGTGGCTGCCGCAAGAGGTAATATGTGTATTTGAGTGGCACGTGTTGGCGTATTAAAAGGGATGACGATCGTATTAAGCATTAAGAAATGTATGAAAACATGTCTCAAGTTACTGGGACTAAAGAAAAATGGCGTATTATGCGGGAAATCGTATTAAACGTGATCGTATTAAACGGGTTCTACTGTAATTAAATAAAATATTTTAAGTAAGTTTTCATAAATCATTTCTTACTTCTTAAATGATATACATTTATTCATCTTATATATAAATTTCTAGCGTACGTGTGTATGTCACTGAACTCCTCCTAAACGGCTTGACCGAGTTTGAGGAAATTTTTTGTGTGTGTTAAAGGGGATTCGAGGATCGTTTAGATTCACAATTGGACCCGGTAGGTGGCGCTGTTTGGGTAGGACAATAACATAACTTGAGAACGACTTTACCGATTCCATCCATCTTTTTATTTTTTTTATACTTTGAAAAAGGCTTTTACGGAAAAATTAAGAATGTTGCGCAAAAAATCAGAGAATTTAAGAAAACTTGAAGACTAGGTATCTAGGTTACTTACTACTACTACATATACATACATTACACTACATACATACATTACTACTTCATACTGCAACTAAACGGCTGGATGGATTTGAATGAATTTTTGTGAATGTGTTCAAGTGAGGACCTGGATAATTTAGATTCACAAATCAGCCCGGCAGATGACGCTGCAGTCGGTATCTAGGTTATTTATAGGGATTCGAGAATGGTTTAGATTCACAATTGGACCCGGTAGGTGGCGCTATTTGGGTAGGACAATAACATAACTTGAGAAAGTAGGTGGCGCTGCGATCGATTTCAAGGACAATTCCTTTTATTTTATTTGAATAGAACTGTTGGATCAGCTAGTAAATATATAAATTTCTTGCGTACCTGTGTATGTCACTGAACTCCTCCTAAACGACTGAAGCGATGTTGGCGAAATTTTTTGTGTGTGTTCAAGGGGATTCTGATTTAGAGAGAATGGTTTAGGGGGAGAATGATTTAGATTCAATTGGACCCGGTAAGTGGCGCTTTATTTTAACAGAACAATGTCTGTTGGATCGGCTAGTTATATATAAATATATATATATATACGAATTATAGGTTGCTTTATAAGACAATGATAATATTTTTATAAATATTCTTAAAGAATTTTCATATTTTAAATAAGTGACTACGACATTATTACTAACTAACTAAGTACTGAATTAGGGAAAAAACTTTTTTTATGTGATTTGATTGGGCGAATAATTTTTTTCTTTGATTTGCAGCAATAAAAGCCATTTTAATTACATTTTTATCAATTGCTGTAATACTTAACTAATTAGGATTCAAAATACGAATAGCTATAAAATTAATAAAACTGAATCATAATCTTATCATGGTTTTTCTGCCAAGACGAGAACATCAAGCCTCGGCAACCAATTTATTTTAAAATAAAAATCGATTACATGGAATAATAAAATCGTTGCAAATAAACACAGACAGCACTAAAGTGGATGCTATGACTGTCATCTGTCAGTCAGTTTCCATTCCCATTCTGGTTGACACTTTGTTTTGTTTGTGGTTTTTTAAAAGTGATAGAAGCACCTTCACGCGTTAGAAAGTGGTGTTTATTTGTAAATATTGTAAAATTGTAAATAACGATTTTATAAACTATTTCAATGTTCGGTGTATTATTAAAACATCAGTGAAAGTGTTTTATGGCTAAAAGTGATATTTTAAGGACGTACTGCTGTTTTTTTGAGGTGAGTTTACGAACGTATGAACAAACACCTGTAGTATAATGCGTAATAATTTATATCATATGTTAATTAAATTTAGCGTTGATTATGTACTTAGTGTGATTTAAATTTCATAATAGTTTTAAAATTGTGATATTATTGAAAACAAGCGAGATGCGTTGTTTCGGATAACCTTGAACAAGTGTCATATTCGATTTTAGGCAGTTTAAGGCTTACAATGTAGGTACTATTGCATTAATTACTAACACACGAGACAAATAATTCACATCACACCCCATATTGCCACGACATTTTCGTCGATCTATTTTTGCATATACACTGTCTTAAATATTGAAAATGTATTATAAAAAAGTTATAGATTATGCTTCGAATATTTGTAAATTATCATTGCAGCACTACGCCGCTGCTTTTATATAAACTAGATGTACTCGCGTGGTCGTTGAATTTTGTATTTCATTGTAAATAAAACTACGTATTTTATTGCGTTTTGATCATGGGCGGACCATGAATGCTGTAAAGTATTCGAAACATTGGCAATCAAAAAACAAATAGAGACGCGATAAAATCCGTAACGCAGTTTTATTTACAATGTGTAATACTCGCATAAACTTCAGAATACAATTATTAAATTTCACAGAACTTTTTTTAGTCCAATATGTTAGGATTAATATAATTCTATATGCTGTTGCACAGTATAGGGTATTATTATACAAAATTTTGGGATATTCTTAATAATTCATGCATGATTCGGGAACAAATTAGGTGATAGGCAGGCCAATTTTCAGTAGTGATTGCAATCAGTTCTCTCTATGATTATAACACCAATACTAACTTTTTCTCAAATATCACAATGTACAAAGATTTTATCGCTACTGTTTTATCATTAGTACAAAACATATTATATGCAGAAACTGCTATCAAACAAACTGATATTTAGATTATATTTTTTTAATAATTTTTTTAGATTCCTCAAAAAATATGAAAGCTTAAAGGCCTAAACTGTTTATACACTTTCTTGCATTGGCCATACTTCAAACTTTACGCTATTTGAGATTTCAACAGTAAACTTGACAGGCTGTCAATATCTCCACAATATCAAAACTCTTTAACCAAAGAAGTTCTTATAAGATTTAACGCTGAGGTCTCTAATTTCCCCCCTATATAAATCTTGATTTCTTCATCAGTCTATCTAGTCTTCATAAGTCTATTGTTGGACATAGACTACATTATGCCACACTTGTCCGGTGGCTTTGATGATGATAGTTGACATTATGGGTTCACAACGGAAGAGTGATTCTACTAATGAACACTATTAATGAATTTCAACTGCCATAGGACGATAATGGTTAATAGCACAACTACTAATGAATTTCAACTGCCATAGGACGATAATGGTTAATCGCACAAAGGTGGGTGACGTATTAAACCATCACTGCACGTGGAAAGGATATTATTTCCAAAACAATAACAGTATTTGTATGAAAAACTGATTATAAGAAAAATAGTGGTTCTAATCTGTTACTAAATATGAACAATATAGATTTGAAATCAAATCATTTATTATGTATAAGCTCAATAAGGATACCTACATATTGTCAATTTCTTTGAAATTAATCTAATACTCTACTTTCGATCGCATCACGGCCACAAAAGATGCGCCAAGATGTTCTGGCAACCAACTTAGCGGGTCTTTCATTTTTAAAATTTTTTCTCAGCAAATTACTTCCTTTAAATAAGATTGTAAGTATATTTGACAAGTATTAGCTCCAGCCTTTCACACTCCCTAGCCCAGGCCGCGGGTGACGCGGCCATGCGAGGAAAGACCGACGTCCTCCCCGAAGGGGGCGTGCTTACGTCCCTCTGTCGCCCCGGACGGAGTGGTGCGAGGAGTGACAGGACACCCTTAAATGATTTAACTACTACAACAGTCATCACTCCCCCAACCACTTTAAGGGAAAGGGATAGACCTGCTCCACAAAGCTTACAATAAGCACGACCTAACCAACTACAGACAGATTGCTAACATCAAAAAACCCAACTTCGTTAGGCAAAAAGCGCTATGCTGTACAATTATAATAAACCAGTGGATCAGTGCCAGCAATAGTAATTTACAAGCCTGTTCATCACTTTTTGATATTTCACAATAAAATATACTTAGAATGCATTATCAGCCATTGTTACGTATCACAATTGCAAAAAGTATATCCATTAGTCATCTATTGAACATAAATATCAGGTATATGAAATTAGTGTGTAAAAATATTTACACTGATAACTCATATCAGCTGTGTATATGTTACAGTTAACAATTAATATATATATACATATTTTTCTAACAAAGTCTGATATATGTGCGGCATATTGTAAATAACAACCTAAATATTAAAGTTGAGTCATTCATTAACCCTTAACATTCCGTTGGCTCCGCTAAAGAGTCATCCGTCATTTGTTCCTTAACTCCGTTGGCCCCGCTACGGAGCCATCCGTCATTTGTTCCTTAACTTCGTTGACTCCACTATGGAGCCATCCGTCATTTGTTTCGTAACTCCGTAGGCTCCGCTGCGAAACCCAATGTTTGTAACATGACTAGGCTTAAGATTTTACGGAATCGTCGGCAATTGTTATCTGTAGTTAAATCATGCTCAGTATTGCTACTGTTACGATTGAATAATTATTTGACCCATTTTATGGTTAGCAACATGGAGGAAAATAAATATTATCATGAGAATATAGAGTTGTGATAATGAAGATGTCTTTGGTTTTCCATTGTTAGAAGATATTGTGGAAGAAGACAGTGTTGATTATAATTCTGACACTTCAAGTAATGGTACTGAAATTATACTAGGTACCAAAGAGATTACGAATGATAGTTGAAGCTGAAAGCAGAACATCGCTGTAAGACTTAGATGAATGGAGCGATGTCACGAAAGAATTAGATATTCCGGCTAGAATACATTTTAGTGTAGGGCCTAAAAATAAAAGAAAATCAAAAATATTTACAAGTACGTGTAATTCTTCGCACTTAAGATAAGACCCTTTTGCACTCGTTGCGCTGTAAAAATGCGCCAGTTGCTGGTAGGCAGGTGTACAAAAACAAGCGCTGAGGGTTTAACTTCATTTTCATGTTGAGTTCGGAGTCTCTCTACAGATAAATCGTCTATGAAATTACTGTACTCTGTCAAATAATAGTTATTTATACAAAATGTATTGTTACTATATTTAGCACATGGTATAATTTAAGTGATTTAAGCAGTGCAGCACCTACATGTGGTGACGGAGTAAAAATGCGATTCACCACTCTCTATTTTGCCCGTGGGTGTCATAAAAGACGACTAAAGGATATAATTTGCATATAACATCCATGTGAGAGAATAAAATTCGAAATAAATCCCTATAACCAACCCAACCCGTTTAACCAGGCCCGTCGTAAGCAGGCGTGCAAAGCGTGTACCGCACATGGGCGGCACGTTTAGGGGGGGCGACAAATCGAGCGATCACGTAATTCATGGCATAATACTCACCCCAACTTAAGTAGGATAAATCATCATCATGTTGCACAAGTTTTGTCAATACTTTTATGACTGGCGTCATCAACCCTGCTTAGGAATGTAATTGTTGACCAGGCGGCATCATATGGAATTGGCCAAAGTCGATGTAAAGCCGTCAGTCGTCTTTTACGACGTCCACGAGCAATGTAAGGTTTAGTCTAATTCGGCACCGTCACGATACAGTAAAAAACAATCTACAATTAAGTAATTTTAATATTGGCTTAATTTTACATTTAAACATTTAACAGACAATATTTAAACAATATATCAATTAGTAATTGACATATTAGCACCTACCTAATCGAAGGTGTGCCATGGTGATAACCGTGCTCCTCAAAGTAACCTCATATTGATAAGTTATCATTTAATATTTACCACTGTGTTACCGATAAGTGTTATTTAATTTATATTTCAAAGTTTTACTAATAACGTAACTGGCCAGTCCTTCTTGTTAGGTGACCGTAGTGTAGCCGCATTCCGTCATTCAGTCTGACAACAGGGCAGCGTGAGAAACCATAATCTCTTTTTGAGCTGACTATTATCTCACCATACATTTAAATTCATAGAACCGCCTGATGGCGTATTTTTCTGAATATCTATTTCATAACAACGTACCTTCATGCCTAACCTTAAAGGTGTTGACTGTTCTCGGTTCTCACCCGCTTTAAGACAACGATATCTGATACATATTGTAAATAAATTAATATTTTACGGATTTTGTCGTGTTTGTATTTTAATTTTTGATTTTATCCTTTAAATACTAGTTTTTCCTTTTCTCATATATTATGGCGAACTACTGTTTGAAATTGATTTTTTTATTTATTATATGGCAACAGTTTCTTAGATGAGTAGTGCAAGTCTCTTTCTGCATCTTTATAAGATAGATATATATAGATACCTATTGTAAATAAAACCGTTTTTACTGATTTTGATACGTTTGTATTATGATTTTTGATTACCCGAAGTTTAAGATTATTTTACAGCGTTCACGGTCACAGGCGGACTGCCTGTAAAATTAGTTTTATTTACAATGCAAATATTTACTAGCGTAAACATTAGGAATAGATACCTATGCAAAATTTCACAATATTCGGTTTAGTAAAGGCGCGATGTGGTAATAAAGATATAAATAAACAAACATAAAGCCCTCATAATATCAGTTAGCTTGCTTCCATTTATGTCAATGTGGAAACACTATTTCTTATTAAAATTCAACGTGAAAAAGGCCTATGAACATATTTTCTATTTCTAAACGCTCGCATAAATGCGTATGCCTATAATCACGTATAAATTGGTACCCAACCTTTTGCTAAAATTTTAAAGCTATCGATATAATTTTATAAATTTAAACAATCGAAATTTATTGTTTTATTGGATTTTACGCCCACAGAAAATTATAATGAAGTTATATTTCTTCATGAACTGCTCTACAATTAACAATACATAATGTAGCCATTGAGTGCGCCTGCTGAATGCCAACTAGTAACACAATAAGACTTTCTCCCGGGTATGCATTGACATGTATAGAAATATTAACGGTTCGCACTAACACAAAAAAGTATGCGAAAGTTGTTGCACGTTCTAATATCGTTTTGACGGAGCCTCTGTATTAACTTTTTAATTTCTTCAGTTTTATTGATAAATCCATACTAATATTGTAAATGCGAAAGTAAGGATGTTTGTTTGTTTGTAACGCTTTCACTCTTAAACCACCAAACCGATTTCAAAAATTCTTTCACCAATGGAAAGCTATAATATCAGGGAGTAACATAGGCTATATTTTATCCCGGTATTCCCACAGGAACGGGAACTACGCGGGTTTAAGCGACTGAAACCGAAGCGAAGCGAGGGCGGGTTGCTAGTAAATCGATAATCTTATTCGTCTTTCTACAATCATAATGCTCATACAACGAAGTTATACTGTTAAAGTCTCAACTATTAGGGCTTAAACATCCTTTAATAAGTAAGGACAATCAGACACCATCCAGATTACCATTATTAGTATAAGGTTTGATTCGAATTTCCTTTTTTTTATCCGTCATCAGTCATGACACAATACATTGTATCAGTCTAATGACGATAATAGTTCATTCTCATATATATCACACCAGGGCTCCAGCCTCCTCCGTAGTGTCATGGAAATTGATCTACTATACCACGCTGGTCAGAGGGATTGTTATATTGGTCTTATAACGATCCGTCAGTAAAAGAAGTGTTGTTGACCATTATATTCTCACTCAGTCACCACGCGGTTAATTATTATTGCAGAGACTAATTTAATTGTGAAAATCATTTTAATTTGACCAATTGATAGAAGTTTTTAGCAGCTTGTCAAGGCGCCTAGGAGGTAGTGGTAGTATTGACGTGCGTAACTAACCCTACATCACTCGCACATACTCGACTTAGTCGTGCTTCACCGATTAATTTATAAATATTTTATAAATATTTTATTTAAAAATTGATAACATTAGACTTCATCAAACTCGTTGAGGTATTACGTTCTACATAAAAACGATACATGGCGCTTGTCGCGAAGGGAGAACAATAAAATTGTAATTATAAGGCCCACCAAGCATGTAATCAATATACCACACATTTCAAGAAAGAAAGTAATATGTTAGAAGATCAAGATAGAATAAGATATAAGGAAAGATATAAGTAGCCTCTAGAAGTACAACTTGCAATTTCCCCCAGAACTGAACATTCATTCGACACACATTAAATAGTGGTAGGATCACACTGTTGACAGTTGCCTGTCTACAGCCGCAGGCCGGTCCGTCCGGGGTAGTACCACACTCTCCAAGAAAATCGACGTCTGAGTAGTAGCAATTTGTTACTGCGCTTCGTTCGCTGAGCTAGAAAGCCGGAAGCCCTTTCCTGAGGGTGTTTGCGTGTGGTAGGTTTTGGTGATGCCTTTAGTTTCACCGAACCTCATTGCACGCATTCACACTTTCTTCACGGTAGGCAGCGGCCCATCAAAGGCCTATGAGCGGCAGTATCACTTACCATCAGGTCTACTCTTTGCTCCTTTGCCAACGTTTGCAATAAAAAAAAAACACGCGTTTCGCCTCTGAATGAAGCATTCTCAGGACGGTTCAGGCCTTGAATTTGAGACCGCTCCGTCCTGGAGATCCTATTCCGTATTCCTTCCTTTCTTGATATATGTGTGTGGTATATTTATTAATTGTGGTAATTAAGAAAGGAAGATTCTTAGGTGAGCCTGCCTTCCTTCAATTTGAAATAAAGATTTTTAATTTAGGAAATTATAGTGCTAGTGCCGCGAAGCAAAACTTCTTTAATTAATATTTGCGCTTGCAACTTCGTTAGTTCATATTTGCACGACTAAATACGTATATAACTCTTTGGAGTTATTTGCATACCCGTGGTACAATTTTATTAAAATGAATAAGACCTACAGTTACCCTACATTAAAAATACTCATACACAACACTTATTTCGCGTTTTGGTAAGATACTAATCATTTCACCAATTATGCTGTTTTATGTCGTTTTTGTCAGAAAAATACTAAATATCTTTATACTGATACTAGCAGCGCCCTGCACTTTTACCCGCATAGTTCCCCTTCCCATAGGAATATCGGGATAAATTATAGCCTTTTTTTTTTTTTTTTTTTATGGGTGGGCTATGGTAAGCGCACGCGCGGTCCAGTCCGTCCGGGGCGATGAAAGGACGGCGCGCGGGCCCATAACCCACCCGTACCCACGTCACCTCGTTGTTGGGCCGACCACCGGAGCAGATGTGACTTGTCGTCAGTGGTCGGCCTGACGGAATACCCTTTCGGGTAACCTCACCTCTCGACGTCTTGGGACGTCGGTCGTCGTCGCGCGGTCAGCCTCTCTGCGGGTGACGGACAATTCCCCGGTCCAATCACCCGCGGCCTCGGCTAGGGCGGCATTAGGCGCAGATACTCGCGCCTGCGCCGCCCGAGTCGCCGGCGGCGGAACGTGTCGCCGAATAGGAGCTCTACTCGCACACGATCCGCCGCCTCCTTCCGTGAGATTACGGCCTCACAGAAGGCGGCGACCGCGTCCCAGCTCCTGATAAATTATAGCCTATGTGTTATTCTGACATGTAAGCTGTATTATTGTGAAATTTCATCAAAATCCATACAGTAGTTTTTGCGTGAAAAAGCGACAAACATACTCACTCACATACTCACAAACTTTCGCGTATATAATATTAGTACCTTTTTTTTTGTGGGTGGGTCGCGGTCGGCGCGCCTCCGCACCACTCTGTCCGGGGCGACAGAGGGGCTTAAGCACGCAACTCCCGCGACCCACCCAAAAACCACGTCGCCTTCGTCGTTGGGCCGACCACTGGAGCAGCGTTAACTTGTCGTCAGTGGTCGGCCCGACGGAATACCCCCTATTGGGGTACCCTCCCATCGACCGACGACCCCCCTCAGGAAGGACGTCGGTCTTTCCTCACGCGATCAGCCTCTCGGCGGGTGACGGACTAATCCCCGGTCACGTCACCCGCAGCCTCGGCTAGGGCGGCATGAGGCGCAGATAGTTGCGCCTGCGCCGCCCCAGTCGCCGGCGGCGGATCTCTTCATCGAGGCTGCGCTCCTCGCGCAGGCGATACGCCGCCTCCTTCCGCGAGATCACTGTCTCGCAGAAGGCTGCGACCGTGTCCCAATTCCCGACGCTGTCGACCATCGCCCTAGCGATAGCCGGCAGCGTCAGGTCCGTACCGATGATTGCGACGAGTTCACAGCGCTGCAATAATATTAGTACCTAAGATTTATTACTTTGTGAAAAAATATATATCTAAATATTACATATAAAAATATTTGGGATCTAGGATATTTGTATAAAATATATGTAAATTTAGGCAATCGGTCTGGGCAGTTTTCTTTTTTATAAAAATAATTCGTTGACATGAAAACATGAAAGTCACGGCAGCGATCGACATAAAACTCTGTGACGAATGATTGGCAGTTCGCCAACGTCCTCGAATATTTCCTAGTATCATTGTCTCTGTATTTGTTGTACCTTCTTTAATACATTTTAGTATGTAAACTACATTATTTATATATTTCTTTGTCTCCATTTCAAATATCTAACAATATTCATTATCATAATACTCGCGTAAACATCAGAAATCATTCATCATCATCGCAGCCCATATACGTCCCACTGTTGGGCTCGGGCTTCCACCAATGGGAGGGCATTTGACCTACCATGCTGGTCAGACATGTAGGTATAGAGTTTCATTTCGAGTTTTCCTTCTCTTGCACAGATCTTATGTGCATATTATATCCCTTAGTCGTCTTTTACGACATCCACGGGCAAGATAGGGAAATATCAGCTTGATAGAATTTTCATTTAGAGAGTGAAGTGGGTGTCAATTAATCTTACTATTTTAATTTCTCGATTGTTGCGGCTTGTTTTGTTTTCTAATATTGAAGATTATCACGCAATTAGTCTTTTAGAATCCTTTGGGACAGAAACAACTGTTGTCAAGATAAATAAATAAATAACATTTTTAGAGAATCTGTCGATTATTTGCTGTCCCGCAACAATATTGTTTTTCCGTGTGGTGACGCAATAAGAATACAATTCACCACGCCCTGTCTTGCCCGTGGATGTCGTAAAAGACGACTAAGGGATATAATACGCATACAACATCTACGCAAGAGAAGAAAAACTCGAAACAAAGCCCTATAATATGTCTTACCAGCATAGTATGGTCAATTTCCCTCCCATTGTGGATGAGGCTCGAGCCCAGCAGTGGGACGTGTTCGAGCTGAGATGATAATGATAATCAATGGCTCGCTTAAAAGGTTGAACATCTTTTCAACACCATATCTGTCGATTTTTGAGCTTAAAGTTGTGGAGCTAGTAGACAAAATCTGATGTCTCTAAGACCATAACTTGACAGCAAAAAAATAAATTTTAAACAGAACAACTCTTGACGACATTAACATTTTACCAGTATGTATGTCCCAAGTAACTTTCTAAATTGAAACGCAGCGGCGCGTCGTAATTTTGTTAAGTGTTATTTACATTACATGGGTATCGAATCAAAGGCTGCTGCTTCATAAATTGTAAACTAGTCCCGTCATCCACTACGTTATCGAGATACATGTATCGTGTTCATTTCGTATTAAGTATAAAAATATCTTTAAGAACTCGAGACAGCAAACGTTCGACTGAAACAACAAAGCGATTTAAAAATACAACATTACAGACATTAAAAATATCGTAGTGCACAGTACGTGGGCATTTAAAAGGATAAATATATTTTCTGAACACGTGTTAACATTGCCGCAGAAAAATTTCCATTGCTATATAGCAGCAAACTTGCAAGTTTCTAAATCTCGTTAAAATTGAACAAGTCTTTGGAGGTCGGTAAACTTTTTTAAAACAAGCAATCAGCCCATCGACGTCCACTGTCGGCAGCAGGCTCCCCCATTATGGGGTTTTGCATGACGTGACAGAATAAGGATACAATTCACCACCCTCTATCTTACCCGTATGTGACGTATAAGACGACTAAGGAACGTGATAAGCGTAACATTTCAAGCCTTTATTACTATTATAGTATAACAATAATGATGTCTCACTAATGGCTCCTTCGATACCCTTCGTATAGTGAAAACGAGTAAAATTAAAAAAAATCATTTAAATAAATCTCGGGTTGGAAAAGGGCTTTCAGCAGTTTACACTTCTACATTGCTCGCTTAAGCGCTCACATTTGTCTCACATATGTGCCGTATAAAGAAAACCTTTTCAAAATTTGACCCACTTCTTGACCGTAGAGCAAAGGGACGATATATTTTGTTATACTTTTTGCAAAGAATATTTTCCACTCTACGAGCCAGGCACAAATTTTGTCCATCATTTCCTCTTGGGCGATAATTCGTAAAATCAGTGACGATCTATGGACTTAGAAACTTAAAAGCGATTTACGAGTTATCACCTGAAAATCTATTGTTGGCTCGCGGACTACATATTGTGCGTATGAAATACATGTCTCTCTAGTTATCCAAGCCGTTGAGCCATACTAGGGGGACAAAAACGCCACACATATGAACACAACCCAATAGTAATAGTAATTGCAGGTAATGCAATAACATAGTTTATAGTTTGACAAGCACGTTTTTAAAATCAAAATATATATTATTTATTGCCAGCGACAATAATAATCGTGTCAGTATTTATTAATAGGCAAAAGGAACAATGTTGTTGAAATGAAGAAACATTGTGAATCTTATCACAGACCTCCATAAATAGTGCTTCGAGAAACTAATAAAAAAATGGCGTCATAAAATTAACATAAAGAATATCAATATCATCTGTGGCACATTAATATGCCAACGCCGGCACAACGCTATGAAAAGTAATATCCCCAAGCGTGTCGTATAAGTAATTCAATGTCATCCCCATTCATGGTTTTGACCGTCATATTATTAAAGGCGAGGGTCGCGTCACAGTGCTGATGTCATAAAGGATAATATTATATTTTGTTCCATAAATTCCTTACATTCTTTTCAGGTCACTCATTGAGGAAAATTCCAGATTCGAATACGACTCCCTCAATGGATAAAACGAAGTTTTTTTTTATTGCAAACGATGGCAAACTAGCAAACAGTACACCTGATGGTAAATGTTGCTGCCGCTCATGGACCTTTTGCAAGGCCGCTGCCTACCGCGAGGACAGTGAAGGGAGTGTGAATGCGTGCAATGAGGATGGATGATACCAAAAACACCACTAAAAGCCACCACACACAAACACCCTCAAAAAGTTAGGATTTCTGCTCTCTCGCTCACCGAACGAAGCACAGTAACAAATCGCTACTACTCGGACGTCGATTTTCTGCGAGAGTGTGGTACTACCGCGGACGGACCGGCCCGTGGCTGTAGACAGACAACTGCCAACAGTCTGGTCCTAACACAAACTAAATAGTAGTTTGGAACTATATTTATTAGATTTACTCCTATATATTCATCAGCCTATCGACGTCCACTGTTGGTTAGGCATGTCTTCTCCAAGAACGAATAATGTCAAAATCGCCACGCTTGCCTGGAATAATAATCGCAGTTAGTGTTATAAGTTTACCTGGAAAGTACTGCCCGTCCTCCTGATGAGAAAACATTTAATTAACACCTTAAACGTCACTCTGAATTTTCAGTTTTCCATTTGGGCCATGGGGGACACCATGTAGCCGACATACAGTTGTTCCGTTGGAGCCCTAGCACCGTGTGACCGCGAACCAGGGGCAACTTTAAGCAAAATAAGGTCACAAATTACTTCTCTTCGGTGTTTACTACGTGATTCACCATATTTTAAAGTCCAAGCGATTTTATGCTGGCTTCATAAACTAGATAAGTGAAGCCCTCATGGCGTTCAACGTATTAAGAAAATCTATACGTAATTTTGAAAAATATTTAAATTACATTCGGTGTACCTATTGAGGAGGTTAACAATTTTCCGTTAATCTCAATCAAAGATATTGACCTGATAACAATGGTACAACCTCACATATATAACGTACTAGCGGCGCCCTGCCGTTTCACCCGCAGTTCCTCTTCCCGTGGGAATATTGGGATAAATTATAGCCTATGTATTATTCTGATATGTAAGCTATATTATTGTGAAGTTACATCAAAATCCATTCAGTAGTTTTTGCGTGAAAGAGGAAGAAACATCTTCACATACTCACAAACTTTCGCGTTTATCATATTAGTAGGATTCCAGAAAAACAGAAATATTTCAATAGGCCGTTTTCAAGTAATCGAGTAACATGTACATAAAAAAAATTGTGACATAAAACCCTATTGTCTTATTGAAGGTAGATGTATAGAAATTAAAAATACGTTCTGATTTCAACTCATTAAATATATTATTAATCTGTTAATAAATAAAATTGGTAGTTTAAAAAGCAAATATAACCTTGCCGACGGCAAGGATTGTTGATTTTGCACAGCGGCAAAACTTACGAAACACGAGCTCAGAATGCAAGCAATCTAGTTAATGCATTGAAGAATCGAATTACTATGCACCTACTCGATGTTGTGTGAACATGCCATTGTGTCAAATGACACTTAGGTATATAATTGCATTACATATTAGTATATATTTAAAAACTTTCCATGTGATGACGGAGTAAGAATACAATTCACCAACCCCTATCATGCCCATGGGTGGCGCACAAGGCGACTAAGTGATATATATTATGCATGTTTTATTTTGTGGGTGGGCTGCGGTCGGCGCGCCTCCGCACCACTCCGTCCGGGGCGACAGAGGGGCTTAAACACGTAACTCCCGCAACCCACCCGAAAACCACGTCGCCTTCGTCGTTGGGCCCACCACCGGAGCAGAGTTAACTTGTCATCAGTGGTCGGCCCGACGGAATATCCCCTACTTGAGGTACCCTCCCGTCGACCGACATCCCCCCCTCGGGGAGGACGTCGGTCTTTCCTCACGCGGTCGGCCTCTCGGCGGGTGACGGACTAATCCCCACTCACGTCACCCGCGGCATCGGCTAGGGCGGCATGAGGCGCAGGTAGTTGCGCTTGCGCCGCCCCATTCGCCGGCGGCGGATCTTCTCATCGAGGCTGCGCTCCTCGCACAGGCGATCCGCCACCATATATTATGCATGTAACATTTCTTCAAAGGAAAGAAAACAAAACCCTATATCAACCCACAAAATAAGATCCTATAACAACCTATCTGACTAGCGTGGTATAGTAGGTCAATTTTCCTCCCGCTATGAAGAAGGCTCCAGTGGGACGTATGTGAGCTAAGACGATGATTTGAAGTAAAGTATGACAATCTGTGTGGTAATAGTGTAAGAATATAATTTCCCTTTAGTCCGTCGGTGTCGTATAAGCCGACTAAGGGATATGATATCCAGGTAACATTGATGCAGGTGATAGTAAGATGTCGTGCCCATATTACGTAAACTGTTCAGAGGAGAGAGAATTTTCCAAAATACTACGTTTGATCAATCATCTGAACACCACAAAAAAAAAAAACAATTCCATAATCATCAATATCGGTCCAGCTATTCAGGCGATGTTCCGTCAAATTCGTGTGTATTTGCACAGGCCACAGGAGTTACCCGTACAAATAAATAAAATTGAAATGTCTGTTTATAATGTCAAAATACTGGGCTTTTTGATGCTCACACGGTTAGGTACATATTTGCACGACACCTATGCCTAAACCGGAACCCGGTTTCAAAATTTATTGTCTGTCTGTTTGAGGTAATCTTCAAAACGACTGGACCGATTGCGATAATATTTTACTACCAGGTAGCTGTCTATATATAGAGTAACTTAGCTATGTTTTATCCCGGTATTCCCAGGAATAATGCGGGTAAGGCGATTGAAACCGAAGCGAAGCGAGGGCAGGTTACTAGTTTATGTATAAAAAGCATATTATTATCATCTTAGCCCATATATGTTACACTATTGGGCTCGGACCTCCTCTTTTATTAGAGAGAATATGACCTACTATATTATGTTGGTCAGACGTGGCATAAGGTTTGATTTTGAGTCTTCCTTGTTATATCATCATCATCATCTTGCTCTTATCCCAATTACTTGGGGTCGACGCAATATATCATCTGTTTTGACATATTGCAAAAAGTTTCGGCAATGACTTTTATGACCGGCCGCCTGCCTGACGTCAACCCTCCTTGGGAATGTAATCGTTGACCCAAATGGTACCAGATGGAGTTGGTCCGGGTCAATCTAGGGCTCTTAGTCGTCTTTTACGACACCCACGAGCAAAGCAAGGGTTGGTAGTATTCGAAGCCGCTACCACACAGCAGGTTATATACAGATTGCAAATGTTATATACATATTTTATCAATTAATGGTGCTGAATTGTATTCTTACACTGTCATCACACGAAATAAAGTTAGAAAAAATAAAAAGATACATAAAGATATTCGCCCGATATGCCTCTTAATATTTACATATCGTTTTGTTATTTACAAACGAAGATTAATCTCGTAATAAATAGATCGTCATCCATTTTGATAATTTGACGTGATTGCCAGATTACGTTTCAATTCATACTATAGTACAATGTCGTTTTTTTGTATATAGAAACCTTGTCAGTCTGTTTCCTCATTGTTGTTACGGTGCCGTAAACACAGGTATGAGTCATGTTTGTAGATAGTCTGCCCGTGTTACAGTGGCTCTTATCAATACAACGGAATTTAATGGAGGGGGCTTGAGATACATAACGATAATTAATATAATTATATGATAAATTATTTATCATTAAATTGTCATTATATCATCGTGTTTAATGCAAATAAGCAGTGCATATACTTACTGACTTTGATAGAATTACATTACATTACACATTACACTGAAACAACAAAAATACAACATAAAAAGTGCGCTGTTGACGCGAGTATTACATATAAAATAAAATAGTTTTTACAGGTTTGAAATAAAACTATTTTTACATCTTTTCTTGTGTTCGTATTCGATTTTGCTGACGTTTCGAACATATTTCAGCGTACATAATCCCGAAAGGACTGTTTTTCCCTGCCCAAACGCGTGAGAAGCCAAAAACTAGTTTTATTTTAAATATCACTCATATTTAAATGAAGTTAATCATGCAGTCTTAAGAACTTTTTTTTTGGGTTGGGTTGCGGTCGGCGCACTCGCACCACTCCGTCCGGAACGACAGAGGGTGTAAGCACGCACACCCGCAACCCACCCGAACACCACGTCGCCTTCGTCGTTGGATCGACCACCGGAGCAGGGTTACTTATCGTCAGTGGTCGGCCCGATGAAATACCCCCTGAGGAGTACCCTCCCATCGACCGACGTCCCCCCCTCGGGGAGGACGTCCGTCTTTACTCGCGCGGTCGGCGGGTGACGGACTAACTCCCCGGTCCCGTCACCCGCGGCCTCGGCTAGGAGTCTTAAGCACTGACGTTCCGTCCTAACTATAGTGGGCGCAATTCCCCTGCGGGACAATTATTTGTGTGATTTTCATTTGGATACAACAATAGTCAGGACAACTATTGTTCTAGTTCATATTCGTTAATGTATCCTTGTCGTTACTGAGTAAGAATACAATTAACCACCCTCTCCCTTACACATGGATGTTAAAACGACTAAGGGATATATGCGGATAATATCGATACAAGAGAAGGAAAACTCGATATAAATCCCTATTCCAATACCAGTGTGTTATAGTAGGTTAATTGCCCTCCCATTGAGGTCTGAGCCCAACAGTGGGACTTATACATGCTGAGATGATGATATCTATATATATAAAAGGAGAAGCTGACTGACATATCAACGCAGGGCCTAAACTATAAGGGTTAGAAACTTGAAATTTTGCACAGGGGCTCCTTTTATAACGTAGGGGAGCACTAAGAAAGGATTTTTGAAAATTCATCCCCTAAGGGGGTCAAACGGGGGTGCAAAATTAGTATGAAACTTTGCCGTTTTTAAAGTTATTCTAATAAATTTAGTACGAAGGTTCTTCATTGAGTGGTCTGCATGGAGTGTCTGTGTCCTGCGAGTGCAGAAGATAGTTTTAAGACAAGTGGTGAGAACTCGCGCACACAAGTGTACCGTACAGGGCCATTGATCGAACCAGTTTCCCGTACGACATTTATCACCGCGTTAACGAATCGGGGAGTAATATACCG
Organism: Lymantria dispar; assembly: GCA_032191425.1. Classification (NCBI taxonomy): domain Eukaryota; kingdom Metazoa; phylum Arthropoda; class Insecta; order Lepidoptera; family Erebidae; genus Lymantria; species Lymantria dispar. Next base: position 9,218,394 of record CM063452.1, on the reverse strand, counting down.
TCGCCCGTCGAGTACTAAACCCGAATATATTATCTGGTGCTCGATCGAGTGGAACCGAATCAACGGTGATTGCTATGGCGACGGTCTATGAAACAGCAAATCATTCGTTTTATATAAGGCTACTCTAGGCGACCACGTGGCTCATCGAATCGTCACCTCGATACCGAGTGTGGCCAAACGTATCGCTTATTTAAATTCAACCCGTAGAGGGTCCAGCCTCAGCTAATGTACCATACAATCACCCGCAAGTACGAGCTCAGCTGTGAGCAGTACAGCATAGGTGTTAGCACAAAGTCTTCTGCGCGCTTCAAGTAGAGGCCACTGCGCCCCTTCAGTTAATCTGGAGTCCGCTGCCTTAGGTATAGAACCATCCCCTGATAACAGCGTCTCCCTGATATACCAGATGTGCATCAAATCATCCAGAGCAACAGTGAGCCTGTAGAACCCTGAACACACTACCTACACAGTTATCTGCGATTGCTTCTGCCACACATGATTTCTACGCGGACGAAGTCGCGGGCAAAAAGCTAGTTGTTTATAAAACTTTTGCAACTCAAATGATATCTTTAACTAAAATACTGGTAAAAAATTATACACCATTACCATATTAGTATTATTGTGTTTTTCGCCACAGTTTACCATGTACGGTCGCTGGCAAAGAGCATTAAATTTTATTGTAGGAGTAGAATATGGTATGCCAACCATGATTGACCGATTGTGGCCACCTACTTGTGGCTACCAGTCAATTAAATCTTAATGTTTACATCGTTGATCTACATTATAATAAAACTTCTGCAGCGATACTTTTATTTCATTTTTTATACATATTTTTCTACTGGCGGGCTATAAGTCTTGTCGTCCACTGACCTATGGCCACACAATTCGTTCTTCTCTTCTGCTTGTAGACTATTGGTGCGTTAGGTATTTATATATTTCAATTATCAGCCTTTTTTTTGATAGTCTACAAACACCGCCCAATCTGTCCGGGTGACGGATGAGCGGTGTAGCTCGAGCAGCCCCATAATCCACCGTATTCCCTCTCCATCACCATTGGGCCGACCACTGGTATCGATTCCTTGACATCCGTGGTCAGCCCGGCGGGTTACCCTTTCGGGTATTGTCCTCTTTGACGCCCCGGCAACAAGACAGTGTTGCCGGAGCGTCGCCCTCACGCGGTTAGCTTCTCTGTGGGTGGCGGACTAATCCCCAGTCCGTCCATTCGCTCAATTATCTGCCTGCCACTTTAACCTTTTGAGTACATAACCCCTCATTCTCAATGAATCCTAGAATATCGTTATCGGCGACCTAATGATAGTCGATCCATGGAGAACTATATTCTGCTGAAACACCTTCACCGCCATCAACTTTATACTTATAATGTAGTCAGCGGCAAGCATTGATTTATTTAATAACTAACACTAAAATAAACCCTTGTATCGCTTATAAAAACGCTAATGTTTAAAATAAATAATTTTAACATCTCTAAATCCGATTACAAAATATCCTAATTTATAAGCGACAGACAATTGCCGATCACGAGTTTCTAGAATAACCAAAACTAGGAATGTTATAGATTTTTGCAAAATTTGCTGTGATCTTCAGATTTTCTCAATAGCGATTTTGAAGTAAACTGTGCCTAATCAATAGCTCGAGAGAGGCTTTGGTCAAACTAGGTGGCTTTAAAAATTATCCTCCGTGTGTTGACGGAGTAAGAATACAATTCACCACCCACTTTCTTGCCCGTGGGTGTTGTAAAAGACGACTAAGGAATTAAATATGCATATAATATTTACGCAAGAGAAGGAATACTCGCAATAAAACCCTATACCAACACGTCTGACCAGTGTGGTTATAGTAGGTCAGTTTCCCTTCTATTGTGGGAGAGGCCCCAGCCCAACAGTGGGACTTACATGGGCTATGATGATGAGTATGAAAAATTATCTAGCGAAATGTGCTTATGTTACTTTTATATGTTATTTTTATTACTGAACGACTAAGGGGAGGTCCCCTTAGTCGATCAATAATAAAAATACGAAAATATAATAAGTATGAAAAATATTACTAAAATTCGTAATGTAATTCGTGAGATGAAATACCAACGTAACCAAACACATTGGCGATTTGTCGAAATATTTATTTAACGACGTGAATATATGTAACTTGTGAATCGTAAGGCTCGAGTTTGGACATAACTATGTCATCATACTTCTAAACGTTTAGCATACAATTAGCTACACCTTTGTATAATACAAAGCATTCTGTATTCACGTGCAGTTCTAGTATACACGTATACAAATATATATTACATTTGTATACAAGTACTATGGACGTATCACGTTACTATATATTTATAACGATAACATTGCTACTATCTAATATGTTAGATTTGAAATAGTGTAAGTCCACGCCGCCTTCTGTCGTCTGGTATGTGGCCGGACCATAACGTCCAAACAAGGGCAAAACAAAAATATGACAACATGGTATAAATACAAAAATTTAAAACATTATTTAAAAAAAAAAAAATATAAAACATTATTTTTAGTCTCAGTTAATAGGGGCAACTCTATGCCCCCTAGCCGGGCAGAGTTATTATAGTAATTTTGAGTTTGCTATTGAGAATTTAATGAGATTATTCCAGATAATTATAAAAAAAATGCTGAGAACCCTAATGACATATTTTCAGGTGCGACGTGCCGGCGTGCACTCACACATCTCTCAGGAGTTATCCGAAAGCTTAATCCGCTGGGCGAGAACGCTGAAAGCCTTTTGAAGGTACCATTGACATACAACGTCAGTGGTAAGTTCAAAGGACCAGTGCTTTGCGAGGCCACGTCACTTATACTTTCTATTAAAATTTGTATTATAAAAAGTAATAATTTTTGTCCACCGTTTTACATCCTGGGATCTTACTCTTATCAGTACAATTGTTATCCAACAGGCCCAACACTGCTTTGCCGAGTTTACTAAATGTTCAAATTTAGAAAATACGAAATATTTGCACGAATATCAGATAGACATATTTTGCCGATTCTCATCTTTACTGGTTCTCGAAACTTTAAATGAAAGATTTTTGTGCGTGAGACGTTTGAAGTATTTAACATTCAGAAGGCTCGATCCATGCACGATAACAAAGCAACAGTGTTTAACAATTATTATCCGATGGCACACTTGTCAGCAGTCATAAAACAGACAATTAAACTTTTATGTCGGCGGCCCAATTGATCATTCATGGTCACTGCTTATGGGGTCTGCAAAACCTACATGTCTAGCGAATAATGCAAAACTATCGCCTGGTTTACTAAAATAGGATGAAATCACATTTTTTATGCCACATTTCACACTTTTTTTTATGGTAGGCTATGATCTGGACACACTCCGCCCAATTTGTCAGGGGCGATGAATAAGCGACGTGTGGCCCCATAATTTCCTTCCCATCACCATAGGGCCATCCCTGGTACCGATTCTGTAACATCCATGGCTGACCCGGACCACTCCACACTAAAGAATAACTCTCGCAAAACGAAGGAACATTAGTCTAGAAAGGATTTGGCACATTTTCTATTCGTTTGGTTCTTCAGTCGATATATGTCCTTGGCCACTAGCCTCCTCCACATTTGGAGGAAAAAAGCCTACCAATATAGGTACAAGACTTGAATACTCAACAAAAATAACTCTCAATAGAAACTTATTATCCAACGATGATCGATAACGTATTTTGATGAACTTGAGTAATATCAACGGTACAACTAAATCAATCCCTATCCCCACCTATCTAGAAAACTAGTTTGAAGAAAAAAATCTTATTGCTGCAGAGCATACCTAGAAGAAAACATTGCTCAATAAAATCGAAGAAGATCTTTTAATAATTGCTATTCCGATGACTATTGCGTCGAATGTTTAAAACCATCGTTTCTGCGTGTAAATATCAATGACACCGGCATAGATAAACTTATTTCTCACTACCGTATATGTTTACCAAATATAGTTCTATATAGACAACATGTGAGGGCCGAGTAAAACACTCAACGAAGTGGCAATCTGATCTATTTTAAATCGCGTGTAGGAGGCTATACGTGTGATATTGCTCATAAAGATATTTCTGGTCATAATTCGTCATTTTACTGGCAACACTATTGTAAACAATATTTGTTTTAAATAATTATTATGTCCTTAATGAATTATTAAAATGCACAAGAATAAAATACATGCTCGATTGTTCCCGGTAGATGATGGCTTAAGAATAAAGAATCGTCACTTTACTTTTTTAACGGACTTCAAAAAAGGGGGAGGTTGTCAATTCGACGAAATCTATCCTTAATGTACGTTCACCAATTACTCGAAGACTTTTGGACTGACGTGGAAAATTCTTTATTTGTTTGATAGGGTATATTTTCGGGGTGGTCCAAAAATTGAGGGTTTTCCTTGTTTTAACTGAGAATACTTTAGGATATAGTTGCTGTGAACATGTGACATTTTATCTTCAAGATAAAATGTCACATGTCCGGGATATCACATTACACTTTGACTTTATAATCCATTCAGCGTCATGGCCTGCAATCCCTTCTTCTTTACTCCAACATGCCTAAATTGAAAACTATAGTAGTTGGGATTTGCATCAAGGTGGGAGAGTATGGTGGATTCTCACATTTCGCTCCCCACGTATGCTTATCAGCCTTGCTAAAGTATATGTGTCTGTCATAAAAGGCGCAATACTAAGATTCCGCTATCCCACGGACCTCCTTTTCGGCCGTTTCCATTACAGACTCTAACTCGATCGGATTAAAATCTCGTACGGTAGTACGAACAGGCAATATATTTCCACTAACCTTTGTAATTGATAATTATAGGTTGAGTTAAATAATGTAAAGTGTAAGGAACGTCATCACCGAACTAAAATGTCCATATTCCAATTTATATGACTTTAACAGCAGAGCGCTATCGTTAAAAGAGATGGATGTAAACGCAAACATAAGGCTTTAGAAAGTCTTATGAACGTATTTATAAACTCAACAATATTCCAATTATGTCTGTGATTTAACATGAAGTATCATTTGTGTGCCAATAAGTTGCGCGCAGTTGGCTATTCCGCAAATGAATACTAGCTGTCTTCATTGCATTTGTGATATTTGAGGATATTAGCGCTGTCGTGTCTAATAGAAAATGATGATTTGTTTCAGAGTGGGTGAGCCGGTATGGTGATGGAAGCTGATCCTATTGCTGGCAAACACGCTGACGGTAAATATTTATTTTAATATAATGCGACACTTGTGTGTCACTTACAGTGTGCACTTAAAATAGATGATTTTAAAACTAAAGTCAAGGTCAATAGGTCCTGATGACTCTAGTAAAAAAAAAAGTATAATCAACCTAATATCTGTACTAATATATAAAGCGGTAGTGTGTTTGTTCTCTCATGAACTACTGGTCCGATTTGAAAAATTCTTTCAGTGTTAGATAGCCCATTTATCGAGAAAGGCTATAGGCTTATATATCATCACGCTAAGACTAATAGGAGCGGAGCAACAGTGAAAAATGTTTCAGAATCGGGTTTTTCCTTTTAAGAGCTTCCGCTGCGTGCACCACATAAACGGTTAGGTTTCGCAAAAATCATGTGTGACAGAATTGTATTATTTACCAATATTTTCACCATCTACGTAAACAAAGTCGCGGGTTAAAGTTAGCATTAGCCTAAAGTAACTGTGCCACGCGGACGAAGTCGCGGGCATAAGCTAGTATTATATATATTGTATAATATATATTATTGTGCTCTGTAGTTCTCGTCATAATATGTTCAGAAAGGCGTATACATTTACATATTTTCGCCACAAACATGCAAATGAGTTGGTGTGTTATTAATATTAATAAAATATTTCGGATCGTAATTGATCGACGACGCTGTTATGTATTTAAGAACGCTAGTAATATTTTAGGTGATATTTTTAGTTATAAATATCTTGTACTCATTTAGTGTACTCGTTTTATTTTAACGATGCGTTTTTGACGTCAACGTCTTGTCCATTACTAATATTGTCCTAGTTGTTTTAATTTCACATGAATTTAGACTGCGAGCTCAAATAAACGGATGTTCACACAGTCCATCTGCCGTACAGATATTGTAGACCTTCGTTATAATAGATATAGGCTTGAATTGATGATTGTGACATGACAATGATTTATCCATGTGGTGACAGAGTAGGAATGCAATTCACCACTCCCTTATCCGTGGATGTTGTAAAAGATGATTAAGGGATATAATACGCAACGCATATAACATTTGTGCAAGAGAAAGTAAACGCAAAATAAAACCCTATACCAACCTGGCTGACCAGCATGGTATACTGATATCAATTTCCCTCCTATTGTGAAGGAGGTTCGAGCCCAGCACTGGGACGTTTATGTGCTGAAATGATGATAATGACTGAAATAAATAACTTAATGGTCCAGGAAAATGAAGTTGCAAGTTCATGTCGGATACGAAGTACTCGGCAATGAAAAAACTTCAATTAACACTGATTAAAAAAAAGTCATTAAGTTACTTTTTTCTCAGCCTATCATCATCATCACCGTGCTCTTATCCCAATTATTTGGGATCGACTTAATATGTACTATTCTTTCATAGTGCTTATTGCATATTGCAAAAGTTTACGGCATTAGTTTTATGAGTGGCCGCCGACCTGGCGTCTACCATCCTTAGGAATGTAATTGCTGACCAGACGACATTAGATGGCTCTGGCTCTGGTCTACGTGAAACTCTTAGCTTTCTTCCACTATATCCATGAGCAGTGTAAGGATTAGTAGTATTCGTAGCTGCTACTGCATAGCACTAGCCTATGTAGCTCCTATTACTGGTTATTAAGGCTCGACCGAGATCTCAGTCTCGGCATTCTCGGCTACTAATCCAACCGAGAAACTTGTCTCGGTTCTCGGCTAATTATAGCCAAGATTCTCGGTCATAACCGAGATTGTAACTTTGTTCGGATCGACATTCAAATTTTACTGCGCGTGGCCACGCGCCGCAGCGCGAAGTCGATTGGTGTAAGTGCGTGAGAGAGCTGAATTGTGAATCAGATTCTCGTAAGACCACATGGGCATCTTCAACTAACTCGTCAAACATGGCTACAACAAATCAATTCTCTCACAAAGGCTATTATAACCTAGTAAGAATTTGTAAAATTACAGAAATTAGCTCGTAAGTACCTTTGTGTCAGAAAAATAAATTATTATTATTATTATTTTCATGTATCTCCGATTCACGGCTATCTCCCAAAAAGGGAAGATACCCGGTCCTTTGAAAGGCTTACATGGGGATATGGATCCAACACGCAGAGGCCTTTGGAGAAATTTAATGTAAAAATAGGATGAGACATCTACCGATGACACTCCACGTCTGCACATAACACACGTGGACTGCCAACGGTAGGTGTAAAACTATTGTGTGATGATGGTATCTAATAACTGTTTATGGGGTTGGAGGTTTGATGGACTGGCTAAACTAAAAATTATTGATTGAAAAACTGTCGTCTGCCTTCAATACCTTTATCGTCTTGAACTTTGGCAGACGGTGACTCGCCAACTCACTGAATGGGCCCCCCCAAACGGTCGCCACAGGCACACAATATAGGCAACAGGAGGGCAACATTGGTGCAAGTGGCTTGGGGTGTCGAGCGGTGCGGCGCCGGTGTCACCATCGCAGTGGTTTCCCCGTAGTTATGCCCTTGAAAATGACACTTCCACCCCCGAGCATATAGCTCTGGCCACCCCTCTCTGACCAGCCGTTCAAGTCAAGTCAGAGTTGAGAATCCTGCGGGCACTCTTCGGTTTCCACTCCAGCCAGCCAATAAAGGCCAGCTAGATACGAGGCCCTGGCCGACTCTCTGGGGCACTCAGGACCGCAGTGTCGCCACTCACATTCAGCACGCCACAAGCTGCCCTGCGGTTTATTGGCTTTCCTATAAATCTTGTGATACATTTTTTCTTTTATATCAAAAGAATTTAGAGAGCCATATAATGTTCCTCCGAGTTTTGCGTTAGTCTCATGGTGAGATAACGACTGGCCCAGAGGGTATATTATTATTATTATTACTTCAACTGGGCAGCTCATGATTCGATAGCGTTGGAAGACGAGCCAATGACCAATGACGAATACAGTTCACTGTGATCGAAATAGCGCTAGAAAGCTTCCTTAGAGAGCCAAGACTGCAAAGAAATGCTTATAATTTTGAGTATTGGTTTTCGACACCTTAAAAGGTGCGTAAGCCTGCAGCAAATAAGTTTTTATCTGCGCCGCCTACTAGCGTAGCAAGTGAACAACTGTTTAGCGAAGCTCAACTATTGTATGACGAGAGGCGACTCTCTTTGAAGGGCGAAAATGCCGAAAAATTGCTTTTTTAATGTTCTAATATGATGTTATTTAGCTTTGATTATTAAAACAGTTAATTTTGTTAAACAATTAGTAGTAGGTATATTAAAAAGTTAACAGTTTCAAAATTTTTTTTCACCCTTTGTCTATTCTCGGTCTCGGCTGAGATATTATTTTATTCTCGGTTCCGTTCTCGGCCGAGAACGAAAAACCCATCTCGGTCGAGCCTTACTGGAGAAAAGAACTTACTTAGATGAAATTATGAAAATGTTTCGCCTAGGAGTTTACTTCGAGCATCCGACTCCTAAAATTTATGATATCCACTTAATTTTTTTAAGCGATGCTTAGAATACCTTTCTTTGGATGGGCTATGGTCAACGCAGACGCCGTCCGTCCCGTCCCGAGTGACGAAAGGGCACCGCGCGGAGGCATAACTCACCGTGTTCCCTCCCTCTTCTTCGCCATCCGTGGCCAGCCAAGCTTATAATACCTACGGGATTAAAAGAAATGGTGACTATTGTATTTCTTCTCCGTCAGAACATGAAAAATGTACTCGTAGATATATTTATGATGTTTATCCTCTATTTTTAGACTAAAACTCGAAACATTTATTCACAATGAGTCATGATAACAATATTAGATTATTGCTTTTTCGTCATAATGGCGGCCTTATCAATAGTGCCTACGATTTATAACCATGTTTCTTATGTCTGTTAAGAGTACTAACTCTTACAGGCTTATTTATGGTTTTTTAAATGAACTAATCTAAAACTAAACTGAAGTAAATTAAATACGAAAACTACCTATATTCTCATCTTCTTAGCTCAAGCACGTACCGCTGCTGGGCCCAAGCCTTCTCCAAAACGCTGGTGAGACGGGTTGATAGTGTTATATTTTCAGCTTACTTACCCTACATAAATGTTATATGCATATGTGAAATAAATGTATCCCTTAGTCGTGTTTTACGATACCCATGGGCAGGATAAGAAGTGGTGAACTGTATTTTTACTCGGCAAAATGTCTACTTATTATATAAAATACAATAAATATAGGTTTCATTAGAAAGACTATAATGCGAAGATATTAAACAATTACAAAAAATGACTTAGAGACCCGGTAGGTGGCGCTGCGATTGATTTCAAGCAATTCTATTTTATATATATTTTTTACCTTCTACAGCGTCTGTAAAGTCAACTAGTATTAAAATATATAGAATAGACTTATCCAGAATTAATGTATATTTTATTATCTTACATACATGAATCAGCGGTTATATTATCAGAGCCCATTTTCTCATCAATACGCATCATGCAATTGCCCGTTTTCTTTTCCTTCCTCAATTTTCGATATCTGGATCATCCTTAACTTCACTAACTCATAAAAGACAGTTACTATGAAAAAGCGGCAAAAATCATCTGATCCAAGCAAGATAATTGAATCACAATAAAATTCCTTACGATGTATATAAAATTCAATGTAGCGGAACTTGATCCAATGACTTGGAATGGCAGCCATTATTACGATTAGCCATTAATGTTGTCAAACGAATTGTAAGTTGTGCTCGTTCATATCTATTGTGTATTATCTGCTGTGTTTTTGTTACCTCACCGGAAACGGCACCGCGCTTTGTACAGCTGGCTGAGGGATTTGCTGTTACATACATCCTTGACCACTTAACCGACTTCAATTCTTATTGATTACACATTTCACACCTGTACGGGTTTTCTAAGAAAATTTAAGCTTGTGTCCATTTGAATTTATCGTCGAGATGTTTTCTCTCATCTCTATCTTTTTCTCATATCCATAGCAAGATACGTCTTATTCGTTTCCGGTTTCTATTATTCTCAATTATATGGTAGGTGAGACTAGATAAAATTAATACAGAAGTCCGACAACGCTTACATTTCCCTTTTACAATTCCCTAAAAATCCAATATCTAAAACTCTCCGAAACTGTCAAAGGGTCAGAAATAATTTCATATACCCACAGCATCGAGCAAGTATCTAGATTCTTACTCAATGATATACTTATGTAAGCTTTAGACTTTTCTTTAAAAGACAACTCCATTCGTTAAGGAAATAATTCTTGTATTGCGCGGGACTTCACAAACATAACGGATGCAAATTACATCCAGACTCAGAACAACAAATTCTGGATCGCACAAAGTTTTGTCTTGCGTCGGATTCGAACCTGCGACACTGGCACGATAGGTCTGTATCTTAACCACTGCACCATCTGTGCAAACAAACGTATCTGAAACCGGTAAAAGTTATGCTAATATCCGAAACTATATATCCGCAATATCTTAACCACCAAGCCGTCTGTGCAGTTGTGCAATTTAGATATAGTAAATAATCCACTTGATGCCAACCTCCATCCACTATTAGTGAATGGAGGTTGCTGAAAGGAGCTTGTGTTGGTGGATTTGGGAAAGATCGATAGTCTACCACGATTACATAAGTTTGTGAACGGTCAGTTTATGGTTATGTGTTTTGCTTTCTATTTGATTAATGTCAATGACTTGCCAATAGTATTTTATTTATCTTTATTTTCTAATAGATTCTGTTTATTGACGGAGTAAGAAAAGAACAAGCCTTTTTTCTTGCCCGATTTTCTTGTCCTACAGGAGCCGAGATAATAATGGCATAGTTAACGAGTCCTTTATGAAATTTAGTACGTGTGGTGACGGAATAAGAATACAATTCACCACTCAATATCTTGCCCGTGGATATCGTAAAAGACGAATAAGAGCCATAATACGCATAAAATTATCTACGCAAGAGAAGTACAAGTCGAAATAAAACCCTATACTAACCTGTCTGACCGACATGGGATGGTAAGGTCAATTTACCTCCTATTGCGCTCGAGGAGGCTCGAGCCCTACGGTGGGACGTATGAGCCGAAAATTCACCACTCCCTATCTTGCCCGTGGATATCGTACAAGACGACTAAGGGACATAAGATCTGTGCAAGAGAAGAAAGAAAACTCGAAATGAAACCCTATAACAACATGTCTGACCAGCATGGTATAGTAGGTCAAATTCCCTCCCATTGTGGAGGAGGCCCGAGCCCAACAATAGATGTATATGGGCTGCGATGATGATGATGATGATAGTGATGTATTAAGAATACAGTTCACCACCCCCTTTTTGGTAGGTTATTTTAATTATGGAGGTTTTTTTTTGCTGTCGGCGCGCTCCTCGCACCACTCCGTCCGGGGCTACAGAGGGGCGTAAGGAGTCCCCAATAAAACGCTTACCCATATATAGGCTTAAAAGAAGGCAAACTAAATGTCCTTGCTTTATATTCTCTTCCTGAAGGTTTTTTATTATCCATACTAATATTATAAATGCGAAAGTAAGGATGTTTGTTTGTTTGTAATGCTTTCACGCTTAAACCACCGAACCGATTTCAAAACTTCTTTCACCAATAGAAAGCTATAATATCAGGGAGTAACATAGACTATATTTTATCCCGGTATTCCCACAGGAACGGGAACTACGCGGGTTTAAGCGACTGAAACCGAAGCGAAGCGAGGGCGGGTTGCTAGTCATATATAATCCTAAGGCTAGTCATATATAGCCCTAAGCCAACGCTTTTTGACCAGCGTGGTATGATAAGTAATTTTCTCACAATGTCGGAGGCCCGAGCCCAAGAGTGGGACGTGTATAGGCTGAGATGATAATATCTTCTTTCTTTCTTGTGTACGTGTGTATGTCACTGAACTGCTCCTAAACGACTGGACCGATGCTGATGAAATTTTTTGTGTGTGTTCAAGGGGAGTCGAGAATTGTTCAGATTTACAATTGGACATAGACCTTGGTGGCGTTGCTGTCGATTTGAAGGAAAATTCCTTTTATTTTATTTGAACAGAACGTTAATTGAGCTGAGAAACAAAGCGTTATTATCCTTTTGACAAGTTACAATGTGCTGACACTTTCATCTTCATATACGTCGTACTACTGAGCTCGAGCCTCCTCCACAATAAGAGGGAAATTGGTTTTAATTACAGTTTTCCTTCTCTTGAATAGATGTTATATCCCTTAGTCGCCTTTTAGGACACCCATGCGCAAGAAATAGGATGGTGATTTATATTCTTACTCTGTCACCACTCAGAGACAATTGATAAAAGATTAAGTATTTCCTGAAATTAGTCATAATTTTTTACGTTCGATGTCCTCAAGAGTTTAAAGACGACAATTATTTATCTAATCTATCAATTACAAAGCAAACGATTTAAATTTTTGGGAATGTATATACCGTCACCGCGCGCACGCACGAAATTTTAAGTACCATTCTTATGTATTGTATCATTACTTTCGCTATCCCATGGACTATTGTGTAATAATTGCTCATTCATCTTGCTGATGAAATATTACTTTTTTTCACACACCTTTCTTGCGAACCACGTTATTTCGTAAGTAATGATTATATCTGATGTTTACGCGAGTATTATACATTTTGAAATATTTTTTTGTTAAGTATTTGATCGCATTTGTATCTGATTTTTAATTTCCCGTCCATTCATTCTTCAACCAAAAGAATAGTCTCAACTTTTAAGTTATTCAAGCTCCTGTTTAATAGATCTCTAGTGCTACTACATGCTTGTACATAGTCATGTGTATGATATTACTATTTTTCTTTTGTGATTATCGTTAAAATCCGACCGACACCCATTTGGCCGTCTGTTTAGATTATTAAGATAACATGAGATTCCACAACCCGATATGCAATCGGCGCTTTCCGTGTAGTTACGAACTAAAAATATATAGTTACCCTTCCTTTCCTTTGGTCGACAGTAAAAGTTGACTAGCAGACTCAAGCAGATAACATTACTGCAAGAGACGTAAAACTAGAAATAACACTATCAATCTTTTTAATGCCATTTTAAAGGCGTCTAGCCCAGCTCGGGCTCGTATAGTTCCATGGCACCTACGCCAGTGTTCAAATAGCGTTTTTTCACTACACTAAATGGACATCATCATCGTCTAGGCTTACACACGTCCACTGCTAGGCTCGAGCCTTCTCCGCAATTGACCTTACTATATCGTGCTGGTCAGGTCGGTATAGGGTTTTGTTTCGATCGAGCCGTCTTTTACGACACGCAAGATAGAGGGGGTGAGGAATATTATTTTTAATCCGTCACCACACGGCAAAGAGGTCAAGGAAATATGATACTGTAATATTTGATAATAACACTGTATCTCATTATAAAAGAACTATATGTTTGTAGGAGAAATAAAGTACTTTAAACGCAAACACAACAAATTCTATTATCTGTCGTTGGCTTTAGACATGCATGTTTAAATATTTTCATATTTTCATGATTCATCAAAGCAATTTTTGTCTTTACAATCTAGATATATTACGTCATTCATCTTTATCTAATCATTCGTATGTATTTACAGAGTTCTCATTCAATAGCAGACAATATTGCATTATATACAAAAATGTAATGTATATTTCTCATCCAACATATCTTAATCTGAAAACACAGATCTACGACCAGTGTGTGTTACCAGTGTTGATTTACGGCACGGAACCGTGGCCCCTAAATGTGGGCATCATAACCAAGCTCAAAGTCGCTCAGCGTGCTATGGAGCAGGCTATGTTCGGGATTCCTGTGCGAAATAGTATCCGAAATACGGAAATTTGTAGAAAAACGAGTGTAACCGACATAGCACGCTGAAGCGGCAATGGGCAGGACACATAGCTCGACGAACCGACAATTGCTGGAGGAGCAAAAGTTCTCGAGTGGCACCCACTTATCGAACGACGCAATGTAGGACGTGCCCCAACTAGGTGGACCGACGACCTGGTAAATGTTGGTGGCATAGGACCGCACTTTGTTGCAAAACATGAGGGAGGTCTACGTCCAGCAGTGGGCTCTCTCGCTCACCGAATGAAGTGCAGTAATAAATTACTACTACTCAGACGTCGGTTTTTTGCGAGAAAATGTTGTTATCCTTTTAATTTGCAAAAGACTCTAACACTTCCTCAGAAAGTTCGAAATCGTGCCAAATCTGATTAGATTTAAAGGCTCATACAATGAGACAATAATAACAAACTAAAACCAGGATAAACTCTTTATTTTGCATAATTTGCATTCCGCTTTATAAATATTTTAATCGGACTATTAAAATCGGGCCATGGTGATGTAGATTAAGCAATTTTCGCTATCGTACTACTTCTAAGCTAATTTTGTCAACCGTTTGTCAATTACGGCGGCTAATGATTAGGGATTATGTGAAGTCCGATATGTTTGGCTTCTTGAAACATGCGTTCAAAATAATACTATAGTTTAGTTGCATAAGATGTGGTTGAAACTCGGACAATCTAAAAATAAACTTGTATGTACGAGTACATAGTGTAATATTTATGAAATGAATGTGTGTTTTATTTTCAATAAATGTATTTAGCACGTACATACTACAATATGTTGTTGAAGTGAAATAATTGAAACGAAATTTGACTGTCTTATTCCTGGTCGTAGTATTTGGTTTCATTCTTCGTATCCCATCTTTGAGACACAATCTTCATCTACAGTGAGAAGAGTAATAGAAAGTTTTCCATCTCTATAAATGATATTATTTATCTACTTAGGTTGAAGTTTCTTAGGGTAGCTGGACCGTGGATTAATTCGCCACCTGTGAAGCTGTCCGTGCAGGCAACAGTAGTTGGTACCTGGATGAGTAAGTGAATGGAATGGGTAATGTAAAGATAATTCGACAAGTTATTAAAACTGCCCTTCCGCTGGCACGAACAATTCGAGTATCAATCGTGATCACAGTCTGTCACATTTTGCTTCATGTCTCCCGCATTGCATAGGATGGAAGTAGAATCAATTTCTTCCAACTCCTCCTTCTAATTTACTAACTTTTCTAATTAAATTTGTTGCGGGTCCCAAGACAATTAGAATCATTTCCCGGGACTGCCTGAGGGGCAAACCTCGATGTGATCTATGAGGACCATTGTGGATCCTGGCTTACAGAAGTTACAAGGGTGGGAATGTGTGGTAGGATTAGTCTGTTACATACAAAGATAGTTGTTTCTTATAAAACTCGAGATCCTCTCTTACGGTGAGGAGTATTAACATGTATTCTTAATCCGTCACCAAATGTGAGTACCTATTTGGAATATTCTGTATTTTATATTCTTTATATCCTTAATATAATGCCGTCCGCTAATTACAAATAATGTTAACAGAGGTCTCAGCGGGAAATCCTAATTACCCTACATGCACTGAAATTACGTAAATAATTAAAATACCTATCATCATTGTGTACTCATGTGGATGATAAGCTTGTGATTAATTGCATGGGGAATGGGCCAACCCTAACGGCGAATAATGCTGTAATTTCCTGGTTTTGCTAGTCTCTAGGCTTATTGCAGTTGACGTTTTTATGGGTTTGATCACCACGATGGACAATTCTTTGTTCGATCCGGCAATTTTTGTTCCTAGTTTTATCATGATTTGCGTCCGTTAATAATATATTTGTAATTTTAAAATGAAGGGAAGAAGGAAGAGATACCTACCACTTTCCTATGGTTAATTAATATACTGCACACTTCAAGAAAAATACAATATATCATATTCTTTACTTTCTTGAGGTGTGTATCTTATTGATATGTGCATTGAACCCGCACAGTCGGTTTTTAGGAGACCCACGGCAAAGAAAGGACTAGCGACACCTTGCTCTCCAAGCCGTCACTACACGGGGTATGTGGGCTTAATATAGCTATAATAAGCTTATAATTTTTCAATGACAAATAAGCTATTGATATATATAGTACTAGCAACCCACCCTCGCTTCGCTTCGGTTTCAGTCGCTTTACCCGCGTGGTTCCCGTTCCCGTGGGAATACCAGGATAAAATATAGTCTATGGTATTCCCTGACGTTACAGCTTTCCATTGGTGAAAGAATTTTTGAAATCGGTTCGATGGTTTAAGTGTGAAAGCGTAACAAACAAACTTACTTTCACATTTATAATATTAGTAAGGATATATACGCGTGATAACGGATTAAAAGGTGATTTTTAAGCAAAACATTCCAGTAATTCATCCTATTTTTTTTTCAAATGGATTACGCAGGCTAGACCTGAAAATAGAATAAATACTGTAGACTTTTTAGTACAGAGAGTTCTTTGTAGTAGGTGTGATATAAGACTGAAAAATAAAATCAGAAATAGTATGATATACGAGGGTGCTATAGTGTGAATGAAGAACTATTGACAAAGAACAAAAGAGATAGTTTGGACTTGTGGAACGAATGAGTGAAGATAGGTTGACAGAGCAAGTATACAAAATAAGTGTGGTGGGGCAAATACAAGGGGAAGACTAAGCTGTAAGCTTCTGGGTCAAGTTGGAGATGTGCTAGCTAAAGATCATATTAAGAGTACGCGTAACCGCAGACCATGCATGAAGACGATGTTGTGTGTAAATGAAGAGATGGTGGTATGTCACGTGCCTTGGGGCAATCTGTAGTCTCTGCCTACACACCCCTAGGAAATAGCCGTAAGGCTACATAGCCTGCTATCAAATTTTTCTATGGGGCCGTTCATAAAATATGTCACGTTACAATTAACTTTTTTTTTACTCCCTCCCCCCTATTGTCACGCTGTGTC
The DNA here is from genome assembly GCA_032191425.1 of Lymantria dispar. Taxonomy (NCBI): domain Eukaryota; kingdom Metazoa; phylum Arthropoda; class Insecta; order Lepidoptera; family Erebidae; genus Lymantria; species Lymantria dispar. The sequence continues at coordinate 9,201,410 of CM063452.1, read as the reverse complement.
ACACTTTCTGTGACCCACATGTAAATATTTTGTCACAAGAACTAAAAGCCCCCCACAATAAATTAAATATCAATGGATAGTACACAAATTTTGAGAATTAGAAATATTTAGTTAAGTAAAATAATAAAATTTGAATAAATTAATAAAGATCCTTTATAACGCACAAATAAATAATAATGCTATTTATCAGAAGTCCAAGGATTCTGTAAATGCGTCGAAATATCTATAATTGGTATTGCAACACCTTCTTCTTCTTTATCTTCAAAACTACCGTCTATTTCATCGTGTTCTCTCATCTTCAAAATGTTTTAATGAACGGCGAACATAACGTTGCCGTAGACCCCACCCCACCTTGTCACATCTTGTCACTATAGGGCCCCTATTGTGTTTTGTTACTATTGACTAATGTTTTGTGTTTCAAATTAATATACATGGGGAAGCCCGTTTGTCTAAGTACTGTGATGTAAAAAGTCAATTATTTTCACAGAAAGAGTTCACGGCGCATCGTTGAAGGCGCGGGCAGGCGGTGACGTCATGTCCCCGGAGCGATCGGTCGGCACACTCGATCTCAACATGTCTTTCACGGCACCTTCCAACCTGGTGCTGACACCGGCACCCGAATGTAAGTCTCATACAAATACTACTCTATTAAATTTAGTTACCCTAACCAAATCTCTTCGTCGTTGTACATATTGCAAAATTTTGAGTAGTTTTGACCTGTCCGAGGTCAACTCTTTTTGGCAATGTCATTATTGACCAGAAGGCATCACTGCTGGGTTCGAGTCACCTCCACAATAGGAGAAAAATTTGCCTATTATCCGCTGATCAGACAGGTAAGTTAGGTTAGGTTAGGTACACAGAGAGGATCTAACAGCTGAAAAAATATGTTACAAAAGATATTTGAAAAATGAGATTCACCTTGTGGAGTCACGGTGTAAAAATACAATTCACCACCCCCTTTTCTTACTCGTGGGTGTGTAAAACACGACTAAAGAACGTAAAAGACTATAAAATGTATACCACGTTTATGTAAGAGAAAGAAAACTCAAAATGATAACCCAATACTATCCCCTTTGACCTGCGTGGTTCAGTGTATCAATTTGCCTCCTATTGCGCAGAAAGCTCGAGCCTAATACTGGATCTTATTTGGACTGAGATGCCGATGAACATTAAGAGTTTCAGAAGAATCTTATCGACTCCGTTCTCTCCTTTCAGGTCGGAAGCTTTCCCGTGGAATCTCTCGCGCAACAGATAATGAAGGTCTGGTGTGGGCCTTACGCAACAACACCGAACCAGAACCAAATACACTTTCTTCAGACCACATATTATTGCTTCCAGATATATCTGTATACCCACCAGATTTTAGGTGAGTTACATTGAGAATTAATTGAGTATTAATTTACTTTTGAAATTAAATGTAAAATAGTTGTTGCCCGCATTTCTTTTTTCGTTTCATCATCTTCATCACAGCTCATATACATCCAACTACTGGCCTCGAACCATCTCCATAATAAGAGAGATATTGACCTACTATTCCACGCGGGTCAGACAGGTTGGTATAGGGTTTTTTTTCAAGACTTCCTTCTCTTGCATAGACATTATATGCATATTAAGTCTCTAAGTCTTTTTTTATGACATTCATGGGTAAGATAGGGAGTGTTAAATTGTATTCTTAGTCCATCACCACACTGATAAAACTCGAATTTTTCACCTAAATGACACCAACTTGGATAAAAAGAGATGATTGTGTATGTCAATGGATTCCTGAATGATTTGAAAACGCCTTTCGACTTTATAGGTGGCGCATGTAACCTAATTTGCTGTACGAGAGAACATTAATTTGAAACGATACTTTTTATTACCCAAGTAGAAGGAATAGAAAATATATTCACACTTTTTTCGTTTAAATTTTTCGTGCAATAAATAGTGAACAGTGAGATATCAAAAAATATGACGCAACCGTGAATACATAAGTTAAAGGTAATTATTTAATCGACAAATTAAGTATCATTTCAACTCGTATAGGTAGGTACCTACCCCTACTAGGTCTAATCTCCTTCACAACTGGAGGGTACTTGACCTACCATACCACGCTGGTCAAGTAGGTTGCTATTAAGTTTCGTTTCGAATTCTTGCATAGATATTATATGAACATTGTATCGCTTAGTCGTCTTTTGTAATATCCACGCACAAGATTGAGGGGTGGGAATTATATTCGCTCTCCGTCGCTCCACGACAAATTATAAAATACTTGTATATAAACACATGTTTTTAATGATATCTTTTATTTACCGAGCGATAAATTTATTGAATTTGACAATCAAAATATTTTTAGATATCGAAAAAAAGATCAATAACGCCCTTTTTAATAAGTTAAACGATTTTAAATGTCAAACTTTTTAATGAATAAAAAAGGCACGTGTCTGCTGACGCAGTAGAAAATCAATTATCTACTTAATTTATAAATAAACGAGCCCGCGAATTGATTCGCGTGAAATTCAGTTTTATTATGCACCACTGTTTAACAATTGTCTTTCGATTGCGATAACTTTTTTCATCGACATCAGATTTATAGATTATAGCCCAGTCGGGTTAGCTCAAAAATAGGGGTAACCTGGAATTAATTATAGTCAGAAATTTTTTTGCGCCAATGTTTAGGGGGGGGGGGGGGTCATAAATAGCTTAAAACCAAAAACTCGATCAAATTCGACCGGTGGTGCGGAAAAGGATTTAAATATTAATTTTTGAAAAATTCATAAGAATCAAAGTTGTAGGAAACTTAATGATCTACAACTTTGATTCTATAATTTTTTTTTGCTAAATTCGATATTAATCGAGATACAGGCGAATTATACATTGACATCATTTTTGCAATTATTTGCAGTTATTTCCGTAAATATTGATTGTACGATGAAAATTATGACAACCAAAGTTGTAGAAAATCAAAGCAACAACTTTGGTTCTTATCATTTTTGTAAAAAAATAAAGGAGATATTGCTAAAAAAAGGTTTGACCTTCAAACCAATATGGCGGCTAACGCACCGGTTGGATTTGGTCGAGTTTTTGGTTTTAAGCTATTTATGACCTAAACATTGGCGCAAAAAAAATTCTGACTATAATTAATTCCAGGTTAAAGTCTAACCCGACTGGGCTATTAATAAATTATTGAAAACCGCGAAAAATAGCATTTTCTATATAATGACGTAGTAAGGATACAACTCATCTATACCAGAATGCAAGAGAAGGAGAACTCGAAACAAAATCCTATTCTAACCTATCGAACTAGCATAGCGAATGTGGCTCGAGCCCGGCTGTAGGACTATACGTCCCAGTGCTGGGCTGCAGAACTCTGACTTCCTCTACTATGGGAGGGTAATTGACCTAATACCACGCTGTTCAGACATGTTGTTATAGGGTTTTCTTTAGAGAAATGTTATATGCATATTATATGTTTCAGTCGTATTTTACGACACCAACGGGCAAGATAGGAAGTGGTAAATTGTATTCATTTTCCGTCACCATACCGGAAATTCAATACTCATGATTTTTTAAAATTAAAAACTACACTTTTATACATGTACCTAACGATTACTAATGTATACGCGAGTATTAAACATGAAATCGAACTCTTTTTACGGATTTAATCGCGTTTGTAATTAATTTTTATTATTTCCCGACGTTTCGAGTACTTCAGCGTTCATGGTCACGGTCGGATTGAACATACCTAACTTAATACATATGTGTTATGTATTGTTTTGTTAATGGTAAACATATGTTGTGACAAATTACCTCATCTAACTTAACGAGGCGTTTGTTCATTTGCCAAAATATGTACATGACTTGCTGTATAATATTTGAATATAAAAGTCACTCGCCACAAATAGGTTACACGTACATGATTTGGATGGATGCCCTCGAATTTTAGTCACAAAAGACAAATATAGCAAGTGACCTTTTATAACATCATAATAAATGCATGCAAAATAAGCATTATTTTAGTATTACGCGTAGTTTTTGACTTGACAGATTGCACAGATGGTTGAGTGTCAAGTGTTGCAGATTGGATGCCCACGCTGAACATAATTTTGTGCGATCCACAATTTTTTGTACTAAGTCTGGATGTAATGTGTGTACCTTAATTATGTTTTCGTGTGGTGACCGAGTTAGAATGCGATTCACCACCGTCTCTCTTGCCCGTGGGTGTCATAAAACAACTACGGAATATAATACGCATATAACATCTACGAAAGAGAAAGAAAACTCGTAACTATTGTGAAGACGTCTTGGGCCAGTGAGACACATATGGGTTGAGATGATATTTGTAAAGTCCCTGCATTACCAGTGATAGTTCCTCATATGTCCTTTTTTTTGGCATGGCTACGGTCAGCGCACCCGCCACCCGGCTCCATCCAGGGCGACGCGTGGCCCCGTAACCCACCCGATAATACGTCGCCTTCGTCGTTAGGCCGACCACTGGTGTAGAGTTCCTTGACTTCAGTGGTCGGCCCGACGAAATACCTCGAGGGAGTACCCTCTCCCATCCACGTGCCCTTCCCGGGACGCCGGTCGCCGTTGCGAAGTCAGCCTCTGCGCGGGTGACGGGCTAAACTCCGGTCCGCAGCCTCTGCTAGGGCGGCATCAGGCGCATATATATGTACATATAGAAGTTATTCACAGATATAAAGAAATTGCAAAACAAACGGATGGATTAGTAATTAAATTATGAGTAGTATATACGTACAAATAAGTTTCCCCGTGTGGTAACGGGAACCTTGAGTCACTATCCCTTACTCTTCCATGGCAATGGTAACACTGATAATTTTTTTTTGGTGGGCTATGGTCAGCGTCTGTCAACAACAGAGGGGCAGCGTGTGGCCCCATAACTCACCGTACCACGTCACCTTCGTCGTTGGGCTGACCACCGGTACCGAGTTCCTTGTACTCCGTGGTCGGCCCAACGGAATACTCCGAGGGCGCCTGCGTGCGCCACCCATGTCACCGGCGGCGAACCGTGTCGTCGTGGAGGCGTCCCTCACGCGTACGATCCGCCGCCTTCTTCCGCGAGATGACTGCCTCGCAGAAGGCGGCGACCACGTCCCTGACGCAGCCGAGCATCTTCCTAGCGATGGTCGGCACCGTTCATTGCGATGAGTTCACGGCGCTGCTCGGCGCACGTGGCACACACCTCGAGTGTGTACTGCGCCGCGTCTTCCTCGCAATCGCAGTATCGTAAAACTGGTTAAGAGATCATCAGAACAATTGCTAACGGTGCTTTCAGGATGGACTTATAAAATACTGTCGTCAATAACAGCACAGCTTGGTGATTCCATCCATCTATCAGCCTGTGAACTTCCACTGTTAGACATAGGCCACCGCTACGAGAATGTCACTCAGAACGATCATGTGCCACTATGACTTTCAATTTGTCCTCAACCTAACCTTTCTTCTGCAACATTTGTAGTTTTGACCAGCGATGTGGCTTGATCATTGCCATTTCAACGTTTTTCGACGAACTTTCGTATTCCGGATTTTATCACGTAAAGAAATATCAAGCATAGCCCTCTCTATAGCACGCTGCGTGATTTTGTGCCTGTTTCATGAGGCCGACATTTAGAGACTATAAAATAGTGGGTCAGCGTGAAGATTATGGCATTATTTCTCACAACAGTTGCGATGGATAGGCTGAAATAGAGTTAATAAATTGTTAAATGTTCTAGTATTACATGTAGCTATTCATAAATGTTAATAAACAGACTATAATAGAAATGTGAATGGATTAATAATTAAATTATATTTAATAAATAATTACAAATTATTGCACATGTAGTGACGCAGTAAGAATTATAACGTATACACACTATTTCCTTTGACGTGGATGTCGTATAATATCCTTGTAGGGACGTAAGCAAATAACACACATATACGTAAAACAAGTAAATAACATATGAGCGATACAGATTCCTTGACATTAGTGGAAAAAACAACTACGAACTCTGCGCTATCCCATCTGGACAGTTTCGTATAGTATACCGACTTACTTGTCTCCCAAAAAAAGACAGTCGTTGGCAATAGGCGACCTAGAAACGTTTGGCTTTTCGTAAAACTGTAGTCCATAGTCGATTAAGAGTATTTAGCCATTTTAAAAGAGTATCACAAACAACTAACAAACTTTCATGGTCCACTAATCATGCTTTGAAAATGAATTGATGATAAGGAATTACAAAAAAATAATATTGAGTTTCCTATTGCTTTAAAGAAATGTGTGCAAATTTGTCTTACGATGGTATCTCAGTCAGACTTTCAATACTTTTTGGGTCGATAGGCAAGAAAATTTCATTGTGTCTTAAAAAATAATACGCGGATTCATTGTTTCTCTGCGAAGCGGCAATATCCCGTATATAGTTTAATATCTTTTGTGCATTTGTATGCGACTGAAATCCTCCTAAATGTGTGTAGGAATGGACCTGTGACATTTTGCATGATTGGTAAGTATGTAAACCGTTATGCTACGCCGCAAATCTGTTAATACACTTAAAGTAACTAACCGTTATGACCTTCCGATTAAAAAAAAATGGTTCTATTACTAAGATATTATTTACAATAGCATTCAAACTTCTATATGAAAAAATAATTAAAATTGCTGAAGGGAACTGTAAATCAAAGTCCTTTTAATATTTACAAATTAGTAACCCTTGGCAACGTAGGTCATATTAATGACATTCCCTCAAAAACGTTGTCCCCAATGTCGAGTTGATGTGTTCAACACATGAGAAGGTTAAAGAACGGAAAACAATAGGGATGACTCGTTTAAATTTCGACTCGTTGAAATTTAAACACTCGTTGGTATTTAATTTTTTATTCATGTAACACCAGCTAGAATAATTTGATGGTGAATGATAGCTACTGCTCGCTGTTTTTATTTCTTTAGTTCTTTCAATATATAAATGCAGTTAATTGGTTCAGGGGAAAGTAGGCGTTCGGCGATGATAAGAACCGGGCATCATGCCCTGGCGATAGAGTGTACGTACATGTACGATAGGTTACGAAATTGCTCGCTGTACCTTCCGTCGCCCCGGACAGAAAGAGGAGCGGAGAGCAATATTAGGATATACTTACCTAAACATCATCCTAACAGGTTATGCTATAAGCAGAGTGGACACCAATAGAACAGAGAGAATTCTCTGTCGTTCTTAAAATATGTTAATTAGTGATTAGCGCTTGATGGAAAACCTGGTGAGAAAACTTGCATATCTGTGTGATTATTTCGTCAGCATGAGAAATTTTGTGTGTGGTAACGGATTAAAATTAGATCACCACACCTTTATTGCAAGTGCCGTAAAGGTTAATTTTCGTGCATCGCTGCTGCTCAAAACCGTGCGTGATTGACAATACGCGCAGCTGATGTGAGAACAGTCGCAGTATGCAAAAGGTCTGGCGATGTTGCTGGGCTCTGCAACAGAAGCAAACTATGACTGCCTGTAAGCTGCGCCATACATTTTTTATACTCTGATTATTATCGCATCCCGAGATTCGTGCCCAACAGTGGAACGTATGGACTTAAAAGAAGCAAAGAATGAAACATTTTTTGTCAAGACTGTTGTCTGCCTGCACTAAGCAAACTTTGCAAACACGTAACTAACGGGTACAAATTACATTCAGACTCGGCGCAACAATTTGTGAATCGCACAAAGTGTTGTCCTGTATGGGATTGAAACCCCTGATATTGGCACTGTAGGTTGGTATCACCATCTGTGCAGTCAAACATTGATCATAACATTTTTATTTATAATGTAATATTACGGATATAAGAATTATGTTTTTTGCTATTTCGAGAGAGATGATTAGCGGCAACCCTAGTAAACAATAACAGAAAGTTCATCGACGGTCGAAACTGTACGGTTGCGTGCTATACTAATGAATATTGGCTGAATGCCGAATATACGTAGCTACGTACTTACTAACAAAAACCATAAGAAGGTCGGTGATAAATTCCACTCCCTAGGGTCGGTCGACCCAACAAGAATAAAGTCTTATCCGAGAATAAATCAAACCTATAAATAGATTCTACATACGTAAAATGTATTTATAACAATAATTAAAAATGAAACATCCATCAGGTTGTCAACTTCCACGCTTATATATAGTCCTCCCCATTTTCTAAGACGCTTTTATAAGCTTGAATCCTTGAACGCGATTTTCACCGCCGCCGAAAGGTCGAATTATTTGAAACTTTCACAATTATCAAGGAGCGATGACAAATGAATAATTTTTAATAATTTGTCCCGTTATCCTTACCTGGATTTCAATCATCCTATTTTTAGTGACATAGTTCTTCCTGTAAGTAACGGAGTAAGAATACAATTCACCACTCCCTTTCTTCCTTAGAATTATAATACGGAGATAACGTGTATGCAAAAGAAGGAAAACTGAAAATAAAATCCCATACTACGTTGGCCGTAGTAGATCGATTTTCCTACTATGTTGGAGACGGCTCAGGCCCAGCAGTGGGATGTATGAATCGTATATAAGCTGAAATGATGAATAAATCGACTACAGATACGAATCACGATTTTTTTTCATCGTCTTTAGTGGTAGATGTGTAGGCCACCGACCTAATGATAAGTGCTAACTGCTGTTTATAGAACTCTGAAATACCAGCCAGGTCGACGTCTTAAAAGAGCCTCCGACCAAACAAAGCGCTGTAATAATTGGTTCTAGCCAAACGTCGATTTTCTGCGATAATGTAGTTCTGCGATCCTGGACGCGCCGAACATTTATAACCGGGCTACAGAAAATTGTTATTAATTGTTATAATTTATTTGGTCTTTTAGAGACATGAAATAAAACTATTTTTACGAATTTTATCGTGTTTATATTTGAGTTTACATTTCCCGACGACTCACAATGCTCCCACGCGAATACTTCAGGTCTTCCCAAGACTGGGAGTTCTCCCATGTGAGTGAACGCTGTAATACACGTCGAAACGTAGTGAAATTAAAAATGTGTTAATATTTTTCTTTAATATTCCTTATAATGTCGAGTTCTTTTCTTCTTCTCAGCTGTCACTCTGTTAGACGTGAGTTTTCTACAGACCGACCAGACCAACTAGACGTATTGGCGTAAGGTTTTAATTCGAGTTTTGCTTCAATTACATAGCAGCCCAACTTTCTGAGGGTATTTACGTGTGATGGGTTTTAGTGATGTCTTTAGTATTAAAGAACCACTTCACTTTCTTCGCAGTAGGCAGCGGTTTTCCAAAGATCCATGAGTAGCAGTAGCACTTACCATCAGGTGTACTGTTTGCCCGTCTGTCACTGTTTGCAAATAAAAAAAATTGCATAAAAGCTTTCTCAGTCTCAGTAATTAATACAATAACCACCGCTCGTTCTCCTGCGATATATTGATCGCAGTCAATTGTTATAAGTTACACAAGAGGGCGCTTCTACTCACATTCATCGTCTCTTTAGCGGCTGAATCGGCTGAATTTCCAAGAAGATACTTACTTACACCCATACTTATGGTGTCTTTATTGGCTGGTTTTTCAAGAGGACGCTTCCACTCATGGTCTTTTTAAGCGGATTTTGAAGGCTCCTAGGGTATGAAATGAAAGAAAGAAAATTATATTACAATTATTTTGCAGGACTTTCTTAGAGAAAGATCTTCTGGAGACAGCTACGTTGGTGACCCTAGAATCAGCTAACATATTGAACTGGTGGAAACAATACGGCCGCGTTCCTGGCTCAGCGCGTCTTCTGCCACTAGCGACATCGGGAGACGGCAATTGTCTACCGCATGCCGCCTCGTTGGCCGCCTATGGTTTCCATGACAGACTATTAGCATTGAGAACGAAAGTTCAAGCGCTGCTTTCTGGAGATGGCGGTGAAGTTCTTACAAGTAAGTTTTTGAGTTTTAATAATATCGACACTTTCAGGGTCGTTGACAATCCCATACGCAGCATGATTTTTGTCGGACAAGTGGATCACAATTTTTAAATTAATTAAATTAAATGATTTTCAAAAAATCGAACTTGTATATACGGAGAGTCATAGTGTCGTTATTTTGACATTGCCGGAATCTGGCATTCGAAAACGCAGCAGCGGTGCAAGTTTTCGCATTAGAAAGTTTATCGGACTCGTCGCAAAAAATGGGACTCACAAAGTTTTACATTGGTATGTGTCAAAAACAATTAGTTCCTTGTACTACTTCACTATAGCGATAACAAATAAAATGTCAATTAAAATTACGCTTTTAAGTGTGATTGTGTATATGTTTAGAAGCGCTGAAGCGTCGTTGGCGCTGGTCGGAGAGCATATCACTGCGTTCAGCAGGACTGACCCCCACTGAGGCGGAATGGGAGCGGGAATGGTGCGGCTGCGTAGCGGCGGCATCGCCTGAACCGGCACGAGCAACTCCTGCGGCCGCCCCGCACTACTCGGCGCTTGAACATCTGCACGTGTTCGCGCTTGCCCACGTCATGCGGCGGCCGGTCATTGTCTTCGCTGACGTTGCGCTACGGGTAACAATTACTTACATCATATTTAGAATGACCAATGTCACTTATTTCCTATTTACACGATATCACTTTAACAAATTTGAAAAACATATAAAAGTATACATATGTAATGATTTCTGAAATTTACGCGAGTAAATAAAACTATTTTACGAAACATTATTATTATTTGATTTTTGAGTGCCCGACGTTTCGAACACTTCATGGTCACGGCCAGACTAAGATGACTCACGTCCAACAAGTCATCGTTATTACGGAGATTTATATCTACCTGCTACAGAATTAGTTACCAATGTACATATGGTAGCATATTCGCAAATACATATCGTCAAATAAACATTGTTGTCTGTAAAGTCGGTTTACGGACGATAGTTTAACGTGACAACGTTATAACAAAACATTGATAAAATGACTGCATACTTTTATGAATAAAATTGAATCAGCGTAACGGGACACTTTTTCGTGCATGCAGCCAGCGTTCATCGATATATTAGACGTTGTCACGTCAAAAAATTTTTATGTCTCATATAATTGGCAACACTGAAAGAAATAATGGGGGAAATTTTCCCTAATGTAAAATACTACCTATATGCATTTAGAGAAATATCTATCCTTAATATGTATATACGGCAACACAAATTAGATCGGGAAAAGTGATAACAACGAATAAATTTGTGCAATAGATAGATTTTTTGACTGAATGTAATGTTAACCGAATTCGATATGAAAGTTACGAACAATTTTGGATAAGATCTGTCTGTATTACTTTTACACTTTACATTATGCTTTCTTTCAAACAGCCGAACTGACAGCCTAAACGTAAACCTTTAGGCGAAGAATACGATAGTCACGATACAGCGTTTCTCCTCTTTAAATTACTACCACTACACAAACTACTTAATTCTGTTTATCATTAAATCGTTTTAAAATAGAATATACATTGTTTCAAAAATAATACTTATACTTCTTATTTCAGAGACAAGAATTTTACTTCCTCCGTGTAGTGACGGAGTAAGAATACAATTCACCACCCCCTCTCTTACTCGTAGGTGTCGTAAAGGACGACTAAGTGAGATGATATGCTGAAAATATCTGTGCTAGAGAAGGAAAACGCGATATAAAACCCTATAAGTACCAACACGCCCGACTAGTGTAGTAGTAGTAGGTTTTTCACACACATTGTGGAAGAGCCCAACAGCGGGGGGCGGGGCCGGAGCACCTCCACGTGGTGCTCCCTGGAAACGTCCATTTGGACGTCACGCGTCCATTTGGACGGCCAAGATTCCGGCAGGAGGGGGTCTCCGCGTGCGGCTCTGATGGCAGAGCGCACGGCGGATCTGACCCGGGGCCAATGGGGCGGATGTGCCTCATGGCACTCCGTCGCCAGAGACGGTGGCGTCACGGCCCGGGGGCGTGACGGGTCGGTCGCTCGCGAGCGGCCAGACCCGGAAGGCCCAAACCGTAACCCTGAGTGTGACTGCGGCTGAAGCTCAGGGCCGGGGGTCCTCGGACCGTGGGGAAGAAAACCCCTATAAAAAACTACCCCTAATCCTAAGTTTGGCCACTCGGCGAGGGGATGAATGGTTGGTGGGTTAAAAAGCGCGCAAGCGTCCAGCCGTTAGAGTGGTAGTCAAGGCAAGACTAAAAAATGTTCCAAAAATGGCAGAGATTAAAACGAGCGTAGCTACTCCAGAGGGTCCCGGCCACGCCGGGGAATCCCTCACTGTGCCGGTGTCTGAGCGCGAGATGCGCACAAACACCGGCACGGTCAGTCTCCGATCGTATGGGAGGGAGACAATCGCTGCTGTAGTTGCCGAGAGCCTGGCAAAACAACCGGAGGCTCCAAAGACGAGGAAGAAGAGGAAGAGGAGGAAGCTGATCGCCACCACCGTACACTCCAATAGGGTGCGTGCGCGAAAGGAGGCAGCAAAAAAGGAGGCGGCGCGGCAGGCGCAACTAGCTGCCGCCGTGGCCGCGAGCGACGAGGGCGGTGTGACCGCAGCCACCGCAGAGCCGTCGCAGAAAGTGGACGCCGGTACTGCCCGGCTGTCAGGCGGAGAGGAGAGCGACGAGGGCGGATCAGCCGCAGGACCGTCGCGGGACGAGGGCGGGAAAGCCGCAGAGCCGTCCCCAAAAAGGCGCGGAGGAAGCGACAGCTCGACGGGGCTGTCGAGCGACGAGGGCGGCACCGCCGCAGAGCCGTCGCAGGACGAGGGCGGTGGTGCTGCAGGGCCGCCGAAAGCTATGCGCCGGAGAAGCTGCTCGACGGGGCTATCGGACAGCTCCGGGAGCGATGTGGCGTACGCGCTGTCGACAGACGAGGGCGGCAGTGCCGCAGGGCCGTCTGTCTCTGAGATGTCGGCGGACGAGGGCGGCAATACCACAGAGCCGTCCGCCGAAGAAAACATCAGCCATCAGCTGCAGGTCATCCAGAGGAGGGACAAGGGCGGTGGATGCGCGGGTCCGTCCAAAGGTGGTAGGAGTAGGGAAGGCAGGCCGTCAATTGACGAGGGTATAGGTAGGCCGTCATCCCAGAGGAAGGAGAAGGAGTTAGGAGGTAGGAAGGAGAAGGAGACGGGTAGGGGGGCTGCCGAGGAGGCTCTAACGGCAGCCCCAATTGTGAAGGAGAGGGAGGAGGCCCTCCCCCCGAGCGTCCGGAAGCGCCCCCTGCAAAAGGGTGGTGGCTCAAGCTCCGACTCGGAGGGGAGTTTCATCGTGCCTCCTCCCAAGGTCTCGACCATGCGCCGTGGGCGCAGGGGTAGGGGATCGGCGGTGGCAGCGAGGCCGGGGACCCCAGGTCCGGCCTGCCAGAGCGGGGAGGTTGCGGCCCTGCAGGCCGCGAATGCCCGCCTCAGTAAGGAGGTTTCCGGCCTGCGGGAGCGCAACCGAAAGCTCGAGTCGGAGCTGTCGGCGGTGCGGAAGGAGAACCGCGGGTTGGCCAAAGACGTGGCTGACCTGCGGTCTCAAGTCACACTTTTAGTGCCAGCCGCACCGCCGACGCCGGCCTCGCCGCCGAAACGGGCTGCGCCGGAGAGGTCGGGCCCGTCGACTGCGCCCGTGGCGCCGCCTGCGCCTGTGGTGCCTGCCGCGCCGGTTGCGCCCACCGCGCCGGCCGTTGGCGCCGCCAAGAAGCGCGGCGGGCCCCGAAAGGAGGCAGAGCCGCTGCCCGTGGTGCACGGCGTGCCGGAGGGGTCGATGCGCGTCATCTTTGCTAAGCTTGAGCTTATGCTGGATGCGCGCATCAAGGCCTTGGTGGATCGCCTTCCGCCCGAGCCACCCCTCCGGCCGCCGCTCGCCACGGATAGAGCGAGGCGGCCGCAAGCGTTGGCTCCCACCCCGCTGCCCTGTCAGGGTGGCCGCGTGGTGAGCTACGCTGCGGCCGCCGCTGGGCCCAAGGGGGCCAAGAAGGCCGGCAAGGTGCCGGCTCCCGCCAAGGCTGGGCCGCGGCCGGCGCCAGCGGTTGCACCGCAGGCGCCGGCCAGCGCACCCGCGACCGCTCCTGCTGCGCTCAGCGCTGCTGCCAGGCTCGAACAGGGCTGGCAGGTGGCTGAGCGGAGCAGGAAGGCACGCGGCCAGAAGCGGAGAGCGGCGGCCAAGGGTGCCGCCGTGGCCGCCGCTCCCCAGGCGGGAGTCGGCAGAAAGGGGAAAAGGTCGCGCAGGGGCCTCAAGTCGCCGAAGACGGCCGCGGTGGTAATCACCGTGCTGCCTGAGGCGGCTGAGAGGGGCCTCAACTATGAGGCCGTCCTAAAACGCGCCCGGCGGGAGCTGGACGTCTCCGACATCGGAGGCGTCGAGGCTAGGACCCGCAAGGCCCGGACAGGGGCTCGAATTCTCGAGTTCCCTGGGGCCGAGGGCGCGAAGACGGCCGATAGTGTGGCTTCGAAGCTGCGGGGGCTGTTCGGGCCAGAGGATGGTGTCCGAATCGCCAGGCCTGTCAAGTGCGCAGAGATGCGTCTGACGGGCTTGGATGATTCCGTGACGGTGGAGGACGTCCGAGAGGCCATTATGGCGCGTACCGGATGTGCCTCGGACACCGTCCGGATTGGCACCATCCGCCCTGGTCCAGGCGGCGTCGGTGCTGCCTGGGTGCAGTGTCCGGTGGAGTCGGTCAAGCAATTGGCCGACTCAGGCAGACTCCTCGTGGGCTGGAGCTCGGCGCGGGTAACCGTGCTAGAGCCCCGGCCCGCGAGGTGTTATAAATGCATGGCGGTCGGGCATACCCGACCGACATGCAAAAACTGCTTTGACTGCAGCGGGCTATGTTTCCGTTGCGGTCTGACCGGACACCAGGCGGCATCGTGCTCTGCGGTGCCCCACTGCCCCGCGTGTGCGGCAGGCAATAGGCCTGCCAAACATCGCATGGGCTCTGGGGACTGCAGACCCCCGGCATCGGCCCCAAAGGGGCGGGGCGGCCTATCGACCGGGCCAACCCCCGCTCCGAGCGCGACCCGATCGCCCGTTAGCGCGGAGGAGGTGACGATGGATACGGACCGTTAATGGACCCCGTATCCATCCGTCTCCTCCAAGCCAATCTCAACCATTCCGCCGGTGCGCAGGACGTTTTCCTGCAAGCCATGGCGGAGTGGTTGATAGGAGTAGCCGTAGCCGCGGAGCCGTACGCGGTGCCCGACCGGCCAAATTGGCTGGGCAGCACCGACGGTACCGTGGCAATCATCGCCTCCACGTCGTGGCCTTCGTCGCCTCTGATCCTTAGGGACAGGGGCGTCGGATACGTCGCGGCGGACTGGGGAGAGATTACGCTCCTCGGAGTATATCTCTCCCCTGCCTGGAGAGCGGCTGATTTCGGGGTCGCCCTTACCATCTTGGGAGCCTCGTTACGGCGATTGGCACCGCGCCAGGTGATCGTATTGGGGGACTTCAACGCCAAGTCCGTGGCGTGGGGGTCCTCCCGTACGGACGACCGAGGACGGGCGGTCGAGGATTGGGCGGCGGCACTGGGCCTCTGTTTGCTGAACAGAGGCTCGGTGCATACGTGCGTGCGACCTCAGGGCAGGTCGATAGTGGACCTTTCGTTCGCTAGCCCTGAGGTCGCTGCACGCGTGGGGAGCTGGTGCGTCGAGGAGGAGGTTGAGACCTTGTCGGACCACCGGTATATCCGGATGGAGGTCTCCCTGACAATCCCGGCGCCCGGCAGGGGTCACAGGGGGGCGGTAGGGCGTCCTGCGTTCCCGCGATGGGCTGTGGGTCACCTAGACCGGGACCTGCTGGCGGAGGCAGCCATCGTTCACTCGTGGCTGTCCTCTGCCAACCAGTTGGACGGGGTGGACGCCGAGGCTGGCCGCATCCGCAGTGCGTTGACGCAGATCTGCGATGCGGCCATGCCCCGGGTACGGCGTCTGCCCCCGAGGAGGGCTGTCCACTGGTGGTCCCGGGAGCTGGCAGATCTCCGGGCCGCGTGTATTCGCGCCCGGAGGGCCTACACCCGCAGCCGGCGGCGCAATCGCAGCGCGGAACTGGAGGGCCAGCTTTACGAGGGCTACCGCAATGCGCGGTCGGCCTTCAGGCTGGCCGTCCGTTCCGCCAAGGACGCCAGTCGGCGGGAGATGCTGGAGAGTCTCGACCGTGACCCCTGGGGTCGCCCCTATGGTGCGGCGCTGAGTAAGCTCCGCGCACGGGGCCCGCCCCTCACCGAGACTCTCCAACCCAGCCTCCTTACCCGGGTCGTCGAGGACCTGTTCCCACGACGGGCGGAACACACGCCCCCGGTCATGGCGCCGCCAGACAATGACCGGGAGGGCGATGGTGGCAGTGTTCCGCTCATCACGGAACCGGAGATGAGGGCGTCGGTGGCGCGCATGCGCGGTAAATCCACCGCCCCCGGGCCCGACGGTATTCCAAACCGTGTGTTGGCCCTGGTCCTCGACCATCTGGGTCCCCGCCTCAGGGAGCTGTTCGACGCGTGTTTAGCGTCCGGGCGGTTCCCTGGGTGCTGGAAGGAGGGGAGGCTGGTTCTCCTGCCGAAGCCGGGACGGCCTCCGGAGTCGCCATCGGCCTACAGGCCTATCGTGCTGCTCGATGATATGGGCAAGCTACTGGAGAGGATAGTAGCTGCCCGCATCGAGCGGCACCTTGTCGGCACGGGGCCCGATCTGTCGGACGCCCAGTTTGGGTTTAGGAGAGGTCGTTCGACGATCGAGGCCCTGTTGCGCCTGAGGGCCGTGGCGACTGAGGCCGTCACCGGCGGGGGAGTGCTGTTGGTGGTGTCCCTAGACATCGCCAACGCATTCAATAGTCTGCCATTCAGCTGCGTCAGGGAGGCGCTCCGTTACCACGGAGTGCCAGCTTACCTGAGGCGGCTGGTGGCAGACTATTTAGAGGAGCGCAGCGTCCTCTACGCCAACCGAGTAGGGGACGTTGTGCGAACGCCCATGACGTGCGGTGTTCCACAGGGGTCGGTCCTCGGACCCACCCTGTGGAACATCGGCTACGACTGGGCGTTGCGGGGGAGCCTCCCACCCGGGCTGGGCGTGATTTGTTACGCCGACGACACGCTCGTCACAGCCCGCGGTGAGACGCTACAAGAGGCGGTAAGCCTGGCGACCTCAGGCACCGAAGAGGTCGTCAGGCGGATCGAGGCGCTGGGGTTGAGGGTGGCCCTGGACAAGACGGAGGCCCTCTTGTTCCATGGGCCCCGTATGGACCCTCCCATCGGCGTCTCGATCACCGTCAATTCGGTTGGGATCAGCATCCAGGCCCATATGAAGTACTTGGGCCTGGTGCTCGACGGGCGATGGTGGTTTCGGGAGCATTTCCGCAGGCTCGTCCCGCGGCTCGTCGGCGTGGCGTCCGCCCTACAATGGCTGATGCCGAATGTGGGCGGACCGAGCGCGGCATGTCGACAGCTGTACGCGGGGGTCATCCGGTCGATGGCCCTGTACGGCGCACCGGTGTGGGCGGGATCCATGACCGCCCGACTTAGGGCCCTTCTGTGGCGTCCACAGAAGGTCATGGCGGTCAGGATCATCCGCGGGTACCGCACGGTGGCGACGGAGGCGGCGTGCCTATTGGCCGGGACTCCCCCGTGGGACCTGGAGGCGGAAATGCTCGCCGACTTGTATCGGCGGGTGTCGGGGGTGCGCGGGGGAGGTGGTGTTGTTTCCTTGAAGGAGCTCACCGCCTGGCGCGTCGACGCCCGCCGGGACGTCATCGCCCGTTTGGCAGACCGGCTGGAGAGGCCTCGATACGGTGTTTGGACCGTGGAGGCCTTCCGGCCGGTGCTGATGCAGTGGTTAGAAAGGCGGCACGGGGTGCTCTCCTTCCGACTCGTGCAGGTCTTGACGGGGCATGGATGCTTCGGCAAGTACCTGTACAGGGTCGCTAGGAGGGAGAGAACTCCGTCCTGCCACCACTGCGATTGCGACGAGGACACGGCGCAGCACACGCTCGAGGTCTGTGCCGCTTGGGCAGAGCCGCGTCGTGAACTCGTCGCAATCATCGGTGCAGACCTGACGCTGCCGACCATCGCTAGGGAGATGCTCGGCAGCATCAGGAATTGGGACGCGGTCGCAGCCTTCTGCGAGGCAGCTATCTCGCAGAAGGAGGCGGCGGGTCGCGAGCGCGAGGAGCACAGCCTCGATGATGCGACCCGCCGTCGGCGACTGGGGCGGCGCAGGCGGGAGTACCTGCGTGCAATGCCGCCCTAGCCAAGGCCGCGGGTGACGTGACCGGGGATTAGTCCGTCACCCGCCGAGAGGCCGACCGCGTGAGGAAAGACCGACGTCCTCCCCGAGGGGGGGACGTCGGTCGATGGGAGGGTACCCCGGGTAGAGGGTATTTCGTCGGGCTGACCACTGATGACAAGTAACCCTGCTCCAGTGGTCGGCCCAGCGACGAGGGCGACGTGGTGTTCGGGTGGGTTGCGGGAGTTGCGGGCTTGAGCCCCTCTGTCGCCCCGGACGGAGTGGTGCGTAGGCGCGCCGACCGCAGCCCACACAAAAAAAAAAAAAAAAAAAAAAAAAAAAAAAAAAAAAAAAAAAAAGAGCCCAACAGTGGGAACAGGGTGAGATGTTTTATTTTTTTGTTAATCTCATCATCATCATCATCACAGCCCACATACGTCCCACATTTGGGCTCGGGCCTCCTCCGGAAAGAATTTGACCTACTATACCATGCTGGTCAGACATGTTGGTATAGGGTTTCATTTCTAGTTTTCCTTCTCTTGCACAGATGTTATGTGCATGTTATATCCCATAGTCATCTTTTACGACATCCACGGGCAAGATAGGGAGTGGTGAATTGTATTCTTATTCCGTCACCACACGGTAATATCATAATAATTGTAAGCAAATATGTAGTATACATGATGTTTACAGGACTTCCGTGGGGATCCAATCGCTCCGATACCATTTGGTGGTGTGTACCTCCCACTTGAACTCCCACCTGATCAATGTAGTAAGACACCAATACTTCTGGCGTATGATGCAGGACACTTCTCCGCACTTGTGCCATGTGAACCTTTACCTACTGACGGTGCGAGAGTACCATTGGAAGACCACGCCGGTAACCCAATGCCAATAAGGTGAGTCATTTTTAAAAGGCAATTCTTGTAAATGCCTTTTAGAAATTATGAAAAAGATTAATGTTGACAAGAGGGTAAATTCCGTCTTCTTAGCCCAAACTCAACAGAATTTTTAAAATCGGTTTAGTGATTTAGACGTGAAAGCATAACAAACAAACAAACTTACATACGCATTTATAATATTAGTTGAGATTACGCCATTTTTGTCGTGCTCATATTCCAACATTACACACAGCACTAAGCGATATTAAAACGACGATGATTTGCCAAATAGGTTATCGTATTTGTTTCGAAGTAATTATTTCTACTTTTTTTTTGTGGGTGGGCCGCGGTCGGCGCTTCTCCGCACCACTCCCTCCGGGGCGACAGAGGGGCTTAAGCACGCAACTCCCGCGACCCACCCGAAAACCACGTCGCCTTCGTCGTTGGGCCGACCACTGGAGCAGCGTTAACTTGTCGTCAGTGGTCGGCCCGACGGAATACCCCCTATTGGGGTACCCTCCCATCGACCGACGTCCCCCCCTCGGGGAGGACGTCGGTCTTTCCTCACGCGGTCTGCCTCTCGGCGGGTGACGGACTAATCCCCGGTCACGTCACCCGCGGCCTCTGCTAGGGCGGCATGAGGCGCAGATAGTTGCGCCTGCGCCGCCCCAGTCGCCGGCGGCGGATCTCCTCATCGAAGCTGCGCTCCTCACGCAGGCGATCCGCCGCCTCCTTCCGCGAGATCACTGTCTCGCAGAAGGCTGCGACCGCGTTCCAATTCCCGACGCTGTCGACCATCGCCCTAGCGATAGCCGGCAGCGTCAGGTCCGTACCGATGATTGCGACGAGTTCACAGCGCTGCACTGCCCAAGCCCCGCAGGCCTCAAGCGTATGGCGCGCCGTGTCCTCGTCGCAATCGCAGTGGTGGCAGGACGGTGTACTCTCCCTCCTAACGACCTTGTGCAGGTATTTGGCGAAGCACCCATGCCCCGTCAAAACCTGCACCAGTCGGAAGGAGAGCACCCCGTGCCGCCTCTCCAACCACTGCATCAGCACCGGCCGGAAGGCCTCCACGGTTCGCACCCCGAACCGAGGCCTCTCCAGCCGGACTGCTCAACGGGCGATGACGTCTCGGCGGGCGTCGACGCGCCAGGCAGTGAGATCCCTTAACGAGACCACACCGCCCTCCGCTCGCACCCCCGTCACCCGCCGATATAGTCCGGCGAGCATCTCCGCCTCCAGGTCCCACGGGGGAGTCCCGGTCAATAGGCACGCTGCCTCCGTCGCCACCGTGCGGTATCCGCGGATGGCCCTGACCGCCGTGACCCTCTGTGGTCGCCACAGAAGGGCCCTAAGTCGGGCGGTCATGGACTCCGCTCACACCGGTGCGCCGTACAGGGCCATCGACCGGATGACCCCCGCGTACAGCCGTCGGCACGCAGCGCTCGGTCCGCCCACGTTCGGCATAAGCCACGATAGGGCGGACGCCGCGCCGACGAGCCGCGGAGCGAGCCTGCGGAAAAGTAATTATTTCTATATAAGTATATATAAAATATTTCTCCGTGAGGCGCAGTAAAAATAGAATTAACCCCCACCTCTCTTGCCCGTGGGTATCGTAAAAGACGATAACACTATGCAAGAGTAGGGAAACTCGATATATACCCCTAAGACTTGTGTGAGTTGCGTTGATGATATATAAAATATTAGCTTTTAGATATAATATCTTTATTTTTATTATATTTCCAGGTTCAACGTAGATCCAGGTGAAGATTTCCGCTGGGACGTAGAACCGGATCAGAAAACGATTAACAATCTTCTCCCAGATGAGTACCAGCGTTCAGCTATGCTGGCAGCATACTTAGACCTGGAGAGAGTCGACTGCATTGTGAATACTCAACCGTCCGAAGAGCTGCGAAGATCACTGGATGCATTGTCCACTAAAAGTTCAAAGCAAATGAACTCTGTAGCCAAACAATTTGGTAAATTAAATATTAATTTATAAAAAATATTTTAAGATTTAAAATATATTCGTCATAAACTGACCAGGGGGGCATTTACGTCATACGAATAGATCACGAAATCGAGATAAAATCAAATTCGTACTTTTTTATTACTGGCCTTCGCATTACCACAGAGTGAAATATCTTTCATAGACCCATCATGGACTCTGTGCAATAAACCGTACCGACCTGATGCTCGATGGTGTTAATAACTCCTAGTTACGGTAGCTGTCTTGTGCGAGGAAATCGTCTCGCAGAAGGCGGCGCGGCAGCGGTGGAATGACTCAAGGAAAACTCTATTATGACACGTTTCACTGCTGGCACGGTGGGCCTCTCAGCCACGACTACCTGCGCCTGATACCGTACTAGCGGCGGTCGGACTGAGAATTAATCTGCCTACCGTAGAGAGGCTGACCGCGTGAAGTCGTCGCCCCGGTAACGATGTTGTTGCTACCGGGGCGTCGACGAGGACGGTGCCCGAAAGGCCAACCCGACAACCCGGTAGTTTTTAGGGTCGCACGCCATCCTTCCGTCGCGACCCACAGCCCACCACAAAAAATGGCTCTTCTTGGAAAAATAATAATACATATATAACTTGAAACTGTTATGGGGTAAATTATTTGTCACGATGACAACTAAATGTGATATATATCAAAATAAAAAATACATAAATGGCGCTTTCACTTTCAGGTAGCATCGGTAGATCCATGAGTAGTAAGATAAAGAAGAACTTCGGTTCAATGGCGAAACTGACTGGGAAGAGCGGCAGTCAAAGCAACCCCGAAGAAACACTTATAAGGAGCCAGACTACCTGCGAAGTTCTGTGCTGTAGAGTATTGGCAGCCAGGGCGCCCGTTCAAGAAGAAATGGTGAAGAACTACCTGAACGAGGCTTGGATAGGGTGAGTTATATTTTTTTTTTTATTTCCAACTAATATATTCTATATCTGTGTGTTGACGGAGTAAGAATATAATTCGCCACTCCTTATCTTGGCCGTGGATGTCGTAAAAGACGACTAAGAGATAAAATACATATATGTATAACATCTATGCAACCTGTCTACTGTCTAGTAGCATGGTGTAGTAAGGTCGATTTCTCTCCTATTGTGGAGGAGGCGCGAGCCCAACAGTAGGACGTATATGGGCTGAAATGATGATGATGATGATATTCTATTAGACATCCGTCTTTTCTGTAATGGGAAAGAAATTGGCCAATTTGACGTAGTTAAGCAAACTAGAACCAACCCTCAAATATTCACTTTCGAGTTATTGAGGTTTTTGTTTCAAATATCTGTTGAAAAGAATGGAACAGTTATTTTAAAAAATAAATTTATAATGATATTCTGTTTTGGGTTAGTTTTTTTGACCAGGATATTTTTTGAGTAGGTGCACAGCACGGTTGAGGGTCTACTTTTATACTTAATTCAGTTTCACTTAAGGTGTGGGTTGGTTCTAGTTTGCTTAACTACGTCCAATTATAACATGCTGGTTAGACAGGTTGGTATAAATAAGACTTTTTTCGCGATCACTTTTTCTTTTAATCATCTTATCTCCTTATGCTTTTAGTCATATTTTACAACAACCGCGAAGCAGTCAATAATGGTGAACACTAAATGAAATTAAACACAATTTACATTATTTTGAAAAATTAACAGACAATAAAAATAAACTAGACGAGGAATCACCACGAGAATGAGGTCTTCTGCTACACCTTTAATGCCAACTACGATGCCTAATCCATGTGTTGATAGTATAGGAATACAATTCACTACCCCCCATTTCTTGGCCGTGGGTAATGACAAGAGACAACTAAGGGATATATATAATATATAACGCAAGTAATATCCATGCAAGAGATCCATCCGACGTCCTCGATGAAGAGGACGACAATATCACACTCGCTCAACGTAGAGCCTACACGGCCCTCGAGGCTTTGACACATAAATATCCACAGTTCCGCCCTCACCGTCGAGGTGCGAAACCGCGCCGCGCAAAAATCATTGATAAAAACGTGGGCATGCTCACTTCGCCTCCAGCGACGCTCCAAGCCGAGGTCCGTTCCCCACAGGGGAGCCCTTGGACGATGTTGCTTAGTATACTTTCACTTGAAACTTCACTTCACTTTCACCATGCAAGAGAAGGAAAACGCGGAATAAAACTATAACAACCCGTTGGACCAGCATTGTAAAATAGGTTAATTTCCCTCTTATTTTAGAGGGCCAGCAGTGAGACGTATATGAGCTGACATGATAACCATGATGATGATGAACTCTTCTTATCCCATTAGGTTTCTATCAAACAGATTACTTTGTTATTTTAATGGATGGCTGGACTAAGATTACGTCTACAATATAATAAAATGTTTAATGCTGTTTCCAGATATACTGCTGAGAAAAATCGCAAAGAACCAGTGCAACCAACACAACCCAGGTATGGTACAGGTCGATCACAGTTCTACGCAGAAGCGGAAAGATCAAGCGAAAACCCACGTACAACAGTTACGTCAAAACAGACCCAGAACCCCCGCAGTGATCGCACATTGTACTTAAGTAAGTCTACATTCTATGACGATCGCCCTCCATCGCCGAAACCCTGTCGAGCACCATTGTGTATGTATTATGGCAGTCCTGACAATGGAGACTACTGCAGTCGGTGTGCACGACTCCAGTGAATATTTACTTTAACATAATAACTAAAATGTTAACTAAACCATTTTTAGTTCAAGTATAATTTGCACCTTACACAGCTAAAGGTCACGGTTAAAATCTTTTGAATTAAATATATACCTTTGTTTTATAAAGTTTTATAAAAAAAACAAAAAGGTTACAGTGATGAGAATCAATAAAGGTTGTGATGGTATGTGTAATATTTTAAGGGATTTTTCAAATCTCATTTCTGATAATATTGAAATTGATATTTATGTAATGTGTTTGCAATTGATAATGATTTATTTATTTCTAACAATATGTACTTAAATAAGATGCATTATTATTCTGTATTATTTTCTCTCCAAATGGCTTGAACTCTACTTCTTTTTATTTTAAAATATGAGGTAACATAGATGATACAATGAATCGGAGATGATAGTTGGTATTCTTCTTCAAAGTATTTTTTATTTGCCTATCGTATCCATTTTTATAACAATATTGAAATTAAGGGTTAGTTATACGGCAAGATTAATAGTTATTTGTTATTGCCTCGGATGTTCATAAAATATGTTATGTATATTTTTTCATAATAATAATATTCAGCTCTAAGACAGATATGCAAAGCAACCTTCCATTATACTAAATACATTGTATGTAAGAATTTATGCTTGAACTAAAAATTTTATTTAGTTACACATTGTGTATCGTGTGTTTTAATAGAGGTATTAAATAATAAGTTTTTAGTTACGCGTAGATTGCAGTTGATAACTTTTATCAAAGTTTAATATTGCGAAACATATATCCCCATTATAATTTTATTTAAAATGTGTTAATTTAACATGTTAAGGTCGTAATATTTCAAAATTTGGTTACATTCACATGTAACTCTTCAGGGAAAAGCCATGTGATCATAAAGTTTATAACATATTAAAGTTCCTTTTATGACTAATGAGATTTTTGTTCAAAATTCTCTTAATATGTAGAAATTGGATACTTCTGAACAACAAAGATGAATATTTTATAATATCCTTGTAGTTCTCCAGGGCATTAATTCAATATGCAACATGCACTATAAAACTTAAATAACTCCTTAATTTTATTCATATAAATAAGAAAATTAATATTTACTTATATTTTTTTTCTATGACACGGCCGTGATTGCCGCGATCTCGAAGTCATATGAAATTGTTTTTTTATTCATAACAATTAATAAAATTATTCTCATATTAACATAGGTAAGTGTTTTCATGTTAGACTTATTATATTAAATAAAGTAATTATTCATAATTAAAAATTATCATTACATTTAATGATATTAAAAAAAAAACTATTGTTCCAAAAGCATGTTATAAATTTAATTCTGGCACAGGACAAATATTTATCGATTAAAAATGAGATATTTGACTGTGGGTGTACTTAATTTGTGTTCTTATATATATTTGTCATACGTAGCAAACATTTAAGGACTTTTATATAAAAGATTAAAACCATAATTTAATTATGAATAATTATTTTTAACTTTTTTTAATAATACCCTTTGAGTGGCTGATATTTTTATTGTTACTTAGATTAAGTAAGTCATCTTTATGTTTTCCCCACCATTAATAGTATGCATAATAATATATAACTTTGTTTAAAATAAATAATTATATTATATTACTGTCATTATCCAAGTGATCATGGTGTATGCAGCTTTAAAATATTTTTCTTTTCGTTTCTAAATTTGTGCCTTTTTTATTTTGTTTAAATATTATTAATTTTCTACAAAATATTGTAATGTGTACAATAAATTTGATTATTTTTTTACGCTTCTGTAAATACATCTATGGTTCAATATGCGAATTTGGAGTGCCAAAAAGTGGCTTTTAAATGTATTAAAAAGTATTTGATGTTGGTCCTCGGCGGTATGATTAGTGTAAACATAAAAATGTGTTCAAAGATCAATGCCAGCTTGTTATGGTATACGTTTAGGCCATACAACGGCTTATAGCAATGTATACATCATGTGACAAGGGAAATATAACAAATTATTTAGGGTAAATAGAAATGTAAATCGTTCGAAAACTTTAATATTGGTAAAGAATTAAACAATTTGTTTGAAAGCACATACAATATTTGAATATTAATGCATATTTATGTTTTATTTTATAAACAATACATATTTGTTGAAGTAAAATATTCAATACATTTATTAACAGTATTTTCAAATTGTCAAGTTTTATAATTTCATTGTAAAACTGTATATAACCCGCGCCAATATTAAAAATAAAATATAATGGCCGTTACTCCTTATAATGGCAGGTTGAACTGCTAGCAAAACAGAATTACCGGAGACGTGATACTTTTTTAAATTTGGACCTTTGTTATTTGATAAATAATAATAAATTTTAAACACCTTATTTAAAAAGCGTTGTTGGCCTTTTATTAACCGAAGTCGCGAAGTTCAGTACTTTTCTAAAACTTATAACGGAGTACATAATTCAAATATTATCTTAAATAGTAGTTGAAATTCTTTGCACTAGTTCGATTGATACTTGGTCGGTGTTTAGTACATATATTATTTTAAATGTTTTTATATCATATTATTACAATTTATAAGTCGAGGAATTTTCAGTAAAAGCATCCTAAAACCAGCAAATACATTAACAATAAACAACAACGAACGTCAATTACAAAGAAAAACCTAACATGAACAATAATAATAACAATTTAATAGCGACTTTAGAAAGAATAGATCCAGACTGATTAATCTGATTATTTGTTTGTGTACTGTACTGACGTATGTGTATAATGACAGACAGAGAAATCGCGCGAAGGAGAGGGAATGATTAGCCGCCATTTATGATTTTTTTTCTTTAATGGCGCGGGTACAAATAAGTAGTACACAAAATGTTTTATAAAGCTTGAACATTTTATATTTTAAGTTTTATGTGTATTTATAATGAGTCCTAGTAGATTTCCCTTGAACACAATGACAATTTTGAATTGTATGTATATGCATATACATATATGAATATACAACAGGGTAAACTCTGTTTAGATATTATTATTATAATAACAAAAAAATTTTGTTGCCTTCGAAACAGTGTCTTTTCGCATTGAAATATATACCATTAGTATTTGTTTTTTTTTTTTTAAATTATGTTTTAAGTTACTTAACCAGTTGAATAGTAAATTGATTGAAAATTATTTTTACGTATTTTGTCGTATTTCATCACAGTTCCAACATGACTGTGAAGGTTAAAAAGTCTTCGGAACGTTGGTAAATCAAACACAAACTCGATAAAATCCGTAAAAATAGTTTTATTTCAAACTTGTAATTCTCGTGTAAACATCAGAAATTGTTAAGAATAGTATATGCCTATTCTCATAATACGATTATCTGATTTTCTCATACAAAAGTATTTTATGTGGTACCTATTTTTGGTACTGATATCAACTATTAATTTCCAATCAACGAAACCTTTAAAATTTAAAAAAGCTTTTCAAAATTATTTCATGTTTTTTTTTTCTTTTATACACAACGGTCTTAATAAATAAATATTAATAATATTTAATTATGTAGGGTTAAGGGGATTTTAACCATTAATTGATATCGCCTTTGGTAACACTAATGATGAATTTTAAAATATATATTTATCGTTACATTAAGAAAAGAATATAAATATTCCTACTATAAGTGGAACAACAGTATAATAGACAATATCCTTGGGAATTGAGATTTAGACATAATATCTGAAAAAACATAAAAATATATTTTTTTAACTGTCCTTCTAACTCATGAATGCAAAATGAAATTATAGAAGTTATCTAATAGAAACTTTTTCGTAGTGCTTCCATGTTTGACATTTTGTACTGTTCCAGAACATTCTAAATCTATTTCTTATATACAACCGACCCAGACGTAATTTAAATTAAAATTGCTTCTTTTTTGTTTTTCTTGTGCACTTTGCATGCTGGGCTTCCTATTATTTTAACTTGAATTACAGTCTCAATCTCAAGAGGAAATAACTTTTTATGAAATTTCAAACTCGATAAGGACTTAACTATACGCGGATGTTGTAGTCGTGCGGACGTTTGTAGCCATTATATGAAATTATTCTAATCGTATTTGCGTACACTTCGATTTCGTTAAAGATTCGTTTAGCACTCGTTTTATAATTATAATAATTTTTAATATACATATATTAGGCGAAAATGAACAAATAACTATTCGAAACAGAAGTTATAGAAAAACAAATTAAAAAATCTGTTGGGTGATGATATTGTACAAGTAGGATCCGCTCTTCAAATAGTATGGCAGATATTTTAATAAGATAATAAAGCCATCTGATGCCGTCTAGTCAACAAGAGTTCTGAAGACTAGCAGGCGGCTGGCTATAAAACTTATCAAAACTTTTGCAATATACAGTAAAAACTCTATTAACCAGACTAATGATTGTCATTAAGCATTCGGATAATCGAATGTATGAAAAACCTCCTTTGGGTTTGTACATATGCAGTATGTACATAATTTTATGCGTTTATTAAAAGACTAATACATATCCCGCGGGGCATGCACGTCAGAGCGGAGTAACAATTACAACTAAAACAATAAAGACGCTTGGGGCAGCGATCCCGCGGGTCACGGGCGGCACGTGCCATTCCAGACACATTCATGCTGCATAATTTCGATTTATAGGTACAATACATAAGTCACGGTTGGTAGTCCAAATAATCGTGCAACCGTATAACTGAAGACCGGATAATCGAGTATCTACTGTACATATAATTATGATTTAAAAAGTATATACGTAATACATTCTGTACCTACTATTTTTGTATCATATGTATTTTTACTGTTTTTATTGCCATTACTATTTTGGAATAAACAGTATTTTTTTAACCCTAGTGTCTCGGTCGGTATTGTTATTAAGGTTCAGGGTATAAGCACTTTTTTATATTAGTTACTTCCCAATATTATTTTGAACTTTTGAAAAAAAAATCGAGCTTCTAACTGTCTCCTTGCTGTTATTAGTGCCTACTTAATTATATTCATTACAGTATATGGTAAACCATAATTGTGATTGTTGATAATAATAAGCATTATTAGGGAAGTTTCAATTACGGAAAACTGTCGTAATCCCATAACGAAGATAAAAAAAAAATTATAACATTGAAGTGATTATGATTTAAATATAATAATATCGTTTTTTAATAGTTATCTGGGTTGCCCATTAAAAATATTTGCAGTTAAGAACTCGGCTTGTTGCTTCGAATTATAAAAAAAGTCCCACGTAACTTACGTGAAAGACCTGCATATAAACAAATGTAGATGGCTACAACTTATTGTTTTTCGTTTAAGTAATATTTTTAGGAAGTGGCAATACACTTCAAAGTGACCAGAGGTATGGGCGTGGAATTATATTTAAAATCATATACCAATACCGGGCATATACATCAGCTCTCATAACATTATTGATCTTCTAGTCCCGTGTCTTAGCATAGTTATAGACTTAAAATAGTGTTAAGTGCAATAAATAATCGATTTCGTTCTAAAATCATTTGCAATATCGTCATATTGTTTCGGTAATATTGCTTTCAACACGATGTCGATTTCAGAACGTGATGCCTTAATAAACATACTCTTATGTCTTAAACAAACCCACAAATAATAGACATAAACTACAGATAAAATCCAAATGTTTCGCCTGGGAATAAATTGATCTCGCAACACTATACCACATGCTAACAATGATGAAAACTATAGGATACAGCCTCATATTTACAAAAAAGAAAACCCTCCCAAGGACTTGAAAAGACTGCGATACCCCGTGGCTGTAACTGTACTTGATCTCTCGAACTCATGAAATAGAATGACAACTTCAATTGACTGTACAGATGGCGAAGTGGTTAAGATATCAACTTACTGTGCCAATGTCGCGTGTTCGAATCCCACACAGGACTGTGCGATCCATAAATTGTTATTCTGAGTTTGAATGTAATTTGTGTCCGTTAATTATGTGTTTGTAAAGTCCCGCGCAATACATGGATTATTTCCTTAGTGCAGGTAGTTGTCTTTTTAAAAATAAAATAATATACTGGAGCTTCTAATACCTGGGCAACAAGACTTTTATACACATTTAGAGCGTCCGTATTGGCTTTAAGAGAGGTGACAAATAATACAAAAAGTATATGATACAACACGATTCAACATTACTTTGATGAAGACTTGAAAGCAATCAAGTAACGAAATCGATATCTTGTTCAAAGATCCGTTTTCCTAGATAGCTAATGTATCTAATATAAAGATAAGCATAACTTTAATCATATAGATCTGTAAACAGAATGTTTGTGAGAAATCATGACAACTATTAATAATCACGAAAAAGAACTAATTTGGGATCAGAGGTGAATGTTATATTTTTTCACATATTTAACGATATAGAGACAGCATATCATGTTTTGTAGAAATATAAATCGATATTAAATATTCAAATTTAATGTTAGTGTTTTATTTTCCAAGTAAATCTTACAAATGAAATCGACGTCTGAGTAGTAACAATTTGTTGCTACACTTCGTTCGGTGAGCGAGAGAAGAGAGTGTGTGTGGTTAGTTTGGTGATGCCTTTAGTACCAACGAAGATCATTCACACTTTCTTCACGGTAGGTAGCGGCGTGACAAAGGTCCATGAGCGGCAGTATTACTTTCCATCGAGCACCCTTTTTGCTCATTTGCCACTAACAAGAAAAAAAATCTCTTTGTCTTCATAATCGAAAGCTTGGAAGTGAGTCTTCGGATTTCTTGACTAGATTTTATTTCATTATAAATAATCTATTAACAAAATAATAGTGTGCTACACTCTATGTTACTGCTTTTAAATATGGCTGCGAAATAATCTTGGTAATGACTTATGTAACTGCTTTGATCAACCAAACTTAGTTTTTTGTCTGTAAGCCGAAGATGGTTTTCACGGCTTTACGTGGACTATGGGTAAGCGCTGAGGGCTCTCAATTTTCTTTATATTATGTATATTGTATATATATATATAAGTGGCTTTCAAACTTTATTGGGCTCCGGCCCACCTAACAAAGACCGCCAAATTCGGCACCCACCTCTTGACTGTCTTGAAAAGGGTCACCAAATATTGGTAACGCTGAGATTCCTTAGTCTCAAGGTCAGAAAATATTGGCAAACGTAACGAAAAGCATCACGACGTGGACCGACTAAGAGTTTGATTTAAAATACATTTTTCATGTCGAGACCCACCCAATATATGATCGCGACCCACCAGTAGATCTGACTCATACTTTAGGAACTACTGGCCTAAAATATTTCGCGGGTAACTTGACAGCTCATGGAAGCCGTTGGTTATACAGTATACCTACACCTGGTAGCTGGTTTATGGCGAAGAAAGGTACATGAACGGCAAGTTATTAGGTCACGTGCCGTCCCCTCCGTTCTTCTTCTTCTTTTTGTATTGGTTACTAATACGATAATAATTAGCGTTAGCTACTAATACGATACATTTTTGCCAGTGTCGAGTTATATATTTCTTTACAAGTTATTCGTTTCTTTAAATAAGTCATTGCCCGTCAGTAAGTAAAATTGTCCCCTTCAACAGTGTTATGACCATAGTTAACCCGATGCGGGACAGTAGACGTTTAAAAACTATGTGATACGGCAGTAAAATTTTGTGAACAAATACGTACTAAGTACGGTAATATTTTTTTCTAGACTGAAAAGAATATACGGCATATGCCGTGCGTCCTGCAACATGTTAACTGTAGGTATCTTTTGAGATTTTTGATGGAAACGAAAATGTATGTAAAGCACTTTTATATTATATTCAGAACACCCCAGCACTTTCTCCACATATTACATAAAATGCCATCAAAATTATTTAATATAACGTTAAACCACTAAGATATTAAATAAAATACAAGACCACTACATGACACTTACACATTCTCGCAAAAAAGCCGTCCCCTCCGTTGTCCTGGAAGGATCTAGCGATATGTACCATAGCCTATAATATTCGTAATGATGTAACATATTCATAACCTGCCTTTCTAATTTATAGACTTCTTCTTTTTCTTGCATTGGCTACAAATAAGAGCCATTGGTCTGGCACCAATACCAATATCAGAATAACGCATAGATCATCCCGATATTCCCACGGGAAGAGAAACTGCGGGTGAAACGCGCTGCTAGATTCTTCATAGGTATTATAGTCATTCTGTGTCAATAAGTTAAAACGTTGCCTTCAACAGTGCTATGGTCACACTGTGACACACAATGATAACTTCTGGAAATTTTGGTGGTAAATCAAAACATTTGTAAAAAACGTTTATAACATACATATTCACCACCTGCAGTATATTCTCCGCATCACATTACATAAAATGTCATCAACATTATTCTTGAATATGATACAAAACTACTACATGATACTTTCACGTTTCCATCAAATAACCTGATACTCTACTATAATTTAAATGCTAAGGGTAATATTTTGGGGGTGCGCGGGGAGGGCGGTGTTGTTTCCTTGAGGGAGCTCACCGCCTGGCGCGTCGACGCCCGCCGAGACGTCATTGCCCGTTGGGCAGTCCGGCTGGAGAGGCCTCGGTTCGGGGTGCGAATCGTGGAGGCCTTCCGGCCGGTGCTGATGCAGTGATTGGAAAGCCGGCACGGGGTGCTCTCCTTCCGACTAGTGCATGTGTTGACGGGGCATGGGAGCTTCGCCAAATACCTGCACAAGGTCGTAAGGTGGGAGAAAGTACACCGTCCTGCCACCACTGCTATTGCGACGAGGACACGGCGCAGCATACGCTCGAGGCCTGCGCCGCTTGGGCCACGCAGCGTCGTGAACTCGTCGCAATCATCGGTGCCGACCTGACGTTGCCGGCCATCGCTAGGGCGATGGTCGACAGCGTCGGGAATTGGGACGCGGTCGCAGCCTTCTGCGAGACAGTGATCTCGCAGAAGGAGACAGCGGATCGCCTGCGCGAGGAGCGCAGCTTCGATGAGGAGATCCGCCGCCGGCGAATGGGGCGGCGCAGGCGCATCTATCTGCACCTCATGCCGCCCTAGCCGAGGCCGCGGGTGACGTGACCGGGGATTAGTCCGTCACACACCGAGAGGCCGACCGCGTGAGGAAAGACCGACGTCCTCCCCGAAGGGGGGACGTCGCTCGATGGGAAGGTACCCCAGTAGGGGGTATTCCGTCGGGCCGACCACTGACGACAAGTTAGCTCTGCTCCGGTGGTCGGCCCAACGACGAAGGCGACGTGGTTTTCGAGTGGGTTGCGGGAGTTGCGTGCTTAAGCCCCTCTGTCGCCCCGGACGGAGTGGTGCGGAGGCGCGCCGACTGCAGCCCAACCACAAAAAAAAAAGGTAACATTTTAATAAAATCCTCTTAATTTAGTATCTATGCTTTGGTATTCACGATGCGAGTAGTCGAATAATCGCTAACATATAATTGATTTATCCAAAAAAGATTAATCTATAGTTTATAATGCTAATATTCGCCACAGTAGTGCCGACTACTGTTGGTTGCTAGAGCGTGGATAGGAAATCAATATCCGAAAAGGTAACTCACAACGCTGGCCATGAAGGTCAAGGAATCAGTACCAGTGTCAAACCAGATGATGTGGACTAATGGGGAGGTAATACGATAGATTATGGCACTGCGTGTTGCTCATCCATCACCCCGAATGGTTTAAATGACGTTTATCTAGATCTGCCAAATGAAAGGATACATAAAATGGATATCAATAACTTAAAAGACTATATAAACTATCCGAAAGGCTACACACAATTTTTTATTAGTTACTCTTTTAAAATGTAATTTTTGGTTTTTAAGTAACCGATTTATATGATTGAATAAAATGCCTTATATTGCTGCTTAAAAACTACACGTACTGTGCAGTATTCTGACAAATTTATTTTAGCATTCGAATCAAAAGCTAGTAATATATTATTATCGTGGAAGAATATATTGCATCGGTTTCTTGTTTAATAAATTTTAAATTTGAATGTATAATCGACTAACGGAATCGATTTGGACATCACTGAGACAAATCTTAAACGTCAAAGTCAAAATCAAAAGCGCTTTTCTTCAGGTTGCTGAGAGAAAATGCTTTTGGATAAAATATTTACAAATGAAGTAAAACATTCTATTAAATCATTATAAAATATGTCCGGGGGTCTCATAGATAAAGTTTACATAGGCCTAGATAATGCGCCTGCCGCATTTGATATAAAAGGGCGAATCTTAGGACCAGTAAGTATATCAACGATTGTAAATAATTTTCGCGTTTCTAATAAAACAAAAATCTGTTTATAAAAAGAGTTGATATTTTTTATTACAGAATGGCACAAATTTAGAATATATTCGGTCTGAAACTGGTGTAGTAGCAGTGTTAAAAGGTGATAAAGTTGAACCTCTACATCTGGCGCTTCATCATACAAGATCGGAATCGTTGGCGGCGGCGAGATCGTTAGCTCAAAACTTGATAGAAACCATTCGTGCTGAGTTAGCACAATGGAGTGCTGCGCAGGCTGGAGGCCCACCGCCTCCGCTTAACGTACCTCCGCCGCCACTCACAAGTACTAGCAGCTCCAGTAGTAATACGACCAGCGCACCTCCCCCTACCGTTCCTCCAGTTGTTACCGCCTCCCTAACTACCCCACCCGCACTGACCTCTACAGCACATACAACAATCATGCCCCCAGTGGTCAGTGTAGCACCTGCAACAGCACCACTCATGACGGTCCACCGACAACCCACTGTGTTACAACTTCTACAACCTCAACAACAATATGTATTAAATCAAGAAAACGGGCAGCTAATACCTATAGTACAACCTGGAGTTCAAGTTTCTAACACGAATTTCACATCGTTACCTATAGGTCAGCCATTGAGCTTACAGCAACCAAGTTTTGGTACACAAATTGTTGATATATCCAGCATGCAGCCTGTCAATGTAACTCAGCTGAGATTGAGTGGTGTACCATCTACAATGTCAATGATACTTCCAAATGGCTTAGCATTCCCTCAAGCGAGTTTAACGACAACAGATTCTACAACAGTGAGCACAGCAACGGCTACACCAGTAGTTTGTGCAGCTCAAGGGATAAATTCTTGTCAGAAGATTCTGTACAGTAGTGATAAAAGCGATAAGGACATAAAGTATCACATACAAGGGGCTGACGGTATGCAGTGGACTGTGCCTGGATCACAAACTATGCTGATACCATATCAACAACTTCAGGATATTACATCAGGTCAACAAGGATTGACTAGCTTGCAGGGACAACAATTTGTTTCAGTACGTAATTAATGTTTATTTAGTACTTAAAATGTGTGGTGTGGTGATGGAATAAGAATACGATTCAACTTCTATCTTGTCCGTGGGTGTCATAAAAGGTTTATTTTATTTTTGTATGTGTCTATAGCTGTTAGCCGCAGATGGCTTTCATGGCTTCTGCTAGACTACGGGTGAGCACTGAGGGTTCTCAACCCAGGTCATAAATCACCTATAATATACAGTATATACAGTAGAAACTCAATTATCTGGTCCTTAGTCATACAGATTTGCGATTATCTGGACTACCAACCGGGACTTACGTATTGTACCTAAAAATCTTCATTGTCTCGTTATTGTTTTAGTCTCATAATCGTTTCATTATTGTTTTAGTTAGTAATTGTTAATCCACTCTAAAGTGCATGGCCCACGGGATATGTATTCGATTTTTAATAAATTCATAAAATTATGTACATACTACATATGCACAAAACCAAAGCAGGTTTTTCATACATTTGATTATGCAAATGCCTAACGACAACAATTAGTCCAGTTAATTGAGTTTTTACTGTAATATCGCTGCATGAGTGGGCAAACTCGTAAGACAACCTTATATCAACACATCTGACCAGCATGGTATAGTAGGTCAAATTCTCCTCCTATTATGGAGGAGACTCAAGCCCAACAGTGGAACGTATAGTAGCTGAGATGATGACTGACAATATTAATAAATTGCCAGTTATATAATATTAATAACTGGTAGCAATTTTGATTGCTGTTGCAGATAGCACCTGCAGGTGGGCTCACACAAACATCACTGCCGTTGGGGGCAGCACAATTGCAGCAACTGCAGACTACTGGCACCATAATGCAGTTAAATCAAAAGGTAAATATATGTATATTCTAAAAGTTATTTTGATTGCTAAATCACAATATGACATTTTATTAGGCGTAGCTATTGTATAGCTAGGCATTTTATTAAATTAATTTGTGAAACAATAAAAAACACAATAGGCAGGAGTTAACTCATATCTGTTGAAAAAATTAGAATATTGCATTATGAATATCTTGGAACAATTGTGATGTTGACTAATTTTTTTTAGGGCTTATAAAATACACTCAAGGTCTGTATCAATTTACGAAAACAACATAAAATTTATTTTATATTGAGTTAGTAAATGTTTCTAGCATTTCAGTTTTATTAATTAGACAGATTGAGCAATCAAATAGATATGTCAACTATGTCTCCTTATTAATCTATGGCAGCTCTAAACAAACATTGTTATGTGAGTTCGAGAAAAAAAGCTTAGTTATGTACCTCCAATACATTGCCTTAGCGTTAGCCTTACTGGTAATATGCAGAATAAAACTATGTTATTAGTCATATGTTTTCATGATCCAATAGTGCCAATCTTTTTGATGTGACTTAACAATAAATAACTATAACAAAAAAAAAACTACTTCAACTGGACCAAATTAAAATGGGACCACATGGGAAGCTTTCAAATAAAAAAAGAATCATCAAAATCGGTTCACCCAGTCGTAAGTTCCGATGTAATAAAAAAAATACAGTCGAATTGAGAATCTCTTTTCTTGAAGTTGGTTGAAAATGTTATAGTAAAAGCCATGAACTACAATAGAAGTTACAATATAACATATATTTTTTTCAACAGCCGCTAGCAAGCAGTGGTTCTTTGATAAACATAATATCAACAGGCCAAGCGTCTTCACCACAAGTTATATCTGTGAGCATAAGTGTATTTACACATGTAATGCCGCCTCATCCTCGCAATACCTTTGGTGTTTTGGTTTTCAGGGTTTTAATTACATTTAGTTTATTTTTAACACCTTATAATCAAATTATGTCTCCATTTTCTTGTTGTTTTCATTTTGTAACATATTCATTAGCTTCTATTTTAGTATGCCTTTGTTTAAAATGCTATTTTGCTCTTTATACAGATATGAGGCATGAAATCATTATTAGATATTCTATTAACGTTAATCGTAAGCTTTTTTCGTGTGGTAATGGACTAAGTATATAACAAATGCTGATATAATGACTTATACGACTATTATGGCAACGGCAAAAATGGACTCCAATTTCCCGAGTCTTTGGCTGCAATTTTTCTTACAGCCCTCCTAAAAATTAGTCCAATTTAGTCAGATTATGCTATCATTTATGCGATTAGTATCCTTAGTGTATTGTGTTTTAATGTCATTTGTTCTTCAACATCAATTGGTGTTTAAAGTATGCTGTGTAAAGTATAATGTTTTACAAAAATTCTTCATCGAATTTGGGCCCACCATAGACAGCAGCCGAAATGTTTAAATTAATATAATTAGGATCTGTAACATCAAAATGTTGATATGCATCTTTCTTCTTTTATACTGATGTTAGTTAGTAGGTCTTACGAGATTTTAAGGAATGAAACATGAAAATGATCATAACCAAAGCATAGTATTTTTAATCATTTATCACACGGAATACCATTAAGGATCTCTTATTAATAAAACATATCATCATAAACAGGGCACAGCATTTTTAATCTACCACCATTCATTTCTTTTTATTTTCTTATCACCAGCTTAGATTTTCATTCCTTCCTTATATTTTAAGTAATGGTCGTACAATAATTTATAATCTGTTACAGAATGCCTCGACACCCACAAAAAATGCCAGCACTCAAGAGCCTCGTGGGCAAAAGAGAATGTCTGATGGCACTCCTAGTCAGCTTCAGCTTAGACCCATAGCCCCAGCTGGGTAAGTCCTGTTTATGATTTATCTTTGGATAACTTTATTATTATTAAATCTTTTATTTCAGAAAAAATATATCAAAAAGCATGAGGTATAAACTGATTATCTAAAAATCGGTGTGTTCCTTCTCAAATAAGGATCACTTCGATCCATCTCTGCTGCACTATGCATTGTCGCCTTACATATCATTCGTAACTTCTTAAACTACCATATTTGCTTTTGATTGCCTCTTGGATACTCTAAAATGTATATAACCAAAGGTTGTTCATTATAAGCAAGAAGATATGTGATTTTGGGAGCCCTCAAAATAGACGACAGAGATTGAGTATTACTATTTTAAAAATGGAGGAAGGATTGTAGGAAGTTATGTCACTTTCTCACGATTAATCAATATACCGCACCCCAAAACAAAGAAAGGAATGTGGGTTAGGAACAAGGTGGTACAGGATATAAGGAAGTCTTCCTCTGTGATGAGCTGCTTCCGGAACATCAATTTACAATTTGCCGCAGGACTTCGAATTTCGAGAACTTAAAATGCAAAACGTGTTTCACCTTTCAACGAGGCATCCTGGAGAGAGCCGAGGAGAAAGCCGAATGCTTTAAATAATTTGAATGGATCAACTTGTGTGCGGTATATTGATTAATCGTGGCAAAGTGCTGGCAGTTCCTTCCTTCCCTCTATTTTTAAAATAATAATGGATTGATCATTGATTGTTTTATGAACATCGTTGACGCATAATCTAATCCATCTTGTTGCTTTGTGACTTGATTAAATCAAAAGGAATGTTTGCCGTTGGTAAGGTTAGCAGCTGTTCTGCATCGCGTAAGGCAGTTTAAATATATGGCAATTAAATTTTTGTCTTGTCATTGGGTTGACAATGCAGTATGGAGCTTAACAATACGCTTGCAGCGCTCTTCGTCTTTAGAAAATACTGTTGACAACGTGTGTATATGTCTACCTTCAGTGATATAAGAATAATTTGGTATCTTATGTGATAGTTTTATAATATTATAACAAATTGTTGTTTCTTTTTGTATCAAATAGGGCTTGCAAGATTTTGAATATTGAATTGCTGTAATCTTTTAAACCCTTGCTAAATATCCTTTTGAAGTATGCAAGTTCAGTTTTGATCCATAATATGACTGCATTTACCTGATTCAGTAATTAATTTTGCAATACAATTTAAAATTAACCTAGATTTATAATAGAATATCTTTGTTTAGAATCTTTAACGAGACCTTCTAGCAATTCCGGTATATTAAAAATATTTAAATGGTAATAACATTCGTTTTTAGACAATCGTCTAAAACAGACAAATTTTACGTAACGCATAATAAACTTTCAAGGACTTCAAAAGAGAAACAAAAATTTGCACTTATGAAAAAATTTGGGAAATGAATTCTTACTAAACCCTCAAGGTCCTTAATATTGCTCAGTTGGTTTGCAAGCCCTATTATTAACCTATTGTTGCTGCAGGTCTCATGTCACACACGACAAGGGCTCGTCGAGAGAGTCGCGCACCTGGACCGCGACACCAGGTACATTGAAGATCCACAAAGCTTTGCGCACGAGATGATTTGAACATTAGCAATATTGCGTAACATTTGAAATAGTTTATTATCAATTTGGGCTATTTATTATAACTTGAAATTGATAATACGAAAACGGATATCTGGCGTAGATTTTTTAGATCTCTTTAAGAAAAGGCAAATGTGTATCATTGTTATAATTTGCTATGTAACTGTTATATTCGGGACCAATATCTGGGTCAAATATCGATATTTGAACCAGATATCGATCCTGGCGTATTGGGATACTGGAAGCATTTTATAATATCGTCCACATTCATCATGCGACAATACTTTTGAATGCATTTTGCGGCCTTTAAAATATATATTATTCAAGTCTTCTCGTATAAATATAACATAAGTTGCATGCTTAGATACTTAGTCTGTGAATATATTGCGTATTTTTTCCAGCATGGCTCTATTCCAAGGCGATGCTTGACTTTTAGTCCTTTCTTTGTTTTTTTTTGTATTCCCTCCCCATTCGCCATTGGGCCGACCGACCACCGGTGCCGAGTTCCAAGTCGTCCGTGGCCAGCTCGACGGTACATTAACTTTCAGTACTAAAGATACATTTTAAAACATTTATTTTAACAGACAAAAAGAATCAAACTAAAAAATCTAGAAGGTAATCTTACATTGAAAAAGCAGTACGATTCCCGGGCCTGATGTCCATTATCTATTATCTAGTAATTGAAACTTTAACGACTATAGTAAAATTGTAGTTTTTATTAATAAAAGGTTTTCCAGTCTGCTTTTTTAGGCAGCGTTGGTCACCGGTAGTTGATTCAGTTCTCCGTATAGGATGGGCATGGACCACGTAGTGTTTAATATTTAGGACTAAACCTAACTTTAAGCTAGTCTAATTTATTATCTAGCACTTCATTGCAGCCTGCCGTCAAGTGGAATATTGTTAAATGTAATATTTTTATTAAATAATGTCTCCATAACAAGTATGGCCCCTGATATGGACATCCGACAATGAAACTTCAATCCAGAAATTGTTTTGTATGCTTCCTGCATCTCCTGTCATTATTATATTTTGTTCATTTGTAGAAGTCTGCAGCAAGCGCTACTCCATTGATACAATTTGGGTGCTAAAATCAAAAGTTATTTCATAAAAGCGATCTATTCGTTTCTATTAAAATTCATCACCATCATTCAGCCTATCGCCGTCCACTGCTGGACCAAGACCTCCCTTATGTTTCGACACAGTGCAGTCCTGTGCCGCCTGCATCCAACGACGCCCACCAAATTACAATTCACTTTCAATTAATTCTTTCAGGCATTTTTATTCCAGACGTACTAAATTGTGCTGGTCATTACCAGATGAAAAGTAAACAGGCACTATTTTGTCCCAGTTAGTAACTGTACCAAGGAAACATTGCATGCTCAATGTTTAATTTCCAATTTATTCCGTGCGTTTTAGCATTTTTGTCGGCTTGCCCGCCGTATGATAGTAAGACCATATTAATAAGCCGATCTTAATCTTGAGTACAATATCAAGTAAAGGGATTGCGTTGCATTTAGCGTAG
Organism: Lymantria dispar; assembly: GCA_032191425.1. Lineage (NCBI taxonomy): Eukaryota > Metazoa > Arthropoda > Insecta > Lepidoptera > Erebidae > Lymantria > Lymantria dispar. Next base: position 9,160,587 of record CM063452.1, on the reverse strand, counting down.
TTAAAATCGTATTCAAGATTTAAATTGCTTTTATTAATATGGTTTCTATAAATATTTCACTATTGATATTTTTAAGTTCACAGTTGAAACATGTGTAATCCAAATCTAGATTGAACTCCTTAGAATAATAACGTATAGAAGGTAAGTTCACGCACAAAAAGGGAGGCATTTCAATTGGAGCCTAATGGAGCTTACGCCGGAACCGTTCCGTAATGTACAAGTGATTGTACTACACGTACGTACGCAACTCTTAAAAAAATAAATTGATAATTATGACGGTTTGTGCATTCAAATGGTGTCACAACACATTTGAAAAAGTTAAAAAGGTTTTTAACATTACTTTTAAAAGTATTTTGACGATTTATGTTAATAAAAACAAAATTTGATTTCATAATTTGTATAGTGGTGTGCGTGTGTACGTGTGTAATCGTCTGCGCGCCATTAGTATTTTTAGATTCAAATTTTGAAAGTTCGAATTATTGGCACTATCCTTCTATACGTTATTATTCTAAGTTGAACTCATTATAATCCAAAGCTTCTCGTGAGACTGTTCTACAATAAAGCAATGTGGGTGCTTATCTGCTAAGCACGAGTTTCCAAATCGACAACTCATTATGTCATAATATATCCATAATACAAATCCAAGATTTGAAAAAAAAATATCTCAGAGAGTACAATACCATATGATTTCCATTGAGGTATAATAATTTTGCCACTGCATACTTAGGTGATCATAGCAAATAAACATTCCTAATTGCATAAATTATAGAGCTAGTATTTAGTCTTCAATATTAAAATTGTTAGCATTTCTAGAAGAGATATTAATTTTTAGCAAAAACCATATCTCAAGAATGTCAGATCCTGTCATGATACCATGAACCGACCCGAAAAGGATGGCTCCAGCTTATAATATATCAAAACCGAAGAGACCTTTATCTAAAAAACTTTTTATTAAACGAGATAGCTGAATATTTAAAATCAGTCGCATTTTTGGCGTAAAGTGCGAAGCATGTCTGCCATTTGCGTAATTTTGATTGGCGTAAAGGCTGGCTTGAAATAATACTTGTTAATTTTCATTCACCTTATAGGACGTCAAATTCTTCTATGTTCTAGATAAAGCGTCACTACCGCAATACAATACACAGGATACGGTGCAGTCTACAATTAATTAAACCATTTTTTTTTTATCTATTACAGAATTATTTGCTGAAAAGGCGATTAAAGGATTAACTGCGAATAAATTTAAGCCACATGCGTAGAAATGCAAAGCGTTATCATATTTGTAATTATCTTGGTATAAAACTTTGTTCTTTCAACAGTTAAAGACAACACCATTGTCAGTATGGGAATGAAAATCAATCCAGCACACGGCACCATCATACAAGTATCTTCTGGGCAGCAAACAAAGTAAGAAAATGACCAATAAATATCAGGAATATAAATAAACATTGCCGCCCTTTCTTTCTGTCGGTATTGTAGGAGACGGTTAACAGACGTAATCCGATAACATTACAATAAGTGAAGGAAATCTTGAAATCATATCTTCATGTTAACACATATAACTAATATTCTATTATAATAGCTTCTGCTGACAGCTTCCCAGAATACTTTCCCAAGATAAAATTTTAACCTAATCCTTTTAACGACTTGCATTGATTGAGTATAAATCAAAAGTAAAGTTGACTTATTATTCCAAGGGAAGCACACTTTTGGGATACAAAAATATTCTATGCGATCCAGGAAATGTTTTATTTATGTGTCAATTTTCATCCGAATCGGTTCTAAGGTTTACGCGTGACTGAGTAACACATCCAAATGACCAAATATCTTTACAAAGTTCCACATTTATAATATTAGGTAAATTTCTCTCCAATCGTAGAACCAGCCTGTACCTAGAATATGCCTGGGATATAAGAAAAATACGAGACACATAGAAGGTGTCTAGGAATGCATTCACCGTGAAGTACTTCGGAACAAAGTTTCGCAATATGATAATATTGAGAAACAATCTGTTATATTAGGGATCACTTGCTGCCTTTAATGTTGGAGACAGTACAGAAACCTCTGAGCCAAGAACCTTTTTCTGGCATAGACTAAAATCCGCTATTAATATTTTATCATTATCATCAAAGCCAGGGATGCACAGATTTATTAAGACTAGGGGCCACTCGGGTAAATCATGAACTGATGGCGAGCCGCCAGAAGTATAGGTAATTAAAGACAATAAAGAATTGATAATAATGTTTTAAAATTGAAAAAAAATTTATTAATTTGAAGCGTGGCACTGCATAGTGCTTACAATCTTTTTTATATTTGGCTCAAATTTACTTGTAGCAACACGTAAAACTGCTTCCAAACTTTAATTTGCAAGGCGGTTTCGATTTTTTGTTTTATTATTATTTAGTATTGAAAAAGTTTGTTCACATATATAGGCAGAACCAAATAAGCTGGCACATTTCAGAGCGTTTATGCGCAACTCTTTGTACATATTTTTATCAATGCAGCGGTAAACGTTCAGCAAGTTCTTCGTTGAATTTGTTGCGTAAATCTTGGTCGTTTTGAATGTCGATAATTTCTAACTGCATTGACTCTGGCGCATTTTCAACTAAAATCGTGAAAGGATTGCTGAATATGTCCAACAGAGGTTTCACTTTTTTAAACTCCGAAAATCTGTCTTGAAAAGATTGAATCAAAATATCTAGCTTTTCTACATAACTGAAATTAATCGCAGTTTTGTTGAATTTTCCAGCCATTTTCTTATAATTCGGAAAATGATTGTAATTTCCAGAATTCAATTGCGATCTGAAAAGTGTCAGCTTGTATTGAAAGGATGATACATGAGCGTAGAGCTGGGATATCAGTTGATTTTTGCCTTGAAGCCGTGTGTTCAAGACATTCAAATGATTTGTAATGTCAACTAAAAAAGCCAAATCACACAACCAATCAGGGTTTTTAAGTTCCGGGACATCCCTTTGCTTTTCCGCCAGAAATATTCCAATTTCTTCTATTAAATTTAGAAATCGTTCCAGTGTCAATCCACGACTTAGCCACCTTACTTCTGTATAATACAGTAAATCTCCATATTCGCTTTCGAGGTCATCAAGGAATTATTTGAATTGCCTGTGATTGAGTCCTCGTGATTTTATGAAATTTACAGTTGAAACTACCACTTTCATGACATTTTTAAATTAAATGTTTTTAGAACAAGAAGCCCTCTCTTGGTGTATAATGCAGTGAAACTGCATGAGATCTTCAGCGTTTATGTTTTTTTCTTGCAGATGCTTTTTCAGCAAAGTAACTAGCCGGGAATTGACACCAATCATCGAAGGAGCACCGTCAGTCGCAACTCCCGATAATTTTGATAAGTCCAAATCAGTTTTTGAACACTCATCCAAAAGTACATTGAGTATATCAACTCCTTTGGTTTGACCTTTCAATGAACACATTCCTAGTACACAGTTGTCGCCGCGCCGCCGGCCGCCGCGCCGCCGGCCGCCGCGCTTCCTCAAGAAAACGAATTTAACCGAGATCAGCACGAACATTACCGACCGCTGTTACCGACGCACGCATGGCGCACCGATAAGCACACTTAATAGCGCGCGCGCGCGAGATTCAAATTACTTTTCGAACATATTTTTTTTTGGTTTTATTCTGGAATAGAATTCAATATTTTTCGAATGTACGAGAGTATTATTTTTGCTGTCGGCGGGCCACCAGTATTCGACCGGCGGGCCGCGGTCTGTGCATCCATGATCAAAGCTCATATATGTCCCACTGTTGGACTTGAATCTCCTTCACAAAAAGAGCAAAATTGAGCTACTATATGCTGGTCAGATGGGTTGATGTAGGTTTTTATTTTGAGTTTTACTTCTATGCGAAGATGTCATCGGCATACTATAGTATGTGTCAGAGATACGAGTAAGAGATATGTCCCTTACTCGTCTTGATTCGGCACCAAGGGCAAGAAAAGCAGCGATGAATGCTATTCTTTCTCCCTCACCATATGTCACCATATTAATATTTAATTCATCAATTTGTCGTTATTTTTGCCATTACAGTGTTTCGGCTCCTATGGGTCAAGAAGGTTCAGGGATGTACATCCGGCAAATAGACAGAAACGCAATACAAATAAGCAAAGATGGACAGAAACAAGATCTCAGTAAAGTTCAGAACACGGCGCAGAACGTTCAAATGATCACAGTACCCCCAGGCATGACTGTATTACAAAACCCACTCAATATAAGTCAGATGCCCACTGTTATCGGACAACCAAACAGTCAAGTCTACATGATACCCGCAAATCATCCCAGTCTAGTCCAAAACGCATTACCACCTGGTTTTCAACAAGTTCTCCAACCAGGTCAAAACGTCACAGTAATGCAGCCTAATCAGTTAGGCATGCCGGGTGGAGTTCAATATAACATGCCTTTAATGCCAATGAACATGCCCGCTACATCACAATACATGCCGACCGGCATAAACCTTAATACGCAGCTATCGGCGCAGCAATTAAACGCAGCTCTTGCGAGTCATCAGCTTACCTCTAATCTTGGGACTATACCTATAGTCCAAGCTGGTGCACCTGCCTCTCCTATGTCAAATGCAGCTCAAAGTATTCCTGTCTCTCAATCTCCACCGGTGCCCCCATTAGTACCAACATCTTATGTAGGTCCTACCTCACAGTATGCAGGTATTCCTCAACAGCATCAACATTATATGATGCAAGGAAACTCCGGAGCCATGACTGTACCTCCTAACAATGGCAATGTCCAATACAGTATACCATCTAGTCAGAACACTCCAAATAATGGCAACGGACAATCTACCGCGGAAAATGAAGCCAATGGAGCCAATAATCAAACTAATTACATCACATCCTCATCACAGGATAATGGGTATTCCATGGCGGGTGCTGTACAAAATCAGCAAAGTTTTGCAGCTGATGGCAGCACAGCGCAAGCGACGGGTGGTTTTTCAGCAGCTAGCCAGTCAGTACCGCCTACTTACTCGTCTAACGGTAGCCAGAATACAGCTTACAATGTCAGCCAAACAACAACCACACAACCGCCTCCTACTTACAATCCAACAAATGGCTCCAGTCAAACAGCCAATCAGAATTATCCTTCTGGAAGTACATCAAGCTCACAGGCGCAACAAACTAGTTATTCTCCGTCGACGACGCCCGCACCAAACCAATCATACGCGGCTCCAAACATGCCAAATGTTGCATATCCACCTAACCAGAACGCACAAAACCCTTATCCAAATGCTACTGGACAAAATTTGGCAGCTTATGCAAGTAACCAGTATCAATATACAAGTAGGCCTTGGTTTCGTCCTCGATACGGATCGCCGCAAGGATCTCCATACAGCTCGGGTACCGGACCACCACCAAACGGGCCACCTATGTCTGTTCCACCACCCTCAGGCAACTACAACTACTGGCAGGACAGTTGAGACTTGGACAGTATTATTGAAACTGAATTTACCAGTGATACTTAGAAATAACAGAGACTGCTTTAATATGTGTATACATTTATAAAATGTAGAGATATAAATAATATTATACATATATAAGGAATAGATTAATCAATATGTATTGGCCTGTTTTTTTTTTACTCTCAGAAGAGAATAATGCCCATTCTTAACAACGGCACTTACATTTTAATGTGACACGTAAAAGCAATGATTGATGTTATGTATCATTTAACATGTAACAATTCATCTTTAACATAGCTTAAGTGTTACCTAAAATGTAGGTGTTCTAGGTGAAAAGAGAGATAAGTAAGGTAAAACATAAATGTGCGCTTAAAATGGTGCAGTTTAGGCTAATATAGAAAAAATTAGCATATAATGCAATAGGACGGGTGACAGGTTCGAATAAATATAATGACAAGTTTTTATCGTGCCGTAACATGTAAAGCACTAGTGATGGTCAATTTTACTTAGTTACGTGAATTTAAATTTAGTTTACCTGAAAACGAGAGTTTCTTAACTCTAAGAGCATGGGCAATTAGTGACATAGCGATTAATTAAGCCGCTCTAAGTTGACGAGCTAAGCTTGCTTTGGTGTATTTAGTCACATCGTTTGTTCTTACAAAATATTACACATCGATCCTTGGAAAGAGACAATCGACTAACTTTGGCTTAGTAGAGCGTTGTCTCTATCACACCCTACCTGTGTGACGCGGCGCGAATTACTGACAGTCTGGTATCTGTACGAAATTTTTTTTTTTTTTTGTGTGACTTAGTTGTTAGCCTCAGATGGCTGTGACAACTTTACCCGGACTGGTGGGTGAGCGCTGAGGGCTCTCAACCTGTTTAAAGTTAAGCGACTCATCCCGAGGGCACCCCCTGTGGGGTACGGACCTCGGCTCGGGCGGTCGCTGGCAAAGTGGGCACTCCCACGTTTATGATTTTAACGCGACACGTCTTCCTTCCCCGTCGGCGGGGGCGGTAACGTGGATATTTATTACTATTTGTCAAGGCCGCGCGGGCTGTGTATGCCTCAGTCTGGGCGAGCGTAATAATGTCGTCGGGTTCGTCGAGTATTAGTCGCGGTTGTTTAATCGCGGACATTTTAGAGGGGATGTAAGAAGCCGCCCTTACCACTAATGGGTTCGGGTGTGTCGCGGCAGAGTCGAAGTAGCGGCGGGAGCACTGTTTCATGAATTGCCTGATGGTCGGCAAGCCAAGATCTATGTGAAGAGCCAAGATCTATGTGAACTAAAAAAATGCACTTATTCTTCAAGGTTTTTCTTCTAAACTTACGGCTTTAGCTACTATAATATTTTGGACTGAACGCAACAACAATCTCTCTCACTTGTATAACGACTAACAAACATCATCCAGGCAGAATGTGATAAAGACGGCTGACGAAGCCGAAATTAACCGATTGCCTCTTTCTAAAGATCGATGTGCAATATTCGTTGAGTATTGTACCTTTATTTGTTATACCGCCATCATATAACGTATATTCTTAATTTGTTATTAATAAGATAACAATTTCAAATGACCAAAATCTTGATGTTTACGATATTTTGTCGTATTAAATTTATATAACGTAATGCTGAGAAAGTGCTGAAGTGAAATGGAATAGCAATAACTTACGTGTGTTTCCATATTCTACCAATATCTCTGCCAAAAATCACATAATATATAACCATGACATCACTTACGTTTTATTGTTTTACTGACTTTTTGCCTTTAAAACCAAAATAAACGTCCCAATAGGAAGGAAGTTGACCTTCTATACCATGCTGGTCAGACGTGTTGGTATAGGGTTTTCTTTCTCTACCATAGTTATTACATGCACAATATATCCCTTAGTCGACTTTTACGGCACTCACGGGTAAGATAGGGGGGTGGTAAAATGTATTCTTACTCCGTCACCACACGAAAAGCGAATTTTACAAAGAAATCGACAATGTATGTGCTCTGAAGCATATTAATCAGTCGGTAACACGGTAATAAGAATATATATATATATAATAACCTGAATCATATTCAATAAAATGTATATACTAATATATAAAGCTGAAGAGTTTGTTTGTTTGAACGCGTCAATCTCAGGAACTACTGTCTGATTTGAAAAATTCTTTCAGTGTTAGATAGCACATTTATCGAGGAAGGCTATATATCATCACGCTAAGACCAACAGAAGCGGAGCACCAATGAAGAATGCTGTGAAGAATGTTGAATGTTGTTGAATGTGAATGTGTTTTACTTTTGAGAACTTCCGCTGTGTAAACGGCAAAATTTTCACAAAAATCATGTGACAGAATCGTATTATTAAAAAATATTTTCACCTTCTACGTAAACAATCTTAGATTAAAGTTAGCGTTAGCTCAAAATATCTATACCACGTGGACGAAGTCGCGAGCAGAAGCTAGTGTATTAGAAAAACTCACGAAATAGTACCTATTCCTTTAAAAAGTTTCTAACAAGCCTTGTCACTATACCAGTCATATATTAATATCATCCTGACATAATTTTCTTCTGTCTTCACAATTAACATAAGCTCAAAAATAAACTTAAAAAAATATAATGCACGCTGAGAACCGTTATCATGTAACTGCGTCTCTTTACATGCTGAAAGAGATAAAACATCGTCAAGAACAAGTCAACCGTGGTCACCAGCTCTTAAAACGTAAGGCCGAGGCGCTTCACATGCGAGGCAGACAAACCGCTATGGAATTGGCTTCTACTCAAGCTATTTTAGGTCACTTATTAAAAGAGGCGTATATATCCTTGGCTGCTATTAAATTCACGAACGGAGAGTCTAATGCTTTAGTGCTTGAAAATGTTGACCAGGTAGGTGTAGATAGGTTACGTAATTCATCATCATTTCATCATATCGCCGTCCACTGCTGGACGTAGACCTGCCTCATGTTACGCCACAGAGTGGTTCTGTGCCGCGGGAACCTAACGACGCCCACCAATGTTCACCACGCTGTCAATCCACCTAGTGGGGGGAAATCCCTCACTGCGTCTTCCGATACGTAGTCGCCACTGGAGAACCTGGGTTACGTAATACTCCATGATAACATAGATTTCCGTGTGGTGACGGAGTAAGAATACAATTCAGCACTCCCTATCTTACCCGTGGATGTCGTAAAAGATGACTATGGGATATAATAATATGCACATAATGTCTGTGCAATAAATGGAAAACTCGAAATGAAACCCTATACTAACATGTCTGACCAGCATGATATAGTAGGTCAAATTCCCTCCCATTGTGGAGGGGGCCCGAGCTCAACAGTGGGACGTATGTGTGCTGTGATGAACATAGATAATGTACTTAGTAGCGACGCAAAGATCTTTTGGGCCCACGGCGACTCCGACTTTTGGAAGGGGATTATGATATTTTAGGCCAAGTAATGACATTATATTCTGGGAGTCTATCCCCACGTAGGCCAGTGGTCCAAAGATCCACTAATTATTGTTCCGTTTATTATTCGTATTCGTTGATAAATGTATGTTCGTAAATGCCATGCATCCCCTGTGGTAACGGAATAAGAATAATTCATCACCCGTTCTTACCCGTGGATGTCGTAAAAGACGACTAAGGAATGTGATATATGTGTGACTAAGGAATGTCCATATAATATCTCGAGCCCAGAAGTGGGACGTTTATAAGCTGAGATGATGATGTTTGTAAATCCCATGCGTCAACTCACAAGTATTGATTATTAGCAAAATGTCGACTTCAAAAACCTTTCAACATTGCGACATTCTGATGGTAACGATGTAGCCGCGTGGAGATGATTTAAGAATACAATATCTCATCACCCAATTAATTTCTCTCGGGAGTCATATAAAACGCCTGAAAGCCCGCTAGGAAAATGGTCAGCAGCACTCCCCTGGGAAACTGTTCGCAACAGTTGCGATCTATAAGCTGCTGCCTAAGAATTTGGGCAGTATCCCCACTTGGAGATACCTGTGTCTAATGAATGGATGGATGAATTTACGAAACATATTTATTTTTTATCAGGCCCAAGTTAGAGTCCAACGAATTCCAGAAAATATATCTGGCGTATCTACAGTATGTCTTCAAGCTCTAGAGGATCCAGCAGCTGGAGATTCCTTGCGTTACGCTGGCCTTGGCGCTGGGGGTCATCGTACTGCCGAAGCCAAAAAGGCGTTCCGAGAAGCTGTGTTGATGCTCATTAAGTTTGCGTCTTTGAGAAACACCTGTATATTGCTAGATGAATCTATTAGAGCTACTTTAAGGTATATTTTTCTGTTGTATTTTCCGTGTGGTGACGGAGTAACACTCATGCCCGTGGGAATCGTAAAAGATGACCAAGGGATTAATATGCATATAACATCTATGCAAGAGAAGGTAATCTTGAAATCAAACCTTATGCCAATACGTCTGACCAGCGTGGTATAGTAGGTCAATTTCCCTCCTATTGTGGAAGGACTTGAGCCCAGCAGTGGGACATATATGAGTTAAAATGATGATGATAGCTCTTGAAAATGATATGTAATCCCTGATAGTTTCATCAAGCAGCTATTGTTATCCAAACATGACATTTGGTGCTTATTGTATGAAGCCCAACAAAAATGCTTAATTAAAATATAGAAGAAATGTATTCTTTACAGGAAAGTGAATGGGATTGAAAAAGTTATTATGCCGAAGTTGCGTAACACCGAAAATTATATTTTGATGGAAATGGATGAAAGGGTAAATTTTCAGGAACTTTAAATTTCACATTACTTTTGCACTTATCAATAATAGTTTAAATTTAATAGGAACGGGAAGAATTTCATCGATTGAAGATGTTGAAGGCTAAGAAGATTAAAAGTCAAGCGCGCGCCATTGCAAGAGCCCAGGAGTCCAATAGAAAAATCGGTGCAGCTGGAGAGTCAACGGGCATGTACCATTTGAACATGATGGGCGTAGCCATGGTGGGACAAATGGGCCGTTTGTTCCCTCCTTTATCGTGGGCAAGTAACAAAATTAACTTAATATTTATACAAATTGATATTAATTTGCCTGGCTACGCCCATACCTATTTCTTTTATTGGATAAACATTATTTATCGATTGTATCCGGAAAAAAATATAAGATTATATCATATTGACAAGAATTAGTAACGCTAAAATGATCACCACTAGTTTCTGATGAACATTAAAAAAATAATCGATAATAAGTAATCAACCAGAGGCTACAAAAGAGAATAAAAAATAAATTCTCCGTGTGGTGACGGAGTAAGAATACAATTCACCACTCCCTATTTTGACCGTGGATGTTGTAAAAGATGTTAAGAAAAGAAATCTCGAATTAAAACCCTATACCAACAGTCTGATCGGTGTCTGACCAGAATAGTAGGTCAATTTCCCTCTTATTGTGAAAAAAGCTCGAGCCCAACAGTGGGATATGTGTGAGCTGAATGATGAGAAAATATCGTATTGAGGTATAAGTAATGCCGCAATACCCGCGTAGTTCCCGTTCCCGTGGGAATACCGCGATAAAACATAGCCTAAGTTACTCCTTATATAGACAGCTACCTGTTACTAAAATATTATCAAAATCGGCCAAGCCATTTCGAGGATTACCCGAAACAAACAGACGGATCAAATTTTTTTTAACCGGGTTTCAAGCATAAGTATCGTGCCAATAACCATATCAGCATAAAAAAGCCCATTATTTTGACATTACCAACAGACACTTCAATTTTATTTATTTGTATAGATTGTAATAGCTCGTCCTATAATCAATTTTGGTCATATAAAGTTCTTGAATACAAAATATCAAAAAGATACAAATAACCTATCCTTCGTCATTGGGCTAACTACCGATACCGAACTCTTTTCGTTCGTGGCCAGGCCGGCGGGTTAGCCTTCGGGTGTTTTCCCTATCCGACGCAAGGGGCGTCCTCTATATTATATCCTTTAGTTGACTTTTACGACACCTACGGGCAAGACAGGAGATGGTGAAATATATTTTTACTTTAACCACTCGGAAAACAATAATTGTACACGTAATATCGGCTGTCTACATATCGGCGTACAGTTGGGTTCGATTCCTAAACAGATGCCTTATGCGGAATTTTGTTGAATTGAGAACAAAATGGTTTTATTATAAATTGTAGATATGTTTCTGATTTCAAAATAAATATAGGGATTTATTCATTAGTGGAGGGTGTAGTAGCATACAATTAAAGATACATAAATCGAATAAGATATTTTATTACAATGTATTACTATCATCTTCAGCGACTAATTACTTGGCTGGTAGCAGTATACTGATACCATTGCGCAGTATGCTTCTTGCCTTTTTCGAGCCCAGTTGTCTTTTAGTCAACCTCTACAGTGCGTGCTGACTCGTAGATACTTTTTCTTGAACATTTTTATACAAATTAGGTAATAAGTAGACGGCGGCGGTATTCTGTGATTGCTAATTTTCAGAGACCTATTGCTGAACATATCTAGAGTAAAATTGCATTATCTATATCGTTATAAAGTAAATTTTTATGCGATAAATGATTAAAGTTTTTTGAAGATGGTCCGAAAATGTGTAAAGAATGATGATTATCTTACAGAGTTTAACACCCAGCGAGCATCAATGTCAACTAGCTTCCACACTGTAAAGTGTTTTACGAGTATACTAGCATGCAACTCTACTATTTCCAGTCTGACAACGGACTCAGGAGATTCCAAACCTGTTTGCCTGCCGCATAATTGGGATGATGACGATTTGTTGTTTTAATATTTATTTAATGTCTTGTGAGTTTCATTAAATCTATATAAAATATTCTGTGACTAATATTTTGTTCCTTCAAACTATGAAAGGGTCTTTTGTTTAATTAAATAAAGAGCATATGTACAGTTCAAAATATTTAAGAATCGTGAATTTAAATTTACAAAACCCAGCCGTTATCCAACCGTTCTTCCATAGGTTTTGTAAAATATTGACACCGTCGAAACTTCTCCAAAATTTCTCCCTGAAATGAAAATTCACGAAATATATCGTTTTTCAATTTTAAATAATACCTACTATATAGAATAAAAATATGTGACGATCAATCAAACATTCCTCAAAATATCGAATTTAGTGATGGGAGATCTTAGAACAATCGCGCTGGTGTGAAATTGCGAAGTCAGTTGACTGTTCACCCAGGAATAAGGGATTTCCCTCACATACATGATTCATTTTCGTTTAGGGCTCGCTTTTTTTATAACTAGCAACTCGCTTCGCTTCGGTTTCAGCCGCCTTACTCGCGTAGTTCTCGTTGCAGTGGGCATACCAGGATAAAATATAGCCTATGTTATTCCCTGATATTACTATAAGTAGCTTTCCACTGGTGAAAGAATTTTTGAAATCACTTCGGTGGCTTAAAGCCGGTGTCTAACTATTTTTGCTCCGTCACCACACGGATAAATCACTTCAGTGCTATTTATTTGGCAATAAAGGACACATTTACAGGCAATTATATTTTCACATTAGATAATTTAAGTGCCTTATCATAGGTTAGCGATATAAATACGGACCATGGTCCGGCATTTCATGACCCCCTACAATAAACTATCTCGTCGCGACACAACACTAATTACAATTCGAATATGTCGCATTCATTAAACTTTAATTTCTAATTGAATTCCATAACATTCGTTGCCTATGAATGCCTGATTGGTCTAGTGTATTATGTGTACTATTACGATGGTGAAGTACTAGGATGGAATTCTGGATTCAGGATAAGGTATTATGTTATTTTGTACTATTTCTAGATTTTTGAATATTTATTTGGGGAATTTTGCACTAATGCAGAATTCACCAAATAAGCTCATCCCCTATTACGCGAAAGTGTAGTTTTGTATGTTACACCTCTTTTTATACCACTAACGTAGCCATTGATGCGTAAATCACTTAAATCTATATCAAATACATATTGGTAACTAAATCTTACCGGTCCAGTCTTCTTGATATTTTCACTGTAATAAGTAATAGCGCTTGATCCAGTACCGTATAAAGGATATCTGAGGTGAATCTAAAAGTCATATTTCATTATTTTAAAGTGAATAATGGCAGGATTTTTTTTAGTAGACGGTAAATAAAGATTTATAGGAACTCGGAAAAGGTCAAAGAGGGACATGACTAATGAGAAACAGTTATTGCTGTATAATGAGTGGACTTCAGCAGGTATTTGAATTTACAATTTTACGCAAAATCATCAACTGTTAATTCAACATTTTTGAGCTGTTTCACCTACCTATATAGCACAGTTTGCTAGCAACAAAGATATTATGGTCTTTTTATCACAACCTGTCATTTCCCAAGAATTCCAATTTTTGGACAGCCAATGTCTTTCCCTCCGACATTGTAACGGAGTCATCACTTTTTAATTCGCTATTTAGGTAATCTAAGAATATTTAACTCGGATCTTCATGGAAGCAAAACATTAACAAACTGAGCGATAACCATGAAAATTGGCAGCTTCTGGGCAATTTTTTAAACTGACTGTGATTGGTTATGGCTTTGGGGAGATCTAAGTTAGGGCTTAAGTTTTAGGTTCAATATTAAACTTCAAAAGGGTGATAAAAGCAGGATAAAACACCTACATTTTTGTCAGCGCTAACTTCCAAGTCACGGGCTTTAAAGTTTTCTCGGACGTAGTTGGCATCATATTCAGTACAATACTCGGAGACCGGTTGAGATGTTGCCAACTCTTCGATCACCTCCTCCAGCATTTGTTCCCAAAAGAAATCTGTTAACATTCGCTTGCGAACACCTGGAATATTTTGTTATATAGAAATCTGAATTAAGCGGTAGATTACTTTCTATCTAATGTAAGTAACATTTTAGGCCAACATGGCACTCAAATTTGAGTATCATATCGAAATATGACTCACGTCTATAATTTATAGTGGGGTGATTTTTACCCAGTAAACACTGTGCGCTGTGGGACTTATAAGTAACAATGCCCATAATTGCTTGCCTACTGGTGATATTTATTTTAATTATTTGTTGGTGGATAGCAGCGATAGTCGATTGCGATGCCAATAGGATAATAGAGGGTATCTACGCACGGTTTTCAGGTTCGATCTTCATAACACATATTTATGACTGAACATATTATGACTTTTTGTACTGAATACGTATAATTGTAAAATCAAAAAATAAATCACATGAATAAACGTTGATAGCAAAAAATTTGGTTCTCGAACAGGCGAGAAATCCGTGCTTCGAAAAATAGATCAAGTAGTTGGTCCTGCCTGATACTATAAATAGCCAGTCCCCTCCAATATCCGTACCCTCAAATATCTTAGATCACATCTATTATAATCCCTTATTTTATCTATTTGGGTTACAAAGGTCTGGTGATAATTCATCATTATCATCATCGCAGCCTCGATACGTCCCACTGTTGGGCTCGGGCCTCCTCCACAATGGGAGGGAATTTGACCTACTATACCATGCTGGTCAGACATGTTGTTATAGGGTTTCATTTCGAGTTTTCTTTCTTCTCTTGCACAGATCTTATGTCCCTTAGTCGTCTTGTACGATATCCACGGGCAGGATAGGGAGTGGTGAATTGTATTCTTACTCCGTCACCACATGGTGACGGTGGTGACAATTGCTCAGTGGAAAAATAATATTATAGTTAAATTGATATGTCAACCCTTAATAACCAAGCCGGGCTAAACTGAAAAGTACCCTCATATCATAGAGCATAAATAATAAAGACTAAGAGGATGATTTCAGTTCGCTAAATACATTGAATACAACGTAGAGATACACACAACAAACCTCATAATGACATTGTCATTAAATTGAGTTTTTCAAACAATACAAATCCCATAATCTAATAAATGCACGAATATGTACTTATAATTAGGTAAATAAATATTTTAGTATTTATATTAACAAACCCGGGTAACTATTAGATAATAACCTTCTTCACGCATAGATTTTTTGGGGACCATATAACTGCTTCGCATTTCACTTCCTACTTCAGAAGGACTACGTCCATCTTGTAAGATCCATGGTCTACTGAAATTCTTTCCTTTACCATATGCAGATGGTTCTACGGGTACTTTAGGGTGGAGTTTTATACGTTCAAGTGGTCTTATTTTTAGGGCTTCTTCTTCATTTTCGGGTTCTGGAACATCAGCTTGTACACTGGCGTCATTTGTTACATCTTGTAACATTATTAGAAAAAAGATAAGTAAAATAATAAATTAGATATATTAATAACAATGGGAAGTATGCATGAACGTTTCAACTATGGTAATAATATTTATTCGTTACCATGGATTTGTTTTTGACGGAAGTCGTGAATTACCTCTAAACTAATGGTAGGCTCTTTGACGTGAAGCGTCATGTGGTATACGTTTGCATTACATTTAATATCTCAATGTTTTAACGTGTTATATTAGTTAATTTTGATTACTATGAATTTTCATGCGGAGGAATTGCGTGATATAGTGAATAAAAGTGCTTTACAAAGGCTTTCATTTGCCACCAAAATTCTCGGCAGATATTTACCTCATTGTAAGCAATACGAAAAAACTTAAAACGCGAAGAAACCTATTATTTATAAAGAATATTATTTAACTAGACACTGGTAACAATCGTCTCGTGTTAGTAGCTGATTGCCAATGCGATAAAAAGAAGAAGGAGAACTAATGTTATATAAGTTAGGTACTTGGTAACCTGTAGTCATAACGAAATGAACTTTGCACAGATAAAATAATTATTTTGAATAGTACTGTGCATTGTAGAATAAACTGAAATTATGTATATGATGATCTTTTTTTTTTTTTGGGATGTGTTACTGTCGGCGCCCTCCTCGCTCTACTCCGTCTGGGGCGACAGAGGGGCGTAAGCACACACACCCGTAATCCACCCGTCACACGTCACCTTCGTCGTTGGACTGACCACCGGAGCAGGATGACTTGTCGTCAGTGGTCGGCCCGACGGAATAGTTACCCCCTGAGGAGTACCCTCTCCTCGACCAACGTCCATCGGGGAGGACGTCGGTATTTCCTCACGCGGTCGGCCTCTCGGCGGTTTATATCATGGCCTACCTTACACTCGTATAAAATTTGATTCCACTAGTTCAAACACTGTTGAAACATCTTATCTTTGGAAGTAGTATTCTAGAACTGTTCGTGTTGTTCGTGCGACTTGTTCCCCGGCTTGTCGGTGCGGCGTCCGCCCTTTCATGGTTGATGCCGAATGTGGGTGGACCCAGTGCTACGTGCCGATAGCTGTACGCGGGGGTGATCCGGTCGATGGCCCTGTATGGCGCACTGGTGTGGGCGGGGTCCCTGACCGTCCGTCTTAGGGCCCTCTTGTGGCGACCACAGAGGGTCTTGGCGATCAGGGCCATACGGGGTTACCGCACGGTGGCGATGGAGGCAGCGTGCCTCCTGGCCGGAACCCCCCCGTGTGACCTGGAGGCGGAGATGCTCACCGACATTTATCGGCGGGTGTCGGAGACGCGCGCCCGCAGCTGTATGGTCTCCATCAAAGAGATCACCGTCTGGCGGGCCGACGCCCGCCGAGAAGTCATTGCCCGTTGAGCAGTCCGGCTGGAGAGTCCGCGTTACGGTGTCAGGACCGTCGAGGCCTTTCAGCCGGTGCTGATGGAGTGGTTGGAGCGGATGCACGGGGTGCTTTCTTTCCGATTGGTGCAGGTGCTTACGGGGCCCGGTTGCTTCGCGAAGTACCTGCACAAGATTTTCAGGAGGGAGAGCACACCGTTCTGCCACCACTGCAGTTGTGACGAGGACACGGCGCAGCACACGCTCGAGGAGTGTGCTGCATGGGAGGGGGAGTGCCATGAACTCGTCGCGATTATCGGTGCCGACCTGGCGCTGCCAACCATCGCCAGGGAGATGCTCGTCAGCGTCAGGAACTGGGACGCGGTTGCCGCCTTCTGTGAGGCCGTAATCTCACGGAAGGAGGCGGCGGATCGTGTGCGAGTAGAGCTCCTATTCGGCGACACGTTCCGCCGCCGGCGACTCGGGTGGCGCAGTCGAGAATATCTGCGCCTAATGCCACCCTATCCAAGGCCGCGGGTGATCGGACCGGGGAATTGTTCGTCACCCGCAGAGAGGCTGACCGCGCGACGGCGACCGACATCCCAGGACGTCGAGAGGTGAGGTTACCCGATAGGGTATTCCGTCAGGCCGACCACTGGCGACGAGTCACATCTGCTCCGGTGGTCGGCCCAACAACGAGGTGACGTGGGTACGGGTGGGTTATGGGCCCGTGCGCCATCCTTTCATCGCCCCGGACACACTGGACCGCGCGTGCACACACCATATAGCCCACCTATAAAAAAAAAAAAAAGAGACTTCGTGTGGAACAGTGAATATTTTTTATTAAAAATACGAACAAGCGCGTACAGCACGTTTGTGAATGTTTTTGGTATATATTTATTTTTTATAATGCCTAAACCACTTAATTAACACGATTCGAAAAATAGCTAAATATATCTAATGCGCATCAAAATAAATATTCATAGCTCACCTCTATGGGTACCTACCAGCTGTCAGTTGTCTGTCAATAATGTCAGACCAAATGTTTTCGAATTAGTACATTTCTTCAAATGTCATCAAGAAATGGCTGAAGCTTGTCAGATAGCTCGTAAACAAGATTTGCCCCCTCCGGGGGGCTACAAACCGATCCCTTTTAAAAGACTCCCTGCAAAAACGCTTTTTAGCGGTAAGTAAAATATAAAACATTGATATTTTTATATCAAGTTAAGTTTGACTATTATATAACCTGTGTATATAGGTTAGAATACAGTAGTTTAAATTCTAATTTAAGCTTCGTTTTGTGTTGCATATATTCCTAAGTTAGAAAGCAACTTCATCGTATTATACTTAGTAACTTCTGTTCTTGTACTATAGAAATTTGGAATTCAGGGCACAACCGAGCTTCCTTTGGGTGTGATGGATTAAGAATACCATGGTCTTCAGTGGTAGCCCTGAAGTAATCGTAAAAATCTATAATTTCAGGGATCGGATGGGGTGTTAGTAGATATCATTGCTACAGGAGAAACGAAACTCAAAATATATGTAATTTGGTTAATGTGATGTACTTGGGCAATGTCCCTTTTTAGAGAAGGATCTTGCCTAACAGTGGAACATATATGTATTGGAAGGCAAATGAGGAATCTCCAATAATATATTTTGTATTTTGAGCACAAATAATAAAGTATTTTGGGCACAAAATACATTTAATTATAATTTTATTTATTGTAAATACAAATGGCCCCTGTGCTCTTTTGTATACCTTTTTGAATTTTCCTTCAAACCGAGTCTAAACTATAACAGTAACTAAAAAAATTTGTGCAGTAGTTTTGGAGATATGTATATACAGACAAAAGAACATAATGCAGTTGTGAGGACTGCTGACAGAAGTGGAAACCTAAAACTATTATCAAACCATTGTTATACTTGGATATTCAAATTGTTTGTTATTAATTTTTTTTTTACATTTATCTGGTCTTTCATCATCATCATCGCAGCCCACATACGTCCTACTGTTGGGTTTGGGCCTCCTCCACAATGGGAGGGCATTTGACCTACTATACCATGCTGGTCAGATGTGTTTCCTAATTAAACCCTATACCAATAGGGTTTAATTTCGAGATTTCCTCCTCTTGCATAGATTTTATGTTCATATTACATCCCATAGTCGTCTTATACGACATCTACGGGCAAGATAGGGAGTGGTGAATTGTATCCTTATGCTGTCACCACATGGAAATCTAGTCTTTATATGTACAAATGTTATAGCTACAGATATAGTGATAGCGTTAACACCTTGCATGCATTGATGTGACTACATTGATGATGACTTACATAAATTTACACCGCATCCAAACCTGCCTATAAAAGTTTTACCTCCAAATTAATTGTGTTTTGTTACTTTTTTATCTTCCTTCCTTCTGTCCTTTTTTTATCTTCTTCACTTTTTTGATAAATTCATCAAACTGAATGTGTGTTGAGATACTTTTTTTGAGCGGATTTTTGAACATTATATGGTAACAGTAAAAAGTCTAAATTAAATCTTTGGTGACAGTACAACATGCTATTCCATATTGCCTCCAAAATTGTACATCTTGAGATGTACTGATTTTATGTGAGTTGAAACTTGGATGTTGATGGGCATACTGTTGTATTAATTTTGGCTATCTTAACTGCCGCAGCCGGTATTATCCATCAACACGTTAAAGTGCAAACACATACAGTTTGAGAGTATTGATTTATAGATTCAATTTATTCAAATAATTGATAATTACCATTTGCAGGTTATACAATGTTTGCGGGCTATATTGGAATAACTACATTTGCAATCTATTTATACAGCTTGACCTACAAGCAGATAGTAAAAGATCGTATTGAAATGCGCTCAGCCAAGATGGCAATATATCCAATGTTGATGGCAGAGCGTGATAGGGAATATTTGAAGCAGCTCCGCAGGAACCGTGATGCTGAAGCTGAGCTTATGCGTGATGTTCCTGGATGGGAGGTACTGTCTTTATAGATTTATTTTTCAAGTGCAAGCAATTTTATTATATTGGAAAAAATTTAGTGTATACATTTTTCATTTCAAAGGGGGTCATGATTATGTCATATAGCTGTCATTTAAGCTCTTTTTGGCGCAAACTTCACTTTTCTCACATTAATAGTTTTATATTTGAAATGAATGATGGATTTTCTGTGTGGTCACAGAGTAGGAATACAATTCACCACTCTCTATCTTACCTGTGGATGTCGTAACAGATGACTAAGCGATATAATAAGTATATACCATCTGTGAAAGAGAAGGGAAACGCGAAAAAAATCCTATTACAACACGTCTGACCCCTCCTAATGGGAGGTTAGTATATAATATGCATACAATATCCACGCAAGAGAAGAAAAACTTCTGCACATCTGATCAGCATGGTATAGCAGATCAATTTCCCTCCCATAGTGGAGGAGGCCTGAGCCCAAAAGTGGGAGATATATAGACTGAGATGATGATGATGAATGATAAACACAATTGATGCTATTCAAAAGTGTGTAATTCTAATTATTTAGTATTTATTATTAATTTATTATGTAAATACAAAAGTTTCACTTCTGTTGTGTGTCTTTCCAACCCACCTATCAAGTTTTCTATCCATTCATAAAGCTATCAATGTTCACTTTTGCATATAGACCACCCTGGGCACTGATTATCCTATAATTGCCATGCTTTACATATGGGCTAATTATTGTATTTGGTATTATAAGTTTATCATGGGTGCTGCTGCCATTTCTCCTGGTCAGCCAGTTTTTACGACTCTCGCGAGAGAGTGAAAGGTGATGGAGCTTTCTATAACTCATTACCATAGTGGATATATTGCAGTTTTAACCTAGACTTTAACTTTTTCAACACTTTGTTACTTTTTTATTTTGAGCTAGACAATAATATCCATGCCATAAGCTGGATTGGAGGGTTGAAACGCTGAGGTGTTGGTAATTTCCTTTCAAATTTTTCATAGCCTCACTGGCCATATCTCATAGTTGGAAAATACTACTTTTATTATTATATTTTCTGCAAACATACCTCTATCTGCCCCGCTGTAACATACGCTGGACCTTGCAACCATTTTCACAACTCCAGGTATAGCCGAAATATTT
Source organism: Lymantria dispar (assembly GCA_032191425.1). Taxonomy (NCBI): domain Eukaryota; kingdom Metazoa; phylum Arthropoda; class Insecta; order Lepidoptera; family Erebidae; genus Lymantria; species Lymantria dispar. Next base: position 9,139,449 of record CM063452.1, on the reverse strand, counting down.
TCTTACCTCCATTCTTTTCTTCTCTATTGATCCACAGTCAAGACAGCTATAGGGTATTAACATATTGAATGACAAATACAGATTTCTGATCTAAATCCTGAGTTGTGCTCTTTTAGACTTTACCGTAAAGAAATTCTTAGTAATAGCATCATTAAGAACTATGCCCAGTAATTGGCAAACTACTTTGCCATTCATTGAGGCTTAAAGATAAGTGAAATAATGCTAAGTTTTATTCAAATAGTAAGTAGGTCAGAAAGGCCCGAACCAACGATAATTGTTTTGAACTGCTACAAAATAACTAAAGAAAATTATAAGCAGATAACAATACTGCAAGAAATAAAACTCATGATAAAACACCAGAACAATCCACCTGACTAGCGGTGATAGTGTTTTGATTTCCTTCTCATCATGGAGGAGGTTCTAACCCAGTATCAGAATCTATATGAGATGATACATTTTGAAACTTATATTCTCCATTTCAGGTTGGTACCTACTATGGAGAGAAAGTATACAATCTCCTACCTCCTGACACGCTTGTGGAGCCAATCTTCCAGGAATACTATGTGCACACCAATCCTAAAGATTATTACCAGCGTGCACACCTTGCTTTTCGCTCCTAAGAGAACACACTGTCTTCAAAATACTTTTAACAATTACTACATTAACATCTGTTATGAATTCATAACTTTTAGGGAGTCTGGATTTCATCAATGCAGTTATAAAGTAACTTTGATTGCCATAATTGGTATTTATACGGCATATTAAAGCATTCAAAGTGAATCCGACTTAAGAGACTTCGGTGTAGTTGCGATTATAAAAGTATGTAGTTTTGATTTGGATGTATTCTTCATTATAATGGAAATATATACCTTGTCTATCAAAATATTTCTTTATATATCATTGTTTCTTATCAATAAAATGTTTGTGAAGTATGCTTATTTGTGTTAGGTGAATTAAATAAAGTGTAGTTCAATTTATGCATTTTTATTTACTACTAGCAACCCGCCCTCGCTTCGCTTCGGTTTTAATCGTTTTACCCGCGTAGTTCCCGTTCCCGTGGGAATACCGGGATAAAATATAGCCCAGTTTACGCCCTGATATTATAACTTTCCATTGGTCAAAGAATTTTTGAAATCGGTCGAGCCATTTTGAAGATTACCCAGAACAAACAGACAGACAGACAAAAATTTTTCAATATGTATTTTAGGCATAGGTGTCGTGCAAATAACCGTGTGAGCATGAAAAAAGCCTATTATTTTGACATTACAAACAGACACTTCAATTTTATTTATTGGTATAGATATTTTGTTTCTTGATAATGGGTTGTGATTTAATAATAAAGGCAGGGCAGCGATGTTTTCTACTGAGGATCTACTTAAATTTCTGCTCGTACCAAGTTTATACAGCAGTCGCATAAATTAAGGTAGGTATAGAAAAAATTTTGGGGTGACTTTCAACAGGCTTGTAACTCGAAGGAAAATGGTCCTTCAGTAATTTAAAAATAAAAGAAATTGTAGCTCCAAGTGTCTACTTTTTGAATATGAACTTTACTATTTTTGACGTGACAACGTCTAATAAATCGATGAACGCTGGCTGCATGCACGAAAAAGTGTCCCGTTACGCTTATTGTTTTATTATTAAGTAGTATGCGATTCAGATGTACTAAAGCGCGCCATCTATCGATACGAAAGGATTTCAAATATAGTCATTTAGTACAAGGCGATTCAGCTAAACTCATTTTTAATACATTGTTCTTTGTAAATAAAACTACTTTTACGGATTATATCGCGTTTGTATTTGATTTATGATTGCCCGACGTTTCGAACACTTTGCAGCATTCATGGTCACTGGCGGACTAAGGTGTCTCCCGTCCAACAAGTAATCGTTATTACAGACATTTATAATTATCTACCCGATACAGAAAATTAGTTATAAATTTATTAAATTTGACCTTGTTGACATTGTTCTTTATTAATTTAACTACGTCCTTTCCACTATGGAGGGTAGAAGTAAGCAGAGCCATCTCAGTGTATTAAAAAGTATCCGTTGAAAGGGAGCAAATTGAAGTGGCGCTATAGCATCAAGTGGGAGAATTTTAAGAAGAGCGCCACAAATTATTAGGGTAGGATACTAAACTGAAAAAGGAAAAAGAATCCGCTTTGTTACAGCACATTTTTTAAAATTATCATAATTAGACAAACATGAGTATCATTAATTTGTCACAAGATTTAATATTCGTAGTAAGAAAATATTACGATAAAAAAATAAAATGCTTTGATTATACTATATGTGTTTGTCTAATATTACTAGTTCCATTTGAATCATAAATATGTTAACAAAAATATTATTCTATCAAAATGTGAATATCCAATCTAATGAGCACAACTGGCAAACAGAAAACAGTTGTCAGCTGAGAACAGAACAGTTTTTTTCGCTTTCCTACAAATATAATTGTTTATGCTAGAATAAAGAATAGCATGTTCCCTACTTTTATTCTTTCTAACAAAGGTGATCTGCGTAGGATAGAATAGAGAAAAGCATTTTCCGCGTTCAGATGTGTTTGGGTGGGTTGTTACGCCGATTTATAGATAACAGTTCCATGCTGTTTTAATTCAAAACCGTATTTATTTTATTTAGGTATTTAACTGATTTGATATATACGCCTCTTATACCTTAGTATAGCTTAGTTTTGCTGTAACCGTCTCAAGTGTTGCACATCCGCTACAATGGCTCCTACATTGTCAAAACAAAAAATTGCTTTTGCTGTAGCCGCTGTAGTTTCAAGCATGAAAATTAAAAAAAGAAAAAGAGAATCTGGGTGAAGGAATATTTACAATTACGACCAAGGCTTTCTAATATGCAGATACTTAGTGTTCTGGACCAATCAGATCTAAGAAATTACTTAAGAATAAGTGGTGTTGAATTTGAAGAGCTATTAACTTTAGTAACTCCTTTTATACAAAAAACAGGACACAATTTTAAGACAAAGTATAAGCCCTAGAGAAAGATTGATTGTCACATTGAGATTTTTAGCCATGTATTAGAAATGAATGGTTGATAATTTTTATGATTAAAATATATCGTTTTCATTTTAGGAACAAACACTGAAACCACTTCTAAACATTATTCCTAAATAATGGTTATTTCCCCTTTTTTCTCGTATTACAGCACAACAGGCTGTTTATTTTGGAACAGTTTTCTGAAACTGTTATTTCGCTAAAGGTGAAAAAAGTTCCACTATTTAGCTGTTGTACAGCACCCCTAGTGATTCAGGGCCCTGAATAACGTGTAGTGTAATAAGCGCTTAAAACGCTTATTACACTACACGATATTCAGGGCCCTGAATCACTAGGGGTGCTCTACAACAGCTAAATCGTGAGACCTGTTTCACCGGTTTCAGTTTTAGCGAAATAACAGTTTCAGAAATCTGTTCCAAAATAACAGCCTGTTGTGCTGTAATACGAGAAAAAAGGGGAAATGACCATTCTTTAGGAATAATGTTTAGAAGTGGTTTCAGTGTTTGTTCCTAAAATGAAAACGATCCTTCCTCCTTTACATGCTTAGGACTGATTTATGTAGGTATATATTTTAGACATGAGCGTTATTTCACGTCATTAGTTACAATAACCCATTACGCGACATGTAACAATCACTATTTACGAGTCGACAAGTAAAAGAGGTGATTTCTGTAACTACGTTATACTCAACACGACTCACAGATATGGGATAACAGTATTATATTCGAGCGAGTGAGAAAGAGCCGACCACACAACGTTAATTACTCTAAGTACATTTCTTTCGCATCGCGGCCGAGCGAGCGAGCGAGATGGCTAATCGAATGACACGAAATTATTCGAAGTAATCCGACCAAATACCAAACACTTACGTGCCGTGGTATGCAACAAAGACCAAACAGCGTAACAATACGTTTTATACCTTTAATTTTCATACGTAAAATTGCATTTATTGATAATAAAATAGAGTGATTTTTGTTTATAAGTAATTTCAACGGCTTAACGTTGCGGGAAACGAAGCGAGTGTTATTTTGAAATTGGAATTTAAAGTAAAGAATTTAATTTATTTATTGTTTTATTAATAAAAAAATCATACATTATAAAGTGCATATAACAGTGAAAAAAACTGTAAATATATCAAAAGTGTAAATAAACTGTAAATATAATCATTGTATATACAATCAATTTACTTTTAAATATGTCTGCATTAATACAAATTTAATTAAAATAATAGTATAATTATAAACTCTAATCAATCGTAAATACATATAATGCAGTCAGTCCTCAGCCTGAAAAAAGTATGAAAGGAAGTTAATTTATTGATTTAACTGTATAGCTACAAATTTATTTTCGTTTCGCGTGTAACTGTATATAGTTAGTATAGCTATTCAAAGTAGCTGTATACAAATCAGTCGTTACAAAAATCACAACGACCCACGTCTAATATATTTAAGCATGTATTTTTTGCCTGAAAAAAGTATGAAAGGAAGTTAATTTATTGATTTAACTGTATAGCTACAAATTTATTTTCGTTTCGCGTGTAACTGTATATAGTTAGTATAGCTATTCAAAGTAGCTGTATACAAATCAGTCGTTACAAAAATCACAACGACCCACGTCTAATATATTTAAGCATGTATTTATTTTATGTATATATATATATATATATATATATATATATATATATATATATATATATACAGTTAAATCAATAAATTAACTTCCTTTCATACTTTTTTCAGGCTGAGGACTGACTGCATTATATGTATTTACGATTGATTAGAGGTTATAATTAAACTATTATTTTAATTAAATTTGTATTAATGCAGATATATTTAAAAGTAAATTGATTGTAGGTATATACAATGATTATATGCACTTTATAATGTATGATGTTTCTATTAATAAAACAATAAATAAATTAAATTCTTTACTTTAAATTCCAATTTCAAAGAAATACTCGCTTCGTTTCCCGCAACGTCAAGCCGTTGAAATTACTTATAAACAAAAATCACTCTATTTTATTATCAATAAATGCAATTTTACGTATGAAAATTGAAGGTATTTTTTTTTTGTGGGTGGGCCGCGGTCGGCTCGCCTCCGCACCACTCCGTCCGGGGCGACAGAGGGGCTTAAGCACGCAACTCCCGCGACCCACCCAAAAACCACGTCGCCTTCGTCGTTGGACCGACCACTGGAGCAGCGTTAACTTGTCGTCAGTGGTCGGCCCGACGGAATACCCCTAATTGGGGTACCCTCCCATCGACCGACGTCCCTCCCTCGGGGAGGACGTCGGTCTTTCCTCACGCGGTCGGCCTCTCAGCGGGTGACTGACTAATCCCCGGTCACGTCACCCGAAAATTTAAGGTATAAAATGTATTGTTACGCTGTTTGGTCTTTGTTGCATACCTCGGCACGTGAGTGTTCGGTATTTGGTCGGATTAAGTGGTATGCAACAAAGAGTATGAAAGGAAGTTAATTTATTGATTTAACTGTATAGCTACAAATTTATTTTCGTTTCGCGTGTAACTGCATATAGTTAGTGCAGCTATTCATACAATATGCAAACAATCAAAGTAGCTGTATACAAATCAGTCGTTACAAAAATCACTAGTTTTGAAACACGTGACGTCGACCAAGTCACTAGTTTCGTTATGTTTCTTAAAAATAACGTAACGACCCACGTCTAATATATTTAAGCATGTATTTATTTTATGTATATATATATATGGACCAGTATGGAACAGTTTTCTGAACCTGTTATTTCACTAAAACTGATACAGGTGAAACAGGTTTCACTATTTAGCTGTTTTACAGCACCCCTAGTGATTCAGGGCCCTGAATCACTAGGGGTGCTGTACAACAGCTAAATAGTGGAACCTGTGTCACCTTTAGCGAAATAACAGTTTCAGAAAACTGTTCCAAAATAACAGCCTGTTGTGCTGTAATACGAGAAAAAAGGGGAAATAACCATTATTTAGGAATAATGTTTAGAAGTGGTTTCAGTGTTTGTTCCTAAAATGAAAACGATATATTTTAATCATAAAAATTATCAACCATTAATTTTTAATACATTGTTCTTTGTAAATAGAACTACTTTTACGGATTATATCGCGTTTTTATTTGATTTATGATTGCCCGACGTTTCGAACACTTTGCAGCATTCATAGTCACGGGCGGACTAAGGTGTCTCACGTCCAACAAGTAATCGTTATTACAGACATTTATAATTATCTACCCGATACAGAAAATTAGTTATAAATTTATTAAATTTGACCTTGTTGACATTGTTCTTTATTAATTTAACTACGTCCTTTCCACTATGGAGGGTAGAAGTAAGCAGAGCCATCTCAGTGTATTAAAAAGTATCCGTTGAAAGGGAGCAAATTGAAGTGGCGCTATAGCATCAAGTGGGAGAATTTTAAGAAAAGCGCCACAAATTATTAGGGTAGGATACTAAACTGAAAAAGGAAAAAGAATTCGCTTTGTTACAGCACATTTTTTAAAATTATCATAATATATAGACAAACATGAGTATCATTAATTTGTCACAAGATTTAATATTCGTTGCAAGAAAATATTACGATAAAAATAAATGCTCTGATTATACTGTATGTGTTTGTCTAATATTACTAGTTCCATTTGAATCATAATGATATGTTAACAAAAATATTATTCTATCAAAATGTGAATATCCAATCTAATGAACACAACAGGCAAACAGAAAACAGTTGTCAGCTGAGAACAGAACAGTTTTTTTCGCTTTCCTACAAATGTAATTGTTTATGCTAGAATAGAGAATAGCATGTTCCCTACTTTTATTCTTTCTAACAAAGGTGATCTGCATAGGATAGAATAGAGAAAAGCATGTTCCGCGTTCAGATGTGTTCGGGTGGGTTGTTACGCCGATTTATAGACAACAGTTCCATGCTGATATATTTTAAAACCGTATTTATTTTATTTAGGTATTTAACTGATTTGTTATATACGCCTCTTATACCTTAGTATAGCTTAGTTTTGCTGTAACCGTCTCAAGTGTTGCACGTCCGCTACAATGGCTCCTACATTGTCAAAACAAAAAATTGCTTTTGCTGTAGCCGCTGTAGTTTCAAGCATGAAAATTAAAAAAAAGAAAAAGAGAATCTGAGTGAAGGAATATTTACAATTAAGACCAAGGCTTTCTAATATGCAGATACTTAGTGTTCTGGACCAATCAGATCTAAGAAATTACTTAAGAATAAGTGGTGTTGAATTTGAAGAGCTATTAACTTTAGTAACTTTTATACAAAAACAGGACACAATTTTAAGACAAAGTATAAGCCCTACAGAAAGATTGATTGTCACATTGAGATTTTTAGGCATGTATTAGAAATGAATGGTTGATAATTTTTATGATTAAAATATATCGTTTTCATTTTCGAAACAAGCACTGAAACCACTTCTAAACATTATTCCTAAATAATGGTTATTTCCCCTTTTTTCTCGTATTACAGCACAACAGGCTGTTTATTTTGGAACAGTTTTCTGAAACTGTTATTTCGCTAAAGGTGAAACAAGTTCCACTATTTAGCTGTTGTACAGCACCCCTAGTGATTTGGGGCCCTGAATAACGAGTAGTGTAATAAGCGCTTAATTCAGTGATATTTCTCAATTTTATGAAAGTATTATGTCGTTCATAAACAACATTATGAAATCGCAAAAAGAGCCATACATTATAAATCGTCTGCCATACATGGATATCACCTTTTATTAGTCCAGCAACCGCGCAATGTACTGCGTTCAATGCGATATCAGTAAGAACCGCCTTAGCAGCGTTTTCATTCAAAACATTGGCGTTGATCCACGCGTATCGATAGTGTTGTCCAACATACTATAAGTTATCGATTTCAATAAATAGCTATGGGTTAATTTTATCATATAAATAAATATTTTTAACACTTTTAATTTAGTGATCTTTTTATATAATTATATTAACAATATTTAAATAGATATTTAAAAATCAATTACTCTGGTATACGTTACCTACTTAATTTATTTTGTATATCTATAGTAGATTCTTGTATATTTTCTGCGTGGTGACGGAGTAAGAATACAATTCACCACTCCCTATCTTGCCCGTGAATGTCGTAAAATACGACTATGGTATATAATATGCCCATAACATCTGTGCAAGAGAGGGAAAACTTGAAATGAAACCCTATACCAACATGTCTAACCAGCATGGTTTAGTAGGTCAAATTCTCTCCCATTGTGGAGGAGGCCCGAGCTCAACAGTGGGTCGTATGTGGACTACGATGATGATGATCTATAGTACATACTTCATAGTGCTCATTAGCACTCTTTAGTAATTAATAAAATAGAAATAACAAAATAATAGTAATAAAATATCTACGTTCGGGACCAATCACCAAATATATTTATAGGCAAATTTACTTTACTATACTATAGTAGTCAGACAGGTTGGTATAGGGTTTTGTTTTGAGTTTTTCTTCTCTTGCATAGATGTTATATGCTTACTATATCTCTTAGTCGTCTCAATATATTAGGATGGGACATCCGCGGGTAAGATACGGAGTGGTGATTGGTATTCTTATTCCGTCACCACACGGACAATGTTAGTACATTTTTGTTTACAATAAACAAAAATGTACTAACAAGTAGCAGTACCAGTATATCAAAAAAATTAAATAACTGTTTTGTTTTTTAAGTTAAATAATAACACCAATAAAAATAAACCGAATTTCAATAAAAAATAATATTTTAACATATTTTAAGAATGATATCTGATGCTTACGCGAGCACTACACATTGTAAATAAAACTACTTATACGGATTATATCGCATTTGTATTTGATTTAGGATTGCCCGATGTTTCGAATACTTTACAGCATTCCTGGTCACGGGCGGTCTAAGGTGTCTGACGTCCAAACAAGTCAACGTTATTACAGACGTCCATGGCCTCCGTCGCAGAGACCGTCTGAAACCATCCACAGTTGAGCGCCTCCCTGCAGTACTACCATATGTGAAAGGGGTCACTGACAAGATTGCCTTCATCCTGAAACGGGCTTTTCCATAAAAAATTATTTTAAGCCACTCAAGAGGGTTAGTCAATTCTTACCACCTGTCAAGTGCCAGATCCCTCTACAAGATGCAGGAGTTTATAAACTTGACTGTGGTCTCTTTTTAATACATTTTAATTCTATCTTGTGTACTGGTGTGTACCATATATGGGAACAATATAATATACAAATCGCTAATCGCTTACGTAATTAATTATAGCACTTAAATTTTCTGTCACCTATACAGAGTGTAGTGAGGAGTATTTTATTTGCATGATTTTACTGTTAAATTACTGACTTGCATTACAAATAACTTCAACACATCACACAAGTAAGTGGTTAATTTAAAGACATTAATATTTTTGTTTCGATAAAACAGGCTAAATGAATATCGTGTAGTATATCGACCATGGCAAGCACTAGCGTACATGTGCTTTTTTATATATGGGTTTACGTTGCCTACAGAACTTAGTTATAGTTTGTGTACCAACTGCAGCTTCGAGATTGATGTGTGTGTGTTATGTTAGTGTGTGAAATTATTGTAAGCATAGACTTTGCATATGTGTTAACATTAGCGGGAGGGGGAGATGCCAAGCTGGTTTTTGAACAAAATCAGCCGAATGGCCTTTCTAAAGTATTAATATTTCTGTGGTCCGGCCCAACAGTGGGACGTGTACGAGCTGTAATTAATAAATGAGTACCACCACTAATACAGGTAACAGAACAATACAATTTGAATACTTTCGTATTGTAAGAGGAATATTTCCGCTCAAATACATCTACTGGGCTCGAGCCCCCTCCATAATGGGAAGGACATATATTATACCACACTGGTCAGATTGACTGATAGTGTTTTATTTAAAGTTTTTCTCCTCCGCTTATACGTTTCACTGCTGGGTTCAAACCACAATAGAAAGGTAATTAATTAACTTGCTTTAAGACGTTGCTCAGACGAGTTGGTATCATTATCATTTCAGCGTATCGCCGTCCACTGCTGGACAAAGGCCTCTCTCATGTTACGCCACAGAATGCGGTCTTGTGCCGCGTGCATCCAACGACGCCCAGCAACTTTCATCAGGTCGTCGGTCCACCTAATAGGGGAGCGTCCTATACTGCACCATCTGATACGTGGTCGCCACTCGAGAACCTTTCTTCCCCAGCGGTTGTCCGTTCGTCGAGCGATGTGGCCTGCCCATTGCCACTTCAGCGTGCTAATTCTTCGTGCTATGTCGGTTACACCCGTTCTTCTGCGGATTTCCGTATTTCGGAAGAGGAATAGACGAATTGGTATAGGGCATTATTTCGATTTTCTCTTTCATACATACATATCTGCATATCACATCACTTGTTTTTTACGACACCTACGGACAAGAAAAGGGGTGGTGTGAATTGTATTCTTACTCCATCACCACAAAGATAATAGAAGGAGAATAAATTTAAACAACATTATCCCATTTTATAAACAAAACGTTTAATAAAAAACAATATGATAACATTATTCTCTTACTCATTAAATGACAGAGATAAAATAAATATACACTCACTATTGAATGGATTAATGCTAAGAGTAAATAAATGCAAAAAAAAAACTGTCCAAGTTTGCAAGCGAATAAATTCATGAGCGCTTGTTTCATTACAAATGCTTAATTTTCTTAAATATAATTTATAGGGCACTACAGGACCGAGTATTCTCATCCGCCATTTCGGATTCATGGAGAGCAAAAGTCAACAGGACTCCGCACAGACTGTTAATTATTTTATCATTTTATTGAAGGAATTGTTGATTCCTTTTTCATAATAATGAAAGTTATTTGACAAGCTAAACAATATTTTAAAGGTCTCTCATCCGCGATTTCAAATTGACAAATTAGAATACCTGTTTCCATAGAGCTCTGTCATAAGCGCTTAACTTTAAATACTCCAACTTATTAAGTTCCCATACCATTCCCATTATTTCACATGCTGGGTTTACACTTCATTTCATTTAATAATGAATATAATATTTAATTATTCATTAGGGAGTAATGATATCGGTTATTCCCAAAATATTTGTGTAATTTACAAGACATTGCCAAAAAATATGCTCCTTTTTCATACCTGAAATAGTCGATATATAGAACATATTGTATAAATTGCCTAAATTGAAAATAATATTTTTAATTTATCAAATAAGAGTATCAATAAAATTTTGGTATAGCGTAATGTTTCAATAAACAAACTAAAATACGTCCGTGGTTAAACAATTAAAACTATGTCTAAAATTACCTGTCATCCCAACTAAAAATATCTATTTCAACTTATACTAGCTGTGACCGTATTTTCATAGACATTAAATTCAAATTTATGCAATCAACAGGCATTTCAAGCAATGTTGCTACCGGCGTTTCTCCATTATCCTAAATTTAGCCGCATCTAAAAATACTTATGGATAGGTTTTTAACTTGAAATTAAAAGAGTTCACGTAAAAATTGGGTTCTGTGAGACGAAACTGATCACCGTCGTTTTCCTAGCGATAAAGGCAGCCTTCGACAATGCTTGATCGCCAACTAAGGCTTACACTATTGTGTGAACGACGTTCGAAGTCGCATAGAAAGCACATCTCTGGGCGGATAAAGCCCATTTATCAGCTCGACCCACTTGACTTCCTATAAAATCGTGTCATTCGATGATGTCAATCTTATAGATAGATTGGAGATCTAATAAGGGATCATTTGGTGCAAATAATTAAAAATGCGACTAAACTTTTGTGCATGTAACATAGGATTGCCAAGCATATTTTATAATAAAGTATCCTACTTTATTTTTTGTTAATTATACTTTATACTTTTGCATACCAATAAAGTATGTGAAAATACTTTATTTTCCAACCTTCACTGTGATGTATAAGACAAAACACTCATTATGAGGACTGAATTATTTCACGGTACGCATAAGTGAAAACGGATGATGGAAACAATTTATAATTACTGAACGAAATATTAGATGTCAGATGCGATGTGAATCAGACTTTATAAAAGCAAACATAAATATGTTTTTAAGGCAATAAAAACATAATTTGGAAAATACCTTTTCCCTTTCAAACTCTATATTTTTTTCCTACCCAAACGATTTAATGAGCTTTTTGAGTCAAAAAAAGTTGGCAACCCTAATGTAACATTGTGTCAGATATACTTACATGATTAAAAATATTAAATCAATTATCAAAAGTTGATGTATATAGACTTTCAAACTATAGACAGCATTTAATGGTTCTAAAAATACCAGAGGGTAATTTGAAAAATCTACACATACATTAACATATGACAAGATGACATTTGAATATCCTATTTGGTCTTTTTAATGACAATCTTAGGTTTAAGCTTCTTCGTTCTAAGTCTATGCATATGAGTCGTGACTAGGTACATTCCTGGTAAGGAAAGAAACAATAGGTAGACTCTAAGGAAGGTTGGCATGTCAAATGTGAAGTTCCATTCGTTAGGCATTGCTATAGTAAACCTCCCTGTCTCTTCGAAGTATGGTATATTCCTCATTATGACGATCGCTTCGCATAAAATACCAAGAGGGTATAATGGTATCCACATTGTGTAACGCAGCCATGTTAAGATGTAAATCTCCTTCTTGTACAACTGAGATATGTAGTAAGGATATCTGAAAATTTAAAGAATTATAGAGTATGGAGTTTTTGCAAGTACATAAAATATTATTCATGTAATAAGTCACCAAGAAATTTTTGAAATCTGTAAAATAATGTACAGAAGGTTCTAAAATGTAGAAAATTTGGGATAAAAATATATGTATTTATTTATTAGCCTGGCAATATTTCCGGAGTAAACATTTGATAGAGAGACAGAGACATTGCTAAAGACAACAGCTTATGGTTAGATAATGACTTTAAACCTAATAGTCAAATCCAATCAACCCTGGCAACAATAGCTAGGCTCATTCCCTCTTTACACCACACGGATAAATCTAATAGTAGACTACACTGGAGGAATTTTGACGGGAATGTAAAAGCGTTATGTTGTTGTCTTATATTGTATTCAACTAAAGCAAAGCCAACGAGACGAGATAAATTATGTAAACAAAGTGACCGGTACTGAGTTACATTGCGAAAGCGAGCGATTATTACCTCTGTCTTTGTCTCTCGTACACTATTGTGGTTTTGTCTCGTTGTCGTTGCGTATTTATAATACAGGAAAGCTGTGCGTTCAGAATTTGTCAACGTTTGGGCCACCATTTTGTTTTGTGAACAAGTAAGTTTAAATACTTCATTCCTGTATGGATTGCGCTCGAAGTAATACGTGTATTTTCGTTTCCGTATTTGTTTAGATTTTTGTTGTTATTAATTCGTTACTGTTAGTTATTTGTTATTATTAATTCGTTACTGTTAGTTATTTGTTATTATTTATTCGTTACTGTTAGTTATTTGTTATTATTTATTCGTTACTGTTAGTTATTTGTTATTATTTATTCGTTACTGTTAGTTATTTGTTATTATTTATTCGTTACTGTTAGTTTTTTGTTTTTATTAGTTTGTAACTGTTGGTTTTTCTAATATTTTTACTGTTATTGAAGTGATTGAGTGGTTGAAGAAAGTAAACGAGGTTAAGGCAAAATTCCAAAGTTACGCTGTGGATGAGCTTGCAAAAAAAATACAAGGTGGATGTCCTAAGACTTGCCACCTTATCATTGCGAGCTCAATCCCATTGAACTCGTGTGGGCTGACGTGAAGGGACACGTAGCTCGCAATAATACTACATTCAAATTTGAAGACGTGAAAAAATTGCTGCAAGAAGGAATCCACAATTTATCCGCTGACAAATGGCGCAATTGTGTGGATCACATCATAAAAATAGAAAACAACTTTTATAGCAAAATTGACATCATGATAGATAATACAATAGATAATTTTGTAATAAATACGACTGATTCGGCATCTTCTAACGATTCATCTTCGTGTTATATAGATGACAGCGATTAGAATAAGATGTTTAAAATTAATTATAATTTCTTCAAATAAAAAGTTTAGAACCACTGAAAGATTGTTTACATTTTTTATCTTGTCTCGATGGCCTTACTTAGTTGTTATATATAATGTGATGCGCAAGAACAGAAGATACCATCAGTCTGACTATATTATTGTTGAAGGCGAAAATAAAATTTACTGACAAACAATGACTTATATGAAAAAACTAAAAATGTGAAGTATCTATATTCTCTTCATCTCTTTTATACTAATAAAAGAATATATACTTAGAACGAGAGGAACAAATATGGTTCATATATACCAATAAATAAAATTGGAGTGTCTGTTTGTAATGTCAAAATAATAGTCTTTTTTCATGCTCACACGGTTATTTGCACGACACCTATGCTTAAAATACAGATTAAAAAATGTTTTTCTGTCTGTTTGTTTGTTCCGGGTAATCTTCAAAACGGCCGGACCGATTTAAAAAATTCTTTCACCAATGGAAAGCTATAATATCAGGGCGTAAACTAGGCTATATTTTATCCCGGTATTAAACTAGGCTATATTTTATCCCCACGAGAACGGGAACTACGCGGGTAAAACGACTAAAACCGAAGCGGAGCGAGGGCGGGTTGCTAGTCTAATAATAATTTATGAAGAAAATTGTTTACACCGGCAACAATGGAAAACATTAGCCGATTGCCAATACAAAAAAGAAGAAAGACAGAACTGGATGGTAGAATGAATTAATAACTCTAACTTACCTGACCACCTCAATCATAGTCCACATAACAAACAGGTAGAACACAACCGGTTTTGTCTGCATACGAGGTTCAGCATCAATCATCAAAAACAGAACAAATGCTCGGCCGCTTACTTGGAAGAATGGAACTACAGCACCACCCTGATAAAAAGAAGTAAACACTATCATACCAGAGGAAGTATTACCATGTTGGATCAATCACATAAGCATTATCATCACAGCTCAAATACATCCCACTGCTGGGTTTGAGCCTCCTCCACAATGGGAGAGAAATTGACCTACTGTACCACGCTGGTCAGATAGGTTGGTATAGGGTTTTATTTCGACTCCTCCTTCTCTTGCATAGATGTCATCTGCAGTAATCCTTTAGTCGTGTTTTACGACACCCATGGAGAAGAAAGGGTGTGCAATCACATAAACATATCACTACCAAATTAATATTTAAGTCCCATTTTTGCAGATTATATTTTGCGGTCTTTAAAAAAGGAGGTTCTCATATCGATTATTATATACTGATCTACCATGCCAGTGTCGTAGATTCGATTTCTATGCAGGACAATATTCTATGCGATCCACAAATGGATGAATATAAATTGTGTTCATTAACTATATGTTATTCCGTATGGTGACGGAGTAAGAATATAATTCACCACTCCCTATCTGGCCCGTGGATGTCGTAAAAGACGATTGAGACATATAATACGACTGCACAGATGGCGTAGTGGTTAAGATAGCGACCTACACCGCCAGTGTCGGGGGTTCGAAACCCACGCGGGACAACACTTTGTGCGATCCACAAATTGTTGTTCTGAGTCTGAATGTAATTTGTGTCCGTTAATTATATGTTTGTAAAGTCCCCCGAAATACAAGGATTATTTCTTTAGTTTAGGGTGTTGTCTTAATTAAATAAAAAAAATATATATATGCATATAACATCTGTGCACGAGAAGGAAAACTTAAAATAAAACTCTGTACCAACCTGTATGACCAGTATTGTATATTAAGGTCAATTTCCCTCCTATTGTGGAGGAGGCTCGAGTCCAACAGTGGGACGTATATGAACTGAAATGATGATTGCACTCGTTAATTCAAATATTTTTTTGAAGAGAAATATATATGTCACAAGGCGAACGCTAAGGCCGATCGTGCGTCTCTTGTTTCGCGCTCGGCTTAGGCGGAACGTGACAATGAGTCATGCTTATTCGTGCATGCATTCGGTGTTCACCGATTTATAAGACGTTATGACCTCAAAAATAAATAATTATTTTTTTGCAAAAAAGAAACCACCTTCAATAATGTAGACAATGTAGATAAATTTTTAGATGAGTGTTCATTTTTCAAAAATCGCTTGTCCGATTTCGTTAAAATTTTCATGGGATCATTTAGGTAATATACCCTTTCCAACAAAAAAAAAAGAATCATCAAAATCGGTTCATAAACGACGAAGTTATCCGCGAACAAACATAAAAAAGCATATATACGGTCGAATTATGAAACCTCCTTTTTTGAAGTCTTGTTAACATAATGAAGTAGTAACACTCACCTTAGTATAACCAAACAGTGGATGCATCACTTCTAAATATTGTAGCAACTGCAAGAATTTCATTGCGGCACCGACATTCTCGTAAGTACCGACAACAGACTCATAATCGTAGCGAACATAACGTACAGCAATCACTGTCAATACATACATATATCCGACGAATTGGAACAAATTATACATCACTAGATATACCTTTTTCAAGTCTTCTGAAAACAGAAAAATGAAAATACTAACACAGTGGCAACTCGATCATTCAGAGCTAAAGGGAACGCGATATCCTTTTCTCCTACAGAGGTGTCTCACTAACCCGAATTTCGAGTTTATAGACGTATAGGAGGGATATAAAATATCGTAAATATGTATGCCAATATAAACAAAATACATTTTAATTTTAATAAAATGCGAGTTCCTTAGTTTTTCGTGTTGTGACGGAGGAAGAATACAGTTCACGACCTCATTTCTCGCCCGTGGGTGTGGTAAAATTCGACTAAAAGATATAATATGTAGATAAAATTTATACAAGAAAAAGAAAACTCCTAATAAAATCCTATACCAACACGTTTGACCAACGTGGTATAGCAGAAAAACACGCTACAGTAACACGTCAGACCTGCATAGTATACTAGGTCAATTTCAAAAACATGATCTGAGATGGTGATGATTATGAGTTTTTCAAACTATAAGAATAAAATAACATGCATATCTGGTCATTTGAATCTAAGTGTAACTCAAAACTTAAGAATGAATCGTAAATAGCAAATGTTAACTACTTTTAACTGTCACTTATATAGGTATAAGAAGTAACTCTCAAGAAGAAGAAGTAATCTCAGCTTTATGGCTCAAAATCACCAAGGTGCAGAATTAGCTTCGCCAGCAAATTATGTCTTAATTCATAAGTTTATTGAGAAAATAAAATTATTAAAATACTAAAACTAACTTTTTTTGAGTATACATCAAACAATACAATTTATAAATAAAGTAATTTTTATAATATATCAATATACATGCATAGAAAGTCAACTCGGGAACGCGTCTTAATGTACAATCTTCGCCAAAAAGTTCAAAATATTTATGAAAAGTTTGAGCTATTTAACACCTGTCATTACTTGAAATATCGTAATTTTTATGCAAAATCTAGTTTTTAAAAAGTATACAAAAAATATATTTATTTTTAATTATAAAAATGCAAAAATAGTTTGTCTGATAGCGCACAAGTCATTTCAGTGAACGCATCTATAATCGAACAAAAGTAATTCTAAGTGAACGCAGCCATTGAGTCTCAAATGTCAGTAGAGGAAGAAAACAATAACAAAACCGGCAGTCAGGGCGTTTCTCGTCAAATAAATTAAAAATAAGTGGTAAGTACCTTTCAATTCATTATTTGTAGAGCGTACATTAATAGTCCGTCAATTTGGGAACGTGTTTATTACTTTTAATTATGGATGAAAGTTGTTTTACGACACAAAATAAAAAGTAACCTCAAATATTTTACTATTGACAAATTCAGGCCTTATTTAAGATGGCCGCCGTATAAAAAAATCGTACGTTTATTTAAAATCGTCATTCCGTGAACGGTCATTTTGGAAACGTTCCCGGGCATGATGGCACGTTCCCGAAATGATGGTTGCATTCTCGGAATGATAATTTGATGATTCCAAAGGCGTAGAACGAACTTACAATTCTCAATAATTTATTTTACGATTTCGTCGTATTTTATTAACAGCATTATGAAGACTACTGAGAAAGAAAAAAATAAGAAAAATACTCAAAAAAAGCTTAAAAAGGATAGTGCAGCTTATCTGCGTCAAAGAGAAAAGGATTTGTCTTTTCTCTTGCTAGAAAAAGAGAGTTTTTGGATAAGATGACTTAAGATTAGAGAAAAATTAAAAGAGCGACGGACAGGGAATATTGTAAAACGAAAAAGGCAGAAAAGAAAATGAAGAGAGTTGCTGATATGACAGAACGAGAGAAGCGAAAGCAGAGAAAATATTGGAAAAATGCATAAAAAATACAGGGCAAAGAAAAAAGGTTTAGCAAATATAATAAGTAATACGCCGCCACAATCAGATGACGACTTAGTCGCAGTACCTCTAGAGAGAAGACAAGTAGGTAGAAAAACCGTACGAAAAGATAGGGCGAAAGCATACAGAAAAATTAAAAAGCAGGAAGAAACTATAGTTCAAATGAAGTGGCAAATTCAATCTTTAAAGAAAAAATTACAAAGAACAGATGCAAAAGTGAAAACTGTACCAAGTCCCATAAGAAAAGTGGATACCTTAATTAAAGATGTTCATATATCTTCTGAAGTACGCAAACGACTTAATAGCGAAGTATTGACCACTCAATTGCAAGAAAATGCTGATGTTCTTCCAATAAATTCAAAAGAGAGGGCAGTCTTTCATAAATGTATCAACGGAAATACAAAATGCTACATATAACTAAGAGAATTTTACCAGCTAGACAAAAGGAAAGGTACAAAAAATCAATTTTAAAATCTGATGCCAAATTTCGAGAAGTCGTTTTGAAGTAAGACGTTCGCCAAAAGGTCTTTGATTTCTTCGAACGAGATAATGTAATTCGAATGTGTCCATCTAAGAGAGACTCTGTAAAACATAATGGTCTAAAAAACAAAGACGCGTCCTCTTATACACAGTTAAAGACTTGGTGCCAAAATTTGGAAAGGAAACTGGAATTGTAATATCATATTCGACGCTTTTAGCAAAACCATTTTGGGTCTTAGCTCCCAAATCAAGGGATAGAGAAACATGCAAATTTTGAAGCAAAGTTCAATAAACTGTAATATACAAATGAGCTTACACACACGTCTATAGAAAAGTTGATTGAACATTGCACTTATGATGTTAAGCCTCATGACTGCATGAATAGCTTGTGTGAAAAATGCAAAATTCCGGAGTTTAAATTAGGAGATAATGAAGATTCTTTGACATATTTTACATGGAAGTCCATTCAAGAATTGTAAAAGGTGAGAAAAAGACGTTTAAGATAACAAAAAAAGTGCCGATTTCGAGATGGATTTTCGGATGTGTCATATATTAACTTTGAGCAAATAATCAATATTATTTCGACACCGTTACTGAAAAGAGAACAAAATAGAGAATATTATTATTTTGATAATGATATAGATGTTTTAGAAAAATAATAAGTTTTGTTGTGAACTTGTTTTTGTTACAGTATTTAATGTTGATTTTCTAACGTTCCTTATAGTTTTGCCATTATTTGTAGAAGTTTAGTGAAGTAGACTGTGATTTTAGGTCAAAGAATTCAGAGATTTTAGAGGAGAGGTTTTAGACTAAAACTATAAGAAGATGATAACTATGATTATAGAAGTTCCACTAGTCTGATTATAACACACCAAAAGACTTACTTAATTATAAGAATTTATTAATATTAAGAGTGATTTTTCTTATGTGCAAACAAATAAATAACTTTCTTATTTAAACCGTTGTCTATAGTTCAAACAATTCCTTACTTTACCTTATACTATCAATATCGTCATAACGCCAACATTTTTGTCATTACGGGAACGGTTGATTATTTCCGGGAATATCACAAAATTTCAATAAAATACATATAATTTGAGCAATTTTTTAGAAAAACAAATAATTTATTACATTAACAAACTTCATTCTGTTCATTTAATGTTAATTCCATTATAAAAGTTTTGTATATTATGAAATTTCTTGAATTTTATACACTGTAATAGCAATCTGTTTAATTTTTTGACGTATTTGGCTAGTAGAAAATTTTATATCTTTTGTTTTCATTATTGATTATATAATATAGATACATTATATATCCATGCTATTTGACAACGCTTAAATTATGTGTTTCTTTTTGTTTTTGGTCATTTTATCCAACTTAGAAAAACGTCCCCGGAATGATAGTTTTCTGCTAAGTATCCATTAAAAAGTAATATTACAATAAAAATATGAAATTCTGTGCGCTGCCCGGTCAAAGTTTATTAATATATAAATTTCGCGACAATATAAACCAAGAGTCATCATTATAGGTAGCAGTTTTTTTTTTCATAAAACCAATCTTGAAATTTGCAACCTTGGTGATTTTGAGCCTTATCGGCTCATGAGTGAAAAAATTCGTTCCCTGATACAAGTTCTCACTTTTTGGCAGGCGGACCGGACGACGAATGGGAGCGCGACCTCATAACCCGCCATACTCCCTCCCTGTCGCCATGGGCTGACGTCTAGTACAGAACCCTTGAAGTCCGTGAACAGCCCGGCAGATTACCATGCCCCGTCGACGCTCCGGCAGCAAACAATATAGCCGAGGCGTCGCCCTCACATGGTCAGAATCTTTACGAGTGACGGATTATCCCCGGTCCAGTCATTCGAAACTGCCGCGCCTGTAAAATATTCTCACTAATGGAGTTTTTTCGCTTAACACGTTCTCATTTACTGAGACTATATTATAGTTTCAAAACGATATATGGGTATTTGCATCGGCGGACTGACCTCTTTAAAAGCACGAGGCAACAATCTATAATCTATACAAACAAATAAAATTGAAGTGTCTGTTTGTAATGTCAAAATACTGGGCTTCTTTCATGCTCACACGGTTATTTGTACGACACCTTTGCCTAAAAATCAGTTTAAAATTTTTTTGTCTGTCTGATTGTTTGAGGTAATCTTCAAAACGCTACGACCGATCTTGATAATATTGTAGTACCAGGTAGCTGTCTATATAAGAAGTAACTTAGGCTATATTTTATCCCGGTACTCCCACGGGAACAGGAACTACGCGGGTAAAACGACTATAACCTATAACCGAAGCGAAGCAAGGGCGGATTGCTAGTACTAAATAAGAATTTACCGTACAAATATATTAAATAACTAGCAACCCGCCCTCGCTTCGCTTCGGTTATAGTCGTTTTACCCGCGCGTTTCCCGTTCCCGTGGGAATACCGGGATAAAATATAGCCTAGTTTACGCCCTGATATTATAGCTTTCCATTGGTGAAAGAATTTTTGAAATCGGTCCAGCCGTTTTGAAGATTACCCGGAACAAACAGACAGACAAAAAAATTTTAATCGCTATTTTAGGCATAGGTGTCATGCAAATAACCGTGTGAGCATGAAAAAAGCCTATTATTTTGACATTACAAACAGACATTCTAATTTTATTTATTGGTATAGATTAACAAATTGATCAACAAAACATACAAACCTCTTCGATAGCCCATCTCTTCTTGGTGTAGTCTATCATACATGCCTGGATAATCTTGCATAATATCACGTCTATCATCATCGCTGTCCTGTCCATCTTCCGTCTTCCATAAGTCAAAATTTATCTGTAAAATTTATCGCAGAAGATGAACAACAAAAATAAATCAGTAATAAAATGCATTTTCGTGTGGTGAAAGAGTAAGAATACTACTCAACACCCCTTTTCTTGCCCGTGGGTGTCGTAAAAGACGACTAATGGATTATGTGCATATAACATCTATGTAAGAGAAGAAATAATCGAAATAAAAGCCTATATCAACTCGTTTCGTCTCACCAGCGTGGTATAGTAGGTACATTGGAAGTTTGCTCCGCCTGGGGGTCCCAGCGCCACGTCCTATCGATGGAACTCGGAATAGACCTGTCGTTGTCGACCGTCGTTTCACAGATGCTCGACAGCGACAGGTGCTGGTCGTCGATGGCCTCATTTTGTGAGGCCGTTATTACAAGGAAGGAGGCTGCGGAGCGAGAACGCGAGGCGCTTGCATCCGCTGACTCGCACCGCCGGCGGCGACCAGGGAGGAGGTGGCGCCGATATGCGCAACTCCTTCCACCGCCTTGAATGACAATAGGACGCAGCTAAACGGCCATGCGTTGGGGTGTCGGGGATCGAGTGTCATCAGACGATCTCTCCGGCGCCCCGTAAAAGCGCGGCAGGGGCCGCTGTGGTTTTAGTGGGTATCCCGGTCACGCAGTGGCTGGTGAGTCCCACACACTCCTCCGTCTGTCTCTGGTGGGGGAGAGTGCGTAAATGCATTTCCATAGCGCGAACAAAAAAAAAAGCGTGGTATAGTAGGTCACTTTACCTCCCATTGTGGAGAAAGCTTGTGCCTAGCAGTGGAACGTATATGAGCTGTAATGATGTTGATGAAAGTAATTTCTTAGTCACTAATTTTATATGTATATAAAGAAATCGGCAATAAACTAAGAATTGAGCGTGTAAGGAGAAACTTGAAACTGGCACCAACCAAAAGAGATTAGGATTAAAATCAAACAGGTACCACCTAGTATTTCCGAAAGAGGCTTGTGGCCTAAACCTTCAGACGTTTGGCATTGTCCCCTTTTTCAATATTATTAATTAGGAAGTTAGCGAGGAGGTATGAATTCTTTCTTTCTTGATATTTTTTACACGTTTTTCATAAAATATTACGTTATTATTATATATTTATTAAGTTATTAAATTTTCGGTCACGGTCCGTACGTTCGTTAAAACAACTAAATTTTAAGGTAAAAGTAAATATACACGAAACCAGTGGTTTCAATAAACTTCTATGACGTTATTGAAACCACTAGTTTCAATAAACTTTAACTAGTGGTTATGAATAATTTAAAATTATTAACAATGAAACTCGGGACTTTTATTAAGAAAATATTTTTTAAATTGTTCAAATCGGCAACAAAATTCCTTACATCTGTGAGTAATTAATGCGGAGCAAGAAATATCCGAGTCTTGTTAAATCACTATTTATCATCACAGCTCAGGTACGTCTCACTGCTGGGTTTGAGTCCCTCCACAATAAGAAGGAGCTTCATTCAGACCAGGATGAATTGCCACTTGTATAAGGTTTCGAGGTTTCCCTCTTTTTTTATAAGGTTTTATGTCTAGTTTTCCTTCTCTTGCAGAGATGTCATTTGTATATAAGATCTTACGCACGAGATGGAAAGGGGGTGGTGAATAGTATGCTTTGTCAGTGTCACTACGCAGAAAAGTTAGGTCATGTTAAAATTTACACGAAAATAATGTTTGATAGAGAGTTTGTTTTCGACCAAGTTGTAACGAAATCCATGAGATTATATGTATGTTTTCTTTTTGTATTTAATAAAATAGTGAATCACAAACACATTTAAATGGACTCGAAGCAAATTTTATAATTAATAAATTGTATTTTAGGCATAGGCGTCGCGCAAATAATCGCGTGAACATGAAAAAAACCCAGTATTTTCACATTACAGACACTTCAATTTTATTTATCTGTATATATATAGCTAATAATAAAAGACAATGAAGCTCTAAACATATACATATATCTATTTTGAGAATTATCATATTGTTATGCAAGTCACATTGAATTCGTTTGGGAACCACAATTACTGTTTTATTGTGTGATGCTCAAATGCTCAAAGTTATCCAGCAGAATTCATAAATATAATTTTATTGTATTACTTTGATATTAGTATACAAAGCTATTATGCAATTGTGTTTTTAAAACATTGTTTTATACCACAGTAGTTTTAATCCTAAATTTATTGAAATGAAATTTTTTATAGAAGGGTTCTCAACAATTCTGATAATATGTTTATACATATTAACAAAAGTGTGAAGGTAAACTGCATCGGGTAAAGTGCATTTCGCATGCCTTCGAGTATTGGAGAGGAGGGAGACACCCACTCTTCTCGCTTTCATAATATTATGTAAATAAAATGATAAACACAATGTATGCTATTCAAAATTCATTGATAACTAATCAAAATATTTGCCTGTAAATTTGTATTACGAAGGTAGTATTACGAGTATACCATCCGACACAATTGATTTGCTCTTTTTCATACTTCTTACTGCCTGCTACTGTGATATATCTTAAAACACTCCACTTCATAAATTTTCTTTGTTCAATAATCTTTCAAAATACATCATCCAACGCTCTTTTAGTTTGTCATCTCTTATCAAAACCTTAGCTGTTACATCTTTTATACACCTCACGTGCCTAATATCTTTCGCTTACTCTTCCCGGGACTTAGTAATATGATAAAGCGCTAATATTGCTCTATCCGTATTACTAATACTGCTCCCTTCATTCCACTCATGTCATGTATCACATTGTGTATAAGTCTACTTGCATACTCTTTTACATACCCCAAATTACCTTGTGAAGGCTCGATTTTTTTTAAGTGAGCGTGTTCTTATTTTGATGTCTATTACTAAAAGTCTGTGTTGCTATACAAGCACCTCATTTGGCAGCACCTTACAGTTCCTCACACAGCCTGACTTTCTTCTATTGACAAGGAACTAGTCAATTTGTGAGGAGTAGTTACCACTTTTGTAAGTGATCAGGTGCTCGTCACTATTCTGGAACCACGTATTAGCAATGGCTAGGAGAAGTGATGAAGCTACTTAAAGCTATGTCTAACCACCAACATTTCGATTTCTGTATCCCCAATCTCGATGCACTTTTTCATAATTATCATTTGCACTTTATATATATATATATGTCGGCGCGCGCAATAAACTACGAACAAAAATGTACGAACAAATTGGTGACGACAAACAACACGTGCGCAGCGCGCTACGCGCATCGATCGTGAACAACACGCCCTCTACCATCTTGCCGCTGGTTATATAAACACGCGTTTGTACCTCCAGAGCTCACATACGGCCGATCATGACGTATGCCAGTGTAGTGTTCGCGCACGTTAGGCCAAACAGGATCCACAGGTTACAAACACTACAAAATAGATTCATGCGACGAGCAACGGGAGCACCGTGGTTCGTTCGTAATGTCGATCTACACATCGACCTCGAATTGCATCAGACCGTCAGGCAGTATATGAAGCGTTGCTCCCAGCGCTATTTTGACTCTGCCACGACTCACCCCAATCCACTAGTGGTTGGGGCGGTAAACTACGTCCCCTCAAAAATATCCGCGGTCCGACGACCCCGTCATCTCCTTGAAGAAGGGGATGATACCATTACGATCGCCCAAGAAAGGGCCTATACAGCTCGCGCAGCGATAACACATAAAACTCCGCGGTATCGGCCTCGCCGACGAGGTCGAAAACCGCGCCGCGTAAAAATCATTAACCTAAACGTGGCCACACCCACTTTGCTTTCAGCGACGCCCCGAGCCGAGGTCCGTTCCCCACAGGGGGAGAGCTCAGATGCGAGCGAGTCGTTGTGCGAGACGGATCGCTCCTGCGTAGTGATATCGTTCTGAGCTTTTATAACATACGTATTGTGATATAAATTTAAAAGACTAAATAAAAGTGTTGTAGTTACGTTTCCGTTATTTTACAATGGCATCGCCTTCCAACCACAATGCCAATCTAACATCAGAAGATGGGACACCACGCGAAGATGACACACCACGCGAAGATGACCGCAACAATGACGTCATCCAGGTCATGGCAAATACGTTCAAGACCGCAATGAACGACATGATAGCTCAATTATCGCATGACCATCGGTCTACCTTTGCAGACTTGATGACCATAATGAGATCTCAGCAAAATCAGCGTGTACGTATTGCAGATGTCTACTTTCCGACATACGATCCTGATACCGGAATCGACGTCCGTGATTAGGTTGATCTTATCTCACGTACTCAAAGTGAATATGGGTTAAAGGATCATGAAGTAAGGCTCAAGGCCGCCAGCGTTCTTTTAGGCCGTGCGAAAACTTGGGCCGACAGTAGTCTTCTCCGAACGACAACGTGGGCAGAAATGCGTGATGACATGCTGCAAACCTTCGAACCTGAATCAAGGTACTTTGCTGAAATTCTACGATTCCGGAATTACACCCTAGAAGATGCTGACAATGTACAAGAGTATATATCTAACATATGGCGAATGTTCAAAAGGATAATGAAACCCAACCCAACGGAACAAGATGCTGTCGAGTTTGTTATTGGGAGTATTGGTGATGAAAGAATCCGCACAGAGCTTCTAAACAGTAAATTCAGTTCAGTCCCAGAATTAATCGCCATGGCTAAAACTATTAAGAAACGCAAAATTTCTTTACCCAGAGAAAGTGAGAATGCAAAGCGACCCCGTTTGGACTTAAGTCGTGACAGATCAAACGTTGTCTGTTATATTTGTGGCAAATCTGGTCATTTTGCCAGAAATTGCCCGGTGAACTCTGTACGACGCGGAACATCTACGATCGCTGCAACATCAACGTCATCAACAAGAGATGCACACGTAGAGCCGGCCAAGGAATGCTCTTATTGTAAAGGCACTCGACACACTTTTTTTAAAAAGGATTGCTGATGAACAACACGGTAAGCGTGTTAACCTCTGTGGAGAGAATGAAACCATGGCATCTAACATGTTAAAAGTCGAGATTGGTCAACAATCGTTCACGTGTATTTTTGATAGTGGGGCAGACTGTTCTTTGATTCGAGAATCTGTGGCTGCGTGCATTCCAGGTCAAAGAAAGAGCATTTCCAGATGCTTAAAAGGTATCGGCCCAGTTCCAATTTACTCGCATACTCAAATAAATACAGAGTGCAAAATAAATGGATTATCTATCGAAATAGATTTTTGTGTGGTTCTTGATCATCAGTTACCTATGAAACTTTTGATTGGCAGAGACTTGCTTTCGATACCAGGAATCACCGTTGAATTATCCATAAACGGTACTATTGTAAGTCGTACCAACAATGACGTTGTTCTTCAGTTCCAAGACCTCGGTTCCAGCGAAATTAACATTGACGGTGACTTAAATAATCAAGACCGCGATGCCCTGATGCAGGTTCTAAATAATTACCAACACGCTTTCGTTGCGGGCACTAGTTCTAACCGAGTGACCACAGGCGAGCTTACTATTAGACTCAAGAATCCTGATAAAGTAGTGGAGCGACGACCTTACAGGATGGCTCCAGTGGAACGACAAAAAGTTCAAGAAATAATAAGACCTTTTAGATAAAGGTATAATACGCGAAAGCAACTCGCCATTCGCGAGTCCAATTATTTTGGTAAAAAAGAAAAATGGACAAGATCGTCTATGCGTCGACTATCGCGAGTTAAATTTAACACAGTACGCGATCACTATACGTTACCACTCATAGCAGATCAGCTCGATAAACTGGCTGATGCGAAGTATTTTTGCTGCCTCGATATGGCAGCCGGGTTTCACAAATTCCTGTAGCTGACGACTCAATTGAGAAGACTGCCTTTATTACTCCTGATGGGCAATACGAATACCAGACCATGCCGTTTGGATTAACAAACGCTCCATCAGTTTACCAACGTTGTATTAACAAAGCACTTGGGTCCTTAAGAGGAGAAGCGGCCCTCGTCTACATGGATGATGTTCTAATACCAGGGAAATCCGTTGAAGAAACCCTACACAGGCTCGACTTGGTATTAAAAGGTCTAAGCGAATCTGGGTTTGCAATAAACCTTAGTAAATGCTCATTTATAATAATAATAATAATATTTATGAAGAGGTCCATAGAATACTTAGGTTATGTTATAGCCGATGGACAAGTGAGGCCTGACCCTTTAAAAGTTGATGCCTTAGCTAGATCGCCCATTCCTGGAAATATCAAACAACTTAGGCAGTTTAACGGATTGGCGGGATATTTCAGGCGATTTATTCCAGGTTTTTCTTCGGAAATGGCGCCCCTCTATGAGTTGACGAAAAATGGCGCAAAATGGGAGTGGACCCAGCGTTATGAATCTGCCAGGATGAAAATAATTGATTTCCTGACACGAGCACCACTTCCCACCATTTTCCAAGAAGGTTTCCCAATTGAATTGCACACAGACGCTTTAGGATTCGGTGGCATATTAATTCAAATTAAGGATGGACGGCAACATGTTGTCGGTTATTTCAGTCAAAGAACTACTAAAGCAGAGTCAAATTATCATTCTTATGAATTGGAAACATTAGCCGTAGTTAGATCTGTAAAACATTTCCGTCACTTTTGATGTGAAACATCTATAGGCGAGGGTGACCGTGATCGTCGCGTGGCGTTTTACGCCACGCTTCGCGGTCCTCTATTAATTAATTAATTAAATATTAAATAAATATTTGGATGCATATACCTACATTTTTGTAACGAAACCATGGTGCGATTTAAAATTTTGTACAACGCCATCTAGTGAACTCAAAGTAAATTGTTACTTATAGTGTATATTAATGAAAATAAATGTTTATTGAATAAAAATCATCATTTTTTGGAAAAAAAATCGCGATATTTTATTAATACTTTATGCCTTAATTTTATCGTATTAGTTCCTGTCGTAATCTAATGTTCTTTTATACATATATACTTGTTTTATAAATTAATGTAAAATTCTCTAACTTAGTAATATAAATATACCAGTAGGTATGGTATTTAGTTTACTTTCAGCTACGAAACTCGTTTTTTTATAGGCTTTTATTAGTTTCAGGTGTATATATATTTATTTCTTTGTATATTATCGACTTCATAGGAATTGGATTTTGACTCACTTTAAACAGTCAAATTTCATTTAAAAGTTGAAAATTTAAGGAGGACCATGACGTTAAAATTATTTAGATAGCTTGTCTTATTATCATTACAGGATTAAAAATTTCTTTATTAAATATAATGAAGCTGAGAGTTGGTCGTTAGCTCGATAAATGCCGCCATTTCTGTTTCCTAAATCACACTCTTCGTGCGGAAAGAATGTCTGTGAACGGATGAAAGCATTTCATTTTTTATAGGCTTTTATTAGTTTCAGCTGTATATTTATTTGTTTGTATGTCACCAACTCCTTAAGAATTGGATTTTGACTCACTTTAAACAGCTTGTCCTATTATCATTACAGGATTAGAGAGTTCTTTATAAAATATATTGTAGCTTAGAGTTGGTCGTTTGCTCGATAGATGCCGCTATTTCTGGTTTATAAATCGCAAATTATTTCAAGCTGCGTTTTAGAAGGTTCATTTCGTTTGTACTAAATGACGTTACCATAAATATGAGTCGTAAAGTCAATTTTAAAATGGATAATTTATTCGTTACGATACCTACCAAAAAGTACTTATTGACTAAAATATCGAAATCCAAATGTATCGGTATCGAAAGAAAAGTACTCGATACCTAAAGATAAAGTAAATAAAAGTACTCGATACTTTAAACAGTACGTTACTTATCTTTCGATACTATTCATGAGTTCAGTATCGATACTTTATATTCGATACCGTGTCTCTACTCGTACAAAATAGTTTCGATGTTTCACATCTGTCAGGCGTCCTGAGCGACGTCTCACTTTTTTTATATGGCAGAAAGTTTACCATTATTACTGATTGCAATGTATTGAAGGCTTCCCGGTATAAACAAGAATTATTACCTCGTATTCATCGATGGTGGGCGTTTCTACAGCATTATAATTTTGATGTGGAATACCGTAAGGGTGAAAAATTGAAG
Source organism: Lymantria dispar (assembly GCA_032191425.1). Taxonomy (NCBI): domain Eukaryota; kingdom Metazoa; phylum Arthropoda; class Insecta; order Lepidoptera; family Erebidae; genus Lymantria; species Lymantria dispar. Next base: position 9,109,733 of record CM063452.1, on the reverse strand, counting down.
CATGCCGATTTCTTTAGTAGGAACCCCGTGGACCAAAGAATTCTCAACCTAACCAGTGACAAAAATTGGCTGATAATGGAACAACATCGGGATTCCTGCTCTAAGTGGAATTATTCAAAGCATCAATCAGAATGAAAACCAGGAAGCAGATTATCTAATTAAAGATGAAGTCTTGTGTCGCAAGATCAAAATGGATAATGGAGACACCAAAACATTGAAGGTAATACCGCAATCTTACCAATGGAGCATAATAAGCCACTATATATAAGCCACATATAAGCCACACCATTAAGCCACGAAGCTTTAAAGCATTGGATGGGAGAAAACTCTGCTAAAACTAAAAGAGCAATTCTGGTTCGATAAAATGAGTACGAAGACTCGAAATTTCGTAGAAAATTATGTAGTATGTAAAACCATGAAAGGAACTTCTGGTGCATCACAAATCGCGTTACGTCCTATTAAAAAAGTGCCAGAACCATTCCACACTATTCACATAGATATTACAGGCAAACTAAGCGGACCATCAGCTAATAAAGAATGTGTTTGTAGCTGTTGATGCATTTTTTAAGTTCGTTATTCTATTTGCTACAAAGAAAAACCAGGAGTCCGCATTACAACATTTAAAAGAAATTATATTTCTCTTTGGAGCTCCAAAAAGAATAATCGTCGATGGTGACTGTGCATTTGTTTCTCAATATGAAAAGTATTGTACCCAATTCGGTATCGAGTTACATCATACCGCAGCGTATACGAATAGAGCAAATGGACAAGTCGAAAGAATAATGCGAATCATTAAGGATGGACTTACAGTAATTACTAATATAGAGAAAGATCACTGGCAGTATTCTTTAGGAGCCTTACAACTTACTATCAATTGCACTGTATCAAAAACTACAGGGAAAAGCCCAATTGAAGTCCTCACAGGCAAAAATGGATGCGTACCTCCGGAATTAATTTCAATTGCCGATGTAGAAAACGAAAGAGTAGATCTGAATTCGCTAAGAAAGATAGTTTTTGAGAGGATGACCGAACAGTCCAAGAAATCCAAAATAAGATTCGACAGTACCAAGGCTAAAGTTCATCGATTTCAAAAAGGGCAATATGTTTTAGTAAAAGAACCGGCTCGCTTAGGTACCAAGTTAAGCCAAAAATTTGGAGGACCATACAAGGTGAAAAGGGTACTTCCTAATGACCGTTACGAAGTCAAGACACAATTACAGGTCGTGGTCGACCCAGGAAGGTAGTCCACGAGCATCTACGGGCAGCTCCAGACTTCGGCAAACAAAATGAATTAGCCATGTCGGCGGAGGAGACTGAGCGAGCGGATAACATAGAAAAGTGAAGTGTCATTATTGTGTGCGTGTGGGTGTGTTGTGTTACATAGATAAGTGAAGTGTTATAGGCTTCTATATGTAATGTTTATCTTTCCATTTACGTGATTATTGTTTGATTCTATAATGTTAAAAGGTTCGAGACCGGCGTGCAGGAATAGTTGTACATATATTTGATTGTTAAGATTCTCGAGCAGCCAGCATGTAGGCTTGGATGTTCATATACTTTAAGAACACCAGCCAGTAGGCATGGTTGTTCATATACTTCAAATTTTAAGGGCGTGAAGGCCAAGTGCAAGAACACCAGCGAGTAGGCATGGTTGTTTAAATCATATCATGGTTGTTCATATACTTCAAATTTTAAGGGCGTGAAGTTCAAGTGCAAGAACACCAGCGAGTAGGCATGGTTGTTTAAATCATATACTTCAAATTTTAAGGGCGTGAAGGCCAAGTGTAAGAACACCAGCGAGTAGGCATGGTTGTTCATATACTTCAAATTTTAAGGGCGTGAAGGCCAAGTGTAAGAACACCAGCGAGTAGGCATGGCTGTTCATGTACTTCAAATTTAATGACATGGAGGCCACGTATAGGAACACCAGCGTGCAGGCTTGGTTGTTCATATAGTTTAAATGTTGGCGGCTAGGTGTAGGAACACCAGCGTGTAGACTTGGTTGTTAATACACCTTAAATATTAAATATGCAGGCTTGGTTGTCCATATATTGTATATGTTCACAGTATCGGAAAGACGAGCAGGTTTGTTTAATCAGGTGATTTAAATGAAGTAGACATTGATATTAGATATGTGGTGTAGTGAATATATGTTACTGTTCTTCATTTGCAAAAAGCATCGAGATTTAGTGTGATTATAGTGAATCATTTGACGCAGGGACGCGTCTTGTGCAGTATGGCCGTGTCGGCGCGCGCAAACAAAAATGTACGAACAAATTGGTGACGACAAACAACACGTGCGCAGCGCGCTACGCGCATCGATCGTGAACAACACGCCCTCTACCATCTTGCCGCTGGTTATATAAACACGCGTTTGTACCTCCGGAGCTTTCATCCGACGTCCTCGACGAAGAGGACGACAATATCACACTCGCTCAACAAAGAGCCTACACGGCCCGCGAGGCCTTAACAAATAAATATCCGCGGTTCCGCCCTCGCCGTCGAGGTGCGAAACCACGCCGCGCAAAAGTCACGACTAAAAACGTAGGCACGCCCACTTTGCCTCCAGCGACGCCCCAAGCCGAGGTCCGTTCCCCACAGGGGGAGCCCTTGGGCGATGTCGCTTAGCATACTTTTCTCCGGGTTGAGAGCCCTCAGCGCTCACCCATAGTCCGCGTCAAGCTGTCAAGGCCATCTGCGGCCAACAGCTGTACACACACAAAAAAAAAAAAAAAAACCTCCGGAGCTCAGATGCGAGCGAGTCGTTGTGCGAGACGGATCGCTCCTGCGTAGTGATATCGCTCTGAGCTTTTATAACATACGTATTGTGTTATAAATTTAAAAGACTAAATAAAAGTGTTGTAGCGTTTCCGTTATTTTACATTGGCATCGCCTTCCAACCACAATGCCAATCTAACATATATATATATATATATCCATTAAAATGATCTTATACATATTTCTTCACTAGGATATAGACGATTTATTGATAAAGTCATCCATATATTATTTACTTGCAGCCACGTTTTACAATTAATTGAATTGCCTCCCATAGACTGAACCACCGGTATATGTAGATGGCAAGGACAAATTGGTGATTGGACCACTAAAGGTTGAAACCACAAGATAATGCTTCATTCCAAACGCGCAAACGAAAGACTGCGTGCGAGCTATCTGCCACCTCGGATGGATGACCAGGGTGTAGGTGGATTGCCATAAATATGATGCTGTTTTACTCACCTTTAACCACGCTGGTTTCTGTGGCTGCGCTGTCAGGCGAGGCCACCACGACGGCTTGACTTTTTGTAAGACCACATCCACTCGGTTATCAAATACGCGTAGAACGGTGATTTGCTCATTGCTCTAAAAATACATCTATAATAAATACTTATACCACAGTAATTCGTGTGGTGACGGGGTAAGAATGCAATTCAATATTCCCTCTCCTGCCTGCAGATGTCGCAGGACATGTACAGACAGTGGCGGCTGGTGGGTCATCAAAGTGGTGGTGCACTTTACTTGCTCACTAAGCATTAAGATCAGTAATTGCAAGGGAACAACAATTTACGTAAAAAATGTATTTTTTTTTAAGCGCATTACATTTTGTAGGTGTACTTCGAAGAAAAATATTTTTTTTTGTTTTTCAAGCTTCAAAAAATATTTATAAAGGAGGGCCTCGGCGGGCCCGCCAATTTATATCAATTTTATTTTGAAAAGTTTTGTTATCGTCTTGAATATAGTCTATATTTATGCTCATTTTCACTCACACCACACATACGCAGTATAAATAGAACTAAGACCAAAATATAGAAAACAATTATGTACTTAATGTAAATAAACCATATTTAACTCGTCAAAGATACATCGAAACTATACCTACTTACTGTACTACTTACTACACGTCATCGGCGAATTTCGCCGAAAGTCGAGTTCTCTCGGCAATGTTCGGTTCGCCCGTGCGGCGTACGGGAACAGACTCATATGAGACTCATTTTTCAGTAATTTTCTGTCTCACGCGCCAGGCGTTTTAACTCATATCTAATTAATGTTAGGTAGGACATGACATAAAAAAGAGTTTGTATGAGGAGCCTCTTTTGTGTAGTGAGCCAGTACATTGTCGCACTTCAAATGAGGCGAGGCCAATGAGGATTGGAGTGTTAGATTAGAACGCGACATGAATGAGAGTTTGTAAGAGTAAGCTCTTCTTGTACTGAGCCAGTACAATGTACTATCCTACTTCAAGAGTAGACGCAGTACTGAAGTGACGCATACGACAACGACGAGGCTCGACGCGTTCTCTCCCACTCACTCTATAGAGTTTTGAAGCGTGTCTCGTAGTCCTCACTTGCGACTACCGCGACAGAAAATTTGAAGCGGTACATTTTGAAATGCCGAGCCGCTCTTACATTTTGACGTTTTTGACGCGACAAATAGTGTTGAGTAGCACGTCAAAGAGGCAGTACATATCTAATACAAGTTGTGTGGGTAATCTCCGTGCGCTCACCTAAGCGCACGAGATTTTTTTTACAAAGAGAAAATAAGTTTTAATAGTTTGGTCTGGCTTAAATTGTTTCGTAATAATTTGAAATTTTATTTGTTATATTGTTTTTGTGTGTTTAAAGAATAAATATTAATATACATAGTAATTTAAAAATAAAGATAACATTTGTAATTTTTAAATATTTTAATATGGTGGTTCAGTGCACGAGCGCACTTAAGGTACAGCCGCCACTGTGTACAGATAATATATGTGCATGAGAATGATCTCGGCATAACTACACTCGGCCTACACTAACCCATCAGGCCAGCATGGTAGCAGGTTAATTATCGATGCATTTTGGAGGCTCGTACCCCACAGTAGGACGTATACGTATGAGATGTTATAGAGATGATACCATAGAAACGTATTTGCGCTAGTTCAATAAGAGTATTATCAATATGGAGCGTATTAATATGTATGTAGAAATAAAAGAACGTAAAAATTATACATCATTACTTGTAAAAGGTGCTTCAGGGTTACTCAAACTATATAGTACGGGATCCACGGTACATTTTTTCCCTTGATTACTATCAAGCTGATTTTTCGTGAGTAGCTTCATTTTGATGAGACCACAACAACTTTACTACAATATCAAATCACTAAGTAAACACAATATTATTAAAAATATCAAAGCAACTACAAAACAATAACAGTATTAGAAAAATATATGAATCGCTACCTTACCTAAGTAGTAGCATTTACTTGGCACCAACTTCAAAATTATAAAATAAATATTTAATCATTTCTATTTAATTAAATTAAAATACATATGACTTTGTGCGAAGTAAATTTATTTTTTGCTTTTTACTTTACTGTTTGAAGTCGGTTTATTTTTTGTTATTTTCTGTATTTAGCACCAAATGGACATATTCTATCCCTGCTACCTCTGTTACCTACCACAATTGAGAGTTTTCGTACAGATATTGTTAGTTGTTTCATCAAAATGAAGCTACTTACAAAAAATTAGCTTGTTAGTAATCAAATGTAATAATGTACCGTGGATCCCAGCCTAATACATAATATGTATGACGCATTGGGGCTAAAGTAACATAAATAGGGCATTATTTAACTTTAACAAAATTTCATCACTTCGACAATTATAGTCTACTAGCAACTCGCCCTAGCTTTGCTTTACTCCCTGATATTATAGCTTTCCATCGGTGAAAGAATTTTTGATATCGGTTCAGTGGTTTAAGCATGTAAGCGTAAATTCTAATGTTACCCATTATCATCATCATGTATCTCAATTACATGGGTTTGATGCAATGTACTTCTCTTCCACCATCATCTGAGCCTACCTATGAACCGTTGTTGAGCTCGGGCTTCTTCCGTAATGGGAGGAAAATATACCTACTATACCGAGTTGGTAGGATGTGTTGGTATTGAGTACCACGTCGAGTTTGACTTTTCTTGCATAGTTGTTATCTGGATATCATATCCCTTAGTTGTCTTTTACGGCACCCACAGGCAAAAGAGGAGCTGGTGATTGTATTCCTAAACACTACACTTTTCCACCATACATATTGCAAAAGTTATTAGTATTCGTTTTTATCTGACACCAACCCTCTTTGGGTTTTACAATTATCAGAAGGCCTCAAATGCAGTTGGCCCAGGTGCATGTTAAGTTCTTAGTCATCTTTTACAACACTCATGAGCACTATAAGGGTTGGTAGTAGACATGTGTTCGCTACAACAAAAAGTAACAGAAAACCGTTGACATTTCTTTAACGTATCATATCGGTATTGATATCGGCTATCAGTTATTTAGACACAAACAACTGATGATGATGAGACGCTATCTATTAACAATATCACAACAGTCATTAGTTTAATTCTGTGATTCTCGTTTCGCTATGTTGGTACTAAGTTAGATAACACTAAGTCTAATAACCGAATGATATTCAGCATTGGTTATTGGTACCAAATATCGTTTAGTAGTTGTTGCCAAAAATAGCCGATAACGCCCATGTTTAGTTGGCAGTACTTGTAGTTAGTGGCAGTTGCCACCACACACCACTATTAAAATCTAATATTACACAATAATTCTAATATTTATGTATATATATAATTATAAATCCTAGAACAAATTTAATCACTGTTGTGCAACAAAATCATGTAACTAAGGGATATCTTGTGCATATAACAACTATGAAAAGAAGAAAAACGCGAAATAATACCCTATACCATACTGCCTGCCCAGCATGGTGCAGTAGGTCAATTTTCCTTGAATTACGGAAGAGGCTCAACCCCAGTAGTGGAACGTATTTGAGCTGTGAAGATGATAATGATAATGAAAGTAGAAGATAGTTAAAAGAATTGTTTTACAAAGTTTAATAACAGAGATCCAAGTTACAAGTTGACATTGCTCCTATTTGAAATGCGACATTTAAAAAAGTGCTGATAGGTGTATGAGAAAAGGCGTCTAAAAGTGTCAGGATGAGTAACTTCGAACGAAAGACATTCTATCAGACCTTAGGGCAAGAGAAAATTATGATTTTTCTTATTTAAATTAATTTGTTTTTAATTTTAAAGTTAATACGTTAGCTACAGGACAAGTAATTCCGTAACTGTAATTAAGGTTCGTATTTTCTTAGTGACTTAAATCACTTTCGCCGGTACACCTATTCAGTAGTATATTAATTAATATCAACTAAAGAATCCACAAGAGGTAAGATGTAAAATTGAAGAGAATTTGTAAATAAATATATGTAGTTGTTACTTACGGGCTTCACATTAGAAAACAAATCCAAACTAAATTCGTATTGGCTTTCGCCTCGAGCCCCGATGCCCAGAGCTGAAAAATTTACTTTATTATCTAGAACTTTCAAGTCAGGATTAACAACATTTTTTAATTCGATCTTCAATGACACCGCGCTTTCAGTTTGAGCCCAATACACAAAAGGGCTAGGTATAAGCATTTTCCTATTTACAATCTAGGTACAAACAATGTATTCTACTTTTATTATTAATAAAAAAACTTAGAAAATTCTAAGTATTTATCAAATAAATAAAAAGCCAATCAATCACAATTATTTAGGTACGTATCTATTCGCTCGTTATCAGTGTTGCCAACTTTATTTATTGAAAATCGTACCACGGACTAAAAAATAATAGTATTTTACCAAGAATTCAAGAAATATAATAGTACGCAATGGAATTTCATTAAAATTTCCGTAAGTTAATTAAAAAATGTCATGTAATAATAATTTTCAATTAATGCTTATCTTGCATTAAAATATAATTATTAAATTATATTTTTTTTTAGGTTAAAAAAAATGTAGGTATATTCTGACCCCCGTATTCTAAGACGTTACCTCGAAACTTCCTCGACTCGACTCATCCTCATTGAGGACGTTTCGTATTCACAGTTGTCATTTTTTCCTCAAGTTTAAAGGTTTCCTCCAATAAGGTAAGGTTGAGTCGAGGAAACAACTGTCAAACGTAAGGTGTCTCTTGAGGTACCTTGAGGATACCTTAAGGAGGTTTTTATTTGTATATGCATACGATCTTGTATTTTTTTCAATAATGTAATTCGAGGAATTTAATGAATATCTATATGATAATCCGTACAGTTATTTATCTGGACGATATTTGCGTGATGCAGATAATCCAACGTAGTTATACGACGAAAGTGAGTTTGTAAAAAGGCTTTGATTTACAAAAACCATTGCAGCACATTATTAATGTTGTAGTGATGACTTTGGAGTCAATACATTTCTTATTCTCCAGGAGATCTTTGTCCAATGTCATGTGAGATGTAGCTCCAGAATCTACTGGGTGTGTCGTAAATAGTGGTCCACCGTTAAGGATTCGATAAACCAGATAATTTACTATAACAAATTCCATTTTTAACCATTTTTAGCCGAGGGTTCCGTAAATATTAATTTTTAGTTATTTATTTACCAAATTTCTACCTCTTGTAACAAATTTGGTTGTAGTTTTATCAAAAACCATTATATTTTCATTTTGATTACTGTTAATTACTGCTGAATACAAGAGCTATCGTTTATTAACATGTTATTTAATGTAGATTTAGATCTTCTGCAAAAAAAAATGATTGTACTCGAATTTTAACGGATTTTTTTAACATATCATGCTAATTCAAAAGCGATTTATGTAAAAAAAATGTACTACACTGTCAGTGCCCATTAATTTAATAATATGCCTATTTAATACCAATTTCAAAATGGTATCATAATACCAGATCCCTATAAAAAACAGCAAGATATCTAATTTTAATTGAAGAAAGTAAGATTTTCATTAAAATTAATTTTAAAATTTATTGCTATAATACTTACGATTTTTGTAAAAAAAAAAACTTTACTATCAGTGCCTACTTATTTAATTATATTCCTACTTAATACCGATTCTAAAAGGTTTACTATCCCATTAATAAAACAAGTAATGAAATTTTAGTTAAAAACGACTATAAAAGACAACTTTTTACTATTGTTGCAAAGTGATCTAGACCTAACTTGTAAATTACAACAAGGCATTGAAAAAAAACAAGTCATACATCATCATACATCATTTATTGTTATTCTTTAACATTTAAATTACACCAAGTGCTCGAAATGGCCCCCATTTGCAGCTATGCATGCTCTGCAACGTCGAATAAACGACCGTTTAAGTCGCCGAGCAAACCCACTCTCGTTTATTTTTCTAGCTGCTGTGTGTATGCTAGTCCTCAAGTGATCAATGGACGTTATTTCTTCTTTGTACACATGTTCTTTCAGGCAACCCCAGTAAAAAAAATCCAGGAGATTTAAGTCTGGCGAGCGCGGTGGCCATAGTATTGGACCTAAGCGTCCTATCCACCTATTTGGATACGCTGTGTGTAGGTGCTCTCGTACTCTAACAGCATAGTGAGCGGGACAGCCATCGTTCTGGAGCCACATATCTTCTTGGACTTCAGGAGCGACGTTTTGAAGAAGCATTGGCAAGTCAGTCCGCAAAAAACTTAAATATCTGTCTGCATTTAAAGTTTCTGGCAGCTCGTGTGGACCGATTATCTGTCCGTTAATAATTCCGGTCCAAAGGTTTATTTTAACTTTATACTGTGATCTATCTTGTCTTATGAGATGTGGGTTTTCTCGCTGCCAGCTATGCAGATTATGTAGATTTAAATATCCATCTTTTTTGCATGATGATTCGTCGCTCCATAATATTTTAATAAAAAATTGCGGGTCTTCTCTTATTCTGCGTAATATTTCTCTACAAAATCGTACTCTGAATGCGTAATCTCTAGTAATGACTGTACCCTTTGATAGTGGTATGGGTACATATCGTTTCTTTTAAGTACGCGATGTACCGATTTAAAAGGTATGCCAGTTCTGCGACTTAAGACACGCACCGATGTTGAAGGATCTTCAGCAACTAAATTCATTACCGCTTCATCGTTGTGTGCTCGCGGTCTTCCTTCACTTGCACCACCTACTCCTGTGCCAGGTATCCTCCCCTCGGTGTACGCGTTATGCACTCTCCCAAAGACGCGATGATCAGGATGTCTTCGATTGGGATATCTCTCCCGGTAAAGACGAGCTGCTTCTCTAGCGACACCTCTGCATTCCCCGTAAATAAAATGCATGTCGGCATATTCACGCGGTGTGTACCGAGACATGTTTATCACTGTACCTACTGTACGGTAGTCCAAAACGTTGAGCAAGCCACAAGTTACTATTACACGTAGCCAAAGATCACCAAAACAACAAATCCAATCATTAGGCAAATTAAACAGAGTCCGGGGTCAGGCATACAAAAACAACGAAGGTAACCTGAATTTAATTGTTAGTGCGCTCTTAAAACCAGTTTTGTCACACTCAAATTATATTTCAAAGTTTTATTACCATATTATCCGTTTTGTTGTAAAATTAATGCAACAAAATGTTTAAATTAATTTTAATGAAAATCTTACTTTCTTCAATTAAAATTAGATATCTTGCTGTTTTTTATAGGGATCTGGTATTATGATACCATTTTGAAATTGGTATTAAATAGGCATATTATTAAATTAATGGGCACTGACAGTGTAGTACATTTTTTTTACATAAATCGCTTTTGAATTAGCATGATATGTTAAAAAAATCCGTTAAAATTCGAGTACAATCATTTTTTTTTTGCAGAAGATCTAAATCTTCATTAAATAACATGTTAATAAACGATAGCTCTTGTATTCAGCAGTAATTAACAGTAATCAAAATGAAAATATAATGGTTTTTGATAAAACTACAACCAAATTTGTTACAAGAGGTAGAAATTTGGTAAATAAATAACTAAAAATTAATATTTACGGAACCCTCGGCTAAAAATGGTTAAAAATGGAATTTGTTATAGTAAATTATCTGGTTTATCGAATCCTTAACGGTGGACCACTATTTACAAAAAAACACCCTGTATAATCCATTGGTCTCGACCAATAGTGTCATTAGCTGATGTAGCAGCTATTACTCCGACCGTCTCATTACTCTGCGTTTTATTACGACCTATATCATCTCTATTGTTCTTGCATTTTCTCTCCTTGCACTGCCACTTATAATGTCCTTTTCTTTTACAAATATGACACATAACCATCTTCTTTGGTTTGTCAGTCTTTGACATCAATGAAGAATTATCTTCCGTCTTGTTTTTCCTTAAACTTTCTTTCAGAAGTGCTGCCATGACGGATTCTGTCGAAATCTTTATACTAGAATGCTCTAATGTCATCACTAAGGAATTGTAGGAATCAGTCAAACCAGCCAGCATTATAATCCCGATAAATTCGTCATCAAGACCAGCTTTGATACTTAATAATGCTTGACTCGTGGTTTGAATGTCATTTATATAATCCTTCATATTATTGAACGCCGTTAACTTAACATTGAACAACTTGCTCAATAGATAGAGCCGCCGTAGTAATCCACCGTCAGCATACGCACGCTTCAGCACTAACCACGTATCTCTCGCTGTACTGACATGCATAATCATAGGATATATTTTCTCGGTACACATTAGACAAATTTTGCTACGTGCTTTAGCATCCATTTTCTGAGCTTCAGCAGTGTCCAATTTGAAATCTTCGTCTATACACGCCCACAAATCCATATCAATCAAAAACATCTCCATAGCAAATGCCCATGTGCCATAATTACCTTGGCCGGAGAGCTTTTCGATATTCATTACAGCTTGCATTTTTGCAATTATATACAGGCAATTAAAAAGTATAAGGAAATGTCTGGGCCCATAACCTGATGTTTTTACAGAGAATTACACAGGAAGATCAATTACAGCAAGAACAGTAAAAGTTTCTTAAATCGGTTGCTAGGTAACATGTACAGTATATAGAAAAATAAAAAGATATAAATACTTTTTATTTCTCATTGTAGATTACACTACAACAATTAATTACTGCTACTATTTCAAAATATTGGAGGTAAATCTCAGAGATTTATCAATTCCGCTGATTACACAGGTGATAGTCACATTAAGATTTTACGCAACTGGCGACTTCCAAGTGAGTAACTAAAATGATAACCTTTAGTTGAGTACCTACACAATAACCGGTAATCATAGTCGGTATTAAACATTTGCAGTATTTTTAGACAAGAAGTTCTTGCTTTTTCATTTTCATCAAAATACTGACGTCCACTTCCAGCCATTTTGTAAATGTATCAATTAAAATAATGTTTTATAGCAATGACGCGCCAAGCAAAGCCCTGTGTTACCTAATTATAAAATAATGGTTATTTATTGTTAACAATAGTAAACCGCTAAATGGAGATTCTTTGTTTATATATTTTTAAATTTGATTACGCAAACGGAACCAAATGTTACCACAAATTTTTAGAATGCCAACATAACGAAGCGAATTCCTCAAAATTCTGACGTCATTCGTGACGTATTACCTCCACTCTTCCTTATAGTCGGTATACACAACAACGATATATCGTAGCGATATGACTGCGCAAACCGTTTGTGCAGTTAATCGAACGTCCATAGAGCGTACACACGACAACGATAACTGCGTCGATTTTCGTCCACACTATCGATAAAACTGCACAAACGGTCTGCGCAGTTAAATCGCTACGATATATCGTTGTCGTGTATACCGACCATTACTGGAGGAACCTCAGAATTTCCTCAAGTTTACGACTATGAATACCGATGTTGAAGAAAGTTCGAGGCGATCCTCGAAGCTTCCTTACCTGAGTGTGAGTGGAGGCGATTTCGAGGTTACGACTAAGAATACGGGGGTAAGATAGGTATTGAATATAATACAAGAACACCACATGACACTTCATATTCCCGCCAAAAACTCGTTATCAAGGTTATCAAGTTGACATAGGGTTAACAAAAGTATCGATACTCTTCAGTGTTCAGTATCGAGTATTATTCATATTGACAAAATTAATATTTTGCATTCGATACTTTTCTTCAATGAGTACTTTTTGACAGCTATACCATCGATTAAATCTTAGAAATAAACATTATCTATTTGAAATTAGCCTATATTTACTGAAAAATAAAGGCGAATATAAAATAGCTTTAGGAAGGTAGCCTTAGTTTTAGGCCTCTTAATTTAATAATCCTCGTTTCTTCTTCTTTTTTTTGTCTTGGCAATCAGCTACAAATACGAGCCATTTTTGCCAGTGTCGAGTTATAATTATCTTTTCAAGTTCTCAGTGTCTTCATGTCAGTAATAGTCTGTCAGTAAGTCAAAGTGTCGCCCTCAACAATGTAATGGCCACTGTTAAGGGTATCTTCTGAGAATTTTGGTGGAAATAAGGTATGTATAGCGGTTTTATATCATATTCACTACACCTCAGCAGTTCTGTCGCTATATATTACATAAAATGCCATCAAGATTATTTAACATAACACGTTAAAACACTAAGATATTGAATACAAGAACACCACATGACACTTCAGATTCCCGCCAAAACCTCCTAATCCTCGTTTACATTAAGCAATATTTTAAGTTGTAAATAACATCGATGTTTCAAAACATCGATATTTTAATATTATTATTTATTTGCCACAATTTCGCATAGTTGTCCAAATTTACTTATTAACTCGTTGACGCGGTGTCCACTCTGTCCTTAGGGACACGAAAAAGTATCGATACTTTTAGGTATCGAGTACTTGTCTTTCGATACCGATACTTTTGTACTCGATACCGATACTTTTGTACTCGATACTTTCTATTCGATACTTTTACTCAATGAGTACTTTTGGGCAGGTATCGTATCGAATAAATTCTAGAAAGTATCCATGTTAAACTTGACCTTACGGCTCGTGTTTATGGTAACGCCATCTAGTTAAAGCGTAATGAACCTTCGAAAAAGTGGCTCGACATATATTCCTAAAAAAAAAAAAAAAAGGAAAAGGTCATCACGACCTAGATTCTACGAAAAGTACTCGGTACTCGATACTTTGGGGTATCGATACTTTTGTTTCGATACTTTATTGAGAACGATACTTTTCTTCGATACTATTCATGAGTACAGTATCGATACTTTCGTTTCGATATCGTGTCCCTATCTGTCCTAGCTTATGGGGAACATAACACTGGTTACATGTCGACAGCCGAACGCGAGGGTGGTTCGATCAATGGTCTTGTACGCTACACCGATATGAGTAAAATCCCTAACCATTCGTCTTAGGGCTCTCTTTTGACGGTTATAGAAAGCCAAGGCGTTAAGGACTACGCACAGTTACCATAGGAGGTGCGTGCGTTGAACAGTGATGTCCCATGGGGTTTAAAACTTCCACGCCAAAGCTAGTCAAAAGAACAGAATGTTCAAGGAACTTTGCACAGCGTTCTATTCTTGTTTAATCTACTCACTATGTATTTGCCTCTTATGTTCCATTTACCTTGTACAGAGACTATTCAAAACTCTCAATGCAAAAATGATCAGACTGCGGAAGAAATTTGCTTTGGAACAGATCACATCGATTTCTATGTCCGTGTGAGTATCAGTTTTCTGTTAAATGATTCGTACAATATCCTTACTAATATTATAAATGCGAAAGTAAGTTTGTTTGTTTGTTTATTTGTTTGTTTGTTACGCTTTCACGCTTAAATCACCTAACCGATTTCGAACATTCTTTCACCAACGGAAAGCTATAACATCAGGGAGTAACACAGGCTATATTTTATCCCGGTATTCCCACGGGAAAGGGAACTACGCGGGTGAAACCGAAGCGAAGTGAGGGCGAGTTGCTAGTTTATAATATTTTTTTATTTTCCAAAGGCAGCACAATTCTTTTTAGTAAAGGCATTTTTCGTCTGGTCCACTCCGTCCAATCTGTCTTGGGTGAGGGAAGGCGGCGTGTGGCTCTATAACCTATTACACGCTCTTCCCGTCGCCATTGGGCCAAGCACTTGTGCCGATTGCTTAACATCCGTGGTCAGCCCGGTGGATTATCCTTTCGGGTATCATCCCTATCGATGACCCGGCAACTAAAACAGTATTGCCGGAGCGTGGCCCTCACAGTCTAGATCTCTCTATGGGTAGCAGACTATCGCGGTTATAGTAGTTTGATTGGTATTGTATCAATTCATTATTTATGTTGTAGGGTTTTCTTCCTGGGCGGGTTATGATACTGGATCCACGTCATCTGTTGCGTCCGAGGCGATGAAAGGGCGCCTCGTGGCCCGTAAGTCACCATATTCCTGATGAGGGGTCCGTGGAAGGAAGAGAAACTGTATATTATTATTTAAACTAATTTATTAATGTAAAACACAAACATTGTTTCTAAGCCTAAACGCCATCTTTTTTTTATATATTATTGCATCATCCTATTTTACCAGAGCCACAGTCTAAATATGTCACAGACTAATTTTTCATTTACAGTATAACAACATATTAAGTTAACACCTTCTCCTATTTTTAAAATTTTTATATGTATAACAAATTTTCAAAATATTAAACTTATTTTACAATTTCTGTAGTTTTATTTTACTTATACATCTTAACCTTTTCTTTTTACGTTATCCAAAACTATTTCTTATAATTCTTATCTGATCTCTTATTTCAATCACATTTTACAATATTCTATTTTTATGTTATATAACTTTCTCACAATGAAATTTAAACTTATTTTTATACAATGGTTTTGCAAACATATCAGCTATCTGTAAGACAATATTTTATATCTAGTTTTCCTATCTTATAGTTCTCCTATCTTATAGTTCTCATGTATGAAATAGAATCTCACATCTATATGTTTAGATCTTTTACTAAAAGAACCTGATTTTATTAACTAATTTCAATATTTGTATTAAAATCTTCTTCTGTACTAATTGGAATACTTTCTTCTATCTCATAATTTGGTATATCTATTTCTTGTGTATTATTATAGCTTTCATCACTTATTTCTTCATCACTGTCTACTATATCTCTTTGTACTTGCTTTTTTAATAAAATATTATTTTCCTTTTTACTATTTTCAATTACAACAATATCTCTTGCTATTTCTATTTTTCCTTCTTGTTCATTCCATAGTCTATATCCATTACTGGTATATCCAACCATTATTAATTTCTTACTTCTCGGGTCTAGTTTTCTTATATTTGTGTGTAATTGCTTTGCATATAATATAGCACCAAACTTTTGCATATTTGCTATGTTGGGTCTTTTACCATACTACATTTCATATGGTGTTTTATTTTTCAATGAATCACTAGGTAGTCTATTAATAATATAAGTAGCACAATACATGGCTTCACCCCACATTTGTTTTCCAAATTCTGAATCAAATAATAATGCTCTTGTTTTCTCTAATAATGTTCGGTTTAAACGTTCTGATTTACCATTTAATTGAGGTGTATATGGTATTGTTAAATCTAATTTTATTCCTTTTTTAATGCACCATTGTCTGAAATTTTTGCTAGTATATTCACCTCCATTATCACAACGTATAGTGAATACTTTTTCATTTCTTTCTCTTTCTGTTTCTTCTATATAATTTATAATTTTATCCTTTGCTTCATATTTAAACTTTAATAAGTATATTTTTGTAAAATGAGTGTAATCATCCATAACTGTTAAAACATATGTATAACCATCATAGGTTTTCTCTTCAAATGGACAAATATCTGTGTGTATTAATTCTAATGGTCTTTTCGCTCTGGTTCTTATTGTATTAAAAGGTAATCTTGTCTGTTTTTGTCCGTTTTGCTTGTGTACAAATTTCACATTTCTCTAATTGTTTTACTCCTTGTATTTTTATCCCTTCAACTACATTTGGTAATATTTCTAGTGTTTTATTTCCAGGATGTCCCAATCTTTTATGCCATTCAATAGCAGTTCCATTTTCCTTCATTAGTAATGATTTTTCTTCTATATATTGTTCTTTATCAATATTTACATTTATTTTACATAAACCATTTTCTTTTTTCCTGTTCATTTAGTATTAACAGGAAAAAAAGAAAATGGTTGTTCGTTTTTATATATTTCAACTTTATTCTTAGTAAAAATTACTGTTCCTTCATTATTTGTTACTTGGTTCACCGATAATAAGTTTTGTGAAATATCTGGTACAAATAAAGTATTTTTCAAAATACATTCTTCTCCATTTATAGTACCTCTGCCTTGTACTTTCATTTTAGATTCATTCGCTGTCAATACTGACGACTCTTTATTTTCAAAATTTCTTAAATTATTTATATCATTTGTCATATTTGCTGTGCAACCAGAATCCACAATAAATTCTGTACCTTTTATATTTTCATTTATTAATTTTGTTAAAAATGTCTTATCAGTTTTCTTCTCGTACTGAGTTTTATTTTTAAAGTAACAATTTTCTTCATTATGATTATTTTTCTTACACATTGTACATTGATTTCCTTTATACTTGCAATTGTTTTCTTCATGACAAACAAACAAAGTATTCAGCTTTATATGTTAGAAAGATAGAAGGTTGTTGTTGATATCTAAAATATTAACGATATATTGATGAAGTAGGATGATCTGGACCGATTTTAATATCATGCTATCTATTATTGTATTAACACCTCACTCACATTCTCGCCGTATGTTTTCCCTCGCAAGCGTATATTCTTACATACAATTGTTAATTCGCGTCCTGAAAAGCTTGATATAAGCCGCACCAATTAAAAATTAACTATAATGCGTTTATTTTTTTATCGAAATATCGAATACGCATCAATACATCGTTCATTAGCAATTATGTTTTCGACATCGATGAAAAAGATAACACCGATATTCAATTATCGATGTTTTTTGTAAGAGCTGTAGCGTCCCTAACAGTGTGACCACTACTTTTGGTAGATTATAATTTATCAGTAGATATGATGGGTGTGTGATATGTTCGTTTAGATTTCGTTGATATATTTTGAGGTGTATAATGCTACGTGACTGCCTATTTTTTTATTGTTTGACAGTGAATGATGAAAAGCCTCTGGGCTAGATGTTATCTTACCACACTAATTCAAAATTTCAAGATTATGTGGGTTATTAGGTTCTTTTGATAAAAAAGTATAAATTATAGGATTTATAGAAAAGCCAAGAAACTGCAAAGCAGTTCGTAGTAAGCTAAATATGTGTTGCAATATTGTTGTTGTGGGTGCCTCAGGGAGTAGATCAAGGCCTCGTATCCAGTTCACCCTCATTGGGTGGATGGATAGGAAACTAAAAGCACCTATAGGACTCTCGGCTCTGGCTTGCTATAAAGCGCTAATTATACATGGCTCGCTAAATCTATTCGTTTGCATTTTCAACGGGGAATTCACTGTGCATCTGTGAATCGTTCAACGCCCTTAGCTATTCTCGCCAATGTAGCCCCATGCTGCCCTACAGCTTATGTACTGTACTCGTATGTTGATTTTTTACACCTTGTCTCCATCTTCAAATCATCATCTTCTTTAGTGTTGCCCAAATGCAAGACCAAGACGAGACTTGGACCAGTCTTGGTCTTGGTCTTGCAACAGCACACCTGGTCTCGTCTTGGTCTTGGTATTGCACACTCGAGTCTTGGTCTTGGTCTTGGTATTGCAGCAAGAGTCTCGCAAGTCTTGCAAGTCTTGCAGTTGGAATAACGTAACAGTCATTTATCATGACAATGAAAAATCCAACTAAATTAATCAAATATCATCCTATCCTATCTATTCATTTGCTAACCTATAGTCCACTATTGAATATAACCCTTACCACTGGGGAAAATTACTCTCCTATTCCCCTGGTGTTACATTAGACAGTTACTACTCCTATGACAAAGGAAGGAAGCACTAGCAAAGGCTTTTTGGAAAATCACCCCCTTAAGTGAGTGAAAAGCGTATAGACGAAACTCTTGGAGCTAGGAACGTAAAACTTTCTATGCAATTCTCTTTCCTTTGTTTTAAGTGAGCTCTAAGAAATTATTTTATTAAAATCAACTCCTAAAGGGGTGCAAAATATATAGCCGAAATCATTAGGCCTAGAAACATGGAATTTTGTATAAAGTTGCCTTTCTTGGGGGAAGAGAGATTTTTGCAATTTTAGCCCTAAGGGGGTGAAAAGCGTTTAACCGAAATCACTGAGCCTAGGAAGGATCATTTTAGTACACGGTTGGCTTTCTTGGATTACCCCCAGATTTTCTTAGTGCTCACTTACCAAGCACTATGAAAAAAATTTTGGCAAGGATAAGCGAGCTCTAACAAAGAATTTTTGGCAATTCAACCCCTAAGAGGGTGAAAGCGTATAGTCAAAGATACCGGGCCTAAGAATGTGAAATTTTGTATAGCGATCGGTTATTTGGGGTAAGCACGCACTAAGAAACAATTTTGGGCTGCCCCAAAAGGATAAAACGCATATAGTCGAAGACTCCCAGCCAATGATATATCATCATTATCTTGCTCTTATCCTAATTACTTTGGATCGACGCGATATGTAGGTAGGGTACCTACTACTGCCATCGTAGTTATATTGCAAAGGTTCTAGCAACATTTTATGACCTGGCCGACATTGTTGGCCTGACGGCATCACCAATTGGTCCAGGTCGATGTAAATCTTTGTCTTAGTAGTATTTTGCGACACCCACGAACAATGAAAACGTGGTAATATTTCTAGCAGCTACCAGACAGTAAGTTACAATCAAAATATTATTACAATTATCTATCTCTACAAATAAATAAATTTGAAGCGTCTGTTTGTCTATCAAAATAATAGGTTTTATTTATGCTCACACAATACGGTCCAAATTTTTTTGTCTGTCTGTCTATTCGTTACAGGTAATCTTCAAAATGGCTGGACCGATATTGATTATAATTTTACCATCAGGTCTACCAGTCGTACATAAGGAATAACTTAGACTATTTTATCTCAGGCTATATTTTATCCCGGTGTGGATGAATTAAGTCGATTTTAAAATTATTTCACTAATGGAAAGCTATTTTTAAGCGAGTAACATATTTAAGCTATTTTTATCCCGATATTCCTACGGGATCGGGTACAATGCCGGTGAAATCACGGGAATATAATGGTTTAAAAAATTAATTCACTAATGAAAAGCTATATTATCAGTGAATACCATATAAAGGCTATTTTCATCCCGGTATTTGCCCAGGAACGACAACTATACCGGGGGATGTTGACCAATTTTTAAAATTCTTTCACCAATGGAAAGCTACCTATGTTGTCAGCGAGTAACATAGGCAATTTATATCTCTGATATTTCTGGAATTTATATATTTTTTTTTACCCATGTAAATTTATAATATCAGGAAGTTACATAGGCATTTTTTATCTCGGTATTGGCATGGGAATGGGGTCTACGTGAATGAAACTGCGGGTGTTTGATTGATATAATTTTTTTTTCACCAATGGAAAAGTACGTTATCAGAGACTAAGGAAAGGCCACAGTACCATCGTATTTGCACGGCAATCTGAACTACAAGGCTGGAAGTAATATTCAAATGTGAAAGTTTGTGAAGATATTTGGATGTTTGTTACTCAATCACGCTTAAACTGTTGAGCAGATTTGGATGAAAATTGACACGTAGATAGAGTATTTCTTAAATTAAGAAATGTAATACTTTTTATGTCGATAATATTCTTTGCGATAATAGTTCAATATGCAAGTAAATTTTTACGCGGGCGAAGCCGCGGGCAAAAGCTAGTAATTTATAAAAATAGGCAAGACGGTATGACGAACGGGAGCAGGGAAGGGGGACAGGGGCACCGATGGCACGGCGCGGCGATCGCATCAGTCGCTCCCATTATTTTTGCGATGACTCCTACAATATAAAATACAAACTAACAAATGATATAGGTACCTAAACTTTCGTCAAGAATTACTCTAGCTATTGGTGAAAATATCATAAAATCTGTGTAGTATTTTTGAGTTTATCGCGAATAGACAGACACCCACCGGAGGACTTTGTTTTAAAATATTTAACGATTTGGCGCGTAT
This sequence comes from Lymantria dispar, assembly GCA_032191425.1. Taxonomy (NCBI): domain Eukaryota; kingdom Metazoa; phylum Arthropoda; class Insecta; order Lepidoptera; family Erebidae; genus Lymantria; species Lymantria dispar. The sequence continues at coordinate 9,088,804 of CM063452.1, read as the reverse complement.
AAAAGACTTAACAGACAAACGTTCTTACTTGTTAAGTTAGGTTAGATACCTATCAACTAAATAGATACATAGTTCTGTCTTTATTTAAACTCAGTTCTGCCGAGGTACCTACAATGTGTTACAGTAGTTATGTCGTGAAGTATTTTTAACTACGGGCCGTAATGTATATGGACGTTATATTAATAATACGTTACTATTAGGCACTCAGATTACAGACTTCTGCAGGAATAGGTATGAGTCATAACACTTTGCTAACCAGTGTGCACAACTTGGACATGGACCTGATGTTGTTGGATGCTCGACAGCGTCAGGAACTAGGACACGGTCGCAGCCTTCTGCGAGGCAGTAGGTAGTCTCGTGGAAGGAGGCGGCGCAGCGCATGCGCGAGGAACGTCTCCTCGGCGACGCGAACCGCCACGGGCGACTGGGGCTGCGCAGGCGCGAGTATCTGTGGCTGATGCCGCCCTAGCCGAGGCCACGGGTGCCTGGACCGTGGAGTTAGTCCGTCACCCGCCGAGAGGCCCGACCGCGTGAAGAGAGACCGACGTCCTCCCTGAACGGGCTGGCGTCGGTCGAGGAGAGGGTATTCCGTCAGGCCGACCACTGACGACAAGTCACCCTGCTCCGGTGGTCGGCCCAACGACGAAGGCGACGTGTGGCGGGTGGGTTACGGGTGTGCGTGCTTACGCCCCTCTATCGCTGCGGACGGAGTCGGGCGAGGAGTGCGCCGACCGTAAAAAAAAAGGTATACAAATTAGGAAATCAAAATTTGTTTTTATTAACATAAATCGTCGAAATACTTTAAAAGTAATGTTAATACACTTATTATGCTTTTCAAATGTGTTGTGACACCATTTGAATACACAAACCGTCATAATTAGGTACCTATTTTTTTTTAAGAGTTGCGTACGTACGTGCAGTACAGTACAGTGACCTTGTACATTGGGAGAGAAATTAACCTACTATACCGCGCTGATCAGATGTGTTGGAATATAGGGTTTGTATCGAGTTTGCCTTTTCTTGCATAAATATTACATATCTGCATATCATATCCCTTAGTCGTCTTTTACGACACCCACGGGCAAGAGAGTAGATGGTGAATTGTATTCTTACTCCGTCACCACATGAATGAAATATGCTTAGGAGTACCTACTTAAAATTATTTTACTGTAGGATTCATCGTGAATTTTGAGATCAAAATTGTTCAATCTCTATCAATGAAATGGTTATAGGTACATATAATTTTATTCGACATCCATCCAGATAGTTAGGTATATACTTGTATGTATTTGAGCAGGCGTACGTACTTTTTATGCTGCCTACCTATATCCTAAACCTATAGGAATGTATAAAACGATTTTCTAACTCGAGTTGCTCTAAACTCGAATTAACCTCTCCCTAACTCGAATTGGTTTGGTGTAAATAAATGAAGAAGTAAGCACGCAATTGACGCTCCCAATCTGTCTTATTCCTATGCATAGTGATAAAATTTTTGCATAGAGATTAAACGGTACCTACGTACGACGAGTTCAATTCAATTTACTTGAATTTCAACTCGGATTAAGTATGTTACCTATGCTGAGTTAATTAGGTATGTTTAAATTTCACCAATTACTCAAATAACGTTCACGTATAGGTATAATTGTTTAAGGGCATTCAAAATCGAAGCCCAATTATAAGTAGGCCGGTATGTATAATAATTTATGCTAATTCCGGGATCATTGCCGTCATTTTATTTCACGATTTTATGTCCGCCTGGTCTCGACTTACGCTGCACTGGAGCGGACTCAGTGCTACGTGCCGGCAACTGTACACGGGGATGATTTCATAGCACTGCACGGCGCACCAGCATCTTTTGGGACCGCTTTGATAAAAAGTATGATTTACAAAAACAGAAATGACAATCTAAATCATTTACATCGTGTTTTTGTTTTTCACTTAATCGACGTTGATATACTTATACTAGGAATGTAAGTATAAAAAATTAATTTGAGCATATTGTTTATGTCAAAACGCTTGTAGAACGGTTATTTTAGTTTTTTGTATCAGATCCTCAACATGGTCACGTTATAGGTATCATCACTAACAGAGCTCGTATATGTCCCACTACTGGGCTCGAGTCTCCTGCATAATTCATGAGAAATTGACATACTACCACACTGGTCAGACGGGTTGGTACCTATAGGGTTTTATTTCGAGTTTTCCTTCTCTTGCACAAATGTTAAATACATATCACATCCCTTAGTCACCTTTTACGACATCCAGGGGCAAAATAGGTAGTGGTGAACTGTATTTTTATTCCGTCACCACACGGAAAGTTATATACCTATATTGTATGTAATTATTGCCCGTAAAATAGTTGTCTCGTTTTAACTGCCAATAGATAAAACGTTACGCACAACGCGGCATACACAAGACATTCATATACCTAATCAAATAGTCATATACTTTGACTGTATATAGGTAATCTAGTTAGGCACCTTGGTATGCCATAATAATCTCGAAACAAAAATTATCAAGTTGAGTGATATTACAAGCGATTGAATTACAAATTAAAATATTTTTTGCGTATAGGGTTAATAAGTCAAGTACCTACCTAACTTGACCTATTAATTCAATATAATAGTTTCATCCATTCATCTGCCTATTGGTGACTACTGTGCAGTGGGCTTTAGGCCTCTCGATAAAAGCGATGATGATGAGATTATGACGATAAGTAGGTTCGTCATACTAAATGTTATGTAATACTAAATAGGTAGGTATTTGAATTATTTGCCTTTTAATTAAATAATAACATTTATATGTATTTAGTACAAAATAATTTAGTATGTCGATCAGCATTTAATGACTTCCTCTTTTATTTAAAACCACCAACCCGCCCTCGCTTTGCTTCGGTATCAGTCGCTTTACCCACGTAGTGCCCGTTCCCGTGGAAATACCGGGATAAAATATAGCTTATGTTACTCCCTGATATTATAGCTTTCCATTGGTGAAAGAATTTTTGAAATCGGTTCTGTGGTTTAAGCGTGAAAGCATAACAAACAACCAAGCTTACTTTTGCATTTATAATATTAGTAAGGATTACTTCAAATTTTATTTTTAAGTCAAAAAAGATATTGGTAATCTAACAACTAACAATAAAAAAAATATGGACACAGAAATACTTGATACCAAACCGATGATGTTTTAGATACTTACCTATGATCACTTTCAACTACTACTAATATATTAAATGTCCGCGCCCTTTGACTTGAAGGCTTGAAAGACGGTTTTAGTAGGTATTCGTTGACTTTAATAAAGAAATTTAGCACGTGTAAGGATTTAACCGACAAACGTTGTTAAATAGATACCTACCTATCTATTAGTTCTGTCGTTATTTAAATGCAGTTGCGCTTAGGTCCTTATCAACTAACAATGTGTTGCATTACCTAATCATACCGTGGAATATTACTATCTATGGCATATGTGTATAGACGTTATACTAATCATGTCAATACATAAATGTTTACGGTTCAATAGATCATAAATTATTTCGTTTGTTTAAATAATTTGACAATTACAATTTAAAGTCGGATTTATAAATAACACACATATGTAGAAGATAAATAAGAAATTGTACTTTAAATTTAATAGGTATTAAGTATACGTTCTGTGTTGCCTAACGTGCGCGAACACTATGCTGGCATAGGTCATCATAGGCCACATGCAGGCAGGGTATAATCGGACCTTAGTTTTCAAGGACATCTTTGACCTTGAGTAGGTAGGAGGCGGCCCATCACAAAGGCTGAGCGCGCGCGGACTTGCCTTATGTGGGATATGAAGGTGAGTCGACTATCAAGGCTTCCCTGCTCCACGAGCCAGGTTTGCCGAAGAGAGTGAGGGGGGTGATACTGTGCGGACGTCACAAGTGGTCAGCTCGTTTAGTGAAGATTATTAAAATTAAATATTCTGGGATTTTTAATGTAGGTATATGCCTAGGTAATTCATAAATTAGGCTCTCATGCCATATTTTATCGAACGCTTTCGCTACGTCTAGAAAAAGTACACCCGTGAATCGGTTCTTTATAAATTGACCACTAGTGTATTCTCCTATTCTATGGCCCTGCTGGAACAGCAGGCGTAACTCGCGCGTTTATACCTACACACGCGCTCTGTAACTCGCGCGTTCACGTTTAACCATAAACATTATCCCATTCAAATAGGTAAAAATACTAAACTACCTAGAAAATAGGTAAAAATGTTTTTCATAGTGGGACTTATTCTCCTACGAAGAAGAAATACGTTTTTGCTGTTATTATTACCTTTACAAACCGCTAAGTTTCATACCTACGTAATAAAATTGATAACTGTTTTTGGTTTGTTTCGTTTGTATACATACAATTACGTAGCTGGATGTGAAATTTGAACTTACTAGGTCATCTGGAATTGGGTTGAGTGATCTATATGGGTACCTATATCTATCAGTCAGTAAGTCATAGAATAACGATTTTTGGACATCATTTTTTTCATTCCTTACAGCTCATATACGTCCCACTGCTGCGCTCGAGCCTCTTCCACAATAAGAGGGCAATTGAACTTATTATACCATGCTGGTTATACAGGTGTAAGGGGACCGCTCCCGAGAACAAAGACAGGTGATAGTACTAGTCCTACTTGTGATGATTGGCTAGAAAAAAAATCGATTTGGCCGAAAAATATTTTTATTTGTCACAAAGGTTTTTAGTTTTTTTCACACTCCACCGTCTATACAATACGCAATCTATACAAAAGTTAATATCATATGGTCTAAAGGTCAATCACCGTGCGCCCTACGTCACTGTGTAGGCACCCAACGCTCGCGATTTTGTGACACTGTACCTGTCTGGTGTGTAATCGTAGTAGTATTATTCATTAATAACAGAGTTACATGTCCTTGATTAAGCCAACATGCCTACGATATAACATTCGTATTAAATCGTAATAATAGGTAAAACAAAATAATTTTAGGCATAGTAGCTCGAAGCTCGCTCGCTCTCGTGCGCTCGCGTACGTAGGTACTTATAACAAAATTATTACACAAAAATGTGTTACAGTTATGCAAAAATGATATTTTAAGGAAAAGTTCGGTTCGGATTGCAAATAAGAAGAATTTGTTTTTATTTTATTGAATAATACTATAATAGTATGATTCTATATCATTAACTGAGTAAGTACTTACATACGTTTCGGGAAAATAGCGGATTAGATTCCAGTGTATATGTAGGTAGGTATATCTACTTATTTACGTCAAGAGAAGTAGTAGTCATTTTAATTTATCTGCTATTAACCATATCGTATAAAAATATGGAAAGAAATGCCAAGGTACTTAGGTAATATAGTAACAGCACAGCTCCCACAAACTCGCCGCGTGGATAAAAAATATAGGTGGATATAGGTACTTACCTAAGTACCTAGGTAAGTTCGGCCACAGAAATACTGACCGCATGAGGTTGACGCCGCGGCGATTGAATGCTGGTATCGTCGACGAGGCAGTTTACGAAAGGGTAAATCAAGGAATCGGTAGGTACCGATAAACATTGATATATGTACTAGCTAGCATAAATATATCAATGCCGGTGGATCGCTCAATTAATAATGGGCGCAAAATAAGTTGAGTTTTAGCGGTCGCACGTCGCTCTTACGTCATTGCAGATGGTTCAGATCACAGAAAAATTAATAAGATAGAACGGCTATGTGGGCGGGGCAAGCGTGCCACAATTGCGATCAAACGGTCTTAATATTGACGAAATTCGTTTTACCGGTTCTTAGTTGCGCTCATATAGTGACCTTGAACGAAGCTCCGACAAAAAAGAGAAATATGCCGTCTTGCGCTGTTACAACGCGTCGAAAAAGAAGTCAGTTGCGTAGTTATAGTCTAAGAAGGCATTTATTTTCATCGTTAAGTCCATAAACTTATTAATTCAGTGATATTTCTTAATTTTATGAAAGTATTATGTCATTTATAAAGAAAAATTATGAAATCGCAAAAAGAGCCAAACATTATACATCGTCTGCCACACATGGATATCACCATTTATTAGTCCAGCAACCGCGCAATGTACTGCGTTCAATGCGATATCACTAAGAACCGCCTTACTAGCGTGGTAGTATACGTTTTCATTCAAAACATTGACGTCGATCCACGCGTATCGATAGTGCTGTCCAACATACTATAAGTTATCGATTTCAATAATTAGCTATGGGTTAATTTTATCATATAAATAAATATTTTTAACACTTTTAATTTAGTGATCGTTTTATATAATTATATTAACAATATTTAAATAGGTATTTAAAAATCAATTATTCTGGTATACATTACCTACTTAATTTATCTTGTATATCTATAGTACATTCTTGTATATTTTCCGCGTGGTGACGGAGTAAGAATACAATTCACCACTCCCTATCTTGCCCGTGGATGTCGTAAAATACGACTATGGTATATAATATGCGCATAACATCTTTGCAAGAGAGGGAAAACTTGAAATGAAACCCTATACCAACACGTCTGACCAGCATGGTTTAGTAGGTCAAATTGTCTCCCATTGTGGAGTAGGCCCGAGCTCAACAGTGGGTCGTATGTGGGCTGCGATGATGATGATCTATAGTACAAACTTCATAGTGCTCTTTAGTAATTAATAAAATAGAAATAACAAAATAGTAGTAATAAAATATCTATGTTCGGGACCAATCACCAAAGATAATTTTATTAATATATATATATATATATATATATATATTTATTAATAAAATTATATTTGAACAAAAGATCTTACATTTAAAACTATGGATTAAGGCAACTGGTAGTTAACTAAATACCAACTAAATCTAGTACAATTTGTTCACAACATTTTGTAGAATACAAAAATAATGGTAAAGTGATCAAATGTTATTGTATTTCATTTTTATTGGCAAACTAAATGTTTAATTAAGTAGGTATTTAATTGTCGTACAAAATAATTGTTCTATTCTTCCTTAAGATGGAATAATTTATGACAAGAATGATTTTCTTGAGACTGGTCATTCATTACTAGTTATTATCATTATAAGTGTTGATTTCTAACTTTTCGTAAGTGATGAATTTTTATTCCAAGAAATGTTGACATGTTAGTCATCATCTCGGCTTATATAAGTTCCACTGCTGCGCTTGAGCCTCCTCCGCAATTATAGGCAAATTTACCTTACTATACTATAGTAGTCAGACAGGTTAGTATAGGGTTTTGTTTTGAGTTTTTCTTCTCTTGCATAGATGTTATATGCTTACTATATCTCTTAGTCGTCTCAATATATTAGGATGGGACATCCGCGGGTAAGATACGGAGTGGTGATTGGTATTCTTATTCCGTCACCACACGGACAATGTTAGTACATTTTTTGTACAATAAACAAAAATGTACTAACAAGTAGCAGTACCAGTATATCTAAAAAAATTAATAACTGTTTTGTTTTTTAAGTTAAATAATAACACCAATAAAAATAAACCGAATTTCAATAAAAAATAATTTTTTAACATATTTTAAGAATGATATCTGATGCTTACGCGAGCACTACACATTGTAAATAAAACTACTGATACGGATTATATCACGTTTGTATTTGATTTAGGATTGCCCGATGTTTCGAATACTTTACAGCATTCCTGGTCACGGGCGGTCTAAGATGTCTGACGTCCAAACAAGTCAACGTTATTACAGACGTCCATGGCCCCCGTCGCAGAGACCGTCTGAAACCATCCACAGTTGAGCGCCTCCCTGCAGTACTACCTTATGTGAAAGGAGTCACTGACAAGATTGGCTTCATCCTGAAACGGGCTTCCATAAAATCATATTTTAAACCACTCAAAAGGATTAGTCAATTCTTGCCACCTGTCAAGTGCCAGATTCCTCTACAAGATGTAGGAGTTTATAAACTTGACTGTGGTCTCTTTTTAATACATTTTAATTGTATCTTGTGTACTGGTGTGTACCATATATGGGAACAATATAATATACAAATCGCTACTCGCTTACGTAATTAATTATAGCACTTAAATTTTCTGTCACCTATACAGAGTGTAGTGAGGAGTATTTTATTTGCATGATTTTACTGTTAAATTACTGACTTGGGTTACAAATAACGTCAACACATCACACAAGTGCTTAATTTAAAGACATTAATATTTTTGTTTTGATAAAACAGGCTAAATAAATATCGTGTAGTATAGCGACCATGGCAAGCACTAGCGTACATGTGCATTTTTATATGTGGGTATACGTTGCCTACAGAACTTAGTTATAATTTGTATACCAACTGCAGCTTCAAGATTGATGTGTGTGTGTTATGTTAGTGTGTAAAATTGTTGTAAGCATAGACCTTGCATATGTGTTAACATTAGCGGGAGGGGGCAATTATGCCACACTGGTTTTCGAACAAAATCAGCCGAATGGCCTTTCTAAAGTATTAATATTTCTGTGGTTCAGATAAAGAGTGACTTACCCGCGCACTAACTTAGAAACCTATGCATACTTACAAATTTACGACTTATAGCTACCTACTTATTTCATTAGAATAGGTAGGTACTTGTTTTATTTTGAAACTATAGATCTCGGCTTGTTTACGGAGCTATGTTCTACTCAACATATTCACTCGAATATATCTATTCACCTACAAGGACAAAGAGTCATACTGCATTACAAGAGATACCCATACCTAACAGTTGCGCAATAAAAAGGAATGTGCTAATGACGACATTTATAGGTACCTATAATTCTACCTACCTACCTCTAGATATATTTAATACTAGCTGTTCCACCAGCTTCGCTTGCTTGACTCACCTATCCATATAATGCTATTATTTCGTTTAAATACCCATATCGCCCCCTGGCATTAAAAATAATATCACTATTTATAGGTATGTAGGTAATATCCACAACATACCTTCTTCAATCACAATTTGGTTACCTATCTAATTAGATAGTTGCCGTAACAATGGCTACTACGGACAACGCTATTGCCGAAAATTTTGTCCGATTTGTTAACCTTAATAGACACTGCTCCGGACCAATTTACCAATATGTCACAGTGTTATGTGTAAGAGCCTAAAACTTTTCTGGATAAACAGACTATCTGACAAAATAACATTCTTTTGGAATACAACTGGTATTTTCTGAGATTAGGGCGTTCAAATAAACAATTTCATCCGATGTATAATAAGTAGGAGGTATAATAGTTTTTAATAAATAATATACCTATGAAGAGGGTCACCAAATGTATGATATTCGTCGTCATCGTCACAGCTCATAAAAGTGCCACTGCTGGGCTTAAGCTTCCTTCCAGTAAGAGGAAAATTGATCTACTATACCACGCTGGTCAGACATGTTGTTATAGGGTTTTATTTCTAGTTTCACTTCTCTTGCACATATGTTATATACACAGGGTGTATCGGGTTATGGGGAAATTGTTCGAGTACGGCCGGCCACTGTACCTACACGGGGATGATTTCATAGCACTACACGACGCACCAGCATGGTTGGCATCTTTCGGGAGCGCTTTGATAAAAAGTATGATTTACAGAAACAGAAATGACAATCTATTTTGTGCCTACATAATAGAAGATATAGGTAAGAAAAGTATCTTTGCATGTAAATCATTTACCTAGGTAGGTATATCGTGTTTTTCATTTTCACTTAATCGACATTGATATTGACTTATACTAGGAATGTAAGTACTTATACAAAACTAATTTGAGCATATTGTTTACTAGCAATCGCCCTTGCTTCGCTTCGGTTTTAGTCGTTTTACCCGCGTAGTTCCCGTTCCCGTGGGAATACCGGGATAAAATATAGCCTAGTTTACGCCCTGATATTATAGGTTTCCATTGGTGAAAGAATTTTTGAAATCGGTCCAGCGGTTTTGAAGATTACCCGGAACAGACAGACAGACAAAAATTTTTTAAACTGTATTTTAGGCATAGGTGTCTTGCAAATAACCGTGTGAGCATGAAAAAAAGAAAAAAGTCTATTATTTTGACATTAAAAACAGACACTCCAATTTTATTTATTGGTATAGATATAGGTAGGTACCTATTTACGTAACAAAGACAGACAATAACACATTGATACAAATACCTATGCCTACTTAAATGAAATCTAAAAACAAAATATTGTTCACGTCGTGTTAGGTCGTGTCGCCCCCTAGCCGAGGCCACGGGTGACTAGACCGGGTAGTTAGTCCGTCACCCGCCGAGAGGTCGACGGCGCGAGGAAAGACCGATATCCTCTCCGAGGGGGGAACGTCGGTCGAAGAGAGGGTACTCCTCAGGAGGTATTCCGTCGGCCCGTCTGTGCTTGCGCCCCTCTGTCGCCCCGGACGGAGCGGAGCGAGAAGTGCACCGACCCTAACACAACCCCCCAAAAAATAAAAAAGGTCGTGTCACCAAAGCACTGTCCTTTGTATGACCAAATCTACGCACACACACGATGCCCAAACTCGGGTAACAGTAGGTAAATTATTATGTACCTATTACTTCATACATTTTTTCTTGTCTTTATTAAAATATAATATATATATATAATAAAACCTCATTCAGGTTTTATCGCGCAGCGACAATGTCACCCCATAAAGTAAAATACCTAGTTATTTTTAAGATTGTTCAATCATCTTATATAGGTAATTCTCTTGTACTATTACGTAGAGGAAAGGCTAATAGGTACCTATACCTACTGTGGTAAATATTGACATCCAGAAAATTTACACCAAGGTTAGCTCTTAATGTGGAGATACGGACATGTTGAAAATGTTGCATATCTTCTATCACCCCGCAGTCATCACAGTTAGGACTTGTTGCTACTTCATAGATATTTTCGTTACCTATTTGTTGCTAACACTTTTCTAACGAAATAGGTACCTACCTACCTAGGTGTCACCTTCAACCTACATATAGTCCTACTGATGAGCTCGGGTTTCCTCCACAATAGGAGAGAAATTAACCTGCTATACCGCGCTGATCAGACGCGTTGACATATAGGGTTTTATGTCGAGTTTGCCTTTTCTTGCATAGATAGGTATTACATATCTCAATATCATATCCCTTAGTCGTTTTTTACGACACCCACGGGCAAGAAAGTAGATGGTGAATTGTATTCTTACTCCGTCACCACCTATAATTATTTTACTGTAGGATTCATCGTGAATTTTGAGATCAAAATTGTACACTATCAATGAAATGGTTATAGGTAGGTACACATAATTTTATTCGACATCTATCCAGATAGTTAGGTATCTACTTAGATGTGTATTTGTGCGCGCATACGTACTTACGCAATGTATATCCTATACATATAGGAATGTATAAATTGATTTTCTAACTCGAAATGCTCTAAGATCGAGTCAATTCAAGTTAAATTCTCCCTAACTCGAATTGGTTTGATGCGATAAATGAAGAAGTAAGCACGCAATTGACGCTCTCAATGTATCTTATCTTACATAGGTACAGTGATAAAATTTTTGCATAGGGATTCAACGGTACGTACGACAAATTCAATTCTATTTACATGAATTTGAACTTGAATTAATTATGTGTTATCGTGAGTTACGTACCTATGTTTAAATCTCTCCAATTAGTCAAATACCGTTCACGTATAGGTATTATCTATTGTTTAAAGGCATTGAAAATCGAAGTCCATTTAGAGTTAGGTCGGTAGGTATAATAATTTACGGGTGACTGGACCGAGGGGCAGTTAGTCCGTCACCTGTCGAAAGACCTACCGCGCGACGGCGACGAGGAGAGGGTACTCCTTAGGGGTATTCCGTCGGGCAGAGCACTGACGACAAGTCACCCTGCACCGGTGGTCGGCCCAGCGACGAAGGCGACGTGCCACGGGTAGTTTACGGGGCCGCGCGCCGCCCTTCTGTTGCCCCGGACGGAGCCAGGCGGCGGTTGCGCTGACCATAGTCCACCACAAAAAAATATAGCTATAATAATTTATACTAGTTCCGGGATCATTGCCGTCGCTTTATTTCACGGCTTCATGTCCGTCTGGTCTCGACTTACGCTGCACTGGGGCGGACCCAGCGCAACGTGCCAGCAACTGTACACGGGGATGATTTCATAGCACTGTACGTCTATAAAAGTCTGTAAATGCGTCGTGGTCGATCGCAACCATGCGACTTGGATGAGATGTGGCTGATGCAATAATAGCCAGATTATGATAATGTATGGCGCTGTTTCTGAGGTAAGTATGTGACGACTGATGTACTCTGTGCTATACATTTTCATACGTACCTACTCTGACTATTGTTGCATCAGTCACGCTCGTCAGCCGTACGCGATATATCGCATGCGGCTGCAATCCGACACGATGCACGTCATTGTATCTTTAGAGGACTTTTTTGCCAATAACACAGAACAAGATTGTGGGGCAAGTCAAGACAATAAAATTCTACACTGATGCTGTACCAGAGGCATGTGAGGCGATGTAGGCCGTAGGTACCTAATATCTACTAAAATGCGTAACACCTACTTACACAGCCTAGCCGGCCTTGTCAGGGATGATCGGACAGGGAATTAGTTTGCTATGTGCGGGAATACAAACTGTGTGGGTCTTCTGTGGGTGGCAATCTACGTGCCGTAAAGTTAAGTCTTCCACTAAACGGTCGCTAATCGACATAATAGGTCTACTTCAGATTTCTAATTTCCTAGGTACATAATGACGTCACTCCTCCATTACCCCATTTATAAAGTAAGTATTTTTATTTCAACTATTGTATACACCGTGCAATCTAATTGGCTGTTTTCCCGAAACGTATATATTATATACTCAGTTAATGATATAGAACCATACTATAGCATTTATTCAATAAAATAAAAACATAAATACTTGTCATATGTTTGTTGTGTCAATCCCGGACGTTTCCTAATATCATTTTTGTATAACTGTAACTGTATGTATTAATTTTGTTATACCTACGGTGATTAAGGGCATTGACATTGTAGCATGCAAACTGACCTATTAAAACATAGACCAAGGTCGCGCGGCACCGGCTCATCACAAAGGAAGAAAGAGGTGCGGGGCGTGAGGTGACCTGCGACTGAGCTCCGAAGTACTATGCCTAAAGTCATTTTGTTTTACCTATTATTGCGATTTAATACGAATGCTATGACGTAGGCATGTTGGGAACAATACCGTTGCATATCAAACAAACTTAAGAATGTCTAATTATCAGACTTTTTTTTAACGTTTTAGTTATGTGGGGATATTAAGAATGATTAACTGAGTACATACGTTTCGGGCAACAGCCAATGTGTATACATATAGCACTATCAGTTCGGAACTTCTTTGATAAAAAGTATGACTTACAGAAACAGAAATAACAATCTATTTTGTGCCTACATAATAATGAAAAGTAACTTTGCATCTTTGCATGTAAACCATTTACATCGTGTTTTTTTCACTTAATCAACGATGATATACTTATACTACGAGTATATAAGCATATAGACTAATTTTTTTATTGTTTATGTCAAAATGCTTGAAGAACGGTTATTTTACTTTTTGTATCAACATGGTCACATTATAGGTATCATCGTTATCAGAGCTCGTATATATCCCACTACTGGGCTTGAGCCTCCTCCATAATTCATGAGAAATTTACATAGGTACTACCACGCTGGTCCAACAGGTTGGTATAGGGTTTTATTTCGTGTTCTCCTTCTTATGCATAGATGTTAAATGCATATTATACCCTTTAGTTGGCTTTTACGACATCCAGGGGCAAAATAGGGAGTGGTGAACTGTATTTTTATTCCGTCACACAAAAAAAATCATATAGGTAGGTACCTAACCAAATAGTCATAGACTGCTGCTTTGGCTGTGGATAAAATAGGTACCTTTGTGTGCCATAATAATTTCGAAACATAAATTATCAACTAAAAGTTAAGTGATTTTACAAGCGGATGAATTATAAATTAAAATGATTTTTTATCTAGGTAGGTACTTGACCTATTAATTCAATACAATACCTATGTCGTTTCATCCATTCATCTGCCTATTGGTGACTACTATGGTATTTAGACCCCTCGATAAAAGCGATTATGATGACGTTATGGTGACGAATACATTATGGCGGTTTATTGACATATGTTTTCATCTCGTACTCAAATACTTAAGTAGTATCGTCATGACTAATATTTGAATTAAATAATAATATTTATATGTATTTAGTACAAAATAATTTAGTATGCCTATCAGCATTTACCATTTTTATTTAAAACTAGCAATCCGCCCTCGCTTCGCTTCGGTTTCAGTCACCTTACCCGCGTAGTTCTCTTGCCCGTGGGAATACCTGGATAATATATAGCCTATGTTTACGCCCTGATATTATAGCTTTCCATTTATGAAAGAATTTGGTTCGGTGGTTAAAGCATGAAAGTAACAAACAAACTTACTTTCGCATTTATAATATTAGTAAGGTTTACGTCGTATCAAATTTTAAATCAACAAATATATAGGTAGGTAATCTAACAACTAACAATAAAAATAAGTTTATGTACACAGAAATACTTGATATCAAACCGATGATGTTTTAGATCCATACCTATGATCACTTTCAACTACTGCTAATAGGTACATATATTAAATATCGGCGCCCTTTAACTTGAAAGTCGGTTTTTTTATAAACGTCGACGAATAGGTACGTCGACTTAAAGAAATTTAGCACGTGTAAGGATTTAACATACCTCCCTATCTACTAATAATTCTGTGATTATTTAAATTCAGTTGCGCTTAGGTACCTATTTACAATGTGTTACAGTACCTACCTAATTATACCGTGGAATATTACTTATCACCATCGCAGCCCATATACGTCCCACTGGTGGGCTCGGACCTCCTCCACAATGGGAGGGAATTTGAGCTACTATACCATGCTGGTAAGACCAGACAGATGTTGGTATAGGGTTTCATTTCGAGTTTTCCTTCTCTTGCACAGATCTTATGTGCATATTATATTCCCTAGTCGTCTTGTGTCGTACAACGAAATTGCATATTCATTTATAAGAAGAACGTATAAAATTGTGATAAATTTAAAGTAAAATTGCTTATTTTTCTTCTTCTATATGTGTGTGTTATTTATAAGTCCGACTTTAAATTGTAATTGTCAAATTATTTACATAAAGGAAATAATTTATGGTCTTTGAAACGTAACATTTATGTATTGACATGATTTGAGATTAATATAACGTCTATACATATATGCCGTAGATACTCGTAGTAATATTCTGTGTGGTGACGGAGTAAGAATACAATTCACCACTCCCTTGTCTTACCCGTGGATGTCGTAAAAGACGACTATGGGATATAATATGCACATAACATCTGTGCAAGAGAAGGGAAACTTGAAATTAAACGCTATAGGTACCAACATGTCTGACCAGTATGGTATAGTAGATCAAATTCCCTCCCATTGTAGAGGAGGCCCGAGCCCAACAGTGGGATGTATGTGGGCTGCCGATGATGATTGATTTATTCAATTTCTAATGAACATTTAACAAAGTATGAATATGTTGCAGAATTATTGACTGTAGGTATACATTTCAATCAGAATTACAAGAAAAAGCGATGACTAAATTGAAAACTTTACATAACTCTAATTTGAGAACGCTTGACGGCTATTGCTTTATAATTTTGTCCGATTTGTTAACCTTTATAGACACTGCTCCGGCCCAATGTCGCAGTGTTATGAATTAGAGCCTAAAACTTTTCTAGATAAACAGACTATCTAACAAAATAACATTCTTTTTATTTTTTATTTTTATTTATTTTAAGTAGAAGACACGAGCCCAACAGTTGGACGTGAATAAGCTGAAATGGTGATTTGACTTAAACGCAAGACCGCGAGACTCTTGCAGGCTCAGTCTTGGTCTTGCTTAAGTCTTGCAGGGCCAGTCTTGGTCTTGGTCTTGCAAAAATTAAGCGGTCTTGGTCTCGGTCTCGCATTTCTCGCAAGACCAAGACCAAGACCGCAAGACCAAGACTTTTTTGGGCAACACTAATCTTCTTCTTGTGTACATATCTATATAATATATTTTAATGTATTACTGTCCATAAGATTTATTTATTATACTACCAACCACTTCGCTACTTTTAATATTATCTATCAATTGGTAGCAGAGCGTGGTTTTATCTGGTTAGTAAGTATAATATGCATATTTTCAGAGATACATAAAAATGGCTACAAGCATAAGAAATGTTATAGAGCCGCTCACGAAATCTAATTACGATACGTGGAGCGTGCAAGCGGCACGGCCATTTTTATGTATCTCTGAAAATATGCATATTATATATATATTTTGTTCCATTTTGATAACAGTTATTAATTACACTATAGTTCGCTGCAGCACTGAAACAATAAATAGTAGTCTAACCCAAACATTGAGGCACACAGCGCTAGATCGCTTTAAAGTTGTGTAACGTGTGGTTACTATAGTAACCACACGTTACTATAGTAACCACACGTTACACAACGATTTTACACTACAGACGTGACAATTTTTGTACCTACATTCATAAATAAAACACATACTCTATTCCAATGGGGCACGTTGTCGTATTTTCATAAATAAGTATTAATCGATAATGTACAGGGTATTTTTTCAAAGAGTGCACAAATTTTTTTATTATATTCTAGATATAAATAAAATGATATATAAAATGTAAAATGTTTAAAATCACTAGTAATTAATTAATTATTTTGATTTGAAAATATCTAAGAATGTTCGTGACTTTTAACCACCCTATTTCCGGCCATTGAGAACGAAAAGTAGCGTAGACGCACACTAATACAGCATATTACTAACAAAAATTGTATTATAGGTAATAAGTTTACGATTTCAAGTGAATGGTTGAAACGTTTTCTCTAATTGGTGTTTATTTTCTATTTCACTTACACCCATACATATTGCTTAGTCTATCCTCTCTAACATAATCTTAATCAACCAACACTTTCCCCCATGCACGTTTTCGCATCTATTCATCTTTTTCGCACTACTCATAACATCCCATACTTCGCTAATCCTGTTCGCTCTCTTTCTAACACCCTAGTGCACTCAATCATTCCTCTCACTCTTTTACTTATTATGTTGCAGGAATACAATATTAAATAACATCCTTACACAATTTTTCTCTATCCAAACATCAAAAGGGGTTAGGGATCGTCGTAATAAACAGATACAATAAATACTAGTTTATTAAAGTCACATAATAATGTTCATATTTATTAAAGCGTATTTAAAAAGTGGAATCAACAACAATTAAACTTATCTATTCATTCGGGTCCGTGAAAAAACTCTATCACTGATATTTTAATAATTGTTCAAAATGTAGGCCGGTCCTCTCAATACAAAGCCAGGCACGTTTGATTAAATTGTTTTTTAAATTTATTTGTGTCCGAGCACTTTTCACTTCACTAAATGCAGGGATTATTTTATTACGAAGGTCTTCATAACTTCGCGCTTCTTCTACGTACACCCGTCTCTTAATCTCTCTCCACAAATAAAAGTCTAACGGGGTAAGATCTGGTGACCTTGGAGGCCACGGTATCGGACCGCCGCGTCCTATCCATCTATCACCATATTCACTATTTAAATAATTACGCACAGCACTTGAATAATGAGACGATGCGCCGTCATGTTGATAGTGTAGGTTGTTTAACAGTCCCAGGGGCACGTCATCTAATAAATCAGGAATTACACTTTGCAACATATCCAAATAGTTACCGCCAGTCAATCGGTCGTCAATAAAGTACGGACCCACGAAAACTTTATTAATGATCCCAGCCCAAACATTAACACTAAATCGCACTTGATGGTAACTGTCTTTGATTACGTGAGGATTGCTCACTGCCCAATAATGTTCGTTACAACTATTATAAAGTCCTATTCGTGTAAATAAGGCTTCGTCAGTCCAGAGAATGTTAGCGGAGTCTATGTTTGCTAATAACCACTAAATTGAATTCGCAACGATCCATCATTTTCATGCAGTACTTGAACGCGTTGATAATGATACGGGTGGTATCCTAAGGAATTTAGCAGCTTCCACACGTAATAACGGCTTACGCCGAATTGTCGAGCTGCGTCATTAGTACTAGCACGAGGGTCCCGTTCAAAAAACTCGATTACAGCATTCTCGACTGCCGGGGTAATCGCAGCAGTACCTCCTCGAGATGTTGCATGCCCCGTTGTAGTGAACTGCCCAAAATCCAATAACCTTTGGTTGGCTGCTAAAATCGTCATCAAATTAGGTACTCTCGAGTTAATACCTTGTCGCTGTAAACGCGGTAAAGAGTCACTCTCGTAAAGTCTTTGAGCTCCACGTAGACTTTCAGCACTTAATATGTAGCACCGTACCATCTCATAATACTCGCGGTTTGAATATGTTATTTGATCTTGTGTCGTCATTGTAGAAGATAAGTAGTAAAAGATAAGCAATACGCACTCGTAATTAAGTCACGGTCAAACGTCAACTGAAACCGACTGACCTGCCGAAAAACTGCGTAGCGCGTGAGGCGTGTGTTCGGGGGTGAGGGCGCGGGCGGTTGCAAAGTACAGGCGAGGGAATGTACCTATAGGTAATCATACGATATGACGTAACGATTTATTACGATGTCTTAGATTTATCTTTGTGTGCGTGCGTGGCGTAATTATAAAATTTATGAATGGCTACGCAATATCAACAAGTTTGATTTTTTTGGGAATGCATAAAATGTAAAATGGATATTTTTTTGAAAAAAAAAGCATATGTTTTTATTTCAATAATCAATTATACTATCGATTCTGAACCTCCTGTGCAAATTTGTGCACCCTTTGAAAAAATACCCTGTATACTACTATAGAAAAAAGAATATAAGCAATCAAAATAGTTTGGTGAAACATCATATTAAAGCGCTTATTACACTACACGATATTCAGGGCCCTGAATCACTAGGGGTGCTCTACAACAGCTAAATTGTGAGACCTGTTACACATGTTTCAGTTTTAGCGAAATAACAGGTTCATACAACTGTTCCATATATATATATATATATATATATATATATATATATATATATATATATTAATATTATATATATACATAAAATAAATACATGCTTAAATATATTAGACGTGGGTCGTTACGTTATTTTTAAGAAACGTAACGAAACTAGTGACTTGGTCGACGTCACGTGTTTCAAAACTACACGCGTTACAAAGTTACACGCGAAACGAAAATAAATTTGTAGCTATACAGTTAAATCAATAAAGTAACTTCCTTTCATACTTTTTTCAGGCTGAGGACTGACTGCATTATATGTATTTACGATTGATTAGAGGTTATAATGAAACTATTATTTTAATTAAATTTGTATTAATGCAGACGTATTTAAAAGTAAATTGATTGTATATACAATGATTATATTTACAGTTTATTTACAATTTCTTCACTGTTATATGCACTTTATAATGTATGATGTTTTTATTAGTAAAAAAACAAACTAAAACAATAAATAAAGATCTAAGAAATTACTTAAGAATAAGTGGTGTTGAATTTGAAGAGCTATTAACTTTAGTAACTCCTTTTATACAAAAACAGGACACAATTTTAAGACAAAGTATAAGCCCTAGAGAAAGATTGATTGTCACATTGAGATTTTTACCCATGTATTAGAAATGAATGGTTGATAATTTTTATGATTAAAATCAAACACTGAAACCACTTCTAAACATTATTCCGAAATAATGGTTATTTCCCCTTTTTCTCGTATTACAGCACAACAGGCTGTTTATTTTGGAACAGTTTTCTGAAACTGTTATTTTGCTAAAGGTGACACAGGTTCCACTATTTAGCTGTTGTACAGCACCCCTAGTGATTCAGGGCCCTGAATAACGTGTAGTGTAATAAGCGCTTAATTCTGTTTTTAGTCATATATATTTTTACCTCAACGAGTTGTGGAATTGACTATCTGCTTGTTTTAGTTTATAATCAAAGATGGTGTGACATTTAAATGTATAATACATTTGAATATTTTGTTTTTATTGTGTTATTTCGATATAATTACCTATTTATTCGCTTGAACAACAAAACATTTTACTTAAATGAGTAAAAAATTTTTATTCACATCCAGGTTCACGTTTTGACTCGAATCATCCGAGTTTTCATATTAATACCGCTGCTCTGTATGCATCCACACTACATGAAGGTCGTAGGCACACTAAAGTAAGGTGTACGGATTGCAGTACAGTTCAGTCGAACAAACAAATCTTCGGATCGCGAAAATCCGCGAAATCTAGTACGTAGTACATATATATCGATGCATATACCAAAGTACTGGTCCCGCCCGTAAGGCAACGCTGCTCAAGCAGTTAGTATTGAAGAAAATACAAGAGGGCGATGATGTTCGTGATCACTTAAATAATTTTATGGCCGTAGTAAGCAAACTGGCAGACATGGGAGTAACTATACAACCTGAACTATTAACTGTGATGATTCTATACAGTTTACCACATAATTTTGAAAACTTCAGAGTGGCAATAGAATGTCGAGATGTCCTACCAACTCCAGAAGATCTATGCGTAAAGATATTGGAGGAAAATGAGGCACGAAATAATATAACAGTTAAAACTTCAGAAGTAGAAGGAATCCATGCTAAAAACAAAAGGAAAATACCATATTGCCAAAATTGTCATAAGAAAGGACATAAAACAGATGCGTGCTGGTTCGATAAGAAACAAAAAACTAAAGGCAAGGATAATAAAAATCATAATGTATGTTTATCTACAAATATCAAAAACGTAAACATGTGGTGCTTAGACAGCGGATGTTCTGCACATATGACAAGTGTGGAGGCATTGTTTCAGAACTTATCCTCAGAAACGGGTGAACTAAAATTGGCTTTAGATCAATATATACTTAGTACCAAACAAAAGTAAAGGAAAAATTCAGTTCAAATTAAAAAATAACACTAACTGTACGCTGTTTGAAACATTGTATGTACCAAATCTTTCGGTTAATTTGATGTCTGTTGCAGTGGCGTAGCGTGAGTCACTGTCACCCGGGGCGGAGTCATAATTTGCCGCCCTTTTGAGGTCGTAAAAATAATTGTTGGTGATGATAAGAAAAAACGTAATGAAATTAAAGAATTGAGTGAAAAATATTTATTTCCAAACCATGTACATGTGTAAGTAACATGACTGTGTTAACATTAATAATTTACATTACTTTTTTTTTTGGGGGGTGGGTTGCAGTCGGCGCGCTCCTCGCACCACTCCGTCCGGGGCGACAGAGGGGCGTAAGCATGCACTCCCACAACCCACCCGTGATGCACGTCGCCTTCGTCATTGGGCCGACCACCGGAGCAGGGTGACTTGACGTCAGTGGTCGGCGCGACGGAATACCCCCTATTTGGGGTGCCCTCCCATCGACCGACGTCCCTCGGGGAGGACGGAGGAGGAGGAGGACGGACGGAGGTCTATGGTGCTATAGCCTTTTCGGAAGCCGGCTGGGTCGGGCAGCTGGAAGTCATCAAGCTTGCACACGAGTCGATTGGTAATCGACCCTCGAGAACAACTTGTAAACGTGGCTCAGGAGTGAGATGGGTCTGTAGTTCTTTAGAAGAGCCTTGTCACCCTTCTTGAAGAACAGCACCACCACACTCCTGGTCAAGGACTCTGCAACGTCGCCCCTGAGGATAACGAAATTAAGCAGCTACTGAAGGGCTTTTAAAACCGGCTTACCGCCTGCCTTCAGAAGCTCTGTCGTAATTCCGTCATCTCCCGGTGCCTTACCGTTACGTAGCTGTTTGAGAGCCATTCTGATCTCGTACAAGCTGATGTCCGGGATTTCTTCGGTATAGTGCCGAGTTAGCTTAGATCTGGGATCTTGGACCAAGCCGACAACAGGATTTCGGGATGATTTATATAACTGTCCATAGAACCTTTCGACCTCTCCCAAGATCTCACTTTGGGATGAAATGATAGTGCCGTCATCGGTCTTCAGCTTAGTCATTTGGATTTGCCCAATAGACAGATCTTGTGCGAACACTTTTGAGCCACGATTCCGCTCTATCGCTTCTTTAATATGAAGCGTATTAAATCGGCGAATATCGCGACGCACAGACCTGGAGATCTGCCTATTCAGCTGCCTATGTTCGGACCAATCGGCTGAAGACTGCACCGTCATTTCTTTTCTCCGCTTCATGAGCTCGAGAGTCTGGTCGGAAAGTTTTTTAGGTCTATTAACGCGGTTAGCCTTGAAAAATTTCGACTCAACCGCATGGAAAGTTTCGACGAACCTGTTGTTTGTAGGATGGCGTGTGGAGATTAGCCACCCTACAATTGTGTTGTAGTCGGCGCAGGTAGATGTGAGAAGAAGGCGAAGAAGAACGAAGAGAGTTATTTCTAAAACTGACGATTTATTTACATTTCATAAATTATGTACAATAAATTGATAATAGAATTAGTGACGACCGTACAAGTGTGCGAGTTGATATCGTATGTCGACTGAATGAATAGACAGCAAAAGGCGGTGTATATATACTAGCATTCAGTCTGCGTGTGGTCCGAATATGCACGTGTACCACACAGGTGCATTCGATGATGTCACCGCAGGTGTGAATGCAGGTGTCAGGTGTGTCGCACATCTGTCAGCTGTGCACGCCAGCTGCGTCGCACCTGCGTCTTCTTGTATGGGCCAATCTTCATTAGCGAAGCGGATTGCTTCGCATTGTTGGGTTGCGGTCCAAGTTATCTTAGTGGCAGATAGTCGCCACATGTTCATATCGTTCGGAGATTAGCACTCGTCCAGACATTGAAAGTGATTGTGTAGTTCGAGTTGAGAGCTTTCGAGGTTCTGGTATTGGACAGATGTAGGTCGGAGTGTAGACTTAGGTAGTAGACTAGGTTCATCAAGCGTGACCGCTCGACTTTTGTATGGATATTCAATATGCCTCGTGCCATCCGGTGATCGCTCCCAGTTTTAATCCTGCTGATTCATCATAAAGAGGCTTTCCTTCTCCAGAAAATCAGCCAATTTCTGGCCCCTCTGGTTTCTCTGTCCATATCCATGTTTCTCAACATTCAACTCGTCGTCGCTCCCTTTGCCCAATTTCACGTTAAAGTCTCCCATAACCACCGTGAAGTGATTTTTGGACGCGTGTATGGCTTTCAAGATGTCCTCCTAAAATGCCTCCACCTCGTCGTCGGAGTATGCCGAGGTCGGTGCGTATACCTGAATGACCTTCAACGAATACCTCTTGGTAATTCGGAGGATAAGGTACGCTAGCCTTGTTGACACACTCTCGATCTTCTCCACGTTGTCTACGAGAGACTTGCGACCTATAAACCCAATACCGCCTTGGGACGGATGATTGCCCTCCCGGTAGAAGAACAAGTTTCCGGACCGGAGGATTATGGTGCCCTCACCCTCTTTTCGCACTTCTGATAATCTTGCAATGTCCCAGCGGACTTTGCTCAATTCCTCTTCCAGCTCGATGACCCTCTCGTCAGTCCTGAGTGTCCGAATGTTGTGTGTTACCAGGGCCAAAGGTCGTTTTAATTGGTAGCTGGATCACTGCCGGAGATTCTTTGCACCCCCCGCTCCACCGCTACCGGGCCCTCCACCAAAATGGACCCGTAGGGTACCGGAGCTGCCGTGACTGGGGGCTGTTTCTTTGTTGATCATCATCATAAAGGGGATAATGCCGTAATCGCCACGCTTGGCAGGCGGGTTGGCAATCACAGTACGATGTTTAGATGCTTAACATTTCCCACTCTCCTGGTGGACCCTCAGCCGATTTTTACGACTCCTACGAGCAAGTAAGGGGTGGCGACAAATGTATTCTTAACCCATCGCCACACGGGTAGCCGCCATCGCCGCCACTGCCAATTTTGCCGCCCTTGTCATAGTGGCGCCCGGGGCGGTCCGCCCCTCCGCCCCCCCCCCCCCCCCCCCTTGCTACACCACTGGTCTGTTGGGCAAATAACCGGAAAAGTTAATAAAGTTCTGTTCGAAACAGATAAAGCCACGATAAAAGATAAACATAATAAAATAATTATGATAGCTAGGAAACGAGATGGATCATATCACATCGAAACCAATCCGACAAAAGAAACGGCAAATATTACACTTGATACTGATAATGAAATGGCCTAAGAAACTGGGTCATCTAAATGAAAACGATTTAAAGCTAATAGCCAAAAAAGAAATGATCAAAGGACTTAATCTAAAAAATGAAAACTAGAAAAATGAGAAACCTGCATAAAAGGTAAAATGTCAAGTCTTCCATTTACTTCTATTGGCAAAATAGTTTCTATAGAACCTTTACAAATAATACATGGTGACGGTTGTGGACCGTTTGAAAATGAGTCATTAGGTGGATCAAGATATTATGTAACGTTCACTGATGTTTTTACAAGGTACTGTTGCATTTATTTAATTAAAAATAAAAGTGAAGTTTTGGATAAGTTCAAGCAATATAAGAACAACGTGGAAAAATGTTTAAAAACACGTATTCTGAATTTACAATCCTATAATGGTACAGAATATAGAAATAGAGCATTTGATGAATATTTGAATGAGCAAGGCATATCCAGAAGACTCTCTGTGCCGTATACGCCAGAGCAAAACGGCATAAGTGAGTGAAAAAACAGAACATTGATGAATAGTACTCGATGTCTAATGCTGGAATCGAAATTGCCTGCAAATTTATGGGCCGAAGCTGTAAATTCAGTTAATTATCTTGTAAATAGGAGCCCTACTAAATTATTGAATGGATGTTCACCATATGAAAAATGGGTTGGAAAGACACCCTCAGGAGGACATCTCCATATATTTGGTTGCAAAGCTTTTGTGCTAAATAAGAAAAGAAAAGGACCAAAAGCAATAGGAGTTTTTTTTTGATTATGCAAAAATGCAAAAGGTTTTAGAATTTATTTACCAAATGAAAACACTGTAATTATCAGCAGAGACGTAAAATTTATTGATGAAAAAAATCCATATTAATATTATAAATGCGAAAGTAAGGATGTTTGTTTGTAACGCTTTCACGCTTAAACCACCGAACCGATTTCAAAAATTCTTTCACCAATGGAAAGCTATAATATCAGGGAGTAACATAGGCTATATTTTATCCCGATATTCCCACAGGAACGAGAACTACGCGGGTTTAAGCGACTGAAACCGAAGCGAAGCGAGGGCGGGTTGCTAGTATATTATAATGACAATCGAAGTTATAATCATTTTTCACATCAACTAGAAGAACCGGAAGAGTCGAAACCTGGACAGAAAAGAAAAAAATAATTGAAATAGAGTTAGGTAAATCACATAATAATAACTCACTGTTGTATCAAGAAACGTAGCAGTCTGTAGTATTGTGACGTCACTTGATGGCGCGTGTCTCGACCATTATGGAACAAGTGAGAATTAATAGAATAAAAGATAAATATTAAACACAGTATTACTTTTATTTACTACATGGTGACAGCGGTGGTTAATAAAATGGAAGAAGCTGCAAGTATTCGAGACGGATGCGGGTTGCTACGAGGGGAGCACCATGTATGATGTCCGTGCCAGACGCATTCGATTTCATGCCACAAAACTGGGAAAAATGGCGGAAGAGATTTATAAGATACTTAACTGTGAGTGAAAATGCAAAAAAAACGGAAGAAGAAAAATAAATATGCTACTATATATAATGGGCGAAAAGGCACAGGATTTGTCGATACAAATTATACGAAAAGAAAACATTGCAAGATGTGGTACTGGAAGTAGATAAGCACTTCACGCCAAAAAAGAATCCTGTTTACGCTAGATATGAATTCAACAAGAGAATACAAGATGCAGGAGAAGATACACAAGACTTTATAAGGTCAGTACATGTATTGGCAGAGCATTGCGATTTTGGAATTTTGAAGGAAGAGGTGATAAGAGATAGAATAGTAGTAGGTATTAACAGTAAGAGGGCACAAGAAAAAATGTTACTAAACATAAATTTAACTTTACAAGATGCCATAACGATAATACAAAATGTAGACACCTATGAAAAAAGTGGTGGTTTAAAAAGTAGTTTTGCCGAGGGTCACATAAACAGCATGAATAAAGATAAGAGATGTTGGTTCTGTGGTAGAAAAGGACTTCATAAAGTTAGAGATATGTGTCCAGCGTTCACATCAACCTGTCATCTATGCAAGAAGGTCGGACATTTTGCAAGATGCTGCAAGAGAAGCAAAATAAATCAGATTGATGAAGATTTAAAGGAATCTGAGGTAAAGCATATAAATTTAGTGGATAACAGCAAGTATAAAGTAGATATAAAAGTGTATAGGGATGGATTATTCAAGTTTAAATTATCTTTTCTTATAGATACGGGAGCTGATATAGTGGCAGTTCCTGCACATATGGTTAGCAGTACAACACAATTACATTCTTGTAAATTGTCTCTTACAGGCCCTGATGATTCTAAGTTAAACGTAATAGGCACATTTATTGGTACATTAAAGTATAAGGAGAAAGATTACAGTGGTCAAATTTATGTGATAAAAAATTTAAAAATTCCAATTCTAGGTGTATCAGCCATAGAAGCAATGGGTATTATAAATGTTTGTCAAATTAACTATGATACAGTTTGTAAAGTAAATGTCGAAGAAGAATTTCCTAGAATATTTGATGAGTTAAGTATTTTTAAGGAAACATTTGATTTAAAATTAATAGATAGTAGTAAGAGTTATATACAATATGTACCTAGGGTGGTACCTATACCATTATTAGATAAATTAAAATTTGAACTGAATAGGTTAAGTGCTTTAGGGGTTATCACTAAGGTGGAAGAGCCCACACAATATGTGTCACCAATTGTAGTTGTTCCTAAAGGTGATACAGTTAGAATTTGTGGTGATTATACTCAACTTAATAAGAACATAAAAAGGCCTATTTTTCCTATACCCAAAGTGGAGGTTACATTAGCTAGACTGTATGGGTCTAAATATTATTCTAAAATTGATGCCACATCAGGTTTTCATCTATCTGATGAAAACCTGATGTGGCATCAATTTTGTCAGATAGTGCAGTTTTAACAACAATCATAACACCTTTTGGTAGATATATGTATAAAAGATTACCCTTTGGATTAAACTGTGCTCCAGAGTATTTTTCAATGAAGTTCTCAGAATTATTTTTTGATTTAGAAGGTGTTGTAACACATGTAGATGATATTTTAATTTATGCAAATACTATGGATGAGCATGATAGAATACTTAGACAGGTGCTATCTAGACTTTCGGAGAAAGGTATTACAATTAACAAAAATAAATGTCAATTTGGAGTACAGGAAATTAAATATTTAGGCCACATCATCAATAGACAGGGAATTTGTCCTGACCCAGAAAGAGTAGAAGCAATAGATAAATTTGAAACACCAAAAAACAAGAAGCAGGTTATGTCATTTCTAGGAATGATAAATTTTGTAGGACTTTTTATAAAAAATAAAACGGAGTTGCTATGTCCACTGTATTTACTTTTAAAAAATGATGCTGAGTTTGTATGGGGATATTATCAACAGAAAGCTTTTGAAAATGTAAAGAAGATGTTACAAAGTAGTCCCCATCTTATGTCACTATAACCCAAAAAGTAAGATAATCATTGCAGCAGATAGTAGTTCCTATGGTTTGGGCGCTACCCTTTTCCAAGAAAATATATGTCAAGTTAGGAATATTGTGGCTTATGCGAGCAGAACATTAACAGAAACAGAAAAACGATATTCTCAAATAGAAAAGGAATGTTTAGCATTAACATGGGCAGTAGAACGGTTTAAGGATTATGTTTATGGGGTGAAGGTACATTTAGAGACTGATCATAAGCCTCTACTTCAAATTTTGCAAACAAAACCTATAGATGAACTTACACCTAGGCTAATGGGTTTTAGAATGCGTTTGACTAGATTCAACTTTGAGGTTGGGTATATACCGGGCAAGAAACTAGTAATTGCTGATGCATTGTCAAGGAATCCTATAGCATATAGTAATAGTGAACAAATTGCCAATAAGTTTGAGGGTGTAATTCAAAGCGTTTTTAAAAATATTCCTGTTAGGGATGAATTATTAGAAAGAATTAAAATAGACCAAAATATATGTCACATTTGTAAGCAATTAAAAGAATACACTCTGAAAGGTTGGCCAGTGCAATCCAAATTACCAAATGAATTAAAACAATATTATCAGTATAGGTTTGATATGTCTATTATAAATGACTTTCTTTTGTTTAAAACCAGGATTATAATACCATATACACTTCAAAAAGAAATGATAAATAGAATTCATGAAGGCCATTTAGGTATAACAAAATGTCGTAACAGAGCTAAACAGACAGTGTGGTGGTTAGGTTTGTCTACACAAATTGAAAAAGTTATTCAGAATTGTCCACAATGTATAGAAGAAAGGATAAACCCGAGGCAGGATATGGTTGTAGAGGAAATACCTAAGAGACCATGGCAAAAATTGGGTATAAATTTATTTTATTATAACGCATCATGGTATTTGGTAATTATTGATTACTATTCTCGCTATTTAGACTTAAAAAAGTTAACTAGTCTTACAGAAGTTAGTGTGATTCAACATTGTAAGGAAATATTTTCAAAATTTGGGATTCCAGATATAATTAGAACTGATTGTGGGACACAGTTCAAAGGAAAGTTTAAAGAATTTGCAAAGGAATATAATTTTACTCATATTACAAGTAGTCCACTGTATTCACAAAGTAATGGTTGTGCCGAGGCAGCCGTAAAGATTGCAAAAAATCTATTAAAAAAAAATAAGGATTTATACATGGCTTTATTAATTTACAGAAACACACCATTAGATTCAGGGTATAGTCCAGCTGAACTATTATTGGGCCGAAAATTAAGGGATAATTTACCGAGACTAGAAAAATCCTTGCAGGGTATTAGAGGTAATAGACAGTTTGAAAGAAAAGATTCAGAGAAAAAGTAAAAAATTCGTCAATACTATAATAAAAGACACAATACAAAGAATGTTAGTGATTTGCAAGTAAACGATCAGGTTTGGATTACAGATTTAAGAATTTATGGTAAAATATTAAGGAAAGCGTCAGAGCCCAGATCTTTTATTGTAGGAACAAATAGAGGTGAATTTCGTAGGAATAGGTGGCATTTAATTCCAGCTCCTTATATTAGAGATAATGATGATAGAGGTGAATTAAAATACGTAAGTGATTATCAGAATGATTCTGCTGATGTAAGGGTTAATCAAAGAGAAGGTATAGTTAATAACAATAGGGAATCGTTAAATTGTAATACTGAGTGCGAGGTTTCAAATGAGGAGGAGAAAACTATAGTAAATGAAGATTGTATTGATAGCTCTATAGGTACAGAATATAGGCAAGTTAATCAAGACTTAAGAAAGAGTACTAGAGAGAAATCCAAACCCAAGTGGTTAGATGATTATGTTGTAACCTAGTAAACTTATAATTAATTTAAATTGTTGTTTTATTCTGTGAAGTTTTGTAAATTAATCTAATAAAAAAAAAGGAAGATGTTGTATCAAGAAACGTAGCAGTCTGTGGTATTGTGACGTCACTTGATGGCGCGCGTCTCGACCATTATGGAACAAGTGAGAATTAATAGAATAAAAGATAAATATTAAACACAGTATTACTTATATTTACTACACTCACCTTTTTAGCCATAACCCGAACATCAACCAATGGAAGTGAAGGACTTCAATCAGAAGGTGATTGGACCGAAGCTGAAGAAGATAACTTACCTAGTCCAACGAGCAGACCTCAAAGGAATAGAAGGCCATCAGTTTGGACTAAAGATTATATATTACCATCTGATTCTGAACGTCTTACCTATGTGGCAATATTGATGAAGACTGGCATGACGCTATCAAAGCTGAAATCAGAGCACATATTAAGAATGAAACTTGGGTTATAAAAAGAAAGGAGAATAATATAAAGCCCGTAAGTAATAAAATGATTTTAAAGAAAAAGTTATGTTCAAATAATAAAGAAATTAAAAAAGCTCGTCTGGTAGCGCAAGGTTTTACACAAAGATTTGGAATTGACTATAATTAAACTTTCGCACCCGTAGCTAAACTCAGTTCCATCAGCTCAGTCGTAGCAATGTCCGCACAAAAGGGCTTCGAATTGTGTCAAATGGATGTCACAACTGCTTACCTAACCTAAATGGCAACATTGAGGAGGAGATAACGATGCAAATACCTGATGATTTAGAGAAATATGTACCTGAAGTTATGATGGATGAAAGTGAAAAAGATGATGTCACTACTTACAATAAAGCTCGAAAAATGCTTCAAGACCTAAAAAATATTAAAGGAGATAAAGTATGTAAATTACAACGTGCTATGGTCTGAAACAATCGGGTAGACAGTGGCACAAAAAATTAGACATGAAATTAAAGAAAACAGGATTCATGTCATCACCAGCTGACCCTTGTGTCTATATATTACAGAAAGGAGGAGAAAAAGTAGTAATCGCTATTTATGTTGATGATTTTTTAATGGCTTATTCATCATCAAAATTATGTAAAGAGGTTAAATTAAAACTCATGAAGGCGTTTGAAATGAAGGACATGGGTAGACCAAAAGGAATTATTGGAATGGAATTTACATATGATAATGATTACATAAAATTAAGCCAAAGTCGATATTTAGAAAAATTATTAGAAGTTTACCACATGTCAGAATGTAAACCAGTAAGTACCCCAATAGAACCCAGATTAAATATTCAAAAGGCTGAGAAACCAGATGAGAACCTCCCATATAAAAACATAATGAGAGCACTAATGTTTCTTGCCGTAGCCACAAGGCCCGATATTATGTTCGCATGTTCCTATCTATCGCAATTGAATGACTGTTATGGAGAAGAACATTTTAAATATGCAAAAAGAATACTGCGATACTTAAAAGGAACCAAAAACGAAGGTCTAAAATACACAAAGACTGATATTGATATGTATGGTATGGCCGATGCAGATTGGGGATTTGACAAAGATACAAAATCTTTTTCAGGATATTGTTTTAAATATGCCGGAGCGAGCATCTGCTGGACTACTAAGAAGCAGAAATGTGTTGCCCTATCTACAGCTAAGGCAGAATATATTGCATTGACAGAAGCGGCTAAAGAAGCATTACACTTGCTTTCACTATTTAATAGCCTAGGATTGCGCAGCAATAAAGAGGTTCTCATTAAGAGCGACAACCAAGCAGCTATTAAATTGGGTACAAACCTTATAGTTAGCAACAAGTCAAAGCATATTGACCTTAAAATGCATTTTATTCGTGACTGCATTATGAATGGTCAAGTTATTTTACAATATATTTGCACAGAGGAAACGGAAGCAGATCAGCAACATCTACGTCGGAAACTTAGCGTGTCACCGTGAGGAGGAGTGTTGAAGGATTATAATATATTTTAGAACTTCATGGCACGGCACCACACCAATACTAGCCGTAGACAATATTCAACAGAAGACCAAAGTTGATTTAAAATATATATTCATTCGTTTTTCTGTTTTCCTTGTGTACATATCTATATAATATATTTTAATGTATTACTGTCCATAAGATTTATTTATTATTATACTACCAACCACTTCGCTTCTTGTGTGAGTTTTGTCGTTAATATTACACGTACTTTTCTTCATACAAATGACAGTTTACGCGCTCACGGTAGAACGTGTAATATTAACGACAAAACTCACACTCAGGCCTCAGTAGGTTTATACATACAAATTTATTAAAAAGTATTCAAATAGGTCCGTATAACTACATAAAAATAAGAAGGAATTGGCAACACTGAGATATATAAATATATAGTGAACAAATTGAACGCAGTGGCTATTTTACAAAAGTGAAAATGCAGAAATGACAGTTACTGTCAATGATACCTGTCAACGCCATTTTCTAATTTAATCTATGGGGGAAGCTATTAACACAAACGTTACAGTAGTATCTAATTTCAAGTTTGAGTCAATAACAATAATAAAATATTCTTGATGGTCGCAATAATTTAAAAAATTATGCTGAACATTATTCATTTCATAAAACCTTTTAATTTCCTTTATTTCACATATTATAATTTGATAAAATGTATAAGCGATTATTTGTTTTGCAGCTAGCAATAAAATAATTCAGGTTTGCATACGTGTGCGTGCATAAATGAGAATGTGTGTATATTTTTCATCCTTGTGTTAGTTGATTTTGACAGATAATTGGGTTTGTTATTTCTATTTCGCAGTACTACCAATATAGACTGAGCTTTGATGGTATTTGAATTCATAGTATTTAAGGGGTCATGTGCCTGGTTTACTCTAAATTTCATTAGTGTGCTATAGATATGATCCTGTCATTTTATATACGAATCATAAGTATGTTCCATTTCACGGAATTAATTGACAAGGAGTTGGTATCTAATATATAAAAATATAAATACATATAAAAACAAAATCAGCTTTTCTAATTATTCTTTAACAAAAAACTTCATCTTATAAAAATATGTAAATGTGGCAGTATGTAAATCGATTCATTAGTTTAATGGATAGTGGGTATATATTATAATATGGCGTTACATGCATGGATATTTAAAATTGACTTACATAACTCGTTCAGTTCAGTTATTTGAAACTAAAACACTTAATATATAAAAAAATACATCGTGACAAAACACTCATAATCTGTTATCCTGTATAAATAGTGATATAAACCAGATTTAAACTAGCCGAGTTCTTCTTCTTATTTAATGGCAATGAGTTACAGTAATATGAGCTATTGTTGCCAGTGTCGAGTATTATATTAGTTATTCACGTCTTTAAGTTTTCGTCTTTCAGTCAGTTGTTGGCGTGATTTGGTACTGATCTAGTCATGCCTTCTCTGGGAATTATGCCAGAATGTCAAAATGCACGCAATTCACTATTATATCATATTTACTATATTTCAGAATTTTATTCACATTAAATTACATAAAATATCAGCAAAATTATTCAATGTAACACTGTAAAACACTAAAATAATGAATAAAATATAAAGCGCTACATGACATTTTGACATTCGCGTCAAAAGTCCAACTAGCCGAGTTAATAATGGCAACATATTCTTGAGGTCGCTATTTTCACTGATTAAGGTCACTATTTTCACTAATTAAGGTTGCTATTGCGACGTAGGAAGATTTAATAGGTATTTATTAGTCTGTGGTACTTTTATAAAATAGACGCGGCCCAAATTGAATTGTCAAAAATCTGTTAGCTCGCTAGTTGTAGTGCCGAATTTCACAAATTTATCATCGTAATCGTTTCTAATTGACTGTAATTTAATTCGGGTAAACTAAAAATGGTTTGATTATCATCACGTGATAATAAATATATACAGTGATTGTTCTCTGGCTCATAAAGAAGTTGTAAACAAATTCAAAATGTCCGTTCCTAACTCAGGATTGAGTAAATTGAAAAAGAAACATATTCGCGTAAAACATCAAAAAGTAAAATTATTTCGTGCAAATGAACCTTTACTATCTGTGTTTATGTGGGGTGTTAATCACACGGTAATTATTTATATTTTATGCTTAAATTGCGAATATATGGCGGGTGTATAATCCTATTTGAGGCAATGTCGACGAACGGAGCATCGTTATTATGTCATATCCTTCTCAACTGGTTTGTTGTGGTTTTGTAATGTTTACATTTATAACTTAGGCCTTAAAAATAAATTCATGTTCAAACCTGTTTTATGGAGCAATGTCAACGCGTATTGTTTTTGTCTGTCGCATTGCCATTAATATAAATAGAACAACATTTTATTGCGTTGAAACGCTAGGTCGAAATTTGTTTTTCGAACGTACATAAAATCCGTAACTGAACTATTCATTTTTTCTTTCAGATAAATGAATTAAGTCATGTTGCCATACCTGTTATGCTTCTTCCGGACGACTTCAGGGCTTATTCTAAGCTCAAAGTCGACAACCATTTGTTTAACAAGTAAGATTGATATTACATATTTTTCTTTGTAGTTAAAGTATACAATTCCTATAATATTGTATGTAGCTACTGTCATAATCAATAGATCATTATCTCAGCCTATATACATCCCACTGTTGGGCTCGGGCCTCGTCCCTTATGGGAGGTAAAATTGACCTACTATACCATGCTGGTCAGACGTGTTGGTATAGGGTTTTGTTTAGAGTTTTCAGTCTCTTGAATAAATGTTATATGCATATCATATCCCTTAGTCGTCTTTTGTGACACCCAACTTTCTATTATGGGCCATTGATTTGGAAGTTCATTTTTTTTATAGATTAGTACTCTTAAATAGAAGGCTTCTTACAAATTTTCAAGTTGCGGAAGATCACGGTTTACAAGATATAATTTTCCTATACAAATTGGAAAATAGCACACCATTTGCAAATCTTTAGGTTAAAATGTCAATATTGTCTTGGTAGATGTCAAAGTTTCACTGACTTGAAGTTGAACTTCAGTTCTATTGACAGATAACAATAATGCTTCTGTAATAAATAAAAATTGACTTATAGAAGCTAAAAATTGACACTAGAAGACTCCACGGAATAAGACGACGGAGCCCCGCTTCGTGGGGCTCCTATTTCTGCTTGCGTGGTCTAAAGGAACCTAACTAACCTACCTATTGTTTCGCGTGGTTGTCGTAAAAGTCATCATCCTAGTTTTTCCTCATAGAAATTGTTATCATTCAGAACGAGATTAAGATTCAATTGACTGAACGTAAAGCAAGATAGTGTAAGTAACTAACACAGTTTGCATGTGTATATTGCAAATAAATTAATTTATATAATTTTCTTCTTTTTCTTTTTTGTTAACGGAACGTGAAATGTCAACTTTGACGTCTACCAAGACAATATTGACATTTTAACCAACCTAAAAATTTGCAAATGGTGTGCTATTTTCCAATTTGTATGGGAACTTTAAAAATTATATCTTGTAAACCGTGATGTTCCGCAACTTGAAAATTTGTAAGAAGCCTTCTATTTATGAGTACTATCTATAAAAAAAAATGAACTTTGAAATCAATGGCCCATAATGGAAAGTTTAGCCCCCATATTTAAGAGAGGTGGTGAATTGTATTCTTACTCAGTAACCACAAAGAGAGATAATCAATAGATATTCAAAAGTAATCTAGAACTCCTAATCCTGTGATCTTATCATCAGGATAGTGCTTTTTTCCAGGTACTCTATCTGGCTACCCATCTGATACTAATTCATATTTCTGCCCTGGCTAATAGACATCACTTTATCTACTCTACATTGAGAGCGCAAATGGCTTGCTATTCCACTCTTAATCTATGGAGTAATAATATAATTCACCAGACCTTTGTGACGCATGGTTGTTGTAAAAGATGATTAATACACAATCTGCGGTGATTCCGTTATTAATCGAAACAATTCTCATATCCATCGGTATAGCCACAAAAAAATTATCAGAATTGGTGCAGCCGTCCGATTATACACTGCCTGCATACGGCCGATCATGACGTATGCTAGTGTAGTGTTCGTGCACGTTAGGCCACACAGGATCCGCAGGTTACAAGCACTACAAAATAGATTTATGCGACGGGCAACGGGAGCACCGTGGTTCATTCGCAATGTCGATCTACACATCGACCTCGAATTGCTGACCATCAGGCAGTACATGAAGCGTTGCTCCCAGCGCTATTTTGACTCTGCCACGACTCACCCTAATCCACTAGTGGTTGGGGCGGTGAACTACGTCCCCTCAAAAATATCCGCGGTCCGACGTCCTCGTCATCTTCTTGAAGAAGAGGATGACGCTATTACGATCGCCCAAGAAAGGGCCTACACCGCTCGCGCAGCGATAACAAGTAAAACGCCGCGGTATCGGCCTCGTCGTCGAGGTCGAAAACCGCGCTGCGTAAAAGTCATTATCCTAAACGTGGCCACGCCCACTTTTCTCTCAGCGACGCCCCGAGCCGAGGTCCGTTCCCCACAGGGGGAGCCCTCGGGCGATGTTCGCTTAACTTACCGGGTTGAGAGCCATCAGCGCTCACCCATTGACCGCGTTAAGCTGTCAAGGTCATCTGCGATCAACAGCTACACACACACAAAAAAAAAGTTATAATGGCCTTCATTTAATAATCAAGGCCAATAGACATTTAAAATCCTCCTTGCATTTATTTTTTAATTTACATTTATGACGTTAATATTAGGTCTTTACCTATGAAATTGCCGTTATGTATGAAAAAATTAAACGTTTTTTTTTCATGTATTTTTTATTTGTATTAATCGAAGTAACCACCCATGTAATCAATGCATATTTGCCAACGCAGCGGCAGTTTATTGAT
This sequence comes from Lymantria dispar, assembly GCA_032191425.1. Lineage (NCBI taxonomy): Eukaryota > Metazoa > Arthropoda > Insecta > Lepidoptera > Erebidae > Lymantria > Lymantria dispar. The sequence continues at coordinate 9,052,421 of CM063452.1, read as the reverse complement.
GCCCTTCTTATAGAAATCAGCTGGACGGGAGGCAACAAATTCTTCAAAGGCATTTTTACTGCCTCTCGGGTATTGAATTTCTTTCCCGCCAAAAAGTTATCCAAATGCTGGAAAAAGAAGTAGTCTGTAGGCGCAAGGTCTGGTGAGTATGGCGGATGACGGAGAGCTTCCAACCCCAGTTCTTGCAACTTGGAGACCGTCTGCTGTGCACTATGAGGTCGCGCATTGTCGTGCAGGAGCAGCGGAGACGAGCGATTGACCAATGCTGGTTGGAGATGTGCCAGCTTCTCCATCATTGTGTTCAGTTCTTCACAGTACACATCTGCAGTAATGCTCACCCCGTTTGGTAAGAAGCTGTGATGAATCACACCGGCGCTAGACCACCAAACAGTGACCATCACTTTTCTAGGGGTAAGTTTTCGTTTGAGGCGGCGGATCGCCTGCGCGAGGAGCGCAGCCTCGATGAGGAGATCCGCCGCCGGTGACTGGGGCGGCGTAGGCGCAACTATCTGTGCCTCATGCCGCCCTAGCAGAGGCCGCGGGTGACGTGACCGGGGACGTCACCCGCTGAGAGGCCGACCGCGTGAGGAAAGACCGACGTCCTCCCTGAGGAGGGGACGTTGGTCGATGGGAGGGTACCCCAATTAAGGGTATTCCGTCGGGCCGACCACTGACGACAAGTTAACGCTGCTCCAGTGGTCGGCCCAATGAAGAAGGCGACGTGGTTTTTGCGTAGGTCGCGGGAGTTGCGTGCTTAAACCCCTCTGTCGCCCCGGACGGAGTGGTGCAGAGGCGCGCCGACCGCGACCCTCCCACAAAAAAAAAAAAAAAAAAGGTGTAAGTTTTCGTTTAGGGCATTGTTTAGGTGCTTAACCAGGATCCAACCAACTTGCTGAGCGCTTGCGGTTATCAAACAGAATCCATTTTTCATCGCAAGTAACAATGCGTTTCCAAATTCCTTCATTTGTGTGTCTGTTGAGCTATGCAAGGCATGTCTCGACGCGTACTTCGCGCTGGCGATCATTACCCATTGTCAAGCTTTCTTACTTTGCCAATTTGACGCAAATGGACCAATATTGTTTTGACGCTAACGTCGAAAGCTGCTGCTAAATCAGCATTCAATCTACGGATTGTGTATCATCGGCTTCCACAATCGCCTTTAATTCGTCATTGTCGACCAAAGTCTTCGGACGACCGCGAGGTTCCTTTTTCAGGTCGAAATTTCCAGAACGGAAGCGAGCAAACCAATAACAGGCGGTGCGTTGGTTTGTAGTGTTAGCTCCGTAAACGTCGTTGATGTTGCGTGCCGCTTGTGCCGCGTTGCTGCCACGACGATACTCATATTCCATAATTACTCGAATTTTTAACGTATCCATGATGACGAAAAAGATTGAAATGCGATGAAAACGTAACACTATTTAATTAACAAATGACTACTTTTGGCAAATGAATTCCATGTTTTAAAATAAAATTAATTTGAAATTAGAATTCTTAGCCAAACAAAAATTATTTTGATTTGAAATGGTCAGTACTGCAGAACGGCAATTACATAGGTAAAGACCTATTATATATTTAATTCCTTAAAAACATAATTAACATTGAAAACCAGTTTTCAACAATTAACACCTTTGTTTTTGTTACTTATACTCATCTAAAGTAAAAAAAATATTTTATTTAATTCTTCATTCATCATCATCATTTCGGCTCTTATACATTCCACTGCTGGGCTCGAGCCTCCTCCACAATAAGAGGGAAATTAACCTTACTATACCATGCTGGTCAGACAGGTTGGTATAGGGTTTTGCTTCAAGTTTTCCTTCTCTTGCATAGATGTTATATGCATATTATATCGCGTAGTCATCTTTTACGACATCACGGGGAAGATAGGGAGTGGTGAATTGTATTCTTACTGTCACCACATGGGGAATCTGTTATCATACTTTAATTTATTTGCAACAGTAATTTTGCTACCAGCCTATTTGGTTCGTGCTTAAGGCTCTCTCCTGAGACAATCATAATATCAGTGCATCTGCTAACCTGCCTGACAAGCATAGCGATTATAGTGTTATAACTCCTTGGAGAGGCCTATGTGGAACAGTGAATGTAGATAGGCTGATGGATGTTTGATCTATAGCTATGTTAGACAAGCTATCTTCATGTTTCATCAATAGGGTTAAAAGGTAACGAGGAGGCTGACTTGTTAACTAAATAATTATTTTTTGCAAAAAAAAAGAAACCATCTTCATGTGGATAATGTAGATACATTTTAGATTTTTGTTGATTTTTCAAAGAAACCTGTTTTTTTGACTGTTTTAATTATTCAAAAGGTCAAGACAATCAAGGTCTAGGTGATTATTATCGTCATCACTGGAGCGTTCCTGCTAAAACATTTACCATTTTTTGCCAAAATAGCGACAGTCGTTAGATCAATCGATCAATTACGACTATTTTATAAATAAATATGTCTAGTTTATTGACAATAATGCGTAAATAATATTATCATTTACTCTGAGACAAAAAGTAGTTTTTTAATGTTTAATTAATTCAATTGATGTATTTTATAATGTACCTGTCTGTTGTAATTGTAAAAAATATGTTGAAAGTATTATATAGGTACTGTATTGGGTTTATTTCTTTTATGAATAATTTGATAAAGATCGGTTATCGATTTACGTATATCGACTGCCCCATCTCTTTTTTATTTTCAGTCCAGTATGACCTTGTAAGCGACCGTGCATAAGCGTCATTTAGGTATAAAATATTTACTAGAGGTACATTTTAGGCATGAATATTAATCCTTACTAATATTATAAATGCGAAAGTAAGTTTGTTATTTGTTTGTTTATTACGCTTTCACGCTTAAACCACCGAACCGATTTCAAAAATTCTTTCACCAATGGAAAGCTATAATATCAGGGAGTAACATAGGCTATATTTTATCCTGGTATTCCCACGGGAACGGAAACTACGCGGGTAAGGCGACTGAAACCGAAGCGAGGGCGGGTTGCTAGTTGTTTGGTTGTTGTTGTTTGTTTATAATATATTGCAATTCAGTTGCAATAGAACTGGCAGGAAAAGAATGAAAATATATTTGATACAAAAAGTAAATTGTAAACATGTCGCTCGTTCAAACTTACTTCGTTGGTTTCGTTGACATCTGTCACAGAGATCAATCTATATTTTATGGACTATAATTAACTAACCACACATTTATTTACGTATTACTATTATATATGATGATGATGATGTATATGATCAATCAAATAACACCGTTTTATTTCTTCACAAAAAACAGTAACAAATACTGAATAAATAACCAAATCCAATAAAATCTTCTTCAAAAAATACACAAAGTAAATTAAAAAATCAACCAAAAATAAACACATTTTAAACTGCAAATTTCTATAGGATATGTTACTGTTTGAGTTTGAGAATTTATTAAGTTTGAGGTTGCAAGCACGCTTTTTTTCAGTCCTGCAAATCCCGCATCATGCGGGATTCGAAAATGGCGCGGGATCGGGGATACCGAGATCTCGTTATTGCGGGATCACGTGCCATTTTCGATTGGAAGCCCTACTTTAAATGTCCTGTTGAATCTTGGTCTGACTACTCGTAACCTTGGGTGGGGCAGCAACATACTCAATTAAACTGTGCTTGCATCACCCTAAATAACTTTTTTGCTGGTAGGCTATGGTCTGGACACAATCCGCCCAAACCATCGGAGGCGAAGGAAGGGCAGTCCTAATTAATTGGCTTTGGAACGCTGTCAAAATGACCTTTAAAATTGCTTTAATATGTTACTCCCGCCAACAAATAACGAATCATAAATGGCGGTGCTAATCATTTTTCTCCCTCGTACGTTATGTCTGTCTTTACTCACACACGGTACAGTATACAAATAAATAAAATCTGATTAATCGGCTCTTTCTAAATGCATGATTAAATTATTATTATTTATTTTCTTTTAAGCTTTCTTTTATTTACGTTCGTTGTTGCTTATTGTTAATATATTGTAAACTAATTTTTCAACCGTACCCCACATCGGTTTCAATCCTACAATTGTGTGTGCAAATACCCTCAGAAAGTTGGGCTTTATGCTCTCTCGCTCGCCAAACGAAATGCAGTAACAAATTGCCACTACTCAGACGTCGATTTTAAGCGAGTGTATGGCACTGTTCCGGACGGACCAGCATGCGGCTGTAGACAAACGAGTGTAAACAGTGTGATCTACCACATAATGTATAAAGGTATTATTAGAAACAACCCTCCTGTCTGATTAGGTCACTTAGTATGAAGACAGTCCCATAGCGTGGTACTAGTAGCGTAATCAAATGTTGAATATATTAACGAAGCGTGTTTATTAAGAAATAAAGTGCCTACATAATATAATTACGAAAACTGACTTAACACAGAAATGACTGTCATTAGTTAAAGAAACCGAAACCGTTGCTGTAACTCGGAAAGAGGCATTGATTGTCACTGAGTTCTTGCATAAACTATTATTAAATACTAGAAATGTGCAAGACATAATAGACTTTATTGTTATTCACAAATATGAGTAGACGGTTAGAAGACAAAGATCACGTTGGACTCTTCGGATTTCTTGCTGTGTTGTCTAAAGAAACTTCTATTTGTCATAATGTGTATTAAAATTAGGCTTACTGAATTAACAATAGGTTTTACTTATCTGAATAAAAAAATTAAATATGTATATTTTTAATGTTGGAAAGCAAACTTTGGATTTTTCGGATAAATTTTCTGACTTGATGGCGAAAGTTACGCCTGCTCCCAGCGTTTCGATATTCGTACTGTGTCTAATGTCTACTGTTAAAACTTTGATTTTATCCATCGAAACTATTAATGAACGATGAAATGTATGTGCGTCAATTCTAAAAATATTATTAAAGCATTTGTTAATGATTTATTAATAGCATCATATTTAATTACTAGCTATAATGACAGACTCCTGATATAATTATTTAGACAGAGTAGGTACTTGTATCTTCTCATACACATATCGAATTTGTCCGGGACACGTGCTCGTATATTATTCTAGACTCTAGAATAATACTCTAGAATCTAGAATATAAACTATTCCGTGTGGTGACGGCCTAAGAATACAATTCACCATCATTGTTGTCCGTGGGTGTCGTAAAAGACGTCTAAGGGTTATAATATGCTTATAACATGTATACAAGAGAAGGAAAACTCGATATATGTATATATAACCTTATGCAAATTCGCTTCACCAGCGCGGTATAGTAGGTCAATTTCGTACTCCTTGTGGAGGATGCCTCAGCCTAGAGTTCAATTAAGACGTACCTTTATGAGTTGTGATGATAATAGCTTATTGTCATTTAGAAATTTATAATTTTTGTTGTATTGGAAAACTCTAGATTCTACCATTGTAGAAGAGGCTAATGTCTCGAATATAGGGCGTATATTGGTTGTTAAGAACAAAACTGAGAAAGTAATAATTGTAATATCTCAAAGAAATGAATCTCTAGTGAAGCAATTGGGGTGGAGATGCTTGCCCGCACTTTGGTGCAATGATCAGTTTTGATTCATAAGGTAGAGAGGGGAAATACGGCGAGTTGTAGGATCTTATATCGCCGTTCCGTGTTGTGACAGAATAAGAATACAATTCACCATCCTCTCTCTCTTGCCCGTGGGTGTCGTAAAAGTCGACTAAGGGATTAAATATGCATATAACATTTATGCAAGAGAACGAAAAAATAACTCTAAATAAAACCCTATATCAACACATCTGAGTTCGTACGTCAATTTGCCTCTTATGTGGAGGAATCTCGAGCTCTACAGTACGTGGACGTCTACGAGCTGAAAGCATGAATGATACCGCTGGTCCTTCACCCTCAGCGTTTGGGCGAAGCGGAATTACAGCTGGCCCAGAAAAAGAATGACGTTCAACAAAATATTTTAACGAAAACATTTGTAGCGCATTATTTTTTCATTGAATAGGTGAATAGTAATGAAGATTGAGTCATAGTAGGTATGCATCTGTTTCAAAGTTTCACATTTTATAGATTCTTACAATAATGCAACATGAATTAAGTTTCCTGCAATTTTTTTGTTTGTTAACTAATGAAAATGAGCAAAATGAACCAACGCTATTTAATTTTACTTTGTAATAGTTTATTGTATTTAAAATAAATTGTTTCTTTCCGTGATCGAAGTTGATGTTTGTCCTGAATTTGATGTTTCTCCTATTTTGTTACTATGTTTCATTTATGACTAGCAATCCGCCCTCGCTTCGTTTCGGTGTCAGTCCCCTTGCCCCTGCATTTTAAATATCTTTTTAATATATTACGATACGCGCCTGCAGTCCTCGGGTTCTATTACCGGATTAGGCAAAATTTTATAGAGTTTTCTTGAGAGGAAAAATAGCCTAAGTTACTTCTTGTATAGAAAGACACCTGGTAGTAAAATAATATTAAAAGCTGTCCAGCCGTTTGTAACATTACCCGGAACAAACAGATAGTCAAAAATTTTTAGTTTTAGGCATAAGTATCGTGTAAATAATCGCGTGAATATGAAAAAAAAAACATTATTTTAACATTACAAACTGACACTTCAGTTTTATTTATTTACTAGCAGTGCCCGCGACTTCGTCCGTGTGGAATAGTGACTTTGGAGAGCATAGTGACTTTCAGGATTTATTTATTTATTTTAAAACTTCTCTCATTGCTGCGCATAAGTTGTAGTCGTTTTGCAGCGGCAGACTGTCGAGGAAGTTGAGGTCTTTTTCTAGGCGTTTCGTAGAGGCTACCGCCCCCTCGTCTCTCATGACCGCCCGCCACATCATACATGCGCGCGCATTCTATCTATAAAAATGAATTGCTGTTCGTTAGTCTCGCTAAAACTCGACAACGGCTGGACCGATTTGACCAATATTGGTCTTGAATTATTTGTGGAAGTCCAGGGAAACTTCATACGGTGAGAAAATATGGCAAAATTGCGAGTAAAATACTAAAAACAACAATTTTATTTGCCCATACAAACTGTTCTTACCTGTCAAACACTTGATGTTCGTCCCGACGGTTCGGCATTTTTGGCATAATTACATGTAGATCTAGATTAAAAAAGGGTTTTGGCATCGATAAGAAAAGGCGGTATATTAAATAGCTAGAATATAATTCACCACTTGAGAGTGTTGTAAAAGACAACTAAGGGATATAATATGCATATAATATCTATGCAAGAGTAAGAAAAACTCGAAAAAAAATCCTATATTAACACGTCTGACCAGCGTGGTATAGTAGGTCGATTTCTTTCCCATAATGTAGGAGGGGCGAGCCCAACAGTTGGATGTGTATGGGCTGAGATGATGATGATGATTTATCAGCCTCCCACAAATAGTGTAAAGTTGCGGACTAAGGAAATATGACTTTCCGTAAATTCAATTCAGTTGGATTATCAATAATTCCATTATATTGATACGTTTGAGGCCGAGTCCTGAGACGTGTTGGTATAGGGTTTTGTTCCGAGTTTTCCTTATCTTGCATAGATATTATATGCATATTATATTCCTTAGTCATCTTTTTCGATACACACGGCTGGTGAATTGTATTCTTACGCCGTCACCGCACGGATAATACTAAAACCAAACTGATAAATACTAAAATAAAATAATTAGGAAAAAAGGCGGTACGAAGTTCGCCGGTTCAGCTAGTCTATATATATATATAAATGAATTGATGTTCGTTAGTCTCGCTAAAACTCGTGAACGGCTGGACCGATTTGACCAATTTTGGTCTTGAATTATTTGTGGAAGTCCAGGGAAGATTTATACGGTGAGAAAATATAGCAAAATTGCGAGTAAAATACTAAAAACAACAATTTTATTTTCCCATACAAACTGTTCTTACCTGTCAAACATTTGATGTTCGTCCCGACGGTTCGGCATTTTTGGCATAATTACATGTAGATCTAGATTAAAAAAGGTTTTGGCATCGATAAGAGAAAGCGGTATATTAAATAGCTAGAATATAATTCACCACTTGAGAGTGTTGTAAAAGACAACTAAGGGATATAATATGCATATAATATCTATGCAAGAGAAAGAAAACTTGAAACAAAACCCTATATTGGCACGTCTGACCAGCGTGGTATTATCCATGCGGTGACGAAGTAAGAATACAATTCACCACCCGTGTGTGTCGTAAACGACGACTAAGTGATATAGTATGCCTATAATATCTATGTAAAAGAAGGAAAACTCGGAACAAAACCCTATACCAACACGTCTGACCAGCGTGGTATAGTAGGTCAATTTTCCTCCCATTGTTGAGGAGGCCCGAGCCCAACAGTGGGACGTGTATGGGTTGAGACTATGATGATGATTTATCAGCCTCCTACAAATGGCGTAAAGTTGCAGATTAAGGAAATATAACACTTGCCGTAAATTGAATTCAGTTGGATTATCAATAATTCCATTATATTGATACGTTTGAGGCCAAGTCCGGAGACCGCCTCAGCTTTAGCAGGATCACCAGCCTCCCCTTCTTTCAACATCCAGGGAACTGGCCAAACGCTATTCAAGCGTTGTACAGTCAAGGTACCAGGTGCTTTAAGACCAGCGCCAGCACCCATCAAAAGAGACTGGAGAGTGTCGAACGTGACCCCTGGGGTCGTCCTTATTGAACAGTACTAAGTAGAGATTTCACTTTTTCTTCAGATCAATCAGTAGAAAATTTTGGACAGTTTTGAATGTGACCCCTGGGGTCGCCTGTATCGTAGTGCTAAGTAAGCTACGCTGTACTCCCCTCGCCGAAATTTGCCTACCCGACCTCCCCATCGGGATTGTCGAAGATCTTATCCCACCGCGGAAAGCCCCCCGCAATCATTACTTTGCTGGACAGTAACCAGACAGACAGTTTAATTAGTGGTAGGACCACACTGTCGACAGTTATCTGTCTACAGCTGCGTGCCAGTCCATCCGGGGTAGTACCACACTCTCGCAGAAAATCGACGTCTGAGTAGTAGCAATTTGTTACTGCGCTTCGTTCGGTGAGCGAGAGAGCCGGAAGCCCAACTTTCTGAGGGTGTTTGTGTGTGGAGGGAGGGTTTTGGTGGTGTTCTTGGTATCACCGAGCCTCATTGCACGCATTCACACTCCCTTCACTTTCTTCGCGGTAGGCAGCGACCCTGTAAAGGTCCATGAGCGGCAGCAACACTTACCATCAGGTGTACTGTTTGCTCGTTTGCCATCGTTTGCAATAAAAAAAAAAAACCGAAAACCGGAGATAGGGCGCCAGTGGCGCATATACGTATTAAATCTATCACTCTCCGGCCAAACGATCAACCCTAATGGGTGCTGGTACTGGTCCTTGAGCACCTGGTACCACATCTCACGGGTCTATACAACGCTTGAATAGCGTTTGGCCAGTTCCCTGGATGTGGGAAGGAGGAGAGGCTGGTGCCGAAGGTGGGACGGTCGTCGGCCTCGGCCACAAACATGTCGATATAATGGTATTATTAATAATTTAACTGGATTGAATTTACGGTAAGTGTTATATTGCCTTAATCTGCAACTTTACGCCATTTGTAGGAGGCTGATAAATCATCATCATAGTCTCAACCCATACATGTCCCACTGTTGGGCTCGAGCCTCCTCCAGTATGGGAGGGAAATCGATCTACAATACCTCGCTGGTCAGACGTGTTGGTATAAGGGTTTTGTTACGAGTTTTCCTTCTCTTGCATAGATATTATATGCATACTATATCACTTAGTCGTCTTTTACGACACACACGGGTGGTGAATTGTATTCTTACTCCGTCACCGCACGGACAATACTAAAACTAAACTGATAAATACTAAAACAAAATAATTACGAAGAAAAGGCGGTACGAAGTTCGCCGGGTCAGCTAGTACTTAATAATTACATGGCTACATCACTAATACTTATATTTTTAATATCGCGATATCTTTTGAATAAAATGTCCGAATTTAATAATTCAAAAATTTCTAGAAAGGTATTGAATCCATCTCGAATACGAAGTAATTTATTTTGATAAGGATTAATACGAAGATACAAAATAAAGAGTTTTTAAGCGACGGCATTTTAATTATTTAAAAAAATAAAAGAAAAACACTTATTGTGAGATAACTACAATAGTTAGACATATGGTGTCGCGACATTTTTTGTAGAAAATTACATGCTCTGCAAAGTTGTAGTATATTGTTTTGTTCTGTAATCAATAGTTTTCGCAGCAAACGCGATATAAAGATTTTTTCGGGTAATTTTTTTACACCTTGGGTTATATTATTGGACTTTTAGTATGGATCCCTAATTTTTTTGAAAATATAATATAGCCTATAGCCTTCCTCGATAAATGTGCTATCCAATGCTGAAAGAATTTTTCAAATCGGACCAGCGGTTCCTGAGATTAGCGCGTTCAAACAAACAAACAAACAAACTCTTCAGCTTTATAATATTAGTATAGATATAGATATATGATAACAAGGATACATTCCAAGGATTTCCTATCCTTTTCATCCAGTAGCCAAATACAACCTTAAAAGTATGTTTATTTAAAAAACTAATTAGATTTTTTTTAATCAGATTACTCTTTATATTTATACCATGTTTACCATTTGAAAAATTACGTCGGTTCGTCAACCTCAATTGACCCGACTTGACCTACGGGTTAGTGACGCAAAAAACGCTAATGTGTTAACTAAACTATATTAAACGAATTTTAAAGCGATGAGCATTTGACGACGATCGTCATTCTCTCAGCTCATATGCGTCCCACTGCTGGGCTCGACCTTTCTCAATATTATGGGGGAAATTAGCCTAATATATCGCGGTGGTCAGACGAGTTAGCATAGATTTATTTCGAGTTTCCTTCTCAGATTTAATGTATACTTTTAGTGTTATACACGAAAAAAAAAACGTATTATGTAATACGTTTTTCCGTATAGTTGACGGCTTTAGAAAATAAAATATATTGAGGTGAGTTAAGGAGGAATAAATCGGGAATCTAAAGAGACCACCTTTCAAATAAACCCAGAATTTGAAGACTCTTATCGTTGTCACAGCTGATATATGTCCCACCGCTGTGTTCGAGCCTCCTCCACAATGAGAGAAAAAATAACCTTACATCGCTGGTCAGACATGTTGTTACAGGGCTTTATATCGAGTTTGCCTTATATAGCATAGATTTTGTGTGCATATTATAATCCCTTAGTCATATTTTGCGACACCCATGGGCAAGAAAGGGGGTGGTGAATTGTATTCTTACTCTCTCACCACACGGCAAAGACGGTGAAGCCTCGTAAGAGGCAGTGAATTGCAATACGGATGCGAATAATTTGGAAAAGTTAAATAACGTAACCGCACTGTGCAAAACTACGGATTTTAATCGCGTTTGTATTTGGTTTTTGACTGCCCGACGTTTCGAACACTTTACAGTGTTCATGATCACGGGCGGACTAAAATGACTGCCATCCTCGTAAAGTCGACAATCCGTAGTTATATTTACAGTGTTTCATGCTCGCGTAAACATCAGAAATCATTACGTAACCACACGTTACGAACAAGTCAATTAATTAGGTTTGCAATCGAAATAGGTAATTCTCTCTGATAGTTTCCACAAGGTAAGTAGTTAGCACCCGTATGTGTTAAAAATATAATGTATTACCATCTCCTTACTGCTTCATGGGAGTTGTAATTACCAGCTCAGGGTAATCTAGGAAAATGCAATGTCTTGGGAAGCGGGAAGCCTATAACACCTATAACACTCGCTGCCAATGCTGCTTACGCATGCTAAGCGACTCATATTTTACAACTTTTTAGCCATTTCTCTTCCACGGCGATTGACCGTACTATACGGCTAAGACATAATTTGGACTAAGTAATTGTGGTATTTTTTTCCGTATGGTCGCGGCTTAAGAATACAACACTTCAATTCACCAACTCCTCTCTTGCCCGTGGGTGTCGTAAAAGATGACTAAGGGATATAATATGCATATAATATTCATGCAAGAGAAGAAAAACTTGAAAAAAAAAAAAACTTACGTCTGGTCAGCGTGGTATAGTAGGTCAATTTCGCTCCCATAGTGTAGGAGGCCCGAGCCCAACAGTGGGACGTGTATAGGCTGAGATGATCTGGTATTTTCGAAGACTTCCCTCATTGAATATTTCACGTACCCTACATCCAAAAGGCCCATGATAGGCTAAGTAGATATAGTTAGAGGATTTATAACATAATATTATTATTTTGTTTCAGAGAAAATATGCCGTCTCACTTCAAAGTCAAAGAGTATTGCCCCCTCGTGTTCAGGAACTTGAGGGAGAGGTTCGGTATTGATGACATCGACTACAAGGAATCACTCACAAGGTAACCAATATATTTATTTATAATTAAAAAGCTACATTAAATCGGCACGTGTGATATGCTAACGATAATATTATTTCTTTATTAAATATATATTTATTTATGTTTATTTTTATTCCCAAATTGTATTGTCGTATCCTTCCACATCCCGCCCCGTGGTCCTAGGTTTACAAAGCCAGATAACTACCTGTGTTCGAGGGCCATGAAGAGGCCTAGTTCGACGCTACGGCGGTCGGCGACAGCGCCTTCCGGGGTTGCCGATATGAAAAATGAAACACACCAAGAAAGCATATTCCATGATGCGAGCGCATTCGTCAAACGCGGCCTGACAATAAAGCGCCTGAGGTCAGCGGAGTTTTATTAGAGGCTGTACGATTTTTATTTTTGATTAATTTTTCGGTTACTTTTTTTTTCAAATAACAGTATGTAGTGTGCCTTTCCAACTGACACGGCGAGCATAAGCATATCCCACAAATCACTGGCTGGTTGTGAAGTCATTTTCTTGTCTAACCGCTTTCGAGGTGTCTATGACAGATGGCCTTCAGTTTGAATTTGGAAGATTTTAATTTTTTTTCTGTATGTCCCTGTTGCCATTGTTACTTATTCCAGTTTAGGTACAAACGAGTTTTAAATGACTGACATTGGATCGTCCGTGACCTCCCATTTGTGTTCCTTAACCTCCTGTAATTGTCCCATGTGTCTCGGTTACTTAATAATAATTCATATTTGTTTATTATTAACTCCACAACACATTGCACTAAATGCTGAACACTCATGTGCACATTCATGTGAGGTAAGTATTTGTCGATATTTGCATCTTTGTACTTTCGCACTGGTACACGTACATTAGGACTCCAATTACTGTTGACACTGCCACACTGGAGAATCACTTTCGGTTGAATAGTTTTGGTTTAAATGGAAATAATAACATAAGATCTTTGAAAAAAATAAAATCTCATAATAATACATTTTTAGATGTGAATTTTAAAATAATTCTATTAATAGCCAAAGAACTGCCAGTTGCGCGCAAGTACTCAAGCCAATCGACATTGAACGTAATTGAAATTAGATCAATATGATTTTATCGGTCTTTTTATATGTTTAATGAAAATGACTGAGTGTCAATTTAGTCAAATTGGCGAATGGTAAAGTACCGTACTCATTCATACGTGTGGTAACGGCACAAGAATACAATTCACCATTCTCTTTCTTGTGTGTGTGTCGTGAAATACGACTAAGAAGGCATAAGATATGCAGATAACATCCATACTAGTATAAGTATACTTGACTTATAATCTGTATGCCATTTCATCTGATCATAATCCTTCTCATTTTGGAGGAGGTCCGAACTTATCGACGGGACGTACATATGATCTGTCCGTCATCCGCAGAGGCGGTCCTTGTAAGGCCGATGCCTCAGCAACAGTGTTGCCGGGGTGTCGACTGGGAAGGTCCTTGAAAGGGTAAACCGGCGGGCCGGCCATGGATATCAAGGACTTGTCCAAGTGGAGGGAACACGGTGGGTTATGAGGCCGCACGCCACCCTTCCGTCGCCTTGGACGGAATTGAAAGGGGGTACATACCATAGTCTGCCCAAAAAAAAAGGCTATGTTTGCATGTCGCCTGGGATGCATTGGGCAAGATGTAACGGGGGCATTGTGTCTCACAAAAAAGGTACAAGAGGGTTTTGTAGGTGGTGGTGTACCTTTTTATATAATAGTAGGTTCTGCCTGCAACGGATTATGCTTGATTAAGTTAAGGATAAAAATTTTTAATAAAACATAGTGAGCCGCCTTTTAAAATAAAAATCAATATTTATTTAGCATTATGTCCTCTAAGTTTTCTTGTCGGATCTTTCTCAGTGTGGCCGCGTTCTGATCCGGTGGTAATATAATGGATTTGTAATAAATTTTGTATAAATTTTAATGTTGATAAATTACTAATAATAAACAATATAATTTTTTCATATAGAATCATTTTGTTCTTGTACTGGCAATAAATTTGTACCAAAAATGTGCCTCAAAACTTAATAACTAATTTTCTGTAGCGGGTAGATAATTATAAAAATCTTTAATAACGTTGACTTGTTTGGACGTCAGATATCTTAGTCCGCCCGTGACCATGAATGCTGTAAAGTGTTCGAAATGTCGGGCAATCATAAATCAAATACAAACGCGATAAAATCCGTAAAAGTAGTTTTATTTACAACTAGCTGACCCGGCGAACTTTTTTTTTTCGTAAATATATTTTCTAAATTTCCGAAAATATAATCTCTAATGGAAGAATCACAATGGCTTTGTCGGGAAAGATTCGATCGTCTTGATCGCGACATTATTAATGATGATTCAAAGAGAATATAAATAACTGATTATTGATTTCTGATAAAATTATAAATATCAAATTTTCAACCATACTTAACTATAGACAAAATTAAATTTAGCTGTCATTTGCGTTTTGTTATTACATATCAAATGCGTTTGCGTGACTTGTATTATTTTTGACATTTTATGTCACGTCACACGGGAACGCGATCGAACGGGATAAAAAGTATCCTATGTCCGTCTCCTGGTTCTAAGCTCCTCCTCACCAATTTTCAGCTAAATCGGTACAGCCGTTCTTGAGTTAAAATATTGTAACTAACACGAAGTCCTTTTATATATATATAGATGTGTAGTGCTCGAATCGCGTAAACATCAGAAATAATTAAGGATAAAAAGTTCCAGGAAATATTTTGAGTGTCAATTTTCATTTGTTATACTGTTCACGCGTGATTGAGTAACAAACATCGAAACATATGAATTTTTATTTTTTTACAATTATAATATTAGTAGGTTGGTTCTTCTTCTTGTGGTGACGGAATAAGCATGAAATTTCCCACTCCCTGGCTTGCCCGTGGATGTCGTAAAAGACGACTAAGAGATGTAATACGCATATAACATACTAGCAACCCGCCCTCGCTTCGCTTCCGTTTTAGTTGCCTTACACGCGTAGTTCCCGTTCCCGAGGAAATGCCGGGATAAAATATAGCCTATGTTACTCCCTGATAATTACAGCTTCCCATTGGTGAAAGAATTTTTCAAATCGGTTCTTTGGCTTAATCGTGAAAGCGTAACAAACAGCCTTATTTCGCATTGTCTGACTAGCATCGTTATAATAGTAAGGTCAATTTCCCTCCTATTGTAGCGTAGGCTCGAGCCCAACAGTGAGAAGAAATGGTGGTTCGTTGCCAACAAATCGTTGGTAATGTGTCGCTATATAAAATTAAACGGTCAGTTTAAAAACGTACGTACGATCTTATTCATTTTACCTTGCTGATAATATTTACGACCGCGTATCACAATGCAATACTATAAAATTTAAAACTATTGTCGTTTAGTAATACATTGTCTATTTATTGTTTACTTGTGACCTTGTGTAGGTAGTGTCATTAAATAAATAAGATTAATTGATAATTTGGGTAAGCAGTAATGATGTGTTCGATATATCAAAACGTAACTTATATCGGATATGTGTTAGATATCATATCAATGTAGCCGATATCACAAAAACAGTATCGAGTCAAAACGTCTACTAACATGCGAGAACTATTAAGTCAAAACTTAAAACTATAACGATGTGAACACGTACGAACAAAACGCAAACTTCACAAATTATATTGAGATATGAACCATATTCGTTCCTCTCGTTCTAAGTATATATTCTTTTATTAGTATAAAAGAGATGAAGAGAATATGAAATAACTTTAGCCATGTTTGCGTGGTTAATATATCTTACTGTACTAGCAATAAGGTTTAGTTTCCCTTGTATAGTTATAGTTATGATAACGTTTCTGGCGGCTACGGCTATTCGATATTAGTGAGACACTTACTCTACAAAATGGAACTAAATTTTTAAGTTATAAGGTTGAATTTGAGTTGTTACAATATGGACAAGTTTGCTCATTTTAATATCCATGTTAACGTTTGAAAACTGTACTACTGATATCGATATCAGAAAACCGTTTTCGATATCGATATGCAAACTGTATATCGGATACATAACCGTTTGTGGAACAAACAGAAAACGCCCATATCTGGTAAGCAGTATTTAATAGGTAAGTACTTATGACCGTGTGGTGACGGAGTAACAATACAATTCATCGTGTCCTTTCTTACCTGCGGGTGTTGTAAAAGATGACTAAGGCATTTGATATGCATGTAATGTCTATGCAAGAGAAGGCAAGTTCGGATTAAAACACTTCACTATTCCGTCTGACCAGCGTGGTATAATAGGTTAATTTTCCCTCATCTGTGGAGGTGGCTTGAGCCCAGTAGTGGCAGATATATGAGCTGAGATGAATATGAAGATACTTGTATGATTATTAATAAAGAATCTTCTTTTCTTATTATAGACAATATTTCCATTTTTTTTGGTGTGGGCTACGGTCGGTGGACTCCTCGTCTGCTCCATCTGGGGCGACAGAGGGACGTAAGCACGCACATCCGTAACCCACCCGCGCGACACGTCGCCTTCGTTGTCGGGCCGACCACGGCCAAATGACTTGACGTCAGTGGTCGGCTTGAAGTCAATGTTTGCATAGGGTTTTGTCGAAGGTTTACGACTGGCTGTCTGGCTGACTTCAACTCGATTTTGAATTTTAATTACTGACCAAATCGTCATCGCAGTTAGGCTGCTCTCGTGATACTCGCTACCAATTTGAGGAGTTGGTAGTATTCGTAGACATTACTAAGCAATACTTTGTTTCATGATGATATGATTAGTTCAATTAAATCTCCTCTTTCATGGTCTTCACAGCTCATATACTCCACGCTGATGGAACCTTGCATCCTATTAATTTGATGTCAAGGAAATTGGAATACTACATTTATTTTATTTAGCTATCCACCCACCACGTCGACTGTCTCTCTCTATCTGTCTGTGCAAGAGAAAGGAAACTCGAAATATAACCCTATACCAACAAGTCTGACCAGCATGGTTTAGTAGGTCAGTTTCCCTCCTATTGCGGAGGAGGCTAGAGTCCACCCGTGGGATCTGTATGAGCTGAGACGAGATGACTTATAGGCTCACATTTAGGCTGTCAGTTCGGTTGGTTGAAAGAAAACCTGTTGTAAACTTATATATCGGTTTTAGTTACTGGGACGGAGTCCCATAACAGTTCAACTATATACAGTAGAACCCGTTTAATACGATCACGTTTAAAACGATCACGTTTAATACGATTTCCCCCATAATACGCCATTTTGCGTCAGTCCCAGTAACTTGAGACATGTTTTCATACATTTCTTAACGCTTAATACGATTCGTCATCCCGTTTAATGCGCCAACACGTGCCACTCAAATACACATATTACCCCTTGCGGCAGCGGCCAGCGACTGACGAAGTGACGACTGTTGAGCGACCCTAAGTGATAATGACCAAGAAGAAGATGAGTCAACTCCGATTTTGTCACACGCCCAGGCATTATCAGCATTTAATGATTTAACACGCTATGTAACTTCTTTGAATCAAAGCGAAGACGCACTGCGAAAATTAAATTACGTTGAAAAAAAATTTGTAATTAATTGCTAATGCCTCAAAATCTTTTTGTCAAACTAAAATAAGAGATTAGTTTAAGTAACATAATAATAATAAACAACATTTTATTTTAGGTATTTTTAAATGTTAAATTCAATACGTAGGTATTCAAAATAATAATAGAATATAATAAATAATAATGGTACGTTTTTTACCTTTCCCGCATAATACGCTTTCCCGCCTAAGACGCGTTTTTGGTCGGGTCCCTGCGAAAAACGGGTTTTACTGTAATTATACACTTTAGTTAAGTAGTAGGAAAAAACATTATGAAGAATTACTTAAACGAAAGGTAATGATATAAAAATGCACATATTATAAAGCACTTGGATATTATAATACGAATATATGATTCATTGATAAATAAATAGTGGCTCATTGTTTATTAATAGCATTATACAATTCTCAGTAAGTATATTTTACGTCATTTTCTTATTAACGCAATCCTAATTAAAGTTGATAGTGTTATCATTATTATACAGTTTTTACATTTTATGACTACCTACTTTAATGTTTTTTCTTTACATAAGTCATCTCCTTGAGCTATGGAACTAATCTTTGTATTGCGGGATGCTAAATCCATATGATTAACTGACGTAAATTACACTAGGACTCGAGAAACACCGGATCGTACAAGTATTGTCCTGCATGGAACTCGGATGATACTTGGCACGGTAGCTCGATGTCTTAATTACTACGTTACCTGAGAAGAGCTTTAATATATTTAAATAATTATATATGTACTAGCTGACCCAACAGACGTTGTTCTGTTCAAATCTGTAAAGAAATAGAAAATTGAATTCTCCTTGAAATCGATCGCAGCGCCACCTATCGGTTCCAATTATTAATTTAAACCGAGTGGTTTGGATGTTCCGAATGGCTATTCCGATGGATGTGAGAATTCATAACGGAATGGCCACAAAAAAACCATCAAAATTGGTCCAGCCATTTAGAATGAGTTCAATTACAAACACACGAACAGAAGATTTATATATATGAAGATAGAAAAGTTTATATAATCGAAAATAAGTTACATTAGAAAAGCATATATAAACGTTAAGTTTTCTTAAATTTTATAATTTTTTAAGCAACTTTCTTATTTTTTTTTTCATAAAGACCTTTTTTGAAATATTAGAAAACTTAAAAAAAAAGATGGACGAAATCGGTAATGTCGTTCTCAAGTTATGTTATTGTCCTGCCCGAATAACGCCATCTACCGGGTCCAATTGTGAATCTAAACCATCCTCGAATCCCCTTGAACACACACAAAAAATTTCGTCAACATCGGTCCAGCCGTTTAGGAGGAGTTCAGTGACATACACACGTACGCCAGAAATTTATATATAAGATAGCAAGGGTGGTCTACCGGTCGATCGCGACTATTAGTCCAGTCGATCGTAGTAAAGCAAAAAATGTAAATACGTAGAAGGCGCACCGTAATCAGCAACTGCTGCACCCATCAATTCCAATTGTGAACATTTTAAGAAGTATGTAAATGGTAGATCGCACAGGGTTTCGTGAGTAAACAGTAGATCTTGGGGCTAATGAAGCTGGCCACCCCTGATATATAGTATCGGCGTTCATATTATCTGAAATTCTATAGTCTTCAGTATCATTACTGGGTTTTTTTATAAAGCTACGGATTTTATCGCGGTCCATCCATCTCTTATATAGATCCATTCAGTCGTCTTTTACGACATCCACGGATAAGATAGAGCGTGGTGAATTTTATTCTTACTCGATCACCACAGAAAATATAAGTAATGTACCTTAAATTCATATCGAAATCAAATGAATAAAACTGTTAACAGCTTTATTCATGTTTGTTCACTATCCTTGAACTATTTGAAATACATTAAAAATAGTAATGACTACAATTTGTATGGCTTTCTGTAACAATAGTGAAATTATATTTCAATTTCCATTATCCAAAACACGTTATTATATTGAAGGATATTTTTTTGTTTCAATAACTACCTCAATTATTTGACTAGTTGTAAATAAAACTACTTTTACGGATTATATCGCGTTTGTATTTGATTTATGATTGCCCGACGTTTCGAACACTTTGCAGCATTCATGGTCACGGGCGGACTAAGGTGTCTCACGTCCAACAAGTAATCGTTATTACAGACATTTACAATTATCTACCCGATACAGAAAATAGTTATAAACTTATTAAATTGTTACCCACATTTTAGTACAAATTTATTGCCAGTGTAAGAAGAAAATGAATCTATATGAAAAATTATATTGTTTATGGTTAGTAATTATTAATTATTAAATTTGTAGCAATTATTATTACAATTTGTTGATTTAAAACTAACAAAACAAATATACTACCACCGGATCGGAACGCGGCCTTCTCAGTGTGGCCGCGTTCCGATCCGGTGGTAGTATATTTGTTTTGTTAGTTTTAAATCAACAAATTGTAATAATAATTGCTACAAATTTAATAATTAATAATTACTAACCATAAACAATATAATTTTTCATATAGATTCATTTTCTTCTTACACTGGCAATAAATTTGTACTAAAATGTGGGTAACAATTTAATAAGTTTATAACTATTTTCTGTATCGGGTAGATAATTGTAAATGTCTGTAATAACGATTACTTGTTGGACGTGAGACACCTTAGTCCGCCCGTGACCATGAATGCTGCAAAGTGTTCGAAACGTCGGGCAATCATAAATCAAATACAAACGCGATATAATCCGTAAAAGTAGTTTTATTTACAATGTGTAGTGCTCGCGTAAACATCAGATATCATTATATTTGACTAGTTATTATAAAAACAAATGGATCTGATAGAAGGGCCGATATGGGGCCGCACGCCGCCCTTTTGTCGCCCCGGATGGATTGGGCAGAGTGGGTCCAAAATATTGACTACCACAAAAAAAGGGGATCTTTATACACTTGATATATATTTGTACGTAAATATTTGTTGATTCCCGTTAACAAAAATAGGAATTCCTAGTTAAAAAACCAGAGCAACATAAGCAAACATGTTGCTATTGTTCATTTACAAACCCACTAATTGAGAAACCCTGCTTAGGTCATTGACTATGGTGCCATGATCCTTCAGGGATTCTGCCATTATTAAGATATTATCAGCAAAACAAAGATGTGTTATATATTCGTTGTTGATGTTAAAGTACAGTCCACTCTATAAGCTTGGACAAAATTTTCCAGCGCTGTGGTGAGCAATTTTGGAGATAAGACATCTCCCAGTCTCACGCCTTTCTGCAAGTGGATCGGTTTCGTACTCTTCGGATGCTAACTGACATGGTAGCATTTCTACAAAAACACTTCAGCACTTCGATATATCGACGATTTGCTGCCGTAAGCAGTAAATAAGATCGTTTAACTTGAATAACAGCACCACCGCATTATATATATACACGTATATGAGCGCCGTCTACCATTGTAAATTAAACCATTCTCGAATCCCCTTGAATACACTCAAAAAATTTCGTCAACATCGGTCCAACCGTTTAAGAGGAGTCCAGTGACATACACAAGTACACAAAAAAATTATATACGTATATGGTTATTTTTACCTGACTGCGGCGAAATTCAAAAGGAGGGTTATGTGTTTGACCTGTGTGTATGTATATGTGCGTTTATATGGGTCCGCTCGTAAGTGATTTAACTGATTATTACAATTAAGACGTCATTATTAGTTAATAAATTTCTTGAATAATTAAAATTATCGATATTATACGCTTTAATGTGCGAGTAAAAATTTTGATTGTCAAAAGGGTGATATCAAAGTAGGCGAGTACGAAATCTATCATAGATTTCGCACTCGCCTACTTCTACTCTCTCTACGCCTATGATAAAATCTATAATATCTGTACCGCCATCTGTTTTTTTTCAGTTGGAAACTTGCATATTACTAGCTGACCCCAGTGACATTCTGTTTAAATATAAAAAAAATTAAAGGAATTTTCCTTGAATTCGACCGTAGCGCCACCTACCGGGTCCAATTATTAATCTAAACCATTTTCGAATCGATTGCAACAAACACAAAAAAATCAATTTCGGTCCAGTCGTTTAGGAGTTCAATTAGAAACACACGAACAGAAGATTTATATATATAAAGATATGAAATGTACCTATTGGGGAAAATGTATTACATTAAAACATTGTATTATTGTAGTATATGAAATTAATTCTATACTCATAAATGTGAAATTTGTTTTACGTACGTTTGATTTTACCTATTTATTTCAAATTCTGCTCTCAAATTATGATAAAACTCTACACTAAATCATTCTTATTACTACAAAATTGTAGTTACATTATTTTTTTTTAATGAAATTTGTGTTGAATTAATTGACGTTTTAGCTGTACAGCTTTATACATCAACACTATGGAACAGCACTAACCGAAATTCTGTTGGTCATTTTATTGTTATTAATAAAAAACACAACTCGAGCGATTTATTTATGGTATCTTTAAAAGTGAAATAACGTAAAAACGTATTCTTATTTTCTGTTAATAGTTTTGAGTTTAAGTTTCCAAGACGTTTCGCTGTTTTTTTATTTAGTTGTAATAATACTATGGGTTTTTGCTGTAAAAAAATAAGTTGTTACGATTTTTAAATGTTTATAAAAAATAGTTTACAAAATATATGACATAATATATAATTCACTCACTACACATTGAAAAATTTAACAAAAACTCTATGACATCTAATGATATTTGTCTCCAGATCTCAGCCAATACCAGATGATTCTTCAGGCAAGTCCGGCGCGAAGTTCTATCAGAGCTACGACCGACTGTTCATCCTTAAGACTTTAACTTCGGAGGAGGTGGAAAGGATGCACTCGTTCCTCAAGCATTACCATCCTGTAAGCATTAACCCGTTTGAACCAATGTGCTGACTTTTATTCGCGTGGGTGTCTTAAAAATTTACTGAGGGATTATCGTCGGAAAACGGCCAGTAGAGATATCCTGGGCGCGTGACGCTGTCCTTCTTAGATTAGTCTTGCCTTTGATACTTGCATATGGTATATAATATCGAAAAGTAATATACATAGATAACTTAAGGGTTAAAATATTGTACTAGGGTGACATCGCCTTAGGTCCGATTTCCACTGAGCTGATTACATTGTGCAATTCACGAATGTTTATTCTGGGTGTAGATGTAATTTGTGTCCTTTAATTATTTATTTGTAAAGTCCCTCGTAAAACAAGGATTATTTTCTTAGTGCATTGGCGACGAAAGATTTATATACCAACAAAGAATTATAAAGTAAGTGAAGCACATAAGTGAATAACTGAATTAAGACTTTCGGTGTCAGTGGGGCTTTTGGACACAGACCCCGTCTTCCCTTGTAGTAGACACGGTACAAGATATAGGGTCTCCTCAAGCTGATATAAAGCCTTAATCGCCACGCTTTACGACCCAGTAGAATGATCCTGCCTATTTATTTGGTGATTCTTAAATCATAAATTCATTATCATCATCATTACGTTTTATGTACGCCCCAGTGCTCCTGCGATCTCCACGATGGGAGGATAATTGTTTTACTATAACCACGCTGGTCAGATAGGTAGGTATAAAATTTTATTTCGAGTTTTTCTTTTCTTGTACATCTGCATATTATATCCCTTAGTTGTCTTATATGACACCCACGACCAAGAAAGGGGATCGTGAATTATATTACTCCGTCACCGCAAATACTCATCATAAATTATCATATAGCAATAAGTTTGTAGTCGAATATTTACCATGAGTAGAGTGATGACTACACTAAACGTCCTTTAATCTTATACTTGTCGTACGTGTTACTTTCAAACAAGAGGATATAGATAATAATGTCATCGACAAGTTATCAACTTTCATAAGAACAAATGACATTGTTGGTGCACGCTATCTAATCTATAAGTAAATAACTTGTGAAATCATATCATTTGTGTGGTAATAATGATATTGTTTTATTAATAATACGAAATTAAAAAAAAGTCCCCGTGGTGACATAGTAAAAATACAATTCATCATCATCGTAGTCCGCACACTGTTGGGTTCGGGCTTCTTCCACAATGGGAGGTAATTGGACCTACTATACCATGCTGGTCAGTCATGTTGGTATAGGATTTCATTTCCTTCTCTTGCACAGATTCTATGTGGCTATTATATCCCTTAGTCGTCCTTACGACATCCACGGGCAAGATAGAGAGTGATGAATTGTATTCTTACTCCGTCACTACACGGTACAAATACAATTCACTATCTGCAAACCTGTCTGGGAGTCGTAAAAGACGACTAAGGGATATAATATATCCGGTCGATGGCCGTGTACAGCGCACCGGTGTGGGCGGGGTCTCTGACCGTCCGTCTGAGGGCCCTCTTGTGGCGATCACAGAGGGTCATGGCGATCAGGGCCATACGCGGTTACCGCATGGTGGCGACGGAGGCAGCGGGCCTCCTGGCCGGAACTCCCCCGTGGGACCTGGAAGCGGAGATGTTCGCCGAGCTGAGCTTTACCTGCGGGTGTCGGAGACGCGAGACGAAGGCGGCATGGTCTCAATTAAGGAGATTGCCGCCTGGCGGGTCGACGCCCGCCGAGACGTCATTGTCCGTTGGGCAGTCCGGCTGGAGAGGTCTCAGTGTCAGGACCGTCGAGGCCTTCCGGTCGGTGCTGATGGAGTGGTTGGAGCGGACGCACGGGGTGCTTTTCTTCCGACTGGTGCAGGTGCTGACGGGGCACGGTAGCTTCGCCAAGTACCTGCACAAGATCGTCAGGAGGGAGAGCACACCGTCCTGCCACCACTGTCATTGCAACGAGAACATGGTGCAGCACACGTTCGAGGTGTGTGCCGTGTGAGCGGGGGAGCGTCGTGAACACGTCACGATCATCGGTGTCGACCTGACGCTGCCTAACATCGCCAGGGAGATTCTCGACAGCGTCAGGAACTGGGACGCGGTCGGCGCCTTCTGTGAGGCCGTCACCTCACGGAAGGAGGCAGCAGATCGTGCGCGAGAGGAACTCCTCTTCGGTGACAAGTTCCGCCGCGGGTGACCAGACCGGGATCTTTACGCTGGCACCCGCAGAGAGGCTGACCGCGCGACGGCGACTGACGTCCCGAGACAGAGACGTCGAGAGGTGAGGGTACCCGAAAGGGTATTCCGTCGGGCCGACCACTGACGACAAGTCACCCTGCTCCGGTGGTCGGTCTAATAACGAAGGCGACGTGGATACGGGTGGGTTATGGACCCGCGCACCGTCCATTCGTCGCCCCGGACGGAATGGACCGCGTGTGCGCTTACCATAGCCCACGCATTAAAAAAAAGGGATATAATATGCATATAACATGTCTTTAAGACAGAAAAAACGCGAAATAAATCCCTATATCAGGTCATCTGGGCAGATCAGATGAGGGAAATTAATCTACTAGGTATGTCAATACCTAGTAGGTTACTTTCCCTCTTATTGATGAGGCTCGGGCCCAGCACTTGGACGTATATGAAATGATGATAAACAAATAAAACGAGTAAGCCCTGAGACGAACGAAAAATAAACATGAAAATATATATTCCACTTATATCATTATGGAAAAAAGCTGATACTCTTCAAATTGCTAGAGTTTTACCAAATATAGCAAAGAAGCATAACAAGGAATCTCGCTTTTACGTACAAAAATGCATCAAAGTCGGGTCATTCATTCTTCGGCCACATTGGGCCACTTATTATTGAGGGTAACTCAAAAACTACTGCCGAGATATTGATTATATTTAAATGAAAAGCACCAGTTTTTAAATAAAAACGCACAAATTCGCCGCGGGACTGTTTACTGATGACATCGATTTAGCCTATTTAAGTGCTGAATCATTTTTATGAAATTAACTTGCGAACTAAAGGAATGAGTAAGTTTGCCATCAGACTGAACTAAAATTAACAGTTGCTCAAAATGTATTAGTTAGCTCAAGACTTGTAAATATTATAATTACTCCCTCTCTTTCTCGTGGAGTTAAAACAAGCTGAAGCATTATCAGGAGAATGGGCAAATGGTCCGAGAGCTGGCACCAATATTTGGGTAGGTTTTTGAGGCAAGCTAAAACTTGTCACATACCTCTCCTATAAACCCCAATACGGAATCGCAAACCTGGTTGGTGAGTAGCGGGCCATTTTTGCACGCGTCTGGCAATGTTAAAGCCCCGACTAAATCGTCTGGCTTATTTTTTTTGTTTTCATTAAGCTCTACACTGCAACATATAAAAATTGCATATTGCATAAAACATAATTTGGGGAAAAATATTTAAAAGAATTTAGGGGTTGATTTAGCCCCGCTACTCACCAGTCAGGTCTACGATTCCGTATTGGGGTATAATAGGAGAGGTATGTGACAAGTTTTCAGTTTGCCTCAAATATCTATCCAAAAATTGGTGCCAGCTCTCATACTAAGATGGCTCCCTTGAGATAGTTATAAACTCCGATTGCCATCGCCAACCCGCTTGCCAAGCCTGGCGATAATGGCTTATATCCGCCCTATAGCTAGGCCTGCGTTCAGAGGACGTAGATAGCCAATTGATGTTAATGAATTTTATTTCTTAGGGATCATATGGAGTATAAGTCATTTTATATTTTTAATGATTTGATAAATATGTCACTCCTTGGGTAGGGCACGTTTCCTTGGATGTCGATAGGCTGATAGATCTTTTAGAAATTTTTTATGATTGACAGTATATAGTAGAGCGACACGGGAAGACATTGCTGCCCCAGTACCTGGGCATGTACCGGCTGACAGTGGACGGTATTGAGCATTACCTCGTCGCTACCAGAAACGTGTTCTCCAATCATCTCAATATACACAGGTAAAACGACACACTACTAGGAATCGGTCTTTGCTTTCTTTAAATTTTTCATACTCGTATAATGAAACTATGTATATTTTGTATATCACTTATATGTATAGGTACCTAGTTTTTCAAATAAGCAGGTTAAGATGACAGTTAACTTATTTATATTTAGCGGATCACCCACTATGAGAAATCTAAATGTATCATTTTTCATATAATTAGGTAGAAATATTAATAAAAATAAAAAGTAAGGCGTCGCTCAGGACGCCTGGCAGATGTGAAACATCGACATTATTTTGTACAATTATATATGCATAAAAGAACAGATTACATCGGGAACTAATATGCCATAATAAAGTATTACGATTTTTTCCAGATAACGATGACTTCAATAAACATTTATTTTCATTAAATACAAGAATTAAAAATTCAAATATTATTCAATTCTTTTAATCAGTGTTTTCTGTAATAATGTAATATAATAGTTATATTCGATGCCTCTGACGATATCACTGACAATTGGTCGCAACTACACTCATATCAGCGTGGCGACGCCTCGCCACGGCATGCATCGCCACGCCGACAATTGGTTTTACGTGTGTCTATAGATGTTTCACATCAAAAAGAAATGTTATTTACAATAATTGTAAATAACATTTCTTATATTCGTTCGTCGTCTTTTAAAGCTACTCAGAGCACTAATGCAGTAGTCGGTGATACTCGTAGCCGTCGTAACATAGAGTAAAATATTTTACACGAATTATTTTATATAATGCTTCTAAAAATTATCATATGTATGTTTATAGGAAGTTTGACTTGAAAGGATCCACGGTGGATCGCGAGGCCTCTGAGAAGGAGTTAGAGAAGGAACTGCCAACGTTGAAGGACAATGATTTTATAAAACAAGGAGTTCGCATTGATATCGGTGATGCGGCTAAAGACAAACTGTTGGAAACACTCACCGCTGACGTGGAGGTAATATGAATAAATCATCAGTGTTCTCTCTGTGTGGTGATGGAATAAGAATTCAATTCACCGCCCTCTCTTGCCCCTGGGTAAAGTAAAAGGCGATTAAGGAATACCTCGTGCATATAAGAACTATACAAGAGAAGGAAAGCACGAAATAAACCCCTATGCCAACACGTCTGACTAGCGTGGTATAGTAAGGTCAATTTCCCTCCAATTGGAGGAGGCCCGAGCCTAACAGTGGGATGTATATGGGTTTTGATGATGATGATGTTCTCTTTATTCTTTAATCTATCGAAGTTGTTGAATAGAGTTCTCCCTAAGAGATGATAATGCCGTAATCGGCACACCCGGTTCTGTGATATGTTACTATTCAAAAGAGAGTGCTTTTTTTTCTGGGCCTGCTATGGTCTGGACGTACGACGTCCGCTCCATCCGGGGTTACGAAAGAGCGGCTCATCATCGCAGCCCACATACGTCCCACTGTGGGGCTGTTGGGCTTGAGTCTTGGCTCCTCCTCCACAATGGGAGGGCATTTAACCTACTATACCATGCTGGTCAGACATGTTGGTATAGGGTTTCATTTCGAGTTTTACTTCTCTTGCACAGGTCTTATGTGCATATTATATCCCTTAGTCGTCTTCTACGACATCCACGGGCAAGATAGGGAGTGGTGAATTGTATTCTTACTCCGTCACCACACGGAAAAAGAGCAGCTCGCGGTCTCATAATCCACGTTACTCCCTCCCCTTCGTCATTGCGTCGCTCTCACGCGGTCAGCCCCTCTGCGGGTGACGGACTATTCCTCGTTCTAGTCACCCACGGCCTCGGCTTGGGCGGAATCAGACACATTGTCTAATTATACTGCTACTTTTTAAATATTTTTATTTATTGCGCGTGGCATAATGGCATACAGAACTGCTTTGCGGTATTGTGAATTAGATTTTTACTTTGGTCAGTTTAAACTATGCGCTAGTTTTCTAAGTTTGGGTATAATTTGTGTCGATTAATTGCATATTTGTATAGTCGATGCAAGGATCTGTTGCCGAATGTTTTCTGTGTTTTATAAAAATTAGCAACCCGCCCTCGCTTCGGCTTCAGTCGTCTTACCCGCGTAGTTCCCGTAGGAATAGCGGGATAAAATATAGCCTATGTTACGCCCTGATATTATAGCTTTCCATTGGTGAAAGAATTTTTGAAATCGTTTCCGTGGTTTAAGCGTGAAAGCGTAACAAACAAACTTACTTTCGCATTTATAATATTAGTAAGATTTTTCGCCACTTCAAATCAAGAATTCGTAGATGATACAAGAAATTGTCCTACGTATGAATCGAACCCATAATACATGGCACAGGTGGCCGATATATGCACTACTACGTTATCTACAGTTAAATATAAGAATGATAATAAAATGTGAGTTGCACGCGTGTTTTAGTTCCTGACAAAACTACACCTGATGGACTACTCATTGCTGTTGGGTGTGCACGAATGTGGCCGAGGCGAGGCCGAGGCGGAGGCGGCGCGGCAGCGTGACGCTGAGAACGACTCCGACAACGGCGACACAGACTCCGACACCGATACTGACAACAGGCATGGGGAACGGTACATTCTATAACCATCTACTCTTTCTCAAGAGTCTTTTTTCCATCATCATCACAGCTCACATACATACGTCCCACTACACACCTTGAGCCTCCTCCACAATAACGATATTACGCTGGTCAGACGAATTGGTTTTATTTCAAGTTTTTCTTCTCTTGCACAGATGTTATGTACCTATTATATCCCTTTGTCATCTTTTACGACATCCATGGGCAAGACAAGGGATTATTATTACCTTACTCTATTATAAAATTCTAACGTTTGACTACCTTCCCATTGTGAAAGAGGCCTGAGCCCAACAGTAGGACTGATAAAGGCTGAGATGATGATTTATCTTCAGACTATATCCGCTTTTGATTTTTATTTAGTTACTCATAATAGTCAAAATAACCAATGACAACTATAATCATCAAGTTACTCATGTCAAAATAATCAATAATAACCATAGTCACCATTATCTCGGCTCGTTGATGTCCCAATACTGGGTTCAGGTGTCTTTCGGGAATTTGATTTGCTAATTTTGTTGGTTTAAAATTTTCAGATGGGGGTACAATACACCACCGGATAGCCCTCGCGGGTTCGGGAGGCAATCGTCTCTTCGGTATGAGGGCATCATTCCTGAACTGGACATCTATGCCATACCCAGCCAGGAAGGTATGTACAGATGAATGTATAGTTTACTGCTTGTTTTCATAACAATTAATCTTTTATGCTGTGTCATATATATTGCTTAAACAGCCTTCGTACACCACAGACTTTCTAACGGCTGATAGGTTTGATGTGTTTAAAAATCAGTAGGAAGATGTAGGCATCTCTGCTCAGCTCATAAGTCTCACTGCTGGGCATGAGCCTCTTCGAGGATATGAAAGAAAATTGACCAACTGTACAATGCTCGTCAAACGTGTTGGTATTCATTTCGATTTTTCTTCTAAAACCTATATTATCACTATATTTAGTACAATGCTCGTCAAACGTGTTGGTATTCATTTCGATTTTTCTTCTAAAACCTATATTATCACTATATTTATATTTTTTATATACAAGTGTCACAGGTTATGGAATAACTGTTCGAGTATGTGGTAATTTAACGGTCATAGATCGTAATTAGAATGTATATTACAGAAAACATAATAAAACATATAAGTTATAGTTATTTCAAAAATGTGTGTCTAAGAGTATATATGCCTTAAATGTTACATACTTATTATGTAGGCATGTACAGACAGGATACATGTAGGCATGCAACGCGTCGACAGTATAAATAGGTATGAATCGCGCAAACGCTTCGATGGTAAAGTAGGTCGTACGGTCTACGGTCATTGGCCGATCAGCTGATATTTAAGCGAAGTTTGTTTTGCTGTGAAAGTAATCATTGATTTATTAAATTTCTAATGAACATTTAATAAAGTACGAATATGTTGCAGATTAAGTATCACTGACTTTATACATTTCAATCAGATTCACACGAAAAAGGTTGACGAAATTGAAAATTTTACATGTCTCTAATTCATTAACGAATCGATATTTTTGCTTATTTTTTTTTTCATAGGTTTCTACCATCATTGCCATTGACCAGTTGCCCCATAACCTCATACACTCTGTATATTGGTATAATTTGACTCATTAGATGAGATTTCACGGGTAGCTTGACAGTTTATTCTGATGCTCATAGCTTAAACTTCATTCTTGAAAACCAAATTATTTCTAATCAAGGAATTGAGGGCGGCGTTTCACAGTCTGGCACTGCATGCTTTTGTCACTATACCAATAAAGCATACTGAAGTTATGGTACTACTTCTTTCATCCATCCATCCATCAGGTATGAGGGGCTCACTGTAGCAGTACAAATTGCTATCACTTCGACATGGATTTACCAGTTCATCCAGTCCATATATGCTTGCGGGCAGAAATCTGTCAGCAGTGCGGCCTGCCTTTGAGATATGATCCATGAGTTTTTGTTTCAGGTGCTCCTAAGAAGGAGATATATTTCGTCGCCCTTATTGATGTACTGACCCACTATGGGGTTAAAAAACAGGTGAGATGATTTTCTCTTTATTTATTTTTTCTTATGGTTATTTTACTCTATAACTAAATTTTGCCCATAGCTTTGCACACATGCTTTCTTACCATTCCTGGTAATTACATACTTTCTCATGATAAAAAATACTAATAGCATTATTATTAGCTAATATTTTCTTCAAATATTGGAAAAATTTTAAATTCAAATTAATTTATTATGACATAAACGCCGCGGGGGCATTTACATATACACAATTTTATGAAAACGATCACCACTGACAAGATTCGGTAACAAACTTAGCGTTTTCCATATTATTTTTTAATGATTTCTTTTATATAAAATAATTATTTTCTGTGTGGTGATGGAGTAAGAATACAATTCACCTCCCTCTTTCTTACCCGTGGGTGTCGTAAAAAACGACTAAGGGATATTATATGCATATAACATGTATGTAAGAGAAGGAAAACTCGAAATAAAACTCTATACCAATACGTCAGACCACCGTGGTATAGTAGGTTAATTTCCCTCCCATTGTGGAGGAAGCTCTAGCCAATCAGTGGGACGTATATGAGCTTGATGATGATGATGAAAATATTCAGTGTGATGCCTATGGAACCACGATGTAAATATAAATCTCAAATATATAATGTAAAGAGATTATTATGGCTGAATCAGATTGAAGTAATCCAAACTTACACATTCTCATTGTCAAGATCATTATCATCATAGCTCATAAAGGTGTCATTGCTGGGCTCGAAACTGCTGCACAATGGGAGGGATATTGATCTACAATATCACGCTTGTCGGATCAGATATAGGCTTTTATTTTAGATATTGGATTTTAAGTTTTCCTTCTCTTGAAGCGATTTTATTTGCAAACATCCTTTAGTCGTATTGTACGACATCCACAAGATGATGAATTATATTCTTACACTGTCACTACCCGGCAATTATGTTACTTATTTATTTTTATTACACTTTTAGAATACCGTTTCGATTATTTTGATGTGTCTACTATTCCAGGCGGCGAAAGCAGCAAAGACTGTTAAATATGGCAGCAACGTTGATGGCATATCGACCTGCGACCCTGAACAGTATGGCAAGAGGTTCATCGAGTTCGTTGCCAAGGCTATAGAGGGCAATTAGACAGTGTGAACGGTACATAATAATTACTATATCACGTATTCTCTGTCTGCTAATCCTAATATAAAGGTCTTTTCTTATAAAGATTTTATATGGAACTAGTTGCGGCAGCAGTTTCGTTATTCTGTTATGTCAGCAGTTGTTAAGATGACAATAGCGACTGCACAGGCTCCACGGCTGTTATTATATTTTACCCGATGTGCTAACATGTAAAAATAGTGTTCCATTTCTATTTTTCACAGAAAGATTTTATATAACTAATCTTGAACAAACATATTTTTAAGTAGTGCCCAAGATTGGTGTAGTAGCCCGGCATTTGTTATAAACTCTAAATATCCCATATATAGTGGGCAGTGCAAAATGATGAGTGACTTGGCCTATATAGATGTCTGGCATAATTGCCTTTATCTTTACAACTATGGATGCAAATATCGAAAACAAGAACGATACATCGATGTTTCAGAACAAACAACGATGTACAAAAAATATCGTCCTAAAAACATCGTTTTTTTTTACTTTCCTTGCGGGATTGCGATGAGCTTTTTTTTAGTAAATTGTAAGTGATATTAATAATCAACTTATAATCAATTACATGTAGGCATGTTTTGCATGAACCACCGACAATTGCGTGATGTGATGAGTATTTTTTTAGTTACTTAGAAACCGAGTACCTAAAGTGGTACGCAGGCTCTGTTATAAGTACCATATATTTTAAATCATGCAGGCAAAACATCGTATAAAATCAATACATCGACGTTTTTTTATTGAAATATCGATGTAGCGTTGCAACTTGCAACCGTCAAAAAACTTGCCTAGATTACATTTATTTGCAGTTTAACGAAGACATCCATTCGAAAAGCAATTTTGTACTTCAATGTATGTGATAATAGCGACATATGACTTTGGTAGCAAAGACATGTCACTTAAAATTAATAGACTTGAGACGCTGGACGAGTTATTTACTAATATCATACTATCTTTTTACAAGACATTTTTGTTCGTGGAGGAGGATATTTCTGTAACTTTTCCTGAGCGTTTTTAAGAATGCAATGCCTTGACTATGGTAATAGAGCAGGTTATTACCATTAAATTAATATAAATTGCCACCGTTGATTGAAATTTCATATATTTAATTCTAAGGATTGGTCCTCAGAGAAAACGTGGCATAGTCATATTGATGTGTGGTGCCTCTTTTAGTATTAAATTACAGTAATAGATGGTATTAAAGTACTGTGAGTCTTCATGCTTAATCCGTCGAAAAAAGAAGAACACAAAGCAGTAATGAGGACTGCCGATAGAAGTGAAAACTTAAAACTGTGAACAAACAAGTTGTTATTTTTGGATGTTCAAATTGTTTGATCTTAATATTTTTTTAATTAATATTTTTTGTATTGATCTGGTTTTGACATCTACTTCTTCTTGATGAACGGCTTCTGTTGGCGTTACAACGCAACTTCGCCAAACTTTTGACATCTATCGTCACAACTTATAGTGACATTGACACGGCTACAGATATAGTGCTAGCGTTAACATGTCACGTGAACATGTCGATGACGGCTTACATGAATTCAGTCTCCATCCAAACCTGCCTATAGAAGTTTTCACTTCATAATCGATTTTCTATCAAAAGTGTAAGAGACATGTTTTTTCTAAAAACCACTGTATTATCTCGGGGGCGTATCCGATTGTTATAGTTCTGTAGTAAAAGAAGCACCACACTAACATTGTTATATCTTGTCAAAGACAAGTACCTCGGTATGTTAAGTATAAAATGTCTATTCATAATGAAAATTCATCGGAGTATAATTAAACTGCTGTAAATTTGACTATCATGATGGTTCGCCTAACTTGTATGTTTGGCTATACACAATACAACATGAAAGAATATCCTAAGATTTATTAAACATTGAGATTCAATCATTTCGGCTCATATATGTCCCACTGCTGGGCTCGAGCCTCCCCCATAATAGAGAGGTTATTGACCTACTATACCACGCTGATCAGACAGTTTGGTATAGGGTTTTATTTCGAGTTTTCCTTCTCTTGCATAGACGTTATATGCATATTATTTCCCTAAGTCGTCTTTTACGACATCCACGGGTTAGTAAGGGAGTGGTGAATTGTATTCTTACTCCGTCATCACTCAGAAAAGAGATTCAATATCTTACGACAATAGTCCTGCTCATATATGTACCACTGCTGGGCTCGAGCCTCCTCCATAATAGGAAACTGGTCAGACGTGTTGCTATAGGGTTTCATTTTGAGTTTTCCTTCTCTTACATAGATGTATGCATGTTATATATATCACTTAGTCTTCTTTCACGACGACCGAGGGCAAGATAGGTGATGGTGAATCGTATTGATATAAAAATAGTATTTATTTTTATTTCTATTTTAGATTCATATTATATTTTACCACAAGTTTTAAAACTTCGTACATCAAATTATATATATTTTAAGTATTGTTTAATATTAAAGTTTAATTAAGTTAAATTGTAACTTTTTAATTTCAAATTTCATTGTTAACGAAATAAAAAGAGACGTAATATCTTATGTCTACACTATTTTATAACCCATAAATGCATAGATTACCCATATTTTAGGTTATACTTAATTCTCACAAAAATCTTTCAATTATTTTTTTTAATTGTGGATATTTTTTTATAAAGGCATCAGTAGTAGTTTACAGCAGTTTATGTACACTTGGTAAATTTGTAGTGAGAAGATATGTATTAGCGAATGGTCGTAACATTCGCACCAGGAGAATCGCTTTAACTATTGTAACATTCGCTTCGCGTGCGAATTACATTTGTTCAATAGTTGTACGGATATTATTGTTTAAGATTGACTGTTTGTTGACCATTTTATTATCCGTGAACTGAAGTTAAATTACTTCTTAATAAAAAAAATCGATGTGGGTATCTCTATGATATTTTCTTTTGATTAGGGATTTAATATGATCATAAAACGACCAACAAATTCGTCAATCAATAGCCAACGTGAATCTATATATATATATATATATCTGTTTAATCTGACGGCAATCATTTCCAAATTATCATAAAAAATATCTGTTCTAATGGAAATAAATATAGTTAGTGAAAATCTGAATGTAGTTCTGCTACAATTTCAGTAAGTTTACCGTCACATCGATTAATTTCAAGGTCATATAAGGTCAATTATTGCCGTCAGTAATATCTTTTCTAAAATTGGGACAGCCTCGAGTGTAACGGGACCCTACCGTTTTATAATAGTAATGTTCTTCACTGTTTGCAATAATATTAAGTGAACTGTTTTGACAATATTATCTTAATCTTATATTAATCACACACTAATAAAAACCTGTTTTGAGCTGGTTTAGTTGGAGATTGTATATAAAAGTTTGTTATAAAAAAATAGCTAGTATTCATAAAATTGAAAATTACCAACACTATTTCGAGCCCTGAAGGATTTTCTTGATTTATTATCTTTTCGACGGAATCTAATAATGTAGTGTTTATTTTATTTAAATTTCATGTTTTGTGGTGGTTGTATTCAGGCAAATAGGAACTATAAACTGTAGGTTTCGATGTATTGAATTAGTTTTTATTCAATGGTGATAAATTATTCAATAACCGATTCCAATTATAGTTTTGAATATATTACAATAAAAGTACTGCGCAAAACTGATGCCACAGTTCATGCGCCAAATAATGACGATTTTTAAATATTTAGTTATTTATTTGGATGCTAGTTACATATTACATAACAGCCTCCAACTAAATTTGTTCTTTTGCGTGCTATGTCCCAATGTTCAAAGAATTTTCTCACACTACCCACAAAATGAAAATAATTCTATAAGCACGTATTTGCAATAATTTCCATAAATCATTATTAGCTTTTATAATGTTCCGCTAATGCGTAGTTTAGTATTGAATAAATTTTAATGGATAATTGAGTATAATTGGCTCCTTTTTGTAACAAAATAACTCAGTTATTTGAGTTTAAAAAGCTATATTCTGCAGTGGATTATCTTCTTGATGTTGTTGTAGAATTTTCTTCGAGTGCTAATGAGTGGTTATTGTTCAATTACGATCTGAAATGAAGGGACAATATGCTATTTGACTATATTGAAATTCGTTTTCGTGACCTTCAAAATTTGGGATTAGAAGGTATTTCCAGATAAAAATTGCAAGAAAATTGTACTTTTTGGGTAAAATATAGGCAAGTTTAATTTTTTACTAGCTACAATACGCTGAATACTGTCTTTCCATAAACTTTAGTATAACTTACTGGAAAGGGATGATGAAGGAGGATTATTCAAATCATTTATACTGTTTCCACGGAAACTTTTATGCAGAGATGTTTACACATTATAATAATAGATATATATTTTTTCAGTTATATACACAATTAAATAAAGTTTTACTCAACAGTAACTCGAAGGTCCTATGACCTGTTCATAGGAATGTGATGTCGTCCTTTGAATGTTTATGTCGCATTTTTAATGGTTTAAATTCTGTTCATTTTATTAATAATATCGTCAATATTTCATTGTTAGCATGCATATATAGTTGGTTTGAAAATGGATGCCAATTTGAGACAGATTTCTTAAAAGTCAAACAGACTATTGACCTTGAGTTTTGATTAGATTGCAAAACTCACTGAAGTTCAATCATGATCAAAATTGTGTGTGAAGAAAATAACTATGTACTACAATTGTTATTTAATCCACAGCAATAATAATATTAATTAAAATATAGCTTTATATATTGTTATAAAAAGTAGCTGGTGAGCTTGAATTCTAAATAAAAATGTTATATAAAAAAAAACATTGAATTAGATTGTTGAAGTGTTGCCGTTGGCCAAATTAATTGTAAAGTATTTTCATTGTGCTCATATCCTTTTTAATTTGGGATTGTTTAGACGGAGATGACTCGTCTGCTTCCAATCCATTTATATACACATTTCTTTTTTCGGTTACTTTTCATGTCAAGGTATTGCAATAAAAATCATACTATTTGATTTTTTTTAAATTACCAACCACGATGGTTGGTATATATGATTTTATTTACGTTGACCAAGTTAATTAATTTTATACATCGGTTTTATTAGAAAGGAAATGGGAAGATGGTTTTAGACGACTAAAATAATACATTAGAAACCGATAGATGGCAATGCAAACAATATTAAGGATTTTTTTTTAATTTGTAGGTAATTGTTGAGCGAGTTATTTATAATAAACAAATAACAAAATTCAACTTTAAGTTTTCGCGATTGTAATTGCGAATTCATATTGGTTTTGAAATAATGAGCGTATTTGAAAATACTTTACATGTGAAAATTCGATGTATACTATTGGCTGTTGAAATATAACTTATTATGAATACCTCGGATATAATATAATATTGTTCTAATATCAATTTCAAATGTGATTAAGATTAGGAAACGTATCCATACTACGCGACCTTTAATAATACCATGCTTGATCAAAGGGACAGAAGAGTTTAGACTACATCGCGTAGTTGAGCTAAATTCTTTCACCATTAAGCTCCATTTCTGCAGCGTTGCCGTTTTTGAAACTAACCACGGTGGCCATATTGTTGGGACATGAGCTAAAAAGTTGTAAATAATGGGTCGCGTAGTATGGGGGTAGGTTACCTTATATGTAATTATAATATATATTTAAACCTGGGCGGTATAGATTGTAGGCTTGAACTAACTTATGAAAATGTCAATAAACGAATTTATATTGATGTTAAATACTGAATTATGAATGTTAATACATTTGGCCGCAATCTATACTGATTTTAACACTGATCTATTAAAAGTAAAAAACTCCTACTGGAATTGGTGATTATTGATTGTAATACGCTTCTTAAATTTGAAGCAAGTTTAATTTATCCAATATTTATGAAAATCATTTATGGTAATCAGAACCGTCTTAAGCCATGCTGTAGCGCTGTTGGGCAATACTTTGGCACAAAATAGGAAATTGATTGATTGGCACAAACTGAAAGTATGTTATTAACTAGATTAGGGAACAGATAAACATTTACCATGACCATTGTGTGATATTTTAGTATATTTATGTGGTATTAGTGTGACAAATTTGACATAAATGTATGGAGATAATGTGCTGGGCCATGTTAAGAGTTTATTTGCTTCTAGACTACGGGTACAATTGGGCTTTGGTGAAGTAAAATTCTTACTGTGGACCTAAAATGCATATAACAGTGTGGATATACTGAAGAATATCGGGGCTCACATCATAATAGAGACCCTCGGCATGTTCCAAGTTTGCCTTAGTAGTAAAGACGGTACTGATGGGAAGTCTGTTTTTCATTATCCACAATTTTTTGTAATGGAGTGATGGTGAAGTAATTTTTTTTTATTATTAGTTCTTTATGTACATATTACCCAGGGAAAATTGTATATATATATTAATATTGTAAAATTTCATGGTTATATCTATGTATTTTATACTTGTATTAAAAATTGATGACCCATGTTGTAATGTCGACCATTGTCACGTGTCACTCAAATAAATAAAAGTATATCGTTTGTCAATATAACCAATTTTTCTAGTTCGCTTAGTTTCTGTCTAGAATAGTATTTTAATAATATGATGTAAGATTTTTGTTATTTTATTCTATATTTCGAATAAGACTTGGATTGTTATAGAGTCATTTTGATTAGTTCTGTATTCTCAAGGGTGGAGCCAATCCACATGATAGGGAGAACCTTGTTTCAGTACTAAATGCCAGGTAAATCTGTGACTGCCACTAAAATGATAAGTTGTAAATTAAGTGGTCAAGTCTATGCTTAATTAGGCTCAACTGGCATCCTGACGTCCTATTCAAACGGAGCCGGTACTCCATGATCTCCCATTGGATCCGACTTTGATGAAATTAAACTTACCGTTTACGCTAAGGTAAACTAATTTTATACAGAACGACATAATATTGTATAATGTGTGTTTATCGAAAATATTATTACGTATTTGAAATAAAGCTTTACGGTCTGAACACCAGAAACTTCTGTAAAGAACTTACTCATGACCTTGAGCACTGAAAACGGTTAAGTAACACGATATATGTGTCTTTCGAAAATATTATTATGACTTGTAATAAGGCTTTACTGTTTGAACATCAAAAGCATGTTAAGAATTCAACCCACCCTTGACCTTGAACACTGAAAAGTGTTGAAAACGGCGAGCAAGTAACTCTCAAATACAAACACGATAAAATCCGTAAAATTTTATTTCAAATATGTAATACTCGCGTACACATCTGAATTAATTATTTTATTAAGAATTTAATTTCAATTTCTTTGTAATAATAATTTAGTGAAATGTAATACAACAAAGTCTTATCTGTGAGGATCAGTATTCCGTGAATAAAATATGACTTGGATTTGAGCTAATTTTGTCGATCTATAGTTTTTTTTTGTGATAGATATTGTTTACTTTTAGATATTAATTTTTATATTATATAATGATAATCGATTATGTTGTTTCTAAATTATAAACGAAGCGAAATTACTATTTTGTTATACGAGGTGATCGGCTTTTAGCGATGTTAAAAAAAAAAACTTTTGTTACCCTTCATTATGTGGAGGGATTTAATTATAATTTTTATCCATAACTTGATATTCTTGAACAATGCGTTAGTCATGAAATGATTCAAATTATGTCATATGTGTTGCCATTGTTTTAGCTCGCTAATTGTATTTTTAATTTGTAGTTATTTTTCGAATAGTTTTTAACTCGTTTTAAGGTGAAGGTTGATGCCGTAATAAACACGTTGTACGGTATATTTATATTTATTAAAACGATAGCTTCGCTAAATAAAAAAAAAACATTCGGCATTGTAAAGCAACACGGTTGAAATGTTAGTTCTCTAGTCTAATACTCTTGTAAAGACAAAAAAAAAGTGTATGAAAAAATTAAAACTTAATTTTTTTAAAATTCGGTTTATAAATATTCTGCATTAAATGTGTTTTATTTATTGTTAATCCTGCTTGGAACTATTTACATGAAAGTCATGGCGGGCGCCTGCCAGTACAAGTCTTGTCAAAACATCTCAAACACCATTCCAATATTACCTCGAAATTGTACACAATCAAAAATGTTAATAATTTGGATATTAATGGTGTAAATGGGTTTTGCAATCATCCTAGTCACAGCTCATATACGTCGCACTGCTCGACTCGAGCCTTCTTCACAATATGAGGGAAATTTACTATACCACAAGCTGATCAGACATGTATAGGACTATTTCGAATTTTGCTTCTCTTGCATAGATGTTCTCTTCATATTGTAATCTGTTAGGCGTCTTTTACGATTCCTACGGGCACAAAAATGGGATGAAGAATTGTGTTCTTACTCCGTCACCATACGGAAGACGGTTTTGCGAATTGATAAAATTGCCATTTACTATTGGGGCAATGCTAATCTTGTGCGGTTCAACACCGCCAAAAGCCAATTATAATCACCATAAGAACTTGGCTGCTATTTGCCGTATGTCACTTGGTTATGCTAGGTATGTTCGATGAGAATATCCTCT
The DNA here is from genome assembly GCA_032191425.1 of Lymantria dispar. NCBI lineage: Eukaryota > Metazoa > Arthropoda > Insecta > Lepidoptera > Erebidae > Lymantria > Lymantria dispar. The sequence goes on along the minus strand of CM063452.1, from coordinate 9,011,398 downwards.
TAAAATGGTTTTTAAAAGCCACTAAAAATTAATATGGATACGCAGCTGCTTAATTCACCATGATGTGAAATAGGGGGCAGACGAATTAAGGAGTTGTCACGAATTTGATAAAAATATAATTCTCTAACCTGCCCATCACCAATTCTTTCAAGTATTCCTTTCCAGTTATATTTCAAGTATTCCTTCTCTTGCGTAAATGTTATATGCATTTTTAATTCCTTGGTCATCTCTTACGATGCCCAGGGGTGAGAGAAGCTTATGGATTGTATTCGTACTCCGTCACCACACGGAAATCACCCTGCTTTTATTCCAATTACTTGGGGTCGACTTAATATAATACATATTAAGTCTGCCTTCATAGTACCTACATATTGGAAAAGTTATTGACTATAGTTATGACCGACCGCCTGCCTAACGTCAACCTTGTTTGGGAATACAATTGTTGACTAGATGGTATCCAGATTGGATTTGGCTCAGTGGGCTTATCCTTGAAATCAATTCTAACTTCGAATCCGATTCAATTCCAATCTCACCAAACTTATATTTGGTACTCTTAAAATCGAGAATGAAATCTTCGCGTTTGCCGTTGTTATTTTCACCAAATGCGCCGTATTTTATTACTTTAAATTAATAACGTTACCGAACTCGATCGCCACAAAGACGCTTTCTTAAAATTGTACAACATTAACGATTTTTAACTACGTCAAAATCAAATATTTGACTTAATCGACGAGAGTCGAATTCATTTAGTTTAAAACAAATCACCAAATTTGATTTCAATCGTGTGCAAATTGCTCAAATTCGAGCTGCGATTGGATTTAGGATTGGAATCGAGATTCAAGAGTAAGCACACATGTCTATATAAAGCTCTTGGTAGTCAATTTGGTAAGTTCTAAAACAAAAGCAATTTTCGGGACAGCCTATTGGTAAAATTAGGTACATTAAAAAAACTAATAATTTTAAAGATTTAATTAGTAAAAGCTTCCACCATATCACAAAACATTAATCCATTCTCGTCTTGACATGCTTCTCTGTGATCTTGTCCTTCTCGATAATATATACTACGGCACCCCAACCTGTGATGGCGTCACGATCTGCCGCATTTACCAGCGCCTGAAATATTTATATGTAAACAATAGTTATATATATAAATAATAGTATTATGGTGAACGACTAGCAGTGGCAGACTCCAGCAAAGCAGGGAGCCCCCGGTCTTAAATCGCGTAATACGCTTTAAAATCCAAGCAGTCTATAAACTCTTGACCAACACAAGCAATACACACACACCTGTTTTAGATTCATCATTTCAGTTCATATACGTCCCACTGTTGGGCTTGAGCCTCCTCTATAACAAGAGGGAAATTGACCTACTATTACCACGCTGGTCAGAGAGTTGGTATAGGGTTCTATTTCGAGTTTTTCTTCTCTTCCATAGATGTTATATGCAAATTTAATCCCTTAGCCGTCTATTACGACACTCGCGACAATAGAGGGGGTTGGTGGATTGTATTTTTATTTCGTCACCACATTATTTTTAGTTATTTAAATAATCGTAGCATTTGGTAATTTCATAGGTTATTAACTTATTACACAGGAAGTTCCTAGGCCTTACGTGGCAAGAGGGCGCGGGGCTCACTTAGATGTTACCGATTTGTACGACTGCCAGAGACAAGTAAAAGGACAACTGTATTAAGAATTAGTATTAGCACAGTGTTAATTAACATTTTCATCTCGGCTCATTGTGTCCGATTGTCGGACTTGAATCTCTTCCACACTAGGAGCAATTGACCTACTATACCATGCTGGTCAGACGGGGGTATAGTTTCATTTCTAGTTTTCATTCTCTTGCAAAGATGTTATATGAATATCATATCCCTTAATCGTCTTTTAGGTCACTCATGGGAAAGTACAAGGACAAGAGGGTGATGAATTGTATTCTTGCTCCATCACCACATGGATAAAGATAATTAATATTTTGTATTGATTGCATTTAGACTATATACCTTAGAATAATAACATATAGAAGGTAAGTCCATGCACAAAAAGTGAGGCATTTCAATTGGAGCCTAATGGAGCCTACGCCGGAACAGTCCCGTAATGTACAAGTCATTACACTGCACGAACGTACGCAGCTCTTAAAAAATAAATGGGTAATTATGACGGCTTGTGCATTCAAATGGTGCCACAACACATTTGAAAAACATAAAAAGGTTTTTAACATTACTTTTAAAAGTATTTCGACGATTTATGTTAATAAAAACAAAATTTGATTTCATAATTTGTATAGTGGTTTGCGTGTGTACGTGTGTAATCGTCTGCCCGCCATTAGTATTTTTAGATTCAAATTTTTAAAGTTGGAAGTACTGACACTATCCTTCTATACGTTATTATTCTAAGCTATATACATTACCTGTGAGATGGTTTCAAATAGCTCATCAGGTTGGAGATTAGGTTCCCAGAGGGCTTCACACATACCATACAATTGTTCAGAACAGGTACCAGATACTACGAAGTCTTCCGGCTCATTAGGACAGCCAATCTGGTGATAAAAACAAATAATAAATTGATAACATTCTAAAGATTTAAAATAATTAATTATTACATTTTCATCTATCTATCCATCAGCCCACATCTACTGCTGGACATGCGATAGCCTTCCCATGAGAATACCTCTAGGATCCTGTGCTACTTGCATCCAACGGTTCCCTGAGACTTTCAATATGTCGTCAGTTCACCTAGTAGTATATATTACATTTGTGACTTAGAATCGGCAAATATTAAATTACATTCAGAATCAGTGGCTAATAGGGCCTTTGAAATTCGAAAGAAGGCTGATTCAATGAGAGATCATAACTGCACAGTTGGTGTAGTAGTTAAGCTACAGACCAACAGTGTCAATGTCGAGGGTTCGAATCCCATGCTGAACAACATTTTGAGTGATCCACAAATTGTCGTACTGAGTGTAAATGTAATTTGTGTCCGTTAGTTATATGTTTGTAAAGTCCCCCGCAATACAAGGATTATTGTCTTAGTGCAGGGTGTAGTCTATCTTAAAAAAAAAAAGAAAAAATAACTTTTTCCCCAAGGTGGTATAGTAGATGTGATATCTATAGAGACTTACCAGATCCATGTTGCATACGTAAGGCTGATTATCGATAGGATCAAGTCCAGCTACTACAGGCTCAATGAAATATGGTCCAAAACGCCTCTCATACAGCAAGTTGGAGAGCATAGCTGAGAATGTCTTGGGCCTCATTATTCTGTTCTCTTTAAGTTCATACAGGTTCATTCTGAAATCAGAAAGCTTATTAACAATCTTTATGCAAGGAAATTTTTAGTACATATAATTATGGTAAAGTGGTCTAAGCATTGACCTCTTGTGCCAATTGGAATGTGTTTTATCACATATGACTCTGCGATCCACAAATAGTCTGGGTGTAGTTCGTATCTGATAACACTAGCACACAAAAAAAAGTGAGAGCTGAATTTCATCGGACCGACCTGAGGGTATGTATTTCGACCCACTGAATCCGAATTCAAGATCAGTTTGTCGTATACCCCCTCAAAATGTCGAGGAAACTTTATTAAACTGATAAATCACGAAATTGTGCAGTTTTAGTAATGTAAGACATTTTGTTGAACTGAACCAAGCATGATTTTCATATTTTTCAATCCGCTGAATAAAAAAATAGGATTCAGCGGGGATCAAAATACATAAGGTGGGTCTGGTCAAATGGACTTTCCATGTTTTTTGTGTGTTGGCCTAATTGTATGTTTGTAAAGTCGCCAACAACATAAAAATGTCTTAGTGCAGAGCCTTGTCCTTAAAAAATACTGTATGATTATATATTGTATTGATCTCTATACATATCAAATAATTTCTTGAAGACCTTATTGAAGAATTTATTATATACTTGCTACTTTGCAGATATATTTTGATATTGAATCAGTATTCTTCTTCATCGTCATCATCATCGCAGCCCACATACGTCCCACTGTTGTACTCGGGCCTCCTCCACCGTGGGAGGGAATTTGACCTACTATACCATGCTCGTCAGACATGTTGGTATGGGCTTTCATTTCGAGTTTTTCTTCTTTTGCACAGATATGTACATATTATATCCCATAGTCGTCTTTTACGACATCCACGGGCATAATAGGGAGTGGTGAATTGTATTATTACTCCATCACCACATGGGAGTATTCTTCTTAATATCATTTATTGTGGAAGTACCTACACAGTATTTATCAACTAACTTACAATAGGTTTCTCCATTTTTTAATTATTTAATAACATGTGTGGTGACAGAATAAGAATACAATTAACCACACCCTTCTTGTCCATGGATGTCATAAAAGGAGACAGAGATATAATATGCATATAACATCTATGCAAGAGAAGGAAAACTAAACAAAACCCCTATACCAACCTGTCTGCCCAGCATAGTGTAGTAAGATCAATTTCCCATCTATTGTGGAGGAGGCTTAAGCCCAGAAGTGGGACGTATATGAGCTGAAATAATGATGAATAATTATAGTAAGTGGATATAAAGTACCTGAACTTTAGCCTTTGGAATACTGTTTGTGTATCAGTAGCTAAGCCGGGTAGGCCGACAAAGAGCGTTGGTCCCATTTGATAGACCTTAGGAAAGTTAGTGGATACTGTTTGTGCTTGAATACCGAAACGCTTGTCTGTTGCAATAGCCACGCAGTCCTTACCCTTCATCGCAACTACCGCGCCTCCGTTGTATGCTAATATAGACTGGAAAATAATGAAATGTATATTTAATTGTAAGCGTTATGTATAAAAATGATATTACAAACCAAACAATTGTAAGTGAAAGTATCTTCTATGTATTTGGAAATGACCGAACAACATAATATAAGATTTTCTTCGCTGTTAACGTGTTAGTATAAATTCAATTATTTTGTATAAAAATATGGATTCTGCTTTGTAATGTTCATGATGCTATCATAACCAAATATCACCACTAATTTAATGTATAAACTGTTATAAAAGACTCTTTAATTAATTTATGCTTCAATATTCTTACCATTTTCAAGTATTTATATTAAATTAGTTAATTCTTTATAAAAACACAGCAATAAACTTTATACGGAAAACCGAAAAAGTGACAATTCATCGGCAACAACCACAGATTTAATTTGTATTTTGATAATGGCAATAATTTTGATGAATAGTTTAACTTCGTTTCGTTGTTATTTGTTCATTTCGTGTATCTTCGCGCCAGTATGCACATGGCTGTTTGCAATATTGTATAGGCGAAAGACCACTCACTGGCAGATTCATCACGAAATATCCAAAACCGTAGGTACGTCTGATTTACCTCAAATTTTGCACACGTATCAAAAATTGATTCTATAAAAATCCTATGCAAAATATTTTTTTATCTGTCATATACGTAGCCTTTGCAATTATAACTGTTGGTATTATATTAAACCGTTGTTATTGTAACCATTAAACCTTGCTATGGTAATCATTGCAATCGTAACTATTGTTAAATATTTATTATTTTCAATAAGGATAAGGATTTTGAAATTTGTATTTTTCTCAATAAACATCATCAACGTCATTTCAGCTCATATACCACTGCTGAGCTTGAGTCTGAATGGATGAGATATTAACGTGCTACACTGGTCTGAGGGATTGGTAGGGTTTTAATTCGAGTTTTCCTTCGCTAATATAGGCGATATCTATATATTAAAACTCTTAGTCGACTTTTACTACGGGAAAGAAATGACATAGCTGACTGTATTATTACTCTGTCACCGCACGGAATTTTCGTAAAAACGGGGAAAATTAATAATTTATGAGAGCTTCCATAATGTGCGCTGTGAGTAGTAGGTACCTACGATGCACTATTTTTAACCCTCATTTTCTCTTGTATAACGCAAATGAACTTGCGTGGGTCAGTTAGAACTATTATAAGAGCTGCACATGGTTATGAATAATAACCATATGTATATAATACTTAATATAATACTCTTGCGCAACATTTGTGATCATTCTCACCTTATAAAGTACAAAAGCCGCATATCTACATTTTTAAGCAATAATATGACATGGTTACAAAGACCTTTATACAAAATATTTACTTATTGTTGATCACTCCATTTAAAGTACCCATAAGTAGTGGTTCCTCGGGGAATTTTGCAGGCATGCAAAAATAAGGAATACAAATTAGTACTTTCTTGCATTGCAACATTCAGGGAATACTGCTAAAATAATGCTAGGAGAAACAGAAGGTAAAGGTATAATTGATAGGGATATATGGTGGTGGAATGAAAATGTGCAAAAGAAATTCTTAGCCTATTTTTCCACACCTACGGACAGGAAAGGGTGGTAAATTGTATTCTCACAAATTATTTAGTTATTAATTCTTTGTGAATTAAAACAGATTGAGATTAAATGTCAGACATAATCTTTATTAATGAAAATCATTTATCAAATTAATGTTTGTTTAATTCCTTCGTATACATGTCTAAGCGAGCTGTCATATTATATCCCTCCTGTTCTCTGACTTGTCGGTTTAAATTTAAATCCACTTGGACGATAAGTAAACCATCTTTGTGTCTCGAAAGACCTGGAGTTCGGCAACCATTTGGAGCTGTAACATAGCTAGATCCATAATAACTTCTTACTATCGATTTATTGTTATCGTCTATATCAAAATGTTCAGTACCGACTCTATTAAGACTACAAGTAAAGTAGCCATTAGCAATAGCAGCGTTTCTGGCTTCAATACCCCAAAATGATTCGCCAAATTCTGAAATTGTAGCTGAGGGGTTAAACATAATATCTGCTCCGTTTAATGCAAACATTAGCCAATTCATCGCGTGGTGACGACCATAGCAAATATTCACCGCAATTTTACCAAAAGCCGTCGCGAAGACTGGATGGCCAGTGTTGCCAGGAGAATAAAACGAAACTTCACTGAAACTTCCAACACTTGGTAGATGATTTTTGCGATGTTTACCCAAATATCTCCCATTTTCATTAATTACTACTGCAGTGTTCCACCAAACACCGTCATTATCTTTTTCTAAAATCGGCGATATAATAACCATTTGGTGTTTTTTAGCTAGTTTACTGAGAAAATTAAAACTTGGGCCATTCTCTGGGGACTCTGCAAATTCTTGCCATTTATTTTTCTGTCTTGTACACAAAAAGAACGGCATATACCAAGTTTCTTGCAAACATAGAACTTGAACTCCCTCCGAAGCTGCTATATCTATTATTTTTTCAATTTTATCAAAAATAGCATCTCTTTGTTTAATAATTGGCTCATTTGTTGGTAGAACAATTGAATGTTGAATTAGGCCAATTTTTACTATTTTTGGTGGTCTAATTTCTAAATTAACATCAAAAGAATATGCAGCTATGTCCAAATTGAGTTCTTGGCATGCTTTTAAAGTAGATTCCTTAAGATTTAACTCACCATGATCATTTCTTCCATAGTATATTCCATTAAACTCCTTTAATTGGTTAGCATTTAGTTTATCTTTAATGATTACTTCAATTGATTTTAGAAGCGAAGTGTCCATATTTAATGTTTATCTTGAATAAAACATGAAACAAGTTGCGTAATGTTGTTTACTAAGAATAAATAATAAGTATACGTAATCGACGTTTAACAAGCCAACATGTTACTCGCGGCTCGATAAGAATTGACACAGCACGTATTAATGTATATATCTATACCTATACTACCTATATATATATCTATACCAATAAATAAAATTGGAGTGTCTGTTTGTAATGTCAAAATAATAGGTGTTTTTCATGCTCACACGGTTATTTGCTCTATACACATGCCTAAAAATCACTTAACCTATATTTTTTTTATCTGTCTGTTTGTTCCGGGTAATCTTCAAAGCGTCTGGACCGATTTCAAAAATTCCTTCACCAATGGAAAACTATAATATCAGGGAGTAATCTAGGCCATATTTTATCCTGGTATTCCCACGGGAACGGGAACTACGCGGGTAAAACGACTAAAACCGAGGCGAAGCGAGGGCGGGTTGCTAGTCTATATATACATTTAAATTATTCATCAAACTTGTTTGCTCGCTTAGTATTTGGTATTTGTTGAACACTGAATCAGTATAAGCAGAAGCAGATAACTTCATAATGGTTTATTTAAAGAGTTATTGGGTTAAATTAATATTCATTATCATCATCATAATCTCAGTCCACATAATTCTCATTGTTAGGCTTGGTCCACCACTACAATGGGAGGGCATTTACCTATTGTATTGCGCAGGTGTCGACATAGGGTTTTATGTCGAGTTTTCCTTCTCTTGTACAAATGTTAACAGCATAACATATTCCTTAGTGGTTTTTTACGATATCCACGGCCAAGAGAGGGAGTGGGGAGTTTTATTCTTACTCCGTCACCACACTGATAATTATCATCGTGATCTTATTTCAATTACTCGGCATCGTTATTTCATACCTAATATGTATTACAAATATTTTATGATCGGTCGCCTAACTGACGCCGAACCTTCTTAGGAATGTAATTGTTGTCCAGACGACATCAGGAGTTGTCCCAGGTGGTTGTAAAGCTCTAAGTCGTCTTTTATAATACCCACGAGCAATATAGGTAAGGCTTGGTGGTATTTTTAGCCACCATCACACAGCAATTGGCTTAAATTAACATTACGATAATTAATATTCTTCTGCTTCCTGTACACAATATAAATTTCCTTATAATATAAACTGCCTTAATAATAGAGGAGAATTTTTATAACCCCTATTAAGTGGGTGGGCTGATTATAATAATGTTTTGCCAAGCTCTGTTGGATGTAGTCTCCTCGTTTAAATGAGAGGATAGTACCAAAATCTAGCGATTTTGGCAGTTCGTTTGGCAGGGAATTTGGCGTTCGCAGTGGGGCGTTAAACGTTGCGCAAGAGACTGCTATCCATTCTCCTGGTGTGATACAAGTAAATTTTTACGACTCGCTCGAATACGTTTAAATGAGAGGTGAAGACAACTGTATTCTTATTTCGGCTCGAAATGGGTTGTTAACTGTTTATGTATATTTTTTCTATATTTTATGACATCTATTGCCAATTCACCAATCTCAGCTAGTTTTTACAACTACGACGGTAAAATTCAGGATGATGGCACATTGTATTCTTAATTCTAAGCCGGATACCACACGGCGTAGAGGGTATCTGTAAATAATAATAATGAAAACGATAAAGATGAACACGTAAATAATAAAATACGTAAATAATAACATTTTTAGTTTTAATGAGGGTCATCAGAGGACAAATGTAAAAATATCAAGTAAATAATATTATTACTTAATATTATTATAATTATTGTAATCATCTCAGCTCATATATATCCTACTATGGGGCTTGAGCCTCCTCCACAATAGAGAAAAAATTTACCTACTATATCACGCTCGTTAGACAGCTTTTATTTCAAGTCTTCCTTCTCTTCCGTTTATTCTAACATCAGCTACTGTTGGGCATAGACCTACCATGAGAATTCCACTTGAACGGTGTGCCACCTGTATCCAACTGATTCCTGCGACTTTTAAAATGAACTCATTCCACCTAGTGGAGACTCATCGTACGCTTCCCTGGTTTACTACACTTCCTTTGGACTTTTTTCTTCCCCTCATTGATGTTATCTGTATATTATATCCCTTAGTGGTCTTTTACAGTGAATTGTGTTTACTCCGTCACCTCTTGGAAATTTATATTTTTATTATTATAATTTGTTATATAAAACAACTCCTTATCTGTAATATATAAATCCCTTACACGTTGATGTCTTTTACGATGCCTATGGAAAAGCAGAAAGTTGTTGAATTACATTCTTACTATACTATATCATTAGACCGAAATATAATTTTAACATTATTTCAACTGATATGTCGCCCACTGTTCGGCTCGAGCCTTCTCTACTGGGGGATAGAAATTGATTTATTGTGCCACGGTGGTCAGACTAGTTGATATCGCTTTCGTCGATTTTTTACTTCTGCATCAATTTTATGTCTGCATTGTATCCTTTGTCGTCTTTTGCGACACCCACGGGCAAGACACGGGGTGGTGAATTGTATTCTTATTCCGTTATCATACGGAATTATATAATAATATAGAAAAAATACTTACATTTTAACTATAGAAGCATTCTGCTTGTAATATAATGCTATTTGATAATTTCATACAGGCGAAGCGTGAAATATCAGCCGTGTAGCGGTAAACCACTAAAATCTTATTTCATTAATTTACTGTTATAAATATTCTAAATATTGTATCGCCAAATTAACAAATAAAACTTATTAAAAGTTAACATAAATTATAATTGAAATATGTGTTTATTAAATTGGTTTTTAGCGGAAATTTTGTTAAAACTGCAACAAGATACGAGACGAGGCAATAGATAAATGAATATTTTTAAACTCGAGGCTCTAAACTTATCAAAGGGGTCGAAGATCGACCGCATCCGAGAGGACAACCGACAAAAACATCCCACGAACATACCACTATTAACAAACAGCGAGGGTATTTAAGCGGACTGTCGGCGAATTGACGCCGCAGTCGTTGCCGACCTATCTAAACGTACAGGCACAGCGCAAAAATGGAAAACGAAACTCTAAGCTTCGAGTCTATAATTAAGAACAACCTTACTGGTCGTGACCTTGAGGAGTTCAACAGAATCCATTTCGGAAGAAAGGATAACCTCGAACTTAAATTTAAAGAGTCTTCTATCGCCGCTGCCAAGGAAAATGACTTCGAAATTGCAGGCTACGCATTCCCAGCTAACAAAGAAGATACAAGACCACCCAGGATCGTGAAGGTGGGTGTTATCCAGCATTCCATCGCTGCACCTACTGATCGTCCCATAATGGAGCAGAAGAAAGCCATTTTCGACAAAGTTAAGAAAATTATCGATGTTGCTGGCCAAGAAGGAGTCAACATACTTTGCTTCCAAGAGTTGTGGAACATGCCTTTTGCCTTTTGTACGAGAGAGAAGCAGCCATGGTGCGAGTTCGCCGAGTCTGCGGAAAACGGCCCGACTACCAGGTTCCTGAGGGAGTTAGCAATCAAATATGCCATGGTAATTGTGTCTTCAATTCTCGAGAGGGATGAAAATCATTCGGAGATTTTATGGAACACAAGCGTGGTCATCAGCGACACTGGCAACGTTATTGGCAAACACCGTAAGAATCATATTCCGAGGGTAGGAGATTTTAACGAATCTAATTACTATATGGAAGGCAATACCGGTCATCCAGTATTTGCGACCAGATACGGTAAGATTGCTGTAAATATTTGCTTCGGCCGTCACCACGTCTTAAACTGGATGATGTTTGGACTTAACGGAGCTGAGATTGTGTTCAATCCGTCTGCTACTATTGCTGCTGAAGCTGGAAGCGAGTACATGTGGAATATTGAAGCTAGAAATGCGGCTATCACTAACTGTTATTACACAGCGGCTATCAACCGTGTAGGTTATGAAGTATTCCCGAATGAATTCACGTCAGCTGACGGTAAACCGGCTCATAAAGATCTGGGTCTTTTCTACGGATCTAGTTATTTTACTGGTCCGGATGGTGTCAGATGCCCTGGTCTTTCTCGTACCAGAGATGGTTTACTTATTAGTGAAATGGATTTGAATAAGAACAGACAGATTAAAGACCGCCGCTGCTATTACATGACCCAACGTTTGGATATGTATGCGGAAAGTCTTAAAAAGGTACTTGAATTGGACTTTAAGCCACAAGTTGTACGGGAGAACGATAAGTGAATGAGAAGAAATTGCACTTAGGTTCGGATCTCACTTTAAACAAATCATTATTCATGTACTCGCATAAATTCATATACTTATATTTTTTATTCAAATATATGTGTGCATGAAACATGTTGTATTTTTATTTCCTATCTTAGGGTATATCCTTATCCGTGTGGTGACGGAGTAAGAATACAAATCACCACCCCTTCTCTGGCCTTTGGGTGTCGTAAAAGACGACTGAGGAATATAATACGGTTATAAAATTTATGCAAGAGAAGTAAAACTCGAAATAAAACCCAATTCCAACAGGTTTGACCAGCGTGGTATAATAAGTCAATTTCCCTCCTATCACGGAGGAGGCTTGAGCCCAACAGTGGGATGTATACGCGCTGAAATGAATGAATGAATATCCTGATCATCATATTAGCCTATATGCCTCTCATTCCTGGTTTCAAGCCTTTTTCATAATACAAGGGCATTTGATTTACTACTAAACTGGTCAAACGTGTTGGTATAGGGCTTTATTTCGAGTTTTCCTTTTCTTTTGTGGATGTTATTTGCATATTTTATACCTTAGCTGTCTATTACGATATCCACTGCCAAGACAGTGGTGAATTGTATTCGTACTCCGTCACCACACGGATATTACATTTAGAACATATTACTTACATTTGGAATAAAGACTTTTTTATTATTTTAATCACAAATACTCATTTCAAACGATAAATTCTTATGTTGGATAAATATACAATTCATATGGACAGTCTATTGGGAATGGCCGTAACTATTTTCACGAATATTGGTGTTAGCTGGAGTCGAACATGAACTCTCGCGGGTCTTCGTCGTTATCACTACGCCTAGTCGTGGAAATTTCTCGATCAAATATCGAGATAATATGTAAGTATATCGTCGGTGATATTCTGAAACCGCGGAACCAACAGTGTTTAAAACCGCGTATTTACAAAAGTAGCAAAATCGAGATTTCGCGGGCTTGGCTTCATTGTAGTGATTGGCTGCCTTCTGTAATTTTGGCCGGACCGATTGTCCCATAGGAAGCCATGAAATCGAATGTTTTTTAAACCGCGTAACGTCAGGTGATTGTCTGTTGTGCCCAAACCGCGTATCTGCGCATCATAACATGAAAGGTGTGTTTGTTTAACGAAACGTGCGTGAAATAATGTGATTTTAATTATAAATGCTGCAATAACAGGTAAGTGAACACAATAACTTCATATTATATTAGTTAAGTTACTTTGTAGGATAGTTTGTTATTTGAATTATTTATATTTATCCTACGAAAACGTCTTTAACTACTTCGATGTTAGATACGCGGTTTTAAAACTCATAACGCTTTTCGTTTTCTCTTACATACGCGGTTGCAAAATTTATTTACCTACTCGTAACTCAGGTTAATTTGTTGTATTTATTACCATAAAAGTACACTGCGACTATTCCGTGTGGTGACGGAATAAGAATAGTATTCACCACCCCCTCTCTTATCCGAGGGTGTCGTAAGAGACGACTAAGGGACTATTATGCATATGACATCTATGCAAAAGATGGAAACTTGAAAGAAAACCCTATATCAACCTGTCTGACCAGCATGGTATAGTAAAGTCAATTTCCCTTCTATTATGGAGGAGGCTCGAGCCCAGCAGTGGGACGAATATGAGCCGAAATGATAATGAATGATGACACTGCGACTGGATGTGTCTGAACTAATACCTACTTTTTTTTGAGAACCTATCTTTGAGAATTCAGCTACTATTTAATTATAGTTTTGGTAACTGACCCTACCTTTATTTTTTTTAGTTTACGTCATGGCGCAAAAAAATGAATGTGCGGATGTGTCTGTTGTCACTTTAAGCGATCTAGCAAAACGTCGCGCCGAACTTGTGCATAAAAAGCAGCTAATCTTGGACAAACTTAATAATACTAACTTACCCATCCTTCAAACATTAATTGAACCGTCTCCAGCGACGCAACTGCCGTGTTTCCCAAATGCCTCTACACCCGAAAATGTTCATGGTAGCATTGCATACTGTGAAACTCTGCCAACAGTTTTTGAGCCTTCTCCTGGCCCTAGCGCATCATCTATGATGATTTCAAATATTACAGAAGCTTTAGATTTTTCTTCGGATGATGTAGATAATGATCCCAGTTACGTTCCATTATCTGAAATAACAAATTTACAGCCTATTGCTACTCCATCCGAGTCTATTTCTAATGAAAACGTTGAATGGTATGTGGAGAGAGAAATTGAGCCTGAAGTGGCCAAAGAGTCACGTACAAGAAAAAGAAAGGCTGATCGAAGTTCGTGGGCAGTGTCAATTAATAAGAAAAATAGAATGTTAGGCAAAGAGTACATAGGCTTTAACAAAATTGACAACCTTATTCAAAAACAAAAAAGACCTAAAAGAGCAATAGGTACTAAATGTAATTCAGCGTTTTGTAATAAAAGCAAAGTAATGTTTTGCTCACAATTAACGGAAGATTTACAAAAACCTATTTTTGAAGATTTTTGGAGTAAGTCATGGCAAGAAAAGAAAATATTTGTGATTTCAATGATTGATAAAGTACCTGTTAGAAGAGGGAAGAAAGGACATAACTCTAGACGTTCTAATACTAAATTTTACTATCTACAAGTCAATGGGAGGAAAGAGAGAGTTTGCTTGAAAACGTTTCTAGCTACTTTGGGTATAAAGGAATGGACTGTGCGCTATTGGTTAGGCGAAGGAAGAAGTGATGCTCGCTCTAATACAGAAATTACAACAAATTTAAATACTACCGCTACTCTAGATTACAGTACAAGCAAAAAATCGTCTGTTAAGGATTACCTGACTTTATTACCGAAGTTACCATCTCATTACTGCCGTAAAACAACCACTAAACAATATCTGGAACCTTTATTTCATACAAAATCTCAGCTATATAATACGTACGTAGAATTTGCATCATCAATGTCTAAGCCAGTAGCATCAAGAAAGTTGTTTTGTGATATCTTAGATGAACAAAACATTGCACTATTTCAACCCAAGAAAGATGCATGCGATTATTGTTGTTCATATAAAGTAGGCAACGTTTCTGAAGAAGACTACCAATACCACATCCAACTAAAAGAATTGGCTCGAGCTGAAAAACTTAGCGACAAGGAAAGCGCTCAAAAAGGACTTCTTCATGCTGTGACTGCCGATTTGCAGGCTGTTAAACTGTGCCCTTCGCTAGCAGCTAGTGCTTTATACTTTAAGACCAAATTAGCTGTGCACAACTTTACATTATACGATATTGCAACGGGTCATGTAACTTGCTACTGGTTCGACGAAACCGCCTGTGATTTAAGAGCTACCACTTACGCATCTTTTTTCATTGATTATTTGACCAAGTTGTTAGAAGAAGATTGCAAGGATGTTGTCATCTGGACGGATGGCTGCACTGCGCAGAACAGAAACTCAATAGTTTCTAATGCCCTTCTAAGATTAGCAATAGACAAAAATACAACAATTACACAAAAGTATCTGGAAAAAGGTCACACTCAAATGGAGGTTGACTCCGTACACTCAGTGTTGGAAAGAAAGTTGAAAAATGTTGAAATTTTTCTTCCATCTCAGTATGCCTCAATTACAAAAGAAGCCAGGAAGCATCCTTCTCCATACCAAGTGTTTCAACCAGATTACACCTTTTTTAAAGACTACAGTCTAAAAGAATACCAAATTTATGATTCCATTCGTCCTGGGCGTTCTGCTGGAGATGATTGCGTAGTGAATCTGAGGGTTTTAAAGTATAATCCTAACGGCACAATAGAGTTTAAAAAACACTTCAAAGATGATTTCAACCCTCTTCCTCGGAGACCGAAATCTATTTCAACTGTAGTAAATAATGTACCTTACCTGTATTCATCTAGACTGCCTATATTAGACAGTAAGTATCAGCACTTACAGCAATTAAAGAGTGTGATACCTGCAGATTGTCACTTATTTTACGATAATTTGCCATATAAGAAAAAGTAGTTTTATTGATCTCATTTTTAACAGACCTCAAAGTGCAATTATTATTCTACTCTGACGTAATATTTTATACATTTTATTTATTAATTTTTAGTTTTAACTGTTAATTAGTAAGTACCCTACAAAAAGGTATTTTTAACATACTTAGCTAGAAAGAGCTATTTTTTTAACATAATGGGGATTTGTGGTGTTATTTTGCTGTATATTGTTGATTACCTAATGTACCAATGATAATTATGTGCCAAAAATTAAACTGAGAAGTGAGATTGAATAAATAATAATAAGATTT
Organism: Lymantria dispar; assembly: GCA_032191425.1. Classification (NCBI taxonomy): domain Eukaryota; kingdom Metazoa; phylum Arthropoda; class Insecta; order Lepidoptera; family Erebidae; genus Lymantria; species Lymantria dispar. The sequence continues at coordinate 8,995,328 of CM063452.1, read as the reverse complement.
TGATTGTATTCTTTTGTTTTATTCCGGTCGACAATTCCGCGTAAGTGACATAAAAAAACTTATTTCGATTTCATTTGTGATGATAAATCCGCGAAAGTCTATTTTCTAATTCATTAATACATAATATTTTACACAACTACTACAATATAAAGAGGAATATTATAATTTGACAATTTAAAAGTTTAGACAATAGAAAGTCAAGTGGTTTAGTAAATATTACGTTTTTCCTCGTTTCTGTAAAATTCACTGCACCTATCTTACGCGGTTTTAAACACTGTTAGTGCCGCGGTTTTAGAATATCACCGACGATATTATGTCATATTTGTTTCACAATGCGCGTTTTGTATACATACATTTATAATTAATTAAATTATATGGATTATTAAACTAACTCGATAAAATATTTATATGTAAAAGATTATTACATTTTTTTAAACACATTAAATTGTAGTAGGTCTTGTATGGTGAAGATTTTACAAACATACAATTATTTAACATAAACGGATAGATATTCCGAATAAAAATTTATGGATCACACGAGAGATTGCGTGGGAGTCTAACCAGAGAGTCTCGGTTATGTTAGGTCGGTATTATAACTACTATACCATCAACGCAATCCCTATTTTACTTCATAGGCCCAGGAGAACTAAATACACCATGCCAGAAATATCTATTTGGGATGTGCCCTTTGTGGATAAAATGTAATTTCAACCATGTGTAATGTTTTAAGTTTACCTGTGTAGTAAGTATAATAAATTATATCATATACTTACTAATAAACTAACACATGAATATCTGTAAACAAATATGGATAATAATAAATTTAGACATACCTAATTATGTCTGAAATAAATTAAATTATTATTGTTATCTTTATTTAAGCTGAAAATCACTTACATACTTTTTTAAATGTAATGTAAAAATATAATATTTAAATATAAAAAAATTGAGATGATCTACCGGCAGCGAATACAAGGACCAAGCTGCCGGTGGTTAGGGCTCCAAAGAGAGGAACTTCCTCACAATGCACGCCGTGTTCAGTATTACTGCCTTTTGTATTAGACCCACAATCCATCCACCCGATGCGAGGTTTGGTTATTATCACTATTGTTATAAATACCTTCAAAGATCAAACAGCTGAAAGATTGTTATAAAATAGATAATGTAGGCAAGTTAATATTTATTTTAAGACAACTTGCACCTAATGAATATATTTCATAGTAGTATTTGAAAAAAAAATGCACGCAATCGCTCCTATCAAACAAGCTATAGAAACTTGAAGAATATATGTAACTAAATAACTTCAACTCGGCTCATAACGTCCCACTCTGGGCTCAAGCCTTCTCCACAATGGAAAGGAAATTGACCTACTAAACCACGCTGGTCAGACAGGTTGATATAGGGTTTTATATCGAGTTTTCCTTCCCTTGCTTTTAGATCTTACCTGTATATTATAATCCCTTAGTGTTGTACGATACCTGCAGGTAAAAGGGGGTTATGAATTGTGTTCTTACTCCGGCATCACACCAAAGATCGTTAGTACCTATTATTAATTTTCATATCGTTTGAATTATATTAAGTATCTTGCGGTTCGAAGGGCATCACATTGGAGCTAGTTCTTACAAAACACGTACACAATTGTACATCTAGTAAGAAGAAAAAAAAAATAATTAAAAATAATAGACAAGCCCACTGAGTTTCTTACCGGATCTTCTCAGTAGCGGTCGCGTTCCGATATTTTAGCCATGGTGAGAGATTAAAAAAATATATCGCAATATCTGCCCCTGCGTGTTTGAACTAAGGACCGATAGCTGAGGAAGTACAGTTGAAGGGTAATAAGCGTATATATGCCTATTTATAGGCTTATATAGGTGTATATAGGCTTCAGTAATTTCTCTCATATTTCTGGTGCTGTATTGCTTTGCTTATCGTAGTTATAAATACCCATATTTATTTACTGAACAGACAATTTAGCTTCATGTCACCCGCATTGCATAGGAATAGGCACCCACATTGATAGGGAATCTAGAATTCATTTTAGCTTATATGCGTTCTACTGTGGGGCTTGAGCCTCCTCCACAATAGGGAGGTAACTGACCTTACTATACCATGCTGGTCATCTGACCAGGATCTAGGTTGGTATAGGGTTTTATTTCGAGTTTTTCTTCTCTTGCATAGATGTTATATGCGTATTATATTTCTTAGTCGTCTCTTACGACATCCACGGGTAAGATAGGGAGTGGTGAACTGTATTCTTACTCCGTCACCACACGGCAAAATGTGGAATTAATATTTTCCAACTCCTCCTGATTAACTTTTCTAAATAATTGTGTTGTGGGTTTCAGGCAATTAATAGCATTTCCCGGGACTGCCTCAGAATCAAACTACGGTGTCATTTAGAAAGACCATTGTGGATGTTGGCTTACAGGAGTTACAATGGTAGGTATGTTACAATGTAGGATTAGTCTTAATTAATTTAAAATAAGCACCTATAAAGTAAACCATATCATAAATGGGTAAGATATATCATCTGATCTTAGTCGAGGTAGTAAGTGATCAGCCCAGCGATTTGTCCGTTCACCCCAAGAGAGGCCACCGTATGTGACTTGACGAACCGACAACCGCTGGGAAAGAAAGATTCTCGAGTGGCGACTACGTATCGGACAACGCAGTGTGAGACGCCCTCTGGAGTGGTAGGACCACACTGTCGACAGTTACCTGTCTACAGCCGCGGGCCGGTCCGTCCGGAGCAGTACCACGCTCTCGCAGAAAATCGACGTCTGAGTAGTAGCAATTTGTTACTGCGCTTTGTTCGGTGAGCGGGAGAGCCGGAAGCCCAACTTTCTGAGGGTGATTGCGTGTGGAGGGTTTTGATGGTGCCTTTAGTATCACCGAGCCTCAATGCACGCATTCACACTCCCTTCACTTTCTTCGCGGTAGGCAGCGGCCTTGTAAAGGTCCATGAGCGGCAGCAACACTTATCATCAGGTGTACTGTTTGCTCGTTTGCCACTGCTTGCAATAAAAAAAAAAAAAAAAAGAACATAAGGTGGATCGACGACCTGGTGAAAGTTGCTGGGCGTCGTTGGATGCAGGCGGCACGTGATCGCACTTTGTGACGAAACACGAGGGAGGCCTACGTCCAGCAGTGGACAGTGAATGATGATGAACCAGCTTGCTCGTATACTGTGAAAACTGCATTGAATCTCATACAACAAATATATTTTAATACATTGTAATTTTATGACCCCTTTATGATAAGCCCAAGTTATCAAGCAGCTGTTTTTTTAACAGTTTATCAATAGGAATAAAAAATAAAATAACTTTGTTATTTTTAACAAGTTGTTATTTAATTTTAATCGTATAGCAATGGGTTTATTATCTTGAAGACTTATTATTTTTGAGTAAAGGTCATAAGAAATAAAGCTTTGTATTGTGACTTTACAAAAACACAATAAAAGGACACAAATTACATTAAGAAAGAAAGAAAAGTATTTATTTTGTGCCACAGAGGGGAGACGTTAGGAAGACACAGAAAAAGAAAAAAAACCTTACAATAAATGAAAAACACGTAAAATATATAAACTAAATAATCTCCTTATTTTAATAATTGTGATCGAATGAATGAAAAAATTAAGACTCAGAATAGTCGTTTATGAATCGTGCATAGAATCATATTGTGTGGGGATTTAATCAAAAGAAAGAAAGAAGTTCCGTTCTTCTATTTATCAGAACGTAGACGTCAACTATTGAACATAGGCTTCCGCACGTGAATCCTCAGAATGGTCCTGTGCCATCTGAATCTAACGGCTTCCTGCGACTTCTAAAATGTCATCACCTAGTTGGAGGTCATTCTACGCTGCATCTTCCTATACATGGTCGCCACTCAAAACCTTTCTTCCCTAAAGGTTACCGGTTCCATTCGGTCGCTTCAATTCCAGCTGAAAGATAATGAGCGTAAAAAGAAATAAAATAAATGATGATAATATGTTTATCCTTCCTAATATTATAAATGCGAAAGTAAGTTTGTTTGTTTGTTACGCTTTCACGCTTAAACCACCAAACCGATTTCAAAACTTCTTTCACCAATGGAAAGCTATAATGTCAGGGAGTAACATAGGCTATATTTTATTCCGGTATTCCTACGGGAACGGGAACAACGTGAGTAAGGTGACTGAAACCGAAGCGAAGCGAGGGCGGGTTGCTAGTAATAAATAAAAGATTCTGTATCTGTTTTGAAGAAAAAAAGTTTTTTTTTTGTTTTTTCAATATACAATATACTGTACACGCGAATAAATACAAAAGATTGCGCTCAACTTTTGGCTGGATTCATTAGCGTACTCCAGCTGTTGATTTTCTTTCTTTCTATATGTCTCGTGAGAAAAAGTAGCCAGCTAAACATGAGCCAGATAGCAATATTCAGTACTGGTTTTCAGTTAGCGATAGATTTGTTGATATTGATCTTGTTAATAAAAATGGATTTTAATGGAAATGAGTGTAAATGCATTGAACCTGTGTTCAATGTTTTGGCAACAGATAAGATTTTTTTGTGTAATAGGTAAGAAGGTAAGTCTAATAAACGGTGGGTTGATCTGTTTGTAAAAAGGACGCCAAACACCCTGAAAATTGGACTGTCCTGTCAACAACAAGACGTATAGTGACGTAATATTGCATGAGAGTTATCTTAAACATATAATGTGTAGATACTTCTAGGTATATAAGTAATTTATCCTGTTTATGATAACAATTGTATACCACCCACAGAGGCGATTACGAAATGGCAATAAACTCTTATCTTTACATTATTATTAGATGATATTATCAAATATCAATGCTTAATTAAATATATGTTTATTAGAATTATCTATATTTAAGACTAGTGGCTCTTAATCGCTCCGCTTTAAATTAGTTATGTTATTTCATATTTATTAGATAAGTTTCTAGATTTATAAAAACTCGTATAATCAGAGTGTGAGTTTAAAAACCTTTATTACAAGCTTTTATTTAGTTTCACCTGTCCCGTTGTCTGTAATCAAATCTTGCAAGTTAAATTTGATCCACTTCCCGGTTTATGATTGAGCTGAAATTTTACATGCATGTATAAATTGGATGACAATGCCATATTATTATGACATAGAGCTGATCTGATGATGTACCGGAAGCTGCCCATAGGAACTCCGTAATTAAACGGCGCAACCCCATCGAGTTTGGGCTCATTTGATTCGTCTTGACGAGTACTTTGATACTATATGATAACCAGGGTCTAATGATGAACCTGGATTTTTTACTTTTTAGTTCATTTCGTTAATCCATACTAATATTATAAATGCGAAAGTAAGGATGTTTGTTTGTTTGTTACGCTTTCACGCTTAAACCACCGAACCGATTTCAAAAATTCTTTCACTAATAGAAAGCTATAATATCAGGGAGTAACATAGGCTATATTTTTTCCTGATATTCCCACGGGAACGGGAACTACGCGAGTAAGACTGAAACCGAAGCGAAGCGAGGGCGGTTGCTAGTAAATAATAAAAGCATGTTTTTAAAAAAGGTGTTTTACTTTAATTTATTTTTTAGAATACATTTATATTATACAATTTACCTCTTCCTTTCTTGCACGTGGGTGTCGTAAAGGAGCACCGAGGACATCCTGAAGGGATGTTATATCTAGATAACTGAGCAAGAGAAGGTATACTCGTTATAAAAGCTTATGCCAACCTGTCTGATCAGTGTACTCTGTAGGACAATTTCCTTCCTATTGTGGAGGAGGCTTAAGCCAGTGGCGGTAAGATGCTGATAATGTTCCGATGAAACTCTTAGATTTTGTAAAAATAGCAAAGACTATCGGCCTACCTTCGCTGCGCATTGGTTTCAGCCGCATTGCCCTTGCATCATGCATTGCAAATCTATGATATTTCCTAAGATATGGCCTTGGGTTCGAGTCCCGGACCTGGCAAAATTTCTTGGGATTCTTCTGAGAGTAGAAATAGCCTAAGTTATATAAAATTGGACCAGGTGTTTTGAAGATTACCCGGAACAAACAGACGGACAGACAAACATTTTTTTTAAGAATAGGTGTCGTGCAAATAACCGTGTGAGTATGAAGAAAACCTACACATTTTTTTTATTTGTATAGATAAGTAAACAATATTTTGTAATTTAATTTAGTTTAAAGAAAGTGGAAATAGTGAAGTCTGTAACATATTTCAAATATGTATATTATTCTTTTGGATAATATACAATATTATGTTTAAATAAACCTGATTTTATAAATTTTATAGCGTTTATATTAGATTTTTGATACCCTGATGTTTCGATAAGCGTTCACGGTCACAAGAGGCCGGGAGGAATCTTTCTGTGAACATGAATTCTGCAAAGTAAGAGGCTGCTGATGGTGCAGAAAACGCTGAAATTTAAAAAATCAAATGCAAACGTGGTAATATCCGTAAAAGTGTTTTTCTTTCATATTAAAAAATAAGATTGTTGATGTTTACGCGAGTATTCCAATCGCGTAAACATCGACAATCTTATTTTGTAACTCGGTAATCTATACCAATAAATAAAATTGGAGTGTCTGTTTGTAATGTCAAAATAATAAGCTTTTTTCATGCTCACACGGTTATTTGCACTATACACATGCCGAAAAATCACTTTATATTTTTTTGTCTATCTGTCTGTTTGTTCCGGGTAATCTTCAAAACGGCTGGACCGATTTCAAAAATTCTTTCACCAATGGCAAGCTTTCACCAGGGCGTAAACTAGGGTATATTTTATTCCGGTATTCCCACGGGAACGGGAACTACTAACGACTAAAACCGAAGCGAAGCGAGGGCGGGTTGTTAGTATATATTATTATAGTACACATTATTATAATACAGATAATTATAGTACGGGTATGCAACTTCAATGATTTTTAGTTGCTATTATTCAGTAAGTAATAATGTATTTTTTTTGGATAAATAACAAAAAAAGTGTTAGTTACGATTAAATTTTACCATTATAGAGAAAACAACACTAATAATAGAAAAAAAGGTATGCAATACATTGAACGTTTTATTATAACGCATTATCTAGTTGACATTTGTGACGATGTGCGCGCGCATAGTAAATGTTCACTATAGTGTTTGCCAAATAGCATGGCAAAAGAGGTCATTTGGTGACCTTCACCACGATATCATCAAATCCAAGTAATTTATCGCTAATTCTATCGCTTTCCATACAAACCGTCTTATCGTTGTAATATCGTGGTGAAGGTGTCTAGACTGTACAGAGGTTACAAACATTTGTCTGCGTGTAATTTGTTTAGAATTTTAATTAAGAAATTATTAAACACCTACACGTGCAATAATAAAGCATACGTACACGTTACCTACCTTACCACTGCCCTAGCATGAAACTGATAGCTAACCTATCTTAAGGCTATCTTTTTGTTAAATACGCAAGGTGAGGTAAAATAATATACTAAAATAATTTATTTATGACTTTACAAAAATCTATAGTTCTGAACTGTCACTTCCACTACTGTTACTATCACTGCTGTCTGGTACATGAATTATGAATGCATTAATCTTTCGGTATATACTGTCATCGAGGCCCATCATTTTTTTTTCAATATCTTTTACGTGCTCCACACGGAATGTCAAACGAAATGGCGACTGGGCCACACGACGCCACTAATCTCGTACACCTGACGCTAAAATCAGTTAAGAAAAGATTTTATGTTTGATACATATAACCTAAAATCTTGCATCTACTTGTGCGATTCTTTAGGTTTATTACACCTGACGGTAAAATGGGTTGAAAGATATGTGTCATAACTTAAAACTTGGCATTTTTTGGGCGTTACATAATTCTTCGAAGATAATTACGTATTTAATTATAGGATCTATATTATATTGAATTTATAATATAAATATTCTCGGTACTTTAATTTTAATGTTACTTAAAAACTTTTGATTTTCAGACATTTGAAAGTAATTTGGCATTGTTATCAATGATATTATTTATAAAATAATGAAATGTCACCAGTTACAGGTTAATCTGGTATTTTAAAACAATGAAATACATGATTATAGGATATTAAAAACATATATTTTCTATGGTAATTTTACTAGATTTCGTAAAATTTTGGGTTATGCTGTTTGTAATGTTGTTTCCTGGTAGGCATCTACCAATAGAATTTTGCGATACAACTTTTCGATAGATTTGTATGGTAAGCGATAGATTTTTTGCATTTTAAGATATCGTGGTGAAGGTAGGTGAAGGTCGTCTTTTGCCACATTATCTGGCACTGAATATAGCTAACTTCAGGATTGGTTTTTCGTGATGGTATGCGCCGCGCGCTTCGTAAAAATTTACTCTCATCAGTTTTGCCTAACGCACTAAAAATTATAGTGTCAACAAATATACAATAATATTATTCCTTATGTTTGTTAAGATGTCGGCAGATATAGCTAAGCAATTGCCCCATAACTATACGGATAACGCAATTAAGCTCGTTCAATAATAACGTTGTAAAATGATTCCTATTAGTTCAATAACTTTGCTCTTAACAAACACGCAAGTATCATAGGTAGTGGGAACTGCGCAGTTTCTTGAGTATTATGTAACTAGTACGAATGATGAATTTTAATCAAAGTTACTATACGCATAAGTATAGTAGGTACACCTAGATATTGCGTTATAATTATATCTGCTGTTCTGTTTTAAATTTTATTTGAACTAGCGCACATATGAAAGAATAGTTTCTGGAATATAAAGACTAATAACCGTTATGACTAATATCTTTTTTTTCTGGGTGAGCTATGGTCCAGCCACTCCGACCGGGGCTACGCAAGGGCGGCGCGCGCTTCATAACCCACCGTAATCCTTACCCTTCGTTAGTGGGCTGACCAATACTACCGAGTTTCTTGTCGTCTGTGGCGCCCGAGCTGACTAACGACACCTAAAGTATAAAAGTAAAAGTATAAATAAAAATAATTGATATTATTTGTCATTTATGTCATCTGTTACATAAAACTTTAATATTGTTTTAAATTGTGTAGATTTTATTAAACAATTTAATTAAATTCAATATTTTATGTCATTTATTGCGTTAGGTGTTACTTAACGTTAAAGGGCTGAAAATAAACACAAGTCATCTAAAGCCATTTTTTCATGATTGTCGATTTACGTGAGTTCACATCATTTCATTTGAGCCCATATGACTAACATAGGGTTTTATGTCAAGTTTTCCTTATCTTGCATAGATGTTATATGCCTATCATATCTCTTAGTCATCTTTTACGACACCCACGGTAATAGAGGGGTCGGTGAATCGTATTCTTACTCCGGTACCACACGGGATCATCATCATCATCGCAACTCACATACGTCCCACTGTTGGGCTCGGGCCTCCTCCACAACAGGAGGGAAATAGACTTTACCATACTATGCTGGTCAGACAGGTTGGTATATATGGTTTTCCTTTCGAGTTTTCCTTTTCTTGCATGTTAGATGTTATATCGCTTTTTGTGACACCCGCGGGAAGAGAGGGGTGGTGAATTGTATGCGAGTTTTTAATTAAATAAAAAATGATCTACCGTTTTAAAATAACGACTAGTATAAAGTAAAGAATTCATGATCAGTGGGTAGTTAAAACCTCTTTATTATTTAGATGTTAAAGATATTTACTTCTATTGGAGATGTCTTGTCATTTAAATTTATTTTATGTTATTCCGAACGTGGTCCCTAAATGTAGGCCTCATATCAAGGCTCAAAGTCGCTCAGCGTGCTATGGAGCGGGCTATGCTCGGAATTTCTCTGCGAGATAGAATCCAGAATACGGAAATCCGCAGAAGAACGGATGTAACCGACATAGTACAAAGAATTAGCACGCTGAAGTGGCAATGGGCAGGCCACATCGCTCGACGAACCGACAACCGCTGGGGAAGAAAGGTTCTCGAGTGGCGACCACGTATCGGACGACGCAGTGTAGGAGGCCCCCCCACTAGGTGGACCGATGACCTAGTGAAAGTTGCTGGGCGTCGTTGGATGCAGGCGGTACAGGATCGCACATTGTGGCGCAACATAAAGGAGGCCTACGTCCAGCAGTGGACGGCAATAGGCTGAAATGATGATGATGATGATGTTATTCCGAAATCAACTTTCCTCCTATTCTGAAGGAGGCTCAGGCCCAATAGTAGAAAGTATATAAGATGAAATGACAATGATGATTAGAAAGAAAGAAAGAAAGAAAATTATTTATTTAGGTTCTACAGCATTATTTTCTAAGAGTAAAAAAAAGGCAATTAATAACTATTATATTATACAAAATTAAGAAAGATTATAAGAAGATATTAAAGAAATAATATTAAATAAAAATAATATTAAGGAAAAAGAACAACATCAATGTCGTAGTACACCAAAAAGGTTCCACCTCAGCATAAGCTGTAGCACATAAGTATTACAGCGCTGGTTTTCAGGTAAAACCATTTATTGAGTACGGGCCGCCACGACACGCTGTATATATATTTTAATTGTTAAAATTGAATAACTATTGGATATGTACAGTATCATAGATTAGATATGAACAGTATAAAACACCCTAAATACACCATACCACAGCTCATATATTCCCCTCTGTTAGCCTCGAGCCTCTTTAGTAATAGTAGCCTTTTTAGTAATTGTAGTGGTAGGACTATATTGCTGACAATTGTCTATCTACAGCCGGGATAGTACCACACTCTTGCAGAAAATTGACGTCTGAGTAGTAGCAATTTGTTACTGCGCTTCGTTCGGTGAGCGAGAGAGCCGGTGGCCCAACTTTCTGAGGGTGTTTGTGTGTTGTGAGTTTTGGTCATGCTTTTAGTATCACCGAACCTCAATTGCACGCATTCACACTCCCTTCATTTGCAATTAAAAAGGAAGGGTAATTGATCTACTATACCACGCTGATCAAATGGTATAGGTTTTTGAGTTTTACTTTCTAATAATTACAGGAGGATTAAAATATTTAATTAATATTATAACCTTAGAATAATAACGCATAGAAGGTACCTAAGTCCGAGTACAAAATGAAGCATTTTAATTGGAGCCTAATGGAGCTTACACCGGTAGAAGGTCACTGTACTGCACGTACGTATGCAAGTCTTAAAAAGTAAATAGGTAATTATGACGGTTTGTGCATTCAAATGATGTTAAAACATATTTGAAAGACAAAAAAGTTTTTAACATTATTTTTAAAAGTATTTCGACGATTTATGTTAATAAAAACAAAATTTGATTTCATAATTTGTATAGTGGTGTGCGTGTGTACGTGTATAATCGCCTGCGCGCATGTAGTATTTTTGGCTTCATATTTTTGATCGCTCGAAGTATCGACACTATCTTTCTATACGTTATTATTCTAAGATTATAACATTACAAAAGTATTTTTACACTCAGTTCTATTTGTTATTAATTTCCAATCAATATTTTGTTACAATATTCTGTGTGGCAGGAGCTTTTTTTTTTTGGGGTGGGCTGCGGTCGGCTCGCTTCCGCACCACTCCGTCCGGGTCGACAAAGGGGCTTAAGCACGCAACACCCACAACCCACCCGAACATCACGTCGCCTTCGTCGTTGGGCCGACCACTGGAGCAGGGTTACTTGTCATCAGTGGTCGGCCCGACGGAATACCCCCTACGGCCCCTACCCGGGGTACCCTCCCATCGACCGACGTCCCCCCCTTGGGGAGGACGTTGGTCTTTCCTTACGCGGTCGGCCTCGTGAGGCTAATCGTGTGATGGGAGCTACCGATACTATCAACTATTACATTGCTCGTGGGTAAAAGACGACTAAGATCTTTACAGAGACCTTGGAAAGTTCCATTTTAGCTAGCATTAGACAGTTAGCATTTGCTTTCTCAAGAAGGCTTGATGTCAGGTAGGCGGCCTGTCATAAAACTATTACCAATCATCGTCATCGCAACCCATACCATACGTCCAACTATTGGGCTCGGGCCTCCTCCACAATGAGACGGAATTTGACCTACTTTACCATGCTGGTCAGATATGTTGGTATAGGGTTTCATTTCGAGTTTTCCTTCTCTTGCACAGATGTTATGTACATATTATATTCTTTAGTCGTATTATACGACATCCACGAGCAAGATAGGGAGTGGTGAATTGTATTCTTACTCCGTCAACACACGGTAAATTTTTGCTAAAAACTTGTTAATAACTTATGCAAAATGTACTATGAAAGAAGAGTACATATTTAGATGAGTAAGAGCAAAATGATGACGATTATGATGATGGTGTTGATTGAATATAGCTAAAAAAACCGCTACGCGACGACTATAAATAGGTAATACTGGTCACAAGTATACAAGGTCCTAATCAGTATGCAATTATCTGGTCAGGTTAGGTTCTAGTATATTATTTAGTAGTCTAGTCGAGAACTATCGAGACAAGTCTTAAGTGGGACGCAATTTTGTAATGGCTGTATAATGGATAGATTCAACTAGTAGTGTCTGAAGACAACAAATTTCAAAGGGAACTAAATATCTGCTGAAGTTCAATATTTCAAATATAGATCCAAGATCTCTATCTTTGTCTCCAGAGCAGCGGCGCAGCCTTAGACAGGCCCAATATCAAACTGTTTTGGGCTTAAAGTTGAAAAGACAAGCTTACAGTTGAAATAAGAAGTTAAGAAAAAGAAATAAGACATGCTTTAGTTTAACTAAAGGAAATATAAATGATGATGATGACGTCCCAATATGGAGATTAGGTCTCTTCCACTGTAGACCTGTTTTGTTGTGACCTGTTGACCTTGTTGTGACCTGTTGACCTACTTTATAGCGTTGGTCAGACGTTTTAGGTCGAATTTTCCTTCTTTTGCCTCTATGATATTTGCATATCATATCGCTTAGTCGTCTTTTACGACATCCATGGCCAAGAAAGTGGATTGAAAATTGCATTCTTACTCCGTGACCATACAGAAAAACTATCTAATGACACAACTAGTCTAGCTAACATCGTTACGTTGTTCTTCAAACCTTGGAGTACTTATACGTCGCTGAAAGCTTCGACACTCGCGAAGACCATAATTCCACTGTAATTTTCTCACTCGCCGAGAGATGTCGCTAATGTGTTGCTTTCGCGATTGTCGCACCATCTAGTCTGCGAAACTACAAATATTGCGCTGCGCTAATATGATTTCTTATTTTAAAGTGTTAAGGTTCTTAGTTGTTTGTTTTGTTGATATTATAGATTGTAAAACCACTACTTTCTAGAGCACTTGTGGAGTTGGAGCCCGTGACATCCATTACAATAATGATGTCTTTGTTACAGGGTTGGCGGGTAGATTTTATGTTTTTTTTTTTTTTCGATCTAATCCCACCAAACATTCCCACTACTGTAACTCCTGTGAGCCAGGATCTACAATGGTCTCCGTATAAGATATTTGAAGTCCTGGGAAACGCTTTTAATTGTCTTGGGACCCGCAACAAATTTAATTAGAAAAGAAATACTTGGGAATTTGGCAAGATTCTACTTTCCTCCCCTATGCAAAGCGGGTGACATGAAGCAAAGTATCCTATTTACTGGCTTATTAGCCAATAAGCCAGTAATTAAGAGGATGTACAACTGCATGAACATCTCGGCGTCAGTTGTGTCTGTCGCAAACCTCGAATATGGCGCTATACATTTTCATACTCTGAATATTGCTGCATCAGCCGCGTGCGGCATCAATTATGCTCGGTTGCGATCGGCAGCGATCCACGTAAGTTAACCTTTAATCTTCTATGTTGTCTTCTATGATACGAACAAGCAAAAAAGAGCGTGGAATATTAATTTCTTACTCCGTCACGAAATGGACAGTAATAGTAATTTAGACATTTTCATCATTATCTCAGGCCGTATACGTTCCACTATTGGCTTATGGCCTCTTCTACTATGGAAGGGAAATTACCCTCACCACGCTGATCAGACATAGTGGTAGGATTTTGTTTCGAGTTTTCCTTCTCTTGTGCAGTTGTTATATGCATATTATATCCCTTAGTAGTGTTTTACGACACCCACGGGCAAGAGTGGGGTCGTGAATCGTATTCTCAGTCTGTCACCACACGGAGATATAGATATGTATTTTTTTTTATAGCACAGCTGGCGTAATGGTTATGATGCTGACAGTCATATTAGAATTCGATTCCCATGCAGTACAATACTTTGTGCAAGTATTTATTATCTTTCATTTACATCATGACATTAAATGAACTTTTTGTTTTGATATAAAACAAGGTGATAATCTTTTAGGAATTGATTATTGGTTATAGTTGGACTGGGGATACGTCTGTCATATACATGAAGGCAAACCTTGTAAACGCGATGTTTTGGTAATAAGTTGCCAGGATATCCAGGGAGCCGGTAACCGGACCACTGGAGTTAAGTGACTGCATAGAACAGCATATATGAATCTATTAGAAGTCATTAAATGAAATTACTTTCATGTGGAGACCGAATAAGAATACAATTCTCCATCCTCTTTCCTGCCGGTGTCGTAAAAGAGGAATCAAGAATATAGTATGCATATAACATCAAAGATGGAAAGCTTGAACTAAAATCCAATAGCAAAAGGTCTGACCAGCGTGATGTAGTAGTTCAATTACCCACATATTTTGGAGGAGGCTCAAGCCCAATTGTGGGATATATTTGAACCGAGACAAAATAAAATAAATTTTGACGAATGTATATTATTAGGTAAATAATTTGAATTATTGCATCGTATTGAATATTTGTATAAACAATTTGAAGGTAAATTTTTTTTTGAGGAAGTCTGTAACTTTTTACTATTTTTTGAAATTAAAAAACTAATTATTTCAAGACTCTCAATAAAATGTGGGGCATGCCTTTTAAGTAGTTTTGTCGTTTGAAGAAAAAAAACACAACTAGAACCTTATAGTACTTTTTATTGTTTTTCAAAGTATTCACCACGTAGCTTAATACACTTTTCCATTCGCTCAAACCAGTTATTATAACATTTATTCCACTCTAAAGAGGGGTGTTCAAAATACCTGACTTGAAAGCGTCGACTGCTTCTTTACCGGACTGGAACCTTTGACCACGAAGACTTATCTTAATTTTAGGAAATGTAAAGAAATCGTTAGGGCTTAGGTCAGGACTGTATGGAGGATGGTCAAGAATTTCTACTTTTTCCTGCTTCAAAGACTCAATCGTTTGACGAGCGCTGTGTAAGCTTGCGTTGTATCGCGAGTAAGCTTGCGTTGTAAACGACGCATTATCCTGCACCGTTGAGTTAGATTTTCGAAGTTCGGCGATGACTTGTGGTAAACAAACTGTGGTATACCACTCTGCGTTAACCGTTCTACGATCTTCAAGTGCAATAGTCGCAACGTGGCCGGTTTTTCCAACGAACGTGGCCACCATCATCTTAGAAGTGCCTCGAGAACGAACAACTTTAGTCGGCTTTGGCTCGTCTTGAAAGACCCAGATTATAGATTGTTGTTTGGAATCAGAATCGTAGGCATAGATCCAAGATTCGTCACCACTGATGATGTCATAGACGTGATTTGACTCTCCTCGGTTGAACCTTTGCAGAGTTTTCTTACACCATCTGACGCGGGCCGCCTTGTGATCGTCGGAAAGCAGATGCGGTATCCAACGGCAAACTAGCTTTCTCACACCAAGCGTTTCATGCAAGATCGTCTGAATGGTTGTCCCTGAGATACCTAATAGAGCCTCTATCTCTCGATATGTCACATGACGATCTTCGAGAATTAGTTGTCTCACAGCAATGATATTATCTTCAGTGAAGGCGGATTTTGGGCGTCCTTCGCGAGATTTGTCACTAACACTAGTATGTCCACGCTGGAATTCTAAATACCAGCGTTTGACAGTCCGCAGACATGGGGCTTCATCACTGCACACAGATGTTAGCTCTTCAAAACACTGAAGCCGTGTCAGGCCTCTTCTAAAGTTGTAGAAAATTATTGCACGAACATTTTCCTTAGAAAGATTCATTTTCGTACGTAACCTGACAGATTCCAATCGACGTTGTGACTAAACAATAGCATTAATCCTAATACTTTCAACTGTTTTGAGATTCAAAATTTAAACACATTCGAATATAGAACAGTTCCAAATTCAAAATTGCCGGGAAATATGGAAACGACAGCACTTAAAAGGCATGCCTAGTATCTATTTTTTTAATTTTCGTATTATTTTAGTAATTTTATAGATCTATAAATGGGATTATTTCATTATTGAAGCGTTTATGTAATAAACACGTGTCGTTGTGTAGTTATTGGTTTGTACTTATTTCGTAAGTGTGCAAGAGCTTACGAGAAGGGAAACTCGAAATAATAGTTGGCTTTTTAATTTATTAAAAAAACCGTCTTCAAATCAAAATAGTGAACCAAATACGGCTTATTAGAGATAACTCAAAAACGTTAGATGTTGATCAAATTTACATGGGACCACATCGTGAGCACCAGATTTAAAATAAAAAACTGGCTAAGTGCGAGTTGGAGTCGCTCATTGGGTTCCGTATCATTATCTATAAAATCGCGTTTGTTGTATGGGAGACCCCCTTAAATCTTTTTTTTTTTTTTTGTGTGACTTAGTTGTTAGCCTCAGATGGCTGTGACAACTTTACCCGGACTGGTGGGTGAGCGCTGAGGGCTCTCAACCCGTTACCATCTTTATTTTAATTTGTTTTTAGTATTTATTGTTATAGCGGCAACAGAAATACATAATTTGTAAAAATTTCAACTGTCTAGTTATCACGGTTCTTGAGATACAGCCTGGTGACAGACAGACAGACGGACAGACAGCGAAGTCTTAGTAATAGGGTCTTGTTTTTACCCTTTGGGTACGGAAAGAATACCAAAACCAATTCATAATTGGCTAAATGATTATAAATAAACATACAGTTGAATTGAAAACCTTTCTGGAATCGGCAATAAATCCTATACTAACCAGGCTAATTACCGTAGTATATAATAGGTCAATTTTTCTCTCATTATGGAGGCGGCCCGTAAGTAGTGGAACGTATATGTGCTAAAGAAGAGAGGAGGCCAGATATATTACCGTCTGCCGGGCAAAGTTTCATACACTATTTCGACTAAGTAATTCCAGCTTAAGTCTTTTAAGCTTAAGTTTGTTTACTAAATATTATGCTTTTGAAGGCCAATCTTTTGCGGAAACCTAATGAATTTATTTGTTTCTTATCATTATAAATTCAAATAGGTAGATAATAATTCTCTCTGTTATGTAAGAATTTAGAAATATTAAATACGTCTTCACAAAATGTCGGAGGATTCGGAATGAATTTGAACTAAATTATTACGAACCTAGCAACTAGCCCTCGCTTCGTTTTGGCTTCAGTCGCCTTAACTCCGTAATCTCCCATATCTTCTAAAATATTACGATACACAACTTTTTTTTTTCACGCTGTGGAAATGCATTTACACACTATCCCCCGCCGGTTACAGACAGGGGAGTGTGTGTGGGACTCGCCGGCCACAGAAGTGACCGAAATACCCACTAAAACCACAGCGGCCCCTTCCGCGCTTTTACGAGGTGCCGGAGAGATCGTCTGACAACATTCTATCCCCGACACCCCAACGCTTGGCCGTCTGGCCACGTCCTGTCATCATTCAGAGCGGTGGGTGGAGGAGCGCATAGCGGCGTCTCCTCCTCCCTGGTCGTCGCCGGCGGAGCGAGTCAGCGGACGCAGCGCCTCGCGTGCCCGCTCCGCGGCCTCCTTCCTTGTCATGACAGCCTCACAGAAGGAGGCCATCGACGACCAACAGCTGTCACTGCCGAGCATCTTGGAGATGATGGTCGGCAGCGACAGGTCTGTTATTCCCAGTTCCGTTGACAGGACGTGGCGCTGAGGCCCCCAGGCGGGGCATACTTCCAGTGTGTGGTCCAATTATTCAAAAATTTTCAAACGTGTCTGTTCTAGTGCTAAATCCATTTATTTAAGGAGGAAAATTAAAGGATCTAGTGATATAATTAAAATGACTTGGACAGTGATTAATAGTGAAACCGGTAGGAACACTGTGCGGAAGAAGGACTTTAATTTAAAGATTGGTGATAAAAATGTGACAGTAAATAAAGAAGTGGCACATGAATTTGAAAACTATTTTACAAATGTGCCTGTATTAACAACAAAATCCTTAGCGTCGTGCCCTATTTTGGCTGAATCGCTCCTTAAACAAAGCATTGTAAAATGTGACACTTCCTTTGAATTTTCAGATGTAGGTGTGGATGATATTTTAAAGTCTTTTAAAAATCTTAATATTAAGAAAACAGCAGATTTATGGGGTTTATCAGTAAAGACTATTGATTTTATAATACCTGTTATTGCTCCCCACCTGGCATTTGTATTTAATGGTTGTGTTGCTCAGGGTGTGTTTCCTGATCTCATGAAAATTAGTAGAGTAATTCCTTTATTTAAATCTGGTAGTATGTCAGATATTAATAATTTTCGTCCTATTTCCATACTACCAACACTCAGTAAAGTATTCGAAAAAATTATGCTTAATCAGATGTTGATTCATTTTAAGAGACATGGTATCTTTCACAAAAATCAATTTGGCTTTACTAAGAATTGCTCTACTACTGATGCGGGCGTAGAGTTATTGAAAAATATTTTTGCAGCCTGGGAGGAATCACATGAGGCCTTAGGTGTTTTCTGTGATTTATCCAAGGCATTTGATTGTGTACAACATGAAACACTCATCAGAAAACTATACCACTATGGGATCAGGAATAGCGCTCTTGAACTTGTAACTTCTTATTTAAGCAACAGAATCCAGAGGGTTGATGTTAATCGTGCACGATCATCTGGTTCTATTATAAAAATGGGCGTTCCACAAGGGTCCATTCTGGGGCCATTTCTGTTTCTTGTATATATTAATGACCTACCCTACCATATAGGGGACAATCTGGACATTGTGTTGTTCGCAGATGACACTTCTTTGTTATTTAAAATTAAAAGACAAATGTTGAATTATGACGATGTGAACAATGCACTGTCTAACGTTGTTCATTGGTTTAACACTAATAATTTGGTTCTCAATGAGAAAAAAACTAAATGTATCAAATTTACTACTCCTAATGTGAGGCAAGTGGAAACCAATGTCCAAATGAATGGTGTGGCTCTAGACCTTGTGGAGTCAACAGTCTTTTTAGGTATCACCATAGATGCTAAACTTCAGTGGGGACCTCATATTGAAAAGTTGTCGAGTAGGCTTAGCTCAGCGGTTTATGCAGTAAAAAAAATAAGAATGTTAACAGACACTGAAACAGCTAGAATGGTTTATTTCGCTTATTTCCATAGTCTTATGTCTTACGGTATATTACTGTGGGGATGCTCCGCGGACTTTAATAGAATCTTTGTTCTCCAAAAAAGGGCTGTCCGTGCAATTTATAATCTAGGCCCAAGAATCTCACTTCGGGCGAAATTTAAAGAAATAAATATTCTAACTGCTGTATCACAATATATATACGAAAATATATTATATGTCAAAAAAAATATCGCTAACTTTAAGAGATATTGTGACATTCATGAAATGAATACTCGTAATAAGGACAGATTAGTTGTACACACTACTCGTCTCCAAAAAGTTAACAAATCATTCATGGGGCAATGTATACGCTTTTACAATAGATTACCTAAAGATATCCGAGACCTGCCTATGAAAAAGTTTAAAAAAGTCATCAAGAATAGACTTTGTAAAAAAGCTTATTATAAAATCTCGGATTATGTAGATGATAATACAGATTGGTTGTGAGCAGCTCCTCATTCAGCAATTTCCTTGTTATTTTAAATATACTGTTTGTAAATGTACTTTTAACTTTTATTGTAAAGTGTAGCGTGTTTTGCCTAACGAATTTTTGTATTTTCAGTGTTTGTAACATATTGTGGTGTTGGTCATGCTCACATAAGGATCTACTTGCGGTAGCTGCGTGGAGCGGGTCTCTCCCTTCCCTCCATAGTGGTTGAGGGGAGTGATGGCTGCTCTAGTAGTTAACTCGTGATCGGGTGCCGCTTGTGGGATCTGGTCCTGCCATAATCGTTTAAATTATATTAAGTGTCTTGCGGTTCGAAGGGCATCACACTGGAGCTTATTCTTACAAAACATGTACACAATTGTATAACTAGTAAGAAGAAAAAAAAAAAAGAAATTAAAAATAATGACAAGCCCGCTGAGTTTCTTGCCGGATCTTCTCAGTAGCGGTCGCGTTCCGATCCGGTGGTAGTATATTTTTTTTGGAAATTGTAAACCTGACAATATGTAAGTGCCCTCTCAGGGTTTATGCATAATAAAATAATTTGAATTTGAATTTGAATTTGTGGCGCGCATCGTCGATTAGCGCGCCACACTCATGACATCCTGGGGCCTCTTCTCTTCCAATTCTGTGCAGGTACTTACCGAAGACCCCATGTCCGGTAAGCACCTAATTACGATACACAACTGCAAATCATAAGGCCTCGGATTTCTGTACCTACTAGCCAAAATTTTGTAAGGAATTTTATTTATTTATTTAATAACAATGTTTTACAATTACTTTGACAACTAAACTTATAAATACGACCAAAGCCTATATATTGGTTTAAACGCGTATTTGATTCCTCTTAAGTATTCTAATCAAGTAAACAGTAAAAATTAAAATGAAAGAAAGAAGAAAAATAAGTTTACAATAATAAAATGACGGTGCCCGCATAAAAACAGCAAACATAATACATCTCTTATGTGTGGGTAATTAGAAATAATGTTCCTTGTGTAGTTTGATAGTTTATATACAGAATGTTTCGTATAATAATGGATTTTTATTTATGTTAGAATTTAATTTAGTTATGTAATCAGTATGTTAATGAAATGTTGTTTTAGTTTATTTTTATAGTTATTGCAATTTATTTCTGTCTTTATTGTATGTGGTAGTTGATTAATTAACAGCGGTATTGTGTAACATAAAAGACGTTTTCCATAAAAATTTTGAAAGCTTTGTAGGAGTATTTGAGAAAAAAAAACTGGTTATATAGACAAGTACCTGGTAGTAAAATGTTATTAAAATCCGTCCAGCCATTTGGAAGATCACTCGAAACAAATAGACAGGCAGACGAAGAATTTTAAAGTGGTTTTAAGGAATGGATGTCGTGTAAATAATCGTGTGAGCAAGAAAAAACGTATTATTTTGACATTACAAAGAGACACTACAATTTTATTTAATTGTATAGATTAATAGTTCTATTGTATTTAGAAAAAAAATATTATAAAAGCGTGAAAGTGTCATTATTCATATTATTATTAATTAGAGTATGTGTACAAATTAAAAGCAAAACGTGAGGCAAATTTACAAGACCTAGTGTTACACTTGAAATTTTATAAAATACTGGCCGACCCAACAGACGCTGTTCTGTTCAAAAAGGAATTCTTTTTGAAATCGATTGCAGGGCCAGCTATCGGGTCCAAATATTAATCTAAACCATTCTCGAACCCACTTGAACACACATAAAAAAAATTCTTAAAAATCGGTCTAGCCGTTTAGAAGGAGTTCAATTACAAACACAGCTACAGAAGATTTATATATGTATATAAAGATCTTGCGTGTTGTCGAAATGTTTTTACTTTATTTTACAACACCCCTAACCAAATGACACATTTTTCGATTTCTGTCATATGAATAGAAACTGTTGTTTCTATTTAGATAGCAATTATTTATGGCTCTATTTTATTTCGCGCAAGTCTTTGTTTTTAGTAAATGAAAATAATATTAAGTTGTTACTTACAGCATTAGCTCATTGATGGCTCTGTCAAAATTGGTGCAGCCGTTTCAGAGATTTGTATTTTTTGCTTTATTACTTACATGGAGATCTCGATATTGTAATTTAATTTTGATATGCAAAGATTGATTGCACAGATGGTGTAGTGATTAAGATACCTACCGTGCCAGTGTCGTGGGTTCGAATCCCACGCGGGAGAACGCTTCGTGCGTACACAAATTGTTGGTCTGAGTCTGGATTTAATTTGTGTTCGTTAATTATATGTTTGTAAAGTCCCCCGTATTACAAGGATTATTTGCATAGTGCAGGGTGTTGTTTAAGAAAAAGAAAAAAAAAAGAATATAGAATATACATACATCCTTGCATCTACGCTAGGTATATATCCTTATTAATATTATAAATGCGAAAGTATGTTGTTTGTTTGTTTGTTACACTTTCACGCTTAAACCACCAAACCGATTTCTAAAATTCTTTTACCAATGGAAAGCCTTAATATCAGGGAGTAACATAGGCTATATTTTATCCCGGTATTCGCACAAGAACGGGAAGTACGCGAGTAAGGCGAATGAAACCGAAGCGAAGCGAGAGCGTGTTGCTAGTGATTAAATATTTCCCGCCGAGAGGCCGACCGCGTGAGGAAAGATCGACGTCCTCCCCGAGGGGGGGACGTCGGTCGATGAGGGGGTATTCCGTCGGGCCGACCACTGATGACAAGTAACCCTGCTCCGGTGGTCAGCCCAACGACGAAGGCGACGTGGTGTTCGGGTGGGTTGCGGGTGTGCGTGCTTACGCCCCTCTGTCGCCCCGGACGGAGGGGCGAGCGCGCCGCGAGGAGCGCGCCGACCGAACCGCACCCCAAAAAAAAAAAAAATAAAGTAATTAAATATTTCTCTGTAATACATTTTCTTTTACGTCGTACACGGTAGATTTTGAAATTTTTATGCTGTCTGGTTTCTTATATTTATTTTAAATGATTGGGAATGTTTAGGTGGCAACCCTACCCGATAACTGGGTTGCGTGTAGTGTCATCTCGGTGCGGCCGGATGTCACGGGAGCACCCGCGACATCTACTGCGGCGTGTGTTGAGTACACTTTTTATTTACAACTTAACTTACTATTTATTATTTATTATGTATATAATATTTCCGTGTGGTGACGGAGTAAGAATACAAATTCAAATTCAAATCCTTTATTATGCATAAACCCCGCGGGTGCACTTACATATGGTCACTTTTTTACATTTTACCTTACATTACTACCGGATCGGAACGCGACCGCACTGAGAAGATCCGGCAAGAAACTCAGTGGGCTTGTCTTCTTTTTTATTCATTTACTATTTTTTTTAAATAAGATAATATACAACAACATGTCTATTAATAGCTCCAGTGTGATGCCTTTCGAACCATCATACAATACAGTTATTAAATATACCGGGATAAAATATAGCCTAGGTTACTCCCTGATATTATAGCTTGCCATTGGTGAAAAAATGTTTTAAATCGGTCCAGCCGTTTTGAAGATTACCCAGAACAAACGGACAGACAGACAGACAAAATTTTTTTTAATCTGTATTTTAGGCATAGGTGTCGTGCAAATAACCGTGTGAGCATGAAAAAAGCCTATCATTTTGACATTACAAACAGACACTCCAATTTTATTTATTGGTATAGATTGTTCATTGATTTTCTTTCTTTATGATTTAAGTTTCTCTGGGTGGTGACGGAGTAAGAATACAATTCACCACCCCCACTCCTGTCCGTGGGTGTCGTAAAAGACGAATATGCAATATAATATGCATATAACATCTATGCAAGAGATGGAAAATCTATCTGATGATGGTATCCTTGGGAAATTGGTGGAATTCTTAAAATTTTGTAGGCAATTTTAACGTTTTTAGTTTATTGTTTGATGGCTTTTGTTAAAAATTATTAACATAAAGTGTCGAAATACTTTTAAAAGTAATGTTAAAAACCTCTTTATATTTTTCAAATGTGTTGACACCATTTGAATGCACAAACCGTCATAATTACCTATTTATTTTTTAAGAGTTGCGTACGTACGTGCAGCATAGAGACCTTGTACATTACGGAACGGTTCCGGCGTAAGCTCCATTAGGCTCCAATTGAAAGCCTTCATTTTTTGTGCACGGGCTTACCTTCAATGCGTTATTATTCTAAGACTGACCCCTACTTATTATATCGTGCAATATTACTAAACACTATTAATTTCTAATAATAAAGAATAGACGTAAAAATATATAGTGTGTTTTCAATTAAAACTCGAGTGCACAAAAACAAGTCAAAGTAAACTCATTTTAATTCGATCAAAAACAATAAATGTTTCGTCGGTTTGTTTGTCGCCGCGCGTAATTAAGATTGTTTGCGTTCCTCGTGAAACATGGCCGCGGTTCCGTTTCCGTCGGGACTTTTTTAATTTTTCATTTACGACTGGCTGTTTCAATTTTTCCTCTAATTTCTCATTAAACTTAGCTGCACGTTTGGCCCGGGGTATTCTTTTTTTAAATGTAAATTAGCAGCATAGATAATTAATGTGGTGATTTGTTTTCTTTTTTTGGTATTTGACTTATCTCAGATCCCTATTACGGCATTTCAAACATAAAAATAACGAACACAGATTATATCTATACTCATAATTTGAGAATGGCTGCCAGACTCATCATCATCTTGCTCTTATCCCAATTACTTGGGGTCGACGCAATATGTCATCTGTTTTGACATATTGCAAAAAGTTTCGGCAATGACTTTTATGACCGGCCGTCTGCCTGACGTCAACCCTCCTTGGGAATGTAATCGTTGACCCAAATGGTACCAGATGGAGTTGGTCCGGGTCAATCTAGGGCTCTTAGTCAGCTTTTACGACACCCACGAGCAAAGCAAGGGTTGGTAGTATTCGAAGCCGCTACCACACAGCACCAGACTATATAGGAATTATGAGTATAGATATATATCTATACTCATAATTCCATGATAAGGCGTAAAGAATCATATCTATGTCGACAAACCAGGTCAGCGTTCACGCTGTCCTTCCTGCACTGCTGCCATGGTCGCGGCAAGAATATTGACCAGGGCATGCGAAGTGGTAACTCGCCGAGACACTGTAGTCAATACATCGATTCAAAGAGCTCCGTAATAGGTAGCCAGAAGACACACATTCCGTTCTTAGCGCTACGCCTTTACTTTATTTGAACACATGTCATATGTTCCTGAATCCTGCCTAAGATTCAACGTTAACCTATGTCAGCTACGTTACTAAAACTAAAGAACCCGGCAAAATAGGAAAACATATTAAGCACTATCTTTATCCATCTTCCTATTGTTCTTTTTGTAGATTTTTTTTATTGCAAACGGTGGCAAACGAGCAAACAGTTCACGTGATGGTAAGTGATACTGCCGCTCATGGACCTTTGCTAGGCCGCTGCCTACCGTGAAGAAAGTGAAGGGAGTGTGAATGCGTGCAATGAGGTTTGGTGATAGGTACTAGAGGCATCACCAAAACCCACCACACGCAAACACCCTCAGAAAATTGGGCTGGAATATATTTAGTACTTTCTCTGCGTTACATTATAATAATAATAATACTTTATTGCTCTTTAAGTATGCAGTAGGTACATTGTTAGTTACATTATATAGATTAAAGTTACTTTCTACAATTAAATGGGTGCAGTTCTGTTTTCCTTACTAGGGTTCAAAGAAACCTGTGAAAAGGAATGACAGTTCCGTTCCCCTATGGATAAGGGTTTATACTTAGAATAATAACGTATAGAAGGTAAGTTCACGCACAAAAAGTGAGGCATTTCAATTGGAGCCTAATGGAGCTTACGCTATTATATAAAAAATATTTTAAACACGAGTAAAAATAATATGAATAATAACTTATTGAATAGAATCCGTACCACATCGAGACATTTTCTATTCCCAGCAAAACTACGTAAAGCTACAACTACGAAAATAACGACAAGATATCTGAGATTTAAATTTCTATTCTATTCGCACGCATAGCGATAATAGAATAAAGCTGATTCCTTTGAAAATAAGGAACCCTTTATGTGAATTTTATATTGTTCGTGTATTACGCTGTTTGAATAAATTTGTAACTATAGAATGTACTTAAGTATATATATTTTATGTATTACTATGTATGACGGTATATCTTTTATTAGGTACTATAATATCGCTTCAGATTGTTACCTGTTTTGACAGATATAAATTGATAAATTACAGTTTAAAAACTGAAAAACACGCTTACAAGTTACTAGTCAAATAATTACTAGTACTACCTTGAGATAGTCTTTGCTGCATTTTGCTAAGCTGCCCGAATCATAGAAGTTTCGAATTTCGCACATGCGTAGTTCGCAATCTAGCTCTATCTCTCTTGCTTTTATGCAAAATTTTGCTTTCTAAATCCTGGCGAATCTAATCAGGATATTCGGTTATTTTGATTCCATTATTCCATTATCATGGTCCTTTGACGAGTGTGCACTGTTCGTTCAAACTGGGACAAAATGACGTTTAAAGATTCCGTTACATACATAGATACATATATATAGGTGAAACTAATGAAAGCGTGTTAAAAAGTGGATATCTATTTCATTTTAAAACACCCTTATGCTGATTTTAACTAACCGATTCACTAACTTTTGCAATCAACTCAATCTAAAATAACACATGTGGGTATTTTTCCTTTTTCCGTTTTCACTGAATTTTTTCTAAATTCCCGCCACGTATGACAAGTGTCGTTCCGTTTAAAACCGTGAACGAGCGACAATAGTTCGCTGGCCGATTTCATCGACACATGCTCCGTTTCATTTCCGTTGCACTCTGTACGCGATGCGAGAGGTTTTTTAACAGGACCATTGTAAAAAAAGTTTCACTATTACGCGAACTTGATTTGACCAAGAGTATTAAAAACCATGGAGTTGATTTGGTATCTATTTTTTAGTATTATTTCTTATAATAATATTATGAAATCGGTCTAAGTTCCTCTATTCTACCGAAGATAATTATAAAATGTAAACAAGGAAACCGAGTCCTAATATTGCATACTCTGTGGTTCACTATCTTGAACTATGGCATGCCGTAAAATGTTCGAATATCTTCAGGCTAAATCGATGGCTTGTAGACATCTATGGTTCATGTAATATTTAGGTAGTATCTATAGTTTTATCAGAGAGACGCTCTGTTATCATGGAGGCGGCTCGGTGCCGACCTGACGCTGCCGACCATCGCCAGGGAGTTGCTCGACAGCGTCAGGAACTTGGACGCGGTCGCCGCCTTCTGTGAGGCCGTAATTTCACGGAAGGAGGCGGCGGATCGTGCGCGAGAGGAGCGCCTCTTCGGCAACACGTTTCGCCGCTGGCGACTCGGGCGGCGCAGGCACGAGTACCTGCGCCTGATACCGCCATAGCCGAGGCCGCGGGTGACCGCACCGGGGAATTTAGTCCGTCACCCGCAGAAAGGCTGACCGCGCGACGGCGACCCACGTCCCGGGACAGGGACGTCGAGAGGTGAGGGTACCCGAAAGAGTATACCGTCGGGCCGACCATTGACGACAAGTCACCCTGCTCCGGTGGTCGGCCCAACGACGAAGGCGACGTGGGTATGGGTGGGTTATAGGCCCGCGCGCCGTCTTTTCGTCGCCCCGGACGTAATGGACCGCGTGTGCGCTTACCATAGCCCACCCATAAATAAAAAAAATAATCATGGAGGCTGCTAGTGGCAGGCTATTAGGAAGGGCACAGCATCCAGTATCCAGACATTGTACGGACGCCCATGCGGCTTTCGACAGAGGTTGATCTTAGGGCCGAATCTGTGATATATCATCTACGATTGGGCGTTGCAAAGCAGTCTCCTTCGCGCCCTGGGCGTAATTTGCTACACTGATGGCACGCTCGTTACAGCCCGGGGTGCGATCCTAGGTGAGCTGGGATGTCACATTAAGCGGCATGCCTGGCAACTCTCGGTACCAAGGTAATTGTGACTGCCATAGCATTTTGTAGAGACCACAGAGGGCCATAGCGGTCAAGGCCATACGTGGATACCGCACCATGGTGATGGAGGCCGTCTGTGGCGCGCACTGTCCGTGGGACTTGGAAGCGGAGATGCTTATTAATTTTTACTGGCGTATTCGGCGACGCTGGCGGCTACGTCTCGGCCCGTGAGCTGGCTGTTTAACAGGGTACCTCCGATCGGGACCTCAATGTCTGTTGGATAGTCCGGCTGGAGACGCCTCGGTTCGGTGTTCAGACTGTTAAGGTCTTCCGTCGGTTCTGATGGAGTGGTTGGGATTTTTCCTTCCAACTGGTGTAGTCCTTTATGAGGCATGGTTGCTTCCCTAAGTACATGCGCTCGATCGCGAGGACGGAGAGGCCACTACTACGACTGCGACAAGGACAAGGCGTCGCACACGCTCAAGGCTTGCGTGGCTTGGGTAAAGCAGCGTCGTGAACTTTTCGCAATCATTGGTGCCGACTTGAAGCTGCCAATCATCGTAAGGACGATGCTCGATGGTGTCAGGTACTGGGACGTAGACACCGTCTTCTGTGAGGCAATAGTCTTCCAGAATTCCTCTACGATGACAAACCATAGCTTACCAAAAAAAAGATATGTTCTGTTTTGTTCATTCATTGTAGGGACAAATGACTCCCTCTACAAAACTATTATTAAGCTATTGAATTTGACCTCTGCCTTCCGATTTTCTTTAGCCTATATATTTCTACACTTAAATTTGCTGTTCCTTGTAATTTCATGTTCCGTGTGGTGACAGAGTAAGAATACAATTCATCACTCCCTTTTCTACCCGTGGATGTCGTAAATGATGACAAAGGGGTATAATATGCATATTACGTTTATGGAAGAAAAGGAAATCTCGAATTGAATCCCTGTACCAACCCGTCTGACCAACTTAGTACATTAGGTCAATAGCTCTCCAATTGAGGAGGAGGTTCGAGCCCAGCACTAGGACGTATGTGAGCCGAAATGATGATGCTAATAATTTCAGTTAGTTTCTCTTGTACTTATACCATTATTCCCAATGCAAACAAAATAATGTTAAAATTCAACAACCCAATACATCTCCTTGTTCAATGCGGTTAAGGCAAATTGAAAAGCACACTCGAAAACCCCTTTAGTGTCATGTGAAGGCCGCACAATAGAATACGTAGCAACCACCCTCATGAACAGTTTCAGAACGCGATTTATCAATTTAAAATGTCGACTTTTATAAAATGTACATGTCTAGATTATACTGCGATTATTTACAGTAAATAACACAGGAGTATTTTAAAATATTAAACGTTATTTTAGTCATAATTTAGTTATTTTGGCATTTAGGAGTGGTAGGACCACACTGTCGACAGTTATCTGTCTACAGCCGCGGGCCGGTCCGTCCGGGGCAGTACCATGCTCTCGCAGAAAATTGACGTCTGAGTAGTAGCAATTTGTTACTGCGCTTCGTTCGGTGAGCGAGAGAGCCGGAAGCCCAACTTTCTGAGGGTGATTGCATGTGGAGGGTTTTGGTGGTGCCCTTGGTATCACCGAGCCTCAATGCACGCATTCACACTCCCTTCGCTTTCTTCGCGGTAGGCAACGGCCTTGTAAAGGTCCATGAGCGGCAGCAACACTTACCACCAGGTGTACTGTTTGCTCGTTTGCCACCGTTTGCAATAAAAAAAAAAAAAAATGTATTCTTTGTGCTAACACCGATTTTTTTTTCCGACACCAGCCATTTTTATAAATAAGTCGGTAGGTACATACTAGTATATCGGTACTTCTTTTTCTATAATTTCAGCTCATATATGACCCTAGTGCTCAGCTCGAGGAGGAGGAATTGGGAGGGAAATTGGTCTACTTTATTACGTTGGCTAGACAGGTTGGTATGCGATTATATTTCGAGTTTTCCCACTCATATGTATCATCTCTTATTCGTCTCTTTCAACACATATGTGCAAAAAAAAGTTAATTGTATTTTTATTCCGTCACTACATGAACTGCGAATGTTTTTAAGAAGATATAATTAACCGGTAAAAATTATAGACACATGACAATAATTTGTGGATCGCAGAAAACATCAACAACATCGCCTTTTTTGGGATTAGAACTTGTGAGACTTGGCACGGTAGTGTTATATCTTAACGGCATCTTAACGGCATCGCTTCGGTTATAGGTTATAGTCGTTTTACCCGCATAGTTCCCGTTCCCGTGGGAATACCGGGATAAAATATAGCCTAGTTTACGCCCTGATATTATAGCTTTCCATTGGTGAAAGAATTTTTGAAATCGGTCCAGCCGTTTTGAAGATTACCCGGAACAAACAGACAGACAGACAGACAAACAAAAATTTTTTAATTGCTATTTTAGGCATAGGTGTCGTGCAAATAACCGTGTGAGCATGAAAAAAGCCTATTATTTTGACATTATAAACAGACACTCCAATTTTATTTATTGGTATAGATAGGACGATATACAATCTGTTTTATGCGGATGCGGTTTTGTTATTGTATTACGTCCACAGATATAATTGAAATATTTAAAAAAAGGTATTATAATTTCCGTGTGGTGATGGAGTAAGAACACACTTCAGCACTATATTACCCGTGGACGTCGTAAAAAACGGCTAAGGGATAGAATGAGCATATAACATCTGTGCAAGAGAAAGAAAACTCGAACTAAAACTCTGATCAGCGGCGTATAGTTGTTTAATTGCCCTCCTGTTGTGGAGGAGGTTCGAGCCCAATAGTGGAACGTGTATGAGCTGAAATGATGATGATGATGAGGATAATGATTGGTATATTAAACATCATCTTGAAAATCCTCGTAGCTTTTATTATTCTTTACACTGTACTAATATTGGTTTTAATACTACAAGTTAGGCAGAATATAATTTTAAAATGACATGATTAAATACTATCTGACTTCTTCAATCCAAATGGATAGTGATACCAAGTCTTTCGCTTTTGAATTTATTAATATTATCACTTTATCTAAAGTCATTGTTCGTCGGTAAGTTAAATCATTGCCTTCAACAGTATTACGGGCGCGTTAACAATGGCATTGTCTCAAAACTTTGGTATAACAATCCACATATGAAACACTATTAAATTATAGTTGTCACACTTTAGCACTTCCTCAGCATTTCATTACTTAAATACCATCCAAGTTATTTAATGTAACACTAAATATTAAATGTAGTATTACAGTATTGATTAAAAAACTAAAATATTGAATGTAAGACCGCTACATGACTTAACACGTTCATGTGAAAATCCTTGAAAATGATTATCGCACTCAGCAACCACAGATTAAAAATTAACAAAAGTTTTTATATAAAATCTATGTGTTTATGCTCTATAATGGCTATTTATAATATCTCATGAAAATTAACATCTAACTGTAATAATGCCACTTGAAGAATAACTTGAATTATATAAACTCACCTTAACAATTAAACTCAAAAAATGTAACAAAGGCACGGACAATAAGTCTGTGGACCATCAACAAAAAGAAGTAGAAAAAAAATATCTCATGAAATATGAGTTGTATCAACCGGAGTTTTCTTGCCGGATCTTTCTCAGTGTGCCCGCGTACCGATCCGGTGGTAGTATATTAGTTTAGTTAGGTTTAAATTAACAAATTGTTATAATAATTGCTACAAATTTAATAATTTATAATTACTAACCATTAACAATATAACTTTTTCACATAGAATCATTTTCTTCTTGTACTGGCAATAAATTTGTACTAAAGGATCAAAATTTAATAAATTTAATAACCAATTTTCTGTATCGGGTAGATAATTATAAATGTCTGTAATAACGATGACTTGTTGGACGTGAGACACCTTAATCCGCCCGTAACCATGAATGCTGCAAAGTGTTCGAAATGTCGGGCAATCATAAATCAAATACAAACGCGGTATAATCCGTAAAAGTAGTTTTATTTACAACTAGCAATCCGCCCTCGCTTCGCTTCGGTTATAGGTTATAGTCGTTTTACCCGCGTAGTTCCCGTTCCCGTGGGAATACCGGGATAAAATATAGCCTAGTTCACGCCCTGATATTATAGCTATCCATTGGTGAAAGAATTTTTGAAATCGGTCCAGCCGTTTTGAAGATTACCCGGAACAAACAGACAGACAGACAAAAATTTTTTAATTGCTATTTTAGGCATAGGTGTCGTGCAAATAACCGTGTGAGCATGAAAAAAGCCTATTATTTTGACATTACAAACAGACACTTCAATTTTATTTATTGGTATAGACTAGCAACCCGCCCTCGCTTCGCTTCGGTTATAGGTTATAGTCGTTTTACCCGTGTAGTTCCCGTTACCGTGGGAGTACCGGGATAAAATATAGCCTAGTTTACGCCCAGATATTATAGCTTTCCATTGGTGAAAGAATTTTTGAAATCGGTCCAGCCGTTTTGAAGATTACTCGGAACAAACAGACAGACAGACAGACATATTTTTTTTAATTGCTATTTTAGGCATAGGTGTCGTGCAAATAACCGTGTGAGCATGAAAAAAGCCTATTATTTTGACATTACAAACAGACACTCCAATTTTATTTATTGGTATAGATATCATGAAATATGTTTGTGACATAGTCCATAGCATACGTAATGACCTCTTGATATAGAACGGGACTGCGGGTGTGATCCATCATAACGTTTTATTCAATTACGACCCTCCGATGAGAGCCCGGGCATATCCAATTATTGCCACACTCATTATAATTATTGCACTTGATACTCTTTTATACTGTCTTTACTGTATACTAGCAATCCGCCCTCGCTTCGCTTCGGTTATAGGTTATAGTCGTTTTACCCGCGTAGTTCCCGTTCCCGTGGGAATACCGGGATAAAATATATCCTAGTTTACGCCCTGATATTATAGCTTTCCATTGGTGAAAGAATTTTTGAAATCGGTCCAGCCGTTTTGAAGATTACCCGGAACAAACAGACAGACAGACAGACCGACAGACAAAAATTTTTTAATTGCTATTTTAGGCATAGGTGTCGTGCAAATAACCGTGTGAGCATGAAAAAAGCCTATTATTTTGACATTACAAACAGACACTCCAATTTTATTTATTGGTATAGATTATATAGATACCTATTATGATTTTTTGTATTTATACGTCTTCTTGTTTAGCTCGAGTCTTCTCGGTCGGATTTTTTTTAAAGACAACAGCCTGTACTAATTATATATTCCTTGTATTGCGGGGGACTTTACAAACATATAATTAACGGACACAAATTACATCCAGACTCAGAACAACAATTTGTGGATCACACAAAGTTTTGATCTCCGTGGGATTTGAATCCGCGACACTAGCACGTTAGGTCGGCATCCTAATCACTACGCCATCTCTGCAGTCCAATTAAAAAAAAAATGACTTATAACACTGCGCTCTTCAAATGTCTTAGTATATAATTGTATTTTGTTTTCCTTTTCTTGCATAGATATGCGTATTATATCCCTTAGTCGTCTTCTACAAAATCCAGGTGTGAAAGAGGATAGTAAATTGTGTTCTTACTCTGTCACTGTAAGAAATAGTTTTTCTCCCCTATACTAATTTAATTTATTAACACAAATCGATATTCGTCGTAAAAACTGGGCTAAGAAAGCCCGAGAGAAGTGAGCAGCACTGCTATCTTAGGAAACTAATTTAAGCTGCTATCGCCAACCCGCCTGTCAGGTGTGGCGATTATTACATCTATATATGTATTAAGTTGTGTTAGTTACACTATTTATAACTCAAGAATGGCTGTACCGATTTGGTTGAAAATCGGTGGGGAAGTAGCTTAGAATCAGGAGACGGACATAGGATACTTTTTATCCCGTTCAATCGCGTTCCCGTTTCCCGTTCGATAAAATGTCAAAGAAACGTAGTATAACAAAAACGCATTTGATATGTAATAACAAAACGCAAATGACAGCTAAAAGTAATTTTGTTTATAGTTAAGTATGGTTGAACATTTGATAATTATAATTTTGTCAGAAATTATAATGATTATTGATCAGTAGTTTGTATTCTCTTTGAATCATCATTAACAAAGCCGCGACCAAGACGATCGAATCTTGCCGGACAAAGCTGTAATGGTTCTTCCAGAGACTATATTTTCGGAAATTTAGAAAATATATTTCCGAAAAAAGGTACGAAGTTCGCCGGGTCACCTAGTTCTTCTACAAAGAAGCCAAGCAAAATTCAATGGTATATATACTAAACTTGTAACTAAACTTGTAATAATTGTTAAGATCTCTATCTGTGTACAACACCTTTTAAATTGATTGTACACAATCGTCAAACATGAGATTAATGTTCTAAGCCCCACATGTTTTGTTTGACTTTCTCACCCACCTAACGTACACCACATTAATAATTGCACAGCTCCTTGACAGTACAAATTCGTCATACAACAACTAAACACAAATATCAGAATCAAATCTTTTAAGTCTTTACGCAGAAAGGCTTAAAGTCGATTTTAATATTTTCTACAGTCACAATTAAGTTTGTAATACAGAGTATAGTTGATCACCCCCGCGGGGGCCATACGTCATCAAAGCGAGGGACGACATTGGACAGTTTAAATTTCGAATTATACTCAATCCATTTTCGAAAATATCCAACGCCATAATTTTTAATTGTAACAAAACATATTTTTGTGTATATATTTTTATTTTCTAGTTATAGTGAAAGCTTCATATGGTGGCCTTATATTATATTCAATGTGTTAGCGTTCTAAAGCTTTACATTTCATATAATGTGATGCTGAAGAAGTGCTAGTGTGTAGTGAATATGATATGTATGAACAGTGCTTTAAACGTTTTCGTTTTCCACTAAAATTTATAGAAGATACAATTTTAACAGCGTGTTTATGGCACTGCTTAGAGCGTCAATTTGATTTACTGACAGACAATGACTTTAAATGAAGTGGTCCCACTATCCCACTAATCCTACTATCCTACCATTCTACTATCCTATAAATGCCGCAATTTTACTATCTGTAGGATTCTACTAATATTAGATATATATGTGAAAGTGTGTTTAGATGTTTGGCTGTTTGTTACGCAATCACGCATAAACCGCTCAACCGATTAGAACAAAAATTGCCACATAGGACATTTGCCGGATTATCACAAAAGATGCTTTTTTTCTTAGTAAAGTGTTTTTTTGGGATAATTGTTCAACGTTGAATTACTGTTTACCTGGACGAAGCCACCGATAGAAGCCAGTAATTTGTTAATAAAAATTTGGCGTAAAGGTGTTAGTAACTATGCCATAAAAATCATGGAAACCCAATGTGGCCATGAATACCTACTATCACCACTAATATTGCTTTTCGGTGCCAAGATCTGTGCCAATTCCATCAGTGTAGTTGTCAAGCATTAGGTACGTTCCTAAAGAGGATGGACGCAGGCCGGTCATAAAAATAATAAAATCGTCAAGTTCTGACCTTCTTCCACTATCGTTTGATGAAGAAAATATGATGTAGCACATTTTTTTGGCCTATCTCTGCCCGTATGGCGACGGGATAAAAAAAACAAACTTGGTTGTCTGTAAAGTCGGTTTACAGACGATAGTTTAACGTGACAACGTCATAATAAAACATTGATGAAATGACTGCATACTTTTATGAATAAAATTGAATCAGCGTAACGGGACAATGAGCGTAACTGGTCGATTTTTCGTGCATGCAGTCATCGTTCATCGATTTATTAGACGTTGTCACGTCAAAATACAATTGTCGCCACCCCTTTCTTGCCCGTGGAAGTCGTAAGAATCGGCTAAGGGTTCACCAGGAGAGCGGGCAGCAGCTCTCTCCTCCGAACTGTATAACATCTTACTGTGATTGCCAACGCGCCTGCCAAGCATGGCGATCACGGCATCATCCCCTTTTTTGTAAGGGAGGCTTACGTCCAGCAGTGGACGGCGATAGGCTGCATGATGATGATGATGATGCCTCTTTTTCTCCTGTAGGCTATAGATTAATCATTCCATTATCTCAAAACTCCAGCAAAAATTTGATAATTTAATATTTGATTCTTTATTTTTGCAGTGGTTTTCGTAAAACTAAGGATTGTTCTCTAAACACACCTTCGCCGCCATTTGTCACGTCACGTCCCGAGTATGTATGCCACGGGTACACAGGCTCTATATGGACGTCGGACGCGAATTTGTTATCTATTTAATAAGTCTTCTGGACTAGTAACATGTACCGTGTCCCAGTATTAAGAGTGGTAGGACCACACTGTCGACAGTTATCTGTCTACAGCCGCGGGCCGGTCCGTCCGGGGTAGTACCACACTCTCGCAGAAAATCGACGTCTGAGTAGTAGTAATTTGTTACTGCGCTTCGTTCGGTGAGCGAGAGAGCCGGAAGCCCAACTTTCTGAGGGTGTTTGTGTGTGGAGGGTTTTGGTGGTGCCCTTGGTATCACCGAGCCTCAATGCACGCATTCACACTCCCTTCACTTTCTTCGCGGTAGGCAGCGACCCTGTAAATGTCCATGAGCGGCAGCAACACTTACCATCAGGTGTACTGTTTGTTCGTTTGCCACCGTTTGCAATTAAAAAAAAAAGTGTCTGCCGAAAGTTTGGTCGGTTTTATAATTAGTTTGAAGATATAAGGATAGTGCGCGTATTATAAGGTAAAAGTAAAAAAATATGGTCTACACAAATGTCTAAAATCTGAACAGTCGGCGAATCATAGTGCGTGTACTCTAGTAACTTAACCCGACCAAATAATTGTCTAATTGAAAGTTTGTCGCCAGTGGGGACTTTAAGATACGTTGATAAACTCACAGTTCGCTGTTAGGTTAGGTTACGTTAGGTGGAATAAAAAGCAAACACTATCACATTACTATGCAAAAAAAATATTTAAAATATAATTTAACTACCACAAACTGTGATACTATTAAGTTGGCAATAGTGTTTAAAGTATTCCTGTGGGGGCAAAGCGCAAAGGGCACGACATTTGGCGATGGGGTCGCGACCTTTGCAGACGATATGGCAATGATTCCGCAAAGGGCGTAAACTATATAAAATCTATGCGGTCGCTTTTATAGTTCTGACATTTTTTGCCTGTTTGACTTTATGAAGACTGTTCTAGATGCGTTCAACTATAAATAATTTATGTTATCTGTATCCCCTCAGAGAACGCCGATAAGATTTTTGATGTGAAACATCTATAGACGAGGGTGAACTAGGGGTGAGGCGTATATACTGGCACAGGTCTGTAAACCCGGTATGAGCTTAGCAGTATGCGCACCCGGTATGTGCGGCAGAAGCCCGGTCGCATCCGTGGGGTTTTACGGGTTTCGCACCTGCTACGCACCGAATGAAATTGTCTGACGATATGGGCCGTACGTACTCATATTTGGTCATAACTTCGACTTGTTCTACCTGCACATCGTCACAACCGCCGACGCCACATCGTCCAATAAATTTGGGCCATATAGTATACAAAATTACCAACATAGTTACAACCTACCGATTGTGACCACATTGAAAGGTACACGTAACTTAGGCATTCAACAGTACGTTGAGACAAAATTATTATTAGATTTTAAAGTAGATAAACAATATAAACTACGCCTCAGAGGTTACGAATTTATAAGATTATCAAATTGTAAATATACCGTGATGTGACGGAGTGAGAATAGAATCTACTCCGATTTTGATATCCCTATGACAGTTGTGCAAGAGAAGGAAAACTCAAAATAAAACACTATACCAACATATTTAACCAGCGTGGTAGTTATCCCAATAATTACGGCGTATCCCGATCATGCCAGTATTGGACATAATTATTAGCTGTATTATTATTATTATCTTGTATCTCCTTTTGGTTCACGGATATCTTTTAAGGGAAGATACCCGATCCTTTGAAAGGCTTACATGGAGATATGGATCCAGCACGCAGAGGCCTTTGGAGAAATTTAATGTTAAAATGGGATGGGATGTCTACCGATGACACTCCACGTTTGCACACAACACTCGTGAACTGCCAACGGTAGGTGTAAAACTATTGTGCAATTATGATATCTAAAACCTGATTATGGGGTTGTGAGGTTTGATGGACTGCATTAAATGAAACTATTGATTTAAAACTGTCATCTGCCTTCAATACCTTATACGTTTTGAACTTTGGTAGACGGTGACTCGCTAACTCACTGAATGCCCCCCCCCAAACGGTCCCCACAGACACGCAGGCCATACGGGCAACAGGGGGCAACATTGGTGCAAGTGGCTTGGGGTGTCGAGCGGTGCGGCGCCGGTTTCACCATCGCAAGTCCCCGATAAACGAAGATCCGCAGTGGTTTTCCCGTACTTATTTATGCCCTTGAAAATGACACTTCCACCCCCGAGCATATAGCTCTGGCGACCCCTCTCTGATCAGCCACTTAAGGCAAGCCAGAGTTGAGAGTCCTGCGGGCACTCTTCGATTTCCACTCCAGTCAGCCAATAAAGGCGAGCTGGATACGAGGCCCTGGCCGACTCTCTGGGGCACTCAGAACCGCAGTGTCGCCACTCACATTCAGCACGTCACAACCTGCCCTGAGGTTTATGGGCTTTTCTATAAATCTTGTGATACATTTTTCTTTTATATCAAAAGAATTTGAACTATTATTATTATTAAATAATTATTGAAAATAATTATTGAAAATAATTTTTGGAAATATTGTTATATTTTGAACCACTTTTTTCATGAAAAAATAATCTATAACTAGCACATTTGATCATGTGATGATTCTGCACGCCGTGTTTCTGCACGCCGCGTTCCTACACTTCTTCTCTTAATTAGTCTAATCGGGTTTTCTATTGTAGACAAATTCGAGCCCAGAGAACCAGCGGGACACATAGGTTAGCTAAGAAGATTATGATGATAAAGATATCTCTCTTCCTTAAAATTATATTGTATTTTATAATAAACGCTAACAAATCGAGATTATCTTCATAAATCGCGATGCCATTATTGCATATACCACAGTCTTCTTGAGTCATTATCTCAAAATTAGTAATAAGTATCCTATAAAATAACGACCAAAACCCACTGATCTATGCATCTTTATCTGAATAGAAACATTTTTACTAAAATAATTTTACAGCAAAGTTTTACTTAAACTGGTTGCTTCAGATAGTAGTAGTAAGTATCTTTGGAATATAATCTTAATCAACTAGGAAATAAGGGTTGTAATAATATAAATGGATGTAAAGATCATGAAAGAACCCTTTCTTTTCAAGATAATTACAGACACCTGTGTCTGAGTCAAGAAATTGGATGGTAGATATGAATGACGCTTTTGTTTTATTACTGTTATTACTTTTATTTGAACAAATTTTACTCAATATTTTGACGAGCGAATTTACGCGGTGGTGTTTTTGGGATCTGGTTCAGCTATTATGTAATTAAGAGTTATATTATACTGTTCGAAGGCCATTACACTGGATCTAATAAACTTACTAAATGTCTTGTATGCCTGTAATTGATTATATTAATGTGGTGACGGAGTAAGAATACAATTCACCACTTCCTCCCTTGCCCGTGGATGTGGTAAAAGACTATACGCATATAACATGTATGCAAGAGAAAGAAAACTTGAAATGAATCCTTATACCAACCCATCTGCGCCCTAGCCGAGGCCGCGGGTGATTGGACCGGGGAATTGTCCGTCATCCGCAGAGAGGCTGACCGCGCGACGGCGACCGACGTCCCAGGACGTCGATAGGTGAGGGTACCCGAAAGAGTATTCCATCGGGCCGACCACTGACGACAAGTCACCTCTGCTCCGGTGGGGCCCAACAACGAGGTGACGTGGGTACGGGTGGGTTATGGGCCTGCGCGCCGTCCTTTCATCGCCGAGGACGGGATGGACCGCGCGTGCGCTTACCGTAGCCCACCCATAAAAAAAAAATACCAACCCATCTGACAATTATGGACATGCGTCTGACCATTATGGTCTCCTATTATGTAGGAGGTTCGAGCCCAACATTGAAATATATATGAGCCGAGATGATATAATGAATGATATAATGATTTCTGATCTGATCACGCGAGTACATATCTATACATCTATACAAATAAATAAAATTGAAGTTGTAATATCAAAAAACTGGGCATTTTTAAGCTTTTTTTTTAGGGGGGACACCTATGCCTAAAACACAGTTTAAAATTCTTTTGTCTATCTTTTTGTTTCAGGTAATCTTCAAAACAACTGGACCGATTTTGATAATATTTTACTACCAGATAGCCGTCTATATAAGGAGTAATTTATGAAACGAACGGTTGCTGGTTTGAAATAAAACTGTTTTTAAGGTTTTTGATTTGATGTTTCAAACACTTTTCAGCGTTTACGGTCACGGGAGAACCATGTCTTTCTCTTTTTACCCACTCTTATTTTATTTAAAAGACGTCAATAATAACACTAGAAACGATAGACAAATCCGCTGGGCTTCTAGTCGATTTTTCTCAATGGCAGTCGTATTCCGCGCTTATTTAATTATTTTAAGGTAAATTTTAAAATTGACAATATGTAATGTGGCTTCGTGTGGCTTATAGGTACATGTAAATGATTTTGACTATGAATATTTGCATGGCATATCTAGAAATGATATATTTAAATTCGTATCACTAGTGGTCAGTTGTGTGGGACGAAGTAAAAATTTACAATTTACCACTCCCTATCTTGCCCGTGGATGTCATAAAAGACGACTAAGGGATATAATACGCCTATAACATCTATGCAAGAAAATGAAAAGTCGAAATAAAACTCTACACCAATCTGTCTGACCAGCACGGCATAGTAAGGTCGATTTCCCTCCCATTGTGAAGGAGGCTCGAGCCCAACAGTGGGATGTATGTGAGCTGAAATGAGACAGTCTGCAGCTTAAATCCCTGCCTTAGGAAGTCCTATCCTCAGTTCTTAAATCCATTTACTCCAATTCTGAAGCTACAGTAGGTAGCGTCTTGGTTGAACCACTGATATTGCTAAAGACCATGAGCATTAGTTACTATTCACTATTGGGTTAGCTGCTGG
This sequence comes from Lymantria dispar, assembly GCA_032191425.1. Lineage (NCBI taxonomy): Eukaryota > Metazoa > Arthropoda > Insecta > Lepidoptera > Erebidae > Lymantria > Lymantria dispar. The sequence goes on along the minus strand of CM063452.1, from coordinate 8,954,502 downwards.
CTCGCCACCCAGCAAAAAGAAAGACATAATCATGACCATAGACTTTCAAGACAACTTCAATTTCTTCATCATCATCTATGCTCATATATGTACATTCCATTGGTCAGCTTACCCTCCCAAAATAAAAGGGGTAATTGATTCTATTTTGAGCCCATCCCTGTATATACGCCATCTTTATATTGTCGTTTAGTACGACACCTTGGAGTAAGATTGGGGCTAGTGAATGTCATTCTTACTCTCAATCACACGGATTCCATCGTCATTAGCTATCTTCCTAAACTAATTGTCTGAAAAAAATGTGAGGAATATAGAAAAATACATTTAACTACGAAACGGGTTAAATAATGATTAAGCATACAACTACATAGTTTCTATTGTACAAGGAAAGAAAAATTGACATTTAACCAGTCAAATCGAAACGTAGACGCATTTAAACGATTGCACACAAAGGGGTAAGGGTTTCGTAAACAAATCGCCAACTCGACTGTAAATATCTCTCGGCGACTTATAAAAAACACGACATAACACTCACTTAGAGGGGAGATATGAAAATGTCATTATTATTTTCATCGTAATTATTATAAAGAGAAAAAGATGTGGAATTTATAGAATAATATTGTTAACATCTTATGAGTTGGGATGAAAATAATGTGAGGAAAGTTTTAAGTATGAATGTTGAAGGCTTTAGGGGTAAGGGAAGACCAAATACAAGATGGATGGAGTGCGTGAATAGATAAAGAGTGAAGACAGAGAAGACGTCGAGATGGAAGGAGAAGACAGATTGCGTCGATCCCAATTAATTGAGATAAGAGCAAAATGATTCAATGCCCACTACCATTTACTTGGCCGTGGGAGAGGTCGAAATCGGCTGAGGGCACAGCAGCAGCTCTCACACAGGGCAGTAGCTATCTCTTGGGAACCATATAAGACCGCCTAAAACTGAATGATGAAGATTGTGCCTTTGGGTATATCTAAGTTTATTAGTTCAGACGAGCAAGCAGCCCACCTGATGGTTAGCGGTAAATGAAGGTTATTAACCTCTGTAATATCAAAAGCATAGTCATCTTCTTCTTCTTTTCTTGTCTTGGCAATCAGCTACTAATACGAGCCATTTTTTTGCCAGTGTCGAGTTATAGTTTTCTTTTCAAGTTATCAGTTTCTTCATTTCAGTAATGGTTCGGCAGTAGTCAAAGTGTCGCCTTCAACAGTGTAATGGCCACTGTTAAGGGTATCTGCCGAGAATTTTGGTGGAAACAAAAATGTACGTGTAGAAGTTTTATATCATATTCACTACACCTCAGCAGTTCTGCCGCTATATATTACATAAAATGCCATCAAAATTAATTAATATAACACGTTAAAACACTAAGATATTGAATATAATACAAGAACACCACATGACACTTCCAGATTCCCGCCAAAATCCAAAAGCATTTTTTTTGTGTGGGCTATTGTCAGCGCACCCGCCGTCTGGCCCTATAACCCACCGTAGTACGTCGCCTTCGTCATTGAGCCGACCATCGGTATCGAGCTCCTTGTCCTCCGTGGTCAGCCCGACGGAATACCATGAAGGGTACCCTCTCCTCTTGACGTCCCTTTCCCGGGACGTCGGTCGCCGTCGAGCGGTTAGCCCTTCTGCGGGTAACGAACTAATCCCTGGTCCTGTCAACCTCGGCCTAGGTCACTGTCTACCCTATAGTGAGGTTTGGTTCTCCAGTTATCTTCCTCTCCAAATTAAGCGTAGTAACATATTGCTACTAATGTCGATTTTATGCCTTCCTTCTACATTCGTCATTATTATGACAATTCACACGTTCGATTTCTACTCGAACCTACTCCTTGTGCGATTGGTAAAAGCTTGCATTTTGAGTGTTACTTTTCTTACATAGATGTTCTCTGCATACAATCGTTACAATCGTCGTCGTTTACGACACTGACGGTCATGAAAAGAGGTGATGGGGGATATTCTTACTCCGTCACCACACTGACCCCACCACTAGAATTCGTAGTACTTAATTTTGCCTTCACATTTGTTTTTACAAAAGATGCTTATCTACGTGTGCCATCTGACGGACATATTTTTATTATAATTTAACTTTTCAACTTATATTTTTAAGCAAAATAACTAGTATTTATTCACCTTAAAGTGCCTCATGAAAAAGTTAAGCAAAACTCTTATTCGTAACAAAGAATTGCCAATTGGCATAAGTAAGAAATGTAACATAACAGCCTCGAATTGAATGACAGGAGACAAGGTACTGTATAAATATAAAACTGAATAAATAGTAAGTTTCGACGCTCGCTGAGACGTCGTTGACTTTGCTTTGCGTCTAGGTTTTTTATGTCACGCATTTGGCGGGTAAATTCATGGCAATATCACCTGTATAGAGTGCATGGCAAGATTTGATATTTTAAAAAAATGTGTTTATATTTTCTAAACGTTTCATTAATTTATGTGACTTATCATCGTCATTATCATTTCAGCTCATATACGTCCAACTGCTGGGTGCGCACATCCATTGGATGGTAGTTGATTTACTAAATCATGTCGATCATGGGTTGGCGAGGGTTGTTATTTCATGGTTTCCTTCTCTTTTAGTCAGGTTGAAGGGATCGTATTTTTAATCTACCACCACACCGAAAAGGTGATTTATAATTATTACAAAAATGGCCCGTGTGCTGAAATAAGAATACAATTTACCAGTCCCACTCTTCCTGTGGGTATCGTGAAATTCGATTAATGGATATGAAATGCAGATATTATCTATGCAAGAAAAGGAATATGCGAAACCTTATGGCAGCACGGCTGACCACCCTCCTATTACGAGGGAGGGAGGAGGGACAATAGTGGGACTTATATAGCCAGAGATGATGAGATGATGATAACCTTGAGTAATTTCGGTATGCTCTGTGCTACGAATAAACCAAGTCAGCCCTTACATTTCTCGTGGGTGTCGTTAATGATGACTAAGGGCAGAGACCCGGGCCAACTCCTTCTGATGCCGTCTGATTAACAATCGAATTGCACATTGCATTTGCATTCCTAAGTAGGGTTGATATCAGGCAGGCGGCCAGTTATAAAACTTTTTTTTTTTTTTTAAGAACCTGCACTAAGGAAATAATCCTTGTATTGCGGGGGACTTTACAAACATATAATTAACGATATTGTCGATAACTTTTGCAAGAAGCGTACTTAAGGAGTCGAAATAAGAGCAAGGTGATGATGATTCTAAGTAATTTTGACTGTACTTTGAATTAATATCTCCCTAAGTTCTTAGCGGTATATTAAAAAAGATAATAGTAAAGTTTTATTTTGGTTTTTGTTTTTTAGTAAAAAATATGCTTCATATATACGGTCCTCCTTAAAATTGGTGGTAGGACCACACTGTAGACAGTCTTTTGTCTGCAGTCGCGGGCCGGTCCGTCCGGGGCAGTACCACACTCTCGCAGAAGATCGACGTTTGAGTAGTAGCAATTTGCTGCTGCACTTCGTTCGGTGAGCGAGAGAGCCGGGAGCCCAACTTTCTGGGTGTGTTTGTGTGTGGCGGGTTTTGGTGAGGCCTGAAACCTGCGGTGGTGAGGTCTTGGTCGGGGTATTGAGCGTGAGGGGCTGGCATGGTGTACAGGGAGACCCGATGGGAATGGTCACCGCCGGCCACCTGCCGGTCAGCAGGGGACCCGAACCCAGGATCATCCTCCCTGGGAGGCTGTCCCACCAACCGGCGAAAATCCCGTTGGGTAGTCGTCGTGCCGGTGTGGGAAACCGGAGTGGACCTCGGCGGCTACACACGGGGGGGCATCGGGGGCCCTTCCGTGCTTCGTGTCAGCTCCTCACAACACTCACTCCTCGACCATGCACTATGCCCTGCCTTTTTTTTTTTGGTATCACCAAACTCCGTTATACACATTCACACTCCCTTCCTCCTCTTCTTAAATTAAAAATCATGGCCAAGAATGTTAAAAAGAGACGATTTTCTACGGCGGTCCCCTTATCCACATTTGATGTGGATTTTTGCAATATCAGGGGTTTACATAGCAATCTCGACGCCGTCCACCATCACCTCGAGACGGCGCGGCCTGCCTTACTCTTTTTAACAGAGACGCAGATAGGTGCTCCGGATGACATTTCGAACCTAAATTACCCCGGCTACGAGTTGGAGCATACCTTCCGTCGTAAAGCCGTAAATAGTGCGTATTCATCCGAGGTGATATCTGCTGTCGCCGCCTTCGGGCCCTCGAACATGGTGACTTGTCAATCCTGTGGCTACGCGTAGACTATGGAGGGCTTACCCGCATCTACGCATGCCTCTACAGGTCCCATGGCAGTGATCCGGGGTCAATTCAATTATTTGAGAACGTCCAATGGGGGATTGACGAAATATTGGAGCAGTGTCCATCAGTGGAGGTGGTGGTTCTTGGAGACTTCAACGCTCATCATAAAGAGTGGCTGGGGTCCCGAACCACTGACCTCCAGGGTCGACATCTCTTCAATATGGTCTCGGCCTATGGTCTCTCACAACTGGTGACACAGCCCACCCGTATCCCAGATATTGAGAGCCATGAGTCTTCTTTACTGGATCTTCTGCTGACTACACACCAGCACGGATATCAGGTAGTGGTTGAAGCGCCTCTTGGATCTTCTGACCACTGCTTGGTCCGTAGCAGTGCCCCTGTTGTAAGGCCTAGTCGTTCTAAGGCGACTGGGACTCGCAGAGTCTGGCAATATAAGTCAGCAGATTGGGATGGACTGCGCGAGTTTTACGCATCCTACCCATGGAAGCGGCTTTGCTTCGCCTCTGGGGACCCTGGCGTCTGTGCGGACTGCGTTACCGAAACGGTTATTACGGGGATGGAATTATTCATCCCCAACACCAAAATACCCGTCGGTGGCCGCAGCCGACCCTGGTTTAACAAAACCTGCAGGACGGCTGCATGCCAGAAACAGTCCGCATATCGGGCCTGGAATAGGGCCAAAAAATGCCAGGACCCGAACGCCAAAGAGGTGAAGCGGAAATTTAACGCCGCTTCTAGATCTAGTAAGAAGGCTATTGCCAGAGCCAAGGCGGAACATGTTGCCAGAATTGGCGAGCGATTGCAAAGCTATCCCGCTGGGAGTCGTGCATTCTGGTCGCTCGCCAAGGCTGCACAAGGCAACTTCTGCCAGCCCAATCTCCCACCACTGCAGAAACACGATGGTAGTCTGGCCCACAGCGCAAAGGAGAAGGCCGATCTTCTAGGTCAATTCTTTGCCTGTAACTCGACTTTGGATGCCGGAGCTGCCACACCACCTACCATCCCACGGTGTGAAAGCTCACTGCCCGAAATCCGCATCACGCAGCGAGCGGTTAGGCGGGAGCTGCGGCTTTTAGACGTCCATAAGTCGAGTGGACCGGATGGCATCCCTGCAGTGGTACTAAAGACGTGCGCCCCTGAATTGACTCCCATCCTCACGCGCCTATACCGACTTTCCTACGCTACTAATAGGGTTCCGTCTTCGTGGAAGGTAGCCCATGTCCACCCGATCCCTAAAAAGGGAGACCGGTCTGACCCATCGAATTACAGGCCAATTGCGATAACATCCTTGCTCTCCAAGATAATGGAGAAGGTTATAAACCGCCAGCTTCTGCAGTACCTTGAGGATCGCCAGCTTATCAGTGATCGCCAATACGGCTTTCGTCATGGTCGGTCGGCTGGTGATCTTCTTATGTACCTCACACACCGTTGGGCAGAGGCCTTGGAGGGCAAGGGTGAGGCGCTGGCGTTCAGCCTAGATATCGCAAAGGCGTTCGATAGGGTCTGGCACAGGGCACTTCTATCGAAGCTACCATCATACGGAATCCCCAAGGGACTCTGTAATTGGATTGCCAGCTTTTTGGATGGTCGGAGTATAAAAGTCGTCGTAGATGGCTCCTGCTCCGATACCATGACCATTAATGCTGGTGTACCACAAGGCTCGGTGCTCTCCCCGACGTTGTTTATCCTGCATATCAATGACATGCTCTCTATCGAGAATATGCGTTGCTATGCGGATGACAGTACGGGTGATGAGCGGTACACTGAGCAACGGAATATCCCTCGGAGTATTCAGGAAAGAAGGGTTCAACTTGTGTCTGAAGTCGAGCGCTCTCTGGGGCGGGCCTCGGAATGGGGTGAACGGAACCTAGTCCAGTTCAACCCCACAAAGACACAAGTTTGCGCGTTCACTGCAAAGAAGGACCCATTTGTCATGGCGCCTCAGTTCCAAGGAGTAACTCTTCCAATTTCTGAGAGTATTGGGATTCTCGGCGTCAAAATATCGAGCAAAGTCCAGTTTGGGAGTCATTTGGAGTACAAAGCCAAATTGGCAAGCAAAAAGTTGGGCGTCCTGAACAGAGCCAGGCGGTACTTCACACCGAGACAGCGTCTTGTGCTATACAAAGCACAAGTTCGTCCTCATGTGGAGTACTGCTCACATCTCTGGGCAGGTGCGCCCAAATATCAGCTAGACCCACTTGACTCTCTGCAAAGACGGGCTGTTCGAATCGTCGGGGATCCCAATCTTACGGACAGATTGGAGTCGCTGGAGCAGCGGAGAGACTTTGGGTCACTCTGTGTACTCTACCGACTCTTTCACGGGGAGTGCTCCGAGGAACTGTTTGACTTGGTACCACCGTCACCATTCTACCAACGTACCACTCGACATCGCAGCAGGGTTCATCCATTTCACCTGGAAACGTTATGGTCTTCAACTGTACGTTTCCAGCGATCATTTCTCCCACGTACGTGCAAGCTCTGGAATGAACTACCTGCTGCTGTGTTTCCCGAGCGCTATGACATGTCCTTCTTTAAACGAGGTTTAAGAAGAGTATTTCCTTCACGGTAGGCAGCGGCCTGGCTGTGCCCCTGGTATTGCAATGGTCCATGTGCAGCAGTTTCACTTACCATCAGGTGTGCTGCTTGCTCGTTTGCCACCGTGGGCAATAAAAAAAAAAAAAAAAAAAAAAAAATTGTTAACAGGCATTACTAAAATACCTATATATTGAAAATATATTTCTGCAATAATGCCCAGATAAATCTTAATTATTCATTTTGATTTTCATCGTCTAATTAATGGTAAGAACTTGGCTTAATGACATACAGTAATTATTAATAAGCTTCTACATGTGAAGTAGTGTCAACCAATATGTGAAGAAAATTGTACATCACTTGGCTGTACGAGCTGGTCGTCGCTGCTTGGCTGCAAGGTTGTATCTTGTCTTTCAATCAAACAGAACCAAAAAATAAATCTGTCACAGAAAGAAAGGTAATTACGTCATTTTCTACCAAAACAATAAATATTAGTGTAACGCTAGTGGATACTCTATTCATACATATCCTAATTACTTTGTTTTAAAAATATTTTATAGAGATTGATATTGCATTATAAAAGTTAAAAAATTTATAGGAAATCTGCTTCAAGACAACGTATTGGCTAGATGTTTACTATTTTATTTATGTCTATTACTTTGGGATTATTTAGATACTGAAGAGAGTCATTTTCAAAGTTCTGATAACAGGCCTACTCCATCTATCAAATATTTGTCGCATATCGACAATTCCGTGAAGTTTTGGATGTTATTATTGTATAATTACCTTTTTTGTTTTTTGAATTGTTTGTAATTTTATTTCAGTTATTGGAGTAGATCTATTGTAGCGAATACTATTTTGCTTCTATAAGAGACGGGTAATAATAGAAACAGTATTTAAAAGGAACAAAGATATTTTAACCACTATCTTGAACTTATGGGATCAAAATTATAAAAGCGGCGTATAACCAGACGTGTAATGCAAATGGCCGCCGAACAATAATCACGAAAGTAAGCGATACGAATAAAAATATCGTCTCCAGCGCCTCCAGCCCCCCGAGGACTGGGATTTAACATATCTAATGCGATTTACGTGTCGCACTCCCCTTCACACCTTGAACACTGTCGGTAATCGTTTTAAGACGTTGTTGACTTGAATACGTACCTTCTTACTTGTCGGTTTTTTAGGGTGCGGTTTTTTATCTGTGGTTTAATCTATTCTGTGGTTAGTAGTCATGAGTTCGAATATCCAACCGAGCCATTAACTCCAAAAAAAAAAAATTATATCCTTAGAGGATTCTTGACCGAAAACTAAATAAATTTCTTAGCAATATTGTTAGTTATATAGTTAAATGATAATGATTTCTTTCTACCGTGACTCTTATTTCTTTCATTGGCGTAGTATTTTTTTTCGGGATTTTATCACTGTAATAGCAATTGAAAGCCTTTTTGACAGGTCACAGTCCGTCTAGTCTATCCGGGTTAACAGGAAGAAGATATATACCTATAACCTTTTACATATCCCCTCAGCACTAATTGAGCAGGCCACTGGCATTGATTTCTTAAATTCATTTGTAACTGACTTCATTTGTACCTAGCACCTAAGATAAGTGACTTGTTTTATTTTCTTTCTTTCCTGTAGTGCCGGAATAAGAATATAATCCAACGCTCTTTCTTGCCCGTGGGAAGAGTTTGGGTGAAAGATCAAAACCCACCACACGCAAACAACCTCAGTAAGTTGGGCTGCCGGCTCTCTTGCTCACCGAACGAGGTGCTGTAACAAATTGCTTATACTTAGATGTTGATTTTCTGTTAGAGTGTAGGTAGTAGTACCCGATATGGATCGGTCCGCGGTTGTAAACAGAAGAGTATAGACAGTGTATTACCTACATAATAAAGTATAAGTCGTGTACAAATGGATTGAGCAAAATAATCCGGCATGGTAATTAAACCCATGACAATTGTTACGGACGACTAGTATGATATATTATAAACTAGCAACCCGCCCTCGCTTCGCTTCGGTTATAGGTTATAGTCGTTTTACCCGCGTAGTTCCCGTGCCCGTGGGAATACCGGGATAAAATATAGCCTAGTTTACGCCCTGATATTATAGCTTTCCATTGGTGAAAGAATTTTTGAAATCGGTCCAGCCGTTTTGAAGATTACCCGGAACAAACAGACACACAGGCAGACAAAAATTTTTTAATTGCTATTTTAGGCATAGGTGTCGTGCAAATAACCGTGTGAGCATGAAAAAAGCCTATTATTTTGACATTACAAACAGACACTCCAATTTTATTTATTGGTATAGATAAAGCTATTTTTACGGATTTTATCGCGTTTGTATTTGATGTTTGATTGTCCGACGTTACGAACTATTAATAACAAATTCTGTAGCGAGTAATAAATCTCTGTAATAACGATGACTTATTGGACATGAACCATTTTAGTCCGCCCGTGACCATGCTGTAAAGTATTCAAAACGTTGGGCAATCAAAAATCAAATACAAAAGCGATAAAAGCCGTAAAAATAGTTTATTTACAAATTTACAATATGTAATACTCGCGTAAACATCAGAAATCATTATATTACGATATCATCATCATCATCATTCATCATTTCAGCTAGTATGCGTTTCACTGTTGGGCTAGAGCCTCCTTCACAATAGAAGAGAAATTGACCTTATAATACCATGTTGGTCAGACAGGTTGGGATAGGGTTTTATTTCGAGTTTATCTTCTCTTGCATAAATGCTACATGCATATTATACCCCTTAGTCGTCTTTTACGACATCCATGGGCAAGACAGGGAGTGGTGAATTGTATTCTTACTCCGTCACTACACGGAAAACGATTATTATTATAAGGCAAAATTGCAGTCTTACAAAGTCACATTATCATTTCCATTCCACTTGACAACACTTTTCAGTAAAATTACTTTGGATACTGAGTCCCGTTGTGTATTAGTGTTAGTAAATTGCTTGCTAATTGTGCGAAGTGCTCATACAACTGATGCTTGCAGTACAAGCGGGGCTCGTATTAAGCGATGGGCACAATGGCAGGTGTTCCCGAGTCGTGATGCATACTGACTTTAAGTAATTGGCCTAATGATAGGGTTACCAACGAAATTATATACAAAAATACAATTTATTCTAATATTTTTGAATTATTGTTAGCCTTGAGTGTGGGGACAGCGTAAGAATACAATTCACCACTCATCTTACCCGTGGGCGTCATAAAAGACGACTAAGGGAATATAATATGCATAAAACATCTTTGAAGGCAAACTCAATATAAAACCCTATACCAACATGTCTGATCAGCATGGTATAGTAGGTCAAATTCCCTCCCATTGTGGAGGAGGCCCGAGTTCAACAGTGGGACGTATGTGGGCTGCGATGATGATGATATATGCGAGAAAACATATGAGTCGAAAATGCGTGAAGTTAAAAAATTATGTACGTTTCAGGTTATGATGTAGAAGATTAGTGCTAAACAAAGACAGAAAAACATTTTTTAAGTCTTACAAATAAATTTAGAATACTGCTCAAAAAAAAACATGAGCTAAAAACATACGAGTCGAAAATGTGTGAAGTCAAAATATGATGTCCGTTTCAGGTTATGATGTAGTAGGCAGAAGACTACAGCGCTGATATTCAAAGGGGTTCGTACAATGAAGTTGCGGATATCAAACAACAAATATATGTATAAAAAAAACAATTATGTAATTCATTAGCTTAAGCATAACATGATGCTTTTATCGAGAGTGTTGGCTGCTCTAGTGGTTAATTCGTAATCAGGTGCCGCTTTTGATATCTAGTACAGCCATTGTATTTGTGAATTATATTATGTTGTGAGTCGAAGAGCGTCACATTAAAGCTAATACTTATAAAATATTTCGTATCAATTTTATATAAAAGATGTCGTTAAAATAAAAAAATAAAGAATCGACAAACAAACCGAGTTTCTTGCCAGCTCTTTTTCAGTAGTGGTCATGTTCCGATCCGGTGCTAAATTATGTGATTTATTTTTAAATGCCCCCACGGGGCTTACATACAATTAACGAATTTAAACTTGAATCTTATGTCAAAAGTATATAACTTATCTGTGTACTGATTTGTGCCAAATCGACTATCGCTATATCGAAGTGCTGAAGTGTTTGTATAGAAACGCCACAATGTCAGTCCGTATCCGGGATAAGAGTACGAAACCGATCCAGTTGCAGAAAGGCGTGAGACAGGGAGATGTTATCTCTCCGAAACTGTTCACCACTGCACTGGAAGATGTCTTCAAGCTCTTAGACTGGACTGGACTCGGCATCAACATTAACGGCGAATACATCACTCACCTTCGATTTGCGGACGACATAGTCGTTATGGCAGAATCCATGGAGGACCTTGGCACAATGCTCAATGATCTCAGCAAGGTATCCCAACTAGTGGGTTTACGAATGAACATGGACAAGATGAAAGTCATGTCAAATGCCCATGTCATTCCTGTACCGGTCCTAGTTGGCAATGCGATTCTTGAAGTTGTCGATCACTATGTTTACCTAGGACAAACAGTCCAGTTAGGTAGATCCAATTTCGAGAAAGAGATCAGCCGACGAATCCAACTCGGTTGGGCAGCGTTCGGGAAACTTAAGAGGATCTTTTCGTCCAACATACCTCAGTGTCTGAAAACACAGGTCTTTGACCAGTGTGTGTTACCAGTGATGACTTACGGCACGGAAACGTGGTCCCTAAATGTAGGCCTCATATCAAGGCTCAAAGTCGCTCAGCGTGCTATGGAGCGGGCTATGCTCGGGATTTCTCTGCGAGATAGAATCCGGAATACGGAAATCCGCAGAAGAACGGGTGTAACCGACATAGCACGAAGAATTAGCACGCTGAAGTGGCAATGGGCAGGCCACATCGCTCGACGAACCGACAACCGCTGGGGAAGAAAGGTTCTCGAGTGGCGACCACGTATCGGACGACGCAGTGTAGGACGCCCCCCCACTAGGTGGACCGATGACCTAGTGAAAGTAGCTGGGCGTCGTTGGATGCAGGCGGCACAGGACCGCTCATTGTGGTGCAACATGAGGGAGGCCTACGTCCAGCAGTGGACGGCGATAGGCTGAAATGATGATGATGATGATGATGATTTGTCAAAGCGTGACTTTATTAAAAAATTAACAATAAAATGTCAGAACAGAGAGTTAGTTTTTAAAGAGCAAAGATATCCTACCGAGCCGCGTTAAGCATTTATTAGGTTTTGCGACAACTTTAAACCCGGTAATTGACAACCCTAGAGTATAGGGGCGCGGTTAGGTCGTCATCAATGGTACCTCAATCATAATGAGTGGCGCCTTCGTTATTTACAAATGAGCGAATAAATCTCTTCGTGAATGATCCAGCATACATTGTAGTGCAAATTATAAGATTTGTCGATCCTTTCTGATAGTTGTTGCTGCTGGATAGAGAGAAACAGAAAAGCAAAATATGGAACAATAAAATGAGGTATAGTTGGACAAGATAGTAAATAGGACACGTAGATAAATTTATAGCGAAATAAAAACGTCGTCCATTCGGCTTACTGAAAAACAGTTACTTTGAATAGGAAAAGCAAAGAAAGCTAGAGAAAGGCAAGTTAAATGAAAAACACGCATACCTATTAATCGCTTCTAATAGGTACATTATAATAAACTATCAACCCGTTCTCGCTTCATTTCGGTTTCAGTTTCCTTATCTGCGTAGTTCCCGTTCCCATAGACATACCGGGATAAAATATAGCCTATATTACTCAGCAATAATGTAGCATTCTAATGGTGAAATAATTATCGAAATTCGTCTAGTAGTTTTTGAGTTTATTCGTAACAAATATACAAAAATATAACGTTTCCTCTTTATAATGTTAGTGTAGAAGACGGACGGACGGACTGGCTTTTGATATCCCATTCGGGTCGATTTACGGGAGCCGTGTGAGTCCGTAACCTTGTAACCTACCTGTATTACATCCACATCACCGTTTGGACTAACCAGAAACCTCGCTTTACAAGGACATGATTAGGATAATTTCGGCTATGAAACTCGCACCAACCAAGAGCTTTTCGGAGACTTGGGCCTCAGATGCTGTCAGGTCAGCAATGACATTACTAAGAAGGGCTCGTCAAGCAGGTGGCCAGTCACAAAACCAATGCTAAAACTTTTACAATATGTAAGTACTGTGAAAAACGAATACATATTCAATTGAGCCCATGTAATTTGGATAAGAGCAGGGTTAGTTAGGTTAGCAGCAAAGAATTTGTATTAAAAAAGTAGGTCTAATAATAATTAATGCTCAGTGGATAAATAAAATCTCTGTAATAACGATGACTGGTTAACTGTGAACAACCTCAGTACTGCAGTGACGATAAACGCTGCAAAATGTTAAATATCTAGAAATTAAAAATCAAACACAAACCCGATAAAATCCGTATCCCTTGTTTCATTTGCGGGTGACGTGACCGGGGAATTAGTCGGTCACCCGTCGAGAGGCCGACCGCGTGAGAAAAGACCGACGTCCTCGCCGAGGGGGGGACGTCGGTCGATGGAAGGGTACCCAAAATAGGGGGTATTCCGTCGGGCCGACCATTGATGACAAGTAACCCTGCTCGTACCCCTAAGTAAGGCCCAACGACGAAGGCGACGTGCATCGTGGGTGGGTTGCGGGTGTGCGTGCTTACGCCCCTCTGTCGCCCCAGACGAAGTGGTGCGAAGAGCGCGCCGACCGTAACCCACCACCAAAAAAAAAGACCCTTATTTAATTTAGTATTGTTTATATTAAATATAACTATAAGTAATATTGAAAATTTTTAATAACCCCCGACACTAACTAAAATAATTAAAAAAAGTAATACGATCTCTTCAACGGGAATTATCAAATAATTATTTAACGATTATTCTGGCACGTAATCGGGTAATTACGCCATTACATCATTTTGGGAAAGAGCTACACTGCTGGACCGATATTAACCAAACATAGCTAAGAACCACCGCAAGAAAACATTGGCTTTCAAATGAAAAAATCGACATCCGTCTGTTTTAGTGCTACGATGCCACACACAAGCACGCACGGACACTCGCACACATGTACACACTCTCACGCACGCACGTATGCACGCACGCACACACACATACACAGAGGCATAATCGCATTATATTCAGAAAAATTATGAGCAAAGCGATTTTTAATAACACATTAGTAAATAATACTATTTTACAGATATTGCCAACATTTGTATTTGATTTTTGATTGCTCGACGTTTCGAACACCCGCGTTCATCGTCACGAGCAGACTAAGATGTCTCACGTCTAACAACTCCAAGTCCTCGTTATTACAGAGAAAAATCTGTCTTTCGTCGGCAATCAAAAATCAAATACAAACGCGATAAAATCTATAAATTTTACAATGTGTAATACTCGCATAAACATTAGAAATCATTAAAGTAAGACATTATTTTGTATTCGCACCTCGATAATTTAATCATTATTCATATTCAATATTCATTGCTGTGTGGTAGCGGCTTCGAATACTACCAACCCTTGCTTTGCTCGTGGGTGTCGTAAAAGACACTAAGAGCCCTAGATTGACCCGGACCAACTCCATCTGGTACCATTTGGGTCAACGATTACATTCCCAAGGAGGGTTGACGTCAGGCAGGCGGCCGGTCATAAAAGTCATTGCCGAAACTTTTTGCAATATGTCAAAACAGATGACATATTGCGTCGACCCCAAGTAATTGGGATAAGAGCAAGATGATGATGATGATTCATATTCAATATACGTTAAGGTCACAATGAATATATTATAACAGGAGACAAGCGACACGCGAACTGAATAGTTTGTGGTGTAATTGTGGGTTGCCATTTAATCTGTTCAGGCGTTTAACCAACATTAGCTTAATGTGTTCCAGTGATACTTGGATTGAATAAGAATGAGGAATAATAATTCTTAAGTATAATCGCTCATAATCGTTTTCATTAACGATCTTCTAAATTTTAGGTGACATCTAATGTCTTATTCTCGATAATGATGAAGCAATTCTTTTAATAAAACGTTTCTAGGATTCGTGTGAAATTATATGAATACATATCGTAGAGTTAGTATTTAAAACGAATTAAAAGGCTTATTCCATAAAGATACTCACTCTGAGGCTTACTCTTAGCAAAGGATACCAAAAAAATTGCAGGTAAGAAAAACATCAAAAACTCAAATATTTGTATACCGCAGACTTTACAACGTTCATGGCACATAAATAAATAATAATTAAAAAAGCAAATTAAAAACAAGCTTTTATTTAAATGTTCTAAAACGAAGAAAAATTGCTCGTCAAGACTATTCAAACGAGGCCAAACTCGACGGTTTTATCTTGTTTAGTTTAGGAGTTCCTACGGCCACCTTCCGACGCCATCTTGAGACCAGCTTCGTGGTACCATATTATTGCATTGTCACCGAAGTTACGTAAGTAAACCAAATTTCAACCTAATCTAACGACAGGAAGTTGTTCTAATTTAACTCGCAAGATTTGTCTCATACTAACATACCAACAGGGCAAGTTAAATAAAAGCTTTAAAAAAAAGAAAATTAATAATAAACTATTGTAATATTTAAATTTTCCATTTAAACTTTTATATAACTATTTATAGTATCCTGCAGTATAATAGTATGGTTAACTGTAATAACGACAGAGACTGGTAGCAAGCTGGGGGCTATAACCCGAGAATTTCATTAGGCCTGCCCTGACAGGGCTGGATTAGAATGTCGGACTATTGTCCATTGAGTTATAGCCGCGTTGGACGGACGGTATTGCCGTAATAGATGCTGCGGTTCGAGTGCGAAATAAGCAATATTGCAAAGTAACTACAATTAAGTAGAATGTAATATAATGTTTCATGTGGTGACTGAGTAGAATAGAATTCACTAACACCTATCTTGTACGTGGGTGCCTTAAATTACGACTAGGAGGTATTTAATTTTATCGTCATTTGTGCAACTTTCAAACATTAATGTGGATCATTCTTTATTTTATTAATTTTCATTCTCATTAATGTACCGCATAGCCTAGAATTTTTACTTATTCATTTTAAAGTTCATTTCTTTTTGTCAGGCTTATAGTCTAGCTCCAACTCGCACAAACCGTCTGTGATGACAGAAGGGCATCATAAAATATCTGTTGTATTATTCCTCTTCACTAATTGAGCGGACCAGCAAATCTGATTTTATGAATGTAGTGGTTCACTCGGTGGGTTGTTGCCGTGGTTAACCGTGCAGCTTAACACGGTCGAGCACCCTGCGCGGGGCAGGCAAAGTTTCGGGTCAAACACCCGCTACCTCTATTTGGGTTAGATGATCATCATTCATCATCATCATTTCAGCCTATCGCCATCTATTGCTGGACGTAGGCCTCTCTCATGTTACGCCACAAAGTGCGGTCCTGTGCCGCCTGCATCCAACGACGCTCAGCAACTTTCACCAGGTCGTCGGTCCACCTGGTGTTTCGTCCTACACTGCGTCGTCCGATACGTGGCCGCCACTCGCGAGTGTTTCTTCCCCTGCAGTTGTCGGTTCGTTGGGCGATGTGGGCTGCCCATTGCCACTTCAGCGTGCTAATTCTTCGTGCTATGTCGGCTACATCCGACTTAGATGATAATCATTGTTATCTAGCGATTAATTATGTAGAAAATGCTACACATAGAACGAATAATTAACTAATAGATCATATCATCATTGTCCTGCTCTTATACCAATCAATTAGGGTGGACTCAATATGTACTCTTCTTTCATAGCACGTATTGCAAAAGCTATTGGCAATAATTTTATGACTAGCCACCTGCCTAACGTCCACCCTTCCTGGAAATGTAATTTTTGAGCATACAGTATCTCTAAGTCTTAGTAGTAGAATAATGCAAGATTTGGTAGTACATTCATAGCTTACACACAGCATAAAAAAATATTTAATAGATATTTTGTATAAAACCGAAAGTTACCGTACTGCCTGTAACATGACGCCGGTCGAGGTTCAAATTGGCCGCGATTGGACCGTCTAATTGTTTGAAATATGTGCTCACAGCCATAAGGCATAGTTGGATAGTCCACTACCTATTTCTTACACATCGTAGAGTTGTAAAATTGTTCGTATTCTGCATATTAAGACTCGGACGCGATATGCTAATTATCAATTAGCGATTTGTAGAAGGTATCACTTCAGAGATTGATATTGAAATATAGCGGGATTATGTTTATTGCAATAGATGAAAAATTATTGTATATACAGATTGCGCAGTATCAAATTTTATATCTATTATTTCTTTTTTTTAAAAGATAACAGGAAATAGTTCTTGTATTGGGGACTTTATATACATATTAGCTGACCCAACAGACGTTGTTCCGTTCAAATAAGCGCCACCTACCGAGTCCATTTGTCAATCTAAACCATTCGCGAATCCCCTTAAACACATACAAAAAATTTCATCAACATCGGTCCAGCCGTTTAGATGGAGTTCAATGACATACACACGCACACAGTAAATTTAAATATAAAGATAATTAAATTGAACACGGAATCAAAACAATAATCTGTAGATCTCACAATTATATTTTTACGTATGATGACGGAATAATGCAGTTAACCACCCCCTCTCTCACCCGTGGGTGTCGTAAAAGTCGATTAAGGGAAACATGCAGGCAACATCTATGCATCATGCAGGTAACATCTATAAACTCGATTTAAAATCCTACTCTAACACGTCTGGCCAGCGTGGAGTAGTAAGTCAATTCTTTTCCCATTGTGAAGGAGGTCTCAGCCCAACAGTGGAACTTATATGAACTGAGAGAAAGAAAGGGTTTGACCAGCGTATATAGTAGGTCAATTTTCCTTCCATACATATGCTGAGAAGACGATGATGTTGATTGTCTTGTGTGACAATCCGATAACCATCTTAACCACTATGCCAACTGTAGAACCATATATAAAATTCTTATATAAGTTTATTGCTTTCAAGTTTTCATAGACGATACGGCAACAAATACTTATTCAAAACAGCAGGCCCCTAATAAAACATTAAAGTATAGATATTTTGAAATTCCTTATAACCAGATACGTTCAGTTAAAAAGCTATAGATATAACCATCGGGTAGTATGGTTTTACTATCTCTAAATGAATTATGACGGACTTTGCTTTATCAGTATTAATTTGTTTATCAGTGAACGGGCTTATTCTGTTGTATATTTCACTAAAATTGTACTATTTCTGTTTGAATATAAAAAAATACGCTATAAATAAGTAAAATTGAAATGTGTGCAAATATTTTTTTGTCATTATGCTCTTACGGTTATTTACACGATACCTGCTTAAAAACCAGTTTAAAGATTTTTTTGTCTGTTTGTCTATCTATCTGTCTCAAAACAGCTGGACCGATTTGGATATCTTGCTACCAGGTAGTTGTCAGTATAAGGAGTAACACAGGCCATATTTTATATCGGTACTCTCACAGGAATGGTTAAAACTGGAGGAATTTGTTTGTACAAAATATACACGTATAATGTTTATGGAATATACGTATAATAAAGCTAGAGTTCAATTTTTACTATTTGTAGTGTATTGAAGCAGTAAAAATACATTTCATTACGCCATTTCTTGCTCTTAGATATTGTAAAAGACGACTAAAGGGTAAGATGCAGATAACATTTAAGCAAGAGAAAGAAAACTCAAAATAAAACCATTATATCAATATATAGGGGTACTATAAATCATATCTTCGCCATCGTGGAGGCTTGAGCAAGCAGTGAAACTTATATAAGGTTTTTGGCAGTCTATGATATGCCTGCACGCTGTCCGTCCCATCCAGGGTGACTCGAGGGCGGTACGCTATCCCATAACCCTTAACCTCCCCTTCACCATTGGGTCGACCCGATACCGAATCCTTGATTACAGTGGCCAGCCCGGTGTGTCCGTGCCAGCCCGGAGGGAAAACGTATATAAGCTGTCATGAAGATCCGTACAGTGATACATTTTATGTAAGAAATTAAAGCATAATCCACACCGTCGACAAGATGACCATCCAAATGATCTGTTCAAAAGGAAAGAGAGTATGAATAAAGGGTCGCGGTGCCCGATAAAATAATTCCTTTTATAATAATATTAATTTAATGGTTAATGTTGGTGATTCTCATTAAAATACAGTTTTAGTATTTAATTTTCGCGAGTTTGAAACATATTAGATAACGAAAAAACACACACGTATTAAGATCGATTATGTTTATTCGGTTTTGTGCATATCTGATGCTCAGTATTGGTGATGTGCACGCCGGTCTCGCAAATAGCGCTGCTCCCTCGCTCTGATGATGAGCACTGGATATGCTTGAAACTAGGGTCGACGTAATAGATCTAAGCATGTACATATTTTCTGTGTGGTGACAAAGTAAGAATACAATTCACCACTCCCTACCTCACGTAAAAGACGGCTGAGGGACATAATAAGCATATAACATCTATGCAAGAGAAGGACAACTTGAAACAAAACCCTATTCCAATACGTTTAACCAGCGTGGATTAGTAAGTCAATTTCCCTCCCATTATGGAGGAGATCTGAGCCCAATAGTGGGACATATATAGGCTGAGATGATGATGATGATGTAAGTATTTAGCCATTATATATTCTAAAAATATATTTGTTTTTTTAAAAACATGATGCCCGAACTTCATTCTTTACACACTTTTATTTTGGGACTACACATAATTTGAAAGACACAGATTTTATTATTTAAATATAATTCGTGGGATTTCCTTATCTAGTGTGTTTATAAAACCTTTTTTATTTGTTTTACTAAAAAGACGCGTTTTTTGTTTCAAAAGTAATTTAGTCTAAGACAACGTAATAGGAACCTAATTCAGTGATTTATGATCCCTTAGTCTCGTATTATCACGCACTTTGATGTCTTATCTATGCAGTTTTGGAAGCTATCAATATTTTTTAAAATGTATTTTCTAACATATAAATATCCTATTGATACAAAAATTTTAATTAGTTACCTGATAATATTTTAAAGTCGTAGGTAACGACTATATGTCGTTAGATCGTGGTACTCGACATTTATAAAAAAAAAAAAACTGCTTTCGTGTTTGCCCCAACTATATTTTTATAAAATTAGGAAATATTTTGTCTATATAAATAAATTAAATCGAAGTGTCTGCTTGTAATGTCAAAATTGTAAGTTATTTTTTATGCTCAGACGGAGATCTACACGATATATTTAAAAAACTATTTCAAATATTTTTATCTGACTATCTGTCTGTCTGAGTTCCGGATAATCTTTAAAACGTCTGGGCCGAGTTTTGTAATATTTTACCTATATAACGTATTAGGTAGGCGTTATATAAGGTAGCTGTCTATACAGGGGACTGGTAAAAGATTGTATATATTGAAGAAGGATGTTCAGTATATTAATGGAAAGCTATAATATCAGGGAGTATCATAGGCTATATTTTATCACGGTATTCTCACGTGAACGGGCACTATGCGGGTAAGTCGACTGACACCGAAGCGAAGCGAGGGCGGGTTGCTTGTACTGTATAAGGCGTGACATAGGCTATTTTTCCTCTCAGAAAACCCTGCAAAATTTTGCTCGGTATTTCACTCAAACTCAATGCCTTGTTTATCTTAGGAGATATTCGACATTTAAGATGCCGGTACAAAACGACTAAAATCGAAGCGAGGACAAAAATATATCTACTTATACTATAAAAATATACTTTACATGATTAAATGGGTACCAGAGTCCACCTAAACGATTATCAGCTGACGTCATATCACTGCACTATGACTGGTCAGAGTAGGGTATGTTTTGCACCCCCGTGTAGGGAGGGGTCAAAGGTGCCCAATCGCAGGCGGAAGCGACAACCGGAGCGGAACTTACTTCCGGTACAATATATTTTTAATTGCTGCATTGGTTGAAGCAATGGCGGGCTTCCGCCAGGTGTGTGTATTTAAAATATATATTGACTTTATTTACGCGATATATATTTTTTTTAATATATGTCTTTATACATCATGGTTATGCATGCTTATTAAATAGCTTATATTATAGCCGAATAAGAAGCAAAACTCTTAAAACCTTTTAGCTATATAGATTACTTCATGTTCTTGTAGCAAAGTTACAAAGCTTTTGGAGTGGTAGGACCACACTGTCGACAGTTATCTGTCTACAGCCGCGGGCCGATCCATCCGGGGCAGTACCACGCTCTCGCAGAAAATCGACGTCTGAGTAGTAGCAATTTGTTACTGCACTTCGTTCGGTGAGTGAGAGAGCTGGAAGCCCAACTTTCTGAGGGTGTTTGCGTGTGGAGGGTTTTGGTATCAGCAAGCCTCAATGCACGTATTCACACTCCCTTCACTTTCTTCGCGGTAGGCAGCGGCCTTGTAAAGGTCTATGAGCGGCAGCAACACTTACCATCAGATGTACTGTCTGCTCGTTTGCCACCTTTTGCAATAAAAAAAAAACATAAAATTCTTATGGATAGAGTTTTATTTGAAATCAATCTTACATATTTAACATAGTGGATTCTTATGTTTACGCAAGTATTACTTTTATTTGAAATAAAACCTTTTTGATTTATTATTGAATTTTATAGCGTTTGTGATTTTTAATTGCTCGATATTGTGAATTTCTCTTCAACGGCCTTGGTCACAGGAAGGCGTCTTACATCCGACAAGTCATCGTTATTACAAAGATTTTTATCTACTCTCTTCAGTAGTCATTATTAAATTTTGACCTACATTTTTATATAAATTTATTGCCAATACAAAGAAAAAATATTTCAACGGAGGTGCGAGATCATAACGTTGAACAGTGTTCAAAACTTCTAGAAATTAAAAACGAAACTCAGTTTAGGTTAGTTTTTTTAGCAATAATTTTCTTATATCGTTTTTCATTCTTTTATATTTAAGACTAGCAACCCGCCCTCGCTTCGCTTCGGTTATAGGTTATAGTCGTTTTACCCGCGTAGTTCCCGTTCCCGTGGGAATACCGGAATAGAATATAGCCTAGTTTACGCCCTGATATTACCTATAGCTTTCCATTGGTGAAATAATTTTTGAAATCGGTTCAGCCGTTTTGAAGATTACCCGGAACAAACAGAGAGACAGACAGACAGACAAAAATTTTTTAATTGCTATTTTAGGCATAGGTGTCGTGCAAATAACCGCGTGAGCATGAAAAAAGCCTATTATTTTGACATTACAAACAGACACTCTAATTTTATTTATTGGTATAGATGTGGAGGTTTCCTCTCTCTCTTTCTGTTTGTATAATCTTATAATTCCCATGAGAATTAATGGCTAACAAACATAATATTCCGTGTGGTGACGGTGTAAGAATGCAATTCACCACGCTCTATCTTGCCCGTGGATGTCGTACAAGACGACTAAGGGATATAATATGCACATAAGATCTGTGCAAGAGAAGCAAAATTTGAAATGAAATCCTATACCAACATGTCTGACCAACGTGGTATAGTAGGTCAAATTCCCTCGCATTGTGGAGGAGGCCCCAGACCAACAGTGGGACGTATGTGGGCTGCTATGATGATGATGATGATGAACATAATATTATTGTTACTCTACACGGAAAAACAAAGATATTTGTTTAGTTTCCATATTACATATAAGTCAAATACGTAAAAAAAATTTTCTGTATTATCTCGAATGAAATGTTGAGTATCTCAGAATACTTTTTATTTTTTTTATTGCTGATAGCTGCAAACGAGCAAGCAGCACGCCTGATGATAACCAATACTGCCAGACATGGACATTTGCAATATCAGAGTCACAGCTAGGCCGTTGCCTATCTATACCAATAAATAAAATTGGAGTGTCTGTTTGTAATGTCAAAATAATAGGCTTTTTTCATGCTCACACGGTTATTTGCACGACACCTATGCCTAAAATAGCAATTAAAAAATTTTTGTCTGTCTGTCTGTCTGTTTGATCCGAGTAATCTTCAAAACGGTTGGACCGGTTTAAAAAATTCTTTCACCAATGGAAAGCTATAATATCAGGGCGTAAACTAAGCTATATTTAATTCCGGTATTCCCACGGGAACGGGAACTACGCGGGTAAAACGACTATAACCTATAACCGAAGCGAAGCGAGGGTGGGTTGCTAGTCGTGAATAAAAATACTCTTATTAAACCTCGTTTAAAGAAGGACATGTCATAGCGCTCGGGAAACACAGCAGCAGGTTGTTCATTCCATGATATTCAATAACTATGTCTAATTATACAGCCAGGTTTGTAAATTAAAACGTATGGAGAGGAAATACAAATCAAACTGATGTGTACGACACTTAATGTAACAAGTAAAGACAAGTATTATTGCTACGCGGCATGTAACAGGATGGATCCTATTACCATTCAACGTCCAGTTGGTACACAGATTTGTTGATTTTATTGTGAGATAAATACTGACTTAGTTTAACACTTATGCAGATTGCTACCTATTACAAAAAGAAATTCATTAAAATCTTTGCTAATTTCTGGACGATGATTCTTCTTCTTCGCAACCTATGTATCCCTATTGGGCTCGAACCATAAAAGGAGGGAAATTAACTAAGAGGGAAACAATACCACGTTGGTCTGACAGGTTAGTATAGGCTTTTAAGATTTCCTTTCTATCGCGTAGATCTTATTTGTGAAATAGTTGGGAAGTAAAAAGGTGTCGACTTTTTTTTATTTTGCTGTTGCTGGCAAACAAGTTAACACTGCACCTGACAGTAAGTGATACTGCCGTTCGTGAATCTTTGCTAGGCCGCTGCCAATCGTGAAGAATGTGAAGGGACTGTAAATGCGTGCAATAAGTGTTGGTGATACTAAAGGCATCACCAAAATCCACCAAATGCAAACCTTCAGAAAGTTGGGCTTCCGGCTCTCTTGCTTACCGAATGACATCCAGTAACAAATTGCTACTACTCAAATGTCAATTTTCTGCGAGAGTGTGGTACCCGGACGGACCGGGCCGCGGCTGTCGACAGACGACTATCGACAATTCCCACCGCTATTTTTTTTTTTATAAGAACAAAATCTGCACCAAGGAAATAATCCTTGTATTGCGGGGGACTTAACAAACATATAATTAACGGACACAAACTACATCCAGACTCAGAACAATAATTTGTGGAACGTACAAAGTGTTGTCCTGCGTGAGATCGTGAACCCCGACATAGGCACTGTAGGTCCCATGTTAACCACTACGCCATCTATGCAGCTATGATTTTATTCTTACTACGTCATCAATGGAGTAAGATACGGCAATATGCTTCATACTTCATTTACATCTATATTAGCAACCCGCCCTCGCTTCACTTCGGTTTCAGTCGCCTTATCCGCGTAGTTCCCGGTTCTGTGGGAATATCAGGATATATAATATCGGCCTTAGTTGCTCCTTATATAGACAGCTACTTGTTAATAAAATATTATCAAAATCCGTCCAGCCGTTTTGAAGATCACCCAAAACAAACAGGCAGACAGACAGAATGACAGACAGACAGACAGAAAGATAGACAGACAGATAGAGAAAATTTTAAACCGGTTTTTAGACATAGGTATCGTGCAAATAACTGTCTGACCATGAAAAATGCTCATTAATTTGTCATTACAAACAGACACTTCAATTTTATTTATTAGTGTAGATATAGATAAAGATGCATATTCGCCACGGTAAGATACCAAAGCCCAACCATTCCACCATCGTTGTCACCCCACATTGTTTTCCGCTAAATTGGACTCCATGATTAATTTGTTTAACTCCCCTAGCATGTAATTTGTCATCAACAACTATATCATGAGCTTCCACACCCCTTGCTGTGTAAAAAACCCTTTAGAAGTGTAGGCAGGCAGTTGAAAGTCAGAGGTCTGGTTTAATTGGATAATGTGAAGCTAAAATTCCTTGCTTATTTGGTTAGTTGACATTGGGAGCTCAATAAATAGTGGAATCCAGGAGATGTTTGCTGAGATGTAATTATACGTATTTGTTCCTTTTGCTTCAGCGCTTCTGCTTTGAGGCTGGCGTGAAATAATGAATGTGAAAAGTAAAAGTCGTGTGGTCCTACTCATCTATTTAGTCTCTGTGAAAGCATTAAAATAAAAAATCGCTACCCAGAAAAGAAAAAACAATTTTTTTGGGCTTCACGGCGTGATTTTCTAAAAATAACTTGTTTACTACTTATTACTTTTGGAACAATAAAGACAATAAGAATAATAATGCAAAAATATGTAGTACCTAAAGAAAAAATATGTAGTATAGATATTCCAGATTTCAAGAGCTCTATAATTGAAGAATATTTATTATCGTCTTTATAATTCAGAGCATTATCCGTGTGCTGACAGAATAAGAATACAATTCACCATTCCCTATCTTGCTCGTGGATGTCGTAAAATATAATTAAGGCATATAATAGGCGTATAATTTTTTTTAATGTAAGAGATGTAAAACTCGAAATAAAACCCTACAGCAACCTGTCTGACCATCATGGTGCAGTAAGGTCAATTTTCCTTTTATTGAGGAGGCAATTCGAGCCCTACAGTGGGACGTATATGAAATGATTATCATTCAGAAAGAGAAGCTCCCCCATGGAATGCCATATGATACTCTATAGTTGCCATACTTAGTAAGGGAGTTGATGATTGCAATAACTTATTGCATATTTTCATTTTTCCGGTGACACCTCAACTGATTTTAGCGATGTCTACGATCGAGTAAGGGGTGAAGTTAAGTTAACTGTATTCATATATCGCCTGGTAAATCATAGCGAACAAACTTTCATGGCGAAGAAATTTTCTATCGAGTTGACTATCTGCAGTGATACCATCTACTTATATTCTTTAGTCATTTATTATGATATCCACGGAAAAAAAGGTTTTGTGACCTTTTACTTAATCTCTACTTGGATAAAATTAAAAAAAAAAAAACAACAGATTACTTATCGTTAAGTAGCCTATAAAACATATTGAAAACTACGTTATTGAGAGAAAGATTAATAGAAAAAAATTATTAGGTAGGCGATGTGCGACTAACTATGGCTAATCTACATCTAGGAGTAACGACTCCTAGATGTAGATTTTCATTATCATCCTGAAAATAAATACTACTGAAACTAAATTATACAGAAATAAGCTATATTCTTTTGTGAGGTGATGGACTAAGAATACAATTCACCAGCACACTCATGTCCATGGATGTCGTAAAAGACGACTAAGGGATTAAATATGCATATATTCATATATCCATAGCCCACTCATAAAAAAATGGGATATAGTATACATATAGGTAACATCCGCCATTGGCTGTCATTATAAATATCATCATCATCTTCATCTCAGCTAACAATACGGGCAAGAAAGTGGGCGATGTATTGTCTTCTTACTCCATTCATCACATGGATATGGTATGTTTGTGCTTAAGGTTCATCACTCACTCTCAAGAACTTAGTATGACAGCCAAAGAACCCTTTCTTCTGGATCAATTCGCATACACTTTATTCCTACAAGTTGTAATAGGGCGTGTATAAACTGCCATTTTAAAGCATAATTTTAATGCTACACAATTATTGCTATAGTTTACTAGACGGAGTTTCTGTTCCTTCTACTATGAGGCTTCTACAGCCTCATAGTATTTTCCACTCAGGTCACATACCTATTTGTAGGCTCGTGATCATCAGTCATTTCCGTATGGTGGGCTATCTTGCCTGTGGATGTCGTAAAAGACTAAGGGATATAATACGCATATCTTATATCTTTAAACGAGCAATTCTTGTATATGTATATATATATATATATATATATATTCAGGATATTGGAAACGGCTGCAACGATTTTGATAAAATTTGGCATACTAGAGGTTTCAAGACCAAAAAATCGATCCAACTAGGTTTTATTTATAGAAAATGATGTTTTGTCGGTGTTTTTAACTAATCAATACAATGACATAAAATGTAATTGAATATGAATTCGAATTTCGTCGTCGTTGTCAAGAGTGTCAATAGCTCAGTTGGGAAGCTGTCCAGTTTTCTTTGTGTTTTGTTTTGGCATTCAAAAAGCGTGGGATCGGATCTCGGTGTTATTATTATTCTCTTTTTGTAATTTTTGATATTTTTTTCATTATTTTATTTTTATTTTTTATTAATATATATCTAAATAAATTCGGCAAAAATACAACAAAAATATACCCAGCAAAGCTCGGTCAACCAGGTATTAACATCTATGTAAGAGAAGGGAAACCCGAAACAAAATCCTATATTAACCTGTCTGACCAGCATCGTATAGCAAGGTTAATTTCCCTCTTATTGTGGAGGAGGCTCGAGCCCAGCAGTGGGATGTATAGGAGCCGAGATGATGATCATCAATACCATACACACGATACTGAAGGTCGTGTATTAAAATGTTATAAAAAGATTTTTTAAGTTCATAGAAATATTTTTTAAAGCAACGATTAATTAAATTTCAGCCATCAAAACGTGACTTTCCTGGGGTTTATCAGCAGGATCGTTTTTCATCTGCCATCTGGCGTGGAGGGGGATCGTCTTGGCGATATCTTAACATCTCCCCCGGGATACTATTACACTGTTATAATTACTGGTACACCTATCTGGCTCAATTAGTGACAACGGGTTATTCGCTTACCAGTATTTGATTGGGCCGGTGTGAATTGTGATTTTAGTTAATAATTTGTCTAAATACAATATAATTTTAGAATATGTAGTGGTAATCAAAGAGGTGTCGTAAAAGAGGACCGAGAGTTATTCATTGATCTAGGCTAACTCTATTTGAATCAGAACAACAATCTCCATTAGAACAGTAATTATAATTTGACCTACTATACCATGCTGGTCAGACATGTTGGTATAGGGTTTCTTTGCGAGTTTTCCTTCTCTTGCACAGATATTATATGCATATTATATCCCTTAGTCGTATTTTATGACATCCGTGGGCAAGATAGTGGTGAATTGTATTCTCACTCCGTCACCATACGGAATACTATCAATAATTATGATTTTGTGTATTTTTTATAGTTTATGATTTAACCTTCACATTAAAACAAGGCTAAATCCTTCATCCTCCATTTACCCTGTGGTGACAAAAAAGGAATATAATTCATTACCCTTTTGACAGTGGTTCTTGCAAAAGGCGACTAAGGGATGCATATAATTATCTGTGCAAGAGAAAGAAAACTCGAGCATAGGTCAAATTCTCTTCCATAGTGGAGGAGGCCGAAGCCCAACAGCGGGACTCATATTAACTGATATAATGATGATGTCACTCTGGTCATGTGAAGGATCGTTTTTATGTGTGTCAGTATTCCCTCCATCCATCCATCAGCCTACAGACGTCCACTGTTGGACATAGGCCTCCCCACGAGAATACCACTCGGAACGGTCCTGCGTCACTTGTATCTAACGATTCCCTATGACTTTGAAAATGTTGTCAGCCCACCTAGTGGGAGGTCGTCCTACTTCCATTGCTGGACGTAGGCCTCTCTCATGTTATGCCACATAGTGCGGTTCTGTGCCGCCTGCATCCAACGACGTCCAGCAACTTTCACCAGATCGTCGGTCCACCTAGTTTCGTCCTACACTGCGTCGTTCAATTCGTGGTCGCCACTCAAAAAACTTTCTTCCCCAACGGTTGTCGGTTCGACGAGCGATGTGGCCCGCCCATTGCCATTTCAAATGTCAGTTTTATCCATTTTATATATATCAAATCTGTATCTCTTCCCTATTGCATCATGTTTGCTAACAAATTAATCTTGCATATCTTTAATGATACTTGTGATCGAGCCAAAAGTGGAATACCTCTTGAAATAACCTCTCCTTATCCATCCTATGCCATCCCTTACACTCCATCAGGGCGATAAGGGGTTACGAATGGGTATCTGTGGTAAATCTCGGGTTTCAGCGTGCAAGGGGTAAGATTGTTTAAATTATGGCCTTACAACGGCGGCGGAGGGTACAATTGTTCCTTGTCAACGAGTTAATTTAAGATATTTTTGTTTCTGTACGTACGATAAGATTTTACAGAGTTCATAAATTCATTACGCGTTTAATCAGTAGGTATTTAAGACATTTTTCTAACATTTTTAAATCTTTTATTTTGGTATAAATTGTGGTAGGATCACACTGTCGATAGTCGTCTGTCTACAGCCTGTGTGTTGCTTGCCCGTTTACAACCAACAGCATTAAGACATATGTGTGTACATATGTGTGTACTTATGTATGTATGTACGCACCTTAGAATAATAACATATAGAAAGTCAGTTCGCGCACAAAAAAAGTGAAGCATTTCAATTGGAGCTTAATGGATCTTACGCCGGAACCGTTCCGTAATGTACAAGGTCATTGTACTGCACGTACGTACGCAACTCTTAAAAAATTAATACGTAATTATGAGGGTTTGTGCATTCAAATGGTGTCATAACACATTTGAAAAACTTAAAAAGGTTTTTAACATTACTTTTAAAAGTATTTCGACGATTTATATTAATTTATAAATTAATATCAAATTATGTTTTTTTTTTTTTTTTTTTTTTTTATTATTATTAATATCATCATCATGATGATGATGATGATATTATTAAAACAAAATTTGATTTCATAATTTGTATAGGGGTGTGCGTGTGCACGCGTGTAATCGTCTGCGCGCATGTAGTATTTTTAGATTCATGTTTCGAACGTTCGAAGTACCGACACTATCCTTCTATACGTTATTATTCTAAGGTACGCACGTAAGAAGTTGTACTTCTTTGGCGAAACAAGATAAAAATCTTTCTAAAAATTTTATCCTTCATATTATACTACTTTTGTAGAAAAACTATACTAATAATAGAAAAAGAAGGTATTTAATACGTTGCAAGTTTTATTACAACGCATTATCTAGTTGATATATGTGACGGAGTGCGCGTGTATCGTAAAAATTGTTGATTAGACAACTTTAGGGTGTCAGTTTTTTGTGACGGTGTGCGCTCGTCGCAAAATTTATTTTCTTCATTTTCCCCTCACGCGCCAGAAGAAGTACCTATAACTTCGAGAAGAAACTCCGCCACTACATGGAAAGAGCTTTTGAATTGGATAGCATTGTAAGTTTAATAAATAAAGGCTCTTTTTAAAAGTTACACCTTTATTCTTTGCAAATGTTTTAATTCTATTCTGACAATATAAAACCACACCGGCTTTAATAAGTAATTCATTATTTGTTGGGACATCATAATCCTACAATGGATCGTTGGGCTAGTCATAATTCAGTACTGAACTCTGAACTTAATTGATACCGAAATTTATTTCATTTTACATACTTATACTTATTTGAATATTTTATATAACAACTAACAAATTCCTGGGTATTTTCCATTCCCGTGCAAATAGCGTGATAAAATATAGGTAGTCATGTTAGGCGCTATAGCTTTCCATTGGTGAAAGAATTTTTAAAATCAGTTTAGTGATTTAGGCGTAAAAGTGTATCAAACAAACTTACATTCGTGTTTATAATACATTTTGATTTCAGCCATAAGACTTACTATTGGGCTCGGTCCTCCTTTGCAATGGGGGGGATGTTGACCTACTATACCGCTATGGTCAGACGGGCTTTTATTTCTACCCTCTTTCTTTTGCATAGATACTGTTATACGTATATTATATCCTTTGATCATGTTTTATGACACCTGCAGATAAGAAATGTGTTTTTTTATGGGGTGGGCCACGGTCAGCGCACCCGTCGCCCGGCTCCGTCCAGGGCGACAGAAGGGCGGCGCGCGGCCCCGTAACTCACCTGATAGCATGTCGCCTTCGTTGTTGGGCCGAGCACCGGTGCAGAGTTCTTTGACTTATTTGGTCGGCGCGACGGAATACCCTGAGGGCGTACCCCCTCTCATCGAAGTGACGGCGATCGGCGTCCTGGGAAGGAGTCCCAGGACGCCAATCGCCGTCGCGAGGCTAGCCTCTCCGCGGATGCCGGACTAAATCTCCGGTCCGGTTACCCGCAGCCTCTGCTAGGGCGGCATCAGGCGTAGATAAGAAAGGGGCTGGTGGAATTCTATTCTTACTCCATCATCATAAGTAAAATCAACGCGGTGAAATATCAACGCTGATGTTTCTAGTCCTTTTAAAAAAGGGATTTGTTTTTATTAAAAATTAGCAACCCGCCCCCGCTTCGCTTCGATTATAGTTTATAGTCGTTTTACCCGCTTAGTTCCCGTTCCCGTGAGAATACCGGGATAAAATATAGCCTAGTTTACGCCCTGATATTATAGCTTTCCATTGGTGAAAAAATTTTTGAAATCGATCCAGCCGTTTTGAAGATCACCCGAAACAAACAGACAGACAGACAGACAGACAGACAAAAAATTTTTAATTGCTATTTTAGGCATAGGTGTCGTGCAAATAATCGTGTGAGCATGAAAAAAGCCTATTATTTTGACATTACAAACAGACACTCCAATTTTATTTATTGGTATAGATTATATTTCTAACCAATAGAGATCAAATCTCCGATTTGGCGTATTAAATATTTCATTGAAGCTGTATAATGAGAGATTTAGCACATCGATTAAATATTGAGAAATTCATGAGTTGTGTAGTAATATTTGCAGTTTAATTCAGAAACTGAGCTTAAAAATATATTAAGAGAATAAATAAGATAAATATATAATACTAGCTCACCCAATAGATGTTGTTCTGTTAAAGAAAAAAAGAAATTCTCCTTGAAATCGACAGCAGCGCCACCTATCGGGTCCAATTGTGAGTCTAAACCATTCTCGAATCCCCTTGAACTTACAGAAAAATTTCGTCAACATCGGTCCAGCCGTTTAGGAGGAGTTCAGTGACATACCTACACAAGAAATCTATACCAATAAATAAAATTGGAGTGTCTGTTTGTAATGTCAAAATAATAGGCTTTTTTCATGCTCACACGGTTATTTGCACGACACCTATGCCTAAAATACCAATTAAAAAATTTTTGTCTGTCTGTCTGTCTGTTTGTTCCGGGTAATCTTCAAAACGGCTGGACCGATTTCAAAAATTCTTTCCCCAATGGAAAGCTATAATATCAGGGCATAAACTAGGCTATATTTTATCCCGGTATTCCCACGGGAACGGGAACTACGCGGGTAAAACGACTATAACCTATAACCGAAGCGAAGCGAGGGCGGGTTGCTAGTATATATATATAAAGATTAAATTAAATTTACGATACAGTACACCCATGTAAACATACATAAAATATTTATGTTTTCTATTTTCGTTCTCCAATCAATTGTCCGATTACAGTGTGACCATAAATTAAACATGAACAAGTCCAATTTGTCCGATAATCCCTGTCTATCGAGGATTATCCCGGCGATTGTCGATAATCCTACAACATTGTACCAATTTGAACAAGTCCCGATATTTATTGTGGGTTGGTCAACTGACTACATTGCTCTTCAGTGATTAGTCGTAACAGATTTCGATGTCGTTTAGAAGGATTTTCTTTTAATTTAGGTATAGCAACCCTTACTGAGAACATATCTAATATAGAATATCTAATACAGAAGTTAAATAATGATTTCTGATGTTTACGGGAGTATTGGACATTGTCAATCCGTAAAACAGAAATTAAATTGCGATAAAATCTATAAAATAGCTAAGTTTAAGAGCTATAATATTATTTATTTAGTGAAAAATCAGTTTTATTTTAGAATAAATTATTGGCCAGGTGTGAATCGGATTCGGTTAGGCTTCGTACAATATTTAACAGTGTAAATTTTTCAATAGATACTTTTGTAAAAAAAAAAATGCCGGTAGAAATACGCTTTTGTACGAGTCTCTTTTATTTTAATTTAGGTATACATCTTTTTTCTATCATTTCAATAGAAATTTGTAGTCTGTAAATATTTCAAATCTCTACTTATTTATAATGTTTATGAAATACATTGGCTTATTTAGACAGGTACCTGGTAGGAAAATATTATTAAAATCGGTCCAGTCGTTAGGAAGATTAACCGGAACAAACAGACAGGCACACAAAAAATATTACAAAATATTATATAGACATTGAAAACAGATACTTTAATTTTATTTACTTGCATAGATGGTAGGCGACTTAAATACAATTTCCTAATTTAATTTAAAGAATCATAAGTACATGATATAAACTAATATGTGACTCTTTAAAATGAAACCTGAAAATATGTAATATTATCTCAATAGAAGCAAAATATGACCCCAAATATTATATACATAATATGTAAACTCAAAAAGGATAATACTGAATAAAAAACTATAGTGAAAAACTAAAGTATTTTTATGAGTCTACTAAAAAGTTGATGTCTACTTAAAAGTTGTCACTTGAAACACTGTAACTTCTTATGTTTTATGGAAAAGAAGTTTAACAAAGTTTCGTCTGGATGGAAATATTTTTAATAGTGTTTTAAAAGCTATTTATAAAACTTTGCAATTCGTGTAAAGGAGATTTGTAATAAATTTTTTTTTTTTTTTTTTTTTATTGCAAACGGTGGCAAACGAGCAAACAGTACACCTGATGGTAAGTGTTGCTGCCGCTCATGGACCTTTACAAGGCCGTTGCCTACCGCGAAGAAAGCGAAGGGAGTGTGAATGCGTGCATTGATGCTCGGTGATACCAAGGGCACCACCAAAACCCTCCACACGCAATCACCCTCAGAAAGTTGGGCTTCCGGCTCTCTCGCTCACCGAACGAAGCGCAGTAACAAATTGCTACTACTCAGACGTCGATTTTCTGCGAGAGCATGGTACTGCCTCGGACGGACCGGCCCGCGGCTGTAGACAGATAACTGTCGACAGTGTGGTCCTACCACTCCTAAATAATGATATGGTTTTTGTTTTAAAAATATGACTAATAGCAAACAACTATTTTCTTGAGTTGCTTTTAGGTAGGTAGGTCATAGTAAAATATTTTTATCGAGGTGAAGAAATTAGTTGTGCGGTGGCGACTACGAATATTATCAACTAGCAACCCGCCCTCGCTTCGCTTCGGTTATAGGTTATAGTCGTTTTACCCGCGTAGTTCGCGTTCCCGTGGGAATACCGGGATTAAATATAGCCTAGTTTACGCCCTGATATTATAGCTTTCCATTGGTGAAAGAATTTTTGAAATCGGTCCAGCCGTTTTGAAGATTACCCGGAACAAACAGACAGACAGACAGACAGACAGACAGACAAAAATTTTTTAATTGCTATTTTAGGCATAGGTGTCGTGCAAATAACCGTATGAGCATGAAAAAAGCCTATTATTTTGACATTACAAACAGACACTCCAATTTTATTTATTGGTATAGATATAGATATAGATGTACGGGTTGGTATTGCCTTGTGCACAATAGGAAACTTACTATTACATACAGACGGATTGTTATAGGGATTTATTTCTAGATATTTTTTCTCTTGCATTTATAAATATCTGTGTATTATACTCCTTTCCTCCTTTCCTGTCGTGTTTTACGACATGATCAAGATAGGGTGCTGAATGAAAAGGGAGGGTGGTGAATTGTATTTTTACTTCGTGACCACACGAAGCAAATTATTTTTACATAAAAAATCTAAAGTGGCAATGGGCAGGCGAAATCGCTGGAAGAACTTACAACCGTTGGGGAAGAAAGGTTCTCGAGTGGCGACCACGGATCGGACGACGCGGTGTAGGATGCCCTTTTACTAGTTGGACTGACGACCTGGTGATTGCTGGGCGTCGTTGGATGCAGGCAGCACAGGGTCGTACTTTGTGGCGTAACTTGAGGGTGGTCTATATCCAGCAGTGGACGGCGATAGGTTGAATAAATATAATGGCATAAAAAGTATTTTGCTAAGTAAAGCAAGATGCTGGTAATTTTATTGTTTTCTAGTTTGGATGTTGTTGTTAACTAAATATTTAATTAAGATGTGAAGTTTCCACCAAATTGCTATTAGAATCCAGGTTCAAAGTAATTTTATTGCATTAACTAATGTAAGTCACATTCTAGAAGTTCAGCTCAATCTATGGAAAACAACTGGTAAAATATATGATAAAAATTTAACCACGAACCAAATGAATCCCAATCATCATCATCATCATTCAGCCTCACGCCTGAACGTAGGCCTTCCTCATGTTTCGCTGTAAAGTACGGTTCGCATCCGACAATGTCCAGCACAGACCTCGAGAATCTTAATAATACCTACAAACTAAACAAGGTATTTAAATATGTCTTAGAATAATAACGTATAGAAGGATAGTGTCAATACTTCGAACTTTCAAAATTTGAATCTAAAAATGCTAATGGCGCGCAGACGATTTACACATATACACACGCACACCACTATACAAATTCTGAAATCAAATTTTGTTTTTATTAACATAAATCGTCGAAATACTTTTAAAAGTAATGTTAAAAACCTTTTAAGTTTTTCAAATGTGTTGTGACACCATTTGAATGCACAAATCGTCATAATTATCAATTTATTTTTTAAGAGTTGCGTACGTACGTGCAGTACAATGACTTGTACATTACGGAACGGTTCCGGCGTAAGCTCCATTAGGCTCCAATTGAAATGTCTCACTTTTTGAGCGTGAACTTACCTTCTATACGTTATGATTCTAAGTAAATATGTATTATATTGCAAGGAAGCCGGAAGCCCAACTTTCTGAGGGTGTTTGCGTGTGGTGGGTTTTAGTGATGCTTACTTATCATCGAATCTCATTGCACGCATTCACACTCCCTTCACTTTCTTCGTGGTAGGCAGCGGCCTTGCAAAGGTCATCAGGTGTACTGTTTGCTCGTTTGCCATCATTTGCAATAAAAAAATTAATGTGTTTCCTGTTCCAAATTACTATTATAATATGCATATATGTATTTAGATTACATTAATTTAAAGTATTTAATTGTGACTCCGTGATTCCACCTTAAGTTTTAGCAGAATATCAGCGATACTTCAACACAATGAAGTGTTACTTCTTCTTCTAGCTGAGCTAAGATCCTGTTTTATCTCTCAGCATATATTAGTTTTAAGCTTTATTTTTGCACAAGTAACTTAGCTTCTATTTTTTTTGGGGTTTCTGAATTTTTGGGGTTTTATATATGAAATGCATGAAAGCAAAATAAATCATTTTTCTTTCTTTTTTAAATCATACTCAAATTAAAAACTCGTAAAATCTTCTAATCAAACAAAAAGTAACATGAATAACCAATAGGTTCGCACGCAATTTTCAGAGTGGCACATCACTGGCCAGTTGTACTTACAATGACAGATTAGTGTTGTACCCGGCCACCTGAGCTAGCCGAAACATACAATAACTCAGGATTCCCCTTAATTCAACCAGATCGCAACCAATAAATTCGTCACTGTGATTAGGGAACAACGAAATATGGAGTCGAATTTCGAGGTAAAATAAATTTTATATGGTAACTTTATATTTTTTAAGTGACATTATCAATTGACTACATTTTTTTTTAGATTTTGATCTGAAATGTGTGAGTTGATTACATTCGATTATAGTGATTAAATTTATATTAATAACTAGCTGAGCCAACAGACGTTGTTTTGTTCAAATAAAATAAAACGTGGCGCTTTACCGGTTCCAATTGTGAATTTAAACCATTCTCGAATCCCCTTGAACACACACAAAAAAATTCATCAACATCTATCCAGCCGTTTAGGAGGAGTTCAGTGACATACGCACATACACAAGAAATATATGTATAAAGATAATGACCTAATAATTAAATATCTTTCCGTGTAGTGATGGAGTAAGAATACAATTTACCACTACCTATCTTCTCCGTGGAAGTCATAAAAGACGACGAAGGGATATAGTAGACATATAAAATCTATGCAGAAGAAGACACCTCGAAATCCTATACCAACCTGTCTAACCAGCACAGTATAGTAAGGTCAATTTTCCTCCCATAGTGGATTCCTCAAGCCCAACAGTGGAACATATATGAGCTGTAATGATAATAATGAAAATTATAATATTCAAATTTTTATGTAATATATTGTGTTGTCAATAGTTTTTAATCTATTCAATTCTATTCTAATTTGAAACTTACACATTTTATCAACGTCAACGTTAGAAGCTGATAATCCTTAAATAGTATCATTTAACTTGTTTATAGAATCTATATCTGATTTGCTATAATCACGAGCTAGTACAATATCATCAACTGTTTTTTTAAGTTGTGGAATTATTTTTTTATCGATTTCACTAGGATTTAACGGGCCTTGTAATTCCTCTGTTGGTTTTGTTACCACTTCTTGTACGTTCGAACGTGGTTTGGGGATTTTACTACGCCTTTGATGCTTTTTATGTGTACCGGATACATCCAAAGAAATCTCTGTCGCAGGCCTATCTAAAGTAATCTCAAATAATGGCTTTCCAGAGTCAGTTACCTTAAAGGCTGCCTTTTTAGGTCGATGCCCTTTGAAAAATTGAAACCGTGTTCCTTTAACTGTGTCGGGTTTATCTTTGTGATATTTATTAATTACTTTAGTTTCTGCGTCTGTCTGCTTCTCAAAATTTGTTCCCAAAGTCGTTGCCATATCGTCGTGTCTTACATTGGTTTTTGAAGTATAATTATGGCAAGAAGACCCTTGAACTTTTGTCTTATCTGATTCCATTGCTTTTGATACTTGAGATGATACTTTCGTAATTGAAAATACAGATGTTTTTATTGGCTCTGTATCTGATTCTTCATTCTTCTGTTTTGCACTTTTAATTCGAATATCACTATATTTTTCACATGTTTTGCTCGCTATAGATTTTAAATTTGTATTATGATCATTCTGTTTTCGTGGTATATTTTTAACCTCTTTAATGTGTTCAAAACGTTTTGTTGGTGAGATAGATTTAACAATTTTAGTAAATTCTGTCTTGTTCTGCTGTTTTATATCAGTAGTTTTAATGTGAAGATTTCTTTTAGGTGATTCTTTGCTAACGTCTTCAATAGTTGGAAGCATCTTTTTAACTTGTTCCGATTGGGGAAGATTTTCTTGACTTGACATTGGTATTACCCGTGCCATGTGAATTGTTTTCATTGGCGAGTCAAGTGGTTTTTTTAATGCAGATTTTTTAGGAACAGCTCGTGTATCCCTTGCAATTGCTTCAGCAGATTGATTTTTGCAGCTTACGTATATACGAGATCCTGTCCCCGCAGCAATAGCGTAATCTGATGAAGGATACTGTATTTCATAATCATTGTAGGTTACTTGTTTTAATTGTAATTTGCTTGTACAACTTGTACCGGTATCAGCAAGATCAAGGAAGGTACTTGGACGTTGCGTTTCTATATCTCTGATATCCTTGACAGATGTTGAATGAGGAATAATTTCAATGCTTTTATGTTTATCTTTTCTATATAATCTCAAATTATCAGTGTTTCCTGGTTTGTTTGGGTTTATTAATAGATATATATTGCTCGTACTATTTTTCTTTCTGCTTGTACGTTTACATAATAGATAAATTAGTGCTGGAACACACCATGCAACTTCAAGTAATAATATAATGAATATGATTATTATTTTCTTTGATGTTATTTCAATTGGTAAATGTGTTTTTGGTAGAAAGTGATTTTTATTTTTATACTGTTGGAATAGGGTTTCGTAGATATTTCTTGTCTGGTTCACTAAAGTAAGGACACTTCCTAATGGAAGATACAAATTGTCATCTTTCAAATGAGGTATAATATTATCCGCAAGCCATTGCTGAAACTTTTCCTCGAACATAACTAATTCCGTAGGCTTACTTGCAGCAACGCAGTTTTTTGCTAGATCATAGTATTTAGATAGGGTATTATTTTTATCTGGTGAATTCAAGGATAATAAGGAAACCTTCTTGAGAGGTATGAACATTGTGCTCGCTTTTTTATCCCAATTAATAATCGGCAGTGGAATATCTAATCCATCAGGAGTTTTTTCAAAGAAAGCTAAATGATCGCAAGGATCTTTCACACTTCTTGTTTCAAATGGAGCTGATCGGGGAGCAACATTAATCGTCATAGTATTAATTATGTAGTCATTAGGACATCGCCAGCTTTCACCGTCAGTACCAATATAATTTTTAATCTCGTTATAAAATGAGAAAAGTTTTAAAACATGTTCTTGTGAGATTGTACCTCCGTAAAAATTTAATTTGGCTACAGGGAGGATCCACACCTTAAGATAACCCCCTAGGGCGTCTGAGAGAGCTGTTGTCATTATACTATCAGTTTCACTATCAACAGCTTCTCTTTTTACATGAGAATATGTATTTCTAAAGTATTGCAATAATGCATGGATATAATCTTCGTTAAAGTTGTTAATGAAATTTGGTGTTGGCAGTATTGTTTGAAAATACTTCCTGGCTTGGAGTAGAGAGATTTGAGACTTGCTCCATTGTTCCTTTTCCCTGTCTTTCGCAGTAAATAAAACCGTACCAACGTTAGCACTGTATGTTTTTTCTTGATACGCTAATGCTTCATATGTTATTGCTAGAACTATGGACACGATTTTTAACATTTTAAAATTACAAGTATACAAAATAAATTATTATAAAACAAACAGCGGAAAATTACTTTCATAATATAATGTAAAGATTTTTTATTTTCAATGTATAATTAGACAGTTATTTTTGATACATAAACCTCTTTAGAAGAATAAGTTTATATTCAGAAAGAAATAGTTCCTTGCTTGTGTTACAATGATCATTTAGTCAGTTTTTTAAACTTACAATCACTGTATAGACCTAAACATATTTAGTAGATTTTGCAAAGGGCTCTATATTACGATAAAATGTTCTGTATAAAAAAGTGTATATGTAAATATATACCTCCATGAACGTTGGCCTAGTTGAGAGAAACTTAACAGGCTTTTTAATGAAAAGGTTATATTTAACATACGTAGGTACTGATTTTTCGTCGTCAGATTTGCAGATAATCTCAAAAGTGACGTATCAAATATTAAAATTAATGTAGTATTATGGGAGATTTTTTATAAGAACAAAAAAAACATTTTCAAGAACTTCATAGACACTCTATTATCTATCTATCTCTAGTATTAAAAGTTTAGAGATTGCACTAATGTTTATCATATTATTTATTACTAATATAAAAACCCTCACTTTCTATTTCATATATCTATAATATAAAAATGAATCGCTGAATGTGTTGCTAAGCGCAAGTCTCGAGAACAGCCGAAACAATTTCGCTAATTCTTTTTTTTAAATATTCTTTAGTACGATACGTACGTTTTTACGCAGAGAAAATGTAATTCTTGACTTATTCATTTCCTTTTTACTATCTTACTAGCTGACCCGGCGTCCCGAATAGCTGAATAAATATTAAAAAATCTAAAAAATTAAAGAATCGACTGTTAGGCGGTACGAAGTTCGCCGGGTCAGCTAGTACTTAAATAAAAGAAACAGTAAAATATAAATTTTCGTTTATGCTGTATTTTACATATAAAATACTCGAATGATACATTTTATTTGTAAGATCTTTATACGTTACAAGTATTTATTGCTGGATGTATAAATCACAATCGCAAGGGTGACATCGCACTACGATATGCTACGAACACCTGTGGGGAGATGGTTAGCTACACGAACCGCTCGCAAATTGTTTAATTAAAACCGGCGTCAAATTAGGATATACACATATATGTGGGTAATTTTTCATGTCGTTTCTAATCTAATGAAGGTTTATTATTTTTCGTGTGGTGACGGGGTATAGTACAATTCACTACCCCTGTCTTGACCATGGATGTCGTAAAAGACGTCTAAGGGATATACTTAGTCTGGCCATAAATACTGTTACATTTAAAAATAAACAAAATATTACATTTGAATCTTGAATCTGTCATTTTTATATGATTGTTTGATTTTGCGATATTAAAATGGAGTGAGGTGATAAAGAGAACCGAATGGCTGTGATTGTGTTACATAAAGTAGGTATGGAGCTAAATGCAATCTTTTAAATTCTCCATACGCTTGGTAATAGTAAAATGTTAGTGTACCTTAGTGTTGCGTAATTCGAATCATTTAATTTGAATAACTCGAATAAGACTATTGACTCGTTCATTCGAATCGCCGTTAAACGAAACCGAATCAATTCGTTACCTCGTGTCGTACTCGTAGGCAGATAGGTACTTGTAGCGCGGGCGGCTGCGGCGGCACGGTGATCAGTCGACTCGGTTTGATAGGAAATTCGTTGATTCGTTTACTATTCGTTGATTCGTTCTCTAATACGGAGTCGAAGAATCGTATGAATGAATTGTACGAGTGAGAAAATACGAAAATACACGAAATGTTCTAAGAATCACGAGTTGGTTGGATGCAATTCGATTCGTTTGAGGTACCTATTACATTTACAATTCGTCCCTCGCGCGATTTAATGTTTTCTTCTTTTTGTTGACTGCTCGTTTACGTAATTAATAATAATAGTTATTAATTATTATGAGTAAACCTGAGACGTATAAAAACGAATGTATTTTTTTTAAAGTTGATTTATTGGGTAATAATTTATTAGAATCAGACTTTATTAAAAAAAATGTATTTTTTGTATGTGATTTTATTATTACTTTATGTTATTATGATATGATGATTTTTATCGTAATAATAAAAAAAGTCTTACGTCATTATCCACGTATTTAAAAGTTAATATACCTATAAGTCCCCTTTCCGTAACCAAATACCGAGCACACTGCTGTATCTCGAAATCTCGACTCATTCGTAATGCATAGGTACCGATCCGCCAAAAAAACTCGCTCAAATAATAATATAAACGAATTATAACTCGCCAACTCGGCTTCACAGGCGGATGACTCGACATACGAGTACAAATTTGACTATAATTCTGACGTGACGAATGTGACGATTCGAATCAATTCGAATTGTGATTCGAATCAATAGTAATTTTAATTCGATTGATTCGAATTGAAAAAAAAGCAATTCGTCTCATCGCTAGTGTACCTACCGGGCTACTAATAGGTACAATGAGACCTCTGTTTGTGACAGAAAAAGATCTGGCCGTCGTCTAGCCCCGATCTTAATCTGTTGGATTATGATTTATGGTCAGTTTTAGAGAGTACGGCCTGCACTAAACGCCATGATAATTTGGAGTCCCTAAAAAAATCCATACGATTGGCAATGAAGAATTTTCCCATGGAAAGAGTTCGTGCTTCTATTGACAACTAGCCTCAACGTTTAAAAGACTGTATTGCAACCAACGGACAACACCTCAAATAAGCTTTTTATATTTTAAATTGTTTTATATTTATGTATTGAACTGTAAAAGTAGCTAGTTGCTGTGTGGTAGCGGCTTCGAATACTACCAACCCTTGCTTTGCTCGTGGGTGTCGTAAAAGACGACTAAGAGCCCTAGATTGACCCGGACCAACTCCATCTGGTACCATTTGGGTCAAAGATTACATTCCCAAGGAGGGTTGACGTCAGGCAGGCGGCCGGTCATAAAAGTCATTGCCGAAACTTTTTGCAATATGTCAAAACAGATGACATATTGCGTCGACCCCAAGTAATTGGGATAAGAGCAAGATGATGATGATGATTGAACTGTAAAAGTAATAAATGTTATTTGAAATAGAAAAAAATGTTTTCTTTGTTACAGTATTTATGGTAAGACCTAGTCTTATGTACATATAATTCATCTGTCCGTGTATATTTGACTGAACTCCTTCTAAACGGCTGGACCGATTTTAATGATTTTTTTGTGTGCACATACACAAAATTCATGTGGACTTGGGAATGATTTATACTAATAATTGGATCTGGTATGTGGCGTCCGTTGGGGCAGCTAGTAATTATATATTATACTAGCAACCCGCCCTCGCTTCGCTTCGGTTATAGGTTATAGGCGTTTTACCCGCGTAGTTCCCGTTCCCGTGGGAATACCGGGATAAAATATAGCCTAGTTTACGCCCTGATATTATAGATTTCCATTGGTGAAAGAATTTTTGAAATCAAAATCGGTCCAGCCGTTTTGAAGATTACCCGGAACAAACAGACAGACAGCCACACATTTTTTTTTAATCTGTATTTTAGGCATAGGTGTCGTGCAAATAATCGTGTGAGCAGGAAAAAAGCCTATTATTTTGACATTACAAACAGACACTCCAATTTTATTTATTGGTATAGATAAATCTATATATGCTGTGTGGTAGCGGCTTCGAATACTACCAACCCTTGCTTTGCTCGTGGGTGTCGTAAAAGACGACTAAGAGCCCTAGATTGACCCGGACCAACTCCATCTGGTACAATTTGGGTCAACGATTACATTCCCAAGGAGGGTTGACGTCAGGAAGGCGGCCGGTCATAAAAGTCATTGCCGAAACTTTTTGCAATATGTTAAAACAGATGACATATTGCGTCGACCCCAAGTAATTGGGATAAGAGCAAGATGATGATGATGGTATAGATAAATC
Organism: Lymantria dispar; assembly: GCA_032191425.1. Classification (NCBI taxonomy): domain Eukaryota; kingdom Metazoa; phylum Arthropoda; class Insecta; order Lepidoptera; family Erebidae; genus Lymantria; species Lymantria dispar. The sequence goes on along the minus strand of CM063452.1, from coordinate 8,911,215 downwards.
TATTATATTACTAGCATATCCCTATTCGGGTAAACTGAGGGAGATCCAGCTAGATAGTAACGATAGGAAGGCAAACGGGCTGCTATGCAAATTTCTTGGATTCAAACGCCATGTTACTACATCGCAAACTCTTGCTTATAAATATTTAAATAAAACATAGTTTCTAATGAGAAATTCGCGTGAGAGTTTAGTTATTACTTAAATTAATAGATAATTTAACATATTATTGTAGATGATCGCGTGACAAGATCCTTATTGTCACGTCATGTTAATTGCCGCCAGTTATTGAGACAAACGATTACGTGATGTGGTAACAATGTTTAACAAGCTTTTTGATAATTTCTTGTTTAGTTTTGGAAACTGTACTGTTAATGCTAGCCATTGTTGACAGTGTTGAGTTTTTTTATTGCCTTTGTTGGTAGACAAGCAACCTACTCACCAGATGGTATAACTGCTACTCATTGACAATATTACCAGCAGCATAATTAGTTCAACATCTGCTTGCAGATGATATTTTGGGATATCATTACTTTTGGTATGTAAAATTATTATTTAAAAGTAATCCATCTATTATTATTTTTCAGTTTTTTACGATGTATTGTTATATTTTAGAACTATTTACCATATAGAGATTATCGAACAGTAAGAGTCACTTGCGTGTTTATACCTATACACACTCTGTGCGTGAGCTTTAACTTTATCTATATATATAAAAATGAATCCCTGTTTTCCTTGGTCACGCCATCACGCGTGAACGGCTGGACCAATTTCATTAATTCTTTTTTTGTTGTATTTGTTATTCTTAGGAAAAGGTTCTGAAAAATAAGAAAATTGCCCAGAAAATTAGAAAATTTAAGAATACTTAACCATCATATAAAATTATTTCTAATCTAACCGCTTTGGATAATATAAACTTTTTTAATGTAACCTTATGACGTTTAACATAGAATTGACAGAACGTGTGCTGCAAATATCGTCAAAGAGGATGTAAAAAAACTGAAAATTGTTTCAAACAGATGCTTCGGTTGGAGTTATTTTATTAATAAAATACATGTAAAACAATTAATTCATTATTTCTTACAGAAATGATGTAATAAAACTGAATATCTTAGTGCACATCAGGGTAGGTAAGTTCAGAGCCATCACGCCTAATATAAAAAGTCAATTTAATATGGAGTTTTGGTAATTAAGATACATGTTACTAATATAACAAGTGATATACTTAGTTATCAAGAAGAATACAATAGTTTTCTTTAATTTACAGTTAAATTTTCGCTTTTGAAAATGCCAGCAATTAGACATACAAACTTAAGTTGTAAATAATTGGGTCAATGAACGTTGTATGCCAATATTGCAAGGCATTTAAGTTTAAAAATTAAGGTCCTGGATTGTGTTGCGCGAGCGCAATTGACGCCATTGGTACCGCCGTCAGAGCCATTACATTCATTGGTTTCATACGCATAAGGAAAAAAAATAAGTATGTTGTATATAGGAATTAGAATAATATTTTTTTTTTTAAATTCTATTCGAATTCAATATTCATAGTTAAGATATGACAACGTCTGTCGGGTCAGCTAGTCTATACCAATAAATAGAATTGGAGTGTCTGTTTGTAATGTCAAAATAATAGGCTTTTTTCATGCTCACACGGTTATTTGCACGACACCTATGCCTAAAATAGCAATTAAACATTTTTGTCTGTCTGTTTGTCTGTTTGTTCCCGGTAATCTTCAAAACGGCTGGACCGATTTCAAAAATTCTTTCACCAATGGAAAGCTATAATATCAGGGCGTAAACTAGGCTATATTTTATCCCGATATTCCCACGGGAACGGGAACTACGCGGGTAAAACGACACAAATTACGCGGATACAAATTACATCCAGACTCAGAACCACAATTTGTGGATCGCACAAAGTGTTGTCCCGCGTGGGATTCGAACCCCGACACTGGCTCTGTAGGTCGCTATCTTTAGCCACTACGCCATCTGTGCAGCAGTGCAGTGAATTGAATGTGTATCCTGTCTGAAATGCGTCCTAAATTTCCTTTTCCAATAAATAATTATACATTCAATAGTTGATTATGTATCAGTAATCAAAAGACTCTAACCCTTTCGTTACCAAAACACGTTACCTCTCCTAATGACGTGTGTAATGTAATATCCTTGTGCATGATCTAAATTAAGTCGAGTCTACGATAGAGTAATGATTATTACGCGATTTATAATCGCAAATTGATAAAACACATTTCAGCTTTAGAAACTTTAAAGTCGAAATAAAATCTTATACTAACACGACTGAAAAACTTACTTAGTATCATCTGGTCAGACGACCAGACCAGTTTGTTTAATATAATAAAACCCTATACCAACATGTCTAGGTTGGTATAGGGTTTTATTTCGAGTTTTCCTTTTCTTTCATAGATGTTATATGCGTATTATATCCCTTAGTCGTTTTTTATGACATCCACGGGCGAGGTAGGGAGTGGTGATTTGTATTCTTACTCCGTCACCACACGGAAAGTATAGTATATTAGGTCAATTTTCCTCCTGTTGGAAGAACAATCGTACCCAGCAGTGGGACATGTACAAGATGAGACGTTTTCAGCGTTAGGGAGTATTGACTGGTTTATGAGTACCTTAAAATAATAACGTATAAAAGGATAATGTCAGTACTTCGAACGTTCGAAACATGAATCTGAAAATACTACATGTGCGCAGACGATTACACACGTACACACGCATACCACTACACAAATTCATTATCATCTTGCTCTTATCCCAATTACTTGGGGTCGACGCAATATGTCATCTGTTTTAACATATTGCAAAAAGTTTCGGCAATGACTTTTATGACCGGCCGCCTGCCTGACGTCAACCCTCCTTGGGAATGTAATCGTTGACCCAAATGGTACCAGATGCAGTTGGTCCGGGTCAATCTAGGGCTCTTAGTCGTCTTTTACGACACCCACGAGCAAAGCAAGGGTTGGTAGTATTCGAAGCCGCTACCACACAGCATGTAGCACATACACCACTACACAAATTATGAAATCAAATTTTGTTTTTATTAACATAAATCGTCGAAATACTTTTAAAAGTAATGTTAAAAACCTTTTTATGTTTTTCAATTGTGTTATAAAGTTATAATACCTTTTGAATGCACAAACCGTCATAATTACCTATTTATTTTTTAAGAGTTGCGTACGTGTAGAACATTGACTTGTACATTACGGAACGATTCCGGCGTAAGCTCCATTAGGCTCCAATTGAAATGCTTCACTTTTTGTGCGCAAACTTACCTTCTATACGTTATTATTCTAAGAGTAAGTACCTTCTTTTATCTGATCATCTTCTCAGCTAACGTACATCCGAATTTTGGGCTAGGTATACCTTCTCTACTATTCGAGTGAAATTGAACTACTATTCCGCGTGGGTCAGATCTGTTAATATAGGATATTATTTTAAGTATTCCTTTTTTTACATTAATGTTTTAAGTATATTATATCCTTTTCTTTTAATACCCATAGGCAAGGTACAGGTTATAGATATGGATGATTTTGACCGTATTTGCTAACATTGACAGAAATAGCTCCGTTTCAAAGAGGCCGTTCACAACCTTCTTCTTGTTCGGTTATTTTGCACGACAAAATTAATCAATCTTACATTCTAGCTCCAGAATAAATTGCGTATATGTAAATGTAGGAAGACATGTTTCTGTAAAATTGAAAACTGGTGCTGTGAAGATCCATGCCTCGACTTCTGCCCTTGCAAAAAGATCCATCCCTCCATTCCTGCCTTTGCAAAAAGATCAATGCCTTGATTCCTGCCCTTGAAAAGAGGTTTTCTGTATTGTGATGCACAACGGGATCAAAGCAAGGAACCACCACGAGAACTCCGGCGCGTACATCGAAATGTTAAGTTACGCTCTTGTATTATATTAATTTTTTTATTGTTTTATAGTGTTATATTGAATAATTTTGCTGATATTTTATGTAATATAATACAGTTAAGGTGCTGAAGTGTAGTGAATGTGATATAAGAGTTGTTTACGTGTATTTTTATATTCAACCGAAATTCCCAGAGAAATCATTTAATTTGGATTTCAGCTCCCAATTAATGGTAACGACCTGACTTACTGACAGACGATAACTCTTAATAAGCTACTCAATATGAAGAAGTGGTAAATAATATGTGAAGAAAATTATTTGTATGCTATGTACGACAAGGGAGTATGGTTTAAAAAACTTTAGCCTGCCCATAAGGGCGATTAAATGAAAAAAAGGAACCACCACCAATCTCTTTGTACCATACAAAAAATCAAACAAAGACCATGGTCGCTGGAAAGTGTTTAGCCGTTGGTTCATAGAAGATGACTGAAATTGCTGCAAACATCCCAGTGTCGGATTTTCCCCTACTTATCAAAAATATAGCTAAAATATCCGTCGTACCATCTATTATGTGGCAACCGCTAGAGAACCCTTGGTGGCGTAACGAAATATACATCCTTACTAATATTATAAATGCGAAAGTAAGTTTGTTTGTTACGCTTTTACGCTTAAACCACGGAACCGATTTCAAAGATTCTTTCACCAACGGAAAGCTATAATATCAGGGAGTAATATAGGCTATATTTTAACCCGGTATTCCCACGGGAACGGGAACTACGCGAGTAAGGCCACTGAAACTGCAGAAATGCGAGGGCAGGTTGCTAGTTAAAGATAAAATTTCGGTTATTAGTTTTACTGATTCAACAATAGTATAGCTGTATGGGTGGCGGCTACGAATACTACAATCCTCACATTGATTGTGGGTGTCGTAAAATACAACTAACAGATCATCAACCTCAGCCAACTGCAACAGATTTTTTTTTTGGGTGGGTCGCGGTCGGCGCACTCCTTGCACCACTCCGTCTAGGGCGACAGAGGGGCGTAAGCACGCGCACCTGCAACTCACCCGAACACCACGTCGCCTTCGTCGTTGGGCCGACCACCGGAGCAGGGTCATCAGTGGTCGGCCCGACGGAATATCCCTGGAGAAGTACCCTCCCATCGACCGACGGCCTCGGCTAGGGAACTGCAACTGATGCTGTCAAGTCAAAAATTAAATTCTCAAAGACGGTAGACGTCACGTAAACAGCCGGACATAACTTTTTCCAAAACATTACACCTATTTTTTTAGGGTGGGCTACCTATTTGTTAGGGGGGTGAGGAAAGGAAAGCGCACGGCCCCATAACCGACGGTAGTTCCTCTCCTTTGCCATTGGGCTGGCCACTGATACTAAGTTCCTTGTCGTCCGTGGCCAACACGAAATTTTACGACAGCTGTCATGGGGAGTGCTCTGAGGAATTGTTTGCCTTGGTACCACCGTCACCGTTTTACCAACGTACCATTCGACACCACAGCAGGGTTCATCCATTCCACCTGGAAACGTTATGGTCTTCAACTGTACGTTTCCAGCGATCATTTCTCCCACGTACGTGCAGACTCTGGAATGAACTACCTGTTGCTGTGTTTTCCGAGCGCTATGATATACCCTTCTTTAAACGAGGTTTAAGAAGAGCATTTTCTTCACGGTAGGCAACGGCCTGGTTGTGCCCCTGTTATTGCAAAGGTCCATGTGCAGCAGTTTCACTTACCATCAGGTGTGCTGCATTCTCGTTTGCCACCAACAGCAATAAAACAAAAAGCTACGTACCCGTAATGAAAATACGGAATCTCTAAAATCTAGTTCTTAAGAAAAGCAGGTTTAAATAAATAAATTCGTTATGTAATGTGTTGTTATGACCGTGCCCTTACGGTCCAAATAGTCGACGTCTATCACGTGTTATCGTTTACGGACTGTTGTTTTAACTACCAATTAATACATAAATGTATATTTTGTATTTATAGTGAGATTTATAAACTGTATATATCGAATAATCGACGTCCTCCCCGAGGGGGGGACGTCGGTCGATGGGAGGGTACCCCAACAGGGGGTATTCCGTCGGGCCGACCACTGACGACAAGTTAACGCTGCTCCAGTGGTCGGCCCAACGACGAAGGCGACGTGGTTTTCGGGTGGGTCGCGGGAGTTGCGTGCTCAAGCCCCTCTGTCGCCCCGGACGGAGTGGTGCGGAGGCGCGCCGACCGCGGCCCACCCACAAAAAAAAAAAAAAAATATATCGAATAATTACTTAGGCATTAAGTATTTTCCGTGTGGTGACGGAGTAAGAAAATAAACCATTCCCTATCTTGCTCGTGGATGTCGTAAGAGACGACTAAGGGATAAAATATGCATATAACATCTGTGCAAGAGAAGGAAAACTCGAAATGAAACCCTATACCAACATGTTTGACCAGCATGCCATAGTAGGTCAAATTTGTGGAGGAGGCCCAAAACCACCAGTGGGAAGTATGTGGGCTGCGATAGTTATTATTACATTCCGTATGGTGACGAAGTAAGAATACAATTCACTAACCCCTCTCTTGCCTGGGTGTCGTAAATGACGACTAAGAGATTATATGCTTATAATAAAAGAAGGAAAACTTAAAATAAAATCGTACCTCTTTATAGTAACACGTCTAACCAGCGTGGTATACTAGGTCAATTACCTTCTCATTGTAGAGGGGACTCGAGCCCAGCAGTGGGACGTATATGAGCCGAGGTGAAGTATGAAGTCGGATAGTGTAATGTAATGAGTAACTGTTTAGGGTTTTAAAATGGCGAACTGTTTTACAAACAGATATAATTTATTCCCCATGGAGGACAATTCTTTATACGATCCATACATGATAGATGTTATCTGCGTATTCTAATCCCTTAGTCGTCCTTTACGACACCCACGGATAAGAGAGGGATTGGTGAATTATATTCTAAGTACGTTAGCACACGGAAACGTCACTTCTCACTATCACAATATTATAGGGGTGACAGTTTGTGACGGTGTTTGTTACTTTTTCATAATGGAATGGCTGGACTCATCATCATTATCATTTCAGCTTATTGCCGTCCACTGCTGGACGTAGGCCTCCCTCATTTGCGCCACAAAGTGCGGTCCTGTGCCGCCTGCATCCAACGACGCCCAGCAACTTTCACTAGGTTATCCGTCCACCTAGTTTTGCGTCCTACACTGCGTCGTCCGATACGTGGTCGCCACTCGAGAACCTTTCTTCCCCAGCGGACTAATTTTGATAAAATTTGGTATGGTGGTAGCTGACGTCCTGGAGTAACATTTAGCGTTAATTTTTATTACCGTATGTGCTGTCTTAGGATAATACTTTTTGAAGTGAAACTTACTAAAGAAATTAGAGAGAGAACTTAGAGATTACTTTAGAGCGATTTTGTGATATAACGTCACAGTCAAATATTCGAGTGACACGGTCGGGTCCACTCGGCTTCTTTCAGTACAGGCCAGCAGGCCCACGTGGTCCACGCGCTCACACAGCAGATTACAGCTAATCGTGATTATTTTAAACTAGCAGCGCCGTGCGGTTTCACCCGCAGTTCCTCTTCCCTTGGGAATATCGAGATAAATTATAGCTTATGTGTTATTCTGATATGTAAGCTATACTATTGCGTAGTTTCATCAAAATCTATTCAGTAGTTTTAGCATGAAATAGCAACAAACATCTTTACATTTTCACATCCTCACATACAAACTTTCACGTTTATAATATTACTAGCAACTCGCCCTCGCTTCGCTTCGGTTTCAGTGTCTTTACTCGCGTACTTCCCGTTCCCGTGGGAATACCGGGCTAAAATATAGCCTATGTTACTCCCTGATATTATAGCTTTCCATTGGTGAAAGAAATTTTGAAATTGGTTCGGTGGTTTAAGCGTGAAAGCGTAACAAACAAACAAACATACTTTCGCATTTATAATATTAGTAAGGAAGTAAGATAGGACACGCGTGATTATTATTAATTGTAAAAATAAAGAATACATATAAAATGCTTGCACTAAATAGAATATAGAGGCGATATTGTAGATTATATCAGTGATTTCTAATAGTTAAGTGAAGACGGTACATCACCAGCCAATGCTAAGTGGTACTTAAAATTTGACTAAACATTACTACAATTTTTTTATGCCAGTGTCATTACGCGTCTTGTGTTCGATACACGCTGTTTTTAACCCCCGACGCAAAAAAGGGGTTGTTATAAGTTTCACGTCTATGTCTGTATGTGTATGTGTGTGTCTGTCCGAGGCATAGTAGCTCTCAAAGCGATGGACTAGGGATGTGACTTGGAGGGAAAATAATCGATATTTTAAATAATCGATTTTTTGTTCTTTAAAATAAATCGATTATAAAATAATCGATTAATAAAAAATCGATTAATAATCGATTTTTATTATTTTGATAATCGATTATAAATCGATTTATTTTTGGTAATAATCGATTTTTATAAAAATCGATTATCTTTTCACATCCTCACGATGGACCGAATTCGATGCGGTTTTTTTTCATTTGAAAGCCAGTTTCCTTGCCGTGGTTCTTAGCTATGTTTGGTTAATATCGGTCCAGCAGTATAAGAGTCAACTCTTTTCCAAAATAATGTTATGGCGTATGATTATTCTACTATATTATGGTCGTTAAATGACAATTAATTGGCAATTCTTGTTGAAGAGAGCGTAATATTTTTTATTATTTCAGTTTGTGTCTGGGGGAATAAAAAAAGAAATACTTAATTCTACTTAATCACCCATAATCCCTGGAAAGAATTTGGATAAAATTTCATTTCGGATAAATTACATTTTACGCAAGCGAAGCCGCGGGCAGAAACTAGTATATAGATAAGCGTTACTATCTATATCATTTAACAGATTAATAAGCGCATCTGGCCATGACCGTCTTATAAACACTTAAGAAAATACATAATTATGGTTCCACTAGAAGCTAATAGTGGAGTAATTATTTTTACTGTAAGCCCTAATTGAGGGATTGTTTGAGTGCGTGAGTTATGCCGACGTTTTGTAGATTTATTGCCTATTGCCCAATACACGTACCTTATGATTAGTCTCTAAGTGCGAAGAGGTAGCGAGAATGGAAGTGACTAATAATTAAGAAAAAGTAAATAACAATCCTCTTCGAGTATTGACGATTTAAGAATATGCTGTATCGCCACACCTTCGCTACATTCCCATAAGAGTCCTAAAAGCAGACTAAAGGATCACTAAGTAAATGGACCGGAGGACTCTTATCTATATATTGATAAGTGAAGCGAAAACTTTGTATCCCTTTTTACGAGAATTACGTGGATGGACAAGTACGAAATTTGGCACAGTTGAAATATATAACGAGAAGTCCATAAAACTTAAATTTCACAATAATGGATTATAAATATATTCATCATCATCATCATCATCGCAGCCCACATACGTCCCACTGTTGGGCTCGGGCCTCCTCCATAATGGGAGGAAATTTGACCTACTATACCATGCTAGTCAGACATGTTGGTATAGGGTTTCATTTCGAGTTTTCCTTCTCTTGCACAGATGTTATGTGCACATTATATCCCATAGTCGTCTTATACGACATCCACGGGCAAGATAGGGAGTGGTGAATTGTATTCTTACTCCGTCACCACACGGAAATAAATACATTAAATTCATTAAAAAAAGTGGTAGGTAGTGTGCGTAGGGAACTAGGCGGGTAAGGCGACTGAAACAGAATCGAAGCGAGGGCGAGTTGTCAATCAATTGTCTCTGAAAACAGACCTTTCTAGTACAAAAATATCTTTGTATGATAGATTATCTATCGTTCAGTATATCTATTCGCGTAAAAAGCTCTCGTTCGGTAGCTAATGGCAATCTTCGTTAATATTGAACGAACCATATCTAACTGTAGCTATACTTTATTTATAAATATTCGTTCTAACGCTAAGCAGAACTAATAGCAATACATTTAAGAGTTTATTAATCTTTAGCACATTCAAGTCGCATTGTATAGCTCGGGCCTTAGAATAATAACGTATAGAAGGTAAGTTCGCGCACAAAAAGTGAAGCATTTCAATTGGAGCCTAATGGAGCTTACGCCGGAACCGTTCCGTAATGTACAAGTCATTGTACTGCATGTACATAAGCAACTCTTAAAAAATAAATAGGTAAATATGACGGTTTGTGCATTCAAATGGTGTCATAACACATTTGAAAAACTTAAAAAGATTTTTAACATTACTTTTAAAAGTATTTCGACGATTTATGTTAATAAAAACAAAATTTGATTTTATAATTTGTATAGTGGTGTGCGTGTGTACGTGTGTAATCGTCTGCGCGCCATTAGTATTTTTAGATTCATGTTTCGAACGTTCGAAGAACTGACACTATCCTTCTATACGTTATTATTCTAAGAGCTCGGGCATTCTCTTCTGTGGGAGTGAAATTGACCTACTATACCAAGCTGATCACACATGTTGGTATAAGGTTTTATGTCGAATTTTGCTTCTCTCAAATCGATAAATAATTAAAATTTAATAAATATTAATATAGTGTGGTGACAGAGTAAGAATACAATTTTTCTTTCTTTCTTTCTACCACTGTCTTGCCCGTCGATGTCGTAAAAGACGACTAAGGGATAAAATAAGTATATAACATCTATGTAAGAGACATCGAAATAAAATCCTATACCAACCTGTTTGACCAGCATGGTATAGTAAGGTCAATTTCCCTCTTATTGTGGAGGAGGCAAGAGCCCAGCAGTGGGACGTATATGAGCTGAAATAACAATAATAATAAAAGTAGGGACCGGGTATCTTCTCTAGGGAAGATTCCGTGAATCTTAAGGAGATACAAGTATAAAAATAATAAGTATTAATATATAGCCATGTACATAATAAGCCATGTACTTATAAAAGATTTTACAAATATGGTGGTTAGACGAGTTGGTATAGGGTTTTATTCCGAGTTTTCTTGCACAGGTGTTACGCGCATTTTATTATCATTCAGTCGTCTTTTACGACACCCATTGGCGAGAAAGGGAGTGGTGATTTGGATTCTTGCTTCGTCACCACACGGACTATTATTATTGTCATCATCATCGTCGCAGCCCACATACGTCCCACTGTTGGGCTCGGGCCTTCTCCACAATGAGAGGGAATTTGACCTACTATGCCATGCTGGTCAGACATGTTGGGGTAGAATTTCATTTCGAGTTTTCCTTGTCTTGCACAGATAGTATGTGTATATTATAGCCCATAGTCGTCCCATGACATCCACGGTGATTGATCATTGTCTTACTGGGATTATATTTACCCTAATTTGTACATATATTTACTACTAGCAATCCGCCCTCGCTTCGCTTCGGTTATAGGTTATAGTCGTTTTACCCGCGTAGTTTCCGTTCCCGTGGGAATACCGGGATAAAATATAGCTTAGTTTACGCCCTGATATTATAGCTTTCCATTGGTGAAAGAATTTTTGAAATCGGTCCAGCCGTTTTGATGATTACCCGGAACAAACAGACAGACAGACAGACAGATAGACAGACAGACAGATAGACAGACAGACAGATAGTCAGATAGACAGACAGACAGACAGACAGACAAAAAATTTTTAATTGCTATTTTAGGCATAGGTGTCGTGCAAATAACCGTGTGAGCATGAAAAAAGCCTATTATTTTGACATTACAAACAGACACTCCAATTTTATTTATTGGTATAGATTATTATGAAATAAAGGACTTTTCAATGGAAAAAAAATAATAGTGTAAAAAGTAAATTAAGTACATAAGTACGTAGCATTTCAAAAGTTTCTTTAATATCAAAAATAGACATTTCTATGACTGCGCGAAAAACCCATGGGCTTAGGGTACAAATTGCGGGCCCCCATGGGAAATCTGCGGTTATTAGCTGTCAATCATATTGTGCGGCGGTAGCGCCCCCTATACGGGACATGTACAAACGTTAGGTACGCTGAGATTTCTTAGTAAAATTGACTGGTTTATTTACGTGATGGTCTTTTCAATGATTTTTATGTGTGAATACTTGTAGCTGATAATTAACCAATTAATTGCATAGATGATATACTGACCTATTGTATCAGTGTCACGGGTTCGAATCCCATGCAGTACTTTGTGCGATCCACAAATTGTTGTTCTGGGTCTGGATGTAATTTTTAAATTCGTCGCATTTCAATCAACTGGATTTTAGCAGCTTCTGATATTATATCATTTTTTTACATTGCCGTATACTGATGGAGTAAGAGTAGAATTCACCACCCCGTATCTTGCCCGTGAGTGTTGTAAAAGACTACTAAAAGATATAGCATACACATAACATCTGTGCAAGAGAAGGAAAACTCTAAATGAAACCCTTTACAGACATATCTTACTAGTATGGTATAGTAGATCACATTCTCTATCGTTGTGGAGGAAGCCCGAGCCCAACAGTGGGACATATGTGGACTGCGATGATACTGATGACATATTATATCCCTTAGTCGTCTTTTACGACATCTACGAACAGATAGGGGGTAGTGAAGTGCGTTCTTACTTCGTCATCAAACTAAAATGTAAAAAAAGGAAGCTGCCAAAACCCAGTTGATTAAAATGCTAGAAGTACTCACTGAGGGATGTAACTCAGTGGTAGAGTGTCTGCTTCGCATGCTGAAAGTCCTAGGTTCAAATCCCAGCATCTCCAATGTTTAGTTTTTGGAAACCTTTACACGTTTATTACCATTAAATTCACCTCCAAAACTATAGTTTTCTACTGTTGTAAAGGGATTTAATATTGTAAAAGTCTACAGACTACATAAAAGGGAGTATATTTATATAATGCGCTGATAGTAGCTGATATCCTATGCGTAGTTTTCTTTTCAAGATGCTTTTAGCACTTAAAATTCTTGACTACAAAATTGAATAAAATTTGGCCAAGTCAATATGCGTACTGCGATTGCGACGAGGACACGGCGCAGCATACGTTCGAGGCTTGTGCCGCCTGGGTAGGGCAGCTTCGTGAACTCGTCGGTCGGTGTCGGTGGAACTGGGACGCGGTCGCAGCCTTCTGCGAGGCAATGATCTCGCAGAAGGAGGCCGCGTGTCGCACGCGCGAGGAGCGCAGCCTCGACGAAGCCGAGGCCGCGGGTGACGTGACCGGGGAGTTAGTCCGTCACCCGACGAGAGGCCGACCGCGTGGGGAAAGACCGACGTCCTCCCCGAGGGGGGATGTCGGTCGGTGGGAGGGTACTCTACTAGGGGGTATTCCGTCGGGCCGACCATTGGTGATAAGTAACCCTGCTCCGGTGGTCGGCCCAACGACGAAGGCGACGTGGTGTTCGGGTTGCGGGTGTGCGTGCTTACGGCCCTCTGTCGCCCCGGACGGAGTGGTGCGAGGAGTGCGCCGACCGCAGCCCACCAAAAAAAAAAATAGTCAATATGCGTACGTTAAATGGAGAGCTCTGGAGGGAATATATTTTCTTAGGCCATTTCTTTATAGCACATAGATACCGTCCCACTATGAACGATAAACTGACATCAACCTATTAAATCACAAAAGCGAGATAGCTAGCTTTTATCATCATTAAAATATAATGAATAATATTTATACAGACTACAAAATATGTCCATATGGTGACGGAGTAAGAATACAAATTCATCACCCCCTTATCTTTTACTGATTGTAAAGAAAATTTAGTAACTATGTCTTCTTCTTCTTTTTTGTCTTGGCCATCAGCTACAAATACGAGCCATTTTTGCCAGTGTCGAGTTATAATTATCTTTTCAAGTTCTCAGTTTCTTCATGTCAGTAATGATCTGTCAGTAAGTCAAAGTGTCGCCCTCAACAGTGTAATGGCCACTGTTAAGGGTATCTTCTGAGAATTTTGGTGGAAATACAAAGGTATGTATAGCAGTTTTATATCATATTCACTACACTTCAGCAGTTCTGTCGCTATATATTACATAAAATGCCATCAAGATTTTTTATTTAACATAACACGTTAAAACACTAAGATATTGAATATAATACAAGAACACCACATGACACTTCAGATTCCCGCCAAAAACTCCTAACTATGTCTATCACCAGCTATACATAGCTCCAGAGACAATTTTTCTATAGAAGATTACCGGAAAAAAAAAAGCTTAAATAATCAATCTTTTAATAGAAACTCTTTTTTATCAGTAGTATCTCACATAAGCAAATTTAAAATCATTTGATAAAATACTTTACGAATATGTAAATATATATTTTATCTTGAATATAACAGAAAGGTAAAAGGTGCGATATTGTCGTTAGATTTCCGTGCGGATTACCGCGCCGTGGAAATTGAGTCGCCACTTCATTTCCTGAGCGCGGTAAAGTCGAATAAGTACCACAGTGCCATGACTAACAGTATTTTTTTATATTTATTTTTGTATATAGACATTGCTTTTTATATAATAAAAGTTAATCGGAATAATGAGGATTAAATGTTTTCTTATCATCTTCAAGCTGTTTCTATTCTGTGAGAATCTTACAGACTGGCTTAGAAAATACCAGATATGTGTTTACGGTGTTCTCCTAGGTAACTCATAACATCTACTCCTATCGCTCAACTTTGTGTGTATCCCAATCATGGTGAATATAGTGGTATCCTGTTATGGAGAGTGATATAATCAAAACTATAGGAAGTACCACACTCTCGCAGAAAATCGAAGTCTGAGTAGTAGCGATTTGTTACTGCGCTTCGTTCGGTGAGCGAGAGAGCCAGAAGCCCAACTTTCTGAGGGTGTTAGCGTGTGGAGGGTTTTGGTAGTGCCCTTGGTATCACGGAGCCTCAATGCACGCATTCACACTCCCTTCAATTTCTTCGCAGTAGGCAGCGGCCTTGTAAAGGTCCATGAGCGGCAGCAACACTTACCATCAGGTGTACTGTTTGCTCGTTTGCCACCGTTTGCAATAAAAAAAAAAACTATACATTAAAAATGCTTCGTGTCATAAGTTCTTAATTTACCGTCAGTGTCGTAAAAACAGCCGAAAGAGTATCAAAGAAGTAAATAGCAGCGTTTGCCTGGGAGTCTAAAACCACCTGTGTCGCCTTAAAGCATGGCGATGACATTTTATTTTATGGCTAGGATTTTATGATTTTGAAAAGTGGGGATGGCTAGAAAGTTTACTGTGAATCTCTCACACTTTACATAATGAGTTCGGTTGTGCTATTTATAAATTTATGTTTTGAGCCTGGATCATAACATAATATTAGTTCCTTAGTTGCAGGTTTATAAAATCCTGTCGATTTCCATTAGTTCTTTTTGAAATATTAGAACAAATTGTATAAAATAACTCTTCCCTATTAGTTTTGGCGTGTTGCCATAAGGATTTATTCCGAGTTGCATAGATATTATCCGCATATCATATCCCTTAGCCGTTTTTTGATACTCACAGGCAAGAGTGTGATGAAATGTATTCTTACTCCGACACCATAGAAAATATAGTGTTTTTTTTTTTTGGGTCGGGCTACGGTCAGCGCACCTGCTACCTGGCTCCTTCCGGAGCGACAGAGGGGCGGCGCGTGGCCCCGTAACCCACCCATAAGGCACGTCTCCTTCGTCGGTGGGCCGACCATCGGTGCTGAGTTCCTTGATTTCAGTGGTCGACCCGACGGAATACTCCGAGGGAGTATCCTCTCCTATCAACGCCGATCGCCGTCGCGAGGCTAACCTCTCCGCGGGTGCCGGACTAAATCGCCGGTCCGGTCACCCGCAGCCTTTGCTAGAGCGGTATCAGACGCAAGAAAATATGTGTTTAAAATTATTTGAAGTGTTGGAATGATGAGTACGATATGGTGAAGTGGGGCAATTACATATTGTCAATTTATAAAAGAAATGATATTGTATTTGTATATCATCCTTTCTGTCACCTCGGTCGGCTAGGTGGTTTGTGGTTAGATAAATTACAATTACATATGATCTTCATCATCATCATCTCAGGTTAGAGAGGTCCCACTGCTGTTTCGGGCCTCTGCCGCAATGGGAGGGATAATGATTTACAATACCACACTGATTAGGGGTGTTGATGTAAGATTTTATGTCAAGCGTTACGTCTCTTGCATAGATATTATGTGCATATTATATCCCTTAGTCTTTACAAGGGGTGGTGAATTGTATTCTGACTTAGTCACCACACGAATTATATATGATATGAAAAATGTTTTAAGCTAGTAAGTATTTTTTTTTTATTTTTTTTATTGCCAACGGTGGCAAACGAGCAAACAGTACACCTGATGTGTTGCTGCTGCTCATGGACCTTTACAAGGCCGCTGCCTACCGCGAAGAAAGTGAAGGGAGTGAGAATGCGTGTATTGAGGCTCGGTGATACCAAGGGCACCACCAAAACCCTCTACACGCAAACACCCTCAGAAAGTTGGGCTTCCGGCTCTCTCACTTACCGAACGAAGCGCAGTAACAAATTGCTACTACTCAGACGTCGATTTTCTGCGAATGTGTGGTACTGCCCCGGAGGGACCGGCCCGCGGCTGTAGACAAATAACTGTCGACAGTGTGGTCCTACCACTCTTAAAGTAGGTACCATTAATATAAAGGAATCTATACTGGTGATCTGCCCTAATGGCGATAGGCAAGTAACATGACAGCTTTATTAGTACACGACGCCGTTCTATCGCTTTTGGACGGTTCAGTCAGGGTTTGTCCGCACTATATCCTATAGTATAAAAAAATGGATTTCTGTAAAGTTTCTGTAAGATTTAGGGACGATAATTTTACGCGATAACCTCATAAGAGAACATTGATGAAAATTGCATACTTTTTGAATTGAATTAAATTATAACATGTGTGGTGACGGAGTAAGAATACAATTCATCATCTTGCCCGTATATGTCGTACAGGACGACTAAGGGATATAATATGCACATAAGATCTGTGCAAGAGAAGGAAAACTCGAAATGAAACCCTATATCAAGATGTCTGACCAACATGGTATAGTAGGTCAAATTCCCTTCCATTGTGGAGGAGGCCCGAGCCCAACAGTGGGAAGTATATGAGCTGAAATGAAAGGAGTTAATTGAAAATTACAATTTTTTTGATAAATTAATATTTATTTGTACTCGTTAATTCAATTTTTTTTTTACTTAGAGACAGATGCGTCACAAGCTGAACGCTTTGGCCGATCATGCCTCTCTATCGTATGTTCCGCGTTCTCGCTTGTACACTCGGCTCAAGCGGAACGTGACAATGGGTCATGGTTTTTCTTGCGCGCAGCCGGCGTTCAATCTTTATATATAAATTTCTTGTGTATGTGTGTATGTCATTGAACTACTCCTAAACGACTGGAGCGATATTGACGAAATTTTTTGTGTGTGTTCAAGGGGATTCGAGAATGGTTTAGATTCACATTTGGATCGAGTAGGTGGCACAGCTGTCGATTTCAAGGAGAATTCGTTTTAATTTATTTAAATAGAACAATGTCTGTTGGGTCAGCTAGTTATTTATAAGAGGTTATCACGTAAAAAAACAGAACGCAAACAAATGCCAAGCTCTACACACCGGTTGAAATATTAATGTCAAACCATTTTCGGCAGCTGATGAAGCCGTAGCTTATATTTTATTCCATTTGTCCTGACATTTTGGTCGGTATCAACTATTCATTTGGCTGACTGTACTTAATGGATTTAATTTGGAAATAAAAAAAGCTCCTGCTTTGATACGATTGACCTTTTTAGTAAAAGCTAATGAAATGGATATTTTATTGTAAGGATCTTTAATTACGAAATAAAATTGTTTTTATGTATTTTATCGCGCTTGTATTTCATTTGTAATGGAGTAAGAATACAATTCATCACTCCCTATCTTGTCCGTGGATGATGTAAAAGATGACTAAGGGGTGTGACATGTGTCGGGCCGACTACTGAAGATAAGGAACTCTGCACCGGTGATAGGACCAACGACGAAGGCCACGGGTGGGTCATGGGGCCGTGCGCTGCCTCTCCTTAGCCCCGAACGGTGCCGGGCGGCGGGTGCGCCGGTCGTGGCCCACCCATAAAAAATACAAAAGGGGTATAACATTTATGTAAGTGAAAGTAAACTCGTAATAAAACTATATTTCCCTCCTATTGAGGAGGAGGCTCGATCCCAGCAGTGGGACGTTCATGAGCTGAGACGACTGTAGCGGTAAGATATAAATTTCTGTAATAACTGTGATTTGTTGCACGTGAGACACCTTGGTTCTCCAATAGTCACGAACATTCTAAAGTGTTCGAAACATCGGGCAATTAAAGGTCAAGGTCCTTTGACGCAAATGTCAAAATGTCATGTAGCGCTTTAAATTTTTTTTTATTTTTTTTCATTATTTTAGTGTTATATTGAATAATTTTCCTGATATTTTATGTAATATAATGTCAATAAAATGCTGAAATGTAGTGAATACGATATAATAGCGGATTGCGTGCACTTTCACATTTTCCCAAAATTCCAAGAGGAAGCACAATTTGGGTATCAGCTCCAAATCATTGCTAACAACTGACTGAAAGACAAAGTCTAAAGACGTGAATAATCAATATAACAACTCGACACTGGCACCAATAGCTCATATTATTGTAGCTTATTGCCATTAAACAAGAAATAGAAGAAGATTAAAAACCGAATACAAACGCGATAAAATCCTTCAAAATTCTTATTATAAATGTGTAAATACTCGCGTAAACATCAGGAAACATTAAATTTAATTATGACATATACAAATATGACATTGTTAAAGCAATTTAATCATGCCAGGTGTATGTCAATCACATCTTTAAATATACCTAACAAAAGTTTCTGTGTCCGTATGTCCACGTGCGCGGCGGTTCGCTCTATTGAATCGAGTAATGAAACCACAGACCGTTATGGTGACCCTCATTATCATAGTTAATTCATTGTCTTTTAATAGTTTAAACTTTCCGTGTGGTGAAGTAAGGATACAGTTCACCACCCCCCTTTCTTACAGCATCTATACAAGAGAAGGAAAACTGGAGATAAAACCCTGTAACAACTCGTCTGACCAGCGTGGTATAGTAGGTCAATTTCTCTCCCTTTGTGGAGGAGACCCGAGTCGAACAGTGGGAAAGTTTACCTCCCATTGTGGAGGAGGCTCAAGCCGTGCCCTAGGACGTAGATGAGATGAGCTGTGATAATGATGATAAAACAAATTGAAATTGAGTTAATCAGAAAAATATGTTATTAGCATCATCTCATGATGAAAGAACTGACCATTAGAAGCCGAGAGACAGTGCCGAGTATTACTGACAGTTGGTAAATGTAAAAAAAATTGGACAATATAAAAGAATGAAGTTTATAAAATGAGTAAAAACATTATTTTAAAAGACAAAAAATAGAAAATAATTAAAAAGATAGCTTTGGAGATGCTGGGATTTGAACCCAGGACTTTCAGCATGCGAAGCAGACACTCTACCACTGAGTTACATCCCCGATGGGAATAGATTTAAAATTATGTATCACTTACTTATACTAATCGCATAGAAATGTAACATGACGCATAGTGTTTGTATAAAGATTATGCAAGACAAAGTATACATTGTTTAATGTATGATGCTATTACATATTGTTATAATTGTTTACTATAATAGTATTTTATTTAATTTGTTAATTAAGTTTATAAAATGAATCTGAATTAGAGATTTTGGAATAGCATTGTCATTTTTATAAAAATATTAAGTATCAACAACTACTTACAGCTACAACCAGTAGATGGCGCTATTCTCAAAAAATGTGATGAGTGATATCTTGTCGCATTTTACTATCGCGCCGTTTTCACGGGTCCTTATAATTAACAAGTGAAAATAAATATGGATGATGTGAAATGATATGACTTACATACTTATTACAGGTATGTTTATTTAAAATTTTGGTAGGAGGAAAAATAAAACGAATATCTCACGAAGCACTAGCAACCTGGTATCAATATTATTAAATAAAATAAATCTAAAATGGAAGCGTTTTTTAAATAATTACAGTTTAAACATTATTATCATCCCAATTCATTCATATACGTCCCAATGCTGGGCTCGATCCTCCTCCAATGTGAGCGAAGTTGGGGTCGGGTTGGTTTCTTGCATAGATGCTATATGCATATTATACTTATTCCTCAGTCGAATTTTAGGACACCCACGGGTAAAATAGCGGGCAGTAAATGTTATTCTTACTCCGTCACCACATGGATAAGGGTTTTAACGGGTTCAATGCGCTACATATATATCTGTATAGGTATTCATTCATCAGTCTCTTTTTGGGGGGATAATACCATCATCGTCACGTTTAGAAGATGCATTGGCCATCGTATAATTTGGTTTTATGAGTTGCTCTGCAGTGTCTGCCGTGTGGTGACAGAGTAAGAATACAATTCACCACTCCCTATCTTGCCCGTGGGTGTCGTAAAAGACGACTAAGGGATGTAATATGCACATATATCTGTGCAAGAGAAGGAAAACTCTAAATGAAACCCTATACCAACATGTCTGACCAGCATGGTACAGTAAGGTCAAATTTTTGACTTCTAAAGGAGTGATGACAAATATAAAGTATTTGCCAGAATATGAGCTATATAATACTTTTATTTGTAGTTGATATGAATTATTATTGTCCGTGTGATGACGGAGTAAGAATACAATTCATCATCCCCTTTCTTATGGACGCCATACACGTTAGGTTATGCATGATGGTTTTGCCTGTGCATGCATAACCGACAGGCAAGCCCTAGCGTGTATGGGATTAAACTGTACAGTTATCGATGCATGTACATGCGACCGAGCGAATATAAAAATTGATATTTTATGCCGCTTGGTTATGCTCGCGCGCGAGCTTAACCTAGCGTGTGTGGCGTCCGACGAGCTTGCCTGCACAGTTTTCATACATTAGTTAATAGTTGTTGTAATCTGTTGATGTAAATCTCAATTCATTTATCAAATTTACGTGGGAGAATCGCTTTCTTTTCAACAACCAGCGTTTAGAGCATCCAGTGTCATCTGTTTTTCTTGTTCTGTTCTGCAGAATAAATGTTAAGCCAAATACAGCTATTACATCATCGTCGTTCATTGTAGTTTGTTATTGGTGTCCTACACACATCGTTATGTACTACGTAAACGTAGTTCCACTAAGAGAGGTAGGCGTCCTACACAAGCCGTCACCTAGCTCAACTGAGAGTTAATGCCAAAACTGTGCATGCAAACCCTAACGTGTATGTGCAAAATGAAACTCGGTTATGCCTGTCGGTTATGCATGCGCAGGCAAAACCATCATGCAAAACCTAACGTGTATGGCGTCCATTATTCGTGGGTGCCGTAAAACACGACCAAGGGATATGATATCCATATAACATCTATACTCGACACAAAACCCTATGCCATCACGCTTGACCAGCGCGGTATAGCAGGTCAATTTCTCTCCCTTTGTGGAGGAGACCCGAGCCCGACAGTGGGACTTACTTATATAGGCTGAGATGAAGATATAAATTGTATTATAAGGTTAACACAGTTTAATTATTAGTTTTACTAAATAAAATTAATAATCTCATTAACATTACCAGAGACAGTATTAGAATAATAAAATACCATCATAAAAACCACAAATAAACATTGGCTGTATAAGAGCTTCCTGTGCCTGCGCGGCGTTGCGTGAAAATCACATAAAAATCATTATGGCGTCTTTTGTTGTCATCCCCTGTAAACACAACCCCTTACGTCAATCGGTGTCATAATTATGTATGTTTTTGTATTGTTATTTGTTACAGAAAAATACTGTTTTATTATATTTTATTGTAATTAAATTTGTACTTCTTTATACTTTTTAATTTGAAGTGCATATTTTTATTTTTTTTTTGGTAATGAATTTTAATCTGAGCATCTTAGAATAATAACGTATAGAAGGATAGTGTCAATACTTCGAAAGTTCGAAACATGAATCTAAAATACTAATGGCGCGCAGACGATTACACACGTACACACGCACACCACTATACAAATTATGAAATCAAATTTTGTTTTTATTAACATAAATCGTCGAAATACTTTTAAAAGTAATGTTAAAAACCTTTTAAAGTTTTTCAAATGTTTTATGACACCATTTGAATGCACAAACCGTCATAATTACGTATATTTTTTTTTTTGAGTTGCGTACGTACGTTCAGTACAATGACTTGTACATTACGGAACGGTTCCGACGTAAGCCCCATTAGGCTCCAATTGAAATGCTTCACTTTTTGTGCGCGAACTTACCTTCTATACGTTATTATTCTAAGCTGAGCATATTTTCTTTGTCTCGAGTGACAGAGACAAGAGAAATGTGGTGAAGGAGTAAGAATACATTTCGTCACTCCCTATATTGCCCGTGAGAGTCATAAAAGCCGGCTAAGGGATGCCTGTATGGATGAGAGCGAAAACACGAAATAAAACCATATACCAACCCGTTTGACCAACGTAGCTCTGAATTTTTGTTCTTGGTTAATTTTGTTTTCATGGAAAATATATTTAAAAATTAGAGATTTTCTCACAAAAAGGAGTTTTTTTCTCTTAAAGTAAAACGAAAAAGAAATTGGTCCAAAGGCAAACTAGCGATCAAAAAGGGACTGTTTGTAAGCAAGCAGTACCCTTAGTACTGCTTGCTTGGCAGTAGTTAAATTTGCATTTGTATAATGATTTCTCCTGTATACGCGAGTATTATACATTTTAAATAAAAATACTTTGCTATAATACTCGCGTAAACATCAGGAATCAGTTTATATTTGTATTTATTCAGATTTCTTTTTCTTTGCCGTGTGGTGAAGGCAAAATAACCGTGTGGTGACGGAGAAAGAAAACAATTCACCACCCCATTCTCTTGCCCGTGGATATCGTAAAAGATGGCGTATAAACAAATTCGCACATCTTATGAAGAAAGTAAGCTCACCTAATTGCGATATTTGTCTGGTTGTAGAAGATGTATTGCATATTCTGGTGGAGTGTGCCAATGACGACAGTTCCAGGCAGCAAATATTTGACTATTGTTCACGAAATAGTGTAGATTTTTGTAAAAGTGTACTGGCTAATTCTACATCAGAAAGTGCAGCAAAAGTGTTATCTTTAGTTCTTTTTTTTTTTTTTTTTTTTTTATTGCAAACGGTGGCAAACGAGCAAACAGTACACCTGATAGTAAGTGTTGCTGCCGCTCATGGACCTTTACAAGGCCGTTGCCTACCGCGAAGAAAGCGAAGGGAGTGTGAATGCGTGCATTGAGGCTCGGTGATACCAAGGGCACCACCAAAACCCTCCACACGCAATCACCCTCAGAAAGTTGGGCTTCCGGCTCTCTCGCTCACCGAACGAAGCGCAGTAACAAATTGCTACTACTCAGACGTCGATTTTCTGCGAGAGCATGGTACTGCCCCGGACGGACCGGCCCGCGGCTGTAGACAGATAACTGTCGACAGTGTGGTCCTACCACTCCTAAAAGTTAGGCCTTGTTAATAGAAAAGTATAAGTGTTTAGTTTCATGTAACACTTATGTTTTTTTTCTATGGAGTGACGTATTCGCTTAAGCGAATCAACTCCTTAAATAATGATTAAAACAATAAAGATGGCGTATAAGATTTGTGTAAAGGAATATAAACTCGATATAAAATTCTATACCAACCCCTTTGAACAGCAGTAGGTCAATTTCCCTTTCACTGTGGAGGAGGCCAGGGCCAAGCAGTGGGAAGTATATGAATTGTGATGATTAGGATGATATAGTCAGGATTTTGAAAACGGCTACTATGCTAATGAACGAAAACTATGCTATAAAACTGATAACTG
This sequence comes from Lymantria dispar, assembly GCA_032191425.1. Taxonomy (NCBI): domain Eukaryota; kingdom Metazoa; phylum Arthropoda; class Insecta; order Lepidoptera; family Erebidae; genus Lymantria; species Lymantria dispar. Next base: position 8,887,486 of record CM063452.1, on the reverse strand, counting down.
TAATAACGATGACTTTTCGAACGTGAGAATTCTCAGTCCATCCGTGACCATGAACGCTGCAAAGTGTTCGAAAAGTCGGGCAATTATAAATCAAGTACAAACGCGATAAAATCCGTAGTTTTAATTAAAATACAAATATAAAATAATTACTGGTTTAAAGATATATAATGTATGTTGTATTAGAATATTTTATGTTGTAATGTACAGTTAGACAGTAAGATACATGTACATATCTGCCACACTGCTGAATGTATATGGTACCTGGAGCATCTTCAGTTTTGATTATAATGAGGATCACGAATGGAACAGTTAGCTCTTTAATATTTTGTTGCCTATAGCCAACGTGTGTTTACAATAAATCTATCGCCATCAGAAAACTATGGCAAAAAGACTATTTTATTTCAGGGGGTGCAATTATATAATAAACTCCCAAACGAAATAAAAGCATCACAAAGTATGATTACTTATAAAAGAAAATTAAAATCCCACATCTTAATATAAATATCTGGTTGACCGAGCTTCGCTCGGAATATTTTTGTATATATTAATAAAAAATAAAAATTATATAAAAAATTACAAAAAGAGAATAATAATAACACCGAGATTCGAATCGACGCTGTTTGGATGCTACAAAACACAAAATTAAAACGGCCGTTCCCCTAACTGAGCTATGGTAACTCTTGACATTCACAACGAAATTTGAATTCATATTCTTTTAAAATTTAATGTCATTTATTGTTATGCCAAAAACACCGACAAAAGAACATCCATACTAATATTATAAATGCGAAAGTAAGGATGTTTGTTTGTTTGTTTGTTTGTTTGTAACGCTTTCACGCTTAAACCACCGAACCAATTTCAAAAATTCTTTCACCAATGGAAAGCTATAACATCAGGGAGTAACATAGGCTACATTTTATCCCGGTATTCTCACGGGAACAGGAACTACGCGGGTTCAAGTGACTGAAACCGAAGCGAAGCGAGGGCGGGTTGCTAGTTTTCTATAAATAAAACCTAGCTAGATCGATTTTTTGGACCCGAATCCTCTAGTATGCCAAGTTTCAACAAAATCGTTGGAGCCGTTTCCGAGATCCTGAATATATATATATATATATATATATATATATATATACAAGAATTGCTCGTTTAAAGATATAATATTCACAATATAAAATAGAAGTTATAATATTTACAATAACCACCTCCTGGCCTACATCTAACAAAATAGCATACTCGCACTACTATGCAACTACAACCAATTAACATAACATTTTTATACTATGCCTGAATGGTATTCTGTGATATTTTATTATGATGATTTGTAACACATTGAATTAAGTTTTCTATACATAATAACTTTTGTACATGCCGTAACAATTAATTTTAGAACATTTACGTACTTTTACTATTTTCATTTACAATTTTACTTTACTTTTATAATTGTGGTTTGGTTAGACATGCAGTCTGACCCACAACGAACGAATATTTTGTTATATTGTGTATTTTTGAAGTTATACTTCTTTAGGCGCGTTATGAAAAAATGATGAGAGTGAAATTTTAATTATGTGACACAAAATTAACAGTATGAAGTTGTCTGCTTAACCGCTCATTAAGTCTCGAAAAAAAAGCTACCAACAAAATAGAAATTGAACCTCGATATTAGTCGCGCATGTTGGTACGCTCGTCACCTCTGATCACTGTTTTTTTTTTCTTTTTTTTATTATTATTTTTTGCTTTTTTTTCTTTTTTGATATTTTTTTTATTATTTTTTTCTTTTTTTTATTTATTTTTTTTATTTTTTTCTTTTTTTTTATTTTTTTTTTAATTTTTTTTTTCTTTTTTTAATTTTTCTCTTTTATTTTTTTTTTATTTAGATTTTTCTCTAAATTTGGTTTTTAATAATTATATATATATATATATTTTAATGATGCCGAAGGTGCTGAAGTATAACTTCTCACGCGCGTACATAAGTACACGCACCCATTTTTATTTTTTATATATCTCATGTAAGTGAACTTTAATTATGTTCTTATGAGAATAAAGTTTCTTTAAACCCATCATAATTCACTGAATGCATAGATGGCGTAGTAATTAAGATACCGACCTACCATAGCAGTGTCGTCGGTTCGAATCCATTGTTGTTGAACCATTGTTCCATACATTGTTGGTCTGAGCCTGGATATAATTTGTGTCCGTTAATTATGTTTGTAAAGTCCCCCGCAATACGAGGATTATTTCGTTAGTGCTGGGTGTTGTCTCTATAAAAAAAAGAAAGGAAAAAAGCTCATGCATTAGATTATTTAATATTATGTATGTATGGCGCATGGCTGGGTATGAGTTTTCAGTTGAACTGACCTAAAACCTTAGGCTGATGAGTAAGGCTGGTATAGAATTTTATATATCTTTTTTTTTTAATTTTCCTTTTAATGAGGACTTGGGTCACAACAATGGAGCGTTATTTAAGTAATGATTTATTATTTTAGTTAAGTTATCATCATCATTATCTCAACTCTATACATAGGGGAAGTCCGGGCAAAGCGGACACCTTAATGTTTGAGGGGCTATAGTTAGATAACCGATGGGCATATAAATAAAACAAATGTTCAATGATAAAAATATTTATTAAAGTTTTTAATTTAATTAACAAAAATTGCTTAATAACATTTCCTTAATTTTAATTGTCAATAATATTGCAACATATACTAGTATCCACTTTGCCCCATTGGTCGGGCAAAGTAGATAGGACGATAGGGCAAAGTGAACACAAATACTTAGCCTAATTATAAACTAATCAGTGCAGATATAACAAAGAAATAAGCCTTCATAAGCATTCATAAATAATATTTTTGTGACTTCATTGCTTACATTTACCACATTTAATCCAATTTTAGTTATCTCTATGTAGTTTCCCCAAAATAATAGCATACACCCTGTTCTTCTTTGTTTATATATATATAAACCGCGATAAAATTCGTAAAAACAGTTTTAATTCAAATCGCGTAAACAACAGAAGTGTGTAAAATAAAAAAAAAAACAGTTTTAGGAATATGTATGCTTGTATGTTACTTTTAATAACACAATCCTTACTAATATTATAAATGCGAAAAGTATGTTTGTTTGTTACGCTTTCACGCTTAAACCACCAAACCATTTTTAAAAATTCTTTCACCAATGGAAAACTATAACACCAGGAAATAACATAGGCTATATTTTATCCCGGTATTCCCACGGGAATGGGATCTACGCGGATAAGGCGACTGAAACCGAAGCGAAGCGAGGGCGGGTTGCTAGTACAATATATTTTTAATTCTATATTATAGATGATATTATAGCTTTCCACTGGTGAAAGAATTTTTGAAACCAGTTCGGTGATTTAAGCGTGAAAGCATAACAAACAAACAAACTTACTTTCGCATTTATAATATTAGTAAAGATTTTCAGCAAGCTACATAGTTCATTCAAGATATAATTTGATCAATTTTATTAATGGTGTCCACAATTCTTGAAATGAGTTATCAACTGCAATTCCGAGGATACCCGGATCCACAGTAGATCGGATCGTGCACAACACAAGCGAGACAGATATAGCGTATCGTTTGCAAGTGCGAGGGAGATGGCACACGTCTCGAGATGACCAGCGGTAAGCAGGGGTCAGGGGTGAACGCTCTCGGGTGAGATGTTACGGGTTCATAGCTTGACTTTGCCCACGGCTTTTGGAATATGGTATTTGGACCATATGGGATCTAACGGTGGAATTTTGGGCGGTAAGATGTTTTTTTTTTGAGATTTTTCCTGCCATATTTTTGCGATGTTATGTGTACGTTAAATCTTAATTTATTAATTATAGCTAGAATTAATGGCGATAAAAAAAACAGTGATGGCATGAGTTTTACACAAAATCGATTGTGAAATTGTTGAGGAGGAATCTTCGGGGAGCACGATAAACCGCCAGTCTCGGTTATTTTAAACTTTTTATGACAGTCATGAAGAGTTACTATCCTCAAATATCCTGGGTCTGACTGATAGACTGTTTTCTGGCTGCGCCCCTCCCCAAGTCCAAATGTGAAGTTTGCATAGATAGCATAATAGTTAACGATCTACTGTGCTAATTGTCACGGAGACAATTCTCGTGTAGAACGATGCTTTGTGGGGTCTATAAATCGTTGTTCTGAGTGAAGGTATAGTTTGTGGCTGATGATTGTGTTTGTAAAGCACTCACAATACACAGATTAGTTCTTTAGGCATATTATGACAAGAAACATCTGCTTTTAAGTGAGTGAGGCCCGTCCTTGGGATCTGTTCATTCTAGAATATCGCTGCCTTTTTGGGTATCAGAGGAATATTGATACTCTATCTTAATTAGTTACATTAGAAAGTCCGTCCTAATAAAATTGAGAACAATAAAGGCTTAGTCGTTAAAAAGAGATTTCTTCTTCAATTTTTTTATTAGACATGAAATAAAAATATTTTTACAGATTTTGTCGTGTACGTATTTGATTTTCAAAACGTCGGCATAATAAAAATGAAATACAAGCGTAATGAAATCCATAAAAATATTTTTATTTCAAAAGCTCGTTGGTTTAGTGCTGTTTTGATTTAATAATTTGTCGCCACAAATATCATGACCTTAGTCCACAACCAAAATCAGGCTATATTATGAACAATACAATATTTTATATTTTTATAATGTAAAATCAATTTCATAATGCCTTTAACATTTGCACCAAATAAACAACTTATAAATTGTACAACAGCCATTTTGGCGAGTTTTAAAACCAAAACATCATTCGGGCCACATTAACTTTCTTGATCGACCGTGAAATTTTGTGTTAGTTCCGAGACATTAGTGCTTATACCGCTGGTGATTTACGACCGGTGCTGGTTCGATTCCCGACTTGTAAAAATAGCCTGACGACGACTAAAGTTATGTATGCCTCTGTAGTTTTGTTTTGAAGAATATGATTGCATTAGTCAATGCCATTCCATTGACTCGTCGTGGTGTTTTGTAGGTATTCAAAGTAGATTTTAAAATACAATTTTTAAGTGATACTTAAAACTTGCCGTGTGCTGATGGAATAAGAATACAATTCACCACCCTCTTTCTTACCCGTGGGTGTCGTAAAAGACGATTAAGGCATTTTAATACGCAGATAACACTGAGGTGCCATCCAGTCATCTGACCAGTGTGGTATCATCATAATCATCATCTCAGTTCTTATACGTTCCACTGTTGGGCTCGAGCCTCCTTCATAATAGAGGAGGGACATTGACATAGGTACGTTAATCAGAGTTTTCTTTTTCTTGCATACATGTTATCTGCATATTATATCCCTTATTTATCTTTTACGACACTCGCGGGGAAGATAGGGGGTGGTGAAATACAATCTTTCTCCATCATCACACAGAAAAGCGATTATATTAAAGCATTGGAATTGATTTTTTTTCGGCATATTAGTGGTTCCTAACTACATATAAATCTTAAGTCATCATAATCTTAGCTAACATGGGTCCCACTGCCGAGGTTGAACCTCCTCCGCAATAGGAAAGAAATTAGTCTACTGTAACATGTCGGGCATCGAATATCAACAGACGATGTCTCCGGCGCTCCGTAAAAACGCGGAAGGGACCGCTGTTGGTTTTAGTGGGTATTCCGGTTGCACAGTGACCGGCGAGTCCCATACACCCCCCCTCGCCTATCACTCGCGGGGGACAGTGCTTAAATGCATTTCCGCAGCGTTAACAAAAAAAAAAGACATCTTAGTATAGGCTTTTATTTCGAGTTTTTACTCTCTTGCATAAATGTTATGTGCATATTATACACCTTATTCGTCTTGGGCACAAGAGTGAGTGGTGAATTACATTCTTACTCTAACACCACACAATTAAGAACGGACGGCGTAAGAATATTTCATTACGACATACTTTGACAATAGTGGAGTGATCCTAAAAGTGATCTTCCTTACTAATAGCATAGATTGTAGGGTATCTTTTTTATTTGAACAAATGTTTATTTTCATTTTGGCCTTTTTTAGTTTATTAATTGCATATTTATTTTCTTTTATGACGCTAGGATCTTTATTAGTGCTTTTTAGGGTTCCGTGCCCAAAGGGTAAATACGAGACCCTATTAATAAGACTTCGCTGTCTGTACGTCCGTCTGTCTGCCATCAGGCTGTATCTCAAGATCCACGATAGCTAGACAGTTGAAATTTTTACAAAATATGTAGTTCTGTTGCCGAAACCAATACTAAAAATATAATGTAAAAAATATATAAGGGAGGCTCCCATACAACAAAGAGGATTTTTTTATAGATAATGGTACAGAACCCTTCGCGCGCAACTCCGACTCGCACTTAGCCGGTTTTTATTTATAAACGTTAGCTTTTTGATTTGAAGTAAAAATAAACTCATTTGCAAAAAAAACGGGCGGTTTTGATTTTCATTCATATTTAAAAAGATACAATACCAAAAAGGTTTCAATCGTTTGTACACGTTACTGGCCGGTTTTAAAAATGCTGTGGTATTTAAAAAAGTACGTTCTAAATTCAATTTTTCATTTGATGTTCATTTTTACAGAAAACCCCTTTTTATCCTACATTTTTGGCGCGAAGTTCCAGAAGTTAACATCGACTTTCATAACTTTTATTCAATTTTTATCGATTAATTTCATATCCTTGACTGTCAAAGCTTTATTTAATGCTGTTTGGCTGTATCAAAAATGGTAGATAAAGTGGTAAAAGCTACCAAAATTATCGCGCTGCTTGAAGAGGGTTGCAGCCAATGTTTCGTGGCTAGGAGGCTAAATGTTAGTCGCTCGACAGTCCAAAGGACCTGGCAGCGATATCAGGAGACTGGTTCCGTCGAGAGAAGGCCTGGTTCTGGAAGAAAACCATGTACCCAACCACGGGATGATCGTTTTCTTGTGAGTCGCGCATTGAGAAATCGCAAATCTTCGTATGTGGATCTTAAGAACAACCTCCAAGAAGTAAGAAATGTGCATATTAGTCTATGGACGGTCAGGAGGAGGCTTCTCGCTGCCAATATACGCAGTCACCGCCCGGCCCGCGGCCCCAAATTACTCCGTGAGCACAGAGTTCACAGGCTTAGGTTCGCTAGAAATTGTGAATCATGGACTCAAGACGATTGGAATAGGGTTTTGTTCTCTGATGAAGCCAGGATATCTCTGTTCGGTGAAGATCGACGTCGGCGAGTGCTAAGAAGACAAGGAGAAAGCTTTGCAGAGGCATGTTTCGAAGAAATCACACCTTATGGTGGGGGCTCTGTTATGTTTTGGGCAGGAATAAATTCAATGGATCGTACAGAGTTAGTCTTCATTGAAAACGGCTCACTGACTGGGCATCGATACATAACGGAAGTTCTAATTTCTCATGCACAACCCGCATTGGCCGCTCTAGGTGAAGACTCGATTTTTATGGACGACAATGCTCGCGCCCACCGATCCCGCGATGTTAATGCGTATGTGCAAGAGGTCGGCATTCGTCGTTTGGATTGGCCAGCTCGAAGTCCCGACCTCAATCCCATAGAGCATGTCTGGGACGTTCTGAAACGGCGTGTGAGATCAGTACACCCGGCTCCGCAGACCATCAGAGAGCTGAAGAATGTGATTACTGCGGAGTGGGAACGTATTCCGCAAGCAAGTATCCGGGATATACTCGCTAGCATGCCCAGACGAATTCAAGCTGTGATTTTAGCTAGAGGGGGTCACACTCGATACTAAACATTTATCTGCTTTTACTTTATTAAAGAAAAACAAACAAAAAAACTTTTTTATTTTTACTTCATGAGCATATGCACTACTAGCGAATATACACTACTAGCGAGGTTTAGCATTATTTCCCATAAATTGTATCTAAATTTTATGAAATACTGATGAAAACGATTATTTTCTTATTAATTTAGCAAATTGTGTGGATAAAACTACCTATAATTATCAAACAAAGAAATATTAACATTTGAAATGGTTCATTGCTTAGGTGCCCGTTTTTTTTGCAAATGAGTGTATTTTTCGTGTGTTTGTAGTGATTTTGATTTATTGTTTTCAGTAATTTTCACTTCTTTAATATTTAAATTAAAAAAGTGAAAATCTCAAAAAATATTACAATTCTGCAATTGTTTTGTAATGCAAATGAGCTAATGTCATAGATAAGATCCCTCATAGACAAAAAACTCTGTTACTTGTTTATATTCAACTAGATTAGGACGGCTCGGAAGATGTTTTTACCCATTTGTACAAAGAAAATGATATACTACTCATCCGTGCGTGTCACATGCATCGACATAGGGCTGTCAACTTTGTTTTGTATTAAAAATTGTATTTTTTCTTGAATATTAACTTATTTTACAACTAGCAACCCGCCCTCGCTTCGCTTCGGTTATAGGTTATAGGTTATAGTCGTTTTACCCGCGTAGTTCCCGTTCCCGTGGGAATACTGGGATAAAATATAGCCTAGTTTACGCCCTGATATTATAGCTTTTCATTAGTGAAAGAATTTTTGAAATCGGTCCAGCCATTTTGAAGATTACCCGGAACAAACAGACAGACAGACAGACAAAAATTTTTTAATTGCTATTTTAGGCATAGGTGTCGTGCAAATAACCGTGTGAGCATGAAAAAAGCCTATTATTTTGACATTACAAACAGACACTCCAATTTTATTTATTGGTATAGATAGGAGAGAAAATGGCTTAATATACTACGTTATATAGATGGAATAGAGTTAATATGCCTTTTCCTTCTTAATTTTTTTTGAAGTGAATACTTTTTTAGCCTCGTTGAGCACTTTTAGTAGGGGAAAATGTTATGGGTTCGCGTCACCGACATCATTGACGTACGTGCAGTATGTTGTGTATCTTAAACACTTTTTTTATGGGTGAAATCTTGTGCGTTCGCGTCACCGACATGCTTATATCAGCACATCTGTAGCTGTACAGCGTATAGTGCCGTGTATATTTTATAAGTGAATTTAAATTGATTTAGTGAAAAGTTCAACGTGTATATACTGAGCATTGTTGAAACAGTGTTTTTGTTTGATTATTTTAATACATTTTGAAAGTTTGCGGTACTTACATGTGATGATACAGTTTCAAATGTTATTGATTTGTTTATTATTTTAATGTAACTTTGTAAATATGACAACTATTAATGTAGTATTTTTTTTTTTGCCAACTGTGGCAAACGAGCAAGGAGCACACCTGATGGTAAGTGAAACTGCTGCACATGGACCTTTGGAATATGGACCATTTGGACTATGGACCATGGACCTTTGTATTGAAATAAAACAATTTTTAAGATTTTATCGCGTTTGTATTTGATTTTAAATAATTGCCTGATGTTACGAACACTTTGTAGCGTTTGTGCTTACGGGAGGACTGATGACAGTCCTTCTGTGACCATGAGTGCTACAAACGAGATAAAAGATATAGAAATAGTTTTATTATAATTATAAGTTAATAAAATAAATTACAGAACTCAAGATTTTTTTAGACATTGCAACTTAGTTAAACTAAAAATGACATTAGAAATGAATATATAATTCATTTACCGTGTGGCGACGGTATGAATACTATTCACCACCATCTTATCCGTGGATGTCGTAAAAGATGACTAAGGAATATAATAGTCATATAATATCTATGAAAGGAAAGAAAACTGAAATAAAACCAACATGTCTGACCAGCGTGGTGGTGGTAGTAGCTCAATTTCCTCCCCACAGGGAAGGAGCCTGGAGCACAATAATAGTACGTAGACTGTAATGATGATAATCTACTAATATTATAAACGCGATAGCTTGTATGTGAGGATGTTTGTTGCTCTTTTACGCAAAGACTACTGAATGAATTTTGATAAAACTTCACAATAATATAGCTTACATATGAAAATAACACATAGGCTATAATTTAAATATTCCCACGGGAAGGGGACCTATGTGGGTGAAACCGCAAGGCGTTGCTAGTAATTCACATAATGTATTCGACTGCAAATAGTTTCTTATATAGAAATCATATTTTTATAGATATCCAATATGAATGACAGCCCTATATGAAAACGTAACTCTCAATTCGTTAGACAAAACTGTGTAAAAACATCCCTATTATAAAAGCAGTAAGTATGGAATTTGTTCTGAAAATCTTTATACGTAAGAATGTATAAGAGTTGCAGATTCAGAGAAATGTGGAGTGGTGGATAAAATATGACATACGGTGCCCTGGATGCAATAAAATAACAATTTTTCTGTCCTCCCCCAACGCGAATAGTTTTAGTTTTGTGAAGGAATGTGTTATGTGAATGTAAGTTATTTTAGATGAGTTCAGTTCACCCTGATAGTGTTAGCGGTAACACAAATATTTGTTTTGAATGCTATCTAATTTCTCTTTAAGCTGGCTTTACAGGTTGGCGATCGCAGTTGCCGGTCGCTGTTGGTGCTATAAGTTTTTCGAATGACCGTGTATTTCTTAACCACGTTTTTACGACTGTCGTGGTAATGTAAATTAGGTTTTTGTGTGCTGGCAGAGTAAGAATACGATTCGCCACTCTCTATATTGACCCTGGGTACCGTAAAAGGTGTCTAAGGTAAATAATATACAGATAATATCTATTTAAGAAAAGGAAAACTCGAAATTAAACCCTATACCATCCTGTTTGACCACCGTACTATCGTATATCAATTTTCCTGTATTGTGGAGGAGGCTGGAGGCCAACAGTATCTACGTACGTGTTTGAGATGAGATGGAAAGGTGAAGGATGGTAACGTATTGTATTCTAATCCGTTACCACGCAAGTAATAGCAGTTTTTGATCATACAATTATCGTATGATCAAAAGTAATAACTATATCGGGTGCTTATAAAGTAGTGTGCATACTCCGTCGTGTTTCTCCTTCTCGTTGTACCTCTCCATACATTGAGCAGGTTACTGGTAACTTTGGCTGCAACCCGAGGGGTTAAACTGGTAAAGTGAAACAATTTACAAACCTAATTAACGTATTAAGATACAATGGGGAATACATACATACATATATTCACGCCTTTTTCCCATAGGGGTAGGCAGAGACCACGTCCCTCCACTTGCTACGATCTTGACATACTACTTTCGCTTCCTCTACATTCATTAATCTCTTCATTCATGCATCGGTTTAGGGTACTTCTAACTTGGCCTTTCTTAAGGACGTCTCCGATTTGATAGTAAAACGTCCGCCTTGGTCTTCCCCTTCCAACACTTCCGCTCAGATTCACCTTATAAATTCTTCTTGTTAATCTCCTTTCATTCATTCTCTCTACATGTCCAAACCAACTTAACATACCTTTCTCAATCCTTGTCACTACATCAACATTCATACCACAACGTTCCCTGATTACACAATGGGGAATAAAGCCTATTAACGATAAACAATTTACAAATCTAATTAACAAACTGAAAGCCATTAGGAAGTAAAGGCTAGCAACGTTAAACAATTTAAAAATCTACATAAAGAACTAAAATAAATTAGGTAATAAAGCCTAGCAACGTTAAATAATTTACACATCTAATTAACCAACTACAAAACTATAGGGAATAAAGTCCAGTAACATTAAGCAACTTAGAAATCTAATTAACATTCTAAAATACACTAGGCAATACACTATTATAATGTTATTAATAAACAAAAATACATTAGGGAATAAAGTCTGGTAAAGTTAGAAGAAAGTTAATCATTTTGCAAGGTTATTTAACGAACTGTAGTACACAGTGATTCAAATTTTGTAGTTTTGAAAACCTGTGATATGTGTGTGAAACATCAAAAAAGCTAGTTAGAACATTCATATATTCCTTTACATAGATCTAGTTGTACGGCTACTTGTCTGCATACACTGAATACCCATGAATCTATGAATAATTCAGCAGTGGGAATCACACGCTACAATTAGAGAGGGGCAAACACCAATCAATTAATGATAGCCTCTAGCTATTAACGAATTATATCATTTACATAAATATTGGGGATATCGTGTAATTGTGTTATAAATACATTATATGTGTTGGTTATTGAATGTATGCTCTTAAGTTCTAATTTTGGATTGGCAGGAATTGGTTGGGATTCGACGTAGATCTTTTGAAGTGAAACTTCTTAAGAATCGTTGTGATTCCAAACTCGATGAAACGAAAAAGCGAGTCCATAGAGACACAAATACGTAAATGTATAGGATTCAGCCGGCGAGAGAATGAGATAAAGCATGAAGGATGAAGGACGACGGACGAATTACGAAGGACGAAGGATGAAGGACGAAGGACGAAGGACGGATGACGAAGGACGAAGAACGATGAACGATGAAGGATGATATCTGATGTTTACGCGAGCACTACACATTGTAAATAAAACTACTTTTACGGATTATATCGCGTTTGTATTTGATTTATGATTGCCCGACGTTTCGAACACTTTGCAGCATTCATGGTCACGGGCGGACTAAGGTGTCTCACGTCCAACAAGTAATCGTTATTACAGACATTTACAATTATCTACCCGATACAGAAAATAGTTATAAATTTATTAAATTGTTACCCACATTTTAGTATTTTATCCCGGTATTCTCACGGGAACGGGAACTACGCGGGTAAAACGACTAAAACCGAAGCGAAGCGAGGGCGGGTTGCTAGTTTATTATACAACTATAGCCTAGAATATAGCCTAGGTTACTCTCTGAGATTATAGCTTTCCATTGGTGAAAGAATTTTTGAAATCGGTCCAGCCGTTTTGAAGATTACCCGGAACAAACAGACAGACAAATTTTTTTTAATCTGTATTATAGGCATAGGTGTCGTGCAAATAACCATGTGCGCATGAAAAAAGCCTATTATTTTGACATTACAAACAGACACTCCAATTTTATTTATTGGTATAAATATATTGAAATATTATTAAAAAAAAATATGCAGCTTATTTATTATACCTACTTAAAATAAAAACTATTGTGTGTTTAACAGTGATGAACTGTGAATTTTCTCTATTGTATTAACAACGGCTGACCTATTTAATATAAATATGTCAATTTATTTGAACTCGTAGATACTTAACACGATACTGATTTCCACATAATATTCTAAAATTTGCTGATATTTATGCTTATTACACTGCTCGAAACGTCATAGTATCAAAAACGAGCAATCTCAAGCTAATTTTATTAAGGCTTAGCAGTTCTTGAGATTATCGCTCACAAACAAATTTTACAGTTTTATAACAGTAATGTGTAATAACCCTGTATAATAACAGGTTTTTCGTGTGGTAATGAAATAAGACTACAGCCCTCCAGCCCATTCTCTTGCCTGTGGTTGTAATAAAAGACGACTAAGGGATATAATACGGAGATAACTGCTATGCTAGAAAAATTCTATGCCAATACATCTAACTAAGGCGGTATAGCAGGTCAGTTTCCTTCCCATTGTGGAGGAGGACCGAACCCGTGCAGGCCTTCGTCGAACAATGAACAACCATAGGTTGGTATATAAACAAAATGTATATTTAATTTGGATACTTGCCATTTCAATAAGACAGATGGTAAAAATGTACCCCGTCGCCTCAGTGAATGAGTGTTCGCCACGAATAATTGCTAGTGCATTAGTCGAGGGTGCAATATTAATAAGTTTTATGATGTTCCCAATGAATTGGGATATGAAGTGGATGAAAAAGAACATTTTAATCGTAATGAAAATATATAAGCATCATCACAATTAGATGGTTCCTTTATTTAAATCTATAGTGTGGTGACGGGGTAAGAATACAATTCCCCACCTTGTTTATGGGTCTCGTAAAAGGAAGGATTACAATATGCATAAACGTTTATGCATGAAAAGGAAAACTCAAAATGAAATTCTACAACAATATGTCTGATTAGCATGCTGTTTACGTCAATTACCCTTTAATTGTGGCGACTACGTCCAGGACATTCCTTGTGGTGATTGAGTAAGAATACAATTCACCACTGGATGACGTAAAAGACGACTAAGGGATATAATATGCACATAACATTTGTGCAAGAGAAGGTAAACTTGAAATAAAACCCTATACCAACATGTCTGACCAGCATGGTATAGTAGGTCAAATTCCCTTCCGCTGTGAAGGAGGCTAGAGCCCAACAGTGGGACGTATGTGAGCTGCGATGATGAGTCCAGAAGTGAGACGTATATGAGCTGTGATGATGATGATGACTCCTTTATGATACAAGTTTACCAATCGGTTAATAAAGCCTATTTCGGAGCTCTCGACTTAGCTTCCGTTAGCCTAAAGTTTCTGTTTTATTTAAAAGTTTTTTTTTCAAGAGTTTGGTGAAGTTGGTAATCAATAATCATACTAGTGCCCTATCGCGTTTCGTTATTTAAGAGAATGAGAGGTGGCAATAAAAAGGAAGAAATAATGAAATGTGGATAATAAGGTACATGAGTTTACAGTTTGTAACAAATACAAACAAATCAATAACAAATACAAACAAAACAACAACACTCACATGTTTGTAACAAATACAAACAAAAACAAATACATAATGTATTTGAAATTTATAAAAGAACTAGCAACCCGCCATCGCTTCGCTTCGGTTTCTGTCGCCTTATCCCCGTAGTTCCCGTTCCCGTGGGATTACCGGGATAAAATATAGCCTAGTTTACACCCTGATAATATAGCTCTCCATTGGTGAAAGAATTTTTGAAATCGGTCCAGCTGTTTTGAAGATTACCCGGAACAAACAGACAGACAGACAAAAAAAATATTTTTTAGGCATATGTACTCGTATAGTGCAAATAACAGTGTGAGCACTAAAAAAGTCTATTATTTTAACATTACAAACAGACACTCCAATTTTATTTATTGGTATAGATTTAATATGCACATAACATCTATACGAGAGAAGGAAATCTCGACGTAAAACCCTATGCCAACATGTCTGACCAGCGTCGTATAGTAGGTGAATTTTCCTCTTATTGTGGAGGACGCCTGAGCTTAGTGAGAGTTATATGGGCTGCGATGATGATGATGATAATTTGAAAAGTGTTTGTTCCATCACTATTTATTTGAGCCCATATACGCCCCACTATTGAGCTCAAACCGCCTTCACTATGGGAAGGAAATTCATCTACCTTTTTTTTTTGGGGTGAGCTGCGGTCGACGCGCTCCTCGCACCACTCCGTCCGGGGTGATAGAGGGGCGTAAGCACGCACACCCGCAACCCACCCACGATGCACGTAGCCTTCGTCGTTGGGCCGACCATCGGAGCAGGGTGACTTGACGTCAGTGGTCGGCACGACAGAATACCCCCTATTTGTGGTACCCTCCACATTGACCAACGTCCCCCATTGACCGACATCCAGGAAATTCATCTACTAAGCTGATCAAAGGTGTTGGTATAGGGTTTTATGTCGAGGTTTTATTTTCCTTTTCATGCAGCGATCTTATCTGCGTATTTAATCCCTTAGTCATCTTGTAAGCCAAGATAGGCGGTGGTAATTTGTATTTTTTTTGAAGTTATACTTCTTTAGGCGCGTTATGAAAAAATGATGAGAGTGAAATTTTAAGATGCGCGCGCATCTGTGACACAAAATTAACAGTATGAAGCTGTCTGCTTAAGCGCTCATTGAGTGAAATTTTAAAATGCGCGCGCATCTGTGACACAAAATTAACAGTATGAAGCTGTCTGCTTAACCTTAAATTCAATTTTTGAATTTATTATTAAATTTATTTTTAAAATATTAAATAATCAATAATAAACATTTAAAATTAAGAATCTTATAATATTTAGTACAAATTATGTCTTCTATATTTATTATTCTCTAAATTTTGTTTTTAATAATTATATATATATATATATATATATATATATATATATATATATATTAATTATATATTATATAAATTTATATTAAATATATTATTATATAAATATATTAATTTTCAATTTTTAATATTAATTATTGATATCTAAGGTCAATCTAAGATTCTTTTAGTTTAAATTTGATGACTATTAAACTGAACTTTGTTGATTATCCTTTTCCAATCCTTCTATTATTTTATTGTAATTAATTATTTGCATGCAATTAAAAACTATTTTTTAATGATGCCAAAGAAGTATAACTTCTCACGCGCGTACATAAGTACACGCACCCATTTTTTTTTTGTCACAGAAGTGTTTGTTTACTTGTCACTCCGTTTAGGGCATGTACGTATCTATACTACACGTACTGTTTTACTATTTTTAATCCTCTCTCCTCTGTGACTGCTCGTAGTAGCTCGGCAAAATTGCAATACCATTTTTAAAGTCCCTGAACATGAGTACGGGTCGTTTACTTCTTAGGAGATAAAGAACTATAAAAATAATATGAGGTTGTTATCGTAAAATTAACTAGTAAGACTTTAAAAACAAAAGTTAATCCTTTTTAGAAGTGTCGGTCGAAAAATGTGAAATAGGCAAAATTGTTTATCTTCAACAAAGAAAGTGTTTTTTGTGTAGTTCATTTTCGCATAGGAGTTGACAGAAAAGATAAGGAGTGAACGTATGACGTGGTATGGTCATGCGATGAGATGGGATAAAGGTAATATTGTGAGGCAAGTTTTAGGTATGAATGTTCAAGGCGGAGGAAGATCAAAGAAAAATGGACGAACATAATGAAGGAAGATATGGATAGACAGACAGGTAAAACAGAGATTACATCTGATAGTTGTACTGAATAAGTAAAATTAAAAATTTTGAATAATCCTCGACATAAACTTAAATAATAAAAAAAATAATACGTTCTCTTCAACAGGAATTATCAATTAATTGTCATTTAACGATTATACTGCCACGCTAGAAGCACTTAATCGAGTAATTATACGCCATTACGTCATTTTGAAAAAGTGTTGATACTCTTACACTGCTGGACCGATATTAACCAAACGTAGCTAAGAACCACCACAAGGAAACTGGCTTTGAATTGAAAAAAAAACGCATCGAAATCCGTCCATCCGTTTGCGAGCTACGATGCTACAGACACACTCACACAGACACGCAGATAGAGAAACATCGATGTTAAACTTATAACACCCCTATTTTTGCTTTGCGGGTTAAAAAAGAGAATATTGGGATAAGAGCAGGATGATAATGAAGATGATTTTCAAGCAGAATAATTGCTTTAGCTATGTTCAAATGCTTGAGAATGAATCTGAGTTTTCTGGCACAAGGTTTATCCTTATTGTGAGAAATTATAAAACCCAGGTAACATTATTAAATATAACAATGTTTTCGTAATATTTGAAAAAAGTTAACGGTCACTGTTTAAAATCATTCTTAATCGAATGATCAATAATAATTTGACAATGTAGACATTCCGATACATTTAGCATGAAAGAACTTTTGTGTCGCGAATCTTGGTTTCCCACGGTATTTAAATAATATTTAAGAGTCTAATCCCTTTCGCCTACGCCACATTACAAATCATGTCATTCGTGACCCTTAAGAGATTAAATAATACAACTAACCATATGTTTGGACTACTACGCGTCAAACATAAAAGACTATTGTATACTGCAAAATAAAATTTACAATCAATTGAACTGGCGAACGTTTGAATATAGGATTTAAGTCATCGAAATAAGAGTGATGTATTTTTTTCATAGGTGTAAATAAATTTGTTGTATCTGGTCAATATTTTTGAGACACTTTCGATTGTTTTGTTGAACAATGTCTTCGTGGGAAGCTGTTATTTGAAGGTGTACTGCAGTGTTCAGTTTGATGGTTTGAATGCGTTATATTGACCGCAGACCATTGTCGGTAAGTTTATAACTTGCTATTTAGCGTATAGCGAGTGAAAAGATTTTGATCGTTTTAGGTTTGATTTCATTATCTATTGTCTAATGGGAAAAAAAAAGAAATGAGAACTAGTTTATTGAATTCAGGTCGTTTCAAAGAAGGCTAACGTCGTAATCACCAAGCTTTTTTTTTTCGGTCGGAGCACTCCTCCGTCACCACTCCGTCCGGGGCGATAGAGGGGCGTAAGCACGCACACTCGCAACCCACCCGAACACCATGTCGCCTTCGTTGTGGGGCCGACCACCGGAGCAGTGTTACTTGTCATCAGTGGTCGGTCCGATAATCACCAGGCTTGGCAGTTGTTTTTGCAATAACTATCTATTTATGTAGATTTATTTTATTTTATGTCAGATATTTGTTATTATCATTTTCCGTGTGGTGACGGAGTAAGAAAACAATTCATTATCAATTTTCATTCATTATCCCCTCCCTTGCCCGTGGGTATCATAAAAGACGACTAAGGGATTAAATATGCATATGACATGAATGTAACAACAGTAAGAGGAAGAAAACTTGAAATAAAATCCTATAGCAACACGTCTGATCAGAGTGGTATAGTAAGTGAATCTGCCTTATATTGTGGAGGAAGCTTGAACCCAAAGGTGGGACGGGACGTAAGTGAGTTGATGGTTATGAATATGGTGATTTGTTATTATTTAGGATATGTAAATAGTTACCTATATTACAAAAACTCCTTTGCGGATTGACACAAAATTTACTAGTATATAAAAACTAGTCATACATACATATATAAGAGAATAGTCTAAATAATCCACCAATAAATTTCTTGGCAATTTTTTGTGTGACATATATGTATATACAAAGAATAGGTTAAACGCTATATTATCGACGTGTAAAAATAACGTAATATTATTTGCATATCGAGCTACTTACGAGCATTTCAATTATTAGACAGAGAGCTATACCAAAAGGCAAAGTCATACTTTACAACTATGTACTAATCTGAGCCCAACTTTAACTAATTGTCATTTTGCTTGACAAGGATAGAAAATGTGTCATTTAATAATTTCAAAAGCTTACAAATTCTTTAATTTTTTTATTTCTTTAACATTGGAGCATTAATTTAATTTATATGTATTACTGAAAATATTGGAATGATTAATACTTTGATACTAGTTAATAAGTACAATATCTGGTTGACCGAGCTTCGCTCGGAATATTTTTGTTGTATTTTTGTCGAATTTATTTAGATTAGATATATATTAATAAATAATCAAAAAAATATAAAAAAATACAAAATGAGGATAATAATAACACCGAGATTCGATCTGACGCTGTTTGACACACAAAAACTAAAATTAAAACCGGTCAATGTCTCACCTGAGCTACCGTAACTCTTGACATTGAGAACGAAATTTGAATTCATATTCTTTTAAAATCTAATGTCATTGTAACGTTTTGCTAAAAACACCGACAAAAAAATATTTTCTATACATAAAACCTAGCTAGATCGATTTTTTGGATCCGAATCCTCTAGTATGCCAAGTTTCATCAAAATCGTTGGTGCCGTTTCCGAGATCCTGAAAATATATATATTTACAAGAATTGCTCGTTTAAAGATATAAGATACTAAAAAAGTATCAAGACTACTTATAGTTTAGTGTTGCCCTGTGCAAGCGCCGGCTGTTCGACCATTGTTCACGACTGGCCGATGATATACAGCACCAAACTATTATTGTGGAATACACGAGTATTGTACTTCATCATTCGAGGATACACTGTCGTGGATATTATTTTGATGTTTCGTTAAAAATGGAATATTTTATGTATTTACGAGTAAGGCACACAGACGATGACGAAATAAAAATATAGTGGGAATCATCATCGCCAATATCTCCTTTGAATCCTTTCTCGTTGTGGAAAAATCTCGAGCTCAGCGGTATTATTAAATTGACACAATAGCACAAATAATCGTGTAACAAATCGATGTTGTTCAATCATGGGGTTCGGAGTTAAATATGCGGCGGTGTTTTTCATTACCAAGCCCCCTCTCCTGCGTCATCGAACAAAACCATGCTAGCTATTGTCTTCTAACCGATGTGCGGTTGTATGCACTCGAGGTAACGGCCGTGGTATTTGATCTATTATATTTTTGTAGTTATACGGCGACGCCAGACATCTTAGTCCGCCCGTGACCATGAATGTTGTAAAGTGTTCAAAACGTCGGGCAATCATAAATTAAATAAAAACGCGATAAAATTCGTAAAATAGTTTTATTTACAAGTTATATTTCTTTTGGCTTAAAAATGATGAGGGTAAATTTTAACGATGCTCATGCGTCACGGTAAACCGACACCCTAAAGGTCAACATTTTTTTGGATGTGCGCACACAATGTCACAAGTATCAACTAGATAATGCGTTATAATTAAACTTTCAATGTATTGACTCTTTTTCTAGTATTAGTGTCGTTTTTAGGGTTCCGTACCTAAAGGGTAAAAACGGCACCTTATTACTAAGACTTCGATGTCTTTCCCTGAGGCGACCACAGAGGGTCATGGCGATCAGGGCCATACGCGGTTACCGCACGGTGTCGACGGAGGCAGCGTGCTTCCTGGCCGGACCTCCCCCGTGGGACCTGGAGGCGGAGATGCTCGCCGACATTTATCGGCGGGTGTCGGAGACGCACGCCCGCGGCGGCATGGTCTCCCTGCAGGAGATCACCGCCTGGCGGGTCGACGCCCGCCGAGGAGTCATTGCCCGTTGGGCAGTCCGGCTAGAGAGTCCTCGGTACGGTGTCAGGACCATCGAGGCCTTCCGGCCGGTGCTGATGGAGTGGTTGGAGCGGACGCACGGGGTGCTTTCCTTCCGACTGGTGCAGGTGCTTACGGGGCACGGGTGTTTTGGGAAGTACCTGCACAAGATTGTCAGGAGGGAGAGCACACCGTCCTGCTACCACTGCAGTTGCGACGAGGACACGGCGCAGCACACGCTCGAGGAGTGTGCTGCATGGGAGGGGGAGTGCCGTGAACTCTTCGCGATTATCGGTGCCGACCTGGCGCTGCCGACCATCGCCAGGGAGATGCTCGACAGCGTCAGGAACTGGGACGCGGTCGCCGCCTTCTGTGAGGCCGTAATCTCACGGAAGGAGACGGCGGATCGTGTGCGAGTAGAGCTTCTATTCGGCGACACGTTCCACCGCGACTCGGGCGGCGCAGGCGCGAGTATCTGCGCCTAATGCCGCCCTAGCCGAGGCCGCGGGTGATCGGACCGGGGAATTGTCCGTCACCCGCAGAGAGGCTGACCGCGCGATGGCGACTGACGTTCCAGTATGTCGAGAGGTGAGGTTACCCGAAAGGGTATTCCGTCGGGCCGACCACTGATGACAAGTCACATCTGCTCCGGTGGTCGGCCCAACAACGAGGTGACGTGGGTACGGGTGGGTTATGTTCCCGCGCGCCGTCCTTTCGTCGCCCCGGACGGACAGGACCGCGCGTGCGCTTACCATAGCTCACCCATAAAAAAAAATAAAAAAAAAAGTACCAACACGCCTGCCCAGCGTGGAATAGTAGGTCAATTTCCGTCTTTTTATCGACGAAGTTAGGGGACGTGTATAAGCTGAGATGGACACGAGCTGAAATAATAGCATTAGGATTCGGTTAAGGACTAACATAGATCTCAGCTTTTCGTCATTTTGACATTAATAATTATGTTTTAACACGTTCGCTGCGTTACGAGATCTATTAGATCTCTTGCAGGACTTTCGTACTGTGCGTTGACTAAAATCGTGTTTTTTCACTCCTTGCGGGAGGTTCTAACGTGTAAAGTATTTTAAGTATGAGTAAGATAAATAAACATATTTGCTTCTTACTTAAATGTGAATTCAAAAACGTAAAAAAAACAATTAGAGATGGATTAGGTCCCTAACGCACAATAGTATAATTATTTTCATTCCTTGCGTTAGGAGGCATGTCGATACTCGTAAAATCGAGCGCCTCGTAGACGCAAGAGAGTGACGATGGGTGGCGCGGGCGCTGCGTGACTCGATTTAGTGTTGTCCTAGCATCGACGTAGGACGTCTTTCTGTTTTTATTTTTTTTTATTGCCGAGCAAGTAGCACACCTGATGGTAAGTGATTCTGTCGCACATGGATCTCTGCAATACACAGGGACACAGCTAGGCCGTTGCCTATCGTGAACAAAATGCTCTTCCTAAGCCTCGATTAAAGAAGGACATATTATAACGCTCAGGAAACACGCAGCAAGTAGTTAATTCCACAGTCTACACGTACGTGGGAGAAGTAATCACTGAAAACGTACAGTTGAAGACTATAATGTTTCTAGGTGAAATGGATGAAGCCTGCTGCGGTGTCGAGTGATACGTTGGTAAAATGGTGACGGTGGTACTAAATCAAACAGTTCCTCAGAGCATTCCTCATGAAAGAGCCAGTGGAGTACACAGAGTGACATAAAGTCTCTCCGTCGCTCTAATGACTCCAATCTGTCCGTAAGATTGGGATCCCCGACAATTCGAATAGCACGCCTTTACAGGTAGTCAAGTGGGTATAGCTGATGTTTAGGCGCATCTGCTCAGAGATGTAAGCAGTACTCCACATGAGGACAAACTTGTGCTTTGTATAACACAAGACGCTTTCTCGATGTAAAGTACCGCTTGGCCCTGTTCAGGACGCAGAGAGTTTCTTCGTAGAACTGAGGCACCATGACAAATAGGTCCTTCTTTGTAGTGAGCGCGCAAACTTGTGTATTCGTGATATTGAACTGGACTAAGTTTTATTCTCCCCATTCCGAGGCCCGCCCCAGAGAGCGCTCGTCATCAGATACAAGTTGAATCCTTCGCTCCACACCCGTGCTGTCCACATAGCAACGCACATTACTACGGAGAACATGTCGTTGATATGCATAATAAACAACGACGGGGAGAGCACCGAACTTTGTGGAACATCAGCGTTAACAGTCATGGTATCGGAGCAGGAGCCATCTTCGACGACTTTTATGCTCCATCCATTTAAAAAGCTGGCGATCCATTTAAAGACCGTATCCATTTGCCGTATGCCAGACCCTATCGAACGCCTTTGCGATATCTAGACTGAACGTTAGCGCTCACACTTGCCCTCTAAGACCTCTGCCCAACGATGTGTGAGGCACACAAGAAGATCACTAGCTGATCGGCCATGACGAAAACCGTATTGACGATCACTGATCAGCTGGTGATCCTCAAGGTACTGCAGAAGCTAGCGGTTTATAACTTTCTCCATTATCTTGGAGAGCAAGGATGTTATAGAAATTGGCCCCTAATTCGATGGGTCAGACTGGTCTACCTTTTTAAGGATCGGATTGATGTGGGATAGATTGTCTTAGCTTAATAGCATTTCTGGTGGCCTTAGGGGTTGCACATCTCTCTGGTTAGTTTCTGGTAGACTAAATTTCGGTTATTATAACAAAAACGTTGCTATAGTAAACTTACAAGTGACCTGTGAAATCCACATTTAATATGTGAACTATACAGGTGTCCCAATGCGATGTATTATATAGGATGGAATTAAATTGACGTCCCTTTTTGAAATAGGGAGTACAAAAGCGATAACTGAACACAATTTGATATAAAATATATAAAAAATTGAGTTTGTTGTTGATAGTCTGTTATTCTGCCCTATGCCGCCATACAAAAGTTGAAATAAACTTTCAATTTTGACTTTTAAATATTCAGCACGTATTCAGTTATTGCTTCTGTACTTCCTATTTCAAAATAGGTCATTAATTGAATACCACTATATATGTTTTAAAGCAACAACAACCTAAGAACAAAAATACTTGTAAGATACTCGGATAACTTTTCATTATTAGAAAACCTATTAGATTCCATTGCATTTATTTCACTGATGTGATTGCATGCTGGTTATTTATATAATGCATTTTATTACTGAATACCCTGAAGGATGATGTACAAATAATGTCTCCAACGTGGCAAGAAAAAAGACGTTGTGGTGTTGCATTACGATGCACTGATCCCTCTAAAAAAGCTAAAAGAGTTGTTACCATTTGCGCGCAATGCAAACAACTAATGTGCTTACCATGTTTTAATGAAAAATACTTTGCATAGTTTATGAATAAACTTCTTTAACAAAAGTTTATCAATCGACAACTGAGAAATTATTTTATTCCCATCACTACTTACTACACATATCTTCGCTTGCGGTACGAGATACAATCGATATCTAAATTTTTTTTCGGTATTTGTAGTTTATTCTGATGTCATAACTGCATGCGAACCTAGCAATATATAGAGCAATAGGTTATCTTTGACCCACAAAAACTTCAAAATAAATGTCATTGATTTTTGGAAGATATAAATTATTTTCAAAACTGTATTTTTAGGAGACTGATTAGGTCTCTAACGCACCGGAGGATAGATTAGTTACGAGATCTTTTAGATCTCCAACGCACCAGCTGAAAGTTCTTTGAAAATGATGACGCAGTGAACGTGTTAAGTGATGTGATATGGTTAGTTTTTTTTTTTCATAATTTTAACCCACACATTACATAATCCGTGAGTCAAAAAATATTCTATACTTAACTAAATATTGTTAATATAATCCTATATTTGCGCTCGTCTGACAATAATTATTGTCAATTTTCTTATTTTTGCGCACCCCATCATAATTTCTTCTACAAAAATGTACTTAAGGAAAATTAATACGGAAGAAT
Source organism: Lymantria dispar (assembly GCA_032191425.1). NCBI lineage: Eukaryota > Metazoa > Arthropoda > Insecta > Lepidoptera > Erebidae > Lymantria > Lymantria dispar. The sequence goes on along the minus strand of CM063452.1, from coordinate 8,862,975 downwards.
CGCTCCCGGTCTGAAGACTGTTACGTTACTAGATAGATACGTCTCCTGAGTTAAAGATCAAAAAGTCAAAGGTTGCAAATTATGGTAATTTCATTGTTGATGCCGTCAATTAAAATTATTACGTTGGCAATAATTAATAATTATGGACACTTATAATAACAACGCTAATTATCAGTTTGTTTTATTGGAAAATGAGATGACAGTTCAGTAAAATGAGCATTTTTAGGGTTCTGTACCTAAAGGGTAAAAACGGGACCCTATTACTGAGACTTCGTTGTCCGTCTGTCACCAGGCTGTATCTCAAGAGCGGTGATAGCTAGACAGTTGATGTATTTCTATTGCCGCTATAACAACAAATATTAAAAATTAAATAAAATAAATATTTAAAGGGGGCTCCCATACAACAATCTTAATTTTTTTACCGTTTCTTGCTCGATACTAATAACGGTGACAGGTAGACGCTTTAACTATTCACCGAATATTTAGTTTTAAGTTCTCTTTGAATATAATGTATACCAATAAATAAAATTGGAGTGTCTGTTTGTAATGTCAAAATAATAGGCCTTTTCCATGCTCACATGGTTATTTGCACTATACATATGCCTAAACATTACTTTATATTTTTTTGTCTGTCTGTTTGTTCCGGGTAATCTTCAAAACGACTGGACCGATTTAAAAAATTCTTTCACCAATGGAAAGCTATAATATCAGGGAGTAAACTAGGCTATATTTTATCCCGGTATTCCCACGGAAACGGGAACCACGCGGATAAGGTGACAGAAACCGAAGGGAAGCGAGGGCGGGTTGCTAGTTAATTAAAATAAAATAAATAATTAAGGGGCTCCCATACAATAAAAAAGGTTTTTTTTATAGATAATGGTACGGAACCCTTCGTGCGCGACTCGACTCGCACTTAGCCGGTTTTTTTTTCATGATCATCGTTTAAGCTCATATAGGTCCCAGTGTTGGACTCAGGGCTCCTTCTATAATAGGCAAGAAAAATCTACCATGCTGGTCAGACGGGTTGGTAGAGGGGCTTTTTTCTTGTCTTGTAATGACTTTATTTGCTTATGTTCCTTAGTCATCCGCCACGGTAAATAAAGGGAGTGGTGAAGTTGATCCTAACTCAGCAACATGTCGGTTTAAATGTAACCAAGGCTGACCTTCCATTAACACCGGTACATGACTTGCGTAATCAATTTTTATTTACGGTATTGAAATGGATGGTGTCCAATTATTATTTTATCACCACACGAAGAGAATATTCAATTGCAACTACTTAAACTATCATCATCACAGCCCACACACGTCCCACTGTTGGGCTGGTCAGACAGGTCGGTATAGGTTTTTTCGAGGTTTCCTTCTCTTGCACAGATGTTATGTGCATATTATATCCCTTAGTCGTCTTTTACGACATCCACGGGTAGGGTAGGGAGTGCTGAATTGTATTCTTACTCTGTCACCACACGGAAATAAAATGTATATAAATAATAATAAAAACCATTGGCTATTATTATCTTATTAAGATAAGTTAGGGTTAATAATATGACTGGGCTCCATTAAAGTTCCAAGGCCATTTTACGTTGACGACCGTTTCTTTATGGCACTTTTTACATCCATTAAACTTAGATTGATTTACAACCTGTCTAAGCATGACACTGTGTTGTCGTAAAACTGTTATAATAGACTATTTATAGACGTCATTTTTGTAAATTTTTTATTGCATAGTTGAAATAATTGTCCTTACCAGATTTTGTTAAAATAAATTTAATTGATGTTGATGACGAGGAACAGCAAACCTGATGGTAAGCGATATTGCCGCTCATGGACCTTTACTAGGCCGTTGTCTATCATAATGAAAGTGAAAGGAGTGTGAATGAAATCAAAACCCGCCACACAAACACCCTTATGGCCTGGCCACGACTTTGGTCTTAGCGGCGAGCGGCGCGGCGTGCCGAGCGGCGCACGCTGGTAAAGCCCCATACAAAGCCGTCTCAAAACCGTTTCATGTGAAATTCGTTGTAATGGAATAAAATTTATAAATTAATATATAATACATATATAAATAATTAATGCAAACGCGATATAATCCGTAAAAGTAGTTTTATTTACAATTTTTTTTTCTAGTTGGTCTGCCATTTTAGTATATATAGTATGTAGTAGTAGTGTAGTATACGTTTATAATATGTTATTACTATGTTCTACCATTTTATGTAAATTAAACAAGCACATTTTGCATTTTTTTCTTATATAATTCATGTATTATTAATTTTCTTTTTTTATTAATTTATAAACAGATTTTTTAAAATCAAAGTTGTTTCATTTAAAAATTTAAACATTCAAGTATAGGTGTGCAAAATTACAGCTCATTTAGTTTTGAAACAACTGCGATACGGAGTTTTGAGACGAAACATACGCGATTTGCCCACTGTGCGCTGCTCCGCGCTTAAGCGCCGCTCACAGTGGCAAGGTCGTGAACGGGCCGTTAGTAAGATAAGTTTTCGGCTGTTTTCCTCATTAAACGAAGTGCAGTAACAAATTGCGAGAACAGACGTAAATTTTCTGTGAGAGTATTTTACTACTCCAGACGACGATTGTCAACAGTATGGTCCTACCAAATAACACAGTCACATTTACAAAGTCATTGCATTTGAATATCCTAGACTAGCCGCTATGAGGCGAATTTATCGGACTCTTCAAAGATATAAGGAAGCTGAACCAACAATAACAGTATTTATGTTGAGAGTTGGGATTCTCCTGTGACCGGGAGCCCCTTTCGGCTGGGAGCCCGTGGCATTTTACTAACTTGCCACCCAGTAGTTACGCCACTGGGCGATTGTCTCTCTCGTTTTACTACACTGCTTTTAGAATTTTATGCTTTTCATCTTGAGAATTTGTTTCATCGTCATCATCATCATCACAGCTCATATTCATCTCATTGCTTGACTCGAGCCTCCTCCACAGTAATTGAAAAAATGATTTACCACCCTGGTCCAAAAACTTGTTTTATTTCGTTATATCTCTTATTTTTGGGACATTTTCACGGGGAGGCCTATATTCCCAGTTAATGGATGTCTGCGGTTTAATAGATGGATAGAAAGATATCTCTTATTCCTCCTTTAAGAAACTCAAGAGCAATATATGGAATGGTGAATTGTATTTTTTTCCATCATCATACGGCAAGCAAATTTAATTAAAGGTATCGAATCCCATGACTGTAATACAACAGCTAGCCACGAAAATAAAGTTTTCCCTACGATTAGTAAGGAGTTCAAAGTGAGAGTTTTGTCATCTGTGTATTGTGATGCGATGGGTTTGCTAATAATGGTGGTTTTGTGACGAATAACATTCAAACTGTAGTAATGAATATAATGAAGGGAAATTTACAATGACTTTTTCGAGTTGATTAACTTTGTTATGAAAACCGTTTCACTGATACAGGCTAGGACGGTAATCTATCTTAAACCCACATTCTCCTATAAGTAAATCCTATAGGTAAATAAGGGTATGGTTTTAAATGGGACACTCCCATTAACAGTTCGTCTGTCCCGTTGTCCCGTATTAACAAACAGAGAAGAAAGAAGAAGATAAACTCCCCATTAGGAGGGAAACTGATCTACTTCACCATGCTGGTAAGACATGTCGGTATAGGGTTTCATTTGGAGTTTTCCTTCTCTTGCATAGATATTATATTCATATTACATCTTTTGTCATCTTTTACGACATGCACGGGCAAGATAGGGAGTGGTGAATTGTATTCATACTCCGTCACTCCATAGTGTGGTGATCGATCGTGACGATTATCGATAAAAAATGAAACACTACTGCTTATTCTGCCCTGATATGTTTCGGTAACATAGGCCAACGCACTGGCACTACCAGGAGAGTAGGCAGCATCACTCTCTAAAAAACTTATTACACCGTCAGTGATTGCAGACCTGCCTGCCTTGTATCCATAATGGTATTAACTTCCTTTTTGGGAAGGGTTATGTCCGATATTGGACATCTAATAGGCTGATTGAACATCTAGTTGGCTATAAGATGTTGATGAAAATAATAGTTCATAAAATAAACCTTGACGCACAATAGATATTTTTTAAAACAGTCAACTAGTCTATTAGATAAAAAAATCGCCAAAGTGAATGTCCTGGTGATTGAACTGAGGAATAGCCAACCCGCAGAAAAGCTGATAGATTGAGGAGGATGCCTTGTAAGGGGTATGGGGCAGAGGTGGTACCCGAAAAGGTAACCCGCCGAATTGGCTACGGACATCAAAGACTTGTTTCTCGTGGTCGGCCTAATAGCGAAGGAAAGAGAGAGAAATATTTTTTAAAAGACAACTTCCTGCACTAAGTTAAGAATCCTTGTATTGCGGGGACTTTACAAACATATAATTATCGAACACAAATTACATCCAGAATCAGAACAACGATTTTTGGATCGCGCAAAGTATTGCCTTGCGTGGGATTCGAACCCACGACACTGGCTCGGTAGGTCGATATCTTAACCACTACGCTATCTGTGCGTATTATGTGCTGTATTTGTTATGGTGGATTATGAACCCCTCCCCTTTCCTCATCCCAGATGAAATAGACGACGTAAATCCAGAATATAGTCAGCCCAAAAAAAAAAAAATACTGAAAATGTCGCCTGTTTTAAAGGTATTAAAAAGTTAATATAATTAAACACAGTCTGAGTTCGAACCTGGGACACAAAACTCATCAATTAACAAGTGTCTAGTGATCCATCAGTGGGGTGGTCATTGTTTTAATTAAAGAGTCTACCCTCGACACCGATTTCAGATGAAAACCACCCCTTTATGCCATTTATTTACATACAGTCTTGGTTGATAATATACCAACAATTTTTTAGGCATTTCGAGTTCGTCCGAAAAATTAAAAATTACTCTTAGTTGGATTATTTTGCATGGATTATTCTTACCTAGGTCAATGCTTTTACATTATTTTTTGTCACTGAATTTTACCTACAATTAATATATTTAGTTAAAAAGCTTAATTGACTATTACGTACAATCATTGCATAAATGGCGTGGTGGTTATGAAATTGGTTACGCCTTCGGTTAGTGCCTTGCTATGGCACTGTCTCACACAGGACAATACTTTGTCATCATCATCATCATTTCAACTTATCTACGTCCCACTGTTGGGTTCAAGCCGTCTCTACAAAAAAGGGCAATTGACCTACTATACTATAGGTGGTTGGTCGAGTTAGGCGAAACCCACGGGTAAAAGGTGGTGAATCGTATTCTTACTCCGTCACACGGAAAATATTGGAAAAATTGAAATTCATAAATTTCTGAATAAATTTATTGCTTATTGTATAACCCATTACTATGAGTATTATTCCGTATTCAACATTAGCAATGGAAACATCTTGTTTTATTATACGAATTCATAAAATGCTAATCTTGAATATTTCGATGGAAGTAATGCGACCTAATTAAGCCTTATTCTACCAAAGACAAGCGCTATCTTTGAACTTACCTGCCTTAAAACCTTCTGATGCAAATTCGATTCGTTTTGCTAATGATAATGCGGTTCTGTTATGAATAAAATAGAGTTCATTTTTATATAATCATTCAAAATCGACAGATTTTGGTCATGAATAGGGTTGACGCTGCAAATTTTTTATATTCGTATATATTCTAAAATAAAAATTGTTTAGTAAATTAGATTTGTATATTTAAATGGCTCAGAGCGTATCGTCTTGGGTAGGTCGCAGAAATCACGATAACATCCCCGCTATTTTCTATATTGAAGTAAAAAGTATTACGATAATTGGCACCAGCTTTATATCGAAAACGTTCGTATTTGGCACTTGTGATATCTCCGATTTCAGAATCGCAATCAACCATTTCAACTGATCTCTTATTATTGCCGTTTCTTGGCATTTTTCTGTCTAATGATGTGCAGGAATTTTCACCTTTGATAGCTGATCCAATAGATGCTGTTCTGTTCAAATCTAAAAAAATAAAGGAATTTTTCTTGAAATCGATCGCAGAGCCCATCTAAGGGATCCAATTATTAATCTAAACCATTCTTTACCACTGGAACAGACAAAAAATTCATTAAATTCGGTCCGGCCATTTAGGAAGCGTTCAGTCACATCATCTCAGTATATACACGTTCCATTGTTGGGCTCGAGCCTGCTCCATTAAGAGAGGGGAAATAGACCTACTATACCACGCTGGTCAGACGTGTTAGTATAGGGTTTTGTTTCGGGTTTTCCTTCTCTTGCATAGATATCATATGCATATTATATTCCTTACTCATTCTTTACAACACCCACGGGCAAAAGAGGGGGTGGTGAATTGTATTCTTACTCCGTCACTACACGGATAGTTCAGTCACATAGCAACGCCATATTAAATATTTTTAATTCTATGTTTTTTAATTCTCCATAGTGACCGTACTCGTGGTCAATTGCCTCCAGTTGTAGTGGAGGTTCGTGTCCAACAGTGGGACGTATATGAACTGAGATGATGATGATGAATTTGGCGATTAAATAATTATTTTTAACCTATTTACGATTGGGTTCTAATTTTTTGATATCTCACTATTTACTATTTATTGCATGGAAAATAAAAAAAAATCTAAATTTTAATGATCTATTCTTTCTAGCTGGACAATAAAAAGTACAGCTTAAAATTATGATGTAAATTATAAGGAATTTGGAGATATACCGATAGCAATGCCACCAACCAGATACAATTTTGTTTTCAAACCATCCAGAGACTCATTTAAATAAACACAACATTTCATTCAAATTCGTCCAGCTGTTTTGGAGGAGTTAGGCAACAATCACACATGCAGAAGAGTTATAAACATTATGAATATCCAGTTAAGAGACATTTCTTAATCGAGTTTGACGTTGTCCGATGGGGAGAGCCGCATAGCCTTTTTTAAAAACATCCAAAAATATTATAAATTGCCGGATCCCAACTTTCTGAGGGTGTTCGCGTGTGGTAATGATGCCTTTAGTATCAACGAATCTCATTCCACGCATTCACACTCCCGTCTCTTTCTTCACGGTAGGCAGCGGCCTAGCATAGGTCCCTAGCGGCGACAACACTTACCATCAGGTGTACTGTTTGCTCATTTGCCACCGTCTGCAAAAAAAAAAAAATTAAAACGCTCACCAGCCAACCCTACACAGAACCCTCCTTGGCCAACATTAATAAGGAGAATTAAGATTAAAATGATATTAAATTTTGATATTGTGTTGTATACGGATTATTCTGAAGGAAATTTTAATATATACCTCGCTCTTTGAGCTCTTTGTGGCCTGGGGACGACTCACCAGTGTTTTCTAGCTTCTACACTTAGCTTTATATGACGTTTATTAGGTACTTGGAGTTTGTTTGTGTATTGAAGTTGTTTTGGAAATTAATACTTATATGTTGTGTTATTAATAAATCGCAAGTTATTAGTATTATATATATTTACTAGCAGACCCGGCCACGCGTTGCTGTGGCTAATGTTTTTGTTATATTACACTTTATTAAACTATTTAAGCGGAACTGTAGGAGAACATCTGTCATGGAGGTCGTCATATTTTTTTACAAATGGCATCTATGTAAAAAAGCAAGTTAAAATCGTATATGACACGTTTGTAGGTTTGACATAGCAGCGCCATCTATTAATTAATTACTCAATCCAGTCAACAGATATCGCCATCTATTAAAATCGTTTGGAGTTAAGATAATTGTGAATGTCAAATAATAGACAAATAATTTGCAATAAGATAATATTGCGACTATAAATTAAGATGTAAGCTATCCTATCTTTCAAGTTGGATCAAACTGCACACGGTGTGCAAATTTGATTAAAATCGGTTAAGTAGTTTAGGAGTCCATCGCGGACAAACAACGTGACACGTAATTTATGTATAGATGTGGTAAGAGTATACTGTCTGATAGTCGTCTGTCTACAGCCGCGGGCCGGTCCGTCCAAGTTATTACCACTCTCGCAGAAAATAGACGTCTGAGTAGTAGCAATTTGTTACTGTACTTCGTTCGCTGAGCAAGGAAGCTGGCGGTCCAACTCTATAAGGGTGTTTGTGTGTGGTGGTTTTGTTGATGCCTTTAGTATCACCGGACCAGTGGCGGCCTTAGGGGGTGGCGAACAGCGCAATCGCCCGGGGCCTCGCGCTTACAGGGGCCTCGCGCATACAGGGGCCCCACGCAATAACCCAAGCAAATTTAAAAAAATATAGATTTTAAATTACATTTTTACTTATCAATTATATTTTCACTTTATTTTCAACATTTTAAAACTTAAATTTTATTTATTTGTACAACTTTAGTATTTTTCATCAAACATGACAAATCCCTAAACCAAACAACCAGACCTACTTTCGTATCTCATACTTTTCACGGAGGATAAAGGGCCTCGCAAAGACCTGCAGCCCGGGGCCTCGCAAATAGTGTTGCCCAAATGCAAGACCAAGACGAGACTTGGACTGGTCTTGGTCTTGGTCTTGCAACATCACACCTGGTCTCGTCTTGGTCTTGGTCTTGCGCACCCGAGTCTTGGTCTTGGTCTTGGTCTTGCACACCCGAGTCTTGGTATTGCAGCAAGTCTCGCAAAGTTTTGCAGTTTGAATAACGTAACAGTAATTTATCATGGCAATGAAAAATCCAACTAAATTAATCAAATATCCTATCCTATCTATCCATCTGCTAGCCTATAGTTCACTATTGAATACAATACTTACCACTGGAGAAAATTACTCTTCTATTCCCCTGGTGTTCCATTAGACAGCGTTACTACTCTTATGACAGGACTTTCGACCCTATTTTCTTAAGACGTCACCACACGAGGCAGTTGATACAATAAATTTTATGTCATTTTATAATCAATGCGATATTTTACAATTAATGCGATTGTTTATATTCCCCTTCAAGTTAAGTGGTATGTATCTATTGTATTTCCAGTTTAGTTACTGATACTCTGGATACTTGAAAAAACCTGTTGCTCTATTGCCTATATAAATACTTTGGCCGCTGGATCCATGTAGCTCTTAATATACTATTTATTCAAGAACATATAAAACTGATTTAAAATTTTATGGTTTTAATACTTGTAAAATGTATGTATATTCGTCATCGTCACAGCTCATAAAAGTGCCACTGCTGGGCTTAAGCTTCCTTCCAGTAAGAGGAAAATTGATCTACTATACCACGCTGGTCAGACATGTTGGTACAGGGTTTTCTTTCTAGTTTCACTTCTCTTGCACATATGTTATATACACAGGGTGTATCAGGTTATGGGACAACTGTTCATGTATGTTGTAGTTCAACAGTCATAGATCATAATTAGAATGTATATTACACAAAAACAATATAACGTAAAAGTTATAGTGATTACAAAAATGTGTGTCTAAGAGTTTATGCCTTAAATTTTATGCATTATGTAGGTATGTACAGACAGGATATATGTAAGCATGTAAAATTTCGACAGTATAAATAGGTATTAGATTTGCGCGAACCTTTCAATGGTTACGTAGGTACAAAGGCGACTCATCAACGGTCATCGGCCGATCAGCTGATTTATGTTAAAGCGAAGTTTGTCTTGCTTATGCAAACGTAATCATTGATTTATTCAAATTCTTATGAACATTTAACAAAATACGAATATGTTGTAGATTAAGTATCATTCCTTTATACATTTTAATCAATTTACACGAAAAAACGATGACCAAATTGAGAACTTACATGTCTCTCAATTCATTAACGAATCGATATTTTTATTTCAATTTTTTTTCATGGGTTCCTAACACCATTGCCCGATCCGATTTGATACGACATCCACGGGTAAGAGAGTGGTGAATTATATTCGTACTCTGTCTTTTTTTTTTTGTGTGTGTGTAGTTGTTGGTCGCAGATGACCTTGACAGCTTAACGCGGTCAATGGGTGAGCGCTGATGGCTCTCAACCCGGTAAGTAAGTTAAGCGAACATCGCCCGAGGGCTCCCCCCTGTGGAGAACGGACCTCGGCTCGGGGCGTCGCTGAGAGCAAAGTGGGCGTGGCCAAGTTTAGGTTAATGACTTTTACGCGGCGCGGTTTTCGACCTCGACGGCGAGGCCGATACCGCGGAGTTTTATCTGTTATCGCTGCGCGAGCTGTGTAGGTCCTTTCTTGGGCGATCATAATAGCGTCATCTTCTTCCTCAAGAAGATGACGAGGACGTCGGACCGCGGATATTTTTGAGGGGACGTAGTTTACCGCCCCAACCACTAGTGGATTGGGGTGAGTCGTGGCAGAAGCAAAATAGCGCTGGGAGCAACGCTTCATGTACTGCCTGATGGTGATCGTACTCTGTCCCTACATGGACATTTATATAGATTAATTGTAGGCATATTTCTATGTCCAACAATGAACGTCGTTGGGCTAATGAATAAACGGATATATAAATATGTATAATGGGCAAGAGCACTCTCGTAATTACGGTATTTTTGTCCTTAAGCCTTTCCGAAGAGTAATTCTGAAAAGCCAACACCAACATTGGGAATCAATTGGCCAATAGATGGATATCTCAAGACTGATTTGACTTGCCGTGTAGTGACGGAGTAAGAATATAATTCATCACCCCCTATTTTACCCGTGACTGCGAACCCACGACTAAGGCCTATAATATATAACATCGGTGCAAGAGAAGGAAAACTTGACATGTATGACCTGTAACAACACGGCCGATCACCGTGGCGATTCCCCTCCGGCCACGGCCGATTCTCCTCCTGTTATGTAGAAGACACGAGCTCAACCGTATATAAGCTGAAATGGTGATTTGAATTAAATGCAAGACCGCGAGACTCTTGCAGGCCCAGTCTTGGTCTTGCTCAAGTCTTGCAGGGCCAGTCTTGGTCTTGGTCTTGCAAAAATTAAGCGGTCTTGGTCTTGGTCTCGGTCTCGCATTTCTCGCAAGACCAAGACCAAGACCGCAAGACCAAGACTTTTTTGGGCAACACTACTCGCAAAGACCTGCCGCCCGGGGCCTCGCAAAGACCTGCCGCCCGGAGCCTCGCAATGGGTAAGGCCGCCGCTGCACCGGACTTCGTGGCACGCATTCGCACTCCCCTCACTTCCTTTATAGTAGGCAGCAGCCTAGCAAAGGTCCATGAGCGGCAGTGTCACTCACCTTCAGGTGTGCTGTTTGCTGTTTTGCCACCAGTACTACTAACAAAATCTTGATACTAAAAATATTTTTTTTGTGTCGGCTATGGTCAGCTCACACGTCGTCCAATTCGTATGGGGTGACGAAAGGACAGTGCGCGACCTAATAACCGCCCCTCCGGGGACATCGGACGCCCTCACGCAGTCACCCTCGATGCAGGTGATTATTCTCAAGTACAGTCATCCGCGGCCTCGGCTAGGGCGGCATCAGGCCTACCGCTGCCGCCCTAGCCAAGTCTCGTGTGAATAGGCGGAGAAGAAATAGCCTTGTCCCCTAGAGCGTATTCCAATATGATCATCATCCTGTTCGTACCCCAATTTCTGGGGTTCGACGCAATATGTGTTCCCTTTTCTATCGTGTACATTGCAAGTTATTGGACTGGCTGCATATCTAATATAAAGCTTCCTTGGGAGTGCAATTGTTAACCAGACGCCATCAGTCGTCTTTTACGGCATCCACGAGCAACATAAAGGTTGGTAGTATTCGTATGCTAACACAGAGCATTCAATGATACCACTGGATAAGAAGAATGGATAAAAAATGTTATAACAATCATCAATCAAAAGTCTATGGCCACTACGAAAACAAAATTCTAACTATAATCTGTGCCATTCGCTAAAGTTTATTAAATTACGGAAGCAATCAAAATATAATTTTATTTTTGATGAATTTGATTTTAGCTATAAAGTAAAATTTATTGGCATGGATATTGACGTACTATATAGGGTTTTATTTCGAGCTTTCCTTCTTTTGCATAATTGTTATGCACAAGATATATAATATAGCACTAGATAATATAATACGAGACCTATTTTTAATAAACAGTCAGCAGCATATTTGCGATTGGGTCTGCTTACATAAGGAACAGCATGCAGCTTGATAACTTGGCATATTATACCGCTCTACCGCCTTTTCGGCTGATCACCGTTTCCAAGTCTTTGTCTTCGGTGGCCTGCCCGTTAATAAGTAGACTAATATCATATTATTTATTTTTCATCGAATACTTTAGTATAAAATACATATAAATACATACTTAACATAAAAAGGTATACGCAAAGGTCATATAGCGCTCTTCGCGTTCAATATAATAATTCGTTCAGGGTGCTGGTGGGGCTGCCTCGCTACTGTAGCGCATCGGGGATGTTCGCGCATGCGCATGTTAATTGCTTTTATTCAACAATGCGTAAGCGGTGTGCATCCCTGGTGCGCAGGGTGCGGGGCAGCGCCAACAGTATCCTGAATATGATATCGAGCAGGCTGGATTGCATATATGTGGGGCGCTGCTGCGCCATCTCTCATGGGATGTTGCGGTAGTGGCTCACATCATGTGTAGACTGTAAGTAATTTTTAATTTTAATTTAATGTAATATATATGTGTATTAATAATTGTTTTAATGTTAAGGTTTCATACTAACATAGATTTAAGTTTTACTAACTTTTTTGAGTCTTGGTTACTCGAATAAACAATATTATTATTATTAAAAACAAAAAATATATAGGTTTCTCTCAAAATCATGATTAATATCATAAATATGAATGAGAATTTATGTTTTTGCTTGTAATTTTTTCCCGCCTAAACTATTCAACAGATAGCCTTGAATTTCACATACACGTTAATAGGGATATAACAAAAAAGATATCAGCTACCTTTCATCCAAGACACTTACTGTTCTTAAGGATTGTTCGGTACCAAACATTTTTATATTAGTTTAATAATTAAATCCATGTAGGGTAGTTCTGTTTTTTGTGGTTCGCGGTTGGCTCGGAGCCGGCCGCCACTTTCACTTTCACTTTCACTTTGGTGCGCGGATGGCACGGGGCCGGCGCGTCGGCCGGCCCCGGGGTCGTTTTGTTTCCGCCCTTTTTGGGACTAAAGCTGGACTTTTGGTTCGCGGATGGCACGGGGCCGTCGCGTCGGCCGGCCCCGGGGTCGTTTTGTTTCCGCCCTTTTGGTTACTGCACTTTCACTTTCGCTTTGTTCGCGGATCGACTTGCGTTGGAAGTAACGGTCGCGTACGCACATATTTTGTAATTGCTATGTCTTTTGTGGACTAAAGCCGTGAAATCGTGGTATTTGTAATATTGCGCGCCACCCTTTGTTTTGTGTACCGCTTATGTACGCGAGTTAATTAGAATTAAGTATATATTTGTGAACATTAAATTGTGTGTACGAGTAGCAAGCCTGGGTCCTTGAAGTGTACGAGGCCGTTGTCATCACCGAGCTTTTGGATACAAGCTAAGTAACCCCTCAGTTAGTTTCTATTTGTCTGGCCAGACCGAACGCTGAGTTAGGTTACGTTATAGCTACCTCCGCGGTATCTACTCGTAAGTGTTAAAATCTGTTCTTGTACTATCATTTAGGAGAACTTAAAATAGCCTTGCGTAATCGCAAGCCAATGTTATTACCCATTTGGTATCCCTCACTGGCCTGGTGTTCCCTTCCACTGCGCATCCTAGGTCAGTAGGGAACGGTAATGAACATACTTTCTGGTAGCAGAGCGTGGTTCTAGTGAATCTAGTAATTTTGTTTGGTATTGATATCTACAAGTGCCCGTGTTGAAAAATAAATCGATATATAATTACTTGAATTTTACGTATTACGGCCCAGTTTAATAAATAGTCTGGTGTATAAAGATACACATTAAATATTTGTGTGATTGATCATTTGTGTACTTATTGTTATTAGTTATTAAAAATATCATATAAATAAGTTCACTGCAACATTTGAAATTTTGAATATCATTGTTTACTTAATGTGCCACAGAGTAATAAAATAATTTGCGTAGTACATTGTGCCACAGAGTAGTGCAGTCTCGTGATTGAATGAACGAATGAATTGAACTGTATAGACAATTAGTTTAATATTATTTTGCGTTTTGTTTATGGTACTTATACAGACAAATATTAACGTTTCCCTTTGCGCAATAATTTAATTGTTGTTCAATTTTGTAATTTGTATTTTTTGATTGTTGTTTCAATTGGTTGATTTATTTAGTTGATTATATATATATTTTTTTGTTGGAATTTAATTATTTTATTCGATTATTATGGCTGCTTTTGCTAGCGCTAAGGACTCGGCAGGTAAGCTGCGCTCTGAGTTGAGATGGTTCTCGACTGCAACCGCCTTGGTTGATAGGTCTGATCGAAATGAGTCTCTCCTGGATAGGTACAGCAAATTGGATACGCGCTTACAATTTGTTGATGATGTGTACCGTAACTTCAACACAAAAATTTTAGATATTTCTGATGAAGATTACCCACAAACGTATCGTGACTTGGTACACGCGGATTATGACCAGATCATGGATTATGCAGATCGAATCTCACAGCGTGCTAGGGAAATTTCCGCGTCGAAAAGGGGTGAGTCTCCCGCGTCTAGGGATGTGAAACCTTCTACGTCGGGCTTATTGAGTAAACTGCCCACTTTGGACCTGCCGCGTTTTGATGGTCGTTTGGACCAATGGCTAGGTTTCATAAACTTGTTTGAGAGCTTAGTCCACGCGCGTTCTGACTTAGGTTCCGCTCAAAAATTGGCCTACCTGTTCTCCGTGTTGGAAGGTGAGGCGAGAGGTTTAGTTCAGCACCTGGAGATCAATGATGGAAACTACCTAGTGGCACGTAACCTTCTCATAAAGCGTTACCAAAATAAGCGTTGCCTGGCAGATACACACATTGGTCAGCTCTTGGGTCTGCCAGTGGTATCTAGGGTCTCGGCTTTAAGGTCCGACTTATTGAACCCATTGATGATTGCGATCAACGCACTGGAAAGGTTAGACCTTCCGGTGAGCACTTGGTCATATATGCTGGTGCATATTGTTTTGAAAAAGCTTCCTGCGGAACTTAGGGCTCGTTTCGAGCAAAAATATGGAGGTGATGACGCAACTCACTTGCCTGCCTTTGATGACCTTAAGAAGTTTTTGGAAGACGAGTGTAGGATGGTAGACATGACGGTCGTTGACAGGTCATTTGGTCAACAGTTGCCGCGGTCATCGGCTCCGACCCGCAATCACGCCTTTAGAAGGCCAGAGGTTCGTCACCCACCACGTTTTGCTGCTGTACAGTCGCGACCTGAGTGCACCTATTGCAAGTCCCCGAGTCATAAAGTTGCCAGTTGCTCAGATTTTACTGCGCTGCACGTGGCCTCGCGTAGGCGTTTGGCTAAGGCTCGAGGTTGGTGCTTTTCTTGCTTGGGAAACCATTTCCAGCGCGATTGCCCTAATCCTCGCCCATGTACATACTGCGGAGGCCAGCATTTGAAACTTCTTTGTGCGAATAATAATGGGATTGGTCGTGAACATGAACGTCAAGGCTCACCTACGGGTAGTTATGAGCGAAGGCACCGGTATGAAAACCGCAGTTCGAGACCTAGTCGCTCACCCCCGCGCGTCGTAGATTCTGCCGCAGCGAGGCGCCCACAAGGTCAATGCTCGCCGTCATCGGAAGCCCGTGGCAAGAGTGATAACCACGATTCGCGCCCGTATCGTCACGGGCGGGTACCTACCTTTGATGACGCTTCCCGTGAACATGAGAATCACCCGCTGCCTAGACGACATTAGGAACACGGCGCCTCCCCCCGTCATGCACCACCCCCGTTTGAAACCGTACTCCTACCCACTGCTTCTGTAAGGGTCTGGGGACGGACAGGTGCCTCTGTTGTGGTCCGGGCAATTCTGGACACAGGCTCTCAGGGGTGTATAGCGTCTTCTTGGTTGGTGGGGCAGGTACGCCTAAGTATGCGTGATTTTCCTCATGTCACTAGAGGTGTTGGCAACGCAGTTGTGGCCAATGTTGAAGGCCAAGTATTATGTGCGTTCTCTCCTATAAACTCGTCAAGCCCATTGTTTGAGTGTTCAGCCATTGTTATGAACAATATTTTGGGCACCCATCCGGAGAAGCAGTTGTCTCCGTATGCTATTGGTTTAGCGTCGGGTTTGAACTTGGCAGACCCCAAATTTGGTATACCTGGATCGGTCGATTTGTTGCTAGGCGCCGATGTTCTGGGAAACATATTCTTGGGTAGCATTCAGGTCATGCAACCAGGAGGCATGGTAGCCATCCCGACCATATTTGGCTCTGCACTGATGGGACCGGTCCTCACGGATACCCGTCTTGACATTGGCTTGATGGTAGGCTCTGCTCTCTCTGATGCGGTTCAGAGGTTTTGGGAAGTGGAAGAACCACCACAGGCTCCGCGCACTGATCCGGAGCATGAGGAGTGCGAATTGTTTTACCAAAACAATACGAGTCGCCTACGTACTGGTCAGATTATGACTCGATTGCCGTTTCTCGCCGTACGGCCACCACTTGGCATCTCGCGGCCTGCTGCTGAGAAACGACTATTGGCTATGGAGCGCCGAATGGCTCGAGATGCTCTCCTAAAGGAGAAATACATTGATTTTATGCGTGAATATGAGGAGTTGGGACACATGTCTGTGTCGAAATTAGATTGGCAAACAGTGGATCACTTCTTTCTACCGCATCATGCTGTAATTAAGGCATCAAATGGCAAATTGCGTACAGTATTCGATGGTTCTGCGCAAACTTCAACGCGTGTATCGTTGAACAATTGTTTGTATGCTGGTCCTAAATTGATCAAGGATCTCTGTGACGTCATCACTCGGTTTCGTCGACATCAGGTTGTATTTGTGGCTGACATAAGGATGATGTTCAGACAGACGATTATTCACCCGGATGACCGTCGGTATCAGTTGATTCTATGGCGTGAAAGCCCCCAGGATCCCATGGTTGTTTATGAGCTCAATACAAACACGTACGGGTTAAAGTCAAGCCCCTATTTGGCTATACGGTCTCTGTGGGAGCTCGCGGACCTGGAGCGCTTAAAGTTTCCTCGCGCAGCCGCGATTTTGAAAGAGGATTTGTATGTCGATGACATTTGTACTGGTGCACCCTCTGAGAAAGAGGCCATCCTTCTACGGGATGAATTGATAGGCATCTTAGCCACCGCGGGCTATGAGTTACGGAAGTGGATATCCAACTCACCTGCGCTTTTGAAGGGACTTCCGGATGAACATCAGCAAGATCCGCATTTGTTCGAGAATATCGAGAACCCTGCTATGATGACTGTTCTCGGCATTCAGTATAAACCAGCCCCAGACATATTCACTTACAATGTTGACTTAGAGTTGCCGCGCATTTGGACTAAGCGTTTGGTGCTTTCCACGGTTGCAAGAACATTTGATCCAAATGGTTGGATATGTCCCGTCATATTTTGGGCTAAATGCTTTTTACAAAGGCTTTGGATGGCAGGACTAGGCTGGGACGAACCTCTTCGGGGAGCTTTGATGGAAGACTGGACCAAATTTGTATCCTCACTTCCTGCGATCAATGAGGTATCGATCCCTCGTTCTATGCTTCCTCCAGGAAAGTACCAGGCAACTCTGCATGGTTTCTCGGACGCCTCTGAACGGGGTTACGCCACTTGTGTATATTTGCGTACGGTGGGTTCTGACAGCCAAGTAAAGATCTCACTGGTCATGGCCAAGAGCAAGGTGGCACCCCTACGGACTGCTTTGACAATCCCTAAACTTGAATTGGCAGGGGCTACTCTGCTTGTGCGTCTTCTTAATCACGTGTCGAATTTGTTGCGTCATACTGTGAACATTAGCACCACTTACGCGTGGACTGACAGCCAAATTGTTTTGTGCTGGTTAAAGGCTTCAGTTCACACCTTAGAGGTATTTGTAGCGAACCGAGTCTCCCAAATTCAGAAATCTGAGACTCCCTTGATTTGGAGGCATGTGCCTGGTGAGCTTAACCCAGCTGATTGTGCATCTCGGGGTTGTACATCCCCCGCCTTGGTAACGCACTCCCTTTGGTGGGGACCGGAATGGTTATTACGCTCAGAGTCTGAATGGCCACTGACGCCGGTTTTGGACGTAGGTCCGTTGCCTGGATTGCGACTGCTCGCTGTTGAGAGGCGTGCTTGCGTATTCGATCCAAATGTCTTATTGAATCGGTATAGCTCCCTCGATAAATTAGTAAGTGTAACAGCTTGGATTAAGCGCTTCTATTACAACTGTAAGCACTTACGGAACAAAAAATTAGAGGCTTTTCTATCACCACAAGAACGACAGGAGGCTTTTTGCCATTGGATACGTGTGGTACAGGATACATATTTTGAAAGGGAGATTGAAATTTTGAAAGCTGGTAAGGCTAAACTAACAGGAACCTTGCGTATGTTGAGCCCCTTTTTGGACAACACGGGTGTCTTACGTGTTGGAGGTCGCCTCAGAAACTCTAGTCTACCCTACGGTAGTCGGCACCCTATATTGTTACCCAAGCAAGGTCATTTTGTGCAATTGTTGGTGACGGACCGTCACATTAGAAATTCTCACGCTGGCTGTAACGCCTTATTAGCCATATTGCAGCGAGAATTTTGGATTTTGTCTGCTCGAAGAACGATTCGCAGTGTGGTATTTCGTTGCATGCCTTGTTACAGGCTGAAGGCTAGTACCATGCAACCTTTGATGGGTGACCTCCCTTCTGATCGTGTCAGAGAATCGAGGCCGTTCGCCGGTGTAGGCACCGACTTTGCAGGTCCTTTTTTGGTTAAGACTTCAACTCTACGAAACAGTAAAACAGTCAAGGCCTATTTGTGTGTCTTCGTATGTCTGTCAACTAAAGCGGCGCACCTTGAATTAGTGTCATCCCTCTCCACCGAGGCATTTGTTGCGACACTTGATAGATTTGTTTCAAGGAGAGGACTGCCTTCTTTGATACGTTCGGACTGTGGCACAAATTTTAAGGGAACCAATAATTATTTGAAAGATGTACATGATTTTTTAGCCAGCAATCACACAAATATTGGTAATAAACTAACCAGTCGTAGTATAACCTGGAAATTTAGTCCGGCAGCATGCCCACATTGGGGTGGTATTTTCGAAGCCGCAGTTAAGGTTGCTAAAGCACATTTGCGACGAGTTATTGGTGAGTCTGTACTCACATTTGAAGAACTCGCAACTGTGTTTTGTAAGATAGAGGCCGTAATGAACTCGCGACCGTTGTGTCCGATCTCTTCAGACCCGAGTGACTTGGAGGTTCTCACACCGGGTCATTTTTTGATTGGTCAGCCACTTAATGCTTTGCCTGAGTACCCCTTTGTTGATGTGAGACCAAGTCGTCTCTCGCGGTTTGAGTTGGTCCAACAGCTTACTCAAAGCTTTTGGAAGCGTTGGAGCTTAGAATATCTTCATGTTCTCCAGCAGCGCGTTAAGTGGACTGACAAGACTAATCCACCTCGAGTTGGTGACCTCGTTTTGATAAAAGATACCAATTTGCCGCCACTGTGCTGGCGTCGCGGCCGAATTTTAAATTTAGTATATGGCGCAGATAATGTGCCTCGTTTTGCTGAGGTTCAGGTGGACGGTTCGGTACTGAAGAGAGCGGTAGCAACATTGTCCCGTTTACCAATTGATTAGCGGCCAGGTAGACCTGTCCGAGGCGGGTAGATGTTCGGTACCAAACATTTTTATATTAGTTTAATAATTAAATCCATGTAGGGTAGTTCTGTTTTTTGTGGTTCGCGGTTGGCTCGGAGCCGGCCGCCACTTTCACTTTCACTTTCACTTTGGTGCGCGGATGGCACGGGGCCGGCGCGTCGGCCGGCCCCGGGGTCGTTTTGTTTCCGCCCTTTTTGGGACTAAAGCTGGACTTTTGGTTCGCGGATGGCACGGGGCCGTCGCGTCGGCCGGCCCCGGGGTCGTTTTGTTTCCGCCCTTTTGGTTACTGCACTTTCACTTTCGCTTTGTTCGCGGATCGACTTGCGTTGGAAGTAACGGTCGCGTACGCACATATTTTGTAATTGCTATGTCTTTTGTGGACTAAAGCCGTGAAATCGTGGTATTTGTAATATTGCGCGCCACCCTTTGTTTTGTGTACCGCTTATGTACGCGAGTTAATTAGAATTAAGTATATATTTGTGAACATTAAATTGTGTGTACGAGTAGCAAGCCTGGGTCCTTGAAGTGTACGAGGCCGTTGTCATCACCGAGCTTTTGGATACAAGCTAAGTAACCCCTCAGTTAGTTTCTATTTGTCTGGCCAGACCGAACGCTGAGTTAGGTTACGTTATAGCTACCTCCGCGGTATCTACTCGTAAGTGTTAAAATCTGTTCTTGTACTATCATTTAGGAGAACTTAAAATAGCCTTGCGTAATCGCAAGCCAATGTTATTACCCATTTGGTATCCCTCACTGGCCTGGTGTTCCCTTCCACTGCGCATCCTAGGTCAGTAGGGAACGGTAATGAACAAGGATATATAATCCTATCTTTACACCTTTCTCAAAGGCTTCATCATTTCAGCCTATTGCCGTCCACTGCTGGACGTAGGTCTCCCTCATGTTGCGCCACAATGTGCGGTCCTGTGCCGCCTGCATCCAACGACGCCCAGCAACTTTCACTAGGTCGTCGGTCCACCTAGTCGTCCTACACTGCGTCGTCCGATACGTGGTCGCCACTCGAGAACCTTTCTTCCTCAGCGGTTGTTGGTTCGTCGAGCGATGTGGCCTGCCCATTGCCACTTAAGCGTGCTAATTCTTCGTGCTATGTCCGTTACACCCGTTCTTCTGCGGATTTCCATATTCCGGATTCTATCTCGCAGAGAAATCCCGAGCATAGCCCGTTCCATAGCACGCTGAGCGACTTTGAGCCTTGATATGAGGACTACATTTAGGCACCACGTTTCCGTGCCGTAAGTCATTACTGGTAACACACACTGGTCTTAGACCTGTGTTTTCTCAAAGGCTTACTAAAATATAAATAATATAAGAGTTTCTTAGAGGCAAATATTTTACCTCAACATCTGATGTTGAGGTAAAATATTTGCCTCTAAGAAACTCTCTCGTTCAAAATAAGAATAAATTTAAATTTATACTCTATGCTAATATGTAACTAGCCGAGGCCGCGGGTGATCGGACCGGGGAATTGTCCGTCACCCGCAGAGAGGCTGACCGCGCGATGGCGACCGACGTCCCAGTACGTCGAGAGGTGAGGTTACCCGAAAGGTATTCCGTCGGGCCGACCACTGATGACAAGTCACATCTGCTCCGGTGGTCGGCCCAACAACGAGGTGACGTGGGTACGGGTGGGTTATGGGCCTGCGCGCCGTCCTTTCATCGCCCCGGAGGAACAGGACCGCGCGTGCGCTTACCATAGCCCACCCATTAAAAAAAAAAAAAAAAAAAAAATGCTAATATGTAAAGCTGAAGAGTTTGTTTGGTTGAACACACTAATTTCAGAAGCTACTGGTCCGATTTGCAATATTCTTTCAGTGTAATGTAGCCAAGTGTAGTATCGAGGAAGTTATATATCATCACGCTAAGGCCAACAGGAGCGGAGCACCGATGACTAATGTTTCAAAATCGAGGTTTTTTTTCCTTTTGAGAGGTTTCGCTGCGTAAACGGCTAGATTTTCGCAAAAATCATGCGTGACAGAATCCTATTATTAAAAAATATTTTCACCTTCTACGTAAACAAAGTCTTAGGTTAGCGTGAGCGTTAGCCCAAAATATCTATAAGTCGCGAGCACAAGCTATTTTTAATAAAAAAATAATACAAAAAGACAACATTCATGAAGTGTGTATGATGATGTAAACAATGTCTTATAATAAGAATAAATTCTTCGTTTCGTCGAGTTGTACTTTGAATAATTAATTTTATAGTAGGGTCAGTACTCCCTCCTCGCCATGTTGAGGCCCAATCATCGCTAATCAAACCCTATTGTGATGGGCTTGGCTTTTTACAATTCAAGTCTCAAGTGAAATTGATAGGCACGGTTTTAGAATTTGTATTTTAACTTTATGCTTGCAAGATTAGACTTCTGTAAATGTGATTAAAAACATCGCCACGGCACTTTTATGATTGAAAGGTTTCAAAAAATAAATATTTTTTAAAGTTGTACTTCTTTTGCCGTGTTTGGGAAAATTATGAGAGTAAATTTTTGCAATGCACGCCTACACCGTCACGAAAAACCTGAAGTTAGCTGGGGCTGACCACTGAGGACAAGGGACTCGGCACTGGTGGTCGGCCCAACGACGAAAGCGACGGAGGTTCAGGTGGATTATGGGCCTGCGCGCTATCCTTTCGTCGCTCCGGACGGAATGGACGGTGTGTGCGCTTACCATAGCCCACCCTTATCCCCTCGAGCGCTTTTGGGACACCTTTAGACCCAAAAAAAAATGTGCTCAAAGCGCTTTTGGGACACACATTTGACCCAAATAAACACTTTACAATTAGCAATTGCTTTTAGTACTTTTATTTAAATCAAACAATCAAAAGCTATTCATATATATTTTATTTCATACTAGCAACCCGCCCTCGCTTCGCTTCGGTTTTAGTCGTTTTACCCGCGTAGTTCCCGTTCCCGTGGGAATACTGGGATAAAATATAGCCTAGTTTACGCCCTGATATTATAGCTTTCTATTGGTGAAAGAATTTTTGAAATCGGTCCAGCCGTTTTGAAGATTACTCGGAACAAACAGACAGACAGACAAAAAATTTTTAATCGCTATTTTAGGCATAGGTGTCGTGCAAATAACCGTGTGAGCATGAAAAAAGCCTATTATTTTGACATTACAAATAGACACTCCAATTTTATTTATTGGTATAGATTTTCTTGTCATATAGCAACAATAATAGTTTACGTAAAAAAACCATAAAATTCACTGAACTTTTTTCAATATACCAAAGAGTGGGGCACTAGAGAGCGCCGCGCCGCGATGTTTGGCGCGTGAGGGGTTAAAAAAACCCTAAAATTAGCTGGTCAACATTTTTTACGATGCGCGCGTACGCTGTCGCAATCGTCAGCTTGAGTTAAAATAAAAATTTTCAAGGTATTAAATATCTTTTTTCTTATTTTAAGTGTCGTTTTTTTCTAAAAACATCGGATAACGCGAGAGATAACATATTTTTATAAGTTTTTTTTTATCTTGTTACGCCAAAGAAGTTTAATTTCTTAAATTTAACGTGCACATTCATTTTTTTTAAATAAATGTTTGTAAAATTTTCAACTCAGATTAGAAACAGCACGAATTATTTATTTTTATATTATCGCGGCTCATAATGTTCCACTGTTAGGCTCGAGCGTTCTTCAGAGTGGGAGCGAATTGACCCACTGTACCACTCTGTTCAGATGGGTTAGTATTGGGTTTTATTTCGAATTTTCTTCTCTTGCAATGTGTTGTTATCTGTTTGTAGCTCTAGTCGGCACTTATGATCACCCACGGGTAAGAATAAAGATGGTGAATTGTGTTTTTATTCCGTCACCACACGGATAAAATATTAAAAAATCGCCTATAGTCTAACTTTTTATTAGCTGCAGTCACCACAAACCGGTTGCCGGTTTTTGAAGAAAAATAAATAGGGATGTAGCTAAATGAGTGAATCATAAATGAATAATCAGTTTGGTTTTTTTTTTGAGATTTAATATTAAGTTGTAATGTATTTTTTTAACCTATTATTATTACTATACTAGAGGATTGATCTTTTTTAGTGGAAGTATAGGGAGGTACATTCAAAATGAAACAAAAACGTCATAATAATGTTATTTAATTAATCTTTTTCGAAATCACTGTCGCTGTCGCTTTCGGTCACACTAATAACAAATCTATCTGTCACTTCATCTATAATATGATCGAGGTGGCACATTTTATCTTCCTCTTTAATAGTGTGAGACACACAGTCACTCCACTTAGCCCGTGTCACTTTCTTGATTCCTTCTTGGAATAAAGTTTTCACTTCTTGCATTTTATACGTCTTATTATTGTTTGCGACGTGACTCTTTACCTGCGCCCATACCAACTCAATGGGGTTCAATTCACAGTGATAAGGGGGCAGTCTTAAAAGTGTGATACCTTTTTGTGCAGCCATCTCGTCTACGGTATATTTCTCAGTATGATTTTGTTGTTTCACAATATCTATGAGAGTGGCCTTGACCATATTTGGTTCAAACGCAATATTTTTAGTAGTCAGCCACTCTTGAATTCGTGCTTTCGTCCACGACATCTTCGGGATTGTTTCGATCTTCCGAGAGTGATAGGGCGCATTGTCCATTACGACTACTGCATTTGGCTTGAGTTTAGGTAGAATACCGCCGAACCAATCCTCGAAACACTCCGCGTTCATTTCATCATGGTAGTCTTCTGTACCTTTCTTTGCTTCAAACATAAGAAGTCCGTCGACCAGGAAGCTTTCTTCTCCGCCTATGTGACTAATTATGAGTCGTTTGCCCTTTCCTGTGGGATTTTTTAATCCCGTAGTCAGGCCGTCTAAAAATGCCTGTCGGGATTTAATACTTCCGTCAATCCAGGTTTTTTTTGTAGTATGACCTGAAAAGAGCAAAAAAGAATCATAAGTTTCGACATCAAAACAAAAAGGGAACAAATAGAAGAAACTAAGAGTTGACACGTACCAGCGTTGACCCAGGTGTCGTCTTGATAATATATGTATTTGCCCTCCCTACGATATTGTTTAATTAAACGCAGGTAGCGCTGGCGCCATGATATGGTATCTTGTCTATCAATAAGCACACTCTTGCGTGATCGAGTAGCGAATTCGAAATTAAGATGCTTCATAATTATTCTCAATATCTCTTTCGAGAAGTTGGGCAATCCTGGGTCATCATTTACAACTTGCAGCACCTAAAAATGATTAAAGTTATTACCTAATTGGTTAAGATTACACATGGGATGGGAGAAAACATACATAACGTATAATAAAAAGATGAGTGACGACATGTGTAAACTAACTTTTGCGATGGTGGGTATTTCATTTCTATGAAAGAACTGATGTACAATTCGTCTAACAGCAGTGAATGTGAAATCATCAAGTTTATCTTTAAATGTAAGTTTTGGGCCCGTTTTTTCGGGAGGTTTTGGTGATTCGCTGTCGTTCTCCTTGTGCTCCTTTAAAACGGAATAAACTGTGCGGACGGATATTCCCAAGACTTCAGCCACCTTGTTAACGCATTCACTTGTTTTTGGAACTTCAATGTTTGATTCTGAAGATTTCACTTCAAACACATATTTGTAAACGTTTTGGACCCAAAGTTTTTCAGTTGCACTTAGAGCTACACGTGGCCTTTTTTCTTAGGAGATAAAAATGTGTCTCCATCTTGCGATGTGCTCGGCAGAGCATCCATGTCTTCAATGTATCAAACAAAAAAAAACTAACACGATTAACGAAAACAGGTAATGAAAAACAAACACAACGTAACATAAGTTTAACAATAATGATAACAAAAACAACGCGCAGTGGGCAAATCAAAGTTATTCATGCACTCAAAACAGAAGTATAAAGTCGAATGAGCGAATGACAACCCAAACAAAATGGCGGTCAAGCGTCATCGTAGCACCGTAACCAAAAACCAGTACTACCAACTTGAGAGAGCGTTTTCTTGAGTGTTACCTTGTATATGTCTAAAAGGATCAACGTTTATACAGCCTTTTATTTACATTAATATTAAATAGAATTTAGTATGATCATTATGAGTCAGCTATGGAATGATTAGATATTCTGTAAACTTTTGTGAACTGAATCACATCCCTATTGAGATTAGGCTGTCAACATTATTTTACGGAATGACATTTAGAAACGTCATTTTACTGCAGCTAATAAAAAGTTAGACTTTAAGTGCGAGTGGGAGTCGTACACAAAGGGTTCCGTACCATTATCTATAAAATCGCGTTTGTTGTATAGGAGACCCCTTAAATATTTATTTTATTTTGTTTTTAGTATTTGTTGTTATATGGGTAACAGAAATACATAATTTTGAAAATTTCAGCTGTCTAACTATTGCGGTTCTTGGGATACAGCCTGGTGGCAGACAGACGGACGGACAGACAGCGAAGTCTTAGTAATAGGGTGCCGTTTTTACCCTTTGGGTACGGTACCCTAAAAAAGGAATAATTGTACTCTTTTTTTTTTCAAATATATTGCTTTTTTTTTTCTGTGTGGTGACGGAGTAAGAATACAATTCACCCCTCTCTTGCGGATGTCATAAAATACGACTATAGGATATAATATGCATATAATATCTGTGCAAGAGAAGGAATACTCGAAATAAAACGCCATACCAACACCAGCGTGGTATAGTAGGTCAATTTCCCTCCGATAGCGGAGAAGGCCCGAGCCCAACAGATCGACGTGTATAGGCTGAGATAAGATAAGATAATATTGCTACTTACTTTTGTACGAGTAAGTGGAGAATTAAAAAAATATCAAATTACTCTTATAAAATAAAAGAACGTTGATTACGTATTCCTAGTTCATTTTTACACAACTTAAATGGGTCTTATAAAATTAGCAAGTCCTTAATAAGTGCAATGTTGTCTTAAAATCTTTCAGCTATTTGATGCTTTCGTCTCTTATTATGGAGTTTATTATCTATGTTTTTTTTTAGATATTATTTAATGTATCTTTGGTCTTTTAACTTTCAAGTAGGTTTTAATCTTTGATTATATGAGGCGGCGGATCGCCTGCGCGAAGAGCGCAGCCTCGATGAGGCGATCCGCCACCGGCGACTGGGGCGGCGTAGGCGCGAATACCTGGGCCTCATGCCACCCTAGCCGAGGCCGCGGATGACGTGACCGGGGAATTAGTCCGTCACCCGCCGAAAGGCAGACCGCGTGAAGAAAGACCGACGTCCTCCCCGAGGGCCCCCCCTCGGGGAGGTCGATGATTGACGTCGGTCAATGGGAGGGTACCCCCAAGTCCAAGGGTATTCCGTCGGGCCGACCACTGATGTCAAGTAACCCTGCTCCGGTGGTCGGCCCAACGATGAAGGTGACGTGCAGGTGGGTGGGTTGCGGGAGTTGCGTGCTTACGCCCCACTGTCGCCCCGGACGGAGTGGTGCGAGTCAGGACCAAGTGTATAATCAAAGGTTCCAATCAAATATTGACTCTGTAAACAGATAAATGTTTTGATGTCACATTCGAATTATGTGTATTTATAAAACATTTTATTTTGATTTTAAAAGGCATATAATAGTTTTATGTGATACCTCATTTTAACATGTAGGTAATAAAGGTTGTTATTAAAAATGAAATATGAAATTGAAAAGTAAGAATGAAAATTCGGCTTCGATTTATGTTAAGGGTAATATTTTTGTTTTGGGGTTAATCCCACCACACATTCCCACTATTGCAACTCCTGTAAGCCAGGACCCAAAATAGTCTCCATAGACGTTACCGAAATTTGACCATTAGGTAGTCCTGGGAAATGATTTTTATTTGGGACTTGTAATAAATTCAATTAGTAAAGTTAAACAGGCAAAGTTGAAAGAGATTGATTCCACTTCTCTCCTAGGCAATGCTAGAGACAGGAAACAAAATTATCAAGTTAGACAAAAAATAAGAGCAGCCATACCCTTGGTGGGTATGACCAAGGACAGCTTGACGGCGCCTACATGTGAGCCTTAAGATTGATTGCAGTAGGTAGTTATATTAAAAACGAGGATAGACCGGGTGGCCTGATGACATGGTTCCTAAGAATAGATCTATGTATGTCTTATACTTTTAAACTTGTCCCTACTGATTGATTTAAATGGGCCACTCTGGATATAAAATTTTAAAAAAAATCAGTTAGATCGTAAGGGAGTTAAGTAACTTAAGGGTCACCGATGACTTACCTATAATATGTAAAAAACTTCATATCGTACAAGAGACAGCGTTAGTTTACACTGAATATTTGTATTTGAAATTCTAATGATTAAATTTGATATTGAATGACATTGTATTGATTTATATTTATTTCATTAATTATTATATTGCGAGTACACATTATGAAGCATACCTTATTAGGTGTGAATTGATGAGAGTAAATTAGGACAAGGAAAACTCGATATAAGTATCGGAATAGAGTTCTATTCCAACCCGCTTGACCAGCGTAATGTAGTAGATCAATTTCCCTCTCAATGTAGAGGAGGCTCGAGCCTGGTAGTGAGCTGTGATGATGAAATTTTTACGATAAGCGCACACCGTCACGAAAAACCGACACCCTGAAGTTAGTCAACTTTTTTACGATGTGCGCGCACACAGTCATGAAAAACAGACACCCGGAAGTTAGTCAACATTTTTACGATGCGCGCGCACACCGTCACGAAAAACGGACACCCTGAAGTTAGTTAGTCAACATTTTTACGATGAGCGTGCACACCGTTACGAAAAACCGACACCCTGAAGTTAGTCAACATTTTTTACGATGCGCGCGCACACCGTCACAAATGTCAACTAGATAACGCCTTATAATAAATCTTTCAATGGTACCTTTTTTTCTGTTATTAGTATCGATTTTTCTACAAACGTAGGGTTTTTAGAAAGATCTTGTTACGCTAAAGAAGTACTATAAGTTCTTAGGTGAGTACGTAAGTATTAGGCAGAAACGTAGCAACTAAATACAAATTAAGAAAAAAAAAGAATTTTATGAATTGATTATTTTAGACTAACTTTATCCTAATCAATAACAATCTTCTCCTCACATATCAAATTAACATTTCAATTTAATTTTTTTGCGGTCACACGAAACCCTCACATTAATTGGGTTACGAGGGGTTTTAGCTCTAGGGAGGGAAGGGTTATTCCTCAGGGAGAACGCGATTGATTGAGATGGATGTTGTCAACGAACGAATTTAGAGACAACTTTTTCTTTTTTTCAATGTCTATTGTTTTTTAATCCGTTTTTTTTTTCAATTTTAAAGAGTGTTTCGTAATCAGCCGGTTAGCGGTACTAATTGTTTTGTAACTTCTTGAGTGGTTTTACGATTGATGTTACGAGTTTTTGTTTTGTTTCAAAAAGTTTTATGATTTACGGTTGGTTGGATAAATTTGAGTGGTATTTATTAAGATTTTTCTAAATAGAGAGGTGGTATATTATATAGCGATCGCTCTCATCAAGTCTCGTGGGTTCGATTACTTTTTTTTTTGGGGTGGGCTACGGGCAGTTCTCCCCCCGCCCAGCTCCGTCCGGGGCGATAGAAGGGCGGTTCCTTGTCTTTAGTGGCCGACCCGACGGGTACGATTACCATGCCGAAGTTTTGTGCGATGCTAATTTATGCTAAAAGCAATGGGCAGATCACATCGCTCGACGAACCGACAACCGCTGGGGAAAAAGGTTACCGAGTGGCGACCACGTATCGGACGACGCAGTGTAGGACGCCTCCCCCACTAGGTGGACCAAGGACCTAGTGAAAGTTGCTGGGCGTCATTGGATGTAGGCGGCATAGGACCGTACTTTGTGGCGTAACACGAGGGAGGCCTATGTCCAGCAGTGGACGGCGATAAGCTGAAATGATGATGATAAATGATTTAGTAATTAGAACTCATTTCATTGCTATTGCACTACAAATATAAGTGGCTGCCAAAATCCAACCTGCTTAGAATTTTCTATCAGTAGCCATAAATGTGCCAACTCGTCCGGTGTAATCAATAGCACAATCTCAAAATAAAAATGACGTATAAGTAGTAGAAATTTACTATTGCGCTTTGTTTGGTAAGTGGTAGATCTAAACTTCAGAGTTATAAGCCTTGACACAAACTGCGTACCTGGTATTTTAGTGCATTGCCTTGCAACCACTATTTGCCATCGTAGACTTCCTTGTCTCTCGTCTACAAACCAACCGTTATTTTCTATTCAAAAATAACAAAATGAATATCAGTTTCACTACCTTAAGGGCCATCAGACATATCAAACTCCTACATCTGCTCCTATCAAACAATACCAGATTGTGGACAATGTAACTATCTCTGGATAGATCGCACGAGACGATACAGACTTTACATAAATAGCTTATGTAACTAAGATCACGCTTACGACGTTCCAATGTTTTGAAGATGAATCTATAAGTTGTCGATACATCCAAACTCAAAATTCACTATCCAACGCTCCATTTATTTTCGAATAAAATTCTCATTTAGTTTTAAAGCTGCCATGGATAATATGCTTTATGTATGTAATATATAAAATATAGG
Organism: Lymantria dispar; assembly: GCA_032191425.1. Classification (NCBI taxonomy): domain Eukaryota; kingdom Metazoa; phylum Arthropoda; class Insecta; order Lepidoptera; family Erebidae; genus Lymantria; species Lymantria dispar. The sequence goes on along the minus strand of CM063452.1, from coordinate 8,832,798 downwards.
GATATTAGTAGAGAACACATGTGCGATAACCCGAGATAATCCTTAGATAAAATCTTATGCGATTTGCTTGAACGTACGGTAGTTGTAGTTTTATTAAAATCTAATGTTACCTTCAACGTTTTGGAGTGAACTATTGATATTTGATAGGTTTTGTTAGTGATGCATATCATCAGCTTGGGATTTGAGTAGGTAGATGTCCATTCTCTCGGTGTGAGCTTTGGTTATGGTTATAAGTGACTGTTTAACTTATTCATGGATTGCTGGATACAAGATTTAATAACTGTGGTTCTATCCGTGTGGTTTCATCACCAGAGAGTAAGAATACAAATCACCGCCCCCCTGGCCTGGTCCTGGTTTTGCGCCTCCGATGTGGACGATGTATAGCTACCGCCGGACGGCGGTTGCAACGCGAGACGGCCTCATAGCTGAGACCTTTCTCAGTCGCCTTAGGCACAGTGATCACCACTGCGGCTGTTGCCGCTGAATTTCAGCGGCCCCTTTAGCCTGCTTGGGCCGTAACTCTTTGTGTTGCCGATTTCTTCTTGGCAACAGCCGGCTTTGCCTTTGTGCTAACGACGGAACAATGCATCAGCCATGCATCCTTTCGTCGCGCACCAGAACAAAGCATTCTGGATGATTTTCTACCTCGCTCTCCAGGTGGTTAAGGTTATCTGATGCGATTGGCACTTGCCTGCCCAGTCCTCAAATAAATAAGTGACTGGGCCCGTCTAAATTCGCATCCCCCTTGAGGGCATAAAACGAATTTGGGCCATCCCACAAAATTACATTAACATTCGTAAATTCAAACTTTATGCATTTATCTGATTTTGACATCTATCATTTGACAGATATAGTGATATCGACATAGCTACAGATATAGTGCCTTTCTTTTTGTTATGGGTGGGCTATGGTCAGTGTATACGCCGTCCATTCCGTCCGCGGCGACGAAAGGACGACGCGAGCGGGCTCATAACCCACCCGTACCCACGTCGCCTTCGTCGTTGGGCCGACCACTAGTGCCGAGTTCCTTGTCTTCAGTGGTCGGCCCGACGGAATACCCTTTCGGGTACCCTTTCAGAATATTTAGTGCTAGTATTAACACGTCACATGAACATGTGGATGACGACTAACATGAATTTATTCCCCATCCAAACCTGCCTATAGGTAGATAAATCCACTTCAAAATAAAATAATATTGAACCCAACTTCTAACATTCGGCACGTGCATTACTTAGTTATAAAGAACCCATGAATATTATTTAAATCATTAAAAGTTCACGTTATCTCTAATAGATCTCGAACAACCATATATTCCACATACAACCTCTCAAAAATACCAAAAATCCGGTATGAAAGGTCCAATCAAACCGAACGCCGTGTCAACTGTAACCATCAAGCGTTTGACAAATGACGCTTCTGACGTCATGACACGCACTAATGAAAGTATTATACGACATTATACATACGTTCATATACAGCGTGTTATGAAAAATATTATTCATTATATTTCAATTCTCTTTCTTCTTTCTTATACATATGTACGTTTTGCCGATGGACATAAGAAAAGGACAACAAGAGGGATGTCATCTGTTTATTTTCCCTATTTGTCTAATACGACAATAATGAGAAAGGTAGCTTTGATTAATCTTATACTTTAAATATGTTTTTATATATGTAAATTGGTTTTAAAATTCAGTCTCGTTGTTATAAGACTATAGATCATTTTAGTTTCATCCACGAGTATATATAAATGCAATAAAAAATAAAATACCTACATAAATGTCTAAATATCATTGTTATAATTAGTTAAATAACACTGCTGTACTATAATCTCGGAATTAATGATTCACGTGAGGCCATATAAGTCCCATTATTGGAGTCGGGCTTCCTCCACACTGGGAGGGAATTTGACCTACTCTAAGACACTGATAATTTGATCAGTGGTTTGAGTACTGATCAATGACCATCTGGTTTGGAACATTATATCGTGTTTTCTTTCTCTCACATCTATGTTATTTGAATATCATCTTAGTCATCTTAGTCTCTTATCCGCTTAGTCATCTTTTATGACACCCGTGGGCAAAGAGGATTGGTTAAATTATTACTTAAATTACTATTTCGTCACTACACGGAAAAGGATTAAAATAGTATACTAGCTTTCATAGTACTTCTTATTTATATTTTAGTCTTTATTATTATTACAATAAATTTAGCAGTGCCTAAAGCAACATAATAGTCGTGGCTGCCAAGCGGCTAAGAATGCAACTGGACGAGGATATATTTTTTTAAAATACTTCAAAAAATTTAAAACGGTTGTCCTTTAAACTTTGTAAGAAAAGAGAGCCGTCACTCAGGACGCCTGGCAGATGTGAAACATTGACATTATTTTGTAAAAGTATATATGCATAAAAGAACAGATTAGGATATGAACTAATATAGCATACAGTATTAATAAAATATGATTTTTTTCAAGAAAATGATGATTTTTATCCAATAAACATTTATTTTCATTAGTATATACACTATACATATACACTATAGGTATGTGTTTAGGTTAATAATTTATATTTGAGCTCACTAGATGGCATTGTACAAAATTCTAAAACAGGTTATAGTTTCGTTACACAAATGTAGATTTCTAAGCGTGAAGTTAACGCCACGCCAACGATTAGGTTCATCCTCGCCTATAGATGTTTCATATCAATATTTATAAAAAGGAAATTGACAGCTGTATGGACATTTTTAAACACGCTGTATATCAACGATTTACGTAGTTAATGATATGTATTGCTTTTGTAATGGTGATTTACCCAAGAATGTGGGTAAAATTGGAATGGAAGATGTCGAATGTTGTGCGGTCGTTAATAAAAGTTTAATCTTCGTTGCGGTCCAATAACCATCAATTTTATAATATGTTTATTAAAACAATACTGTTAATATGTATGTATAACGATAATGTTTATGTGTGGCCGCCATTATGAATGTATTAATCGAACAAATCGATTAAGTTATCGATAATAAAAATGATTTTCTTTATGGTCACTGAGTAATAATACAATTTAAACATCATCTCGGCTCATATACGTCCCTACTATTGGGTTCGAGCCTCCCCCATAATGGGAGGGATATTGACCTACTATACTACGCCGGTCAGACGTGTTAGTTTAGAGTTTTATTTCGAGTTTTCCTTCTCTTATACAAATGTTATATGAATATTACATTCCTTAGTCTTTTACAACACCCACGGGCAAGTAATGTGATGGTGAACTGTATTCTTACTGAGTTACCACTCGACAAATTATCATCCCTTATTTTGTTCGTAGATGTAAGAGACGACTGAAGGATATTATATGTATATAACATCTAAGAGTGGTAGGACCACACTGTCGACAGTTATCTGTCTACAGCCGCGGGCTGGTCCGTCCGGGGTAGTACCACACTCTCGCAGAAAATCGACATCTGAGTAGTAGCAATTAGTTACTGCGCTTCGTTCGGTGAGCGAGAGAGCCGGAAGCCCAACTTTCTGAGGGTGTTTGTGTGTGGAGGGTTTTGGTGGTGCCCTTGGTATCACCGAGCCTTAATGCACGCATTCACTTTCTTCGCGGTAGGCAGCGACCCTGTAAAGGTCCATGAGCGGCAGTAACACTTACCACCAGGTGTACTGTTTGCTCGTTTGCTAACGTTTGCAATAAAAAAAAAAAAGAAAGTTGGGATTCTGGTTCTCTCGCTAACCGAACGAAGCGCAGTAACAAATTGCTACTACTCAGACGTCGATTTTCTGCTCAGTGTGGTACTACCCCGGACAGACCAGCCCGCGGCTGTAAACAGACAACTGTCAACAGTGGCATATAGCAGGTATATAGCAGGACAATTTCCCTCCTACTGCGAAAGAGGCTTGACTCCAACTGAAGGACGTAAATGAACCAAAATGAAAATAAATGACAGATAATAATTTATTTGATAAAACTAATGAGATATAGGTAGTAAATTTTTTTTAACATCAGTCGCAAAACGAGAGTTGTTATAAGAGTTGTTGTATGCGGTATTGTAGCTCCTAAACGAGTAGACCGATGCACGATGGTGATGCGGTTTATTATAAAGCTGTTTTAATTGATATGGTTCTTAGCGACAAATTATAAATATCTCCTCAGGCGTTCCAAGGTGCCCTAGCCGAGGTTGCAGGTGAAGGGACCAGGGATTAGTTCGTCACACGCAAAGAGGCTGACGGCGTGAGGGCAACGCCCCGGGAACGATATCCGAAAGAATAATCCGCCGGGCCTGCTACGCATAGCTCGGTTTCAATAGTCGGTGGCAAACGAGCAAACAGCACACTTGATGGTAAGTGATACTGCCGCTCATAAACCTTTGTTAGGCCACTGCCTACCGTGAAGAAAGTGGAGAAAGTGTGAAATAAGGTTCGGTGATACTAAAGGCATTTCCAAAATCCAACACACGCAGACACTCTCAGAAGATAGGGCTTCCGGCTCTCTCGTTCACCGAACGAAGTGCAATAACAAATTGCTTTTACTCAGACGTTGATTTTCTGTGAGAGTGTGGTACTAACCCGGATGGACCGGCCCACGGCTGTAGACAGAAGACTGAAAGTACGATTCTATCACACAAAATTGCCTATTAGTAAACCCAGGTTGAGGCACATTAGATTTGCCTTAATCAGTTCTGTTTCTTTCTACTAATGATGAGGACTTAATGCTTACTTTCTAGATTTTTTCGTTTGAGTTGGCCGACTAAAATTATCAATAGTATTTCATCATCATCATCATCTCGGCTCATATACGTCCCACTGCTGGGCTCGAGCCTCCTCCATAATAGGGCGAAAATTGACCTTACTATACCGTGCTGGTCAGACCTGTTATTATAGGGTTTCATTTGGAGATTTCCTTCGAGAGATATTATGTCCCTTAGTCGCCTTTTAAGAGACTCATGGGCAAGATAGGGATTGGTGAATTGTATTCTTACTCCGTCACACCACAATATTATTTATTTTAAGCATATTTTTTTAATATTTTTGGTAATATTAGGTTTCTTTTGCAACACCAGCGCCGTACACATCATTAACCCTTCGAGCTGTTTCTGTAGCACTCATAAGCGACGCTAAAGAAAAAAATTATGAGGAAAAAAAAAACAAATGAATGACTGTTTTCAAAACTCAAATGTGCCAGCTAAATGAATTTATAAATTTGAATTACGAATTCTTAACCAAAGAGGAGATATTTCAGATCAAAGTTGTCAGTACGACAAAACGCTAATTTCATATGTAAGGACCTAATGTTTTGTTGTTTTCTCTTTCAATAAAAGAGTAAAAATTGTAATATTGATTACACAAATTGCATAATATCCAGTTAATGAATACCCATACTGAGTATTGTGGGTTTCATTTTTATTTCCTGAACGATTGTTCTACCTCTTTTTATTTTACGGGCTGTCGTCAAAACGCAGATGCGCCCAAAGCTACGGAAGGGTGGCGTGCGGTCATAACTTGTCAAATTCTGTCTCGATACCTACATATATTATATGACCTGACAATTGGTATTGTTTTCTTGACATCTGTCGCAAAATTCATAAATAACTTTTTTACTATTAAATGAATAACTATTACTGTGGGTCACAAATTATTATATAGCAATTTTTTTCAGTAGGTAAGTATAAAATGCTTAGAATAATAACGTATAGAAGGTAAGTTCGCGCACAAAAAGTGAAGCATTTCAATTGGAGCCTAATGGAGCTTACGCCGGAACCGTTCCGTAATGTACAAGTCATTGTACTGCACGTACGTACGCAACTCTTAAAAAATAAATAGGTAATTATGACGGTTTGTGCATTCAAATGGTGTAATAACACATTTGAAAAACTTAAAAAGGTTTTTAACATTACTTTTAAAAGTATTTCGATGATTTATGTTAATAAAAACAAAATTTGATTTCATAATTTGTATAGTGGTGTGCGTGTGTACGTATGTAATCGTCTGCGCGCCATTAGTATTTTTAGATTTATGTTTCGAACTTTCAAAGTATTGACACTATCCTTCTATACGTTATTATTCTAAGATAAAAATGATTGTGTGGTTTTGGGTGTGCGGTAAAAGTAAAACTTTTTTGCGTTACAAAAAAATAGCAACATTAAACATTGATAAAAACAAACAAATAGCGTGGAGCACTGGCACAAATGTGTAATAGTCTATAGTGTAATAGACTACACGGTCGCCTGATGCGAACCATTGGCGCCGCTGTATTGGCCTCGATTGCTCTGTCGAGCACCTTTCACTTTACTCCTACTCCTCGGCCGACCGTCACGCGACATGCAATAGATGGACGAAAAAGTTTGAGGCGAAGTAATAAAAGTTTCACTTTAATAAGCAACCTTAACAATAAATAATAAGCATCACGTCCTCTGAGTTTTCTTGCTGGATCTTTCTCAATATAACGCGTTCGAATCTGGTTATCACCAGAACATTTATCACCAGTACATTAGTTTTGCTATGTTTAATTTAATAAATTGTCAAAATTTCATAACTAATTCTGTAGCGGGTAGATATAAATTTCTGTAATAACTATGACTGGTTGGACGTGGAATCTTATTAGTTCGCCCGTGACTATGAACGCTGAAAAGTGTTCTAAACGTCGGACAGTCAAAAATCAAATATAAGCGATGAAATCAGAAAAAATATTTTGATTTATAATATACTAGCAACCCGCCCTCGCTTCGCTTCGGTTTCAGTCACCTGGCCCTGAACTTTAAAAGTTGGCATAAAACCGTCTTTTATTATCTGTTTCGCTCCGAAAGAAGTCATTTGAAAACAACTATTATATTTGCGAATACGGTTCATGAAATGGTCGTGTTCTGGATGTATATCCATTATCAAACTGTAGAGAGGCTCAGGTAGCTGTTCATAAGGCGGGAGCTGCACCTTACCAGCACTGCAGCACATGCCGGGTGGCTCCTCCTTCCACTTGAGAGCATTACACCAATGGCACTTGTTGTTCATGGCACCCAAGGATACAGTACTGTCAGTCTCATACTCTATATCAAGATCATAGGCCATGCCGGAGTGAGCCTTGGTTTTCCAGGAGCGTCCTTTCCTTTGTACTCGTCTTCCAGGATTATTTTGCTCATAAAGAGACTGTGCCGCCCTGTGTACCTCAGGGTGAGTTTTCTGGTATCTGGCCACGGCAGTACGGTGAACTGCTGGGTTTGTTTGCGCATATTTTTTGAAGCGTTTTGAATTTGTTTTTTCCGAGTAGCGTCGGTGCATCTGGCACGACGTTTCTTGGAGCATTTAGTAGGAAAGATAAGAGATTGATACTGAGATACGTCATGATCTGGTTCTAATATGGGCGGTGAATTAGTAGGCACTTCATTTCTTCTCGTAGTAATCTTCTTTGCAACGACGGGGAGAAGTGAAGAAGAGGAGGCGGTCTCGGCCATTGTCGCAGTCACTTCACTACGGACGTAAACATCGAAATGGCCACGTGACAGATCATGTGTAAAGCGTAGTCGTCCCACAGAGTTACCTGTAGTACCAAAACTCATATACAGTTCACCGTTTCGGTAAACTTCAAAGACCCATGGAAAGAGTTGCCCTGCCGCTTCCAGCTCACATAAACTACCATAAGTAAAATGGCGTGACATGTCAATGCGGTATTCAGCGGCACTGAAGTAATTGTCCCCGTTACTGTCATGTGACATAATGGCAAACGATTCCCAGTTGTCCACCACATAGTCTACGATTTGCTCGCGCACCTCCCTGGCCATCACCTGTGTATCATACAATATATAGGAGATGGCCCGAAACAGACAGGCTCCGTCTCCAATTATAGGAACTACGGTGTGAGGGATCATAGCCACATCAATTTGCAATGTTTCAACAGTCATTGTGATAGATAATAAACAAAATCTACTCAAATAACGAACAAAAACTATGTACTTAAGTTATGCACTTACAAATTTAAGCTAATTAAATAGTATTTTAAACAAAATGAAAGTAAAAAAAAATCAAAAAATATATTGTAAAATGATTAGAAAAGAAAAGCAATTGGAAATTTTTTTTTTTAAAGATTAACAAAGAACTTTGTGAAAAATAAGAATACTTTGAAAATTAATTTGAAAAAAAAAATATTAAATAATAGTATTATAAAGTTAATGAAAGAAAAAAAAATAGAAAAATATTCGAAAATGATTAAGAAAAAACAATTTGAAAAAGAATAGTTTTTTTTTTAAATATTAGCAAAACAATTTGCAAAAGATAAGAATATTTTGAAAAGCAAAGTTATGCACTAAGGAATCAAGGCAATTAAAATAGTAGTATCATAAACTTAATAAAAGTAAAAAAAAATGGGAAACAATATTTTAAATGATTAGAAAAGCAATTTGGAAAAGAATAGATTTTTTTGGAAAAGATTAGCAAAACAATTTTTAAAAGATAAGAAAGAATATTTTGAAAAGCAAAGAATTGTGCTGAAAAGCACAGTTTTTAAAAGATAGTGTTGCACTGAAAAGTACAGTTTACTTGTATGGTATAATCTATCGCAGCGTTTGCGCTGGACGTGTTATTAAGACCAAGGTTGCAATTATAATGTGTGGGGCCGTGTTTTTTTTTTTTTTTTTTTTTTTTTTGTGTGTGTATTTAGCTGTTGGTCGCAGATGACCTTGACAGCTTGACGCGGACTATGGGTGAGCGCTGAGGGCTCTCAACCCGGAGAAAAGTATGCTAAGCGACATCGCCCGAGGGCTCCCCCTGTGGGGAACGGACCTCAGCTTGGGGCGTCGCCGGAGGCAAAGTGGGCGTGCCCACGTTTTTAGTAGTGACTTTTGCGCGGCGCGGTTTCGCACCTCAACGGCGAGGGCGGAACCGCGGATATTTATTTGTTAAGGCCTCGCGGGCCGTGTAGGCTCTTTGTTGAGCGAATGTGATATTGTCGTCCTCTTCGTCGAGGACGTGACGAGGACGTCGGATGGAAATGTGGGGCCGTGCCGCCTCGCGCTGCTTATATACCCTCCGAGCTCCGGGGAGATTGGCGTGCGCGACTTTTTCATTATTGCTGAAGCTACTTAAGGAAACCACGAAAAAATAATAAATATCCGAATATTAGTTTTAATATACGGTGAAAAAACTTGTTCAAATACGAATAAAATGCAAAATTGTGTTTTTCGCATATATAATTATTATTATAGTCAAACATTTCGTTGAAGTCAAACACTTTCATCGACTAATACGATAATTTTGTTTAACAATAGCATCAACCTTGTGTGATAGATACGTATTCAATCAAGTTTTTTTTTTAGTGTAGGCACCTGCCAAAAGTAACGAAAGCAAAACTTAGTTTTATGACTTAAAAGCAACGATTTTCCTCCTATTTCGAGGTGATTTCGAAAAATCAAAAAAAAAATCGAAAAAAAAAAAAAAAATTACTGAAGCCTGATCAAAATTACCTACTTACATGTCAAGTATTTAATAATTAAAGTAACGGTGATAGGCAACTTCAAAGCGAAAATATAAATCCATTTTATTACCGTTCCCTTGGGAATTTCGAAAAATCCCGTCTTATTCCTTGCCTACTTCATAATGGGGAAATAATTTTATACACTTATTATACTTAACAATAGCTACGAAAGAAAAAACAAACAATATAACTTTTAAGCAAGGATTTTCATCATATTCCGAGGGATTTTCAAAAAAACCCTAAAAATGGTTTTTAGTTATCGTAATAACCTACTTTTAAGCTGAATTTCAAGTCTCTAATAAATAAAGTTACGGAAACAGGGCAACTTTAAAGCGAAAATATAAGTAAATCTTTTTTTATTCCCGTTCCTGTGGGAATTTCGAAATATCCTGAAAATTGTTTTTTGTTTTCATAATCACCTACTTATATGCCAAATTTTAAGTTTCTAATACATATGGTTACGGAGATAGGGTAAATTTAAAGCGACAAAATATAAATAAATCCTTTCTATTCCTGTTCCCGAAGGAATTTCGAAAAATCCTAAAAACGGTTTTTAGTGATTGCAATCACATATTTATATGCCAAATTTCAAGTCTCTAATAAATATAATAACGGAGATAGGGCAACTTTTATAGTGAAAATATAAATCCTTATTATTCCCGTTCCCGTGGGAATTTCGAAAAATTCCGTCTTATTCCTTGCCTACGTCATAAAGACAATATCTGTGCAAAATTTCAGCTTCCTAGGTCCAAGGGTTTGGGCTGGGCGTTGATGAGTCAGTCAGGACTTTGAATTTTATATATTAAGATCATACTCGCGTAAACATCAGAAATCATTGTATTTACTGCGTATTACTATTTTAATCACATTATTTAAATCATGATTTATTTCATACGTTTAATTCAAATACGAATATATATTAAACGTCAACTATTAAACTTTGACACTTTTATAATCGTGTTATTTGCTTTCTATTTTAATGTTACTACTATTCATCATTAAGCACTAACGGTTGTAGTGTGACCTGTGAACGAATCGATCTGTCTGCGTAATTATTTATCTATTATACGAAATAACTTTATTTGTGAGACATTAGTAAATTATTATAATAATCATGTTGGACAGCCCCTTTTACAGTGGGTGGGTGATTAAAATACACGCCCACGTCGGTCAGTTGGGTTGGTATAAGATTTTATCGTGATTTTTCCATTGACTAGCCGGGTTAGGAATCTGAGACCAAAGATCCTGTTGAAAGTGTATTGTATACATAGAATAATAACATATAGAAGGATAATATCGGTAGTTAAGCAATAAAAAACATGAAGCCAAAAATACTACATGCGCGCAAGCAATTATACACGTACACACGCACACCACTACACAAATTATGAAATTAAATATTGTTTTTATTAACACAAATCGTCGCAATACTTTTAAAAGTTGATACATACACTATCTATGTTTTTCAAATGTGTTGTTTGACACCATTTGAATGCACAAACCGTCATAATTACCTATTTATTTTTTAAAAGTTGCCTACGTACGTGCAGTACAGTGATCTTGTACACCGTGGAACGGTCAGGCGTAAGCTCCATTAAGCTCCAATTTAAATGCGTCATTTTTTGTGCGTGCCTTACCTTATTTACGTTATTATTCTAAGATTGTCATCTCATCTCAGCCCATATACGTCCCAATGTTGGGCTCGGGCTTCCTCCATAATGGAAGGGTAATTGACTTACTATACCACGCTGGTCAGACGTGTTGGTATAGGGTTTTACTTCGAGTTTGCCTTCTCTCGCATAGATATTATATGCGTTTTATCTCCCTTAGTCGTCTCGTACGATCATCCACGGGTAAGATAGGGGGTGGTGAATTGTATTCTTACTCCGTGCCGTACGGCAGACTAAGACTAGACTATGCTAGACTAGACTTCTAAGACTGTATTAAATTGAAATTAAGGTGTTACATGTAATATTACTTTTTTTTGGTTATATACATCTGATTCTGCTACCTAATACTCTATATCACACTCTTGAAGTCTAGGTATTTATTAAACACCATGATAGTTTTACGTTGCGGTAAAAGTTCGCGCACCCGCGCCATTACAAGACGATTGACAAAAATTTCTCAACGCAACTGTTCCTTATTTAAAAATTGACACATTGCGAGTGTCTTAGGGTGGTCATCTTCAACGACTAGCGACTCAACCGAGGCATTCAGCCAAACTCCTTTGTTTTGTTCAATTAAATGTGATTTTGATAGTGTGAAAATGTAAATCACCTATAATACCTTTTGTCATAACCAGGCATAAATACCAGAGGATCAATTTTCGTCGTAAGAATAGATTGCGAAGTCGTGATAAAAATTCGAATATAAGCGCTTCATAAGCTGGACTATTCGCGATGAGTCAGTGGTAATTCAATCGCCAATATTCGGGAAATGTGTGGGTCCAAACATCTCCAAAGTAGGATAAGTTCGAATTCAAATTTTTATCTTGATTTCGTGATCTATCTGTACGAATAGAATGTTAGAGAGGCAGGTACGGGGTCTTTCTTTAAACGACGTTTAAGAAAACTAATTTCTTTAGGTAGACAGCGGCTTGGCTGTATCTCTAGTATTGCAAAGGTAGTAGGCAAAATCACTTACCATCAAGTGTATTGCTTGCTCGTTTGTCGGTATTGGCAATAAAAAATGCTAATCATCGTCATTCATCTTTATCATTTCAACCAATCACCGTCTACTGCTGTATGTTGACCTTCCTCATGTTACGACATAGAGTGCGATCTGGTGCCGCTTGCATCCAACGACGCTCAGCAACTTTCACCAGGTCGTAGGTCCACCTGGTAATGTTAAATTCTTTTGCAAAATTTTTCTTTTAATTGGTGAATCTATTTATTCTCATGCTAAATTATTTGGGTGCCTAGTGTCCAAATAACATAGATCGAGTTTGCAACTTTAATATTTCTTATTCTTTTTAAAGTTAAGAGTACCGTTTTATCATCAAAACAGCTTATATATGTCCCACTGCTGGGCTCGAGCCTCCTTCACAATATGAGGGCGATTCACCTAGTATACTACCCTGATCAGATGGGTTAGTATTTTTTTTTTATGGGTGGGCTATGGTAAGCGCACGCGCGGTCCAGTCCGTTCGGGGCGATGAAAGGACGGCACGCGGGCCCATAACCCACCCGTACCCACGTCACCTCGTTGTTGGGCCGACCACCGGAGCAGATGTGACTTGTCGTCAGTGGTCGGCCCGACGGAATACCCTTTCGAGTACCCTCACCTCTCGACGTCCTGAGACGCCGGTCGCCGTCGCGCGGTTAGCCACACTGCGGGTGATGGACAATTCCCCGGTCCGATCACCCGCGGCCTCGGTTAGGGCGGCATTAGGCGCAGATACTCGCGCCTGCGCCGCCCGAGTCGCCGGCGGCGGAACGTGTCGCCGAATAGGAGCTCTACTCGCACACGATCCGCCGCCTCCTTCCGTGAGATTACGGCCTAGATGGGTTAGTATAGGGTTTCATTTCGAGTACTCTTTCTCATTGTTTTTTTTTTGTCGTCACATGAAATAAGAAGAGTACCATTTAGACAAATTCAAATCAAAGTGATTTAATATCAAATATATATATATATATATATAATATAATATATATAATAAACTCCGCAAGGGGTACTTACATATTGCTAATTTTAAAATTTTACTTTAAAATTAATCAGAAAACTGCTACTGGATCTTAGCAGCGGTCAGTCCAGTTGGAAATACAGAGGTATAATAAGTCAGGCAATAGACGTGTATGTAGTCTTTTCCACCACCTTGGATGGTGAGTGCGAGCTGTGAATGCATCAGCCTTAAAAAAATACCAGAATTCACCACCCGGTGAATTATATTCTTACTTCGTAACAACATGGAGATAAAATCAATTTCAATATAGTATTTTTATTTCTTTTTTAATTTATATTATACTAGCTGACCCAACAAGCGTTGTTCTGTTCAAACAAGTGCCACCTATCGGGTCCAATTGCGAATCTAAACCATTCTCGAATCCCCTTGAATATGCACAAAAAATTTCATCAAGATTGATCCAGCCTTCTCGTGTACGTGTGTATACACACGTACACAAGAATTTATATCTAAAGATATATTCAAGGTTTTTAGTTTAGTATTGGTTTAGTAGCTGATCAATTTTCCTAATTGGCCAGTCTTCCTTTTACAATGCGATGCCAAAGTGTTAATGTGAATTAACATGGTAATAGCACGTTCTTGGACTTACAGCATGATGATGGAGGTGCGTCATATCAATACCTGAGCAGTTAATCGACAGTTGTTTGACTTTTTAATTAAAATCTAATGCTGCCTCTTAATTTTTTTATCGACCAGCTATTGAGTTCATATTATGTATCCGTTTCAAACAGTTTTGTTGATACAAAAGTTTTATGTACACGCTAGGTCTAACAATATGTGAGTCTTATGTAAAATGTTTTATATTAGAACTAGCTGACCCAACAGACGTTGTTCTGTTCAAATAAAATAAAAGGACAGCTGCACCACCGACCGGGTCCAATTGTGAATCTAAACCATTCTCGAATCTCTTCCAAGACATATAAAAAATTTCATCAACATCGGTCCAGCTGTTTAGGAGGAGTTCAGAGACATACACACGTGACATACACACACAAGAAATTTATATATAAAGATAAAGATTTAACTAACTTTCTGTATAGTGAAGGAGTAAGAATACAATTCACCACCCTCTCTCTCGCTAGTAGGCATCGTAAAAGACGACTAAGAGATAAAATATGTATATAATATCTATGCAAGAGAAAGAGAAATAAAACTATCAATACGTCTGACCAGTGTGGTTATAGTATATCCATTTCTCTCCTATTATGGAGTAGGCCCGAGCCCAGCAGTGGAACTTATGCGGGCTGGGATGATAATGATGATTTTATGAACTTGAATAATTTCATAATGCTCCAAGTTCCTTACTATAGTTTCAAGTAAATACATCAATTTAATTTTATATAATATTAGAAATTACATATCTCTCGCATATGTACGACAATATTAATATTATTTATGCAGTATTTTAATGCTTCATAAAACGTATATTCATACACTTAAATGTGATTCGTTCTGTATAAGCTTCGATTCCGTGTCGAGAAAACGATCACATATTTGAGTATCAATAAATTATGTAAAGGGTCAGAAGGCATGTATTGAGAGACATGCGTTAGTTATGTTAATAACAATCTATTAATAAGAAGCCATTACTCAAAAATTTGTTACGAAAATATTTTAATATATGGTTGGCTCATTACTCTCCGAGTTTTCGTGTTGTGATGGAATGAAAATACAATTCACCACCCCTTTTTACCCGTGGGTGTTGCAAAACACGACTAAGGGATTACAATATGCAAATAACATCTACGCAGGAGAAGGAAAAGTAGAAATTAAACCCTATACTAACCCGTCTGACTGGCGTGATGATAATAAGTAAATTTCTCTTCAATTGTCGAGGAGGCTCGAGCCGAACACTGGGACACATATAACCAGTAATGAATGAAACGTTATCTGACTGCAAAAACAGATGTAATTTGTGTGCTTAAGAATTCTAAATTGTCATAAACCCTTACTCTCCAGAGGAAGTCGTAAAAAGTAGTAAGAGAACACCAGAGAAGTGGTGTAGTAGTACTCTCTTTATTTTTTTATACAAATTTATTTTTGATTTTATTTTTGAGGTAGCGAAGCAATATTAAGCTACTTAATTATGGTCTATCTTCATGTGGATACTTCAAATCATCATTATTTTAGCCCATTTACGTCCCACTGCTGGACACAATTCACCCTATATTGGTAGGATAATTAATTTGTTATATTAATTTAATCAGATAGATTTGAAAGATTTAATTTCTAGTCTTACTTCTATTACATTAATGTTATTTCTTTGTTTTCCTTAGATACCTTGCATGATCGCCCGCAAATACAATTCTCCCTCTTACTCGTAGGTGTCGTAAAGGATTACTACGGATATGATATGCAGATAGCATCTATGCAAGAGAAGGAATCAAATCAAATCATTTATTATGCATAGGCATATAGGCACACATAGGCACTTACATATTGTCAAATTTTACAACGTTTGAACATAATACAATAATCTACCACCGGATCGGCACGCGGCCACAAACTGAGAAGATCCGACAAGAAACTCAGCGGGCAGTCATTTTTTTTTCTCATCTCTTAAACATACTTATCTAATTTTATGTTCCGTACAACACATGTGGTATTAGCTCCAGTGCGGTGCCCTTCGAAATTGTAGGTATAAATTTTCTAAATTTAGTACAAGAAAAAAATTAAATTAAAGAATTAAAGAAAGGAAGAAAATATGGCTGCACCAGATCCCAAAAGCAGCACCCGATCACGAGTTAACTACTAGAGCAGCCATCACTCTCCTCAACCAAATTAGAGGGAAGGGAGCGACCCGCCCCACATAGCTACCGCAAGCAGAACCTTATTCGGTGAGCATGACCAAACCATAAATGAAAATATAAAACGAACTACAACTACTACTATACTATAAAAAACTACTACTATAAAATAAACTACGAACTATAGCAAGTATGCTAAAAAAGATCAAAACCAAAATTCGACGGGCAAAACATGCTACGCTGCTGCACAAACACAACAGTAAACACAAGGAAAGTCTTATTTCCCTACCATGAAGCGTTACGAGCCCATACAGTGGGACTTATATGGGTTAAGATGATGATGAGATGATGAAATATAATTACCACAAACACAGAATTGCCATGAAATTGACATAACGCAAAATAAATTGAAAATTACAAACCATGAAGTAGAAAAAAAATGTTATAATGAAGCGATTTGCATATCTGTCGACATGCTAAAATAACAATTATGGCTAAAATATATAATATAATTCATATGTACAAACTAGTATTTACAGATTTTTTGGTGTTTGTATTTGATTTCTAATTTTTCGACCTTTCTAACATATAACCTTCATAATCACGGGAGAATCGGTGATCCTAAAATAGTTAACCCGTAAAAATAGTTTTATTTAAAACTAGCAACCCGCCCTCGCTTCGCTTCGGTTATAGGTTATAGTCGTTTTACCCGCGTAGTTCCCGTTCCCGTGGGAATACCGGGATAAAATATAGCTTAGTTTACGCCCTGATATTATAGCTTTCCATTGGTGAAAGAATTTTTGAAATCGGTCAAGCCGTTTTGTAGATTACCCAGAACAAACAGACAGACAGACAAAATTTTTTTTATTGCTATTTTAGGCATAGGTGTCGTGCAAATAACCGTGTGAGCATGAAAAAAGCCTATTATTTTGACATTACAAATAGACACTCCAATTTTATTTATTGGTATAGATGTCTAATACTAGCGTAAACATCAGAAATCACCATCTCATCATTATTTCAGCCTACGGGCCGCGTACCGTCCTTGAGGGTAATTCACCTATAATTCCACACAGGTGAGACATGTTCCACCGGGTTTTATATCGAGCTTTACTTCTTGCATCAATTTTACCTACATATAACCCTTAGTCGTCTTTTACGATACCCACGGGTAAGAGAGGAGGGGTGTTTAATTATATTCTTACTCCATAAACACACAAAAAGTTCAGAAATCATTACACAACTTAGTTAAAAAAAAATCTGCAAAATAAATATT
This sequence comes from Lymantria dispar, assembly GCA_032191425.1. NCBI lineage: Eukaryota > Metazoa > Arthropoda > Insecta > Lepidoptera > Erebidae > Lymantria > Lymantria dispar. The sequence continues at coordinate 8,815,632 of CM063452.1, read as the reverse complement.
ATTTCTGGTAACCCTGCTATGAAATATGTATTTTAATATGAACGTCTCCCCATTTTTTGTTGACTCGCGTTCACTGTCACTACTGGACATTAAAAAAACATCTTAATCTCATGTCATACTCGAATTTGTGTTATTTGTAAAGAAGCGTGTTGGGCTCGCGTATGACCTTTGAACCGGGGATGCTGAGCCGTGGTCATCTTGCTTTTTTAAGTGACCCTTTGTTATTATGTTAATCTTTTTGATGTCTGCATTTAATTCAATTTGTGACTCTGTATTTAAATTAACCGCATTTATAATAACGGTGTCGTTCATTATTATTACGTATGTATAATCATTTTTTATTATCATTTATTTACTAGCGAAGGTTTATACCTTCGCTAGTAAATTCGCTAGTAAATATAAAATATTTATATAATATAGGTAACAACGTCTATGTACGGAGAGATAAAAAAAAGAAAACGTCTTCGTTTATTTATCTACAAAGAGATATTATGCAAAATTTGAGACAGAATAGTTTAAGATTTAAACACATATTCTAATATACCAAAGTATATTGTAATATAGAATAAACATAATTATTTTTATTAACCGTTAAAGCCAGTTTTTGAACTAAACAGAACAAATCAAAACAATAAATAACGAATAATAATTTTTAGATTGACCCTTGTCCGGCTAACATCCAACACAGATTACATGGGAACCCGAAATAGCTAATAATTCATAAATATCGGATACCGGACTCTTGTGTCCGGTGTTCAAAATCGCTAATACCAAAACCCGTTGGGGCCAAATACGTCATTAATTTGAACAAGTCCGGACAAAGGGCGAAGACGCCCTTTCAGAACTCGAAAGACTACATAGTGGATAACAGTGGATGGTCTCCTCACTCGTTTAAGAATGATAAATTACATAAATGGAGTCGGTATGTCCATTCCCACAGATATTAAAGTGGTGAACAAAAGGCGGACCCCCGAGTAGTGGGACCCATGCTGTGGTATTGAAAATATTGCAAAATACACCGTTCATTGTCCGGACCTCATGCAAATCTCTTTGAGAGCTTTTTTTCGATGGAAATTGGAAAAGTTTTCGCTTTGATTTTGATGTTCTTTGTTTTAGGACTAATCGTTGATATATACGAGTCGCTCTTTACGTAATTTGATATTTAATATAAAACACGTATTTGGTGCTAAAATGACTAATTCGGAACGGTTAACTAAAAGATTATCATGAGGTAAGCATATAAGTAATTTTTCTCCTTAATCGCTAAACAATATCGCGGTGTTATGGCCATTAAATGGGTGTTATAACCCTTTTGATGTAAATTAATTATGTATTTATTACCATTTTCATTGAAGGCGCCTACTGTTAAGTAAATTATGCTCTCTTTTTTTACATTTTATATCTTTATATACATATTTCTTGTGTACGTGTGTATGCTACTGAACTCCTCCTAAACGGCTGGACCGACGTTGATTTTGTTGTGTGTGTTCAAGGGGATTCGAGAATGGTTTAGAGTAATAATTGGACCCGGTAGGTAGTGCTGCTCTCGATTTCAAAGAGAATTCATTTTGTTTTATTTGAACAGAACAACGTCTATTGGGTCAGCTAGTATGTATATGGATATAACTTTACATATATATCTACATATGTATGGTTTTATATATAGGTGTAATTGTTCCGGCTGCTCGTGGGTGTCATCTTTAAATACGATTAACTTGAAATTTTACATGGACCTGGGCCTGCGACATTACTACTACATCTGATGCCGTCTTGTAACTACTTTCCGAAGGAGTGTTGACGTTAAGTAGGCGGCCGATCATAAAACTATTGCGAAAATTTTTAAATATGTATGAACGAGGAAGATTAAATACTTTGTCGATCCCAAGAAATTTCGGAATAAAACAGGATAACGACGACGATGACGATGATTTTATTTTCAACTTACGAAATCAAGGAATTACTAAGTGTTACAATTTAATTAATTGACAAATGTAGTGCCACTTATCAGGTCCTAATATATTGTTGAAATGGTTTAAAACCATCTTTGCTTTATATATGGCCTTTTTAATGAAACCACGCTAGAACATATCGGTTACCACTGATGACAAGTAACCCTGCTCCGGTGGTCGGCCCAACGACGAAGGCGACGTGGTGTTCGGGTGGGTTGCGGGTGTTGCGTGCTTAAGCCCCTCTGTCGCCCCAGACAGAGTGGTGCGGAAGCGCGCCGACCGCAGCTCACCCCAAAAAAAAAAAAGGACATATCGGTTGATTGGTTTCTAAGTAGGCGGATATAATTCATAAGCCAGAGTAAAACGAGTAAATTTATAATACAATTTACTATACTTACTGAAGCTCGCATCTCGCCAGCTTGGATTTCCATTTGGGGAAACAACCCTGAAACTTTCCCAAAAAAAAATCCACTCTGCAGAAAACTGCATAAATTTATCCAGTTCTTGGCTTGAATAGATCGAAAGAAATTTTTGTGATTTATATTTGTAGATAAAATTAAGTTACTACACGTTTATAATTATTACGGACAGATTGGAGTCGCTGGAGCAGCGGAGAGACTTTGGGTCACTCTGTGTACTCTACCGACTCTTTCACGGGGAGTGCTCCGAGGAACTGTTTGACTTGGTACCACCGTCACCATTCTACCAACGTACCACTCGACATCGTAGCAGGGTTCATCCATTTCACCTGGAAACGTTATGGTCTTCAACTGTACGTTTCCAGTGATCATTTCTCCCACGTACGTGCAAGCTCTGGAATGAGCTACCTGCTGCTGTGTTTCCCGAGCGCTATGACATGTCCTTCTTTAAACGAGGTTTAAGAAGAGTATTTCCTTCACGGTAGGCAGCGGCCTAGCTGTGCCCCTGGTATTGCAAGGGTCCATGTGCAGCAGTTTCACTTACCATCAGGTGTACTGCTTGCTCGTTTGCCACTGTTGGCAATAAAAAAAAAATATTTGCACAACACTATTCTTTTTTTTTTTTTTTTTTTTTTTTTTCTTGCGAACGGTGGCAAACGAGCAAACAGTACACCTGATGGTAAGTGTTGCTGCCGCTCATGGACCTTTACAAGGCCGTTGCCTACCGCGAAGAAAGTGAAGGGAGTGTGAATGCGTGCATTGAGGCTCGGTGATACCAAGGGCACCACCAAAACCCTCCACACGCAAACAACCTCAGAAAGTTGGGCTTCCGGCTCTCTCGCTCACCGAACGAAGCGCAGTAACAAATCGCTACTACTCAGACGTCGATTTTCTGCGAGAGTGTGGTACTGCCCCGGACGGACCGGCCCGCGGCTGTAGACAGATAACTGTCGACAGTGTGGTCCTACCACTCTCTATTCGTAAAAAAAACTATACCTAAAAACGATCTACTATATCCCATCCCTTCGTTTGCGGTCTATTATCTATAAGCCCATTATTACTATAATAAAACACCTGACCGGCTCCGATTACCCATAATGAGGACAAAACCCTTTGTTGCCATTCAGCCACCGATATTAATAAAAAGGGATAGTGACTCGGCCTTTGTTGCCTTGTTTATTCTACAGAATGACATGAATGTTTAAGAGCAGAAAGCCAGTTGTAGCAGACTCATTGGACAAAGTTATTCAGTGGAGTTAAACATTACCTTAATACTACAACTTAAAGGTACATTTTGGTTGATTTTAATTTTTTATTTGTTTTGTTATAATGGTGTGTATACTGAAGACGGTGAACCGTGACCTTTAGACACCCACTGTGATTGATTGACAGTTGTATGACGCACGATGTTAGAAATTTCAAGAATTTTTCAATTTTATTTCCTTTTTTTAAATTGAAGTAAACAAACTACTGTATTTAAATTGATATTTACATTAATTTCGAACTCGCCATAGTTACCATTTTGAAATAAATAATTTTTGCAACATTTATCTTATAGTATACGTCTTTATAATGAATGATTTGTGGTATAAAATATTTAATTCCTAAAATTTATTGCTAAATAATTTTTCGTCCTTAGAAATATCGGTTTAAAATGTTCTGAAATATTGTCACGATGTCGATAATTTAAGTTACAATTTAAGCATAATTAACATGACTATACCACCCGTCTTGAATGGGACAGTTCTGTTTTTGCAGGTCATCTGTCCCGTTACCCCATCATTATCGTTGCCTCATCATTATCGTCATCTCAGCCCGCATAAGTCCCACTGTTGGGCTCGGGTCTCTTCCGCAACGGGAGAGAAATTGACTTACTATACCGCGCTGGTCAGATGGTCTTGAAAACAGAGCATAAATAATCATTTGTTAAGTATAAAATCATGATTTCTGATGTTAACGCGAGTATTACACATCTATACTAATAAATAAATTTGGAGTGTCTGTTTGTAATGTCAAAATAATAGGCTTTTTTCATGCTCACACCGTTATTTGCACGACACCTATGCCTAAAATAGCAATTAAAAAATTTTTGTCTGTCTGTCTGTCTGTTTGTTCCAGGTAATCTTCAAAACGGCTGAACCGATTTCAAAAATTCTTTCACCATTGGAAAGCTATAATATCAGGGCGTAAACTAGGATATATTTTATCCCGGTATTCCCACGGGAACGGGAACTACGCGGGTAAAACGACTATAACCTACAACCGAAGCGAAGCGAGGGCGGGTTGCTAGTTGTAAATAAAATTACTTTATCGACCGGGACCGCTTCATGGTCCGCCCATGCCCATGAATGCTGTAAAGCGTACGAAACGTCGGCAAGTCGGAAAATCCGTAAAGTACTTTTATTTACAAACTAGCAATCCGCCCTTGCTTCGCTTCGGTTATAGGTTATAGTCGTTTTATCCGCGTAGTTCCCGTTCCCGTGAGAATACCGGGATAAAATATAGCCTAGTTTACGCCCTGATGTTATAGCTTTCCATTGGTGAAAGAATTTTTGAAATCGGTCCAGCCGTTTTGAAGATTACCCGGAACAAACAGACAGACAGACAGACAAAAAATTTTTAATTGCTATTTTAGGCATAGGTGTCGTGCAAATAACTGTGTGAGCATGAAAAAAGCCTATTATTTTGACATTACAAACAGACTCCAATTTTATTTATTGGTATAGATATCAGTAGATAAGGAGATATAATATCAGTAGATAGGGACATATTCCTGTTTGTTTTTTTACGTTTTGAGTCCATAGTTTTACCCATTTCTGCAGAAGTTTTTAGGTGTTCTTGATTTTAATTTAATATTTTAGCTATTTCTGTCACATTTAAACGAAAAAACGTGACAGTTGCTAAAGTATCGCGTTTTGACGTAATAAAATATGGTTATATTAAATATGCATTAAATAAATATTGATTTTTGTAAAGATAACAAAAAATTACTTAAATATTGCCAATATATCATTAGAAATATCAATAAAATTTAATTATTAACAAACCTATTATGATAGAACTTGTTAAAGAAAATTATGATTTATATAAAAAATATCCAGTTTTAGGTATTAGGTTTTTTTTTCATCGATTCTTTATATCGTTACTGGTTTCTAACAACTTATATACCTATTAGACTGTGTTTCTAGTAAAAATAAATTCAATTTAAATAGTTATAAAGGCAAGATGTCTTATAAAATTCTAGCTGACCCAACAGACGTTGTTCTGTTCAAAGAAAATAAAAGGAATTCTCTTAGAAATCGACAGCAGCACCACCTACCTAGCCCAATTATGAATCTAAACCATTCTCGAATCTCCTTGAACACAAACAAAAAATTTCATCAACATCGGTCCAGCCGCTTAGGAGGAGTTCAGTGACATACACACGTACACAAAAAAATGTATAAAGATAGCTTGTTTCTTTTGTATTTGCTAGTATTGAAAACTCGTAAATGAAGAAAATGAATGCTGAAGTTTTCGTATTGTTGCGAAAATAAAAAACGATAAAATTCGTGAGAATGGTTTAATGTTATGAGTAAATAGCTATTAAAATGTGGGGCTTCGTGGGATTACTAATTTTAATCGGTCAATAACTTTGTATTTTCATTTTTTAGAGTTTTAATATAAAACATTCTTTATTATCGCATAGTTTTATGACCGGCCGTGAATATAGGTAGTCCAAGAGGCATCAGATGAAGTTGGCTCAGATGGTTAAGCTTTTAATCGTTTTTTACGGCACCCACCAGTAATGTAAGGTTGGTAGTTTACTATTTCAGATGTGGATAAATATATACATATAAATGGATAAGTCCATTTAAGTGATAATCATAAGCAGCTGTGCAATACCAAGCGCGTATCTTGTTCGCAAATTAACCCTCGCAGTAACATCTTCGCAGCCGGACTTTCCGTTGTCTACCACAATAGGTTACACGAAAGGTCAAAAAAAAAACAACAAAGGTTACAATGGAACAATGGTTGCAATGGGAAGAAGTACAAAAGTGTCCGTATTTATGCTTTGTTTGTTTGCGCTAAGAAATGACGGATGAAAACAAATAGGCTACTTTAATAACTGGCAACCCCTTTCTGTTTTAGCCATTGTTGTTTGATCTTTCATCATAGTATTTTTATTTTATGTACGGATCATCATACGCTGGTTGCCTTGCCAGTATAGCATGAACTTTCTTTGTATACAATTTTATGTAATTGTTAGGTCTTAGCATAGTGGCACTCGGTGGTTTCTTAAAGATTTAATTGCCCATTATAACGATATTTGGTAAGTTTCGATGATATTTAATAGATTTATTAGGCATTAGGTTTTCATTGGGTCGGGTTTTATATGCGTTTTGATTAATATTGTAAGAAATGCCAGTTTTTGTGGTGCCAGATTAAAAACGTAATGTGTCCACCATCTCTTGCCTTCAACTTTACAAATCATCATCATCATCATCAGAGCTCATATACATCGCACTGTTGGGCTCGAGCTTTATAATGAAAAGAAAATGAATCTACTATAGCAATCTGGTCAGCCCGGTTTCAGCAATTTGCCTTCTCTTGCATAAACATTATCTACAAATAATCCCTTAGTCGTCTTCTACGATACTCGCAGGTATGAAAGATGTGGTGAATTGTATTCTTACTCTGTCACCACACGGAACAAATGCGCAAATAAAATAAATAATCTAATTAAAAACAATTTCAATTACCGTAACAACATAAATCTCAAACCAGAAACCGAAATAATATTTTAAATAAACATAAAATAAAAAAAACAATAAAAATAATAAACTCGACACTGGAACGTCCAACCGGTCTAACGGACCGCGCGTGATTAAATATAACATTAATATACGTTTTTACAACACCTTTGTCCTACCCTTTTGTTATACACAAAATTATTCACGGAATATCCTATTGACTTGACTTCTAGATGGTATATTGTAATTTTTGCGTATGCTAATCGGATTTCCGGGATGACTGTGACTGATTGGCTTTCAGGTTCTCAGGAAGGGACGGTCAGTAATGATGGGAAAGGTTGAGAGAGTGATTTGACAAATTTTCAAGTTGTTTAACTAGTTTGCAAACCTATAGAGCTAAAAAGTTGATAGTGTCTGAGATATTCTTTTCCTCTATGACTTTAATCGGTCTTCTTGTTATTCATATACATCCTCTATTATCATCATGATCATTTCAGGGTATATGCCCAATTGGGTATTGCTCGAGCCTACCCCACATCAGGAGGAACATGACCAAGTACTTATTCTATTATTCTTTACTTCAAGTATTCTTGCACTAGCATAGATGAATGCGTATTTTAATCACTTAGTCGTTTTTAATGATACTCACGGGCCTTGTAAATTATGTCATGGGAGAAAAAATTGTCTTTTACTTAATGTTAGCTATTTCTTCCAGTTTACCCGTATAGTAATATGCTTGCCCTTCATTTTTATTTTTTCGTTTTTTTCCTTGTCCTTTTTCCCTCTATCTTTTAGTATATTTACAATCATCTCAGCTCATATACGTTCCACTGCTGGGCTCGAACCTCCTCCATAGTCTGAGAGATATTGGTCGCTCTACCACGCTGGTTATCGGGTTGATATAGGGTTTAATTTAGATTTTTCCTTGTCTTATACAGATTTTATATGCATATTCCTTTAGTCGTCTTTTAGGATACCCACGGATAAGATCAAACCAAACAGAAAATAATTTTTACGTAAAAATATTAATGTCCTATTCAAATTATTATCTTAATATTGTAATGTTTATTTTAAAATATTATCCTTCATTATAACTGAATATACAATATTTTATAGGTATTTATATTTCCCTTGTTTTAGGTTCCATCCAATGGTCGCTTGGAAGATATCACTGTTTGTGATAAGGCCGCCAATTGTATATTAGTATAGGTTATTTGTTAATCGTATCTTGTTTTAAATATAACCGATATAAGCTGATAGGTTTTTTATTCATGTTTTGGGTGGGCTAAGGTTTTCCGTGTAGTGACGAAGTAAGAATACAATTCACCACTCCTTTTCTTGCCCGTGGATGTCGCAAAAGACGACTAAGGGATATAATATGCATGTAACATCAATCCAAGAGAAAGAAAACTTGAAATAAAACCCTATACCAATCTGTCTAACCAGCATGGTATAATAAGGTCCATTTCCCTCCTGTTATGGAAAAGGCTCGAGCCCAACAGTAGGACGTATATGAGCTGATGATGATGGTCTGGGGTGACGAAAGGGCGGTCCGCGGCGCCATAACCCATTACATTCTCTCCCCTTCGTCCTTATTGAATTTCTTGACATCCGCGGCCAGCCTGGATTAGCCGAATGGTTAGCATTCTGAGATTTCATGAACAGGTCAACATGTCGATAACAAAATGTAATCGTGCGCTCGAATCTTGATTGAAGCAAAAAGCATTAGGTATAAGATTCGCCTTAAAAATTTTGTGCACTAAGTACCTACAAAACTTAGATCTATGCGCAATAAGTAGTGAAAAGAACGTATATTACAAGGGACTGAAAATAACTTGTTAAATCTTTCTCTTTGCGCCATGTGGCGACGGTTTGAGAATACATGTGTCGCCACCCTTTACTTGCCCGTGGGAGTCGTAAAAATCGGCTGAGGGTTCACCAGGAGAGTGGGCAGCAGCTCTCTCCTGGGAAACGTAAAACATCCATACTGCGATCGCCAACCCGCCTGCCAAGCGTGGCGATTACGGCAATATCCCCTTTTTAAAAATGGCGTACAACAAAAAAATGGCCCCCAGTCACGGCGGCTCCGGTACCCTACGGGCTCATTTTGGTGGCGGGCCCACTAGTGGTGGAGCGGGGGGTGCGAGGAATCTCCGGCAGCGATCCGGCTACCAACAAAAACGACCCTTGGCCCTGGTAACACACAACATTCGGACACTCAGGACTGACGAGAGGGTCATCGAGCTGGAAGAGGAATTGAGCAAAATCCGCTGGGACATTGTAGGATTATCAGAAGTGCGAAGAGAGGGCGAGGGCACGATAATCCTCCAGTCTGGAAACTTGCTCTTCTACCGGGAGGGCGATCACCCGTCCCAAGGTGGTATAGGGTTTATCGTTCGTAAGTCTCTCATAGACAACGTGGAGAGAATCGAGAGTGTGTCGACAAGGGTAGCGTACCTTATACTCAGAATTACCAAGAGGTATTCGCTGAAGGTTATACAGGTATACGCACCGACCTCGACATACTCCGACGACGAGGTGGAGGCATTTTACGAGGACATCTCGAAAGCCATACACGCGTCCAAAACCCACTTCACGGTGGTTATGGGAGACTTTAACGCGAAACTAGGCAAAGGGAGTGATGATGAGTTGAGAGTGGGGAAACATGGATATGGACAGAGAAACCAGAGGGGCCAGAAACTGGCTGATTTTCTGGAGAAGGAAAGCCTCTTTATGATGAATTCCTTCTTCAGGAAGCAGCCACAAAGGAAATGGACCTGGATTAGCCCCGATGGTTCAACAAAAAACGAGATAGACTTCATCTTGTCAGACAAACGACAGATATTCAATGATGTCTCAGTGATCAGCAGAATTAAAACTGGGAGCGATCACCGGATGGTACGAGGCACATTGAATATCCATACAAAAGTCGAGCGGTCACGCTTGATGAAGTCTGCACTCCGACCTACATCTGTCCAATACCAGAACCTCGAAAACTTTCAACTCGAACTACATAATCGCTTCCAATGTCTGGACGAGTGCGAATCTCCGAACGATATGAACAACAGGTTCGTGGAAACTGTCCACGCGGTTGGGTCGAAATTTTTCAAGGCTCACCGCGTTAATAGACCTAAAAAACTTTCTGACCAGACTCTCGAGCTCATGGAGCGGAGAAAAGAGATGACGGTGCAGTCTGCAGCCGATTGGTCCAAACATAGGCAGCTAAATAGACAGATCTCCAGGTCTGTGCGTCGCGATATTCGCTGATTTAATACGTTCCGTATTAAAGAAGCGATAGAGCGGAATCGTGGCTCGAAAGTGTTCGCACAAGATCTGTCTATTGGGCAAAGCCAAATGACTAAGCTGAAGACCGATGACGGCACTGTCATTTCATCCCAAAGTGAGATCTTGGGAGAGGTCGAAAGGTTCTATGGACAGTTATACAAATCATCCCGAAATCCTGTTGTCGGCTTGGTCCAAGATCCCAGATCCAAGCTAACTCGGCACTATACCGAAGAAATCCCGGACATCAGCTTGTACGAGATCAGAATGGCTCTCAAACAACTACGTAACGGTAAGGCACCGGGAGATGACGGAATTACGGCAGAGCTTTTGAAGGCGGGCGGCAAGCCGGTATTAATAGCCCTTCAGAAGCTATTTAATTCCGTTATCCTCGGGGGCGACGTTCCAGAGTCTTGGACCAGGAGTGTGGTGGTGCTGTTCTTCAAGAAGGGTGACAAAGCTCTTTTAAAGAACTACAGACCCATTTCACTCCTGAGCCATGTTTATAAGTTGTTTTCGAGGGTCATTACCAATCGACTCACGCGCAAGCTCGATGACTTCCAGCCGCCCGAACAAGCCGGCTTTCGAAAAGGCTATAGCACCATAGACCATATCCTCACGCTTCGGCAGATTATACAAAAGACCGAGGAGTATAATCGGCCCCTGTGCTTAGCGTTTGTGGACTATGAGAAAGCCTTTGATTCAGTCGAAACTTGGGCGGTGCTGCAGTCCCTTCAGCGGTGCCAAATCGAAACAAAGAACGGGTGTAACCGACATAGCACGAAGAATTAGCACGCTGAAGTGGCAATGGGCAGGCCACATCGCTCGACGAACCGACAACCGCTGGGGAAGAAAGGTTCTCGAGTGGCGACCACGCATCGGACGACGCAGTGTAGGACGCCCCCCCACTAGGTGGACCGACGACCTAGTGAAAGTTGCTGGGCGTCGTTGGATGCAGGCGGCACAGGACCGCACATTGTGGCGCAATATGAGGGAGGCCTACGTCCAGCAGTGGACGGCAATAGGCTGAAATGATGATGATGATGATGATGATGAAATCTTTGAACTTTACAAGGATAAAGGAATTTCAAACAATTCTAATTATGTTTTACTAGCAACCTACCCTCGCTTCGCTTCGGATTTAGTCGTTTTACCCGCATAGTTCCCGTTTCCGTGGGAATACCGGGATAAAATATAGCCTAGGTTACTCCCTGATATTATAGCTAGAGTGAAAGAATTTTCAAAATCGGTTCAGTAGTTTCGGAGCCTATTCAATACAAATAAACAAACAAATCTTTCCTCTTTATAATAGCAGTATAGATTGAAATGCAAAAACACAAGCTCACCTATAAATATTCACAGCATCATCTTAACATCACATCAGCATATTAAGTGAACACGTAAATCTATAATAACATAATCTGTCCCCAACCCTTGCACGTCCTTTAATAATGCATTCGCCATTAGTTAACCCACAGATGCCGAGCCCGTCTTGCCTTTAATTCTAATTGCGGAGAGGGTGAATGGATTACACTTGCCCAGTTTTACCCAAATCTGTTTTAACTTCCAACCTTACTTTTTGGAATTAATTAGCTGTTGAAGGTAGCAACTTGAAGGTGTCGAACTTGATGGATGAAAAACATTGGTTTTCTGTCGTGTGTAATTTTTGAGTTTGAGTAATTTTTTTTAATACGTCTTGTGTTGGTTTTTACAAGTATGTGTATATTTGTTAATGAAATTGATAAAGAGACTTATTTACAAATTTGCATTTGGGGGCATAGAACCGCACTTTGTGGCGTAACATGAGGGAGGCCTACGTCCAGCAGTGGACGGCGATAGGCTAAATTGATGATAATGATTTTTTTTGTTAACACGTTGAACGTCATGGGGCCACCCTTACCATGTGGCCTCACTTATCTAGTATATGGAGCCAGCACAAATTTGCTTGATTCTAAAAGTTTAATGATAATATTTTATTAGTTAAAATGTGGTGTATCACGTAGTAAACACCAAAGAAAAGTAATTTGTGATCTTATTTTGCTTAAAGTCGCCCCTGGTTCGCGGTCATATGATATTCCCCACGGCTGCAACGGAACAACTGTATGTCGGCTACATGGTGTGCCCCACGGCCCATGGCCCAAATGCAAAACTGAAAAATTAGGCCGATGTTTCACGTGTTAATAAAGTGAACTGTCTGTCTCATACAAAATTATTAGAAAACAGAGTATATTTAAAAGTGGGTATTGGGCGGGTAGGGTATTTAAAGGTATGATGCAACTGGAGTACTAAACTTGCAGCTTTGAGTTGCAAAATAATTTCGACAATATGTGAAGTCCGTATACTGTAAAGCATGCTAGTTATCCTTTAAGAACTGTCCTGTACAATCAACAACTAATTTAATCTTTATAAGGTCTTGCCGAGTGGTGATGGAATAAGAATACAATCCACCACCCCCTCTCTTGCTCGTGAGTAAAAGACAACTAAGGGATTAAGTGTGTATGTAAGACCTATGCGAGAGAAAAAAAACTTGAAATAAAATCCTATACCGCTGTAACACATCTGGTTAGCGTGGTATAGTAGGTCAATTGTCGTCTTATTACGGAGGACGCTCGAGCTCAATACGAGGACGTATAGGAGCTGAAATAATGACAATGAAGGCCAGATTTTGGCTTTCAGAGATCCAAAAACATTTAATTTGTAGAAAATGATATATTGTTGAAACGATTAAACAGCTAAATCGTATATTATATTAAAATTTCACCTGAATTTTAATGGCATTCCCGTCTTTGGTAGTAAAATACACTAGTATTGCATTTTGGCACACCTTATTATGATATGAGTAATTTGGCAACAAGATTATTGAAAGGATGGTCGTCGCGGTCAGTCTTTCATTAGATACTGTCTAGATCACTGGAATCCAATCACGGATGCAGGGAATTAATAACTCTATTTCTCGGTGGTAATGCATTATTATATGAAAAACATATATACTGTTGAAATGAAGTTAAGCTGCTATGGCGGAATTTGCCTGTCTATAATTAATTACAAATTTAAACTGATACAGAAAAATTACAAATCAGCATTCACATCACTGCGTTGGCTATCACAAAACCATTAGCTTAAAATCATCTTTTTACGGAGTACGATATAACGTAATTAATTTTTGACGATCCCGTTGACAGAGTGGCTTTTTTAAAAGCCGGGCGAGTCACAGAAGGTGTCTGGACGCAGCTGGTACAGCATTACGCTAATCTGTGTGGCGTCGCACTTGTTAAATATTAACGCAGTCTAATTACAACCTTCCATCCCCCTCCTCTAATGGCTTTTAAAACTGATTCCCGCCCTCTAAGGATGCGTATTTGATGACAATTCTCGTCGTTTTGGTGGTTTTAAGCGAGGGCTGTGCAAGTTGGAGACATGTGTCGGTCTTCAAGCTATTATGCTTTTAACCATTACGTTTTATGGAAAAATTTGCTTGAAGTATCTTGTATGACATGGTTTTGTACATGACAACATCAAAGAATGACTTTGGGGTTACTGTTTATGCTGATTGCCTTTTTGGAATGCTAGGTGATGGTTGAATTATGTACTTTTTACAATATCACGTTTTATATTTAGAAATTTATGATTTAAAAAGATTTTTGGCAATTTTCAGTAGTTGCGTAAAGTAAAATAACCGCATAATAAATAGATAAAAATTTTATTATGAGGCCGGTTAAATGATGCAATATTAGTAAAAACAAATGCTACAAAATATTAGTATGAGGCCTTCGGGACATTTGAGACTTGACTTTTCAGTTAATACCAAAAGTATGGCAGCTTTATCAATATAAAATATATTTCTATGTATAGCTTAGTATCTTAGTTTGAATGTATAAAACAAATGAGACTTCTATAGATACACAGAAAACAGTAATTTCATTTAAAAGAAAAAACCAGACAAACAGTCAAATCTGCCTATAGGAGCGTTACTTGAATCAGACAGTAGGGAGATTTGATCATATTACGAAAAAAGGTAAAGAGTATAAACATACACAGATAATAAATAACTCTTAATATAAAATCATAGCCAACAAACATGAAAAATGAAAACAACACTCCAAAAGCAATAACACACCTTTGGATTGATTACTTCAGAACATCGTATTGAAATAAAATTGTATTTTTTACTTCTTTCTAATTGACGGGCTTAACGACGTATATAAGGTATGAGTCAGCGTCCAAGTAGGTATAATATTAAAAAATTAAATACAATTCTGCAAGTATACCGGACTCACCCCTACAGTTGGATACAAGATAACCCCTAAACGAAAATAAATATAATCAATCTAGAATATAAGGATAAGCGAAGGAATTAAAATTAGTTTGATAACCGACTTTTAAAATGATCAATGCTTACTTTAAAAAGTAAGCGCATACAAACTTGACTAAAATCAGCTAAGAACTATCTATGAGCCAAATAATATAAAAATTATTCTATAAAAGCTTGTTTTGATGGAAGAAAGTAGAACTTTTTAGAAAAATCTTCTTTAACTGATATATCTACTAAATGATAAGTTTAATATCCGGCAAATTCTATCAAAAGCAAGGGTGTTAACAACGCAACAGCCGCTTTGGTGGACTCCATGCGAATTTTAGCGAACAAAGCTAAGAATTAATGATGTAGGGACAGCCATATTTGTTCAACTGGCCATCAAAACTTCGCAAACAGGTCATTTTTGTAAACGTTTACTTGCTAATGGTCTTTGCAACAATTATTTTACACCATTACCCATATCATTAGTATGTGCGTTTTGTTTTCTTAGAACCTGGGTCGTATGGACCCCGCAACCGGTGGCGGATTGAAATCATTAATCAAAAGATTTCGGACGGTATCTTTACAAAAGATTTTTTTTTACCGTAAGCAAATATGGGAATCCTGGGAAGCTACATAGAATAATTTTGATAGATTTTTTTAACATCGTATTCTGAATCTTATTTCATTACTATAAAGGTCGTAATTGTCTACATTAGTTACAGCTGAACACCGGTTACCATGTAAATATATTTTTAAGGAATACATGTTTGGTTTGATAGACATAAAAATATCATGTCATATAAAGATTGTGATCAGGGTTTGTAAGGGAAGGTGCTGTCACAGTCAGCAATGATAAATTGTATCGTCAAATTTGTATGATAAGACATTATCAACATTATTTAGCCTATCACTGTCCATTGCTGCATATGGTACCGCCAGAATGTCATATAGTCATTATTTATAGCAGAGTTTATTGCTATAATTGGCTCGCTTGGCGGGTTAGCGATCGAAGTAAGTTATTATATGTGGGATTGGCCTTGCCAGGCCTCTGGATAAAGCCGGACATAGGCTTATTCATTGTGAGTCCGGCCAGAATAAACGGCGGCATCCGGCTTGTTCAGTGTTTTTAGAAATTTTACATTTTTTGTTGTATTTTATAAGAATTTAACAAAATTTATGGTAATAATTAAAAATGGTTGATTTTACATATCTTTTTTTGTCGTAACTATGAACCTGTCTCACACCAAGGATTTTCTTTAATAATTGAAGCTGTCCAGACTTTCAACCAAATGTCCAGTCAAACTGGCTGGTCCGTCCGGTTATTGGGTTTGGCGACCTGTTAACCCTTCGTGCGATCTTGTACCGCCCGTATCCTACGACTCCCAAAAAGTTTTGTCACTCTTATAGTGAGTATAGTGTCGTAACCGCTAAGCTTTGCGGCTTTGCGGTTTGGCGATCTTAGTGAGATATTATACTCTTCCAGAATCAATACGTCATCTATGCAATCAAAAACATTCATTAAATTTTTTTTATTCTTTAAAAATATAAGTACGATGATCAGAAAATTTACTTTGACAGAGAACATTTTTATCATTCTAAAAGCAAAATGTTTCACGAGTGACAATCTCTTGTTTTTACTTGAGAAGACATCGCGACATCTGTCAACTCCTGACATCTCTTATCTTAAGGGTAAAAAAACCGCAGGGGTGGTTCTCACCCCACGGCGAACCCAAGAACAATGTCGAGAATCAAATATATTTATGACTATGTAAATTGTTCCAATTCACAGCAGAATTTGAAATGCGGCTAAAAGGTTTGGGCGAATTTGACTTAATTTTATATTTTTTTCGAACAGATGTCTTTGAGTGGGGTATCGGAGATTTCTTGTGTTTTTTTTATTACGTTTGCACGCTCCGTTTTTCACTTTATTAAGGTGCGAACTGTCAAATGAAGTGATAACGTCGAAATTGGTTTTACGTGATTTTTCTCGATTGAAACAAATATTCGGAGCTTGTATGGTTTTTATTACGGTGGTGTCTTGAATAGGTATAGATTTATTTATTTGCTCAAATCTTTAGCTCTGAAGGGTTAAGCAGAGGTGTAATACTTAAACATTATTTGACATTTGTCTCTACAGATAGCTTAGTGGTTACTGGACTTATCATACCAGGTACGATCCTTATACATGACAATACTTTGTGCGATCTAAAAATTGTTATTTCGAGTCTAGGTGTAACTTGTGTCCGTTAATTATATATTTGTCCCTCGCAATACAAAAATTATTTTCTTAGTGCAGTGTTTTTAAAAAAATATATTAAGTAATTTTTTTCTCCTTGTGGTGACGGAGTGAGAATACAATTCACCACTCCCTATCTTGTCCGTGGATGTCGTTAAAGACGACTAAGGGATATAATATGCACATAACATCTGTACAAGTGACGGAAAACTCGAAATGAAACCCTATACCAACATGTCTGACCAGCATGGTATAGTAGGTCAAATGCCCTCCCATTGTGAAGAAGGCCCGAGCCCCGCAGTGGGACGGTTGCGATGATGATGACGATGAAGTAATTTTTTTAACTCAATTATTGTCATCAGTTCATTGTGGCTATCTTTAGTAATGGCATAGGATCTAGGGGATATAATGGCATAGCCATACTTGTTAATGGGTTGGCGACTTCCTTTGGTAATATAAGATTATCAGTGTAGTTGTGGTCAACCAGTTTTATGACTTGTAGGGAATAAGGAAGAAAGGTTCTCGAGTGGCGACCACGTATCGGACGACACAGTGTAGATCGTCCCACCACTAGGTGGACAGATGACCTGGTGAAAGTGGCTGGGCGTCGTTGGATGCAGGTGGCACAGGACTGCACTCTGTGGTGCAACATGAAGGAGGCCTATGTCCAGCAGGCGACGGCTATAGGCTGAAATGATGATGATGATGATGACGGAATAATAAGATCTTCTTTTTAAGCTGTTATCGTGGAAGTATTGACTGTATAAATAGCGTGATGAATAGATACCGATCTACCATGCCAGTGTCACGGGTTCGATTCCCATACAGAACAATAGTTAATACGATCCACAATTTGTTGTTTCGAGTCTGGATGTAATATGTGTCTGTTAAATTATAAATATGTTTATAAAGACCCACGCAATACAAGGGTTATTGCTTTAGCGTAGAATCTTGTACTAATAAAAAACTTTATTAAATAACAATAGAACCTCCCACTGCGAGGCTCGAGCCCCCCCTCCAAAATGGGAGGAAAATTGACATGCTACACCACGCTATTCAGACGGGGTGGTGTATTGTTTTATTTCCAGTTTGCCGTCACTTGTAGATAAAGGGGTGGTGAATGGTATTCTTACTCATCACAAAACGAATAATTGACGACTTGACTGAATAAAATTGAAACAGGATCTCACGGAAAGCACTACCTTTCCAATTGAAAAAGAATCATCAAAACCGGTTCATTCAGTCAAGAGTTCTTCTGAAGTCGGTTAAAAGATACAGCATTATTTCAATTAATTTTTAATAAAGATAAGATTGCCGTGTGGTGACGGAATAAGAATACAATTCACCACTCCGTATATTGCCCGTGGATGTCGTACAAGACGACTATGGGATATAATATGCACATAACATCTGTGCTAAAGAAGGATAACTCGAAATGAAACCCTATACCAATATGTCTGACCAGCATAGTATAGTAGGTCAAATTCCCTCCCATTATGGAGGAGGCCCGAGCCCAACAGTGGGACGAGTGTGGGCTGCGATGATTATGATGAAAGATAAAAATATATTGTACGCTAAATAAAAATACCCACAAGTAATAATTTGTCCACCATCATTGTAAGTAATACGAGCCAACAGGTTTTCCTTATGAGTGCGGTAAAGAAGTGCGGATATATTTTAACGTTAAGTGGTGACGTCGCGAATGTCCACAAAAAGTGCGGATAAGCGGACAAGGGACGAGACGTTTGTTTTTACACGTCCACGCCAATTTCAAGATACGTTGCACGATATACGAGAGATTGGAATCTGAAGATTATAAATTACATCTTATTTTTTGTACATGATGAAATATCTAGCAATTTGCCATTTATCTGTTGTGATTGATAATTTAAAATCTTATTTATCAAGCCAGCTTTAGTGATTTCTTTAGCTTAAGTGTTTTAATTTTTTTTATACCAGCAGTTTTGCGGCGTTTTATTTGCATAATTTCCGTTCCCTTGCGAATACGCGGAAAAAATTTAGCCTATGTTACTCGCCGATAATGTAGCTTGGAATGTACTGGAATGTCCTGTATTGTATTTAAAATCTACAAGGGTTTTTCAAAAAGACTTAAGCCAATCCTACTTGAAAATCAAAAAATAACACCTTGTTCTATACAATCGGTAAACAGTATACAGTCAACGAATTTACAGTAGCTTTTTCTCGTACTATTTCACCAAGGACTTTTTCTAGCTAATCACAAGATTTATGTACTGTTGGTTTCTTTTTTTCTACACTAATAATGTTTGTTTCTATATGTCTTTATTAAATACGTTGTTTCTTTTATTTAATCTAGTCTATATGATAATTATTATATTTATTACTAACTAGAATATGATATACCTAGTATAATATCAATTCATGATATTCATAATCTAATATTATTGTTTGAAATATTACTGTTTTACTTTTTTTTTGCATTTAAATATATGTATGCGAATATCAAGCAACGACAAATGCCGTGGCTTGAAATCCACGACTTCATTGTGTGAGCCTGTCAGAATATCAGCGGTGTAGTATCGTATCTACTGTATCATAAGCTGAAACGAGCACGAGTAAGATGTATATTATAATCCCTCAGTCGTCTTTTACGACAACCACGGAGAAGAAAGGGTTTGCTGAATTATATTCTTACTCCGCGATTGCACGGAAAGATGTTGAGATATATCTTTCAATTCTTAATTCTCGCATACCCGGAACTCGTCAATTTCATTAGGGTCGTGCGTCGTGAAGTAAAACGTTGTGAGGCGTCTCAGGGCAGCCAGGGCGGGCGGCTAGGGCGGGTGGCTCAATAAATTGTCACTCTCGATAGTGAGGATTAAAGGTTTTTATTGCTTTTTATTCAGAAGCTATTGTTTTCGTTGGGCTTTTACGTGTTGGATATTTTATCTTTTTTAAAATTGTTACGTGTGGTAATGGAGTAAGAATACAATACCCCCTCTCTTACCCGTGGGTGTCGTAAAAGGCGAGTAAGGGATTATACACGGTGACTTTTTTATCGTCTTACAAAAAAAGCCATAATAGTATCCGACCAAAGAAACATATCTAACATATTTAAATGTTCAATAGTGGCAGTTATAAAAAAAATAATAAAATAAAATAAATTAAAGGATATATTTTGTAACAGCCTGTTTATCATGTTTACATTTTAAACAAAAAAATCATGCGGAATTTCGTTAGCCAATCATAGCTACGAAATCCACGTGGACGGCTTTTACAAAGCGTAATTCTCTACGCTAGATACCTAACAGGTATCCTTTGCGATGACCGATTGGCGTCGCGGTCAAGTGGTCGTAGTACCTACATACTACATCAGCTGTGTTAAGTACCTATGCGCTCACTACATGCTGTTTCCTTACTATTTTAATTAGTAATTATTTATAATAACTTTTATTAAAAAATATTCTAGTAAATATTGTTTTTAACCTTTTAATTACACGAATGAATAGTAGATACTGGATACTTTAATTGACCTGCTTTTGTAAGACGACATAAATGTCACCGTGCATATGTATGCTTATAACATCTATGGAAGACAAGAAAAACTTGAAATTAAATGCTATACCGACGCGTTTGACTAGGACTACTCCTTAACGCTGAAATCGTCTCATCTTATACACGTTCCACTGCTGGGCATGATCCTCCTTCCAACAGGAGGAAAATTTACCTAATATACTACGCATTACGTATGGGTGACGGAGTAAGAATACAATTCACCACTCCCTATCTTGCCCGTGGATACCGTAAAAGATGACTAAGGGATTATATATGCTTACCTATAACATTTATGGAAGACAAGGCAAATTTGAAATAAAATCCTATACTGACAGTTAAGAGTGGTAGGACCACACTGTCGACAGTTATCTGACTACAGCCGCGGGCCGGTCCGTCCGGGGTAGTACCACACTCTCGCAGAAAATCGACGTCTGAGTAGTAGCAATTTGTTATTGCGCTTCGTTCGGTGAGCGAGAGAGTCGGCAGCCCAACTTTCTGAGGGTGTTTGTGTGTGGAGGGTTTTGGTGGTGCCCTTGGTATCACCGAGCCTCAATGCACGCATTCACACTCCCTTCACTTTCTTCGCGGTAGGCAGCGACCCTGTAAAGGTATCGCGGCAGTAACACTTACCATCAGGTGTACTGTTTGCTCGTTGGCCAACATTTGCAAAAAAAACACGTCAGACCAGTGTGGTATATAGTAGGTCAATTTCTTATGGTAGAGGGTCGAGCCTAACGATGGTCCGTGTATGCGTTGAAATTATGATGATGATGAAAATAGATATTTACAGGCCAGTATGATGACAGTTTAGTATGAAATGTGTCATCACCCTCTTTCTTATTCGTGGTAATCGAAAAAATATACTAAAGGATCATCTGGGGATTAGGAAGCAGCACTGAGGTGAAGGTGAAGAAATTCTCCTACACTACATTCCCAAAGAGGCTGACGTAAGGCAGACGGCCGGTCGTAAAACTTTTGCCAATAATTTTTGCAATCATCATCATTTCAGCTCATATACGTCCCACTGTTGTGCTCGAGCTTCCTCTACAATAGGATGAAAATTGACCTTACTATACAATGCTGGTCAGACAGGTTGGTATATGGATTTATTTCGAGATTTCCTTCTTTTGCATAGATGTTATATGCGTATTATATCCCTTTTACGTATTTTACTACATCTACGGGCAAAAAAAAACAGGGAGTGGTGATTGGTAAAATTGACCTTACTGTACCTGCAAATATTATGGATAGCATGAGAATGAAAAAACTTATTACTTTAACATTTTATTTATTTGTATTAAGAAGCAGCTGCTTGTATCATCATCAACATTATCATCATTTCAGCTTTCCTCCTACTATGGAGAGGGCTCGAGCCTAGCAGTGGGATATATATGAGCTGAGATAAAGATGATATATAAGGCAAAATAAGGCATTTAATAATTCCGAAAGATACATCTCGAATATTCTATGGTAGCCGAATGGAAACGCTGACAATGTTTTGTGTGACCTAAGACTCGGTTCTCGGCAGTTCTTGTACATAATTATTTTATTTCTCCCATAACTAGATGCGTATACGGTATTTACCTGGGAACCCAAACCCTGACCTGTCAGATGCATACGTTACCGGCATTTCTAAGCTTCAGACATTCAAAAGGTAACATTCGAAAGCTCGATCACCTATTTTCTATAGAAATAAAATACATATCGGTGTCCATTGCCGAGTTTTTGTTTAAATGGTTTGTAAAATGGTTTGCGTAAGCGGTAATGTGTGGTGTACATTGCGTTATGGTCGAATAGAATTGGATTGAATGGGTTGCTGTGACTTGGTGCTGTCAATCACAATCAAGCGCGACCACCCGCACGATTAGGCGCGGGATAGTGAACTAGAAATACATAGAGTAGCTTAGTATACAAATTTTAATGATTTTAATACAAATTTTGAAATGAAGGATATACAGAAAAACCTATGACATTCTCAAGATTAAGCAATTTACCGCACATCTTAAGACAGAAAGGAATTCAGGAATAGGAGGTCAAGGTGGAAAATATTATAAGGACCATTTTTTTTTTTTGGTTTTTTTTTGGCTGGGCTATGGTAAGCGCACGCGCGGTCCTGTCCGTCCGGGGCGATGAAAGGACGGCGCGCGGGCCCATAACCCTGGGTGGGTTCTCACTTCACCTCGTTGTTGGGCCGACCACCGGAGCAGATGTGACTTGTCATCAGTGGTCGGCCCGACGGAATACCTTTTCGGGTAACCTCACTTCTCGACGTACTGGGACGTCAGTCGCCATCGCGCGGTTAGCCTCTCTGCGGGTGACGGACAATTCCTCGGTCCGATCACCCGCGGCCTCGGCTAGGGCGATATTAGGCGCAGATACTCGCGCCTGCGCCGCAAGAGTCGCCGGCGGCGGAATGTGTCGCCGAATAGGAGCTCTACTCGCACACGATCCGCCGCCTCCTTCCGTGAGATTATGGCCTCACAGAAGGCGGCGACCGCGTCCCAGTTCCTGACGCTGTCGAGTATCTCCCTGGCTATGGTCGGCAGCGCCAGGTCGGCACCGATAATCGCGACGAGTTCACGGCGCTCCCCCTCCCATGCAGCACACTCCTCGAGCGTGTGCTGCGCCGTGTCCTCGTCGCAACTGCAGTGGTGGCAGGACGGTGTGCTCTCCCTCCTGACAATCTTGTGCAGCTACTTCCCAAAACATCCGTGCCCCGTAAGCACCTGCACCAGTTGGAAGGAAAGCACCCCATGCGTCCGCTCCAACCACTCTATCAGCACCGGCTGGAAGGCCTCGACGGTCCTGATACCGTACCGAGGACTCTCCAGCCATACTGCCCAACGGGCAATGACTCCTTGGCGGGCGTCTACCCGCCAGGCGGTGATCTCCTGCAGGAAGACCATGCCGCTGCGGGCGCGCGTCTCCGACACCCGCCGATAAATGTCGGCGAGCATCTCCGCCTCCAGGTCCCACGGGGGAGTTCCGGCCAGGAGGCACGCTGCCTCCGTCGACACCGTGCGGTAACCGCGTATGGCCCTGACCGCCATGACCCTCTGTGGTTGCCTCAAGAGGGCCCTCAGCCGGACGGTCAGGGACCCCGCCCACACCGGCGCGCCGTACAGAGTCATCGACCGGATCACCCCCGTGTACAGCTGTCGGCACGTAGAGCTGGGTCCGCCCACTTTCGGCATCAGCCGCGAAAGGGCGGACGCCGCGTCGACAAGCCCGGGAACAAGTCGATGGAGATGCTCCCGGAACCAAAAATGCCCGTCGAGCACCAGGCCCAAGTACTTCATGTGACCCTGAATGCTGATGGTGACCGACTTCACGGTGATTGAAGCGCCGGCGGGAGGCCCGGCGATACGGAGGACATGGAATAAAAGGGCCTCCGTCTTTTCCAGGGCTACCTTCAACCCCAGCGCTTCGATCCGCCTGACAATCTCCTCGGTGCCGAGAGTTGCCAGGCGTGCCGCCTCCTCTAGCGTCCCACCCCGGGCTGTGACGAGTATATCGTCGGCGTATCAAATTATGCCCAGCCCGGGTGGGAGGCTTCCTTTCAACGCCCAGTCGTAGACGATGTTCCACAGGGTCGGACCCAGAACCGACCCCTGCGGGACACCGCACGTCATGGGCGTTCTCACAACGTCCCCTACTTGGTCAACGTAGAGGACGCTGCGCCCCTCCAAGTAGTCTGCCACCAGCCGCCTGAGGTACACAGGCACCCCGTGATATCTCAGCCCCTCCCTGATGCAGCTGAATGGCAGAGTGTTGAAGGCGTTGGCGATGTCCAGGGACACCGCCAACAGGACTCCTCCGCCAGTGACGGCCTCCGCTACCACGGCCTTCAGGCGCAGCAGGGCCGCGATCGTCGAACGCTCTCGCCGAAAACCAAACTGGGCGTCCGACAAATCGAGCCCGACCCCGACGAGGTGCCGCTCGATGCGGGCAGCCAACACCCTCTCCAGCAGCTTGCCCGCATCATCGAGCAGCACGATGGGCCTATAGGCCGAGGCCGACTCGGGAGACCGTCCCGGCTTCGGCAGGAGAACCAGCCTCCCCTCTTTCCAGCACCCAGGGAACTGCCCGGACGTCAAACAAGCCTCGAACAGTCCCCGGAGGCGTGGTCCCAGGTGCTCGAGGACCAGGGCCAGCACACGGTTCGGAATACCGTCGGGCCCGGGGGCGGTGGATTTGACTCGCATACGTGCCACCGCCACCCCCATTTCCGGCTCCGTGATGGGCGAAGCACTTTCATCGTCGGCCTCCCGGTCACTGTCCGGTGAAGCCATGACCGGGGGCATGTGCTCCGCCCGCTGTGGAAAGAGGTCCTCGACAACTCTGGTGAGGAGGCTGGGCTGGAGAGTCTCAGTGAGGGGGGGGGCCCGCCCGCGGAGCTTGTTCAGCGCCGCGAGGTAAGGGCGACCCCAGGGGTCACGCTCGAGACTGTCCAGCATCTCCCGCCGACTAACGTCCTTGGCGGTACGGACGGCCAGCCTGAAGGCAGACCGCGCACTGCGGTAAGCTTCGTACAGCTGGCCCTCCCGCTCAGCGTCGCGGTGGCGCACTCGGCTGCGGGTGTAAGCCCTCCGGGCACGTATGCACGCAGCCCGAAGGTCCGCCAATTCTCGGGACCACCAGGGGACCGCATTCTTCGGGGGCAGACGCCGTACACGGGGCATGGCCGCATCGCAGATCTGCGTTAACACACAGCGGATGCGGCCAGCCTCGGCATCCACCCTGTCCGCCTGGGGCGGTGAGGAAAGCCACGACTGAACGATGGCTGCCTCCGCCAACAGGTCCCGATCCACAGCCCACCGCGGAAACGCGGGAGCTCCGTCCGCCGTGTGACCCCTGCTGGGCTGCAGGAGGGTCCGGGAGACCTCTATCCGGATGTATCGGTGGTCGGATAGGGTCTCAACCTCCTCCTGGACGCACCAGCTCCTCACACGTGCTGCGACATTAGGGCTAGCGAACGACAAGTCCACTATCGACCCGCCCTGCTGCCGCACGCACGTTTGCACCGAGCCCCTGTTCAGCAAACAGAGGCCCAGTGCCGCCACCCACTCTTCGACCGCCCGGCCACGGTCATTCGTCCTGGGGGACCCCCACGCCGTGGACTTGGCGTTGTAGTCCCCCAGAACGAAGACTTGGCGCGGTGCCAGTCGCCGTATCGAGGCTCCCAGGATGGTGAGGAAGGCCCCGAAATCCGTCGCGCTCCTGTTAGGGGAGAAGTAAACACCAAATAGCATAACCTCTCCCCATTCCGCCGCGACATACCCATCGCCCCTGTCCTTGAGCAACAAGGGCGGGGAATGCCACGACGTGGAGGCGACGATTGCCACAGAGCCGTCACTGCTGCCCAGCCAATTGGGCCGGTCAGGCACCACGTACGGCTCCGCGGCTACGGCTGCACCGATCAATCACTCCGCCATGGCTTGCAGGAAAACGTCCCGTGCCTCGGCGGCGTGGTTGAGGTTGGCCTGCAGGAGGTGGTAAGATTCGGCCGCCATTAGTGGGCCGTATCCATCACCTCCTCCACGCTGGCGGGCGATCGGGTCGCGCTAGGGGCGGCAGCAGCCGGGGTCGTCGGGCCGCTCCGCCCCTTTGGGGCCGAAGCCGGGGGTCTGCACTCCCTGCCCCCCCATGCGGTGTTTGGCGGGCCTATTGCCCGTCGCACACACGGGGCAGTTGGGAGTGGCGGCGCACGATGCCGCCTTATGCCCGGGTTGACCGTAGCGGAAACAAAGGTCGCTGCAGTCAAAGCAGTTAGTGCATGTCGGCCGAGTGTGTCCGACCGCCATGCACTTGTAGCACCTCGCAGGCCGGGACTCCAGCACGGACACCCGCGCCGAGCTCCAGCCCACGAGGAGCCTGCCTGAGTCAGCCAATTGCTTGGCCGACTCCACTGGGCACTGCACCCAGGCAGCACCGACGCCGCCCGGACCAGGGCGGATGGCGCCAATTCGGACGGTGTCCACGGGACACCCGGTTTTCGAGACGATGGCCTCCCGGATGTCATCCACCGTCACGGAGTCGTCCAGAACCGCGACGCGTAGTTCTGCGCACTTTACGGGTCTGGCGATTTTGACGCCACCCTCCTCTGCGAACAAACCCCTCAACTTGGCCGCCATGCTATCGGCCGTCTTGGCGCCCTCGGCCCCAGGGAACTCTAAAATCCGAGCCCCTGTCCGGGCCTTACGGGTCCTGGCTTCGACGCCTCCTAAATCGGAGACGTCAAGCTCCCGCCGGGCGCGACGTAAGACGGCCTCATAGCTGAGGCCGTTTTCGGTCGCCTCAGGCAGCACGGTGATCACCACCGCGGCTGACTTTGGCGGCCGGAGCCCCCTGCGCGACCTCTTGTTTCCGGCTCCTGCCTTGGGAGCGGAGGCTTTGGCGGCGCTTTTGGCCTCCGCTCTTCTCTTCTGGCCGCGACTCTTTCGGCTGCGCTCGGTCATCTGCCAACCCTCTTCAGGCGCAGCAGGGGTGCCGGGCACAGCAGTCACGGCCGCGGCTGCATTGGCTGCCACCGGCGGTGCATTTGCGGGCAGCGGCTGAGGTCCGGACTTGGCAGGAGCCGGTGCCACCTTCTTCTTCGCGGCAGGTCCTTTGGGCTTCGGCCCAGCAACGGCCGCAGCGTAGCTTCCTACGCGCCCTCCCTGGCAGGGTAGCGTGGTAGGGGCTGACGCCACGACCTTCGGCCTGTCCGCAGCGAGGGGCGAAGCAGGAGAAGCAGGAGAGATAATCTCTCCTCCAGAGCCGCCATGCACGCGTCGAGCATTTTGCCGACAACCTCCACTACGGCGTGCATGGTCTGGTCCGGCACGCTGTCCACTGCGTGCAGCGGGATCACTTCGGCCGGCTGGGCCCACTGGCGACTCGCCACAGCGTGAGTTGGCGCAACGGGGACGGCGGTGGCGGCCGCAGGGCCGGCGCTTGACGGCGGCGAGGTCTTCGCCAGCTGCGCAACCTGGCTCCGCAAGTTGGCCATTTGTCTTGCCATCTCGCGGTTCGCCTTCTGCACCGCCGACAGCTCTTTTCGTAGCGCCTTGTTTTTCTCCTGCAGGCCTGAGACCTCACCACTAAGGCGGGTGTTTTCGGCCTGCAGGGTGGCCACATTGGCAGCTCGGGGGTTGCCACCTACAGCGGACTCAGCAGCCGCTGTGTCGGTGGGAGGGATGTCTGCCAACACCCTCATCATCCTCGCGGCAGCCGCCTCATTTGCCCGCTTCTGGGCTTCAGTCCCCCGTACTGCGCCGGCCGGCGATGGCGTCACCGACCTTGCCGCGACTACTGCGCCCCCTCGTCCCCTGCGAGAGGCCGGAACTTTGGGAGGAGGTATGATGGTGCTACTCCCCTCGGAGGATCCCAAACTTCCACCCTCGTTCAGGGGGCGCTTCCGCACCTGCGAGGGGAGGACCCCCTCCCTGACTGCTAGGGCCACCGTCAGGACCGACGCCAGAGACTGCGATGACTCAGCGACGGTCTCAGCAGCCGACATGCTGCCGCCTTCGGTATCCGACAGCCCTGCGACATTGCCGCCCTCGTCCGTCGACTGCTCCACGGTTGCGTCGGTCTCCGCCGTCGCAATACTGCCTGCGTCAGAGACGCTGGCGTCACTGAGCGAAACGTTGGCAGTACGCAGTGCCTTCAGCTCCGTCCGTCGCTTCTGCGCTGCGCGCCATCTGGCGCGCTCCGTTGTAGGGGTGGGTTTCTCCCCCTCTTCTTCTTTCGGGCCTCAATTTTCGCCGGGCTCTCGGCTGATTTGGATGCCTCTAGTACGGCACTGCAGTCCGACGAGGCATCCAGGTCTTCTAAGCCAGTTTTTCTGTAGCTTGGCTGGGCTTTATTGTGGGAACAAGACTCCCCATTCTTGGTGGTTTTGGGCATCTCACCCCTCCTGTCTGCATCAATGTTTGTTGAGAAATCCATATAGTTCCCACGAGTAAGGGCGAAGTGACGGTCCACCCGGGCAGAGATCCCGATACCCGGGCAAGCGTACATTTGTTTCCCAACACAGGGGGTCCGCAGGTATCCTGGCTGGGGGCGCGCTAACGACTGAACAACCCATCAGCCATGCATCCTCTCGCCGCGCGCCAGAACTTAGGATTCTGGGTGATTGTTTTATAGAGGTTTTCTTCCTCGCGGTCTAGGCGGTTAAGCCAAGACCCTCGCTCCTGAGTCTAGGCCTCAAGACAAATGTCCCGAAGCAAGAATCAGGTCTACGATTTGTCGCGGTTGGCAAATGCCTGCCCAGTCCTCAAATGAATGAGTGACTGGGCCCGTCGAATTTTCGCGTCCAGTACCCTCTACAATTAGAGGGCATGGAGCGAATTTGGGGCATCCCACAAACTGGGCCCCCCCTCGGACCAGATATTTGCCACGAGCGACAATTCCAGAGAGCAGTCCAAGGAATTGTCGCTCGTGCCCAGGGTACACTACGCGGAGGTTTCTGGCGTAGCACCCCATATTATAAGGACCATACGGAATATTTGGCAATATCCCGTATAAAACAAAAAATGAACGTGTGTACAAAGTACGCATGGCAAAAGTGAAACTTCTTTATCTTTTATCCCTTTATCTCTTTACCCCTTTATCCCTTTATCCCTTTATCTCCTTATCCCCTTATCCCCTTATCACCTTATCCCTTTATCCCTTTATACCTTTATCCCTTTATGTCCGCTTAACTCCACTGGAGAAAGTACTATTTATTCGAATCGACCGTGGTGGGGACGAGAAAAAGATGGCGCGTAACGAAAAAATGTGACGCGTAACCGAAAAATGTAGCGGTAAATTTTTTTCCAACGCCGATAAAGAAGTTTCACTACAATAACCTGTTTGATTAGAGTGGCAGATTGTACGTCCCTTTCTCTCGCACTACGGCGGAGGCTTACGCTCAATATTGAATGTGTATAGGTAGAAGAGAAAATCGAGCTGTAATTAATATTATTAAATGTATATTTGTGTATACAACTTCATAGAAATAATTATATTTGTTTGGATTGAATTTGGTTTTATAATGACAGTCTTTTTTTTTTGGGGTGGTTTGCGGTCGGCGCGCCAGGTCGGCACCGATGATTGCGACGAGTTCACGACGCTGCTCTTCCCAAGCGGCACAAATCTCGAGCGTATGCTGTGCCGTATAATGACAGACTTCAAGATTAAAAAAAAAATAAAACTGTCTCAATGATGCATATGCAATCATTTGGCCCTTTTTTAGGCCCTGGTGCATCACACATCGTTTGATCTGTCCTGGGTGACAGGGGCTGCGCAATCGAGTTCAATACCTGCCGACTGCGTACCTCTCTCTAGTGCCAAGTGTACGGGCCATCGGTATTCGAGCCGTCCACGCAATTATTAGGTCTTAGGTCTTGAGATCATTAAGGATGGAATTTTTGGATTAGAAATAAAAGTGTGGTTGGGATTTTCTTTAGATTAAATTTTGACGAATTCTTTAGGGCAATTTTAATTACTACTCGGAGTTTGGTAACAGGTACATATCTCATACGAAGACTAATGATTTTATGACGAAATTACCCCTAGAGGAAAATGCATGTAATTGTAAATAAATTAATAAATAAAATCACTAATAAAAGATAATGTTTAAAGTTATGCTTTGAGCATAACTTTCTGTGTTGAGGAAAATTAAATAAAAATCATCCTCATATGTGCTGATATAGAATTTTATTTCGAGTTTTCCTTCTCTTACGCAGATGTTATGTCCTTTAGGCGCCTTTTACAATATCGATGAGCAAGATAGGAAGTAGTGAATTCTATTGTTAGTCTATCACCATACAAAAATTACAATTAATAAATATACTGGAATAATTATGTATTTATGATTGAATCAAAATTGTCTTATGTAGCAATCGAACCGAAAATATTTCTTAAATGCAACCATAGCGAGGCTGACCGCGCGATGGCAACCGACGTCCCAGTACGTCGAGAGGTGGGAGGTTACCCGAAAGGGTATAATAGGGGAATATAATAAAAGGGGAATATAAGGGCCGACCACTGATGACAAGTCACATCTGCTCCGGTGGTCGGCCCAACAAAGAGGTGACGTGGGTACGGGAGGGTTATGGGCCCGCGCGCCGTCCTTTCATCGCCCCGGAAGGACAGGACCGCGCGTGCGCTTACCATAGCCCACCCATAAAAAGAAAAAAAATGCAACCATAGCATTAATACATTTGTGCAATGAAATCACTTTTCAAAATAAAATTAATCTAATCCTCTCCACAGTACTTTTGTGTTATAACCATCTAGGTGTATAAGCAGCACGTTTACTAGATATCTGTCCGTCTGTCTGTCCTTATCGTTTCTATCTCACACCTCACAATGAACACACAAAACAATATTTTTGATTTCCACATTATTACGTTTCGTTAACTTGCCAGTAGTTACAGTTACCTACGTATATACCGTACAATGCGATGTGTTTTATCGACACTTCATACAATCTAGATTCTCATGTTAGATCTATACATTTTTTATTTGCGGGTGACGTGACCGGGGATTAGTCCGTCACCCGCCGAGAGGCCGACCGCGTGAGGAAAGACCGCCGTCTTCCCCGAGAGGGGGGGGGGGGGGGGGGACGTCGGTCGATGGGAGGGTACTGACGACAAGTAAACCTGCTCCGGTGGTCGGCCCAACGACGAAGGCGAGGTGGTTTTCGGGTGGGTTGCGGGAGTTGGGTGCTTAAGCCCCTCTGTCGCCCCGGACGGAGTGGTGCGGGCGCGCGCCGACCGCAGCCCACCCACAAAAAAAAAACAACATTTTTTATTTCTAAAGTGAATATTTTAGTCTCATTCTGCACTTTATTTTGTGGGTATTGAATGAAAATGACGTCACGCTTGGCTATGCTACACACATTCGAGAAAAGTTGCCTCTCGGATTAAAAAAATTAAAGCAAAATTCACAAATATTTATGCATTATTGTAGTTATATTTATTGTAAATGGAACAAAATTGTTGTATTTCGTATTATTAACGTCGTTTTGATGAAGATTTCACTTCTGTCCTGTGCTTTTAAGCACACATACTTGTATTTTTATATACCACACCCTGCTAAATAATTAATTCGTGTACTACGGAGTACTTTACAAATACAATCAATAGACGCAAATTTCATCCAGGTATTTGATTAGGTATTTTGGGTAGTAACGGAATAAGAATACAATCCACTGTTCACGTTTTTACTGGTGGGTGATGGTAAAAGACGAATAAGGTACACATCCAGATAACATCATTGATAGGGAACGAAAACTTGAACCAAAATTCTATAAAAATTCATTTGACCATCATGGTATGGAAGGTCAATTTCCCTCCTATTGTGAAGGCGCTTGGAGTAGACTCCTTGCTAGAGCAATGCGACATACCTATATAAGCTGAGATGATATGACTTTAATACCTTCAGTGTCTCTAATATTGGCATGTATCAAGCATCTCAACTTTACACTCCAAGAGCACACTTCATCCGCTAGTACAGCGTGGCAATTATGTCAATAACCTCACCAGATAATGACCGCGCCATGTGGTATTCTATAGGGTAAGTCTACGTTCAGCATTGAAGCATAAAGCTATTTCTTTTTAAAGACGTCACCCTGTACTAAGGAAATAATCCTTGTATTGTGAGGGTCTTTACAAACATATAATTAATGGACACAAATTACATCCAGACTCAGAATAACAATTTGTGGATCGCACAAAGTGTTGTCCTGTGTGGGATTCGAACCCACGATACTGGCACGCTAAGTCGGTGTCATGACCACTACGCTATCTGTGCATGATGATGATTTTGTAAAACGAAGAAAGTACCCCAAATCTATGGTGAATTTGTCCCAACTGCTTTGCTGTTTAATATACTTCGGTATCTAAATGTTGTAATCATTTTTTTTTCCTTCACATTCTTCTTTCTGAGTTCAAGTACCTACTGTCTATGATAATTCTCTAATTCGCTTCACAAATGACTTTTTACAAATGACCAACTAACAAAAACTTGTTTGTTTTTTTCAAGTTTAGCTCAATTTTAGCTCAATATTTGATCAATTCGTCACCACACTATCCGTGTGGTGACAGAGTAATAATACGATTCACCACTCCCTATCTTGCCCGTGGATGTCGTACAAGACGACTAAGGGATATAATATGCACATAAGATCTGTGCAAGAGAAGGAAAACTCGAATTGAAACCCTATACCAACATGTCTGACCAGCATGATATAGTAGGTCAAATTCCCTCCCATTGTGGAGGAGGCCCGAGCCCAACAGTGGGACGTATGTGGGCTACGATGATGATAATGATGATTTGATCAATATTGATAGCGTTACGTTATCAAATAATTTTTTCGCAAATTTATAAATGGTGTTAATACACATGCTTCGTTATTATTTAGCGATTGTTATCAATGTCTCAGATCGTTATCAAGTGAAACTTGGAAGTCTGCACTCGGGTATAGAATCAGGTCGATCGTTGAGATTACATAGGTATGCGTCAATAGAACGTATGTAATTGCGTCAAAGCAGTTCTAGAACATACGTAAGTTATGTTATTCAAAGGTTTTAATGTTTTATTGAAAAAGTGATTGCGCATTTACGCGTTATTGCCCGTGGGTGTCGTACATAAAATAATAAATATTATGATATACAGATAACAGTTGATGCAGAGAAGGAATTCTCGGCATATAATACAATACCGTGGTAAGTATATAGACTGAAAAGAAGAAAAAGAAAATATATTAACACTAGCTGACCCAATAGACGTTGTTCTGTTCAAATAAACGCCACCTACCGGGTCCAATTGTGAATCTAAACCATTCTTGAATCCCCTTGAATACACCCAAAAAATTCTTCAACATCGGTCCAGCCGTTTAGGAGGCATTCAGTGACATACACACGTACACAAGAAATTTATATATAAAGATTAAGATAAGATAAAGATATACTTCAATTCTATGCAAACAATTGATATAATACCTACCTCTTTTTTTGTTGCAAACGGTGGCAAACGAGCAAACAGTACACCTGATGGTAAGTGTTGCTGCCGCTCATGGACCTTTACAAGGCCGCTGCCTACCGCGAAGAAAGTGAAGGGAGTGTGAATGCATGCATTGAGGTTCGGTGATACCAAGGGCACCACCAAAACCCTCCACACGCAAACACCCTCAGAAAGTTGGGCTTCCGGCTCTCTCGCTCACCGAACGAAGCGCAGTAACAAATCGCTACTACTCAGACGTCGATTTTCTGCGAGAGTGTGGTACTGCCCCAGATGGACCGGCCCGCGGCTGTAGACAGATAACTGTCGACAGTGTGGTCCTACCACTCCTAAATTATTTACTACTACTACCTATATTATTTCTTTATATCCCAAAAGTATGAAATAGAAAAGTATATTATATTGAGTGATACATTTTTCGTTTGGTGCCGGTGTAAGAATAGGATTCATCACCCCCTGTCTTACTCATGAGTATCGCAAAAGACGATGAAGGGATATACTGAATATGCAGATTACATCCTGAAAAGAAAACATAGAAATAAAACCCTAAAACAACTCATTTGCTCAAAGTGGTATAGGAGATCAATTTTCCTAAGATTGTGGCTCTAGCCTCGAGCCCAGCAGTGGGACATATATGGGCCGACATGACGTGTGTGTGATCTGGCGTATTTAGTCATAAAAATTGGTATTCAGGTGTAACGGATCATATTTGAGGCAAGTTTAAGGTATTGCGAAGGTATTGCGTATATTTTTATCATAGCAATTCAACCTGCTTAGTTTGCAGTATTTTTAATAGGAGTAGTCGATTTAAGTTCAAGACAGTTGAAGCCTATATGTATAAATACAGGTTTTATCTTCCTGTAGCATAGTACTTACATATAGAGAAACAGGGGCGTTAAAGTCAGCGCGAATCAATCGTTTTGTTCGGAGTATGCGCCTGTAGGTCGTTGGAGGTCGGGGGTCGCGACCTCCGACCTTATTGGGCGACCTTTGCCCCGCCTACCGCCCTACACCTCACTGAAACCTCTGAAATTTACGCTGTTGTTGACGAGGATGGCATGAGGACAATATTTTTAAAATATATCAACGCATACGCCACATTTTAATGACTCAGCATTAGAACATTGCATTACATTGGTACTAAATACTTGTTTATTCCTACAATTAGATATACACACTAAAAAGATTACGGAATAGTGTACAAGGAAAAGGAACAATGAAGGCAAAAAGGAAAATCGGCGAATAAGGCGGTGAGAGGATATGTTCAAAAGTAGAACAGTGCTGAATCGCTACAAGTGGAGGGAACTTGAGGACGCCTACATCGCAGCCTGACACGATTGCTGATTAGAATAGGAGTAAATAGGTTATTTATTATCTGCTAAATTTAGTAATATATTATTATTTAATAAATATGTAATAATTATTATTTAATGTCTTCCATGTGGTGACGTAGCAAGAATACAATTCACCACTCCCTATCTTGCCCGTGGATGTCATAAAACGAGTAAGAGATATAATATGCACATTATTGCACATAAGCTCTATGTAGAAGATACTCGAAATGAAACCCTAGATCCACATGTCTGACCAGCATGGTATAGTAGGTCAAATTCTCTCCCATTGTGGAGGAGGCCCGAACCCAACAGTGGGACGTACGCGGGCTGCGATGATGATGTTGATGATATTTAATTTTGTGTATCTATATAAAAAAAATTAATGCAGTTAGAAGTAATAAAGACATTGTTATAATTGTTATTTTCTATTTTGTTTCTTTATAATTACACTCAATTGTTACGTGGCAATAATTTCGTCTGTCAACATAATTGGAATTGTTATAAATATTAGGATAATAAAACTATTTTTACGGATTTTATCGCGTTTGTATTTGCAGGGGCTTGGTGTTAACCCTCAATGGGAACGTAATTGTTGACCAAACGGTATCAGATGAATTGACCTAGGTCTTGGGTCAACTCTAAAGCTCTTAGTCGCCTTTTACGATATCCACGAACAATGTAAGTATTGATATGTAGTATTCGAAGTAGCCACCACACAGCGTGTATTCGGACTAGGTACGTATAAACTAAAAAATAGAGTATCTATAAAATCCTATTACGCTACATTTTGGTTAAATTTATGCTATTCTTATAATCAAACCATATTATTTAGATAATGAAAAGGTATTTATATATAAATAGGTATAATTATCTTAGTAGTAGGTATTGTAAGTATTTATGTTACTGTTACTAAACTTTTCAAAAGGCTGGATAGATTCTCACAATTAAATTAGCATTTTCTAATGTGAATTTTAGCCATTGTATCCTATCGTAATAGGAATTACGTGATTGTTTATTTTAATCTCATTGTCTTATAAAAACTTCTACTGAGATCAGATATTTATTGTTAAAATATTTTATAAGTTACTAGCTAACCCAACAGACGTTGTGCCGTTCAAATCTAAAAAAATAGTAAAGGGAAGTCTCCTTGAAATCGATAGCAGCGCCACCTACCGATTTCAATTCTTAATCTAAACCATTCTCGTATCTATCGGAACAGCAACAAAAAAATTCATCAACATCGGTCCAGCCGTTTAGGAGGAGTTCAGTGACATACACACGTACCTACACAAGAAATAAAGATCATCATCACAGCTCATATACATTCCACTGTTGGGCTCGAGCCTCCTCCGCAATGGCAGGGAAATAGACCTTACTATACCACGCTGGTCAGACGTGTTGGTATAGTGGTTATTTCGAGTTTTCCTTCTCTTGCATAGATGTTATATGAATATTTAATCCCTTAGTTGTCTTTTACAACACCCACGGGAAAGATATGTGGTGGTTAAATGTATTCTTATTCCGTCACCACACGGAATGGATTATGATTATAAAATACATCATCAGTCTTCAAAATTAATTTAGCGTCTCACGCGATGTTTAGAAAATTGTATTAGCGAATGATTTATAGATCTTTAATACGGCTATCACGATTGACACCTTTAAATTGATTAAATATTAAAAAAAAATAAAATCTTATTAATTTGTACATTACAAATATACCGTTGACCCCAATATTTACTTTTAATTAGACACATAAAATGGAAAAAAATTAAACCATAGATTGGACGTCAATAATTCATATACCGCCTGGAGTGTACTTAATAACCTTTAGCACTTTGGAAATAATTGGATTATTTATTAAAATTAACATTTAACCTGTAAATCGTTTACAAAAATTTATAATTTGAGTTTCGTTTGCTTTACACTTTAAACACCTAATCGTTTTTGTGTAAGAAAATGAAATTTTAACTTTTGCAGATTGCGATATTATGGATAACGGGCTTTTTACTATGTACTACTTATAAATTGCGTATGACTCGGTACAGTAGCAAGAAGAATTGCCAATGTTTCGGCAGTAATTGAAGCTGGGTTTTAGATGTTTTAGCAGTAATGCAAGCTGAGTTGCCAACGTTTCGGCAATGCTGTAAGTAGGGTTACCGATATTTTGACACTTTATCATGGAGGAAATATTCTGAAGAATCTGTTTATGGAACTTGCAATAGTGCCGAAATATCGGCAACTCGTGGGTAATAGAATATGTATAAATGAAATTAACCATAATTTCGCGAATATTGGTGACCATCATAGTTTAAAATCCGGGTCTCATCATCTCGGGTCATATGCGTCCCACTGCTGGGTTCAAGCCTCCTACACAATAGGAGGGCAATTGACCTTACTATACGATGCTGGTCAGACAGGTTGGTATAGGATGTTATTTCATGGGTCCTTCTCTTGCATACCTCGATGTTATATGCGTATTATATCCCCTAGTCGTCTTTTACGACATCCACAGGCAATATAGGGAGTGGTGAATTATATTTGTATTCCGTCACCACATAGACCAATTCCTGATAGCGGTTACGAAAACTATAAATCCAAAAAATAGTTTTAGGTGTAGTAAAAGACGACTATGAGCCTTACATAAACCTGGGCCAATTCCATTATATTCTGTAAACAGAAATATTTGGGAATGTAAGTGTTAACCAGAGTCAACAATTACATTCCCAAAGAGGATTATCTTCAGACAGGCGTTCATTCATAAAACTATTACCAATAACTTTTGCAATATGAAAAAGAAAAGTATATTGAGTCGATTCCAAGTAATAAGGATGATGACCACTAATGTCAAGTCACCTGCTCCGGTGGTCGGCCCAACGACGAAGGCGTCGTGTCGCGCGGATGGGTTACGGGTGTGCGTGCTTACGTCCCTGCTCGTCGTCGTCTGTCGCCCCGGAAGGAGCGGACGAGGAATGCGCCGACCGTAGCCCACCCCAAAAAAAAGTCATGTCAAGGATGATAAACAAGGCAATGACAATAGTTTGAAATCCTGTTTTGCGGATCGGCGTTATTGTTTTCCCCAAAAAAATGCAATGGTAGTATTTAGTATATCTATCTATCGCCAACCTCATTATCAAGTGTGATTAAGGCTAAGGTCTCCCTTGGTTCTCCACTGTACTGCACAGGCCTCTGCCTATGTGATATGCGGTGCCTTCAAGCCGGCATGAGCGATATAGGTATATGCCTACGATTATATAGATGTTAGAGCCTAGTTTAGAAATAAAGTACGACAAGTGTAACTATAGAATCGAAACGTTTATAGTTACTAAATAGTTTAAATTTGACAGAATAGTAATATATTCAAATAGTCCATATGTATGAAAGCTTGACACACCCTTATCTGTGCAGTGAGAACCGCAGCACAGGTGCGTGGAAGTGGTAATTTTAATCGTAAAACACCTGACTTCCGTGTCGAAGCCGTGATTTGTAATAAATTAGTGTTGTCCTGTCATTTACACGCAAGTTTTAATCATGGTAATCTGATTTTTAACGTTTACGCCAGTATTACACATTGTTAATAAAATTATTTTAGGTATGTTTTTGCGTTTTTATTTGATTTTTGATTGCTCGATGTTTTGAACACTGTACAACGTTCTTGTTCATACAAACGCGATGAAATTCGTAAAATAGGTTTATTTACAACATGGGAATTTGTTTTTTTTTTATCGTTTCTACACTGGAACTGTAATCATCATTTCAGCTTACACACGTCCCATTGTTGGGCTCGAATCTCTTCCACAATAAGAGGGCAAGTTCTATACTGGTCAGTCGTGTTGGTATAGGATTCTATTTCGAGTTTATCTTCTCTTGAATAGATATTGTATTATATTTAATTCAAATTCAAATCATTTATTATGTATAAACCCCGCGGGGGCACTTACATATTGTCATTTTTTTACAATTTTCTTAAAGTTACAATTACCGCCGGATCGGAACGCGACCACACTGAGAAGATCCGGCAAGAAACTCAGCGGGATTGTCTATTTTTTATTAATTTTTTTAAATTTCTTTTAAATAAAATTACATCTTACAACATGCTTATTAATAGTTCCAGTGTAATGCCATTCGAAATATTATATAATATAGTTCACAAATATAATAATAATCACAAATGTAATAAAAAAATTATGGTTGGACCAGATCCCGCAAGCGTCACCCGATCACGAGTTAACTACTAGAGCAGCCATCACTCCCCTCAACCATAATGGAGGGAAGGGAGTGACCCGCTCCTCATAGCTACTAATGCCTCTTCGTCGTCTTTTACGACACCCACAGGCAAGAGCGGTGAATTGTATTCTTACTTCATCACCACACGGAAATTTGGAACTTTACAAACATACAATTAACGGACACAAATAGGTAATAGAATAGTTTTCAATTGCGGATAGCACATAAGGATTGTCCTGCCTGGTATGTGAATCCATAATACTCGTTAGATCGCTACTTTCTGCGGCTATGTCATTACAGCAGTCAAAGATCGTTATATGTATATCGAGGGGTGAAAGGCTATTTGGTTTAAGCGACATCTAGGGTGATATTGAATTATATACATATTCAGAATCAGCGAATTTTTCTCCGTCGAATGATACCGAATTCATTAAAATCAAAGCACTTTTTTTCACACGCTGAACTCTTTTACACTTTCCATACGCTGAAAAACGAGGGCTTAATGTAATTTGTATTAAGCGACATTTATCTTTGTAACTAAAGGTAAGTTTTATTTAGTATTAGCATCAAGATTTCGATGTTTTTAATTGAAGTTTAATTAAATTTACCCCATTCAAATAGCTCAAGAAGATTTTTGTTATGATTTTTTTTCTAAAATTTTAAACTTGAAATGGCTCTCCTGTAAAGTTACAAAAATGTCGCTTAAACCAAATAGTCTTTCACCCCTCGATATAATTCCGTGTGGTGACGAAGTATAACTCCTCTTAAACGGCTAGACCGATTTTCATGAATATAAGAATAGTTTAGATTAATAATAAGACCTAATAAGTTGCTCTGTGTTAGATTTAACGACTATTTTTAACCGACTTCTAAAAAAAGAGGGATGTTCACAATTCGAATGTTTGTATTATTCTTTTTATTTATATTTGTTCGCGCATAACTCCGTCGCTTGCCAACCGATTTGAAATAATTCCCTTTTTGGGAAGTATATATATATATATATATATACTTCCCAAAGGATTCCATGAAAATTTTATCGAAATCGGACGAGCGGTTTTTGAAAAATCAACAAAAGTCTAAAAAATTATTTACATTGTCTACATTATTGAAGTCGGTATTTTTCCAAAAAATAATCTTATTATAGAGTTGTACACAAGTTGTACTATTAGGTCAGTCTATATTATTACAAAATTATTATATCTGCCATACGATTTTACTGTTTCCCTTATAATTTAATTTCAGATATCCGATAGGTTTGGTTATAATTACGGAGTTCCACAGCAACCCTAGAAAATACCATCACTGTTTTACCCAGGATTTCAAGTCGAGATGTTATTGTTAACATTCGCGTGCCTTAGCCATTAGAATGACGAAGCAGTTTAGTTTTAAATAGTGAAGTTTAATAGAAATACGATTGCCATGCAACGTTTCCCACGCAATACAAATCACGCTACATACGGATCGCGTGTTTGCCACCTGCGCCTGCGCACATACCTACACAGGTAGCATATCCGTAGACACGCACGCACACAAATGTAATGTAATTATAATAATTAATACAGAGTTTATTTGAGAAGTGT
The DNA here is from genome assembly GCA_032191425.1 of Lymantria dispar. Lineage (NCBI taxonomy): Eukaryota > Metazoa > Arthropoda > Insecta > Lepidoptera > Erebidae > Lymantria > Lymantria dispar. The sequence goes on along the minus strand of CM063452.1, from coordinate 8,775,048 downwards.
TAATACCTTTACTATTTATCCGTGACCTACTACCTACTTGGGAACCTTTATACCTACCCTCAGATTTTCACTTGTTGGTCCCTTCAAAAGTCTTTAGGTTGTGTTAGGTTAATCTATACAGTATAGTATAGAGTCTATACTAATATATAAAGCTGAAGACTTTGTTTGTTTGAACGCGCTAATCTCAGGAACTACTGGTCCGATTTGAAAATTCTTTCAGTGTTAGATCGCCCATTTATCGAGGAAGGCTATAGACTATATATATATATATATATATATATATATATATATATATATCTTCATCACGCTAAGACCAACAGGAGCGGAGCATCAGTGAAGAATGTTTCCAAATCGGGGTTATTTTTTCTTATGAGAGATTCCGCTGCGTAAACGGCTAAATTTTCACAAAAATCAAATAAAATCAAAAATGTGTAACAGAATCGTATTATAAAAAAAATGTTTTCACCTTCTACGTAAACAAAGTCTTAGGTTGAAGTTAACGTTAGACCAAAGTATCTATACCGGACGAAGTGGCCAGCAGAAGCTAGTCAAAAATAAGTACCAGTCGTTCCTTTTTGATTAAAAACAGCCGGCCATTCTGATTCCCTTTATTTGTGGTTGTGATCTATGGATTAAAAATATCATACACTTCAGTCCATATGTTGATGTTACATTTTTTTTTTTTTTGCAAGCGGTGGCAAACGAGCAAACAGTACACCTGATGGTAAGTGTTGCTGCCGCTCATGGACCTTTACAAGGCCGTTGCCTACCGGGAAGGGAGTGTGAATGCGTGAATTGAGGCTCGGTGATACCAAGGGCACCATCAAAACCCTCCACACGCAATCACCCTCAGAAATTTGGGCTGCCGGCTCTCTCGCTCACCGAACGAAACGCAGTAACAAATTGCTACTACTCAGACGTCGATTTTCTGCGAGAGCATGGTACTGCCCCGGACGTACCGGCCCGCGGCTGTAGACAGATAACTGTCGACAGTGTGGTCCTACCACTCCTAATGTTATATGCATACTTAATCCCTAAATCGTCTTTTACGAAACCTACAAGCAAAAGTGGAGGTGGTAAACTGTATTCTTACTCCATCACCACACGCAAAAGGGTGTAAGAATTTACTACCCCTCTTTAGTAATTCTAAGAAAAAGAAAATGTTTGTAAAATGTATCACAGCAATAAGTTTTTAAAGTTTAAACTGAATGATAGTCTCTGATAAATGGATATTTCTATTGCTCAATCAATACAAAGTTAATATTATATTTCGTGGGCAATCCTCATTCTGTACCATTCAACCTAGATAAATACAGATTATCCATTTAGTGATGAAGTAAGAATACAATTCACCACATCCGTTGGTAACCAACCTGTCTGACCAGCATGGTATAGTAAGGTCAATTTCTCTCCTACTGTGCTGGAGGCTCGAGCCCAACAGTGGGATGTATATGAGCTGAAATGATGAACCCGTTGGTACCTAAAAGACGACTAAAACGACTTAGAATACGCATATAACATTATGCAAGAGAAACTCGAAATAAAACCCTATACTAACTCGTGTGATTAGCGTGGTATAGCCAATTTTCCCTCCATTGTAGATCAGTCAGTCAGTTTGTAGGCCGATTGCCGTGCGTCAAGAAGTGGTTGTTGCATTCTCTGATATTAACTTATTCATCATCAGCATTTCGGCCTATCAAATCAAATCATTTATTCTGTATAGGCCCCTTAAGGGCAGTTACATATTGTCAAATTACACGTTTGAATACAATACAATAATCTACCACCGGATCGGAACGTGGCCACAAACTCAGAAGATCCGGCAAGAAACTCAGCGGGCAGTCATTTTTTTCTTTAATCTTTTAAATATACATAATTTTATGCTTCTTACAACATATATGGTATTAGCTCCAGTGTGATGCCCTTCGAAATTGTATATATGTATAAATTTTCAAAATTTAGTACAAAACAAAAAAAATTAAAGCATTAAAGTAAGGAAGAAAATATGGCTGAACCAGATCCCGTTGGTACCTAAAAGACGACTAAAACGACTTAGAATACGCATATAACATTATGCAAGAGAAACTCGAAATAAAACCCTATACTAACTCGTGTGATTAGCGTGGTATAGCCAATTTTCCCTCCATTGTAGATCAGTCAGTCAGTTTGTAGGCCGATTGCCGTGCGTCAAGAAGTGGTTGTTGCATTCTCTGATATTAACTTATTCATCATCAGCATTTCGGCCTATCAAATCAAATCATTTATTCTGTATAGGCCCCTTAAGGGCAGTTACATATTGTCAAATTACACGTTTGAATACAATACAATAATCTACCACCGGATCGGAACGTGGCCACAAACTCAGAAGATCCGGCAAGAAACTCAGCGGGCAGTCATTTTTTTCTTTAATCTTTTAAATATACATAATTTTATGCTTCTTACAACATATATGGTATTAGCTCCAGTGTGATGCCCTTCGAAATTGTATATATGTATAAATTTTCAAAATTTAGTACAAAACAAAAAAAATTAAAGCATTAAAGTAAGGAAGAAAATATGGCTGAACCAGATCCCACAAGCAGCACCCGATCACGAGTTAACTACTAGAGCAGCCATCACTCTCCTCAACCAAATTAGAGGGAAGGGAGCGACCCGCCCCACATAGCTATCGCCGTCCATTGCTAGCCATAAGCCTCTCATGTTATGCCACAGAGTGCGGTTCTGTGCCGCCTGCATCCAACGAGGCCCAGCAACTTTCACCAGGCTTCCGGTCCACCTAGTTGGTCGTGGTGGCCCCTCGAGAACCTTTCTTCCCCAGCGGTTGTCGGTTCATCGAGCGATGTGGCCTGCCTATTGCCATTTCAGCGTGTTAATTTTCGTGCTATATCGGTTACACCCGTTATGCTGCGGATTGCCGTATTCCGAATTCTATCTCGCAGAAAAATCCCGAGTATAGCCCTCTCTACTAAAATCAACTAAAATCAATCATAATGATAGATACCAAAAAAAAAAAGAAAATTCCAAATTACTTGTGATCATTGCAATATTTACTCTTCTTCCATCGTACATATTGCAAATGTTTTTGGTAATAGTATCACGACCAGCCTCCCGCTTGACGTCAAACTCTCTTCAGTATTTTGTTGACCTTTCCGTGTGGTAGGAAGTTTAAATTGTGGTGTGAGTTTAAGGAAAACTCGAAACAAAACCTATATGAACATGTCTGATCAATATGTCTCTCAAATTCCTCGCCATTGTGGAGGAGGCCCGAGTTCGACAGTAGGATGTATGTTAGCTGCGATGATGATGATAATGATTTTGTTGACCAGACGGCATTAAAAGAAGGCCTCTATCAATGTTAATCTCTTAATCGTCTCTTACAACATCTACAAGCCATATAAATGTTGGTAGTATGTTTTAGTAACGCTACCACACAATGCGCTAAGTTCAATATCCTTTTTAAATTCTATTTACCTATACCAATAAGCCGTAAGCGTAGAGATTTTGACTTTATACTGTAGTAGGAGAATATTGAAATATTTTATTATCCGGCCTCAAAAAAGAGGTAGTTCTCAATTCGACTGATTTTTTTTTGTATGTTACACATGCTACTATTCTGCCAATTATGAATCGATTTTGAGGATTCTTTTTTTATTTGAAAGCTAATGAAGTTCCATTTAAATTTAAGATGTGATGTTCTTGATTTATCGTCAAAAATGCGTTGTTCATTATATCAATTCGAAGTCAGTTTTTTTATAAACAAAAAAGTTAATTATTCTAAATCTGTTAACACCTTGGTATTCTTCCTATTAGTTATTAGTTATGTAAGGAAAATAAAAACCAAAGAGTAAGATCCAGAGACATTTTTTATTTATCAATATTTTTTTATACAACTCCAGGCATACTCATTACACACACCAATGGTTGTTTTATAATCACTGTACAATTTAATTCGAATAAATAGGTACATTGCTTCTCTTTTTTACGATATTATTATCATAATTTCTAATGAATTAAGGACAAAATAATAATTATTATTTTAAAATTGCTCGCTATTTATTACAATTTTAATAAAGGTCAAATAAAATAATTTTATCCTATTCTGTCTTGTCTGTAATGTAATTAAGTAAATTATTGTAATTCATATTTTTAAAATAAATCTTATGAAAATATTTATATGAAAAATTACTCAAATTGTAATAAAGATTGTAATATATCAATAAACAAATGTGAAAATAAAAATTAAAACTTTTAAATGTAATCTTTTAAGACTTTCCAACGTAAAAGCAAAATAAAAACCATAATTTAATATATATTTCCCATTTTTCTTAAATATTAAATAAAACAATTCTATTGACTATTCTCACATAATTTATATTCTTTATTATTGTTCACACATAAAAGAAAAGAAAAAGAAATACATTTTTTAACATAGGAAAAAAAAAACCAAGTTTTCTTATGCGTTTTAATATATGTTAAGGAACAATCATTTATAAATGCTTAATGGAATTTGTTTATTAAGTTACAATATTTGGATTACAAGAGCACCAGTACACAATAAAAAATAAAAAAAAAATTGTAATTAAAAAGTAAAACGCCTCAACGAAATAGTTTCTACAAATACATTTCTTACAAATGGCAGTTGTACATCTACAATGTACAACTGCCATTTGTAAGAAATTTACATCAAAATGTTTCTGAAAAGTTTGAGACAACTTTAAAAATTCAAAATTCTCTTGAATAGAGAAAAAAAAATACTCGTTAGTAATTTTAATCGAAGTCGTTATACTTTTAGTTTGGACTTAAATAAATTCAATTTGGATTATTAAGATTTTCAAATCAATGACAGAGGATACTTGCCTACAACTGTACAAAAAGTATCCTAAATCCTCAAACACTTCATTTAATTCTATACATGTAACTACATTCCAACATTGCACGACCAATGTACATTTTATTGCCTTATCTATCAAAATTGCTTTACAGTTGCTACACAGAAAAAAAAACCAACAGTAAAAAGTATATATAAAAAAATCCATTCATCATCATAAAAAACTTCTTATCTATAAATTTACAGTAATAAAAACATTTTATTTACAATATATAATATTTTTACAGAGGAACAAACGTGAACTAATATTCTATGAATCCCACTGAACACTTTTTTATTTTAAGTCCGGTATATTACACTCTTGGCCTATATTTAACAAATTGTCTATCATTAGCGATTTTTGTGTTTTTTTCTGCTGAATTTCATTATTCGCTTCAAATTCCTCATTCGATTTTGGAGCATAAAATGCTGATATAGGGTCGAAAGTGCATGGATCGGGCCGCTCGCTTTCTCTGCTAGTTCTCGACCCGAAATATTCTTCACTAGTCTCCGTATTTTCATGGAATTCGCTTGAAGACGTAACCGTGTCTTCAGGCTGGGCTTCTCGCTGATACCTTTGGAACGGATCGAACCGCTGGCTGGGCAGGTACGGCGGGAAGCCGTAGGGCGTGGATCATGCCGCTGCCAGCTGCCTCCACATCGTATGTCACATGGTCGCCATGTATGGCCACGAAAACGAACTGCCTGATAGGAGCATATCCCTGATAAGAGTTTCTATAGGAGTTTTGCCGACTAACCGAACGAAGAAGAGTTGTTCTATGACTTGAGAACTCACTGTCCGGAGGGAGGGTAGTCTGAGGAGAAGTTTGCCAAACCTCGTCGGTTGGTTCGGATACTGACTACGACAGTACTCTTCAAGGGCGCATTGTGACTTCTCTTGCAGACTTTCTATGTGTGGCACATCTGATAGACCGCAAGCATCTGGAAAAAGAGAAATTTAGTTTAATATTTATGTTCATGTTACATTTTAACAATGTCTTGCTGCAAGGAGATATTTTAAAACATGTTAGTTAAAAATTAATTAGTCAAATAATAAAATATAATGGTGATAAAATTAGTAAAAATAGTTTTATTTTACATGTGTAGGTAATAATCGTGAAAACATCATAAGTAACACCTGTTCCTTAATTTAAATATTAATGATATATAAAAAAACAAAATATTTATTATAAATCTAAAGAAATTAGGAAGTAGGTAGGTGATTTCTTATGTTTACTTTTTAATTATTTACTATTTAATGATAAAATCAATTAAGTAAGTGACAAAACAAATCACACTCTCATTGCAATTGCATTAGTGCATTACGTTATTATTATTTAATTTATGATTATATTTCAAAGTAGGATATATTTTTTTTTAGCTACATAAATCTATTAAAGAGAATAATCTTCAAGATAACTGTATAATGACGTCATCAAAAAAAGTTTAATGTAATAGAAAAAAAAATGGTACATTTAACTTGAATGTTTTCAATTATGGCGATCAACAAACATAAAATATACAGGTGAATGCATTAATAGTAGATTTGAAATGAAGTATTAAAATTACTGCTTGTGATGACGGAGTAAGAATACATTTCACCCCTCCCCATCTTGCTCGTGGATGTGCCGTGCCCGTAGATAGAAGGTACAAAATCCTATAACAATCCCCTTGACCAGCGTGGTATATATAGTAAAACAATTTCTGCCTATTGTGAAAGGCCAGAACTGTGGCGTGTTTGAGTTAAGATATCATCATAAAATATTGCTATACTATCTCTTAATTAGTCTCATGTCGTAACAGGTTAAAAATACTGTAAACAAGGATATAGATAGTAGCGATTTTCTGGTAAACATATAAGAATAATTGCGATTGAAAACCGCCTGCCTAGCATCGTAATTCTGACTTTATTTTCTCTTCTTGGCGTATTCTATGTCTAAAAATTTAAGACAGTGGAAGGGATGGAATAAAATATAATATAACCGGGCTTTTCGTGTGATGATGGAGTAAGAATGTAATTTAGTACTCACTCTCTTACAGGTGGGTGTCGGTCGAAGAGATTATGAAGGGATATGATATGTAGCAAACAGCATTGCAAGAGAAGGAAACTCGACATAAAATCCTATACCAAACCGTCTGAGCAATATAGAAGGTAAATTATCCTTCCGTAGTGGAGCAGTCTCGAGCCCAACGGTGGGATGTCTGTGAGCTGTGATGAACCGGGCCATGCCAAATTTCCTTACTTTTATTCATCACACAGAGTAAGATCATAGAGTCATCATTAACAACGTACTTGTTATCACAATTACTTGGAGTCGAATCAATTTGTAATTTATTTCATAGTACATATTACACGTATTTCCATGTGGCGACGGTTTAAGAATATCTTCTATCTTACCCGTGGATGTCGTAAAAGATGACTAAGTGTAATATCATGGATATAACATCTGTGCAAGAGCCTTCGTATTAACCTAACTCGAAATATAACCCTTTTTTTATTTTTATTGCAAACGGTGGCAAACAAGCAAACAGTACACCTGATGGTAAGTGTTGCTGCCGCTCATGGACCTTTACAAGGCCGTTGCCTACCGCGAAGAAAGTGAAGGGAGTGTGAATGCGTGCATTGAGGCTCGGTGATACCAAGGGCACCACCAAAACCCTCCACACGCAAACACCCTCAGAAAGTTGGGCTTCCGGCTCTCTCGCTCACCGAACGAAGCGCAGTAACAAATCGCTACTACTCAGACGTCGATTTTCTGCGAGAGTGTGGTACTGCCCCGGACGGACCGGCCCGCGGCTGTAGACAGATAACTGTCGACAGTGTGGTCCTACCACTATACACCTACATCTCTGACCAGCATGGTATAGTAAGTCAACTGCCCTTCTATTAGGGAGGAGGTTTGAACCCAGCCGCGGGACGTATATGAGTTGAGATGACGAATATTGCAAAAGTTATTGGCAATAGTTTTATGACCGACCGTTGACCATACGGCATCAGACAGACCTGGCCCTGGTCTATATTCTTAGTTTTCTTTTACGACATCTACAAACAATACAATGGTTGGTAGTATTGGTAGCCGCTACCACACAGTAAGATTATAGAGTATTCATTACTGAATACTAACCGGAAATACCCCCTACCCTCTTTCCACAAAAATAAAGGTCTCAATACAAATGTGACATTTATAACACTTAGCCAAGCCAAGCAGACATCTGGTTGGGATCATAACGATATTGTGTACCGAGCCATATCTCCATGTACAGGCTGTTGATTTTTGAAGTGGGTTTTGGATAATAGCAGATACTCTGTAACTAAATTTTAAAGCCAAAGGCAAGAGTTTTGGCGTGGACGAGAAAGTGTCACATGGTGGTCGTGTATTTTAATCACTTTTCTTGGTATATTAAATAAAATTAATTTAATATAACACTTATTAAATGATTTTGATGGCATTTTACGTGATGCGGAGGATCTGTTGGGGTCTCGTGGCTTAATGCTTTATAATATCGAAAACCTATGTTTGCATTTTCCATCAGAATTTACAGAAGATAAAACTAACAGTGTATCTATTGCTCTGTGGAGGACAGCGATGATTATTTACTGACAGATAAATGAAGTAATAAATTATAACTAATGATTTGGCATAAAGGTTTTAGTAATCATGTTATATTTTCCCTTAAAAAGGAATAACCACAAATGAAGCTAGTGTGATGTACAGATGACGTAGCAGTTGAAATATCCACTGTCAAGTGCCATGGGTTTAATTCCCAGACAGAAAATACTTTAGTCGATAAAACTCTATACCAGCTGCCTAACCATTGTGGTATAGTAGGTCAATTTGCCTCCTATTATAGAGGAGGCTCGAGCCCACTAGTGAGACGTATATGCTGTGATGATAAAAATGATAAAATACCAGAAGTCATTATTTACACGTTATCTATGACAACAACGTATTTCAAAAAAAGGAGTGTATGATAAATAACTAAATAAATTTCCTTTACAACTATATAACTATAATAGATTTATCATCATGATTGAAAATAAATTTCAAGCGTTAATATTTTCAAAAATTGTGGTAGTTATATTTTTACCAGCTACAAACTAATGATTTTATAGCAATAATCAACGAAATAGTTAAAAAAAGTAAACACTGGCTACAACACTCTGTATAACAATAAAAAAATATTTAATGTTACGCGCAAATGTACCGCTACCCTAATCGCATTACGCTCCTGCGACCATTCACGGGTTATTATGTTTATTCGTTTTTATTTTTAGGGTCTAAGGATTAATGTGTATTGTTTCAGTTTCTTAAGATTGCTACATTTGAACGTTGTGCCAATAATATTATAAATCATGTAATAAAAAAATCTTTTCACGCTTTTGACAGGGATTAAACAAATAAACTGTCTGTGCGGTGACGGATTAAGAATAAAATTCATCAGTCTTTCTCATAGGTGTCATAAAATTTAACTAAAGTCAGTCAATCTCAATTCCATATGGGTTCCACTATGAGCCCAGACTTCCTCCACAGTGGAAGGGAAACTGACTCATTATACTGCGCTGGTCAGACGTGTTAGCATAGGGTTTTAAGTCGAGTTTTCCGTCTCTTGCATAGATATTATCTGCGTATCATATCCCTTAGTCGTCTTTTATATCACCCACGGGTAAGAGAAGGGGTGGTGAACTGTATTCTTCCTCGGTCACCACACGGAGAAATTAAAGGATACAATATGCAAATAACATTATGCAAGAGGAGGAAAGTTCGAAAGAAACGTTTAGTAGGTCGATTTCGCTTCTATTCTGGAGGAGGCTAGAGTCCAACTATGAGAAGCGTGCCATAGTTGGACCGAAATGATGAATATATAAGCCGAAATGATGAAACGAATTATTTTCAATGAATATTTTTTCGTTCATGTCGTGATAGTTTAAGAATATATGCAATATGCAATTATTTTTTCGCCTTCCCTCCGGATGTGGTAGAAGTTGTTCATTAGCGCGCCGGTTAATATGACCCAATACCTTACCCTCGAGATAGCTGAGAGTAATGCAAATATCTGCTCACTAGCAAAATAATATGACAAAGACATAGGTTGTTGAATCTGAATTACGAACACGTATTTCTAGAATAGCACCTACATATTTAGTTTTTTATCATCCACCTAAGGAGTGACTTCCTGCGTGGCGATAAGAATACAATTGTCGTCGTCTGTTACTTGTCTGTGGGATGCGTAAAATTGGCTATGGGTTTATCAGGGAGCGGGCAGCAGCACTCTCTTGGATCGTACAGTTCAATGCTTACAACGTTAAGGTCTCTGCCCAAAATTCATGAACAGTCATTTTAAAAATTTTTACTACTTCGTCATCATCATCATCACAGCTCACATACGTCCCACTGCCTGGCTCGAGTCTCCTTCGCAAAGGGAGAGAAATTGACCTACTATACCACGCCGGTCAGTGGAGTAGGTATGGAGTTTTATTTCGAGTTTGCCTTCTCTTGCATAAATGTTATATATATATATATATATATATATATATATATATATATCTTTAAGTTGCCTTTTACGTTACCTACGGGCAAGACAGAGGAAGGTGAATTGTATTCTTACTCCGTCACCATACGGATATTTTTAGTACTAATAGAGACATTGAAATTAATCTGTTCTTTTTTTATTTTTTTTGCGTTTTACATTTGTTTTTGTTATGTTATTTTAAAGTGGTTAATATAAATAAAAGAAAATGAAAAATTTCAAAAATACTTTCATATAATAAATAAAATATGTGTGTACGAATACGAAGCTACCTAAAAGTAAGTATATGTACTTACGATTCATTTATTTAAATGTAATTCGTACGATGACTTCAGAATTAAAAATGTATAGACAAAGTCCAATTAAATGGTAGAATTTACATTTATTGAGTACAATGTACCCATTTATTAAAGAAAAATAATACTATATTTATTACGAAAGAGTTAGAGGTAAATTTTTTAAACGCCCTTCAAAATATTTACATCTATTCATCGAGTCGTAGACGTCGATTGCTGGTCATAGACCTCTTCACGAGATGCCAGTCAAAACGGTTCTATGCCACTTGGATCTAACGGCTCCCTGCGACTTTTAAAATATCGACAGTCTACGTCATCGTCGACATACGTCTCACTGTAAGGCTCGAGCCTTCTTCACAATTGGAGGAAAATTGATCTACTATAACACGCAGGTATTAGGTTTTATTTCGAGTTTACCTTCTTTTGACGTTATATGTGCATTATATCTCTCAGTCGTCTTTTACGAGATCCACGGGTAAGAGAGGGGGTGGTGAATTGATCTTATAGTGTCACTACACGGAGTGGGATGCAGTTTTACGCTCTACCCTTAAACTTAAGCTTTTACGCTAAGTCCTATGCTCAAAATACTTAAAACAAAAAGATTAAATAGACATTACATCAGGCGAACTGACTATATTCGCAAAGAAACATTGAAGGTAGGCAGCATAGATCTGCGTTACATAGCGTTTTCGGAGTAAACCTATGTCCAGCAGTGGACCGTGAAGATAGATGGATTTAAGTAATGTAAAACAGAAGGAATACTGAATTGTGGTAAATATGATTTAAACGCGATTTCTGTGTATTTTCATGTTCTGTAAATTCACAAAAGAATCATAATTTGGTTGTTAGCACACAATTTATGTTAACGACTTAAAGCTACTAACAGACAATGACTATAAATAAACTACTTATTAGGAATTATAATATTGTAATTTGATTTGAAGTTATGACTCCGTTGTCAAAGTATAAATAAATTTAAAAAAAAAACATATTTCATAGTTTTTATCGCCTCTTAATATTACACCTATGCAGCTCTTACAAATTGAACATACTAAACAAAACAATTAATCTCCTGCAAGTTAGATAATCAAAAAAAAATATTAATCAACTAAATTAAAACATGCGTTAGTTTAATGAAACATGTCTTATAGTGTGTAACATATGTTACTGACAGTATAATTTACGTGTAATTATAAATTAACCTAGTTATGTGAACGCGACGAGAATTGCTAAGACAATTATGATCGTTCAGTTTTCTTCATACGTGGCTATGGACTTAGGATGAATGGAGTTATAAAAGTATTATACAGCCCAAATTTCTGATGGTGTTTGCAGGGCCGGATTATCCATAAGGCGGACTAGGTAACTGCTTAGGGGCTCCGCACCGATTAGGGGCTCCAAGCATGCACCAAGAAAAACTTTTCATCGAAAGATTATTTTTTGAAAATTTGTATACTCTCTCAATATTAAGACTTGTATACTCTCTCAATATTAATTATATATATTCCTTTTTAGGGTTCCGTACCCAAAGGGCAAAAAGGGGACCCTATTAATAAGACTTCGCTGTCTGTTCGTCTGTCTGTCTGTCACCAGGCTGTATCTCAAGAACCACGATAGCTAGACAGTTGAAATTTTAACAAATTGTGTATTTCTGTTGCCGCTATAACAACAAATACTAAAAACAATATAAAATAAATATTTAAGGGGGGCTCCCATACAACAAGCGCGATTTTTTTGCCCTTTTTTGCTCAATGGTACGGAACTCACCGTGCGCGAGTCCAACTCGCACTTGGCCGATTCTGTTTATTGCTGTTGGTGGCTAAAGAGAAAATAGAACACCTGATGGTAAGTGATACTGCTGCTCATGGACCTTGGACCGTGAACCAGAGAATTGCATTGCCTATGGGCCCTGATAGAGTTAATCCGGCCCTGAGTGTTTGTGTGTGGTAAGTTTTAATGATGCCTATAGTGTTAATGGAACTCATTTCACGCATTCACACTCCCTTCACTTTCTTCGCGGTAAGCAGCGGCTTAGCTGTGCCCTTGGTATTGTAAAGGCCCATGAGCGGCAGCAACACTTACCATCAGGTGTATTTCTCGCTCGATTGTCATTGTCACCATTTGCAATAAAATATAAACGAATAACAACGATATTTTTTATTTTTTTTTTATTTTTTATGGGTGGGCTATGGTAAGCGCACGCGCGGTCTAGTCCGTCCGGGGCGATGAAAGGACGGCGCGCGGGCCCATAACCCACCCGTACCCACGTCACCTGGTCGTTGGGCCGGCCACCGGAGCAGATGTGACTTGTCGTCAGTGGTCGGCCTGATGGAATACCCTTTCGGCTAACCTCACCTCTCGACGTCCTGGGACGTCGGTCGCCGTCGCGCGGTCAGCCTCTCCGCGGGTGACGGACAATTCCCCGGTCCGATCACCCCCAAACGAATAACAACGATGGCCACCCTTTCTGATGTTTACACGAGTTAAACTATTTTTACCGGTTTTATTGCGTTTCTATTTGATTTTTACTTTCTTGATGTTTCGAACGAAGAATATTTTTGTGAGCCTTCGTCTTTTAAAGGTTTAAACTGAGCAAACATATTTTTAGCAACGTATTATTTATTCTCAATGTTATAAGAAACAAAGTAATTTTAATTCGTATTTGAAAACTTCAGGGACGAAAGATTCTCAAGTGACGATCACGTGATGGAAGGTTACTCCCTATAGATGGGCCAACGATTTGGTAAGGGTTGAGGGAGTCGCTGGATCTGAGATCTGAATGATAATGATGTAAACGAACTCCAGAATACCTATTGAGAAATTCCTATAAAGTTCACATTTTCTTGTGGTGACGGAGTAAGAAAATAATTCATCAACCCCTTTTTTGACCGTAAATGTCGTAAACGTCAACTAAATTATATAACGAGCTGAACCAAAAGACGATTTAAAAAATAGGAATTCGAGAGGAGCCGGGCGACGTTTGCGCTGATCGTAGCCCACCCCAAAAAAGAGACAAAAACAACAAATTTTTCTTGACTTATGATTTGAACTAAGGCTTTGAGATTCATTCGATCACATATAATTGTATAAATTGGAGCAAGGAATCTGTAGGTACAATAAACTTGTTCAATAAAACGTGACGTCACTGGAGGCCCGAACAACCTACATTTTCATTCAATAAACTCCAACTATTAATTCTAATTCGTGGTGGCCACGCGTTCGGCCGTCTTGGGACGCGGGTGACGCAATCTTGCCACCATAATTATGGTCACTTGTCCTAATTGTACCAGCGATGCCACTAAACGATGACAGCTGCTTGATAATTGATACCACACAACTAAACAATGAACTATCAACCTTATTTTATATCCATCAAGGTCCTGTTTCACTTGTATATGTTATAAGAAATATTTAAAAATGAGGGTGTGAATGATTTTGTGTTTTAATGTTTGCCGTTTAAGTACATATTTGTTTGAGTATAATTTTAAGGATTATTGAAGGATGTTGTCTGCCATTTGTTTTGTAAACTGGACGATGTCTTATGTAATTTGCATTTCCGCGATTAACGTGGGAGATGTGGTTTAGTTAAGTGGAATAAAACAGACTCAACATCTGACGAGTATAAGTATTAACAATCCGAAAATGAGGTTGTTTGTTTGTTACACCTTCACGTCTAAAGCATTGAACCGATTTTAGAAACTCAAGCAAGCTGCATTATTAGCGAGTAACATTGGCTATATTTTTTTACATATTCGTAGGGAAACGGAAATAATGCTGGTGAAACCATAGCAATTTGACCAATTTTAAAAATTGTTTCACTGATGGAAAGCGATATTATCAGCGAGTAACATAAGTATTAAAAAAGACATTATCATCATCTTAGCTTGTATACGTCCCATTGATCAGCTCAAGCCTTTTCCAGAACAGGAGGTAAATTTGCCTATTATACCAAGTTGGTCAGACGCGTTGGTATAGGGTTTTATTTAGAGTTTTAATCCTTTATTCGTTTTTTACAACACCCACGGGGAAGACTTTATTACCCTTCCAAGTTTGGAGGAGACCCGAGCCCAAGAGTGAGATTTATATGGACTGAGATGAGATGAATTGTATTCTTACTCTGTCAACATCATCATCATCTCGGCTCATATACGTCCCATTGTTGGGCTCGAGCCTCCTCCATAATGTGAGGAAAATTGATCTACTATACCACACTGGTCAGACGTGTTGGTATTTTTCTTTATAGGTGGGCTATGGTAAACGCACACACGGTCCATTCCGTCCGGGGAGACGAAAGGACGGCGCGCGGGCCCATAACCCACCCGTACCCACGTCGTCGCCTTCGTCGTTGGGCCGACCACCGGAGCAGGGTGACTTGTCGTCAGTGGTTGACCCAACGGAAGACGTGTTGGAATAAGGTTTTATTTCGAATTTTCCTTTTCTTGCATAGTTGTGACATGCATATTATATCCTTTAGTCGTCTTTTACGACATCCACAGGTAAGATAAGGGGTGGTGAATTGTATTCTTACTCCGTCACCACACGGAATCAACATACGCTTCGTTAAATAGTTGGATGTTAAATTAGGTCAATCCTAAACGTATGGCAGGTGTTCGTTAGTTCTAACGAGAGCTTAATGATCCTAATAGAGTAATCTACGCAACAAATACAACAGGCCTATGATAATAACAATAATTATAACAAGATCGTTCTATGTGGTGACGGAGTAAGAATATAATTCACCACTCCCTTGCTCAATCTTGCTCGTGGATATCTTAAAAGACGACTAAGGGATGTAATATGCATATAACATCTATGCAAGAGAAGGAAAATTCGGAATAAAGCCCTATACCAACCTGTCTGACCAGCCTGTTATAGTAAGCTGAACTTCCCTCCTCTTGGAGAGGAGGCCCGGGGCCAACAGTGGGACGTATTTGAGCTAAAATAATAATGGTGGTGATAACAAGACTTGTGTGCGTTAATTATATTTATAGAAATACAATTTAAATTAAAGTACAATTAGTTTAAAAATTAACATGTATTAATAACTTTAAATAAAACTTTTTTTACGGGAGGACTTTTCTTTGGTCCTCTGTCCTGTCCTCATGAACGCTGAAACGTCGGTAAATCAAATACAAACACGATAAACTCCGTAAAAATTGTTTTATTTAATGTGTTTTATTTAAAATTCGAATTTCTGCGGCAAATCGCAAGTTGATGTTTTAGAAGGTGCTCATCACGTGAGAGTAAGATTTCCTTATTTCCTGGTCTACCTTAATACTATCCCGTAATCCTTCTATTATGGTGTGCGGTATATTGATTACCTTGGGAAAGTGGTGGGTTTCCCTTCCTACCTTCCCATTTAAAATAGATGTTATTTGAATAAAATATATTTCTCAGTCGTCTTTTACGATGCTTATAGGGAAGAGAGATACCTATGGGTGGGGAATTGTATTCTTACCCCGTAATTCAAATTCAAATTCAAAGCCAAATTATTTATTATGCATAAACCCCGAGAGGGCACATACATATTGTCAGGTTTACAATTTCCAAAAAAAATATACTACCACCGGATCGGAACGCGACCGCTACTGAGAAGATCCGGCAAGAAACTCAGCGGGCTTGTCATTATTTTTAATTTCTTTTTCTTCTTACTAGTTATACAATTGTGTACATGTTTTGTAAGAACTAGCTCCAGTGTGATGCCCTTCGAACCGCAAGACACTTAATATAATTTAAACGATTATGGCTGGACCAGATCCCACAAGCGGCACCCGATCACGAATTAACTACTAGAGCAGCCATCACTCCCCTCATCTAATCACACGGACAGCTAGCAGATAATAAATTTAAATCCATACTTTGTTTTTTAAATAAAAGACACATTAAAGCAATGACGTCACACGTTCACCTACATACTTAAGAACGAACAAAGCTTCATACATTCAATTACATTCAGTGTTCGTTCATTGCGACCAATATTTACTGGATCTACGGCGGGGTCGTTTCAATTAAAATATATTACATTGTTACATTGTACGACGGGCGCAAGGTTAATTACTATTGCACCGTCTTTGACTGATCTTTGGTCTTATGGATCAGTGTTATACACCTTTCGATATGATAGGGCAGGTTCAAAATTATATGCCCTTACTTCAATACAGTTATGTCAAAGTTATTAGCCTAATTATAAGAAAAGTTAGATAAATTTCTATCAATTTAAATCACCTATTTTGACAACCTTTCCGTGTGGTGATTGAGTAAGAATCACTACCCCCTCTCTTGCCGGTGGGTGTCGTAAAAGATGACTAAGGGGTATAATATGCATATAATGTTTATGCAAGAGAAGACAAACTCGAAACCTAGTCCTATACCAACACGTCTGACCGGCGTAAAGTTGGTCAATTTCCCTCCCATAGTGGCGGAGGCCCGAACCTAAAAGTGGAACGTGTATAGGTTAAGAAGATGATGATTTTGACAAATCATCACAAAGTATACTATAAATTATAAAACTGCAGTCAATCTTAACACGTTTTTTTTCATTTTATTTTTTTTAGGTGTAGAGGGGCGGCGGATAATTAACTAGCATGGTATAGTACTGTTTTTCCATGATGGAGAAGATCTAAGCCCAACAGTGGGACGTATATGTGTTGAAATGATGATAATAACACTATACTTATAGCAAACTAAACATATCATTACATATGAGAGAAAATGACGCGTACTAATAAACCCTAGCCCGATTCGAAGACAATTCTTAAGCAGTATTGATGGTAATGTCAACAGATTTGACCTCAAGAATCAATGTTCTATCAGTAGCAATGAAGGCAAAGTTTAACTGTGGCGCCGAGTAGTCGACTACAAAGTATTGATTGGAAGTCAACAACGAAGAATGTGTGTATTGGAATTTCGCAAGAAACTACTCGAATTAAAATATTATTTAGAAAACCATGGGAAACTGCGGACGTACAACTTTATGGTTTGAAAATTCAAGCTTTCTTTTATTTAGAAATATAAGAAAGTTCTAATTGTTATTTTTTGACAAAGAATTGGGAAGTAAATATAGAATTTCGTTGTTTTTAATTGATGTATATTTGTGTATAAATATCCCTATTCCTATTCTCTATGCCGCTCCAACACTCCTGGCCAGCGTGGTGTAGTAGGTATCCCTTCCATAGCGAAGGAGGGCAGCGTCCAACCGTGAGACGTATATGGGCTGAGGTGATCATGATGATGATGATATAGATATATACAGGTATAGTATATATACATCAATTTCCATGAAAATAGCATATTTTATATCAACAATGAAACCTTTTTTTTTCTTTTTATTTTTCTTAGTTAATGGCAATGAAATGAAACCTAAATTGCCGTTTATTTAGCAACTAAAGCAATAAAAAATATTTGCGGTGGTCTTTCATGATCTCATTAATATATAATCATCATCATCACATCATCACAGCTCATATTTTGGGCTCAAACCTCCTATACAATAGAAAGGAAATTGATCTACTATACCACGCTGATTAAATGTGTATATAGGGCTTTATTTCGAATTTTGCTTCTTTTGCCTAGCTGTTGCATATTATGATTTCCTAGTCATCTTTTGCAACAACAAGTGTTAAATAATCAACAAAGATAAGTATTAAATAATCTTGTGCACAGAAAACCCCGAAAACAGTCGGTCAATAAAATAGGCGAATGAGAATGAACGAGAGATGAATGAGTTATGTTTGAATTAATTTACGGCGTTAATAATTTGTAACACACCAATTCATATAAGTTATTTAAATAAATAAATCCATATTATCAAGCCCCTTCAGATTGAATACCGAGTGACGAATCATATTGACTCTCATTAAATACTCGACTAAAGGGTGATAATCGAGAATTAAATCGATGGCCCGCATCGACTCCTAGTCTATGGTTCAAATTACTATATGGTTTATAAAAATAATGTAATAGGCTCTTATTAGTGGATTCACGGCTTATGCGGGTGTTTATTGTGACACTTTTTTTATAATATCAATGGGTTTAATTCGTGGAAAAGTTTGGTGAGTTTAATTTATAAAGTTTTTGATCTTGTGTAGTTGATAGTGACTTTAGTAGTTTAAGAATATACTTAATATATAATCTGGGCCTTTTACTAATAACCGCAGAAAGTGGTAATATTTTTATAACCGAAAACACTGTATGAAAAGGATTGTTGCATTGGGCAGCGGTGTTTTGAATAACAACAAGACGTACACGTAGGTACGTAACTTAATATCTATTACGGTTTTGTAGGAATAAGCTATATTGTCAAATAAGGTAAACAATATTCTAGTATAATATTAAATTAAAAAGTATAATACTTCAAGAAGAATTATTTCATAAGCAGGTTGCTTTATTTCGGATGTTTTTTCCTCGTTACTTTTTTTAGAATAAAATAAACTCATATTACACAAAATATTACACAGTTTTACAATTTATTTCAAGAGGAGAAAAAATCGTAAAACCACGTTCTAAATATTTGACAGTCTACTTAATTGAAAAGTATAGTTCAAAAATTATAGTTATAGGCCATAAGATAATATTCCGTAAATAATAGTTCATAAAATAAAATACCGTTTCCAAATCCATAATCTTTTTGTTGCAAGGAGGTGGAATATCAAACACGTAGGCGTGGGCGGTTGAGCAGATGTTTGCTTACTGAAGAAAGCCGATAAAGCCCGACAACAGACGAGGATATCCGAAGAATAGGCGATGTTAGTCATACAATTGTTATACATTACAAAAGTGTTTTGTTGTTGAATCCTATTAAAACGTTCCATTACATGAATTGGATTATAAATTCGATTTTTCTTTGTAATTATTAACTACGTCAATAGCTTTAGAAGAGCTTTAGCCTTGTAGAAATTAAATTTAACATCTTAATGTTTTAACGTGTATAAATAAAATAATTTTGATGACATTTTATGTAGTGTTGCGGAGGGAATGCTGGGTTGTACAGCAAGATTATGATAATCAGACCGGTCACGGAAGAACTCGGAAGGAACTCGGTACCGATGGTCGATCAACGATGAAGGAGAGAAGATACGGTGGATTATGGGGCCGCGCGTCACCCCATCGTCACCCTGGACGGAGTTGGACGGCATGTGAGCTGACCATAACCCACAAAAAAAAAAGACTAAGGATAACATCGTACAAATCAGGCTATATAACTGTATCTTTATAGAAATGTATTTCCTAATATGACCAAAAAGATCGTTTTCATTATTCTATTGTGTACTATAGATACTTAACCAAATTGAAAACATTATATACCTATATATTATTGTATATTAGTCGTATAGAAATAAAGGTAGTATGTCAAAAATGAGATTTTGGTTAGGCACACTTCATAATTATCTCAATTCTCACTCCCTTACATGTCACCTTAGAATAATAACGTATAGAAGGATAGTGTCAATACTTCGAACTTTCAAAATTTCAATCTAAAAATACTAATGGCGCGCAGACGATTACACACGTACACCACTATACAAATTATGAAATCAAATTTTGTTTTTATTAGCATAAATCGTCGAATTACCTTTAAAAGTAACGTTAATAATCTTTTTATATTTTTCAAATGTGTTGTGACACCATTTGAATGCACAAACCGTCATAATTACCTATTTATTTTTTAAGAGTTGCGTACGTACGTGCAGTACAATGACTTGTACATTACGGAACGGTTCCGGTGTAAGCTCCATTAGGCTCCAATTGAAATGCCTCACTTTTTGTGCGTGAACTTACCTTCTATACGTTATTATTCTAAGCATGTCACATTATATCCGTGTGGTGACGGACTAAGAACGCAATGCGTTACCACTTGCGCGCGGTGTCGTAAAAAACGAGTAAGAAATATAATATGCATGCAACATCTGTTCAAGAGAAGGAAAACTAGAAACAAAATCATATGGCAACACTTCTGACCAGTGTGGTATAATAGGTCATTTTCCCTTCCACGGTGGAGGAGTCCTGTGCCCAATAGGGGGACATATGTATATGGGCTGAGATGATGATGTGTCTCACTAATGAGCTCGCGCCTTCTCCAAGATCACAAATTGCCGGATTTGATTCTATACGATACAGATAAGATATATATATAAAAAAAAAATAAGATTACCCTACTTGGCAAATATTTACCCTTAAAATATTTGTTACTCAAAAGTATTTTAGCGTAACATCCGTGCCGATTTAATCTTGAACGGCTTTACAATAAAATAATCTTGTAAGGAGATCGGAAATAGCGGAGCAAATTTAGCCACCACAATAGGACCGTGGTGTTTGTCACCAAGATTTCAATCTTTGAGAGTAACACCCCAAGCCCTTATCTAGATAAGAGATGTATATTTACGTTCTTAATGGTTAAAGTAATACTATAGTAAGTTACACATACAGGAACACAATATGTGCTCGCAGTAACGATTTTATTCTTAGATGCGATCGGAAAAGATATAAACATAGATTACGTTTAGAAACTTGTTTAGTTAAATTGACATTTAATGCACTGTTTTAAAATTTAAAGCGTACATTTTTATGTTAAATTCAGTTTACGTATCTAGCAATCAAACTAATAAAATCACCCATTTCTGTATTATTCTTTTATTGGCTTTTTATTGCTTTGTTGAATTTAGGAGTAGGTATCTACTGGTTATGAGTAATGAATATTACCTAGTACAGTTACTACAATCAAAGTCCTAAATCTTTACAATTCGTCGGTAAAATGATACAGAGAAGTCACAAAGAAAAATATTCGTATAGCTTTTATGATAGATAATAACATCGAAAAGTATTAAATTCAAAAGAGTCCCAACAAAAGATCAATAGACACAAATTGGACGTCCATAGACACGTGTCCGAATTAAAAAAAAAAGATATGGCCAGCTAGCTTTATTTGAATTAAGAATTGCTGACGCGAAAAAGGATAGGTCAATTTCAAGACTTAATACATATGTCACACGGATGACTTTACCGTAACTGGCACATTCGAACTGCATGTATACATTGGTAAATATTACAAATAGCTTCAAATGGTGCGAAAAGTGAAAAAATGTGACATTTTAGTATTGTGAAATAAAATTTTAAATAAACACCTTTTGAGTGGGCGTTAGCGCGAGTATTTGTAAATAGGTTTTTGTTGATATTACAATGAGATTTTATAACAACTGTTCCAGCAGGGGTGTTTGACAATTGCGTAATATTGCCACGTGTAAATTTAATAGTGAAATGTAATGAATGAAAATAAAAAATGGAATGAATGAAACCTACATGTTCGTATAGAAAAAATAGGTACCTTATTTGGTGCGATACGCTATTACGAATGTTGATTTTTAAATAAATAAATTAAGAACTCAAGACATTATCGATTCTGGTAACAGATTCAATATAATAAACGTTGGTAATATTATATGCCACCAAAATCCTACAATAACAATATGTCTCTTCTTCGCTTCTGCGGCATTTTTATTCATTTTATTTATTCATTTTTAAATTTTGAGGGCCGTACTGCCGTAAAATCACGCAAATGGTGCTTATGAAGTGATGTTGCCAATACGACGTATTAAAGAATGTACTATGTTTTACTCCAAAAAAAATACTGTAAAGAAAATATCTATTGAACCTTGGTTGGTTTAGAATAAATTAAAATTGAACGACCACAATGGAGTTCGACGCAAATTAGATTTACCAAATACGTATTAAGAATATGTTGCTTCCAATAGCACATAACTTTCGTTTAAGTTGGTAACATAATACCATAAAGGTGCGTGCACATTGGCGCGGTATCGCACGATCGTGCGACATAAACAACGCGGCGGGTGGCGCTACCGACGCGGGACTTCAACCTGAGACTTTACGATGTCACAAAAATACTTGCTAGCTACCGAACCGAATACGCTTACGGTATATTTGTTCTGAAATTAACTGATCAAATTTATTATATAGAATGTTTTTTTTTGGAATTTTCATTTCGTACTAAAGAATAAATTAAGTTAGCCAGGGAGGGTTTTCATGATATGAATTAATAAACAAATTACATGCGTATGGTAACGGAGTAAGAATATTATTCACCTCGCCCTATCTTGTATGTGTCGTAAAAGATGACTAAAGGATTACATATATCCTTTGACACACAATTGAGATATATATGTTAGAAAATGAAAACTCGAAATAAAACCTTGAACTAACTCATCTGACCAGTATGATATAGTAGGTCAGTTTCTCTCCTATCCAAAAGGAAGCTCGAGTCCAGCTGTGGGACGTATATGAGCTGAAATAAATAATTAAAAAAAGATGATGATGAAATTACACAGAATATTTATTAGTGGATTGTATAAACATATTATGTTGCAAGGGCATCAAATTAAAAATACTCGGTGTAATAATTCATTAGACTTTTCTGGTTACTTTTTTACGTTACAAGTGCGACGAAATTGTTTTATAATGTTTGTATATTATGTAACCTAGATAGTTCTTTTAATATGTAGCAAATAGCTCTTGGATTTAAATTAATATTGAATTAAAAAAAGAATATTCCGCCGCCAAGTACGAATAATCTTTATCCCTATCTTAATCGTGGGTTTCGTAAAAGACGACTAAGGGATATAAAAGGTTTTAACAATTGTGCAAGAGAAGGAAAAATCAAAATAAAACCCTGTACCAACATGTCTGATCAGCCATTTCCCTCCCATAGTGGAGGAGGCTCGAGCCTATTAATGGGACGTATATGAGCTGTGATTACAATGACGATGAAATGTATGTTTATGAAGCCTCTAGTGATCAAGCATTTATTCCTAAAATTGCGGTTGTTGTCTTCCAAAACAAGTTGTATTGTATGGCAATTTAATAATACATATTTAATTATGCAACATATTTGGCCAGGAGCCAGTTAGTTAGTTTTATTAGGTACTTGTATTAGTTTCCAGCCGCTGAAGGCTTGTTTGAGTTATATATAGGTATATATCCAAATTTTAGCATCGTTTTTGATTTTACGTGAAAAAGGGCGACGTAAGTATAAAATACGAGAGGACTAAATGGTTACGAAGTTTTAAATTATTCGCTATTTACTAACTATAAGTAAAAATTTTATAAGTGTGAAAGATAGTTTTTAATTTATGAAGTACAAACTTAGGTAGCTTAGGTTTTGCTTATGAAATCATGCCCTTGCAAAGGTAAATTTTTACCACTCCCTATTTTCACATGGGAGTTGTAAAAACCGACTGAAGGGTTATCAGTAAAATAGCTGCACGCTTCTGGGAAACTTATAACAGCAACCGCGATCACCTTCATCACCAGCCTTAGGTGGGCTCTGGGTGGATAAAGTGTATTTGGAATCAAAAGCCTAAATTACGCAGACGTATTATTGAGCCTGTCAAGAAATTGTCTAGATATGTAAGTTTGGAACTATTCCAGGCAGACGGTAACAGATTCAAAAAGTTAATATATAAATAATAATCACTAAAAAACCAATTTTCTGTCCGGCACAGATTATATTTGGTGTCACTTAACGAAATAGCTTGTTGAATATAATTATTTCAACAAAAGAACAATGCAAAGCTTCCAACTAGGTTACAGTGTCACACTCACGACGCACAACACTTGCACGGATACCACAATGTCACTGATAGTGACAGACTTCTCAGGTCTGAAGTTCATAACTTCATAATGGCGGGATGGCAGCCATGTCAAACGTCAAACGGAAATGCGGTCCCACGCTAGTGTGTACCCACCTTCAGCTTTCTATCGAATGAAGATATAATAATCATTATTAGACTATTAATTAGTCTATTACTTATTTAAATAACTACTAAAGTTAGCTTTTAAAAATACGATGGTGTTATAAATTTCTGTTTAAAATGCATACCAATTTAAAATGGTTTTTGATATTTTAAAGATATTTTCTTACATGGCTGGTATTACTGGACGTAATTGCTTCATTTTTTAAAGAATTTTAATGGCATGCTTGCTAAGACCTCCATGCTTTAGATTTTGATGAAAACTTGTATAAATATTGTTGTCCACGTGTTGATGGAGTAAAACTACAACTCATCACCCTCTAGCTTACTTGTGGGTATTGTAAAAGACGACTAAGGGATATAATATGCATATAAAATCTATGCAAGAGAAGGAAAACCCGATATAAAACCCTATACCAACACGTCTGAGTAACGTGGTATAGTAGGTCAATTTCCCTCCTTCATTATCGTCTTTTACGGTAGCCACGGGCAAGAGTGTGGTGAATTGTATTTTTACTCCGTTACCACACGGAGAATTTACAGTGGATTTCGGTTATAACCACGACGGACCACTTTAATGTCGTCGCTATATCTGGAGGTCTCTATATCCGAAATAATTATATTAACACTTTTTTTTTAACAGTAAATTTACGTCTAGGAACTATGTTCACAATTTTAAGAAACACTGTTTACTCACTGGAAATTGGCTACGTAACTGATTCATAATTTTAACTTCGTACACATGCTAAGTAACCCTACACACAAACAAAGCAATTGACCATCTGCGAATGTAAACAAAGGATAACCCTACACATAAACAAAGCATTTGACCATCTACGAATGTGAATAAAGGACAAGAAAGCCTAATAATTAAAGCTTATGAATGAGTCTTTGTTCCTTTGCCGACTCAGTCGCAACATCTGCAAGCAATTTCTAGGAATCTGACCCAAATAATTCAAAAAACAAGTCGGTATACCCGAATTCGGCGTTATATCCGGAGTCGCTATTGCCGAATGTATTTCCTACAAAGGATGCTTTAAATTCTAGGGACGTAAGTTCGGCGTCGCTATAACCGAAAAGTCGTTACAATCGCGGTTATTATAAATGAAATCCACTGTACATATTTCGCACTATTACTGCAAATATTAGTACTGCATATAATATAATATACTGGGTACAGTTACAGGTACAGTTACATATATGTACTTTAAGCTTTCGGTAGAGCCTGAACTGCCTGAGAAAGGTCTCGAAAAGCCTAGCAAAATATCTGTACAAAACCTTAACATATTTTTTACACGAATATATAAAGGAATTTTTAATGTGGTGGATGAGGTAAAAATACAAATTGCAACCCCCTCTCTCCCCATATATCTTGCCTGTTGATGTCATAAAAAAACAAAGGAATTATATATATAAGATATATATAAGATATATATTATACATATAAGATTTATGAAAACCAAGGAAAACTTGATTTAAAAATCCTCTATCAACTTGTTTGAACTGAATAGTTTAATAGGTCAATTTCCCTCCCAATATGGAGGAGGCTTCAATCTAGTAATGGGACTTATATGGACATTATATTAATTGTATTAGAAAAAATAAACCGTTATAGACATAATGGTGAAGGAACAGAGTTCTTACTAAAAACCGCGATAATTTTTTGTACCTACATATCTTGTACCCGTTGGCAAATAACATCCGAAATGTCGTTTACCTATCAAAACTGTTTACTATTAATTTAAAATCTAAACGGAAATTTTTATTGGATCTTTCACACTTGATAAAACGTTTTTATTTCTAGTATTTGATTATTACACGGCAACACATCGAATAGAAAGTTTATTGCCACTATATTGATAATATAGTTAGGAATTTCATATGTTCGTCCCAACCTTTTGTAATCAACAAATAAGTTTTACACTAAAAGCAGAATTTATTAAACATATATTATACAACTAAATTACTTTTACCATTTAAGCACGAGCACTATTACTCGACAATCTATTAGACTATCTTCTATTTGACACCGTTTAACCATATTAAAATGTGTATGTGTATTCAATAAAGATACTAAAATGTATATAAATTATCTATTTAATCAAATAACTCTATGTTAAAACTTCAAATCGCCTAACGATTTTGCATAAACTATTAAGATTACAACCCTAGGTTATTGAAAACAAAAAAAAAACCGGTAACTGTCAAATGCTATAAAAATATTTACATAGATTCTAAATTACGTTTATTAAAAATGCGGTTACATAAGATAAATTCGAAATAAGAATCTTAACATTATCTCATAGTAGAATGAAAAGGAACGCAAGTTCTGTAGGCTGTGAGCTCGTAGCAACGTCGCATCGTATCTTCGTGATAACATTAATGACGTCGTAAACCTGTCTCGCATCGCAAGAAAGAGATAGAAACAACACAGATACGCGAGAACGCGGAAGAATTAGCCTTCACTAACGATGGAGTAAATCACCTGTTAGGCTGGATCCTTCCTTTAGTACTTACTGAGATTAAATTTAAAGTAAACTTAAATCACAGGACGCGACGTATAGAAAACTCGTTTACTGCTTCCGTCGATAAAATATTTAATGTCCAACGATAAAATTATTTGTAAAAGCCGCGTTTGTGGATTTTATCATGCAAATTCTGAATGGTATATTAAAATAAATTTCTTCGAACATTATGATACTGAAACGTTTCCATTTAATACGTATAAAGGTATTTTAGGTGTTTTGTATAATAGCATCGGTTAATTATTCCTCCATGTACGTCGGCCCATCTGGGCGTGTTTAATTTGAATAACAAAGCAACCTGACCGCGCGGTTGTGGCGGAAAAATGAAAGATTGACACACACTCCTGTATGGAGGGAGTCACAGATTATGTTAAAGAGTATTATGTTATAATTTGACACCTCTTTACATTTTCATAAAGCTTGGTAACAACTGAATTGTTCCAGAATAACATTTATGTGCTTACTCTAAAGGGTAATATGAACTCGATGGAATGTATTTAGATTAAGTGTACACAAAGATATGACTAGTTTGACTATGATCTAAAAGGCAAATATTAACTATAACACTAAGTTATACCACTACGTACAATAATAATAACCAAAACAATATACTTGTAAGTAATATTGAAGGAAATGATTCAAGGTAAAGGATAAGTAAAAAAGAAATATTTGTTTTATTTCAAAGAATAACCAGTTTTAATTTTTTGGTTTTTACACACTATTAATACCAAACTACACGCATAAATAGGGCGTTAATTAATTTTGATCAACCTGTCAGTATCATAAGTACTTACGTCATTTTCGTATAATTATTTATCGACTGACTGAAGTCAACAATTCAGGTTTTGGGGTTGATATAGTTATTTATTATTAAGTACAGCAATTTTATCTTCTACAGTGAAATAAAACGGGCATCAGTTAAATGAAGATCCTATTAAAAATCCTCTTGATGAAACTTAGGTTCTTAATTATAAGAACGTAAATTCTTCAATTTTTTTTTTTTTAAAGTCAACACCCTGCACTAAGGAAATAATCCTTGTATTTCGGGGGACTTTACAAACATATAATTAACGGACACAAATTACATCCAGACTCAGAACAACAATATGTGATTCGCACAAAGTGTTGTCCTGCGTGGGATGCGAACCCCCGACACTGGCGCTGTAGGTCGCTATCTTAACCACTACGCCATCTGTGCAGTCCTGGTGTCCCATCCTAATTATTTTTCATTGACATTTACTAATTTTGCCGCGACTTTGTTTGCGTTAATGTAGGTTTTGTCAATAATTTTTTTTATTCCTCAAAATCTGTTATTACTGAATAACAGATTTTTTTTGGTTAATTTTAGCATTGTAATCCTAAAGATTTTTTTGTATATACTATTTTAAGAAGATCGGTTTAATAATCAAGGCGAGAAAACCTTACACAGAAACTTAAATTCTCATTTATAATATTAGAATATTGGGCATTTTATTTCTCATATCTACATTAACATGAAACGTAAAGCTTTCATCATAAAACACATATCACATAGCCGCTAGGGATTTTTTTGATGAATGAACACATCAGAACGGGAAGCATTGAGTGATGGGATACAACAAAGGGCCGATCTTTGCACTTTGACATTCGCGGTTTAATCACGTACTACACGACGATGTAGTAGCGATCGACCGAGATCAGTGCACACTTGACACCGCCGATAACCACTTGACAAAGTCACTTCGCTCGGAAGTACATGCAGCTTAGCCTATTGTCTAAAATGTTGAGACTTTATCGAAGCATCGAACGCACCACAAAACTTTTAATTTACAAACAAAAATGTTATAGGCATTGTTCGAGCTTAGATTAGAATCAGATCAGTTAAGTAACGACATAATTGTTGCTCAATTTAGAGATTAGTGGCGATTATTGCCCATTGGGCTTAATCTATTGTGTTTTATAATGGAAATTAACAAGAGCTTTTTGTATGATATAATTTGAACTGATTAGGTTGCGTGCATGAATTGTAGGTTACAATGGTTCCTATTCGGTCTAGATACGAATAACGATTGATTTTGACTAACGAATATAGTAGAAAAGAATGAGACTGCGTCTTTTTTATGTTGCTATTTATCTAAATTTATCAATCAATTGATCCTTAGAAAAAAGAAATAAAGTTTGGTTAGGTAATCTGTAATGGAATTCGAATTTAATTTCAAAGTGTTGACTTTTGACTATCTGTCAAAGCGTTTTGTTATTGCATTACCTACAAGAAAGTAAGGGTTTGTGACATTTTGTATTTTTAGGTCATCACGACCATTTGGCTCTAAGGTGGACTATGGTTAAATTATATTTAGACTAATCAGTAATATCGCTTTCTATTAGGCGCCACGTCTGTCTATAATCGCAATAAAACTAAAAATATTATGAATATTCTGCTTTGTTTCATTACGGGCATAAAAGGCTGTGCAGCTTTGACAGTTCCACTCGTTCCTTTTTCAAATTCAAATATTACAAACAAAATGTGACTACAATGAAACAAAAAAAAATGTATTTGAATAGAGAATGTTGGACACTGACGCACAGTTTCATTTCTGACATTGTGACACTTAGTGGTTAGCTGGATACGACTGTACATGGAACGGGAGGGCTACTGTCCGAGTTGGAAACTAGTGTTGGGTGTGGGTTGTCGATGTTTTGTAATTTAATAAAAACTATTTATTTTTGATTTTTATATGTTTTATTACGCTATGATGTTTATTTTCTTTTTCCAATTATTTATTTTCTTTTTACAATATAGGTTTAGATATCAAAAAATAAGAATATTTAAAATCAAAGGAGAGGAGATTGAATTAAAATAAAATTATTAAAAGGTAACTTTTATTGATGAACGATGACACTCCATGTATCATCTTGCCCACGGATGTCGTAAAAGACGACTAAGGGATTCAATAAGCATATAACATCTGTGCAAGAGAAGGTAAATTTGAAAAGAAATCCTATTCCAACACGACCTGCGTAGATCAGATTCCTCTCCTATTGTGGAGGAGCCTAAGCCCAGAGGTGGGACATGTGTGGGCTGAGATGATGATGATGATCACCAACTCTTCCTTTTCTTCTTCCATTCTAAGGTATGTAAAATCGCGACAGGATGTGCAAATGTCGAAATAAAGCCCCATGCTAGCCTGATAAGCCAGTAAGGTGTTATAAGTCAGTTTTCCTTATTTGGAGGCTCATATCGAACACCAAAACGTACATATATAGGTTGCGAAGAAAAAAAATATGCGTATAACTATTATATTTCTCAAATAAAATTATATCGATCAGTTTGGGAGAATATCGACAATATTGTAAAAGCGTTTCTCCTAATTTATAAACTAGTCAAAGTATACAAAAAAGAAGATCATCCCTAGCCGCTGACGAAGTGAAATAAAGCCAGGCTTCTCGACCGAATGGAGTGAAAAAAATTCAGTTCAAAAAGCCACGGGCCGCTGCGACCGACAAAAAGTCGCATTGTTGTCGCTAGTATATCATGACATGTATGTATATAGCATGCGATTTTTTTCAGACTACTCTGTCGCTTTTTATTATTTTTTGACGTCTGTCTAGCTTTATCTTTGCCAACCAAAAGACTATAGACTACGGGTGCCCTAAATATTAATCTATTGTAAATAATAGAATAGTAAAAATTATTTATATTGACTTTAATATACTATATAATGTTCAAGGACAATATGGTATTCTGGTATTTTCATTGTCTATGAAGAGCTTTTAACTGAATGGCAAGAAAGATGGGATTCATCATCGAAAGGCCGTCATCTTAATCTATTTTTTTCATGCGTCCGGGAGCGCCTGGAGAAGATGTGGCTGGAGGTTGACCACTTTGTGGCCCAAATTATAACTGGCCATGGCAACTTTAAAAGTAAATTATTTTCTTTTAAACTCGTACCTTCACCATTATGTCAATGTTCCACATCTGGCCACGAGTATGAACAATCAGCACATCACATTCTCTGTGAGTGCGATCTCTGGCGAAACGAGCGTATCCTTATGTTAAACAGTTTGCAAGTCACCTGTGGGGTAGTATACTATACGGATCTTGTAGCAACTCGAGAAAATTGCCGTGCGTTCATGCGTTTCTGCCATACCTACTGTAGCAATCAATCTTAACGCTCACATACATATATGTAGGCCCCGTTAAGCTCTTCCGTATCCGTGGTGCCGTACTGTTGCGCTTATCGTAGCTGTACACCTCTTTACTTATTGGCTGACTAGTCATTTTGTTTTTCTGTCTCCCGCTTTGCCTAGGAGGGAAGTGGAATCTCTCTTTTCAACTCCTCCTCTTTAATCTTTTCTAATTAAATTTGTTGCCCAAGAAAATTAAAATCATATCCCGGGACTGCCTGAGGGTCAAACCTCGGTGTCATTTATAGAGACCATTGTGGATCCTGGTTTACAGGAGTTACAATGGTGGGAATGTGTGGTGGGATTAGTAACAAAAAAAAAAATAGTATGGTATTCTACTTATTTAAATTCAAGAGTACATTTTAAAAAACATTATAGAGAAGCAGTTCTTTCTTGCACCATATACGTCAAAGTATAACGGTTATGAATGATATATGTACGTTTTATTTTAAAGCCTTTGCCATAATAAGAGCAGTACATGCGGGCAATACTAGTTGTTATAGGGTTTGTTAACACTTCTCTTGCAGTTATGTTTTCTGGTTTTGTCACCAGTTGTCTCATTAGACATTACACATCAAATAAAAATGTCATGACAAATTATCTTCTCCTTCTTGAGTAATGGCAATAAGCTACAATTAAGAGCTATTGGTGCCAGTCGAGTTATAATATATATTCTTCACGTCTTCAGTCTTCGTCTTTTAGTCTTAGTCATTACCATGGATTAGGTGCTGAGAACCAATCCATGGTTCCTCTGGAAATTTTGGCAGAACATAAAAATGCACGCAATTCACTATTATATCCTATTCACTATATTTCAACATTTTGTCCGCATTGTATTACATAAAATATCAGCAAAATTATTTAATATAACACAGTAAAACATTAAAACAATGAAAAAAAAAAATATAAAAGCGCTACATGAGATTTTGACATTCCGGTCAAAAGTCATGACAAATTATAAAGATAGCTCTCAAATTGCAGTTCTTTGGACGCCTTGTCATTTGTCATAATATTTTATTTAATTTAAATATTTTTAAATTGAAGTCTGTCTGTTGTTATAATGCATAATGAAAAGTTCTTTAAGATACGGTTATCTCTAGTTTTTATTATAAAAGTGACAAGCAAAGCATTCACAGTTAGTGAGATAAGATTATTTGGATATTATAAAATAAGGCACATCAATAAAATTCCATAAGAATTGTATTTCTATGGTATAATCGTGCACTGATACTCCATTCAAGTAATTTAAAACGAAGGAACATTAACAATATAAGCAAACCTAATGCGCACCCTCTAAAAGTGAACTGTAAAAACCGTAACTCGACACTATGGCAGCCCTCATTAACCATTAAATCAAATAATAAAAAAATAAAACCATTCCAAATTGGAATCAGAGTTCGAATTTTGAAAATTAATAAAAATGTCAAGCGTGACTAAATATAATGACGTCAGAGAGGCAATGCGGGCTTGTAGATTAAAAGGCGGTAATAGAATTGCAGTAGCGTAAAAAGAGAAAAAAATACCAGTGTCGTCACACCCTCACAGAGTAGCGTGGGGTGTCAGTGCGATTCAGCACTTTTACAGAATAAGCTTAAACGTTGAAAACCCAATTTGACGGCTCGATTAGCACAGTTGGGTTTTTGTTCATATCATATGATTGATTTCGAACTGTACATGACTTTACATTAAATAACACTATACGGTTTACTAAAATAAATCTAATCTATTTTCAGTAAAAGTATTATAAATATTAAAAGAAGTGTCAAGCACAAAAATCATTACATACGATTTCTTTTATCTGTCTATCTCTTGATAATTACCATTTGTGTATCCATGGTTTGATGAAAATTCTACCTAAATGGTAGATTTTTTTGTGGTAGAATGGTTAAATTCAGAAGAGTACAATCCCATAACCTACCGTGCTGTATTATTGCCATTTGAGTTGATCACCTGTACCGAATCCTTATAATACCCCTACTTTTGGAACTGTGGTTAAAATAAATAAAATACTTTGTGGTAACGGCTACAAATTTTACCAGACCATATTTCGTTAGATTGCGACGAGGACACGGCGAGGCATACGCTCGAGGCCGGCGCCGCTTGGGCCACGCAGCGCCGTGAACTCGTCGCAATCATCGGTGCCGACCTGACGCTGCCGGCCATCGCTAGGGCGATGGTCGACAGCGTCGGGAATTGGGACGCAGTCGCAGCCTTCTGCGAGACAGTGATCTCGCGGAAGGAGGCGGCGGATCGCCTGCGCGAGGAGCGCAGCCTCGATGAGGAGATCCGCCGCCGGCGACTGCGCCGAGGGGCCGACCGCGTGAGGAAAGACCGACGTCCTCTCCGAGGGGGGGACGTCGGTCGATGGGAGGGTACCCCAAGTAGGGGGTATTCCGTCGGGCCGGCCACTGATGACAAGTTAACTCTGCTCCGGTGGTCGGCCCAACGACGAAGGCGACGTGGTTTTCGGGTGGGTTGCGGGAGTTGCGTACTTAAGCCCCTCTGTCGCCCCGGACGGAGTGGTGCGGAGGCGCGCCGACCGCAGCCCACCCACAAAAAAAAAGAAAAAAAGACCATATTTTGTTCCTGGGTATCGTAAAAGATGACAAAAAACATTATATTGACCTGGGCTAACTCCATCTGATGCCGCCTGGTCGTCAATTACATTCAACGTCAGATAAATACCCGGTCGTAAAACTATTGCCAATAATTTTTGCAATGTGTACTATAAAAGAGGAGTACATACATATTGGGTTGATCCCAAGTAATTAAGAGCAGGGTGATGATAGTTAAAATAAATAATAAAACATCTGTCTGTTATTACATATTTCAAGCTGTTACACGGTCCGAGGCCGTACTATGGCCGATACAGTAAGTCGTGCATAGGACGACCATTGTACTCAATTCGGCTCCCACTTAATTGTTTTTAATTCGCCAGCGCCGTATTGTAAGTCTTTTAATTACGCCCACGACGAAGCGCTAATGGTTCCGTCGTGCAAGTTTCTGCCGATCAAGAAACTCCTTTTGTTAAATTGTACACTTCAACCCAAGATGCGTTTCAGATAAATCCCTGTGTGGGCATAACCATTAGTTTTTAGTACTAATTATGGGTTTTATAAAGTGATTTAATGTCGGATTTAGATTGTAAGTATTCTTTTTTATTATTTGAATGTGAATATTATTTTGATGTTAACGACCTTGTGAACATGTTTTTATGGATAGATTATTTTTTTTTTTATGTTTGATATGACACTGTTAAGAGGATTTTTATTTTAAAAATAACAATTTTTTGTATCATATTTTTTACATTTGATGATGGAGTAAGAATACAATTTATCATCACCTAGCCTTTGGGTGTTATAAAAGACGATTAAGGGATATAATATGCATGTAACACCTTTTCAAGGAAAGAAACACTATGTCAATTTGTCTCACCAGCGTAGTATAGTAGGTCAATTTCCCCATATTGTGGAGGAAACTCAAGCTCATCAGTGGGACGTATATTATATTATTATATGGTATTAAACGTAACGTATATGGTATTAAATAATGAAGTTAAAAAATCTATTATTGCTTTAGAGTCATCATTGTCATTCTGAATTTCTTCGTTCACTGACGAAGGTCTTTTTCATAAAATAGTAGGTACATGTCGCGTTCATTCTTTAATGGAATTGTTGCTACGAATGTAATTGCCATGCTTGGCAAGCAAGTTGGCGATTGTAGAAAGGTGTTATAGGTATGTTTTCGATTAGGACACTTGCGCATTCGCCTTATGAGACTTCAGCCGATTTTTTCAACGCCTATATAGGCAATTAAGGGTTGACGACTACTATATTCTTATCCCGTCGTCACACGAATGCTTTAAAGTAAATTTGAAAGCCAGTGTCTCATTCTTGTAGTAGCTTTAATCTCTTAGTAATTTTTTAAGATGTGCACAGGCAAGAAATGGAGTGGTGAATCGTATTCTTACGTCGTTACTACAACGAAACACTGGGCAATATTACCATTTATATAAACTGAAGTAGAATTTTCTTTTCCATGTAAAGAGTTTGGCATTGATTGTACAAAACCTTTGTTAGAGTTGTACCGTCCTCATTTGGTTAATTCAGCGTATGTTCAGCCGTTCAATTAAAAGTTAAAAGAACGAGTGAACGAACGACGGAAATCACGACCCGATATTACAACAATGATAGTTTTTTAATGAGCTTATGTAAAGTCACTGTCGTAATTGTTTTTAAAAGTTTGAAAAAAGAATCTGGAAGACCTATGTAACAAAACAAATTATACTGGCATGAGTTTTTTTTTGGAGATTTTGCCCCAGTTACCTTTATGCCAAATCTTTATTAATTAACAATTCACTTAAAATTAAATCCATTATCCTTCAGTAAGTCAAATGTTCGCCTTTTATAGTGCCATGACTATACCTACTGCAACGGCAACATTTGGTAAATTTGAAGAAAGCATGTTTTCGTCGTATTTGTAATTAAGTAAATTTTTAAATTTCATCTACCTCTATTTATTCTCTTTTAATTCTTTGAAAGCCTGCATAAATAAATACGTCCTTGTACAATGGAAGTCTTTAAAAACATACAATTAAAGTGACACAAATTACAGATAAACTCAGAATAATTGTTTATGAATTGAACGAAGAATTGCGTGCAAATAGAATTTATGACATTTAGATCCAAACTCATTATTTTAACGCACTTACTATAAGGTCGTAATTTATATGAATGAATAATTAGATAGAGCGTTACAATAACTATTAAGTACAAATAAACCTATCCAATAACAAATTAAAGCCACCTGTTCATCCTATCTCGATATTTGACACTCGATCAAATATCTCCGTTAACCCCATTGGGGATGCCAGCCTAAAGGATAACCCACCGAATAACTAAAGTGTGACAAGCCGCAAACTTGTAACCCTAAAACAGGGTGCGACCCTCCGGTCGGGAGACCGCAATCTCGTAACAAGCACGACTTTTGGCTTCACATACGATTGACACATGAATGTTACAGATAGGATAAGTCTTGTGATTGCACAAGACCATATGGAAATCGTTACATTCTTTTAAACTAATCAATAGACATTTTGCTCGAACTTTTTTATCTTTATATTTTTAATCGACTTTAAAAAGGAAGAGGTTCTCAATTCGACTGTAAGCTTTTTTGTATGTAAGTTACGCGATCATTTCGGTATTTTTTTTCAGATGTGAATAGTAGTTTTAGAGTTATCCTTCAATTTAACCCATATACGTTTCACTGTTGGGCATGTACCTCCTTCACAATGCGAAGGAAATTGACATACTGTACCAAGCTGGTCCGACATGTTGGTATAGGGTTTCAATTCAAGTTTTCCTCCTCTTGCACAGATTTTATATGCATATTTAATCCCTTAGTTGTCTTTTAAAATACTAGTGTTAATAATAGTGGTAAATTATTACATTAAAACCTGCGAAATTAACATTTTAACACCATATCAATAATATTCTCACATTCGTGACTGATTTCATCAGATTTATCCGCAATCTACGTATGCATGTATGCAGTTTTTTATCCGTTACCCCTAGGGGTGTAGATAATCATATCTGCACACACGTCACTTGAGCCGCCGCGACACGTCGAATTGACACCCCTACGCGCTCCCTGACCAGTAATCAATGGCGAAAAAATTTCGAGATTTGTGATAACTATTATTAAAATATAACTCAATATCACTATAGAATTCGTACAATGATGTAACTTATAACCACAACAGGATCGGCAAAACCAGTAATCAAATAACCCCATTCTTTAGGGCACGTGTCAAAATGGCGGCTTAAAAAAAAGTAGAAAATTACAGCTTGCCATTCTCGGTCGATTATTTGCGAGACAAAAAAACCGTGTGATTATTTGCACAAGGTATTAATCAAGTGTTTCAAACGGACGATTAACTTATAAATCCGCCATGATTGCGGCCACAGATGTCGTTGACGGCGCCGCTACTGAATTGCGCCCGCGCATATTTTATTGTGTTTTTGTTCGGACAAAGGGAACCGCCTACATTTACAAATATTTATTATTTTGATGTTGTTGTCAACTAGTTTGGCTTAATAATATAACAAGATTTTGAACTTTCGACACAGAATCAGACACAAATTTTTTTAGGCAAAGCACATGGCTTTGCCTAAAAAAATGTGTTAATAATTTATCCATTTTAAGCAAATGTAGACATTTGAGGCAATCTTCTTGACAATCCGGGCAAACAATATAATTAATTATGCCTAATAACTGCTAATGTATATAATTTTATTTATAACGAACCAGATTTTTTGCTTACAATACATTGAGTATCACAGCGATGTATCCCACCATCGCGACATACTAGATGTAATTTAAAATTAAAAATATTGTTCTCGTAAACATTTTTTTTAAATGCTAGAGTATGATAAAGGCGACTAAGTATGTAGATCTAATGTAGTAATTATTTGGCGTCAAGATAAGATTAATCAGGATCTCAAATATATTATGTTTCTTTATATTAAAGTTTACAGACTCCGGTCCTGTGTCGCCCGCATCTAACGACACCCAGCAACTCTCACCAGATGTCTGTCCACTTAGTTCGTCCTACACTGTGTTTGTCCGATACGTGGTCGCCGCTCGAGAACCTTTGGATACGGAACTCTAAAGCAAGATTACTTTGTCATCCATAGAGATATTATCTGAATAATACCGACTCGTTGATTTTGTGCATATTAGAAACTTCTATTTAAATTCATAATAATAAAGATTGTTTGATAGACAATGTAGTTACCTTATGAACTTTCTAAAATTAGCAACTTCAAGATTGGAGACAACGGCTTTTAAAATTTGCATCGAACATAAAAAAATAACAAAATGAAGCTTGTTTTTATACATCATCATTCTTCAATTTATTAATTACTTGTGGTCGCCCCATAATGTCCTCTTCTTACATCATATATATTACAAAAGTTTTTGTAAAAAGTTAGTTAATAAAGTTGTCAGGCATCTTTTACGACACTCGTTTACCATAAGATTTGGTAGTAGTAGCCACCTCTTACCTATTATAGATATTACTAGCTGACCCGGCGAATTTCGTAACGCCCTAATTTCTTTCGTAAATATAATTTCTAAATTGCCGAAAATATAGTCTCTAATGGAAGAACCATTACAGCTTTGTCGAGAAAGATTCCATAGTTTTGGTCGCGGCATTGTTAATGATGATTCAAAGAGAATACAAATTACTTATTATTGATTTCTGACAAAATTATAATTATCAAATTTTTAACCATACTTAACTATAGATAAAATTTCATTTAACTGTCATTTGCATTTTGTTATTACATATCAAATGGATGTAATTTGTGTCCGTTAATTATATGTTTGTAAAGTGCCCCGCAATACAAGGATTATTTCCTTAGTGCAGGGTGTTGTCTTAAATAAATAAATAAATAATAAAATAAATGCGTTTTTTTATACAACGTTTCATAGTGACTTGTATATTTGACATTTTATGTCACGTCACACGGGAACGTGATCGAACGGGATAAAAGAGTTATTGGCGAAATCTTGTAAACATCATTAAAAAAAGAAACGGGATAAAAATTATCCTATGTCCGTCTCCTGGTTCTAAGCTACCTCCGCACCAATTTTCAGCCAAATCGGTACAGCTGTTCTTAAGTTATAAATAGTGTAATTAACACGACTTTCTTTTTTATATATATATGTATATATAGATTAATATTGAAATCTCCGTTCACGGCTATCTTCCAAGGGAAGATACCCGGTCCCTTGGATGGAAGGCTTATATGGGGATATGGATCCAACACGTAGAGGCCTTTGGATTTTTCTTTTATTTAATCTAAAAATGGGATGGGACGGCTACAGATGACACTCCACATCTGCACATAACACTTGTGGACTGGCAACGGGAGGTGTAAAGTTGTCTCTCTGTTACTGGACTAAAGCTTAAGAAAGGACATAGGTTACTTTTTATCGCGACAAAATGGGTATAAGGGGTTAAAATAGGGGGATGAAATTTTGTATGGAAATTAGTCATTGTCGATGATAGAACCATGAATCTTTGTATTAAAGCACTTTTTAATAAATAAATATATATTCGTTATAGCGTTTTCGAAATTTCACTTGCACGAGGATGAAATTCAATGCTTAAAAAAACAAAACGCGCATAGCCGAAACTACTGGGCCTAGAAACATTATTTATTTACACGGTTGTTGTACACGATTTCTTGGGGTACACGAGCGCTAACAAAGGATTTTTGAAAAATCACTCCCTTAAGGAGGTGAAAAGAGTATAGCAGAAACCTTTATAGGAGAGAACTTGTCTTACTATACCATGCTGATCAGACGTGTTTGTATAGGATTTTATTTCTAGTTTTCCTTCTCTTGCACAGACGTTATATACGTATTTAATCCCTTAATCGTCTTTTACTATACCCAAGGAGAAGTTATTGTTACTCCGAGTTGTATTCTTACTCTGTCACTACACAGCCAATACTTCCGTGTATAAATGAAAAATTTTTCATTTGGCGTACGGCTTTGCGCTGACAAATTTAATTAATTCGTCCTTGTTGCGTGCATATTCATGTGGTCACAGCTCGTTAGGTCGTCGACGGTCAGTATTAACAATTCGCCAGGAGGGTACATTGAATCTCTGCTAATATTTATACTAACTATATTTATATTGGATATACATATAAACTTTTTCTACTGCATTTTAACTTCAATTAGATAAAAATTTGAAACGAAATGATTGCGTATGCTGGTTATCAGACGCTGTGGCTTACAATTTTTTTTTTTTATTTTTTTTTGGCAATGCTCAAGTCAAACTTGATTTTGCCGGTTAATTAGTTGTAGTAAGAGCATTAAAGTACGTTAATTTTTAAATAATATACTTATTAATCCGTTTGCCGTGTTATGCGGAGTAGGAAAACAATACACCTACAAAATACCTCATAGTATGCATATGTATCTAATATCTATGCAAGAGAAACCACAAAATGAAACACTATATCAACTGTCTGGTCAGCATAGGTCAAGCACAGGTTTCCCTCCTACCATGGAGCAGGCTTAAGCTCAAGAGCGGGCTATATATCAGACGATGTAATTTGTGCTCGATAATTGTAAAATTACGCAATATACGGAATAATGTATTTTAAGACACGAAACCTTACACCAATCCGTTGGACCAGCGTAGTATAGTATGTCAATTACCCTTCTATTATGCAGGAGGCTCGAGCCCAGCATTATGCAGGATCTATTATGCAGGATGCAAACGATATATCGATGTTTCTGAAACATTGATGTTTGCTATCGATGTTCATTATTGCGAAACATCGATGTATCGATGTTATTTTCTATGATGTTTTAACATCGATGTTTTGCCTGACATGTGTTTGAAGCGTATGGTCATTTAAGCAAAACTTGCGAGACAGTTTATTTATCAGAGTAAATGATTTACGTATGTACATTTTCGTAAAA
Source organism: Lymantria dispar (assembly GCA_032191425.1). Taxonomy (NCBI): domain Eukaryota; kingdom Metazoa; phylum Arthropoda; class Insecta; order Lepidoptera; family Erebidae; genus Lymantria; species Lymantria dispar. The sequence continues at coordinate 8,734,403 of CM063452.1, read as the reverse complement.
ACTTTTATTTTTAAACTCTGTTTCTAAATAGGCCTGCTGCAGTTAAGCTTGTAATAACTTTACTGAATAGAGAAATATATGTTAAATATAATTTATTTCCTCAACTCTACATCTCCTTTGTTCTAAAGACTCACCTATTAAATAATAATATTGTTACAGATAATAAATGTAGCTTGCATTTTAAAATTAGAATTGTTTGCACGATCGTTAAAAAAAAACATCGATGTTTCGATACATCGATGTTTGTTCTGAAACGTCGATGTATCGATACATCGATGTTTCTAGTTTTGATATTTGTATCCCTAGCCCAGCAGTGGGACGAGTATGAGCTGCGGTGTGTGGTGTGTTGTATTTTATCTTCTCTATAATATCAGTACATACACGTCCCATTATCGGATTCGAGTTTCCTCCACAATAGGATGTTAATTGATCTACTACACTACAAACAGATGCAGTATAGGGTTTTATGCCAATCTTTCCTTATTTTGGTTCAACAAAGTTAGTTATTAAGATTTTACTGTACTTCTAAACACCCATCTAGAAAGTGAATAGCAATCAACTATTCATACCGCAGTGCTGTCTACTACAGTTGATAGTCGATGTGCCCTTCGTATGTTCCTAATGAGCAAACAAACTCGAACATAACCGCTCCATAGCACTATTCATATTTGTTCTGTATCTCGCTTTGACATAATGTAAACTGTTGACATTTATGACGTTTTTGGCTTTGATATTTAGGTAGCTTTGGAGTTTTGACGGCAATGTGAAAATGTCATGCATAATTTTAAATTTTTATTAATTATTTTAATGTTTTACAGTATTATATATACAAATAAATAAAATTGAAGTATCTGTTTATAATATCAAAATAGTGCATTTTTTATGCGTAAAAACTCTTTCTTTTAACACAATACATAATGCCTGAAATTTAGTTTAAATATGTTAATAAATATTTGTCAAACTGTGTGTTTGTTTCTGGTAATCCTCAAAACAGCTGGACTGATTTTGATAATATTTTAGTACCAGAAAAAAAATGGTGAAGGTATTTTATCCTATTTTAGTCCTCTGTTTACATATCTTTTTTAACATTTATCAATTAATTACTTGAATATAGATATTTATAATTATTACACAAATAGGCAAAATAAATTCGTATCACATTTTTTCTAAAAATTTAATAACTAATTCTGAAAGATGTGATTCTTTGTAATAACGATTACTTGTTGGACGTGAAACATCTAGACCCGTGACCATGAGCTGAAAACTGTTCAAAACGTTAGTCTACATTAAATTCAAACGTGTTAAATCTGTAAAAATAGTTTTATTTAGATAATATTCGCGTAAACATCAGAAAACAAGACAGATTCGCTATAACAAGTGTTATAAGATTGAATACAATCTCGTTACGCCGTCACCTTCGCCAATGTGAATAATTAGCAATTCCCTTACAAAGTAAGAGCGTTGAGCGCGATAACTAAATCTAGGCTTAATAAGTTTCACGAGTTTGACGATAACCCTCGCGATAAGTCTGCTGCTGATAAAAGGCATTAAATGCTAGTAATTCAGTACAGATAGGAAGGAATACATTTAGGTGGTTATTTGACGATATTATCCAGTAACAATGTTTAATGATCTTTTCTGCGTTAAAAATAAGGAGTAAGAATAATATTTACCGCCCTTTCTTGCCTGTGGGTGTCGTAAAAGACGACTAAGGGATATATGCAGATAACGTCTATACAAGAAAAGAAAACCTCAAGATATTAAATACCCTATACGAAAAAGTCGGGGTACTCCCTCGGGGTATTCTGTTTGGCCGACCACTGAAGTCAAGGTACTCTGCACCGGTGGTCGGCCCAACAACGAAGGTGACGTGCTAAATGGGTGGGTTACAGGTCCGAGCGCCACCCCTCTGTCGCCCCGGATGGAGCTGGGCGGCGGGTGAGCTGATCGTAGCCCACCCCAAAATAAAAAAAAAGAAAAAGTCGGATCAGCGAGAGACTTCTGCCAAGCAGTGGGACGTGCCTATATGACTTGTGATGATGATAATGATTATTAAATCTACGTATATCGTCATCATCGTATCGGCTCATATACGTCCCACTGCTGGGCTCGAGCCTCCTCCACAGTAGGAGGGAAAATGACCTACTATGCCACGCTGGTCAGACGTGTTGGCATAGGGTTTTATTTCAAGTTTTTCTTCTCTTGCATAGATGTATGTAGCATATTGTATACCTTAGTCGTCTTTTACGACATCCACGAGCAAGGGAGGGGGCGGTGAATTGTATTCTTACTCCTTCACCCCACGGTAATATATTTTTTATGATAATCACATATTTTTTTATGATATTAATGATACGAATTTGCTTTTTATTTTAAAACGTTGAAGCATAATCTACCCTTTATAAGCACCTCGTAGATATTCTATCTGAAATAATTAGAAGGCCGTCATCCCCCGACATTTGGACAAACAGTGCCCCGCGGGGCCCGGGCGTCTTTTTATCGGCGGGGGACCGCAAATTTCTATTTGCATATCTGTGCACTCATAAATCTCCGTTTCACTTATTAGCGGTCTCCCTGGCAGGGTCCTTTCGACCCGTCGCAAAACAGGGTTAGTTTGACGCGATAGAAATTTTAGTACATATTTTAACATTAATTTATGCTTGTATTGGGGAACTTTTAAGCAGATTAATAAGGGTTACATATGAAATATACAATTATAAAGTAAAGCAAATTATAATATTAAAGTTAACATCAATACACAAAAAAAATAGCAATAAATTAGTTATGGTTTTTTGTGATCTCCCACATTCAATTATTGAAAATTAAAAACAGAGAGCCGTTGCTCAGGACACCTGGCAAATACATCGAAATTATTTTGTACAAGTATATATGCATAAAAGAACAGATTACGACGGGAACTAATATAGCATAAAGTGTTAATAAAATATTACGATTTTTTCCCACAAACTGATGGTTTTATTCAATAAATATTTATTTTCATTAGTATACCCTATAGGTTTGTGTTTAGGTTAATAATTTATTTTGAGCTCACTAGATGGCGCTGTACAAAATTCTAAAACAGGTTATGGTTTCGTTACACAAATGTACATATCCAAGCGTGGCGTTAACGCCACGCCAACGATCAGCTTCACCCTCGCCTATAGATGTTTCACATCAATAAAAGATACCAAGTGTTTGTTTTATATATATCAATATCTTGCTGTATGGTAATGGCTACGAAAACTGTCAACCCTTACATAGATTATAAATAAAAATATTTTTACGGATTTTATCGCGTTTATACGGGGTGTCTGGTGGCAGATTTATATTTTTAAATACGATTATTTCAAAAAGTAATAAACGGTGCGGAGGGAGGGGGGCATCATTGGAACTGCCGATTGTGCGGATTTGTCAGTCACGATGTCGCAGTGGTTGAGTGAGCATCGCGCGTTCGCTGTGGAGCCTTTTTTAAAAGTAATGATTCTTACGTAATTGCTTGTCGATGATTTTGTTCAAAGTTCGGTATTCGGTGAATACGTGATGTACCGAGTGTAAATTTAATTCGTTCCTGGGTGCAGAGATTCCGCGCAACTGCTTCGGCTATGAATGTCGCACGGCCAGGGCCCAGTCGATCTTCAAGGACTCCCGAAAATATTGAACTGGTTGAAAGCAGTTTACGTGAAAAGCCGCGACTTTCAATACGGAAAAGAGCAGCCTCACTGGGACTTCCAAGAGCGATTATTCATGAAATATTAAAAAAGGATCTGAAATTCCATCCTTTTAAAACTCAAATCGTTTAAGAACTGAAAGAAAGTGACTTTGATTTACGCAAAAAATTATGTGAAACGATGTTGGAGAGTTTTCGAACTGTAAATCCCATTTTTTGGAGCGACGAGGCTCATTTTCATTTAAACAGCCACGTCAACAGGCAAAACTGCCGTTACTGATCTCCAAGAACCCGCAACCCTCGACTGAAATATCAAAAACCATTGCATTGCTCCAGGGTAACTGTTTGGTGTGCCTTATCCACACATGGAATAATTGGACCATTTTTTTTAAAGTTCTCGAGGCCAGGCGACGAATGTCAACAGTGAAAATTATCGACGAATGATTACGGAATTCTTTTTGCCAAACCTGCGAGCTTATCTATCATACTCTTCACACACCTGGTTTCAACAGGATGAGGCGACTGCACACACAGCTAGAGCTTCAATGAATTTGCTTCGAGAAAATTTTCCCCAAAAACTGATAAGTCGCTTTGGGGATATCCCATGGCCACCGAGATCACCCGATCTAACCCCTATGGATTTTTTTTTTTATGGGGCTACCTCAAAGAGAGAGTTTGTAATGACAATCCCCAATCTCTTGTGGCTTTAAAGGAAAATATTCGTCGAGAAATCAGCTCAATTGAACCAAATTTCCTGCAGTGTGTGGCGCAGAACACAAGGCTCCGTTTTGAACAGTGTGTTCAACTCGACGGAACACATCTGGATGACATACTGTTTAAAAAATAAAATCCGCATTTCCAATCTATCGTTTAATACTCTTAATAAAACTTTGTGTCAATTATTACGTTTTTTATTTAATTTTGAAAATATAAGTCTGCCACCAGACACCCTGTATTTGTATTTTGTTAGCTAGACGTCGCCAAAATTTTTCAGGGTCATGAACCCTGAAGTTTTTTTGTCACGCTAGGGCTAAGGTATCTTACGTCCAAAAATTCATTGTTATTAAGGAAGCGGGTGTATTTAAATCTCTAGGATAACAATATCTTATTGGATATGAGACTCCTTAGTCCACGCGTGACCGTAAATCCTGAAAAGTGTTCCAAAGGCCGAGCAATCAAATATAAATAGAATAAAATCCGTAAAAATAGTTTTATTTTAAAAGTATTGAAAATAAAATACAAAAATAATAGAGAGGTGCCTAATCGGTAATTATAAAAAGCAGGTATTATAAGCGTATCCTTAACTAGTATTAAGATCAATGAGTACTTACGTATATATATATAAACTGCAGTTGAAAGTATCGAAGGCCTCATTATACTCCAAAATACTCCATTATTAGTGATGTTCTAGCTAGTGAACTGGTTACTTTGGGTGATATGTACTCAAAACAGAAAAGTGTGGTTAGTCATGTTAGAATTTTAATGAACCACCACCAAGAGTAACCTTCTACAGATGAATGCAAAGAAACTCACACAGAAACATGCACAAGCATAAGAATAGAAGCTAAAAAAACATGCACAGATAAGTTGAATAATGTTAAATATAAGTAATGTCTATTTTCATCAAAAATCTTCTTATTTTTAGATAAAATCTAATTCAATATACTTAACATAAACGTTGATTTCTAAATTTTAGGTAAGACCTAACTGAATATACTCGTACTTGATACAAGACGTTTATAAAAAAAATAATGTTAATCGATGTTAACACTTAAGATAAAAATAATATATAGCCTTGATATTTAATATTATATATTTTTATATTGTCTTAGGTGTTACCTATACTTTAAGAGACGTTGATGAAAATGGGTATTAGTTCTATGAAATAGTATACAAATTATTTTATATGGAATCGTATTTTAAGTCGAAATTTATGTACATTTATTGAGCTAGTCTACTAAAATACCTTTATACTGTATTTGTAATGAGGTATTCTTAGTAATTATTAGTATCTTTGCTTCTATATCAATATAGTTAATACCTGTTAAATATCGTAGAGTTCATCCTTTTTAGGAGCAAAAAATAAAAATGTATGGTGAAATTTGGATGAATTACCAGGAAAACGCACATCATCACTGGTCTAGCAAAATTATAAGAGCAACTGCGATTGTCAACCCACCTGGCAAGTAAGTATTATGGCGTCATCACCCCTTAGAAGGGTTTAAATCCAAAAGTGGACTTAGGCTTGTAGATGGATAAAACTAAAATATTACTATTAACATCTCTATAAATAAATAAATATTACGTATGACAGAATAAACGACCGTTTTAATGAAACACAATTCTAGAACTTGCGAACACTTTACCTGACAAAATTGACAATCTAGATTATCAATCTAGGTGAAATGGTATAACAGTTTAAGTATTTTTTTTGGCTGGCTATTGTGCGGCCGCATACCGTCCCTCCCGTCCGGGGTGACGAGAGGGGACACGCGCGTACCTATAACCCGCCATATTCCCTCGCCTTCACCATTGGACCGACCACTGGTACCGAATCCTTGACGTCCGTGACCAGCCTGGCGGGAAATCCTTTCGAATACCCTCCCATCCCGACGCCTTCCGGAGCGTCGCCCTTCGGTGGTCAACCTCTCTGTGGGTGACGGACTAATCCCCAACCCAGTCAACGTAAGTATGATAGAAGTCGTATAATCCGACTGAGGGATCATTAAGAGAATGGGAAGAAGCATTTTTATGGGTAAATAATAACACCAACTACGATGGCTAATTCGTCTGGCAAGTAAAGTTATTGTTTCATTATCTTCCTTGAGAATAAAGTATAAAGTACAGTAAAACCCGCTTAAGATTTCGCAGGAACCTGACCAAAAACGCGTCTTAGGCGGGAAAGCGTATTAAGCGGGAAAGGAAAAAACGTGCCATTATTATTTATTATATTATTATTTTGAATACCTACGTATTGAATTTAACATTTAAAAATTATCTAAATAAAATGTTGTTTATTTCCTTTATTTAATATACTTACTACTAGATAAATTATTAAATATTAAAAAATAAAAAGTATTTAAAAATATAAAAAAATGTTGTTTATTATTATTACGTTACTTAAAGTATCATCTAAAAAATCACCTATTTTAGTTTGACAAAAAGATTTTGAGGCATTAGCAATTATAAGATTTTCAACGTAATTTAATTTTCGCAGTGAGTCTTCGCTTTGATTCAAAGAAGTTACATAGCGTCTTAAATCATTAGCTGCTGATAATGCCTGGGCGTGTGACAAAATTGGAGTTGACTCATCTTCTTCTTGGTCAATATCACTTAGGGTCACTCGATAGTCGCCGGCCGCTGCCGCAAGGGGTAATATGTGTATTTGTGTGGCACGTGTTGGCGTATTAAACGGGATGACGATCGTATTAAGCGTTAACAAATGTATGAAAACATGTCTCAAGTTGCTGGGACCGACGCAAAATGGCGTATTATGCGGGAAATCGTATTAAACGTGATCGTATTAAACGGGTTCTACTGTATAAACATATTTAAGTGTGGTAATCTACTGGGAGAATGAGCAAACTTTTATGGGAAACAACTACTGTAAAGCCAACTACTCTGGCCAATGTAGTTATTATCCTTTTTAGGGAGGTCTATGTTTAACAATTCGACAGGCTGAATAATGGATTAATGGAATATTGTATAGATATATTACGAAATAAATATGTTAATAAATTGAGAAATTATTACGAAACAAATAATCAACCATCCATGTCTTTCATAACACTAAGACCAATCAATACTTTTAATCTATTCCTAATCAATTAGCTTCCGATTTCTTTGGCAATTGCGGTAACACGCATTTTCAGTTTATATTAACCGTGAAACGAGTACCTCTTACTGTCGTGACTTTCACAGTATCTGTGACTTCGTAACTAGTAATTGTTACTGTCACAGTTATAAATACTCTGAAATAAGATTAGTCATGAACGTAATTTTTCCACGCATACCATGAATTACAGGAAGCAAATGAGAAAGTCGTTCTGCGATAGCGAATTAAGAATAGTAACGCAAGCGAAATATAACGAAAACAGATTTATAAAATAAGTTTTAGCGTAGTTTGTACGAAGTTTCTATCTTAAACTACCTAACTAGTAACTACTAATTTATTAAGTGTAAAACACTTTAGTCCTCCTGTGATTATCACAGGGGGCCTAAAGTTGCACGCTGCTCTGGGAAGCAGGCGTGAAGCTATGTATGTATGTAATTATATAATCATTTAAATACAGACAAGGAAAACTCTAAAATAAATATGGCAACACGTCGGACACGTGCGGCGTTCTACGCTAATTTTCTATGGAGGAACCTCGTCCCTAACAAGAGGACTGAAAAGGAGATTTATATTTTTAATAATCTAAACCAATAAATAAAATTTGAGTGTCTGTTTGTAATGTCAAAATAATAGGCTTTTTTCATGCTCACACGGTTATTTGCACTATACACATGCCTAAAAATCACTTTATATTTTTTTGTCTGTCTGTCTGTCTCTTTGTTCCGGGTAATCTTCAAAATGGCGAGACCGATTTCAAAAATTCTTTCACCAATGGAAAGCTATAATATCAGGGAGTAACCTAGGCTATATTTTATCCCGGTATTCCGACGGGAACGGGAACTACGCGGGTAAAACGACTATAACCGAAGCGAAGCGAGGGCGGGTTGCTAGTTAATAATAAATAAACAGTATTTTTAATAATAAATAAACCAAAAAATTATTACTTTATGTAAAAAATTATTCGTTTAATTAAAAATACGTCTTTTCAGTTTGCGACACGGATTAGTACCCATAAAATCTTATTTGAGTATTCCTATTTTTGTAGTGATTGTTTTCTCAAGTCACTTGTCTTTTATATTAATCACGGAAAGTCAAAATGACTGACTCAATCAATAAAAACTCTGCCGACAACCGTGGTATAGTTATTAGATCAATTTTTTACTATTGTGGAAGAGGCTGGAAGCGAGTATTAAAATGTAGAACTTAGATGATGTTGATAAGATTCTACATAAGAATAAAAATGTATTTAGCTTTGTATGTTACAGAAATAGACTATTTGTAATACAAATATGTAATATATAGATATGTTAATTAATTGAATCGAAAGCTATATGCTTTGGTCGTATATCAGTAGGTGACGCCCTCCGGTACCGCCTACGCTGTGTTTGTAATGTTTATATCTTTAGACAAAATCTGATAAAGTTACAATGATTTTAGTTCACAGCGAATTAGTTCTAATATTCTAAATTTACAAAGGTTCCAAATACAATTTTAACATAATTCTACAGTTTTTAAACTCTTAAAACATGTGTCTCTTTAACCATACTGAGCACCTACCTAATTAAAATAAGTTTTTGAGAAGAAATTAATTGTTTACCAGTATAGATAGATGATTTGGCTGCCTTTTATTACGAAGTATCTTTCAATAATTAAGAGAAAAGAATTAAAAGCGTTTCCAATGAGTTTTAGAAACAAATATCGGTTGAATTCTGGCTTACATAAGATACAATGGTGGCGTTTGTCCCATAATAACAAGTATACAAGGGATGTGAATTTGAGAGAGTTTTAACAGAGAAAATAGAGACGATTACCTCATAAAGAGTTCTTTATTATTTCTTTTATTTCAGCTCATGTAAGCCCCACTATTGGGCCCCAAGTCACCCCTACAATAAGAGGAAAATTTATCTACTTATACCATGGTGGTCAGAAGTGCTGTTATAGGTTTTATTTCGAGTTTTCCTTCGTTGCACAAATGTTATATGCATATTGTTCTCTTAGTCGTCTTTTACGACACCCACAGGCAAGAGAGGTGGCGATGAATTGTATTCTTGCTCCGGCACCAAACGGAAAACGGCTTCCTCCTCACTAAGAGGGAAATAGACCTACAATACCACGTTGGTTAGACGTGTTAGCACTACACGGAAATCTTAAATATAAGTTTCCTTAAAATTTTTACTTTATCCTATGAACAGGAGACATTTGAATGGAAATACAATTCAATATAGTTTTTATTTTATCAACCCTGTCATACACTCAGACCTTCAAACTAATAATATTTTTCAAGCAATTGGTACCAGGCGTTCATAACATCGAAGAAAGTGCGCGTTCAAGTCATATGGATCCATTTCAACAAGACCTCTCACATGCATCAAGTATTATAAGGTATAGAATTGAAAATCGAACACGAAAGATCAAGTTATATTGGTCAATGTAATCGCTGCAAAAAATATTCTGCGTATTAATCAGATGAATATGAACTTTATTACTGGAGTCTAAGATTCATACAGGATGCTTTTAATGTTTGTTCGTAGCGTATATCAATTTCAGCAATGGATATAGCGACAAGTGAGGGCGTACGTGACGTGAATGTCCATTGGTGAACTTTTTTTATTGACTGACCGTATATTTTTTTTTTGTCAGAATTATTTTATGCGTACATATATACTCAATATATTAAAACATAATTACGAAGAACTATAAATTTTCCCCTATACCAACATATCAGACCAGAATAGCATAAAACGTGTAGGAAGCTCGAGTCCACTGGGATTTTAATGAGCTGAGATGATGATAATGATGTATTTTTATAATAATTTGTAAGTCAATAATCTGCTTTAGTATAAGTAAGAAATATATAGGCCAGTAACTTACTGGACAAACTTTTTTTTTCAAATAATAAAAATAATATTTCCAGAACTCGATTGTAGCGCCATTTATCATTGCAAGTTAATCATCCATAGACTCAAAAATGTTCTACGAAATCTGTCCCAGTTTTTTTAGGAAGAGAACAGTCAGACATTTTAAAGAAGAGTACTACAAAGATAAATAAATATTTGGTTACTTAATTTAATTTATAAATGGAACGTTTCAAATGATTTATTTAAACATAGAACAGTCGTTTAGAAACAAAGAAATAAAAATTTAAAATGCCTGTTACACGAGTCAAAACGCACATCAAGACGAATTTATTGGATTAATTGAGCAATAAAAAATCTGTGGCTAAGAAAAAAAAGTGAGGGCAAAGCTTGGAGGGGAGGGAAACACTTCATTTCACGCGTTTTATTCGGAGGGCCTATGCTGTGAGTAAGGTGGCCTATAAATCTTCTGCCGGAAACATTTTTTTGTACGACTAAAATAGTTTCCTCTTGTTTTTCGGAATATAGTTTAGGGGATAACGGAATGCAGCTAGGGGACATTACATTTTCACTTAGTTATTAATGTTTTTCGTTATTGTAGTTTTAAAAATGTCATTTTATGGAATATTGGTAGATTACTAAGACAATTTGTCATTACATTTCAGAAAAGAACCCGTGTGTGTGACGTTTTAATGTGTTTTTATTATTTACTTTTATTATTTTCTGCGTGCGGAGTAAGAATACAATTCATTACTCCCTATCATACTCATGGGTGTCGTAAAAGGCGATTGAGGGATATAATATGCAAATATCCGTGCAAAAGAGAGAAAATTCGAAATTCTACGCCAACTTATCTGACCAGCATGGTATATTGTAGGTAAATTTTCATCCTATTGTGAATGGGACTTGTGCCCAGCAGTTTCACGTATATGAACTAAGTTAATGATGATTATGACTTTTATTGTAAAGTACCTAGTAAGCAAGTTAATTTTATTTCAAGATTTGCAGGATTTTTTTCATGTGTCTAATGATTTGTGATGTTTACCCGGGTTTTTGCATATTAAATAAAACTATTTTTACGAATTTTATATTTGAATTTTGATTGCTTGACGTTTCAAACATTTTTCAGCAATCTTGGTCTTGTGGACTTGTTGGATGTTCTCCCGTAACCATGCTGAAAAGTGTTTGAAACGTCGGGAAATTAAAAAATCAAATACTAACAAACGTGATAAAATCAATAAGTACCCAATTTATATGTAATATTATATATCAATATCTTAATATATTATATTTATCATACATTTATGGTAAAATACAATATATAATGAAAGGAGATTGCGATAGTCTATTCATCATATTAAATTTTTAAAATTTTTAATATTTTCATGAAGCTACTAGAATTACATTTTCTAATATTTGCACTTATTCGTTTCTTTTTATAAATGTATGTGTATGTAGTGAGCCTATCTATATTGTATGAGACTTTTTAACAGTAAATAAAAGCTCCTAAATCTCACATTTACCATAAAGGATAGAGACAAATGGCTGCCTGGGGCCGTTAGTTCTTTATTCATTCCGAGGGTTGGCGGGAATAAATCAATGGCCGCCGTCAATAGCATCGTGCGGTGGACTAAAGACGCCAGAAATATTTTATTAATGAGGTTGTCTGGATTTAGGTTTAAAACTTAACCTTGTTTTGAAGTTAGTTAATTTACGTAAATCAATAATAAAGTTTCTCTCTTAAAGTCAATCGCAGTTAAAAAGGCAAGGTAGCTAATTCTTTTTAACTATCTTAGCGGCATGCCACCATAGACTATAAAAAGTGCTCATTTTAATGAAAAATTTGGTACTGAGTGACGATTTGATTCTTCTCTGTTTAAGTAAAGAAATAACATACCTTAGAATAATAACATATAGAAGGTAAGTTCACGCACAAAAAGTGAGGCATTTCAATTGGAGCCTAATGGAGCTTACGCCGGAACCGTTCCGTAATGTACAAGTCATTGCACGAACGTAGGCAACTCTTAAAAAATAAATAGGTAATTATGACGGTTGGTGCATTCAAATGGTGTCACAACACATTTGAAAAACTTAAAAAGGTTTTTAACATTACTTTTAAAATTATTTCGACGATGTATGATAATAAAAACAAAATTTGATTTCATAATTTGTGTAGCCAAGACTCTCCAAACAGCGGTTACCGCCCTAGCCAATTGGTTTAGGAAATGGAGGTTAGAAATCAACCCCGAGAAGAGTCAGGCGGTCATGTTCACTAGACGAACTGCCCGTTCCTACTCTATCGATAGCATTCCCCCCCTTAAAATTTTCAACAAGCCGGTCACTTGGACCAGGCAGGCCAAATACTTGGGTGTGACCCTTGACGATGGACTCAGCTTCGTCCCTCACATAAAGCAAGTCCGCGCACGGGCAGCCTTTGTGATGGGCCGTCTCCACTGTCTACTCAACTCTAGGTCGCGTATGCCCCTGAGTAGCAAAGTCCGACTTTACACCACCTGCATACGGCCTATCATGACCTATGCCAGCGTGGTGTTCGCACATGTTAAGCCACACAGGATCCACAGGCTACAGACACTACAAAATCGTTTCATGCGCCGAGCTACGGGAGCACCGTGGTTCATACGAAATGTCGATCTCCACATCGACCTCGAACTGCCGACCATCAAGCAGTTTATGAAACGGTGCTCTCAGAGCTAATTTGACTCTGCCATGACACACCCCAACCAACTAGTGGTTGGGGCGGCTTCCTATAGACCCTCCAAAATCTCCTCCATCCGACGTCCTCGTCACGTCCTCGACGAAGAGGACGACAATATCACACTCGCTCAACAAAGAGCCTACACGGCCCGCGAGGCCTTAACAAATAAGTATCCGCGGTTCCGCCCTCGCCGTCGAGGTGCGAAACCGCGCCGCGCAAAAGTCACTACTAAAAACGTGGGCACGCCCACTTTGCCTCCAGCGACGCCCCAAGCCGAGGTCCGTTCCCCACAGGGGGAGCCCTTGGGCGATGTCGCTTAGCATACTTTTCTCCGGGTTGAGAGCCCTCAGCGCTCACCCATAGTCCGCGTCAAGCTGTCAAGGCCATCTGCGGCCAACAGCTGTACACACACAAAAAAAAAAAAAAAAAAAAACATAATTTGTATAGTGGTGTGCGTGTGTACGTGTGCAATCGTCTGCGCGCCACGCCATTAGTATTTTTAGATTCAAATTTCGAACCTTCGAAGAATTGACACTATCCTTCTATACGTTATTATTCTAAGTAACATACCTAGATAATACAATTTTTATTTATTAATTAAAAGCCGTAGGCTTAGCACGAAACAAAAAATACTTTAACACAAATATTCGCCCTAAACGCACGGATGTGCTGCTAGCTCGTCTCAATTAATTTTAGTGCTTATGTATTTCTATGTCTCTCTTTATGTGCTTATTACAAATTAAGATTATCTTAAATTACGGTATATAAGGCGCCCAACATTTAGTACACTGTGGCACTAAATATTAAATTAAACAAAGATGCTCTACTTTTTCTGTAATCTTTTTAAAACTAAGGCATTTTTTATTAGCTGATGACAATTTCACTGCCTATAAATTCACACATAATAAAAATCTAAAGTATTTCAAGATTTTTTGAGGTTGATAATAATTTAAAGATTATTTTGAATGTTATATAATCTCTAAGTCTTTAGAAAACGTGTGGTGTTACATTGTTGTTTTGAAAATATTAACATAAATTAACAGTACATACTGACTGTTTAAACGAAATTAAAAAAATATGCAGAATTTTAGGTGATTCTGATATAGAAGACGCAATAATACGTCTAAATTAAAAAGTTTTAATCCATATTTTTTTATTGATTCCGACAGGCAAACGGAAGAAAAACCCATACAGCCAAGTCTTATAAAATTTTCTTCACATACTATTTATTTACCACTTCTTCATATTGACTAGCTTATTAACAGTGATCGTCCGCCACTAAGTCAAGTGGTTACCGTTAATTGGACTCTGAAAATCAAATTATGATTTCTTTGGCAATTGCTAGAATATGAAAATACTCGTTAACGACAATTATATCATATTCACCACACTTCAGCATATTAAGTGTATTACATAAAATATCAGCAAAATTATTCAATACAACACTATAAAACATTAAAAAATGAATACAGTTCTAGAGCGTGACATGACACTTCTATAAACCCGCCGAAACTTCTTAAATCCGAAGAAATTTAACAATATTTTTTTTCATTTTAGTCACATTGCATGTTTTAAATTACGTTTAATCTTTAAATTATAAAGTTAAAATAAATGAAGTGAATAAACTACACGAATTGTATATGTTAATATTAAATGTAATATATAAATAATGGCGCACAACAATAATGGCTGACACAGCATTAATATGTAACCTGAGAATATAATTCGGCGGTGTATTTAGATTTATAATGTGTTAATGCATTTCATAAAATTATATTTAAATAATTTAATGATAATGTCTGGTTTTGTATCAAATGTTTGATTATGAATCAACTTTCATTTCAACATTTTTCTTAGTTATCTTGTACTATGAAATGCTGCATATAAAATTAATAACGACATTTATAGTTTTATATTGTATTTATTTTTATCTATTCTATAACTAAAGAAAAATATTAAAATAATCCACACAAATATTCAACTGGTCAAAACAAAATAATTTCTGAACCTACTTTTAAACTTCGTAAACATTTATATTCCGTGTGGTGACGAAGTAAAAATACAATTCACCATTCATAAGCATATAATAGAAGGCAAACTCAAAACAAAACCCTATTTCAACACGTCTGACCAGTGTGTGATAGTTGGTCAATTCCCCTCCCATTATGGAGGAGGCCTGATCCCAACAGTGGGACATATATAGGCTGAAATGATGATGATGAAACGTTGATATAAATCATCGTCATCATCCTGTTCTTATTCTAAGTACTTCGGATTACGTCAATATTTGCTATTCATAGTAGGTATATATTGCTGCCAGCTTCACATCAATCCTTATTGGGAATGTTACTGTAGACCAAACAGCATCAGATAGAGTTCTCACAGCTCTAAGTAAAACTCTTAGGCGTCTTTTAAGACATCCACAACCAATTAAAGATTGTGTACCTAGTTAACGTAGTCGCTATCATACAGCAAGGGACTAGCGTAAGGGAACTAATACATCACTTCCGAAAGCTGTTTTTTCCGTCGAAAAAAAATTCCGAGTTACACCTAAGATGCTCTTAAAGAAGTTTTATTTCAAATAACAATATTTAATTTATAAAATCACGATAGGTTTTTCCTGACAATCTCTTAGCTAATACTTGACTATAAATAATAGGAACATTTGGACAAAGTAGAGAGGCGCCACACGTACTAAAAAGCCACAAGGGTGCATAAAGTATTAGGCTTTTAGTCCTAAGTACGTTCACACTGCTTATTACATTGCTAAAAGGGTCCTATCACAAATTGTATTAAAAATAAATTGTAATTATTGTTACTTTTGAAATTTAATTTAATAAAAATAAACAGAACCAGACATAATTTAATTATTAATTTAATTTAATTTGTGGTAGCGGTGTGGTCTACTGTGTGGTAGCGGCTTCGAATACTACCAACCCTTGCTTTGCTCGTGGGTGTCGTAAAAGACGACTAAGAGCCTTATATTGACCCGGACCAATGCCATCTGGTACCATTTGGGTCAACGATTACATTCCCAAGGAGGGTTGACGTCAGGCAGGCGGCCGGTCATAAAAGTCATTGCCGAAACTTTTTGCAATATGTCAAAACAGATGACATATTGCGTCGACCCCAAGTAATTGGGATAAGAGCAAGATGATGATGAATTTAATTTAATTTGTATATATAAATAATAATAATAGACATAATTTAATTTAATTTAATAAAAATAAACAGAACCAGACAAAAAAAATGTCTATTATTATATACAAAACAAGTGACTTTATATTTTGTTAAAGTTTATTTAGTATCGCAAGATTAATATTTTTTTTCCTAAGCAATAAAAATTGTCAGTTTAATTATATTACTTCATTCCAGTGATTTAAATTTAATACCTATTTTTCTTTTTTCTTTGTTAGAATTTTACGGCGGAGAATATTTAACGTGACTTATTCTTATTCTCATTATATGTTGTGTCATTGACATTTTCTTTACACATAAACAAGAAAATTGATCGAAATGCAATTCTAAATATATAACCACTAGTCGAACTATTATCCTTCTAGAAAATACTAAGTAGTTTTCCGCTAGCCGGGATCGTGAACGTTTTCAATTTTTATTCTGTTAACTGATTCTTTTGACAACTTGTCTCGTGTTTCGTTCACAATTGGTGACATTTGCGCCCACCTAACGGAAGTGTACCAAATGCTATTCTTGCTGATCATTTTAGAATATGTATGTATCTAAATAGATATACTGTCTCATATTCCCTAAAATGGCAATGCTATGGACAGTGACAGAGCTATCAGATTGCTAAATTAGTTTGTAGACGATGCTCTATGATCTTGATGTGGTGATTGAAGTCTTTGTTCATATGAAATACTTACAGCCAAATTAATTATATGTACATATACTAAATTAAAGACCGCAATCAATGTCGCTGTGTTTCTCAATGTTAAAAATTAAAATATGATTATAACAGTTTTTAATGCAGTTACTATAACTAATAGAGAAAATCGAGTTTAACTTAACTATTGCAATAAAAATGCAAACATTTTAATACAATGTAACACTGTTACTAATTACGATAACTGTATATTGCCCTAATGAGGTTTAAATAAAATTACATTCGCAATCTTTTAGAGGTATCTCTATACGAGTTAGAAGAAAGTGCATCGTTTAGGCGTACTAGGTAAAATGGATGGTAATGATGTGCCTTTAATTGACTTGTTGTGAAATACATCAGGTACTTAGAATAGTGGCTAATATGTAAGTAGATAGCGAGTGTATATTTGAAGTAGGTAACTATTTGTAAAAATATTATATATAATGAAATAAATAACTTTAGTCTTATTAATTTAATCGATTTATTGATGTTCATTGGCTACGACGTTTCATCTATTGTACCTTGGTACTGTTATTGCTTCCTGATATTTCATTTAGCGACTTATGGTAGTTTTTTAATTGATATTGTGAAGAAAGAACGTTTTCTTATAAAATCGGTACATTGGTGGGAAAGAAAAGGAGGAAGACATACTGCTCTGTCTGCATCTGCATTTAGAGAATTTCTGCAAATATTTTATAGAATAAAATGTAATTCCAATATTTTTAAAAGTTTTTCATAAATTTTACATATGATTTAAGTTTTATGTCCAATTTCTTCAATGAAAACTAAATTTTAGATTACATTTATATCAGATTTAAATTTTATGTATATTATATATAATACAATAAATAAAAACTTAAATAACGCGCTTTATTCAATTTAGTATTTCAATAGCCAAATGTTACATATAATTTTGGCGTCGTTGGTGAAAATGGGAATAGTCTTTCTAATGCGAAACTATTCTATTTTGTCCATAACAAACAATAGACGTGTTTCAAATGACTCAAATCTAAACATTTATTTATTTTTATTTATTTATTTAAGACAACACTCTGCACTAAGGAAATAATGCTTGTATGGCGGTGGACTTTACAAACATATAATTAACGAACACAAATTACATCCAGACTCAGAACAACAATTTGTGGATCACACAAAGTGTTGTCCTGCGTGGGATTCGAAACTCCGATACTGCCGCTGTAGGTCGCTATCTTAACCACTACGCCATCTGTGCAGTCAAACATTGAATGTGCGTAGGTTATTTAATTACGATTAAGTGGTTTATTTTTCTTTATATGATTGTAATTGGTTCGATAATGCAGAATATTATTGCAATCTGGACAAATCTTAGTGATTTTTACATTATAAGCAAACAATTGTCATTTTTGTATTATTTTATTCCATTACAATGACTTTCACGTGAAACGGTTTTGAGATGGGGCTTTGTATGGGGCTTTACCAGCGTGCGCCGCTCGGCACACCGCCGCCGCGCCGCTCGCCGCTAAGACCAAAGTCGTGGCCAGGCCGTTAGTCGTATTTTACAACACCCACGAAAAATGTAAGAGTTGTATTCGTAGCCGACACCAAAAAACCTATGTTTTCTTTGCAACATATGTATCTATACCTATATAATTTTTTTAGCGAATGTAAAAGGTAAGACGCGGATATGAAGTTTTGGACCTTGATACGGCAACGTTTATTAGAACAACATTTTACCGATTATGGATGTGAAATTATTTCGGATATCCGATAGTTTCGATAACGATTACGGAGGTTCATAAAATCCCTAGTATGTAATCTAATTTCTTCTAAGTAACTCCATTGCAAAAAAAAAAAAAAGGATGGATGTGTTGAGCTTAGGTAGTACTCAACCAATCGCTAATTTGTCGCGTGCGGGATGATATATTATATGAATACAGTTAATCGTATATAAAATATTTCCTCTCAGTTCCTATAACATAAGACACAAAGTATGCGAGAACTTCTAGACACAAACACACCCGCCTCATATAGACTAGCCGACACAAATTTATAGGTAAAAGTTCGCGACCGATCCAACCGGTTCGCGAACACTTTCTATATAAAACTAAACTCTAATTGCTTTTCACAGAGTCTAGTTTCAAATGATAAACAGCGAGCCTTATTGGTTACTTTCTTAATTGTGTTTTAAGCATCAACCGTGGGAATGTTGACTTTATTACGTGTCGGGTAAGTTTCATTTTAAATTGATCGGTTTTCTCGGCCTTGCCGCTGGTGGATCGCTCTCACCTCGTGTGAACTCACATTAACCTGCTATGTTACGGTGTGATGTCAGGTGTACTATGTTGTTTATTTGTTGATGACTATTTTATTCGGTTGCTTTATAGATGTTAAGATAAAGTTATTGGGTGTGCAACGTCTAATTCTGTAATGTGGTTTTATGATTGTTCATTTTAGGTCACGCCTTTTGTTTTTAGGAATTTTATTGAAATATGATGTTGTTTATGAGTTTCTATAAGATTATTGTAGAGTTTTAAACAACCAAAGCATAGTCGTTTATCCGTTATGTAAGTTTGGTTTGAGAATCGCTTGAAAGAAATCCTAAACGAAATTTCAGCGATTCCGTCAATTAAATTTCTGAAAAAATCTACTAATCTATCGAAGTCCACTGTTGGAAATGTGCATGTCCCCACGAAGGTGGATGATTCTATAACCACCGCGTTTGGCCGCTATAAGGCATATGAGAGTCAAAACACAACCATAGATCAAATTATTTTATTATGTCGTGACGGCAAACGGCATGACACTCACTGGTTAAAGGAACCCCGACGAGAAGTGTCTAGCAATGCCTCTTTTTCATAATGCTAACTGCGATCACCAAAAAATTCAGCAACATCGGTTCAGCCGTTTAGAAGTTGAGTCTTCTCTTTCCATGGACGTATTATACGTCCATGGCCATAAATACATATTTTTCAATCGAATAAAGAGTATGAATCAAATGAATTTATCTCGCGCGTGGTCCATCTACTCGCAGGGTTACCTATTAAATCAACGTCTCCACATATGTATTGCACTATAGTACGTCTGTCTGTCGTGTTTATAGGAAGAAACATTGACTCTATGGCCCGTTGTGACTGGGACAGATGTTTCAGCTTCGCCTTAGAAGTATTATCACTTAAGAAATTGCTTAGGAGACTATGTATCATGCTAGAAAACAAATTGTACTAGGATGTCAACGATCATTTCATTGAATATTGTATTTAAAGTTGTTTTTTTAAATTACTGAGATTTAAGATGTGATATTATACAAATAATTATAAAAAAATTATTAGCGAGCGATAAATGATTGTTAATTTCATATATCTACATCAACATAACTTATATACGTAGTACTACTGGGCTCAAGGCTCTTCCACAGTGGGGAAGAATTTCCCCTACTATACCTGGTCAAATGCTCTAGGGTTATAATTAGAGATTTCCCTCTTTTGTATAATTGTTATAGGCATAATGTAACCATATTTATTACGTCAAAAGTTGACATAAAAAAAAGGCTATATCATGCAGAACCATAGAGTTGTAGAGGCTCGCGCTTCAGTTGTTACGAACAGGTTGATGTTATTACACAATGGCCGCGAATCGACCACTAATTACTGTGCGTACGAGCAGGCTTGGCCGCGTACGATTTAACACCTGTCAACGTATACTGACAGACTGACGTACGCGCCATGTGTGGTCCAAGTTACAAATTGACATGAAACTATTTTTACGCATTTTATCGCGTTTGTATTTCATTTTTTATTGCCTGATATTTCGAACTATTTTCAGCGTTTATGATCAGGGAAAGACTAAAGTATCTGGATGTGAAACATCTTAGTCCTTTCGTAACCATGAACGTCGAGAAATTAAAAATCAAATTTAATCGTAAAAATAGTCATATTTATTTACGTAATGCTCGTGTAAATTTCAGAAATTATTTAGTTTGTATAAACTAGAATGCCTGCTGACTTCAGACTTTATATAAGGCCATAGTTTGCTCAAGTTTATCTGCTAGCGCGTATAATACGAAGATTCGCGTATACTTCTCCGATGGTTCAATTTGAAGGCGACCATGTAGCATATGAAACTTTTCATTAAGTTTTCCTTCCTTTGCATGAAAGATACACCACTATAAAAGCCGTTAAAAATGCTATGACCGCAACCAGCCTAGTAGTGATTCACTAAGAAGCAAAATAAGGAACCGTATAATCTTATGACTCATACCACTCACACTTCACCGAAACTATAAAACACAAGCACTATACTGCGATCAAGAGATAACGTGGTTTTTTGAGTTATTAACTCTGTGTTCATACATTTTTGATGCGTCTGACATCTGAGATAGCGTCTTGAATGTCTATCAATAAATAGCAAACAACTAATTTGTTGATTCATTTAACGTTTTAATAAAATATATTTAATCTTCGTAAATATTAAACTTAAAGTTAAATTTCCGTGTGGTGACGGAGTAAAAATACAATTCAGCACCACCTTTTTGCCCGTGACCATCCATGCGGTCCCATTGCTTATCGTATCACCTTCCCATCGCCATTGGTCTGACCACTGGTATCAATTCCTTTACTTCGGTGGCTACGTTGCGAATACTTTTTCCATTATCACGAGAGGATGATTCATATTAATGCGCGATAAAAGTCATTAAGTTCTATTTCTTTTTTGAAACAAAAAATAATTTATCAACTTTTATGATCGCCCACGTGCAAGAAATGGAATTAAAAAACGGCAAACTGTTACCGATGAAATATTTTTTTTCTAAACGATCATTTGAGACAAAATTATTTCCAGGAAAGACTCTCGCCGGGTGGACGAGCCGGGGATTAGTCCGCCAACCGCAGAGAGGCCGACCACGTGAGGGCGAGGCCCTCTGGCGTCAAAAGGGACGATACCAGTCGAGTCAGCCAGGAAGTCAAGGAATTGGTAGGTTGAATCAATTACGTTGGGGAGGGCATTAGGTAGGTTATGGGGCCGCACGCCGCCCATCCGTCGCCCCGGGCGGATTGGATGGGGAATGTCCAGACTAAATCCTACCAAAAATAAAGGAAGCCTCATGAGACCATGAACGCACAACGACGAACAGTTATCGAAACGGCGGGAAATCCAAACTCAAATACAAACACGAAAATCCGTAAAAATAGTTTTATTTCAAATGTGTGTCACTCGCGTAAACATCAGAAGTTTTATTATAACCTGTTCAGCCCGCTTGATACATTAATGTGATACAAATTATTCCAAATTAACTACACTACAACCCCCTCAAGATTTATCTTAAACGTGGTCGTGACAAATGCACAATCGATAAATCTGTCCCATACAAACGATACTCGATAATCGTGAACAGATAAACTAGATCAATATCTTTAAGCAAATAACTTATGGTTTAAGATACTCGGTCACTACTGCATTTTACATATATTTTTTTATGTTAGTGCCAAACGAGCAAACGGTACACCTAATGGTGAGGTGATATTGAAGCTTTTAGTATCACCGAACCTCATTGCAAGTATTCATAGCAACTTCACTTTCTTCACGGTAGACAGCGGTCTAGTAAAGGTCATCGTTATTACGGAGGTCTTTGTTCACCCGCTACATTAGCAGTGGCCTACTAAGTGTTGAATCATATTTTTGATACAAATTCACTGCTGTTACAAAATGTTAGTAATGATTCTATATCAAAAAATATATCTGCCATCAATTATTATTAAATTTTTTTAAGTAATTTGAAATGAAATAATTTTTTGCCTTATTTTATTGCGTTTGTATTTGATTTTTAATTGCCCGCAGTTTCGGAGGAACCATCCATGGGAATAATCCCGTGATCATGAATGTTGTAAAGTTTTCGAAACGTCAGACAATGAAAAATCAAATACATAGGCTACAAAATCCATAGATTACTTTTATTTCAATTTCTAACAATCGCGTAAACATGAGAAATATTTATAGTAATTATTATGTTATGACAATTTGTGAAGAAATCCTACCACCGAATCGGCACGAAGCTACCCTGAGAACGATCCATAAGGCCTCTAAGTTTTCTTGGTGCTGTAATCCATTATTACTATTCATTATACTTTATTCTAGTGCGTAAACATCAGAAATAAGTATACTAACTGCGATCGCCAACCCGCCTGTCGAGTGTGGTAATTATGAGATTATCTTTCCCCTGTGGCATATATAGGCTTATCATTGCTTTAGTCATAAGTGATATAACAACTACGTGATAAAATCCGGAATACGGAAATCCGTAGAAGAACCGATATAGCCCGAAGAATTAGCGCGTTAAAACTGTAATGGGCGCTCATCAAACCGTAAACTGTTGGTGTAAGTAGTTTCTGGAGTGGCGATCATGAATCGGACGACGCAGCAGAGGACAACCCCCTACTAGGTGGACTGAGGACATCTTGACGTTGCAAGAGGCAAAGAGCCGTTTTCTGTGGCTTCTTTCGGAGGCTTTTACGTCCAACAATTAACCTCTATGGGCTGCTGGATGGGTGGATGGATATAATTAGTAACCTTCGCTGAGATTCTGATTATGAAGAATTGAAAATAAATACAATTCTCGTTATATATTAAAAATGTAATGAATTAGTAATGGCGAAATTATGAATGTTTAAAAATATAACAGAAGTAAATTTTTTTTAGGATGTTAAAATTTAAATATAAGGCCACATTAAAATATCAAATACGGCTTGTTTGTCTCAGTTCATTCGCTACTTCCAAAACAGAGACCGTAACACTAGCAAAACAAAGATTAATTAAAACAAAACTGTAAATTAAAATATCAAAGCGCGACTGATAAACGCGAGTTTCAAAACAAAAAACTTCATCATCGCCATTGAAACTTCGACTTTATTACTCCATAACAAGAGTTCATTGAATGCAAATAGCTTATGATATACAAGAGGGGGGTTGTCTGAAAACTGCTGTGACCTGATAAGGATTTAATTTGAATAATTACCGCATACGACTAAAGACTTTTCGAAGATGAATGTGCGTCTTAAATTCGCAGACAACAACTTAATTAATAATTCATGGTATTTATGTAAAAATGCCGTGACAGCGTATCGAAATGATGGCAAAAGGCACGTGTGTGAATTATTTTATAACGGAATTTAGGTAACATATTAATTAAGACATTAATTAAGATTTTTTTTTCAACTAATTAAATTATTCTCGTCATTAATTAAATAGCCATTAGGCGAGATGTTTGATAACAAGTCGTATGATATGGCGCCCGACTAAAGATATTTATCTTTATTTTTTAAATACACCTTTGTTACCTCAATATTATTATTTTGTACTTCATTGTTTAGTGGCATTAGTATTTAGCTGCCGAACATAAGTGTCTGGGTTCGCAATGTGGATAAAGTAAAAATTGAGAAAAATGAGAGAGTATACGCAAATTCGAAGTTTGATTCTAGGCTCGGTAAATGGTAATAGACTCCTATTAAGAGATAATGAAAATAACAGAGAGAATATTGTGTATAATTATCAGTGCTTAAACTGTAAAACAAAAATATTAAAAAAGTGTGTGTCTAATTATGTAACAAGATAAAAATCTTTCTAAAATTTTATTCTTCGCATTATCCTACGTTTATAGAAAAAAATTACACTAATAATAGAAAAAAAAATGTATTTAATACATTGAAACTTTTATTATAACGGATTATTTAGTTGACATTTGTGTGCGCGCGCATCATAAAAAATGTTGACTAGCTAACTTCAGGGTGTCGGTTTTTCGGGGCGGTGTGCGGCGCGCATCATAAAAAATATCTGGTTGACCGAGCTTCGCTCGGAATATTTTTGTCGAATTTATTTATATATACAGGGTGTATCAGGTTATGGGGCAACTGTTCGAGAATGTTGTAGTTTAACGGTCATAGATCGTAATTAGAATGTACATTACACAAAAAACAATATAACATAAAAGTTATAGTGATTTCAAAAAAATGTGTCTAAGAGTCTATGCCTTAAATGTTACGTATTATGTAGGCATGTACAGACAGAATACATGTAGGCATGTAAAGCTTCGACAGTATAAATTCATTCAGGAATACCTAGAATTGCGCAAACTTTTCAATGACAGTGTAGGTTTGTACCTACGAGCGGCGAGCGGTCAACGGTCATAGGCCGATCAGCTGTTTTAAAGCGAAGTTTGTTTTGTTTTGTTGTGAATGTAATTATTGATTTATTCAATTTCTAATGAACATTTAACAAAGTATATAATATGTTGCGTATTAAGTATCATTGACTTTATATATTTCAATCAGATTTACACGAAAAAGCGACGACAGAATTGAAAACTTTACGTGTCTCTAATTCCTTAACGAATCGATATTTTTTGTTCAAATTTTTTTCATGGGTTCCTACCACCAATGCCTAGCTCCCTTTTGACCAGTTGGCCCATAACCTGATACACGCTGTATAGTAATAAAAAATAAAAAATAAATAATGAAAAATATATAAAAAAATACAAAAAGAGAATAATAATAACACCGAGATTCGATCCGACGCCATTTGTCGCCGATGTCAAAAATAAAATGAAACCTGACCACTTCGCCACTGAGCTATCGTAACTCATAACATTGATGGCAAAATTTGAATTCATATTCTATTAAAATTTAATGTCATTATATTGTCTGCCAAAAACACTGACAAAACAACATTTTCTATACATAAAACCTAGTTAGATCAGTTTTTTGGGCCCGAATCCTCTAGTATGCCAAGTTTCAACAAAATCGTTGGAGCCGTTTCCGAGATCCTGAATATATATATACAAGAATTGCTCGTTTAAAGATATAAGATTTACTCATTTTATTTTTCCCTAAACGCGCCAAAAGACTTAACTATAAAAAATATTAAAATCAGTATTATGTCCGCTTTATTGCTGTAGATATTATCTAAAAATTAGTACATTGTGAAAACAGTCGTTAGAGTTTTTTTGAGGATTTTTACCATTGCAATAAATGATAATACAATTTTTAATTCAAAAACCACTTTTCGAAAATCTCTCCATAGCGGTCATTTAGGCTCCCTAATAAACTATACCTTCTGTTCTAACATAAAACATATAATCCCTTATTGTAATCTTTTAACAACCATCTTGCACCCATTCATATCCTAGTTGTGGGCATTAAAATTCATCGCATGTTACAAGGGCAGTTTAAGCATGGCCTAACGGAGATGCGCCGATAACCATTAGGCCCTTAATTCCCTCACCTATCCCTTTGCAGCCCTTACAGATTGTAGGAATTAGTTCTACTGGAAGTCAAACACATACTTGAAAATTTCTTTATACATTGTAATATAGTTACATTTTGGCATATACTGGCAATAAATTTTTACCAAAATGTAGGTCAAAATTTAATAACTAATTTCTGTATTGTGTAGATAATGATAAATCTCTGTAATAACGAACTGTATCCGGACGACTTAATGATTTCTGATATTTACGCGAGTATTACACATTTTAAATAAAACTACGGCTTTTCTCGCGTTTGTATATGATTTTTGATTGCCCGACGTTTAGAACACTTTGCAGCGTTCATGGTCACGGGCGGACTAAGGTGTGTCACGTCCAACAAGTCATTGTTATTACAGAAAATTTATAATTATCTACCCGATACAGAAAATTAGTTACTAAATATTGACCCACATTTTGATACAAAATTATTTCCAGTGTAAGAAAAAAATTATTCTATATGATAAAAATAACCATGAACGCTGCAAAGTGTTCATGGTTCGAAACGTCGGGCAATCAAAAATCAAATACCAAAGCGAGAAAATCCGTAAAGTAGTTTTAACGATAACTTGTTGGACATGCGACATCTTAGTCCGCCCGTGACCATATGAACGTTGTACAAACGCGATAAAATCCGAAAAGTAGTTATAACAATGGCTTGTTGGACCTGAGACATCTTAGTCCGCCCATGACCATGAACGCTACACAAACGCGATGAAATCCGTAAAGTAGTTTTATTTACATGAATTTACTGCCAGACCTGCCTGTGGACGTTTACAATTCAAAAACTAGTCACATCTAGTGTATAAATGATCTCTAACATGTTTCTGAACAAGATAACGTCACCAAAGTCCTTTAGTTGAGCAGTTAGCTGATATTCTAATGTTATTGTGTCGAGATTGAATATCTTGCTGATTTGTTGCTATTCTTGTTTGTAATGGACGTTAACCCTTCTATGTTTACATGGTCAATGTGGGCAGGTAGATAGTTCAGATGTTTATTATTATTGGTTTATAATAACTAGCTTTTAATATCGGACGGTTAACGTAAAGGTTAATAGAGAATATTAATTTATTCTGTTATAAAATTGAAATCATCTCTATAGGCGTTTCGGCGCGAATATGGCAATGCCATGTTAAGCTCTTGTATTATATTCATTTTTTGTATTTTATAGTGTTATATTGAATAATTTTGCTGATATTTTATATAATACAGTTAGCTGCTGAAGTGTGGTGAATGTGATATAAGAGTGGTTTACGTGTATTTTTATATTTCATAAATTCCCAGAGAATTCATGAATTAAGTTTTCAGGGCCTAGTTAATTCTAACTTGACTTACTGACGGACAATTGCTATAAATAAGCTATTCTATATAAAGAAATGTTAAATAATATGAAGAAAATTGTACCAGACTTGGCTGTATAGACTTTGAACCCTTTGCCTGTCCGAATAGACAAACAGAACCAAAAAAATATCTCTATAGGCAGGTTTGGATAGGGAGTAAATTCATGTATGTTGTCGTCGACATGGTCACGTAACGTGTTAACGCTAATACTATATCTGCAGTTACGTCAATGTATCTTTGTTGATAGATGTCAAAATTAGATAAATGTAAAATATTAACTTGAATCCTTACTCCTTAATAATATTATAAATTCGAAAGTAAGTTTGTTTATTACGCTTTCACGCTTAAACCACTGAACCGATTTCAAAAATTCTTTCACCAATGGAAAGCTATATTTTATCCCGGTATTCTTACAGGAACGGGAACTACACGGGGAAGGCGACTGAAACCGAATCGAAGCGAGGGCGGGTTGCTAGTATACAATAATAACAACTGTTTGTTCTTAGTTTTACATTTTCACTCCTGTCGGCTGGTCATTAGGACTCAATCAGTCGATTTATATTTTTTGTCTCTTAGCTAAGTCAAACTGTCTCGAATGAATCGTTAAAATCGACTGAAGGAACTGCGACGAAGTAATCTCCGATCCGACTATCCCGCCATTTTTATTATTTTATAAGGTACCTAACAAACTTGTAAGTTTCGTACAATTTAACCTTCAAACTATCCTATAGTTATATCTATAATTGAAACTATGATTATATTGCGGTATAATAGTGTTAAGTTGTGTTTAAACGTGTACAAATCAATTATGGGTCACATCGGACCTCGACCTCAACAAACAATGCTCATTTTGCAACATGTGAATGTTCATGTAAAAGTTGTTACGTTTTATGTTTCAGGATCGATAGTCGTTTTGTCGTCTCAGCTCATTAGCGTCCCACTGCTGGGCTCGAGCCTCCTTCAAACTGGGAGAGTAATTGACCTACTAGGTATACCATGCTGGTTAGACATGTTAGTATAAGTTTTATTTCGAATTTTGCGGTGACGGAGTAAAAATACCATTCACTACCTCCTCTTTTGCTCATGAGTGTCGTAAAAGACGACTAAGAGGTACATTATGCATATAACATCTATGCAAGAGAAGGAAAACCCGAAATAAAACTCTATAATAACATGTCTGACCAGTGTAGCATAGTAGGCCAATTTCCCTCCTATTGTAGAGGAGGCCAGAGCCCAGCAGTTGGATGTTTTTGAGTCGACATGAAAGACTTTTGAAACTTGTGTTATGATGAAACCAAAACTGTATTTTTCTACTTTTTCTTCTATTCAATCCACATAAACCAGTTGGGTTTGAGCCTCCTACATAACGACAGAGATATCAACCAACCACTCCGCGGTGGTCGAATGAGTTCGCATTGGTTTTTATTAGGTTGAGCCGGCGACTGGGGCGGCGTAGGCGCGAGTACCTGCGCCTCATGCCGCCCTAGCCGAGGCCGCGGGTGACGTGATTGGGGAATTAGTCCATCACCCGCTGAGAGGGCGACTGCGTGAGGAAAGACCGACGTCCTCCCCGACGGGGGGACCTCGGTCGATGGGAGGGTACCCCAAATAGGGGGTATTCCGTTGGGCTGACCACTGATGACAAGTAACCCTGCTCCGATGGTCGGCCCAACGACGAAGGCGACGTGGGTGGGTTGCGGGTGTGCGTGCTTACGCCCCTCTGTCGCCCCAGACGGAGTGGCGCGAGGAGCGCGCCGACCGCAACCCAGCCCCAAAAAAAAAATTGGTTTTTATTAAGTAGTTCTTATTGCAGTTACCATAAATAAAATATTACATTTCATTCATCCATTAGCGTATAGTCCACTGTTGGACATAGGTCTCCTCACGAGAATGCTACTCAGAACGGTCCTGTGCCTCTTAAATTCAACGGTTCCCTGCGGCTGTGAATATATTACATTAGTTTATTAAAAATCAATCAACACGATGACATTCAATTATAATTAAATGACAATATCGTTGGAAAAGTATAATAAAAAGTAAATCAACAGCAAAAATTACACAGAAAATAAGGCGTTAAATCGTTGACCCGTGGTTCAGTAAATGTAAACGTATGTATTAATGACTAATAATGTTAATCACGGTGTTAATAACCGCCCCGGGGTGCCATCATCGCACACAGTAAACTAACCACTATAATACAACTAGTCCGAGTTTTACGAGTACTTTAAACTAGTCGGGGGGTCTAGATAAATTTTGGTAGACGAACGCTTTTGATAAATTTAATAGTTTTCAAATAACTACTATTTTGATGTTTACATGAGTATTGCATTTTATAAAGTTTTCTTGCCGGATTAGTGTAGCCGCGTTCCGATCCGGTGGTAGTTTATTGTTTAATAATGACTGAACAAAAACAATATAATGATTTCTGATGTTTACGCGGGCTTTACATCCTTACTAATATTATAAATGCGAAAGTAAGGATGTTTGTTTGTTTGTTACGCTTTCACGCTTAAACCATCTAACCGATTTCAAAAAATCTTTCACCAATGCAAAGCTCAAGAAGCAAATATCAAGAAGTAACATAGGCTATATTTTATCCCGGTATTCCCACAGGAACGGGCACTACGCCGCGGGTAAGGCGACTGAAACCGAAGTGAAATGAGGGCGGGTAGCTAGTTGTAAAAAAAACTACGGATTTTATTGTCAAACGCAATACAAAACGAGGTTTCGAACACTTTGCATCGTAGTCACGAGCGGAATCATGTCCAATAAGTGATCGTTATTTTTAGGGGTCGGTTGCGGTCGGCGCGCTCCTCGCACCACTCCGTCCGGGGCGACAGAGGGGCGTAAGCACGCACACCCGCAACCCACCCACGATGCACGTCGCCTTCGTCGTTAAGCCGACCACCGGAGCAGGGTTACTTGTCATCAGTGGTAGGCCTGACGGAATACCCCCTATTTGGGATACCCTCCCATCGACCGACGTGCCCCCGCTCGGGGAGGACGCGGTCGGCCTCTCGGCGGGTGACGGATTAATTCCCCGGTCACGTCACCCGCGGCCTCGGCTAGGGCGGCATGAGGTGCAAGTACTCGCGCCTCCGCCGCCCCAGTCGCCGGCGGCAGATCGCCTCATCGAGGCTGCGTTCCTCGCGCAGGCGATCCGCCGCCTCAATTATCTACCCCCCTACAGACATTAGTTATTAAATTTTGACCCACATTTTGATTTGGACGTGAGATATCTTAGTCCGCCCGTGAGGAGTAGGTACCTACTATTTTAATATAAGACGATCAATAATAATATTTTTTTAATAAAGCTGTTCGTGAGTATCTTAAAAGAAAACTATGCCGTCAGGACAATAATTACATATCTAAAGAGGGTTAATATAAGGCAGGCGGCACGTCAGTATTAAAGTCCGCAAAAATTGTTTTATTAATGAATGTGTAACTCGCTTAAACTCTCGGAGATAGATAGTATTATTAATTTACTTTTAATTCTGTATGCAATACATCGGCAAGTTAAAATTGGAATATGTCGCCACCCTCTATTTTCTCGGCGGCATCGTACTAACTTTCTAAGGACCAGGAAAATGGGCGGGATTTCTTTCCCAGGAATTATGAACAAACTTATAACATAGAATGCAATCGAGAGGGGAATTTAATGACTTAAGAAGATTCTCTTATGTGCTACTCAATAAAAGTTTTCAGTTTAAATATTGCTACAATACTCATCAGCATTGCCAGTAAGTTCAAAATATATTGATGTGACGTTTAAAGAAATTTAATGGACGATTATAGCGATACTTTTACGACTTGAGAATTTAAAACACAATTTGTCTGTGTGCATACGGAATCCAATTATTTTTCTAATTTATTTTAAAGCGACAAATGTCAATTGTGAACGGTCGTTCCGTTCTGTGAGAAAAAAAATTAGGATCATAAAAATATTTTCGATTGTCCATATTTGAAAAAGTAATATAATAAAATGTTGCTCAATAATAATTTCAACTATTATTGTATATAGTGTGTTAAAAGCTTAAGATTATTCGTCATACTATATTCGATTCGCCTTATTAAATGGGATATATTAAATTACAATAACCAACTATTTCTAACATCGATGGAATGAGAAAAAACGAATTTTGGTAGTTAATATCCGGATAGAAAACTTTAAGGTAATCATCGTAAGATTTTAAATGCGGCTTATACTTGACCGAAGTTTTTGATTGCCTATAAATAGTTCCAAATATAAGTTGATGTTTTAAAAAGTCCTTAGTTGTGAAAAAACAGTTTCTATAAGTTTATACAATAAAGAAAACCACTGAAAACACAAATAAGATAGGTGTATCTCTATTTATGAAGTTAATATTTGTTCTATTGTCTAATTTTACCAAACTAGGCTTGGTCCTTTCGTAGTGAAAATACACAAATTTCATGTAAAACGGAACGACTCAACATAATACGAATATATCGTGAAAGATAAAGCAAAGAAAAGACATAACACCTGTCCGTTTTCCATCGTCTGCGTGGTTTGAAACGCTTTACAAATCCCCATGTTAACTTGGGACCTATACCTATTGTGAATCCCGTCTTATCAGGACCCGAACTTCGTCGGAGACAATGGGAAGATACAAGAAGTGACGGGTGTCCTTACTTTGGGCGGAATCATTCCGTTCGGATTGTCCCGGAAGTAGTGGGGGGCCCAGTGAGTAACTATGACCGTTTAATCGGCGGGAGTTTGGTAATTTAGTTCATTAACTTTGCATAAACATAATCTTCTTTTATTTATATTTTACTGGTCTTTGATAGTATTAAATTAAGTTAACTGCATAGAAAGCTATGTAACCCTACATACAGACTAGTGAGATAATGTTACATATAGAATATAAATATTTGCGAAAATGCGAATTTAATAATATATATATATAATCATTTATTTAGCTGGCATAATACTTATTGAAACAAAATTCTTTATCACACGGTATGGGCTTGACGTCTAGAGACTAAAAAAAGTGTAGGATTTTCCGGCACGACCGTTTTCTATGTTGTAGAGGGTTATTCATAGTGCGTATGCTATTAGCTATACCCAGTCATAGGTGCGCGCTTATTGGCTCAAGGCAGCCAATAAGTTCGCTGGAAAATGAAGAACTTCTGATGACTTTTATAATGAATTGAATGATGTATAATAAAATGTTTATTTTCACAACTCGAAAAAGTACATAATATATATATTAATTATGAAATTGCCTACTAATCCTTCAATTTATTCGTTATTTTTGCGTTTCGTTTAATTGCTTTCAGACGCTAGTAATTAATTTCATCATTTCAGCTCATATACGTCCCACTGCTGGGTTCGAGCTTCCTCTATAATAGGAGGGAAATTGACCTTACTATACCATGCTGGTCGAACATGTTCTTATAGGGTTTTGTTTCGAGTTTTCCTTCTGTTGCATAGATATTATATACAAAAGACAACTATGGGATATACCCATAGTTGTCTTTTACGACACTCGAGTAAGAGAGGGGGTGGTGAATTGTATTCTTACTACGTAACCACACGGACAATATATGTTAATTCATTTAATTCGTTTATCAATCTTATCTTATATCTTTAAACGAGCAATTCTTGTATATATATATTCAGGATCTCGGAAATGGCTCCAACGATATTGTTGAAACTTGGCATACTAGAGGATTCGAGCCCAAAAAATCGATCTAGCTAGGTTTTATGTATAGAAAATGTTGTTTTGTCAGTGTTTTGGCAGACAATATAATGACATTAAATTTTAAAAGAATATGAATTCAAATTTTGCCATCAATGTCATGAGTTACGATAGCTCAGTGGCGAAGTAGTCAGGTTTCATTTTATTTTTGACATCGGCGACAAACGGCGTCGGATCGAATCTCGGTGTTATTATTCTTTTTTGTAATTTTTTATATAATTTTCATTATTTATTTTTTATTTTTTATTAATATATATCTAAATAAATGCTACAAAAATATTCCGAGCGAAGCTCGGTCAACCAGATATTAATAATAAACTACGAAAGGAACTTCATTCCAACCGAGAGTTCCACAACACTCGCGCATTTCTTTTTTAATATAGTTAAGTGGTAGAAAGAATGTATCCGGAGCGTTTTCATTTTACGCTTCTTCGATAATGTCGAAAACAGGGTACATGTGTGTGTATCTATATGTTGTAGATAAAATAAGGGGATAAATTTTAATATTTTTGACCAGCTCCTATCAACAATTGTCAGCCCAAATTCAATATTATTTAAGAGATCTATTGTTCAAGTAACCCTGCTTCGGTGGTCGGCCCAACGACGAAGGCGACGTGGTTTTTGGGTGGGTTGTGGGAGTTGCGTGCTTAAGCCCCTCTGTCGCCCCGGACGGAGTGATGCGGAGGCGCGCCGACCGCAGCTCACCCACAAAAAAAAAAGGCAAAATAAATGATACACATCATCGCCGTTAGTTAAATTCTTTGATAGGTGCAAGAGAAGGATTACTCGAAATAAAACCCTGTACCCACTCCTCTGATCAGCGTGGTTTAGTAGGTCAATTACCCTCCTAATATGAAGTAAGCTCGAGCTCAGGAGTAGGATGTTATATTAACGTTGTGATAAATTGAACTTAAATAAAATTAAAATATTAGGTGGCACCTAAGCTCGCCTTATATGATACATAACATTAAATTTTTACGTTATTTACATTACATAAAGTACTACCTAAACATTGAGGGTTATGAAAACAAGTATAACAATATCAAAATCTATACCAATAAATAAAATTGGAGTGTCTGTTTGTAATGTCAAAATAATAGGCTTTTTTCATACTCACACGGTTATTTGCACGACACCTATGCCTAAAATAGCAATTAAAAAAATTTTGTCTGTCTGTCTGTCTGTTTGTTTCGGGTAATCTTCAAAACGGTTGGACCGATTTCAAAAATTCTTTCACCAATGGAAAGCTATAATATCAGAGCGTAAACTAGGCTATATTTTATCCCGGTATTCCCACGGGAACGGGAACTACGCGGGTAAAACGACTATAACCGAAGTGAAGCGAGGGCGGGTTGCTAGTTATTATTATAAATTAAAAAGGTTTACGGTAGGAAAGTATTTTATTATGAAATGGTAACACCAATTTATGTTAGTAATAAAACAAACTCAAATATACGGGCGTGGTAGTAATACATAGAGACACGTAATTTAATTAATGGCCGCCCCCCTTCAGTGTGATTTGAACAAACATCGTCTAAAAACTTACACCGCTATCATTGTACGCGCTTATTTGCGTAACGTACTGTACTAAGAATGGGGTAAGTGTATATTTGAAATGGATTTTGTTGGTTACTACCTATGTTCACGGTTTGGCTTGCGTTTTTTGATTGACAATTTCAGATTTGAGGTTTCTGTGTCTCAAGTGTAATAAGATTGGATGAAAATTACGTGTCAGATGAAATTTAAGATGAAAATTACGTGTTGAATGAAATTTTACTTGTTGAATAAAATATGGAATACTGAAATCCGTAGAAGAACGGGTGTAGACGACATAGCCCGAAGAATTAGCACGTCAATATGGTAATGGGTTGGCCATATCGCTTGTTGAATCGATAACCATTGGGGAAGAAAGAGTTTCGAGTGGCGACCATGAATCAGACGACGCAGCGTAGGTGGCGACCCTCTAATAAATGAACTGACGACATTTTGAAAGTCACGGGAAACCGTTGGATGTAAGTGGCACATGACCTTTCTGAGTGGAATTCTCGTGGCCAGATCCAACAGTGGACGTCCATGAGCTGATGGATAGAAGAATTAGAATTCTAAATGTATATAAACAAAGTTTTACGTGGCAAGCAATTTTTTGAAATTTTCTAATTCTGATTTTCTCTTAATTTTCATCGGCAGAAAAATTAATAAATCCCCTTATAAGGTTAAACTATATACTCATAAAAACGAGTTTATGCTAAATAAAACCAATAGCTCTGAAACGTTTTAAAATTATTAATCATTTAAAAAAATTAAACAACCAAACTAAACCCAAAATATCATTTAGGATATTTTCCAACAAGCGTGTGACATTTGGAGGGTTAAAGATTAGGCGAGAGTCCGATAAACAACATCTGTGACCACAACCCTAACCATTGTCTCGGTCCCATCGACCCCTTGACTCTCTCTATTTTGCACTCATTTATCGATCGATATTTGATGGGTTATAAAAAGTTATAAAGACGTACAAATATAAATTTGTTTTCTATTGCTGTCACTATAAAATTTAATTTTTTAAACCCATTTTGATTTTTAATGGAACAGTTTTCATCATTTCAATGATGGATCATCATCAATCAGCGTATAATAAGTAAGTCATATTTCCTTAGACTTGAATATTTTTTCCGTCGGGCCGACCACTGATGTCAAGTAACCCTGCTCCAGGGGTCGGTCCAACGACGAAGGCGACGTGGTTTTCGGGTGGGTTGCGGGAGTTGCGTGCTTAAGCCCCTTTGTCGCCCCGGACGGAGTGGTGCGGAAGTGCGCCGACCGCAGCCCACCCCAAAAAAAAAAAGACTTAAATATTTTTTGAGTAAATACAATATAAATTTTTGGCATTCTATAATTACTCCAGTTTTTCTAAAATATTACTCATAATGACTGCACAGATGGCACAGTGGTTAAAATGTACAGTGCCAGTGTCGTGGGTTCGAATCCCACGCAGGACAACACTTTGTGCGATCCACAAATTGTTGTTTTGAGTCTGAATGTAATTTGTATCCGTTAATTATGTTTGTGAAGTCCCACCGTAGTACAAGGATTATTTCATCAGGGTGTTGTCTTAAAAAAAAACTGATTTGTAGGCTAAGCTAAAATTTGTGGTGGCTACTACGAAAACTACCAGCTCTTAAATTGCTTATGGATATCGTAAAAAACGACTAAGACTTTTACATCGAGTTGAGGCAACTCCACATGATACCATCTATCCAAGAATGTATCCCCAAGGAGGGTGCTTGTTATAAAATTATTACCGAAACTTTTGTAGTACGCTGGAAGAAGAGTATCTACATATTGCGTCGCCCCTAAGGTAGGTAAATTGGATAAGAACAGGAGGATAATGATACTGATTTGTATGACGAATTTATAAACTTTAAAAAAATTTTTTAAGAAATTCGATGACAGTAATTTCTAAGGACAAATTGTGTTTAATATTGCCTTACTGTAAACAATGAACCATAAAATATTAAATATATTTAACCAGCAACCATATCGAAATTGAGTTTATTCGTTCAGTTTTGCCTTTTATAGATATACAATGAAAATAAAATAAATTAAAATATCGCGATATACTCATATTGTATTAATAAATTTTCAGAATATTGTTGCTTTGGCATTTTGCAAATGGGTCAAAGTAATGTATTTGAACTAACAGTGTATTGAAGAAGACAATATAGATTTTTTATAGTCCTTTCTGACTTGTTATGCAATGGATGGACAAATATGTAAAACACTTTTAATTTCTGCGTACATTATTTAGCTGTAAGTATCTCATACAGCTATATAATAATGTATATCGTTAAAGAGTGATCCGATAGCTTTCAACTAAAGATAATTCGATATTAATTATGTGGTTATTAAAGTATTGATACAAAAGTTTAAAAGCGTAAAAACTCAATAATACTTTGGTATATCCAGAGCTGTTACCCGAAACAAATAGACGTTTAAATAAATAGTTCACCTTAGTATACATACTTACTATATATGCCGGCTCATATACATCCCACTGCTGGGCTCAAGCGTCCATAGTAGGAGGGAAATTGATCTATATACCACGCTGATCACAAAATAAAACCCTACACCGCCGTTGGTATAGGGTTTAATTTCGAGTTCTACTCTCTTGAATAGATGCCATATGCATATTGTACCTCTTAATCATCTTTTCGACACCCATGGGCAAAATTTTCCGTGTGGTGACGGAGTAAGAATACAAATCACTACTCCCTATCTTGCCCATGGATGTCGTAAGAGAAGAATAAGGGATATAATACGCATTTAACATCTATGCAAGAGATGGAAACCTTGAAATAAAACGCTATACCAACCTGTCTGACTATCATGGTATAGTAAAGTCAGTTGCCCTCCTATTGTGGAGGAGGCTCGAGCCCAGCAGTGGGATGTATATGAGCTGAAGTGATGATGAGTGATGGGCAAGATAATAAGGCAGACTAACAGGCAGGCTGATAGATACGGAAGGCAACTTCGATTAACATCAAAGAATTTAATTAACTTCGATGTTATGTATCATTTATTTTACTCTTAGGGGTTACTTAGAATTATAAAAAAAAACTGTGCCTGCCAACCTACTAACCTACTCAAGGTTATGGTTGCTACAAGGTTATGGAAAATTACAAGTTATTATACAGAATTTATTATCCATCTGTGTACAAATTGGTTTGAATGAATTTCATATATTATCTACATTTCAAATAAAAGATTTTGAAAGCTTAACAGTTATATAAGAAACTCTAATACTTAACTAACAAAACAACTATAATGAAAAAGCTATATTTATAAATGCAAAATATAAGCTGATACTTGACTTGTCCATCAGACGAGACACAAATTCACGCGATGGGCATTAATCCGTTTATGTACGATAAATAATTCAAAATTATACACAAATATTTGATGGAAACATCATGGTATCTATTAATACAACTGGTTTACATCTACATTAAAACAATATATATTCAAATAAATTGTCCCGTTGCCATATCAGTAGATATTTACTTAACAAACTATCAGTAACACTTAATAACTAAGATTAAACTAATCACAAGACACTAATATCCTACAAGCTATCCGCAAACCACATTAATACGCCATTAAGAGGTCAAAATGGGCTTTAATTTTGCCCAAGACAACATTAGTGACCAATACCGCTACGTAGTTACCAATACCGGTATGTATCGATACCGGAATTTAGATATACCGGTATATATGACAGTATAGTGAGGGGTCTCACTAACATGCCCACGGCAAGCTTTAAATAAGATGAGATAAGCATCGGCTAATTAATATTGGTTTCACGATCTAATGTTCTGCTTTATTTGGTTACATTCGTGGTGGGTAGTGAGATAAATCGAGGATATATATTCCTATATAGAAACAGAGCGAAATATGTTTTGTTTAATAGGTTTATTGCATATTTAGATGGGTGTTATTATTAAATTATTCATTTTCAACTAACCTGAACGAATAAGTAGGTTTCTTTTTGATAAATTTACAACATATACTAGTAATAAGTAATCGTTGGGTATGAAAATTACTACCGACCATGAATCTGATAATGCAGTGTTCATCCTCTCTGCAGATAAAGTGATGGTTTAAAAAGGGGACAGGGACTATTAGAGGCAGGCAGGCAATGGATGGGATTATACAGCCTCGTTTGAAACAGAGTCGAAGTCAATTTTATTATTAAACCACATCAAAAGTGTTCAAATTAGGCAACTATTCTTTAATTCTTCAAAATGGAAGAATTAACCATTTAATAAAAAAAAACACCTTTAAGTGTACTAGAAATAGTAGTAAGAAAATGGCAGTGTCTAACTGCTTCAAAAGAACAGAAATATAATTATTAAAATAGTTCAGGTTTTATCAGGTACACATGTTTCTTGATAAACTTTTAACAGATCATGTATGAGGTAACTTGTGTAATATAAAAATGGTTTGTCCATTTTTAATTAATAATTAATAATTAACTTTAATGTTTAATGAAGAACACGTAAAGAGAAAACAAAGGTGCTGTTCACCGTTTATTGCTGTCGTTTACGATCACTAAATCAAAATGAATAAAACCACAAACTTCAAATAAGACGTTTTTTATTGTAAGCGCTCAAACGGATTATCTCTGGTCATTGATAAGCCAAAAGCACGTGTTATTTTTACACCCTCAACCCTCACAGTGTCATCAGATAAACACCCTACTCTTATCAGTGTGATTAATTCTTCTATACATCAAATTTTAGGGTTAAAATTAGTTATAATTTAAATAACACTTTTATGCTCTAATTAATAAAGTCTTTATTAAATTTAACGTGATCTTCACTTACAGCTTTGTTCTTTCGAATTATTAAAGTATTCTTTAAAAGATATGTTCTGTAGAAATTGTATCCTATGTTATTGGTTATAGAGTTTATTTTTTATTTGTTTTACATTTCTCAATAGTTTTATATTTGCTCCGTTGACACGTTTTGACGAGGGTCCAATTGGAAACGCACGTATTTCAATTTTTGCTACCTTCTGTTCCAAATGTTCATGATCACAAGCAAAATTTGTCATTTTTACATCAAAATCAGGAAAGTCTTTGATTTTTAGTTTAATTTTTATTTATTTATTTTAGGACCACCAACGAAAAATATACATACAATTTAGTAAACAAGAATACAGATCATGTCTTGTGTTCTTACAATTATGAGCAACGACTACACAAACCCTTAAAATTTTACTTGCATCTAAGAAATAACTGACAATATCAAGTTTATGACTCAGAATCTTCCATGAAAAGTATTTCTCTAATTCACTAAGGTGTAAAGCTATTTTTCATAGTTTACGGTTTATTAATTTATAAAGTCTCTGAGAGACATAACTCTCGTGCAGGTATTTTATTTTTTACATCCGTTTTATTTTTTAGTACCAAATGCCAATATCTTATTCGTATAATATTCAAATGCTAACCACAAAGATCCAACTCATTCAATATTGTGTAGGACTTATAAGTTACATAAGCAAAAAGTCTTTGCCTAATAAGGATGTAAAAACTAAAAAAATATACAACACTGTTATGTAGGTACATTAACATTATTATTTCATAGTTGTAATCATTTTATTAATTTTTAAACCAACTTTATATACCCGTATGCAAAAAAAAATTACTTTATTTTAAGAAATAATAAGTTATTTGGTACGAAAATTTCATTCCTTTTGCTCATATACATTCAGAACGTGGTAAATATTTTTGTTATTTTTTCATACATTAACATTATGCAATGTATGACCTCGTGTTGATTTGGTACGCATCTGTGGATGTTATATTACAGTTAGCCTCCCTTTGACTTGTTCAATATTGTATATTGAAGTTTTCATGACATTTTATTTTTAATTATGAAAAGAGAACTTTTTTTGCGTTCTTTAATGACTGTAGGCATTGATAATGTAAAGGATTTCATAAAGACTGAGTATTTTTTTTTCCGTTTGGTGGCGGAGTTAGAATACAGTTCTCTATTCCATTTCTTGCCCGTGGATGTTGTAAAAGGCGACTAAGGGGTGTAATATGCGTATAACGTCTGTGTATAAGAAAGAAAACTCAAAATAAAACCTTACAACAACTCGTCTGACTAGTGTAGTAGGTCAATTTCCCTACTATTATGGAGGAGGCTCAAGCCCAGTACTACCATCAACGTACATGATGAAGTCATTTTTGTATTATTTACCACCCATTATAATTTTAGTTTATTATTTAAGTCATTTTCCGTGTGGTGACGGAGTAAGAATACAATTCACCACTCCCTATCTTGCCCGTGGATTTTATAAAAGACGACTAAGGGAATACGCACATAAGATCTGTGCAAGAGAAGGAAAACTCGAAATAAAACCCTATATCAACATGTCGGACCAGCATGGTAGGTCAAATTCCTTCTCATTGTGGAGGAGGCCCGAGCCAAACAGTGGGACGTATGTGGTCTATGATGATGACGATGATGATGATGATTTACGTAATAGAAAATAATTATCGTTTCATGTGCCTTATACAAATCAAATAATACAGCATTCAAAATAATAAGTTCATATAAAATATGTCTACTTCTTTCAAGATTAATGCAGCTGCGCCATTCTGACTTATGACCGTTAGTGGAATCAATTCTTCAATAATTCCCTATCATATATTACCTACATGTTACTGAC
Source organism: Lymantria dispar (assembly GCA_032191425.1). Classification (NCBI taxonomy): domain Eukaryota; kingdom Metazoa; phylum Arthropoda; class Insecta; order Lepidoptera; family Erebidae; genus Lymantria; species Lymantria dispar. The sequence continues at coordinate 8,692,880 of CM063452.1, read as the reverse complement.
GTAACAATCAAAAACTCGATAGTCATAGTATCCATATATCTTGACCACAAAACCACATGCCAGCCCCCGCTATTCAATTATTCTAACAACATCCATTGCTTGTTTATTTCATAATCATATTAAAATAATCATTACTAACACAGCGGTCGTTGTTTAAAATTTTCACGCGTTCGAAAATTTCAACTTCGAATATTTTAATAGAATTTGCAAGTAATCCGACCACAATAGATTGGTGATTGGCGCGGTCAGAAATGTTTTATAAAGCCCGACTGTTCCATCTTGCCACACAATACTGCAAATTTGGTCGCCATCTTATTGTTGAAATTTTAAACTTTTTGATTTGTCATTCAAATATCTTGATATAGTTTTGTATAGGTAGATAAATGGCGAATATAATAATTATATATATAATAAGAGATATATTATAAGAGACTTCTAAAGATTGGTGCCTATTATTCTCTCTCAGTCTCTCTGTGCGGTAACGGAGTAGGAATACAATTCACCACCCTCTTGCCTGTGGGTGTCGTAAAAGACGACTAAGGGATAGAATATGCATATAACATCTACGTAAGAGAAGGAAAACTAGAAATAAAAGCCTATACCAACACGTCTGACCAGTGTTGTATTGTAGGTCAATTGCCCTCCTATTGTGGAGGAGCCTCGAGCCCAACAGTAGGACGTATGTGAGTTGTGATGATGATGATGATGATTGTCATATATTCTAGATATTTTTAGGTAGACTAATTGTACGATCTTGTAAGGATTACAACGCCAGCTACCTACCTTTATTGTCACTGCGAATATAAAAAAAATAATAGATTTCTCTAAGGTTTAGCTTTATAAATGATTTCCAAATGGATTAAAAAACAAATCTATTATTTCGATTGTAATCGGTACTCTACACTAACAAATCCGGTTTTATTAAACATTAGAATTTCGATCAATGAATTACAGAACAAAAGGATTCAAGAAAACATACACACAGAACCTTTAGATTTATATATTGATGTAGGCTATAGACATATGGTGATAAGTTAAAACTACCTACAATATGTCTTCGTACATTACTTTTAATCGACTCAAGGACTAAGGCAAAACTGCAAAACTGCTCTGGAAAAATTGTAACATCACTTGGAATCGAAAAGGTTTTTTATGGCAGGTCTGGTCATACCTCAATCCAACCGGGACAATGAAAGTCGGATGTGTTGCATTAACTCCACCTCGTCTTTGCTAACTCGATGGCCCGCTTGGCGGGTTAGCAGCAAAAATAAAGAAATAATGGCCGGTCTAAACACCCGCGACCTGACATTATTTCATCCATCCATCAGCCTACAGACGTCCACTGCTGGACATAGGCCTCACCACGGGAATGCCACTCTGAACGGTCCTGTGCTACTTGCATCCAACGGTTCACTGCGACTTTGAGAATGTCGTCAATCCACCTAGTGGGGGGTCGTCCTACGCTGCATCGTCCGATTCGTGGTCGCCACTCCAGAACCTTCCTTCCCCAACGGTTGTCGGCTCAACGAGTGATGTGTCCTGCCCATTGCCATTTCAACACGCTAATTTTGCGGGCTATGTCGGTTACACCCGTTCTTCTACGGATTTCCGTGTTCCGGATTTTATCACGTAGAGAAATACAGAGCGTAGCATTCTCCATAGCACGTTAAGCGACTTTAAGCTATTTTATGAGACCGACATTTAGAGACCACGTTTCAGTGCCGTAACCTTTGTTTTCAGACACTGCGGAATATTGGAGGAGAAGATCCTCTTAATTTTCCCGTACGCTGTTCAGCCGAGTTGGATTCGTCGGCTGACCTCTTTCTCGAAATTGGATCTACCTAACTGCAGACTGCTTGGCCTAGGTAAACATAGTGATCGACAACTTTGAGAATCGCATTTCGCATTCGCATTAAGACAATAGACATTATTACCCCTTCCTATTTTTAAATAAGTTATGGTTAGTACACACACCGTCCGCTTTGTTTGGGGTGGTGGCAGGGCGGAGTGCAACCCCATAACCTACCGTATACCATCCGCTTCGCCATTGGGGCGGCCATTGATACCAAGTTCCTTGTCGTCCGTGGCTAGCCCGGCAAGGTATTATTCCCCCTTTTTTTTGGGGGTGGGTTACGGTCGGCACACTCCACGCACCGCTCCGTTCGGGGCGACAGAGGGGCGTAAGCTCGCACACCCATAACCCACCCGCGCGACACGTCGCCTTCGTCGTTGGGCCGACCACCGGAGCAGGGTGACTTGACGTCAGTGGTCGGCCCGAAAGGGATTATTCCCCCTGGAGAGGTCTAGGATACTGGATATCGATAGTTTGGTATAATTATGTGTTGTCATAGCCATGAATCAGAGTCTAAACTATGGTGGGCTCGCGTGATAATGTCAAATATATTAAAATAACCAGTAGTGGAATGCTGATAAACATAAATTACTTAAATTAGTATATTGTCTGTATCTCTATTAAAGCATAGCGGGGCTTCTCACGGAAGCTACTCGTGCTAACTCTGTGTGAAGATGTAGTTAATATGAAGAAACATGAGCATATTGAACTAGAAATAATAAATCTAAGAAAAAAATTAAAGTGTATTAATATATTTTAAAAAAGTAAATTATTTTACTCTATGTTGAGGAGCAAGTTCTTTATTTCAATTTTGGCGGGCAAAAGGAAGTAGAAGATTATGGAGTGGTCTTTTATTATATTCGTTATTATAGCGTTTATCCTCATCATTCAACCTATCGCCATCTATTGCTGGATACAGGCCTCCCTCATGTTTTTTCGTAATGCGTGGTTCCGTGCCGCCTGCACTCAACGACGCCCAGCAATTTTTACTAGGTCGTCGGTGCACCTAGTTGCGTCCTACACAGCGTCATTCGATACATGGTCGCTACTTGAAAACCGTTAGTTTTACCGTTTTATTCGGTTTTGTCGAGTTATCTTTATCTTTATATATAAATATCTTGTGTACGTGTGTATGTCACTGAACTCCTAAACGGCTGGACTGATGTTGACGAAATTTGTGTGTGTGTTCAAGGGGATTCGAGAATGCTTTAGATTCACAATTGGACTCGGTAGGTGGCGCTGCCATCAATTAAAGGAGAAATCCTTTTACTATTTTTTTAGATTTAAACAACAATGTCTGTTGGGTCAGCTAGTATATATATAAATGTTCTGTTCGCGTGTTTGTAATAACTCCTTCTGAACGGCTGGACCGATTTTGATGATCTTTTTTGTGGCTGTTTCGATGAATATGAGAATGTTTTACATTAATAAATACAACCGGTAGGTGGCGCTGCGATCGATTTCAAGGAGAATACCTTTTATTTTATTTGAATAGAACAACGTCTGTTAGGTCAGCTAGTATTAAATAATTTTGCAATTTGATGCATAGGAACACCCGGGGTGTAATGATGAAGATATAATTCATAGGTTTTCGACAAAAATGCCCCAAAGACACCATTAACAATGTAGCCACAGCACTATTCAAGATGACGAAATGAGTAACTGAAGGACAATGACTTTAAAAAAGAAGAAGTGTTAATTTATAAATAAAGATTTGGTTTAACGGTCTTAGTAACCTAGCAATAAACTAGCAAACCTAGCAAAAAAATACATTTAATTTTTTTAATTTAATAATAATTTCATTTTCAGAATATGGTGCGTTCAGTTGTTAATAAATTGTACTTATTTTTCTCACATATAAGTACTTAGTAAAAATATAAATCACCGCGGCTCTCGTTCGCGGTTGTCGTAAAATATTACTAAGGGATTTTTACAACATCTGTACAGCCCAACAATAAGCGTCGATAAGCTGATAGATGGATGGATTGAGAAAAAAAAAACAAAAGTACCTGATTTTACTACAAGTATTATATATAAAAGTGCAATCGTGTGTAGAACCTGCCAGTATGTAAGAATGCGGTACATTAAAATATGCAGTGTACAACACTGGGATCCAATTGACAGGGGAAAAGCGGTTACAATTTTTCCCTCCTTTGCTGCATTTTTTGTTTTGACGGAGTAAGAATGCAACCACTAAGCCTTTTCTTGCCCGTGGGTGTCGTAAAAGACGACTTCGTGTCATCTAATATTAGTTATTTATCACAAAAAACTCAGTTAGAAGCCAGTGTTAAATTAACAAGTTAAGTACATTTGTCCCGTCTCCCTTTTCCTAGAGAAATTGCTGAAGTAGTATGTAAGAACACTCCATAAGGTATATCATCTCATCATCATCATCTCAGCCCATATACGTCCCACTGTTGGGCTCGGGCCTCCTCCATAATGGAAGGGTAAATGACCTACTATACCACGCTGGTCACACGTGTTGGTATAAGGTTTTATTTCGAGTTTTCCTTTTCTCGCATAGATGTTATATGCGTTTTATATTCCTTAGTCGTCTCGTACGATCACCCACGGGTAAGATAGGGGGTGGTGAATTGTATTCTTACTCCGTCACCACACGGAAAATCCTTCTGCTCTTATATACATATATATTTTTTTTGGTAACATTTTAGAGTTCACTCGCACCCCACCCAATCGGCGGACAATCGGTACCGAGCACTTGTCTTTGGTATGGCAAGGTGACATTATAACCGTTCAAAAGATCACATTAGCACGGCAATACTCTGACTATCGCTATGTTGATTAATTTTCTTATTATATTTAGAGCACGTTTTACGTAGTCGGAATAGTTCCGGAACTATTTTTTTATTTTGCTTTGATGAAATCTAGTCTACTTGCTTCTATTTGTCATTACTACATCCACAGGAAAGAAAGGAGTAAAAACTAAATAGTAAACTCTTCAAACGTCACCACTAAAATTAATTTCTAAATATCACTATTTATGAAAGTTTATGAATTGAACCACACATTAAGATCTCGGAACGCAGGGACTCCGTCGGCCGGTCCGACACTTTTTCAAAATCGTGACTCGTCCCGCTGCCTCGCCGTCACGAACTAGGTACCGTTATCCAGGCTATACTCCTTACACTATTCTCCTTTATATAACGCTAGAGCAAGATAAACATATTTTGACAGCTAAGACTTAATGCCTGAAGGATATCTGAGGCCTACTCTTTGTTTTTGATATGCTAACGTATTAAAATGTTGTCTATTGTTTGATATGGAGTTATTATACAAAGACAATTGCTTGAGAAAGAAAAAAGAACTTGCTAATAGGTGGGAAGTTCTATTACGTACTTCTTGATATAAAAAGAATTATGTCATAACTTTGTTTACATGATATTTACTCGCTCCAAATGTAATGTAAATATATTTTTACGATGGAGACTAAACGTTAATAATATAATAGTAATTCCATTTATTTCAGACTTACATAAGTCCATATAGAAACTTAACCATTTCTAGTAAAATTAAAAAAAAATACAGTAAATTAAAAAAGTGAAATTGTTCATTTTTAATGCAGATTGGCAATTACAACAATCAATAAGATTATAACAAGTTTTTAAAGTGTAAAAATAATAAAAATTAAAACAAATAATACAATAAAATTGCATTAAGTCATTAGGTAAATAATATTTTTTTAATTTATATTATGTAACCATCCAATGATGTAAAATGTAAACGAAATCTACACTATACACAAATCTTAAATGCATATTACGCAAATAATAATAAAAGTTGCATGTTAAACGTGACTGTGTGTACCTAATTGTCAACTCAAACTACGCGACTCAATGGGCAGACATTTATGATGTATTTATGTTCGAAACTTAATAAAATCAATTACGAATTTCTTAATAATATGTTACTTGATTATTTCCATGTCCAATGTTAGATAAATAAAGAGATTATATTAGAATACTAGCAACCCGCCCTCGCTTCGCTTCGGTTTCAGTCGCTTTACTCGCGTAGTTCCCGTTCCTGTGGGTATACTGGGATAACATATAGCCTATGTTACTCAGGGATAGGGATAGAGTTTTGAGTTCATTCGTAAGTAACGTTTCCTCTTTATAATATTAGTGTAGATTACACCCTTATTGGGTGAAAATTAAAAAATGCTGAAACACGTGTTTATTTATTTTTGCTAAAGAGTATTTTTGTAGAATTTGAAGAAAATCGATGTAGATTTTTTTTCTCCTTATACAAACTTTGTTACTGCGGTTTACCCCCTAGGGGTTGAATTTCAAAAAACTCTTTCTTATTGGGTTTCTACGTCACGCAAAGAAACTAAGGTCAAAATTTTATGACTCTGGCTTCAGTAGTTTCGGCTCTGTGAAAAGTCAGTAAACTGACATCTTTCTACCTATTTTACACCCTTAGAGGATGAAAATGGACAAACGCTGAAACACGTGTTTATTTATTTTTATTAACGAGTATTTGTGTTTAATTTGAAGGCAGTAGCTAAAGATTTTTTTTTCTTTCCATACAAACTTTACCGTTGCGTTTCCCCCTCTTAGGGGTGGAATTTCAAAAAATAATTTCTTAGTGGGCGTCTACGTCACAAAATGAAATTACGGTCCAAATTTAATTTTTCTAGCTGCAGTAGCTTCGGCTCACCCTGTTCCTTTATTTGTATATTATTGTTAACCCCCCCGCAACACCCTTTGTAGGTGGAATTTCGTAAAATCCGTTCTTAGCTGACCTCCACTCAATGAAAGGGATATTTCTGCCAAATTTCAAGTCTATACGCCTTATGGTTCCAGAGATATGGTGATGAGTCAATATATCGCTCGCAAAACCCGCCTCTCCTATATACATATATATAGATTAATTTTATTTTGTGTTCGTTCTATTCAGCTCATATGCGTCTCATCGCTGGGTCCGAGCCTCCTCCACGATAAAAGGGAACTGACTTACTACCTCACGCTTATGAGAGAGATTGGCATGCAGTTTTATTTCGAGTTTTCATTCTTTTGCACAGATGTTATATTGTATGTTTATATTGTATCCCTTAGTCGTCTTTTACATCACCCACTGGCAAGATGGTGGTGAATTGTATTCTTACTCCTATTCATACACCACATGGAACTTTTGTATATTATATAGATTCTTCATTACTAGGGTATATATAACATGTGTTTGTATTATTACTGCAAATTAAGCGCAAAACTATTTAGAGGAACACTTTTCCTAAGCGATAATATTATTTTTATTATGTGTGTTCGTTTGTTAATTTTATACGAATTAATTGCAAAACTGTTTTGAGGTTAGGGTTACCAAGTCACCAAACCTAATAGCAGAATAGACCAGCCAGTATAGCCAGTCCTTTGGTTAGAAAGACCGGACACCCTACATTACTGAGGATTTTGTGTCTCAGCAGTAATAGATACGATAGCAAAATTGTATCTAAAATCAATATTTTTTTTACTATTACCTACCATAAATTTTGTTAAATTCTAATGAAATACACATAAACATGTCAAAAGCCTAACAATAGCTGGACAAGCGGGACACCGTTTATTTTGGTTGGACGAGCAATCGAAAAGCCTATATCCGACTTTATCCGCATGTCTGGCAATGCTATTTGAGGTTATAATTAGCATAAATATTAATTAGTGTTATATATAGTATCTAATTTAGGAATACAAAGTTTTCTAAAACAACGTCATTCATATTTGAATACGCCTGTTATTTTTTTTAAACAATATTTATTATCCACATACTCTAGAATTTTAAACAGTATAATAAAATTGGCAAATCAGTTTTGTCTATATCAAATTTCACATATCTCTTGTTAAAAGTTTGATTTAAGCATCCGTCTCATTTCGATTTATGGTGACATATTAATTTATATATATTAAAATACATACATGAAATTTTTATAATCCAAACAGCATTACATTTTAATGGCGTTCATAATTCGTGCTAAAGTTTTATTACAGAAACATCGATAGAAAATACATCATTTGGTTTGTTAAAATTATGAACTACTCAACGGATCTGGACGTTTACTATTATGCATATATTAAATAGATTATCTATAAATTTTTCTATAAAATAAATAATCGATAAGCTTGTTAGGTGTTGCGTTCTGCGAATTATGTCGTATCTTGTAATTAAGATGGTTTTCCTGTTGGTTGTAAACTTAAATCATGCAATAAAAACAAGGTCGTCCGGTTTCAAAAGCAAATACTAATTATTTTTTGCAGTTATTAGAAATATATAACAGTAATAAATTGAATAATCATATCGTAAATGCAACTAAGCATTTATTTCGGATAAGGTGATTAAGGCCTGATAAATAGATAGACAATAAAGTACCGTGTATGATACTGATTTTCCTTTTTGGTGTAAGAATACATTTTATCACCCCTTTTTTTCCTCGCATACATTTTTTCACCAATTTTTTTCCTCGCATGGTGGAGGAGGCCCGAGCCCAACAGTGGGACGTATATGGGCTGAAATGATGATGACAAGGAGATGACGATAACGCAATGATAACAATAAAAATAGCGTTATTTGGTTTGCTCCTGAAAAAAAGAACAAACCATAAAAAAACATATGCTCTATTATCTTTATATATACATTTTTAGTGTACGTGTATGTCACTGAACACTTCCTAAACGGCTGGACCGATGTTGATGAAATTTTTTGGGTGTGTTCAAGGGAATTCGAATTGGTTTAGATTAACCATTGGACCCTGTAGGTGGCGCTGCGATCAATTTCAAGGAGAATTCCTTTTACTATTTTTTTAGTTTTAAACAGAACAACGTCTGTCTGTTGGGTCAGCTAGTATAAGTATATGCGTATATGCCTACTTCCCGCGTTGCTAAATGTAAGAAACTTCACCTCGTGGCTCATATACGTTCCACTGCTGGGCTCGAGCCTCCTCCATAATAGGAGGGCAATTGACCTACCAAGCTCAGGTCAGGCGGTTGGGCATAGGGTTTTATTTCGAGTTTTTCATCTCTTACATAGATGGTTATCTTCATATTATAATACCATTTCTTTTTTAGGACACCTAAGGGCCAAAAGAGGATGGTCCGTTCTATTCTTAGTCAATCACAGCACGGCAACTTCTATAAAACTAATTTTTTCTGAATCGATCACGCATATATTTGTTCTTGATTTGCGAATTAAGACAAATCATATATCTCAAAGATTAAAATTATAAAATCAATCAATGATAATTCAACTACATACACAAAGTTAGTTTCGTAGAAGTTAACCAACCGAGTTGTGTTAGACGCGACGGACGGAGAAAGTTGGACGGTGCGGATAAAACTACATTTATTGGTGTTGCATATTCATCGTACCCCTGGGCATAACAGTATACCATTCATTCCAGACCTGTCTACATATCCATAGATACCTTCACGAATAATAAACTTGTGGATATATTACGATAGTAATAGAGCTCAACATGAAATGGTCGTGTAGTACCTACTTGTAACTAGTTTTATATTCTGTTTAGTGTAGTGACAGTGCTGTGTTAGGTGTTTGTTCGTACTTATATCTCTAAGTTATATCTCCGATAAGCATCTGTGAGAAAAAATATCGCTTTGTAACTTGTCTCACATATAGAATGTTCGATTAAAAAGATTACTTGTCGAATTATACTATAAAAATTTATACTTGATTGTTGCAGAGAAGAATAATTTCGTTCTTCTTATGTGATGCCGGGATTAAGATTTTAATAAACTATCACCCCTTTATCACCAAGCCAATATCTAGCGGCGTATGTCAATGTGCGGCAGTATCACTTATCATCTGGTACACACCTGTTCGTATCATATCACTACTTGCTTACATGCCACTATCAACGATAAAATACCCTACAATTAATTGACGGGATAACTCAATTCTCGGACCTCATGCCCTGTATCGTTTTCGTGTGGTGACGGAGTAAGAATATAATTAACCAACTCTGCCCTGTGTTGTAAAAGTCTAAGGGATGCAGGTACATCTATGCAAGAAAAAAGTCGATATAATGCCCCTATGCCAACTCGTTCACAGGCGCTGTATAGTAGGTCAACTTTCCTCCCGTTGTAGAAGAGGTGGGAGTCCAATAGTGGGACTTATGTGGGCTGAGATGATAATGATCTCTCTCTCTCTCTTTTGAATGATGATAGGATCGCAATTTTCTGGCTATCTGCTGTTACAAGGCTAGATAATATATAGGGTCATAGCTTGCTATGCAACCACTTTCTACCTTTTCAGCGGCCCATTTCTCAGAACGTTTATTTTACCCACTAGCAGTACATGATTTGGTTACTAGCTTGCAAGAAAACTGTGGATAAAAAACCAATCTTGTTCCGATAATTATATCTACGATATCATAAAACTCGAAGGTTTTGATTTCTGATGTTTACGCGAATATTACTTATTATAAATAAAACTATTTTTACGGATTTGTATTTGCTTTTAAATCAAATACAAATGCGATGAAATCCGTAAAAGCAGTTTTATTTATACTCGAAGATTTTACATAAATTAATGTTTTACATTTTGTAATCAAATATGCATCCGTGTATATGAATATTTATTAAATAAAAAGAATACATATTTATTTAATTGTATTCATATTATCGCATTAAGACTATTGTATCTTAAATTCTAAAGACTAAATTAAGACGACAAATTGTTTTTTTTTTATATAATAACACAAGGCAATAGATTACACCTGTCAGTCGGGGCATAAATTATAGAATCATTAGAGATACGTCGAGAGTGCCAAGCATTCATCAGCGTGGACGGCTGATTGATTTCCAATAACCTTCACCACGACAGCAAAACTTCTATGGCAGTTTTGTACTGGCGCAAGACAAGATGGAATAACCTTTTAAACTATTTATATCGTAATCAATAATAATACTTATAATAACACGCAAGTTTATTATTTTAAGGCTTAAGCGTTTTACCTGTTAAGATTACCATGTACTCTTTTTTTTTATAATATTACGCCTTTATATCATCATCATCACAGCCCACATACGTCCCACTGTTGGGCTTAGGCCTCCACAATGGGAGGGAATTTGACCTACTATACCATGCTGATCAGACATATTGGTATAGGGTTTCATTTTGAGGTTTCCTTCTCTTGCACAGATCTTATGTGCATATTATATCTCTTAGTCGTATTTTAAGACATCCACAGGCAAGATAGGAATTTGTGAATTGTATTCTTACTCCTTCACCATACGAAAATGCATGTTTTATATAAAGGATATATATATATATATATATATATATATATATATATATATATATATGGAAACATTTCGAATATGACATAATCATCTAGACTCATATACGTCCCACTGCTAGGCTGGTGCTTCCTCCAAATAAGAGGGAAATTGACCTACTATACCACGCTTTCCGTGTGGTGACGGAATAAGATTACAATTCACCAACCCTTCTCTTGCTCGTGGTAATTGTAAAAGACGCTTGACCAGGCAGGCGTGGAGGCCCGCGCCCACGAAGATTACCCGGAATAGACAGACCGATGGCAGACCAAAAAAAATGAAACTGGTTTTTAGGCAATCTATTCCTAAAGACCAATTTAATTTTATTTCGTGCAAATAACCGTATGAGCATAAGAAAAAGGTAATGTTTTGACATTACAAACAGATATTTGAGTTTTACTTATTTGAATAGATATGCAATATTAGTGTAAATATTAGATGCAATTATAATGTTTTTTTATTAAAATACCACAAGATTATACATTGAACTGCATAAATGTAATTTAAACAATTTATGATAATAACAATATCAACCGCCTATATTATTATATCTACCTAAATACCAATGCAATATCCTGCATTATTATTTAGCATTTATTGCAAAATTACAATTATATTTCTCCCATTACTTAGCGATATTACTATCATAAAGTTCTGAGACAGAATATGTTAATTATATAAATAAATCCATAATACTCAATAATTTAAAAGATAATTTGAAAATTTGTGACGTCATAGAACTTGAAAACGGAAATACTCACAGCACTAGTAAACTAAACTTTCCCGGGTATTAAGATTAGAATTTATTTAAAATCTCTTACATGGAGATGTCTATGGAGTAGTAGAAATCGGCTGTAGGATCATACATAAGAGGATGTAATGTCCAGAAGCTGCCGCCAACTTTTATCCAACACTGTATGACATTACGTTGTTGGATACATAGAGTCTAACTTACTTATAAGCGATTTTATCAAAGGCATGTTATCCTTAATATGTCTGGAATTAAGCATCATCATCCCCTCAGCCCATTTAAGTCACGTAAGAACTAACCTCATTTAAGCCAATTTTAATTGTTTGATGCAGAAAAACATGTTTAATAATGACGATATATAATGATTACTAAAATAGAAATAACATCTAATATATAAATAAACTCTAATCCTCAACTATTAATGAAATGATGCACCCTTCATGAAAAGCTTTTCAAAATGTATTCCAGTACAAAACTGAATGAAGTCTAAACAGCGATGACAGACAAGAGACCGGAACTCGTAACATCCCTCAATCTCAACCCGTCTAATGTCTACTAACTTTATGCATTCAACACTTTACTACCCCTGTCTACGCGACTAAGATCACTAAAACTGCGATACTACTAAAATAATAATTATTATGGCTACTGTAAACTTGCTAAGGAATAACGTGGCTTGTAAGAATATAAACTATTAATTGACGTTTTATTTTATTCATTTAATGGTTAGAAATTAAAATTACGCGCTATAAAATTCAATGAAATACCTTTTACGCGCGTAAAATAAACATTTAAGTAGCGTATTTATATATTTTTATACATAAAATAAATTTATGCGGCATAGTAAGAACAGTTAAAATTAGCTTTTTAATTATTTTACATATTTTTTACACACATTTAATAAATGGAATATCGATTAACATATTTGCCCCACCAATGAATCGGATACAATACATCTTGATTGTCATCTCGACAGTTACATGTAGCCACTAAATCAACGAGAAAGTAATAGTAATTATTTATAACAATAATAATGTCAACAGCGCCATTAGTGTTGATAATTTGATTTCCATTTTAGCATACGGCCATTTAGTGTTATCTGCTAATATCAGGTATTCATCAAAAGTGCATAGACATAGTTGTCAGTTACGTGTATCGATTGTCGTGGATCGGATGTGTCCCGTCAAACTCGCATGGTACATTATTTATTGGACGAGTACACTACGAGTTTAGAACAAGATTTATGATACAATATATAATTGTACTTAGCAATTTTATTAGATTATTTAACTAGCATTAGGATTTATTATCAACTGAGGATTTTTTTCTATTTCTTTTACATCAGAAAAAGGCGCTATTTTAGATTTGTCTCATTACTGAAGACGAGAAATAGGTAATGTGAAATTATAAGAACATAGGGTAAAAGAGATAATCAGTTTCGAATTACTTCGATTTCAGTAATAAAGACCTTGTTTTTTCTGTTATCTATTTTACATGTAAAATTTTAAAAATTAAGTAATCGATGAGCCTAAAAATCGTTTTCAATTTAACTAAAATGTACCTGATTTCTGTTGAATCTACTCGAATGCAGTGTATTGAAAAAAAAGTACTATGAAAATGTTACTATCAAAAACAAATGTGCTGCTATGATTGATAGACTTGCTAGGTTACGATAATAGCATTGAGCTCTTTTGCGTTTGAATTAAAAAGTAGCAATCACTGATATTATACTATATTTAATTGTCAATATTATTATAATATGAAAAGTTGCCAATTAGTTTAAACTAAGTAATACGTACTGCTTTATTTCATGAATCTAGCTAATCTCTACGCAAGATGACATATATAGGAAGTGGGAGGTCTCCTATCCTTTAAGGATAGAAATTCATGAGGTATCTACAGAGATAAAGACGTGTGACTATTATATAATATATTATTATTTTTTGCCTGAGTTTTTACAAACATACAATAAATGTCTCAAATTACCTGCAAACTTAAAATAATCAATTGTGAGTCATACAAAGCATTGTCCTGCGTGCGAGTTGATCACATAGCTATTTAAGTCACTATTTAGACTTATACGTTCTCTGTAAAGCCATGTGATTAAATTTAAAATGTCACCATACCTTTTCTTTCGCCCAAGTTTACTAATTGAAAGAATACTTGATAACACATATTATAGGTATTTGCAACGATAAAGCGTTTATTTTCCCTGTGGTGACAGAGTAAAACTAGAATTCATCACCCCTAATTTTTTGCCCGTGGGTATTGTATAAGATGACTAAGGCATACAGCATACAGATAACATCTATACAAGCGAAGAAAAATTCTAAGCAGAGCTATAGAGCTTTGGTATAGACCAGTCTATCAGAACAGCATGGCATAGTAGGTTAATTTCCCTACTTTTTTTTTGGTATGGGTGGGCTATGGTAAGCGCACACGCGGTCCATTTCGTCTGGGGCGACGAAAGGACGGCGCGCGGGTCCATAACCCACCCGTACCCACGTTGCCTCGTTGTTGGGCCGACCATCGGAGCAGGGTGACTTGTCGTCAGTGGTCGGCCCGACGGAATACCCTTCTGGGTACCCTCACCTCTCGAACGTCCCTGTCTCGGGACGTTTGTAATTAACTCTTATAAACTGTTCTCGAATTGATATAAGCCGTACTATAGTAACTATTTGTGATTGTGTTTCAGCAAATTATCTAACAATCTTTTTTTTAGTGTGCTATTATTATATAGAATATTTCATAGTCCGTGGGTCGGGCAACCTAATAAAATTTATTAAGAGATATCGTCAAAGTACCGAACTACTTACGTAAACGCACAACTATACAATGATACATGGTAAAATTATGCGGACCCCTATTATACACGTGTAAGGTATAATTAATTATATCTATTATATAAATAAATATTGAATCATAATTATTCATTTATCCTCAACATCTTGTCTTACGAATCTGTTTACATCTTATTTACAGTTTTAATTATGATGTCTCAATATTCTCATAGTTATACAAGTTAGATGTTATTCGATACGATAAGCATTAGTATGGTTTATATTATTTATTGTAGTATAATTCAAGTTGAAGCCGAAATGAGAAAGAGGTCTTTTTACGTATATATATTTGACTATAATTCTTAAAATAATATTCCCATTTATTCTTTCAATTTGTGGATATGTCTATGTATTTGCACCGATTCTACATGAAATATACCTATTAATAAACCTGCTAGACTTATTAAAGTTATAGTTTCGAAACAAGACCTTTAAAATTATAGTTTTAAAATAGAAACTAACCATTAATTTTGTTAAAAAAATATAGGATATATTATGCCTGCTTGATTTTAATTTTGAAACGTAATTCTAAATTGAATATGACATTTGATAATTTCACAATTTAACGTGCTTTGATATAATTATATACCTGATTTGTCGCCTATTTGTTCTATTCATAATTTCTGCTATAGGAGACCAGTTCAAAATGGTCTAAATGAAATCAATGGGCTTGTAATATTATTTAATACCATTAGTGTAACTTATAGTTACGATATAAATTAAGTAAGTATTATACGTTTGTTTTGCATTTAATTACGCATTCATTTTTATTTAAATTTGATTTTAAAATAGTTTTATACTAAAGAAATAAGTACTAAATATACTTTATATGACAAATAAAATTATTATTACGCATAAAATATCCGCGTAAATTTATTAATATTACACATAAAGCATTCGCGTCATTTACGCGAAATTAATTACGTAACGAGTAAAATACAGCCCTTAAAACTTATAATGCCTTTTAAAATTATCCTTGTGGCATTAAACGTTGTAACTGACTTTTAATATGTTGTAAAACATATAACTTAAAGTTGTCTGTCTCTGCGAACATAAACGTGGGAGAGTTTATTATCTATTTGTAAATGAATACATGCATAAGTATCAACTTAATCTGGCATTAGATACTTAAGGAATTTTTTAATACATTTCGAGACGTAATATTCCTTAAATTGACGAATAAAAATATTAATAAAATAGCGGTTTCGAATATATCTTTTCAAAATTTACAAAATTTTGCCCTGTGCCCTAATCTCTGATAGATTTTATTATTTTTAGGTACAAGACACTTATGTAACTTTTTTGATCATCCATATCTTTTGCTGCAAAAAAATCAGTGATTGTCTTTTCCAACTAAGAAATTTAATCAAACTCTTCCAATCGGCACAATCTTTCTATCTATACAAAAATTAAGTCAAGCTTATCCAAAACAAGCATGGTAATTAATCCTCGCGGGAAAATCCAAATATTTTCATGATGATGATTCCATAATATAGAGATTTAAGTATATTTATTTTCAAAAGCTTATTCAACAGACTAATATATCATAATAAGATATACATATACATTTTATCGCTAGTAGTTATTTAATCCTCTAAACGATGCAAAATATACTATAAATCTCTTACCAACCAGACATAACGTCCAATTCTGATTTATAATTTGTGTATCTAATAAATTAGTGTTAATTGCGATATATTCGTTAAAATCAACATGTTTATATAACACAAATTATCCGAATTTATCATTCGAAGCTCGATTAAAAATAAAAAGGGAAATAAGTTTTTAATATGAAAATAAAATGAAACAATATTATGTTAGTTATTAATTACGCGGTTATATTCAACTAAATGTTTTTTTATGTACATGAAAATAAATTAAATTAATTATAATAGTATATACGATTATTAGAATTGTATTTTTTACATATATGAAGAGATGTCTTTTTTGGAGAACAATAAGTCGCTACCTCTCCAACTTATAAGCTTCAGAGTGTGCGAGTTATTATCTCCGTAAACAAATAAACAGCTATTTTAAAATTACGTAACGGTTAAATACGCGATTCACTCTTAAACTCAAGTATTTCTTCCGTCTAACCCGACACCTCAGTACAAGACCCATTACCCAACTACTAGACGTCAACCCCCCTGGTCTGTCTTTGGAAACTTACTACTCGCATCCCAAAGCTTAAAAGGCGATGATGTACTCGGTTCAGGTACTCTAGGACTGCTTGTGTAAGTAGGTGGTAATCTGGATGGTGTTGATAGGAAACTCCCGTATGACAGAGAAGAGTTGACGCCCAGAGACGTGTCTAATGTGGAATAGTACCCGGATGAAGCGGCAGATGGCGGGGGTGCTGGTGGTTGCTGCACCCTTGATGCTTCAGCATATGCGTCTAAATGCGTTCGAACTAATACCAACAGCTCTCCATAGTTGGCGACCGAACCAGAAGCCCCAGCCACTCTGTAAAGCAACAACCGCGCTTCCCCAAAAAGACTGTCTAAAATTTTACCTGTTGTGAAGAGGACGATGGCCTTCAAACAGGAGTACTCGGCGGAGTCCACGTGGAGGGCTTTCAGCTTCTCCACTTGCTCCTGGAAGATCCTGATGTGGTCCATGAAGGCGACGACTCGGTCGGCCGCCATAGGGGATGCATGGAGCCCCGCGGCGGCCAGAAGCGGAGCCACATGAAGGGGCATTGAGCACTGAGACGCGTTTAGAACGAAAAGTTCTGACCAGACGAGCCTTAATAAAGCGACTTGGTCTGTTACTTGTAGATCAGGAAAGAATGGGATATTTCTGGCCCATTCCACGGCGGAAAAGAGTAGCCTAGCGGCTAATTCGCAAATATTGTCTATTCCCATAACATTGGCTGGTTGGACGCACTGGCCGTATCTTGAGGTGGGGTAGGGCTCTGCTCGGAGTAGCAGAGAGATGTAAGAGGAGAGGTATGGGTGGCTATTGAGGGCGGCGGAGGGGTCGCCATTAGATAACGAATACTGGCCAGGTAAAGCCAGACCTGCTGGTTGTGTTGGCGGTACTCGCCCTCTTTGCACAGCTGCAACAAAAGAAAAAAGAATATTAGTATGGCACAAATTAAGAGCTGATATGGTCAGACAATTCTCTCTGTGATGACAGATTAAGAATACAAGATGATAAGAATGATGAATAATATTAGAATTATTAGTGTGGCGACGAGGCTCTCTTGCCCGTGGATGTCGTAAAAAGCGACTAAACGATATCTTGTGCATGTAACAACTATGCAAGAGAAAGAAAACTTGAAATAAAACTTTATACTAACCCACCAGCGTGGTATAGTAGTAGACGTATAGGACCTATAATGATATTAGAATAGGAACCATTCTTTCTCTTTGAAGTAAATAAAGAAATAAATCTATTGACTTACAACAGTAATCTTTTAAGAATTTTTATCGCTAAACGATCAAACAGGAATCATAATTGATGTAAGCACCATTTGATATCGAGACTATTATTATATGTATTTACGGCATGCTCCGTAGCTAATTGAGTATATTAATCGATTCCTAGTATTACCGGTTATTTGTTACGACACTAGTTTCTTGGATACGGTACAGAAAAGCGATTATCGATGTGTGTTTAATTAATCGATTTGATATGTGCGGTTTATTTATGTTTTCAATTCAATTATGGACTTTAAAATTAATCTTGTACCTAACTACCTATATAGCTAAATATTTTGATGAAATTTTGAAGCTATGTATGTATATTTTCTTTTTTTTTGTGACAGACTATGGTCCGGTACTTGTCTTGCATGGTGTTGATTCTATCTTTGGGTTATTTTCACCAATTAAAATTTACATATGCACGCCTGTATCTTTAAAATTCTAAACAGTTATGCAGGTTTTCATGACGATATGTATTGTTTTATTATTTTAATTGTTGTTTTAGATTGACAGTCGTCACCCCTTATTTACCCGTGGAACTTGAAAAAATTGGCTGAAGGAGTACCAGGGGTCACCTTTATGTGATTATCAATCTTCCTGCTAAACATGGCAATAACTTTTACATTATTTAGTTGACGTCTACGTCCAACATCTACCTAAACTTCTAATAAGTATAAGTTAATCATAGATCTAGATAATATGATATTACGACTTATAATCATCTCAGCTCAAATATGTTCTACTATTGGGCACGGGCCTCCTCCACAATAGAACAATTGAATTCCCGTCTTTGTAAGAATACTAAACTTTTTACTTGAAAATCTGCATCTAACTTCAGATTGCATTCTCTGGAATGTTCTGCTGGAATATGTTGCTTAATCGTTTACATATATTTCCAAATAAAAACATACCTAATTAATTAATTAAAAACATCAAATAAACTGTTCATCGTTATCTTTATATGCACGATTGTATTAATCTAGAATTTATTCATACGTTATCTATCTTTAGCTCATTAGGTTTTAATTTTACACAGTAACGTTCGTTATTTGGAAAAATATTTGATAATTTTATGCGTTTTATTGCTACAAATTGTGTTTATTAAAATGTATATAATAAATTCATCATCAACATTTCAGCTTTTATACATCCCACTGTTGGGTTCGAGCCTCCTCCACAATAGAAGGGAAATTGACCTTACTATATCATGCTGGTCGGACGGGTTGGATTTCGAGTTTTCCTTCTCTTGCATAGATTTTCTAAATTATAAGAAAATATCAATTTGTGTTTCCAGTGAATTATATGACTGCCTTTTTCGTGTAGTGAAGGAGTAAAAATACAATTCTACCTTTCTTGCTCGTAGGTGTTGTAAAAGACGAATAAAGGATTATAATCCGTTCCAATCCATATAATATTTGTAATTTCCGTGTGGTGACGGAGTAAGAATACAACTCACCACTCCCTATCTTGCCCGTGGATGTCGTAAAAGATGATTAAGGGATATAATACGCATATAAAATCTATGCAAGGGAAGGAAAACTCGAAATAAAACCTTATTTCAACCTGTCTGACCAGCATGGTATAGTAAGGTCAATTTCTCTTCCATTGTAGAGGAGGTCAGAGCCCAACAGACGTATATGATGATGTTATTAATTAAATATTACAAATTATACAAATATTTGCTACTATTAATTTTGCTAAATATTTATTTATTTATTATTACAATATCACAGCAGAAAAGAACTAATAAAATACATTGCCTTATAAAATTAGTAAACTATTCAATTAAATTTTATATACTATAATAACCTGCTGTGTGGTAGCGGCTTCGAATACTACCAACCCTTGCTTTGCTCGTGGGTGTCGTAAAAGACGACTAAGAGCCCTAGATTGACCCGGACCAACTCCATCTGGTACCATTTGGGTCAACGATTACATTCCCAAGGAGGGTTGACGTCAGGCAGGCGGCCGGTCATAAAAGTCATTGCCGAAACTTTTTGCAATATGTCAAAACAGATGACATATTGCGTCGACCCCAAGTAATTGGGATAAGAGCAAGATGATGATGATGATACCTGAACCTGAACCTGGACCTGGGTTAAGACCTAAACCGACATTCAAAATAATTAATCAGTAGATTGAATGATATATATAAGAGTGTTCATATGTAGGTATGTTTCAATTACATTTATTATTATGAACATAACGTGCGACTGTCTTAACATGGCTAAGGACGGTCTTCTTATTTTTAAAGCCCAAGACATTATTATTAAACTTATACTTATATCTCAATAAACCAGCATATAAATTTATCTAATTATTTAATGGGTATTGGAACTATGAAATTTGTATGTCAATTATTATTATTTTTCTTTTTTAAAACCTTGTTCGAATTACTATAATTTGCCCCAATGCTTAATTATCAAATAAAACAGCCAAAACACCAATCATTAAAATTAAATATATTTCTTATTTAGCTGTGTGGTGGCGGTACGAATTCTACTAAATTTTACATGGCTCACTGAGAGTTTTGCATCGACCTGGGTCGACTCCACCTGCTGTCAAGTCAATATGCCCAATGAGGGTTTAAATCAAACGGGTGACCGGTCATAAATGTAGTGCCATAACTTTTACAATATGTACTATGATAGAAGAGTACATATTGAGTCGACCCCAAGTAATAGGAATAAGCACAGGATAATGATGAGCTATTTGTTGTTTTCAAAAATATCGATTAAATTTATCGATTTAAAACTTTGCAGCCGAATAAATTAACATTTAAAATTACATCTTTTTTTTATTATATGAAATTTAATTCAAATTCATTGTGAAAAGCCATTGACATTTCTCGGATCCAATGTTAAGAGTCCGTATCAATCAATTTATACAAAAAACTGAATAGACATGATATTTTTTTGATGTCACGATCATGATTCTCAAAATAGTAAATAGCATGCAAATAACTGAAGCATACTGTACATTTTTATATAACACTAAATAGCGACACATTTTTCGGTCAATAAACAAGTTTGCAAATTTCTGTTTTTTTTTTTTTGTGGGTGGGCTGCGGTCGGCGCGCCTCCGCACCACTCCGTCCGGGGCGACAGAGGGGCTTAAGCACGCAACTCCCGCAACCCACCCGAAAACCACCTCGCCTTCGTCGTTGGGCCGACCACCGGAGCAGGTTTACTTGTCGTCAGTGGTCGGCCCGACGGAATACCCCCTACGTGGGGTACCCTCCCATCGACCGACGTCCCCCCCTCGGGGAGGACGTCGGTCTTTCCTCACGCGGTGGGCCTCTCGGCGGGTGACTGACTAATCCCCGGTCACGTCACCCGAAATTTCTGTGTTAGTGGCAACGAATATTACCAAAACTAACATTGCTCATAGGTGTCGTAAAAGATGACTAAGAGCTTTAAAACGGTCTTATACCCTTTGATCAACAATTACATTCCCAAGGAGGGTTACTATTAGGCAGGCCGCTGGTTATAAACTATTGCCAAAAATTTTGCAATATAAAATATATGATGGAAGGACATATTACGTCGATAAGAGCAGGATGATGATGTCATCATTATCATAGCACATATACGTCCCACTGTTAGGTTCGAGCTTCCTCTACATTAGGAGGTAAATTAAGGTCAATTTCACTCGGACTATTTGACAAATATTTATATTTATTTCGAATTTTCAACAATATTTATATTTATCTCGAATTATCCTTCTCTAATGATGATGATGAATCATATTTTTAGTGAAATAATTAGTAACAAACGTATACATTTAATTAATAATTTTATTGTTTATATGATTTCAAATTACTAGTTAGCTTTACATGCGTTAAAGTAGTAACCTGTTGTTTCTGTACACAACGAGGCATTTCAAAGATCGTGACGCCACAAATCATCGATACAATCTGAGACGAATCGACGTGAAAACGCGGAATCGTCGCTTCTAATCGTTCATTCGGAAATACTCATTCAAAGGAGAACAAAAATGTGTAGCGCGCTAAGTATTCAGAGCGCGCCACGTTTTTTGGCGGGAACGCATCGCGGGCCGGCGCGAATGCTCGCGCACGCGCGTACCTGCCTTTTTATTTCTTGTCAGTAAAACAAGAAAAAAAGCGAATAAACAGGTTGTATTATTATTTTTTCTTTGAATGACAGGTTGACTGGAATTCTCCCCTCACATTTCGTAACGAGTATTTCCCACAGTAAAGTTACATAATTTCGATTTTTATAAATTATTATGACATTGATTTTGACATTTTACAATTATTACACACGAACGTCGGTATGTAGGATATGTTCGTTCAATATTGATATTTACCATCTAAATATCACGATACCAATCATTGGAATAACACGCATTCACGAATTACGACCGGCAT
This sequence comes from Lymantria dispar, assembly GCA_032191425.1. Classification (NCBI taxonomy): domain Eukaryota; kingdom Metazoa; phylum Arthropoda; class Insecta; order Lepidoptera; family Erebidae; genus Lymantria; species Lymantria dispar. The sequence continues at coordinate 8,670,317 of CM063452.1, read as the reverse complement.
CAACAATTCAATTAAAGTGTTACATCGCTGGAATAATTCCGTTTGAATTAGAGTAATTGCGCGCGTGATTAGCCGGTTTCAGAACAAAATGTAGGCCGCGAGCTCTCCCACGCCGCGTCGACACCTAGCCTAATAGCGAGTCATTACACTATCTGCCGATACATCTACGGTACGTCTCGACAGAACATCACTATCTGCTCGTGTAATCGATGACCACTCGACGCGAGCTCCAATAAAGCGATTGTTCATCGAGTTCAATACTAATCACCTACGATTCGAATTTCGAACGTGCTAAAACGTCAAACGAAACATTATTATTTTCTTTTAAATAAATATCGTAAATCAATTCTAGTTATTGACAGCTAAAGGTATATCAATGGAAATTAATGTAAATTAGTATTAATATTAGTGGGCATCCCAAAAGGTTAATACAACTAGGTCCATTAATAGTGATTTGCATATGGCTACGTCTCATTTCTGATTTCTCTTGTATAAATAACATTGATTAAATCGTTCGGCACCCACCACGCATACTTCATCGGATTAAGTGAAAATTAGCAGTGTTTATATTATAAATTAAATTGCTACTTCATAACGGGTTAGTTAATAACTCGTCAGTTCGATGAATAGAAAATAGTTATTACTTTTTATTAATGTGAAAGGTTTAGCCTTATAATAATTGTATAAGGTCAAACTGTCAATGTTGACTCATCGAAAAGAATTTAGGCGGAACGAGTAATGTAAACATTCTAAATTTAACGTTTTTATGTTACAGAATCTTTATATTTTTTTTTGTTTGGATCGCCCTTACGGGCAGGCTATAGTCTTACCATACTGCCTTGTCTTACGTAGCTTACAAATAATTTTCTTTACATATTAATTACTTCTTCATATTGTAACTTGTTAATAGTCATTGTCCGTCAGTAAGTCAAGTCGTTATCATTAATTAGGTGCTGAAAACCATATTAAATGATCTCTGGGAATTTCGCTACAATATGAAAATACACGTAAACCACTGTTATATCACATTCACCACACTTCAGCACCTTAATTGTATTATATTACATAAAACATCAGCATAATTATTCAATATAACACTATAAAACACTAAAAAAATTAATATAATACAAGAGCTTAACATGACATTTCCTTATTCGCGCCGACACTTAGAATCTTTATAAGACAAACTTTTGATATTTTAAATCTGGAATTATAGGTTTTGGCTTAATTTTTTTGTAGTTCATGGCTCGGTTACTAGGACCTTTAAGCCATTTTGGATTCATTGATTTTAGTTACCATATATTATATATAATTTTAAAAAGAAATAGATATATATTTCTAACTAGCAACCAGCCCTCGCTTCGCTTCGGTTATAGGTTATAGTCGTTTTACTCGCGTAGTTCCCGTTCCCGTGGGAATACCGGGATAAAATATAGCCTAGTTTACGCCCTGATATTATAGCTTTCCATTGGTGAAAGAATTTTTGAAATCGGTCCAGCCGTTTTGAAGATTACCCGGAACAAACAGACAGACAGACAGACAGACAAAAATTTTTTAATTGCTATTTTAGGCATAGGTGTCGTGCAAATAACCGTGTGAGCATGAAAAAAGCCTATTATTTTGACATTACAAACAGATACTCCAATTTTATTTATTGGTATAGATAATAAATCCTGTAATTCTCTATCATTAACTGCTTAATATACCTGCGTATTATTACAATATCCATTAAGAGACTTTGTCCACGAAGAGATTTGTTTTTCCATTATCTAGAGATATAGCATTCAACAAGAGGGCTAGATTTAAGTTAGTGTTTAAATGGACTACTAGAATCAACAATAAGTCAATATAAATAGTCAGTGTAGCATCATAATATTATATCGCTGGTGTGCTGGTAAGTGACTATCACTTAATTTACGTATATAGGTGGTGGCTATCCACTCAATTAACCTATAATTTAAGTAACATAGATTTATAAACTATATGTAGGTAATTAAAAAATCAGTGAAGAAACAAATATCCAAGTGGATCGAGATATGAAAAAAAGTTTACAAAAAATAGAATGACATTAAAATACTTATGTAAAAAAGTATATGTGAAAAATAAAAATGAGATTTTTTTTTTTAAATTGCGAATTCTAGGTAAATATTTAAAAAGATTCTAAAATCAAAACACGTGCAACCTATTTACGTGTATCCAAAGCTAAATGGTATTTTGAAATTATGTTTTTACTTAAGACTCATCCTTTCATAATAACAAAGTTACTATATACTTATATATTAAACAATAATAGACGTTATATAATCGTTATAAAGATTGTTGAAGGCCGCATATAAAAAGGACAAGTGCAATCTTGACACAGATTGCTTTAAGGAAACAAAGCTGTTTGATGACATTTTGAAGTAATTTAAAAGCTTAGAATAATAATGTATTAGGTAGGAGGAAGGTAAGTCCGCACACAAAAAATGAAGCATTTAAATTCGAGCCTAATGGAGCTTACACCGGAACCGTTCCGTAGTGTATAAGGTCACTGTACTGCACGTAAGTATGCAAATATTAATAAATAAATAGGTAATTACGACGGTTTGTGCATTGAAATGGTGTCACAACACATTTGAAAAACATAAAAAGTTTTTTTTAACATTAATTTTAAAAGTATTTCGACGATTTATGTTAATAAAAACAAAATTTGATTTCATAATTTGTATAGTGGTGTGCGTGCGTATGTGTGTAATCGCCTGCGCACATGTAGTATTTTTGGCTTCGTGTTTTTGATTGCTCGAAGTACCGTCATAGTAGGTCAATTTCTCTCCCATTATGGAGAAGCCACGAGCCCAGCAGTGGGACGAATATGAGCTGTGATGATGATGTTGATGAAACAATGCTGGTTTGTACTTTAATAGGGTTTTTTTTCGAGGTTTCCTTTCTTTGCACAGATCATCATCATCATCATCATCATCATTTCAGCTCATATTCGTCCCACTGTTGGGCTCGAGCCTCCTCCACAATAAGAACGAACGACCTTACTATACCATGTTGGTCAGACAGGTTGCTACAGGGTTTTATTTCGAGTTTTCCATCTCTTGCATAGATTTTATAAGCGTATTATATCCCTTAATCGTCTTTTACGACATCTACAGGCAAGATAGGCAGTGGTGATTTGTATTCTTACTCCGTCACTACACGGAAAACAGATGCACAAATGTTATATACATATCCCTTAGTCGGCTCTTAATTATATTTTTAGTCTGTCACCACACAGAAAAACTACTATAAAATAATATAAGTATTTTTTGAATTGAAACTTTTTACGGCCCTCCACCTTTATAATATACCTTTACAATATTTAATAATGATTCTACAGAAATTATTAATAATTTTCACTTCAAACACTTAATCCTACAATCTTGTAGTAGGCACTGAAACGTTTTAAGAGAGAACTTTGAAATTTTGATTCGCAAATTTTTTGTGTGACGAAAAAGAGTGGCCGTGAATTGTGGCTCACTTGCCATATAACCTTGGAGAAGAATGAAATATACAATCTACTCGTTTTCATAATTTTATGTAAATAAATTAAACATAAGCGCAATTTATGCTATGCAAAAGTGATTGATAAGTTATCAAAATATTTTTCTGTAATAGCAAGGTTTCACTTATACAGGGTGTATCAGGTTATGGGAGAACTGTTTGATTATGTTGTAGTTTAACGGTCATAGATCATAATTAGAATGTACATTACACAAAAAACAATATGACATAAAAGTTATAGTGATTTCAAAAAAATGTGTCTAAGAGTCTATGCCTTAAATGTTACGTATTATATAGGCATGTACAGACAGAATACATGTAGGCATGTAAAGCTTCGACAGTATAATTTCATTCATTTATACCTAGAATTGCGCAAACGCTTCAATGACATGTAGGTACCACGGCAAGCGGTCAACGCTCATAGGCCGATCAGCTGTTTTAAAGCGAAGTTTGTTTTGCTTATGTGAACGTAATCATTGATTTCTTCAATTTCTAATGAATATTTAATAAAGTATGAATATGTTGCGCATTAAGTATCATTGACTTTATACATTTTCATCAGATTTACACGATAAAGCGATGACAAAATTGAAAACTTTACATGTCTCTAATTTCTAAACGAATCAATATTTTACGTTCAAATTTTTTTTATGGGTTCCTACCACCATTGCCTAGCCCCCTTTTGACCAGTTGCCCCATAACCTGATACATCCTGTATAGTGCGTCTTTACGACGCATCCTATGTCTGGTCTACACTATCTACACTAATGTTATAAAGAGGAAAAAATTGTATTTGTGTGTGTGTGTGTGTGTGTATGTTTGTAATGAATAAACTCAAAAACTACTGCGCCAATTTAAATAATTCTTTCACTATTGGAAAGCTACATTATCTCTGAGTAGTATAGGCTATATTTTATCCCGGTATTCCAACGGGAACGGGCACTACGCGGATAAGGCGACTGTAACCAAAGCGAAGCGACGGTGGTTTGTTAGTTTTTTTATAAAGCTAAGAGGTATATTTTTAATGAACTTTTATTATATTTCAAGCATCTAATTTTAACAAAACCGTCAATTACAGATGTAACGTTATGTCAATGTTAATATATTATTAAAATATATTCTACATGCATGTCATACTGATTGGCAGCTGGCTTGCAATAGTATGTTAGACAGCATTAGCGTAGAAAAATCTTATACAGATTTTGAACATATAGGTATAAACTGTAACAATACTTAATAATCAAGATATGTCAAAAGGCTTAACACCATTTTGGAAACGAGCTAACGCCATTTTGGAAACGAGCTAACGCCATCTTGGAAACGAGCTAACGCCATCTTGGAGTGGGCTAACCAATCGATGGTACTTTCTTCATAAATATCTATTTGATCTCTCACTATAAGACGCAAGTTTCTTCCATATTGAAGATGAAGTTTGGAATAAGGTTTTGTTTAAAATTTTCCATCTTTCAGTGTTGTTAATTACTTTTCTTGGTCGTCTTCTTTCAAATCTTGTAGATATTGGTAAATTATATTATTATTCCTCATCATCATCTCGGTTCATATCCAGCCTCAGTCCAGCAGTAGTGGGACGTTTACTGCTCGACTGAAGATGATTAAGCGACACATTCTACCCAGCGTTGTATATTACACTAATTCTAGCTGTATTGAAGTAGTTCTGTGGAATGGGGGATGGATTTAAGTATATGGAATGGTATATCTTGAAACGCATGATCACATCCCATACGAACTCCCCAAATCCGGTGGTAGACAGTATGCAGTCCCATAAACTGCTATATTGTACCTCTTTATCACCATCCGGTTTGACCACCGGTACTGGGCAGTATAATCTAGTATGTTTATTTTGTTAAAAGATTTTTTGTACTTTACAAACCGTGACGTCATTATGATGCAATTTAATTTACCTGGAGTGGTAGGACCACACTGTCGACAGTTATCTGTCTACAGCCGCGGGCCGGTCCGTCCGGGGTAGTACCACGCTCTTGCAGAAAATCGACGTCTGAGTAGTAGCAATTTGTTACTGCGCTTCGTTCGGTGAGCGAGAGAGCCGGAAGCCCAACTTTGTGAGGGTGTTTGCGTGTTGAGGATTTTGGTGGTGCCTTTGGTATCACCGAGCCTCAATGCACGCATTCACACTCCCTTCACTTTCTTCGCGGTAGGCAGCGGCCTTGTAAAGGTCCATGAGTGGCAGCGACACTTACCATCAGGTGTACTGTTTGCTCGTTTGCCATTGCTTGCAATAAAAAAAAAATACCTTTTCAAGCAATAAAAGTCCCCATATAACTATATACCTAGTTATGTTGTTTGATATAGGTATACGTCATTATTTTTTTTTTTTAATTTATTTAGAGGGCTTTGTTGCTGCGCGACCACATCGCCCTGTAAAAGACTACAAAAAACAACACAATATACATAAAACATCATTAGAACTGACGCAATTAACGTCTTTGCAGACCTAATTCCGCCAACTTATATAAAATAATAGCCTCGTCAGACTCTGGTTCAGACAGTATGCTGTTACAATAGCCCACATCAAAAATTTTGTTTGCATTGAACTCACACACTCCATCAGAATGTGTTGTACATCTTCCAGTACTCCACAGGTATTGCATGTTGGAGATTCTGAGGTATACGTCATTATAGATTATTATAACTTGTCATGAGGATAAAAGTAACAATAATGTCATACCATTAATTATGAGCTTTTTATGATAACGGAATTAGGGGTGTTGAAAAAATTATTTGTAATTTTAATTAATTATTATATGCTAGCAAATTGTTTGCGATTTCATCCGCGTAGTTGACGTTTACATCGGAATACGCGAATGGAATATAGCGTACTTGCAGCGCTCTGCGGTTTTATCCGCAGGGTTCCCCTTCCCGTGGGAATATCGAGATTAATTATAGCCTATGTGTTATTCTGATATGTAAGCTATTTTATTGTGAAGTTTCATCAAAATCCATTCAATAGTTTTTGCCTGAAAGAGCAATAAACATCTCCACATACATACAAACTTTATGGGGTGACTACAATTGTATTCTATTCCGTCGCCACACGGGGAATACTTAGTAACGTAACAACTTATTTGAGACAAAAAATAACTTTTATATCATCATCCTGTTCTTATCCCAATTAGTTGGCGTCGACGCAATACGTACTCATCCTTCATAATAAATACTAACAACCCGCCCTTGCTTCGCTTCGGTTTCAGTCTCCTTACGCGCGCAGTTTCTGTTCTCAAAGTTATAATCATTTTCTTCTTATACTGGCATAAAAATTGTACTAAAATGTGGCTCGAAATTTAATAATTAATTTCTGTATCGGTAAATAATTATAAATGTCTGTAATAACGATGACTTGTTGGACGTGAGACATCTTAGTCCGCCCGTGACCATGAACGCTACAAAGTGTTCGAAACGTTGGGCAATCAAAAATCAAATACAAACGTGATTAAATTCGTAAAGTAGTCATAATTGGCGACTGGGGCGGCGTAGGTGCAAATACCTGCGCCTCATGCCACCCTAGCCGAGGCCGCGGGTGACGTGACCGGGGAATTAGTCCGTCACCCGTCGAGAGGCCGACCGCGTGAGGAAAGACCGACGTCCTCCCCGAGGAGGGGACGTCAGTCGATGGGAGGGTACCCCAAATAGGGGGTATTCCGTCGGGCCGACCACTGATGTCAAGTCACCCTGCTCCGGTGGTCGGCCCAACGACGAAGGCGACGTGCATCGTGGGTGGGTTGCGGGTGTGCGTGCTTACGCCCCTCTGTCGCCCCGGAAGGAGTGGTGCGAGGAGCGCTCCGACCGCAACCCACCCCCCCCAAAAAAAAGTGGACATAATTGTATATTAATAATTTTCGCTTAATAACTTTTTATATCTCCTATGTACCTACGTTTTTAAATATAATTTTAAATTTCCGTGTGGTGATAAAGTAAGAATTCACCATCCCCTTTCTTGCCCATGGGTGTCGTAAAATACGACTAAGGGTTAGGATATAACATATGCAAGAAAAGGCAAAAACTCGAAATGAAACTTTATGCCAAAGTGGAGCGAGTGGCCAGAGTGGAGTCAATCAAAAGTAAGTCAATTTCCCAATTGTGGAGGAGACCCCGAGTCCAACAGTGAGTCATACATGGGTTGAGAGGATGAAATGAATATTGTAAAGTCGTAAAGTGTAAGTATTGTAAAGTAAAAGTTGAATAGTCATGTCTCTTTAAAAAAAAAAATAAACTATGTAATTATTATCTTACTAGGATTATATTTATACTAGTTTGTACATCCTCACTAATATTATTAATGCGAAAGTAAGTTTGTTTGTTACGCTTTCACGCTTAAACCACCGAACCGATTTCAAAAATGTTTTCACCAATGGAAAGTTATAATATCAGGGACTAAAATAGGCTATATTTTATCCCGGTATGCCTACGGGAACGGGAACTACGCGGGAAAGACGACTGAAACCGAAGCGAAGCGAGGGTGGGTAGTATGTTATAGTTATGAAATTAAGAACTTTTACATTGAAAAAAATAATTCAGGCGTCTTATACGACATTCACAAACAATGTAGGTAATGGTAGTATTTATAGTCGCCACTACATAGCAAAATTAAAAACCTTTATGTAATGATTAAGAATCATTCTTATTACCTACTAGCAACCCGCCCTCGCTTCACTTCGGATTCAGTCGCCTTACCCGCGGCGTAGTTCCCGTTCCCGTGGGAATATCAGGATAAAATATGCCTATGTTACTCCCTGATATTATAGCTTTCCATTAGTGAAAGAATTTTTGAAATCGGTTCGGTGATTTAAGCGTGAAAGCGTAACAAACAAACAAACATCCTTACTTTCGCATTTATAATATTAAGTAAGGATATGTTATTGCGTACAACTCTAACAGTCATGTGTTAATTGTTTCCGGTAAATAGACACGTCAAGAAAAATATATTGAATCTTAATAAGCAATAACTATAAAAATGGATTTTATCAAGTGGCTTTTTTTATTTTTCCTATACCAATCTTTCGAATGCCTTTATCAAATGATGTATAGTTACAAAGTTTTTCCGTGTGATGACGGAGTAAGAATACAATTCACCACTCCCTATCTTGCTCGTGGATGTCGTAAAAGATAACTATAGGATTATAATATGCACATAACATCTGTGCAAGAGAAGGAAAACTCGAACCGAAATCCAATACCAACATATCTGACCGGCATGGTATAGTAGGTCAAATTGCCTGCCATTGTGGAGGAGGCCCGAGCCTAACGGTGGGACGTATGTAGGCTGCGATGATGATGACGATGATAGTTTTAAACGGCTTTTTAACAATTATGTTTTTGTTTTTTTTTTTTTGCAATCTGTGGCAAATGAGCAAACAGTACACCTGATGGTAAGTGTTACTGCCGCTCATGGACCTTTACAGGGTCGCTGCCTACCGCGAAGAAAGTGAAGGGAGTGTGAATGCGTGCATTGAGGCTCGGTGATATCAAGGGCACCATCAAAACCCTCCACACACAAACACCCTCAGAAAGTTGGGCTTCCGGCTCTCTCGCTCATCGAACGAAGCCCAGTAACAAATTGCTACTACTCAGACGTTGACTTTCTGCTCAGTGTGGTACTGCCCCGGACGGACCGGCCCGCGGCTGTAGACAGATAACTGTGGACAGTGTGGTCCTACCACTCTTATGTTTAGGAGATATTACAAATATTTTTTATCATCGTTAATTACTCGACTTGTATACTTCTCATTGCTGGACTCGAGTCTCCTCCACAATAGGAGAAATAGACCTACTACCGTAGCGAGGCAGGTTAGTATTTTTTTTTTATGCGTGGGCTATGGTAAGCACACACGCGGTCCATTCCGTACGGGGCGTCAGTGGTCGGCCCGACGGAATACTCTTTCGGGTACCCTCACCTCTCGACGTCCTGGTACGTCGGTCACCGTCGCGCGGTCAGCCTCTCTGCGGGTGACGGACAATTCCCCGGTCCGAACACCCGCGGCCTCGGCTAGGGCGGCATTAGGCGCAGATACTCGCGTCTGCACCACCCAAGTCGCCGGCGGCGGAACGTGTCGCCGAAGAGGAGCTCTAGGCGCTCACGATCCGCCGCTTCCTTCCGTGAGATTATGGCCTCACAGAAGGCGGCGACCGCGTCCCAATTCCTGACGCTGTCGAGCATCTCCCTGGCGATGGTCGGCAGCATCAAGTCGGCACCGATAATCGCGACGAGCTCACGGCGCTCCCCTTCCCACGCGGCACACACCTCGAACGTGTGCTGCGCCGTGTCTTCGTCGCAATTGCAGTGATGGCAGAACGGTGTGCTCTCCCTCCTGACAATCTTGTGCAGGTACTTCGCGAAGCAACCGTGCCCCGTCAGCACCTGCACCAGTCGGAAGGAAAGCACATCGTGCGTCCCCTCCAACCACTCCATCAGCACCGGCCGGAAGGCCTCGACGGTCCTGACACCGTACCGAGGACTCTCCAGCCGAACTGCCCAACGGGCAATGACTTCTCGGCGGGCGTCGACCCGCCAGGCGGTAATCTCCCCGAGGCAGGTTGATATAGGGTTTCATTTCGAGCTTACCCTCTCTTGCATAGATGTTATATGCGTATTATATCCCTTAGTCGTCTTTTAAGATACCTACGTGCAAGATGGCGCATTTAAATCTTACTGTTAGTAGCTATCTAGGCAGTGCGACGAAACTTACCCTATTATATGAGGTGGTAGAGTTTTATTTTAACAATATAACAGTGACCATCATCATCATCATCGCAGCCCACATACATTTCACTGTTGGGCTCGGGCCTCCTCCACGATGGGAAGGAATTTGAAATACTATACCATGCTGGTCAGACATGTTGGTATTTTTTTTTTTATGGGTGGGCTATGGTAAGCACACGCGCGATTCAGACCGTCCGGGGCGATGAAAGGACGGCGCGCGGGCCCATAACCCACCCGTACCCACGTCACCTCGTTGTTGGGCCGCCCACCGGAGCAAATGTGACTTGTCGTCAGTGGTCGGCCGACGACCTTTCGGGTACCTTCACCTCTCGACGTCCTGGGACGTCAGTCGCCGTCGCGCGGTTAGCCACCCTGCGGGTGACGGACAATTCCCCGGTCCGATCACCCGCGGCCTCGGCTCGGACGGCATTAGGTTGACATGTTGGTATAGGTTTCATTTCGAGTTTTCCTTCTCTCGCACGGCTTTATGTGCATATTATATCCCTTAGTCGTCTTTTACGACATCCACGGGCAAGAGAGGGAGTGGTGAAATGTTTTCTTACTCCGTCACCACACGAAATACCGTGACCATGGGTGTCATAAAAGACTAAAGTATATGTAATATAACATCTGTCCAGGAGATGGAAAAGTTAAAATAAAGCCGTTTGACTAGCGTGGTATAGTAGGTCAATTTCTTTCTTATTGTGTAGGAGGCTCGAGCCCAGCAGTGGGACATATATGAATTGTGATATATTGTAGATAGATTTATGATTTTGCCGAAATGCTTTGGTTTCAATCATAAGATTTTTCTCTTCACTTCAGTTAAAAAACTTCGGTTATAATCACGTAATTTATGGCGGTTACAAAATGTAATAATTTATTTATTTATGATATTTTTAATGATGTTTAAAGCATGTTAATTACATCCCATGAAACCGGTAGCAAACGTTATAATACCACTTAATAGTTTTAAATGGTCACAATCGAATGTTTTCAAGTGTTATGCTTATGACATATATTTTTACAAATAGCATTTAATTATTTCTGATGTTCAGAGAAGAATTGTATATACATATCCCACCTTTAATTTAATACCGTCATTATCCTAAATAAGCAAATTTTACAGGAGAGCTATTTAAAGATTTATGACAAACTAGCAACCCGCCCTCGCTTCGCTTCGGTTATAGGTTATAGTCGTTTTACCCGCGTAGTTCCCGTTCCCGTGGGAATACCGGGATAAAATATAGCCTAGTTTACGCCCTGATATTATAGCTTTTCATTGGTGAAAGAATTTTTGAAATCGGTCCAGCCGTTTTAAAGATTACCCGGAACAAACAGACAGACAGACAGACAGACAAAAATTTTTTAATTGCTATTTTAGGCATAGGTGTCGTGCAAATAACCGTGTGAGCATGAAAGAAGCCTATTATTTTGACATTACAAACAGACACTCCAATTTTATTTATTGGTATAGATATTAACTAATATAAATAAGAGTATATTAGCGTTTCAGGAATAATTGTCTTTTATTTTAATTTTATTAACAAATATTATTCCTATTAAAACATTTTTTTTTCATTTTAATTATTATTAATTAATGGATATAAATAATTGAAAATGTTAGTGACGTACACATTTTCAAAAAAATTAAAAAAGTCAAGTGAAAGTAAAATATATAAATTGAAGCAATGTGTCTAAATTCAGTGCTCAGCAATTAGTTGGAATTAAAAACAGTTTTTCGAAAAATTTCGTTTAGTAACGGTATTGGATTAAAGGTGCGATATATTAAAAATATAATAGGCCATTATCTGTATATTATTGTGTGGCTAAGAGCTCTAAATTGACCTGAACCAAATCCATCCAATGTCGTCCAGTCAACAATTACCTACCCAAAGAGGGTGGACGACAGGCAAGCTTTTGCTGTATATTTTATCATTACTAACTCAGTTCATATGCCTTCTCCACAGTGGACGGGAAATTGACATAGTATACGATTTTTAATGGGCGGGTAATGGTCTGAATGTAGGCCGTCCGTTCCTTCCAGTGTGATGAAAGAGCAGCGCGCGGCCCCATAACCGACCGTATTCCATCTCCTTCACCATTGGGCACCGGTACCTTGTCGTCCATGGCTAGTCCAGCGGTATACACTTTTGGACCTCCCTTTCCAAGTGCCTAGTGTCAGAATTATTGCCATTTGCAGAATTAGTATTGAAGTGGTTTTACAATTTCTTCTGTTTAAATATTTTGAAAATGTTTGTTACTCGTTTATGTAATTAATGAATTCTTGCGCCTAATTCCAATTCATTCATTAGTAGAGTTCCACATTCCATAATTGGTTAAAGAGTTAAGATTAATAATCAAAAACACGACCTCCACGGTAATTCTATACGAAGACATTAAAATGCACAAGACTATTAAAACAGTAACATTCTAATCAAAAGAGGTTTTTATCTATACCATCGTATACATAAACATATCACCATAACATTTCATTTCTAATGGCCGCACGGAACGAACCAGCAAACAAAACGTTATAAATAACACCCATAAATTGTAACATTAACAGTCTAAACTCTCATTACTTACATTAAAAAAATACAGATTATATATCATACATATTCCCCATTTAGTATCTGTGGTGTTTTGGTACACAACTTCATTTACCGTTCGCCTATTTATTTTAGTTTCCTATCTCGTTACCGCTCGATACAACTTGATAATCCGTTATTTATGCTTCACATTTTTCAACAAGACGCCAAGCACGCGACTTGTCGCCCGACACTTTGAACACCGACAAATGTTGGACCATCCACCTTTTGTTGCTATAACGGTTGTGTTTTGATATCATTAGAAAATTTCTCGCTTTTACGACAGAGAGAAATATTGTTTCTAATACACAGATTAGAGATTTGTACGTTACTAATGTAGAAAGCCAGTAAGTAGAGGCGGTGACGGATGGTACGAACGATTAGACCCACGATTAGTACGACATTGGTACGATAAGTGTAAAATTTTGATTTGTTATAGTCTTAGATAGATACAGATGATATAAAGCAAAGTGAAATATTAGCGATGAAATCGAAGACCGATAGAAAGTTATTAAATTAAAAGAATTTAAACAAAACCGCCCACGGAGTAATGCATATCTAAATGTACACTAAAACCCGGACACGGAAGACATCAAAACAGGACCGAATTCAATAATTAAAGTTATCTTAAGATAAAGCCGATTGGGAAATATGCTAAAGATTTGTATAATAAAGCCATTGAAAGGCACGTGCTGAGAATAAATGCATTCTTGTTGTGTACACCTCAACCCCATTAGCTCGCGTCGGCTTTTTGTAATTATCAACTTATTAAATGCCGACCGAGATTTATCTCAGGGCCGGTTACAGGTAAATCTGTTTCGTTACACCCATCCATTGATAAATGAATATGCAAATGCATTTGATGATTCTAATACGGCTAATATTCTATAACCTTAAACAAAAAAAAAATACAGGATTATATAAGCTTATATTTAATTCTATTAGCCAGAGAACTGCATTCAATAAACCTATAACAGGTTATAATGCTTATAATAAATTTTCAAGGTATCTTAAAGCAAATTGTGCATATAAAATGATGTTAGATAGAAATAAAACGAAGACACGATGCACAGAGTCACTGACCACAACAACGTACGAGAAACGAAGCCTTGCGATAATCATAATACGCTTGCAGATATGTGATTAGCTGTGGGGTCACGAAACGGTCGGTGTTAGACAGAGATGATACCGTATATCCTATTCTAGCACGTGGAAATTTCAATAGCGTTATCTCTATCGGGCAAACGACCGCAGGGCGCCTAAACCGCTATAGTAAACTGTGACCTCACGAAATTCTCGAAGCACGATACCGACGATGATTCACGTGTAATGACGGACATACAAACGGACTGACATATAGAGATGCGGACGCAAGATGAATCCCAAGCGACAGCATACAAGAAAAGTTGTTTCAATTTTAAATATGCTCATGATTATTAAAGACTGTTATCGTTAATTTTATTGAGCCATCACTTGAATTAACATATTAAATTACTTTTCGTTTTATTTTTAATATCTTTGGTTTTAGGAGATTTGTTGCTAATCTATGGTTTTAGTCATATCTATTAAACTGTCAACAATATATAAATATCAACTAGTTTGACCTTGATTGAAATTTGTTGCGTGACACGGAGATTAGAATTCTGTAGTCTGTGATTTCGCAAACAACTTAGTTGCATTCAATATAAAAATATAAAGTGAAATTTTAAATGTTGGATGCAGATGTTTAGTTGTATACGGTACAGAGGGCACGACCAGTCGGAACAGGTTTCCTGAGACTACTAACGTAGTAACCAATATACATTTGGAACGTGCATTACTCTCGAGTATTCAAGATTATATAGACGGTCGGTACAGAGCGGGCTGTGAGAAAATTTCACCTGTACTAGTCCTATCGATGTTTATACGACCTTTCAAGCGATCGTTGAAGTAGCGAATTATTGTCGTTTATGGCTTTCAACGGGTAATTATAGAGGAGTTCCATACGAATATAATAGTTGTGAAAGTAATGACAGGTTTAGAAATAGATACGTGATCATTTTGTTTTGATATAGAAATTCAAGATAAAAATGTTACTTTTAAAAGAGTTTTATATTTAAAATTTTTATTAAATATAAGAACTTAATGCATGATACTGAATAACACTTACTATAGATAAGGTTTCTTTGTTACTATATTGAACTTTTATTAACCAAAATCTATACCAATACATAAAATTGGAGTGTCTGTTTATAATTTCAAAATAATAGGCTTTTTTCATGCTCACACGGTTATTTGCACGACACCTATGCCTAAAATACAGATGAAAAAATTTTTGTCTGTCTGTTTGTTCCGGGTAATCTTCAAAACGGCTGGACCGATTTCAAAAATTCTTTCACCAATGGAAAGCTATAACATCAGGTCGTAAACTAATCTATATTTTATCCCGGTATTCCCACGGGAACGGGAACTACGCGGGTAAAACGACGAAAACCGAAGCGAAGCGAGGGCGGGTTGCTAGTAAGTTTATAAAATTGTTATAGATAAAAATTTCTGATGTTTACGCGAGTACTCGTACTATAACATATTATTACATCCTACTGATATTATAAACGCGAAAGTCTCTGAGTAAAAGAGGATGTGAAGGTCTTTGTTGCTCTTTCACGCAAAAACTACTGAATGGATTTCGATGAAACTTCACAATAATATAGCTTACATATCAGAATAACAAATAAGCTATAATTTATCTCGATATTCCTACGGCAAGGGGAACTATGCGAGTAAAACCGTAGGGCGTTGCTAGTTGTAAATAAAACTGTTTTACGGACTTTGTCGCGTTTGTACTTGATTTTTAATTGCTCGACGTTTTAAATACTTTATAGCGTTCACATCACAGTACCTATAGTGTTAACTTTAACACGTCATGTGACTACATCGATGATGATTTACGTAAATTTACTCCCCATTCAAACCTATCTATAGAAGTTTATAATTAAAAATGTATTCCCAAGAATAAGATGTGATATCTTATTCTTCTACTAAATATCTGCTTACCGAGCTTTGCTAGGTATAATTTTTTTATTCGTAAATTGTATTTTTGTCGAACTAATTAGATAAATATTAATAAAAAATAATGAAAAAAATATCAAAAATTACAAAAACAGAATAATAATAACACCGAGATTCGATCTCATTCCCAACTGAGCTATTGTCACTCTTGACGGCGAAGGCTAAATTTAAACTCCTATTCTATTGACATTTTATGTTATTGTATTGATTAGCTAAAAACACCGACAAAACAACATTTTCTATAAATAAAATCTAGCTGGATCAATTTTTTGGCCCCGAAACCTCTAGTATGCTAAATTGCATGAAAATCGTTGCAGCCGTTAAAGATATAAGATAAACCAACGAGACATCCAATGTCAGTTAAAGAAAACAACATAACAAGTAACAGAACTAAATTACATTGATATATGAAAATTTTAATTTAAATTGTGACGCTATTTATTCGAATATCACACCTTAAAGGAATTAGTATTGAAAGTGTGAGATACTCAGATAAATCACCTGCACAGTTCGTTAGAAACGAGACGGGCTCCGCAGGGGTCCACCTTCGAATCCTCAGCCGGCAAGTGGAACGCTGTAGACCTCCTGAATATTTTGACGGGTACATTGTCAAGTTATTGGCTTGATGAATGTTCAATAGCAATTTTATTTATAATGCCAGTCTTTTTAAAGATGAATATTTTTTTATTGTTGTAATTTAAATAAGTCTAATATGTTCCGTGTGGTGACAGTTCTAATACAATTCATCACTTCCTTTGGGTGTTGTAAAAGATGACTAAGGGATGTAATATGCTTAACACCGATTGGTACGAGCAGGAAAACACGGAATGAAATCCTATGCCAATACGTTTGACTGGCGTGGTAGATCAAAATTCCTCCCAAAATGGAGGAGGGCCTGCCCAACAGTGGGACGTATATAGGCTGAGATGATGATGAATTAAATTAAGGGAAATGAAACCATTGACAAGAAAATATATGACCATAGCTTTTGACTTCGAATATCTTTTTATTATTATTATCCTGTATTTGCATGTAATTTTTCATCTCAACTCATGTACGTCCCCACTGTTGGGCTCGAGCCTCCTCCACAATAGGAGGTGAATTGACCTATTATACCACGCTGGTCAAACGCGTTGATATAATATTTTATTTTGAGTTTTCTTGGATATATGCTATATGCAGATTAGGTATATCCCTGAGTGCTGTTACAAAATCTACGGGTAAGAGTGATCAATTGTATGCTTACTCTGTTAGCATACAGTGGCGTAACTATAGGGTGGCAGGGCTGGCAAAATGCCACGGGCTCCAATCCTAGAGGGCCACAGTCCAAAATGCTCAGGGATGAATCGATATCATCTAGGTATCGATACCGTATCCGTACTCAATCGGTATCGATTGAAAAGTTGAAAAGTATCGATGATACTTACTGGTATCGGTATCGAATCGATTGTGACTAGAGCCTATCTAATATGAGGTAAGTTTTTAACGGGTGAATGACCTTTTTTTTAGGAATCTGATTGTACCTGACTTATATAACATTTATTTTACCTAAGTACAACGTGATGGTTCTTACTGATAGGGCCACATCAAAGAACTTGCCACGGGCCCCAGGTGGTATAGTTACGCCTCTGTTACCATACGACAATTATATTAAGGTATTGATTGGTTTCTTATTGTTTTCAGTTAAGAGATATTTTTAGAATATTTTAAGACTTGTAGAGATTTTAGGTATAAAACGTATGGACTATGTACTTATATAAAAAAAAACTTTATTATTAATTGACAAACTAATTACTTAATACTAAACTTTCACACAATATTTCCAAAAAAGCATACCAAAAAATATATGACAATTATTAATACAACTAAATAACTTTCATAATGTATGAATAATTAAATTCTATTGTTGGCGCCAATAGAAATGATACCATAGACACTTTCCGCATACCAATACGATTGTCGTAAGCAACAGGTTTGGTACATCTCTATAGGCAGAGGAATTTCACATTCTGCCACATTCGGATATATTACTTGTTTATTTTTTTTTACACTATATCTGAGCGAGACGAAGGCGTCCGTCAAAATTTAAAAAGTTAATTATCGGATACTTTTACCATTTGGTGTGGCGAGCTAAGGCCATACATCATATGAAGGAATATAAATCACAGCTTGATTGATAGTGGTACACATCTCACGCTCGCTAGCTCCTTTTTTAATTCAACACAAATGATTTTACACTTTGATTCCTTTTTGTGACCTCATTTCGCTTCGAAGTTTATGATTCGAAATGTATTTTGTACAACTGAATTCGTTGGTGCTTATCCACTTTTTGAAGTGGAAATTTCTATAGATACGTTTGGATTGAGAGTAAAATCATGTCAGTCGTCATCGACATGGAAATCTACCACTATATCTGTAGCTATATCAATGTCACTATATCTGTAGGGATATATGACAAAACCAGATAAATCTAAAAATAATTAATTTACAAATTTTAATTTAAGATCATACAATAAATTTGAATTTGCAAAAATAGCAATTGTTTGTTCATAGTTTTAAGTTTTAAGACTGTTGTGTGTTCTTTTATGTATTTAATATGACAACACACCGCACTAAGTAGTTGTATTTTGGGAGATTTATATTTTATTTATATAACAATTGTAACAATAATAAAACTATGAAGTTTTAAGTTTTCACTTCTATCGGTAATCCTCATAACTGCTCTTGTGTGTTCTTTTTTTATATTAAAATGAGCCTTTTGATGATATTGAATGGATTTTTAGATTAATATGGGACAATCGTGTTTAACAGTTGCTTCTATTATTATAAGTGTAATTTTAATACTGTTAGCAAATTCAATACATAATTCTACGCTAATTTCATGAATATTGTAGTCTAAAGAGATTTGATTTGCGATTTTCTGTTGTTATATATTGTCAATAATGTTTCTTATTATAGTGTTAGAGATTATAAATCTATTGACCTCGTAGATCGTGACCGAGTACGTTTTATAAGCATTGTAAACGAGTGCACTTGAGTTTATAAAGACTCAACACAGTCAATCTTTTATCATGCTACTGTAAGAAATATATTTTCCCCAAATCATCATTATCATTCAACCTGTTGTCGTCCACTGTTGAATATTTTTTTACTTTTATTGCTAATGGTAGCAAACGAGCAAACAGTACACCTGATGGTAAATGTTGCTGCCGCTCATGAACCTTCGTAAGGCCGCTGCCTACCATGAAGAAAGTGTAGGGAGTGTGAATGCGTACTATGAGGATCGGTGATACCAAAGTCATCACTAAAACCTGCCACACATAAACACCCTCAGAAAGTTAGGCTTCCGACGTTCTCGCTCACCGAACGAAGCGCAGTAACAAATTGCTACTACTCGAACGTCGATTTTCTGCGAGAGTGACTACCCCTGCCCACCAAGACGTCATTGCCCGTTGGGCAGTCCGGCTGGAGAGGCCTTCCGGCCGGTGCTGATGCAGTGATTAGAGCGGCAACACGGGGTGCTCTTCTTCCGACTGGTGCAGGTTTTAACGGGGCACGGTAGCTTCGCCAAATACCTGCACACAGGAGAGTACACCGTCCTGCCACCACTGCGATTGCGACGAGGACATGGCGCAGCATACGCTCGAGGTTTGTGCCGCCTGGGCAAAGCAGTGTCGTGAACTCGTCGTAATCATAGGTGCCGACCTGACGCTGCCAACCATCGCCAGGGCAATGCTCGACAGCGTCAGGAACTGTGACGCGGTCGCAGCCTTCTGCGAGGCAGTAGTCTCGTGGAAGTAGGCGACGGGTCGCGCGTGCGAGTAACTCAACCTCGACGAAGCGACCCGCCGCCGGCGACTAGGGCGGTGTAGGAACGACTACCTGCGCCTCATGCCGCCCTGGCCGAGGCCGCGGGTGACGTGACCGGGGAATTAGACCGTTATCCGCCGAGAGGCCGAGCGCGTGAGGAAAGACCAACAGCCTCCCCGAGGGGGGACATCGGTCTATGAGAGGGTACCCCACTAGGGGGTATTCCGTCGGGCCGACCACTGACGACAAGTAACCCTGCTCCGGTGGTCGGTCCAACGACAAAGGCGACGTGGTGTTCGGGTGGGTTGCGGGTGTGCGTGCTTACGCTCCTCTGTCGCCCCGAACGGAGTGGTGCCAGGAGTGCGCTGACTGCGACACACCCCAAAAAAATAAAAAGAGTGACTACCCCGGACGGACCCGCCCGCAGCTGTAGACAGATAACTATCAACAGTGTGGTCCTACCAGTATAATATAGGCCTTTTTCAAAAGAGAGTTGCAACCCACTTTCTCAGTGAGACCTTAGCTGATTTTTGCGACTCACATTGGCAAACACACTTGGTCATATTTTTCTTAAAAGTACGGTTATAAACTGCCCTTATCCCAATTACTAGGGGCTGAATCATAATGTGCTGTTTTTTCATAGTAAATATTGCAAAAGTTATTGGGCAATAGTTTTATGACCGGCCGCTTGCCTAATGTCAACCCTTCTTGAGAATATATTTGTTGACCAAACGGCATCGGATGGAATTGGACTAGGTCGATAAAAAAAAACTCTCCGTCGTCTTTTACGACACCCACAAGTAATGTAAGGGTTGACAGTATTCGTAGACGCTATCACGGTATATTTATCATACAAATTAAAAGCGAAGTAAAAATAAATGCGAGTCGGAGTCGCGCACGAAAGATTCCGTACCTTTATCTATAAAAAGGGCAAAAATCGCGTTAGTTTTATGGGAGCCCCTTAAATATTTATTGATGTGAAACATCTATAGCCAAGGGTGAACCTGGTCGTTGGCGTGGCGTTAACGCCAAGCTTTGATATGTACATTTGTGTAATGAAATCATAACCTCTTTTAGAATTTTGTACAACGCCATCTAGTGAGCTCAAAATAAATGATTAACCTAAACACATACCTATAGTGTACACTAATGAAAAATAATTGTTTATTGAATAAAATCAACATTTTCTGGAAAAATAGTAATATTTTATTAATACTTTATGCCATATTAGTTCTTGACGTAAACTGTTCTTTTATGCATATATACTTGTACAAAATAACATAGATGTTTCACATCTGCCCGGCGTCCTGAGCGACAGCTACCTTTTTCTTATTTTGTTTTTAATATTTGTTATTATAGTGGTAACAGAAATACATAGTTTGTAAAAATTTCAACTATCTTGCTATCACGGTTCTTGAGATACTGCCTGGTGACAGACAGACGGACAGATGGACAACGAAGTCTTAGTAATAGAGTCCCGTACCCCCTTTGGGTACGGATCCCCAAAAATACAGATTTTTAAATTTAAAAATACTTCGTAAATATATAAACTGTGTCTATACGTTCTCTTAGGTAATTATAATATAAAATATATCAAAGGCACAATAACTCGATGAAATCTCCTTTCATCGTAACGTGAAATTTAATACTAACTACCGTACACTTTAAAGCCGATGTTTATAGTGAAAACCTATCAAGTTTCTAACAACTATTGAAGCGACCCGTCGTATACCTGCCCTTTTATAGAACACTAACAGATTAGCGCACCGTTCGCTATTGTAATACCCCCAATTCACATGCAAATATCTTGATAAAACGTGCGGAAATATAATTAGTCGAAGGGTCATGCACCTTGCTAAAAACCGGTGTCCGTTTTTTTATTAATTAATGTTTTGGTCACAGAGTAACTTTTGACCAAAGTCCAGTTCCTTTGAGCAACTACAATAGGGTTCTATTGGGATTTCGCGTTCCGTGGGAAAGCGGGTGTTTTGATTATATCTTTAATGCTTGGCGGTAAGGCTCTGTTTTTCCAAGAATAAAAACCATTAGAGTTGTAGCTCGCATGTCACAGTTATTATGGTTAGTGGAAACGATAATATCTTTCGGCTATGACATACACAAAGTGGTTATGTGTTGAGATATTGTTGAGTACGTAACGCGTTCCTGTGATGCTTGACACGATTACTTGTTACAATTTGTGGGTAAAACCGTGTGCTTTATTTGTTTTTTTTTTTTGGATATTAATCGTGGTCAGTTTATTGGTAACATTGAATGGTTAGATGACATTACACTTTTTTTTTTTAATGGCGTTCACAAGATTTCGCCAATAATTCAATTTAGATTAACTGTTATAGGAGTTAGGAACCTAAATTCTAAGAAATTTAAAGAGTTCAATTTTGTTGTTGGCTTTCGAATTTTAGGTCACGTTGCTTAGTTAGATTATTCTTAAAAACTACTACATGGGATGATTTATTTTATAAAACTACAACAATATTTGGCTACACTGACGTGGAAGACATTTTATAGCAACTGAGAAGAAAAAGGAAAAAACACACATTACAGTTTTTTTTGGCGGGAACATTAAAATGTCACATCGCACTTTATATTCTATACTTTAATGTTTTGTAATGTTACATTGCATAGTTTTATGTTATTTTATATAATTTAATAAAGAAAATGTGCTAAAGTGTAGTGCATGGTATAATAGGACTTTCTTATTTGGATATTAGGTACTGTGCTATTCCTGAAATACTTTATAGCCACGGTCATGATAAAATATTATTAAAAAAGGACGATATTAGGTCATATCTTGGATTTAACTTGTATAATTTTAAACATAACTAATGATTTAAGATAATTGCTAAATTATATTCAAAGTAAGTTAATTAACCATTTATAGTTACAATTCTTTAATTTTACTTAAGTATTTTTAGTATTTATTTTGACAAAGTAAAGTTTTATTATAAGTTAAATTTGAAGACATCTAAGATTTTATTTCTATAGAAAAATTATGATCGAATGTTAAAGAAATAGATATCGAGTCAATAGTTTGCATTTCATTGTCATAGATAGCGTTTATTTCGTAGACGTCGGGAAAATACAAAGAAAATGGAAAATTATTAAACAACACAATGAGGAAATATAATGAAATCCTTTTTTTTGTCAAGTGTTTTTTTAAACATCGACTAACAAAAATTCTCATTTCAATTAAATTTTACTAAATAATAAAATCAAATAACATACGTAGAATAATCATTAGCGATTCGCATAAAGTTCTTTCTTCCGTAGAGTTCGAAGTAGACCACTACGCCATCCTTGCACACAATTAATCCATAAATTTTTGCAAAAAGCGTTACTAATTCTCACGGGGCTACACTATTTACTAGAAGACTAAAGCAAACAAACGTTTACGGTCAGTTGGTCACCTGGTATCTCACCCTAAAAGTCGTAGACTTCAAACTTATTGTGTACCTACAGTAGGCGTGTTGGGGTTTAAGTAACAAATATTGAAGCTTGCCCCTTTACAAATCGCCATGGGAAAGTAAAGATGATGTTTTTGACAGTCCCACAATGAACATTGTGCATGGTTTGTGCGTGGATAAGTTCGTGACGTTTCAGAAATTGACACGCCATGCGAATATAACTGTCCCATTCAAAACTTAGTATAAATACTTGATAGAATAACACCATCTCAACTAATAATACATCCCACTGCTGGGCTAGAGCCTCCTCCATAGTAGGAACGAGATTAACTTAATTATATATTAATATCAGGCTGGCCTGGATGTTATGTAATATATTAAAATGTAATATTAAATTAAATTTACTTTTAAAGGTTATTTATTATATTAACTTATTGAATGTAACAATTTGTGGAATATAATAATTTTGAAATGTAATTATTTCAGAAATATAATAATTTATGAAATGTAATAATTTGTTAAATGTACCTAATAATTTGTTAAATATAATATGTAATTTGTTAAATATAATAATGTATAACAATTTGTGAAGTATAATAATTTGTTAAGTATAATAATTTGTGAAGTATAATAATTTGTGAAATATAATAATTTGTAAAATGTAATAATTTGTGAAATGTAATAAGTTATAATATGTAAAAAATCATTTAAAATTTATTAATGCATGCTAAATATGATTCATTATAGAAATAAAGAGGCTATATTATTATTATCAGGCTGGCCAGACATTTTTACATGGGTTTTTTTTTTGGTTTTCTTGTATAGATGTGATATTGTAAATAGGTATATCTGAAATTTCTGTGTGGTGATGGAATAGGAACTTTTCGTATAGTGACGGAGTAAGTAAAGTTCAATCACCATCCTCTTTTGCACGTGGTTAACATAAAAGACGAGTGAGGGATATATTGTGCATGTAACAACTATGCAAGGGAAGGAAAACTCAAAACAAAACCCTGTACCAATTTGCCTGACCAGTATGGTATAGTAGGTCAATATCGCTCCTAATATGGAGGAGACTAGAGTCCAGTAGTGAGACCTATATGAGCTGATGATTCAAAACCTAGTTTAAATACTTAATGGAACGTCATTATCCCTACTCATATACATCCCACTGCGGGGCTTGAGCCTCCTCCACAATAGACACGAGATTGACCTACTGTTATAGTAATATAATTATACAGAATGCTGCTTGTGGGATCTGGTCCAGCCATATTTTCTTCCTTTCTTTAATGCTTTAATTTTTTTTGTCTTGTACTAAATTTTGAAAATTTATACATATATACAATTTCGAAGGGCATCACATTGGAGCTAATAGCAAATATGTTGTACGAAGCATAAAATTATGTATATTTAAAAGATTAAAGAAAAAAATGACTGCCCGTTGAGTTTCTTGCCGGATCTTCTCAGTTTGTGGCCACGTTCCGATCCGGTGGTAGATTATTGTATTGTATTCAAACGTGTAATTTGACAATATGTAAGTGCCCTTAAGGGGCCTATGCAGAATAAATGATTTGATTTGAAATACTATGCTGGTCAGATATTTTGGTATAGGTTTTTTTTTTTTGTTTTCTTGTATAGTTGTCATATGCGTATTATATACCTTAAATGTCTTACATGATACCTGGACTAGAAATGGAGACAGTTTTTTTTTATTTCGTAATCATATCTAGAGATTAATATCTTATCATCATCACAGCTTATTGTCCCACTGTTGGGCTTGAGCCTCCTCCACAAGGAGAGGGAAATTGGCTTGCTATACAACCCCGGTTTGGCCAGTACACCAGACGTGTTGGTATAGGGTTTTATTTCAAGTTTTCCTTTTCTCGTATAGATGTAATATGCATATTATATCCTTTAGTCGTCTTTTACAACACCCTCGGGCATGAAAGAGAGTGGTAAATAGTATTCTTACTCCGTCACTACACTATATTTACTAAATAACTATTATATGGTTCATGGTTTTTGTTATACATCTATACCAATAAATAAAATTGGAGTGTCTGTTTGTAATGTCAAAATAATAGGCTTTTTCATGCTCACACGGTTATTTGCACGACACCTATGCCTAAAATAGCAATTAAAAATTTTTGTCTGTCTGTCTGTCTGTTTGTTCCGGGTAATCTTCAAAACGGCTGGACCGATTTCAAAAATTCTTTCACCAATGGAAAGCTATAATATCAGGGCGTAAACCAGGCTATATTTTATCCCGGTATTCCCACGGGAACGGGAACTACGCGGGTAAAACGACTATAACCTATAACCGAAGCGAAGCGAGGGCGGGTTGCTAGTTAATTAATAAATTTTATCGGAAGCCATCCACCGAAGTTGAAAACAGTTGAAATCCACACATATTTTTAAACATTTCCCTCCAAAAATCACATTAAAATTCATCCCAAGGGGACTTCGAATCTTTCTAAATGACCGAGCTAACACAAAAACTTATTAAGATATACCAAACAATGCTGGAATGATTGATGCGCCGCTTTGAACAAAAGGTACACCGCCATTGTTGCAGGCGAACCCATCGCACTAAACGTGTATAGTGCATTTTTAATATACCGGTATCTTAATGGGATTTAATTAATCAATGCCTGAATAAATGCTAAATTATTTTGAATTTGCATCTCTATTCAAAAAAAAAATATGAAGAAACCATTTTCAAATTTTTTTATACTCGAGCTGTCTTATTTAACATATCTCCTTCGCAAATTCAAAGCGCTTATGAAAATTTAGACCACTAAGTGATATCTTGTGCATAAAACAACTGAGCAAGAGAAGGCAACCCGAAATAAAACCCTATACCAACCCGCCTGACCAGCGTGGTAGGTCAATCTCCCTCATAATAAGGAGGAGGCTCGAGCCCAGTAATGGGACGTATATGAGCTGTGATGATGATGATAATGATTTTTTTTTAAATAAAACGCCGTGTAATAGAGAAATAATCCTTGTATTAAGGTTGACTTTGCGAATATACAATTAATGAGCACAAGTTATACCCAGACTCTGAACAACAATTTTCGTACTGCACAATTTACTATCCTTTTTTTGGGGTGGGTTACAGTCGGCGAACTCCTCGCACCACTCCGTCCGGGGCGACAGAGGGGCGTAAGTACGACACGCACGCCGTCCTTGTACCGACAGCAGGGTGACCCGGAGCAGGGTGACTTGAAGTCAGTGGTCGGTCCAACGGAATACTCCTTGAGGAGTACCCTCCCATCGACCGACGTCCCCCCCTCACGACGTCGGTCTTTCCTCGCGCGGTCCGCCTCTCAGCGGGTAACGGACTAACTCCCAAGTCCAGTCAACGCGGAAAATTTATTATTCTACGTAATACTCGAACTCATGATACTCGGTATAATATCCACTGCACCATTTATAAAGTCATACTACCTATCATTCGTTTCAGCTTATACATGTCCCACTACTGGGCTCGAGCCTTCTCCCCAATGGGAGGGCGGTTGACCTACTATACTATACTGGTTAGACATGTTGGTATAGGGTTTGATTTCGAAATTGCCTTCTCTTGAACAGATGTTATATGCATATTATATCCCTTAGTCGTCTTTTACGACATCCACGGGTAGGATAGGGAGTGGTGAATTGTATTCTTACTTCGTCACCACACGGAAAAACCTACCTACCTATCATTAATGTGTATTTAATGAAGCTGATTATGTAACATAGAAAATATAACAATTACTGATGTTAACTAAAGTATTAATAGTAATTTTGAAATAAAACTATTTTTACAGTAAAGATGAACGGTGATAAATATTTAAAAAATCCAAAGAGTAAAAATCAAATACAAACACGACAAAATCCATAAAAAATAATATTATTTCAATAGCAAATGATAGCGTATATATGTACATTAAGTATAATTATTATGTAGCTAGTATAACCAGAATTTCACGAAGATACCAAACATAGAACGAGAAATTGCCAAAATTATTGTTTATAGACACGATAATAACAATAAAAACAACACTTGAGCATTGTAAACGAGTACAACATAAAAAGCAAAACTGACCATCAACAATAGTTATTTAAAGAATGGACATAATATAAAAAAAAACCTATCTCTTACATCAAGCCTAAACAATCAGAAGTGTTAGGTGATATCATAAATTTATGAACCTTCTTTTCAAAGCTAAAACGCTTTACAAAACATTCACTA
The DNA here is from genome assembly GCA_032191425.1 of Lymantria dispar. NCBI lineage: Eukaryota > Metazoa > Arthropoda > Insecta > Lepidoptera > Erebidae > Lymantria > Lymantria dispar. The sequence goes on along the minus strand of CM063452.1, from coordinate 8,642,948 downwards.
ACTATGAAACAAAATTAAAAATAAATACAAAAGATGTAACGTAATCTCAACATCTACCCTGTTTGATATCTAAGATGATTATAAAACGACAAAAGGCACACTTACTTTTTCTATCAACAGTTAATCTCAGTAAAAAGAGTCTGCAGTTCACACCTTTCTTTTGTATGACAGCAAACAAATCGTTTGTTAAGCAAAATATGACAGGGTCGAGGTATCTAATGCGTGCTCAAGGGTTGAATTGAGAGCAGCGGGTTACCGTGTCCTTTCCGGTATACACTGGCCTGGCATTATCAAAGGGAGCGCCCTAATGATGCAAAGGTGCGACTCGTAAAAAGTTTTGTGGTATTCGCAGATACTGACGATGTTAATAAACTTGGTAATTATGTACAAAATACAGAAAAGGTTACTACGGATCGTGTGGCTTTATTAAAAAATTAATATGCTGATTATTTTCGCTTTAATAAATAATAGACTTGCATTTCAGTGATGATTTTAATCCTAACGGTCAGTTTTTAAGTCAAATAATTTTTAATCTTAACGGTCAGTTTTTAAGTCAAATTATTTTTAGGTCAAATAATTTTTGCTGAAACCGCGAAAAAAGTTATGAAATCTTAGACCAACATTGCTGCTGATTTTTAAGAGATAGAAAATTTTAAATATTAATTTTAGAAAGTTTTATGTAATTATTATCAGATATAGGTTTTTTCCGTTTGGTGACGGAATAATAAAACAATTCTCCAATCCCTATCTTACCCGTGGATGTCGTTAAAGACGAGTAAGAGATGTAGTAAGCATATAACATCTATGCAAGAGAAAAATAACTCGAAACAAAACCCTATACCAATCTGTCTGACCAGTACGGGCCACAGAAAAATTATTAAGATCTTTCTATGGTAAGCTCAATTTCCCTCCTATTGTGGAGCAGGCTCGAGCCCAACAGTGGGGCGCGTATGAGTCGAGATGATGACAGATAATTTAATTAAATAATTTAAAATAGTGTTTATTTATCAGTATTGGTATAAGAAGTTAAATGACGTGAGTGGAATTGTTTATATATTTAATTGTACAAAGTTTCAATAGAGTTTCGTTTAAATAGAGATCTATGCGAGTCTCCTAGATTTCCACACACAACAGGTCTGTGTGTTCTGGAAATTATTATTCTAAGTTTGCCTGTTACATGTTTCCGTTAATTGTATTTTGAAAAGTCCCTAACGACGTAAGGATTTATTCCTTAGTAGTGGTCGTCGAGTGGTCGAAATTAAGCCATAATTCATTTAAATAAAGTTTTCTGCTACACAATTTTCTTTTAATAAGGTACAGTCGCCAAATTTCGTCCCTGAACTTAATATCGTCCCCCTCTGTTTTTATTTTCCTAAACAACACCACCTAGTTTATATATTTGAAATATAAAGTTAGCTAAGCCAGTCGCCCATTGCAAAAGTTTGGTGGTAGATCGTCGCTCCAGGGTTAAGTAACTAAAAAAAGAAAAACTATTCAAGATAAGTTTTCGACTGAAATACTACTGTTTAAATATTATACTTTATTCTTACTCTAAACCAATTTTTTAAAAAAAATTGTATTTGCTCAGATTTCAAACCATTATAATTTCATACACATTTTTCGTTCTAACATATATTTTTCGTTAAATGGATGATATAAACACCATTGTTGAATACCTAATATCGTCCCCTTACGTGATCTAAATATCGCCCCCGCGGGACGATATTTAGATCACTTTATCATTCGTCAGTTGTACAACTGATTTTAATATAGATTTAAATATTATTCAAACGCGATAAAATTCGTAGTTTTATTTACAACATGTAACGCTCGTGTAAACATCAGAAATCATTATTAGATTTATGAAAAACACATTTGAAACTGTACGTAATAAACAAATTGTAAATATCCCCATTCACAATTTGTTTGACAAGTTAAAATTAGTTAACCTATACCAATCATCAATAAAAGTCTGATTAGATATTACAATTATGATTACTTACTTTATTATTGGTGAAAGTATAATTTAAGTTTGCGTACTGATTATTGTGATCTTAATATCGTCTGGGGACGGAATTAGATGCCCAAAAATATTTTTTTTTAGAATTCTTACTTTTTTCTTAAATCTATTTTTGTAGAAACAGTAACAAAATTAACGACCTATTGATAATTTAAAATAATAAACAAATGTTCTACTTAAAATTTGACGTTTAATTTATTACTTTATTATTTTTTTAATTATTATTTTACAAAAAAGGGACGGTATTTGGTGACTGTACCTTAATATATATGTAGGTAGATTTGTATATTGAGCAAACTGTATTTTACTAATAACTAAAATATAGTTAAGTGTCTACTATTACTAGATATTATTTACGTTGGTTCCTCTGCTTACTATTCTGTATACGAATCGTTTAAAAAGACAAGAGTTTTCATTAAAACCGTCCAAATAGTTTGCGACTAAAATATTGAGACAAGTATTTGTATATGTGGGGTCATCAAACGGGTGCCATTGTGACGTGGTTGGGTATATTAAGTGCCTCAGCGGGAGTTCCGTCCACATTATGAACTCTTCAACCTCGATGCCCTCTGTTAAGATCGCTTCCTTTATGAGACAAGGAAATTATATGGTACACATGTTATCTTTTAAATTGTGCACCTGTATCGTTAGATTTTGAATGAGTAATTTTATTTAATCGCATATTTTTGAGTATTCGACGTTAAGAATCATTGCATTATTCATTTATTTTTTATTACTATAGAAGGCCACGTATCAAAGATTGACTGAATGGTGACTGTATACATACATAAATAAATTTAAAAATTAAATTTAAGAAAAATAAATACTTTTATATAATTATATTTAAAAAATAATATATCATAAATCTATACCAATAAATAAAATTGGAGTGTCTGTTTGTAATGTCAAAATAATAGGCCTTTTTCATGCTCACACGGTTGCCTAAAATAGCAATTAAAAAATTTTTGTCTGTCTGTCTGTCTGTCTGTTTGTTCCAGGTAATCTTTAAAACGGCTGGACCGATTTCAAAAATTCTTTCACCAATGGAAAGCTTTAATATCAGGGCGTAGGCTATGTTTTATCCCAGTATTCCCACGGGAACGGGAACTACGCGGGTAAAACGACTATAACAGAAGCGAAGCGAGGGCGGGTTGCTAGTATTTCATAAATTTGGCCACGTTGTTACAATATAACCCACCTATGCTTATTTTCAAAATTCTCAAAGGGATAGTAAAATTTAATAAAACGGTAATTATTAGTTTTGATATTATGTTTCCCTGTGATGAAGGAGAAAAATACAGCTCACCACTCCTTATCTTGTCCGTGCAAGAAAAGGAAAACTCAAAATATATCTATATACCAATATGTCTGACTCGCATGGTATGGTCGGTCACTTTACCTCCCATTGGGGAGGAACCCAGCACTGTGATGTGCTTGAGCTGAAATGTCTTCTGCGGATCTTCTGTGGATTATCCTACTAATATTATAAACGCGAAAGTTTGTGAGCATATATGTGAGGATATTTATTGTTCTTCACGCAAAAAACTACCGAATGGATTTTGATGAAATTTCATAATAATATAATATATATACATAGCTTACATATCAGAATAACACATAGGCTATAATTTATGGTGATATTCTCACGGGAAGGGGAACTATGCGGGTAAAACCGCAAGGCGCTGAAAGTACATAATATTTTTTCAATGGTATATTTAGTGGGTTAATTATTATAGGCAATATTATGATAGATTATAACGATAATAATTTTCAAGCCCTATTCTAAGACTTTTCACAAAGGCGTAGTAAAAAAGTTTATGTACACGTAAAAGAGAAACAGAAGATCTGCTTTAACAAAAAAAAAACTTTAAGTTTATTTTTACTTTCAGAAATATTACACACACACACACACACCTCAGAAGAGGGATGGAGATCGTACAAATTTCGAGACAGCATCAATCACTTTGCTGTCTTTAAAACAATAACTGAATGAATAAATTCCGTCATAATAATAAGTTATTAAGTTTCATAACTCGTTATTAACATTGATAGTCAACAGTTAGTTAGAGCTATGCCCTTGGGCAGCCTCTCGACTAACTATTTAAAATGATTAATGTTTTCACTAATTACAATTGTGACAATCATAGTATCTATAAACTTAGCTTTTTTTGGGTTCCGTACCCTAAGGGTAAAAACGGGACTCTATTACTAAGACTTCGCTGTCTGTCCGTCCGTTTGTCTGTCATCAGGCTGTATTTCTACAACCGCGATAGCTAGAGTTGAAATTTTTACAAATTATATATTTTGTTGCGGCTATAACAACAAGTACTAAAAACGTTAATAAATATTTAATTGCTTCCATACAACAAACGCAACTTTTTGCTTTTTTTGCTCAATATCAATAATGGCAACAGGTAGGCACTTGTTTATCTAGTCAATGGTACGGAACCCTTCATGCGCAAGTCCAACTCGCACTTGGCTGGTCTATTGTATCATTTACGTGCCACAGTCTGATATTATTGATCAATCATATAATTTATAAATAGCAAATCATATCTTGGTTACAAATATTACAAATTTAGAGGCCACGTTGTTATAATTTGCATTTATGATTCATAATTGCATGTAATCTGAGTATTATATTCCAATATATTAAACGATATAGAAATAAAATTTAATTACTACCTATGTAATAAATACTACGAAGCTCAAACTAAAAAAGGAAGCAAATTAATAGTTTGTATGTTAATGAAAATAAATAAATTAGCGGTTTTTAAATTATCTTATCTCTTAATACTTACATACTGACAAAAAGTACCGGTGAACAAAAGAAAATGTTTAGTTTAAAACGCGTATGAAATGTCTCAACATAGGCATGGATGTTAATTGCTTTTCTATACTGCCAATTTTGTTAGTATGTATTCCCAATTTCGTTTCTCGTCTATAAAAAGTTCCATGCGATTCTAAACCCCATTTAAAATTTTGTTCAGATTTTTTTTCATAATATTTTCGACTCACCTTCTCTCCTCATGCCCATTTTGAGACATTTTCTGAGTCTGCAGAACTGGCATTGGTTTCTATGATGCTGATCGATGGGACAGTTCCTACTTCCTCTGCAAGAGTACGTCAGATTTCTCCTCACGGACCTCTTGAAAAATGATTTGCAACCTGCGGGGAAATATTTTATATTTATAAATTTGTTTATAGAAACTTATTTGTGAACGAGAAATGAATACCGCACGTGAGAATTGAACTCGTATCTAATGGAAATCCATTACAATGTCTCCCATAAATACGGTAATGCAAGACACAATTTGATTATTATATGTACCTAACCATATTAGCCTAACTGGTAAGGTGATTGTAACGGATTTTCAATAGACATCGGTTCAAATCCCATGTGTAGTAATAATTTTTTGTTCGTAAATAAGTTTTTATAAATAGCATAGCATGACAAACGCTTAATCTCGGTAATTTAGTTTCTTTTAATCACCAATGTGTTTAAGCTGTTATTTGTTTGTAAACTTTAAACTGTTAATATTGACTGCATAATTCCAACATAAATTCGGATTGAATACATATTAAAAATTCGGTAGTATGATCATATATCATAATCAGAAAATAAAATATCTGAGTCTGTCATCAAACCACCATATTTTTAAATATATGCAAACAAAGGTTTATACTAATATTTTACTAAACTTTATTACACTCAGTAGTAATGACTTGTTAACCTATTTCATTAATATTCTTATAGATATTAATGTTATAACATATATCTTTAGATACACAGCAACAAAATATGACGATTTGTATGAAAGCACGAGTATATACAAAGTTATAAAATAGTTAAAATACCAACTTAACGACTTAAAGACAGTAAAAACCAATATCATGAATATATTATGCGTATTTATTAGAATAAAAAACAATTTGCTTTCGTTGGTACACTATGGCGCCTAAATTTGACGTGCAATGAAATATGCAATTAATGAACAGGTATTAGAATCTATAATCGGTTAACTCGTACCAAATATAATTTTGCGTTTTAAAAAGAAATGCGTTCTTTTTTTTCAATAATGAAATATCTGGCTGCTAAAGTGTAGTAAATTAAAAAAATATTTTGTATTTCGAAGCCATGTTTAAATAAAATTGCTGTAGTTTAAATAAAATTGCTGTAGTTTGAACAAAATTGTCGCTAGGCAATATTAATTTTAGCGATTCAACGAATTACAAATTTATAGGCATGAAATTTTCGATTTATCAGTGGGTGGGTGAATATTAAATTACAAATGTATGTTTTTGAGGAATTCAGAGTAGTAGTCGCATATTTTGTAGCAATATAAGTTAAGTTTAAAGTTTATCTTTATATTTAGTGAATGTTGTGCAATCGTCATGTTTGTATTTAAATTTAAATATCGGATACATTTATCTCGAATGAAAGGAAATAGTATTCATAAGCTACCTATAATGAACGAGAAATGTAATTCGAGAATAATATAATTCAGTAGATATACTATGATATAAGTTAAAGTTATATACTTTGGCGTTTTTATGCTGAATTATAGTAAATAGTATGGTTAATATTCCAATGTTGTTCTCTCTTTATGACTCAACTAGATGACCCGGTGGACTTCGTATTACCAATAATTTATTTGATTGTAAATTTCATGAGCGATTATTAAAGTTTATCACCCTTGAAACTTAAATTTATTGAGATAACTTACACAGCTGCAATGTGTACATAATTAAACTAATAAAGAATTCCTCAGAAAACTCCTAATTTAGTCTCTCGATTTTTATTTGTTTTTTTAAGTTAGATTTCATTCTTCTTCTAAGGAACTTATAACACGAATTACGATCGCTAATCCACCTTGCAAGCGTGGCGATTACGTAATCAACCCCACTTTTTTTTGGGGTGGGTTACGGTCGGCGCACTCCTCGCTCCACTCTGTCCGGAGTGACAGAGGGTCGTAAGCACGCACCGCCGTAACCCACCTGTGACACGTCGCCTTCGTCGTTGGGCCGACCACCGGAGCAGGGTGACTTGACGTCAGTGGTCGGCCCGGATGGAATATCCCCTTGAGGGGTACCCTCCTATCGATCGACGACAACTGGGGAGGACGTCGGTCTTTCCTCACGCGGTCAGCCTCTCGGCGGAATCAACCCCACTAAAGGAGACTTTCATTCAACAATGTATGTCGATACGCTGATGTATATTCTAATGAACTACTACATTTACGGTGTGGCAACGGAGTAAAAATACAAATCACCACCTCTTTTCTTGCTCGTGGGTGTTGTAAAAGACGACTAAGGGACATAATATGCATATAACATTTATGCAAGAGAGGATAAATTTCGATATAAAACACAATACTAACACGTCTGACCGGCGTGGTATAGCAGGTTAATTTTCCTCACATAGCGGAGGAAGCTCGAGCCCAATAGTGGAACATATATGGGCTGATGATGATGATGAATGATGATGACGATGATGAAATTTATTAATTGAACTTATTTTGAAATATTGAGCTGGGTCATGAAATTACTCAGCATGACTTAAATGTTGTATTGTTTAATAATATTTTTTGCAGTTTAATTGAGCCTTTATTAATAATTCATCTTTTACGAAACCTCCAAAATAAGAAGGTTGCCTCGAAAACAAAAATATTTCACATCTTAATATGACTATATATCATAAACTACCATTAGTTTGTTTTTTGTTTTGTTAACAGACCTTGGCCTAGTTGTGATTATTGTATTTATTAGAAAGAATGGAGTGATGCCAATGTATATTATTAATTAATTATTGTAGTAAGTAATAAGTACCGCTTTATTACTAAATGAATATAATGGTTTCTGATGTTTAAATGAGTATTGCAAATCATCATCATGAAGACCACAAAAGTACCACTTCTGGACTCGAGTTACCTCCACAATGGAAAGGAAATTAACCTTCCAGTTATAGTTTTCCTTCTCTTGCTGCTACTGCACATATAAAACTATTTCTACGCATTTTATCACGTTTATAATAAAATTTTTAAAATACCTAGGCGATAAAATCCGTAAAATAGTGTTATTTCTTAAATAAAAATAATTTTAATTCAAAACAGTGAGTCTGTTTTATTTATTATATATTTTAGTTTATAGTTTATATTATAATATTAAAGGCTTTTAATTTTTAAGCTTATATAGGCATATAAAGTGTTTTTATAAACACTTTATATAGATCTGTGTCTTTTCAAATACTGAGAGTCTTTAGAATTACTTAATTTTACAAAATTTGCTTATGCTTTAACACTTGAATGCTCTATTTTTGTCTTATTTACTGTGGTTTTACCGTAAAATGTATCATTATAAGTAGTAAGTATTTTGATTTTTGTGACCATGAATGCTGAAAAGGGTTTTGAAACGTAGGGAAATGAAAAATCACATACAAAAAATTAGTTTTATTTATAATAATAATCCTGGCGTAAACACCATAGTTCATTAAAATGCCTCATTTATCTAAAGGCTTATCTAAGTTAGCTACTGCATTGCAGAGTCCTCAGATCGAATCATGATCGAGGAAAAATAAAAAACAAACTACTACCTAGAAATTCACATTTGGCGTTCGCAGTGGGGTGTGATATATTTCCTAGGAGGGAGCTGCTACCCACTCTCCTGGTGAACCCTTAACCGATTCTTACGAATCCCCTGGACAAACAATGGGTAGAAGGCATTATATTTTCATCTCGTCACCATACGGATAAACAATTTACCATTAATATGTAACATTTATTATTGATTCTATTAATAACAATTGCGCAAATTTGATTTTCGTAGAAATAAAAAATATTTTGGTAGAAGTAGAAATAGTATGGAAGCTGTAAAACTTAGCAATAGTGTATGTAAATATGTCATCGCTTACAGTAATAGCGAGTCAGAATATTAAAAAAATATTTAACGATCACCATCGCGGGTATTTGAAAATTATTTACCTACATTTAAAATGAGTGGGTATTTAAAAGTGACATGTATAAATATATAAATTAAGTAAAGGCCATCATTTGGTTGCCTCTATCGATTTTTATTACAATATCAGATTTCAATCGGTAAGCACGATCAGTTATTTGAAACGACGACTTCCGAGATAACATTTTAAACCATAAACCTGACCATTTGGTTTAAATTGTCAACGAAACTACACCTTTAATTGTAAATTTCACACTTTGACTCGTCGTTATACAAATGCTAATACATAATGATATTCACGCTGAAACGGATAGATTAAATTGGAAATAAATTCTAATATTGAAATTTATGCTTAAAATTTTGAAATACTTCAAACTATAAACTCCTCAGATGTAATGATGTTGTATCCCCCTCATACATATTCTAGTTGACCTTTGTTAGTTGACATACTTCTCCGAGAGAAGTTAAATACTACAATCGTCACCTTTGAAGGCCGGTTGGTTATCGCAGTTCATTTTTAAGTGAGTGCTGCTGCCTTATCTCCTGGTGATCCTTCAGTTGATCTTTACTTCCCCAAGACAGGGAAAGAGGAGGAACGCAACGTATAGGTACCTTTTCTGGTGAATTGTCATGGTATACCACACACCATTCGAGTGGTAGAGTTTGTAGACCACCGGGTGCTCTCGGACACTGGTACCCGACCTAGTACCCGACAGAGGGGTGCTGCGGGGCCCCATGACCCACCCGTAGTACGTCGCCTTCGTCGTTAGGCCGACCACCAGTGCAGAATTCCTTGTCTTCAGTGGTCGGTCCGACGGAATACCCTGATCGCAGGGTACCCTCTCTTCACGACGTCCCCCCTCGGGGACGTCAGTCGCCGTTACGATCGGCCTCTCGGCGGGTGACGGATTAAGTCCCAAGTCCAGTCACCCGCGGCCTCGGCCCCAAATAATTATGATGAGGACTCTTTTGAAGAAACATCCAACCCAAAATTCAAACTGTAGACCGAGTTGTAAGTAGTTGTTTCCTTATACTAAAAACAACGATAATAGTGCCAATAAATACCGCAGAGGTCACGTGAAAATTCCGTTGAATATAGTGCAAGTTTGGCAAGCATGTCGTCGTTTATACCGTTAGCGAGCTTGCTCACGTAGCGAGCACAGATAAGCCACTCGGCGGGCACTTCGGAACTGTCTACGTGCGACGGGTAAACGCTTGTTACGCTAAAATGTATACTTTCGGGTTATTTTGTATTTTTTTAAAAGACTACATCTTGTACAATGCAATCCTAGTGTCCTGGGGGCTTTATAATATGAAATTCATCATATACGTTCCATTGTTAAGCTCGAGCCTCCTCCAATACATAGTGTGTAGTCTATTTAGCTACATTATTTATTTAATAAATTAGCTAAAAGGTCAGCGGTATGAATAATAGCATCCTACTGGGGTATAATGTGGTCATCAAAAACAAAACACAAATTACAGGTAACAAAAATTGTGATGCCAGTGTTTTCTTTTTACACATGGCTGTCGTAAAAGATGAATAAGGCATATATGATATGCAGATAATAAGAGAAGAAACACGTCACATACTACGCTAATACGTCTGACCAGCGTGATATAGTAGGTCAATTTCCATTCCATTGCGTAGGAGGTTCGAGACTAACAGTGAGACTAGTATGGGCTTTTTTTATCTTTTTTTTAGGTGTGGGCCATGATAAGCGCACCCGTCGACCAGCTCCGTCCGAGGTGACAGAGGGGCTGCGCGCGGCCCCAGGACTCACCCGTGGCACGTCGCCTTCGTCGTTGGGCCGACCACCGGTGCAGGGTAACTTATCTTCAGTGGTCGGCCTGACGGAATACCCCGGTCGCGGGGTACCCTCTCCTCTCGACGTTCTCCCTCGGGGATGTTGGTCGCCGTCGCGAGGTCAGCCTCTCTGCGGGTGACGGACTAAATGGGTCCAGTCACGCGCGGCCTCGGCTAGGAGACTTGGGCTTTGCTATGGGCTAAGATGATAATGAGTTGACGACTATATAAATACAGGTAAAAATCCCTTTTTTTTAGATATCATGAATAGGTACGTATTGATTCGTATTTAGTTTTAAGAATGTATTATGTATTAATGCTGCTCTAAGTATTGTCTATTTTTTTTTTCACCCATATGACGCTTTAAATGTATAATTGTGTGAGTAAATGTGGCGTATATTTATTTACGTATTAAGTTTACTGTAAAAATAACTAACCTTAGATTATTTGCTCTATCATTATTTAAATAGGTTTAAATTATTCATATCTATATATATAAAAGAAAGTCGTGTTAGTTACACTATTTATAACTCAAGAACGACTGTACCGAGTTACCTGAAAGTTGGAGGGGAGGTAGCTTAGAACCAGGTGACGGACATAGGATACTTTTTATGCCATTCGACCGGGTTTCCGTGTGACGTAACATAAAACGTCAGTCACTATGAAACGTGTTATAATAAAAACATATCTGACATGTAATAACAAAATACAAATGACAGCTATAGACATACTATATTTTCGGAAATTTAGAAAATATATTTACGAAAAAAAATTATGTCAGTACAAAGTTTGCTGGGTCAGCTAATATATCTATAATTTAAAAGCTTTATAGTAGACAAGTATTAGGAGACTTAAGGATACACAAGTCTAAAATACGCACTTGCAATATTGGCCTTATCGCAAGCTCAAATAAAATATCCACTCGTAATATTATTTATATTTATCTTTGGGATGGCGTGTGGCCCCATAACCTATCGTTTCCCTTCCCCCCATTGGGCTGGTACCGAGTCCCATGTCGCCCGTGGCCCGCCCGACAATATTGGTTTGAAGATCACTTGATATTTTGTTTAATAATACACAATCTTAGGAACTAACGCACCTTTTTACTAACGTACATATATTTAAAAATAATTAATTACTGACATTTTTATTAGCTATAATTATATTTATAATAGTTCATCTATACTAATAATCATATATCATTAATTAATTCATTAATCACAACATTTTGTCTATTGAAAGATTGATTTTTTATCTTTTAATATTTCTTATTTTTACGATGTTGTTTTGAGAATTTTGGATACATAGCTACAAAAAATTCATAATGTTTTGCTTTTTATTGACATCTTGATCCTTTTTATCATAGTGACAAGGTAATGAATCATATAAGGCTGTAGTAGCATTTTTTATTGCACTTCTTTCGGTGACGAGAGAGCCGGCAGCCCAACTTTCTGAGGGTATTTGCGTGGGGTGGGTTTTGGTGATGCCTTTAGTATCACCGAACTTCATTGCACTCTCCATTCACTTTCTTCACGGTAAGTGGCCCAGCTAAGGCTAATGAACGGCAGTATCACAAGATGTACTGTTCGTTTGCCACCAAGAGCAATAAAAAATATGTAGACTGAAACTTGATTCAATATGGATGAAATGCCGGCAAGTTGTTAGGTTACCTACAAATATCCTCTAAAGATTACGTTTTATAAATCATTTAAGAGATCCGTGTGGTGACGGAGTAAGAATACAATTCACCACTACCTCTTTTGCCCGTGGATGTCGTAAAAGTTGACTAAGGGATATCTTGTGCATATAACTATGCAAGAGAAAGAAAATTCAAAATTAAATCCTATATCAACCCGCCTGACCAGCTTAGGTCGTAGTCGTCGTAGGTCAATTTCCCTCGCAAAGTAGAGGCAGGCAGAGGAGCAGTCGTATTACCGTATTATTATATGATATTTAAACTATGATGATTATGAAAAAGATCTTCTGCCCTATATGGGTAATTATGAATCGATATAAAAGTGAAAGATGAAAGACCACTGTAACAAAAAAAAGAAAAGAGAGAACTAAAACAAGGTTTGTTCACATTCATCATCATCATTCCAGCTCATATATGTCCCACTGCTAGGCTCGAGCCTCCTCCACCATAAAAGGGAAACCGACCTTACTGTGCCATCATCATCGTCATCATCGCAGCCTACATAAGTCCCACTGTTGGGCTCGGGCTTCCTCCACAATGGGAGAGAATTTGACCTACTATACCATGCTGGTCAGACATGTTGGTATAGGGTTTCATTTCGAGTTTTCCTTCTCTTGCACAGATGTTATGTGCATATTACATCCCATAGTCATCTTATACGACATCCACGGGCGAGATAGGGAGTGGTGAATGGTATTCTTACTCCGTCTTCACACGGAAAGTGGCTATGCCATGCTGGTCAGATTTGTTGGCATAGGCTTTTATTTTGAGTTTTCTTCTCTTGTACAGATGTTATATGCGTATTATATCCCTTAATCGTCTTTTACAATACCCATGGACAGGAAAGGCGGTGGTGAATTGTATTCTTACTCCGTCACCACACGGACACGGATGGAGGTTTGTTCACACGTGGCAATATTAGTAAAATTACAATTTGCTCAATGTTTAAGTCCAATGTCATTGCTCGCAATAGCTTAAAGTTATATATTAATTATTCAGAGTCACTAACAATTCAAATACGTATAGTTTTGAATACGTTGAGTCATTTCATTATAATTTTAATGATCTTTGTTTTGGCCTTCTACTATTTAGAACCTTTTCTAGTTGCAATTTAACCATTGAGCCTGTAAAGTCAATAAGGCTTGTTTCTGTTTTAGCTTTATCTTACTTAATTTAACAGTAGACAATTAAGCAGCCCACTTGATGGTAAGGTAGTTAGACCTCTGTAATACAAGGAGATAAGCCAGATCTGTGGGTACTGTGTGTTTCTCTGGCTCACTTGCTTACAAAATAAAGCGTAGTAGTAAATTATTATTATTATATTATTCAAATGACATTTTTTTGCGAAAGTGTAGTATTTTTCGGATGAGCCCAAAATATCAGCTACGTGGCTTTCATCATCATCATCATAATAACCTGCATACATACCACTCTTGGGCTCAGTCCTCCTCCACAGGAGAGGAAAATTTACCTACTATACCACACTGGTCAGACGTGTTAGCATAAGGTATTGTTTCGAGATTTTCTCCTATTGCATAGATGTTATATGTATATTTAATCCCTTAGTCGTCTTTTACGACACCCACGGACAATAAACGGAGTAATGAATTGTATTTCTACTCTCTTCTTACGAAACGGGTTGTGGTTCAGTCGCAGCCCGCCGCAAACCCCCCAATCATCATCATTTACTACCAGATCTTCGCTTTTGTGGTCGGCCCAACGATGAATGCGACGTGTTGCACGGGTGGGTTACGGGTGCGCGTGCTTACGCCCCTCTGTCGCCCCGGACGGAATGGTGCGAGGAGTGCGCTGACTGCAACCCAACCAAAAAAAAAAATAGATGTTCGCTTTTGAAGAAAGTCAATAACAAAAAAAGATTTGAAATTAGCTATTTAAGCGTTTTAAATCTCAAAATGCGTTTCAATCGCAGCGTTTGCCCGCCTGCCGTACTTCAGACTAAAGTAGCCAACTCTCCCAATTACGACTATCGTTGGGAACATCGCTGCTTGCAAATTGTGTACAACGCGAATGATAAAGAGTGCATCGACACGAGATTTGAAGGGAAAATAAAAACAATAGCGTGAATTCTGCGACACTACATTATTTAGAAAACTGAAACATATAAATTGATTTAAAAGTATAATGTCGGCTCATATACGTCCCACTGTTGGGCTCGAGCCTCCTCCATAATAGGAGGGAAATAGAGGTAGTATACCATGCTTTTCCGTGTGGTGACGGAGTAAGAATACAATTCACCATCCCCTCTCTTACCCGTAGGTGTTGTAAAAGACCATTAAGGAATATAATATGCATATAACATCTATGCAAAAGAAGAAAAACTGGAAATAAACCCTATGCCCACCTGTCTGACCAGCGTGATGTAGTAGGTCAGTTTTCCTTCCACAGTGAAGGAGGTTCGAGCCCAACAGGGAAGTATATAGGGGCTGAGATGTAAATTAAATTTAAATGCATTTAATTTGATTATTATTTAAAGTCACTAATATGACTCTATTTAAACTAGAAAGTAAAATAAAAAAATAGCATCTTTCAAGTCAACACTAATAGTTGTAGTAAATCTGAAGGTCAACATAAGAATGGTATACCACGTTTAAAAACGTATAAACCAGTCAAGCATCTTGTTAAGTAAGGCTGGGTTCCGTATATTAAAGATTCAAAGCTTAGGCAGGAATACCACTAGATAATAACATGTTTCACGCTTTTTGTTCACCGAAAAAGTACACAATAACATTCATCATTTCAGCCCACATACGTCCCACTGCTAGGCGTCCTCCTCAGTGATAGGAGTAAAATTGACCTACTATACTACGCTGGTCAGACGGGCGGGTATAGAGCTTTATTTCTCTTGCATTGATATTATATACGTGTTATATGTATGTCTTTGTCGTCTTTTACGACAGCCACAGGCAAGACAGGTGGTGAAGAGTATTATTGTGCCGTCAGCACACAGAAAAATACACATAAATACACAGTATACATATGTACATAGTATAACATAAAAAATGGAAAACGTTCACGGAATGCGTTTTCATGAACGCTCATGGAAAACGTTCGGTGATGATGACGTGAGTTCCATGATTTTTTGTTCACCCAAAAGTATTCAACGTGTCTAAAGAAGTTTCCACTTCAGAAAATGTTTAGATAGAATTGGACTTCATCACGATTTAAGCGTGATCGCGGATGCCATAGTCTCCAAAAAATATCCGAGAATTCGGCAAAACGCACCCAAAATAAGACTCACAAAGGCTGAAGGTTGTACAAAAAGATTATACGTTTAATTTATTAAATACTTGCGTACAATAAAGTGTATAATTAATAAAATAATAAAATAAATTCACCACTCGCCCTTGGATGTCTTAAAGGACGACTAAGGGATATAATATGCTTAGAACATCTGTTCAAATGAAGGAAAACTTGAAATAAAAGCCTATACCAGCATGGCTGACCAGCATGGTATACCATTATAATAAGTCAATATCCCTCCTATTGCGGAAGAGGCTCGAGCCCAACAGTGGGACGTATATGACCCACGATGATGATGATGAATTTAAGATCAAAAAAATAATGCCAATATCCAAAAATAACAACTGTTTGTTCATAGTTTTAAACTTCACTTCTGTCGGTAGTTCTCATGACAGCTTTTTTGAAGTTATACTTCTTTAGGCGCGTTATGAAAAAATGATGAGAGTGAAATTTTAAGATGCGCGCGCATCTGTGACACAAAATTAACAGTATGAAGTTGTCTGCTTAACCGCTCATTAAGTCTCGAAAAAAAAGCTACCAACAAAATAGAAATTGAACCTCGATATTAGTCGCGCATGTTGGTACGCTCGTCACCTCTGATCACTGTTTTCATATTTATAATATTTATCAACATGTTTCTAGTTTATACATTCACAACACGTGTTTTAGTTTCATACAAGTGCGAATTATATATGTGCTAATAAATTATATTCAGTAGTGATTTAAATTGAATATTTTGATTGATATTACTTACTATTTGTGAATATTAGTGAAAAAAATTGTGCTTATATACTTTTTCAAGTGCTCCAATATAATTGAGGTTAACTATCCGTATGTATTATTTATTGATATAAATTAAAATACTTTTATTTAATATAATTAACACTAAATATTATTAAATTATTAATGTTAAATACTTATTATTGGTTATTTAATATTTACAAAATAAAGAAATAAATTTAATAAAATATTTAATAAAAAGTTTGTGATAAAAATTAAAATTGAACATCAAATTATAATATTAATTTTTAATATTTGCTATTAAATTGAATAAATAATAAATATTTATAAAAATAACTAAATAAATTTAATGAAAACTTTTTGATAAAAATGAAAAGTGAATATTAAATTAAGAAATCAATAAAAATATTTAAAAAATGACCAACCTTAAATTAAATTTTTGAATTTATTATTAAATTTATTTTTAAAATATTAAATAATCAATAAAATTAAGAATCTTATAATATTTAGTACAAATTATGTCTTTGTATATTTATTATTCTCTAAATTTTGTTTTTAATAATTATATATATATATATATTAATTATATATTATATAAATTTATATTAAATATATATATTTGAAATATATATATTAAATATATTATTATATAAATACATTAATTTTCAATTTTTAATATTAATTATTGATATCTAAGATCAATCTAAGATTCTTTTAGTTTAAATTTGATGACTATTAAACTGAACTTTGTTGATTATCCTTTTCCAATCCTTCTATTATTTTATTGTAATTAATTATTTGCATGCAATTAAAAACTATTTTTTAATGATGCCAAAGAAGTATAACTTCTCACGCGCGTACATAAGTACACGCACCCATTTTTTTTTCGCTTCGTGTTGGGTTTTTTTTTATTGCAAACGAGCAAATAGTACCTGTGGTAAGTGTTACTGCCGCTCATGGACCTTTGTAAGATCGCTGCCTACCGCGAGTTTAGTGGAGGGAGTAAGAAGGGGTGCAATGAGTTTCAATGGTATGAAAGGCATTACTAAAACCCACCACATGCAAACATCCTCAGAAAGTTGAGCTTTTGATTTACTTTTGAGTAATATTATTTATTACTTTTTTTTTTTGGGGGTGGATTGCGGTCGGCGCGCTCCTCGCACCACTCCGTCCGGGGCGACAGAGGGGCGTAAGCACGCACACCCGCAACCCACCCACGTGCACGTCGCCTTCGTCGTTGGGCCGACCACCGGAGCAGGGTTACTTGTCATCAGTGGTCGGCCCGACGGAATACCCCCTATTTGGGGTACCCTCCCATCGACCGAATCGATCGATTCTCCGATCGACGTCCTCCCCGAGGGGGGGACGTCGGTCTTTCCTCACGCGGTCGGCCTCTCAGCGGGTAACGCACTAATTCCCCGATCACGTCACCCGCGGCCTCGGCTAGGGCGGCATGAGGCGCAATATTATTTATTACTGTAGAACATTTATCTACAGAACTCTATTACCGTGGTAACTGTTGTCCACAATTATTGGTAAACTAATGATGGCAGATTACAGGTGTCGATATGACCTACATGCGAACACGAAAAGTGACGTAACCCAACTACGACTTGACCATTATGGTTCAGAAGAAATAAAAATTTAAATGTTCTTGCTTCGAAGTGGAAGGACGGTAAAATATTTTATATTACTCAAATAATTGTTAAGTATTCCTTAATTTTATATTTATAAATTAGAAAACCAAAAATGTCTACTTGTCTACAAATGTTTAAATAAAATCTATTTTATTATTACAATTTGGTTTACAAGCTGAAATATTTAATTTAAAGAATATATTAAAAATAATAATAATTCGTAATTATTTCTGACGTTTACGTGAGCATTACAGATTTTAATTAAAACTATTTTTACGGATTTTATCGCGTTTGTATTTGATTTTTGATTGCTCAACGACTTCGAACACTTTACAGTGTTCATGATCACGGACGGAAAAATTAAATACAAACGCGATAAAATCCGTAAAAATTGTTTTATTTATAAGATATTTTTTTATTATTGCTAAATTAAAACACACCAAAATAGCGTCTTATTGTGATTTAACTTAAACTTTGTTACTGATCATTAACCTGCTCTTATCCTAATTACTTGGAGTCGACTATAGATTCCTATAGCTAAAACTATCCCGGTAATATGTGATATTTGCCCCGTAGATAATACCAATCACCACACCTCTTTCTTGCCCGTGGGTGTTGTAATAGACGACTATGGAATATATAATATGCAGATGACATTTATGCATAAGAAGGAAAATTAGACATAAAATCCTATACATCTTATCAACGCGGTATATTAGGTTAATTTCTATTTGTAGAAAAGACGTGATCTCAATAGTTGGACTTATCTAGCCTGAGAAGAAGAAGAAGATATGGGCCATTCCGCTATAGACGATTTCAATATTTTTTTTTTCAATCACGTTATTAGTTATTTTTATTGTTATTTATGGAAAGAAGATAGTCTAAATTTAATAGCCATATAATTTTTATGTGGTTTTTTCCATACCCTCATTTTTGTCGCGTTTGAAAATATTGTCATCCGAAGGATTGGTAGAAGTTGTAAAATCATGATTAGCAACACTGGCGTGAATCATTTGTTTTGGACGGTTTGAGGTTAAGTTTTACCGGCTAACCGTGAACTGACATTATTCATTTATCTTTGCGTACCAAAAATGTAAGTATATGTTGTTAATTATTGAAAGTAATCGACTGCTAGAATACACTGTTAACTTGTTGCACCCGCGACGCAAAAGATATAAAAGTTTACTTTTTTTACTGAAATAAAGAGCTAACGTTCTGAGACTTTGCAAAAGTAAGAAGAAAACAAAACTAAACTTAATGTTTTTGTTTTTAAGACTGTAATGATTGTTAGATTAAAATAATCGATAACTTAAATTGGTTGCACCCGCGATCTTGACGTGAGATCGCGGGTGCAACTTTTTTTTACGCCGACCTTTTTGTGTGACTAATTATACAATTCGTGGTTTTGATATACCTTGACTAATTTATATATATTAAAGACGATTGATGATATATATTTAATATATATTTAATATATAGACAATATTGTATTCTGTATTTTTATCGGAAATATAGTTTAAAATGACAACGGAGCAACGTAAGGAAACTGCTTCACAGAAATATAGGCGGAAATTGAAAGAAAATCCTGAGCTTCATGCTGAACACTTCCAACGGGAAAGGATTCGAGACTCCAAACGGAGAGAAGTAATGATAAAGAAGATGGAGGCAGATGTAGATTTGAAAATATTGGCTAGAATCAGATCCAAAGAACGGATGCAGGCAACTAGAAAGCGACGTAAGAAAGAACAATTAATAAAACAATCATCTACTAGCTACAGAAGTCCTCGCACACTAGGGAAGGCGGTGGCAAAAATAAAACGTAATCTACCAGCCAGTCCCACCAGAGCAGTGGCAGTTGTAAAAAAAATAGCTTCTGATTTAAATATTGCTGCATTTGACGAAAATAACGCCCCTAAAGCAACGTCTCGAAAGCTAACGGATGAAGTAAAAAAACTTATTTGTGATTTTTATAATAGGGATGACATAAGCAGAAAAATGCCTGGCATAAAAGATGCGAAAACAGTCAAGTCTAATACAGGAGAGAAAATGCGAATCCAAAAAAGAACAATGATTATGAACATTGGAGAAGCCTACGAAATTTTTAAAGAAGCTCATCCTTATATATCTGTAGGCAAGACTGCCTTTTATAATGAGAGATCAGCTCACGTTCTGGCAATTAATGATACTCCTCATAATGTTTGCGTATGTACAACGCACTCAAATTATATTAATCTTCTACTGGCTATTTCGAAACATGCGACGGACTTTCCCAAAACTCACCAAGAGCTTCTGAAACAGGTATCATGTAGTGTCGACAATGAAGAATGCATGTCCAGCAGTTGTGATGCATGTAAAGAATCCAACATTTGGGATTTTACTCTAGATTCGAATCCATGTGTTGATTGGAAGGCCTGGATCTTTCAGAATCAGAGACCAAAACAGATCGTAATTAGCAAACCTTTCAATGAAGCACTAGAAGAATTACATGACAGCACTGGTAAATTTAAGCTCCATTCTTTTGTTAAGAATGTACAATCGGATTACTTCCAAAACACAAAAGAAGGCCTGACCAGTGAGAAAGCTGTCATACAGATAGATTTTGCCGAGAATTACGCGTTAATTAGTCAAGACGAAATACAATCAGCACATTGGTCTCATGCACAAGTTACGCTCTTCAGGTGTTGTATTTGGACTACCGATAAGCTTCATTCATTGGTCATAGTAAGTGATGAACTTAGTCACAATAAATATACTGTGCATCTCTTCCTGCAAAAAATATTTGAGTACATCAAGTCTGTCTCTGATAACATTACATATTTGTATATCTTCAGCGACAATTGCGCCGCTCAATTTAAGAATCGATATGTAATGGCAAGTATGAATTCATTCAAAGCAGAATATGGATTCGATCACTTTGAATGGAACTTTTTCGCTGCCTCACACGGAAAAGGTGCAGTTGATGGATTAGGTGGAAGTGTCAAAAGATCAGTGTGGATCGCGGTTAAGTCTCGGAAAGCTATTGTTAATAGCCCCTTCGAATTCTATGATTTAGCACGCAGCCTCTCTAAGAACATCATCTTTAAATTTGTAGCGAAGGAAGAAGTTAAACAAAAGATAGCCATGCTGGATAATCAATGGGAAGGGCTGAAAAATATACCAGGTATTCAATCTAAACATTTCTTCCAGTTTGGAGACGCTCATAACATTTCTGTGGCGCGCACATCACTTTCTCAATTGAAATGCACATTAGTTTTGCAGTCGTCAAAACCCACCGCTAATACAGATAGTGATTGGGACGATGACGATTTGGAACCTCTTATGAATCAGAAAGTACGAAACATAATTCCAAGTCCTGATCCTTCAGTTTCTTATCAGTGCAAATCTTTGTTGCCACTTAAAAAGAGATTGCGCGTTTCTGATGTGTACAGTGATTCAGACACTTATTCAGACAATTAATGTTTAAATGACGAAACACCATCAACGTCTCTTCAAGCTTCAAATTTATTACCAGAAGCATGTCCTGAAAAAGGAAATGACTAAGCTATTCTCTTACCGAAAAATATTTGCGCTGGTTGTATATGCTCGTACAATTGCTCAGCAGAACCGGCAAAAAAATAACTCAATATCGTTATGTGGGGTTTTGTTTAAGTGGTATGGATGAAGATGGAGAAGTCGGAGTTCAATTTATGACGACGGTAGATGGTAAACGATTCTCAGAAATCTTCAATGACATAGCAGACGTGCAATTTGAAAACATTATTGCAATAATGGAAACGCCAAAGAAAAAAACTGATGGAAATAATATATTTTTAGAATTTTCTTCAGATATTGACGTGTTTCAAAAGAAATAATTAATGTAATCAACAACAAAAGTATAATTGTACCTAATAAGTATAGTTAGATCTCAAATTTAGTTCCTATCTAAGTAAAATGCATGTTTATGTTCATTTAAATTAGACGGGTTGCACCCGCGATAATTCGGTGTTGCGGGTGCAATTGATAAAAAGTTTAATAAATAATTTTTTATTTTTACTTTGATTAGAGTTTTCATTTTATGTTCTTTGTTATTTCATTAAGTTTCAAAATATTAAGGCATAAAATATTAAATGTATCAGAATTAACAGATTTATAAGTTTTTTGTTTGTGATCTGGAAAGGTTGGGCCAAATCTGTTGCACCCGCGAAGGCACTTTGAACATTTCCCCAGGCTTTTAAAAAAATGTTTAAAAAAAATTGTTAGTTCATATAAAGAGAACATATTAAAATGTAGTCTTTCAAAGATTAATTTTATTTAAAATGTTTTTTATTTAATAAGGATAAACTAAAACAGGCGTCTAAACGTTGCACCCGCGATAATGGAATGGCCCATATGTAAACACATGAAAATCTGTCAAGTCAGTTATGAAAGAAAAATACTATAACGGATTTATACATATACTCCGAAATATTATAAATAAAGAAAATTTCAAACGGAAACAAAATAGACACCATTATATTATATCCAAAAAGCGTCATTAAATTTTATTGCCTTTCTACACTGCCATAAACAAATATAGAAAAAAAAACACAATAGGTATTACCAACAACTGTGGGTGTCTATGGTGTAATAAATAAAGATAGCTTAAACACCATTAAATCTTCATTCGGTGGTTACAAGTGGCCGGTACGGTTACCGTTCTTGATGTCCCCGACAAGAGTTTCCGCTTTACTGCCTGATTTGTGTATTTGAGACAACCGATAATTAAAAGGAAAATTAAGAAGATTATTTATATCCATTATTGAACGGTAAGGGCTGTGTATTGTATGTAGGAATGAAATGATACCATTCAGGTATATATACTTTTAATCGATACTGTATCGGTCGTTAAGTATCGATACTTAATCAGTACAAAAGTATCGACACTTACTGGTATTGAATCGTTTTTGAAGTATCGAGTACTTTGCATAGAGTTTATCAGATACGGATTCATTGCGGGATTGTGAGGAGCTGTTTTTTTTTGATAAATTTTAAGAGGAAGTGATAACTTTTATTACGGATTTTATCGCGTTTGTATTTAATTTTTGGTTGCCCGACGTTTCGCGCTTTTTTCAGCGTTCATGGTCACGGGCGGACTAAGATGTCTCACGACCAACAAGTCATCGTTATTACAAAGATTTATGTCCACCCGTCACAGAACTGTTCAACGTATTGCCCAAAAACCTTAAACGAACTATACCTACCTATCATTTTTTAAAAGACAACATCCAACACTAACGGACAAATCCCTGTGTAGTTTTTTTGGGGGTAGGTTGCGGTCGGCGCGCTCCTCGCACCACTCCATCCGGGGCGACAGAGGGGCGTAAGCACGCACACCCGCAACCCACCCACGTGCACGTAGCCTTCGTCGTTGGGCCGACCACCGGAGCAGGGCTACTTGTCATCAGTGGTCGGCCCGACGGAATACCCCCTATTTGGAGTACCCTCCCATAGGGGATTTTGAGACCTGACTAAACACAAGTAACACCTAGAATATTAATTTTTCTTGGTATGAGCGTTTGCTACTTACACCATAAACCGATATGTCCATTCAAAAATCAAAAGTGAAATCAAAATGACCGTTAAAATTTAATTAAAATTGAGTCAATTATTCGTGATCGTTAATGGTTGCCATCAATCACTAAAAGATATGAATCCCTTAAGAGGCCATATTCTTTTATTATATCGTTACCGTAAGGGAAGATACGGCACCTTTTATTATTATATCAGCTATAACTACTATTTCACACCGAGTATCAGCTTATAAAGTCCCACTACTGGGCCCGAGCCTCCATAATATGAGAGAAATTTACCTATTATAACGTGCTAGAACATGTTGGTATAGGATTTTACTTCGAACTAGCAAACCTGCCCTCGCTTCACTTCGGTTTCAGTCGCCCTACCTGTATAGTTTCCGTTCTCATGGAATTAACGCCATAAAATATAGCCTAAGTTACTCCTTATATCGACAGCTACCTGGTATTAAAATATTATTAAAATCGTTCCAGCCGTTTTGAAGATTACCTCAAACAAACAGACAAGAGAAAAAAAAATTAATTGTATTTTAGGCATAGGTGGCGTGCAAATAAACGTGTGAGCATGAAAAAAGCCCAGTATTTTGTAATTACAAACAGACACTTCAATTTTATTTATTTGTATAGATTTCCTTCTCGAGAATTATGTGTATAAGTCGTCTTTTCGACATATACTGGCCAAGATATGGAGTGGTGCATTGTATTCTTACTCTATCACCAAACGGCGAGGAATCTCTATCCTCTTGCAATGCTAAAGAATTGAAACTAATAACTGTATATGCAATAACCAAGATATTTTCTTCCAAAATAACGATATTTTCACTAAAACTGTGTATATTTGCTACCTTTATAACTGTATATTAGTTAGCATATATTAGTTATACATAACTATCGATACTCGACTTCCTTTAATCATTTCATTAGACCACTCGCAACAAAAGGACTAATGAAAAATTACTCGCTTTAATGATTCGACTGATCGACTTAATGATCCAAGTCCTGTTCCTTAGAACATTTATACTCTCAATATATATTTAGATATTAATTAGAATAGCATTTATTTTCACATAATCATAATTATATTACTTTAATTTTATAGATAAAGTTGATAACAGGAGAATGCTCAGCGTTGTTAGAAATAATCCAGGGCTGCTTTTTCGAAAACACCTCCTTCAAAATATATTAAGAAAAAAAAAGAAATAATTATTTTTGCAAAAAAAGAAACCGTCTTAAATAATGTAGACAATGTAGATAATTATTTAAATTTTTGTTGATTTTTCAAAAAACCTGTGATGTGTGAATGTCAGTGTGTGATTTCGATAAAATTTTCATGGGACCATTTGGGAAGCATAATACCCTTTCCAACAAAATAAAGAATCATCAAAATCGGTTCATAAACGATGAAGTTATCCGCCAACAAACATAAAAAAAGCATACTTACGGTCGAATTGGGCAACCGCCTCCTTTTTTGAAGTCGGTTAATAAGATAACTAACAATAAGAATGCTAATAATATAAATAATAAAATAATAATTACTACTTATTTATGAGGTTTTTTTTTTTTGGGGTGGGTTGCGGTCGGCGCGCTCCTCGCACCACTCCGTCCGGGGCGACAGAAGGGCGTAAGCACGCAACACCCGCAACCCACCCTCGATGCACGTCGCCTTCGTCGTTGGGCCGACCACCGGAGCAGGGTTACTTGTCATCAGTGGTCGGCCCGACGGAATACCTCCTACTTGGGGTACCCTCCCATCGATCGACGTCTCCCCCTCGGGGAGGACGTCGGTCTTTCCTCACACGGTCGGCCTCTCGGCAGGTGACGGATTAATTCCCCGGTCACGTCACCCGCGGCCTCGGCTAGGGCGGTATGAGGCGCAGGTATTCGTGCCTACGCCGCCCCAGTCGCCGGTGGCGGATTGCCTCATCGAGGCTGCGCTCCTCGCGCAGGCGATCCGCTGCAACATCACTGCCTCGCAGAAGGCTGCGACCGCATCCCAATTCCCGACGCTGTCGACCATCGCCCTAGAAATAGTCGGCAACGTCGGGTCGGCACCGATGATTGCGACGAGTTAACGGCGCTGCGCTGCCCAAGCGGCGCAGGCCTCGAGCGTATGCCACGCCGTGTCCTCGTCGCAATCGCAGTGGTGGCAGGACGGTGTACTCTCCCTCCTAACGACCTTGTGCAGGTATTTGGCGAAGCACCCATGCCCCGTCAACACCTGCACTAGTCGGAAAGAGAGCATCCCGTGCCGCCTTTCCAACCACTGCATCAGCACCGGCCGGAAGGCCTCCATAGTTCGCACCCCGAACCGAGGCCTCTCCAGCCGGACTGCCCAACGGGCAATGACGTCTTTCAACCGACTGGACGGTGATCGAGACGCCGATGGGAGGGCTCATACGGCGCCCATGGAACAAGAGGGCCTCCGTCTTGTCCAGGGTGACCCTCAACCCCAGCGCCTCGATCCGCCGCGACGATCTCTTCGGTGCCTAGAGTCGCCAGGCTTGCCGCCTCTTCTAGCGTCCCACCGCGGGCTGTGACGAGCGTGTCGTCGGCGTAACAAATCACGCCCAGCCCGGGCGGGAGGCTCCCCCTCAACGCCCAGTCGTAGCCGATGTTCCACAGGGTGGATCCGAGGACCGACCCCTGTGGGACACCGCACGTCATGGGCGTTCGCACAACGTACCCTGCTCGGTTGGTGCAGAGGACGCTGCGCCCCTCCAAATAGTCTACCACTAGCTGCCTCAGGTAAGCTGGCACCCCGTGATATCGGAGCGCTTCCTTGATGCAGCTGAATGACAGACTATTGAATGCGTTGGCGATGTCTAGAGACACCACCAACAGCACTCCCCCGCCGGTGACGGCCTCAGTAGCCACGGCCCTTTTTTTTTATTGCAAGCAGTGGCAAACGAGCAAACAGTACACCTGATGTGTTGCTGCCGCTCATGGACCTTTACAAGGCCGCTGCCTACCGCGAAGAAAGTGAAGGGAGTGTGAATGCGTGCATTGAGGTTCGGTGATACTAAAGGCACCATCAAAACCCTCCACACGCAAACACCCTCAAAAAGTTGGGCTTCCGACTCTCTCGCTCACCGAACGAAGCGCAGTAACAAATCGCTACTACTCAGACGTCGATTTTCTGCGAGAGCGTGGTACTGCCCCGGACGGACCGGCCCGCGGCTGTAGACAGATAACTGTCGACAGTGTGGTCCTACCACTCCTAAATCTCTGATGCGCCCTCAAGCGCAACAGAGCCGCGATCGTTGAACGACCCCTCCTAAACCCAAACTGGGCGTCTGACAGATCGAGCCCCATGCCGACGAGGTGCCGCTCGATGCGGGCAGCTACCACCTTCTCCAGTAGCTTGCCCGTGTCATTGAGCAGCACGATAGGCCTGTAGGCCGAAGGCGACCCCGGAGACCGTCCCGGCTTCGGCAGGAGCACCAGCCTTCCCTTATTTATGCGGTAGAAACCCACTACCGATGGTCGCCTGCCTACAGGCGTGGGCCGATCCGTTCGGGGTAGTATACACTTTCGAAAAAAATCGACGTCTGAGGAGTAGCAAATTGTTACTACACTTTGTTCGGCGAACGAGAGAGCAGGACGCCCAACTTTCTGAGGCTGTTTGCATGTGGTAGGTTTCGGTATTACGGAGCTTCGCATGTATTCACATTCCCTTCACTAACACTTTTCACGGTAAACAGCGGTTGTCATATAGTTTATTATTTATGCCTATATTATAATGTAACAAGACAAAAAATTAACCTGTGATGACCGAGTAAGAATCGTTGACATCAACTGATTCAGGTTTCATCATCATCATTTCAGCCTATTGCCGTCCACTGCTGGACGTAAGCCTCCCTCATGTTGCGCCACAATGTGCGGTCCTGTGCCGCCTGCATCCAAGGACGCCCAGCAACTTTCACTAGGTCGTCGGTCCACCTAGTGGGGGGGACCTACACTGCGTCGTCCGATGCGTGGTCGCCACTCGAGAACCATTCTTCCCCAGCGGTTCGTCGAGCGATGTGGCCTGCCCATTGCCACTTCAGCGTGCTAATTCTTCGTGCTATGTCGGTTACACCCGTTCTTCTGCGGATTTCCGTATTCCGGATTCTATCTTGCAAAGAAATCCCGAGCATAGCCCGTTCCATAGCATGCTGAGCGACTTTGAGCCTTGATATAAGGCTCAATTAAGGCTTGATTCAGGTTAATTTTACGATAATCACAATTGGTAGTATTCATAATCACTAGCACGTAGTCTTTTTGACATTATACATAAAAAGGATTGAGGAAATAGTAAATTTCTCTCATGACTTTACTCTCAGACGAATATCATCTAACCTTAGAATAATAACGTATGGAAGGATAGTGTCGGTACTTAAGCGATCAAAAACATGAAGCCAAAATACTACATGCGTGCAGGCGATTACACACGTACACACTCACACCACTATTATCACTATTACCACGAGTACAAATTATGAAATCAAATTTTGTTTTTCGTTTTAATTTAATCATCGGAATACTTTTAAAAGTAATGTTAATACACTTTTTATGTTTTTCAAACGTATTGTGACACCATTTGAATGTACAAACCGTCATAATTATCTATTTATTTTTAAAGAGTTGCTTACGTACGTGTAGTACAGTGACCTTGTATATTACAGAACGGTGCCGGCGTAAGCTCCATTAGGCTCCAATTTAAATGCTTCATTTTTTGTGCGCGAACTTGCCTAACTTCTTTACGTTATTGTTCTAAGCGGAGCACCAATCTTTTTGCCACGTAATACAGGCCAAGTATATTCTCGTTGACTTAGTAGTTTCTAACTTGAAGCTACTGATCGATAATACATTTAATTTTATTCGGGCTTAAATAATTTATTCGGAGTTTTACCTGACATTATTGGTTTTTAGATCGGATATTGCTTTTTTTAAACAAAATTTCGTTTACGGTATCCTGCAATAAAATGAATAGTATTTTTATTTGATTGCTTTCAAACTTAATGAAGCAAATAATGTGCCCTCAGACTTAATGAATATTAATAAAATTTAACATTGACCTGTTCGTAAAGAATTTAAAATTTACATATAGATACAATAAGTATTTATTTAAAACAAAAATCTAGATATTTCCTTTTAATGACTGATTCATTCCAAAGTCCTTTATAGTTTTTCGGAGTAAGAATACAATTCACCACTCCTTATCTTGCCCGTGGATGTCGTAAAAGAAGACTATGGGATATAATATGTACATAACATATGTGCAAGAGAAGGAAAACTCGAAATGAAACCCTATACCCACATGTCTGACCAGCGTGGTATAGTAGGTCAAATTCCCTCTCATTGTGGAGGAGGCTCGAGCTAAACAGTGTATGTGGGCTGCGATGATTATACTCGTAGTTTTTCGTATTCATCGTCTTAGTTTATATACTAATAAATAAAATTGGAGTGTCTGTTTGTAATGTCAAAATAATAGGCTTTTTTCATGCTCACACGGTTATTTGACACCTATGCCTAAAAATCACTTTAATTTTTTTTGTCTGTCTGTCTGTTTGTTCCGGGTAATCTTCAAAACGGCTGGACCGATTTCAAAAATTCTTTCACCAATATAAAGCTATAATATCAGGGTGTAAACTAGGCTATATTTTATCCCGGTATTTCCACGGGAACGGGAACTACGCGGGTAATACGACTAAAAGCGAAGAGAAGCGAGGGCGGGTTGCTAGTATCTTATATATGTCCCACTGGTGGGATCGAGTCTCCTCCAGAAAGGAAGAGAAATTGACATACTATACCACGCTCCTCAGACTAATTAAAAGAATTTTCCTTTTCAGTTTATAGGTATATGTCATACTAGCAACCCGCCCTCGCTTCGCTTCGGTTATAGGTTATAGTCGTTTTACCCGCGTAGTTCCCGTTCCCGTGGGAATATCGGGAGAAAATATAGCCTAGTTTACGCCCTGAAATTATAGCTTTCCATTGGTGAAAGAATTTTTGAAATCGGTCCAGCCGTTTCAAAGATTACCCGGAACAAACAGACAGATAGATAAAAATTTTTTAACTGCTATTTTAGGCATAGGTGTCGTGCAAATAACCGTGTGAGCATGAAAAAAGCCTATTAGTTTGCCATTACAAACAGACACTCCAATTTTATTTATTGGTATAGATTTGTCTGTTGGCCTCGAGCCTCTTCTACAAGCTGCTCAGATGGTTAGAAGAGTTTTCCTATTCTTGAATAGATGTACCACATTATATACCTTAGTCGATTTTTACGACATCCTTAAGAAGAGCTTTTTCTTCACGGTAGGCAACGGCCTGGCTGTGCCCCTGGTATTGCAAAGGTCCATGTGCGGCAGCGTCACTTACCATCAGGTGTGCTGCCTGCTCGTTTGCCACCATAAAAAAAAAAAAAGTAAGAAATGGAGCGGTGAAATGTATTCTTACTACGTCACCAAACGAAAGTCTGTCAACAATATCATCATCATTTCAGCTCATTTATGTCCCACTGTTGGGCTCGAGTCGCCTCCACAATAGGGGGAAATCGATATTACTATACCATGCTGGTCAGACAGGTTGGTATAGGGTTTTATTTTAAGTTTTCCTTTTCTTATATAGATGTTATATGCGTATTATGCCCCTTAGTCGTCTTTTACGACATCCCTGGGCAAGATAGAGAGTGGTGAATTGTATTCTTACTCCGTCACCATACAGAAAAAAACGTATACACCTTATAGTTATTCAGTTTTGAAGTTATTTTGTATGCTACAGCTTGATTATGTCTTTGAGAATAAGAAAGAACATGCCGCATAAATTTATTGTTTTATAAATCAACAATAATAATAATTCAACCAATGAATCAGAACTCATACGTAACGACAAAAAAAAATATTATATAAATTTTTGGATTTACGACGTGACAAACACGCGTACTATTTAACAACATGGCGGCTCTTAAATTTTAAAAATCGCCGTTAATGTCACACGCTCGAATGTTTACCTTATTAAGGTGTAGCTAGTACTTGTTTAATTCACATAAATAATATATTAAAAAGAGTCAAATTTTCATTAAAACACGACATGATTCAAAGCGTTCGAGCGTTTTATTGACAGTTTTAGTGTTGAGAGAAGAGCCACACACGAGCCGAACGTGGATTCAATTTAAAAAGTGGAATGAGATAAAAATAAATAAGTTCGGAAAGACACTTATGTTTAGAGTCGCTCGTAAAGATAGGGTTAACTGCCACAGTATCGTTGGACAAAACATACCATAAACTGACCGGTTATAGTGGTCGATAGTGATGGAACAAACATATCGATTCTGCATTTACTGAAGTGAAAACTTCTATAGACAGGTTTGTATGAGGAGTAAATTCACGTAAGTTTTCTTCTTCTTGAGTAATGGCAATAAGCTACAATTATGAGCCATTAGTGCCAGTGTCACATTTTGTCCGCATTATATTACATAAAATATCAGCAAAAGGATTTAATATAACACAGTAAAACACTAAAATAATGAAAAAATATAAAAGCACCACATGACATTTTGACATTCGCGTCAAAAGCCAACAGTTCACATAAGTTGTCATCGATATAGTCACGTGACGTCTTAATAGCAACACTATGTCTTTAAATATGCCAGTGTCATTATATCTGTAACAATAGTCAAAACCACATATATGTAAAAAGTTTTAATTTACTAATTTTAAGATCAAACAATTCATTTGATTATGAAAAATTAACAACCCTTCGTTTATATTTTTAAGTTTTCACTTCTGTTGACAATCCTCATCACTAAAGCAGGTGGCAGGACTGCTTGATGATGTGTAGTGATGTATTTTTATTTTGTAGAAGTTTAAATAATAAATTAAGTAGGGTTAAATTGAAATTTTTCTTTGTCGATATTATAATGTAATTTCCGTTCATTATTTGGTGGACATCAGCTTATTATTCATATGCCAGTATCTATGTTTATCCATCATTCGATCAGCCTGAAGACGTCCACTGCTGGAAATAGGCCTCCCCATGAAAATATCTTTTAGAAGGATCCTATACCACCTGCATCCAACGGTTTCCTGCGACTTTTAATAGGAGGTCATCGTAATAACAACGCCACCAAACCGCGCTATGAGTGATTCTAAGATAATAAATTCAACCGTGGACTATGTAAGACTAAATGATGATGAATAAATGTGGCCATTCTGTGTGGTGATGGACTAAGAATACAAATCACCACTCTCACTTTTACCCGTGGGTGTCGTAAAAGGCGACTAAGGGATAGCTTGTGCATATAACAACTATGCAAAAGAAGGAAAACTCGAAATAAAACCCTATACTAACTTGTCTGACCAGCATAGTAGGTGAATTTCCCTTCCAAAATGGAAGAGACTTAAGCCCAGTAGTGGGACGTATATGAGCTGTGATTGTAAAATGTGGCCTGTGGCTACGTCACTGCGCTTATAACTCAGATTTTGTATTTTGAGTGCCAAAGCGTGGTAGTCTTGTATTATATTCAATATCTAATTTAACGTACTAAATTAAATAATATTGATCGGATTTAATGGAATATTATGCGGAGGAAA
The DNA here is from genome assembly GCA_032191425.1 of Lymantria dispar. Taxonomy (NCBI): domain Eukaryota; kingdom Metazoa; phylum Arthropoda; class Insecta; order Lepidoptera; family Erebidae; genus Lymantria; species Lymantria dispar. Next base: position 8,610,707 of record CM063452.1, on the reverse strand, counting down.
TGTTTTCGTTTGCCACCAAAATGCTCTGAAGATAACATTAACACTGTGGCGTTAGTAATTTTAAGGCGACCATTTGACTCACTGACAGATATTGACTAATATGAAGAAAATAAAAATGTAAATTGAGTGAGCCTGATAATTTATGAAGAAAATTGTAAATTGACACTGACAACAATGGGTTCATATTAGTAGCTGATTGCCAATATAAAAAAGACGAAGAACTGAAAGTTAACGTAATCAAACTTTTGATATGAAAATAGTATAAAAAAATACGGTACTATTTATCGATACAAAATTCTGATCAACATTTCACATCACTAAATACAGGTGTCAACTGCGATCACTATTGTCGCTCACGGACGCGAGCATTTAAGTCAAAAGAAGCGCTCCGGTCAGGGACTTTGTCGTTATAACAACTATAAACCGTTTTAGTATATTATGACCTCAGTCCCCGCGTATTTTCATATCGACAAGGTTCTAACTACAACAACAGGGGGTCCCACCGCTAATAAAGTGGATTCGTCGACATCAAAATAACACTTTATGAGCACAACACTAATGCGGTTTATCGATACACTCTTAGGGACTTATCACGTGATACGAAGCTAAAAGTACTGAACAAGATTTGTTGTTTATAAAGCGAACGGTAAGTGGAATTTACTTATATATGAATTGTGAAGAAATGTCACTATACGTTTCTGCAGTTCTATAAAACAATTTAAATTTTCTTTATAAGCCCAATAAGAATACTTAAATATTGCTAATTTTCCATTACGTTTGAAATTAATTTAATTATAAATACCACCGGATCAAAACGCAATCACAAGATGAAAAGATCGAGCAACAAACTCGCTCTTCTCTTGAATGTACTTCCTATGTTTAGATGTTATTTGCATATTATATGTTTTAGTTGTTTTTTTACGAGATCCACGAGTAAGATATCATCATCATCATCATCATCATCATCTCAGCCCATATACGTCCCATTGTTAGGCTCGGGCCTCCTCCATAATGGAAGGGTAATTGACCTACTATACCACGCTGGTCAGACGTGTTGGTATAGGGTTTTATTTCGAGTTTTCCTTCTCTCGCATAGATGTTATATGCGTTTTATATCCCTTAGTCGTCTCGTACGATCACCCACGGGTAAGATAGGGGGTGGTGAATTGAGTAAGATATGGAGCATAGTAATTACATAGCATATAGTTACTGATATATATTATTATGAATACACTCAATCACTGCCCCATAGAAATCGTAAAATCTAGCTAAGGGAACACCAGGGAATAAATAAACATCATATTAAACATAGCAACATTAAAAAATATAAAATATTCCGACTGGTATCATTAAATCGGCAGCGCTTTGTTTTTATTTGCTTTAACGGAAAGATCCGTTCTTCAACATATCGTTCACATAATACAAAAAAAATGTATAAAAAATTTATTTGTAATCACAATTACGTAATCATAACCCTCCGTAGTGACAGACACGGCAAGGTTTTCTTGTTAAATTTATACTATCGGTACCCATTTGATAGCAAAGGTCAGGACCTAGCTGGCGCCAATGCCTTGATAAAAGAAAATAAATAAAAAAGAATTGAACAAGAATAGTTCTGCCACCAATTAATTTGTATGTAAAACTACCGGATATCGGCCTCGTGTTCTTTTTTTAAATTAGGCGCGAATAAAAATGATTAAAGAATGATGTTTGAAAATGGAATAATTTTTGAGGACGTTGACATTAATTTTGTAACTTGTTTAGTTTAGACTTATTTTGTTATAGTATACATATGGTTTATATATTGTTAAATTAAATATATGTATTTGGTTTAAATTATAAAAATCAGCCAAGTGCGAGTCGGACTCGCGCACGAAGGGTTCCGTACCATTGACTAGGTAAATAAGTGCCTCCATATTGTCATTATCGATATTGAGCAAAAAAAATCAAGTTTGTTGTATGGGAGCCCCCCTTAAATATTTATTTTATTTTTAGTATTTGTTGTTATAACTGTGCTGTGTGGTAGCGGCTTCGAATACTACCAACCCTTGATTTGCTCGTGGGTGTCGTAAAAGACGACTAAGAGCCCTAGATTGACCCGGACCAACTCCATCTGGTACCATTTGGGTCAACGATTACATCGTTCAAATCAAAACAGATGACATATTGCGTCGACCCCAAGTAATTGGGATAAGAGCAAGATGATGATGATTTGTTGTTATAACGGCAATAGAAATACATCATCTGTGAAAATTTCAACTGTCTAGCTATCACCGTTCTTGAGATACAGCCTGGTGACAGATAGACGGACGGACGGACAGCGAAGTCTCAGTAATAGGGTCCCGTTTTTACCCTTTGAGTACGAAACCCTAAAAAAATTAAAAAAGAAAAACTAATAAAGCTTGCTCTCCATCTTAAATTAATACATATTATGCATTCTTCTTGCATCTGTTAGCCGTGTGGTGACAGAATCAGAATATAATTCACCACCCCCTTTCCTGCCCGTGGGTGTGGGTGATGACTAAGGGATTATAATATGCATACAACATCTATGCAGGAGAAGGAAAACTTGAAAAGTAAAACTCTGTACCAATTCGTCTGACCAGCGTGGTATAGTAAGTTAATTTCCACCCTATTGTGGAGGAGGTTCGAGCCTAGCAGAGGAACATATATGAATTGTGAAAATGATTCAAAACTAAGGAACAAATATACCTCGATAGACTAAGAAATACCTTTCAAAGCACTCTGCATCTCAGCCCATACACGTCCCACTGTTGGGCTCGGGCCTCCGCCACTATGGGAGGGAAATTGACCTACTATACCATACTGGTCAGACGTGTTGGTATAGGGTTTTCTTTAGAGTATTCCTTCTCTTCCATAGATATTATATACATATTATATCCCATAGTCGTCTCTTACGACTCCGTCGGGCCGATCATTGACGTCAAGTCACCTGCTCTGGTGGTCGGCCCAACGACGAAGGCGACGTGTCACGGGTGGGTTACGGGTGTGCGTGCTTACGCCTCTCTGTCGCCCCGGACGGAGTGGAGCGAGGAGCGTACCGATCGTAACCAACCCCCCAAAAAAAAAAAGTCGTCTCTTACGACACCCACGGGCAAGAGAGGGGGTGGTGAATTGTATTCTTACTCCGTCACCACACGGATGAGGCACTACCTCCAAAATCAAATTTTCTAATTTATTGTATCAAGTCTTTGTGTCTATATTATCCATCCGTCTGTCCTCGTCTAATAAAGTAAGAATACAATAGCTTAATGCATTTCTTGTTGTTAGTGTCAAAAACAACTCGAGAACGTATAACTTTTCATTACGATCACAGCTGATATACGTCCCACTGTTGGGCTCGAGCTTCCTCCACAATAATAGCAAAATTGATCAAATTAGAGTTACCGTTTCTTACAGTAATGCTTTCTCCATATCATATTCCTCAATTGTCTTGTACGACGCCCAGGGATAAGGTGACGAATTATATTTTTACTCGATAACCACACTTTAAGTTCATTTATTTATGTTAAATCTATACTTCTATACTAATATATAAAGCTGAAGAGTTTGTTTGTTTGAACGCGCTAATCTCAGGAACTACTGGTCCAATTTGAAAAATTATTTTAGTGTTAGATATTCCATTTATCGAGGAAAGCTAGGCTATATATCATCACGCTAAGACCAACAGGAGCGGAGCACCAATGAAGAATGTTTCAAAATCGGGGCTTTTGTTTTACTTTTGAGAGCTTCCGCTGCGTAAACGGTAAAATTTTCGCAAAAATCATATGTGAAGGAATCGTATTATTAAAAAATATTTTCACCTTATACGTAAACAAAGTCTTAGGTTAAAGTCAGCGATAGCCCAAATTATCTATACCACGCGGACGAAGTCGCGAGCAGAAGCTAGTAGTATCTATAATTTCAATTAACCAATAGTCTTTTAAGACTTCTCTAAATGAAAGATGAGTGACAATGTATTAATGATTATATAAGTGCGTTGTGTAACAAAGAACGAATACCATCGGTCACTATGGTATGATATAAAGATTTTAATTCTACTCGACACATTTGAAACAATAGCTGCTTACGTTACTCTGTGGAACTTGAATGGTAATAATTTAACTATTGTAAACGATTGGGTAAGTTTTTTTACGTATAATTTATAAATTACTCTGTTCATTTTTTAAATATTTTTATGGGTGATGAGGACGCTGAGTAATAAAGCCCTTTAAATAATTTAAAAATAAACATTTTGAATTTGGAACGTCTTTTTTTTGTTAGTTTTGACATTCAGCCATATAAGACAATCATATTTTTGGCAGTGTCGAATGCAGTCATTTCTCAAGTTGATTTTGCGTTGTCATTGTCTGTCAGTAAATCATATTTGCTCGATTTTTTTTGCTCGACTTAGCGGGTACCCCCAGATCGTCGTCTCTACTAAAGCAATAGATTACTGTAAGAATTCCCTAAAAAATATTGCAGTAAATGAAAGAACACGTAAATCATTGTTGTTTCATATTCACCACATTTTAGAACTATTTCTGCATTACATTACATATATGTCATTAAAAATAATTAATATAACATGCTAAAATGTTTAAAACAAGACTGCAACAAGACTTTATGACGTTCCTACCAAAACAATGTCTCTATTTAATTTAAAAAAAAACATGTCTTGACAATTTTTCACTGAATAATAATATGATAAAAAAAATCATAGATGATTTATGTAAAATGGGCAACGCTAGTCTATAACGGAAGCCTATGTATGTAAGATCTTAAGATTGAAATAAGTAGGACCTTAAGAACCTGTCTCCATTTTTCTTTTATATCATTTTTCTTATGGTGACAGAGTAAGAATACAATGCACTTTCTTCTTTGTATTTTGCCCTAGGGTGTCATAAAATTAAGGTGTATTATATGCATATAACATCTGTGTAAAAGGGGAAAACCTCGAACTAAATAAAACCTTATACCAATATGTCTGACCTCCGCGGTATAATATGTCTATTTCTCTCCCATTGTGGAGGAGGCCCGTGGCCAGCAATGGGACTTATATGGGCTTGAGACCGAGCTGAGAGTGAGACATACTGAGCTGAGATGGGTAATACATATATAAATTATTAGAATAATAATCCATCTATCCATCAGCCTACAGGCGTCCACTGCTGGACATAGGCCCCTCCACGAAAATGCCACTCGGAACGGTTCTGCGCCCCTTGCATCCAATGGTTCCCTGCGACTTTAAGAATATCGTCAGTCCACCCAGTAGGGGTCGTCCTGCGCTGTGTCGTCTGGTTCGTGGTCGCCGCTCAAGAACTTTTCTTCCCCAATGGTTGTCAGTCCGACGAGCGACGTGGCCTGCCCATTGCTATTTCAACGTGCTAATTCTGCGGGCTATGTCGTTTCCGCGTTCTTCTACGGATTTCCGTGTTCAGGATTTTATCACGTAGAGAAATACCGAGAATAGTAAATTATTAGGATAATAACAACTACAATCACTAACCCACCTGTGCGCCACCAACAACACCCCCAAGCGTGACCTATTTTTTTTTTTATGAGTGGGTTATGGTAAGCGCACATGGCGTCCATTCCGTTCGGGGCGATGAAAGGACGGCGCGCGGGCCCATAACCCACCCGTACCCACGTCACCTTCGTCGTTGGGCCGACCACAAGTGCAGAGTTTCTTGTAGTGACCGTTACGGTATTATTTGGAGGTTATGGCATTTGGTAGGTATATATTTAATAATTAACATCAATCAATAAGTAGAAGATAGATGAACGTATTTAATAGACGTATCTTTTGAATATACTGGTTAGGATACTGACCTTCCGAGCCAGTCAGTGTTGTTGATTCCATTCCCACGTAGGACAATATTTCGTGCGATCCGCAAATTATTATTCTATTTGTGAGTGTTGTTTGTAAATAAAATTATTTTCGTTATAAATAAATCTATATTTACGGATTTTATCGCGTTTGTTTTTGATTTTTGCCCGATATTATGAACACTTCAGCGTTCGTGGTCACGGGTGGACTTCCCAAGAAGTGTTGACGTCAGGCCAGTTATAAAACTATTACCAATAACTTTTGCAATATATACCATGAATATTAAAAAAAACCGGCTTCAACTGAGCTACACAAGGGAAGCACCAGCTTTCAAATAATAAGCCCAAATACACGGTAGTTCCTACATATTGATGTGGAGTTCCCTTGACTCTCTGTCATCTCTGATTCTGACCTTCATTATTTTATAGTAGGTATCATCCATCGGGTATATATCGATACACACGAATATTAAGTTTTTACCCGATGCGTGCGTACAATTTTCGAGAGTTGCTCTCGATTTTACAAGGTTTCTATCATCAGATCCTAACGTGGTGGCAATTGGACCACCTCGGCAGCATACTCTTTCATATAAATAAATATTCATCGAAATCGGTTCATAAACGACGAAGGTATCGGCGTGCATAAAATGTATATGTATATACACGCAGTCGAATTGATAACCTCCTTCTATTGGAAGACGGTTAAAAAGGAGTAAGTCTCAAGTAATTGAGATAAGGCCAGAATGATGATGACCAATAAATAGGTAAAATCCACTTCGAGTTATTAAAAAACAAACAACAAAAACATTCTGTGTAATGTTTACTGAGAAAGTATCAAATCATCGCAGTATTTTTTTTTTGTTTTTAAGCGTTACTTCCTACTAGTATAACTAGCTATCTCTTTAATCTCAATATGAAGCGTTCATAATCTGTGTGTAGTGACGGAGTAAGAATACTATTCACCACGTCCCTCTCACACCCGTGGATGTCGTAAAAGACGACTAAGAGATATATTACGCATACTAGCAACCCGCCCTCGCTTCGCTTCGGTTTTAGTGGTTTTACCCGCGTAGTTCCCGTTCCCGTAGGAATACGTTTAGCTTTCCATTGGTGAAAGAATTTTTAAAATCGGTGCAGCCGTTTTGAAGATTACCCGGAACAAACAGACAGACAAAAATTTTTTAATTGCTATTTTAGGCATAGGTGTCGTGCAAATAACCGTGTGAGCATAAGAAAGCCTATTATTTTGACATTACAAACAGACACTCCAATTTTATTTATTGGTATAGATAACATGAAACATCTATGCAAGAGGTGGACAACTCGAAACAAAACCCTATACCAACCTGTCTGATCAACATGGGTCAATTTCCCTCCTATTATGGAGGAGGCTCGAGCCCAGCAGTGGGACGTATATGATTCGAAATGATAATCTGTTATATTAGCGGTTATTATTGCCAGGCGTAGAAGGCGCTTTTAATCTTAATATATACTAGCAACCCGCCCTCGCTTCGCTTCGGTTATAGGTTATAGTTGTTTTACCCGCGTAGTTCCCGTTCCCGTGGGAATACCGAGATAAAATATAGCCTAGTTTACGCCCTGATATTATTGCTTTCCATTGGTGAAAGAATTTTTGAAATCGGTCCAGCCGTTTTGAAGATTACCCGGAACAAACAGACAGACAGACAGACAAAAATTTTTTAATTGCTATTTTAGGCATAGGTGTCGTGCAAATAACCGTGTGAGCATAAGAAAGCCTATTATTTTGACATTACAAACAGACACTCCAATTTTATTTATTGGTATAGATAATTTACGTGTCACGTTGTTTGTCCGCGATGGACTCCTAAACTTAATCGATTTTAATCAAATTTACACACCGTGTGCAGTTTGCTCCAACTTGAAAGATAGGATAGCTTACATCTCAATTTATAGTCGCAATATTATTTTATTGCAAATTATTATCTCTATTATTTGACATTCACAATTATCTGTTAACTCCAAACGATTTTAACAGATGGCGATATCTGTTGACTGGATTGAGTAATTAATTAATAGATAGCGCTGCTGCGTCAAACCTACAAACGTGTCATATACGATTTTAACTTGCTTTTTTACATAGATGCCATTTGTAAAAAAATATGACGACCTCCATGACAGATGTTCTCCTATAGTTCCACTTAAATAATTTAATAAAATGTAATATAACAAAAACATTAGACACAGCAACGCGTGGCCGAGTCTGCTAGTTAGTATATAAATTATTCTTGAATAATTGTTTAACAAAAAAACCGTTATATTTTTCTGTGTAATGACCTAGTAATAATACAATTCATCGCCCTCTTTCTAGAGAAGTGTATTAAAAGACGATCAAGGTGTAAACTGTATACCTATGTTATATACAAGAAAAGCAAAACTCGAAAAAAAACCCTATATCAACACGTCTCCTAGCCGAGGCCGCGGGTAACCGGACCGGGGCCTTTAAACCGGCACTTTAGAGGCTGACCGCGCTATGGCGACCGACGTCCCGGGACAGGGACGTCGAGAGGTGAGGGTAAAGGGTATTCCGTCGGACCGACCACTGAGAACAAGGAACTCGACATTGGTGGTCGGCCCAACGACGAAAGCGACGTCTCCCGCGCGCCGTCCTTTCGTCGTCCCGGACGAAATGGACCACGTATGCGTTTACCATAGCACACCCATAAAAAAAATACCAACACGTCAGACTAGCGTGGTATATCTCAAATTATGGAGGAGCTCGAGTCCAGTAGTATGCAAGTATTCAAGCTGAGTTGATAATGACGGCTTAGTTGCTGTCTTTGTGTCTATAAAGACATAAGTTTTACAATCAATGTATGTAATCTTAGTATAATTATATATGGACTAGCAACCCGCCCTCTATTCGCTTCGGTTTCAGTCATCTTACCAGCGTAGTTCCCAATCCTGTGGCAATACCGGGATAAATATAACTTTGTTACTCCCATTGGTGAAAGAATTTTTGAAATCGGTCCAGTAGTTTCGGAGCCTATTCAATACAAACAAACAAATCTTTCTTCTTTATAATATTAGTGTAGATATATATCATCATCATTTCAGCCTGTTGCCGTCCACTGCTGGACGTAGAGCGCCCTCATGTTTCGCCACAGAGTGCGGTCCTGTGCCCAGCAAATTCCATCAGATCATCGGTCCACCTAGTGGGTTCGTCCTACACAACGTCGCCCGTTATTATATTACATATTAAATAAGTAAAATTTAAAATTTTTAGTAACCCCCGACACAAACTAAAACAATAATAAAAAAGTATTACATTCTCTTCAACAGGAATTATCAATTAACTGTCATTTAACGATTATATTTGCACGCGTGGAGCACTTATTCAAGGAATCATACGCCATTTCAGGCGTCAATCATTTTGGAAAAGAGCTAATAGTCTTACGCTGGACTGGCTGGACCGATATTAACCAAACATAGCTAAGAAACACCGCAATGAAACTGGCTTTGAAATGAAAATACACAAACAGACACATACACACACAGACACGCACACAGACACGCATACAGACAGACATTGACGTCAAATTTATAACACCCCTCTTTTTGCGTCGGGGGTTAAAAACTCGTCACAGTAAAACATAAGATTGAGCTACGCATTTAAAAACTGTAAGCACAATTTATGATCACTGACGTCAAATCATCTGCTCCGGTGATCGGCCCAACGACGAAAGCGACTTCTCACGCGGGTGGGTTACGGGTGTACGTACTTACGACCCTCTGTCGCCCCGGACGGAGCGGACGAGGAGTGCGCCGACCGTAGCCTACCCCAAAAAAAAAGCTCAATTTACGATTTCATATTTCAAATAATTCTCTAAATAACTGTTCATATTTCAAATAAATTAAAAAAGAACGCATGAAATTAGAAGAGAAAGGAAGGGACCGTCATTCTTTTTTTTTTGGTTTGATTCTTCCACTTGGGCAAATAAAAGACCATAGAGCCAAGTCATATAGTTCATAAAAAAAAAAAAAAATCTGTCTTTTTCATGTAGATGTAGGTAGCTAATAATGTGTTTAAAATTACAGTCCATAAATACTTCAAGACATTGCTTTTAATTAAGAATTGGTAACGTTATGTAAGCTTGTTTCTCCATCGAGTAAGAATACATTTTACCACTCCCTATCATGCCTCTAGATGTCGTAAAAGACGACTCAGGGATATAATATGCATATAACATCTATGCAAGAGAAAGAAAATTTGATATAAAATCCTATAATATACAGTAGGTAGGTCAATTTCCCTCTAATTGTAGAGGAGGTTCGAGGGCAGTCGCGGGACATGTATAAACTGAGACAACGACGCTATTACGAGTATAAGCTACTCTCAGTATTTTGGCGAAATATGAAAACAAACATAAAACACTGTTATAACATATACACTACACTCTAGGACTTTCTTAGCAATATATTACAAAAAATATAAAAGATTATTATAATATAACAACATAAAACACTAAAATATTGATTTCCATAGAATACCACAATATATTAATACGTTCCCGCCAAAATTCTGAGACCATAGTCCCATAGACGAAAAAAATACAAAAAGTTGTTGCTAACAAAGAAAGTTCTGAATTGAAGACAACTTAGTTCCCTTTTAAAACGTTTTGTTTACACTCTCATATCAGAGGTCATGCAGGTTGGCTCCTAACCCACGGGTCAAGGTTGTAAGCACTTTAATGACTGGTGCAGTTGATGCCAACTATTATGTCATCAACTGGTTAACTCACTAACGCCGGGTTAGTTGTGCATTGTAAAAGGAATTAATTCAGATTAAATCTAAAACAGGATCGGAGTATTTTAGTAAAACTTATGAGTTAGGTTAGTAAAACAATTTTCGTTTGTTTTACGAAAAAGTAATTATTGTTAGGTTATTCAGCTTAAAAAAAAACGTTTTCTTTTTGGTACATTATACTTTTTGATTATTAAAAGTTCTTATTTCGATTTCACGAAGACTTTTTAATTTGGTAGGTTGAATTGGCACAAGAATAACTGGCTCACCGATGTCATTTTTAAATGTCATTTTATTTGTTTATTTTTTATAATTATCATATAAAAGTTTAAATGTCAATTATAATGTATCTAATTTTTATTATTAAGGCGACAAGGTCTTTTTATTATTCTGTAAAAATGTGTATTGTGGAGTATTCGCTGCATTTTCAATTATGTTTTCACTTTCATAACTTTTTCATTATAAATAATCTGTAGAACAAGGAAAATCAGATCAGGCTGATATTGTAGGTATACATCGTATCGAATACAATATATTTAAACGTCGGGGTTCCCAAGATCCATCGTTCGCGGTCATCTACACTTGGAACATAATTATTTGGTGACACGCTACCAGTAATTGTATCCAGTTGACGACGGCATGTCTGTTTCATTTTAAACGTGCTTTCTTTTTTTTTAAACGCAAATCTTCTTTGCCTGTAGGTCTACCAATTATTTTTTTAATTTATTATTTTCAAAATGGCGAACAACGCAACAAAATAGCAAACTTTTTAGTTATATAAGATATAATAACATACTATATAAATCTATTAAAATATATTTCTATTTAGATATTATATTCTACAAAAGCCATAGAGAAGATAAATTGCTAAAACTCTATGTTTCCATTGCCTATTTATTATTTCTATACGATAATCGTAAAAAAATTCGCAGTTTGTTTATTGCTAGGTATTACTTTTAGAGGGGTACCTATTACAAACAAATAAAAAAATCTAAATAAATTATAAATATTTTTCGTTTTAAAATAATCTTCCCAAAAATTAAATACCAAATAATATACGCATCTATCTACATATTTTATCTAACAAATCGCGATAATTCGCTGCACATCCAAAACGAAACAACTCAAATATACCAATTTCGACTAATTTGCATAAAATGGGCAACCCCTTATCTTATAAGACAGGCAGTTAGTGAAAACTTTGTCTTATTGCATTTAATTTGTAATTGAAGATTTAAAAGGTCAAAAGAGGAGGAGAAAATTCGTTTTATTTATTTAATATTCAAACAATTTAGTTTTAGGAGGAAAACGATTTACAAAAAAATTAACAAGGCAATTATTTAATTAAATTTAATTGTTCATTGCCGTAGCGTTATGAATCAGAAGATATTCAAATTGTGAGTACTTATGCATCAATTGCGTTGTATACAATTTAAAACCGCAAAAGAAATAGTTTCGTAATAACGGTTAATGCGATAATTGATCTTGTTTTCTATAATTTTACCATTTATCAGTTAAATTACTACTATATCACAGGTATTTAGTTTATTTATTATAATGATTAAATCAATCAATGAAGATTTTAAATATTTTTTATTGTCTTCAAGTTTTATTATTACCAATATAGGTAGGTACTATTAGCAAAATTGTCCTGTTTGGTCATATATATAATATTCAAGATATGTGTAATATTTCCTCTTTGTGACCTTAGTTTAATCGTAACATATCACCTAATTATTCGATGTACCCAATACGTACTAAAACCTATTATATAAGTTACCTCAGTCACTAAACCACACCAATTTGACGTAGATAATACACTGTCACTTTCACTGCACAAGATTACGTACCCTCACAAGTGAACTGGCCGTAGTGTTTCCCTGAAGACTTGTCTCCGCAGACCACGCACTCCACATTCTGGCCCTTATCCGTCGCGGAGGAGCCGCTTTGCGTCGACGCAGCCTGGCTCGCGGGCGTCGACGGTAGAAGCTCGTCTTCCCGCCAGCTACTTCGGAAGCCGAGCTCAAGAGGCGGGAGGTCAGGGCCTCTCGGAGGGCAAAGCCCCGGGCCTCCGACCCCGCTGTAAACTAGCGCTCCGTGCGTGATGATGCCGGTTGCCGTCACAGGGCAAGAGAACGCGCGCCGCGCTTGTGTGTCAAGGGTCGCGGTTCAGCCGCGACTGAGCCGGGTCGGGCCAGGGCGCGCCGCTCCGCCATTGGCCCGGTGGCCCGGGGGCAGGGAGCGAAGGCCCCGCCACCTCGACACCGGCCCCCCACCCGTCGCGGGGTGGAAATCTTTCAGTGGCCAAGTACCGTCGGTAAGAAAATTCGTTGGGCGGTTGGCCGTTATTCATTGTGATTTATTGTGAGTTTATTTGTATAGTAACGACTTTATCAACAATAATATTTTTATGCAATATTTTGTCTCTTTCTATGAACATTTCTGTTAAAATATATAACTATTTTAATCTCATTAGCTGTAAAAATTTTATATATTTATAGGTATTTTAGTCGAGATTAAAATACTATAATGACATGAATGAAAATGATGTAGGAAAGTATATAATTTTGTTCTGTTCTAAAAAAATATAATAACACATAAAAATTAAGCAATAAAAATAGTTCACCATACGTTCAGCTCTTAATTTTCAGACTGTACATGAAAATTCTACTTTGTATCAACTTTCCCGTTGCCTCCGTATTTCTGCGGGCTGATAGGCACCCCACATACTTAGCTATCTACATACAGGTGTTCAAGTAACTTGCTTGTTATGACCCATACTCCATATATAACTACATATAAATTATATTTACATCTATGTAGTTTCATTTTATAACTACTATTTTAGTGATTTGACATAAATCTTGTCACCACGCTTATCTCATAAGAAATTTTAGTTTTTGTATAAAAAATAATAATTTCAATTAAATAACAATGCCTCTACATTATTGTTTAAATGAATTGATTACATTATTACATAACATTATTATTAATTTTTTTTCTACAAAATCATGTCATAAAAATCTAAAATTTTAATTTTGAGCTCAGGACCACTGACATTTTTATGTTCAGTTTAATAGCTGAGCGTGCTTTGAGTTAGCAAATAAAAACAATTCCTGATAATTGTACATTTAGCTCCATAGATCTAATAACAAACATATTTGACCATATTAACGAAGATTGACACCAAAAAACGTCAATAAAATCACGTCAACATCTGTCATCAAGAAAAAAATATGGAATTCATTCATATTATAATTTAAAACGAAACGTTATTTTAGATCTAGATCAATCTAGATCGTTTTGGAGGCGGTGCGTACGCATGGGCGTGGCCGCGCACGCTGAGGTAAACGGGGGGCGCCACTCCTGCGCACTTGTCAACGTGACGTCGATGCGATTTGACGTATCGCGACACGACAGCGAATGATTCGACGAATTTTTAGAAATTTCTAAGTTGTACCGTTTTGTTTTAAGACCTTACTAGTTTGCGTAACTGTTATCTAAATTCATACGAAATAGATAATGCCATAGTATTTATTCGATCATAGAGACAATACCCGTAATTAATATAGAGAAAATAGATATTTATTGATTGCTTATTAATTTACTGTAGAAGGCGAAGTGGACTAAGTGCTGACCCAACGATAACAGTGGGGTCCCCACGCAGAAGACAATTCTTGGAGCGATTCACAAATGGTTATTCTGATTCGGAGTATTCTTACCTAATATTCGTTATTTTAAATGTTTATACAACACAATGATAAAATTCCTTCGTAGGCGTGTCGTCTTAAAAAATTATCCTATAGGTACATTTAACTATAACGGCCAGCGTGCAATCTACTTACGCCGTTAGAGCCTTAGTTTAATATCAAGTGTATAATTAAACATTAAAATTTCGTATCATAAAAATATTGGTAAATGAAATTTAAAAGGTTATAAATAAACTCGTGATTGTAAAGACCAAGAAGTTTCAACCAAAAACCTATAGGATTGTACACTAACCAAACTTCTGCTTTTTTTTTCAAATAGAAATTAACGCTTATTCGCTTCTTTGAGCGAGCAATTCTATTATATTTGTATATTTATGTACACTTATTCAAAATTAATCAGAATCTCGGAAACGGTTCGACGATGTCTACAAATGGAATAGGCAGGCGATTTCGGGGACGATAAATCGATAGGTATAGTTAGATCTTATTTACAGTAAATCATTTTAGTCTGTTTCCAGGCAATTAAAAAAATATAATTAGAAAATGAAGATAAATCTAGCCATTGCTAATATTACGTATAAAAGTAGGTATCTTAGTTGAAATATCGAGCGGTCCTTTAATCCCGACAACCCCGATTCGATTCTTGATTTTCTCCTTTTTATTATTTATTATTTTACATTAATACGTTAATTTATTTTTAATTATAATTTTTAAATAATATCTAGTTGTCATTAGCTTATCATTCAGATATTTAAATATTATACAAACTTTTAAAAAAAAATCGTAAGGAAATTGTTTACTTAAATCTTTCGATTTGACAATAAGTAGGTATTACCTATAAAGTATATTAAAGTACATAGATTCTGTTTTAGTTTACATATATGTTTATACCTCATTATTATCACAACTCATATGGCTCTGGGCTCAAGTTTCCTCCACAATAGAAGGCAAATCCACCTACTGGGGCTACTCACTTTGGTCAGACGAATTTTATTGTGCTCTTTGTATTTGTATTCTTTTTATTATGCTTATATCTTGTAATTATTAGGCAAATTCTTATTATGTAGTAAAGACTATAGCTACCTGTACAAATGTATCTATAGGTGATATCTACAAGGTTAAACAGGTCTTTTAAAATATTTACAGTACTGCCATTATTATGCTAATATTTGGTATCGATTTTTCGGTTGAATAAATCCAGTAAGTATTTTTTTATTTGGTGTTTGGTGAGTATTTGGTCATGAATAGTTATATCACAACAATGCATTATACTTCAAGATTGATTTGATAGCACAATAATAAAAGAACTTTAAATATTTTAAAAGAATATGAAACTCCATTTATCCAACTAGGTATATTTTCAGCTGAAGCAGAAAGAATACAATGCATCACCTTATTTCTTGTCCGTGGATGTCGTAGAAGAAGACTAAGGGCAATGCTAAAATGCAAATCTATACTAATATATAAAGCGCAAGAGTTTGTTTGTTTGAACGCGCTAATCTCATGAACTATGGTCCGATTTGAAAAATTCTTTCAGTGTTAGATAGCTCATTTATCGAGGAAAGATATAGGTTATATATCATCACGCTAAGAACAATAGGAGCAACAATGAAAAATGTTTCAAAATCGAGTATTTTTCCTTTTAAGAGCTTCCGCTACGTGCACTATATAAACGGTTAGGTTTCACAAAAATCATGTGTGACAGAATTGTATTAAAAATATTTTCACCTACGTAAACAAATTTGCTGGTTAAAGTTAGCACTAGCCCAAAGTAACTGTTCTACGTGGAAAAAAACGCGGGCGAATATACGAGAGCAGTAACATATATACGAGAAAATGCACACTCGATAGAAATTCCAATATCAGTCAGTTTGACCTGCGTGGTATAGTAGGTCAACTTCCCTCCCGTTGAGAAGGAGGCTCGAACCCAGCAATGAGACGTATAATCTATGATGATGATAAAGCTCCAAAGAGTTTCAATACGGTGACTATGAAGACTTGGAACACTTTTCTCAGCACTGTTAACTTGAACTGTAATTTTGACTTATGGGATAGTCTTTGGATTCTATTTGTTAGCCGAATAGGTGTAGTTAATTTGTGGCAAAGGCCAGAGGGCAATAATAATGAGTATGCGTATATTAAACTAGCTTATACCCGTGACTTCGTCCGAGTGAAACAGGCTATGCTAACTTTAACCCGCGACTTTGTTTACGTAGAAAGTGAAAATATTTTTAAATAATACAATTTTGTCACACATGATTTTTGCCAAACGTAAATGTTTATGTATTGCACGCAGCGGAAGCTCTCAAAAGGAAAAGAAACCCGATTCTGAAACATTTATCATTGTTGCTCCGCTCCTATTAGTCTTAGTCTGATGATATATAGCCTATAGCCTTCTTCAATAAATGGGCTATCTAACACTGAAATATTTTTTTTAAATCGGACGGGTTGTTCATGAGATTAGCGCTTTCAAACAAACTCTTCCGCTTTATATATTAGTACAGATATAGATGAATATGTTTAAATTTTATAAAAGAACACCGTTTATTCGACCATTCGACATCGTAGACGAGTTCATTCCTTTCATCTGGAGACCTTTTAGTCTTCAACTGTACTTTTCCAGGGATCATTTCTGCCACGTGCGTGCAGGATCTAGAATGAACTACTTGCTGTTGCCCGAGCGTTATGATATGTCCTGTTTTAAGTAAGGAGCATTGTCTTGTCATGATAGGCAGCCACCTAGGAGTGTCCCTGGTATTATAAAGGTCCACGAGCAGCAGTATCACTTGCCATTAGGTGTGCTGCTTCCTTGTTTGCTACTAACAGTAATAAAAAAGTAGAAAAGCCATTCATTTACTTGGTGCCTATAATAAAAATCGTAACTAAAAAAATTGACGGTTGTAAATTGATAGTGGGCATTTACTACAAAAGAATGAAAATGCTATGTGGCGAGCATGTACTCAATATTAATGTGAAACATCTACAGGCGAGGGTAAATCTGATCGTTTTGGCGTGCGTGACGTAAACATATCGCGGCGACGTAACGCCACGCTATATGACAGAATATGCGAGGGTAAACCTGATCGTTGATGTGGTGTAAACAGGTTGGCGACGTAATGTCACGCTATGTGATGGAATGTACGGATGTTATGTGTATATTAGGTACATCCCTTAGTTGTCATTTACGACATCCACGAGCAAGATAGGAGGTGGTGAATTGTATTCTTACTCCGTCACCACACGGATAAGAATATGAACGTACGCTGGTCAGAAGGGTTGATATAGCATTTTATATCGAATTAAGAGTTAATTCTCTTGCATAGGTTTTTCTGTATATTATATCCCTTGGTCGACTTTGACGACACTCACGGCCAAGAAATGAGATAATGAATAATATTCTCACTACGTCACCACACAGAAAAATATATTTTCCATATCCACCTAGTACAAACTTAGTACCTACTTGAAGTAAGTTTACTTAACTAAAGTTGATAGCATCTAAATTTTGCAGTCGCAACACAAAGGCTGTAAAACGTAAGTATATATCTATACAGTCTATTTACTTGTGAAAAGCAGCTTTCCTTTTGAAAAATAAATGCGAAGAAAGCGGGAGAGCTCACCCCTGAGGGCCGGAGGTGAAAGTGCGGGGGTGAAGTGCGGACGGGGTGAGCGGTATGAGGGCGGGTCAGGGGTCGACCCCGCCCAAACATAAAGCAGTGTGAGTGCTAGAGTTAACTGTCTATGTGTGGGTAGTGTTAAAAGATACTCTGTGATACTTTTGTAATAGACTGACCGTATTGTCTCAGGTCAGGATAATTCCATAGACGAAAAATATGCTATTTATAGTTGTCTATACTTAGCTTAATATGTAGTTAAACAGCCTTCGTTCAAACGACTAGTGAAAACATTGTAACAATACATTTGTATCTTAGAGATTTTTTGTGTAACAAATCATTTCGTTTATTTACGAAGGGGTAAGGAAAGACCAAAGAAAAGATGGATGGACTGTATGAAGCCTGACATGAATAGATAGGGAGAAACCACAAATATGACGCCTTCATATATATGTATGGAAGAAGAGGACGTATTATCCCAAGTAATTGGGATAGAATGATGTAGAATGAATAGATTTAATGATAGAGATAGAATGAGTAGAATAATGATAAGGGTAGGTACCTTGTAAATATCCTACTACTGAACTCAAGCGGCCTCGACAATAGGAGGGAATTTGACCCACTTTATCACAGAAGTCTAATAATTTGGTATAGAGTTTTATTTAGTTTTTCTTTAGCAAGCATCTTATCTGCTTGCGTCCCTTTGTGGATTTTATGGTAGGTATCGAAAGGAAAGGACCGTTTTGATATTATTCTATAAACATTATATGTTAGGAACACACTGTCGATAGACTTCTGTTTACAGCCGCGGGCCGGTCTGTCTGGGGCAGCACCACACTCTCGAAGAAAATCGACGTCTCAATAGCAATTTGTTACTGTCCTTCGTTCAGTAAGCTAGAGAGCCGGAAGCTCAACTTTCTGAGGGTGTTTGCTTGTGGTGGGTTTTAGTGATGCCTTTAGTATGACGGAACCTCAATGGACACTCAGCTAGCAAAGGTCCATGGGCGGCAGCAGCACTTACCATCAATCAGGTGTACCTACTGTTTGCTAGACTGCCACTAACAGCAATAAAAAAAATCACGAATTCGGCTTTCTGCTTTGATCTGATTAAGCTTCCGTTCTAGATATGACTATAAACTACCGTGTGATTATTCTGCATTTCTATTAAGGTGGCAACTGGCAATATTCGTTAAGCTCTAGCAACCCATGTACCTACTACAATGCAATAGACTATATCATAAAACCGTATCATTATCAGACAAGACCCATGTCTAATGGAATTGAAAATTATATACTCACTGTACTTATATAATTTTTCTGTCCCCAATCTTGACCAGCTTAAAATAATTAGATCATCTCTCTTCCTTTTGGAAAAGATTTAGCCCACCAGTGGGACGTTTGTGAATTGAAATGTTAATGATGTCCATCCGAAAGATATAATGTCAATATTTGAATTTAAAATATTAGAAAACCATTTAATGAATTATAATTTGAAAAAAATTTAGAGGTGAAACTAAAGCCTTTCATACTTTTAAACTTGTCAAAACGAACCAGTGTATGTTAATTTAGTATACGAAAGTACGGTACTTAATAGGTATAATAAATAATTGTTAGTTACTCCAGTCAATAAAATATATTTTTATAAATTATTCTTATTATTATCCAAATATCATTGTGTTTTAGGTTCTTCTTCTTCTTCTTTTTTGTCTTGGCAATCAACTACAAATACGAGCCATTTTTGCCAGTGTCGAGTTATAATTATCTTTTCAAGTTCTCAGTTTCTTCATGTCAGTAATGGTCTGTCAGTAAGTCAAAGTTTCGCCCTCAACAGTGTAATGGCCACTGTTAAGGGTATCTTCTGAGAAATTTGGTGGAAATACAAAGGTATGTATAGCAGTTTTATATCATATTCACTACACCTCAGCAGTTCTGTCGCTATATATTACATAAAATGCCATCAAGATTATTTAACATAACACGTTAAAACACTAAAATATTGAATATAATACAAGAACACCACATGACACTTCAGATTACCGCCAAAAACTCCGTGTTTTAGGTTAGCTAAAACTAGAATAAGAAATCCAAAATAACATCTGTAAAAAGCTTCAACTACTTTTAGTAAAAAGAGTACCTAATGAGATGTATTCGAAAACCTAAAAAATAGCAAACAAAAAAATCATACTGAAATTACAATATTTGCCTATAAAGAAAATACTTAAAAAATAAATTTAGAGCTGACTAATACATAAAAAGCTTTTGACATTTAAAAACGCCACAGATAAAAAAGAGAAACGCCAAATCGGCAAAAGCTGTAAAACGAACGAACTACCATTCGTTCCACCGTTTATATTATCCTAAAAACACCTTTTACACTCATAAAGTTTTGCAAGTAAGACGTTCGCTGTATCTAGGCTTATCATCGATCGTGACAGCGCTGTCCACCCCCCTCCCCATTGGGTTGACTGAGTAATTGGGTGCAGGTACCGGCCCGGCTTGACTTACTTTTCAGTAAATTTTTGTGCAACAATATGGTGACATAGTCAATTTAATAGCTATATTCTTTTTTATAATTGAATGCATTTATTATGTTATCGGACTTGTGTAGTATTTTGCCCGGGTTTTAGCAATCTTGCTCTTATATCCATAGACAGAATAGAACAATGTTGGCGGGCAACTCACAATGTCATATGGTCTTATTCTATACCTATATCTTTTCTTTATAAATATATTTCTCGTGTACCTGTGTATGTCACTAAACTCCTCCTAAGCGGCTGGACCGATGTTGACGAAATTTGTGTATATTCAAGGGGATTCGAGAATAGTTTAGATTAACAACTGGACCCGGTAGGTGGCGCTGTGATCAACTTCAAGGAGAATTCCTTTTACCATTTTTTTTTAGATTTAAACAGAACAACGTCTGTTGGGTCAGCTAGTATATATATATTTAAGGAATATTATGGTATAGAATCCATGTAATAAGCCATAAAATATTTCGATTCGTCGTCGTCTCAGCTCGTACATATCCCACTGCTGAGCTCGAGCCTCCCCCTCAATAGAAGGAAAATTGACCTACTATACCGCGCTGGTCAGACATGTTGGTATAGGGTTTTATTTTGAGTTTTCCTTCTCTTATTAATGTCATATGTAGATTATACCCCTCAGTCGTCGTTTAAAATATCCATAGGCAATAGGGAGAGGTGAATTGTATTGTTACGCCGTTACCACAGGAAAAAAATGTTTACAATAGGTAAATATATTTAAAATTGTGTATAAATTACTCTGATGGATTTTGCTGTAACTGGTCATCATTTGTAGTGCACCCTAGAAATGCTCTCGTAGTTGACAAAAGCAAAAGCTCACTCGCATTCAATACCTATAAAACAAAGTGCACCTAAAAAGCTTTCACTACAAACATTAACTTCTTTCAAAAAATGATTCAAGCAATGATGTTAGAGCGATAAACAAGCTACATGATAAGTACTTTATTTCTCAGTAAACACATAAATTGTACAATAAAAGTACTAAGATGTTCGTGTAATGTCACATCGATCAATCGTCAGCGCTGCGGTATACAGCCAGAGACGTATAACGGTACTCCACTGTACAAGTACCGTTAGCATATATACGACTTATGGTTTAAAAAAAAATTTTGGCGGGAAGTGCAAACATCATGCAAGCGACACTTGACGTTTCCAGTTCCCGCCAACATTTTAATTTTTTAAATCTCATTTAGCACTTTAATAATAAATTGTGATATTTATACAAATACATTTGAAATTAAACTGTTTTGACGAATTCTATTGCGTTTGCATTGATTTTAACTTAGCAGCGACTTTCATCACCATCCTGTTCTTTGCCTAGTTACATAACATCGATTCAAATAATCGATCGATTTTTTTCATCGTATTTCAAAAATTTTAACGATAATTTTGTAACCGTCCGTCTGTTTGACATTTACCCTCAGAAGGCATCAGTTGGTCAAGGTCGATATTAAACTCTTAGTAATTAAAAATAATTTTTATGACACTCACGAGCCATATAAGGGTTGGTCTTAGAATAATAACGTATAGAAGGTAAGTTCGCGCACAAAAAGCATTTCAATTGGAGCCTAATGGAGCTTACACCGGAACCATTCCGTAATGTACAAGTCATTGTACTGCACGTACGTACGTAACTCTTAAAAAATAAATAGGTAATTATGACGATTTGTGCATTCAAATGGTGTCATAACACATTTGAAAAACATAAAAAGGTTTTTAACATTACTTTTAAAAGTAATTCGACGATTTATGTTAATGAAAATAAAATTTGATTTCATAATTTGTATAGTGGTGTGCGTATGTACGCTGGTCAGACGTGTTGGAATAGGATTTTTATCGAGTTTTCTCTCGAGTTTACGGGCAAGAGAGAGGGTGGTTAGTTGTATTCTTACTTCATCACCACACAGAACAATTTCTTTCCATTCTTTTCTTTAATTATAATATATTTTTTCTTTTTATTGCAAACGGTGGCAAACGAGCAAACAGTACACCTGATGGTAAGTGTTGCTGCCGCTCATGGACCTTTACAGGGTCGCTGCCTACCGCGAAGAAAGTGAAGGGAGTGTGAATGTGTGCATTGAGGCTCGGTGATACCAAGGGCACCACCAAAACCCTCCACACACAAACAACCTCAGAAAGTTGGGCTTCCGGCTCTCTCGCTCACCGAACGAAGCGCAGTAACAAATTGCTACTACTCAGACGTCGATTTTCTGCGAGAGCATGGTACTGCCCCGGACGGACCGGCCCGCGGCTGTAGACAGATAACTGTCGACAGTGTGGTCCTACCACTCTTTGTGCTATTAGAGGCGTACTCTAGTGATCCATGGAAATTGAGAAGATTAACTGTAACTTGATCATCATCATCATCATCATTTCCACTCGTATACGTCCCACTATTGGGCTCGAGCCTCCTCCACAATGGAAGGGAACTTGACCTATCACACCACGCTAGTCAGACTTGGTATAGAGTTTTGGTAGTTTTCTTTCTCGTGCACAGATGTTACATGCACATTATAACCCTTAGTAGTCTTTTATAACACCCACGGGCAAGACAAGGCTGATGAATTGTATTCTTACATCGTCACCTCAAGGAAATTTAACTTATATCTGGTCGGAGTCCCTCACCGTCCGCAACAGAGCCCTTTTGCGAAGACCGCAGAGGGCTATGGCGGTGAGGCCCATTAGGGGCTACCGTACTGTGTCATGGACTGCGGCGACACTGCTGACAGGCGACCCGCCTTGGCCACTGGTGGCGGAGGCGTTGGCGGAAGTGTACCGGTTGCGCGCCACAGCACGAGCCAACGGAGAGCAAGTGTCCATAAGGGAACTGGGCAGAGCCCAGGAAGTGGCCCGAAGGGACGTAATCCGGCGGTGGAGGGAAGAGCTGGAGTCCCCCGTAGCAGGGCGGGGGACTGTGGAGGCGGTCGCGCCACATCTCCACCGCTGGCTCAGAAGAAGGCACGGCAGCCTTATATTTAGGATGGTGCAGGTGCTTACCGGACATGGGGTCTTCGGTAAGTACCTGCACAAAATTGGAAGAGAAGAGGCCCCAGGATGTCATGAGTGTGGCGCGGCAATTGACGATGCGCGCCACACACTGGAAGTATGCCCCGCCTGGGGGCCTCAGCACCACGTCCTGTCAACGGACATGGGAACAACAGACCTGTCGTTGCCGACCATCATCTTCAAGATGCTCGGCAGTGACAGCTGTTGGTCGTCGATGGCCTCCTTCTGCGAGGCTGTCATGACAAGGAAGGAGGCCACGGAGCGGGCACGCGAGGCGCTTGCTTCCGCTGACTCGCTCCACTGGCGACGACTAGAGAGGAGGAGACGCCGCTATGCGCTCCTCCACCCACCGCTCTGAATGATGACAGGATGTGGCCAGACGGCCAAGCGTTGGGGTGTCGGGGATAGAATGTTATCAGACGATCTCTCCGGCACCCCGTAAAAGCGCGGAAGGGGCCGCTGTGGTTTTAGTGGGTATTTCGGTCACTTCAGTGGCCGGCGAGTCCCACACACACTCCCCTGTCTGTAACCAGCGGGGGAATAGTGCGCAAATGCATTTCCACAGCGTGAAAAAAAGAAAAAAAAAAAGGAAATTTAACTTAGGTAATAGTGAAGTAAAAAAAAAAGAACTTACCGATAATATTCGCCGAACATTGGGGGCAACGGGAGGCCCTGTAGTCCTATAACCTGTCAATTAATTACCTATCCCCATTTTGGCTGACCATATATACCGATTTCTTGACTGCGGTGGTTTCCGTTGACCTTCAAGAAAAGTTTATTCTCTACCGTCAAGACAAAACTAAATTGCTGCTTCGTGGATAGTAAGTACTTTTTTAAAATTGACGTTTAACTCTCAACATGCGGCTTTACATTGTTAAAAAACAGCATCCAAATTTAGCTCCAGTTATTCAGAATATCCTGCCACCAGCTTTAGTCTGCCCGAAGCGTGAAATAAATCAATCAGTCCATTACAATTTACAATAAGATCGATTCGTTAATAAGAAAACTAAGTGTTACATATGTCAGCATTAAATCACGCATTTGTACTTTTGCTTGTCTGTTTGTCAGTGTGTTTCTTTGTTTGTTCTAATTTAGGAGCGTCTGGCAATGTATCCTGTCCGGTTTAGTTAAGAAAAATGATAAATTTGGACGTTTAAAACATTGTAATATCGTTTACTCTTTTGAAAAACGCAAACTATACATTTAAAATCTTGTTATCTTTGTTTTAAGTAATAAAAAGTATTTACGTAAATCATATTCTTAATTAATAGGTACTATAAATCTTTATAGCCGCTATAACTTTTTAATATTTCTTTTTTTGTTGCTCTTGGTGGCAAATAGTGTTGCCCAAATGCAAGACCGAGACGAGACTTGGACCGGTCTTGGTCTTGGTCTTGCAACATCACATCTGGTCTCGTCTTGGTCTTGGTCTTGCGCACCCGAGTCTTGGTCTTGGTCTTGGTCTTGCGCACCCGAGTCTTGGTATTGCAGCAAGAGTCTTGCAAAGTTTTGCAGTTAGAATAACGTAACAGTAATTTATCATGGCAATGAAAAATCCAACTAAATTAATCAAATATCCTATCCTATCTATCCATCTGCTAGCCTATAGTTCACTATTGAATACAATACTTACCACTGGAGAAAATTACTCTTCTATTCCCCTGGTGTTCCATTAGACAGCGTTACTACTCTTATGACAGGACTTTCGACCCTATTTTCTTAAAACGTCACCACACGAGGCAGTTGATACAATAAATTTTATGTCATTTTATAATCAATGCGATATTTTACAATTAATGCGATTGTTTATATTTCCCTTTAAGTTAAGTGGTATGTATCTATTGTATTTCCAGTTTAGTTACTTATACTCTGGATACTTGAAAAAACCTGTTGCTCTATTGCCTATATAAATACTTTGGCCGCTGGATCCATGTAGCTCTTAATATACTATTTATTCAAGAACATATAAAACTGATTTAAAATTTTATGGTTTTAATACTTGTAAAATGTATGATATTCGTCGTCATCGTCACAGCTCATAAAAGTGCCACTGCTGGGCTTAAGCTTCCTTCCAGTAAGAGGAAAATTGATCTACTATACCACGCTGGTCAGACATGTTGGTACAGGGTTTTCTTTCTAGTTTCACTTCTCTTGCACATATGTTATATACACAGAGTGTATCAGGTTATGGGACAACTGTTCATGTATGTTGTAGTTCAACAGTCATAGATCATAATTAGAATGTATATTACACAAAAACAATATAACGTAAAAGTTATAGTGATTACAAAAATGTGTGTCTAAGAGTTTATGCCTTAAATTTTATGCATTATATAGGTATGTACAGACAGGATATATGTAAGCATGTAAAATTTCGACAGTATAAATAGGTATTAGATTTGCGCGAACCTTTCAATGGTTACTTAGGTACAAAGGCGACTCATCAACGGTCATCGGCCGATCAGCTGATTTATGTTAAAGCGAAGTTTGTCTTGCTTATGCAAACGTAATCATTGATTTATTCAAATTCTAATGAACATTTAACAAAATACGAATATGTTGTAGATTAAGTATCATTCCTTTATACATTTTAATCAATTTACACGAAAAAACGATGACAAAATTGAGAACTTACATGTCTCTCAATTCATTAACGAATCGATATTTTTATTTCAATTTTTTTTCATGGGTTCCTAACACCATTGCCCGATCCGATTTGATACGACATCCACGGGTAAGAGAGTGGTGAATTATATTCGTACTCTGTCTTTTTTTTTGTGTGTGTGTAGCTGTTGGTCGCAGATGACCTTGACAGCTTAACGCGGTCAATGGGTGAGCGCTGATGGCTCTCAACCCGGTAAGTAAGTTAAGTGAACATCGCCCGAGGGCTCCCCCCTGTGGGGAACGGACCTCGGCTCGGGGCGTCGCTGAGAGCAAAGTGGGCGTGGCCAAGTTTAGGTTAATGACTTTTACGCGGCGCGGTTTTCGACCTCGACGGCGAGGCCGATACCGCGGAGTTTTATCTGTTATCGCTGCGCGAGCTGTGTAGGTCCTTTCTTGGGCGATCATAATAGCGTCATCTTCTTCTTCAAGAAGATGACGAGGACGTCGGACCGCGGATATTTTTGAGGGGACGTAGTTTACCGCCCCAACCACTAGTGGATTGGGGTGAGTCGTGGCAAAGGCAAAATAGCGCTGGGAGCAACGCTTCATGTACTGCCTGATGGTGATCGTACTCTGTCCCTACATGGACATTTATATAGATTAATTGTAGGCATATTTCTATATCCAACAGTGAACGTCGTTGGGCTATTAGCCCAATCATTAGAATAAACGGATATATAAATGTGTATAATGGGCAAGAGCACTCTCGTGATTACGGTATTTTTGTCCTTAAGCCTTTCCGAAGAGTAATTCTGAAAAGCCAACACCAACATTGGGAATCGATTGGCCAATAGATGGATATCTCAAGACTGATTTGACTTGCCGTGTAGTGACGGAGTAAGAATATAATTCATCACCCCCTATTTTACCCGTGACTGCGAACCCACGACTAAGGGCTATAATATATAACATCGGTGCAAGAGAAGGAAAACTTGACATGTATGACCTGTAACAACACGGCCGATCACCGTGGCGATTCCCCTCCGGCCACGGCCGATTCTCCTCCTGTTATGTAGAAGACACGAGCTCAACCGTATATAAGCTGAAATGGTGATTTGAATTAAATGCAAGACCGCGAGACTCTTGCAGGCCCAGTCTTGGTCTTGCTCAAGTCTTGCAGGGCCAGTCTTGGTCTTGGTCTTGCAAAAATTAAGCGGTCTTGGTCTTGGTCTCGGTCTCGCATTTCTCGCAAGACCAAGACCAAGACCGCAAGACCAAGACTTTTTTGGGCAACACTAGTGGCAAAGGACCATCCTGAGCATAGAGCATACCTGATGCTAACTGATCCTGTCACTTATGACTTTGGCCTCTGTCTAGCCTGAAAAAAGTCAAGGGGGTTTGAATTAGGGATACAAACGATTCATCGATGTTTCAATAAAAAACATCGATGCTTGCCGTGGATGTTCACTATTGTAAAATATCGATGTATCGATGTTATTTTACACGTTGTTTTGACATCGATGTTTTGCCTGCAAGTTTTAAATATCATATATGGTACTTTTAGCACAGCCTGCAAAAAAGGTCCTCACATCACGCAAATGGTGTTTCATGTAAAAATGTGCTTGATTTAACTAAAAAAAAAGGCTCATCGCATAAATTTATAAAAACCATCAAATGGTTTTTGTACATCGATGTTTGCTCTCAATCATCGATATATCGATACATCCGATATCGATCGATACAGCCGATATTTGCATCCCTAGTTTGAATTGCGTTTTTTTTTTTTATTTTTTTATTTTTATGGGTGGGCTATGGTAAGCGCACGCGCGGTCCAGTCCGTCCGGGGCGATGAAAGTACGGCGCGCGGGCCCATAACCCACCCGTACCCACGTCACCTCGTTGTTGGGCTGACCACCGGAGCAGATGTGACTTGTCGTCAGTGGTCGGCCTGACGGAATACCCTTTCGGGTAACCTCACCTCTCGACGTCCTGGGACGTCGGTCGCCGTCGCGCGGTCAGCCTCTCTGCAGGTGACGGACAATTCCCCGGTCCGAACACCCGCGACCTCGGCTAGGGCGGCACTAGTTTGAATGCGTGTGATAAGTTTCGATGATACTAAAGGCATCACCAAAACCCATCTCACCCACACGCGCTCGGTAATTGAGCTTCCAGCTCTCTCACTCACCGAACGAAGTGCAGTAACAAATTGCTACTACTCGGACGTCGATTTTCTACGAGAGTGTGGTACTATTACGGACGGACAGATGACTGTCAACAGTGTGGGTCCTATCACGTAAATTTTATATTTATGATTACGTTTTATTGGCGGTTTTTTAAAACTATTATTGTTACAATGATTCGTGTAATGGAGCATTAATTGTTCTTTAGGGTTCCGTACTCAAAGGGTAAAAACGGGACCCTATTACTAAGACTTCGCTGTCTATCCGTCCATCTGTCTGTCACCAGGCTGTATCTCAAGAACCGCGATAGTTAGACTGTTGAAATTGGTACAAATTATGTATTTCTGTTGCCGCTATAATAGCAAATACTAAAAACAAAATAAAGTAAATATTTAATGGGGGCTCCTATACAACAAAAGCGATTTTTTATAGATAATGGTACGGAACCCTTTGTGCGCGACTCCGACTCGCACTTAACCGTTTTTTTTTTTCTAAAAAACTCTACTTTTAATATTATATGTAGTTAAAAGTTTTTCAAGATGTAATGAATTTCGTTATATATTAAAATTAATAAACATAGATACATGTTCTTTCATTTCTGCCTTTATACATTTATTGTTGCGCTTGGGTCTTCTCTACAGTAGAAGAGAAATTGATCTATTGAACCACGCTGGTCAGATGTCGCTGGTTTACGAGAATGTCGACGTAATTCAAAATTATATCAAATTGAATATTGTATGCCATATGATCCTTGATATCTAAAAGCCTTCATATTTTATCGTGAACAGAGAAATTTTCCTTTAATCAGTAAAATCACACCCTCAATAAATTATTTAAATTTTATAATATGAGCTAAAACATTTATAAAAATAATTAAAAATGCCTTTCTCTAAAATTAGTAATTTTTATTTGGGTTGCTATTCTCGCAAACCAGTGATATGTTGGTATAGCATTTTATTTCAGGCTATTCTTCTCTTGATATGCGTAAAATATTCCTTAATCGCCTTTTACAACACTCACGTAGTTTATCGTATTCCTACTCCGTCATCATACAAAAAAACTGCGTACCTACGTATATTGCCGTACTACAACGTACTACGTATTATTGGCGGTTATATTAAAAATATTGTACTTATAGGTCCATAAACTTCATATTTTCTCTCGCGGCGTCTGTTATTTTTTCTTTTTTGAAATAAAATTTTAAAATATATCGAATTTCTTCCTCAGATTCACTCATTCTGATAGAAAGAAAAACAAATGAAAAACGACGTGAAAGAACATTTTTTCTTCTTCTTCTTTTTTGTCTTGGCAATCAGCTACAAATACGAGCCATTTTTGCCAGTGTCGAGTTATAATTATCTTTTCAAGGTCTCAGTTTCTTCATGTCAGTAATGGTCTGTCAGTAAGTCAAAGTGTCGCCCTCAACAGTGTAATGGCCACTGTTAAAGGTATCTTCTGAGAATTTTGGTGGAAATACAAAGGTATGTATAGCAGTTTTATATCATATTCACTACACCTCAGCAGTTCTGTCGCTATATATTACATAAAATGTCATCAAGATTATTTAACATAACACGTTAAAACACTAAGATATTGAATATAATACAAGAACACCACATGACACTTCAGATTCCCGCCAAAAAACCAAAAAAACATTTTACTAAATTGTTTCTTTTTTTTTAAATGTCGTATTTTTAATGGTATTAAAACCAGCTAGATACAACTAGTACAGTCTAAGAAATGTTTCCCAAATTATTATTAAAAATATACGCTATGTCAGGTTTTATTTTTTAAATTTCATTAGTTTAATCCGTTGTTCGTGTGATTTGAGATTTCGATATTGCATATATGTCCTGAATGCCTAAATTATGATAATTCAATGAAATTCGCTACATTTTCATAAGGTCGATTATAATAATTGAATTATTCATGTATTTATTAACAACGATTTAGGTACCATTTTCAATATCGTTCAATTCGAAACAATTAGAGCTCGGCCAGTTTCTTGATGATAACATTAGGTTATCATATGTCACATTATGTGAGCATTTAGAGCTTATCATGTTGAAGTATATATGCTTCCTTGTAACATATTCATTAATATTAATATAATTATTTACCACTAGTTCATGATATTTGAACTAAGTTGATGACGATAATCTTAGTTCAAATATGTCACAGCCACAAAGGGCCTGGGAAGGATTATGCGAATTATTAATTAACGTAAACCTATCCTCCGACAATGGATGAAGGAGAGGCTTACGTTAATCACATTCAATCCTCTACATTGGGCAGGAACAACAGTCACTGTCTTTATTTAAGGGGAGATGCGTTATATCTTTCCAGAGGAGTGCTGCTTCTCTTGTTATCTCATCAGCTAGTTTCTACGATTTTCATGGGAAAGACGTAGAGAAATATTTTCGTCTAATTTGTCACCACACGGAAACTCTTGGATATAGGCCTCGCATAGTTGTCAAGTGGGTGGGTTGTAATTAATTCCCAGGAGAAGCTGACTATACTCACAGTGATTTCTCGGTCAGTTTTCTAATTACGAAGCTTGAATCCAGACTTCGCACTTACTATAAATAATTTTTTAAGAAAATTTGCATGTACCCTAAGAATACTTGTTCGACTTGAATTCTTATACATCTAGATCATTGTAGCAGCCCTCATTATCAGCTTGATTTTAGCTCTATTACTCAACTCAGTACCTACGTACTATTTTTTCATAGTACCTATTTGAAAAGCAATAGTTTTATGACCGGCCTGCCTGACCCTCAACCCTCCGTTTTGACCAGGCAGCAGCAGTTGGTCCAGATTTAAGTAAAGATCTAAGTCTCTTACGACAACTACGAGCATTGTAAGGTTTGGTAATATTCGAAGCCGTTATCATACAGTATTGTTAATTGAAATAGTCATATAAATAAATAAGTATAAAAAAGATAATAGAAATATGTAGTTTAAAAAACTGAAAAACACGCTTACAAGCTGACAGCCTGAATCATAGAAGTTTTGAATTTCGAGCCTGCGTAGTTTGCACTAGCTCTATCTCTCTTGCTCTTATGCAAAGGATACAATTAGAAATTTCTAATTCCTGGCGAATTTAATCAGGATATTTGCCTACTTTGATCGAATTATTGCATTGTCATGGGCCTTTGACGAGTGTGCAAAGTTTAAATAAAATCTGTTCATTCAAGATGGGGCAAAATGGTACGTTCAAATATTCTGTTACATACATAGATACATACATACAGGTGAAATTAATATAAGCTTGTTAATATTAGGTGTTATAAATTTTATAATTTCTCAAAATGTATAAGAGAATTTCCAGGAAATATGAATTTCGCAGAAATTCACGGAGCGGTCAGAAGCTCACAACAGTTGGTCGCGGTCGACTAGCTCGTTCATGATGCGATTTCATGCACGAACGCGCCCATCAGTGGCTGTCCGCAATGCGAAAAATTGCGCAAAAATTTCTCGGTAAGTTTTTTCGAACTTCTGATTTGGATTAATAAAAAGTGAGTGTATTTCTTATAAATTGTTTTTAATTTTAAGTGGAATTGTATCGATGGTCTATAACAAACCTCTGCTGATTAGCTGATTATGAGGCCTTGGTCTCAAATCACGAGTAGGTTAAATAAAGTGATATGTTGAGTTAGAACAAGACAGATTTGCAGGTTTAAAGGAATTTCTCCTCAAATTTGTAATAAAGATAAACGTAAGGATATCTGATGTTTACGCGAGTATTACACATTTTAAATAAAACTACTTTATGGATTTTATCGCGTTTGTATATGATTTTTGATTGACGTTTCGAACACTTTGCAGCGTTCATGGTCACGGGCGGACTAAGATGTCTCACGTTCACAAGTCATCGTTATTACAGATATTTATAATTATCTACTCGCTACAGAGATTAGTTATAATATTAAATTTTAACCCACATCTTTGGTACAAATCTATTGCCAGTACGAAAAGAAAATGATTCTATATGAAAAAAATTACATTGTTTATAATTAGTAATTATTAAACATTGAATTTGTAGTAATTATTATGATAATTTATTAATTTAAACCTAACAAATCTAATATATTACCACCGGATCGGAACGCGGCCACACTGAGAACGATCCGGCAAGAAAATTCAGGAGGGCATGATCAATCTCTATAAAAGCTTAAATATATCATATTATTAGGCACACGCTTTTATCATAGTTCGAATAATATCATGATAGTTACCAACATGTCACCCATACTATTATTATTTTATTGCAAACTGTGGCATACGGGCAAACAGTACACCTGATGGTAAGCGTTCTTGCCGCTCATGGACCTTTGCAATACCAGAGGCACAGCTAGGCCGCTGCCTACCGCGAAGAAATTGAAGGGAGTGTGAATGCGTGCAATGAGGTTCGGTGATATTTAAGGCACCATCAAAACTCACCACACGCAAACACCTTTAAAAATTGGGCCGCTGACTCTCTCGCTCACTGAACGCAGTAACAAATTGCTACTACTCAGACGACGATTTTCTGCGAGAATGTGGTATTACCCCGATGTATGGACCGGTCCGCGGTTGTAGACAACTGTCAACATTGTAGTACTACCACTAGTTATGTTCTGTTTGTGAATTTTTCTTCCTTAGAGTGATGTTATATGGTCCGTGTGGTGACGAAATAAGAACATAATTCACCACTTATCTAACCCTTCGTAAATGACGATTAATAGATATGATACGCAGATAACATTTACGCAAAAAAAGGAAAACTCGAAATAAAACCTTATACCAACACGTCTAATTTGCATGGTATAGTAGGGCACTGTGCCTCTCTGCATGGCAAGCCCAGCAGTTGTACGTATACCTATTAGTTGCTGTAATGACGATTTGCTTAAATTGGCCGACTCTTACGACAAACCCACAAAAAGGAAGAAGTGGTTGGTGAAACACAAATTTTTAATGCTCTAATTAAAATGAGCTTTATCAAAATTAGTAATGAAATATTTTAAAACGCATTGCGTCACATGGAGTAAGAATATAATTCACCACCTCCCCTTTTGCCCGTGGGTGTCGTAAAACAGGACTAACGAGATAACGTCTATGCAAGAGCAGGCAAACTCGACTGATCAGCGCGGTATAGTAGGTTAATTTACATCTCCTTGTGGAGGAGCCTCGAGCCAAAAAGTAGGACGTCTGTGAATTGAGATAATAATAATTTTAAAGTATTTTTTGTTTTAAATATTAGTATCCATTTAAAGTATTAATGTTCAGAATATTTATTATTAATTTATTGAATATTCTGCTACTGTCATAGCTAACATAATATAATTTATTGAAAGGTTTAATTTTAAATTTAATAAAACACCCCGTCACTTTTGCGTTTTTAATATGCGAGTTCTAAATCTGATTACAGTATGACTTCTTTATATAATATAAAACATTATTTAAAGTTACAAAACACAAAGACGTGATGTATACGCATATTTGCTTCCATTCGTGTGCATTTTCTCCCTAGATATTAATATCTCAAATATGCTCGAATTTGTAATCCTTAAAAAGCGTCATCCCTCAGAATCCATCTAATAAAACCTCATTGAGAGTTTTACAAAGCCGCGATGGCGCCACTGTCGCTTTGTGCGAAGGCGATCAATTGTGCAGAACCCCTGGCTGATCACTTAATTGACTACAGAGCGAGAGCTTTTGAGGGAAACTGTATTTCAAAACCAACATTTCCAACTGTAAAGCATACATTGACGTTTTTATTCAAAATCTTTAACACTGTATTATGTACTTAATAAGAGATGGTTAATATATGTAACGAGTCTAGTCGAATTAAAAACTAAAAGTATACATAGCAGTGTATTTTAGATAAGGTTGACTTTTATTCTGTACATAGCAAGCAATGGTTAGCATACATATATTGTTGACAGTTTTGTAGTAAGGGTTTGTTATAGGATTAAAGTGCATTGGAAATGAGATTTGTTGGTAAGTGATAGGATTGCGTGGGAGCGTTTAACGCCACTTAATCTGAACGATTAAGCAAGGGTTCGGTTCCGTGAAGTGAATGGAGTGAGAATGAACGTTGGTTAATACAAAAGGAGAGTGACGAACGTGGATCTAAGGGCTAATTTTCGAATATAAAATCAAAATATACTGTTTTTATTAATAAAACTAAAGTGGTGACGGAGTAAGAATACAATTCACCACCCTCTTTCATGCTGTGAGTGCTGTAAGAGAGATTAAGGGATTGTAATATGCAGATAACATCTATGTAAGAGAAGAAAAACTCGAAATAAAATTTTGTACCGACCTGTTGACCCAGCGTGGTATAGTTCAACTTGCCTCCCACTGTGGAGGACACTCTAGTCCACCAGTGGGGCGTATATAAGTTGTGACAATGATTTATAAAAAAAGTTAATGCTTGAACATCTTTAAGACATATACAACTTTTGCATGGACTAAACTGTTTAGAACTAACATAGTCGTAACTTAATAGCTTGCTCGACAAAAACTATAGAAACTGCTTCGATTCGTTGATTAAATCAATTATGTAAGTAAATGATTAAGTTTTTTGGAATATACGAGAAATACAAAATAAATCACCATTTAGCTTATCACTGTCCACTGATGGACATAGGCCTTCCCCCATAAATCGCTACAAAGTGTGGTCCTCTGTCGCCTGCAACCAACGATGCTCAGGAACTTGTA
This sequence comes from Lymantria dispar, assembly GCA_032191425.1. Lineage (NCBI taxonomy): Eukaryota > Metazoa > Arthropoda > Insecta > Lepidoptera > Erebidae > Lymantria > Lymantria dispar. The sequence continues at coordinate 8,575,733 of CM063452.1, read as the reverse complement.
CTAGGTCGTCGGTCCACCTAATAGTAGCGTCCTACCCTACGTCGAAAATCACTCGACGAACTGATAACCGCTGACGAAGATCCTTATCAAGTGACGTTCACGTCTCGGATGAAGCAGTATAGGACGCCTTCCCATCAAGTGGAACTAGTGAAAGTTGCTGGGCGTCGTCTAACAGTTAAGGACTGATAAAAATACATAACTAAATATAAAATATAAGAAAGATATTAAATAAAATACTTTAAATGGGTTTAACAAGCCCGTTTTAATTTTATACTAATGCATTTTTTTCAGATACCAAACAGAACATCCATAGTTATTGCCTCATCTCATATACATTCCACAACTGGGTTCGAGCCTCCACCAGAAGGAGGGAAATTGTCCCAATGTACCACGCTGGTCGCCTGACCATACCTCAAAATAAAACCCTATACCAATCCGCTTGGGTTGGTATAGGGTTTTAAAAGCTTTTCTTTTTTTACATAAATGTTCTCATAATTCTTTATCATCATTTCAGCTCCTATACGTCCCACTGCTAGGCTCGAGTATCCTCCATAATTTCTGCGAAATTGATCTACCACGCTATTCAGATGAGTTGGTATAGAATTCTCAAGTTTTCATTCTCTTGTATAGATTTCATGCCCGTGGGTGTCGTAAAACACGACTAAGAGATATAATATGCATACAACATCTATGCAAGAAAAGGAAAACTCGGAACAAAACCCTATGTCAACACGTTTGACCAGCGTGGTATAGTAGGTCAATTTCCCTCCCATAATGGAGGAAGCCCGAGCGCAACAATGAGACGTATATGGGCGGCAATGATAATGATAATATCTCTTAGTTGTCCTTTACGATACTCCCGGCAAGACATGGGTGGTTGTATTCTTACTCCGTCACTACACGTCAAAGTTATTTCATAATTAAAACTAGTGATCGCCGAGCGGTCAAAATTTGACCATAATTAATTTAAATTTATTTTTCTGCTACACAATTTCCCTTTTTAAGTATATATGTGTATTAATTGGGTTATATGACACTAATAACTAATATATAATTACAAATATCTATTAGATATTGTCATCATAATTATGATTGTTTGACATTCAGTTCGATCGCAGACTTTAACCATAAAGGTACACATGTGCCTGTGTGTGTGCGTGTGTATGTTCATCGATTGTATGGTAGTGTGCGCAATGTTCTCCTTTATGAATTTTATGTATTTTTAATGCATTATTGTATCAAATTTTAGTTTTATGCGCTTCTCCTCAATATATTCTTCCACTGTGACAAATTTCATACTGGCCGAGATTTTCGTAAAAAGGGGAACAAAGTTTTTCCTTCACGTATTAATATCTATTCTTCTATACCAATAAATAAAATTGGAGTGTCTGTTTGTAATGTCAAAATAATAGTCTTTTTTCATGTTCACACGGTTATTTGCACGACACCTATGCCTAAAATACAGATTAAAAAATTTTTGTCTGTCTGTCTGTTTGTTCCGGGTAATCTTCAAAACGGCTGAACCGATTTCAAAAATTCTTTCACCAATGGAAAGCTAGTTTACGCCCTGATATTATATCAGGGCGTAAATAGGTTATATTTTATTCCGGTATTCCCACGGGAACGGGAACTACGCGGGTAAAACGACTAAAACCGAAGCGAAGCGAGGCCGGGTTGCTAGTATAGATATATTATTACTATCCCCTGAATCGTCGTGGTCATACAATTAAGTGAACATTATAGATTACCTTTGACAATATCGTATTTCCCCGGAGACGCGAAATAATCTATATTATAATAATTGAGCTTGAGCATTTTGTATTTATGTTCAGTCTTTTCCTGCTTATTTATCGTAATCATAGGCATACTGGTATCACATATAAATTCGTTAATTTGATATAAGTTTTTAAGTTAATAATATAAAAATTATTTTTTGCAAAAAAAAACCTACTCCAACGGAAAAAAACCCAATGCAGAGTAAACGAAAAGATCGTTAATGTACACAATGTAGATAAATTTTAATTATATCAATTATTTATTCAAAAACCGCTTGTCCTATTTCGATAAATTTATTATGGGACCATTTGGGTAGTATACCCTTTCCAACAAAAAAATAATTTTTCAAATCGGTTGGCAAGCGACAGAATTATATTCGAACAAACATAAAAAAAATACAAACATCCGAATTGAGAACCACCTTTTTTAGAAGTTGATTAAAAATAAGTAAAATCGAAAATTTTAAGTAACCCAAGACACTGAGCATTTTCAATCCTTTAGATCATTGATACTTGACCATTTTATCCTTCCATGTTTTTGTTAATATTCTTCATTCTCTTTTTCAATAGAGGAATTGCAAGAAAAAAATCTCACTTTTGTGGTGGCTGCCATTTTAGATTGAGAATTTTCATAGTGATATCTCCGCTTTCCGCTTCCATTTACGCGAGTTTCGGAAACTTTACAGCGTTCATGGTCACGGGCGGACGTTCATAGTCATGGACAGTCCAATGGGCAATCAAAAATCAAATATATTTTCAATAAAATCTGTAAAATAGCTTTATTTACAATTTTTCATAGCGTATACCAAACTCTTTCATATTATGATGAAATGCCACATCGCTCGACGAACCGACAACCGGTGGGGAAGAAAGGTTCTCGAGTGGCGACCACGTATCGGACGACGCAGTGTGGGACGCCCTCCCACTAGATGGACCGATGACCTAGTGAAAGTTGCTGGGCGTCGTTGGATGCAGGCGGCACAGGACCGCACATTGTGGCGCAACATGAGGGAGGCCTACGTCCAGCAGTGGACGGCAATAGGCTGAAATGATGATGATGATGATAGCAAACTCTTTCATATTATGATATCCATATTGAGGGAGTTGTAGAAAAAATATGTAATTCGCAATGTGTGGCGACGCCTATGTTGGACAGAGTTTAATTAAAACTAAGAGAATTCACGACTAATTCACGTTACAAACAAAAAAAAAACTTAATCAAAATCAGTTCATCCATTCGATAGCTTTTATGCCACAGAGTGATACACAGGCGAATCAAACTTAGGTACTGGTATAACACAACGTCGTTTTGCGTCACAGGTTAAAAAGTCATCCTCTACAATATGCAGGAAATAAAGAAGGCACCACCTTTTCCCTGAATTGTATCATAACCCTCATTATCACTGAAAGTCTTTCTTTTGAACTTCTTTGTTTTGGGGTGGGCTATAGTCAGCGCACCCATTGTACGGCTCCGTCCGGGGCGTTAAAGGGCCCGCTCCTCTCCTTCATCGTTGGGCCAACCACAGGTACCGAACTCTTTGTCCTCCGTGGTTAGTTCTTAATCCCTAAATACTTGTTTAAAAAGCTCAAAATAACGTAAAGCACGCTTTATATTTCTTAGTTTAATTTTTAAAGTTGAACCCTTTGCTAGCACGTGGATAAGGGTTATGTCATCGTCATTATTAACCCTTAAACGGTAAGGCATGCTGCGATATTTATTGTAAGAACTCGTTTTTTTTTCTCAAAATAGACCGGAGTTTAAATGTTAACAGGTACTTACTTTATTTGATTGAATTAGGCGATACATGGCGGAAATCCATTACTATTCTAAAATGGAAGAAAGGAAGGGAGACCAACCACAATCCCCCGGTTAATCAATATACCGCGCACCACAATGGACTGGAAGGAATACGGGATGAGATCAAAATGGAATAGGACATATAAGCAAATCTTATTCTCACGTGTTTCGCCTCTACACGAGGCAGCCAGACCACCGTGGTATAGTAGTTCAATTTTCCTCCCATTGTGATGGACATTCACGCCCTACAGTGGGACTTATGTAGGTCGAGATGATAAGAATTGAACGAATAATAGTTTCACCATTTTAGTTTCTATTCTATTCATGTATAATCATACATGATTGAAATGCTTTTATAGAGTTTTCAACGTTCTTCATCACTTAAAAGCTGTGGATTGATAACTATCCTATGATCGTTAACGTTAAAAAAAATAATCGAATACAAACGCTATAAAGTAAGTACAAGAGTAAGACCACGCCGTGAAATATTATGTTAAGTAGAGATGACATGAAGACTTTGGTGAGTGTGAGTGAAATGATGAAAGTATTTCAAGATCGTGGCAATCTGTAGTCTCTGCTTAGGGAAAAGGCTCTCTAGGAAGCAGGTGAGAGGCTATGTATGTTTGTATGTATTAAATAAGTAAAAATAATTTTATTTTATATTTGTTTTAGTTGCGGGAACTTCGGAAATAATTGTATATGGATACAAAAACGTCAATGTTTTTGTGTTCAGAGATATATGATTTTTTAAATGTAAAACTCCAGTTAAAAGCTTCAAACTCTCTGCAAGCAAAGAAAAGTGTTAAAAGAAATTTAACGCTTTTCTTTTTGGGCTCATTATAGTCTGGACACACGCTGTCAGCTTACAAAACTAAGCAAAGTTCTAATACTTACAAAAATATAGATTGTTTTAATAAACAATAACTCACAAAAAGATATTTTAAAAATCACAAACACAAAATTCATAAAAAATATTAAAATTTTCTTTATGTGAATTAAATTTGTGTTAAAAAAACAACTGTCAAAAATATCTCATCAAAATTCATAACCACTGAAAACTTGAGACGTTAACAAAAAAAAAAAACAACAATATAACCAATCATACTCTCAGAAATCTTTAAAAAAGATATTAATTTTCAATGAGATTATTTACAAATCCTCAAACTGTACATCAAAAGTATCAACGGGGCTGATCTGTCAATATTGTCACAAAACATTAAGGAGATAAAAAAAAATACTAAAAAACGGTAAAGAATGTGGCCTAATTTTTGCTCTCAATACCCATTTTGTGTGTAAGCATCGAGGCGTTACATATATTAATTCATACGAATCTTTTTTGTGAAAAAAAAAAAACGAAAGACCGTTACCTTTTATGTCCATTTTTTTTCTTTTTATTTATGGTGTAAAAATTGGGTTACTTAACGGGAGCGAAGCCCTATTGTATGAATGTAGGGATCCAACAAAAAGTTATTGTCGATGTTTTCACTTTTTTTAGTTCCACAAACATGAGCACGAGCAAATATTTTAGAATTAATTGTAAATATGAATTACTTAAATGGTAGTTATTAATGATCTCTTTAATTTTGGCTAGTTATACATCCATTTATTCGATTTCCCATATCAGATCGAAGAGTATGTATAGCACACAATACTATCATAATCGTTTAAACCTCCTTCACAATGGGAGGGAAATTGACCTTTTATCAGTCACCACAGTCAAAGGTGTATAGGTATTTAAGTCGAATTTTAGTTCTCTTGAATGGTTTTTATATAAACTGGCAATAAAAGTGGTGATGAATTGTTTTTTACTACGTTCATACACAGCAATCATTACATTAAATGAAAAATTCGAAATAAAATCTTCAAAACTTTTTGTCCATTTTTTTAAAAAGCCTTTTCCAAATATTTAGTCTATATTGGTTAAGGAAAATAGAAAAGATAACACTACAAGTCATAACCCTTCATTGCTGTCACTTTTTTTTCTTCTTTTAAAATCAACACGAATCACCTCTATCATTTTTATAAATGGATTTAGAGTTTAAAAAAATGTTGAAATATAAACGTGAAATTGCCAAGCCGTTGCGTCTTTTTCTCTTTACATAGACTTTAAATAGAGCCGTTATTTATAATACATAGGACAAACTTAACCGCCCCGACCACATAGAATGATTCTCGGACATGTATTCACTTCATTGTGCACGCAACAAAACACTTAGACATGCTTTTTTTTCATACAAACTAGATTTCAACCGTTCAAAGGGCTCTGGGGTCATAGTTCACCATCGTATATTTTGTCTAAAGAAAAAAGTCGTTACGTCCTCAAAGAAAAAAAAGATAAGTAAAAAAGGGGCTTCGTCTAATATTGTGAATATTGATGAAGAAAGAAATCTGGTTTTGGAAATCGTCTATATTAAAAGTTTTATTCAGAACATGTGTGGTCTCACGGGGTAGCTTTATGTGTACCAAATATGTTCTGGGAATATTGAAAAACTCGTTCAGGGTATACGCAATAAGAACTGGATTTTTATTGAAAAGATACGTTTGAAGTTCCAAATTTAAAAATTGACATATGGAGGTTCGGAATTCAAAAGTGACATTTTATTAAAGAAACAAAAGCTTTAAATTTTTTAAACGTTTTTATCTGGTCTATAACAAAAATATCTCACAAAAGTAAATAAAATCTAATCTAAGTATATACGTAAGATGTTAAATAAGGGTTACATCTCGTTTCCATTTTAACAATAGGGCACGCGAACACAGAATCCTTGCGCACGATTCATGTACCCTTTACCCTTAAAAGGGATAAAAACGGATTGTGCCCGAGATAAACGGGTGCATAAGGGCTGAGGTATCACGGAGGTGGGTCGTATTGATCCCGGCACGCGTTATTGTGTTAACGATAGGATCGGTAGGGTTGGATGCTGCGCAAGGGCACGCGAGAGGCAAGTTTTGAGAATAAAAAGCTCGTTTTTACCCCTTTTATGAGTTTTGTGTAAAGCTTTATTGGTAATATCGTTAGTGGTTTATATTCTACACTTTGAACTTTCTTTGTTCGAAAAGCCAGCAAGAGGGTACTTATAACCTATTCAATAGTATTTTTACGTAATAACAAAGCATGATGAAAAATTTAATTTATAAGACTTGGTGGTGGAAAACTTGAAATAAAACCCTACACAGTTTCACTTACATTGTGGTTTAGGCTCGAACCCAGCAGTGGGTTATCTTTGGACTAATATGATGATGAGTGGTTTTTTAGATTCGAGTTTTCCTTCTCTTGCATAGACGCTATATGCATACTATATCTCTTTGTCGTCTTTTACGTCACCCATGAGCAATATATGGGATGCTAAATTGTATTTTTACTCCGTCATCAAACGGTAAAAAATAAAGTTCTAAACATCTGCTATAAAAATTAGCCCCATATGAAGTTGGTATATATAATTTATGTTAAACATATTTAGTTTCATATACCAATTAGTTTCTCAGAATTTTATAAAAAAAAAAAACAATAATACCAAGAAGCCATCACGAAACTCCATTAAAAAAGAGAATTTAGGTTAAAAACATAATTACTATTTATTTTAAATACATTTACCTACTTACTTTATCTTTATATATTATAGTTATTTAAGAATATAAATTAAAAAATAATGTAATGATAAAAACCCAAGCTGTTTTTTCCCATTTACAATCACTACCTAGAAATCTTAATTTTGTTACTCTTCAAATTAAATACCTGGTTCGGTACAGCATTTCTTCATTTTCTTCTTCTTATACAGGTGGAAGAAATAAAATATTGCCTGGAGTTTTGGCAGAATTGTAGTATTACGTCTAACGATCTCTTTAGGCGTTTAGTCATTGACTAAAGCGAACAAGTATAGGTCAGCTTAGAACTTTTATTTGACAATATCAGATAATCACGAGAAACAAAATATAGCAGAGAGAGAGAGTAGGCTTGCAGACGCCGCTGCGTACCTACTCGTCCTGATGATGAGCATCAGATATGCTCGAAACCTGGATCGACATTCGAGGTAATCGATCTTAGCACTTGAGTGGTTTATCCTTAGCGGCATGCCGGGCTCAACGTTGATTTATTATCAGCGCCTCTACCAACTAAAAACCACACGCTGTTCCTGTCCCTCGTCGACGACGAAGTTACGGGACCGTTTTCACATTTATCACAACTCCGCCGGAGGCACCACAACTCCGCCGGAATTGCTGACCGCCTACCAGAGCCTAACCCTTCTTAAGAATACAGTTATTGACCAAAAGGTGTGAGATGGAGTTGGCCTAATTTTATGTACCTAAGATGTTAAGCTGACTGGTCTAACTGGACTAAGCAGTCTTCAGCTGACTGGTCCACACATAGGCAGCTAAATAGACAAGTCTCAAAGACCGTGCGACGCGACGTTCGCCGATTCAATACGCAGCGCATTGATGAGGCAATAGAGCGGAACCGTGGCTCTAAGGTGTTCGCACGTGATTTGTCTATCGGGCACAGCCAAATGACCAAGCTGAAGACCGATGACGGCACTATTATTTCATCCCAGGGTGAGATCTTGGGAGAGGTCGAAAGGTTCTATGGGCAGTTGTATAGATCATCCCAGAAAGGTCCAAGATCCCAGATCCAAGCTAACTCGGCACTACACCGAGGAAATCCCGGACGTCAGCTTGTACGAGATCAGAATGACTATGAAACAATTAAAGAACGGGAAGGCACCGGGAGATGACGGAATTACCACAGAACTCCTGAGGGCAGGCGGTAGGCCAGTTCTAAAAGCCCTACAGAGGTTGTTTAATTCTATCATTCTCGGGGGCGACGTTCCAGAGTTGTGGACCAGGAGTATGGTGGTGCTGTTTTTCAAGAAGGGCGATAAAACGCTTTAGAGCGGAACTACAGACCCATTTCACTCTTGAGCCACGTCTACAAGTTGTTCTGAAGAGTCATTACGAACCGACTCGCGTGCAAACTCGACGACTTCCAGCCGCCCGAACAAGCCGGCTTCCGAAGAGGTTATAGTACCATAGACCACATCCACACGCTACGCCAGATTATACAGAAGATCGAGGAGTATAGTCGGCCTCTGTGTCTAGCGTTTGTGGACTATGAGAAAGCCTTTGATTCTGTCGAAACTTCGGCAGTGCTGCAGTCCCTTCAGCGGTGCCAAATTAACTATCGATACATCGAAGTGTTGAAGTGTTTGTATAGATACGCCACTATGTCAGTCTGAATCCAGAATAAGAGTACGAAACCGATCCAGTTGCAGAGAGGTGTGAGACAGGGAGACGTCATCTCTCCGAAACTGTTCACCACTGCGCTGGAAGATGTCTTCAAGCTCTTAGACTGGACCGGACTCTGCATCAATATCAACGGCGAATACATCACTCACCTTCGATTTTCTGACGATATCGTAGTCATGGCAGAATCCATGGAGGACCTTGGCACTATGCTCAATGACCTCAGCAGGGTATCTCAACTAGTGGGTCTACAAATGAACATGGACAAGACGAAAGTCATGTCTAATGCCCATGTCATTCCTGTAACGGTGCTAGTTGGGAATGCGATTCTCGAAGCTGTGGATCATTATGTTTACCTAGAACAAGCAGTCCAGTTAGGTAGATCCAATTTCGAGAAAGAGGTCAGCCGACGAATCCAACTCGGCTGGGCAGCGTTCAGGAAACTTAAGAGGATCTTCTCGTCCAATATTCCGCAGTGTCTGAAAACAAAGGTTTATAACCAGTGTGTGTTACCAGCGATGACTTACGGCACTGAAACGTGGTCTCTAAATGTCGGCCTCATAAAAAAGCTCAAAGTCGCTCAGCGTACTATGGAGAGGGCTATGCTCGGTATTTCTCTACGTGATAAAATCCGGAACACGGAAATCCGTAGAAGAACGGGTGTAACCGACATAGCTCGCAGAATTAGCACGTTGAAATGGCAATGGGCAGGCCACATCGCTCGTCAAACCGACAACCGTTGGGGAAGAAAGGTTCTTGAGTGGCGACCACGAATCGGACGGCGCAACGTAGGCCGACCCCCCACCAGGTGGACTGACGTCATTCTCAAAGTCGCAGGGAACCGTTGGATGCAAGTGGCCCAGGACCGTTCCGAGTGGCATTCTCGTGGGGAGGCCTATGTCCAACAGTGGACGTCTGTAGGCTGATGGATGGATGGAAGATGTTATGTCTTTTATGACAGCCATGAACAAGGTAAAGGCTGGTAGTATTCGTAAATGCTATCACTCGGCATGTCCTACTGTGGGCTATTAATATCTACCATAAATAGAATTAAATAGGTCTACTATCTTATATTTTCTTATGACTTTTACAGTGTGTTACTTTAATACATAAACATAAAACAATTTATCTTTTCTGTCATAAAACGAGGAGGTCTCATTGTAACTTATTAATAGCCCGATACACAAATATTTTACTAATACCAAGCGTATGGAGAGTTTTAAAAATTGCATTTGGCCCCATATGTACTTTGTGTAATGCAATCACAGCACATTCGGTTCTTTTCATCACCCCACTCCCTTTTAATATCGCAAAATATCGTACAATGTATTGGCGCCAAAATGAGAAAACCTAATGAACGATCCTTAGATCAATAACGTATTGAAGGATAGTGTCGCTACTTCGAACGTTCGAAATCTAAAATACTAATGGCGCGCATACGATTACTCACGTACACACGCCACCACTATACAAATTATGAAATCAAATTTTGTTTTTATTAACATAAATCGTCGAAATACTTTTAAGAGTAATGTTAAAAACCTTTTTAAGTTTTTCAAAAGTGTTGTGACACCATTTGAATGCACAAATCGTCATAATTACCTATTTATTTTTTAAGAGTTGCATACGTACATGCAGTACAGTAACCTTGTACATTACGGAACGGTTCCGGCGTAAGCTCCATTAGGCTCCAATTGAAATGCTTCACTTTTTGTGCGCGAACATACCTTCTATGCGTTATTATTCTAAGGAACGATCATATAAAAATAATAGATTCCAAATTCAAATGTAATATTTTGTTTATTTTTAATTGTAACAGTATTTATAACCAGACCAAGTATATAAAGTCAAAAAAGACTTCAAATCTAGTTTATTTTGGATTCCAAATTCAAAATTGATGAAATTTCATTCAAGAATATGTGAAAAATAAAGCAAGCCAAGCTAATCCACAGTAACGGCAACAGTCTTAAAATAACCTTAGAACTTTAATATTTTAACAAAAACAGTTAATCTCAAAAATCTGTCAAGTTGAAACCGAACACTCGAAATCAAATAGAGTTAACACCTCAAACAAGCCTAAAAAAAGATACCGTAAGACGGTTCGCAATTTATAGGAACTGTAAAAAAAATTAGCAAAAACTATCGTAAATTTGTCAAGTGGTCTCCTAGTTTTAGTTTTTGTTCTAAGTTCGAATTTAAAATCCGAACGTTTGAAAGATTAATGTCAAAAACATTGAAGTTTAAATGTCAGTCGAAATTAGATTTTGTCTGGAAACAACGGTAATTATGTGAATTTGTAATATAATTTCTCATTTAAAAAGAACTTATATTATTTTTTTTTCCATTTCATTGATTTGCCGAGACAACTATTAAAAAAAAAAAAACATTTTGAATGCATGTCACTACGTGTGTTATTCATTTGATGTAATTATATCAAGGTAATAAATCAATTTGAGATAAAAATCATACAGAAAATTATTGAATAACATATTATTATTATCTTATAAAAGACTTACTTATAATGTGCTCTCATTTTAACATGCTTTTTTAGTTTCTGTATGATGAAAATTTCAAACGAAGAAGAAGAACACTTACTTCCAAACAGAAACGTTACTTAGTATAATTTGCGTTGCTATAGGCATTAAACACCCATTTTTCAGCAATACCCTTAAAAATAACGTATAGAAGGTAAGTCCGAGCACAAAAAATGAAGCATTTAAATTGGAGCCTAATAGAACTTACACGTTTCGTAGTGTATAAGGTCACTGTACTGCATGTACGTACGCAACTCTGTAATTATGTCATGTACTGTAATTATGACAGTTAGTGCATTCAAATGGTGTCGCAACACATTGGAAATACATAAAGAGTATATTAACATTACTCTTAAAAGTATTTCGACGATATACGTAAATAAAAACAAAATTTGATTTCATAATTTGTATAGTTTTTTTTTTTTTTTTGTGTGGGTGGGCTGCGGTCGGCGCGCCTCCGCACCACTCCGTCCGGGGCGACAGAGGGGCTTAAGCACGCAACTCCCGCAACCCACCCGAAAACCACCTCGCCTTCGTCGTTGGGCCGACCACCGGAGCAGGTTTACTTGTCGTCAGTGGTCGGCCCGACGGAATACTCCCTACGTGGGGTACCCTCCCATCGACCGACGTCCCCCCCTCGGGGAGGACGTCGGTCTTTCCTCACGCGGTGGGCCTCTCGGCGGGTGACGGACTAATCCCCGGTCACGTCACCCGCGGCCTCGGCTAGGGCGAAATGAGGCGCAGGTAGTTGCGCCTGCGCCGCCCCATTCGCCGGCGGCGGATCTCCTCATCGAGGCTGCGCTCCTGGCGCAGACGATCCGCCGCCTCCTTCTGCGAGATCACTGTCTCGCAGAAGGCTGCGACCGCGTCCCAATTCCCGACGCTGTCGACCATCGCCCTAGCGATGGCCGGCAGCGTTAGGTCGGCACCGATGATTGCGACGAGTTCACGGCGCTGCGTGGCCCAAGCGGCGCAGGCCTCGAGCGTATGCTGCGCCGATAATTTGTATAGTGGTGTGCGTGTGTACCTACGTGTGTTATCGCCTGCGTGCATGTAGTATGTTTGGCTTCATGTTTTTGATCGCTTAAGTACCAGCACTATCTTTCTATACGTTGTTATTCTAAGGCAATACCGTTTAAAATATAAATTGACATGCACATGGGCGTGAGAAGTTATATCGAAATAAAACACTGTATTTTTTTGGGGGGGTGGGTTACGGCGCACTCCTCGCACCACTCCGTCCGGGGCGACAGAGGGGCGTAAGCACGCACACCCGTAACCCACCCGTGACACATCGCCTTCGTCGTTGGGCCGACCACCGGAGCAGGGTGACTTGACGTCAGTGGTCGGCCCGACGGAATACCCCCTTGAGGGGTATCCTCCCATTGACCGACAGCCCCCCCTCGGGGAGGACGTCGGTCTTTTCTCACGCGGTCGGCCTCTCGGCGGGTAACGGACTAATTCCCCGGTCACGTCACCCGCGGCTTCGGCTAGGACGGCATGAGGCGCAGGTAATCGCGCATACGCCGCCCCAAACGAAATAAAACCTTACACCACGTCTGACCTGCGTGTTATAGCAGGTTGATTTTATCCCCATTACGGAGAAGGCCTAGCAGTTGAACGTATAAAGCTGAGATAATAATGATGAAAATAAAGCACAAACAAATTATAATTAGTTAATATTAAAATTTAAACGAACAATATAATTACAACAGACAATTTTAGAGCGTGGTTGACATGATTGCTCTCAGTTCATGCAATAAACATTTGTATATTATGTCTAATTGTGTACAAAGATCGTTTATGTTATGATTGTGAATTAGGTCGCTATTACACTGATTAACATACTTGTAAATAATGTCATTATATTCAATGTCTTTACATGTCAAAAGGTCTTATTAGATTTAGTAATTAGTGATTGAGATTACATTAATTTTATTATCACTTAAAAAACTGATTTTATTATGACTTTTCCGTGTAAGAGTAACAATACAATGAAAGAGTAAGAGATACAGAGTAAGAAAACAATTCATCATCATCGTCATCGCAGCCCATATACGTTCCCACTGTTGGGCTCGGGCCTCCTCCACAATGGGAGGGAATTTGACCTACTATACCATGCTGGTCAGACATATTGGTATAGAGTTTCATTTCGAGTTTTCCTTCTCATAGTTTGAGAAAACAGTTCACCTTACCTTTTTTGCCCGTGAGTGTTAGACGACTAAGGAATTGGAATATACATAGGTACTGGTAATAAATATGCACGAGAGGGCAAACTCGAAATAAATCTCTATACATCGTCTGACTGGAGTGGTAACGCATAGTAAGTGTATTTCTCTATCATTGTAGAGGATGCTGCAGCTAAGCAGTGGGGCTCATATGATCAGTAATGTTGATTATCACTGATTAATTTATTTATCACATATTGGAGAATTTATATAAATATTTTAATATTAAAATTAAAAATAATTTAGGGTTTATAACCCTGTAGGCTTAGAATAATAACGTATAGAAGGATAGTGTCAATACTTCGAAAGTTCGAAACATGAATCTAAAATACTAATGGCGCGCAGACGATTACACACGTACACACGCACACCACTATACAAATTATGAAATTAAATTTTGTTTTTATTAAAATAAATCGTCGAAATACTTTTAAAAGTAATGTTAAAAACCTTTTTAAGTTTTTCAAATGTGTTGTGACACCTTTTGAATGCACAAACCGTCATAATTACCTATTTATTGTTTAAGAGTTGCGTACGCACGTGCAGTACAATGACTTGTACGTTACGGAACGGTTCCGGCGTAAGCTCCATTAGGCTCCAATTGAAATGCTTCACTTTTTGTGCGCGAACTTACCTTCTATACGTTATTATTCTAAGCCTGTAGGTGTATTTACATATTGACAATTTCAAATTTTCCCTTAAACTATTTCAATGAACTACCAGCCGATCGAAATGCCTAGTATTTCTTTAATTTGCTGACATTTCATACACTTTTAGAGCGTTCATGGTCACGGTAGGACTTTATAATTAATAAATATAATCCAAAAAATTATGGCTACATCAGATACTAAAAGCGACAATCGATTAAGGATTGATTACTAGAGTATCATCATCTTTGGGAGAGCATTCTCTGGCGTAACGAGCGGGACCTCTTGACTTGACTAGTAGTAACTTGAGAAGATTACAGTGCGTTCAGGCTTTTCTTTCATATCTATTATTGCAATCAATCTTAAGGTTCATATATACGCCCTTAAGCTCTGTTAAATCCGTGGTGCTGTACTGCTGTGCTTTACATAGTTGTACATCCTCTTATTTACTGGCTTATTAGCCAAGTTTGCTTCATGTCTCCCGCTTTGCATAGGAGACAATTCTTCAGTCCTTCTGTTTTTCTTTACTAATAAAATTTATTGCTGATCCCAAGACAATCAAGCGTTTCCCGGGATATTCTGAGGATCAAACTTCGGTATGTTATACGGAGACTATTGTGGATCCCGGCTTACAGGCGTTACAATGATAGGAATATGTGTGGGTATTTATTCCAACAAAAAAAGGAGTAGGTATCATCGTTTTAACAATTTAATAATGTGATTTCAATAGAAATTCACTGTTATCATTTTTAAATGAATAAATGACGCAATCATTATATCTAATAGGGCGTCTACATGATGGCCGAGTGCAGGCGAGCGATGGCGAACGCCAACGTGTGTACACCCGATTTGCCTTAGTTGGCCAACGTTCGCCGTCGCTCGCCTAGTTGGCCGAGTAAATACAAGCGCCAATGTGTGGACAGCTGATTTGTCTTCACTCGCCGTCACTCGCCGTCGCTCGTGATCACTTGCCTCACTTCGCCTCGGTGTCGGTTTTTGTGCACAAATCAAAGGCACTCGTCTACGCTCGGCCAATGCCGTCGACACGTTGGCCAAGTCGTCATTACACGGTTGACATCCATCGCGGTTAGACGTGGATACAATGTGATATTGTCGTTCAATATAAATGATTATATTCTCAAATTTGCATAACTACTTCTAGATATGCGACGTAAATAATTAGATCCAAGTCACCCTATATGTTACCTATAGTATCAATATGTATCTTCATCATTCATAATCATTTTAGCTAATATACGTCCTACTGTTGGGCTCGAGCCTCCTCCACAATATGCGGAAAACTGACCTTAGTATTCCATGCTAGTCAGACAGGTTGGTATAAGGTTTTATTTCGAGGTTTCCTTCTCTTGCATATATGTTATATGCTTATTATGTATTATATCCCTTAATTGTCTTTTACGACATTCACAGACAAGAGGGACTGGTGAATTTTTTTCTTACTCCATCACCACACACATATATCTTACACTGTTCTATTTCTGTCAATACTCAGTATCAACCACCTTCTTTTTTTCCACTTTACTGCGATATACATTGAGATAATAACTATTATCTATATACTATCATTATATATAGATACTATTATATATATAGTATATATATATATATACTATTATATATCCTTATGCTATTATTATATAACTATATACGTTCATTAAATAATAAGTCGAAGCTGTAGCGACGTCTATTTCAACGTCCGTAGTGTTTCAGTGCACAATGAACACTGACGGAGGCCAACGTGTAGACAGCTCTACAAACACTCGTCTACGTTGGCCACTCGCGTTGGCGTTCGCCGCACTCGGCCAACGTGTAGACGCTAGCACTCGCCTTGTACCTATTTGCCGACGCTCGCGTTGGCCTAGGCTCGGCCAACGTCTGGACGGGACATGAGAATAACAAACCATAAACATTAATAGAGACAATGACGTTGAATATTATTTTTTTATTATGGACAGATTCACAATGTATGCAACACAAATTATTTATTAAGTAACATGTTATCTTAAATAAATTTAATAATGTGTTTTGAATAGAAATTTACTGTTATCATTTTTCAATGAATAAATGACGCAATCATTATATCTAAGAATAACAAACCATAAACATGAATAGAGACAATGACGTTGAATATTATTTTTTTATTATGGACAGATTCACAATCTATGCAACACAAATTATTTATTAAGTAACATGTTATCTATACCAATAAATAAAATTGGAGTGTCTGTTTGTAATGTCAAAATAATAGGCTTTTTTCATGCTCACATGGTTATTTGCACGACACCTATGCCTAAAATACAAATTAAAAATTTGCTGTTTGTTCCGGGTAATCTTCAAAACGGCTGGACCGATTTCAAAAATTCTTTCACCAATGGAAAGCTATAATATCAGGGCGTAAACTAGGCTATATTTTATCCCGGTATTCTCACGGGAACGGGAACTTCGCGGGTAAAACGACTAAAACCAAAGCGAAGCGGGGGCGGGTTGCTAGTCTTAAATAAATATGTATTTGTTTTTAAAACAATATTTTCATGTTAGTAAAGGTTCATATCTGTGCATCGCGATTGATCGCGGCCGTGCGCGATCGGTCGCTTACGACTAACGCGCGCGGCTAATGTGACAATAGTCAAAGTATGAAAATGTATGGCGCCGTTGCCGAGATACGCGACAGCCGCGCGCGGCCAACGCCGACAGTCGTAAACGATCGATCGCGCGCGGCAGCAATCGGCCGTGATGCACGGAAATGAACCTTAAGCGCGTGTAAAGTTGACCTCCGTTCTATCCATATCTCATACACGTATCATTGCTGGCTGCTGGTCTCGAATTTCCACCACAATAGGAGCAAAATCGACATACTATACGCTGATCAGACGTGTTGGCATAGTGTTTTATTTCGAGTTGTCCTTCTCTTGCATAGATGTTATATGCATATCGCATCTCTTAATCGTATTTTAAGGTATTCACGGGGAGAGACATCTTAGGCGGTGAATTTTATTCTTACTACGTCACCACACGGAGATATCTCCGTTACTCTTATCAAAATTATCTTAAGAAATAAAGAGAAGGATTTTCGTAGTATACGAAAATTTTGAATGTTGAACTTATATATAATAAGTCGGGATTGTAAAATACGACTACAAAGATAGTGCAGTTCGATACCTACGCAAGACAATATCTTGTGCGAACTGTAATTGTTATTCTGACCTGGGTGGCTGGATAAATGTTTGTAGAAACGTGAAAGCATCATCTGGTGGTTCTTTTTTTATTGCTACTAGTGATAAACGAGCAAACAACACACCTAATATAAGTGATATTGCTGCTCATAGACCTTTGCTTGGCCGCTGCCTGCCGTGAAGAAAGGGTAGTGTGAATTTATGCAATGAGATTCGTTGATACTAACGGCATTACCAAAATTCACCAACGCAAACACCCTTAGAAAATTGGGCTGCCGGCTCTCTCGTTCACCAAATGAAGCGCAGTAACAAATTGCTACTACTCAGACGTCGATTTTATGCGATAGTGTGGTAATGCCCCAATACGGGGTATTCCGTCAGGCCGACCACTGATGTCAAGTAACCCTACTCCGGTGGTCGGCCCAACGACGAAGGCGACGTAGTTTTCGGGTGGGTTGCGGGAGTTGCGTGCTTAAGCCTCTCTGTCGCCCCGGACAGAGTGGTGCGGAGGCGCGCCGACCGCAGCCCACCCACAAAAAAAAAAGTGTGGTAATACCCCGGACGGACCGCTCGGCAGTTGTAGACAGACAACTACGGTCTACGGCGTGTTCTTGTGTTATATTCAATATCTTTGTGGTACAACGTGTGTGTTATTATGAATAATTTTGATGGCATTTTATGTAATGCATAGTAACTGCTAGTGTAGTGAGTATGATACACTAGTGCTTTACAAATGTTTTAGTTTGCCACCAAAATTCTCAGAAGATAGCATTAACGGTGTGGCCATAGCGCTGTTGAAGGCGAAGATTTGACTAACTGACGGATATCTATACCAATAAATAAAATTGGAGTGTCTGTTTGTAATGTCAAAATAATAGGCTTTTTTCATGCTCACACGGTTATTTGCACGACACCTATGCCTAAAATAGCAATAAAAAAATTTTTGTCTGTCTGTTTGTTCCGGGTAATCTTAAAAACGGCTGGACCGATTTCAAAAATTCTTTCACCAATGGAAAGCTATAATATCAGGGCGTAAACTAGGCTATATTTTATCCCGGCGGAACTACGCGGGTAAAACGACTATAACCTATAACCGAAGCGAAGCGAGGGTGGATTGCTAGTTATGAATAATTTTGATAGCATTTTATGTAATCGTAGAAAATCGACGTCTGATTAATAGCAATTTGTTACTGCGCTTCGTTCGGTGAGCGAGAGAGCCGGAAGCCCAACTTTCTGAGGGTGTTTGCGTGTGGAGGATTTTGGGGGTGCCTTTGGTATCAGCGAGCCTCAATGCACGCATTCACACTCCCTTCACTTTCTTCGCGGTGGGCAGCGGCCTTGTAAAGGTCCATGAGCGGCAGCAACACTTACCGTCAGGTGTACTGTTTGCTCGTTTACAACTGCTTGCAATAAAAAAAAAATGTTATGCGTAGTAACTGCTAGTTTAGTGAGTATGATACACTAGTGCTTTACAAATGTTTTAGTTTGCCACCAAAATTCTCAGAAGATAGCATTAGCGGTGTGGCCATAGCGCTGTTGAAGGCGACGATTTGACTAACTGACGGATATCTATACCAATAAATAAAATTGGAGTGTCTGTTTATAATGTCAAAATAATAGGCTTTTTTCATGCTCACACGGTTATTTGCACGACACCTATGCCTAAAATAGCAATTAAAAAATTTTTGTCTGTCTGTCTGTTTGTACCGGGTAATCTTCAAAACGGCT
Organism: Lymantria dispar; assembly: GCA_032191425.1. Taxonomy (NCBI): domain Eukaryota; kingdom Metazoa; phylum Arthropoda; class Insecta; order Lepidoptera; family Erebidae; genus Lymantria; species Lymantria dispar. The sequence continues at coordinate 8,556,591 of CM063452.1, read as the reverse complement.
GGACCGATTTCAAAAATTCTTTCACCAATGGAAAGCTACAATATCAGGGCATAAACTAGGTTATATTTTATCCCGGTATTCACACGGGAACGGAAACTACGCGGGTAAAACGACTATAACCTATAACCTATAACCGAAGCGAAGCGAGGGCGGGTTGCTAGTTGACAAATATAATGATAGTAAATATGAGTGAATTTGTGAAGAAAATTGTTACACGACATTGGCAATAATCGGCTTGTAGTAGTAGCTGATAACTAATATAAAAAACCGACTAAGTGCGAGTCGGAGTCGCGTACGAAGGGTTCCGTACTATTATCTATAAAAAATCCCGTTTGTGTTATAGGAGCCCTCCTTAAATATTTATTTTTTTGTTTTTAGTATTTGTTGTTATAGCGGCAACAGAAATAGGTAGACAATTTGTAGAAACTTCAACTGTCTAGCTATCGCGGTTCTTGAGATACAGCTCGGTGACAGACAGACAGACGGACATACAGCGAAGTCTTAGTAATAGGATCCCGTTTTTACCATTTGGGCACGGAACCCTAAAAATGAAGAATAAAATAGACTGAATTTCAAGTGGTCTTATTAGAGCAGAAACCTCTGGTTTGCAATTCAATGTTATATAATATTTTGATGGTAAAAACAAACCGACATTCTATATTATATAAATCCTTTTCATACGGTTATTAAAAACCAAAAATAATTCATGAAGTCTTTAGAGCTCTCCCTCCTAATCAATCACCCTCGAGTTGCCACATAAAATAATCTCGCCCCAATCAAGGGTAACATATTCGCGGTTCAAACGTTGGGAAAACAATATGACCATTGTGTTGCCACATAAAAGAGCTTCGTATCAATTTCTTGCTTATTAAAAAACAAATATAATAATTTTAATCCGTATTTGTGATTAATAGAATTATCGTTCTTATTATGTATTAAATAGAGTTTATGAATATAAATAGTAAGAGTAAAATTATCTTGGTAGCCAGGGGCACAATTTCGATATGGAAGCCAAATTAATAGCTTATCTGTGATCTGTAGTTTGGTTATTATGTCACTCATTGCGTAGGTTTCCAATATAGTCATCAGTTTAGGGTTGTCATAATCAACAATTTAAAATAAATATTATTAACATTTTAAAGAAATAATAAGGATGGTGCATTATTATGCTTTAGAATTTATAAAAAAATACATAGTTTCTCATATTTTGTCTACTTGCTATAGGTGTATATGATCTATAAACCCAGTCATTAAAATACATTAAAACTTATTTTTAAATAATAAACCAGAAATACAAAAGCATGGTTGGTACTCCATTAGCATCTATTAAATCGTTATGGAAACATAATTATTTAAATTCAGATAGCACTTATTTAATTTGATTGAAAAAAAAAAAGGTAAATTGTCATTTATATTTGTTTTTAAAATGGCATCACAAAAATCACAATTAAAAGGTAAGTAACTTATCTATATATAAATACGTGAAGCAAAAACTTTGTACCCCTTTTTACGAAAATTACGTGGACGGACAAGTATGAAATTTGGCACAGTTGAAGTATATAATGAGGAGAAGTGCATAAAACTGAAATTTCATATAATAATGAATTATAAATACATTAAATTCATTAAAAATCCATTACGCACATTACAACGCAATTGCTACACACACACACACGTTTGTGTGAGTGTGTTGCGTAGCAACGCTTATAGGCTTTTGTTTACATGTCAAACAATCATAATTATGATGACAATGTCTACTAAAGATTTGTGCTTATATATTAGTTATTAGTGAAATACAGCTTGCTCAATTTACAATTATACATAAATAGAATTAAAGAAAATTGTGTAGCAGAAAAATTTATTAAAATGAATTATGGCCGAATTTCGACCACACGCCGACCACTAGTTATTTTAATTTGGTAAGTTGTTTAAGATTTTTAACTATTTGTGGTTCAACCCTATTTAGCCGGAGGGTGTAATATAGCCGCTCATAGGGTTATCTGTAATATCTAGACTGTTGTCGACGTAATCAGACCCCGTTTCGATGATGATTATTAGTTGATAGGTCCTTTATACTCTGCGGACGTTTTATACTTGTGTACATTTGATCAACAGCAGACTGAGTGTAAAATAAAATCTATCTATACTAATATTATAAAGAGGTAAGATTTGTTTGTTTGTTTGTATTGAATAGGCTCCGAAACTACTGGACCAATTTCAAAAATTCTGTCACCAATGGAAAGCTATAATATCGGGGAGTAACATAAGCTCTTAGAATAATAACGTATAGGAGGATAGTGTCATTACTTCGAACGATTGAAATATGAATCTAAAAATACTACATACGCGCAGACGATTACACACGTACACACGCACACCACTATACAAATTAGGAATCAAATTTTGTTTTTATTAACATAAATCTTTGAAATACTTTTAAAAGTAATGTTAAAAACCTTTTCATGTTTTTGAAATGTGTTGTGACACCATTTGAATGCACAAATCGTCATAATTACCTATTAATTTTTTTAAGAGTTGCGTACGTACGTGCAGTAGTGACTTTGTTCATTATGAAACGGTTCCGGCGTAAGCTCCATTAGGCTCCAATTGAAATGCTTCACTTTTGTGCGCGAACTTACCTTCTATACGTTATTATTCTAAGCATAGGCTATCCCGGTATTCCCACGGGAACGGGAGCTACGCGGGTAAGACGACTAAAATTGAAGCGAAGGGAGGGCGGGTAATATAATGACTGTGTTCTAGACTTTTGGCAGGCATATGAAAGTGGCATATGGAAGTGTAATGTTGTGGTCTTGTGTTATATTTAATATCTTAGTGTTTTGACGTATTATATTAAACAGTTTGGATGGCATTTTTTGTAGTATGGAGGAACTGCTGGGGTGTACTGAATATGATATAAAAGCGTTTTTTACAAATGTTTTCGTTTTCCACCAAAATTCCCAGATGATACCATTAATAGTGTGGACATAGTAGTGTTGAAAGGAACGATTTCACTTACTAACAAACAATGACTAACACTTAGAATAATAACGTATAGAAGGTAAGTTCGCGCACAAAAAGTGAAGCATTTCAATTGGAGCCTAATGAAGCTTACGCCGGAACCGTTCCGTAATGTACAAGTCATTGTACTGCACGTACGTACGCAACTCTTAAAAATTAATACGTAATTATGACGATTTGTGCTTTTAAATGGTGTTATAACACATTTGAAAAACTTAAAAAGGTTTTTAACATTACTTATAAAAGTATTTATACGATTTATGTTAATAAAAACAAAATTTGATTTCATAATTTGTATAGTGGTGTGCGTGTCTACGTGTGTAATCGTCTGCGCGCCATTAATATTTTTAGATTCATGTTTCGAACCTTCGAAGTACTGACAATATCCTTCTATACGTTATTATTCTAAGGACTAACATGAAGAAACTAAAACTGATAATTTGTGAAGAAAATTATAACTCAAACAAATAATTTATTGCAATAACATTTTCAAATTCAATATCAGATTCGCATGTAAATGTAAATAGTAACCCAGAGCCAAATTTAAATACATAGAGCATGGAAGTAAAATGTCAACGTAAGATTTTTTTGTGAATAATAAACATCTACAGATGCGTTCACGCAACTAATCCGCTTCACTTCCGAATTTATAACAATAAAGATATATGTCATCTAGTAAATCGTAAAAATAATTCAAAATAAAATTCAGTCGTCATGGGAAACGTCATCGACTTCACGGTTTATTGAAATCACTAATAAGGTCCGCCATATTCACAATGGACACATCGATACAGAAAATGACATATGTTTTGAATATCGAATACCATCTTATTTTTTTTTAATCCCATAATACGCGAATGCAACAAGAGGGGGCCAAGGCAATTATATTTTGTGCTAAGATTGTGCATGAAGGGCGAACAATACAAGCTGCACCTTTGTGTGGTCGTGTGGACCTTCTTTATTTTGCCGACGTGTTTTGCTTTCGAAAATGGACACACATGATCGTTATCTTTTAAATTTGAAAACAGGGTGCTTTTAGTTTAGTTTACTATAGAACTAGGAGATACGTTTAAATTGAAATAATAATATTTTTACGACATTCAGGCGTATGTAAATAAAAATAGATAAATATTAATTTTTCAAGTTAAAGTATAATTATGTAGTAAAAAACATATAGAGCTGCTTGTTTTGTTAACATTTTAATTTTTTATTCTCTGTGATACTTACTTATCTACTTTTTTTTATTTTACAAAGTTTTTAATACATCTTAAAACATGAATATTAATTAACTATATTAATGATTTAAATATAGGAGTATCTGTTGAGAATAAATGTAGTCTTAGCTGAAAACTTAATAGCTAATAGAAGAATCATACATGTTAATTATTTCATAGACAAACTTTGGATTATATTAGGTACTTTTTCAAAAATATCAAACCAATTCAAAATATTCTTTGAATATTTTTTGTAGATCTACATAAATAATTAATTCTATGACACACAAAATTAAAAAAAAAAAATGTTTTCATACCCACTAGAGCGGCGAGTGTGTACCAATTTGCGTTTCTTTTGTCAGGTTTTTTTAAATGTCCACTAACAAGTTCTATTTAAAATTGGAATATCTCACGCCCGGAAATACAGTAAACTATTCGATTTCAAAGTATTTTTATAGCTTATAGTTTTCACAAAATAAAAGGCCCGTTTTGACAGTTCACGCCCAAGAAGTTTTCTATTTTTTACCGATCGAAATGTTTTCAAGGTAATTACATTTTTCATTGACGGGTACCGCCCACTGGGCTAAGTGCTGTGGCATAACGATTTTTTCATATTGTCCACAGACTATTAATAATCGGTTAAGGAAAAATAAATCGATCAAGATATATTTCTTAAGGTGAACTCGTACTTGGCCGGTGTTATTAATTTTAATACTAGTATTTAGACCAACTAATTACAGAATTTCACCAGCTGTGTAGGGATTTTTACTGAAAATTTGAGACGTCAATATTGACAATATGAAAGTGAAATAATATATATATATGGGTGACGATAGCTCAACTGACAATTTTGGCTAATCATCTTAAGAAAATGATTGACTGAAGATTCACTTTTTCTCGATATTTTTGTGATTGAGTGAATGTTATTGTAACAAAAATATTAAATGATAGAAAAATGACCATTCGTAACATTGCATCATTTCAAAATACCTATAGGTATTTTGATATGTGAAATTATAATATCACAGTTTAAGTAAAATTTTCAAATCAGAACTTTAATTCAATGCACTTTACAATACATATTCAGATCGATTATATACTCATGCAAACTTGAATCGATTTATTGTGAGTATCGAGTACCGAGTCGTATGGTGCATCACTAAATACATCGGTAAGACCAAATGTCAAAACGGGCCTCTTATTTTGTGACAACTATAGTGGTCTTTTATGGATTGTAAAAAAATTTTCATGTTCAAATTTTTTAACGGCTGTATTTTTGATACATTAATTTTAAAGAAAAATATTTATGTTGCTAATAAGAGGAATGAAATCGTTGACCATAAGTAAGTCGTACGGGAATTAATTGGTTCAAGGCGATGTAGAATCCTCGTCCCTATTTTCACCAATGACTTCTTAATTATAGGCACACCTAAGTCGAGATTCATTAATTTCTGAATTTTTGACGTGAAACTTCATTAGAATCGTTGTGATTTCAAACTCGATGAAACGAAAAAGCGAGTCCATAGAGACACAAACACGTAAATGTATAGGATTCAGCCGGCGAGAGAATGAGATAAAGGATAAAGGATGAAGGATGAATTATGAAGGATGAATGATGAAGGATGTAGGATGAAGGATAATGGATAAAGAAGTTTCACTTCTGACATGCGTACATTCTACTTTTTTATTTATATCCATACCCTGCGCTAGGGAACTAATCCTTTTATTATGGGCAACCCAATAAATATAATTAATCGCCATACATTCTACTCAGACTCAGAAAGACGATTTGTGGCTTGCACAAAGTACTCTCCTGTGAGGGAATCGAACCCGTGTCAATTGATAATGTAGGTGATTACGCCACTTGTGCAGGCTAATTAATATTATTTGATGTTAACTAAAATTTAAATTTTCCATGTGGTGACGGAGTAAAAATTAAATTCACCACCGATAGGGTATCTTGACTGTGGATGTCGTAAAAGATGACTAAGGGCTTTACATAGACCTGAGCTAATTCCACGAGCAATGTAAGGCGTTGGTAATATTTATAGCTACCAAGATTTGTGTGATGACGGAATAAGAATACAATTCACCACTCCCTATCTTGCCTGTGGATGTCGTAAAAGACAACTAAGAGATTACAATATGCAAATAACATCTATGCAAGAGAAGGAAAACTTTAAATAAAATGACAATTCGCCGGACCAACAAGGTATAGTAATTTTTTTTGCCAAGAGGCAGACCGCGCGACGAATACCCACGTCCGGGGAGGTCGGTCGAGGAGAGGGTACTCCTCAAGGGGTATTCCGTCGGGCCGACTACTGACGACAAGTCACCCTGCTTCGGTGGTCGGCCCAACGACGAAAGCGACGTGTCACGGGCGAGTCATGGAGCCGCACGCCGCCCCTCCGTCGCCCCGGACGGAGTGAGCGGTGGGTGCGCTGACTATGGCCCACCCCTAAAAAAAAACAGGACACATCGATGAACCGACGGCTTGTTCTCAGGAAATGTTCTGGAATGGCGACCACGTATCGGACGACGCAGTGATCTAGTAGAGGAGTGTTTTAACAGTCCTCTACTAGATGGACCGAGAACCTGGTGAAAGTGTCTGACCATCGTTATATGCAGGCGACACAAGGCCACACTTTGTAGTGAAACATGAGGAAGGCCTACGTCCAGCAATGGACAGCGATATGCTGAATGATGTTGATAAAATGAATGATAAACGCAATCTACGCTATTGAAAATTGGTTGACGAATATTAAAAAGTATTCTTGTAAAAAAGTTCCATTTCATCATCATCATTTCAGCTCATATACGTCCCACTTTTGGGCTCGAGCCTCCTCCACAATAGGAGGGAAATTGATCTTACTATATCATCCTGGTCAGACAGGTTAGTATAGGTTATTGTTTCGAGATATTCTTCTCTTGCATAGATGCTATTAGCATATTATATCCCTTAGTCGTCTTTAACGATATCCACGGGCAAGATAGGGAGTGGTGAATTGTATTCTTACTCCGTCACCAAACGGAAAAGTTAAGTTTAGTTTCACTTACATCGTTCATAACCTAGTTATTTCAGTACTTGAAAAAACCACTGTACTTTGCTTAGAAATCTTTCGTAGAAAACACAAGTATGATTATATTAACACGGGAATGGCTCATTTTATAACAAATATTATTATATATTACGTCAATATCCGTACCCCTATCCATCAAAGAGGGTCTGAAGGAAACTATTGACATAAAATTTACGAGATTAATATTTACAAAGAGGACCCTCTTCGCATAATAGAGGACTTGGATACTTTATGTAATCCAACGTTTCCCTTTAGTACATGATTTAGAATAGTTCAAAACTTATGAAAAGAAAAATGTTGTAGACTTTTGTTGATTTCTAAAAATCCTTACTAAGATTATAAATACGAAAGTAAGTTTGTTTGTTACGCTTTCAATACTAGAATAACTATCACCGCTCTCAACTACATTGGAGTGAAGGTAAAGAAGGAAAGGGAAAATGAAGGGAGGGAAGTGTAGATAAGAAGGAGTGAAGGTAATTAAGATAAGAAAGGGCAAGGGAAGACGAAAGTAAAGAAATAAAGGGAAGCTAAGAAGAAGGGCAGGTAAGAATATGATTATTAGCAACCTTTTTTTTTTGGGGGTGGGTTGCGGTCGGCGCGCTCCTCGCACCACTCCCCCCGGGGCGACAGAGGGGCGTAAGCACACACTCCCGCAACCATGCCCGGACCGCCATGGCCCTCTGTGATCGCCACAGAAGAGCCCTGAGTCGGACGGTCAGGGACCCCGCCCATACCGGTGCGCCGTATAGGGCCATCGACCGGATGACCCCCGCGTACAGCCGTCGGCACGTAGCGCTCGGTCCGCCCACGTTCGGCATAAGCCACGATAGGGCGGAAGCCATGCCGACGAGCCCTGGAGCGAGCCTGCGGAAATTCTCCCGGAACCACCATTGCCCGTCGAGCACCAGGCCCAAATACCTCATATGCTGATTTCAACCGAATGGACAGTGATCGAGACGGCGATGGGAGGGCTCATGCGGCGCCCATGGAACAAGAGGGCCTCCGTCTTGTCGAGGGCGACCCTCAAGCTCAGCGCCTCGATCCGCCCGACGATCTCTTCGGTGCCTAGAGTCGACAAGCTTGCCGCCTCTTCTAGAATCCCACCGCGGGCTGTGACGAGCGTGTCGTCGGCGTAACAAATCACGCCCAGCCCGGGCGGGAGTCTCCCCTCAACGCCCAGTCGACACCGCACGTCATGGGCATTCGCACAACGTTCCTTGCTCGGTTGGTGCAGAGGACGCTGCGCCCCTCCAAATAGTCTGACACTAGCCGCCTCAGGTAAGCTGGCACCCCGTGATACCGGGGCGCCTCCCCGATGCAGCTGAATGGCAGACTATTGATTGATGTCCAGGGACACCACCAACAGCATTCTCCCGACAGTGACGGCCTCAGTCGCCACGGCCTTCAGGCGCAACAGAGCCGCGATCGTCGAACGACCCCTCCTAAACCCAAACTGGGCGTCCGACAGAACCGGCCCCGTGCCGACGAGGTGCTGCTCGATGCGGGCAGTTAGCACCCTCTCCAGTAGTTTGCCGGCATCGTCGAGCAGCACTGTGGGCCTGTAGGCCGAGGCTGACTCGGAAGACCGTCCTAGCTTCGGCAGGAGCACCAGCCTCCCCTCCTTCCAGCACCCAGGGAACCGCCCGGACGTCAAACACGCGTCGAACAGTCCCTTGAGGCGGGGTCCCAGGTGGTCGAGGACCAGGGCCAGCACACGGTTGGGAACACCGTCGGGCCCGGGGCGGTGGATTTTCCGCGCATGCGCGCCACCGCCACCTCCATCTCGGGTTCCGTGATGGGCGGAACACTGTCATCGTCGGCCTCCCGGCCAGTGTCTGGCGGAGCCATGACCGGCGGCGTGCGTTCCGCCCGCCGTGGGAACAGGTCCTCGACGACCCGGGCGAGGAGGCCGGGCTGGAGAGTCTGAGCGAGGGGGGGCCCGCGCGCGGAGCTGACTCAGCGCCGCACGATGGAGGCGACCTCAGGGGTCACGGTCGAGACCATATCATCAGCATCCCTGCCTTTACTATGAATATCTAAACTAATATTATAAAGATTTGTTTGTTTGTATTGAAGTGGCTCCAAAACTACTAGACCGATTTCAAAAATTCTTTCATCAATGGAAAGCCATAATATTAGGCAGTAACATCCTTACTAATATTATAAATGCGAAAGTAGGTTTGTTTGTTTGTTACGCTTTGAAGCTTAAAGCAGCAAACCGATTTCAAAAAATCTTTCACCTATGGAAAGCTATAATATCAGGAAGCAACATAGGCTATATTTTATCTCGGTATTCCCATGGGAACGGGATCTACGCCGGTTTAAGCGACTGAAACTAAAGCGAAGCGAGGGCGGGTTGCTAGTAGGCTATATTTTATCCCGGTATTCCCACGGGAACGGAAACTACGTGAGTAAGGCGACTGAAACCGAAGCGAAGCGAGGGCGGGTTGTTAGTATAAAATAAAACTATTTTAAGATATTTTATTGGCATGCGACCCCATGACCCAGCCGTGGCACGTCGCCTTCGTCGTTGGGCCGACCACCGGTCCAGAGCTCTTGTATTAGTGGTAACAATTACATTCCTAAGGAAGCGTGTTGATGGATCTTCTCAAGTTGTGGCCACGTTCCGATCCGGTGGAAAATTAAGAGAATAATTTCAGATAATATTTAAGATTGGCAACACATTAGTGTCCTTATGGGGCTTACCTATACAAATAAATAAAATTGAAGTGTCTGTAATGTCAGAAAAATTTTTTTTCATGCTATGTATACGATAGCTATGCCTAAAAACAAGTTTAAGTATTTTTTGTCTGTTTGTATATTTTCTGTCTATCTATCTGTTATACCGTCTATTTGTTTAATTCGGATAATCTTCAAAACGGCGACACCTATTTTGTTAATATTTTACTATATCGGTAGCTGTATAAGGCGTAACTTAAGCTATATTTAATGCCGGTATTGCCACGAGAATGGAAACTATGCGGGTGAAACCATAGAAATTTGCTAATACCTAATAAATGATTTTATGTAATATTCGCGTAAAAATCAGAAATCGTAAAATTTATTTTAGTTGGAACTGAAATTTAAAATAATTCAAAGCAGAGCTCCATGAAATCCCTCCTTAGAATAAATGCCATAATCAAAAACTGTCGGTGCATTATTCAAATGTGTCCTAAAAACTCGAATATATCCACTCACGGTATCCGGCCCCTTGTCCAGAATTTCTCACGGACACACCGACCACCGTATAATTTCGCTATAAATAAAATTGCACTGTAAAATTTCTTAGACGGGATTGCGTAGCGGGGCAAATATGGCGAGAGATTCTTTTAATATTAAAATTATTCTTATTGATAATAGTATATCATTATTTTCTATCTGACTCAACTAATATAATTTTGTACAAATTTAAAGGTAAATTATAAAAATCTGAAAAAAAAATTTTTAACTTAAACGGTTTTAATAAAAGTAAAGGTAATGATGATTTATGGATGAGTTCCATCATCTTAGCCCACGTAAGTCTCACTGTTGGGCTCGGACCTTTCCAGAATGTGAGGGAAATTGATCTACTTTACCACACTAGTCAGAGGTGTTAGTATAGGATTTAATTTCGAGTTCTCCTTCTCTTGCCTAGATGTTATCTATACCAATAAATAAAATTGGAGTGTCTGTTTGTAATGTCAAAATAATAGGCTTTTTTCATGCTCACACGGTTATTTGCACGACACCTATGCCTAAAATAGCAATTAAAAAATTTTTGTCTGTCTGTCTGTTTGTTCCGGGTAATCTTCAAAACGGCTGGACCGATTTCAAAAATTCTTTCACCAATGGAAAGCTATAATATCAGAGCGTAAACTAGGCTATATTTTATTCCGGTATTCCCACGGGAACGGGAACTACGCGCGTAAAACGACTATAACCTATAACCGAAGCGAAGCGAGGGCGGGTTGCTAGTATGCATACTATAATCCTTTAGTCGACTTTTACGTTACCCACTGAAAAGACTACGCCCTCGGTGGTAAATCATATTCTTATTCCGTGGCCACACAGAAAATAGTCTGAAATTATTGATCAATCACATTTTTATATATACTAGTGGTCGCTGTGTGGTCGAAATTCGGCCATAATTCATTTTAATTAATTTTTCTTCTACACAATTTTCTTTCAATTGTATTTATGTATAATTGTAATTTGAGCAAGCTGTATTTCACTAATAACTAATATATAAAGTACTAAGTACAAATACCTATTAGACATTGTCATCATAATTATGATTTATTTGACATTCGGTTTGATCAGAAATTTTAACCGTAAACAAAAGTGTATAAGCGCGCGCATGTGTGCGTGTGTGTGTAGCGATTGCGTTGTAGTGTGCGTAATGCCTTTTTTAATGAATTTAATGCATTTATAATCCATTATTATATGAAATTTCAGTTTTATGCATTTCTTCTCATTATATACATCAACTGTGCCAAATTTCCTACTTGTCCATCCACGTAATTTTCGTAAAAAGGAGTACAAAGTTTTTGCTTCACGTATTAATAAATAGATTTTTTTTGTACGTGTGTACGTCACTGAGCTCCTCCTAAACGGCTGGACTGATGTTGATGCAATTTTTTGGGTGTATTCAAGAATGGTTTTGATTCACAACTGGACCCGGTAGGTGGCGCTGCTGTCGATTTCAAGGAGAATTACTTTTATTTTTTTGAACAGTACAACGTCTGTTGGGTCAGCTAGTAATTTATAAATATCAAATCACGGATACAAATATTACTTCTTCTATCTTACGGTTAATGGAGGTTGATATATGTATATAATGGTTACAATATTAGCCTTCATTCATTTCAGCTCGTCCCACTGTTGCCCTCGAGCCTCCTCTGCAGTAGGAGGGAAATTCACCTTACTATACCATGCTGGTCAGACAGGGTGGTATTTTATTTTAATTCTTTTTATGGGTGGGCTATGGTAAGCGCACAGGCTGTCCATTCTGTCCGGGGTGACGAAAGGACGGCCCACGGGCCCATAACCCACCAGTATCCACGTCACCTTCGTCGTTGGGCCGATCACCAGTGCCGAGTTCCTTGTTGTCAGTGGTTAGCCCGGTGGAATATCCTTTCGGGTACCCTCACCTCTCGACGTCCCTATTCCGGGACGTCCGTCGCCGTCGCCCGGTTAGCCTCTCTGCGGGTACCGGACTAAAGTCCCCGAGCTTGTCACTCGCGGCCTAGGGCGGCATCAGGCGCAGATACTCGTGCTTGCCGCGCCCGAGTCGCCGGCGGCGGAACATGTCACCGAAGAGGAGCTTCTCTCGCGCTCGATCCGCCGCCTCCTTCCGTGAGATGACGGCCTCACAGAAGGCGGCGCCGCGTCCCAGTTCCTGACGCTGCCGAGCGTCTCAGACAGGGTGGTATAGGGTTTTGTTTCGAGTTTACCTTCTCTTGCATAGATGTTATATGCATATTATAGTCTATTAATCGTCTCTTACGATACCCAAGGAGTGTGGTGAATTGTATTCTTGCACCGTCGCCACACACAAAGAGTCTTCGTGGATTTTTTCAACTGTCAAAAAGAAATAAAGCCGTTTCTATACTAACAGTGTTCGGATAGTAATCTCTCGGTAGCCGAGCTCTCTGCTGGTACGCGGTATCGAAATATAAATCGCATAGATACTCGCCTTGTACCGCTAATACTCTATGTGCATTTTATTTATACTATTGCGTTTAGTTTCCGCATCATAAATACTTGTTACGTATAACTATGTTTACTTTTGTGTTATTCTTTTTAAAATGTATTTAACACAAATTTTTTTGTTATAAAAATACGTACTTTAAAAATAAAATTTTCCGTATGGTGATGGTAAGAATACATTTCACCGCCCCCTTTGTTGCCCGTGGGTGTCGTAAAAGATGACTAAAGGATAATATGCATACAGCATTTATACAAGAGAAGGAAAACTCGAAACAAAACTCTATGCCAACACGTCTGACCAGCGTGGTATAGTAGGTTAATTTCCCTTCCATAGTGCAGGAGGCCCGAGCCCAGCAGTAGGACGTATATGGGCTGATATGATGATGATGACTTTAAAATCCATGAATGCTCTAATAAATTAATATTTTTAAAGCTGTAATCTTAAAATTGAAAATTAAGAAATTAATCATTTTTATCTATAAAAACCCCATAACATTTATCAGTTATTACCTATTTTTTTTAGTAGATCCGTCATGAACATTTTCAGTCTTTGACTTTAAAAAATAATAATGTAGAGACAACGAAGCCTGTTTTTTTTGAGCCTTTGTTGCCGAAAACTAAACAGTACAAAAGTTTTGAAAAATAAATTAAACAATTACTTATAAGCTAACACATCAAGTTTCCCTTTTTAGTGATTAGCATGTCCTGTGACACACAGGCCTCTATTCATTTCTGTCCCTAGATTTCCTTATCCAAGTCGCGTCTCCAATTTCCCTTTTATCATCTGACCATCTTTTTGCTGGTCTGCCTCCTTTCCTTTTACCATCGCCTGGTTGCCATTCTGTTATAAGTGTCGTACATTTTGTTCTACTGTCCCTTGTCATGTGTCGTGTCCACCTCCATTTTAGCCTCTTTTATTAGTTTATATTATATCCATCCATCCAGTAGGCTATCAACTTCCATGGTTAAACAAAGGCATCACTAACGAGAACATAAGAACATATATTTAGTATGGAGATTAGCAATCACAGTAAGTGCTGGTTATTCTCCTGCTGATAATTATGTTACTTTTCAGGACTCCTACAAAGGTAAAAACTACTTGTAGTTTAGATTTAATGTCACATTTTACTTTTAACGCAACGTAGTAATTTAATATTTTTTATTTAATTTACTATGTCAATGTTTTCCGTGTGGTGACGGTATAAGAATGCAATTCCATAATAAAATATTATTACCACGTACCTGTCTAGATAAAGAGTAATTTAAGCTACTTTTCTTCTAAAGAAACCCCTATAAAAGTTTACCCGGTCCGGGAATCAAACCCAAGCACTCAGGAACTGCAGTTGCATATCGTAATATGTATTTTAAAAGATATTGAAGATTTAAATGTCCCGCAAGGCAACCGAAACAAAACGAGAGCGCATTGCTAGTTTAAAAATTTTTCTCACTGAATAGAAAAACTGATCCACATCATAAAAACTTATGACTTTGCGAGTATACCGTCCAAATATCCACAATACTACGTAACTGGTATAAATATGGTATAATAACGGCATATTTTATCGTCACGCCATCACCATAGGAGGTCGGCTCAAAGGATCAGCGGACAACCCTTTCTTGACTCTTTCGATTTGGGGTACGCGTATCCATTGTCTGTTAAAGCAAGTGATTTTGTACTGACCGGTACCGATTGACCGTTATTATAAATAAAATATGTAATATTTGTTGCTATTTGACACGTATACGTCCCACTGGTGGGCTCAAGCCGCAGTGGCATTAAAATAAACGTTTTACTAAATATATTTTCGAGTAATTTGAGGTCTAAAGTCAAAGATCTGAGTATCTCTAGATAGTGATACAAAATGATATAATCCGTGTAATAATAATAATAAAGCCTAAATTTATCAATTTTACAAAACACATATTTCTTATAGAACTACAGACCCATCTCACTCCTGAGCCATGTTTATAAGTTGTTTTCGAGGGTCATTACCAATCGACTCACGCGCAAGCTCGATGACTTCCAGCCGCCCGAACAAGCCGGCTTCCGAAAAGGCTATAGCACCATAGACCATATCCTCACGCTTCGGCAGATTATACAAAAGACCGAGGAGTATAATCGGCTCCTGTGCTTAGCGTTTGTGGACTATGAGAAAGCCTTTGATTCAGTCGAAACTTGGGCGGTGCTGCAGTCCCTTCAGCGGTGCCAAATCGACTATCGCTATATCGAAGTGCTGAAGTGTTTGTATAGGAACGCCACAATGTCAGTCCGTATCCGGGATAAGAGTACGAAACCGATCCAGTTGCAGAAAGGCGTGAGACAGGGAGATGTCATCTCTCCGAAACTGTTCACCACTGCACTGGAAGATGTCTTCAAGCTCTTAGACTGGACTGGACTCGGCATCAACATTAACGGCGAATACATCACTCACCTTCGATTCGCAGACGATATCGTCGTTATGGCAGAATCCATGGAGGACCTTGGCACTATGCTCAATGATCTCAGCAGAGTATCCCAACTAGTGGGTCTACGAATGAACATGGACAAGACGAAAATCATGTCAAATACCCATGTCATTCCTGTACCGGTCCTAGTTGGCAATGCGATTCTCGAAGTTGTCAATCACTATGTTTACCTAGGACAAACAGTCCAGTTAGGTAGATCCAATTTCGAGAAAGAGATCAGCCGACGAATCCAACTCGGTTGGGCAGCGTTTGGGAAACTTAAGAGTATCTTCTCGTCCAACATACCTCAGTATCTGAAAACACAGGTCTACGACCAGTGTGTGTTACCAGCGATGACTTACGGCACGGAAACGTGGTCCCTAAATGTAGGCCTCATATCAAGACTCAAAGTCGCTCAGCGTGCTATGGAATGGGCTATGCTCGGGATTTCTCTGCGAGATAGAATCCGGAATACAGAAATCCGCAGAAGAACGGGTGTAACCGACATAGCACGAAGAATTAGCACGCTGAAGTGGCAATGGGCAGGCCACATCGCTCGACGAACCGACAACCGCTGGGGAAGAAAGGTTCTCGAGTGGCGACCACGTATCGGACGACGCAGTGTAGGACGCCCCCGCACTAGGTGAACCGACGACCTAGTGAAAGTTGCTGGGCGTCGTTGGATGCAGGCGGCACAGGACCGCACATTGTGGCGCAATATGATGGAGGCCTACGTCCAGCAGTGGACGGCAATAGGCTGAAATGATGATGATGATATTTCTTATATATTAAATTAAATTTCTTATATTGACACCAGTTTCGCGAAGATTGTCTTGCCACTCAGCATAGGCCTCCCCAAAAGCTTGCCATAGAGTGCGGTCTTGTGTCTTCCTTTTCCATGTTGTACCTGCTATACTTTTTATGTCATCTTCTTCTTCTTCTTCTTCTCATCTTCCCATCTGTGACGTGTAGTGACGGAGTAAAAATATAATTCACCACTCCCTATCTTACCCGTGGATGTCGTAAAAGACGACTAAGGAATATAATATGCACATAACATCTGTGCAAGAGAATAAAACTCGAAATGAAACTCTATACCAACATATCTGACCAGCATGATATTAGGTCAAATTCCCTCCCATTGTGGAGGAGGCCCGAGCCCAACTGTGGGACGTAAGTGGGCTTCGATGATGATGATGATGAGTAACATATCAATATATTAAGACATATTGTAAGATCAAAAGTGGGCTTAAAGAGCGGTTATATCTTAATATTATTGCAATTAAAATTTTGTATGGCCTTTACTTTTCCTTTTTTTTTTTAAATTTGTATATGCTGATACTCATATTTCTTCACAGGTAGTTATTTCACCTTTACGGAGACATTAATTGGCAAAGAAATATAAATTTAAATCATTTAATTAAGTGTTATTACTTTTTAAATACCCCAACAATTCAAAAAGTATGATGACAAAACTTAAAAATATAGAAAAATAAATTAATTTAATGATTATTTACTTAACCAAACACCAATAAAACATTACTGACGAAAAATAAATCAAAATTTTAAATTTACAACAGTAAAACACAGTTAAAAGAAAGCTAAAATTGTAAATAATATTAAAAAATCAAATTTAAGTTCACTAAAATTTTCATTCACTATCAAAATAACATCCAATTTTTAGAATGGAAACAATAAGACGCTTGACTGATTCCTTCCCTGTGGCTCGTTAAATTTTATCACGCTCGTATCGCTCAACAGTGGATAAGCAAAACCATGCTAAAAGTTCCCCTTAAATATTGTAATATTACTTAAAAAACCTAGAATGGAATGATATTTATTTATTAAACATAAATGGTTTTATAGAAGTATCTAGCTGGTTCACTATGCTTTGACATCTATCTATACCAATAAATAAAATTGGAGTGTCTGTTTGTAATGTCAAAATAATAGACTTTTTTCATGCTCACACGGTTATTTGCACGTCACCTATGCCTAAAATACAGATTAAAAAATTTTTGTCTGTCTGTCTGTTTGTTCCGGGTAATCTTCAAAACGGCTGGACCGATTTCAAACATTCTTTCACCAATGGAAAGCTATAATATCAGGGAGTAAACTAGGCTATATTTTATACCGATATTCCCACGGGAACGGGAACTACGTGGGTAAAACGACTAAAGCCGAAGCGAAGTGAGGGCGGGTTGCTAGTATTAAATATAATAAAAAAAGTTCAGTTAAATGTTACAATAATTGAGATTAAACAAGACAAATAGGATTTTTTATTAAAAATTAAATGTAAATAACTTTTTTTTTTTTTTTGGGTGGGCTGCGGTCGGCGCGCCTCCGCACCACTCCATCCGGGGCGACAGAGGGGCTTAAGCACGCAACACCCACAACCCACCCGAACACCACGTCGCCTTCGTCGTTGGGCCAACCACTGGAGCAGGGTTACTTGTCATCAGTGGTCGGCCCGACGGAATACCCCCTACCCGGGGCAACCTCCCATCGACCGACGTCCCCGCCTCGGGGAGGACGTCGGTCTTTCACGTCACCCACGGCCGCGGCTAGGGCGGCATGGCACGCAGGTAATCCCGCCTGCGCCGCCCCAGTCACCGGCGGCGGGTTGCATCATCGAGGCTGTGCTCCTCGCGCTCGCGACCCGCCGCCTCCTTCTGCGAGATAACTGCCTCGCAGAAGGCTGCGACCGCGTCCCAATTCCTGATGCTGCCGAGCATCTCCCTAGCGATGGTCGGCAGCGTCAGGTCGGCACCGATGATTGCGACGAGTTCACGACGCGGCTCTGCCCAAGCGGCACAGACCACGAGCGTATGCTGCGCCGTGTCCTCGTCGCAATCGCAGTGGTGGCAGGACGGAGTTCTCTCCCTCCTAGCGACCCTGCACAGGTACTTGCCGAAGCATCCATGCCCCGTCAAGACCTGTACGAGTCGGAAGGAGAGCACCCCGTGCCGCCTTTCCAACCACTGCATCAGCACCGGCCGGAAGGCCTCCACGGTCCAAACACCGTATCGAGGCCTCTCCAGCCGGTCTGCCCAAACACACAACACCGCCCCCCCCCCCCCCGCGGTTGCGCGGCCCGACACCCACCGATACATGTCGGCGAGCATTTCCGCCATCAGTTCCCATGGGGGAGTCCCGGCCAACAGGCACGGCGCCTCCGTCGCCACAGTGCGGTACCCGCGGATGATCTTCACCACCATGACCTTCTGTGGACGCCACAGAAGGGCCCTAAGTCGGGCGGTCATGGATCCCGCCCACACTGGTGCGCCGTAGAGGGCCATCGACCGGATGACCCCCGCGTACAGCTGTCGACATGCCGCGCTCGGTCCACCCACATTCGGCATCAGCCATTGTAGGGCGGACGCCACGCCGACGAGCCGCGGGACGAGCCTACGGAAATGCTCGCGAAACCACCATCGCCCGTCGAGCACCAGGCCCAAGTACTTCATATGGGCCTGGATGCTGATCCCAACCGAATTGACGGTGATCGAGACGCCGATGGGAGGGTCCATATGGGGCCCATGGAACAAGAGGGCCTTCTTCTTGTCCAGGGCCACCCTCAACCCCAGCGCCTCGATCCGCCTGACGACCTCTTCGGTGCCTGAGGTCGCCAGGCTTACCGCCTCTTGTAGCGTCCCACCGCGGGCTGTGACGAGCGTGTCGTCGGCGTAACAAATCACGCCCAGCCCGGGTGGGAGGCTCCCCCGCAACGTCCAGTCGTAGCCGATGTTCCACAAGGTGGGTCCGAGGACCGACCCCTGTGGAACACCGCACGTCATGGGCGTTCGCACAACGTCCCCTACTCGGTTGGCGTAGAGGACGCTGCGCCCCTCCAAATAGTCTGCCACCAGCCGCCTCAGGTAAGCTGGCACTCTGTGGTAACGGAGCGCCTCCCTGACGCAGCTGAATGGCAGACTATTGAATGCGTTGGCGATGTCTAGGGACACCACCAACAGCACTCCCCCGCCGGTGACGGCCTCAGTCGCCACGGCCCTCAAGCGCAACAGGGCCTTGATCGTCGAACGACCCCTCCAAAATGTAAATAACTAGCTGACCCAACAGACATTGTTTTGTTCAAATAAAATAAAAGGAATTCTCTTTGACATCCACAGCAGCGCTACCTACCAATTGTGAATGTAGACCATTCTGGAATCCCCTTAAAAACACACAAAAAATTTCATCAACATCGGTCCAGTCGTTTAGAAGGAGCTCAGTGACATACACACGTTAACAAGAAAGATATAGAGTGTATCAGGTTATGGAGTAACTGGTCAAACGGGAGTTAGGCAATGGTGGTAGGAACCCATGAAAAAAATTTCAAGGAAAAATATCATTTCGTTAATGTTAAGAGACATGTAAAGTTTCAAATATTGTCATCGCTTTTTCGTGTAAATCTAATTGAAATGTATAAAGTCAGTGATACATAATCTTTTAGTATTGAAATTATCGTGAGATTGATACATATTATAATATATATAACGGAAAAACACGTTCTGAGATCGATTACGTCGACCCGGGTTGCGAGTTAGTATGGGACAAATCTTACGAGTTAATTTAGAACCACTTCCTGTCGTTAGATTAGGTTGAAATTTGGTTTACTTACGTACCTTCGGTGACAATTCAATAATATGTTACCATGAAGCTGGTCTCAAGATGGCGTCGGAAGTTAAAACCGTTGAGTTTGGACTCGTTTGAATAGTCTTGACAAGCAGCATTTAAATAAAAGCATTTTTTTTAATTAATATTTTTATTTAACCAAATTTGAAATACCTTACCTTATTTAATATCATAAGAAGTATCCCAATATCTTTATAACTCAATAACCGCTACGAATACTCAAGGGTATAATGATTAAAATAGAAATCGGCCGCCACTGTAATCCTTATTGATTGATGACCATCCCGCGTCCGATAAAGCTGGATATTTCCCATTTTTTTGGGAAATCTCCGTTAAACAGGGGGGCGGTAGAATAAAGAGGTCGCATTTGATGAATTATGTTGACTTTTATATGAAATATTATTGGGATGGAATATATTAATTTTTCGTGGAGTTATTTTATGCAAAGGAATAAAGTAACATTCTCTCCGAATTCGTTAAGACCTTAGAATAATAACGTATAGAAGGTAAATGCGCGCACAAAATATGAAGCATTTAAATTTGAGCCTAATGGAGCTTACGCCGGACGGTTCCGTAGTGTACAAGGTCACTGTAATGCACATACGTACGCAACTCTTAAAAAATAAATAGGTAATTATGACGGTTTGTGCATTCAAATGGTGTCACAACACATTTGAAAAACATGGAAATCTTATTTTATACATTACTTTTAAAAGTATTTCGACAATTTATGTTAATAAAAACAGAATTTGGTGTCATAATTTGTATAGTGTTGTGCGTGTGTAATCGCCTGCGCGCATGTAGTATCTTTGGCTTCATGTTTTTGATCTCTTTAAGTACCGACACTATCCTTTGTACGTTATTATTCTAAGGTTAAGATGAAGTTTTTCTTGATGATCAAGTTATTTTCTACTCCGTGTGGTGACTGAGTGAAAATACTATTCAACCTGAATGAAATACAGATAATATTTTAACAATATCGAGCCCAATAATCTTATATCTTTAAACGAACAATTCTTGTAGGTATATATATATATATATATATATATATTCAGGATTTCGGAAACGGCTCCAACGATTTTGTTGAAACTTGGCATACTAGAGGATTCGGATCCAAAAAATCGATCTAGCTAGGTTTTATTTATAGAAAATGTTGTTTTGTCCATGTTTTTAGCAAAATAAACAATGACATTAAATTTTAAAAGAATATGACAGGAAGGTGACAGGTTTTAATTTTGGTATTTTTTTCAATCAAACAGCGTCGGTTTCGAAACTCGGTGTTATTATTATTCTCTTTTTGTAATTTTTATAAATTTTTCATTATTTATTTTTTATTTTTTAGTAATATATATCTAAATAAATTCGATAAAAATATGCCGAGCGAAGCTCGGTCAATCAGATATTGGGACTTATGTGGGCTGAGATAGTGAGATGAAGTTATTTTCTTTATTGTTTATATTGATATATTTCACTTTCATTAGATAATATTCCACTTCTTCATAATACTCAATATATTCCTTATTAATAATAATAGTCCATCGGTAAGCTAAATTATTTCCCTTAGAATAATAACGTATAGAAGGATAGTGTTGGTACTTCGAACGTTCGAAACATGAATCTAAAAATACTACATGCGCGCAGACGATTATTTTATGATAATCACTAAACTTACTCTGTATAACATTACCTACATAGAATACCATAAAAATATTCACACGAAACAAAGGAATAAACTTAGAATAATAACGCATAGAAGGTAAGTTCGGACACAAAAAGTGAAGCATTTTAATTGGAGCCTAATGGAGCTTACGGCGGAACCGTTCCATAATGTACAAGGTCATTGTACTGCACGTACGTACGCAACTCTTAAAAAATAAATAGGTAATTATGACGGTTTGTGCATTCAAATGGTGTCACAACACATTTGAAAAACTTAAAAAGGTTTTTAACATTACTTTTATAATTATATCGACGATTTATGTTAATAGAAACAAAATTTGATTTCATAATTTGTATAGTGGTGTGCGTGTGTACGTGTGTAATCGTCTGCGCGCATGTAGTATTTTTAGATTCATGTTTCGAACGTTCGAAGTAGCGACACTATCCTTCTATACGTTATTATTCTAAGGTAATAAAATATTTTTGTGGTCCCGCCAAAATTCAAGAAGGTTCGATTATTTTAAAATTGGAATACATTGAAATTATGAATAGCTAAATATTTATTTTGAATATCGTATGAGAATTTGTTGACACACAAACATATATATACCTCGATATTCCAAATTTAAATCAAATTCATTCGTCCCAATAATTGTTCATTGTCAAGTAAAAATTTATTACCAGCAAAAAAAAATACTAAGGTCAGTTCTGTTTATGCTTATCACCTGCCAAAATTTAAATAATAATACGATGACACTGCACATTGCCTACAAAGACTGACCGATAGAATACAAAGCAATGTTTTCTTTCACTCAAGGGCATATTCAAATAGGGTCCCTTTCTTCCTTTAGAACAGTTCTCACGGGTCAAGCCGTGACCTCTCAAAAGTTCGCGTAGAATTTATAATTAATGTTCTTATATTGTCAGTATTCGCGGATAATGGTCATAGAATTTATGTGCAAGTGAATAGAAAAGTTGAATTTCTTGAATATTGATCAGCCGTTGAGAAGTGACCGCTTTGAGACCTGACCTTCCGGTTTGTTGCTATTTTTTTAAAGTAGCAATGATAAATGATTTATAGAGCCGTTACAAACTTAAAGGTCATTTTCTAGTTGTTTTAACCCTTAATAATTAAAAATATCCTTTTGGTCACGTCGTCAATGTGTGTTCTTAAATTCTTCAGAACGAAGTATTCTTATTAAAATTACTTTTCTATAATTATGGGAATTGATATATGTTCTTATATGACGATGAATATATGATTCAGTAATGATGGACTATTTGCGATATATATCGAATAATGATAGATTGTTCACTATAAAATATGTTGGTACCTATGAATATTACCACCACTGACTACGCCCCGCCGCCCTAGTGCGGGGCTTTTAAAGAAATCTTATCTACTTAGAATAATAACGTATAGAAGGTAATTTCACGCACAAAAAGTGAGGCATTTCAATTGGAGCCTAATGGAGCTTACACCGGAACCGTTCCGTAATGTACAAGTCATCACAGTACTTCACGAACGTACGCAACTCTTAAAAAATAAATAGGTAATTATGACGGTTTGTGCATTCAAATGGTGTCACAACACATTTGAAAAATATAAAAAGATTATTAACATTAGTTTTAAAGGTAATTCGACGATTTATGTTAATAAAAACAAAATTTAATTTCATAATTTGTGTAGTGGTGTGCGTGTGTACGTGTGTAATCGTCTGCGCGCCATTAGTATTTTTAGATTCAAATTTTGAAAGTTCAAAGTATTGACACTATCCTTCTATACGTTATTATTCTAAGCTTATCTAATACAATGCAAAATAACTATAAGGTACACACGAAGTATATAAAATACGAATGCTTTCATTGGATATTCATGTTTTTTTTAAAACGCCTATAAAAATTACGGTTTAGATGATGGCGAAATCAAACTTTGCAATTGCTGAATTTATACAAAATCAAGTGAACCTAGAAAGAATATAAATTATACAGCCAAATAGATGGCGGGAAGATCATAAAAATGAAAAAAAAAAAACAATTTAAACGTTTCCATGGATAGTAGTTCGTCTTAACGATATAGATTATCTGTATATCACTCAAACTTGTGAACAACTGGCGTTCTAAAAGAAAGACGTACCAATTTACTATTATTGTTTTGTATCTATATCGAGCGTTATACAAACTTCGTATTTTACTAAAAAATCTGTCCCAAGCGAGCCATATTTAGTAATGCCAACGTTTATACGCGACACTTCATTAACACCCGCATAGTCTACAGTCGCTCCCTATAATATTTACCGTCGAACAAATCACTGAAGCCAACGAAAATAAATAAAACCTATAATGAAAAAAACTCATTCCGTACAATTAAAAAAGCTAGCGTTATTTAGATTTCCATAAATACTCTGCGCTCCACTACCGTTTTTGAGATATATCTTCCTGAATATTTTTTTAAAATTCCAAACGCGTCTACGGGACGCATCACGATATCGAAGTCTTGTCGATTTTATATATCGATAATAATATTTTTAAACGGTTTTATTTAGCTTACTCCGTTTGTTTTTTCTTTTTTGGGTCAAATTTAGTAATTGAACTTTCACCCTCTTTCTGACAACCGATTGATCTGAAATTTGGTATGCGCCTTTGGTTTTGGTGACAAAACAATTATGTATACTAAAATTTATTGTAAATTCAAGATGGCTGCCGCTACAAAATGGCGGACAATCTATTTTTTGTTCAATCCCATCAATATGGGTATCAAATGAAAGGACTTGATACGTAGAATACAGTGCATTATACAAATTCAAAATCTAAGATGACCGCCGCTACAAAATGGTGAACAACCTATTTGTTTTTTATATCATTAATATGAGTATTAAATGACAAGTAAAATACAGTGCTCTATACAAAATCAATTTAAAAACTAAAAACTTAAAAATAAAAAAGGAAGAACATTTTTTAGTAAGCACGTCAAATATCTACAATCGTCAATTAAAATGTTCGTTTTGTAGTGACCCACGATTTTATTTTTACTGTTTGTTTACAATAAAACCGTTTAACTTTTTTTTTCCTATTTTTATTACAAGCTTTTATTTAGTTTCACCTGTTCCGCTGTCTGTAATCAAATCTTGCAAGTTAAATTTGATCCACTTTCTCATTGAGCTGAAATGTTGCATGCATGTAGAAATCGGATAACAATGCAATTTTATTGTAACATAGAGGTTATCTGATTATGGACCTGGAAGCTGGCCATAGGAACTCCGTAATTAAATGACGCAACCCCATCGAGTTTGGGCTCATTTGATTCGTCTTTACCAGTACTTTGATACTATATGGTAACCAGAGTCTGATGGTGGACCTGGATTTATAACTTTTTAGTTCATTTTATTAAAAAACTAGCAATCCGCCCTCGCTTCGCTTCGGTTATAGGTTATAGGTTATAGTCGTTTTACCCGCGTAGTTCCCGTTTCCGTGGGAATACCGGGATAAAATATAGCCTAGTTTACGCCCTGATATTATAGCTTTCCATTGGTGAAAGAATTTTTGAAATCGGTCCAACCGTTTTGAAGATTACCCGGAACAAACAGACAGACAGACAAAAATTTTTTAATTGCTATTTTAGGCATAGGTGTCGTGCAAATAACCGTGTGAGCATGAAAAAAGCCTATTACTTTGACATTACAAACAGACACTCCAATTTTATTTATTGGTATAGATAGTATAAACTTGTTTTTAAAAGGTTTTTTCTGTAATTTATTTCTTGTTAGATAACTTTAAGTTAGTAATGATAACAATTTAAGTACTTCTTTACTAATATTATAAATGCGAAAGTCAGTTTGTTTGTTTGTTACACTTTCACGCTTAAACCACTGAACTGATTTCAAAAATTCTTTCTCCAATGGAAACCTATAATGTCAGGCAGTAATATAGGCTATATTTTAACCCAGTATTTCCACGGGAACGGGAACTACGCGAGTAAGGCGACGAAAAACGAAGCGAGGTCGGGTTGCTAGCAGTGGCGGCTGTACCTTAAGTGCGCTCGTGCGCTGAACCACCGATTCAAAAGATTTATTAATTACAATATTAGTTCCTCTTTATATTTTAAATTACTATATTATTATTTATTCTTTAAACATACAAAAACATATAACAAATAAAATTTCAAATTATGACGAAACAATTTAAACGCTTTACTAAACTATTAAAACTTATTTGCCCTGTAAAAAAAATCTCGTGCGCTGAGGCGAGCACACGGGGACTGCTAATACAACTTGTATTAGTTATGAGTCACGCCTGGCGCGTGAGACAAAAGATAGTTCATAGAAATATAGCGAAAAATGAGTCTGCTCGAGCGCTGCACGGGCGAACCGAACATTACCGCGAGCACTCGACTTTCGACGAAATTTGCCTGACGGCGACGACATATGTAGATATAGTTTCAATGTATCCTGTGACGCGTTAAATATTGTTTGTTTACATTAAGTAATTGTTTTTTTTTATTTTTTTGGTCTTAGTTCTATTTTATACTTCGTGTACCGTGTGTGGTGTGAGTGTAAATGAGCCTAGCATGATAAAACTTTTCAAAATAAACTTGATTTAAAATTGGCGGGACCGCCAAGATCCTCGATAAATTTATAAATATTTTTTGAAGTATGAAAACTGAAAAGCAAATAAAACCACATGTTTCTTCACATGTATACCTAAAAAATTTTATGAGCTCGAAAATAATAAAAAATGTATTTTTTTTTATAAATTGTTTTTTCGTTGCAATTTCTGATCTTAATACTTAGTGAGCAAGTAAAGTACACCACCACTTTGTTGACCCACCAGCCGCCACTGGTTGCTAGTATTATTTATATACATAAGTACTTTTTTATTTTATACAGGATATTTATTAAGTTTTAGAAAATGATCATAACTTCAGTCAATTATTGACAGTATTATTTATTATTTAAATGTTTTAAATGATGTAAAATTAACAAGTCCCAGCAATATAATGAGTGGGGTAATTTTAATTGATTAATAAAAAAATGGGTGCGTGTACTTATGTACGCGCGTGAGAAGTTATACTTCTTTGGCATCATTAAAATATATATATATATAATTATTAAAAACCAAATTTAGAGAATAATCTAAATAAAAAAAAATAAAAAAAGAAAAAAAATATATAAATAAAAAAAAAAGAAAAAAAATACTAAAAAAAAAAAAAGAAAAAAAAAACAGTGATCAGAGGTGACGAGCATACCAACATGCGCGACTAATATCGAGGTTCAATTTCTATTTTGTTGGTAGCTTTTTTTTCGAGACTTAATGAGCGGTTAAGCAGACAACTTCATAGTGTTAATTTTGTGTCACATAATTAAAATTTCACTCTCATCATTTTTTCATAACGCGCCTAAAGAAGTATAACTTCAATTATATATCTTCAGAATTTATACGCAAAGTAATAACACATTTTTTTTGTTGTTTTTATTTAGCGGCAATCAGCTTAAATAAATAAAAATAGATGAACACGCTGAGTTTCTTGCTGCATTTTCTTCTTACGGTCGGGTTCTGATCCAGTGGTAATTTAAAGTAAAACAAAAAATGACAGTATGTAAGTGCCGCGTGTATGTAAGCCCGCGGAGTTTCTGCATAATAAATGATTTAAACTATAACCCCATTCTGGCAATAATCTCGCGTTACATTTTGCTATACAAATTATCAATTTATTCATATCTTTAGTTTCTTTATAGTCATTGTTCGTCAGTAAGGCAAATCTTCGCCTTCGACAATGCAATGGTCACATTTTTAATAGTAAGTAACTCTTATCATTTTGATGAAAAACGATAACATTTCTAAAGCACTTTTATATCATATTCACTATATGCCAACAGTTCGTCCGCATCACAATACATGAAATGCAATCAAAATGATTAAATATAGTACATGATACAAGACCATCGCATGATGCTTTCAAGTTCCCGCCAAAACTCCGAATTAATATCATAGATATATTAGGTTAATATCATAGATATATTAATAGGTCCCATTCTATCGATATCTTCTTCTTCTTTTTTTGTCTTGGCAATCAGCTATTAATACAAACCATTTTTGCCAGTGTCGAGTTATAATTTTCATTTCAAATTATCAATTTCTTCATGTCAGTAATGGTCCGTCAGTAAGTCAAAGTGTCGCCTCCAACAGTGTAATGGCCACTGTTAGGGGTATCTTCTGAGAATTTTGGTGGAAACAAAAAGGTATGTATAGCAGTTTTATATCATATTCACTACACCTCAGCAGTTTTGCCACTATATATTACATAAAATGCCATCAAAATTATTTAATATAACACGTTAAACACTAAGATATTGAATATAATACAAGAACACCACATGACACACCCAGATTCCCGCCAAAATCCTATCGATATCGATAACGGTTAAGTGCGAGTACGTTCCAACTCATTGTATTTATTTGTATTTAAAATCCTCGCCTAAGAATGTGTCGACATAAATCGTATGAACGCGACATTTCCGACAAATATGCGCTTTACTAACGACGTTTTGTTCTCAACTGTATTAATTTTTGATTGATTATTTGATTAATATAATAATTGTTTAAATTTATTCATACCTATATATTTTTTTTTTTTAAATACCTATATTTATAATATAATAAAGTATTTATATTATCTCTATCCTCATTAGTGACAAATTAAATCTAATATTTATTCAATATAGGCTCTGTAGTGACGGATTAAGAATACAATTCACCACTCCATATCTTGCCCGTGGATGTCGTAAAAGATTACTATGAGATATAATATGCACATAACATCTGTGCCAGAGAAGGAAAACTGAAAATGAAATCCTATACCAAATTTGACCTACTGTACCAGCATGGTACAGTAGGTCAAATTGTCTGTCTGTCTGGTTTGCCGGGTAATCTTCAAAACGGCTGGACCGATTTGAAAAATTCTTTCACCAATGGAAAGCTATAATATCAGGGAGTAAACTAGGCTATATTTCGTCCCACTATTCCCACGGGAACGGGAACTAAGCAGGAAAGACTGAAACTGAAGCGAAGCGAGGGCGGGTTGCTAGTTTATAATACAAAGAAATATATAGCTGGATCAGGGATTCCGCAAGTGGTACTTTCATTTCAGCCTATATACGTCCCATTGGTGGGCTGGAGCCTCCTCCGCAATAGGAGGGAAATTTACCTTACTGTGCTGGTCAGACAGATTGGTATAGGGTTTTGTTTCGAGTTTTCCTTCTCTTGTATAGATGTTATATGCTTATTATATCCCTTAGTCGTCTTTTACGACACCCACGGGTAATATAGGAAGTGGTGAATTGTATTCTTACTCTGTCACCACACGGAAAAAAGCGGTACCTTATCAAGTGTTAACTACTAGTACAACTATCACAGCTCTCAACCACATTGGAGTGAAGGTAAAGAAGGGAAAGGAAAATGAAGGTACGGAAGGGAAGTGTAGATAAGGAGCAGAGAAAAAATCTGGAAAATAAGGGAAGACAAAAGTAAAGAAAGACAGGGAAGGAGAAGGGAAGGTAAGTATATGAATTAACTGAAATCGACAGCAGCGCCACCTACCGGGTCTGCCCGTGACCTCAGCTACGGCGGCACCATTCGCATGTGAAATACAAATAAAGATACTTTTTTGTTTGTGGGTGGGCTGCGGTCGGCGCGCCTCCGCACCACTCCGTCCGGGGCGACAGAGGGGCTTAAGCACGCAACTCCGCAACCCACCCGAAAACCACCTCGCCTTCGTCGTTGGACCGACCACCGGAGCAGTTACTTGTCGTCAGTGGTCGGCCCGACGGAATACCCCCTACGTGGGGTACCCTCCCATCGACTGACGTCCCTCCCTCGGGGAGGACGTCGGTCTTTCCTCACGCGGTCGGCCTCTCGGCGGGTGACGGACTAATCCCCGGTCACGTCACCCGCGGCCTCAGCTAGGGCGGCATGAGGCGCAGGTAGTTGCGCCTGCGCCGCCCCATTCGCCGGCGGCGGATCTCCTCATCGAGGCTGCGCTCCTCACGCAGACGATCCGCCGCCTAAAATAAAAGATACTAAGGATAAACCTTGTATTGCGGAGGTTTACATTCAGACAGATAGACAGACAAATTACATTCAGACTCATAATAATCATGATTTGTGGATTGCACAAAGTAGTTGGTAGGACCACACTGTTGCCAGTTGTCTGTCTACAGCTGCGGGCCGGTCCAGGGTAGTACCATACTCTCTCAAAAACATCCACGTCCGAGTAGTAGCAATTTGTTACTGCGCTTCGTTCGGTGAGCGAGAGAGTTTTGCTTGTAATGAGTTTTGGTAATGCCTTTAGTTTTATCGAAGCTCATTGCACGCATTCACACTCCCTTCACTTTCTTCACAGTAGGCAGTGGCGTGGCAAAGGTCCATGAGCGGCAGCAACACTTACCATCAGGTGTACTGTTTGCTCGTTTGCCACCGTTTGCAATAAAAAAAAAAGTTTTGTCCTGCATGAAATTCGAACCCGTTACACCGGCACGGTAGGTTGACATCCACTTTGCCAACAGCCCAGTCAATTCGCAAATCCGTTAACTTTCAAATTGCTACGTCTTAGTTATCACACTTAGCTATCACTTAGTTATCACTTTAGTTTAATGTGTGTATGTATAGTACTGTACTGTACTAGGTATCGTCGTTGTCTCAGCTCGTACATGTCCCACTGCTGGGCTCCATCTCCACAATAAGAAGGAAGTGGACCTACTAGATATATATTTCTCTTATTACGGATTATCCAAGTGGGTGTTGAAAAATTAACTAAGGGATAAGGAAGTAACATCGACGCAAGAGAAGAAAACTAGAAACGAAACCCTATTCGAATACGTTTGACCAGCGTGAAATTTTAGGGCAAATTCCCTTGTATTTTGGAGAAAACCCAAATGCAACAGAGACATAGATATGAGTTGAGACGAAAGAAATCAAATTTGGATTTTTTTCTGGACTTAATAGTAATTCTGGGCTAAATAGATCACTATTTAGACGTTCTATCTTGACAAGCTCAATTGGTATTAATCCTACAAATTACTAACTATTTAAACGATTGTATTTTCCTTAATAAATGTACAGTTTTAAATTAATCCAACGTTTAGAATGAAGTGAAAATTGCGATCAAAGAACATACAAACCAAATTAACATAAGCGCGTAAAAAAACAATACAAATCAATAAATCTATACCAATAAATAATATTGGAGTGTCTGTTTGTAATGTCAAAATAATAGACTTTTCATGCTCACACGGTTATTTGCACGACACCTATGCCTAAAATACAGATTAAAAAATTTTTGTCTGTCTGTCTGTCTGTTTGCTCCGGGTAATCTTCAAAACGGCTAGAACAATTTCAAAAATTCTTTCACCAATGGAAAGCTATAATATCAGCGCGTAAACTAGGCTATATTTTATCCTGGTATTCCCACGAGAACGGGCACTACGCGGGTAAAACCACTAAAACCGAAGCGAAGCGAGGGCGGATTGCTAGTACGCAATATAATAGTTGCTTAGGCTCTTTTCCTCCCAAACATTTCGTAAAACAAAATTTCGAAAACATTCCATAAAAATTTTCACTTCAAACATGAAATAATTTATCCATTCGCCTGTACTAGCAGATCCCAGAATAGCATCTCTCATCTCAATGTCTGCGGCTTGCATGACGTCAGACCGCGCCATTGGCTCCCACCTTTAACCCCACCCATACAAAAAATATTCCCCCATTAAACTGAAAGAGCTCCGGCCATATAGACGTTAATGTGGCCGTGTTATCTTACAAAAAAAATATAATAAAGTTTTACTAATAGACATACAGATAATGTTTGAAGCGTGACTTTTGTATGCGGTTTGGTTTTTGAACAAACTTATTTCAGGGTTTATATTTTTATTGAAATGAAAACTTCTAAGATACTGTGCACTTTATTTTTAACAGATTTCAAAAAAGAGAACGTTCTCAATTCGACTGTGTTTTTTTTTCCTATCTACGTCAGAAGACCATATCGTTTCCAGGTGAAATGGATGAATCCTGCTACGGTGTAAAACAATTCCTCAGGGCAATCCCTAAATATCCGATAGAGTACACAGAGTGACCCAAAGGCTCTCCATCGCTTCAGTGACTCCAACCTGTCTGTAAGATTAGGATCCCTGACAATTCGAATAGCACGCCTTTGCAGGGAATCCAGTGGGTCTAGCTGATATTTGGGCGCACCGGCCCAGAGATGTGAGCAGTAGGTACTCCACATGAGGACAAACTTGTGCTTTGTATAACGCATCATCATCATCATCGCAGCCCACATACGTCCCACTGTTGGGCTCGGGCCTCCTTCAAAATGAAAGGGAATTTGACCTACTACATCATGCTGGTCAAACATGTTGGTACAGGGTTTCATTTCGAGTTTTCCTTCTTTGCACAGATATTATGTGCATATTATATCCCTTAGCCGTCTTTTGCGACATCCACGGGTAAGATAGGAATATATAGTATTACCTAAAATTTAAGAGTCGTTAGTCAAAATAAGTTTTCCAATTCTATAAAATATCCAAAGAAACAGTTTATTAAAATCAATATTAATTTAATATTTATCAATATTTAATATCATATTCATCAATTCAATATACCTAATATGAATTAAAATTAATATTAAATGGAAAAATAAACTAGATATATTCGATACTGGCAATAATAGATTCGTATTATGATATCATTGTCGAAACAATAAAAAATGTATGCGTACCTACTTATGTAGCCATGTAAGAAGTTACACTTATTTGGCGTAACAGACCAAAAATCTTTCTAAAATTTTGTCTTTCCCGTTACGTTTATAGAAAAAACGACACATAACATAAATAAAGGTATTTAATACATTGAAAATCTTATTATAACGCATTATATAGTTGACATTAGTGATAGGATGTGCCTGCACCGTAAAAAATATGATTAGCTAACTTCAGGGTGTCGATTTTGTTGGGTCGACCACTAAAGTCAAGGAATTCTGCACTGGTGGTCGGCCTAACGACGAAGGCGACGTGCTATATGAGTGGATTACGGGTGTGCGTGCTTACGCCCCCTGTCACCCCGGACGGAGCCGGGCGAGGAGGGCGCCGACTGTAACCCAACCCCAAAAAAAAAGGGTGTCGATTTTGCGTGACATGATTGAAAAAATTTACTCATCATTTTTTGCCAAACGCGCTAAAATAAACTATAACTTCAATAAGAAAAAGAAATACAAATTGATATCATTTAAACAGCCGACATTTAAACTCGTATAATGGATACCGAGTACTGCAATACTCATTCCGTATTATCTGAATGTTAGTGATATTTCCACGAGAGCTGTTAGAGATAACTTATCTTATCTTAAAACGTTCGGCTGCTGTACCAATACTGAAATATTTTTAGACATTAAAAATGTACCATGCCGTTATTATTTTACGTCTTATCTTCATTTCCGTAAATATTTTAGACGGCTCTCAAATTAAATGGAGCTAAATATTATTTATGTATAATTGTATCTATTTACGCGTAACGCTTACTACGACTTTGAACACTTATAAATCATGTATGATATTCCCCTTAAATATATAATTATTTATATTTTTGTTGTGAAACATCTATAGCCGCTCATAAAACCGATTGTTGGAGTATATGATATCGCATATGATAGTAAGTGTAGTTCCAACCAATTGTCACAGTAATACCGTCAGAGGCATCAAGTAGAAATATTATACACTCCTTTGCAAAAAAAAAAAAATGGATGGTTTTGATTTTTTCTACATTTTTGGTAATAATTTAGTTTTAGAGAGGTTTTAATGGCCAAACTATGTTACTGGCACTTAATAAAGAGTAATGAAAAAAGTTGATTCTAAATTTGAAAGTTTCGCATTTAAAAAAAGACGACTAAAAGCTTAGAATAATTATAACGTATAGAAGGTAAGTTCGCGCACAAAAAGTGAAGCATTTCAATTGAAGCCTAATTGAGCTTACGCCGGAACCGTTCCGTAATGTACAAGTCATTGTACAGCACGTACGTACGCAACTCTTAAAAAATAAATAGGTAATTATGACGGTTTGCGCATTCAAATGGTGTCATAACACATTTGAAAATCTTAAAAAGGTTTTTAACATTACTTTTAAAAGTATTTCGAAGATTTATGTTAATAAAAACAAAATTTGATTTCATAATTTGTATAGTGGTGTGCGTGTGTACGTGTGTAATCGTCAGCGCGCCATTAGTATTTTTAGATTCATGTTTCGAACGTTCGAAGTATTGACACTATCCTTCTATACGTTATTATTCTAAGACTAAAAGCTTCTATATAGGCTAACTACATCTGATGCCACCTGGTTAACAATTACGTAGTACTAGTAGTCCGTGTGGTTACGGAGTAAGAATACAATTCACCCAGTCTCTTACCCGTGGGTGTCGTAAAAGGCGACTAAGGGAAATATGCAAATAACATCTATGCAAGAGAAGAAAAACTCGATATAAAATCCTACTCCAACACGTCTGACCGTCGTAGTATAGTAGATCAATTTCTTTCCCATTGTAAAGAAGGCTCCAGGCTCAAGGTTTCAACAGTGGGACTTATATAGGCTGAGAAAAATCATTATCCTGCCAGTAAGTAAAATCATCAACCGCATTTTTAATGGTAACTTCTGGAAAACGAAAGCATTTATAAATCACTTTTATATCATAATATTCACTACATTCCAACACTGCCTCCGCATCATATTACATGAAATGTAATCAAAATTATTTCATATAATACTTTGAAACACGATATTGTGTATAATACAAGATTACCACCTATAGCTTGCACGTTCCCGCCAAAAAAATCATCATTTTTTATATTACACTAAAATAATTTTGGTTTTTAAAATGAGAGCAAAAGCTTAACGGTCACTATTATCAATACCATGGACAAAACAATAAATTATTGCCTTCCATTTTCAAATAAATGTGGAAAACTTATTGGTCACGGTGGGGGGAGACAAAAATATTCATTCACAAACCGTGCAAATATGTAGCCATAAATTATATTAGATTTAAAAATGGAACGCTAGTAGTTAGGGCTTAACTACACTGTAGTTTGCTATATTAAATATATATAGCTTCGCAGACAAAGCGTCGTTTTGAAGTGAAAACTCCTATAGGCATATTTGGATGCCGAGGCTCAAGGTAAATGGATCGGAGAATAATCAGACAGGCCGAACGCGTGAGCGTGACGGATGGTACCCGAAAAAGTATCCTGTCGAGCTAGCCACTGACATCAAGGCACTCGGTATAAGTGGTCAGCTCAGTGACGAAGGAGAGGAATTACGGTGGGTTATGAGGCTGTACGTCGTTCTTTCGCCACCGTCGACGTAACGGACAGCGTATGTCCAGACCATTTCCCGCCCATAAAAAAGACAGGTTTAGATGGGGAGTAAATTCATTTAATTTGTCATCAAAATGGTCACGTGACGTGTTAACACTAGCACTATATGTGCCGACAGATATTAAAACCAGATAAATCTTAAAAGTTTTAATTTATACATTTTTATTTAACAGCAAACAATTAAATAGCTATGTAATATAGCCAAAACGAAACTTCGTTTGTGTAGTTTTACGTTTTCATTTCTATCGCCAGTCTTTATTATTATTATTTTTTTATTGCAAACGGTGGCAAACGAGCAAAGAGTACACCTGATGGTAAGTGTTGCTGCCGCTCATGGACCTTTACAAGGCCGTGGCCTACCGCGAAGACAGTGAAGGGAGTGTGAATGCGTGCATTGAGGCTCGGTGATACCAAGGGCACTGATTACTTTTGTGTTCTTTTTGGGGTTCTATACCTAAAGGATAAAAACGGGACCCTATTACTATGACTTCACTGTCTGTCCGTCCGTCTGTCTGTTACCAGGTCGTATCTCAAGAACCACCATAGACTGTTGAAATTTATACAAATTATGTATTTCTGTTGCCTCTATAATAACAAATACTAAAAACAAATATTTAAGGGGGTTCCCATACAGCAAACGCGATTTTTATAGGTAATGTAGATCTGCCACGTTTTGTTAACACCCAAGCAAAGTGTACACCTACAAAGGTAGGATAAACATAATACATACTATAAGCAGAAATTGGACATAAATACTGACTTCGTTTACCTAAAAGGTAAAATTATGTTTAAATAATACGCCGATTTAGAAACATTCTTCATTGGTGCTCCGCTCCTATTGGACTTAACGTGATGATATATAGCCTTGCTCAATAAATGTGCTATTTAACACTAGAAGAATTTTTCAAATCAGATCAGTAGTTCCTGAGATTAGCGCGTTCAAACAAACAAACTCTTCAGCTTTATATATTAGTATAGAGTAGCATAGATATAGATAATTGTCAGTGTGACATCAACCTTAATCATGGATTTGATGCGTTCCGCTACATTGAACGCGGAGTGCGGGGATATATTGCAAATGTAACACAATTTAATGCTAACGTTAGCGACTCACATTTTTAAAAATAGAATAGATTTTTTCTTGTATTTTGCTAACATAACTAATATTTTTATCTTTATATATATATTTCTTGTGTACGTATATATCACTGAACTCCTAAACGGCTGGAACGATGTTGATGAAATTTTTTGTGCATGTTCAAGTGGATTCAAGAATGGTTTAGATTCACAATTGGACCCACTAAGTGGCGCTATTTGAACAAAATAACTTCTGTTGGGTCAGCTAGTACACAAACATATAAATGGATATCATCTTTATCATCTCAACTCTTATACGTCCTAAAGCTGGGCTCAAGTGCCCTCCACAATAGAAGGGAAATTGACCTACTATACCGTGATGGTCAGACAGTTTGATATAGGGTTTCTTATTGAGTTTTCCTTTTTTTAGCCAGATCACGGGCATGATAGAAGATGGTGAATATTATTAACAAATTTCATTAATCGCATTAAATTGTAACGTCCTCCCAATTTAAAATTAATTGTTTATTATCGAGTGCTGTCTTCTATATCTATACCAATAAATAAAATTGGAGTGTCTGTTTGTAATGTCAAAATAATAGGCTTTTTTCATGCACACTCGGTTATTTGCACGACACCTATGCCTAAAATACAGATTAAACATTTTTTGTCTGTCTGTGTGTCTGTCTGTTTGTTCCGGGTAATCTTCAAAACGGCTGGACCGGTTTCAAAAATTCTTTCACCGATGGAAAGCTATAGTATCGGCGCGTAAACTAGGCTATATTTTATCCTGGTATTCCCACGGGAACGGGAACTACGCGGGTAAAACGACTAAAACCGAAGCGAAGCGAGGGCGGATTGCTAGTTGAAAATATAAATAATTACTGTAGACTAACTTTTCTGTTCAGAAATCAATAAAACAACATAAGGCGAATAATAAAACCGTGGTCTTAATCAGCAATTACAAAAAAGGAAACATTAAAATATGAAGAACATTTATGTATTTATTTACCTAACTCACAGAGACCAAGTACGGAACTTGGTAACTTGATACCCGTTGAGGAAGGGAGGTTGATAGCACGTGCAACTTCCTCTAAGGACACTTGAGACCACTTCCACTGACCGTATGTTTGCCTCGTTAATTGTGACCATAGAGAAAAAAATCAGAGTTAATTGCTCTATAAATTTAACATGTTTAATCTGTATGTAATAGTTTATGGTATGGGAGTTTCGGCGCGAATTTGAAGATGTCATGTTAAGCTCTTGTATTATATTCATTTTTTTAGTGTTTTATAGTGTTATATTGAATAATTTTGCTGATATTTTATGTAATATAATATAATTAAGGTGCTGAACTGTGGTGAATGTGATATAAGAGTGGTTTATGTGTATTTTCATATTCAACCGGAATTCCCAGAGAAATCATCTAATTAGGTTTTCAGCGCCTAATTAATGATAACGACTTGACTTACTGACGGACAATGACTATAAATAAGTTATACAATATGAAGAAGTAAATAATATGTAAATAAAATTGTATCAGACTTGGCTGTATGGGCTTTGATCCTTTTGCCTGTCCGTATGGACAAACAGAAAAAAAAAAAGTTTATGGTATGACCACAATAGTGATTTACTTGTGTTTTATGTTCTGCCAAAATGCCTAGACTATAATTATTGATTTGGTTTTCAACGCCCAAATAATGATAACAACTTACTAACAGGCTATAATTATTAATAAGCTACCCAATATGAAGAAGTTTTAAATAATATGTGAAGAATATTGTAAAGACTTGATTGTTGTACCTAGCGTTGTCAGGCATTCGGATATAGCCAGACATAGTTAGGCTTTTTAATTGTGTGTCCGGCAAAAATAATCGGTGTCCGGCTTGTCCGGCTGTTATTAGGCTTTTTACATTTCGCAAACGAGCCAGCGCCGAGCGTGGCTGAGCGCAGGCGAGTCGACTGTTGTCATAATAATTCAAAATTCATTTTACATACATTTGTCGTACCTAATAATACTAAAACACAAAATCCTCAATAATGTAGGGTATCTGGCCTTTCTAACTAAATGTCTGGCCAAACTGGCTGGTCTGTCCGGCTATTAAGTTTGACGATCTGGCAACCCTAATTGTACCCCTTTGCCTATCTGAATGAACAAACAGAACAAATAAAGTATAACAGATACTATCCACTTTTACATATAAATAATATAATTTTGGAGTGTGTCTGTGAACTCAAGAGTTGCACTTATGACTGTACCGACCAACAAGATCTTGAAACATCGAAAGGCAGCATTACCGACCATCAAGATTTAGAGGATTTAATTTACTAAAGGAAAGCTTTCAGAAAACTCTAAAGACTTCTTCGAGGCCTTTTACTTGGAAATTGGCGAAAATGCTCCTACAGTGCAGCAGAAGCCAAAAAGGAAGAAAAATAAATATAATTTTGGCGGGCAAATGAAAATGTCATGTGGCACTCCTAAATTATGTTCAGTTCTTCAGTATCCGTGTGGTGTAAGAATACAATTCACCATTCACTATCTTGCCCGTGGATGTCGTAAAAGACGACTAAGGGGTGTAATAAGCATATAACATCTGTGCAAAAGAAGGAAAATTTGGTACAATTCCTTTCCAACACGTCTGACCAGCGTGGAATACTACTATTCCACCATTGACCTACGTCCCTTCCCCCCTTCCCCTCCCTTTATGGCGGAGACCTGAGCCCAACAGTGGGACATTTATAGGTTGAAATAATGATGATGATTGGATAATTTTGCTGATATTTTATGTAATGTAATACAGAGAAAATGCTAGTGTAGTGAATGTAATGTATCACGTGGTTTACGTGTATTTTCATGTTCTGTCGAAAGTCCTTGTAGGATCGTTAATTTCAGCCTCGACGAGGCGATCCGCCACCGGCGACTGGGGCGGCGTAGGCGCGAATACCTGCGCCTCATGCCGCCCTAGCCGCGGGTGACGTGACCGGGGAGTTAGTCCGTCACCCGCCGAGAGACCGACCGCGTGAGGAAAGACCGACGTCCTCCTCGAGGGGGGGACGTCGGTCGATGGGAGGGTACCCCAAGTAGGGGGTATTCCGTCGGGCCGACCATTGATGACAAGTAACCCTGCTCCGGTGGTCGGCCCAACGACGAAGGCGACGTGAATCGTGGGTGGGTTGCGGGAGTTGCCTGTTTACGCCCCTCTATCGCCCCGGACGGAGTGGTGCGAGGAACACGCCGACCGCAACCCAACCCAAAAAAAAAAAAAAAAGGATCATTAATTTAATTGCCCGCGCCCAATTAGTGGGCGATTTGACTTTCTGTTATTATGAATCGGCTATTCAATATAAAGTTTAATATTATACTATAAGTTATGAAGAAAATTGTGCAAGACTTATTTCAAGCTTTTTAAGTTAAGCTAAGCCTCAAGAATATTTATTGCAATCTTAAAATTATTGCTTTTTTTCTATCTGTATCATATACAAATGACCACCACCAAATAAATATCTTTCAATCTATACCTATTCTATACTAATATTATTAAGAGGAAAAGTTTGTATGTGTGTATGTTAGTAATGAATAAACTCAAAAACTACTGTGCCGATTTCAATAGTTCTTTCACCAATGGAAGGCTATAATATCAGGGAGTAATATAGGCTATATTTTATCCCAGTATTTCCACGGAAACGGCAACTATGCAGGTAAGGCGACTGAAACCGATGCGATGCGAGGGCGGATTGCCAGTCTATACCAATAAATAAAATTGGAGTGTCTGTTTGTAATGTCAAAATAATAGGCTTTTTTCATGCTCACACGGTTATTTGCACTATACATATGCCTAAAGACCACTTTATATTTTTTTTGTCTGTCTGTTTGTTCCGGTTAATCTTCAAAACGGCTGGACCGATTTAAAAAATTCTTTCACCAATGGAAAGCTATAATATCGGGGAGTAAACTACGCTATATTTTATCCCGGTATTCACACGGAAACGGGAACTCCCGTGTCATCCCGTTTAATACGCCAACACGTGCCACTCAAATACACAAATTACCCCTTGCGGCAGCGGCCAACGACTGTTAAACGACCCTAAGTGATAATGACCAAGAAGAAGATGAGTCAACTCCGATTTTATCACACGCCCAGGCATTATCAGCAGTTAATGATTTAAGACGCTATGTAACATCTTTGAATCAAAGCGAAGACTCAATTCGAAAATTAAATTACGTTGAAAATCTTGTAATTGCTAATGCCTCAAAATCTTTTTGTCAAACTAAAATTAGTGATTACTTTCATCATCATCATCATCATTGCAGCCCACATACGTCCCACTGTTGGGCTCGGGCCTCCTCCACAATGGCAGGGAATTTGACCTACTATACCATGCTGGTCAGACATGTTGGTATAGGATTTCATTTCGAGTTTTCCTTCTCTTGCACAGATGTTATGTGCACATTAAATCCCATAGTCGTCTTATACGACATCCACGGGCAAGATAGGGAGTGGTGAATTGTATTCTTACTCCGTCAC
Source organism: Lymantria dispar (assembly GCA_032191425.1). Taxonomy (NCBI): domain Eukaryota; kingdom Metazoa; phylum Arthropoda; class Insecta; order Lepidoptera; family Erebidae; genus Lymantria; species Lymantria dispar. The sequence continues at coordinate 8,515,831 of CM063452.1, read as the reverse complement.
CACACGGACAGTGATTACTTTAAGTAACGTAATAATAATAAACAGTTTTTTTTTTACATTTTAAATATTTTTACTTTTTAATATTTAAAAATGTATCTAGTAGTAAGTATATTAAATAAAGAAAATAAACAACATTTTATTTAGGTAATTTTTAAATATTAAATTCAATGCGTAGATATTCAAAATAATAATAGAATATAATAAATAATAATGGCACGTTTTTCCCTTTCCCGCATAATACGCTTTCCCGCCTAAGACGCGTTTTTGGTCGGGTCCCTGCGAAATAATCTTAATATGTGTTTAACATTTATGCAAGATAATGAAAACTCAATATAACCCTTTACAAATCCGTGTAACCATCGTGATTAGGGTTAACACCTTTTTTTTTCGGAATAATGTACGTTGCTTAGTGAATTTAGAAAATAAAATATGCATGTACTTTGAGTCCGAATAAAGTACGGATTGATATATGGTTTTCCCTTAAAAGATATTTTTTATTATATTTAGAGAATTTCAATAAATAATTATCACTGCTAAACAGCATCGTGACCAGACCGTTGACCAGACAGCATCAGAAGGAGTAGACCTGAGCCAACTGATCTGAGTCTATAACGTTTAGAATGTTATCTATCTATACTAATATTACAAAGAGGAAAGATTTGTTTGTTTGTTTGTATTGAATAGATGTCGGAACTACAGGACCGATTTCAAAAATTCTTTCACCAATGAAAGCTCAGGGAGTAACATAGGCTATATTGTATCATGGTATTCCTACGGCAACGGGAACTACGCGGGTAAGGCGACTGAAACCGAAGCGAAGCGAGGACGGGTTGCTAGTATTACTATAATATAATAATATTTATTTATTTCTCACCACAATACATATGTTTAAAAATACAAGTGATTTAGAGATAGAATACAGGATACATATTGTGCAAGACTGGTGCCTAAACTAGGCTTCACGCTTGTATTTCGGGACACCAGGTTTCTCCACCCACAAGTCATCCAAAAATTTTTTTATTTATATGACATAGTAAACAACAAAATATTACAAAGTAGTTAATCGGATTTAGCCTTTTTTTCTTAAACTATAAAAGGTTTCTAATAAGAATTTCAATGTTAATAAATGTATATCGAGACAAGTTTGTATATAAAAAAAAAATTGTATATGAAAACAAAAATGAAAATATTGTATATGAGAAAATTAAATCTAAAAATTGTATGTGCCTGTGTGTATGTTGGTATGTGTATGTATTGTATACTATATTGGCCAAACCAAGAAATGTATTGAGTGGAAATCTAACTAATGATATTTGGCACGAGAGTTCGATACTTAAACCATTAACTATCTGTATAATTTCAATAATTATTAATACTAATTATTCAAAAATATTTGCCTAACATATGCAGGTTCATTAAGCTTATAGATTTCGATGCGTCTACAATTAATTTAAAACCTTATGTCATAGTTAATAGATTTCAATTTCAAATACAGAATTTTTCATGTGATTTATACCAAAAACAAAACTAAAAATGAATTTGTGTTAATAAACAGCGCGCGAGGGTGGAAATGGGGTCGGGGGTGAGTTCCGCTATTAGTGTGTTTGAACATGTCTAATGGTTCCCCAAAAATTTAAGGGGGGTTAAAGGTTATGTCACATTACGAAAAGACGCATATGCTTCAGTTAGAATAGACTAAGTATTTATTAAATTTTACGTGTGGTGACGGAGTAAGAATACAATTCACCAACCCATCCCCCCCGCCCCCTCTCTTGCCCGTGGGTGTCGTAAAGGACGACTAAAGTATTTGGCAACCTTATAATAATAAGGTATAGAAGGTAAGTCCACGCACAAAAAATGAAGCATTTAAATTGGAGCCTAATGGTGCTTAGGCCGGATCGTTCTGTAGTGTACAAGGTAAGGCAACTCTTAAAAAATAAATAGGTAATTATAACGGTTTGTGCATTAAAATGGTGCCACAACACATTTGAAAAACATAAAAAGTGTATTAACATTACTTTTAAAAGTATTTCGACGATTTATGTTAATAAAAACAAAATTTGATTTAATTATTTGTTTAGTGCGCATGTAGTATTTTTGGCTTCATGTTTTTGATCGCTCGAAGTATCGACACTATTCTTCTATACGTTATTATTCTAAATCCGAAACTTTCTGAAGAAAACTTTTGAATTACATATGAACCTTATTTAACCACATTTCTAAAGTTAATATTTGGTCAGAATTATTTCAAAACATTGTATTAAGTATAGGTAACTAATTAAAAAAATTTGGAGCGTCCACGTTTCGCGTGAAGCCTTATGAATGGTGGTTAAAGACGGTTGGGTAGCGAGGGCTAAGAGGATTCCGTTTGACATTTAATACTATTGCGGTTCCAACTGTATTGATTGTCGGGTAACCAAGATATACTCATATAATAAGGAATTTCCACAAGTATTTAAAATATACCTCAGTGTCTGAAAACACAGGTCTACGACCAGTGTGTGTTACCAGTGATGACTTACGGCACAGAAACGTGGTCCCTAAATGTAGGACTCATAATAAGGCTGAAAGTAGCTCAGCGTGCTATGGAACGGGCTATGCTCGGGATATCTCTGCGAGATAGAATCCCAAATACGGAAACCCGCAGAAGAACGGGTGTAACCAGCATAACACAAAGAATTAGCACGCTAAAGTGGCAATGAGCTGACCACATCGCTCGACGAACCGACAACCGCTGGGGAAGAAAAGTTCTCGAGTGGCGACCACGTATTGGACAACGCAGTGTAGGACGCCCCCCCCCAACAGGTGGACCGACGACCTGGTGAAAGTTGTTGGGCGTCGTTGGATGCAGGCGGCACGGGCCCGCACTCTGTGGCGTAACATGAGGGAGGCCTACGTCCAGCACTGGACGGCGATAGGCTGAAATGATGATGATGATTGAAAACGTTCCGCCCGTGAGCATGATCGCAAAGTCTTTATGACAAATGAATTTTTGAATTATAATTCCGTTGCTGTGCAAATTTTATTTTGAAAATTTTATACATTTTATATCGATATTTACTCCACAACTTTATTTAAAATTTATACATGAATAATGATTTCCAACATTTTTCTTGTAAATTTTATCGTATTTGTATTTGATTTTTGATTACCCGAAGTTTCGAACACTGTACAGCATTTCTGTTCACAGGCGGACATTCTTACAAGAATCTTAAGATGTCCATTAATAATTATTATTATGGTCACTCTACTAAGAAGCCCACGAGCAAACGGAAGGCAAGTCACAAAAGACGGAAAACGAAATTGTAACTGAACTATTATAGAGATAGACGTCTTCAATATATGTTCCAGTTCAAGTCTGATATGGCTTCATTGTATAATCCGAATAGTTAATACTGGTCCTTTCTTTACAACTTAATTTTATACACCCTGTCTCAATGTTAGACAGAGTCACCTCAATGGAAGCAAATCGACCTCGTGTACTCATTATCATCATCATCGCAGCCCACATACGTCCCACTGTTGGGCTCGGGCCTCCTCCACAATGAAAGGGAATTTGACCTACTATACCGGGCAGACATGTTGGTACAGGGTTTTATTTCGAGATTTCCTTCTCTTGCACAGATCTTCATCATCGCAGCCCATATACGTCCCACTGTTGGGCTCGAGCCTCATCCACAATAGCAGGGAAATTGACCTTAGTATACCATGCTGGTCAGACAGGTTGGTATAGGGTTTCATTTCGAATTTTCCTTCTCTTACACAGGTAAGGGATATAATATGCACTTATGCGTTAGTCGATTTTTAGGACATCCACGGGCAAGATAAGGAGTGGTGAATTGTATTCTTACTCCGTCACCACACGGAAAGCCTAGTAACTCATTCTGCTCCTTCTTTTTTTTTAATGGAAGAAAATTGACTTAATATACTAATTCTTCAATTCACTATCTCCTCTTTTATCACTTGGTTTCCTTGGCCGTGGGTGTCCTAACAGACGATAAATCTATGAGACTGAAAACTCGACGTAAAACCCTATGCCAACACGTCTGATCAGCGCAATAGAGTAGGTCAGTTTCTCCGTGGCACAGGCCCGAGCCCAGGCTGAAATGATGATACCAATTCTATTAATTAAAATTACCTTCCGAATATGTTATTAGTGATATATGTACTTAGCATGTACCTAGTATTCGTGATATTATTGCTATTTTACTACTAGCATACTAATTTAATTTGCCTGCCGAATGAGATATTCGCGACTAATCTTATTGACGAAGAATTTAATATCAATCTAATGATTTTATTTCTCAGGTTTGCTCTTAGCTTTAAAGTCTGTTGACAAAACACATTGTTGCCTAATTCAGCATTGGCTACTCAATTATAATTAGATAGGAATTTTTGCCGGACATGACAACACGAGTAAAGAACTATTATCTATACCAATAAATAAAATTGGAGTGTCTGTTTGTAATGTCAAAATAATAGGCTTTTTTCATGCTCACACGGTTATTTGCATGACACCTATGCCTAAAATACAGATTAAAAATTTTTTTGTCTGTCTGTCTGTCTGTTTGTTCCGGGTAATCTTCGAAACGGCTGGACCGATTTCAAAAATTCTTTCACCAATGGAAAGCTATAACATCAGCGCGTAAACTAGGCTATATTTTAGCCCGGTATTTCCACGGGAACGGGAACTACGCGGGTAAAACGACTAAAACCGAAGCGAAGCGAGGGCGGGTTGCTAGTAGCATAATATATTGTCTATATTCTAGAACTTTCTCTGCATTATATAACACAGAATAATAAATATTGCCATATGTTTTTTTCACGTTCCCGTCAAAATTCCAATGTCCATATTATTTCAACTGCAGTTTACTGTTAACCGTTCTCAAAAAAAAAATATAACTAAATACACAATTAGCTATAAAATAACAATGGCATATCAATAGATTCCACAATACAGTACATTAATGACCATGTAATATGACCATAAAAAAATGGTCGCATGCCGTGGGTGGACATCATAAATCTGTCAACAAAAAAAAATAAAATGTCTGACCGCAGCTGTCAATAAGTATTGAGACGTCAAATTAACCGCCAATTAATTTTACCGCGCAACTGTACACAATTATATTTTATTGTGTAAGTGTTAAATGTTATTTTTGCTTGTTTTTCAATATTTTTGGTGTAATAATATATTTGTAATGTTACATAAAAGAGACATTGGTCATTAAGAGTACTGTCACGGTAGTTCCAAAGATTATTCGTGTGAAAGTAGTTTTGTATATTTGTATCAATTAATTTTATGGTCATTTATATGTAATTGTCGTGGAAAAAATTGAACATGTGGGTGGATGATACGTTTTATAATAAATAGACATAATTTATAATAACATGCAATAGTTTTTGACATTTTAAATTCATTGAATCTAAAAACTTGAGACAGGACCGTTTCAAATGGTATTCTCGTGGGGAGGCTTATGCCTAACAGTGGATGTCTATGGGCTGATGGATGGATGAATGGATGAAAAACTTGCCGTATACATAGTGAAAGTGTAGTAAGAATACAAACCACCACTCTTTTACCTCCGTAAAAGATGTTTAAATAATGTATAGATCATTATCATCATCCTACTGTTCCCATCCACCCAGTTTCCCATCCCAATCCCTAACTTGGAGTCGACAATATGTATTTTTCTATCATAGTACATATTCCAAAATTTACTGTCAATAGTTTTATGATCGGCCGCCTGACGTCACTCCTCCTTAGGAATGTAATTGTTTGACTGCATCAGATGGAGTTGACCCAAGTTTGTAAGCGTTGGTAGTATTCGTAGCAATCACCATACAGCAAGTAATATAAAGATTTCACAACGAAAGAAGTAGAACCCGTAACAAAATCTTCTGCCAAGAATTTTTAGTCTACGCTATGGTCTGGACCAGTGTCGGATTAAGGTAGCGCAGGGCCTGTAGCAAATTCTGTCGAGGGGTCCTTGATTTGCTTTAGGTTCTCAAGTTTAGGGTAATAAAACAAAACTGTTAAGGCATGCAAGATATTTTACGCTCAATTGATATTTTTTTAATTACAGTCAGGCGTTGGAGCGCGAGCTCCCCAGTTTGCGAGGCCCGTAGTATTTGCTACTCTCGCTATATGGCTAATCCGGCACTGGTCTGGACACACTTTGCCTTGACACCCTGAGTCCTTGACTGTGAATTGTATTCTTACTCCGTCACCAACAATATCATATTGGATAATAATAATTAGTTGAATCCTCTTGTGGCTATAGATATTATAAGATAACCGAAGATTTCATTACCAGGTCAGGTCATATACGTCCCACTGCTTAGTTCGAACCTCCTCCACATTAGAAGGATGTGTTTTTAACTAAAGTCATTCACGAAAAAATGATCATATTTTTGGTAATTGCCTATCTATATATATATATAAAAGAAAGTTGTGTTAGTTACACTATTTATAACTCAAGAACGGCTGTACCGATTTCTCTGAAAATTGGTGGGGAGGTAGCTTAGAACCAGAAGACGCACATAGGATACTTTTTATTCCATTCGACTGGGTTTCCGTGTGACGTGACATAGCACGTCAAAGAGAATACAAGTCACTATAAAGCGTGGTACTTATAACAAAAACGCTGGACTTTTGACGCGAATGTCAAAATGTCATGTAGCGCTTTTATATTTTTTTCATTATTTTAGTGTTTTACGGTGTTATATTGAATAATTTTCTTGATATTTTACGTAATATAATGTTGATAGAATGCTGATATATGGTGAATATGATATAATAGCGAATTGCGTGCATTTTCACATTCTGTCAAATTTCCCAGAAGAAGCTTGATTTGGCTATCAACACCAAATCAATGCTAACGACGGACAGCTTACGAAGACTAAAGACGTGACTAATTAATTAATTAATTATAATTCGACATTGGCACCAATAGCTCATATTATTGCAGCTCATTGCCATTAATCAAGAAGAAGAAGAAGAAGAACAAAAACGCTCTGACATGACAAAACGCAAATGACAGTTAAACGGCACTGAGTAAGTTTCGGTAATTTAGAAAATATATTTACGAAAAAATATGGCGGTACGAAGTTCGCCGGGTTGGCTAGTAAAAAAATAATTACAAATCTTATCTTCTATTGCATATAAAATATTACAGAAAAGCTTTTAACGAGAAACCGTTATCTTTATTAACAAACTTAGTATGATTTACAGAAAACCACATTGTAACATTTCGTTTGATTTGTGAATCGTAAAACATTTAAATTGAAATGTATTGAAAAAGTTTTAAGTTGTAATAAATTATCTCTTTACTGTTTTCTACTTTAATTATATTATCCTTCTTGAAACTGAAGATATGTTCTCAAAATTCTCACGATTTAGGTTACGGCCTAGTTTGAGAGTCGCAGCTTAATTTTAATAAAATAATGTTAATATAATCTTAGCCGTGTGGTGATGGAGTAAAAATACAATTCACCACTCCCTATTTTGCCCGTGGATGTCATATAAGACGACTAAGAGAATAATATGCATATAACATCTATGCAAGAGAAGGAAAACTCGAAACAAATCCCTATACTAACCTGACTGACCAGCATGGTATAGTAAGGCGAATTCCCCTCCAATTGTGAAGGAGGTTCGAGCCCAACAGTGGGACTTATATGAGCTGAAATGATGATGATAATGATGAATCTTAAGACCAATTTTTTTGATAAACAGCAATGTAAACAACAACTTGGTAAATAAACATATTATTATGTCTAAATATGACATTGACATAGCTACATATATAGTGTTAGCTTATTATTAGTAAGTCACCTGACCAAGTCGATCACGACTTACGTGAATTTACTCGCCATCTAAACCTCTCTATAGAAGCTTACACCTCAAAAATGAACTTATAAAACACGTTATATTGTAACTATTCGTAACCAAAATCTCAAAAGTAGATTGCGACAAAAGTGTATCTACTTACCTAATACCAATGACCCAATTCGAAATTCAAATCAATCCGATTCCAATAAGGGTGTTCGTATTTTGAATGCAGATTTTGTAATTGGAACACGTGCGTTCGAAACTTCTGTGTGACCCATTTCGTGGGAACCGTAGAACAGGTGTCTGTTCAAAAACCAAATGTTTTCGCTGACAACATACAAATCACGCATCAGGAAGTGAAAAAAAATGTCATGCCCAAAGATTGGCTAGCCGGTTTATTAGGGTAGCGATTTTAATTACCGGTGGGACTAGTGATTATTTATAATTTTGAGGTCCACTACTCAATGTTTTTGTATGGGAATTTTGTACTGATATTTTTACTATTTTCGCGACAAACTCATAAGTAGAATAGACTAAAACTTAGTAGTATTTCAATAACCCAAAGATAATAAATGTATTTTGTAAGTGGTCTAAGAAAAAAAAAGATTCAGCAGAATTCCTACCTATAAAGCCTTCTCTGCTCAAAGAGCAAAGAAGGCTTTATAGGTAGGTACCCTTCATAATAGCAAATTCTCGACATCTTGCAAGGCAGACATGTAGACGACCGTCCCAGTTTTCAAAAAAGAAAGGTAAAACATTGTCACAAACTTTATTTATGAAAATGTTTAGCTAAGTATTTTCTAATTAATTCAGTCTATTCTTTAAATGAGCTTTAAGAAGAGCAATTTTTTTACGGCAGGCAGTGACCTGGCTGTGCCTCTGGTATTGCAAATATGTATAAACGGTTGTAACAATGACTACGAGGCGTGCTGCTGCTGTTCGTTTGTCACCATAAGTAATAAAAAAAATTGTAACTGGATATTAAGAAAGTATTAATATTGTACGTTTAAAAAAAATATATACAATATGTTAATGCTATCCGTGTGATGACGGAGTAAGAATGCAATTCACCACCCCCCTGTCTTGGCCTTGGGTATCGTAAAAGACGACTAAGGGATATGATAAGCAGATAGCATCTATGCAATAGAAGTAAAACTGCAAATAAAACCTTATACCAACACGTTTGACCAGCCTGGTATAGTAGGTCAGTCTTTCTTCCACAAAGAAGATCAGAGCCCAACAGTTAGACGTATATATACATAGGTTGTGATGATAATTCAATAAGTTAATACTTTATATTCAGTTAATTTAAAAATCAATTGAAAGAAAACTAATTACCTTTTCATAATACGAGTTCCTTATAATATTATTATTGTAATGATGGTATTCCCTGTTATTCAAAACCACAATACCAACATAAGCAAATAACGATGCATCCACAATTGACTCTCAACTTTGAGCAAAATGCGAGTACAAAAACAGTTATTTCCTGGTTACTAGAGTGTATTGGTAGAAATGATGCGTCGCTTTCTCCCACGGGATCGTATTTATGTATACGGAGTGTTGCCGTATATTTTAAATATTTTAGTAGGCATGCCATTATCTACATTAGAATCCTTTGAATCTTATTTGTGAATAAGGTTATTCATTCGTCATTACTAGTGTTGCCCAAATGCAAGACCAAGACGAGACTTGGACCGGTCTTGGTCTTGGTCTTGCAACATCACACCTGGTCTCGTCTTGGTCTTGGTCTTGCGCATCCGAGTCTTGGTCTTGGTCTTGGTATTGCAGCAAGAGTCGCGCAAAGTCTTGCAAGTCTTGCAGTTGGAATAACGTAACAGTCATTTATCATGGCAATGAAAAATCCAACTAAATTAATCAAATAGCATCCTATCCTATCTATCCATCTGCTAGCCTATAGTTCACTATTGAATACAATACTTACCACTGGGAAAAATTACTCTTCTATTCCCCTGGTGTTCCATTAGACAGCGTTACTACTCTTATGACAGGACTTTCGACCCTATTTTCTTAAGACGTCACCACACGAGGCAGTTGATACAATAAATTTTATGTCATTTTATAATCAATGCGATATTTTTACAATTAATGCGATTGTTTATATTCCCCTTCAAGTTAAGTGGTATGTATCTATTGTATTTCCAGTTTAGTTACTGATACTCTGGATACTTGAAAAACCTGTTGCTCTATTGCCTATATAAATACTCTGGCCGCTGGATCCATGTAGCTCTTAATATATTATTTATTCAAGAACATATAAAACTGATTTAAAATTTTACGGTTTTAATACTTGTAAAATGTATGATATTCGTCGTCATCGTCACAGCTCATAAAAGTGCCACTGCTGGGCTTAAGCTTCCTTCCAGTAAGAGGAAAATTGATCTACTATACCACGCTGGTCAGACATGTTGATATAGGGTTTTCTTTCTAGTTTCACTTCTCTTGCACATATGTTATATACACAGGGTGTATCAGGTTATGGGACAACTGTTCGTGTATGTTGTCGTTCAACGGTCATAGATCATAATTAGAATGTATATCACACAAAAACAATATAACGTAAAAGTTATAGTGATTACAAAAATGTGTGTCTAAGAGTTTATGCCTTAAGGGTGTAGATTGTTGGCCTGAGATCTCGATTTCGAGCGACCGCAGCGCCAAAGTTTAATGTAACATCCGACGGGGCGGATGAATGACCTAGAGAGCGCGATTTTCAAAATGTTTTGCAACAAACGTTCCACGTTGAGAAATTGTTATTGAACTTGAATATTTACAGCATAACAATAACGTTGAATTTTTGGAAACTAGCTGTTGATTCTTTTAAATAGATTAATAAGAGTAGTTGAGACACAATTTTTATGTTTTTCTATCATTATGCTTAGATCTTTAAAACTACGCAACGGATTTTGATGCAGTTTTTTTTAATAAATAGAATGATTCTTAAGGAAGGTTTATATGTATAATACATGCATAATATAGTAGAGAAACGCTGATTAATTTAGAGGTTTCTAATGTGATGTCGTAAATAAGCACGTTTTTTTGCGCTTATATTGCAAACGTTGGCTGAACCCTACGAGATAGACCAAAATAATGTACTACAGTATTATCCATCTTAAAAATTTCAACAAAAAAGTCCACGATGGCATATGTCTATCTCTTAGGGATAACCCACCATAACCATTTTTTATCCTCTACTAAAAAATGATTATTTACTAAGTGATTTTATACAATACAGCATTAATCCTTATCCAATTAAGTACTTTAAATAAATTGTGCATTTATTATAGATCAATATGCTTTTTATAGTATGTAATTTAAGTGAATATTAGCGAAGATAGCGAGGGCGGGTTACTAGTTTATAATATAATATACAATCAAGAGCAGGTCCGGACTGACATTTTTGTATTCTACTTACCTAAAATTCCAACTATGTATTTATTTGTAATTTCACTACCAAAATTTATTCTAATTCGTAAAATATTCATTCAATAAAATAATTGCAAATTCAGTAGGAAGTGTGTTTATCTCTACGCAAGGAAATGTGCCTATTGCGTAAACTCAAATACTTACTTTTTGTTTACGATCACCTCGTCGATATCAAAAAAAACTCCTAGGGTTTTAAAAAAAATGTCAATAAATGAAACACAAGTATAAAAATGATTTATTTACTACACAATAACAAATATGAGTCGCCATTACTCGCTATCTCAAAAGCGTGCTAGGGTTGTACAAAAATTAGTAAATAATTCATTTATTTACTAATTTTAACAGAAGTTTGTAAATTATTAATATACTAATCAAAAGTATGTAATTAAACAATAACGAAATATGAGTTCAAAATTCTAATGTTTTTTCATTCGATTACGGATCAAGTTCTGATTTCTGCTAATTTGATGATAAAATCAATGGCTATCACAAAACCTATCAGAATGAAAACGTTACCAGCTGCCCGATTCACGTAAGTAATAAAAACCGTAGCGCAGTGACGTCACTTCGTTTTTTGCAAATTTAGCCCTTTTAACCGACTTAAAAAAAGGAGAATTCTCAATTCGCTGTATTTTTGAACCAATTTTTATGATTCTTTACACCAGGTAACTCAGAAATTGTATAGTAATTGAGCTATTGGAAGATTTATGACAATCCAAGACTAGATAAGTAAGTGCGTTTAAAACAGAAAACCAAAAGGCGATTTCTAAGTTCCTAAGTTAAAACGACTTTTGGACTGGCGTGTTTACGTGAATCGACTGGCTGGGTAGTTAAGTTACCTGTATCTTTCAAAATCATTAGGCGTTCTTCTCTTTCATAACACGTAAAGCTCTTTCTTTCCTCTCTTTCATAGCCTCTATGATACTGGGCGCGTCACGAATGGGCATGCTTCGTGACTGCCGAGGATCAACTAATTCTGGAAGTAGGCAATCGTAATAAAACCTAACTAATTTCATCTCCATTTTCTCCTCCCAAAATTTGTCGTCCTTTTCTATAATATAAACATTCATAGGTACATCAGCACCAAACCAGATGCCAGGCATGCAAACGTTTCTTTTAGTAATATGTATCTGTCCCTGAATTTGGAAATACCAGTTATGATTTTTATTTATGACATAACCCTTGGAAGCCTTGTCCTTAACCCAAAAGGTATGTTTGGCCATTGCTTCATCAAGAGTCATGCCAGCTAAAGAATGTGGGCACTTAATTTCAATTAAACCGTTTGCATAAATGCCATCTGGTGTAGTACCAAGAAATTCATATTGATCGTCGACGAACAAACCGCAACCTATACTAATATTCTCTTGAATTTCTAACTGTTTAATTGCGGTTTCTTCGTTTTCGATACCGTACCGTACAGCAGGCAAACTGGAGATATTACTACCATAAACGATTTTACGAACAAGAACAGCACAACTTGTGCTCTCTCGTTTTTTACAAACTTCCCCGAACGATGATGAGGTTAGTAATTTTCTCCTTGTACTCATCCACTCAGAACTACTTCTTTGCAAATGGGTCGACCTTTCAAGCTCCTCTCTTTCAGCACAAGACAACTTTAAATCGGCTAAAAAAGATGACTTGGCTTTCTCATATAATTCTGGACTCAGATCAGGTTTTTCGCAGTTTGGTCCATAGTGAGCGTCTTTCGATACAGCGCTGTGGCTCTTTTTCAATCTTAATTTAGGTTTAGCAATTAAACGGATTCTACGATTACAATTTTCCACTTTCGCGATCAAAGGGTTAGGACTAGATTTAAATATTACTTCATGAGTTTTACTATGAATCGATCCTGTATTAAAAGACACAACAGCAGCTGCGCATCGGCCCGCATAAGAACCACGGGAAGAATAATTTACACGCTTACCCCCTACTAATTTGGCAATCACTGCGTTAAAACTTTCAACTATATTACTTGTACAATTATGAATTAAACTTCTAGAATGATATGACAGTCTTTTACTTAAAATGTGTACCGCGTCCATTAATCCGCATCCAACAATTGCTGGAAGCAACCCAACAGGTTCTATTCGACGAGTATCAGGTCTACAGAAATACTCCTTGCAATATTGGTGATTACCAAATACGTGTTGTGAACCATTTAGGTTATCTTCACTAAGATTTTTTATTTTTACTTCGAGTGACTGATTTTGATCGCCCCAATATTTAATAGCGCATTTTACACCCGTTCTTAAACGCAAATACCTTTCTTTTAGGAATTTCCGCAATTCGCAAGGATACTTAGTGTCTTTCGACAGTTTCTCCAAGCTATTGCAGTAGTTTCGTAAAAGATGATTTTTGCATTCAATTTTCTCTACTGTTAAATTACCGTACGGTCGCGAATCTAATATTTTTTATAAGTACTGGAATCGCCGTCTGCTACAAATTTATTATAAATTACACCGTGATCAACAATGGAACGTTTAAACCCCTCAACTATTATGGTCGATTCCATACCGGTAGATGATCCCGAATAATTCTTGAAACAACGGTGTTCCGAGGGCTGACTGTCGTTCTTTGCGGCTCGTGCACAAACTACGCAGTATTTATTTTTAACTCCAAAAAACAATACTTTATTAGTTTTAATGCCAATTATCGCAGCTGCGGCGGACAAGGCGGAAAAATTCTTACCATAAGATCTCTTGCTCCAACAACCTTCAACAGCAACAGATATTAATGGTGTACCATTTTTATCAACACTACCTATAGACACTGCGTACTCCGCTTCTTCCTTGACAGCTTCTGCCATGGAATGTGCTGCTGTCTTTTCCCACCAATCGCAAACCGTATTATTAATTTCATTGTATAATGAAGGTGACATGATTGGTAGGGCTACTGCGGCAGTTAATGTTTTTAACTGATAGTAGCTCCCACCAGATGATATGATACCAGATACAATTTGATGATTCACTTCCATTCTGTCTTCTTTCTTTTCAATCAAACACACAGTAAATTTCATACTACACATACTACATTTCATGATGAGTTTTGAGTCCAGACCAACTTTTACTTCACCTATTATACTGAGGTAACTTAACTTACAATCCATTGGACCGTGGTCCCCTATGGCCTGAAGAGCTTTAAAAAAAAAAGAAACGCCTACAACTCTACGCCCAACTTCCAATTCATCCACCTTTCCCTCTTGGTCGTTTTCAATAACTAGTTCCTGTAAAGAAAGATAATGGCTTGATTTTTTTTATAAAAAATAATTAAAAATTTAAAAAAATGCAAAAGAATTAATACAATATTAGGTTCCTGATGAATAGAAATTATAATTTCTTTACGCATTAGCTATTGTTTTTTTATGACGTCACCTATTTGAACGTAAATTTTCTTTTGAGAAAGTAATTGAGAAGTATTTCGGTACTAAGGTGTTTGTCTCTCGATGAAAATAATAAATATTGCAAGAAAAAATCTATAGGTAGGTATTGAGATTTTGTCTTCGCCCATCACTAACTAAGTAGTTTGTTTATTTATGTAACAAGTCTACAAGAATTACGTATAACAACTTACCTCTATACAGCGCGTAGCATTGTTGCTCAGAGTCTCGGCCCCAAGGTTTTCTTTATTTTCAATACTGGAAATATTATTCATCAATATTATCCACTTTTTATTTATTTTGTACAACCCTAAGCCAGACGCTAGGCGCCTCGCGTCTGTTTGGCGGTATAGGTATGTCGACAAAGTTGCGCTGTCGCCTAACCTACTTCCACAATTTGATATTTAGACAATACTAGCCGACCCGGCGAACTCCGTATCGCCTTTTTTTTTTTAAATCCTATTATTTTGATATTACATACAGATACTTCAATTTTATTTATCAGTATAGATATGGATAATACAAACCAATATTTACATGTTATTGTAGGTATATGTCTGAATCGGGCGATCTAAATCATATGACATATTGTATTAGCTTTGTAATGTACCCTGTTCAAATACGATAATAAATAAGTAGGCCATCGTTTGTCGGTGTCATCGTTTTTTCGTGTAAATTGATTAAAATGTATAAAGCAATGATACTTAATCTACAACATATTCGTATTTTGTTAAATGTTCATTAAAATTTGAATAAATCAGTTTGCATAAGCAAGACAAATTTCGCTTTAACATAAATCAGCTGATCGGCCGATGACCGTTGATGAGTCGCCTTTGTACCTACGTAACCATTGAAAGGTTCGCGCAAATCTAATACCTATTTATACTGTCGAAATTTTACATGCTTACATATATCCTGTCTATACATACCATAAAATTTGCATAATGCATAAAATTTAAGGGTGTAGATCGTGAAAATCACAGAAAAGAGTGTTACGATTTTTCATATTTAACCTATTTACATATGATTGATATCAATGATAATTTGTATATATTACAATCAAAGACCAATAAGTATGTTCATGCTTATATTAAATACTTAAACCTAATAGTTGTTATATAATAAACGTCAATAAACGCACAAAATTGAGTAAAAATGCAAAAACATGACTTCGTATTTTTCAGATTTAACCCCATAAATCAACACAAATTGATAAAAAGAAACACTTTTTGAATACTGAAGAAACCAATAAGTATAGCTGTATACTTCTTTTTATACCTTTACAAACAAAGACTTCCTCTTTTAAAGCCCTAAAATCTAGATATATTTTAAGGTAAATTTTTCATACACAAATGTATGGGATAAAACGTTCGTTTTATTCGTGCTATCTCGGTGGTCAGTTCGGCAGTTCCTTTCTGTAAGTGAACGCGACACCACGCTTGTCGGCTGCAGACAGCAGAATTACGTATTGTGAATTTGTGTTTTTTGTAAAAAACTGTAAGTATAACATTTTTATAATTAATTTATTTTCAGTTAGTAGAAAGTATCGATATAATGAATGTCTGAAAGAAAACCATGATGGAACTAGATATAAATCGTAAAAAATACAATATCTACACTAATAGGTATTATAAAGAGGAAAGATTTGGATTTTTGTATGTAACGAATAAACTCAAAAAGTACTGGACCGATTTTAATAATTCTTTTATCATTCGAAAGCTACATTATCACTGAGTAACATAGGCTATTTTTTTCGCAGGACTGATTGAATTTGAGTGTCATGCCAGGGAAAAGAAAGTTTTGTACGCATTATAAAAATATGAAAGCCAAAAGATCTCGGAATAAAATGTAAGTTCCTCCCTACTTATTTATTATCGCATTTGAACAGGGTACATTACAAAGCTAATACAATATGTCATATGATTTAGATCGCCCGATTCAGACATATACCTACAATAACATGTAAATATTGGTTTGTATTATCTATATCTATACTGATAAATAAAATTGAAGTATCTGTATGTAATATCAAAATAATAGGATTTAAAAAAAAAAAAGGCGATACGGAGTTCGCCGGGTCGGCTAGTATTGTCTAAATATTAAATTGTGGAAGTAGGTTAGGCGACAGCGCAACTTTGTCGACATACCTATACCGCCAAACAGACGCGAGGCGCCTAGCGTCTGGCTTAGGGTTGTACAAAATAAATAAAAAGTGGATAATATTGATGAATAATATTTCCAGTATTGAAAATAAAGAAAACCTTGGGGCCGAGACTCTGAGCAACAATGCTACGCGCTGTATAGAGGTAAGTTGTTATACGTAATTCTTGTAGACTTGTTACATAAATAAACAAACTACTTAGTTAGTGATGGGCGAAGACAAAATCTCAATACCTACCTATAGATTTTTTCTTGCAATATTTATTATTTTCATCGAGAGACAAACACCTTAGTACCGAAATACTTCTCAATTACTTTCTCAAAAGAAAATTTACGTTCAAATAGGTGACCTCATAAAAAAACAATACCTAATGCGTAAAGTCGCGGGTAAAATAGGGGGTGATGAATTATATTCTTACTCCGTCACTACACGGCAAGTCAAATCAGTCTTGAGATATCCATCTATTGGCCAATCGATTCCCAATGTTGGTGTTGGCTTTTCAGAATTACTCTTCGGAAAGTCTTAAGGACAAAAATATACGGTATTTTTGTCCTTAAGCCTGGAGACGAGAGTGCTCTTGCCCATTATACATATCTATATATCCGTTTATTCATTAGCCCAACGACGTTCACTGTTGGACATAGGTATATGCCTACAATTAATCTACATAAATGTCCATGTAGGGACAGAGTACGATCACCATCAGGTAGTACATGAAGCGTTGCTCCCAGCGCTATTTTCACTCTGCCACGACTCACCCCAATTCACTAGTGGTTGGAGCGATAAACTACGTCCCCTCAAAAATATCCGCGATCCGACGTCCTCGTCATCTTCTTGAAGAAGAGGATGACGCTATTACGATCGCCCAAGAAAGGGCCTACGCACCTCGCGCAGCGATAACAAATAAAACTCCAGGTATCGGCCTCGCCGTCGAGGTCGAAAACTGCGCCGCGTAAAAGTCATTAACTCAAGTCGCTCAAGTACGCTCAAGTCTTGCAGGGCCAGTCTTGGTCTTGGTCTTGCAAAAATTAAGCGGTCTTGGTCTTGGTCTCGGTATCGCATTTCTCGCAAGACCAAGACCAAGACCGCAAGACCAAGACTTTTTTGGGCAACACTAGTCATTACATTTCAACATTCCGATATTGACGACTTTATATACTCAGAATTAGAAAAAAAGTGTGTGTGTGTACTTATGTACGCACGTAAGAACGTACAAAGACGTATATTGCTATAATATAAATAAGTTTTCTAAGAGTTCTGGTGATCCCTTTGTCGGTTTTTAATAGTCCTACGGGAAAGAAAGTATTAGTGAGGAATTGAATTCCTAACCCGTCATCATACAAAGAATTACCGATTAGGTTGTGGCATATCTAATCATTTTTGAAGCAAAAACTTCTTTAGCGGCTTTGTGTTTTTTTTTGAGATGGGTAATGGTAAATGTTAAACTCGTGTCAGCATATGTGTGCAATACAATCTAATTAGACTTATACAGACAAATTAGACAGAAAATATTTTGCATGTTTTATTAATTAAAAAAAAAGCATTATTTCATGATGCAATTGATTCCAATAAGAATAAATTAAAGGCGCTAAATTATATGCAATATTTTTAGTATTTTTCAAAATCACTGTACCAACGCAAAGAAAAAAACAGGATAATAATAATGTATAAAAGAAAGATTAAATTCGAAATTCAAATATCAATGCCAACCAGCCTGTACCAACACCGCTGTCAATAAGTATGCGGATTATCCACAGGTGGTTCCGCCCCTCGGAATTCCGTACTTTTTGTCCGAATACCAGAACGTTCTCCCATGTAAGGATTTCCGACACCAAAATAACTTTGTTTAAATTGTTCATTTGCATTAATAATAAGCTTAACGATAATTATCTTTGTTTGAATTTCATGAATATTCTATTGTTATTTACAGACAAATAATTAAATTGCAAAGGATATTGTAACATTTTGAATTTTTAATCAAATTATCGCGTTGTATAATAATTGTAGAAAAAGGCATCCGTGATCCATGGTGGTTCTTGAATTGAATACGAAAACATACAAAGTAGGCAAATAATTTTAGGCTGTGTTCTTTTTTATCCATTTAATTCAAATTACTTTTAATTAAAAAGGATAATAATTGACTTCACGAATGGCAGAATTGGTTAGTATACCGACCAGTGTTGTGTGATTTCAAGCAAGACAATATATTGTATGATCTACAAATTGTTGTTCCGTTCCTTTCTACACACAAAAATTACAGTCATAGTTTATAATTTGTGTTATTAATCGTGTTTGTAAAGTACCCGGCAATACAAGCTTTATTTTCTTAATACAGTGTATTGTCATATTTAGTAAGCGAATTATCGGATCAGAATTAGGGTTATGAGTTTCTAAGGAAAACGATAGTGAATTCTCGCTTGCTGTTTTCATAATATATTCCTATGGGAACGTCAGCATATGTGATTGTAAATAGTATTTATACTATTACAGTTAAGCGTTAATTAAGCTATAAATATTTTTTGAATGACGTGTGACACAAGCGAAGAAAAACTGAAAGAAGTAAGCAGCACTTCGTCGTCATTAGAAAAAAGAGCAAAACTGGTTAAGACTAATCCGTTCAGCCAAAACTTGATGGCTAAACTAATAGGCAATCCAGGATTTCGTCCTTCGAGCTCCGTCATTGGATAATAACCTCACCCGTCCCAAGGCGGTATAGGGTTTATCATTCAAGTCTTTCGTAGAACGTGGTGAGGATCAAGAGTATGTCAACAGAATTTCTCTCCGAAATAGAAGCCGGTATATCGAAATACGTAGGAGAATGGATGTAACCGACATAGCACGAAGAATCAGCACGCTTAAGGACACCCTCGCACTAAAGTCTAACTTTTTATTAGCTGCAGTAAAATGACGTTTCTAAATGTCATTCCGTAAAATAATGTTGACAGCCTAATCTCAATAGGGATGTGATTCAGTTCACAAAAGTTTACAGAATATCTAATCGTTCCATAGCTGACTCATAATGATCATACTAAATTCTATTTAATATTAATGTAAATAAAAGGCTGTATAAACGTTGATCCTTTTAGACATATACAAGATATAGGTAGACATACTCAAGAAAACGCTCTCTCAAGTTGGTAGTACTGGTTTTTGGTTACGGTGCTACGATGACGCTTGACCGCCATTTTGTTTGGGTTGTCATTCGCTCATTCGGCTTTATACTTCTGTTTTGAGTGCATGAATAACTTTGATTTGCCCACTGCGCGTTGTTTTTGTTATCATTATTGTTAAACTTATGTTACGTTGTGTTTGTTTTTCATTACCTGTTTTCGTTAATCGTGTTAGTTTTTTTTTGTTTGATACATTGAAGACATGGATGCTCTGCCGAGCACATCGCAAGATGGAGACACATTTTTATCTCCTAAGAAAAAAAGGCCACGTGTAGCTTTAAGTGCAACTGAAAAACTTTGGGTCCAAAACGTTTACAAATATGTGTTTGAAGTGAAATCTTCAGAATCAAACATTGAAGTTCCAAAAACAAGTGAATGCGTTAACAAGGTGGCTGAAGTCTTGGGGATATCCGTCCGCACAGTTTATTCCGTTTTAAAGGAGCACAAGGAGAACGACAGCGAATCACCAAAACCTCCCGAAAAAACGGGCCCAAAACTTACATTTAAAGATAAACTTGATGATTTCACATTCACTGCTATTAGACGAATTGTACATCAGTTCTTTCATAGAAATGAAATACTCACCATCACAAAAGTTAGTTTACACATGTCGTCACTCATCTTTTTATTATACGTTATGTATGTTTTCTCCCATCCCATGTGTAATCTTAACCAATTAGGTAATAACTTTAATCATTTTTAGGTGCTGCAAGTTGTAAATGATGACCCAGGATTGCCCAACTTCTCGAAAGACACATTGAGAAAAATTATGAAGCATCTTAATTTTGAATTCGCTACTCGATCACGCAAGAGTGTGCTTATTGATAGACAAGATATCATATCATGGCGCCAACGCTACCTGCGTTTAATTAAACAATATCGTAGGGAGGGAAAATACATATATTATCAAGACGAGACCTGGGTCAACGCTGGTACGTGTCAACTCTTAGTTTCTTCTATTTGTTCCCTTTTTGTTTTGATGTCGAAACTTATGATTCTTTTTTGTTCTTTTCAGGTCATACTACAAAAAAAACCTGGATTGACGGAAGTATTAAATCTTCTCGACAGGCATTTTTAGACGGCCTGACTACGGGATTAAAAAATCCTACAGGAAAGGGCAAACGACTCATAATTAGTCACATAGGCGGAGAAGAAGGCTTCCTGGTCGACGGACTTCTTATGTTTGAAGCAAAGAAAGGTACAGAAGACTACCATGATGAAATGAATGCGGAGTGTTTCGAGGATTGGTTCGGCGGTATTCTACCTAAACTCAAGCCGAATGCAGTAGTCGTAATGGACAATGCGCCCTATCACTCTCGGAAGATCGAAACAATCCCGAAGATGTCGTGGACGAAAGCACGAATTCAAGAGTGGCTGACTACTAAAAATATTGCGTTTGAACCAAATATGGTCAAGGCCACTCTCATAGATATTGTGAAACAACAAAATCATACTGAGAATTATACCGTAGACGAGATGGCTGCACAAAAAGGTATCACACTTTTAAGACTGCCCCCTTATCACTGTGAATTGAACCCCATTGAGTTGGTATGGGCGCAGGTAAAGAGTCACGTCGCAAACAATAATAAGACGTATAAAATGCAAGAAGTGAAAACTTTATTCCAAGAAGGAATCAAGAAAGTGACACCGGCTAAGTGGAGTGACTGTGTGTCTCACACTATTAAAGAGGAAGATAAAATGTGCCACCTCGATCATATTATAGATGAAGTGACAGATAGATTTGTTATTAGTGTGACCGAAAGCGACAGCGACAGTGATTTCGAAAAAGATTAATTAAATAACATTATTATGACGTTTTTGTTTCATTTTGAATGTACCTCCCTATACTTCCACTAAAAAAGATCAATCCTCCAGTATAGTAATAATAATAGGTTAAAAAAATACATTAAAACTTAATATTAAATCTCAAAAAAAAACCAAACTGATTGATTCACTCATTTAGCTACATCCCTATTTATTTTTCTTCAAAAACCGGCAACCCACAAAACGTCATTTTACTGCAGCTAATAAAAAGTTAGACTATAGGTGAACCGAGGACCTGATGAAAGTTGCTGGATGGTTGGTAGGCGACGACCGCGCTTTGTGGCGAAACATGAGGCAGGCAGTGGATGGCGATAGGCTGAACAATGATGATGGTGTATTATACTTTTCTTCATAACTTAGGGCACAATGTTACACTTCCCATCAAGTAGCTTATTCAAAATCACTGTCCGTCAGTAAGTCACGTTGTTATCATAATTTGGGCGCCAACAATCAAATTACGATTCCTCTGGGAATTTTGATAGAACACGGAAACCACTGTTGTATTGATATTCACTACACTTAAGCATTTTCTCTGTATTACATTAAATATCAGTAAAATTATTCCTAACACTTTCACGTTCCTGCCAAAATTTAAATAATAATATAATAATTATCTAAACTTGAAATATTAGTAGGTATATTGTCAACTGTAAAATCGATCAAACAGATGGCTTAATGGTTGAAATACCGACCTACCCCACTAGGATCATAGATTTGATTCTTACGCGGGACAATAGTTAGTGCGATCCACAAATTATTGTTCTAAGTGTAATTGGTGTACGTTATATATATGTTTATACAGTCTCCAGTAATACAAGGATTATTTCCTTAACGCTGGAAGTCTTTACAAAAAAGATACCAACATGTATTGTAAATCTTTGAACGTATCTAATCGCATACATCGCATTACAGTAATCCTGTCATTATCGAAATGCAAACGAGCCAGCACAGAAAAAAATCGGTTCGCTTCCCAACCCCATTCGATAACTGATGCGATTTTCTACCACTTGACAATTCGAAATTCGAATCGTAAAGACCACCAGTCTACCTAGGCCTACCTCGTACCCCTTTCATAGATTTTTCTAGAACACTAACAGGTAATGCTTTCCTTTCAAGAGATCATCGTATGATGGTGGTTTTATAATACGGGTTTTACAGCACTTATCGACACCCCGTTCCGATTTGTTACCCAATCTTTATTTGTGTTAAAATGTTTGAATTTAGAACGCGACATGTGATTATGGTCGATATGTTAGGTTTTTAAAATATTTATACATATCAAAAAAAAAATTTCTGGGCTATGACTTTATAAAGTACTGAATAATAATATATATTTTTAAATCAGAATGTTTTGTTAAACAAACACGAGTTTCTTTTAATTTACAATTTTTTTTTTGGAGATAATAGCTATCCAATCTTTACTTGTGTTAAAATGTTTGAATTTAGAACACGATGTGTGATTATGTCCGATGTGTTTGCTTTTTAAATTACCTATTTATAGCTATAAAAAAAAGATTTCTATCATCTATACCAATAAATAAAATTGGAGTGTCTGTTTGTAATGTCAAAATAATAGGCTTTTTTCATGCTCACACGGTTATTTGCATGACATCTATGCCTAAAATAGCAATTAAAAATTTTTGTCTGTCTGTTTGTTCCGGGTAATCTACAAAACGGCTGGACGGATTTCAAAAATTCTTTCACCAATGGAAAGATATAATATCAGGGCGTAAACTAGACTATATTTTATCCCGGTATTCCCACGGGAACGGGAACTACGCGGGTAAAACGACTATAACCTATAACCGAAGCGAAGGCGGGTTGCTAGTTCTCTATAAGACACTGAATAAGAATATAATTTTTATTATACGAAGGGTTTGTAAAACAAACACGAATTCCTTTTAATTTCATCATTCATGATCATCATTTCAGCCTATCGCCGTCCACTGCTGGACGTAGGCCTCCCTCATATTACGCCACAAAGAGCGGTCCTGTGCCGCCTACATCCAACGACGCCCAGCAACTTTCACTAGGTCAACGGTCCACCTAGTGGGGTCCTACACTGCGTCATCCGATACGTGGTCGCCACTCGAGAACCTTTCTTCCCCAGCGGTTCTCGGTTCGTCGAGCGATGTGGCCTGCCCATTGCCATTTCAGCGTGTTAAGTCTTCGTGCTATATCGGTTACACCCGTTCTTCTGCGGATTTCCGTATTTCGGATTCTATCTCGCAGAGAAATGACGAGCATAGCCCGTTCCATAGCACGCTTCCGACTTTGAGCTTTGTTATGAGACCTATATTTAGGGACCACGTTACTGTGCCGTAAGTCATCACTGGTAACACACACTGGTCGTAGACCTGTGTTTTCAGACACTGGGATATGTTGGACGTCCGACTTCCTTTAAATTTACAAAATTAATTTTAGTAAATAATAATTCTTGATTATTTTTCTTTTCAGTAGGTGAAATACGTTCCAGAATCCATACTATAAAAAGCGCGGGCAATAGTCACGTTGGGGCTACCAAATATTTGCTTATTATTTTTCACCAAATACACACAAAATCACCCTCAATCTAACCCCTACATGCTAAGAGGCGCGATGTTATAAATCTATAGGTAATCTAACGATTAGAGTGTTTAACAAACGTAGTAGGGAAGTAAGCCCTTCTTATCTTAACCCTTCGTTTGTGGAAACTTAAAATGTTAAAGTGTCTAGAGATAAGTTGTCTTACTAACAATCATTATTTTTTACAAAAAATGAAACCGCCTTTAATAAAGTAGACAAATTTATAGATATTTGTGCAGAACACTTAATTCACCATCCCCTTTCTTGGTAGTGGGTGTAATAAAAGACGACAAAGGGGTGTAATATGCAAATAATTTATATGCGAAATAAAACTCGAAAAAAAACTCTCTACCAACCTGTTGGATCAGTGATATAGCAGGTCAATTTTACATTATTTTTCTAAAGAAAGGTTTATGTTTGCGTTTAACGGTCTACATACAAATAATCATCGTCATCATTGCAGGTCATATACGTCCCACTGCTAGACTTGAACCTCCAAGGTGGAAAAGAAAATGATCTACTATACCACGCTGGTCAAACGTGTTATAAGATTTTATTTCATATTTTCCTTCTCTTCTACAACAGGTCTTTCTTTTACGACAGCCTTGTGCATGCATATTTATTCAATGTCAAAATTATACGTTTTGTTAATATAATACACTAAACGATAATACGTTCTATATGTAAGTATAATTAATTAGACTCGCTAAGTATTTGAACTGATGTTAGCTCGCTACTGGGTAAACTTTGAACCTTTGAAATGTGTACAATTAGTTAAGGCTTTCTGATAATTGATTGAATTACGCGATACATAGCGGATCTCCATTTTTATTTTTATTTTGAAATGGAAGGAAGGAAAGGGGACCCACCACTTTCTCACGGTAATCAATATACCGCACACCACAATAGAAGGAGTACGGGATAGGATTAAGGTTTTTGATTGGGCGTCACACAGCTTTGATTGGTCACACAGCTTTGATCGACGTCACACAGCCTTGATCGACGTTACACAGCTTTGATCGACGTCACACAGCCTTGATCGACGTTACACAGCTTTGATCGACGTCACACAGCCTTGATCGACATCACACAGCTTTGATCGACGTCACACAGCCTGGATCGACGTCACACAGCTTTGATCGACGTCACACAGCCTTGATCGATGTCACACAGCCTTGATCGACGTCACACAGCTTTGGTCGGTGTCACACAGCTTTATCACACAGCTTTGATCGGTGTTAGGACTAGGAAATAACGAGATCTTACCCTCATGTGATGAGCACCTTCCAGAACATCAACTTACAATTTTCCGCAGAATTTCGAATATTTACATATTTGCTTGCTGATGTTTACGCGAGTATTATACATTATATATAAAGCTACTTTTACGTATTTTATTGCATTTGTATCTGATTTTTGATTTGCCAACGTTTCGAACACTTTCCTGTCTAGCCTCAGTTCCCGTGGCCATGAACGATAAAGTATGACAGACTGACTGACTCAGTCCACCCGTGAACATGACCGCTGAAAAATGTTCAAAACGTCAGGAAATTAAATCAAATGCAAACCGCGACAAAATCCGTACAATTTGTTGTACTGTGTACTGGTTACAGTTTGTATCGTAAAATTTATTTATGCGGTCCACAAAGCTTGTTCAAATTAAATAATTTATTACCCATAAGTGCCATAATAGTATTTATATATTGTCTATTTCGAATTTTATTTTAAGTTATAGTAATACTTTACCGGTTTATAGTAATACTCTCCAGGGGTGACGGACTAATCCCCAGTCTAGTCACCCGCGGCCTTGGCTAAGGCGGCATCAGGTGCAAGTACTCGCGTCTGCTGCACCCGAGTCGTCGGCGGCGGACCGTGTCGCCGTAAAGAAGTTCTTCTTGCGCACGCTTCGCTGCCTCCTTCCATGAGATGACGGCCTCACAGAAGGCGGTGACCGCTTCCCAGTTCCTGACGCTGTCAAGCATCGCCTCGGGTGCCGCAGCCGCAAGTATCTGCGCCTGATGCCGCCCTAGCCCAACCCGGGTGACTGGACCCGGAATTTTAGTCTGTCTACCGTAGATAGGCCAACCGCGCGACGGTGACCGACGTCCTGGACGTCGAGAGGAGAGGGTGCCTATCAAGATATTCCGTCGCGCCGATCACTGAGAACAATTATGAGCCGTCCGGCGCGCGCTGTCTTTTCGCCACCCCGGACGAAATGGACGGTGTGTTCGCTGACCATGCATGATGTAGCACGCCCAAAAAAAAAACCCCTGGCAGGTTTTGGGGACAAAATACGACTGCGTGCGCCGCTTTCCTAGGACAGAAGACCTTAGTCCTTCGCTCTTTGGCCAGAGAAGCAATAACATCATCATTTCAGCCAATACACGTCCCACTTTTGGGCTCGGGCCTCTTCCATTGTGGGAGGGAAATAGACCTACTACACCACGCCGGCCAGGCGTGTTTGTATAGTATTTTGTTTCTAACTATCCTTCTCTTGCATATATGCATATTCTATGCTTTTACGACACCCACGGATAAGTGGGGGGCGGTGAATTATATTCTTACTCCCTCCCTCCCTTCTCCCTCCCTCCCTTCTCCCTCCTTAACCATAGTAGTCCTATGTGATCCTAACGCCGCGAAGATCCCAAATCCTTCACTAAAATTAGATAAAAATATAAAACAGAACATTGTCTCAAGTTCGAATGCATAGTGTATTTACTTCATTATTTGTCGACCGTAGTCTGGTTGTGTTGATAATTAGGGCCAGTATCGGGGTTCAATCCGGTAATTAACTGCACCTGTATCAAATATTTACCTGACGCAAAATCAATGGGTTGGGAGTGGAATGGGTTAATTAAAATCTGTCTGACATTTTGCCGTTTCAGTCTATCAGCCTTTTACATGCATTATTAAATATAGAGACTATAAGGCCATCGTACGGTGACAGAGTAAGAATACAATTCACCACCTCATTTCTTGCTGGTGGGTGTTGTAAATACAGACTAAGGGATATAATATACCGTAATACCCCGACTTACGCTACCCTGTTTTAGGCGAATTCAAATATACGTGGTTTTCTCTTTGAACGTTCAGGCCTTAGGCTTACTTTTTATTTATAAAATTTTAATTATTTTTATCTAACATTTTGACCGTATTCCTTTAAATTATATTCCTCTCTGAACTAGTCCCAAGTAACCTTTATTTTGTACATTTAATATGAACAAAATTAACTGCCGACTTACGCGAATTCGACTTACGCGATTATCGCTCGGTCCCACTTATCGCGTAGGTCCGGGGTATTACTGTACTTGAAAGTGGTACCAATAATAGCGTAAATTAGAAGCGCGAGATTTTCTTAGTATAGACATGTGATGAGGAGGGATGAAAGCGCATATGACAAGGAATTATCAACATGACGTGAAAATCTTAGGAGGCGTGAAAAAGATAAAAAGATTATGTGAATGAAGATATGGGATAATAGAAGCTAAATTGCCTTTTTACATTATTGGATGTAATCGTTGGATACAAGTGGCAGGATCATTCCGTGTGCCATTCTCATAGAAATGCTTATGTCCAACAGTGGACGGTGGACGTCTACGTGCTAATGGATGGGCGGATGGGTTAGTATAAACTTTTATTTTCCGTGTGGTGACGGAGTAAGAATACAATTCACCACTCCCTATCTTACCCGTGGATGTCGTAAGAAACGACTATAGGATATAATATGCACATAACATCTGAGCAAGAGAAGGAAAATTCGAAATAAAACCCTATACCAAAATGTCTCCCTAGCCGAGGCCGCGGGTGACCGGACCGGGATTTTAGTCCGCCACCCGCAGAGAGGCAACGGCCACCGACGTCCCGGGACAGAAACGTTGAGAGCTGTGGGTACCCGAAAGGGTATTCCATCGGGTCGACCACTGAGGACAAGGAACTCGGCATTTCGTCGCCCCGGACGGAACGGACCGCGCGTGCGCTTACCATAGCCCATCCATAAAAAAAAAATACATGTCTAACCAGCATGGTATAGTAGGTTAATTGCCCTCCCATTAAGGAGGAGGCCCGAGCCCAACATCGCAACAACAACAGCCGTGGGACGTATGTGGGCTGCGATGATGTTGATGACGAAACTTTTATTTCGAGTTTTCCATCTCTTGCACAGATCTTATATCCATATTGTATCTCGTAGTCTGCTCTTACGGCACTCACGGGCTATAGAATGACAGGTGAATTGTATTCTTACTCCGTCAACACACACAAAACCACAGTATAATCTATATTAAATCATAATTAGTTAATTCTGTAATGTAGAAAAATAATTTTAAAACTCATAAATGGTTTCCAATCAGTAAAGCTCGTTGTTGAAGGCAAGTCAAAGGGATTATCTGTCATCTATCGTGTACGGTATTATCCGCTATTATCCGATCAGACTCGCCATTGAACCATAGACTATAATAGAACGAACTTTGTGTATAGACATATTTGTCTATGCTTCCATAGTGAAGATATATAGGAAATCCATACGTTTATATACTGATTTCTGATATTTTCACAAGTATTATGTCTATACCAATAAATAAAATTAAAGCGTCTGTTTGTAATGCCAAAAATAGAAGGCTTTTAATCATCTTCACACGGTTATTTACACAATCATCATCATTTGCTTGCCCTCATGCATGCTAAGTAGGGTCGACACAATATGTTTTTACCTTCCATAGGCATCTCTGTCATCCATCCTATCTGCACTCTCTACTTTCATACGTATATCCTCATTCACATAATCCATCCACCTCTTTTTGGGTCTCCCACGATTCTTACGTCCATCTACAAATATATTGACAACCCTTGCACGGTACCTATGCTTAAAAACCAGTTTATTTCTTTTGTCTGTCTGTTTATTCCTAGTAATCTTCCAAACGGCAAGATCGAATTTGATAACGTTTTACTACCAGATAGATGTCTGTATAAGAAATTAATTAGGCTATATTTTAATCCGATATTTCTATGGGAACAGGCACTATGCGTACATTTCAGTACGCACCACAACACATTTCAGCTTTCATGGTCGGGGCAGGACTTTCCTCATACTATTATACGATTATAAATATTTATTTTCAGACCATCCATCATCATCGTCTCAGCTCATATATATCTCATTGCTGGGCTCGAACCTCCCCACACAATGGCAGAGAAAATGATCCACTTTACCACGCTGGACAAACGGGTTGGTAAAGGTTTTATGTCGAGCTTTCCATCTCTTTTTTTTTTGGGTTGACTATGATCAGCCCAATCGACACCTGGCTCTGTCCGAGCGAAAGAGAAGCAGCGTGCGGCCCCATAACCCACCGTAGCACCACCTCCACCATCGCCTTCGTCGTTGGGCCGACCACCGATGCCGAGTTCCTTGTCCTCTGAGGTCGGCCCGACGGAATACCCTGAGAGGGTACCCTCTCCTCTCGACATCCACGACGTCGGTCGCCACTGCACTGTCAGTCTCTGCGAGCAACGGACTAAAATCCCCGGTCTTATTCTTTTTTCGAGTTTTCCATCTCTAGCACAGATGTTATATGCGTATACCTATATATGTGTGTATAGGATATACGACATTCATGGTCATCCTACGGACTTTTAGGATCACCTCATAGGAAAGAAAGGTGTAACCATTGTATTTTTACTCTTATCGATAAATTAATTAAAAAGTTATGATATAAATAAGTTATTAAAATCCCTATTAAAAATTTCTATAAAAATGCATGTATAGTTATGAAGATATGTACATGCGCATGTATTGATGCGTAGATCAAAGACAGCGTGTAATGAGGGCGAGGGCTCCACTGTTTGATGTTCACAATCGTATACCGACACTCATCAACTAAATAGTTCTTAAACATTATTTAAGTTGGCTTTTAATTTGACATAACTCAAATATTTGTCATATTGTTGTAATTTTAATCATCATTTTCATCCCAGCTAATATAAGAATAGGTTGTATATGTCGTAAAAGATAACTATAGTCCATAAAATATAGCTTGATCTCTGTGACAGTTGTCACTAGTGCCGTCACGCATACGATGAAGTCGGTAGTTTTTATCGATAAAACACTTGTATTTTTATAATTGTGATTTTCTATTATAATTGAAATACAATCAATGAAAATCTTTTTGAATTTAAATCAAACAAAACTGCTTTTTCACTGTTTTAAATATTCGAAAGGAGTACAATCAAAGTCAGCGTCACTATTGTCATCAACGCTGGAGCGTTCCTGCTAGAACATTTATCATTTTTTGCCATAATAGGGACAGTTGTTAGATCAATCGATAAATTGCGACTGTTTTATTAATAAACATGTTTAGTTTATTGATCATAATGCGTACATAATATTATCATTTACTCTCAGATAAAAAGTAGTTTTTTTAATGTTTAATTAATTCAATATATGTACTTTATAATGTAACTGTAAACAATAATGTAACTGTCTGTTGTAATTGTAAACAAATGTTGAAAGTTTTACATAGGTACTATTTTGGGTTTATTTCTTTTATGAATAATTTAATGTAGATCGGTTATCGAGTTACGTATATCGACTGTCGAATCTCTTTTTTATTTTAAGTCCAGTATGACCTTGTACGTTCGTAAGCGTAATTTTTCTATAAAATGTTTTCTAAGTATTTCAGTACTTACGAGGTACATTTTAGGCATGTATATTAATATTTTTATATTTATAATATATTGCACTTCAATTGCAATAAAATTGGAATGAAAAGAATGAAGATATATGTGATACAAAATAAAAATATAAACATTTCGCTCGTTTAAACTTACTTCGTCGGTTTCGTTGACATCTGTCACAGAGATCAAGCTATATTTTATGGACTATAAGGAATAAGAAAGGATAGTATCTATGTAGGAAGAGCAAGTTTTCCGTGAGGTGACGAAGTAAAAATACAATTAACCACTCCATACATTGCCCGTGGATGTCGTAAGAGACGACTATGGGATATAATACCCGCGGGTGACTGGACCGGGGAATTAGTTCGTCACCCGCCGAGAGGCCGACCGCGTGAGGCAAGACCGATGCCTGCCCCGAGGGGGGGACGTCGGTTGATGGGAGGTTACTCCTCAAGGGGGTATTCCGTCGGGCCGACCACTGACGTCAAGTCACCCTGCTCCGGTCGGCCCAACGATGAAGGCGACGTGTCACGGGTGAGTTACGGGTGTGCGTGCTTACGCCCCTCTGTCGCCCCGGACGGAGTGCTGCGAGGAGTGCGCCGACGTAACCCACCCCCCCAAAACAAGGGATATAATAAGCATATAATATCTGTGCAAGAGAAGTAAAATTCGAAAAAAACCCTATGTCTACCTGTCTGACCAGTATGAATAAGGTCAATTGCCCACCTATTGTGGAGGAGGTTAAAGCCCAATAGTGGGACGTATATGAGCTGAAATGATGATGATAGAATGATGAAGAGAAGTAAAACTCGAAATGAAACCCTATACCAACTTATCTAACCAGTGTATCTATCTATCCTTCTATTGTGGAGGAGGCTCGAGCCCAGGGTTGGGACTTATAGGGGCTGTTATAATGATGATCGCATTTTAATATGATTTTGAAGTGAAACTTCTTTAGAATCGTTGTGATATCAAACTCGATGAAACGAAAAAGCCAGTCCATAGAGACACAAACACGTAAATGTATAAGATTCAGCCGGCGAGAGAATGAGATAAAGGATAAAACATAAATGATGAAGGATAAGGGATAATGGATGAAGGATGAAGAATAAAGGATAAAGGAGTTTCACTTCGGATAGGCGTACTTTGTACACACTCTTTTTTAATATTTATCTATCTATCTTTGGTTATCATATAACCAAAGATAGATAGATAAATATGGGGTGAGCTAAGGCTTTTGACGTATATCTTGTTTTCGTTTATTAGATTTTTAGATCAATATAATTATTACTAGCAGCGCCCTGCGGTTTTATCCGCATAGTTCCCCCACCCGCATGAATATCGCGGGTGACGTGACCGGGGAATTAGTCCGCTGAGAGGCCCACCGCGTGAGGAAAGACCGACGTCTCTCCCCCTCGGGGAGGACTAGGTTGCGGGAGAGCGTGCTAACGCCTCTCTGTCGCCCCGGACGGAGTGGTGAAAGGAGTGCGCCGACCGCAACCCACTCCCAAAAAAAAATCGTATGAATATCGAGATGGATTATATCATCGTCATCATCTTGACCGTGCCCAATAGTGGGACGTAAATAGACTGAGATATTGATGATTATTTTTCGACTCGTAAAAATACGAGTCAAAAGATTCAGTATTACTTAAAGAGAAGGAAAACTGCAAGAGAAGGAAATCTCGAAATGAAACCCTATACCAACATGTCTGACCAGCATGGTATAGTAGGTCAAATACCCTCTCATTGTGGAGGAGGCCCGATCCCAACAGTGGGACGTATGTGGGCTGCGATGATGATGATGATAATGATTACGATGATTAAAAGCCAAAATATAAAATAATCTTTATTTCAACTATTTTTGAATAAGATATGGCTTTTAAAAACTATAAATTTTACTTCAATCTCTGTTTTAAACATCTGTTTATCTTTCAAATGTGTTTCAATAAGATTTCAGAGCATCATATAGCAAGAAACTACGGTCTTGCTGAAAATCAATAGTGTGAGGGACCGAGGGAATGGGAGGGTGAGCTCCCTCCCTGCCTTTCACTCCCCGCGCGGTCAGCAAGTAGGCCTTGACATTGTTCTGGTCTTTAGGTCTTAACGAGTCAGGTCGCGAGGTAATTGACCATTGAACTAAATATTTATTATAGATTGCGTCTTATATTTGTAAAATATTATATTATTTTTCTTAATTCGTTTAAGTTTAATATAATTATTAGGCAAATGGCGTTGTAATTAATATAACAATGTACCACGCCGGTGTCTCGGGTTCGATTTCCACGTATGCACAAATTATTGTTCTGAGCCTGAATGTAATTTGTGTCCGTTAATTATATATTTGTAAAATCGCCCGTAATACAAGGTTTATTTCTTTAATGACAGATTCCTCTGTGGTGATGGAATAGGAATAAAGTTCACCATCCCCCTCTTTTACTCGTGAAAAGAGACTAAGGGATATGATATGCAGATGATATCTATGCAAAGAAGGAAATGTCGACATAAAACCCTATTCAAACACATGTAACGAGCCTGGCATAATAGGTAAATTTGCCTCCCATTGTGGAAGGGGTCTGAACTCAACAGTGAGACTTATACATATGTACTAAGATGACGGTGAAGATCCCTTTAAATATGAAAAAGAAATAGGTTAGATTATTAAGTCAACATTATCTATACCAATAAATAAAATTGGAGTGTCTGTTTGTAATGTTGAAATAATAGGCTTTTTTCATGCTCACACGGTTATTTGCACGACACCTATGCCTAAAACACAGATTAAAAATTTTTTTCCTGTTTCTCTGTCTGTCTGTTTGTTCCGGGTAATCTTCAAAACGGCTAAACTGATTTCAAAAATTCTTACACCAATGGAAAGCTATAACATCAGGGCGTAACCTAGGCTATATTTTATCCCGGTATTCCCACGTTAACGGGAACTACGCGGGTAAAACGACTAAAACCGAAGCGAAGCGAAGGCCGGTTGCTAGTAAATTAAATATGTTCGAAGTGCTTGCCGAAACTTTGAACCTAGTCATAACATTCATCATCATCTTAGGCCCATATACGTCCAACTGTTGGGCTTGGACCTCCTGCATTATGCGAGGAAAATTTACCTACTTATACCATGTTCGTTAGACGTTTTGTTATAGAGTTTTGTGCCCAAATTACTTTTCTTGCATTATATGCATATTACCCCTTAGTCGTGTTTAACGGCACCCAGGAGCAAGAGACGGGGTGGTGAATGGTATTCTTACTCCGTCACCTCACGGAAAATATATGTTATATTATGTTATTGTTTACCTTGTATAATTTCTTTCAAATTGCTATTCTTCTTGAGAACCAAATATAACCAAGCATACTAGACGTTGTTCTGTTCAAATAAAATAAAAGGAATTCTCCTTGAAATCATAGCAACATCATAGCAAATCGATAGCAACGCCACCTACTGGGACCAATTATTAATCTTAACCATTCTCGAACCCATGTGTATTCAACACACAAAAAAATTCATCAAAATCGGTCCAGTCGTCTAGGAGTTCAAGAGTTTTATAAATAGACTATATCCCACAGTCGTCTTTTACGACACCCAGGGGCAAGAGAGGGGGGTGGTGAATTGTATTCTTACTCCATCATCACACGGACCATATCCATCATTATCTGTCAATATTTATTTGTGCTTTAATTCTTGAAATTCACCATCACATCTCGCATAGCGCGCGCTTGCCTGCTGAATTTTTTGCTACCATTTTGAAGAAATTAAAATAATCTTGAGAAATATTACAGGCTTCGCTTTCTTCTTTAACTGCTGTAGATCTCTTACTAGGAAATCGGGCCTCCATTACAATACAAAGGAAAATAATTTACTACACGCCGACTAGAAGAACATACAGTTATGCTTAGAATTTTCCTTCTGTTTTAATGTTATTATGTGCTTAAATCCTTAGTCGTTTTTTTTACCACAGCCATAGGCAAGCAAATTTTAAAATATTAATGTTGATGTATCAATGTAAAATAACAGATAAGCAAGTTGCAAAACTTCCTGTCGTGTGGCCGATTGTCGCTCATAAGCTGCTGGAACAGCTAGCATATACACGCTCGGATCGCCTGCGCGAGGAGCGCAGCCTCGATGAGGCGATCCGCCGCCGGCGACTGGGGCGGCGTAGGCGCAAATACCTGCGCCTCATGCCGCCCTAGCCGAGGCCGCGGGCGACGTGACCGGGGATTAGTCCGTCACCCGCCGAGAGGCCGACCGCGTGAGGAAAGACCGACGTCCTCCCTTTACGTTGGTCGATGGGAGGGTACCCCAAGTAGGGGGTATTCCGTCGGGTCGACCACTGATGACAAGTAACCCTGCTCCAGTGGTCGGCCCAACGACAAAGGTGACGTGATGTTCCGGTGGGTTGCGGATGTTGCGTGCTATACGCCCCTCTGTCGCCCCGGACGGAGTGGTGCGAGGAGCGCGCCAACCGCAACCCACCCAACAAAAAAAAAAGAGCATATACACGGTGCGGGTGACTGGACTGGGAAATTAGTCCGTCACCCGCCGAGAGGCCGACGTTCCCGAACAGCGGGGGAACGTCGGTCGAGGAGAGGGTACTCCTCAAGGGGTATTCCGCCGGGTCGACCACTGACGTAAAGTCACCCTGCACCAGTGGTCGGCCCAACGACGAAGGCGACGTGTCACGGGTGGGTTACGTGCTCCGCGCCGCCCCTCCGTCGCCTCGTACGGAGCCAGGCGATGGGTACGCTGATCGTAAAAAAAAACATAAAAGATATGTCATCATGTCACCTGAGTTTTCTTGCCGGATTTTTCTCAACGTGGCCGTGTTCCGATCCGGTGGTAGTATACTAGATTGTTAGTTAGTTTTTAAATATAATTACTATTAATTTTAATGTTAAATAATTACTAACCATAAACAATACAATTTTTTTCATATAGAAACATTTTCTTCTTACACTGGTAATAAATTTTCAAAATGTGGGTCAATATTTAATAACTAATTTCTGTATCGGGTAGATAATTATAAATTTTCTGCAGTAACGATGACTTGTTGGATGTGAGACATCTTAGTCCACCCGTGACCATGAACGCTGTAAAGTGTTCGAAACGTCGGGTAATCAAAAATCAAATACAAACGCGATAAAAGCCGTAAAGTAATTTTATTTAAAACTAGCAATCCGCCCTCGCTTCGCTTCGGTTATAGGTTATAGTCGTTTTACCCACGTAGTTCCCGTTCCCGTGGGAATACCGGGATAAAATGTAGCCTAGTTTACGCCCTGATATTATAGCTTTCCATTGGTGAAAGAATTTTTGAAATTGGTCCAGCCGTTTTGAAGATTACCTGGAACAAACAGACAGACAGACAGACAAAAATTTTTTAATTGCTATTTTAGTCATAGGTGTCGTGCAAATAACCGTGTGAGCATGAAAAAAGCCTATTATTTTGACATTACAAACAGATACTCCAATTTTATTTATTGGTATAGATGTATAATACTCGCGTAAACATTAGAAATCAAAACATAAAAAATAAGTAAAAAATAGAAGGGTTGAAAAATATAAGTAAAATATAGAATCTTGATTTTATAGGCGTTTGGTGACAAAATAAGATTGCAATAGTCTACATTTCCTCCTCCACTATGAAAGGGAAATTGACGTTGGTCAGACGTATTGGTCTTTACAAATGTGTGGAGTTTTCCTTCTCTTGCATTGTTAATTTTCATATTATATCCCTTAGTCGTCTTTTACGACACCCATAGGCCACAGAAGGGGTGGTAATATTCTTACTCCATCACCACATGGTACTTAAATAAAACCTTTCAATTAAACTTTTATTCAACCAGTCTGGTTTTAACCAACCAGTCTAGGCAACGTGGTCATCATATCTTACTCTTATCCTAATTATTTGTGGTCGATGCAATATGTCCTCGCATTCCACACAGCCCTTTTAAACGTTATCTTTGTGGTCACTCCTTGTTTATCCATGTTATGCTTCACACCGTCCATCCATCTTTGGTATTGTCTTACCCCTAAAACCTTCAACATTCCTACTTAAACCTCTCCTCACAATATTGCATTCATCAGGTTATCACATGTCTAAAACTCGTTAAACGTTGACTCCTTAAGTTTTCTATCATTGGCGCATCTTTCAAACTTTCTCTAATATCATTATCTCAGCTTATATACGTCCCACTGCTGGGCTCGGACCTTT
This sequence comes from Lymantria dispar, assembly GCA_032191425.1. NCBI lineage: Eukaryota > Metazoa > Arthropoda > Insecta > Lepidoptera > Erebidae > Lymantria > Lymantria dispar. The sequence goes on along the minus strand of CM063452.1, from coordinate 8,478,570 downwards.
TCCACTATGGAAGGGAAATTGACCTACTATACCACGCTGGTTATACGTGTTGCCATAGGGTTTGTTTCGAGTTTTTCATCTCTTACATAGATGTTAAATGCATATTATATACTTTAGTAGTCTTTTACGACACCCACGGGCAACAGTGGGCTTATTGAATTGTATTCTTACCTCGTCACCACATGGAAATCCTCTAATATAATCATTCCTTATTTCATATTGCAATTTAAAGGAAGCTGGTATTCGACATTGGTACGTAAGATACGTAGTTTGAAAAAGATGTAATTTAATGGTAATCGAATTCTCCATACGAATTAAATTGGAAAATTTTATTCAAGAATTTCAAAGAATTTATAAATTTATGGAGGAAAATTGTAATTTTATATTTCCCAGGTGCGTCAGCCCTACGTATAAGTAATTACTTAGGGCGTGACCTCGCGTCATTGGCGGGGTCACGACTATGGAGCGTCACCATTGGTGCGTGCCACCTACTGTTTGACAACTTCAAAGGCATCTTCAGCTTCAGTAGACTATGTTATATTATCCAAACTTATATTTATTTCTAAACGGATAGGGCTGCTACGGTTAAAAGTAATAGTGAAATAAAAAACTCAGTCTTTACATATTTTATTAATAACAACACTTCTCATACTAATAATTGACATATACCTGGTCCTAAGGGGTCAACGATTACATTTCCAAGAAGTATTGATATCAGGTAAGCGGCCAGTGATAAAACTATTGCCAATAAGTTCTGCAATATGTACCATAAAAAGAGTACATGTTGAGTCCGCCTCAAGTAATTAGGAACAAGATAATGATTATAACTTCTCGAACTACATAAACATTGTGTCACAAGATATTTGTTAAAACAATGCTAAATATTATAAACACGAAAGTATGAGGATGTATGTGAGGATGTTTGTTGCTCTTTCACGCAAAAACTACTAAATGGATTCTGATGAAACTTCACAATAATATAGCTTACATATCAGAATAACACATAGGCTATAATTTATCTCGATATTCTCACGTGAAGGGGACCTGTGCGGGTGAAACATCAGGACGTTGCCAGTAATTTATGAAATTGTCATGCTTGAAATTTGAAACTAAGATACTCCGCATTTCGTCTAACATCACTACGCCATCCATCGACAGAGATAGAATTGACAACTTAAAAAGCACACACAAGTCAAACAAGACCTCGAAGAAATATTTAGGGCGCACGTTGCCTACAGCCGCGTTAGAAATATGAAGCTTTTTCAGAATTTCATCATCATCATCATCGCAGCCCACATACTACTATTGGACATCATCGCACTATTGGACTCGGGCCTCCTCCGCAATTGAAGGGAATTTGACCTACTATACCATGCTGGTCAGACATGTAGGCACGGGGTTTCATTTCGAGTTTTCCTTCTCTTGCACAGATGTTATGTGCATATATATACGTATATCCCATAGTCGTCTTATACGACATTCACGGACAAGATAGAGAGTGGTAAATTGTATCCTTACTCCGTCACCACACGGCAATTTCAGAATGTCATCATCATCATCATCATTTCAGCATATCGCCGTCCACTGCTGGACGTAGGCCTCCCTCATGTTATGCCACAAAGTACGATCCTGTGCCGCCTGCATCCAACGATGCCCAGCAACTTTCACCAGGTCGTCGGTCCACCTAGTGGGGGGGCGTCCTACACTGCGTTGTCCAATACGTGGTCGCCACTCGAGAACCTTTCTTCCCCAGCAAATCTACTTCAGAATCTATTAATGTAAAATGTTCTTATATTGATAAGTAATCAATAAATCATTATTATCACAACTCATGCATGTCCCACTGTTGGACTCAAACCTTCTCCAAAATATGAGAGGAACTGACCTATTACACCATATTGATCATATGGGTTGGTATAAGGTTTTAATTTACTCCTATTAAGGGGGAGATTTCAAAGTAGTAGGACCACACTGTCGACAGTTGTCTGTCTACAGTCGCGGGCCGGTCCGTCCGGGGTAGTACCACACTGAGTAGAAAATCAACGGCTGAGTAGTAACTATTTGTTACTGCGCTACGTTCGGCGAGCGAGAGAGCCGGAACCCCAATTTTTTGAGGGTATTTCCGTTGGTGGGTTTGGTGATACCGTTAGTTTCACCGAACCTCATTGCACTCATTCACACTCCCTTCAATTTCTTCACGGTAGGCAGCGGTTTAGCCTTAGAATAATAACGTATAGAAGGATAGTGTCAGTACTTCGAACTTTAAAAATTTGAATCCAAAAATACTAATGGCGGGCAGACGTTTACACACGTACACACGGAAACCTCTATACAAATTATGAAATCAAATTTTGTTTTTATTAACATAAATCGTCGAAATACTTTTAAAAGTAATGTTAAAAACCTTTTTATGTTTTTCAAATGTGTTGTGGCACTATTTGAATGCACAAGCCGTCATAATTACCTATTTATTTTTTAAGAGTTGCGTACGTTCGTGCAGTGCAATGACTTGTACATTACGGGACTGTTCCGGCGTAAGCTCCATTAGGCTCCAATTGAATTGCCTCACTTTTTGTGTGTGGACTTACCTTCTATATGTTATTATTCTAAGGGTTTAGCAAAGGTCGATGAGCGGCAGCAACACTTACCATCAGGTGCTCGTTTACCACCGTTTGTAATAAAAAATAAAACCGGCTAAGTACGAATCAGAGTCGCACACGTAGGGTTCCGTACCATTATTTATCAAAATCCTGTTTATTGTATGGGAGTTCCCCTTAAACATTTTTTTTTGTTTTTAGTATTTGTTGTTATAGCGGCAAGAGAAATACATAATTTGTAAATATTTCAACTGTATAACTATAGCGGTTCTTGAGGTACAGCTTGGTGACAGACAGACGGACTGACAGACAGCGAAGTCTTAGTAATAGGGTCCTGTTTTTACCCTTTGGATACGGAACTCTAAAAGATATATGAATCGTGTATACAGAATAGTGGAACATGATGAGATGTAAGTATGAGTGATGAATGAGATGAAATGATGAAAATGGTGAAATGATTATAAATATTAATATCATACCCACATTTTTTAGAAATATAATGTTTCCAATGCGGTGGTAATTGTGCCATAATTATCATCATCTCGGCTCATATACGTTCCACCACTAGACTCGAATATCCTGCATAATAGGAGAGATATTGACTATTACACGTTGGTCAGACGGGTTGTTATAAGGTTTTAATTCGACATTTCCTTCTCTACGGCAACAACGGTTGGCATTGGCAGCTGATTATAAAAAAAAATCAAGGAGAAAATCTCTTTATAAATTTTTGAAATTTTATTTTTATATCCGTTCCGTTTGGTGACGGAGTAAGAATACAATTCACCGCTCCCTATTTTGCCCGTGGATGTCTTAAAAGTCAACTATGGAATATAATATGTACATAACATCTGTGCAAGATAAGGATAACTCGAAATGATACCCTATACCAACATGTCTGACCAGCACGGTATAGTAGGTCAAATGCCCTCCCATTATTAAGGAGGCCCGAGTCCAGCAGTGGGACGTATATGGACTGCGATGATGATGGCGATGATGATTTTTATATGTACGCAGTTAATGTTATCATCATAAACTTATATTTTAAAATCTTAAATATTAACTAAGCTTTTAATTATTTTTACGCGAAATATAGGCAGAATGACAGTCTATAGAATTTCTTATCTCAGTAAAAATAAAAAATAAGAACGCTCAAAGAAAATAATAAATAGTGACAAAAACATATAGATAAGTCTTAATAATATCTTAACCATCCCCCATATTATACTTGAGAAACTAAACGGTCGAAATATCAACAAAAATCATCTATTATCTATGGTTATATATTTCATTTCATCACTCTACTAAGAAGAGATAGCGGCACGACACTCCTGGGGCACTTTCCATCAGTTTACGAGTTTTTTCGACCACAAAATGTAATATTTACCTTATCTTTGCCTCTTCGTAACGTATATTTCACGAAGATATTGGTGTTTCTGGATAAAAATAAACGGCTATAACTATATATAATAATATTTGTTGATACTTTATACTCTTATTCTTAATACTCTTGATTCTTAATACTCTTATTCGAAATACAGGCAAGATAAGTAAAGTTGGAAATTTTGAATAACCCCCGACATAAACTAAAATAAATACAAAAACAAATTATCGCATTCTCTTCAACAGGAATTATTAATTTTTACTTTTAGATAATTTAATTATTTGCTAAGAAATTTCATAATGATTTCTGATGTTTACGCGAGTATTACACATTTATATAATGTCTGTAATAACGATGACTTGTTGGACGTGAGACACCTTAGTCCGCTCGTGATCATGAATGCTGCAAAGTGTTTGAAACGTCGGGCAATCAAAAATCAAATACAAACGCGATAAAATCCGTGAAGTAATTTTATTTAAAATGTATAATACTTTATTTTTTTTTTTTCATTGCAAACGGTGGCAAACGAGCAAACAGTACACCTGATGGTAAGTGTTGCTGCCGCTCATGGACCTTTACAAGGCCGTTGCCTACCGCGAAGAAAGCGAAGGGAGTGTGAATGCGTGCATTGAGGATCGGTGATACTAAGGGCACCACCAAAACCCTCCACGCGCAATCACCCTCAGAAAGTTGGGCTTCCGGCTCTCTCGCTCACCGAACGAAGCGCAGTAACAAATCGCTACTACTCAGACGTCGATTTTCTGCGAGAGCATGGTACTGCCCCGGACGGACCGGCCCGCGGTTGTAGACAGATAACTGTCGACAGTGTGGTCCTACCACTCCTAAATAAAATTTCAAATAAAAAACCGCATCCAGATCGGTCCATCCGTTTAAGAGCTATGATGCCACAGACACACACACACACACACACACACACACACACACACAGACAGACAGACATCAACGTTAAACTTATAACACCCCTCTTTTTGCGTCGGGAGTCAAAATCTCGTCATAGTAAAAGGCTTAGGAATTAGCATATTTACCACTAAACTTAAGGAAGTATCGCATCTTTTCTGTCTATGGGTGTCAATATATATATACTACTAGCAACCCGCCCTCGCTTCGCTTCGGTTTCAGTCGCCTTACCCGCGTAGTTCCCATTCCCCTGGGAATACCAGGATAATATATAGCCTATGTTACTTCCTGATAGCTTTCCATTGGTGAAAGAATTTTTGAAATCGGTTCGGTGGTTTAAGCATGAAAGCGTAACAAACAAACTTACTTTCGCATTTATAATATTAATAAGGATACGCTGGTTAGACATGTTGATATAGGGCTTTATTTCCTGTTTTCCTTCTCTTGCATAGATTTTGACATTTTTGTGACGCACACAGGCAAGAACGGGAATGGTGAATTATATTCTTACACCGTCACCACACGAAAATCTCGCCGTCACTACAGAAGGATAATTAACAAATATTCAAACATTTTTTTTGGGGGGTGGGTTACGGCCAGCGCACCTGCTGCCCAGCTCCGTTCGGGGCGACAAAGCGGCGGCGCGCGGCCCCTTAACCCATCCATAGCACGTCGCCTTCGTCGTTGGGCCGACCACCGGAGGCGAGTTCGTTGTCTTCAGCCGACGGAATACCTCGAGGGAGTACCTACCCTCTCAACATCCCCTTCGGTCGGTCATTCAAACGTTTAACTATTTTAAAGTATGTAATACTCCCTCTCTTGCCCGTGGGTGTCAGAAAAGACGACTATTAAGGGATATAATATGCTTATATCTATGCAAGAGAAGTAAAACTCGAAACAAAACCCTATACCAATACGTCTGACCAGCGTGGTATAGTAAGTTAATTTCCCTCCCATAGCGGAGGAGGCCCGAGCCCAACAGTAGGACGTTTATGTTGATAATGATGAATAATAATTAAAAAAACTGAAGTCATTTTTCTGAGAAAATTGTAGCTAAACTAACATATGTAGTTCATATAATAGAGTTATTTAAAGTTCATGATGTCAACTACGTTATCTTGAATGATAAGTGGAAGAAAACAAGACAGTATATACGCACGAATAAACATTTATCTGTCCTGCTATATTCTTCTTATCAATGACTAGTCGTTGAGTCCAGGCATTCACGACACAATAAATATAATACTGAATAAAACGAATACATTTATCGTATGGTGAGGAAGTAAGAATACAATTCAAGAACCCCTCCCTTGCCCGTGGGTGTCGTAAAACACGACTAAGGAATTAAATGTGAATATAGATTAATTGATAAATTTTATCGCAATTAATAGTTCATCATCATCATCATTTCAGGCTATCACCGTCCACTGCTGGACGTAGGCCTCCCTCATGTTACGCCACAATGTGCGGTCCTGTACCGCCTGCATTCAACGACGCCCAGCAACTTTCACCAGGTCGTCGGTCCACCTAGTTGTTGTCGTTCCACGGGTAAATAAAGGGTAGTGACAAATTATATTCAAAACTACGTAGGGGTAAGGCCGCGGGTGAGGGGACCGGGGATTAGTCCGTTACCCACAGAGTGGCTAACCCTGCGACGCATCGCACGTCGGTCCTCGGTCGGGACGTCGAGAGGAGAGGGTACCAACTCAGGGTATTCCGTCGGGACGACCACTGACAACAAGGAACTCAGCACGGGTGATCGGCTTAACAACGAAGGCAACGTGCCGTGTCGCCCCGGATGGAGCCGGGCGGCGGGTGCCCTGACCATGGCCCACCCCAAAAAAAAAAGAAGTATTTAATATAAAGATATAGGAAAATGTCAGTAATATATATATATAAATATATATATATATATATCTATTACTTCACATTCACAATTATCTGTTAACTCGAAACGATTTTAACAGATGGCGATATCTGTTGACTGGATTGAGAAATTAATTAATAGATGGAGCTGCTATGTCAAACCTACAAACTTGTCATATATTTTTTTTTTCTTTTTGTGGGTGGGCCGCGGTCGGCGCGCCTCCGCACCACTCCGTCCGGGGCGACAGAGGGGCTTAAGCACGCAACTCCCGCGACCCACCCGAAAACCACGTCGCCTTCGTCGTTGGGCCGACCACTGGAGCAGCGTTAACTTGTCGTCAGTGGTCGGCCCGACGGAATACCCCCTATTGGGGTATCCTCCCATCGACCGATGTCCCCCCCCTCGGGGAGGACGTCAGTCTTTCCTCACGCGGTCGGCCTCTCGGTGGGTGACGGACTAATTCCCGGTCACGTCACCCGCGGCCTCGGCTAGGGCGGCATGAGGCGCAGATAGGTGCGCCTGCGCCGCCCCAGTCGCCGGCGGCGGATCTCCTCATCGAGGCTGCGCTCCTCACGCAGGCGATCCGCCGCCTCCTTCCGCGAGATCACTGTCTCGCAGAAGGCTGCGACCGCGTCCCAATTCCCGACGCTGTCGAACATCGCCTTAGCGATAGCCGGCAGCGTCAGGTCCGTACCGATGATTGCGACGAGTTCACAGCGCTGCACTGTCCAAGCCCCGCAGGCCTCGAGCGTATGGCGCGCCGTGTCCTCGTCGCAATCGCAGTGGTGGCAGGACGGTGTACTCTCCCTCCTCACGACCTTGTGCAGGTATTTGGCGAAGCACCCATGCCCCGTCAAAACCTGCACCAGTCGGAAGGAGAGCACCCCGTGCCGCCTCTCCAACCACTGCATCAGCACCGGCCGGAAGACCTCCATGGTTCGCACCCCGAACCGAGGCCTCTCCAGCCGGACTGCCCAACGGGCGATGACGTCTCGGCGGGCGTCGACGCGCCAGGCGGTGAGATCCCTTAACGAGACCACACCGCCCTCCGCTCGCACCCCCGTCACCCGCCGATATAGTCCGGCGAGCATCTCCGCCTCCAGGTCCCACGGGGGAGTCCCGGCCAATAGGCACGCTGCCTCCGTCACCACCGTGCGGTATCCGCGGATGGCCCTGACCGCCGTGACCCTCTGTGGTCGCCACAGAAGGGCCCTAAGTCGGGCGGTCATGGACCCCGCCCACACCGGTGAGCCGTACAGGGCCATCGACCGGATACAAACTTGTCATATACTATTTTAACTTGCTTTTTTACATAGATGCCATTTGTAAAAAATATGACGACCTCCATGACAGATGTTCTCCTAAATAGTTTAGTTGCACTTAAATAGTTTAATAAAATGTAATATAACAAAAACATTAGCCACAGCAACGCGTGGCCGGGTCTGCTAGTTTAAATATATAATATTCTAAACAAACATAAAATATTATTTCTTTACATACATGCTTTTAAATGACGTAATCTCTGAGACAGCAATTAAAAATAACAGTGACAATATTTAAGTTATATATTCAAGATGCCTATTTAATATAAAATGTGTATAGGTAATTATGTAATAGCATATCTATATATCTACTTAAGTATACATATAATAAGATAAGAAGTTGATTGACTGACTCAAAGCTGAGTCAAAGCCACTGAGGTTAGGAACATGAAACTTTGACCATAGTTCTAATTTGTGACGAAAGGACCCAATAAGAAAGTATTTTCTGAAATTCTTTTTCTTCAATTATTTTTTTAATGTAGGGATTCTTCAAAAAGGATTTTTTGAAATTCAATCACAAGCGGGTGAAACGCAATGGCAAAATATGATAAAGAAGTAAAATAAACTCTTCTTTAAAATTAGGTACTGCACAATACTCTTCAATAACAATTAATGGACATCTATTTCATCAATTGTAAATTTTTGTCCTCTAAGGGTATAAACTAGGGGATTAAATTATGCGACGATATACTTTAATTGTTATTGAATTAAAAATGAGTATAAATGAGTAACTATTAAACAGCCTTTTATTTTTAAATGTAGAGTCTCGTTCACCCGTGTTAATAATCTGAAAATCAGACCTTCAGAGAATACATGCCTCCCTAAGGGTGTAAAATAGGAATGAAATACTTTGACGGAGGATGTACTTAACGAAGACGCCATACATACTATCTACGTAGAAAAAAATGTTTTATGAACGTTATCGGACATACTGGAGTGTCGAATAAGGTAGATTATAAATTCTGCTAACTAAAGATCATAAAATCTATTAATTTATTTATCTGGCAGTTCGACGAAGTCCACTATTAAACATAGCTTTCCTACTAGAAAGATAGAGATAATAAGTACCATAACCGCCGTGTTGGGTAGGTTGGTGGTCGCAGTTCGTGTTATACACAGATAGGAGACAGCACTGAAAAGATACATCAAGAAACCGAGTGAGTTTTTCTATTTTTTTTATTGTCTTCTTTTTCATCAAATTGCATTCAACATCCCTAGTAATAGCGTTTGTGTGATGCTTTTCGAGGGATTTTGGCGAGAATCTGGAAGTGTCATGTGGTGTTCTTGTATTATATTCAATATCTTAGTGTCTTAACATGTTATGTTAAATAATTTTGATGGCATTTTATGTAATATATAGTGGCAAAATTGCTGAGGTGTAGTGAATATGATATAAAACTGCTATACATACCTTTTTGTTTCCACCAAAATTCTCAGAAGATACCCCTAACAGTGGCCATTACACTATCGGAGGCGACACTTTCACTTACTGACGGACCATTACTGACATGAAGAAATTGATAATTTGAAAAGAAAATTATAACTCGACACTGGCAAAAATGGCTTGTATTAATAGCTGATTGCCAAGACAAAAAAAGAAGAAGAAGATGCTCTTCGAAACACGATATAATATAATTCTCATATATAATCCAAAAGGTAATGGAAGGATCACTGGAACAGACCCCACAAGCGCCACCCTATCACACATTAACTACTAGAGCAGCCATCACTCCCGTTTATTGTTGTTAGGTTAAAACTCATCATCATCATTTCAGCTCATATATGTCCCACTATTGGGCTCGAGCCTCCTCCACAATAGGAAGAAATTGACCTACTATACCGCGCTGGTCAGACATGTTAGTATAAAGTTTTATTCTTTCTCTTGCATAGATGTTATATGCATATGTAATCCCTTAGTAATAAATTACGACACCCACAGCCAAGAGAGTGGGGTGATGATTTATATTCTTACTCTGTCATTACCCGGAAGAAGTTATAATTATACATGTAATAGTTTTTCTAACGATACGGTAGATAATGGAACACAGTTAGTCAATACAAGTCTTCTAGTCCTAATTATAATGTAAAACGTTGTCACTTCAAGTTGAAATAAACTTGATAAACTTTGACTTGACGATATCTGGACTGAAGAACGAATATGATAAATGTTTATAGTCATATGTATTTATTTAAAACATAACATACACACACATACATATAAATAAAGTTTTGGTTTTGTTCCGTTTGAATACCAATAAATAAAATTGCAGTGTCTGTTTGTAATGTCAAAATAATTTTCATGCTCACACGGTTATTTGCACGACACCTATGCCTAAAATAGCAATTAAAAAATTTTTGTCTGTCTGTCTGTCTGTTTGTTCCGGGTAATCTTCAAAACGGCTGGACCGATTTCAAAAATTATTTCACCAATGGAAAGCTATAATATCAGGGCGTAAACTACGCTATATTTTATCCCGGTATTCCCACGGGAACGGGAACTACGCGGGTAAAACGACTATAACCTATAACCGAAGCGAAGCGAGGGCGGATTGCTAGTATTGAAATAAAGTTATATCGATTTCAGTTACGCATATTACGTTTTTAGGGCATTGTATTGTTGTGTTGTTAAAACGCGGTGAGAATGTCGATTCTGCTGTTTGGAAGTAAACGAAACCCCAATTGAACCCCAATGTTGTTGTATATTATCTTATTTAAAAAAATAGTAAATGAATAAAAAAGAAGACAAGCCCACTGAGTTTCTTGCCGGATCTTCTCAGTGCGGTCGCGTTCCGATCCGGTAGTAATGAAAGGTAAAATGCAAAAAAGTGACCATATGTAAGTGCCCCCGCGGGGTTTATGCATAATAAAGGATTCGAATTTGAATTGGAAATTGGGGTTTCGCTCATTGAGTAGTAAATTGTATTTTTAATCCGTCACCACACGAAAGAGTACTTATACTGAGATAAATAGAATAGAATGAGCAGAAAACTCACGGCTTAAGGATAAGTATAACCTATCATTTTTATAACAGTCCTTATACGTCCCAATGATGGGCTGGGACCTCCTCTTATGGGGCTTTCAATACCACGTTGGTCAGATGTGTTAACACAGAGTTTTATTTCGAGTTTTCCGTCTCTAGCATAAATGTTATTTTCATTTCTATTCCTTTAGTCGTCTATTACACCTTTTTTTTTACGGTCGGCGCACTCCTCGCACCACTCCGTCCGGGGCTACAGAGGGGCGTATGCATGCACACACGTAACCCACCCGTGACACGTCGCCTGCGTCGTAGGGCCAACCACCGGAGCAGGGTAACTTGACGTCAGTTGTCGGCCCGACGGAATACCCCCTTGAGGGGTATCTCCCCTTGGGGAGGACGTCGGTCTTTCCTCACGCAGTCAGCCTCTCAGCGGATGATGGATTAACTCCCCGGTCCAGTCACGAGCGGCCTCGGATAGGGCGGCATCAGACGAAGGTAATCGCGTCTGACGGACAATAGAGAGATGGTGTATTGTATACTTACTCCGTCACCATCAGGAATGTACATATACGGGTGTGTTAAATAGACACTCATTACAATTGAATTATGTACTTATTTTATTAGAATATTTCCGTTCGGTGACGAAGTAAGAATACAATTCGCCATCACCCTATTTTGGCCGTGGATATCGTAAAAGACGACTAAGCGATATAATATGTTCAATAGAAGGCAAACTCGGAATATATACCAAGATGTCTGATCAACATGGTATAGTAGGGCAAATTCTCTCATATTGGGCTCATACATGTCCTACTTATGGACTCGAACCTGAGGAGGTTCAGTGGGACATGTAGAGCTGAGATGACATCATTGGAACAACTAATACTTAGTTGTCAACATTTCTTAAATTAGTTTCACCTAGTAAACTAGAACACATTTGCATTTATAGCATGACTTCACTGCTTATATAGCTTTTTTTTTTGGGGTGGGCCACGGCTCCATCCCGGGCGACAGAGGGGCGGCGCTCGGTTCCGTAACCCACCCGATAGCACGTCGCCTTCGTTGTTGGACCGACAACTGGCGCAGAGTTCCTAGTCTTCATTAGTCGGCTCGACGGAATACACTAAGGGGGTACCTAGTCTCTCCCATCGACGTCCCCTTCCCGGGATGTCAGTCGCCGTCGCGAGATCAGCCTTTCCGCGGGTGACAGACTAAACTTCCCGGTCCGGTCACCCGCAGTCTCTGCTAGGGCGGCATCAGACACACGCTTTGTATATTGAGGCAATACAAAATAATGAAGACCTCCAATCATTCTAAGATTATTCTGAGGACTAGGACGATATTTGTTTAAGAAATATTATTTATTTGAAGATCTTTATTAAGACCTGGACCTATATTGCTGTTAAGATTGAATTTATTCTGCAATGACAGTGTTATTTGATTACTATAGCACGCTTATCAAAGGGCTTTGTATAGGTGAAGTTCGTTTAAAACTTTCCCCTTTTGCAGTGCTCGTCTTATTCTTTTCTTACGATCGCTACCAGAAAGAAAATTGTATTAACACTTTATATTGTTAGTCCACAATCACATTTAATTATCACAACACATGGCCATCATATTCAAAAGCATTACACACTTGAAGCACTTAAAACACTAATCCAAAAACTCAGGTATCCAATGCCAAAAACGAACACTGAAGACATTTCATTTTCAAAAGAAGTTCTTTTTCTTTCTGATCTTTAAAACTTTTATATTAAGATATGATTTACTTGAGTTAATGACATAAACAGAAGCGTTTGTTGTTGAATTCAAAATATCTAAACAAATGATATTTTTATCAAAATCATCAATTTCGAATTCTGCTAGCTTAACAACTGACAAAGCATAACTGGATTGACAAAACATAAGTGTTGCTTTTATATAGGTAACCTTATACGTGGCCCTAAGTTCGCCTAGGGTTAAACGATACACTCTTGCTACGGGTTCATTGGTATCATACTCGCAACCCCAGGTCAAATACATTGGTCGTATTGTTTCGAAGATAAAATATATGTTCTTTTTATATTTATGTTAAATGAGTAAGTTTGAAATTTTTATTAGATATTTATACATTTCAATAATATTCTGAAATAAAAATTAGATGATCTTGAGAATAGTAATGAAAAATAATCTTGGATCGTTAATATAAGGCAGATTAGAGGACCAAGAATCATTATGAGAGATTGACAGGCAAATTCAACGGTATGAATGTGCTTTTACTTTGAAATGCCTCATGTAATCATGCCTCATTCTCATCACATAACAAACCGTATTTAACAAAGATTAAGCGTAAGGCTACTTAGATAGTTTACTATTTTTTTTAATGCAAATGGCGGCAAACGAGCAAACAGTGCACCTGATGGTAAGTGTTGTTGCCGCTCTTGGACCTTTGCAAGGCCTACCGCGAAGAAAATGAAGGGAGTGTGAATGCATGCAATGAGCTTCGGTGATACTAAAGGCATTTAAAACCCACTGCACGCATTCACCCTCAGAAATTTGCGCGGCTTCTGGCTCTTTCGCTCACCGAACGAAGCGCAGTAACAAATTGCTACTACTCAGACGTCGATTTTCTGCGAGAGTGTGGTAGGTACTACCCCGGACGGACCGGCCCGAGGCTGTAGACAGGCAAGTGTCAACAGTGTGGTTCTACTATTACTATATAGCCTGTGAATTATGAATATTCTGTGGTGTGTAAGAATACAATTTAGCACCTCCTTGTTGTGGATGTCATAAAGGATGACTAAGGGATATAACGGAGTAAGAATACAATTCACCACTCCCTATTTTGTCCGTGGATGTCGTAAAAGGCGACTATGGGATGTAATATGCATATAGCATCTGTGCAAGAGAAGGTAAACTCGAAATAAAACCCTATATCAACATGTCTGACCAGCATGGTATAGTACGTTTCTTTTTTTTTTATTGCCGATGGTGGTAAACGAGCAGGCAGCACACCTGACGGTAAGTGATACTGCCGCACCTTTGCAATACCAGGGGCACAGCCAGGCCGTTGCCTACCATGAAGAAAATACTCTTCTTAAACCTCGTTCAAAGAAGAACATGTCATAGCGCTCAGGAAACACAGCAGCAGGTAGTTCATTCCAGATTGCACGCTCTACGTACGTGGGAGAAATGATCGCTGGAAACGTACAGTTGAAGACCATAACGTTTCCAGGTGAAATGGATGAACCTTGCTGCGGTGTCGAGTGGTACGTTGGTAAAACGGTGACGGTGGTACCAAGTCAAACAGTTCCACAGAGCACTCCCCATGAAAGAGCCGATAGAGTACACAGAGTGACCCAAAGTCTCTCCCCCGCTCCAGTGACTCCAATCTGTCCGTAAGATTAGGATCCCCGACGATTCAAACAGCATGCCTTTGGAGGGAGTCAAGTGGGTCTAGCTAATATTTAGGTGCGCCTGCCCAGAGATGTGAGCAGTACTCCACATGAGGACGAACTTGTGCTTTGTATATACAAGGCACTGTCTCGGTGTGAAGTACCGCCTGGCTCTGTTCAGGACGCCCAACTATTTGCTAGTCAATTTGGCTTTGTCCTCCAAATGACTCCCAAACTGGACTTTGTTCGATATTTCGACGCCGAGGATACCAATACTATCAGCAGTTTGGAGATTTACTCGTTGAAACTGAGGCGTCATGACAAACGGGTCCTTCTTCGCAGTGGACGCGCAAACTTGAGTCTTTGTGGAATTGAACTGGACTAGGTTCCGTTCACCCCATTCCGAGGCCCGCCCCAGAGAGCGCTCGACTGAAGTCTGAAGACACAAGTTGTACTCTTCTTTCCTGTGTACTCCGAGGGACAATCCGTTGCTCGGTATACCGCTCATCACCCGTGCTGTCATCCGCATAGCAACGCATATTCTCGATGAAGAGCATGTCGTTGATATGCAGGATAAACAACGTTGGGGAGAGCACCGAGCCTTGTGGTACACCAGCATTAGTGGTCATAGTATCGGAGCAGGAGCCATCTACGACGACTTTTATACTCTGACCATCCAGAAAGCTGGCAATCCAATTACAGAGTCCCTCGGGGATTCCGTATGATGGTAGGCTTCGATAGAAGTGCCCTGTGTCAGACCCTACCCAACGCCTGTGCGATATCTAGGCTGAACGCTAGCGCCTCACCCTTGGTCTCTAAGGCCTCCGCCCAACGGTGAGTGAGGTACACAAGAAGATCACCAGCTGATCGCCCACGACGAAAGCCAGATTGGCGATCACTGATCAGCTGGTGATCCTCATGGTACTGCTGGAGCTGGCGGTTTATATTTTTCTCCATTATCTTGGAGAGCAAGGATGTTATCGCAATTGGCCTGCAATTCGATGGGTCAGACCGGTTTCCCTTTTTAGGGATCGGGTGGATATGGGCTACCTTCCACGAAGACGGAACCCTATTAGTAACGTAGGAAAGTTGGTATAGGCGCGTGAGGATGGGAGTCAATTCAGGGGCGCGCGTCTTTAGGACCACTGCAGGGATGCCATCCGGCCCACTCGACTTATGGACGTCTAAAAGCCGCAATCTTAAGATTATCGTGAATATGCTCCACTCCACGCTTGATAATCCTTGATAATCCACCAATAAATATGTCTTTTAGATCTTTCTATATATGTAGATATTAGATTAAAATAATTACGTCTGGTAGAAACATAAAATATTATCAGCAAATTATAATGCTTATCTAAGAGAAATATGGATACCAGTAGCGATATCTACAGCAATAGGATCTAGTTATAGTAAGTAGGTAGTTGCTGTCAAAGGTTTCGAATTTAGTTACTTTTTCAAAGTTGTAGTCACATTTTAAAGCGTGGGTTGTAGGGTGTGACAACATAGGATTCAAAGCTTGCCATCCCTTCTGTTCCTGTGTGTAATCTACCTACCCTAATAATAGACAGATAGAGATAACAATAAAGATAAATACTGGACAGTTAATACTGCTGCATGAGAAATATTTTTTTTATGTTTTGGCAGGAAAAATGTATGTACACACTGCTGGTAAGAGCAGAAACGGGGTAGGTAATGTGGGGTCCTCACCCGCTAAAGTACCTGCCGTGCGCCCTCCGCATCTTGAAAGAAGGAATTACCTGTACTATGATCTCACTATTTCGATGATTTCCTATCCAAATGTTTGGTCCGCGTGATGCTGTGGACTATTTTCACGCAGGTCCAATAAAAATGTGCTTACGTGTACCTATGTAGTGTATGCATACGCATACACTACATAGGTACACACTATTCTAAAGATATAATTAGCTTTGTTTCGGTTGAAACGAGTAATATTTACGTAGCTAATGAGTTTTGATTATCAAAGAACCAGCCTTTAGTGATTAGGGTTTAGATAAGTAGAAATATTTAAGTTATCTATAACACATACTGCCATCTTATGAATTTACTTAAGAATTTTTAATACACAATCTGATGGTACGACATCTATTAAACACAAGTAATAACTATTACATATCGAAAGAGTTGAAGCAATCTCAGCACCGCTCCAAGTAGTAAATATATAAGTAACTAGATGGCGCTATAACAAATGATTTGTGTATCGTGGATGTATCGATTTAAATCGCCATTTTGTAGTATTTGGTTTTTGACTGGGATATGGTTGGCACACACGCCGTCCACTTCGTCTGGGCTGACGAAAGAATAGCGCGTGGCCCAATAAACCACCTACCCCTGGACCATTGCATCAGTCACTGGCACAGAGACCTTACGTCTGTGGCCAGCCTGGCGGGTTACCCATGCGTATTTTATAAACAACAAACATTTTAGAAATGGTTCAGATATGAAATAAAAAACATACAATTAATTCTATCCTTTTAATTATACTTTACATATTACATTCCTATCGGATTTAGAACATAGGCAACGATAAAATAACAAAAAAAATAGAAACATGACAAAATGCAGCACAATTAATAGTAAAAATGCATTACAAAGGAAATACGCTTACAGTCTATGGGTTTATTTATTTTCATTATATATTTTTCTCGTCAATGTTGTCGTTTTGGAAATCCTATTAAATTTTATGAATTTTCTATATAAATTTTTATTAAAATCATTTTGCACAGAGCACTTATAATAAAGACTAGCAAGCAGATAAAGCTAGCAACATAAATATTTTATAGATCATTATGTGACATTATAATTGAGGGGTATAAAATGGCCACTGTCCACAAAAAAAAAACAGTCAAGAGGAGTGCCGATAAAAGTGAAAACTTAAAACTATTAACAGACAGTTTTGTGTGTATATATATAACTATATGTATAACTAATAATAATATAATATATGTATAACTATTAACAGACAGTTTTGTGTATATATTTTGAGTGTATTTTGGGATCTTCAATTAAAATTGTAAATTGATTCATCGATCCGTCAATCAATCAAATGTCTGCCTCCCTTAGCGGACGGTGACGATGACGCGGGTTTCATGGTATTTGTTCAACTAACAATGTTGCGGTTCCATGATTTATATTCACACAAAAGTGCTCAACACGCCCAAAGAAGTTTTCACTTCAACAACTGGTTAGCAGTTTAAAAGAAATGTATATAGTTTTATTTGAGTTATTGTTTTGTAAAAACCATTTTGAATAAACTACTGAAAAAATATCGTTGCATTGGTGGCTACATCAAACTAGTGAACAGTGGAGTTACTACTTTTATACCCCATAATTATATATACTCTCAAATTTTTAGAGATTAATGTCAATCTTCTCCAAATACTCCTAAATTTTAGGTAACATTTAAAGCAATACAAATTACACATAAGATTGAGGATATCGATATTAAGTGTTACCTATTTATACTGCCTTAAGTGTTACATAAACTTTAGAGGTTGTTTTTGAAAACTAACAGAAGTATTACATATCTATTACATTTATTTTAGTTTGCCATTTTAGTCCAAGTGTATATGCCAAGAGTCAGTTCCACGAAGTGTAAATGCAAAGATTTTGTGAACATCATTGGACCGAGTACGCTATGAATCAAGGGTGTCCCACCGTACGGAGCGGCAGAAGGGACAGGTCCTCCTAGCCCTATAAGCTGCCATTAATACCTTTGTAATTTGAGCTGGTAACATTGCACATTAGACAAGGACCGATCATCTTTCTTTACAGATTAAGGAACTTCGCGAGACTAAATAATAAGAAAATAATTTACAATTTAATAAAAAAAAAACATGTTTTTATAATAATCCGAAGTAAGGAGGCATTCATTGTTAAAAAAAAATAAAGCTTGCGGTGCATTTTTGTAATGGCATTTGTATGATAAGCAACCCACATTCTTTATTTTTTAAACCACATTTCTCTTTTTAATTCGGTTTATTACATATTAAAGCATGTTTTTTTTTAATTATAGCTGACCCTACAATGGTGAAGTACTCCAAAAAAGATTTTTTAAATCATTTAATTTTTCAATTATTTAATCATTTCTAATACCATACTATTTATAAGAATTTTTGCTCGTATTTCTAATCAATAATTTAATAAAATATGTCATATTTTAAATTAAAATAATATAACGTCGAGAAAATTTTAATTACTACATACTGCGAATCTATACACAGTTACAGAAACTACAATAATTAAAAAAAAAAATACAAACAACCTCTATGATTTAAAATATAAGAGTCGTATATCATAATTATTCAATACACAAAAATAAATTATAAAAATCAAAAATATTAGTAACAAATATGAAGGAATAAAATTAAAAATTAATTTTAACTGCTGTCATTTTTAGATATAATATTTAAGTTAGACCAAGGATATGAACCCTAGCAAGAAAATTGCAGTACTCGATTTTATGCTACAGATAATCCTTTCTCGTCTTAGGCGTATAACCACCAAATTAAAATCTATGGTATATGCTACTAAAACGAGACTACAACCAATAAGGATGTTATGGAGCTCCGTAACCGAAACTATCGGATATCCGAAATAAAAATACAAGGGTGTATCAGATTATGGGGCAACTGGTCCAACGGGAGGTAGGCAATGGTGGTAGGAACCCTTGAAAAAATTTGAAGGAAAAATATTGATTCGTTAATAAATTAGAGACGTAAAGTTTGCAATTTTGTCATCGCTTTTTCGTGTAAATCTGATTGAAATGTATAAAGTGATATTTAATCTGCGACATATTCGCACTTTGTTAAATATTCATTAGAAATTAAATAAATCAATGACTAAGTTCACATAAGCAAGACAAACTTCGCTTTAAATCAGCTGATTGGCCGATGACCGTTGGCGAACCACGTCTGTACCTACGCATCATTGAAGCGTTTGCGCAATTCTAACTATGAATGAATGAAATTATACTGTAGAAGCTTTACATGCCTACATGTATCCTGTCCGTACATGCCTACATAATACGCAACATTTAAGGGACAGACTCTTAGACACATTTTTGTAATCACTATAACTTTTATGTTATATTGTTTTTTTGTGTAATATACATTCTAATTATGATCTGTGACCGTTAAACTACAACATACTCGAACAGTTGCCCCATAACCTGATACACATGTATATGAAAAAACCGATATAACAGTTTCGGTTAGAGCCAGTGTCCGTATGAGACATGTTAAGATAGGTTCTCTTTCAACGAGTTGAACTGGCAGCCTAAACGTAAGCTTCTCCCAAGAAAAATAACACGATAAACACCATAATCAACTATTCCCTTTTACAATTGCCTAAACATTCAATATCTGTAACCGAACTATTACGAAATTCGAAAGTGAACGTGTCGTATCGAACCATACACTAGAAGACCAAAACCATTAAAACCATTTCACTTACAACGCCTTTAATTTCAAATGTATAAATTATCGTTGAAATGTGTAAAATTGGAAGCATCAGTTCGAACATCGAATATATTACTGCTAGAAAAAAAAAATCTATCATCGAATTTAGTGCAGCCTAGGTTTGAGATCAGAAAAGCCCGCAATTTACGTGCTAGGGTAACGCGTCTCTCGAGTCCGTCGCGGCTTATTTTGCAGTACTTGCTAGATATGTTGATATCAAACGAACAAAATCAATGATAATAAAAATAAATAACGAAAACTCAATAATAGCATACACCATTAAAACGATTCTTTGATGAATATTATAGCTGGATATATTCACAGATATAATAATACATATAAACACTTACGATACTAAATGAGACCATATACATTTGAATACGATTTTTTTTTAAACTACTACACACACTTAATGTCTAATAGCTAATTAGAAGTGGTTATTAAATCATGTATTTCTCTTTAAAATGAATCAAATTTTTTAATATATTACGTACACAGAAATTGAATAAAATATTATATTTAAATCCATTAAAAGCCAATCTCGACTAGGGATGCAAATACCGTAACAAAAAACATCGATGCTTGATAACAAACATCGTTGTACAAAAAACATCGCCCTGAAAATACAGACGTTAAATCTACGCGATGAGCTTTTTCTTTTAGCTAAATCAAGCATATTTTTACATGAAACACCAACATTTGCGTGATGTGAGGACCTTTTTTTTGCAGGCTCTGCTAAAAGTACCATACATTTTAAATCATGCAGGCAAAACATTGATGTCAAAACATTGATACAATGATGGTTTCGACAAAAATATCGATGTATCGTTTGCATCCCTAATCTCGACCAGCCTTCGGAGAGGACCCATAAAGTTTAAGTGACACCTAATACAATGTAACGGGCATGTTACATTGATATCATGATTATCATCATCTCAGCTGCACAATATCTATGCTTAAAAATCAATTTAAACATTTTTTGTCTATCCGTTTGTTCCGGGTAATCTTCAAAACGGCTGGACCGATTTTGATAATATTTTATTACCAGGTAGATACCTATATAAAGAGTAATTTAATTATTCCTTTCAGAAAACCCTATAAAATTTTGCCCAGTCCGGCAATCGAACCTCAGGCTTCACGACATTTAAGATGCGGGGACAAAGCGATTGAAGCGAGGATACAACTGATAAATGAATTATTCATAGTTTAAAGAGCAATACACAAAGAATCACTTCTATCTTAGGAATCAAAAAGTCATTTTTAATTATAATTTACGCCCCAGAAATACATTAGATACATCAAAACAGTAATTTAGTATTAGGGCCTTGATTATAAAAATAATATTAGTAATTTCAGATCATTATTAATCAGTCGTAGTCTGCTTTTAATTAAATTTTAATACATTTCAAATGATAATATTAGTTTCAATTTTAATTATTTGCTTAGAATTTAATAATTACACATTTTATTATGTTTGAGAGGAATGTAGGAGCATTGGCTTCCATTTGGCTTGGTATCCACTTCCAATTATATATATCAGCATATACCCTATACCTGTTTGACCAGCGTGGTATAGTGAGGTTTCTCTCCCATTGTGGAGAAGGCTTGAGCCCAGCAGTGGGACGTATGATCTGTGATGATGACATCAGATTGAGTCTAATTATGCTAGCTGCAATGATATGACTATGACGTCATACTAATATTGGTGAGACATTTAAAAAAAATTACTATAATTTTAATTCATTGGCATCAAGATGCCGAAAAGGCTGAGGGCCCAGACAGATAATTTTCTAGAAGTTTTATATAACCACTGCAGTGACCAGTATTTCTAAAATTAAACCAGCAGTAAAACGGAATGATAATTTACGTCAGGTAATACTTTTAGATCCGAAACTAAGCATGTTTGCCATTACTGGCCAATTAACCATTTTAAACACCATTGTGTTTAGAATGGTTAATTTTAAACCATTTTAAACACCATTGTGTTTAGAATGGTTAATTTTATAACAACTTCTGATGTTTACGCGAGTATTATATTGTAAATAAGACTACTTTACGGCTTTTATCCCGTTTGTATTTGATTTTTGATTGCCCGACGTTTCGAACACTTTACAGCGTTCATGATCACGGGTGGACTGGTTAATTTTATGCAAATATTTACAAAGAATTGGATTATTGGCAGTTTTGCTTGTGATATAAAATTAATTTTATGTGTAACCATAAAAATAATTATCATCATTTCAGCTCATAAACATCCCACTAGTGGGCTCAAGCCTCCACCTGGATATGAGTGCACTTCAATGGCTAACACGCTGGTCAGACGGGTTGGTATAGGGTTTTATTCTCTTGGATAGACATTGAATAAAATAGTATCACCAAATATCATTTCGACTAAATTAGACTCGAAGTGATAAAAGAGTGGTTTGCAGACAATGTTTTTACAGTATAAGTCAACCTTAATAATACCAAATATTGTGACAGCTTCTTCATTATTTTGATAATCTTTTTAAGAAGAGCATTATTGAAATTGATATATATATATATATATAAATAAGTAATTATACTCTGAATATGTCAGAGACGAAATTTATTTAATTTTTTTCTTTGGATGATAAATTAATGTAGAAAAGCATTTTTTTTAAACATGTAAGTTCTATAGAAATATTGTTCAAATGCCACAGCCGGATAATTGGCATAGGGCATATTGCGTTTGCCTATTTCTGTTTAAATAAGCAGCTCGTAAAACAATATCTTCTCCTAATCAAAGTTGACCTTCAAGCGCCTCACAATTTTTCCCTTTAGGGAATAGTTACAGACCTTTAGTCCTACAAAAAAGTCACACTAAACACACCTAAGATATATGAACAATCATTTAGAAAATGTTTTTACATATATTAGACATATAATTTTTAATTTTAGATACATACCAACTATTGCAAAGCAACATGATGTTCAATGACTACTGTTATTTGCTCAATCTAATATGCATGGGACAGTAGTAGTCAATATTTTAAGAGCACATTTGCCATCCGCATGTATTATAGATGCAAGTTTAAAATCTTACGGACACATAATTACGATCTATATTTAGTCCATTTATAACTAAAACTACACACAATTGTCACTTACAAACTATTAACACCAAGACTTATCATTTTTAGAAAACTCTGAAGTCCACAATTAAATATTATAGTTAGTCCACATAATAGCTGAAGACGCGCCTTATAAGTGGTAATAGGTGCTATATAGTGATTAATTACAAGTAGGAGTGGTAGAACCACACTGTCGACAGTTATCTGTCTACAGCCGCGGGCCGGTCCGTCCGGGGCAGTACCATGCTCTCGCAGAAAATCGACGTCTGAGTAGTAGCAATTTGTTACTGTGCTTCGTTCGGTGAGCGAGAGAGCCGGAAGCCCAACTTTCTGAGGGTGATTGCGTGTGGAGGGTTTTGGTGGTGCCCTTGGTATCACCGAGCCTCAATGCACGCATTCACACTCCCTTCGCTTTCTTCGCGGTAGGCAACGGCCTTGTAAAGGTCCATGAGCGGCAGCAACACTTACCATCAGGTGTACTGTTTGCTCGTTTGCCACCGTTTGCAATAAAAGCAATTATATAAATGCAATGTTCCACATCAATTATGCTTTTGTAGTAATAATCTTTTTATGTGGTGATGGAGTAAGAATACAATTCACCACCCCCTCCTTTGTCCATGGGTGTTAAAGAAAAACTACTAAGGTATATAATATATAATAAGGTGTATAATATAATATACAAATAAGTTGCCATGTGGTGACAGGGTAAGAATACAATTCACCACTCCCAAGATAGGGAGGGGCCTGTGGACGTCGTAAAAGGGATATAATATGCGCATATGATCTGTGCAAGAGAAGGAAAACTCGAATTGAAACGCTATACATATCTGACCAGCATGATATAGTAGGTTAAATTTCCGCCCATTGTGAAGGAGGCCCGAGGCCAACAGTGGGACGTATGTGGGCTGCGATGATGATGATGCAAATCATACAATATGGTTCCTACAATACACTTAGATATGGTGGTGGCAAAATCCAATTAGTTCTCTAAGACTCGTCCAGAATGAATCCCTTTTATGAAAATTTTTAATTCAAGTTTAATCTCTGTACGTAACGGAATTCTAAATAACATGTTTTAGTTTCAAAAGATCTAGAATTTGGAATTAGTTCAAACATCTAGAATTGTTAGGTTCTCGTAGATCGGAATTAGGTTTCGCGACGGCGTCCGACGTCCCGGGAAGGGGCAGTCGTTGTCAGAGGGAACCCCCTCAGGGTATTCCGTCGGGCCGACCACTAAAGACAAGGAACTTTGCGCCGGTGGTCGGCTCAACGACAAAGGCGACGTGCTATCGGGTGGCCGGCCCCGGACGGAGCCGGGCGGCGGGTGCGCCCATCCCAAAACAAAACAAAAAAGATCGTAATTAGGTTATGATACACACAAATTTTTCATTTACAAATCTACTGGCAATATCTCTCCATAAATCAGAAACCTGCATCTCAATAACGTGTAAAATATCAAAATATTTTTTGATGAAATTATTCTCAGCGCTCTTTTGATTAGAATATTAATTTTACTGCAGCCTATTACCACTTTAACCGACTTTATACTTTAACTGCACTACCTAATGCCAATACTGTCCAATATTGGACATCGGTCCCAACACTGTACTATATCACTGAATCTCACCACAACATTTAGCACAAAAGCGTCCTATCGCCACACCTCAAGTGTCAAATTTCACGTATAATGAGGACTTTTTTGAAATCCCAGGATCATTCCGGCTCCGTATACATAAATGAGAATTTGTCGTGGCTGGTTGGTGCAATAACGCGAGCTTCTATGAGGCATTGAACGACCCAGGTGGTAGAAACCAATGGTATGTTGTCCTGGTTCGCTTTGTTCTGGACTTCGTGTGGGCAGCATTCCCATTCGGTAACTAATGCGAATGCTCCAGACATATTCAGGTCTTCCTCGTTGACCACTCGCGTATTGGCACCTGCTAGGGTACATACACGTTCCCAGAATTTCACGAATGTGTCTTGGTCTCCGCACAGGAGTATTGTTTTGTCTTTGAAGAAGCTGCTACGCTTACCATGCAGTGGCACCTGCAATGGTTAAAATATGATTATTATTGAATTTAAATGATAACAACGACATTTTTGCTCATAGTGAACTCAGTATTTACAAACTGCCGGTAACAAGTAAACTTGTAACTTTAACTAGTTCACCACCAAAATAATTATAAAAGTATAATATGCTTTCGAAAATTACCATATCCATCTAGGAATACATTATATAATGTAAATATATATAAATATATGTAAGTGTCCTCGTGAAGTTTGCATATAATAAATTGAATATAAACGAATAATGTTAACGAAAGTGTTGCAAGGGACAGACCAAGGCGGACGTTCCATGTCCAAATCGGGGACGTCTTTAAAACAGGCCAGGTTATAAGTACCCTAAACCGAAGAAGTTGCATGAGGAGATTAACATTTGTACCGACATTTGTCGAGGAGGCGCAAGTTGTATGTCAAGATCGTAGCAAGTGGAGGGAAGTGGTCTCTGACTACCCCTATGGGAAAGAGACGTGAATATATATATGTATATTCGGATAGGCATACCGGTACTTAGGTTGCTACAATATCTAAGAAGCAGTGGCGTAGCGTGCCTTGGAGGGGCCCTGTATCAAAATAAGGCGGGGGCAAATGAAGTGTAAAGATTTCTCACATAAACAAAATGTTTAACACAAAAAAACCGACTTCAAAGAAAAAACAATTCCAAAACAAATTAATATGCACTAAAAAGTAAAAAAAAAAATTGGTCCACTTGTCGCGCACATACTTATGTGGTTTTCTTATGGTTGCCACTGTCAAAACTGGACTAAATTGAAATGAACCACACGGGAAGCACCAGCTTTCCAATAGAAAAAGAATCATCAAAATCGATTCAACCCAGTCGAAAGTTCGGAGGTAATAAACATAAAAAAAAATACAGTCGAATTGAGAACCTCCTCATTTTTGAAGAAACAAAAACGGTTGCATGAAATTAATTATAAGTTATCACTTCCTCCTAGATATTTAGGTTAAAAGGTCACACAGCAATCCCGCAATTGTTGCACGCTTAACTCGGGGGAAAAAAGAGATGGCTTTTCATGATTTTATCGGCACGTATGACAGACACAGAGGCCCTGTAGCCCGGGGCCTTGATATGGTCTTCAACTGTACGTTTCCAGCGATCATTTCTCCCACGTACGTGCAGGCTCTGGAATGAACTACCTGCTGCTGTGTTTCCCGAGCCCTATAACATGTCCTTCTTTAAACGAGGTTTAAGAAGAGCATTTACTTCACGGTAGGCAACGGCCTGGCTGTGCCCCTGGTATTACAAAGGTCCATGTGCGGTAGTATCACTTACCATCAGGTGTGCTGCCTGCTCGTTTGTCACCATCGGAAATTTAAAAAAAAAAAAAAATACGGCTAATACGGCGTTAGGTACCCCCTTGCTAAGAAGTCAAACTTACCCAATCAATAAATCTCTGTTGAAGCAACGACCATCCGGCGGGCAGCGAATATGAACCGATGTCACACAGCGTATTCTCGATGCAGGACATGATAATCCATCCGTGTGATACTGAACGTATGTCCGCGGCTAAGCACTGTATGTATTTGGCAGTGAGGCAAGGACGTGGGGCAACCAGCTTGCATACGGAGTACTTATTCTTTGGCACGTCGTCGAAGTGGCTGGAATTAAATTATTTTTATAGCTTCAAGATTTTCTTTCTCCTTTTTGAATTGAAGTTAGAAAGTATTGATTTGTTACCCTTTTCCATATGGTGACGGAGTAAGAAAACAATTCAGCACTCCCTATCTTACCCGTGGGTGTCGTAAAAGACGACCAAGGGATATAATATGCACATAACATCTGTACAAGAGACGGATAACTCGAAATGACTGATGTCAGGGTATAGTAGGTTAAATGCCCTCCTATTGTGGAGGAGGCCTGACACTAACAGTGGGACGTATGTGGGCTGCGATGATGATGATGATGATGTTACGCTTGTTATCATCATCTCAGCCCATACACGTCCCATTGTTGGGCTCGGGCATCCTCCCTAAGAGAGAGGTTGATATAGGGTTTTGTTTCAAGCTTTCCTTCTCTTGCATAGATACTATATGCATATTATCCCTTAGTCATCTTTTATGTCATAAAAGGGGCAGGGGCAAAAGATGGGGTGGTGAATTGTATTCTTACTCTGTCACCACATGGAAAATGTATGTTGTATACCAAGCATAGATTCTTTTAATTTGCTGTTCTTCTCGGGAACCAAACTATAAAAAACATTTTAGGTCTTCATATTAAGAATTTTATTTGAAACCACACAATATATAGATAGCACTTAATTATTAAAACTTGTTTTTTCTAAACCTCGTTATAAATTTTCTACGGTATCCGGTCACCATCTAAAACTAATTGCAGATCCTTGAACTATAATATATTATTGGAAAGGGAAGATGTTAACACCATAATTATTGTGTTTACCGACCGTTCAGAGTGGCATTCTTGTGGAGAGGCCTATGTCCAGCAGTGGACATCTATAGGCTGATGGATCGATGGATACCGTGTTTTAACTGTAAAGATTATTTTTCAGCGAGTCATTCATCATTTCGGCTCATATACGGCCACTGCTGGGCTCGAGCCTCCTACATAATAGTAAAGAAATTGACCTTACTATATCATGCTGGTCAGGCAGGTATAGGGTTCCGTCGGGCCGACCATTGACGACAAGTTAACGCTGCTCCAGTGGTCGGCCCAACGACGAAGGCGACGTGGTTTTCGGGTGGGTCGCGGGAGTTGCGTGCTTAAGCCCCTCTGTCGCCCCGGACGGAGTGGTGCGGAGGCGCGCCGACCGCGGCCCACCCACAAAAAAAAAAAAAAAAAGTCAGGTATAGGGCCCTTTTTATTTCGAGTTTTCCATGTCTTGCATAGATGTCAAATGCGTAAAATATCCCTTAGTCGTCTTTTACGACACCCACGAGTATGAGAGGGGGTGGTGAATTGTATTCTTAATCTGTCACCACACGGAAGCAGAAGCGAGTCATTATAATATCATATTAAATCCCCGCTTAAACCCGCTCTCGCTTCGCTTCGGTTTCTGTCGCCTTATCCCCGTAGTTCCCGTTCCCGTGGGAATACCGGGCTAAAATATAGCTTAGTTTACTCCCTGATATTATAGCTTTCCATTGGTGAAAGAATTTTTTAAATCGGTCCAGCCGTTTTGAAGATTACCCGGAACAAACAGACAGACAAAAAAAATATAAAGTGATTTTTAGGCATATGTATAGTGCAAATAAGCATGTGAGCATGAGAAAGGTCTATTATTTTGACATTACAAACAGACACTCTAATTTTATTTATTGGTATAGATATAGCTGCACTAAGCAAAGAATCCTTGTATTGAGGGGAACCTTACAAAGACAAGTTTAACAAACAAAAATTACACCCAGACTCAAAACAACGATTTGTGGATCACACAAAGTATTGTCCCACTAGGAATCGAACTCATGAAACTGGTATCCTTGAGTCTATATCTTAATCACTACCTACACTCTCTGTGTAGTAGTCAATATAGTGTTTCAAGTACAATAGAAACTCGATTATCCGGCACTCGGTTATACGCATTCGCGATTATCCGGACTACCAACCGCGACCTATGTATTGTACCTACAAATCGAATTTATGCAAGCATGAACGTGTCTGGAATGGAATGACTCGCGAGATCGTTGTCCCACGCGTTTCATTGTTGTTTTAATCAGTAGCATATCCCGCGGGATATGTATTCGTTTTTTAATAAACGCATAAAATTGTGTATTGTGTATTGTATTGTAAAATGTACATACTACATATGCACAAAACCGAAGGAGATTTTTCATGCATTTGATTATCCGGATTTTCGATTATCCGAATGCCTTCCGACAACCATTAGTCCGATTAATCGAGTTTCTACTGTAATACTATTTTGGAACCGATGTCTGTAAACAGCAAATCATAAAAAAAATGATTGCACAGATGGCGTAGTGGTTAAGATACCGACCTACCGTGCCAGTGTCATGGGTTCGAATCCCACGCAGTACACAAATTTTGTGCAATCCACAAATTGTTGTTCTGAGTCTGGAAGTAATATACTTTGTCCCTTAATTATATGTCTGTAATTACATATATGTCCTCCGCGACACACGGATATCTTTGTGCAGGTTGTTGTCTTTAAAAAAAAGAAGAAATCTTACCTGTAAACAATACCTCCGCCAGTTTCTATTTGTTCCTTCAGCCTTTCTTTATTAAATGGTTTATCACAGAACTCCGAATCTTCGGTATCTGTTCCAATCACTGTATTGGCTTCACTGTCCTCCTCCGACGAGTAGTGACGGCTCTCTTGCTGATTTTGGGCCTGGAAAATTTTGCATTAGTATGTAGTTAAGGATAAGGATAAAGCAGGTAATTAAAAAGAAGACAAATTTCAAGCCATTTTTAACAGCAAAAATTTACTTTTAAAATTGATAATCAATACTAATATTATAAAGAGAAAAGATTAGTTTGTTTGTATTGAATAAGCTCCGAAACTACTGGACCGATTTCAAAAATTCTTTCAGCAATGAAAAGCTATAATATCAGAGAGTAACATAGGCTATATTTTATCCCGGTATTCCCATGGAGACGGGCACTACGCGGGTAAGACGACTGAAATCGAGGCGAGGGCAGGTTGCTAGTTAATTATAATGTGCCTCAGAAACCCACCTGCCAAGCGTGACAATGGCATTTTACTATGAGAGAATGAATGTGGATATGTTATAATAGACAGATTGATAATAATAATCTTGATTTCCCATACAACAAAATCCATAAGGTAATGTTAGGTACCAAATGTTTGATTTTCCGTGTGGTAACGGAGTAAGAACACAATTCACCATCTCCTCTCTTGCCTGTTGGTGGCGTAAAAGAAGACTAAGGGATTAAATATACATATAACATCTGCAAGAGAAGGAAAACTCTACATAAAACCTTATACCAACCTATCTGACCAGCATAGTATAATAGGTCAATTCTCCTCCTATTATGGATGACATTCAGGTCTAATAGTGGGACGTACAAGAGCTGAGATGACCAGCTACAATACTTGTTATTAATAGTCAAATAAGTAGACATGTATACTTATATTTTATTTAATTGAATTCGAAATATTACCATTAGAAATCGCCCAAATAGTTACTAAAATTAAATTAATCCTATTATAAACGCGAAAGTTTGTTGCTCTTTCACGCAAAAACTACAGAATAGATTTTAATGTAATTTCACAATAATATAGCTCGCATATCAGAATAACACATAGGCTATAATTTATCCCGATATTCCCACGGGAAGGGTAACTATGTGGGTAAAAGCGCAGGGCGCTGCAAGTGATAGTATATTTTTCCAAACATTATGGTGTCAGTGTAAGAATCCAATTCACCAAACCTTTTTTCGCCTAGGTGTCGTATAGTGTCATATAAGTTGATCAAAAAATGTGCCATGGACAAGAAATAGGGTGGTGAACTATAGTTCTTACTCTGTCACCACAAGGGAAAAGCTTGAAAAGCGTGTCCACTATAATTCCGTTAGATATACCTTGACCTTTTCAGTACGCGACCGTTTAGGTGTCTCAGTGCATGTCAACAAGAAATGCATCCCGGCAAACAGTTTGGTGTCAGGCCCCGGTATAGGACCAAGAGTTGACACTGTGTCCTCATCGTTCTCAAATTTCTTCAGTTTGGAGTTCTTCTTGCCTATATTCTGTTTCGCAGCGCCCTTCAGTTGAAGAGGGCCAGCTGGGAAGAAAAGTTAGTAATCATAAACCATTTAGAAACTTCTATTTCTTTTGAAGACCATTGTGCACTGCTGTGTGCTTACTCTTGAATCTCGATTCCAATCCCAAATCCAATCGCAGCTCGAATTTGAGCAATTCGGTACTCTTGAAAGCGATACTAGCGCACGATTGGAATCAAATTCGGTGGATTTTTTTAAACTAAATGAATTCGACTCTCATCGATTAAGTCAAATATTTGCTACTCCCGACGTGATTTTGACGTAGTTTAAAATCGTTAATGATGCACAATTTCAAGAAAGCTTCTTTGTAGTGATCGAGTTCGGAAACGTTATCAACGCATATGCCTGACTAGCGTAGTATATTCGGCTAAGTTCCCTCCCTGGAGGAGGCCCGAGTCAAACAGTGAAGATGCTGAGGTGATGAGAATGAGAAAGCGTATAAATTATATTGTAATATGAAATTGTGTAAATTATATTGTAATATGACGTTACGTGTATCATCATCATTTCAGCTCATATACGTCCCACTATTGGGCTCAAGTAGTAGTGGGTCGTCGACGATTTTACAGTCGACGCAACGAGACCGTTTATCGTCGATGGTAAACTAGTTGAATAAACAGTCTAATTTTCGACTAGTTTACGTCGTAGACGCTTAGACAAGACGAGACGTTTAGTTTATATTATGACGTACGTTGATCGTCGTCGTTGGTAAAGGACAACGAAACTTCAACGAATTTTATTAGACAACAGTTTCATTGTACAATATACATTGACGCTTCAATATGTAATGATAGTCCCATCACATGATAGCAGAGTTCAATGAATTGCAAACAATCTATCTATGCGTTATGATTTCGGCTCAATTCGCGCCTACGGGCGGTGAGGTTTGCGGGGCGGGTAAAAAGCGTAGCGAGCCGTGCGAGCGCGCGCGCTTCTCGTCTTCCAAGTTCGGGCCGATTCGGGCGCTTTCGAATAGTCGCAAGTCGTCGCGTTCGTGTCATTCGTTGATACGACGACCGTTTCGCGAAGCCGTTCATACGTAAACATGTTTATCAGTCAACTATAAACTGGTTTATTAGTTCACGGCAAAGAAACAGTCGAAAAAAACTGTTCGTTTATTCAACGACCACCACTAGGCTCAAGCCTCCTCCACAATAGGAGGGCAATTGACCTTACTATTCAGCTAGTCAGACAGGTTCTATTTCTAGTTTTCCTTCTCTTGTATAGATGTTATATGCGTATTATATTCCTTAGTCGTCTTTTACGACATCCACGGATAAGATAGGGAGTGGTGAATTGTATTCTTACTCTGTCACCACACAGAACGTGTATGGATATTTAAAATTGACTTACATTTTCCGTTCAGTAATGATGTGTTATTTGAAACTAAAACAATTAATATATAAGATATATCGAGACAGAACATCCATTACCTGTTATCCTATCTAAAGAGTATTTAAACTCTGCTAGTTCAGCCGAGTTAAAAATGGCAACGTTATCCGTGATTGAGTTATTTTGACACAATTTTAACTTGAACTCGCTTTTCCGACTTATTAAGTTCGCTATTTTGACTTAATAGGGATTTAATAGTCTGTGGTCACATTTGTAAAATAGTCGCGGCCTTTGTCTATCGGATTGTGACGTAGATCAACGTTTTAGGCAATTTTGAAAAATATTTTTATTTACGTATTTTATTAATATTGAAATTTGCCATATTTTTCCATAAGGTCAATATTTTCATGTTTATATAGGGTATATCCATAAGGTAAAATGAATTTCAAAAATTTGTCAACATCCCCATTCAAAGTAATAAAATACGACACATTTGGTGAAAATAACAACGGCAAATGCGAAGAATTCATTCTTGATTTTGTTTGAGTATCAAATATAAGTTTGGTGGGATTGGAATTGAATCGGATTTGAAATTAGAATTGATTTCAAGGGTAAGGCCACAGACCTGAGCATCCTACACAGTGGTAGGAAAAATGACATGATCTCATGTTCGTCACACAGATTAGTATGAGCTATCAGCATCACAGCTCATATACTCGTACATCCCACTACTGGGCTCCAGCCTCCTCCATATTGGGAGGGAAATTGACCTACTATACCACGCTGGTCAGGCGGGTTGGTATAAAGTTTTATTTCGATGTTTTTCTTCTCTTGCATTGTTGCTATGTGCACAAGATATCTCTTGGTCGTCTTTTACGATACCCACGGGCAAGAGAGGGGGTGGTGAATTGTATTCTTACTCCGTCACCACACGGAAAGCATGAGTTATATCTCGTTTTTATACACCTTTATCCTTTGACAGCGTGAATCCTGGTAAGAGTATTAAATTATTTTTTCGTGTAAAGAGATAAGTAAACAGTCTGGAACGGAGTTCAATATAAGAACTTAAACGGCAGGACATGATTTTCATCTTGCTCTTATCCCAATTATTTTGTAGTACAATACAACAGTAATTCTTTTGTAGTACATATTGCAATATATCCTAATTCTTCGGTAATAAATGGTCTGTGTGGTGATGGAGTAAGAATACAATTCACCACTCCCTTTCTTGCCCGTGGGTGTCGTAAGAAACGACTAAGGGATATAACATGCACATACATCGATATGCATGAGAAGGAAAACTCGAAATAAAACCCTATATCAACACGTCCCGACCACTGACGACAAGTCACATCTGCTCCGGTGGTCGGCCCAACAACGAGGTGACGTGGGTACGGGTGGGTTATGTTCCCGCGCGCCGTCCTTTCATCGCCCCGAACGGACTGGACCGCGCGTGCGCTTACCATAGCCCACCCATAAAAAAAAAAATATATCAACACGTCCCACCAGCGAGGTATAGTAGGTCAATTTCCCTCCCATTGTGGAGGAGGCACGAGCCCAACAGTGAGACGTATATGAGCTGTAATGATGATGATGATGACTGCAAAAGTCTTCTTAATAGTTTTGTGACCAGTCGCCTGCCTGACCTCAACGTATTTGTTGACCATATGGCATCAGACTGAGATGACCCAGGTCGGTGTAAAATCCTTATTCGTATTTTATGACGTGTCTGTGTGGTGACGGAATAAGAATACAATTAACCACTAAGGATATAACATCTATGCAAGAGAAGGAAAACTCGAAATAAAACCCTATACCAACATGTCTGACCAGCATGGTATAGTAGGTCAAATTCCTTCCCATTGTGGAGGAGGCCCGAGCCCAGCAGTGGAACGTATATAAGCTTTAACTGATAAAATGATAAATTTTATTATACCTACGAGAAATGCAAGGGTTAGCAGTATTCGTAGACCCTTCCACCCAGTAACTGACACATATATTCTTGAACTAAAAATTTAAAGTATAAATATAATCGATAATGAATTGAATAATAATGGGTATAAAGTAACTTACTACTCACCTTTGACCCCATCAATCTTCCTAGGTGTACGTTGTACTTCAGGTTCAACTCCCGCTACCTCTTCCAAGCGGACAGGTGGGGCGGAGTTACTGCTCTCACTCATCTCACTGCTCTCACTAGCCAATCGCTTGCGAGCTAACGGTACTGGGGTACTCTTGTTTGTTTTCACTCCTAATACAGATATAAACATAGCCATATGAGGTTCTATATTACCAATATGGTGACGGAGTAAGAATACAATCCTAGAGTTGACTAATTGTCAAAAATTGTTCTAAACATTTTATCTCTTCAAATCAAAACCAGTGGTTCGATAATTATTTATGATCGCACCTTTAAATTCAATAACATAAGTTAAATAAAAAAAAGAAACAACAAAAAGGCGGCATTATGGTCACGTGGCAATGTGTGACGTCATCGTTCCATAAATAAAACTGAAGTTTATTGTGTGCAAAATTGACTAGGCGAATTAGCTTCGTTACTAATTTAGAGTGTCAATTACTTCCTTCGTAAGCAAGTACGAATTACATTTACAATGTCTTGCGAAATAAATTTAAATGAAGTAATGTACAAATGATATCGTTTACACACAGTAAATCTACTTACTCAGCGAAACGCAGAGGTGGCTTGACAACACGGCCACTACGTATAACACGGTAATGAACTGAGCGATTTTTATCGCTATCCTCTGACGCTACAAATGGTTTCATTGTATGTTTAACTATTTTTGGCCTATCAGATATTCCATTATTTTTGATACGCAAATCATCTTTTTTTATGCAAATCACCTCTATCAGATGTACATAAGCAGGCTTTAACCTCTCTATTGATATATATATGTACATCTTGATTAGGCATTTGCACTAAAAATACTCTGCCCGTCGTATTTAGGACTTTATAAGGTCCTTCATAGGGAGGTTCAAGTGAAAATCCACTCGAATAAAAACATGAGTATATTTAGTTAAATCGCTATGTACGAACACTGTGTGTGCATCCTAACGCGATAGCGGTTAAGTTTCAAGTTACATATCATAGCGCGTAAATGCTTTGCATATTGACAATAATCTAAAATTAGCATAATATTATCGTTGTAAAAGTCAATCAATCAGTCAAGACAATCTTAAGGTTGGCCCTAATTTTATCCGTTGAGGTTTCGCAAATTATAGGAATACTACAGTCAGACAATATTTCCTTGAATTTGTACTGGTCACCCGATCTCCTACGTAACTCAGCGAGCTGCTTGTCGCTAGCTTGTGAATGTGCAATATCGACAAAATTCAAGACTGTGGGACAACTGATTGTCTCCACGCGCGATAGTGCAGCTGCTACGATATTCTTATCGCCGTCTATGTACCTAATATCTGACGTGAACTCAGTTATGAATAAAAGTTGTCTAATGCGATGCGGTGACTCATTGTTTCCTCCTATTTTAGAAAACGCAAATGTCAAAGGTTTGTGGTCTGTATTGACGATTAAGTTACGACCTTCCACCATATTTCGGAAACATTTAAAAGCTGAAAATACTGCTAACAGTTCCCCCTATAGTAAGTGTTATACTTGGTCTCCGCTGTGGTCATTTTCTTTGAAAAATATCCAAGGGGTTCCCACGTGTTGTTTACAATCTGTTGTAACACTGCGCCCACACACATACTCGATGCGTCTGTCATAAGTGCAAGTGCGGCATCAGGTTTCAGATAACATAGTATAGCTGCCTTCTGTACACTAACTTTGCATTCTGAAAATGCTTTGTTCGCTTTTTCTATCCACTTAACAATAGATTTATCACTTTTCTTTGACTTGATCAAATATTTATTTAAATCTGTTAATTTACCATTCCTTAAAATCAACGAAGTTGCTGAACGGTTTCCAATTTCGAGCAATTTTCAATTGTGTCCGACGTATCTTACAAAGGTCGTATACCTTCTGTTGATACCTCAAGGCCTAAAAATTCTAACTTAGGTTGACCAAAACAACATTTTTGTAAATTTATGGCAATGCGAAACTGGTTAAATCGTTCTAAAACTTCCCGTAAATGTTTTTTATGCCTGTCTAAATCATTACTTGCAATTATGACGTTATCCATATATTCATAGAAATAATCTAGACCTTTCAAAACTGCGTGATTCATAAACCATTGAATGGTTTGTGTGGCGTTGCGCAAACCAAAAGGCATACACGGTAACTTAAAAAGTCCGGACGGTGTAATCACCGCCGTTTTCTCAACATCCTCGAATGCTATCCTAGCATAATCCTAGCATTATGAAATGGTATGCTCGTAGTTATATCAATCCGCGAAAAATATTTATAACCATATAACAAGTGTATATTTATAGCCATATAACAACAACAATAAGTAAAATCATGTAACTTCGGTATCGGGTATCTATTCGGCCGAGTCAGGGCATTAAGTGCTCTATAATCGCCACACGGACTAATCTGTGAGTCCTTTTTGGGTACAACATGCAAAGGGCTTGCCCATGCACTTTTCGACGGTTTACTAATCCCCTAGCTCTTGCATAATTTTAAATTCCTCTCTTACTCTAGTGTCCGTGTGGTGACGGAGTAAGAATACAATTCACCACCCCCTATCTTACCTGTGGGTGATCGTACGAGACGACTAAGGGATGTAAAACGCATATAGCATCTATGCGAGAGAGGGAAAACTCGAAATAAAACCCTATATCAACACGTCTGACCAGCGTGGTATAGTAGGTCAATTACCCTTCCATTATGGAGGAGGCCCGAGCCCAACAGTGGGACGTATATGGGCTGAGATGATGATGATGATTATGACTCTAGTGTATCGGTGCGGTGGCGACGGCCTCGCCTTGGCATGAACAGGTGGGCCTGTGGTAACTATTTCATGGTACACTGCATGTTTAGGAAGTTCCTTAAACGATATAGGTTTTGTAATATTAGGGTATTCCGCTAACAATTCATAAAATGAATGTTTTTCGTCTAGCGTTCTCACTGATTGCTCGTTACTGTTGACAATCTCAGTAAAAACGTTTAATTTTGTAACATCATCACAAAGTTTGCGTGCACTTAAATTTACTATCAACTTAAAATGTACTAAAAAATCGGCACATAGGTGCCGGTGGTAATCGGTTGTCGCACGTCGGCAACTACAAAAGTCCAGCGAAATGCTCTATGTAAGCCTAAATCTAGTAATAAAATTTTAGTCCGTAAGTCTTTATCATTTTTCCATTGGCCGCATATAATACATTCCTTGGCCGCATATAATAGATAGTCTGAATGTTCACCACTTTATCACTTTACTACGCGGAAATATGGAAATGTTCGCGCTAGTGTCAATTAAAAAACGTAATCCACTACAGCGGTCCGAAACACTTTGGCGGTAATTTGCCCCGCTGCAGACCTCCGCCAGCGATGACTGCGTGGTGGCTCGTTTCCCTGCTTCTCCCAGGCGCAAGGCTTAATACAACAGTGCGTTTTCTCCTTGTACTTGTAATGGTAAAAGCATAACCAATCCTCGCTTGCCGGTGTACGGCAGGGAGTACGTCCTCTCCGTCTGCGGGACGCTGATCTTCCATTTCAGAAGTGACTCCTGCTGAACAACGGTCGGGAAGCTCTGCCGGCACTTTCAATCTTGCCGAGCCGCGCGCTTATTTTGACTATTTGACTGGAGCTGGTAACGTCAGCGACGCTATTTGGCGGTTTCATATTCTCCAGAACCTTATCAGCAATCATTACCAAAGTCGAAATATCTTTGGTGTCGGTTACGGCTAAGACAGCGCGTGAAGCGGTAAAAAAAATATAAATGCACAAAAATTCTAATTTTTCACTGAAATATGCACAATATTTTCACTAAAACTGTTTGCTGTTTATTGCCACTAAATTCACGACTCGCACTATTGTCGGGGGTCAACACTATAGAGTCTGTGGGTGTGTATGACGTGTATAGTTCGAGTGATATTCCCAGTCAAATGATTCTATTAAATAAATAACTTATGAGGATATATCATGAGTAAAAATTGTTTCTCTTGATGACCTGATAACAAAAACATAGCTTTTGTTTATTAATAAGATACTTTTATTTTGTAAATTACTGCATTGTAAGTTTAAAATAAATATTATACTCACTCAGAAGTTTTAACTATCCTGTATTCAGATGAACAAAATCTGGATTGGTAGCAAAATATTCTATTACCATAAACGCGTCTATTTTATATAATGTCACCCTTTTTAAATCCTATCTCCATTGTTTATACGATTTTACGGGTTGCACTTACTAAATAATTTTAACAGAACTTTCTTCGCAAAACCATTAAGAGATTAGAAAAGGTTTTACGATAACATGTGACGCTGACAAGTATCAAATGTGTTTATTTATTGAACGATAACGTCACGTTTTCTAATTGGCGTTTACAATCACGTGACTCATACATTTTTCAAATGTAAAAATATTTAAAATCATAAAATATTTTTTTCGATATTCGAATCATTTGAGGCTTTTTATCAATAGTTTAACATTATTATGTATACAACTTTTAAACGTACTGTCAACTCACAGCTTTAACAGTCTCATTCTTGATCGTGGATGTTGTAAAAGACGACTATTGCATGTAGATATCGATGTTAACTCGACAGTGCCTTACGCAAATCTGTTCGATCAATATGTAACAGTAAGACAATTACCCTCTTAATATGGAGGAGGTAGGTAACCTATCTTGCAGTTGAATATATGTATATGCCATCATTAAGGAAAAGTAATAATAACAATAAACTAAGTCAGTTACAGAAATATCGACAGTGACACGAGAGACGAAGTATTCTACTAGACTTTTTGAGCCATGGTCTGGCCACACTATATCCATCCATGAGGCGATGGAAGGGCAGCATGGGACTCCATCACTTACCATATTTTTTCTCACTATTAATCGGGCAAACAGAAAATCTTTTCACTGTTTATCCCTGCCAGAGGGATGTTCTTAAATCCTACTTACATATTTAGAAAGGTGAAAACTGCACAGAAATTACATCTTCACTTCCATTTATAATTACGTTTTTATACTTACTATAAAAAAATGTTGGCACATCGTACCTGATGTAGATGCCTTCGGACTCTTGGGGGATGCGACCCGTTTCCTTGCACTTGAACTGCCCTTGTCACGGCTTCGAGCGCTTCGGGGACCCTATAAACAATATTTTATGAAATATATTTTTTCAAGCCTTTATATGAGTAAATCTTGCGACTCAGCTCTGCTAAAAAGCGGTCGATCATGTAACTCAAAACCACCACCAAGAAAAATGGTCTTAATTGTTAGGGAAACCCGGTGTTAGTGCCCCGGGCGGCCAAATTTGAAGGCCGAGAAGAAAATACAATTTAG
The DNA here is from genome assembly GCA_032191425.1 of Lymantria dispar. NCBI lineage: Eukaryota > Metazoa > Arthropoda > Insecta > Lepidoptera > Erebidae > Lymantria > Lymantria dispar. The sequence continues at coordinate 8,438,998 of CM063452.1, read as the reverse complement.
TACTTTAGCGGTTTACAGTGTTATGTTGAATAATTTTGTTTGTATTTTATGTAATGTAATACGAAAAAAGATCCTTTTTTTCTATGGTCAGCACACATGCCGTCCAGCTCCATTCGGGGTGACGAAGGGGCAGCGCGCGGCCCCTAACCCACCGTATCTCCTCTCCTTCGCCCTTGGGCTGACCACCGGTACAGAGTTCCTTGTCTTCTGTGGTCGGCCCGGTACCCTCCCATTCGAACGTCGTCGCGCGGTCAATATCTCTGTGGGTGACGGCCTCGGATAGGGTGGTATTCGCGCCTGCGACACCCTAGGTTCGTTCCTTCCGCGAGATGACTGCCTCGCAGAAAGCGACGACCGCGTCTCAGTTCCTGACGCTGTCGAGCATCTCCCTAGCGATGATTGGTAGCCTTAGGTCGGACGGGAAAAGGTTCTGAGGTGTAGTGTATATGACATAATTAATCTACGTGATTTTTCATGTTCCATTAAAATTCCCAGAGAAATCACACTTTGGTTGTTAGCGCCCAATGGCAAAAATTAATGATGGACTGTGAAAATTAATGATGTAAAGAAGTGACAAATTACGGTATAATTTATGAAGACTATTATAAAAAAAGAAACTTGGTTATATTGAAATACTTAAGAATATATTCGGTTGCATTACTTTGTATATTAAAAAAAATAACCCACACGAGGAAAATACCTGTATAATATTATCGAGGTCCAGTTCCCGGTTATGTCTTCGGCGTGGAGTAGACGGAGTTGATGGAGATCGAGCACGAGCAGACTCCTTAAGCGACCGAGCCTGATCTTCAGTCAAATACAGCTCACTGGCTGTGACCATTACTAATGTGTCCCTGTAATTGAAGCCATAGATTAATCAATAATAATTATATAGTTTATGGACTGTTTGGACTGTAATAGAGGACCATCATGATATCAGCTCTAATACCTCCCAGTGTTCAGTTCCAATTGCCTCCCCGAACTCAATTTAGAATAAAGTATTTTATTTTATAAATAGATAATTTATTTAAATAAAAATAATTAAATGTGTATGTCAAATTTTAAGTCATTTAGTTGAAGGGGAGTACTTTAAAATTCAGTTGCAAGATTTGCCTTGAACACACATTCAAAATCAAGTAAAAGCTTGTAAAAATAATAATAGCGCGAAGTGTCAAAAAATTACCACATCAAAATGGCAGCCCGGCGCATTATCAATTTTCCAGCCTTATATTGCAATTGTTCTGTGTGGTGAAGGACATAAGAATACAATTCATCACCCTGTGGGTGTCGTAAAAGCTGACTAAGTGATTATTACAGATCTACAGAGGAAAAGGGAACTCGAAATAAAACCCTATACCAATCCTTCTGGCCAACAAGGTATAGCAGATCAAGTTTCCTTCCAATACAGAATAGGCTTGAGCTCAGCAATGACTTACATGAGCTGTGATGATTATGATTGCAAATTACTGTATGGTCTAAGTAAGTGTCGTAAAAGAAAACATCTTTTAATAATAAAAAAACAAAGATACAATTACCGAATACAAATTACAAGATTTAAAAAAAAAGAACTAAATCGCAGTTTTATTTGCAATGCTTGTAATCGAACCTATAATCAACATATGAGATTGTTAACTTAAACCCCTATGTTATATGTGTCTTCGTAAAAAGAAAAAAGCAACATACCCATCAGTTGTACATTTATAGGTAACTGTTCCACTATCATTCTCCTCAACACCAAGAACTAGACCAGGCTCATAGTTTTGTTCCTCATCCACCATAGCATACACTGACTGACCTTCCAGAGGCAAAGTCTTCATATCACCAAATATAATGAAATCATCCAATAACACCTTGACTTGTCCATCATCAAACTTGATCAAATATTTGTTGGGCTCTGTTATTTCCAAGACTTTACCTGAATAGTAACTTTTATCCACCCATTTAGCTAACACCACAGTATCGGGTGGATATCCAGGATATTCGGTCTTTATAGCAACTTTTTCTACAGGAGTAGCAGGCCTAGGAGATGTTGGGCGACGTTTAGTTTTCAATTTACTAACAGATTTTGGTGTTGCAACTAAATTTAACAAAGACTTCTCTTCTTTAGGAGATTTGTCGTTTTCACCATTAGTTGGCACCATCTCTGGAGAATTCATACCATGCATGTATTCAGGTTCCTCAACTTGAGTTGGTAGTAAGGCTCGTTTAGTTTTACCGGCTAAATGACGTCGACCGCGTACACGAGTCTTCTTCAAAGAACTTTTAGGAGTAACTTTATCACATTTATTAACTTCTTCGGGACTCGCGTTACCGTTACTAAAAGTGGTATCACTGGATGTAGATGTTTGAATGCCTACGGATATTTTCTCATCGCTACCCTCATCAACGAAAGAATCTTTCATGTGTGAAAATATATCATGAAGCTTCTTTAAAAGAGCATCATGGCCTTTAATTGATGTTAAAGGATTCGCGATAGATTTGCGAGGCGGTTGCGGTACTACAAATGCACCATCGCTTGTTCGATTGCTAGATGCTGAAGTCGAGCTTACGACAGAGGCAAAAGATGTCCTGTTCGGTAGATTAATCATACCACCGCTAGTAACGCTTGAAGGAGAGTTGCTAATAGATATATCACCTAAATAAGGATCTATAGTGAACCTCTTGGAAACTCTTTGGTATTCACGACACATTTCTATACCTAAATCATTATCAGTTCTGACAACGAGTACAGACAAAAATTCACCATCTTCATTATGATTGATATGGATATCAAATACTGGTACTTGAGGAGTAGTTGCGGGCAAGGAATGTCCGTTCGGTAAAGGCGATATAGTAGAAGGTGTAGCGTTATTGCTGGATCTAAATGATTCATTCTTTACCCGTTTACCTTTACTTAAGTTTAGTTTAACCATATCAGGAGTGTTGTCACTATCTTCGGTACTGCCAATTATCGCTTCAGATATCTCAGTAGGAGTTGAAGAGTTGCCATTGGAAAGCTTTGAAATTAGTTTTGAAGTTACAGTTGGACCATGTTCAGGACTATCCAGATTTAAAGAACCAACACTGTCGGTACTTCCTTGGTCGGCTCCTTTGTTTATATTGTAGTCTTTTGGTTTTGATTGTGAAAAATTGCCTTGATTAGAGTATACGTGTCCCTCAATTCTGGTTTGGTTACTGGATTTGAGTGACTCGGACTTCACTCGTTTACCTTTAATTGCGTCTAATTTAACTATATCAAGATCGCTGTCGATATCATGAGTACTATCAATTTTGGCGTCTGATATCTCCGTAGGAGTTGAAGAGTTACCATTGGAAAGTTTTGGAATTAGTTTTAAAGCCAGAGACGGACCATGTTCAGGACTCTCGAGATTTAAAGAGCCAATACTGTCTGTACTTTCTTGATCTGTTCCTTTGTTTAGGTTAGAGTCTTTTAGTTTCGGTTGTGAAAAGCTGTCTTGATCAGAATATACGTAGCCCTCACTTTTAGTCGCACTAACTTTCTCTATTGTAACATCATCATTCCTATCCTTTATGAGATTAGGTTCGCTATTGCTTGGTATTTTTTTCGTAGTGCTAACATCTTCAGGAGAGAGCGACATTTCAAGATGAAAGCTTTGTGAATCATCTAATACTATGGGTTCTTCTACAATTGTCTCAGGAACTTCAGGTGGTGGTTTTGCTTCAACTAATTCATTACTCGAGCGGGACCTAGAAGAACTATCGGCAAATTCGTTTTTAAGCTCACTTTTGCCAGGAGTTTTGCTACTTTTAGATATGTCAACGCTAGCAGGACGTAATCTAGGAGTCTTTGGTGTTTTCGGTTTGGACAGTTCAGCACTATTACTCCGTTTAAGTCTTCTTGGGCTTGATCTGAACGGAGACCGAATGCCGGAGGTAGATGGTAATTCCAAATCATCGAATTTCCTTTTTGCAACACTAGTAGTTCCTTCTGCGATATTACTCGCGCTTAGTGTAATTTCAGACACTTCGTTATCTAAAGCTTGGGTGGATGCAGTGCATTCATCTTTAGCAAGTTCGAGTTTTTGGATTTTTGCATTGGAGTCTTCCGATTCTGCCGACAGTTTTCTTTTAGGTTGGGATGATGACGGTTCTTCTGCAAATATAAATATTTTGTAAGACACTAGCGGGCAAAGATAAGATATAAAATATTGTAAACGCAAATTTACCTTGCAAATCCGATCCTTGGTTAGTTTCTTCAGTAGCGGCATTTGCACTGCTGACGGGCTAGAACATAAATTGAAATATACCACGTTAAAAACAAACAACACAAAAGCACTAAAATAATTTTAAATGCTAATTATTAAGCCTTGTTTTATAAATAAAACTACTTTTACGGATTATATCGCGTTTGTATTTGATTTATGATTGCCCGACGTTTCGAACACTTTGCAGCATTCATGGTCACGGGCGGACTAAGGTGTCTCACGTCCAACAAGTAATCGTTATTACAGACATTTACAATTATCTACCCGATACAGAAAATAGTTATAAATTTATTAAATTGTTACCCACATTTTAGTACAAATTTATTGCCAGTGTAAGAAGAAAATGAATCTATGTGAAAAAATTATATTGTTTATGGTTAGTAATTATTAATTATTAAATTTGTAGCAATTATTATTACGATTTGTTGATTTAAAACTAACAAAACTTATATTGGGCAAACAAAGAGATCCATAAGAACTCGGGTCAAAGAACACATAGCTGATGTGAAGCACCGCCGTCATACTAAGTCTGCAGTCTGTGAACATAGTCAGGACCGTTCCCGCCATAACATTAGGTTTGATAAACCTCAAGTCCTCGCAAAGGAACACCGATACCTGCCTAGAATGGTACGCGAGGCTATTGAAATAAAAAAACACAAAAATTTCAATAGAGAGGATGGCTGGGTATTACCATCAAGCTGGGATCCTGTTATAAACATAATTAAAAATAAATCCAAAGAGACCACCACAAGACTGCATGATACTGTGAGCACTTATTGTATAGATTTGACCCACAATAATAATGGTTAAAGATAATTTTATAAATCAAAAATCTTTTAGTAAGCCGCATCTAAAATTAAAAATCAATATTAATTTAGCATCATGTCCCCTGAGTTTTCTTGCCGGATCTTTCTCAGTGTGGCCGCGTTCCGATCCGGTGGTAGTATATTAGTTTTGTTAGTTTTAAATCAACAAATTGTAATAATAATTGCTACAAATTTAATAATTAATAATTACTAACCATAAACAATATAATTTTTTCATATAGATTCATTTTCTTCTTACACTGGCAATAAATTTGTACTAAAATGTGGGTAACAATTTAATAAATTTATAACTATTTTCTGTATCGGGTAGAATTGTAAATGTCTGTAATAACGATTACTTGTTGGACGTGAGACACCTTAGTCCGCCCGTGACCATGAATGCTGCAAAGTGTTCGAAACGTCGGGCAATCATAAATCAAATACAAACGCGATATAATCCGTAAAAGTAGTTTTATTTACAATGTGTAGTGCTCGCGTAAACATCAGATATCATTAAGCCTTGTTTTTATTGGGACTAATCCCACCACACATTCCCACCATTGTAACTCCTGTAAGCCAGGATCCACAATGGTCTACATAGAACAAATCGAGATTTGACCCTCAGACAGACCCGGGAAATGATTTTAATTGTCTTGGGACCCCCAATAAATTTAATAAGAAAAGATAAACAGGAGGCTTGGAAGAGATTGATTCCTCTGTATAGGAATACAATGCGGGCGACAAGAAGCGAAATTGACTAGTTAGTCAATAAATAAGGGAATGTGCAGCTACGATAAGAGCAGTCACACGACACCAGGGATATGGGAGAGCTTGAAGGGGCCCATATGTGAGCCTTAGGATTGACTGCTATAGTAATGACAGAAACGCCTGAACGCACGGAAATTTTCTCGAGTCCGTATAGTATACTACTCCAGAGGTAAACTGTTTAACATATGTAGAAATCGCACACCCAGAGAATGTAGTGTGCTGACTGTTCATACTGGCGGTCAAATGTGGAACTTTGATATAATGGTAAGGATACGAGATTGAAAGATATAAATTTACATTTGAAATTGCCATGGCCACTTAGGAATTGGGCTATGCAATGGTCAACCTGCCACTTTCTCCATGCGCTTGCGTATACATGGAAAAATAGATAGAGATGACGGCCTTTTGATGATGAATACCATCTCCTCTGTCATTCGGTTAGAAGATCTTGGTAAACAATTGATTGCGGCGCAAATAATCTAGCTATTTTATTATGGTCGCGCGATACAAGGAAATCTGCACTCAGTTTCCCTGGTAGTGTAATACAGCCCATCTCTGAACTTACAACTCAACCGGCAGTACATCAACGAGTACTGGCAAGGCTTCGGTACTAGCTGTTCTATAGGCTTTACATATAATTTTAAAGCCAATCGTTGACTTTGCAATAACTTAAGACATGCCGCCCCTATGGAAACTATCAGCCCAGACAGGTGCAGCGTAACAAATACACACCAAATATTTGGCCATATACATAGTTTTAAGAGAATTAAAACGAAGCCCCCACGTGAACTTGATATTCTAGTAAACGCATATTAATTCCATTTCGCCTCTTTATCTACAGTTTTAATATGTACGATAAATATTTTTTTTCGAGGTTATAGAATACTAAGAAAAAAAAACACGTGTGGCACTCTTGGACTGCCGCGATAAAGCTATTGTACCGCATTTTTATCAACTTATGCAATTATAATTATTTATTTTTTATTTATGCAGTATTTTCTTTTCTTTAATATTAATTCGTCATTCAACACTTCAACTCAACACTTTTTGAGCGTGGTGACCGATAAGAAAACAATTTTTTTCTTTTATTGCATAACTGAGAAGGTAATATCGTTTAAAATATTTTTATCTATGATAGATACCTATAGTCCATAAAATATAGCTTGATCTCTGTGACATATGTCAACGAAACCGACGAAGTAAGTTTGAACGAGCGATATGTTTACAATTTTATGTTCTATCAGATATATTTTCAGTCTTTTCGTGCCAGTTTTATTGCAACTGAAGTGCAATATATTATACATTTTTTTTTTTACAATATATTATACATATAAAAATATTAATATTCATGCCTAAAATGCACCTCTTAAGTATTGAAATACCTAGTAAACATTTTATAGAAAAATGACGCTTACTCACCTATAAGGTTATGTTGGACTGTAAATAAAAAAGAGATGGGACAGTCGATATACTGAAATAAACCCAATATACATATATTAACTACTCCATTTTTAAATTCAGGTAATCTTTTAAAAATGTCTTCACGTAGACAACTCCACCTGGCCACTTTACTATTTGGTATCATCATAAATAAAAAACCTACTTACCTGTATGAAAAGCTGTCATGGTCAAGGGAATACAATCAGTATAGTACAAGGGCCTCTTCATACTTACTGGTTAATCTAAACACCAGACAGCTGCGTTCCGAGGTAGCTTTAGATTCGCTGCAACTCGTTGTTGGAACGACCTTAAACCGCCTTTGCGTACTTTGAAGACGACTAAGATATTTCAAAAGCATTGCAAACAAATAATAATTGACAGACAAAAAAATAACAATTAATAACACTACTGTTCGAACACCAACGGGTTGCGCGTTCACTCCTAATGTGCATTACATATTATGTTGTAGCATCTACCCACATACCTAATATACAGATTTAATGTTCTATACAATTTTTATTATATTTATTCATTCATATTTCATGTTGTGCATATATTTTAAATTTATCTACTTTAATTATCCTTCATAAATAATAGTTAACATATATGTATAGTATATCTTATATTTAATAAAATTATATAAACTATTTCTACAAATGAGCCTTTGTGTATAACACTTAACACTTTATTTGGCATAAGTGACTTCACTGACGCGGATCTGTCAGAATATCAGCGCTAGGGTAACCACATTGCCTCAGCAATAGCTGAGACAGATACCATATTTTGGCCTCACGCATTTGCACAGTTATATATAAAAATTCATTGCTTGAAAAATGTGAGGTTGCAAAATAAAAATATTTTCTTTCTTTCTTTAGATCAAGCTATATTTTATGGACTATATATACTTTCTCACAAACAGCTGCTTACGTATTCGTATGATTTTGGAGCAGCTCGTCTCGATCCGTGCGAGCTTGGTACAGTTGTACCAAATACATATACGTATTACACGTTAAGCGAACGCTCGGCCGAGTTACATGGTAGGCGGAGTGGGGTGTGTTAGGTTTTATTTTCGTAACGGAATTTCTTGATTCGGTCGCCACGCTCAAAGCCCGCGATTAAAGCTATGCAATAGCTGAAAAGTATTTATCGACTACTCGGACTAGCGTCCGAGATAGTAAATTGATTCCTTCCTCTTAACTATAATTTTATTGATTTTTATACGCGGCATCGGTTGTAATTTTCCTTTTAATAAAAGATGATATGTTTTTTGTGGAGCAAAAGTAAGCCAATTTCTTGTACCCTGAGATATTCAGGAATACGCCTAGCACGTATTTAAAAACTGACGTGTTGATAACTTTTCTCATCGAAATGGCCGCATCGATTGTTGATTTATCCAGAGTGAAACCGAGTTATTTATTTTTGAATGTTGGTCCACCCGGCAATAAGCGAGACACAATAAGATGTTCTAAGTGCTTGTGTGATTGGTCGATATGATTTCGGATTGTCCGGCGGTTTGTCACCGCCTTTAGGTATTCGTATAATTGTATAAATCCACGTCGCCAAAAATGACGAAAAACGCCTTCTGTTATACAAAGATTAAAAACCATTAACATTGTGTCGCCCGATCCTCGACTAGCTTCCTAGATCATCCTCATTATACTTGATATTTTTCCTTCACCGGCAGCTTTGTTGAGGGTAAGAGCTCTAATCGTATTCATAAATTCGGTCAGAGATGGCAGTTCAGACATAGGCGAGAGGCGACCCACAAGCGCATTTTTTTTTTAATTTATTTATTTTAGGTCGCTTTTTAACATCTAAGGTCATTAACGACCACAATAGGTATATTACATAAACAGAGGAAATTAAACCAATTTATAGACATTAATCATTTTCAAAAACATTAAAGTTTGAACATACCCGTTCTTATTCAAACATTCCTTAAGATTATTAGGTACTTTACATAAACTTTTTTCTTTGTCAAAAATTGAACATTCAACTAATAAATGGTTTACAGTCAATTTTAGTCCACATTTGCATTTATTATGATCATTTTTAGTAATAAGATGGATGTGTGTCATACTAGTGTGTCCAATGCGAAGCCTGGTGATATTAATTTAATCTTTTCTACAATCGAAAGACGTAGGAGATTCGTTAAAAATGGATTTTCTAATATTAAATAAGGTTGTTGTGTTTCCCGACTTCCAATGAGAATCCCAATGAGTTCTAATCTTAGATTTAAAGTATTTTTGTAACTCACATGGGGTTTGATTTGTTTGTAGTGTTCGCTATCAATTAAAATGTTATCGTCTGGAATTAACGTATTTAATAAAACCTCCGTGGTCTCCTCGACACCCATAATATGTTTATTATTTACTTTAATACTTTGTACGTACGCTAGATCAATTGATCGGTTCGCTTTAAACTCATGATATAATGGAGACCACGGACCGACGAATAAGTTTCATTTTTCCACAATCCTATTTAATAAGGCATTTTTCGATTTTTCAACCGTCGTCCGGTAGCGAGACCTGGCAGTTCTCAGTACGGATAGAGATTCATCAAAGGCCGTTACCATTTTAGGGGATTTTTTAATTTTATTATGTTTCGTACGGGCCCTTCGAAAGCATTTGGGGTGTTCTAACATTAATCTATTATTCCACCAGTCACATTTCTTGATTGATTGATTGGCAGGCCTGTTTAGCCTAGGGCTACGTCAGCACAGCATATTAGAGAATGTGACATTGTTTCAGCGCCCTCTTATGCGGTTAATTCTTTGCAAGCGAAATCTCTGACACACGAGGAGAAGAGGGAGCTAAAAAATTCCAAATTTGCACCCTTACATTTGTGAATTGAATAGGAAGTGTTCAATAAGAATGCGTGTTGATTTTTGATTGGTAGTTTTAATTAAAAAAAAAACAAGTTTATGTTTAAATAACAAATCGGTCTATAAATTTAAATTATCTAGTGACAGACAGACGGTCAAATTATTTTTTTCTAGTACTATTCATACACATAGTACAATAAACATATATTATTAATAATAAAATATCTTTACTTTGAATTATATAAACTAACAAAAGAAAACACATTATGAGTTTTAACACAAGCGTACCGTAACATGATTCATGAACCGCCTATAACTACCTATTTCACTCGTGTCAATCACTTTATTCACTTTATTTATTAATCCAGACAACTTTTTTTCGGGAGATAAAAGGAAATTAAAACGACACACATTATGTACCTACCTACTAGTAAGTAAAATTATTTTATAACCTTTCAGTTTCCAGGTAATCTAAAAAAAGTTATCTCTGGATTCGTTATTGACGAATTCATGCAACCAAAAACAGCACAAGGGTATATTGTCTTAAGGTTATTTGTGTATATGTATTATTAAGGGTACTTGTCATATTAAATATGTGTATAATTATGTATTTTAGTGAAAAATTCGCGCAGTTATTGTTAAAAAAACAACACACCGTTCGTTCGTCACTGCAGCACAGTCGCGACTGTCTACATGCCGAGCGCATGCCGAGATCGAGGCGCGTAGGTAGAGCTCGCGTTTCGTCCGTTTGTATGAAGTTGGATTACTGGTAGATTATATTACCGTGCTAACAGGGTGACGATTATGGTATTTTTGTCCTTAAGCTTTTCCAAAGAGTAATTCTGAAAAGCCAACACCAACTTTGGGAATCAATTAGCAAATAGATGGATGAATGGATGGACTTGCCGCTAGGATACATGAATGGATGGACTTGCCGTGTAGTGACGGAGTAAGAATACATTTCATACCCCCTATTTTACCCATGAGTGTCGTAAAAGACGACTAAGGGCTATAATATATAGGTATATAACATGGGTACAAGTGAAGGAAAACTTGACATGAAATCCTGTACCAACACGGCCGATCACTGTGATATAGTAGGACAATTTCCCTCCTATTATGTAGAAGACACGAGGCCAACAGTTAGACGTATATAAGCTGAAATGGTGATTTGACTTAAATGCAAGACGCGAGACTTGCAGACTCAGTCTTGGTCTTGCAAAAATTAAGCGGTCTTGGTCTCGGTCTCGCATTTCTCGCAAGACCAAGACTTTTTTGGGCAACAACTAGGCAACTATAAACGCATCATCTACTCTCTGGTATGGCAAGTTGGTGTATCTAACACCGATACTGACCGTCGGTGCGCTTTAGAAGATATGATGCACTACCAACATTTTTCAGCCCTTTGAGTGAATCTTCTATTGACGTTACGCTTTCAAGCAGACGTCTGCTTGAATAGGTGGCACATTCTCCCTGATGCGTTATGTAGTGATCATCGCCTGATCGTGTGCGAATTTGTATCGAGACTATTGCAGAATTTCTACAAACAGAGTTAAAATAAACACGGGGACTGCCCATACAACCTGTATTAGAGCTAGGCCGCACTACAGTGAAACCGCACCAGTTTTTAACCGCATGAGTTTGTGGAACAGGCAAATGAATGCAAGCGGCCGCACCTGCGGTTTTTATCCGCGACTGATTTAAAAACCGCCAAATGTTACAAAATTGTTGCGGTTAAAAACCGCAGCAAAATTTGTAATCTATAGAACTACACAGGCGCACACGCATTACGAGTTAACCGCGGGCGGTTTTTTGGCAGTGTTGCCAACTTAGGGGTTTTTCATCCAAATTTAGGGGGTAAATAAGTGGGATGGGGTTTTTTTAGGGGCATTTTTATGGTTTTATTTGATTAAAAATAATAAAAATACCAGCGTAGCAGCATCTAGTATCCATCAGCACGATATCAGGCTTATTCGTAAGAATAGTCCTGTCCGTGGTGATAGACCGGTCCCAGTAGAGCTTGGAACTTAACTAATTATTATTGTTTATTAAGTATTTATGTCTCATAAATGAGGCATATTTCTTTTTTGCCCGGATATATATTTATTTTCAGTACGGGTGTTAATTTATTATTTATTCTTATTTTAATGAAATCATTTTAGGGGGATTTTCATGTAATTGTGACAATTTTAATTAATCAATTATAAAATAATCGATTAATTAAAAATAAATAATCGATTATAAAATAATCGATTTTTCCCCATCATGATTGTGATGGCCTTTTTTTTTAAGAAATGTGAGCTTTATTTTCTACTAAACTTCTAAAAAAAACAGGTCATCACGATTGTTTCATACTATATTTAGTATGAAAGAGTCGTGGTGACCTTTTCTTTAGGAAATCTGGCTGTGAATAATCGATAGTAAAAAATCGATTAATAATCGATTTTTCTTATTTTGATAATCGATTTTAAAAATCGATTATTACAAAAAAAAATATCGATTAATAATCGTTTTTTTTTAATCGATTATTTTTTCACATCCCTAACCGCCGCAAAGAATAGTCGTATTGTTGTTTCGTTGCAATTGATTTAATTATATTTTGTATCTATAAATGTGATGTCTGAACGCACATTATGCATTTTTTTATGGATTCTGGCTACTGACTGAATTCTATAGTAGTTTAGTAAAAAAATCTCTAGATATTCTTTTAAAATTTTATATTTTTCTGAAAATGAAACCTTTCTGAGATCTACGGCTATTGAATCAATGAACACAATATTTGCAAATTTTTTGTAGACGTATTTTTTTCTATTTCGTAGTACCCGATGAGCGACAATACATACTGCTCGTTTGAGATCCATCTTTAAACTGTGCAAATCGGTTTTTTTTTTTTTTTTTTTTTTTTTTTGTGTGTGTACAGCTGTTGGCCGCAGATGGCCTTGACAGCTTGACGCGGACTATGGGTGAGCGCTGAGGGCTCTCAACCCGGAGAAGAGTATGCTAAGCGACATCGCCCAAGGGCTCCCCCTGTGGGGAACGGACCTCGGCTTGGGGCGTCGCTGGAGGCAAAGTGGGCGTGCCCACGTTTTTAGTAGTGACTTTTGCGCGGCGCGGTTTCGCACCTCGACGGCGAGGGCGGAACCGCGGATATTTATTTGTTAAGGCCTCGCGGGCCGTGTAGGCTCTTTGTTGAGCGAGTGTGATATTGTCGTCCTCTTCGTCGAGGACGTGACGAGGACGTCGGATGGAAGGTGCAAATCGGGTGCGGTTTTGCGGTTTAAAATCGCAGTGCGTGCGCCTCGAGCGGTTTCGCGGTTAACCACTTGCGGATAAAAACCGTAGTGCGGTCTCAGCCTTAGTTAAGAGTTAAAACGCCTGGCGCGTGAGACAGAAGATAGTTCATAGAAATATACTGAAAAATGAGTTTGTTCCCGTACGCCGCACGGGCGAACCGAATATTGCCGAGAGAACTCGACTTTCGACGAAATTCGCCGATGGCGTCTCGTTAAGTACAGCAAGTACATAGGTATAGTTTCGATGGATCTGAGACGCGTTAAATATTGTTTGTTTACATTAACAACAATGTTATTTTGTCAGATAGTCTGTTTATCCAGAAAAGTTTTAGGCTCTAATACATAACATTGCGAGATACATATTGATAAATTGGTCCGGCGCAGTGTCTATAAAGGCTAACAAATCGGACACAATTTTAAAGCGGTTAAGCGTTCTCCGTAGTAGTCGTTGTTATGGCAACTACCTACTTAGATAACAAAAATTGTGATTAAATTAGGTATGTTATGGATATTATAAAGATTAAGATATATAATATAAGATTATTATATAATATTGGTGCTATTGTTTTTAATGCCAGGGGCGACATGGTTATTTAAATGAAATAATAGCATTATATGGATAGGTAAGTCAAGCAAGCGAAGCTGTTGGAACACCTAGTATAAAATATATCTAGAGATAGGTAGGTAGAATTATAGGTAAAAAAAATCGTCATTAACACATTCCTTTTTATAGTGTACCTAACTATTAGGTATGGCGGATATTGTTAACTTGAAGGGGAATATAAACATCCCTATTTATTATAAAAAATATTTAAAATGACATAAAATTTATTGTATCAACTGCCCCGTGTGGTGACGTCTTAAGAAAACAGGGTCGAAATTCCTTCCTTTGCCATAGGAGTAGAAACGCTGTCTAATGTAACACCAGGGGAATGGGAGAATAATTTTCCCCAGTGGTAAGGGTTATATTCAATAGTGGACTGTAGGATAGCAGATGGATAGATAGGATATAATGATATTTGATTAATTTAGTTGGATTTTTCCTTGTCATAATAAATGACTGTTACGTTATTCCAACCGCAAGACTTGCAAGACTTGCAAGACTTTGCGAGACTCTTGCTGCAATACCAAAACCAAGACTCGGGTACACAAGACCAAGACGAGACCAGGTGTAATGTTGCAAGACCAAGACTAGTCCAAGTCTCATCTTAGTCTTGCATTTGGGCAACACTATGCGTTTACGTCAGTCTATTATGGTTTGTACGCCGCTTAAGAGACCGTAAGACATGACGTAGATGGTGTAAGTGTGGGGTAACGGGATCCGAGTATTGAAAATAACAGCTCACAGAATGTGGATGTTACCTCCGCTCAGTGTGACTATTTTTTTAGCGACGTCATACTATATTTTAGTGACGTGACCTTGAATTTTGTATTTGCAACATAGATATCGGCACGTGCTTTGTTATCCAATTCTACAACCTTATTGCATAAACAAGTATTATGATATTATTCTTGTATAAGTAGAATATTAGCAATGAAAGGACAGAAGGAATTTAGTCCTCTGGCTTTTTCACTCATGGATCTAGCACAGCGCAGCGGGAAATTGCTGTAAGTCAGACGTTGAGTATCTGAAATTCTGGACAATTAATCTATACGCCACATAAAATGCGTTGAAATTAAATCATTATAGTCCGGCTAGGGTCGTTTAGGCTGAAATGTGATTAACATTAGAAATGAATAAGGACATTTAATATTTACATAACAACACAATTCCAATTGGTACGTCTATAATCGTTGAATGTATAATGTGTATTTATATAAATCTTACTTCGATTTCATCTTCAGGTTCGTATACAGGACTGTCAGGAAAGAGATTTTGTGAACTATCCTTAGCTTGCACTGTTTCATCGTTGTTGGCTGCGTTCACTGTAAAATACGAAGACTCGTTGAAACATTTACATTTTTATTCAGTTCACAAAACACTGTTTCAAAAAAATAACACATATTCACCAATAGTATTTTACCGTGTGGTGATGCAGTAAAAATATAATTACCATTCCCTGTTCCTAAATTTAACATTCCCTATCTTGCCCGTGAATGTCGTAAAAGACGACTATGGGATATAATATGCACATAGCATCTGTGTAAGAGAAGGAAAACTCGTAATGAGACCCTATACCAACATGTCTGATCAGCATCGTATAGTAGGTCAAATTCCCTCCCATTGTGGAGGAAGTCCAAGCCCTACAGTAGGACGTATGTGAGCTGCGATGATGATGATGACTCATAGTATTTTGAGCTGTGTGGTGGCGACTAAGAAAACTTCCCCGTGGCTGTCGTCAAAGACGACTAAGAGCTTTACATAGTCCCAATCCAACTACGTCAGATAACATTACTAAGGACATAAAACGGGTTATAAGACTATTGCCAAAACTTTTGCAATATTGGATTAAAAATACATATTGCGTCGACCCCAAACAATCGGGATAAGAGCAGGAAGAGAAAACACTAACAGAATCTTTAGTCGCTTCTTCGTTTCATAGGTGATATAAAGAAATTGCCTCAGTGTGGACATGTAACGAGGGATGAAAAGCAGTGACAAAGAAGAGTTATCAAAATGAATGTAGATGGATATATGAATCATGGGATATCCAAATAGAGATAAAGTGTTTATGTGAATGAGGATAGGTATGAAAAGTACAGATAGCTGACAGGAGTCTATGGAAGTTAAAGACAAATGCCGATCCCATTTAGCCTGTGATGGAGGCTAGTGAAAAAGACTAAGGTTTCGTTTCTATAGGTTCAAATATTTGCTTTGATTTTTTTTATTCTAGCGACCGTAAGAGAATGCGATTTCCAATTCCAATAAAATATTGGGACACGAAGATCTGTAGAAAGAGTGCAACGAACATAATTTGAAGCATAGGTTGAAATGATAGTAAGTATAGAAAATAATCAGGAGAATAGATAGATTGATAATTGTTTAAAATTCTCAAGTGATAACCACGAGAAAACTTTCAAACTATTGCCAATAATTTTTGCGATGTTTGATGTAAGAATCGGACGACACAGCGTAGGACGACCCCGACTAGGTGGACTAGTAACAACTTAAAAGTAGCAGGGAGCCGTTGGATGCAATTGGCGCAGGACAAGTCCGGGTGGCATTATTTTTACATTGCATGGCATTTATTATTATTATTCCGTCGACCCCAAGTAATTAGGATAAGAGCAGGATGATGATGAAATAAATGCAATTAAAATGCTTATAAGAGCTTATATATTTTCCATGTTAAGAAGATCAGAAAATAACGTTGTAGACTTAAAAAAATAACTCATAGAAGGTAGGTAATTCCGCAGACAAAAATTAAGCACTTAAATTGGAGCCAGATGGCGTGTAGTATTTTTGGCTTAACATTTTTGATCGCTTAGGTACCGACACTATCCTTCTATACGTTATTATTCTAAGATTGAAGAATGAATACGACCATGTCAATTTCGTTTTCTTAAGGCAAACGTGTCCAAAAAAAAAAGCGATATATTCATAAATAGGTTGTTGTTTGTCAAGGAGGACGGGAGGCCCGAATTAATTTAAAACTAAGAATATATTCGACATTAGACTTGTTCCTAGTCGACATGTTGCAACATGATCTTCTAAAAGCCGTTACAATATTGCTTTTTTTTACTGGCGTAATCTACGGTGCGAGATATTTAATGCAATATGTATTTAGTGACGAGTTTAAGTTAAGAATATAAAGGAATTTACCTATAGTACGTGATTTTTTTACAATTTATAACTCCCTCCCCCCTTTGGGGAGAATCTGGTGAATGCAGGCAAAATCCAGTTTTTACCAACCGCGGTATAATGATTCCTGATGTTTACGCAAGTATTACAAATTCTAAATGAAACTATTTTACAGATTTTGTTACGTTTGAATTTGATTTTTAATTGCCTGACATTTCAAACGCTTTAGTGTTTATGATCACGGACGGACTAGTCCGCCCGCGGTATTTTAAAGTCCCCCGTAACCCCTAAATAGGTCACGTGGGATGGGTATGTTACCTAAAGTGTGATCCTTCCGTGTGCAAAAAAAAAATACAACCGACTTAGGAAGGGATTGCAAACTAATGCGACACGCTTCGAGAACACCACAGATAACAACGTTCATTAGTTTAATTCCAGGAGTCACACTGTCATCTCAGCTCATGTGTCCCACTACTGGGCTCCAGTACCTATTATACTACACTGGTCAGAGAAAGGCAAATTATTCTATTATACCACACTAGTCAAACGGAATGGTACAGATAGGGTTTAATTAACTTCGAGTTTTCCTTCTCTTGTATAAATTTTATTCTGACACCGGTTTGAGAGCCCTCAGCACAGTCATGGTCCGGGCAAAGCTATTACGATGAGTTATGTCAAATGAATAGTAAAAAAATATTACTATTATGTGTGGTGGTTGCTATGAATACTAATAACCCTCATTGGTGTCCTTATTGACGACTAAAAGCTTAACATAGATCTAGGCCATCTCCATCTAACACTGTCTATCCAATGCATTCTGAAGGAGAGTTGTCGTCAAGCAAGCAACCAGTCATAAAATTATTGCAATATGTATTATGGTACACCATAGAAGAAAGGTAGGATGACAAGTAATTGCGATGAGAATAAGATGATGTTCGTAAAAAAAAGGCAGTCGTCGCTCAGGACGCTTGGCAGATGTGAAACTGTGATATTTTGTACAAGTATATTATATGCATAAAAGAACAGATTTGGACAGGAACTAATATGGCATAAAGTATTAATAAAATATTACTATTTTTACAGAACATGATGATTTTCATTCAATAAACGTTTACTTTCATTATAATCTATCTAATCTAAAGCGCCCTCCACATGTTGGCCGAGCCTAGGCCAACGCGAGCGTTGGCAAATAGGTACAAGGCAAGTGCCGCTAGGCAAGTGTGAACGCTAGTCCACACGTTGGCCAAGTGCATCGAACGCCAGCGCGAGTGGCCAACGTAGACGAGTATTTGTAGAGCTGTCCACACGTTGGCCTAGGTCAGTGTTCATTGTGCACTGAAACACTATAGACGTTGACATTGACGTTGCTGCAGCTTCGGCTATTTATTTAATGAGCGTATATAACTATTATCTCAATGTATACCGCAGTAAAGTGGTAAAAAAGAAGGTGGTTGGTTTGGTTGGAATACTCAGTGTATTCACAGAAATAGAACAATGTAAGATATATCCGTGTGGTGACAGAGTAAGAATACAATTCACCAAATTTTCAAATTCAAATCATTTATTATGCATAAACCCCGAGAGGGCACTTACATATTGTCAGGTTTACAATTTCCAAAAAAAATATACAACCACCGGATCCGAACGCGACCGCTACTGAGAAGATCCGGCTAGAAACTCAGCGGGCTTGTCTATTGTTTTTAATAATTTTTTTTCTTCTTACTAGATATACAACTGTGTACATGTTTTGTAAGAACTAGCTCCAGTGTGATGCCCTTCGAACCACAAGATACTTAATATGATTCAAACGATTATGGGTGGACCAGATCCCACAAGCGGCACCCGATCACGAGTTAACTACTAGAGCAGCCATCACTCCCGTCAACCACTATGGAGGGAAGGGAGAGACCCACTCCATGCAGCCACCGTAAGTAGATGCTTCTGTGAGCATGACCAACACCATAATATGTTACAAACGGTGAAAATACAAAATTTCGTTAGGTAAAACACGCTACACATTACAATAAAAGGTAAAAAGAAAACAGTACCTATATTTAAAATAACAAGGAAATTCCTCACAACCAATCTGTATTATCATCTAAATAATCCGAGATTTTATAATAAGCTTTTTTACAAAGTCTATTCTTGCTGGCTTTTTTAAACTTTTTCATTGGCAGGTCTCGGATATCTTTAGGTAATCTATTGTAGAAGCGCATACATTGCCCCATGAGTGATTTGCAAATTTTTTGGAGACGAGTAGTGACCACTCCCTATCTTGCTCGTAGATGTCGTAAAAGACGACTAAGGAATATAATACATAATACGCATATAACATCTATGCAAGAGAAGGAAAACTCGAAATAAAGCCCTATACCAACATGGTAAGGTCAGTTTCCCTGTTATTGTGGAGGAGGCTCGAGCCCAACAGTGGGACGTATATGAGCTGAAATGATGGTGAATGATGAAGATACTTTTTGATACTATAGGTAACATATAGGGTGACTGGGATCTAGTTATTTACGTCGCATATCTAAAAGTAGTGGTGTAAATTTGAAAATATAATCATTTGTGTTGAGCGACATTATCACATTAAACACGTCTAACAGCGATGGATGTCAAATGTGTAATGGCGAGCAATGTGTGGACGGCATTGGACGAGTGCAGACGAGCGCCTTTGATTTGTGCACAAAAACCGACACCTAGGCGAAGTGAGGCAAGTGATCACGAGTGACGGCGAGTGAAGACAAATCAGCTGTCCACACGTTGGCGCTTGTATTCACTCGGCCAACTAGGCGAGCGACTGCGAGCGTTGTCCAACCAAGGCAAATCGGGTGTACACACATTGGCGTTGGTCATCGCTCGCCTACGCACGGCCAACATGTGGACGGGGCATAACAAGTGCATTTTGACAGGTGTCAGAGTAAGTTGTCTAGGTATGTGAACCAAATAATCGCTATCGAAAATATCCGATTTTAATGAGAGATCGATATTGATTCTTTTTAATTAATAATCGGTTTATTTTTTATTTTTTTCAATAAGGAGATGAATAAATTAAGTGTTCAATTAATACTAAACAAATTTAATTATTGCCACATAAAATCTATTCATCATACTTAGTAGGATTAGTTAAGTAAGAACAAAAACTGGATTCGAAAATTTATTTATTCAGAATCACTACTATTACTTGAAGTATCATCGTCGCGAACATTAATAATTATTCCATTATCAATAAAATTTAAAATATTTGTGTAATTTTACAATCAACTCACGAGCCTGGGAGTTCAAAGTACAATTACGTTCTTAGTAGACATTTTTCTAACAATAAATAACGTTTGCGTAAACAGAGTCCAGTATAAGTGTAGCCAAGGTCAGCGTATAAAGCAAGATCAGCCCAAAAAATAGCCGAGTCAAAAAAAGAAAGATTATCACCAACACAAAACACACGCACAGTCGGCTTGACAGGTCATGATCCGGTCACCCTCCGCCCGTATCGTCCGGGGCGACGATAGAGCAAAGCGCAAATCCCATAACCTACCGTATTTCCTCCCATAAGCACTGGACGAAACACTGATACTGAGTCTTGGCGTTGGTGGGTCACCTGAAGACTTTTAGGGGTACTGAATTTCTACCAAAAAGTCAGTTTAGTTGTTCTTGAATGGTAAGTGGTGTCGTTGCTTACAATTCAGCCAATGACGGACAAAGTGGAATCACAGTTTTATTTCAATACAAATATTTTGAGAATTTAGTCTATTCAATTAATTATATGATTCTAATATTTTTACCGATTATTTGGATATTAGTGAAATGAAAGTTGTCAAGCACTACTGAATAGAACGCGAGGACGTTACATTGTAACATCATAATAACAATTACTATTTTACATGTTGTTTTTATTTTAAATAAATTTTTATTTTAAATAGTTTTACGAGTTTCAACATTAGATTATTGTACAAGAAACTTTCTTGTACAATAATAAGACTTTCTTGCAACTTTGTTTATATAAAAAACTTAATAGTTCTTTAAAATTTAAGATTTATTGTTTGCAATCATGTGTACACGTTTGACCAAGGTTATTATGTATTAAAAACTGCGAAACGTCAAAATGTACTTCTTAGATTAGATGAACTATAGTATACACTATAGGTATGTTTAGATTAATAATTTATTTTGAGCTTACTAGATGGCGTTGTACAAATTTCTAAAACAGGTTATGGTTTCATTACACAAATGTACATATCGAAGCGTGGTGCCACGCCAATGATCAGGTTCACCCTCTCCTATAGATGTTTCACATCAAAATTAAAATTAATGTAAACATTGTGTATAATTAAAGTAATAAGTGTAACAATTTCCATGTGGTGATGGAGTAAGAACAATTCACCACTCCCTATCTCACCCGTGGATGTCATAAAAGACCACTAAGGGATATAATATCTAAATAACATCTGTGCAAGAGAAGGAGAACTCGAAATGAAACCTATACCAACATGTCTGACCAGTATGGTATAGTAGGTTTATTGCTCTCCTAATGAGGCTGAAGCCCAGCGGTGAGACGGGTATGAGCTGAAACAACGAAGTAAAACTACTTTGACTGTTGTGATTGATTACTAAAGTCATCTGGACACTCCTCACTTTGCCATGGAAGTAAAATCCATTGAAGTATAATCATGAAAATTGCCAGTATCCTCCTGAGAAATTTATAATATCAATTATTACCAAGTCACCTGCTTAGGTTAAACATTTCTCAAATTTTTCAATTCATGTAAATAAAAAATTATGTATATGATTCTTAAAAGTTCATCAGTTACCTTAAGGGGAGAGATATGGTCAAGAAAATGTTACCTTATATTAAAACTAGCAACCCACCTTTGCTTTACTTCAGCTTCAGTCGCCTCATCTGCGTAGTTCCCGTTCCCGTGGGAATATTGGGATAAAATATAGCCAATGTTACTCCCTGACGTTATTGCTTTCCATTGGTGAAAGAATTTTTGAAATCAGTTCAGTAGTTTAAGCGTGAAAGCATAACAAACAAACAAACAAACTTACTTTCGCATTTATATTAGTACGGAAGTATATATATTTTCAAGTTTGGTAACATGGCCAACTGGGATTATTGATAGGGGTTAGTTATTTGATGTGTTTCTAGATTCTGATCACACTAGGTAGACTACAAAAATCATATACATTAAGTAAATAGTCAATTGTCTCAACTATAGCTATAAAATAAGCATAAAACAAATAAAACCTTGATTACGAGTTAAAAATTATTGCCACACTCAGGACACGAAGCCACATCTATTGGAATACCTTTATAATCGTCCTATCTTTATCCATCATCATAAAAATAAAGCTCATATACATCCCACTGTCAAGCTCGAGCCTCCTCTATAATTATAGGTAAATTAACCTACTATACTCCACTAGATAGACAGATTGATACAGGGTTTTATTTTAAGTTTGCCTTCTCTTGCGTAGATATTATATGTGTATTATAATCCCTTAGTTGCCTTTTATGACACCCACAGGCAAGGAAGGAGGGTGGTGAATTGTATTCTTAGTCCGACACCACATGGGAGCGATCTGGCATATCACATTCAATTTGTCACTTGCATCTGTCAACTTTATCGGAGACATGCACAATCTATCAGAAAATGTTTAAGCATTCTGCCAATCTAATACTTAAACTTTGCAGTTAGAACAGTATTAAACTTTAAAACCGCCCTATTATCTAAATTACTGAGGTAACATTTAACTTAAGTTATTTATAAAATCTTCTTTCCAAATAAAAAATCTGGATAAAATCGTACATGACAATGAATTTATACTTGTAAAAAAATTTTTGCAAATAATTTACCATGTTAAAGGCCATATCTCAGTCATCATCATCTTGCTCTTATCCCAATTACTTGGGGTCGACGCAATATGTCATCTGTTTTGACATATTGCAAAAAGTTTCGGCAATGACTTTTATGACCGGCCGCCTGCCTGACGTCAACCCTCCTTGGGAATGTAATCGTTGACCCAAATGGTACCAGATGGAGTTGGTCCGCATCAATCTAGGGCTCTTAGTCGTCTTTTACGACACCCACGAGCAAAGCAAGGGTTGGTAGTATTCGAAGCCGCTACCACACAGCACTAAAGGCCATATGTATATAATGTACATAAAACAAATGTTAAATAAGAGTCCCTTTCAACAAAACACTCATGGTAGAAATCTGGAAGTAAAATTTTGTCAAAATGATTACAGTGCATTTAGCTCTCCTTTTAACTGTGGTTGGGGAAAAAAGATATGCTACGCCGATCCTACTCATACATGTAGATTTGAATGATAAAGATTATAATATAAATCTAAAGAATCGTTATAACCTCAAAATTCTTCCAATAAAAAAAACATTACGCATGTAATATGAAAAAACTTATAAATAAATCATTTGCAACTCTGAAGACGCAAGAAAAACTGAATACATGTATAATAAATACCTATAGAAAAATCAACAAAATATTGATGTTTGTATTATAGGCCGGCCACGGAAAAAGTGTTCACGTAAATACCAAATACGCATGTAGTCTACAATATTTGAACATTTGGAAAAACCGATGAGATATTTAATTAATATAACTCTTTACTATCAATTACCAAATAGATTAGTTTGTGGAAAAATCATAGCAAAAGACATATATTACAATTAGATTCAGTTAAAATGCCGACCTATGCAATTCGGAAGGTTTATAAGGATGAATGTCAAAATCGTGCCCGAAAATAAAACGTTATATATATTAGTAATGTTACCGTTATCCAGTTCCTGGTGGCTTGAATTAACTTCATTATCATTGTCCTTTATTTCCTCCATGATCTATTTGTTTAAAAATAAGTAATTGATCAAAAAGTGGCGCGATTTAGCACAGTAACATCTGTCACCTGGATTACGTTCAGTCTTTAGACATTTCTAAGTAAATATACATATATTAAGTTAACACAATTAATGAAACCAAATTAATGTCCGAATTGGTTGACGCGGAAAAAGGAGACCTGCGATAAATATTTATTTTTGTATAATTTGCGATCACACCGACATTTGTCACATTTGTGGACGGCTCGCTTGTTGATCCGGTCAAAGTTGCCAAGCTAAATAATTTGTATAAAAGCAATAGCACTGAAGCACAAACTTTCTACCATAGGTAGTATTTTTGTTAAACACGATGAAGACGTAGTATAGTTTTAAAAGATGTAGTATAGTGATTATTGTACATGCAATTATGTTATTTATAATAATAAATTAAATTTGGAACCGAAACAAAAATTGAAAAGTTAAAATCATAGCTTAAGGGGAAAAAACAATATTAACTTGTACTATAATTACTTTACTACTACTTATAAGTTTACTTCTTATACCTATATATATATACTTACTTCCTAAGTGCAGGTGGTAAAAACTATATGGACATAAACTTTAATTAAAATACGCTTTTTATATTTTAGAATCTACTGGAAAACATGTAAACTTAGTTCCTAATTTTATTGAATTAAAATTCGACATTGGCCACAATGGGTTCGCATTAGTAGTTGTTTGCCAGTCCAAAAAAAGGATAAGATTAATTATATATTCTTTCTCCTTTAAAAAAATGATAGATTTGCTGACATCACATTAAACTCAATATGGCAGTAATGCTTAGAATAATAACGTATAGAAGGATAGTGTCAATACTTCGAACGTTCGAAACATGAATCTAAAAATACTACATGCGTGCATACGATTACACACGCACACCATTATAAAAATTATGAAATCAAATTTTGTTTTTATTAACATAAATCGTCGAAATACTTAAAAATGATGTTAAAAACCTTTTTAAGTTTTTCAAATGTGTTATGACACCATTTGAATGTACAAACCGCCATAATTACCTATTTATTTTTTAAGAGTGGCGTACGTACGTGCAGTAGGTACAGTGACCTTGTACATTACAGAACGGTTCCGGCGTAAGCTCCATTAGGCTCCGATTGAAATGCTTCACTTTTAGTGCGTGAACTTACCTTCTATACGTTATTATTCTAAGCAGTAATGATTTAAAATTTTCTTTCAATCCCCATAATACGAATGTTATTGGGCGACTAACTAACTATATACTATAATTGTTATCCACAGATAGTCATGATAGCTTTATCTAGAATGTTAGATAAGCGCTGGGGGCTTTCAACCCGAAATATGGATGTAAAATCAAAAATCTTATATAGTAGAAAACGATAAAGTTAGTGACATCACAATAACATCAACGTGACCGCCGCTCCAAGTTGATGGATTACTTTTTTTTTCAATCTTTTAAGTCCACAGGTGGGCACAGTTAATCCAAGAGTTAACTTCGTTAATCGTTAATTCGTTTATTAAAATGTTAACTTCGATAATCGTTAAAGCGTTAAATTTGCGAAAATTTAACGCAAGTTAAAGTTAATCGTTAAAGTTAACTATTTAAAACTTATACTGCTTTTAGGCTGAGAGAAATAGATCAGATAAATTCTACAGCATGTAGTGGAATTATGTTGCATTATGTATGCATCTGTCCACACTAGCTTGCGACGCGCTACTGCCGGTAGCCGCAATACCAAAAGATTCACCAATACTTTAAGACGCTTTCTGACGTAATAACCAGGTGGAGGTGAGAACATATCACTTCTGCTATTATCATAATCTACAATAGCAGAATTCACAGCAATTGAAGAGCGCTCGGGATCTGTTGCCTTTTTCGCGGTGCGGGGCGGAGACCGACTTAGTCTAGTTTAGCCAGATGGCCGACCGGTGGGACGACGTCCGTTGTGACGTCATTTTCCGTTGGGCAGTCCGGTTGGAGGGGCTTCGGTACGATGTTCGGATCGTCGAGGCTTTCCGGTCGTGCTGATGGAGTGATTAGGTCGGCGGCACAAGGTGCTTTCCTTCCGACTGATGCAGGTATTAACGGGGCATGGTAGCTTCGCCAAATACCTGTACACGGTCGTGAGGAAGGAGAGCACACCGTTCTTCCACCATTGCATTTGCGACGAGAATACGCCACAGTACACACGAGGTGTGTGCCTCGTGGACAGAGCAGCGCCTTGAATTCGTCGTAATCAATGGTGCCGATCTGATCACTAGGGCGATGTTCAACGGCGTCAGGAATTGGGACGCGGCCACCGCCGTCCGTGTCGTAGTTATGTCACGGAAGTAGCTGATGGAACCTGCGCGGGAGGAACTCCTCTACAACACGATCCGCTGCCAGTGACTTGGAGGGCGTATTCGTCGTGGAACTTACGAGTGTGGCGTGGCGCGAAATTCAAGCAAACAAAATGACAGCATGTCAACATACAACTAATGTAACGGACTAAAGTTAACGGAAGTTAAGAAGAGTTAATATTTTTTTGAAGTTAACTTAGAAGTTAATCCGTTAACCAGATTGTTAACTTCGTTAATTAACGATTAACGGATTAACGAGTTAATGCTCACCTTTACTTTTAACTAATATTAAATAGATATTACACCCGTATTTCATTGTTATAGAAATGCTTCTCTGCTATAGCAAAGAAGCATGATCATGCATCAATCATAAAGGGCGGTACTGATCATTAACTCTACCTAGTGAGTTAATTCTGTCTTTATTCAAGTCAGTACACTACACAAATAAATAATCAGATTAATCAGTCTGGATGTGCTCTTTCTAAATTCATTGTTTAAAAGGTTTTGCGCAGATTTTTATAGCAAGAAACAAGAAAAAGAATCAGATTTATATCTAAAAAATAAGGGGATCGTTTCGATCTCCAATGTCTACGCGCAAGGTATGATTACGGTGCCAAAAAGTTTGCCGCGAACTGTTAATACTAAAGGTAAGAAACAAGTGGAATTGTTGACATCTGCGGAACGGGGGAAATTGGTAACCGTCGTATTTTGCTTGGGAGCTGATGGATCTTATATGCCATCCATCTTCGTTTGCCTATGAAAAAGAATGAATTGAATTGATAGTCCTGAAAGCGGTTGGATACAGAAGGATATATTTACGGTCTGGTAAACCACACAGAAATTCATTCAGCTTACAAGAGCATCTTCAGATAATCCTGTTTTGCTTTTACTTGACGGGCATCCCAGTCACGTCAAAAATTTAGACATAGTTGAGTTGGGACGAAAACACGGAATTAATATGCTATCATTGCCGCCGCACTGGACTCACCATCTTCAACCCCTAGACGTAGGTTCATGAAGCTTCTCTATTTATTATATAGAAGCCGCAAGCAACTGGCTTAAAATTAATGGCGGTAAGTTATAATTCAATTTTAAATTGTAGAACTCGTTACACAAGCTTTTCAGAAAATAGCTACGCTCACAACAGCTCACAATGTGTACGAAAACACAGGCATCTGGCCTTTAAATCTCAACCGTTTCATAGAGGCTGAATTTTTGGCGGCTTTTGCAACCGATTTCGCATTAAATGTTACTGTCACGGATCATGAAAGGCTAATGGCTAACGAAACCTAGATACCTACTATAAGTGGAGCATATCAATCATGTAGAATAAATTTGCAAGAACCGATTGACAGCGAACAACAGGCCCTCTATTTCACGAGCTGCTCAGTGTACTGCGACAAATCATGAACCATGAAGAGATGGTAAAAAGGCCCCAACCATCTATAGTTTTTCAGACTTCTGATTTTCAAGGCATAATATCAAGAGATACATCTCTTTCTCCATAAATATTGAATCAATACCACCAATCAATACCACCAATTTTAAAATCAACTTCAGCAACCAATCCCTAAGTAAGCGACCAGAATAAAGAAAACAGCAATTTTGAGCTCTTAAATTGCCATCACCAGGCTATGTCTCGAGAACTGTGATAGTTAGACAGCTGAAATTTTCACAAATTATGTATTTCTGTTGCCGCTATAACAACAAATACTAAAAACAAAATAAAGTAAATCTTTAAGGGAAATCCCCTTAAAGATTTAATTACGAAACGCGATTTTTATAGATAATGGTACGGAACCCTAGGTATGCGACTCAAGCTAACACTTAGCCCGTTTTTTCCTTAAATATATCACATTACCTTCAGTTCCCTATTAATGTATTATTTTAAAATTGACTTGCAAAAATTTTACCAGGTTGTTACTTTGTTAAATGTGAAGTTAGGAGTGGTAGGACCACACTGTCGACAGTTTCTGTCTACAGCCGCGGGCCGGTCCGTCCGGGGCAGTACCATGCTCTCGCAGAAAATCAACGTCTGAGTAGTAGCAATTTGTAACTGCACTTCGTTCGGTGAGCGAGAGAGCCGGAAGCCCAACTTTCTGAGGGTGATTGCGCGTGGAGGGTTTTGGTGATGCCCTTAGTATCACCGAGCCTCAATGCACGCATTCACACTCCCTTCGCTTTCTTCGCGGTAGGCAACGGCCTTGTAAAGGTCCATGAGCGGCAGCAACACTTACCATCAGGTGTACTGTTTGCTCGTTTGCCACCGTTTGCAATAAAAAAAAAAGCTAAAACAAAACGCGTTTAAAAGACAATTTCATAGATAAAGATCTAATGTAACATAAGTGCTAATGGTTATTAGACTATAATACGCCAGATAGGCTTTGATATAAACATCTTTACTAATATTATAAATGCGAAAGTAAGTTTGTTTGTTACGTTTTCATGCTTAAACCACCGAACCGATTTCAAAACTTTTTTTCACCAATGGAATGTTATAATATCAACGAGTAACATAGGCTATATTTTATCGCGGTATTCCCACGGGAACATGAACTACGCGGGTAAGGCGACTAAAACCGAAGCAAAGCGAGGGCGGGTTGCTAGTTTACAATAATTATTCCCTGTCGCGTTTCGAAGTACCGGAGAGGAAATAATCACAGCTAATCGTTATATCTTAGCAAACGTGAGTTATTATAGTCTGTGAACTTGAAACATATGAGTATCTTGCACTTGTGGTTACTCCCCAAATAGAACTCATATTATTTCACAAGCTTTTATTTAACTTGTGATGTGTTCAAGGCAAAATTTGTAATTCATGTTAGAATTACTCACCTTCCATCGAATAAGCTGAAATTGGAATGGTCCAAGATGGTAGATTAGCTATTTTATGTACTGGTCTGTGGGCCTACTCTTAAAATTAATTCTAATTTCGAATCCGATTCTATCCCAATCTCACCAAACTTATATGTGGTACTCTTAAACAAAATAGAGAATAAATTCTTCGCATTTGCTGTTGTTATTTTCAGCAAATGTGCCGTATTTTATTACTTTAAATTAATAAAGTTACCGAACTCGATCACCACAAAGACGCTTTCTTGAAATTGTGCAACATTAGTGATTTTAAACTACGTCAAAATCACGTGGGGAGTAGCAAATATTTGACTTAAACGACGAGAGTCAAATTCTTTTAGTTTAAAAAAATTCCACCGAATTTGATTCCAATCGTACGCTAGTGTCGGTTTCAAGAGTACCAAATTGTAGGGATGTGACTTGGAGGGCAAATAATCGATTTTTTAAATAATCGATTTTTTGTTCTTTAAAATAAATCGATTATAAAATAATCGATTAATTAAAAATAAATAATCGATTTTAAAATAATCGATTTTCTCCCAACAGGATCATGATGACCTTTTTTTTATAGAAAATGTGAGCTTTATTTTCTAATATAGTATGAAACACTGCACGCAGTATCGTGATGACCTTTTTTTAGGAAATCTGGCAGTGAAATAATTTCGATAGTATTTCAAATAATAAAAAATCGATTATTAATCGATTTAGCCGTATTTCACTAATCTATACCAATAAATAAAATTGGAGTGTCGGTTTGTAATGTCAAAATAATAGGCTTTTTTCATGCTCACACGGTTATTTGGGCGATACCTAGGCCTAAAAATTACTTTATATTTTTTTGTCTGTCTGTTTGTTCCGGGTAATCTTCAAAACGGCTGGATCGATTTCAAAAAATTCCTTCACCAATGGAAAGCTATAATATCAGGGAGTAAACGAGGCTATATTTTATTCCGGTATTCCAATGGGAACGGTAACTACGGGGATAAGGCGACAGAAACCGAAGCGAAGCGAGGGCGGGTTACTAGTACATAAATATAATTATAAATAGGGTAAGAATAACTTACTTGCATGTACGGAGATACCACCTCTGCAGGGTTTTATCATTCACTCACTACAAATCTTCTCCGTGTGGTGACGGAGTAAGAATGCAAATCACCACTCCCTCTCTTACCCGTGGATATCGTAAAAGACGACTATGGGATTAAACACAGAAATATTAATACTTATTCTTATTAATTTTTCTGTGGGATTAAATATGCAAATCCTCTGACCAATATGTTTTAGGGGATCGGTTTCTCTTTCTCGTCCATTTTGGAATAGGTCTGTGCTCAAGAATGGAACGTGTATGTCTATATATTAATACGTGAAGCAAAAACTTTGTACCCCTTTTTACGAAAATTACGTGGATGGACAAGTAGGAAATTTGGCACAGTTGATGTATATAATGAGGAGAAGTGCATAAAACTGAAATTTCATATAATAATGGATTAGAAATGCATTAAATTCATTAAAAAAGGCATTACGCACACTACAACGCTATCGCTACACACACACACACACACACACTCACGTTTGTGTGAGTACGTTGCGTAGCAACACTTATACACTTTTGTTTACGGTTAAAATCTCTGGTCGAACTGAATGTCAAACAATCATAATTATGATGACAATGTCTAATAGAGATTTGTGCTTATAGGTATATTAGTTACTAGCAACCAGCCTTCGCTTCGCTTCGGTTTCAGTCGCCTTACTCGCGTAGTTCCCGTTCCCGTGGGTATACTGGGATAAAATATAGCCTATGTTACTCGGGGATACTGTAACATTCTAATGGTGAAAGAATTATTGAAATCCGTCCAGGAGTTTTGAGTTTAATCGTAAGGAACGTTTCCTCTTTATAATATTAGTGTAGATTACACCCTTACAGTGTGAAAATTAAAAAATGCTGAAACACGTGTTTATTTATTTTTATTAAAGAGTATTTTTGGAGAATTTGAAGAAAATCGATGTGGATTTTTTTTTCTCCTTAAACAAACTTTGTGACTGCGGTTTACCCCCTAGGGGTTGAATTTCAAATAACCCTTTCTTAGAAGGTTTCTACGCCACGCAAAGAAACTAATGTCAAAATTTCACGTTTCTGGCTTCAGTAGTTTCGGCTCTGTGATAAGTGAGTAAACTAACATCTTTCTACCTATTTTACACACTTAGAGGATGAAAATGGACAAACGCTGAAACACGTGTTTATTTATTTTTATTAAAGAGTATTTGTGTTTAATTTGAAGACAGTAGCTAAAGATTTTTTTTTCTTTCCATACAAACTTTGCCCTTGCGTTTCACCCCCTTAGGGGTGGAATTTAAAAAAAACATTGTTATAGAGTGCCTACGTCACGAAATGAAACTACTGTCTAAATTTCATTTTTCTAGCTTCAGTAGCTTCGGCTCACCCTGTTCCTTTATATGTGTATTATTGTTAACATCCCCGCAACACCCCTTGCAGGTGGAATTTCGTAAAATCCGTTCTTAGCTGACCTCTACTCGACGAAAGGAATATTTCTGCCAAATTTCAAGTCTGTACGCCTTATGGTTCCAGAGATATGGTGATGAGTCAATATATCGTTCGCAAAACCCGCCTCTCCTATATAGATTAGTGAAATACAGCTTGCTCAATTTATAATTATACATAAATAAAATTAAATAAAATTAAAGAAAATTGTGTAGCAGAAAAATCATTTAAAATGAATTATGGCCGAATTTCGACCACACGACGACCACTAGTGTTCTTAAATACACAAGAAAAAGAAAATTATTATTATTTTTTTTTTATTGCAAACGGTGGCAAACGAGCAAACAGTACACCTGATGGCAAGTGTTGCTGCCGCTCATGGACCTTTACAAGGCCGCTACCTACCGCGAAGAAAGTGAAGGGAGTGTGAATGCATGCATTGAGGCTCGGTGATACCAAGGGCACCACCAAAACCCTCCACACGCAAACACCCTCAGAAAGTTGGGCTCCTGGCTCTCTCGCTCATCGAATGAAGCGCAGTAGGTAACAAATCGCTACTACTCAGACGTCGATTTTCTGCGAGAGTGTGGTACTGCCCCGGACGGACCGGCCCGCGGCTGTAGACAGATAACTGTCGACAATGTGGTCCTACCACTCTGAATATAAATATAAAACTTACATAATAATAAATTGACAATTATTATTTAAATATTTGTTAACATTTTGAAATTATTAATTTACGTATCCAAGGAAAGTTAATATTCTTTATTAGTAGGTCCTTATAAATGAAATTAGCATTTTGTCGTACTTATTGACCATTTTGATCTGAAATATCTGCTCTTTGTTTAAGAATTCCAAATTCAAATTTATAAATTCAATTAGCTGGTACCTTAGAATAATAACGTATAGAAGGATAGTGTCAGTACTTCGAACTTTAAAAATTTGAATCTAAAAATACTAATGGCGGGCAGGCGATTACACACGTACACACGGAAACCACTATACAAATTATGAAATCAAATTTTGTTTTTATTAACATAAATTGTCGAAATACTTTTAAAAGTAATGTTAAAAACCTTTTTATGTTTTTCAAATGTGTTGTGGTACCATTTGAATACACAACCGTCATAATTACCTATTTATTTTTTAAGAGTTGCGTACATTCGTGCAGTGCAATGACTTGTACATTACGGGATTGTTCCGGCGTAAGCTCCATTAGGCTCCAATTGAAATGCCTCACTTTTTGTGCGTGAACTTACCTTCTATATGTTATTATTCTAAGGCTGGTACATTTGAGTTTTGAAAACATTCATTTGTTTTCTCCTCATTATTTTTTCTTTGGCGTCGTATATTACTGCACAATGGAAAACATGAAATATCGGTATATATTTAAGACTACGAGTTCTACCGTGGCACTAGTGCTGCAGAAACAGCTCGAAGGCTTAATGATGTGTACGGTGCTGGTGTCACAAAAGAAAGCGCGGTACGTTTTTGGTTTCAACGTTTTCGTTCTGAAAATTTCGACCTTCAGAACCAACCCCGTGGACGGCCGCAGACCAAAGTGGAAAATGAAAAATTAAAGGCTACTGTGGAAGAGAATCCATCACAAAACACTTCAGAGATAGCTGCAGGCTTCGGGGTAAGTGATAAAACTGTATTAATCCATTTGATGCAAATCGGCAAAGTAAAAAAACTTGAACGATGGGTATCTCATGAATTGAGCCTCATGCCGCCCTAGCCGAGGCCGCGGGTGACGTGACCGGGGATTAGTCCGTCACCCGCCGAGAGGCCGACCGCGTGAGGAAAGACCGACGTCCTCCCCGAGGGGGGGGACATCGGTCGATGAGAGGGTACCCCAGTTAGGGGTATTCCGTCGGGCCGACCACTGACGACAAGTTAACGCTGCTCCAGTGGTCGGCCCAACGACGAAGGCGACGTGGTTTTCGGGTGGGTCGCGGGAGTTGCGTGCTTAAGCCCCTCTGTCGCCCCGGACGGAGTGGTGCGGAGGCGAGCCGACCGCGGTCCACCCACAAAAAAAAAAAAACATGAATTGAGTGAATCGAACTTGCAAACACGCGTCGACTGCTGCGTTACATTACTCAACCGACACAATAATGAAGGGATTTTAAATCGAATAATTACTTGTGATGAAATGTGGATACTGTACGATAATCAGAAGTGCTCGTCGCAATGGCGGAACCCGAGAGACCCAGCCAATTTCTGCCCTAAACGAAAATTGACTCAGAAAAAGTTACTTGTGAGTGTTTGGTGGACTAGCGCTGGTGTCGTTCACTATAGCTAAAATATAGCCTATCTTATTCCCTGATATTATAGCTTTCCATTGGTGAAAGAATTTTTGAAATCGGTGCGGTGGTTTAAGCGTGAAAGCGTAACAAACAAACAAACTTGCTTTCGTATTTATAAAATTGGTAAGGACAATAAAGAAATATGCTTGAGTTATGAAATTATAAATAGTTCAAAATTATCTTATCTAGGCGTTATTAGCGAGTGACTTTTAATGTATCAAGACGTCTGTATTACTTGTACAATATATTTTTATTAAAACTATGGCGTCTAGCGCGAGAGGTTTACGTCTATTTAAGAGTTTAGAACTTTTAAAATTTAAGCCTAACTTTGATTTATCTAATGTCATTAATAAGGTAAGAATAATTTATAATTTTTTGTAAATATACCGCGTGGCGATGGAGTAAGAATACAATTCACTACCCTCTCCGTTGCTCGCTGTCGTAAAAGGGTGTCGTAAAACACGACTAAGGGTTACGATATGCATAGGACTTTCGTTTCGTATTTTGCATATTTACTATGCAAGAAAGGGCAGACTCGAAATGAAACCATATGCCAATAAGTCTGACCGGCGTGATATAATAGGTCAATTTCTCTCCTAATGTGGAGGAAGCTTGAGCCCAACAGTGGGACATGTAAGGGCTGCAATGATGTTGATGATGATATGGCAAATGTAGCAGAATTTATCTGTCCCTTTTGCTGACGGGTTTGATGTCACTACCACGGTCAAGTTATACCTAATATTGGAGGAATTTCAACAAGTAGCTGAGGCGGACTGGGCCTGCCACACGCAGAGAGGCCAGCTACGTGCGGCCGACGCTCTGGCAACACTGTTTTTATTGCCGGGGTGTCGAACAGGACTGAACTCGAAAGGGTAATCCGCCGGACCGGCCATGGATGTCAATGAATTTGTACCAGTGCACAGAGGCGAAAATGACAAAAAACGTGGCATAAACCTATTGCATCCGTGCATTACTTTATAACTCGAGAACTACTGTCAGATATCAATTCAGTTTTTAATGATATATTGTTAGATCTGTTAAGAAAATTTATAGCTATAAAACATTACAATCCGATCAACAATTTAGACGGTATACCACATTTAACGACTACACTAATTATGACACTAAAATTAAGTTTTGTATTTAATTGAAAAAAAAAAAATACTTCAGGTGATTTTAACTACATACTTTGCAGTAAAAATTGTGGGTTTAAAAGTCCTTGACGTTTTAATTAGATAAACTATTATAATGTGTCTATAATAGTAATAATTTTAATATAAAATTTAGAACTAAGTACCTATAGTATTAACTATACTTCTAAATTTTCATGGCTCGCTCGCTCGCTCGCTCGCATTTCGCTTAAAGACAAGGGAGTGATATAAATGTGAATGTCCCATGCGCATTTAAAAGATAAACATGTACACGCATACAGACAGACACATACAGATAGACAGAGTAGCGTGTAATATAAAAGTCATAGACATTAAAAAGTTCATATCTTTACCAAATACCTCATATCAAAACTGACGTTATTTTGTTCTAGAGTATCGTTCGGTCGCATCTTTCAATACTTAAATTAACTAATAAATGCATAACGCTTCTATAAATGTTAAATTTGTCACTGGATGTGACAGGAAATAATACTTTTACTCCACATGAATAACTGAAATTTACTGAAAAATAGGCAATATTTCCCAAAAACGAGAAAAAAATGGAGACTAAACTTCCACTACTAGTAGATGCATAAAAATAATAATACCTCCGGGAGTAGAATCAACCACAAAATAAAAGATATAACAGTATAAAATTTCGCGTTGAAATCGTAAATAAACACATCTGTCACACAACAAGTCAACTTTGAAGTGAGACCCTGCACGTGGGGTGCACTCGAAGGTGTCGCCGCCTACGAAGGTAGCAAGCCCATTTCAGTGTAATACTAGGCAAAAGTAATTTAATTCTGTCAGAAAAAAATTGGTACTTTATAGTTTCTGCCATGTTTTTCGTTTTTTTCTCCTCTGTGCAGTGGTCCGTTCAATCGGTAGGTTATGGAACCGCACGCTATCCTTCCGTCGCTCTAGAAAGATTGGGCGGGGTCCAGAATACAACCTACACTAAAAAAGAGATTTTCAGAAACTAAAACAACAAAAATATGCATAAAATAACACTAATAAATAATGTTATAAAATCTAAACGTGAAAAATAGCATAAGACTTTTATAATGATGTCAGATGTTTACGCGAGTAGTTGTAAATGAAACTATTTTACGTGTGACCATGAATGCTAAAGTGTACGAAACGTCGGGCAATCAAAAATCAAATCCAAGAAGATTTTATGTTAAACTAAATATCATCATCTCACAGCCCATATATGTCCTACTACTAGTGGGCTCGAATCTCCTCCATTGTGGGAGAGGCAGATTAGACTGAGGCTGGTGAATTGTATTTTTACTCCGTCACCACACGAAATACGGTCTTAAATGTAATCGACTAGAAATAAAAAATGCAGTTTTGAACTTAAATACTTTTTTTGGAAAACCCAAAACTCCCTCTCTGGATAAGCTCGTGAATCCAGGAAAATTTCCTTTTTCGTTCAGTCATAAAAACCACTTAGGGGTTCACGAAGGCTGACCATGGAGGTCAAGGGTACCGGTGGTCGGCGAAGGAGAGGAGATACGGTGGGTTATGGGGCCCCACGAGGTCCTTTCATCACCACAAACGAAGCGGACGGCGTGTGCGCTGACCATAGCCCACCCCTAAAAAAGGGTTCACGAAAACAATGGACAGCGATGTCATAGAAAACTTGCAACATCAATTATTCCGGTAAATGATGAGCTTTTGGTCATCGTCAATGGGCACATATGTATGGACGAAAATAGAATGGGTCTATTGTAGTACTAAATAATTTATCTATATATTAATACGTGAAGCAAAATCTTTGTACCCCTTTTTACGAAAATTACGTCGATGGACAAATATGAAATTGGGCACAGTTGAAGTATATAATGAGGAGAAGGGTATAAAACTGAAATTTCATATAATAATGTATTAGAAATATATTAAATTTATTAAAAAAGGCATTACGCATACTACAACGCAATTGCTACACACGTACACATGCGCGTGCTTATACACTTTTGTTTACGGTTAAAATTTCTGATCAAACCGAATGTCAAATAAATCATAATTATGATGACAATGTCTAATAGGCATTTGTACTTAGTACTTTATATATTAGTTATTAGTGAAATACAGCTTGCTCAATTTATAATTATACATAAATAAAATTAAGAGAAAATTGTGTAGCAGAAAAATTAATTAAAATGAATTATGGCCGAATTTCGACCACACGGCGACCACTAGTTTCTTTAAATATGTTAAGCTTAGTACGGACTCAGTGTTTTACAAGTGTCTGTAAACTAAGGGGTGCTTGAGCAATTGAATTATGATTATGGCTCTTTCATGGGGAGTGCTCTATTTGGCTTGATACTAACATTATCCTCAGCAATCCGGTGGTTGATTATTAGACTAATTTCAAGCCAAATGTAAAATTGACAATATGTAAGCCCTTATAGGGCTTATACACAATAAATGATTTTATCCGACCTTGTGAATATTATGTAATTTTCTTCTCATATGTATATTCCACAGCAATTTGGAAGTTGTCTTTCTGTCAAATCTAGTAATGGTACAATAATAGACCATTGTATGCTTGAGCATTTTTTCTGACGTG
Organism: Lymantria dispar; assembly: GCA_032191425.1. Classification (NCBI taxonomy): domain Eukaryota; kingdom Metazoa; phylum Arthropoda; class Insecta; order Lepidoptera; family Erebidae; genus Lymantria; species Lymantria dispar. The sequence continues at coordinate 8,401,305 of CM063452.1, read as the reverse complement.
AAATTAAATGACAAATAATTTTCATGAAGCCATTGGATGTTTTGATTTTGATCTTTATCATGATATTATAAGATAATATCTGCTTGACCGAGCACAGCTCGGTATAATTCTTATATTTTTTGTAAATAAATTGGTATTTTGACGAACATATTTAGATATATATATTATATTATTAAAAAAATAAAAATGACGAAAGGATGAAAAAAAAAATATCAAGAATTAAAAGAACAGAATAATAATAACACTGAGATTCGATCTCAGGCTGTTTGAATGCGACAGGACAACCTCCAACTGAGCTATTGTTACTCTTGACGTTGACGGCGACGGCTAAATTTACATTCCTATTCTAATGACATTTTATTGATTAGCTAAAAACACCGTCAAGACGACATTTCCCATAAATAAAACCTAGCTAGATCGATTTTTTTGCCCTCGAAACCTCTAAATTTCATGAAAATCATTGGTACCGTTTCAGAGATTCTGAAAATATAGAAAAATATATACATATATAGAAATGTACAAGAATAGCTCGTTTAAGATTATTACAGGTATTGTTTCAAATAACTATGGATGAGATTCGTCACCTACTATGTGATGGAAATTGACGGTGGTCATACCAGTTAGTATTTTTTTTTTTTTTATGGGTGGGCTATGGTAAGCGCACGCGCGGTCCAGTCCGTCCGGGGTGATGAAAGGACGGCGCGCGGGCCCATAACCCACCCGTACCCACGTCACCTCGTTGTTGGGCCGACCACCGGAGCAGATGTGACTTGTCGTCAGTGGTCGGCCTGACTGAATACCCTTTTGGGTACCCTCACCTCTCGACATCCTGGGACGTCGGTCGCCGTCGCGCGGTTAGCCACACTGCGGGTGACGGACAATTCCCCGGTCCGATCACCCGCGGCCTCGGCTAGGGCGGCATTAGGCGCAGATACTCGCGCCTGCGCTGCCCGAGTCGCCGGCGGCAGAACGTGTCGCCGAATAGGATCTCTACTCGCACACGATTCGCCGCCTCCTTCCGTGAGATAACGGCCTCACAGAAGGCGGCGACCGCGTCCCAGTTCCTGACGCTGATGAGCATCTCCCTGGCGATGGTCGGCAGTGCCAGGTCGGCACCGATAATCGCGACGAGTTCACGGCGCTCCCCCTCCCACGCAGCACACTCCTCGAGCGTATGCTGAGCCGTGTCCTCATCGCAACTGCAGTGGTGGCAGGACGGTGTGCTCTCCCACCTGACAATCTTGTGCAGGTACTTCGCGAAGCATCCGTGCCCCGTCAGCACCTGCACCAGTCGGAAGGAAGCACCCCGTGCGTTCGCTCCAACCACTCCATCAGCAGCGGCCGGAAGGCCTCGACGGTCCTGACACCGTACCGAGGACTCTCCAGCCGGACTGCCCAACGGGCAATGACTCCACGGCGGGCGTCGACCCGCCAGGCGGTGATCTCCTGCAGGGAGACCATACCGCCGTGGGCGCGCGTCTCCGATGCCCGCCGATAAATGTCGGCGAGCATCTCCGCCTCCAGGTCCCACGGGGGAGTTCCGGCCAAGAGGCACGCTGCCTCCGTCGACATCGTGCGGTAACCGCGTATGGCCCTGACCGCCATGACCCTCTGTGGTCGCCTCAAGAGGGCCCTCAGCCGGACGGTCAGGGACCGCCGCAGGGACCACCGCCCACGCCGGTGCGCCGTACAGAGCCATCGACCGGATCACCCCCGCGTACAGCTGTCGGCACGTAGCGCTGGGTCCGCCCACATTCGGCATCAGCCGCGAAAGAGCGGACGCCGCGCGTCATACCAGTTAGTATAGGGTTTATTTTCAGGTATTGCTTCACTTACAGTCATTAGACTAGGACTAGCATTAGACCCTAAAGATAACTAAGTGTCCCAAGGAGATACCCCGTTTGCTTCACTTAGTCACCTCAATCACTTATGTAAAACAAAAGAGGTGACGAAATTGTATTCTTAAGCTGTCACCACACGGGAATGTTTGAGATTGAGATACTGAAATAATAAAAACGTTTGTTATTTATCGTAAGTGCTCTTTTTAAAATTAAGACGGTCTGTCTTAATTAGTCGCTGTATGTCCATACGTTTTTTTAAACCTTTTACACTACAGTTTACAGTCAGATTTAAATACAGTATTTATTTATCATTAGAAACGTTATGTTGCCATAGAAAGATTGAGAAATTACTATCTAATTTAAAAGATATAGACATCTAAACATTCACATTTTTGCAAGAATTTAAACGAAATTTCAAACGTAAATACAAGATACTTAATGCTGCATACATCTTCAAAAAAAACTTGCACGGCGATTATAAAGTTAATATTATTCTATAAATATATTTTATAAATAGTGGATTTTTATAATAATCGATTATCAATCGATTATTTTTTATAATAATCGATTTTTAAATTCGATTATCAAAATATTAAAAAATCGATTATTTTTATATTAAAATTAATCGATTATTTCACTGCCAGATTTCCTAAAGAAAAAGGTCATCACGATACTGCGTGCAGTGTTTTATACTATATTAGAAAATAAAGCTCACATTTCCTAAAAAAAAGGTCATCATAATCCTGTTGGGAGAAAAAAATCGATTATTATATTTTAATTAATCAATTATTTTATAATCGATTTTTTTAAAGAACAAAAAATCGATTATTTAATTAATCGATTATTTTCCCTCTAAGTCACATCCCTACTTCCTATTACTACAACGTCAAAAATAATACCTTAAATATCACGGAGTAATGACATCCAGCGACTGCGCTCGCCTTAATAATAAAATATAAGATTTTAAGGGACAGAATAAGATATCGAACCTCAATCCCCTTTATGTTAATATTCATTCATTTCAGCTCATGTACGACCCACTGTTGGGCTTAAAGTTCCTCTACAATAGGCGGGAAATTGAATTAGTATGCCACGCTGTTCAGTTGGCATAGGGTTTTGTTTCAAGTTTTCATTTTATAGCAATAGATGTTATCATCATCATCACATACGCCTCACTGTTGGGCTTGGGCCTCCTCCACAATGGGAGGGAATTTGACCTATAACATGCTGGTTCGATATGTTGGTATAGGGTTTCATTTCGAGTTTTCCTTCTCTTGCACAGATGTCATTTTTTACGACATCCACGGGCAAGGCAGTGGTGAATTGTATTCTTATTCTTACTTCGTCACGATATAGAAGTTAGTGTAACAGTTTTAAAAAATCTATATAAAAATAGTACACAATTATCTAATTTACGAAAATTTTCAGGTTAAATTACAATCAGCTTGCAATGGCGTTTTGAAAGGGACATTTACTATAAAACCAATGATGTGCAATTTAGGTAACACTTTGCATGGCGGATACGTTGCAGGTGTTATTGATGTCTTCTCATTTTATTCTCAATTAAGTAACCCTGATGGAAGAGTATCGTGGACTATTTCTATGAACGTGACGTAAGTAATACTCTTAAGACCCATTGGTGAAATTAAAATATTTATGTTTTTTGGTCTCAATAGTTTCGCGTACCATTCTAGGCAGGTATTAGTGTTCTATTGCGAGGATTTGTGGTTTATCAAATTTTGTGTTGTGGCGGGCGCGATCATGACTATGTTCACAGACTGCAGATCTAGTGTGCGGTGCCTAGAGTAGTATGCGAGGCTATTGAGATCAAGAAACATAAAAATTTCAATAGAGAATTAGAATTTAGCATCATGCCCTCTTGAGTTATCTTGCCGGATATTTCACAGTGAGGTCGCGTGCCGATCCGGTGGTAGTAAACTAGATTTTGTTAGGTTAAAATTAAAAAAAAATGTCACAATAATTACTACACATTTAACATTTAATGTTTAATAATTACTAACCATAAGCAATATATATTTTTTCATTAATAATAATTTTCTTCTTGTACTGGCAATAAATTTGCCATTACAAGCAGAAAATGTGGGTGAAAATTTAATAATTAATTTCCGTAGCGGGTAGATATTAATCTCTTAATTAACGATGACTTGTTGGACGTCAGAATTCTTAGTCCACGCGTGACCATGAACACTGCAAAGTGTTGGAAACGTCGGGCAATCAAAAATCAAATATAAACGCGATAAAATTCATAAAAAATGTTTCAGTGATGTGAAATATAAAACGATATATTTTCCAGGTATCTTGCATCTGCTAATCTTGGAGAGATCGTAAATGTGGAGACCAAGCCGTTGCTGAATGGAAAATTGTCAATAGTTGAGACATACATCACCAATGAAAAAGGGAAACTGTTAGCTAAAGGAGTCGCCTCATTTATAGCGGGTAGTGAAAAACATCAACATGCATTAAAAGATATTTGCAATTTCAATGTATATGAGCAATGATAAAATTGCATTTAGAAATCATGATCGGTTTGTACGACAGACGTTGAATTGAAATTTCAATAAATTTATTTCCTATTGATTTATTTATTCAATTTCTCATTATACTTCATCTCGGCTATTGAATTCGAGCCTGAAATTAACCTACTATAGCATGCTGGTCAGGCGGGTTGGTATATGGGTGTAATTTCGAGTTTCCCTTCTCTTGCTTAGATTTTATATGCGTATTTAATCCCTTAGTCGTCTTTTATGAATATCCACGGGCAAGAGCTTGGGGTATGGCGAGTTGTATTTTGAATCCGTTATCACATGATGTAAGCAACTATAAAGACCATGAAACAAGGGCAAATTATGCACTTGTAGTTTCATAATACGTATAGTGAGTCATGACAATTTTATAATTTGAGTGCATAATTTTCTTTAATCGTAATTGTCTCGGTAATAAACTTTATACCCAATTTATTATTTTTTTTTTTATTTTGGAGATCCTAGTTGATTTATCCAAATAATAAATATTATCACTGCATGACTTATGATTTTTATTAGTTTTATTTAAATGAGTTGAGGGCTGTCAGCCTTTTATTACTAGCAACCCGCCCTCGCTTCGCTTTCAGTCGCCTTATCCGCGGCGTAGTTCCCGTTCCCGTAGGCATACCGGGATAAAACATAGCCTGTGTTACTCCCTGATATTATAGCTTTCCACTGGTGAAAGAATTTTTGAAATCGGTTCAGTGGTTTAAGCGTAACAAACAAAAATCCTTACCTCCGTATTTATAATATTAGTAAGGCTATACTAATATTCAAGCAGTTACAGTACATAGAAGAGAGTGATAATTTGAATACTCTGTACATATAAGATTTCTTATAAAATAATGATAGCAAACTAATAAATATTGGAAATCACAATAATAGTATAGAGATTAAATATTAAGATATTAAAATTCATTAATAATTTAAAGACCCCGAACAAACATATTTGTTAAATGTGATTAAATAAAATGTATTAACTAATAAATAATTTCCGTGTGGTGACGGAGTACAATTCACCATTCCCTATCTAGCCAGTGGAAGTCGTATAAGACGACTAAGGGATATAATCTGCATATAACATCTATGCAAGAGAAAGAAAACTTGAAATGAAACCCTACACCATCATGTCTGACCACTGACGACAAGTCACTCTGCTCCGATGGTCGGCCCAGCAACGAAGGCGACGTGGATATGGGTAGGTTATGGGCCCGCGCGCCGTCCTTTCGTCGCCCCGGACGGAATGGACCGCGTGCGCTCTTACCATAGCCCAACCATTATAAAAAAATACCGTCATGCCTGCGCCTGATGCCGCCCTAGCAGAGGCTGCGCTGACCGGACCGGGGATTTAGTCCGTCACCCGCGCAGAGGCTGACCTAGGAACGGCGACCAGCGTCCCGAGAAGGGGACCTCGATGAGAGATTATACTCCCTCAGGGTATTATGTCGGGTCGTCCACAGAAGTCAAGGAATTCTGCACCGGTGGTCGGACCAACGACGAAGGCGACGTGCTATCGGGTGGGTGACGGGGCCACGCGCCGCCCCTCTGTCGTCCCGGACGGCGCCGGGTGGCAGGTACGCTGGCCGTAGCCCACCCCAAAAAAAAAAATACCATCACGTTTGACCAGCATGGTATAATCAAGATTCTTGTTTGAACAAGTTTCACACTGAGCACTTTTCGCCCTATATGTCAATAAGATTTGAGCATATGAAAAAATATTTCGGAAGAAATTCGACGCCATTTTTGTACTATGCAATTTTATAATAAATCTTAAAATCATTGAAGATAGATAGTAACCAAGATAATTCTCCTAACGACTCGTATACATACCACTGCTGGGCTTGAGCCTCCTCCACAATGGGAGGGATCTACTGTAGGTACTGTATTGTAGGTATGCTAGTCAGGCGCTTTGGCATGGGTGTTATTGTCGAAAGATGTATGAGCAGATTAATTAGTGTCGAGGAGGCGAAAGTGGTATGTCAAGATCGTAGCAAGTGCAGGGAAGTGGTCTCTGCTTACCCCTATGGGCAAGAGGCGTGAATCTATGTATTATTTTCGAGTATTCCTTCTCTTACATAGATGTTATCTGCATATTGAGGTGACGGAGTAACTATATAATTCAACAACTATATAATTCACCATCCCCTCTCGTGTGCATGGGTGTCATAAAAGACGACTAAAGTATTAGAAGATACCGAAAATTTATAAACCTTTTGAGACAACTTTTAGAACATCAAAATGTATACGAATTTATTATCCGTCATTCCGAAGTTGAAACTTTTTTGGTTTAATATCAAACATTGGAATGTAAAGACTCCAAAGGAAAGATGTTATAATAGTGTTAATTTAATTATGAAATAATTTGTCTTGATAAGTCTAATACATACTATATAGTCCTGAAAATGAACATTTGTTACGTTCGTAAGTGTTGTTTACAATTTACAATCTTACCTAAGATAATAATCTTTATGCTTTAGTTTATGTAATAAAAAAACCAATTAATACTGCTGTAATAACATAAAAGTTAATAATAGTAATTTTATATTCCTTACGTCATTGGTTTCCATAAAACAAGGCCCTCCTCCACAATGAGAGTGACGTTTATAAAATTACCCGCTAAATTTAGTTGTTTAAATGTTTCAAATTAATATTTTGTCAGTTTCACAATGTACGATAGTAGAACTTTCTGGTTTGGAGCTAAATCATTTAGCAAAGAAACAAAAAGAAGTGCCATATTCTCTTTACCATTGGAGGTATCTTGGAAAATATTTTCGTGAGTAAACAAGGAGATTATATAATATTGTATTTTAAACATTTTATAGTAAATTTTTTAAATATTTTTATTTTAATACATTTTGTCCTCGTGTTTTGCATATATTTGTTACTTGTTTTGTAATTTTGTGTATATTAATATTAGCTTTAAATTTTCCGCGTGATAACGGAGTAAGAACACAATTCACCACCCCCTTTCTTGTCCGTGGATGTCGTAAGCGACGCCTAAGGGATTGTAATATGCATTCAACATTTATATAAGGGAAGGCATACTCGACCACTTGGCGACCACTAATGCGAATAAATAAAAAATAGATTGCATCTGCTACTTCTCCAGTTTTTTTTTTGTTTTCACCAGCTACTTAGATGATAGATCTCTGCGGACGGTATCTCGCACTTACAAGATATGGTACCGAATTATTTTATCAAACGCAAAACTAAGACGACGCCTGAATAATTTTGAGCTAGCTATAAAATTGGGTTCAGGGAACTTAGCCAAGTTCTACAGAAGAAATAAAAGGAAATTAATACGAGAAAAAAGGAAAGTAAGAAATTATTTGCCCGTCAATCAGAATGTGGGTAAGAATTAAATCTTGTCACATCAATATCTTTATATATAATGTATGTCACTGAACACCTCCTAAACGGCTGGACCGATGTTGACGATTTTTTTGTGTGTGTTCAAAGGGATTTGAGAGTGGTTTAGATTTACAATTGGACTGAGTAGGTGGCACTACGATCGATTTCAAGGAGAATTCCTTTTATTATTTTTTATTTTTAAACAGAACAACGTCTGTTGGGTTAACTAGTAACGTTTATTTCCCTATCTTGCCCGTGGATGTCGTAAAAGACGACCTAGAAATATAAAACGCATATAACGTCTATCTTCTGGAATGAATTACCTGCTGCTCTGTTTCCCGAGCGCTATGACATGTCCTTCTTTAAACGAACTTTAAGATGAGTATTTTTTTCACGGTTGGCAACGGCCTAGCTGTGCCCCCGGTATTGCAAAGGTCCATGTGCGTAAAAGCGTACGCTAACCGGTCTGATCAGCATGGTATAGTAAGGTCAATTTCCCTGCTATTGTGGAGGAGTTTCGATGCCAACAGTGGGACGTATATGAACTGTAATGATGAAATATAATTTATTTTAATCTGTAAAATATACTGGTAGCGGCCACGAGTACCATTACATTACTCGAGGGTGTCGTAAAAGATGACTTTTTTTTCGCTCCTCGCACCACTCCGTCCGGGGCGACAGAGGGGCGTAAGCACGCACACCCGCAACCCACCCACGTGCACGTCGCCTTCGTCATTAGGCTGACCACCGGAGCAGGGTTACTTGTCATCAGTGGTCGGCCTCTCAGCGGGTGACGGACTAATTTCCTGATCACGTCACCCGCGGCCTCGGCTAGGGCGGCATGAGGCGCAAGTACTCGCGCCTACGCCGCCCCAGTCGCAGGCGGTGGATCGCCTCATCGAGGCTACGCTCCTCGCGCAGGCGATCCGCCGCCTCCTTCGTGTGACCGCGTCCCATTAAAAGTTGATTGAGAGTTTAATATACTTAAGCTAACTCCGTCTGATACTGTCTGATTAACAATTGCATTCCCAAGGAGGGTTGATGTCAGGCAGGTGGCTGGTCATAAAATTGTCTCAGCTTATACACATCGTACTGCTGGGCTCGAGTCTCCTCTACAATAAGAAGGAAATTGACCTTACATGCTGGTCAGACAGGTTGGTATAGGGTTTTGTTTCGAGTTTTCCTTCTCTTGCATATACGTTATATGCATATTTAACCCCTTAGTCGTCTTTTACGACATCCACGTACAAGATAGGTAGTGGTGAATTGTATTCTTAATCTGTCACCACGCGGAAAACGGTCATAAAATTATGGTCAGTCAATTTTGGAATGTATACTATGAAAGAAGAATACCCAAACAGACCTCAAGTAATTGAGATTAGGGTAGGATAATGATAATTGTGAAATTGTATTTATACTTGAAATGTTTTGTTTCAGTACTTTCAACAGATAAAACTGTTTTGAAGTCAAAACGCGGAGCGGAAGAATGCATTGTGTATACTAAAAGATTCAAATTATTCTAATTGTATGTTTATACCTGGAAATAATACGATGTATTCGATTCCCGAGTATCACAAAAGCCGAAGATAACATCATTGCATAAGAAAGACAATCCTTCCCTATTAGGTATGGAGAATCCATTCCGTGCCATTCCGTGTGGTGACGGAGTAAGAATACGATTCACCACTCCCTCTCTTGCCCGTGGGTATCATAAAAGACGACTAAGGAATTAATGATACATATAATATCTATGCAAGAGAAGGATAGCTTGAAATAAAATCCTGTACTAACACCTTTGAGCAGCGTGGTATAGTAGGTCAAGTTTCTTTCTATTGAGGAGGAGGCTCGAGCCCAGCAGTGGGACGTATATGCGTTGAAATGATAATGGAGGAGTTAGAAAATGGGAGGTCTATGATTTAAAAGAAAGAACAATTTTATAACCTTACTAATAAAACAAATGCGAAGATTTGGATATATGGTCTTATGATACTTAATATCACTAGAACAGCTGAATCCATTTCAATAAAATTTGACGCAGTGATAAATTGTAATGAAATAGCCAACACATTTGAAGTAAAAACTTTTTAGGGCTTACTGTGCACTTTATTTTGTAGGTATTGAATGAGACAAATGCGTATGCTAAAACCGCAAATGCGTATTCTAAAAACGAAACAATGGGTTTTTGACAATTAAAATATGTAATAGGTAAATTCTTTTGATTGCAGATTTACTAAATATCTAAAAACGTGTAAAAAATATTCTGGCGCATGTAGTTGTCAATTTAGTGTAGTCTTCAATTAAAAATTTGTTATATAAAAAAATTCAGTGTGTTGACGGAGTAAGAATACAATTCAGCACCCCGTCTCGTATTCCTGTGTAAGAACGACTAAGGGGTATAATATGCATATAATATCTATGCAAGAAAAGGGAAACTCGGCACAAAATCCTATACCAACACGTTTGACCAGTGTGGTAACAGTAGGTCAATTTCCCTCCCATAGTGGAGAAGGCTCGAGTCCAACAGTGGGACCTGTTTGGGCTGAGATGATGATGTATATTCTAAAAAAAATAATTTAAGATTTACATAAGGACGAAATATTTTTGCTATTATTAACACATAGAAAGTGTCTGTCTTGTAATCTATACCAATAAATAAAATTGGAGTGTCTGTTTGTAATGTCAAAATAATCGGCTTTTTTCATGCTCACACGGTTATTTGCACGACACCTATGCCTAAAATAGCAATTAAAAAATTTTTGTCTGTCTGTCTGTCTGTCTGTCTGTTTGTTCCGGGTAATCTTCAAAACGGCTGGACCGATTTCAAAAATTCTTTCACCAATGGAAAGCTATAATATCAGGGCGTAAACTAGGCTATATTTTATCCCGGTATTCCCACGGGAACGGGAACTACGCGGGTAAAATGACTATAACTGAAGCGAAGCGAGGGCGGGTTGCTAGTATAATAATATATGTCACAGAAGAGTAATACCACCCAGTCTCCCACTGATTCCTTAGCTCATATTTCTTGTGTACGTGTGTACAGCTGGACCGATGTTGATGAAACGCTTTGTGTGTGTTCAAAGCAATTCGAGAATGGTTTAGATTCACAATTGAACCCGGTAGGTGACGCTGCTGTCGATTTCATGAAGATTTCCTTTTATTTTATTGAAACAAAACAACGTCTGTTGGTCTGTTTACACACGTACACAAGAAATATATATATATATATATATATATATATATAAATAATATAGATCAGAAATATTCTAATATATATATTGCAGTATCATAAAATAGAGTGTTGCCTTCGTTCAATGCCCGTATATCCCATACATTACCGAGAGACGTAAATTGTAAAACATTTCATGTGTGAGCCGAATAGACGTGATATACGAGTAGAACGAACGTTTGCGTTTCCACGCACGTTACATGGTGTGGAAATATACAAAAAGGAATATACATATTTTATTTGCAATGGTAACATTGGTTAAAAAAAAGCCTAGTCACAGAACGTTCTATTGAATATCTATGCTTATATTTATGTACGGAAAAAGAATGTAATTCATCATAGACTGGATCCCATGTGAAGTGTCTTTTTTTATCTTTATTAAGGACTTGGTACATAAAAGGAAGCGACCATGTCGTCCCTGTAAATTTTACAAATATATACAATAGACTTAGAATTATTCTTAAGAACCCGTACTGACATTTAAACAATGCATTACCAACCTATATAAATCTTTAGCATTTTTAGAGTTTGGTTGAGATAGAACACTGTTACAACTACCCACATTATATAAAATGTTATTGTACGAGTTAAACAAATCTGATATTAACTGTTTGATCTGGTCACATGTGTGGTGTCCTAAAAGACAATTAAGAGATTAAATATGCATATAACAATATAACATTTATGCAAGAGAAGGCAAACTTGAAATGAGAACCCTATATGTTCATACAGGGTTGTCATCGTCACGTCTGATCAGCATGATATAGTAGGTTAGTTTACCTCCTATTGTGGAGGAGGCTTAAGCCCAACAGTGGGATGTAAATGACTTGAAATGATGGTGATACTTATGTACGTGTTCATGTAGTAAAGTTTTCAATTCATCAGTCTACAGACGTCGACTGCTGGACATAGACGTCCCCACAAGAATGCCACTCGGAACGATCCTGTGCAATTTACATTCAAAGGGACTTTGAAAATGTAATCAGTCCATATAGTAAGGCGTCGTCCATCCCTGCGTCGTCCGATTCGTGGTCGCCACTTAAGAACCTTTCTTCCCCAATGGTTGTTGGTTCGAAAAGTAAAATATTCATCAGCTGTATGAGTTGTCTCATAGGAGGCCTGAGCCTCTTCTACAATGGAAAGGAAATTGACCTATTATACCATTCTGGTCAGACGGGTTGGTATAGGTTTTTATTATAATAGTAGTTTAGTACAGTTTACCTTTTCTTGCATAGATGTTAACAGCATATTATATCCCTCGGTCGACGTTTACGTCACCCATGGATAAGAAATAGGTTAATCAATTGTATTCTTACTCCGTTACCACACGGAAGACCCCAATTTTAATTGGCGCATTATTGCACATGTTCGTGTAGTATTAAAGATACTTCTTTCTTTCCTTTTTTTTTCTTTTCAATTCATATAATACTTTTTTTTATTGCAAACGTTGGCAAACGAGCAGACAGTACACCTGATGGTAAGTGTTGCTGCCGTTCATAGACCTTTACAAGGCCGCTGCCTACCGCGAAGAAAGTGAAGGGAGTGTGAATGCGTGCATTGAGGCTCGGTGATACCAAAACCCTCCACACGCAAACACCCTCAGAAAGTTGGGCTTCCGGCTTTCTCACTCACCGAACGAAGCGCAGTAACAAATTGCTACTACTCAGACGTCGATTTTCTGCGAGAGCGTGGTACTACCCCGGACGGACCGGCCCGCGGCTGTAGACAGATAACTGTCGACAGTGTGGTCCTACCACTCCACAATAATATTTAACTTCACAGTAATATGTAAGTAGTTAACATCAGACTCTTCGCGAGGGTTGGCATAGAGTTTTATGCCAAGTTTATCTTTTCATCCAGTGATTCTGCCACACTAGACCGCTAACTACCGTGAAAAGATTGCTCTTTCTAAACCCCGTTTACAGAAGGACATATCTAAACGCTCGGCAAACACAACAGCATATGGTTTATTCCAGATCTCGCAAGTACGTAAAAGAAATTAAACGCTAAAACAAAGATTTATAAATTCATCATCACCATTTCAGCTCATACGCGTCCTACTATTGGACTCGAGCCTCCTTGATAGGAGGGTAATTGACCTACTATACCGCTTTGGTCAGACGTGACCTCTGATATCTTGTGCATATAACAACTATGCAAAAGAAAAAAAGCACGAAATAAAACCCTATGCCAACACGTCTGACCAGAGTGGTATAGTAGGTCAATTTCACTCCTAATATGGAGAAAGTTCGAGCCCAGTATGGTATATGAGCTATGATGATGATGAACAAAATATTTAAAGTTTTTTTATACATATTTTACTACTTAATTTTAAGTGATTTTCTGATCTGTTTTACGTTTTGTCCGAAAGCTTTGATGGCAATAGAGCGTATGTGAGCAACTAATTACTAAATTATTTATTCACTTTATATATAAGATTTATTAATAAACTCGTTTGTGAACAAGAAGACCAAGAATAGGCTGTAGGTTACCGCGGCGTTGACGCGTATGTGCTCGCCAGGGTAACTTGTTACTAGACTGCCATGGATACACGTTGAATGAGTGTGAATTCTACTGAATTATAAGTTTATATAATAAGTTATGGGTTTTACCCAGCTCTTCGATCGTAGCTCCAAACGGATTGGACGGTATATCATCAGACTATAACCAAAGATTCAAGATAAAAAACGTAGCTTTGTAGCAAATTGATAAAAAAGTAACTTAGAACGATTTTCTTATAACGAGTTCAAGTTTTACTGATGGTAATCCATTTTCTGATTACCAAATCAGTTAAATATATATAATTGTTTTAAACGTTGATATATCTATTTCCAAATTTATTTTTTTCCTTTCAAAGGCCTCAGTAAAGTTAATCGTTTGTTTACAAGATTGCGCAACGGAGGAGGAAGCCACGTAAAATCAAAATAAATATTCGAATCACTGAACTTTAATACAAGCGTAAACTAAATATTTTATTCACCAGAACTTAGGATTCTGGGTGATTATTTTATAGAGGTTTTCTTCCTCGCGGTCCAGGCGGTTAAGCCAAGACCCTCGCTCCTGAATCTAGGCCTCAAGACGAATGTCCTGAAGCAAGAATCAGGTTTACAATTTGTCGCGGTTGGTAAATGCCTGCCCAGTCCTCAAACGAATGAGTGACTGGGCCCGTCGAATTTTCGTCTCCAATACCCTCTACAATTAGAGGGCATGGAGCGAATTTAGGGCATCCCACAAACTGGGCGCCCCCTCGGGCCAGATATTTGCCACGAGCGACAATTCCAGAGAGCAGTCCAAGAAATTGTGGCTCGTGCCCAGGGTACACCACGCAGAGGTTTCTGGCGTAGTACCCCAGGGACGTGTTACCATAGGGTTTTAATCCAAATTTTCCTTCTCTTGCATAAATGTTATATGGATATTATAGTTAGTCGTCTCTTAGGACATCCAAAAGCAAAATGAGGGAGTGGTGAATTGTATTCTTATTCCGTCACCACAACAAACGTTTCGCTACTATTTAGTAGTTATTACATTCTTACGTTCACATACATTTTTTTTTCAAGGCTGATCTGTTCTATTAGGCGTGAAAAATTCGAGACGTTTTGTTAGATTATTTGCATATTATTTTACAATATATATATGGTAAAGTATTAGTATTGCTTTGTTCGATTCTTACAAAAATTGTGGAAACAGAAAGTGCTGTTTATAATCACCACATATAAGTTATTTAGCAAAAAGTATGCGTTAAGTCATCGTAAACAAACAAATTCTGTCATTATTTATATGGCACGTAAAGAAACTGGATAAGAAACGGAAGCAAGAATAGCTACAAATCTGTTTACCATCAACCAAAGCCTTCCCGTATGATTATATAGGTCAAGATCCATAAAGTGGATACCAAATCCCACATACAGATTCAACGAGACACCAAGATGGCGCCGTTTCAAATTGACACTTCCGGCGGGCGCTTTGACGCGGGCCCTCGCCGGAAGTACCCTTACAGCGTCTGATATCCACTTCGCTGAGGATCTTCTTCCTGCTAAAGTGTTGCTCTGTGAGACCGCCCCCGACACTTTTTGTAACCGTTTATTTTTGTTTGTATTTCGAACGTATGGGCTTTACGAGTATATTTTCATTGCTAATAAATATTACTAGGCGTTTAAATTTTAGTAGATAAACATGAAATTACGTACTAGTCATAAAACTACCTTGTACAATTGAAATAATACCGAAGAGATCAACCGGTGAAATTTGATCTCCGACATCCCAACGCATGGTTTTCTGGTCACATCGTACCGTCAATCAAAAGGTGACAAAGACGACAAAGCGATATAACATGCATATAACATCATGCATATAGCACGCAAGAGAAGGTAAACTTGTCCAATTCCCTCCCACAAAAGAGGAGACCTGAGTCCAGCTGTGGGACAGGTACGAGCTGAAACGACAACGACGACAACTGTTCATGAACTCCAATAATACCATGGGTACAAGTCTATCTTCCAAGGGGGCTTAAGAAGAGCACTTCTCTCACGATAGACAGCAAATTGATGTATCCCTGGTATTGCTGAGGTACATAAGTAGCAATTACCTACCATTTACCTCAGGTGACCTGTTTCCTCGTCTGTCACTAAAACGCAATAAAAATCGAGTCTTACTTCTCTATTTAAATTATTTTATAGTAATTAATTTAATATGCTGTGTGTTGACCAATACTGACAACCCTTACATTGCTCGTTTGGTTTAAGACGACCAGATATAAATTAACATGGGCTATCTGGAGAGTTAATGGCAGGCAAGCGGCTAGTAATAAAATTATTTCCGATAACTTTTGTAATATGTACCTATGAAAAATAAGCACATATTGCGTCGGCCCTAATGATAAAATGAATGTCTTTAACTCAATCATCATCATCATCATCAACTCGGTTTATATACATCCAACTGCTGGGCTCAAGCCTCCTCCCCTATGAGGGAAATTGACCTTACTATACCATACTGGTCAGACAGGTTGGTATAGGGTTCTGTATCGAATTTTCCTTTTTTTGCATAGATGCTATATGCGTATTATTTGTTTATTTACTAAAGTACCAATTACATCTCCGATTCACGGCTATCTCCCAAGGGAAGATACCAGGTCCTTTGAAAGGCTTACATGGGGATATGGATCCAACACGCAGAGGCCTTTGGAGAAATTTAATGTAAAAATGGGATGGGACATCTACCGATGACACTCCACGTCTGCTCATAACACACGTGGACTGCCAACGGTAGGTGTAAAACTATTGTGTAATGATGGTATCTAATAACTGTCTATGGGGTTGGAGGTTAGATGGACTGGTTAAACTAAAAACTATTGATTGAAAACTGTCGTCTGCCTTCAATACCTTTATCGTCTTGAACTTTGGCAGACGGTGACTCACCAACTCACTGAATGGGCCGCCCCAAACGGTCGCCACAGACACGCAGGCCTTACGAGCAACAGGGGGGCAACATTGGTGTAAGTGGCTTGGGGTATCGCGCGGTGCGGCGCCGGTTTCACCACCGCAGTGGTTTCCCCGTAGCTATGCCCTTGAAAATGACACTTCCACCCCGAGAATATAGCTCTGGCGATCCCTCTCTGATCAGCCATTTAAGGCAAGCCAGAGTTGAGAATCCTGCGGGCACTCTTCGGTTTCCACTCCAGCCAGCCAGTAAAGGCGAGCTGGATACGAGGCCCTGATCGACTCTCTGGACCATTCAGGACCGCAGTGTCGCCATTCACATTCAGCACGCCATAAGCTGCCCTGCGGTTTATTGGCTTTCCTATAAATCTTGTGATACATTTTTCTTTTATATCAAAAGAACTTAGAGAGCCATATAATGTTCCTCCGAGGTTTGCGTTAGTCTCATGGTGAGATAACGACTGGCCCAGAGGGGGCAATACGGAATGCAATTACATCTATTATTACAGGCTTCCCTGATGCAATACGGTAAGTCAACATAAACCGTTTATAGATAACATTATCTGTTAATGTCAACATAATAATTACATAAATAATATTAATTTATGCATTTTATATCGCACATTAGTTAAAAATTATATTCTAAAATTCTATAATATGGTAAAATAGGATGTTATGCAATTGTCAACGAGAGTCATTATATAAAATTATACATTGTAATAGCATATTTCAAATAACAAATAGATTTTTTTAATTCTATTATTGAATAAACGAATAGATCAATTTTGTTGGCCAGTCGAGTCAATTTATTATTGTGATATTCATTATTTTTTTTTTTTTATTTATTTAAGACAACACCCTGCACTAAGGAAATTATCCTTGTATTGCGGGGGACTTAACAAACATATATTTAACGGACACAAATTAAATCCAGACTCAGAACAACAATTTGTGGATCGCACAAAGTGTTGTCCCCGCGTGGGATTCGAACCATCGACACTGGCGCTGTAGGTCGCTATCTTAACCACTAAGCCATCTGTGCAGTCAATGTCCGTAGCGTACGTCAAGAGTGCCATAGTCAAAAGGTTGGTGCCAGCTTTTGGCACTTTAAATAACTGCGGTCAATGACGCCGCGCAATTATATCCCTTAGTCGTCTTTTAAGACACCCACGAGCAAGATAAGGAGTGGTAAAATATATTCTAATTCCGTCACCACACGAATAAGTTTAACTCAATGTCTAATATTAATTATTTGTATTCGTGTTCAAAGATAAGCTTTTCGTGCACTAAACTTCGAAATATAATTTTAAGTTTGTTTATGTAAATAACGCAAACACAACTTTGAATAAGTTCTAACTAATCTCGTCTGTTTACTTAGGTGTTGTGGACAAATATTTAACGGCTCATAAAGCGGGTTATTAGATCGTTCATGAATTGACAAACATTGCTTAAAGTACAATCTTTAAACGCGTTAGGGATTTATACGATCTGCACGCACACCGTCACTAAAAATTAACACCCTAAAGTTAGCGAGTCAACATTTTTTACGATTCGCGCGTACTCGGTTACAAATGTCAAGTAGATAATGCGTTATAATAAAACTAACACTAATAATAGAAAAGTAAAGTATTTAATATATTGAGTATTAAAAATACTTTTTTTATAAGGTCGTTTTTCTACAAGTAGGTATAGGATAACGCGAAGGATAGTTTTTTTTATAAAGATCTTACGCCAAAGTTATTGCCGTTGCCGCCAACTCATAGCACTTGCACATATAAAATATAGAAATTAAACCACCTTAGGACGCCTGACCGATTAGAAATATCAAAATGATTTTGTTTACGAAATATGTTTTGATTCAGGATGTAAATAGACAATCAAAAACTAAACATCTACGTTAGGTTTGGTAAAAATAAAAAATATTTATACCATTTTATCACGTGTGGACAAGAAGAAGTATAAGAATATTCAACACCGTAAGAATTAGACACTTGGTAGCATGTCAAACCAAGTTACTATAAATAAAATACTATTGCCGACAATCAGTACAAGCACAAAACAAGGACAATCAGTATAAGCATGAGTTCTGCAGCTAATCATGACTTATCATCGATCTCAGCCCATATACGTCCCACTGTTGGGCTCGGGCGACCTCCACTATGGGAGGAAAATTGACGTGCTGGATTATGTTGGCCAGAGGTTGGCCTAGGGTTTCGTTTTGAGTCTTTCTTGTCTTGCATAGATGTTATATGCATACTCCCTTAGTCGCCTTTTACGACACCTATGGGTAAAAGTGAATTGTATTATTATTTTGACATTACACGAATTTAATAAATATTATTAATGGTTATGAAATTTTAACTTTTTAGTATCACATACTTTTGCAGCTAGAAACGCCACCGTCTCGAAAACGAGTTTTATTTTATCACAATATAGAAAATTGGTTTTGCAATTGCGAAATTGTAAAACCAATTGCAAAACTGGTATCTTCGGCGTGTTTTTGAAGAATTTTGCAGATGAACTATTTGATAAGATATTGTGTATGAGTTGCCGGAGATTGCCTCCGGCAACTCATACAGTAGTACAATAATTGACCACTGACGTCAAGTCACCCTGCTCCGGTGGTCGGCCCAATGACGAAGGCGACGTGCATCGTGGGTGGGCTGCGGGTGTGCATGCTTACGCCCCTCTGTCGCCCCGGACGGAGTGGTGCGAGGAGTGCGCCGACCGCAACCCAGCCCAAAAAAAAAAGTAGTACAATAATAATAATAAGTTTATTACTTGCCAATACCGAGTGGTGTAACGAGTTCTTATATTTTGAACTCCGATTTTGAACAAACAGCTCATCGCATCCTGGAAGTGCATTCTCTGGCGCAACGAGCGGGACCTCATGTTAGATTGTCTGTATGTCACGTCTAGGGTAATATACTATACGGACCTTGTAGCAACTCGATATTATTTCCGTGCGTTCAGGCGCTTTTACCATACCTACTATTGTAACCAAACCTAAAGCTCACAAATAAGTCCATTAAGCTCTGTTCAATTCGTGGTGCTGTGCCGCTGCGTTTCACGTAGTTGTACAAATTCTTATTTACTAGCTTATTAGCCAACTTTGCTTCATGTCTCCCGCTTTGCATAGGAGGCAAGTGGAATCTTTCCAACTCCCCCTGTTATTTTTTTCTAATTAAATTTCTTGCGGGTCCCAAGAAAATTAAAAGGGATTCCCGGGACTTTCTGAGGGTCAAACCTCTTTGTCTTATACGGAGATCATTGTGGATCCTGGCTTACAGGAGTTATAGTGGCCGGTACGTGTCGCGGAATTTGTGCCGAAAAAAAATTTTTGGAAAGGAATACGATTGCCTGAAATGACTCTTACATAAACCAATCGGCAAAGACGTTTTTACGGCGCAACTATTAATATTAGTATTTAATATAATTTGTATTCAGCATCATTCAGTATATTTCTTTTATTCAATGCTTAAGGATGTATGCAAGGTCAAAGCCACAGTAAATAAATTTATTTATTTTTTGAAGTTATCCAGCCAAAAGATCAAT
Organism: Lymantria dispar; assembly: GCA_032191425.1. NCBI lineage: Eukaryota > Metazoa > Arthropoda > Insecta > Lepidoptera > Erebidae > Lymantria > Lymantria dispar. The sequence continues at coordinate 8,381,348 of CM063452.1, read as the reverse complement.
GCCGCATCATTGTTATTTTCATTTTATAATTTTAAACGAAAAATATATATAAAATTGCATTTAATAATCTAATCTACACCCTTGGGATTCTCGGCGATTATTATAACTTATTATTATCATCTTCCTACTCTTATCGCAATTACTTGGGGTTGACGCAAAATGTCCTCTCCTTCCATATATTCCTACCAGACGTCATCTCTGTGATCACTCCCTGTCGGCTGTCTATCCAGTTTTTCTTTGGTGTTGCCTCACCCCTAAAGTCTTCAACATACATACTTAAAACTTTCCTCGCAATATTACTTTCATTCCTCCTCATCACAAGTCCATACCACGTCAAGCGTTTTATCCTTAACTTTTCTATCACTGGTGTAACTTTTCAACTATCTGCTATACTATACGTTCATTCTTTTTTTATCCATTACGCTCACGTTACGCCGCACACCTATCTAAACATTTGCATCTTGACAATGATGCATGATTTAAAATGTATGGTACTTTCAGCAGAGCCTGCAAAAAAAGGTCCTCACATCACAAAAATCTTGGTGTTTCATATAAAAAATATGCTTGATTTAGCTAAAAAACATATAGAGTAGATTTCTAAAAAAACATCGATGTATCGATACATCGATGTTTTTGGTTTCGATATTTGCATCTCTAGATGTGAATGCCTACATGAGCAGGTTATAATAGTCCAGTCATAAATAATAATGCCTTTTTTTTCTTTAGCAGGCTATGTTCTAGACACAACCCGTCAAACCGAGGCGACGGAACGTACACGTGCAGCCATAACCTACAATGTTCTTTCTCCATCATCGATGCTCCGGTAAGAACAATACTGTTAACGGGGCTTTGGCCTGATTCGGTCGGTTTCCGGACTAATCACCGGTTCGTACAACCGCGACCTCGCTTAAGGTGGTGCAAGTGTTCGGAGCTGCGACACTCGACGCGCCAACAGTGAAGTGTGTCATCATAGACTAGTTTCTTCCTGCCACACATCGACGCCTTCTTCTGAGAAATAAATATTTACGCCTAGCATAATATAGAATTGAAGTTCAGGCTGATTAGATTGATGAAGGTCAATCAATGGGCTATCACAGTTATCAACAGCACTATCACTTAGACTTTAGTCATAATAAACAACATTTACAAGTGATAAGGTTATAAATGTTATCATTTATACTATAAAAAAAGCAGTGTTAAGTTATATTTATACAGTATAATAGCCGAGTAAGAATATAGCGATCACTTTCCTTTCACGTGCGAAATTATATTCTTTCCATCTGGCTAACGTAGCCAGATTCGCGAGGGCGACCGACGTCCCGAGAGGGGCGATGAAGAAAGGGAGGGTACCCGAAAAGGTATCCCGCTAGGTTGGCCACGGATGACAAGGAACTCGGTACCGGTGGTCAGACCAATGGCGAAGGAGAGGGATTACGATGGGTTATGGGGCCTCGCGCTGCCCTTTCGCCCCGGAAGGAACGGACGGCGTGGGCGCTGACCATAGCCCAACCAAAAAAAAAACTCAGACTAACTACAAACGTTTTGAACATAGAATCATCGGTGTACAATTATAGTGAATTGAATAGATTTATATATCAAGTCGTTGTCTCGTCGTCTCAGCTCATACATGTCCCACTAGTGGGCTCGAGCCTCCTCCCTAATAGGAGGGAAATTGACATACTATATCATGCTGGTTTTATTTTGGGCTTTCCATCTCTTGCATAGATGTTTTATGCATATCAAATCAAATCATTTATTCTGCATAGGCCCCTTGAGGGCACTTGCATATTATCAAATTTATACATCGTTTGAATACAATACAATATCTACCACCGGATCGGAACGCGGCCACAGGCTGAGAAGATCCGGCAAGAAACTCAGCGAGCTGTCATTTTTTTACCATTTTTTGAATACAACATATAGTCTTAGCTCCAGTGTGATGCCCTTCGAGATGGGATATTACTATTTCTTTTTTAATTTAGTTCAATTAATAAAGGAAAGGAAAACATGGTTGGACCAGATCCCACAAGCAGCGCCCAATCACGAGTTAACTACTATTATAATCCCTTAGTCGTCTTTTACGATACCCTCGAGCAAGGGGATGGTGAATTGTATTCTTACTCCGTCACCACACGGAAACATATATCAAGTAGTAAATGCATAAATAATTTGGTAACTTATCTATACATTACTTTTTTTTAGCGTCATGTCTCCCGCATTGCACAGGAGGGTAGTGGAATCAATGTCTTCCAACACCTCCTGTTTAAACAATTAAAATCATTTCCCGGGACTGCCTGAGGGTCAAACCTCGGCGTGATCTTTGGAGACCATTGTGGATCCTGGCTTACAGGAGTTACAATGGTGGGCATGTGTGGTGAGCTTAGTACTAAAACAAAAAAAAAAATACATTGCTTGTATAAAATTATTTGTCCTGAATGTCTCACTGACTGATGGAGCAATGCACAGCCTAAATCTATAATCGTGAAACCTGAAACTTGGAGGATGTATTCTTTGTATGACGTAGGCATTCTTTTTAAAAGAATTTTTACAAACTTAATGGTGGAGGTTCTGAAAATTCGAGGGGGTAAAAAGGGGGGCAAAGTTTGTATGAGGAAACGTGATTCCTTGGTCCAATCTACTTCAATTTTTGTATAAACATTCTTTAATAGAATGAAGTGAAGACGTGTTTCGTATTTTATTGAAATTCATCCCCTAATAGGTTTAAAAAGGGGTAGGATGTTACTATCGGGGGTAGTCACCCCGGGGGTAGTTAGCCAGTCGGCTCGAAGTTAATAAGAATGCTTCTTAGAAATTTTGATTTAAATTTCTATTTGTTTTTATACCAAAGAAAACAAATTTTTATATATAAATCTGCTGTTCGTGTGTTTGTAATTGAACTTCTTCTAAAAGGCTGGAGCGATTTTGATGTTTTTTTTTGTAGCTGTTTTGATGAATATGAGAATGGTTTAGATTAATAATTGGAACCAGTAGGTGGCGCTTCGATCGATTTTAAGGTGAATTTCTTTTATTTTTTTTATATTTGAACAGAACGTCTGTTGGGTCAGCTAGTATAAACATAATTATTTATACGTTATAACGAAATTAATAACACAAGTAACCAATTAAAAATCCTATTAGAACTATTTTTCGCTTTCACGCATACGAAGTCGCGGATAAAAGCTAGTAACATATATTTGAGAAACTCTGAACGTTTAATTACTTGATGCTATAATTCAGAGGGATTTTCCATAATACAAATTAAAGTTTCATGTTGAACGGATGATCCGAGATGAGCAATTAGGGATTTTATTTTGCGTGTTAATTTTATTTTTTAATTAAATACTGATATTGTAATGATTCTAATGATTTGCGTGTGGTGACGGAGTAAGAATACAATTCACTATTCCCTATCTGGCTCGTGGATGTCGTAAAAGACGACTGTGGGATATAATACGCATATAACATCTATGCAAAAAAAAAAAAAAAACATGGTTGTCTGTAAAGTCGGTTTACGGACGATAGTTTAACGTGACAACGTCATAATAAAACATTGATGAAATGACTGCATAGGTAATCTTATCCCAAAAATCAAATAATTGCGTAACATTTTGCCGCGATAATAAAAAGCATGCATACACTTCGCCAGGTGGCGCGAGCCGGTCTGAGCGGTCGTTCGTAAATGTGGAGGGAGCGCCTGACTCTGTTTTCGTGAGGACTCAGGCACTTCGTTGCTCGGATCGTAATTGATAGATAGTTTCCATCTTACCTACTCCTTCCATTTTGCCCGCCCTTCCCCTACTTTTATGAATGAAAATTGAATCAGCGTAACGGGACAATGAGCGTAACGGGACAAGGACCATAACGGGGCAATGGGCATAACGGGACAATTTTTCGTGCATGCACCCAGCGTTCATCGATTTATTAGACGTCACGTCAAAAAAGGGAAATTAGCTACAAAATCCTACACCAACCTGTCTGACCAGCATGGTATAGTAGGTCAGGTAGATCTCATTGTGGAGGAGGCCCGAGCCCAACAGTGAGACGTATGTATGATGCGATGATGATGATAATATTATAATGCCTATTGGTGACACTCCCTATCTTGCCCGTGGATGACGTAAAAAACGACTAAGAGATATGATATAGGGATAACATCAATGCAAGAGAAGGAAAATACGTCGGACCAGCGTGATATATTAGAACAATTTTCCTTTTATAGTGAGAGTCCAACAATGGGACGTGTATGGGCTGAAATGATGATTGTAATGCCGTATAGTGACGGAGTAAGAATACAATTCATCACCTTATGCCTGTGGGTGTTGTAAAAGACAACTAAGGGATATGATAGGCAGATAATGATGCAAGAGAAGGAAATCTTGACATAAAACCCTATACTAAACTGTCTGATCAAGGTGGTATATTAATGATTTCTGATGTTTACGCGAATATTATTTTAAATAAAACTACTTTACGGATTTTATCGCGTTTGTATTTGATTTTTGATTGCTCGACGTTTCGAACACTTTCCAGGGTTTATGGTCACGGGCGGACTAAGATGTCTCACGTCCAACAAGTCATCGTTATTACCTAACCTAATAACGTCGGGCAATGAAAAATCAAGTATAAACGCGATAAAATCCGTAAAGTAGTTTTATTTAAAAAGTGGTATAGTGGGTAATTTTCCCTTACCTATATAGTGCTTCTCCCTTAGAATAATAACGTATAGAAGGTAAGTTCACGCAAAAAAAGTGAAGCATTTCAATTGGAGCCTAATGGAGCTTACGCCGGAACCGTTCCGTAATGTACAAGTCATTGTACTGCATGTACGTACACAACTCTTAAAATATAAATAGGTAATTATGATGGTGTGTTGAAATAAATGAAATATAAATAGGTAATTATGATGAATGGTTTGTGCATTCAAATGGTGTCATAACACATTTGAAAAACTTAAAAAGGTTTTTAACATTACTTTTAAAAGTATTTCAACGATTTATGTTAATAAAAACAAAATTTGATTTCATAATTTGTATAGTGGTGTGCGTGTGTACGTGTGTAATCGTCTGCGCGCCATTAGTATTTCTAGATTCATGTTTCGAACTTTCGAAGTATTGACACTATCCTTCTATTCGTTATTATTGTAAGCTTCTCCCTTACCTATAAAGATGCTTCTTTCTTGTTATGTGGTAGGACCACACTGTTTGACAGTTGTCTGTCTACAGTCGCGGGCCGGTCCATCCGGGGTAGTACCACACTCGTAGAAAATCGATGTCTGAGTAGTAGCAATTTGTAACTGTACTTTGTTCGATGAGCTGTATGGTAGCGGCTTCGAATACTACCAACCCTTGCTTTGCTCGTGGGTGTCGTAAAAGACGACTAAGAGCCCTAGATTGACCCGGACCAACTCCATCTGGTACCATTTGGGTCAACGATTACATTCCCAAGGAGGGTTGACGTCAGGCAGGCGGCCGGTCATAAAAGTCATTGCCGAAACTTTTTGCAATATGTCAAAACAGATGACATATTGCGTCGACCCCAAGTAATTGGGATAAGAGCAAGATGATGATGACTTTGTTCGATGAGCGAGAGGGCCGGAAACCCAACTTTTTGCGTGTAATAGGTTTTAGTGATGCCTTTAGTTTCACCGAACCTAATTGCACCATGAGCGGCAGCAACACTTACCATCAAATGTATTGTTTATCTCGTTTGCCAACGTCTGCAATAACAAAAAATAGTCCAGTAGTGGGACATGAATCGTTGAGACGGATATCCCTTAGTCGTTGTTTACGACATCCATGGGTAACAGGGGGTTCCTACTCCGTCACCACAAGGAAAATTATTCACATATGTTATCGTAATTAATTGTATATTCAAAAAAAAGACCAAATTAGTTATGGGCAATTATTGCTAAAACTTTACGTCATCTGTACTGTTAATGACTGACGTTTTTAATGACATATTTGATTTTGTTTAAAAATATAACAGTTCTCGAGAAAACATCACAAATTTATACAAATAAAGATACTTGAATGACTCATCAACATCGAGGCAAAATGCAGAAAATAAAAACATAAAATTTTGACTGCAGTTTCTTTTTATGATGTAAAGATTTGGTAAGTAAGGACAAAATTCAACCTAAAAGGGATGAAACATACTGGCAAAGTTTGTATGGTCGGCAAAAAACTGTATCTATTAGTTTGAAGTTCAGCATAAAGGTTTATTTGAAGATTTTCAATGAAGGTAAATAACCAAGTGTTTGTCAATTTTCATCCTCTAAGAGTGTAAAATAGGAGATTAAATTTTAGATCGATACTTTCACTTGATCTGTGGTAACGGCTACGAATACTACCAGCCCTTACGTTGTTCGTGGGTGTCGTAAAAGACAATTAAAACCTTTCCATGTAATCCACAATTATAAACTCATTTGCAAAAAAAACGGGCACCTAAGCAATGAACCATTTCAAATGTTAATATTTCTTTGTTTGATAATTATAGGTAGTTTTATCCACACAATTTGCTAAATTAATAAGAAAATAATCGTTTTCATCAGTATTTCATAAAATTTAGATACAATTTATGGGAAATAATGCTAAACCTCGCTAGTAGTGTATATTCGCTAGTAGTGCATATGCTCATGAAGTAAAAATAAAAAAGTTTTTTTGTTTGTTTTTCTTTAATAAAGTAAAAGCAGATAAATGTTTAGTATCGAGTGTGACCCCCTCTAGCTAAAATCACAGCTTGAATTCGTCTGGGCATGCTAGCGAGTATATCCCGGATACTTGCTTGCGGAATACGTTCCCACTCCGCAGTAATCACATTCTTCAGCTCTCTGATGGTCTGCGGAGCCGGGTGTACTGATCTCACACGCCGTTTCAGAACGTCCCAGACATGCTCTATGGGATTGAGGTCGGGACTTCGAGCTGGCCAATCCAAACGACGAATGCCGACCTCTTGCACATACGCATTAACATCGCGGGATCGGTGGGCGCGAGCATTGTCGTCCATAAAAATCGAGTCTTCACCTAGAGCGGCCAATGCGGGTTGTGCATGAGAAATTAGAACTTCCGTTATGTATCGATGCCCAGTCAGTGAGCCGTTTTCAATGAAGACTAACTCTGTACGATCCATTGAATTTATTCCTGCCCAAAACATAACAGAGCCCCCACCATAAGGTGTGATTTCTTCGAAACATGCCTCTGCAAAGCGTTCTCCTTGTCTTCTTAGCACTCGCCGACGTCGATCTTCACCGAACAGAGATATCCTGGCTTCATCAGAGAACAAAACCCTATTCCAATCGTCTTGAGTCCATGATTCACAATTTCTAGCGAACCTAAGCCTGTGAACTCTGTGCTCACGGAGTAATTTGGGGCCGCGGGCCGGGCGGTGACTGCGTATATTGGCAGCGAGAAGCCTCCTCCTGACCGTCCATAGACTAATATGCACATTTCTTACTTCTTGGAGGTTGTTCTTAAGATCCACATACGAAGATTTGCGATTTCTCAATGCGCGACTCACAAGAAAACGATCATCCCGTGGTTGGGTACATGGTTTTCTTCCAGAACCAGGCCTTCTCTCGACGGAACCAGTCTCCTGATATCGCTGCCAGGTCCTTTGGACTGTCGAGCGACTAACATTTAGCCTCCTAGCCACGAAACATTGGCTGCAACCCTCTTCAAGCAGCGCGATAATTTTGGTAGCTTTTACCACTTTATCTACCATTTTTGATACAGCCAAACAGCATTAAATAAAGCTTTGACAGTCAAGGATATGAAATTAATCGATAAAAATTGAATAAAAGTTATGAAAGTCGATGTTAACTTCTGGAACTTCGCGCCAAAAATGTAGGATAAAAAGGGGTTTTCTGTAAAAATGAACATCAAATGAAAAATTGAATTTAGAACGTACTTTTTTAAATACCACAGCATTTTTAAAACCGGCCAGTAACGTGTACAAACGATTGAAACCTTTTTGGTATTGTATCTTTTTAAATATGAATGAAAATCAAAACCGCCCGTTTTTTTTGCAAATGAGTTTATTTCTAAGCAAGATTGATTTCAGACAAGCGGCCGGTCATGAAATTAATGGCAAAACTTTTGAAATATATGTATACTATAAAAGAAAATATTGATCCGATATACATATATGGGACAAGAGCAGGATGATGATGATGATGACTTGATCTAATCATCATTCATCATAATTTCAGCTCATATACGTCCCACTGTTGGGCTCGACTCCCCTCCACAATAGGAGAGAAATGGACCTTACTATACCATGCTGGTCGGACAGGTTGGTATAGGGTTTTGTTTCGAGATTTTGCCCTTGCAGGGATGTTTTATGCGTATTATATCCCTTAGTCGTCTTTTATGACATCCACGGGCGAGATAGGGAATGGTGAATTATATTCTTACTCCCTCACCACAAGGAAACTGATTTGACAATGAAATAAAATTTAGCATAAACAAGGAACGACATTTGTACGTTAAACTTATAATAACAGAAACAAAATATAAAAGGCGAAATAGTTTGTAGACTGAATTTAGATATTTGAAACTCTCTGCATTTTTATGTTTGCCTTTGTCATTCATGACTCCTAAGTGAAAGTTCAAGGCGAAAGCTTGTCATTAATAAACTATCGATACTAAGTAATAATAACACGATAAATAAAATATATGCAATTTTGATGGCACTTTATTGGTAATTAAAAAAGTTTATTTAAATTTATTTATGCGAATATGTACACATCATAATTTATACCCTTTCCACGTTCACTCTTCATGCGGATATTAACGAAATTGTATCCAATTCCACCTTGAGTAACATTTGCTGAGGCCTCGGAGTTTTTCAGGTCGTATGCCAGAATGCCCTGTAAATATAGAATATGTAGATTCCAATGGTAGCTCGGTGCTCCGTCATATTGAGAAGAAATTGATTTACCTACAATATCCCGCTTGTCAGATCGCGGTCTATCGGCCAAGGGTTCTACTGATATTATTTGCATATAATCTTTTTTACGACATTAATGGTCAAGATTTACCGTGTGGTGACGGAGTAAGATTACAATTCATCTATCTTGATTACAATTCATCTATATTTTACAAGAGTAGAAAAACTCGAAATGAAATCCTATACCAACATGTCTGACCAGCATGGTATAGTAGGTCAAATTCCCTCCTATTGTGGTGTAGGCCCGAGCCCAACAGTAGGATGTATGTGAACTGCGATGATGATAATGATGAATGGGCAAGAAAGGTGATAACTAGATAGATAGAATTGTATTCTTGCTTCGTCATCACATGAACAAATTATTATGATACCTTTCAAGAAATTCAGTGCAGTAGTTTTTGCTTCATTCGGGAACAAATTAACTGATAGACAGAAAGAAAATACCAAAAGGCGTCAGCATGTGTTCTGTTAATGATTATAATACCGTTCAATTCACATCGTCACATCAATTCCAGTGTTGGACTAGTACCTCCTTTACAATGGGAGGGAAACCTACCGCCTCGGTTATTCGTGTTGGGTTTTTTGTCTAGTTTTCTTTCTCTAACAGACGTTATCTGCTTATCATATCCCTTATTTGTGTTTTACGATCCTTACAGGCAAGAGATCTAGTGTTGAATTGTATTCTGCTGCTCCATCACCACGCGTAAGTCTCTAGTGTTTCTTCTCAAATATGTTTAATTTACAGATTTTATCTTTGTATTATTTTCTTAATTTCTTGTAAATTAAAATACACGAATAACAAAAGCCTTGTGTGTAGTTATTCAGTGTATTGATATTACTATTCAAACTAAGTCTGTAGCACAGTTGATTAAATACACGAGGTGCAACAACGTTCCTTTTTGGTGGACTAGTGATTATGTGGAAACAATACAGTCTATATTACTAGAAAAATTTTCTGTTATCATTATTAAATTTTGTTAAATGATGATAACAGTATAAACAGTACAATATAATTGATCATTGGGTTTTAAATTCTTGTATGTCTAAGGCTACATCTTGGCCTAAAATGACCTATCTGGAATAATAGGCAACTGCCTGACCAGTGAAGTTACCATCGGTTTTATTTCAAGCTTTTTTTTCTCATAGTGATATTATTACTCACGTGGTCAATTCATTCAAAATCCGCGTGAAAGAACGAAGTTTTCCATCCATCTCCACTGTTGGACATCGGTTTCCCACATGGGACTGCCACGGTCTTATGCCACTTACATCTAACGGCTCTCTATGACTTTCAAGGCGTCGTCGGTTCACCTAGGGGAGGTGGTTCTGTGCGGTGTTGTTCAATTTGCAGTCGCTTCTCGAGAACCTTTGTTCCCCAATGTTTTTTGATATAATGAACATTATGGCCTGCCCATTGCCACTTCAACGTGCTAATTCTTCGGGCTCTGTCGGTTACACTCTTTCATTTATGGATTTCTGTATTTTGGATTTTTATCTCGTAGAGAAATATCGAGCTTAACCCTCTCCATAGCACCTCGAGCGATTTAGAGCGTTTTTATGAGGTCGACATTTAGAAACCACATTTCAGTGTCATATGCCATTCTTGATAACACACGTTGGTGATAAACGTTTGTTTTCAGACACTGCGGAATACTGGACTCCTCTTAAGATTCGAGAATGTTGGCCAGCTGAGTAGGGTTGGCTCAATTGGTCGGTTGACCCCTTTCTCGAAATTGGACTCCCTGTTTTTATAGCTTTCCATTGGTGAAAGAATTTTTGAAATCAGTTCGGTGGTTTAAACGTGAAAGCGTAACAAACAAACAAACTTACTTTCGCATTTATAATATTAGTAAGGATATCAAGTAGTAAATAGAGAAATATTACATAGTTATTATAAAATATTTACCTGGATAGATCTACCAAAATTTGAAGGCACTTGGGGCATCATGAAATGAAGATTCTCGACTCTCTTTCTGAACACTTGGGAACTGTATTCCGCTTTGTGGTGGTAAACCATTGGACGATTGACATTGGTGCCAAGGAATGTGTGACCGCATTCAACAAAAATCACAGCCGATAGAAATAATAATGCAGTATATATTTTCATTTTAATATATTTTCTAAGTATTTTTATAAAGACTTATCCTCATAAATTGTTTAAACCAAGAGTGTACACCACAAGACTTTTAAAACCCGAATGTCTTGTAAAGTCTTGTGGTGTACACAATTAACTAGTTTCTTGATATATTAACGCGTAATCATTTGTTTACAATTAGATAACGTAACCCTGTTGCTAGTTATCTCATGACCGTATTTGCTATACTTAGCTAGGTAATTATATTTTGCATGATAAATATATATACCTAATACGTAGGCCCGACTAGACCTTACTGGGTTCCTTGCGTATACAAGTATTTGGAGTTCAATGGGTTAATGAAATGATATTTATCATAGTCCATCGGTAAAAATGAGAAATATGTTATTAACTAGCTGTGCTAGCAGCTATACTTGTGTTTTATATTTCAAGCTATTATTATTTCATTATCATTCACTAACTTCTGCTCGCGACTTCGTCCTCGTGGTATAGATACTTTGGGCTAACTTTGACCTAAGACTTTGTTTACGTAGAAGGTGAAAATATTTTTTGTAATACGATTCTATCACACCAAACTTTTGCGAAAATTTAGCCATTTACGCAGCGGAAGCTCTCAAAAGAAAAAAAAACACGACTTTGAAACATTCTTCATAGGTGCCCCGCTGATGTTGGTCTTAGCGTCATGATATATAGCCTTTTTTGATAAATGGGATATCTGAAACTGAAAGAATTTCTCCAATCGGACCAGTTTTTCCTGAGATCAGCGCGTTCAAACAACAAACTCTTCAGCTTTATATATTAATATAGAGTTTTTTTTTGGGGGTGGGTTGCGGTCGGCGCGCCCCTCTCACCACTCCGTCCGGGGCGACAGAGGGGCGTAAGTACGCATACCTGCAACTCACCCACGATGCACGTCGCCTTCGTCGTTGGGCTGACCACCGGAAATTAATATAGAGTATAGATTTCGGCCCACATAAATCCCACTGCTGGTCTCGAGTCTCCTTCACAATAGGTGGGAAATTAACCTACTATACCACAGTGTGTAATTTCGTGTTTTCCTTCTCTTGCATAGATGTTATATGTATCATTAATTTCTTAGTCGTCTTTTACGATACCCACGGGCAAGATAGGGGAATTATATTCTTACTCCGTCCCCACACGGATAGCTGAGCTATTATTATACATTATCAAGTCGGTTTATATAGACTTCACCAACAATGAAAAAATTTTAAAAGGAAAATTAATTTCATTTCATTTCATACGCCCTACTGCCTCCTCCACAATAGGAATTGTCCTATACCATGCTGGTCAGACCTATTTTGAGTTTTCTTCTCTTGCATAGATGTTATATGTATATTTATTTCAAGAGTAAGTATTTTAATGATAATATAGTTATTTTAAAGCAAGGGAGGAGAGTGGTGAATCGTATTGTTCCGCCGTGACCACATAGAAAATACAACACATCATCATCATCATCATCTTGCTCTTATCCCAATTACTTGGGGTCGACGCAATATGTCATCTGTTTTGACATATTGCAAAAAGTTTCGACAATGACTTTTATGACCGGCCGCCTGCCTGACGTCAACCCTCCTTGGGAATGTAATCGTTGACCCAAATGGTACCAGATGGAGTTGGTCCGGGTCAATCTAGGGCTCTTAGTCGTCTTTTACGACACCCACGAGCAAAGCAAGGGTTGGTAGTATTCGAAGCCGCTACCACACAGCACATAGAAAATACAACACAACAAACAAATAATTTCAAAAATTTATTTGTCATTGATTTTATACCGTAAAAAAATCGGCCAAATGCGAGTCTAACTCGCGCACGAAGGGTTCCGTATCATTGACTAGGTAAACAAGTGCCTACTTGTTGACATTATCGATATCAAGCAAAAAATTCGCGTTTATTGTATGGGAGCCCCTCTTAAATATTTATTTTATATTGTTTTTAGTATTTGTTGTTATAGCGGCAACAGAAATACATAATTTGTAAAAATGTCAACTCTCTAGTTATCGCGGTTCTCAAGATACAGCCTTGTGACAGACAGACGGACGGACAGATAGCGAAGTCTTAGTAATAGGGTCCCGTTTTAACCCTTTGGGTACGGAACCCTAAAAAGTTTTAACACTATTAATGATTCGGTCATGGCTATAGGCATGTAAAAAAAATTAATTTAATTCCTACAATATACACCATAAGTACGTATGAGAAGTATATAAAAGTATTGCTATGAATGGTCGAGTGATTTCAATGAATATTTAACAAGGCAAAATATTTTAAATTTGATATGTAGACCCTCTGTGTGGTTACGGAGTAAGAACACAATTCACCAAACATTTTCTTGCTCGTGGTTGTAGTTAATTATTAATATGAATTTGTATGCGTCAGATTTCTTAATTGTTCGATATTTCGTATTATATGTTTTTCTTTTAGTTGATTTATTAATTAATTCTGATGTTTACATAAAACTATTTTTATGGATTCTATCACGTTCATATTTGATTCGGTATTACCCGACGTTGCAAACACTTTTCAACATTCATGGAAGAGATAAAGTACATACAGTAGAACCCGTTTAATACGATCACGTTTAATACGATTTCCCGCATAATACGCCATTTTGCGTCGGTCCCAGCAACTTGAGACATGTTTTTATACATTTGTTAACGCTTAATACGATCGTCATCCCGTTTAATACGCCAACACGTGCCACACAAATACACATATTACCCCTTGCGGCAGCGGCCAGCGACTGTCGAGCGACCCTAAGTGATAATGACCAAGAAGAAGATGAGTCAACTCCGATTTTATCACACGCCCAGGCATTATCAGCAGTTAATGATTTAAGACGCTATATAACATCTTTGAATCAAAGCGAAGACTCACTGCGAAAATTAAATTACGTTGAAAATCTTATAATTGCTAATGCCTCAAAATCTTTTTGTCAAACTAAAATAGGTGATTACTTTAAGTAACGTAATAATCACAAACAACATTTTTCTTATATTTTAAATATTTTTTATTTTTAATATTTAAAAATGTATCTAGTAGTAAGTATATTAAATAAAGAAAATAAACAACATTTTATTTAGGTAATTTTTAAATGTTAAATTCAATACATAGGTATTCAATCAATAATATAAATATAATAAATAATAATGGCACGTTTTTCCCTTTCCCGCTTAATACGCTTTCCCGCCTAAGACGCGTTTTTGGTCAGGTCCCTGCGCAATCGTCTTAAACGGGTTTTATTGTAGTTTGTTATTACTTTTGTGATCGTGATGAAAATCGTTGTAAAAGGCGACTAAGAGATTATAATGAGCAGGTAACGTCTATGTTAAAGAAGGAAACCTTTAAACCTTGAAATGCAACCCTATACCAATACAACTAATCAGCATGGTATAGTAATAATAACCATCATAATGATAATGACCATCATCATCACAGCTCATATACGTCACACGGTTGAGCTCAAGCCTCCTCCACAACGGGAGGGAAATTGACTTACTATACCATACTCATCAGTTGGATTGATATAAGGTTTTATTTTGAGTTTGCCTTCGCTGCGCAGTTGTTATATGCATCTACTGGCATGCGCCTTGGCCACTTGTGGCTAAGGCGTTGGCAGAAGTTTATCAACTCCGTGCCATAGCGCGGGCCAACGGCGAGCAGGTCTCCGCAAGGAGACTGGGCAGAGCACAAAAAGAAGCCCGGAGGAAAGCTATCCGTCGGTGGAGGGAAGATGGCGCAACCACCTCCACAGTCCACAAGTGGTTGCACCGCATCTCCACCGCCGGCTGACAAGAAAGCACGGTAACCTAACATTTAGGATTGTGCAGGTGTTTACCGGACACGGGTCCTCGGTAAGTACCTGCACATGATTAGAAGGGAAGAGGCTCCCGGATGTCATGAGTGTGGCGCGCCAACTGATGATGCGCGTCACACATTGGAGGTATGCCCTGCCTGGGGGTCTCAGCGCCACGGCCTGTCGGTGGTACTTGGAACGGACCTGTCGCTGCCGACCGTTATCGCAAAGGTGCTCGTCAGTGACAAGTGCTGGTCGTCGATGGCCACATTTTGGATGGCCTCCGCTGACTTGCTTCGTCGCCGGCGACCTGGAAGGAGGAGATGACATAATGCGCGCCTACTGCCACCGCTCTGAATAATGACGACAGGACGTGGCCTGACAGCCATGCGTTGAGATGTCGGGGATTGAATGTCATCAGATGATCTCTCCGGCATCCCGTAAAAGCGCGGAAGGGGCCGCTGTGGTTTTAGTGGGTATATCGGTCACTTTTGTGGCCGGCGAGCGCCACACGGGGGGACAGTGCGTAAATGCATTTCCACAGCGTGAACAAGAAAAAAAGTTGTTATATGCATAATATATCCCTTGTCGTCTTTTACGACACCCATGGGTAAGAGTAGAAGAATACAATTTAGTAGTAAGAACGGAGTATTGACTCCACCCCCTGGTGATGAATTGTATTCTTACTCTGTCACCACACGGAACAAGTTATTAATACATACATACATACATTTAATCACGCTTCTTTCCCATAGGCAGAGACCACTTCCTTCCACTTGCTACGATCTTGACATACCACTTTCGCCTCCTCTACATTCATGAATCTCCTCATACATGTTCTTCGGTTCAGGGTACACCTAACCTGGCCTTTCTTAAGAACGTCCCCGATTTGATTGTGGAACGTCCGCCTCGGTCTTCCCCTTCCAACACTTCAGCTCACATTCGCCTTATAAATTCTCCTTGTTAGTCTTCTTTCATTCATTCTCTCTACATGACCAAACTTACTTAACATACCTTTCTCAATCCTTGTCACTACATCTACATTCATTCCACAACGTTCCCTAATCACTCTGTTTTTAAATCTATCACTCAATTTCACACCAATCATGCTCCTCAGTGCTCTCATTTCCACAGCATTTATTATACTTTCGTGCTTCTTCTGCCATACTCAGCTCTCACTTCCACACATTAGAGTTGGTACAAGAACTCCCCTATGCACAGCTAGGCGAGCCTTCTAGACAGGCAAAGTTATTAATACATTGTTCAAGGCGTATTGTTTGGGCATGTATACGTGTCAATTGTGGACAACGTTCACGCAAAAGGCAATGGGCAGAATCAGAGTCCAATACAATAATGTATTTAGGGCTCTGATGAAATTACCATGGCACTGCAGTGCGTCGGGCATGTTCGCTGACGCAGGGGTCCCCGACTTTTTTGCTGTAATTAGATCACGCGTTGCCTCTTATTGGGATAGACTGCGCTGCTCATCCAATAGGATACTTGTGGCTATCTTTAACGACATAGGAAGCCCATTGTTTAAAAGATGGATTTCTGTTCACATGGACCAAAACAGAAAGTGACGCAGCATAATATGTGCAATGGAGATATTTATTATTATTATTATTTTATATATATATATATATATACACCTATATCTAGATTTTAGACACCCCTTTACAGTGTATTTGTAGTGTAACTTTAATTAATTTTATAAGATACCTTTTATGTGACTATTGTATTGACTATTGTATATGGGTTTTTATGCCTGAAATAAACGATTATTATTATTATTATTATTATTTTTATTCTGTTATTTATCTCGGTTAACCGGTACTTTAACACTAATGGCACGGACCTAAGCCAAGTGGTCATTAGTGGAACTAGGGCCTAATTGAGATTGAGAGGTATTTATTGCTGATGATATATAATTATGTAACTGTGCATTATTTGAATCAATCTGCAGGAATTTCCTAACTATTCTTCATGTATTCAATATTGCTGCTTTTTGCATGAGCTGGTAAGTATTTGTTGGTAAGTTAAGTGTAGTTAGGGATTGGTGTAGTTGTATGGGTATAACACCTGTAGTGGAGAGAACAATTGGAACTATTGTGACGCTCTGTAGGTGCCATAGACGTATAATTTCGTCCTTAAGATCAATATATTTTGTTAGTTTTTCGGCTATTGTTGTCTGTAGATTGTGTGTGTTTGGTACAGCTATATCTATTAAGTATCCTGTTTTAGTGATTTTATTTATTAGTGTAATATCAGGTCTATTGTAATGAACTGTTTATTATTATTATTATTAATAGGTACAATCAAAATATTAGACACAACTAATATTAATAAAACTTAAAAATTGTACACAAAAATTTCACGTGGACGCTAAAACGGCACAAGGCTTACGATAATAATATAAATAAAAAACTATATATAGGATATTTCAATTGGAATTTATTGGTCCTTAAAAAAGTTTATTTAAAATTATCTATGCGTATATATACACATCGTAATGTATACCCTTTCCACGTTCACTCTTCATGCGTAGATTAACAAAATTGTAACCAAGTCCACCTTGAGTGATGTTTACTGAGGCCTCGGAGTTGGACAGGTCATATGCCAGAATACCCTGTAAATATATATAAAATATAATTCTATGAAAGAAACAAATGTGTATCCGTTATATTTTTTTTTTGTGGTAGTTCCATCGTCTGGTTAAGGGCAGTGGTGCGTCTACTTTATTATGATATTAACAGCGACCTGAGTAGTGCTTGTAAAAAAATTCCCCTATGGACAGGTTAAGGTCTAACAGATAACTCAGAAAATCTATAATAAGATCCATTGATCAATCTGACCGATTACTCTTATTAAAAAGTAGCAACCCGCCCTCACTTCGGTTTCTGTCGCATTATCCCCGTAGTTCCCGTTCCCGTGGGAATACCGGGATAAAATATAGCCTAGTTTACTCCCTGATATTATACTACTACTTTCCATTGGTGAAAGAGTTGTTAAAATCGGTCCAGCCGTTTTGAAGATTACCCGGAACAAACAGACAGACAGACAAAAAAAAAAATAAAGTGACTTTTAGGCATAGATATCGTCCAAATAACCGTGTAAACATGAAAAAGCCTATTATTTTGACATTACAAACAGACATTCCAATTTTATTTATTGGTATAGACTATCAATAACACAAATATTTGATAAAATACAATTCACCACCCTCTCTTGCCCATGGGTGTCGCAAAAGATGACTAAGGAATATATTGTTCAGATAAAAACTCAATATAAAAACATTCATTGACACACATGAATTTAACATATAAAAATTACCTAAAATAAAATGTTGTTTATTATTATTACGTTACTTAAAGTAATCACTTATTTTAGTTTGACAAAAAGATTCCGAGGCATTAGCAATTACAAGATTTTCAACGTAATTTAATTTTTGCAGTGCGTCTTCGCTTTGATTCAAAGAAGTTACAGAGCGTCTTAAATCATTAACTGCTGATAATGCCTGGACGTGTGACAAAATCGGAGATGACTCAGCTTCTTCTTGGTCATTATCACTTAGGGTCGCTCGACAGTCATCACTTCGTCAGTCGCTGGCCACTGCCGCAAGGGGTAATATGTGTATTTGAGTGGCACGTGTTGGCGTATTAAACGGGATGACGATCGTAGTAAGCGTTAAGAAATGTTTGAAAACATGTCTCTCCGTGTGGTGACGGAATAAGAATACAATTCACCACTCCCTATCTTGCCCGTGGATGTCGTAAAAGACGTCTATGGGAAAATGTTTTTCTTTGTTACAGTGTTTAAGGCAAGACTAAGTATATGAGCTGAGCTGAGCTGAGATAATATTTGGTCTCCGTATTTTCACGGGAATGGGAACTACGCGGGTGAAAGCGCGGGAATTTGCTAGTGTATATAATAAAAACGATTATCGACTATACAGTGTATTAAGTGTTGATATTACTGCAAATACTTATCGCCCGCACATGGATTCGCCCGCATAAGACTTGATCAATTTCACTTAATGATTTATAATAACATTTATTTTTACATTTTCAGTACAAATAAATAAAACTGAAGTATCTGTTTGTAATGTCAAAACAGTTGGATTATTTCATGCTCATGCGGTTATTTGCACGATACCTATGCCTAAAAACCAGTAAATTATTTTTTTTTCTGTCTATCTGTGTGTTTATTCTGGTTAATCTTCAAAACAGCTGGAAAGATATAATAATATTTGACTACCAGATATTCATACTAATATTATAAATGCTAAAGGATGTTTGTTTGTTTGTAACGCTTTCACGCTTAAACCACCGAACCGATTTCAAAAATTCTTTCACCAATGGAAAGCTATAATATCAGGGAGTAACATAGTAACATTTTATCCCGGTATTCTCACAGGAACGGGAACTACGCGGGTTTAAGCGACTGAAACCGAAGCGAAGCGAGGGCGGGTTGCTAGTCTGTCTATAAAAGGAGTAAATTAGGCTGGTTTGCTTCTCAGAAAAACCTTATGAAATTATGCTTGCTCCGGGATTCGAACATGAACACATATCTTATGAGATTGTAGATTTAAAATGCAGGATCGAAGAGCAGCGAGGGTGGGTCGCTAGTTTATAACAATTTCACTTGTAACTAACCAATTCATCATCGTCATCATCTCATCTCATACATGCCCTACAGCTGGGGTCGAACCCCCACAATATGAGGGGAATTGATTTACAATACCGTGTTAGTCAGACATGTTTTTATAGGGTTTTACGTCATGTTTTCTTTTATAGTTATTACCTATATCTATGCATATTTTAAACCCCTTTTTTTTGGGGTGGGCTACGGTCAGCGCACCTGCCGCCCGGCTCCGTCCGGGGCGACAGAGGGGCGGCGTGGCCCCGTAACCCATCCATATAGCACGTCGCCTTCGTCGTTGGGCTGACCATCGGTGCAGAGTTCCTTGACTTCAGTGGTCCACCAGACTGAATACCCCGAGGGAGTACTCTCTCCCATCGACGTCCCTACCCGGGATGCCGATCCCCGTCGGGAGGTTAACCTCTCCGCGGTTATATTATCCCTTAGACGTCTTTTACGACATCCACGGGTAAGGAAGGAATTATATTCTTACTCTGCCACCACACCCAAAATTAATGAACAATGCAATAAAAATCAAATCGAATTTGATTTTAACATAAATATTTGTGAAAGCTGCTATCTTTTTTTTTGAGGTTGGGTTACGGTCGGCGCACTCCTTGCTCCACTCCGTCCGGGGCGACAGAGGGGCGTAAGCACGTACACCTGTAACCCACCAGTGACACGTCGCCTTTATCGTTGGACCGACCACCGGAGCAGGATGACTTGATGTCAGAGGTAAAAGTTGCTATCTAAAAACTCGTCCATATTATCTTAATTACACTACAATTATTAGGAATTTCATTTATTAATAGTTTTTTTTTTATTGCAAGCAGTGGCAAACGAGCAAACAGTACACCTGATGGTAAGTGTTGCTGCCGCTCATGGACCTTTACAAGGCCGCTGCCTACCGTGAAGGAAATGAAGGGAGTGTGAATGCGTGCATTGAGGCTCGGTGATACCAAAGGCACCACCAACACCCTCCACACGCGAACACCCTCAGAAAGTTGGGCTTCCGGCTCTCTCGCTCACCGAACGAAGCGCAGTAACAAAATGCTACTACTCAGACGTCGATTTTCTGCAAGAGCGTGGTACCACCCCGGACGGACCGGCCCGCGGCTGTAGACAGATAACTGTCGACAGTGTGGTCCTACCACTATTTAAAACAAAAATAGTAGAAGAATTTAATTATGTAGTTTAAACCCGTCAATTGATTGTCACCTCAAATGATTTCTTATGTTTAGGCGAGTATACACATTATAACTATTTTTACGGACTTTTTCACGTTTGTATTTGATTTTTGATTGCCCGACGTTTAAAACACTAGCGTTCATGGTCACACGCGAATAGTTTTATTTGTAAAATGTATGTTTTGTTATTAAAATTGATTTAGGTGTAACTTAAAACAGGAGTCATTGATGAATATGTCCATTAATCTCTTTTAACAATCAGGTGAAAGAAATGATGAAATAATTTACTTTTATGCCCACTAATGAGAATCTATTTATAATGTTACTAGTACCCCGCCCTCGCTTCGCTTCGGTTTCAGTCGTCTTACCCGCAAAGTTCCCATTTTCGTGGGAATACCAAAATAAAATGTAGCCTATGTTACTGCCTGATATAATAGCTTTCCATTGGTGAAAGAATTTTTGAAATCGGTTCGGTGGTTTAAGCGTGAAAGCGTAACAAACAAACAAACAAACTTACTTTCACGTTTATAATATTAGTAAGGATAAGTAAAATAAAATAAGTTCTTTGATTCTTACGCGATAATTTTGCATTACAAATCAAACTAATTCTACAAATTTTATCGCATTTGTATTTGATTTTTGATAGCCCTACCAATAAAAAATCTAATACTAAATCTAGTTTAGAACAGATTTATTTACAATAAGTCCTTTATCAATTTGTAATGATATATTCACCTGAATAGATCTACCGAAGTTCGATGGCACTTGAGGCATCATAAAATGAAGATTCTCCACTCTCTTTCTGAACACTTTGGAACTGTATTCCACGTTGTGATGATAAATCATTGGACGATTGACATTTGTACCGACAAATGTATGACCGCATTCAACCAAAAACACAGCCGCTAACAATAATAATAAAGTATATATCTTCATTTTAATAGAAAATATAATTATTCGTCGTATAAATTGTTTTTAATAAACCACTGAATGTGTTGACTACGTGCTTATCATAACCCGAATGTGATACGCTAGTTAAATTTAACTATTTCACAATGAATTAATGCGCTGACGTAATCGTTTGTTTACAGTTACATAGTATAACGTTCATAGTTATCCTTTGACTGTAATTACTGAGGTATAATATTTATACAGAAGATCTAGAATATCCAAT
The DNA here is from genome assembly GCA_032191425.1 of Lymantria dispar. NCBI lineage: Eukaryota > Metazoa > Arthropoda > Insecta > Lepidoptera > Erebidae > Lymantria > Lymantria dispar. The sequence continues at coordinate 8,359,500 of CM063452.1, read as the reverse complement.
ATTCCGCAGTGTATGAAAACAAAGGTTTATAACCAGTGTGTATTACCAGCGATGACTTACGGCACTGAAACGTGGTCTCTAAATGTCTGCCTTATAAAAAAGCTCAGTGGCTTAACGTGCTATGGAGAGGGCTATGCTCGGTATTTCGCTACGTGATAAAATCGGGAATACGGAAATCCGTAGAAAAACGAGTGTAACCGACATAGCCCGCAGAATTAGCACGTTGAAATGGCAATGGGCAGGCCACATAGCTCGTCGAACCGACAACCGTTGGGGAAGAAAGGTTCTTGAGTGGCGACCACGAATAGGACGGCGCAGCGTAGGACGACCCTCCACTAGGTGGACTGACGACATTCTCAAAGTCGCAGGGAACCGTTGGATGCAAGTGGTGCAGGACCATTCCGAGTGGCATTTTTGTAGGGAGGCCTATGTCCAGCAAGGGGACGTTTGTAGGCTGATGGATGGAGATCTAGAATGTAGTTACTGGAGATTTATTTATTTATTTATTTATTTTGTACAACATGGAAGACTTACAGCTAGTTATATCATAATAGGCTACTAGTTAATAACTCTGTTAGCTAATTACAAGTCTTCACTTATAGTTATTGTATAGTTGAATGAGAGCATTATGACTGTACGCAATATACATAAAATACATTCACTTTAGATAAATTTTACTTGTGTTAGACTAATTAAAAAAATCTAGACTTAAAAGCCTACGTGCTACATTGATATTTGTCGTAAATGGGTCAAAATCATGCTGTTTACTCAAATTATTAAAACTTCTGCTTGCGCGTATCATAAGACTGTTTTGCCTATAGTTTGTTGCTGCAAGTGGTATCTGTAATGGTGGATGGAAACGACTAGATTTAAATGGTACATTAAAATTAATTTTATATAGGAGCTCAGGACTATCTATAAGATTCTGTATGATCTTTAGTATAAATATGTAATCAGCTATGTCACAGCGTTTTACAAGTGGTAATAGATGAAATTTTTTACAAAGTTGCAGGTATTGACTAGACTGATAAGGGATCTTTTGATGAAAACAAAGGTATTTAATAAATCGCTTTTGAATATTTTCTATACGGTCAACATACTTAAAATAGCGGGGATTCCATATCTGAGACGCATATTCTAAGTTATTGCGTACGAACGTACAATATAAAATTTTTAGTGTTTTTGCTTCAGTAAAGCATTTAGAGAGTCTCATTATGAATGATTTAGACGCCTTCTTGACAATAGCATCAACGTGTGCGTCAAAGAGTAACTTGCTATCGTGATGAATACCCAAGTCACGTATTCTTTCAGTTCTTGCTATAGTTAGACCCCCAAAAGTATAATTAGCAGTTAAATTGTCACGTTTCCTAGTAAAAGTTACTACTGAACATTTCCCAGGGTTAAGGTCTAGTTTGTTCGTTAGACAATACTTTGGATGGAGATATAGAATGTAGTTACTGGAGATAAAGTATACGTCGAGTTATGTGGTCTCACAACGCCCGTGAACCATTTTGAATGATAATTTGGCGTAAGGTTACAATATTAAGGTATAAAAATTTAAGGTATAAACATTTTTTTGGCTCGCTACAAGAGACCCAAAAAAATTACTAAATAAAATATAGTGCTTTACGGATTTTATCGCGTTTGTATTTGATTTTTGATTGCCCGACGTTTCGAACACTTTGCAGCGTTCATGGTCACGGGTGGACTAAGATATCTCACATCCAATAAGTCATCGTTATTGCAGAAAATTTTTATAATTACCGATACCCGATACAGAAATTAGTTATTAAATATCAAAAAATTTCAAAAATCAATTAGTTATTAAGTAAAAATTAAATACAAACGCGATAAAATTCGTAAAGCAGTTTTATTTAAAATGTGTAATACTCGCGTAAACATCAGAATTCATTATAAAATATAGTGTTTTCATTCACCGTAATATCGCTCTATCGCTTGCTCCTTTGTCGTCGTTTGGTGTATAATATTTTTTTTTTTTGCCGATAGTCGCAAACGAGCAAGCAGCACACCTGAGGGTAAGTAACACTGCCGCACACCTTTGCAATACCAGGTGCAAGATAGGCCGTTGCCTACCGTGAAGAAAATGCCCTTCTTGAATCTTGTTGAAAGAAGGACTGGTCATAGCGCTCGGGAAACACAGCAGCAGTTAATTCATTCCAGAACTTGCACGTACGTGGGAGAAATAATGGCTGGTAACGTATCGTTGAAGACCATATCGTTTCCAGGTGAAATGGTTGAACCCTGCTGCGGTATTGAGTGGTACGTTGGTGAAACGGTGACGGTGGTACCAAGTCAAACAGTTCCTTCATTTTAAATAGCTTTGTATATTTGTTACGTCATCCTCTCGTCACTCATTCTTTCTACGTGTCCAAACTACCTTAACATACCTTTTCTAATCTGTATCACTGCTTGTTCATTCACTCCACAGTTCTCTATTATCACAGTACTCCTGATGTTATCATTCAGCGTAACCAGAATTTCTTTTAGTTTCATGTGTTCCTTGACAGATCCAGCTTTCACTGTCATACATGAGGGTGGGGACTAACACTTCCCTATGTACTGTTAGATGCCTTTATAGACGCATTTCTGGTGTTCGTAAAGGCTTACAACGCCCCATTCACTCGATTACCAGTATTTCCCTTCTTTTAACACCCTTATCATTTTTACTATCTCTAGTAAATACTACACCCGCGTTATATTCTGTCATACATTCGTTCTTTTTAATGACTATTATTTTCGTCTTACCTACATATATTTACTGCCATTGCTTTTTTTTAAAGATTCATACATTGTAGCTACCATCGCTTGTAAATCCTCATAAGTTACAGCTTTTTTTATATAAAGACACAAATTACATCCAGACTCGGAACAACAATTTGTGGCACAAAGTGCTGTCTTGCGTGGGATTCGAACTCTAGAATCTGGCGCTGTAGGTCGGTATCTTAACCACTACTCGTGCAGGTGCTGACGGGGCACGGGGCAAAACACCCGTTTTGGGAAGTACCTGCACAAGATTGTCAGGAGGGAGAGCACACCGTCCTGCCGCCACTGCAGTTGCAACGAGGATACGGCGCAGCACACGCTCGAGGAGTGTGCTGCGTGGGATGGGGAGCGCCGTGAACTCGTCGCGATTATCGGTGCCGACTTGGCGCTGCCGACCATCGCCAGGGAGATGCTCGTCAGCGTCAGGAACTGGGACGCGGTCGCCGCCTTCTGTAAGGCCGTTATCTCACGGAAGGAGGCGGCGGATCGTGTGCGAGTAGAGCTCCTATTCGGCGACACGTTCCGCCGCCAGTGATTCGGGCGGCGCAGGCGCGAGTATCTGCGCCTAATGCCGCCCTAGCCGAGGCCGCGGGTAATCGGACCGGGGAATTGTCCGTCACCCGCAGAGAGGCTGACTGCGCGACGGCGACCGACGTCCCAGGACGTCGAGAGGTGAGGTTACCCGAAGGGGTATTCCGTCGGGCCGACCACTGACGACAAGTCACATCTGCTCCGGTGGTCGGCCCAACAACCAGGTGACGTGGGTACAGGTGGGTTATGGTCCCACGCGCCGTCCTTTCATCGCCCCGGACGGAATGGACCGCGCGTGCGCTTACCATAGCCCACCCATAAAAAAAAATCTTAACCACTACTCCATTGGTGTAGTCAACTATTTAATATCTTAATAATTTGAAAATGCTTCATATTTTAACTATGTTGACTTTGTAATCCAGAGAAAGTACTAATGTAGTAGTATATATGATACAAAATTGCTTTAATTGTTTTCAAACTTTACCAAAGTGCCGAGCGGGCACTATATTTGGGTTGCCAATAGTTAATTGAAAGCGATGAATTGACTTACTAATAGTCACTGACTTTTATTTGTAGACTAGCAATCCGCCCTCGCTTCGCTTCGGTTATAGGTTATAGTCGTTTTACCCGCGTAGTTCCCGTTCCCGTGGGAATACCGGGATAAAATATAGCCTAGTTTACGCCCTGATATAATAGCTTTCCATTGGTGAAAGAATTTTTGAAATCGGTCCAGCCGTTTTGAAGATTACCCGGAACAAACAGACACACAGACAGACAGACAGACAGATAAAATTTTTTTAATTGCTATTTTAGGCATAGGTGTCGTGCAAATAACCGTGTGAGCATGAAAAAGCCTATTATTTTGACATTACAAACAGACACTCCAATTTTATTTATTGGTATAGATAAAATTTGGGACACTATTTAAATTTTGCCTATAAAGAAAATTCTATTATGCGATGCGAAGAGACAAAAGATAAAATACATAACATGTCTGTGAAAGAGTTAATAGATATAGGTTTACGAAAGTCGAATAAAAATATTTTTAAAATAAGCAAACTTTGAAATGTTGATACAAAAATATTCACCTGTCAGTTAAGTAAAACCGCATACAGTTTTGTCTGGAGTATCTACGGCACGGATACGTTGGGGAATAAAAAAAAATTAAAAAAAAACACTTCAACTGATACCGTTTGACAGACCGGTACACACAGCGCTTAAAAATAATATTTGCACCGTACCGTAACCAAATTGTCTCAATTTAAGGAGGAGAATATAAAAAGAGAACGGCAAAAGAAAAAGAAACCCTAAATTAAACTTATCTGACCGTAGCATAGAGAAATGTGTAAATGGTTTCAATCCACGTAATTGCAATTAAGAATTTTTGGTTTCACATTTTGTAAAAGCACATTCCTAAATCCATTGTATTATACTACACTACGATTGCACAGATGTCGTTGTGGTGGGGGTTCGGGTTATCGGGGGTTCGAATCCCATGCGGGACAATACATTTTGTAATCCATAAATTGTTGTTCTGAGTCTGCATTTAATTTGTGTCCGTTAATTATATGTTTGTAAAGTCCCCCGCAATACAAGGATTATTTCCTTAATACAGGATGTTGTCTTTAAGAAAACAAAACTTTTGTATATTAATGAAGTCATCATCTCAGCTTATATACGTTCCTTTTCCACAGTAGGAGAGAAATGAGACTTACTACACTACATTGATCAGATGGATTGATATAAGGTTCATTTTCGAGTTTTCCTTCTTTTGCATAGATATTATAAGAAGACCATATCCCTTAATTATCTTTTACGACACCCACGGGAGGATAGAGGGTGGTGAATAGTATTCTTACTCTGTCACCATACAGAATTTCAATTATTTTCTTTTAAAGCTTCATTCTAACCACCCTACCCTCAATTCTACAGCAATAGTATTCATCATCATCTCAGCCCATCTACGTCCCACTGTTGGGCTCGGGCCTCCTCCATTATGGGAAGGAAGTAAACCTACTATACCACGCTGGTCAGGCGTGTTGGCATAGTTTTGTTTCGAGTTTTTCTTCTCTTGCATAGATATTGTATGCATATTAAATCCTTTAGTGGTCTTTTACGCCACCTACGAGCACGAGAAGGGGTGGTGAATTGTATTCTTACTCCGTCAACACACCGAAAATATTAGATATTCTCAATTTGAATCATGATGCGAGTATATTATGGTGTACAGAATAAGAGATTAATATAAGTGATGACCGAATCAGTAATTCAGTTAGAAGTATTTATGATATGAAATCACAGAGTGAATAGATTTTTTAAAGTATAATATATATAATAATAATCTTTCTTTTCGATTCGGTCCACGAGGCCCATATTTTCTACGTGCTCACAAATATCTGATTGCAGCTTATGGCTATTATTTTAAATACGGAAGATCATCATTTATTTATTAAATTGTTGCATTTGCTGCGTTGTGTGCATTCCTTACCTTTATATTTATTATATTAAGATTTATTGTTATTTTCTATCCTAGCTATATTTTAATTTAGACCACTAGCAATTTATCATTGAAAACTAAATTAATTCTATGCTGAAGTTATTGCGCGAAAGGTGTATAAATATACGCTATAATGTCTACGCAAGAGAAGGCTCTTGCATACATGTTATCTGCATATATCCCTTAGTCGTCTTTTAAGACATCCACGGAATCGACCTCCGAGTAGTAGAAATTTGTTATTGCGCTTCGTTCGGTGAGCGAGAGAGCCGGAAGCCCAACTTTCTGAGGGTGTTTGCGTGTAGTGGGTTTTGGTAATGGTTTTAGTATCATTGCACGCATTCAAGCTCCCTTCACTTTCTTCATAGTAGGCAACTGCCTAGCAAAGATCTGTGAGCGGTAACATCATTTACCATCAAGTGTACTGTTAGCTCATTTGCCACCGTTCACCATAAAAAAAAATACTCCATCACCACGCGGAAGTAAAAAGTATAGAGAACAAAATTGTAAAAAATAATAACAATATATAAGTAAATTTACAAATAAAGCCCGTGAATAATGGGTAATATGCTATTACTAATCGCATTGTATAAGTCGATAATGGCAAAGGTTAACAATTTATCATGATCACGTGTAAATTTATGATAAACTAGAAAATAACGTGATGATAGACATTCTTTTTTATAATATTGTATTATCATTCGGACTTTTAGTATTCCCAATAATAAAGTTCGGCTTTCAAATATTATCCGATTTAGCACATTATCAATCTTCCACAAAGTTAAGCAAGAACACAGAGACAGCCTTCTGAAATGTATTGAGAGAACGATTATCTTTTTTAACCCTCGACGCAAAAAAAAGGTGTTATAAGTTTGACGTCTATGTCTGTCTGTCTTTGTCTATGTGCGAGTGTCTGTCTGTGGAATTGTAGCTCTCAAACGAATGGACCGATTTCGATGCGGTTCTTTTCATTTGAATGCCTTGCAGTGGTTCTTAACTATGTTTGATTAATATCGGTCCAGTAGCGTAAGAGTATCGGCTCTGTTCCAAAATGATGTAATGCCGTATGATTACTCGATTAAGTGCTTCTCACGAGCCAGTAGGATCGTTAAATGACAACAAATTGATAATTCCTCTTGAAGAGAAAGTATTACTTTTTTTTATTATTTTAGTTTGTATCGGATGTTATTCAAAGTTTTCAATTATACTTATTCTTTCTTTGTGATAGTCTATAGTCTAATTGCATTTTGCTCGGTATTCTGTTGAATCATTTGCATTATAAGTTTTTAAAATTATTTTTAGTAGGTTATGCTTGCCGGTGTTTATCTTCTTTTTTTTGGGCGGTCTATGGTCTGGACACATGCCGTACTTGCCGTCTGGGATGAAGAAGGCCGGCACGCGGCTTCCACCACTGGTATCGAGTTCTTTGATGTTCGTGGCCAGCCCACTTGAAAAGCTCTCCCTTAATACCAAATCATAGCCGATGTTTCACAGGGTAGGCTCCAGAACCGACCCCTGTCAGATATTGTACGATATGGGCGTCTGCACAACGTTTCCTACTCGGTTCGTAGTTTGCGACCAGCTGCCTCAGGTACATATGGGCACACCGTTATATCGGAGGTCTTCTTGATACAGCAGTATGAGAGACTCTTGAAAGCGTTGGTGATGTCTAACAATACCACTAACAGCACCCTCCGCATCCAGGCGATAGATTTCATTCTATTTTCAGTCTAAGATTCTCCCCAGCCCTTTCATGTACGGCTTTTACTACAGTACAATAACTCGAAGGCACTGAACCCTGAGGCGTGATATAGCCTAACAGCGGTTAAAAAATTTAGAGCAATCTGATTATTCATAATTCAAATTCAAATCATTTATCTTAATATATATAAATTACGTGTCACGTTGTTTGTCCGCGATGGACTCCTAAACTACTTAACCGATTTTCATCAAATTTGCACACCGTGTGCAGTTTGATCCAACTTGAAAGATAGGGTAGCTTTTTTTTTTGGGGTGGGCTGCGGTCGGCGCGCTCCTCGCACCACTCCGTCCGGGGCCACAGAGGGGCGTAAGCACGCACACCCGCAACCCATCCACGATGCACGTCGCCTTCATCGTTGGGCCGACCACCGGAGCAGGGTTACTTGTCATCAGTGGTCGGCCCGACGGAATACCCCCTACTTGGGGTACCCTCCCATCGACCGACATCCCCCCCTCGGTGAGGACGTCGGTCTTTCCTCACGCGGTCGGCCTCTCGGCGGGTGACAGACTAACTCCCCGGTCACGTCACCCGCGGCCTCGGCTAGGGCGGCATGGCACGCAGGTAGTCACGCCTGCGCCGCCAGAGTCGCCGGCGGCGGGTCGCTTCGTCGAGGCTGTGCTCCTCGCGCGCACGACCCTCCGCCTCCTTCTGCGAGATCACTGCCTCGCAGAAGGCTGCGACCGCGTCCCAGTTCCTGATGCTGCCGAGCATCTCCCTAGCGAGGGTCGGCAGCGTTAGGTCGGCACCGATGATTGCGATGACTTCACGACGCTGCTCCGGCCAAGCGGCACAGACCTCGAGCGTATGCTGCGCCGTGTCCTCGTCGCAATCGCAGTTGTGGCAGGACAGTGTACTCTCCCTCCTAGCGACCGTGTACAGGTACTTGCCGAAGCATCTAAGATAGGATAGCTTACATCTTAATTTATAGTCGCAATATTATTTTATTGCAAATTATTTGTATTACCTATATATACCTATTATTTGACATTCACAATTATCTGTTAACTCCAAACGATTTTAACAGATGGCGATATCTGTTGACTGGATTGAGAAATTAATTAATAGATGGCGCTTCTATGTCAATCCTACAAACGTGTCATATACGATTTTAACTTGCTTTTATACATAGATGCCATTTGTAAAAAAATATGACGACCTCCATGACAGATGTTCTCCTAAATAGTTTAGTTCCACTTAAATGGTTTAATAAAATGTAATATAACAAAACATTAGCCACAGCAACGCGTGGCCGGGTCTGCTAGTTATGTGTAAACCCCGCGGGGGCACTTACATATTGTCATTTTTTTACATTTTTCTTAAAATTCCTTCTTTCATCTTGCTTCTTGATTTTAGATATATATGATATCTATCTATTTTATTTAGGTAGCTTACAATACAATTATGAAACTTCATGTGATTAGGCTAAGTGTTTGAAATAACGAAGATATTCAGAGAGGAGATTAAGCCGGGATAGAATAATATATAGCATTTTTAAAAGTATCAAACTTTTATATTAGTAAATTAACTGTAAATATAAATATCATAATTTAATTTTTTGCCCTTATCACTTTTCAATCGTAGAGTGACGAAATTGTAGCCGATACCACCCTGAGTCACATTGGCTGATGCTCCAGTGTATGTCAGATCATAAGCGAGAATACCCTGAAAATAATTAAACATTAATTGTAGATTGTAACATTAATTGTGGGCTGACGAATTATTTTAATTATACATATAGTTATAGGGGATAGAAAATAATGATTCAGATATCTTCAACTTTAAAGGTTTCATAAAAGATGTTTAAGGGACTTAAGTAGATAACATAAAAGAAAAAGAAGGCAAACACGTTATAAGATTCTATATCGTACGGACTGGCCGGCGTAGTACAACAATCCTCTGATTTTGCAAAAGACTAAGGGACAATGGTGGGAGTTATATGGACTGAAAAGAAGATGAAAAAGAGAAGCAGTAATAGACATTATTATATGAAGCTAAAGAGTAAAACCAGAAGGCATTCAGTATAAATTATATAGTAATTATAACAACCGTGTGAATACTTTACGCGCTTAGTAGAAGATTTATTACGTACTAGCAGCGCCCTGCGGTTTCACCCGCAGTTCCTCTTCCCGTGGGAATATCGAGATAAATTATAGCCTATGTGTTATTCTGATATGTAAGCTATATTACTGTGAAATTTCATCAAAATCCATTCGGTAGATTTTGAGTGAAAGAGCAAGAAACATCTTCACATCCCCACATACAAACTTTCGCATTTATAATACTTACTAGCAACCCGCCCTCGCTTCGCTTCGGTTTCAGTCGCTTAAACCCGCGTAGTTCCCGTTCTTGTGGGAATACCGGGATAAAATATAGCCTACGTTACTCCCTTATATTATAGCTTTCCATTAGTGAAAGAATTTTTGAAATCGGTTCGGTGGTTTAAGCGTGAAAGCGTTACAAACAAACAAACAAATATCCTTACTTTCGCATTTATAATATTAGTATGGATATAACTGTAACCATCAACAGCATGTTTTATATGCTTTGATAAACATATAATACTAATACTCGAGGGAATCAACTGATTTTTACAATGAAAATATGAAAGTATTTAATGAATTTTCATCATTAAAGAAAAATCTTTATACCTAATGAAGTTTCAAACATTAAATTTGACGTACCAAAAAAGAGCAGAGAAAGAATATGTATAGAATAATATATTTTAAAATAATTACGGTGTATTTGGAATATAGACTTTTAGATTTAAGCGTATTATGCTTTTTTCATCAAATTCATCCATTTATTTTATAAATCAATTTATAATTGGATATAGGCTGACCTCATGGGAAATCTTGGTTGGACTTTGAGCGTGATTCTTTACGTTTTGTTATAAATGAAACTGATTAAAAAGTAACATTTTAAGTATAGGAAATTCTATGAAATTTTTGAATGCAATTATATAAACTATAGCTTAGGTTAGCAATCTCAATTAAAGGCCGTGCTACAAGGGTTTTATTTATAAATAATTTTATAAGAAAGAAAATATTACCTGGATTCTTGCTTCGTAAGGGCCTGGCAGCGTGTAATTGACGTACTCGATCCTTTTTTGGAAAGGTTTAGCAGAGTACTGGGCAGCTTTGTGATACATTTGTTGCCTCATCACATTCGTACCAATAAAAGTATGACCACATTCCACAAAGACTACAGTTGTTATCAAGAGAATCACACTACACACTTTCATTTTGTTCAAATTTTAATACTTTGAAGGGAAAAATCTGGAGTTACCTTCAAGAGCGAGAGTGATTATAAAATGGCTATCTCAAAAGTCTTTTTATATAGTTGCCTCTGTTATCATATAGTTGGTTAATTAGAATAATAATTAAGGCCAGTATTTCTATATTCCAGGTAATTAGTTAATCAACGTCTTTGTGGTTATTCTTTCATTAATAACTTTATCTGTGGCTTCTAAATGACCATTTAAAGTATATTAGAGTACTTTTCTAAAAATACTTATCAATTTATTCTTTGCAAAGAATGTAGTACCTACCCATTAACTTATTTTATCTGGAAAGGAAAACTTGGCGCAAATGAAAGTATACGTTTTCGTCTTTGTAATTGCTATCGTTGCTTTTGTAGAATATAGGCATATGTTTTTGGGAAGGAATATAATGCATAAATAAGAACAATAAATAAGAAGTATTTCATAACGACGTGTTTCACGACTTATTTTACTCAACCTTATCAGACAAGGATTGAGTATTTCAATTATACGCTGGCAATAATTGGTTATGGATCAAGAAAACAGGTATTTTTGAGTATAAATTATCAAGTAGATCCTTCGCCTATTATACCACCCAATTCGTTATTCTTTTGTTTTTTTTTTGGGTTGGGTTACGATCAGCGCACCTGCCGCCCGGCTCCGTCCGGGGCGACAAAGGGGCGGCGAGCGGCCTCGTAACCCACCCATATAGCACGTCGCCTTCGTTGTTGGGCTGACCACTGATGCAAAGTTCATTGTCTTCAGTGGTCGACCCGAGGGAATACATCGAGGGAGTACCCACTCACATCGATGTCTCACCGGGACGCCGATCGCTGTCGCGAAGCTAACCTCCCCGCGGGTGCCGGACTAAATCTCCGGTCCGGTCTCCGCATTATACCACCAACTAAGGGTAATTAATTCACTACAACTCAAACGCAAGTTCCCTAATGCAAATGCATTGCTCACCCTGATGCATAAGGTTTAACTTATGGGCCACTTTGGTTTTCCTACTTTTTAATCATTAATAATTTTTTTATATAATAATTGTTTTTGCACCTCTTTTATCACTGCAAACTATCAGCAAGATCGTCTTTAGCCATTTAGCCACTCAATCGGCAAGTAAAAAAAAATCGTATGATTTTTAATCCTTTCCTTGCACGAGTTGCTGTGTGGGAAAACTTATTGTTTTACAGTTGTTATATGTAGGTCATGATGAAGCTGTTTGTATGTATTTGTTAAATTTGACTGGTGGGCAAGTACCTCTTCGTAAAGTAAAAGTAACATTGACAGATTTTGTTTCATTAGTTTTGATACGCCACATTTTTAATTTGGCTGATATGTCATTGAGCGCGAATTGTACGAGTTGCTAAGATCGCAGTGTCATCAGCAAATGTACCAGTAGTAATACATTCTAATGTTGGTAGGTCGGATGTGTAGATGAGATATAAAGTAGGGCCTAGAACACTGCCTTGTGAGATTCCTGCAGTAATTGGATGTAGACTTGTGAGTTCTTCCCCATTCTGGACAAGGAAGTGTCTATGTTCGATGTATAAAATAATTACACCCTATTTTTCTTTTACGTGGTCTATGGTCAGCGCACACATTGTCCGTTACGTCCGGGTGTACGAAAAGGCGGCGCGCGGCCTCATAACCCATCGTATTCCCTCCCCTTCGCCATTGGGCTGACCATCAGTACCGAGTACCTTGTCGTCCGTGATGAGCTCGGCGGAATACCCTTTCATGTAATCGCCCTCTCTAACGCTCAGGCGCAGGTACTCGCGCCTACGCCACCCCAGTCACCAGCGCGGGTCGTGCTACCATAGAGGAGTTTCTCACGCGCACGCTCCGCCGTTCCATGTGTGAGACAGCTGCCTAACAGAAGGCAGCGACCGCATCCTAGATCGTAACGCTGTCCAGCATCTCCCTGGCGATGGTCGGCAGTGTCAGGTCGGCACCGACAATTGTGATGAGTTAACGGTGCTGTTCTGCCCACGCGATACACATAGCAGTGGTAAATCGCAGTGGTGGCAGGAAGTCGTACTCTTCCTCTTCACGCATACAGGTACTTGGGGAAGCAACCGTGCACCGCCAATACCTGCATTAGTCGGCAGGAAAGCACCCCGTGTCGTCTACTCAACCACTCCATGAGTATCGACGGAAGAATCGGATCGACGTTCCGAACATCGTACCGAGGCTTCTCCAGCCGAACTGCCCAACGGACAATGACATCGGTGCGTTGCAGAGGACAATCGGCCGGATCATCTCCGCGTACAGCCGTCGGTACGTAGCGCTGAGTCCGCCCACATACGGCATCAGCCAAGAGAGGGCAGCGCGCCGACAAGCTGCAGAGCATGTCGATGGAAATGCTCCCGAAATCATCAATCCCCGTGGACCAATAGGCCAAGGACCAAGTACTTTATATGCACTTGAAGGCTGATGTTAACCGAAATGGCGGTGGTCCGCCGGTGGGAGCACTAATATGGAGCCCATAGATAATATGGTCTCCGTCTTGTCCAGGGCTACCCTCAACCCCAGGGCTTTGATCCACCTGACAATCGTCCCTTCCATTAACGTGAGTGTTCTTAAAATAAAACTAAGGAACTCAATCAAATAAGATTATTGGAAGAGTAAGAATAGTGTAGTATAGTCGGACAATTTCCCTTCTACTCTCTCGAGCCCAATAGAGGGCTTATAATGTATTTATGGATAACCATAATGATATGGATATGACCTGTGTGGTTTTGATATGGTTACAGATAATTCAAGACTACGATAGTTATGATTAAAAATAATCTATTTTCCGCATGTCAAAAGGTTAACATTACAACTAATATTTACTCTCGTTACATAGAGGAAATAATGAATTAAATAATTAATTTATTATAGGCCAACATCTATTTGCGGCTTTGGCCGTGTGAAAAATAGTTATCACAATATCTTGCCAGAAAACTATGAAAATAAAACCATAGCACATTCTAAATTAACGCTATATAGTGAGAAAATCACAAATATATTATAATAAAAAAGGCAAATTAAAACCCAATTAAATTAAAATATTATCCCAAAGAAACATATTACTTATACAATACGTACCCTCCTGTAGTATCTGAATAAATGGTCCGTCTATATGCCAATTTTCATCCATCAACAATTTACGCGTGATTGAGAAACAACTAGTAGATAGTAGAATAGGATTAACAGGCAATGGAATTAGTAGAAAGTGGGGTAGGATTAGCACATAGTAGAATTACTAGGAGGTAGGCTAGTATTCGCTCGGCAGCAGGTATAGAGAGGGCTGTACTGTGCATATTTCTGTGTCATATAACCGGTATATAGCGTATCTTAAAAAACGAGTGTAAACGACATAGTCTGAATAAATAGCACGTTGAAGTGGCAATGGACATGCTCGTCGCTTGTTGCACTGATAACCGTTCTCGCTCAGCAACCACGAATTAGACGATGTAGCGAAGAACAGTCCTCTACGAGATGCACTGACGACACCTTAAAAGTCATAGGGTACCGTTGGATGCAAGTGTCACAGAATGTCTTGAGTGGCATTTTTGCTTTTTTTAAGACTTGCATTAAGGACATTATTTAAAATGACTTTACAAACATATAATTTAAAAGACACAAGTCAACACTTGGATTTAGAATAACAATTTGTGGATTGCACTCAGTCCCAGATACTCAGTACTGTGCTGCGTCGACTCCACAACACTGGTATTGTAGATCGGTATATTAACCACTATTCCATATTGCAGTATAGTATGTTAGAATGGCTGTCCTATGGATGTCTACTGTTTAATGGATAAATAGCAGTCGTGTAGTCTTAATATATAAAATTCACATTTCATATGTTAAATTCCATTATATTCAATATGCATGTTTGTTTACACTTGTGTATGAAAGTCCAGACAAATTTCAAAAAGAATTTCAAATGTGTGTGGTTGATTACAATTTTAAAACAACCTAAAATGCTTTAGAGGTTCGAGCTAGTTTTTTATATATTTTTAATTTAAATATTGCGTAATTTAAAACATTTTATCACTATCTAGATAACCCGGTAAACTCCGTACCGTAAGTAGTATTTATTTGTAAGTCTTCATAAATGATTATTAATTAACGAGCTATTCATTGCTATTATTTATTAGAATTAGATGGATAAAATACAAGATTCAGGTTGTTTGAACTAATTTCTACTCTAAATTTTTTTAATCTATTACACTATGGTGTAACAGGCAGCCTTTGTTTTGCAGAAAAACCTTGAAGTCTCGTTTGCCGGGAGGAATGAAAATATTTTATGGCATACATTTGTGGCATTGGACAATATGACGTCACTATACACTTTATTTTGCTTTGTCATAGTGTACTTACTTATGTTACAGTGATAATAAAGTCCTGGAGTCGAATCTCGGCCAGAGTAAAAATTACACGATCATTATATACTTTAATGATTTCTGATGTTTATGCGAGCACTACACTTTTACGGATTTTATCGCGTTGGTATTTGATTTATGATTGCCCGACGTTTCGAACACTTTACAGAATTCATGAAACCACCCACAGTTGAGCGCCTCCTTGTAGTACCAACTTATGTGAAAGTAGTCACTGATAAGATTGGCTACATCCTAAAACGGGCTTCCATAAAAACTTATTTCAAGCCACTGGATGGACAGGATTAGTTAATTCTTCTTATCACCTATCAAGTGCCAGATCCCTCTACAAAATACAGGAGTTTATAAACTTGACTGTGACTGTGGTCTCTCTTACTCGTATATTGGGCAAACAAAGAGATCCATAAGAACACGGATCAATGAACACAGAGCTGACGTGAAGCACCGCCGCCACACTAAGTCTGCAGTCTGTGAATATATGTAGTCAGGGACGCGTCCGCCATAACATTAGGTTTGATAATAAAATCAAGCTGGGATCCTATTATAAACATAATTAAAAACAAATCTAAAAAGACCACCACAAGACTACAAGAACAATTTGACCCACAATAAAAATACTTTTTTTTTTGTGTGGGTGGGCTGCGGTCGGCGCGCCTCCGCACCACTCCGTCCGGGGCGACAGAGGGACAATAATAATACTTAAAGATGATTTTATAAATCAAAAACCTTTTAGTAAAACAAAGTAGGCCGCTTTAAAATTAAAAAAATTAATATTAATTTAGCATTATGTCCTCTGAGTTTTCTTGTCGGATTTTTCTCAGTGTGGCTGGGTTCAGATCCGGCGGTAGTATATTAGATTTGTTAGGTTTAAATTAAAAAAAAAATTAATAATAATTACTACAAATTTAATGTTGAATAATTACTAATCATAAACATTTTTTTTTCATATAGAATCATATTCTTCTTGTACTGGAAAGAAATTTGTACCAAAAATGTGGGTCAAAACTTAATAACTTATTTTCTGTAGCGGGTAGATAATTATAAAAATCTGTAATAACGTTGACTTATTTGGACGTCATACATTTTAGTCCGTCCGTGACCATGAATGCTGTAAAGTGTTCGAAACGTCGGGCAATTATAAATCAAATACAAAGGCGATAATATCCCTAAAAGTAGTTTCATTTACAATCATATACTTTTTTAATAAATAAAATTAAGATTTCTATTAGTGTTTTTGTTTTAGTGTATTTTGTTTCTTCTTTTAACTCCCCTACGTAATAAGAGGGGTGTTATAAGTTTGACGTCGATGTTTGTCTGTCTGTCGGTGTGTGTGTCTGGCTGTGGCATAGTAGCTCTCAAAGGGATGGAGCGATCTCGATGCGATTTGTTTCATTTGAAAGGTCGTTTCCTTGCGGTTCTTAGCTATGTTTGGTAAATATCGGTCCAGCAGTGTAAGAGTATCAGGTCTTTTACAAAATAATGTAATGGTGTATGGTTTCTCGATTAAGTGCTTCACGCGTGTCAGTATAATAGTTAAATGATAATTAATTGATAATTTCTGTTTTTTTATTATTTTAGTCTGGGGTTATAAAAATTTTTCAATATTAATTATTTAATTAGTTAACGCTTCTGACCATATATTATGTTCCTTAGTCATCTTTTACAGCACCCACTAGCAAGAAAGGGGGTGGTATTCTTACTCCATTACCATACGGAGAATCGCAAGTATTTAGAAAAAGTATTTAAAGCAATTTTCTTCAGACACTAATATGAATCTATATTACATCTATCTATACGAGATAGGACGTGTTCTCTGCCAAGATCATTGCGGGCAGGAAATTAAGTTTAAAACTGTATTTGGCACGTGGTCTGTTAGATACGATCAGTACGCAGAATCGTTTTGTGGTCGCAAATTTGTTTGCTAATGATCAGATAAGTTTAATAGTGAAAGGATAAAATTTTACTTTAAATAGATTGCTTTTGTTTAATATATTAATATCTTTTGCTGATATTTAGGCAGATTAAAAGTAGAGATGGTTTATTTAACCAGTTTTTATCCCTATAGTAATGGGTGATTGGAACGGAGAGTAGTTTGCCGCCCTCAGAAAAGCTCACCGCACGAAAGCCATAGGTTCGTGACAGGAGATGATATCATCATCATCTCAGTTCATATACGTCCCACTGTCGGCTCGGGCCTCCTCCATAATGGAAGGGTAATTGACCTACTATACTACGCTGGTCAGACGTGTTGGTATAGGGTTTACAGTACGGCAGGTTATGAGGTTGCACGCCATTTTTCTACAGCTTCAGGCAGTTTAAGCATTTAGAGGTTATGACAATTAAGGAACCGGAATATAGCTTGACTTTTTTTTATGGGCTATGGTGAACATAGTTTCGTCTGCGCGTAGAGCGCAGCCTCGATGAGGAGATCCGCCGCCGTCGACTGGGGCGGCGCAGGCGTAACTATCTGCGCCTCATGCCGCCCTAGCCGAGGCCGCGGGTGACGTGACCGGGAATTAGTCCATCACCCACCGAGAGTCCGACCGCGTGAGGAAAGACCGACGCCCTCCCCGAGGGGGGGACGTTAGTCGATGGGAGGGTACCCCACGTAGGGGGTATTCCGTCGGGCCGACCACTGACGACAACTAAACCTGCTCCGGTGGTCGGCCCAATGACGAAGGCGAGGTGGTTTTCGGGTGGGTTGCGGGAGTTGCGTGCTTAAGCCCCTCTGTCGCCCCAGACGGAGTGGTGCGGAGGCGCGCCGACTGCAGCCCACCCATAAAAAAAAAAAAATTAAAAAAAAAAAAAATGGTGAACATAGTTTACCTGCAAAAAAAATTAAATAAAAACAGAGTTAGATAATATAAGTAAATTATTTTTAAGATAAAATTTAATTAATTTTGTTTCTAATGTACTATAATGTAATGTACTTATTATAATACTATAGACAGACGAAGTCTATACAATGAAAAGCGCCTTCTTCTTCATAGCCTTATGTCCATTTACTTCGGGTAAGCTTTCCTTATTATGCGTTGCCAAGCCAATATGTTGGTAGTGGTACTACAGTGTTGACAGTTATCTGTCTACAGCCGCGGGCCGGTCCGTTCAGGTTAGTACCACATTCTCGCAGAAAATCGACGTTCGAGTAGTAGCCATTTGCTACTGCGCTTCCTTCGGTGAGCGGGAGAGCCGGCAGCCCAACTTTCTGAGTATGTTTGGTTTCGGTGATACCTTTAGTATCATCGCACCTCATTGCATACATTCACACTCCCTTCACTTTCTCAGTGGTAGGTAGCGGCCTTAGAAAGGTCCATGAGCGGCAGCACCATTTACCAAAAGCTGTACTGTTTGCGTGTTTGTCACCGTTGGCAATAAAAAAAAGCGCGTCTCCGAAGAAACTTTTGTGCGTTTATTAACATCTTCGTCGTCACGGTCTTGTGGTTTGTTTTTCTAAATGTTTTCTCATTTGATAAGTTTGCTCATTTCATGGCATATTGAAAAAGATTTAGATACAGTAGAACCAGTTTAATATAATCACGTTTAATACGATTTCTCGCATATTACGCCATTTTGCGTCAGTCCCAGCAACTTGAGACATGTTTTCATACATTTCTAAACGCTTAATACGATACGTTATCCCGTTTAATACGCCAACACGTGCCACTAAAATACACATATTACCCTTTGCGGCAGCGGCCAGCGACTGACGAAGTGACGACTGTCCAGCGACCCTAAGTGATAATGACCAAGAAGAAGATGAGTCAACTCCGATGTTGTCACACGCCCAGGCATTATCAGCAGTTAATGATTTAAGACGCTATGTAACTTCTTCGAATTAAAGCGAAGACGCACTGCGAAAATTTAATTACGTTGAAAATCGTGTAATTGCTAATGCCTCAGAATCTTTTTGTCAAACTAAAATAAGTAATTACTTTAAGTAACGTAATAATAATAAACATCATTTTATTTTAGGTAATTTTTATATGTTAAATTCTATACGTAGGTATTCAAAATAATAATAGAATATAATAAATAATAAGGGCACGTATTTTCCCTTGCCCGCATAATACGCTTTCCCGCCTAAGACGCGTTTTTGGTCGGGTCCCTGCGAAATCGTCTTAAACGGGTTTTACTGTATATATCAATGTTTTTTAAAAGGATCTATTGAGATCTTTGAAAAAATAATATTAGAATCACCGAGTTTGTTGCCATTATAAATGACAAAAATATGTTTGAAATAAAATTATTTTTACGCGGATTTTATCGCACACACTTTTTAAAATTTATGGTCACAGGAGGACCATAGAGTAATATAAAGTAGGAGAACTAAGAAAGAAGAAAGAAAGTTTTCATCTGCCCAGGGGCGTCGAGAGGTGAGGGTACCCGAAAGGGTATTCCGTCGGGTCGACCATGGAGGACGAGGAACTCGGCACTAATGGTCGGCCCAACGACGAAGGTGACGTGGGTACGGGTGGGTTATGGGCCCGCACGGTGTCTTTTCGTTGTCCTGGACGGAATGGGCGGCGTGTGCGCCCACCCATAAAAAAAATCTACCATATTAATTATTTTTTAATTAAATTTTCGATACAAATGCGTTGCCAAAAGAAAGGATTGGTTTTACTCAGTAATTATTAAAAAATAAGTTTATGGAAATCGTTTTATTAGTTATTAATATAAGTTTTACAGATTTAATAATCTACCACCAAATCGGAACGCGGTCACACTGAGAATGATTTGCCAAAAAAGTCATAGTGCCTAAATCATCTTACGATTTCTTTTTAATAAGTATTTACAGTCTTGTGATGGTCTTCTTCGGTTTATTTTAAATTAGATTATTAACAAAAGCCCAGCTTGAACGTAAAATGACGTATCAAATATTAAGTAAATATATATTGTAGATATATAATACAAAAACACTTTTCAAATATATATATATATATACACGAGTATATAGATTTATCTATATTGCGTTATAGATACATACCTACTCGAGTTGTGGGAGCACAGTTAATTTAAGTTGGCAAGTTAATTTATACAAGTTGGCCATACCTGTTCCTGACTTGTGGCCTTTATTCAACGTCTTACATTAAGCGAACAAATTGAACTGAGAAATCGATTTGTGTACATTGTTGACATTGGTTTATTGCTTAGGTAGCAGATTATAGAAAACAACATAGTTTCAAGATTATTTTGTTTCAAACATAAAATAATATTACTCCTCATCATCATCGCAGCTCACATACGTCCCACTGTTAGGCTCGGGCCTCCTCCACAATGGGAGGGAATTTGATGTACAGCTGGTCAGACATGTTGATATAGGGTTTCATTTCGAGTTTTTTTTCTCTTGCACAGATGTTATGTTTATATTACATTCCATAGACGTCTTTTACGACACGGGCAAGATAGGCAGTGGTGAATTGTATTCTTACTCCGTCATCAGACGGAAAATTTTACTCGTATGAAATAGAAATATTTTTATGGATTACTAGCACCTCGCCCTCACTTCGCTTCGATTTCAGTCGCTTTACCCGCATAGTTTCCATTTCCGTGGGAATATCGGGCTAAAATATATTTTATAGGCCTATTTTACTGCCTGATGTTATAGCTTTTATTGGTGAAAGAATTTTGAAATCGGTTCGGTCGGTTTATTTGTGAAAGCGTAACAAACAAATAAATTTACTTTCGCATTTATAATATTAGTAAGAATAAAGCGTTTGCATTTCATTTTGACTTTTTCTTCAACACTTTTCGAACATCATGGTCACGAGAAGATTGTTTATTATTCACTTTTATCATGACCTCTAAATAGTTATCGTCGTCATCATCATTCTAATCTTATTCCATTACTTTGGGTTGAACACAGTTTTCTTCCATCCTATTGCAAAAGTTTTGATTGAAAAGGAAATATGATTCTATAGGAGAAAAAAATGGATTTTGGCCAGTAATTAGGTATTAATAATTAAATTTAAAGTAATTACTATCGCATTATGTTATATCGTGTCTACACACAAGTACATGCACGCAAGTACACACATACACACACACTCACAGCCGCAGAGAGAGAGAGAGAGAGACAGTTTTTCTTTTATATCAAAAATCAAAAGAACTTAGAAAGCCATATAATGTTCCTTAGTTTTAGCGTTAGTCTCATAGTGAGGTAACGACAGGCTTAGTGCCTTGAGGTGTCGAGTGGTGAGGCGCCGGTTTCACCATTGCAAGTGCCCGACAAACGTTGATTCACAGTGGTTTTCCCATAGTTATGCCCTTGAAAATTATACTTCCACCCCGAGAATATAGCGACCCCTCTCTGATTAGCCGTTTAAGGCCAGCACGAGTTGAGAATCCTGCGGGCACTCTTCGGTTTCCACTCCAGCCTGACAATAAAGGCAAGCTGGATACAAGGCCCTGGTCGACTCTCTGGGGTATTCAAAACCGCAGTGTTGCCACTCACATTCAGCACGCCACAAGCTGCCCTGCGGTTTATTGGCTTTCCTAGGAATCTTACGATACATTTTTCCTGTTATATCAAAAGAGCTTAGAGATTCATATTATGTTCCGCCGAAGTTTGCGTTAGTCTCATGGTGAGATAACAACAGGCTCAGAGGAGGATTATTATTATGTATCTCCGTTTCACGGGATCTTTCCAGGGAAGATTATTATCGGGGCGCAGCGTCCTCTACACCGATTGTGCAGGAGACGTTGTGCGAACGCCCATGACTGTGGCGGCGCAGGTGCGAGTAGGTACTGCCTGATGTCGCCCTAGCAGAGGCTGTGGGTGACCGGACCGGGGATTCAGTCTGGCACCAGCGAAGAGGTTAACCTTGAGACGCCGTTCGGCGTTCCGGTAAAGGACGTCGATGGGAGAGGGTACTCTTTTGGGGCATTCCGTCGGGCCGACCACTGCCGTCAAGGAACTCTGCACCGGTGGTCGGCCCAACGACTAAGGCGACGTGCTACATGGGTGGGTTACGTGGCCGCGCGCTGCCCCTCTGTCGCTCCGGACGGAAACGGGCGGCAGGTGCGCTGACCGTAGCCTACCCAAAAAAAGGAAAGATTATTATTATTAATTATACTATTAATTTATTCATTTAAACCTAATAAATCTAATATTAGTACCGTAGTCGGTAGTTTGATGACTTGTTCGATATGAGACATCTTAGTCCTCTCCCGTGACCATGAACACAGAAAATTAATCAAAACGTAGGCAGATTGACAATAAAATACTAACGCGATAAAATGCGTAAAAACAATCTTAGTCCTCTTTTACGATACACACGAGTAATGTAAGTATTGATAGTATTTGCCTTTTAATATCTATATTTCATTCTTTGATATCAAATTAAATTACAAACTTAATCGTCTTCATCATTCAACAATCAACATTATAAACTCCTACCAAACTCATCATCAATTAACAGACATTGTCTAAGAAAAGTTAAGCGTTCGACTTTATAATCGCGTGATGAAATTAATACAAGTTGAGTATCTGTCTCGAAGAAGTCGTTTCCTTCATCGATTTTAATATTAACAGCATCAGTTTATTTTCTTCGAAACTTTCGCGTTGGAAACTTTGTTAATGTTTTGCAATATCGCCGCAGTGATTTCCTTTGGGTGCATAGTGACAGACTTAATAATAAATTATACTTTTAAATGTTTTTAATATCATGAAATCTAGAGGTGTATTTTATATATCCAAATCGATAAGTAGGTAATCAGTAAGATATTGATTATAATAATTGAGGAATTCAAGGGATATATGGCGACAGGCAGGCCTCTTCAACACCCTTTAATTATGGGCATGGTATAAGACAGGGCCACTGATGACAAAGCTATGTACCGGTGGCCCGCTCACTTGGCGCTTACATAGAGATACCTAGCCGGTGGGCTAAGGGCTCGTTCTGCCCTATTTCGTCGCCTTGGAAAGATCCGTCCATGCGCCATGCATCATGGTCTGACGCCAAAAAAATAAGAGTATAAGACTGTCAAAAAAGAGTTATTAATTGTTTTACCTGTGAATAAACAGTATAAGATAGCAGGCATATAGATATATAAATATACATATTTATACATATTTATACATAAGTATGTCTAGAAATTAGTTACTACCTGACCTCTCGGCGAACTCTTGCAATTATCTCAATCGGATCTACCAAATTTATCAATCACTTATATTTTTCTGAAAATTTTATATGAAAATACTTTACTGAATGGAAATATTATAATTGTAATTTATAAGAATTCCATTAACAATATTAGCGCAAAAATTGCGGACGCCGTTTCGTACGTCGAAATAAACATTACCGTAAAAGCAAACGAACTGAAGATACCAAACGGAAAAGTTTCCGCGACGTAATTTTTAACATTAATTAAAACTGTTATTGCTTCGGGGACCTTTCTTATTCTATTACGAAGTACTTTGTTTCTTTTGTGTCGGTTTTGGGGCTAAAATGTGAACTAATTGGCTCTTTGAAACCATATCTTACCAGATTAAGTGTCCGCACAGATTAACTAAAAATTCAGTGTATTTTTATATTTTTAAATCTTAAATTTTGGCATGAGTTTTTACAGGTATCGTAGTAATGGAATAAGAAATACAATATTATTATCCTTCATCATTTCAGATCATATACGTCCCACTGTTGGGTTCAAGCCTGCTCCAAAATAGAAGAAAAAGTCTGGTCGCTGGTCAGACTTATTGGTATATAGTTTCAGTTCAAGTTTTCCTTCTCTTGCATAGAATTTATATACATATTTAATCCCTTAGTCGAGTTGTGCGACACTTACGGATAAAAGAGAGGGTGATGAATAGTATTCTTACTTCGTCACCACACGAAAAAATTACTATAAAAGAAATACCATCCAAAACAAAACTTGTAAATAAAGCCAAGCCTCGCAACTGAGTTCTTCTACCATAAAAAGTTGTGAGATCCATGTTATACCAAGTCGTTTAACTTATTCAGTCCCTGCTTGAAGGATCTTTCTTCTTAAGTTATTACGTAAATAGCTAACCTAACAATTTCTTATAGTGACTATATCAATATTAAAGACCTTTTATGTCTTAAATAAACATAATGACTTGGCAATCGCATGAAAGCACAATATACCTCACTAGTAATACATATTATAGACCTACTTATTTTCCTTTCCGGTATCTTCTACTTCTTAAATACCAATAACGGATTTTTTTAGAGCCCACTCGCTTACAATGAGACATCTCTCCTTTCCGCTTGAGTCATTTCTACCTAAACTAAGCGGAGAGATGTGGAAATAAAGAAATTTGATTGATTTTTTGAAACACATCTCCTCTAGTCTCCTCTCCGCTTTAATGGCAATCGAGCCTAATGGTGGCGTTCTTTCTTTCAGGAAAATTTCAGGCAATTTAGTTGGCTTAATATTTTGGGCGATTTTGGTACAATTTCATAAGACCTGTCCCACTCCTGCTTTTTTATTCCGTTGATTGACCATTTTGCAAGTTATCTTTGAACATAATTATATCTAGGTACCTGTCTACACCAATTATGCCAATCATCATTCAGCCTATTATCGTCCACTGCTTCACCATAAAGTGCGGTATTGTGGCACATGCATGCAACGATGCTCAAGGGTAATAGAGTTGCCATGACTAGGGCTCATTTTTCTTCGCCATATGAGGAATAATGCCATAATCGCCACGTTTGGTAGGCCGGTTGGTTTCGCAGTGAGATATCTTACATTTCCCCGACAAGAGCTGCTGCCAACTCTCCTGTTGAATCTTTTTTTGTAAATTACAACGCCTTATACTAAGGGAATAATAATCCTTATATTGTGGGGGACTTTAGAAACATATAATTCATCATTGCATCATCATCGCAGCCCTCATGCGTCCCCCTGTTTGGCCCGGGCCTCCTACACAATGGGAGGGAATTTGACCCACTATACCATGCTGGTCAGATATGTTGATATAGGGTTTCATTTTGAGTTTTCCTTCTCTTGCACAAATGGTATGTGCATATTATATCCCATAGTCGTCTTTTACGACATCCACGGGCAAGTGATGGATTGTATTCTTACTTTGTCACTACACGGAAAGAACATATAATTAACCGACACAAATTACATTCAGACTCAGAACGACAATTTGTGGATCGCACAAAGTGTTGTCTTGCATGGGATACGAACCTGCGACACTGGCACGGTACGTTAGTATCTTTACCACTACGCCATCTGCACAGTCTTTAGCCGGTTTTTATGATTCCCATTGGGTAGCAATGATGGCGACAAATGTATTCTTATTTTTTACAAAGTTACATCTCATTAACTGCAAATGTAACTTTGTAATCCTATATATTTATATGGGTTTACAAAATTATTTATGCAGTTAGTGTATCTCGGAAGTTGGACGAAAATTACAATGTTTAATAATTTTTCCATCATTTATATACTAAACACTAATTGTGTTCTAAACTTGAAGCTCCTATGTCTGCTAGAAGTGCCTCTTTAATATTGATGATCGGTCAGTCAGTCAGTGAGTGACAAAATTACGAAATTTTGACTAGTTATAATTCTTAAACTGTTGGTTCAAATTGAATGAAATTTTAAAAACACAATGTGTATACAATGCCTACTAGGTTATTAAAAATCCAGGCTTATAGTTTTATTCACAACGAAGTTATAGGGGATCGAAAGTGGCCTGAATTGCTCCGAAAAAAGTATGTTACGGCAGTTATAGTATTGAAATTATCGTGAGACTGATCCATATTATAATATCTAAAACGGCAAAAACACTCACAGGGCGAGTGCGCAGCGGCGTCTACGAGGCTCCGGCGTGCAGACGCCGCTGCGCACTCACCCTGATGATGAGCATCGGACATGCTCGAAACCCGGGTCGACGTAATCGATCTCAGCACGTGAGTGTTTTTGCCGTTTTAGATATTATAATGTTACGGCAGTGTTGCATTTTGCCCGTTTTTTTTTTGCTCAACTTGGCGGGGCCACTGCCATGCCCCCAGATAGAACTTTATATAAACCTATCTAGCCCGTATTTAAATTAGCCTGAAGGAGACTAGTAGGCAGTAGGAGGTCTTAAATTGCTGGTTTTACACAAAGAAGATATTTTAGTTTCTGTAATAACAGAGTAACATACAATCCACGGTTCTACTACTATCCTTTTGTTTTTATTTAGTCTCACAGAAAGTGTTTATGGCAGGTTTTCATTACCATCATCATCTCAGCTCATATAAGTCCCATTGTTGGGCTAGGGCCTCCTCCTCCACGATAAGAGGGAAAGTGACCTATTAGACTACGCTGTTCAGACATATTGGCTTCGGATTTTCTTACATAGATGTTATTTGTACATTATATACTTTACTGGACTCGACTTTCACGACTTCCATGGGCAAGAGAGGGGGTGGTGGATTATATTCTTACTGCGTCACCACACGGGAATCTAGCTATCCACCTCTATAATTTATAGATCTCTATGGACGAATTTTCCTTTTCTTACGAGTTTTCCTTTTCTTGCAAAGATATAACATGCATATTATATTCCTTAGTCGTTTTTTACGACACCCACGGGCATAAGAGGGAGTGGTGAACTGCATTTTACTCCGTCACCATACGGATAAAAGGTTTTAGTACGAGAATGGTTACTGTCGATCAACTAATTTTGGCTAGTCGTATTAAGTTGACTAAATCAGCCAAAGCTGCATTAAATTCTACTTCAACTGGTTCATTCAGCATAGTGTAGAATGTTAATATTTCTTTCACTGTAAAGGAGGTTCTCATGGTAAAGGGCAACGTATATTATATGAGTTAAGAAGGAAAATGCTTTTAAATCAGTGACCTGAAAATATTGCCTATATTTATGGTATTTCACATTTAGCGGTACAGAGGCACTGCAAAGGTACTTACTGGTGCCTATCTTCCTTTCAAATATGACCTGATAAAAAGAAAATATTTTAATATAAATGTATTTATTTTGATGTGTACATTCGTAATACGATTGAAATCCTAACACAGACTTACAAAAATTATATGCCATTCAAATTACTGTAATTGTATACATTGGGTCCTTCACAAATATTAATTTAAACGCACGTCCATCAAACTGAGCTTCACAACAAGCAGTGCCACCAAATCATGTCTGCGAAATTATTACTCAGAACGAAAACATGTTTGGGACCAACGGATGCAGGAAAATTGCTTTTGGTATGACATACTATAATGATATTAAATGATAGGGACCACGATTTCTATGGATTTATTTACTATTTAAGTCTTTTTATACGTTTTTTTACTCATTTTATTTTATGAATCGCCAATATTATTACATGATTCCATGATATGAAAGTGTAATATAAATATGTGCAAATAGAATATGCTTTATTTAGAGACTGTATTTTGTAATATCAATATAACAAGTTAGACCAGAGTCGATAATATCTGAAACCAAAAAAAATAATAGTAGGGTGAAACCCGTTGGGAAAGGAAGTGAATATAACAAAAATGAAAGGAAAAATAATTTACGGGCGATCTGAGGTCGGGAAGTGGATGGGGGTGAGTTTTTAAGGTTATAAAACGGTTTATCTCGATTTCCGGCAAAACTACAAGTGCTATGGAAAAAAATTAAATGACAAAGTTGTAGGTAATAAAGAGCTTTTAATAGGTAATAAACAACTTTCATATTTACACATTTTCACATAACCTCAAAATTTACGTGAAAAATTCAAATAACCAAGTTTTGCGTTTTTTATTTATTTCTTATACAATAAATATTTTTTTTCGTACGAAATTTGGTGAAAACTTACCTTTTTATGTCGCTAATACACTGTAATTTTTTTGATTTAAAATATTTATTTTTCAACATATTTTGACTTAATATCGAAAAGGCGTCCCAATTTTCAATCGAAAATACTCAAAATATCAGCTTTTTTAAAAAAGACGATGGGATTTTTGTTCGTTGACATCTCTTTTTTTTTGATGATGTAAAAAGAAAACATACATTACTATGGTAAATGTTCGCAGAAACTGTTCGGTGAGTTTGCAATAAAAAAAATATCATCATTATTACAGCTTATATACGTCCTATTATTGGGCTCGAGCCTTCTCCACAATGGGCGCGAAATTGACCTATACCGCGCTGGTCAGATGGGTTGGTGGAGGGTTTTATTCCAAATTTTCCTTCTCTTGCATAGATGTTGTATGCATATCCCTTAGTCGCTTTACGTTTTACGATACCAATAGCCAAGAAAAGGGGGTGGTGAATTCTATTCTTACTCCGTCACCACACGGAGATTTTACAATATAATTATCCATAATTATATGAATTGCTTTATTAGACTTTATGTGTGGTGATGGAGTAATAATAATTCAGCTAACCCCTTTTTAAGCCATGGGTGTTGTAAAAGATGACTTACAACTTACAATATCCATATATCATCTACGCAACAAAGGAAAAACTCGAAATAAAATCCTAAAAATTTGAGGTTTTCTGTATAGGCGTTATATGCATATTATATCCCTCTGTCCTCTTTTACGACACGTAAGAAAGGGTATGATGGATTGTATTCCTACTCGGTCGCCTTATGAAAGTCGCACTTCTCTCCCGGTTCACTTAAAAAAAAACTATATTAAAATATATTAATCTAAAACGTATTATCATCATCATCATTTCAGTTTATATAATTTCCACTGTTGGGAATGAGCCTCCTCTACAAAAGGAGGGAAATTGATCTTACTATACTATACTGGTCAGACAGGTTGGTATAGGGTTTTATTTAGGATTTTCCTTCTCTTGCATAGATGTTATATGCGGGATATGTTATATAAGGGACGCGGTCGCAGCCTTCTGCGAGGCAGTAGTCTCGCGGAAGGAGGCGGCGGATCGCTTGCGCATGGAGCGCAGCCTTGATGAGGCGATCCGCCGCCGAGGGTAACGTGACCGGGGAATTGGCCCGTCACCCGCTGAGAGGCCAACCGCGTGAGGAAAGACCGATGTCCTCCTCGAGGGGGGCGGGAGTTGACGTCGGTCGATGGGAGGGTACGCCAAGTAGGGGGTATTCTGTCGCGCCGACCACTGATGTATAGTAACCCTACTCCGGTGGTCGGCCCAATGACGAAGGCGACGTGCATCGTGGGTGGGTTGCGGGAGTGCGTACTTACGCCCCTCTATCGCCCCGGATGGAGTGGTGCGAGGAGCGCGCCGACCGCAACCCACACACAAAAAAAAAGTGCATATTCTATTCCTTAATCATTCTTACGATATTCACGGGCAAGATAATGAGTGGAGAATCGTATTCTTACTCCGTCACCATACGGAAAAACCTTATTATGCTACCCTTGAATTACAGAATATAACACTATATAGATTCTTGTTCCAATTATTGCTAATATCATCAGTTTTTTAAAGTTTCTCGACCTAGAAATAAATTTATTTTTAAAAAATAAAGTTTGAAATATATATGCAAATTTGTATTTGCATGTATGCATTCCGTGTGGTGACGGAGTAAGAATACAATTCACTACTCCCTATCTTGCCCGTGTATGTCTTAAAAGACGACTTAGGAACATAATAAGCATATAACATCTATGCAAGAGAAGGAAAACTCGAAACAAAACCCTATTCTAACACATCTGACCCGCGTGAAATATTAGGTCAATTCTCCTCCCATTATGTAGGAGGCCTGAGTCCAAAAGTGGGACATATATAGGCTGA
Organism: Lymantria dispar; assembly: GCA_032191425.1. Lineage (NCBI taxonomy): Eukaryota > Metazoa > Arthropoda > Insecta > Lepidoptera > Erebidae > Lymantria > Lymantria dispar. The sequence goes on along the minus strand of CM063452.1, from coordinate 8,329,584 downwards.
GATGATGATGATATAGATACATATTTGTAATATAAATAAATAATCAACGATCTTAGTATATTTTTTTCATAAAATACGAGTAATTCTAGAATTGAGAGTTATTTATTTTCATGTGCGATCTTGCCAATAGATGTCGAAAAAGACGATTAATATAGTACGCTTATAATATATCTGTAATAGAAGGAAAACTTAAAAACAAAACTCTATGCCAGCCCGTCTAGCGTGGTGTAGTAGGTCAATGTCTCTCCCTGTAGAGGAGGCTGACAGTGAGTCGTATCCGAGCTTAAATTTGCTTGTTGTGAAATTTGCCTAATATAGGCATTATTTATCCTGAAAGTAACCTATATAGGCGATTCTAACAAATAAACTGTAAATCGATAACAGCAAAACAGAGTCCTAAAAGCAAACAACGTCACATCGTGTAGGTATTATTGCTAACAGCTAAACATCAAATTTGTTTTATCGCCGCAATATCGGCCGTTTTATTTGTCACTCAATTTCGACGGGTTAGAAAAGTATAGCTACACTAAAAGTATGCTGAAATAAAATAAATTTTGTGAATAATCATTGTTGGAGTGGAGGAGTAAGTATAAAATTCACAATCCCTTTTCTTACCCGTAGACGTGGTAGATAAACAAAAGAAGGAAAAGTGGCATTCTTTTTTCGAGATTTGTGATTGAAAGCCCTCGGCCGAACTCAATAATCCCGATAAAGTAGTCATAGCCCATTGCGGCTAACAACTATAAAAAATAAAATGAAGGAAAACTTGAAATAAAATCCTATACAAAGCCTTAGTCAGTGATAATAAGCCAATTGCCCTCATTGGGAGAAGTTTCACAGATAGTGAGACGTTTATAAGCTGTTAGGCACAGGAAGGAAATAAAACTTACAGTAAAACTGACAATTCATTGATTCATTCATTCATTTCACCCTAGCGTTGTCCACTGCTGGACGTAGGCCTCCCTCATGTTGCGCTACAGAGTGCGGTCTTGTACCGCCTGCATCCAACGACGCCCAGCCACCTTCATCAGTCTTCAGTCCACCTAGTTGGCGTCCTACACTGCATCATCTGATACGTGGTCGTCGCTCGGGACCTTTCTTCTCCAACGGTTGTCGGTTCGTCCAGCGATGTGGCCTGCTTATTGCCACTTCAGAAATTGAGAATATCTAAGTTTAATTTGGCATCCACTCAAAAATAAGAATTTGCTGATACAGTTTCATAATTGCTGCCTTTAAGTAATTAGTGTATATAAGGTATTAGAAGGAACTTAGAGCCTAACTTATATACTAAATACTAGAAATTTGCGCCCCACACAAGTTTTGAGCTTGAGAACTTAACAGGCAAATACAAGTTATGTTCAACGTAAATATTAGTTGGTGAAATGAACTATGTTCGATTATCCCCAAAGGTGTAAACTGCGGCCTAACTTCGATATTTTACTATGTAATTTATAATTAGCCCGTAATAGAAGGTGGTTTTATTTCTATTTTCTGGATACAGTTTAGATTTTATCAAAACAAGTATCAATAAATCTAGAAAAACTTTTGTTGGAGCCATATCCGAATCCGATATTGAATTTGATGTCGAAAAAATATTTTATTGGTGGGTGGTCCACATTGGGAGCTCCAAGTCGAGATTCAGTTAGAGGCTTACCAGTTCCATACGGCTGTCCGAACCAGGATTCAGCTAATTTCTGAAAGAGAGATATGTACATCCAAGATGACAGCTCAATAAACGAACCTTTGACGCAGTAAAACTTCCTTAGGGGATTCCCTTGTATTACAGAGGAGGATTTTATACCACTATATATACCACTCAGCTATATGAGAGAGGATTTGGAGTAAATTTTACCTACTATATTTACATCACTTACTTGCCTTTTACAACAACTTCAAGAAAAAAAGGTATAATAGGTACATTTTTGTAGAGCGCGAAGCACGTTATTAAGTGAAGCGCAGTGGCAAATTGTTAAAACTCAGACTTCGAATTTTTTATTGCTGTTAATAGTAAATGAGCAAATAGTACACTTGATGGTAAGTGATAAAGCCATATGGACCTTTACTAGGCTGCTGCCTACCATGAGGGAATTGAAGGAAGTGTGCTACTACTCAAACATCAATTTTCTGCGATAGTGTGGTACTACCTTCGGACGGACGGACCGGCCCGTAGCTGTAAACGGGCGACTGTCGACAGGGTGCTCCTATATTTGAATTTCAGCTAGAATTGTAAGAAATTGGAAAACACAACAACAGAACAGACTTGAAATTATTAAAATATATAGATGGCGTTTTATAAATGAAAAATATTAATGTCAAACTGTCACATATTGTTAGAGAAGGCACCTGCGTTGCAAACATATTCAACGGTGAAGAGAGATTTGCACGTGATTTATAATGTATTCGTGAATAATATTTTTATATTATTCACGAATCATACATATTCTTAGAATCCTCGTCTTTAAGAATGCTAGCTGTATGTTCAAATATTATGATTTCTGATGTTTACGCGAGTATTACAAAAATATTTCTTATCTCTTTCAATAAATTCTAAACTAGTTTTAGGCAACTTGACGATATGATAACCACTGGAGATGAAAGGTCCTCAAGTGGCAACCACGTAATGGAGGATGCAGTATAAGACTGAGGACGACCGATAAAAACGACGACGAGATGAATGTCGTTGAATGTGGGCGGCACAGAACCATACTTTGACAAAATATGATTGAAGTTTACAGCCAGTAGTGGGCGACGAAGAGCTAAATGATGAAATATTTTTTTTATTAAACAAAAAAATCCATTATAAAAGCTTTAACAATTAATCTAGCGAGGCAGTTAAATATAGCAAACAATTCGTCGTTCATATTTTCGTCTTTATGGGAGAAATTTTACCGCGTGAGGAAAGACCCACGTCCTCCCCGAGGGGGGGGGGACGTCGGTCGATGGGAGGGTACCCCAATAGGGGGTATTCCGTCGGGCCGACCACTGATGTCAAGTAACCCTGCTCCGGTGGTCGGCCCAACGACGAAGGCGACGTGGTTTTTGGGTGGGTTGCGGGAGTTGCGTGCTTAAGCCCCTCTGTCGCCCCAGACGGAGTGGTGCGGAGATGCGCCGACCGCAGCCCACCCACAAAAAAAAAACAAAAAAAAAATGGGAGAAATTTTGGAACATTTTTATACACTTTTGCCGATTTCATACCAAGATTTTTAATTTTTTTTATATTTAATAAATGACAATAAACTGAAACTGAGTAGACCCATAATAAAAACGAGAAATAACAAGATCATCCGAAACATCTAAGAGCATAAACTTATTTCTCATAACCTAACGATTCTGTTTCTCGCAAAGGCCCGGCTGGCATCTAACGAACTCACATTTTCGCGTCAAAACGATCGTCGCCATAATTAGGTTCAGACATTCCTATATTGTATCATGTATGTAACTATATAAATAAAAGATATTCAATATTATTGCACCGGATAATTGGCATTTGTAATGCTTATTTTATCTGTAACATATATTGATGAGGGACTTGGCACTCCACAAAGGAACTTTGCCTACCGCGCTGGTCAGATGGGTGCATAAAGGGTTCCATTTCGAGTTTTCCTTCTCTTGCATAGTCGTCATATACATAATACATCCTTCAGTCGTCTTTTATGACACCCACGGATAAGAAAGGGGTCATTATCATCACAGTCCACAAACGTCCCACTATTGGGCTCGGGCCTCCTCCTGAGAGAGAATTTGACCTAATGTAGCGCGCTGGTACGACGTGTTGACATAGGGTTTCATTTCGAGTTTTTCTTCTCTTACTCCGTTACATGTCGGTAAATCAAACTCAAAAAGTAATTCAAATAATCCGCTGCCAATAGTCACAAAACTAGCAGTCAACATCCCGCGATTTCATACGCGTTGTTCTCCTTCCCCTGGAAATGCTACTTGCTTATAAGCTGGATTTCTTCGTGAAAGAATTTTTAAAATTAGGATTTAATTTAGGATATTAGGATTTAAAATACCAGGTGATTTAATTTGCGAAATTTTCTATTTAATATCGGGATAAATAATATATTTGTAAATGCTACTTGCTGGTAGCGTTCTCTTGGTGAAAGAATTTTCTAAATCGGACAACGTTCAGCGGTTTCATTTGCGTAGTTCCCGTTCTTGTGGGAATATCAAAGTAAAATAGTTTACATATTTTAGGTGTACTGTTTGCTCGTTTGCCACCGTTTGCAATAAAAAAAAAATATGTCACTAGTAATGTAGCTTTCATTGGTGAAAGAATGTTTAAAATGGATTATATTCCTGCGCTGTACTGCCATCGTTCCTATTACCGCAGGAATAATCATTATCATCATTTCAGCTCATATACGTCCCACTGTTGGGCTCGAACCTAAGGAGGTTTGAGCCCAGCAGTGGGACGGATTTCCCTCCTATTATAAAGGTATAATAGGAGGGAAATTGACCTTACTATACCTTGCTTATCAGATAGGTTGGTATAGGGTTTTGTTTCGAGTTTTCCATCTTGCATAGATGTCATATGCGTAATATATCCCTTAGTCGTCTTTTACGACACCCACGTGTATGAGAGGGGGTGGTGAATTGTATTCTTACTCCGTCACCACACGGAAAGGAATACCGGGATAAAATACTTTCATTTCATACATAAAAGACTTTCCATTAATGAAAAATGTTTAAAATTGGTTTAATGGATTAAGCATGAAGGTGTAACAAACATACTTTCGCATTTGTAATAATTTGTTAGAATGATATAATTCATTTATCAACAATCTACCTAGTACATTCACAACTTTATTATGCTGAAATTATAAGGCTGGATTTTCCAGTCTAATAATAATGTCATGTATAAAATATCATACTTATTTATGTCTTAACGTAGGTTTTTATTAGACTTTGTGGTCGGTCTGGGCTATGAATTATATTACAGTAAGTTATGAGATAGATCATAGAACCTTTTGCTAAATGGTTTTAGGTTAGATGAAGATATATGATTGTCCATTCTGAAGGTTCTGCGATTTATTAACGTAATTTGGTTACTCATTTTCTTTGTATCCATCCATCAGCCCATAGACGTCCACTGCTGGACATAGACCTTCCTTTATAGTGCAGGGACGGTACCCGAAAGGGTATCCCGCTGGGCTGGCCACGGATGACTAGGAACTTGGTACTTATGGTCGGTCCAGTGGTAAAGGTGAGGGAATACGGTGGGTTATGGGGCCGCGCGCCGCCCTTTCCTCGCTCCGGAAGGAATGGACGGCGTTTTTGCTGACCATAGCCCACCCAAAACAGGGGAGAGTGGAAGAATAATGCCGTAACCGCCACACTTGTGCTTTGACTGGTTTCAGTAATTGTGTAAAGTATCACAAGGATTAATACTTGAACACACTCATACACTCGTAACGTATTATGAAAGAATTGTGAAACAATACAAATAACCACTAGAAACCATACAAACAACTTGATGTTAGAAGAATCGAGCGTAAGTTGACGTCACGTTTTGTTCCACCAATAGTGTTGTGTTTTGGAAATTCGCGAGGAAATTTCAAAACAGCCAGTTTTGGATAATTAAGTTTCATTAGTAAATAATGATAAATTTCAAAAAGAATTGTATAGATATTTTTTTAAGCAACAAAGATTCGTAATAAAAATCGTTTGGTCATTTTTGAGTCACGTGCATATTTCCTATTGAATACTGCCTTAATTCATGCATCGATAGAATTCCGTGTGGTGACAGAGTAAGAATACAATTGATCTATTTGGCCCGTGAGTGTCGTGAAAGAGCACTAAGAGTTATATTGTGCATATAAAAACTATATAAGACAAGGAAAATTTGAAATAAAGGCATATATATATATATATAGTGGCATATATCTTAGTGGTAGGACCACACTGTCGACAGTTATCTGTCTACAGCCGCGGGCCGGTCCGTCCGGGGTAGTACCACACTGAGCAGAAAATCGACATCTGTGCAGTAGCAATTAGTTACTGCGCTTCATTCGGTGAGTGAGAGAGCCAGAAGCCCTTTCTGAGAGTGTTTGCGTGGGGTGGGTTTTAGTGATGCCTTTAGTATCACCGAATCTAATTGCATTCACACTCCCTTCACTTTCTTCGCGGTAGGCAAAGGTCCATGAGCGACACGAACATTACCATAATATGTGCTGTTTGCTCGTTTGCCACCGTATGTAATTAAAAAAAAATATATACCAACCAGTTTCGGGCCGACCACGAAGGATAAGGAACTCGGTACCGGTGATCGGCCCAACGAGGAAGGAGCGGAGCTACGGTGGGTTATGGGGCCGCGCGCCGCCCCTTAGACCCCTCGGACGGAGCTGGACGGCGGGTGCACTGATCATAGCCCACTCAAAAAGAAAAGAAAGTATATAACAACCCGTCTGATCAGCGTGATATAGGTCAATTTTCTTCCCATTACGAAGAAGGCTCAAGCCCAGCAGTGGGATGTACATGAGCTCTGATGACGATGATGGTGAGATTTCTAGTAGGTACCATAACAAAAAATGTCTAAATTAATTAAGCAAATAATTTCTCAGAAAGGAAAGGAAACGTGAAATAAAACTATATACCACCACGACTATGACCAGCATGAAGATAAATTTCACTTTTATTGGAGACTAGGCTAATATCCACTAATGGAACATCCCACTGTTTAGCTCGAATCGCCTCCATAGTGGGAGGCAAATTGACCTACAATATTATGCTGGTCAGACAGCTGGGTATAAAATTTAGAGTTTTCATCATCTGTGTAATATATCAGTTAGTTGTCTTTTACGAAAACTATAGACTAGAAAGGGTGTCACCACATGGATAGTTATTGGACCGATTACAGACTAAAGAAAATAGAAAATTGTTTGTTTACGTTCTAAAATATTTCATTCATTTACTTTTTCTCTTTATGGCGTATCTAATTAAAGTTTAAAATTTTAGAAACTTTGCGTTACGACAGAAGAAAATAAAAAAAATAACGGGATGAAATTACATTTATGTAGTTTATGAAAAACTAGGGAATTAACCCGGTGAACTGACCGCCATTTCCGAAAAATCCGCTGCTTCAGCTAAGTCTGAAACTATCTCTTTTATTTTAATTTTCTTCTATAAAAACCTTGTCATAATAATAACAAATACAATAAAAAAAGAATTATCCAAATTGGTGCAGTCGATCGAAAGATATGAGCGTACATACATTTCGGTGATTCATTTCTATATATATGGATAATACAAAATAAACATAAGTATTGTTTTAGAAAATGTTCTAAAATAAAGAAATCCTTTCCAAAACTACCCAAGATGTCTACCAAAATAAATATAGAAGCACAATCACAACGTCTGTCAACACGCAAACGTTTGTATTTACAGGTAGGATCAACCGAACTGACACGAGGATCTTACAAAAAACGTGTGAAAAGGGTTCAACGGATCCCAAGTTGCGTTAAATTATTGTCAACGTCATTATTTTCTTACCATTTCCGTTACTGAAGCCGTAACGTAATAGGCATGTAATAGTATTTTGGAGATTTTAAAGATACATTCTTAAATCGAGAGGCAAATATATCAAATATGGGTGCTTTTTTTTATTTCTGTTTTTTATTTCAGTGGCAAACGAGTAACCAGCACGCCAGATTGTACGTGATACTGCTGTTCATGGACCTTTTCTAAGTCGCTGCCTACAGTGAAGAAAGTGAAGGAAATCAAAATGTATTTAATAAGGTTCGGTGATACTAAAGCTATAACCAAAACACACCATACGCAAACACCCTCAGAAAGTTGGGCTTCCGCCTCTCTCGGTCACTGAAGGAAGTGCAGTAACAAGTTCTTAATACTCAAATGGATTGGCCCGTAGCTATAGACAGAAGACTGTTACCAGTGTAGTCCTACCACATATGATACTGTTAGACATTCCCTACTAAAAATGGCTGATGTAATGACCAAACTTCAAATATTAGCCTATTTAGTCTCTAGTCTACATAATTGAACGAATCGAAAATTCCGAAGGCTGGAAGTACAGCACATGCCATTTTTAAAGATGTGACTAAGCACCTTGTTGAAGTAACACGTTACCGGAATGTTGGCTTTTACTTCACACAGAGACCGAGAATTGCCATTCAACGTGTCAATATTTATCCGGGCAAGTTGTCCACTGAGAACTGAGATTATTTTTTATTGTATTTATTCTATTAAATTGGGTTTGTATTGTTATCTTTTGCAATAGCAATTTAAAGAAATGTTATTGTACCTGCTAGACTTCGTCTTGCCCTTAATAGCAACGCCACATGAAATAATAGTGTTAAAATTAAACATTCACATTTTTAAAAGTTTTTATTTAACTTGGCCTGTTAGTATATTAGTATGGGACAAATCTTGCGAGTTAAATTAGAACCACTTCCTGTCGTTAGATTAGGTTGAAATTTGATTTACTTACGTAACTTTGATGACAATGCAATAATATGGTACCATGAAGCTGGTCTCAAGATGGCGTTGGCAGGTGGCCATAAGAACTCTTAAATTAAATGAGATAAAACTGTCGAGTTTGGTCTCGTTTGAACAGTCTTGACAAACAGCATTTTACTAAAACCTTTTTACATCGCAGCCCCCACATACGTGCTACTGTTGGGCTCGGGCCTCCTCCACAATGGGAGGGAATTAGACCTACTACACAATGCTGGTCAGACATGTTGGTATAGGGTTTCGTTTCAAGTTTCCCTTCTCTTGCACAGATGTTATGTGCATTTTATATCCCATAGTCGTCTTATATGACATCCACAAGCAAGATAGGGAGTGGTGAATTGTATTCTTACTCCGTCAATACACGGAAAAAACCTTTTTAAAAAAAGAAATTAACGATTATTTTTTTGAAAAGACGACAATATGCATAAAATATCTATTCAAGAAAAGCAAAATTTGAAATAAAGCTTTATATCAACCCGTTCGACCAGTGTGGTATGGTAGTTTAATTTTTTTCCTGTTACCAAGGAGACTCAAGCTTAGCAGTGGGACGTATATGAGCTGTGAAAATTATGGTGAAGTATACTTTTTACAAGTGGTGACGATGTAAAATTCACCACTTCCAATCTTACTAGAGGCTATCATAAAATACGACTAAGGGATATATATATATATATATATATATATATATATATATATATATATATATAGGCATAACATCTATGAAAGAGGAGGATAATGCGAAATAAAATTCTATGCAAATCCATCTCCGCAGAGAGGCTGACCGCGTGACGGCGACCGTCGTCCCAGGACGTCGAGAGGTGAGGGTACCCGAAAGGGTATTTCGTCGGGCCGACCACTGACGATAAGTCACCCTGCTCCGGTGGTTGGCCAACGACGAAGGCGATGTGGGTACAGGTAGATTATGGGCCCGCGCGCCGTCCTTTCCTCACCCCAGACGGAATGGACCGCGCGTGCGCTTACCATAGCCCACCCATAAAAAAAATGCAAATCCATCTCATAAGCGTGTAGTAAATCAATTTCCCTGCTATTGTGGTGGAGATTCAAGCCCAGCAGTGCGACCTATTTGAGCTGAGGTGATGATAATGAAATATATATACATTTGAATATGTGAAATGTGTAGCTTTATTGATTAAGACTCTATTGAGGTTTATACAACCGCTTTTCGTCATGGATATTCCATCAGGCTGTCAACATTCACTGGTGCAGATAAATCTTCCCGTCGAAGACAAGGATAATGTCATAATCGCTACATTTAGCAGATGGATTAGTAATCTTAATTGTTCTTATAGAATTTTTAGTAGAACGATGCTGCCCAATCTTTTGTTGGACTCTAAAGGTTCGTTACCGTGCATAGCGTGCATAGCGCTTACGACTGTCGCGCGCGGCCGATGCGACACTAGTCAAAGTGTGAAAATGTATGGCCCTGTTTCCGTCGTTGGCCGCGCGCGACTGTCGCGTACCTCGGAAACGCCGCCATAATTTACATACTTTGACTAATATTGTCGCATCGGCCGCACGCGATCGATCGCTTACGACAGTCGCACGCGGCCGCGATGCACGATAATGAACTTTTAGGCGGTTTTATACAATTGCCATAAAAATTAAAATAGTAAGTAGTTGGGTAGTGACATATACATTCTTAATCCTTCGCCACAAATGCTCTGATGTTATTTATTTCTCATTCCGTTTCAAGTAAATATACACGAATATATTTACCACAAGGGAATCAAAACCGTAAGAAACCTCCTTACCTGCGGTACATGGCGCATTGTGGTTAGGGTCTATCCCACAACGCGTCCGGTTATCGTTGACCAACAGCGTGCGGTGAATTAATCGAATAGACTTATGTAGTCATATATACAGTAGTTATATCAGGTCGTAATGGAATAAGAATACTACTCACTATCCCTGATATTAAAAAAAATGCAATGTGTTTTATGCAAGAGGAGGAAAATTCGAAATAAAATCTTATACTACCACGTCTGACCAGCGTGGTATAGTAGTTCAATTTCCCTCCCACTGTGGAGGGGGCCCGAGCCCAACAGTGGGCGTATATGGGCTGAGAATCAAATAAAACTGAAATGATTAATTAATAAAAGTCGTAAAAATTGGCTCAAGGTTAATCAGTAGAATGGTTAACACCACACTCCAGCGAAATCTAAATCATCTTCGGTGATCGCCAACTTGCCTGCCAAGCGTGAAGATTATGACATTATTCTCCTTTGTGGAAGATTAATAGAAATTATTAGGAGGGAAACTAATCTACTATATCACGCTGATGAAATGGGTTGACATGGCGTTTTATTTCAAATTTTTCTTCTTTTGCATAAATGCTATATGCATATTCCTTACTTGGGGTTTCGGTACAGTGACGGATTAAGAATACAATTCACCACCCCCTCTTATACCCGTGGGTGTCATAAAAGACGACTAAGGGATATATTTCGCATATGACATCTATGCTAGAGATAGAAAACTCGATACAAAACTCTATACCAACCTGTCTGACCAGCATGGTATAGTAAAGTTAATTTCTTATTATGGAGGAGCCTAGCAGTGGGACGTATATGAGCCGAAATGATGTGTTTTACAACATCCATGGCCAAGATAGAGGGTGACGAATTTTATTCTTACTCCGTCACCAGACGAGAAGCTCGATGATTTTTTATAAAGACAACATTCTGCACTATGGCAAAATATCCTTGAATAAATCTTATATCTTTAAACGAGCAATTCTTGTATATACATATGTATATGTAATAATAGGAATTCAAATTTAGCCGTCGCCGTCAAGAGTGATATTAGCTCAGTTCGGAAGTTGTCCAGTCGCATTCAAACAGCGCGAGATTGAATCTCGATGTTATTATATTATTCTGTTATTGTAATTATTGATATTTTTTTCATTATTTCATCATTTTTATTTTCTATTAATATACTAGCTGACCCAACAGACGTTGTTCTGTTCAAATAAAGCGCCACCTAGCGGGTCCAATTGTGAATTTAAACCATTCTTGAATCCCCTTGAGCACACACAAATTACTTACACAATCCAGTCAACAGATATCGCCATCTGTTAAAATCGCTTGGAGTTAACAGATAATTGTGAATGTCAAATAATAGACAAATAATTTGCAATAAAATAATATTGCGACTATAAATTAAGATGTAAGGTATCCTATCTTTCAAGTTGGATCAAACTTCACACGGTGTGCAAATTTGATTAAAATCGGTTAAGTAGTTTAGGAGTCCATCGCGGACAAACAACGTGACACGTAATTTATATATATTAAGATTATATATATCTAAATAAGTTCGTCAAAAATACAATTTACGAAAAAAAAAGATTATACCAGATATTATGTAATTAACGGACATAATTACAACCAGACTAAGAACAACACTCTGTGGTTCACACAAAGTGTTGACTTGTTTGAGATTCGAACCCACGACACTGGCTCGAAGTTGGTATCTTAACTACGCTATTGATGCAGTTTATTTTGTTAATATCTACAAAAGACAAAGGACCAAGAAAATTAAAAGCGTTTCCCGAGACCTACACAGAGGTGACACTTCGGCGCCATTTATGAAGTCAGTGTGAAACCGGGTTTGGAAGAGTGGTGGTTATATTTTAGGTAGTGATAACAGTGGCAAAAAAATATCGCGTTATCATATTTTTGTATTCTTTTTAGAATACTTTTCAGCACTTACGGTCACTGGCTAATCAAGGTTTTTGAAGGCCCGACTTAGCCGTGGTAGCATATTAGATTTGTGTTTTATCTTTACATTCAAAGTTATCAATTAATTGATCAAATAATAATTGTCATTAATTAGTGTTACTAAGAAATTATCAAAATAACATCAAATTGTTTTTTGCTTGTATTAATATTTTATCAAACTATGACAATTAAAAAATTAAGACTATATATACATATTTACCGTATAATATATTGCCCTTTAATAATAATTATTTTGAGCGTCAAATGACTTATTCGGATCCGTCCAAAGATCCCGAAAGTTTTCGAAATGTTATGAGGGTTGAAATAAAATTAAAAGGCTGTAAAATCCGTAGAAAAACAGTTTTATTTCATAAATTTGGGGCGTTTTGAACATGATTCTGTATTTCTTGAATGTCTTTTTATGATCAAATAAAAGTGAGGTGTGCCTAGTGACAAAACATTTCATCAAAATTTCTCATTATAACGAACTAAACTTCAAAGTCGACAAAATTAATTTTCAATGTTTCTTTTTCATCTCATTCAGTTTTTCATCAAAGTGTCTTTGTCTGTTCGGGGATTACTTATTTCACAGCCAAATTTTCTTTTTTCCTTATTTTAATCTTGATTTAAAATTGTCGCGTCTTCATCCTGTAAGCCTAAAATTTTTATGAAATACGTTTGAGGAACCACATTACGTTGTTGTATAATTCAAATAAATTTTGAGGTTAAAATGATCTCTTTCTCGTACTTTTTGGGTGATCAAAATGCCATAATAAGATACCCATGGGACAATCGAGTGAGAGAACAGCACATTGTACCTTACTTTCTCGTGGATATCAAAAAGCACAATATTAGTGTAAAGAAACTCAAAAGATTAAAGCAATCCGTCTGATAAATAAGATACAATATGTCAAATTCCCCCGCATTATGGAGAAGATTTATGTCGAACAGAAAGACGTATATGTCCTGGCAAGCTCTGTACTGGTAAAAGAGTAGGCCATCACCATACTTTTCAGACATAATAAATAAGTAATAAATATTGTGTGCTCATTTGTGTTACATGGTTTTCTACCCTATTTAAATTATAAAAAAAACACATGTCACACTCTATATGTAAAATAGTTTAGTAAAATTATCACTTTATCATCATCATTATCATCTTGCTCTTAGTCGTCTTTTACGACACCCATGAACAGTGTAATAGTTGGTAGTATTCGCAGTTGCTACCTTGTAGCATCAATAGCAACCCATCCGCCGTCGCTTTGCTTCGGTTTCAGTCGCCTTACACGCATAGTTCCCGTTCTCGTGGGAATACCGCGATAAAATATAGCCCATGTTACTCCCTGATACTATAGCTTTCCATTGGTAAAAGAATTTTTGAAATCGGTTCAGTGGTTTAAGCTGGAAAGCGTAACAAACAAACAAACTTACTTTCGCATTTATAATATTAGTAAGGATACTGTATCTCTACATAATAAACATAAGTAATAACAAGATTCAAACCAAAAGATACAGAGTATATATACCTACTTTAACTTATTTCTCACAAGCTAACAATTTCATTCCCGCCAAGACGCGGCCGGCACCTAACGAACTGTCACATTTTCGCGCCAAAATGAGCGTCGCCATAATTAGGTTCAGGCCTCCCTACCGCGTTGTATTTAACGATACGTAACATCGAATGTTCAATATTACTGTAGGTACTTACTCTACTCTATGGTTTTGTATTCACGAGATTATAGTCAACAGGATTTATACAGTTCTGTAAATCCCATTAACCATAGTTTCATAGGATTTATACCATGGTCTTACAATAATAACGTATAGAAGGATAGTGTCCATACTTCGAATTTTCATTTGAATCTAAAAATACTAATGGCGCGCAGACGATTACACACGTTCACACGCAAACCACTATACAAATTATTAAATCAAATTTTGTTTTTATTTAAAGTAATGTTAAAAACCTTTTTAAGTTTTTCAAATGTGTTGTGACACTATTTGAATGCACAAACCGTTATAATTACTTATTTATTTTTTAAGAGTTACGTACGTTCGTGCAGTACAATGACTTATACATTACGGAACGGTTCCGGCGTAAGCTCCATTAGTCTCCAATTGAAATGCTCCACTTTTTGTGCGTGAACTTACCTTCTATAGGTTATAGACCATGGTATTAATCCCGTTAACTAAAATTTTATCGTCCGAGCTAGCCACGGTCGTCAAAGAATACAGTATCTATGAACAACCCAATGCCAAAGAGGAGTGAATACTGTGGGGTAGGGGGCCGTGTTTGCGGCGAGCATCCAGACTATAGCCCGACGAGAAAAAACGACTATGGCATAATTATTATGGTATAAATCCCGTTAACAATAATCTCAAAAACATTACTGTCCATGATAGTTTCAAAGCTTGTATTCATCATCATCATATCAGCCCATATACGTCCCACTATTGGGTTCAGGCCTCCTCCACTATGGGAGGAAAATTGATCTACTATGTATACCACGCTGGTCAGGTGTTAGCATAGTTTTGCTTCAAGTTTGCCATCTCTTGCATAGATATTATATGCATGTTATATTCCTTAGTCGTTTTTCACGACACTCACGGCCGAGAGAGGGAACGATGAATTGTATTCTCACTCTTTTTTTAACCGACTTCAAAAAAGGAGGTTTCTCAATTCGATCATATATATGCTTTTTTATGTTTGTTCGCGGATAACTTCGTTGTTTATAAACTGATTTTGATGATTCTTTTTTGTTGGAAAGGATATACTTCCCAAATGGTCCCATGAAAATTTTATCGATCTCAGGCAAGCGATTTTTTGAAAAATCAACAAAAATCCTAAAATTTGTCTACATTGGCTACATTATTGAAGGCGGTTTCTTTTTTTGCAAAAAATAATTATTAAATAACTAGCAACCCGCCCTCGCTTCGCTTCGGTTTCAGTCGCTTTACCCGCGGCGTAGTTCCCGTTTCTGTTGGAATACCGGGATAAAATATAGCCTATATTACTCCCTGATATTATAGCTTTCCATTGGTGAAAGAATTTTTGAAATCGGTTCGGTGGTTTAAGCGTGAAAGCGTTACAAACAAACAAACAATCAAACATCCTTACTTTTATATTTATAATATTAGTATGGATATCATTTTATTATTATTGAATAATATAATTCAAAGTCTAGATGCTTGTAGGTAATAGCAGCTGTTCGGCGAAAGAAGAAATTTTAACAAAGTTCTTACACCTGTATTATAATGACCTCATCATTGTCTCAGTTCATATACGTCCCACTACTCAGTTCGAGCCTCCTCCGTATTGGGAGGGCAATTGACCCACTGTACCACGCTGGTTAGGCGGATTGGTATAGGATTTTCAGGTTTCTTTCTCTTGCTTAGTTGTTCTAAACACAAAATATCCCTTAGTCGTCTTTTATGACACCCACAGGCAAGAGAAGGGATGGTGAACTGTACTCTTACTGTCACCATGTGACCCGTTAAAAAAAAAAAAGATAATGAATTAATACAATATTCATCATAGTGGTTTCACCATCATCATTGTCTCAGTTCATAAACGTCCCACTGTGGGCTCGAGCCTCTTCCAAAATATTCCAAAGGACCTATATATCATACGGGTTGGTATAGAGTTTTATTTCGAGTTTTCCTACTCTTGCGTGGATTATATGCATACCGATTAGTCATCTTTACTATTCCTATGAGCAAGATTAGAGGTGGGGAATTGTATTCTAACTCTATGCGTGGTGACATAGAGATAGTGGTTTCTACCAGCAACTATTTACGGAAAAATAAAGATGAGCTTTAGTAAAAATCGTGAAAATAAAGGAAAAAATGGGCAGAAATAAAATTCTTATTCCTAATTTAAAAAAAAAAGATCACAAAGTAGTTATGAGGAGTGCTGATGGAAGTGAAAACTTAAAAATGTGAACAAACAGTTATGTTTGGACATTCAAATCAATTTTTTATGTTAAATATCTAAGTTAAAACTTTTAACATTTATCTGGTTTTGAAATGCATCGGCACAGATATAGTGACATTCATATAACTACAGACATACTTTTAGCGTTAACACGTCATGTAACCGTGTCCATGGCGACATACATGAGTTAACTCTACATTAAAACCTGCCTGTAGAAGTTTTTACTTCAATAAGGAAATTTAAATCAAGACTTCAAATGTAAAATTCAAATCACGACTACGTTTTGAGTTACAGGTAACTTCTACTGAGTTATTTAGCCACCTTTACTAGTAACCCATGAAAGTTAGCTATTTTTCTTAGGATATCTTCTTTCAAACCAAAAATCCATAATTTACAAACACAAATTGTTTTAATATGGCGTCTGCAGCATATTTACTACTTTTTTATTTTCATGAAGGATACTGTTGTACTATTTAATAAATCAAATGCATTATCGCGTTGTTTGCTATCAGCACTGAATAAATACATGCGTTTTCGTTCGCACCCCGTGCTCGTGGCACTCCAGGTACGAACGTGTCGGGTGACCGGACCGGTGATTAGTCCGTCATCTGCAGAGGCTAACTGCTTGACCGCGCTCTACGTTCCGGGAAAAGGAACGTCGAGAGGAGAGGGTACCCGAAAGAGTATTTCGTCGGGCCGACCACGTAGGACAAGGAACGATGAAGGCAACGAGCTACAGTGGGTTATGGGGCCGCGCGCCGCCCCTTCGTCGCCCCGCATGGAGCTGGAAGGTGGGTGCGCTGATCATCGTCCACCAAAAAAAAAAAGCTGTGAACATGTACTGCACATATTGCCCATACGAGTCAGGCAGTTGCGCTGCTCCGCTCACTGATTGCTCAGTATCCTTTAGATGGATATTTTTTTTCGGCCCAACAACGAAGGCAACATGCCCCGGACGGAGCCAGGTGGCGATCGACCTGACCATGGCCTATCCACAAAAAAAAAGGTTGTATTGCTAAAAATACGTTTACAATTCTTATCTAATAACTATGTGATCTATATAGAATATCTAATACTAATAACTTCATGCGTTTCTGCCATACCTACTGTAGCAATCAATCTTAACGCTCACATACAGGCCCCGTTAAGCTCTTCCGTATCCGTGGTGCCGTACTGCTGCGCTATCGTAGCTGTACACCTTTTTACTTATTGGCTGACTAGTCATTTTGTTTTTCCTGTCTCCCGCTTTGCCTAGGAGGGAAGTGGCATCTCTCTTTCCAACTCCTCCTCTTTAATCTTTTCTAATTAAATTTGTTGCGGATCCCAAGACAATTAAAATCATATCCCGGTACTGTCTGAGGGCCAAACCTCGGTGTCATTTATGGAGACCATTATGGATCCTTTCTTAAAGGAGTTACAAAGGTGGGAATGAGTGGTGGGATTAGTCCCAAAAAAAAAATATAATAACTATGTACTTAAATTATATAATTGTAATGGTTCACTATACGGTTTGGGAAACTAGTGTAATGAACAGCTGAATAATAAATAAATAGATATTATAAAAAACCAAAATCGTAAGTACAGAAAAATAGAACGTTAACATGGTACGGAGTTCGTTCAATTTCCATAATAAATACCGCACTAAGCCTAAAGATAATAAAGTTGATGAGACACATATAAAATTATTTAATTACCGCCATCTTATATAACCAACTTTAGTATGTCACATGTAAGAAAATGCTTTGATTGCGACAGACACTGTTTCAATATTATGTATGTTCATTTTATTAGGTTTTATTATATCATCAGTATCATTTTTTTATTGCAAACGCTGGCAAACGAGCAAACGGTACACCTGATGATAAGTGTTGCTGTAACTTGTGGACTTTTACAAGGCCGCTGCCACCCGCGAAGAAAGTGAAGGGAATGTGAATGTGTGTATTGAGGTTCGGTGATACTAAAGGCATCACTAAAAGCCATCACACACAAACACCCTAAGAAGAGAGTTTTTGGCGGGCATCTGAAGTGTCATGTGGTGTTCTTGTATTATATTCAATATCTTAGTGTTTTAACGTGATATATTAAATAATTTTAATGGCATTTTATGTAATATATAGCGGCAAAACTGCTGAGTGAATATGATATAAAACTGCTATACATACCTTTTTGTTTCCACCAAAATTCTCAGAAGATACCCCCCAACAGTGGCCATTACACCGTTGGAGGCGACACTTTGACTTACTGACGGACCATTACTGACACGAAGAAATTGATAATTTGAAAAGAAAATTATAACTCGACACTGGCAAAAATGGCTTGTATTAATAGCGGATTGCCAAGACCAAAAAAAGAAGAAGAAGAACACCCTAAGAAAGTTAGGCTTCCGGCTCTCTCGCTCACCGAAGTAACAAATTGCTACTACTCGGACGTTGATTTTCTGTGAGAGTGTGGTACTACCCCGGACGGACCAGCCGCGGCTGTAGACAGACAACTGTCAACAGTGTGGTCCTACCACTATTAAATCATCATCATCTTCCTGTCATTATCTCAATTAAGTCGATGCATTATATCTACACTCCTTTCATCACACATATTGCAAAATTTACGTCATATCCTGACTTCAATCCTTCTTGGGAATGTATATGACTGGACAGCATCAGATGGAGTTGGTTTAAATCGATCTAAAAAGTCTTAGTCATATTTTACGATATACACGTGTAAGACACTTTGTAATTTATGGCACTTTTGCGGACTAGTAGTACATATTATTCAATCTTACCAATAAGTCACCGATATCACATATAATCACCACTAGACCAAACGTAAACTCAATGTGTGTATAATACGATACTCCAAAACTGCAGCGTACTGCCCTTTTTTGTTGGGGGTGGCTAAGATCAACGTACACGCCGTCCAGCTCCGTCCGGGGCGACGAAGGGGCGGCGCACGGCTCAACAACCCACCATGGGTTGTGGAGCCTCCTCCCTTTCGCCGTTGGGCCGACCACCAGTACCGAGTACCTTGTCTTCCGTGGCCAGACCAGACAACGTACTGCCCTGCAGCTAGTCAAAAATTAAACTACAGACACGGCTGCCATCTTATTTTTTAGGTCGCAGCAGTGTTAAACATTTTTGAAATCACCGTCACTTGAAAAATAAAGTATAAAATATTATTAATCTCATGATAATAATAAAAATGTTGAACATTTTGAAGAATGTAACACACGAACGGGTTGGTAGGCAGTATAGTTTGCTGTCATAAGCGGAATGGGACCACGATGTACAATAAAAAGAATATGAATAAAAACTTAAAGAAGTATTCTACATCGAGTAAAAATATCATGTAAATCAGAATAGGTAGTGGCATCATAGTTTTATGTAAAGTAATACCAAGAACTTTACTCAGTATACATCACTATTACTAAAATCCAAAGTCTATATCTTAAAGATCTGAGACAGGATAAATGTAGGGTAAAATTCACGAAATACAAACACAGGATAATGCAGGCATCATTCTATGTGATGTATACTGGGGTAGAAAGAGAGATTTACCCCTAGCAAGACGGTAACAGACAACGCCGTGATTGATGATATGAGCGTTTCCAGAACGCGTAAATATGAAATCTAGTTCAAGTGAAATGAATCCATTCATTTTTTTTTTACCGTAATACATCCCTTTTGTAAATAAAATACATATATAAATGTTTCGGATTATATCGCGTTTGTATTTGATTACCTGATGTTTTGAATACTTTACAGTGTTTATAGTCACGCGCGGATTATTGCGCATGCTATAACGCTGTAATGTGCAATGCTCGTAAACATCAGAAATCCTTAAATTTGATTTTGTAATGGTTGATGATTTAGAAAACTGTTGATAATATAATCATAGGGATATAGTTGAGTATTGAGGCTATATATCTACGTGGGTATCTGTACTGCTTTTGCATTTTTACCTTCGTTCACACTCGGTGACGTAGTATACACCAAGAAGAACATAACCTCTTGATTTAACGTAGTCATTAATAAATATGTTTTTGAATAATTAGGCTCGCACTTACCACGTGACGCCAAGAATGTAGGTAAATTTCTATAATTAGGAAAAAATTAAATTAAAATATCAGATGTTCTGCTATTTATGGGTTAGTGTTGCCATCTGTGAATTTAAAAATTGCCAACGCTGTACGTCATATTTAAATGTAGATCGATTATATGATGAAAACCTAAACATACACGCTGTGACCAAATTAGTATTTTTAAAGAACACTTCCCTCAAATGAGATTATAATATGGGTAAATTTCTTAAAGCATAGCTAGTCATTTTGCCTTTAAATATTTTTGGCAATCAATTACAAGTGATACCAACCAAATCAACGTGTTAACAATCATAAGATTTTGTTACATGTAAGAGCTTATTAACGAGAGAAAAATGATTGCCACACGTGGGACTCGAAATCCACACTTATTGGAAATCCGTTCTAATCGTTCTAGTAACTAGCCCAAAGTGGGCTATCAAATCAAATCAAATCAAATCAAATCATTTATTCTGCATAGACCCCTTAAGGGCCCTAACATACTGTCAAACTAATACATCGTTTGAACACAATACAATAATCTACCACCGGATTGGAACGCAGCCACAAGCTGAGAAGATCTATCAAAAAACTCATCGGGCTGTAATTTTTTTATCTTTTGAATAAAATTACACGCATACAACATAATATAGTATTAGCTCCAGTGTGATGCCATTCGAGATAAGCTATATACTTTTTTTTTAATTTGGTTCACATAAAAAAAAGGAAAATAGTGTTGGACCACATCCTACAAGCAGCTCCCGATCACGAGTTAACTACTAGAGTAGCCATCACTCCCCTCAACCACATTGGAGGGAAGGGAGCTACCCGACCCACATAACTACCGCAAGCACAACCTTGTTCAGTGAGCATGAATAAACCATAAACTGTGAACTATAATAAATATGCTAAAAATACCAAAACCTAAATTCGTCAGGCAACACAGACTACGCTGTACTAACACAAGACTAACAACAAGAAAAAAAAAAAACAGTGAATTCTTACAAGAAACAGCGCCATAAAACTGTGACCATTATAATAACATTATCACAATAACAAAATTGCTGAAAAATGAACTGCTCATAACCATACTGTATTATCCTCTAAATAATCTGAAATTTTATAGTAGCCTTTTTTACAAAGTCTACTCTTGATAGCTTTTTAAAACTTATTCATATCTTATGACAACCAAGTTCTCAGTGAGAACTTCTCACCTGTATTCATTTTTACGCGAGATTTGCTCCATCTATCGGAAAATGTGCACACATTGCTTCGATCTAATACTCTAACTTTTCAGGTTAAATTTTATTAAAGAATGACACGAATAATTTATCTACTTATATCACTAAAATGTTGCATTTAACATGTTGGGTATATGCTAGGATATAATACACGGGATGGAGACGTCGAGAAGCGAGGGTACCCGAAAGGGTATTTCGTCGGGCCGACCACTGACGACAAGTCACCCTGCTCCGGTGGTCGGCCCAATAACGAGGCGACGTGGTTACGGGTGGGTTATGGGGCCGCGCGCCATCCATTCGTCGCCCCGGACGAAATGGACCAAGTGCGCGCTTACCATAGCCCACCCATAAAAAAAGGATATAATACACGTTGTTTGGAAGTTTTGTAACAAGGTTTAATAAAAACGCAACATGAAGCCACGAATGTGACGTGAAATGAAAGGGTTACAGCATTGGAATGCAATCAATGTGCTTGTTCGTTGACTGGGGCTCTTTCTGTCAATAGTTAATACTGACATGTTGATTAAAGTAATAACGATTCATCTTTTTTAATATTTAAAAACATCAAAACGTGTGGTCGCGGCTAAGAATATTACCAACTATATTACCAACTCTTACCCCACACGAACATTTGGCCTATTACTTGTCTCACTACCTCGCCATCATCAGTTGGATTAACATTAAATAACATTAAACGATAAAGGTGGTCAAACATTGTCATTTTTTTACTTACATTTTTTGGTTTGCTTTTTGTTCCCTTCTTCACAGTTCACCTAGCTAAAGTGGCATGTAAGATTAATGTTATATCTATACAGTGAAAGAAATTCGTGTGATGATGGTTATAAAATGTGTTAACTACCTTTATTTTCTCCGTGGTGGTCGTAAAGTCTAATCAAGGAATCATCAGGAGAACAGACAGTGGTAATTTAGGAAATGGCGATGATCAGCGTGTCTGTCAATAGTAGTGATTACAGCAATTTCTACCATGAATGTCCTGTAAACAACTGAAGTTCGAAAAGCAGATGGATCCTACCTGTAATATATAAATAAGTTAAAAATAAAAGGATGTTAGCTTTTATGTAACTTTGTATTTAATTTTTCTGTCACGACGCCAACGGTAATTTTAAAAAGACACATTTGCCATGGTATTAAGTTTAAATCAACGCGAACGAAGTAACAACTGTTAGTTATAAGTTATAAATAAGTAAATGAGATTTTTTTAACTGCATGCGGTAATAAAACTGAAATGAACAGATTATACAACTTTGTAGAAGGACATAGAGCTGTAGTTACACTAGAAATGGTTACACATATTTGAACTTTGCGTTAATAAAAGGGCATCATCTTAATAACTAGTCATTTTTATCATCATTTTAGCTCTCATACGTCCCATTACTGGGCTGAACCTCCAAAATAGGAGGGGGATTGACTTACTATACAACGCCGGACAGACGGATTTGTATATGGATTTATTTCGAATTCACCTTCTTTTAAATTATAATAGCAAGTAATAGCAACCCATCCTCGCTTCACTTTGGTTTCAGTCGTCTTACCCGCGTAGTTCCCGTTCCCGTGGAAATACCGGGATAAAATATAGCCTAAGTTATTCCCTGGTATTATAGCATTCCATTGGTGAAAGAATTTTTGAAATCAGTTGGGTGGTTTAAGCGTGAAAGCGTAACAAACATTCTTCACTTTCGCATTTATAATATTAGTGAGGATGCATATTATATCCCTTAGTCGTATTTTATGATACCCATAGAGAGGGAGTGGTAAATAGTACTCTTACTTCATAACCTCACGGCAAAGGATCAATACTTCTATCTATTGTTATCGATGAAAAGGTTGCATTTCTGAGATTGTAATGCGGCAATATTGTGACTGTTGAACGTCACGGTTGAGTTAGAGGAGTAGCGTAAAGAGAGTTTAAATAGCTGGCTGGAATACGTAGATGGTGCATGGAATATGTAGATTTAAAGTATGCTGCCTGCAGGTGTAATTAAGTATACTAGTGTAGTAATTGCACATGTTAGGCCACACAGGATTATAGGCTACATATATTACAGAATAGGCTCATGCCGAAGGCTACTGGCGCATCTTGATTTATTCGCAACTTCTATCTATATATCGACTTCCGCTTGATGACCATTAGACAGTAAATAAAATAGAGTACCCATTAATATTTTAATTATTCCACGACACACTCCAAGCCTCTAATAATACCCGCGGATACTATGCTCTGTTCCGTATTTCAAAAATCGCTTGACTTTTTTTTTTTTTTTTTTTGGGTGGGCTATGGTAAGCGCACGCGCGGTCCTGTCCGTCCGGGGCGATGAAAGGACGGCGCGCGGGCCCATAACCCACCCGTACCCACGTCACCTCGTTGTTGGGCCGACCACCGGAGCAGATGTCACTTGTCGTCAGTGGTCGGCCCGACGGAATACCCTTTCGGGTAACCTCTCGACCTGGGACGTCGGTCGCCGTCGCGCGGTTAGCCTCTCTGCGGGTGATGGACAATTCCCCGGTCCGATCACCCGCGGCCTCGGCTAGGGCGGCATTAGGCGCAGATACACGCGCCTGCGCCGCCCGAGTCGCCGGCGGCGGAACGTGTCGCCGAATAGAAGCTCTACTCGCACACGATCCGCCGCCTCCTTCCGTGAGATAACGGCCTCACAGAAGGCGGCGACCGCGTCCCAGTTCCTGACGCTGACGAGCATCTCCCTGGCGATGGTCGGCAGCGCCAGGTCGGCACCGATAATTGCGACGAGTTCACGGCGATCCTCCTCCCATGCAGCACACTCCTCGAGCGTGTGCTGCGCCGTGTCCTCGTCGCAACTGCAGTGGTGGCAGGACGGTGTGCTCTCCCTCCTGACAATCTTGTGCAGGTACTTCCCGAAGCAACCGTGCCCCGTCAGCACCTGCACCAGTCGGAAGGAAAGCACCCCGTGCGTCCGCTCCAACCACTCCATCAGCACCGGCTGGAGGGCCTCGACGGTCCTAACACCATACCGAGGACTCTCCAGCCGGACTGCCCAACGGGCAATGACTTCTCGGCGGGCGTCGACCCGCCAGGCGGTGATCTCTGTGATGGAGACCATGCCGCCGCGGGCGCGCTTCTCCGACACCCGCCGATAAATGTCGGCGAGCATCTCCGCCTCCAGGTCCCACGGGGGGGTTCCGGCCAGGAGGCACGCTGCCTCCGTCGCCACCGTGCGGTAACCGCGTACGGCCCTGATCGCCATGACCCTCTGTGGTCGCCACAGGAGGGCCCTAAGACGGACGGTCAGGGACCCCGCCCACACCGGTGCGCCGTACAGGGCCATCGACCGGATCACCCCCACGTACAGCTGTCGGCACGTAGCACTGGGTCCGCCCACATTCGGCATCAGCCGCGAAAGGGCGGACGCCGCGCCGACAAGCCGGGGAACTAGTCGATGGAGATGCTCCCGGAACCAAAAATGCCCGTCGAGCACCAGGCCCAAGTACTTGTGTGGGCCTGGATGCTGATGGTGACCGACTTCACGGTGATCGAAGCGCCGGCGGGAGGCCCGGCGGTACGGAGGCCATGGAACAGAAGGGCCTCCGTCTTTTCCAGGGCTACCCTCAACCCCAGCGCTTCGATCCGCCTGACAATCTCCTCGGTGCCGAGAGTTGCCAGGCGTGCCGCCTCCTCTAGCGTCCCACCCCGGGCTGTGACGAGTGTATCGTCGGCGTAGCAAATTACGCCCAGCCCGGGTGGGAGGCTTCCTCTCAACGCCCAGTCGTAGCCGATGTTCCACAGGGTCGGACCCAGAACCGACCCCTGCGGGACACCGCACGTCATGGGCGTTCGCACAACGTCCCCTACTCGGTCAACGTAGAGGACGCTGCGCCCCTCCAAGTAGTCTGCCACCAGCCGCCTGAGGTACACGGGCACCCCGTGATACCTCAGCCCCTCCCTGATGCAGCTGAATGGCAGACTGTTGAAGGCGTTGGCGATGTCCAGGGACACCGCCAACAGGACTTCTCCGCCGGTGACGGCCTCCGCTACCACGGCCTTCAGGCGCAGCAGGGCCGCGATCGTCGAACGCCCTCTCCGAAAACCAAACTGGGCGTCCGACAAATCGGGCCCGTCCCCGACGAGGTGCCGCTCGATGTGGGCAGCCAACACCCTCTCCAGCAGCTTGCCCGCATCATCGAGCAGCACGATGGGCCTGTAGGCCGAGGCCGACTCGGGAGACCGTCCCGGCTTCGGCAGGAGAACCAGCCTCCCCTCTTTCCAGCACCCAGGGAACTGTCCGGACGACAAACAAGCGTCGAACAGTCCCCTGAGGCGTGGTCCCAGGTGTTCGAGGACCAGGGCCAGCACACGGTTCGGAATACCGTCGGGCCCGGGGGCGGTGGATTTCACTCGCATACGCGCCACCGCCGCCCCCATTTCCGGCTCCGTGATGGGCGGAGCACTTTCATCGTCGGCCTCCCGGTCGCTGTCCGGCGAAGCCATGACCGGGGGCGTGTGCTCCGCCCGCCGTGGAAAGAGGTCCTCGACAACTCTGGTGAGGAGGCTAGGCTGGAGAGTCTCGGTGAGGGGGGGGCCCCGCCCGCGGAGCTTATTCAGCGCCGCGAGGTAGGGGCGACCCCAGGGGTCACGCTCGAGACTGTCCAGCATCTCCCGCCGACTAACGTCCTTGGCGGTACGGACGGCCAGCCTGAAGGCAGACCGCGCACAGCGGTAAGCCTCGTACAGCTGGCCCTCCCGCTCAGCGTCGCGGTGACGCGCTCGGCTGCGGGTGTAGGCCCTCCGGGCACGTATGCACGCGGCCCGAAGGTCCGCCAATTCTCGGGACCACCAGGGGACCGCACTCTTCGGGGGCAGGCGCCGCACACGGGGCATGGCCGCATCGCAGATCTGCGTTAACGCACAGCGGATGCGGCCAGCCTCGGCATCCACCCCGTCCGCCTGGGGCGGTGAGGACAGCCATGACTGAACGATGGCTGCCTCGGCCAACAGGTCCCGATCCAATCGACCCACAGCCCACCGCGGAAACGCGGGAGCTCCGTCCGCCGTGTGACCCCTGCTGGGCTGCAGGAGGGTCCGGGAGACCTCTATCCGGATGTATCGGTGATCGGATAGGGTCTCAACCTCCTCCTGGACGCACCAGCTCCTCACACGTGCTGCGACATTAGGGCTAGCGAACGACAAGTCCACTATCGACCCGCCCTGCTGCCGCACGCACGTTTGCACCGAGCCCCTGTTCAGCAAACAGAGGCCCAGTGCCGCCGCCCACTCTTCGACCGCCCGCCCGCGGTCATTCGTCCTGGGGGACCCCCACGCCGTGGACTTGGCGTTGTAGTCCCCCAGAACGAAGACTTGGCGCGGTGCTAGTCGCCGTATCGAGGCCCCCAGGATGGTGAGGAAGGCCCCGAAATCCGTCGCGCTCCTGTTAGGGGAGAAGTAAACACCAAATAGCGTAACCTCTCCCCATTCCGCCGCGACATACCCATCGCCCCTGTCCTTGAGCAACAAAGGCGGGGAATGCCACGACGTGGAGGCGACGATTGCCACAGAGCCGTCACTGCTGCCCAGCCAATTGGGACGGTCAGGCACCACGTACGGCTCCGCGGCTACGGCTGCACCGATCAACCACTCCGCCATGGCTTGCAGGAAAACGTCCTGTGCCTCGGCGGCGTGGTTGAGGTTGGCCTGCAGGAGGTGGTAGGATTCGGGCGCCATTAGTGGGCCGTATCCATCACCTCCTCCACGCTGGCGGGCGATCGGGTCGCGCTAGGGACGGGAGCGGCCGGGGTCGTCGGGCCACTCCGTCCCTTTGGGGCCGAAGCCGGGGGTCTGCACTCCCTGCCCCCCATGCGGTGCTTGGAGGGCCTATTGCCCGCTGCACACGCGGGGCAGTGGGGAGTGGCGGCGCAGGATGCCGCCTTGTGCCCGGGTTGACCGCAGCGGAAGCAGAGATCGCTGCAGTCAAAGCAATTGGTGCATGTCGGCCGAGTGTGTCCGACCGCCATGCACTTGTAGCACCTCGCAGGCCGGGACTCCAGCACGGTCACCCGCGCCGAGCTCCAGCCCACGAGGAGCCTGCCTGAGCCGGCCAATTGCTTGGCCGACTCCACCGGGCACTGCACCCAGGCAGCACCGACGCCGCCCGGACCAGGGCGGATGGCGCCAATTCGGACGGTGTCCACGGGACACCCGGTTTTCGAGACGATGGCCTCCCGGATGTCATCCACCGTCACGGAGTCGTCCAGACCCGCGACGCGTAGTTCTGCGCACTTTACGGGTCTGGCGATTTTGACGCCACCCTCCTCTGCGAACAGACCCCTCAACTTGGCCGCCATGCTATCGGCCGTCTTGGCGCCCTCGGCCCCAGGGAACTCGAGAATCCGTGCCCCTGTCCGGGCCTTGCGGGTCCTGGCTTCAACGCCTCCTAAATCGGAGACGTCAAGCTCCCGCCGGGCGCGACGTAAGACGGCCTCATAGCTGAGGCCGTTTTCGGCCGCCTCAGGCAGCACGGTGATCACCACCGCGGCTGACTTTGGCGGCCGGAGCCTCCTGCGCGACCTCTTATTTGCGGCTCCTGCTTTGGGAGCGGAGGCTTTGGCGGCACTTTTGGCCTCCGCTCTCCTCTTCTGGCCGCGACTTTTTCGGCTGCGCTCGGCTGTCTGCCAACCTTCTTCAGGTGCATCGGAGGGGCCGGGCACAGCAGTCACGGCCGCGGCTGCGTTGGCTGCTTCCGGCGGTGCCGGCAGCGGCTGAGGTCCGGCCTGAGCAGGAGCCGGTGCCACCTTCTTCCTCGCGGCGGTCCCTTTGGACTTCGGTCCAGCAACGGCCGCAGCGTAGCTCCCTACGCGCCCGCCCTGGCAGGGTAGCGCATCAGGGGCTGACACCGCGGCCTTGGGCCTGTCCGCAGCAAGCGGCGGCCGAAGACGGGGCTCCGGAGGCAGTCTTGACTCCAGAGCCGCCATGCGCGCGTCGAGCATTCTGCCCACAACATCCACTATGGCGCGCATGGTCTGATCCGGCACGCCGTTCACTGCGGGCAGCGGGACCGCTTCTGCCGGCTGGGCCCTCTGGGGACTCGCCGCAGTGCGAGTTGGCGCAACGGGGACAGTGGGGGCGGCGGCAGGGCCGGCGCTTGTCGGCGGCGCAGTCCTCGCCAGTTGTGCGACCTGGCGCCGCAAGTCGGCCATTTGCTTGGCCAACTCGCGGTTCGCCTTCTGCACCGCCGACAGTTCTTTGTGTAAGGCCTTGTTTTTCTCCTGCAGGCCTGAAACCTCACCAGAAAGGCGGGCGTTTTCGGCCTGCAGGGTGGCCACATTGGCAGCTGGGGGATCGCCACCCACAGCGGGCTCAGCAGCCGCCGTTTCGGTGGGAGGGATGTCCGCCAACACCCTCATCATTCTTTCGGCAGCCGCCTCATTTGCCCGTTTATGGGCCTCAGTCCCCCGCGCCGTGCCGATCGGCGATGGAGTCGCCGACCTTGCCGCTACTACCGCGCCGCCTCGCCCGCCCCGCCCCCTGCGAGAGGTCGGGACTTTGGGAGGAGGCATGATGGTGCTACTCCCCTCGGAGGATCCCGAGCTGCCACCCTCGTTCAGGGGGCGCTTCCGCACCTGCGAGAGGAGGACCTCCTCCCTGACCGCTAGGGCCGCCGTCAAGGCCGACGCTGGGGACTGACTGGCGATCTCTGCAGCTGATGTGCTGCCGCCCTCAGTGTCCGACGGCTCTGCGGTAGTGCTGCCGTCCTCGTCAGCAGTCGGAGCGGCTGCAGCGGCCTCCCTAGCCAGCCGCTCCTGCCTGGCCAACTCGCGCCTCTTGACACTCGTGGCCTTCCCCGTCCCCATATTCTTCCGCTTTTTTCTCTTCTTGGGGGCTTCGAGTGTCGCCGGCCCCTTGCCTAATCTTGTGGCCTCAAGTGCCGGACCAGCAGCCGAGCTGCAGTCGGACGAGGCCACTCCTTCCTCTGTGCCAGTTTTTCTGTAGCTTGGCAAGGCTTTTAGGTGGGAACCAATCGAATTCCGGTTCTCCGTGGTGGTGTTTTTGGGCGTCTCACCCCTCCTATCTTCATCTGTGTTAATTGAACATGAATCCATCAAGTTCCCACGAGCATGGGAGAAATAACGGTCGACCCGGGCAGAGATCCCGATACCCGGGCAAGCGTACATTTGTATCCCAACACAGGGGGTCCGCAGGTACCCTGGCTGGGGGCGCGCTAACGACTGAACAACCCATCAGCCATGCATCCTCTCGCCGCGCGCCAGAACTTAGGATTCTGGGTGATTGTTTTATAGAGGTTTTCTTCCTCGCGGTCCAGGCGGTTAAGCCAAGACCCTCGCTCCTGAATCTAGACCTCAAGACAAATGTCCCGAAGCAAGAATCAGGTCTACGATTTGTCGCGGTTGGCAAATGCCTGCCCAGTCCTCAAATGAATGAGTGACTGGACCCGTCGAATTTTCGCATCCAATACCCTCTACAATTAGAGGGCATGGAGCGAATTTGGGGCATCCCACAAACTGGGCCCCCCCTCGGGCCAGATATTTGCCACGAGCGACAATTCCAGAGAGCAGTCCAAGAAATTGTCGCTCGTGCCCAGGGTACACCACGCGGAGGTTTCTGGCGTAGTACCCCAAAAATCGCTTGACTGGAGTTCGTTCTTGACGAGCCTGACGATGAGATTACGGTTGCATACACAGCCCGCGAGTTCATAACAAATAAAAACTACAGTTTCGTCCTTGTCACCGAGAGGCGAAACACCTAACGTGGAAACATCCAGATCTTGATCAGTAACGCTTCAAGTCGAAGTTTCTACCCTCAGGAGGTGCCATTGAATCCGATTACTTAAATGTTTTGGGTTGAGAGCCGTCTGCACTAGTCCGCATAAGGGTATGACAGCCATTTGAAGCTAGCATCCTTAATAAAAAAAAAAGTGAATAGCTATTACGAGTAGACGAAAACTTTAGGTTATAAGTAATTATAGAGATGGGACGTGTAAACAATTGTATATATTTCACTTGTTTGATTTTATTTTACCTGTCTTAATAATTTTGGTCCCTAATTGGTATTTTTACACCAACGAAAACCAAGCAATATTGATTTTGATTACACTACTACTACTACACAGCATTACCTGCAATGATAATAGAATGTATATTTAATTAGCAATTATATTTGCTTATTCTTCTTATTCTCAAATCACTACTGAGGCAAGCCTCTTCTACACAGAAAATTGGTAATAATAAATATAAATTGTTTTTTTTTAATAAATAATTTTTTATTGTTTCGATGTTTTAATAGTGTGTGTATGTGACTCATAATTACACGGGGTCTAGTATGAAGAGAAAAAAATATTATTATTAAGTTATTTGCCCAGTATTTCACAACAGAAAGCAGGAAATCTGGAAAGAAAATACCTAAATCGGTTTTTAATCTAAAAAGTTAAACTCAACCATTAAAAAAAATACAGCCAAATTGAAACGTTTCCTGTTTAGTAGTAAGTGAAAACAGTAACAAATTACCATTCAAAATATTTTCAAGGGTTTCGAATCGGTAATCATGCTCAAATTATAATTATGTATAAATAATCACGAAATTATGGCACAACATAAATTCTCCTTTTTTCCAATTAAGAGGCAATGAGAAGAAAATTAATAATTATGATGACTGCAATAAACATTTCCACATGTAAATATTTATACTTTTCCAGTTTCGTTTTTTATTTTTAAAGGAAAAATTTCTATAGGCTGATATGAATGGGTTTTTTTTTGGGGGGTGGGTTGCGGTCGGCGCGCTCCTCGCACCGTCCGGGGCGACAGAGGGGCGTAAGCACGCACACCCGCAACCCACCCACGTGCACGTCGCCTTCGTCGTTGGGCCGACCACCGGAGCAGGGTTACTTGTCATCAGTGGTCGGCCTGACGGAATACTCCTTATTTGGGGTACCCTCCCATCGCCCGACGTCCCCGCCTCGGGGAGGACGTCGGTCTTTCCTCACGCGGTCGGCCCCTCGGCGGGTGACGGACTAATTCCCCGATTACGTCACCCGCGGCCTCGGCTAGGGCAGCATGAGGCGCAAGTACTCGCGCCTACGCCGCCCCAGTCGCCGGCGGTGGATCGCCTCATCGAAGCTGCACTCCTCACGCAGGCAATCCGCCGCCTCCTTCTGCGAGATCACTGCCTCGCAGAAGGCTGAGACCGCGTCCCACTTCCTGACGCTGCCTACCATCGCCCTGGCGATAGTCGGCAGCCGATATGAATGGGTGGTAAATTCATGTAAGTCGTCGCTTTTTATTTAAGATCAAGCAATACATTTGAATATCCAAAGCTACTAATTGTTTGTGTTTCTGTCATCAGTCCTTATGACTGCTTTGTGTTCTGTTTTTTTTCTTATTTGACAGTGGTGGCAGTTGAGTAAGTGGGCCATGAGATTGTAAGAGGTAATTGCTCTAATGGACCTTGGCGGTAATAGGCCCTCAACCTTAACGTTTTATCCTACTATATCGTTTTCCCCTTTGAGTTGCAGAGATCAGACGAGTTACTTCGTGGAAAATGATATTTAATAACTGTTTATTCCAAAATGCTGACCCAAAGCATTGAGGGATTATTATAACTTTGTTTCTTCGACGCTTTTGTTTTTGATTGGCCATGGTAAGGATTTCTCTGTGAGATAGAATCCGAAAAATGAAGATCTATAGAACGGATGTAACCGACATAGTACGAAAAATTAGCACGCTAAATTGGCAATGGGCCGACCACATCCCTCGACGAACGTTTAACCGCTGGGGAAGAAAGGTTCTTGGGTGGCGACCAGGTATCGGACGGTAAAAGTTGGTGAGTATCGTTGGATGTAAGGGGCACAGGACTACACTTTGTAACGAAGCATGAGGAATGTTCGAGGCAGGCCAAGTCCAGCGATAGGCCGAATGATGATAATGACGGTCTGCTCTCAACCTGTCTGAATCGTCCAAGAAAAAAGAAGACGAGCATGCAGAATGCAGCCCCTCAACTTATCGTTTTATCGTTTCCATGAGTCTTTCAAATACCTTCTCCTATCGACGTTTGTTGTTCAGGAATCTTTCTTATGCGGTTTTGCAGTCATTCACAACGACATTGGTGGCAAAAACTAGAAAAAGAAAAACACGAAGAAACAGAAGAAGAAGAAATATATTGATTTCTGATGTTTCTGCGAGAATTACACATTGTAAATAAAACTTCTTTATGGATTTTATCGCGTCTGTATTTGATTGCCCGACGTTTCGAACACTTTACAGCGTTCATGGTCACCGGTGGAGTCCATCCGTAGTTTTATTTACGAAATATATTGAGTTTAATAATATGAAGATTCAAAATCGCATTACATATCAATGACGATTACAGCCACATTGAGTCACTTTATGCATGTGTAAATAGTAAACTTGTCAACAGTGTAGCTACAATATTTTCTTTCAGTTTCAATATTATTGTACTACGCTTTACTTATTTTCGCGTCCGCCAATAAAACATGTTAATGATACTTGCTACCAATGCTTTGTTATATAACAAAGTTCCATAGCGTTTGTACAAACGCTTACATTGTATAAGATCATGAAAAGTTGACAGTTTTTATAGTTGGGCTTTGGCTACCAAGGTGATAACATTTTACGATCTTTAAAGGTCTTAATTAATGTGAAAAGCGGCTTGTCCAGGAATTGTTCAGGAGTATATACGATTTATTTATTAATAAACAAAACATACAACTTCTAAAATATGTATTACAACATTAAATGTGCGAAATAATAGCCAAGACAGTCACCATTTATGAATAAATAAATTAATTATATTCACAAATAAATGAATTATATACAAATCAAGATATACCATTACTAGCTGACCGACCAGATGATGTTTTAGTCAAATTAAGAAAAAAAAGGAATTCTCTTTAAAACCCATCGCGCATGATGACGGAGTAAGAATACAATTCATCACTCCTTATTGCCCGTGGGTAAAAATAAGGAATATAAAATGCAGCTAACCTCTATCTAAAAGAAGGAAAACAGAAAATAAAGCCCTATATTGTCCCGCTCACTGAAATTTTATAAGGCTTTATTTGGCACCCATTTAGATTCTGTCTTTTATCGATAAAGTCGATAACCAACCATAATCTGTACTAATATTATAAAGTGGAAAGATTTGTTTGTTTGTTTGTATTGAATAGGCTCCAAAACTACTGGACTGATTTCAAAAATTCTTTCACCAATGAAAAGCTATAATCAAGGGGGGAATCAGGGAGTAATATAGGCTATATTTTATTCCGGTATTCCCACGGGAACGGGAACTACGCGGGTAAGACGACTGAAACCGAAGCAAAGCGAAGGCAGGTTGCTAGTAAAACACAAATTTGGGAATTTCCACATTTATGTTTTTGATGGGATGTATATATTCTTTTAGAGAAGCTTTATCCTCAAAAAGCTTAAATAAAAAAAAGTGCATGTACGCACGTAAAAAGTTATACTTCCTTGGCGTAACAAGATAAAAATCTTTTTAAAAATTTATCCTTCGCGTTATCCTACGTTTGTAGAAAAAACGTTATTAATATTAGAAAATAAGGTATTTAATGCATTGAAAGTTTTATTATAACGTATTATCTAGTTCACATTTGTGACGCTGTGCGTGAGCATAGTAAAAAATGTTGAGTAGATAATTTCAGGGAGTCAGTTTTTTCTGGCAGTGTGCGTGCGCATCGTGAAAATATTTTCTCAACATTATTCCTTACCGCGCCAAAAGAAATACAACTTCAAAAATAAATTTGAATGTAATTACCCTACTAAATGTACACGTGATCAATTCTGTAACAACTAAATTACGTTTGCGATCTAATACGTCTCAGTTTTCCCAACATAGCTGTATACAAACCGGTTGTGGCGTAAACGGTAGCAGGTAACGCGAGTGGGAAATAAGCCAGCTTACATGCAGCGTCGCTTACAACCTCCCCGGGGGCATATGTACTAACAATTTGGGGATGTGACGTGTTTCACATATTAATTGTTAAACCATCGATGTTTTCAACGAATGATTTCTGATGTTTACGCGAATATTACACATCTATATATATAAAAATGAATCCCTGTTTTCCTTGGTCACGCCATTACGCGTGAACGGCTGGACCAATTTCATTAATTCTTTTTTTGTTGTATTTGTTATTGTCAGGAGAAGGTTCTTATGAAAGAAAAAATAAGAAAATTGACCAGAAAATTAGAAAATTTAAGAATACTTAATCATCATATAAAATTATTTCTAATCTAACCGCTTTGGACAATATAAACTTTTTTAATGTAACCTTATGACGTTTAAATATCGTCAAAGAGGATGTAAAAAAACTGAAAATTGTTTAAAACAGATGCTTCGGTTGGAGTTATTTTATTAATAAAATACATGTAAAATAATTAATTCATTATTTCTTACAGAAATGATGTAAGAAAACTGAATTTCTTAGTGCACATCAGGGTAGGTAAGTTCAGAGCCATCACGCCTAATATAAAAAGTCAATTTAATATGGAGTTTTGGTAATTAAGATACATGTTACTAATATAACAAGTGATATAGTTATTAAGAAGAATAAAATAGTTTTCTTTAATATACAGTTGAATTTTCGTTTTTGAAAATGCCAACAATTACACGTACAAACTTAAGTTGTAAGTATTGGGTCAATGAACGTTGTATGCCAATATTGCAAGGCATTTAAGTTTAAAAATTAAGGTCCTGGATTATGTTGCGCGAGCGCAATTAACGCCATTGGTACCGCCGTCAGAGCCATTACATTCATTGGTTTCATACGCATAAGGAAAAAAATAAGTATGTTGTATATAGGAATTAGAATAATAAACATTTTTTTTAATTCAATTCGAATTCAATATTCATAGTTAAGACATGACAACGTTTGTCGGGTCAGCTAGTTTTAAATAAAACTACTTTACGGATTTTATCGCGTTTGTATTTGATTTTTGATTGCCCGACGTTTCGAACACTTTGCAGCGTTCATGGTTACGGGCGGACTAAGATGTCTCACGTCCAACAAGTCATCGTTATTGCAGAAAATTTATAATTATCTATCCGATACAGAAATTAGTTATTAAATATTGACCCACATTTTGAAACAAATTTATTGCTAGTGAAAGAAGAAAATGATTCAATATGAAAAAATTATATTGTTTATGGTTAGTAATTATTTAACATTAAAATTAATAGTAATCAAATACAAACGCGATAAAATCCGTAAAGTAGTTTTATTTAAAATTTCTCAACTAACTTCAAAAAAGGAGGATTTTCGACTGTATTTTTTTATGTTTGAACTTTCGAATGGGTGAATTTGATGATTCACTTTTTAAAAGCACATAAATGAATGGGTATTATGTTAAATGAATGAGTTAAATGAGTGGTTCTATTTCCAGTTTTTCTTATGTTGCAAAGATATTTTCAGCTAATAATATGGCTTATATGTCTCTATACCAATCCATCTGACTAGTGTGGTAATTTTTCTCCAATTATGGAGGTGCCTTGATACCAACAGTGGTGATACATATAATGTGATATAAATATCTCTTAAAGAGGTGGTAATGAGTTGTATTCCCATTCCGTTAACTATATCCGTTACTAACATAAATACTAGTGTTTTTAATAGATTTAAAAACATCGATATCGTGTTTATCAATTAGAGCATCTCTATTAAACAATGTTGTGGTCTCTTGAGAATGTAGGTTTGCCGAAGTTTAAATATTATATTTAAATCTAATAATAGCACATCGAAAACACGATCGGGTTGCCAGATTAATCGACCGGGAAACACGCTAAGGTAAACCTTTATTTATAAACTCGTTGGTCATAAATTTTATGTCGAATTTGCATGCGAGCGTGAAGCATTGTCCGATCGGAAATATTTTAACAGTTCACCATCATTTTTTTTATCCCTTGGTCTAATAAAAGAGGAATAAAGGATATGATATTCAGATAATATTTATGTAAGAGAGGGAAAATACAACAGAAGAGAAAAACCTGATACCAACATGTCTGACCAGCGCGGTATCGTCGTCGTCTCAGCTCATAAAACGTCCCACTGCTGGGCACGAGCCTCCTCTACAATAGGAGGGTAATTGACCTACCATGCTGGTTAGACATGTTGGTTTTTTTTTTGGGGTGGCCTACGATCGGCGCACTCCTCGCACCACTCCGTCCGGGGCGACAGAGGGCCGTAAGCACGCACACTCGCAACCCACCCGAACACCACGTCACCTTCGTCGTTGGACCGACCACAGGAGCAGGGTTACTTGTCGTCAGTGGTTGGTCCGACGGAATACCCTGAGGAGTACTCTCCTATCGGGGGAGGACGTCGGTCTTTCCTCGCGCGGTCGGCCTCTCGGCGGGTGACGGGCTAATTCCCCGGTCACGTCACCCGCGGACATGTTGGTATAGGATTTAATTTTGAGTTTCCCTTCTCTTGCACAGAAGCATATATATCCCTTAGTAGTCTTTTACGACATCCAAAGGCAAGGATAGACAGTGGTGAATTGTATTCTTACTCCATTACCACATAAATTAGCGCGTTATAATAGAACAATTTCTCCCAAAAGTGGGACTTATTTTGGCTGAAATGATGTATAAAAAAATGAGTTCATATAATGTGGTAAATAAAACTTCTTTACGAATTCTATCGCGTTTGTATTAGATATTTGATTGCCTGACGTTTTAAACACTTTACAACATCCATGGATAGACTAAGATGTCTCATGTTGGACGTAGACGTGAGACATTTTAGTCACGTTTAGTCCACCCATCATTCAAATACAAACGCGATAAAATCCGTAAAGTAGTTTTATTTACAATGTGTAATACTTACGTAAACATCAGAAATCATTATATAATGTGTTCAAACATAATTTATCACATAATTCTCAAGAAGATTTCTATGTACGATTTAAACACATTAAATGAGTATTTAAGAAAACTTTGTTACCAGATTGATTTTACTAGTTACAATTTTTATAATTATTATTGAAATGAAACTTCTAATGCGACTTCCAACAAGGCTGCGTTAAACGTTTAACGCTACCGGAATAGAAAGAGACAGAGCGAGAGTGAATGCGTGGCATTCGAACGCATGTGCGTAGTATACCTGTTATAGCCCGTACACATGTTGGCCGAGCCTAGGCCAACGCGAGCGTCGGCAAATAGGTACAAGGCGAGTGCTAGCGTCCACACGTTGGCCAAGTGCGGCGAACGCCAACTCGAGTGGCCAACGTAGACGAGTAACGTGGCCTCGGTCAGTGTTCATTGTGCACTGAAACACTACGGACGTTGAAATAACGTTGCTGCAGCTTCGACTATTTATTTAATGAGCGTATATAACTATTATCTCAGTGTATACCGCAGTAAAGTGGAGAAAAAAGAAGGTGGTTGATACTGAGTATTCACAGAAATAGAACAATGTACGATATATCCGTGTAGTGACGGAGTAAGAAAAAAATTCACCAGTCCCTATCTTGTCTGTGAATGTCGTAAAAGACGACTAAGGGATATAATACATAATAAGCATATAACATCTATGCAAGAGAAGGAAACCTCGAAATAAAACCCTATACCAACCTATCTGACTAGCATGGAATACTAAGGTCAGTTTCCCTCCTATTGTGGAGGAGGTTCAAGCCCAACAGTAGGACGTATATGAGCTAAAATGATGATGAATGATGAGGATACTTTTTGATACTCTAGGTAACATATTAGGTGACTTGGATCTAATTATTTACGTCGCATATCTAGAAGTAATGATGTAAATTTGAAAATATAATAATTTATATTAAATGACAATATCACATTAATCACGTCTAACCGCGATGGATGTCAACCGTGTAATGACGAGTGGGCCAACGTGTGGACGGCATTGGCCGAGCGCAGACGAGTGGCTTTAATTTGTGCACAAAAACCGACACCGAGGCGAAGTGAGGCAAGTGATTACGAGCGACGGCGAGTGAAGACAAATCAGCTGTCCACACGATGGCGCTTGTATTCACTCGGCCAACTAGGCGAGCGACGGCGAGCGTTGGCCAACTAAGGCAAATCGGGTGTACACACGTTGGCGTCCGCCATCGCTCGCCTGCACTCGGCCAACATGTGGACGCCCTATTACAGGTCAGCGCGAGCGTTAGCAATAAGTAGCGTCCAATATTATTTCTATATTTTTTTTATTAAAGAAGTTTCACTTCTGACATGCGTTTTTTGTACGCACGCTCTTTTTTCTCATGTAAGTGACCTGCTATTTATGAAAATAAATTCTTTTAAACCAAAACATCTAATATTTATTTATATTTATATACAAAACCGACATAGCAAGAAGAATTAGCACGCTGAAGTGGCAACGGACGAGCCACATCGTTCGACGTACTGACAAGCGCTGGGGAAGAAAGGACGACGTAGTGTAGGACGGAGCATCCACTACTAGGTAGACCTAGACCTGGTAAAAGTTACTAGGCGTCTTACACACGACGTTGGCACAGAAACCGTGAGTTCATAGATTTATATAGATTAATATTTATAAGAGCTGAGTATGGCAGAAGAAGCACGAAAGTAGAATAAATGCTGTGGAAATGAGAACGCTGAAGAGCATGATTGGTGTGAAATTGAGTGATAGAATTAAAAACACAGTGATTAGGGAACGTTTTGGAATGAATGTAGATGTAGTGACAAGGATTGGGAAAGATATATTAAGTTGGTTCGGCCATGTAGAGAGAATGAATGAAAGGAGACTAACAAGGAGAATTTATAAGGCGAATGTGAACGGAAGTGTTGGAAGGGGAAGACTGAGGCGGACGTTCCACAATCAAATCGGGGACGTTCTTAAGAAAGGCCAGGTTAGGAGTACCCTGAACCGAAGAACATGTATGAGGAGATTAATGAATGTGGAGGAGGCGAAAGTGGTATGTCAAGATCGTAGCAAGTGGAAGGAAGTGGTCTCTGCCTACCCCTATGAGAAAGAGGCGTGAGGATATGTATGTATGTAATATTTATAAGAATTTAGTAAAGAAATGAATATATTTCAAAGCAATATCATCTCCGTGGTGATTTTATTTTGTCATTAATATTGATTTATTCACCCCATAGTATCGTTTCACAATTTCGATCAATGTCATACTTTGCAATTTATTTATTCCCTCCAATCGCATAGACAAGGAAGGATAGAGTCGAACGGTAATAATTTATAGTGAAATAAAAATATTTTTAGAGTAAGTAATTGAAAAAACAATCGTTCGTTGATGAGAAGAGAGTAAAATGTTCTTCTTAGTTATCCATGGGAAATTTATCCGACTAGGCTATCACTGGAATGGGGAACAGCATTCTCTTCGGATATTTATAGCACCACCTGTAATCGATAATAGGCCAGCCAAACATGGCGATTATGCAATTTTTTTACGTTTAAAATTGATAGAACCACGTATGTTTTTTTTTTTTGGGGGTGGGTTACGCTCGGCGCACTCCTCGCACCACTCCATCCGGGGCGACAGAGGGGCGTAAGCACGCACACCCGTAACCCACCCGCGACACGTCGCCTTCGTCGTTGGACTGACCACCGGAGCAGGGTGACTTGACGTCAGTGGTCGGCCCTACAGAATATCCTGAGGGAGTACCCTCTTCCTTCGACGTCCCCTACTGGGACGCCGGTCGCCGTCGCGAGGTTAACCTCTTCGCGGGTGCCCGGACTAAATCCTCGGTCCGGTCACCCGCAGCCTCTGCTAGGGCGGCATCAGACGAAGGTACTCGCGCCTGCGCCGCCCCAGTCGTCGGCGGAGGACCGTGTCGGCGTGGAATCTTTCCTCCCGCACACGGTCCGCCGTCTCCTTCCGCGAGATGACAGGCTCGCAGAAGGCGGCAACGGCGTCCCAGTTCCTGACGCTGGCGACCATCTCCCTAGCGATGGCCGGCAGCGTCAGTTCGGCACCGATGATCGCGACTAGTTCACGGCGCTCCTCCTTCCACGCGGCACACACCTCAAGTGTATGCTGCACCGTGTCCTCGTCGTAATCGCATTGGTGGCAGGACGGTGTGCTCTTCCTCCTCACGACCGTGTGCAGGTATTTGGCGAAGCATCCATGCCCCGTCAACACCTGCACCAGTCGGAAGGAAAGCACCTCGTGCCACCGCTCCAGCCACTGCATCAGCACCAGCCAGAAGGCCTCGACGATCCTCACACCGAACCGAGGCCTCTCCAGCCGGACTGCTCAACGGGCAATGACGTCTCGGCGGGCGTCGACGCGCCAGGCGGTGAGCTCACTCAATGAAACCACACCGCCCTCCGCTCGCACCCCCGTCACCCGCCGATACAATACGGCGAGCATTTCCGTCGCCAGGTCCCACGGGGGAGTTCCGGCCAATAGGCATGCTGCCTCGGCCGCCACCGTGCGGTAACCGCGTATCGGCCTGATCGCCACGGCCCTCTGCGGATGCCGCAAAAGAGCCTTAAGGCGGACGGTCAGGGACCTCGCCCACACCGGTGCGACGTACAAGGCCATCGACCGGACCACCCCCGCGTACAGTCGTCGACATGTAGCGCCGGGTCCGCCCACGTTTCGCACGAGCCAGAACCACGTAGGTGAGTTTTCTTGCACTTGTTGTAGCAATTTGCTTCTGTACTTATTTCAGTGAGCTAGAAAATAGAAACTCAACTTACCATGGATCGCTCGATTGGTATTGGCAGATCGTCACCTGGCGGTGCTTCTGTTAAAGTGACTTATGAGAGGATGTTTTTACTTCTTGTTGCTAAAGGCAGTAAAAAAGAGAACATTTACTGTTTTGTCATGAAGACTGCCGAAAGAAGTGAAAGCTTAAAATTACGAACAAACAATTGCTATGTTTAGATATTCAAATTAATTGTTTTACCTTAAATAAACATTTGTAAAATAAATCTTTTACATTGATCTCGTTTCAACATCTATCGGCACAGATATATTGACGTTGACATAGCTACAGATATAGTTAATTTATAAAGTGAATATGTAGATCGCGACTTACGTGAATACTATGAAATGAATATAGAAAAAAGGGAATATAGATCAAAAGTATAAATACACTCATTTGCAAAAAAAACGGGCACCTAAGCAATGAACCATTTCAAATGTTAATATTTCTTTGTTTGATAATTATAGGTAGTTTTATCCACACAATTTGCTAAATTAATAAGAAAATAATCGTTTTCATCAGTATTTCATAAAATTTAGATACAATTTATGGGAAATAATGCTAAACCTCGCTAGTAGTGTATATTCGCTAGTAGTGCATATGCTCATGAAGTAAAAATAAAAAAGTTTTTTTGTTTGTTTTTCTTTAATAAAGTAAAAGCAGATAAATGTTTAGTATCGAGTGTGACCCCCTCTAGCTAAAATCACAGCTTGAATTCGTCTGGGCATGCTAGCGAGTATATCCCGGATACTTGCTTGCGGAATACGTTCCCACTCCGCAGTAATCACATTCTTCAGCTCTCTGATGGTCTGCGGAGCCGGGTGTACTGATCTCACACGCCGTTTCAGAACGTCCCAGACATGCTCTATGGGATTGAGGTCGGGACTTCGAGCTGGCCAATCCAAACGACGAATGCCGACCTCTTGCACATACGCATTAACATCGCGGGATCGGTGGGCGCGAGCATTGTCGTCCATAAAAATCGAGTCTTCACCTAGAGCGGCCAATGCGGGTTGTGCATGAGAAATTAGAACTTCCGTTATGTATCGATGCCCAGTCAGTGAGCCGTTTTCAATGAAGACTAACTCTGTACGATCCATTGAATTTATTCCTGCCCAAAACATAACAGAGCCCCCACCATAAGGTGTGATTTCTTCGAAACATGCCTCTGCAAAGCGTTCTCCTTGTCTTCTTAGCACTCGCCGACGTCGATCTTCACCGAACAGAGATATCCTGGCTTCATCAGAGAACAAAACCCTATTCCAATCGTCTTGAGTCCATGATTCACAATTTCTAGCGAACCTAAGCCTGTGAACTCTGTGCTCACGGAGTAATTTGGGGCCGCGGGCCGGGCGGTGACTGCGTATATTGGCAGCGAGAAGCCTCCTCCTGACCGTCCATAGACTAATATGCACATTTCTTACTTCTTGGAGGTTGTTCTTAAGATCCACATACGAAGATTTGCGATTTCTCAATGCGCGACTCACAAGAAAACGATCATCCCGTGGTTGGGTACATGGTTTTCTTCCAGAACCAGGCCTTCTCTCGACGGAACCAGTCTCCTGATATCGCTGCCAGGTCCTTTGGACTGTCGAGCGACTAACATTTAGCCTCCTAGCCACGAAACATTGGCTGCAACCCTCTTCAAGCAGCGCGATAATTTTGGTAGCTTTTACCACTTTATCTACCATTTTTGATACAGCCAAACAGCATTAAATAAAGCTTTGACAGTCAAGGATATGAAATTAATCGATAAAAATTGAATAAAAGTTATGAAAGTCGATGTTAACTTCTGGAACTTCGCGCCAAAAATGTAGGATAAAAAGGGGTTTTCTGTAAAAATGAACATCAAATGAAAAATTGAATTTAGAACGTACTTTTTTAAATACCACAGCATTTTTAAAACCGGCCAGTAACGTGTACAAACGATTGAAACCTTTTTGGTATTGTATCTTTTTAAATATGAATGAAAATCAAAACCGCCCGTTTTTTTTGCAAATGAGTTTATTAAATTTGGAACGCACCAGACGTTGAAATCTGCTTGCAGAATATTATGTAATACCTGCCGGTCAAGTTCGAGTCCAACTCTAGTACGAAAGTCTCCGTATAACATACAAATTTTACGCTACCTTTATACATTTTAAACATCACAATCCTGCTCCTATAAATGCTTTGGATTGACCATTATTCTATTTTAATCGTATATAATCATTGCAAAAGTTTTGGTAACAGTTTTATGACCGTCCACCCGCCTGTTATCAACCCTCCTTGCGAATGCAATTTTTGACTAAACGGAACAAGAAATAGTAGAAGAAGCGGATGTAAAGCTGTTCTTAAAAGGCCCACGTAATAGTCACCCACTTTTTTTAATTGGACTAGGGGTATTAGGTGTGCAGGGGCGATGGTAGCGGAGGACGCGTTTGCCTAGTGTGATGCCATTTGACGAGTTTGGCTGGGCCTTTTTTTACTGTTCTGCTCCTTTTTCTGAAGCACTCTTCTTTCGGGAAAGAGGATTTAAATTTATTTTTCCTTGTTCCGAGGAACTCACTTTGGAGTAGGCCTCAGTGACCACTGCTTGGGTGGCAATAGCTTCAAGGGAGGAACAGTCTTAATGATACCAAGGATTGGTGACATGGGAGATCTCATGAGGTTTAGTGATACTAAAGGCATCCCCAGAACCCACAACACGCAAACACCTTCAGATATTTGGGCTGCCGGGTCTTTTGCTCAACAACAAATTGCTATTACTTAAACATCGATTTTCTCTGAGAATGTGGTACTACCACGGATGGACTCGGGGCTGTACACAGGATGGTCCTACCACCTATAAATTTAAAAATTTTGGTGAAATGCAGACAGAATTTCTGATTAAAAATACGCGTAACTAAATGAATGCGTTGCTATGAATGTAACTGAAGCGAGAGAGTGGTTTTGGGTATTCAGGAGCTTGACTAGTGCAAAATTGCGCTATCATGCATTTATCTCTCAAGTAAACAGG
This sequence comes from Lymantria dispar, assembly GCA_032191425.1. Taxonomy (NCBI): domain Eukaryota; kingdom Metazoa; phylum Arthropoda; class Insecta; order Lepidoptera; family Erebidae; genus Lymantria; species Lymantria dispar. Next base: position 8,285,437 of record CM063452.1, on the reverse strand, counting down.
CGTGATTCTATAGTAATACAATATGAAAGATAAGTCCAGACTGAGACCACAAAGAATGAGGAATGCTGTTGATTTAATTAAAAATAGCATAATCGCATTGACGGATCATTATTCAAAAATAAATCCCAATACAGACTGAGACTTCTTTATTGTCAAAACAACCCCGTCGCCAAGTGGAACTCTTTTCCTATGCAAATACGTCATTAGGCTTTCAACGATAACAATTTGCTCCGACGACGAATTTTAATGCATGGTAATGTCGTTCGATAAACGTAGCGATGTTCTCGTTTAAATCTTTATCGAATATTGTAGCACTGTTTACTTCTGAAATTAAATGGAATTTTATTATTGACTAGGTTTTATTGGATGGTTTTACCAAATGAATTCGTTTTGAAGGTTATTATTTTCAGAGATTTTAACATGAAAAATATTTAAAATCTTTTAGGCGAATAGTTTTAGGAAATTAAAGTTGACCATCTATCCACCCAGTCAGGGATTTTGCAAGGGTATATTTTGAGAAAGCTGTCTATCTGAAATCATTTCAAGCAATTTATTTTATTTTGTAATAATGTATTTAATAGTTTTGAAGCAAAAGAACTTCATATATTATTTATAGAATCTATATCTTAGCTCCGAAACCTTCCAAGTCCAAGGAAATCAACAGTCACAAGCTTCGATATACATATATATTTAATAACCCTTACATAGTTTAAATAGTTACCTTTAAATAGTTATTTTAGAAAAAAATATAAGTGTATCTATTCGAAACCAAAAGTGGTTTTTTTCTTCAGTTCATATTTATCCCACTATTTGGCACAAGCTTTCTCAATAATTGAATTGATCTATTCGTACTATACCACGCTAATCAGTTGCGATGGTATAGTTTCATTTCGATTTTTCCCCTTTTTTGCAGTGATTATGACGCTAGAAGTTGAATTGAATTATATTTTTACTCCAATACCACACGGAGAACAAGTTACTTAGTTTTAATTACGCTACAAATAATACAAGTCTTATTAGTGCGAGGTTGGGACCGCGAACAATGTCTTTGTTAGTATTCGTAAAGTCAATGTTCAGGGTTTTGAAATTTCTTGTGAATGACTCTGAATTCAATACAGGAATATATTTTCTTATGTCTTATATATTGGTTAGCAATAAACATCATCACTAAATATCTCTAACAGGACAGTTAGAGTTACTATTAACTGCCTTTTTGTTGGGGTAAGCTACGGTCTGGGCCCACAATACCCGTTCTGTCCAAGGTGACAAAAAGCAGAGCACGGCCGTACTGTATCGTATTCCCTCCTCATTGACATTGGCGCGCCCACTGGTACCAAATCCTTGACGTCCGAGGTCGGTCTGGCGAGTTACCTTTCTAGGTTTTATCCCTCTCCGATACCCGGGCATCGATATCACGCGGTCAGCCTTTCTGCGGGTGATGGACGATTCTCCGTTTCCCGGTCACCTATAGTCCCTGTCAATTTTAAACTGCCTAAAAATAATTAGGCAATTACTTCTCCTTTTGACAGGAGAAATTAAAGATGTAATTTGTAGACAATACCTATGTAAGATAAAGCAACTCGAATTGTAACTCTAACCCTTTCTTTTTTTATTTAGTTGATGGTCCATGGTCAGCGCTGCCGCCGCCCGACTCTGTCTGGGATGACGAAGGGGCGGCGCGCGGCTCCATGGCCCACTTGTAACCTCCTAACCCTAACCGATCAACTCGTCTGACCACTGTGATAGCATCATCATTATTTAGACTGTCATCGTTCACTGCTTTTCCGTGTGGTGACGGAGTAAGAAAACAAGTCACCACTCCCTATCTTGCCCGTGGATGTCGTACAAGACGACTAAGGGATATAAAATGCACATAAGATCTGTGCAAGAGAAGGAAAACTCGAAATGAAACCCTATACCAACATGTCTGACCTGCATGGTATAATAGCGGAAGGGATGTCGTACAACTCCATAAACTGCGTACACAAGCTCTCTCTCTCCTGAAGGCGACGCCCGGGGATTTCACCGGTGTGCAGTCGGTGAAGAATTATGTAATGACTCGTTGGCGCCAAAAAAGTACTGATCGTGATGAAAAACTGGTTTATTTGATATATATATATATTAACTATTGGTATAAGAGAACAACACAGGACAATTAATAGGACTAATTAATAACTATATATAGAGAATTACAATATAAAACAGAATACAATATAGCTTAAGGCTTATTTGACACCTAGTAGATTTCGAGAGAGTATCGAAAAGGGCGCGCAAATCTCGGTGCGTGAGCGCGGGAGCGCGCGGAAACCTCTCCCCGCGCGTCCAAATACCCCGCGCGCCAATCACCCCCGCGCGCACCAGCATAGCAACAATAGAATCCCTAATATTTACAATACATATTTTTATTTAATAATTCGCGTCGCTTACACTCTCCATTTGGAGAGATCACTAATAACAAGTATCTGATGAATTTCTTCTATATTAGAAGAGAAATTGAACTAATATACTACTAAAGAGAAGGGATACCATAAAGATTTCTTCTTCTTCTTAACTCCTGTACGTCTCTTTATTCGTATTTCGAGTTTTTCATCTCTTGCATTGATGTTATCTACATCCCTTTATCGCCTTTTATGACACCCATGGGTAAGTGATGCTGTGGCGAATTGTATTCTTCCTCCGTCACCTCACGTCACATACTATAACAAAAGGGTCGTTTAAACTATTACCTGAATAGGGTGTTAAAATCCATCCTTTCCGGGAATATTTCTTATGAGAAGACTCGAGTCGCTGCGGAATTGTTTCGGCTTGCAAAAGTTAATGAACACACTGAATTTTGATGAACACATTCAGACTGTTATTTTTGTAATTAAAACTTGAATATACAACTGCACATTATCAAAAGTTAGCCTTCAATTGTAAGATACTATATATTTTTCATTAACACATGTCTTTTTTCTAGAAAAACGATAAAAATTATGTATTTTATAAATAAAATATTGAACAAGATAATAATTATTTTATTGTAAGCGAAAATCCTTTGCAATAGAAGAATTATTACTTCCGTAATTACCTATAAAACCTTTCTTATGGTGACGGGACAAGAGTATAATTCACCACCCCGTGGGTGGTATCTTACCCGTGGGTGTCGTAAGAGACAATAGAAGGCAATAATATCCGAGCAAGATGTATGAAACTCTATACCAATACGTCTGACCAGTACAATATAATAGCTCAATATTCCTCCTATTACGGAGGATGCTTGAGCTAAGCAGTAGGATGAATATAGCCGAAATGATGATGATGATGATGAACGCATAATAATGACATAATTAACACCCAGACTCGGTAATGTGTACAAGGAGCTGTTCGTGCGATTCAAATTTACTACTTCATATCATGTAGACTCTTAAGATACAAATTACACCTAGACTCAGTATAAAAAACCATTCCGCTTATTCGGTATAAATCGCTATTAATGCATCGGAACAGTATTAATACTAGTAAGATTAGTTAGTTGGACTAGTTTAGCTTAGAACTAGCAAGAAAGATAGGCGATCTTTATATATATAACTAGCAACCCGCCCTCGCTTCGGTTTATGTTATGTTCGGTCTATGTTACTCCCTGATATTATAGCTTTCCATTGGTGAAAGAATTTTTGAAATTGGCTCGGTGGTTTAAGCGTGAAAGCGTTACAAACAAACAAACATCCTTACTTTCGCATTTATAATATTAGTATGGATTATAACCCGCCCTCGCCTCGCTTCTCTTTCGTCGTCTTACCGGCTTAGTTCCCGTTCCCGTGGTAATACCGGGATAAAATATAGCCTATGTTACTCCCTAATATTATAGCTTTCCCGCTTAGATCCCGTTCCTGTGGGAATACCGGGCTAAAATATAGCCTATGATACTCCCTAATATTATAGCTTTCCATTGGTGAATGAATGTTTGAAATCGATTCGGTGGTTTAAGCGTGAAAGCGTAACAAACAAACATACTTTCACATTTATAATATTAGTAAGGATTTCTTGTGTACGTGTGTATGTCACTGAACTCCTCCTAAAGACTGATGATGATGAAATTTTGTGTGTTTGAACATTCGAGAATGGTTTAGATTCGCAATTGGATCCGATAGGTGGCGCAGCTATCGATTTCAAGGAGAATTCCTTTTATTTTATTTGAACAGAACATCTGTTGGGTCAGCTAGTGTAGTATGTATTTATTGTCCGAGATAATATTGCTCACATAGCAACTTTGGTTTGCGTGCACTATAAGTGCAGCAACCTAATTAATACAAAGCAGTCGTAATTAATCTTCTGACGTACAAATGTGCCTATAATTAATAACATTACAAAAGGTACGACTCAGACATCTCCGTTGTATTCCAGCTCCATAGTGGTTTGATGTGAATGAACTATTTAAATTAATTGTAATAAATGATATTTTTCGTGTTGTAACGGAGTAAGAATACAATTCAAAGTAAGTGATAGTAAGAACGGAGTACACATTGAATTCTTCACCCGTCACTACACAACACCATAAATAGAAATCCCATAAACTCTCAAATATATATATGAGTATATATATAAAAATAAGTTAATAAAAATGGATTTTCAATATCACGGAGACACATTATTCTTACATTAATACCTTCAATAAGAATTCATGATGTGATAAAACTAGGATCAGGGTGAAGGGTGGCGGTTCAATACATAATCTATATTTTATGTGAAGGAGGGTAGCTTTACTTTAATAATTCTTTCATAGTCTTCACCCGAGCTTATACATTATCAATGTCTTTTTGAATTCAATATTCAATAATGATTTCTGACTTTTACGCGAGCGTTACGTAATATGTGGATTGCGAAGGCATTTTAATTATACAGACTTTGTTCGTTTAACTTTTTTTCATGTGGTGAAGGTGAATTCTATTCATCATCCTCGATCTTTTTTTATATTTTTGTTGCTGGCAACCGAGCAAATAGCATACCTGATGGCAAGTGATACTGCTGTTCATGGACCTTTACCTTTTCTTTATGGGTGGGCTATGGTAAGCGCACACGCGGTCCATTCCGTCCGGGGCGACTAAAGGACGGCAAGCAGGCCCATAACCCACCCGTACTCACGTCGCCTTCATCGTTGGGCCGACCACCGGAGCAGGGTGACTTGTCGTCAGTAGTCGGCCTGAATGGATCTTTACCCTACCGACGCTACCGAAGAAAGTGAAGGAAGTGTGAATGCATGCAATGAGGTTTGGTGATTCTAAAAGCGTCACCAAAACACACTACCTAAAAACACCCTAGGAAAATTGGGCTTCCGGCTCTCTCGCTCACCAAACGAAGTGCAGTAATGCATTGCTACTAGTGATACGTCGATTTTCTGCGAGAGTGTGGTACTATCCCGGATGGATCTATCCGCGGCTGTGGACAGACGTCTGTTAATAGTGTAGTTCTATCATATAGAAACCTCTTGCCCGTGGGTATCGTAAAAGATGACTAAGGGATACACTTTGCATATAACAATTATGCAAGCAAACCCGAAATAAAACCTTATCTATTTAATCTGTCTGTTTCATCAATCTGTTTAACCAGCGTTGGTCAATTGCCCTCTTATTATGGAAGAGGTTCGAGTCCAACAGTGTTCCCACTGTGCATATGAGCAGAAATGAGTGTATTAATTAAATTAATTAATTAAATGTTAATAACAAACAGAATACTTATGTGGGCTGCAGTAAAGATAGTTAAGTAATTAAAAATAAACATGTTCATAGAGAATCATTTTCTCCCTTTTCTGCTGGAATCGGAAATATGGGTATATAAATAGCTAGCTGTGGGCGACAGGAAATTTAATGAAATAAGGAAGATACGTAGCATGTCTAACAACTTAGTTTATCCGTGTCAATGAATGGTGAAAACTTTTTATAGCTTCGATATTGTTATAATAGCTTTTATTTACTAGTGTGTTAAAATTTGTAGAAATGTTTTTGTTTTCAATTCAGTATGGCGAATTTTGAATGCCTGACATGAAAATATAACATGTGAAGTGCTTGTTTAAACATCTAGATTATTCAACTTACCGCCGTCCAATGATGCACGTGGGCCTCCCTCATGTTCTACCACAAAGTACGATCCCGTATTTTCTACATTCAAGGAGACCGAGCATCTTTCATCAGGTTGTCAGTCCATCCAGTGGCGAGCGTTTTACACTGCATCGTCCGATATGTGGTCGCTACTCAAGAACAGTTCTTCCCCAGTGGTTGTCGGTTCGTTGAGCAATGTGGCCGGCCATTGCCAATTCAGCGTGCCAATTCCTTTTGGTATACCCGATATACACGTTCTTTTACGGATGTAGAAAAATGTAAAATACAATGCAATACATATATTGCATTTGCAATGTCTCTTGTATACTTTTTCATATTAAGCTTATAGGCTGTTAATATCTCGTCGCAATCATCGGTGCCGACCTGACGCTGCCGACATCATCGTCAGCGTCAGGAACTGGGACGCGGTCGCAGCCTTCTGCGATGCAGTAGTCTTGCGGAAGGAGGCGGCAGATCGCTTGCGCGAGGAGCGCAGCCTCGATGAGGCGATCCGCCGCCGGTGACTGGGGCGGCGTAGGCGCGAATACCTTCGCCTCATGCCGCCCTAGCCGAGGCCGCGGGTGACGTGACCGTTGAATTAGTCCATCACCCGCTGAGAGGCCAACCGCGTGAGGAAAGGCCGACGTCTTCCCCGAGGGGGGGACGTCGGTCGGTGGGAGGTTATCCCAAATAGGGGGTATTTCTTTTTTTTTTTATTGCAAACGGTGGCAAACGAGCAAACAGTACACCTAATGGTAAGTGTTGCTGCCGCTCATGGACCTTTACAAGGCCGTTGCCTACCGCGGAGAAAGCGAAGGGAGTATGAATGCGTGCATTGAGGCTTGGTGATACCAAGGGCACCACCAAAACCCTCCACACGCAATCACCCTCAGAAAGTTGGGCTTGGGTATTCCGTCGGGCCGACCACTGACGTCAAGTCACCCTGCTCCAGTGGTCGGCCCAACGACGAAGGCGACGTGCATCGCGGGTGGGTTGCGAGTGTGCCTGCTTACGCCCCTCTGTCACCCCGGACGAAGTGGTGCGAGGAGTGCGCGACCGCAACCCACCCCAAAAAAAAAAATAGGCTGTTAATATGTAGTTATATATATATATGTATATGTCAGTTCTAAAATCTAACCACTTTGTAACTCAACGGAAAGGAAAGGGCTAGTAAATACCTAATAAATTACCACGTATTTTAATTATAATATTCCGTGAATTAATGAAGCAACTTTAATCCAACCATTCTTTGTCTACCCATTGATAATTTGAAAGCGTTCGACGAACCATTCGGACATCAAATTCATTTGAATATCGACGTTTTTAGTTGATACGTACGTTTGTTAAATCAGCGAATTTGGTTAAATTGGAAGTTGGATTTTAGTCGTTATCCATGTTGAAATAATCGGCAGCTAAATTCTATATCAAAACTGCTAAATTTGTGATTTTGATTATTAAATAACTTTAGACTACGCTATGACTTAATTGCAATTATTTTATTAAGTTTAATTTATAGTTTTTAAAAAACAATATTGTCCTATGGAATAATTTCTTGTATCGCCGAGGGCTTCACATAATTAATGGACACAAATTACACCCAGGCTCACAAAAATAATTTGTGGATTGCACAAGAATTCACATGCATGGGGATGAGTTTATCAAACATACATTTATACAGTAGGATCACAATGTCGATAATCTTCTGTCTACAATCGTGGGCTGGTTCGTCCGGAGTAGTACCACGCTTTCGCAGAAAGTTGACGTCGGAGAGAGTCGGAAGCCTAACTTACATGCTTGTGTGTAGTGAGTTTTGGTGATGTCTTTATGATCACGTAACTTCAATGCAGCATATACACTCCCTTCACTTTCTTCATGGAAGGCAGCCGTTTAGAAAATGTCCTTGAGCAGCAGTATCACTTACCATCGGATGTGCTGTTTGCTCATTTTGGCAGCAAACAGCAATAAAAAATAATACTATTTCAATATCTTGCCAGTTCGGTATACTGCACGATTAGGTGGATCAAGAATAAGTTCAACAAAGACTCTGATGAAGAACGTAATCATCATCGCCCTGCTGTTATTCCAATAACTTGGAGTCTATTGCATTAGTATTCTTTTTCCATCGTATATATTGTAAAAGTTTTGATAATAGTTCTATGACTGATCGCTTGCCTGATGTCACTTCTCCTTGAGAATGTAATTTTTCTTTAATGACGAATCCCTGCACTAATGTAATTAACCTTGCATTGCGAGGGATTTTACAAATAAGTAAATTCACAGACACAAATTACATCCAGACTCAGAACAACAATTTGTGGATCGCACAAAGTGTTCTCCTGCGTGGGATTCGAACTCCTGACACTGGCACTGTAGGTCTATATCTAAACCGCTACGCCATCTATGCAGCCAATTGCAGCCAATTGCTGATCAGGTGGCATCAGATAGAGTTGGACCTGCTCGATTTAGAGATCTTAGTCGTCTTGAACAATTACAGGCATTGTAAGGGTTGATAGTGTTCGTAGACGCCAGCACAACTACAAGGTCCGCGAAAAAAATGAATATGATAATTTCTGATGTTTACACGAGTTATTATATACAAATTCAAATTCTTTATTATGCATAAACCCCGCGGGGGCACTTACATATGGTCACTTTTTTACATTTTACCTTAAATTACTACCGGATCGGAACGCGACCGCACTGAGAAGATTCGGCAAGAAACTCAGTGGGCTTGTCTTCTTTTTTATTCATTTACTATTTTTTTAAATAAGATAATATACAACAACATGTCTATTAATAGCTCCAGTGTGATGGCTTTCGAACCATTATACAATACAGTTATTAAATATAATGAAAAAGTACCATGACTGGACCAGATCCCGCAAGCGGTACCCGATCACGAGTTAACCGGTAGAGCAGCCATCACTCCCCTCAACCACAATGGAGGGAAGGGAGTGACCCACTCGGTACGGATTATATATCATGCTGGTCAGACAGGTCGCCACAGGATTCCATTTCGATCTTTATTCTTTTGCATAGATGATATATGCATATTATATCCCTTAGTCGTCTTTTAGGGCATCCACGAGCAAGATAGGGAGCGATGAATTGTATTTTTACTCCGTCACCACATGGTCCTATTACTAGATTTTAATTCGAGTTTGCCCCTCTCTCACGATGATGTTTTTTACTGGCGTCTCTGTCTCGTCTTTTATGACCATCTACAGGAAACAAAGAGAAGGTGACTGTTCTTCTTACTTCGTCACTTATCATCATCATCATAGCTCATACGTTGCACTACTGGGCTCGAGCTTCCTCCACAATTGGAGAAAAATTGACCTACATATTACGCTTGTCAGATGGTTTTATATAGGGTTTTATTTCGAGTTTTCCTTCCTTTTCATAGATGTTATCTGCGTATTATAATACTGTAGTCGTATTTTACAACACCCACGGGTAAGAAAGGGAGTGGTGAATTGTATTCTTACTCAGTCACCACACGAAAGAAATTTCGTCACTACAGGGCAATTTTAACAAATTTCAATTCTTAATATTTAATAAAAGCAATGCTTATAATTTAATATAATGACATCAAATATTGAAAATTAATGAGGACTTTATCGTTTTAATTGTCACATTATTAGCTTTAACATTCACTTCAGAGGCCAGATGCTGCCGTAATTTTTAAAATAGGTATTACATTTTTGTGAGCATTGAATGAAATGTGATGTGATTACCATTTTTTAATTAACTTTTATCTTTATTAAAATTTTGCTGTGTGGTGACAGAGTAGGAATACAATTCACCACTCCCTATCTTATGCGTGGATATTGGAAAAGACGACTTAGAATGCATATAACATCTGTACTTCGTAATAAAACCTTATACCAACATGTTTTATCAGCTTGGTATAGTAGGTCAGTTTCCTTCCAATTGGAAAGGGCCCCAAGCTCAGTAGTGCGATAAATATGAGCTCAGACGTCGAAGACTTTAGTTTATCAATTGGGTACTGAATTTTAGTTTCAAAAGTAATGGTGTTTGATTTTCAACGTGGCATCCAGGTTATGTAGTTCCCAAAAGTGTTTTATTGTTAGCAAAGTTATTTTACGCATAAATAAGTTTAATGCCCCCAATTCATCCATCAATAATCTTCAATGTTGGGTATAACCTATTAAATGGGATAATGGCATAATTGCCACACTTAGCGGGTGGTTTGGCAATCGGGGCTGATTTTGGAGAAAACCAACGCATTTTTTTAGTCATACCTCAGCTGGGTTTTACGATATCTCCGAGAAATTAAGGGGTGGTGACAAATTATATTCTTAGCTTTATCGCGATACACATTTTTGAAATTCATAAGTGATTGCATTTACCGTGTGGTGACGCAGTAAGAATACTATTCACCAGTCCTATATATTACCCCTGGGTGTATCCAAAGGCGACTGAGGAATTAAATATGCATATTATACCTGTGTAAGAGAAGGAGGGCTCGAAATGAAATCTTTTTTCAACGTGGTATAGTAGATCAATTTCTCTCCTACTAGGCTCGTGCCCAGCAGTGGGCAATGAGCAGTGCTGAAGCAATAATTGCATTTATCTTTGGCTGTGTATATATGATTATTAATTGAGAGATTTCTGGTTCAACATTCTGGTAATTTAAGTTAAAAGTCCTTATGTACCCGAACGAAAACGATGAAAAGAATTCAAAAATTTGGGAAAGTAAAAGTCAAATACAAACGCGATAGAAATCGGAAATATAATTTCATTTCATATGTGTAATGCTCGTTTAAACATCAGAAATCATTAGATTAAAATGTTATTAGATTTTCGGAAGCAGCACAGAGTTTAATTACGTATTCTATTTTTTCTCAATTTATTACTATCATGAGCCTTTGCCAGGTTAGGACGGAAAATGCCCTAATCTACTACGCGACTCATAACGAGAATATAGAGGTTATCTATGCGTTTATCATTTTGATGTGAAACATCTATAGGCAAGAGTTAATCTGATCGTTGGCGTGGCGTATGAAGCTAGGCGTGGCGTGAAGCTACGTGTGGCGTAAAGCTACGCGTGGTTATCACAATTTGAAAGATGTTTTGATTTTTCATTCTTGTATTTAATCAATATAAATGTTTATTGAATAAACATCATCATTTTCTGGAAAAATATCGTAATATTTTTATTTATACATTAGTTCCTATTGTAATCTGTTCTTTTATGCATATGTACTTGTACAAAATAATTTCAATGTTTCACATCTGCCAGGCGTACTGAGCGACGACTCTCTTTTTTTTATCTATGTCACTCTTCAACGCATCTACTTTTTTTTGTGATTCACTTTTAACTTTATAGGCCTTATAGGTGGACAGGTCGGTTAAATCCTACCCAAAACGTCTCTACTGTCATTTTGCTGGTCACTGTTACTGAATTGAATTTTCGTTACTAAGGTAGTAAACAAATACCGTCGACTGTCAACGCCTTTTTTTTGGTAGGTTGTGTCGCCGTCCGTACCATCCGTGGAGACGATGGCGGTGCACGACCTCATAATCCGCCGCATTCCATCCCCTTCGCCATTAGGCTGACCACTGGTACCGAATCCTTGACTCCGTGGCCAACCAGGTGGTATAGTCTTTCGGGTACCCTAGGCGCAACGCCTCGGCAATATTCTAGAGCGTGGTCGGCAAACCACCTACCGTGCTTAGTCTCTGGGTAACGGATTAATCCCCGGACCAGCCGGCTATGGTTTCAGCTAGGGTGGCATCTAATAGAGGTAATCGTACATGTCCCGGTTGATGCGCCCGACTGTGCAATCTAATCATATTTTAGATTAGCTTTTTTTTTGGGTGGGCTGTGTGCTGACCATACAGCACACACGCCGTACATTCTGACCGTTCCGTTCAAAGATAGTAAAGAGGTCTAACTACAGGCTTTCCAGCCTGAGTGTTGTAGGTTCGATCTTATCGAAAAATAATTCTTTGTACTTACAAATGATTTTTCCGAGTTAGAGTGTAACTTGTGTATTTTAATTGTATGTTTGTAAGGTCACAGTTATTCTAAAGTTCGAAGTTTAGTCTTAAAAGAATAATGGTCTTCTTTTTAGTAAAAAAATTGACCTAATATCGCCTTTTGAATAGTATCTCGGTACTGTACCGACTAGAGAAGGGATGGTGACATTCGTATTTTTAGTCCGTGAAGTCATGTGTGGGCAATAAGCTCATCACAAGATATAAACATTTTAAGTTGCATAACGGATATTTGTTGTGCTTAATTTCTAATTGTGAGACCCTTGAGGATAATCGGAGGTTCTACGGAGACTCAATAGACGTTAGTTTGTCCAAAGTCTGTTGTTCCAATTAACTGGAATTGACATAATATCTAACTATTCTTTCATAATACATACTGTAAATGTTATTGGGAATAGTTGTATGACCGGCCGCCTCCCTGGCGTCATTTGGGAATGTATTTGTTGACCGGTCTGCATTAGATGAAGTTGGTACAGGTTCATAAAAAACTCTTAGTCGCCTTATACGACACCCAAGAGCAATGTAAGTGTTGGTAGTATTCGTAGCCACCACACAGCTATAAAATTTTATATAATATATGAAAATAAAATTATAAAGTTTTAATGTGATTTGTTTTGCATTTTAAAACCTTTATAAGCTAGGAGAGAAAGTGAGTTTTCTATATTCTGATATGCTTAATATCTAAAGGGAAAAATAATCATAAAAACATTGGTTGCTAGAAATTCATGATAGTGCTATCGATAATCCTACTTGTACATGCAAAAAACATTCAAGTTTATTAAGCGATATTTATAAACATAAAGGTATAAAAATCAGATTCGTACCTCAAGATATTGATTTTATTCAAGTATTATATTATACGCTAAGATTCAAAAATGAAAAGAAATACTCCTTTTTTTTCTGTACTTAAAACACATTTTTCTACACTAGTGCTGTATATTTTCTCTGAAAGTAAACTGTAAGGAGACGTTGGAATGCGGAACGATGTCCCATCGCGTGCTTTATTGCGTTGTACTTCAATTTATAAACTTAAGCGAGAATATATCGTTGCAACAACTTAACATGAGCGAATACTACACTGGCCTACGTCATGATTGACCATGAAATGAAATTTATTGCATGAAATACGGTTTATATTGTGTATTTAATGGTGCACAAAGAGGTCTCACATATAACATAATTACGCAAATTAAGTGAATTTAAAACCCAATTTCTTGGTACTTCTATTACAAAATGATTGCTCTTAGTAAATATGACAAGATTAATGACGCTATTTGTAATATTATTAATATAAATCACAAAACAACTATATTTAAATCTAAAAATTTTGTAAATCTATTTATTATATCTATTAAAATTAAACTAAAATAAAATATAATTCAGAAAATCTAAAAGCGCAAATAGCTTCAACTCAAATCTCAGCATCTATGTACACCGTTAGTTTATTTTTATTTAAACACATCAATATTAAATGCATGCACTTAGAACCGCTACTGCTTCTATTTTGAAGCAGATGTTTAAGCTTGCATGACCCACTAACAAGAGAAAATTTTCAAAGTATACAAGTGAACTAAAGACTCCAAATTCTTTATAAATAGTTTTTAAACCTAATGCAGTGGGAATAATTTAGATTTCATTTATGATAAGAGTCGTATGTGCAGAAATAAATTAATACTTAATAAGTATGCAATGCTTGTTGACGTACATTATTTAATATAGTCGTCCCCGCAACTAGAGAATAGTGCCATCATTGGCTATTATAGTTAGAGTTATAGGTTTCTCAGACGGCGCTGATGTCCATTCCTGTTTTTAAGAATACCAAAGTCGTGATGGAAGCGATTAAAAATTATATTCTAAATCAGTCACCATAATGGTAGAAGTGTGCGTTCGTCATCTCTTCTCAGCTCATGTGTGTCGCATTACTGTGAGGGGAATTCTATTCCTATTATGTCACCCGGAAAATGATGCATAATATGCATAATAAAATTATCATAATCTCAACCCATAAACGTCTCGCTGTTAGGCTCGGGTTTCCTTCTTTATATGAAGGAATTTGATCCACCATGCCACGCTGGTCAGACGTATTGGCATAGAGTTTTATTTCCAGTGCTCCTTCTCCTCCTCTTGTATTGATGTTATCTACTTATTATTTCCCTTTGACGTCTTTTATGACACTCACGGGCAGGAGAGCGGATAGTAAATTGTATCCTTATTCCGTCATACACGAACAATGAAAATCCTTACTAATATTATAAATGCGAAAGTAACTCTGTCTGTCTGTCTATTACGCTTTCACGTCTAAACCACTGAACCGATTTTTATGAAATTTGGTACAGAGATGGACCAAAGCTTGAGAAAGGACTTTTTACCGAGAAAAAATGGGTATAAGGGGTTGAAATAGGCGATGACATTTTGTATGGAAATTCGTCATTTTCGATGATAGCTTCATGAATGTTTGTATTAAGGCACTTGATAATATATATATATATATATATATATATATAAATATTTGTTCTAGCGTTTTGGAAATTTCATTTATATGGGGATAAAATTCAACCCCTAAAAGACAAAAAAGCATAAAGCCGAAACCACTGGGCCTAGAAATGTATTTTTTTTTTACACCGTAGTATTTCTTAGGGTGCACGAGCTCTAGCAAAGAAATCGTGAAAAAATGGGTATAAGGGGTTGAAATAGGGGATGACATGTAGTATGCAAATTCGTCATTTTCGATGATAAAACCATGAATCTTTGTATTAAGGCACTTGATAATATATAAATAAATATTCATTCTAGCGTTTTGGAAATTTCATTTATATAGGGATAAAATTCAACCCCTAAAAGACAAAAAAGCTTACAGCCGAAACCACCGGGCCTAGAAACGTAATTTTTTTTTACACCGTTGTATTTCTTGGGGTACACGAGCTCTAGCAAAGGATTTTTGGAAAATCACCTCCTTAAGGGGGTGAAAAGCGTATAGCCTTTAACGCCTAAACCACTGAACCGATTTTGATGAAATCGGGTACAGAGATGGACTAAAGCTTGAGAAAGTACATGGGCTATTTTTTATCGCGAAAAACGGTTTGTATTAAGGCATTTGATAATAAATAAATAAATATTCGTTCTAGTATTTTGAAAAATTTTCTCACACGGGGATAAAATTCAATCCATAAAAGACCAAAAAGCATACAGCAGAAACTACTGGGCCTAGAAACGTATTTTCCTTTTACTCCGTCGTATTTTATCGGGGTACACAAGCACTAGCAAAGGATTTTTGGAAAATCACTCCCTTAAGGGGGGTGAAAAGCGTATAGCCGAAACTATGGGGGCTAGGAACGTGAAACTATGTATTTCTGTATTTTTTTTTTATTGCAAACGGTGGCAAACGAGCAAACAGTACAACTGTGATAAGTGTTGCTGCCGCTCATGGATCTTTACAAGGCCGTTGCCTACCGCGAAGAAAGCGAAGGGAGTGTGAATGCGTGCATTGAGGTTCGGTGATATCAAGGGCACCACCAAAACCCTCCACACGCAATCACACTCAGAAAGTTGGGCTTCCGGCTCTCTCGCTCACCGAACGAAGCGCAGTAACAAATTGCTACTACTCAGACGTCGATTTTCTGCGAGAGCATGGTACTGCCCCGGACGGACCGGCCCGCGGCTGTAGACAGATAACTGTCGACAGTTTGGTCCTACCACTCCTGCGTGATGCGTACTGTATGATTCTCTTTCTTTTGTTGTAAATGAGCTCTTAGTTTCTTAAATAATCAATCAATCAATCTCTAAAGGGGTGAAAAATGTATATCCGAAATCATTAGGCCTAGAAACTAGGGATGTGAAAAATAATCAATTTTTATACTAATCGATTATTAATCGATTCTTTTTGTAATAATCGATTTTTACAATCGATTATCAAAATAATAGAAAATCGATTATTTTTATAATAAAATTAATCGATTATTTCACAGCCAGATTTCCTAAAAAAAGAAGGTCATTACAATACTGCGTGCAGTATATATTATCATACTATATTAGAAGATAAAGCTCTTTAGCTGTGTGGTAGCGGCTTCTAATACTACCAACCCTTGCTTTGCTCGTGGGTGTCGTAAAAGACGACTAAGAGCCCTAGATTGACCCGGACCAACTCCATCTGGTACCATTTGGGTCAACGATTACATTCCCAAGGAGGGTTGACGTCAGGCAGGCGGCCGGTCATAAAAGTCATTGCCGAAACTTTTTGCAATATGTCAAAACAGATGACATATTGCGTCGACCCCAAGTAATTGGGATAAGAGCAAGATGATGATTAGAAGATAAAGCTCACATTTCCTAAAAAAAAAGTCATCATAATCCTGTTGGGAGAAAAAATCGATTATTTTATAATCGATTATTTATTTTTAATTAATCGATTATTTTATAATCGATTTATTTTGAAGAACAAAAATTCGATTTTTTAAAAATCGATTATTTGCCCTCCAAGTCACATCCCTACTAGAAACGTGAAATTTTGTACAAAGTTATCTTTCTTGGGGAAAGTGCTCACTAAAAAAGTGTTGGCAATTTTACCCCTAAGGAGGTGGAAAGCGTATAACCGATATCACTGAGCCTAGGAACGATCATTTTAGTACACGGTCGGCTTTCTTGGGTTACCCCATTATGGTTTCTTAATGCTCGCTTATCAAGATTACTTTGGATCGACGCAATATGTAGGTGGTCCTCTGCCATCGTAGATATATTGCAAAGGTTCTTCTAGCAACATTTTATGACCAACTGCCTACCAGACGACATTGCTGGCTAGATGGCATCACCAATTCGTCCAGGTCGATGTAAATCTTTGTCTTAGTAGTATTATTATTATATTTATATTATATTATTATACTTGTGACGCCCACAAACAATGAAAGTATTATAATATTCCTAGCCGCTACCAGACAGTAAGTTAAAATCAAGATATTAATCCAATTTTCTATCTCTAGAAATAAACAAATTTGAAGCGTCTATTTGCTGTCAAAATAATAGGTTTTATTTATGCTCACACAATTATTTACACGATACCTATATCTAAAAAACCGGCCAAGTGCGAGTCGGGGTCGCACACAAAGGGTTCCGCACCATTATCTATAAAAAGAGGGGCAAATTGCGTTTGTTGTATAGGAGCCCCACTTAAATATTAATTTTATTTTGTTTTTAATATTTATTGTTATAGCGGCAACAGAAATGCATAATTTGTAAAAAATTCAACTGTCTAGCTGTCGCGGTCCATGAGATACAGCTTGGTGATACACAGACGGACAGACAGCGAAGTTTTAGTAATAGGGTCCCGTTTTTACCCTTTGGGTACGAAACCCTAAAAACGGCTCAATTTTTTTTGTCTGTCTATTCGTTACGAGTAATCTTCAAAACGGCTGGACCGATACTGATAATACTTTACTACCAGGTATACCAAGCCTTACATAAGGAATAACTTAGGCTATATTTTATCCCTCTTGTTCCATGGGTGCACTATGAGCCCTCCCATCGGCGTCTCGATCACCGTCCACTCGGTCGCCATCAGCATCCGGGCCCATATGAGGTACTTGGGCCTGGTGCTCGACGGGCGATGGTGGTTCCGGGAGCATTTCCGCAGGCTCGCTCCACGGCTCGTCGGCGCGGCGTCCGCCCTATCGTGGCTTATGCCGAACGTGGGCGGACCGAGCGCTGCGTGCCGACGGCTGTACGCGGGGGTCATCCGGTCGATGGCCCTGTACGGCGCACCGGTGTGGGCGGGGTCCATGACCGCCCGACTTAGGGCCCTTCTGTGGCGACCACAGAGGGTCACGGCGGTCAGGGCCATCCGCGGATACCGCACGGTGGCGACGGAGGCAGCGTGCCTATTGGCCGGGACTCCCCCGTGGGACCTGGAGGCGGAGATGCTTGCCGGACTATATCAGCGGGTGACGGGGGTGCGAGCGGAGGGCGGTGTGGTCTCGTTAAGGGATCTCACCGCCTGGCGCGTCGACACCCGCCGAGACGTCATCGCCCGTTGGGCAGTCCGGCTGAAGAGGCCTCGCTTCGGGGTGCGAACCGTGGAGGCCTTCCGGCCGGTGCTGATGCAGTGATTGGAGAGGCGGCACGGGGTGCTCTCCTTCCGACTGGTGCAGGTTTTGACGGGGCATGGGTGCTTCGCCAATTACCTGCACAAGGTCGTTAGGAGGGAGAGTACACCGTCCTGCCACCACTGCGATTGCGACGAGGACACGGCGCGCCATATGCTCGAGGCCTGTGGGGCTTGGGCAGTGCAGCGCTGTGAACTCGTCGCAATCATCGGTACGAACCTGACGCTGCCGGCTATCGCTAGGGCGATGGTCGACAGCGTCGGGAATTGGGACGCGGTCGCAGCCTTCTGCGAGACAGTGATCTCGCGGAAGGAGGCGGCGGATCGCCTGCACGAGGAGCGCAGCCTCGATGAGGAGATCCGCCGCCGGCGACTGGGGCGGCGCAGGCGCAACTATCTGCGCCTCATGCCGCCCTAGCCGAGGCCGCGGGTGACGTGACCGGGGATTAGTCCGTCACCCGCCGAGAGGCCGATCGCGTGAGGAAAGACCGACGTCCTCCCCGAGCGGGGGACGTCGGTCGATGGGAGGGTACCCCAATAGGGGCGGACCGACCACTGACGACAAGTTAACGCTGCTCCAGTGGTCGGCCCAACGACGAAGGCGACGTGGTTTTTGGGTGGGTCACGGGAGTTGCGTGCTTAAGCCCCTCTGTCGCCCCGGACGGAGTGGTGCGGAGGCGCGCCGACCGCGACCAACCCAAAAAAAAAAAAAAAAAAAAGGCTATATCTTATCCCAGGCTATATTTTATGCCGGTGTGGCTGGAGCAACTGTAAGAATTTAGTCGATTTTAAAATTATTTCACTAATGGAACGCTATTTTTAAGCCAGTAACATATTTAGGTTTTAATCTGTGTGGTGACGGAGTAAGAATACAATTCACTACCCCCTCTCTTATCCGTGGGTGTCGTAAGAGACGACTCAGGGATATATTGCGCATATTACATCTATGCAAAAGATGGCAAACTCGAAACAAAACCCTATACCAACCTGTCTGACCAGCATGGTATAGTAAGGTTAATTTCCCTCTTACTATGGAGGAGGCTCGAGCCCAGCAGTGGGACGTATATGAGCCGAAATGATGATGAAATGATGATGAACATATTTAGGTTATTTTTTTATCCCGATATTCCTAGGGTCTCGGGCACAATGCCGGTGAAATCGCGGGCATTTAATGGATATAAAAATTAATTTACGAATGAAAATCTACATTATGAGTGAATAACAAATAAAGGCTATTTTCATCCTGGTGTTTGCCCGGGAACGAGAACTCTGCGAGTGAAACCGGTGGATGTTGACCAATTTTTAAAATTCTTTCACCAATAGGACGCTGCGTTATTAGCGAGTAACATAGGCAATTTTTATCTCGGATATTTGTGTGGGATTTGATTAGTATAATTTTTTTTCACCCATGTAAACTCATAATATCAGCGAGTAACTTTGGCAATTTTTATCTCGGCATTCACAAGGGAATGGGCTCTACGTGGGTGAAACTACGGGAGTTTGATCGATATAATTTTTTTTCACCAATGGAAACCTATCATGGATAATGTATTATCAGCGACTAAGAATGGCCATATTTTTCATCGTCTTTCCCCGTGAATTTGAACTACAAGGGTGGAAGTAATATTCAAATATAAAAATTTGTGAAGATATTTGGACGTTTGTTACTCAATCACGCGTAAACTGTTGACCAGATTTGGATGAAAATTAACACATAGATAATTTCTTAAATAAAGAAATATCATCATCATCATCGCAGCCCACATACTTCCCATTTTTGGGCGCGGGCCTCCTCCATAATGGGAGGGAATTTGACCTACTATACCATGCTGGACAGATGTCCAGCATGTGTGTCTGGAAGCATGGTATAGTACATATCTATGTTGGTATAGTGTTTCATTTTTCGAGTTTTCCTTCTCTTGCATAGATGTTATATGCATATATCCCATAGTCGTCTTATATGACATCCACGGGCAAGATAGGGAGGGGTGAATTGTATTCTTACTCCGTCATCACAATAACACAATAAAAAGAAATATGCAAGCCAACTTTTGCGCGGGCGAAGCCGCGGGCAAAAGCTAGTACATTATATATGTATTCAATTAATTAATAAGCGATGCTCTCCAATGTGATGAAGGACAAGGGTCGTATAAAAACGATTATATAATGTGGCTTGAAAAATATCAGGGATGATCGTTATCTTCTAAATCGTAAATCTTAATATACATTAAATATATCCACATCTTACAAAATTACATCTAGAAAAGTTAAGAGTTGAATTACGCGTGCTGTTCGAATCGTCGGGGATCCCAATCTTATGGACGGATTGGAGTCGCTGGAGGGGCGAAGGGACTTTGGGTCACTCTGTGTACTCTACTGACTCTTTCACGGGAAGTGCTCCGAGGAACTGTTTGACTTGGTACTACCGTCACCATTCTACCAACTTGCCACTTGACATTGTAGTAGAGTTCATCCATTTCACCTGAAAACGTTATGGTCTTCAACTGTGCGTTTCCAGCGATCATCTCTTTCACGTACGTGCAAGCTCTGGAATGAACTACCAGCTGCTGTATTTCCCGAGCTCTATGACATTTTCTTCTTTAAACGAGGTTTAAGAAGAGTATTTTCTTCACGGTAGGCAACGGCCTGGCTGTGTCTCTGGTATTGCATAGGTCCATGTGCGGTAGTAACACTTACCATCAGGTGTGCTGCTTGGCCACCGTTAGCAACAAAAAAAAAGTTAAAGCTAGATTACCTAAAATTGACCTTATCCTAAATTCATTTTAATTAATCTCGTGCATGCATTTAAACATTGAGGATTCTTATATGTATATTGAAGCCTAGACTATTACTAGTTAGATGCATTGTACGTATGTATGGGATGAAACTCCTAAACGGCGGATTAATTTTGATCATCTTTGTTTTGAAACTGTTCCGGTGGATTCAACAATAGTTTAGATAAACGATTCAACCCGGTGGCTACGGTCAATGCCAAGGAAAATTAATAGATTGTTTTATATGATTAACGTATTTTTTTATCCCTGAGCCAAAAGGAAGGCTGTTACGAGTATAAGTTTGACGTCGTCATCATCATCCTGCTTGTATCTCAATTACTTGATCGACGCAATATGTGCTCCCCTTTCATCATACATATTACAAAAATAATTAATAGTTTTCTAATCCACCGCCTGCCTGACTACTACCACCCTTGGGGATATCGTTTTGGATCAGAAAGCATCAGATGGAGATGACCCAGATCAATGTAAAGCTCTTAATCGTCTTTCAGAATATAAACGAGCAATGCAAGGGCTGGTAGTCTATACTAATATTATAAAGAGGAAAGATTTGATTGTTTGTTTGTTTGAAATGAATAGGCTCCGAAACTACTGGACCGATTTGAAAAATTCTTTCACTGTTGGGAAGCTACACTATCCCCGGTAAACATAGACTATATAAAGTTTTCAAATAAGTTAGGGACCCATACTAAAACTCCAATAATGTAACCCAAGATGTGAAAAAATTACCAAAAAACTTCCTTACATCGCGTGCGCTGCGAAAACTATTGATTATAGGATAAAATAATGTACTACAACTTTGCAGAAAATATAATTATCTACAAAAAATATTGCGCCAGCATATGTCTAACTATTATAGTTTTATCACAATAGGCGTTTTTCCATTTTAAAAAAATATTCAAATGCCACCCCTATAAAAGCTCTTTTATTTATACTTTGTTATTAATCCTTATCAAAATAAAACTTCATATTTAAGATTGCTTCAATACCATTATATAACTTTTTGAGTTATTCAATTTGGACATTCCATTCGAAAGATATCACGAGTTTAAAAATGTAAATTATTAACCTCCGACGGAAAAAGAGGGGTGTTATAAATTTGACGTCGATGTTTGTGTGTACCATCGTAGCCCTCAAACGGATGGACGGATTTCAATGCGGTTTTTTTTTATATGAAAGCCAGTTTCTTGGCGGTGGTTCTTAGATATGTTTGGGTAATATTGGTTCAGCAGTGTAAGAGTACTCTTTGCCCAAGTGATGTAATGGCGTATGATCACAGTTTTACGTGCTTAACGAATGCCAGTATACTTAATCGTTGAATGACAATCTAAACCAATAAATAAAATTGAAGTGTTTGTTTCATCATCATCATCATCGCAGCCCACATACGTCCCACTGCTGGGCTCGGGCCTCCTTCACAATAGAAGGGAATTTGACCCACTATACATTGCTGGTCAGACATATTGGTATAGGGTTTCGTTTCGAGTTTTCCTACTCTTACACAGATGGTATGTGCATATTATATCCCATAGTCGTCTTTTACGACATCCACGGGCAAGATAGGGAGTGGTGAATTATATTCTTACTCCGTCACCACACGGAAAGTGTGGTTATTTGCACGACACCTATGCCTAAAATAGCGATTAAAAATTTTTGTCTGTCTATCTGTCTGTTTGTTCCGGGTAATCTTCAAAACGGCTGGACTGATTTCAAAAATTCTTTCACCATTGGAAAGCTATAATATTAGGGCGTAAACTAGGCTATATTGTATCCCGGTATTCCCACGGGAACGGGAACTACGCGGGTAAAACGACTATAACCAAAGCGAAGCGAGAGCGGGTTGCTAGTCCTTACTAATATTATACATGCGAAAGTAAGTTTTTTTCTTACGCTTTCACGCTTAAACCACCAAACCGATTACTAAAATTATTTCACCAATGGAAAGCTATATCAGGGAGTAACTTAGGCTATATTTTATTCCGATATTCCCACGGGAACGGGAATCACGCGGGTAGGGCGACTGAAGCCCAAACGAAGCGAGGGCAGATTGCTAGTACATAAATATAGCTCGCTGATATTAAATTTGAATTTTCCAAGTGAGATGGAAGTACTGGAAGTTTTCTTTTATATTTGTATAACCGTTAAAGCCGTATTTATAAAATTTGAAATAACAGTTTTATCTAGTTTTAAATTATATAAACCAAATTTGGTGTATTTACGTTAAATGTTTTATGAGTTACGAAGGATTGAAAGTGGCTCAAAACGGTTATATATACTTTAAAACGTTGCAGCTCGCCATTGCTCTTTGTTTAAAATTGGCTTGAAACGAATTGAAAGAATCTAGATATATGGTAATATATCTAGATTCTTTCAATGCAAACAATAAAATTAGAATAATCTAGATATATTACCATATATCTAGATTATTTTAATTTTTATTATTTATTTTAATTTTATTTTTATTATTTATTTTTATAAACACTAAGAAACTATTTTACGAATCGTCGTAAATGGCAACGCGTTCCACGCAGCTAGTCGCTCTGCAAGACTTGTTGCGGCTATTGCCAAGACCATATATACTTCGAATATATTAGACATATTTGTCATCACATGAAAGGAACTTTCACAAAACCTCATTTGTATATAAATTTTATAGCTTGTATCCCAGTTCACATAAACGTTTTTTATTATGAAATATACAATAGAATAGGACAATAGCCATTTTTCATAACAAATCTTGGCTCAACAAAATGGCCGACACACAAAATGGTGTTCCAACAAAAGCATAGACAAAAGAATCTGGCTCTCCTCGCGTCCCTTTAATAAGGGTCTCGGTCATTTTACGCTCATTTCAATGCAAATTCAAGGGTTTCATGATATTTAGAGGACTATGCAAATACGACCAAAAGATTTTGATTAACATTTATCAAGCTACTAATAAAGTTTCCCTACTTTATTCTTGTTGTTGGTTTTCTTAGGTAAAATAGATTGCCAGATTAAGAATGAAAAACTTAATAATGTAACTCACTTGACATGAGAGAGGTTTATTTAGAGAGTATATACCTCTTAAAATATCTTTTATGGACCATTTTTAGTTGTACTATTTTAGTCGTAGACTTAAGATGTTTCGCACGGAACTTAAATATTTTATTTTAGTCGAATATTTAAGATGCTTCGTATGAAATTTAAACAAGATGTGTTGTTGAATATTTTTATATAAATTGATTTATTATATTAATAGTGGAACGAAGTGAAGAAATTTTTTTCAATTTTAAATTAGTAATTTCATTAATTTTTGTGCTGTGTGGTAGCGGCTTCGAATACTACCAACCCTTGCTTTGCTCGTGGGTGTCGTAAAAGACGACTAAGAGCCCTAGATTGACCCGGACCAACTCCATCTGGTACCATTTGGGTCAACGATTACATTCCCAAGGAGGGTTGACGTCAGGCAGGCGGCCGATCATAAAAGTCATTGCCGAAACTTTTTGCAATATGTCAAAACAGATGACATATTGCGTCGACCTCAAGTAATTGGGATAAGAGCAAGATGATGATGATGATTATTCTTCGAGCAAAAAACATCCATTTCCATCAATTCATCAAACCAAATACGTCCACTGTCGGATATAGGCCTCAGCACGAGAAGTCACTCAGAACGGTCTTATGCCACTTGCATTGTACGGTTTCCTGCATTCAAGATGTCATAAGTCCACCTAGTAAGGGGTCAGGCTACACTGCGTCATTAATTCGTGTTCGCCGCTCGAGAAACTTTTCCCCGAACGGTTGTAGCTTTGACGGGCGATATGGCCAGACCTTTGCCATTTTAACGTGCCAATTCTTTTAATCAACTCAACGTTCTAGGTAAGAATAGTTATCGACAAGTTCATCAATCATATTCCCAAATAGAACCGGTACCAGAACATCAGGGGTGTTAGATATGAATTTCATCTTGTCCATGTTTATACCTATACCAATTAAGTGAGAAACCCTACTAATCTCATTGAGCAAGAGTACAATTCACCATCAAATAACATCTGTGCAAGAGAAGGAAAACCGAAAGTAAAATCAAGCCGTCTGACCAGCGTGGTATATTATCTAGGTATTTTTCCATAGCATAGTGGCTCGTGCATCATGAAATACATGAGCTGTAACGATGGTGATGATATAGTTTATTAAATAGCCAATGTTTATGGAAAAATTACATCATTCAACTTTGATATTTGAGGGTATTTGCGTGTGGTGGGCTTTGGTAATGCCTTTAATGTCACTGAACCTCACATTTACTATCTTCACGACAGGCAGTGGCCTAGTAAAGGTCCATAAGTGCCGGTACCACTTATCATCAGGTGTTCTGTTTGCTCGTTTGTTACCAATAGCAATAAAACAACCTCTACAACTACTTTCCGGATTTTTCCGTTTGTATTTGATTTTTGATTGCTCGACGTTTCAAACACTTTGCAGCGTTCATAGTCACGGGTGGAATAAGATATGTCACGTCTAACAAGTCATCGTTATTACAGACATTTATTACAGACATACAGGCAAGACATTTATTACAGACATACAAGCAAATGCCTACGATACGCGATAAAACGCGAGAAAATCCGTAAAGTAGTTTTATTTAAAATGTGTAATACTCGCGTAAACATCAGAAATCATTATACAACCTCTACAGTTGACCGTTGCGTCCGTGGTGGCGTTATTCTATCATAATATTCTATCCTCGAATTAAAGGAGTGCTTCTCATCATTATCTCGATGATTCCTTAATATTTTTTTTGTATTCTTAACTACTCACCAAAAAGTAATTATTTAAAAAAAACCAGAAAAGACAGTATAAGAAGTTTCTAAAAATTAACTGTAATTGCAAAGTTTTAACCAAATATATCTTGTGTCTAATACTATTTAAACACGACAGTATATTTAAGAGGATCTGAAGAATATGTGCACAGTATTACAGTATGTGCACAGGGTTCATTAAAAGTTTCAAGTAGGATAATGCGCTTAGTTTGTGATGCATGTAACACTATGGAGTGAGAGAAAGACGCGCAACAAGGAATTTCAGGTAATTCAACTACCCTGCTTCCTACTAATATTATAAATGTGAAAGTTTGTTAAGATATTTGGATGTTTATTGCTAATTTACGCGAAAATCATTGAATAGAATTCGATGAAAATTGGCACAAAGATTTATTTATCAGCACATGGTACTTTTTGTTTCGGTAACGTGTTTCTTTTTTAACTTTACTTTTTTCTTAAATCTAATTAATGGGTTTCTTTTCAATTTCAACTTTGGCAAATTGTTTGTTATGTGGGGAAGAAAGCAGAAGCTTAAGTTACGAGATTACATAATAAATCGTACTGCAATGAGAATAAGATCTTTTTGTTATAGTTGCTACTGTATATATATATATATATATATATTATAATACGTGAAGCAAAAACTTTGTACCCCTTTTTACGAAAATTACATGGATGGACAAGCATGAAATTGGGCACAGTTGAAGTATATAATGAGGAAAAGTGCATAAAACTGAAATTTAATATAATAATGGATTAGAAATACATTAAATACATTAAAAAAGGCATTACGCACACTACAACGCAATCGCTACACACACACACACACACATGCGCGCGTTTATACCCTGTTATTTACGGTTAAAATCTCTGGTCAAACAGAATGTCAAATAATTATGATTATGATGACAATGTCTAATAGGTATTTGTACTTACTATTTTTTATGTCCCGTACACATGTTGGCCGAGCTTAGGCCAACGCGAGCGTTGGCAAATATGTACAAGGCGAGTGCTAGCGTCCACACGTTGGCCAAGTGCGGCGAACGCCAACGCGAGTGGCCAACGTTGACGAGTATTTGTAGAACTGTCAACACGTTGGCCTCGGTCAGTGTTCATTGTGCACTGAAATATCATGGACGTTGAAATAGACGTCGCTACAGCTTCCACTAATTATTTAATGAACGTATATACATAGTTATATAATAATAGTATATAGATATATTTAGACTACACAGATGGCGTAGTGGTTAAGATAGCGACCTACAGCGCCAGTGTCGGGGGTTCGAATCCCACGCGGGACAACACTTTGTGCGATCCAGAAATTGTTATTCTGAGTCTGGATGTAATTTGTGTCCGTTATTTATATGTTTGTAAAGTGCCCCGCAATACAAGGATTATTTCCTTAGTGCAGGGTGTTGTCTTAAATAAATAAATAAAAAATAAATAAAAATATAATAGTATATAGATAATAGTTATTATCTCAGTGAATATCGCAGTAAAGTGGGAAAAAAGAAGGTGATTGATACTGAGTATTCACTGAAATAGAGTGTGGTGCCGGAGTAAGAAAAAAATTCACCAGTCCCTACCTTGTCCTTGAATGTCGTAAAAGACGACTAAGGGATATAATGTATAATACACATATAACATCTAAGCAAGAGAATGAAACCTCGAAATAAAACCCTATACCAACCTGTCTGACTAGCATGAAATACTAAGGTTAGTTTCCCTCCTATTGTGGAGGAGGCCCGAGCCCAACAGTAGGACGTATATGAGCTGAAATGATGATGAATGATGAAGATACTTTTTGATATTATAGGTAACATATAGGGTGACTTGGATCTAATAATTTATGTCGCATATCTAAAAATAGTGGTGCAAATTTGAAAATATAATAATTTATGTTGAGCGACATTATCACATTAAACGCGTCTAACAGCGATGGATGTCGACTGTGTAATGGCGAGCAGGCCAACATGTGGACAGCATTGGCCGAGCGCAGACGAGTGCCTTTGATTTGTGCACAAAAACCGACACCGAGGCGAAGTGAGGCAAGTGATCACGAGCGACGGCGAGTGAAGACTAATCAGCTGTCCACACGTTGGCGCTTGTATTCACTCGGCCAACTAGGTGAGCGACGGCGAGCGTTGGCCAACTAAGGCAAATCGGGTGTAAACACGTTGGCGTTCGCCATCGCTCGCCTACGTTCGGCCAACATGTGGACGGGCTATAATATATTAGTTATTAGTGACATTGGCAGAATGGTAGTACACTTATGCTGCTAAGGCCATTAAAGCAAGAAGAAGAATATTAGTTATTAGTGAAATACAGTTTGCTCGGTTTACAATTATACATAAATAAAATTAAAAAAAAATGCGTAGCAGAAAAATTAATCAAAATAATTTATGGCCGAATTTAGACCACACGGCAACCACTAGTTATTTTAAATTATTGAATAAAAAAAAATCATTAATGATGTCCTCCTTATTCTAACTTTTACACACAATCTCTTTTTTTTTTTCATCATCATAATTTCAGCTCATATATATTCCACTGCTGGCTTTGAGTCTCCTCCACAATGGGAGGGAAATGGAATTACTACCTCAAGCGGACAACACCTACGGGTAAGATAAGAGGTGGTGAATTGTATTCTTACTCAGTCACCACACGACGAAGTGGTCGATCACTATGTTTACGTAGAATAAGCAGTCTAGTTAGGTTGATCCAATTTCAAGAAAGAGGTCAGCCGATGAAGTGAACGCAGCTGGCCAGCGTTTGAGAAACTTAAGAGAATCTTCTCATCAAATATTCTGCAGTATCTGAAAACAAAGATTTATAATCAGTATAACCAACGATAATATATGGTACTGAATTGTAATGTGCGTGCGTGCGTGCGTGCGTATGTTTTTGTGTGTAGAAGAGCATTTTTTTTACGGTAGGCAACGGCCTAGCTCTGCCTATGTGGTATGTGCTCTTCTTACACCGTAGGTAATATGGCAAACATTTTTGCTAATAATTTTAAGACCGGTCGCCTGTCCGACCTTAACCGTGTTCTTTGGGAATAGTTATTGACCACACGACATCAGGTGGAGTTAGACTAGGTTAATAGAGAGCTCTTAATCCTCGCTTTATCTTGCCACAAGCAATTTTTGGGGTTGGTAGTACTCATATCGTTATCACACAGATAAAGACGAAAATTATAAAATAAATAAACTACGTGAAAATAGGTTTCAAAACGACACTTACTAAGTTTCACCGTAACGGTTATTATTAATTAAATGTAGCTGTGACAATTATGAAATATTCCTCCTGCAAGTTTACACATTATGGGGTGTGAAAACTGCCTTCCTTGGAGACGTCGACAACGATAATAAGTTTTGTACAACAGGCAGCCAAAGAAAACAGTTGAGAAAGTGAATTTTCTAAATAATGGCATCATCGGGCAAGATGAAGTGCGTAATTATGTATTTTGTTTCATCT
This sequence comes from Lymantria dispar, assembly GCA_032191425.1. NCBI lineage: Eukaryota > Metazoa > Arthropoda > Insecta > Lepidoptera > Erebidae > Lymantria > Lymantria dispar. Next base: position 8,256,174 of record CM063452.1, on the reverse strand, counting down.
ACGTATTCTTGGGAAGATTTTTTTAATTTTTTTTAATTAAAGATTCTATTTGAAAAGGGATTTTTTTTGCTTGGGCTTATGAAGTAGATAACTAAGTATAGCCTACTCATACTCTAGCCGAGGCCGCGGGTGATCGGACCGGGGACTTTAGTCAGTCACCTGTAGAGAAGCTGACCGCGCGACGATGACTGACCGGCACTGGTGGTCGACCCAATGACGAAGGCGACGTGGGTACGGGTGGGTTATGGGCCTGCGCGCCGTCCTTTCATCGCCCTGGACGAAATGGACTGTGTGTGCGCTTACCATAGCCCAACCATAAAGAAAGAAAAAAAGAAAAAGTATATCCTACTCATACGACTGTATATATTGGGAAAATTCTTGGTATGAAAACTTAAGTTAATGGTTTTACGTTGCCTGCTAATTACTATATTTTCGCGTGCCCATCCTATCACGGGTTAGGGATTTAATGTGCCACCACTCCTTACACCTGAATATCATAGAACCGATTGAGTGATAATTAGGAAAATTACTGGGATATATTATATATGACGAAGGCTGTGTGGTAGCGGCTTCGAATACTACCAACCCTTGCTTTGCTCGTGGGTGTCGTAAAAGACGACTAAGAGCCCTAGATTGACTCGGACCAACTCCATCTAGTACCATTTGGGTCAACGATTACATTCCTAAGGAGGGTTGACGTCAGGCAGGCGGCCGGTCATAAAAGTCATTGCCGAAACTTTTTGCCAATATGTCAAAACAGATGACATATTGCGTCGACCCCAAGTAATTGGGATAAGAGCAAGATGATGATGATGATGATTATACATATATGACGAAGGAGGTACCTCCTTCGTATTTTTACATAGCGCGACATCATCATTGCTGACGTCAGTACTGTTTATTCCACGATGACTCGTGTTTGGTTCTTCAAAAGAAAACTACAAATACTGGATAATAACTTCGTCTATTCTGCGAACAGCGTAACGATTTAACAGAGAGGTCCTTATTGTACGGCGACTTGAGCACGAAGTACGAATGACCAAGCGACGACAGTGCGGCCGTATTTGTAGACCACATACACGTGTACGAGACACGTGCATTACGATACACATTTACTCTACACGTGAGCAATGCAGTTTCAAGATTCACGTGCGAGAGACACGTGCATGTTTTATTAAGTAACCGGCAAACTGTTGTGCGCCGATATGAAGTGGCAGTGAGCAGGCCACATAGCTCGACGAACCGATAACCGATAACCGCTGGGGAAGAAAGGTTCTTGAGTGGCGACTATGTATCGGACGATGCAGTGTAAGACGCAACAAGGTGGACCGACGACCTAAAGTCTAACTTTTTATTAGCTGCAGTAAAATGACGTTTTTAAATGTCATTCCGTAAAATAATGTTGACAGCCTAATCTCAATAGGGATGTGATTCAGTTCACAAAAGTTTACAGAATATCTAATCGTTCCATAGCTGACTCATAATGATCATACTAAATTCTATTTAATATTAATGTAAATAAAAGGCTGTATAAACGTTGATCCTTTTAGACATATACAAGGTAACACTCAAGAAAACGCTCTCTCAAGTTGGTAATAGTCGTAATGGACAATGCGCCCTATCACTCTCGGAAGATCGAAACAATCTCGAAGATGTCGTGGACGAAAGCACGAATTCAAGAGTGGCTGACTACTAAAAATATTGCGTTTGAACCAAATATGGTCAAGGCCACTCTCATAGATATTGTGAAACAACAAAATCATACTGAGAAATATGCCGTAGACGAGATGGCTGCACAAAAAGGTATCACACTTTTAAGACTGCCCCCTTATCACTGTGAATTGAACCCCATTGAGTTGGTATGGGCGCAGGTAAAGAGTCACGTCGCAAACAATAATAAGACGTATAAAATGCAAGAAGTGAAAACTTTATTCCAAGAAGGAATCAAGAAAGTGACACCGGCTAAGTGGAGTGACTGTGTGTCTCAGACTATTAAAGAGGAAGATAAAATGTGTGTTATTAGTGTGACCGAAAGCGACAGCGACAGTGATTTCGAAAAAGATTAATTAAATAACATTATTATGACGTTTTTGTTTCATTTTGAATGTACCTCCCTATACTTCCACTAAAAAAGATCAATCCTCTAGTATAGTAATAATAATAGGTTAAAAAAATACATTATAACTTAATATTAAATCTCAAAAAAAAAACCAAACTGATTATTCATTTATGATTCACTTATTTAGCTACATCCCTATTTATTTTTCTTCAAAAACCGGCAACCCACAAAACGTCATTTTACTGCAGCTAATAAAAAGTTAGACTATAGTGAAAGTTGCTGGGCGTTGTTGAATGCAAGCGGCATAGCACCGCACTTTGTAACGAAAAATAAGGGAGGACTACGTCCAGTAGGCGATAGGCTGAATGATGATACTTGTAACAAATTGATTCGATAATCCGTTGCTGATAAGAGTGGTATTTATGGCATTATCCTTCGACATCCAGAACATCAATTGGCTGATAGATGAATGGATGGTCCCAATTACGTTCTTTAGCAATTTTTTTTAAACCGTGGGTAAAGGAATGTTTTGTTACGCGTGTGAGTTTGATGATGGTAGTACTTATTTTTTCGTTGGGGTTTCATATGATGAATGATAATGACTGCAAAGATGCTGGAGTGGTTTCTAGAATCTTCTTGCATAAATGTTACATGCATATTTAATCCCTTAGTCGTTTTTTACAACACCTAAGGGCAAGAGAGGGTATGGTGAATTGTATTCTTACCCCGTCACCACACGGAATGTAACTGCATGTAATTCTGTAAATAAAACTATGGATTTCATCACGTTTGTATTTAATTTTTAATTGCCCGACGTTTCGAACGCTTTACAGCGTACAAACGCGATAAAATAGTAGTTTTATAATGCTCGCGTAAACATCAGAGATCATTATGCATGTAAATCTGTCTATAAATTGTATATTTGTGAAGAACTAAGTGTACGTGGTTTGTGTGGAAGTGATACATTGTATCCTTTAATTGCCACCTTCATCATCGCAGCCCACATACGTCCCACTCTTGGGCTCGGGCCTCCTCCACAATGGGAGGGATTTTGACCTACTATACCATTCTGGTCAGACATGTTGGTATTTTTTTTTTATGGGTGGGCTATGGTAAGCGCACGCGCGGTCCAGTCCGTCCGGGGCGATGAAAGGACGGCGCGCGGGCCCATAACCCAACCGTACCCACGTCACCTCGTTGTTGGGCCGACCACCAGAGCAGATGTAACTTGTCGCCAGTGGTCGGCCTGACGAAATACCCTTTCGGGTAAACTTACCTCTCGACGTCCTGGGACGTCGGTCGCCGTCGCGCGGTCAGCCTCTCTGCGGGTGACGGACAATTCCCCGGTCCGATCACCCGCGGCCTCGGCTAGGGTGGCATTAGGCGCAGATATAGACATGTTGGTATAGGGTTTCATTTCAAGTTTTCCTTCTCTTGCACAGATCTTATGTGCATATTACATCTCTTAGTTATCTTTTACGACATCCACGGCCAAGATAGGGAGTGGTGAATTGTATTCTTACCTGGGTTCGATGCAATATGTATTCTTCTTCCACCGTACATATTGCTTTGTAATTAGTTTTTTGACCGGCCATCTGCCTGATATCAACCTTTTTTGGTTGAAATTAATGAGCAGTTGGCTTCAAATAGAGTTGGCTCATCACAGCTCATGTAACTCCTACTACTGGGCTTGAGCCTCTTCTATATTGGGAGGGAACTTGACCTACTATACCATGCTGGTCAGGCGGGTTAGTATAAGGTTTTATTTCGAGTTTTTTCTTCTCTTGCATTGTTCTATGCACAAGATAGCACTTAGTCGTCTTTTACGACACCCACGGGCAAGAGAGGGGATGGTAAATTGAATTCTTACTATCACTACATAGAAAAGAGTTGCCCCAGTACCATTTAAATACCTTATTCGTTATTTATTACACCCGCAAGCAATATAACGGTTGGTCATACCTGTGTGTGACATAGTAACTTACAAACGATTAAAATCATAATTTAATGTAACATAAAACAAAGTTAAAAGCAATATTAATTTACGAATTGTCACCGAGAGCATAAAACAATTGCGACCCTTACAACTGTAATAAAACAATGTTTGATGAACTTTTATGTGTATTCTTGTTTTTTATCATTGTTTGTTTTATTAGTTTTGTTTGATTTCGAGATGATCTGAATACGGAAGACAATGAACTCCGTAGTGGTGGTCAGTACAAATGGTGACAGGGAAGTATAATACGGCAGGTTATGGAATGATAAGTTCCATTTCCACAGATATTTTGAGAAATAAAAATTAAAAATATATTACACTTATCTTTAAAAAAAATCTTATATATTAAGTTTATTTGTATTATGTTGTAGGACGGTAATCTGACGGTATATGACGATAGTCGTCTGCCTACAGCCATAGGCCGGTCTGTCCGAGAAAGTAGTACACTCTCGCAGAAAGTCGACGTTTGAGTAGTAGCAATTTATTATTGTACTTCGTTGGGTGATCAAAAGAGCCGGCAGTCCAATTTTCTTAGGGCGTTTTCGTCTGATGGGTTCTGGTGATGCCTTTAGTATCACTGAACCTCCTTGCATGCATTTAAACTCCTTTCACTTTCTTCACGGTAGGCGGCGGCCTCGAAAAGTCCCTGAGCGTCAGTATCACTTACCGCTAGGTGAGCTCGAGCAAACAGCTCACCTGAAGGGAAGTAATTCTTATTTACTAATATGCCACCAATTAAAAAAAAACAGAATCTCAGCAACAATATCAACGAATTCCTTGAAATTTAGTATTCAGAAAGCTTTGAGGGTGATAGATCGGTCTCGTTAGGTTGCATTTACATAAAATCTCGTTTTATTAATGTAAAGGTAATGAAAAAAAATATAAGTTCCTACTTATAAAGGTAAATTAAGGCAATGCCACAAAGAATAGAAATATCTTATTTGGAAGTAGCCCCGTTATCGAGAGAGATCCAGTTCGAGCCTTGGTTTTCCCTTTTTAGTGTTTCCTTTTCTTGAGAAAAGCTATTATTATCTTACAATCCTTCTGATCATCGTGACAGGCGTATTTTACCTCCCATTATGGAAGAGGCTCAAGCTCAGCAGTGGGTCTTATATCATTACCGGACATGGGGTCTTCGTTAAGTACCTGCATAAAATTGGAAGAGAAGAGGCCCCAGGATGTCATGAGTTTGGCGCGATAATCGACGATGCGCGCCACACACTGGAAGCATGCTCCGCCTGGGGGCCTCAGCGCCACGTCCTGTCAACGGAAATGGGAATAACAGACCTGTCGTTGCGACAGCTGTTGGTCGTCGATGGCCTCCTTCTGTGAGGCTGTCATGACAAGGAAGGAGACCGCGGAGCGGGCATGCGAGGCCCTTGCGTCCGCTGACTCGTTCTGCCTGCGACGACCACGGAGAAGTAGACACCGCTATGCGCTCCTCCTTCCACCGCCCTGAATGATGACAGGACGCGGCCAGACGACCAAGCGTTGGGGTGTCGGGGATAGAATGTTATCAGACAATCTCTATCTCTCCGGCATCTCTCTCTCCGGCACCCCGAAAAAGCGCGGAAGGGGTCGCTGTGGTTTTAGTGGGTATTTCGGTCACTTTTGTGGCCGGCGAGTCCCACACACACTCCCCCGTCTGTAACCGGTGGGAGATAGTGCGTAAATGTATTTGCACAGCGTGAAAAAAAGGGGGTCATATATCAGCTAATGATGATAGAATGTGTGGTTTGTGACGGATAGATAGATTGACTTCCCTCATACTGCTAAGCAGATGATCCAAGTATCTGATATATTTTATTCATATTCTCAATTCATGAAGACGTTATTATTTAAAGTGAATCTCTTTAATAGAGAAAGCTATTTTGGCCCTTTTACCATGACCCTAAAGACTACGTGGATTTAGTTAATAGGATTTTGTCTTATTGGATCAAGTTTCATGGATTCAACCACCGTTCAGGATAATAATATCAGGTTGACCGAGCTTCGCTCGGAGCATTTTTGTAGCATTTATTTAGATATATATTAATAAAAAATAAATAATGAAAATTATATAAAAAACTACAAAAAGAGAATAATAATAACACCGAGATTCGAACCGACGCTGTTTAAATGTCACATAATCCAAAATTAAAACCCCCCGCCTCCCCACCTGAGCTATCGGAACTCATGACGTTGACAACGAAATTTGAATTCATATTCTTTTAAAATTTAATGTCATTGTTTGTTTTGCTAAAAACACGGACAAAACAACATTTTCTATAAATAAAACCTAGCTAGATCGATTTTTTGGACCCGAAACCTGTAGTATGCCAAGTTTCAACAAAATCGTTGGAGCCGTTTCCGAGATCCTGAATATATATATATATATATATATACAAGAATTGCTCGTTTAAAGATATAAGATTTTATAATTATTGTTCCGAGTTTGCGTGTAATTTGCATCTGCTAATTTTATGTTAGTAATCCCCCGCAATGTAACGAGTTAAATACGTGGCGTCCGTATTGACCTTCTATACCCGTGGTATCTTTCCGTGTGGTGACGGAGTACAAATACCATTACCACTCCCTATCTTGCTCGTGGGTGTCGTGAAAGAAGACTGAGGGATATATGCATGTGGCAGGAGAAAGTAAACTCGAAATAACATCCTATACCAACCCGTCTGATACCAGCGTGGAATCATCATCACTATTTCAGCTCGTATACGTACCACTGCTGGGCTCGAACCTTCTCCTTAATAGGAGGGCTATAGGCCCACTATACCATGGGTCATTCAGCATCATTTCAGCTCATATACGTCCCACTGTTGGGCTGGAGCCTCCGCCACAATAGGCGGGAAATTGACCTGACTATACCAGGCTGGTCAGACAGGTTGGTATAGGGTTTTATATCGAGTTTGCCCTCTCTTGCATATATGTTATATGCGTATTATATCCCTTAGTCGTCTTTTACGACATCCACGGGCAAGATAGGGAGTGGTGAATTGTATTCTTACTCCGTCACCATATTGAAAAATACCACGGGTATAGAAGGTCAATTTCTCTCTTTCGTAGAGGAGGCTGGAGCCGTGTTGATTTAAAAAAACACAAGTAATTTTGTTGATGTTTTATGTTAAACAATTTTCTACTTATTCTTATGTTAGTTATTTTTTACGATTACCCACAAGAAACAAAATAATATTGACATTTTATGTTCCTACCGCCTTACCATAAGGATTAAAAAGTTTGACAGAGTATAAAATTTAATCAGAATTCAAAAAAGCAAGCTAATAAATGTTGTATTACAGTTTTATTTGTATTGTATAGGTAAGACGGTGTGAATGCTTGGCTGGTAATGTTTCAAATAAAACGAATTGCCCCAAGTCTTTTCTAGAAATTGCTTTGTAATTTTCAACATTTAGTAGGTACTTATTTGTCAGTGGGCCTAAAATGTTTTGTAATTTATGTTCTTTTCTAAGTAGATATTTTAGTTGACGCGTGACTAGAATTATAATTGTTCTGATTATCATGATATATTGAATTAAATGATTTGTAAATTAAATACTGCTTGTGAGGGTAATTGCAGTGATTTAAGAGTGCTGGTGATTGGACTGGGGATTAGTCTGTTAGATTAGGGTGACTAGGGATGGTGGCTGAAAGAATAATCCGCCTTTTTTTTTTTTTTAAAGAATAATCCGCCTGGCTGGCCGCTAACATTAAGGATTCCGTACCCATTGTCGTCCAATGGGGATACGTAAAATTGGTTCCATTTTCAGTTATAACTACATAAGTGTAAATTCAAGAATAATTGTTGTAATCAAATGTATGTGTTATTATTATACCTTTATTTTATTATTAGATACCTTTATACTTTTTATCTACCCGTGTGGTGATGGAGATAGGATACAATTCACCATCCCATTTCTTTCCCGTGGGTAGGTACGTAATGACTAGAAAATATAATATGCAGATATAAAATCCTGTATCCACCCGTCAGACTAATGTCAATAGATCAATTGGAGGGAAACTTCCCTCCTATTGAGGAGTAGGCTCCAGCGCAGTAATGTAACATGTATAAGCTGAGATGATGATCTTGAGATGAAATATCTAAGAAAGGATCCTCAGACTATCCGTGGAGCAGCGGAGACACTTTGGATCACTCTGTGTATTGTAAAGGCTTTTTCATGGGAAGTGCTCTGAGGAACTATTTGACTTGGTACCACCATCACCGTTTTACTAACCTAACCTAACCTGGGTTCATTCATTTCACATGGCAAAGTTATGGTCTTCAACATCGTTTTAGTTGTCATTTGCCGCCATCAGAAATAAAAAAAAAAGATATCATAATCTTTAAAAATATAACGCTGTTTGTAATTATAAAAGACTTAAATACCTGGGAGTGATGTTACGGAAGGAGAGTACCTGAAAAAGTATCCCGCTGGGCTGGCCACGGACTACAAGGATCTCTTACCGGTACCGGTGGTCGGTCCAAGTGCGAAGGGGAGGGAATACGGTATGTTGCGGTGGGCCGCACTCTGTCCTTTCCTCACCCAAAAAAAAATAGGCAATACATAAACTTACAATTGACGGACGTAAATTACATCGCGACTAAAAAGAATAATTTCTTGATCGTACAATTTCGATTCCAACCAATACTATCACGAAAGATATATTTGCATATTGCAGGCACCAATATAATATACATGACTTTATTTTGTGATGCGAATACTTTTGACAAGAGAGACGATAAAACCGTGTTTCATGATATGAAATAATTTTATATTTCGTTGAATAAAAAAATTATGCCACAAGCGCTATTTTAGCAGCCCTAGTCTAATAATCATGGGGCAAGGTCCAACCCCTTTTCATTCCGGATTTATATTAAATTCCTCAGTCCAAATTTGGCGAAACAATTCCTATGGGGCCATCTAGCAGCGATTTTATTATTACTAACCACTACTATACAAATTTTGTATATCCGGGTGTATTTTTTGTTGGATTTTTATTCAGTAAGATAATAGACTATATCCCTTACAGGGTTATTTTATATTTATTTTTATTAACAAGATATATTCTCCATACAACTTATAAATGTATAGATTATTATGATATGTTTATATATGTATTATGATACATGTAGTTATTTATTATTTTAGCTTATATAAAGCCCACTGTTGGGCTCGGGCCTCTTTCACAATGGGAGGGAAATTGACCTACTATACCGCGTTGATCAGACGTGTTGGTATAGAGTTTTATGTCTAGTTTCTCTTTCTCTGGTTATCTGCTTATCATATCCCATACTTATCTTTTACGATACCCACTGGTAAGAGAGGGGATAGTGAATTGTCTTCGTACTCCGTCACTACATGAAATAGTGAATAATGTTTAGTTACAATGCAGCTATATTAGTCTAAAGAGGGGGTCTGGAGGTTTGTAACACAGGCCCCGAGCCTATTGATTCCTGCTCTCATTAGGAGACAATTATTTTGTAATCATCTTGTAGTACTTCGTGAGACCAATAAATATATTATTACACTCCTTCTTTTTTCCGAGGCTGTCGTAAAAATGTATTAATTGATGTAAGCAATTAACATAACTGCCTGAAAATTACATAAAGTATATATATTAATATTGTATTTTAAAACTAGAGCCATAATTTCAAAGTATTTTATGTCTAATGGTGGTAGTTACATATGAAGAAAGCATATTGGTGTTGCACCTCTGATTGCGAGTACTTCTAAAATAAAATAAGTTATTATATATTTGAACCTGTAGTTTAATAAAAGTGTATCGTGTATAAGCAAATATCGAAACCAAGAACATCGATGTATCGATAGATTGATGTTTCAGAACAAATATCGATGTACAAAATACATTGACGTATCGAAACATCAATGTTTTTTTTTTAATCGTGCAGGCAACTTTAAAATGCAAGTTATATTTATTATCTGCAACAATATTGTTATTGAATACAGTTTAGGAAATAAAGTTATATTTAATAGATATTTTTCCATTTAGTAAAGTTATTACCAGCTTAACTGCAGCAAGTTATTTGCTAACAGAGTTTAAAAATAACAGTTTTCATTTTCTTACACACGTACATACGTAAGTCATTTACTCTAGTAACTAAACTACCATGCAACTTTTGTTAAAATGACCATCCATTTCAAACAGGTGTCAGGCAAAACATCGATGTTAAAAAATCGTAGAAAATAACATCGATACATCGATGTTTCGTAATAATGAACATCGATGGTAAATGTCGATGTTCATTATTGCGAGATATCGATGTTTCAGAAACATGGATGTATCGTTTGCATCCCTAATCGTGTAACGAAAGCTAAGCGTAAATTATTATACTGCACTTCTAAAACAAAATCTATATATATATAGGAGAGGCGGGTTTTGTGAGCGATATATTGACTCATCACCATATCTCCGGAACCATAAGGCGTACAGATTTGAAATTTGGCACGAGTATTCCTTTCGTTGAGTAGAGATCAGCTAAGAACGGATTTTGCGAAATTCTACCTACAAAGGGTGTTGCGGGGGCATTCACAATAATATACATATAAAGGAACAGGGTGAGCCGAAGCTACTGAAGCTAGAAAAAGGAAATTTAGACCGTAGTTTCATTTCGTCATGTAGGCACCCACTAAGAAAAGATTTTTTGAAATTCCACCCCTAAGAGGGTTTCACAAGAGGGTGAAACGCAACGGTAAAGTTTGTATGGAAAGAAAAAAAATCTTTAGCTACTGTCTTCAAATTAAGCACAAATACTCTTTAATGAAAATAAATAAACACGTATTTCAGCGTTTGTCCATTTTCATCCTCTAAGGGTGTAAAATAGGTAGAAAGATGTCAGTTTACCGACATATCGCAGAGCCGAAACTACTGAAGCTAGAAACATGAAATTTTGACATTAGTTTCTTTGGGTAACGTAGAAACCCACTAAGCAAGGATTTTTTTTAAATTCAACCCCTAAAGGGGTAAACTGCAGTAGTAAAGTTTGTGTTGCGAGAAAAAAAAATCTTCATCGATTTTCATGAAATTCTCCACAAACACGTATTTCAACATTTTTAATTTTCACCCTCTAAGGGTGTAAATAGATATAAAGAAGTTGGTTGTCTGACTCATCACGCCAAGCGGAAATTACTGAAGCTAGAAACATGCAATTTTGACCGTAATTTTATTTTGTGACGTAGGGACCCATTCAGAAAGGATTTTTTCTAATTCATTCCCTAAGGAGGTAAAAAAATCTGCATCGACTTACTTTAAATTTTACATAAATACTGTTCATTCATAATTTTTTTCATCATTTCAACCCTTATACAGCCCACTGTTGGGCTCGAGCCTCCTCCATTATGAGAGGGAAATTAACCTACTACACCACACTGGTCAAACGTGTTGGCATAGGTGTTAGGTTTCCTTCTCTTGCATAGATGTTGTATGCATATTATAATCTCTTAGTCGTCTCCTACAACAGTCACGAGTAAGAGAGGGGGTGGTGAATGGTATTTTATTCCGTCACCACACGGAAAATACTCTTCAGTAAAAATGAATAAACAGCATTCGTCAATTTTTACCCTCTAAGGGAACTAGGCGGGTAAGGTGACTGAAACCGAAGCGAAGCGAGGGCGGGTTGCTAGTAAGGTATAAAATATTTGAACTTGAAAATTACTAAGAGTATATTGTGTAAGCAAAAGTTAAGCGTAAACTATTATATAACGCCAATTAAGTCCAGTACATATTGGTACGGGTATATATTACGATTCGTGTTCCATCTTCTTATAAAAATTATTACAAAGATAATGTAGTGTTCAGGTTTTTTCTATATTAGTTGCCATCAGAGCTATCTTAAGCTCTTCTGAGACTAAGAATTTGTGCCCAATGGCAAAATAAAATTAAATGAATTCGACTGCACAGATGTTGTAGTAGTTATAATATCGTCTTGCAGTGCCTAGTGTCACGGGATCGATTTCCACGCATGAAAATTGTGCGATACACAAATTTTTGTTCTTAGTCGGGGTTTATTTTGTGTCCGTTAAATTGTGTACTTGTAAAATCCTTCGCAATACAAAATTATTTCATTAGAATAGGGGGTTATATGAAAAAAAGGAACAAAAATAATATTTTGCTGCATATTTATTATTAGCAATTCACCCTCGCTTCGGTCGCACAAATCTCTATGGCGATATCAAAAAAACAATACAACAGACACACATCTCGTTTTCATTTTTGTGATTTCAATTTCATTTTCGTTACAAATCAATTTTATCTGCGTAGTGGTGAATAATAATACAATGTGCTATTACCCTTTTATCTCACCTTGGGTATTGTAAAATTTAGATGAGGGATCACTAGGAGAATGGCTAAAAGAACTCCCCTGGGAAATTTGTAACATCGCCTGCGATTGACAATCCATCTGCCAAGGTTGGTAATTATAGAATTAATCTTTCATGTCGTTCATAACCAACAATATTATGAAAACAGAATATACAGAAAGAAAAATAAAACAGAACTGATAAGTGTTATTTATTTATTTACTATCAACCCGCCCTCGCTTCACTTTGGTTTCAGTCGCCTTACCCGCGTAGTTTTCGTTCCCGTGGGAACACTGGGATAAAATATAGCCTATGTTACTCCCTGATATTATAGCTTTCCAATGGTGAAACAATTTTTAAAATCGCTGCAGTACTTTTTGCGCCAATTCGTTACTTACATGCAAACCTTTCCTCTTTATAACATTAGTATAGATTTAAGAAGAGTACAAATTAAAAGTAATTAATTATGTTTTTTACCAATTTGGGGACAGAGTAAGAATACAGTTCGCCATCCCATTTCCTACTTGTGGGTGATGCAAAAGATGACTAAGGGATTCAATATGCAGATAACATCTATGCTGGAGAAGGTAAACTTGAAATAAAACATATACGTACTCTCCTTTCATAGTATATATTGCTTAAGTATTGGAAAAAGTTTTTAGATAACTCTCTTTGAGAATTTATTTTTTGACCAGAAGACAAGACAGATAAAGTTAGGCTAGGTTAATCTAGAGTATTTAGTCAAACTTTACGACACTTTTTAGTGTGGGCTATGGTCAGCGCACCGTCGCCCGGCTCCGTCCGGACCTTTAGGACACCTACGAGCAAATTAAAGGTTAGTTATTGTTATTTTTAACGTTAACCAATTGCTGTGTTTCCCGAACGCTATGACATGTACTTCTTTAAACGAGGCTTAAGAACAGTATTTTCTTCACGGTAGGCAATGGCCTGGCTGTGCCCCTGGTATTGAAAAGGTCCATGTGCGGCAGTATCACTTACCATCAGGTGTGCTGCCTGCTCCTTTGCCACAATCGGCAATAAAAAAAAAGAGTAGTATTCGTATCCACTGTAATTATAAACTCATATATACATATTAACTTTACGTAACGTAGGCTAAAGATATATATATATGACAAAATTTATTATGTATTACAAAATATACAGAGTTAAAACCACTATTCAAAAGCAGCATATTGAAATAAGGGACAAACCGCTATTTAGTCAAATATCCCGTTGTTATTCGTGACATAATATAAAATGTATGATATGGCCGTCGGGCTAAAGGCCATTCGTAAATAATAAAAACGATGGTGGTCGTTCCCCGTATCATAATGTATAAACACTACTGTTACTTCTGATATTAAACGTCCAAATTAATGGTTTTGGTAATATGTAGTTATTTTTGGTATTTCATAACGTTTACGTACTCGTAAACGTTATGAAATATATGAAAAATTACGGAATATAGAAAATAAAAGAATTTATTTTTTACTAGCTAGTAAAACTTGGTTTTCATAATTCTTAATTTAAGAAATACTCTGTGTCAATTTTCGTCCAAATCCGGTCAACAGTTTACGCGTGATTGAGTAACAAACGTCCAAATATCTTCACAAATTTTTATATTTGAATATTACTTCCACCCTTGTAGTTTAAATTCAAGTGGAAAGACGATGAGAAATATGGCCATCCTTAGTCGCTGATAATACATTATCCATGATAGGTTTCCATTGGGGAAAAAAATTATATCGATTAAACTCCCGCAGTTTCACCCACGTACCCCCCATTTCCATGCAAACGCCGAGATAAAAATTGCCTATGTTACTCGCTGATATTATAACTTTTATATATGGGTGAAAATAAAAATAATAATTATCAAATCCCATACAAATATCCGACATAAAAATTGCTTATCTTACTCGCTGATAACGTAGCTTCCTATTGGTGAAAGAATTTAAAAATTAGTCAACATCCACCGGTTTCACTCGCGGAGTTCTCGTTCCCGGGCAAACACCAGGATGAAAATAGCCTTTATTTGTTATTCACTGATAATGTAGATTTTCATTCGTAAATTAATTTTCATATCCATTTAGTTCCCGCAATTTCACCGGCATTGTGCCCGGTCCCGTAGGAATATCGGGATAAAAAAATAGCCGAAATATGTTACTCGCTCAAAAATAGCTTTGCGTTAGTGAAATAATTTTAAAATCGACTAAATTCTCACAGTTGTTCCAGCCACACCGGGATAAAATATAGCCTTGGATAAAATATAGCCTAAGTTATTCCTTATGTAAGGCTTGGTAGACCTGTTAGTAAAGTATTATGAGTATGGGTCCAGCCGTTTTGAAGGTTACCCCGTAACGAATATAAGTCAAAAAAAAATTGTCCGTCCGTCTGTCTGTCACCAAGCCATATCTCAAGGACCGCGATAGCTAGACAGTTGAATTTTTTACAAATTATGCATTTCTGTTGCCGCTATATCAATAAATATAAAAAACAAAATAAAATAAATATTATTATTATTAAGGTGGCTCCTATACAACAAACGCAATTTTCCCCCTTTTTATAGATAATGGTACGGAACCCTTCGTGCGCGACCCCGACTCGCACTTGGCCGGTTTTTTAGACATAGGTATCGTGCAAATAATTGTGTTACCATAAATAAATCCTATTATTTTGACAGACAAATAGACGCTTCAAATTTGTTTATTTCTAGACATAGAAAATTGGATTAATATCTTGATTTTAACTTACTGTCTGGTAGCGGCTAGGAATATTATAACGCTTTCATTGTTTGTGAGTGTCGCAAAATACTACTAAGACAAAGATTTACATCGACCTGGACCAATTGGCATTGCATTGGCATTGGTCGTTTGGTAGGCAGCTGGTAGCTCATAAAATGTTGCTAGAAGAACCTTTGCAATATCTAAATTAAGAAAGCCGACCGTATACTAAAATGATCGTTCCTAGGCTCAGTGATATCGGTTATATGCTTTTCACCTCCTTAGGGGTAAAATTGCTCTAAAACTCTTTTTAGTGAGCACTTTCTCCAAGAGAGACAACTTTGTACAAAATTTCATATTTCTAGGCCTAATGATTTCGGCTATACATTTTTCACCCTCTTAGAGAATGAATTTCAAAAACTAATTTCTTAGAGCTCATTTACAACAAAAGAAAGAGAATCGAACAATATACAGAAATACACAGTTTCACGTTCCTAGCCCCAATAGTTTCGGCTATACGCTTTTCATTCCCTTAAGGGGGTGATTTGCCAAAAATACTTTGCTAGTGCTCGTGTACCCCAAAAATACGCCGGAGTAAAAAAAAATACGTTTCTAGGCCCAGTGGTTGCCGCTGTATACTTTTTGTTTTTTTAGGGGTTGAATTTCATCCCCATGTAAGTAAAATTTTCAAAATGCTAGAACGAATACTTATTTATTTATTATCAAATACCTTAATACAAAGATTCATGGTTTTATCATCGAAAATGTCGAATTTCCATACAAAATAGCAGCCCCTATTTCAACCCCTTATAACTATTTTTTCGCGATTTCTTTACTATAGCTCCTGAACCCCAAGAAATACTACGGTGTAAAAAAATTACGGTTCTAGGCCCAGTGGTTTCAGATATATGCTTTTTTGTCTTTTAGGGGTTGAATTTCATCCCCATATAAATGAAATTTCCAAAACGCTAGAACGAATATTAATTTATTTATTATAAACTGCTTCAACACAAAGATTCATGGTTTTATCATCGAAAATGACGAATTTCCATACAAAAGGTCAGCCCCTATTTCAACCCCTTATAACCATTTTTTCGCGATTTCTTTGCTAGAGTTCGTGTACCCCAAGAAATACTACGGTGTAAAAAAATTTCGTTTCTAGACCCAGTAGTTTCGGCTGTATGCTTTTTTGTCTTTTAGGGGTTGAATTTCATCCCCATATAAATGAAATTTCCAAAACGCTAGAACGAATATTAATTTATTTATTATAAAGTGCCTTAATACAAAGATTCATGGTTTTATCATCGAAAATGACGAATTTCCATACAAAATGTCATCCCCTATTTCAACCCCTTATACCCATTTTTTCGCGATTTCTTTGCTAGAGCTCGTGTACCCCAAGAAATACTACGGTGTAAAAAAATTACGTTTCTAGGCCCAGTGGTTTCGGCTGTATGCTTTTTTGTCTTTTAGGGGTTGAATTTCATCCCCATATAAATGAAATTTCCAAAATGCTAGAACGAATATTTATTTATTTATTATAAAGTGCCTTAATACAAAGATTCATGGTTCTATCGTCGAAAATGACGAATTTCCATACAAAATGTCATCCCCTATTTCAACCCCTTATACCCATTTTTTCGCGATAAAAAGTAGCCTATGTCCTTTCTCAAGCTTTAGTCCATCTCTGTACTAAATTTCATCAAAATCGGTTCTGTGGTTTAGACGTGAAAGCGTAACAGACAGACAGACAGACAGAGTTACTTTCGCATTTGTAATATTAGTAAGGATAGTAAGGAAGTAAGGAAGTAAGGATAGCATTTTCTACTTGCTGTGTGGTAGCGGCTTCGAATACTACCAACCCTTGCTTTGCTCGTGGGTGTCGTAAAAGACGACTAAGAGCCCTAGATTGACCCGGACCAACTCCATCTGGTACCATTTGGGTCAACGATTACATTCCCAAGGAGGGTTGACGTCAGGCAGGCGGCCGGTCATAAAAGTCATTGCCGAAACTTTTTGCAATATGTCAAAACCGATGACATATTGCGTCGACCCCAAGTAATTGGGATAAGAGCAAGATGAAGAAGATTTTCTACTAGCAGCGCCTTGCGGTTTCACCTGCAGTTCCTCTTTCCATGGAAATATCGGGATAAATTATATAGTTTTTATATTATAAAAAAGTGTGTGTACTTATGTACGCTCGTAAAAAGTTATATTTCCTTGGCGTTATAAAAAAAAAATTCATTCTGAAAATTTTATCCTTGGGGTTATCCTACGTTTGTAATAAAAACGACACAATAGAAAAAAGGTATTTTAATATATTGAAAGTTTAATTATACCGCATTATCTAGGCGAGATTTGTAACGGAGTGCGCGCGCATCGTAAAAAATGTTGACTAACTAACTTCAGGTCGGTTTTTCGTGACGGTATGCGCGCGCATCGTAAAAATTTATTCTCATAATCTTTTTAACGTGTAGAAAGAAGTATATCTTAAATTATAATTGAATCCTTACTAATATTATAAATGCGAAAGTATGTTTATTTCTTTATTTGTTTGTTTGTTACGCTTTCACGCTTAAACCACCAAACCGATTTCAAAAATTCTTTCACCAATGGAAAGCTATAATATCAGGGAGTAACATAGGCTATATTTTATCCCAGTATTCCCACCGGAACGGGAACTACGTGGGTAAGACGACTGAGACCAAAGCGAAATGAGGGCGGGTTGCTAGTAAATAAATAAATAACACCTATCCATATTCTGTTTTCATAATATTTTTGGTTATGTACGACATGGAAGATTAATTCTATAATTACCAACCTTGGCAGATGGATTGTCAATCGCAGGCGATGTTACAAGTTTCCCAGGGGAGTTCGTTTATCCATTCTCCTAGTGATCTCTCATCTAAATTTTACAATACCCAAGGGTAGATAAAAGGGTAATAGCACATTGTATTATTATTCACCACCACGCAGATAAAATTGATTTGTAACGAAAATGAAATTGAAACCACAAAAATGAAAACGCTTTGTGTGTCTGTTGTATTGTTTTTTTGATATCGCCATAGAGATTTGTGCATGTACATTTTTAGATATCGTTATAAGTAAGCTTTTAAATTATTTATCTATTAAATTATTTATCTATTAATTTATTAAATTACCAATTACATCTATTATTACAGGTTTCTCCAATTCAATAGTGTAAGTCAACATAAACCATTTATAACATTAATGTCAACATAATAATTACATAAATAAAATTAATTTATACAATTTATATCGGATATAAATAAAAAATTGTATTCTAAAATACTATAATATGCTAAAATAAGATATTATGAAATTATCAACGAGAGTCATTATATAATTATACATTGTTATAGCATATTTCGAATAACATTGCTTTTTTTAATTCTACAATTGAACAAACGAATAGACCAATTTTGTCGATGAATCGATTCAATGTTCGTAGCTTACACGATTATGGTTTTGTTTAAAAATTGTTACAGGTTTTCATTAATTAAATCAGTGATAAATATGCCTGTAGGAGAAAAGAATCAATGATTAAGCCGACGAAACCATGAGTATCAGTTTAACTATTTAAAGAAATCCGAAGAAAATATTATCATTGCATAAGAACGGTTACTTTATCAGGTAAATAAATAATCGTGTTTTCAGCTCACGTCCAATGTTTATGGGGTAACAAATTACTGCGTATACAAAATTGTGCTAATTCACAATGGCGTCGGTAGTTATTTATAAAAAAGTGTTTGTATTGTAGTTGTATAATGTAAAAGATGGTGATTTTTACTTAAAATAAATGAAAGGAGATTAAAAATCTCCTGTTGCCGCCGTGAACGAGCTCGCAGGTGGTTAAACTTGGAGTTAGTTGACCACTTGCAATTAGTTTCGTCGCAAAAGAGCTTCTGTCACATTCTCGGCATTTCATTGCCAAGACGTCTATGGCAGTAGTTCACGAATGGGTAATATACCGAGTGGACCTTAGAAGTCAAGGTATCTGCTGTTAGGTGAATACCCTCATGTCGTCGGTTAGAAAAAGCTGCACCCTGAGACTGGTAAAAAAATAAGACTTGTATACGAATATATTATATACACAAAGCATACCTAATAAAATGTAAGTAAAACATGAAATTGGAGAATAATGGGTTAGCCAGTCAGCCAGCCTTTTCATATTTGGACAGATGGTATAGTGGCCTAAGTGACGGCCTTCCTTAATCGGAATTCGACTACTACGTGGGGCTTTTCTTGATGTGAATCACAATGCTTGTTTTGTTTCTGTACAATTTGTGTCAATTGTATAACTATGGGAGACTCCCCTGCAACATAAATTTATATTTCTTAGTGTAGGGTGTTTTCTTTAAAAAAAGTAAATCTATTATTGCCATATAATAATTGTTAGAAACTAAAACGTTATAATTTTTTTTTTTTTTTTTTTATTGCAAACTGTGGCAAACGAGCAAACAGTACACCTGATGGTAAGTGTTGCTGCCGCTCATGGACCTTTACAAGGCTGTTGCCTACCGCAAAGAAAGCGAAGGGAGTGTGAATGCGTGCATTGAGGCTCGGTGATACCAAGGGCACCACCAAAACCCTCCACACGTAATCACCCTCAGAAAGTTGGGCTTCCGGCTCTCTCGCTCACCGAACGAAGCGCAGTAACAAATTGCTACTACTCAGACGTCGATTTTCTGCGAGAGCATGGTACTGCCCCGGACGGACCGGCCCGCGGCTGTAGACAGATAACTGTCGACAGTGTGGTCCTACCACTCCTAAATAAAAAAATAAACTATTACTTTTAAAAATAAACTATTACTCTTGGGTTTTGGTGAATATTGTGTTTCCAAATCAGAGTATAATGTCAGGCAAAACGCTTAGTTTCTTTAATACCTTTTACCTTTTGAAATATCTTTTAGGTTTTCACAATACTTTTGCTTCTCCCATTCGGGGTGCAACGTAAAACTATTCTAATTTTATAAATTATAATTTTAAAAACGCTATTATGAGTTTGTTTATAACGATTTCACGCCCTAACTACTCAAACATTCGCTTACAGATTATCAAGAATACAGGAAAGTATATTACGAGTACATTTATTAAAAACATTAAAATTAAAAGAAAAAGAAAGAATAATATTCGAGGAATAGAAGGTAGATGGGAAGGTAATAAAAAAAAGATACGTATTGTTCTCAAGGAGTAGAAAAATCACTGAAGAAATCCACAGCTGAAGTAAAGCCGCGGATACAGCTAAATAATAAAAATTCAGATGGTCTAACTCTAAAAATTCTACAGCCACACAAATCGACACCCGACTGCTGTATTTTTCCACTGAAGTTTATTATTAAAAGTTATTCAGATCACGTGCGCACAGCTTTCACTAGTATTAGGTTTGCTCCAATTTTGGGTAAATTTGTTATTACGCAACTTCCATTATTGTAAATCTATATTACTATTAAAAAGACTAAGAGTTTGTTTATTCAATGTGCTAATATCAGGTACTAACAAAATTTCCAGGCGTGAGTAAGAATAAATCAAGGTCAAATAAATCATCCCGCGGTCAAATAGTGAGTAGTAGTGGGCAGGCCACATCGCTTGTTGAACCAATAATCGTTGGGGAAGAAAGGTTCTTGAGTGGCGACCACGACTCAAAGTCGCAGGGAACCGTTGGATGCAAGTGGCGCAGGACCGTTCCGAGTGGCATTCTGGTGGGGAGGCCTATGTCCAGCAGTAGACATCTATAGGCTGATGGATGGATGAAAATAAATTATTATTAATTAATTCAGCTCATAAACATCTCACTGATGGGGTCAAGCCTCCTCCACAATAGGAGGAAAACTAACTTACTATATCACGCTAGTCAGACAGGTTGATATAGGGTTTTATTTCGAGTATTCCTTCTCTAACATAGTTGTTATATGCATATTTAATCACTTTAGTCGTCTCTTACGATCACCCACGGGTAGTATTGGGGGTGGTGAATTGTATTCTTATTTCGTCACCACACGGAATAAAACATCTATCATCTACAAAAGAAGAAAAACGATGAGGCGGGGTGAAAGTAATGTTGTGAGAAAAGTTTTGGGTATGAATGTTGAAGGCTTTAGGGGTAAAGGGAGACCGAGGAAAATATGGATGGATTGCGTGAGGCATGACATGGATATTCTGGGAGTGACTGCAGAGATGACGTCTGATAGGATCGTATGGAAGACGATGACATATTGCGTCGACCCCCAAGTGATTGGGATAAGAGCAAAATGATAATGATGATGATGACAAGAGAAGAAAAACTCAAAAGAATATTTATACCAACTCTTGATCCGATGGCCAGAAGAGTTGGTATTAATTTTCTTTCGAGTTTTTCTCGTTGGACTTATAAGTAGGACCAAAAATCTTATACACAAAGCCTATTTATCGGAAACATTTTAGGATATAATGCATAATGCCGTTACAGATAGGAGCTAAGTAGTGTCTATAAATGGTAACAAATTATTTATTTATTTTATTTATTTAAAACTTCTGCACACAAAATAGGTACATGGCGGAATTAATGCCTTAGGCATTTTCTACCATTCAACCTGGGTTGGAGCAGAAATGAATGAGGCAGGTGCAATGCAATTCGAGCAATGAATTCATAAATTTGGTTATTCAAATAAGCAAATTTATATAGACTTGACCTAGTACATATAAACAATACATATATACAGAGATACATATACATACATAAATACATATATATACATACATATATATATATATATATATATATATATATATATATATATATATATATATATATATATATATATATATATATATATATATAATATATATACATACACATATTACATATATATAAATTTTATAAACAGTAGAGGAGATTCATCACTGAAGAGTTGATTCCGTCAGAAGATCCAGGTATAAACGTTTCACCATAGCCTTAAAACTATTACGGCTAGCGGCCATTTTGATTTCTAACGGCAACGCATTCCAGAGAAGAATGACTTGGATATAAAAAGAAGAGTGTACAAGATTAGAGAAGTGAGGAGGACAGTGAAGACGAATATTTTTGGAGGAACAAAGATTACGGTCATGGGTGGAGCAGAGAAATTGAAAGTGATGTTTTAAATAACAGCGTTGTGGTATTTACTGAGTAGATACCTCAGCATTATGCTGAGCAGCTATCCCTTTCCTCTTTTGCGAAGGAGACGGTAATCTTAATGTAATTTTTGTTATTTTCGTTGTTTCTTTTTCTTTTTTTTTTGTTATTTATGGTTTTTATGTTATTGTACTTTTATTATTATGTTCTTGTACGTGTTCCTCTCGTAAAAGAGTAATAAATTATTTTTCTTTCTTTCTTTCAAAATAGGGAGGAAATTTGTTAAGTTTAATAACCCTTTTTTTGTGGTTGGGATATGGTCAGCACATACGCCGTCCATCTCCATGCGGGGTGACGAAGTGGTGGCGCGCGGCCCTATAACCCACTGTCTCCTTTCTTTCGCCGTTGGGCTGTCCTCTGTGGCTGGCTTAGCAAATTTAACTCCTCACGCGCCAAATATCGCGGCGCTCTCGAGTGCCCCGCGCACTTTGGTGTATTGAAAAAAGTTCAGTGAATTTTATGGCTTTACGTAAACTGTTATTATTGCTATATGACAAGAAAATATGAAACAAAATATATATATATATATATCAATAGCTTTTGATTGGTTGATTTAAATAAAAGTACTAAAAGCAATTGTAATTGTAAAGTGTTTATTTGGGTCAAACGTGTGTCCCAAAAGCACTTTGAGCACATTTTTTTTTGGTCTAATGGTGTCCCAAAAGCGCTCGTGTGGCTAATAGCACAGAGACTTCGCGCATTTAGCGTTCAACGCAGTTAACGTTACATAGCAACTGTTGAGATAACAAAAATGATTAATTGATATATACTTTGTTATTAATTTTGTTATTATTATTAATACCATAGGACGATGAAGGTATCTTAACAAATAATAATATTAAATACAGGTACTTAATCCACGCAAACGAAGTTGCTGGTATAGCTAGTCATTTGTGAAAAACGGACACGGGCGCTACAAAAATTCTTTAATCTTTTGAATCAATAAATGTTCGTGCTTGTGCATATTTCCGCTTCAATCCGCAATTTAAATAACGTTTGCCAACTAATATGCTTAGTAACGAAGCTAATACATTACTATAAATTAAGAAACACAATCATTATTTTTATGGAAACGTTTGGTATTTACATTAATATTAATAATTGATATATGCCATATAGATTGTCTTAGGTGATACTTAAATTTAGACGTAGGTGAAAATTTACATTCAAGTTAAATATTTTGAAATTTTGATAATACGACAATATTTCTATACGTTAAGAAATACCATCATGTTGTTGAGGACTAAATTTCAATGTGTGTTTTATTGTTAATCTTATAATTGAATCTCGAACAATAAATTATTACAAATAAATAGTAATTATGCTTATTGTATCAATAAATTTATCCGTGTGGTGACAGAGTAAAAATACAATTCATCACTCCCTGTCTTACCCGTGGATCTCGTAAAAGTCGACTAAGAGATATAATATGCACATAACATCTGTGCAAGAGAAGGAAAACTTGAAATGAAACCCTATAATAACATGTCTGACCAGCATGGTATAGTAGGTTAATTGCCCTCCCATTGTGGAGGAGGCCCGAGCCCAACAGTGGGACATATGTGGACTGCGATAGATGGATGCAACAATAAATTATTCGTCCTGACGTTTTCCTTGTACTAATAAGCTTATGTGACAGATAACAGGTATAATATAATGGTTTTTAGCATAATGGTTTATATTTTGCATTTTTTTTTTTTTTTTTTTAATACACCCTGCACTAAGGAAATAATCCTTGTATTGCGGGGGACTTTACAAACATATAAAATTTTAGAGTTTTTAAATTCTTTGCATAAGATAGTATGATTATTTTATTGGTTTCATTGGCAGGCGATCAAACAGCTCACCTGATTAAATTTTCGTAAGACCAGGAGTACAGCTATGTTTTAATGATACAGCAAGGTGATAGTAGGTAGTAATAGGTGTAGGACTTTACTGGTCATTCTTTCGCCCACCAAATGAAGCGCAGTAGCAATTTGCTACTATTTTAACGTAGATTTTCGGTGAGAGTTTAGTAATAGGTATTCCGTGTGGTGACGTAGTAAGAATACAGTTCACCACTCCCTATCTTGTTCGTGGATGTCGTAAAAGACGACCCAAAGATTTAATACGCATATAACACCTATGCAAGAGAAGGTAAATTCGAAATAAAACACTATACCAATCTGTCTGACCAGCATGGTATTACTACCAGGTTATTTTCCCTCCTATTGTGGAGGAGGCTCGAGCCCAACAGTGGCATTTATCTGAGCTGAAATGATGTTTTCGAATGAGTTGAAGTATGTATGGGTGAAAGTAGAAAACTGCATGGCCTTTTTGAAATGAAACCTTGTATAGGCAGGTGGTTGGGGACTAAATTCACGTAAGTCGTCATCAACATAGTCACGTAATGCATTAACGCTAATAGTACATCTGTAGCTATGTCAATGTCACTATATCTGTACCGATAGATATCAAAACCATTTAAATGTTTCATTTCATTCATTTCATACTATCGCCGTTCACTGCTGGACGTAGGCCCCCCTCATGTTATACCACAAAGTGCGGTTCTGTGCCGCCTGCATCCAACGACGCCCAGCAACTTTCACCAAGTCATCGGTCCATCTAGTGGGGGGTCCTACACTGCATCGTCCGATTCGTCGTCGCCACTCGAGAACCTTTCTTCCCCAGCGTTTCTCGGTTCGTCGAGAGATGTGGCCTGCCCATTGCTACTTCAGCGTGCTAATTCTTCGTGCTATGTCGGTTACACCCGTTCTTCTGCGGATTGCCGTATTTCGGATTCTATTTCGCAGAGAAATCCAATAAATATTTAAATACATAAAATTAAATTGTTAAGGTTAAAAATGTAATCAATGTTAGCAAATTTTATGAACAAGAAATAAGGCAGACATTGTGCTACTCTGTTTTAGAGCAGGAGTTCCTAAACTTTAAAGATAACGGAACCCCAACCGAATACCTATTATTTTATGGAATCCCATATCAAATGATATCAAATAATGAACGGTTCTGTGCCATATTTCAGGCCTAATTCTTGCTCATCTACTTACATAATAGTAATGAGTACCTACTTCTCATCCTTAATTTTGCGCTATTCTAAAATAATATTTGTAACCGTGGTATAATTTCACCGCTAAATTACTAAAAGCTATTTTATTTTAGCGGCACCCTGATGACTATTGTACGGAACCCCTAGGTTCCGCGGAATACACTTTGGGAATCCCTGTTTTAGAGAACAATTAAGATTGACATCGAGATAAAGGTTCACTGTCAGTTACAAAGTCAAGCAGTATTGTGTTAATGACATTTAAATTACCTCAGCCGCCTGCTTAGATTGTATTTATTAAAGAATTCCTTTGAATATTACAGAATTCATAATTATACAGTTGAAAAACATATCTTATTCTAAACTAGCAACCTGCCCTCGCTTTCCGGTTCGGTTTCAGTACCCTCATAGTTCCTGTTCCCGTGGGAATACCGGGATAAATTATAGCCTAAGTTACTCCATATATATAAAACTACATGGTAGTAAAATATTATCAAAATCGGTACAGACGTTTTGAAGATTACCTGAAAAAAAGACAGACAAAACATTTTAAACTGTATTTTAGATATATAGTAATGATGAGACAGTGTATAGTATACCATTGAACCTAATTGCACGCATTCGTACTTCCTTCGCTTTCTTTACGGTAGAGAGTGGGTTATCAAAGGTCCATGAATGGTAATATCATTTACCAACAGGTGTGCTGTTTGATCGTTTGTCTAGTTAGAGGTAAATTTTTCTACTACCATACATGTAAATTGACTAACTTTTTATATTTTACATATTTATATTTAAAAAAGCAATTCTAGTATATTGCCATATATTCAAAATCTTAGAAAGTGCTCTAACGATTTCCATAAAATTTAGTATGCAGAAAGTTTCACGAGCATGAATTGATTGAGCTAGTTTTCAGTTCTAGAAAATATTGTTTTATCAATGTTTTCATCGAATGAAAAAATATACGCCCGTGACCATGAACGTTGCAAAGTTTTCAAAACGTCGGGCAATTAAAAATCAAATACGAACGATAAAACGATATTTTTATTTACAATGTGTAATACTTGCGTAAACATGAGAAGTTATTATGAAAATACATAATTAGAATATGAATGTAAATTTAGCCATAGCCATCGAGAATAAAAGTAAGTCCGTTGGGAAATCGAGCAGTGCCTATCCAGGCATCCCAGTTCGAGCTTTGATTTTCTCTTTCTTTAAGTCTATTTTTTGTGAGTAAAAAAGATTATTATTTTGTAAAAAACAAAAGATATTATTTTTTTTTTGATGTGGTGTCCAAAAACACTATTCACTGCTCTTGCCCGTGGATGGCGTAAAATATGACTAAGGGATGTAATGTGCATATAATATCTGCGCAAGAGAAGTGAAACTTGAAATAACCCTATACCAAACATGTGTGACCAGCATGGTATACTACCTCAGTTTCCCTCCTATTGAGGATGAGACTCAGGCCCAGCAGTGGGACATTTATGAGCTCAAACGACGAAAAGACACATTAAAAATAAAAATATTTTTAAAGATTTTATCGCGTGTTGTTTGATTTTAGATTTCCTAACGATTCGAACACTTTTCAGCGTTCATGATCATGGGCGGACAAAGGTATCTGGCGTTTATCAAATCATTGTTATTAGCGAGATTTATATCTACATATTGTACCATGAAAAAAATAATATTATTTCTGTAGAATTAGATTATATTGCCAGGACAAAAATGATGCTATACTCGTATATATAAAAATATATTGTTTTTGTAGGTATTAAACATTAAATTTTTAGCTATTATTATATTACAACAATTTATTACATTAAACCTAACAAATCTAATACTGGATCGAAATGCGACCACACCGAGAAAAATTCGGTAAGAAAATTCAGAGGCCATAATACTCTTGATTATGTAGTAATCCAATAGATATGCAAATTCATTGATTTTTTTTAAACTAATTGATATTTTCAATAGTTATTATCGATTATACAAACTATAGTTGTCACAAAATAAGAGGCCCGTTTTGACACTTGGTATTACCGATGTATTTAGTGATGGATCATACGACTCAGTACTCGATACTCACGATAAATCGAATCAAGTTTATATGAGTATATAATCGATTCAAAAAGTGCATTGGATTAAAGTTCGGATTTGAAAATTTTACTTAAACTGTCCGTGTGGTGACGGAGTAAGAATACAATTCACCACTCCCTATCTTGCCCCTGGATGTCGTATAAGACGACTATGGGATATAATGTGCACATAACATCTGTGCAAGAGAAGGAAAACTCGAAATGAAACCCTATACCAACATGTCTGACCAGCATGGTATAGTAGGTCAAATTCCCTCCCATTGTGGAGGAGGCCCGAGCCCAACAGTGGGACGTATGTGGGCTGCGATGATGATGACGATGATGACTTAAACTGCGATATTGTAGAAATTTTGAAATGACACAATGTTACGAATGGTCATTTTTCTATCATTTAATATTTTTGTTACAATAACATTCACTCAATCACACAAATATCGAGAAAAAGTGAATCTTCAGTCAACGTCTCAAATTTTCAGTAAAAATCACTATACAGCTGTTGAAATTCTGTAATTAATTGGTTAGACCAACTACTACAATACTAGAATTCAAATTAATAACACCGGCCAAGTACGAATCCGTCTTAAAAATATATCTTGATCGATTAATTTTTCTTAACCGATTATTAATAGTCTGTGGACAATATGAAAAAAATCGTTATGCCACAGCACTAAGGCCAGTGGGCGGTACCCGTCAATGAAAAATATACCTTCAAAACATTTCAATCGGTAAAAAATAGTAAACTTCTTGCGCGTGAACTGTCAAAACGGGCCTTTTATTTTGTGAAAACTATAATACACCTTCATTTCATGATGTTAATAATATATAGTGTGCAAAATCCACAGAACTAAAGCGTCTAGTAAAAACTTGTGAACTGCAGAGTGGGGAGCGTCAAAACTTACGCCATCTGTAGCACGCAATAGTTGGCGGCTATTTCTCACGTTTGATTTATAAAGGCAACGTGAGATGGTGTGGCCAGAAAATGTCCGATCAATAAATATTATTTTGCTTTTGCATCGTTTGCCACCTTGAAAAATGAGTAACCCCACCTGATGGTAAGTAATACTGCCGCTCATAGACCTTTACAAAACCAGGGACTGGCTGCTGCTTACCGTAAAAAAGTGCTCTTAAACTTCGTTTAAAGAAGGGATATATAGGGTTGATGTATAGAACGTTAAATTATTTGTGTGATGAAGGAGTAAGAATACAATTTACCATCCCCTTTCTCATCCGTTGTTACCGTATGAGACCACTAAAGGATATATTGTGGACTAGCACCGCCCTGCGGTTTTACCCGCATAGTTCCCCTTGTCGTAGGAATATAGAGATAAATTATAGCCTATGTGCTATTCTGATATGTAAGCTATGTTATTGTGAAGTTTCATCAAAATTCATTTAGTAGTTTTTGCGCAAAAAAGCAACTTACATCTTCATATCCTCACATACCTACATAATCACAAACTTTCGTGTTTATAGTATTAGTAGAGTAGGATATAACATCTATACGAGACAGAGGAAACTTAAAATGAAGCCCTATACCAATCTGTCTTTGCACCTAATGCCGCCCTAGCCAAGGCCGCGGGTGATCGGACCGGGGAATTGTCCGTCACCTGCAGAGAGGCTGACCGCGCGACGGCGACCGACGTCCCAGGACGTCGAGAGGTGAGGTTACCCGAAAGGGTGTTCCGTCGGGCCAACCACTGACGACAAGTCACATCTGCTCCGGTGGTCGGCCCAACAACGAGATGACGTGGGTGCGGGTGGGTTATGGGCCCGCGCGCCGTCCTTTAGTCGCCCCGGACGGACTGGACCGTGCGTGCGCTTGCCATAGCACACCCATAAATAAAATAAAAAAAACTACCAATCTGTCTTACCAGTGTTAGTGCATTAATTTCTCTCCTATATTATAGGAGTCTCGAATCTAGCAATGGGATGTATACGAACTGAGACGAAATAGTTGAGAGTAAGAGTTAAAAGTTCTTCTTATAACCTAGTATAATATATTGAATCTTAAGGTATGCCTTGGCTAGTTCGAATATACGAGTCTTCGCAAGTTCTAAAGCTGTAAGTTCTATAACATACTTCTGTTTTGTAAATTCTTCTATCACAAAAGGCATTTTTAGATACATATTTACAAATTCAATTTATATTAATAATCGCAATCCGTATGGTGACGGAATAAAAATTCAATTCACCACCCCCTTTCTTACCCATGGGTGTCGTAAAAGACGACTAAAGGATTATTTGCAGATAAAATCTATTGCAAGAAGGTATACTCGAAATGAAACCCTATACCAACCCGTCTGACCAGCGTGGTATAGTAGGTCAATTCTCTCCCATTATGGAGGAGGGTCGAACCCAACAGTGGGACGCAACAACAATATTCCAGTAGAGATCATCGCAAGAGAAGGAATATTCGATACAAAACTCTACACCGGTATTGTGGGTCCATTTCCTTCATATTTTGGAGGAGTGCCGAGCCCAGCTGTGAGACATCTATAGGCTGATATGATGATGATACATTATATTTAATGGATATGATTATTAAAACCAAAGTATAAACGATATTCGTCAAATAATTAAACACTTTAAACGAATATGCTGTTTTAATGGCCATTCTTAAATGAACATTTCAAGCAAAACGCCCAGAGCCACTCGTGCAAACTATTCGCCACAGTGAATAAAGTGCTTGCATTTATTCACATTGATGACTCACTCTCATAAATATATCTAAAGAGTATATTGTATTATAGAAATGAAAATAAAGGTAATTCCTTTATTTTCTTTATATATAAAATTTTATAATGGAGGCATTTGTTATATCATAGTGAGATGCTATGTTAGATTGGAGATATATAGGCCGCGGGTGCCTGGAACGGGGAGTTAATCCATCACCCGCCAAAAGGCCGACCGTGCGACGAAGGAGAGGGTTCTCTTCAAGGGATATTCCGTCGGGCCGACAAGTCACCGCACCGGTGGGGGACGTGCGACAAGGCGACGTGCCACGGGTGGGTTGCGGAGCCACGCGCCGCCTCTCTGTCGCCTGACCTGACCGTAGCCCACGGAGATATTTTGTTTTACTTTTCATTGCCGATAAGATAGCAAGTAAAATTGGAAAATTTTGAATAACCCCCGATATTAACTAAAATAATAAAACAAAAGTATTTCGTTTTCTTCAACAGGAATTATCAATGAATTGTCAATTAACGATTATACTGGCACGCGGGAAGCACTTAATTGAGTAATATATGCAATTACATCATTTTCAAAAAGAGCTGATCCTCTTATATTGCTGGACCGATAATGACCATACATAGACAAGAACTACCGCAAGGAAACTGGCTTTCCAATGAAAAAGAGGGAAGTTGATCTATTACACCACGCTGGTCAGACGTGTTGGTATAGGATTTTATTTCGAGTTTTTCGTCCCTTGCATAGATCTTGTAAATAAACAATAATATAATAAAAAATTAAATCGCCTTGACAATTTTATGCTGTGGTTGGCCGCATCTTGTCCTCCCGCCCTCTCATCAGTTCGAGGCTATAAAATTACATCATGGGTCATAACATGTAATTTTGTTAGTCCCCGTCAGGTTAGCTTAGCGTAAGTTACTTATGATTCGCCGACCACTGAAAACTAGGAACTCTGTACCGGTGGTCGGCCCAACGACGAAGGCGACGTGCCACGTGTAGGTCATGGGGCCGCGCGGCGCCCCTCCGAATGACCTGACCATGGCCCACCCAAAAAAAAAGGTTACCTATAATTCCCCTTTCTCTTTGCTATTGCAGCAACATTTTATCATCCTCATCATCATCGCAGCCCACATAAGTCCCACTGTTGGGCTTGGGCCTCCTCCACACTGACCTACTACAGTATGGTCAGACATGTGGATATAGGGTTTCATTTCAAGTTATTCCTTCTCTTGCGCAGATTTTATGTGCATATTATATCCCGCAGTCATCTTTTACGACATCCACGGGCAAGATAGGGAGTGGTGAATTGTATTCTTGCACCGTCACCATACGGATTACTATTATCAATCATATTTTATCATGGATACATAAAAATAATATATTATACTTTTATAGTATCAGAAAAGGTCAGTGCTCTTTCACGATAGATACAAAAAATTACTAAATTTACGTTAATGCTAGTGAAGGCGCAGGCATAATTTCATTTCAGCTCATATACGTCCCAATGTTGAGCTCGAACCTCCTCCACAATAGGAGGGAGATTGACTTTTCTATACCATGTTAGTTAGACAGGTTGATATAGGGTTTTATTTCGAGTTTGGTTTCACTTGCATAGATGTTACCTATATGCCTATTGTATCCGCCTATTGTATCCTTTAGTCGTCTTTTACGATATCCACGGGTAAGATCCCTATCTTACCCGTGGATATCGTAAAAGAATGTGGGGAATTGTGTTCTTATTTGGTCACCACACGCATAAATCCGTAGGCATAGTTATATCCAAATAGATAACGAAGCTGTATTTTATATAAATAAACTATTTTTAATATTAACAAATGTCTTAGAACAATGCCCTTTAAAATAATGAGCTTAGTTTAAAACAAAATTTATAATAACGAGGCTTGAAAAACTGACTATCACTTTCGACTGTTTCAAGCTTTTACTAAAACATCAAAGGTAATTTTACAAAAGGATTTGCGGTATAATGTAGTGGTGGACTAGGGGGTGGTATGCCAGGGGTTGTTCACCGCGACTACTCCGTCTAGGAGAGCCCCCAAATAGAGAGATACACGGCGAGATTCGAAAACTTTACACCCTATTTTTCTATACTGTTTATATCGTCCAGCCGCACTATACTCACAGCTGGATGATACTGTGAGCTCCAATTAGCATTGACGTCCATCTTCAATTAGATTAGTCTGCCATTATTATAAAGTTTAGTAATTATCGTTATATTTAAAAGTTTATTGATCTATTATCTACTCGTATCTACAGTGTACTGAAAATTGGTTGTGCCTGCGGATGGTATGAAGTCTGCAATATGTGCCTAATTTATATTTTAAACTAGCAGATCCGGCCACGAGTTGCTGTGGCTAATGTTTTTGTTATATTACATTTTATTAAACTATTTAAGTGGAACTGTAGGAGAACATCTGTCATGGAGGTCGTCATATTTTTTTACAAATGGCATCTATGTAAAAAAGCAAGCTAAAATCGTATATGACACGTTTGTAGGTTTGACACAGCAGCGCTATCTATTAATTAATTACTCAATCCAGTCAACAGATACCGCCATCTGTTAAAATCGTTTGGAGTTAACAGATAATTGTGAATGTCAAATAATAGACAAATAATTGGCAATAAAATAATATTGCGACTATAAATTAAGATGTAAGCTATCCTATCTTTCAAGTTCGATCAAACTGCACACGGTGTGCAAATTTGATTAAAATCGGTTAAGTAGTTTAGGAGTCCATCGCGGACAAACAACGTGATACGTAATTTATATATATTAAGATATGTGTTGGTTAAGTCTTTTGCAGTTCAAAAATTTAGTTCTCTAATGCTTGTGGTGATGGAGTAACAATACAGTTTACCACATCTTCATTCCTCTCTGATCTAGCCCGTGGGTGTCGTAAAGGACGACTAAAATTGGTCTGGAACCATTCACTGTCTTTGAGAGCAAGTTTAAATTTGACAGTCTTCCTCTATATCAGAATTAATATTAGCTTTAAGCAAAACATAAGAAGTGAGCCCCACTTCTTCTAAAATTATTTTTCGTAGGGATAATAATGCATGCTTTGAACATACTGGCCGCTACGGTATTTTATAAATTACTAGCAACCCACCCTCACTTTGCTTCGGTTTCATTCGCCTTACTCACGTAGTTCCCGTTCCCGTGGGTATACTGGGATAAAATATAGCCTATGTTACTCAGGGATACTGTAACATTCTAATAGTGAAAGAATTATCGAAAGCCGTCCAGGAGTTTTTGAGTTTATTCGTAAGGAACGTTTCGTCTTTATAATATAATTTATTTATTGTTACGTATTTATTAATTTTTACTAAAGAGTATTTTTGGAGAATTTGAAGAAAATCGATGTAGATTTTTTTTCTTCTTATACAAACTTTGTTACTGCGGTTTACCCCCTAGGAGTTAAATTTCAAAAAAACCCTTTCTTAGTGGGTTTCTACGTCACGCAAAGAAACTAATGTCAAAATTTCATGTTTCTGGCTTCACTAGTTTCGACTCTGTGATAAGTCAGTGAACTGACATCTTTCTACCTAGAGGATGAAAATGGATAAACGCTGAAATACGTGTTTATTTATTTTTATTAAAGAGTATTTGTGCTTAATTTGAAGACAGTAGTTAAAGATTTTTTTTCTTTCCATACAGACTTTACCGTTGCGTTTCACCCTCTTAGGGGTGGAATTTCAAAAAATCTTTTCTTTGTGGGTGCCTACGTCACGAAATAAAACTACGATTCAAATTTCATTTTTCTAGCTTCAGTAGCTTCGGCTCACCCTGTTCCTTTATATGTATATAATTGTGAATGCCCCCGCAACACCCTTTGTAGGTAGAATTTCGCAAAATCCGTTATCAGCTGACCTCTACTCAACGAAAGGAATACTCATGCCAAATTTCAAGTCTGTACGCCTTATGGTTCTAGAGATATGGTGATGAGTCAATATATCGCTCGCAAAACCCGCCTCTCCTATAAATATATAGATATAGAATATAGATAAGATACTAGCTGACCCAACAGACGTTGTTCTGTACAAATAACCAGCTACCAGGTCCAATTGTGATGTTGAACCAATCTCAAATCCCCTTGAACATGCACAAAAAATTTCATCAACATCGATCCAGCCGTTTAGGAGTTGAGTGACATACACACGTACACAAGAAATATATATATATAAAGATAAAGATAGAGCGTGTTTTCTTTTCCCTGTAACTTGTTTAAAGGGAGTCATGATATCCCTAGTAATAACTTCATGAAACATTTAGGATTTCGTTTAGAGGAGTGCTATAAAAAATATCTAAGTTTCTTCTTCTTTACGAAAGGTTAGCCACTTAGCGATAATGGTAGAAGTATATAAAAAAAATGGTACTATACACACCAGCTAGACGATTTATCACAAAATAGGTCATTGACCAATTACATAAGGCATAAAAATCTGGCAAGGATTAAATGAATTGAAACATTTGTACACTTAACCACTTAAAGCTCTTATTGAAACTAGAAGTTTTAGTGAAACTCTTTTCAGGTTTATTAAAGCGGTCCATTAGTAAAATACGTATACTTAAGGCTGACAGCGAACTTTATCCTCCGATTTCGTGAAGAACTATAGGTCAGTGCAAGTCTCTTTTTCATTTTAATATAATTCAGTAACATTTAAAGTTTTCACAGAGTGAAATAAATTTAGAGTAGTTTAATTAAATTTTAACTACCAAATTTGTAACTATTTTTAAATTTTATAGCTATTCTGTGTATGAATTTAGTCGTTTTTTTTATTTTTCTCCATTTCGCCGCCCACTACTGGATTCAAATCTTCCACTATATGTAGAATACCATATGTCGAGGTCATTCTTTGGAATAGATATTTCTCTAATTGTAGTAATAAAGTAAAATTTTATACGTTTCTCAGAAAAACGCTGTTATCTGTTTTCCTAGTGATTACTTAGTAAATTTTTACGATATCTGTGTGGGCAGGGGAATAAGTGATATCGACAACTACATTCTTATTCCATTGTCATCCATGAAACAAAATAGAAGAGGAGGAAGAAAATACCATTCATTATTGGAATAAATTCTTATGTCGCCTAGAGGAATTGACATGTAATAATAAACTGATCAGATGGATCGATATAATTTAATTAATAGTTTTGCAATATTATCTACAGAGGATTTTTATAAATTGTATTCGTATATTGTCTCGATATAAAAAGAAACACAAAACTTGTTGATTATTAACTTATTATCTTTATAATTATAAATCTATTTTCTCTGTGGTGACGGAGTTAGAATACAATTCACCACTCCCTATCTTGCCCGTGGATGTCGTAAAAGACGACTATGGGATATAATGCACATAACATCTGTGCAAGAGAAGGAATGAATTAATGAATGAAACCCTATACTAACATGTCTGACCAGCATGGTATAGTAGATCAAATTCCTCCCATTGTAGATGAGGCTCGAGCTTAACAGTGGGGCGTATGTGGGCTGCGATGATGATGATAAATAGATGTTCGTGTGTGTGTAATTGAACTCCTTCTAAACAGCTGGATCGATTTTGATGATTTTTTGTGGCTGCTCCGATGGATATGAGAATGGTTTAGATTAATAATTGAAATGGGTAAATGGCGCTTCGATCTATTTCAAGCAGAATTAGAACACCGTCTGTTAGATCAGCTAGTTAACTTAATGTTCCTTATTATGACGGAGTATGAATACAATTCCCTGTTCCCCTCTATTGCCCCTAGGTATCGTAAAAGACCACTAAGGGATATAATATTTAGATAACATATATACAAGACAAGGAAAGCTCGACGTAACACTATTTTATAACAAGTCTAACCAGCGTTGTATCATCATAATTTCAGCGCATATACGTTACATTACCGGGCTTGATTTTGATTCTATCCAAGAGGGGGCCTCTTGGATAGAAGCAAAGGAGTTTAGGAGTGGTAGGACCACACTGTCGACAGTTATCTGTCTACAGCCGCGGGCCGGTCCGTCCGGGGCAGTACCATGCTCTCGCAGAAAATCGACGTCTGAGTAGTAGCAATTTGTTACTGCGCTTCGTTCGGTGAGCGAGAGAGCCGGAAGCCCAACTTTCTGAGGGTGATTGCGTGTGGAGGGTTTTGGTGGTGCCCTTGGTATCACCGAGCCTCAATGCACGCCTTCACACTCCCTTCACTTTCTTCGCGGTAGGCAACGGCCTTGTAAAGGTCCATGAGCGGCAGCAACACTTACCATCAGGTGTACTGTTTGCTCGTTTGCCACCGCTTGCAATAAAAAAAAAAAAAAAAAAAAAAGCAAAATTGACCCATTACACCACGCCGATCAGCGTCCGTGTGATAACGGAATAAGAATACAAATCTCACCCCTTGTCATACCCATAGGTGTTGTAAAAGACAACTAAGTGCTACAATGTGCATATAACATCTATGAAAGAGAAGGAAAACTTGAAATAAAACCATATGCTCACACTTTTGACCAGCATGGCATAGTAGGTCAATATCCCTCCTATTGTGGAGGAGGCTTGAGCCCAACAGTGGGACGTATAAGAGCTGACATGATGATGACCACGCTGATCGACGGATTGGTATTAGATTGTATTTCATGTTACTTGTTGCTCGTCCTACACTGCATCGTCCGATACGAGTCCGATACCTGGTCGCCACTCGAGGATCTCTCTTTGCCAGCTACTGTTGATTCGTCGAACCTGGTCTTTGGCACTTCAGTAATAATGGAAGAGAATATGGGCATATAATGTGGATATATACAATAATATTTTGTCATCGCCTTTGTCGAGCGATGCCAAGGAACTGTTGAATTTCTATTTGTCCATTGCGACAGAAAGTTTGTAATATTTGTCCTTTTTGTTTTTATTTTCTATTGTTGTTATAGCTACATAATTGTTAAGTTTATGCATAGGCGTGATATAGTCGGCCTGTGGCTAAAACCCCAAATAATAAATTAAAAAAAAATATGTGATAATATTTGGTAACCATCTAGACCAAAAACGATATCCGTTTCTTGATTTAAAAACTTTCTGTGTGGTGACGGAGTAGGAATACCATTCATAGAATATACAATTTTATTTTATTGCTGTTGGTAGCAAACGAGTAAACAGCACGTCTGATGGTGAGGGATACTGGCGCTCATGGATATTTACCAGGCCCCTGCCTACTGTGAAGAAAGTGAAGGTAGTGTGAATACGTGCAATGAAGTTAGGCAAAGACATCACCAAAATCTACTACGCGCATATACCCTTAAAAAGTTGGTCTTCCAGCTTTCTAGCTCAATGCAAGAAGTGCAGTAACAAATTGCTACTATTCTGCCAAAGAGTGGTACTACCCCAGACCGATCGACCCTCGGATGTTGACAGAATATTGTCGACAATATGATCCTACCACTAATAAACAATAGCACAGTTATAGTTCTTTACAAAACCTAACCTATCTCAATAAGTATCCATTTTAATGTCTTAAAGTAAACATACGGAACGACGCGAAAGCCCCTTGATGTAGGGTACTTGTCAAACTTTTAATATACATTCCACTAATAGAACACTCGCCAACTTTTACGCCGTGTTAACATTATTTGATACGGTAAGAAAGAACAGTTAGCATGTTGGACTAGTTTTATTTCTTGCGAATATATTCACCCCTTCTCTTGCCCGCGGGTGTCGTAAAAGACGATTAAGAGATTAAATATGCATATAATATCTATGTAATATGCAAAAGAAGGAAAACTCGAAACAAAACCCTATACCAACACGTCTACCACTGACGACAAGTCACCCTGCTCGCGTGGTCGGCCGAACGACGAAGACGACGTGGGTACGACGAAGACGACGTGGGTACGGGTGAGTTATGGGCCCGCGCGTCGTCCTTTCGTCGCCCCGGATGGAATGGACAGAATATTAACACGTCTGACCAGCATGATATAGTAGATGAATTTTCTTCCTATTGTAAAGAAAGCTCGAGCCCAACAGTGGGACTTAAATGAATTGAAATGATGATGATGACCATGTTCTTGTCCCAATTACTCGGAGTTGACGCAATATGTGGAGTCATCATTATCCTGCTCTTATTTCAATTATTTAGGGTCAACGTAATATGTCTTCTCCTTCCACACAGCCCTATCAAACTTCATCTCTTTGATCAATTCTTATCTATTTATGTTATGCATCACATAGTCCACCCATCTTTTCTTTCGCCTTTCCTTATCCATAAAGCCATATTCTTACTTAAAACTCTGCTTACAAGATTACTTTCATCCCGTCGAAAGCTATCGTATCGCTCAACCTATATACGTTTCATGAAGGGAAACGAACCTCTTTCGTTATCGAAAGGACATTAATCCAATAATATACAATGGTAGTCTGTTGACTTGGTATATACTCATCATCATTATCTCAGCCTATATATGTCACACTGTTGGGTTCAGGCCTCCTTCATAATAGGAGGGGAATTGATCTAATATTCCATGCTGGTCAGACGTGTTGGAATACTGTTTTGTTTCGAGTTTTCTTTCTCTTGCACAGTTGTTATATGCTTATTATATCCCTTAGTCATTTTTTACGACTTTCAAGGGCAAGATGGGAAGTGGTGAATTGTATTCTTACTCCGTCACCACACGGACATTGGTATATAATAACAGCATTCTAAACCAAACTTTCTGGCCAGCATAGCAATTAAATTCCCGCTGTGGATGACTCTCGTGTTTAATGGAAGAATATAGATGTTTGAGGAGAAGAAGAGATTTTGACTTTGCTGATATATTTTAGTCAGCCATCTTAATTGTACGTGTGTATTATACCCTTAGAAAAGCTCCCTAACTTTGCCACGTGCTCACTCGTTTGGAAATTAAAAACAGGGCTTTAGAAGTTCCTAAGAGGAAAGTTAACCGCCTTTACCTTCATCTTGAAGCGTTAGAGTCCTTGAGAAGTTATTACACTGTTTTATAAACAACGAAAGGGTTTCTAAAGTTTCACTATATTGAAAACGATTATTATGAAATCTTTTGTTGGTACCCATTCCTCTGAGCTTTCCTTTCATAAATATGGCTGAGTTTTTTTTTCTACTCCCTCAGCTGATATTCATTCTGTCATTGGGCAAAAACCTTCACCTCGGTGAAAGGTAAGTTAATTATTGTATGCTTTTATTATTGCTTGTAATTTTGTTATTTCTTTTTGACCTGATCGTGGTTCATACAGAAGAAGTTTACTACGAGAAATGCATGATATTTTTTCTTTTTTAGTATACCCTGCCAATAGCTATATCAGCCAATAGTCTGATTAATTAGTACCCGACCGTTCTAGGGAATTGAAGCAAGGCACATCAGGTTTTATACAAGTCCCTGTGTAAACTTCTATGCGAGATACGTTTGAATTAGTCCCCGGCGCCAGGTGTATTTATCTCTGCGGTATAGCAACACAACAACGCAGCCTTTTTTAGCTCGTCTAGCATTTGGCTATTCTGTGTGATGACAAAGTAAGGACTATTCTCCACCACTTTCTTACCCGTGAGT
Source organism: Lymantria dispar (assembly GCA_032191425.1). NCBI lineage: Eukaryota > Metazoa > Arthropoda > Insecta > Lepidoptera > Erebidae > Lymantria > Lymantria dispar. The sequence continues at coordinate 8,216,538 of CM063452.1, read as the reverse complement.
GCCGTAAAGGTCGACTAAGGGATATATTATGGAGATAATATCAATGTATCAAGGCATCAACATTAACGGCGAATACATCACTCACCTTCGATTCGCAGACGATATCGTCGTTATGGCAGAATCCATGGAGGACCTTGGCACTATGCTCAATGATCTCAGCAGGGTATCCCAACTAGTGGGTCTACGAATGAACATGGACAAGACGAAAGTCATGTTAAATACCCATGTCATTCCTGTACCGGTCCTAGTTGGCAATGCGATTCTCGAAGTTGTCAATCACTATGTTTACCTAGGACAAACAGTCCAGTTAGGTAGATCCAATTTCGAGAAAGAGATCAGCCGACGAATCCAACTCGGTTGGGCAGCGTTCGGGAAACTTAAGAGGATCTTCTCGTCCAACATACCTCAGTGTCTGAAAACACAGGTCTACGACCAGTGTGTGTTACCAGTGATGACTTACGGCACGGAAACGTGGTCCCTAAATGTAGGCCTCATATCAAGGCTCAAAGTCGCTCAGCGTGCTATGGAACGGGCTATGCTCGGGATTTCTCTGCGAGATAGAATCCGGAATACAGAAATCCGCAGAAGAACGGGTGTAACCGACATAGCACGAAGAATTAGCACGCTGAAGTGGCAATGGGCAGGCCACATCGCTCGACGAACCGACAACCGCTGGGGAAGAAAGGTTCTCGAGTGGCGACCACGCATCGGACGACGCAGTGTAGAACGCCCCCCCACTAGGTGGACCGACGACCTAGTGAAAGTTGCTGGGCGTCGTTGGATGCAGGCGGCACAGGACCGCACATTGTGGCGCAATATGAGGGAGGCCTACGTCCAGCAGTGGACGGCAATAGGCTGAAATGAATATCAATGTAAGAGAAGGAATACTCGAAACAAACTTCTATACCAACCTTTTTGACGAGCATGGTATAACAACTTCCTTTCCATTGGGGAGAAGATAGTAGGAAATATGAGCTGAAATGATAATCTGGTTCATCCATTTATTCTTTCCAAGGCCTTACAGTATGGGATCACATAATATGCCATGCGTCTTCTATACATCTCGAGCCGACCGTACCGTGATGTAGCATTTGATAGTTCAGGTTGGTGATCACAAGTGTTATGAGTTGCCCTAGAGAATTGTGATGCACACCCAGTGATCTTTTAATCGGTTCACGACTCCCTGGGAAAATTAAATGGTGGCTATCTTGTGGGTATCTCATCACTACACGGGGATTACTAATCAGCGTTAATAACATACTTTTAGATTATTTGTTGCCGCGTAAAGAAGAATATAATTCAGTATCCCTTATCTTGCCCGTAGTTGTCATAAAAAACGTTTAAAAAATATAATATGGCTATAATATCTATGCAAAAGTAGGTACGTTCGAAAAAAAAATCCTATACCAACACATCCTACCAGCGTGGTATAGTAGATCATTTTCCCTCCCATTGTGGAGGAGGCTCGAGACCAAAAGTGTGTCGTATATGAGCTGCAATGATGATGAATTTGCTACTGTGTTTCGATTGATGAGCGAGAGAGCCTGGATTCTACAAACCATCCATCTTTCCTGTCTTCATTCCATTCCCTCCAATTCTGCATCTCTTATAGGTAGTAATTTGGCTGTAATTCTGGTATTGCTGAAGTTTATAAATCGTAATTATCGTTTACCATCAGATGGTATGCTTCCTCATCCATTACCAAGGGCAATAGAAAAATTAGAACTGTATTAAAAATGCACGGCATACATATCAACTATATTCAGCAACGTAGTCTTTTACCTTGAATAAAGTAGTAGGTATTTCATTTAAGATATTTCTTTTTTTTTTTATTGCAAACGGTGGCATACGAGCAGACAGTACACCTAATGGTAAGTGTTGCTGCCGCTCATGGCCCTTTACAAGGCCGTTGCTTACCGCGAAGAAAGCGAAGGGAGTGTGAATGCGTGCATTGAGGCTCGGTGATACCAAGGGCACCACAAAAACCCTCCACACGCAATCACCCTCAGAAAGTTGGGCTTCCGGCTCTCTCGCTCACCGAACGAATCGCAGTAACAAATTGTTACTACTCAGACGTCGATTTTCTGCGAGAGCGTGGTACTACCCCGGACGCACCAGCTGTAGACAGATAACTGTCGACAGTGTGGTCCTACCACTCCAACATGATCAATGAAAATTACATCATACTCAAATTAGCATACGTTTTTAAAGTTTTAATGCTCTTGTATTTCATTTTTGTGAGTTTGTAGCACCTAGTTAGTTTTAAATTATTGGTCATTTTGACATCTTCGCTGAGAATAAAGTTCCAGAAAATTCTGGAACTTTAAATCCGCTACAAGAAAAGAAATGTCGTTTATTTTGGTTGGGAGTTGAATTTAATGCCTGACTTTGTGGATTCGATATTAAGAAGTATTGTAAGCCAAACCCGTAATAATCTATTATTATAAATCTCTAGAAAGTCAGGTTACCATAGCTATTTTATTTTGAGTCTTCCTTCTCTTTGTCTCCAAGTTATCTCTTAATATATTCATGGAAAAGAAAATATTAGTCAAATAATGAACTAGCTGACCCAAAAGACGTTGCTCTATTTAAATAAAATAAAAGGAATTCTCCTTGAAATTGACAGCAGCGCCACCTTCCAGATTCAATTGTAAATCTAAACCATTCTCGAATCCCCTTGAACATACAAAAAATTTCAACAACATTGGTCCAGGCGTTTAGGAGGAGTTCAGTGACATATACTCGTACGCAAGAAATATATATATAAAGATATATTTATAAACCGAATTATATACTCACACAAAAAAAATGCCATAATCGCCACGTTGTGGAGGCAGGTTGGTGATTGCAATTGGTGTTATACAATTATTCAAAAGAATATTGCTATCCATTCTTATTGATCCTTCAGTCGGTTTTTCTGACGTTCATGGGTGAGTATAAAGCGATAATAAATCTAGACAAGTAGTCGCATTCAAGCAAAGAGAACTGGCAAGCCGCACCATGTGTAAGTCTGCAGGATCCATTTCGAACCACTTTTAACGTTACAACTTAAAAAAAAATCATCACTGCTCTATATGTCCCGCTAATGGGCTCGCATCTCATTCTTTAGTAGAAGGGAAAATGACCTCCTATACCACGCTGGTCAGATGAATTAGTTGGTTCGACGGAAGATTTTATTTTTCGTCTTCCTTATCTTGCGTAGATGTTATATGCATATTTAATGCCTCAGTTGCCTTTTACGACACCCACGGGTAAGTATTCTTACTCCATCAATACACTAGCCGTATTATTTAACATAAATACAACAAATTTGTTGTACATATCCAAGTCAAATATTGAAATACAATATGTATATCATAAGTTACTTGCATAATGGTAATAATTCAACTTTTTTTTATTTCAATTTGCAATTACAAAAATGTTGAAATTGATTTCACGTTATGTGTCAGATTGTAATGTTATAAATCGAAAATTTTGAATAACGGCCCGATAAAAACTAAAATAATACAAAATTATTACTACGTTTTCCGCCGCCCGCATTAATACGCCACGCCATTACATCACTTCTTTTTTTTTTGGGGTGGGCTGCGGTCGGCCTGCCTCCGCACCACTCCGTCCGGGGCGACAGAGGGGCTTAAGCACGCAACACCCGCAACACCCGCAACCCACCCGAACACCACGTCGCCTTCGTCGTTGGGCCGACCACTGGAGCAGGGTTACTTGTCATCAGTGGTCGGCCCGACGGAATACCCCTTACCCGGGGTACCATCCCATCGACCGACATCCCCCCCTCGGGGAGGACGTCGGTCTTTCCTCACGCGGTCGGCCTTTCGGCGGGTGACGTACTAATCCCCAGTTACGTCACCCGCGGCCTCGGCTAGAGCGGCATTGCACGCAGGTAATCCCGCCTGCGCCGCCCCAGACGCCGGCAGCGGGTCGCATCATCGAGGCTGTGCTCCTCGCGCTCGCGACCCGCCACCTCTTTCTGCGAGATAACTGCCTCGCAGAAGGCTGCGACCGCGTCCCAAACGCCATTACATCACTTTGGAAAAGAGCTGATACTCCCACACTGTTGGACCGATATTAACCAAACATAGCTAAGAACCGCAATGAAATTTGCTTTGAAATGAAATAACCGCATCGAAATCGGTCCATCTGTTTGAAAGCTACGATGCCACAGACAGGCACACACACATCGAAACAGAAAGATAGACATCGACGTCAAACTTATAACAACCCTCTTTTTCCGCCAGGTGTTAAAAAAAATCTATAATGAAATTAGATGACCTACGCATGTTAGGTTACCTTAAATATCTTTAGTATTTTTACAAATTCAATATATTTTTTTTATAAATTACGGAATAAATAAAAAAAGACGCGAATTACAGAGCGAAATTTGAATTTGAATTCTGTGAACAATTATTCTCAATATATGATCGCGTCTGCACCGTATCGCGTTCTCATGATAAACAGAATCAAAGTTGTTGACTTTTCTACCCTTAGACTTTCGAAATGATCAGTTCATATCAACAGTAACGTCATGTTTTTTAAGATGAGCAACAATGATCAAAAGATATCTCTAAAAGATAGTCTGACAAGTGCGGACACAAACATGACACACGTCGTATACGAAAACATTTCACTTCAACATTTCAACCAAAACATGATAAACGACCATTATCAGAAGAGCCCTAAACGCTCTTCTCTTTCAAACAACAGAAACAAAATTGTATGAGATGATAGGTCATGTAAATTTTGCTGGGTAACTTGAAGACACGTTTCGCTCGGGGCGGACAAACCTCCTTTGTTCGTGGAATGAAACAAAAAGTAAGAGAGCGATTGTATTCTTTGTTTTTTGAAGTTCTATTTTTAATTTCATAGTTTCATTTTTTAATGGCTAATATAATGAAGGCAGATATTTTGCCTTTATAATGCCAGAGTAAATTATAAAATAAATTTAAATTATATCTCTACAATAATATAGTTAATGTTAATAAAATTACTTTACGGATTTTATCGCGTTTGTATTTGATATTTGATTGCCCGACATTTCGAACACTTTGGTCACGGGCGGACTGAATTCTGAGACTGAGTCCGCTCGTGACCAAATACAAACGCGATAAAATCCGTAAAATAGTTTTATGTACAATGTCTAATACTCGCGTAAATATCAGAAGTCATTAGTTAACGTTAAACTAATTTTTATGGACATGTAATTATTATCGACAATTTAGGCTACCTTTTATGATGTAACATATTTTTCTCGTGGTTAAAAATAGTTGACGTAGAGTGATCGAGTATACCTGCGCCTGATGTCACCCTAGGCGATGTCGCGGGTGGACGGACCAGAGATTAGTTCACCATCCGTAGAGAGGCCTACCGCGTGAGAGTGACGCTCCAGCTACACTGTTTTGTTGCCGGGGTATCGAAGGGGACGGTGCCCGAAAGGGTACTTCGCCGGGCCGGCTACGGATGTTAAGGAATGGATACCAGTGGTCGGCTCAATGGCGATGAGGAGGGAATACGGTAGGTTATGAGCTGCACGTCGTTCTTTCGTCGACTCGGACAGATTGGGCGGGATGAATTCAGATAATATAGCCTGCCTCAAAAAAAAGATGAATTCTGATATTTGCTCGAGTATTATTTATTGTAAATAAACTTTACAGATTTTATCGCGTTTGTATTTGATTTTTGATTGCCCGATGTTACGAACACTTTACAGTGTTCATGGTCACGGGCGGACTATGATCTTTCACGTCCAACAAGTGATCGTTATTACAGATATTTGTAATTATCGTTACTGCAGAGAGTTATAAACGCGATAAAATCCGTACAGTAGTTTTATTCAGAAGGATTAGAGGTCGTAAACGATAACTATAGAATACAAGAAGATAAAATTACTGTAAGATAAAAAAAATGATATTCTTTTCCAATATGTATCAGCATGGAGAGGACTCGAGTGGACGAGAGAGATGATGATTTTAACCTATCTCACCAGCGTGATACTATTGTAGAGTAGACTCATACCCAAAGCTCGGACGTATATATGTAAACTGTAAAAAAATGATTGAATCACACAATATCATTAAAATGTATAAGTAAATAATATTTGGACAGTTTTTTCTTATTAACTAGTATCGAAGAACTCTAAACCTATCAAACAAAATAATTAATATTGTTAATTAGTACAAAGGCGTTGGAGTACATTACGTTCACTTTTTAATTAAAATAATAATGAGCTTGTTTACAACTTGCCTGTAACTTGTGGTTTCAATTTATAAAGTAAATTCAAGTTTTGTTTCGTGTGCGTTTAATCAAAGTTTTTTGTAACCATTTCTTTTTGCTTGGCGGGTTTTGATGATCTTTTTGTCGTGTATTAACGAGTCATATTATGATTTTTTCGAGTGCTGACGGAGTAAAAATATAGTATATAACACTCTATCTTGCGCGTGAATGCAGTAAAAGACCTACGACCTGGATGTCTATATAAGAGAAAGAAAACTTAACATAAAACCATATACCAATCCGTCTAAGCCGCGTGGCTACACAGTAAGTCTATTTGAATGCGACTGGACAACTTCCCTACTGAGCTATTATCACTCTTGACGGCGACGGCGAAATTTGAATTCGCATTCTATTGACATTTTATGTCATTGTATTGATTAGCTAAAAACACCGACTTTGAAGATATTTTTAGTTACGCATTTACAGAACTTTCTTTAGAAATACTATTTCCCGCATACAACATTTCATCATCTCATCCCATACAAGTCCCACTGATGGTCTCAGGCATCCTCCACAATGGGAGGGTACTTGATCTACAATACGACACTGGTCAGATGTATTGGCATAAGGTTTTATGTAAATTTCCTTCTCTCACAAGGTGTAATTGTTGGTTATTATTAAATAAACAAATAAACAATCTCATCTTAGTGTCAATTTGTGGCCCAATCCTATGGTCTAGCCTCTTCTATAATGGGAGGAAACTTTACCTAGTAAATCACGCTGTTTAGAAGAATTACTATCTATACCAATAAATAAAATTGGAGTTTATTTATTATAATAAATAAAATTGGAGTTTTATTTATTTTGACATTACAAACAGACGTTTGTAATGTCAAAATAATAGGCTTTTCTCATGCTCACATGGTTATTTGCACGACACTTATGCCTAAAATAGCAATTAAAATTTTTTTGTCTGTCTGTCTGTCTGTTTGTTCCGGGTAATCTTCAAAACGGCTGGACCGATTTGAAAAATTCTTTCACCAATGGAAGGCTATAATATCAGGGCGTAAACTAGGCTATATTTTATACTGGTATTCCCACGGGAACGGGAACTACGCAGGTAAAACGACTATAACCTATAACTGAACCGAAGCGAAGCGAGGGCGGGTTGCTAGTATAAAATATATTTTATTACGAGATTTACTTCTCTTACATAGATGTTACATGCAAATCGTATTCTTCAGTCATCTTTTACGATAACCACGTATAAAGAAGGGAGGTGGTGATTTTTATTTTTACTATAAGTAAAAATAAAAAAAACATATACATAATCATGAGATTAATCATGAGATTATGTACATATATGGTTTTTTTATTGCAAACGGTGGCAAACGAGCAAACAGTACACCTGATGGTAAGTGTTGCTGCGCTCATGGACCTTTGCTAGGCCACTGCCTACCGTGAAGAAAGTAAAGGGAGTGTGAATGCGTGCAATGAGTTTCCATGAAACTAAAGACATTATTAAAATACACCACACGCAAACAGCCTGAGAAAGTTAGGCTTCTGGCTCTCTCGCTCACCGAACGAAGCGCAGTAACAAATTGCTACTACTCAGACGTCGATTTTCTTCGAGAGTATGTTACTACCCCGGACGAACCTGCCTGCGGCTGTAGACAGACAACTGTCAACAGAGTGGCCCTACCATTTATATTCTTAGGATTAAACATATAAATAATCTATTATAAGTAAATTACATAAGCCTATAAGCACGTATGTTATTCGATTACCGTGTCCAGTTAAGCATAGGAATGGTCAGGAAATATTATTTATGAGGCTATACCGGACCCTTGTGTTCATATGGTAATTTTTCATAACGTTTGTCCCAATATGTCCGCAACAGGCTTGGGTTGCAATTAATAATGAAACACTTTCCAATTTCAAATACATAACGTATATATTGGATAAGGAATTCTCGGGTTTATTTATAATAAAATATAAATAATAATCCGTGAGGTGACGGAGAAAGAATACAATTCACCAGCACCTTTCTTGCCCATTGGTGTGGTAAACGACGACTAAGGGATATTGCATATAACATCTATGCAAGAGAAGGAAAACTCAAAACAAAACCGTATACCAACACGTCTGATCAGCGTGGTATAATAGGTTAGTTCCCCTCCCATTATGGAGGAGGCTCGAACCCAACAGTAGGACGTATACAGGCTGATTGAATATCACAAAATATAATACATATTATTGCGTTTTTACACATATTTTAGGGCCAACCACGTTGATGAGGTCACTCAGTATTTTTGAACCTTTAACCTTACCTTGAACAATCTCAACAGCTATCTGTGTCTGTCTCTCTCACACATAATTTCTACGCAGAAGAAGTAGCGGGCAGAAACTAGTAATATATAAATTATAAATACATTTCTTAATTAAAATAAACATTACAAATACTACCGCTATACAACCCTGAATATTATCGCATGACAGTACAGAAGGTATAACAGGTGTGAATAGCGACTTCCATGCCATAGTAGGTGCTATTTCCACGTAGGACTAATATTTTTGTAGGAAACGAGGATTATTCCACCATCCGCAGAAAAGCCGACCATGTGGGGGCAACTCCCTAGCAATACAGTTGTCGTTGAAGGAGATGTTATTTGAAAGGGTAACTCTCCGGCCTGGTCACGGATATCAAGGAATCAGTACTAGTCGTCAGCTCAGCAGCAATGGGGAGAAAAAGCGGTGGGTTTTTGAGCGGGAGTCGCTCTTCCTTCGTCCCGAAAGCAATGGACACAGTGTTTCTAGATTATAACCTGTCAAAAATATGAGAAATCTTTGTGTGATTCATTAACATTTAATTTGGGTAATAATTCCTGATGTTTACACGAGTAATTATTTTTTAAATTGTAATTGTAATATTAATTTTACTTTAAATTTTCTATAATTTTTTTTTTTTTTTGTGGGTGGGCTGCGGTCGGCGCGCCTCCGCACCACTCCGTCCGGGGCGACAGAGGGGCTTAAGCACGCAACTCCCGCAACCCACCCGCAAACCACCTCGCCTTCGTCATTGGGCCGACCACCGGAGCAGGTTTACTTGTCGTCAGTGGTCGGCCCGACGGAATACCCCCTACGCGGGGTACCCTCCCATCGACCGACGTCCCCCCCTCGGGGAGGACGTCGGTCTTTCCTCACGCGGTCGGCCTCTCGGCGGGTGACGGACTAATCCCCGGTCACGTCACCCGCGGCCTCGGCTAGGGCGGCATGAGGCGCAGATAGTTGCGCCTACGCCGCCCCAGTCGCCGGCGGTGGATCTCCTCATCGAGGCTGCGCTCCACGCGCAGACGATCCGCCGCCTCCTTCTGCGAGATCACTGTCTCGCAGAAAGCTGCGACCGCGTCCCAATTCCCGACGCTGTCGACCATCGCCCTAGCGATGGCCGGCAGCGTCAGGTCAGCACCGATGATTGCGACGAGTTCACGGCGCTGCACTGCCCAAGCCACGCAGGCCTCGAGCGTATGGCGCGCCGTGGCTTGGTCTCCCTCCTTACGACCTTGTGCAGGTATTTGGCGAAGCTCCCATGCCCCGTCAACACCTGCACTAGTCGGAAGGAGAGCACCCCGTGCCTCCTTTCCAATCACTGCATCAGCACCGGCCGGAAGGCCTCCACGGTTCGCACCCCGAACCGAGGCCTCTCCAGCCGGACTGCCCAACGGGCAATGACGTCTCGGCGGGCGTCGACGTGCCAGGCGGTGAGCTCCCTTAACGAGATCTCACCGCCCTCCGCTCACACCCCCGTCACCCGCCGATACAATCCGGCGAGCATCTCCGCCTCCAGGTCCCACGGGGGAGTCCCGGCCAATAGGCACGCTGCCTCCATCGCCACCGTGCGATATCCGCGGATGGCCCTGACCGCCATGACCCTCTGTGGTCGCCACAGAAGGGCCCTAAGTCGGACGGTCAAGGACCCCGCCCATACCGGTGCGCCGTACAGGGTCATTGACCGGATGACCCCCGTGTACAGCCGTCGGCACGTAGCGCTCGGTCCGCCCACGTTCGGCATAAGCCACGATAGGGCGGACGCCGCGCCGACGAGCCGCGGAGCGAGCCTGCGGAAATGCTCCCGGAACCACCATTGCCCGTCGAGCACCAGGCCTAAGTACCTCATATGGGCCCGGATGCTGAGGTCGACCGAGTGGACGGTGATCGAGACGCCGATGGGAGGGCTTATACGGCGCCCATAGAACAAGAGGGCCTCCGTCTTGTCCAGGGTGACCCTCAACCCCAGCGCCTCGATCCGCCTGACGACCTCTTCGGTGCCATAGGTCGCCAGGCTTACCGCCTCTTCTAGCGTCCCACCGCGGGCTGTGACGAGCGTGTCGTCGGCGTAACAAATCACGCCCAGCCCGGGCGGGAGGCTCCCCCGCAACGCCCAGTCGTAGCCGATGTTCCACAGGGTGGGTCCGAGGACCGACCCCAGTGGGACACCGCACGTCATGGGCGTTCGCACAACGTCCCCTGCTCGGTTGGTACAGAGGACGCTGCGCCCCACTAAATAGTCTGCCACTAGCCGCCTCAGGTAAGCTGGCACTCCGTGATACCGGAGCGCCTCCCTGATGCAGCTGAATGGCAGACTATTGAATGCGTTGGCGATGTCTAGGGACACCGCCAACAGCACTCCCCCACCGGTGACGGCCTCAGTCGCCACGGCCCTCAGGCGCAACAGAGCCGCGATCGTCGAACGACCCCTTCTGAACCCAAACTGGGCGTCCGACAGATCGGGCCCCGTGCCGACGAGGTGCCGCTCGATGCGGGCAGCTACCACCCTCTCCAGTAGCTTGCCCGTGTCATTGAGCAGCACGATAGGCCTGTAGGCCGAAGGCGACCCCGGAGACCGTCCCGGCTTCGGCAGGAGCACCAGCCTTCCCTCCTTCCAGCACCCAGGGAACCGTCCGGACGCTAAACACACGTCGAACAGCTCCCTGAGGCGGGGACCCAGGTGGTCGAGGACCAGGCCCAACACGCGGTTAGGAACACCGTCGGGCCCGGGGGCGGTGGACTTTGCGCACATACGCGCCGCTGCCACGACCATCTCAGGTTCCGTGATGGGCGGAACACTGTCGTCGTCGGCCTCCCGGTCAGTGTCTGGCGGAGCCATGACCGGAGGCGTGTGTTCCGCCCGCCGCGGGAACAGGTCCTCGACGACCCGGGTGAGAAGGCTGGGCTGGAGAGTCTCAGTGAGGGGAAGGCCCCGCGCGCGGAGCTTATTCAGCACCGCGCGATAGGGGCGTCCCCAGGGGTCACGGTCGAGACCGTCCAGCATCTCCTGCCGACTGACGTCCTTGGCGGAGCAGACGGCCAGCCTGAAGGCCGACCGCGCATTGCGGTAGCCCTCATACAGCAAGGCCTCCCGCTCCGTGGCGCGTTGACGCCGCCGGCTGCGGGTGTAGGCCCTCCGGGCGCGAATGCACGCGGCCCGGACATCCGCCAGCTCCCGGGACCACCAGTGGACCGCCCTCCTCCGAGGCGGACGCCGTACCCGGGGCATGGCCGCATCGCAGATCTGCGTCAACGCACTGCGGATGCGGCCAGCCTCGGCGTCCACCCCGTCCGACTGGTTGGCAGAGGACAGCCACGAGTAAACGATGGCTGTCTCCGCCAGCTGGTCCCGGTCTAAGCGACCCACAGCCCATCACGGGAACGCAAATTTTCTATAATAACGATGATTTGTTGGACAAGAGACATCTTAGTCCACCCGTGACCATGAACACTGCTCGAAACGTCGGGCAATCAAAAATCAAATACAAATGCAATAAAATCCGTAAAGATTATTTGGCTGTTATTTGTATCATTTAATTTTATTTTGTATATTCGTTAAAATACTTCTCATTGCTATACTCGAAACATCAAAAGTGGAAGAGAAATTGAATAGCACAAATTACTAAGCCTTGAAGAGGCTAATTTACCCAATAAAACATGAATAAATACGATAATTACAATAGAGGGTCAGCTAAGTATAATTAGTTGGTACATAAGTAACATCTATTAGGTAATATGGAGCGTAACAGGCCACGGTAATGGGTTATTCTGTGTGCCGTATAAATACTTATTACATAGCCCTAAGAAAGAGACGAGGAAAATTGTAATGATATGGTTTCGTAGGACCCTTGATAATAAATATTCATCTATATTTCCTGGTACTATATAAACATTTAAGCTAAATAATTTTATTTAATACCAGTCGACTCGGCAAACTTCGTACCGTCATAATTTTTTTCGTAAATATATTTTCTAAATTGCTAAACATATAGTCTGTCTATAGCTGTCATTTGCGTTGTATTATTACCTGATATTTTTTTTCTTTTTTTTGTGAGTGGGTCGCGGTCGGCGCGCCTCCGCACCACTCCGTCCGGGGCGACAGAGGGGCTTAAGCACGCAACTCCCGCGACTCACCCAAAAACCACGTCGCCTTCGTCGTTGGGCCGACCACTGGAGCAGCGTTAACTTGTCGTCAGTGGTCGGCCCGACGGAATACCCCCTATTGGGGTACCCTCCCATCGACCGACGTCCCCCCCTCGGGGAGGACAGCCAATCGATCAGAGAGACAGTAAATCGGTACAGCCTTTCTTGAGTTATAAATATTGTAACTAGCTCGACTTTCTTTTATATATATATATATACTAGCTGACTCGGCGAACTTCGTACCGCCATAATTTTTTTCGTAAATATATTTTCTAAATTGCCGAAAATCTAGTCTCGGATCGTACACAGCGTCGTGCGATAGGGGGTGGACCAGGAGTTTTCTTGTTCTTCAGTCCTTTCGCAATATTTCGTAGGTCGTATTAACGATGGCTCAAATTATGGTATATAAAACAAAAAATCGAGAGACAGCAATCTCTTGAATTAAAATTATTTTTTTTTTCTTCGTGTGTTGATAGAGTAAGAGTAAAATTCCCCAGTCCCTTACCCCCACGGGCAAGCTCGTAGATGTTTTAAAACACAACTATGGGATATAATAAGCACAATATAACATCTATGCAAGAAACTCGAAATAAAACCTTATTCCAACACGTCTGACCAGTGTGGAATAGTGGGCCAATCCCCTCCCATTGTGGAGGAGGCCTGAGCCCAACAGTGGGACATATATAAGCTAAGACGAAAATTGTTCTCGTGAATTTTATGGCATTTTTATTAGATTTTTCATTGCCCCGGCATATTGAAGTACTTTTCAGCGTTCATGTTACACACAAACAAACAAAAAAAAAGTTAGGAATTATCAATTAATTGTCATTTGACGATTATACTGGCACGCGTAAAGCACTTAATCGAGTAATTATACGTCATTACATTTTGGTACTGATACTCCTACACAGGATGGACCAGGATGGATATTAAATAAATATAGCTAAGGACCACTTTAAATGAATAAAATCGCATCGAAATCGGTTCATCTGTTTGAGAGCTATGATGCCACAGACACACATAACACACACAGACAGACAGACATCGACATAAAACTTAAAATACCCCTCTTTTTGCTTCAGGGGTTAAGGAAAACCTCAATAATAAAAAAATATGAAGATGTCACAAAATACACACACTTTATAAACATTAACCAGTTTTATAAAATCCTTTTGATCTGTGGTAAATTAAGCAACATACTACACCAAAGAGGGAGGCAGATCTAATTTTAATTTAATTAACATTGTAACCCCTTTTAAAGAAGGCACAAAGGGTTTCTTTACATAAACCAAAATTTGAAATACAAGTTATATACTGATTTCTGGTATTTACTCGAATATTTTTTATTTTTTTACACTTCGATATCTTTACAATCATCATGTTCATAGGACTAAAGGGTCTCATGATTAATATGTCATTGTTTTTACAGAGGTTTAAAACTATCAGCTACAAAATTAGTTACTAAATTTAGATCCAAAAATTGTATATGTATTTCTTGTGTACGTATGTATGTCACTGAACTCCTAAACGATTTTTTTTTTTTTGGGGTGGGCTGCGGTCGGCGCACCTCCGCACCACTCCGTCCGGGGCGACAGAGGGGCTTAAGCACGCATCACCCGCAACCCACCCGAAAACCACGTCGCCTTCGTCGTTGGACCGACCACTGGAGCAGGGTTACTTGTCATCAGTGGCCGGTCCGACGGAATACCCCCTACCCGGGGTACCCTCCGGTCCGGTCTTTCCTCACGCAGTTGGCCTCTCGGCGGGTGACGGACTAATCCCCGGTCACGTCACCCGCGTCCTTGGCTAGGGCGGCATTGCACGCAGGTAATCCCGCCTGCGTCGCCCCAGTCGCTGGCGACGGGTCGCTTCGTCGAGGCTGTGCTCCTCGCGTTCGCCTCCCCGTCGCCTCCTTCTGCGAGATAACTGCCTCGCAGAAGGATGCGACCGCGTCCCAGTTCCTGATGCTGCCGAGCATCTCCCTAGCGATGGTCGGCAGCGTCAGGTCGGCACCGATGATTGCGACGAGTTCACGGCGCTGCTCAGCCCAAGCGGCACAGACCTCGAGCGTATCCTGCGCCGTGTCCTCGTCGCAATCGCAGTGGTGGCAGGACGGTGTTCTCTCCCTCCTAGCGACCCTGTACAGGTACTTGCCGAAGCATCCATGCCCCGTCAAGACCTGCACGAGTCGGAAGGAGAGCACACCGTGCCGCCGCTCCAACCATTGCATCAGCACCGGCCGGAAGGTCTCCACGGTCCAGACACCGTATCGAGGCCTCTCCAGTTGGTCTGCCCAACGGGCGATGACGTCTCGGCGGGCGTCGGTGCGCCAGGCGGTGGTGCACCAGGCGGTGGTGAGCTCCCTTAAGGAAACCACACCGCCCTCCCCTCGCACCCCCTACACCCGCCGATACAGTTCGGCGAGCATTTCCGCCTCCAGGTCCCACGGGGGACTCCCGGCCAACAGGCACGCCGCCTCCGTCGCCACCGTGCGGTACCCGCGGATGGTCCTGACCGCCATGGCCTTCTGTGGACGCTACAGAAGGGCCCTAAGTCGAGCGGTCATGGACCTCGCCCACACCGGTGCGCCGTAGAAGGCCATCGACCGGATGACCCCCGCGTACAGCTGTCGGCATGCAGGGCTCGGTTCGCCCACATTCGGCATGAGCCATGATAGGGCGGACGCCACGCCGACGAGCCGCGGGACGAGCCTGCGGAAATGCTCCCGAAACCACCATCGCCCGTCGAGCACCAGGCCCAAGTACTTCATATGGGCCTGGATGCTGATCCCAACCGAATTGACGGTGATCGAGACGCCGATGGGAGGGACAATACGGGGCCGATGGAATAAGAGGGCCTCCGTCTTGTCCAGGGCCACCCTCAACCCCAGCGCCTCGATTTGCCTGACGATCTCTTCGGTGCCTGAGGTCGCCAGGCTTACCGCCTCGTGTAGCGTCCCACCGCGGGCTGTGACGAGCACACGCTCGTCGTCGGCGTAACAAATCACGCCCAGCCCGGGTGGGAGGCTCCCCCGCAACGCCTAGTCGTAGCTGATGTTCCACAGGGGTAGGTCCTCGGACCCACCCTGTGGAACATGGGCACGTCATGGGCGCACGTCAATGGCCGCACGTCATGGGCGTTCGCACAATGTCCCCTACTCCGTTGGCGTAGAGGACGCTGCGCCCCTTCAATAAGTCTGCCACCAGCCGCCTCAAGTAAGCAGGCACTCCGTGGTAACGGAGCGCCTCCCTGACGCAGCTGAATGGCGTTGGCGATGTCTAGGGACACCACTAACAGCACTCCCGCGCCGGTGATGGCCTCAGTCGCCACGGCCCTCAGGCGCAACAGGGCCTCGATCGTCGAACGACCCCTCCTAAACCCAAACTGGGCATCCGACAGATCGGGCCCTGTGCCGACAAGGTGCCGCTCGATGCGGGCAGCTACCACCTTCTCCAGTAGCTTGCCCATATCATCGAGCAGCATGATAGGGGCGACCCCAGGGGTCACGGTCAAGACTCTCCAGCATCTCCCGCCGACTGGCGTCCTTGGCGGAACGGACGGCCAGCCTGAAAGCCGACCGCGCATTGAACTCCTAAACGACTGGAACAAAGTTGATAAATTTCTTTAATGTGTGTTCAAGGGGATTTGAGAATGGTTTAGATTCACAATTGGACGTAGTAGGTGGCGCTGTCGATTTCCAGAACAATTCCTTTTTTTTATTTTATCAAATAAAACAGAAGAACGTCTGTTGGGTGAGCTAGTTTGATATAAATTCAGTGCCAGTTCAAAAAGAAATTAATTCTATCAAACAATTATATATTTTAATTATATATTTTATTATATAAAAAAATTTGTTTTATATGATTCCTTTTGTTGAGATCGGTTAAGAATAAAATATAGAGTCATCTCAGTCCATACAAAATCCACTGTTAGACTTGACCCTCCTCCATTATGAGAGGGAAATTGACCTGCTATACCACGCTGGTCAGACAGACAGTGTTGGTATAGGTTTTGTTTCGAGTTTTCTTGTCTTGCATAGATATTATATGTATTATATCTCCTAGTCGTCTTTTACGATACCCACAGGCAAGAGAGGGGGTGGCGAATTGTGTTCTTACGCCGTTGCCACACGGAAAATGCAGAGTAATAACCCTTATTAATTTGTAGAGCTCGTAAAAACTGTTTAAGAATTGGCGGGAGAAAAAAAGCATCATTCTTAAAGAAATTTGCTGTGTGGTCACGGTTAAGGAATACTACCAACTCTCACAGTTTTTATGGGTATCGTAAAATACGACTAAGTGCTGTATATAGTCGATAACAGATAGGTCATAAAACAATTGTCAGTACCTAACTTACATATGTACGATGGAAGAAATAATATTGAGTAGACCCAGAATAACTGGGATGAGAGCAAGATTTAAATATTAATGAAAGCTCTTTAGAAGTGCATTAGGAATTACAGAGATTCCTCTTAACATTCAAACTTACACACAGAAATCTTCATTAAATAATTCCAACTAATATTGCCTTTCCTTAAAAAGACCACACCTTTTTGAGGACACCCGGCAGTAAGGAAATAATCCTTGTATTGCGGGGGACTTTATAAACATATAATTAATGAATATCAATTACATCCAGGCTCGGAACAACTATTTGTGGATCGCACAAAGTGTTGTCCTGCGTGAGATTCGAAACCAGGACACTGATGTGGTAGGTCAGGCATCTTAAACATTACGCCATCAGTGCAATCAAAGGCGAATACGAGCAAAATGCAGTCAAATGTTCACATTTGAATCTGAGATTGTTTGTTATAATTTCAGGTCTTAGCTATATAATCGATCGCCTTGAAATTTTGAATACATGTTATTAAGGATACAGAAAAGCTAATAGGGTAGGTAACGTTCATGCCACTAAAGGTGTTTTTTTTAGGGCTGGGCTATGGACAGCGCACTTGCTGCCCGGCTCCGTCAGGAGCGACAGAGAGGCGGCACATTACCTTCATTATTGGGTTAACCATTGGTGCTGAGATTTTTGTCTTCGTTGGTCGGCCCGATGAAATACCCTAAGGAGGTACCCTCTCCTCTCGATGTTGGACGTCGGTCGTCGTTGCGCGGTCAGCTTCTCGAATAGAAATTATTTGGCCCAAAAATTTTTACATATTAACGCAAGGAAAGCTGCAGATGTAGCCAGTTATCCATAATAACCAACAAATAGCAATTGACCCTTACATTTTCAGACATGGCACCGAAAAACTCATGTGGCCGTACGCAATGCATTGTAATATCGTCCGAGAATGAGTTTTTGTGACTTCTATAGATGTTGTTTATTAGGGCTTAGTACAGTGTGTGTTACTTGGTTATTGCATTCTATTTAACCCCATAGACATTAGCCAAGGTGAGACGGCACCATAGTGAGTCCATAAAATAAAAAACAATTATAAAGGTAAAGGTGTGTGGTAAAATTACACGATAGAAATGAAACTTTTATATTACAAGCAAACATTTTAATTAAATTATTTGATGCATGTTTTCGTGTGATGACGGAGTAAGAATACAATTCACCACTCCTTTTCTTGCACAGGGGTGTCGTAAAAGACAACCAAGGGATTAAATGCATATAACATATGCATTTAATAAATAACATATGCATATATTTATTTATTTACTTTTATTTTTTTATTTTTAAGACAACACCCTGCACTAAGGAAATAATCCTTGTATTCCGGGGGACTTTACAAACATATAATTAACGGACACAAATTACATCCAGATTCAGAACAAAAATTTGTGAATTGCACAAAGTGTTGTCCCGCGTGGGATTCGAACCCCCGGCACTGGCGTTGGAGGTCGCTATCTTAACCACTACGCCATCTGTGCAGTCATATAATATGTTATATGCATAGCAACTGTAAAAGCATTTTCTGAGAACATTTACCATAGTGATGTATATTTTTTTTACATCATCAGAAAGAAGATATTTTACGAATAAAAAACCTACCGAGATTTTTAACTTGATATTTTGACGTTAGAATTTTCGATTGAAAATTGGGGTGCTCGTTCGATATTAAGTGAAAATAAGGTGGAAAATAAATATTGAAAATAAAAAAAATTACAGTGTGTTTGGGACATAAAAAGGTAAGTTATCACCAAATTTCGTGATTTTTTTTTAGTATAAGAAAAATAAAAAACGGATAACTTGGTTATTTGAATTTTTCACATAAATTTTGAGGCTATGTGAAAAAAGTCTAAATACGATAGTTGTAGATCTCTTTATTACCTACAACTTTGTCATTTAATTGTTTGCCATAGGACTTGTAGTTTTACCGGAAATCGACATAAACCATTTTATACCCTTAAAAACTCACCCCTATCCACTTTCCGACCTCAGATCGCCCGTAAATAATTTTTCCTTTTATTTTTGTTATATTCTCTTCCTTTTCCAACAGGTTTCATACTACTTTTATTTTTTTGTTTTTGAAATTATCTACCCTGTTCTATAAGTACGCGACGTACATAGCTATAGTTTAAGCTCTATCTTCCGCGAACTTTTCATTTCATATAAAGGAATGCGGATCAGAAAAAAGCTCTACCAGTAGTTTGAACTTTCAACGTTTTCTATCACCACGTGCCAATGTTGTATACTGATAGCCTATTTTTCTACATTAAGTCCTGTCCGAATCGACAGCAGGGCGATGCGGGGTGCCATATCACGTTATATTTACCCTATCCACGTATAGAGCTTGGCACTGAAATCAATTCCTTGCCTTAGGTGATGGGTTCTTTAGGATTCTTAAACAAGTATATAATTTGCCAAGTCGAGCAAAAAAAAAGTCGGGCAAAACGCAACACTGCCGTAACATACTTTTCTCGAAGCAATTCAGGCCATTTTCGACCCCTATAACTTCGTTCTGAATAAAATTAGAAGCCTGAATTTTTAGTAACCCAGCAGGCATTGTGTATTTAAAATTTCATTCAATCTGAACTAATAGTTTAAGAATTATAACTAGTCAAAATTTCATAATTTTGTCACTCACTGACTGACTGACCGATCATCAATATTAAAGAGGCACTTCTAGCAGACGTAGAAGCTTCAAATTTAGAATACAATTAGTGTTTAGTATAGAAATGAAGGAAAAATTATGAAACATTGTAATTTTTGTCCAGTTTTTGAGATACACTAACTGCATAAATAATATAATAATAATTTTGTAAACCGATATAAATATATAGGATTACAAAGTTACATTTACAGTTAATAAGATGTAACTTTGTAAAAAATAAGAATATATTTGTCGCCATCATTGCTTCCCTATGAGAATCGTAAAAACCAGCTAAAGACTGCGTAGATGGTGTAGTGGTTAAGATACCTACGTACCGTGTCAGTGTCGCGGGTTCGAATCCCATGCAATACAACACCTTGTACGATCCACAAATTGTTGTTGGGAGTCTGAATGTAATTTGTATCGGTTAACTATATGTTCTTTCCGTGTGGTCCGAAGTAAGAATACAATTCATCACTCTCTATCTTGCCCGTGGATGTCGTATAAGACGACTATGGGATAAAATATGCACATACCATCTATGCAAGAGAAGGAAAACTCAAAATGAAACTCTATATCAACATGTCTGACCAGCATGGTATAGTGGGTCTAAGTCCCAGTTATTTTTTTATTCTTATTAACATTTTTTCAGATCATTATTTTGTTGAAATTGTAAATTTTAAAGTAGTGAAGTAAAAATATTTTTAATTAGGTTTTATGTATATGGGATTTCACAATATACACGTATAGAAATAGCAAACAACAAAATCAGCAAATCGTGTATTGATCACATATACGTGAAGTCCCGCATTCAAAACGTTTACACCGCAGCGCTTGCAACTGTACTGGCTGACCATCGAATAGTAGCGCTCGCGTGTACCACGTCTCAAACACAGATACAGGTTGTTCCATTATACAAAGCATCGTATGATTATAAGCAAACATACTCTTTATTAGAAAACATTGACTGGAAGCAAACTGAGTCAATTACTTGTCCTCTAAAATTATATAGATATATTGTAAATTCCATAAATAATTGCTATACACGATCTGAAATCAAAATTAAAATAAACATTAACTCTAAACGGAATACTAATAACTGGATAAATAAAAAAATTATATATGCTTGCAATCATAGAGACAAATTATTCAAACTATGGTTAAATGATAGTAGTAATATGATACTAAAAAGCTTATACAACAAGGCTAGGAATTATGCAAATAAATTAATATACAGAGGAAAAAATAACCAAATAAGAAATGAAATATACAACAATATAAAAGATAACAAAAAACTGTGGGAAATAATAAATAAAATTACAGGACGAACCAAATCTTCTATAGATAATATCATTACTAATGCATTTGGTAAAAATAATATAAGTAACACAGTCATCGCGGAGAATTTTGCAGAAGTATTTAATAATGGTGTCAAAAATATGTTACCCCAGTGCAGAAAAAAGCTACTGACAGAGGATGTGCATGTGTTTAAAAGTGCAAATGTTACCTTGAGACTCAAAAAAGCCACAACAGCAGCTATAGAAAAAATTATCACATCATTAAACCCACAAAAAGCACCAGGAATTGATAAAATTAGAGCAACCGACATACAGAAAATTTGTAAAAATATTGCCCCTGTAATAACCAAATTCGTCAATGCCACTTTAGCAGCTGGAAAATACCCCAATGAGCTAAAGACAGGATTAATAAGACCTATTCCTAAAAAAGGGAGTCGACAGGTATACGCAAACTATAGACCAATAACAATACTTTCCACTATTAATAAAATTGTAGAAAAGCACATTTCGAAACAAATATATGAATTTTATAGTGCGAATAACGTCATTAGTACAAAACAATTTGGATTTCAACCTCGAAAAAGTACTACACAATTACTTTCATCTTTTACTGATGCTATATATGATCACCTTAACAATAAAAAACATATCTTACTAGTATTTGTGGATTATAGCAGGGCTTTTGACACACTTAGACATGACCTATTACTAGAAAAGCTAGAAGCATGTGGCATTAGAGGTTCACTCCTAACATGGTGTCGAAACTATCTTAATAGTAGATCATACTGCATTAAGGTGGGTGATGCTTATAGTGGTATGGTACAGGTCACAGAAGGTACAGCACAAGGCTCGGTTCTTTGACCACTGCACTATATTACCTATGTCAACGAATTGGCAAATGTAATAAAAAATAGCGATATGTACCAATTCGCGGATGACACATGTCTAATAGCTGCCGATAACAATATGTCCTTAGCTCTAAAACGTTTACAAACAGACTTCACGTTACTAAACAAATGGTCACATGATGCGGGACTAGTACTCAACGCCAGCAAAACAAAAATGATGTACATAAGCACTAGTCAGAACAGAAAACCGCAGCAACTTAGGCTCATCGCTCATGATCACAGTTGTCTCCATCTAAATAACGTATCACAATGTAATTGTAAATCTATAGACGTGGTATCTGAACATATGTACTTAGGTCTTATCATAGACAGCCGCATGAAATGGTCAAGTCATATAAATTATGTATGTGACAAATTGCGCGCTATCCTTGCTAAACTCACGCTTGTCAGAAACAAAATACCCTATGACATCCGACTTCTACTCTACAAAGCTCTAGGTGAATCGGTAATATCTTATGGACTTAGTAGCTACGGTCGCACTTATAAAACTCACCTTAATCTAATATATCACATTCAAATCCAAATATTAAAGCAAATTGTACCGCTAAAGATAAAAAAACAATATCAGTCAGACTATGCGCAACTTTTCTCTCATTGTAAACTCATTCCGATACATGAAAAAGTAAAACTAGCACTACTTTCTGAAAATTATTTTAATGACTGTCTTAAGAAATACAACACTAAACCTAATATGACACTACGTAATACTTTTACAAAACTAATAATACCCACATTTAAAAACTTTTTTGGTCAAATGTGTCTTAGTCATATCATACCGGTACTAATTAATAAATTACCACCGGAATTTAAAAAAACAGTTACACCAAAAAACTTAACTCACAAATTAAAAAAACATTACATTGAAGAAATAACACTCACTAATCAACATATATTTAATAAATAGAAAAGGAAACATGCTGTATGTGTGTCACATTAATATTAATATGTAATAACTTGAGGGTATATCTATGAAGATGTGCGGGTATGTATAAGTATTCTTGTAAATATTGTCGACGTTTCCTAGGTGTACAGATAAACCTAAACTGGTTTTTGGCTACACCTTTTAATAGAATTTAAGCACTTGATGTACTAATATGAATAAATAAATAAATAAATAAAAAATGTATTTCATAAAATATTTTGTAACAATATTATCTTAGATAATAAATAAATCATATTTTGTTTCGTTATTAATCCTCTTAGAATATAATCAGTCTCAATCAGAGTGATCAATACTTAATTATAAGGAAATAATTCTTATTCTATGAATTCTTATTCTAAAACCAAAACAATGTTTTGTTATACCATTTTTAATACAGATTCTTTTCTTGTAGAATCGAAAATTTTATTTTAGTGAGTGCAGTTGGATTCAAATGCTACAGCGTAGCTTCGTACGTGCTGTCGATTCAAATGCAATTGTATTTTAACTATATTTCAATGTAATAACAGCGACTACTGTATGTGAAATACAAATGCATAAATTTCTTCATCATCATTTCAGCACGTTGGGCTCGAGTCTCTTATAATAGGAGAAAAATTGATCTTAGTAGGTCAAAATTGAACTACTAAGGTCAATTTCCCTACCATAGAGTACCACAGAGTAAAAAAATGATGATGATACTATACTCTATACTTTAATATATGAAGCTGAAGAGGGTGTTTGTTTGAACGCGCTAATCTCAAGAATTACTGGTAGGATTTTAAAAATTCTTTCAGTGTTAGATAGCCCATTTATCGAGGAAGGTTATAGGCTATATATCATCACGCTAAGACCAACAGGAGCGGAGCACCAATGAACAAAACCGGTTTCTTTTTCTCTTATGAGAACTTTCGCTACGTAAACGACTAAATTTTTGCAAAAATCATGTGTAACAGAATCGTATTATAATAAAATATTTTCTACGTAAAGAAAGTTTTAGGTTGAAGTTAACGTTAGCTCAAAGTATCTATACCACGCGGAAGAAGTCGCGAGCAAATCTAGCAGAAGCTAGAAAGTAATAACTTTAGATATTTTATAATTAATCTATCATTTCCCGTGCGGTGAAGGAGTAAGAATACAATTCATCACCCCCCTTTTATCCGTGGGTGTCGTAAAGCCGCTACTAAGGGATATAAACAACTATGCAAGAACAGGATAACTTTTTTTATTGCCGTTGGTGAAAAACGAGCAAACAGCACATCTGATGGTAAGTGATACTGTTGCACATGCACCTTTGCAATACCAGGGGCATAGCTAGGCCGTTGTCTACCGTAAAGAAAATGCTCTTCTTAAACCTCGTTTAAAGACCGACGATTCGAATAGCATGCTTTTACAGGGAGTCAAGTGGGTCTAGCTGAGACTAACTCGAAATAAAACCCTGTGCCAACCCGCCTAATTAGCGTGGTGTATCACAGTGGGTCGGTAGGTCAATTTCCCTCTTAAAATGGAGAGGGCTTGAGCCCAGTAGTGGGACATTATTAATATACAGCCACTTACTAAAACTACTAAGAAAATACAAATGGTCAACAATAAGATTGTTATAAAGGAAATTATAGCTATCACCCATAAAAGAAAATGTATAC
Organism: Lymantria dispar; assembly: GCA_032191425.1. NCBI lineage: Eukaryota > Metazoa > Arthropoda > Insecta > Lepidoptera > Erebidae > Lymantria > Lymantria dispar. The sequence continues at coordinate 8,192,035 of CM063452.1, read as the reverse complement.
CAGTTTTATTATTTGCCCTCTCGTATTTGGTGACACTTGTTCTAATTTACACTTAACTAAGATTCATATTAGAGATAGCTTTTGCCCGCGACTTCGTCCGTGTAGAAATCATATGTGGCAGTGGCAATCACAGATAACTGTGTAGTGTGTTCAGGGTTCTACAGACCCACCGTGTTGCTCTAGATGGCAGGTTAGTCTAGAGAATCTTGATTGCCCGCATCAGCCAGCAGCTTAGTGAGGGTATCTCGATCAGACCAACTCTTTCTGGCAGACAATCGCAGCCTTCCTATGCTTGTGATCCGTTGTCATTAAGGCGCTCATTAGCGGAGTGGTGCTGTTAGCGGTGTGTTTAGATATCGTCAAGTCATTTAATAGTTTGCCAATCTGGTATATCAGGGAGTCACTGTTATCAGGGGGTGCTTCTATACTTAAGCGGCTGATTCCAGATTATTTGAAGAGGCGCAGTGGACTCTGCGTGAAGCGCGCAGGGGACTTTGTGTTAACGCCTATTTTGTTCTGCTGCCAGCTGAGGTAGTTCGTGCTAGTGATTGTATGGTATATTAGCTGAGACTGGACTCACTTCGGGCTGGGCTTAATTGAAATAAGCGATACATGTGCCCATACTCGGTATCGAGGTGGTGATTCCGTGAGTCACGCTGTCGCTTAGAGTAGCTCTATATAAAACGAAAGATTTGCTGTGTCATAGACCCCTTAACTATGCGCTCGTCGGCACTGCAATCACTGTTAATTCGGTTCCACTCGATCGAGGATCAGATAAAATATTTGGCTTTAGTACTCGACGGGCGATGGTGCTTTCAGGAGTATTTTTATCAAAATTACGCCCCGGCTCGTTGACGCGGTGTTACATGTTGACGGCTGAACGCGAGATTGGTTCGATCAATAGCCATGTACGGTACACTTGTATGGGTGAGTTCTGACCACTTGTCTTAAAACTTTCTTCTGGCATTCGCAGAAAGCCATGGTACTTAGGGCTACCACGCAGATACCGTACCATGTCGACCGAGGCAGCGTGCGCTTTGGCCGGAACCCTTCCGTGGGACTTAAATGTGGAAATACACGGAGCCCTCCAACAATTGTGGTTCCAGCTATGATACAGCAGTCATACTTTTGAGATCTGTTGTTTTTTTATTTAATGGTGGTAGGACCACACTGTTGATAGTTATCTGTCTACAGTCGCGGGTGGGTCCGTCCGGGGTATTATCACACTCTCGCAAAAAATCTACGTCCGAGTAGTAGCAATTTGTTATTGTGCTTCGTTCGGTAAGCGAGAAAGCCGGCAGCCCAACTTTCTGAGGGTGTTCGCGTGTGATCGGTTTTAGTGATGTCTTTAGTATTACCGAACCTTATTGCTCGCATTCACACTCCATTAACTTTCTTCACGGTATCAATAAATGGTAACAGGTGAAGGTTACAATATGAAGTTTGTGTACCTACTGTTGTTTTCCTAGTCAATGGTACGGAACCCTTCGTGCGCGGGTTCGACTCGCACTTGGCCGATTTTTATTAGTTAATCTACAAACTATGAATTTTGTGCTACATCCTCCACTAAGGAACTTCACAAACATATAAGTGACAGACAGAAATTAGACTCAGTTTACAGTACCTAGTCTACTCTACCCAGCAACAATTCGTCGATCACACAAAAAATTATGAACCTGTGACACTGGCATGGTAAGTTGCTATCTTAACCACTGTGCTATCAGTGCAATTAATTAATCATTGAGGTCGTATGAATTTATTACTTGTGTATTAGAGTGAAAAATATCAAAGCATAATTCATCCCCTATTTTACAACCTTAAAAAAAATTGTCCTGTGTGGGGTGGATTTTCAGAATAATTTTTGTTTATATAATGAATCTTTTTATATCGATTTTTAATTAAGTAGGTTGTGTACTAAGCTATAAAAGTTAATAGGTTTTTACCTATCCCAAGGAAACTCTTTAATTTTTCGGGATTAAAAATATCCTAAATGTTGACCGGGGATGTGAGTTACCACCCTGCAAAATTTCATTTAAATCGGTCCAATAACTTCGGACATTAGCCCGTACAAACAGATGAACAGACAAACAGATAGACAGAGAAACAAAAAATTCGAAAACAATCTGGATGTGTTCTATTTCACTTCTAACACCCCCCGGATTCGGTTTTTAGCGTTTTTTTTCAATGTACAGAATTTCGAGTTCTACATATTTATTATATGTATAGATAGTTTACTCTGTAAGTGTCGTCTAGAAGAAGATATCTTAATCTCTCTTAAAATATATGGATAGACATATATTTTAATGTTTTCCATGTGGTGACAAAGTAAGAATACAATTCACCGCCCCTTTTCTTACCGGTGGGTGTAGTAAAAGACGACTAAGATATGACCGCAGAGAGGCTGACCGCGCGACGGCGACCGACGTCCCGGGACAGGGACGTCGAGAGGTAAGTGTACTCGAAAGGGTATTCTATCGGGCCGACTACTGAGGACAAGGAACTCGGCACTGGTGGTCGGCCCAACGACGAAGGCGACGTGGGTACGGGTGGGTTATTATTATTATTATTTTTTTTAATTGCAAGCAGTGGCAAACGAGCAAACAGTACACCTGATGGTAGGTGTTGCTGCCGCTCATGGACCTTTACAAAGCCGCTGCCTACCGCAAAGAAAGTGAAGGGAGTGTGAATTCGTGCATTGAGGCTCGGTGATACCAAAGGCACCACCAAAATCCTCCACACGCAAACACCCTCAGAAAGTTGGGCTTGGTTGGGTTATGGGCCCGCGCGCCGTCCTTTCGTCACCCCGGATGGAATGGACGGCGTGTGCGCTTACCATAGCCCACCCATAGAAAAAGGTATTTAATATGCATATAACATCGAATTAAGAGAAATAAAACTGGAAATAAATCCTATACCACGTCTGACCAGCATGGTAGGTAATAGGTAAATTTCTCCCATTGTGGAGGAGGCTCGGGTCCAACAGTGGGACGTATATGAGCTGTGATGATAATGATTTTAATATCATAAAAGATTATACATATGATATCTTTCCTGTTAATTAAATTCTCCGTTCTTTTAATTATTTTTTTTGCTTACTTAAGTTCACTCTTCTTTTGTTTATATTTTAGCAGATTCATCATCATTACAGCGTATACATGCCCAACTTTTCTGGCCTCGAGTTTCCTTTACAACGGTAGGAAAATTATATCGCGATGGTCAGACGTGTTGGAATAGTGTTTTAATTCAAGTAGTATTTCACTTGTATAAATGTTATATGCATATTTAATCCCTTAGTGGTCTTTATGGATACCCACGGATAAGAGAGGGAGTGGAATTATATTCTTTATACGTCAGTATATCGCGACGGCGATTGGCGTCCCTGTAGGGGACGTCGATGCGAGAGGGTACTGCCTCGGGGTATGCCGTCGGGTCGATCACTGAAGTCAAGAAATTCTGCATCGGTGGTTGGGCTAATGACAAAGGCGACGTGTTATATGGGGTAGGTTGCGGTCGTGCGTGCTTACGCCCCTCTGTCACCCCGGACGGAGTCGGGCGAGGATGGCGCCGACCGTAACGCACGCCCAAAAAAGAAAAACCGTCACTATACGGCAAGCCTCATTTTATCATTTAGCAGAATACATTAATTTAAATAACATATAGCTTATGTATATTTTTTTCAATTTGCTGTAAATCAGTATCCACAAATTGATATCACAGTAGTTAAAGTTATAGCAGTTTTAAAGGATCATCATTCAGCCTATGGCCACCTACTACAGGACGTAAGCCCATCTCATGTTTCAGTGCATTGTGTCTTGTATTACCTGCATCCAACGAACCTAAGCAACTTTCACCAGGTCGCATCTCCACTTGAGAACCTTTCTTCCCCAAAGGTTGTCGGTTCGTGGAGTAAGTTTCCGCGAACCTGTTGTTCATATCCTAAGGGGGGGATTCGCACTCCAGTAGACATTGGAAGCGACCGTGTTGGTTTGTCCATTGCCACTTCACTTTTAAAGGATAACCACACATAAACAGTAATTTGAACAGTCAACACTAAATTCGTTTAAGTGTCTAGAAATTAAGTTCTGAGTTTCTCAAATTAAATCTAAATTAAGTTCTTAGTTTCTCAAAGTAAATCTAATGAATTTCAGAACTTTAAAATACTAGTTTAATCTTCGATCGAAATAATTATAAATGAAACTGTGGCGCAGTAAGAATACAATTCACCACTCCCTATCTTGCCCGTGAATGTCGTAAAAGACGACTATGGGATATAATATGCACATAACATCTGTGCAAGAGAAGGAAAACTCGAAATGAAACCCTATACCAACATGTCTGACCAGCATGGTGTAGTAAGTCAAATTCCCTCTCATTGTGGAAGAGGCGCGAGCCCAACAGAGGGACGTATGTGGGCTGCGATAATGATGATGATGAAGACTATTTTTACGGCTTTTATAGCGTTTGTGTTTGATTTTTGTTTGCTCGACGTTTCGGATAAAATCCGTAAAAATAGTTTTATTTTTAAGGTGTAATACTCGCGTACACATCAAAGGCCATTATTCATCGAAAACTTTTTTTTTAAATCTTACATATTCTTCGTAGCCGTGTAAAATTTGTATAATCATATTATCATAACTTAATAATATTTAGCTCTATCGAATCACAGATCAGTCGGCTCGTCGCATACTCAAATTACATTATTGAAAATTATTACAGGGAGAAGGTGGTAATGTGGTCCCCACAGGTATTATGCCCCCCTTCGATATTTCTAATTTAGAATCACGTCATTTAGAGTAACTTTTTAATTACAAGGAGTAACAATGACAATTTTAATATAATGCAAATAAAAAATAAGCGAGGTCAGCACATGCGTTTGTTATTCGAACTAGTTTGAACTTGCACTCGTAAAAACTTTTTTGTTGTATTGTATTTAATTGTATAATTCTGGATATACCGAGTTTATGCATCTGCAATTTGGATATTGTGTTGGATTAACGTTTTATTATTGGATTTTAAAGATACGTACGCAAAATATTTGATGTTACATTTTTTTAGAGGTTTCGTTTGTAAATTCCAGAGTACTGGTAATTTGGCCTCCTCATATTGGTTGTATTATGGTCCCGGGGCTATATAACATACACGAGTGATATTGATTTTTTTCATTTACTTACAGATGCCTCGACTAAGTTTAGTGCCTCCATCTTCTAAGAAAAGAAAAACTTGAGACCCAGACCAAATGAAAAAGGCTATTGAAGCAGTGAGAACAACGACTAGGGGCTATAAAAAGGCAGTAAAAATATTTTCCGTACCTAGGTCTACATTAAAATGATTAGTAAAAGACTCTCAAGGATCTTTAGATTTACTTGTGCATAAGCCTCTTGGTAGTTGCGCCGGCCCTGAAGGTGAATATTGTATTTGCGATTTCTGTCGTTAAGTATAATATATTTAATTTGGCCCCCTGGGTGCCATATAACCCTCACTTGATCTCAAAATGCCAAATTTCCTCTTTTTTTTTATAAATATATTTAAAAGTTATTTGTTGCATTTTTATTTGTTCCATACTATGTCGTGTATTGGCAAATAAATAAGAAAACTAATGATGAATTTATTACCTATGTCTGCCTTTTATTTTTTACATGAGACCTCAAAAACAAAGTGGGGGGCCACATTACCACCATCTCCATTAAGTAAATTTATATTGCAATTAATGAAATTATAAGAATAACCAATGAGAATACAAGAATACAATAAAATAGTAATTTGTTTATTACATAAAATACCGTCATCGCAAGCTGATCGCTTTGATAAAAACATATACGTTCATACAACCGGCCATTTCACTAATGGTCTGAAATCACAACACGACCGTCACACGTTCCTAATAACATCGGCCCGGGCAATAATAATGTCCAATAACGCCCTTTTATGATTTACTTTTGCTTCGAACGTATGAAATAAAATTGTATGTGTTATTTCCACGGTTATAACATAAACTATGGGGGTAGAGAGTCGCGATAACGTTAACGGTAAATGATGTTTACTTGTTTATGGGTCGCGTTTATGGGGTTAATGTTCAATGCCAATATTGGTTAATAAATGTTTGTAGGGGTTGACCTCAGATGTCTCTGTTAGAAAGGGTTGTTTTCAGTAAACTTACTGGATCTTTTGTTAAATATTTTTATAGTCTTATGATTGCTCGTGGATGTCGTAAAAGACGATTAAGGGATATAATAAACATATAAAATCTATGCAAGAGAAGGAAAACTCGAAACAAAACCTTATACCAACCTGTCTGACTAGCATGGTATAGTAAGGTCAATTTTCCTTCCATTGTGGAAGAGGCTCGAGCCCACCAGTGGGACGTATATATGCTGAAATGACGACTTTATTGCCAAAGGTGTGCGCAAAAGCGTTTCGTAGCTACAGTACACTATATTTCTGGCCAGTGCCAGACAGTGGCATTTAAGTATAAACATTGGGAGAGTTAATTGTCGTCAAAATCTAAATTTTGAAGTGGCGGCAATGAAAAAAATATTAGTTTAAACTGGTTAAACGGTCAATAGGTTTTTTTTTTTATGGGTGGGCTATGGTAAGCGCACGCGCGGTCCAGTCCGTCCGGGGCGATGAAAGGACGGCGCGCGGGGCCATAACCCACCCGTACCCGCGTCACCTCGTTGTTGGGCCGACTACCGGAGCAGATGTGACTTGTCGTCAATGGTCGGCCCGACGGAATACCCTTTCGCGTACGTTTCGGGTACCCTCAGGTACCCGAAAGGGTATGCCTCACCTCTCATACCCGTATGGGTATGAGAGGTGAGCCTCTCGACATCCTGGGACGTCGGTCGCCGTCGCGCGGTTAGCCACACTACGGGTGACGGACAATTCCCCGGTCCGATCACCCGCGGCCTCGGCTAGGGTGGCATTAGGCGCAGATACTCGCACCTGCGCCGCCCGAGTCGCCGGCGGCGGAACGTGTCGCCGAATAGGATCTCTACTCGCACACGATCTGCCGCCTCCTTCCGTGAGATAACGGCCTCACAGAAGGCGGCGAATAGGTTAGGTCAAGTTTATGGTGGCAGTTACCAATACATACATAATATCGAGGATGTAGTAAATCTATACCAATAAATAAAATTGGAGTGTCTGTTTGTAATGTCAAAATAATAGGCTTTTTTCATGCTCACACGGTTATTTGCACGACACCTATGCATAAAATAGTGATTAAAAATTTTTTGTTTGTCTGTCTGTCTGTTTGTTCCGGGTAATCTTCAAAACGGCTGGACTGATTTCAAAAATTCTTTCACCAATGGAAAGCTATAATATCAGGGCGTAAACTAGGCTATATCTTATCCCGGTATTCCCACGGGAACGGGAACTACGCGGGTAAAACGACTAAAACCGAATCGAAGCGAGGGCGGTTGCTAGTTACATCTAATATCGTCAGGTCAATAATTATATTTCCAAAGAGAAAGTCAGGTAAACGGCCAGTCATAAAACTATTTGTAATATCTACGATAGGAGATAGGTATGCATATGTAACTTCAAACTTAAGTAATATCAGTAAGAGAATGGTGATGATGATGATGATTAAGTATATTTTCCTCTGATTTCCTCTATTTACTCTTCTTTTTTGAAGTAATTGCGGTAGTTAACCCTATTTTTTAATACTGCCTTACTAAAATTATAAATGCGAAAGTAAGTTTGTTTGTTAGTTACGCTTTCACGCTTAAACCACCGAACGGATTTCAAAAATTCTTTCATCAATGGAAAGCTATAATATCAGGGAGTAACATAGGCTATATTTTATTTCGGTATTCCCACGGGAACGGTAACTACGTGGGTAAGATAATTGAAACCGAAGCGAAGCGGGTTGCTAATATGAAATAAATAAAAAATACAGTGTTTTTGATAACGTGTTGACTATGAAATGACACTGTTTTATTTGTGTTATTCAACTATTTGTACCAAAAGAAAAGATTTAGTAGGATCGCTATTTCTCTACTAAAGGCTAGGATTTTACTTACGATTAATGATTAACATAGAAAACCACTTGATTCTATCAAAATAGCTTGCATTAGTAACAAATCAATTAAACAAAAAGAAAATAGGATTTATAGCCGGAAATCTAACTTTCTGAGGGTGGTTGTGTGTGATGGGTTTTGGTGATGCCTTTATCATCAAACTTTATTGTGCATATTAAACTTCATTTCCTTCACGGTAGGCAGCGACCTAGTAAAGGTCCATAAGCAACAGTTTGTGCTGTGCTGTTCGCTCGTTTGCCACCCAATAGGTAAATATGACGATTTGTACATTCAAATGGTGTCACAACATATTTGAAAAACACATAAAACTTTTTAACATTACTTTTAAAAGTATTTCGACGATTAATGTTAATAAAAACAAAATTTGATTTCATAATTTGTATCGTGGTGTATGTGTGTAATCGTGTGTGTGCAAATAGTATTTTTAGATTCGTGTTTCGAACGTATGACTGCACAGATGGCGTAGTGGTTAAGATAGCGACCTACATTGCCAGTGTCGGGGGTTCGAATCCCACGCGGGACAACACTTTGTGCGATCCACAAATTGTTGTTCTGAGTCTGGATGTAATTTGTGTCCGTTAATTATATGTTTGTAAAGTCCCCCGCAATACAAGGATTATTTCCTAGGTGCAGGGTGTTGTCTTAAATAAAAAAATAAAAAATATATTTAATTTATATTCATTTGTAATTTTGTAATTTTTTTTGTTCGAAGTACCGACACTATCCTTCTATACGTTATTATTCTAAGAATATAAGTTTAATTTGAACAAAACATATAAATAATGCGTAAACAGAAGCAATTAAATGTTATAGATACCGCAAGCAATATAACGCCAGTCCTTTATACCGCAACCCGTTCGAAACACAACCAAAAACGAACGCACAATACACGACCCGGGCAAGTTTCTAAACATATAAAATTATATGAATATGACATAATAATACGAGTACAATCAAATGTAAGGCTTTATACGTTACATAAATTATAAATTAATATCGTTTTGACCAAGCTTTGCTCGGTATACTTTTTTTTATACGTTGTATTTATGACGAATATATTTAGATATATATTAAAAAAAAAAAAAAAAAGAAAAAACAGAATAATAATATCCAATCTCAAGTTGTTTGAATGCGACTGGACAACTTCCACATTGAGCTGTTGTCATTCTTGACGGCGACGACTAAATTTATATTCCTATTCCAATGACATTTTATTGATTCGCTGAAAACATCGACAAGACAACATTTTCAAAAAATAAAACCTAGCTAGATCGATTTTTTTGACCCTGAAACCTACTAGATTTCATACTGCAAGAATGACTCCTTTAAAGATACTAGTGGTCGCCGTGTGGTCGAAATTCAGCCACAATTCATTTAAATTAATTTTCTGCTACACAATTTTCTTTTAATTATATTTATGTATAATTGTATATTGAACAAGCTGCATTTCACTAATCCTTAATAATATTATAAATGCGAAAGTAAGGATGTCTGTTTGTTCGTTTGTTACGATTTCACGCTTAAACCACCGAACCGATTAAAAAATTCTTTCACCAATGGAAAGCTATAATATCAGGGCGTAACATAGGCTTTTTTATCCCGGTATTCCCACGGGAACGGGCACTACGCCGCGGGTAAGGCGACTGAAACCGAAGCGAAGCGAGGGCGGGTTGCTAGTAACTAATATATTTCACTAATCCTTACTAATATTATAAATGCGAAAGTAAGTTTGTTTATTTGTTTGTTTGTTACGCTTTCACCAATGGAAAGCTATAATATCAGGGAGTAACATAGGCTATATTTTATAGCGGTATTCCCATGGGAATGGGAACTACGCGGGAAAGGCGACTGAAACCGAAGCGAAGCGAGGGCGGGTTGCTAGTAACTAATATATAAGTACAAATATCTATTAGACATTGTCATCATAATTATGATTGTTTGAAATTCAGTTCGACCAGAGATTTTAACCGTAAACAAAAGTGTATAAGCGTGCGCGCGTGTGTGTAGCGATTACATGGTAGTGTGCGTAATGCTTTTTTAATTAATTAAATATATTTGTAATCCATTATTATATGAAATTTCAGTTTTATGCACTTCTCATTATATACTTCAACTGTGCCGAATTTCATATTTGTCCATCCACGTAATTTACGAAAATTACGTTTACGAAAATTAAGTTTTTGCTTCACGTATTAATATATAGAATATCAGGTTGACCGAGCTTCGCTCGGAGTATTTTTTTAGCATTTATTCAGATATACATTAATAAAAAATAAAAAAATAAATAATGAAAATTATATAAAAAATTACAAAAAGAGAATAATTATAACACCGAGATTCGATCTGACACCGTTTGTCGCCGATGTCAAAAATAAAATGAAACCTGACTACTTCGCCACTGAGCTATCGTAACTCATGACATTGACGGCAAAATTTGAATTCATATTCTTTTAAAATTTAATGTCATTATATTGTTTGCCAAAAACACTGACAAAACAACATTTCCTATACATAAAACCTAGCTAGATCGATTTTTTGGGCCCGAATCCTCTAGTATGCCAAGTTTGAACAAAATCGTTGGAGCCGTTTCCGAGATCCTATATATACAAGAATTGCTCGTTTAAAGATATAAGATAAGATAACAGCGATGGTTTAGCGGTAAGATGAACAGAGTGATATCCGGGATCGAATTTTAATTCCATGAGACGTTTTATTTTTGTATTTTCAAGTGTATATGCGTTGGAGTAAGAATACAATTCATCAATCATCTTTACCGTGGATGTCGTAAAATACGACTAAGGGATATAATGCACCTATAACGCATGTATAAGAGAAGGAAAACTCAAAATAAAACTCTATAGCAATATAACTGACTAGTAGGTTAATTGTCCTGCTAGAAAGGGTGCTTGGGAAAGAGGTTCGAGTCCAATATTGGGATGATAATGAGCTGAAATGATACTCGTGATTAAGATCTTTTAGTAGTAATAAATCTATATATATATAAAGGAAAGTCGTGTTAGTTACACTATTTATAACTCAAGAATGGCTGTACCGATTTACCTGAAAATTGGCGGGGAGTTAGCTTAGAGCCAGGAGACGGACATAGGATTACTTTTTATCCCGTTCGACCGGGTTCCCGTGGGGCTTGACATAAAACGTCAAAGTGAATACAAGTCACTATAAAACGTGGTATAACAAAAATGCATCGGATATGTGTATATATAATGACAAAACGAAAATGACAGCTATAGACAGACTGTATTTTCGGAAATTTAGAAAATATATTTACGAAAAAAATATGGCAGTACGAAGTTCGCCGGGTCGGCTAGTATTCTATAGATACGTTAATATTATAGACTAGCAACCCGCTCTCGCTTCGCTTCCGTTACAGTTGCTTTACCCGCTTAGTTTCCGTTCCCGTAGGAATACCCTGATAAAATATAGCCTATGTTACTCAGGGATAATGTAGGTTTCCAATAGTGGAAGAATTTTTGAAATCAGCAAAGTAGTTTTTGAGTTTATTAATTACAAACATACACACACAAAAATTAATACCCATGTCATTCCTGTACCGGTCCTAGTTGGCAATGCGATTCTCGAAGTTGTCAATCACTATGTTTACCTAGGACAAACAGTCCAGTTAGGTAGATCCAATTTCGAGAAAGAGATCAGCCGACGAATCCAACTCGGTTGGGCAGCGTTCGGGAAACTTAAGAGGATCTTCTCGTCCAACATACCTCAGTGTCTGAAAACACAGGTCTACGACCAGTGTGTGTTACCAGTGATGACTTACGGCACGGAAACGTGGTCCCTAAATGTAGGCCTCATATCAAGGCTCAAAGTCGCTCAGCGTGCTATGGAACGGGCTATGCTCGGGATTTCTCTGCGAGATAGAATCCGGAATACAGAAATCCGCAGAAGAACGGGTGTAACCGACATAGCACGAAGAATTAGCACGCTGAAGTGGCAATGGGCAGGCCACATCGCTCGACGAACCGACAACCGCTGGGGAAGAAAGGTTCTCGAGTGGCGACCACGCATCGGACGACGCAGTGTAGGACGCCCCCCCACTAGGTGGACCGACGACCTAGTGAAAGTTGCTGGGCGTCGTTGGATGCAGGCGGCACAGGACCGCACATTGTGGCGCAATATGAGGGAGGCCTACGTCCAGCAGTGGACGGCAATAGGCTGAAATGATGATGATGATGACACACAAAAAAATAAAAATTTTTCCTCTTTATAATATTAGTGTAAACAAGTCGATATCCTCGGATTAAATGGAGCAAACAATGTATTTCAGTTTGAATTTTACGATCACAAATAACTGTCTGTTTCCGCTGTCTCTCCTTGTTATGTCTTATACTAACCGGTTGACCAAAGAATGCTATCTTTAGATAAAATATTAAACCATGCATGAAAAATAAAATATATTGTTAGTAACTTAGAAAATTAAACAACGATCTATTTATTAGATAATAGAATCATATATTCTGTTGTATTTATTTAATTTCTTGAATTGAAACTCGTACCTTTGAGAGCACATCAAACTAAGTTGAGACGAGTCAACAAAATGAGTCTTTGTTCTGTGTATGATCATGCTCAGTCTGTTTTTTAACCTCCGTTGAAATGTGGGGCGTTATAAGTTTGACGACAATGTCTGTCTGTGTGTGTGTATGTGTGGTATTGTAGCTCTCAAACGGATGGACCGATTTCGATACGGTTTTCTTCATTAGAAAGCCAGTTTCCTGGCGGTAGTTCTTAGCTATTTTTGGTTAATGTCGGTCCAGAAATGTATGAATAGCAGCTCTTTTCCAAAATGATGTAATGACGTATGATTACTCGATTAAGTGCTTCATGCGTGCCAGTATAGTCATTAAATGACAATTAATTGATAACTCCTGTTGATGAGAACATAATACTTTTTATTATTTTAGTTTATTTCGGAGAAGCCCAACTTTCTGAGGGTGATTGCGTGTGGAGGGTTTTGGTGGTGCCCTTGGTATCACCGAGCCTCAATGCACGCATTCACACTCCCTTCGCTTTCTTCGCGGTGAGCAACGGCCTTGTAAAGGTCCATGAGCGGCAGCAACACTTACCATCAGGTGTACTGTTTGCTCGTTTGCCACCGTTTGCAACAAAAAAAAAAAAAAGATTATTCAAAATTTTCAATTTTACTGATTATAACTGCAATATGTTGTAATTGTCGTAATTATGGTAATGTGATATATTACACACGGCGCAGCACACACTCGAGGTGTATGCTGCGTGGGCTGGGCAGCGCCGTCGTACGCGTCACAATCATCGGTGCCAACCTGAAGCTGCCAACTATTGCTAGGGAGATGCTCGCCAGCGTCAGGAACTCGGACGCCGTCGCCGCCTTCTGCGAGACTATCATATCGCGGGAGGAGGCGGCGGACATGGTCCTGCACCGGCGATTGGAGCGGCGCTGGCGCGAGTACCTGCGCCTGATGTCGCCCTAGCACAGGCTGCGGGTGACCGGACCACGGATTCAGTCCGGCATCCGCGGACATGGTATCCTCGCGACGGCGATCGGCGTCCCGAGAAGGGTATGTCGATGGGAGAGGGTACTCCCTCGCTCGGGGTATTCCTTCGGGCCGACCACTGAAGTCAGAGAACTCTGCACCGGTAGTCGGCCCAACGACGAAGGCGACGTACTATAGGGTGGGTTACGGGGCCACGCGCCGCCCCTCTGTCGCCTCAGATGGAGCCGGGCGGTGGGTGCGCCAACCGTAGCCCATCTCAGGTGATTTATTATAATTTTAGCTCCAAAACTGTTATTGAAAATTGTATTACAGAAACTAGAAATAATATAAATTAATTACTTGAAAATTTCATATTTCTATGTAGTGAATTGTATTCTCGTTTCAAGTATTAATTTCTTAGTTTACTCCATAGCATTACTTCAATAATTTAAAAATAAAATTTCGTACAATATACTGAAAACTGAAAGTAATATTAATTTTTTTTTTTATTTTGTGGGTGGGCTGCGGTCGGCGCGCCTCCGCACCACTCCGTCCGGGGCGACAGAGGGGCTTAAGCACGCAACTCACGCAACCCACCCGAAAACCACCTCGCCTTCGTCGTTGGGCCGACCACCGGAGCAGGTTTACTTGTCGTCAGTGGTCGGCCCGACGGAATACCCCCTACGTGGGGTACCCTCCCATCGACCGACGTCCCCCCATCGGGGAGGACGTCGGTCTTTCCTCACGCGGTCGGCCTCTCGGCGGGTGACGGACTAATCCCGGTCACGTCACCCGCGGCCTCGGCTAGGGCGGCATGAGGCGCAGGTAGTTGCGCCTGCGCCGCCCCAGTCGCCGGCGGCGGATCTCCTCATCGAGGCTGCGCTCCGCGCGCAGACGATCCGCCGCCTCCTTCCGCGAGATCACTGTCTCGCAGAAGGCTGCGACCGCGTCCCAATTCCCGACGCTGTCGACCATCGCCCTAGCGATAGCCGGTAGCGTCAGGTCCGTACCGATGATTGCGACGAGTTCACAGCGCTGCACTGCCCAAGCCGCGCAGGCCTCGAGCGTATGGCGCGCCGTGTCCTCGTCGCAATCGCAGTGGTGGCAGGACGATGTACTCTCCCTCCTAACGACCTTGTGCAGGTATTTGGCGAAGCACCCATGCCCCGTCAAAACCCGCACCAGTCGGAAGGAGAGCACTCCGTGCCGCCTTTCCAACCACTGCATCAGCACCGGCCGGAAGGCCTCCACGGTTCGCACCCCGAACCGAGGCCTCTCCAGCCGGACTGCCCAACGGGCAATGAGGTCTCGGCGAGCGTCGACGCGCCAGGCGGTGAGATCCCTTAACGAGACCACATCGCCCCCCGCTCGCACCCCCGTCACCCGCCGATATAGTCCGGCGAGCATCTCCGCCTCCAGGTCCCACGGGGGAGTCCCGGCCAATAGGCACGCTGCCTCTGTCGCCACCGTGCGGTATCCGCGGATGGCCCTGACCGCCATGACCCTCTGTGGTCGCCACAGAAGGGCCCTAAGTCGGACGGTCATGGACCCCGCCCACACCGGTGCGCCGTACAGGGCCATCAACCGGATGACCCCCGCGTACAGCCGTCGGCACGCAGCGCTCGGTCCGCCCACGTTCGGCATAAGCCACGATAGGGCGGACGCCGCGCCGACGAGCCTTGGAGCGAGCCTGCGGAAATGATCCCGGTACCACCATCGCCCGTCGAGCACCAGGCCCAAGTACCTCATATGGGCCCGGATGCTGATGTCGACCGAGTGGACGGTGATCGAGACACCGATGGGAGGGCTCATATGGCGCCCATGGAACAAGAGGGCCTCCGTCTTGTCCAGGGTGACCCTCAACACCAGCGCCCCGATCCGCCCGACGACCTCCTCGGTACCAGAGGTCGCCAGGCTTACCGCCTCTTCTAGCGTCCCACCGCGGGCTGTGACGAGCGTGTCGTCGGCGTAACAAATCACGCCCAGCCCGGGCGGGAGGCTCCCCCTCAACGCCCAGTCGTAGCCGATGTTCCACAGGGTGGGTCCGAGGACCGACCCCTGCGGGACACCGCACGTCATGGGCGTTCGCACAACGTCCCCTGCTCGGTCGGTGCAGAGGACACTGCGCCCCTCCAAATAGTCTGCCACTAGCCGCCTCAGGTAAGCTGGCACCCCGTGATACCGGAGCGCCTCCCTGATGCAGCTGAATGGCAGAAAGTAATATTAATATAGTAATAAGCTTAGTTTCTTGTATGGTAAGAATAAAATTCACTACCTCCTTGAGCGGGGGTGTCGTCGACGATCAAGGCTATCATTCATTTCAGCTTATATACGTCCCACTGTTGGGCTCAAGCCTCCTCCATAATAAGAAGGAGTTTGACCCTACTATATCATGCTGGTCAGACAGGTTGATATAGGGTTCGTTTCGAGTTTTCTTTCTCTTACATAGATGTTATACGCGTATTAGTAGTAGTAGTAGTTTTTACGACATCCGCGGGCAAGATAGGCAGTGGTGAATTATATTCTTATTCCGTCCCAACACGGAATCAAGGATATAATATGCATATAATGTAGATGCTAGAGAAAGAAGATTCAATCAGGGCGGTAAAGTAGACGAGCCTAATCAGTCCCATGGGCTCTCAAATAAAATTATTGGCAAACTATTTACAAAATACGGTGAAAGATGAGTACATATTGGTTCGATCCCAAATAATTGACATGATGTTGGTTTTAATTTCCCTATGGGAGTTATAAAAGGTGATCAATAAACTAAACTAAGGAGTGATGGCTGCTCTAGTAGTTAACTCGTGATCGGATGCCGCTTGTGGGATCTGATCCAGCCATAATCGTTTGAATTATATTAAGTGTCTTGTGGTTCGAAGGGCATCACACTGCAGCTAGTTCTTAAAAACATGTACACGTTGTATATCTAGTAAAAAGAAAAAAAAAAAATAGAAATAATAGACAAGCCCGCTGAGTTTCTTGCCGGATCTTCTTAGTAGCGGTCGCGTGCCGATCCGGTGGTAGTATATTTTTTTTGGAAAATGTATACCTGACAATATGTAAGTGCCCTCTCGGGGTTTATGCATAATAAATAATTTGAATTTGAAACAGAGAAATAAGTAGCAGTCCTCTTCTGAGAAACTCATGACATCAATCGCATCCACCAACCCCACACGGGTTGACTAAGCATAACGACTATAGCAGTATTACCCTATTTGTCCAGCTTTCTATAGACACTATGCCACGCTGGTCCGACGGGTTAGTATAGGGTTCTTTTTCGAGTTTTCTTTCTCTTACATAAATATTATATGCGTGTTATATCCTTTAATCGTATTTTACGATACCCACGGGCAAGAAAGGGGTGATGAATAGTATTCTTACTTCGTCACTACACAGAAAATGAATATATCAAGCTATAATAAAGCTACTACTAATACTAAGGACAAACTACAAGATTACCTACTGTTATATTTTATGACCTGTTAAAAAGAGTAAAAGAATAATTTTGTTTGATCAACTTGAATGGACAAACTTTATCAATAAATTTACACTATATTGATGTAAAGTTATCTGAGTGAACTGGTTGTACAACTCAAATAACGCAATACGTACCTGCTAAATAACTCGGAAATATATAGATTTATTAGTTTGTAAATACATATACGAAAAATGTGATACAAACTTTTTTTTTTTTATAACGAGTCACATGGAGTATAAAATTGTCATTTAATGTTGTTTATTTATTTTTTTTTCTTCTATCTTAAATGGTTTAGCTAAAAAATGGTGACCACTGATGACAAGTAACCCTGCTCCAGTGGCCGGCCCAACGACGAAGGCGACGTGGTGTTCGGGTGGGTTGCGGGTGTTGCGTGCTTAAGCCCCTCTGTCGCCCCGGACGGAGTGGTGCGGAGGCGCGCCGACCGCAGCCCACCCCAAAAAAAGAAAAAGAAGCTAGAAAATGGTACTTTTCAAGGCTCTGTAAAAATCAAATAGTGACGATAAAGTATGGCTTAATGTAATTGTTTGGTTAAAATATAATGGAAAGTAATATACGTCCATTTCATCATCATCAGCTCAGCCCACACACGTCCCACTATTGGGCTCGGGCCTTCACTATGGGAAGGAAATTGTCCTACTACACCACTCTGGCGAGACGTGTTGGTATAGGATTATGTTTCGAGATTGCCTTCTCTTGCGAGTATTATAGGCATGTTATATCCCTTAGTCGTCTTTTACGATACCCATAGGCAAGAAAGGGGGTGGTGAATTGTATTCTTATTGTGTTACTACACGGAAGATCATTATCCATTTATTTTTTGCAAATTTAATTACTTTATAATTTGCAGAAGTAAATTATGTAAAGGGGGAAAAATTCTGCGGTATATTTGTGGTATTTATGTGGAAAAAATTAAATTCGATGATGGACCTCAAAAACTTTTATTTAAAGGAAATCCTTGAAATTGACAGCAGTGCTGGTGAAAAAAAAACCAAAGACAAAAGCCAAGGATGTCATGGAAAAAAAAATAAGGTTCACATCGTAAATTACAAAAAGACATTTATCGCCTCGCTGTTTTAGCCATTACCTGTAATCGTTAAATGACATTCAATTTAGAAATTACCCGTTACGTAAATTTGTACTTAATCTATATGAATTATTCAACTTTTTTTTTCGATATAAATCCTTTCTAAAACTAATCAACGTATAAATGTCTGAATTACGGGAGAACTGTATAATCCTCATGAATTACTAATCGAGATGAGCACTCCACTCGAATCCCGAGTTTTCGGCCCCGAAATTTCTGCCAAAGTTACGTAGAATATAAATTTCCCCTCCCCTTAGCGTCCCCCTTTTTTCCTTTAAAGTTATTTATGCGACAATCTATTGTTGCGCGCTCGGAGCATTTAGTTTTAAATTAACGATGCTATGCAAAGAATTACGGCCCAGGGCGAGGCAAAGACAAAACCTTGGGAGTCTTTCGTTTGTAATAGTAGATATCAACGTCTAATCCGATAAAAGGTAAAATTAAGTCTATTTGCTAAACGTCACCTTGTTTTATTGGTATAAGTAATCGATTGTTATTTTTATTATTGGAAATCAGTCACGGTTTAAGTGAAATTCTATTAACTGTATACGTTATTTTTAACAAACAAAACAATTTTTACAGATTTTATCGTATTTGTATTAGATTTTTAATTGCCCGGCTTTTCGAACAAGTGTTCGAAATGACAATGACAATGAACGCTGTAAAGTTACAGCGTTCATTATCATGGGCGGACTGACACGGAGAGCAAAAATTGTTTTCTTTATAATATATTTTTAGGATGCTGTTACGCTGTGGATAGATAACATAAAAATCTTAGAATAATAACGTATAGAAGTTAAGTTCGCACACAAAAAGTGAAGCATTTCAATTGGAGCCTAATGGAGCTTACGCCGGTACCGTTCTGTAATGTACAAGGTCACTATACTGCACGACGTACGCAACTCTTAAAAAATAAATACGTAATTATGACGATTTGTGCATTCAAATGGTGTCACAACACATTTGAAAAACATAAAAAGGTTTTTAACATTACTTTTAAAATAGATAATAAAAACATAATTTGATTTCATAATTTGTATAGTAGTGTGCGTGTGTACGTGTGTTATCGTCGGCGCGCATGCAGTATTTTTAGATTCATGTTTCGAACGTTCGAAGTACCGACACTATCCTTCTATACGTTATTATTCTAAGATAAAAATAAAAGGAATTAAATGTCTAAAGTATATTATAATTAATAATAGAAGGCCTTGTTGTCATTAATCGATTAATTTTTCAATCGATTGATTAGTTTCATTATTTTAATCGGTGTAAATTTAATCGTGATTAAACTTAATCGTGATTAAATTAATCTCGATTAAAATATTAATCGTAATCGCTATTAAAAAATTAATCATTAAGCGTTAATTTGATTTAACAGATTAATGTAATTTTAATGAAAAGCAAAAAAATTACTTCATCTACATTTTAAGCTAAAATCTTAGACCTTTTTTTGTTGATGTTAGCCAAGAAAGATCTTTTAGAACGCTACCCAACTTTAAAAGAAGTATTTATTAAATATAATACACCCATGTCATCCTCCGGTTCTGTTGAAAGAATGTTTTCGTTTGCGACCATGCAAAATTTACCTAGGTCTCACAAAATATCGGACGAATTATTTGAGAAAAGGGTGATTATGAAATGTAATTTAAATAATTGACATATATATATATTTTTTAATTTTTGAAGTACTAAATTTTCATATCGCTAACAATGCCCGCGGCTTCGCCTAAGTGCTCACAAATGCCCGCATTTTTTTGATTTTCTTTATACTTATTGTTATAATTTGGGCAATATACACATCTTTATAATTTGTAGCCTATTCGCTATTCTGATGTATAAACTATATTACTGTATCAAAATCCGGTTAGTATTTTTTTGCGTAAAAGAGCCACAAACATTCATAAATCCTCACAAACTTTCATGTTTATAATAATAGTGGGATTCATTTTAAGTTATTATAACTATTCGATTGTACCTGTGCTTTTCATAAATATATTTAAAAAATGTTATTATCTACTTTTTTTTATTTTTGAACTTGTTCCAACTGTTTTAATCGCAAATTTTTAATCGTAACTAACGACTAATAATCATAATCATAATTTTTTTGATTACGACTAATTAATTTTAATCGCAAAAGTCACGACTAAATTTTTAATCGTAATTTTCAAGCGTTAATCAGATTACTTTTTGCCAATACTGATAGAAGGTTTACAACGGGAGCGGGTTCGTTACACTTTCTAACTATTTCCTAGGCTCTGCACCGACAATGAACAGAAAAACAGTACTCTCCTTACGCTTGTTGCCCGTAGAGAATCGCAGCGAAAAAGATGAGTAGCTGCAAGTCGGCTCCGGAAGATAGACAATTTAGTCTAATCTTAAAACCCTGTTATTCAATCATTTAAGAGTGGACAATGAGTATATATCCTCCATACGATCACCGTGACTATAACCCAGCGATAAGCGAGAAGCTACTGATTCCGTCGTAGATTGTTTGTAAATCAGTAATCTAAGGTGAGGCAATCAAGGTTTATAGCAAAGCGGAAGGATATAAACAACACAACTAAAAAAGAAATACACTACAACTTTAAGACATTTACACATGAACATATAAGAGGAATATTCTACATATAATAACTAATGAGCAATTGATGTAGGTATACGTTAAATGATTGCTTAAATAACTATACAATAGGAAAAGATTAGTTAAATTGAAAATCTACATGCTGCTAATATTACTCTATGGCTAGGACAGGCTCAGGTTCTAAGATTACTTATTTGTATTATCTAATTATATTTATAGCCAAATTATAGCCAAAGCATCAAAAGCATTAGGTTTTGTAATGAGGATGTCGAATGGCTTCAAAAAAGCTAAAACATTTAAAATACTTTATTGTACCTTTGTTAGAAGCCACCTTGAATACGCATCGCAAATATGGAATCCTCGCTACAATAAATACATCGATCGCATCGAAAGTATTCAGAAGCGCTTTATGAAGTTTCTGTGCTATCGACTAAACATTCCTTATAGCTCTTCTGATTACATCGACCTATGCAAGAGGTTCCATATTCAGCCTCTATCAAATCGACGACGATTGGCTGACTTTTCTTTCCTATTGAAGGTATTGAGCAACGGGATTGACTGTCCCGGCATTTTACACAAGCTGTTTTTTAATGTACCTCAGAGATCGATTAGGTTCAACCCACCAATAGGTATTCCATTATCGTCCTCTAATTATAGGCAGAATTCATATATTGTGCGAGCGAGCAAAGATTTTAACAAATTATGTAAAGAGTTTTCTTTTGACCCTTTCAATACTAGGAGCGAGGTGGCACGGAGACAGCTAAACCTTAACTTTTTTAATAATTAATTTTCATTGTTTTTCCTTTTTCTGTCATACTCTGTGTTATTGTTCATTAAGATGTTACAAATTATTATCGGACTTACTGTAGGTGTGTACCATTGCTATCCGTGAAAACCTGTTATTGGCTTTATGTTTCTTACTCTAGTTTTCATTACTATTTTGTACAGCTGTTGGTTTTCCAAGTACTAAATAAATAAATAAATAAATAATAGCTATTAGACCAATAAAAGCACAACTTACCCTATAACGGGGTTCTAATGTCCACAAACAGTTAAATAGGTTGAAGGATTATCACAATATATAATAATTTAGTAAATATTGAATGTAGAAGAATAATAAGGTCCTTATATAAGATTAATAATGAGAGTGTTTTAAACGGACGCACGAGTAGTTCGAGCGTTCGTTGGTATGAAGTAAAAGTATTCACAGGGGATCGAACTTCTGGAGGCGGAGATGCTCGCCGACATTTATCGGCGGATATCGGAGACGCGCGCCCGCGGCGGCATGGTCTCCATCAAAGAGATCACCGCCTGGCGGGTCGACGCCCGCCGAGAAGTCATTGCCCGTTGGGCAGTCCGGCTGGAGAGTCCTCGGTACGGTGTCAGGACCGTCGAGGCTCTCCGGCCGGTGCTGATGGAGTGGTTGGAGCGGACGCACGGGGTGTTTTCCTTCCGACTGGTGCAGGTGCTGACGGGGCACGGTTGCTTCGGGAAGTACCTGCACAAGATTGTCAGGAGGGAGAGCACACCGTCCTGCCACCACTGCAGTTGCGACGCGGACACGGCGCAGCACACGCTCGAGGAGTGTGCTGCATGGGAGGGGGATCGCCGTGAACTCGGAAATGCTCGTCAGCGTCAGGAACTGGGACGCGGTCGCCGCCTTCTGTGAGGCCGTTATCTCACGGAAGGAGGCGGCGGATCGTGTGCGAGTAGAGCTCCTATTCGGCGACACGTTCCGCCGCCGGCGACTCGGGCGGCGCAGGCGCGAATATCTGCGCCTAATGCCGCCCTAGCCGAGGCCGCGGGTGATCGGACCGGGGAATTGTCCGTCACCCGCAGAGAGGCTGACCGCGCGATGGCGACCGACGTCCTAGTACGTCGAGAGGTGAGAGGTTACCCGAAAGGGTATTCCGTCGGGTCGACCACTGATGACAAGTCACATCTGCTCCGGTGGTCGGCCCAACAACGAGGTGACGTGGGTACGGGTGGGTTATGGGCCCGCGCGCCGTCCTTTCATCGCCCCGGAAGGACAGGACCGCGCGGGCGCTTACCATAGCCCACCAATAAAAAAAAAAAAAAAAAAAGGGTTCGAACTTGGTTCGGAACGCACCACGAACTGTACGGTGCGGTCTACACAATAAACAAGCGCACCAGACTCCAAATCGTCCAGTCGTATTGTGCCTAGCATTGCGTGAACACATTTCCTCGACATGCCGCCTATTCTATCAAAACAGGCTATAATTGCATTAGATGCGGCAACTATCGTTACTACATCGCCATTACATAACCAACGAAAAAGAGGAAAAGAATGGGCAAAATTTTATCTCAGAAACAGATAACAGTACAGTCATATGAATCTCATTAAAGATCTCGATGATAAAGATTTTAGAATATATCTTCGAATAAGTTCCGAAGCATTTATTGAATTTTTGGATCTTGTAAAACCACATATAACTAAATCCGTCAGAGTTATGCGACAAGCTGTGAGTACTGAAGAGAGATTGGTGGATATTTTAAAATTTCTAGTGTCAGGTAGAGAATTCAGAGAACTTCTTGGCGTCGCTCCGATTCCATGTATGTGAACACGCTGCTACGTATTGCACGTACGGTGGCAAAATAGCGACTAGACCGACATATGGTTCGGTGCTCCGTCCACACAATCGATTTGGTTCGGAACGCTCCGCGTTCGATGTGCAAGGGCTCCGAACCAGCCATACCGATATTAAAAGTAATAATGTCCGGCCGACCGTGTGCCACACGATCGAATTTGGTTCAAAGCGCACCATGTTCGTGGTCCGTTCCGAACCAAGTTCTATCGTCTGTGAATACTTTAAGCGACGAAGCGGCCAGCGCGGTAGGGGTAACCGAAGCGAAGTTCGTGCAGCCTCTGTTTAGTGCCTACTCACGAAAGTTATTATTACAGCAATGTAACAATGCAGATAGATTTACTTTAAAAAATACAAATATAAACAATAAATCAGTTTATTACAGCAATAATCTCAGGTTAAGCAACAATAGTACTCACTTTTACACAATTCAAATTCACAACGGCACAATAAGTGATTACCTACTTTGTAAAATCAACACTACTTATATTCTAAGAATGGCTTACACGACCTTCATGACGACCGACGACCAACGACTGATTCTAGAAGACTTCCGATCATTACAAGTGCCAGTAAACTGTCTCGATGTGGTTTTTTTTTGTGTGACTTAGTTGTTAGCCTCAGATGGCTGTGACAAATTTACCCGGACTGTTGGGTGAGCGCTGAGGGCTCTCGTGGAGGGACCTCGTTGGTCTCGACTTGGTCAATTCTATCGGCTTTTATAGACTGTGAAGCGTTGGTCAGCGGTGTATGAGGGTAGTTCTTTATAAGACCTCGAAGCGTTGCCAGCTACGTATGAGGGTAGTTCATTATAGTATAATATCTCGCGTAAACATCAGAAGTTATTTTTCATGTTTGAACGATATAAGAATGTAATGTGTGGCCTTATATAAAATGTATCACCACTTATTCCATAGGAGTTGTAAAAACTAGTCAAGTGTAACTAGATAAATACATAGCAGCAATTTTTCCACTACATAGAGGAAGAGCATGTCCAATCGCTGAAGACCTGGCAAAATATTTCTATTTAGATAGTTACGAATTGTATTTTAATTCCATCACCAAAAAAAGAATAGTTCACTGAAAAAGATTCAATTTTTAGAAAGCAGTTAGAGTTCAGTTGAAAATACCAATTGGGTTGTATATTGCTTGGAAAAGTTAGATCTTCTGGTTCATTATTCCACATTGTCTGAAAACAAAGATCTTTGAGCTAGATCTTTATTAACATTGGTGACATATCTTGCAGCAATCTGGTCTAATGTGGGTTTTATAAGGATATTGAAAAGGGTG
Organism: Lymantria dispar; assembly: GCA_032191425.1. NCBI lineage: Eukaryota > Metazoa > Arthropoda > Insecta > Lepidoptera > Erebidae > Lymantria > Lymantria dispar. The sequence continues at coordinate 8,167,447 of CM063452.1, read as the reverse complement.
CTACGAAGATGGAGATTTGTCTATGGGATAATACAAATAATATGGAATTTTTTGCGTGATTTGCCGACTAATTGGCATACTGATGGGAAAATAGCCAAGTGACTTTACTAGGCAAAACCTCAACTAATGCGTAAGACACCTAATTACCTAGGTAGCTTAAATTGCTTGAAGTTTTGATGGCGTCCCTATGAGGTAGAATATTATTGTCTAAATTACAAGTTACTGAGTAATTCAATAATTTTTTTCCCGTGTTGTAACGGAGTAAGAATACAATTTACCATCCCCTTCTGGGTATGTCGTAAAAGACGACTAAGGGATATTATATGCATACAACATTTATGCAAGAGAAGGCAAACTCGAAATAAAACCATATGCCAACACGTCTGACTAGCATGGTATAGTAGGTTAAATTCCCTTCCATAGTGAAGGAGGCCCGAACCCGAAAGTGGGACGTATATGGTTAGTTACGTTAAGGCTGAGATGATGATGAATTCAGTCCCCATAGACGTTTTTCTTTCTCTCTCTTTCTCTATTCACTTAAAAAACTATCGTAATAGAGACATCTTAGTTCAACCCGAACAAACATTTGTTAATCAATATTGGCATTGAACGTCAACCCATAAATATGACTCATTTACAAGTAAACATAATTTACTGTTAACATTATCGCGAATCCCTAATCCCATAGTTTATGTAATAACCATGGATAACACATACAATTTTATTTCAGACATTTGGCGTAAAAGTAAATCATAAAAGAGCATTATTGGACATTATTTTTGCCGGGGCCGATGTTATTAGGTACGTGTTGCGGTCGTGTTGTTATTTGAAATTATTAGCGAAATGGCCGGTCCTGGGAACGAATATATTTTAATCAAAACGATGGAGGGTTCTGGTGACGATGATTTATTAAATTAAAGAATTATTGCTATTTATTAAAACATTGGAATTATATTTATTGTAGAAAAAGTATGATAACTTCTAAGCCTTATTTTATAAAACCGCAAGTGTCTGTAGCTGTAAATTTCTTAACTGAATAACTACGAAGTCTAAGCGAAGCGTCTCCATTTCAGTTTAGGCAAAAATGCTTTTGTACCTATGTCTCTAGCATCGTTATTGTCTTTTACATTTTGCATGTCTCAATTTTTGTAAAATTTTGTAAACAAGTTTAATAATAGTTCAGGAAATTTACCAGAATGGCAACGATAAGAGATTTTTAAAAATGAAAAATACATGTTTAGACAATTCAAAAAATATCCCATAACTAATTTGCTAACGTAATTAAGGCGTAACATTATTGTCTGAACATTATTTTCCTGTGAGAAAGGGGTGGAAATTAATGAAAAGAAAGCGAAACGCTCGAGTCAGTACTCAAGAGTTGCGTTGCGGCTTACAAATTCATCAAATGATAAAATATAAATTGGTGACTTTAGGAAATAATAAGATCCCATTATTTTTGATGTGAAATATCTATAGGCAAGGGTGACCGTGATCGTCGCGTGGCGTTTAACGCCACGCCTCGCGGTCCCCTATTAATTAAATACTAAATAAATATTTGGATGCATATACCTACATTTTTGTAATGAAACCATAGTGCGATTTAAAATTTTGTACAACGCCATCTAGTGAACTCAAAGTAAATTGTTACTTATAATGTATATTAATGAAAATAAATGTTTATTGAATAAAAATCATCATTTTTTGGAAAAAAATCGCGATATTTTATTAATACTTTATGCCTTAGTTTTATCGTATTAGTTCCTGTCGTAATCTAATGTTCTTTTATGCATAAATACTTGTTTTATAAATTAATGTAAAATTATCTAACTTAGTAATATAAATATACCAGTAGGTATGGTATTTAGTTTACTTTCAGCTACGAAAACTGGAGAACCGTTTTATTATAGGCTTTTATTAGTTTCAGGTGTATATATATTTATTTCTTTGTATATTACCAACTTCATAGGAATTGGATTTTGACTCACTTTAAACAGTCAAATTTCATTTAAAAGTTGAAAATTTAAGGAGGACCAATGACGTTAAAATTATTTAGATAGCTTGTCTTATTATCATTACAGGATTAAAAATTTCTTTATTAAATATATTGAAGCTGAGAGTTGGTCGTTAGATCGATAAATGCCGCCATTTCTGTTTCCTAAATCACACCCTTCGTGCGGAAAGAACGTCTGTGAACGGATGAAAGCATTTCATTTTTTATAGACTTTTATTAGTTTCAGCTGTGTATTTATTTGTTTGTATGTCACTAACTCCTTAAGAATTGGATTTTGACTCACTTTAAACAGCTTGTCTTATTATCATTACAGGATTAGAGATTTCTTTATAAAATATATTGTAGCTTAGAGTTGGTCGTTTGCTCGATAGATGTCGCTATTTCTGGTTTCTAAATCGCAAATTATTTCAAGCTACGTTTTAGAAGGTTCATTTCGTTTGTACTAAATGACGTTACCATAAATATGAATCGTAAAGTCATTTTTAAAATGGATAATTTATTCGATACGATACCTACCAAAAAGTAGTTATTGACTAAAACATCTAATACAAAAGTATCGGTATCGAAATAAAAGTACTCGATACCTAAAGATAAAGTAAATAAAAGTACTTGATACTTTAAACAGTACGTTACTTATCTTTCGATACAACTCATGAGTTCAGTATCGATACTTTATATTCGATACCGTGTCTCTACTCGTACAAAATAGTTTCGATGTTTCACATCTGTCAGGCGTCCTGAGCGACGGCTCACTTTTTTTTTGTATTTTGGTTCTACGCATGCATACATATACGAACACACACACACACATACACATATATAGGATGAGGTGTGTCGCAATAAAATATGATAGAAGTGAAATTATTGTACTTCAGCTGTACTGTACAAAAATTTTGATTATTTAATTTATCTCCCCTCCACTTTTCATAACACAAAAAGGTTGTAAATCAAAATTTCAACACTCTTACATAGAAAATTTCACTTCAATAACACTAGAATTTTCTTGTAAAGCACGATTTCCATTCATCCAGCAACAAATATACATATAGGTATAGGCAATTGTATTTATTTCAACATAATACAGGAATTAATACGATTGCTTTTGTGTGTGATGGTATTATTTCTTTTGTAATTTTCGTTGATTTGCCCGTTGCTGGCCATTTGTGTTTCCATATAATTTATTGTTCGTAAATGGTTGTCGATGTTGTTAATTTATTTCGCCCGTAAATGTAGCTATTAACTGTTATTTTAACAAATTGCTTTGCATCTAGGATTACTTTAAATACAGCTTGTTGTATCAGCCCGTAGTATAGAAATTTAATTTTTAGTTAGGTCATCATCATCATCATCTCAGCTCATTTATTTCCACTGTTGGGCTGCAGCTGATCTGCTAGATGTGACGGCTGTTCGAGGAGGCACTCGCGGACCGTCTCGTCCTCGAGGAGGTTGGGTCGAGACTGTCAGAGAGACAGTATGAGCTCAGGGGCGGTCGGTTTTCAATTGACGCGCTGCTGAAAGTTCTCCTGGAAGTCTTGCTCGCATTAAAGAACGCATTCAATAGTCCCCCACATGAGACCGCTAAACAAGGTGCTCCAGGATCAGGGAGTGTTGCCGTATCTTCGGAAGCTGTTGGAGGCGTACTTCGAGGGAAAATACGTGCTCTAGGAGAGTGGCGACAGGCATACACATCGACCATCAGGTGGAGTGCAGCGTTCCATAGGGCTAGATTCTCGTACTGCTCCTGTGGAATTTCAAAATCAAAATCAGGATAGTGAACCTACTATACCACGCTGGTCATACGATTTTGAATTCTTTCGATTTTGAGTCCTTATTTTGATTCCTTTCTTTCGATTTTGAGTCCTTCTTTTTGCACTACAAATCTATGCTTATCCCTTAAGCTTTAGGCTTAGGTCGAAACAGAATTCATGGTGGTAGACAAGAGAGATTTTGGCTGTGGTGTAAAATGTATTGTGTGTTTCGTGTAGTGAGAAAGTAAGAATAGAATTCATCACCTCCTTTCTTGTATGTCGATGTCTAAAAAGACATTACATTATGCAGGTTACATCTATGCAAGTAAAAGAAAACTCCGTAATAAAACTCTATACCAACACGTTTAATCAACGTGATAAATAGTATGTAGTAGGTCAATTTCTCTCCCATTATAGAGGAATTTCAAGCCCAGTAGTGGGACGTATATGAGCTGTAATAATGGTAACGATGTAGGACATAAGTAATCTAAAAAATAATAATAATTGAACGCATTTTGAAGTTGATGTGGAAGTCGCAAAGTAACATAAAAACTTATTCACAACGAATGTGGCGAATCGTAAGAGTTCAAACTTTGTGACAAACAGACAGTATTCGAAGACAGTTCATTATACGGAACATCGAATCGCAAACAACTGTTCAAAGTTGGGCTGAATTTGGCAATATGCCGAATATGTATCGTAACATCATTTTCAACGAAGTGCTATGCAGTTTTAGAAAGAGATGTGCTTTTGAGTGCCAACAAAATGGATTGATATAATAACATCTTATTTTGTATGGAAGCGAAGTGGTAAAAACTATATATTATTTTTGATGTGAAACATCTATAGGCGAGGGTGATCCCGATTGTCGCGTGGCGTTAACGCCATGCTTCGGGACATCATTTTAATTATCTACAAATAAAAATCCGGATACATATGTGTACATTTTTGTAACGAAACCATAGTGCGATTTAATATTTGTACAACGCCATCTAGTGCGCTTAAAGTAAATTGTTACCTATAATGAAAATAAATGTTTATTGAATAAAAATCATCATTTTCTTGGAAAAATAATCGTAATATTATTTTTATTAATGTGCTATTTTAGTTCCTGTCGTAATCTGTTCTTTTATGCATATATACTTCTAAAATAATGTATAATTTTCTAACTTTCCAACATAAATATACCACCATACGTACTTACAGTACTTTCATGTACGAAAACTGGACAATCGCTTTTTATAGGTGTTATATTAGTTTCAGATGTATATTTATTTGTTTGTGTTACAGACTTCTAGGAATTACATCTTGACCCACTTTCAACAGTAAGATTTCATTTAAAATTTGTTAATTTAACAAGGACCAATGACGATAAAATAATTTAAATAGCTTGTCTCATTATCATCATCATCATTACAGGATTAGAGATTTCTTTATAAAATATATTTTGTAGCTGAGATTTAGTCTTAGCTCGATAGATGTCGTTATTTGTGTTTGCTAGATCATACTTTCCGATAACCGATCCTTTTGATTTGAACTACGTAGAAGTGTATGAGGGAGACGTAGCGCCGCTATATTAGGTCGTAAGCGACTGAGCGGTGTGAACTAATATCATTTTTTGTAATATTTTAAATAATAGTAGAAATCGTATTATTTTATTCAATACTTTACATATTAGTTCCTGTCGTAATCTATTTTCTACAAGTATATATGAATAAATCATATATACTTGTAGAAAATAATTTCGAAGTTTCACATCTGCCAGGCGTCCTGAGCGACGGCTTATTTTTTTTGAAAGGTATTCATCATCATCATCATCATCATCATTGCCCACATACGTCCCACTGTTGGGCTCGGGCCTCCTCCACAATGGTAGGACATTTGACCTACTATATCATGCTGGTCAGGCATGTTGGTATAGGATTTCATTTTGAATTTTCCTTCTCTTGTACAGATGTTATGTGCATATAATAATAATAATAATAATTACCCCTCATAAATCTAACTTCACGTCCGGCCCGAACATCTGTGGCCACGTGGGGGGCGGACTTTAGCAGCTTTTAGCTAGTTACTTACTAAAGACCAACGAAGCTATAGTATACACAATGCGATGCAACTAAGAAGCGGATATCAACTACCCCAGGCGGGTACCGGAGTTAACCACGATGGAGAATCCCGTCTCGAGCTCCCAAGCTCGAGCTGTCCCACGTATTCTGGGGGGGACACCGTATCGCAAACATCAACTTCTGCCCAGCCCCAAGCTGTTGCAGACCATCATCATCATCACGAATCATCCTCAATTACCAGTTTCCCATCTGTTACATCAAGCAATACATATTCTTGTCAGCCATCTGATTCATCATCAACAGTTAGTAGTATGCTACTGAGGGATGTTGTGCAAGAAACTGAATCAGTTGCCATACTTGCACCCACCACCAGCAGCCTAAAAATGCGTAAAAAATGGAGTCAAGAAATGAACGAATTTATCCTACGCACATACCTTCAGCTTACCTTAATGGAAACTGAGACAAACGGTTATCTACCACCACTACACATCAAATTCATTGAAAGGTTCCCAGATATGAATACAATTAGCCGGCAAAGAGTAGGGGATCAGAGAAGAGCTATTATCAATAAAAAACTTCTTCCACAAGCCACAATAAAACACATTTACAATGAAGTCCGAAAAGAAATACACAGTATGAAAAACGACATATACAATAATTCACAAACAGATACACCTACACATAACTTCTCACACCATAATAGTATGCAAAGCAAAAATCAAACTAACCAACGAATACGCTGGACTGCAGAACACAATGAAACAATAATACGAAATTATTACAAAATAACCCAACTAGAATCAAATATTTCTGGCTATAGAGGCCCACTACACGAAACATTCATAACTACATTCCCACATTTAAATCACATAACTGAACAAAGAATAGCTGACCAAAGGCGATTAATCATTCGTAATAAATATATAAATGAAGAAAGATTGCAAGCCATTAGAGATGAAGTAGCATCTGAGTCCCATTATAATAACAATAGGGAATACATAAACCTAGTGCCCACACAAATCGAACATAATGATACACAGAACACATATTTTAATAATATTGAAACACGCGTCCCAACAAACAATGCACAAGAATCACCAATATTACATGCAAGTCAAGAACCCACAAATATAGAGCGTTTTTATACAGAAGCTTACGCCTATTTTGTTAATATAGACCCCACATTAAGATGTTATATCCCGAAACAAAAATCTTCAAGAAAACTAGCCATTATAATACAGTACATCAACCATAATATACTACCTAAACATGTCAATGATGATACTGAATTCAGTACTTTACAAACTGTTTTATACTGTGCTGCATGGACAGCAGCAAAATGTAATGGATCTAATATAGAAATATCACCAGGAGTAGAAAGCAACAACAATAATAAGAAAATAAAACCGAAATGGCAAACAAGACTAGAGAATAAAATAAGCGTATTAAGAGCACAAATAGGCCGACTAACGCATTATATCAAAGGCAATAGGAGTCTGAAGTTACTAAAACACATAACACTCATTCAAAAACAATACAAGATACACGCTACACACGAAACCCCAAACACGCACTTATATGAGTTTTTAGATACGTTGAAACAAAAACTTACGTCTGTTAGCAATAGATTGAGAAGATATAAAACTTCTACTCTACGCCAGACACAAAATAAACAGTTCGTAAGTAACGAAAAACAATTTTATCGTACATTAAAATCAGCTACTCTAAATCCTTATGACATGACGCATAATGACAGTAGACCACGTGCAACTTCTAGGTCTCAAACCACTTCACAAAATAATAGAGTTAATATTAGTGCGCCAAATGCTAATGATCTTCGCAAATTTTGGGCAAGAGTCTGGGAAAATCCAGTTCATCATGACGATAACGCTAACTGGTTACAAATCGAGCAAACTAGATACCTAAATTTAGAACCCATGAATTTTCAAGGCATACCCGTAGAAGTTTTCCACGATGTACTGAAAAATCTTCAGAACTGGAAAGCTCCAGGGTCAGATAACATCCACAACTTCTGGTATAAGAAATTTACCTACATTCACCCGGTCATTTACAAATACATAAATAAATTTATAGAATATCCCCACACATTACCTGACTATATTGCCACCGGAACTACGTTTATGATACCAAAAGATGCAAATAGATTGTCAGATCCAGCCAAATACAGGCCAATAACTTGTTTACAGACTATTTACAAAATAATTACATCTTGCTTATCCAGAATTATTTTAGGTTATATAGATAAAAACAATATGCTAGCAGAACAACAAAAAGGTTGTCGCAAATATAGTCAGGGATGTAAAGAGCAACTTACAATAGATTCAGTCCTCCTCAAACAAACACTGAAAAAAAAGTCCGATATTTATACAATGTATATAGATTATAAAAAAGCTTTTGACTCCGTCCCGCACAGCTGGTTAATAAAAACATTAGAAATTCATTGCATACACCCCCAGATTATTTCTTTTCTTAAAAACACCATGACAAAATGGACGACACGGCTTAGGTTGACTCAAAACACAAATACAATCATTACAGAACCCATCCATGTACAAAGAGGGATTTTTCAAGGGGATGCTTTAAGTCCGCTTTGGTTTTGCCTTGCCTTGAATCCACTCTCACATATGCTGAATTCACTAAACAAAGGATATAATCTACCCTACAAAGAAAATAATACTGAGATAAGGACAGAATTTTCAAACTATAAATTAAATCACCTTTTATATATGGACGACATCAAATTATATGGAAGCACACAACAGGAACTACAAGACTTAGTTAAAGTCACTGAAAATTTCTCTCAGGATATATGTATGGAGTTCGGCATTGATAAGTGTAAAACGAATTCAATAAAGAACGGACAACGGTATCAGCACCAATACCATATGCAGACTAGATCACTTATAGAGGCGCTATCCGAAGGCGAAGTATACAAATATTTAGGCTATAATCAAGCTCTAGAGATAGCACACAAAGACGTAAAAGATTCCTTGACTAAAGACTTTAAACATAGACTAAATACAATCTTAAAAAACTATCTCAATTCTAAAAATACCTCGAAAGCTATTAACACATTTGCAATCCCCATTCTCACTTATTCATTTGGCATACTCAATTGGAGAAAAAATGAATTAAAATCCTTGCAGCGAACTATCAATACCACCATGACTCAGTACAGAAAACTTCACCCAAGGTCTTGTATTCAAAGAATGACATTAACACGAAAAGATGGAGGCTGTGGCCTTATTGATATTTTAAACCTGCACAACAAACAAATCACCAACTTACGGTCTTACTTTCACAGAAAAGCCTTAACTTCTAGCCTACACAAAGCAATAGTATTCAACGATAATAAAATTACTCCTCTCAATTTGACTGATAAAGTACAACAAAGAAACGAAATACAGATTAATAACCAAATAAAGTTAAATGAATGGACACAAAAAGCACTACATGGACGACATATCCACGACTTGAACCAACCTAACGTCGATAAAATAGCATCGAACGAATGGCTAAAGCGTGGAGAATTGTTCCCAGAAACTGAAGGATTTATGCTCGCTATACAAGACCAAATAATAGAAACTAAAAATTACAGAAAGTATATTATGAAATTAGGCAATTCTTCCGATGACTCTTGCAGAAAATGCAAAAGTTCCGCAGAAACTATTCAGCACGTAACTGGAGCCTGTAGAGCAATAGTACAAACCGACTATAAACACCGACACGATCAAGTAGCAGCAATTATTCACCAAACACTTGCACTGAAATACAAATTAATATCAGAAAAAGTAGCTTACTATAAGTACACTCCCCAAACCGTTTTAGATACAGCAGAATATAAACTTTACTGGGACCGAACGATTCTAACAGACAAAACAGTACACTGCAACCGACCAGATATAACCTTACACGACAAGAAACAAGAAATAGTATATTTAATAGACATAGCTATACCTAATACACACAACCTTTCCACTTCACATACTGAGAAGATCACAAAATATACAGATTTAGCCATTGAATTAAAAACTCAGTGGAAGGTTAAAGCGGTTAAAACAATACCTATCATCCTTTCCACCACCGGAGTCATACCTTACACTTTACATACAAGCCTAAAACTCTTAGACATTCATCCACTCACATATATAAATTTACAGAAAGCAGTTATTTTAAACACATGCAGAATTGTTAGGAAATTCTTATCAATCGATGCACCTACTACCATCGTGCTTGGCTAAGGCCCGCACGAAAGTGTAGAAATTACCTCTTGGAAAAGAGAGAAACAAAAAGAAATAAAACAATAATAATAATAATTTTAAGACAACACCATGCACTAAGGAAATAATCCTTGTATTGCTGGGAACTTTACAAACATAATTAACGGACACAAATTACATCCAGACTCAGAACAACAAGTTGTGGATCACACAAAGTGTTGTCCCGCGTGGGATTCGAACCCCCGACACTGGCGTTGTAAGTCGCTATCTTAACCATTACGCCATCTGGGTATCCCATAGTCGTCTTTTACGACCACCACGGGCAAGATAGGGAGTTTTGAATTGTATTCTTACTCCGTCACCACACGGAAAATGTATTATCAAAATGTGTTATCTTAACGGAATTGCTCCCATAATACTGAATAAAATGTAATGTTTCGTACACCATCGTCATTTAAAGAAAGCTTTCTTTACTCACAAAAGATAAGTAAATATATAAAACATGTTCTTGTTAAAAAACATAGTTTAAACTTATACGCCATCTATTGATACTAACTAACGTATTAAAATAGTATTCAAAAAGAAATATCGACATCTGTTTCCTAACAAATGTTGTGATAACACTATGACCTTTTCGCATATAATTTTTTATTGTTATTTTATTCCAAATAGTAGCAAACGAGCGAACAGTACACCTGATGGTAAGTGTTGCTGCCGGTCATGGACCTTTGCGAGGCCGCTGCCTACCGCGAAGAAAGTGATGGGAGTGTGAATGCGTGCAATGAGGTTCGGTGATACCAAAGGTATCACTAAAATCCACCACACGCATTCACCCTCAGAAACTTGGGCTTCAGGCTCTCTCGCTCACAGAACGAAGCGCAATAACAAATTGCTACTACTCGGACGTCGATTTTCTGCGAGAATGTGGTAGGTACTACCCCGGACGGACCGGCCCGCAGCTGTAGACAGATAACTGTCAATAGTGTGGTCCTACCACTATATCTTATTTCTATACATTCAGAATCTTTGAAATGGCTGCAACGATTTCCATAAAATTTATTAAGCAAAAGTTTTCGGCACCGAGAAATCAATATAATTAGGTATTATTTATGGGGAAACCTCATTTTGGCAATTCTTTTAGATAATAAAAAGTGAAGGTAAATTTGACCAAGCTGATGAATAAAACTTGGGGTATCGAGCAGTTACCTAATAGCCCCAATTCTTTAGTCATGCCTTTACAATTTACAAAAAAAAAAATAGCGATTAGCTCGATCATGCAGATATTATTTAGAAATCGTAAGAGAAAACCAAATTTTATAACGTTCTGAAACATTTTCAGCTTGTAACAATACATCTGATTGATTTTATTTCGTGTGGTGACGGTGTAAGAATACGATTCACCACCCTTTACCACCCCGTGGGTGTCGTAAAAGCCAACTAAGGGACATATTACACATATGACAACTGTGCAAGAGAAGGAAAAAAAAAAACGAAATAAAATCTTATATCCACTTGCCTGACCAGCATGATGAGGTCAATTTGCCTCCTGTTGTTGAGGAGTCTCGAACGTAGCAGTGGGACGTACAGGAGCTGTGATGATGGTGATGATTATTAAGACTTTTATCGCTATATTTGATTTTAATTGCGCGACGTTTTGAATACTTTATAGGGTTTATAGTTGCGAACGGACCGTAAAATGTTGTTTAAAAAAATAGCAGTCAAAACACCATATTGAATATGTTCCTATTTCCCATATTTGCTTACTAATACTTTACCACTGTCACGTTTTAGCTTCGAATAAAAATTCATTTGGACCGATAGCACGCGCGAAGCGTAGCTGTAGCATTCCAATAGAATTTCCGTTTAATGAAATATCATTTTTCGATTTACAGTGACGAATATATTACTGTATTGTAATATATTTATTATATTATATTAGCCGCTATCTAATTCACAGTTCCTCCCCATAACTTGCCCGTGGGTATCGTAAAAGACGACTGAGGGATTAAATATGAAATGAAACACTATGCCAACACATCTGACCAGCATGGTATAGGTCAATTTTTTTCCTATTGTGGATGAGGCTTAAGCTCATCAGTGAGACAAATATGAACTGTAATGATGAAAATATTGATTACCCCCTAAACCCCAACTAGATGGGTTGACGACATCTTGGAAGTTGCAAAGAGCCGTTAGATGCAAGTGGCATAGGTCTATTCTGGGTAGTATTCTCTTGGGTGGCCTATGTTCAACAGAGGACGTTTTTTGGACTGATTGATGTATGGATGTTTATCCTAGGACTATATTTATCCTAGGGGTGATAATCAAAGAAGATGACATGCTACCTTGCAAGTAAATGAGTTGAGGTTAAAAAATCATTACCCATCGTCCATCACCATTCATCATTTCAGCTCATAAACATCTCCATTGGTGGAGCCTCCTCCACAATAGGAGAGAAATAGACCTACTATACCACGCTGGTCAGATGTGTTGGTATAGAGCGTCATTGCCCGTTTTCTTTCTCTTGCATAGATATTATATGCATATTTAATCCCTTAGTCGACTTTTACGACATCCAAGGGCATGAGACGCGGTGATGAATTTTTTACTTCGTCACCAGACACAAAATTGATCATTAGATTATTGACAAACACTAACATTTCCGTTCGTGCTTCTTAAATTGTTCACCAATCTATTTTTGATATAATCATAGTTCTTGTTGGCAAAAAGTTTTATTTCGAGTTTTCATCTTTTTTAATAGTATTTGCTTTACTTCTTCGTTGTCTCAACCGAGACCCTAGCGAATAAGAGATTGCAGATATATTGTATTTTTGGTTCATCACCATATGAAAGTTTCTTGTAAGGTGATGGAATATGAGTACAATTCACCACCGTGAATATCGTTGAAACTTGATCGTGGGTATCGTTAAAGATGAGTAAGAGATATAATATGTACATAAAATCTATGAAAGAGAAGGAAATCTTGAAATATAACCATAACACGTTTGATCCGTGTGGTATAGTTGGTCAACTTTCCTCCCATAGTGGATATCATAACTAAGCTCAAAGTCGTTCTAGCGTGCAATGGAGCGGGCTATTCTCGGGATTTCTCTGCGAGATACAATCTAAGATACGGAAATCTGCAAAAGAACGGGTGCAACCGACATAGCGCGAAGATTTAGCACGCTGAAGTTGCAATGGGCAAGCCCACATCACTCGACGAACCGACAGCCCCTGGGGAAGAAAGGTTCTAGAGTGGCGACCACGTACCGTACTACGCAGTGCAGGATGAATCATTAGGTGAACCGATGACCTGGTGAAAGTTACTGGGCGTTGTTGGATGCAAGCGGTACAGGACCGCACTCTGTAGCGTAACATGAGGGAGGCCTACGTCCAGCAGTGGACGGCTGATATAATACCACGACGACGATAAAGTCTAGGATAACAGTTAATTATAATTTTTCTTATTGTAATTATCTTTTACCTAATCAGAATTTCTGAACATCAAAGTTAAGTTGTTGTTATAAATATTAAAGAAATTAACATAGAAAGAAGGAAACTGTCTCGGGAAAACTTATTTTAATGAAGGTTAGTCATTAATAATTAAAACTCGGGCGATTTGGGACAAGAACTAAGCGAATTCGTGCCAAAGTTAGGCTGACTCGAGTTTATTTATACAGAAACACATTTGTAACAATTAATTTCTCTTAAGGTACCTAATAATATATTTTGAAGTGTATTGTATTAATATTTATATTATCATGATAAGTCTCGTTATTTCTAAAATATTTCTTTTATGTACTGTTATATATCCTTTTATTACATATTTTTTAAAAAATCGTTATCTGAATTTGATAATAATTAGAGAACTGCTATCATCAATATAGTTAAAAATATGGATATTGTAAATGGGTTATAAAAAATATCCCCGTGTGGGGGCGGCCTAAGAATAAGTCATCATCCTTGCTTGTCCATGGCAGTTGGAAACATCGCCAAGGGTTCATCAGTAGAGCTGGCAAGAACTCTCTCTTGAGAAACGTACATAATCTCACTGTAATCACTAACCCGCCTGCCAAACGTGCCGATTACGGTATTATATTAAAATAGAGGCGGCTCCGACGTAGGACTACACTTTGTGTACAAGATGTGAGGGAGGCCATACGTGCGGCAGTGGGCGCTGAAAGGGTTGAATGAGAATGATAAATCGAAAAAGAAATTAGTATGTGGTCGCCATGTGCTGCTCTATACTCTTTTCTCATCATTATTTATTTATTTATTTATTTATTTAGTACTTGGAAAACGAACAGCTGTACAAAAAAGTAATTAAAACTAGAGTAAGAAACATAAAGCCAATAATAGGTTTTAATGGATAGCAGTGGTACACCCCTACAGTAAGTCCGATAACAATTTGTAAGATCTTAATAAACAATAACACAGAGTATGACAGAAAAAGGAAAAATAATGATAATTAATTATTAAAAAAGTTAAGATTTAACTGTCTCCGTGCCACCTCGCTCCCAGTATTGAAAGGGTCAAAAGAAATCTCTTTACATAGTTTGTTGAAATCTTTGCTCGCTCGCACAATATATGAATTCTGCCTATAGGCAGATAATATAATTAGACGACGATAATGGAATACCTATTGGTGGGTTGAACCTAGTCGATCTATGAGGTACATTAAAATACAGCTTGTGTAAAATGCTGGGACAGTCAATTTCGTTGCTTAATATCTTCAAAAGGAAAGAAAAATCAGCCAATCGTCGTCGATTTGATAGAGGCTGAATATAGAACTTCTTGCATAGGTCGATGTAATCAGAAGAGCTATAAGGAATGTTTAGTCGATAGCACAGAAACTTCATAAAGCGCTTCTGAATACTTTCGATGCGATCTATGTATTTATTGTAGCGAGGATTCCATATTTGCGATGCGTATTCAAGGTGGCTTCTAACAAAAGTACAATAAAGTATTTTAAATGTTTTAGCTTTTTTGAAGCTATTCGACATCCTCATTACAAGACTTTTGATGCTTTGGCTATAATTTGTTCGATGTAGATGTTAAATTGCACCTTCAAATCGTGAAAGACGCCAAGGTCACGTACCTCATCACATCTGGGCAATAATTGACCCTTGAGTTCGTAAGATGTCGATATTTGTAATCGCTCTCGACTAAAGGTGACTACCGAATATTTAGCAGGGTTAAGATCAAGCTTATTTAATTGACAGTAATCATCTAGGCGCAAAAGATCTGATAGGAGAGCATACATATCTTTTACCCACGATATAGAAGAGAAAATCTTCATATCGTCGGCAAAACACAGGTTTGAATTCTGAATACAAGAGTCAATTATCATTATCATCATCATCCCAGCCCATATATATCCTATTGTTGATCTCGGGTCTCCGACGTTATAAGAGGAAATTTGATTTACTATACTACGCTGGTAAGACGAGTTGGCATAAAGAGTTTTATTTCGCGTTTTCCTTCTCTTGCAATGTTTTTTTTTAATATTTGCGATGTTTTATTTTTAATTTTTTTTAATTGGTGGCAAACGAGTATACATTACACCTAATGGTAAGTGACTCTACCGCTCATGAACTTTTACTAGGCCACTGCCTAGCGTGAAGGTGCGTGTAAATGAGGTTCGGTGATACCAGAGGCATCACTAAAACACACCACATTCAAACACCCTCAGAAAAGCTACTACTCGGACGTCGATTTTCTTCGAGAGTGTGGTATTACTCTAGACGGAGCGGCCCGCACAGTGCTACTGCGACTTGCAGCCGCAGCCGATCGCAGACCAGTAGTGCTGCGACTGCAAGGCGATGCGAGTTACGTCAATCCAAACGGTTGAGACTAGTCCCAAGTAGTCGCTACTTGGAGCCAATCTCAGCAAAATTAATTTGCAATCAAATTAGCGTTCATATTGGATAAAATCACACAATTTTTATCGGCTCTCGATATTTAGATTTAGCATCAATATTTATTTCAAGAAAATGAGACTTTCTGAGGCTGAAGAAGATCAGTTAATTAATCTTATTAGAAAATATCCTGTTCTTGTTGATACAAGCCACATGAAATATAAGATTAATATGGCTAAAGATACCGTCTGGAAGGAATTAGACGCAGCCTGTCGCAGCACGTGCTTCGGAAGCACTACCGGCTGCGAATGCAGGTAGCGGCTGCGTGTCATGCGTGTACTACCTGCATCCGCAGCCTGCATCTGCATCCTGCATCTGCAGCCGAGGTTCGAATGGAACTATTAATGTGTTATCTGCATATTACATCCTTTCGTCGTCTTTTATAATACCACGGGCAAGAGAGAGGGTGAATTGTATTCTTACTTCTATGTCACATGGATCACTCTCTTTTAGATTTTGAAAAAAATATTATATCATGTAAAAGGTAGTATAATTGTAAGAGGACGGAC
Organism: Lymantria dispar; assembly: GCA_032191425.1. NCBI lineage: Eukaryota > Metazoa > Arthropoda > Insecta > Lepidoptera > Erebidae > Lymantria > Lymantria dispar. Next base: position 8,150,954 of record CM063452.1, on the reverse strand, counting down.
GGACCGCCCCGCGGTTGTAGAAAGACAACTGTTAAGAGTGCGATCCTTCCACGTCGAAGTATTATGCCATTATAGTATTATGGGTAAAGCCTAAGTAAGAGCCATCGTCCGTGGGAAGTAGTCAAAACCGGTTGAGAGATTACTAGAAGTCAGCAGCAGCACTCTCCTGGGAAATCTAAAACATCTATAGCAGTGATTGTATGATTGTGTTCATTCTACAAGACTATGTCTAACTATAGATACAGAGCTTATTGAATTAATGAAAGAGGTTTAACTAGCTTACTTTACAAGCGAAAAATAATGTTAGTAATGAATCTTTACGGCCAGCGGCTGATGTCAAGGAAACAGCACCAGTGGCCAGCCTAATGGCGATGGGGAGAAAGTACGGTGCGTTATGGGGCCGCACGCCGATCATCTACAAATTGGGTGAGATGGATACATAACATAGCCTACCACAAAAAAGCAATGAATCTTTTACAAAATTTAGATACAGGGTTATATATGTATATCAATAAATATATCCACATCTCACATAATTTTGATGTGAAACATCTGTAGGCAAGGGTGAACCTGATCGTTGGACGATCATATAGTGTACTCTAATGAAAATAAATATTTATTGAATAAAAGTCATCATTTTCTTTTAAAAAACCGTAACATTTTATTAAAACTTTCTGACATATTAGTTCCTGTCGTAATCGGTTCTTTTATGCATACTAGTGGTCGTCGTGTGGTCGAAATTTGGCCACAATTCATTTTAATGAATTTTTCTGCTACACAATTTTCTTTTAATTTTATTTATGTATAATTGTAAATTGAGCAAGCTGTATTTCACTAATAACTAATATATAAAGTACTAAATACAAATGCCTATTAGACATTATCATCACAATTATGATTATTTGATATTCAGTCTCACCAGAGATTTTAACCGTAAACAAAAGTGTATAAGCGCGCGCATGTGTGCGGGTGTGTGTAGCAATTGCCTTTTTTAATGAATTTAATGTATTTCTAATCCATTATTATATTAAATTTCAATTTTATGCACTTTCCCTCATTATATACTTCGACTGTGCCAAATTTCATACTTGTCCATCCACGTAATTTTCATAAAAAGTGGTACGAAGTTTTTGTTTCACGTATTAATATATAGAATATCTGGTTGACCGAGCTTCGCTCGGTATATTTTTGTGGTATTTTTGTCGAATTTATTTAGATATATGTTAATAAAAAATAAACATTAAATAATTAAAAAATATCAAAAATTACAAAAAGAGAATATTAATAACACCGAGATTCGATCCCACGCTGTTTGAATGCTAAAACAAAACAAAAAGAAAATTGTACAACTTCCCAACTGAGCTATTGACACTCTTGACAACGACGACGAAATTCGAATTGATATTCAGAGAATGTCAATAACATTTTATGTCATTGTATTAATTAATTAGCTAAAAACAGCGACAAAACAACATTTTCTATAAATCAAACCTAGCCAGATCGATTTTTTGGCCCCGAAACCTCTAGTATGCCAAATTTAATCAAAATCGTTGGAGCCGTTTCCGAGAAATATATATATATATTATTAATAAATATATATATATTGAAATATATATATATATATATATATATATATATATATATATATATATATATATATATTTCAATGTTTCACATCTGCCAGGCGTCCTGTGCGACGATTCCCTTTTTTTTTGATGAGACAGAACACAAAGGTAAAATACTATCTCATCATCACATCTTATACACATCTCATTGCTGGGCTCAGGCCTCCTCCACAACTGAAGGGAAATTGATCTATTATACTGATGATGAATGATGATGCTGGTCGGTTGGGTTGGTGAAGGGATTTATGTCGAGTTTTCCTTTTCTTGCAATACTGTTTTATGCCTATCATATGCCTTATTCGTCTGGTGAATTGTACTTTTACTCCATCACCATACGGCAAAACCATTAGCTATTTCATACATATCAGCACTATTTATTACATAACTGTTTCAGAAAGGCAATTTTCTTGCGTAAAATAAATAGCAATATTATTTTTAGAATTAAAGGAATGAATGGAGAACCACCATTTTCTCACGGTTTATTAATATACCGATCAACGCAATGGAATACCGGATAGGGCCAAGGTAGAATAGGAGATAAGGAGGTCAGAAAATATTCAAATGAAGATTCTAGAATAAGTTGAAGTTCTGAGTAAGAAGATTTCTTTATCTACTATGCGACCTTAATTCTACTCCGTTTTCCTTCCATTCGATTGTAGTTTGCGTTATATTGTTTAAGGTGAAGTAGTGATTCAGCTTTTCGTCCCTCCATTTTAAAACAATATTAGATCTCCACTATTGGACGCACCAATGTTGGATTTATGATTGCCCGACGTTTCGAATAATTTACAGCATTCATGGTCACGGATGGACTAAGATGTGACACATCCGTAAAGTAGTTTTATTTACAATCTGCAGTAAAATTCATATCATCATCATCATCGCAGCCCACATACGTCCCACTGTTGGGCTCGGGCCTCCTCCACAATGGGAGGGAATTTGACCTACTATACCACGCTGATCAGACATGTTGGTATAGGGTTTCATTTCGAGTTTTCCTTCTCCTTCGAGTCCTCCAACTATTCCTTTTCTCGACATCAACGGCTCTATATAAGTGTATCTACGTGAATGCCTATAGTTATGCATTACTATTAGTTTTATACTTCAGCAACCAAATATTAGCTAGAGGATGAATCAATCCATAGAGTTTTTGACTATATATACCTAGCTTTCGTTTTGAATTCCACCAATCTCTAACTTGGCAACAAAACATTTAGTGCACAATAATTATTTGGTATTCAACTGTAGCTTCCAATACTCAATATTCCGGCTCACGTGTGTACGTGAAAGATTTACAAACAGCGTGATTGCGGAGTGCCCCTTTGTGTCCCGTTTTCGACGGGCGTGACGAGACAAAACTGGCTTAGTCTGGTTATGGATTTGGCGGGCAAATGCTTGATTTTATATGGGCTTTTGTGTTACATATTTTACTTCTAAAGAATATTATGAGACTTGAATGTATAATTAATAAAACGTTTTTTTACTCATTCGTGAGTATTGTAAACTTAAATGAAAATTCAAAATCAATGTAGTGACAGATTATTAAAACTATTAGTTAACTATTTCTATCCTACGTACGTATTGCAAAGTGGCTAAAAGAGGCAAGCAGTATACAAGCATAAACTTCTTGCACGATTTAAATACATAATGTCGAATGTATGTCTCTAATGACCAATATCGCGGGTGGAGGAACCGGCGAGTAGTCCGCCACGCGCAGGCAAGCCGATGCCATAGCAGCAAAAATAATGTTCGGCAGGAGAGTTTCTGATAGTAACCCGATCCGAGTAGATAGTAATCTGAGTACTGAGGACAAGGAACTCGGCAGAGCTGGTCAGCTCAACGACGAAGGTGACGTGCTTTGGGTGAGTTATGGGGCCGCGCGCCACTCCACCGTTGCCCCGGACGGTGCCGGGTGGCGGGTGCTCTGACTATAGCCCATAGACCGCACCCATTACTAGTGGACCTACATTCATCATTTCTGCTCACTTAAGTCCCACTGCTGGGCTTGAGCCTCTTCCACAATAGGAGGGAAATTGACCTTACTATACCATACTGGTCGGACAGGTTGGATAGGTTGTTGTTTCGAGCTTTCCTTCTCTTGCGCAGATGTTATTTGCATACTTCCTTAGTCGTCTTTTATGACATCCACAGGAAAATGAGGTAGTGGTGAATTATATTCTTACTCCGTCACCAAACGGAAAATTCATTGATTATGGATAATGCATTTTTTTCAAAATCAGTTCATTTATTTTGCATAAACCCCGAGAACTTACAAATTTTATAAATTGTCAATTTTAACACAATGAAATTAATTCAGTAACCTACCACCGGATCCGAACTCGACCGCTACTGAGAAGAACCTGCAAGAACCTCAGCGGGCTTGTTCTATTGTTTTTTAATTTACTTTTCTTACTATTTTCTTTAATTAAGTACTAGCTCCTGTGATATAATTCATATATATAGTTCAAACGGTAATGGCTGGACTAGATCCAACAAGTGGCACCCGATCACAAGTTCACTATTGGAGCAGCCATCACGCACTATAGAGGGAAGGGAGAGAATAGAATTCGAATCAGCCTACCGTCATTCCACTTTAAGTATGGTTGGACTATCATACAATGCACCCATCTCTTTTTAAATAGCCTATGAATCACGACAATTCATATTCATAATTCATTTATTTACTTCTTACTTTTTTGCGGGTGTAATATAAGATTACTAATTGATATAAGATTTAAATTTTTCGAGCTGCCAATGAAAACTGCCAACTTTTCTAGGCGGTGTAATAAAACGTAGTTTCCGTGTGGTGACAGAGTAAGAATATAATTCAGCATGCCCCCCACTTACCCGTAGGTATCGTTAAAGACGACTAAGGGATAAATCGCACTATTCCTAAAAAAAGACGTAAATACACTTGCGCCCAAAATGTTTTATTGCGTGAATAAAGCGAGCATGATGGTTTACACCTTTTGTCAAAATCTCGTGAAGCTATTGACAAAACTAAAGAAATAAATGCAAAAATACTATAATTTTGCGATCTAAGAAAACATAAAATGCCAGCATAAAATAGAGGTATGCATATTTACATTTATATGCTTTACAATATTATCCCATTCATAAAGTCATAATTATGTTTACGTAAATTTTATAGGAAGATTTACAAGAAAATTTATAACGCAAGTATACTTAAATACTCTTTACAGTATTGTACAATCTAGGAATTATGTGTAATTCTAATTACTTATTTCTTCTACGAAACTTTTAGGTGACAGTTTCTGTGTAATTATTGTTACATACTTTTCATTTGTTTTATTTTCCGATAAAGAACAACGTGATTGTACTTACAATGATAGATTACAATGAAATTAAAGAAAGAATAAAGCCGTAATAGATTTAAATAAGTTCATGTATTTGAAAATACATGGCGAAGAAGCAATAATTAAACTTACCCCTGAAAATATTCTTTGCGTTTCGTGGAATACAGAAGTAACAGTATTTTTTTAGATTATCTTGAAGTACCTTAAGCTGTTCCTAAATTAAAAAACAGGTGTAGTTGAAGGCAACTGTGATTTACGATTTTCTCTTTGAGACATATTTCTAGAACTCATAATTAAAATATAGGACATTTTTTCAAGCTCCTGAAAAGTTGGCAAAAATCATTTATTTCTGTCTTCCAGGAATAGTGCGAAATATGCATATCAAGAGGAAGACCACGCCGTATGTTTTTGGATCAAATTGGATATATGCAGGTGAAAGTTCATGTTAAGAGTACGCGTAATCGTAGAAAATGCATGAAAACTTTGATGAGTGTGATTGAAGCGATGGAAATATGTCATCGTGGCTTGTGGCAAACCGTAGTCTCTGCCCACCCCTCTGAGAAGCAGGCGTGAGGCTATATATGTATATAACATCTATGTAAGAGAAAGAAAATACGACACAAAACCCAAAACCAACACGTCTGACCAGCGCAATATAGTACGTCACTTTCTCTTCTATTATAGCTAGAGCCAGCCGGGACATGAATGAGCTGAAATGATAAATGAATAAGGATGATATTAGGGCACATTATTTTTTATTGCAAAGGAGGCTCGTACATAAAAGGAAACGTATTTTTTTAACAACACCCTGCACTAAAGAAATAATCCTTGTATTGTGGGAGACTTTACAAACATAATTAATCGAGACGTAAATAATATCCAAACTCAGAAGTGTTATCCTTTTTTTTTAAGGGTGGGCCATGACCAGCGACCCCGCTGCCCGGATCAGTCCGGGGCGACAAAAGGGCGGCGCGCGGCAACATGACCCACCCGTGACACGTCGCCTTTGTCCATGGGCCGACCACTGGTACAGGGTAAGTTGTCTTCAGTGGTCGGCTCGACGGAATACCCCGGTGGCGAGATACGAGGGTACTCGCCACCGGGGTCTCGACGTCCTCCCCGAGGGGGAAAGTCGAGAGGAGAGGTCCTCTCGACTTTCCCCCTCGGGGAGGACGTCGGTCATTCCTCACGTAGCCGGCCTCTCAGCGGGTGACGGACTAATTCCCCGATCCAGTCACCCACTCAAAGTGTTATCCTGCATGCGATTCGAAACCATGACACTAGTACGGTAGGTTCTTACTGTACGGTATCTTTACCGCTACACTATTTGTACAGTCTTTGTTTTGGTTTATAAAAATGAAGAAGAACACGATACTCATATTTCTATCTAAGTGATTAAGTATAATGATTAACAGTTAGAGAGTATTCAAAATAAAACACGACACTAGACTTATTCTAATTAAATCAAAAATAACCAGTATAAGATATTTTAACAGATCTCGAGTGGTTGAAATTTTAGGTAGCAACATAAAATATAACTTACTTTCGCCATAAATTCCCTTGTCTCACAAAATTCCAATTGCACTTCATATCCTGTCCTCGATTACGACAGGATAGTACCAGTTTGGCCTAGTTACGAATTCACGGATGTTTGGAAAAGATAAAAGTTCGTGGCATTTTTGATATCGTATTATTAGCGAATGTGTATAAGAATCCAAACAAGTTATTCTTTAAGAATATTGGTTGAAATTGAATATCTTTGTTTATTCTTCTTTCTTAAAATAACATATATCTAGGAAATTCTTTTATTATCTTGGAATATTAACCAATGTACAACATATAATTAAGGCAGTCCAGTTTTATTTGAATTCCTTTTATTATAATAGTCTGGCCATAAATACTATTACAATTAAAAATAAAGAAAATATTGCATTTAAATTTGGAATCTGTAATTTTCATATGATTGTTCATTGTGTTTTCTCATTTTGGCACCAATACATTGTACAATATTTTGCGTTATTAAAATGGAGTAGGGTGATAAAAAGAAACGACTTGCTATGATTGCATTACACAAAGTAGATATCGAGCCAAATGCAAATTTTTAAAACTCTCCATATGCTTAGTATTAGTAAAATGTTTGTGAACCGTGCTATTAATAGGTATAATGAGATCTCCTCTGTTTGTAACAGAAAAAGATCTAGCCATCCACGTAGTGTTCGTACGAAAGAGGTGGTCAAAGCAGCAAAGGAAAGAATTCGAAGAAATCCTGTCCAAAAGCAAAATATTTTATCTCGGGAGATGAAGATAGTACTTTTTTTTTTGGGGGGTGGGTTACGGTCTGCGCACTTCTCGCTCGACTCCGTCCGCGGCGACAGCGGGGCGTAACCCATCTGTGACGTTGCCTTCGTCGTTACGCCGACCACCAGAGCAGGGTGACTTGTCGTCAGTGGTTGCCCCAACGGAATACCCCTTAAGGAGTACCGAGCGATCGATATGATTGGCAGTAAAAATTTTTACCATGGAAAGGGTGCGTGCTTCCATTGAAAACTGGCCTCAACGTTTAAAGGACTGTATTGCAGCCAATGGAGACCACTTCGAATAAGCTTTTTATACTTTAAATTGTTTTATATTTATGTATTAAACTAACACATGTAAAAGTAATAAATGTTATTTACAATAGAAAAAAATCTTTTTCTTTGTTACAGTATGGCAAGACTAACGTAAGATATTTTTCCACCTAATGTTCCCTAAATAAATATTTAACAAAGAAACAATCACCGTTCGACGTTTGGTCATTCAGATACTACCAAATTTGCAAAAAATATCGCCGTTATGGAAAATCCATGGGGAACCTTGGCACCGTGCTCGACGATCTCAGCAGGATATATCAACTAGTGAATTTACAAATCAAATGCCTGTGTTATTCTTGTACGGGTCCTAGTCGGCAACGCAATTCTCGACATAGTCGATCATTATGTTTACCTTGGACAAGCAGTTCAGCTAGCTAGATGCAATATCGGGTTGGGCAGCGTTCGGGAAACTTGAAAGGATCTTCTCATCCAACATACCTTAGTGTCTGAAAACACAGATTTACGAGCAGTGTGTGTTACTAGTGATGATTTATAGTACGGAAACGCGGTCCCAAAATTTAAGCCTCATAACTAAGGTCAAAGTTGGCTATGCTCGGAAATATCTCTGTGAGACACTGGTCTAGGAATGTTCTCGAGTGGCGACTACGTATCGGATGACGCAGTGTAGGACGCCCCCCACTAGTTGGACCGACGACGTAGTGATAGATGCTGGGCGTCGTTGTATGTAGGCGGCACAGGACCGCATTCTGTGGTGAAACATGAAAGAGACCTACGTCCTGCAGTGGACGGTGATAGGTTGGGTAATGGAGATACATAAATGTAATAAAGTTAATAATGGTAAACTAAGATTGTATTGATTCCACTACACATTCACACCAATGTATCTCCTGTAAGCAAAAATCGCCAATGGTGTCCTTAAATGACTTTGGAAATTGATCAGTGATTGGCCCAGGCAACGCTTTTAACTGCGTTAAGATCCACTACAAATTTAGTAAGTAAAACAGAAGTTGAAAAGTTTCCATTTTTCTCTTGTGCAACTTTGACTGAAGAAAATAAGGCACTCATTCGAAAAATAATTAAATCAACTCAATCGGCTAATTTTAGTTCTACGTGCTAATTGGTTTAAATCTAATGTAACTCACGAACTATCCATCCTTCAGCCTATCTATGTCCACTATTGGACAACGATTTTCCAAAGCAAGGAAAATGCTGTAATCAGCTCGCTTGCCAAGAGAGTTGGCGACCGCAGTTGCTGTTATAAGTTCCCAGGAGAAGGCTGTTGTCAATTCTTGTGGTGACCCATAACCAGCGCAAACAGCTTACACGACTAAGCAAGGAATGATGGCCACGTTGAATTTTCTTAACCGTCACCTCACGGATCGCATCTTTGATTATTAATTTTAGCTCATATAGCTCCCACTGCTGGATTCGAAACCGCATCGAAATGAGAAAAAAATTGACTTACTATGCCACGCTAGTGAGTGTTGATAGCAGTGATAAAGGATAAAAATTCCCCCTACAAGGCAAGGGTCCTAAGAGACTTAAGTATCCGAATAAGTAAAATTGAAAATTTTGAATAACCCCGACATGAACTAAAATAATATAAAAAAGACATTACGTTCTCTTCAACAGGAATGATCAATTAATTAACGATTATACTGGCACGGAGCACTTAATGGAGTAATCATACGCCATTACATCATTTCGGAAAAGAGTTTATACTCTTATAATGCTGGAGCGATATTAACCAAACATAGCTAAGAATCACCGCAAGAAAGCTTCCTTGAAATGAAAAGAATGTCTTTCAAATGAAAAAAATTGCAAGGAAATTGGTGCATCCGTTTGAGAGCTATGGTGCCACAGACAGAAACATATAGATAAATACATACAGAGACAGACTGACATCAACGTTAACCTTATAACATCCCTCTTTTTGCATCGGAGGGTTATTAAAATCGTATCCCGAAACATTTTTACACTGATACAATTTTGGGATATCAATAATAATCAAACTCAAGAAGAAGCATTTATGGACCCCTCAAAGAACAGTTGTGCATCAATGTCGAACATACAAAACTCGACATGTGAGGTGATACGCCGCCATTGGATTATTATTAGATATATGTGCTGTAAATCCTTATGAACACTGAGTTGTCATTTAGGTAATATACCTGACCTTTAATTTGAAATATCGGACTCTAAATCACTTACATCATAATTTCAGTTCATTTCAAACAATTTTAATTTATTTGCAATATTTTACAAGTTTAGAAACAATTTTCATTTGTTTGGCTTCTGACATTGAAATCTGTCAAATTTTGTTTCCCAAAGGAAATCAATAGCTGCCTCTGGCCAATTTTATGCCTTAATTCTGCAGAATGAATATTTATTTGAAGTTTTAAAATAAATTATTTACTAATAAAAATACAATGTATATATCGGTCGACGAATTTCACATTTCAGACTTAATTAAACTCCGATGGAAATGACGCACAAAATTATAATATATCGACATGAATCGGCGTCTGTCTAGTAGCAATGTGTTACTGAATTTTGTTCGATGATCGAGAGAGCCGGCAGCCAAATTTTTTAAGAGTATTTATGTGTGCTGAGTTTGGTGAAGCCTTTAGAATCACCGAACCTCGTTGAACGCATTCACACTCCGCTCATTTCGTTCACGATTGGCAGTTGCATCGCAAAGGTACAAAAACAGCAACATCACTTACCTTCAGGAGTGCTGTTTGCTTGTGGCAATAAAAAAATATTATCCAAATGAAGTAAGAATATAACTACCAAATTCATTCTTTGTTCAATATTAGATAGTAATTGTGATATAGATGGCAGAAAATATATTTCGGTGTGTCATGAGGGATTTCATCATCATCATCATTCATCATTTCAGCTCATATACCTCCGGGCTTCCTCCACAATAGGAGGGAAATTGACCTTACCCATGCTTGTCAGACAGGTCGGTATAGGGTATTGTTTCGAGTTTTCCTTCTCTTGCATAGATGTTATATGCATATTTTATCCCTTAGTCGAGTCTTTTACGATATTTATAGGCTAGATAGGGAGTGGTGAATTGTATTATTACTCCATCACCACACGGAAGGGAGAAATGAAGGGTTTAGTCCGACATAATTGACGGATCCAAATAAAAGCCACAATCGGCACAATCATTTGTTGTTTGCATAATTCACCATAGAGTGTTCTAGGAAATGTAATTTTAGCAAGATATTAGATAATATTGCCGGAAACGCTACATACAGACGAGACCTTAGATAATCGTTATTCCAAGAAATCTGGTTGACTTAATAAAAAAGGGAAATGAGAGATGTAGACACAGTGAAACATTGACAGTGGAATTGGTATCGAATTCAATTGAATTGTGAATTTCGGAGTGACATATTTATTTGTTATTGATAAATATTTTCGTGTGTAAGAATACAATTACAACCCCTATCTTACCTATAGTCGTTGTCAGAAAACACTGAGGCATATGATGAAAATCACTTCAAGAGAAAAAGAAAATCTCTAATAATTCGTCTAATCAGCCTAATAATATAGGTCAATTACTCTCCATTTATAGAAGGATCGAGCCTAGCAGTAGGATATTAATATATGAGCTTTGATGATGATCATAATTTATTTATTTATTTATTTATCGGGAAACCAACAGCTTAAAAGTAATAAAAATCTAGAAAAACATATTTAAGATACATAAAGCCAATAACAGGTCTTCACTACTATGCTTCACATAAAACAATACAACGGAGAACATTAAATTAGCCTATTGATGTGTTGTGAAAAAATCGAGACTGAGTGTCCGTTTTATCGCATCCGTATTAGCGTTGAATATATCGAATTTATGTTTTTTATATTGATTATTCAGTGTATTGCTCGCTTGCCACAAAAACGCATGCAAATATTTTCGTCGTAAATTTATTATTTTGTAATGCGCAGATGGTGGTCTAAGTACAAAACTCTTATACCAATTCTTCTTGTGATTTTCCTCTGCAATGGCAGGTGATCAGGTTACGCTAGGAGCGGATGTGGCCAAGATCGTCAGGCCACCCCGCCCCCCTGAGTCCGAAGCCAAGGGTCTGCGATCCCATACAGTAATTGGGAGGCGTAATGCCCGCTATACACGTGGGGCAGTGGGAAGCGGCAGATCATGTGTTGTAATAACCTGCCAACAAGACCAGCAGTAAAGGTTGACTCAGACAGATGTCCTGATACCCGAGTAAGCGTAAATTGATTTCCTACAGTTGGAGGTGTGCTAAGGACTGAATAATCCATCAACCATGCTTGCCACGTTATCAAGGTTCCCCCGCGGTTCGGGTAAGACCGTCATTCCTAGGTCTCAAAGCTAATGTTAGTCCTCAAGTTATCATCCAGATTCCAGTCACTGAATAATGACTGGATCCACCGAACTTTGCGTATTACAACTAGAGAGCATAAAGCAAATTTGGAGAATCCTCTTTAATTTGCCATTCGCCAGATATTTGCTACGAGCGATAATTCCTTAAAGAAGTCCAAAGAACTATCGCTCATCCCCAGGCTACAGGCTTCTAGACCGATAACCGACTGATAGCACCGAGCGGGCACACGGGGAGGTTGCTGGCGTGGTACATATAATCTACCTTTTTTTGGGTGGGCTATAGTTAGCACACACGCCATCCGTTCCATTCGCGGCGACGAAAGGGCAGCATGCGGTCCCATCACTCACCGTATTTCCTCTCCTTTGCCATTGGGCCGACCCCAGTGGTCGGCTCAAGGTACCGAGTTCCTTGTCGTCCGTGGCCGGCCCGGCGGGATACCCTTTAGGGTACCCTCTCTATATAACGCCTCTCCTGTGACTCTCTTTATAACGCCGTGTGACTTCTGCTGGGCTGTTGCACGTTTCTACTCCTATTTTCTACTCCCTCTGTTGTTTAGAGTTTTGAGTCCTATCTTGACTACCACTCTAGCGGTTGGACGCTTTCGCGCTTTTACACCTATCAATCATGCACACTCCTCACCGAGTGGCCAAGCTTGAGTTTAGGGTGATTTTTACAGGGGTTTTCTTCCTCGCGGTCCGATGATCTCCGATCCTCAGTTTCAGCCGAATTCACATTTAGGATATGCCGCTCGCGAGCAACCGATGCATCAGGCCCTCGGGCCGTAAAGACCCTGACCCGTCAGTTGACGAAGTGCCACTGTGACACATTCGTCCCTGGGTCAAATCCGTTGTACGCTCTGTGGACAGAGTCGCATGCGAAGACCCCTCCGTGCCGATATCTCTGCCGTCCACTGGACGTTGTCTGGGGCGCACCACGAGGAGGTGTTTTCGCGTTTCACCTCGTGATAGGATAACTGCAACATTGTTAACACAAAAAATAAACGATGGTAAATCCAGAGACTAAAACAACATTAGAATGTCGAGACTTCAAACAAAATCACACTTAATTTTTTACTACTTGCTGTATAAAATGTGAAGTTCAGACAATATACATGAACCTAATGTTATCTAGAAATTGAAAGCTGAAAAGTCACGCGCTGAAACAATGTAGCCATTAAACCAAGCAGACTGATTAGGTCTTTTAGTACATACTAAAGTGCTAATACTTCTAAGGTCAAAGATGTGATGGCCTTAGGTTAACTATTTGAAGAATATTCTCGAATATCTCTGAGATACGTTGCACAAAAATATGGGTATTATAAAAAAATATATATAAGGTCGACAAAATACGAATTTTATTGTTTTCGGGGTAAGATTATTTTTTTTTGTCAAAAAAGCATGTAACTTGAAATATTCTACCTGATTATAAGTGGAAGTTTACTTGTTTTTCTTTTTATATATTATATGTATTTGGGGGAGAAAGAGGAAGGAAAACATAATTCTGAATAATAAGAGATTAGGATAGGATGTGATGAATTTTGTTCGAAGTGGAATTTGAACCATGGATCTTTATGTGGTAGGAGCATACTGTCAATAGTCGTCTGTCTACAGCCATGGGCTGGTACGTCCGGGATGATACCAAATTCACAGAAAATCGACGTATGAATAGTAGCAATTTGTTATTACATTTCGTTCGGTGAGCGAAGGAGACTGAAGCTCAACTTTCTGAGTATGTTTGGATGTTAGGCCTTTAGTATCACTGAACCTTATTGCACGTATTCACAATCCCTTCAATTTCTTCACGGTAGGCAGCAGTCTATCAAAGATACATAAGCGACAATATCACATACCATCAGATGCGCTGTTTGGTTTGTTTGCCACCCACAGCAAAAAAAAAATGCGTGAATACAAAGTACGCATGTCAGAAGTGAAACATCTTTGGTGCCACGAGTTCAAAAAAATGTACTCACTCTCTCTCTCTCTCTCGATCCTTCCCACTTGCTTGCTCCCTACTCGCTCCATGGCTATGTGCTTCGTACTATGTTCGCCCTTTCTCACTCTCCTTGGACAAAAACGTTCTACATTTTCGTGACACTAAATTGCGTTTCTTCCGTAAAAACTTTACCATGAGGGTAAGGCGCGCAAAGGAGTTTTACTTCAAGAAGACATCTTATAACCAGTGGTTTTATGTTTCTTCTACTCTATCTATATTTTAAATTTTAAAAGTGTATTATAAACATTTATATAAACAAAATATATAAAGCGAATATTTTCTGAGGTTGGTAAATCTCAATAAGTACGCGTAATGTACTTAGCGTGGTACACGTTCGAGTTTAAGTGAGTTTGGTACGTGAGAATTTAGTTATATGAACTGGTCCAATGCTAGACTAGAAATAAATTTTAGTAAGTGTTTTTCTACACGCGTTTTACTACGAAATCTTATTAAAACTTTCCAGTAGAATATATGTTAGTATGTAGTCATTTGAAACCAAGTAATTTTTTTTCGTTGTTACTTAATTGATAAGTCCATCAACGAGGCAAAGAGATCTTTTTTTTATTGCAAATGATGGCAAACCAGTAAATAGTACATCTGACGGTAAGTAATGTTGTCGCTCATGAACCTTTGTCAGTCCGCTACCTTTTTTCGTGGTAGGCTACGATCTGGACACACCCCGCCTAACCTATCCAGGGCGACGGATGGGTGGCGTGTGGCACCATAACCTAACATATTTCCTCCCCATTACCATTGAGCCAACCGTACTGTAGACAGACGACTGTCGACAGTATGCTCCACATACTAGCAATAGTTCCAATTGTCCTTTCAACTAGATGAATGTGAGCTTAAGTCATCATCATCATCTCGGATCATATACTGCTGGGCAATTGACCGTACTATATGCTGGTCAGACAGGTTGGTATAGGGTTATGTTTCAAGTTTTCTTTCCCTTGCATAGATGTTATATGCGTATTATATCCCTTAGTCGTCTTTTACGACATCCACGAGTAAGATGTGGTGAATTGTATTCTTAATCCGTCACCACACAGACAAAGAGCTTAAGTATAACAACCAAATTGTCACTCGTAAAGTCGTTTTTATGGGAGTGCATAGTCAATAGGAAAACCTTTATACACTGTTCCACTAACTTATCCGTAATCCTTACTAATGTTATAAATGCGAAAGTAAGGATGTTTGTTTGTTACGCTTTCACGCCTAAACCACTGAACCGATTTCAAAAAAAAAATTCTTTCACCAATGGAAAGCTATAATATCAGGGAGTAACATAGGATATATTTTATCACGGTATTCCCTCGCTTCGCTTCGATTTCAGTCGCCTTACCCGCGGCGTAGTTCCCGTTCCCGTGGGAATACTGGGATAAAAAAGAGCCTATGTTATTCCCTAAGTGCTGTGTGGTAGCGGCTTCGAATACTACCAACCCTTGCTTTGCTCGTGGGTGTCGTAAAAGACGACTAAGAGCCCTAAATTGACCCGGACCAACTCCATCTGGTACCATTTGGGTCAACGATTACATTCCCAAGGAGGGTTGACGTCAGGCAGGCGGCCGGTCATAAAAGTCATTGCCGAAACTTTTTGCAATATGTCAAAACAGATGACATATTGCGTCGACCCCAAGTAATTGGTATAAGAGCAAGATGATGATGATGATGTTATTCCCTGATATTATAGCTTTCCATTGGTGAAAGAATTTTTGAAATCGGTTCGGTGGTTTAAGCGTGAAAGCGTAACAAACAAACAAACATCCTTACTTTCGCATTTATAATATTAGTAAGGATGACATGACCCCATTATCTTGTATTGAACGATTGTGTATGTATCGTGATGAAGGAAGAATATAATTCACTACCACTATCTTGCTCGTGGGTGTCTTAACAGACGATTAAGAGATGTAATATGCATATTAAATCTATACAAGAGATGGTTATCAAGCCGCCTGATCAGCGTGATATCGTCGTCATAGCTCATACACGTTGGCTGCCACTATTGGGCTCCTATACATCGTAGCAGGGTTCATCCATTTTACCTGGAAACGGTCTTCAACTGTACGTTTCCAGCGATCAATTCTCACAGGTACGTGCAAGCTCTAGAATCAACTACCTGCTGTTAGGTTTCCCGAGCGCTATAACATGTCCTTCTTTAAACGAGGTTTAAGAAGAGTATTTTCTTCACCGTAGGCAACGGCCTGGCTGTGCCCCTGGTATTGCAAAGGTCCATGTGCGGCAGAATCACTTACCATCAGGTGTGCTGCTTGTTCGTTTGCCATCGTTGGCAATAAAAAAAATAAAAAAGAAAGAAGTATAAATGACCTATTATATCATACTGGTCAGATTTATTGGTACAGGGTTTTATTTCGAGTTTGCCTTCTCCTGATGTTTTATGCATATTATATCCCATAGTCGTCTTTTACGATATCCACGACCAAGATAGGGAGCGGTGAATTATATTCTTACTCCGTCATCACACAGATGCGGATTTAGTAGGTTAATTTAACAGTAAATAGATTTTCATTCTTTTATTTTTAATGTCATTCCTAATGAGGATAAGGGTAGTGCCTAGTAGTGGGACGTATATAAGCTATAATGAAACGATTGCGTAACAGATTTAGACTGTACGCTTACCCTAATTATTTGGGGTCGACTTAACATGTGAAATTAAAAATGAAAAATGATTTATCGTCACGAGCTAAATTGACGCAGAAAAGCATGAATTACATTCTATTTAAATAAATACATAACACCTCATAACAAAACGACTCCTACTCAGCATACTGCAGGTTAAGGAGAAACCTGCACTGGATCTTCCGTGGAGTCGTTATGTTGACGTCACGAAATAAAACGAGTGAAACAAATTAACAAAAAGCATGCAAAACATAAAATGAAAATACAAAACGAAATTAAAGATAAAACACAATTAAACCACGCCGAAGGTACATACATACACACACAAACATAAAGCACAAACAGTAAAATAAAAAAATGTGTTCTTCTTTCATAGAATTTTTTTTAAAGACGAATCCCTGCTCGAAAGTAATTATCCTTGAATTGCTAGGGACTTTACAAACATCTAAATTAACGGACACAAATTACATCCAGACTCAGAACAACAATTTGTGGATCACACAAAGTGTTGTCTTGCGTGGGATTCGTACACCCGACACTGGGGCAGTAGGTCTATATCTTAACCACTACGCCATCTGTGCAGTCAATATTGCAAAAGTTTTGGCAATAGTTTTATGACTAGTCATCTGCCTGACGTCAAACTGCTTGGAAATATAATTTTTGATTTGGAGGCAACGATGAAAACTCTTTATTTTTCGACACCCATGAGCAATGGGTTGGTATTATTTATAGCCGCCATAAGATAGATAGAAATAATTACCAATGCAGTAATAAATTTGATTTTTCTAAGTTTAAAAATCAAATTGCTAAAATAAATTTAATTCGAGACATTTAAATTTCAATATATCAACTGAGTTCATGGGCTATTTCAAAATGTTAGTAAGTGGCGTGCAAGTAACAGGGTGCAATGGGCAGCTGTCGTTTGACTGATGTTCAAAATCTAGCGTTAAATTTGCTTCACAAACTGAATTATAGTTTGAATTATAACATTTCAAGCAAAATGAAATGTAAGTTAAAATATTTAATAAATAAAATGATTTTTACGGATTTTATCGCGTTTGTATTTGATTTTTACTTGCCCGACGTTTCGAATGCTTTAGTGGCCATGGACACCGGCGGACTAAGATATCTCACCTCTAACAAGTCACAATTATTATATAGATTACAGAATTAGTTATTAAATTTTGAGTCCCAAACGCCTAGAAATCCGTAAAAATAGTTTTATTTAAAAACATCGCGTAAACATTAGAAATCATTACATTTAATAAAGTTGTAAGTAGTAATGTTCTTTCAATCTGCTGAGGGAATAAAAATACTGTTTACCACTCCTTGTAAAATAACATTATTCATGTATTATCTATGCAAAAGAGGGAAACCTTGAAATATCACTACCAAACCGTCTGACCAGCCTAATGTAGTAGATGAATTTCCCTCCTACTATGGTGGAGGTTTAAGCCCAAAGACGTACCTATATGACTTGCGATAAATATTTTTGTAGTATAAATAAGTACCTGAATGACGGACCTTGCGCGTTTTTTGATCAATTATAAAAAATGGTTGTGAAATAATGAAAAAAGAAAGTTGAAATATTAAAAAAAGGAAACTTTTTTTTTGTGGGTGGGCTGCGGTCGGTGCGCCTCCACACCACTCCGTCCGGGGCGACAGAGGGGCTTAAGCACGCAACTCCCGCAACCCACCCGAAAACCACGTCGCCTTCGTCGTTGGGCCGACCACTGGAGCAGGGTTAACTTGTCATCAGTCGTCGGCCCGACGGAATACCCCCTACTTGGGGTACTCTCCCATCGACCGACGTCCCCCCCTCGGGGAGGACGTCGGTCTTTCCTCACGTAGTTGGCCTCTCGGCGGGTGACGGACTAATCCCCGGTCACGTCACCCGCGGCCTCGGCTAGGGCGGCATGAGGCGCAGGTAGTTGCGCCTACGCCGCCCCAGTCGCCGGCGGCGGATCTCCTCATCGAGGCTGCGCTCCTCGAGCAGGCGATCCGCCGCCTCCTTCCGCGAGATCACTGTCTCGCAGAAGGCTGCGACCGCGTCCCAATTCCTGACGCTGTCGACCATCGCCTTAGCGATAGCCGGCAGCGTCAGGTCTGCACCGATGATTGCGACGAGTTCACAGCGCTACACTACCCAAGCCGCGCAGGCTTCGAGCGTATGGCGCGCCGTGTCCTCGTCGCAATCGCAATGGTGTCAGGACGGTGTACTCTCCCTCCTAACGACCTTGTGCAGGTATTTGGCGAAGCACCCATGCCTCGTCAAAACCTGCACCAGTCGGAAGGAGAGAACCCCGTGCCGCCTTTCCAACCACTGCATCAGCACCGGCCGGAAGGCGTCCACGGTTTGCACCCCGAAAAAAAAAAAGGAAACTTAGGACCGAACCGAGACTGTCAAGATTAATCGAATTTCGATTTCCCAATTGAGAGTTTATTGTTGATGGTAGTGGCTAAATTTACCTTCATATTTTAATCATATTTTTTCATTAACTGGAAATATCGAAGAAAATAAATTTTCTACTGATGAAACCTAAATAGATTGATTTGTAGAATCCTCTACCCTCAAAAGCTTAATAAATTTCATGGAAATCTTTTCCGGGGTTGCCGATATTCTAAATATATAAAAATGTAGGCGAGTTTCACGTTTAAAGATTATAAATACATACCATACGTATAATGAATTAAGAAAACAATGTACATTTTTATCTTTACTTTTCTGTAGGAGACATGAAAACCAAGCATGGAGCAACCATTCCTCCTTATAGTGATGCAGTAACAATGAATTAGTGATACAACCACTATCATATATTATATGCAGGCAAAATTCGAAATAACCCTATACCAACCCGTTTAATGAGTGTGGTGTAGCAGGTCAATTTCACTCCTATTATTGAGGAGGCCTCGAGCCTAATAGTGGGACGTTCTTCGGCTCAAATGAAGGACTTAGGCTTGGTGTGCGATGGGCATTGGTGTTTCCAAAAGCGTTTCCGTCAACTTGCTCCGCGGCTTGTCGGCACGGTATCCACCCTTTCTTGAATGATTCCGAATGTGGGCGGACCCAGCGCTACGTACCGACGCCTATTAATGAGAGTGACCCGGTCGATGATCCTGTACGCCGCGCCTGTACGATCATGAGGAGGGCTGCCCTCCCTCCGTCATATCACCACTGCGATTGCGACGAAGATCCGGCGCAGCAGATGCTTGAGGTGTGCGCCGTATATTCAAAGCTGAAACTGACGCTGCCGATCATTGCTAGGGAGACGCTCGACAGCGGCAAGAACTGGGACCCGATCACCGCCTTCTGTGAGGCAGTCATCTCACAAAAGGAGGCGGCGGATCGTGCGCCGGAGGAACGCCTCTACGGCACCACAATCCACTGCCGGCGATTTCAGTGCGTCGGTGCGGCGTCTAACGCCCCCTAGCCGAGGCCGTGTTTAGACCGGGGAATAGTCCGTTAGCCGCAGAGAGTCTAAAGGTGGGCATCGGTGGACTGTGGAGCTGCGCGCCATCCTTTCATCTTCCTGGAAGGAATGGACAGCGTGGGTGCTGACCATAGCACAGACACAAAAAAAAACAACAATAAAGAAAATAATGGAACGTATATAAGCCAAAACGGTCATCATGCTACTAATGATAATGATGAATCTATCCATCTATTTATTAGTCTAGCAACGTCTAACAGATACGATCAAAGACTATGGGTCACCTCACGAATGGGAGATGCTGCCGTATTCCCCACGCTTGCTCGGCGGTTGAATACTGAACTTACCTTTAGAAGTTCTTCAGGAGAATCATCCTCCCTACTGGATGTAGGCACCCGCCACGTTTTGCCATAAAGTGCGGTACGGTTGTCAGTTCATCGAGCGATGTGTCCTGAGCATTGCTACCTAAGCATTCTACTTCTTCGTGTTATGTCGGTTACACCCGTTCTTCTGCGAATTTACGTATTTTGGATTCAATCTCGTAGAGAAATCCTTAGCATGGCCCACACCAAAGTACGTTAAGTAACTTTGAGCTTAATTATAAGGCCTATATTTAGAGACCACAATCACCAAATTGGGTAAAAAGTATTAAAAAATACAATACCTATAACAGAGAATAACACGATGAAATCCTCTTTACGTATATCCTATTGGCCGTATCACAGACAAGTGACGTTTATTCGAACGTTGGCACATCATTTACACTCGAACGCTCGCCGATGGCGTCGGCCGTCGAAAACGTCATTCTGCCGAATAAGCACGTCGGTGGGTGACAACGTATTGCTGAGCTTACTTGAGTTTGAAATTCCCATGGGATTTGATCGAATTCTGTAATTTAATTGGTTTAGAGAGGATTTAAGTGCAATCTTGATCAGGTGAGTATAAGTACCCGGGTACAATAATACTGGTATTACTTAATTGAAATATTTACGTGAGAAAAATCTTATAATGTACTTTTATATCTTCAAATTTTATTAAGAGGATGATCACGCCAACGCTGCCGTAACACATATTTCCTCAACAATTTAATTGTTAAAAAAGTTATATTATTCTTTTTAAGTAGTATTTACGTCCACTATTAGAATTAGTGCTGTGTGGTAGCGGCTTCGAATACTACCAACCCTTGCTTTGCTCGTGGGTGTCGTAAAAGACGACTAAGAGCCCTAGATTGACCCGGACCAACTCCATCTGGTACCATTTGGGTCAACGATTACATTCCCAAGGAGGGTTGACGTCAGGCAGACGGCCGGTCATAGAAGTCATTGCCGAAACGTTTTGCAATATGTCAAAACAGATGACATATTGCGTCGACCCCAAGTAATTGGGATAAGAGCAAGATGATGATGATTTACGTCCACTATTAAAAATCACGTAAAACCCAAGAAAGAGACCCTAACTGCACCCATATAACCATGACCCAAACTGCAACCCCAAAGGCGCCATTTCAATCGTGTATCTAATCTATAACTACGGTATGTGTGCATATAATCTACATTAACGTATACACGTTACATGCTTTGTAGATATGATTATATTTTAAACTAGAATTGCGCAGCCAAGTCATAATTTATGAATTATTAAATTATGACTTGGCTGCGCAATTCTAGTCTATACCAATAAATAAAATTGGAGTGTCTGTTTGTAATATCAAAATAATAGGCTTTTTTTTTTCATGCTCACACGGTTATTTGCACGATACCTATGTCTTAAATAGCAATTAAAAAAAAAAAAAAAAAAGCCAAGTCATAATTTATGATGTATTTTCTTACACACTAGCTTGGTAAAAGCTCATATATTCTACGGTTCGTATTTAAATAATATTCGCGTAATATAATATCTATAACGGCAAAAATACTCACGTGCTGAGATCGATTACGTTGACCCGGGTTTCGAGCATATCCGATGCTCATCATCAGGGCGAGTGCGCAGCGGCGTCTGCGTGGCCCCGGCGTGCACTGCGCGACGCATATCGAACAGCGCGCTGCGACACAGCCATGAGGGGTGCGGGGGAGGTGTTTGCCTCTTGACCGTCTTCGGCGGAATCGTCGGACGAAACTTCACAACCGGAGTTCAGCGATGTTGTGGGTATGTCACTCCGTGTGTCGTCACCATCACATACCACGCTGGTCACGTCACTCTCCACGCACACCACCACCTTACGACTCGAGGCAGCATTAAGAACTTAGTACCCATGCTGATGGCAGCTTCCATCCACCGTCTCTGTTGAAGGTCCGATGTCGGTTTATCTCTATGGTCTCACGTATTTTACGCGGTCTGTAATGCCTCTCTGTGGCTAGATAGATATTATAATATGGATCAGTCTCACGATAATTTCAATACTAAAATTCACGTAATAATAATTTAAAAAAAATATATAGCAACATTCCAGGAGTGCTGACAAAAATGAAACCTTGATCAACATACCATATGTATTTTTTGAATTATCAGGAAACACATTTTAAATCGTCAAGAAATATTTTAGTGTGCAGGTAATAATAAAAAAAAAATTCGTAACCACGCTTTTATTTTTCTCTTCTTGGTATCATACACGGAGATAATATAATTTAACCAACATAAATTACATCTAGACTCAAAACAACAATTTGCGGATCAGCAGAAAAAATAACATCGATTCGAAATGGCCGACATGAATCACGTCCATGACGTACTTATGTGTCGGGCCACTGATGACAAGTAACCCTGCTCCGGTGGTCGGCTCAACGACGAAGGCGACGTGGTTTTCGGGTGGGTTGCGAGTGTTGCGTACTTACGCCCCTCTGTCGCCCCGGACGGAGTGGTGCGAGGAGCGCGGCGACCGCAGCCCACCTCAAAAAAAAAAAAATGACGTACTTGTGTACACAATATATATTTATATTACCTATATATAGTTATATTATAAGTGTATTTCAACTCAAATTCAAGTCTCGTGTAAAAGGGCTCAATATATGTCGATATTTATATACAGAGCTGTCGAAAACGGCGTCACATGTTCTATAACTTTTTTTTTTAATTTATTTTTTATTGCAAGCAGTGGCAAACGAGCAAACAGTACACCTGATGATAAGTGTTGCTGCCGCTCATGGAGCTTTACAAGGCCGCTGCCTACCGCGAAGAAAGTGAAGGGAGTGTGAATGCGTGCATTGAGGCTCGGTGATACTAAAGGCACTATCAAAACCCTCCACACGCAAACACCCTCAGAAAGTTGGGCTGCCGGCTCTCTCGCTCACCGAACGAAGCGCAGTAACAAATTGCTACTACTCAGACGTCGATTTTCTGCGAGAGCGTGGTACTGCCCCGGACGGACCGGCCCGCGGCTGTAGACAGATAACTGTCGACAGTGTGGTCCTACCACTCCAAAAACTTACTTTTTTTTTTGTTATTTAAAAAATGCCCAATGCGCCTAAAGAAATTTTTACTTCAATAATTCATCACCTCCTTTTTTGTTCGTGGCTGTTTTAAAATACTACTGTAGTAGTAGTTAGTATACATAATATGTAGACAACATCTATATAAGAGAAGAAAAACTTGCCATAAAGCTATAAGCTAACCCGTCTGACTGGCATTGTGTAGCAGATCGATTTGCCTTCCATTATGAAAACTGAGCTCAATAGTAAGATGTACACAATCTTTTATATTTATTCACGTAGTCATGTAATGACTAATTTTTAATGATAGATTTATGAATAATATATTTTGTCATCAACCCTTTCTTATCTATAAAATAGCCGTAAAAATAAACTAAACGATATAATCAAATAACATCACTACCAGGATAATCCATACTAATATTATAAATGCGAAAGTAAGGATGTTTGTTTGTTTGTTTGTTTATAACGCTTTCACGCTTGAACCACCGAACTGATTTCAAAAACTCTTTCACCAATGGAAAGCTATAATATCAGGGAGTAACATAGGCTATATTTTATCCCGGTATTCCCACAGGAACGGCAACTACGCGGGTTTAAGCGACTGAAATCGAAGCGAAGTGAGGGCGGGTTGCTAGTTATAAATAAATCCATATATTATCCGCGTTATATAGTTGCTCAATATCACAATCAATAGGACGTAGTTAAGCAAACTAGAACTAACCCATACCTTGAATGAAACTGAATTAAGTATAAAAGTAGACCCTCAACCGTGTTGTGCACCTACTCAAAAAATATCCTGGTCAAAAAAACTAACCCAAAACAGAATATCATTATTTATTTGTTTTTTCAAAATAACTGTCCCATTCTTTTCAACAGATATTTGAAACAAAAACCTCAATAACTCGAAAGTGAATTTTTGAGAGTTGGTTCTAGTTTGCTAAACTACGTCCAATGTAGAGGAAGTAGAAGAATACGTTTATATCTTAAATATCTGGTTGACCGTTGCTCGGTATATTTTTTTTTTGTAAATAATTGGTATTTTTAATGAACTAATAAAGAACTAAAAATGATGAAATAAAGAAAAAAAAAACAAACAATTCGATCTCACGCTGTTTAAATGCGACTGGACAACTTCCCAACTGATCTATTGTCACTTTTGACGGTGACGGCTAAATTTAATTCCTATTCTAATGACATTTATGTCATATAATCAACGCAATGACATTTTAATGTCATTGTATTGATTAGCTAAAAACACCGACAAAACAACATTTTCTATAAATAAAACCTAGCTACATCAATTTACTGTCCCCGAAATCTCCTGTAAACTAAATTTTATGAAAATCGTTGGAGCCTTTTCCAGGATTCAGATTATATATATACAAGAATTACTCGTATAAAGACTGATGCCGCAATTGTGTACTGATCTCTTGTACCGAGTCTCGTGGACTCGATCCTTGAGGATATTCCTCTGTGACATCCACAGATCTACGGACTACGTGTAATTTTTACCCGTTAATTGCATGTTCGTGAAGTTCTCCTCAACACAATGATTCTTTAGCTCGGGACCTTATTTCTAAAATAATAAAAAAGCTTATAAGCTGTAACAATAAGTTAAAATGTCACTATAAATCTCTATAACCTGTTAACTTCCAAAAAACCATTACACAATATTGCCTTCGATCGTTCCCATGATGCGTTCATCCATAACTTTCAGCTTTCAAGGGACTGCTAAAACAATGAGACTTGTGGAGTTTGTGATTGTTATACAAACTTATTAATACACTTTTATTATACTTTAATACGTTGAAATAGGCTTCAATTTCGATGGTAATTTCTTAAGATAAGTTGGTCAGAATTAATAAGAGATTAGACTTGGGTCGGCGTTAACTATGAAGGTTGCTATAATATTGGTAAGTTACTAAGTGGTTCTGGGCATTAAAAGACATCATCAAGGGTCGATCAGACCTCTGTAGATGTTTTGGGTACTTAGTATTGGATGTCTTGTGTCCATTTTTGTTTCCACTTAGGATAATGTTGATCTTGTTACATTAATGGAAGTCATTTTACCTTCGCATTAACGATTAACCTTATTATAAATAATACTATTTTTATGGATTTTATCGCGTTTGTATTTGATATTTGATTACCCAACGTTTCGGGCACTTTACAGCGTTAATGGTCACGGGCGGACTAAGATGTCTCACGTCCTACAAGTCATGATTAATATAGAAAATCTCTATAAAAATATAGATATAAATATATCTGCTTGCTAGAAACGCGATAAAATCCGTAAAAATAGTTTTATTTATAATTTGTAATACTACATATTGTAATAATTACGTAAACATTAAAAGTTATTACGATTAACTATATGTCTTTAATGATAAATTTAATGATTAAATTATATGTTGTATGATTTTATAGGTACTATAGATTAATAGAATTTTAACGAAAACTTTTAATATTATTATTATTTAAAGTATATCATGTTGACCTTTACATGAAAATTTCTATGTAGCTGTAATGTGTGCTTTGTAGTAGCTACTAAGAATATTACCAACCCTTATACCGCTCTTAAGTGTCCTAAAAGATGACTAACAGCTTTACGTAGACCAGGGCTCACTTCATATGATACCGTATTGTTAACAATTACATTCCCAAGGAGAATTGACGTCAGGCAGGCGGCTGGCCTTAAACTATTGCTAATAAATAAAAGAAGAGTACACATTGAGTCGACCCCAAGTTATTGGGCTTGGAGAAGAATAGTGATGTACGTAATTTTTAAAGGTCTCTAATCTTATCTAGTCTTTAAAGTTAATTTAGTCAGAAAGTTAATTTAGTCTTGGTACCTGAACTTCATGTCTTCATATATATGTATCAACAAACAGATATTCTGTATAACTTCCTTGATCTTGATAACAGTTTCAAAAGGGCATCTAAAATTTTTAAAGACTTTTTTCTTTTGGATATCGGCCATGGTCAGCGCACTCGCCGCACGGCTCCGTATGGGGCGACAGAGGACGCCGCGCGGCCCCATTACCCACCCGTGGCACGTCGCCTTTGTCGTTGTGCTGACCCCCGGTATTCCGTCGGGAAAGGAGAGGGTACTCTCCTCTCGACGTCCCCCGTTGGGGACGTCGGTCGCCGTCGCGCGGTTGACGGACTAAATCCCCGGTCAAGTCACCCACGGCTTCGACTAGGGCGCCATCAGGCGCAGGTACTCGCACCTGCTCCGCTGGAGTCACCGGCGGCGGACTGCGTCGTCGTGGAGGCGTTCCTCCCATGCGCACTCCGCGCCTCCTTCCGCAAGACGACTGCCTCGCAGAAGGCGGCAACCACGTCCTTATATCTTCCTAGCGATGATCGGCAGCGTCAGGTCGGCACCGATGACTGCGACGTGTTCACGGCACTACTCTACCCATGCAGCACACATTTCGAGCGTGTGCTGCGCCGTGTCTTCGTCGCAACCGCAGTGGTGGCAGGACGGAGTACTTTCCCTCCTAACGACCGTGAGCTGGTATTTCGTGAAACAACCGTGCCCCGTCAAAACCTGCACCAGTCGGAAGGAAAGCACCCCATGCCGCCGCTTCAACCACTCCATCAGCACTGGCCGGAAAGTCTCGAGGGTTCTGACACCGCACCAAGGCTTTTCCAGCCGGACTTCCCAACGAGCAATGACGTCTCGCTGGCCGTCGACCCGCCAGGCGGCAATCTCTTTGATGGAGACAATGCCGTCTCCCGCTCGCGTCTGCGACACCCAAGATATAATCCGGCGAGCATCTCCGCCTCCAGGTCCAACGGGGGAGTCCCGGCCAAGAGAAGAGCCCTGAGACGAACTGTCAGGGACCCCGTACATACCGGTGTGTCGTACAGGACCATCGATCGGATAAATACCTACAGACTTAAAGACATATAGAGATTATTTTTACCAAGATATGTTCAGTCGTTTCGTATGTCGAGATGAGTACTGTACTTCTGTACGAATATAAGTAATATTCGTAAAGAAGATACCTCTAATATACATATGCTGCTATTTCAACAAGAATAAAATATTTTTTTCATACTAAAATTAGACAACAAAGCTGATAAAAGCTCAACGAATTTAATACGTTTCTCTTATTACATTTTTGTGAGATTGTCCCTCCTAATTTTGCGGGGGACTCATTACGCTGAAATGACTTCAAGTCGTAGTTGAGTAGATAATACATTCGCAGTACCCAATTTGAGAAATTACAAGATCGTTTTCATTTTGTTCTCAATTATACAGTTGAGTGGGCTATATATAAGGACGGGTTCTTCTAATAAATCTTTATACTCTATTACCTTTCGGATTTTGGAAATGGTTATTATTCATTGTAAATAAAACTATTGTTACGAATGTTATTCACGTTTGCATTGGATTGTCCGACATTTCGATCATTTTAGAGCGTTCATAGTCACGAGTACACTAAGATGTCTCACGTTCAACAAGTCATCATTATTACAGTGATTTATTTATACCTACCTGTTACAGAATTAGTCATTAAATTGTGACTCGCATTTTCATAAAATTAATAGTTAAGTAATTTTGTAGCGGATAAACATAAAAAAATCTATGTAATAACGACGATTTGTTGGACGTAAGATATTTTAGCCTACCCGTGGCTATGAACACTGGAAAGTGTTTTAAATGTCGGGCAAATAAAAATCAAATACAAACGCGATAAAATTTGTAAAAAATATTTCATTTTCAATGTGTAATACTTGCGTAAACATCAGAATTCATTGAGGTTGTAATTACACATATGTCTATAAAAAATTAAAATAAAATATTTGATCTTATCATTTTTAATACAATTCTAGCTGAAAAATTACAGTTTACAGACGAGCCGAGTTATGCAAGAGTTCGAAGGAAGGGCATGTCTCTATATTCCTTATACAGGTTTCTTACTAACTCGAGTTTCTAGCTTACCGAGGTATAGGTGAGGTCTGTCTCCTTTAATTTTCAACAAAATACGAGTTTCTCGAACTATAAGAAAACAGTAACAGACACACATTTGGTCATTTAAATCGAAATTTAAAATGAGTCATAAATAGCAAATGTCGTAAATATTTTAGAATAAAAAGGATCAGGCAAATAGCAATGAAAAATTACTATTGCTTATACAAGTTTATATTTCTCACTTATTGAGGTCTGAGGGAGATAAAATGATGGACGAGGAAATAGTCCACCATCCGCAGTCTGAGTGAGACTGACCAAGTGAGAATGAGAATATGGTAGACTATGGAGCCGCTCGCTGCTCATTTGCTGCTCCGGACGCTTTGCGTGACAGTAGAGTGTGTTCAGACCACAGCCCAACACTAAAAAAAGGGAAATCAAATTACGGGATTTAGAAACTTACGTTATCGGTTACTCAAGTTTGACTGTGTAAATATTTGCAACAGATGGCATAATAAAACGTTTATTTTTTGGGGGAGTGGGCGCACTTGTCGCCCGGTTCTGTCCAGGGCAACAAAAGGGCGTAAGACCCAACATAATACCCCGATGGAGTACCCTCTACCGTCGACGCCGATCGCCGTCGCGAGGCTAACCTTTCCGCGGGTGCCAGACTAAATCTCCGGTTCGGTCACCCGCAGCTACAATAAAACGTCTGCGGTAAAAATAAAGACAACAATTATCATATTACATTAATTGCTAAATGATAGTGACGTCGTTAGTGGATCCTTATAATACACTAAGAGGTGAGTTACAAGAGCCCATGTTTTTTTGCTACCGCAGACGAGCGTATATGTTTTGGTATAAAATAGCTGACAAACAAAGAAGAAACTATTAGGATTATCGTAAGTAATAATCTCAGCCTTTTTTTTGGGGGTGGGTTACGATCGGCGCACTCCTCGCACCACTTCGTCCGGGGCGACAGGGGGGCGTAAGCACGCACACCCGTAACCCACCCGCGACACGTTGCCTTCGTCGTTGGTCTGATCACCGGAGCAGGGTGACTTGACGTCAGTAGTTGGTCCGACGGCATACCCCTACGATCCCCCTCTTCGTGGAGGACGTCGATCTTTTCCTTGCGCGGTCGGCCTATGGCGGGTGACGGACTAACTCCGGGGAGTTAGGCCGTCCGGGGTAACTGGACCGGGGTCCAGTTACCCGCGGCCTCGATTTGGGCGGCATAAGGCGCAGGTAATCAATCGCACCTGCGCCGCAGTCGCCAGCGGCGGTTCACGTCTTCGAGAAAACGCTCCTCGCGCACGCTTTACTATAACGTGTTGTCTAGTTGATATTTGTAACGATGTGTACACGCATTGTAAAAATTGTTCACTAGCTAACTTCAGAGTGTCGATTTTTCGTGATGGTGTACGTGCGTATCGTATAGTAATTTACGCTCATTATTTTTTCTTAACACGTCCAAAGAAGTATACATAAGTTTATATTTTTTAAGAGAAAAAATAAAATATGAATTTTTAAAAGTAATTAAAATTTAATCAAATAATATTTTGCGTTATGCGTCCAAAGAGCAATCAATTAGAATTATAGTTTTCTTCAATATATCTGAATTCATGATAATTAGCATGGGAAATAGTTATTTTGATCGCTACCCTATCCCAATTGATTTAGAAATAAGAATTTCCTTTAAAAATTGTATGACTACTTGTTTATTAACGATATATATTTGGCAGCAAGTTGTACTTTTCACAATGCAATATAGTTATACTATATAACCCTGTGGAAACTAAAATAAATATATAAATTTATAGTACAATTCCGTGTGGTGACAGAGTGAGAATTCAATTCATGTGTTACTCGTGGATGTCGTAAAAGATGACAAAGAGATTAAACATGCATATAAAACCTATGCAAGAAAGGGAGAACTTGAAATTAAACCCTATACCAACACATCTGACCAGCGTGGTATAGTAGGTCAATTGCCCACCTATTATGGACGAAGGTCGAGCCCAAAAGTGAGGTGAAATGATGATGATAGCAGAATTATTTCAATCCACGACTTCAATGGAGTTAACTCCATTGAAGTCGTGGATAAAATGTGATCCGTGAATAAAGTGAAACAACTATGAAATAGCACAAAAAAAACTGATTTTAGAAAAAAATATTACAACGAACAGTAAAAAGTAACACACAAACAAACCATTTTGAAATAACAAAAATTTATTATGACAAAGTGTAAAAGAAAATCTAATTTAAAAACTCCATTCACAACTAGAAGAAAAAACGTCAGTCTATATTTCAAAATAAAAATATTTCCTCATCTAAAATAGAAAACGCATACAAAATGAGAGGATATTGCAGCTTTTCCTACCAGCTTTTTAAATATGCAAATTTAAATACGATTACACGGAGTGAGATAGAAATATGCTGTACAATCTTTCATGTTTAGCAAGCGGGAAAAGGATAAAATATGTTTGTCTAGTTCTGCTTTAATTTAAAAATGGTAACTTAGTTTCATAATTTAAATATCGTTTGCATTATTACTTTGCTAGTGACAAATGTGTTACCGCAATGTACAGGTTAGTTAAGTACTTCAATGTATAAGGAAACATGATATTTTTGACATTTGTTGAACATACAACCCCCTTTTTTATTTTTTCGTCATTTTAGTTTCTATACATCTCATTGCTGAGCTTTAGACTCATCCATAATAGAAGGTATATTGACTTACTATAATAGTCTGAAGCACGAAACAAGAAGAATTAGCACGCTGAAGTAGCAATGGGCAGGCCCACGCTCGACTAACCGACAACCGCTAGGGAAGAAAGGTTCTCGAATGGCTACCACGTATTAGACGGCGCAGTGTAGGACCGACAGACTGAGCTAGGTGGACCAGCGACTTAGCGAAAGTTGCTGGGCGTCGTTGGATGCAGGCGGCACAGGCTCGCACTTTATGGCGTACTATGAGGGAGGCCTACGTTCAGAAGTAGACGGCGATAGCCTGAAACGATGACGATGATGATACCACTCTGGTCGGATGGGCCAGTTTGATTTTGAGTTTTCTTTCTCTCTTTTCTTCTCAATCATCTTTCGCGACATCTATACTTACTTCGTCATCACACGAATCACGGGTACACAGTGACAATAGGACATTAAAAATATTAAAATTTATATGCATTACCAATTAAACTACTGTGATGGCTATATTCGTTTGGGAAACTTAGAGAATCATCCATCATACCTCTGATTGTCTCTATGATACATCGAGGAACAGCGATTTTGCGGCAAGGTAAGTTGAAGTCAATTTTGTATAAGTTCAGTATTTAAATACAAGAAAAATATCATATTTGTCAAATAGATTCTATAAGGTAAAGACGCCTTTAATTAATTAACGGAATAGGTCTTAATAATAAATACATTGACTTTTTACAATAATTATTTTAAGAACAGCGATATCTATACCAATAAATAAAATTGGAGTGTCTGTTTGTAATGTCAAAATAATAGGCTTTTTTCATGCTCACACGGTTATTTGCACGACACCTATGCCTAAAATAGCAATTAAAAAATTTTTGTCTGTCTGTCTGTGTTTGTTCCGGGTAATCTTCAAAATGGCTGGACCGATTTCAAAAATTCTTTCACCAATGGAAAGCTATAATACCAGGGCGTAAACTAGGCTATATTTTATCCCGGTATTCCCACGGGAACGGGAACTACGCGGGTAAAAGGATTATAACCTATAACCGAAGCGAAGCGAGGGCTGATTGCTAGTAATAACTATAAAACTAACTTAATACATACGCTGTCATCTGAATTATTGATAAAAAAACACAAAGGACATGTAGGTTTGACTAACTTGGAACGTCGATCAGGATGATACCTGAAAGGGTAACCGGCTGGGCCGGCCACGGAAGTCAAGGAATTGGTGCCAGTGGTCAGCTCAATAACGTTGGGAAGGGAATGCGATGGGTTATGGGTCGCGCGCCGTCCATCCGTCCGAGATTTTGTAGTTTATTCTGAGGAAAGCTCAAGTTAATCTATTATTAAAGTGTAATAGTAGTCTAGTGGCGACCACGTATCGGACGACGCAGTGTAGGACGCCCCTCACTACGTGGACCGTCGACCCGATGAAAGTTGCTGGGCGTCATTGGATGCAGGCGGTACAGGACCGCACTTTGTGGCGTAACATGAAGGAGGCGTACGTCTAGCAATGAACGGCGATAGGCTGAAATGATGATAATGATGATGAATAGTAATGTACATTATATGTCTATTCCCAGTCGCCTTGGTATATTTTTCCATAGCTTTAATCTCCTGATGCAAACGTTTCATTTACACTTTGCTATAATCGTATAGAGTGCCAATCAATCTAATCATTTATTTGCGTTGAATGTATGTATATTGTCTTACAAATATAAATTCGTCCATACATTCTACCCGTTGAGTAGGCAAATATTGAAAACGCCAATGCTAATAGTTAATATATAATTCACACAATATTTAAATTGTACAAAAATTATTTTTAAAGAAATGTTATATTATTGTCAAGCAGATAAAATCCTGAAACATTTCAGCTTAGTTTTGGGGTATTTTAGTGCTTAGTGATTTTCCAAAAGATGCTTAACTGCTAATACAAATCTAAGCCAACCTCATAAGGCGTCATCATCGCAAAGTTTCAACTTAAGACTTACATACTTACGATATTGGAAAAACATTATTTTATTTTGAGCTAAATTTATGTCAAACAATGAAACAAACCTATTTTTATACTCCGTGATTTTATTCCTTTATTTCTATTGAAAAACGTTGACGTTTGATCATTGAAATGATACTTTCGCGACGAACTTATAATTTGCAATAGACAAAACGCAATGCGCTTAAAATAGGACACGAACTGATAACTTTGAAGTTTTATGTCTAAATGAAGCCTGCGTGTGGTGACGGAGTAAGAATACTATTCATCACCCTATCTTACTCATGGGCAGTGGCTGTACCTTAAGTGCGCTCGTGCGCTGAATCACCAATTCAAAAGATTTATTAATTACAATATTAGTTCCTCTTTATATTTTAAATTATTATATTATATTTATTATTTAAACATACAAAAACATATAACAAATATAATTTCAAATTATGACGAAACAATTTAAACGCTTTACTAAACTATTAAAGCTTATTTGCCCTGTATAAAAAATCTCGTGCGCCGAGGCGAGCGCACGGGGACTGCTAATACAACTTGTATTAGTTATGAGTTAAAACGTCTGGCGCGTGAGACAAAAGATAGTTCATAGAAATATAGCGAAAAATGAGTCTGCTCGAGCGCCGCACGGGCGAACCGAACATTACCGAGAGCACTCGACTTTCGACGAAATTTGCCCGGCGGCGGCGACAAAAGAGTGCAAATCAAAATATATTTTGATTTGCACTCTTTTATAAATATTTTTTGAAGTATGAAAACTGAAAAGCAAATAAAACCACATGTTTCTTCACATGTATACCTAAGAAATGTAATGAGTTCGAAAATAATAAAAAATGTATTTTTTTTTTATAAATTGTTGTTTCATTGCAATTTCTGATCTTAATACTTAGTGAGCAAGTAAAGTGCACCACCACTTTGTTGACCCACCAGCCGCCACTGCTCATGAGTATCGTAAAGGACGACCCAGGGATTAAATATATATATAACATCTATGCAAGAGAAAAAACTCGAAATTAAACCCATACCAACATGTCTGACCAGCGTGGTATGGTAGATATTTTTCTCCTACAGTAGAGGAGCCTCGAGACGAACATTAATTATTTTTGCGAAGGGGATAACACTGTTGATATCTTATTTTAGGATTTTTAAAGTGAAACTTAAATTTTTTACGGATCAAACGCGTCACGAAGATGTGCAGCGTTTTTGTCGAAGAAAAGAGAGAGAGCGATTGAGACAGATTGAGAGAGAGTGAGAAAGGGCGAACATAGCACGAAGCACAGCCATGGGACGAGAGTAGGGAGTAAGCGAGTGAGAAAGATCGAGAGATTTTTTTAATACTGACAAAAAACACATGGAACCAAAGAAGTTTCATTTCTTACATGAGTACTTAGTAATCACGCTATTTGTTTTTTGTTTATTATTTATTATTATATTTTTATTGTATTCACATTTAAGCCTTTGTGATGTTTTTCTTATCATTCTTTAACAGTGGAGAACGTATATGAGCTGAAATTAAAAATAATGATCTAAATAAAGTGAAACTACTATAAGTGTATGCTTGAATAAAAAATAAAATTTGCTTAGGAATAATGCATAAATGGCGTGGCGGTTAAAATCCCGACCTACGGTGCCAGTGTTGTGGGTACGAATCCACCACTTTGCGCGATACACAAATTTTTGTTCTTAGTTTGGATGTAATTCGTGTCTGTTAGTCATTTTTGTAATGTCCACCGCAATACAGAGATTATTTCCTTAAGCAGGGTGCTGTCTTCAAAAAAAAAAACACAAAGCGGTTTAGGAGAACTACTGACAGAAGTGAAAACTTAATACTATGAACGTACAGTTACTATTTTTGGAACTTCAATTAAAATCATCTGTATTGGAATGATAAGTTTTTGATTTGTACGATGTCTGTCTATTCTTTAAAACTATAAGATAATAATAATCAAACAAAAACACTATTTCAACAATGCACAGTTTATACACATCGAACTTTTCACTAAATCTATTAAATTTCACTTATATGATATACACAGCACTATACGTCAGCTAAGTGTAAAGTTAACCATATACTGCTATAAGCATGTCGGTGACGCACGAGGTTTCACTCATACAACAAGTGTCTAAGGCGCAAAGCACACTGCGCGTGCGCCATGACCATGTCGGTGACGCGGACCCATAAGATATGCCTCGACCAAAAAGTGCCTAACGCGACTAAAGAAGTTTTCACTTCAAAAACTGCTCAAATTATTTCAAATTAGGAGGATAGTTTCATATTTTGAAATTATTAATTATACATATAAACAGCAGCGTTTCCCTCAAGACATAGAGTCAATTAAAACAAAGTAAATATTTCATGTATATCTGATACAAGCCCTTATTAACCAATAATGGTCTCGCATATTAATAGAATTGAGACCCTAACGATTAAATTTATACAATTACATATATATATGTAGGTTTCTGTACGTTGTTTATCTGCTATCTTTCCACTATCAGTACCTAACTTAATGATTTTATTATGTTTACGCGAGTATTACACATTATAAAAAAAATTATTGATTTTGTCGTGTTTAAATTTGATTTTTGATTGCCCAACGTTTCGAACACTTTGCAACGTTCATGGTCATGTGCGGACTAAGATGTCTCACGTCCAAAAAATCATTATTACAAAGAATCTTTAGAGTTTCTATATAATCAAAAATCAAATACAAACGCGATAAAATCCGTAAAGTAGTTTTATTTACAATATCAGTAACTTTTCAAGATTAAGATCAATTGAACTGATTTGTGACAGAAAAGCCAGTATTTATGGTCTTTTATGCCCGTGGGTGTCGCAAAAGATGACAAAGTTATACAATATGAGAAGCACACTAGAAATAAACACATATCAACACGTCTGACCAGCGTAGTAGGTCATTTTTGCCTCAAATTGTGGACGAGGCTCAAGCCCAGCAGTAGGATGTTAATGAGCCGTGATGATGATGATAATACGTATTCAATCTACCTTCGAAAAGTATACAAATCATTGGGACCACTGTATGGCGATATGTCTATTATAACTCTGTCTGTCTGTTAATTTCATTCAATCATCGTCATCATTCATTATCACTTCAGCTCATATACGTCCCACTGTTGGGCTCAAGCCTCCACCACAATAGGAGGGAAATTGAGCTTACCATTTTTTTAGGGGTCAGCGCACCCGCCGCCCAGCTCCATCCGGGGCGACAGAGGGGCGGCGTGCGGCCTCATGACCAATCCGTAGCACGTCGCCTTCGTCATCAGGCCGACCACCGGTGCAGGGTAACTTGATTAAATTTACCTTACCATACCTGCTGGCCAGACAGGTTGGTATAGGGTTTTATTTGAGTTTTTCTTCTCTTGCATAGGTATTATAAGCGTGTTATATATAATCCCTAGGACAAGATAGAGAGTGGTGATTTGTATTCTTACTCCGTCACCACATGGAAAGCTTGAAAATAAATAAGAGAAAATTTTTTATTAAACAATAAAGGTAATTAAATCATCACATCATAGGTGATTCAAAATAATCAGAACAGGAGAAAAGTCTAATATAATTTGTCAAGTGCGAACGCAATAAGAAGAGCCCTCGGCATGCAGGACGAAATTAAATATTTTATGATAACAACGAATAAAGAACTAACAAAGGTGCTAACTATGAAAAAGAAAGAAAGAACAAGACAAAAAATATATATCTTATATCTTTAAACGAGCAATTCTTGTATATATATACCTACTAGCTGACCCGGCGAACTTCGTAACGCCATAATTTTTTTCGTAAATATATTTTCTAAATTTTCAAAAATATAGTCTGTAATGGAAGAACCATTACAGCTTTGTCGGGAATGATTCGATTCAAAATGAATACAAATTACTTATTATTGGTTTCTGACAAAACTATAATAATCAAATTTTCAATCATACTTAACTATAGACAAAATTAAGTTTAGCTGTCATTTGCGTTTTGTTATTACATTTCAAATTTATACTACATTTCATAGTGACTTGTATTCTCTTTGACATTTTATGTCACGTCACACGGGAACGTGATCGAACAGGATAAAAGAGTTATTGGCGAAATCTTGTAAACACCATTAAAAATAACGGGATAAATCCTATGTCCGTCTCCTGGTTGTAAGCTACCTCCCCACCAATTTTCAGCCAAATCGGTACAGCTGTTCTTGAGTTATAGATAGTGTAACTAACACGACTTTTTTTTATATATATAAGATATATATTTCAGAATCTCGTAAACGGCTTCAATAATTTTCATGAAATTTAGGACACTAGAGGTTTCGAGGCCAAAAATCGATCTGGCTAAGTTTTATTTATAGAAAATGTTGTTTTGTCGGTGTTTATACCTAATCAATGCAATGACATAAAATGTCAATAAAATATGGATTCAAATTTCGCCGTCGCCGTCAAGAATGACAATTGCTCAGTTAAAAAGTTGTCCAGTCGCATTCGACCAGCGTGAGATCAAATCTCAGTGTTATTATTATTCTGTTTTTATAATTTTTGATATTTTTTTCATTATTTCATCATTTTTATTTTTTATTAATATACATCTAAATACGTTCGTCAAAAATACAATTCACGAAAAAAAAAAAATTATACCGAGCAAAGCTCCGTCAACCAGATAATTTGTATTAAAATGCGATGATTATATAGCATTATGGTGATATCCGTGTGGTGACGGAGTAAGAATACAATTCATCACCCCATATCCTGCAAGTGGATGTCACAAAAGACGACGAAGGCATTTATTATGCATATAACAACTTTGCAAGAGAAGGAAAATTTGAAATGAAACCCTATACCAAC
Source organism: Lymantria dispar (assembly GCA_032191425.1). NCBI lineage: Eukaryota > Metazoa > Arthropoda > Insecta > Lepidoptera > Erebidae > Lymantria > Lymantria dispar. The sequence goes on along the minus strand of CM063452.1, from coordinate 8,113,068 downwards.
CCGTCTGTCCAGCGTGGTATAGTAGGTCAAATTGTTTCCCATTGTGGAGGAGGCCCAAGCGCAACGGGGCGTATGTGGCTGCGATGATGATTGAAAATGTTAGCGGCAATAATTTTATGGCCGGTCGTCTGCCTGACGTTAACCCTGTTTGGGAATTATATTCTTGATCATACGGCGTCAAGTATAGTTAGCCCAGGTCTACGTAGATCTCTTAGAAGTCTTTTACGGTACCAATAAGCGATTCGTTAAGGCTAGGTATTTTTACAACATCCTTCTCTAAGGAAAGTAGGAATAAAAAAATATAATACCTGTTCAAATAAAATAAAAGGAATTATAAATCGACAGCAGCGCCACATACCGGGTCCAATTGTGAATCTAAACCCCGTTCTCAAATCCGCTTGAACACACAGTCACACACATAAAAATTCATCAACATCGGTCCAGCCGTTTAAAAGCAGTTCAGTGACATACGTACACAAGAAATTTATATATAAAGATTATACATTACTGTTTATATAAGCGACAAAATGGTTGACAAAACTAATAATAAATCTTTAGTGCGAAACGAAAATTACAGCTTAAATTCTTCTTATATATAAAAAGAAGTAACGAAGCAGGATGCATTTAAAATTATAACTAAAATACCATATCCATTTAATCTAAGCTCTAATACGGACGCAGTATTGTTGCCCCGGGGGAAATCAGGGATCACACCGCGTTGGGCGTTAAGCCTCATGATGAGTGTGTCTGAGTACAGGCTCGCGATGTTTCTGGATTTTTACTTGTTATGAAAGCCTTCGTTATTATGTGATAGCCGGATTAATGGATCAGGCAGAAAGTTAGCTTTGCCGTAAACTTTGAAGTTGCTCACTAAGTATACGCGGAATGTATAACTTGGGACCTATTTAGAATATTGTGTTTCTTATTACATACAAAAAAATATACAAACATTATGTTTTTAAAGAAAATTTGTAAATTAAAACAGTTCTCTTATTATTTTCAGCCTATATTTTGTTTCATTTAAATAAGACTCAAAACAAATTTGGAATATGAATGAATTATGTCTATTAAATAAATTCACACAACGTGTGATTACTTTATTTCATACAACAGCTATTTTACCAAAATTTTTTACACTATATTATAGAGTTTGACACCAGAAAGGGAATGCAGTATTATTTATAAATTTGTTAAGAGACCCCAGTCATAAACTCATTTTTGTCAATTTAACATATTGTCGCTTTTATTAGTACTCGTGGTCGGCGTGTGGTCGAAATTCGGCCATAATTCATTTTAATTAATTTTTCTGCTACAAAATTTTCTTTAATTTTATTTATGTATAATTGTAAATTGAGCAAGCTGTATTTCACTAACAACTAATATACAGGGTGTATCAGGTTATGGGGCAACTGGTCAAACGGGAGGTAGGCAATGGTGGTAGGAACCCATAAAAAAAATTTGAAGGAAAAATATCGAACCGTTAATGAATTAGAGACATGTAAAGTTTTCAATTTTGTCATTGTTTTTTCGTTTAAATCTGATTGAAATGTATAAAGTCAGTGATACTTAATCTGCAACATATTCGTACTTTGTAAAATGTTCAATAGAAATTGAAAAAATCAATGATTACGTTCGCATAAGCAAAACGATCTTCGCTTTAAATCAGCTGATCGGCCGATTACCGTTGCGGAGTCACGTTTGTACCTACGGTTCCATTGAAGCGTTTGCGCAATTCTAGGTATGTATGAATAAAATTATACTGTCGAAGCTTTACATGCCTACATGTATCCTGTCTATCCATGCCTACATAATACGTAACATTTAAGGCGTAGACTGTTTGACACACATTTTTGAAATTACTATAACTTTTATGTTATATTGTTTATGTTATTTTAATTACGATCTATGGCCGGTATACTACAACATACTCGAACAGTTGCCCCATAACCTGATACACCCTGTATAAGTACAAATCTCTATGGGACATTGTGATCATAATTATGATTGTTTGACATTTAGTTCAACCAGAGATTTTAACCGTAAACAAAAGTGTATAAGCGTTGCTACGCAATACACTCACACAAACGCGCGTATGTGTGTGTAGCGATTGCGTTGTAGTGTGCGTAATGCCTTTTTTAATTAATTTTATGTATTTTTAATCCATTATTATATTAAATTTTAGTTTTCTGCACTTTTCCTCGATATATTCTTCAACTGTGCCAAATTTCATATTTGTGCGCGTAATTTTCGTAAAAAGGGGTACAAAGTTTTTGCTTCACGTGTTTACATATAGAAGATAAAGTGAAGCCTTATTATAAAGTGAACCTATGTAAATATTATAATGGTCAGAAATATGAAATTTAAAAAAAAACATTGAAATGATACAAAACATTGTTATCGTATGAAATAGTTTACCATAGACTAGTAATTGGCCGATTAAATGATTTTGAAATCCAAAATTACATAGATAGTAATATTACTACTTATAAACACCCAATTGCTACTTTATTTTGATGATTTTGCATTTCTGTGTACATTTTAATCCTAATTACATCGTCATCATCATTTAGCCTATCGCTGTCTACTATTGGACTGGATGCCCATCCCAGTTTCGCTACAAAGTGCGTTCTTGTGCCGCCTGCATCAAACGACGCTCAACAACCTTCTCCAGGTCGTCGGTCCATCTAGTGAGGGACCTCCTACGCTGCGTCGTCTGATACGTTATGGCCACTCGAGATCCTTTCTTCTCCAGCGGTTTTCGGTTTGTCGAGCGATGTGGCTGGCCCATAGCCATTTTAGCGTGCTAATTCTTAATGCTATGTCGGTTGCACCTGTTCTTCTACGGAGTTTCGTATTTTGGATTCGTAGAGAAACACAGAGCATACCCTACTCCACAGCAAGCTGATTAACTTTGAGTTCGGTTATGAGGCCTAATTTAGGGACCACGTTTCCGTGCTGTTAAGTCCATTACTGGTAACATACTAGTCGCAGACCTGTGTTTTCAGGCATTCAAGAATGTTGGATGAGACCATCCTCTTAAATTTTACAAATGCTGCCCAGCCGAGATGGATTCGTTGGCGAAGTTCTTTCTCGAAATTAGATCTACCTAGTTACAATTCGATCTTAAATCAAACTGGCTCTTTTATCTGATAACGTAGGAATACAATTCATTACTCCCTATCTTGCTCGTGTATGTCATAAAAGACGACTAAGGAATATAATACATGCCGTATAACATCAGGCAAGAGAAGAGAAACTCGAAATGCAACCACATACCAACCTGCCTGTTCAGTATGGTATAATAAGGTCAATCTTATTCCTATTGTGGAGGAGGCTCGAGCCAAACAGTGGGACATATGTGAGCTGAAATGGCGATGATGAGCAGGTATAGCTCTTCATCAGAACTGTATGGCCTGCATGGTATAGAAGGCGAATGACTGATTGACATAATGATTTGTTACGCCTATTTACGCGACTATTACACGCAAACTATATACGGTACCCACGGGCAAGGAAAGGATGTTGAAATGTATTCTTAAAATTTTTTTCTCTTTGGGCATAAAATATACGTGAAAATATTTCAACAATCGTGTACGTAAAACCATTTTTACGGCTTTTATTGCGTTTGTATATGGTTTTGACTTTTTGAACACTTGAGTGACTGGAGACTGAAATTAAACTTAGTATAATTAATTTATTATTTATTTTTGTCATCAATCAGTACTAACTTTATTGTTATTTAATAAATAAATTCATTTCCAAGACAATTTTATTCTTATAGTGAACGAAATATGAGCCTTAAAACACAAATTTCATATTAATTCAATTTTGGCAGCACATTTGCAGCCACTGTATGTACAAAAAATTAATAGCATAGCAGTTTAATTTCAAATTACAAGAAAGTGGGAAACATATTTTATAAAATGTAATGTAATGGTTTCACAGAATGAGTGTACTCCTATGTTTATTTTTTTTTTTATTGCAAGCAGTGGCAAACGAGCAAACAGTACACCTGCTGGTAAGTGTTGTTGCCGCTCATGGACCTTTACAAGGCAGCTGCCTACCGCGAAGAGAATGAAGGGAGTGTGAATGCATGCATTGAGGCTCGGTGATACCAAAGGAACCACCAAAACCCTCCACACGCGAACACCTTCAGAAAGTTGGGCTTCTGGCTCTCTCGCTCACCGAACGAAGCGCAGTAACAAAATGCTACTACTCAGACGTCGATCTTCTGCGAGAGCGCGGTACCACCCCGGACGGACCGGCCCGCGGCTGTAGACAGATAACTGTCGACAGTGTAGTCCTAGCACTACGAAAAAACGTATGTAACGTATGTAAAATTAATTGAAACTATTTATTCGAAACCTGGCATTCATTTAATTTTGGATTTGCGTACATTTTTATGTGGGTTTTGAATGAAAGAGGACGTATTTGGTGAATAACTTATGTTGCTTCTAACACATATAGGGACAAGTTAAGAATACAATGTCCATTTTTTGTTGGGGGAGTCATAAAAATGGGCTTTCTGATACTCACTTTACCGAGTCTGGAGCGAATGGGCAATGAGCTACGCTCTTATGGGAAGCTCATAATATTTGTAGATATCCGAGCATTCATGATTTATAATCAATAAAACGAGTTTATGATATTATTATAATAAGGTCTCCTTCTTCTTATTTTATGGCAATGAGCTACAATAATATGAGCTATTGGTGCCAGTGTCGAGTTATTATATTGATTATTCACGTCTTTAGTCTTAGTCTTTCGGTCAGTCTTTAGCATGATTTGGTGCTGATCCAAGTCATGCCTTCTCTGGGAATTTCAGCAGAATGTCAAAATGCACGCAATTCACTATTATATCATATTCACTACATTTCAGAATTTTATCTGCATTATATTACATAAAATATCAGCAAAATTATTCAATATAACACTTTAATACACTAAAATAATGAAAAAAAAATATAAAAGCGCTGTGTCATTTTGACATTCTCGTCAAAAATCATCTTGATCTTGATGAATGGCTTCTGCTGGCGTTACATCATTCAAAAATCATAATAAGGTCTTTAATGCAATTAAGTTTACATTTTTTTTTTTGATATTGATTGACAACTTTTGATTCTGTTGCTTTTATATTTCTATAGTCAAAATATAAAAGTGTAATTGTACTGCAAAGGTTGTATATACATATATGTATGCCATATGCCACAGTAGGACCACGCTGTCTTTTACGTAATACGGGAGTCGTTTTTTTATATGAGGTTTAGGACGAAAATTGGTTTTGTATATCCGTACATACTACCGATCCATTACACTCAGACGAAGTTACTCGCAATAGGTCGGTAGTATGAGAGTGAGAATCACCACCCCCGAATGACGAAAGACGACTTAAGATTATCAATGTTATTTATCAATGCTAGAGAAGGAAAACTTGAAATAAAACCTGTATCCTCTACCCCCACAAGAATGCCATAAGTCTGTCCTGTGCCATCTTCTTCATGTCAACGACTGGTATTTCAATAGATAGAATTTGTAGTTTAAGTTTTAAGATATACAACCCAATGGTTTGTAGTTCAATTAAACACAATTCGCATTGTTAATTATTTGTTTCGAAACTAAATTAGTTGGGCGCGGATTCCTCTGTTACTAATTTGAAACATTAATTGTGTACACACAAATTTAATGTCATTTAATTCTATCCAATTTTGAAAACAATTTCATTGAATACCAGTTTATTTTATTAATATATACAACTCATTATTAATATATGTTCCACTTCTAGGATAAAACTGCCTTCACAATGGGAGGGAAATTGATCTACTATACCACGCTGGTCAGACATGTTGATATAGGGTTCTATTTCGAGTATTCCTTCGCCAGCGCAGATGTTATATGCATATTATAACTCATAGGTCGTCTTTTACGATGTCCACGGGTAAGATAAGAGGCAGTGAATTGTATTCCTACTCCGTCCCCACACGAAAATAATGGTATCGTCGTTGTCGGAACACTACCTATCTGTATACATATATGGTATATATTTCTTATGTACGTGTGTATGTCACTGAATGCCTCCTAAATGGCTGAACCGATGTTGACGAAATTTTTTGTGTGTGTTCAAGGGGAATCGAGAATGATTTAGATTCACAATTGGACCCGGTAAATGGCGCTGCGATCGATTTCAAGTAGAATTCCTTTTACTATTTTTTTTAGATTCAAACAGAACAACGTCTGTTGGATAATATATGTAATGAACTGTTATATACACTACCCCAGTACCATCCATCTATCCATCCAAACATTAGCCCAAGGACATCCACATATTGGACATAACCCTCACCACGAAAATGCCACTCACAACGGTCCCGTGCCACTTGCATCCAACGGTTCTCTGCGACTTTCGAGATGTGGTTTACCTAGTAGAAGTCATCCTACGCTGCGATGTCCGTTTAGTGGCCACCACTCCAAAACCTTACTCTTACGAATGTTGATTCAAGGAGTACTGTAACCTACCCATGGCCATTTCAACATACTATTTCCTCTGCCTATGTCGGTTACACCTGGTTTCTACGGATTTTATCACTTTAATACATCCGCATCAAATTACATAAAATTCCATTAAAATTCTTTAATATAATATGTTGAAGCAATAAGATATCGATTATAGTACAAACCCGCCAAAAGTCACTGCATTATTCCATCTATTATTACATAGATTAAAAATCATTTTTTGACAAATATTTTCAAAGTTTAAATATGTTTTATCATAAATCAGAGTACAATCGAACCAACTTACTTGATAGTTGAAACTGTAATAACTTTTAGCATATTGTTAAAAAGTTTTCTAATAAATAAAATTGTATCTAACTTATGCTAGACAGAAAAGTTGTTTTATAAACTTTTATATTGTACTTCTTCAAATATCCAAATAGGTTTTATACAAAATTGTTGGCGAGAAATTTATCACTTTTTGAATATTAATTCAATATATTTTGAAATAAAATAAGTGTATTTCATAACTATTTTTACAGGTTTTAACACGGTTATTTTTGATTTTTACTTGCCCGCCTTTTTGATTACTTTTTACCTTTAATCGTCACTGGTGCGCTAAGGAGTTTAAGATAGATAAAAATCTTTTTTTTTTAATGAAGATGACTTGGGGATATAAATTATTTTACTCCTTCTGTTTATGAATGATGAAAAGTGTTTGACACATCGGAAAAGCTCTCAAAAGCGAAAAAAATCTCTAAAAACAGTTTTAATTTATATGTATAATAATCGCGTTCATACAATACAATAAAATGAATCTATATCTTTTAAAATAATACCTGTAGAACACAGATATAATAACACATTTACTTGTACTAACGGATTAAGAATACAATTTACCACCCTCTGTCCTGGTTATCGTAAAAGACGACTGAGGCATGTGACATCTATGGAAGAGAAGAAAAGTTGAAATTAACCCCTACTACAATCTAACCGGGGTGCTAAAGCACGTGAATTTCTTTCCAGTTGGGGAAAACTGAAAACGGAAAACTAGCAGAGAAGTTTATCTACACTATAATATTATAAAGAGGAAAGATGTTTTTGTTTGTATTGAATAGGCTTCGAAACTACTGAACCGGTTTCAAAAATTCTTTCACCAATGGAAAGCTATAATATCAGGGAGTAACATAGGCTATATTTTATCCCGGTATTCCCACGGGAACAGGTACTACGCGGGTAAGGCGACTGAAACCGAAGCGAATCGATGGCGGTTTGCTAGTATTAAATGAGACGAGGATATGAAGAGAATAGTTAAAACATATTACGTAACTAAACAGTACTTTAATATTGGAATTAGAATACATTACCACTAATTTTTTAACCGTAAATATCGTAAGTGGATGATTGGGTCGCCAGTGACTCGGACAGCTCAGGCGCGAGTACCTGCGACTGATGCCGTTCTAGCCGAGGCCGCGGGTATCTAGACCGGGGAATAGTCCATTACCTGCAGAGTAGCTGACTGCGCGAAGGCGACCAACGTCCCGGGAGGAGGGTTAGAAAGGAAGGGTACCCGGAAAGGTATCTCGCCGGGTAGGCCACGGACGATTGGGAACTTGGTACCGGTGGTCGGCCCAATGACGATGGAAAGGAGGTACGACGGGTTGTTGGGCCGCACACCGCCCTTTTGTCACACCGGACAGAGCGAACGGCGTGTTCGCTGACCTGTCTCTCTACTAAAAAAAAAGTGGATCATTGGGAAGATATTGGGAAATGTATTTTACGGGTTTTTAACAACCGCTTAAGTGAGATTGATAGCGTTTCAGGTCAAATTGATTTGTCTCCTTCAAAGGTATATGCCCTCCAAAATCTAACAAAGTATAAAAGATTAACATTTTACATAAATAAATGAAATCGTAATTACAAAGGTAATACGTACCAGTAATATTCTGTCTGTACGCAATAAATTCTGGTTGAAAACCTACGCGGCCAATTCTATTACGCTCTGTTTAACAAAGATATTTCGACGTAGCCACTAGAATGATAAAATTTAATATCACAGCGCACCACATTGTGCTTATAATTTTTGCAACAAGAATTCCATCATCAATAAACGTTATTTTTTATTAATTTTATATTAATCTTTTATTATTAAGGAAATAATTGTAACATGGCTGAAATTGAATAGCGTTTAAGTTTAATATATACATGCTTTTGTGTCGAGATGAAAATGTTAATTACCTAATATGATTTTCATAATAATTTCTGATGTTTACGTGAGTATTATACATCTATACCAATAAATAAAATTGGAGTGTCTGTTTGTAATGTCAAAATAATAGGCTTTTTTCATGCTCACACGGTTATTTGCACGACACCTATGCCTAAAATACAGATTAAAAAAATTTTGTCTGTCTGTCTGTCTGTCTGTTTGTTCCGGGTAATCATCAAAACGGCTGGACCGATTTCAAAAATTCTCTCACCAATGGAAAGCTATAATATCAGGGCGTAAACTAGGCTATATTTTATCCCGGTATTCCCACGGGAACGGGAACTACGCGGGTAAAACGACTAAAACCGAAGCGAAGCGAGGGCGGGTTGCTAGTTGTAAATAAAACTACCTTACAGATAGCGTATCCAATTTTGAACCACATTTTTGATACAAATTTATTGCCAGTACAATAAGAAAATGATTCTATATGAAAAAAATTACATTGTTTATGTTAAATTTAATAACTATTTCTGTAGCGGGTAGATAATTATAAACTTTCTGCAATAACGATGATTTGTTGGACGTGAGACATTTTAGTCCGCCCGTGAACCATGAACGCTACAAAGTGTTTGAAACATCGGGCAATCAAAAATCAAATACAAACGCGATAAAATTCGTAGTTTTATTTATAACATGTTTTTTTTTCAATTATTGTAGGATTTATCGCGAATATCATTACAATACTATGCTATGAAGTAGCGGTTATGAATACTACCATCCTTTATATTGCTGGTATGTGTCGTAAAAGACTTTCACTTTCTTCCACTTGCTACGATCTTGACATACCACTTTCGCCTCCTCTACATTCATTAATCTCCTCATACATGTTCTTCGGTTCAGGGTACTCCTAAGCTGGCATTTCTTAAGAACGTCCCCGATTTGATTGTGGATCATCCACCTCGGTCTTCCCCTTCCAACACTTCCATTCACGTTCGCCTTATAAATTCTCCTTCTTAGTCTCCTTTCATTCATTTTCTCTACATGGCAGAACCAACTTAACATACCTTTCTCAATCCTTGTCACTACATCTACATTCATTCCACAACATTCCCTAATCACTCTGTTTTTAATTCTATCACTCAATTTCACATCAATCATGTTCCTCAGCGCTCTCATTTCCACAGCATTTATTCTACTTTCGTGCTTCTTCTGCCATACCCAGTTTTCACTTCCATACATTAGAGCTGGTACAAGCACTTCCCTATGCACAGCTATGCGAGCCTTCTTAGACAGGCTTTGGCTACCCATAAACGTTCGCAAAGCCCCATTCACCATATTTCTCTTACACACACTTCTTTCAATATCACTTTCACATTTACCATCTCTAGCAAATGTAGATCCCAGATATACAAACTCATACACTTGTTCTGATATTTCCTCTTCTATACGTATCTTGCATTCCATCCTAACTTCTTCCCTTTCAAATACCATAACTTTCGTCTTCTTTACATTAATTTTCATTCCTTTTCTTTCAAAAGCGTCATGCACTGCTGTTACCATCTCTTGCAACTTATTCACCGACGAAGCAAGTAGAACTTGATCGTCAGCGTAGAGAAGACATTTGATAAGTAACCCATTCATTCTCAGTCCATATTCACTCTCTTTTAAATCAGTCAAGCAGTTGTCCATGAATAGGCTGAACCGCCATGGTGACGCAAAGATGACTAACCGCTTAAAATAGACCTGAGGCAACGCCATCTGATGCTGGCTATTCAAAAATTATATTCCCAAAGAGGTTTGCAATCAAGCAGACCATTATCAACATCTTGCTCTTATCCCAATTACTTGGGGTCGACGCAATATGTCATCTTCTTCCATTCGGTCTTATCAGACGTCATCTCTGCAGTCACTCTCAGACTTTCTATGACATGCCTCACCGACATTCCAACTTGCATACCTCAGTCTTATTTATCTCTTTCACGCTAAGGGCTCGCTTCTTACGTCGCATCCGCTCGTGATACAACAACACTTGTCCATTTTCCACAGAGACCGGGTGCTGCTCCTGCACCCCTAGCCCTCATTCATTTCGTTCTTTGAAATATTTCAATAGTTTTGGCGATGAGTTGTACGACCGGCTGCCTGGCTGACGTCAACCCTCCTTGGGAATTTAATTATTAACCAAGCGGCACCAGATTGAGTTGGTCCAGGTCGGTGTAGGGCTCTTAGTCGTCTTCTACGATACCCACGAGCAAAGCAAGGGTTGGTAGTATTCGCAGCCGCTACCGCACAGCAACCAAGCAGACCGACGGTCATAAAATTATTGCTAATATCTTTTGCAATATGTAGTATAAAAGAAAAGTACATTACGAGTCGACACCAAATTATTAGAAAAAGAGCAGGATCGAACTATCATTCTATCATATCTTAAAATCTTTTTGTAATACTTTGGTTTTTTTGGGCCATTTTTTTTGCAACATTTTCGAAGTTTGCAACGATGCCCGGTTAAAGGCCTAATAAGCCCCAATATAGGACTAAAGACTGCTTGGTGAAATATGAGTGTGTTATTCTTTTACTTAATGTTTCAACGTCAAGTTGTGAAAAAAGAAAAGTAAAAATTTCATAACTTATTATTGTTTCATGTGGTGACATTGTAAGTATATAGTTCCCTAACCCCCTTTTACCCATTGGTATCGTAAAAAATGACTAAAGGATATGATTCGCAGATACTATATTGCATAGATAAAATATAGAAGAAAACTTGACATATATGATTAACTTAACCCTGTATCAACACGTCTGAACTTATAGTAGGTCAATTGCCCGCCTATTGTAGAGAAGGCTCGAGCCCAACAATGGGACTATGTAGACTAAGATGATGATAGTAATAAGTTATCTTCTTGTGAACTTGAAGAACATTGAAAGTCATGTTGAAACTTAAAGCATAATTTAATATTTTAAAATGTTAGAAACGAAGATCCAACACGTTTTCACAATTAATGAATGTAACAAATATTTCAAGGATTTCAACTAGCAATTTTTCGAATTTGTATTCGCTATGATTTATGATGTATGTATAATACTCGCGGTATTACAAATTTAAATAAAACTATTTTATGGATTTTATCGCGTTTGTATTGTTCGAAACGTCGGGCAATCAAAAGATTGCCCGACGTTTCGAACACTTTGCAACGTTCATGGTCATGGGCGGACTAAGATATCTCTCGTCCAACAGTCATCGTTATTGCAGAAAATTTATAATTATCTACTCGATACAGAAAATAGCCTTTAAAAAGTAAGGAGTTTCCTTATCTCGTATTCCACATTGATCTTACTCCGTATTTTATTCTTTCTTGAGGTGTGCTGTATATTAATCTTCTTTTTTGTTTTTTTTTTGTGTGGGCTACGGTTCGTGAACCGGCCGTCCATTCCGTCCGGGGTGACTAAAGGACGGCGCGCGGCCTCATAACCCACCGTCATCCCTCTCCTTCGCCATTGGGCAGGCCATCGGTACCGAGTTCCTTGTCATCCATGGCCAGCCTGGCGGGATCCTTCCCTTGTCAACACCCTTCCCGGTACGTCGATGGTCCTCGCGTGGTCAGCCTCTCTGCGGATGACGGACTAATCCCCGGTCCAGTTACCCGCGGCATATTATTTGACCCTGGGTCAATAGTGGGTTAATGTGGGGATAATAATGGGTTTTTGATATGTATAACTTATTTTAATTAATCTTAATTTAATAATTAATTGTTATGTATCAAGTTAATAAAACAGTTTCGTGTTAGTTTCGCTCAAAATTTTTATTTTTTGGCTCAAGATAACAGTCTGGTCTTTAGTCATCTTCTCATAACATCCATAGAAAAAGATTGATTGTTACATATTGCAGTCTTTGTGAAAAGTCGAATGAATCTATTAACATGTTATTACAATGTTAATCAATTTGATTCCCTCAATCCATCCATCTATCAGTCTATAGACGTCTATTGCTAGACATAGGCCTCACCACGAGAATACCATGGGCCTGCGCCACTTGCATCCAACGATTCTCTGCGACTTTGAGAATGTCGTCAGCCTACCTAGTCGACGACGACGACGACGACCTGGGGGGTCGTTCTACGCTGCGCCGTCCGATGCGTGGTCGCCACTCGAGAACCTTTCTTCGCCAACGGTTGTCGGTTTGACGAGGGATTGGTCTGTCTATTGCCATTTCAACGTGCTAATTCTGCGAGCTATGTCGGTGACACCCGTTCTTCTACGGATTTCCGTATTTGGGATTTTATCACGTAAAGAAATACTGAATAGCCGTCTCCATAGCACGTTGAGCAATTTGAGGCTTTTTTATAAGGACTACATTTAGGGACCACGTTCCAATGCCGTATGTCATCGCTGCTAACACACACTGGTTATAAACCTTTGTTTTCAGATACTTAGAATTTGATTAACCATTAACTATCCGTAATGATGGAAAAGTGTCGCGTCGCACAACAGCTTGTTATAATTCACCTCTTCACCTCTTGAATGGACTACCGGAAACCAGTTCCTTGACCGGGTAACCTTTTCAGTCATCTTCCTTTGTCTATTTCCCAGTAACAAGGCGTGGAATATCAAACACATCATAGATATATAGTCTGATAATAACCGGTAATAATCGTCGATCGATCACTAGTGTCGTCTCCAGGCTCGGGTCAATCAATCAAGCTTTTTGTCAAGCGTACGCTATTGTTTCCCTATTTATCTGTCCCTTGCGGGATGTCTTCGGTGAACTTTGACGTGAACGACGATTAACCCGTTTTTTTATTTAGTTCTATAGATCGTAGGGTGAAATATGTTTGGTTATTAGATTGCGTTTCAGTTAAGAAATATTTGATATTGTACCTTCTGTTGCAAAGTAGCACAATTTTGAGTCATGTTAGTTATTTTGGACCATATATGTCATAAATGTGATGAGCTGTAATGATGATGATCATCATCATTACAGCTCATATACCTCCTACTGCTGGGCTCGAGCCTCCTCCACAATAGGTGGGAAATTAACCTTACTACACCATACTGGTCAAACAGGTTGGTATAGGATTTTAGTTGGAGTTTTCCTTCTCTTGCATAGACTTTATATGCATACTAGCAACCCGCCCTCGCTTCGCTTCGGTTTTAGTCGTTTTACCCGCGTAGTTCCCGTTTCCGTGGGAATACCGGGATAAAATATAGCCTATTTTACGCCCTGATATAATAGCTTTCCATTGGTGAAAGAATTTTTGAAATCGGTCCAGCCGTTTTGAAGATTACCCGGAACAAACAGACAGACAGACAAAAATTTTTAATTTGTATTTTAGGCATAGGTGTCGTGAAAATAACCGTGTGAGCATGAAAAAAGCCTATTATTTTGACATTACAAACAGACACTCCAATTTTATTTGTTGGTATAGATTATATTCCTTTTTTTTTGGGTGGGCTATGGTAAGCGCACACGCGGTCCATTCCGCCCGGGGCGATGAAAGGACGGCGCGCGGGCCCATAACCCACCCGTACCCACGTCACCTCGTTGTTGGGCCGACCACCGGAGCACTTGTCTTGGGTGACTTGTCGTCAGTGGTCGGCCCGAATATTATATCCCTTAGTCGTCTTTTACGACATCCACGGGCAAGATAGGAAGTGGTGAATTGTATTCTTACTCCGTCACCATACACGTGAACGCATCCTCAAAAATATTTTTTTCATAAGTAACGGAAATACCCTATTGATGCTTACTAATTACAGCTACAAATTATTTTTTTATAGCACAATCTGCGCCAGATCTGACAGTCTTACTTCTATGGTATAGGATTAAGTAGAAGTAGAATAATTTGTTCCTTTCTTGATATCTATATATCAAACAACAAACTGAAAAGCAAATGCAACCATTTATTTAGATAGTTAATAGATGGTGCTTCTCGTAGTACAACCAAGTGGGTTTTCGCTCGTCTATTACTACCATCTTTTCAGCGTGTTTCAGCTGTTCTCGGCAGAATTCGACATCAATCGATTGTTTTTAATTTTTTGAACATTTGTAAAACTACCCTAAGACAACACATTTGCGAATGAAAATGATTAAATTCGAAGTTTAATTAGATGATATATATATATATATATATTTATATATATATATATATATATATATATATATATACTGCAACATTTGTTAAGTATACGAGTATATGCCAATTTCAGTTTTCAAATATGTAGTAGGCTACATTTTTGTCCTTGTCCAATGTCCTTCCCCAAGGCTTCTTCCCCAAAGCTCATTCAGTCATGGTTTTTTGCAGGTGTAGGAGCACGCTGTCGACAGTCATCTATCTACAGCCGTGAGCCAGTCTGTCTGGGGTAATACCACACTCACGCAGAAAATCAATATCTGAGTACTAGCAATTTATTACTGCACTTCATTCATTAAGCGAGGGAGCTGGCAGCCCAACTTTCTGAGAGTGTTTGCGTGTAGGTTTCGGTTTACTAAATGCATCACAGATCCTAAAGGTATCGGTGTGATGTCTTTAGGATCACCGAAACTGGTTGCACTCTTTCATATTTCCTTTATTTTCTTCACGGCTGGCAGCAGCCTAGTATAGTTTCTTGAGTGGCAGTATCACTTACCATCAGCCTCCAACAGTAAGAAAAAAAAACATTGAATACTAAAAGCATCAAATGTATCAGGAGCAGGCTTCTTTTCTACTTACACGATATTTATCATAATACCTATATTATGACCAAATTACCTTAAATCTTTATAAGTTGTAAACTATGTGTTATTCTTATATATAAGCTATATTACAGTAAAGTTTTATCAAAATTCGTCTCATATTTTTTGCGTGATGGAATACCAAACGTCCATATAAACTTTCACATTTATATATTAGAAGGATATAATTTATTTTGCACGTGCATGTGAAAAGGAAAACAAAAACAAATCTTCCATCACATAAACCTTCCCATGAGATTTCTGCGTGCAACTCCATGGCCGTCAGAATTTAATGCTTCCTTTTTTTTTTTTTTTTGTGGGTGGGTCGCGGTCTGCGCGCCTCCGCACCACTCCGTCCGGGGCGACAGAGGGGCTTAAGCACGCAACTCCCGCGACCCACCCAAAAACCACGACGCCTTCGTCGTTGGGCCGACCACTGGCGTAGCGTTAACTTGTCGTCAGTGGTCGGCCCGACGGAATACCCCTAATTGGGGTACCCTCCCATCGACCGACGTCCCCCCCCTCGGGGAGGACGTCGGTCTTTCCTCACGCGGTCGGCCTCTCAGCAGATGACGGACTAATCCCCGGTCACGTCACCATTTAATGCTTCCTTGTGTCGTTTACAAAGTCATAATTTCACCTGTTACAGAAATAAATACATTTATGAATAAGATTACCTTTTCAAGAACCACTTATTTTCACTGTTTCAAATTAGCGCGTTTATTAACTACACTGACAAACAGTTCACACAAACGGTTTAACCTGTTCTTAAGGCACATTATATTTCAAGAAACACAATTACGTAGCACATTTGAAGACCAATAACTTGAGGAGGCTCCGCTGTAAAACCCATCGTAAAGATTCCCGTACCTGAGCAACCTGCAGAATAATGAACCATTAATTCTCTGAAAGAGTTAGTGTGAAAATTGTTCACTATGGAGGCCCCCCTTCCATAAGGTTTGCTGTTTAGATAACAATTGCTTGAGTAACATTTTGGCACTTGTTTCTTTTTGTTTTGCATTAAGAAATAAGGGTTTTTTTTTAATAACACCCGATTCTAAGAATATAATCCTTGTATTTCGAGACTCTGGATATTCTAAGAAACACTTTCAGGATCGTCTTCTAAAAAAAAATATAATACCAATCGTGACCACCAACTTGCAAGCAAAGAATGTTTATTATGAAAATCCCATTATTATCCTCATTAACCCTCTTTGGGGAGGCCTAAATCCAACAATTGACGTCAACAAGCAGAAGAATATATGATCTAAATTAATATGGGATTATCGTTACTTCTTTTATCTTAACTTAATATTGTAAATGAGAATGTGAGTTTTGTTTGTTTGTTACGTTTTCACTCCCAATGCAAAAAAAAAAAATATATTTTATCACATTATATACATATATTTATAAATATACAAGAATTGCTCGTTTGAAGATATAAGATACTCTCGTAAACATTAGAAATCACTTGATATTAATAGATTATTGAATAAACTTTCACAAGTATTATATTTTTAACTTTGTGTTACACTCTAGGTCATTGCTATCAGCTAATTTGAAATTGTTTTCATATTGAGATATTTCTATTACGAATAACACAAACCATAGATTGTATATTTTTGAGGCAAGCTGCGAATATCAACTACTATACAATTAAACCCAAGAATGTGTATTCTAGAAAAAAGAATAATAAATTCATAAGGAAACACTGTACTTTAACAAATTAACAAAAAACTAAATAGAACGAATTTAATTTAAGTTTCCAAGTCTTGGAACAGTTTCAATTGTTGAAACAGACTTTTGGTGCAGAAAATGCTTTTTTATTTGGAAAGAGATTTTATGCATAAAATATTTGGAATAGTATGATTATATTATGTAAGTATATATAGGAGTGGTAGGACCACACTGTCGAAGGAGTGGTAGGACCACACTGTCGACAGTTATCTGTTTACAGCCGCGGGCCGGTCCGTCCGGGGCAGTACTATGCTCTCGCAGAAAATCGACGTCTGAGTAGTAGCAATTTGTTACTGCGCTTCGTTCGGTGAGCGAGAGAGCCGGCAGCCCAATTTTCTGAGGGTGATTGCATGTGGAGGGTTTTGGTGGTGCCCTTGGTATCACCGAGCCTCAATGCACGCATTCACACTCCCTTCGCTTTCTTCGCGGTAGGCAACGGCCTTGTAAAGGTCCATGAGCGGCAGCAACACTTACCATCAGGTGTACTGTTTGCTCGTTTGCCACCGTTTGCAATAAAAAAAAAAAAAACATATATCCATACTAATATTATAAATGCGAAAGTTTTTTTTTTTTTTTTGGGTGGGCTGCGGTCGGCGCGCCTCCGCACCACTCCGTCCGGGGCGATAGAGGGGCTTAAGCACGCAACTCCCGCAACCCACCCGAAACCACCTCGCCTTCGTCATTGGGCCGACCACCGGAGCAGGTTTACATAAATGCGAAAGTAAGGATGTTTGTTTGTTTATTTGTTTGTTTGTTTGTTTGTAACGCTTTCACGCTTAAACTACCGAACTGATTTCAAAAATTCTTTCACCAATGGAAAGATAGTGTATATACATATATTAGGTCCTTACCTATGAAATTGTCGTTATGTATGAAAAAAATTAAACGATTTTTTTCATGTATTTTTTATTTGTATTAATCGAAGTTATCACCTATGCAATCAATGCATCTTTGCCAACGCAACGGCAGTTTATTGAAAGAAATCAGCTGGACGGGAGACAACAAATTCTTTAAAGGCATTTTGTACTGCCTGTCGGGTATTGAATTTCTTTCTCGCCAAAAAGTTATCCAAATTCTGGAAAAAGAAGTAGTCTGTAGGCGCAAGGTCTGGTGAGTATGGCGGATGACGGAGAGCTTCCAACCCCAGTTCTTGCAACTTGGAGACCGTCCGTTGTGCAGTATGAGGTCACGCATTGTCGTGCAGGAGCAGCGGAGACGAGCGATTGACCAATGCTGGTTGGAGATGTGCCAGCTTCTCCATCATTGTGTTCAGTTCTTCATAGTACACATCTGCAGTAATGCTCACCCCGTTTGGTAAGAAGCTGAGATGAATCACACCGGCGCTAGACTACCAAACAGTGACCATCACTTTTCTAGGGGTAAGTTTTCGTTTAGGGCATTGTTGAGGTGCTGAACCAGGATCTAACCAACTTGCTGAGCCCTTTTTTTTTTTTGGGGTGGGCTGCGGTCGGCGCGCCTCCGCACCACTCCGTCCGGGGCGACAGAGGGGCTTTAAGCACGCAACTGCCGCAACCCACCCGAACACCACGTCGCCTTCGTCGTTGGGCCGACCACTGGAGCAGGGTTACTTGTCATCAGTGGCCAGCCCGACGGAATACCCCCTACCCGGGGTACCCTCCCATCGACCGACGTCCCCCCTTCGGGGAGGACGTCGGAACTTGCTGAGCGCTTGCGTTTATCAAACAGAATCCATTTTTCATCGCAAGTAACAATGCGTTTCAAAATTCCTTCATTTGTGTGTCTGTTGAGCAATGCAAGGCATGTCTCGACGCGTACTTCGCGCTGGCGATCATTGAGTTCGAGGGGCAGCCATTTGTCAAGCTTTCTTACCTTGCCAATTTGACGTAAATGGACCAATATTGTTTTGACGCTAACGTCGAAAGCTGCTGCTAATTCAGCCGTAGTGTATCATCGGCTTCCACAATCGCTTTTAATTCGTCATTGTCGACCAAAGTCTTCGCACGACCGCGAGGTTTATTTTTCAGGTCGAAATTTCCAGAACGGAAACGAGCAAACCAATAACAGGCGGTGCGTTGGTTTGTAGTGTTAGCTCCGTAAGAGTCGTTGATGTTGCGAGCCGCTTGTGCCGCGTTGCTGCCACGACGATACTCATATTTCATAATTACTCGAATTTTTAACGTATCCATGATGACGAAAAAGATTGAAATGCGATGAAAACGTAACACTAATCAATAAACAAATGACTACTTTTGGAAAATGAATTCCATGTTTTAAAATAAAATTAATTTGAAATTAGAATTCTTAGCCAAACAAAAATTATTTTGATTTGAAATGGCCAGTACTGCAGAAATGTACGGCAAAATTTTTAAGGAAAAATTATTTTCTTCTTTTTAAAGCGCTTAAATAAAAGATTTTTACTTTTAATTTATTTTATTCATTTACTAGTTTTATTTAAATAAAATTATATACAACAACATGCCTCTTAAAAGCTTCAGTGTCTTGCGAATCATGATATAATAAAATTCTTAAATATAATGAAAAGATAGTGGCTAGACCAGATCCTGCAAGCGGCATTCGATCACGAGTTAACTACTGGAACAGTCATCACTCCCTCAACCACAATAAAGGGAAGGGAGTGACTCTCGTTCGTAAGTGAATATACAAAGGACCGCAATTAAAACAAAATCTCATAATAACATTCCAAACTTTAACGCTCATGTCAAGAGCTCATAAATAATTGCCAATCGCTATCGACTTCACCCAAGTATACCACTTGATGTTTCCGTAATCGAGTGTTTCTTAAGTATTAAGAGTGACGCTGCGACATATATAAAATGAATACTTAATGTTAGTTATTGACGATAGCGTGCGCTGTTAAAAACGAAACGAAAGTTTATTTTAAAAGAAAACTTTGGAGCATTCATGGTCACGGGCGAACTGCTGAACATGAATGCTGCATAGTGTTCGAAACGTCGGACAATCAAAAATCAAATATAGACGCGATCAAATCCGTAAAGTACTTTTATTTAAAATGTGTAATACTCGCGTAAACATCAGGAATAATTATTTTTAAAGGAAAATCTAAAATGAATTTTGTTTTTTGTAAAAGCCCCCTCTTCCCTAAGGATATAATCATTGTAGTGCAGGGTACTTTACTGACATATTACCAACAGACACAAGTATCATCCAGGCTCAGAACATGGGATTATGGTCGTCCGGCAAATAAAAGAAACACTCAGAACAACACTTTGTGGATAGCACAAAATAATGAATCGAACTCTGGGTATAGTAGGTAGATATACCACTATGCGCAATGACATATTTGAATAAAATAAATCTCTTATTACTAATAAGCAATCGATAATGCTCAAACCTAAATAAAATAAATAACGTACCCTTCATTTAACATGACCTTAAAATGTCGAGGTAACCTTAGTCTAGTTATTTTTGGAACTTCCAACAATTCATTATACAGAAAATAAAAAAGCAAAAGATTTTATCCTACAGCTGGCGCACGAACATCTATAGTTTATGTCAGACAATGACAGATGAAAGGTATTCATCCTCAGGTTATTCTGAATGTTAACTGCTTATATAGTAAGACGGCAATAAATTTGTCTGTTTCTTATATATAACTTATGTTACCGTTATGCTACACGCAAATATGGACAATAACATTCGCTCTTTTTCATAAAATGTAAATTTAAATTGACAGTACGATACTGCAAGCGGGTAGATAGACATGTCTGATTACAATTAAGCTACCCACTCGCAGTTACATTAGTTCAAATCATTTATTATGCACAAGTCTGTGTGGTGACGGAGTAAGAATACAATTCACCACTCCCTATCTTACCCGTGGATGTCGTAAAAGACGACTAAGGGATATAATATGTATATAAAAACTATGCAAGAGAAGGAAAACTCGAAATAAAACCCTACACTAACACGTCTGACCAGCGTCATATAATAGGTCAATTTCTCTCCCATTGTGGAGGAGGCTCGAGCTTACCAGTGGGACGTCTATGAGCTGCGATGATGATGATGATGATGATGATTATGCAAAAACATGATGTCAATTTTAACACACTTTAATAAAATTAGTCCAATAAACTACCACCAGATCGGAACACGACCGCTACTAAGAAGATCCGACAAAAACTCAGAGGTTTGTCTAACACCTATCTTTAATATAGAACTAGATGACTCGGTGAAATTTGTATCTCCTACATCTTTATATATATACAAGCTGTATCAGGTTATGGGGCAATTAATCAAACGCGAGTTAGGCAATGGTGGTAGGTAAACATAAAAACAATTGAAGGTAGAATATCTATTCGTTAATAAGATAGAGACACGTAAATTTTCAATATTTTCATCGCTTTTTCGTGTAAATCTGATGTATGTATGAAGTCAGTGATACTTAATTTGCAACATATGCGTACTTTGTTAAATGTTCATTAGAAATTAAATAAGTAAGTAATCACGTTCGCATAAGCAATACAAACTTCGCTTTATATCAGCTGATCGGCCGATGACCATTGACGAGCCGGCTTTGTACTTACGTACTTTGTACTTACCATTTTTTTTTTTTAGGGGTGGGGTCCCCCCTCTCGGGGAGGACGTCGGTCTTTCCTTTCCTTTCTTTCCTCACGCGATCGGCCTCTCGGCGTGTGACGGACTAATCCCCGGTCACGTTACCCGCGGCCTCGGCTAGGGCAGCATTGCACGCAGGTAATCCCGCCTGCGCCGCCCCAGTCGCTGGCGGCGGGTCGCTTCGTCGAGGCTGTGCTCCTCACGTTCGCGACCCGCCGCCTCCTTCTGCGAGATAACTGCCTCGTAGAAGGATGAGACCGCGTCCCAGTTCCTGATGCTGCCGAGCATCTCCCTAGCGATGGTCGGCAGCGTCAGGTCGGCACCGATGATTGCGACGAGTTCACGACGCGGCTCTGCCCAAGCGGCACAGACCTCGAGCGTATGCTGCGCCGTGTCCTCGTCGCAATCGCAGTGGTGGCAGGACGGAGTTCTCTCCCTCCTAGCGACCCTGTACAGGTACTTGCCGACGCATCCATGCCCCGTCAAGACCTGTACGAGTCGGTAGGAGAGCACCCCATGCCACCACTGCATCAGCACCGGCCGGAAGGCCTCCACGGTCCAAACACCGTATCGAGGCCTCTCCAGCCGGTCTGCCCAACGGGCGATAACGTCCCGGAGGGCGTCGACGCGCCAGGCGGTGAGCTCCTTCAAGAAAACCACACCACCCCCCCCCCCCGCGCACCCCCGACATCCGCCGATACAAGTCGGCGAGCATTTCCGCCTCCAGGTCCCACGGGGGAGTCCCGGCCAATAGGCACGCCGCCTCCGTCGCCACCGTGCGGTACTCGCGGATGATCCTGACCGCCATGACCTTCTGTGGACGCCACAGAAGGGCCCCTAAGTCGGGCGGTCATGGATCCCGCCCACACCGGTGCGCCGTACAGGGCCATCGACCGGATGACCCCCGCGTACAGCTGTCGACATGCCGCGCTCGGTCCGCCCACATTCGGCATCAGCCATTGTAGGGCGGACGCCACGCCGACGAGCTGCGGGACGAGCCTGCGGAAATGCTCCCGAAACCATCATCGCCCATCGAGCACCAGGCCCAAGTACCTCATATGGGCCTGGATGCTGATCCCAACCGAATTGACGGTGATCGAGACGCCGATGGGAGGGTCCATACGGGGCCCATGGAACAAGAGGGCCTCCGTCTTGTCCAGGGCCACCCTCAACCCCAGCGCCTCGATCCGCCTGACGACCTCTTCGGTGCCTGAGGTCGCCAGGCTTACCGCCTCTTGTAGCGTCCCACCGCGGGCTGTGACGAGCGTGTCGTCGGCGTAACAAATCACGCCCAGCCCGGGTGGGAGGCTCCCCCGCAACGCCCAGTCGTAGCCGATGTTCCACAGGGTGGGTCCGAGGACCGACCCCTGCGGAACACCGCACGTAATGGGCGTTCGCACAACGTCCCCTACTCGGTTGGCGTAGAGGACGCTGCGCCCCTCCAAATAGTCTGCCACCAGCCGCTTCAGGTAAGCTGGCACTCCGTGGTAACGGAGCGCCTCCCTGACGCAGCTGAATGGCAGACTATTGAATGCGTTGGCGATGTCTAGGGACACCACCAATAGCACTCCCCTGCCGGTGACGGCCTCAGTCGCCACGGCCCTCAGGCGCAACAGGGCCTCGATCGTCGAACGACCCCTCCTAAACCCAAACTGGGCGTCCGACAGACCGGTCCCCGTGCTGACGAGGTGCCGCTCGATGCGGGCAGCTACTACCCTCTCCAGTAGCTTGCCCATATCATCGAGCAGCACGATAGGTCTGTAGGCCGATGGCGACTCCGGAGGCCATCCCGGCTTCGGCAGGAGAACCAGCCTCCCCTCCTTCCAGCACCCAGGGAACCGCCCGGACGCTAAACACGCGTCGAACAGCTCCCTGAGGCGGGGACCCAGATGGTCGAGGACCAGAGCCAACACACGGTTTGGAATACCGTCGGGCCCGGGGCCGGTGGATTTTCCGCGCATGCGCGCCACCGCTGCCCCCATCTCCGGTTCCGTGATGGGCGGAACACTGCCACCATCGCCCTCCCGGTCATTTTCTGGCGGCGCTATGACCGGGGGCGTGTGTTCCGCCCGCCGCGGGAACAGGTCCTCGACGACCCGGGTGAGAAGACTGGGCTGGAGAGTCTCGGTGAGGGGAAGGCCCCGCGCGCGGAGCTTACTCAGCGCTGCGCCATAGTGGCGACCCCAGGGGTCACGGTCGAGACTCTCCAGCATCTCCCGCCGACTGGCGTCCTTGGCGGAACGGACGGCCAGCCTGAAGGCCGACCGTGCATTGCGGTAGCCCTCGTAAAGCTGGCCCTCCAGTTCCGCGCTGCGATTGCGCCGCCGGCTGCGGGTGTAGGCCCTCCGGGCGCGAATACACGCGGCCCGGAGATCCGCCAGCTCCCGGGACCACCAGTGGACAGCCCTCCTCGGGGGCAGATGCTGTACCCGGGGCATGGCCGCATCGCAGATCTGCGTCAACGCACTGCAGATGCGGCCAGCTTCGGCGTCCACCCCGTCCAACTGGTTGGCAGAGGACAGCCACGAGTGAACGATGGCTGCCTCCGCCAGCAGGTCCCGGTCTAAGCGACCCACAGCCCATCGCGGGAACGCAGGACGCCCTACCGCCCCCCCGTGAGCCCTGCCGGGCGCCGGGATTGTCAGGGAGACCTCCATCCGGATATGCTGATGGTCCGACAAGGTCTCAACCTCCTCCTCGATGTACCAGCTCCCTACGCGTGCAGCGACCTCAGGGCTAGCGAACGAAAGGTCCACTATCGACCTGCCCTGAGGTCGCACGCACGTATGCACCGAGCCTCTGTTCAGCAAACAGAGGCCCAGTGCCGCCGCCCAATCCTCGACCGCCCGTCCTCGGTCGTCCGTACGGGAGGACCCCCACGCCACGGACTTGGCGTTGAAGTTCCCCAATACGATCACCTGGCGCGGTGCCAATCGCCGTAACGAGGCTCCCAAGATGGTAAGGGAGACCCCGAAATCAGCCGCTCTCCAGGCAGGGTAGAGATATACTCCAAGGAGCGTAATCTCTCCCCAGTCCGCCGTGACGTATCCGACGCCCCTGTCCTCAAGGATCAGAGGCGACGAAGGTCACGACGTGGAGGCGACGATTGCCACGGTACCGTCGGTGCTGCCCAGCTAATTTGGCCGGTCGGGCACCGCGTACGGCTCCGTGGCTACGGCTACTCCTATCAACCACTCCGCCATGGCTTGCAGGAAAACGTCCTGCGCACCGGCGGAGTGGTTGAGATTGGCTTGGAGGAGACGGATGGATACGGGGTCCATTAACGGTCCGTATCCATCGTCACCTCCTCCGCGCTAACGGGCGATCGGGTCGCGCTAGGAGCGGGTGCTGGCCCGGTCGATGGGCCGCCCCGCCCCTTTGGGGCCGATGCCGGGGTCTGCAGTCCCCAGAGCCCATGCGGTGTTTGGCAGGCCTATTGCCTGCCGCACACGCGGGGCAGTGGGGCACCGCAGAGCACGATGCCGCCTGGTGTCCAGTTTGACCGCAACGGAAGCATAGCCCGCTGCAGTCAAAGCAGTTTTTGCATGTCGTTCGGGTATGCCCGACCGCCATGCATTTGTAACACTTCGCGGGCCGGGGCTCCAGCACGGTTACCCGCGCTGAACTCCAGCCTACGAGGAGCCTGCCTGAGTCGGCCAATTGCTTGGCTGACTCCACTGGGCACTGCACCCAGACAGCACCGACGCCGCCCGGACCAGGGCGCATGGTTCCAATCCAGACGGTGTCCGAGGAACATCCGGTACGTGCCATAATGGCGTCCCAGACGTCCTCCACCGTCACGGAATCGTCCAATCCCGTCAGGCGCATCTCTGCGCACTTGACAGGCCTGGCGATTCGGACGCCATCCTCTGGCCCGAACAGCCCCCGCAGCTTCGAAGCCACACTATCGGCCGTCTTTGCGCCCTCGGCCCCAAGGAACTCGAGGATTCGAGCCCCTGTCCGGGCCTTGCGGGTCCTAGCCTCGACGCCTCCGATGTCGGAGACGTCCAGCTCCCGCCGGACGCGGCCCCTGCGCGACCTTTTCCCCTTTCTGCCGGCTCTCGCCTGGGGAGCGATGGCTACGGCGGCACTCTTGGCCACTGCTCTCCGCTTCTGACCGCGTGCCTTCCTGCTCCGCTCAGCCACCTGCCAGCCCTGTTCGAGCCTGGCAGCAGCGCTGAGCGCAGCAGGAGCGGTCGCGGGTACGCTGGCCGGCACCTGCGGTGCAGCCGCTGGCGCCGGCCGCGGTCCGGCCTTGGCGGGAGCCGGCACCTTGCCGGCCTTCTTGGCCCCCTTGGGCCTAGCAGCGGCCACAGCGTAGCTCACCACGCGGCCACCCTGACAGGGCAGCGGGGTGGGAGCCGACGCTTGCGGCCGCCTCGCTCTATCCGTGGCGAGCGGCGGCCGGAGGGGTGGCTCGGGCGGAAGGCGATCCACCAAAGCCTTGATGCGCGTATCCAGCATAAGCTCAAGCTTAGCAAAGATGACGCGCATCGATGCCTCCGGCACGCCGTGCACCACGGGCAGCGGCTCTGCCTCCTTTTGGGGCCCGCTGCGCTTTTTGGCGGCGCCCACGGCCGGCGCGGTGGGCGCAACCAGCGCGGCAGGCACCACAGGCGCAGGCGGCGCCACGGGCGCAGTCGACGGGCCCGCCCTCTCCGGCGCAGCCCGTTTCGGCGGCGAGGCCGGCGTCGGCGGTGCGGCTGGCACTAATAGTGCGAATTGAGACCGCAGGTCAGCCACGTCTTTGGCCAACCCGCGGTTCTCCTTCCGCACCACCGACAGCTCTGACTCGAGCTTCCGGTTGCGCTCCCGCAGGCCGGAAATCTCCCTACTGAGGCGGGCATTCGCGGCCTGCAGGGCCTCAACCTCGCCGCTCTGACCGGTCGGACCTGGGGTCCCCGGCCTCGCCGCCACCGCTGATTCCCTACCCCTGCGCCCACGGCGCGTGGTCGAGACCTTGGGAGGAGGCACGATGAAACTCCCGTCCGAGTCGGAGCTCGCGCCGCCACCCTTTTGCAGGGGGCGCTTCCGGACGCTCGGGCGGGGGGCCTCCTCCCTCTCCTTCACACTTGGGGCTGCCGTTAGAGTCTCCTCGGCAGCCTCTCTACCTGTCTGCTTCTTCTCTCTCCTACCTATCTCCTTCCTCCTGGACGACGGCCTAACCAAACTCTCCTCAACTGACGGCCTGCCTTCCCTACTCCTACCAACTCTACCAACTTCGGACGGACCCGCGCATCCACTGCCCTTGTCCCTCCTCCGGTCGACCTGCAGCCGTTGGATGGTGTTTACGTCGGCGGACGGCTCTGTGGTATTGCCGCCCTCGTCCGCCGACATATTCGAGGCCGTCTCAGTCTCCTCCTCCGACGGGCCTGCGGCACTGCCGCCCTCGTCGGTCGACAGCATATAGGCGATGTCGCTCCCGGATTTGTCAGACAGCCCCGTCGAGCTGTCTATTCTGCGCATTGGTTTGGACGGCCCTGCAGCACTGCCGCCCTCGTCCTGCGACGGCTCTGCGGCAGTGCCGCCCACGTCGCTCGACAGCCCCGTCGAGCTGTTCCTTCCTCCGCGCCTCTTTGGGGACGGCTCTGCGGCTTTCCCGCCCTCGTCCCGCGACGGTCCTGTGGCTGATCCGCCCTCGTCGCTCTCCTCTCCGCCTGACAGCCGGGCAGTACCGGCGTCCATTTTCTGCGACGGCTCTGCGGTGGCTGCGGACACACCGCCCTCGTCGCTCGCGGCCGTGGCGGCAGCTAGTTGCGCCTGCCGCGCCGCCTCCTTCTTAGCCGCCTCCTTTCGCGCACGCACCATGTTGGAGTGTACGGTGGTGGCGATCAGCTTTCTCCTCTTCCGCTTCTTTCTCACCTTCGGAGCCTCCGGGTGTTTTGCCAGGCTCTCGGCAACTACAGCAGCGATTGTCTCCCTCCCATACGATCGGAGACTGACCGTGCCGGTGTTTGTGCGCATCTCGCGCTCAGACACCGGCACAGTGAGGGATTCCCCGGCTTGGCCGGGACCCTCTGGAGTAGCTACGCTCGTTTTAATCTCTTCCATTCTTGGAACATTTTTAAGTCTTGCCTTGACTACCACTCTAACGACTGGACGCTCGCGCGCTTCTTAACTCACCAGCCATACATCTCCTCGCCGAGTGGCCAAACTTAAGATTGGGGTGATATTTTATAGGGGTTTTCTTCCCCGCGGTCCGAAGACCCCCGGCCCTGAGCTTCAGCCGCAGTCACACTCAGGGTTACGGTTTGGGCCTTCCGGGTCTGGCCGCTCGCGAGCGACCGACCCGTCACGCCCCCGGGCCGTGACGCCACCGTCTCTGGCGACGGAGTGCCATGAGGCACATCCGCCCCATTGGCCCCGGGTCAGATCCGTCGTGCGCTCTGCCATCAGAGCCGCACGCGGAGACCCCCTCCTGCCGGAATCTTGGCCGTCCAAATGGACGCGTGACGTCCAAATGGACATTTCCAGGGAGCACCACGTGGAGGTGCTCCGACCCCGCCCCCCAATTGTACTTACCATTGAAGCTTTTGCGTAATTCATACCTATTTATACTGTCGAAGCCTTACATGCATACATGTATCCTGTCTGTACATGCTTACATAATGCGTAGGCATAGACTCTTAGACACAATTTTGAAATCACTATAACTTTTATGTTATATTGTTTTTTGTGTAATATACATTCTAATTACGATCTATGACCGTTAAAGTACACATACTCACTAACATACTCGCACATTTACCCCATAATCTGATACACCTTGTATATATTTTAAGAAGACGTCGGTGCTTTTGCCGAAGCTGGGACTGCCTCTAATCTCGGCCACGGCCCACAGGCCCGTCCTGCTGGGAATACGAGAAAGTTATAAGAGAAATATTTGAGTGCCCCGCATCCTCTGCCGCACCAGCACTTTAGCCAGCCCCGAACCATCTGACTACCAGATTTCTAGAAGGAGCGTTCAGCCAATGCGGCCTTACCGAAGGCCGTAGTTGCTGTGGCGATCGCCGACGGAGGGGTACCGTTTGTCATGTTTTTACGCATCGCCAGTACATAATAATATACCATTTAGTTGCATCAGGGAAGCACTCCGTTATCACACGTTGTCTCAATAACGACGACACCTATTGGCTGTCGTCGTCATTGGACCCAACTAATTGGAGGGGTGCAGCGACTTTTACGTAGATCGAATAGAACGTTATGTGAACACTCATGGCGCGCGTTTTCTACAGGGGCGGTCTTAGGGCTGACTGTGGACAAATAACTGGCCGTTGGGAGGGATCAAGGCTGAGTATTATTTATAACTCTGATGATACGCTTATCGTAGCTCGGGACGTTGGAAGAGGTAACACACCAGGTCATTCTGGCACCGGTGCGTCAGGAAGCACAGCCGTGAGTACCTACGTCTGATGCCAGCCTAGGCGAGGTTAGGGGTGGATTCACGAAAGTTAGCTCGCCATCCGCAGAATGGTAGGCTGCGTGAAGGGCAACACTCTGCGCGAAGGGCCTAGACAGAGACGGTATCCGTACGGGTAATCTGAGGCTGAGTACCGAGTTCAAGAAAACTATCAACTGTGATGGGGAGGGAATACGGTAAATCATGGGGGCCGTATATCGTTCTTCCGTCGCCCCGTACAGATTGGGTTGTCATGCCAGAAAAAAGTTTAAATCTTTTTTCATTTCTTCGGTTTATCATCATCATCATCATTTCAGCTTATGTACGTCCCACTGTTGGGCTCGAGCCGCCTCTACGGTACCGCTCCACTCCACTATACCATGCTGGTCCATTATTTCGAGTTTTCCTTCGCTTGCGTAGATGTAATATACGTATTATATCCCTTAATCGTCTTTTACGACATCCACGGGCGAGATAGTGAGTGGTGATTTGTATTCTTACTCCCTCACCACGCGGAAGATTTCTTAGGTTATTAAAAGAAATTAGCTTACAGTTCAGATAAATATAATATTATTATATATATTAAGAATATACTACAGTACAATACAATAAATCCTCTGCCCAATAATGTATTTTTGAATCGTAGTGGCATGCTACTACATACTTGGACTACAATATAACAGCGTGCTTCTAAATGTCGTGATTCATATGCGCGAACTCTTTCTATTCTAAGCTTATCCACTTTATTTCCTAGTTATTCTAGGGCCGAATTCTGACATATCAATATAATTATTAACATTAAAGATAATGTCACTCTTGCTGGTCATAAATGTAGTTAGCAGGTGAAGTGGCTCGTCGCACATTTGACTGACTTCGTCGATCAAATACTTTCCTTGGTATTGTAAACAGTTAAATTACAGGAAGTTCTCACGTAAATAATAAAGGTAAAGAATTCTCTTCTGCTTCTTTTTTTATATTGGCAATTAACTACAACTATAAGATATTGGTATCAGTGTCATAATTTGCTTGACAAATTGTTACTCTCTTCATATTAGTCGTAGTCGTTACCATTCATTGGTTGTTGATAACAAAATAATAATTTCTCTGTGAATTTTGGCAGAACATGTAAATACACAATACAAATACATTATAATTCCTATACATTAGCATTTTCTTTGCATTTAAATAAAATACGAATATAATTAAACAGCGTCCCTAAAATGCACGCAATTCACTGCTATATCATATTCACTATATTTGAGCATTATTCGTACACTAATTATGAATGCAAATTAATGTCATCATGACAAAAAATTAACATATTTGTCAGTTATGAAATATCTTTGGTTGCATTCAGAAAGAAAGATATCATGCTTCTTAAAAAAATAACTATAAACAGTTACGTAGATATAGTATGGTGATTAGGTAAAAATAAGTGCCTAAAGGTTGGGCAGCGTTCGGAAAACTTAAGAGGATCTTCTCGTCCAACTACCTCAGTGTCTAAAAATATAGGTCTACGACCAGTGTGTGTTACCAGTGATGACTTACGGCACGGAAACGTGAATGTAGGCCTCATAACAAGGCTCAAGGTCGCTCAGCGTGCTATGAAGCGGGTTATGCTCGGGATTTCTCTGCGAGATAGAATCCGGAATACGGCAATCCGCAGAAGAACGAGTGTAACCGACATAGCATGAAGAATTAGCACGCTGAAGTGGCAATGGGCAGGCCACATCGCTCGATGAACCAACAACCGCTGGGGAATAAAGGTTATTGAATGGGGACCACGTATCGGACGACGCAGTGTAGGACGCCCTCCCACCAGGTGGACCGACGTCCTGGTGAAAGTTGCTGGGCGTCGATGGATGCAGGCGCCACAGGACTGCACTTTGTGGCGTACAATGAGGGAGGCCTACGTCCAGCAGTGGACGGCGATAGGCTGAAATGATGATGATGTGTCTAAAAAAAAGTTCTCAGGCTCTAATATATTTTTCATGCAGATCTAAGCTTAGTCAGGAAATAAATTTCTATAATTCTGTATCTCTAAGATTACTCGTAAAATAAATTTCTGAACGCACCCATTCATGTTTGAGAGGTAGTCACCTTTTAAACCTTACTTGAACTTCTACAAAAATTTCAAAACATAATTAATCAAATTGGTTCAGCCGTTCTCGAGTTAGTCGACAAATATATAAAAACAATTATTGTATTGTAAATAAAACTACTTTTACGGATTTTATCGCGTTTCTATTTGATTTATTATTCCCCGACATTTCGAACATTTTACAACATTCATGACCATGAATGCTGTAAACACGATAAAATTCGTAAAAGTAGTTTTATTTACAATGTATAGTGCTCGCGTAAATATCAGAAACAATTATTGTAGTTAATTAGTTTACATCCTATACAATATGTGGTATTAAACAATTAAAGCATTAAACGAATTTCTTTAAAGCCATTATAATCACCCGCGTATGTTGACCCTAATCCTGAACAAAGCGTGTCGTGAGCGAATTTGCTCGCAGACTCGACGAACTACAATATAAATAAGGGCTGCCGTTTGTCACAAACACAAACAGAACATCGCCAAAGGCGTTATACCTACATATAGTGTTGTTAATTTTATAGCAGATTCAAGGCGGCATCGGTCGCTACAGAGGCCATTTACGATATCGAAGATCTTTTTGTTACACGCTTTTATTTTGATAATTTATTTTGGTTTTTAGTATATAAATAATCATTAGGGTTTGTTGATCTTCATAGATTGTAACATAAGCTTTTCATATTGTAAATTACTCAATCATCTAAATCGTTTAATGTGTTTGAATTTGGATTATCTTTGTAGTTATTTATTTTAACGACGAAAAGTCACATAGAAAGGACGTGTGGAGCTTAAAATGTTTCACAGTCTGGATTACTGCGTTTCAACTTCGGTTTTAGAAATTGGTTTCTTTGAAATCTGATGGCAAAGTCGTGAAGTACTTGTGTTTGACTTAATTGAGAAATTGGAGATAATTTGAAAGATTGGTACAGTAGGATTACGAATATCAGATTTGGAGAATGTTTTGACAGTTTAACGTAACTTGAGATTTGAAGGTGAACGCTATTTCCATATTTATTTATCTTGTAAAGATAATAATATCTTGAATCTGTCTTAGCTCATATATATCCTCGTCCAATGAGAGGATAATTAATCCATTTTATCTTGCTGACCACAAATTGAACTATTTTAATAAATGATGATAATGATCATGTAGATCATTAAAGCTGTTACTAATTTTTGAAGCGAAATATCTTTACCGGCGTTGTGCACTTTTTTGGGACGGGTAAAAAATGTTAAAATAGCGTCAACACAAGTAACCTGATTGAAAATTCGTAAGACGGCGCAGGGCGCTTACGCGAATGTCTTTGCTTTTGAAAGCAAATTTGGATTTGAATCCACAAACACCAAGCGCTAAATTTGAAATGGTTTTTAACTTTTGTTGTAAATATCGCACTACATATTTTCTAATAAATATTAGCTATAACTAACTAAGTTCGATTATTATTTTCGAATTATTTTTAATTTATAAAGAAGTGTTTTAGATCAAGGATTCATTTTGAATCAGTCATTAACCGTTCTTTACAAACCAACAATAATCAAAAAATAATAATCTAATAG
Source organism: Lymantria dispar (assembly GCA_032191425.1). Lineage (NCBI taxonomy): Eukaryota > Metazoa > Arthropoda > Insecta > Lepidoptera > Erebidae > Lymantria > Lymantria dispar. Next base: position 8,080,289 of record CM063452.1, on the reverse strand, counting down.
CTCGACGACAAAGTTACTTAGTTTTCACTTCTATCGGCAGTTCTCAAAGACAGCCCCGGAGATTTTTTCTGGCGTTAAACCTAAACGTAAACTAAAAAAAATAGTTTTCTAACTAATACAACTTCTGTTAGACAAGACCCACCATAGTATTCATAAACCACAATTGATCCCTGAAAATTTTACTAACTGACGTAGGATTCGACCATTCAGAATGATTACAATAGCAGTTACTGAATGATTACAATACCTCTATTCGAAGCTTACATGGAGAAGCAACCACCGCGAACGAGAAAGTCGACGCTGCGCTCAACAGCTGGCTACGCCATCGCATAAAACTAGTTCATTTCGCGGCAGCTTCAGATACGCGGCTTCTAAAATCTGGAACAACCTGCCTCCGCCAATAAGAGATCTGAAAAATATTCACATTTTCAGAACACACATAAAAAAATTTCTACTAAGTCATCAAATAAAATTTGAATACTATAAAATTGATATTTCTGTGATATAACCTTTTTTAAATAATATTTTTTTTTTTCTGTACCCACGATTTACAACAAAGATTTACTTATGTGTAAAATACGCGATCTTCTAAAATCCTAATTTGTTTACAATATACTTTATTACTATTATCGGCAGGATCGGTATTACGTATTAGTACGTTGTAGCTGAATCTGTCAATCTGTGACAGTATTATTATTAGTACCTATCTGCTGAACACAATATGGTGAATGCAGTAAGAGGCCGCGGCAAAGTAGCATTTATTTGGCCGGAAGTGAAGCCAAGTTATTTTAATATTTCCATCATCTTTTTTCTTTTTTCAAATTATTTATTTATAATTTTGTCACACATATTATTTATATTTGAATTATTATATGATATTTATTAATGTCAGTGGTTATTTATTATTCATATCAGTAAAGTATCTTAAAAGTACATATCACAACATATATTTATGGTTAACTGATATCCGTGAGTCACAGAACAGGGTTGCCAGCGGAAGATCAGTGTTGGGTGATACCCAGCTAATGCTGAGATGGTGACCCTTTCGGCAGGACATGTATTAGGTCGCTTTAGTCTGCTACTGATCCTTCAGACTGTTGTGGTCGTACACCTTTTGTTCCGTTTATCCTAAACTATTATTACTGATGAACTGACCACTATATATATATTTTTTGTTTTTATAATTTTTATTTAGTATACCTTATTTTTTTTTTCTCATTTTAAATTAAGCATAGATTTATTTCTTCTGATGATAATTATCTTTAGCATGTCCTACGCCGAATAAATGCATTTTTCTTTCTTCTTTCTTTCTTTCAGTTATAGCAGAAGCTAGAACCCGCATATTTTTTTTAGATTTGTTACTCAGTCCTGTACTGCTTGTATACTAAACCAACCTTGTCTTGAAAGCTATCTAACATAAGATCACGCTCGTTATACCAGCTATTTAAAGGATATAGCGTGATGATTGCTTAAAATCATAGTTAGACGTGGAAAAAGTCGATTAGTCATTTAGAGAGTAATGTCAAATTGACAAGCATAAATTTGGGCGTCGGGAACAGAACCAAGCGTTACTTCTCTCCAAGACAAATAATTGTCTTGTACAAAACACCTGTTCGTCCACACCCGAGATACTGCTCACAACTTTGAGCAGACGCGTCTAAATATTGGCAAAATTGTTGGATTTCTCGACGCTTCTAATTCTACTGAGAGATTGGAATCCTTGAAACGGCAGAGGTACTTTGGGTCTTTCTGTATGCTCGATCGATTCTTAAATAGTGTGGGCTGTGAAAAGCTAAGCTGGGATTAGGTACTAAGGTATCATTTCAATCATCGTTTTTCTTGCCTCGAAGACAGGAGGTATAGCCGAATGCCATCAGGTGGACTGATTGCTCGTCTGCCACCAAAGGATAATAAACAATACATCTATTATTATTTTATCTTGGCTCATATACGTCACACTACCGAGTTTGTGTATCCTCCATAAAAGGAGGGAAATTTACCTATACTGGCCAGGTCGGTTGGGTTTTTTTTCATGAGTGGGCTATGGTAAGCGCACACGCGGTCCATTTCATCCGGGTCGACGAAAGGATGGCGCGTGGGCCCATAACCCACCCGTACCCACGTCACCTTCGTCGTTGGGCCGACCTCCAGAGCCTCTCTGCGGTGACCGACTAAAATTCCCGGTCCGGTCACCCGCGGCCACGACTAGGGCGGCATCATTGGGCAGTATTTATCACTTGCAGCTTCCCATGGTTTCACCTGTGTAATTCTCGTTCCCATAAGAATATGGGAATAAAATATAGCCTGTGATATTCACTAATAATGTAGCTTTCCATATTCACCTCAGCTCATCTGATTGATAGGTGATCAATTATCTGACTATTGCAGAGAATTCCAAAAGTGACAAGTATCTGGGCAGGAGGAGAATAAAAAATGGCATTTTAGGTTAAAGAAAAGTGGTTGGATTATTCTAATGGTTGGATTCTTTATATAGATATTAAGATACTCGTATATGTAATATTCTTTTTCATTATATTCATCCATTCATCCCTCCATCGGCCCATAGACGCCTACGGTTGAACAAAGGCCCCCCACGAGAATGCTAATCAAATCGGTCCTGTGCCACATGCATCCAATAGTTCCCTGAGATTCTTAAGATTTCGTCAGTAAACCTCGTCGTCGTACGCCGCGTCATCTAATCGTGCTTGCTACTCGAGAATCCTTCTTTTTTTTTTTTTTTTATTGCAAACGGTGGCAAACGAGCAAACAGTACACCTGATGGTAAGTGTTGCTACCGCTCATGGACCTTTACAAGGCCGTTGCCTACCGCGAAGAAAGCGAAGGGAGTGTGAATGCGTGCATTGAGGCTCGGTGATACCAAGGGCACCACCAAAACCCTCCACACGCAATCACCCTCAGAAAGTTGGGCTTCCGGCTCTCTCGCTCACCGAACGAAGCGCAGTAACAAATTGCTACTACTCAGACGTCGATTTTCTGCGAGAGCATGGTACTGCCCCAGACGGACCGGCCCGCGGCTGTAGACAGATAACTGTCGACAGTGTGGTCCTACCACTCCTACCACTTTCTTCCCTAATGCTTATCGATTCAACGAGCGATGTAGCTTGATCATTGCCTTTTACAACGTGTTAATTCTTAAGGTTATGTCGTGGTAATTCTTAGGGTTATGTCGGTTATAACCGTTTTTTTAAGAATTTCTGTATTTCGGATTTTATTACCTAGAAAAATTTCGGACAAAGCACATTGAGTCATTGTGAGCCTTTTTATCAAACTGATAAAAGATCATAGAGCTTTATCGGTTTACTTATCAATCAAACGGATTCATAATTCCGCGAATTACGTATCGTATTGTATGTACTCGTATCTCATATGCGTTACGTATTCACGCTATCTGTATAAATCAACGTTGTGTAAATTGACGGTCCACCAAGCGAAATACGCAGCTGCCTCCGTTGGTTAACTTGGATGTATAATAGATTTGATGCGGTATATTTATTGTATATATTCAGTCACCATGTGGTGACAGATTAAGAATACAATTCACGACCTCCCGAGACTCCCAAGACGACGAAGGGATATTAAATGTAGATAACAGCAGTGAAAGGGAAAGAAAACTCGTAATAAAACACTTTGCCAACAAGTTTGATCAGCGTAGTATAGTAGGTCAAATTCCCTATCACAAAGTAGGAAGCCCGAGCCCAACAGTGAGACATATATGGGCTAAGATAGTGATGATAATATTTATTTGTTATCATCATCTGTCATCTGAAATCACTTCCTGTCTATCGATGTCATGCTACATGCAGTCAATCCATCTTTTCATTAGTGTCTCCTTTCCCCTAAAGTCGAAATTCGACATTTGACTGCACAGATGGCGTAGTGTTTAAGATATCAACCTTTTTTCTTATTTTTTTTTCTTTATGGGTAGGTTATGGTCGGTGCACTTCTCGCTCCACTCCGTCTGGGGCGGCAGTGGGGCGTAAGCACGCACACCCGTTACCCACCCGTATAGCACGTCGCCTTCATCGTTGGGCCGATCACCGATGCAGAGTTCCTTGACTTCAGTGGTCAGCGCGACGGAATACCCCGAGGGAGTACCCTCTCCCGTCAACGTTCCACGCACCCACGCAGGACAACACTTTGTACGATCCACAAATTGTTGTTCCGAGTCTGGATGTAATTTGTATGAACTTCAAATATTTATTAGACACTTGTTACGCCTCTAAATGAGACATTATCAGGACGGCTTCTGTGGAATGCGCACCCACCTCTTCTGTGCAGTTCTGTGGAAAATTGCAAATTGACATCATGGAAGGTGCTTATCACGTGAGAGTAAGATTTCCTTATCTCCAAATCCACTTTTATCCTATCCCGTATTCCTTCTCTTTCATTATGATGTGCGATATATTTATTAATCGAGAGAAAATGATGGGTCTCCCTTTCTTCCTTCCATTTTAAAATTAATTAATTAAAATAGATTTACGCCATGTATCGCCTAATTGTCGGGCTGACCACGGAGGGCAAGGAACTCAGTATTGGTAGTCGGCCCATGCTATCGGCGACGTGTTACGAGTAGGTTATGGGGCCCCACGCCGCCCCACTGTCGCCCCGGACGTAGCCGGGCGGCGGAAGCGCTGACCATAGCCCACCTAAAAAAAAAAACTCGCCTTAATTCAATCAATTAACGATTTATAAATTATTATTCTAAGTCTGGGTGTAATTTGTGTCCGTTAAATTATCTTTGTAAAGTCCTCTGTAATACAAGGATTATTTTCTTAGTGCAGGATGTATTTATTGTCTTTAACAAAAATACATTATCATCATTTTACTGTCCACTGCTGAAGGAAGGCCTTCCCTATAGAATACGTTGCTGTCATTTATTGGAGGCCTTAGTGTCATGGTTAGCCATCACAATAAGGTATACCTTACCCAGGATAGCGCTGTATTCTATGCTCATGGGCACACATTACGTGATATTTAAAACACCTATGGGTAAGTAAGGGGTCTTCGTATGGTGGCGAAGTAAGAATATAAATCACTACCTCCTTTCTGGCCCGTGGGTGTCTTATAAGACGACTAAGAGATATAATACGCATATATATAATAATACTAGCAGCACCCTGCGGTTTCATCCGCAGTTCTTTTTCCCGTGGAAATATCGGGATAAATTATAGCCTATGTGTCATTTTGATACGTAAGCTATATTACTATGAAGTTTCATCAAAATCCATTCGCTAGTTTTTACGTGAAAGAGCAACAAACATTTTCACATCTTCACATACAAAATTTCGCGTTTATAATATTAGTAAGGATATGCAGGAGAAGCAAAACTCGAAACCACTAAAACCCTACACCAACCCGTCTGGCCAGACTGGACTATTTCCCTCCTATTGCGAGGAAGGCTCAAGCTGAGTAACAAGACGTATATGAGACGAGATGATGAAGTAAGAGGTGGAAAGAACCAAGAGATATCATATGCAAATAATATCTATGGAATCGAAGGATCCGTTTGACCAGCATGGTATAATAGATTAATATCCTTCCTATTACGAAGAAGGTTCGAGCTAAACAGTGTATAAGTTGAGACGAAAATTTAAACGCAACAAAAGCAATAACAATAATTTGATTTACGAGTAAATAACTTATTTTTCCATGTGATGATGCAGTAAGAATAGAAATCACCACTTCCTTGGTGTTTTAAAAGATGACTATGGGATATCATATAACAATTATGAAAGAGAAGGAAAACTCGAAATAATACCCTATAGGAACCTGTCTAACCAGCATGGTATAATAATGTCGATTTTCCTGCTATTGTGAAGGAGGCTCGAGCCCAATAGTGGGACGTATTAGAGCTGAAATGACGATAATGATTTGAACAATATTAATTGAAAAAGAAATTGTGTAGTGTTAGGTTTAAATTAATGAATTATCATAATCTATACCAATAAATGAAATTGGAGTGTCTGTTTGTAATGTTAAAATAATAGGCTTTTTTCATGCTCACATAGTTATTTGCACTATACATATGTCTAAAAATCACTTTCTATTTTTTTTGTCTGTCTGTCTGTTTGTTCCGGGTAATCTTCAAAACGGCTGGACCGTAATGGTAAAACAACATAACTTTTTCATTTTTCATTTTCTTCTTGTACTGCAAATAAAAATTTGTACCAAAATGTGGGTCAACATTTAATAATTAATCTCTATAACGGGTATATATAAATCTCTGTATTAACGATTAATTGTTGGACGTGAGATGACTCAGTCCACCCGTGATACATGAACGCTGTAGTGTTCGAAACGTCGGGCAATCAAATATAAAGCGATAATATCTGTAAAATAGTAAGTACACATTGAGTTAACTCCAAGTAATTTAGAAAAAGGTAAATTGATGATAATTTCAGTAACATCGATTCACTTGTCCATTTATTTCTAACTTCATGTAGCATATACTTGTATGCGTTGGTAACAAAATAGCGTACGATGTTCGCTGGCACTACATTATTCAAGCAGTAAATTTGATTGTCCAACTCTAAATAGAAACTCTGATCATTTAGTTCCTACATCACAATGAGTTACATTGTTGAAGATTTATTTTAGATTTAACATCTTCAAATGCTCGTAAAAGTCAAAAGTTTAATTACCTTATGATAACGTAGAAAGGGAGTAAAATTTATACATATGTGGAAAGACGAATCAGTTACTGTGAGTACAGTAAAAATTATTATAGGATATAAAGAAATAAAATATTCCGTGTGGTGACAGAGTAAGAATACAGTTTACCACTCCCTATCTTGCTCGTGGATGTCGTAAAAGACGACTAAGGGATATAATATGCACATAATATCTGTGCAAGAGAAGGAAAACTCGAAATGAAACCCTATACGAACATGCCTGCGACCGGAGGTGAGGGTACCTGAAAGGGTATTCCTTCGGGCCACCCACTGACGACAAGTCACCCTGCTTCGGTGGTTGGCCCAACGATGAAGGCGACGTGGGTACGGATAAGTTATGGGCCTGCGCGCCGTCCTTTCGTCGCCCCCGACAGAATGGACCGCGTGTGCGTTTACCATAGCCCACCCATAAAAAAAAAACACCAACATGCCTGACTAGCATGGTATAATAGGTCAAATTCCCGCTCATTGTGGAGGAGGCCCGAGCCCAACAGTGGAACGTATGTGGGCTGCGATGCTGATTATGATGATAAAGAAATTGAAATGAAAAAGTATACTAATTCGTCTGATCTCTGATCAGCTGGTATCTGAAGTTAACTTGTACCCCGTTCTTAAGGACAATCTTGACAAATATCTGGATGAGTTAAATAAAAAGATAAGGGTGATGATTTTTATGTGGTAGGACTATACTGTCGATAATTGACTGTCTACAGCCGCGGCCGTCCATCCAGGATAGTACCACACTCTCAAAGATAAATCAACGATTGAGTAGTAAAAATTTTTACTGCAATTCGTTCAGTAAGTGAGAAAGCCAGTAGACCGACTTTCTGAGGGTGTTTGTATGTGCTAGGTTTTGGTGATACCTTTAGTATTATTTAGACTTATTGCACGCATTAGCACTCCCTTCAATTTTTTTACTGTAGGCAGCGGCCTAGTAAATAATGAGCGGCAGTATTACCATCAGGTTTACTTGTTTGCTACTAATAGCAAACACAAAGACTAATTCTACTAATTTTATAAATTAAGAAGTTTGTATGTATGTTTTTTATTCATTTACGCGAAAACTATTTAACGAATTTTGATGAAACTTTACGGTAATATGACTTCATCAGACTAACACGTATGTAAGTTACAGTTTTTTTTTAAGACAACACCTTGCACTAAGGAAATAATCCTTGTATTGCGGGGGACTTTACAAGCATATAATTAACCGACACAAATTACAACACAACGACAATTTGTGGATCGCACAAAGTGTTGTCCCGCGTGGGATTCGAACCCTCGACACTGGCAATGTAGGTCGCTATCTTAACCACTACGCCATCTGTACAGTTTATAAAGATTTTATGTAATTTGATCATAATATTACGATAGGTATCAAGTAAGTGCCTTTTATGTAGAAGTCTTGACTCGTCTCTGCTCATAAACGTCCTACTATTGGGCTCGAGCCTCTTCTCAATAAAAAAGCGATTGACCTAATGTACCATGTTGGTATAGATTTTATTTTAAGTTTGCCTTCTCTTGCACAGAAGTTATATGCATATTATATTCCTTTGTCGTCTTTTACGACATCCACGGGCAAGATAGGGAGTAATGAATTGTATTCCTACGTTATCACCACATGGCGGGAACCCTATATATCCCAAATTGTGAGCCATAAATACATTGATTTCTTTTTTTAATGACACATGTTATAGTTTATTAACAAACCACGGCGCCCCAAGCGGAAGCTAATATTTAATACAAAACAACTATAAAATTCGTGCGAATAACATAGTTATAAAATTAGTTTTCTTTTAACTGTAGCTATTAATTACTTTTATAATAATTACAAAGTTTTTGACAAATCGTAAAGTTTATTAAGATTTATTAGGTCAATAAAAAAAACTATAACCAAGAAACGGTATATAAAAACTTTAATAAACATACATTTTTAAAAAATATTGCACACGATAGAATCGGTATGTTTAAAAAGCATTTATATATCATTATATGTATTAAAGCTTTTTAAAGCATATCATATTTTAGTACACTGATGGCCTAATGGTTCAACTTACCACCCTAGTGTCGAGGGTTCGATTCTCATTCAGGACAATTCTTTGTATGATTAACAATTCGTTTTTCTAAGTCTTGATTAGTTTGTAAGTAAGTAGTTTGTAACAAGTTTGTAATCCCCTGCAATACAAAAATTATGTCCTTAGCATAGAATCTTATATCTTTAAATGAGCAATTCTTGTATATATATATATATATATATATATATATATTTTTTTTTTCAGGATCTCGGAAACGGCACCAACGATTTTGATGAAACTTGGCATACTAGAGGTTTAGGAGCCAAAAAGTAGATCTAGCTAGGTTTTATTTATAGAAAATGTTGTTTTGTCCGTGTTTTTAGTAAAACAATACAATGACATTAAATTTTAAAAGAGTATGAATTCAAATTTCGTTGTTAACGTCATGAGTTACGATAGCTCAGTTGGGAAGTTGTACAGTTCTGTTTTTGTTTTGTTTTGGCATTCAAACAGCATCGGATCGAATCTCGGTGTTTTTATTTTTCTCTTTTTGTAATTTTTTATATAATTTTCATTATTTATTTTTTATTAATATATATCTAAATAAATTCGAGAAAAATATTCCGAGCGAAGCTCGGTCAACCAGATATTATTGTCTTAAAAGAGATATTAATGCATTATGAAAACATTAATTTCATATTTAACACATTGAACGCCAAGAGGGTCACAATCTATACTTCTATACTAATAAATAAAGCGGAAGAGTTTGTTTATTTGAATGCGCTAATCTCAGCAATTATTGATCCGATTTGAAAGATTCTTTCAGTGTTAGATAAGCCATTTATCGAGGAAGGCCATATATCATCACACTAAGATCAATAGGAGCGGAGCAACAATGAAAAAATTTTCAGAATCGGTTTTTTTTCCTTTTGAGAGGTTCCGCTGCGTGCACTGCGTATACGGTTAGGTTTGGCAAAAATCATGTGTGAAAGAATTGTATTATTTTAAAATATTTTCACCTTCTACGTAAATAAAGTCGCAGATTAAAGTTAACATAAGTCCAAAGTAACTGTTCCACCCTGACGAAGTCGCGGGCATAAGCTAGTATTTTAATATAAAATGTCGTCCACATGTCTCCCATGGCGTTAACGTGTTAAGCTATACAAATTGAATTGACAGTTTATAATGTCAAAATAGTAGTTTTTTTCGTGCTCACACGCTTATGTGCGTGATATCTATGCCTCAAAACCCAGTTTAAAAATGTTTTATCTATTTGTTCCGGGTAATATTTAAATCGGCTGAATCGATTTATATAATATTTTACTACTAACTGCCTGTTTTTCCTCTCAGAAAACCCTATAAAATGTTGCTCGGACCAGGATTCGAACCACAGGCCATATCGTTGGAGATATTCTGGATTTAAAATGCGAGACCAAAGCGGCCGGCAACGAGGCACAGCGAAGGCGGATCACTAGTTATTAAAATAAAACTGAAACCAAATATTATAGTTTAAAATAACACTTGGCATTTAATTTAAATACATAATTCAATGCGATTATGTAACAGCAGTCATTTTGCGGGCTATTCATTGAACAAATAAATTTATAATCAACTTATTTTGTACTAGCAACCCGCCCTCACTTCGCTTCGGTTTCAGTCGTCTTACCCGCGGCGTAGTTCCCGTTTTCGTGGGAATACCGGGATAAAATATAGCCTATGCTACTCCCTGATATTATAGCTTTTCATTAGTGAAAAAATTTTTGAATACGGTTCGGTGGTTTAAGCGTGAAAGTGTAACAAACAAACAAACATCCTTACTTTCGCATTTATAACATTAGTAAGGATAATATTATTAATCATAATATTTAATATGACAGTTTTATTTCATCAATATTTACACAACAATTTGCGCATTGATTTGTGATTTATTGAATACATTAAACAACTTTTATTGATAACTAGCTTTTGCCCGCGACTTCGTCCGCGTAGACTACAGAATAAATCACCCTATGCACCATATCTTCTGTTTTTTTAACGAAATTAAATGATACGTGGCTTAGATTTTAAGATGGACCCCCAAACTACCAAAATTATGAAAATTGTATCGAAATCCATTCAGTGGTTTTTGTGTTATGCCATAACATACAGATTGAAAGACACCAAAATTCTAAAACCATTGTAAAGGGGTAAGGCTATTTTTTGAGCTTATACCAAACTTATAGTACCTCTTTATAAACTACATTAGCGGTTCTGCCCTCAGGTGCTAAGATGACCAGACTGCTAGGAGAGCTCACTCTCGAGCAAGCCACGTAAAACTGACCGTGCGAGAAGCAGTCTACCCTAAGATCAATTCCTGCTGTTTTTAGTGACTGACCCTGAGACTTATTAATCGTCATTGCGAAACAGACCTTAAGAGGGAACTGCAGCCTTTTAAACTCGAATGGGTACTCCGATGGTATAAGTGGTATCCGTGGTATATACACCGATTCACCTCGAGCACAGCCAGTAATTACAATGGCCTCTACTAAGTTTTTATGTAAGGCTTTCACACGCAACCTGGTCCCATTGCACAACTTAGGCGGATTGAGGTTTCGGAGTAACATTACTATCCGTGTGGTGACGGAGTAAGAATACAATTCACCACCCCCTATCTTACCCGTGGGTGATCGTACGAGACGACTAAGGGATATAAAACGCATATAACATCTATGCGAGAGAAGGAAAACTCGAAATAAAACCCTATACCAACACGTCTGACCAGCGTGGTATAGTAGGTCAATTACCCTTCCATTATGGAGGAGGCCCGAGCCCAACAGTGGGACGTATATGGGCTGAGATTACTGGAGCACCCACTTTGAGGATAAGTGTGTGAACCGGTAGACCAGGTGGGTTGAGTGCATTTAAGAACTCCACAGGATAGTGTATAGCATCATCCGTATGCACTACAGTGTCCACAGACTTGTACTTGTATTCTACACCTTCGAATGACTTTAACAAAGTGTCATTAATAACTGAAGCCTGATCGTTCTTAGGTGTCAAAATCGCACGTTCACACAGCCACTCCATGGATTTGTTGTGTAGGTTGTGAACATCTGGATATATTCGGGCTATTAGGTCATCAACGGTCGGTACAAGTGAGGCAAGATCTGATGGAATTGTAATCTTGCCATCAGTTTCTGGATACTCTCCATTTCCTATTTTAAGAAGAAGATCGGAGAATTGTCCAGCGCAAACATCACTCTTCAGGTGCACCCGCATATTTTTTTTAAGGTGAAGCTTTTTGATTAGGGGCCAAAGATTTGATGCTTTAATGCAAGCCTTAACTTCGTCAGCTCGAGTTCCCCTCGGCACTACCGGCAGAGTCTGACGGAAGTCCCCAGCTAACAACACGGTGACTCCACCCATCATGTCATCGTTCCCTCTAATATCTTTTAGTGTTCTGTTTAGCGCTTCAAAACCCCCCTTATGCGCCATTGTGCTCTCGTCCCAAACTATGAGTTTACAATCACGCAGCACTTGGGCCGCATTACTCTGTTTTGAGATATTGCACAGTGGAGTTTCCACATGGATAAGGTTTAGTGACAGCTTGAAAGTAGCGTGAGCTGTCTTGCCTCCCTCCAACAGTGTTGCTGCGATTCCTGACGATGCGACAGCTAAGGCAATGCTACGATTACTCCTAACTTTTGCCAATAGCAAATTGATAAGGAATGTTCTACCAGTGCCACCAGGAGCATCCAGGAAAAAATTTGCCCTATTCCTTTTTCAATATTGCCAAGGATCTTCTGATAAACGTAAAGCTGTTCATCCGTCAGTAACTCCTCATTGCATGACACGACCTCTCCTAGGGCGCATAGATCATAATTGGTCTCCCTCAGATATTCTCTATTGTCCAAAGTTGCTGCAGATCTTTTTGGCTGAGGTAATCCGTACTGTGCCAAGTTTTGTCCTGCTTGAGCTAATACTGCATCCTCAATCAAAATCAAACCTTTCATGAATGGGGAAGCTTAAGATCCTCCAAACTGCTTCGGAACTGCTTATGTACCGGTCGCTTTCGTAGATTTTTACCTCATCTTTCTCATTCTCTAGAGTAAAGGCCGCTTGATCACTGCCCTTGTTCACGTACTTACAAATATATTTGATAGATTTAACAGAATTGCAGTACTCCACATTAATATGAGCATTGAAAGTACGTGACAGGACAGGATTGTAAAGCACCACTCAGCGGTTGTCCAACTCTATTTCATTAATTTTTATTGTGTTACCACCGTCAGCTGGAGACCTCCTCCTATATTGCGGATATCCATCGTCTCCTGTCTGGGTGTCCTTGAGAAACGGTCGAGGGTACCTCTTACTGCAACTGCCATCTTTCATGCAGGGCGAGTTGTAATTTAAACTTCCGCAAGGACCATGTATCATACTGGCCTTCACAATATCGTAGAGGAGTGGGTCTTGCTCAGGGTCAGGTATTTCTGCACTAATAACATTGTCGATCTTATCTGGGGTGATACGCTGCTCTAGCCATAGCAAGATGTGAATGTGAGGAAGACCCCGTTTTTGCCATTCTACCGAGTATATAAAGCAACGCATCCCCCCAAATAGATTGCCTTTGGTAAGAAGAGCCATCATCTTTTTCACCTTTAGGTGGAATACCCTAGCTATAATATCGTGGCGATCGTGTGACTTTTGGGCAGGTAAAAGTATATCTGTGATGTCTTTCCATCGGGGGTTACACGTAAATGTGATAAAAAGATCAGGACGACCGTACTGACGCACGTATGTCATAGCGTCTTGTGTACGCTCGTGCATATAGCGTGGTCCCCCGGTAAAAGATGACGGGAGCACCACCTTCTGACCTAGCTGCTGAACATCAACATCCTGCCTTCCTATGGCATCCCGCAAGTGTATATAACTGTCAGCCCTCAGCTGCGCCTGGTTGTTCCTGATATAGGTCAACCTTTCCGTCTCTATTTTGGCGTACATGTCCACTAAAAACTGACTAAAAAGGGAACGGAAATACACCAAGTGATTATCTTCTCCTTGTCTAATCATTATACGAAAAGAATAGAACCTTGCAGCTGAAATTGTATTTTTAAGTATTAATTTGGTCTCAGGATCACGCTGAGGTAAAGAAATGGAGTACCCATCCTCGCCACGGCAAAACAAAAGCGGATACTGCAGGGCGTCATACGAACGGTGAATCTCGCTAATGCGCTGCAATGAATTATCGTGGCTCTCAAGGATAATGTCTCGTTTCTCAAATTGCTGACCAACTATTACTAATGCCACCTCATTTGACGTAGGAGCATTAAAACGACCCCTGTGACTCTCCGGCGGTTTCTTCTCAGCATTAATGACTATGGTTTAGACGTTTCAGGCACCTTGTCCAGGGCGATCTTCAAGTCTCTTACATAAGTATTAAACGTATCTAGCATTCTCTGCAGTTGCTTGACTAAGCCGGGTTTTACTTCGGGAAAGATACTGCACCTCAATTGTACTTCCCTGTCATCTTCGCCAACAAAATATATTTGTAAAAATTGTGGTTCCTTTTGAGGAGCTGGCAGCAAGCTTCCCACCAAATGGTATACCTGGCCCTGAACTTTAAAAGTTGGCATAAAACCGTCTTTTATTATCTGTTTCGCTCCGAAAGAAGTCATTTGAAAACAACTATTATATTTACGAATACGGTTCATGAAATGGTCGTGTTCTGGATGTATATCCATTATCAAACTGTAGAGAGGCTCAGGTAGCTGTTCATAAGGCGGGAGCTGCACCTTACCAGCACTGCAGCACATGCCGGGTGGCTCCTCCTTCCACTTGAGAGCATTACACCAATGGCACTTGTTGTTCATGGCACCCAAGGATACAGTACTGTCCGTCTCATACTCTATATCAAGATCATAGGCCATGCCGGAGTGAGCCTTGGTTTTCCAGGAGCGTCCTTTCCTTTGTACTCGTCTTCCAGGATTATTTTGCTCATAAAGAGACTGTGCCGCCCTGTGTACCTCAGGGTGAGTTTTCTGGTATCTGGCCACGGCAGCACGGTGAACTGCTGGGTTTGTTTGCGCATATTTTTTTGAAGCGTTTTGAATTTGTTTTTTCCGAGTAGCGTCGGTGCATCTGGCACGACGTTTCTTGGAGCATTTAGTAGGAAAGATAAGAGATTGATACTGAGATACGTCATGATCTGGTTCTAATATGGGCGGTGAATTAGTAGGCACTTCATTTCTTCTCGTAGTAATCTTCTTTGCAACGACGGGGAGAAGTGAAGAAGGGGAGGCGGTCTCGGCCATTGTCGCAGTCACTTCACTACGGACGTAAACATCGAAATGGCCACGTGACAGATCATGTGTAAAGCGTAGTCGTCCCACAGGGTTACCTGTAGTACCAAAACTCATATACAGTTCACCGTTTCGGTAAACTTCAAAGACCCATGGAAAGAGTTGCCCTGCCGCTTCCAGCTCACATAAACTACCATAAGTAAAATGGCGTGACATGTCAATGCGGTATTCAGCGGTACTGAAGTAATTGTCCCCGTTACTGTCATGTGACATAATGGCAAACGATTCCCAGTTGTCCACCACATAGTCTACGATTTGCTCGCGCACCTCCCTGGCCATCACCTGTGTATCATACAATATATAGGAGATGGCCCGAAACAGACAGGCTCCGTCTCCAATTATAGGAACTACGGTGTGAGGGATCATAGCCCCATCAATTTGCAATGTTTCAACAGTCATTGTGATAGATAATAAACAAAATCTACTCAAATAACTAACAAAAACTATGTACTTAAGTTATGCACTTACAAATTTAAGCTAATTAAATAGTATTATAAACAAAATGAAAGTAAAAAAAATCAAAAAATATATTGTAAAATGATTAGAAAAGAAAAGCAATTGGAAAATTTTTTTTTTAAAGATTAACATAGAACTTTGTAAAAAATAAGAATACTTTGAAAATTAATTTGAAAAAAAAAATAAATATATAGTATTATAAAGTTAATGAAAGAAAAAAAAAATAGAAAAATATTCGAAAATGATTAAGAAAAAACAATTTGAAAAAGAATAGTTTTTTTTTTAAATATTAGCAAAACAATTTGCAAAAGATAAGAATATTTTGAAAAGCAAAGTTATGCACTAAGGAATCAAGGCAATTAAAATAGTAGTATCATAAACTTAATAAAAGTAAAAAAAAATGGGAAACAATATTTGGAAATGATTAGAAAAGCAATTTGGAAAAGAATAGATTTTTTTGGAAAAGATTAGCAAAACAATTTTTAAAAGATAAGAAAGAATATTTTGAAAAGCAAAGAATTGTGCTGAAAAGCACAGTTTTTAAAAGATAGTGTTGCACTGAAAAGTACAGTTTACTTGTATGGTATAATCTATCGCAGCGTTTGCGCTGGACGTGTTATTAAGACCAAGGTTGCAATTATAATGTGTGGGGCCGTGCTTTTTTTTTTTTTTTTTGTGTGACTTGGTTGTTAGCCTCCGATGGCTGTGACAACTTTACCAGGACTGGTGGGTGAGCGCTGAGGGCTCTCAACCCGCTTGGGGCCGTGCCGCCTCGCGCTGCTTATATACCCTCCGAGCTCCGGGGAGATTGGCGTGCGCGACTTTTTCATTATTGCTGAAGCTACTTAAGGAAACCACGAAAAAATAATAAATATCCGAATATTAGTTTTAATATACGGTGAAAAAACTTGTTCAAATACGAATAAAATGCAAAATTGTGTTTTTCGCATATATAATTATTATTATAGTCAAACATTTCGTTGAAGTCAAACACTTTCATCGACTAATACGATAATTTTGTTTAACAATAGCATCAACCTTGTGTGATAGATACGTATTCAATCGTTTTTTTTTTAGTGTAGGCACCTGCCAAAAGTAACGAAAGCAAAACTTAGTTTTATGACTTAAAAGCAACGATTTTCCTCCTATTTCGAGGTGATTTCGAAAAATCAAAAAAAAAATCGAAAAAAAAAAAAAAAAAACTAAAGCCTGATCAAAATTACCTACTTACATGTCAAGTATTTAATAATTAAAGTAACGGTGATAGGCAACTTCAAAGCGAAAATATAAATCCATTTTATTACCGTTCCCTTGGGAATTTCGAAAAATCCCGTCTTATTCCTTGCCTACTTCATAATGGGGAAATAATTTTATACACTTATTATACTTAACAATAGCTACGAAAGAAAAAACAAACAATATAACTTTTAAGCAAGGATTTTCATCATATTCCGAGGGATTTTCAAAAAACCCTAAAAATGGTTTTTAGTTATCGTAATAACCTTCTTTTAAGCTGAATTTCAAGTCTCTAATAAATAAAGTTACGGAAATAGGGCAACTTTAAAGCGAAAATATAAGTAAATCTTTTTTTATTCCCGTTCCTGTGGGAATTTCGAAATATCCTGAAAATTATTTTTTGTTTTCATAATCACCTACTTAAATGCCAAATTTTAAGTTTCTAATACATATGGTTACGGAGATAGGGTAAATTTAAAGCGACAAAATATAAATAAATCCTTTTTATTCCTGTTCCCGAGGGAATTTCGAAAAATCCTAAAAACGGTTTTTAGTGATTGCAATCACATATTTATATGCCAAATTTCAAGTCTCTAATAAATATAATAACGGAGATAGGGCAACTTTTATAGCGAAAATATAAATCCTTATTATTCCCGTTCCCGTGGGAATTTCGAAAAATCCCGTCTTATTCCTTGCCTACATCATAAAGACAATATCTGTGCAAAATTTCAGCTTCCTAGGTCCAAGGGTTTGGGCTGGGCGTTGATGAGTCAGTCAGGACTTTGAATTTTATATATTAAGATGTACGGATTGGTATTAAGATTTATTTCGAGTTTTAACTCTCTTGCTTAGGTGTAATGCGTATTTTTTTTGTGTGTGGGCATTGGTCAGCTCGCTCGCTGCCCGGCTCCGTCCGGGGCGACAGAAAGGCGCCGCGCGGCCCCATGACCCACCCATGGCACGTTGCCTTCGTCGTTGGGCCGACCACCGGTGCAGAGTTCCTGGTCTTCAGTGGTCGGCCCGACGGAATACCCTAGTCGCGGGGTACCCTCCCCTCACGACGAATCCTCTCAGGAACGACGGTGGCCCTCGCGCGATCAGCCTCAAATGTTATGCGCATGCGCCATCATTGTCATTTTCTACGACAGCCATGGGCAAGATAAAGGATGGTGTTGTATTATTACTCTTTCATACGTAGAACCCTATTCGAAATAAAAAACCATTTGAGATTATTGTTAGCATATTGTCTGCTGGCGCTAGAAGGAATAATACTAGCCTAAATATTGAAACTGTACTGTACAATAATGAAACTATACTATTTATTGTATATACAAAATAGATGGTAATAATTTCGGTTGTGTTTTGCCTTTCTGTCTAAAGAATTAATTTGAATTTATGAAAAATGTATTTCTCATATAAACTCTTGTAAGTGCTCACAACAACAGCAATAGTATTCTATTAGTCAAGTCCCTTCACTTGATACACGTATTGAGGATGTTCTGAAAAATAATGTTAATCGATATTTGATGTTTATGATAGTGTACAGATTCTACTAGTCAAGCCCTTTCATTTGATGGGTGGGTTGGTCAGGGATTAGTCTGCCGTCCATAGAGCCGATCATGTGAAGGCGACGCCCCAGCAACACTGTCGTTTATTGCTGGGGCGTCGATGTCGTATCCGAAAGGGTAACCCGCCGGGCTGGCCATCGAGCTCTAGGAATCGACACCAGCGGTCACCCCATGTTGATGAGGAGGAAATGAATACCCACATTGAGAGAGTTGTGGAAAGATATGTAATTCGCCATTTTGTTGTGGCGGACTTTTCATCAAACTTAGTAAAACACACCTGAATAACATTTCAAACAAAAAAAAATTATTAAACTCATATTCGATTTATCCGTTTCGATGCTATGATGCCACAGACCGACTTACACATAGAAACGTTAAACTTTAAAGTTTTTGCGTCGTGGGTTTAGTATTAGACGTTATTATAGGTACACTTATGACTAAGGTTACATATTAAGTGATTTAAGTGCTTACATGCGATCCAGAATACACTTTCAATGCAATTTGTCCCATCTTGCTTTTCTACAAAAGTGGTGGTTTTGTAGGTGATATACATCCTATTAATATATACTCTCTTTATATTGATGAAAGAATATTATAATTCACACCGGGTATCATAAAAGAATTTTTTCGTATGATGACAAAGTAAGAATAGAATTCACCACTCTCTTTCTATCTTGCTCGGTGTCATAACAACGACTAAGGGATATATTATGCGAGGCCGCGGGTGACGTGACCGGGGAATTTGTCCGTCACCCGCCTAGAGGCCGTCCGGGTGAGAAAAGACCGACGTCCTCCCCAAGGGGGGGACGTCGGTCGTTGGGAGGGTACCCCACAAGGGGGTATTACATCGGGCCGACCACTGACGACAAGTAACCTTGCTCCGGTGGTCGGTCCAACGACGAAGGCGACGTGGTATTCGGGTGGGTTGCGGGTGTGCGTGCTGACGCCCCTCTGTCTGTGCAAGAGCAGACAAACTCGAATTAAAACCCTATACCAACATGTCTCACCAGCATGGTATATTAGGTCAATTTGCTTCCTATTGGGGTGGACACTCGAACCCAGCAGTAGGACATGTATGAGATGAGACGAGACAAATCATAAAGATGACTTAGGGATATAACACCTGTGCGAGAGAAGTAAAACCATGGAGCGTATACAAAGAGGAGACGGCTTAAGCAACTGTGCACCGTGACTCAACCAGGTCCTGACGTCATCACGTCAACATCAGGTAGTGGGCGTGGCTTTGTACTTCGTGAGTAAAACTCTAAATGAAACCCTATACCAACCCGTCTGATCGGTGGTATAGTAAAGCAATTTACCTTCTATTATGAAGGTAGTTCGAGGCCAGAAGTAGGACATATATAAGCTGAATTGCCGCATTTGATCCAACTCGACTAAGCAGCGCTTGAGAAACTTAAGAGGATCTTCTCGTCCAATATTCCGCAGTATCTGAAAACAAACGTTTATAATCAGTGTGTATTACCAGCGATGATATACGGCACTGAAACGTTGTCCCTAAATGTAAGCGTTATAAAAAAGCTCAAAGTTGCTCAACGTGCTATGAAGAGGGCTATGCTCGGTATTTTTCTACGTGATAAAATCTGGAATATGGAAATCTGTAAAAGAACGGGTGTAATAGATATAGCCCGCAGAATTAGCACGCTGAAATAGCAATGGGCAGGCCACATCGCTCGTCGAATTCAAAACCGTTGGGGAAGAAAGGTTCTCGAGTGGCGACCACGAACCGGCCAACGCAGAGTAGGACAACCTTCTACTAGGTGGACTGACAACATCTTAAAAGTCGAAGGGAACCGTTAGATGCAAGTGGCGCAGGACCGTTCCGAGTGGCATTCTTTTGAGGAAGCCTATATCCAGCAATGGACGTCTATAGACTGATGTATGGATGGGTGGAAGCTAATTTGATGACGATATATTTATAAAAATAAACAAAAAACAAATTAATTATGACGAAAAAAGTACCCTTAAATATATTTAAGCTCTTCCTTTTAAAAAATAATACTTACTTATCCTTAAGAGACTGATATTAAGATTTAATCTTTCACTTTTAACATTAAATCCTAATACAATGAATAAGATATGAACATAATAATGTTTTAGGCCAAGTAATTTTTTGAGTTTTCTTTCAGCATTTATATAAATATTAATTACAGTAATAAAGTGGGGTTTTAATACTTGAATTACGTGAGTTATCTCGAACTTTAGACAACGTTTATCTCAATGAAATTTTGGCTGCAACGTAACATTTTATTTCTTATATAATATAACATTTTTAGTCCAATCCACATATTTTAGTCTTTTTGAAAATGAAATATGAAATGATTTTGATGGCATTATATCCTTATCTTTATACATAAACTTCTTGTGTACGTGTGTATGTCACTGAACTCCTCCTAAACGGCTGGACGTTAATAGTTAATGAAATATTTTGTGCGTGTCCAAGGAGATTTGAAAATGGTTTAGATTCACAATTGGACATACTTGTTGTATAGATTTTCCCATTGTAATAGTTAAAAATAGTAGAGAATCATTTTTTTATTGTAAATCTAAGCCGCCACTTGAAAGTGAATCATTATCTTGGCTCATATACATCCCACTGCTGGGCTTGAGCCTCCTATATAATAGCAGGGATATTGACCTATTATACCACACTGATCAAAAGGGTTGGTGTAGGGTTTTATTTCCAGTTTTCTTTCTCTTGCTTAGACGTTATTTATTTATTTTTGGAAGACCAACAGCACAACAATAATATTAAAATATTTGTTATACATCAGACCGCTAATTACAGGTCTCCGCTAATATGATACGTTTTAAACAAACAGACTGTAGACACTATAAATTGTTAGTCCAATTATGTAGGTTACATACAAACATAGTTCTTAAAAAATTCCTGGCTTAGCAATCTTCTCACTGTTACTTCGCTTGTGTTAAATACGTCAACGTCGTGCACTTTGCGTTAAGTGTCCTTCCTGCTCGCCACAAAAAACTATTTTGTCTGTAGTTAGTAGGTACTACGGTTAAACTTAATGGAGTATGATGCCGTGTTGATTTGACTGGAGTATTAAAATTTATTTTAGAGAGAAGCTCGGGACTTTCAACATTGTTACGGATGATTTTTAAAATATAAGTAACATCTGAGATTTCGCGTCTATTAGACAGTGGAAGAATGTGAAATTTAGCACATAGTTGTAAGTATTCGACAGATCTAAACGTTATATTAGCGCGGTAGCATAAATATTTAATAAACCGCTTTTGAATACTCTCAATCCTGGTAATGTATTTATCATATCTAGGATTCCATATTTGTGAACCGTATTCCAGTATGCTCCTGACAAACGTACAATAAAGTATTTTAAGTGTTTTAATCTCCCTGAAACAAGTCGAAATTCTCATCACAAATCCTAAGGATTTCATGGCTTTCTTAACAATCTCATCTACCTGATCATTGAAAAGTAATTTTGAGTCATAAATAACACCGAGATCACGAATCTTATTATATCTACTAATGCTATGCCCACATAAAGTATAGTTTGATAGAATAACATGTTTCTTTCTAGAGTAAGTGACAACAGAGCATTTAAATGGGTTGAGTTCTAAATTGTTTCTATGACAATAGTCCTCAAGTCGCAAATTGTTCATGCAGGAACATAAATAAAATTGGTAGATTGTAATAATTAAAATTGATATATTATAAATAATTTACATTGATAGAATAGCGTGTCGTATGAAGTGAGAGCTGTTATGAGTGGGTGGTATTTTTTTGTGTGTGTGTGTACAGCTGTTGGCTGCAGATGGCCCTGACAGCTTGACGCGGACGATGGGTGAGCACTAAGGGTTCTCAACCCGGGTAGAGTGGGTGGTTCGTGCTGGTCCGGTTAAATACGGCTTTCCGCCGCCCCCGCTTCCCCTCTTAGCTATAGGTGGCGCCAACACAAATTATATACTTCAGTCGCCTTTTGTGACATCCACATAGGGAGTAGTAAATTGTATCTTATTCCGTCACCACACAGATATAATAGTCAGTATATGCACGAATGCATGCATATACAAACTATTGAATAATAGTTAGTAATATGCCTCCGAGTTTTCTTGCCGGATATTTCTCAGCATTTCCTGTATCCGATCCGGTGGTAGCATGTTAGATTTATTAGATTTAAACTAATAAATATTCATAATAAAATAATTAGTATAAATTTAATTATTAATAATAGGCGACCATAAAGGCGAAATATTTTCTTTTTGTACTGGCATTGATTAATCAAAAATGTAAATCAAAAATTAATATTGTAGCGAGTATATATAAATTGTTGTAGTAACGATGACTCGTTAGACGTGAGACACCTTAGTTCTCCCGTGGCCACGAACGCTGAAAATGATTTAATGCCCTGGGAAACAAAAATCTACTGCACTTACCTCCGCTTAAACGCTCCGCAGGCGGCGAGCAGAGAGGGGGAGATGCCGATATGCGTATCTCCTCCCACCGCCTTGAAAGACGTCAGAACGTGGCCAGACGGCCTTGCGTAGGGGTGTCGGGGATCGAACGTCAATAGACGACCTCTACAGCGCTCCGTAAAAGCACGGAAGGGACCGCTGTTGGTTGTAGTGGGTATTCCGATAGCACAATGATTGGCATGTCCCACACACCCCCTCGCCTATCACTGGCGGGGGACAGTGTGTAAATTCATTCCCACAGTGTTAACAAAAAAAAACAAAAATCATCATTTGCCTGCCCTTATCCCACGCTAAGTGGGGTCGGCACAACATGTTCTCACCTTCCATATCCTCCTATCAGCCGTCATATCTGCACTTATTGCTTTCACACGCATATCCTCATTCACACAATCCATCCATCTCTTTTTGGGTCTCCCACGCTTCTTACGTTCATCCATATTCATATCGATAACCCGCCTCGTCACATGTCTTTCATCCTTCCTCATCACATGTCCATACCAAGACACAACAAAAAAAACAAAAATGATATTTTTTTTATTGCAATTGGTGGCCAACGAGCAAACAGTATATCTGATGTAAGTGTTGCTGCCACTCATTGACCTTTGCAAGACCGCAGCCTACCGCGAAGCATCACTAAAACCCATCACATGCATACACCCTTAGAAAGTCGAGCTTGTTGTATGTTTTACTAATGTAAATAAAATCCTAAAAAGAAGACTAAAATCCTATTATTATTATAATTTAATGTAAATCAGTTCAGACATTTATAATTAATATAGATTAACATTAAAGTTGTCTAAATTCCCATCAAACTGATAGGAGCATAATTAGTGAAAATAATTATTAGGAAGGCAAACATTATTAATCCCTCCGAGGATAAATTCTAAATAAGGACCAATTTGTTAGCTTTTATACGTTAATAATGTTATTAAACCCTTGGATAAACAAGAAATGCTTCAATATTTAATGATCATCCTCTTAATTAAGCAACGTTATAAATTTTCTTTTCATCGTTCAGTTCAAAACCTCCTCTGGGTGCCGTTTTTTGAAAAACAAAAATCCTATTTAAATTAGAATAACAGAAGCAAACGCACTGCTTCTGTTTAAATTTATTTCACTAATTCTACTGTAAAGCACATATTTTTATATGCATATAAGTTTGGAGGGATTAAACCCAAATAATATTTTCAGTAGTAACGTAAAACTTTTCTCAAATATTCATTATAATTTCAAAAAATAATAATGCAGTACCAGGGGGTCAAGTGAGTCGAAGGTATAGTATTGGATCAATAGAAAGATGGAAGGGTGATGGAATTTTGGGCTTCACTCTCTCACTCGTGGAACGAAATGCAGTAGAAAATTATTACTATTCAAACGTGAATTTTATGCGAAAATATGATACTATTTTAGATGAACCAGTCCATTTATGGCTGCAAATAAAAAAAAAACTATCAGCTGTAATATAATTTAATGAGATGAGAATAAAAAAATAGGTCGAAAGTTTTGATTCAAACTCGAGACATGCTTGATTTCATTTTTATTATGGACTAGCGGGTTGCCCTCGCTTCGCTTCTGTTTCCATCGCCTTATCAGCATAGTTCTCATTCCCGTGGGCATACCGGGATAATATATCCAAGTAGCCCAAGTTGCTGCATGCATTATCAAAATCGGTCCAATCGTTTCGAGGATTACCTCACACAAACCGACAGACAGACAAAAAAAATTTTAAACTGGTGTTTAGGCATAGGTGTCGTGCAAATATGGCTGCAGGTGCTTACTGGACATGGTGTCATCGGTAAGTATCTGCACAAAATTGGAAGAGAAGAGGCCCCAGGATGTCATGAGTGTGGCGCGGCAATTGACGATGCGCGCCACACTCGATGCTGGAAGTATGCCCCGCCTGGGGGCCTCAGCGCCACATCCTGTCAACGGATATGGGAACAACAGACCTGTCGTTGCCGACCATCATCTCCAAGATGCTCGGCAGCGACAGCTGTTGGTCGTCGATAGCCTCCTTTTGTGAGGCTGTCATGACAAGGAAGGAGGCCGCGGAGCGGGCACGCGAGGCGCTTGCGTCCGCTGACTCGCTCCACCGGCGACGACCAGGGAGGAGACGCCGCTATGCGCTCCTCCACCCACCGCTCTGAATGATGACAGGATGTAACCAGACGGCCAAGCGTTGCGGTGTCGGGGATAGAATGTTATCAGACGATCTTTCCGGCACCCCGTAAAAGATTAAAAAGCGGGATTCAAGATTCACTTAACTTTACTGTGTGGTGACGGAGTAAGAATACAATTCACCACAACACTATCCCCCCGTGGGTGTCTAAAAGGCGACTAATAAATATTATATACAAATAACATCGACGTAAGAGATGGAAAATTCAAAATGACACCCTTTGCCAACATATTTGACCAGCGTGGAGCGTACGAACGAACGTACATGTCGGTTGAACTCCTTGCCACAATGGAGGAAGTATGAATCCAACAGTGGGTCGTATATGGGCTGAGGTAATGATGATCGGATTTACCACTGGATCAAAAAGACTAAATGTGTTTAATAAATTAAAGGTATTTTTTTTTTTTTTTGGGTGGGTCGCGGTCGGCGCGCCTCCGCACCACTCCGTCCGGGGCGACAGAGGAGCTTAAGCACGCAACTCCCGCAACCCACCCGAAAACCACCTCGCCTTCGTCATTGGGCCGACCACCGGAGCAGGTTTACTTGTCGTCAGTGGTCGGCCCGACGGAATACCCCCTACGCGGGGTACCCTCCCATCGACCGACGTCCCCCCCTCGGGGAGGACGTCGGTCTTTCCTCACGCGGTCGGCCTCTCGGCGGGTGACGGACTAATCCCCGGTCACGTCACCCGCGGCCTCGGAATAAATTAAAGGTATGGTGATTAATTTGCACAGATTGAACCATTACAATTACGCAATAATGTAACTAGCGTTTAGTAAAAATAATCTGTTCACTAAACTTATATAAAATATTAGCAAATAGCAATATTTATAGAATGTAGAGATTATGCTGAAGTAGAGTAGGTAGGAGTATAATAGCGATTTACATGAATTTCTATCTTATGCCAAAATTTTCATAGGAATCATGATTTGTTGTTTGTACCTAGCTAATTAGTGGTATTGAATTACTGACAGACTTTTTTTTTTTATTGCAAACGGTGGCAAACGAGATGACAGTACACCTGATGGTGAGTGTTGCTGCCGCTCATGGACCGACCATGGACAAGGCCGCTGCCTACCGCGAAGAAAGCGAAAGGAGTGTGAATGCGTGCATTGAGGCTCGGTGATACCAAGGACACCACCAAAACCCTCCACACGTAATCACCCTCAGAAAGTTGGGCTTCCGGCTCTCTCGCTCACCGAACGAAGCACAGTAACAAATTGCTACTACTCAGACGTCGATTTTCTGCGAGAGCATGGTACTACCCTGGACGGACCGGCCCGCGGCTGTAGACAGATAACTGTCGACAGTGTGGTCCTACCACTCCTGAATGAATATGAATAAGCTACTCAAATGTAGAAGTAGAATATAATACTATAAGTTATGAATCAAATTGTTCAAGACTTGGTTATGTTCAGATTGTTAGGCTAACGATGTATTCGGCTGAAAAACTTTGTATCAATGGACACGAAAAAATAATATGAAAAAAAAAATGGTATAGTGGAACGTCGCCCTCAGCAACGCCTCAAGCTAAGATGCGTAGGTACACTATAGGGACCGAACCACCTATACTTAAATGTTTTCAATTGAGAATTCTCTGCGCTCACCGCTAGTCTGCGTAATGGTGTAATAGTCATCTGAGGCTAACACCACTAGACCAGATAAAAAATCGGCTAAGTGCGAGTCAGAGTGGCGCACGAAGGGTTCCGTACTTACCCATTATCTATAAAAATCGCGTTTGTTGTATGAGAGCCCTCCTTAAATATTTATTTTTAGTATTTGTTATTATAGTGATAACAGAAATACATAATTTGTAAAATTTCAACTTTCTAGCTATGGCGGTTCTTGAAATACAGCCAGACGGACAAACGGGCGGACAGACAGTCTTAGTAATTGGGTCCCGTTTTTACCCTTTGGGTACGGCACCCTAAAAAGAGGAAAGTAGTTAGGCCGATATATGGACAGAATACAAAATGTAGCTAAGATATACAGGGTGTATCAGGTTATGGGGCAACTGTTCGAGTATGTTGTAGTATACCGGCCATAGATCGTAATTAAAATGTATATTACACAAAAACAATATAACATAAAAGTTATAGTGATTTCAAAAATGTGTGTCAAACAGTCTACGCCTTAAATGTTACGTATTATGTAGGCATAGATAGACAGGATACATGTAGGCTTGTAAAGCTTCGACAGTATAATTTCATTCATACATACCTAGAATTGCGCAAACGCTTCAATGGTGCCGTAGGTACAAACGTGACTCGACGACGGTAATCGGGCGATCAGCTGATTTAAAGCGAAGTTCGTTTTGCTTATTCGAACGTAATCATTGATTTTTTCAATTTCTATTGAACATTTAACAAAGTACGAATATGATGCAGATTAAGTATCACTGACTTTATACATTTCAATCAGATTTAAACAAAAAAACAATGACAAAATTGAAAATTTTACATGTCTCTAATTCCTTAACGAATCAATATTTTTCCTTCAAAATTTTTTTATGGGTTCCTACCACCATTGCCTACCTCCCGTTTGACTAGTTGCCCCATAACCTGATACACCGTGTATATTCAAAATCTCTACTATATTAATTACCATTTATTTATATGTGATTTTATCCAAAAATTTCAAGTTACTCTACAACCAATAAATAACTATGCCGAAAAAACGATTCACTCCGGTACAAGACAATTAATCCCCACCCATCTGTAATCCTAAAGCCGCGTTCACATTATTCTGTTAAAAAAAAAGCGCACCATTCGGCGGCGGTCGCAATAAATGGAATTTATTATCAGACCTGCCTGTATTTTTATGCGATCACTGGGAAGATTTGTCGTCATCCCGTGATTTCCCTTGGGAACATTCGTGTTTAGCGATATTGTGTATGCGACTCTATATTTTGATCGATCGATTGATAATTTATGTATATTTTACACAACCACATTACTTAAATCATTCATCATCATCATTTCAACTCGCATATGTCCCATTGTCGGGACCGATCCTCCTCCACAATAGGTGGGAAATTGACCTATTCTACTATAACCACACTGGTCAGACGTGTTGGCATAAGGTTTTGTTTAGAGTTTTCTTCTCATAGATGCTACATATATGTATATTTTATCCCTCAATCGTCTTTTACGACACCCAAGGGCAAAAGAGGGTGTGGTGAATTGTATTATTATTCCATCACCATACGGATAATTACTAAAATTAAAAATGATAGTAAATAATTTTTACCAAAAAACGGACTTCAACTGGACTAAATAGAAGTGAAACCATACGGCAAGTATCAGCTTTCAAATAAAAAAGAATCATCAAAATCAGTTCACCCTGTCAAAAGTTCTGAGGTAAAAACCATAAAGGGAGTCGTTGGCAGATATGAAACATCGAAATTATTTTATACTAGTATAACCTATATGCATAAAAGAACAGATTACGACAGGAACTAATATGCCAATAAAGTATTAATAAAATATTACGTTTTTTGCCAGAAAATTATGATTTTGTTCAATAAATATTTATATTCATTAATATATAATAGAGGTAGGTATCTGTTTATGTTAACAATTTTTTTTGAGCTTTGTAGATGGCGTTGTACTAAATTCTAAAACAGGTTATGGTTTCGTTACACAAATAAATGTACATACCCAAGCGTGGCGTTAACGCTACGCCAATGCCCTCACCCACGCCTATTGATGTTTGAAATCAATACATTCAAATTAGAACCTCCTCCTTATTTGAAGTCCGTTAAACAACTACGATACAAATTAAGTACGGTACACAATAATTTACTTATTTATTACATTCCTGTGAATAGTCACAGCACATTATCAATCTTTTTCCCAATTCCTAAATCTGTGCCCGGCTACTCACTCGATCAGCACTTTATTTGAGAAAATGCTTATACTGTTTATCTTACTTACTTTACAAATTCTAATATCAACAGAATGTAGGATATTAAATATATTATACTCTTTTTATTTCAGTGGAAGCTTTTAGAATTATCGGTATTTTATCAATAGAATGACAGATTGTGGGTCTTATGGAATGTAATCTTTTAGTATACTTAATAATAAATTCTTATGTGTTTTTATTAGCTTTGCAAAATAGTGATATTAAATATTTTTTCATAGTGGATTTTTTAAAAATGAAATTTATACAATTCACGAATAACTAGTATAAACTTATTGTATAATCGCTTGCCTGCCCAATTGGCAAAGTGGTCTAGGTAGTATAGCATTTATAGGGAGAGCACACCATCCTGCCACCACTGCGATAGCGACGAGGACACGGCGCGGCACACACTCGAAGTTGGTGCTGCGTGGGCTGGGCAGCAGCGTGAACTCATCGCAATCATCGGTGCTGACCTGACACTGCTGACCATCGCTAGGGTGATGCTCGCCAGCGTTAGGAACTGGGACCCTGTCGCCGCCTTCTGCATGGCTGTCATCTCGCGGAAGGAGACAACGGACTCGGCGTCCCGGGAAGGGGACGTCGATGTGAGAGAGTACTCCCTCGGGGTATTCCGTCAGACCGACCACTGAAGTCAACCACCACTGAACTTTGTTACGGTGGTCGGCCCAATGACGAAGGCGACGTGCTACATGGGTGGGTTACGGGGCCGCGCGCCGCCTCTCTGTCGCCCCGGACGGAGCCGGGCGCTGCACGTGTGCGGCGGTGTGCGGTGGTGTGGCCGTGGCCTACACCAAAAAAAAAAGAAGGTAGTGAATTTATGAGCATTATCGCACATTCGTTCCTTAAGTTAGTTCTTTTTGCAATTCATAAAGATTTTCTAATTTAATCATATGATATTCATCTTCTGTTTGCTGACGGATTAAGAGCACAATTCACCACTCTGTCTCTTGCCTTCTTGCCTCTATGTAAAAGATAACTAAGCAAATAATATTATAATATGCATATAACATTTGTGCAAGAGAAGGAAAACTCGAAATAAAATCTTATTCCAACTCATATGACCAGCGTGATATTGATGGTTAATTTCTCCTTTATGGTGGAGAAGACTTGAGCTCAGCAAAGAGATGTGATATGAGCTGATATGATATTGTTTTTTATCTATTGGTGATAAACTAATAAACAGTACATCTGATGGTAAATGATATTGTTGCTGATGGCCGCTGCCCTTTTTATCATCATCCTGCGCTCTTGTCCTAATTACTTGGGGTCAACTCAATATGTACTTTTCTTTCATATGTAGTGTCTTCGCAGTTATGACGTCGACGATGATGGGATCAGTAAGGAAGGTGGAGAGGGTGCTCAGTGGTACTACACCTCCACCGCTAATACTCACCGATCAATCCCCGAAGCGAATAGCAATACCATATTGTATTTGTATAACGAGCGAATCAATGTTTCTTTCTATGTTCCATATCGAACACAAAGTTTTGGCAATAATTTTATGACCGACCGCTTGCCTGACATCAACCCTTCATGGCAATGAAATGATTGAACTGACGATATCAGATAGAATTCACCCAGGTCTATGAAAACTCTTAATCGTTATTTACGAAACCTACGAAAAGTTTATTAGTGTGCTTAGCCGTTACCACACAGCCTGTAATTATACTTTAAAATATATTTTTGTTTATTTTAACAGATATCCAACAAATAATTATCACTCAATAACATCTTTGCATTCTAAATGTGATTCGAATTTAATGTAATTCATTTTTTATTATTTTCAAAGTCACTTTATTTCTCTTGTCTCGTCATTTGCATTCACATGAAAAAAAAATCCTTTTAGCAGTCATGCATTTTAGAAAGGAAATTAATTTACACAAATTAAAAAAAAATGAATAAAAATAAACATGTTTTAGATAAAATAACACAGACGAAATAAAGTATTTTTGCATTTGCATAGTTTACATAAAGCATAGAGCGCAATTACGTGAAAAAATCTGTATATAGCATTGTATAAAAAAACAACAATGCCGTATATAGAAGTCCCAATAAAGCGAGCCTTTACAGTTACAGAGCGTAGAAAATAAATTGCACACTTTTACAAAAAACAAATCTGCAGTTAAATAACTTATTGTAATACCTATATTCCATCTGCTGATGAAGTAAAAACACAGTTTACCACCCGTGGGTGTCGTAAAAGATGGCTAAGGGATTTACATATAACATTTATGTAAGAGGAAATGTGTGGTATGTGCTGTGTGGTAGCGGCTTCGAATACTACCAACCCTTGCTTTGCTCGTGGGGTCGTAAAAGACGACTAAGAGCCCTAGATTGACCCGGACCAACTCCATCTGGTACCATTTAGGTCAACGATTACATTCCCAAGGAGGGTTGACGTCAGGCAGGCGGCCGGTCATAAAAGTCATTGCCGAAACTTATGCAATATGTCAAAATAGATGACATATTGCGTCGACTCCAAGTAATTGGGATAAGAGCAAGATGATGATAATTAATGTAAGAGAAGAAAACTCAACTGTGGCAACATCTGATCTTGGCGGTATAATCAGTCAATTTTCCTCCCATTATAGAGGTGGCACATATGGTAGCCCATGAAATATTTTAAGACATCCACAGCCGAATAGGCGGACGTGAAATATATTCTTACTCCGTCACTACACGGCAACTTTTCAATATACAAAGAAAATCCTGTTTTATGTAGTCAAGTCTAACAATTATATGGTGCATAAAGAAGTTCTGCGTCGAACTGAGCCGATTCTACCTAGCGCTCTCCCCGAAAAGAATGCGACCGAAAAAACTTAACCTACGCCTTATACAGCAGAGGTTATTCTGACCACACATTAATTTAAATAAGGTCAGGAGAATGTTGATAATACATTACATATCTCATGCAAAAATAAAATATAATTCTATTAGCACATAACATTATATTAATTTCTATATGTCCACAAAAATCCCGCCCTTCAAAAAACCTTAGGGACAATGTCCATCTCAATTGCCCAAACGAACCGCAAAACGGCTTTTAACCGTCTTTCAGAAAAAGGGGTGGGTTCCGTACCCTCCGTTCCGGCCGGACGCGATAATTTCAGTCTCTTTTGTGCAAAACGACGGACAAACAGAGCGTATGATGTTGAATATATAGCGAAGGAAGTGGTGTATGCTTTAGATTTCGCTACATATGTTATGTTTTGGTTTGTACTTTTGTTCTTATGATAATTTCTTTGTCGTAAGTTATCATAATATACAATTTAAACTGTTATATATTTGTATTTATATAAATGATGGTCCAGTGGCATATGAAAGACACTATCGATCGTGCGTTGTAATTGTGTATTTGAGTATTGGTCGAGTGAAATGCGTTATTGTAGTTTTCTGTAAATGTTTTCAATATTCAACCATTTTTTTTTTAGAAAATCAAACACAAGCTACGAGGTAAATTTTGGACTCGCATTATTAGGGTTACAGTGTAAGACAATAAAGCGGCGACCACATGTCAGACGATTCGGCGACGCAGTGTAAGACACACTACTACCGTAGATGACTATGTGCACCAATAATCTGATAAAATATGCTAGTGTCATTAGATGCGGGTAGCATAGAACAGCACTTCGTGGCGAAACGTGAGGAAGGTCTACGTCCAGCAGTGGACATCAAAAAGCTGAATTATGATGAAGTGATGATGGTTTTTTGAGCAGTATATACGCAAAATAATAAAGCGAGCAGCTCCATCTATTGATAAGGACATGAAATTGCCACGTCATTTTCAGGCACATAGTCGTTACTTCTGAAACAGTTTCATAATGTTTAGTGACCCCATCTATTTCTTATACTAACTAGTATTTTTTTGATTTTTTAAATTAAAAATTATTTTATTATGCGTTTGCTGATGTTATTATAATGATTAGCTTTGCTAGTTCAAAAAAATACAGAGCATTGGAAGGCTGAAAGCTGCTACTCTTCCTATTAACTGTAAACTATTCCTCAGAAATTATTCAAAATCAGCTCTATACAGGACGAAAACATTTTTTTAAGAAATAGAATGTCTCACGAACATTTGTAACAAAAAATATATAAGTACACGTTTTTAAAGACAAACTTAGCAATTTATCTTAGTTGTTTAAGCTTCACGGACTTTTTGTTTTGGCTCGCTTTAATTAGTTTTGCTGGCTGTACCGTTTTCATGAGATTTAAAAGTAATAAAATTATACGTTGCTACAGATTCGTTCGTAATTTATTGCCTTTATTTTAAATAAATATATACTTCGATAATGGATAGCATTTAATGGAGAAATTAAAAGTATAATTGATGTGTGAAATTAATAATTAGTTTTGTGGAGTGAATAAAATGCGGATAGCGACCATGAATCCGACTGTACTGCGTGAGACGATGCTCCAATAGGTAGACTGACGTAGGAAAACCTTGGATGCAACAGCACCGTTCCGGGGAAGATTTTATATAATAATTATAATATTTTTAAAACGTGATTGGAATTAAATTTATATATATATACTAGAATAAAAGATGATAGGTCATTTTATATTTTACTAGCAACCCACCCTCGCTTCGCGTCGATTTCAGTCGACTTACTTTTTTTTTTTTGGGTTGGGCTGCAGTCGGCACGCTTCCGCACCACTCCGTCCAGGGCGACAGAGGGGCTTAAGCACGCAACTACCGCAACCCACCCGAACACCACGTCGCCTTCGTCGTTGGGCCGACCACTGGAGTAGCGTTACTTGTCATCAGTGGTCGGCCCGACGGAATACCCCCTACCCGGGGTACCCTCCCATCGACCAACGTCCCCCCCTCGGGGAGGACGTCGGTCTTTCCTCACACGGTTGGCCTCTCGGCGGGTGACGGACTAATCCCCGGTCACGTCACCCGCGGCCTCGGCTAGGGCGGCATTGCACGCAGGTACTCCCGCCTGCGCCGCCCCAGTCGCCGGCGGCGGGTCGCATCGTCGAGGCTGTGCTCCTCGCGCTCGCGACCCGCCGCCTCCTTCTGTGAGATAACAGCCTCGCAGAAGACTGCGACCGCGTCCCAATAATCAATCGCCTTACTAGCGTAGTTCCCGTTCCTGTGGGAATATCGAGATAAAATATAATCTATGTTACTCACTGATATTATACCTTTCCATTGGTGAAAGAATTTTTGAAATCAGTTTGGTGGTTTAAGCGTGAAAGCGTAACAACTAAACTTACACACTTTTACATTTATAATATTAGTAAGGATAACTAGATTTATAATTTATTAGATTTATTATATTCTTAGTCCAAATATGGATCCGACTTTCCGAGTGGTCACGCAGTAAGAATACTAGTTACCACCCCGTCTCTTACCCGTGGGTGTTGTAAAAGACGACCAAGGGATCTACTATCGCAACTGACTAGCTTATTTTTGTAGATCAAATGAACTCCTCACAAAGTAGGAGGCCGGGGTCCAACAGTGGGATATATATGCGATGAGATGATGAAGTATGGAAGTAAAATATTTGACACATGTCCTTTTCAATTAGCTTCGTTAAAAAGAAAAATCTAAAATTACATTTTTGTACAAGGAGGCCTTTAATTTAATTTTTACTATTGCTTGTTATAGCGATAATGAAAATACATTTACACTCTGAAAATTTTAACCATCTTTTTTTTTTTTTGTGGGTGGGCTGCGGTCGGCGCGCCTCCGCACCACTCCGTCCGGGGCGACAGAGGAGCTTAAACACGCAACTCCCGCAATCCACCCGAAAACCACGTCGCCTTCGTCGTTGGGCCGACCACCGGAGCAGGGTTACTTGACATCAGTGGTCGGCCCGACGGAATACCCCCTATTGGAGTACCCTCCCATCGACCGTCGTCCCCCCCTCGGGGAGGACGTCGGTCTTTCCTCACGCGGTCGGCCTCTTGGCGGATGACGGACTAATCCCCGGTCACGTCACCCGCGGCCTCGGCTAGGGCCCGCGGCCTCGGCTAGGGAAATTTTAACCATCTACCTCTAGTTCGGAAAGTTCATAAAATAATTCTCGCTAACAGGCTTACAGGTTGACAGACGACAGACAATAGAAGGTTATTTACCTTGGTATTTTATGTGCCAGGAACCCTAAACCTTTAAGTAATTATCATAAAACATCAGTAAAATTCAGTTTTTAACGAATAATAACGACTCTGAAAATCTCTTATGAAATTCAAAGGAATGGAAGATGACAAATTTTAATAATCATAATGCGTCATTACACGAGATATTAAAAATGGATGGTGAATAAACTAATTGGTAATTTATTAGTTTTATTTATGTAACTATTTAAATGTCACCACCCCTTAATCTCTTTTTGAATTGTAAAAACCGTGTGAAGAAACTTCAGAAAAATGGGCAATAACATTCTTCTGAGAAGACCAGCTAGCGACTGCCGACGACTAAGTGGCTTTTAATCGTAGCAATTCATGGAGTTCTTCATCTAATTGTAGGTTTATATTCTACAGTGAAAGTGAATAAGCTGATGAATGAATTGATAAAATTTATTTTAAACCAGTTCCAAAAGAAGTTTAGGTATCGCGAATGTATAATTAAACATCAAAGTCACGTTCAGAATTAAAGTTAAAATAACAAAGCACACAACAAGATGTTGTCACATTTCCATATTAAAATTGGAATTTAAAAACCTCTAATTTCACAGTACGTCGCCCCCACATGTTTTACGTTGAATAAGATATGAAACAAAACGTGGATATAGTGGTTTTTGTAATTAATACAATTTAAAATAGTAGGTACGTTAAATTCTTGTTCGCTTACAAATTTTAAATAAAAAACTATAATGATATTTGATGTTTACGCGAGTATATAAACCAAAGTAAATAAAGCTACTTTAGGGATTTTATTATTTGATTTTATTTTGCCCGACGTTTCGAACACTTTAAAATCTTCTCAACGGTGAACGCTGTAAAGTACAAACGCGATAAAATTCGTAAAGTAGTTTTATTTACAATAAAAAAAACTATATACCTAATTGATGAAATTTGAGTGCTTCTAAATTTATTGGCAGGAATGCTGAGATATTTAGATAATGTTACGAAAATTGATTAAGGCTAATGTTGATTAGCCAAGCTACATATAAACCCAATTGGTTGTCAGACCAAGTGAAAAGAGATTTAGTGTAAATGTTCATCATCATCATGAAAGAAATATTTTAAAATGACCTTAATCTTTTAATTAATATAGTCAAGCGAGAATCAGGCATCGCCAATGCCTAGGAAACAAATACATGTTTCTTTTTTCCTACCAAAACAGAAAACATAATTTCATTGGACCAATAATTATTCTTCAGGTGATTCTCCAGGCTATCACATCAGATGAGTTTATTGCTCTAAATAAATCTTAAGATTACGATCTTAAGACAACTGAAAGTATGTACATATAATTGAAACTATACGTCATCTATACACAAAATACTTGTACATGAAGCGAGCATTATTAATAGTAACGTAATTGTGCCAATTGAAATTCGCTCAAAAGAAGCTTCAAAGGAACACAATAAAGATTTTAAAAGGTTTCGAGAAAATCATTTCATGAAATCTTTCAGAGAAACTTGTAACGAGAATACTCTCAATATACAAATTAGTTTTGCCAATCCGATTCTCTTATCAGTGCAAATAGATCTAAGTTGGATGTCAAAAATGGTAGGCATTATGCGCTGAAATTATAAAAATAAATTATTAAAAAAATGCCAAACCGTGTTTTTAATCATATCCTGTTTAGTGATTCTGAATTGAAGTTTGTAGTTTAGTATTCGTTTATTTTATTACAACTGACATTTAATTAAACAACTGACCTAATGTTAATAATTTTTGAATAATTAATTTTGTATTTTAAATTAGCTAGACAGGAAATAAAAAAAGTATCTGTTACTACGTTTAGCACTAAATTAGACGTTAAAGTAAGGAACAAAGTTAGACTTTTTGAGGGTTAAAAAAACACGTGCAGGAGAACTCGTAATATAAAACTTGTCAAAAATCACAAATAATTGTTAGGTATTATAAACATATGCAAGGATAACATTTCAGGCGTCATCAGGCGCAGGTCTTGCGCCTGCGCCATCCAACGTCAGTCGGCGGCAGAGAGTATCGTAGTAGAGAAATTCCTCCCGCGATCCTCTCCCAAGATCCGCTCCGCCGCCACCTGCATCTTCAAATCGGCTCAAACTCTCGTCGCAAAGCTTGGATGCTAATGGAGACCAAATTGACGCTGATCGAGGTGGCGGCGGGTGGACCGTTGCGAGGCCCATGAAATAATAAGGCCTCCGTCTTATTTAGAACCACCCTAAGCCGTGACGATCCACCTCACAATCTACTCGGTGTTGAGAATTGCCAGGTATCCCGGCCTGTAACGAGCACATGTTCATTGTACGCCCGGGCTGGGCATAATTTGCTACGCTGACGACACCGTCACGTAACCGTAACGCCCAGTCGTTATATATTCCACACCTATATATATTCCACAGAATCGGTCTTAAGACCGACCTCTACGGAACACCGCATGGCATGGGCGTCCGCACATCGTCCTTTATTAAGATCACGTAGAGAACTCTGCGCCTCTCCAAATAAAGCTAGAATACCTTACGGTTTCTAAGACGTTAGTATTTTTTAAAACTGTTACAAACATTTTTTTCGTAAAAACTTATAATTCGTCATTTTATCTACCAAATGTTATCCTATCATAAATATTTCAACATAATATTAGTTAATAAGCCATTTCAGGCAAAAAAAAAGTTTGGGTGTACTTATGTACGTATGCAAGAAGTTACACTTCTTTTGGCACGATAAAAATTTTCTAAAAATTTTATTCTTCGCGTCATCCTACGTTTGTAGAAAAAACGACACTAACAATAGAAAAGAAGGTATTTAATACATTGAAAGTTTTATTATAACGCATTATATAGGTAGTTGACATTTGTGCTGTGTGCGCGCGCTTCGTAAAAAAATATTCTTATCACTATTCTCTAACACGCCAAAAAAATATAACTTCAAAAACGTTCTTTTAATTAGTATGTCAGTCTAATAGGTTTGAATAAGATTTAATTTTTAGATTTCATTTTCATAGTGATATTTTCTTACGCCTGATGTCGCCCTAGCAGAGACTGCGGGTGACCGGACCGGGGATTTAGTCCGGGCACCCGCGACAAGGTTAGCCTCGCAACGGCGATCGGCGTTTCAGTAGGGGAGAGGGTACTCCCTCGGGGTATTCCGTCGGGTCGACCACTGAAGTCAAGGAACTCTGCACCGGTGGTCGACCCAAGAACGAAGGCGATGTGCTATACGGGTGGTGCGAGGAGTGCGCCGACCGTAACCCACGCCCCAAAAAAAAAAGTTATATTTTCTGCAACAGGCCTCATATGTGTACTATACTTAACCTGATGCAAGGAACGTACGATAAATTGTATTCTTATATCCTGTCCTCGAGAGAACAAATAAAATTTATACCGTGACTATAATTTCGACTGTTAATCTATAGAAAACCGGTCTTCAATTTTGCTGTAAGAGCAGATTACTAAAAAGAAACTCACTAAGCCTTATATTTTCGTGCCATTTTTATGGCCGCAAACTGGTAAAAAGTTCTTTGCAGCTTCGCTTAATGAGACCCGACGAGAGTATGTGTGCTGAGTAAATAGTACCACTACATATACTACGAACTTAATATTATAATTGTAAAATTATTAATTTATTTATACTTATTTCAAACCAATAATGACATAGAATTTTGATTAATAGATCATTGACCATTTTCTTCATAAGTTTTGAATTGACTTAGAATTATTATTCTTCGTTCTCCCATTTCATACACGTCCTACTGCTGGGCTCGAGCCTCCTTCAAATAGGAGGGAAATTGACCTAATACTGACGGCAATGAGCAGCTCCTCATACAGGAATTTCCTCATTATTACAATGATAGAAATTACGCACATGTTTATTATTATTATTTTTTTATTGTTGCTACTATAATTGTAAAGTGTAGCGTGTTTTGCCAAACGATTTTTTTATTGGATCTGTGTTTTATGTTTACGGTATTGGTCATGCTCACTGAAGGGTCTATTAGCGGTAGCTATGAGAAGCGGGTCACTCCCTTCCCTGCATTATGGTTGAGGGGAGTGATGGCTGCTCTAGTAGTTAACTCGTGATCGGGTGCCGCTTGCGGGATCTGGTACAACCATAGTTTTCTCATTACATTTGTGATTATTATTATATTTCTAAACTATATTATATAATATTTCGAATGGTATTACACTGGAACTATTAATAAGCATGTTGTAAGATGTAATATTATTTAAAAGAAATTAGAAAAATAAATAAATAATAGACAATCCCGCTGAGTTTCTTGCCGGATCTTCTCAGTGCGGTCGCGTTCCGATCCGGCGATAATTATAACTTTAAGAAAAATGTAAAAAAAAATGACAATATGTAAGTTCCCCCGCGGGGTTTATACATAATAAATGATTTGAATTTGAATATACCACACTGGCCAGACGTGTTGGTACAGGGTTTTATTTAGAGATTACCTTCTCTGGCATAGATATTGCATGCATATTAAAATCCCTAAATCGACTTTTACGACACCCACGGGTAAGATAAGGGGTGGTTAATTGTATTCTTACTTCGTCACTACACGGAAACCTCTTCCCCAATAGGAGGGAAATTGGCCTACTATACCATGCTAATCAGACCTGTTGGTATAAGGTTTTATTTCGTGTTTTCATCGCTTATGCAGATGTTATATGAATATTATATCTTTTAGTCGTATTCTATGATATCTGTGGGCAAGATAGGGAGTGGTAAATTGTTTTCTTACTCCGTTACCACACGGTAATACCATTATTCTTACTCAACTCAATTTAAAAATCAAGTCTATATATTTTATATCGTTTTTATATTCCAACTCAAAAAGACGGGTGCTATAAGTTTGATGTATCTGTGTGTCTGTCTATGGCTCGTAACTCTTAAAATAATGGATTGATTAAGATTCGCTTCCTAATGATGGAGTTTAATCTACTACACAGTGCCAGTAAGAAGAGTTACTATAAATTTTATTTCGAGTTTGCCTTCTCTTACATCGTATCTTTATTTACATAAAATTAATTTTTACCATACAGGAAAGTAAGGGATGATGATAATAATGATTTTACTTCAAGGTAGCATTAGCATTTGTGTTGTGTGGTAGCGGCTTCGAATACTACCAACCCTTGCTTTGCTCGTGGGTGTCGTAAAAGACGACTAAGAGCCCTAGATTGACCCGGACCAACCCCATCTGGTACCATTTGGGTCATCGATTATATTCCCAAGGAGTCTTGACGTCAGGCAGGCGGCCGGTCATAAAAGTTATTGCCGAAACTTTTTGCAATATGTCAAAACAGATGACATATTGCGTCGACCCCAAGTAATTGGGATAAGAGCAAGATGATGATGATGATGTAGCATTAGCATTTGTCTTACAATCTAGGTCCGTAGTATCAGTAACGTCTCAGCAAGCACTTTGTTCAACCAGAGCTTCGTGGTCACAGTTTTTACGCTCCAACATAAAGGGCTAATTAGAAAGTTAGATTTTATAATAAAAGTATTGCCACTGCATATTCAAAGGTCTTTGTTTTAATTATTGTTTATTTTCGTTCGTGGCTTTTAAAATTTCTAATGAAAAGTTTTTAAAATCACTATTTTAATACTAATAAGTTTAATTATAATATGCCTGAACATTTTCCATTTCACGTGGAAAGGTTACGGACTTCAACTGTATGTTTTCAGAGATCATTTCTTCATCGTACATGCAGGCTCTGGAATGAGCTACTTGCTACTGTGTTGCCCGAGTGCTATCACATGTCCTTTTTTAAACGAGTTTTTAAGAAGAGTACTTTCTTCGCTACTCCTAGTTTTGTAAAGGTCATTGTGCGGCAATATCACTTACCATCAGGTGTACCGCTTGCTTGTTTGCCACCAATAAAAAAACAATAAAATATGCAGATCTCATCAAATTTAAGACAAGGCAAGCTCAAAAAAAAACCCATACCAATACGTTTGACCAGCGTGGTATAGTAAGTCATCCCTCCTGGTGTGGAGGAGGCTTGAACCGAGCAGTAGACCTTATGTAAGCTGTGATGATGACCAGGTCTGATGCAGTGATACGTACCATTACAGGAGCAAAGGATAGTCAAGCGATGACCTATGGCTACTGCCCGCGTGGTATACTAGGCCAATACAATGTAGAAAAATTCAGTGTCCAAAATAGAACATACTACTTTGGGTATAAAAGCCGAAGAATTTTAAGCTCTACGTTTTAGTTTTGTTCGGTTTTTCTTCTCGACATACATAGAGAAAGACCACATGTTGTACATCTCTCATGTAGACTTGGATAATGAATGACAGGGAAATTCGTCTCACCAACAGTTCTTCACAACCCTAAGCTAACATACAATAAAAGACTTAACCCCCTATTATCGCCCTCTCAATTTGATTGATTACGCGACAACCCTTTACTTGTCATGTCAAAATACTCGTAATTCAAAAGGAAACGTAGACGGAAATGAAAAGCGGCGACAGGGTGTGACGTAATGATGTTTTTGTCCGTTTGTGTGTGTTTGAGAGCTCCGGGGAAATCAATGAACCGTAGATAAATACTCTTAGGAACACACGAAATCAATTTATTATTTTTCTTCAGGGTTACCACTTTATAAATGAATATTTGAAGGTTATTCTGACAATTATTGAATTTGTTACAAGTATGCTCATTATAAAAACGCTTAGTTTTTGACAAATATAATGCGAATTTATTTTTCTTTGATATAATATATTCTCAATATATATGTACAACACTATTTACCATGAGCCTTTCAAGATTAGAAAAATA
The DNA here is from genome assembly GCA_032191425.1 of Lymantria dispar. Lineage (NCBI taxonomy): Eukaryota > Metazoa > Arthropoda > Insecta > Lepidoptera > Erebidae > Lymantria > Lymantria dispar. The sequence continues at coordinate 8,038,513 of CM063452.1, read as the reverse complement.
TATTAGCTACCAAGATCACTAGTAAGACAGCATTGGCATTTATTTCAGATTAAATATTTATTTCAAACCTCATTATTTGACGGAATAAAAATTCACCACTCCCTATCTCGCCCATGGATGTCGTAAAAGATGCCGAAGGGATATAATATGTATACAACATGTGTGGAAGAAAACTTGAAATAAAATCTTAGTCGTAGGAAACCGTTGAATGAAAGGGGCCCAGGACCGTTAGCTACTTTGTGGCTTTGTTGTGGAGAGGCCTATGTCTAAAAGTAGATTTTTACGGGCTTATGGATGGATAGTCCTTATATCAAAAAGAAATTGTCTGAACCATAAGATCAGATCACAAGTATTGAGATTACGTTACAGTTACATTGTATGCTAATACATTTCTTAATATCTCTTTAGATGTCCATGTTTGGAGAAATTGAAGAGTATCAACACTCTCTACTAGTAATAGCCATTCTCTAGTTTACGACAGCCACAGGCAAGAGAAGGTGATCAATTGTATTCTCACTAAAAAAAAATACGAACATCCTTAATATAGCTTTATAATAAACTTCTTGTGTACGTGTGTGTCACTGAACTCCTCCTAAACGGCTGAACCGATGTTGATGAAATTTTTTGTGCATGATCAAGTGGATTCAAAAATGGTTTAAATTCACAATTGGACCCAGTGGTTGGTGCTTTATTTGAACAGAACAACGTCTGTTGGGTCAGCTAGTAAACATATATATCGTTAGCAGTAATACAGAAAATAAAGTATTGTCAGTAGCAAAAGACATTGTTTGGTATCATATAAGTAAAATGCATCGCGATATCGCTGGCCAATCGGAGTGCGCTAAAATGACGGCATACTGCACTGGCCAATCACCTACATAGGGTCATAGATCATATTTTGTTTTCCACGTCTATTTTTATTATATTACACGCTATTGCAACAAAACGTTGTGTACTTATTTTCATGATATACCAGGGCCCAGGAATCCCGTAGATTACACACAAACAGACATGTTTTCAAACTCACGTTACCTCTATCTTTATTCAAAGTGCGGTGCACTTCACCTTGTAGACAGTTTTGATACGAAACTACAGTATTTCAATAAAAGAGATTCACAATCTTAATTGGAGCACATGATTTTTTGAAGGCGAATAACGAGATCGACATCGTTATTGCTATCTATACCAATAAATAAAATTGGAGTGTCTGTTTGTAATGTCAAAATAATAGGCTTTTTTCATGCTCACACGGTTATTTGCACGACACCAATGCCTAAAATAGCAATTAAAAAACTTTTGTCTGTCTGTCTGTTTGTTCCGGGTAATCTTCAAAACGGCTGGACCGATTTCAAAAATTCTTTTACCAATGTAAAGCTATAATATCAGGGCGTAAACTAGGCTATATTTTATCCCGGTATTCCCATGGGAACGGGTACTACGCGGGTAAAACCACTATAACCGAAGCGAAGCGAGGGCGGATTGCTAGTAAGACATAAGTCTCTGAGACATAGAAACGTTATTATTTGTCTAGCCATATAAATGTTTTAATTATCGATCGATGTTTAACTGGAGAATAAAAAACTTGTGTTATATTTCTATGTTTATACTAATAATTACTGTTTACTGTTTGATTCAAATTGAATTTATTATATGACTAGCAACCCGCCCTCACTTCGCTTCGGTTTCAGTCGCCTTACCCGCGTAGTTCCCGTTCCCGTGGGCATACCAGGATAAAATATAGCCTATGTTACTCACTGATAGCTTTCTATTGGTGAAAGAATTTTTGAAATCGGTTTTGTGGTTTAAGCGTGAAAGTGTAACAAACATACAAACTTTCGCATTCATGATGTGTGTTAGTAAGGATTAAGACCAAAAAGATAGATTAGTGAGAGATGCTAATAACGTTTTACCTGAGGGATATTGGGATGTTGAAGATAATTTAACTCAGATGTAAGTACAATGCATATACTTAATCACAGTATAATCTTAATATATATAAATTACGTATCACGTTGTTTGTCCGCGATGGACTCCTAAACTACTTAACCGATTTTAATCAAATTTGCACACCGTGTGCAGTTTGATCCAACTTGAAAGATAGGATAGCTTACATCTTAATTCATAGTCGCAATATTATTTTATTGCAAATTATTAGTATTACCTATATATACCTATTATTTGACATTCACAATTATCTGTTAACTCCAAACGATTTTAACAGATGGCGATATCTGTTGACTGGATTGAGTAATTAATTAATAGATGGCCCTGCTATGTCAAACCTACAAACGTATCATATACGATTTTAACTTGCTTTTATACATAGATGCCATTCGTAAAAAAATATGGCGACCTCCATGACAGATGTTCTCCTATAGTTCCACTTAAATAGTTTAATAAAATGTAATATAACAAAAACATTAGCCACAGCAACACGTGGCTGGGTCTGCTAGTATAATATATAATGCAAAAGTATGTATGTATGTACATATAGCATCCTATAGATGACTGAGATTTTATATTATACTAGCAACCTGCCCTCGCTTCGCTTCAGTTTCATTTGCCATACCCGCGTAATTGCCGTTCCCGTAGGAATACCGGGATAAAATATAGCCTATGTTACTCCCTGATAGGGTTAATACTAGCTTTCCATTGCTGAAAATTTTTGAAATCGATTCGGTGTCTTAAGCGTGAAAGCGTAACAAACAAGAAAAACAAAGAAACTTACTTTCGCATTTATAATATTAGTAAGGATTATTCTATGTTCACTAATTGTAATGGCAAATTAAAATACTGTGGCATGGAAAATATATTTGTTAATTTAAAATTGTTTGCTATTACAAATAGTTATTTGGAAAATTGTAACTCTAGTTTGGACATAGAAATAACAGAAAGGCAAATAATGCTTTCGGATGTTTATGTGAGTATTATACATTGTAATTAAAACTACTTTGTGGATTTTATCGTGTTTGTATTTTTTTTTTATTGTCTGAAGTTTCAAATACTTTACAACGTTGATGGTCCCGGGCCAACTAAGAGGTCTGACGTCCAATGAGTCGTCGTTATCACAGATATTTATAGATATCTACCCGCTACAGAAATCAGTTATTAAATTTTGACCCACATTTTTGGTACAAAGTCAATACAAGAAGAAAATGATTTTGTATGAAACAATTATATTGTTTATGATTAGTAATTATGAAACATTAAATTTGTAGTAATTATTATGACAATTTGTCAATTCAAACCTAACAAATCTAATATACTACCAACGAATCGGAACGCCGTCACATTGAGAAAGATTCGCAAAGAAAAATCAGGAGGATGACATGACATGATGCTACATTATTATTCATCATCATCATCATCATTTCAGCCTATTGCCGTCCACTGCTGGACGTAGGCCTCCCTCATGTTGCGCCACAATGTGCGGTCCTGTGCCGCCTGCATCCAACGACGCCCAGCAACTTTCACTAGGTCGTCGGTCCACCTAGTGGGGGGGCGTCCTACACTGCGTCGTCCGATGCGTGGTCGCCACTCGAGAACCTTTCTTCCCCAGCGGTTGTCGGTTCGTCGAGCGATGTGGCCTGCCCATTGCCACTTCAGCGTGCTAATTCTTCGTGCTATGTCGGTTACACCCGTTCTTCTGCGGATTTCCGTATTCCGGATTCTATCTCGCAGAGAAATCCCGAGCATAGCCCGTTCCATAGCACGCTGAGCGACTTTGAGTCTTGATGTGAGGCCTACATTTAGGGACCACGTTTCCGTGCCGTAAGTCATCACTGGTAACACACACTGGTCGTAGACCTGTGTTTTCAGACACTGAGGTATGTTGGACGAGAAGATCCTCTTAAGTTTCCCGAACGCTGCCCAACCGAGTTGGATTATTATTATTTTTTTAAAAAATGGCCACCTTTAAACTACTCTACTTTATTTTTCTACTTTATCTTAAAAAGAAAAGGTTTTTGATTTTTTAAAATTATAATCCTTAACTATTATTATTGTGGGTCAAATCTATACAATAAGTGCTCACGGTGTCATGCAGTCGTGTGGTGGTTTAATGTTGATGAATTTTTTTGTGTGTTAAAGGAGATTTGAGAATAGTTTACTTTCACAATTAGATCCAGTAGGTGGCGCTGCTGTCGATTTCAAGGAGAATTCCTTTTATTTTATTTGATCAGAGCAACGTCTGTTGGGTCAGCTAATAATTATTTAAGTGAAAATAATTAAAATTATAACGATTTGTACGCCTGTAATGGCAAAACATGTTGAATCGTGTTAATCATATGATTGTTTAAGACCTTATCTACATATGTTTTCACAAATATAAGTATCATATCTTATCTTACTCGTCACCGCATAGAAATGGACAGGTTAGGACTTTGGTTATTATCCTTCCTTTTTCTCATCATCATTTTAGCCCATATACCTCATACTATTTGGCTTAGAACTCCTCCACAGTGGAAAGGAATTTGTCTCACAATACTGTGCTAGTCAGACATGTTAATATAGGGTTTTTGTACAGTTTTCTTTCCTACGCATGAATGTTATCTTCAATCACACTCATACGATACCTACGGATAAAAAAAGGGTCATTCTTACTCCATCACCACATTAATAATAATAGGTACCTAAACGAAATAATCATGCTACAGATAAATGTACGTACGTAATACCGTCTTGGAGGAAAGGTATGCCTTTCACATGTACGCAATACCTATTTAATGCTGATTGCTTTCCCCAAATACGGATTAAGGTTCATAATTCATTCGTTTCTAGATTATTCTGGTATCAACCGGTTTTATCAAGTTTCTGAGTACAGTAGAACCACTAGATTAAATATTAATATGTATATCATTGACTACGAATTAGATTAGATTACTAAGTTCTCATTCTTTTGAAACAGGTGTATATAGATGGAGTAGGAATAAAACGGTGACCATTCCTTTCCTTCAAATTAAATCATTTATTATATATAAGACCCCTAAGAGTACACCATCATTATCTCGGCTGACGTATCCCACTAAGGGCTCGAGCATCTTGGTCTCAAGAACTACTAACTAAGAAACTAAAACTGTCCTGAGTGGGAAATGGAGATAAAAAGATGAAATTTCAAGGGCTGAAAAGGAGTTAACAATGTTAAATTTTAGTTTAGGTGAATCATCTAATAGAACTATTGGAGATTTTTTTATACATTTATACTCCAAAGAGAAAAAAAAAAAATAGAAATGACAACTTTGAACTTTAGTATTAATTATTTATCAACATCAATCTGGTTGTCACATCTATTGACACTCCGAATAACAGTAACAGGCATGTTTATATGTTTTTTTTATTATCTATACGAATATATAAAGCTGGAGAGTTTGATTATTTGCTTGAACGCGCTAATCTCAGGAAATACTAGACCAATTTTAAAAATTCGTTCAGTATTAAATAGCCCACAGAATTTATCGAGGAAAACTATAAGCTATTTATCATCACGCTAAATCCAATTGGAGCGGACTATTCCACGTCGACGATAGAAGCTATCGTGGTTGTCGTAGTTTTTAGTAGTTACATATAGATAGACAATATTTTGCTAAAACTGAAAACGAGCAAACAGCATACCTGATGGTAGGTGATACTTCCGCTCAAACTTTTGCTACGCTGCTCTACCAAGAAGAAAGTGAAGGGAGCGTGGATGCATGAAATTAAGTTTCATGATACTTAAAGCATCACCAAAACTCACCACACGAAAACACCTACAAAAAGATGGCCTTCTGGTTCTCTCGCCCACCGAAAGAATTCTAGTTATTGTACTACTCAGACGTCAATTTTCTACGAATGTGGTACTACCCCGGACGGGCCGGTCCGCGGCTGTAGACAGAAGACTGTCGACAATGTGGTCTGCTTTTACAACTCAAACAAAAGTTTATGAATTTGAATTCGAGGTATGTAAATTAAAAACAAAGAATATATTTCAAGGGAGACGGAAACCCAAACTTTGCTTTTCGGTAGACAGCGACCACGTCGGCAGCTGCAATGTCATAAAAGGCAATAAAAAATATACATTTAGGGAAATAGGAACTACCACGTAAGTATGATGTTACACCATTAGTGGTCTCGTACCTTTAATGGAAACCTCTAAAATAATATCGTTTGACACCTGGGGAATTTATCGTACGCTTAACTTTACACTGAATGTATTCCACGCTTATAATAATTTATTAAAAGGTTTCGCGGCATGCATTAAAGATGAAAGATTAAAATGTAATATCATTAATTTATATGGAGTTCAGTATACGTAAAGGTATAGGGGTTTCTTATGGAATAACATGAAATATGTAATTACATGAAGTATAGAACAGTAAAAAACATATTTTTTTGAGCAGGCTACGCTGTAGATAGAATTCGTCCGTTCCATCTGAGGCGATCACAGGGCGGTGCGCTGCCCCATAACGCACTACATTCCCCCTCCACCGCTATTGGGCCGACCACTGGTACCAAATCTTTGACGACTGTGGTACATCTTAAGTGGCAATGTATGTAATGTAATGGTAGGTAACATTACGAAAAATGGTTCATGAGTGGCGACCATGTATCGGATGACGCAGTTTGAGAAAGAACCGTTGAATTAGTAAAGGCACTAATATTGATTAGATGTGAGTAGCACAAGATCGCGCTTTATGGCGATTTATGAATGTGGTCTTGGATGGCAAAAGGCTTAATGATAACTAACAAAGTGTCTGAAAAAAAATGTCATCTTTTCTATTTCCATACATATAAGTTGAATGAATGCTGTGTGGTAGCGGCTTCGAATACTACCAACCCTTGCTTTGCTCGTGGGTGTCGTAAAAGACGACTAAGAGCCCTAGATTGACCCGGACCAACTCCATCTGGTACCATTTGGGTCAACGATTACATTCCCAAGGAGGGTTGACGTCAGGCAGGCGGCTGGTCACAAAAGTCATTGCCGAAACTTTTTGCAATATGTCAAAACAGATGACATATTGCGTCGACCCCAAGTAATTGGGATAAGAGCAAGATGATGATGATAAGTTGAATGTCTTGAATTTGTTGATTGAATTGAATTGATTTGTTGATTGAATTGATTGTCTCTGTTGAATTTAAGGGTATGCAGAATATTTATTAAAACAAATAAAGTATAAGTACAACTGAAATCGCAGATAAGGGAATTAAGAGCAACAACAAATTCAACGTCAAAGGTTTCCGTGTTTCTTTTTAATGCTGTTAATAACAAGCGAGCAAGCAGCACATCTAAATAAGTGATACTGCCGTCCATGGACCCTTCCTAGGCCGCTGTCTACCATGAGAAAAGTGAAGAGAACGTGAATACATGCAATGAGATTCTGTGATACTAAATGCATCACTAAAAGCTATCATACGCAAACATCCTCAGTTCGGTGGTGAAGGAGTAAAAATTTCAAAGGAGACACTTCAATACTCCCTATCTTGCCCATGGATGTCGTAAAAGCTGACTTTGAGTTACAATGTCCATAAAGGTAACATCTATGCAACAGAATAAATAACACTCTATATCGACATGTCTAGCCAGCATGATGTAGATGAGTATCCCTGTCTTTATAGAGGAGGCTTGAACCCACAAGTGGGAGATATACGAGCTAAGATGATGATGATAATAGTGATGGCAGGTACAGCTAAAGGCAGGTACAGTTAAGGAAATTGACAACAATCAATAAAGTCAAACCGTTTACCTATACGGCAATGCTTCAAAGTATCTAAAGTCACTCAGTCTGTTAGTACCTTGATTTCTAAGAGTGAAGAGCAATATTACAGTACATTTGGAAGCTCCGTGTCAGGTTACATCTAGCCAGCGAATGAATTAGTACCACTCAGAATAATAACATCATTTACAGGATGAAATACATTGATATACTTATCTACTTTTAATATATAATTATATGGAATACAAGAAACAAAAATTCTTGACTGAAAAAAGAAACTAAAATACTTGAAGAAAATACATTTCAAGCAAATAATAGCATTATATCTTCAAAACAATTTATAGGACCTATGTACACTCATGTAAATTTTGCTAATGTCTGCCTAGAAAATCCTCCGCAATTTCTATTTGAAGAGCTTATTAACTTAAATATTCTAATAATAGCCTTTAATATAAATAAAATATAAAATAATAACCTATAAATTTTACAAAAGAACAACCCTGCGGGCAATGTCAAAGCAAATACTCGAACAAATAATTATTACCTATGTATGTTATTCGTGTATACAATATCTGGCTATCTGGAGGCGTCCTTTTTGAAAATAATTAAACCAAATTCCAGCCCTCCAACCACAATTACCGATAATTTTCAAACTAAATTTCAACTCGACCAATAAAGCCCCCAAATTAACAAATTCACAAATGAAATTAACAAAACACTCATAAAACTAGTGGAAACGAAACTTTTACGTCGACATCATGGGTCCAAAATTATTTCAAACAGTCCACCGTTAAGGAACGGTCGTCGATCTAAAGGGACATCCCTTGGGTGCTTGAGAACCATATATGTTGACCTTTCAAACCTCATTTTTGCCCCTTTTCAGTCTTAAAACTCGTGTCTAGGGAGACGGTTGGCAGTTCAAGAATTTTTGGCAAAGATATACCTAACAATTGGTCGCTCTCCTTATCTAAAAGGATCATTTTTCACGTCAGTGCAACCGCGAAACGGCATTTGTCACAACTCCTTCAAGGTTTTTTATGGGCCCGAATGGGCTTTTGCTACCTAGAAAACAAAGATTTATATATCTAAGAGAGCTTTTTAGATGTACTTTTGAAATTGATGTTGTAATTGGATTTATTTGAAATGTTAGGAATCTGTGTAGCGATGGGTTAAAATACAATGTAGTGATACATTTATGTGTCTGAGATTAATAAATAGTAGCTTACTTGTGGAATGAGCTGCAATACTCTGCTGAGTTACTTACAATATTAACTACGATTGCTAACGCACATGCTGAACGTGGTGAATACGACATTATTCCTCTTGACGAGGTTCATCTTCAACAGTCTCCAACGTAGGTAGATAAATCAATGAATGTCTTTAGGAGGTCTATTTCGAGCAGCAAATGATATGATCATGGTTGATGAATAAATGAAATGTATTTATTTTAACTTTGTGATGAAGGCACATTTTATATATTTCGTCTCACCTAACATACGTCTCACTGCTGGGCTCACGTTTACTCCACAATAGGAGGGAAATTGACCTACTATATCATGCTGGTCAGATATGTTGGTATAGGATTCTGTTTTAAATTTTCCTTCTCTTAGACAGATGTTATATTTACTGTATATCCTTTAGTCGTCTTTTACGACATGGGTAAGTGGTGAATTGTATTCTTACTCCGTCACCACACGGAAAATATATATATATATATATTTGGTTAGCATAAATAGAGTAACAAAAGAGTTCAATTCAATCAATCATTCAATCAGTAAGTCGGTCACGATTTGACCCAATCCTTTTCATTCCCGAAGGAGCGTTCGCCGTAATCACTACCTTTTGAGTTCAAGATAATGTTCAGTGGAACGGGTACACAGGTATTTCTTTTATTTTTTGGTATAACATTATTGATACTATTATATGCTAGTTCTGCCTTCAGTTTTGTGGGCTTAAATATAATGCTATATAATAACATCTCAAAAGTTTTGTTGAAAATCTATTTTCTTTTCCTATTTACATATTGTCCCGGAGGACCTGCTTAGGGTCTCCTATAAAAAGGAAAATAAAAAAGCAGGTTCGAGCACAACTAATATTTTTTTAATGAAAATAAAATAAGTATTATTTTAGCCCAACGGCCGACTAGTGGGTAGGCAAGGTTGGTCAGTAGGTTTATGGGTACACCAATTCTACCGATCCTTTCGGTGCTGTACTCCCCTCGACTGTCCACCGTAGTAGTCGCCGCGATGCCGAAGGGACGGCTTGAAGTCTGCCGCTGGCACGTCGTCCGGTGACAGTTTCGCTATAGCAGGGCGAGTACGCGTAGCGTAGTCCTAGAACCCTGGAACGTCCATGAAGTTGACGTTAAGGCCAGATCCAGTGCGTGAACGAACCACGGCAACAGTGCGAGGGAAAGCATAGTTGTGTTGTCGTGGTTGTTCACAACACATAGAGGAGATGACAATGAAAAAAGCGGTGAAATTTTATGTCTAGCTACTTAACAATACTAACAATAGTTCATAATGATGTTATGTGTAGGTAAACTACGAAATAATTTAATAAAGAAATAGCGAAGGTGAAACGACGTATCTACATGATTATAAAATATAACAGTTACATTAAATTATAAGCCACTTACCCAATACTGGGGTTGAAGGTACACTGAATTAATCAATTAAATTTATATAAATCATAATAATAGTAATAACTAATTTAATTTACATTTTATTATTTTACAATTTACATTGATGTAAGCTTTCTCAAAGGCAAATGGAAGGACGTAATGACGTACGTTCGCCTTGGGATCGCTCGGCTGTTTCCGGGGTCTCGGGGCGAGCGAACCCAGCTCAGGCGGCGGTGAGACGGGTGCGCGGGCGCGGAAACGCGAACAATAGGAGCGATAAGGGTGGTATTAAAATGACGCTTGTTTATTGCGCTTGCGTGTTATAAATTTATATTAATTGAAATTAAAATTATTTTATTAGGTATATTTTGTTCTTTTAAGGTCATGTAATACGTAACGTTACAATATCATCATTATCACATCACATATTCCGTGTAATACCGCAGTAAGAATACAGTTCACCACTCCCTATCTTGCCCGTGGATGTCGTACAAGATGACTGACAGATATATAATACGCATATATTATTTATACAAGAGAAGAAAATCTCGAAATAAAATCCTGTAGCAACCAGTCCGACCAGCATGGTATAGTAGGGGCAATTTCCCTTCTATTATAGAGGAGGCTCGAGCCCTGCAGTGGGATATATATGGGCTAAGATAATTATCACATCATCTCAGAACATATACATCCCACTTTTAGGCTTGGGCCTCCTCTATTGTGGAAGGGAAATTCGTATACTAGATCACGCTCGTCAGTGGGGTTAGTATAGATAGACGTCTGGTATAGTATAGACTGTACTTTTTTTTTTTTAATTCAAGTGATAGCAGACTAGCAAGAAGTTCCCTTTATGGTAAGTGATGCTGTCGCTCATGGACCTTTTCTAGGACGCTACCTACCATGAAGAAAGTGAAGGTAGAGTAAATGCTTGCAATAAGATTCGGTGATACTAAAGGCACCACCAAAACCTTTAGTGGGTTTTGGTGATGCCACACACGCAAACACCCTCAGAATATTAGGCTTCCGGCGCAGCAACAATTTGCTACTATTCGTACGTCGATTTTCTGGGAGAGAAATGGATCGAAGATTGTATACCCTATGGTTTTATTTCCATTAGTAAAATCCGATAGACGACGTTTAAGACACCCTCGGGCAAGATAGGGCATCGTGAATTGTATTCTTCCTCCATTACTACACGAAATATTCTATTTATTAAACTATAGCAATAATTAAAAATGTATTAATAGAATTACATGATAAGCCTTTTCTATCCATTTATAAATGATTTCAAATTCTATATCATGGTAATAAATGAGTGCTATATGGTGGCGACTAGGAATACTACCAACCCTTGCTCGTAGGTACAGTCTGGCCAGCATCATCAGTTAACGTTATATAGGTGGCCAATCATAAAATTATTGCCACTAACTAATAAGTCCACGTCCGTCTGTGTAGAGACGGGGTAAGAATACAATTCACCACTCCCTATCGTACCCGCGGATGTCGTAAAAGACGACTAAGGGATATAATATGCACATAAAATCTGTGCAAGAGAAGAAAAACTCGAAATTAAACCCTATATCAACATGACCAGCATGGTATAGTAGGTCAAATTCCATTGAGGAGGAGGTCCGAACCCAACAGTGGATATGTGAGCTGCGATGATGATGATGAATAAGTCCAAGAAGATGAGTAAATATTACATCGGTCCCAAGAAAGTGAGACTTGAACAAGATGATGTTAGTAATAAATTAAACATAGCTAAGGTCTGCAAAGGAATGTATGAATTAATTTCCGTGACCTCGTATTACGACAGATTATCGAGCCACGCGTCGCTCTTATGTCAGCTCAGATGGTTTGGGCGGATTATGTTGTCATAATCTTCAATTCTTTTCTTCAAGCTTCTCAAAAATATAGTATACTAGCAACCCGCCCTCGCTTCGCTTCGGTTTCAGTCGCTTTACCCGCGGCGTAGTTCCCGTTCCTGTGGGAATACCGGGATAAAATATAGCCTATGTTACTCCCTGATATTATAGCTTTCCACTGGTGAAAGAATTTTTGAAATCGGTTGGGTGGTTTAAGCGTGAAAGCGCTACAAACAAACAAACAAACAAACAAACAAACATCCTTACATTCGCATTTATAATATTAGTATGGATGTTATGCTAACGTTTTTATTTTAAAACTGGCCAATAACATACATCACAGTGATATAATGTTATTTTCTTGATTTGAATTTGTTTCGTAACGACGTATTTATTTTACCTACCAACATAACCTCATACAACTGTACGTTTCCAGTGATCATTTCTTCCACGTACGTGCAAGCTCTGGAATGAACTACCTGCTGCTGTGTTTCCCGAGCGCTATGACATGTCCTTCTTTAAACGAGGTTTAAGTAGAGTATTTTCTTCACATTAGGCAAAGGCCTGCCTGTGTCCCTGGTATTGCAAAGATCCATGTGCAGCAGTATTACTGTCAGGTGTGCTATTTGCTGGTGGTACCGGGAGCATTACCGCAGGCTCCCTTCACGGCTCGTCGGGGCGGCGTCCGCCCTATCCCGGCTTATGTCGAATGTGGGCGGACTGAGCGCTACGTGTCGACGGCTGTACGCGGGAGTCATCCGATCGATGGCCCTATACGGCGCACCGGTGTGGGCGGTGTCCCTGACCGTCCAACTCAGAGCTTTTCTGTGGCGACCACAGAGGGCCATGGCGATCAGGGCCATACGCGGATACCACATGGTGGCGACGGGGACAGAGTGCCTGTTGGCAGGGACTCTCTCGTGGGAACTGGAGGCGGAAATGCTCGCTGGTTTATATCGGTGGGGGTTGGGGGTGCAAGCAGAGGATGGTATGGTGGAGCTTACCGCCTGGTACATCGACGCCCGCCGAGACTTCATTGCCCGTTGGGTGGTCCGGCTGGAGAGGCCTTGGTTCGGTGTGCAGACCGTTAAGGCCTTTCGGCCAGTGCTGGTGCAGTGGTTAGAGCGGCGGAACAGGGTGCTATCCTTCCGACTGGTGCAGGTTCAATTCGACCTACTAGTCAAATGTGTTGGAATAGGGTTTTATTTCGATTTTTCTTCTCTTGCAAAGCTGTTATATGCATATTTAATCCCTTAGTAGTCTTTGTCTGTGCTGTGTGGTAGCGGCTTCGAATACTACCAACCCTTGCTTTGCTCGTGGGTGTCGTAAAAGACGACTAAGAGCCTTAGATTGACCCGGACCAACTCCATCTGGTACCATTTGGGTCAACGATTACATTCCCAAGGAGGGTTGACGTCAAGCAGGCGGCCGGTCATAAAAGTCATTGCCGAAACTTTTTGCAATATGTCAAAACAGATGACATATTGCGTCGACCCCAAGTAATTGGGATAAGAGCAAGATGATGATGAGTAGTCTTTGACGAAACCCACGGGCAGGATAGGGGGTGGTGAATTGTATTGTGACTCCTTCACCACACGGATGGCACGAAAGATACTCAACAGTATTTTGACAAATTTCAATAACGTCCTTTGAAGAGTTTATTGCGTAATTGTTTAATTATCTGGAGAAATATTTATATCGCTGCTATTTGCGTGAAGAAACAAATCCAATGGAGCTATATGACGAGCATGAATTTACGAAAAGGTTTCAATTTACAAAAACCAAAGTAGCGGTGTTAAATAACATTCCTGATACTTTTCGAAAATACTGGAGGCAATAACCAACGATGTTTACCAATTACGCCCACACAGGTGCTAGCCGCATTACAATTTTACGTAAAAAGAAACTTTTAAGTGAATACCTATAATTGTAACTTTGTATTGGATACACAATAAAATCGTAATCAGTATTTAAGATTAATAGGTAGTTTTTTTTATTTAGATTTTTTCAAATTCTTTAGATGTGAACATAAAGAAAAGAATTCCTCAAAATTATGACGTCATTCGCAATACATTACTTGCACTCTTTCTTGCTGGAGGAATCTTGCAATATCCTCAAATTCAGTATGCTCTTGCATCCTTACTAATATCCTTATTAATATTATAAATGCAAAAGTAAGTTCCTTTGCTTGTTTCACTGACATGCTTAAACCACCGAACCGATTTCAAAAAATCTTTCACCAATGGAAAGCTATAATATCAGGGAGTAACATAGATCATATTTTATCCCGGTATTCCCACGGTATCAGGAACTACGCAGTTAAGACGACTGCAACTGAAGCAAAGCGAGGGCGGGTTGCTAGTAACTTCTGCCATCACCAATTCACCAAGTGTTTCATCACTGTGGTTGCTTGATTGGCACGTTACCCTATCTGGTACAATGGCACCAGACTATCGATACTCTGTCGACATTCCATAACATTGCACCAGATCTTCAATACTATTTCTTTTTAATTTTGTGTTTCTCTATCGGTTTTTGCGACTCAGAATTGGCCGGATTGGATTGGAGTTTACTTAAGCTAATTTTATTTCAGAAATACTAATAGGATTTGGGCTGAAAGTCCATCCATGTAAAGTTCAAATCCATGCAGCAATGAATAGTTACTGTGAAAATATATCTTAAATCTAATAAAAATATAATTTGATGATTTAAAACGTTTATGTAGTAAATCATTTTTATAAATAATGACGTCAGGAAAAATGAATAGAAAAATACATAAAGATATTTTAAATAATACTACTTTACGGACTTTATCGCGTTTATATTTGATTTTTGATTGCCTGTTTCAAACACTTTGCAACGTTCATGGTCACTGGTGGATATTTCATATAGAATCATTTTCTTCTACATCGCATCATCGCAGCCCCCATACGTCCCACTGTTGGGCTCGGGCCTCCTCCACAATGGGAGGGAATTTAACCTACTATACCGTGCTGGTAAGACATGTTGGCATAGGGTTTTATTTCGAGTTTTCCTTCTCTTGCACAGATCTTATGTGCATATTATATCCCTTAGTCATCTTTTACGACATCCACGGGCAAGATAAGGAGTGGTGAATTGTATTCTTAATCCGTCACCACACGGAAGACACAGACACATTTTCTTCTTATACTGGCAATAACTTTGTATCAAAATGTGGGTCAATATTTAATAACTAATTTCTGTATCGGGTAGATGATTATAAATTTTCTCCAATAATGATGACTTGTTGGACGTGTGACATCTTAGTCCGCCCACGACCAGAACGCTGCAAAGTGTTTGAAATGTCGGGCAATCAAAAATTAAATACAAACGCGATAAAATCTGTAAATGATTTTTATTTAAAATGTGTAATACTCGCGTAAACATCAGAAATCATTACAAAAAGACACATTGTTGCCAAATTAAAATGCCTCTTATCTCTACATCTACCAATACTATTTTTATAGATATTTCATTAATAAGAAATTAGTCAATTAATACTTAATAAGGAATTAGTGCATAACGCTATTCTGTATAACATTCCCTTTATCTGTTGGTTCAGTCTCGCCAAGTCCTTTGTTCCAGTTTCGCGGTATCAAATTCGTATCTTAATTTTGCAGCTACGATCCAAATTTAAAAGCTTTACGCTTGAGTTGTGAGGCAGTTTATGAACACCGTTTCAGTTTTGTTTGTTCAAAGTTCTTTATTTTTTTCCACTAAAATATAAATCTTAGAGCTCCTCCTGAAACTTTACAATTATATAATGTATAAACACAATTAGATTTTATTCTCGAAATCGAGATTTTTTTCTCGAAGCGCAAAAAAGAACCTGTTCAGTTTATTTTTGTAAATCAATGATAGATTTTTTTAGTATCAAAATTAATTGCTACTGCAGTATTACGAGCGTGTAGTACTTGGCCTACCATTGTTTAAATTTACATTTTGTTGGAAATATTTATTCACTGTCTATATTTTGAAGAAAATATGTCTGTGCATAATGAAGTTATACACAGGAGAAACAACAACACACACATAATGAAGAAAATATGTCTGTGTATAGTGAAAACATTGATTTTGAAGTATCTGCTTATTTGTCCTCTTTATACGGGTAATAATCATAATAGTCTTTAAAATTTGATATTAAACGTGATTTGATGCATTATCATGGGAGATATATTATAATGACAAAATAAGTTTTAAAAATAGTACATTACTGTAGCGGCCACCAAAAGAGGCATTGATGGACGAACGTGTAAATGTGAGCCGAGGTGAAGCCGGGGCACACATATCTACGTAAGTCCATCAATGCCTAGTTGTGGCCAAGACTTATATAGTACTGTTCTCAAATAATGCCTGAAAATTAAAATTAGTAGTACTAAGTAGAGCTTCTTATTTAAAAATAGGTAGGTACGAATTACATTTACGAATTTTCTATTACAGCTCATAGCAGCACGGAAACGTGGTCCCTAAATGTAGGTCTCGTAACAAGGCTCAAAGTCGCTCAGCGTGCTATGGAGCAGACTATGCTCGGGATTTCTCTGTGAGATAGAATCCGGAATACGGAAATCCGCAGAAGAGCGGGTGTAACCGACATAGCACGAAGAATTCGCTGCGGCAGAAAAGTTCTCGAGTGGAAACCATGTATCGGACGACGCAGTGAAGGCGCCCCCCACTAGGTGGACCGAGGACCTGGTGAAAGTTGCTGGGCATCTTTCGATACAGGCGGCACAGGACCGCACATTGTGTCGTAATATGAGGGAGATCTACATCCAGCAGTGGACGGCAATAGGCTGAGATGATTATAGCTCTTGCCGCCTCTTGAATTTCAGGTGGCGTTAAAGTAAGTACATTACACCCACTGTCTTCACTTGAACTCATTTAATGTTAAATACAACTTTTCAAAATCAATGACGATCAACGAACAAATTTTTCACACGCCTAAGGGTTCGTTTGTTTTTGTTTTCATTATCAAACAAGTTTCTTTTACAAACCAGTTAAAATTTAAATAAAACTCTGATAAGTTTACTCTTTGGTTGTCATGTTTTGGAGTAACAAATCGTTCCATTTTTAAAATTCACGGTAGATTTGAATTTACATATATATATTTATTTGGCCGCTAAAACACGACAGATATGGATTTTTTACATTTTTTTGCCAGCCGCTGCCCGCATGTATTTGGGCAGTACAGCAATTTCGATTTATCTCGAAGAAGATTGCCAAAATTATGCTCAAATTTTCAAGCTCTGTCATACTTTTTGAATTAAAATTACGTACACTGGTCATAAATAGTTTAGAAAGTTTTTGTTTTTCTTTTGTAGTTTTTGCTTTTGAAGAACTATCGCTCCTTTTAAACACAAAAAAAATAACAAAATAATTTTGGTGCATTAAAACAAATGGATTAAACGCAAAAGGAAGATTAAGTCGCAATTATTGCACTACATGGATGCGCTATTCGCGAATAAAAAAATGTAACCTTGCAGTTGTTGGGAATAAAGCAAACTTCGATCAAAGGAGTGTCAAATGAAGATCCGTTATACGAAGCGTTTAGTTGAAAACAGGGTCCTTGATCATCTGAAAACGTTGAGCTCTATAGACCACGGACTTTCGTTAAGACAGTACGCGGTTCTAATTTTTGATTACAAAATTAATAAGGTGTATGCTTAAAATTGTGAAAGAACGCGCAATATCATCGGATTCACAATCCACTTAATTTATCAATCATGGTTTAGCTTAGAGTATTTTACGTATTCGGGCCTCATAGATGGTTTTTCTGTGAAACAGAATTGATAAAGAGTGCCACTATGTATGAAAATACCATTCTTAACAATGTTATAAAATCATTTTCAACCAAGTTTTGCCAGCCAGATCCATTACATTATAAAAACATGGCAATATTTAGAGAAGAAAATCCTCTATAAATAAGACTCACTAAAATTTTGAATCTGCCAAGGTATTCCCCAATGATGTAATGTCTAATAAAGATTACATCGCATGCTGCGTTGGACTATTAGCCTAGAAAATTGAGGGCCTTCATCGAAAATCCGGGCGCCCATTTCAAATATATTTTTCTATTGTAAATAAAACTACATATTTTACGAAACAAGACGATTTTTTATAGATTTCATTTAACTGTTCTATTATTAAAATATAGATAAGGTCTTAACATTTCTCTTTGGTAACAAACTATCGATATATGTAATTTCGAGTTTACCTTATCTCACACCGATATCTTATCTGACCTTCACTATATTTTACGCAACAATTAATAGTGAAATACCGTACTGTATTACAACCACACCAACATTTCAAAGCATTTTTACAATTTGGTTAATATATTTTACTGTTGCATCTTGGATGCAATTCTTACACTAAAGAATTTTTTGCGATTGACAAGTTATTGTTATAACTATAATTAAAATCTAAATTGGGTTCAGGCCTCCTCCACAATGGGAGGAAAATTGACTTATTATGCCATGCTGCTCAGATGTATCGGTTTAGATTTTTATGTTTTTAAATATACTGTTTTCTTTTTAACTTTTATTGTAAAGTGTAGCGTGTTATGCCTAACGAAGTTTTGTATTTTCACCGTTTGTAACATATTATGGTGTTCGTCATACTCACAGAAGGATCTACTTGCGGTAGCTGCGTGGAGCGGATTTCTTTCTTCCCTCCATAGTGGTTGAGTGGAGTGATGGCTGCTCTAGTAGTTAACTCATGATCAGGGGCCGCTTGTGGGATCTGATCCAGCCATAATCGTTGGAATTATATTACGTATCTTGTGGTTTGAAGGGCATCACATTGGAGCTAGTTCTTACAAAACTTGTTGTACACAATTTATGAAGAAGAAAAAAAAAATTAAAAATTATAGACAAGCCCATGGTATAGGGTTTTATTTCAAGTTTTCCTTCTCTTGCACAGATGATATGTGGATATTATATTCCCTAGTCATCTTTTACGACATCCACGGGCTAGATAGGTAGTGGTGAATTATATTTTTATTACGTCACCATACGGATATCACTGTGCGATCTACAAATTGTTGTTCTGAGTCTGAAAGTTATTTGTGTTTAAAATCCTTCGCAATACAAGGATTAAGTCCTTAATGCACTTTTATCATTTCAGCCTATTGCCGTCCACTGCTGGACGTAGGCCTCCCTCATGTTGCGCCACAATGTGCGGTCCTGTGCCGCCTGCATCCAACGACGCCCAGCAACTTTCACTAAGTCATCGGTCCACCTAGTCCGTGTTCTACACTGCGTCGTCCGATACGTGGTCGCCACTCGAGAACCTTTCTTTCCTAGCGGTTGTCTTCGGCGTACTAATTCTTCGTGCTATGTCGATTACATCCGTTCTTCTGCGGATTTCCGTAATCCGGATTCTATCTCGCAGAGAAATCCCGAGCATAGCCCGCTCCATAGCACGCTGAGCGACTTTGAGCCTTGATATGAGGCCTACATTTAGGGACCACGTTTCCGTGCCGTAAGTCATCATTGGTAACACAAATTAAAATATGATGAAAACGTTGGAGTCGCCAATGTTTTTAATTATAATAAGTAATTTAGTTTATTATTCAGCTTATCGCCGTCCACTGCTGGATGTAGGACATCCTCATGTTTCGCCACAAAGTGCGAGCCTGTAGCGCCTGTATCGAACGATGTACATCCAGAAACTTTCTTCCCCAGCGATTGTTAGTTTGTCAAACGGGGTGGCCTGACCAAAGATTGCCACTTTACCATATAAGCTACTTACATATATTAACTTAAATAGGAAAGTTTTTAAATATGCATGAGTATAAAGAATATCTGTAGTCCATCTCTCGTATGGTCATTATGATGTATGTCTTTGTCTTTTTCTGTTCTGCTATTACATTTTATCATTGTCTTATCTCTCTTATAGTGAGAATATCTGACCGGGAATTAGTTTGTCACCCGCCGAGAGGCCGACCGCGTGAGGAAAGACCGACGTCCTCCCCGAGGGGGGGACGTCGGTCGATGGGAGGGTATCCCAAATAGGGGGTATTCCGTCGGGCCGACTACTGACGACAAGTAACCCTGCTCCGGTGGTCGGCCAACGACGAAGGCTACGTGCATCGTGGGTGGCTTGCAGGTGTACGTGCTTACGCCCCTCTGTCGCCCCGGACGGAGTGGTGCGAGAAGCGCGCCGACCGCAACCCACCCCCAAAAAAAAAAAATAGTGAGAATATCTGGTTGACCGAGCTCGCTATATTTCTTTTTGTAAATTATATTTTTGACGAACATGTTTAGATATATATTAATAAAAAATAAAAATGATGAAATAATGAAAAAAATATCAAAAATTACAAAAACAGAATAATAATAACACCGAGATTCGATCTCACGTTCTTTGAATGCGACTGGACACCTTCCCAACTGAGCTATTGTCACTCTTGACGGCGATGGCGAAATTTGAATTCTCATTCTATTGATATTTTATGTCATTGTATTAATCAGCTAAAAACACCGTCAAAACAACATTTTCTATAAATAAAACATAGCTGGATCGATTTTTTGGCCCCGAAACCTCTAGTATGCTAAATTTTATGAAAATCGTTGGAGCCGTTTCCGAGGTCCTGAATATATATTTATATATAGGTCTATATATACAAGAATTGCTCGTTTAAAGATATAAGATTTTGAACGGTTAGTCCACAATAGATAGATATAACGCACAAAGTGATTTTAATAAATCGCGAGTCTACAAAACGGTCATAAAATTTATCAGATTGAGTGATAAATTCTTTGAACCTATATCTATCGGATACTGTATCTAAATATTAGATATAAATAATATTAACAATATTTACGTAACTGCCACAACAAACTCTATCGCTCCCTGATTTTGTTATCAATTTGCTGATATGTCGCCTAATATACTTAATCTTGAAAATATGTTTACTTCAAAACTAGTTTTGTATAGTAAATACAAAGTAATCACCATTAAAATTATTGCTAAAATAAAACAGCTCCAATCATCGATAAAATATTTATTTCGCAGGCGAAACACGAAATCAAACCCTGACGTATGACGTCACTGATTTCCCGCGAGACGGTCACCAATAGAAAATTTGATTTCAATTTTATGTACATAGGTACTATATTTTGATTTGGTATTTGTCGTATAATAAGTAATGACAGCGCATTGGTCTATAAAATTATAGATTACAAAAAAATTTACCACGATTATTTATTACAAAAATGGGGTCTGCAATGGCGGCAGGTCATGGGAACAACATATGACTCCTAAAATCCCCGTAAACTAAAGGAAAATTTTAAATAACCTTAATAAAGCCTGCTATACTCTTTGGGTTAGCATCTTGGACTAGAAAATTGATGGATGAAAGACTAAAGTATGTAGCGGAGATGCAAAGGTTGAGATGGATGTGTACGAGAATGAATAAAATAAGGAATGAACTTAGAAGGAAGATACCCAGAAAGACTTACACTTTGAAAGGTTTTAAGAGATATGGATCCAACACGCATAGGTCTTTCGAGAAGACATTTCGTATCTGCAGATAACACTCGTGAACTGCAAATAGTAGGTGTAAAACAATAGCGTGAGGATGGTATCTAATATCTGATTATGGGGTTGAAGGTGTGATGAGTATTATTATTTTTTGTTACTTTATTTAATACTAGTAACCCGTCCTCGCTTCGCTTCGGTTTTAGTCGCTTTACCCGCGTAGTTCCCATTCCCATGGGAATACCGCCATAAAATATAGCCTAGTTTACGCCCTGATATTATAGCTTTTCATTGGTGAAACAATTTTTGAAATCAGTCAAGCCGTTTTGAAGATTACCCGGAACAAACAGACAGACAAAAAAATATAAAGTGATTTTTAGGCATTTTTATAGTGTAAATAACTGTGTGAGCATGAAAAAAACCTATTATTTTGACATTACAAACAGACACTCCAATTTTATTTAATGGTATATATTATTGTACCTATTCAATGTTATTGTCGCCCCGTGAGATTAATAATAATATCAAATTAATAACATCACATTACATCAATTATCTTTTTTGTTATCTTCTCTCTATCTAACAGTTATCATGCCACGGCGTCTGTCCGCCAATTGTAAATAACACTTAATGCGCGATATGCCATCCCTATTATTTTTTTGTCAATTTTGCTAATATTTGTAGATACTCCTCCGCTTGTATTTGTCTCAGCGTTATGCAGCATAGAGGGGTAAAGGATGGCAGTAAATTTTTACGGTGGTTGCGCACACTGCCACGAAAAACCGACACCCTGAAGTTAGTTAGTCAACATTTTTTACGATGCGCATGCACACCGTCACAAATGTCAACTAGATAATGTGTTATAATAAAACTTTCAATGCATTAAATAACTTTTTTTCTATTATTAGTATTGTTTTTCAACAAACCTTATATAACGCGAAGGATACAATTTTTGATAAAGATTTTATCTTGTTACACCAAATAAGTATAACTTTTTACGTGCGTACATAAGTGCAAACATTTTTTTTTGTGGTTGCCTCTGGTCAGCACATACGCCGGCCCTATAAACCACCGTACGCCCACCCCTTCACCATTGGTCTGATCACTGGTGTCCGTGGCCAGTGGTCAGTGATCGGCCCGACGGAATAACCGTGAGGAGTAACCTCTCCTCGACCAACAGACCCCGCTCACACTAACCGACGTCCCTCCCTAGAAAAAAAAAATCTTTTACCTAGGCTAAATTATAATTTGTACTGTGATGAAACTAAAAATGTTGGTACTATAAAAGACTTTTGGGAAGCCACATTAGGATAGCCATAACAAAATAATGTCATATCCATATTCCGTGTGATGACGGAGTAGAAATACAATTCACCACTCCCAATCCTGGCCGTGGATGTCGTAAAAGACGACTAAGGGATATAATATGCATATAAACATTAATGGAAGATAAGTAAAACTCGAAATAAAACCCTAACATGCGTGACCAGCATGGTACAGCAAGTCAATTGCCTTCGCATTGTGTAGGAGGCTTGAGCCCAGCCGTGGGACGTATATGACCTATTATAATGGTGATGATGACGTTGCGTTTAATATTTTTCTAACTAGCCCTTAACAATTAAAAAGTTCTTAAAAATAACGTCCACTCCTCCATATTATAAGTCCGTATTAAAAAAAAATTAGTCGCGCTATTTATTTTTAACGTTTATGGATTCAATGCGAATTTTAATATATTATATACTAGCAACCCTCCCTCGCTTCGCTTTGGTTTCTATCGCCTAATCGCCGTAGTTCCCGTTTCCGTGGGAATACCGAGATTAAATATAGCCTAGGTTACTCCCTGATATTATAGCTTTCCATTGGTGAAAGAATTTTTGAAATCGGTCCAGCCGTGTTGAAGATTATCCGGAACAAACAGACAGACAGATAGACAATTTTTTTTAAATCTGTATTTTAGTCATAGGTGTCGTGCAAATAACCGTGTGAGCACGAAAAAGCCTATTATTTTGACATTACAAACAGACACTCCAATGTTATTTATTGGTATAGACTAGCAACCCGCCCTCGCTTCGCTTCGGTTTCTGTCGCCTTATCGCCGTAGTTCCCGTTCTCGTGGGAATACCGGGATAAAATATAGCATAGTTTACTCCTTGATATTATAGCTTTCCATTGGTGAAAGAATTTTTTAAATCGGTCCAGCCGTTTTGAAGATTACCCGGAACAAACAGACAGGCAGATAGACAGACGAAAAAATATAAAGTGATTTTTAGGCATATGTATAGTGCAAATAACCGCGTGAGCATGAAAAAAGCCTATTATTTTGACATTACAAACAGACACTCCAATTTTATTTATTGTTATAGATAAACCCTAATAAAATCAGTATTTAGAAAGCACAAAATAATTCTAACAACCATCAAACAAGTAAATAAAAGCTAAAGAAACGGACTAACACAAAGGTTGTATGCCGCGACAAATGGTTAGCTGTCGTTCGTCCAATGTAAGGAATGAGTGCCGTTAGATAAGGGAACGGAACGCACTCATGGTTCACAGATCCTCAGATAAATAGAAAAGGTAAAGCATAATATTAATATTTTAACACGTTCACAGTGCATGCCCCACCTATGGGTCATGAGCCGCTCGTAAGTTTAAACCTTATAAATTTATACACGTATGGGCTAATACAATTATTTAAATTTAAACGTGTGATCAATGAACTAAGGAAAAATTATATGAGGGAGGGTATAACATACAAAACAATGGTATCATCATCATCGTTGCAGCCTCCATACGTCCCACTATTGAGGTCGGGCCTCCTCCACAATGGGAGGGAATTTGACCTACTATACCATGGGAGTCAGACATGTTTGTACAAAGTTTCATTTCGAGTTTTGTCCCACTATTGAGGTCGGACCTCCTCCACAATGAGAGGGAATTTGACCTACTATACCATGCCAGTCAGACATGTTTGTACAAGGTTTCAATTCGAGTGCTTGCACAAATGTTATGTGCATATTATATTCCATAGTCGTCTTTTACGACATCTACGGGCATGATAGGGAGTGGTGAATTGTACTCTTACTTCGTTAGTACACGGAAAAAACAATGGTAATTATTAAAATTTAAATACCCATCAAGTCGTGTTATCCCCTTTTTTCATTTTTTTGGGTTGGGTTACGGTCAGTGCACCCGTCGCCTGGCTCCCGCCGACAGAGAGGCGGCCCCGTAACCCACCGACACGTCACCTTCGTTGTTGGGCTGACCACCGGAGCAGGATGATTTGTTGTGAGTGGTCAGCCCGACGGAATACCCCTTAGGAAGTACCCTCTCCTTTATCGTGTTATCCCTAATTAGCATTTGCACTTGTCAGCTTGTGTCATTAAGCGCGACTAACTGTTAACATGTTAATTTCAAATCACCAAAATTTTATATTTATCATCATCATCTTAGCTTATGTATCCCAATTCTGCATTTCAAGGCTCCTCCACAATGGGAAGGAAATTGACCTACTATACCATGCTGATCAGACATTTTGTTATAGCGTTTAATTCAGAATTTTCCTTCTCTTGTATAGATGTTATTTGGCATTAGTCGTCTTTTACAACACTCACGAATAAAAAAGGGGGTTAAAAGACAGCCGTAACTTGGGAATTATTATTAAAGCGAGCACTTTACTGGCAGATTTCGTAATACAAGTGGTCGCCGTGTGGTCGAAATTCGGTCATAATGAATTTTTCTGCTACACAATTTTCTTTTAATTTTATATGTGTATAATTATAAATTGAGCAAGCTGTATTTCACTAATAACTAATATATAAAGTACTATTTACAAATTTACTATTAGACATTATCATCATAATTATGATTATTTGACATTCGGTTTGACCACAGATTATAACCGTAAACATTTATTTAATAATCTGTGCCGTAAACAAAAGTGTATAAGCGCGCGCAAGTGTGTGTATGTAGCGATTGCGTTGTAGTGTGCGTAATGCCTTTTTTAATGAATTTAATGTATTTCTAATCCATTATTATATGAAATTTCAGTTTTATGTACTTCTCCGCGTTATATACTTCAACTGTGCCAAATTTCATACTTGTCCATCCACGCAATTTTTGTAAAAAGGGGTACAAAATTTTTGCTTCACGTATTAATATATACAACTCATTCATTATATATTAACAGTTCTCAAATTATGGAGTAAGAGTACAAATAAATACTCCTATCCTTTCAATAGCCCCACTATTGCAAAAAAAAACAACTATGGGATTAATTCAGGTAACATCACTACACGAGAAGATAACAAGAAAAAAATGGCAGATTCTATATCTATTTATTAAAGAGAAAACTTAGAACTTTTAGCATTAAAACTTGAAATTACATAATATTTGAATTGAAGATTTTTTTTTTTTTTTTTTTTATTGCAAACGGTGGCAAACGAGCAAACAGTACACCTGATGGTAAGTGTTGCTGCCGCTCATGGACCTTTATAAGGCCGTTGCCTACCGCAAGAAAGCGAAGGGAGTGTGAATGCGTGCATTGAGGCTCGATGATACCAAGGGCACCACCAAAACCCTCCACACGCAATCACCCTCAGAAAGTTGGGCTTCCGGCTCTCTCGCTCACTGAACGAAGCGCAGTAACAAATTGCTATTTAGTACTCACTATTGTACTGCAAAATCATTCTTTAATTAAACGATTCAAATAATAATCAAAAGCACTGTTTTAACAATGCCTAGTACATACACATTAAATTTTTTACTATATTCATTTAATTTCACTTACAAGATATACACAGCATACTTCAGCTGTATAACTACAGATATACTACAAGCAGGTCGGTGACGAGAAAGCACGAGATTTCACCCATAGAAAATGGGTCTAAGGCGCACAACATGGCGCGGCGTCCGGCCTTTCGTGGCTGATGCTGAATGTGGGCGGACCCGGCGTTACGTGCCGACAGCTGTATGCGGGGATGATCCGGTCGATGGCCCTGTACGGCGCACCAGTGTGGGCAGGGTCCGTCTAAGGTCTGACCGTCCGTCTGAGGACCCTCTTGTGGCGGCCACAGAGGGTCATGGTCATGGTCATGGTCATTGGGCAGTCCGGCTGGAGAGTCCTCGGTACGGTGTCAGGACCGTCGAGGCCTTCCGGCCGGTGCTGATGGAGTGGTTGGAGCGGATGCACGAGGTGCTTTCCTTCGGACTGGTGCAGGTGCTGACGGGGCACGGTTGCTTCGCGAAGTGTGCAGATTGTCAGGAGGGAGTGCACACCTTCCTGCCACCACTGCAATTGCGACGAGGATACGGCGCAGCACACGCTCGAGGTGTGTGCCGCGTGGACGGGGAAGCGTCGTGAACTCGTCGCGATTATTGTTGCCGACCTGACGTTGCCGACCACTGACGATAAATCACCTCTGCTCCGGTGGTCGGCCCAACAACGAGGTGACGTGGGTACGGGTTGGTTATGAGTCCGCGCGCCGTCCTTCCGCGCGTGCGCTTACCATAGCCCACCCATAAAAAAAAGGCGCACAACATACTGCGCGTGCGTCAGTCGTGACCATGTCGGTGACGCGAACCTATAAGATTTTTCCAACCAAAAAGTGCCCAACGCTGCTAAAGAAGATTTCACTTCAAAAACCTTATCAAATCTAACGATCAGCTTGCTGCAGTAGGTTAATTGGCCGCCTATTGTCGAAAGGAGGTCCGGTAGTGATAAGATCTAAAAAAATAAGATAACGTAGTCATTGTTTAATTGCTTATTTGTATTTTAATATCACGTGTCAAGTTTATTTATCGGTCAAAAGAAAAGTAAAAATGAGTGCTACTATTGCTACTTTGTACGTGATTGAAGTAAAATTTTCAACTATTAGCTTTTTCGCTTCTTTTTTAGTTATAGCAAATTTTAATAAAATATAAAGTTTTCATTCTACATCGATTTACAATCATAATTATTAGCAGATGTAGGACGTCATCCGTCATATCTTTATATACATATTTCTTGTGTACGTGTGTATGTCACTGAACTCCTAAACGCCTGGACCGATGTTGATGAAATTTTGTGTGTATGTTCAAGGATATTCGAGAATGGTTTAGATTTACAATTGTACCTGGTAGTTGGCGCTTATTTGAACAGAACGTCTGTTGGGTCAACTAGTACGAAATATAATGTCATTTAGAGGTCATAAAATATCATAATTTTAGTTATTTGTGTAGCCATATATGTTAAACTATCAACAATCATGGTAAGGATGTGAGGTAACTCTTTTAGATGTAACATTTTTTAGGTGAATGAGGAGATAACATTTGTAATACCGCATATATTTGCCGCATATATTATAATTAAGATAATGGCATTTTATTTACATACCATTTATGTACATATTATTTTGTATTATAATATAATCGAGTTCATTTATTTTTTTATTGATATTATGTCCCTATAATATTGTATTATCTGAGCGATGAATTACAATGGAAATAACATATTTAATACAGAAGAATACATAAATTTTATATCATCATCGTATCATGCATAAAGAAATTTACCTACAAAAGTATTAATAACTGTTGAGAGCTTCTATAAGAATATGAAAAAACATGAAACATGAGAAACGAAATCTTATAAAGAAGTATATTTAAAACCATATATCCTTTTTTTTGTGGTAGGCTATCTAGTCTTACACTCTGGATGGAATGACGACGTACTTCTACATAACCTATAGACCCATAACTTACCGTATCATGACTTTTTTATCTTTAACTAGCTGACCCAACAGACGTCGTTCTATCCAAATCTGTATAAAAATAGAAAATTGAATTTTCCTTGAAATCGATCACAGCGTTACCTACCGGTTCCAATTATTAATCTAAATCGAATGGTTTAGATGTTCCAAATGGCTATTCCGATGGGTATGAGAATTCATGGCCACAAAAAAATCATCAAAATTGGTCCAGTCGTTTAGAAGGAGTTCAATTACGAACACACGAATAGAAGATTTATAAATATAAAGATAGAAAAGTGTATATGGTCTGAAAAAAGGTTATACTAGAAAAGTATATATAAACGTTAAGTTTTCTTAAATTTTCTAATTTTCTGCACAACTTTCTTATTTCTTTTTCCGTAAAGGCCTTTTTTAAAATACTAGAAAACTTAAAAAACAAGATGGACGAAATCGGTAATGTCTGCCCAAACAGCACCATCTACTGGGTCCAATTGTGAATTTAAACCATTCTCAAATCCCCTTGAACACAAACAACCATTTTCGTCAACATCGGTCCAGCCGTTTAGGAGGTAAGTTCAGTGACATTTGCACATACACAAGAAATTTATACTATACAAAGATAAGTTCTAGTTCCAGCAATTCCAAATTAGAACTGAACTAGATCCCATAAACAGTAGCTATCTCACCCCTTTCGTGAGCATAATCATTACTATAACTAATTTGAATCCAAAGAACAAAATCCTAAACTCTTTAGCCAAAAAACGCTTTTCTATAATAATAAAAATAAGGCAGCCTAAATCAGGCAGAAAATATAATTATTCAAAATTCATGTCTAGTTTATCATAAGTTACATCAGATAATTCTTAGAAATTACTTCATTTGAAGACATAGGGCGAAGGTTCGCAGGGTTTCATATAAATTCGTACAATTTGTTACACGGATGACATCATTAACCTTAAAGAGGAGGAAAGGGAGAGCAAATTTTATATACATACATACTTATGCTACTAAGTGTGGGAACAAAAATATTGTAATATGAACATTAGTTCATAATTAAGAATATAGCTTAGTAATAAATTAAAACAGATTTAGACAATGTAAATAAAACTATTTATGTATTTTATCGCGTTTGTATTTGATTTTTGATTGCCCGACGTTTCGAAAACGTTCACAGTCACGGGCGGACTAAGATGTCTCACGTCAGCCAATAAAGGGCGGATATCGTGTTGACAAGCCGTGGAACAAACCTACGGAAATGCTCCTGGAACCACCAATACCCGTCGATCACCAGACCCGAGTACTTTATATAGCCCTGGATGCTGATGGTAACTGAATTCACGGTGATCGAAACACCGGTGGGAGGACTGATACGGAGCCCATGGAACAATAGGGTCTCATCTTGTCCAGGCCTACCCTCAATCCCAGTGCCTCGATCCGCTTAACAATCACCTCAGTGCCGAGAGTTGCTAGGCGTGCCGCCTCCCCTAACGTCTCACCCTGGGCTGTGACGAGTGTATCGTCGACGCAGCAAATCACGCCCAGTTCGGATGGGAGGCTTCCTCGCAACGCCCAGTCGTAGATGATGTTCCACAGGGTGGACCCCAGAATCGACCTCTGTGATCATACTATCAGCCCTAACTAACATCATTTGTATCATTAAAATTGAACAAAAAAGACCCACCATTATGGATCATTATTTAATCAGTGCTGTAAATTCAGTAATCACATTACCAAACAGAATTACTATCATGCAGGTCACTAGCCATAAAACTTTTCCTTTTTGAGAGATGAATCCACAAATACTGCACAGATGGCTTAATAGTTAAGACTACCTACAATGGCAGTGTCGTAGGTTTGGATCCTACGTAGGACAAGTGTGTAAGGTGACGCCTTTTACTAAAAAAAATATAAAAAACAATTATTCGGAGTCTATTTACAGTCTGTGTAGTAGATCCTTTATTAATATTACAAGTCGTATGACGTGGCACGCTGAGTATAATTTGAAACACTTGTTAAAGTTTCACGTCATATTCTGTTATCATTATCTTATCTTAACTAGCTAAGAGTCGACGTAATATGTCCTTTCTTTCTGTACAATCCTATTAGACGTAATTTCTGTATTCATTCTTTGTCTATCTACGTCATGCTTCACATAGTACATCCGTCTGTTCTTAGCTTTTCCCTTACCCCTAAAGCTTTTAATATTCATATTTAAAAATGTCTTAATAAATATTATTTTCATCCCGTCTATTCAGATGTCCATAGCACATCAAACGTTCGCTCCTTAATTTTTCAGTCATTGGCGAAACTCACAAAGTGTCTCTAATGTGTCATACTTGTCCAAGGTAAATAATATTTACCTATGTAATTGCCGTTCTGCAGTACTGGCCATTTCAAATCAAAATAATTTTTGTTTAGCTAAGAATTCTAATTTCAAAATAATTTTATTTTATAACATGGAAACTTTTTCCAAAAGTAGTAATTTGTTTATTGATTAGTGTTAGGTTTTCATCGCATTTCAATCTTTTTCGTCATCATGGATACGTTAAAAATTCGAGTAATTATGGAATATCAGTATCGTCGTGGCAGCAACGCGGCAAAAGCGGCACGCAAAATCAACGACGTTTACGGAGCTAACACTAAAAACCAACGCACCGCCTGTTATTGGTTCGCTCGCTTCCGTTTTGGAAATTTCGACCTGAAAAATTAACCTCGCGGTCGTCCGAAGACTTTGGTCGACAATGACGAATTAAAGGTGATTGTGGAAGCCGATGATACACAATCTACGACTGAATTCTTTCGACGTTAGTGTCAAAACAATATTGGACAATTCGCGTCAAATTGGCAAGGTAAGAAAGCTTGACAAATGGGTACCCAACGAACTCGATGATCGCCAGCGCGAAGTTCGCGTCGAGACGTGCCTTGCATTGCTCAACAGACACACAAATGAAGGAATTTTGAAACGCATTGATGCTTGCGATGAAAAATGGATTCTGGTAGATAACGGCAAGCGCTCAGCAAGTTGGTTGGATCCTGGTTCAGCACCTAAAGAATGCCGTAAACGAAAACTTCCCCTAGAAAATTGATGGTCACTGTTTGGTGGTCTAGCGCTGATGTGATTCATCACAGCTTCTTACCAAATGGGGTGAGCATTACTGCAGATGTGTACTGTGAAGAAGTGAACACAATGATGGAGAAGCTGGTACATCTCCAACCAGCATTGGTCAATCGCTCGTCTCTGCGCATTGTCGTGCTCCTGCACGACAATGCGTGTCCTCATACTGCACAGCAGACGGTCTCCAAGTTGCAAAAACTGGGGTTGGAAGCTCTCCGTCATCCGCCATACTCACCAGACCTTGCGCCTACAGACTACTTATTTTACCAGAATTTGGATAACTTTTTGGCGGGAAAGGAATTCAATACCCGAGAGGCAGTACAAAATGCCTTTTGAAGTATTTGTTGCCTCCCGATTTCTTTAAGAAGGGCATCAATAAACTGCCGCTGCGTTGGCAAAGATGCATTAATTGCATGATTACTTCGATTAATACAAATAAAAAATACATGAAAAAAATTGTTTAATTTTTTTCATACATAACGGCAATTTCACAGGTAAGACCTAATATAATAATCAACAACTTTGAGAATTGCATTGCTAATTGGGACCGGTATTAGACATTACTATCGTCTTATCCAGGTTCATCTGTAGACCTACTAGTTGAGAAAACCTGCTGAGGTCATTGAGGGTAGCACCAAGATCCTCGAGGAGGCCATGACTATGGTGTCGACAGTAAATTGAAAGTATGTGATGTATTCACCGTTGATGTTCGGCCTAGTTCGGTCCAGTCTAAGAGCTTGAATACGTCTTCCAGCGCAGTGGTGAAAGATAATGTCTCCTCTCTGTCTCATACCTTTCTGCAACTGGATTGTTTCTGTATTCTTATCCCGGATGCGGACCGACATAGTAGCGTTTCTATACAAAAACTTAAGCACTTCTGCAGCGCCATTTTGCCAGAATCAAACGCCTTTTCACATTTCAGAAATACTAGACAGAGAGGCCAATTTTACTACTCCGTCTTCTGTATTATCTGACGTAACGTATGTATGTAGTCTATGGTACTATAACTTTCGGTAATCGGCTTGTTCGGGCGGCAGAAGTAGTCAAGCTTGCATGTGTCAAAATACAGAAATTTAAGGGATTTATAAGATAGAAAAGAGCGTTGGATAGTGACCAAATGTTTCTAAAAGAGTAGAATATTTTATTGGGGGTAGCAATAGAACGATGCGACTACAGTATAATTCGTATATTCATAAAATCAAGCAATTAGTGTCATCAACAAGTAATGATAACATTTTTAAGAAGCAAAAGGTATAAGATCAATCATAACAATTATATCATGGCCCAATATTGTGAAATTTAGTTATGACAAATATTATAAATAGTACAAGGAGAATACTTAATTCTTTACAAAGAGTTTCTTTACAAAAAGGTGTATACTTAATTATTTTATACAAAGTATACTTAGCTCTATGGCTACTGCTCTGCACTGCGTGGTCCGTGTAAGACTGCCCCAACAGCCCACTACAGTTATTACACGAATCAGTTTAACAATCAGAAATGTTTTGGCGACAACGGTTACTTTAATTACAAGAGGTATATAAATATAGGTAACTAATTAATGTAGATCATTATAATTATATTGATTTACCTCGAATATTATATGCCATCAAATACATAACTTGTAAAAAAATCCAAATCTCGCCACTTAATTCTTCTACTATAAAAAGTTATGAGACCCAAATCGGTTAATATATTCAGTTCCTACTTAAGGGACCTTCTGTCCTAAGTTATGACGTAATTAGCTAACCTAAGAACTTCTTATAGTGATCATATCAATATTAAAGATATTTTATGTTTTAAATAAACAGATTGACTTCGCAATCGCACTGAACAATCTAATTTAATAAAATATGTATTACTTTTTTTTGACGTTTTTGGCAAACGAGAAAGCACCACACCTGACGGTAAGTGAGACCGCACATGGACCTTTCCAATACCAAGGGCACAGCCAGGCCGTTGCCTACCGTAAAGAAAATGCTCTTCTTAAACCTCGTTTAAAGAAAGACATGTCACAGCGCTCGGGCAACACAACAACAGGTAGTTCATTCCAGAGCCTACACGTACGTGGAAGAAGTGATCACTGGAAACGTACAGTTGATTTTAAAATGATCAATTTATTCAAAATTAAAGTCCGTATGTATTACGTACTTTAGTAGTATACACAGGCGAGTCGGTTCGTAATGCCTCTTGAGAACAATATATACATGTAGCTCAAGAGTGAGATAAGTCGGTAATTCTTTAAGAGCGTTGTCGCCCTTCTTAAGGGCATCACGGCACTAGGCCTAGTCCACGACTCAGGAACGTCGCCCTCGAGCTTCGCACAAACTTGAAGATTTGTGTATTTAGCCGTCTATGTTTGAACCAATCAGTTAAAGAGTACAACGTTATTTCTTTTCGCCGCTCCACGAGCTTAAGATTCTGCTCTGAAACTTGGTATATTTACGCGACGGACCTTAAAGAATTTCGACCCAACCGCATCGGTAGTTTCAACGAACCTGTTGCTCATATAGTTCGAAGATTCGCTCTCTTCCAGGCATCAGAAGCGATTATGTAATTTTTTATGAAATTTATCATCATCATCGCAGCTCACATACGTTCCACTGTCGGGCTCGGGCCTTCTCCACAATGGGAGGGAATTTGACCTACTATACTATACTATATATGACCAGCAGGTCAGACATGTTGTTATAGGGTTTCATTTCAAGTTTTCCTTGCCTTCCACAGATGTTATGTGCATATTATAGCCGTTAGTCGTCTATTACAACATCTACGGGCATGATAGGGAATAGTGAATTGTATTCTTACTCCGTCACCACACGGAAAATTTTGAAATAACGAATCATTTTTACCCCGAGCTAGACGGTGTACCCGACTGGGTGCTGGCCCTTGTCCTCAAGTGCCTGCGACTACACCTCAGGGGACTATACGCAGCTTTGTTTAGCGTCCGGGCAATTGCCTGGGTGTTGGAAAGAGGGAGGCTAGTGCCCCTGCAGAAGCCGGGATGGTCTCTGAACTAGACCGCGGTCTACAGACCCATCGTGCTGCTGGACGATGCGGGTAAGCTGGAGAGGATCCTGGCTACCCGCATCGGGTGGCACCTCAGCGAGGATCTGTCAGACGCTTAGCTTGGCTTCACGAGAGGGTGTTTGACCATCGTGACCTTGCTGCGCTTCAAGGCCGTGGTTACGGAGGCAGTCACCACCGGAGAGGTGCTATTGGCAAAGTTGTTAGACATCGCCAACGCATTTAAAAGTCTACCATTCAGATGCAGCAGGGAGGCGCTCCGGTATCACGAAGTACCCGTATACCTGAGGCGGCCGGTGGCAGATGACTTGAGCAGGCGTAGCATCCTCTACACTAACCGAGTAACCGTTGTGAGAACGCCCATGACGTGCGATGTTCCACAGGGATCGGAATGGGTCATTGGTTCCAAGAGCATTTTGCAATTGCTCCGCGGCTTGTTGATGCGGCGCCCGCCCTTTCTTGGCTGATGCCGAATGTGAGCGGACCTACCGTTACGTGCCGATGGCTGTCGATGGCCCTGTACGGTGCACCGTTGTGGGCCGATTCTCTGACCGTCCATCTGAGGGCTCTCTTGTGGCGACCACAGAGGGACATGATGGTCAGGACTATACGCGGATACCACACGGCAGCGATGGAGGCAGCGTGGCTATTGGCCAGGAATCATCTCACGGATGGAGGTGGTGGAGCGTGCGCGTGAGAAAATCCCCTACGGCGCCACGATCCGCCGCTGGTGACTTGGTCGGCATAGGTGCGGTCCGTCACTCACAGAGAGGCTGATCGCGTGAGGCCGACTGATGTTTCTGGAGGGGCCTTAGGGCGGGAAAGTACCCGAAAGGGTAACCCACAAGGCTGGCCACGGACGAGAAGAAACTCGGTGCCGGTGGTCGGCCCAATGGCGAAGGGGAGGAAATACGGTGGGCTATGGGGCCGCGCGCCGTCCTTTCGTCACCCCGGACGAATTGGACGTCGTGTGAGCTGACCATTTTTGTGTACCAAAAAAAGAAAAATAGGTGACTTGCAAACTGGTCAATGTGTGGTCGCGCTCGTGACGCCAGAGATCGCACTCCCAGAGAATAAGGGGTACTAATTGTTCATACTTTTGGTCAAATGTGGAACATTGATGTAATGGCCAGGATACGAGAAAAAGAGAATAATTTTCCTTTAAAATTACCATGACCAGTTAGGAATGGGGCCACACAATGGTCAACCTCAAGCCACACTTTCTCCATGCGCTATATACATGGAAAAATAGATAGAGATGTCTTTTGGTGGTGAATTCTATCTCTTCTTCCATTCAGTTAGAAGGTCTTCGTAAGCAACGGATTGCGGCAATCTAGCGATTTTATTACGGTTGCGCGGTAGAAGGAAAACTGTGCTCATAGTTTTCCTGGTGGTGTAATACATTGAACCCCGTCTCTGAACCTTCAAGTTAATCGGAAGTACACACGCGAGTATTGGCAAGGCTTCAGTGCTAATTGTTCTGTAGATTTTACATAAGAATATTAAAGCCAATCGTTGGCTTTGTAATAACTCAGGGCTTACTGCCTCTATGGAAACTCTATCACCCCAGACGGGCAGCATAACAAATACACCTCAAACATGTAGCCATATATATAGATTTAAGTGTATTAAAACGAAGCTCTCGGGTTGACATATCATAGTTGAAATTTCATATGATAATGATGAGTAAATATGGGGAGAAATAAAAAGAAATAAGTTATATTGGCACTATGCTTAAAATTTACCGAATAGTTCGTAACAAATAATAGATCAAAAGCAATCTAATCCACAATATTGATATTTACAAGAATTTAATCAAGCTAAAAATAACTTTATTCACAACTAATATGATTCATTTTAATTTAAACATTATAGATAAGGCATTATCTGGTGATAAATTATATCGATAATGATGTTGATATGGACAACAATAAAATCGAAAATGATGCATTCGATGTAACAATACAGGCAATAAAACTCGTACAAAAGGATATTTTTAGCGACAAATTCAAAATGAGTAATACAGCTTGCAAATACTATACGGAGAGAACTCTGGGATGGATGTTGAACAATAAAGTAATAGTATTTCTATCTTTACTGTCATTTTGTCTATTTGTATCAACGTTGGCTATGGCTGGACAAAAAAATAGAGCAGTAGCAGAATTAGAAGATTTGAAAAATAGTTTGACAACACCACCCGTAGATGCTGGTGGAGATGGTGATGGAGCTGGGGACGGTGGAGGATCTAATAATGATAATGAAAATGAGAACAATGGAGGATCTAATGATGAAAGTACTGATGGAAATAGTTTGACAACACCACCCGTAGATGCTGGTGGAGATGGTGATGGAGCTGGGGACGGTGGAGGATCTAATAATGATAATGAAAATGAGAACAGTGGAGAATCTAACAATGAAAATGTTAGTGGAAATGGGAACGATGGAGGATCTAGTAATGAAAATACTAATGAAGCCGGAAACAGTGAAGGAAATAGTGATGAAGATAGTGGAGACAGTGCTGCCGCTACTAATACTGATGAAGCTAGTATTAGCAAAGAAGGGAGTGAAGTGTTAGGTGAAGCGGAAGTTAGTGACGAAGCGGGAGCAGTAATACGAAGCAACTTTGATGCATTGG
The DNA here is from genome assembly GCA_032191425.1 of Lymantria dispar. Taxonomy (NCBI): domain Eukaryota; kingdom Metazoa; phylum Arthropoda; class Insecta; order Lepidoptera; family Erebidae; genus Lymantria; species Lymantria dispar. The sequence goes on along the minus strand of CM063452.1, from coordinate 8,001,334 downwards.
CAAATAACAGTAGAATGCTAAGGCTCTTAGGTGTTGATGGTTAGTTAATTATGTTTATAACATAATATATAATGTAAAATCTTATATTATAAATAGTGGTATAATTGAAAAGTATGTGTTTTGTTTAAATGCCATAATATACAAATAATGGTATAAAAAAGAATTTTATCTTTATTAATAATAGATAATAATAGAATTACATGGAAAACAAAGGCATCGTTTAATGTTTCTCTCCGATGTTTTTCACCTATATAAACAAGTTTCATTTTTCATCTTATGTTCTTTGTTTATAGTTCTATCCAATTTATGATTTTAGTAATAATACATAAAAGATACAGCGCTTGTAAAGGAAAGTGAATCAAGTATGTCGTATTGGTAATTTAATGTAACAGATAAAATCTAATATTTTAAAGTGTTATTACTTCTGTTTTTCTTTGATTTGGTTTTTTTGTAAATCAATTTGAAAGACTAACGTAATAATTTTAAGTTAATATAAAAAAAAAGGAATAATAATATACGATTTCTTGTAAAGATACGAAAATGCTAGACATTTATATTTATTAAAAGGAAATAACAATCGTACACTTTTTAAACATATGTAAGTGCTATGTTTATTGTTTTATGTTATTAATAAAATAATATTTATTTTTTATTTATTTATTTATTTATTACGGCTCACCAACAATGTACAATCATAACACAATTTAACTCATTTCACAACATAATCTAGAATGCACATCAATTATAGGTGCGCTCAACATTCACACAACGTAACATACGTTGACTTAAAACAGTAATCTGACTAATCTAATATAAAAACAGTAAGAACAACATATGAGAAATCTATATACACACAATTAAGTTAAAAATTAAAAACAAAGATTTATAAGTTAAATAAAATAAAAATATAAAGGTTATCGTAATTTTAAGAAAAACTTATTAAGCGTCTTTTTTATGTTAGGCAGACTATCACAGAAAATATCCAAATCTAAGTGGTTTATTAAATTGTTGTAATGATCACAAGTGCGGTATAAGGGGGAGTGACGACCAAGATTCGTTTTTACTGACGGCAAAACAAAAAGTTTCTTTGACTTAAAACGCGCATGTATCTTAGGAATATTGAAACATATCTTATTGAGGAAAGCTTTGCAGTGTAAGTTATTATTAAGAATTTTATGCAAAACAATCACTTCCAGCATTATTCTGCGGTATTTGAGCCTAACGATATTGAAGTGTTCGAGTCTTTGTCTGTAGTTGCACCGATTACTGACACCAGAGGTAACGAATGCAAGGTGGCGAGTAAAAGCTTTATTTATTTTTTCTATACGATCAATATGGATAGTATAGGACGGGATCCATATGATACTACCATATTCAAGTATGCTTCTGACCAGTGAATTGAATAACATAGTTTTGGAATAAGGATTTCTGAATTCTTTGGTATTCCGCTTAAGGAAACCCAGCATCTTGGCTGAACGATTAACAATAGAATCTATATGTGCATTGAATTTTAATTTTTTGTCTATAATTATGCCTAGATCTTTAACTTCAGAAACCTCGGGAATAAGCACTCCATTAATATTCAAAAATACTCCGATCGGCTTTCTTTTTTTTGTAAAGACTATGTGATGACATTTACCTGCATTCAAAGACATTCTATTAGTAATACACCATAAGTAGATTCGGTCTATATCGTCCTGCAATAGTAATGCATGGTTAGGACATTTAATTTCTTTATATAGCTTCATGTCATCGGCAAATAGAGAGCAATTACTATTTTTGACGCAGTGGACTATATCATTAATAAATAAGGTAAACAAAATAGGTCCCAAATGCGACCCCTGCGGTACCCCGGATGTTGATACATATTCAGTTGATTGAAATCCAGCTAATACTACAAACTAAGGTCTGTTGCTCAGGTAAGAAGAAAACCACTCGTGAAGAATACCAATAATACCATATGACCATTGTAGTTTATTGAGAAGAATAAGGTGATCTACTTTATCAAAGGCACTCGAATAGTCGGTATATATTGCGCTAACCTGACTGCTCCTATCCACAATATTAGACACTTCAGTAACATAAGGGAGAAGATTTGTAATATTTGATTTGTGGGCTCGAAAACCATGCTGTTTATCGCTAATTAGATGCTCGGTATGGGAAGTTATAACTGGACAAACTAGGGATTCAAACAATTTAGCAAATACAGATAGAATCGAGATGGGCCTGTAGTTTTTTACATCATCCATAGCACCCTTTTTGTGTATTGGCAAAATTCTGGCTTTTTTCCACTCATTAGGAAATAAGCCCGTTTTAAGTGAATAATTAAATATCAATGTGAGAGGTAACGTCAAAGATTTAGCACACCTTTTAAGGAATAGGGGTGGCAGACCGTCTGGACCTGAACTCTTGTTGGCATCGAGCGCTTTTATTTTCTTAAACACTTGGCTTTCGGTGAATATAATTGTATGCAATGGCAAGCATTGTATCATCGTATCATGGAATAATTGATCATTTTCTGGTTCACTACTGTAATTAAATACTGCTTGAAATTGCTGAGCAAACAAATCACATATCTCTTGGCCACTTGCCGCATTTTTATTATTCAAATGCATAGGTGTAGGAATAGTATGATGAGAGCTACGTTTATCTTTTATATATCTCCAGAAGTGTTTCGTGTTTTTGCAAACATTGGCTTCAATTCTAGCAATGTACATTTTATGTCGTTCACGGATCAACTTTTTGGCACGATCGCGCAGAATTTCAAATTCCAGTTTGTCACGCGGATTTTTATATTTATGATATTTTAACCGTATTTTGTTTTTCTCAGATAGGAGATTAACCAACTTATGATCAAACCATATAGGAAATTTATTGTAAGTACGAGACCTGTGTTTTGGTACATTGTCTGTGATAGTCGCTATAATTTCTGTATACAGTATATTTACCATTTCATTAACTGAGCGGCAAGCGATCAACTTGTTTTGCCAGTCAATACTAACTAGGTAATTATTAATTGCTTCGTAATTAGCTTTAAAAAAATTAAAATCAGTTCGTGGCTTACTATCAACATTAACTTGAGTGTAAGAAACAGTGGTAATTTCAATGGGTGGATGCAGAGGATCAATTTTACTGAAATGAGAATTGGGCGACTGAATTTCAACATCAGAGTTAGACAGAACCAAGTCAAGAATTCTGTTGTCACAATTTACAAAGGAATTATATTGATGTAAACTACTTATGGCCATGAAATCTACAATACAGCGCCCGAAATTACAGTGATAATTATTAGGCTGTAAATATTTATAGTCATCACAACTAGACCATGAGATAAAACTCATATTAAAGTCACCAATTATTAGTGTCTCTTTTGCGTTACCAACAACATCACTACACTTATCAAGCAACATGTTCACAACTGTTGGCTTGAGTGGTGGTGGTAAGTACACCGCGCAAATACACAACGACTTATGCGTATTGTTGCTCTCATTAATAGCATCAATTGTTATCCATAAATCCTCATTCTGTGTTTCCCAATTGCTCATTCTTGTTGATTTAAGTTTTTTATCAACAGCGATCATAACTCCACCCCCCCTTGACTTTGTTATTAACGGACAATCAGATCTATCTTTACGAAACACAGTATATCTAGGGTCAATAAATTCACCATTAGAAATATCTGGTGATAACCACGTTTCAGTAAAAATTATGACATCATAATTACTTTGTAATATGCTTAGATATACATCATTTGTTTTTGTTCGCAATCCCCTTGTATTTTGGTAGTATATCCTGAATGGAAATGACAAAATGCCAAAAACATGATAGGTGCACCAAGAGGGTTTTACTTCAGCTTATTTAGTGATTCAATGTTACTGATTACAAATGATGGCGATGACTCGTCTTTTCTTATGAGTATTTTACCATTTCTGACCCATACAAATTTATAGCCCAAGTTTTTGGCTTTAATTCTAGTCGCTGCATGAAGTGACTTATTTTGTGGAGATAAATGTTCAGAAATAAAGATCGGTATCTTAACCCCTCCGATGCCAATTAAAGCTGTATTGATTTTATCTTGAGGGTTAGATTTATTGTACTTTGCAACTGCCGCGATAACAGAATCACGACATCGGTTACTGCGTAGTTTCATAACTACAGTCCTGGGACGCTTACTACTGATATCTTTTTTGGCAACCCTAAAACTCGATAATATATCCTTGTCTTCTATATTTAGTGCAACAGTTTTACCAATCTGAACTAATGTTTGAGCTAAATTTTCATTTTTAAACTCCGGCAATCCATGTATTTCAACATTCGAGTCACGAGAGTGTTGTTCTATGTCTGATAGCCTTGTTTCGAGATCAAGGACCCTGGTTTGGAGCAGGGTATTTAAATCATTTAGCTGTTTCACCTCCGCGTTTCGCTTTTCTACTAAAGTTCTCATTTCGTCATATTTTTCGTTAGCGAATTGTACTGATAAAGACAGAGAACCCAACTCTTCTCGCAGGGGATTTAATTCTATTGATAATATTTCACGAAGTATGTTCGGCAATTCGGTACGCAGCGTTAGCGTTATTTCATTTTTAATAAGCTTTTTTAGTTCATCGTCTATTCGCCCTGAAGTAAAAGATGCAGGGTTTGATTCACTTGATGTGCCAGGTTTATTAGAACAAACCGGGGTTTCAGAATTATCACCACCCTTACGTTGATTGGATTTACATAACGGGCATTTCCATACGCTTTTCGAGTCTTTAGACATTTTTTTAAAGTTTTCCTTCGTTATGTTTACACATATGTAGTGATAAAGATGGGGACACAAAGAGCATTGTATGCCATCAGAAGATGTAACTGGTTTGCGGCAGCCATCACATGAACTCATTTTTTTATACTAAGTAAGTGGGTACGAATACTCTACGAAGGTCTCGGCGACGATGGGGAGCAACAATTGAATTGTTACTGTTAATCAATACTTGCCACAATGTTGCTCAATTCATAAATTATGTTGTAGCTTACCGTCCACATGTAGACTGTCAAAGTGGTAGGTAAGTCGCACTAAATTCAGCACAATGAAATGTAAACGTAGCACGAAGCAATATTAACACAGGCAAGTCGCATCAAACACAGCACGGCGCAGTGCAAACGCAGCACAAGTACAGACCGCGCGTATCTTAAAAATTACCCACGTTATTTAATTTGTTAAGAAATGTATTTTGTTTATAACTTTTGTTTAAATAATGAAAAACAGTTAATTCTTTCACCAAATGTAGTCGATCCAGTATACTTCACAATAATTTATAACTTTACACTTTACAACTAGTTTAACCAGCAGTGTTATATTAATTTTACGGAGCAACATACGGTACGTTACTATGTCGCGTTACTTTTTTTTGAATGTTTTTGAATTTTATACAAAGTTTATTTAAATGCACTCACGTGAAGCTGTATAAGCTTCGCGTGAGTGCTAAAGTGGTATAAATTTAAACATTAGTCCTTAATTATAAATGCGAAAGTGACTTTGGCCGTCTGAATGTTACGCTTCCATGTTTAAGCCACTGAACAGATTTTGGTGAAATTTAATACAGCAACAGACTAAATCTTGAGAAAGAACATAAGCTACTTTTTATATAGCAAAAATGACTAGAGCGATAGGGGATGACATTTTGTATGGAAATTCACCATTGTCCAAGATAGAGGCATGATACTTTGTACTTATTAATATAGGAATAGGTCATTATTAGTAGTATCCCTATTCCTGTACTTCGTGATTCCACGCAGACGAAGTTGCAGGGAAAAACTATACAATTATAAATGCAATAAAATCTCTAAAAACCTTTTTTTATAATGTGTAATAATCGCTTAAATCATAAAATTGAAAGTATTCCAAAGTTTAATACAATAAAAATACAATCGAAACAATTGTGTTGTTTATCTCAATATGAAATCGATAAATATAGCATATAGGGTATTTACCGGATGAATGGTGAAAATAATCAATCATCGTGTCAGGTCAAAATATTTATTGTTATCAAATTTCTGTATGAATAATAAATGTATATAAGCATGTATAAAAAAGTGTGTGTGTGTGCGTGTTTGTGTGTGTGTGTGTGCGTGTGTGTGTGTGTGTGTGCGTGTGCGGGTGTGTGTGTGTGCGTGTGTGTGTGTGTGCGTGTGTGTGTGTGTGTGTGTCCGTATGTGCACATAAGCAGTTATACATCTTTGACGTAACAAGATAAAAATCTTTCTAAAAATTTTATCCTCCACATTATGCTATGTTTGTAAAAAAAACGACGCCAATAATAAAAAAGAGGCATTTAATACATGGAAAGTTTTATTATAACGCATTATCTAGTTGACTTTTGTGACGGTATGACCGGCATCCTAAAATATGTCGACTAGCTAACATCAGGGTGTTGATTTTTCGTGACGGTGTGCGCAAGTATAACTTTAAAAATACGCATTTTAAAATCACCTGAGTAGTGTTTGCAATAGTATAAGCAGGCTGGTGGTTTCGTGTTGCAATCCCGAGTCAGGTAAAATACTTATCATGCTTCTGTAAGATTTTCTGAAGTAATTAATTTAGTAAAAATATAACTGTGATGAAGAGTTTGCCGTAAAATGAGTAGTTTTATTTGTAACTAGCAACCCGTCCTCGCTTCGCTTCGGTTTCAGTAGTCTTTCTTGCGTAGTTCCCGTTCCCGTGGGAATACCGAGATAAAATATAGCCTAGGTTACGCCCTGATATTATAGCTTTCCATTAGTGAAAGAATTTTTGAAATCGGTACAGCACTTTTGAAGATTACCCAGAACAAACAGACAGACAAAAAAAATATAAAGTTTATTTTAGGCATATGTATAATGCAAATAATCGTGTGTGCATGAAAAAAGCCTATTATTTTGACATTACAAACAGACACTCCAATTTTATTTATTGATATATATAGATATAGAAGATGATCTACATATCTTTATATATAAATTTCTTCTGTATGTCACTGAACTCCTCCTAAACGACTGGACCGATGTTGACGAAATATTTTGTGCGTGTTCAAGGGGATTCGAGTAAGGTTTAAATTCATAATTGGACCCGGTAGGTGCCGCTTTTTTTTTTTGAACAGAACAACGTCTATTGGGTCAGCTAGTATATTTATAATCTCCATTAAATATGGTTTCATTAGCCCAAAAATCGATCTACATCTTTCGAAGACGATTTCGATTGTGTAGTGTTGTCAAGCACTCAATTCCAAAAAAACATTTATGTTTAACTAGCAGCACCCTGCGGTTTCATCGGCATAGTTCCCCTTCCCATGGGAATATCGGGATAAATTATAACTTATCTGTTATTCTGATATGTAAGCTATATTATTGTGAAGATTCATCAAAATCCATTAAATAGTTTTTGCGTGAAAGAGCAATAAACATCTTCACATCCTCACATACAAACTTTCGCTTTTATAATATTAGTAGGATAGGATAGTAGGATAGGATAGGATAGTAGGATGGGATAGGATAGGATAGTAGGATGGAATAGAATAGGATAGTAAGATGGGATAGGATAGGATGATTTCTAATGTTTACGCATTTGATATATAATTTGTGAAGGATTTTATCGTGTTTATATTAGAATAATTTCCTGATATTTTCCACATTCATGGTCACGTTAGGACAATGACATTTCTCACTTTAACAAACCACCGTTATTACTAGTCAAATTCTTTATTTATTCTTGTTTAAGCCTAGTAAGCTTTTCATTAATTTTAATTCATATCCTAGGATTTTTTTTCAAATTTAGTCTCAAAATAACATCATAACATTTGCGAAAAAGCTGACAATCTCTTGAAATATCTTAACCAGGGCTAAGATAATATCTTTTATAGTGTATAAGCCACACTTTGTCGTAAAGACTTTATTTAGCTTAAGAATAGCTATCGCGGATGCCACCTCGCCTTCTAGCGACAAGCTATCGAATTAGAATTTAAATTGAACTCTTTATATAAATATTTATAATTTACATATAAGGCGATGTCTTACGTCTTAACAAAATATTTTTTGTAGAGATTATCTCCTATGATTGAGATAATGAATTATCATATCAGCTTATGTAAGTCCCACTGCTAGCCCTAGAGCTACTTAAGAGGGAAAGTGATCTACTATACCACGCTGGTCAGACAGGTTGATTGATTTTATTTCGAATCTTCCTTTTCTTACATCTATATATAAAGCTGAAGAGTTTGTTTGTTTGAACGCGCTAATCTCAGGAACTACTGTGTCTGTGTGTGTCTGTCTGTAATGTCAAAATAATAGGCATTTTTCATGCTCACACGATTATTTGCACTATACATATGCCTAAAATACACTTAATATTTTTTTGTCTGTCTGTCTATTTGTTGCAGGTAATCTTCAGAACAGCTGGACCGATTTAAAAAATTCTTTCACCAATAGAAAGCTATAATATCAGAGAGTGACATAGACTATATTTTATCCTGGTATTGGCACGGGAATAGGAATTACGCAGGAAAGACGACTGAAACAGAAGCAAAGCAAGGGCGGGTTGCTAGTCTATACCAATAAATAAAATTGGAGTGTCTGTTTGTAATGTCAAAATAATAGGTTTTTTTCATGCTCACACGGTTATTTGCACGACACCTATGTCTAAAATAGCAATTAAAAATTTTTTGTCTGTCTGTCTGTCTGTCGGTCTGTCTGTCTGTTTGTTCCGGGTAATCTTCAAAACGGCTGGACCGATTTCAAAAATTCTTTCACCAATGGAAAGCTATAATATCAAGGCGTAAACTAGGCTATATTTTATCCCGGTATTCCCACGGGAACGGGAACTACGCGGATAAAACGACAATAACCTATAACCGAAGCGAAGCGAGGGCGGATTGCTAGTATATAAATATGATTTTAAACGTAAACGTATTTTTTTTTATTTATTTATAACTTTTGCACAAATAAAGGTACAAGGCGAACTTAACGTCTTAGGCATTCGCTACCAGTCGACCTAGGGTGGAACAGAAATAATGCAAGGCAGGTGCAATACAGAGAAGTTAACCTCTATTGTTTATTTATTTATTTTTGGAAGACCAACAGCACAACAATAATATTAAAATACTTGTTATACATCAGACCGCTAATTACAGGTATCCGCTAATATGATACGTTTTAAACAAACAGACTGTAGACACTATAAATAGGTAATCCAATTATGTAGGTTACATACAAACATAGTTCTTAAAAAATTCCTGGCTTAGCAATCTTCTCACTGTTACTTCGCTTGTGTTAAATACGTCAACGTCGTGCACTTTGCATTTTGCGTTAAGTGTCCTTCCTGCTCGCCACAAAAAACTATTTTGTCTGTAGTTAGTAGGTACTACGGTTAAACTTAATGGAGTATGATGCCGTGTTGATTTGACTGGAGTATTAAAATTTATTTTAGAGAGAAGCTCGGGACTTTCAACATTGTTACGGATGATTTTTAAAATATAAGTAACATCTGAGATTTCGCGTCTATTAGACAGTGGAAGAATGTGAAATTTGGCACATAGTTGTAAGTATTCGGCAGATCTAAATGTTATATTAGCGCGGTAGCATAAATATTTAATAAACCGCTTTTGAATACTTTCATGAATACTTGAATACTTTGTTGCCTCTCTTCATGTTGGTATAGGGTTTCAGATCGACTTTTCCTTCTCTTGTATAGATGTTATGTGAATATTATATCCTTTAGTCGTCTCTTACGACGCCCACGGGCAAGATAGGGGATAGTGAATTGAATTCTTAATCTGTCACCACACGGAAAAGATTAAAAATAATTATTCATAATTGTGAAATACAAGGTGAATAAATTTTCGTTTACCTATCGAGGATAGTGAGTTATCTGTAATCTCAGATAGGTGTAAGAAACGACCCTAAGACGTAATAACAATTCGGAATGCCGATAGCGAATGTCGGAAACATTTCCGTAAAACTGTATTTTACACGGCAATAAAGTTTCTTGAAAAACGAACCCGACCCGTTTGCGGAATTCAATTACTTGCTTTAATTTATTAAAATCTTTTTTTATAGTTTTACCCGAAGAAGTAGCTGTATATATTTAGTTTTACATTATATCTTGCTACTATTATACATAAGAATGAATAAATGTCTTTTTTATTACAAACGAGCAAATAGTACACCTGATGGTAAATGTTGCTACCTCTCATAGGCCTTTGCAAGGCCGCTGCCTACCGCTCAGAAAGCGAAAAGGGGTATGCGTGCAATAAGGTTTGGTGATACTAAAGGCTTTCCTAGAATCCACCACACGCAAACACTCTCAGATAATTGAGCTATTAATCTGGGTTTGGGTTTATTAATCTCCGACGCAAAAAAGATGGGACATTGGAAGTTTGATGTGTCTCTGTGTGTCTGTCTAAGGTATCGTAGCTCCCGAATAGAAAATCAATTATTAATCTTATTTTGTTTGAATGTTAAATTAGTCGGGATTATATTTAACTATATTTGATGAAAATCTGTCCAAGATGACCGCCACTACAAAATGGCGGTGTACGTATTTTTTTTACAATTGCCTCGATGTAGGTATCAAATGACCTTTTATTTGATTTAACTAGTAGAATATTGTACATTATACAAGATTCAAATCAAATCAAATCCAAGATGACGGTCACTACAAAATGGCAAATTACATTTCTTTACAACTTCTTTAATATGGGTATCAAATTAAAGGGTTTGAGCTATACTCTACATTATAACAAATACACATGAATATGCTTATATGGCCACCACAAAATAGCGAATCATATTATTAAAGTTTTTGTTTTGTCCGTGTCAGAGTATAATCAAAGATTTCCATTTCACTTATAATTCAATCATTCCATAACGATTCAACGAATCTAAATAAAATTCTACAAATATTTATAAATATAAGTATTTTACTTTTTGCTAAAAGCCTTGCCTTAACTCTCATTGCTAGCTACACGAGCAACGTTCTACTAATATGTTATAAATATTCATAGTCATAAGTAGCTCCCGACCTATCGAACGCTTACTTTTAACCATTTTAAGATGACCTCAAAATACACCTAGAATCTCCGCAAACAGTTCACAAATATTTCTTTGAAGAGGGGGAGGCAGGCTCTTTGTATCTGGTCATCTCCGCATCGCCATGGAAAGGGAATCCGATACACATTATACGATATTTCAATTCGGTATTTATATTTCCTTTGGGGATGAAGCTTTAAATATACGTAAGCCATTTCATATAAATATAGGTGAAGTGAAACTTCTTGGTATCTTCTCTGGTTCTTCTTCCATATGTTACTGAAATTAAAAGATTGATTTACGCAATAGTTGGCGATGTCTTGAATTTTTGTCATTGGTATTTTTTATTACCTTTAGCGGCAACCGAATAAGTATCCCACATATAGAAAATTGGCAACTGCATCTTATGGAATTCAACAGGAGTACAACCAAGTCACTATTTCCGTAGAGACAAGACACTATTTCACAGTAGGCGGGCAATACCTTACATGCTGGTCAGATAGGGTTTTCTTTCGAGGTTTCCTTTTCTTGCATAGATGCGTATATATCCTTCAGTCGTCTTTAACGACATCCAGAGGGAAGATAGGGAGTGGTGAATTATATTCTTAATCAGTCACCAAATGGAAATAATAAATTTATTCATCCTCATCACAATTTATATACACCCCATTGTTGGGCTCTTCTATTCCACAATACGAGGGAAAGTGATCCACAATATCACACTGGTTAGACGTGTTGGTATAGGGCTTTGTTTCGAAGTTTCATTTTCTTGCATAAATTTAAATGCATCTTCTACGACATCCGCGAAGATAGGGGTGTTGAACTGTATTCTTAATCAATCACCACAAGGAAATAATAAATCTAATACTTATTATATACCCCCTCGAGCGCTTTTGGGACACCATTTGACCCAAAAAAAATATGCTCAAAGCGCTGTGGGACACGTTGACCCAAAAAAATACTTTTCAATTAGCAATTACTTTTAGTACATTTATTTAAATCAACCAATCAAAAGCTATTAATATATATTTTATATCATATTTTCTTGTCATATAGCAACAATAATAGTTTACGTAAAATCATAAAATTCACAGAACTTTTTTCAATATACCCAAGCACGCGGGGCACTCGAGAGCGCCGCGATGTTTGGCGCGTGAGGGGATATTATTTATATTTGTGATAAAATTAGAACTAAATAAATGAGTCATCACTATTTATTTCGCAGGTGTTTTGTAATGACTAATATTCTTTGTAGTGTCCTGTCCTGAATTGGCCACTAGTACCTCTGTCATGATTACGATTTTCTGGTCGGCAGATATCTATGCAATATCTCATTGACATACTAATTATATATAAGGTTATTGCTACCATGAAATTTAGCTCACTGTCATCCTCGGTCATACCAACTTTTTAAAAGTGAAACTTTTATTATATCGCCTCAAATTTTTTCGTCCATCTATTGCATGTCGCGCGATGGTCGGCCGCGGAGTAGGAGTAAAGGGAAAGGCGCTCGACAGAGCAGCCGACGCCAATATGGCGGCGCCTATGGTTCGCATCAGCTGACCGTGTAGTGTATAGATTATTACTCATTTGTGTCAGTCATCATCATCATCATCATTTCAGCCTATCGCCGTCCACTGCTGAACGTAGGCCTCCCTCATGTTGCGCCACAATGAGCGGTCCTGTGCCGCCTGCATCCAACGATGCCCAGCCACCTTCACTAGGTCATCGGTCCACCTAGTGGGGGGGCGTCCTACACTGCGTCGTCCGATACGTAGTCGCCACTCGAGAACCTTTCTTCCCCAGCGGTTGTCGGTTCGTCGAGCGATGTGGCCTGCCCATTGCCACTTCAGCGTGCTAATTCTTCGTGCTATGTCGGTTACACCCGTTCTTCTGCGGATTTCCGTATTCCGGCTTCTATCTCGCAGAGAAATCCCGAGCATAGCCCGCTCCATAGCACGCTGAGCGACTTTGAGTCTTGATATGAGGCCTACATTTAGGGACCACGTTTCCGTGCCAAGTCATCACTGGTAACACACACTGGTCAAAGACCTGTGTTTTCAGACACTGAGTTTTCAGACTTTGTGTCAGTGCTCTACGCTATTTGTTTGTTTTTATTTATCAGTGTTTAATGTAAATGTTGCTATTTTTAGTTAAATGTCTACAATATAAAAAGTTTCACTTTTATCGTGGTTTCATGAAACCACACAATAATTTTTTTTGGTAGGCTGGACGCCAAAATCCGCCCGGGACAACGGATAAGCGGCAGGGGGCCCCATTACCTACCGTATTCCCTTCCATAGCTGTTGGGCCGACCAGTGGAATCGTCATACCATCTGCGAATCACTTATGCTCTACATTCTGTTTAAAAGAACCTGCACAGATGACGTAGTGGCTAAGATACCGATCTATCGTGCCAATGTTGGCATATCTTACGATCACCCGCGGTTAAGAAAGGAGCGGTGAATTATATACTTAGTCCGTAAATATTTAGATAGATTTTTATATATTTTGTGATGACATTATTATTAACACTAGCAGTAGAAATAAAGACAGTAACCATTAGGGGGTGAAAGGTTGAGAGCGTGATAAGAAATTGAGTCTAATTCATGACGAAGTTTATGGCCTCCATCAGGCAGATTGTTAAAACTGAAGTGTATTGGAAGTGTCATGTCAATCTTAATAATGTCAATTTCCTGTATGTAACAGAATAAAAATACAACTCACATGCGTGGTCACGTAAGCGTGGCCATAACGCTACTGTTTCTTAATTTGATAAGTAGTGATAGGACCATACTGCTGACAGTTGTCTGTTTTCAGCCGCGGACCGGTCCGTCCAGGATAGTACCACACTCTCGTAGAAAATCGACGCCTGAGTAGCAGCAATTTTGTTACTGCGCTTCGTTCCGTGAGCAAGAGAGCCAGAAGCCCAACTTTTTCATGGTGTTTGCGTGTCGTGGGTTTTGATGATGTCTTTAGTTTCACCGAACCTTATTGCACGTAGTCACACTCCCTTCACTTTCTTCATGGCAGGCGGCGGTCTAGCAAAGGTTCATGAGCGGCAGCAACACTTATCATCAGGTGTACTGTTTGCTCGTTTGCCACCGTTTGCAATGAAATAAAAAAGGATGGTCTTTGATTGCGCTTATCAACACATATTGATCATTTTTATTTATATATATTGCAAAACATTGTAAGATATTATCCCCACAGCGTATCATACGACTTATGTACATTCCAATTAGATTAAATTATCTGATAAGAGGATACATAATAATTCATATAAAACAATCCACAGCTAGACGTTACAATATTATATTTAATGCGTAAGTAAATTTTAAATGGCTATGCTCGGGATTTCTCTGCGAGATAGAATCCGGAATACAGAAATCCGCAGAAGAACGGGTGTAACCGACATAGCACGAAGAATTAGCACGCTGAAGTGGCAATGGGCAGGCCACATCGCTCGACGAACCGACAACCGCTGGGGAAGAAAGGTTCTCGAGTGGCGACCACGCATCGGACGACGCAGTGTAGGACGCCCCCCCCACTAGGTGGACCGACGACCTAGTGAAAGTTGCTGGGCGTCGTTGGATGCAGGCGGCACAGGACCGCACATTGTGGCGCAATATGAGGGAGGCCTACGTCCAGCAGTGGACGGCAATAGGCTGAAATGATGATGATGATGATGAAATTTTAAATACATGAACTTTGATAAGGAAAATATTGTTTGATTAAAAATATGTTTTATCATGTATGAATGGATTTTCCTAAATATTTAATTGAATTGATAATCATTATTATAGCTCAGCTCATGTACGTCCCAGTATTGGGTACCAGCCTCCTCTTGAATAGGAGGCAAATTGACCTACTATATTATGTTTGTATTTGATTGCCCGATGTTTTGAACACTTTACAGCGTTCATGATCACGGGTGGACAGTTCGTCCAAATGCGATAAAATCCGTATAATATCCGTATCTGTACAATATGTAATACTCGCCTAAACTTCAAAAATCAGTAGGTACTATATCATGCTGGTTAGACATGTTGGTATAGGGTTTTATTTCGAGTTTTTCTTCTTTTACGTTTATATTACTTATCTTATATCTTTAAACGAGCAATTCTTGTGTATTTCTATCTTTTTATATATGTATATATTTCTATATTTTCAGAATCTCGGAAACGGTACCAACGATTTTCATGAAATTTAGTATACTAGAGGTTTTGGGGCCAAAAAATCGATCTAGCTAGTTTATATTTATAGAAAATGTTCTCTTGTCGATCTTTTTAGCTAATCAATAGAATGTCATTAGAATAGGAATGTAAGTTTAGCCGTCGCCGTCAAGAGTGACAATAGCTCAGTTGAGAATTTATGTAGTCGCATTCAAACAGCGTGAGATCGACTCTCGGTGTTATTATTATTCAGTTTTTGTAAGTTTTGATATTTTTTCATTATTTTATCATTTTTATTTTTTATTAATATATATCTAAATATGTTCTTCAAAAATTCATTTGTAAAAAAAATTATAACGAGCAAAACTCAGTCAACCAGATATTACACATATCACTTAGTCGTCTTTTACGACATCTGCTTGTAAGATAGGTGTTAGCGACGCGATCACATTATATATTTATAAATGTAATTTAATATATTTAGATATAAGGTACTTGTAAAAATTGTTAACTAGGAGTGCGCGGCGTGCAGTATGAGGCACGAGAGGAACCACCTACAACTCAGTCGTCTATACGAACCGCTCCATGTACGACGCGCACTACTGCTATATAAGTGCAAACAACGTTGTAACTGTCTACATACTAAAATAAATAAGTAATTTAAAATCTTCCTCGTGCACTTATTATTGCTGGTGCCACCTGCAAGTCCTCTTTAATAGGAATAGTGAATTGTATATAAAATATTTATATTATAACATTCATACGTCTTGTGTGTGGCAGAATAAGATTATATTGTCTTAGGAAACTAAGAATATAATATCTTTACGACTAAGGAATACGAGCAGATAATGTTAGTGTAAGAGAAAGAAAACTCGTAATAAATCCTACATCTCGTTGGTCTAACGTAGTTTCGTAAGTCATTTTGGAAGAGATATTGACTTACGAAACTACGTTTTAGGCTGGAGACGCTTGGGATATATATGAACTAAAAAAGTAATAATCTATAATTTTTAATTAAAAAAAAAAAACCGCATTCAAATTGTATCTTCCATCATCAGTTTTGCAACGAGATGATGACTACCAGGCGCAAATACCTAAATAGCTTTACGAAGTAAGTATAAGAAAAACGTTAAAAAGCTTATAAAATTTTAAGAATTTCACCAATTTCTCAAGGATATCATCATCAGATCCTGACTTGATGACTATTGGACTACCTGGGAAGTATACCCTATCAAACAAAAAAAGAATTTTGCAAATCGGTCCAGACGTTTTTGAGTAATCGGTGAACATACATCTCCTCCTTTGTTTGAAGTCGGTTAATAAATAAAACCCAATGCGGCATATTTATATCAAATTTATTTTTTAACGTAGTACTTTATGATCACTAGAGGGCAACACATTAAATTCAGTGATACGTCATATAGCCTATAACTAGCAGATAATTAAGACCCTTCTAACGATACCTTATTTGTCCGGTTCTAATAAGTAGTTGAAGAGATATGAGGGAACATATGAACATGCATACAGACATACATAGTCTGTCAAAATCATGACCCTCCTTCGGCTTCGCCATAGTCGCCTGAAAATGATGTTGTATTTATTTACGTCAACTATAGTAACAGGATTCAATTAGAGTTTTGTAACTAATATTGGTGGTTTGCGACAATATCGACGTACCTCAAAATTATGTAAAATTTAATATTGTATGCCAAATGGTCCTTGATATCTAAAATCCTTGATATTTTATCGTAATTAGAGGAATTTTCTATTAATTAGTATAGTCACAACTTCAATAAATCATTTAAATATTATGGTATGCACTAAAACATTTATAAAAACAACTTAAAGATGTCCTTCTCTAAAATCAGTAATCACTATTCTCGCAAAGCAGCGATATATTATTTAATGTTACTATTTCAAATATTACTGTTTATCTTTTTTAAAATATATTTGTTTTGCATATATTGTTGCTGCCGCGACTTGATTGTACGGGTCCATCAGAATATCAGCGGTGTAGTATCATATTTACTGTACCATAAGCTGAGATGGGCACCATATTTTGGCCTCACATATTCCACTCGTTGTTTTTAGTTAGTAGTTCTTATTTCTTTCATTGTGTCTATATTGTGTGAGGTTTACAAAATAAAATTTCTTTCTTTCTTTCTTTCTTTCTATATACTCCTTATTAATGAGATAATTCCAAATAACCTAATATTCACATTAAAAAGATGCCAAAATTTTCTTCTAAAAGATCTCTCATATATTAGTGAATTTCATATAATTAAAGCCTTAGTAATGAATATTATCGAAGCAAAATTTATAATTATAATGTACTAACGATCACTTATCAATTTTTAGTCGATATATATAATATCTCTCAGTTCAAACTTCATAAAAGATTTACCTAATACTTCTTTATAAATGTACGTATTTCATTCTCGGATCAACATAGTTATCCTGTAACGTATATAAAGATGAGCCGCCTCTTTATATAAATAAGTTTTACAACAGCCTAATGAAAGATTCCATCGGTGTTATGATATAGGAGTCTTATTCTGCATGTTTTAAGGCTAAATATTATATATTTTAATTCTAAAAACTTTGTTTATTTATTGGGACTGTAAATATGTGGTTATATGAAATAGTTATTTCAGTAGCCGACAGTAGGGACTACGGACTATGAAGCATTTTCTTTTCTAAATAAATCTACTTTCACGGCTTTTCGTTTGTATTTGATTTAGAATTGCCCGACGTTTCGAATACTTTACAGCATTCCTGGTCACGGGCGGACTAAGATGCCTGACATCTAAACAAAATCTGTAATACTTTACATGTTTACATTGCGTAGTGCTAGCGTAAACCCTGCTCCAGTGGTCGGCCCAACGACGAAGGTGACGTGGTGTTCGGGTGGGTTGCGGGAGTCGCGTGCTTAAGCCCCTCTGTCGCCCCGGACGGAGTGGTGCGGAGGCGTGCTGACCGCAGCCCAACCCAAAAAAAAGAAAAAAAAAAGCGTAAACATCAGAGATTTTTCTTTTGTTAAATTAGTACATATATAAAATGTATACCGTCAAAAACAAAACTTGTAAAAAAAGTCAAGCCTGAGTTCTTCTACCATAAAAAGTTGTGAGATCCATATTATACCAAGTCGGTTAACTCATTCAGTCCCTGCTTAAGGGACCTTTTTTCTTAAGTTATTAAGTAAATAGCTAACCTGACAACTTCCTATAGTGACTATATCAATATTAAAGATATTTGGTGTTTTAAATAAACAGAATGACTTGGCAATCGCATGAAAACACAATGTACCTCACAAGTAATACATATTACATTAAATTGTACTAAATATAGTACGATCGCCAAGTCAATCTATTTACTTAAAACATAAAAGACCTTTAATATTGATATAGTCACCATAAGAAGTTGTTCGATTAGCTATTTACGTAATAACTTAAAAAGAAAGGTCCCTTAAGCAGGGACTGAATGAGTTAACCGACTTGGTATAACATGGATCTCACAACTTTTTATGGTAGAAGAACTCAGTTGCGAGGCTTAGCTTTTTTACAAGTTTTGTTTTTGGTGGTATCTCAATTCTTTTTGTAGATAGACCTACTTATTTTCCTTTCCGGTACCTTCTACTTCTTGAATACCAACAACGGATTTTCTTAGAGACCACTCTCCGAAAATTGAGACATCTCTCCTTTCCGCTTGAGTCGTTTCTACCTAAACTAAGCGGAAAGATGTGGAAATAAAGAAATTTGATTGGTTTTTTGAAACACATCTCCTCTAGTCTGCTCTCCGCTTTGATGGCAATCGAGCCTAATGATGGCGTTCTTTCTTTTAGGTAAATTTCAGGCAATTTAGTTTGTTTAATACTTTGAGAAATTTTGGTAAAATTTCATAAGGAATGTCCCACTCTTGCTTTTTGATTCCGTTGGTCGACCATTTTACGAGTTATTTTTGAACATAATTATATCTAGGTATCTGTCTACACCTATTATGCCAATCATCATTCAGCCTACCGCCGTCCACTGCAGAACATAGACGCCCTCATGCTTCACCATAAAGTGCGGTACTGTGACACCTGCATCCAACGACGCTCAAGGATAACAGAGTTGCCATGCCTAGGGCTCATTTTTCTTCGCTATATGAGGAATAATGCCGTAATCACCACGTTTGGTAGGCGGGTTGATTTCGCAGTGAGATATAATACCTTTCCCCGGCAAGAGCTGCTGCCCACTTTCCTGTTGAATCTTTTTTTTTAAATGACAACGCCTTGCACTAAGGGAATAATAATCCTTATATTGTGGGGGACTTTACAAATATAATTCATCATCACATCATCATCGCAGCCCTCATACGTCCCACTGTTGGGCTCAGGCCTCCTTCACAATGGGAGGGAATTTGACCCACTATACCATGCTGGTCAGACATGTTGATATATGGTTTCATTTCGAGTTTTCCTTCTCTTCCACAGATGGTATGTGCATATTAAATCCCATAGTCGTATTATACGACATCCACGGACACGATAGAGAGTGGTGAATTGTATTCTTAGTTCGTCACCACACCGAAAGAACATATAATTAACCGACATAAATTACGTTCAGACTCAGAACAACAACTTGTGGATCGTACAAGGTGTTGTCTTGCATGGGTTTCGAACCCGGAACACTGGCACGGTACGTTGGTATCTTAATCACTACGCCATCTGTGCAGTCTTTAGCCGGTTCTTACGACTCCTATAGGGAAGCAATGATGGCGACGAATGTATTCTTATTTTTTACTAGCAACCCGCCCTCGCTTCGCTTCGTTTTTAGTCGTTTTACCCGCGTAGTTTCCGTTCCCGTGTGAATATCAGGATAAAATATAGCATATTTTATGCGCTGGTACTGTAGCTTTCCATTGGTGAAAGAATTTTTGAAATCGGTCCAACCGTTTTGAAGATTACCCGGAACAAACAGACAGACAGACTGACAGGCATAAAAAATATAAAATGATTTTTAGGCATGTGTATAGTGCAAATAACCGTGTGAGCATGAAAAAAGCCTATTATTTTGACATTACAAACAGACACTTAAATTTTATTTATTGGTATAGGCAAAGTTACATTTCATTAACTGCAAATGTAACTTTGTAATCCTATATATTTATATCGGGTTACAAAATTATTTATGCAGTTAGTGTATCTCGGAAACTGGACAAAAATTTCAATGTTTCATAAATTTTCCTTCATTTATACACTAAACATTAATTGTATTCTAAATTTGAAGCCTCTATGTCTGCTAGAAGTGCCTCTTTAATATTGATGATCGGTCAGTCAGTGAGCGACAAAATTACGAAATTTTGTATATAATATAGTATAATTCTTAAACTATTGGTTCAAATTTAATGAAATTTGAAATACACAATTTATATACAATTTCTGCTGGGTTACAAAAAATTCAGGCTTCTAGTTTCATTCACAACGAAGTTATAGGGTTTCGATAATGGCCTGAATTGCTCCGAGAATAGTATGTTACGGCAGTGTTGCGTTTTGCCCGACTTTTTTTTTGCTCGACTTGGCGGAGTGCTCCCAGATATTCTATTAGTTTACTTCTAGCGTAGTCAGACTTCGCATTGTCCAGAATAGCAACGACATATTAAATATGATATTTTAAATTAAATATTTATCTTTTTAATTTCCATGTGGTGATGGAGTAAGAAGGATTCACCAACCTCTATCTTGCCAGTGGATGACGCAAGAGACGAATAAGGGATATAATATGCATATAACATCGATGCAAGAGAAGAAAAACTTGAAATTAAAACCAGCTTGGTATAGGTAAGTCGAATTTCCTCCCAGAATAGAGGAAGCCCGAGCCCAACGGTGGACGTTTATGTACTGAGATGATGGTGATGATGATGAAATAAGAATACAATTCCACAAAACCAACCTCCATCTTGCCCATGGGTGTCGTAAAAGATGACTAAGGTATATAGTGTGCATAAAATATCTATGCAGGATTAGAAAAATTGAAAATAATACCTAATATCAACCCCAGCCAAGGCGACGTGTCACGGGTGGGTTAGGGGGCCGTGCGCTGCCCCTTTGTCGGCCGGAGCCGGGCGGCGGGTACACTGACCGTAGCCCACCCAAAAAAAAAACAAAAGTATGAAGCAAGCTGGAGCATAACTGTGAGACGAATATGAATTGAGATGATAATGATGAATTTGATGATTAAATAGTTATATTTATTAAATAATAATAACTATACTAATACCTTTTAACGTATTTACAGTCGAGTCATACATTTTTGACATCACACTGTTTATTATTTATTTATTAAAAAAAAGCAGTTTTAAATAAATTAAAAAAAAATATTAATTATAATTTTCTATTCTTTCTCATCACAGCTCATATCCAGTCCCACTGCTGGGCGTGAGCTTCCTCTTCAATAGGAGGGAAAGTGACCTACTATAGTTTACTATAGTCAGACATGTTGGTATTTTTTTTTTTTTTTTTTTATATGGGTGGGCTATCGTATGCGCACGCGCGGTCCAATCCATCCGGGGCGATGAAAGGACGGCGCGCGGGCCCGTAACCCACCCGTACCCCACGTCACCTCGTTGTTGGGCCGACCACCGGCGCAGATGTGACTTGTCGTCAGTGGTCGGCCCGACGGAATACCCTTTCGGGTAACGTCACCTCTCGACGTCCTGGGACGTCGGTCGTCGTTGCGCGGTCAGCCTCTCTGCGGGTGACGGACAATTCCCCAACGACGAAGGCGACGTGTCACGGGTGGGTTACGGATGTGCGTGCTGACGCTCTTCTGCCGCCCCGGACGGAGTGGTGCGAGGAGCGCGCCAACCGTAACCCACTCCCGAAAAAAAAAGAGATTAATTGATCTACTACATCAGGCTGGTCAGACGTGTTATTATAGGGTTTTCTTTCGAGTTTTCCTCCTCTTCTCCTCACCTCAATATTTAATCCCTTAGTCAACTTTTACGACATCCACGGGCAAAAGTGTGGTGAATTGTATTCTTACTCCGCCATCACACAGAAATTCATTGTCACAATACGGAAAACTTATTGAATTATCGTCTAAAGATAAAATAATCTCCAAAACAGCACAAAAAATATTAAAATTGATGCAGTATTCTGGCAAATATTTCATAATGACGAAAAACACCTTTGAGATATATAAACATAAAAAGATTTCAGAATAAGTCCGCGATACTGTTATACATCGATACCGAGTCAGTCATCTCATCAAAGGCCGCGTACAAATGAGATCGTTTCCCTCGCAAAATTCTCTCCTTCCCCTAGCTGTCATCAATTGGTTGCTGCAAAATTGATCAAATAAAAAAATGTGGCTGTATTTTGAGATGATCTTTGCTGCTTTGAATTTGCCTCTTTTAGTAGCCTTTTTGATATGAATGACGTTATTGTCAATCAAGATATAGAATTTCAATAAGGGATATCAGTTTAAACGATGAATGGATGCCTAACTCTTTAACTTTGATCTTTATATGGATACTAGCAATCCGCCCTCGCTTCATTTCAGTTTCAGTCGTTTACCCGCGTAGTTCTCGTTTCCGTGGGAATATCGGGATAAAGTATAACCTATGTTACTCCCTGATATTATAGCTTTCCATTGGTGAAAGAATTTATGAAATCGGTTTGGTGGTTTAAGCGTGAAAGCGTAACAAACAAACAAACTTACTTTCGCATTTATAATATTAGTAAGGATTTATTTATTAAAGGTTTAATTAAACGTGTTCTTAAACGACTGGACAAATTTTGATGATTTTTATTTCACTCGGTAAATAGCGCTA
Organism: Lymantria dispar; assembly: GCA_032191425.1. Taxonomy (NCBI): domain Eukaryota; kingdom Metazoa; phylum Arthropoda; class Insecta; order Lepidoptera; family Erebidae; genus Lymantria; species Lymantria dispar. The sequence continues at coordinate 7,978,307 of CM063452.1, read as the reverse complement.
CGTAGGCTGAATTTTTTACATTTTATCACAATCATTTTGTTTTTATCCCAATCACTTAAGATTGGAGTCTTCTTTTGCTATAAAATCATATTAGACAACGTTGCGTTCACGCTCTTTCTTACTCACCCATCTTTTCTTTTCTATTGCTGTTAGTAGCAAACAGCAGACCTGATTGTAAGTAATACTACCGTTCATAGACGTGTTGCTAGGCCTACCGTAAAAAACCGGCTAAGTGCGAGTCAGAGTCGCCCACGAAGGGTTCCGTACCATTATCTATAAAAGGTACAAAAAAATCGCGTTTGTTGTATGGGAACCCCCTTAAATATTTATTTTATTTTGTTTTTAGTATTTGTTGTTATAGGGGCAACAGAAATACATCATTTGTGAAAATTTCAAGTGTCTAACTATCGCGGTTCTTGAGATATAGCCTGGTGACAGACATACGGACGGATATACAGCGAAGTCTTAGTAATAGGATCCCGTTTTTACCCTTTGGGTACGGAACTCTAAAAAAGTGCAGGGAATGTGTACAATGAGGTTCAGACCAAAACCCAATACATGCATAGACGGTCAAAAAGTTGGTCTGCCGACTCGCGGGTGGGTTACGGGTGTGCGTGATTACGCTCCTCTGGCGGCCCTGGACGGAGTGGTACGAGGAGTGCGCCGACCGTAACCGACCCAAAAAAAAAAGAGACAGCGAATATAACTATTAATTTATATCATTACAGAAATTACTGATTAAAAGAATTAAGTTGTCAAATTTGAAATATTTTTGAATTTTTAATTCTTGTATTTAATGAAAATAATTTTTTATTGAATAAAAATCATCGTTTTCTGGAAAAATATCGTAATATTTTATTTATATACTATGCCATATTAGCTCCTGTCGTAATCTGTACTTTTACGCATATACTTGTACAAAATAATTTCGATGTTTCACGTCTGCTAGGCTTCCTGAGCGAGGACTCGCTTTTTATTTATATGATTCTTATTACAAACTGCTAAAATGGGCAGGACTATAGAGGGCCAACCAACTTTTTTAAATAATTAATTTAGCTAGTTTTTATTATCTCTTTTTAATGATCTTTTAGCTGTCGTATTGTCTAGTTTATTCAATAAATTTGAGGTGAAACTGAAGTCTGCCAATTTTCTATTTCAAGATAAAGAGTAAGAGTGAATAGGAAAGGGAGATAAATCCAAAATATAGTGAGAGAGAAAGAAGTAGAAACACGGATGCAGTTAAAAAATCTTGTCTGGTCTGTACTAACTGTATCTGCCAAGCTGTTCTGGCCTGTGCCTTTGTATGCAGCTAATGCAATATAGCCTTGCCTTTACCCATAAAGATTAGTTGTCTTTGTTAAAAACGGCTATTAATCTATTACCGCATGCCAATTCAAATCATTTATTATGTATAAACCACGCGACTTTTATATTGACATTTTACCTTAAATTACTACCGGATCGGAACGCGACCGCCACTGAGAAAATTTGGCAAAAAACTCAGCGGGATTGTCTTCTTTTTTATTAATTTACTAGTTTTATTTAAATCAAATTACATACAAGAACATGCCTATTAATAGCTCTAGTGTGATGCTTTTCAAACTATGATGTAATACAGTTATTAAATATAATGAAGAGGTACCATAGCTAGACCAGATCCTGCCAATAATATATCAATTTATACGATAGCATAATGTTGTAACAACGTTGACAGCGTACAAGCTACAAAAGGTTTCAATGTTCTTGTTTTGACATTTAATAGCCGAAAGTTTGGTAGTTAGCGCGCCTAGATGTTTTGTACCTTCATATCACAAGTGACGAGCGATTATATATAAATATATTTATTTTTTTAATATTGCTGTGTGGTAGCGGCTTCGAATACTACCAACCTTTGCTTTGCTCGTGGGTCTCGTAAAAGACGACTAAGAGCCCTAGATTGAACCGGACCAACTCCATCTGGTACCATTTGGGTCAACGATTACATTCCCTAGTAGGGTTGACGTCAGGCAGGCGGTCGGTCATAAAAGTCATTGCCGAAACTTTTAGCAATATGACAAAATAGATGACATATTGCGTCGACCCCAAGTAATTGGGATAAGAGCAAGATGATGATGATATTTATTTTTTTAATAAAACTCTTTTACGGATTTTATCGCGTTTGTATTTTATTTTTGATTGCCTGAAGTTTCGAACAGAGTGTTTGAAACTTCGGGCAATCAAAAAATGGACAAAACATGGACAGCGTCCATGGTATTCGACATGTCGGGTAATCAAATATCAAACACAAACGTGATAAAATCCCTAAAGTAGTTTTATTTACAATGTGTAATATCTTATATTTATTTTCCGTATGGTGACAGAGTAAGAATAGAATTCAGCACTCAGATGTCGTAAAAGACGACTAAGAAATATCTCTTATAATAAGCATGTAATATTTGTGTAAGAGAAGGAAAACTCGAAACAAAACCCTATTGGCCGACTACTGGTACCACTTCCTTGACCTCTATGGTCAGGCCGGAAGCAATGTAGAGGTTGGTAATATTCGTAGCGCACAGCGTTCACACAGCTTGTCTTCAGCGAATGAATTTGCCCAGTAAGTTACACTTTCAGATATCTCCTCCCGTCAAATCTTAGCATTAAAATGTCAGCGTATTACTTGTAGGGGCTGTGTAGGTATTGCCTGTACTTTGACAATCTGAAACAATCTCTGGACTTCGTTTCGGATTGTCCTTATTACTTTCACCTCGTAGGCATATTTTGATATTTCCTTCCGCCTTATAAATATATCAATCATACATTAACCATAGAATGTGTAAGCTTTGGAATAAACTGCCTGCTGCTGCTTTATCGTGCACCATGGTAAATCCATCTTCAAACGTGGTTTGAGAAGTGCTCTTTACTCACAGTAGGTAGACTTGGGTTCACCCCTGATACTGCCGAGTTCCATGGGCAGTAATTACCACTTACCATTATGTGAGCTGCTTGCTCGTCTGCTACCAACCGGCAATGAAAAAATAGAAGGTGGTGATCACAACCGCACTGCTGACTCTGACAATGACAACGTAATGATAAGTCAATTGTATATTTGTCATACTTGCTTACTCTTATTACTTGAATGGCAATTTGCGGTCCCACCTGGTCGCGATGTATATGTAGATAAACAGTCTCGAAGCACTTTCATAGTGGCCTTGTTCTAATGACCAAAGTTTTCATTGTTGCCAGTTTATAAACAAAATTACCATACCTATAACATTGTAGACTAATGGTAGGAAAAAAGCATATAAATATCAAAGGTACCTTTTTATTAATGTTCGTAACAAAAAAAAAAACGTTCAGGAAAAGATTTTTTCTCGTTTGAAATAAGATACTTAAAAGGTTTTTTGTACTGAAATAATGGTGATGGATGCCGCCGCGCACTCGTCCTGATGATGAGCATCGGATATGTACGGAACAAAACCCGCGTCGACGTAATTGATTTTGGCACAAGAGTGTTTTGTCGTTGTATATATATATATATTCTAATATATCTAAAAAGTGGTACATAATACATGTAAAAAGTAGTACGTACATAATATTTGTTAAAGCTGAGAACTCGCCTATCAAGCTTGTTGAATATCTTTATATACATAATTATTCTGTATGTGACTGAATTCCTCTAGAACGATTTAGATGAAATGTTTGTTTGTATTCAAGAAGAATTACGAATAGTTTAGATAAACTTGTTAGGATGGTATTGCGATCAAATTTAAGAAATTTTATTGTCATTGTTTCAGTTTTATTGCAGAAAACACTCGTGTGTGAGTGGCTGCTGACCGAGGTCTGCTGGGAATATTATAAATATACAAGACATATAGGCCATCAGATTTGAGGAATGAATGAAAAATAATATAATATTTATCTGGATTGATAACTAATTAGTAGATATTTACAAAACATTGCAAATAACAATTAACGTTAAACTAAAAAATTATAACTGAAATTTGATATTACTAAAATACCTTATATAGTTTACGTATATTTACGCATTTAAAAAAAAGGTAAAGCATTATATTTTTGTAATAAATTCAAAAAAATTTATTTAATTTTCATTAATGTCACACCTACCACATATACCTCAGCTTCTGAAAACACAGATGTAGACATGCCAGTCAGTGTATGTTAGCAGTGAAGATTTACTGCACGGAAACGTGGTCTCTAAATGTAGGGCTCATAACCAAGCTCAAACTCGCTCAGCGTGCAATGGAGCGGGTTAGGCTGAGATTTCTTTGCGATAAACATATAAATTTGTATACGTAAATTTAAATCCAATATACGTATACGTAAATTGGTATGCCTAAATTCGAATCTGATATAGGTAAAGTTGTAGAAGAACAGGTGTAACTGACAGCACGAGGAATTAGCTCGCTGAAGTGGCAATGAGCAGGTCATTTCGCTCGAACAACCGCTGGGGAAGAAAGGCTATCGAGTAGCAACCACGTTTCGAACGACGTTGTGTAGGACGACAACCAGGTGATTCGATGACTTGGTGAAAGTGACTAGGCTTCGTTGGATGAAGGTGATACTGGTCTGCAGTTTGAAAGGCCTACGCAGTCACACTATGCAATTTAATTTAATATACTATGTACTAGTTAGATTTATTGTGTTTTTATGCGACGGCAAAGTCAATCTTTTATTTAAGACCGATTTTACATATCGATATGGTCACTGTAAGATAGTGTTAGGTTAGCTTATAACGTTAGTCCACCCAAAAAAAATACAAGATTAGCTTATTACGTAATAACTTAAGAAAGAAGGTCCCTTAAGTGTTTTGTTAATTGAATAAATTAACCGATTTGGTTATGGTTGGTATTTTGACATGTAACTCACAACTTTTAACAGCAGAATCGAGTTGCGAATTTTATTTTTTTTTACTATTTATATCTGTGACAATCGTAAAAATGAGTTAGAAAAGATCGTCGCTAATCCGCGATTTGTAGCAGTTATATAGGCCTCCACAGTAAGGGCAGATAACAGTCTACGTTTAAAATGGTGGCCTGTATCTAAGAGCGTACGTCGATATAACCAATTATAGTTAGATGGATATTGCTATCTGTCGGATATAATCTAAGATTGTTAATGAATTCCACTGCGTATAACTTTACAGGGTTAAATTATATTATAAGATGATCTCAACGAAATTAGGTATTTGGATAAGCTATCATAAGAGCTATGGGATTTTTTTTTGGCTGGCCATGATGCATTTCCTACCGGCCGATCTTGCCGGGGCGATGAGAGGGGGCCATTGCCCGCCGGGTACTTCTCTCAAGCGCCATGAACGCGGGTCACCGGTACATGATTTTGTCATTAGAGGATCGTCCAGGTGGGTTGCCCTTTCGGGCTAATAACTGTGAGATAGAATTACATAAAGTACACTATAAAATAATTTACTTAATGATCTTACACATATGTAAGTACGCATATTTACGTCAGCTGATTATGGTCCAATAGAACACTGCCCGGGGAGTAACAGGACACGAATGAGTTCATTCGAGTTACCTATGCTCTTATTTTTTGAGTAAGCTATGTTCCCACCATACCCTACTGCTGAAGTAGAGGAAGACCTCATGATGTCCCGTAACTTCCGCATTCCATTCTCCAGGAATTAATTTTATTTATTAAGTTCTTGACATCAGTATCCTCCTTTGGTTAACCTTTTCACTGCATTCATCAGCAACGCCCTCACATAAAAAAAATAATAATAAAAAGACATCCACTTTATTTATCAACCTTGCTGTTAGTAGCAGATTAATCCCCATTTCGACCAATTCATAGCCTCGGGGAGGATGGTATGAGACATAAGGCTACCTATATCCTGCATTGATATGCTATTAAATTTTCAGAGGCTGCAACTATGCCTTATTTATGACAGATTTTTCTCAGTGAGGCAATCAAAATAGACGAATTAAAATCACTCTGTATACACAATCAATACAATCACTGTGTATATATACCTTACTCTTTGTAGAGTAAGGTATATATACACACACATAAGTAAGTGTTGAGTTAAAGCTCATAAAGTGACGGTATTTGTCATTTTACAGTTTACGAGTAACACTTACCATTTGACTTTTACAACTTCGCTATCACACAAGTTGACCATTTTATTTCAACACTAAGAATGGCACGTAACTTACTATTTTTATTAAGAGTGAATCGTATTTAAATGTTGAACGAAATTCTATTACGAATTTTGCTAGCTTATAAATGTAACAGATGACGACTTAACCTTGAAAAAACGCTTTGGGTAAATCTGTCAAATTTCAACGAAATCAAGGCATTTGTACCGATAGCCAGCCCAGTTAGCGATGAAGCAATAATAGGGCTATGCAGCCGCATACGCATCGTCACAGGTGGTCCAGGCAAGTATTCAAGCAATAATCTGATAAAGAAAGAAAACGTAAATAATTATTAAAGTTATACCCACTCCATCTACTACTAAATTATGCTGTGAATATTAGTATGATGCTATACCATTTAAATTACGTGTGCTGACGGAACACGAGTACAATTCACCACCTATCTTACCTGTAGATGTCGTAAAAAACGACTAAAGGATATAATACACATAAAACATTTAAGCAAGAGAAGGAAAACTCGAAATAAAACCATATATCTACCTGTCTGACCAGCATGTTACAGTAAGATCTATTTCCCTCCTTTCGAGAAGGAGGCTCGGATCTATTAGTGGGACGTATATGAGCTGAAATGATAATGATGATGTTGATACTATTTGAAGTGTGGAAGGTTTTGGAATAGCATGGATTTTAGTGGCTGATTTTGTTCTTAGTTAATTTGCTGCAGGAAGAAATATTCCCCAAGAATGGAGTTATAGCACTTTAAAATAATGCAGATATTCAAGTCTGCAGTAATTATCGAGAATACAGTTCATGTCATATACCTAGTATGAAAGTATTTTTTTTGTATGGTTAAGAATATATCACTTTCCTACAGGACGATGTCGACATTGAATCAATAATATTGGGCTTCTATATAAAAGTAACCTTATCATCTGTAAATCTAATATAGAAAATAAAACAAATCAACTTTATACCTAATTTACAAATCCGTTGAACTAATATAATAGTCTATTTATATTTGTTCACTAAATGATAACGAATTGATGTAATATAAATCGAAATAAAGCTTAATATTCTCAGTGCCATTAATATTAATGGAACTACGTTAATTAAAGATCGCTAATAATAGATTTGATTAAGTTTAAACATGCAATATCATCTCTCTTTTCAGTTACAAATTGCTTCTCAAGTAATTACTAAATCATGAATTTACTAAACATAAGATTATACATTTATAAATTAACTTTTTCATATAAATCACTGTGTATTAGGTAAAATGCTATGCAAAATATTTCGTTAGTTCTCTCTCTATATTAGAAACTAGCAACCCGCCCTAACTTCGCTTCGGTTACAGTCACCTTACCAGCGTAGTTGTCGTGGGAATACCGGGATAAAATATAGCCTATGTTACTCAAGGATAATGTGGCTTTCCAATGGTGAAAGAATTTTTGAAATCGACGCAGTAGTTTTTGAGCTTATTCATTACAAACATACACACAAAAATACAACTTTTCCTCTTTATATAATAATATTAGTGTCGATAGAAGATATATACTGTACCAACCCTAAATGAATAGGGAGAAGGAGAGGAGGAAAGAAGAATAGAAGGATATATTCTGTTTTGAAAAACATAAGGGTAAAGTATAGGAATATCAACCATAAAATAATCAAAATAGGTGTCAACGAGTACTCATTTAGAAATATGAATTATCCTAGTTTCATATTTGTCAATAGCCGCGGACCAATCCGTCTGGGGTAGTACCACACTTTGGCGACAAATCGATGTCTGGGTAGCAGCAATATATTACTGCACTTCATTCGGTATACGAGATAGCCGAGAGCCCAGCTTTCAGAGGGTGTTTGGGTATATGATAGGTTTTGCTGATACCTTTAATATCATCGAACCTTATTGCACGCATTCACACTCGCTTCGCTTTCGTCACGGTTCCTAGCGGTCTAGCGAAAGAACATAAGCTATAGTATTATTTACCATCATGTACAATAATAAGAAGATAATTCTGTCTGTAGTTTTACCCACGTAAAAGTTATACCCAAGATGTCATCATCATCATTTCAGCCTATTGCCGTCTACTGTGGACGTAGGCCTCCCTCATGTTACGCCACAATGTGCGGTTCTGTGCCGCCTGCATCCAACGACGCCCAGCAACTTTCACTAGGTCGTCGGTCCACCTAGTTGGCGTCCGACACTGTGTCGTCCGATAAATCCGATACGATCCGATACGCGGTCGCCACTCGAACCTTTCTTCCCCAGCGGTTGTCGGTTCGTCGAGCGTTGTGGCCTGCCCATAGCCACTTCAGCCTGCTACATCTTCGTACTATGTCGGTTGAATCCGTTCTTCTGCGGACTTTCGTATTCCGGATACCGAGCATAGCCCGCTCCATAGCACGCTGAGCGACTTTGAGCCTTGTTATTAAGCCTACATTTAGGCACCACGTTTCCGTGCCGTAAGTCATTACTGGTAACACACACTGAAGGTAGACCTGTGTTTTCAGACACTGAGGTATGTTCGACGAGAAGATCCTCTTAAGTTGCCCGAACGTTGCCCAACCGAGTTGGATTCGTCGGCTGATCTCTTTCTCGAAGTTGGATCTACCTAACTGGACTGTTTGTCCTAGGTAAACATAATGATCGACAACTTCGAGAATCGCATTGCCAACTAGGACCGGCACAGGAATGACATGAGCATCTGACATGATTTTCGTCTTGCCCATGTTCATTCGTAGGCCCACTAGTAACTATCTGAATTCGTTCAACAGATTATGCTTGATTGATTAAAAAAAATAAAACTGAATGATTACCCCAAGGTAACATATTACTGTGATATAAGTCATACTTAATGTTAATTCAGAAAATTATCTATCCATGTGCCACTTTTCAAGCAAATCTGTTCAACAATTTACGCATGATCGAGTAACAAACATCCAAATATCTTCATAAATTTTCATATTTATAATATTAGTATGCGGTAGGATTAATTAAAACAAAATATAATTATAACATCAGCGTCATCACACACAACTCTCAAGTAAAGTGCACATCTTAAGCCAAAGACAGAACATCTCATTTCAATCAAAATGACGTCGTTACTCCTCTTAGGGTAGATCCACACCGGCGAACGATAACTCAAATGGACCGCAACTCCAACAAATCCTTCTCATTAGTTGCGCTGGTCTAATGTGTACTTGTCCTATTAACTATCGGCTTACTCGCTTCCTAAGTGCCGGTTTTGTCACAAATGTTAGACATATACGTACTTCACTCGTCGAACTGATGAACGTTGGAAAAGAGTCTCAAGTAAGGATCAGGAATCGTACGATATGGTGTAGGATTTCCCACTAAGTGGACTGATAGCCATCCATCAGCTTATCATCTATACTGCTCGACATGAGAAAGGAAGATGTCACAATTGGTATACGGTTTTGGCATTAAGGTCGGTATTACAAGTTTCCCAGAAAATGCTGCTATCCACTCTTTTGTCAGTTTTTATAGACAAAATATTGCCAAGGTAAATTGTTCGGTTGCCCGGCTCTTTCATAGGATCTGTGGAATTGTTTGAGTTGATAGCACCTTCAGCGTTTTACAGTAACTATTCGATCACAGTAGTATTTGAGGCCGTAGCAGGGATCATCCATTTTACCTAGAAACGTTATGGATTCAACTATACGTTTTCAGCGATTATTTCTTCCAAGTTTTTAGTTCTGATATCTTGAGTTTTGCATGTCTAATGGATAAAACATATCTCGATGATTTTATTTTTTGTATGTCCCAATCTATGTACCTACATATGATCAAAGCAAATATGATTTGATTGATTGATTAATTGATGCTTTCATCAAATGATTCATACTTATCATTCTTAAAAGAAATATAATCCAGAACATCATCATTTACCTGCCCTCATCCCACGCTGTAGGGTCGGCACAAAATTTTTTTACCTTCCATAGTCAGGAGGCTATGAGGTGGTGAATATATAGGATTTTATTCATTATATATATATATTTATACTTCCTACTAAAACCAACTGCTATCGCTAGCTTTCTTGCCAAGGGTGTCGTTAATGACATTAACCTCTCCTCTAAACTATAAGTTACGAATAGACTTTTAAACTATATGTCCACGAATAATAGCGCAAGGTTAGTGAATAAAATGTCATCATATCCGTTAAAATTTAAATCAAATATAGTATCTATCCTTTCTGAGTGGTGACAGAATAAGAATGCAATTCACTACTTCCAATTTTTTTCCGATGGTGGCGTAAAAGACGTCTAAGGATATTATATCCGAATCATCTATGGAACAGACGGAAAATTGGAAATAAAATCTTATACCAGTATGCTATGGTATATGATATGACGGCTGATAGGAACTAGCCGTCATATTTGCACCCACTGCATTCATACGTATATCCTCATTCACGCAATCCATCCGTCTCTTCTTGGGTCACCCACGCTTCTTACGTCTATCCACAATCTTATTGACAACCCTCCGTGTCACATGCCTTTCATCCCTCCTCATCACATGTTCATACCAAGACAATCTCGCGTTCCTAATCTTCTCTATTACTGGCGCCAATTTCAGGCTTCCCCTAATACATTCATTTCTTATTTTATCTAAACTTATAACCCCACACATCCATCTTAGCACGCGTATCTCTGTGGCATGCAATTTTCTCTCATCCGTCTATTTCAATGTCCAACATTCAGATCCATACATAGCGACAAGTCTGCTGACACTCTTATATATTTTCCCCTTAAGTTTGAAAGATAAAACGGATGAAGATTTAGGATTGTCAAAGGTTAAGGTAGTTTATTTGATGAACTAGCGTTTAGGAGAAGAAATATTTTGTCCAAAGAAAATAAAAATCTTGCAGTCATTCCATGTCGGGTAGATGTCCGCTCGAAAGTCCGCTACCCGCAGAGAGGCCGACCGCGTGGGCTCGCCGGTAAAGTTGAAGGGGACGGCACACGAAAGGGTAACTCGCCGGGCCGACCGCGGCAGTCAAGGAATCGGTACCAGTAGTTGGTCCAATGACAATGGGGAGGGATTACGGTAGGCTATGGGGCCGCACGCCGCTCATTCATTCATCGCCCCGGACAGATTGGGCGAGGTGTGCCTAGACCGAAGCCTATCAAAAAAAAGGGACATTCCATGTATAATCTCATGTAGATGGCGACCTACTACTTACTTGAAAACACAATAAAAGTTTGGGAGCCTCAATGGCTACAGATTAGACGAAATAGCAACTCCTTAAATATGTTTATGTCCAACAATATAAGGTTGATGGATGGATTATGTGGTATTTATTAGGACCGAAATATATGGTATTTATTAGGTTAATATAGGAGTATGGACTATAATTTTAAATATCAATCCTTAACCATACATTACATCATATTATGTTCAAATATAATTATTGTACTCATCATCATCATTATCATCATCGCAGTCCACATACGTCCCACTGTTGAGTTCGAGCCTCCTCCAAAATAGGAGGGAAACTGACCTACCATACCACGCTGACCAGACGGATTGGTATTATTATTTTTTTTTATTTTTTTTTTTTAATGGGTGGGCTATGGTAAGCGCTCGCGCGGTCCAGTCTGTCCGGGGCGATGAAAGGACGGCGCGTGGGCCCATTACCCACCCGTACCCACGTCACCTCGCTGTTGGGCCGGCCACCGGAGCAGATGTGACTTGTCGTCAGTGGTCGGCCGACGGAATACCCTTTCGGGTACCCTCACCTCTCGACGTCCTGGGACGTCGGTCGCCGTCACGCGGTTAGCCACACTGCGGGTGACGGACAATTCCCCGGTCCGATCACCCGAGACGGATTGGTATAGGGTTATATTTCGAGTTTCCCTTCTCTTGCACAAGTGCTATAAGCATATGATATCCCTTAGTCGTCTTTTATGACATTCACGGGCAAGAAAGGGAGTGGTGAATCGTATTCTTACTGCATGACCACACGGATATTAAATACCAGCATCCCGCCCTCGCTTCGCTTCGGCTTCAGTCGCTTTACCCGCGTAGTACCCGTTCCCATGGGAATACTGGGATAAGGTATAGCCTATGTTACTCCTTGATATTATAGCTTTTCATTGGTGAAAGAATTTTTGAAATCGGTTCAGTGGTTTAAGCGTGAAAGTGTAACAAACAAATAAACAAACTTACTTTCACATTTATAATATTAGTGAGGATGTAACAAGTCATATCATTTTGTCTTTATTCACAAAATGGTAGGTTAATACACTAGAACCCGTTTAATACGATCACGTTTAATACGATTTCGCGCATAATACGCCATTTTGCGTCAGTTCCAGCAACTTGAGACATGTTTTCATACATTTCTTAACGCTTAATACGTCCGTCATCCCGTTTAATACGCCAACACGTGCCACTCAAATACACATATTACCCCTTGCGGCAACGGCCAGTGACTGTCGAGCGACCCTAACTGATAATGAACAAGAAGAAGATGAGTCAACTCCGATTTTGTCACATGCCCAGGCATTATCAGCAGTTAATGCTTTAAGACGCTATGTAACTTGTTTGAATCAAAGCGAAGACGCACTGCGAAAATTTAATTACGTTGCAAATCTTGTAATTGCTAATGCCTCAAAATCTTTTTGTCAAACGAAAATAAGTGATTACTTTAAGTAACGTAATAATAATAAACAACATATTTTATATTTTTAAATATTTTTTAATATTTTATAATGTATCTAGTAGTAAGTATATTAAATAAAGAAAATAAACAACATTTTATTTAGGTAATTTTTAAATGTGAAATTCAATACGTAGGTATTCAAAATAATAATATAATATAATAAATAATAATGGCACGTTTTTCCCCTTTCCCGCATAATACGCTTTCCCGCCTAAAACGCGTTTTTGGTCGGGTCTCTGCGAAATCGTCTTAAACGGGTTTTACTGTATTTAATAGAGTGATATTATGCCCCATAACAATTAACTACAGAAAAAGTATTGCCGTATCACAAACAGACTTAAAGAATTGTTTTATGTGAAATAAAAACTATTTTTACAGATTTGAAGCCAATTTTGATTCATATTTTTGGGGTTTAAATTGATTTTATTCATTTTGTCACGCCGTGTACATGCATGATGAAACGTAGGGAAAGAAAGTAAAATGAAATACAAACATGATAAAAGCCGTAAAATAAGTTTTATTTGCCATGTGTAATACTTTCCTTGTTGAGACAGACTAAGAATACCATTCACCACCCCATATAAAGCCTGTGGATGTCGTAAAAAACGACTAGAGGATATGTAAATAACATCAATAAAGGAGATGGATAACTCGTAATAAAACTTATTGGCAACACGTCTGACCAGTGTGGTATAGTAACATTCCTCCTATTTTGGAGGAGGCTCGAGCCCAGCAGTGGGATGTATATGAGCCGAAATGATCACAATTTCTAATTAGCCTACAATATAATATTTTATAAGAATCATTTCTTACTCCTTCCTTAATACTCGTAGTTGATGTTTTTATGCGGATTATTTTTTTATGCCTAAACCTCTGATCAGGGTGTTGTAGTAGATCAATTTTATTTCCATTGCGGAAATGGCTCGAGCCCGTAGTGTGACGTATAAGAGCCGAATTGATGAGTAATACATGCGTAAACATCTGTGATCATTATGTTTTAATTTACATTTTGAAATTGCCTATAGTATATTCAGTTTAACAGTTGTACGGTATAAGTTTCTACAATTCATCTTAAGTAGGTATACTTACCTCTTTTGAATGTTAGTCACATTATAAGTGTATACTATTATATTTCAAACCCACCGATTATTTTACCATTTCATACGTCATAAAATATTGTTTTTGAATCGCTGAATAAGCATTGGTACTTAGGTATTGACCTACTTATCACTACTTACATAATTACTATGAATTGTTATTTCAAACCCAAGTATAAATTGCTTCTAATTAAATTTAATATTTGAAAGTCGTTACATATCTTAATAATTAAAGTATAGCTAATAATAGTCACGTAATTACAAACGTATTTATTGAATTGTGGTATTGTATCTAACCTTTAGAAAATAGCTACAAATATATACTCTCCTATAAATTATATTGAACTAAGACCTTTTAGCAAGTTAAGAAACCTTTTGGGTCTCTGTTCTCTCATCAAAAATTCATATAGCGCGTAGGACATGTGTCGTCATAGATGATAAAACAGGAACGGTCCAAATTAATCACGTCGTTTGTTCATGCAAACTTTAACCATAACGATAGTGTTATTGAGTTGAAATTGTGTTAATGTTAAGTTTTTAAATCTATATTTAATGTTATTAAGTGCTAAACTATGTTCGTTTATTATCGAAATGTCAGTATTGAATTTGTATTAACACGGTAATTATAATTCCTTATCGGTTTATTTAAAGGAAATGTCTTCAATAACTACTAAAGAACAAAGTAAATAGAAAATGGTTTTATGTTATTGTTTATTAATACAATACATTAGCATGTATATACTCGTTGGTATATATTATGATATCGTGCAACTGTGTCTTAACTTTCCCGTGATTAGCGGAACTTTCAAACTAATATGGTGATTTTCCATTTGGTGACGGAGTAAGAATACTATTCACTCTATCTTGCATGTGGGTAGATATAACATGCATATATTATCTATGCAAGAGAAGGAAAACTTGAAACGAAAACCTATACCAACCCGTATAACCAGCGTGGTTCATTATGGCCCTTTCATTGCTATTCAGGAGGAAGCCCGAGCCTAATAGTGTTTTTTAATTTTATCTATTCTTTAGGTAGACTATATGTAATAATAATAAAACATTTAGGGAAAACGTGGTCACGAGTAATACAATGTCTTCTATCCCTTCCTTACCAGATGAAGCTGTAAAACCTATTCAAAATCGGATATTAATACGCTGATTTTGATCTTTATCTATATAAATATAAAGCAAGTTATTTAAATCAATCTATTAGTTTAATAACCAATTTCAATTTCGTGTGGTGACGGAGTAAGAATACAATTCACTACCAGGGGGGTAGTCTTCTTGCCTGTGCGTGTCGTAAAAGACGACAGAGGCGAAAGAGAAGAAAAATTCGACCCGTCTGTCCAGCGTGGTATAATAGATTAATTTTATTCCAATTGTGGAGGATATTCTATTCCAGCAGTGGGAAATATATGAGCTGTGATGATGGTGAACCAATTTCAAAAATTTTGAACCGTAGGCACAGACGCACTCTACGTTATGATTAAGGGTTTTTTTATCACACCAGTGTTTGCTTACTCGTGGGTAAAGGATGACTACGGGATGTTTATAAAACTACGGAATGTTAAAAATAACATTATCATCATCATCATCATTTCAGCCTATCATCGTCCACTGCTGGACGTAGGCCTACCTTATGTTACGCCACACAATGCAGTCCATGGGGTGATACGTAATCACCACGCTTGGCAGGTAGGTCGCCAATGGCAGTAAGATGTTATAAATTTCCCAGGAGAGAGCTGCTGCCCACTCTCCTGGTGAACCAGACAGCTGCAGCCCAACAGAAGTACGTCTGTTGGGTCAGCTAGTATATATATTAGACTGGGCCAAAAAAAACAACAATTTTTTTTTTTAAGTATATTGGAAATATTATTTGGGATGACAAAAAAAATGTTGTGAGAATTTGAGCCCTTAATATTTATATTAAGAGGTCTATCATCGCAACTTTTGTTATTTACCGAAGCGGGTTTTTGTCTCATAACTCCTAAACCGTCGAGGTAAATGAAATTGACTAAGAGACATTTTATGAAGAGAATTTAATTGTCTACAAAAAAGATCGATTGAAATTTTTTGTCAGATGAACCGTTTTCTCATAATCACGCCTTGAAAATTGGTATGATTTCAGAATTTCATTTTTAAATTTAGGCGTTTGTCATTTATTTAAAAATTAGTATCTGCAAAAATTCAATAGAGATTCTTGAAGGGAATTTAATTTCCTACAAAAAACGACTCTTAACATTTTTAGCTAAATTCACGCCTTTGAAAGTTATTCAAAGTTACATTGAACAAGTTAAACAAGAATTTCATTTTGACTTCAATTACACAGTGAAACTATTAAATTTAAGTCTCTCAGTGTAGACACAAACTATTCACAATGATTACTATACCAACTGATGACAAGTAATAATTCAATCTTATTACTCAACCATAAACAATTAATAGGACACATTGGCTCAACACTGATTGGCGCCGCTTCTGCGGCTCATCTCATTTTTGCACCAACAAAAACAAGGGTAATCTCAAAAGCATGGCGTCGCACCAACGACTCATTTCGTTACACACCAACGCAAACGAAGATCACATATGCATGCCGTCGCACCAACGACTCCTTTCGTTACGCACCAACGTAAACGAAGATCACATACGCATGGTCATCGCACAGTAAAGGCTTTTACTCACTCGACCAACCTGACCAGTTGTACAAAACTCGATTTTACTTTTCAAAAATAATCTTTATCACATAAAACAGCATTCTCACAACAGCTATCCATAGCACGAGTTCAACTTTTCAGTGAGGTAACAAATAACCACACTCACTGATCCTATCTGTCAATCAGCACTGGATATAATTTCAATCAAAACTTAAAACAGAATGCATACAGAACTAGTTAAGCTATCATGACAACCATCATATGGCGTCCAACAAGACTCAGGACAACCTCCATCCGGCGTCCGATAGTCAATCTCATTTCCAGACTCAAGACAACCAGTCCCTGGCGTCTGATAGTCTATCTTGTCCTTAAAACACGATTTCAAACACAAATCAGTTACAGTATTTAAATTTAAATCTTATCAAGTACAAAAGGAAAATAGGTGCCTACGATTACTATAAATTCGTCTTATACACTTTACGTAAACAGTAACAGTAAGTCATCCCTGTGACCTCGACAATACATATTGCGCACATATTTGTAAGTCAACCCTGTGACTACGAGTGTTCAGTGACAGTCATTCATGTGACCTTAATCAGTTTAACAAACAGTCATCCCTGTGACAAAAACAATCTAAGCACATACACCACACATACGTCAACTCTGTGATGTATATGGGTTCAATTACACAGTCATTCCTGTGACTAAAACGCATTTCATACGAGTACACAACTGTGACCACGTATGTACAATGATAGTCATCCCCGTGACTATACTAACGCATTACCAATTGTCATCCCTGTGACAATAATGAAATCATACTACTGCGCCGTACAGGGCCATCGACCGGATGACCCCCGTGTACAGCCGTCGGCACGTAGCGCTCGGTCCGCCTACGTTCGGCATAAGCCACGATAGGGCGGACGCCGCGCCGACGAGCCACGGAGCGAGCCTGCGGAAATGCTCCCGGAACCACCATTGCCCGTAGAAATACACCTATGGAGATTATTTTAGTCTGAACGGCATAGATCTATTTGGTCGCTAATAAACGATAGAGGATAATAACTATCCGAGCCCGTATTACTGGTGAGTTCTATAGCTAATGCATATCTATCTGAGCCCGTATTACTGGTGAGTTCTATAGCTAATGCATAAACGATCACTACCAACTTTCTATAACAGTTTTCGAAAAAGAACTTGATTTTTAGTTCGCCTGTTTCAATTTATGTTGTACAGACATGGGCGTTACCAGCCACCTCTGGCAACGGCCACTAATCCTTCATTTGCTATCAATATCGATAGTCGTTGCCAAATATCGGTGTAATACGTGTAAAATAATCGCAACCTTATTTTTTAATTAATGCATGATTTAACCATTATAATCTTTTTATAGGTTAAACCATAGCAAACACTTCGTAGCATACGATAGCAACAAGAAACTAAATCACTTAAGCATTACAGTTTGAATTACAATAGTTTATGATAGTGAAGTCCTGCTGTAAGAGAAATAAGAGCGTCTTTCGGTTATATCAATGTTCGTAAAATTATTACCGATAGCCAATTACCACCCCCTCTGTGTTTTGCACATCAGGAATTACGTAGAGAGAGAGAGAGATATTAGCCATTATTAGTTATACCCGACACGACACGTTTTACGCATATCAACCGCTTTCAGTTACGCTTTGCTATACCAGACACATATCTAGTGTTATAGGTAGTTTCGAAATAAAGCTATTAGAATATTTTCTAAGTATTTTCAATAACCGTTCTCTATCACTACCCTCTAGATCAGTGTAGATAGTTTTACTATCGAAACCGTTAAAAACCGCACAGAAGTTTGTATTTAGTCCTAGAGAAGGTTACTCTATCATCATACAGACAGACCGCTATATAAAATAGCACGTCTTAAGAGTACGTCATCACAGAGGCTATTATCAGGTAACACACGATACATAACCTCTAAATTAGGAGTTTGAATTTTAATGGGACACTTAATTTGTATTGTAGTTGTCACCCTACTACCGGCTAACGCTTTTAGTGATACTTGATCATGAAATCGTCCGTCCTTTAAGGTTTTACAATGACTCTGCTTAATAAGACTACGCTCGGAAAACAATAACAGCGGGTCGTTCATTCCAGAACATGTGCGTACGTGGAATAAATAATCGCTGAAATGTACAGTTGAAGACCATACCGTTTCCAGGTGAAATAAATAAACCCTGCTGCGGTATCGAGTGGTACTTTGATAAAACTTTGACGGTGGTACCAAGTAAAACAGTTCCTCAGAGCTTTCCCCATGTCGTAGCTAGACACATTTACTTTAGGCTTGCTTTCGCTTAAGTTCATCAACAAAGAGGCAGTAATCTCAGGACAATCGTATCTTTGTATAAAGAGCTCCTTAAAGTTACTCCAGGTTTGCCCAGGAAAAGACACTATTGACTGCCACATAGGCGCGTGTCCGTTCAAAGCACGGCTTAAAGCAACCATAAGCTGCGAGCCATGTCGATTTTCATCACTAATACACAGCGTCGCCGTCGAAATCGTCGTCGTCGAATTAGAATGACTCTCGCTACAACGGCCGCGTCCAAGCAAGAATCGTTTGTCACGATGCCATGCTCGCGTTCGGTCGACGGCTCGATTCTCCGACATATATTTCTTGTGTACGTGTGTATGACACTGAACTCCTCCTAAACGGCTGAACCGATGTTGACGAAATTTTTTGTGCATGTTCAACGAGATTCGAGAATAGTTTAGATTCACAATTTGACTCGGTAGGTGGCGCTTATTTGAACAGAACAACATCTTGAGTCAGCTAGTATTTTTATAAATGTATATAAATTTCAAAGTCATCATAAAATTAGTTTAAAATGAATTAAAAAGTTCCACCCGAACAGATATACAAGACAGTGAATTAATAAAAATAAAGTAAGATATTAGCTGACGTATATCGTGAGGACATCGTATAAGATTATCATCATCACACGGGATATTAATCTGCTAAATCACATTGTTCAGACGGGTTGATTCTATTTCTCATACACATATGTTATATGCAAATAAAATATCTTAGTTACCTTTTACAATAACCATGCACAAAAAAGCAGATTGGGAATTGTATTTTTACTTCGTCATCATGTATAGAAATATATTACCTATCCGTTTTCCATACATAATATATATTTTAATATAGTTTTCTCTTTATGTTTTGGACGGTTAGATGTCTATCACGCCGTGTTAAAATGACATTCTAGCAAAACCGTTTAGTTTAAAAAGCTAACCTCAATATAAATTGCCAATATAAATTTGCCTTGTGGTAACGGAGTAAAAATATCACTACTCCATTTCTTGCCCGCGGGTATCGTAAAAGACGACAAAGGGATACATTATATACATATAACAACTACGTAAGTGAAGGCAATGTCGAAATAAAACCCAATAGTAACCCGTTTCCGGTTCCCTTTCCGCCCCCTTTCCGTGTGGTGACGGAGTAAAAATACAATTCACCACTATCTTGTCCGTGGATGTCGTAAAAGACGACTAAGAGATATAATATTTACATAACATCTGTGCTAGAGAAGGAAAACTCGAAATAAAACCCTATACGAAGACGTCGGATCAATATGGTATAGTAGGTCAAATTTCCTGCCATTGTGGAAGAGGTCCAAGCTCAACAGTGGGACGTATATGGGCTGCGATGATGATGATGACTAATCCCTTTGACCAGGATGGTGTTATTACCCCAATTACCTTCCCACTGTGGAGGAGGCTTAAGTTCAGCAGTGGTACACATTTGTGTGGGGGTGGACAATATAAAGTAGGATTCATTATTATAATGATTCACAATACACATATTTAATGCCTTAATTATTTTTCGTGTGGTGACGGAGCATGAATACAATCTATACCAATAAATAAAATTGGAGTGTCTGTTTGTAATGTCAAAATAATAGGCCTTTTTCATGCTCACACGGTTATTTGCACTATAGATATGCCTAAAATACACTTTATATTTTTTTGTCTATCTGTCTGTTTGTTCCAATCTTCAAAACGGCTGGACCGATTTAAAAAATTCTTTCACCAATAGAAAGCTATAATATCAGGGAGTAAACTAGGCTATATTTAATTCAGTATTCGTACGGGAATTAAATATAGAAATTCGTGTGTGGTAGCGGCTTCGAATACTACCAACCCTTGCTTTGCTCGTGGGTGTCGTAAAAGACGACTAAGAGCCCTAGATTGACCCGGACCAACTCCATCTGGTACCATTTGGGTCAACGATTACATTCCCAAGGAGGGTTGACGTCAGGCAGGCGGCCGGTCATAAAAGTCATTGCCGAAACTTTTTGCAATATGTCAAAACAGATGACATATTGCGTCGACCCCAAGTAATTGGGATAAGAGCAAGATGATGATGATGATTCGTACGGGAACGGTAACTACGCGGGTAAAACGATTAAAACCGAAACGAAACGAGGGCGGGTTGCTAGTTCGAAATAAAACCAGCATGATCAGCATGGTATAGTAGGTTTTTTCTCTTTAAAAAGGAGACTCATCAAGCCCTGGGATTTATATGAGCTGAGATGAATACCTTTAGTTCTATGCAAGAAGAAGTAACTAGCATAATATCACTCATTTGAACTCATATACGTCCCACAGGGAGGCTCAAGAGTAGGGAATAGGAGGGAAATTGATCCTACTATTCTGGTCAGACAGGTTCTGACTATTCTGGTCAGTCAGTATAGGGTATTTTTTATTTCGAGTTTTCTTCTCTTGCATAAACGTTATATGAGTATTACATCGCATAATCTTCTTTTACGAGATCCACTGGCAAGATAGGTAGTGGAGAATTGTATTCATATTCCGTCACTACATAGACAGCATAATATTAAATGCTTCTCAAAAAGATCTTATTGTATATCATCATCATTATTATCATCAGCGCAAGGGGATTAGACCTACTATACCATGCTAGTCAGACATATTAGTATAGGGTTTCATTTCGAGTTTTCCTTCTTTTGTTATGTTGTGTTATGTTATGTTATGTGCATATTATATCCCATAGTCGGTCTTTTACGACATCCACGGGCAAGATAGAGAGTAGTGAATTGTATTCTTATTCCGTCACCACACGGAAATCCGTATGAATGTATGTTTGTAATCCGTTAGAAAGTAAGGAATGATGACCTTCATCATATTCGTAACTCGTCATACACACGAAGAATTAAATTTATATTAATTAAGAACATTTCTTGATAAAATATTTTCTTAGGAAGTATTTCTTAAATCACAACAAAGAGCGACATACTGTATGATGAAATATCTTGTCTGCTATCTGTCAAGGAAAATAATGAAGGAAACAAAATCTTTAGTCTCATTCCCACTCGGTTTCCTTTGTGCGAGACAGTTTTACAGCGCGAAGCATTCAGGCTTAACGCAAGAAATCCAAACATTCTTTGTAACATAAAACGGAGTGGAAGCAAAAAAATGACACATTCGTATTCCTATTCATGAAAAAGGCGCAATGTATAAGGGTTTGAACGATAACCTTTTCATGACGCTTCTACTGTGTAGCGCTCTACGCGATCCAGTTTGCTACGAGCTCGGCTACGGCGAGGACGTAGCGCGTCTGAATACCGTAATCGACGCTTTAACGAGGACCGCGTTTAATAACTTGTGGCTTTTCATTTAAAATGGATATATAGTAACGATTTTAAATGAATATAATATTCGTTCAGTGATTAGTGAACAGTGGTTATAAAATATTATTTTATTGCATTAGTGTCAGTAATAACAGGGAATCTTTTTTAATAAAAAAATAGATATAATCTAATAGTATTTCATTACTAAATTAATGGTATATTTAGACAGAAAACTTTTCCTGGTTGAGTTTGTACTAAAAATTATTACTGTGTTTTGGTATTTCACTTAGAGTCCTAAACCATAATTTAACATATCAAGCTACTTTCAGTTTCATACTGTAAATAATCATTTTATATGAGTGTCAATTTTAAACATTAACAATAAGATTAAATTTGCTTATAAATTTTTTTAACCATAAATTTAATTTAAATATGAAATTTTTCTATCTTTAAAAAATAAGGAATACTGATAAATATGACAAAATACCAAATCTCAAACTAGTCTCAAGTTGCAGATTAATTTACTTAATAGTAAATTACATATATAATTAGCATAGTAAATAATTTATAGTTTATTTATAATATATAATTTATTCTTAACGATAGTTAATACCATCATTGTTTCAAATTTAATAATCAAATTCAGTTATTTTTAGCATACATATATTATAGCATAAAACAATTTTTAAATAAAACATTACTGTAATAAAATAAACTAATAAATGAAAAATTAACAAAATAAATGATTCGTAACCGAAATATATGAACATTTAAATGACATATCCAGCAATGATATAACATTGAAAATGAACTGTTTTGGGTGAAATACATGTGAATGCTTTATGAGGACGGAATGAGGAACGGAAAGACTTACTTTTGGTCGATGCTTCAAGCTCTTGCTTTGTTACCGACTATGGCTTTCAAAGGTAAGATTATGTTATTATCAACTATTTTTTAATCAGCTACCTTTGTCTAGTGGATTTTACATGTGGCTGCCACTCATGATGCCTTAAGTTTGGATTCCAATTTATTTTCTAATTCTTTTGTATTTGTAATTGTGAAGGATTTCAAGAATATTTTTTTTTTACTTCAAGCACGAAATCCTTGTCGCATTTCATGCTTGATTCGCCTCCTATGAATCAAAATTCAAAATAAATATTGTACATATGGTGTGCTTAACATCTTAAGAGAAAGAAAAACTATAAACTGTAAAACCATTTCACCAATCAACATAATTATTATTGTATATATATCGCGTTTTCGATTGATTCCCTATCAACGTATTTATACACATATATATATATATATATATATATATATATATATATATATATATATATCTTATATATAAATTTGTTGCGTACGTGTGTATGTCACTGAACTCTTCCTAAACAGCTGGACCTATGCTGACAAAATTTTGTATGTGTGTGTGTGTGTGTGTGTTCAAGGGGATTCGAGGATGGTTTAGATTCACAATTGGTCCCGGTAGGTGGCATTGATCGGGCAGGATAATAACATAACTTGAGAATCACTTTACCGATTCCGTCCATCTTTTTTTTATATTTCTAATATTTCAAAAAAGGCCTTTATGAAAAAAAAAATAAGAATGTTGCTTAGAAAATTAGAAAATTTAAGAAAACTTAACGTTTATATGCTTTTCTAATGTAACCTTCTTTTCGACTATATAAACTTTTCTATCTTTATATATAAATCTTCTGTTCGTGTGTTTGTAATTGAACTCCTTCTAAACGGCTGGATCAATTTTGATGATTTTTGAGGCCATTCCGATGGATATCAATTCTCATATCCATCGGAATAGCCATTCGGAACTTCCAAACCATTCGGTTTAGATTAATAATTGGAACCGGTAGGTGGCACTGTGATAGATTTTAAAGAGAACTCCTTTTAGTATTTTTTTAGATTTGAACAAAACAACTTCTGTTGGGTCGGCTAGTATATATACATATATACTATATGATTATCTGCCGCAAACAACTTACTAAAGTCCTCTAAAGTCCTTAGTTGGACTATTTGTATCCTTAGTTTCCAAATAAGACCACCACTGGAAGTCATATAAAACATTACAATCATAATAACATTGTGGTTGTAAAAATATACCATATAAATAATAGAACTTTCCACGTGGCGTGGTGATGGAATAAAAATACAATTCACCACTCTCTTACTTGCCCGTGGGTGTCATAAAAGACTACTTAAGGGATTATAATATGCATAAAATATCTATGCAAGAAAAGGAAAATTTGAAATAAAATCCTGTAACAACCCGTCTGACCAGCATTTTATCTTTATATATGGAGCTTTATAATTATTTCTTGTGTATGCATGTACGTCACTGAACTCCTCCTAAAGGGCTGGATCGATGTTGACGAAATTTTTTGTGTGTGTTCAAGGGAATTCGAGAATGCTTTAGATTCACAATAGGACCCAGTAGGTTTCGCTACGATCGATTTCAATGAGAATTCCTTACTATTTTTTTAGATTTATACAGATCAACATCAGTTGGGTCAGTTAGTAGTAGGTATATAAATTTTCCTCCCATTATGGAGGGGGCTCAAACCCAGTAGAGCTGTAATAATGATAATGTTGATAAAATAACATAAATTATTTTTAACGTAAGAAAATATTGTTATTAAGACAATTGTTTGATATTTTGCTTATTACTTATATTAAATTTTACTTCCAGGAATAACTGATTCTTACAAATCTTTTATGGAGCTTAATGAAATAATAAAAATACAGGATTCTTATTTCAATATAATACTATTATTTTATTAGATTTTATCATATTTAAACAGCCATTATTAATATCAAATCCTTATCGAAGTATATAATTACAAATGGACTATAATTGAATTTGAGCCAGGAGTATGGTTGCTGAAACTGGCCTTCATATAGATAACAATACAAAGATAACAATTTAGGACCTTATTTTAGAAGGTTTACCTTGAACTTCAGGGCTTAACTATCTTAATACCAAAGTCATCGAAATGTTAAATAAAACTTAAGGCAATTATATGAAAGATAATATTAGTGATTGATGTTATGTCTCATTCAATAGATAATATTAATGATTAAATAGTCTTAGGAGTTACCTAAAATTTATACGGTATACAGACATTAATCTTAATAATGGTGTCTACCGAAGCTATTTTTGATGTGCCTAACATCTCAGTCTTGGCTGATTTATCTGAATTATTCAAAAAGCGTAAATAAAATGTTACTAGAAATTAAATTATTTTAGTATCACTAAATAATGATTTACAAATGTTTAGTGGAATATTTAAATATTTGCTTACATAATTTAAAAAGTGAACCATTTGGAATAGTTTTTCATAAAAAAAGATATAGACGAAATCATTTCAGAGTATTTGTATGTAATGATAAATCATCGTCACTCATATAAATTCCACTACTAGGTTCAAGTTTCCTATATAGTGAGAAAGAAAATGATCTACTACGCTGGTCAGACGTGTTGGTATAGTGTTTTATGCCGATTTTGCCGTCTCTTGCAGTGATGTTTGCTTGAGTTCCTTAATGGTACCTTACGACCATGGTATTCTTAATTCGTCACGACACGGATAATATATATAATAATATGTTTTAACATGATCACTAAACAATTTCCTCCTTAGGCTTATTGAGTTTATTACATGGGTTTCCTATTATTGAGTTTCTTTTAAATAAATTTTCAAAAGGAGTAGAAATTCTAATATTATGTAAAGAAGATAGTAATAAGTTGGCTATGAATTCAAAATGACATGTGAAATGTCTTTGTTCTTTCTGAAGTAAATATTAGTAAGAATTTCGATATAAGTTGTCTTTGAATACCGTTACATTTTAAGAGAAGAGCTTTATTTAGTTAGCTCTTCATTAGAGTAATTTACAATTATCTACTCTAACACTCTATCTACTCTAACTGTTCTAATGACACCGTTATAACAGTAAACTTGAGCAAAAATACAGAACAATAAGTTAGAATAACTTTTAGTGATTGAATAATTTTTTTTAAACAATGAATAACGATACATGTTTAATTCAAAAATGAATATACTACTATTAAGAAACAGTCATGAATTTTTGAATCTAAAAGGAATGGTGTTATTTTTATAAATAAATAAACAAATATAAAAACCATAAAATGATGGATTTCCAACAAAATACAGGTATTTTTCCGCCTCATCAATCGAATCAGGCCGTAATGAATGCTGTTTGGGTACGTTATGGATGGGTTTCACCAAGGGACCCCCGTAGGTCCCGTAATGACAATGGGACGGGGTTGACAAATACGCTGCTCTGACAGTTGGATTGATGATTGCTTTGTAACTTTCTATTGAACAAATAGGCAACTTATCATTTAATGAAACAGTATTAATTTTAGCTTAGATTGATTGGAGGTTTGAGATATTTTAGATATAAAATACACGATATATCTAATATAGTGCTTGTTGACTTATTGGTTTAACTCAGTAAATAACGTAACTCTTAAGTCTAGATTTAGGTTAGATATTATTCGATACACGATAAACGTAATTAGGTATTATAATTAATAAATTTATTGCAAAGATGGCTTAACGATTGAGGGACTTACTTGCCGTGCCATGGGTTCCAATCCCAGTCAGACAAATACTTTGTGCGATCCAAAATTTGTCATTTTGAGTTTGGATGTAGTTTTTGTCTGTTAGTTATATGTTTATATATTTTTTATAGCCACAGGACGTCCCTCCCGAGGTACTACCACACTCCCGCAAATCGACGTCTGAGTAGTAGCAATTTATCAATACATATCGTTTGGTGAGCGATAGAGCCAGTAGCTCAACTTTCTGTTTGCATGTGGTGAGTTTTGGTAATGCCTGATCTATCACCGAACCACATGACACGTATTCAGACTCCATTCGCTTTCTTCGTGGTATGCAACGGCCTAGCAAAAGTTCATGAGCGACAGTACATCCTACCATCAGGTGTTCTATTTGCTCGTTGGTCACTAACAGTAATAAAAAAGAATAGTAATTAAGTTAGGTAAATTTTTGCGTATGGTGACAGAGTAAAAATTAAATTCATCACCCTTTTCTTGCCCTGTAGGTATTGTAGAAGATTATGAAATAAGATATGCATATAACATAATTGGATGAGATGCAAAAATTGAAATGAAACCCTAAACCAACCGGTCCCTCTCGCCGTGGCCGCGGGTGAACGGACCGGGAACTGTAGTCCGTCTCCCGCATGGAGGCTGACTACGCGAGGGTGGCCGACGTCCCGGGACAAAGACGTCGAGAGGTGAGAGTACCCGAAGGGATATTCCGTCGGGCTGACCACTGAGGACGAGGAACTCGGCACTGGTGGTCCTTCCAACGACGAAGGCGACGTGAGTACGGGTGGGTTATGTACCCGCGCGCCATCCTTTCGTCGCTCTGGACCGAACGGATGGCATGTGCGCTGACCATAGCCGACCCATAAAAAAAAAGCCAACCGATCTATCTTTCGTGGTACAGAAAGTCAATTTTCTTCCTACTGTGGAGGATGTTGGAGTCCAACAGATCCAATAGTGGAATAAATATGTCCTTAGA
Organism: Lymantria dispar; assembly: GCA_032191425.1. Classification (NCBI taxonomy): domain Eukaryota; kingdom Metazoa; phylum Arthropoda; class Insecta; order Lepidoptera; family Erebidae; genus Lymantria; species Lymantria dispar. The sequence goes on along the minus strand of CM063452.1, from coordinate 7,950,524 downwards.
TGATGATGATAATAAGACTATAAAGGAGAAGTGTCTATTACTTTTAAGCTATTATTTTTTCCAATTCTTCTTACTGATAGCAATAGATATTACCCCCAAGTGGTGAAATGTTAAGAATATAATTTGTCGCTATATCTTATTTTCACTAAGGAGTCGTAAATAACGGCGAATGTATAAAGGTCTAGGTTTGGAAGTATACAAAGAAATTGTAATAACATCTTTTTATTCGGTCCTGAAATATTATACCTATATTAGTTTGACTTATAGAAGAATAAACTCTACAAAGTATATTGATATTATCAAAATCAATTTCTGTCTGTGAATGTCAAAGTAAGAGATAAATTACCTATAATTTTGTTTTTTAATATACATATATTGTTGATATACAAACAATTCGTTATCGAAATTATATTATAAGATAGAATGGTTAATGGATTTCAGAATATAAATACATATTTCATTTTGATTTGTAGTATTGGCAGGACAATCTTTGTGCGATCCAAAAATTCTTATTCTAGGAAATTCCAATTTATGTCCCTCAATTAGATGTTTGTAAATTCCTTCCTGTGGTGACGGAGTAAGAATACAATTGACCATCCCCACTCTTGCCCATGGGTGTCTTAAAAGAGGAATAAGTAATTAAATATGCATATAACATTTATGCAAGAGAAGCAAAACTTAAAATAAAACCCTATATTAACTCGTTTGACCAGCGTGGTATAGTATGTCAATTTCTCTTCTATTGTGGAGGAGGCTCGAGCCCAACAGTGGGACGTATATGAGCTTAAATTATGAAGATAATGAAAGTGTTCGGTAATACATTGCTTGGAATAATAAATAACTGTAGGGTGGTTCGTGTATTTAAAAACTAAAAGAAAATTAAAAAAGAATTATGCATATAATGACTGTTTAAAAACTACAGCATATCACCATCAATTTCTTTTCTATGAGTATTACAAGAAATTACTAAATTAAGGAGAACGCTTTTTTTAATAAAATGCTATTCCTAAAGCCGTCTAGATAATAGAATATGGTAGTTTGACTTTCTTCTCTTATAAACCAAGAACATGCCCGTTGTTAATCTTTACTAATATTATAAAGAGGAATGATTCGTTTGTTTCTTTGTATTGAATAGGCGCCGAAACTACTGAACCCATTTCAAAAATTCTTTCACAAATGGAAAGCTACAATATCAGGGCGTAACGTAACCTATATTTTAGCCCGATATGTCTACGGGAACGGAAACTACGCGAGTAAGACTGAAACCGAAGCGAAGCGAGGGCGACTTGCTAGTAAAATATATATTAGAAAAGAAAACCTAAAATATTAGGTAATACATTCCAATATTTTTAGACGTTAAATGATACTATGTTTCACACATTTTATTGTGTTTACACATTAATATTGTGTTTATTATCCTAACTTTTCGTGTATATATTCACATAGGAAGACTAAAGTCTATAACTTTCTCGTCATTACTTTAGCCCGCCATCTAAGATTTAATCAAAGTGCGTATTAGATTTGATTATTATTTGACATCTTTAGATCCTTTTATGTAGGCTGAATAGTCAATTTTGTTTGCCTTTTCCCGTACTAATGAGGAACGTGGAATCAATCTTATCTCTAACTCTTCTTGTTAAATTTTCTAATTTAAACCACAGTAGTATTGTAGATTCTGGCTTTTAGCAGATATAATGTCGAAAATATATTGTAAAATTAGTCCAATAAAAATAAAAAGGGAGCCGTCGCTGAGGAAGCCTGGCAGATGTAAAACATCGAAATTATTTTGTACAAGTATATATGTATAAAAGAACAGATTAGGAGGAGGAGAATTAGGGCAGGAATTAATATGCCATTAAAGTATTAATAAAATATTACGATTTTTTTCCAGAAATAATGATTTTTATTCAATAAACATTTATTTTCATTAGTATACACTATGGGTATGTGTTTAGGTTAATAATTTATTTTGAGCTCCCTAGATGGCGTTGTACAAAATTCTAAAAGAGGTTATGGTTTCGTTACATAACAAAGAATGGCGTTAACGCCACGCCAACGATCAGATGCACCCTCGCCTGTATGTTTCACATCAAAAAATGATAATTATGATACATTCTATACGTATTTATAGAGTGTATATCCAGCTATTTCTATCTCTCAGGTATTATAGAAGGTGACATAAGCAACACCAGCCACAGAGTGCAGTGCTGTGCTGCCTGCATCCAACGGCGCCCAGCAACTTTCAACAGGTCGTCGGTCCACCTAGTGTTCGTTTTTGAATTGTTTTTGTCCGTCTGTTATTTCTATAAGATATGCGGATAAATAAATAATCAATCAATCAAGAGATTCCACCCATACAAAAAGCGTCTAAGGCGCACAACACACTCAGCGTGCCCCAATCACAAGCATGTCGGTGATGCGAACCCATAACATTTTCCCCTACCAAGAAGTGCCCAGCGCGGCTTAAGAAGCTTTTACTTCAAAAATAAATAAAGGTTATTAGAATTCAAAATTAGTTACCCCATATTATTTAAGGAAAACCTGATAATAAAAAAAATATGTGTGCAATAGGAATAAAAACTTTATCAAGACGTTATTAATTTATAAAATGATAACGTTTCTGATATAATATAACTGTAATTATTTTGCTCTAACTGATCATAATTCGTTCTTTACAAATGCTTTCTTAGTCGTTAAGGATCAACTTTACTCGAATGAAGATTACTTAGCCGAGCGTGATTGGTCAATTTCGTTCAATACCTACCTAAAAAAAATTAATAAGTAAAATTGAAAATGTTGAATAACTCCCGACACAAAGTTAAACAAGAAAAAGTATTACGTTCCCTTCAACAGGAATTATCAATTAATTGTCATTTAATGATTATACAGCATGAAACACTTACACTCGAGTAATCATACACCATTACATTATTTTGGATAAGAGCTGTTACTTTTACACTGCTGGACCGATATTAACTAAACATAGCTAAGAACCACCGCAAGGAAACTGGCATTCAAATGTAAAAAAACTGCATCGAAATGGGTCCATCCGTTTGAGCTACGAAGCCACAGACAGACGGACACACACTCAGACAGACAGACAGACGACGACGTTAAACTTATAACACCCCTCTTTTTGCTCTTTTTGGGGGTTAAAAAATAAACAGCACCTAAAGAAGTTTTAACTGTAAAAAACAAAAGGCTCTTGGTAAATAAAGTGCAATTTACTCGAAAAATAAATAGAAAAACAATTAACGGACATTTATTTAGTTAAATTGAAGACCTAAATTCAATCTGGGGGCACGGCAGTGTCGCCGCCAAGTCGAGCAAAAAAAAAAGTCGGGCAAAACGCAAAACTGCCGTAACATACTTTTCTCGAAGCCATTCAGGCCATTTTCGACCCCCTATAACTTCGTTGTTAATAAAACTAGAAACCTGAACTTTCAGTAACCAGCAAGCCTTGTATACACATTGTGTATTTCAAATTTCATTCAATTTGAACCAATAGTTTAAGAATTATAACTAGTCAAAATTTAGTAATTTTGTCACTCACTGACTGACTGACCGATCATCAATATTAAAGTGGCACTTCTGGCAGACATAGAAGCTTCAAATTTAGAATACAATTAGTGTTTAGTGTATAAATGAAGGAAAAATTATGAAACATTATAGTTTTCATCCAGTTTCCGAGATAAACTAACTGCATAAATAATTTTGTAAACTCTTATAAATATATAGGATTTCAAAGTTACATTTGCAGTTAATGAAATGTAACTTTGTAAAAAATAAGAATACATTTGTCGCCATCATTGTTTCTCTATTGAAATCGTAACAACCGGCTAAAGACTGCGCAGATGACGTAGTGATTAAGATACCAACGTACCATGCTAGTGTCTCGGGTTCGAATCCCATGCAAGACAACACCTTGTACGATCCACAGATTGTTGTTCTGAGTCTGAATGTCATTTGTGTCGGTTAATTAGGTACATATTCTTTCCGTATGGTGACGAAGTAAGAATACAATTCACCACTCTCTATCTTGCCCATGGATAACGTATAAGACGACTATGGGATATAATGTGCACATACCATCTGTGCAAGAGAAGGAAAACTCAAAATTATACCCTATATCAATATGTCTAACCAGCATGGTATATTGGGTTAAATTCCCTCCCATTGTGGCGGCGGCCCGAGCTCAACAGTGGGACAAATGAGGGACGTGATGATGATGCGATGTTGAATTATATGTTTGTAAAGTCCCCCACAATATAAGGATTATTATTCCCTTAGTGCAAGGCGTTGTCATTTAAAAAAAGATACAACAGGAAGGAGAGTGGGCAGCAGTTCTCGCCGGGGATATGTATGATATCTCACTGTGAAACCAACCCGCCTACCAAACGTGGCGACTACGTCATTATTCTTCATAAGGCGTAGAAAAATGAGTTTTAGTCATGGCAACTCTGTAACCCTTGAGCGTCTTTGGATTCAGGTGTCACAGTACCGCACTTTATAGTGAAGCATGAAGGGAGGTCTATGTTCTACAATGGACGGCGATAGGTTGAATGATGATTGGCATAATAAGTGTAGATAGATACCTAGATGTAATTATGTTCAAAGATAACTTGTAAAATGGTCAATCAACTTAATGAAAAAGTAAGAGTAGGACGTGTCTTGTGAAGTTGTACCAAAATCTCCCGAAGTATTAAGCAAACTAAATTGCCTCAAACTTATCTGAAAGAAAGAACGCCATCATTAGGCTCGATTGCCATCAAAGCGGAGAGGAGACTAGAGGAGATATGTTTCGAAAAACCAATCAAATTTCTTTATTTCCACATCTCCCCGCTTAGTTTAGGTAGAATTGACTCAAGCGGAAAGGAGTGATGTCTCATTTTTCAGAGAGTGTGCTCTAAGAAAATCCTTTGTTGGTATTCAAGAAGTAGATGGTACCGGAAAGGCAAATAAGTAGGTCTATCTACAAAAAGAAATAAGATACCATCAAAAACAATACTTGTAAAAAAAAGCCAAGCCTCGCAACTGAGTTCTTTTACCATAAAAATTTGTGAGATCCATGTTATACCAAGTCGGTAAACTCATTCAGTCCCTGCTTAAGGGACCTTTCTTCATAAGTTATTACGTAAATAGGTAACCTAACAACTTCTTATAGTGACTATATCAATATTAAAGATCTTTTATGTTTTAAATAAATAGATTGACTTGGCAATCGCACTATGTTTAGTACAATTTAATATAATATGTATTACTTGTGAGGTACATTGTGTTTTTATGCGATTGCCAAGCCATTCTGTTGTCAAGCAGGGACTGAATGAGTTTACCGACTTGGTATAACATGGATCTCACAAATTGTTATGGTAAAAGAACTCAGTTGCGAGGCTTGGATTTTTTTTACAAGTATTGTTTTTGATGGTATTATAATATAAATTATAGTTTATATAAATATATTTACATTCCGGTAACTTTGAAAACTATTCCTTACAAACATAGTATAAGTAAGGGGGTTGATACGGAGTTCTAATAAGTGTGGGTGCAATGCCCGCATATGACAGTAATTTTTCGTTTAAAAATATGACTCGGAAATTTATTAATATCTGAATGCAATTTTTCCGTGTGGTGACGGAATAAGAATACAATTCATCACTCTCTATCTTGCTCGTGGATGTCGTAAAAGACGGCTAAGGAATATAATAAGCATATAACATCTATACAAGAGAAGGAAAACTTGAAACAAAACCCTATTCCAACACATCTGACCAGCGTGGAATAGTAGGTCGATTCCCCTCCCATTATGGAGGAGGCCCGAGCCCAACAGTGGGACATATGTGGGCTGAGACGAATGCAATTACCATCAATTTTAAAATTAAATATCCAACATAAAAGTTGTCTATAAAATGACAACTCTAACCGGAAACCTTTAGTAAGGCTTAGTACTTACCTAAACTTATTCATTAACGCAAGGCTTTTGGGTAGGCAGTTAAAATTCATATCTTATTAACTTAGCTAAGCACCACTTACGAACTTACTTATAACTTGGTAAAGATTAAATTAGTAGATGAACCGTTACGCTTGTAAATGTGTAATAATTTCCGGAATTTTATAATGAGTTTAATGTACTTATTATTTGTTATATTATTTAATTCTGTTAATAACATAAACGTGACTTTACGACATTCTATAATTATATATAAACTAGAATGTGCCTGCGACTTCGTCCGCATAGATATCATATGTGGCAGGGATAATCACAGTAGTAGTTAGAAGTAGAAGTGTGTATTTTTCAGGATTCTACAAGCCCACCGTGTTGCTCTGGATGATGTAGGCAAGCTAGTGTAGAGAATTCTAATTGCCCACATCAGCCAGTACTTTAGCGAGATCGTCTCGATTAGACCAATTCTTTCTGGTAGACTTCTTTCTATGCTTGTGGCCCGTTGTCATCAAGGCATTCAATGGCGGGGTGGTGTTGCTGGCGGTGTATTTAGATGTCGTCAACTCCTTTAATAGTTTGCCAATCTGGTATATCAGGGAGGCGCTACTATCAGGGGATGCTTCTATACCTAAGGCGGCTGATTCTAGACTATATGAAACGATGCAGTAGTCTCTGCGTGAAGCGTGGCGGACTTTATGCTAACACCTATATTGGGTGCTAGCGGTGCCTAGCTTAGGTTATACTTGCGGGTTATTGTATGGTGTATTAGCTGAAAGTGGATCCTCTCTGGGCTGTGCTTAATTTAAATAAGCGATACGTGTGACCATACTCGGTATCGAGGTGGTGATTCGATGAGTCATGCTGCCGCTTAGAGTAGCTCTATATAAAACGAAAGATTTGCTGTTTTATAGACCCCATAACTATACACCCGTCGGCACAGCAATCACTGTTAATTCAGTTCCATTCAGTCGAGGACCACATAAAATATTTGTTCTTAATACTCGACGGGCGATGGTATTTCAGGAGCATTTTTTATCAAATTACTCCCAGGCTCATTGACGCGGTGTTACATTGATTCTCCGGCGCAGGAATGATATTCGTAGCTATCTTAACCACTATACTATAAGTGCAGTTAATTAATCATTGGCGTTGTATGGATTGATTACTTGCCTGTTGTGAAAAATATCAAAAAATTTGTCCCCTATTTTACACCCTTAGAAAAGAATATATCCTCTTGAGAGGTTGATTTTCAGAATAATCTTCGTTTATAATGAGTCTTCTTATATCGATTTTCAATTAAGTAGGTTGTGTACTAAGCCTTATAAGTTACTATAGTTTTTTAACTATCCCACAGGAACTCTTTAATTTGCCGTGATTAAAAGTATTGTAAATGTTAACCAGGAATGTAAGGTACCACCATGCAAAATTTCATTTAAATCGGTCGAATAACATCGGAGATTAGCCCGTACAACCAGATTAACAGATGCACAAACAGACAGAGAAACAAAAAAAAAAAATAGTCTGGATATGTTCTGTTTCACTTTTAACATCCCCCTGAATCTGTTTTTAGCGTCTTTTTTCTATGTACATACAGAAATTAGATCTCTGCACTTTTCTTTCTTTCTAAATGATGGTAGAATTTTTTTTATGACGTTAAGAAAAGATTTTGCTAAAAGGGGTAAAACGTGAATTTATATGAGTAGGAAAAGAAACTTTATCCATTGTCTTAAAGTTCAAAGAAACTACTTTCCAGTAAAATTTAACAAAACCGAGATCCAGCATTTGTCAATTTTCATTTTCTAAGTGTATAAAATAGGGGGTAATATGATAGTTTTATTTGATTTTGTTTTGAAAATATTATATATAACACAAATAAATGCTAGGCAACGTCGTCATTTTATGACGTGGGGATACTAAAAGGGTATATTCTAAAAATAATCCCTCAAAGGCAAATATTTTCTCGATGTCTGTAAAATAGGGGGTGAATTTTGCTTTAATATTTTGCACCTTGTAGCACAAAATTATAATGGCACATATTGTACGCGGATAAAGTTTTCCCTCCTATGATAATAGATTAACAGTACAATATCCATCCGTTATTTTTTCGTGAGAATTAGTAAAACCCCGTTGGGTGATCGCCAAAAGGATTGCGCTGCGCTCTCTGGTGATGTAACTCGAAATGCGATCGCCAACCCGCCTACCAAGCTTGCTGATTATTACATTATTTTTCTTTATTGGAAGATCTACTCGAAAACATCTCTTGGCTGAATCGATATAGGGGTCGATATTCTTTGAAGAAATTTTTTAAATTGGGCTTACTATGATGCTATTCACAAGCTCCTGGCATGCCTAAGCTTAAACACACTCATTTTAGTCTTCATGCATGCTGTATGGTTATGGATACTCTTAATAAGACCTTCTGTCAGCACGTCACCAATTTGATACAGAACGGTATTATGTTGCCTTCCCCTTGTAGTCTGTCTCAGTCTGACTCACTTCTTGTACTTATGATTTTAAAAATATATTGTTCTTTGTCTGGGTGTAATTTCTTGATGTAAATTGTATGTTATTTAAAAAAATAATAATAATGAAATTGAATAAAATTCTTTATGTGGTGACAGACAGGTTAAGAATACAATGAGTGCCCACAATTTACTTGTAAGCGTGGCGTGAGAACCATAAAAATGCTTGAGGGATTGGCTAGGGAATAGTCGGGCAGCACTACTCTGAAAAACTTATGACTTAATTACTAAACCACCTTCCAAGCATAGCTGCTATGGCATAGAAATTCCATTCGCAATCATCGATCGATCTGAAGCAACTGAAGAATGGCATGCGGCTTCATTACTTACTTCAACACCTTCCCATTGCTAATAGACTGACTACCTAACTTAGGTGCCTCACTTGCCAGATTATCTTTTCGGGTACCATAAGCTTACCGTTAGGAAAAAAAGGTAAACTATATCCACTGGACGGGGCTGGCCATTGAAGATAATGAATTAGTTCTGATGGCCAGTGTGCAGTTCAATGACGATGGGGAGGAGATACGGTAAGATATGGGGTCACACGCCACCTTTTCATCCCCCCCCCGAATGAATTTAGCGAGTATAGATATATAATATCCCAAAAGCTTACCACAAAAAAGGGTTGCCTATGTCCATAAAGAGATGTCAATAGGATGATAAACGGATGTACCTAATTAATGATGATTATTCTTCCATTTCTTTCTTTTTATTTATCGCCTTATTATTTATATTTTATTATTTCTCCTTATTTTCTTGTGATATCAGAGTAAGAATACAATTCATCACTCCCTTATCTTGCCGTGGATATCGTAAAAGACAACTATGGGATATAATATGCAGATAACATCTGTGCTAGAGAAGGAAAACTCGAAATGAAACCCTTATACCAACATATCTAACCAGAATGGTATAGTAGATCAAATTCTCTCCTATTGTGGAGGAGGCCTGAGCTCAAGAGTGGGATATATGCGGGCTGTGAGGATGATGATAATTGCTCTAAAGATTTCAAGAATTAAAATGATAGTGATTTATACTACAAAATTACATTACAAAATACTTTGAAAAAGTTTCATACCAGTACCGATATGTTTTTTTTTTTATCCAAATTATTTCGTACGTGCGCTACGAAATTGAATATATTTTCGTAGAAATAAAATATTTCTAACGTGTTCTGTTTACCCAATAAACCTTAAAAGCGCGTGACACAAACAACAAATGGTTCAATTTTCGGTTAGGCGGCGAAATACCTGACAGGATCGAGCGAGCAAATAGTACGTAGGAATAAATCGTGCAAGCCATAGCAAAATGTAACTACTTAAGGGCCATATACACTCACTGCTATATTTAATGATAAACAGATATTCTATTAAATTAAATTTCTTATTGGGACGGAGTAAGGAGTCAGCACCCCTTTCTTACCTGTGGGTGTCGTAAAAGACGACTAAGGGATATATGGAGATAACATCTATGCAAGAGATAAAAAACTCATCTATGCTAAAACATCTAACCATCGTGGTATAGTAGGTCAATTCCCCTCCCATTGTGGAGGAGGCTCGAGCCAAATAGTAAAACTTACGTGGGCCAAGATGAGATGACAGTAGACCGCACCCTCTATTTCATAATCCACGTACACAGTTGGATATTGGCTTCACCGTGATTAACATGACCGCTGAAACTTTTTAGAAAATAGTATCAAATATGGTGTATGCTGTTCGTGTGATTATAGAATAAGAATATTATACACCACCTCTTTTTGTTCTTGGCTAACACAAAAATGATTAAGGGATTATTGCAGATAATATCTATGCAAGAGAAGAAAAATTCAAAATAAAACCCTGTACCAAATCGTCTTAACAGCGTGGTGTAGTCATTTTTCTTCCTGTTTTGGAGGAAGCTCGAGCCCATCAGAGCTGTGATCACGATGATGATAATGATTATTAGTGTAGGCACATAAATGTCGTCACTTATCCTTATGTTATATCATAAGAATCGAATAGAGTCCTTCGATAACATTTAGGAAAACAAGCCAAATCCGTCTCAACATGGTAGTTCATTTCTAATATGGCCAAGGCAAAACCTCTGTTGCCTGCTGTAATAACTTATACATTTATATTTATCTGACTTGTGAATTGTATGACTAACTTTAGTAATTTTAAAACTCTATTACTTTTGTTTAATTAAAATTTATTGACCAAAGTGCTGACAACCAAATCAATGATTCCACTCAACATTTTGGGTAAATATGAAAATTCATGTAATTCACTATATATCATATTCACTACACTTAAGCATTTTACTGAATTATTTTACATAAAATACCCGTGTTCAACAGTGTAACATTATATATTACCTTCTATATGAGCTGATAATAAATACATAATCATAATTTATTTGCTCTTATTACAATTTACATAGGGTCTGTATTCTTCCTTTTCCCAATCCCTTTTATTTTATATGTTGTAAAAGTGCAAAAGCGCTACGGTTTTAGCTAAGTTTTATAGCCGACCTCTCTAACATCAACCCTCCTGGTGAAAGCTATTATTGTCTACAAAGGACTTGATGGAATTGGCACTGACTAGTGTTTTAAAGCTCTCTATCATAATGGACTTTTACAATATCCATAGGCAGTAAGAATTGGTTATGGTAGTAGCATCATACATATCGAAATTTGTAAAAAAGTTCATCAAAATTTATAAAAAATGTTAGTTTTTATGTTAATTTAATTAATGTTAATTTTTATCAACATTTCCTCAAGAATTTTATTTATTTTTATTTAATTTTGGTGGTCAGCAAAGTACAGTAAATTTGATTTCATCTTCGTTGTCTCAGCTTGTACCCGTTCCACTGCTGGCTTGAGCCTATTAGAAGGGAAATAGACCTACTATACCAGGTTTTTCAGATATCTTACTCATCATAGTAGTAGGACCACACTGTTGACAGTTGTTTGTCTACAGCAGCGAGCCGGTCCGACCGGGATCACGCAGAAAATCGATGTCTGAGTAGTACTAATTTGTTACTGCGCTTCATTCGGTGAGCGAAAGAGCTTGAAGCCCAACTTTTTGAGGGTGTTTGCGTGTGGTATGTTTTAGTCATGCCTTTAGTATCACTGAACGTCATTGCCCGCATTCACACTCCCTTCACTTTCTTCACGGTAGGCAGTGACTTTGCAAAGGTTTATGCGCGGCGACAACACTTACCATCAGGTGTACTGCTTGCTCGTTTGCCGCTATATGCAATAAAAAAAATCTTGGTATAGGGTTCCATCAGCAGTTTTACTTCTTACCCAGATGTTATGTGCATATTATATCCCTTAATCATCTTTTACGATGATCACACAGTAATTTGACTTAGACATTTGACTCTGTGAATAAGTCGTTAAACTTATAGGATTGTTGTAGTTGCCTGGATTTCTTATGATAACTCATAGAGTCAATGAAAAGCTTGTATTTTATGCAATCATGGACAATGTTGAACTAAAACAGTCAAAATTTTGATACTATTGTCATTCATTTTTAATATAATTGATTGAATTAGGCAATACATAGCGGAAATCCATTTTTACTTTCAAATGAAAGGAAGGAAGGAAGACCCACCACTTTGCCACAGTAATCAATATACCGCACACCATAACAGATCATCATCAACTTGCAATTTGCCGCAGAACTTCGAATAATCATTCGACACGTGTTTCGCTTCTAAACGAGGCATCATCAGGACGGTTCGGCTTCAAATGCACATTTGAATGTTCTGAAAGGTGCTCATCACGTGAGAGTAAGATTTCCTTATTTCCTAGTCCACCTTAATCCTATTCCGTATTCTTTTTATTGTGGTGTGCGGTATGTTGATTACCGTGGGAAAGTCGTGGGTCTCCCTTCATTCCTTCTATTTAAATAAAATGATTTTTAAAGTTTACGCGAGTATAACGCATTATAAATAAAACTCTTTTTAGGGATTTTATCGCGTTTATATTTGATTTTTGATTGCACCATGTTTGAATACTTCACAGCGTTCATAGTCACGGGTAGACGAAGAAGTCTTACGTCCAATAAGTCATTGTTATTACAGAGATTTTTTTTTATTACAAACGGTGGCAGACGAGCAAGCAGTACACCCGATGGTAAGTGTTGCTGCCGCTCATGGACCTTTCCAAAGCTGCTGCCTACCGCGAAGTAAGTGACGGGAGTGTGAATGCATGCAGTGAGGTCTAGTAATACTAAAAGCATCACTAAAACACACCACACGCAAATACCCTCAGAAAGTTGGGCAGCCGGCTATCTCGCTTTATATCTTCCCGCGACAGAAATTGTCATTGTATTCAAAATTATGAAAAAAAAAATAGTATTAATGTATTGTGCTGAACAATGCAATCCACTCTTCAGGTTCTTCCTAAAAATTTAAATACTCAAATTACACTTCGGTTTTTTCATGAGATCATTGAAAGTCACAAAACAAAAGAGTAATTCTTTAACGCACAAAGCTGGATTTAACTCGGAACTTATTTTCGGCAAATCTGTATGCTCCCTAAGCCCCCCTGAAAACGTTTTTGTCTGAATCTCATGCATTAGCATTTGGTGACAGGTGCGAACCGCCACCGCCGTCACACTTGCCTTTTTATAACTTATTTTATTGTCTTTTTAGTGTTCTTGTTTTTATTTCCTAGTCTTGTAAGTGTTCAAAAATACCTTTACATGTTGTTATGTGATCATATTCAGTAGCTTGAATTTATTTTAATAAATGCCGCCGAAATTATTTCATAAACAAAAAAACAAATGTAAAATATGACCTGTGAATTTGCTGTTAATAAATATAGCTTTCGTTGCTTTCAATTAATAATCATCATCATCATCATCATATCAGTTTTTTTTGTGTGGTGACGGAGTAAGAATACAATTCACCACTCCCTAGTTTACCCATGGATGTCGTAAAAGACGACTAAGGGATATAATAGGCACATAACATCTCTACAAGAGAAGGAATCTCGATATAAAACCCTATACCGACATGTCTGACCAGCATGGTATAGTAGGTCGAACTCCTTCCCATTGTAGAGGAGGCCCGAGTCTAACAGTGGGACGTATGTGGGCTCCGATGATGATGATGATGATCATCATATCAGCTCATATATGTTTCAATGCTGGGCTCGGGCCTCCTTCATAATAGGAGGGATAATGAACTACTATACTACGCTGGTCAGATGGTTTGGTATTGTATGGATTTGATTTCCTGGACCATGGATGCACATGGATCTTTGCAATACCAGGGGCGTAGCCAGGACGTTGCCTACCGTGAAGAAAATACTCTTCTTAAACCTCGTTTAAAGAAAGACATGTCATAGCGCTCGGGAAACACAGCAGCAGGTAGTTCATTCCAGAGCTTGCACGTACGTGGGAGAAATGATCGCTGGTAACGTACAGTTGAAGACCATAACGTTTTCAGGTGAAATAGATGAACCTTGCTGCGGTTTCGAGTGGTACGTTGGTAAAACGGTAGTACCAAGTCGAACAGTTCCTCCTGTTCCTCAAAACACGAAAGAGCTGATAGAGTACACAGAGTGACCAAAAGTCTCTCCGCCGGTCCAGTGACTCCAATTTGTCCGTAAGATTGGGATCCCCGACGATTCGAACAGCACGCCTTTGGAGGGAGTCAAGTGGATTTAGCTGATATTTAGGTGCGCCTGCCAAGAAATGTGAGCAGTAGTCCACATGAGGACGAACTTGTGATTTGTATAGTACAAGACGCTGTCTCGGTGTGAAGTACCGCCTGGCTCTGTTCAGGACGCCCCACTTTTTCTAGTCGATTTGCATATTATATATCCCTCAGTCACTTTTATAATATCCACGGTCAAGATAGGGAATAGCGAACTGTATTCTTACTTCTTTACCACAGGGATATTAGAAAGTTAAATCCTCACTAATGTTTTCGATTGACTTCTGTATGTTGCGCCGATTTTTTGGGTTCAGATACCATTACCTAGAGCCACACCTATTTTTTTGGGTCGGCTATGGTTAGCACACACGCCGTCCATTCCCTCCGGGGTGACAAAATCACTTCTGGGCTCAAGCCTCATATTAGGAGGGCAATTGACCTTACTATATCATGCTGCTCAGAAATGTTTAGGGTTTTGTATCCAGTTTTCTATCTCTTGCATAGATGTCAAATGCGTAATATATCACTTAGTCGCCTTTTACGACACCCACGGGTATGAGATTGTTGTGAATTGTATTTTTACTTCGACGCCACAAAAAAATGAATGACAAAGCAAATTAAATGCATAGCAATGAATACTAAGGACTTAAATTTGATATTTTATATTCTACGGGCTACTTAATTTTATTTAACAAAATTGTAAGAAAGTAACAAAAAAAAATATTTGACTAAAACGGCAAAAACTTGTTCGTTCTTAAATTAATGTCTGTCCATGAATTATATCGTTAAAGTTATATTTATTGCTCAAAATATTTCACTAATTATTTAAAATGAAAACCGTGTTAACTTTCAAAGAAACAAAGTTTCTAGAGCCTGAATTTGAAAGTTGTGACAACTAATTTGTTTGCTATTAATCAGTAAGTCATTTACAACACCATACCCTTGTGTCCCCATTTTATCTTTGAAATAACAAATATACAATAAAATTTATTCTGTTGTTTTGCAGAACCTTAGCAACTACAATTTAAAAAAAAAACATATCCAAACCTATTCAATTCATCACCCCCTCTCTTACCCGTGGGTGTCGTAAAAAACGACTAAGGGATATAATATGCATATAACGTCTATGCAAGTGAAGGAAAACTGAAAATATAACCCTATACCAACCTGTCTGACCAGCATAGTATAGTAAGGTCAATTTCCCTCCTATTGAGGAGGCTTGAGTCCAATAGTGGGATGTAAATGAGCCGAAATAATGACATTCAAACCTTACTCAGTAATATGAATTATACAAAGTTGAATAATTTCTCAATGTTTATTTCGAATCACATACATACACGCACGTAAGCACGCACGCACGTATGCACGCATGCACGCACGCGCACGCAACACGCACGCACGTAAGCACGCACAAAAAAAAATAACCACATTTTCTTACGTAGTATTCCACTCGTTCACGACGTCCTTTTCACACAGGCCTTTTTCCTAGCCTTTTTTATCCACCTGCTCTTATCTTATTACTTAAGATTGATGCAATATGTAAAGTATTTAGCATTTTCCATTGTACTTATTGCAAAAGTTTTGTCTAAAAGATTATTATGTCACCACATTTAATATTTAGTCTCCCACAATAGAAAAACAAGCCTATTACTAATAGCCAGGTATTGTTTTAAACGTTTTATTAATAATTTAGTCACCCCGGGATCATAAACACTGAAAAAAGTTCGAAAAGTTGAGTAATAATTTCTTTTTATTACAAACGGTGGCAATTGAGCAAACAGTACACCTAATGGTAGGTGTTGCTGCCGCTCATAGACTTTTACTAGGCCGCTGCTTACCGTGAAGAAAGTGAAGGGAATGTAACAAATTGCTACTACTCAGACATCAATTTTCTGGGAGAGTGTGGTACTACCCCGGACGATCGGCCAGCGGCTGTAGACAGACAACTGTCAATAATATGGTACTACCACAAAAGCGATTACATTAAAATTAAAAAAGCGATAAAATCTATAAAAGCAGTTTTATTTCAAACTAGCAACCCGCCCTCGCTTCGCTTCGGTTTTAGTCATTTTACCCGCGTAGTTCCTGTTGCCGTGGGAATACCAGGATAAAATATATCCTAGTTTACGCGCTGATATTATAGCTTTCCATTGGTGAAAGAATTTTTGAAATCGGTCCGGCCGTTTTGAAGATTACCCGGAACAAACAGACAGACAGACAGACAAAAAAAAATATAAAATGACTTTGTTTATAGTGCAAATAACCACGTGAGCATGAAAATAGCCTATTATTTTGACATTACAAACAGACACTTCAGTTTTATTTATTGGTATAGGTGTACGATACTTGCGTAAACATTAGAAGTTATCAATTAAAGAAAGTAGTTTGATTTTTTTTTAGAAAGGGGACTAATGGTAGCCAATCCAAAACTACTCTCTTTCTACCTTAGTAATAGTTGTAGGTGCCGACAAAAATACCCTGTGGAAGCTTTTTAATCCAAAGCAAATACACTATTCCAACTGGATAGGTGGATGGATGAATGGATCAGATAATCGAGATGGTATCATAGGTAGTTTCTGTATAGTGACGGAGTAAGAATACAATTCACCACTCCCTATCTTACCCGTGGATGTCGTACAAGACGACTATGGGATATAATATGCACCTGTGCAAGAGAAGGAAACCTTTAAATGAAACCCTATACACGTCTGACCAGCATGATATAGTAAGTTAAATTCCCTTCCATTTTGGAGGAGCCCGGAGCTCAACAGTGGGACGTATGTGGGCTGCGATGATAATGATAATAGGTAGAATTCATTCAATCAACTATTATTTTCAATTCAAATTTCTATACCATTTAATAATAGGTGACTTTTAACTACAAAACTGCTTATGGATGGTAAAGAAGAAGGTATGTTGATATCTATCCATCCAACAATCAGCTTATCGAAGTCCTATTGAACATACGTTTCCCCATGAAGGGGGATGATGCCATAAACGTGCTTGGCACTTATTTTGGCTCTTGTATAAATAAGACTGGTGAATTCGATTCTATATAAATGCCTGATTATATTATTTTTTATAGAAAACGTTGAAAATATATACGATATTTTATTATATTAACTAATATAAAATATCACGGCGATGGGGAAACAAAAATAGAAGTTTTGAAACAAAAAAAGTTGGAACAGTCGACATTTCGATAGCATCTTTGTAAGAAATTTTATTTGTTAGATTAGTTACTAGTTTGATACCGTTTGTTTCTAAAGTGAGTATCGATTCATTATTATAAGTGACAATAATTATGTCGATAGTTACTTATAATTAAAGATATCATCGTAAACATCAGTATTTCTCATGTACTGCCCGGCTGGAGCCTCCTCTAAAATAAGGGGTCATACGCCTCTAGCATGACGGGTTGGTATAGGGTTTTATTTTGAGTCTTCCTTTTTGCACCGATATTATCCATCCATTCATTAGCCTACAGACGTCCACTGCTGGACATAGGCATCCCCACGAGAATACCACTCGGAACGATCCTGTGCCACTTGCACCCAACGGTTCCCTGCGACTTTGAAAACGTCGTCTATCCACCTAGTAGCGGATCGTCCTACGCTGCGTGGTCCGATTCGTGATAGCCACTCGAGATCCTTTCGTCCCCAATGGTTGTCAGTTCGACAAGCGATGTGGCTTACCCATTGCCATTTCAACGTGCTAATTCTGCGGGCTATGTCGGTTATAGCCGTCTTTCTACGGATTCGTTTTCATACGGAGTATACCGGATTAGAGACCACGTTTCAGTAACGTAAGTGCAGTTCACAGATGTTATATGCCTACTTAATAACCTAATAGTATTGGATTTCATATGTCAATTTGTCTCCTATGCAATAGGAGACAAATTGACATACTGATCAGATGTGTTCGTATTTTTTTTTATTTTTTTTATGGGTGGGCTATGGTAAGCGCACGCGTGGTCCAGTCCGTCCGGGGCGATGAAAGGACGGCGCGCGGACCCATAACCCACCCGTACCCACGTCACCTCGTTGTTGGGCCGACCACCGGAGCAGATGTGACTTGTCGTCAGTGGTCGGCCCGACGGAATACCCTTTCGGGTAACCTCACCTCTCGACGTCCTGGGATGTCGATCGGCGTCGCGCGGTCAGCCTCTCTGCGAGTGACGGACAATTCCCCGGTTCGATCACCAGCGGCCTCGGCTAGGGCGGCATTAGGCGCAGATACTCGCGTCTGCGCCGCCCGAAGATGTGTTCGTATAGGGTTTAATATCAAGTATTCCTTTTTTTGCATACACACAGTAAATGTTAGAAATTTATGTAATGCCGGTGTAGTTACTGTCACGTGAAACTTAATTAACCTTTTTTTTTGTAGGCTATGATCTGGATACACACCGCCAAATCCACCCACGATGACTGATAAGCGGCGTGCAACCCCATAACCTACCGTATTCCCTCCCCATCATCATTGCCATAGGGCTATCGCTTCGTTGACGTCCGTGGCCGGCTCGAAACTTAATTTACCTGCAGAAATGTTGTTCTTCTTCTTGTTTAATGGCAATGAGCTGCAATAATATGAGCTATTCGTGCCAGTGTCGAGTTATAATATTAATTATTCACGTCTTTAGACTTCGTAATTAGTCAGTCATTAGCATTGATTTAGTGCTGACAGCCAAATCAAGCTTCATCTGAGAATTTTGGCAGAATGTAAAAATGCACGTAAATCGCTATTATATCACTTTTACTACATTTCAGCATTTTATCGGCATTATATTACATAAAATATTAGCAAAATTATTCAATTTAACACTGTAAAACACTAAAATAAAGAAAAAAAATATAAAAGCGCTACATGATATTTTGATATTCACGTCAAAAGACCTGCAGAAATATTTATTTATTTACAGGACATTTAACCTAATGCGATATTATATGTGAAAATAATAAAATTAATAACAGTTATATATAATAAGATAACAATATTATACGAATAATAAAATATAATAAGATATATGTCATATATGTCTCATCTAAATCATAGTACAGATCGTCAACAATAAACAATCGTCATAGTCACGTGTACAGAGCCTTTAGAAGTAGCGAGTACTCTGTATTTCTAATTATTATCGCAGTGCTCGCGCTAAAATAAACACTAGTCTAGGAACTGTACTCTGTATTTTTGAAGTTATACCTACTTGTTTTGATATATTAGGGCAAATGGCGAGAGTAAATTTTTACAATACGTGCGCACGCGGTCACGAAAAACCGACACCCTGAAGTTAGTCAACATTTTTACGATGTACGCGTACACTACCACAAATGTCAACTAGACAATGTGCTATAATAAAACTCTGAATTATTTTTTTTTTCTATCATTAGTGTCGTTTTTTCTATAAGCCTAATATAAAGCATTATGACAATGCCGTATATCGAATAGTAACCGTTACACGTATGCCTCCACAATTACATCTTTATAAATACACCCTTAGTAATATAACCTTAATAAGCACTTGTAATATCCAATGTTATAGGTACTTCTTCCTTGCTTCTGTTGACTCTTCCATGTATGACCATCGAATGCCCTCAACTTATTTGTGACCATCTATTTAAAACCATTATTTGCTAGTAAACCACTCAAGCGTGACGATACGCAGCTACAAATGTTGTCAGATCATACTTTGTGTTACCATCTTTCGATTGGCGATAACAGTAATATAACGCGAAGGAAAAAAAATGAAATATATTTGACGTGACAACGTCTAATAAATCGATGAACGCTGGTTGCATGCACGAAAAAGTGTCCCGTTCGCTCATGGTCCCGTTACGTTCATTGTCCCGTTACGCTGATTCAATTTTATTAATAAAAGTATGCACTCATTTCATCGATATTTTGTTATGACGTTATCACGTTAAACTATCGTTCGTAAACAGACTTTACAGACAACCATGTGTTATCTTGTTACATCAAAGAAGTATAATTTTTTACGTGCGTATGAAAGTAACCACACACTTTAATTTCTAGAGAGCGGGTAGTGGGAGTGACTGTGAAGACAATCCTTCTTCGAGTTACGTTACCTTTGACTGCCCGCATACCAAAGGACCTAAAAGCTATCGGGGTTTTTTTCAACGCCGCTATCTAATCGAGAGATTGGACTATAATAGTAAGATAATAAAAAAAAATCACCTTCATTTGATCAAGGTTGTTTAACTGGAAATATAAAGTAAATGAGCCTCAAGTAATTTCTAGAAACTAAACTTTACCTTGGGCATTATAAATTGTTAATTTATGACTCATAAATATCAAAGTAACTGTTTTAGAAGTAATATACTACCTACTATTTGCTTTTTATTACATATATAAAATAAATAAATAGTAGCCGGTCTATTCAAATAATAAAAGTTTTTTTATTGAGAACTAACAATAGCACCTGGCTAATTATAGTGGTTATTCGTTTTCTCTGATTATGACAGATAGAAATGTATATGATCACACGTCTACCCGCCGTCGCCTTCGTCGTTGGGCCGACCACCGGTGTAGAGTTCCTTGACTTCAGTGGTCGGCCCGACGGAATACCCCGACTACCCTCTCCCATCGACGTCCCCTTCCCGGGACGCCGATCACCGTCGCGAGGCTAGCCTCTCCGCAAGTGCCGGTCATCTATTGATGCGGGTATCTATTGATCTACCTGACCCCAATCCTACTTGGGAATGTAAATGTTCACCCGACTCGTTTCAGTATGTGGGCGCGTCCTGATCAGGTGATAAATTATTGGATTAATGAAATAAAAAGTGCAAATGAATAATATATAAATGCTCTTGTTTATTCATATTAAGTGGTTTGATTTGACCAAAATGAAGCCTTGTATTAGACAGTTTTAGTAAAAAGTGTAAAATGATTTAATACTTTAATGTGCGTTTATCTACCTATACATATAATGAAACTGTAAAGATTAAATGTCTGTACACAAAAAAAAAAAATCACTAAAAACCGAGTCAGATGTTAGAAGTGAAATAAAACACATTCAGGTTTTTTTTTAATTTTTGTGTCTCTGTACGTTTGTCTGTCTGTACGACTAATCTCCGAAATTAATGGGCCGATTTAATTGCAATTTTGAAGGAAGCAAACTCCATATAAAACTCTATACCGACCTGTATGGGTAGCATGGCATAGCATATAGTAAGGTCAATTTTCCTCCTGTTGTGGAGCTCCTCCTCCTACCGCGGGCAAACGCATAATAAATGTTTTGATTCAACCAAACTCAGCCCTTATAGACAGTGTAAATAAAAAGTGTAAAAAATATACTCTAATAAAAAAAAATAGGGAAAATAATTTAAAAAGTTAAAAAATAATATAAAAGAAAATTAATTGCCACCTGATTCGCCCGGCGAAGTGGACGGGGGACGGCTAGAAATATATAAATGCCCGTTTATTCATAATAAATGATTTGATTGAATGAGTTGGCTAAAATTAGCTCTTATTTTAGACAGTACTGGAATAATTATGCCACTCGCTAATATTTTGATAAGTTCAAACGTTGAAGACATCATTATGTTCATAAGCAGCTTATAAGATAGTAGGTACTCTGAAAAACCTGTAGAGAATGGAAATAAAATTAGAGACAATTAATTTGGTACTGAATATATATATTTACCCTTTCATGAAATGTATCTTCTTTATCTGTATCTCTATTTATAAATTTCTTGCGTACGTGTGTATGTCACTGAACTCTTCCTAAACAGCTGGACCGATTTAGACGAAATTTTTTGTGTGTGTTCAAAGGGATCCGAGGATGGTTCAGATTCACAATTGGACCCGGTAGGTGTCACTGTTCGGGCAGGCCAATAACATAATTTGAGAACGACTCTATCGATTTCGTCAATCTATTTTTTTTTGTTTTCTAATATTTTAAAAAGGCCTTTACGGCAAAACAGAAGAAAGTTGCGCAGAAAATTAGAAAATTTAACGTTTATATATACTTTTCTAATGTAACCTTTTTTCAACTATATAAACTTTTCTATCTTTATATATATATATATATATATATATATATATATATATATATATATATATATATATATATATATATATATAGTAAATCTTCTGTTCGTGTGTTTGTAACTGAACTCCTTCTGACGGCTGGACCAATTTAGATGAGTTTTTTGTGGCCATTCCGATGGATATGAATTGACATATCCATTGGAATAGCCATTCGGAACATCCAAACCATTCGGTTTAGATTAATAGTTGGAACCGGCAGGTGGCGCTGTGTACGATTTCAAGGAGAAGTCAATTTTCAATTTTTTTACAGATTTGAACAGAACTACGTCTGTTGGGTCAGCTAGTAGGTATACATATATATTTATTGCGTACGTGTGTATGTCACTGAACTCCTCCTAAACGGCTGGACCAATGTTGATGAAATTTTTTGTGCGTGTTCAAGGGGATTCGAGAATGGTTTTGATTCACAATTGGACCCGGTAGATGGCGCTTATTTGAACAGAACATGGATTCAATAGTCTACCTGAAAAGACGTGTTATTTGAATTGTGAATAATCTTACGGACGGGTTGAAGTTGAAGTTCATGGGCAGCAGTTACCACTCTGCTCGAACGCCACCAAGTGGTAATAAAATAAAATCAAATTAATAAATGATTATCAATTAATACGTGTTATTTTTTAACCCCCAACCCAAAAAGAGGGGTGTTATAAGTTTGACGTCAACGTCTGTCTGTTTGTATGTGTGTCTCTGTCTGTGGCATCATAGCTCTCAAACGGATAGATGGATTTCGATGCGGTTTTGTTCATTTGAAAGACAGTTTCCTTGCGGTAGTTCTTAGCTATGTTTGATTAATACAGTTTAGCAGTTTAGGGGAGACCGGGGCTGGTAGTGACATTTTTTACAAACAGCCATATTTTTTAATTCGTTTGATTGTTTTACTTAAGTATAGGCTTATTTCATAAAGTAACTATACAGGATCTTTATTTAAAATAAATGTTATGTTGTAGACTGATAGTGATGACATAATTGTGTGATTTGTGGAAAAAAAAAACCGTGTAACATTCAACCCCGTGCTTGGGACTGGTTGTTACACTACATGGGATAAGTTGTTCCAATAAAAAACAAACGTATTATATGGGTTTATATTAGGAACAATCGTCATAATTACTTACTTTTCTTAATTTAAATAACATATGTCTAAAAAGCAGTCTTGCTTCATTACAACGAAAAAATAATAATCTAAAATGAAATGAAGATACAAATTTAATATTTGTAAAAACAAAGTCAAGACTCTTGTACATATTCATCAACAATACGTATTGCCTCGTATGGCCTCTTGCTCATCGTCGAAAGCTTGTCTATTCCTTTGGTAGCCGACTGTGAGAGATTCCACTGGTATGCCCTTCTCTTTTGCTTCTTTTCTTTTTTTTAAGTATCTTTTTAGGGACATATGACATAATCTCGAAGTCTTTTACGATACCACGAACTGTTTTCGTTTTGTCCTCCTCCAATATAGTTGCTGCTTTCTTTAGATATTTATAATGTCTTTAGATATTTTTCCCCGCTCAGTTTTTCGTACATACGACCTCATTCTATAAAAAAGACAAAAACTATGTAACACAAACGATATCACAACCTGCCCCGCGCAAATGTAACTTTTAGCCCCAACGCCAAATCTGACCATTTAAAGTTATGCAGTAAAAACATCAATAAAGATAGCTGTAAAAACGTATATTCATTACAAAACGAAAGCATTAGGGAGTAAAAATTACTACAAGAACATCTCTGATATAATGAAACATAGCTTTTAAACCAATATTACTAAAAGTGTAAAATTCTACTAACCTGCAATTTTAATGGCAACATGCGCGTGCTCCTCTCACAAAAATGCTTGCGACACTGGCTCTCGCGGCACGCTAGCTGGCGGTGACGAGAGTATTTCTCTATTTCTAACGTTAATATTGCACTTCCTGTTTCGCAGCCATTGCCACTGTAACAACCTGCCCCTGTAACATCCAGCCCCGGTCTCCCCTAAGAGTATCAGCTCTTTTCCAAAATGAGGTAATGGCGTGTGATTACTCGAGTAAGTGCTTCACGCATACCAGTATAATCGTTAAATAACAATTAATTGATAATTCCTGTTGAAGAGAACGTAATACATTTTTTTTGTAGTATTAGTTTGTGTGGGGGGTTATTTAAAATTTTCAATTTTATTTATTTATTTATACACTTTATTGTACACCAGTAATGAATACAAAAGAGCTATATATAATAGATACAGTAAAATGGGCGGCCTTATCGCTATAAGCAATTACTTCCAGGCTACCTTTGGATGGAATTAGCACAGGAAAAAAAAGGTAGTTAATGGTGTAGCCAATACAATAATGAAACCTATGCATGACTGCACAGATGGCGTAGTGGTTAAGATAGCGACCTACAGCGCCAGTGTCAGGGGTTCGAATCCCACGCGGGACAACACTTTGTGCGATCCACAAATTGTTGTTCTGAGTCTGGATGTAATTTGTGTCCGTTAATTATATGTTTGTAAAATCCCCCGCAATACAAGGATTATTTCCTTAGTGCAGGGTGTTGTCTAAATAAATAATAAATAAAATATGATAAATTATAGATTAATAAATAATTTAAACATAAATATATATGTACATACACACATATATGTAAAAACAATTAAATAGACTTACTATTACTTATAGAAAATATTTATAATACTAAATACATATTTCAATAATACTTTTTACTACTTTTTACTAATTTTACTTATTTATTGTTCCAGATGATCAAATGACTACAAAGAAATTTTCTGACGAGCCTGAATTTGAGCGTCCTATTGGCAATCAGACATTTTTCCTTGGAAGAGAAGCAATACTTGGTTGTGCTGTTACAAACCTGGGCAAACATAAAGTAAGTTGATATGTAAATAAATTTTTTGAAAAGCGTGATTAGGAAAATTTGTACATCGTCATCATCATCGCAGTCTACACATATCCTGCTGTTGGGCTCGGGCCTCCTCCACAATGGGAGGGAATTTGACCTACTATACCATGCTGGTCAGACATGTCGGTATTTTTTTTTATGGGTGGGCTATGGTGAGCGCGCACGCGGTCCATTCCGTCCGGGGCGACGAAAGGACAGAGCGCGCTATTTCATAGGGTTTTATTTGCAATTTTTCTTTCTCTTATATCTCTTAGTCGTCTTTTACGACACCCACTTTTACGACAACCAAGATATGGTGCAGTGAGTGTATTCTTACATCGTGACAAATAATTACTAACACTCAATACCGCAGCAAGGTTCATCCATTTCACCTGAAAACGTTATGGTCTTCAACTGTACGTTTCCAGCGATCATATCTCCCACGTACGTACTGGCTCTGGAATGAGCTACCTGCTGCTGTTTTTCCCGAGCGTTATGACATTTCCTTCTTTACACAAGGTTTAAGAAGAGCATCTTCTTCACGGTAGGCAATGACCTAGCTGTGTCTGATATTGCAAAGGCCCATGTGCGGCAATATAACTTACCATCAGGTGCGCCGCTTGCTCATTTGTCACCATCAGCAATGAAAAAATCTACTAAATAAATCGGCAACTTACCTATAAGCCTTAATGAGCCAATTTCAAGTCGGCAAAGTCTTGACTTCAGTGAACTAGCTAGCTTACTTCAGTGAACTGCCAGACTCTATACATAGATTGAGGAAAATAGTCACCTATTTATTCATCATCATCATTTCAGCTTATAAACGTCCCACTACCAGGCTCGAGCCTCCTCCACAATAGGAGGAAACTTGACCATACTATACCATGCTGGTCAGTCAAGTTGGTATAGGGTTATTCTTAAGTCGTCTTTTATGACATCCACGGGCAAGATAGGGTCTGGTGTATAGGGATAGTGGTTAATCATTGTATTCTTACTCCGTCACCACACGCCTATTCATTAAGAAACGTAAACTAGCGTTTGCATTAAACATTGAATGCCGCTCATAATGATGGGTAATAATTTTATTTTGTTTGGTACATATGTGTTATGCTCCAAATGATAAATGCCGTTTGATATTTAATCTTATGCCGAGGAATTCTGGAGCATAAAAATGACACATGGCAGTCTTATATACGATATTTTAGAGGTTTGTTGTGTTATATTAAATAATTTTGATGGTATAAAGAAATTATTCATGTGGTGACGGAGTATAAATACAATTCACCACTCCCTATCTTCCTCGAGGATGTCGTAAAAGACGACTAAGAAGAAACCCTATACAAACACATTTGACCAGCGTGGTATATAGCAAGTATCTCGCCCATTATTTTTTTTTTATTTATTTATTTAAGACAACATCCTGCACTAAGGAAATAATCCTTGTATAGCGAGGGACTTTACAAACATATAATTAACGGACACAAATTACATCCAGACTCAGAAGAACAATTTGTGGATCGCACAAAGTGTTATCCCGCGTGGGATTCGAACCCCCGCACACGAACTTCTTCGCGTGGGATTCGAACACTGGCGCTGTAGGTTGCTATCTTAACCACTACGCCATCTGTGCAGTCATTATGGAGGATGCTCGAGCCCAGCAGTGGTACGTATATGAGCTGTGATGATAATGATAATAGGATTGCATTTTGAGTTTTTCTTCTCTCGCGTAGATGTTTTATATATAGATATTATATGCCCTAGTCGCCTCATATGACAGACCCATGGACGAGATAGGGATTAGTGAATTGTACTTTTATACTGTCACCACGCGGATAACATACAAAATTGTTTTAAAATGTAGTAAAAATCTGCAGTAGACCTTCATCTATCTACTTATTGAATGAAAATCATATATCTATTACTAGCTGACCCAATAGACGTTGTTCCGTTTAAATAAAATAAAAGAAATTCTCCTTGAAATAAAAAAAAAAAGTTTTTAATTAACAAATGAAAAATGGAGGTTGATTGTAGAAGGGTGAAAAAGGGTTATTTATATTTTTGAATGATGTATCATAAAAATTAAAACAAAAAAAAATGTTTAAAGGATAAAAATACAAAATTAAGGTGTGGACCACCCTTAACATTTAGGGGCATGAAAAATTGATGTTGACCGATTCGCAGACTTACCCAATATGCACATGAAATTTCATGAGAATCGGTCGATCCATTTCGGAGGAGTTTAATTACAAGCACCGTGACACGAGAATTTTATATATTATATATTTCATATATTCAATATGACTGACCATAGCTGACTATCCTGTTGGGATATGGAACATAATTTATTTGATAAAATACATACTTCGTCCGGTAAACAGTTCGATGAAAATCAATCTTGCTTCAGTTCTTAGACCATTATTGAAATTTCAATTATCTGTATACTCTGGCAACGATAATAAACGTGTTCAATAAAATGGCTCCTGCAAATATTTCAAAGAATATATTTGTTTTACATATTTTTGTCAAGGCAGATTGTAAATTTATTTAATGATTTCTGATATTTACGTGAGTATTACACATTTTAAATAAAACTACTTTACGGATTTTATCGCATTTGTATTTGATTTTTGATTGCCCGACATTTCGAACACTCTAGCGTTCATGGTCACGGGCGGACTAAGATGTCTCACGTCCAACAAGTCATCGTTATTGCAGAAATGTGTAAATTTATTTTCATGATTTTGTAATATTAATACATAGTTGATGAATATTCCCCCAACAATTAGCGAGTTAATAGAGTTTTCGTCTGTTCAATGACATTTGAAGGAATTAAACATTTGGAAGAGCTAAAAGCTCCTAATCAATTCTGAAGAAATAAAGCACTTACCTTCATTTCATCCTGTGATTTATGTATTTTCTCATATTATATAATAAAGTTAACAAGAGCAGATATCGCCTAATAAAAATATCAAGTTACTTGCAATTAAAATTCACATTGAGTGAAAAATTTCGAAATATTTCTCAAATATGAATACTGCATTCGACAAAATTTTTCAGAGAAGGTTCTCTCTGAAAAATTTTGTCGAATGCTTCGTAAGTCGAATTTGCTTGTATATAGGGGTAGACTTCGTATTATATTTTTACCTTTTATGCACGAGGTAATGGAGTACAATGTTTCACTGCCACTTTCTTTCGCTTAAGTATTCTGAGAGATGACTATGGGTCGAATAAAAATGTCACTGCAAAAGGAGCAAAGAAGTAACTTTTGTATTAAATATCACATCAAATCGTTTGTTTAATATTTAATATCCTCTAATATGGAGTTTCTTTTTCTTTTATTGCTAACGGTGGCAAACGAGCAAACAGTACACCTGATAGTAAGTGTTGCTGCCACTCATGGACCTTTGTTAGGCCGCTGCCTACCGTGAAGAAAGTGAAGAGAGTGTGAATGCGTGCAATGAGGTTCGGTAAAACTATAGGTATCGCTAAAACCCACCACACCCGGATGATTACCCTCAGAAAGTTAAGCTGCCGGGTCTCTCGCTCACAGAATGAAGCGTGGTAACAAATTACTACTACTCAGACGTCGAATTTCTGCTGAGATGTGGTACTACCTCGAACGGACCGACATGCAACTGTAGACAGACAACTGTCAATAGCGTAGTCCTACCACTATGTTACTTTGTACACTATGTAACTTTATTTCAAATATTAAGATGTACAAGTTTAAAAAAAAAAAAAAATGGGTGCGTGTTCTTATGTACGCGCGTGAGAAGTTATACTTCTTTGGCATCATTAAAATATATATATATATATAATTATTAAAAACCAAATTTAGAGAATAATCTAAATAAAAAAAAAAAATAATAAAAAAAAATAAAAAAAAAGAAATAAAAAAAAAATGATATGCCCGGTTTATGTCAGAAGCACTCAGCGGGCTAGAGCTTCCGTCGCCTCTCCCTTCATCACCAAGAATAGAATGAACGGCGTATAACACATCTAGTCTGCCACAAAAAAAAAATCTTGGGACTTGCTCATCAATAAACCAATAGAATAATGTTTAATGTAGAGAAATTTACGCTACCAGAAATTAATGGTTAAAGTTAGATAATTAATTTACTAATAATTTAGAAGCCTTCTATTCAATGTAAATCCGATTACGATACTTATCAATATTGTAGCTAATTTAGTTTACAGTTAATATAGTTTTAAAATTGTAATTTGTTTATAGTTAGTGTATGTATTGATTTTGAATTATATGTATAACTATTTCTCAACTACAAATGGATTCCAACAATCAGTATTAGATATTTATTATAATGGTATTGTGCGTATTATTCTATAGGTAGAAAGGTTGACAAATTATTCGGTGAATTCAATATTATAATTCTATATTGGAGTGGATTACTACCGAGAAGTGTTTGTGTGGTAATTATTTATCTCTTACAAATACGTTTTTATAAATAGCTTTGCCTTTTCGTGTGTTGATCAAGTAAGAATACAATCCACCGCCCACTGTATAGCCCGTGGGTATCGTAAAATATGACTAAGTAATGTAATAAACATATAACGGCTATGCAAGAGAAGGGAAATTCGAAATAAAACACTATGCGAACACGTCTAATCAGTATGGTATAATAGGTTATTCCATTGGCCCCGCAATGGTCCACCCGCTGGCTCCTCGATCACTGTCAATGTTGTTCGAAACAACTATGCCATCGTAATTGTTGGCTGAAGTGCCAATAGAAGCATGTGAAAACCAAAATGATGTTAATAATTTTAATTCAAACTTTAGAGAATTACAAATTTTAATACTAAAATTTCTTAGTTTTCACTTCTCAGTATCATATCTAGCCTTGAGTATATTTGTTCATGTACAAATACGAGTATATTTGTTCATGTACAAATTAATAGCATTAAATCTCTACGTCATTCAAAGAAGTAAGTCTTATAGAGAGCTAATATAGTGATATTACAGAACTTTTCCATATATCGATACGAAGATTTTGGCCAACTAGACCAACTTCAAAACTACGTACTAACAAAACAAAACTTAAGCTTACTTTAACTTCTAAGCCTGACTGAACTTCTAACGCACACTAAGTTCAGTAAGTATATCGTTAACGTGAATCGAATCATACTATGATGAACCTTATTTATACTTATCATCTACCTTATCTAGACATATAATTTTTATTTTAAAAAAAGGAAGGAAGGGGGACCCACCACTTTCTCACGGTAATCAATATACCGCACACCACAATAGAAGGAGTACGGGATAGGATTAAGGTTAAGGTTTTTTTAAACGAACGTCACACAGCTATAAAAAAAGGATTTCCGCTATATGTCGCCTAATTCAATCAATTATATTATCTTTATTTTAAAGAAGAAATTTTTTTAGCTAGACGAATATCGATTTCATCAGAAAGTCAAACTATTTCGTATTAAACTTCTACACGACAATTTTTTTTTTTGTAAATTCGTCAATGTAGGCGAACTATTTAAATGCAATCATCTTCTATGTTTCCGTGTGGTGACGGAGTAAGAATACAATTCGCTACCACTTCTGCATAAGTATGCATATAATATCTATCCAAGAGAAGGAGAACTTGAAATTAAACTATACTAACTCAGAGTAGTAGACGTGCGATGGTGGTTCCGGGAGCATTTCCGCAGGCTCGCTCCACGGCTCGTCGGAGCGGCGTCCGTATCGTGGCTTATGCCGAACGTGGGCGGACCGAGCGCTGCGTGCCGACGGCTGTACGCGGGGGTCATCCGGTTGATGGCCCTGTACGGCGCACCGGTGTGGGCGGGGTCCATGACCGTCCGACTTAGGGCCCTTCTGTGGCGACCACAGAGGGTCATGGCGGTCAGGGCCATCCGTGGATACCGCACGGTGGCGACGGAAGCAGCGTGCCTGTTGGCCGGGACTCCCCCGTGGGACCTGGAGGCTGAGATGCTCGCCGGACTATATCGGCGGGTGACGGGGGTGCGAGCGGAGGGCGGTGTGGTCTCGTTAAAGGATCTCACCGCCTGGCGCGTCGACGCCCGCCGAGACGTCATCGCCCGTTGGGCAGTCCGGCTGGAGAGGCCTCAGTTCGGGGTGCGAACCGTGGAGGCCTTCCGGCCGGTGCTGATGCAGTGGTTGGAAAGGCGGCACGGGGTGCTCTCCTTCCGACTGGTGCAGGTTTTGACGGGGCATGGGTGCTTCGCCAAATACCTGCACAAGGTCGTTAGGAGGGAGAGTACACCGTCCTGCCACCACTGCGATTGCGACGAGGACACGGCGCGCCATACGCTCGAGGCCTGCGGGGCTTGGGCAGTGCAGCGCTGTGAACTCGTCGCAATCATCGGTACGGACCTGACGCTGCCGGCTATCGCTAGGGCGATGGTCGACAGCGTCGGGAATTGGGACGCGGTCGCAGCCTTCTGCGAGACGGTGATCTCGCGGAAGAAGGCGGCGGATCGCCTGCGCGAGGAGCGCAACCTCGATGAGGAGATCCGCCGCCGGCGACTGGGGCGGCGTAGGCGCAACTATCTGCGCCTCATGCCGCCCTAGCCGAGGCCGCGGGTGACGTGACCGGGGATTAGTCCGTCACCCGCTGAGAGGCCGACCGCGTGAGGAAAGACCGACGTCCTCCCCGAGGCGGGGACGTCGGTCGATGGGAGGGTACCCCAGTTAGGGGTATTCCGTCGGGCCGACCCCTGACGACAAGTTAACGCTGCTCCAGTGGTCGGCCCAACGACGAAGACGACGTGGTTTTCGGGTGGGTCGCGGGAGTTACGTGCTTAAGCCCCTCTGTCCCTCCGGACGGAGTGGTGCGGGGGCGCGCCGACCGCGGCCCACCAACACAAAAAAAAAAAAAAAAAAACAGAATAGTAGGTCAATTTCCCCCTAATATTCCCCATTAATTCCCCACATATATGAGCTGAAATGATGATGACTTGTGACACAAGATGAAATAATATGGTATGAAATAAAATTATTTAGATAAAATAATAAGTGAAATCGATTACCGGTTGCCATTTCATCGATTACTAGCTTCTGCCCGCGACTTTGTCCGCGTGGAATATTTATGTTTGGCAAATTGTAGTTTAACCCGCGACTTTGTTTACGTAAAAGGTGAAAATATTTTTAAACAGTATAATTCTGTTATACATAATTTTTACATAACTTTAACAGTTGCCGCATTGCACGTAACGGAAGCACTCAAAAATTAAAAAAAAAAAAAATTACACATTTTTCATTCATGCTACCCTCCCATTGGTCTTAACGTGATGATATATAGCATATTATAGCCTTCCTCGATAAATGAGCTATCTTACACTGAAAGAATTTTTCAAATCGGACCAGTAGTTCCTGAGATTATCGCGTTCAAGCAAACCAATACACTCTTCAGCTTCATATTTTATCTTACATTCAAGTAGCCACTTCTATTGACTGGACGCCTAGAATAATAAAACCAAAAAATAATGTTGCACCTTGGCACATTGTGAACTTTAATAATGGCATACATGACTATGTAAACTGACGTTATCTTTTGTTTCCTTTGCCACTGTTCATTTTCTTTTGTCTTTGGTATGATTCTATCTTATTGTGACTACTCTAATCTAATTCTATGTTTGAATAGGGATATTTTCTTTGTAATACAATGTCTTTAGGAATCTTTGCCCCATCTTATTTAATTCATTAAGATATATTTTAATGACAGTATATTTGATATAGCTTTGTTCTTAGCAAATTACATTTCACGGAAGAAAAAATCATACAAAGCAGTCATGACTGCTGACAGAAGTGAAAACTTAAAACCATGAACGAACAGTTGTTATTTTTCGATCTTAAATTTAAATTTAAATTTTTTTTATTACATTTATCTGGTTATGACATGTATCGGCAAAGACATGTTGACGTCGACAATGCTAGAGATATAGTGTTAGCGTTAAAACGCCCATGTAGGTAAACCTGTCTGTAAAAGTTTTCACTTCATAAATTTGTATGTAACGTTTTATACTATATTTTTAGCCACCGACTCAAAAAGGGGGGTGGTATAAGTTTGACGTTGACGTCTGTCTGTCTGTGTGTGTAAGTCTGTCTGTGGCATCATACCTCTAAAACGGATGGCCCGATTTCAATGCGGTTTTATTTTATTTTAGAGTTCTTAGCTATGTTTGATTAATATCGGTCTAGCAATGTAAGAGTATCAGCTCCAAAATGATGTAATGGCGTATGATTTTTCGATTAAGTGCTTCACGCCAGTATAATCCTTAAATGACAATTAATTGCGTGCATTCGCGCCCGTAGGGCCTACACCCGCAGCCGGCGGCGCCAACGCGACGCGGAGCGGGAGGCCTTGCTGTATGAGGGCTACCGCAATGCGCGGTCGGCCTTCAGGCTGGCCGTCCGCTCCGCCAAGGACGTCAGTCGGCAGGAGATGCTGGACGGTCTCGACCGTGACCCCTGTGGACGCCCCTATCGCGCGGTGCTGAATAAGCTCCGCGCGCGGGGCCTTCCCCTCACCGAGACTCTCCAGCCCAGCCTTCTCACCCGGGTCGTCGAGGACCTGTTCCCGCGGCGGGCGGAACACACGCCCCCGCTCATGGCTCCACCAGACACTGACCGGGAGGCCGACGACGACAGTGTTCCGCCCATCACGGAACCCGAGATGGGAGTGGCGGTGGCGCGCATGTGCGCAAAGTCCACCGCCCCCGGGCCCGACGGTGTTCCAAACCGCGTGTTGGGCCTGGTCCTCGACCACCTGGGTCCCCGCCTCAGGGAGCTGTTCGACGCGTGTTTAGCGTCCGGACGGTTCCCTGGGTGCTGGAAGGAGGGAAGGCTGGTGCTCCTGCCGAAGCCGGGACGGTCTCCGGGGTCGCCGTCGGCCTACAGGCCTATCGTGCTGCTCGATGACACGGGCAAGCTACTGGAGAGGGTGGTAGCTGCCCGCATCGAGCGGCACCTCGTCGGCACGGGGCCCGATCTGTCGGACGCCCAGTTTGGGTTTAGGAGGGGTCGTTCGACGATCACGGCTCTGTTGCGCCTGAGGGCCGTGGCGACTGAGGCCGTCACCGGTGGGGGAGTGCTGTTGGCGGTGTCCCTAGACATTGCCAACGCATTCAATAGTCTGCCATTCAGCTGCATCAGGGAGGCGCTCCGGTATCACGGAGTGCCAGCTTACCTGAGGCGGCTAGTGGCAGACTATTTGGTGGGGCGCAGCGTCCTCTGTACCAACCGAGCAGGGGACGTTGTGCGAACGCCCATGACGTGCGGTGTCCCACAGGGGTCGGTCCTCGGACCCACCCTGTGGAACATCGGCTACGACTGGGCGTTGCGGGGGAGCCTCCCGCCCGGGCTGGGCGTGATTTGTTACGCCGACGACACGCTCGTCACAGCCCGCGGTGGCACGCTAGAAGAGGCGGTAAGCCTGGCGACCTATGGCACCGAAGAGGTCGTCAGGCGAATTGAGGCGCTGGGGTTGAGGGTCGCCCTGGACAAGACGGAGGCCCTCTTGTTCCATGGGCGTCTTATGAGCCCTCCCATCGGCGTCTCGATCACCGTCCGATCGGTTGACATCAGCATCCGGGCCCATATGAGGTACTTGGGCCTGGTGCTCGACGGGCAATGGTGGTTCCGGGAGCATTTCCGCAGGCTCGCTCCGCGGCTCGTCGGCGCGGCGTCCGCCCTATCGTGGCTTATGCCGAACGTGGGCGGACCGAGCGCTACGTGCCGACGGCTGTACACGGGGGTCATCCGGTCGATGGCCCTGTACGGCGCACCGGTGTGGGCGGGGTCCTTGACCGTCCGACTTAGG
Organism: Lymantria dispar; assembly: GCA_032191425.1. Classification (NCBI taxonomy): domain Eukaryota; kingdom Metazoa; phylum Arthropoda; class Insecta; order Lepidoptera; family Erebidae; genus Lymantria; species Lymantria dispar. The sequence goes on along the minus strand of CM063452.1, from coordinate 7,915,659 downwards.
GCCCTTCTGTGGCGACCACAGAGGGTCATGGCGGTCAGGGCCATCCGCGGATACCGCACGGTGGCGACGGAGGCAGCGTGCCTATTGGCCGGGACTCCCCCGTGGGACCTGGTGGCGGAAATGCTCGCCGAGTTGTATCGGCGGGTGTCGGGGGTGCGCGGGGAGGGCGGTGTGATCTCGTTAAGGGATCTCACCGCCTGGCGCGTCGACGCCCGCCGAGACGTCATTGCCCGTTGGGCAGTCCGGCTGGAGAGGCCTCGGTTCGGAGTGCGAACCGTGGAGGCCTTCCGGCCGGTGCTGATGCAGTGGTTGGAAAGGCGGCACGGGGTGCTCTCCTTCCGACTAGTGCAGGTGATGACGGGGCACGGGAGCTTCGCCAAATACCTGCACAGGGTCGTAAGGAGGGAGAGTACACCGTACTGCCACCACTGCGATTGCGACGAGGACACGGCGCGCCACACGCTCGAGGCCTGCGCGGCTTGGGCAGTGCAGCACCGTGAACTCGTCGCAATCATCGGTGCCGACCTGACGCTGCCGGCCATCGCTAGGGCGATGGTCGACAGCGTCGGGAACTGGGACGCGGTCGCAGCCTTCTGCGAGACAGTGATCTCGTAGAAGGAGGCGGCGGATCGTCTGCGCGTGGAGCGCAGCCTCGATGAGGAGATCCGTCGCCGGCGACTGGGGCGGCGCAGGCGCAACTATCTGCGCCTCATGCCGCCCTAGCCGAGGCCGCGGGTGACGTGACCGGGGATTAGTCCGTCACCCGCTGAGAGGCCGACCGCGTGAGGAAAGACCGACGTCCTCCCCGAGAGGGGGACGTCGGTCGATGGGAGGGTACCCCGCGTAGGGGGTATTCCGTCGGTCCGACCACTGACGACAAGTAAACCTGCTCCGGTGGTCGGCCCAATGACGAAGGCGAGGTGGTTTTCGGGTGGGTTGCGGGAGTTGCGTGCTTAAGTCCCTCTGTCGCCCCGGACGGAGTGGTACGGAGGCGCGCCGACCGCGACCCACCCAAAAAAAAAAAAAAAAAAAAAATGACAATTAATTGATAATTCCTCTTGAAATGAACGTAATACTTTTTTATTATTTTAGTTTTTCTCGGGGGTTATTCAAAATGTTTAATTTTATTGATTACTAGCTGACCCGGCGAACTTCGTAACGCCATAATTTTTTTCGTAAATATATTTTCTAAATTGCCGAATTTATAGTCTCTAATGGAGGAACCATTACGGCTTTGTCGGGAAAGGTTCGAACGTCTTGGTCGCGGCATTGTTAATGATGATTCAAAGAGAATACAAATTACTGATTATTGATTTATTTGTATTATAATAATTTTTTCATCAGCCACATATCTGGGTTGTTTCTGTTATGGTGCACCAGCCTGGGCTGATCGTACTACCATAGGCGCGGCTCGGCGTAAGTTACTACAGAGTCAACGATTAGCGCTAATATTTCTGTGTAAGGCATACCGAACAGTTAGCACCGAAGCCTTACCAGTACTTGCAGGTGTACTCCCGGTCGACTTGGAGATACAAAAACGTGCGTCCATGTATTATTCCACTAGGGAAAACATGACTAACAATTTTCTTTTACCACGCGATCGTAATAAAATTACTAGACTTTTTGCGCCGCAATCCGTCGTTAACGATAAGCTCCTGACCGAATGGCAGGAAAGATGGGATTCGTCAACAAAAGGTCGTCATCTATATCTATTCTTTCCATCTGTTCGTGAACGTTTGGAGAGAACTTGGCTAGAAATTGACCACTATGTAGCCCAATTCCTCGCAGGCCATGGGAATTTTAGAAGTAAATTATTCTATTTTAAACTAGTAAATTCACCATTTTGTCAATGTTCGACCTCAAACTCCGATTTTGAACAAACAGCTCATCACATCCTTTGGGAGTGCATTCACTGGCGCAACAAGCGGAACCTCATGTTAGATAATATGCATGTCACGTCTGGGGTAATATACTATTCGGATCTTGTAGCAACTCAAGAAAATTTCCGTGCGTTTAGGCGCTTTTGCCATACCTATTACTGTAACCAATCCTAAAGCTCACAAATAGGTCCATTAAGCTTTGTCCAATCCGTGGTACTGTACCGCTGCGTTTCACGTAGTTGTACAAATTCTTATTTACTGGCTTATTAGCCAACTTTGCTTCATGTCTCCCGCTTTGCATAGGAGGGAAGTGGAATCTTTCCAACTCCTCCTGTTATTCTTTTCTAATTAAATTAGTTGCGGGTCCCAAAACAATTAAAAGCGATTCCCGGGACTTCCTGAGGGTCAAACCTCGGTGTCTTATATGGAGACCATTGTCCATTGGATCCTGGCTTACAGGAGTTACAGTGGTGGGAATGTGTGGTGAGATAAGTCCCAAAAAAAAATTAAGTTTTTAGTGTTATATTAAATAATTTTGCCGATATTTTATGTAATATAATACAGTTAAGGAGCTGAAATGTGGTGAATGTGATATAAGAGTGGTTTACGTGTATTTTCACATTCTACCGAAATTCCTAGAGAAAACATTTAATTAGGTTTTCGTCACCTAATTAATGGTACCGACTTGATTTAGTGACGGACATGACTATAAATAAGCTATTCTATATAAAGAAATGTTAAATAATATGAAGAAAATTGTATCAGACTTGGCTGTATGGGTTTTGATCCATTTGCCTGACCGAATAGATCAACAGAAACAAAAAAATGTCTATTTGACATTTTTTGTCATGTCACACGGGAACGCGATCGAACGGGATAAAAAGTAGCTCATTGCCATTAAGAAGAAGAAGAAGAACGGGATAAAATGTATCCTATATCCGTTTCCTGGTTCTAAGCTACCTCCTCATTAACTTTCAGCCAAATCCGTACAGCCGTTCTTGAGTTATAAATAGTGTAAATAACACGACTTTCTTTTATATATTTACATATAACATCTAAGTATTGCACTATAGTGTGGTATATATATATATATATATATATATATATATATATTCCGTGTGGTGATGGAGTAAGAATACAATTCACCACTCCCTATCTTGCCCGTGGATGTCGTAAAGGACGACTATGGGAAATAATGTGCACATAACATCTGTGCAAGAGAAGGAAAACTCGAAATGAAACCCTATACCAACATGTCTGACCAGCATGGTATACTAGGTCAATTTCCCTCCCATTGTTGAGGAGACCCAAGCCCAACAGTGGGACGTATGTGGGCTGCGATGATGATGATGATGTGGTATAGGTGGTTAAGTGGTATAGCAGGTCAAATTCCCTCTTATTGTGGAGAAGGTTCAAGTCCAACAGTGGGATGCGTGCTGAAATGATTAATGATAAATTTGACTGCAATAATGGCATAGTAGATGACGTACCGTTTTACAGCGTCATTATCATGGGTTTGATTGGCATTCAGGATAATATTGTTAGGTGTAATTTGTGACCATCAAATACATGTTTGTAGTCTCCTGATTGCGAAAATTATTTCCTTATTTCAGTCATTTACTAAAAAAAGCAAATCTCTGTGTGATGACGGAGTAAGAATACAAATCACCACACGTAAAAGATGACTAAGTAGGACATATATGATTTTTTTTATTTTTGGGGGTGGCCATGGTCAGCTCGCTTGTCACCCAGCTACATCCGGGGCGACAGAGGGGCGCCATGCGGCTCCATGACCCACCCGTGGCACGTCACCTTCGTCGTTGGGCCGACCACCGGTGCAGAGTTCCTTGTCTTCAGTGGTCGACACTACGACATGTATGAGCTAAGACGAGACAAGACATCAAGCCAATTCCACGTGGTGATGGAGTAAGAATACAATTTACCACGCCATCTCTTGTCCATGGGTATCCCAATTTCACGTAATAATTCACGAAATAAGGCTAATAGATTCATATGCAGGCAATAATATTGTAAGAGAAATAATACTTGACATAAAACCCTACGCCAATCCATCTAACCAGTGTGGCATAATAACTCAATTTCCATCCTACAGCGGAGGAGGCCAAAGCCCAATAGTACCAAACTCTAAGCCCAAATATGTATAGCCTAAGATCAAGATATTTGCCAATATAGCTAAATACACCAATCTTTCTAACACCAAAGTATTTATATTTTATTTTATTTTTTAAATTAGTCTGATAATTTGTATGGTTATTGTTTTATGATTAAACAATTCACCTTTACAATAATAATATAGAGATATCATGAAAACCTTAAATCAAATGAAGATAAAAAGATTTATATTCGATAGGCAATATTGTCCCTTAGAAGGATTTTGACAGCGAAGAAATATATCACAATGATAGATAAGACTCAAATGTAAAGGATTCGGAGGGTAGAAGACTTAACCGAATCCCTGACCTAGAAGGGCTATCCCCTTCGTCGGGCCGGATGACGGTATTGGGGCGTATTTATGTTGATGTTCGAATAGGGACTTGATATATTTTGGACAAATGTATTATAATTCATAGTCTATTAAAATAATTGCATTGTTCGTAGAATAAAATTAAAGGCTAAAATATCTTAAGCTTTTATTGTTTACGGGTGTGAGTTCTTTTATTTTTAACCTGCGACAGAAAAAGAGGGGTGTTATAAGTTTGACGTCGATGCCTGTTTGTCTGTTTGTGTGTGTATCTGTCTGTGGTATCGTAGCTCTTAAACGGATGGATGGATTACATTGCGGTTTTTTCATTTGAAAGCCAGTTTCCTGGCGTTGGTTCTTATCTATGTTTGGTTAATATTGGTTCAGCAGTGTAAGAGTAGCAGCTCTTTTCCCAAATGATGTTATGGCGAATGATTTCTCCATTACATGCTTCACACGTGCCAATATACTTAATCGTTAAAAGACGAATGCTATAGAGTTTTCAAGTTATTCTCTTGTACAGATGTTATATGCATATAATAGTGATGAATTGTATTCTTGCACCGTCACCATACGGAAAATCGGCGGATCGATTGTAGTCTGAAATAAAATTTTAGTACAGAAAATTGATACTACTATGTCCGTGCAATAAATTTGATTCACAAAATCTATATTAACCCTTAATAATAATTACTCGCATGGGGTCAAAGCACTTTCGAGCTTAAAAAAAAGTACTTGTCGTGTTCAGAATTCCACCTCGCTACCGCTAGCTTCCTAATTCGTCATAACGTTTACATATTAGTAACGATTCTATCACGGGAGTGGAAGGATACGTCGCTGCACTCTTAGCCCTTGACCCCATGCGAGTAATTGCGTAACTATTTCGAAAGAGGTGAGTTGCTAAATGTATTATTTACTTTTGTGTATAATACTTCAACTTATATTTTCATTAGCTCAGTGTGTAAATTAATGTTATAAATATACTTTTAATAATTTTATATGACGAAGTTATCCAAAAATTACTTGTTACCGTGAGATTTATGTTTTTTTTTACTAGAGTTAGTCATGGAGAGAGGAGAGTAGTAACTTTTAGAATGGTTGGCTGAAGCTTTCGACGAAGAACAAGTTGGGGGCTCAAATTCTGAGTCGGAGGCGGGTGAAGTAATCCAAAGTGATCACGATAGTGCTAGGGAAATAAACGAATCTCCTGCACGTTCCAGCGATTCGTCAGATTTTGAAAACGACACAAAGCAGTATGAACATTTTTATTTTATGAGGCATCCTGTCATTGACAGGAATGGTCCTAAACAATAATGGTCAAAATCACCTTCATCAAGCGCTGAAAGAACACGAGGGCATAACATAATTATACACTTACCAGGTGTCAAGTAAGCAGTAAAATTGGCAAAAACTCCCTTTGAAAGTTTCAGTTTTTTTTTTCTGAGAATATTTTGAACTTAATTGTAACGAATACAAACAAATACATCGGGGAAGTCAGAAACAGGTTTCAAAGGGAATGCGACGCAAAAGATACAGACTTCGAAGAAATAAAAGCGTTCCTGGGTTTGTTAATTATATCTGGAGTTTTGAGAGCTTTACATCCAACCGACCACAGCGAAGCGTGGGCGTTGTTACAACTGTCCGCGTAAAAACGATCGCAAAGTGGCAACAAAATGCAAGAAATGTACAAAATTTGTATGCAACGAGCACTCTATGATGTATTGTCAATAGCGTGATGACAGTGATTCGGCAATTTCCTAAAAATATTATCTTTTTTTACTTTGATATCAATATAAGTATAAAATTAAACTTTTTTCTAATTATTTTATGTTTGTTTATTTTTTGCCTAATAATATATAAATTTGTGTTGTTTTATTTTAATTATAATAGATAAAATAAAGTACTTTAATAATAAAATAATTTTATTTACATATATATTTGCTATATATTCAAAATAACTCCTACAATTTGGGGTTACCTGAGACCCCATGCGAGTAGTTATGTGATTTTCTTAGTGCGAGTAATTAAGGATTAATGTACACAAATTTGCGGCTTTTTCTATCGCTCATTCATTCAGAGCCTATTTACAGTTTTATGACTGGGAAAAACACGATTTAATTTCTCTTAAATACTAATCACACAGGAAAATCTACTCTTTACTGGATAAATTAAGGCAAAATTTAAACATTTTCCACTTTCAATTGATATTTCTAGTTCAGTGTGATGTTTTAAAAACTAGCAGTCATTTTCACCTGCGAGGTAAAGATAAGCGGCATTATTTCAAATGACCCACAAACGCGAGCCAGCTTCGCTATTTCTAAAAGGCTTTACGAAAAATCCAATTTCAGAGAGAAAAATCATATTGCGCCAAAAATATTATAAAGATATTTTAAAAATAACTTCCAATTCTTCTTCTTCTTCTCAAGTTAAATATTTGCCACTATTGGGCACCAATCTCCTTATATATCGAGAAGAAAATTTATCTAGACCACACTAACTAGATGTATTATGGGTAAGAATGAGATTACATTTCAATTTTGTCTTCTATTGCAGGGATGTTTACCTGCTTACAGCCTTCGTTTGACCCCTTCGTAGCACTAAGGACTTAATTTTTATATTGCGGAAGACTTAAATTAATGAACACAAATTACAGACTCAGAAAAATCATTTGTGAAACGCCCGTAAAATCGAGATTGAACTATCACTCCGCACGAGAATTCAATTTCTAAAGCTCTCCACCATTTATATTCTCGACACTTGAAGGAAATAATGATATGGTGAATTGAATTTTTGACGTCTCTATACGGAAAACTTACAATTCATTTCAACATTTTAACTTAATTTATTAGATTTCAGAGTTAATGTAAAAAAAATTCATAGATAGATTACATCATTATCACAGCTTACGTATTGCTATAGGTGAGCCTCTCTACAATAGGAGGGAAAATGACCTACTATATTAAGCTGGTCAAATCAATAATTTATGGTTTTATTTTGAATTTTCGCTCTTTAGCATAGATTTTATTTGCATAATATCATCCCTTAGTCGACTTTTACGACCCACGGGTAAAAAGAAGTTGGTAAATTGACAGAATAACTGTGCACAATTATAAATGTTTAATCTTAATATTAAACTTTAATAATAGATAAATAATAAAGGTTTTCTTGGGTTAGTATTTTGCTGGTGTAAGTTTTACTATCCATCCATCCATCAGTACGTATATATGGGCGCATATCGCCAATATCGGCAATATTTGTAAATTGTTGATGTATGTGCTATCAATTATAGTTATAAACATGTTTAAAATATTTGCAACTAATATTTAAATAATTATTTGTAGTAACAACACTGCTATTTACTATGCTATGATATTTAAAAGACACTTTTTGAATGTATTTCTAGAAATATTTGTTTTAGTTGTTTAAATATTTATATAATTGTTCAAATTAAAATCTATTAGAATTAATGTAATTATTTGTAACCATATTTAGTTGTTTTTACACAATAAACATTGCAATTTAATTATTTCTAGTTACAGCGCCGTCTGTTGAACAATATATGAGAACAATATTTCCTTTAATTACATTAATGTAAATTGTGTAAAATTGACTATTTGGAATTATGTTAAATGCATTAGAATATTTATCATTATTATTTAGCTATATTCCGATAGTTATTTTATAGTTGTTTTATTTGTCTGTTATAAAAAGTAATTGTAGTTGCTAAGACTAGACCGTTTCATTGTAAAGCGGAGGTTATAAAAACATTGTAAGATTAGAATAGAGGACAGTTTTACTTCACTCACTTCTCCGGCAAGAACTCCTAATAAATACAGTGATTACATACTCAGTATTTTACTATCATCGTCCAAATTCCTGGCGCAACGCCGACATATACATACTCCGTTAAACATAGGCCGCCCCACGAGAATGCCACTCGGAACTGTCCTGGGCCACTTGCATCCAACCTGGTTACCTGCGATTGTCAAGATGTCGTCAGTCCACTTAGTAGAGAGTCAGCCTACGCGGTGTCATCCGATTCGTTTACTAAATATTAGTTTTACTATACTTATTACGAAATTTAACCAACATTATCTCAGCTCATGAACCAGTACTTGGCTGGAATTTTCTTCAAAGTAGAAGAGAAATTGAGCCACAAAACTACTCATTAGATGGGTTGGTTTTATATCATATATTCTTTCAGTTGCATAAATTTTATTTGCATATTAGAATCCCTTAGTTGCATTTTACGACCCAGGGATAAAAAAGGTGGTGGTAAATTATATTCTTACACCGTCATCAAAGGGAAATTAGTCGACGAATCCCTGCACTAAGGTATCCTTGCATTGGTAGGGACTTTACAAACATGTAAATTAACAGACACAAATTACATCCGGACTCAGAACAACTATTTGTGGATCGCAAGAAGTATTGTTTCTGTGTGGGATTCGAACCCCTGACACGCGCGGTAGGTCTATATCTAACCCCTATGCCATCTGTGTAGTAAGTAGATTTGTAATCATAATATTTGAGCCTATCAATATCGGCACATGTTAAAACTATTATACTTACCACAGAAGATTAGTATTCCCACTAAATATTAGGATAAAAACTGATATAGGCATCGTACCACTCAAAAAGGCCATGATTTAATGAGATTAGTTCGCTAACAAAAAAATATAACAAGGACGTTTCATGTCAAAATCTTTGCAAATGTGCTTAAGTCGCGTGGCAAAGTTACTATTACGACCTCTACACAATTTTGCGAAGGTCGGCAATAATACAGACAGGCAAATGAATTAATGCGATCGCGTTCCCATTTTTCAAGTTAATATAATAAAAACGTTTAGTACTAATCTTTAATTTGACTACGCACGCTATCAGCAACAATTTATATTCACAAATAAAAATGCTATCACTAATAACGAAAAATATCTGAATGAACGAGCTTAGCTTGGTATATTATTTGGTAAATTGTGTTTTTTTTTTTGGCAAATATGTTTAGATATTGAGTTGTTATGGAGTATCGTAATATATTTAGATAAAAAAATCACACTGTTGAAATTTAAATATTTTATATTTTCGTTATAAGAGAATAGGATCTAATTATTTTCATGAATAATAATTGAGAAATAATAAAAATGTAAAAAGGGGAAAACCAAAAATCAACTGTTTGATTATCCAACTTAGTTATTTTTTTTATCTTGTCCAAATTTATCTTTATATACATTTTTTGTCATTGTGTAAAAATATTAACAAGATTCTTAATAAAACACGGCTAGATCAATTTATTGCCCTCGAAACCTCTTGCACCAATGAGTTTCATGAAATCTAGTATACATTTCATCGAAATCGTTGGAGCTATTTCTAAGATTTTGAAGATAGTGTACAAAAAGTAAATAATTTAAAGATATGATATAAATATTATAAACTAATTGTGACACGCTTCAGTCTACTTTTGCATTTTATTTAAGGTATTTATTTTCAATTATCATAGTTTCAGGTTTATTGTTGTATTCGAAGGTTTCCATGATATTTATAATATTACAAATGTAGAAAAATTGTAAAATAATGAAAATATTTAAAATTATTCGTTGGGTGACTAAGTGACAATAGAATTGATCACCTGTTAATTGACCACGTATGTCGTAAAATGGAATGAAGGGGTGTAAATATAGTATAGAAATAAAATATTATTAGAGTTAATATCTTATACCCAATACTTCTGACAAGCATGTTACTTTCGCTATCATAGAGGCAATCTCAAAAGTCTTAGACATATATGAGCTGAAGATGAAAAGGAGGAAAACGAAAAGTAATAGATTAAATGCTTCATGTTAAATTTTTTTTTTTTGTTTATTGTCATTGTGGTAGACGAGCAAGCAGCACACTTGATAGTAAGTGATACTGCTGAACGTGGACCTTTGCAATACCAGGGACACAGCTAAGCCGCCTACCGTGAAGAAAATGCTACTATACCAAGCTGCTTTTTTTTGGAGTGGGCTATGGTCAGCGCACCCGCCGTCCGGCTCCGTCCGGGGCTACGGAGTGGCGACGCGCGGCCCCGCAACCCACCCGATAGTACGTCGCCTTCATCGTTGGTCCGACCACCGGTGCAGAGTTCCTTGACTTCAGTGGCCGGCCCGACGGAATACCCCGAGGAAGTATCCTCTCCCATCAACATCCCCTTCGCCGTCGTCGTCGCAAGGTCAGCCACTCCGCGGGTGACGGACTAATTCCCCGGTCCGGTTACCCACAGCCTCTACTAGGGGCACCAGGCGCATTACAACACCCATGGCAAGATAATGGGTGGTTAACTGTATTCTTACTTAGTTACCATACGGAAAAATGATCTGTATTATGTCCTAAAAAATATTTAATATTTAACAGGTAGGCTGGTTAAGAGCAGAAGACCAAACAGTTCTCACAATGCATGAAAGAACGTTACTCGGCGCTAGATACTCAGTTCACATGGATGCACCAAGAACTTGGCAATTGAGGATCAGACCTTTGCGTGCAGAAGACCGCGGCTGTTATATGTGTCAAATAAACACCCAACCGAGTATGAAGTTTCAGATAGGTTGCATCGATGTTTATGGTAAGAGTTTTTATATCTTTGGTCAGGTCCTATTTTAAGTTGTTTTAGTTATTGTAAATTGTTCTCATCATCATTTCAGCTTATATACGTCCCATTGTTGGGCTCGAACCTCCTCCACGATAGGAGGGAAATTAATTGTAGATGTTATATGTATATTATATCCTTTAGTCGTCTTTTACGACATCCAGGGGCAAGATAAGGAGTGGTAAATTGTATTCTTACTCCGTTACTACACGGATAAATGTTATTCTATATAACTAATATTATTCTGTGTGGTGATAGAGGAAGAATACAATTCAGCAGCCCCTTTCTTACACGTGGGTGTCGTAGAAGATGACTAAGGGATTATAATTAACAGATAACATCTATGCAAGGGAAAGGAAACTTGAAATTTAAACCCTATTTAGCCTTTCTCATCAACATAGTATAGCGTAGTAGGTCAGTTTCCTTCCCCTCACGGAGAAGGCTCAAGCCCAGAATTAAAACGTATATGAGCTGTGATGACGAAGAATCAGATATTGATTAATTAGAGGAAATACCAAATCAAATCCAAGCTTAGAGCATTTCTTTCTACTATATATATTAACCATTTAAGAAAATAATATGGTTTTGACCGAGCTTTACTAGGTATAATTTGTTTTGCTTTTTGTAAATCGTGCTTTAAAACATATTTAGATAAGAATAAAAATTAAGAAATAATCAAAATAATATCATAATTACCAAACAGAATAATAATAACTCTGAGATTCGATCTCACATTGTTTGAATGCAACTGGGCAACTTCTCGACTGAGCTATCGTCACTTTTGACGGCGACGTCTAAATTTACATTCATATTCTAATGCCATTTTATTGATTAACTAAAAACTCCGACAAGACGATATTTTCTATAAATACAACCTAGCTAGATAGATTTTTTGCCCGTGAATATATGTGTGTATAAAAAGAAATATAAAAGAATTGCTCGATAAAAGATACAAGATTGTTTTTCTTTGCCGTTTGCTCTTAAAAGTCAACCGTGCACTAAGAAACTATTCCATATGTTTTGCGGCAGTATACAAAACCACCTCCACAATGGAAGCGAAATTGTCATACTATACAACACTGGTCAGACGAGTTGGTATAGAGAGAGAAGATAGCGAGATTTGCTTCCCCCGCCACAGATCTTGTCCCTAAATTGTACGACACCAACGGGTAAGAAAGCAGGTGGTGAATTCCATTCTTACTTCGTAACAATACAGAAGAATAGTCAATTCCTCATCTCATAGTCCCTTCTCATCCTAATAGTGAGATTCATATTCAATACTTTAATAGATTAGACAGTTATTAAAAGTTAATTAACCCAACCTTAGCAAACCTTATATAAATACAGCGAATTCAAGTAACAGTAATTGAAGTATGTAATTACACTGTATTTCGGTTATAACGACGGCGAAGGGACCACTTTAATATCGTCGCTATATCCGGCGGTCTCTATATTCGAAATCAGTTTTCTTTAACAATAAATGTACGTCTAGGAGCCATTTTCACAAGTTTAAGAAACACTGTTCACTCACTGGAAATAGCTACGTATCTGATTCATAATTTTAACTTCGCGCACATACTAAGTAATGCTACACACAAACAAAGCATTTGACTATCTGCGAATGTAAACAAAGGATAACCCTACAAACAAACAAAGCATTTGACCATCTGCGAATTCAAACAAAGGATAAGAAACCTTAATAGTTAAAGCTTATGTACGAGACTTTGTGCCTTTGCCGACTCAGTCGCAACATCCGCAAGGAATTTCTAGGAATCTATCCCAAATAGTTCATAAAAACAAGTCGGTATACCCGAATTAGTTGTTATATCCGGAGTCGCTATTACCGAATGAATTTCCTACGAAAGATATTTTGAATGCGGCTTACTTTATGTTATTAAGAGGTTTTAATTTATAAAATTATCTTTAGTTATTATTATTGTGGGTCAAATCTATACAACAAGCATTCTACAAGCAAGCAGATGGAGTGGCTATGGGCTCGCTGGTCTCCCCTGTCGTTGCTGATATATTCATGGAGGACTTCGAGGATACGGCCTTATCAAGCTCACCTGTCACACCCAGCTTCTACAAGCGATACGTAGATGACACTACACACAGGCAGACAGACACAGCCCAACGAAATACCCCCTGTATTCCATCGGGCCGACCACTGATGACAAGTAACCCTGCTCCGGTGGTCAGCCCAACGACGAAGACGACGTGGTGTTCGGGTGGATTGAGGGTGTGCAGGCTTACGGCCCTCTGTCGCCCCGGACGGAGTGGTACGAGGAGTGCGCCGACCGCAGCCCACCCAAAAAAAAAACCCAGCATATGCGTATATGAGCCAAAATGAATGAATGATGAATGAACAGTAAAAAAACCTTTTGCAATGCCCTTATTCCTTTTGAAATAAAATAAGTTTTGTAATAATATTTGATTTTAATACGCCAACAAAATATCCTAATATGTTCGTAAATATTGATAAAATATCTAAATAAGGTAAGTGGGATAGTCAAGTTCTTATTTTAACATTTTACTATCCAAATAAATAAAAAATATAGTCTTACTAGCAACCCGCCTTCGCTTCGCTTCGGTTTCAGTCGCCTTACCCGAGTGGTGCCAGCTTCCGTGGGAATAATGGGATAAAATATAACCTATGTTACTGCCTGATATTATAGCTTTCCATTGGGGAAAGAATTTTTGAAATCAGTACGGTGGTTTAAACGTGAAAGCATAACAAACAAACAAACTTAACTTCGCATTTATAATATTAGTAAGGATTAGTTTGTATATGCATACAAAAACTGTTACATATGCTTTTCTAATACTCTTATAGTTTTATTTATTTAAAATTCTTCTATATTTTTTTTATATATTCTTATCTGTGAAATCGCAAGAGGCCAGACAGAATGAAAATTTTACGATTTACTTATACCGGTGGGATGACGAAGTATAACAATAATGGCAGCCACGACTTTTGTCCTTGAGGTATAGTAAACATTAATTAATAAGTAATGAAATGTAAAGAAAAGGAAACGTGTTTAAGAGAAGGTCGTATAAGCGCTGAAATGAAAAAGGAAATGTATTAATTCATAATATATACTGAATTATCAAAGTCAAGGTTTGTCAAGGCTTGTCAAGGTTCGGCTACTCAAAAAGTAGACGGAGTCAGGGTTACTAGTGCTGACAGGGTTAATTTACTGCCGTTTTAATCCTTTCTTTACAATAATACTCTGCATTAAAGATTAAATCCCTATCTTGTCCGTAGATTCGGGCCGACCACTGAAGACAAGGAACTCAGCATTGGTGGTCGGCCCAACGATGAAGGCGACGTGGATACGGATGGATTCATCGCCCTGGACGGAATGAATGTCTTGGGGGCTTACCGTAGCCCACCCATAAAAAAAAACTTTCCCGTGGCTGTCGTAAAAAATGACTCAGGAATATAGTATGCATATAACATCTATGTAAGAGAAGGAAAACTCAAAACTAAACCCTAAACCGACCTGTTTGACCAGCATGGTATACTAAAGTCAATTCCCCTTCGTTTGTGGAGGAGATTCGAGCTCAACATTGGGACGTATATGAACCGTAATGAAAGATTAAATTATTGTGTTTTGAGAGATTTAGCAAACATAATTGCAAAGGTGACGTAATAGTTAAGATAGCGAGCTGCTGTGCCAGTGTTATGTGTTTGATTTCCATGCAATATAATTAATACTTTTACCGTGTGGTGACGGTGTAAGAATATAATTCACCATCCCCTCTCTTGGTTGTGGCTGTCGTTAAAGATGACTAAGAGACACAATATGCATATAACATCTATGTAAGAGAAGGAAAACTTGAAATAAAACCCTATGCCAATACTGACCGGCGTGGCAGGGTGGGGCAATTTTCCTCCTTATATAGAAGAGACTTTAGCTCAGCTCTGGGACGTATATGAAGGACATGATGCTAATACTTTGCAGAATCTACAAATTATTGTTATGAGTCTGTATATAATTTATGTCCGTTGATTGTATCTCTGTAGAGACCCCCACAATACAAGTATAATTTCTTTAGTGCAGGATTATATTGATTTGTCAAGGAATTGGTACCAGTAGTCAGTCAAATGGGGATGGGGAAGGGATTTGGTACGTAATAGTGCCATGTGCTGCCCTTTCGTCGCCCCGGGTGGAATGGAAGGCATGCGCTCAAACCATAGCCTGCCAAAAAAAACTGTTTTTTTTAATATAATTTATATCAAAGCTCAGATCAATAATTTGTGGATAGCACGCAGAAGTGTCTTAGGTGGGGATAGAAATATATAGAAACTACACCACTCATAATTACTCCTAAGTTACCTCGAGTGAAGTAAAAAAAAATCTGTATATTGTGGGTATTGTAAAAGACGACTAAGAACTGTAATACGCATATAAAAACTGTGCAAGAGAAGGAAAACCTGAAATGAAATATACTAACATGTTTCACCAGCGTGGTATAGTAAGTCAATTTGCCGTCATATTCTGGAGGAGGCTCAAGCCCAAAAATGGGAATTATTAGCTGAGGGGTCGAATGAAACACATTTTGTTGATAGAGATTGCACAGACGGCGTAGTGGTTAAGCTAGCGACATACAGCGCCAGTGTCGGGGGTTCGAATCCCACGCGGGACAACACTTTGTGCGATCCACAAATTGTTGTTCTGAGTCTGGATGTAATTTGTGTCCGTTAATTATATGTTTGTAAAGTCCCCCGCAATACAAGGATTATTTCCTTAGTGCAGGGTGTTGTCTTAAATAAATATAAATAAATAAATAAATATAAAAGAAAAAGAAAAAAAAAACCAATTAGAACAAGGCCAATAAGTTAAACGTCTTATTATCTTACTTAAGTGACAGCTAGGCCGCTTATCCACGTAAGGGTATGGTGTTCACCAGCGTGACTAAGCCTACTTAATCCGACTTGAAATAGATTAGACGAAACTTCTTCAAGATATGGGTCACTTAGTTTAAGTGATAGGTGTGGCTTCTTAGGTCGCGTATGTTGTAGTTATATACGGGGTGATTTTATAGAAAATATATGGTTGACCGCAGCTTTGCTCGGTATATTTTTTTTTTGTAAATTTTATTTTTGAAAATATTAAGATGAAATATAAAAATATTAAATAATAAAAAATATTTTAAATAAACTACTTTACGGCTTTTATCGCGTTTGTATTTGATTTTTGATTACCCGATGTTTCGAACACTTTACAGCGTTCATGGTCACGGGTGGACATGGACAATAATAAAAAATATCAAAAATTAGAAAACAGAATAATAACAATACTGAGATTCGATCTCACATTGTTTGAATGCGACTGGACAACTTTCCAACTGAGCTATTGTCACTCTTGGCGGCAACGGCTATATTTACATTCATATTCTAACAGCATTTATGGGGCAATGGGTCGCCCTTTCATCGCTCCAAATCAATGTGCCTTATCTATAACTTTCAGTTTATAACTTATCCAAAAAGGCATATTTTAAAAATTCTATATAGATACTAGCTGACCAACCAAATTCTGTCGTGTACATATCAAAATTAAATGGAATACCACCTGACTGGTTCGATTATTAATTCATACTTTTCTTACAATTCACCTAAACACATAAAAACTTCATCAAAATTGGCTCAGCTATTTAGTTTTAACTAAGCTCCTCCTAAGCGGTTGAACAGATTGTGATGAACACGGACAAAAGAATACTTACTAATATTATAAATGCGAAAGTAAGTTTGTTTGTTACGCTTTTACACTGCACCGAACCGATTTCAAAAATCCTAATATCAGGGAGTAACATAGGCTATATTTTATCTACGGGAACGCGAGCAACGCGACTGTAACTGAAGCGAAGCGAGCGATATAAATTAAAATCATGCTTGAATATATAATATAAAAAAAAAAATTATAAGCCGTGTGAATAATATATTTGCTGGAGATATATTAATACCAATTATTAGTTTTGGAGATTACCGTGTATATTCAAACTTGCATTAAAACAAACTTTGTCTCCTATTAATATTATGACAGTATATGCGATACGCATTAAGTCATTTCTGTATTGAAGTTTTGGTTTTGGGAGAGGCTCATGTCTGAAAATAGCTGTCCTATATATATTTATATTTATAACTAGCAACCCGCCCTCGCTTCGCTTCGGTTATAGTCGTTTTACCCGCGTAGTTCCCGTTCGCGTGAGAATACCGGGATAAAGTATAGCCTAGTTTACGCCCTGATATTATAGCTTTCCATTGGTGAAAGAATTTTTGAAATCGGTCCAGCCGTTTTGAAGATTACCCGGAACAAACAGACAGACAGACAGACACAGACAAAAAATTTTTAATCGCTATTTTAGGCATAGGTGTCGTGCAAATAACCACGTGAGCATGAAAAAAGCCTATTATATTGACATTACAAACAGACACTTCAATTTTATTTATTGGTATAGATGAACTAGCTGACCCAACAGACATTGTTTTGTTCAAATAAAATAAAAGGAATTCTTCTTGAAATAGATAGCAGCGCCACCTACTAGGTACAATTGTTAGTCTAAACGATTCTCGAATCCCCTTGACCACACAAAAAATGTCATCAACATCGGTGCAGCCATTTAGTAGGAGTTCAATTACAAACACACGAACAGAAGATTCATGCGCAAGCAGCGGAAGCTCTCAGACAGAAAAAGGCCCGATTTTCAAACACTCTTCATTGATGCTCCGCTCCTATTGGTCTTAGCGTGATGATATATAATCTGTAGCCTTTCTCGATAAATGAGCTATCTAACACTGGAAGAATTCTTTAAATCGGACCAGTAGTTCCTGAGATTTGGGCGTTCAAACAAACAACTTCTTTAAATATTAGTATAGATAATAAAAATCTTTCACTGTGTACGCTCTGCTTAATTTATGTTATTCATTATACATTTAATCAGATTTGATATTTTTGGGGGGTGTCTTAAAGGCAATTAAGAGATATGCATATAAGATCTATGCAAGAGTAGGGAACCACCTGACCAGCGTGGCATAGTACGTCAAATTCCCTCCTATTGTGAAGGAGGCTCGAGCCCAATACTGGGACGTATAGGAGCTGAAATGATGATGAACGATGAACAAAGTTATATCGAATTGACCTACATTCTTTAGACTATTCTAGTGACTCTCCATAACTTGCAACAGTTTTTTAATTACACTTTTTAGGTCGAATAAAAATCTAGACATTGATAAATGACCGGAATTATATTTAAAGAGGAATTTAAAATTTAACGAAGAGAAAATTAGTAGGTAACGTAAAATTGTATGTTACAAATTATCGCTTGGACGAAATAATTCGTTGTAAAATATTTAACGGATCATTTTATCTATTTTACGGATTTTATCGCGTTTGCATTTAATTTTTGACTATCTGACGTTTTAAATACTTTACAGTGTCCATGGTCACATATGGACGAAGATGTCTCACGTCCAACAAATTATCGTTATTACAATTATTTATATCTACCCACTGCAGAATTAGTTATTAAATTTTGCCCCACATTTTAATACAAATTTATTGCCAGTACAAAAAGAAAATGATTTTATACAAACGTGATAAAATCCATAAAATAGTTTTATTTACAATATATAATACTCGAGTAAACACTCTTGGTGATTCTTATAAAGAAGCATGCTTGTTAATGTCATTTATTCTATGGTATGTTAAGTTTACTAAGCTGTATTAGCATGGAGGAGACAAGGAGACTAAGTAGGATTTAAAAAAAACGTGTGTGTTTCGGGATGCCCGATAGAAGTGATAACTTAAAATAATCTATGTTAAATTATTTAATATTGAAATCGTTTAACTTCAGAGGAGCTTAGGTTATTACTTAAATTTTATGTACATTAATATGATAACATAAGGAAAGGTTAATTATTAAAACAATTTTTTATTGATTATAGAATGTATTTTATTTTTAGTTACAATACATAAGAATTTTGTGTATATACATTATTAGTATTATTATTTTGGTCGACCCAACGACGAAGGCGACGTGCTATACGTGTGGGTTACGGGTGTGTGTGCTTACGCCCCTCTGTCGCCCCGGACGGGATGGAGCGAGGAGTGCGCCGACAGTAAAAAAAAAAAACACCATTAGTATCATTATTTAATCCTATAAATGTACAGCCTTAGAAATTAGTCAATCGTTGATGCAATAATTTTAATATTACCAACGTGGTTCATTTAAATGAAAATATCTGGTTGACCGAGCTTCGCTCGGAATATTTTTGTTGAATTTTTGTCGAATTTATTTAGATGTATATTAATAAAGATTAAAAATTAAATAATGAAAAAAATATCAACAGTTATAAAAAGAGAATAATAATAACACCGAGATTCGATCCGACGTTGTGTGAATGTCAAAACAATACAAAAAGAGAACTGAACAACTGCCCAACTGAGCTATCGTAACTCATGACGTTGATAACGAAATTTGAATTCATATTCTTTTAAAATTTAATGTCATTATATTGTTTTGCTAAAACACCGACAAAACAACATTTTCCATAAATAAAAACTAGCTAGATCGATTTTTTGGATTCGAAACCTCTAGTATGCCAAGTTTCATCAAAATCGTTGGAGCCGTTTCCGAGATCCGGAATATATATATATATATACTAGCAGCCCGCCCTCGCTTCACTTCGGTTATAGGTTATAGTCGTTTTACCCGCGTAGTTCCCGTTCCCGTGGGAATACCGGGATAAAATATAGCCTAGTTTACGCCCTGATATTATAGCTTTCCATTGGTGAAAGAATTTTTGAAATCGGTCCAGCCGTTTTGAAGATTACCCGGAACAAACAGACAGACAGACAGACAGACAGACAAAAATTTTTTAATTGCTATTTTAGGCATAGGTGTCGTGCAAATAACCGTGTGAGCATGAAAAAAGCCTATTATTTTCACATTACAAGCAGACACTCCAATTTTATTTATTGGTATAGATATACAAGAATTGCTCGTTTAAAGATATTTTAAATGAAATATAAAAGGTATGGATCTGTACAAGGGCGGTGAGTGGGCGTAAAGTGTGTTATCAGGTCACAGGCGGACTTACTGTAGATATTCTATGTGGTGATAGAATAAGAATACAATTCAGCACCCTCTTGCCCGTGGGTGTCATGAAAAACAACTAGGGGATTAAATATATGTATATATATATATAACATTTATGAAAGAGAAAGGAAACGCGAAATAAAACTTTAGCAATACGTCTAACTGGCATACTATAGTATGTTTATTTCTTTCTTATTATGGAGAAGATTCAATCCATACAGTGAGACGTACATTATAAGCTGAAATGATGATAATGATGTTGTATTGATACGTAACCAATAGAAAGTAATTTGGTTTCAAACTGCGATCAAACTGCGATTTCTCGACGTGGTTTCATACGTTCATGATGTATTTTTCTAGTTCTTAGCCGATAAAATAAGAAAGTTAATTTTAATAATTTTTAATTACTTGTAACATTATATTATGTTAATATAACTCTGTAGTGACTTGTTGAAAGATAAACATTTTAGTCCACCCGTGACCATGAATACTGTTAAATGTTCAGATAATCAAAAATCAAATACACTATAAAATCCTTAATCCTTAAAGTAAAATTGAAAATTTTCAATTACCCCCGACACGAACTAAAATAATAAAAAAATAATACTTTCTTTTCAACAGAAATTATCAAGTGATTGTCATTTAACGATTATATTGGTACGCGTGAAGCACGTAATCGAGTAATCATAAGCCATTACATCATTTTGGAAAAGAGCTGATACTCTTGCTCTGCTGGACCGATATTAGTCAAACATAGCTAAGAACCATCGCAAGGAAACTGAATTTCAAATGAAAAAACTACATCGAAATTGGTTTATCCGTTTAGGAGTTACGATGCCACAGGTAAAAAGACATTGATGTCAAACTTATAACACTCCTCTTTTTGCGTCGGGGGTTAAAACTAGTTTGATTTATAAGGAACCGGTCATCTCATGATGTACAGTTGCATACTCATCCTAATAAAACCAGGAGACACAATATATAAAGAATCAATAACCTATTTAAAAGCATACTAAAGTTATCGAAAATCACCATATAAAACTGGAATATATTGAGAGAAGTAAAATCCACCCGTATAGCTCGGCCTTCAATGGCGATCGATCAAGTTGGTCTCACATGCCCCAGAAACTGGCACAGAAATAAAATAGGCGTGGTGACACCTTCCAAATGGAAAGTATGATATTAAGGTTCGTTCGTCACTAGTTTTGCCCACGGCCTCGCTCGCATATTTTTTAAGGCTATGAAATATGACATCCTGAAAGAAAAAAAAAATCGACGATAACGTGTAAATAAAACTATTTAACGGATTTTATCGCGTTCTTATTGGATTTGAACATTTTACAGCGCTTATGGTCACGGGCGGATTCAGGGCGGTTTCTGGTCCGCCCGTAACCATGATCGCTGTAAAAAGTTTGAAACGCCGGGCAATCAAAAATCAACTACAAACGCAATGAAATTCTTAAAATAGTTTTATTTATAGTTAAAGAATTTTTGAAATCGACCCAGTAGTTTCGGAGCCTATTCAATACAAACAAACAAATCTTTCCTCTTTATAAAATTATATATTTACCATGTGTAATACTTGCCTAAATTGCCGAAATTCGATAGAATTTTTTACATCTTTCAGAATATTTTACCGAATTAGGTCATCGTAGCTCATATTATGTCCTATTGCTGGGCCCATTCTCCTGCTAAAATAGAAGAGAAATTGATCTTCTACAACAACGCTGGTCAGACACGTTGAGTTAGTTTTACTTCGAGTTTTCCTTTCCTTACATCAATATTATTCGCGTATTATATTCCTTATATCCTCTTTTACGACAACCACGGGGAAGAAAAGGGTTGTTGAATTGTATTCTTACTCCAACACTACACGATAATACCAGTTACCTTTTTCTATATTTCAAGTACACTTCTATATTACAAAACGAACTTTGCGGTTCGAAGGGCATCACACTGGCGCTAGTTCTTGCAAAACACCATTTTATTTTTTATATCTAATAAGAAGAAATAAATAATTAAAAATAATAGACAAACCGGTATTTCTAGCCGGATCTTCTCAGTAGCGGTCGCGTTCCGATCTGGTGGTAGTTTATTTTTTTTAGATAATTTAGGTTTTTTTTTTCTCTCGGGGTTTATGCATAATAAATGATTTGAATACAAGTGACCTGAGTTTGCCGTGAAATAATGGAGTAAGAATACAATTCACAACATTTTATTCATACACAACACAATTCACCCCGCTCTTACCCGTGGGCGCCATAAAAGAAATATGTTATGCATTTAAGAAAGAGAAGAAAAACTCGAAACAAAACCATCACACGCTCTGAACAGTGAACGTGGCAGGTCAATTTGCCTTCACAGTGTTACATAAATTAACTGAAACGATAACAATAAAATTTCCATGTCCTTTATTGTACTGTCTTCCACAATTTTATGATTATCTATTGAATAAATGTTTGTCTTTGTATTAAATGTAACAAACAAACTCACTGTTATATTCACACTTTTTTTTTTTTGTGGGTGGGTGGCGGTCGGCGCGCCTCCGCACCACTCCGTCCGGGGCGACAGAGGGGCTTAAGCACGCAACTCCCGTGACCCACCCAAAAACCACGTCGCCTTCGTCGTTGGGCCGACCACCGGAGCAGCGTTAACTTGTCGTCAGTGGTCGGCCCGACGGAATACCCCTAATTGGGGTACCCTCCCATCGACGTCCTCCCCGAGGGGGGGACGTCGGTCTTTCCTCACGCGGTCGGCCTCTCGGCAGGTGACGGACTAATCCCCGGTCACGCCACCCGCAGCCTCGGCTAGGGCGGCATGAGGCGCAGATAGTTGCGCCTGCGCCGCCCCAGTCGCCGGCGGCGGATGTCCCCATCGAGGCTGCGCTCTTCGCGCAGGCGATCCGCCGCCTCCTTCCGCGAGATCACCATCTCGCAGAAGGCTGCGACCGCGTCCCAATTCCCGACGCTGTTGACCATCGCCCTAGCGATAGCCGGCAGCGTCAGGTCCGTACCGATGATTGCGACGAGTTCACAGCGCTGCACTGCCCAAGCCCCACAGGCCTCGAGCGTATGGCGCGCCGTGTCCTCGTCGCAATCGCAGTGGTGGCAGGACGGTGTACTCTCCCTCCTAACGACCTTGTGCAGGTATTTGGCGAAGCACCCATGCCCCGTCAAAACCTGCACCAGTCGAAAGGAGAGCACCCCGTGCCACCTTTCCAACCACTGCATCAGCACCGGCCGGAAGGCCTCCACGGTTCGCACCCCGAACCGAGGCCTCTCCAGCCGGACTGCCCAACGGACGATGACGTCTCGGCGGGCGTCGACGCGCCAGACGGTGAGATCCCTTAACGAGACCACACCGCCCTCCGCTCGCACCCCCGTCACCCGCCGATATAGTCCGGCGAGCATCTCCTCCTCCAGGTCCCACGGGGGAGTCCCGGCCAATATTATATTCACACTAGTCCTGACTTGTCTACTCATGTAACAATTTAAATATTTACTACCAATAGGTGTTGGATATATTTGATTATACGGTGTAGTATTAAAACCCCTTATTTATTAATAATGGATGGTTTTTTTTTTTTTGACAGACTTAATAACCTGTTAGTAGTATAGCATGGTCACACCCACATATACTGCATGTAACCCCATAAACCCTTCCGTGTGGTAACGGAGTAAGAATACAATTCACCACCCCCTATCTTACCCGTGGGTGACGTACGAGACGACTAAGGGATATAAAACGCATATAACATCTATGCGAGAGAAGGAAAGCTCGAAATACCAACGAGTCTGAACAGCGTGGTATAGTAGGTCAATTAGCCTTCCATTGTGGAGGAGGCCCGAGCCTAACTGTGACACGTATATGGGCTGAGATGATGATGATGAACCCCATAAACTGCCGTATTATACTACCTTCCTGTCAACATTCGGTCTATATCACCGGTATCTTATTTTCGGTGGCAACAATGCCCTATTACTTCTTAGCTAATATCGTCATCATCATTATCACCATCCTCTGTTACTTCTTACCTAATATCTTCATCATCATCATTACCATCATCATCATCGTCATCATTGTCGTCATAATCGTCATCGTCAACGTCATCATCACCATCATCATCGTCATTGTCATCATCATCACCATCATTATCATTATCATCATCATCACAGTACTCATGCGTCCCAATGCCGAGCTCGAGTCGCCTTCACGAAGTCGTTAATAGTAAGACCATTTATCCGTTTTTCGTGTGATGACGGTGTAAGAATGTGTTTTTTCCTGAGGGTGTCGTAAAAGACTATTCAGGGGCAACAACTTTGTAAGAGAAAGTAAACTCTAATTAAAATCCAATACCAACACGTCTGACCAGCGAGGTATAGTAGGTCAACTTCAGCAGTAGGACGTATATAAGCTAAGATGATGATGTCTGCGAAGTATTAAAAAAGGGAACCGTCGCTCAGGACGTCTGGCAGATGTGGAACATCGAAACTATTTTGTACAAGTATATATGCATAAAATAACAGATTACGATAGGAACCAATATGGCACAAACTATTAATAACATATTGCGATTTTTTTTCCATTTTATTTTCATTAGTATACACTATAGATATGTGTTTAGGTTAATAATTTATTTTGAGCTCACTAGATGGCATTGTACAAAATTCTAAAACAGGTAATGGTTTTATTACACAAATGTATATATCCAGGTGTGGCGTTAACACCACGCTAACGATCAGGTTCACCCTCGCCTATAGATGTTTCACATTGAAAAGAAAATAATGTAATCAGTGCAATATTTGGACATTAAATTATATGATGATCTTCCGTGTGGTGACGGAGTAAGAATACAATTCACCACCCCCTAACTTACCCGTGGGTGATTGTACGAGACGACTAAGGGATATAAAATGCATATAACATCTATGCGAGAGAAGGAAAACTCGAAATAAAAAAAAATACCAACACGTCTGACCAGCGTGGTATAGTGGGTCAATTACCCGTCCATTATGGAGGAGGCCCGAGCCCAACAGTGGGACGTATATGGGCTGAGATGATGATGATGATGAAATTATATGAATTCAGTGTTAATAATATTATTTGCAATTATAACTTATTTGAATAATACTGTTTCAATAAGTGTGGAAATAAAAACTTCGACTAATTTATGGCAGAAATTCAAAGTATACGGTTAAGTTTAGCAATTTTGTGTTCCCCGCATTTGCATGGCTCCGAGCAGATTTCTTTTTCAATATCTTACTTGTTCGGCCTTTATTGGAGCCGGTGTCACTTGGCCCGACAAGTCTGGTAACGTATGGTAAATGCTAAATTTTTGGTTTATTCTTTGATTAACTTTGTAAGAATTCGGTCTTCGGTCGGGCTTTAGATATTTTTGAGATTATATGTAAGTATATTTTTACTTTGAGCATTATCTAGATACTGAGTTTATATCAGCAAATTGTTCTTTGATATTTGATTTTACGGAGATGAAAAACTGAGTGAATAAATTATTATAGATACAACTATTTTACGGATTTTATCACGTTTGTATTTGATCTTTGATTATCTGACGTTTCGAACACTACATTGTTCATGGTCTCGGGCGGAGTCTGCTCAAAAATTCAAATATAAACGCGATCCAAATCGTAAAAATAGTTTTATTTATAAGGAGTGAATAAATTTAAATCATCTGACATCTGTGAAAAAGGTCTAATAAAGAGTTATGTCCTAAAACAATACATACTGCGAACGATTACTTTCAAACATTCTGACATTTACTATAATTCTGAAAGATCTTTATTCTTTGGCTGTAGAAGATCAGATGGCATTTACTTTGTAAAATATTATGTTTTATTGAAACTATACATACTATAAAACCGACCCCAATCATCAACATCATCATTCTACTCCCAATTATCCCAATAACTTTGGGTCGACGCAATATGTATGCTTCTTCCATTGTTTTGCATTGCAAAGTAATAGCTTTATGACCAGCCGCTTGCCTGATGTTAACTTTACTTGAACATGTAATTGTTGACCAGAAGGTATTAGATAAAGTTGGCCTAGGTTGTTAAATATCTAAGTCCTCTTTTACGATAACTATTACCAATGTTAGGGTCGGTAGTATTCCTAGTCACCACCATATAGCACTTCAATATTATTGTTAAAATAAATATTAATCCATCCATCAGCCCATAGACAACCAACGTTGGATATAGGCTTCTGCGCGAGAATACTCCTCGAAATTGTGTGTGCCACTTGCATCCGATTCCCTGCAACTTTCAAGATGTTGTCAATCCGTCTAAGTTGTCATCCTGCGCTGCATCGTTCGATTCGTGGTCGCCATTCGAAAACCCTTCTTCCCCAAAAGTTATTATTCTTCGGGTTATGTTGATTATATCCTTTCTTCTACAAGTTTTCGTATTCTAGATATTATCACATAGGAAAATATCGAGCATAGTCCTCTCCATAGCATGTTGAGGGACTTTGAGCCTTTTTATGAGGTCGACATTTAGAGACCACCTTTCTTTGCCGTAAATATATTATAAAACAATGAAAATTTTATGAAGTCAAATTCAATATATAACTCTAATGTGTAAATAAACACTTCAAGCTACATCAACATCATCATCATTGTCATTCAGCCTATCTCCGTCCATTCCCCTAATGTTTCGCCAACAAAGGGCGGTCCTATACCGGCTGCAACCAATGAAATCCAGCAACTTACACCGTTCCATAGCACGCGGAGCTTTTTGAGCTTAGTTATGAGGCCCATATTTAGGCCCTCGCTTTGTGCTATAAATCGCCACTGGAAACACACACTGGTCGTGGGCCTGCGTTTCCTGACACTGAGGTATGTTAGATGAGAAGACCCTCTTAAGTTTCTTGAACGCCACCCAACCGAGTTGGAGTCCTCAGCCGACTTCTTTGTCGAAATTGGATCTACCTAACTAGACTGTTTGTCCAAGGTAGACGTAATGATTGACAATTTTCAGAATTGCATTGCCAACTAGGACCGGTATAGGAATGGTATGGGCATTTGACATGACTTACGTCTTGTCTATGTTCATTCGTAAACCCACTACTTGGGATACCTTGCTGAGATTGTTGGGCATAGTGCCAAGGTCCTCCATGGATTCTACCATAACGACGATACCGTCTGCAAGTTGAAGGTGAGTGATGTATTCGCCCTTGATGTTGATGCCGTTACCGGCCCAGTCTAAGTGCTTGAAGACATTTTCCAGTGCAATGGTGAACAGTTTCGGAGGGTTGATATCTCCCTGTCTCACGCCTTTCTGCTCGGTTTTGTACTCGTATCCCGGATACGAACTGATATTGTGGCGTTTCTATACAAATACTTCAGCACTTCAAAATAACGATGGTCGATTTGGCACCGCTACAGGGACTGCGGCACCACCCACGTTTCAACTGAATCAGAGGTTTTCTCATAGTTCCCAAACGCTATACAGGCCGATTGTATTCCTTGGTCTTCTGGATAATCTGCCGAAGCGTGAGGATACTACATATTTAACGAATTTTACATTCTACATAAATGTTGTTTCAAATACTAGTACTACACATTGCATTTTAAAATGAAAAATTCTTAACTAAAACTGCACACGACGCTCTCCTCAAAGAGAAGGAAATAAAAATTCAACATTAAACATTTCCCCCGGAACTCTGGTATAAATAAAGTTTGCTCTGCACTCACAAGTACGGACGCGGACGTTACTCTGATATATAGAAACATAATAGTGTGAAAACTTTAAGATTGCTTTCGTTTTGAACACATATAGAATGAAAATTCAATAGACTGCGCTTGATAAATGTTAACTTCATTTTCTTATATAAGTTTTGTAAAAGTATGGGTTATGTTTTCTTTGCTGTGTAAAGTTTATATCTCCTTTGTTCCGTTATTGTTTTTTTTTTGGCAAGCTATCCATCAAATCTTTGGTGATGGAACCCACCGCATTTTCTGTCCATCACCATTGGGCCGCTCACTGGTATCTAATCCTTGATTTCCGTAACCAGCCCGGCGCGATACCATTTCGACTCCCTCCCCGACACCCCGAGGGCCGTTACCCTCACGCAGGTCAGCCTCTTTTCGGGTCACGGACTTTGTCGCGACCTAGTCACCCGCGGAGCTTCTTTACTGTTGCATATAATTTCAACTAGAAATATTGCTAATAAATACTTATTTAATAAGGAAAAATGATTGCCATACGTGGGAATGGAACCACGCCTATTGGAAATCCATTCCAATCTTCCTACTAACTAATAAGCTGAAGTATGACAACCAAACTCTCACTTGCATCGCTATCTTTTCGCTAAGTGTTCATATAATATCTATCGGGAAACATTTACACATTGCTTTTATGTTACACTAAAATTTTCCAATTAGAATTATATTAAAAGATTACACAATTCTATTTCCGTGTGGTAACGGAATAACAAAACGGTTCACCACGCCCTTCCACTTTTGCCCATGGATGTCGTAAAAGACTGCTAAGGGATGTAATAGCCGGCCGCTGCCGGCCATCGCCAGGGAGATGCTCGTCAGCGTCAGGAACTGGGACGCGGTCGCCGCCTTCTGTGAGGCCGTAACCTCACGGAAGGAGACGGCGGATCGTGTGCGAGTAGAGCTCCTATTCGGCGACACGTTCCGCCGCCGGCGACTCGGGCGGCGCAGGCGCGAGTATCTGCGCCTAATGCCGCCCTAGCCGAGGCTGCGGGTGATCGGACCGGGGAATTGCCCGTCACCCACAGAGAGGCTGACCGCGCAACGGCGACCGACGTCCCAGGAGAGTCGAGAGGTGAGGTTACCCGAAAGGGTATTCCGTCAGGCCGACCACTGACGACAAGTCACATCTGCTCCAGTGGTCGGCCCAACAACGAGGCGACGTGGGTACGGGTGGGTTATGGGCCCGTGCGCCGTCCTTTCATCACCCCGGACGGACTGAACCGCGCGTGCGCTTACCATAGCCCACCCATAAAAAAAAAGTGATGTAATATGCATATAATATCTATGCCAGAGAAGGATAACTCGAATCAAAACCCTATACCAACACATCTGATCAGCGTAATATAAGAAAGTCAATTTCCCTCCCATAGTGGAAGAGGCCCTAACCCAACAGTGGGACCTACATAATGATGAGATGACGATTGTATTATCTAAACTACTGAGGCTTAGAGTAAAATTATTTGAAAAAAATTGTCCCTGTGGTGATGGGGTAAGCATAAAAGTCCTCACCCCATTTCTTACTCGTGGGTGGCATACGGCACGACTAGGGAATTAAATATGCATGTAAAATCTATGCAAGAGAAGAGAAATTTTGAAATAAAACCCTTTACTAACACGTCTGACCGGCGTGGTATAGCAGGTCAATTGACCTCACTTGGGCGAATTTTGGTTTTGATCTTTTTTAGCATACCTGCTATAGTTCGTAGTTTATTTTATAGTCGTAGTTTTTTATAGTATAGTAGTAATTGTAGTAGTGTAGTTCGTTTCATATTTTTATGTATGGTTTGGTCATGCTCACCGAATAAGGTTCTGCTTGCGGTAGCTATGTGAGGCGGGTCGCTCCCATCCCTCTAATTTGGTTGAGGAACGTGATGGCTGCTCTAGTATTTAACTCGTGATTGGGTGCTGCTTGTGGGATCTGGTCCAGCCATATTTTCTTCCTTTCTTTAATGTTTTTTTTTGTCTTGTACTAAATTTTGAAAAATTATACATATATACAATTTCGAAGGGCATCACACTGGCGCTAATACCATATATGTTGTACGAAGCATTAAATTATGTATATTTAAAAGATTAAAGAAAAAAGATGACTGCTCGCTGAGTATCTTGCCGGATCTTCTCAGTTTGTGGCCGCGTTCCGATCCGATGGTAGATTATTGTATTGTATTCAAAAGTTGTGTAATTTGACAATATGTAAGTGCCCTTAAGGGGCCTATGCAGAATAAATGATTTGATAATTATTTCTGATGTTTACGCGAGTATTATACATTTTAAATATAACTAATTTACGGATTTTATCGCGTTTGTATTTGATTTTTGATTACCCGACGTTTCGAACACTTTACAACGTTCATGGTCACGGGTGGACTAAGATGTCTCACGTCCAACAAGTCATCGTTACTGCAGAAAATTTATAATTATCTACCCGATACAGAAATTAGTTATTAAATATTGACCCACATTTTGATACAAAATTTATTGCCAGTGTAAGAAGAAAATGATTCTATATGAAAAAATTATATTGTTTATGGTTAGTAATAATTAAACATTAAAATTAATAGTAATTATATTTAAAAACTAACTAATAATCTAGTATACTATTTAAATGATTTGATTTGATGGTGGAGGAGGCCCGAGCCCAACAGTAGGACGTGTATGGGTTGAGATGATATGATCTCTATTATTAGCATTTCATTGATAGAGCTATACTTGAGAGTTTTCAATCTCACATAAATGGGCTACCTCATACGGCAGTACAATATCGCAGAAAATGTCTGAATTATCATCACACAGGTCATATACGTCCTACTACTGGGCTCGAGCCTCCTCCATATTGGGAGGAAAATTGACCCACTACACCACGCTGGTTAGGCGAGTTTGGGATAGGGTTTTATTATGAGTTCTCTCTCTCTCTCTTGCATTCTTGTTATATGCACAAGATATCCCTTAGTCAGCTTTTACGACATCCACGAGCAAGTGAAGGAATGGTAAATTGTATTCTTACTCCGTCGCCATAAAAACGTCTGAGTAGTAACAATTTATTACTGCACTTTGGTGAGCGAGAGAGCCGCGATCCAAACAGTTACTTGACTGTTTCTGTCATAGCTCTCACTAGCAATAGTTTCTTAACCTGATAAGGTGGGTTGCTATCTCTAGTAGGTACCAGTAAAAGTACCAGTACTACCAAAGGCAATATAACAACTAAAGGTATCGTTATAAAATAGCAGAGTGCTTTTTAAAACCAAATAAAATAGTAATATAAAATGTTAGAAGATAATTTTATTATAAGCACGCCACGTCTCTGTATTTTATGAAAATAAGTTGTTTATTCATAAGCTCTTGCTAAGTCTGTGTAGGTTGTAATTTTTTTATTTGTTAATAATGTTGTTTATAACGATTGTTCAGAGGGTGCCACTACCAGTTGATTGTCCGTTAACTGATTAGTGTCGCTACGGGCACGTCACCCCGGACTACTCCAGCTGCTCCTGTCATTTTCCTATCCTATATCTATAAGGGCTTTATTTCGAGTTTTCCTTCTCTTGCATAAATGTTATATGCATATTATATCGCTTAGTCATCTTTAAGACACCCACGAGCAAGAGAGGGGGCGGTGACTTGTATTCTTACTCCTTCACCTCACGGAAAGAAGATCTAATTATCCCACTAAAATAATACTTTTTTTTGGTGGTGGGTTGTGGTCGGCGCGCTCCTCGCACCATTCCGTCCGGGGCGACAGAGGGGCGTAAGCACGCACTCCCGCAACCCACCCGCGATGCACGGTGCCTTCATCGTTGGGCCGACCACCGGAGCAGGGTGGCTTGACATCAGTGGTCGGCCCGACGGAATACCCCCTATTTGGGGTACCCTCCCATTGACCGACGTTCCCCCCTCAGGAAGGACGTCGGTATTTCCTCATGCGGTTGGCCTCTCAGTGGATGACGGACTAATTCCACGGTCACGTCATCCGCGGCCTGGGCTAGGGCACTAAAATAATAATTGTGTAAGTTTTGAAGATATTTGAATGTTTGTTACATAATTACGCGTAAACCGTTGAACAGAATTTAATACACACATCATTTCATACCATATATGTTCCATTGTTGGGCTTAGACCTCTTCAATTATAGGAGGGAAATTGACCTACTATACCATGCTGGTCAGATGTGTTGGCATAGGATTTTGTTAAGAGTTTTTCTTCTCTTGCATAGATGTTATGAGCTTATTATATTCCTTAATCGTCTTTTACGACACCCATGGGCAAGTAAGGGGGTAACGACTTCTATTCTTACCCCATCACCACACGGAGGTGGTACATAGTTAAATCATTTTTTGAATTAGCAAATTTGGTACTTTTTAACATAGCATTATCTCCCATTGGTATAATATTTTTTTTTTGTTTTTATTTTATAAAGTTATCTTTAGTTGTAAATAAAACTACTTTTACGGATTATATCGCGTTTGTATTTGATTTATGATTGCCCGACGTTTCGAACACTTTGCAGCATTCATGGTCACGGGTGGATTAAGGTGTCTCACGTCCAACAAGTAATCGTTATTACAGACATTTACAATTATCTACCCGATACAGAAAATAGTTATAAATTTATTAAATTGTTACCCACATTTTAGTACAAATTTATTGCCAGTGTAAGAAGAAAATGAATCTATATGAAAAAATTACATTGTTTATGGTTAGTAATTATTAATTATTAAATTTGTAGCAATTATTATTACAATTTGTTGATTTAAAACTAACAAAACTAATGTACTACCACAAGACCACCACAAGACTGCATGATACTGTGAGCACTTATTGTATAGATTTGACCCACAATAATAATGGTTAAAGATAATTTTATAAATCAAAAATCTTTTAGTAAGCCGCATCTAAAATTAAAAATCAATATTAATTTAGCATCATGTCCCCTGAGTTTTCTTGCCGGATCTTTCTCAGTGTGGCCGCGTTCCGATCCGGTCGTAGTACATTAGTTTTGTTAGTTTTAAATCAACAAATTGTAATAATAATTGCTACAAATTTAATAATTAATAATTACTAACCATAAACAATATAATTTTTTCATATAGATTCATTTTCTTCTTACACTGGCATTAAATTTGTACTAAAATCTGGGTAACAATTTAATAAATTTATAACTATTTTCTGTATCGGGTAGATAATTGTAAATGTCTGTAATAACGATTACTTGTTGGACGTGAGACACCTTAGTCCGCCCGTGACCATGAATGCTGCAAAGTGTTCGAAACGTCGGGCAATCATAAATCAAATACAAACGCGATATAATCCGTAAAAGTAGTTTTATTTACAATGTGTAGTGCTCGCGTAAATATCAGATATCATTATCTTTAGTTATTATTATTGTGGGTCAAATGCATACAATATGAGCTCACACTGTCTTGCAGCCACCACAAGACTGCACTAAAGTCTCTTAGTAACATAAAGTAAGCCGCCTTCAAAATTAATATCAATTTAGCACTATGTCACCTGAATTTTCTTGCCGAATCTTTCTCAGTGTGGCCGTGTGCCGATCCGGTGGTAGTATACTAGATTGTCAGGTTTTTTAAATATAATTACTATTAATTTTAATGTTAAATAATTACTAAACATAAACAATTTAATTTTTTCATATAGAATCATTTTCTTCTTACACTGGCAATTAATTTGTATCAAAATGTGGGTCAATATTTAATAACTATTTTCTGTATCGGGTAGATAATTATAAATTTTCTGCAATAACGATAACTTATTAGACGTGAGACATCTTAGTCCGCCCGTAACCATGAACGCTGCAAAGTGTTCGAAACGTCGGGCAATCAAAAATCAAATACAAAACGCGATAAAATCCGTAAAGTAGTTTTATTTATATTAGTCAATCAAGCATGATTGACTGAAATAATTAAAATTGAAATCAAGAAATGAATAAAATTTCACATAGAAAAACATACTTTTTATGCGGTCAAAGCTACGGATAGTAACAAGTAATAATGTAGATTTAATTTTAGTGAAATATTGAATAAGTTGTATTTACATATAATTAGGGGAGTGCAAGGTATGTCCCATCTAATTAAAATCTTGGTTGGTCAGGATTTATTAAGATTATATTTTAAATTTTAATTTCATAATGTTGCGTTTAGCAATAATTGAAAAATACGTATACACATATTTACAAATATACATACGTTTAAAGATCAAATATTTTTTTTAGTTTAAAGGTTAAATCTAATTTTCTGTCAAATCCATTAAAAATGTTCCATAAATACTATTATTATTGTAGTATATTAATTTTTAATGAATATAAAAAAGGCATTACTCTTAAATATAGGTTTTTAAAAGTTTTATGCCACTTATGTACCTACTATAATTATTTTCCATGTGGTGACGGAATAAGAATACAATCCACCAATCCCTTGCCTGTTGGTGTCATAAAAGACGACTAAGGGATGTAATGTGCACATAACATCTGTGCAAGAGAAGGAAAACTCGAAATGAAACCCTATACCAACATGTCTGACCAGCATGGTATAGTAGGTCAAATTCCCTCCCATTATGGAGGAGGCCCGAGCCCAACAGTGGGACGTATGTGGGCTGCGATGATGATGATGAAGGGATATAATATGCAGATAACATTAATACAAGAGAAGGCAAACTCGACATAACATGCTGTGCCAACACGTCCGACTAGCACGACATAGTAGGTCTGTTTTCCTTTCTTTATGGAGGAAACACGAGCCCAACAGGGGGACTTATATGGGTTGAGACGAGATGATATATTACAAAGCTATTCAACCAAAAGTCCGACACATTTTGAATGGCCTGCGCAGCATGATTCATTCCCGCTAAGTTGAAAATGTCGTTTAAATTATCTAAAAATGTTTATCTTAATAAATTTGATAACTTATTAAGCATTAAAATTGGTTAATAAGCAATATATTTTCTTTTAACATAATATAGTGTTACTTAAAAAAATGTAACAAATATTATAACTATTCGTTTTGATAGTGGCCCGCTAAACAATTATGTACCCATCTGTTTTGCCTGACTGTTAAAAATCTTGAGCAGCCTTGTTGTAGTATATAGTGATTTTCATATAGACCAGGGTCAGCTCCATCTGATGCCGTTTGGTCATGCAGCTGGTCATAGAACTATTATCAGTAACGTTTGCGATATATAAAAATAAAAAAATATGTACAGTATTGAATCGATTCTAAGTATTTTGGATAAAAACTGCCTGAATACTACTTTCATGAAAATCGTAATGGCCATTTTCAAGATTCTAAATATATAGAAATATATAAGAATTATTTGTTTAAAGATGTTAGATAAATGATGGTGTAGCGTACAGTTAAGGTTCATTTCCGTGCATTGTGACCGATCGCGGCCGCGCGCAATTGATCGCTTACGATTGACGCGCGCAGTCTATGCGACAATAGTCAAAGCATGAAAATGTATGCATACAATAGTCAAAGTATGAAAATCAAAGTATGAAAATATATACATACAATAATCAAAGTATGAAAATGTATGCTTACAATAGTCAAAGTGCGAAAATGCATATTTTAACTATTTTCGCATCGGTGGCGATGCACGGAAATAAACTTTTGGCTGTTCGTAATACTCGAACTCAATCGAATCCCAACAGCGACAACACTAAACTGTGAACGTACTATATTTAAAGTTTAGCAATTTACTTTTATTCTACGTTTTGCATGTCTCAAAAGACAATGTTGCTAACCAATTTCCAACTTTATATTATTTTGAAACATTTCATTTGTTCAGTTGGATTCTTACACTTATTTTTGTTTATTTATTTTTTGAAAATGTACTTCTTTTGGCGCGTTAAGGAAAAAATGATTAGAGAAATGAGACATGTGTTACGATGCGCATGTACTACATAATGCGTTAATGTCAACTAGCTAATGCGTTTTAATAAAACTTTCAATGAATTAATCCCCTTTTTTTCTACAAAATTGTTAGTGGCGACTTTTCTACAAATATAGGATAACGCGGATAATTTTTTTATCTTGTTACGTCAAAGAAGTGCAACTTCTTACGTGCGTACCTAAGTACATACATACACACTTTTTTACTTTTATCTTTATCTTCTTCTATACAAATAAAATTGAAATGTCCGTTTGTAACGTTAAAATACTGGGCTTTTTTCATGCTCACACGGTTATTTGAATGACACTTATGCCTAAAATACAGTTTAAAATTTTTTTACTGTCTGTCTGTCTGTTTGTTTGACGTAATCTTCAAAACGGTTAGACCTATTTTGATAATATTTTACTACCAGATAGCTGTATATACAAGTAGTAACTTATTCTATAACTAGCAACCCGCCCTCGCTTCGCTTCGGTTATAAGTTATAGTCGTTTTACCCGCGTAGTTCCCGTTTCCGTGGGAATACCGGGATAAAATATAGCCTAGTTTACGCCCTGATATTACAGCTTTCCATTGGTGAAAGAATTTTTGAAATCGGTCCAGCCGTTTTGAAGATTACCCAGAACAAACAGACAGACAGACAGACAAATTTTTTTAATTGCTATTTTAGGCATAGGTGACATGCAAATAACCGTGTGAGCATGAAAAAAGCCATTTTGACATTACAAATAGACACTCCAATTTTATTTATTGGTATAGATTTATCCCGATATTCTCACGAGAACAAATTGATGTGCTTTAGATTATATTAGATTTTTATTAGCAAAGCCACATTGTTATGGCCAAAAATGATTGTTACTTAACTAATATATATTGTATAAACTAAACACCTATATAGTAGCTGTAGCTACCTACTGATAACTTAAATAGCAGCTGTTAGAAATATTTTCTTTTTCCTAACGCATTTTTATTCCAATATTAGACGAGCATTCTTTACAGAGGATGCTTTATATAAAAAAATTGACAATTGAAAATTAAAATGTTATATTTATAAATAGCAAACATTTATGTGAAAAAAGTCGTCATCATCATCATCTTGCTCTTATCCCAATTACTTGGGGTCGACGCAATATGTCATCTGTTTTAACATATTGCAATTCGGCAATGACTTTTATGACCGGCCGCCTGCCTGACGTCAACCCTCCTTGGGAATGTAATCGTTGACCCAAATGGTACCAGTTGGAGTTGGTCCGGGTCAATCTAGGGCTCTTAGTCGTCTTTTACGACACCCACGAGCAAAGCAAGGGTTGGTAGTATTCGAAGCCGCTACCACACAGCACTTATGTGAAAAAAGTATTTAAGTTAAATAGTTTTTGAGTTATGAAGAATATAAAAATTATGCAAAATAGTTTGTGTAAACATACATATAGCGGTGCGAAATACTAATTCTCTTTGCTTAAATTAGGCTTGATACACTACCGCGTGTCTAGATTACTAATGATAAAAATATACATTTGAATGGAATCATTAAATATTACTAAATTTTCTACTATATTGCCCTAGCCAAATAAATTGATACAGTTTTTCTTTCGAGTTTTTCTTGCCTTGCACTATTTTAAACTGCTTGCATGCCTCAGTCATCTTTTCTGATTCTATAAACAGAAGGACGGGTATTAATATTTTATGTTCTTAATACAATAGTATCAGTGGTATCTTTTACCCATGAGGATATCGGTGAAAATGACCTTGTGTCATCTGTACACAAAATGTCTTTAAAACTTTCAGGATATTAACACTACCGATTGAAGTATCTTCCTACAGCGCATCGATACATCGTCGTCATTTCTTACAATATGATTTACCTATTGGCCGTACACAGCATATTAGTTTTAAAAAATTAGAAGAACAGTTTTCTCCGCACTGTTTTTATTTCGTAGACTAGCAACCCGCCCTCGCTTCGCTTCGGTTTTAGTCGTTTTACCCGCATAGTTCCCGTTCCCGCGTGATAAAATATAGCCTAGTTTACGCTCTGATATTATAGCTTTCCATTAGTGAAAGAATTTTTGAAATCGGTCCAGCCGTTTTGAAGATTACCCGGAACAAACAGACAGACAGACAAAAATTTTTAATCTGTATTTTAGGCATAGGTATCGTGCAAATAACCGTGTTAGCATGAAAAAAGCCTATTATTTTGACATTACAAACAGACACTCCAATTTTATTTATTGGTATAGATAAAATTTAAACATCCCCTTTTTTATTCTGTCAACCTAAATTAATAAATCTAAAATTCTGTCATCTGTTCAAGTTTTTTAAGAATATATGTTAGTGTCTGAAAGCATCGATTTAGCAATGTATGTTTCAGCGATAACTTATGACTCGGAAAACTGGTCACTAGATACTGAATTTAACATTTTAATGGAAATACTGTTAAATAATAACAGTATAAACGCCTGTAATTCAATTTTAATCATATTTTACTAAGCCCAATTCTAACCGTTACCCAAATACAATAGTTTAGCATATGTTATAAAGTTAGGCTAAAATAGAACAGACTTAATTCAAAATATTTACGAACTAAGTGATTGTCCCGTCCCGTATGCTGTCAATAAAGGCTTTATTCCTCTCTATACAGATGAATCCGTCATGATTGATCGACGAGTTTTTGCACTCAGGGTATACGTAAATTTGGGGGTGTAAGTGACGAAATGTGACCACAATTTGATAAATTGTGAATTGTGGACGATAATATTAGAATTATTTGTAACTGGATGGTCCAAGTAACTTTCTGTCACTTATTCGATGAATAAACAGATAAAAACGAATGCATAAGTGTATCTATAGTCATTTTAACCAGGTTATCCTTAAAATACATAACAATATGATTCTTTAAAATCATTTGCCATTAAATTTTACCGCACTTAAGGACTTCTAGTTTTGTAAATGAACGTTATCTATTTAAAGAGGTAGCGGGTCTAGAATTTCTCAATTTGAAGTGGGTATATCTTAATATATATAAATCACGTGTCACGTTGTTTGTCCGCGATGGACTCCTAAACTACTAAACCGATTCTAATCAAATTTGCACACCGTGTGCAGTTTGATCCAACTTGAAAGATAGGATAGCTTATATCTTAATTTATAGTCGCAATATTATTTTATTGCAAATTATTTGTATTACCTATATATACCTATTATTTGACATTCACAATTAATTGTTAACTCCAAACGATTTTAACAGATGGCGATATCTGTTGACTGGATTAAGTAATTAATTAATAGATAGCGCTGCTATGTCAAACATACAAACGTGTCATATACGATTTTAACTTGCTTTTTTACATAGATGCCATTTGTAAAAAAATATGACGACCTCCATGACAGATGTTCTCCTATAGTTCCATTTAAATAATTTAATAAAATGTAATATAATAAAAACATTAGCCATAGCAACGCGTGGCCGGGTCTGCTAGTATATATATATATATTTTCTTCTAGTAACAATCGTGAAACCCAAAATTTGGTTTTTATTAGGCTCATAAGCTTTATGAGCCTAATAAAAACCAAATTTTAATAATACCTTTTAAGAGCAACACTGTATATATGTGATATATTAAGTCTAAAAACGGAAATATCTCTCGTAAATCTAAATTCGTGGTCACAACATGAGTATGTAATGTAAAATAAAATTTTAGGTCACAACTCATTAGTTACAAGTTGATCGATTTTTGATCGATAAAGAAAATAAAGTATATAAAATTTATAGATAAAAGGAACGTGTGCGTCTCGTGATGCCCGACAGAAGTGATAACTTAAACTAATCTAATTTAAACTATTACTAACAAAATGAATTTATTATATTGAAATTGTTTAACATGATCCGTACGGTGACGGAGTAAGAATACAATTTACCACTCCCTATCTTGCCTGCGGATGTCGTAAAAGACAACTAAGGAATATATGCATATAACATCTATGCAAGAATGGGCAAACTCTAATTAAACCCTATTTCAACCTGTCTCACCAGCGTGGTATAATAGGTCAATTTTCCTCCTATTGTGGAGGAGGCTCTAGCCCAACAGTGAGACGTATATGAGCTGAAATGATGATGATGATGAACATGAAAGAGCTTAGGTTATTAAATGTTATAAATTTTAAAAATTAACCTTGGTGTAATTTGATGTAAGCATAAGTAAGTAAGAATAAAGATGATATTGTAAGGAAAGGTTAATTATTACTAAAATCTTTTATTGATTATAAAATATATTTTGTTCTTAGTTATAACTTGCAACCCACCCTCGCTTCGCTCCGGTTTCTGTCGCCTTATCCCCGTAGTTCCTGTGGGATAACCGGGATAAAATGTAGCCTACTTTACTCCCTGATATTATAGCTTTCCATTGGTGAAAGAATTTTTTAAATAGGTCCAGCCTTTTTGAAGATTACCCAGAACAAACAGACAGACTGACAGACAGACAAAAAAAATTTAAAGTGATTTTTTGGCATATATACAGTGCAAATAACCGTGTGAGCATGAAAAAGGTCTATTATTTTGACATTACAAACAGACACTCCAATTTTATTTATTGGTATAGATTCTTGAATATGAATATACCTTAGAATTTTGTGTGTGTACATTATTAGTATCATTATTAAATACTATAAAAGTATAGACTGACGCCGTAACGCATTACGTAACGCAGCTGTTTACACCCCCATAAGACGTTTCAAAACTTGCCGCGTGATAACCGAGTAAGAATACAGTTTACTACCCCTTCTCCTACCCCTGGGTGTCGTAAAAAACGACCCAAGGATATGATATGTTGATACACCTTACGTCAATACGTCGGACCAGCACGATATATTAAGTCAATTTTCCTTCCACTAGAGGAGGCCTGATCCTAATTATGACACTTTTATGGGCTGAGATGAGGATAATAAAGATGACGAATAAAAACTAGTATTTTTTCATTTTCACTCAAAAACAATGTTCATTAAGGCAAGGGATTAATGTGTGGTAGAATAATTGAAAAAAAAAATGGATGGATGAATTTATTTTTTTTATGACAAACGGTGGCAAACGAGCGAACAAGTGTAAGTGTGTAAGTGTTGCTGCCGCTCATGGACCTTTGCTAGGCCGCTACCTACCGTGAAGGAAGTGAAGGGAAGGTGAGCGTGTGCAATGAAATTCGATGAAACTAAAGGTATCACCAAAACTCACCACACGCAAACACCCTCAGAAAGTTGGGCTGCCGGCTCTCTCGCTCACCGAAAGAAGGGCAGTAGCAAATGGCTACTACTCAGACGTTGAATTTATGCGAGAGTATGGTACTATTCCACACGGACCGGCCCGCGGCTGTAAGCATCTGTCAACAATATGGCTCTACCACTAGTAAATAAAGGTAAATAATGTAAAAAAAATAAATAATGGATTATTACGCTATTTCAACTGTTACACAAAGGCGATGATAATTAACTTAATTTATTTTCGTAATTAAAATGCTCTTTATAATCGAATTCATTAATTCAAAGTTACTAATGATCAAAATTAATTGCGGGCCCCAACCGACTTGTATAATGTTCACTAATAAATATTAGAATTCGAAAAGTTACAACTACCTCTGGGCTCTGCCCTATATAGATAATATTGTAAAAAACACGCAACAGAACTTTCAGGAAGTATTTTAAGCAAGCGTAATTTAAAAGGAAAATGAATAGACTTAGATGTTTTTTCGTAAAAATATAAAATGTTGAAGAGAAATGAATATTTTGATAACCAACTTTTAACTCCTTTCTCAATTGCAATAATAGGCAATTAATTTAATAATTATTGATGTAAAATACCTATAGGCGGGGGATGAGTCTGATCGTTGACGTGGCGTTAACGCCACGCTTGTATATGTAAAATAAAAAAAGATATATGTATACATTTGTGTAACGAAACCCTAACCTGTTTTAGAATTTTGTACAACGCCATTTAGTGAGCTCAAAATAAATTATTACCTATTGTATACTAATGAAAACAAAAGAATGTTTATTGAATAAAAATTATCATTTTTTGAAAAATAAATAGTAATATTTTATTAATACTTTATGTCACATTAGTTCCTGTCGTAATCTGTTCTTTTATGCATATAATGTACAAAATAATGTCAATGTTTCACATCTGCCAGACGTCCTGAGCGACGACTCCCTTTTTTATATCAATTTTCCCTATAGTGAACCCCTCTTATGCCCGTGGGTGTAGTACAAGATGACTAAGGTATTAAATATGCATATAATATCTATGCAAGACAAGGAAAACTCGACACTAAACCTTATACTAATACGTCTGATCAGCGTGGTATTATAGGTCAATTTCCCTCTTATGCTAAAGCCCTAAGCCCAACAGTGGGACGTTTATGGGATAAGATGATGATGATGCTATAAAAATAAATCGTATCTTATCAGTGTGGTAACAGAGAAAAATATAATTCACCACTCCCTCCCTTGCTCGTGGCTGTCATAAATGTTGTATCTTTAGAGGATACACTGGTGCCAAATAAAAGTCCCAAATGTAAGATGGATGTTGCCAATAACGCGTCTTATGTTAAATTTTGCCGATTTTACCCCAACCTCCCAAATGCCACCGAAGTGAGGTGAATAATCTGGTATGAAATTAAATTTAATCGATTGTTGACTTGCAAAGTCAGACACAGTTTTGTGAGCTTCCCGAAGAAATGTTCCTACTTCCTTAGCACCAGCCACAAAATTACCTCCGTTGTCGCAAAATATTTCTACGGGTTTTCCACGACGCGCAACAAAACGCCTAAGTGTCATAATAAATAGATCCTTAGATAAACCGCTAACAGCTTCTAAGTGTAAACATTTATAGCGTAAATATTTAAAAAGACACAAATAAATTTTTATCAAGCGACTTCCACGATCCTTCCGATCTACTATACTAAAGGGACCAGCGAAGTCCAAGCCAACCGATAAAAAGGGATAGTCTGCATTTACGCGTTGCCGTGGTAGGTCATCCATTTTAGGCTGCATTGTTTTGCCTTGCAAACGTCTGCAGCGCAGGCAGTTATTGACTACTCGTCTAGCAAGATAACGACCATTGATTGGCCATATTATCTCTCTTACTGTCGCTAGTAACAGCTATGGACCAGCATGCAAGTTTTTAATATGCTCTCTTTCAAAATATAGTTTAGTTAACCTATGTGAAGCGTGAAGTAAGATTGGGTGCTTCTGATCATACGGTTGTGTAAGCCATCCTAGTACTACGCTAGAGTCGCACCAATGAATTATTCTGTTCGGCGGATGTCTGAGTGAATCTAAGACTGATTTAGTAAGCTTAGCAGCCAGAAAAGCCGCGCATAATTCTAAACGAGCTATGGTAGTTGGCTTAAGGGGGGCTACCTTTGATTTCGCACATAATAATCTAATTGTAACCTCATCATGGGCATTAATAGTCCTCATATAAATACATGCCCCAAGAGCCTGCATAGATGCTTCACTAAACGAATGTAACTCTACATGGATTGCAGATTCTCCCAAAACTAGTCTAGGTACTTCAAGTACTTCATGTCATCACAAAATTTAATCCATACATCTCTTTCTTCTTGAGGAACGGCTTCATCCCAACCTAGCTTTTACTGCCAAAGCCTTTGCAACAGAATTTTAGACTTCACAACTATTGGGCTCAAAATACCTAATGGATCAAATATTTTAAAGGCATTGGACATAATAACTCTCTTCGTTATACTGGAACCATCATATGAAAACCCCTTTACAGGAAAATGTAGTGTATCATTAGTAGGATCCCAACCTAGTCCTAGCGTACTAGAGAATTCACTGAATGTTAAACTATCTTGATTATTAATTAAGGTATTCTTAAAGATAGACGGGCAATTAGTTTTTAATTTTCTTAAGTTAAAACAACCTGAAGCTAACGCATTTGATACAGCCTTGTGTATTTACATTAATTGTCGCGGATCATTGGACCCCGTTATCAAATCGTCAACGTAGAAATCCCTTTGAATAATAGTTTTAATAAGTTTGTCATCTTGTTCGCTGCCTACCTGCGAAAGACAGCGTGTACTTAAGTAGCTAGCACTGGCCGTACCGTAAGTAACTGTATTTAACATTAATGTTTGAAGGGGCTCAGACTCATTGTCCCTCCACAAAATAAGTTGTAAAGGCCTACCATCTTTATCAACTAATACTTGACGGTACATTCTCTTAGGTTTCTGGCTCGAACAATAAATAACAAATATAATATATGTAGTTAATATTTATACAAGGGAAGGAAAACTTAAAATAATATTTTATACCAACTCAACTGTCAACAACAGTGGCACGTGTCGTATATTAGGTCAATTTCTGATCCGTTTTGAAAGAGACTTGAGGCAGTGGGACGTATAAGACTTGGAATGACGATGAATAATAAAATGAAGATAAACCATCATCGCAGCTCACATACGTCCCACTGTTGGGCACAGGTCTCT
This sequence comes from Lymantria dispar, assembly GCA_032191425.1. Lineage (NCBI taxonomy): Eukaryota > Metazoa > Arthropoda > Insecta > Lepidoptera > Erebidae > Lymantria > Lymantria dispar. The sequence goes on along the minus strand of CM063452.1, from coordinate 7,871,441 downwards.
TCCACAATGGCAGGGAATTTGACCTACTATACCATGCTGGTCAGACATGTTGGTGTAGGGTTTCACTACGAGTTTTCCTTCTCTTTCACAGATCTTATTTGCATGTTATATCCCTTAGTCGTCTTTTACGACATCCATGATCAAGATAGGGAGTGATCAATTGTATTCTTACGCCTTTTATCGTGGGCGTAATAAAAATCGGTTAAAGAATCAACAGGAAAATAAAAATAAAAATATTACTTAAAAAAATTAAAAACAAGTTTTTTAAATGCTCTAAAACGAAGGAAAAGTGATTTTCAATTGAATCGAGTCGTTTGAAAAGTCATTCAAACGAGTCCAAAAAAAGGGTTTTATTTTCAGTTTTCCTTCTCTTGCATAAGTTATATGCATATTATATCCCATAGTCCTCTTGTACGACATCCACGGGCAAGATAGGGAGTTGTGAATTCTATTCTTACTCCCTCACCACACGGAAAACGACGTTTGCTGGATATATATTTTCTTAATGTAGATCACCATTACTTCATTTAATATTGGAAAAATATGACGTCTAATCTTAATATTTAACAAATTGCTTCTTTGCTTATCTTTCTTCTTTATCCGTGTGGTGACGGAGTAAGAATACTATAACCACAACCTATCTTGGCGGTGGGTGGCGTAAAAGACGATTAAGGGATGTAATAGGAATGTAACATCTATGCGAGAGATACCTTATTCCAAAAAGTCTGAGCAGCGAAGAATAGTAGGTCAATTTCCCTCCCATTGTGGAGGAGACCCAAGCCCAACAGTGGGAGGTATATTGATTAGATGATAATGATGAAGTCATAATCTGCTTCGCAGTAGAAGGGAAACCGTAGTGGTATTACAGTATTTCGTTTTGAGTTTAGAAATACAGTTTTTCAGGTATTAAAAAAATTCCTCGTGACATATAATATTTGTACGGGTTCTATGGCTTTTATATTTGTATGTTCGTAATAACATTTTAAATTAAATTTTTTATTAAAACATTTTTGAGCTATAATAATTTCTTTAAAAATACAAAATATATAACTAAATAGATGATATTTTAACATATTTGTCATTTAATTTGTAACAGATATTTTGGCATTGTAGTTAATATAGTATAGTATTCTTGTCTTAAAATAATATTATTTTTTTGTAAAAAGGAAACCGCCTTCAATAATGTCGACAATGTGTATAAATTTTTAGATGTTTGTTGATTTTCCAAAAACTGCTTGTTCGATTTCGATAAAATTTTAATAGGACAATATGGGAACTCTTTTTAACCATAAAATAATCATCAAAATCGGTTCATAAATGACGAAATTATCCGCGAACAAACATAAAAAAGCATGTATACGGTCGAATTGGGAAACCTCCTCCTTTTTTGGAGTCGGTTAAAAGCATTCAAGAAAATAGCAAAAAATTGTCAACTTTAAGTTATATTTGTATTTTTTAATGATTTCCGACAAAAAAAAATGTCTCATGACTAAATAATGACCAAAATACCTACATCTCTATCTCTACTAAAATTCTACATAAAATTAGATCGACATTAAGTCTTTAAAAACTCCTTAAAAATTACCAGAATATAAAATATATTTTATTAGCACTCGTAATTCTTACAGGACCAATAATGACAGAATCCAATTTATGCAGTGACAAATGAAGGGAAAGATTACAAAAATATTTCTGTTAGACGCCGTCTTTTACAAGAAGAATTAATTTTTCGTGTTTCTTTTATTTGTATACATACAAAGAAAACTGCGCGTTGCACAGAATATTTAAAAATAGACATTCTTAGACCTTGTAAATAAAACTAGGTTACGGATTCTATCGCGTTCGTATTTGATTTTTGATTGCCCGACGTTTGGAACACTTAAGAGCTTGTTCCTACTTGTTGGGTATCGGATCCGTATATTAATCGGATGTCGGCGCCTTTGTTCACACGCACGATTAATAATCGGTTGTCGGCCACGCTCGAAGCTAGTGCCAACTTTAAGCACTCTATGTGACTTGTACACTCTTTCCGCCAAGCCGATATTTTCAGTTCCTTACCGATGCCTGTGGCGGAACCTTCTGCCAGTCTCATTTGCTAATCGTGCAACACAGACGTAGTTACCTTCGCAACGGAGTATGATATGATAGACTTTTTAGAAGAAAATTATATTTTAAAAAGTGAGTTATTTAATACAAAGAGTGGCCCAGTGTTTATAATAGCGGAACATGAGAAGTTTGGGTCGGATTAACTGAGAACCCCGCGTGCGCCGCAGCGATGCTCGCCGCGTGCTCCGCTACACGCTTAAGAATACGACGCGGGCGCAGCAGCGGGCATCGCCACTCTTCCCGCCTCGCGTCTCTATAAACAACATCGCATATTGCTATAAGTTTGTGTGAACGCGTGCGATGATACATGCCGCTTCACGCGCCGCCGCTACGTAAACAATAAAAACGTCCGACGCGCCGCGAGACGCCACGCCACACGCGACGCGCGACGCCCCGCGTCTCCGTAAATGAGGCCTTAATGATAGGCGAACGAGATCCGACACGATTTTTTTTCCGGGTGTAGAGGGCTGGCAAAACACCCGACATTTCTTGTCGGAGCCGACACAAAATCGGTTTCCGATAAGTGTGAATAGCTTCATATAAAATGCTCTGCCACTATAACCTCCGATTAATATACGGATTCGACACCCGACTAGTGGGAACGAGCTGTAACGGCGATCATGGTCACGGGCGGACTAAGATATCTGACGTCCAACAAGTCATCGTTATTGCAGATAATTATAATTATTTACCCTCTATAGAAATTAGTTATTAAATTTTGACCCACCTGGCAATAAATTTGTATCAAAATGTGCGTCAAAATGTAATAATAAATTTATAATGTGTATGTAATACTCGCGTAAACATCAGAAGTTTTTAAACCTTTTTGGAATATAATCACTTCAATTCACCACCTTTATTTTGCCCATGAGTATCGTAAAGGACGACTAGGGTGTTCTCAACATTCAGTCTATTGCGATCCTAAGCTAAATGCAGATCTCCATTATGTTTCGCCACATAGTGCGGTCCTGTGCCATTTGCATCCAACGACGCCCGGCAACTTTCTTCAGATCGTCGGTCCAAATAGTGGGTGGCGTCTTACACTGCTTCATCCGATACGTAGTCGCCACCTTTCTTCGCCTGTAGTTGTCGGTTTTTCGAGCGATGTGGCTTGCTAATTGTCACTTCAGCGTGCTTATTTTTTGCGCTATGTTGATTACATCCATTCTTCTAAGGATTCCCGTATTTTGGATTCTATCTTGCAGAGAAATATCAAGCATAATCCGCTCCATAGTACGCTAATCAACTTTGAGCTTGGTTATGAGGCGTACATTTAGGGACCACGTTCGACGACCAAGACCACCGTCACCACCACGGAATTATTTATTATTCCGTCACCACACCTACAAACAGATTAACATCGTAATGAATTTTATTTTCTAAAACGAAGAGTCCCTGCAAATTTATATCTGCCTTTGAACATAGGGCCTTTCACAAAAGTGTATAATGCCATAGTTGCCTTGTTAGGCAAGTGGGTTGGCACAGTTAATGTTATTATTATCCTGGAGACTAATCAAATAATATTTATCTATACCAATAAATAAAATTGGAGTGTCTGTTTGTAATGTCAAAATAATAGGCTTTTTTCATGCTCACACGGTTATTTGCACGACACCTATGCCTAAAATAGCAATTAAAAAATTTTTGTCTGTCTGTCTGTCTGTCTGTTTGTTCCGGGTAATCTTCAAAACGGCTGGACCGATTTCAAAAATTCTTTCACCAATGGAAAGCTATAATATCAGGGCGTAAACTAGGCTATATTTTATCCTGGTATTCTCACGGGAACGGGAACTACGCGGGTAAAACGACTATAACCTATAACCGAAGCGAAGCGAGGGCGGATTGCTAGTTTTAAATAAAACTACAGATTTCATCGCGATTGTATTTGATTTTTGATTACCCGACGTTTCGACACTTTAAAGCATTCATGGTTACTGGAGGGCATAAAATCAGTAAAGTAGCTTTATTTACAATGTGTAAAACATAAGAAATCATTAAATACTCGACATCACATGGATCTAAAAAGACTAATGCTTGAGAACATTTATACTTTGTGGTCTCCAGCTGTCATCATATTTAGTCCACGTATGAAACATTTCATATACCAAACTTCGTAAGAGTCAAACTTCGGTTTTTTTGTACAATATTGTTGATTTTTGCTTTTGGTTTTTTTTTTATTGCAAGCAGTGGCAAACTAGCAAACAGTACACCTGATGGTAAATGTTGCTGCCGCTCATGGACCTTTACAAGGCCGCTGCCTACCGCGAAGAAAGTGAAGGGAGTGTGAATTTTTTTTTTTTTTTTTTATTGCAAACGGTGGCAAACGAGCAAACAGTACACCTGATGGTAAGTGTTGCTGCCGCTCATGGACCTTTACAAGGCCGTTGCCTACCGCGAAGAAAGCGAAGGGAGTGTGAATGCGTGCATTGAGGCTCGGTGATACTAAAGGCACCATCAAAACCCTCCACACGCAAACACCCTCAGAAAGTTGGGCTGCCGGCTCTCTCGCTTAACGAACGAAGCGCAGTAACAAATTGCTACTACTCAGACGTCGATTTTCTGCGAGAGCGTGGTACTGCCCCGGACGGACCGGCCCGCCCTTATAATAGTGGCAATATGTGGTAGGATTAGTCCTTAACTAAAAAAAAATAGCTAATTATTTAGCAGAAATAAACATTCTCATTCATAGTAGTGGTTTTAAATTTAATCTTAAACGATTTAATTAACTAAATGCACATGCATTTAGTTGAATCGATGATATTTGTTTGCTCGAGTATAAAAATATTACTCGGTCGATCTGTTTATCGTACGGTTTAAATAAGCCGTAAATATCGTTCAAATTATTTAATTCAAATATTATGGATAAAATTAACCTGATATATATGACCCACCATTTGGCAAGATCTTTATTACTATAGATTGCCAATTAAACTATAAACGTGACAAGTATCGAAGTATCCCGGGACGCCAGCCAGCCAAGAAGAGGCGTTTGCAAGATTAGGCCGTCGAGCGTAATTAAGTTATTGTGTGATTTATTCTAAAGACGCCGGCGAGACCAAGCGCAAGGCAATTTGTAAGGCGACACCCTTATTATCTTTTGACAGGCTATGACCAAAGCTTGCCCAAAATGATCGAGAAATAAAGGCGTCGAAAGGGATTGCAACCGAAAAAGACATTAATACTAGATATAAAAACCATGTGGCAACGTATTTTAGCTCCTGTCATGGATGGTAACCACGTCTTTGCTAAGCGTATGCCCCGTAATAGGCATAGGTATTGGACGAGAAATAAAAAGTATTTAATCTCAAAGTAAACTGCGACAGGAATGAATAAAAGCTTTAAAAGGTAACCTCTTGAAAAACTAAACAGAACTAATGAAAGCGAAGCCAATAAGCCAAAACTTGGTGGATTTATAAATAGGCAATCCAGGAACTCATGTCTTACCTTCAAGTGCCATCTTCAGAGTACCTATATCAGACGTAACTAAATAAATAAACTAAATGAGAGAAGGATAACTCGAAATGAAATCTCTCTGACTAGCATGGTATAGTAGGTCAAATCCCCTCCCATTGTAGAGGAGGCCAGAGCCTAACAGTGGGACATATATGGGCGATGATGATGATGAACTAAATAAAAAAATGTGGATGACTTTGAAATATTTAAACAGATATTCATAAATTCTAGGTAAGACCCATCTTGACTACGCCAGCTGTTAAACAAAATTCAAACAAAAATCATTCGTTTAGGAGCAACGATGCTATAGACAGACACATAGATACGACAAACTTATAACACTTTTTTACATTAGGGGTTAAAAACATTTTATACCTAAATACAAAATGCGTCAAAACTTTGTTAACACGTAATTACCTTCATTTAAATAAATTGTACAGAGAAGCTAATTCCCTATATAAACAAACCTCACTAATATTGTTTTCGTTAAATAATCTGACCTATATCTGAATACCGTAACTGCGTGCGTAAACCTATGTTATTTCGACATTTCACGAGTTTTCTAAATCCTAACTAATATTATAAATTCAAATGTGAGTTTGTTTATTTGTTACGCTGTCAGGCCTAAAATATGAAAGCCGATTTTTAAAATTCTTTCACCAAGGCAAAGCTTCGTTATTGGCGAGTAGCATAGACTATATTTTGACCCTGTGAAACCACGGTAATTTGAACAAATTAAAAATTCTTTATCAGCGAGTAACGTAGGCTATATATTGCATTCTCGTGGAAACAGGATCTAGGCTGTTAAAATCGCAGAAATTTAGTAGTAAAACATAAAATATCAGTAACATATTGGCATTTACCATCTTTCATATAGAGAATGAATTTTATCCATTTATCAACCCCTGAACGTCAATTGCTTATATGCTCCCAAAGAAGCAGAACGACACGATTGCCATGCAGTTGCTTAGCGATCGAAGTTGGTGTTATTTGTGCTGATATCTACTCTCCAACGGGGAATCTTTCAGCCAGTTTATACAAGTCCTAATTGAAAATCTGTAAAAATGTTTAAATGTTTATTTCTCAATCATAGGTAAACCATTGAACAGATTTCGATGTAAATTGGCAGATATTATATCTGCCAATTTACATCGAAATCATGCATGAAACATTTCATGAATTAGCACATAGGTCGTTATCCCGGTAATGTCTTCCTTTGGGATGAAAGTTCAGTTTTGAAAATAAAGTGTGAAACTCTAAAGAGTTTTCTGACACAGAACGTTCCTCAATGAGCAATATATTTTTTATTACGAATGGAAACTTCTGTACCTTAACTGTTAAAATGGATTTACAATATATTTGTATTCAAATACCATCTACAGTATTCCTTTTTAAGTTAACAAATGAGTTTCACCTTTGTTTCAAAGTATGTACTGATTTTATAAATAATTTCTACAGTATCGCTAAACAACTTGAACCCTCATTCGTTACTAGAACAAATGCTAACAACAAAGATTCAGAACATGAATAAGGCATAACTAAATTTAAGCCCGTCCAAATGCAAATATTTGCGTCAAACGTTTCAAGCAGCAAAAGTTTCAAAAGCGTGCGGGCAACGATAAATCACAACAATGTTGTAAAAATTTCACCTTTTCACCCACTTCGACATTTAACTACGAAAACAGGTCGACAAAAGTTTTACCGTTTAAAATTGGCACTGCCTTGTGGGAGTCACTTGGCCCTTAAAGATTTTAGTTATATTTTGGCTTAATACTTTGTTTAGTATTTTCTATTTCAGTTTCAAATAAGTTTTCCACAATGAGACCCACTTTAACACATTGTTCAGACGTGTTGAGTTTTATTTCGGATTGTTTTTCTATTGCAAAGAATTTGTCTGCTTTAGGCGTCTTTTATGAAACCCAGGGGCACGAACAGGGCTAATGTATCGTATTCTTAGTCCACCACCACAAGAAAAATATATCATCAGATACAACCCTATTAGACATTATATCTCTCGCCTCCTGTCTCATATCCGTATTCTGTTTCAGGCAGTCCTTCCATCTTTTCTTGACTCTTACCTCGCCCGTATAGCCTTCAATATTCATACTTAATACTTTCTTCACAATATTACTGTTATTCTGTCTCATCACATGTCCATACGGTATCAAGCATTCACACCATTTTTGGCGTAGCTATATATATATATATATATATATGTCGTGGAGCGTGATATTTGAAGAAAGAAGATAATGGGATGTCAAGCAAATTAGTTTGTTATTATTTTCGTTATCCGTTTAGTTTATTCATTACTAGCAATCCGCCCTAGCTTCGCTTCGGTTATAGGTTATAGTCGTTTTACCCGCGTAGTTCCCGTTCCCGTGGGAATACCGGGATAAAATATAGCCTAGTTTACGCCCTGATATTATAGTTTTCCATTGGTGAAAGAATTTTTGAAATCGGTTCAGCCGTTTTGAAGATTACCCGGAACAAACAGACAGACAGACAGACAGATAGACAGACAGACAGACAGACAAAAATTTTTTAATTGCTATTTTAGGCATAGGTGTCGTGCAAATAACCGTGTGAGCATGAAAAAAGCCTATTATTTTGACATTACAAACAGACACTCCAATTTTATTTATTGGTATAGAAGATGAATTCTGATTGAGTGTGTTTGGTTGTGACACGATTGAGGGTAGTTTACAAATAATCACTGACAGTTAGTTAACTTGAAAGATATTTTGAATCTAAATCATTCTCGAATTTCCTTGAACATGCACAAAAAATTCATCAATATTGGTCCAGCCGTTTAGGAGGAGTTCAGTGATATACACACGTACACAAGAAATTTATATATAAAGATAATAGATATTTAAAATTTATAAAATGTAATATGATTATAATTATTGCAAATTGCTAGTTTACGTTGTTGATATTTTATATCTCCAGAGAATAATAGGCCGGCTCATCTGAAGTAGTATCACACTCTGGAAAAAAATAATCATTTGAGCGGTAACAATTTGCTACTAGGTCCGGTAATATTTTTTCTGTGAGGTTTGCCACTCAGGAGCGTATTGCTAACTTACGCTTAATAAAACAGTATGATAATTTATGATATTTGTCCGCAGTGCCACCTGACATCATTAGTGACGAAACATCAGGGGATGTATCAGTTCAAGAACTGGAGAATGCAACTTTAACCTGTAAAGCAACAGGTCACCCGGAGCCTAAGATCACTTGGAGGAGAGAAGACCATGAACCTGTATTGCTAAAGAAACCACAATCGAGAGAGTTTGACAAAGGTAAAATTATTTTGACCTGCTTGTGTGAAATCTTGTGTGAAAATGTAAATATGTTCTATGTACATGTTTGAAGATTGGATTCAATTAAATAGCAATACTTGGACATTTGGACAAATAATGTAAAATGCTTTATTAAGTTAGTACGCACATATAATAAACAATTTTTCGTTCACTGACTTCGGAGACCTTTCCTTCAAATAATGAGAAAGTAAAGTCCCAAGTACAAGCTCTACAGAAAGTCTAGTAAGTAGTACAAGTACTAAGTACTCGTTGAATGAAAAAAACAAAAATCTTTTATTATTATACTGCGTTATACATTAATTTTTTTTTAATCTTTTGTTGGATATTGTCTGTTTAAATTCTTTTTCACGTCTGTAAGTATGGCATTCGTTCATCTTTAGAAGCTGCATTAAAAATGTTTTTTTTTTAATTCCTCATATTAGCCATGTTATTTTTCATCTCTCGGATTTTTTCAACATCGTTCGCAAACAGTATGTTCAATATACTTATATCTTAATATATATAAATTACGTGTCACGTTGTTTGTCCGCGATGGACTCCTAAACTATAACCGATTTTAATCAAATTTGCACACCGTGTGCAGCTTGATCCAACTTGAAAGATAGGAGAGCTTACATCTTAATTTATAGTTGCAATATTGTTTTATTGCAAATTATTTGTCTATTATTTGACATTCACAATTATCTATTAACTTCAAACGATTTTAAGAGATGGCGATATCTGTTGACTGGATTGAGTAATTAATTAATAGATGGCGCTGCTATGTCAAACCTACAAACGTGTCATATACGATTTTAACTTGCTTTTTTACATAGATGCCATTTATAAAAAAATATGACAACCTCCTGAACAGATGTTCTCCTACAGTTTCACTTAAATAGTTTAATAAAATGTAATATAACAAAAATATTAGCCACAGCAACGCGTGGCCGGGTCTGCTAGTCTTAATATATATAAATTACGTGTCACGTTGTTTGTCCGCGATGGATTCCTATACTAGGTAACCGATTTTAATTAAATTTGCACACCGTGTGCAGTTTGATCCAACTTGAAAGACAGGATGGCTTACATCTTAATTTATAGTTACCATATTATTTTATTGCAAATTATTTGTCTATTATTTGACATTAACAATTATCTGTTAACTCCAAACGATTTTAACAGATGGCGATATCTGACTGGATTGAGTAATTAATTAATAGGTGGCGTTGCTATGTCAAACCCACAAACGTGGCATATACGATTTTAACTTGCTTTTTTACATAGATGCCATTTGTAAAAAAATATGACGACCTCCATGACAGATGTTCTCCTACAGTTCAACTTAAATAGTTTAATAAAATATAATATAACAAAATCTTAATATATATAAATTACGTGTCACGTTGTTTGTCCGCGATGGATTCCTATACTACGTAACCGATTTCAATTAAATTTGCACACCATGTACAGTTTGATCCAACTTGAAAGATAGGATAGGATGGCTTACATCTTAATTTATAGTTGCCATATTATTTTATTGCAAATTATTTGTCTATTATTTGACATTCATAATTATCTGTTAACTCCAAACGATTTTAACAGATGGCGATATCTGACTGGATTGAGTAATTAATTAATAGATGGCGTTGCTATGTCAAACCCACAAACGTGTCATATACGATTTTAACTTGCTTTTTTACATAGATGCCATTTGTAAAAAATTATGACGACCTCCATGACAGATGTTCTCCTACAGTTCAACTTAAATAGTTTATTAAAATGTAATATAACAAAAACATTAGCCACAGCAACGCGTGGCCGGGTCTGCTAGTTGCATATATAAATCAATTACGTTCTAAAATCAATTTAAAATATTTGACAAGAACTCTCTATGTTGCAACTGGTGCCTACTAGCGGAGTCTGGCAATATGAGTCAGTAGATTAGGATGGACTACGCGAGTTCTACCCAAGGAATGTCTTATCAAAACTAATATAAGGGTATGAAATTATTCACTCCCAATACCAAAACATCCGTCGATGGTCGCAGCCGCCTTTATTCTAATAAAACCTGTTGGACGACTACACGCCAAAAGCAAGTCGCATATTGGGTCTAACCTAACCCTATGCCGGGTTAAAAAATGTTAGGATCCGAACGCCAAAGAGATGAAACGAAACTTTAATGCCGCTTCCAGGTCTAGGTGGAATCGGCGAGCGATGGGGGGCTATTCCGCTGGGAGTCGTTCAACCTGGTCGCTAGCCAAAGCTACCCAAGATAACTTATGTTAGCCTGATCTCCCATTAAAACAGAAATACAATATCAGTCTAGCGTAACCTAGGAAATCCTCAAATAAATCTCTTATGCCAACCCGTTTCACGAGAGTTATTCCAGTTCCCTCATATAAGTCTTGGTATTTGAGTTAATGATGATAAATTACAGCCATGAATCAAGTCAACTATTGCTTCAGTAGGTAAAAAAAAAATGCTTGATATAACGTACGTAAATATTATTTTCATAAGAACGTATATTTATTACCACATATTTGATAGCAATAATATGCAGAGGCTGGGGGTGACCGGACCGGGGATTTAGTCCGGCTAGCCCCGTGACGGCAATCGGCATCCCGAGAAGGGGACGTCGATAGGAGAGGGTACTCCCTCGGGGTATTCCATCCGACCAATCACTGAAGTCAAGGAACTCTGCACCCTTGATCAGCCCAACGACGAAGGCGACGTGCTACAGGGTGGGTTACGGGGCCGCGCGCCGCCCCTCTGTCGCCCCGGACGGAGCCGGTCGGCGGATGCGCTAACCGTGGCCCATACCAAAATAAAAATAAAAAATGAAAAAAGCGATAATACATAGGATTCTTCCCCTTTTCAATTCGTTGAAAAAAGGTTGAATTTTCGACAAAATTATTCTTTAAACTTACCTTAAAAATTTCCTTAAACTTACCTTAAAAAACTGAAAAAAAGAAATTTAAAAATTTATTCATTAAGATCATCATTAGAGCTCAAATACGTCCCATTGTTGAGCTCTAGAATCCTTTGCAATAGGAGCAAAATTGACTTACTACACCACGCTGATTAGACGTGTTGGTAGGGTTTTGTTTCAAGTTTTCCTTCTCTCTGATAGATGTTATATGAATATTATAATCCCTTAGTCGTGTTTTTCGACACTCATATGGAAGATAGGGGGTGCGGAATTGTATTCTTCTCCATACTACTACTATCGAATAGCCCTCCATAAAATCACATGAAAAAAAATGTAAATCAAAGTTATCTATACTTATACCTGAACGAAGGTTTTTAAACTAAACGAATTCTCGTTGATCGAATGCTGAGATTGGCCGTCCTACGTCGTGACATCTGCCGAGAAACTTTTTGCTTCGTTTACACGTGATCGACAGCTTGCATGTCTACAAAATGGGCCTAAAACTGTCGAAATTGTGTTCAGTGATACGAAAAGAATTTGTTTGGTTTTATTAGTGGTTTTGCGAGCTGTCTGGGGAAATGCTAGCCTCGATTTTAAATTTTAACATGTGAACGTAGAAACGGATATATGGATATTGTTCATTTAAATATTGCAAATTTTTCTAACGTTATAAGGAGGATAGAATATATTGTACAATTATTAATTCATACTATGCGGTGTCAGCCATGAATACTTTTGCAATATATTTGTGATAGAATAAGTTGTAATTATAACAAGAGGATGATTATCATGACTACTCACATATATCTTTTGTTTTGATGGAAAAATCCGTGTGATGGTGGAGTAGGCTGCAATTCACAACGTATCTTAGCCGTTTATATTATGAAGGATACCTTAAGGATATACTATCCCAACGAGGAAGGCGACGTGCTATAGAGGTGGGTTACGGGGCCGCACGCCGCCCCTCTGTCGCCCCGGACGGAGCCGAGCGACGGGTGCGCTGACCGTAGCCCACCCCAAAAGAAAGGGATATAATATGCATATAATATCTATTTGAGAGAAGATAAACTCGACATAAAACCCAACTCATCCGATCAGCGTAGTTGTAACAAAGCAAGTTCTATCCAATTTTGCAGAAAGAATCTAGTGGTAGGAGGTGTATCAGCTGATGATAAAATTATCTGTGAAAATCTGTTAAAATTCCGTGTGAAAAACTACACTGTGTAAGAAAACAATAAACTACCTCTTACCTAGTCAATGAGTGTCGTAAAAGGCAGCTAAGAGATATAATATGCATATAACATCTAAGCAAAGAGAAGGAAAACTCGAAATAAAACGCTATACCAATATGTCTCCTTCTGTGAGGCCGTAATCTCACGGAAGGAGGCAGCGGATCGTGTGCGAGTAGAGCTCCTATTCGGCGACACGTTCCGCCGCCGGCGACTGGCGCAGCGCAGGCGCGAGTATCTGTGCCTAATGCCGCCCTAGCCGACGCCGCGGGTGATCGGACCGGGGAATTGTCCGTCACCCGCAGAGAGGCTGACCGCGCGATGGCGACCGATGTCCCAGTACGTCGAGAGGTGAGGTTACCCGAAAGGGTATTCCGTCGGGCCGACCACGGATGACAAGTCACATCTGCTCCGGTGGTCGGCCCAACAACGAGGTGACGTGGGTACGGGTGGGTTATGGGCCCGCGCGCCGTCCTTTCATCGCCCCGGACGGACAGGACCGCGCGTGCGCTTACCATAGCCCACCCAAAAAAAAAAAAAATACCAATATGTCTGACGAGTGTGGCATAGTGTATCATTTTCTTTTAAAGTTTGGAGAAGGTTCAGAGTCCAGCAGTGGGAAGTCTATGAGCTGAAATGATAATGATTAAATTTTGTAGTAAGTAAAACTTTATCCATACATCTATCAGCCCGTAGACGTCCAGTGTTGGATATAGGCCTCCCTACGAGAATGACACTCGAAAAGAGCTTATGCCGCTTATTCTATATAACTTTCAAGAATCAATCAATCCATCTAGTAGGGGGTCGTCCTATGCAGCCACGTTCCGTTCGTGGCCACCACTTGAGAATTTATCTTCCGCTAAGGTTATTGGTTGGCCTGCTCATTGTAATTTCCCTGTGCTAATTCTGCGAGCTATATCAGTTCTGCCTATTCTTCTTCGGATTTCAGTATACTGGCTTCTATCAGATAAAGAAATAACGAACATAGCTCTTTCCATAACACGTTAAGCGACGCACTAAAAAGAACAAAAAAAAAACATCATCACCGCTCATATACGTCCCACTGCTGGGCTCGAGCTTCTCTACAATAGGAGAGAAATTGATCAATTGTGCCACACAGGTCAGGCGGGTTATTATAAGTATATTATAAGTATAGGGTTTTATTATAAGTTTTTATTCACATACATAGATATTATTATCTCTTACTCGTCCTTTACGACACCCACGGGCAAGGTAAGGGATGATGAATTGTATTCTTACACCATCATCACACTGTCTTTCATCAATATTTATTTTGAAATTAATCATCATCATCATAAGTATTGAATTGTATTCTTACTCTGTCACTACACGGGGTAAAAAATTATAACAGCAAAATATCAGCACAAAACCTTTGTTATTCATATGTTAAAGTTTAATATTAAGATTATGCATTTAGTACCGTGCACAGGTGTTCTACGAAATTGGGAGCAGAAGCAAATGGCCTTTATTTCCCGCCTTGTTGACTATCTAAAATACTAGACGAGCTAAAATAATCCATTTTACCTTATTTAAATGGAATTCTAAATTTTCCAAGAATATCTTTAGACTGTAGAAGTTTAGATATCAAAGGGTTTTATTTTAGTGATAAAATCTTTTCGGTTTTAATACAGTAAATAGTTAATTATCCTTTTCGCTTTTGGGTTTTTACATTTCTTAGAAATTTTATTAACTGAAAATAATTCATTGTTTTTAGGATCGTAAGCTTTATAAAATATAAAAAGAGAGCCTTTATTTAATTCAAAATAATAAGAATTAGAAAATTAAGGTCCTTTTTTTTTTTGTGGGTGGGCTGCGGTCGGCGCGCCTCCGCACCACTCCGTCCAGGGCGACAGAGGGGCTTAAGCACGCAACTCCCGCAACCCACCTGAAAACCACGTCGCCTTCGTCGTTGGGCCGACCACCGGAGCAGAGTTAACTTGTCGTCAGTGGTCGGTCCGACGGAATACCCCCTACTTGGGGTACCCTCCCATCGACCGACGTCCCCCCCTGGGGGAGGACGTCGGTCTTTCCTCACGCGGTCAGCCTCTCGGCGGGTGACCGACTAATCCCCGGTCACCTCACCCGCGGCCTCGGCTAGGGCGGCATGAGGCGCAGGTAGTTGCGCCTGCGCCGCCCCAGTCGCCGGCGGCGGATCTCCTCATCGAGGCTGCGATCCGCCGCCTTCTTCTGCGAGATCACTGTCTCGCAGAAGGCTGCGACCCCGTCCCAATTCCCGACGCTGTCGACCATCGAGATGGAGCGAGCCTGCGGAAATGCTCCCGGAACCACCATTGCACGTCGAGCACCAGGCCCAAGTACCTCATATGGGCCCGGATGCTGATGTCAACCGAGTGGACGGTGATCGAGACGCCGATGGGAGGGCTCATACGGCGCCCATGGAACAAGAGGGCCTCCGTCTTGTCCAGGGCGACCCTCAACCCCAGCGCCTCGATCTGCCTGACGACCTCTTCGGTGCCATAGGTCGCCAGGCTTACCGCGGGCTGTGACGAGCGTATCGTCGGCGTAACAAATCACGCCCAGCCCGGGCGCGAGGCTCCCTCGCAACGCCCAGTCGTAGCCGATGTTCCACAGGGTGGGTCCGAGGACCGACCCCTGTGGGACACCGCACGTCATGGGCGTTCGCACAACGTCCCCTGCTCGGTTGGTGCAGAGGACGCTGCGCCCCACCAAATAGTCTGCCACTAGCCGCTTCAGGTAAGCTGGCACTCCGTGATACCGAAGCGCCTCCCTGATGCAGCAGAATGGCAGACTATGGAATGCGTTGGCGATGTCTAGGGACACCGCCAACAGCATTCCCCCACCGGAGAAAATTTAGGTCTGGAATAATAATTATTCAAATTATATTTATATTCAAATACCTATAAGATTGTGATTATTATAGATTTTCTGAATCATTCTCGAGATTTCACAATTTAGACCTTAATACTGATTTTAAATTCGTGTTCAGTGGATAAAATTACATACATTAGAAAATGACAGTTTGACACCCAACATACACCAGTTTTTTTGTGGCCCTGTATAATCTCGCGATTGCTATGATCCGGCAAGAAACTTGGCGAGCAGGTCCTATTCTTAAAATTATTGTTTTTATATAAAATTGTATACCTTTTTTTTTCAGTTCCACATATCGTCAGACAATGTTAAGATTTAAAATAGGATGTTTAGGAGTCATTCTCTTGCCATTTTAGGATCTCTCCACAATCACAATACTAAGTATACCCACTTCATCAACAAGGCGTTCAAATTATTATAAATACCTTGATTCATCATCTTGCTCTTATCCCAATTACTTGGGGTCGACGCAATATGTCATCTGTTTTGACATATTGCAAAAAGTTTCGGCAATGACTTTTATGACCGGCCGCCTGCCTGACGTCAACCCTCCTTGGGAATGTAATTGTTGAGCCAAATGGTACCAGATGGAGTTGGTCTGGGTCAATCTAGGGCTCTTAGTCGTCTTTTACGACACCAACGAGCAAAGCAAGGGTTGGTAGTATTCGAAGCCGCTACCACACAGCACTTATATACACTTATAAATACCTTTATTATACATTAATAATTTTGTTTATAGGTATATGAATTTAGTAGGTAAAATATCCTTTCATTTGTATTAAAATTTATAACTACCAAACTGTATATTATATAACATCAAATACATGTGACAAAATTAATATTTAATAGTTACCTTATACCTATGCTCAGTTTACTGTACATAGTTCAATTGATCTTCTAATTAGAAGATAGTACTAGTATTGAAGTGCCATAATATATATGTATATATAGGTGATGTATTGGCATGTTGAAATGCCATGGATAGGTCATCACTCGACAAATCAACAACCACTGGGAAGGAAAATTCGAGTGGCGACGACGTATTGGACGTCGGATGCAGCATGCAACCAGATGGACCAACGATTTGGCGAAAGCTGGGAGTAGTTGGATACGGTTGGCACAGTACCGCACTTAAACCAGACCATGAGGAAAGAGTACCTCTAGTAGCAAACATTGAAACACTGAATAACGATGAGAATTAAAGCGTTTTTATCCTTTTAGTTATTTGCTTACTTTTTTCTAATATAGGTAATGATAATTCTATCATTATTTTCATATTCTTCACCTTTTTGTGACAGCCCAAGATGAATTGTATTGGGCCGTCACTCAGTCCGTTCTTATTTCTGTACCTGTAAATACAGGAGTCGATAAAGGGCTAAAACTTCTTTGTAACTATTAGAAGACTTTAACCATAGGCTTGTTTCTATCCGCATAGCAAGCTATGCTAACAAGTAAATATCTTTGAAATAAATTTGTTATAAAGTCAATTTTTATAAATTTTAAATACATTTAAAATGTATTTTCATATCATACAAGACTAATATTCATATTAAAATACATCGGGACCTTTGTCTCTTTGTTTTCTTTCCGTGTGGTTACGGAATAACAATGAAATTTACTACTTCCTTTCACTACTTAATAGGCGAGGGTAATAAACTGTTAGAACTAAAAAAAAAACAAGACAAATTAAAAGAGTTACGTTTAAAAAATATGACGTTAATTAAATTATGTGGAACAGCAATTTGCTTGATTTAGTTGTAAATAACTAAGATAACTAGCACGATAACTAGCATCGTGTGAACAAGGCATTAGGAGCGTTTACTAAAATTATAATAATTACAGTTAATACGACAGGTCGTAGTTTATTAGTTATAATTAATTGAAACTAGAACTGTAGGCACTAACGTTTGTGTTTGATGTGTAGCTGTGTATTTCGGTAAATTATGTGTTTCGCTCACGCTATTCAGCTACGCTTGTGTATACCATTTCCTTAACTATAAAAGCTACGCATAATTAGGTATCGAAATAAATAAACTTCATACATTTAAATTTAATATTATAGTAATAAAGTTAATTTATGTGTTTATTGTATATAAACATTAGAAATCATTAATTTATGTGTTTATTTTCAACTTAGAAAACTTTATTTAGATTGTGATAGACGGTGGGAGATTAAAAATAAAATGCAGTTTTCATTATGAACTAAGAATAGTTAATTTGAAGTATAACCGGCGGTGACGCGGTTGAAAATACAATTTGCTATTCCTATTTACTTTTAAAATCAAGCTAAATGTGCACTAAGGAAACGAGTAAACCTATTTCGCTATTAAATACATAACATAGCGATCACTAATCCGTCTGTTAAGAGATTATGTTATTGCGACAATTTGTTATCTGTCAACTTTTTATCGTTGACAGTTACTAACAAATAAATGTCAATGTCAAGTATTTTTTTTGTCAAACATTTTCGTGTGGTAACGGAGTAAGAATACAATTCACCACCCCATATCTGGCCCATGGGTGCCGTAAATAACGACTTAAAGATATAATATGCATATAATACTTATGTAAGAGAAGGAAAACTCGAAATAAAACTCTATACCAACATATATAGTAGGCCAATTTCTCTCCCATTGTGGAGGAGGCTCGAACCCAATAATGAGAAGTATATGAGCTGCAATGGTAACGACGATGAAATAAATGACAAATAGAATCATAACTTCTTTTTTTATTACCGATGGTGGCAAACGAGCTAGCAGCAAGTAGCACACTTGCTGGTAGGTGATATTGCTGCATGCGAACCTTTGCAATACCAGAAGCACAGCTATGTTCAGACAAGTGCTCTTCTTAAACCTGATTTAAAGAAGGACATGTTATACTGCTCGAGAAACACAGCAGCAGTTAGTTTATTCTAGATCCTGCACGTACACGGAGAATTGATCGCTAGAAATGTACAGTTGAAGATTATAACGTTTCTAGGTGAAATGGATGTACCTTGCTGGGGTGTCGAGTGATATGTTGGTAAAACAATGACAGTAGTACCAAGCCAAACATTTCCTCAGAGTCCAATCTCAAAGAGAGACCCAAAATTTTCATAATTTCTCATATGATCTTCATAATTTGTCATATGATATTTTTCTACTACCTTGTAAAAACGAGAACCTAAAGTGCCAGACATTTCTTATTTTAATAGTGGTAGGTTCTTACGGTTGACAGTCTATCTACAGCTGCAGGTCGATCTGTCCGGGGTCGTACCACACTTTCGAAGTCTGAGTAATAGCAATTTGTTACTGCGCTCCATTCAGTGAGTCAGAGAGCCGGTAGGCCTGCTTTTAGTATCACCGAACCTCATTGCACGCATCCATGATCCTTTCACTTTCTTTACGGTAGGCAGCGGCCTAGCAAAGGTCCGCGGGCGGCAGCATTACTTACCATCAGGTGTACTGTTCACTCGTTGCAACCGTCTGCAATAAGAAAGAATCTTATAAACTTAAACGGCATTGTTGGAAGCTGAAGAATTAAGGCAGACGTTCCACGTTCAAATTGGGGACGTTCTTAACAAAGATCTGGTTAGAAGTACCCTATACTGAGGGCATACACGAGGAGTATACTGAATGTGAAGGAGGCGAAATTTGTATGTGAATATCGTAGCAAGTGGAGGGAAGTGGTATCTGCCTACCCCTATGGGAAAGAGGCGTGTTTGTATGTATAGATGTAATGTAGGACATCGAATATCACATATGTGTATATTGAAATCAGCATATCTGTAAAGTTGTCTGAACTAAATATATATATATATATATATATATATATATACACTCATTTGCAAAAAAAACGGGCACCTAAGCAATGAACCATTTCAAATGTTAATATTTCTTTGTTTGATAATTATAGGTAGTTTTATCCACACAATTTGCTAAATTAATAAGAAAATAATCGTTTTCATCAGTATTTCAAAAATTTAGATACAATTTATGGGAAATAATGCTAAACCTCGCTAGTAGTGTATATTCGCTAGTAGTGCATATGCTCATGAAGTAAAAATAAAAAAGTTTTTTTGTTTGTTTTTCTTTAATAAAGTAAAAGCAGATAAATGTTTAGTATCGAGTGTGACCCCCTCTAGCTAAAATCACAGCTTGAATTCGTCTGGGCATGCTAGCGAGTATATCCCGGATACTTGCTTGCGGAATACGTTCCCACTCCGCAGTAATCACATTCTTCAGCTCTCTGATGGTCTGCGGAGCCAGGTGTACTGATCTCACACGCCGTTTCAGAACGTCCCAGACATGCTCTATGGGATTGAGGTCGGGACTTCGAGCTGGCCAATCCAAACGACGAATGCCGACCTCTTGCACATACGCATTAACATCGCGGGATCGGTGGGCGCGAGCATTGTCGTCCATAAAAATCGAGTCTTCACCTAGAGCGGCCAATGCGGGTTGTGCATGAGAAATTAGAACTTCCGTTATGTATCGATGCCCAGTCAGTGAGCCGTTTTCAATGAAGACTAACTCTGTACGATCCATTGAATTTATTCCTGCCCAAAACATAACAGAGCCCCCACCATAAGGTGTGATTTCTTCGAAACATGCCTCTGCAAAGCGTTCTCCTTGTCTTCTTAGCACGCGCCGACGTCGATCTTCACCGAACAGAGATATCCTGGCTTCATCAGAGAACAAAACCCTATTCCAATCGTCTTGAGTCCATGATTCACAATTTCTAGCGAACCTAAGCCTGTGAACTCTGTGCTCACGGAGTAATTTGGGGCCGCGGGCCGGGCGGTGACTGCGTATATTGGCAGCGAGAAGCCTCCTCCTGACCGTCCATAGACTAATATGCACATTTCTTACTTCTTGGAGGTTGTTCTTAAGATCCACATACGAAGATTTGCGATTTCTCAATGCGCGACTCACAAGAAAACGATCATCCCGTGGTTGGGTACATGGTTTTCTTCCAGAACCAGGCCTTCTCTCGACGGAACCAGTCTCCTGATATCGCTGCCAGGTCCTTTGGACTGTCGAGCGACTAACATTTAGCCTCCTAGCCACGAAACATTGGCTGCAACCCTCTTCAAGCAGCGCGATAATTTTGGTAGCTTTTACCACTTTATCTACCATTTTTGATACAGCCAAACAGCATTAAATAAAGCTTTGACAGTCAAGGATATGAAATTAATCGATAAAAATTGAATAAAAGTTATGAAAGTCGATGTTAACTTCTGGAACTTCGCGCCAAAAATGTAGGATAAAAAGGGGTTTTCTGTAAAAATGAACATCAAATGCAAAATTGAATTTAGAACGTACTTTTTTAAATACCACAGCATTTTTAAAACCGGCCAGTAACGTGTACAAACGATTGAAACCTTTTTGGTATTGTATCTTTTTAAATATGAATGAAAATCAAAACCGCCCGTTTTTTTTGCAAATGAGTTTATATATAAACTCATAGTTTAAACTCATAGTTTAAACTCATAGTTTAAACTCATAGTTTATATATAAACTCATTTGCAAAAAAAACGGGCGGTTTTGATTTTCATTCATATTTAAAAAGATACAATACCAAAAAGGTTTCAATCATTTGTACACGTTACTGGCCGGTTTTAAAAATGCTGTGGTATTTAAAAAAGTACGTTCTAAATTCAATTTTTCATTTGATGTTCATTTTTACAGAAAACCCCTTTTTATCCTACATTTTTGGCGCGAAGTTCCAGAAGTTAACATCGACTTTCATAACTTTTATTCAATTTTTATCGATTAATTTCATATCCTTGACTGTCAAAGCTTTATTTAATGCTGTTTGGCTGTATCAAAAATGGTAGATAAAGTGGTAAAAGCTACCAAAATTATCGCGCTGCTTGAAGAGGGTTGCAGCCAATGTTTCGTGGCTAGGAGGCTAAATGTTAGTCGCTCGACAGTCCAAAGGACCTGGCAGCGATATCAGGAGACTGGTTCCGTCGAGAGAAGGCCTGGTTCTGGAAGAAAACCATGTACCCAACCACGGGATGATCGTTTTCTTGTGAGTCGCGCATTGAGAAATCGCAAATCTTCGTATGTGGATCTTAAGAACAACCTCCAAGAAGTAAGAAATGTGCATATTAGTCTATGGACGGTCAGGAGGAGGCTTCTCGCTGCCAATATACGCAGTCACCGCCCGGCCCGCGGCCCCAAATTACTCCGTGAGCACAGAGTTCACAGGCTTAGGTTCGCTAGAAATTGTGAATCATGGACTCAAGACGATTGAAATAGGGTTTTGTTCTCTGATGAAGCCAGGATATCTCTGTTCGGTGAAGATCGACGTCGGCGAGTGCTAAGAAGACAAGGAGAACGCTTTGCAGAGGCATGTTTCGAAGAAATCACACCTTATGGTGGGGGCTCTGTTATGTTTTGGGCAGGAATAAATTCAATGGATCGTACAGAGTTAGTCTTCATTGAAAACGGCTCACTGACTGGGCATCGATACATAACGGAAGTTCTAATTTCTCATGCACAACCCGCATTGGCCGCTCTAGGTGAAGACTCGATTTTTATGGACGACAATGCTCGCGCCCACCTATCCCGCGATGTTAATGCGTATGTGCAAGAGGTCGGCATTCGTCGTTTGGATTGGCCAGCTCGAAGTCCCGACCTCAATCCCATAGAGCATGTCTGGGACGTTCTGAAACGGCGTGTGAGATCAGTACACCCGGCTCCGCAGACCATCAGAGAGCTGAAGAATGTGATTACTGCGGAGTGGGAACGTATTCCGCAAGCAAGTATCCGGGATATACTCGCTAGCATGCCCAGACGAATTCAAGCTGTGATTTTAGCTAGAGGGGGTCACACTCGATACTAAACATTTATCTGCTTTTACTTTATTAAAGAAAAACAAACAAAAAAACTTTTTTATTTTTACTTCATGAGCATATGCACTACTAGCGAATATACACTACTAGCGAGGTTTAGCATTATTTCCCATAAATTGTATCTAAATTTTATGAAATACTGATGAAAACGATTATTTTCTTATTAATTTAGCAAATTGTGTGGATAAAACTACCTATAATTATCAAACAAAGAAATATTAACATTTGAAATGGTTCATTGCTTAGGTGCCCGTTTTTTTTGCAAATGAGTGTATATATATATATTAAATATATGTTACTTTTACTTTTAGATTTTAACATATAGACACAAAAGACATTCAGCCATAAGGGATTGTTTCTGTGTGTAATATATAATTATCTTTACACACTTTAAACTGCGTACTTTAATGAAAATGATAAAACATAGTATTTTAGCATGTCTGGGCTACATATAAATACTACATAATAACACATTACTATCATCTTTATTTTTAACAGTTTATACCTAGTGTAAATATTTACGTAAAAAACGCAACTGCTGAAAATAATTGCTGCAGTATCGATCAAAAATGACCTTGTCTTAATGTCCATATTGCCTTGAAACCGCGATCGTAAATTGGCGTGTTTTGAGTTTATGACGGCAGGCCACTAAGTGGATTAATAAATTTATAGACATCATTGAGATTTAGCATCTGACATTCTATACTATTTATAAATAGTGAAAAAATAATTAAAACACAGGAATTATTTCACATGGTTTTATAATTTACGCGGATACCGCACGGTGGCAACGGAGGCAGCGTGCCTATTGGCCGGGACTCCCCCGTAGGACCTGGAGGCGGAAATGCTGCCGGATTGTATCGGCGGGTGACGGGGGTGCGAGCGGAGGGCGGTGTGATCTCGTTAAGGGAGCTCATCTACTGGCGCGTCGACGCCCGCCGAGACGTCATTGCCCGTTGGGCAGTCTGGCTGGAGAGGCCTCGGTCCGAGTTGCGAACCGTGGAGGCCTTCCGACCGGTGCTGATGCAGCGGTTGGAGAGGCGGCATGGGGTGCTCTCCTTCCGACTGGTGCAGGTTTTGACGGGGCATGGGTGCTTCGCCAAATACCTGCACAAGGTCGTTAGGAGGGAGAGCTCACCGTCCTGCCACCACTGCGATTGCGACGAGGACACGGCGCGCCATACGCTCGAGGCCTGCGCGGCTTGGGCAGTGCAGCGCTGTGAACTCGTCGCAATCATCGGTGCAGACCTGACGCTGCCGGCTATCGCTAGGGCGATGGTCGACAGCGTCGGGAATTGAGACGCGGTCGCAGCCTTCTGCGAGACAGTGATCTCGCAGAAGGAGGCGGCGGATCGCCTGCGCGAGGAGATCCGCCGCCGGCAACTGGGGCGGTGTAGGCGCAACTGCTTGTGCTTCATGCCGCTCTAGCCGAGGCCGCGGGTGATATGACCGGGGATTAGTCCGTCACCCGCCGAGAGGCCGACCGCGTGAGGAAAGATCGACGTCCTCCCCGATGGGGGGACGTCGGTCGATGGGAGGGTACCCCAATAGGGGGTATTCCGTCAGGCCAACCACTGATGTCAAGTAACCCTGCTCCGGTGGTCGGCCCAACGACGAAGGCGACGTGGTTTTCGGGTGGGTTGCGGGTGTTGCGTGCTTACGCCCCTCTGTCGCCCTGGACGGAGTGGTGCGAGGAGCGCGCCGACCACAGCCCACCCCATAAAAAGAAAAATGGTTTTGTATTTCGTTCCAATCGATTTACATTGGGTTTTTTGTTTCTCACTATCGTTTTTACCTGACAAGTTTTACACGTCAAATTTTTGCACATCATTCCGATTAGCTATAAAAGTTAGACTCTTACTAATTAACTAGACTGTTAGTCTAACTTCTACAGTTAAAATTGTATTAAATTATGACACGACAAAATAATGTCAATTACTAAGATTTTATTTCTCTTCCAATATAATATCGTAAATAGATAGATGGTGTTTGACAACTTGGCTATGGCAATCAAGTAGAAATGGATGTACCTACCCAAATGTGGTATTACGTATTATAAACACAATTCACCACCTTATCTTTTGCCCTTGGTTATCGTAAAACATGACTTAAGGATATTTGTAAATAACATTGATGCAAAAGAAGAAAAACTCGATATAAAACCCTATTCTAACACGTCTAACCAGCGTACCACAAGTAAGGCCATTGCAATGGATTTCCAATAGATGGAAGGTCAATTACCACATGTGGTAATCATTATTCGATCGCAGCTGAATTTAAATATGCAAATAGAGTGGATACGCCCGTAGCTTTTGGACAACGATTTTTAATGCCACTCCTGATTAAATGATTCATGTGTAGTGCTTGTGTAACAGTGATCGTTGTTAAGCTAATGGATAGATGAATAGAGATGTATCACTACAGCTATAAGGATGACGTCTCTCTCTCTCTCTCTCATCTCGAGTTTTCTTTCTTTTCATTATCATCTCAGCCCATGTTCGGCTCCTCAATCTTACATCTTTAAACGAGCAATTTTTGTAGATATATATAGGCTCCAACGATTTGCATGAAATTTGGTATACAGGGGATTTCGGGGGGATAAATTAACCTAGAAAGGTTTTATTTATAGAAAATGCTGTTTTATCGGTGTTTTTAGCTAATAAATACAATGACATAAAATGTCATTAGAATAGGAATTTAAATTTAGCCGTCGCCGTCAAGAGTGACAATAGCTCAGTTGGGAAGTTGTCGCATACAAACAACGTGAGATCGAATTTCGGTGTTATTATTATTCTGTTTTTAAGTTTTGATATTTTTTCATTATTTCATCATTTTTAGTTTTTTAACAATATATATCTATACTAATATTATAAAGAGGTAAAATTTGTAAGTTTGTATGCAGGGGGTAATCTCTGGAACTCATAATCTAATTCTAATTTTATTTTAACTGGCAGAAAGCTACATTATTCCTGAGTGCTATAGGCTATAAATTGTTTCTATAACATGTATATTAACCGAGCTATCACAACTTTTGTCTGGCAAGTCGGAAAAAAATACCTCGTAAAACAGAATTATTTGCGTGCGCTGCCTAAACAGTTGCTTAAAATTAAAAAGAATGTATGGCTACCTGGTTCATCTTAATTATTTCTACAAAAAAGTCAGCGATACCATATCTCTATCTTTTATATTTTATCTTTTATACTTCTATTATTGCATTAAAAAATTTTTTTTTCGGCATTGTTACGTTTGGTTGATTATTTGAGCAACAAAATATTAATTCTTATGACAATAAATTATTTCAGTATCACAAGAACATCATACAGATAAGATTTGCCATTTACAGTATATCAATTGGTCATACAGTTTCGGAGATAATATAAAATTACTAAAACGCAAAATGACCCTAGCATAACTTTCATTGTGCAGACGTTTTACCTATTTGCCCATAGATGGCGTTCTGCAATGACGTCATTTTTCTGAATCGCGGTGTTAAGACTTTCCGTGGATTGATGACCCTCTCGAATTATTATGCCCACGTTGTCGTTAGTTGGAGTTCTAAAAATTACATGTCAGTTGGTTATTGGTTTCGGTTGTTTCGTTCGCATGGTTGTTGTTGTTGATAGATACCTCATAATCGAAAATATCGTAATTTCGTTGTACGTTTGTTTTGTATGTTCGTAGTTTCGTACTTCGTTCTATCGTAATAATCGACACGAGTTATTCGATATTACGATTGTTTTGTTTTGTAAAGGCGGACGGTGTTCGAGTCGCTCTCCCTTTGTTCATAATTGTTTTCAAGTCTGTGCGTGGTTTGTTGAGAGCATGCCTAAAAGGAAATCTCAACTGTCTCGGCAGACATCACAGACAAGAGCCGCTCGAGTACGCCGTACGGAAGAATCTGCCCCTGAAAATGAGCAACGCCTCTCGAGAAATAGAGAATATATTTCGCAAGCACGCGCTAGAGAATCTAGCTCCGAGCGCTCACAGCGCCTCGCAAGCCAAAATGTGAGGACGACGCGGGCCCGTGCTCGAGAAACTAGCGCTGAACGTGCGCAATCATTTGCCCTGACTATTAATAAGTCCCAGGGACAAACATTCTCTTTGGTTGGCATTGACCTACGAAAAGAATGTTTTTCCCATGGGCAATTATATGTTGGTCTATCAAGAGTGGGATCATCCGAAAGGCAGATTATTCTGTTACCGGAAAATAAAACAACCTCAAACATTGTATATAGAGAAGCTTTAAATTAAATAGATACCTAACTTAAACAAATAAATAAAATAAGTAAAAGGCAACTAAGGGTTAAGTTACCTTGAGCAGAAAATAGAACTTCGGTAATCTTTTAAGTTACTGATCTGATTCCAAAAAATATTTTACTAATAAAATTAAATACAGTAATATCAATCGAGTGTAATCTTATGTTAAAACAAGAAATTTTCCGCGGACGAAGTCGCGGGCAGAAGCTAGTTCTAAATATGTTCGTTAAAAGACCTTTCATTTAAAAAAAAATAAAAAATGCCGAGCCAAGCTCGGTCAACCAGATACTGGAAAGTAAATTGACCTACTAGTCAGACGTGTTAATGTAGGGTTTTATGATGGGTTTTCCTTCTCTTTCTTGCATAAATGTTACCTGAACATCATATTTCTTTGTCTTTTACGACATCCTCGACCAAGGAGGTAGGGGATAGAAGTTAAATGTATTCTTAATCTGCCACCCCACAGATTATCGTTCTCCTACAGTTACTTTACAATTTTTAATATAAAATAATAAGTGTACCGAAAATTACCTAATTATAGAGCCGCAGCTTAGTTTTGAAGTTAAGAAGTGTAACTTACTTTAGGATTAAAAGTCATTTGCTTATTTTTTGTATGTCATTCTGTTTAGTTGAGAGCTATATAGGCAGTTCCCTGCCTCTCTGGCGGGTGGATCGCAGACAAATGGGCGCGTTCCTGTGTATTGCTGCCAACGACGTGCCTCCTGCCGTCAGCAAGAGGATTATCCTTAACGTTAACTGTAAGTATTGAAGACAAAATATTATTTTGATGTATAGCATTTTGCCGATGTTTATGCGAATATATTATTCAGAATTTGAAAATACGAATAACGTTTTTGACGGAATATTACACGTATGAAACGAAACTATTTTTACGGCTTTCGTCGTATTTTAATTTTGTTTTTACTATCTGGGGGCATGACAGTGCGCCCGCTAAGTCGAGTAAAAGCGCAAAACTGCCGTAAAATACTTTTCTCGACGCAATTCAGGCCATTTTCCCCTTTAACTTCGTTATGAATAATCCAAATATTTCCCGTATTAATGATTTCTATTTTACAAATTAGGATTTCTATTTGATTGCGAATCTATCTAATTTAGCTCAGATATTTCCCACTGCTGGACTTGAGCCTCCTCCATAATAGAACGAAAGTACGACCTACTATACCACGCTAATTTGATGTCTTGGCATAGGGTTTTGTTTCGAGTTTTCCTTCTTTTGCATAGATGTTATAATATAATATGCATATCTCTTAGTCGTCTTTTACGAAACTCACGAGCAAGAGAGGGGGTGGTGAATTGTATCCTTACTCCATCACTATACGGACACCCTATGATATTTAAGTTATTAAAAATAGTTTGAATTATAATTACACAATACTAGCTAATTCCCGCTCTGTTAGCAGTACCTTCTATCATGCTCGTGGCTGTCGTAAGAGACGACTAAAGGATATAATACGCACATAATATCTATGCAAGAGATTCAAGAGAAAAATAACTCGAAATAAAAGCCTATCAAACCTTTCTATCGAGCGTGCATAGTAGGATAATTTCGCTTTTTTTTTATTACAAACTGTGACAAACGAGTAGTAGTACTGATAGTAAGTGTTACTGCTGCTCTGGACCTTGGCCGTTGCCTACCGTGAAGAAAGTGTGTGTTTCCCGTGTTTTCCGAGCGCTATGACATGTCCTTCTTTAAACGAGGTTTAAGAAGAGCATTTACTTCACGGTAGGCAACGGCCTGGCTGTGCCCCTGACTATGCAAAGGTCCTTGTGCGGCAGTATCACTTACCATCAGGTGTGCTGCCTGCTCGTTTGTCACTATCGGCAGTAAAAAAAAAAGTGAAGGTAGTGTGAATGCTTGCAATGAGGTTCGGTGATACTAAAGGCATCACTAAAACCCACCACATGCAAAAACTCTCAGAAAGTTGGGCTGCCGGCTCTCTTGTTCACCGAATGAAACGCAGTAACAAATTGTTGCTACACGGATGTCGATTTTCTGCGAGAGTGTACTACTACTTCTACCCCGGACGGACTGGTCCGCGGCTGTAAACAGACAACTGTCAATAGTGTGGTCCTATAAGCTTCTATCCAGGAGGAGGCTCGAGCCCAGCCATAAGACGTATATGAGTTGAAATGATTACTTATGTCATGCGCTGATAATATAGCATCAAATCTTTAAAAACAGTATATGGTTGCCGAGGTTTCACTCACGTAGTTCCCCTCTTTCGTGGAATACGGGGATAAAATATAGCCTATGTTTCTCACTGATAATGTAGCGTTCCATTAGTAATAGAATTTTTATAATCGCTTTATCCGTGAAAGCGTAGCAAAAAAACCAAACGAAGATACCTTCGCATTTGTAATATTACTAAGGATTACCAATAAAAAGGTGTAACTTTTAAATTTGGCAGGCGATTTAATGATTAGAATTTTTGTTATAAATTACCAAGAGGGTGCTCATTCTTTCCAATTTATCAGTCAATTTTATTTGAGTCTCACTGGAAATAAGGGGTGTTGACTCACTGTACATTTAGCCTATAACTACACGGCAAAATGATACAATAATATTAGCAATATTTATATTAAATTTCAACAACTCAGGCGTGTATCTTAGGCCTATATTTTATTCATAATATAACATCAAGCTCTTTTGTTATAACAGAAAATATTTTCATATTTATTACATGTAAAATATTTTAATTAAAATGTAGTAGAAAGTTCTTTGAATTCCAGGAATCCAGGCAGTCTTGTTCTTATTGTATTAAAGAGAATATTCTAGAATTTCTCGTCATTAAGTAGGTATTTATATATGTTTTAAGAATTTGAGTTTTTTATTAAAAATGGGTTTTATTAAAGGTGGTATTGATAAATTTATATATATTTTCTGGTATGTGTTAAAACGTCTTCTGTGAAGACGAGAATGTGAGCGATAATTTGGTTACTACATGTACCATGTTGGAAAGAATGCTATAAGGATAGCGTAGAATGGCAACTTTTAAATAAATAAAAATGAAACAAAACTATTTTTACGGAGTTAATCGTTTTTGAATTTTACTTTCCCAAGGTGTACAGCACTCTTTGTTCATAATCTCAAGATGTGATACATACCTAACTATTGTTATGAATATTCAGTAATTTATATGCGAAATTAATTTTATAATTTTTCTATCATCCAAAAAAAAAATAGAAGATTTGCCGTGTAGTGACGGAGCAAGAATACAATTACACCACTCCCTATCCTGCTCGTGGGTGTCGTAAAAGACGACTAAGGGATATAATATGCACATAACATCTGTGCAAAAGAAGGAAAACTCGAAATTAAATCCTGTACCAACATGTCTGACCAGCATGTTATTTTAGGTTAAATTCCCTCCCATTGTGGGGGAGGTCCGTGCCCAATAGTGGAACGTATGTGGGCTGCGATGATGATGGTGATTTAAACATTTTTTTTATAATTATTACAAGTAATTAAAATTAAAAAGAATTATAAATTTAATTTTATTTATAAACATTTTTATTATTATTTTATCAACTCAACTCATGTACGTAGCACTGCTTGGCTCCTGCTTCCTCCATAATAGGAGAGATATTGACTAACTACATCAAATCTCTGGTCAAACGGCCATTGACTTTGACCACCGGTAATCATCATCTCATCTAACTCATATAGGTCCCACTGCTGGGCACGAATCTCCTCCAAAATTGAAAGTAATGTAAGTAAGTATGGTAAAGACCATACTAATTTTTTTTTTTCTTTTTTTTTCTGTGTGGGCTATGGTAAGCGCACGCGCGGTCCAGTCCGTCCGGGGCGATGAAAGGACGGCGCGCGGGCCCATAACCCACCCGTACTCACGTCACCTCGTTGTTGGGCCGACCACCGGAGCAGATGTGACTTGTCATCAGTGGTCGACCAGACGGAATACCCTTTCGGGTAACCTCTCACCTCTCGACGTACTGGGACGTCGGTCGCTATCGCGTGGTCAGTCCCTCTGCGGGTGACGGACAATTCCCTGGTCCGATCACCCGCGGCCTCGGCTAGGGCGGCATTAGGCGCAGATACTCGCGCCTGCGCCGCCCGAGTCGCCGGCGACGGAACGTGTCGCCGAATAGGAGCTCTACTCGCACACGATCCGCCGCCTCCTTCCGTGAGATTACGGCCTCACAGAAGGCGGCGACCGCGTCCCAGTTCCTGACGCTGACGAGCATCTCCCTGGCGATGGTCGGCAGCGCCAGGTCAGCACCGATAATCGCGACGAGTTCACGGCGCTCCCCCTCCCATGCAGCACACTCCTCGAGCGTATGCTGCGCCGTATCCTCGTCGTAACTGCAGTGGTGGCAGGACGGTGTGCTCTCCCTCCTGACAATCTTGTGCAGGTACATCTCGAAGCAACCGTGCCCCGTCAGCACCTGCACCAGTCGGAAGGAAAGCACCCCGTACGTCCGCTCCAACCACTCCATCAGCACCAGCCGGAGGGCCTCGACGGTCCTGACACCGTACCGAGGACTCTCCAGCCGCACTGCCCAACGGGCAATGACTTCTCGGCGGGCGTCGACCCGCCAGGCGGTGATCTCTTTGATTGAGATCATACCGCCGCGGGCGCGCGTCTCCGACACCCGCCGATAAATGTCGGCGAGCATCTCCGCCTCCAGGTCCCACGGGGGACTGCCGGCCAGGAGGCACGCTGCCTCCGTCGCCACCGTGCGGTAACCCCGTATGGCCCTGATCGCCATGACCCTCTGTGGTCGCCACAGGATGGTCCTAAGACGGACGGTCAGGGACCCCGCCCACACTGGTGCGCCATACAGGGCCATCGACCGGATCACCCCCGCATACAGCTGTCGGCACGTAGCACTGGGTCCGCCCACATTCGGCATCAACCACGAAAGGGCGGACGCCGCGCCGACAAAAGACCATACTATACCAAAGTTGTCAGACTGGTCGTCGGGTTTTATTTCGAGTTTTCTTTCCCTTCCATAGACATTAAATACACATTACTAGCTGATCCAACAGACGTTTTTCTGTTCAAATAAAATAATGCTACCTACCGGGTCCAATTGTAAATCTAAACCATTCTCGAATCCCCTTGAACACAAACAAAAAATTTCATCAACATCCAGCCGTTTAGCAGGAGTTCAGTGACATAGAAATACATACGCACATAAGAAATTTATATATAAAGACTAGTTGACCCAACAGACGTTGTTCTGTTCAAATAAGCGCCACCTACCGGGTCCAATTGTGAATCTAAACCATTTTTGAATCGCCTTGAACACGCACAAAAAATTTCATCAACATCCAGCCGTTTAGGAGGAGTTCAGTGACATACACACGTACACAAGAAATATATATATAAAGATACGTATGCCTCAGTACTCTTTTACGACATCCACAAGTAAGAGAGTGAGTGAATTGGATTCTTACTCAGTCACCACACGGTTTATTTAATTTACTTCAAGAAAATTACTATAATAAATATCAACTATAAACAATCTGAAAAATATAATGCAATATTCACCCCAACACTGAATAATAGTATAATCCATTCAGGAATGCCGCCCTCACGAATTTGGACACCATCCAAAATGATACAAGTTCATCTTTATGTAAGAAGTACGTGACTTCACGAACGTTATATGCAAGATTTATTTTGTTTATCGATTTAGCATTTGACTAAGTCATAAAATATATTTTTCGTTTGGTAACGTAGTAGCCCTCCAAGGCTTGGTGTGTGAGCTACACAAGAAGATCACCAGCCCACAGGCTATGACGAAAGCTGTATTGGCGATCACTGATCAGTTGGTGATCCCCAAGGTATTGCAGAAGCTGTTGATTTATAATTTTCTCCTTTATCTTGGAGAATGTTATCGCAATTAGCCTATAATTCGGCGGGTCCAATCGGTCTCCTCTTAGTGATCAGATGGACATAAACTACTTTCCAAGAAGATGGAGCCCTATTAATATCGTAGGCAAATCGGTATAGCCGCGTGAGGATGGGAGTCAACTCAGAAGTGTACGCCTTTAGGACCACTGAAGGGATTCCATTCGGCTCATTCGACTTATGAACGTCTAAGAGCCACAGAACCTGCCTGCCCGCTCGCTGCGTGGTGCGGATCTCAGAAAGCGAGCTTTCACACTGCGAGATGGTGGGTGGTGGGGCACCTCCAGCGTCCAAAGTCGAGTTACAGGCAAAGAATTGACCTAGAAGATCGCCCTTCTCCTTTACACTGTAGGCTAGACTGCCATCGTGTTTCTGTAGTGCGTGTTTCTATGTATGAGATGTAAAATTCGAAATAAAACTCTATATCAACCCGTCTGACTAGCGTATTATAGTAAGTCAATATACCTTCCATTGTGGTCGACGTTTAAGCAGGGCAGTAGGACATCATAAGAGCTGGAATGGTGATAATTTTTATGCTTTTTGCGGCAAAACAAAGATCATCAACAGAAAGCAGGAAATAGGTTATTTGGGATAATAGACTTAAATTTACCGTACGAAGTAGGAATATAATTCACCATCCCCTCTCTTGCCCGTGTGTGTCGTAAACTACTAAGAGCTCATATATGAATATAACTTAGAAAAAGCTCGTGGCCATTATTGGGACGTGTAATAGCTGAAACGATGAATGATGAATTTAAAGTTTAAAGAAAATTTGTCCATTTCATTTGTTTTTTCAAATACGTCGCAGTAACGTGGGGTAGAAAGTATAAAATTGAATACAGTTGGATCATGAAGTCAGGTCCATTCCTCCATTCCAATTTCTACAATAATCCACCTCCTCTCTTGACAAACAATTTTCTTAACAAAATTATTCCGAAAGAAATATTTCAAATAAAAAGTAGTAAGTTTTGACATTAAATTTAACGTTCATTTGTAAAGTGTCTAGGGATTAAAATCTTTTACTAAAAACGACAGTGTTAGGAGATTTGATGAAAGGTTTTCTGTGAATTTTAACAAGTTTAAATATATCTACATTTTGTAATTAAAAATATCAGTCTTTAAATATGGCGTTTAAATTGAAAATAAAACACGAATACAGTATCGATCATTGTTTCATTATCCCATAAATTATATCTCATCATTTCAGCCCATACGCGTCCCACTGTTGGGCTCAAGCCTCTTCCACAATAGGAGGGAAATTGACCATACCATACTAGTCAGACAAGTTGGTATTTTTTTTCTAATGGGTGGGTATGGTAAGCGTACACGTGGTCCATTCCGTCCGGGGCGACGAAAGGACGGCGCGCGGGCCCATAACCCACCCGTATCCACGTCGCCTTCGTCGTTGGGCCGACCAACGGAGCAGGGTGACTTGTCGTCAGTGGTCGGCCCGAAGACGGGTTGGTATAGGGTTTTGTTTCGAGTTTTTCTTCTTTTGCATAGATGTTATATGACTGTTATATTTCCTCAGTCATCTTTTACAATACCTACGGGCAAGAGTTTAGTCAGGAGCTGGTGAATAGTATTCTTACTCCGTCACCACACGGACAGTATAAATATCCAGAATAAATATGCCAAAGGAATATCCATAACAAATATGACATATTATGTTCTTAATCCGTTACCATATAAATTCAGTACAATTTATTTGTGAAAAAATGCAAACTGTGAAGAAATAAAAGAAATAAGCGCTTAAAATATGGACTCGAGGAGTATTTTGCTTTAGGACGAAATGTCTTGATAGCACCAGCTGTTACCGCAATAAATTCGTCGTTGTTCCTTCATAAAAACTGCAGATTGACAAAACGTGGTTCCAACAACCCATGAATATAAAGAAATGAAACATATTTTTTTGCTGTCTACAAAGTCCATGTGAAGAATGAGTAAGGAACGATAAAATATTTAACGTTTGTTTTATTTTCTCGAAGATTAAGTGGGTACTCAAGTCTCGGTCTCTTTTCGATGTTGTTCTGCTAAATGTATAATATTAAATAAGTTTTATTTTATTAATTGACAACTGCTGCTTATTGCTAATGCCAGGTGTAGAGCGATATCGCTCTAATGTAATGCTTTGGGCCCCTAGCTCACCAAATGAAGCGTTTTAGCAAAATACTGCTACGCATACGTGGTATTTCTGATGATTACTTCGGATGATCTAGCCCATCTATATCTGCAAATACAGACTGTAAATAGCGTAAACTTAATGCTATTATTTTTTTTTAAATTCTTTTGGTGGCAAACTAACTAATTAAACACCTGATGGTAAGTGGTACTGCCGCTCATGGAGGTGTACTAGGCCACTACTTACCGTGAGGCAAGTGAAGGGAATGTGAATGCATGTCATAAGGTTCTGTGATACTAAAGGCATCACCAAAGCCCTCCACACGCGAACACCTTCAGAAAGTTGGGTTTCCAGCTTGCTGCTCAGCGAACGAAGTGCAGTAACAAATTGCCACTATTCAGACGTTAATTTTCTGCGAGAGTGTGTTACTACCGTGGACGGACCTGCCCGCGTTTGTAAAAGACCGCTAACAGTATGATCCTGCCGCATACACTGCGGCAGGATCATACTGTTAGAGGTCTGCTAGACATACGATGTTTCACGTGAAAGGAAGGCGTAATAACCTCTTCCATGCTTATGGAAACTCTGCTGAGAAACTAATAATAATGTGTTTGCCAACCAACTTCTCTGTCAAGGGTGTTAAGCATTATTTCCCTCGTGGGCAATCCACCCATAGTCTAATTATAGATTTTGATATTTAGATGAATCTATTTCCAATAGGATAAAACTATTAAATCCGTTTCCTCATAATTATTATGTCAGTAAGAATGGCACAGGTTCTGTAGTGGTCTACGCAACGATCTGTGCTAAGTATCATAGGTTCTGTCATCATCATCATCATCTCAGCCCCTATATGTCCCACTGCTGGGCTCGGGCCTCCTCCATAATGGAAGGGTAATTGACCTACTATACCACGCTGGTCAGACGTGTTGGTATAGGGTTTTATTTCGAGTTTTCCTTCTCTCGCATAGATGTTATATGCGTTTTATATCCTTTAGTCGTCTCGTACGATCACCCACGGCTAAGATAGGGGGTGGTGAATTGTATTCTTACTCCGTCACCACACGGAAAATAGGTTCTGTACTCATGCTTAATATCCACGAAAAGTTGTTCTGAGGTGGATATATGATTTTTATTCGTTAATAATCTTTAATCATCATCGTCATCACAGCTCATATACGTCCCACTGTTGGGCTCGAGCTTCCTCTACAATAGGAGGGAAATTGACCGTACTATACCATGCCGGTCAAACAAGTTGGTATAGAGTTTTATTTCGAGTTCTCCTTCTCTTTCATCGATGTTATATGCGTCTTATATCTTTCAGTTGTCTTTTACGACATCCACGGGCAAGATAGGGAGTAGTGAATTGTATTCTTATTCCAGCACTACACGGCAATCTATAATAATTGTCCATTAATAAATCTGTCTTCATATAGTTATGTCGGTGAAATCGGAATTAATGACTATACAATTCTTTTTCTTCTCTTCGTGATGCAGGACTATAATCACTCTTCTGAAATATATAATAACACCCTAATTTCTACTCGACTACTCTGTGTGGTGACGGAGTAAGAATACAATTCATACACCATTTCTTAACCTTGGATGTCGTTAAAGACGACTAAAGGATATAATGTGCAGATAAACCATGTAAGAGAAAGAAAATCTCGAAATTAAGTCCTGTTTAAGGTTCTGTATTTAAAGAGTCCTAGTAGATCATAAAAATAGCCCATCCCTTAATCCTAGTAAATCAATTATACTAAATCAGCTGGTCAGTCTGTCAGTGCGTGTACTTTATGAACTATATAATAGGAGACATAGACAGTAGAAATATCAAAATGTATTTTTTTTTGGGTCTGCTATAAGAATAAATAATAAAATAGAATTAATAATGAAAACTTAATTAATAATTAATAACAATTCCGTGTGGTCATGGACTAAGAATACAATTCCTACCCCCTTCTTGCTCGCAGGTGTTGTAAAAGACAACCAAGGGATTACAATACGCAAATAACATCTATGCAAGAGAAGGAAATCTCGAAATTTAATATACCAACACATTTGCTCAGTGTGGTTAGAGTAGGTCAATTTCACTCTGGTTGTGAAGGAGGGTTGAGCCCAGCAGTGAGATATATATGAGCTGAGATCATGATGATAAATAATAAGATTTTTGATTTTTCAAGATGATAAATTATAATTTTTTTATGGTACATCGCCAATAGTAATAGGTAGAATAATTATCACAGAATATGTATCTATGACCACTGTATATGAATCATTATGTCGGCTCGTATACATCCCACTGCTGGGCTCGAACCTCCTCTACAATAGGAGGGCAATTTACCTACTATGCCACGTTAGTCAGACGTGTTGGCATAGGGTTTTATTTCGAATTGTCCTTCTCTTGCATAGATGTTATATGCATATTGTTCTCTTAATCGTCTTTTACGACAGCTACGAGCAAGAGAAAGGGTGATGAATTGTATTCTTTCTCCGTCACTACACAGAGAGTATATATATATATATATATATATATATATATATATATATATATATATATATATATATGATACAAGGATATATACGAAAATTAAAAATAGAAGAAGTAAATAAACAAATATATTTTCCTTGTATATTTGTAAAGTTCATTCTGTTAAGTCTTAAAGTCATAAATAATTATCCCGCCCCTCCCTTGCCCATGGGTGTTGTAAAAGGCGACAAAGGGATATAATATGCATATAATACCTATACATGAGAAGGAAAACTCGAAATAAAACACAACTGAGCAGCTTGGTGTAGTAGGTCAATTTGTTTCCATAATTGAGGAGACCTGAGCCCAACACTGGGATGTACATAGATGAGCTGAGATGATGATGACGATGATGATGAAATAATTGTACCTTGTCAACAGTTGCACCTACAGTGAAAGTGCCAAATCAGTTGCTGGGTGCCCCACTAGGCACTGATGTAAAGCTTAAATGCTACGTGGAAGCACATCCCAACACCATCAACTATTGGATCAAGAACAGAGGAGAAATGCTTCTAGATGGGTGAGCTTTATATCATATCATTTTCCAAAAACTTTTTTTTACCGTTTTTCGTGGTATACACAACCTAATTCGTCTATTTCTGAACTTTAGTGCCACACTTGACTGTACATTTTTTTCTTTTGAGTGTATTCTTTAATTTTACCTGAATCTATCGTCGATCGAGGTATACTTTTATAGTCTTAATGGAAGGCAACCTGACCTATATTATGCCTATATAAGACAGATTGACATGATTTAGTTTGCATTTTTTTAGTGACATTCTCTTTAAAGATCTGCAAGAAAAATAGAGAGTAAATGATTAGGAATTGAAACGGAGGCAGCGTGCCTCTTGGCCGGAACTTCCCCGTGGGTTCTGGAGGCGTAAATGCTTGCTGAGCTTTACCGGCGGATGTCGGATTGCCGCTTGGCGGGTCGATACCCGCCGAGACGTCATTGCCCGTTGGGCAGTCCGGCCAGAGAGGCCTTGGTACAGTGTAAGGACTGTCAAAGCCTTCGGGCTGGTGCTGTTAGAGTGGTTGGAGCGGACGCACGAGGTGCTTTCTTTCCGACTGGTGCAGGTATTGACGGGGCACGGTAGCTTCGCCAAGTATCTACACAAGGTCGTTCGGAGGGAGAGCACACCGTCCTGCTACTACTGCGATTATGATGAAGACACGGCGCAGCACACGCTCGAGGTGTGTGCCGTGTGGGAAGAGCAGCGCGAGCTCGTCGCAATCATCGGTGCCGACCTGACGCTGCCAAATATCGCTAGGGAGATGCATTTTCGGCAGGGTCAGGAACTGGGACGCGATCGCCGCCTTCTTCCTTCTGAGGCCGTCATATTACGGAAGGAGGCTGCGGATCGTGTGCGAGTGGAACTCCTCTTCGGTGACACGTTCCGCCGCCGGCAACTCAGGGGGCGCAGGCGAGAGTACCTGCGCCTGATGCCGCCCTAGCCGAGGCCGTAGGTGACCGGACCGGGGATTTTAGTCCGTCAGCCGCAGAGAGGCTGACCGCGCGACGGCGACCGACGGTCCGTGACAAGGATGTCGAGAGGTGAGGGTACACGAAAGGGTATTCCGTCGGGCCGACCACGGAGAATAAGGAACTCGGCAGCCGAATGACGAAGGCGATGTGGGTACGGGTGGGTTATGGACATGCGCGCTGTGCTTTTGTCGCCCCGAATGGAATGGACGACGTAAGCGCTATAGCCCACCCATAAAAAAAAATTATCTTTGCGATAACGTACGAAAAATTGTTCTAAAGTTGTGTTAGTTAGGTACAAGATATTTGATGATAATATTTGTATATATCGATTATTATAAATTTTGATAATAGTTACCTTTACTAAGCTTAGTTTTTTTACAAATCTTTAAGGTAATCTCTTTTATTTTTCTTCTAC
This sequence comes from Lymantria dispar, assembly GCA_032191425.1. Lineage (NCBI taxonomy): Eukaryota > Metazoa > Arthropoda > Insecta > Lepidoptera > Erebidae > Lymantria > Lymantria dispar. The sequence goes on along the minus strand of CM063452.1, from coordinate 7,831,997 downwards.
TCAGCCTGCATTTCTGCTTCTATTACGCACGATCCTCCGTCTGATAATGTAGCCTACTTCACCGTGTTCACTAGACCATTTTCCATATAGTTTTATTTCCAATTTTCTGTATATTATAGTCATAATCTCAAATTCGGTGCGTTCTGGAAGCAAAATAAAAAATGTATTATGTATTATTTGATTAAAGTAATATTTAAAAATTGACATAAGTACACCCGCGTGGTTTATAAAAAATATATATAATATCTTTAAACGAGCAATTCTTGTATATGTATATATATATATATATATATATATATATATATATATATATATATTAAATTAAACTTTGACGTTGAATAACTTTTAAACCAATAGACTAATGGAAAAATTATAAGAGACCTTTTGTTGTAGAACGTTAAATTCTCTATAAAAATATGTATAATTTATAATTTTTAATTCATTTGTTCCCAAGTTATAAAATTATAAACAACAAAAGTAATTTTTCCCATGTTATTTCCATAGGAAACTTAGATTGGAATGCGCACTATCTTAAGTTAATATTAAGAGCTCAAATTTTCAGGGAATGTTTTTTTATCAATTTGGAAGCATTTGAGCCTTTGGGAGCAAAGAAATTTGAAAATAACCTTATGAAGGACCACCCTAATATATATATATATATATATATATATATATATATATATATATATATATATATATATAAATATATGAATGATATCTGATTGACCGAGCTTCGCTTTATACTTATTCTTTTTATATTATATTATTAATACTTAAATGATTTTGAATTAAAAAAACGCTTTCCGTGTGGTGACGGACTCGAACTGTGATGACTGAGTAAGAATACAATTCACCACTCCCTATCTTTCCCGTGAATGTCGTAAAAGACCACTAAGGGATATAATATACACATAACATCTGTGCAGGAGAAGTAAAACTCGAAATGAAACCCTATACCAACATGTCTGACCAGCATGGTGTAGTAGGTTAAATTCCCTCCCATTGTGAAGGAGGCCCGAGCTCAACAGTGAGACGTATGTGGGCTATGATGATGATGACTTATTGTCTCCACAAAGCAGGTGTAATTACCAGCGTATCCTTACCCCTTCAACGTTATTTTATTACTCAGTAGCAATTATATATAATTAAATATTAGTTTTTAATAATTATAAGGATAATAGAAGGATAATAGTTACTTTTGGAATATTATTTCGGGCATATCAGTAATTATGTCCACGTTGCTTTAATTTAGGAGCTAATAGCATAAACAATATAAATATGCATGAATGCATTCATAATGAGATCGATTTTGTACTTCTAAACTGAATTTATGAGCATAATGTAAACATAATGTTTTTAATATTTACCTTATACACTTAAAAGCTAAGGTAAACAAACACATTTATATGACTTAAATATTACGTTCTGACATCAACATAAGAATTAAGTTTACCATTCCTAGCAGATATTTGTTCATTCATTCCTTTTTCGTTATATAAATATTCTCGCGGGATGTTTACGGAACATCTTCTTCGCATTTTATGTTTCACATATCGACATGACCGTATTTCAAATGTAGTGTGCCTCTCACAAAAATACTTTTATTGCAAGATGTTGCTATTTATCGGAGTATACGAGTTATAAAATTGTCACCGTATTCTTGATATCCCCATGATAAGTAATTAAATAAGAATCCAATACAAATGCTTGTAGTTATTTTTTTGTCAGCTCTTGGGTACTATAGGACTTGTGGTTTAGGTGTGCTTTTTTAAATAATAATTGATATGTTTTTAAATACAGCGTTAGTTAGTAAATGGCTCAGTAGAGGGCGTAAATTCGATCTAGACAAGCGGTACCGTGTTACGCAAAGAGAATTGGCAACACGCATCGTTGTGTGTATTTACACGATATAATAATTATGATGCGGTTGTTGACTTGACAGATATAAAACTTGAGTTGTAAATGGAGGAGGAGGAGGATCGCCAGCTGATCAGTGATCGCCAATATGGCTTTCGTCATGGCCAGTCGGCTGGTGATCTTCTTGTGTACCTCACACATCGTTGGGCAGAGGCCTTAGAGGGCAAGGGTGAGGCGCTGGCGTTCAGCCTACATATGTGCAAAGGCGTTCGATAGGGTCTGGCACAGGGCACTTCTATCGAAGCTACTATTATACGGAATCCCCGAGGAACTCTGTAATTGGATCGCCAGCTTTTTGGATGGTCGGAGTATAACAGCCGTCGTAGATGGCTCCTGCTCTGATACCATGACCATTAATGCTGGTTTACCACAAAACTCGGTGCTCTCCCCGACGTTGTTTATCCTGCATATCAATGACATGCTCTCTATCGAGAATAAGCGTTGCTATGTGGATACAGCACGGGTAACGAGCGGTACACTGAGCAACGGAATATCCCTCGGAGTACTCAGGAAAGAAGGGTTCAACTTGTGTCTGAAGTCGAGCGCTCTCTGGTGCGGGCCTCGGAATGGGGTGAACGGAACTTAGTCCAGTTCAATTCCACAAAGACACTAGTTTGCGCATTCTCTGCAAAGAAGGACCCGTTTGTCGTGGCGCCTCACTTCCATGGAGTAACTCTCCCAATTTCTGAGAGTATTCGGATTCTCGGCGTCGAAATATCGAGCAAAGTCCAGTTTGGGAGTCATTTGGAGGACAAAGCCAAATTGGCAAGCAAAGAGTTGGGCGTCCTGAACAGAGCTAGGCGGTGCTTTACACCGAGACAGTGTCTTGTGCTATACAAAGCACAAGTCCGATCTCATGTAGAGTACTGCTCACACCTCTGGGTAGGTGCGCCCAAATATCAGCTAGACCTACTTGACTCCCTGCAAAGACGGGCTGTTCGAATCGTTGGGGATCCCAATCTTACGGACAGATTAGAGTCGCTGGAGCAGCGGAGAGACTTTGGGTTACTCTGTGTACTCTACCGACTCTTTCACGGGGAGTGCTCCCGTCCCGTCACCATTCTACCAACGTACCACTCGACATCGTAGCAGGGTTCATCCATTTCACCTGGAAACGTTATGGTCTTCAACTGTACGTTTCCAGCGATCACTCCTCCCACGTACGTGCAAGCTCTGGAATGAACTACCTGCTGCTGTGTTTCCCGAACGCTATGATATGTCCTTCTTTAAACGAGGTTTAAGAGGAGTATTTTCTTCACGGTAGGCAATGGCCTGGCTGTGCCCCTGACATTGCAAAGGTGCGGTAGTGTCACTTACCATCAGGTATTCTGCTTGCTCGTTAACTACCGTTGGCGATAAAAAAAAAAAAAAAAATATGTGGGTGCCAAATTCTTTAAGTGGATTATCTCGAAATTTATTTATCATGTTTTATATGGTAATATGTAATTTATTTATATTATAGTTTATAGTTATAAAATTATATAGTTATAAAAGGCGACATAATGTTACCCGAATGGATAACCCGCCTAGACAGGCTACTGATGACAAGATCGGGTATTGAACTTTAGAGAGGTACGCACCCGGCGGGCTATGGGTTCATTTTCCACTTTTACAGCGCCTCTCCCGGGACGACGATCGCCCTCGCGTGGATTAGGAAATTGACCTACCTACTTACCCTAATTATTATTATTAATATAATATGTTTATTTCAGACCTAAATACACCATAACTGAAGAGAAAATTTCGTATCAAGTCACAATGTGGTTGACTATCAGACAATTCGCGAGAAGCGATATTGGCACCTACAACTGTGTTAGTACAAACTCGCTTGGCAAGAGTGAGGGCACTCTTAGATTGTACGGTAAGTTATGTAAAGACTTTTTTTAGTTGTTTGTGGTGACGGAGTAAGAATACAATTCACCACTCCCTAACTTATCTGTGGACATCGTAAAAGACTAAGGGATATATTATGCAGATAATATGTATGCAAGAGTAGGAAAAATCAACATGAAACTCTATGCCAACACGTCTGACCAGCGTGGTAGGTCAACTTCTCACACGTTATGGAGGAGCCTCGAGCCTAACAGTGGGACTTATTGGTTGGGCTTTTGTAGAAGCCATGAATAATCAAAGATAAATCAATTGTCGGTTTTGTTTCAGAAATCAAATTGAACACTTATTCAGAAGATTTCAGCAATCAAATCAGCGTTGCTGGAGGTGAGATCATTATTAATAATTATGTAATAAAACCACCATTATCGTACGTTTGTAGAATAACTACACTAATTATAGTAAAAAAAAAATATTACATTGACAGTTTTATAACGCATTATCTATTCGACATTTGTGACGGTGTGCGCGCACATCTTAAAAAATGTTGACTAGCTAATTTAAGGGTGTCGGTTTTTCGTGACAGTGTGCGTGCACATCGAAAAAATGTACTCTACTATTTTTCCCTAACACGCCAAATAACTTCAAAAAGGTATTTAATACACTGAAAATCTTATTATAACACATTATCTAGGTGACATTTGGGACAGTGTACGCGCCTATCGTAAAAAATGATGACTAACTAAATTTAGGGTGTCGGTTTTGCGACAGTGTGCGCGCGCATCGTAAAAATTTACGTTCATCATTTGCCCTAACGCAAACATATTGAGTCTGAGATGATTTTTGTAACTGTTTAAAATTAATAATATGATTTCTTCTCCACATTAGGAAGGCCTATTGTACCCGAATCGCTTGACTTACTTTACCACACTGGTAAAACGTTCGTTATAGTGGTACAGTGTTAGTAATTATTAATTATAGTGTTTTATTTCGAGTTTTTCTTCTCTTGCATGTTGTATATATGCATATTATATAGACGTTTTTTATAACACACGGGTAAGATATAGGGGGTCAATTGTATTCTTACTTCCACGTTACACCACGCGGATTGTAATTAATATAATATTAGATAATTAACACCATGGCTGCGGCAGGTAAAATCATTAAACCTTCAACTGGTGCAGCAGCGTGTCGAAATGTTCCCCCCACAATATTGCCGCCAGTGCGTGGTAGGTCTTTTTCGGCCCACCATCTTAGTGCTGGATTAAAATGCTATAACTTTGCGAGAACATGGTGCATACAATTTCTTTTTGTACTGATATCTGATGTTTACGCGAGCACTCCAACAACAACGTCCAACAAGTAATCGTTATTACAGACATTTAATGTCTGTCACCTGTCAGACACCTTAGTCCGCCCGTGACTATGAATGCTGCAAAGTGTTCGAAACGTCGGGCAATCATAAATTAAATACAAACGCGATATAATCCGTTTAAGTAGTTTTATTCTTTTTGTACTGTTAGAATAACCTTGAAACCAACTTTCTAGGTTCTATTCGCTCCGGGATCTACCAAACAGGAAATGAGAAATAAACCAGAATAACTGGCAGGCCGATATCGACCTGAACCGCACTAAAAAGTATTTTTAGTAGTGATGGGACAGACAAAAATAAAGGGATATCGAAAACAAAACAAAATTACTTGTATAGTAATGAAGAATTTTTGTAGTAAACTTCTAACTTTTATCGTAAAGAAGAATGAGAATTGATTTTTTTTTTTTCATTTACTTATGTAGTATGCCTGTCTTTAAAACATGTGACGCAAAGGTTTTGGTTGTATTTCCTGCAATATATTTTATATTCTTTTTAGTTTTCTTAGTGAAAAATATTTCTTTACTGCTGTCACTATCACTATCAATAACTGCAGGGCGAATTACTCTATTGTCCAAAGTTTGTATTTTTTTATTGCTTGTCATCGTTGATTATATCGAACGAACGCTAAGCCATATCAGCTAGATAGCACAACACTAAATGGCGCGGCTCGCGCCCTGTGCGGCATTGGGTCGCCCGCGGCCTGTTGGGACGACGCATAGTGGGTCGAAAGCAAGATTTTAGTGACTTAGGGACCAACTTTGGTTTTTTTATTTTTTTCTTAGCGCGGATGGATAGAGCTCGTTAACGTCAATAATAATTGCCCTTAGAAGATTTTTCCTAAACTTGATAGTTTGGGCAAAAAAAAATATTTTGAATTTTTTTGTATGAAGCTGATCAGATAAAGTTAAATTTCTGCTAAGTATCGTTAGATCCCGCTTTTAAACCTTTTGTTCCTTAAACTTTGTCTAGTCTACTATCATTTGATGCTATGAACATATGCATAAAGTTGCAATTCTCCGAAATAATAGGATCAAAAAATTAAAAAATATATTAATATAAAAAGCTTTATTTTTATTTTCTTAAGTTATTTTAAGTTAAATAAATATGGATTAGTAAGTGTAAGCACGTAATAATACGCATAATTACTTAACAAATAATAATAATACATTTAAAAGGTTCCTAATTAGCTTTTAAAAATGTGTAAATATTTATCTATAAATGTCTAATTGTCCATTTAATGACTGTAATTAGATTATAAAATGTTCTTTTAAATTAGATTTAATACTGAATAGTAAGTACAGGTACATAATAATAATACAAATATATAATTAACAAATTAATAAAAGGAAACGTAACTTATTACTAACAAAAGTAAACTTAAAACTAACAAAATACCAGTACAACACAAACTAAAATAAAAAAAAAACTTAGAATCCTTATTCACTATCGCTATTATTATCCTGTAAATTATCTACATTAATAAAATCTATATCGGTTTCTGTGGGAAAACTCAGCAGAAGCTCTTTGACTTTTGGAGAGAAAACCATTCTATGTTGTTATACCATTCGAGGTCTTAGACTTGTGATCTTTGGATTAGACGACAAAAGAAGATTGTTTAAAATATCCTCATTTGTCGCCGTTCTACTTACCTTTCTAGAATGGCTCTCTCTATATTTCCGGAAATCTTTATTGCGAGCTTCCACTGCCTCTTCCGACAGTTTACCTATAGGTATGGCACCAAACTCCTTAATTATATCCGTCCCATGTACTAACAATTTATGTACACTGGAAGGCATATAATACCAGGGATATAACTGTACATACAATTTTGCAGTATCTTTATAAAAATCAGAAAACTTACTTAGGTCTACGTTCTCTCCAGATCCAACAGTCTGAAGAATCACGTGAAACCTTTCAATTAAATCTTTACTAATTCCTGTTATACGGGCTGTTGTTTCTGCATCTCTAAAAAATCTTCTGGCAGTATTGCCATCATTGGTTGTGCCTACTCCTTGCTAACTGCATATATCAATAAGTAACCCGCAGTCCTTTTTAAATGCCTGCTGTATAGCGCACTTTCTAAGCGCCATTTTTTCTTTGTCATCCTCCCTGCAACTCCATTTTTTAAACTCCAAACGATAAACTGCAATTAAAAAAATGTCACTTAGAAAAATAATGTCACAGGATGCATAAAATAACAAGATAATGAAGTATGAAGTAAGAAATATTAACAGATGTGAAGCAAGCATTCCATGCATCTTATCCAGGCATGTAAAGATGAAATTCCGTACTGGAACATTTCGTCGTTCCTTTCTCTATGAGCAAGTGATTCCAGATTGTTCATCTCTGTCGGTTTTGCTTTGCAAATATCACAGACAGCTGAGGATGTGTCTGACAAATACGAGGTTATTTTGCCGTCTATCATTGTCATGAGCAATTGATGCTTAACTTCAACTTGACTGATTCTTGATGGCTGAAGTCTTTCTATTTCTTCTGTTATGCCAGCTTTTATAGTTGCCACTGTTGACTGCGTTTCTTTGGTAAATTTAAACATAATCGGACGGCAATAGAAAATCGATGAAGGTCGTTCGTTTTCCCAAACAATTGTTCCATTACAGTGTTGAAGCCTAATAGGAACTAGACTGGCCATAAAAATAGATGAATGATCAAACTCTGTTTCAGTCTTTTGTTTTTAATTACTTTGACCCGAGGCTCCATCAAAGCCCCATTTGCTTATAAGCAGAAAATCTGTTGCCGAGTTTAAATCCAAAGCAATTACATCTAAAAGTCTTGAAACGTCAAGTTGAGTAAAGCTTGCAGTTTAACAGCAGCTCCTTCTTCAGTTATTATCATATCTTCTTTCCCTGGATAACATCTTGATTTCGCTTGTTTAATTTTATAATAAGAAGGATATAAGTCAGACCCATTTTCATTTGCTGCCTCTCTTAGGTTTATATACTGCCACCTACTTAATTTAAGTGAAACTAATAAAGACAGGGCCTTATCGGATGAATATGTACTACTTTTCGCTTTACATGTACTTAAACACTCTTTAACTTTTTCCAGATCTTCTGGGTGATTTAACAAATGGTTAATTATTTTTCCTACATCCTCATTTCCGGTGTTTCTTAAACTAGCAATTGTAGCAGCTTTCACTTCATCAGGGGATAACGAAAGCGATTTTTTAATTTCTTCTACGCGTCTTCGTTTTTGCCTGGAGCCTAATTCTTCGAAAGGTTTTCGAGGTGTAAATGTAGATGTCGAAGCTTTTGTTGTAGATGGTGGTAAATTTTCAACATTATCAGTATCACAAATCCCGACCCCTTCCTGTTCAGTGTTCACAGCTTCAGGTATCACTCCTTCGGGCCAGATTATTGCACGTTCTAACCAATCACCATTTTTTCTTATAAACTGTGATAATGTGCGACTACTTCGTTCCCATCTTGCACTTATATTTGAACAATATCGCGTACAAAATTTTTGGAGCTCAGCACTCTTCTTTTCTGCCACATTGATTTTATGTTGTAGGGATTAGAAAAGTTTTTTACTATCCGACAATGATTTCAGTTGATCTCTTAAAATCATAAATACATATATCTAAATTATTCACTAAACTCTCCATTATAGCGTAAAAGGGACGATCACAATCTCGAGATGTTAGTAGTAGTACGAATAAACGAATACTAGCTAATCTATACCAATAAATAAAATTGGAGTGTCTGTTTGTAATGTCAAAATAATAGGCTTTTTTCATGCTCACACGGTTATTTGCACGACACCTATGCCTAAAATAGCAATTAAAAATTTTTGTCTGTCTGTTTGTTCCGGGTAATCTTCAAAATGGCTGGACCGATTTCAAAAATTCTTTCACCAATGGAAAGCTATAATATCAGGGCGTAAACTAGGATATATTTTATCCCGGTATTCCCACGGGAATGGGAACTACGCGGGTAAAACGACTATAACCTATAACCGAAGCGAAGCGAGGGCGGGTTGCTAGTATATAATAAATATGGTAATTTTATACTTCCAGTAATAGATTTTTTTTTCTACTACCCTCATTAACTAATCATCCACATTAAAATTACAGTAATGGCTAAAAGTGACAACACATTTTTTTTAATATGAAAGGTCAAACTAATTACAGTCATTAAACGGACAATTAGAAATTTCTAGATAAATATTCACACATTTTTAAAAGCTAATTAGGAACCTTTTAAATTTATTATTATTAGTTGTTAAGTAATTATGCGTATTATTACGTGCTTACACTTATTAATCCATATTAAATTTAACTTTTTTTTTTTTTTTTTTTTTGGGGTGGGTCGCGGTCGGCGCGCCTCCGCACCACTCCGTCCGGGGCGACAGAGGGGCCTAAGCACGCAACTCCCGCAACCCACCCGAAAACCACCTCGCCTTCGTCATTGGGCCGACCACCGGAGCAGGTTTACTTGTCGTCAGTGGTCGGCCCGACGGAATACCCCCTACGCGGGGTACCCTCCCGTCGACCGACGTCCCCCCCTCGGGGAGGACGTCGGTCTTTCCTCACGCGGTCGGCCTCTCGGCGGGTGACGGACTAATCCCCGGTCACGTCACCCGCGGCCTCGGCTAGGGCGGCATGAGGCGCAGATAATTGCGCCTGCGCCGCCCCAGTCGCCGGCGGCGGATCTCCTCATCGAGGCTGCGCTCCACGCGCAGACGATCCGCCGCCTCCTTCTGCGAGATCACTGTCTCGCAGAAGGCTGCGACCGCGTCCCAGTTCCTGACGCTGTCGACCATCGCCCTAGCGATGGCCGGCAGCGTCAGGTCGGCACCGATGATTGCGACGAGTTCACGGCGCTGCACTGCCCAAGCCGCGCAGGCCTCGAGCGTGTGGCGCGCCGTGTCCTCGTCGCAATCGCAGTGGTGGCAGGACGGTGTACTCTCCCTCCTCACGACCCTGTGCAGGTATTTGGCGAAGCTCCCGTGCCCCGTCAACACCTGCACTAGTCGGAAGGAGAGCACCCCGTGCCGCCTCTCCAACCACTGCATCAGCACCGGCCGGAAGGCCTCCACGGTTCGCACCCCGAACCGAGGCCTCTCCAGCCGGACTGCCCAACGGGCAATGACGTCTCGGCGGGCGTCGACGCGCCAGGCGGTGAGATCCCTTAACGAGATCACACCGCCCTCCCCGCGCACCCCCGACACCCGCCGATACAACTCGGCGAGCATTTCCGCCTCCAGGTCCCACGGGGGAGTCCCGGCCAATAGGCACGCTGCCTCCGTCGCAACCGTGCGGTATCCGCGGATGGCCCTGACCGCCATGACCCTCTGTGGTCGCCACAGAAGGGCCCTAAGTCGGACGGTCAAGGACCCCGCCCACACCGGTGCGCCGTACAGGGCCATCGACCGGATGACCCCCGTGTACAGCCGTCGGCACGTAGCGCTCGGTCCGCCCACGTTCGGCATTAGCCACGATAGGGCGGACGCCGCGCCGACGAGCCGCGGAGCGAGCCTGCGGAAATGCTCCCGGAACCACCATTGCCCGTCGAGCACCAGGCCCAAGTACCTCATATGGGCCCGGATGCTGATGTCAACCGATCGGACGGTGATCGAGACGCCGATGGGAGGGCTCATAAGGCGCCCATGGAACAAGAGGGCCTCCGTCTTGTCCAGGGCGACCCTCAACCCCAGCGCCTCGATCCGCCTGACGACCTCTTCGGTGCCATAGGTCGCCAGGCTTACCGCCTCTTCTAGCGTCCCACCGCGGGCTGTGACGAGCGTGTCGTCGGCGTAACAAATCACGCCCAGCCCGGGCGGGAGGCTCCCCCGCAACGCCCAGTCGTAGCCGATGTTCCAGTAAATTTAACTTAAAATAACTTAAGAAAATAAAAATAAAGCTTTTTATATTAATATATTTTTTCATTTTTTTGATCCAATTATTTCAGAGAATTGCAACTGTATGCACATGTTCATAGCACCAAATGATAGTAGAGTAGACAAGGTTTAAGGAACAAAAGGTTTAAAAGCGGGATCTAACGATACTTAGCAGAAATTTAACTTTATCTGATCAGCTCCATACAAAAAAAAACAAAATATTTTTTTCTGCCCAAACTATCAAGTTTAGGAAAAATCTTCTAAGGGCAATTATTATTGACGTTAACAAGTTCTATCCATCCGCACTAAGAAAAAAATAAAAAACCAAAGTTGGTCCCTAAGTCACTAAAATCTTGCTTTCGACCCACTGTGCGACGGGCCGATATAGGCCCACTGTCGCACTGAGTGGATGTTTTCACCGTCAGTGCGTGGTAGGCTGAAAACGGCCTGCCATAATATTTTGATAGGGAATATCTATAATTGCGACTAAAAACTGAAATTTATATTTATCTCTGTCGAACTCTTAAAAATACCTGAGATAATCGTTCCGCACCAGCGAGAGGGACACGATTTTCTTCGTCCGCACTAGCTGAAATACCGCGACAGGCCGAAATGGGCCTGTTCCGCAGTGAACGTGTTAATAATTCAATTTCAGATATTAGAATAAAGTATTTATATTATAAACTCTTTTTTCACTTTAGCTTTTATTTCTTATAGGTCTGACCGAAGCAGCAAAAGGCCGTTCTCCAAATTCCCATCAAGAGAGAACGTGCTTTTGTCTACTGTTATTTTTAATTAGCTATATGTATATATTTACGTAAACGTTATTATTTTATAATATTGGTGTAAATTTTGAGGTGTGACTGAAGTTTTTTCCTACAAGTTGCTACTGTATAACATTTATTTTACAAGGATTTGTGCGATTAACGCAAGTATTACACATTTGAAATAAAACTATTTTTACGAATTTTGTCACGTTTGTACTTGATTTTTGATTGTTTAACGTTTAGAACACTTTTTAGTGTTCATAGATGCGTGAGGACTAGGTCGTTTTGTGTATTAGAAATGTCAAAAATCAAATACAAAAGCTATATTTCTTTATAACAACTTGTTAGGTTTTCGTTATTATTTTTGCTGTATTTTTATATTTAGAGATTTATTTAAATCCACAGAAATAATAATATGTTTATAGGTTTCCATTTTAAAATAATAATGAGCTTCTATTAGCCGTTTAATAGATTCTACTTACATTAAGTTGTGACTATTATTTTTTATTAATTTAATTTAAAAAAATCACCCACTGCGTTAAAGAAATAGTCTATATTGCGACGACTTTACAAACATAATATTATGTATAATCAACAGACACAAATTACACACAGACTCCGAGCAACAATTTGTGGATCGCACAAACTATAGTTCTGCATGGCAATCGAACACATGATACTGACACTGTAGGTCAATATTTTCATTACTAGGCCATCGCTTCATTGCAAGAAAAATACTTCGCAGAGTAATCTGACAACAAAATGAATAAATATATCTACGTCATACTTTTCTCCAACGCCATGCGCTAAGGAATTAGTACTTAAACCTAATAATAAAAAATACCAATTGCGGTTTACACTAACACAATTGATATTTTTTTTACACTAATAGTGCTGTGTGGTAGCGGCTTCGAATACTACCAACCCTTGCTTTGCTCGTGAGTGTCGTAAAAGACGACTAAGAGTCCTAGATTGACCCGGACCAACTCCATCTGGTACCATTTGGGTCAACGATTACATTCCCAAGAAGGGTTGACGTCAGGCAGGCGGCCGGTCATAAAAGTCATTGCCGAAACTTTTTGCAATATGTCAAAACAGATGACCTTTTGCGTCGACCCCAAGTAATTGGGATAAGAGCAAGATGGTGATGATGGTTTACACTAACAATTATTCAGTATGCGAATTAGACTTTGGAGGATTTATTTTTTAAAATAATATGTCATCTATGTAAAGTGAAAAATCATGGATTTCTATTTATTTGGTACTGATCAATATAAAAATAGTAACTATGTGTATAAAAATAGTCAGGTGATTATACAGATGATGTAGTAGATAAAATAACAACCATTGCTAGTGCCGTGGGTTCGATGTCCAGGGAGGATAATGCATTGTGGGATGCACTGTTCTATATATATATATATATATATGTATATATATATATGTATATATATATATATATATGTATGTATATATATATGTAGTCCTTTTGTATTCTGTTTCGCTTTTTAAAGGCGCGCACTGCAGCAGTTCAAATAGTTATTATATATTTTTTATTATATATATATTTATTATTTTTTTTAAATCATCTATGCAAATCAAGATTTCATAGTATTGAATAAGTTTATTGAATGTTAACACAGTATAATACGTCTGCAATTTGAGGGTGAAAGTGTTTATAAGTTAGCTCCATGTTTTAGTAAACATTAATGGAAATTTCACAGAATTCACGGAGCTTCTTTTTGCTCGGGAAATATACTACTGATGGTTTGAACCATTGTAAAAATCACTTTTAAACATCACATGTGATTGCTTATATTTATAATTACGTTAAAAATAATGGTACCTTCAAAACAATAGATTTAATTTTTATTTAGAAACTTTTATAACATAGAGATTAGAATTTCACTTAAAAAAGTGCGCCGTCGTTCAGTACGCCTTACAGTTGTGAAACATTGAAATTTTTTTATACAAGTATATATGCGTAAAATAACAGATTACAACAGAAACTCTTATGGCCTAATGTATAAATAAAATATTAAGATTTTGCCAGAAAAAGTTGATTTATATTCAATAAGTACAAGAATTAAAAATTTAAAAATATTTCAAATTGTGACAACTCAATTCTTTTAAGCAGTGATTTTTGTAATAATATAATAGTTATATTCGATGCCGCTGATGATTTTACTGTGACAATTGGTCGGAACTATACTTACTATCATAGAGTGTGGTGAGGTTCATATCATAGAGTACTACAGGTACAGATCGGATCAGGTTTACTCTCACCTATAGATGTTTCACATACATCAAAAATAGATTAGGCAGAGCATAAAACTTTAATGAAATTAAAGTTTAATTCTTTAATAAGACTTTAATTTCATTAAAGTTTTATTAAATTTAATTTTATTAAAGTTTTATTTTTCCGTATGGTGACGGAGTAAGAATACAATTCACCACCCCCTATCTTACCCGTGGGTGATCGTACGAGACGACTAAGGGATATAAAACCCATATAACATCTATGCAAGAGAAGGAAAACTCGAAATAAAACCCTATACCAACACGTCTGACCAGCGTGGTATAGTAGGTCAATTACCCTTCCATTATGGAGGAGGCCCGAGCCCAAAAGTGGGACGTGTATGGGCTGAGATGATGATGAAAGTTTTATTATGCCTAAATAAAACAACATTTTTTTTGTATTCGCAACTTATTTGATAAGTTGAGCGTTTCAATTTGCACGAAGCTGTTTTATTCAATGGAAAACTTTTTAACAGTAATTTTGTCCTGCAACGCCGGCGAAGTACATTTTAAATATAATTTGTCACTTTCCAACGTCACACCCAAAAATTGTAATACTTTAATTTAACAAGCGGAAACGTAATTCAATTACATTGTTTCAATTCTTGTAAATATTAAACTTAAGGTGTAATGTAATTGTAATATAAAGACAACGATAAAGTTATTGTGAAGTTAGATTGTGTATTCGCTTAGTAAACCCAGCCAAATTGAAATAATATTGTTTACCTAATGTAAACTCAGCGCTCGATTATAAGACTGTTTACAACAAAATAAAAATATTAAATTGATTTCGTGTTTTACTTGTCTTTATTTTTTAAGAAATAACAATGGTAATAAACGATTTGCGTCACGACGACTTGTCACTAATTCTTTTTTATTTAATTATACACAAGATCGTATATTTCCTTTTCCCTTAAGGAAAGGAGAAGCTTAATGGAGGCGCCAGAAATAGCGACTGAGATTTACCATGGAGGAGTAATAAATTCAGAGCTTAGCCTTTGTTTTTAGTAATAACTGACTAGGAGGTACATAATCGAGGTCTGTGCCGCTTGGGCAGAGCCGCGTCGTGAACTCGTCGCAATCATCGGTGCAGACCTGACGCTGCCGACCATCGCTAGGGAGATGCTCGGCAGCATCAGGAATTGGGACGCGGTCGCAGCCTTCTGCGAGGCAGTTATCTCGCAGAAGGAGGCGGCGGGTCGCGAGCGCGAGGAGCACAGCCTCGATGATGCGACCCGCCGCCGGCGACTGGGGCGGCGCAGGCGGGAGTACCTGCGTGCAATGCCGCCCTAGCCGAGGCCGCGGGTGACGTGACCGGGGATTAGTCCGTCACCCGCCGAGAGGCCGACCGCGTGAGGAAAGACCGACGTCCTCCCCGAGGGGGGGACGTCGGTCGATGGGAGGGTACCCCGGGTAGGGGGTATTCCGTCGGGCCGACCACTGATGACAAGTAACCCTGCTCCAGTGGTCGGCCCAACGACGAAGGCGACGTGGTGTTCGGGTGGGTTGCAGGAGTTGCGTGCTTAAGCCCCTCTGTCGCCCCGGACGGAGTGGTGCGGAGGCGCGCCGACCGCAACCCACCCAAAAAAAAAAAAAAAAAAAAAAAAGGAGGTACATAATGAGATTTTAATACGATAGTAGGTGGCAGTGGCGAATACCGGTAATTCGACATAAACCATTCGTCGATTCAGCGATGTAGTATCCATAGTAAGTCTCTTATTTATTTATTGCCGACGGTGGCAAATGAGCAAGCAACACCTGATGGTAAGTGATACTGTTGCATATAAACCTTGGTAATACCAGGGGCACAGCCAGTTCATTGCCTCTTCTTAAACCTCGTTTGAACAAGGATATGTCATAGCGCTCAGGAAATACAGCCGCAGGTAGTTCATTTCAGAGCCTGCACGTATGTGGCAGAAATGATCGCTGGAAACGTATAGTTGAAGACCATAACGTTTCCAGGTGAAATGGATGAACCCTGCTGCGGTGTCGAGTGGTACGTTGGTACCAAATCAAACAGTTCCTCAGAGCACTTCCCATGAAAGAGCCGGTAGAGTACACAGAGTGACCCAATGCCTCTGCGGCGCTCCGGTGACCCTAATCTGTCCGTAAGCTTGGACTCCCCGACGATTCGAATAGCACGCCTTGGAGGAAGTCAAGTGGGTCTAGCTGATATTTGGGTGCGCGTGCTCAGAGATACGAGCAGTACTCCATATGAGGACGTACTTGTGCTTTATAACACAAGACGCTGCCTCGGTGTGAAGTACCGCCTGGCGCTGTTCAGGATGTCCAGCTTTTTATTTGGTAACTTGGCTTAGTCCTCCAAATGACTTGCAAACTGGACTTCGCTTGATATTTCGACGGCGAGGCTCCCAATACTTTCAGCAATTTGGAGAGTTATTCCTTGGAGCTAAGTCACCATGACAAACGGGTCCGGGATTGAACTGCAATGAGTGTCGTTCATTCCATTCCGAGGTCCGCCCCAGAGAGCGCTCGACTTTAGACACAAGTTAAACCCTTCTTTCCTGTGTACTCCGAGGGAAATTCCGTTGCTCGGTATACCGCTCGTCGCCCGTGCTGTCAACCGCATAGCAACGCATATTCTCGATAGAGAGCATGTCACTGATATGCAGGATAAACAACGTCGGGGAGAGCACCAAGCCTTGTGGTACACTAGTATTAATGGTCATGGTTTTGGAGCAGGAGTCATCTACGACGATTTTTATACTTCGACCATCCAGAAAGCTAGCAATCCAATTACAGAGTCCCTCAAGGATTTCGAATAACCATAGCTTCGATAGAAGTGCCCTGTGCCAGGCCCTACCGAACGTCTTTGCGATATCTAGGCTGAACGCTAGAATCTTACACTGGCACTCCAAGGCTTCCAACCAACGGTGTGTGAGGTACACAAGAAGATCACCAGCTGACCACCCGTGACGGAAGCTGCAATACAGCTTCCAATCACAGATCAGCAGGTGATCTTCAAGGACTGCATAATGCTGGCGGTTTATAATTATCTCCATTATCTTGGAGAGCAAAGATGTTATCACAATTGGCCTGTAATTCGATGGGTTAGACCGGTCTCTCTTTTTGGGGTCGGGTGGACATGGACTATCTTTTACGAAGACGGAACCCTATTAGTATCATAGGAAAGTCAGTATAAGCGCGTGAGGATGGGCGTTAACTCAGGGGTGCCCGTCTTTAGAACCACTACAGTGATGCCATCCGGCCCACTCGATTTATGGGCGTCTAAAAGCCGCAGCTTCTTTCCTGACCGCTCGTTTCGTGATACGGATTTCGGGAAGCAAGCTTTCACGCCGTGGGATGGTAGGTGGTGTGGCAGCTTCGGCGTCTAAAGTCAAGTTACAGGCAAAGATTTGACCTAGAACGTCGGCCTTCTCCTTTGTGCTGTGGGCCAGACTGCCATCGTGCTCCTGTAGTGGTGGGTGATTGGACTGGCAGAAGTTGCATTGGGCAGCCTTGGCGAGCGACCAGAATGCAAGACTCCCGGTGGGACAGCTTTGCAATCGCTCGCCAATTTTGGCAACATGTTCCGCCTTGGCTCTGGCAACAACTTTCTTACTTGATCTAGAAGCGGTATTAAATTTCCGCTTCAGCTCTTTGGCGTTCAGATCCTGACATTTTTAGGCCCAATTCCAGGCCCCATATGCGGACTGCTTCTGACGTCTGACGTGCAGCCTTCCTGCAAGATTTATTAAACCAGGGTAGCGACTGCGGCCATCAACGGGTATTTCATCATCATGTTGAGGATAAATAATTCCATCCCCATATCAATCGCACCGGTAATGCAGTACAAACGTCAGGGTCCCCAGAGGCGAAACAAAGCCACTTTCCAGGGTAGGATGTGAAAAACAGGGGCACAGCTAGGCCGCTGACTGACGTGAAGAAACGTCATTTAAAGAACGAAATTTCATAGTGCTCGGGAAACAGAGTAGAAGGTATCTCTCCAGAAGGCTCATTCCAGATCCGGCAAGTACGTGAGAGAAATAATTGCTGGAAAGGAACTGTACGAGAACCATAATGTTTTCAGGTGAAATGGTAGACTCTGCTACGGTGTCGAATAAGTCGGTAAGACGGTGACAATGGTGCCAAGTTAAACAGTTCATCAAAGCATGAAAGTGCCATTTATATCTAGGAAAAAGAAACTGTACAAAAACTAGAAAACCAACTTATCAGACTTTTTTCCTACCCGAGAGTGTCGTAAACGACAACTAAGGGACTAAATTTACATATAACTCATGTAAAGAAGGAGAACTCGTAATAAAACCCTCACGTCCAACACGTCTGACGTCTGATTACTAGGTCAATTTCCCTCCTATTATGAAGGAGGCTCAATTCTAACAGTGGGACCTATATGAGCTGAAATGATTATGATCATGTATTTTGGATAGGATCGTTGTTTGTATAAAATGCGCTATGATATTTTTTCTTTAAAGCAGTTGAATTGACAGCCTAAACGAAAGGCTCTGCAAAGGGAAATAATACGATGTCCATAATTAGCATTTCCCTTGTATAATTTCCAAAAATTTAAATATCATCATCATTATTTCAGCCTATCGCCGACCACTGGTGGAGGTAGGCCTCCCTCATATTACACCATAAAGTGCGGCCCTGTGGCGCCTGCATCCAATACGCCTAGCAACTTTCGCCAGATCGGTCTACCTATATAGGGGTTCGTCCTACACTGCGTCATCCGATATTAAAATTTCAATATACGTATTCGAAATTATCCGAAACTTTTTCATTTTTGGGCTGCGCTATGGTCAGCGCACCCGCCGTTTGGCTCCGTCCAAGGCGACGAAGGGGCGGCACGCGGCCCCATAATCCACCGTAGCTCGTCATCGGTGACCGTAGCCGATCACCGGTACCAAGGTCCTTGTCCTCTATGGCTGGCCCGACAGAATACCCAGTGGGGTACCCTTACGACGTCCAGGACGTCGGTCGTCATCGCGCAGTCAACCTCTCTGTGTGTGACAGATTAATCCCCGGCCCCGTCACCCGCGGCCTCGGCTAGTAACTATCCGAAACTATCGGTTCATCTAAAATAATCTTATATCTGTAACTGTAACTAAAACCGATAATAGAATAAAATAAAAAGCCCATTTATTTCACCATAATTAATGTAATTTCTTGTCGTTTTTAACCGTAACTGAAACCAATATAACGTGATTTTAATATCCACATTCAAACATAAATTCATAATAAATCCTGAACGAAATGTTCAAATACTTTACTATTTCTGAACGTGACCGCATCAATGAAACGAGGGTAGATATCTCTGAATAACAATGTTGCAAATTTTCAACAATGTTTTATGAAAGTATTATTATATACCACTTGGGTTTAGCGGTTATTGAATTAATAGTTGAATAAGGCAGTGATAGTAATGCAAACTTAGTAAATTATTTTTTGTAAATAAATAGTTTTTATGGATTTTATCGAGTTTGTATTTGATTTTTCATTATCTGACGTTTCGAATAATTTACAGTGTTCATGATCACGGGTGTCAGGCAATCAAAAATTAAAAACAAACGCGATATAATGCGTAAAAATAGTTTTATTTATAATGAGTAATACTCGCGTAAAAATCAGTAATCGTGTTTTTTTCTTTCTTTTGAAAGTCGTCTAACAAAATTTATATACCACCCTCTCTCTTGCCCGTGGGTATCGTAAAAGATGATAAAGGATTGTGTAGATAACATCTATGCAAGAGAAGGACAACTTTAAATAAAATCCTATACTATCCATACTAATATTATAAATGCGAAAGTAAGGATGTTTGTTTGTTTGTTTGTAACGCTTTCACGCTTAAACCACCTAACCGATTTCAAAAATTCTTTCACCAATGGAAAGCTATAATATCAAGGAGTAACATAGGCTATATTTTATCCCGGTATTCCCACAGAAACAGGAACTACGCCGTGGGTAAAGCGACTGAAACCGAAGCGAAGCGAGGGCGGATTGCTATTGCTAGTAGTCCATAAAATATAGAATGATCTCTGTGACAGTTATCCCTAGTGCTGTCACGCTTACGATAAAGTCCGTAGTTTTTTATCGATAAAACTCTTAATTTTTATAATTGTGATTTTCTATTATAATTAAATTACAATCCATGAAAATCTTACTGAATTTCTTTCAAACAAAAAGTATTTTTTGACTATTTTAATTATTCAAAAGGAGTACAATCAAGGTCTAGGTCACTATTATTGTTATCAATGGAGCGTTCCTGCTAGAACATTTATCATTTTTTGCCAAATAGGGACAGTCGTTAGATCAATCAATCAATTACGACTATTTTCTAAATAAATATATCTAGTTTATTGACAATAATACGTACATAATATTATTATCTACTCAGAGACGAAAAGTAGTTTTTTAATGTTTAATTAATTCAATTTATGTATTTTATAGTGTAACTGTCTGTTTTAATTGTAAAAAATATGTTGAAAGTTTTATATTTGTATTGTATTGGGTTTTTCTTTTATGAATAATTTAAGTAATTAAAGATCGGTTATCGATTTACGTATATCGACTGTCCCATCTCTTTTTTATTTTCAGTCCAGTATGACCTTGTACGTGTGTAAGCGTCATTTATGTATAAAATGTTTACTAGGTATTTCAGTATTTACAAGGTACATTTTAGGTAAGAATATTAATGGTCTATGGGAGGGTACCCCAAGTAGGGGGTATTCCGTCGGGCCGACCACTGATGACTAGTTAACCCTGCTTCGGTTGTTGGCCCAACAACGAAGGCGACGTGGTTTTCGGGTGGGTTGCGGGAGTTGCGTGCTTAAGCCCCTCTGTCGCCCCGGACGGAGAGGTGCGGAGGCGCGCCAACCGCAGCCCACCCACAAAAAAAAAGGTATGAATATTAATATTTTTATATTGCAATTTATAAAAAATATATTGCAATTTAGTTGCAATAAAACTGGCACGAAAAGAATGAAAATATATTTGATACAAAATGAAATTGTAAACATGTCGCTCGTTCAAACTTACTTCGTTGGTTTCGTTGACATCTGTCACAGAGATCAAGCTATATTTTATGGACTATAATAAGTCTGACCGGCGTGGTATAATAGGTCAATTTCCCTCCTATTATAGGGGAGCAGCCAGCCCAACTGTGGATAAATGAACTATGATTATCCTTACATTACGACTGACAATTGAAGAGGAGGAGGTTCTCAATTGGACTGTGTGTTTTTTGTTGAAGTGAAAGTTCGTTAGCGGCGTTGTGCACTTTTTGGGATGGATAAAAAATGCTAAACTCGCGTCGGGACACGTGACCTGATCGTAAATTTGTAAGACGGCGCAGGGCGCTTGCGCGAATGTGCTTGTAGCGCACCTGCTCTTTGCTTTCAAATCCACAAACACCAAGCGCTAAATTTGAAATGTTTTTAAACTTTTGTTGAAAATTTTGCACTACATATTTTCTAATAAAAATTAGCAATAACCTATTAATTGAAATTATTATTTTCGTATTATTTTTGGTTCATAAAGAAGTGTTTATGATTAAGGATTAAATTTCGAATTATTCATTAACATCAATAACAACAACACAACATAACAACAAATTTTTTGAGCAATTATAAATCAAAAATAATTAAAAAATAATAATTCAATGGCTCGACGTGTGGTGACGGAGTAAGAATACAATTCACCACTCCCTATCTGACCCGTGGATGTCGTACAAGACGACTATGGGATATAACATGCACATAACATCTGTGCAAGAGAAAGAAAACTCGAAATGAAACCCTATATCAACATGTCTGACCAGCATGGTATAGTAGGTCAAACTCCCTCCCATTGTGGAGGAGGCCCGAGCCCAACAGTGGGACGTGTGTGGGCTGCGATGATGACGATAATGAATAGCCCGACGACAAAGTTATTTAGTTTTCATTTCTATCGGCAGTACCCAAAGATTGCCCTGCGTTTATTTTGTAAATCGATTTTGATTATTCTTATTTATTTGCTAGATAATATTTTAGAAGTGGTCCCATATAAATTCGACCATGATCTTAGTTTTTCATCATCTTCATCATCATCGCAGGCCACATATGTTCCACTGTTGGGCTCAGGCCTCCTCCACAATGGGAGCGAATATGACCTAATATACCATGCTGGTCAGACATGTTGTTATAGGGTTTCATTTCGAGTTTTCTTTCTCTTGCACAGATGTTATGTGCATATTATATACCATAGTCGTCTTTTATGACATCCGAATCCGTGAATCCGAGTCGTGAATTGTATTCTTATTCCGCAAATACACATAGTTTTTCAGTTATCTTTAATAATGCGTATTTAGTTCATAACGACTAGATTGTTTTGAAGTCAGTTTTTATTTCTTAATATTCGCTATTATTTTAGATTTATACAGAACAGCGTGTTCGGTTAGCTAGTTTAATTAAAATACCAGGTTGACCGAGCTTCGTTCGGAGTATTTTTGTAGCATTTATTTAGATATATATTAATAAAAAATAAAAAAATAAATAATGAAAATTATATAAAAAATTACAAAAAGAGAATAATAATAACACCGAGATTCGATCCGACGCCGTTTGTCGCCGATGTCAAAAATAAAACGAGACCTGACTACTTCGCCACTGAGCTATCGTAACTCATAACATTGATGGCTAAATTAGAATTCATTCTTTTAAAATTTAATGTCATTATATTGTCTGCCAAAAACACTGACAAAACAACATTTTCTATACATAAAACCTAGCTAGATCAATTTTTGTGCCCGAATCCTCTAGCATGCCAAGTTTCAACAAAATCGTTGGAACCGTTTCCGAAATCCTGAAAATATATATATTTACAAGAATTGCTCGTTTAAAGATATAAGATGTAATTTAATTATATACAACATAGCAAATAACATTCAATATACAGGAAAGTATGACCAGTATTGTGTGGCAAGTATTGCCACGTTAAATGACAATGATAATCTTTTATGCAAAATGTATGCCAGCCAAGCGAAGCGTAAGTTGCAATCTTCTTGTAGAGAAGAGTACCTAAAGCTTAGTCCGAATATTTTACTCAAATGGCTAGAAAATATAATTTTCAATAGGGTTATTAAATTTTCGTTGAGACTTTCTAAAGAAGCTGTATCAGTGACAATCTAACGAGCACGATTGATATAAGAGTGCAAAATTATCGATGTAGAGCCAACGACCTACACACCATTCAGAACAATTAATATAAATTATATTTATATACTAGCAACCCGCCCTCGCTTCGCTTCGGTTATAGGTTATAGTCGTTTTACCCGCGTAGTTCCCGTTCCCGTGAGTATAATGGGATAAAATATAGCCTAGTTTACGCCCTGATATTATAGCTTTCCATTGGTGAAAGAATTTTTGAAATCGGTCCAGCCGTTTTAAAGATTACCCAGAACAAACAGACAGACAGACAGACAAAAATTTTTTAATTGCTATTTTAGGCATAGGTGTCGTGCAAATAACCGTGTGAGCATGAAAAAAGCCTATTATTTTGACATTACAAACAGACACTCCAATTTTATTTATTGGTATACATAAATATCTTGTGCACGTGTGTATATCACTGAACTCGTCTGAAACGGCTGGACCGATGTTGATGAAATTTTTTGTGTGTGTTCAAGTGTGTTCGAATGGATTCGAGAATGGTATAGATTCACAATTGAACCCGGTAGGTGGCGCTGCTGTTGATTTCAAGGCGAATTCCTTTTATTTTATTTGAACAGAACATCTGTTGAGTCAGCTAGTATAGCATAATATACTTAATACTTATGTTATTATTAAAGTAAGTTATTATTATTCTTCGCCACGCCCTGGATGGAATGGACTGGACGGAATGGAGCCAGTGTGCAGTGTGCTGACCACAGCTCACCCAACAAAAGGGGTCAATTTCTATCCAACTGAGCAGGAAGTTCAAGCCCTGCAGTAAGTTTCTTTTACTGCTGTTCATGGCAAACGAACAAATAGCAGACCTGATCGTAAGTGACACTGCCGCTAAGGGCCATTTAGTAGGCCACTGCCTAATATGAATAAATTAAAAGCAGTGTGAATGCATGCAATAAGGTTCGGTAATACTAAAGGCATTACCAAAGCCCACAATACACAAAAACCCTCAGAAAGTTGGGCTACCAAGTATTTCTTTCAATGAGCGAAGTGCTGTAACAAATTGCTTCTACTCAAAGGTCGATTTACTTTGAGAGTGTAGTACTTTCCTGGACGGACCGGCTATAGACATATTAGAAGGAAAGAAAGAAAAAGCTTTTATTTTCACGGTCTCGAAGCAACACTCCTAAACACAGATTATGCTTAAATAAAAAGAAATAAAAAGTTGGCAATTGCATGTGTCGTGAGCGTGTCAACGAGGCGTACACTCAGCGTGACGCTACGTGACGTTGTGAGGGCACAACACGGCGCTGATTTTCAGTGTCAACCTCAAGTGACTTGCGTGGTACAATTACATAACTAATTCAACCTAACCAACAACATAAAACAATAACCTATATAAAAGTTATCTCGCAGAAGGAGGAGGCGGGTCGCGAGCGCGAAGAGCACAGCCTCGATGATGCGACCCGCCGTCGGCGACTGGGGCGGCGCAGGCGGGAGTACCTGCATGCAATGCCGCCCTAGCCGAGGCCGCGGGTGACGTGACCGGGGATTAGTCCGTCACCCGCCGAGAGGCCGACCGCGTGAGGAAAGACCGACGTCCTCCCCGAGGGTGGGACGTCAGTCGATGGGAGGGTACTCCAAGTAGGGCGTATTTCGTCGGGCCGACCACTGATGACAAGTAATCCTGCTCCAGTGGTCGGCCCAACGACGAAGGCGACGTGGTGTTCGGGTGGGTTGCGGGAGTTGCGTGCTTAAGCCCCTCTGTCGCCCCGGAAGGAGTGGTACGGAGGCGCGCCGACCGCAGGCCAAGAAAAAAAAAAACATATACTTCTGTACATCATACCTAAATAATAAAGGTGTGATGTTATTCATTTCACATATAAGTGACATCAGATTTTTGTTCACAAAGTAACAGTCTTTTCGTGTGAATTTTGAAGCTACTTTTCGTTTTTATATTACTATCAACAGTATAGTCTTACCATTAATATCATTATATTATACTCCAATTTAGTAGTCGCATTGTAGAACTAAAAGATGGCAATATCAAATAACACAAGTTTTATTAGACTATTTTTCTTTTTGGGTGGGTTACGGTCGGCGCACTCCTCTCACCACTCCGTCCGGGGCGGCAGAGGGGCGTAAGCACGCACACCCGTAACCCACCCGTGACATGTCGCCTTCGTCGTTGGACCGACCACCGGAGCAGGCTGACTTGCCGTCAGTGGTCGCCCGACGGAATACCCCTTGAGGAGTACCCTCGCGTTGACCGACGTCCCCCGTCAAGGAGGACGTCGGTCTTTCCTCACGCGGTCGGCCTCTTGACAGATGACGAACTAATTCTCCGGTCCAGTCACCCGCAGCCTCGGCTAAAATTTATTAGATATACCATCATTTATTCACTACTGTTTTAATTATGAAAACTTATATTTCGCACTATCTTTAATATCATAATCTCAGCTCAACTCATATACGTTCCACTATTGGGCTCGGGCCTCGTCCATCATGAGCAAGAAATTGACCTACTATACCACTGGTCAGACGTGTTGGTATAGGGTTTCATATCAAATTATCCTTCGCTTCCATAGATGTTATATGCATATTTAATGGCTTAATCGTCTTTTAAGACACCCACGACCAAGAAAGGGGATGGTGAATTGTATTCTGACTCCGAAGCCGCAACCGTAAACGTTTCTCTCTTTTAAATATTTTAATATCAGTCATATCAAACAGCATTCTTAATATTCGTATTTAATAAACTCATAATTTTTAATGCAAAAGTACATAAAACAGGATGCACACTCCGTTCATATTTCAATTTGCGTTTTTAAAAAGCGACAACGATTCCGCAACGTGGACAGAGATGGCGGCGTTGCAAAACGAAGGGAACGCAATTTATTTGATAAAATATTCAGGTGCACGATTTTGTTTCGAGCGTCTGCGTTGTAAAATTTTGTAATACATTGTTTCATTCCTGCAGTAACTTAATGTTAGTTTCATAGTATACGTCTTGGATTAACTATTAAAACTTTATATTAGATTTTTCTTGAATGTTTGCAAGATCAAACCGACGAGTCTCTTTGCAATAAAAAAAATAACGATTATAGAGACTGCCGATAGAAGTGAAAACTTAAAACTTTAAGTATTAAAATTTAAAATTTCATGATGTATGAATTAAGAATATCGACATCAATCTGGTTTTCAGATCTATTGACACTCCGACAATATTCTTTTAATAAACGATTCAAATAATAATCAACCAAAAACACAATTTTCATCATGCACAGTATATACACATTAAACTTTAGACAAAAACCATTCAATTTCACTTATAAGTTATACACAGCAAATACTGCTACAAGCATGTCGGTGACGTGAACGCACGAGATTTCGCCCATACAAAAAGTGTTTACAGCGCACGGCACTGCGCGTGCGCCAGTCATGAGCATGTTAGTGACGCAAACCCATAAGATTTCCCCCTACCAAAAATTGCCCAACGCGGATAAAAAAGATTCCATTTAAAAAAATGTAAGTACTGACAAATAAAATAGGGAAAAAAACCTATGTCAACCCGTCCGACTGACTTGACTTAATAAGTCATTTTAATTCTCATTCTAGAAGAAGCTTAAAGTCAAACAGTGAGCCGTATAAAGGTTAATAAAATCTATACCAATAAATAAAATTGGAGTGTCTGTTTGTAATGTCAGTGTAGGCCTTTTTCATGCTAACATGGTTATTTGCACTATACATATGCCTAAAAATCACTTTATATTTTTATTGATGTCTTTAAAAAAAAATGAAATTTAGGTTAAATTAAATATGATTTTATGATGTACTTGCATTGTAATTTATTCAATGGGTATATTTTAACAACAGTGCTAACTTTATTATTGAGATCATCTCCAAAGAAGTAGATGAATCTGTGAGAGAATGCAGTTTCGTAGCGCGGTGCATAGTGCGAGCATATCCCACATTTTCATCTCTTATTTTTGAGCAAATTATAATCATATTGTAATTGGTAGCGTTTTTCAGGACAGTTAAAATAATGAAAGTTTGCCTTACAGTAAAAAGATTCCAGTTCTTGTAGACATATGTCTACAATGGGAAACGTCGCGGAAGGCGATGACACCAGCGCGATGCCCTTTCTACTTTCAATACATGAATTTTTACCTGATAATGTAATGCAATAGTTTACTCATGATTATCCCAAGGCATTGTAAACCATCATAATAGTTGCATGACCGTATCATAGTAGATCGTGTAATATTCAGCATCAGGAATTGGGACGCGGTCGCAACCTTCTGCGAGGCAGTTATCTCGCAGAAGGAGAAGGCGGGTCGCGAGCGCGAGGAGCACAGCCTCGATGATGCGACCCGCTGCCGGCGACTGGGGCGGCGCAGGCGCGACTACCTGCGTGCCATGCCGCCCTAGCCGAGGCCGCGGGTGACGTGACTGGAGATTAGTCCGTCACCCGCCGAGAGTCCGACAACGTGAGGCAAGACCGACGTCCTCCTCGAGGGGGGGGACGTCGGTCGATGGGAGGGTACTCCACGTAGGGGGTATTCCTGATAACAAATAACCCTGCTCCGGTGGTCGGTCCAACGACGAAGGCGACGTGGTGTTCGGGTGGGTTGCGGGTGTTGCGTTCTTAAGCCCCTCTTTCGCCCCGGACGGAGTGGTGCGGAAGCGCGCCGACCGCAGCCCACCCCAAAAAAAAAAAAAGGGTCGTGTAATATTTAATTTTTGTAATTTGGCTACCAGTCTCGATATGTGGTTTAAAAGACAAGAGTTTTGTCAATTGTTAAATCAAGATTGATAGGATGAGTCGTAACGTAAAGGGATGGATGGGATAAGTGGTGATGGATGGGATGAGTGATGGATGTGGTAAATGGTGACTGATGTCGATGGATAAGATGTTTTTTTTTTTTTATTGCAAGCAGTGGCAAACGAGCAAACAGTACACCTGATGGTAAGTGTTGCTGCCGCTCATGGACCTTTACAAGGCCGCTGCCTACCGCGAAGGGAATGAAGGGAGTGTGAATGCATGCATTGAGGCTCGGTGATACCAAAGGTACCACCAACACCCTCCACACGCGAACTCCCTCAGAAAGTTGGGCTTCCGGCTCTCTCGCTCACCGAACGAAGCGCAGTAACAATGTGTAATGATAAATTCATTGACTAGTGACAAATGGCGAGGGATGCAATGGGTGGTGATGGATGGGAATGGATGAGATTATTGGAACGGACGTAGTTAATAAAGTACAATAAATTAAGAAAATTAATGGTTGGAGCTTTGCTATTTTTATAGATCGTTATCGTCTAAAGTGTTCCATTCCCCCTTCAGACATAAACCACATATCCACACCCTTACAAAAAGTTAGTAATTTTCTTTAACTGTTCAAACATTCACTAGAAATAATTTATATGGCAAAACAACGTTTGCCGGGTCAGCTAGTATTACATAAAACATCAACAAAATTATTCAATATAACACAATTGTTATATGCATAATTTAGTTTAGTTAGTTGGCCTTAGTTGGCTCTTACGACACCCACGAGTAGGAGAGGGTATGCTGAATGACACAGAACATTTCATTACAATTATAAAACAAAAATAAAATGAATTGATTTATTTTTGAAACATTTATATGGCCCAATTTAAAATATTTCTCGGCTAATAACTTTTGATCACATACATACAATGCAGTAGGTGCAAAATGGAATTGCAATATAAAAATAAAATAACCTGAAACGCTAAGGCAATGTGTAGGAGCCAATGCATTCGGGCAACGTCGTAACAGCACTCGAAATAAATGTAAGTTTATTGTAGTTTCTGGTATGTTGTATAAGTATATTTCATAGTTATATAGTTTAATACATAACAATACATTAAGTTTTTGATGTGAAAAATCTATAGGTGAGGGTGAACCTGATTGTTGGCGTGGCGTCAACGCCACGCTTGAATATGTACATTTGTGTAACGAAACTATTCTCTTGCATAGTTGTTATATGTAAAAGATATCCCTTAGTCACCTTTTACGATACCCACGGGCAAGAATGGATGGGGGTAATTAACTTTATTCATACTCCATCACCACACGGAGAAGAAAATAGGACCATACAATTTAAAAACAATAAGTTTAAAAGGACATAATAATTTTATTTTATAGAAGTTATTATTTTACTTAATATTATTTCAAGATGATAAGTTGACCAGCTAAATATAAAATAATTATGACTTGAATACTAGTCAAGTCAAATATTGAAATTTAAACTATTTTCTATACAAATAAATAAAATTGAAGTGTCTGTTGGTAATGCAAAATACTGGGCTTTTTCATGCTCACACGGTTATTTGCACGACACCTATGCCTCAAAACCAGTTAATTTTTTTTTGTCAGTCTGTTGGTTTAGGGTAATCTTCAAAACGGTTTGACTGATTTTGATAATATTTTACTACCAGGTAGCTGTTTATATAGGGAATAACTTAGGCTATATTTTACCCCGGTATCCCCACGTGAACGGGATCTATGCAGGTATGCCGACTGAAACCGAAGCGAAGCGAGGGCGGGTTGCTAGTAGACTATAAGGCGTTTGCTTAATAATTGGACTATTGGAATTTAAAAAGTCATATTTATAATAGCAAACCGTAGAACAGAAATAAGAAAATGTTTTTTAAATTTCCCTATTAGTGTTCCTCTAGTAAACAAATGAACGGATTCTCTGCAAAACTTGGAACACTTTTATACCTCAACTAGCAACCAGCCCTTCGGTTTTAGTCGCCTTACCCGCATAATTCCTGTTTCTGTGGGAACACCGGGTAAACTATAGCCTAAGTTGCTCCTTATATAGACAGCTGGTAGTGAAATGTTATCAAAATCAGTCCAGCCATTTTGAAGGTTACCTCAAACAGACAGATATACAGAGAAAAAAAATTAAACTCTATTAATATACATATGGCTTATGTGTCGTTCAAATAACCGTGTGAGCATGAAAAAAGCCCAGTATTTTGACATTACAAACAGACACTTCAATTTTATTTATTTGTATAGGTTATTTTATCGGTGAAGTTCACAAACACACTATGATTATCATAACTTTTCACATTTATGATTTTGCTAAGAATAGGCAGAAAAAATATCTATAGACTCAACATTTTGGATCGCACAAAGTATTGTCCTACCTGAGAATCGAACTCATGATACTCATCACATTAGATCGGTATTTTAACCTCCACGCCATCTGTGTCATCATGTTGTTTTATTGACAAATACGATATTAAATGGTGTCACCATTTCTTCTTTTACTCATATTATATACTAGCAACCCGCCCTTGCTTCGCTTCGGTTTCAATCGTTTTAGTATCGTAGTTCTTGTTTCCGTTGGAATATTGGGATAAAATATAACCTATGTTACTCCCTGATATTATAGCTTTCCATTGGTGAATTTTTGAAATCGGTTCAGTGGTTTAAGCGTGAAAGCGTAACAAACAAACAAACCTACTTACTTTCGCATTTATAATATTAGTAAGGATTTATATTTGAAACTAGCAAATTCCTGCGTAGTTCCTGTTCCCGTGGGGATACCGGAATAAATTATAGCTTAAGTTAATAGCTAAAATGTTATCAAAATCGGTCCAGCCGTTTTGAAAGTACGGAATAAACAGGCAGATAGACAAAAAATAAAATTGGTATTTAGTCATAGTTGTCACATAAATAACCATGTGGGCATAAAAAAAAAACTATTATTTTGACATTATAAACAGGCACTTTTCGTGCGGTGACGGAGTAAGAATACTATTCACCACTCCCTATCTTGCCCGTGGATGTCGTAAAAGACGACTATGGGATATAATATACACATAACATCTGTGTAAGAGAAGGAAAACTCGAAATAAAACCCTATATCAACATATCTGACCAGCATGGTATAGTAGGTCAAATTCCCTCCCATTGTGGAGGAGGCCCGAGCCCAACAGTGGGACGTATGTGGGCTGCGATGATGATGATGATGACTTTACAAACACAACTTTATTTGTTTTTATGGTTTTGTTAATTTTGTAATGAATCCTAAATTTCAATGGTTTAATCTAGTACAGGTATGGATATTTTTAACACGCTTTTATTACTTTCACCTATGTATCTATGTATATAACGGAATCTGTGAACGTCATTTTACCCGACTATTAACGAACAGATTTTATTTAAACTTTGTACACTCGTCAAAAGACCATGAAAATGCAGTAATTCGATCAAAATAAGCGAATATCCTGATTAGATTCGCCAGGATTTAGAAATTTCTAATCGTATTCTTTGCATAAGAGCAAGAGAGCAAGTGTGCGAACTCCGCATGCGCGAAATTTGCAACTTCTATGATTCGGGCTGTCAGCTTGTAAGCGTGTTTTTTAGTTTTATAAACTATAATTTTCTATTAGAAAATCGACGTCTGAGTAGTAGCAATTTGTTACTCCGCTTCGTTCGGTGAGCGAGAGAGCTGGAAGCCCAACTTTCTGAGGGTGTTTGTGTGTGGAGGGTTTTGGTGGTGCCCTTGGTATAACAGAGCCTTAATGCACGCATTCACACTCCCTTCACTTTCTTCGCGGTAGGCAGCGACCCTGTAAAGGTCCATGAGCGGCAGCAACACTTACCACCAGGTGTACTGTTTGTTCGTTTGCCACGGCTTGCAATAAAAAATAAAAAAAATTCGGTATAATGTATATTTCTTTCCTCTTTAAAAGGCCTATGAATACACATATATCGATAGTTTAATGTAAAACTAAATCTGACCCTTTGTGTACGTTAATTATATATTACGACATCCCTTTTTTTTCCTGTGACACAAAGAATTACAACTTAATGCGAAGTGTCCCTTAAAGAATTTAAAATTTGTGGCAAACTTTTTGAGCTAATTCATATCACATAAAATTTTCGTATTGACGTGAAAAAGACCGTGATTGATTAATATTGTAAAAAAAGTAAATAAACAAGGCATTTTTTATAACGAAAATAAGGCCATATACAGATTTATGTCGGCTGTTATTATTGAAATATGAATATGATTGATTGCAATAAATATAACGAACATTCATATTGCTTTTCGACAAAATTACGTACTGAGAAAAAAAATGTGTGTCTACTTATTTACGTACGTAAAAATTTATAATTCTTTGGCGTAACATGACGAAAATCTTTCTAAAAAAATTATCCTTCGTATTATCCTACGTTTATAGAAAAACGGCACTAATTTAGCAAAAAAGGGTACTTAATACATTAAAAGTTTTATTATAACGCATTATCTAGTTGACATTCGTGACGGTGTGCATGCGCTTCGTAGAAAATGTTGACTAGCTAACTTCAGAGTGTCGGTTTTTGTTACGGTGTGCGCGCGCATACGCGAAAGGGAGTACCGTTAGAAATATATGAATAAAGTCTAATTGGTATGTATTTAAGATAGGTAATAACGCATCATACTATGGGAAAGTAAGCGTTGGTACATTTGACAGGCTGGGTTATTTACACAAATCTTATTTGCCATTGAAATATCATTATAGTCTATAAAATATAGCTTGCTCTTTGTGACAGTTGTCCGTAGTGCTTTTTTTTTTTTATTGCCATCCGTGGCAAACGAGCAAGCAACACACCTGATGGTAAGTGAAACTGCTGCACATGGACCTTTGCAATACCAGGGGCACAGCTAGGCCGCTGCCTACCGTGAAGGAAATACTCTTCTTAAACCTCGTTTAAAGAAGGACATGTCATAGCGCTCGGGAAACACAGCAGCAGGTAGTTCATTCCAGAGCTTGCACGTACGTGGGCGAAATGATCGCTGGAAACGTACAGTTGAAGACCATAACGTTTCCAGGTGAAATGGATGAACCCTGCTACGATGTCGAGTGGTACGTTGGTAGAATGGTGACGGTGGTACCAAGTCAAACAGTTCCTCGGAGCACTCCCCGTGAAAGAGTCGGTAGAGTACACAGAGTGACCCAAAGTCTCTCCGCTGCTCCAGCGACTCCAATCTGTCTGTAAGATTGGGATCCCCGACGATTCGAACAGCCCGTCTTTGCAGGGAGTCAAGTGGGTCTAGCTGATATTTGGGCGCACCTGCCCAGAGATGTGAGCAGTACTCCACATGAGGACGAACTTGTGCTTTGTATAGCACAAGACGCTGTCTCGGTGTGAAGTACCGCCTGGCTCTGTTCAGGACACCCAACTTTTTGTTTGCCAATTTGGCTTTGTCCTCCAAATGACTCCCAAACTGGACTTTGCTCGATATTTTGACGCCGGGAATCCCAATACTCTCAGAAATTGGGAGAGTTACTCCTTAGAACTGTGGCGCCATGACGAACGGGTCCTGCTTTGCAGTGAACGTGCAAACTTGTGTCTTGTGCTGTCACGCTTACGATGAAGTCCGTAGTTTTTTATCGATAAAACTCTTTATTTTTATAATTGTGTTTTTCTATTATAATTGAAATACAATCTATGCAAATCTTTTTGCATTTAAATCAAACAAAAACTATTTTTAGACTATTTTATTAATCTAATCCCTTAACGGTTATAGGGATCTAGATGAGATAGAATGATTTGGCTTTCTAATTTATGTTTTTTAAGATGCCTAAAATAAAAGTTAATTTCATTTTTTTTTAAACTTTATTTTTATTTGGTGGTAAAAATATTCCCTCTACCTATTTGAGAGTAAAGAAATAACGGTATGTTTTTCAAGAAACTAAATAAACAACATAAATCTTACATATAACTTTATTAAAATCTCACACTATTGAATACAAATAAGAAAATAAAAAGAAAGACAAAAGAAAATTAGAATTTTTCATAAAACCATACGATGAAACGACATAATAATTTAAATTACACACACATTTGATATGCTTGCCTATTTATAAAAACTAATTGTTAAATTAGTGTAAACAGATTTTCAAGAGTAGATGAGTGCTAATCGCTACGTGGTAATCATTTTTCGCTTGCAAATAGGTTTTAAACTGAAGTGGCAATGGGCAAACCACATCGCTCGTCGCACTGTCAACCCATTGGTTGACGAATGGTAGGGAACAACCCATTGGGAAGAAAGGTAAATGATCTACCATCCTGTTTTTTTCTTCATTCCATAGTTTTCATATTTAATATGTTTAAATAATATTTTTTATAAAAGTGTTCGAAGTTACGCAAGCCAGAGTCTCGAGTTTTAACTGTACTTTCAGCCCACTGGGCAAATTATAAATATTAGTACTATAATTCCAAGAGTTTAGATATTTTTAGGAGATTTCTTCCTCTTTCAATATCTTTAAGAGCGTTATCGGTAATCGGCACTTCTCGCATTTTTGGTTTTTTGCTACGGTCCGATATCGACGCACACTAATGCACTACACACACGCGAGTTCATAGAATGACCAGTCTTGAGCCTTGGCGCTTATAATAATCAATCTCTAATATATTCTTCGGAGAAGTAGATTTTCAAAAATCAACATGATGTAAATTTTAAAATTTTTAATTAAAAACCAAATCTCATAACAGTAAAACGGTTAAAATTGTATTTTTAATATGCAAAGTACAGGAAATAGTAAAATATAGGCACAGAGTATAACTTACAAGGAGACCCTCAGACGTGTGGGTCGGGGATTTCCATGATTTTTGGTGGGGTGGTAGAGGGGGCACGAGGGTATCACAACTACCAAATATTAGGGTCAACTGGGCCCTCGTTAAAAAGATTTTAAGGGTCAAAGTTGGATGGGTAATTTATGTACTAGAAAAATTCAAAGTCGAATCGCCAACAAGCGGTAATCTCGTGGTAACGTGCTCGCCGGCGGGAACTTTGGTCTCGGGTTCGAGACTCGACAACTTATTTTTTTTAAATTATCACATTATTGTTTAATAATTTTAAGAAAATAAAAAATCCCCAATCGACGTCCCTATCCCGGGACGTCGGTCGCCGTCACACGGTCAGGCTCTCTGCGGGTGACACACTAAAGTCCCCGGTCCGGTCACCCGCGGACTCGCCTAGGGCGGCGTGAGGCGCGGATACTCGTATCTGCGCCGCCCGAGTCGCCGGTGGCGGAACGTGTGACCAAAGATTGATCACACACGAGCCGGCTTCTCCTTTCGTGAGATTACAGCCTCACAGAAGGCGGTGACCGCGTTCCAGTTCCTGACGCTGCTGAGCATCTCCCTAGTGATGGTCGGCAGGGTCTGGTCGGCACCGGTGATTGCAACGAGTTCACGGCGCTGCTCTGCCCACGAGGCACACACCTCGAGCCTGTGCTGCGCCGTGCTCACGTCGCAATAGCAGTGGTGGCAGGTTGGTGTGCTCTCCCTCCTAACGAGCTTGCGCAGGTACTTGGCTATCGTGACCCATCAATACCTGCACCAGTCGGAAGGAATGTACCCCGTGCTGCCGACCCAACCACCCCATCAGCACCAGCTGAAAGGACTCGACTGTCCTGATACTGTATTGAGGCTTCTCCAGTCCGATTGCCCAACGAGCAATGGCGTCTCGGCGGGCGTCGACCCGCCAGGCGGCAATCACCTTGATTGAGGCTATATGTGGCTCGCGTCTCTGATACTCGCAGGTAAAGCTCGGCGAGTACCTCCGCCTGCAGGTCCCACCAGAGAGTTCCGGCCAAGAGGCACGCTGCCGCCGTGGCTGCCGTGCAGTAGTCGAGTATGGCCCTAGTCGCCATGGCCATGGATGTCTAACAAGTCCAATCAGAGATTTAAATCTAACACTACCACTACAGAAATTAGTTAGAAAATGATTCTCTATGAAAAAATTATATTGTGTATGGTTAGTAATTATTAAACATTAAATTTGAGTTAGCTTATAATCTTCAGAAGATGAGGCTGCATAAATGTTCCGTTCGGATTTTTGATGTGAAATATCTATAGGCGGGGTGAACCTAATCGTCGCGTGGCATTAAAAGCAGCGTTAACGCCACGCTTTGCGGTAACGACTTCAAAATAATTTTGATGTTTCACGTCTGCCAGGCGTCCTGAGTGACGGCTCACTTCTCTTTTCGTTTACTCTTTTGAAACTATAAGTACCTTACAGTTTTGTCGTGTGTTCTCAAAGTCCGACTTTACACCACCTGCATACGGCCTATCATGACCTATGCCAGCGTGGTGTTCGCGCACGTAAAGCCACACAGGATCCACAGGCTACAGACACTACAAAATCGTTTCATGCGCCGAGCTACGGGAGCACCGTGGTTCATACGAAACGTCGATCTCCACATCGACCTCGAACTGCCGACCATCAAGCAGTTTATGAAACGGTGCTCTCAGAGCTACTTTGACTCTGCCATGACACACCCCAACCAACTAGTGGTTGAGGCGGCTTCCTATAGACCCTCCAAAATCTCATCCATCCGACGTCCTCGACGAAGAGGACGACAATATCACACTCGGTCAACAAAGAGCCTACACGGCCCGCGAGGCCTTAACAAATAAATACTCGCGGTTCCGCCCTCGCCGTCGAGGTGCGAAACCGCGCCGCGCAAAAGTCACGACTAAAAACGTGGGCACGCCCACTTTGCCTCCAGCGACGCCCCAAGCCGAGGTCCGTTCCCCACAGGGGGAGCCCTTGGGCTATGTCACTTAGCATACTTTTCTCCGGGTTGAGAGCCCTCAGCGCTCACCCATAGTCCGCGTCAAGCTGTCAAGGCCATCTGCGGCCAACAGCTGTAAACACACAAAAAAAAAAAAAAATCGTGTGTTCTCTTTTTCCTTGCCTTGTAACCGATTTTGTTCCCAAGATACAATCTGCTTTTTCGACCCATCACCTAAAACGTAAAAAGATTCTATATTATTCTTTATAGAGATCGCATGAAAGTAATTAAAAGAATTAGGTAGTAATAAATACTTACGAATCAAAACCGATCAGTCGCAGTATACGCTCAAGTTCGTATTGTCGTCTTTTACGCTGTGAGCGGAGAGCTCGAGCGACGTGACCCTGCTCCGTTGAGCGCCAAGGCGCGACTGGTTTACGAACTTTTTTTTTTTTTTTTTTTTTTTTTTTTGTGTGACTTAGTTGTTAGCCTCAGATGGCTGTGACAACCTTACCCGGACTGGTGGGTGAGCGCTGAGGGCTCTCAACCCGCTTAAAGTTAAGCGACCCATCCCGAGGGCACCCCCTGTGGGGTACGGACCTCGGCTCGGGCGGTCGCTGGCAAAGTGGGCACTCCCACGTTTATGATTTAAACGCGACACGTCTTCCTTCCCCGTCGGCGGGGGCGGTAACGTGGATATTTACTACTATTTGTCAAGGCCGCGCGGGCTGTGTATGCCTCAGTCTGGGCGAGAGTAATAGTGTCGTCGGGTTCGTCGAGTATTAGTCGCGGTTGTTTAATCGCGGACATTTTAGAGGGGATGTAAGAAGCCGCCCTTACCACTAATGGGTTCGGGTGTGTCGCGGCAGAGTCGAAGTAGCGGCGGGAGCACTGTTTCATGTATTGCCTGATGGTCGGCAAGCCAAGATCTATGTGAAGATCCACATTGCGCATGTACCACGGTGCTCCCGTCGCTCGGCGCATGAACCTATTCTGTAATGCCTGTAGCCGATGTAGCCTGCGTGGCTTCGCTTGTGTAAACACTACACTTGCATACGTCATGATAGGACGTATACAAGCGGTGTATAATCTAACTTTATTACGGAGAGATAGCTTAGACTTTGCGTGTACTAAGCTGTGTAACCATCCTAGCACTAGGGCTGCGCGCGCGCGGACTCGCCCTATGTGAGGACCGAAGGTCAGTCGTCTGTCCAAGGTCACACCCAGATATTTGACCTCCCTTGTCCAGGGGATGGGTTGGTCGAACATCTTTATCTGTGGATATTCAGCCATTGGGTAGCGGCGATCAATCCCCTTATGAAATATGATCGCCTGGCTTTTGGTGGGGTTTATACCGATTCTCCATTTCCTAGTCCATTTGGCTAGGGCGGTAGCCGCAGTTTGGAGAACGGTTGTCACTGTTGCGGGAGATCGACCTGCATAGAAGATGGCAGTGTCGTCAGCGAATAATGCTGTTTGTATTCTACTATGTTGGGGTATGTCGCTGGTGAACAGCGAGAAGAGAATTGGAGAGAGCACCGATCCCTGGGGGACGCCGGCTTCTAGTTTGTGCGGTGCTGATAAAGTACCTTCCACTCTGTAGCGAAAGCTACGCTCGAGTAGGAAGTCTCTAACTATCATAACTAAATAGTGGGGGATTTTGAACTTTATTAACTTGAAAATAAGGCCGTTATGCCAGACTTTGTCAAACGCTTTTTCTACATCAAATAGAAGCATACCCGTATATAAACCGCGTTGCAGTTTATAACTTGTATACTCGACTATTCGATGTACTTGCTGAACGCAAGAGTGTTGCGTGCGAAAGCCGAACTGAATCGGCGGGATGAGGTTGTTTTCCTCAGCGTACTTTCTTAGCCTACTAAGTAGTACGCGCTCATATATTTTACCTAAACTGTTGAGTAAACTAATCGGGCGATTGGTTTACGAACAATTATGCCGTTCAATTTATAGTAATATTTAAAATTTAATTACGAGGGTGACTATTCGTATTTCGATTTGGTTTTTTTTTTACTGCTTCTACAATAGTCGAACAAATAGTGGATATTTTTTTAAATATTCCAAGGTTAGTATTATTCACAAAATTAAATGTTTTACAGGAGCCATTTTCGTCAAATTAATCTTAAGGAAATATTTTTTTTTTAGTTTTAAAAGGAAGAAATCTTGAATTTCATTTTATAAATACCCAAGAACAGTAATTTTCCTAACATATACAATTTTTTTCGAGCTGCCACGACTTATCGTTTATTCGTACCTGAACTTCAAAACTCAGCGTTTTCGTAAAATCTCATTGACTTAAGTTCAAAATACCCTTGCCTTTTAATAAAATAGTTACAATATTGAGTTATAATTCTGTACAAGCACAATATAAAGATGTGTTTAATGTAGTGGTTATATAAATTTTTAGTAAGCTATTATGAGAACGAGTAACCAGTCCTCAAAAAACCACATTTTTGGGTTTACGGCCGCTTATTACCGATAACGCTCTTAAAGTCCTCTAGCACCCATACCTTTTGACTTATTTGTAAAAATGATTTTATTAAATTTTTAATTACCTGTTTCAAAGTTACACACATTCTTCTAGATATCATGACGACTCTAATAAGCTATGGTATCTATTTCAATTCGCAGTATCAAGAATTAGCATGTTTTTAACTTGTTGTCTAGGAAGCAATTTTAAAAATTTTCATCATATCCGACTAATAAAATTCGAGTTTAAATAATACAAATAAATACATTTATTTTTAGTACAGTCATTTGGTTAAAAAATAGAGGTTACCTGGAAGGTTTTCCGGGAGTTTTGAAAATTGGCAATTTTATAGATTTTGACAACAATGAAGCGGCGGCGATTGAACTAAATTTGGAAATAGTGAGTCAGATGTGTATTAGGCCTACTGGGGATACCACGATAAAAAAACGCGCCGCCTTCTCTACCTCATGGTGGAAATGAGAATTTCTGCCGAAATGTGTGTTACACTACACTTTACGGTACTCGTACGCCGAAAGTATTGATTTTAGGAAAAAAAGGTTAAGAAATAAATTGTAGGAAATTTTCTCTACAATTATATTGTATAAATATGTTTTCTTGTAAAATGCGTCGAAAAGGAGTTATTACCAAAAAACTGCTTTTAGGTGGCATATTCCCAATATGGCGGCGCGAGCGGCAAAGATACGAAGTGATAAAGTTGAAATTCGGAAAGAGCACGTAAAAATCTATAAAATTGCCAATTTTCAAACTCCCGGAAAACTTTCCAGGTAAATATACCAAATGATTGTACTATTTTAGCAAGTTATATAGTATATCTTGTCCGTGTGGTGACGGAGTAAGAATACAATTCACCACTCCTTATCTTGCACGTGTATGTCGTAAAAGACGACTATGGTATATAAAACGTACATAACATCTGTGTAAGAGAAAGAAAACTCGAAATTAAACCATATAACAACATGTCTGACCAGCATGGTATAGTAGGTCAGATTCCTTCTCATTGTGGAGGAGACCCGAGCCCACCAGTGGGATGTATGTGGGCTGCGATGATGATGATGATAGTCGCCGAAAGTATTGATTTTAGGAAAAAAAGGTTAAGAAATAAATTGTAGGAAATTTTCTCTACAATTATATTGTATAAATATGTTTTCTTGTAAAATGCGTCGAAAAGGAGTTATTACCAAAAAACTGCTTTTAGGTGGCATATTCCCAATATGGCGGCGCGAGCGGCAAAGATACGAAGTGATAAAGTTGAAATTCGGAAAGAGCACGTAAAAATCTATAAAATTGCCAATTTTCAAACTCCCGGAAAACTTTCCAGGTAAATATACCAAATGATTGTACTATTTTAGCAAGTTATATAGTATATCTTGTCCGTGTGGTGACGGAGTAAGAATACAATTCACCACTCCTTATCTTGCACGTGTATGTCGTAAAAGACGACTATGGTATATAAAACGTACATAACATCTGTGTAAGAGAAAGAAAACTCGAAATTAAACCATATAACAACATGTCTGACCAGCATGGTATAGTAGGTCAGATTCCTTCTCATTGTGGAGGAGACCCGAGCCCACCAGTGGGATGTATGTGGGCTGCGATGATGATGATGATAGTATATCTATTAGTCGCCTTTATATCATGTGCATAAATATATGGGGTGATTGGACCGGGGATTTAGCCCATCTACCGACTGCGGGACGGCGACCGACGTCCCCGAGGGAGGACGTCGAGAGGAGAGGATACTCTGCACCGGTGGTCCGCCCAACGACGAAGGCGACGTGCCATGTGTAGGTCATGAGGCCGCGCGGCACCCCTCTGTCGTCCCGAATGGAGCCGGGCGGCGGGGGAACTGACCATGCCCTGACCCCTCAAAAAGAAAATGTGTACAAATATATAAGATGTTTTTTTAATTGATGTAGAAAGAAGAATGATATCGTAAAAGAAGCACATAACTAATAGTAATAGTTGTACAACGAGCAATGATTTTACAATGTGTTGTCTCATTTATTAGGGAAGGGAGATGAAATTTAAGAAAAATGGCGTCTATAAACAGTTTTTGATATATCACCTTTCCTACTTCCTTCCTATTTCAAGAAAAATACAAATAGAATTTTAAGTAGAGAGAATTTTCCAATGTAATAGTACTTTTTTAGACAATCAATAGTTTTGGCGTGGGTGTGCGACAAATCACCGCGGCAAAATTTCCAAGTAGAAATATCAAACGACTGTATTAAAAAAATATCATTAGATTTAATTCTTACATTTGTAAGCATAGACACGCAAAATATTATTTTGGATCTTAATTTTACGAGTGGGAGACATGTTTGCGCGAACTCTACATCAATCATACTATACAGGTGACCCAAATATGGAAGACGGAGTATTTAGAAGATGATATGTCGATATTATTTGATATTTACCAGGTATTTTCTTGTAATAATTAATGATTTTGATTGATTCGAATTTTAGGTCACGAAAACATTGATATTCGTCTGCCGAGTAGAGATATTTTTTTTTATCAATACCTCGTAACTGAAATGGCAAAATATCGTTTTCGTTTTTTGAGGATTATCGTGTGAAACTTTATAAAAATACTAGCAACCCGCCTTCGCTTCGCTTCGGTTTCAGTTGCCTTACCCGCGCAGTTCCTGTTCCCGTGGGAATACCGGTATAAAATATAACATATGTATACTCCCTGATATTGTAGCTTTCCATTAGTGAAAAAAATTTTGATATCGGTTCAGTGGTTTAAGCGTGAAAGAGTAACAAACAAACAAACTTATAATATTAGTAAGAATTTTTTATTCCCTGTGGCGTATAAACTAGCCCTGAACCTTAGCAACTATAAGAAACACAGATGAATCACGGAAAAATTCTTTCTCGTAAGCCTAGTTTAAAATATGTTACGTCTGATGATCAGGTAATACCGCAGCAGAGAGGTAATTCCAGAGCACAAAAGTCGCAGTCAAAGGCGACAAAATTCCTTTACATTACAAAAAAGGTTAGCAAACTAATTATGATCAGAATTTTTAGGTGACAAAGTGCGCGGAAATAGTGTTTTATTCTTGTGTTTACACAAGAAAAAGAAAAAACAATTTTCACGACCTTTGTCATGTTTGTAAAAGATTTACCCGATGTTTAGAATATTTTTCAGCGTTCATGGTCACGGGACAATCATATCCCGTCATATAATGTGCGGCAATAGTTTTATTTTAAACTTAACACATATCAACGAACTAATTGTTGTCAGCGTCCTGGTTGTACTCCAAGTATTGTTACCACTTGCCATAGGCTGTGTATACTTGTCAGCCAGTAAAGGCAATAATAAAAAAATATCACATAAAAATAACGTTATATTTGTTTCTTAAAGCCGTCTGCCAAACTTTCGCTATCCCTTTATACGTCTTAGTATTATTCTACAAAAGAATCTAGTGTAAAACGTTGAAAGATGTGCCGACATCCACTTATCTCCGAGATTTATAATAATGTCATGACAGTTAGAATTTCTCATCGTAGTAACAAAGACAAGGGAATTTTCCTCTTAGAGATGAGGAGTTTTTGCGATTTTTTGACATCTTTTGTCTGGGATGGGGCGTTGCCTAGTGATAACACCGGAGGGTATGTTATTGAGAAGATTAATATTTTTACGGGGTTTTATAGATTCATTCGTTTATACATATTATAAAACTTAGCATTTCTATCTCGTGCATATAATCGAACGATTCCAAAATAAAGTACTTTGGAGTATAGTAAACGCTCCCTGGTACACTAGAAATGAGGACATCCACCGTGATTTAGGAGTGGACCTTGTTACTAAGGTTATAAAAAAATATGCCGAGGAACATTAACAAAGACTTATACAACACGTAAATGTCGAGGCTATCCAGCTCCTCGACTCCACGGACATAGTCAGGAGACTGAAAAGATCTAAGCCTTTTGAGTTAGTTTAGTCAAATTAGTGATAAGTAGTGCAGTGAGTGCTATCCTTGAAGAACACAAGAACAAAGTGTATTTTATTATTATTAGAGGCTAGCAACCCGCCCTCGCTTCGCTTCGTTTTTAGTCGTTTTACCCGCGTAGTTCCCGTTCCCGTGGGAATACCGCGATAAAATATAGCCTAGTTTACTCCCCGATATTATAGCTTTCCATTAGTGAAAGAATTTTTGAAATCGGTCCAGCCGTTTTGAAGATTACCCGGAACAAACAGACAGACAGACAGACAGACAGAATTTTTTTTTTAATCTGTATTTTAGCCATAGGTGTCGTGCAAATAACCGTGTGAGCATGAAAAAAAGCCTATTATTTTGACATTACAAACAGACACTCCAATTTTATGTATTGGTATAGACAATAAGAAAAGTGCCAATGGACACATTCTTTACTCTGCAAGTCTTAGCAAATTAAGTTAGATTTAAATTACTTATTAGCCTCATAGCTAGATTGTAATTATTATTAGGTAACTGTTAAGTTATATCATAATTAGAAAAAAAAATCTCGTTTTATATCTTTTTTTTATATAAAATCAACATATCCGATTGTTCATGGACTAAAACCTACTCCATCATGACAGAGAAATTGATCCATGGCATGGGTTGAGTTTATTTATTTATTTATTTTTACTTGGAAGACCAACAGCAAAACAAAAATATTGATATACATCAGACAGCTAATGACAGATCTCCGCTAATATGTTGCACTATAATAAAAACTTTAATTATCCTTACTAACATTATAAATGCGAAAGTAAGTTTCTTTGTTTATTACGTTTTCATGCTTAAAACCACTGAACCGATTTCAAAACTTCTTTTACCAATGAAAAGCTATAATATCAGGGAGTAACATTAGGATATAACATAGGCTATATTTTATCCCATAATTCTATGTATGTATATATTATTCGTGTGGTGACGGATTAAGAATACAATTCACCACTCCCTATCTTGCCCGTGGATGTCGTACAAGACGACTAAGGGATATAATATGCACATAAGATCTGTGCAAGAGAAGGAAAACTCGAAATTAAATCCTATACCAACATGTCTGACCAGCATGGTATAGTAGGTCAAATTCCCTCCCATTGTGGAGGAGGCCCGAGCCCAACAGTGGGACGTATGTGGGCTGCGATGATGATGATGATGATGATGATGATATATTATTATATTTTATGTATGTGTATATATGATATACTAGTCAGCTTTTTTTCATCGGTGGGTTTTTATGGTAAGCGCACACGCGGTCCATTTCGTCTGGGGCGATGAAAGGATGGCGCGCGGGCCGATAACCCACGCATACCCACGTCGCCTTCGTCGTTGCGCCGACCACGAGGCCGAGTTCCTTGTCCATAGTGGTCGGCCTGACAGAATACCCTTTAAGG
The DNA here is from genome assembly GCA_032191425.1 of Lymantria dispar. Taxonomy (NCBI): domain Eukaryota; kingdom Metazoa; phylum Arthropoda; class Insecta; order Lepidoptera; family Erebidae; genus Lymantria; species Lymantria dispar. Next base: position 7,787,398 of record CM063452.1, on the reverse strand, counting down.
TACCCTTACCTTGCGACGTCCCTGTTCCGGGACGTCGGTCGCCGTTGCGCGGTCAGCCTCTCTGCGGGTGCTGGACTAAAGTCCCCGGTCCAATCATCTGCGGCCTCGGCTAGGGCGGTATCAGGCGCAGGTATACGCACCTGCGGCGCCCGAGTCGCCGGCGGCGGAACGTGTCATTGATGAGGAGCTCCTCGCGCATGATCCGCCGTCTCAAGGAAATGAGATGACGGCCTCACAGAAGGCGGCGACTGCGTCCCAGTTCCTGATGCTTCCGAGCATCTGCTTAGCGATAGTCAGCAGCGTCAGGTCAGCACCGATGATTGCGACGAGTTCACGGCAGCTTAGGATAATTTGTGCTGTTTTAAATCTATTTTGTAATGCGATAACAGCTAATATTAATGCAGCAGGTCATATTTCTGCCGTGATAGAAGCCGGCTTCAACATCAACGGCGAATACATCACTCACCTTCGATTTGCTGATGATATTGTCATTGTGAAAGAATCCATGAAGGAATTTGGCGCCATGTTCAACGATCTCAGCTGAATATTCCAACTAGTGGGTTTACGAATGAACATGGACAAGACAAAAGTTATGTTAGATGCTTATGCCATTCTACTACCGATCCTAGTTGGTAATGTGATTCCCAAAGTTGTCAGCGCCTGCTGGTGGCCTAACTAGCCTAGTCTTGTGGCGAAACATGAAGGAATCCTACGTCCAGCGGTGGACGGCATAAAGCTGAATAATGATACGATGAAAGAGGTTTGCACACACTAATCTTAATATATATATTTATATATATAAATTACGTGTCACATTGTTTGTCCGAGATGGACTTCTAAACTACTTAACGGATTTTAATCAAATTTGCACACCGTGTACAGTTTGATCCAACTTGAAAAATAGGATAGCTTACATGTTAATTTATAGTCGCAATATTATTTTATTGCAAAATTATTTGTCTATTATTTGACATTCTGTTAACTTCAAACGATTTTAACAGATAGCGATATATGTTGACTGGATTGAGTAATTAATTAATAGATGGCACTGCTATGTCAAACTTACAAACGTGTCATACCTATACGATTTTAACTTGCTTTTTTTACATAGATGCCATTTGTAAAAAAATTTGACGACCTCCATAACAGATGTTCGCCTACAGTTCTACTTAAATCCATACTAATATTATAAATGCGAAAGTAAGGATGTTTGTTTGTTTGTTTGTTTGTTTGTAACGCTTTCACGCTTAAACCACCGAACCGATTTCAAAAATTCTTTCACCAGTGGAAAGCTATAATATTAGGGAGTAACATAGGCTATATTTTATCCCGGTATTCCCACAGGAACGGGAACTACGCCGCGGGTAAAGCGACTGAAACCGAAGCGAAGCGAGGGCGGGTTACTAGTAGTTTAATAAAATGTAATATAACAAAAACATTAGCTACAGCAACGCGTGGCCGGGTCTGCTAGTTGTATATAAACTAAAGTAGATGTAGAAGTAACATGTATTATATAAATTGCCCTAAAAATTCCTTCTGTAATAAAAGACATATTAATTCAGATAAAATCTATTACTAAACAAAGTTATCTTTGCAATTTCTTAGCCATTTTCCTTCTATCGTATAAGCTATTTTAACTTTTGTTTCAAGAAAAATATATTTTTCTATCTTTATTACATTTCACTAACATTTAAAGCTTTATTGCAGGTACTCACGTAGGAATAGTCTGGAATGTGCCATAGCAGAGCTACATACAGAATGTACGTACAATATATTGTGCTTGTGATTATCTGGTATCTGGGAACTCTATTTTCTTGCCACTTTGTTGAGTTTATGTTTCAGATTAACTTTCAAGTTAAACAATGAGATTTATAAACATTTTCGATAACCAATAAACATTTTACCAAGTTTAGTTGTAGCAACTTGAGAAAATAGCCGTGCGTTCAAGCGTTTCTGCCATACTTATTACTGCAATCAATCTTATAGGTTACATATAGGTCCCTTAAGCCCTTAATATCCGTAGTACTTTCTTCATGAGTTTATCATAGTTATAAAGTCTCTTATTAACTGGCTTCTTTGTCAATTTTACTTCATATCTCACACTTCATATAGTAATTTAATTGGAGATTATTTTCCTCCTGCTTGTCTTGTCTTATTAAATATTATTACCAGTTCCAAGATAATTTAAAGTATTTCTCGGAACTTTCTAAGGGTCATCATCATTCATCATCATTATTTCAGCCTATCGCCGTCTACTGCTGGACGTAGGCCTCCCTCATGTTATGCCACAAAGTGCCGTTCTGTGCCGCCTGCATCGCCACGACGCCCAGCCACTTTCACCAGGTCATCGGTCCACCTAGTGGGAGGCGTCTTACACTGCGTCATCCGATACGTGGTCGCCAATCGAGAACCTTTCTTCCCCAGCGGTTATCGGCTCGTCGAGCGATGTGGCCTGCCCATTGCCACTTTAGCGTGCCAATTCTTCGTGACTCCCGTTCTTCTGTGGATTGCCGTATTCCGGATTCTATCTCGCAGAGAAATCCCGAGCATAGCATGTTCCATAGCACGCTGAGCAACTTTGAGCTTTGTTATGAGGCCTACATTAAGAGACCGCGTTTCCGTGCCATAAGTCATCACTGGTAACACACACTGGTCGTAGACCTGTGTTTTCAGAAACTGAGGTATGTTGGACGAGAAGATCCTCTTAAGTTGCCCGAACGAAACTTTATGTAATCTATGAGAAGTATTATGATACGTCCCACTGCTAGGCTCGAGCCTCTTTCACAATAGGAGGAAAATTAATCTACTACACAACGCTAATCAAACGTATTAATATATAGTTTTATATCGAGTTTCTTTCCCTTGCATAGATATTATCTGTATAATGTAATCCCTTAGTCATCTTTTACAACACCCACGGACAAGAAATGGGATGATGAATTCTTACTCTGTCATTACACGAAAAATTTTATGTTATCTATCTTTCTAAATAAATAAATAAGTGTTTAACTACTTTTAAAGATATATGCACCGTAGAATCTAATTGGCTGTTTGCCTGAAACGTATGTACTCAGTTAACCATTGTTAATATCCCCACATAACTAAAAACATAATACAGTTAGAAAAAAACTCTGATAATTAGACATTCTTAAGTTTACCTGACATGCCACGGTATTGTTCCCAATATGCCTACGACATAGCATTCGGATTGAATCGTAATAATAGGTAAACCAAAATAATTTTAGGCATAACGCGTGGGAGCTCGGTGTCGCACCCCTTTCTTCTTTTGTGATGCCCCCGAGTCTACGACGAAGGCGACGTAGATACGGGTGGGTTATGGGCCCGCGCGCCATCGTTTCGTCGCCCCGGATGGAATGGACCGCGTGTGGGATTCCCATAGCCCACCCATACAAAAAAAAAATCCATTCCGCCTGACCAGCGTGGGATAGTAAATTAGTTTCCCTCCCATTGTGGAGGAAGCTCGAGCTTAGCAGTGGGGCGTATATGAGCTGTGATGACGATAATGATGATCATTACTTACCCTTGGGAATCGTAAAACCTAACTAGGGGACCACCACGAGAATGTTATTCCCGGGCAAATGGTTTCTTTTGTAGTTGCTATCGCCAATACAACTTGTAAACCTGCCAATAACGTAATTATCTGCCTTGTTGCGACTTAAGTGAACAACGGATCACGATATTCTCACGGATGGATTAAGGATGAAATAAATGTTAATGCCAAATTGTTTAAAAGACGTTCAAAATTAAATGTACCGGTGTTTATTTATTAGAGAAGTTTTAAAAAGTTAAAATTAGATCTAAGCGACAAACGTAAATAAGATTTTCAAACAAACTGTTTGAAAGTTTAACCTTTAAAAAAGAAGCAAAACTGGGTCGGCTCGAATACGGTCGAAATAATCTAAACATTTACCAAACTTTGAGTGACACTAATTGTGAATATTGTGAAGAAAAACCTAGTACACTATTTTAAATAATGATTTATTATTTCAATTTTTAACACGCTTTTATTAGTGTCACCTATGTGCATCTATGTATGTAACGGAATCTTTGAACGTAATTTTTCCCACTTTGAACGAACAGATTTTATTTTATGCACACTCGTCAAAGGCAAGGACAATGCAATAATTTGATCAAAATAGCTGAATATCCTGATCAGATTTACCAGAATTTAGAAATGGATCCGACAAAAATTGATGAAATTGTTTAGTTAATCAATTTTTATCTGACTGTTTGTTCTGGTGATTTTTCAAAATAGAGGAGTAATTTAGACTACTTTTCCTCTTAGAAAAACCCTATAATTTTTTTTCTGGCCCAAGCATCGAACCCGAGGCCTCATTTACTGCAGCCGCGTACCCACCATAATATCCTATCTCCTTAGATATTTAGAATGCTGAGACAAAGCGACAACGGCGGGTCGTTAGTTCTAAAATAAAATCAAATTAACCCTTATCATGTCGATCCATTCGGACCGACTACTGAAGTCAAGGAACTCTGCATCAATGGTCGGCCCAACGACGAAGGCGATGGGTTACGGGGCCGTGCGCCGCCCCCCTGTTTCCCCGGGTTTCCCCGGACGGAGCCGGGCGGCGGGTGTGCTGACCGTAACCCATCCCCAAAAAAAACCATGTCGCTCCATAACAGTTTTAATTATATCAACAAAAACACAATTTTATTCCAGCTGTTTCAGAATATTAAATAAAAAACAGATTAAATAAACAATGTATTCATTAATTCATTCATTTTAGCTTATATAGTTCCGACTGTTAGGCTCTAAGCCTCCTCTACAATAGGGAGAAAAATAACCTACTATATCCACGCTGGTCAGACATGTTGGACATGTTGGGTTTTATTTAGATTTTTCCTTCTCTTGCATAGATTTGATATGCATATTTAATCCCTTAGTGGTATTTGAAGACATCCACGGGTTTTGCCCGTGGGGGTGTTGAATTGTATTCTTACTCCATTACCGCACGTACACAAGGAACGAATACAAAGTTAAAAAATGAGAAATTTCTTTACGACATTTGTCATATTATACGAGGGAAAGTACATAAAAATTTAGTAAAAACATTTTTATTTTGATATTACAAACAGACACTTGTATTTTAGTTACTCTAACAGACTTTTTTTACACTGCAGTCGACTTTTTACTGCTGTAATAGGGTTGAGTCGACGTTTCGTTTGCAAATATGTAGTTCATTTGCACCGTATTCAAAATGACCCAGTTCTATTTACCTTTTAATGTTGGCCTAACTTTTTAAAAGGCCAGTATATTTATTGCATATTTTTAAATGTGCTTTTTTAAATTTTACTATGTTATTTTTGCTAAAATACTCTTTGCATGAAAATGAGATAAAAACCCAAAGTTACAACACACATTATTTGCCTGGTGGTGAATTTAAATTGGAAAGAAAAAAAATATTCTTACTCCGTCACCGCACAGCCAAACAGTTGACGTTGAAGAGTAAATCTTTTCCCAATTTCTTGGGGGTCGATGCTATACGTAAATCCTTCCATCGTATACATTGCAAAAAGTTTTTTCAATCTTTATATATATAAATCTTCCATTCGTGGGTCTGTAATTGAACTCCTTCTAAACGGCTGGACCAATTTTGATGAAACTTTTTGTGTGTATTAAGGTGGGTTCGACAATAGTTTAGATTAATATTTGGGTGACCGCGTGAGGAAAGATCGACGTCCTCCCCGAGGGGGGAACGTCGGTCGATGGGAGGGTACCCCTAAAGGGGGTATTCCGTCGAGCCGACCACTGACGTCGAGTCACCCTGCTCCGGTGGTCGGTCCAACGACGAAGGCGACGTGTCACGGGTGGGTTACGGGTGTGCGTGCTTACGCCCCTCTGACGCCCCGGACGGGTGGTGCGGGGAGCGCGCCGACCGTAACTCACCCCAAAAAAAAGAAAAAGAAATTAATATTTGGACCCGGTAAGCGGTTCTGCGATCGATTTCGAAGGGCATTCCTTTTTTTGAATAGAATAGCGTCTATTGGGTCTATTGGCTAGTAGTTTTATAATCTGCCGCCTTTCTGATGTCTATTCTCCTTGGGAATGTAACTATTGACTAGACGGCATCAGATAGAATTGATCCAGGTCAAAGGAAAGCTCTTAGTCTTGCTTTTCAACAGCCACGAGCAGCACGAGGGTTGATAGTGTTTATAGCTACCAACATACCGCCGGGCTAGTCATGGAGGTCCAAGATTCAGGACCAATGATTCACCAAATGGTGATGAGGAGTGGCGCACGCTACCCTTTCGTTACCCCGGATAGAACGAACGGCATGCGTCTACATCATCATCGTCGTCATCATCATCACAGCTCACATACGCCCCACTGTTCGGCTCAGTCCTCCTGCACAATGGATGAGAATTGGACCTACTCTACCATTATGGTCCGACATGTTGAAATAGGGTTTAATTTAGAATTTGCCTTCTCTTGTTCAGATTTTATGTGCATATTATATCACTTAGTCGTCTTTTACGACATCCACTGGCAAGATAGGGAGTGGTGAATTGTATTCTTATTCCATCACCACACGGAAAAATCTACCTGTCTACACCATACCCTGCCAAAGAAAGCCACCAATTTACAGTTATTTTTTTTTTATAAACCTGTCTTTTATGTGGTAGGATTATACTGTCGACAATCGTCTTTCTATAGTCGCAGGCCGATCCGTAGTACCACACTCTCGCAGAAAATCGACGTCTGAGTAGTAGCAATTTGTTATAACACTTCGTTCAGTGAGTGAGAAAGCCAGAAGTCCAACTTTCTGAGGGTGCTTGCATGTACTTAATGATGAATTTAATAACACCACACCTCATTGCACGTACCGTACACTGTCTTAACTTTCTTCACAGTAGGCGGCCGCCTATGTCCATGAGCAGCGTTATCACTTAAAATCAGATTAGCTTCTTTAGGAGACATGTGTTTTAAATATCTTGACATAATTTAAACAAGACCATTTATTTTTTAAAAACAGTTAACAATTACAATATTATGGCAATAACGCTTTCAAAACTTAAACGAACTAAATAAAATAAAACTTGAGACAAAATTAATAAATAAATCTACTCAAGGAAACAAAATACATTAATTCAACGACAAAAAATATATCATGAAATATATAAAACTTTTGCTTGTTCTGTGTGCAAGCGGGCAGTGGTTGACCGGATATTGCAAGCATGTCCATCCGGCCATGTAAGTACGGCACTCGATATTTTCGCCCCTATAGCACTGATTGAGTAGCTTTTCTTCGGTGAAGTACTTTTGTTCCTTTCGACATTGTTATAAAGCTTTATCCTCAGTTTGCTGTTGTTGCAATATCATTGTTGACTTCTAAGAACGTTGTTTTCGAGTGAATATAAACCAATAATATTCAAAAACGTTTTAACTATATGTAGTTAGTTTTCATCATCATCTAAGCCTATATATGTCCCACGCTTGGGCTCAGGCCTCCTCCATAATGGGAGAGGAATTGATCTATTATTCCACGCTGGTCAGACGTGTTGGAATACGGTTTTATTTAGAGTTGTCCTTCTCTTGCACAGATATCATATGCTTAAGTGACATACGCTTAGTTATCTTTTACGACATCCACAGGCAAGATAGGGAGTAGTGAATTGTATTCTTACTCCATCACTATACGGAAAGTAGTTTTGATCGTACATATTTAACGGGCTTCCAATCATTTGGCATTCAGCCGAAGTGTTTGAAACGTTGGGAAAGTGAAAAATAAACAGAAGCGAAAAAATCGTTTAAAATAGTTTATTTAACACTAGATGTGCACGTTTTTATGCTTGCGAGGATTACTTATATATTTTTTAATTTTATATGTCTTATAAGTTAGAACTTATGCAATACATTAGGGAAAACTGCTTTAAATTCAATGCAATACTTTTTGCATTATACTAGTATAAGAAGACATAAAAATTCTAAAAATATCACTTTTACTCTTGTTGCTCTAATATAACTTTCTATAGCAGTTTATCTTCATTACTGTATGGTAGCGGCTACGAATACTACAATCCTACTATTATTATTACCCTTACATTGCTCGTGGATGTCGTAAAAGAAGACCAAGAGCTTTTAATAGGCCTCGTTTTCCACGTGAAAATTTGCAATCTTTACGAATTCTCGGCATTTGCGGAGAGACTTTGGGTTACTCTGTGTACTCTACCGACTCTTTCACGGGGAGTGCTCCGAGGAACTGTTTGACTTGGTTCCACCGTCACCGTTTTACCAACGTACCACTCGGCACCGCAGTTCATCCATTACACCTGGAAACGATATGGTCTTCAACTGTACGTTTCCAGCGATCATTTCTCCCACGTACGTGCAGGCTCTGGAATGAACTACTTGCTGCTGTTTTCCCGAGCGCTATGACATGTACTTCTTTAAACGAAGTTCAAGAAGAGCATTTACTTCACGATAGGCAATGGCCTAACTGTGCCCCTGGTATTGCAAAGGTCCATGTGCGGCAGGATCACTTACCATCAGGTGTGCTGCCTGCTCGTTTGCCATCATCGGCAACAAAAAAAAATCCGTGTGGTGATGGAGTAAGAATACAATTCACCACTTCCTGTCTTGCCCGTGGATGTCGTAAAAGACGACTAAGGGATACAATACGCATAAACCAATTATGCAAGAGTAGGAAAACTCGAAGCAGAACCCTATAGCAACCTGTCTGATAAGCATGATATAGTAAGGTCAATCTCCTTCCTTTTGTGGAGGAGGCTCGAGCCCAACAGTGGGACGTATTAAAATTTGAAATTAAACCCTATTTCAATATCTATCTTTCTCTCTAACTTATTTTATGGGAACATAGAAATAAATAGTGACTCGCTTGATATAGAATTATACCTATATTAAAATTAGGCAAATAAATTACAATTTGATAGGCTATTCGATTCGGGGATTGATCGGCGAGTGTTCGTGAGTGCGGCGGAGGCATAGTGCTACTGAGCGCCCTCCCCCGCGCTCCTTACTGCCCCCGTGATCATCGTCGACGTCATAGATGACGCGACAGTCGGTAGTGTAAATCGATCACACACGATCAATAAAATTTAAAAAGTGGCGAACAAGGCTCCAAAAGAAAACTAATTCCAACAAGTTTAAAGTACCATTAACATATTTTCCGTTGGAAACTCAATGGAAGTTAGTTTTAACACAATCTGTTTCTTAACCCTCCGTTAAACTCAAGAGCTTGATTCCATTATCGAATCTGTGAATGAATCGTCGATGGCTTCAATTTGAAAAAAAAAATACAGGCCTATTCAAAATGATGTGTATATGTAAAGTGACGATTGATTAATAAATTGAGCATTCTTTGTGGATTCGATTCTTATACAGGAAATACTTTTGTGCTATTTATATATAATCTCATCCATTTATCCATCAGCTTATAGATGTCCACTGTTGGAGATAGGCCTCCCCACGAGAATGCCACCAGGAACGGTCCTGTGCTACTTGTATCCGATAGTTCCCTGCGACATTCAAGATGTTGTCAGTCCACTTAGTAGAGACACTGCGTCGTGGGATTCGTGGTCGCCACTCGAGAACCTTTCTTCCCAAACGGTTTTCGTTTCAACGAGTGATGTGGTCTGCTCATTACCAATTTAACTTGCTAATTCTGTGGTCGGTTACGTTTTTATACAGATTTCCGTATTTCGGCTTCTATCACGTAAGTTAATACCGACCGTAGCCCTCTCCATAGCACGTAGAGCGACTTTGGGCCTTTTTATGAGGCCGAAATTTAGAGACCACGTTTCAGTACCGTATGTCATCGCCGATAATACACACTAAACCTTTGTCTATACCAATAAATAAAATTGGAGTGTCTGTTTGTAATGCCTAAAATAGCAATTAAAACGCCCTAATATGTATATATATATATATATATATATATATATATATACATACATACGTAGACCACGCTGAGTATGTGTTGGTCTAGGGTTTTATTTCGAGTTTTTTTTCTCTTGCATATATGTTATATGCATGTTACGTTACATAAGGGAGTGGTGTATTGTATTCTTACTCCGTCACCAAATGCACAATTATAATGAGATATTTTTTTGTAATTATAGTACAAATGATTTACAGGAAGGCAACTTGCCTTTCTCGGGATTCTTAACGATTGGCAAATTTCTAAAGTATAGCAGGTATGATATTATGCCGATGTCCCCCGAGGGGAATCGTGGAGAGGAGAGGGTACCCCACGACAGGAGTACTCCGTCGGTCCGACCACTGAAGACAAGGAACTCTGCACCGGAGGTCGGTCCAACGGGAGACAGGAGAGAGTTCATAACTATTGAGCATTAGTGTAAGCATACTACCATAATTTTGAAGGTGTGAATTTTGAAACGGGCCAAAAAGACTGTTAATTGTAGTGTTTATTTCTAAGCTATTTAAAGAATTTATTGATAAATTTTGGTAGTAACCTTTGCTTTTTTGTTTTTTATGAGGCTTAAACTATTCGAAGCAATGTTCCATAACCTACTATATTAAATCTTCACTGCCAATAGAACGGGCCATAGGATCCGATACCTAGACTTCAATGGTCTGCCTAACTAATTACTCTTTAACATGCGGTTTCACGATGACATCTCAGCAACAAACAACGTTCTGGAAAGTTATTTAGCAAGTTTAAATATATCTTACTATTGAGACCAGTTGGTGCTTTCGCTTAATCGAAAAATGATATACACCTAAAACCATTTAGACAAGAATGTTGTTCATAATACGATTTTGAATAACAAAGCCTTAAAGCATGTTTTTGTCTAAGACAACAACCTGCGGTAACGAATATGCCTTTGTGTCGTGGGGGACCTTTCAAAGGTACAATTAATGGAAGTAAATAATACCCAGACGGGGAATTATCTTTTTTATACCACAAAAGTTACGCAACAGTCTGTGTAGGAATCAAATACACAAGACTACTCATGAAATATCGTTACTTAAGCCAATATACCATCTGTGCAAATTAAAACAAATAATTTATTTATAAACAGTTTTGTTCTTCAAATTAAATTTAGTCTTTATGCTTTTGATCAGAAGCTTGTAAAAACTTTACCCACCTACATTTCTTAGAAACTCCAATATAGAGTGGAGAAAAAGATTCAAAAGTAATTCTAGACTAAAAGCTCACAAGTCGCCTCGGGTAAGATTTATGTGGCGTAGTGAAACGGAGCCGGCAGGCGTGACGAACAAACCAACGGAACGAACTAGTGCTCGTTACAAGTTGGAATAAATGGACTTCAATGAGTACATATGGTTCTGAATGATCTGAGTTTCATTTAGTTGTTTATATCTTAGTTTATTGAAGAGAAAATTTCTATAGGCAGGATTCGATTAGAGATGCACATATCGAAACCAAAAACATCGATGTATAAATAACATCGGCCTAATAACATCGATGTATCGAAACATCGATGATCTTTTAACGATCGTGCAAACAACTTTAATTTTAAAATGCAAGCTATATCTTTTATATGTAACAATATTATCATTGAATATGTGAGTCCTTAGAACAAGGGAGATGAAGAGTTGAGGAAATAAAGTTATATTTAACATATATTTCTCTATTCAGTAAAGTTATTACAAGCTTAACTACAGCTTAAGTTACCTATTTAGAAACAAAGTTTAAAAATAACAGTTTCTACGAAAAGTAAATACGTAAGTCATTTACTCGGATAAATAAGCAATAAAATAGGCAAGTTTTTCTTAAATGATCATAAATTTCAAACAGATGTTAGGCAAAATATCGTTGTTAAAACATCGTAGAAAATAACATCGAAACATCGACGTTTCGCAATAACGAACATCGATGGCAAACACCGATGGCAAACATCGATGTTTCAAAAACATCGATGTATCGTTTGCATCTCTAGTTTTGATGGGGAATAAATTCATGTAAATCGTCATCTACGTGGTCACGTGAGCAAAAAGAAAATGACTATATCTGTAACTATGTTAATGCCATTATATCTGTATCGATAGACGTGAGAACATCTGATGGTAAGAAATACTGACGCTTATGGAACTTTGCTAGGCTGCTGCCTGACGTGAAAAAAGGCTACTAAAGGCATTCCAAACTCAAACCCACCACATACAAGCTCTCAGAAAGTTGGCCCTCCGACTTTCACGCTCACCAAACGACGGGCAGTAACAAATTGCTATTATTCAGACGTCGATTTTCTATTGTCCAATAAGTATTATTATTATTACTTTCTATTGTCCAATTAGTAATTACTTCTTTAAAAACTTTCTTTTCTAATGGTCATACATTCGTAAAGCGATGTGGCCTACCTGTTACCCCTGCTATATGCGAAACATTCGGGTTTTTGAGGACAGGCCATGATTCGGTCGCACTTTGTCCAAATCACCCGGGGCGGTAAACAACTTAATAACCTATGTTTGTATCGTTACGTAGGCGGGGCTCCGAAAACATGTCCTTGTTTTCGGTGGCATTTAGACTACACCAATTACAATATTATATGTATTTGTATTTATAACTAGCGACCCACACTCGCTTCGCTTCGGTTTTAGGGCGCCTTCAAATTTGTCGCAAAGTGCCGCGCGTCGGCAGCGCGTCTGCAACGCTACAGCCGCGCTGCTGTCGCTAGGTTTGAGAATCGTAGTGTAGTACATAGTTTCACGATGGACTCTAATGAAGAAACTCTGCTCTACTTGTACAAAAAAATACGTGCGCGCGTCACTAGTCGATCGATGAATTGATGCGCGGTTGCAGAGCGGGTGTAGCGCTGTTTTTAAACTGATTTCATATAGTTTAAATAATCGTTTGAGTATTAAAAAAGTACATATTAAATTGATATTACAAAGAGATACGTTAATATAATATAATTTACTAGCAACTCGCCCTCGCTTTGCTTCGGCTTCAGTCACCTTACCCGCGTGATTCCCGTTCCCGTGGGAGTGCCGAGTTAAAATGTAGGCTATGTTACTCCCTGATATTATAGCTTTCCATTGGATTAAAGAATTTATGAAATCAGTTCAGTGGTTTAAGCGTGAAAGCGTAACAAACAAACAAACTTACTTTCGCATTTGTAATATTAGTAAGTATTTGTATAGATAAATATTTAAGAGTTTTACAAGTACGCTACTCTACTACTTATATATAAATTTCTTATCGTTATCGTACTATGTAAAACCTGTATCGCGAAGACAAAACCGGCTTCTCATTTTAACTTATACATGTAGTATTTATAATGACAGTGACGGCCTTAGGGGGTGGCAAACAGGGCAATCGCCCGGGGCCTCGCTCTTGCAGGGGCCTCGCGCAACAACCCAAGCAAATTTAAAAATATAGATTTAAAAATTAATTTTTATTCATTTCAAACTTTTGAATTTCCCATTACAAGATCGACTTTCAGCCCTTGCTATTGTTTCAATTGAAGATGACATAGCTCGTTCGTAAGATTATTCAATTAAAGATTTTAGTCTTAATAAAAACCGCAAACATCAATTTTAAAATTTATCATCTCTGTATTTGTTAATTTTCAATGAAAAATATTTTAGAACTCAAAATTTTATTAAAAGTGCCTAATCCAAATAACCAGACCTACTTTCGCATCATATACTTTTCACGAAGGACAAAGGGCCTCGCAAAGACCTGTCCCCCGGGGCCTCGCAAAGACCTGTCGCCCGGGGCCTCGCAAAGACCTGTCGTCCGGAGCCTCGCAATGGGTAATGCCGCCGCTGTATAGTGATAAAATACATGAAAGAAATAAAAGGTACAGATAAAAGATTAATATAATTTCTTAGCCTTACTAATATTATAAATGCGAAAGTAAGTTTGTTTGTTTCTTACGCCTTCACGCTTAAACCACCGAACAGATTTCAAAAATTCTTTTACCAATGAACAGATATAATATCAGAGAGTAACATAGGCTATATTTTATCCGGGTATTCCCACAGGAACGGGAACTACGCGAGTAAGGCGACTGAAACCGAAGCGAAGCGAGGGCGGGTTGCTAGTAATATATATGTAGTACTTTGGTTGCTACAAACTCACAACTGTAGCTTTCCTTTCAATTATTATATATAATGACGTAGGTACTGAAACCTGAACCTGACAAAAACCTATTTCTTTAGTCTACTTATACATTACATTAAAATTCTTTTTTCATAGAAACACATTTTATTTTTATCTCATTATTATACGATCATATCTTCAAATACTCCAATATTACCTATTACAAATGATCTAGACACAAATCTAATTCCTTTCACATTCAAATTTATATACATGTGTAAGAACAAATCAACTATATATTCCACATATTTGATATTTGTGAATTTTGACGTATGAACAAAGGAATAACGTTGAACGTAAGGTTGATAGCTTCCAAATAGACGGGATGTCATCAAAAGAACCAACCATCAGCCAAACGAGGTAAAACATTCGAAAAATAGCTCCGCCGAAGATGATAAGTTGCCGCATAAAATTGCTTGAGATCGTACCAAGGTATTGTCGATTTATTCTCGAATTCGAATTTAACGACTTTAAATAAAATACGCTAAGGTATATAAAGTTATATGACGTAATCTTTTGCATAGTCAGTGACAGAATACGTTTAATAAATTTATTTATTACTCGTCATCATCATCACGCTACTCTTATCCTATCTTCTTGGGATCAATGCAATACATCCCCTTCTTACATATTGCAAAAGTTATGGTAGTAGTTTTAAGACTTGCTCCCTCGTGATTAAATAGAGTCCCTGACTTGACGCAATCAAATGGATTTGGCCCAGGTCAAGGCACAGCTTTTAGTCACCTCGTACGACACTGACGAGCGAAGTCAATTTAGTTATTGCTAAGGAGGTTATTACTAATTTCATAACGGTCATGCTGAGGTTGGCAGTTGCAGCTTGTGTTATAATTCTCCCTTGAAAGTGTTGCCGTCCATTACCTTAGTGACCCCTACACGAGTTACCACAGGCAATTTAAATCATCAAACGCTGGTTATACAGGTTAGTGTAGGGTCTATTTTGAGCATTTCTTCTCTTTTAAGTTAATTATATATGTCTCTATATTGGGCCAATTACTGCTATATTACTAAAATAATGAGGCATTATGTTGCATTTTTTTTTCTTTTAAGTTCGGTAAAAATAGTACTCTAGTTGTCATTATACCTGGCCTACTAAGAACAGAACTTCTTGTTAGGAAAGTCTCCAAGGAACCATGACAAGGCAAAATATAATTCCTACATTTTAAACAGTTTAATTAATATAATACTTTAGCATAAAAATCATTGTAGTCTGTAGTTAGACGCGTTCACTCTCCCATAGGTAATCAAATTTCGTTGTTAGTTTATATTTAGTCAAATCTGTGGAGATTTGTGGTCATTGCTCGACTCGTATTTCAAGATTTCTAAACTACATATATATATTTGATACTAGTTGCTGTAAGCCATATTTTGGAAGAGTACCCAGCCTGGAGGATTCAGCGGCTTGCCCTGGCGACTATTATTGGCTAAGACCTATCACTAGCGACTGTTTTTAACAATCATCAAAAGAGGGGAATTCAACTGTTTTTTTTTATGTTTATTACTTAACTTTCGACTGAGTGAACCGATTTTGATAATTCTTTTTTATCTGAAAGCTGGTAATCACCTTCTAGTCCCATTTCAATTCTGTCAGATACTGATATGGCTTCCATAACTAAACGGTTGAAGTAAGTTTTTTTTCTGAATTATTATTAATATTATTGACAACCATAGTTGTTAGATGGTCATGACCTCCTTTTGCGAAGATGATATAGCAAAAAAGATTGCAGCAGGGCGGACAACTGAGAATGATGCTCATGGTGACCGATTGCGCAGGCGACCTCTGAGGAAGAGAAAAGATTTTACGCGCTCCTCTTCATAATCTTCCGCGTGGTGATGGAGTATCAACATTCATCAACCCACTTTGTTGGTATCGTAATATTAAGAGGGGATAACATGAGAGGAGAAACTTTAAATAAAATCATATAATAACCCGTATATCTGGTCTGATAGGTCCTTTCCATTGTGAAGTAGGATCGAGACTATCATTAGGACTTAAATCAGCTGTGATGATAATGATTTTTAATGAAACTAGTAAGAGTAAACGCGGATACCAACCAGTCTGCTATATGTGGCAATTATGTATTGACTCCACAATGAGGTCGATGTTTAACTGTTCACGTGATTAGGGATAAGCTGATGATTTAATACATGGATGGTTGACTATACACTTAAAATTATGCTTTAAACATCATAATTATGGTTTTATCCCAATTAAGTGGGATCCATGCAATATATATCCTTTTCCACCGTACATTATGTAAAATTCCGCCTGCTTGATGTCAATCCTCTTTAGGAATTTAATTCTTGACCAGATAGCGTTAAATGGAATTGATGCAGATCGATGCTAGAGCTCTTAATCGTCTTTAATGACATTACAAACAATGTAAGAATACAATTCACCACTCCCTTTATTGGTCGAGGGTGTCGAAAAGGCAATTAAGAGATATTTTGTGCATATAACAACAATGCAAGAGAAGGAAATCTCGAAATAAAACACTGTACCAAACCACCTGACCAGCGTGGTACCGTAGATCAATTTGCCTCCCATTATGGAGGAGGCTCAAGCCCGGTAGTGAGACTTACGATGATGACGATGATGATAATACTTAATAGTGCTGTTTGATAGCGCCTACGAATACTACCACCTCTTTTAAGGAACACTATTAATGCAACGTAATGTGTTATTATTTTTTATTTAATTCGTAAGTTGCGCTAAACAATATCGCAAATGACTTAAAAAGCGCTTTTCATATTGGCTTTTTTACAGTAATAACATTCCACAATTACAGCCAAGCCACATGCCGTTAAGTGTCTTTTTAAAATAAAGCATACGTAACCAAGCGCAATAATGACAAAGGAAACAAATAGCTCATAGTAGTGCCGTTGTTATACGAAAATCGTCCTTATGAATCAAGCAGGATCCACGTTCATACATCAAGTGGTTGAAAGCGCCACTTAATCCACTTCACGGTTAAGTGTATGTGTGAAATATGACATCGTTCGTCACACAACTCTGCCCTATGTGATACTGGCTGTGACGATTCGCGTGTTACGTGTAATTTGATACGAATGTCATATTTTATGAGATATACTTCAAATGAATAGGTACCTGTAAGTTGACGTTGAATATATAGGTATGTACTTGGTATATTGTGTGTAACGAATCTATCACTTTCCTCCAATTGGTGGAGGTGAGTAATGGCTGCTCTTGTAGTTAACTTTTGATGGGATGGATGCCGCTTGTGGTATCTGGTCTAACTATAATTTTTTGCATTATATTATTGAAATTTATGGGTATCATGCTACAACTAACACTTACTAAATATGTTGTACACAGTTTTATATAATAGATATTAGCAAAAAAGTAAATAAAAAAGACCTGCTGAGTTTTTTGTAGGAACTTCTCAGCGACGGTCGCGTGTTAATCCGAAGGTTGTATCTTGAAAAAAAATTTTAGGTGTCCGTGTGGTGACGGAGTAAGCACACAATTCATCGTAAAAGAAGACTAAGGGATATAATATACATATAACATCTATTCAAGAGAAAGAAAACTTGAAATAAAACTCTTTACCAACCCGTCTTTGTCTAGCCCCCTTGAGATTCGAATTATCGAGAGTTGATTGTAATACAAAGATACGTGCAAAACAATTGTGAATATTCAAATTAAAACCCCTACATCAATCTGTCTGAGCAGGTGATAGGTGGCAGGCTAGTAAATTTAATTTATATTGGGAAGGTAGCTCGAGCCTAACAGCAAGATGTATATAAGTTGATATGAAATTATTTAGAATTCGTAATAGATTGGAAATGATTAGATATATAGATACATCCAGGAAGAATGTCTTGTTACATAAAATCGAATAGTCGTTACACGTATGCACATTTAAAAGCTAAAATGATTTAAAATAATATTTTACATTTTGTTAATATATATGTATTTAAAATATAAGACATTTTTGTTTCTTTTCTATTTTCCTAGCTCATATAAACCATACTTGGCTCAATTTTTTTTAATATTTTTCTTATCAACCTATATACGTCCCATGTTCAGGCACAGTCCTCCAGATGAGAGAAATTAGTACTATTACATTATGTTTTCCAGATATGTTAGTGTTGGGTTTTATTTCATATTTTTCTTGTCCTGTACTATTTTTTTGCTCATATCTCTTAAATAATTCTTATGTAAGAAAAATGATAGCAAACGTTCAATACAGTGGCGGCCTTAGGGGGTGGCGAACAGGGCAATCGCCCGGGGCCTCGCGCTTACAGGGGCCTCGCGCTTACAGCGGCCTCACGCAACAACCCAAGCAAATTTAAAAAAATATAGATTTTAAATTACATTTTTACTTATTAATTATATTTTTCACTTTGTTTTCAATATTGTAAAACTTAAATTTTATTTATTTGTACAACTTTAGTATTTTTCATCAAACATGACAAATCCCTAAACCAAACAACCAGACCTACTTTCGTTTCTCATACTTTTCACGAAGGACAAAGGGCCTCGCAAAGACCTGCCGCCCGGGGCCTCGCAAAGACCTGCCGCCCGGAGCCTCGCAATGGGTAAGGCCGCCGCTGGTTCAATATTTCATTATCATCAGCCTGCTCTTATTCCAATTACTTACGCTCGTCTCAATGTGTACTCTTATTTCATAATATACATACATGCAAGAGTTAATCGAAATAGTTTTATGACCGGTCGCCTTTTTTTTTTGTTGGGCTATGGTCAGCGCATACGCCGTTCCTGCCGTCCGAGGCGACGGAAGGCCGGCGCGCGGCCCCAGAACTTACCGGAATTCCTCTCCTTCGCCATTGGGCCGACCACCGGTACCGAGTTCCTTGTTGTCTGTAACCGGCCCGCCTAAATACTCTTTCGGGTATCATCCCTATCTCCAACGCTCCTCTGGGAACGTCAGTCGCCCTCACGGGGTCTGTCTCTCCAGGGGTAACGGACTATTCCCCGTTCCAGTCACCCAGGGACTCGGCTAGGGCGGCATCAGGTGCAGGTACTCGAGTATGCGCCATCCAAGTCGGCGGCGGCGGACCTTGTCGCCCTAGAGGTGTTCCTTCCGCGCACGCTCCGCCACCTCCTTCCGTGAGATAACTGCCTCACAGATTGCGGCGATCGTGTCCCAATTCCTGACGCTGTCGAGCATCTCCCTAGCGATAGTGACCGGCCACCTGCCCAACATTAACAGTTCTTAAGATTGCAATTGCAGATCAGACAGCATCAGATAAAGTTATCCTAAGTCTATATAAGATTCTTATTAATTTTTAAGACACTGTAAGTAATGGCATTATTGGCCACCGCTGAAATACTGAATGCAACCATTTTATACCTAATTAAAATAAAGTAAATTACTAGATAAAAAATCTACATCAATCGGTGTAGGCAGCGTGGCATAGTATCCTGACTTTTTTCTAATGAAGTATTTACTTCAAGTCGCTGTCGCAAAGACGTTTAGTCGTCTACGGCGCTGTAAGGATTCTGTTCTTGAATTTTATAAGGTTAGGCGGTGGAGTCTCTTCAATGAAGCGTTTATTTTGTTAAATATATGTATGTATTCATTATAATGTATAACAAAGCAATATATATATAAATATATCTAAAACATAAAAAAATATAATTAAATAACGTGGGGCTGTTGCCATTGATTCCGGTTGTACAAGAATGTTGAATGCGCCGCCGCTGTAGTGATTATGCGCTGCCGCCGCTCCTCTTGCTCTTCAGCTGCGCTGTCGCCCGGTTGCAAATGGAATATTGTTTATGCGTTAACAGGGTGTTAATATTCGTAGCCGCTACCACACAGAATGCAACGATATTAACAAAAATCTACGTAAATCCATTTCGGCAACGTGGCATAATAGCCTGACCTCTTACAGATGGAGTAGTTTTTCGCTCAAGAATGAAAACTTTGTAAGATGTAAAGGAAAAAATAATGGTCGTGTAACCGTTTGATATTTGCTCCAATAGCGTAGACGCTAATGTGTTTACCAATTAATTATTTGCTCGCGTGCTTGTACACAGTCTGACTATTGATGGCAATTGTGTTTAAATTGGTTTATGTACTTTCATAGGTAATTTTTTTCAGTTATAATTTTTTTATTTAAGTTATAAAATTAATTTGATATTATTTTTGTTCATATTTTGAACAAGAATAGTCATTTTGTCAAAATTAAGCGCCGTAGAGAGAATCTGTGTATGTATAAAATTTTTATTCAGGCTTAAATAATTCCTCCTTGAGAAGAAAGATCAAACTAAACGGCCTCAGCCCATAGAAGTAATTACTTCTATGTAGTCCAATCCATCCATTCATCCATACATCAGCGTATAGACGTCCACTGTTGGACAAAAGCCTCCCCACGAGATTGCCACTCGGAATGGTCTTATGCCACTTGCATCCAACGGTTGCGACTTTCAAGATGTCGTTAGTCCATCTAGTAGGGGGTCGTCCTACGCTGCGTCCTTGAGTGGCGGCCACTCGAGAACCTTTCTTTTTCAATGGTTGTCGGATCAACAGGCGATGTTGCCTGCCCTTTTATGAGGCCAATATTTAGAGACTACGTCAGCTAGATTAGTATAAAGTGTTATTTGAAATTTTTTTTTGGAGGGTTATTATTTACTTCACGATACTAAGCGTACTTGTAAGAGATGGTAAAATTATATTATTCCTACTCTGTAATAAAACGAAACAAAAGGAAAAGCTAATAAATATAATCAAACATTACAATTTACAATTAAATAAAAAGGGTATTCCCGTCTAACTCCCGTATAACTGACCTCATTACCAAAAAACTTCAAAGTAATTTGTACAATGCAAAATCATTAAGTTAATTCTACCTCAGAAACCGCTAATCACTCGAATTTAAGTTTAATGGCTTTAGCGAAGTCTTAAGAACACCGAAGGTCTTATATCAAAGATTTTATAATTACCTCCAGTATCTATCCCTTCAGTTAATAGGAACTTCGTGCCGGCAAAATTAATTCAAGCCTACCGTGAAATTGTGACGTCTACAAGTGTGCTTGAAAAGCTATCATGAGGTAGTTAGAAAGTGGAGCCTAATAAGCATGGCGTATTTATCTTCTATTCTATTTATCTTCTGTCTATGGAATCACACTATTGAATATTGATCTCACAGTGCGTAAAATGCTGTAATGGGCATGCTTGGATGTTAATTTGATAATCACATAAGTTTTCCAGAAGAGTGCTGCTGCGCATTCCTCTATTGTAACCTCGGCCGACTTTTATGACTCCCACGCATACGGAGTAATGATTATATTCTTAAACTGTAACCATAATATGTGATTATGTATTAAAAGTAGGTTATTTATTAATCACACTTTCATTCACAAATTTCGTTAAAGGTAGTGGTAGTGTTGTGCTACAACCACACTCTCGACAGTCGTTTATCTACAGCCGCGGGCTGGCCCGTCCGGCGTAGTACTATATTATATTCACAGGAAATCGACGTCTGAGTACTAGCAATTCGTTACTGCACTTCGTTTGGTGAGCGAGAGAACCGATACCCAACTTTTTTGAGGGTGTTTGCGTGTGGTTGATTTTGGTGCTGCGTTTAGTATCACCGAAGTCATCGAATCTCATCGCATGCAAGCACAGTCCCTTCACTTTCTTCACGGTAGGCAGCTGTCTAGCAAACGTCAATAAGCGGCAGTATCGTTTACCATCAAGTGTGCTGTTTGCTGATTTGACAGTAACAGAAATAAAAACAAAAAAGTCGCCTAGGACACCTGGCTGATGTGAAACATCAAAATTATTTTGTACAAGTATATATGCATAAAAGAACAGATTACAACAGGAACTAAAATGGCATAAAGAATTTAAAAAAAATTGTAAAGATTTTTATTCATTAAATATTTATTTTAATTAGTATACACTATAGTTATGTGGTTAGGTTAATAATTTATTTTGAGCTCACTAGATAGAACAATGTTCTGCTAGCATCCCTAGATAGCATTAGCCTACGTCCAGCAGTGGACGCCTGTAGGCTGATGGATGGATGGATGGCATTGTACAAAATTCTAAAACAGGGTATGGTTTCGTTACAAAAATGTACATATCCACTGTGGCGTTGACGCCACGCCAACGATCAGGTTCACCCTCGCCTATAGATGTTTTACATCAAAAAATATCGTCATCATCATCTTGCTTTTATACCAATTACTTGGTTGTGTTAATATGTATTCCTTCATCGTAGATATTATTTTGGCAATAGTTTTATAACCAGGCACCTCCCTAACGTCAGCGCTACTTGGGAATCTAATTGTTGACTAGATCGTATTGATGGAGTTGGCCCAAGTCTATGAGTTAGCTATAAGCTTTTAGTCATCTTTAATTAATTGCTGAGGGGGTTAAAATACTACACAAATGTCAACCAACATACGCCCCCCATGGCGTTCAACGTGTTTATGAGACTCACGAGCAATGTAAGGGTTGATGTGCGAATAAAATATCGTTACCTTTATTGTATATCAAAGTTAAAATCTCTCTAGCTTTACTAAACAAAAAACTTATTGGAATAATCTATCTAAGTTTGTGTAATTTTAAAGTAAGCACGTTGAATTAAAATAAATAGCTCACAGGTGGCAGACATTATGCAACTTTTCTTAACTTTTGTTTTATTTTGGGCAATCTGCTAAATATATTTCAATTGTACTATAAAATCCATTTAATAGATTTTATCTGACATATTAATAACTGATTAATAACACTGGTACCAAGTTTTGTGTCATTCCATCGTCTGTGATCAGCCCGGCAGAATAACCTTTCTTGTACCGTCCCTCCCCGCCGCCCCTCCTGGAGTGTCACCCATACGTGGTCAGCCTCTCTGTGGGCGATGGACTAAGCCTGGTTCAATTACTCGCGGCCCCAGCTAGGGTGGCATCACGCGCAGGTACTCGCGACTGCGCGGCCCAAGTCGCTGGCCGTGGATCGTGTCGCCGTAGTGGAGATCTTGCCGCGCATAATTCGCCGCTTCCTTCCGTGAGAATCTGCCTCACAGAACCAGACCTACCCACATTGCACAACCCTCGAGCTGCTGCGTCGTGTCCTTATCACAATCGCAGTAGTGGCAGGAGTCCCTCCCTCTTTATGTACTTGGCGAAGCAACCGTGCCCCGACCACAACTTGCACCAGTCGTAATGAAAGCACCCCGTGCCGCCGACCCAATCACCTCATCAGCACCAGCCAGAAGGCTGATCCGAACCTAGTACTAAGGCCTCTCCAGCTGGATTACTCAATGAGCAATGATGTCATGACGGGACACGAGTTGTTATAGTATTTCATTTTGAGTTTTCATTCACCTGGAGTGATATTATCCCCAATATCCCTATATCCTTAATTCATTTACGTAACCCACAGACAAGGAAGGGTGTAGTTACTCACTCCATTACCACACGGAAAGATAAATACTGATGATGCTATCTCCAAATTGGCTGAGGTAATTATAGAAAATTGTTTTCGTAGAATTAGTTTTCAGTTTGAGGTCAAAAATGGCGTGTTTGGGTTTATAGCGATATATCCTTTGATCGCTTAACATATTCGTTTCCTAATATCAAATTGGCGTGACTGACTTTTGTTTAATGCTTTGGCTTTCACTATTATCACGAACGTATACATCACTAAGATTACTGCATATTGTTAGGTGCGAAACTATTGTCATTATGAGTAGGATTTAATTTACTGTCTTTAGGCAAGAACCTAAAGACCCATAGACCTTCAGACTAGGTAAAAACCTACAAGTAGCAGGGTAACAAGTTACAGTACCCCACGTTAAATATTGCACATCGGTCATTAGAAAGAGACAATCGATTAATTGCCGCTTCGTAGAGCATTGTCCCTATCGCACACTGGTCGACGTAGCATAAAGGACTAACGGTCTGGTGTTTATTAGGGTCTGGTGCATTAAAAGTGACGTGATGTTTAAGATAGCTACCTAAAGTGCCAGTGTTCTGGGTTATATCCTTATGTAGTATACTTTGTGCAATGTACACATTGTGGTTCGGAGTTTGTTTTCAACTCATGTCCGTTGATTATTTATTTGTAAAATCCAAGATTCAATACAAGGTTTATTTTCTTAGTTCAGAGTGGATTTTAAAAAATAACAATTACGACTTTTTATTACAAAATAAAACACATCTACAACAGCTTTTTATGTTATAATTTTATGCATTTATTTTTTTAACTGGACACAACTGCACTCTTTCGCACTTGTAGAACGACTGACAACGACAAGTCATACATATAGTGAGTGTGACAGAGACACTCTACGAATCCAAAATTAACCGACTGTCTCTTTCTAAGAATCGATGTTTAATATTTATTACTGTAGCAATATTTTTAATGTCGCTTTTAAAGACCTTGAAAAATGTGTTTTTATAAGGATGTCAAATGAAATACTTATTTCTGTCAGTAAGAGTACAAATCACTACACTTTCTTTTGCTTGTGGGCACCGGCAAAGACTGCTATGGAATAAAATATTCAGATAAAAGTTAGGTATACAAGTGGAGGCAAACTCAAAATTAAACCTTATATGCCTGTCTGACAAGCATGCATAGGTTTATCCTTCTTCTTTTCTAGAATAGGGTCGAGCCCAACAATGAGACGGATATGGACTGAAATAATGATGATAATAATGACGATGAAGAATCATTTCAGTGGAATCAAGCATGTCCGTGTGGTGACGGAGTAAGAATATAATTCACCACTCCCTATCTTACTCGTGGATGAAGTAAAAGACGACTAAGGGATACGCATATAAAATCTGCAAGAGAAGGAAAACTCGAAATAAAACCTTATATCAACCTGTCTGACCAGCATGATATAGTAAGGTGAATTTCCCTCCTATTATGGAGGAGGCTCGAGCCCAATAGTGGGACATACATATATGAGCTGTGATGATGATGATAATGATGATGAAGTATTTTTTAACATTCCAATTACTAAATACTATGAGTAATATTTAAAATCATCACCTAAAACCAAAAAAAGGGAGCCGTCGCTCAGGATGTCTGGCAGATGTGAAACATCGAAATTATTTTGTACAAGTATATACACATACAGTAAAAGAACATATTACCACAAGAACTAATATAGTACAAAGTATTAATAAATTATTACTTTTCCCAGAAAATGAGGACTTTTATTCAATGAACATTTATTTTCATTAATATACACTATAGATATGTGTATAGGTTAATAATTTGTTATGAGCTCACTAGATGGCGTTGTACATATTCTAAAACTGGTTATGATTTCATTACACAAATGTACATATCCAAACGTAGCGTTAACGCCACGCTAACAATCATCGCCTATAGATATTTCACATCAAAAAATAATATATTTCAAGTAATTATTACCTTATTTCTTTTAATTATGCGAAACAATTATTTCAGGAATCATTTGATGAATAGACTAATATAACTAAATATGAAATTTAATGGAGTCCAACTAACGTAAAATTGTAACTAATACGAATAATAGGCAGCTTGTTAATAACAGTAATATTGGTAGCCAAAGGCAAGCCAATAATGAGAGTAATGAAATCAATGGCCACGACCGCAATAGAAGTAACTTAATTTAAAATATCAAGTTATAACAATTATACAGTGCGAGTTATATTGTTTTATTAATTTACCGCGTAGATTATATAAATTTCTCTCTTTAAATAGTGTAATTGATATCAGTAGAAGCCAGGGTTCTAAGCCTGAATCAGGTAACCTTATACAGTATATACAAAAGCATACAAATATAGTGTCTTTTAAAAGTTAATATTCAAGGTTTCAATGCTTCTAGTAGATATTTTTAAATTACATGACAGTGATTTTGCTTTGCGTATGGTGATGCAGTACGAATACAATTCACCACCCGCTCTCTTGCTCGTGGATGTAGTTAAAGACGACTATGGGATTAAATATGTATATAACATCTATGTAAGAGAATCTGAGATAAAGAAAAATGTTAAAAAATTAAACATTAATAAGTTAGATATATTCTGAAATGGAAGGAAGGAAGGGGGACCCACCACTTTCCCATGGTAGTCAATATACCGCACACCACAAAGAAAGGAATACGGGATAGGAATAAGGTGGGCTAAGAAATAAAGAAATCTTACTCTCACGTGATGAGCACCTTCCAGAACATCAACTTGCAATTTGCCGCAGAACTTCGAATATTCATTCGACACGTGTTTCGCCTCTAAACGAGGCATCCTCAGGACGGTGTTAGATATATTTTTTTTTTGTTGGTGTGCTATGGTAAGCGCACACGCGGTCCATTTCATCCGGGGCGACGAAAGAACGGCGCGCGGGCCCATAAGCCACCCGTACCCATGTCGCCTCGTTGTTGGGCCGACCACCGGAGTAGGGTGACTGGTCGTCAGTGGTCGGCCCGACGGAATACTTTTTCGGGTAGCCTCACCCCTCGAATAAGTTAGATATGGTGGTATTTTTAAAATTTCTAACTCGACCAATGTCTTGCGAAGGAAAATCAATGTATATTAACTAATCTAGTTAATATTTAAGCTTACAATGTATGGTTAGGTTTAGGTCTGACATGAACTGTGTTCAAAAGAGCGTATTGAAAATAAAGATGAAAAAAAAATCAGTGTAAGAGAAGGAAAACTTGAAATGAAACCTTATACCAATACTGACTAACATGGTTATAGTAGTTCAATTTCTCCCCTATTCTGAGGAGGGCCAAGAGTGGGACGTAATGAGCTGAAATAATTAACTTTGCTTGCTTCTCAACTCTGATAATTGACTAATCAAAATTAAACGTAGTGTTTACCTATTCAAAGGCTGATGTTTCGCCATTTGAGTAGATAATATGGTAAGAAATAAACTTCAAGTTTCTTATCTATATCTATACCAATAAATAAAATTGGAGTGTCTGTTTGTAATGTCAAAATAATGGACTTTTTTCATGCTCACACGGTTATTTACACTATACATATGTATAGTGTAAACATACTACACATATGTATAGTGTAAATAACTAAAATACATTTTATATTTTTTTTGTCTGTCTGTCTGTTTGTTCCCAGTAATCTCCAAATAGGCTGGACCGATTTCAAAAATTCATTCACCAATGGAAAGCTATAATATCAGGGAGTGCACTAGGCTATATTTTATCCTGGTATTCCCACGGGAACGGGAACAACGGGGATAAGGCGACAGAAACCGAAGCGAAACGAGGGCGGGTTGCTAGTTCCTACTATAATAGTGGTAGGTTCACACTGTTGACAGTTGTCTACAGACGTGAGCTGGTTCATTCGAGGTAGTACTACACTTGTGCAGAAATTGGACGTCCGAGTAGTAGCAATTTATTACTGCGCTTTGTTCGGAGAGCCGGCAGCCCAACTTTCTGAGGGTGTTTGCGTGTGGTAAGTTTTTGTGATGCCTTTAATATCACCGAACCTCATTGCACGCATTCACACTCCCTTCAATTTCTTCGCGGTAGGTAGCGGCCTTAGGCCTCATTTACGGAGACGTGGCGCGTCGCGCGTCGCGATAGGCTACGCGGCCCGCACTAAATTCAAATGTAGGGCGTTGGATGAGTGCGTTTACGGAGAAGCGATTTTATACGCGTTTGCTTGAAATGGAGCGAGTTCTACGGCCGAGCCCGCGGATGGCATCGTCACGTCTCACGCGGTGTTTATCGCGGCGGCGCACGCAGCGGGGATTCTCGATGAAGCGATGCCTGTGGTGAAACCTTCTGCCAGTCTCATTTGCTAATCGTGTAACAAAAACGTAGTTACCGTCGCAACGGAGTATGATATGATAGACTTTTTAGAAGAAAATTGTATTTTAAAAAGTGAGTTATTTAATATAAAGAGTGGCCCAGTGTTTATAATAGCGGAACATGAGAAGTTTGGGTCGGATTAACTGAGAACCCCGCGTGCGCCGCAGCGATACTCGCCGCGTGCTCCGCTACACGCTTGAGAATACGACGCGGGCGCAACGGCGGGCATCGCCAATCTTCCCGCCTCGCGTCTCTATAAACAACATCGTATATTGCTATAAGTCTGTGTTTACGCGTGCGATGATACGTGCCGCTTCACCGACGATACGCGCCGCCGCTACGTAAACAATAAAATCGTCCGACGCGGCGCGAGACGCCACGCCACACGCGACGCGCGACGCCCCGCGTCTCCGTAAATGAGGCCTTATAAAGGACCATGAGCGGCAAGTGTCGCACTTGCCATCGGGCGTGCTGTTTGTTCGTATGCCACCGTTTGCAATAAAAAAACAGTTTTGTATATATGAGCGTATATAAAAGGCAGGGTCACCTAGAGGGTTTATTTCTAATAATGTCTTCTGATATTGCCGCGCGTATTACACATAGTAAAAAAAAATATTAATAGGGATTTTATCGGTTGTATTTGATTTTTTAGAGTTCCGTACCCAAAGGGGCCAATGGGGCAAACCCAACGGGACCCTATTACTAAAACTTCGCTGTCTGTCCGTCCGTGTGTCCGTCCATCTATCTGTCACCAGGCTGTATCTCAAGAACCGTGATAGTTAGAGAGTTGAAATTTTTATAAATTACTAGCAACTCGCCCTCACTTCGCGTCGGTTATAGTCGTTTTACCCGCGTAGTTCCCGTTCCCGTGGGAATACCGGGATAAAATATAGCCTAGTTTACGCCCTGATATTATAGCTTTCCATTGGTGAAAGAATTTTTGAAATCAGATCGGTGGTTTAAGCGTAAAAGCATAACAAACCTTTATAATGTTATAAGGATATAAGATAGATATAACTATAGTTTATTAGATTTAAAATAATTAATTGTCATAATATAATAATTATTACAAATTTAATGTTTAATAATTACTAACCTCTTCTTTTTATAATGGCAGTAAATTTGTATCAAAAGCTATAATATCAGGAAGTAATATAGGCTATATTTTGCCCGGTATCCGAACGGGAACGGTGTCTACGGGGGTAGGGCGACTAAAACAGTGTCGTTAGTGCTATATAATTCGCACGTTTAATTTAATACCGGCACTAAACGAAATTTTTCGAATAACTGTTTTAATGCCATATATTTGCTGAGCACTGAATTTATATATTGCTTCGATTCCTATTTTTTAATTCTACTTTTTCACTTTTTTATAAAATGGTAGTGTTTCTAATATTTTTAATTGTTTATATCCTCTAAATAATAATAATTAAAATGTAAAAAAAATATGTTTTATTAGGAATGATAGTTATTAATGAAATAAAAAACAATTACTCCTGAAAAGCTAATATACCCTTATTTATATCAGTTAACAGTTATCATAAATCTTTAAATAGGTCTCCTGCGTAATTTGCTTATTTAGAAACTATCCTAAAAAGCTATCTATCTACTGTCATTAGACAGTATTGGTATAAAGGTGTGAATTGTAATAAATCATGGCAATTTGGCTTAAAGTCGTATTGTAGTAATTCTTTTCCTTGATCCGCACATTGGGGAACAAAATCACATCTGCAATCCCAACACCTGCGGTTTATACAAACTCATATATCGAACCCGCAAAGGGACAAGGGTCTCGTAGGAGCAACGAGAAAACAATCCATACATTAAGGAGTCAAGTGGCGTGTGTTTAAAGGAGTGGCCGTCACGGGTCGCAAACTTATTGCTACAGTTAGCTACGATTTCTGAACTAACAATTCACGCCAAGTTTTCGCAGAGTGCAAGTAACAAGTGATTGGTATTTTTGGTTAGTTTCAAACATATAAATGCCATCGCTCAAAACGCCTGGCAGATGTGAAACATCGAAATTTAATTGTACAAGTCTACCTAACCTAACATACCCTACCCAACCTAACCTAACAACACTGAGTTGTGTTTGTTATGTTTGAGTCATACAGTGTATCGTAAGGCAACACATACAGACAAATACTTGAACGATGATTCTCATCATCCCCCTTCACAGTTAGCTACCGTGTGTAAATCTTTGTTGCAGAGAGTACGAGGAATCTGTGACGATGAACACCTGGCTGGGGAGCTGCAGCATGTCAAGCAGGTTCTACGTGCAAACAAGCTGCAAGTTCCTCGCCCCGTTGCAGAGACCGAGTGAAACCACCCACAGTTGAGCGCCTCCCTGCAGTACTACCTTATGTCAAAGGAGTCACTGACAAGATTGGCTACATCCTAAAACGGTCCTCCATAAAAACTTATTTTAAGCCACTAAAGAGGATTAGCCAATTCTTACCACCTGTCACGTGCCAGATCCCTCTACAAGATGCAGGAGTATATAAACTTGACTGTGACTGTGGTCTCTCTTATATTGCGCAAACAAAGAGATCCATAAGAACTCTGATCAAAGAACACATAGCCGATGTGAAGCACCGCCGTCACACTAAGTCTGCAGTCTGTGAACATAGTCAGGACCGCGCCCGCCATAACATCAGGTTTGATAAACCACAAATCTTCGCAAAAGAACACCGATACTTGCCTAGAATGATACGTGAGGCTATTGAGATTAAAAAACACAAAAATTTCAATAGAGAGGATGGTTGGGTGTTACCATCAAGCTGGGATCCTGTTATAAACATTATCAAAAACAAATCCAAAAAGACCACCACAAGACTGCAAGACACTGTGAGCTCATATTGTATAGATTTGACCCACAATAATAATAACTAAAGATAATTTTATAAATTAAAACCTCTTAGTAACATAAAGTAAGCCGCCTTCAAAATGAATATTAATTTAGCATCATGTCACCTGAGTTTTCTTGCCGGATCTTTCTTAGTGTGGCCGTGTTCCGATCCGGTGGTAGTATACTAGATTGTTAGGTTTTTAAATACAATTACTATTAATTTTAATGTTAAATAATTACTAACCATAAACAATATAATATTTTCATATAGAATTATTTTCTTCTTACACTGGCAATAAATTTGTATCAAAATGTGGGTCAATATTTAATAACTAATTTCTGTATCGGGTAGATAATTATAAATTTTCTGCAGTAACGATGACTTGTTGGACGTGAGACATCTTAGTCCGCCCGTGACCATGAACGCTGCAAAGTGTTCGAAACGTCGTGTAATCAAAAATCAAATACAAACGTGATAAATTCCGTAAAGTAGTTTTATTTGAAATGTACAAGTGAAGAGTGACGTGACCAGCATGGTATATGATGGTGACAACACACGGAGTGACATACCAACAACATCGCTTAACTCCGGTTGTGAAGTTTCGTCCGACGATTCCACCGAAGACGATCAAGGGGCAAACATCTCCCCCGTACCCCTCATGGCTGTGTCGAGGCGCGTTGCTCGACATGCATCGCGCAGTGCACGCTGGAGCCTCGCAGACGCCGCTGCGCACTCGCCCTGATGATGAGCATCGGACATACTCGAAACCCGGGTCAACGTAATCGATCTCAGCACGTGAGTGTATTTGCCGTTATAGATATTATAATATGGATCAGTCTCACGATAATTTCAATACTAAAAATGTACAAGTCCTTATAATAATGGGTTTTTCAACAAGAACTTTGTTCTTCAATTGTGGCAACACCAACCACATGATAGTTTTGGGAATTAGTTTTTTGACGTATTCGTAGTAGATGCATTGGAAATTGTTACAATGAATTCAATTTCGCTCGAAAATCGCATCAAAATAATTAAAATCCCCTATGAAAATGGTGGTTCTGTTAAAGTTACATTTCGTAAAATTCATGATATTTTCGGACAACATAATCGTCCTTCTGAGACCGCTATTAAGAATTTGGTCGTTAAGTTATACAAAATGTGCCAACACCAACACGTGTTCGACCGAGTCGTTCAACTGAAAACATCGCAGCCGTGAGCCACAGTGTTGAAGAAGATCCAAATTTGTCAATTCCTCGACGTTCTCAACAATTGGGGTTATCCAAAACAAGCCAACAAGGTTCAACTGGTGCAGGAATTGAAGCCGACCGACCATCCACATCGCTGTAGATTCGCTCAATTCATTCAGGAATAACCCGCTGGTGTTTCTCAAAAAATCATTTTTGCAGACGAAGCCCATTTTCACTTGTCAGGGTACGTCAACAAGCAAAATTGCCGCATTTGGGTTCCTGAAAATCCTGGAGCGATTATTGAGAAGCCTTTGCATGCTCAACGTGTCACTGTATGGTGCGCTATGTGGTCTGGAGGCGTGATTGGGCCGTTTTTTTTCGAAGATGAGCCTGGAAATGCGGTAACAGTCAATGGATCACGCTATCGCGAGATATTAACAACTCAATTTTGGCCTATAATTGATGACGTGGATATCACTGATATGTGATTTCAACAGGACGGTGCCACATGTCACACATCCAATGAAACGATCAATTTATTGCAAACCAAATTTCCCGATTGCATAATTTCACGAAAATCAACTGTTATGCCAGGCCAGCCAGATCGTGTGATTTAACACCACTGGATTATTTTTTGTGGGGCTATGTTAAGGACAGAGTCTATATGGAGCCAATCGAATCACTTGCAGCCTTAAAACTCAAAATCCGCGATGTGATTAACGAAATAGACTCGCTATTTTGCCAAAAAGTGATTAAAAACTTTGATGAAAGTTGGTCGGTTGGTTGGTGGTGGGAAAGCGTGGTCGTGGTGGACATTTGCCAGATATCATTTTTCATTCATAATTGGCGAATTTTTCTCTTCGTAATACAATACAAATTTGAATCATCTTCATCTAAATTTCTTGTTTTATTTTGTTTTAGAAAACAGTTCTTGTTGAAAAACCCTTTATTACAAATGAAAGTAAGTTTGTTTGTTTGTTATGCTTTCACGCTTAAACCAGCGAACCGATTTCAAAAATTCTTTCACCAATGGAAAGCTATAATATCAGGGAGTAACATAGGCTATATTTTATCCCGGTATTCCTACGGGAACGGCAACTACGTGGGTAAGGCGACTGAAACCGAAGCGAAGCGAGGGCGGGTTGCTAGTATTATATATGCATAAAAGAACATATTACAACAGGAACTAGTATGGCATAAAGTATTAATAAAATATAACGATTTTTATTCAATTAATATTTATTTTCATTAGTAAACACTATAAGTATGTGGTTTAGATTAATAGTTCATTTTGAGCCCACTAGATGGCATTGTACAAAATTCTAAAGCAGGTTATGATTTCGTTACACAAATGTACATATCTAAGCGTGGTGTTATCGCCACGTCAACGATCAGGTTCACCGTCGCCTATAGATGTCTCACAATACATCCTACTGTTCTATAGTTGTTAACCTAAATACAGGTTCTTACAATCTAATCATTATGGTCACCCTAGCCTACCCTACCCTAGTCTAGTCCATGGGCGTCATAAAAGTCGACTAAGGGATATAATGTGCCTATAACACCTACAAAAGAGAGGGAAAACACGAAATAAAACGTTATACCAACACATCTGACTAGTGTGGTTTAGTAGATCAATTCTCGTCCCTCTGTGGAAGAAGTTCGTGCGTATCTAGGAAGTTCAAGCGTATCTAGTATAAGCCGAGATGATGATTATGCTGAACCTAGTCAAGTGCCCTAAAACGAGTTCACTAATAAGAGAACTAATCTCAGTAACTACTGATTCGAATGGATAAACCATTTTTGTGTTGGATAAGGCAATAATCAAGGAATAGCTACATAACATCACGCTGCGGTCAATAGGAGCCCGCATTATTAATGGTATAAATACTGGATAATTTTGAGAGCTTTCGTTGCTTGTGTGATCCAGTCACCCGCGGCCTCGACTAAGGCGACATCAGGCGCAAGTACTCGCGACGCCTGCTCAGTGCACGTCATAGTTGCCAACGACGCACTCGCTCTATCACTCTCTCTTTCTTACGCGACTCAGACTAAATTGCGTGGGTTCAGCTTGTCTACCCTTTTTTTTTTCTTTTTTGGGGTGGGCTGCGGTCAGCGCGCTCCTCGCACCGCTCCGTCCGGGGCGACAGAGGGGCGTAAGCACACAACACCCGCAACCCACCCGAACACCACGTCGCATTCGTCGTTGGACCGACCACCGGAGCAGGGTTACTTGTCATCAGTGGTCGGCCCGACGGAATACTCCCCACTTGGGGTACCCTCCCATCGACCGACGTCCCCCCCTCGGGGAGGACGTAGGTCTTTCCTCACGCGGTTGGCCTCTCGGCGGGTGACAGCTAGTCTACCCTAACATTATAAAGAGCATTTTTTTTTTATTTTTGTGTATGTTTGTAATGAATAAACTCAAAAACTACTGTACCGATATCAAAAATTCTTTCACCATTGCAAAGTTACATTATCCCTGAGTAACATAGGCTATTATATTTTATCCCGGTATTTCCACGGGAACGAGAACTACGCGGGTGAGGCGACTGTAACCGAAGCGAAGCGAGGGCGGGTTGCTGGTCTTTTATAAATTGAGACACCCCATACTGGCGTTGAAATAGCAGCAATACGACCAAAAGCGGGTTTTATATGCAAACGTATATTGTTCTCGCCTATGTAATATATACGTGAAATGGAAACACTGTTATTACATGCGTTTGTACGTTCAATATAACATCATTTCAGCTAATATACGTCCCACTGCTGGGCTTAAGCCCCCTCCTTAATAGGAGAGAAATTGACCTTACCATGCTGGTCAGACAGGTTGGTATAGGATTTTATTTTGAGTTTTCTTTCTCTTGCATAGACTTAATATGTTTATTATATCCCTCAGTCGTCTTTTATCTTTTCCACGGGTAGGATAGGGAGTGGTGAATTGTATTCGTACTCCGCTACCATACGGATTAATCAATATACCTATTTTATTGTCGTCGATGTCTCAGCTCTTACTCGTCCCACTGCTGGGCTTGAGCCTCCTCTCTATTAGGGAACTAGACCTACTATACCATGCTGGTAAGACACGTTGGTTTTCATTTCGAATTTTCCTTCTCTTGCACATATATTATACGCATATTGTACCGTTAGCCGTTTTTTATGACATCCGCGGGCAAAATAGGGAGTGGTGAATTGTATTCTTAATCCGTAACCACACGGAATATATATATCTATGTTCGCATGAATAATTTACATAATTTCGTAGTAACATTTAAGTAAGTTTTACTTGAACTTGTAGATTCACGATACCTTAGTGAGTAATTGACGCTTACCAACTTCACGCAGTGATAGTGTGGCTTGTGTAGGCTTGCCAACTTAAATACTCGTAGTCATCTATATATAAATACGTGAAGTAAAAACTTTGTACCCCTTTTTACGAAAATTACGTGGATGGACAAGTATAAAATTTGGCACAGTTGAAGTATATAATGAGGAGAAGTGCATAAAACTAAAATTTCATATAATAATGGATTATAAATACATTAGAATCATTAAAAAGGGCATTACGCATACTACAACGCAATCGCTACACAGACACGTTTGTGTGAGTATGTTGCGTAGCAACGCTTATACACTTTTGTTTACGGTTAAAATCTGGTCGAACTGAATGACAAATAATCATAATTATGATGACAATGACTACTAAAGATTTGTGCTTATATATTAGTTATTAGTGAAATACAGCTTGCTCAATTTACAATTATACATAAATAAAATTAAAGAAAATTGTGTAGCAGAAAAATTAATTAAAATGAATTATGGCCGAATTTCGACCACTAGTTGAAATAATTATATTGATTTGCCATTCATTTCAGCTCATATGTGTCCTAATGTAGGGCTTGATACTTCTTCGCAACAGAGGGAAATTGATCAACTATACCACACTGGTCAGACGTGTTGGTATACATTTTCATATCGAGTCTTCCTTCTCTTGGATAGATGTTATAAATATTTAATTGTCCGGCCGACCACTGACGTCAAGTCACCTGCTCCGATAGTCGGCTCAACGAGGAAGGCGACGTGTCACGGTTGGGTTACGGCTTACGCCCCTCTGTCGCCCTGGACAGAGTGGAGCGAGGAGTGCGCCGACCTTAACCCACCCAAAAAACAAGTCGTCTCAAGGAGATTTTTTTTTGTCTTAAGAAAAAGAAAATAAAATAATAGACAAGCTCGCTGAGTTTCTTACCGGCTCTTCTCTCAGTAGCGGTCGCGTTCCGATCCGGTGGTAGTTTATTTTTTTGGATAATTTAATTTAATTTTGTTAACTTGACAATATGTTAGTGCCCTCTCGGGCTTATGCATAATAAATGATTTGATAAATGATTTAAGGCAACACATACTGACAGATATCTGAACGGAGATTCTCATCATCCCCTTTCACAGTTAGCTACCGTGTCTAAATCTTTGTTGCAGAGAGCACGAGGAATCTGTGACGAGGAGCACCTGGCTGGGGAGCTTCAGCATGTCAAGCAGGTTCTACGTGCAAACAAGCTGCAAGTTCCACGCCCCCGTCGCAGAGACCGTGTGAAACCACCCACAGTTGAGGGCCTCCCTGCAGTACTACCTTATGTGAAAGGAGTCACTGACAAGATTGGCTATATCCTGAAACAGGCTTCCATAAAAACTTATTTTAAGCCACACAAAAGGATAAGTCAGTTCTTACCACCTGTCAAGTGCCAGATCCCTCTACAAGATGCAGGAGTTTATAAACTTGACTGTGACTGTGGTCTCTCTTATATTGGGCAAACAAAGAGATCCATAAGAACTCGGGTCAAAGAACACATAGCTGATGTGAAGCACCGCCGTCACACTAAGTCTGCAGTCTGTGAACATAGTCAGGACCGCTCCCGCCATAACATTAGGTTTGATAAACCTCAAGTCCTCGAAAAGGAACACCGATACCTGCCTAGAATGGTACGCGAGGCTATTGAAATAAAAAAACACAAAAATTTCAATAGAGAGGATGGCTGGGTATTACCATCAAGCTGGGATCCTGTTATAAACATAATTAAAAATAAATCCAAAGAGACCACCACAAGACTGCATGATACTGTGAGCACTTATTGTATAGATTTGACCCACGATAATAATAGTTAAAGATAATTTTATAAATCAAAAATCTTTTAGTAAGCCGCATCTAAAATTAAAAATCAATATTAATTTAGCATCATGTCCCCTGAGTTTTCTTGCCGGATCTTTCTCAGTGTGGCCGCATTCCGATCCGGTGGTAGTATATTAGTTTTGTTAGTTTTAAATCAACAAATTGTAATAATAATTGCTACAAATTTAATAATTAATAATTACTAACCATAAACAATATAATTTTTTCATATAGATTCATTTTCTTCTTACACTGGCAATAAATTTGTACTAAAATGTGGGTAACAATTTAATAAATTTATAACTATTTTCTGTATCGGGTAGATAATTGTAAATGTCTGTAATAACGATTACTTGTTGGACGTGAGACACCTTAGTCCGCCCGTGACCATGAATGCTGCAAAGTGTTCGAAACGTCGGGCAATCATAAATCAAATACAAACGCGATATAATCCGTAAAAGTAGTTTTATTTACAAAATGATTTGAATTTTGAATTCTTTTACGACAACTAAGGGTCGGTTAATTGTATTGTAACTACATCACCACTCAGTAAATAATTATGTGCCAATTTTGACAACTTTTTGTTGAAGATGAAATTGAGAGCTGCTTATACCGCCTGTCATAAAATTGTGAAAGATTAAAATTTGCT
Organism: Lymantria dispar; assembly: GCA_032191425.1. Taxonomy (NCBI): domain Eukaryota; kingdom Metazoa; phylum Arthropoda; class Insecta; order Lepidoptera; family Erebidae; genus Lymantria; species Lymantria dispar. Next base: position 7,749,683 of record CM063452.1, on the reverse strand, counting down.
GTCAAAGTTAAGTTAAATAGTAGGATAATATTTTATTTATTTCATACTAGCTGACCCGGCGAACTTCGTACCGCCATAATTTTTTTGGTAAATATATTTTTTAAATTGCCGAAAATATAGTCTCTGGAAGAACGATGACAGCTTTGTCCAGAAAGATTCGATCGTCTTGGTGGCGGCAGTGTTAATAATGATTCAAAGAGAATACAAATTACTGATTATTGATTTCTGACAAAATTACAATTATCAAATTTTCAATCATACTTAACTATAGACAAAATTACGTTTAGCTGTCATTTGCGTTTTGTTATTACATATCAAATGCGCTTTTGTTATACTACGTTTCTTTGACATTTTATCAAACGGGAAACGGGAACGCGGTCGAACGGGAGAAAACGTAACCTATGTCCGTCTCCTGGTCCAAATCTACATCCCCACCAACTCGGTTTGCAACCAAATCGGTACAGTCATTCTTGAGTTATAAATAGTGTAACTAAGACGACTTTCTTTATATATATAGATTTGTATTTTTATCTATCAACCCGATGACTAATGAATACAGGTACATCATTATCATCTAGTTCACTCCTGTTAATATTTCTTGTTAAAAAAGCTGCTATTTGTTAGTTCGTATTAAATTCCATTTTTAGGGTTCTGTACCCAAAGGGTAAAAACGGCACCCTATTACTAAGACTTCGCTGTTCATCCGTCTGTCTGTCACCAGGTTGTATCTCAAGAACTGCAATAGTTAGACAGTTGAAATTTTTACAAATTATGTATTTCTATGGCCGCTATAACAACAAATACTAAAAACAAAATAAAATAAATATTTAAAGTGGTTGCCATATAACAAACGAGATTTTTTTATAAATAATGGTACGGACCCTTTCGAGCGCAACTCAGACTCGCACTTAGCTGGTTTTTATTCTCTTGTTCCATTTTCAATGTCTTTTTAAAATAGTAAAATATGTGGTAGTTAGATCTACCGATGAGCTTTTGTGTTCTACATATAACATAATAATATCTGGTTGACCGAGCTTCCCTCGGAATATTTTTATCGAATTTATTTAGATATATATTAATAAAAAATAAATAATGAAAAATATATAAAAAATTACAAAAAGAGAATAATAATAACACCGAGATTCGAACCGACGCTGTTTGAATGCCACAAAACTCAAAATTAAAACCAGCCGTCTCCCCAACTAAACAATATAATGACATTAAATTTTAAAAGAATATGAATTCAAATTTCGTTGTCAACGTCATGAGTTACGATAGCTCAGTTCGGGAGACGGATGGTTTTAATTTTGGGTTATGTGGCATTCAAACAGCGTCGGTTCGAATCTCGGTGTTATTATTATTCTCTTTTTGTAATTTTTTATATATATATATATATATATATATATATATATATATATATTTATACAAGAATTGCTCCTTTAAAGATATAAGATTATGGAAAATTATTATTAGTGTCATCTAGTTAGTCCTTACTTATTATATTAGACAACAGGTAGAGACAAGTTGGGGAGCCAAAAAAGTCTTTGTATCTGTAAAAACTTAACTTGAATGAAATTTGAAATATACCGTGTGTATACAATGCCTACTGGGTTTCAAAAAATTCAGGCTTCTAGTTTTATTCACAATAAAGTTATAGGGAGTCAAAAATCGTCTGAATTGCTTCGAGAAAATTATGTGTTGAACGGCAGTGTTGAGTTTTTACTTGACTTGTCGGGGGCACTGGCGTGTCCCCAGATGTGTATTTATGCGGGTGACGTGACCGGGGATTAGTCCGTCACCCGCCGAGAGGCCGACTGCGTGAGGAAAGACCGACGTCCTCCCCGAGGGGGGGACGTCGGTCGATGGGCGGGTACCCCATGTAGAGGGTATTCCGTCGGGCCGACCACTGATGACAAGTAACCCTGCTCCGGTGGTCGGCCCAACGACGAAGGCGACGTGGTTTTCGGGTGGGTTGCGGGTGTTGCGTGCTTACGCCCCTCTGTCGCCCTGGACGGAGTGGTGCGAGGAGCGAAAAAAAAGACGTGTATTTATACCAATAAATAAAATTGGAGTGTCTGTTTGAAATGTCAAAATAATAGGCCTTTTTCATGCTCACACGGTTATTTGCACTATACATATGCCTAGAAATCACTTTATATTTTTTTGTCTGACTGTTTGTCTGTCTGTTTGTGCCGGGTAATCTTCAAAACGGCTGGACCGATTTAAAAATTCTTTCACCAATGGAAAGCTATAATATCAGGGAGTAACATAGGCATATTTTATCCCAGTCTTCCCACGGGATTGGGAACTACGCGGGTAAGGCGACTGAAACCGAATCGAAGTAAGGGCGGGTTTCTAGTTTATAATGAAATGTGCCTATTCCAACAATTTACTTTCTCTCTCCATCAATTCCAACGGTGAATTTACTATTTTATTAGTGTAATATTTCGTGACCGAAATGAAACTGGGGAGTTTGAACTATTATCACAGCATATTTCAAGAAAATTGGACCGATAATTCTTGCATGACTTGCTAATCAATTAACAGCTTGATAGACAAAACTTCCAAGTTATTGAAATATGTTGTGAGAAAAATTTCATTATTTTTTCTAGCAACTGGGCACGCTCCGCCCAATCCATCCTAGATGGTGGAAGGGCAAGATACTACCCAATAGCATACCGTAACCCCGCCGTTGGACCGACTACTAGTACCGACCCTTAACCTCAGTAGTCAGCTCGGCGAGTTACCCTTTTGGGAACCATCCTCATCGACGCCCTGGCAAGCACAACGGTGTGACCGGGGCATTGCTCTCACGTGGTCGGCCTCTCTGCAAGTGGTGTACTAACCTCTGGTCCATTCACTTACAAATGATTCGAACACAATTGTTAATTAAATAATTTATAATACACATATAAATATTCTTTACATTTTTATAATATTTTATATTAAAATACAGACAAAATAATGTAACAGATTAAAATGAATTTGTTATAATTTCTCCTATTCCTATATGAATTTGGACGAGTTACTTTTCTTAACTACGAACAAGTAATAGTTCCATTTGAAACGCTGGTAAGTGGTATAGCTCTTTCTTAACAAAATTTATAATTGGCATTTATTTATCCGTGTACTGACGGAGTAAGAATACAATTCACCACTCCCTATCTTGCCCGTAGGCATCTTAAACGAAGACTGAGGGATACGATGTGCATATAACGTCTAAGCAAGAGATGGAAAACTCGAAACAAAACCCTATACCAACACGTCTGACCAGCGTGGTATTGTAGATCAATATCCCTTCTATTATGGAGGAGGCTCAAGCCCAACAATGAAACATCATCATTTCCGCCTATCGGCGTTCACTGCTGGACGTAGGCCTCTCATGTTACGCTACAGAGTGCAGTCTTGTGCCGCCTGCATCCAACGACGCCCAACAATGGAACATGAGCCGAAATGATGATCTATTTAAAAGGCAGTGACTTGACGATGTCAGAGCACGTTTGAAATACATTAATATTGACATCGAATAAAATTAATAGTTGCAACCGAAACCAAAATGTTTAAACTTAGATGAGGCTAATGATACAAAGCTGTGAACCACAAAACATTTAGAGGCAACGATAATTAATGCCACACAACATAGATATCAAGAGAAATAATTAATGTTTGTGTCATTAATTTTGCTGAACAGCGATTTATCAAGAGTTGCACAGATAGTGGCGGTTCTCACGTTCCTATAATAAACTTTAGAAGGTTCTGTTCAATTCTATGGTATTGTAACAGATTAGATATTAGTTATGTGCGTTTAGGTTCTTTGATATGAGTATTTATTGTAAGATTAGCTTGGAAATGAAGACAGAGTGGAATGTTCTAGATACAATTGGCTCATTTCATCATTTCAGCTCATATATGTTACACTACTTTTTTTTTCAGTGGTGAGCCATGGTCAGCGTACCCGCCGCCCGGATCCATCCGGGGCGACAGAGGGGCTGCGCGCGGCCCATGACCCACCCGTCACATGTCGCCTTCGTCGTTAGGCCGACCACCGGTTCAGGGTAACTTGTCTTTAGTGGTCGGCCCGATACTCCGTTCGCGGGGTACCCTCTCCTCTTGACGTGCCCCTTTGGGGACGTCGGACGCCGTCGCATGGTCAGCCTCTCTGTGGGTGACGTACTAAATCCCCAGTCCAGTCACCTGCGGCCACGGCTAGGGCGGCATTAGGCGCAGATACTCGCGCCTACGCCGCCTGAGTCGCCAGAGGCAGATTGCGTCGTCGTGGAGGCGTTCCCTCCGCATGCGCATGAAATAGGGTAGTCCGTATGGTGACGAAATGTGAATACAATTTAACACTCCCTATATTGCCCATGGATGTCGTAAAAAACGACTAAGGGATATAATATTCATTTAACATCCATGCAAGGAAAGGCAAATTCGAAATAAAACCCTATACCAACATGTCTGACCACAATGGTACAGTAGGTCAATTTCCTTTCTATTGGAGAGGAGATTGGGCTCAGCAGTGGTATGTGTATGAACTGAGGAGAGACGAGACGACAACGAGGACGTGCCTATCTTTGTGCGGACCTTTAATAGGGTAATCTTTTAAAGCAAATATATGCTATTAGTAAGTATACTGCACGGGTCAGTTATTGTTATATAATAAAAAGATATATCTAATCCCAAACACATTCCTTTTTTACTACCAAACAATAATGGAGGCAGTATAGAAAAATTTACCATCGAAGCATCGAATGCCTCGATACATCATATTGAATATCCACAAAATATCTACCCTCGAGTTTTTCTTTATGATATCATGTGCCTTCAAATATGAGAGAGAGCGTCTTTATGGAAAATATATTATGTATTGTGAAAAATAGTCACATCGAAGCAAATGAAAAATATTATCCTTCGAGATTTGTTTTTGATTATCTCATACTTGTACTCTACATGATTGTAATTGGGTATGATACATGTTCTATGATTTCGCCCTTTTAATACGGTGAAGTGAACAATATTTTATCTATGATTCATCATTATCATTATCATTCCAGTCCATATACGTCGGTCGACGGTCACCATGCCGTGTTTAAATCACTAATGTTGGGCTATCCTCAAGGATCAGTTTTGCCCATACTTGTGGAATCTAGGGTTTAATGACCTTCTTGAGCTACCTCTACCGCAAAACTGCTCATTGATTGGCTATGCTGACAATGGTCTCCTGCTTGTACAGTCAAACACTAGAGACGGATTGGAGAAATTGGGGGATATATGTCTCAACTCAATACTAAAATGGGGCATACAAAATCGACTTTGATTCATTTCGAGTCTTCTCTCTCTCTCTCTCTCTCTCTTAGATATATGTTATGTGCATATTATATCCCATAGTCGTCTTTTACGATGTCTACGGGCAAGGTAGGGAGTGGTGAATTGTATTCTTAATCCGTCACCACTTGAAAGATGATCTATGAATATAAAAATGAAAATGTCCTAGAATGCCAACTGTATCCAACAGTTCCCTATGGATTTTAAGTAATTTTATTGTATTTATAATTTTAAATAATTATATTGTATTCAGTTCTCTTTTTAAACTTCCCTTTTTTAATAGTTATGCATGCTTCGTCGTCTGTGTAAATGTAAATTTTGTTTAAAATCTCTCAAAACAGGAACTTATTCCTAGTAAAGAAAAAAAAAGAAAAAAAAAACGCAACCAAGCGCAAACTATATTTAATTGGTATTTACATCATAACCATCTAGTAAAGATGTCACACATGTATCAAGCTATTATTATGGCAGGAAAGTGTGAATTTTGGGCAACGATCCAAGTTCAATCCAATCCGACTGTGAAAATGATACGATAGTTCGTGTAACAATTTCAGGAAATTGATGTTCTATCTCGTATTATATAATTTATTACCAGGAGATATACCATATGTTTAGATCACGAAACCATTATGCGATTTAATAGCATCGTACAACGCCATCTGTTAACGAATAGTACATAGCGGTTTCAATCGAATTGCTAATTATATTATTTATCCCTTTCAGCCTATGTCAACACAATTGTGATCTGTTTGAATGAATTTTTAGGCATTGAAAAAGTGTTACTAAGACGGGCCTATCACACCCTGTTGTGACGGATATAGTGATTCCATAAGTGTAAGGGAGACAGACACTTCTCCTGTTCAAGTTTATCATTTATATTGAATTCACTTTGAACTTGATCGTTGACGTGGCGTAAACAGCTCGTAGCGTTACGACGCCACGCTAAATGACGGAATATGCGAGGGTAAACCTGATTGTTGTAGCGTGGCGTTAACGCCATATATATGTACATACGTAGTAATGTGTGAGTGAGACGGAGCGACGTGATGTTGTGCGCAAGTGTCTGTGTGCTATCTCTTTCACCGCACTGAGCTCGCATACCTATAGTGTATACTAATGATAATAAAATGTTTATTGAATAAAAATCATCATTTTCTGGAAGAAAAATCGTAATATTTTATTAATACTTTATGCCATATTAGTTCCTGTCGTAATCTGTTCTTTTACGCATAAATACTTGTACAAAATCATTTCGATGTTTCAAATCTGCCAGGTGTCTTGAGCGATGGCTCCCTTTTTTTAAACTACTCGTTAAGTTTTATCTCGATTCTGAAAGGATTAACTTAAAAAATATTTAGCATTTGGAACATAAGATATGACTTATGTTGTCATGCGTGTGGTTACAGAGCAAAAATATTTATTTATTAGGAAAAAAAAACAGTTATACATTACAGCATTGAAACTTAGTCTTCTAATATAATTAAATTAACATACATATAACCAGCACCTCTATCCACAGTTTAACAAAAGATGTAATGGTGATACAAAAAAAAACTACACGGAGCAAGACGGAGTATTTGCTCCAAAAATGAAACAAAGAAATATAAAGGTGTATATCTCTTCTTTTCTCTCGGATATCGTAATTATCTGTCCAAAGCATCATCTCATCATCATCATCTCAGATTCTAAATGTACATTAGGTTATATCATTCTCCACAATAGGAGAAAATTTACTTCCTCTACCACGCTAGCCAAACGTGTTGGTATAGGGTTTTATATCGAGTTTTCCTTCTTTTTCATTATGTTATTTAGCTATCATATCCTTTAAGTGTCTTGTGTATCATATCCTTTAAGTGCTGTGTGGTAGCGGCTTCGAATACTACCAACCCTTGCTTTGCTCGTGGGGGTCATAAAAGAGCCCTAGATTGACCCGGACCAACTCAATCTGGTACCATTTGGGTCAACGATTACATTCCCAAGGAGGATTTACATCAGGTAAGCGGCCGGTCATAAAAGTCATTGCCGAAACTTTTTGCAATATGTCAAAACAGATGACATATTGTGTCGACCCCAAGTAATTGGAATAAGAGCAAGGTGATGATGATCCTTTAAATGTCTTTTAAGAGACAAACGGGCAAGAGAGGTTGATAAATTGTATTTTTACTCCGTCGCTACACTGAAAAATTTCATCGCCATCGTCTCGTTGTTTCAACTCATGCACGTCCCACTGCTGGGCTCGAGTCTCCTCCACATTAGTAGGGAAATTGACCAATGCTGGTCAGACATGTTGATACAGGGTTTTATTATGAGTTTTCCATTTCTTGCACAGATGTTATACGCATATTATTTCCCTTAGTCGTCTTTTACGATATCCACGAGCAAGATCCTCCTCTCCGTCACCACACGAAAAGATTTATTTATAAGTAATTATTCATCGACTGGCTTGGTAAAGAAGTTCCAATTTGGTAAATTGATTTGATGATACTACCATTTGATTAAGACATTAACCCGTATGGAGCATTTTTATGAGATCTTTAGAGAAAGAAAGCCAATAATATCAATAGTTTCAGTTGAGCGTTGGTTCTGGTCCAAGACTAAGTTACCTTTTACTATTCGATAGCCATTCAATCGTCTATCACTATTCCCAATAAGATAGAAATACTTCCTTAAAATACTATATATTTTATCCCCAATAAAATAAATGTTTTAGTTATAAACAAGCAAAAAAAAATTCACGGTATTACCCTGAGCACGCATTTTAAATCTATTCTCACAGTATGGCGCAAAAAGTATTGTAATATTCAGGTAATTTGTATGATTCATGAGCCATTACTGCACGTTATTGAGATTTCTGGGAAAAGGTGTAGACCTTCAACTCGAAGGGTAGGGCGGAGAGGCTAGAATAAAGTTGTTACTAACGCTCATTTACAGAATATCGTTTCGCATATTTAGATGCATGCCTTAACTTTGAAACGTGGCTTAAATCTGCTAATTACAATAAGTTTACAATAGATAATTTATAATGCTATTGTAGTTGCGTTCTTGCCGAATCTTTGTCAGTGTGGCCGTGTTTTGATCCGGTAGACGTATACTAGATGGTTAGGTTTTAAATACAATTGCTATTAATTCTAATGTTAAATAATTACTAACCATAAACAATATTTTTTTCATATAGAATCATTTTCTTCTTACACAGGCAATAAATTTGTATCTAAATGTGGGTCAATATTTAATAATTAATTTTCTATATCAGGTAGATATTTATAAATTTTCTTTATAAAATCATTGATTAGTTTCAGCAATAAAGGCTAACAAAAAAAAATATGTCAAAATTCACTGTTGGAATTAGGACTTCCACCTGTAATAATGACAAAAAATTCTTGGGGTGTCCACAAATTATTATTACATAGCAATTAAATTCAAACACATACGGGAGGTTACTATTACCACCAAGAATTCCAAATTGATAAGGAGTGGTGAATTGTATAGTATCCCTCACCACAAGATAAAATCATCATCATCATCGCAGCCCACGTACGTCCCACTATTGGGCTAGAGCCTCCTCTACCACTGAAAGGCATTTGACCTACTTATACCATGCTGGTCAGACATGTTGGTATAAGGTTTCATTTCGAGTTTTCCTTCTCTTGCACAGATGTGTATATTATATCGCTTAGTCGTCTTTTACGACATCCACGGTTACGACATCCTCGGGCAAGATATGGAGTGGTGAATTGTATTCTTACTCCGTCACCACACGGAAAGGTAAAATATACATAGGTAATTAGAATCGTGTTAAAATTACTTTGTTAAATTTTGCTTTAAGTGATAATCATTTTAATCGTAACTTCAAAGGAAGTTTTTTAGTCTACGTAAACTAATTTTACTTGAAAGAACGGTACATAACTGAGTGTGATAGCTCAGTCTCATTCGACACCCCACAAAATAATGAGCATACCGTATCGAAAGAAGTTTTCACTTCAATAATATTATTTAACATAGATAGAGCTAAGTTATGAAAATACGGTTAACCGCCAATCTACGGCTGTCTTCAGTCACTTCAGGAATTGTCACGACGTTTCATTTCCGATGCCGTAACTATCCTTATACAACATCAACTATATATTTGACTATTATTGTAGAGTTCTATCAGAAATGTTATTTCCCTCTCGAAAATATAGAAATATTAACTTAGTTGTTACAGTTTAATCTATATCTTTATATATAAATTTCTTATGTACGTGTGTATTTCACTGAACTCCTCCTAAACGGCTCGACCGATGTTGATAAAATATTTTGTGTATGTTCAAGGGGATTCGATAGTGGTTTAGATTAACAAATGAACCCGGCAGGTGGCGCTTTATTTTATTTGAATAGAACAACGTCTGTTGGAACAGCTAATCTTTATTTATAAATTTCTTGGGTACGTATGTATGTCACTGAACTCCTTCTAAACGGCTGGACCGATGTTGATGAAATGTCTTGTGTGTGTTTAAGGGGATTCGAGAATGGTTTAGATTAACAATTGGACCCGGTAGCTGGCGCTTTATTTTATATGAACAGAACAACGTCTGTTGGGTCAGCTAATCTTTATATCTTATATATAAATTTCTAGCGTACGTGTGTATATCACTGAACTCCTCCTAAACGGCTGGACCGATGTTGACGAAATTTTTTATGTGTATTCAAGAGGATTCGAGGATGGTTTAGATTCACAATTGGACCCGTTAGGTGGCGCTATTCAGGCAGGATAATAACATAACTTGAGAACGACTTTACCGATTCCGTCCATCTTTCTTTTTAATTTTTCTACTACTTTGAGAAAGGTTTTTACGGCAAAAAAATAAGAAAGTTGCACAGAAAATCATAAAATTTAAAAAAACTTAACGACTAGGTATCTAGGTTAATTATCTATACTGCAACTAAACGGCTGGATGGATTTGTATGAATTTTTTAATGCATTCAAGTCGGGGCCTGGATGATTTAGATTCACAAATCAGCCCGGCAGATGGTGCTGCAGTCAGTCAGTCCCTGTTACTGTTTTTGATTTCAAGGAGATTTCCTTTTATTTTATTTGAACAGAACAACGTCTGTTGGGTCAGCTAGTATTTATATATTTTTCTTGTGTAAGTATGTATGTCACTGAACTCCTCCTAAGCGGCTGGACCGATGTTGATGAAAATTTTTGTGCATGTTCAAGGGGATTCGAGAATAGTTTAGATTTACAATTGGACCCGGTAGGTGGCGCTTATTTGAACAGAACAACGTCTGTTGGGTCAGCTAGTTATTATTACAAATTTTCTATGTGGTGACGGAGTAAGAATACAATTCACCCACTATCTTGGTCGTGGGTATCGTGAAAGACGAATATAAGTAATTAATATGCATATAAAATCTATGAAAGCGAAAGAAAACTTGTAATGAAAGCCAATGTCAAGTCGCCTGACCAGCGTGGTATCGCAGATCATTTTCCTTTTCATTGCGGTGGAGGCTCGAGTCCAGCAGTGGGACGACTATGAGCTATGATGATGACGATAATAAATTTTGAGAACAATATAATTTATTCTGACCAAATTAAATAAAACTCGTCAAGCATTATATAATATTTTATATTTAGTTTATTTTTCAGTGATCCGATCACAATCTATACACGTCTAAATTTGTAGGAAAATAAGGAATGCTAACATGTGTTTTTACTCTCAATACTACAAGCTTCTTTCATACTATGAGAGATATTAACCTACTGTCCTACTTTCCTAGTGGTAAGACCACTGTTGACAGTTGTCTGTCTACAGCAGCGGGTCGATCCGTCCGGGGTAGTACCACACTTTCGTAGAAAATCGACTTCTGAGTAGTAGCAATTTGTTACTGCGCTTCGTTCGGTGAGCGTAAGAGCCGGTAGCCCAACTTTCTAAGGGTGTTTGCGTGTGGTGGGTTTTGGTGGTGCTTTTATCACTGAACTCATTGCACGCATTCACACTCCCTTCACTTTCTTCACGGTAGGCAGCGGCCTAACAAAGGTCCATGAGCTGCAGCAACACTTACCATCAGGTATACTGTTTGCTCGTTTGCCACCGTTTGCAATTAAAAAAAACTATACCACGCTGATCAGATGGATTGATATAGGTGTTTATATTGAATCTTTTTTCTCTGGTAGAAATATTATAAGCATGCCATATCCCTTAGTCGTCTTTTATAACACACGCGGGTCCGATAGGGGTGGTGAATTATATTCTCACTCCGTCATTACACGGAAAATCTGTTACTGTATGTGGATTTAGATCAGTCATTACTTTACTTATGCATTTCGATAAAACTGACGCCGCAATTTTGTTTCTATTATATTTTTATAAGAATATAATAATACAGTATATTTCGGTTATAACGACGGCGGAGGGACCACTTTAATGTCGTCGCTATATCCGGCGTCTCTATATCCGAAATCAGTTTTTCTTTAACAGTAAATGTATATCCAGGAGCCATTTTTACAAGTTTAAGAAACACTGTTCACTCACTGCAAATAGTATAGTAACTGATTCATAATTTTAACTTGCGCACATGCTAAGTAATGCTACACACAAACTAAGCATTTGACCATCTGCGAATATAAACAAAGGATAAGAAAGCTTAATAGTTAAAGCTTATGAATGAGACTTTGTGCCTTTGCCGACTCAATCACAACATCCGCAAGGAATTTCTAGGAATCTATCCCAAATAGTTCATAAAAACAAGTCGGTATACCCGAATTAGGCGTTATATCCGAAGTCGCTATTACCGAATGAATTTCCTACGAAAGTATGCTTTAAATTCTAGGGCCGCAAGTTCGACGTCGCTATAACCAAAAAGTCGTTATAACCGAGGTCATTATTAATGAAATCCACTGTAATTTCTTATATGAATGTTATGATTTATCATTAAGTTTTGCCGGTGGTAGGACCTTGTGAAAAGTCCATCGGGACGGTAACCACCATTTTAACCGCTAATTCTGACGACAAACAATAGTGCGTGCACTATTATGTTCCAGTTTGGATAGACAAACATCTGGTGTAATTTCAGACACAAGAGGCTTATCAACTTAATCCTCAAGATTGGCAACATGTTCGTAAGCTTAATACCTTGGGTTGCAAATATGTATAGGTGGCAGTAGTAAACACCGTCAGGTAGTCTACCAACTTGTTTGCTTTATTATTTCATAAAAAAATGATAATTTAATAGATTCAAAATATACATACATTATAAAATTCCGTGTGGTGACGGAGTAAGAATACAGTTCATCACTCACTGTCTTACCCGTGGGTGATCATACGAGACGACTAAGGGATATAAAACGCATATAACATCTATGCGAGAGAAGGAAAACTCGAAATAAAACCCTATACCAATATGTCTGACCAGCGTGGTATAGTAGGTCAATTACCCTTCCACTATGGAGGAGGCCCAAGCCCAACAGTGGAACGTATATGGGCTGAGATGATGAGATGATGATGATGATAAAAAAACCGGCTAAGTACAAGTCAGTGTCGCGCACGAAGGGTTCCGTACCATCTATAAAAATTGTGTTTGTTGTATGGGAGCCCCCTTTAAATATTAATTTAATTTTATTTTTAGTATTTGTTATTATAGCGGCAATAGAAATACATAATTTGTAAAAATTTCAATTGTCTACCTATCGCGGTCCTTGAGATACAGCCTGGTGACAGACAGACGGACATACAGACAGCGAAGTCTTAGTAATAGGGTGCTGTTTATAATCTTTGGGTACGGAACCTTAAAAGTACTCACAGGATTCGGCCTGTAGACCTTTGTTTGAAACCTAGTCAAATGTTTTTACCACCTATGTTACTTACTACTCTTAACCATATCCTTTCCTTGACATACCAGTGATTCACAATATTCCAACTTACAGTAAACGTAGTCTATTTTATAAAAATAAATCACACAAAGGAAGAAACCAACAATGTATGTTTTGTTCGCATTGTCCTATTTTACACGCCACCAATCATTTATCACTGGGCAAAATTACAGTATGCAAATCCTTTCGATATATCGAACGATAGCCGTATATCTGTCTCGTGCAAGCTCATAAATTACAAATTTTATAACCCTCCAACTACCCTATCCATTGTAAAAGCGTTAAAGTTTCGTGTATAGTAAAATTCACATAATATGAATACAAGCGCTTGATATATTTTAAACAGGGTGTAAATTTTAAACAAAATTTTTGTAATAAGCATAGGTACAATCTCGAATGACGACTAGATTAGACTAGATAGACGTATTTTTAGATTCGATTCTCATCAAGAATAATTCCTTTTGGAGTCCTGTAATAGTTTTCTAGTTTTAGAAAGTCTCAAATGGTTTTTCCGTATAATGACGGAGTAGGAATACAGTATACGACCTTTTTTAAACTTGTATCAGTGCTACGTCATTCTTGTGATTTTATCCTCTTCTTCCGTATGGTAGTCTTAATATACAATTGGCCACCTTCCTAAATTTTGCCCGTGGTAATCGTAAAAGTCGAGTAAGAGATATGATATGCATATAACATCTATAACAGGTGGAAGGAAAATACGTAATAAAACTCTATGCCAACACTGACCAGCGTAGTATAGTAGTTAATTTCCTTCCAATTGGAGCTAAGCTCGAGCTCAGCAGTGGGACGTATATGAGCTGGATTAGAAGATGGGCAGTTGTTTAGAATTTATTTCATAATTTATTGTTGACTAGCAACAGATGCAGTTGCCCCAGGCTTATGTAAAGGTGGTCCTCGACCATCAGGGTCCCCGCCTCAGGGAGCTGTTCGACGCGTGCGGCGGTTCTCTGAGTGCTGGAAGGAGGGCAGGCTGGTTCTCCTGCCGAAGCCGGGACGGCCTCCGAAGTCGCTATCGGCCTACAGGCCTATCGTGCTGCTCGATGATATGGGCAAGCTACTGGAGAGGGTGGTAGCTGCCCGCATCGAGCGGCACCTCGTCGGCATGGGGCCCTATCTGTCGGACGCCCAGTTTGGGTATAGGAGGGGTCGTGGGACGATCGAGGCCCTGTTGCGCCTGAGGGCCGTGGCGACTGAGGCCGTCACCGGCGGGGGAGTGCTGTTGGTGGTGTCTCTAGACATCGCCAATGCATTCAATAGTCTGCCATTCAGCTGCGTCAGGGAGGCGCTCCGTTACCACGGAGTGCCAGCTTACCTGAGGTGGCTGGTGGCAGATTATTTGAAGGGGCGAAGCGTCCTCTACGCCAACCGAGTAGGGGACGTTGTGCAAACGCCCATGACGTGCGGTGTTCCGCAGGGGTCGGTCCTCGGACCCACCCTGTGGAACATCAGCTACGACTGGGCGTTGCGGGGAAGCCTCCCACCCGGGCTGGGCGTGATTTGTTACGCCGACGACACGCTCATCACAGCCTGCGGTGGGACGCTACAACAGGCGGTAAGCCTGGTGACCTCAGGCACCGAAGAGGTCGTCAGGCGGATCGAGGCGCTGGGGTTGAGAGTGGCCCTGGACAAGACGGAGGCCCTCTTGTTCCATAGGCTCCGTATGGACCCTCCTATCGGCGTCTCGATCACCGTCAATTCAGTTGGGATCAGCATCCAGGCCCATATGAAGTATTTGGGCCTGGTGCTCGACGGGCGATGGTGGTTTCAGGAGCATTTCTGCAGGCTTGTCCCGCGGCTCGTCGGCGTGGCGTCCGCCCTTTCATGGCTCATGCCGAATGTGGGCGGACCGAGCCCTGCATGCCGACAGCTGTACGCGGGGGTCATACGGTCGATGGCCCTCTACGGCGCAGCGGTGTGGGCGGGGTCCATGACCGCCCGACTTAAGGCCCTTCTGTGGCGTCCACAGAAGGCCATAGCGGTCGAGACCATCCGCGGGTACCGCACACTGGCGACGGAGGCAGCGTGCCTGATGGCCGGGAGTCCCCCGTGGGACCTGGAGGCGGAAATGCTCGCCGAACTGTATCGGCGGGTGTCGGGGGTGCGAGGAGAGGCGGTGTGGTTTCCTTAAGGGAGCTCACTGCCTGGCGCACCGACGCCCGCCGAGACGTCATCGCCCGTTGGGCAGACCGGCTGGAGAGGCCTAGATACGGTATCTGGACCATGGAGGCCTTCCGGCCGGTGCTGATGCAGTGGTTGGAGCGGCGGCACGGTGTGCTCTCCATCCGACTCGTACAGATTTTGACGGGGCATGGATGCTTCGGCAAGTAGGTACAGGTGTACAGGGTCGCTAGGAGGGAGAGAACACCGTCCTATCACCACTGCGATTGCGACGAGGACACGGCGCAGCATACGCTCGAGGTCTGTGCCGCTTGGGCAGAGCAGTGCCGTGAACTCGTCGCAATCATCGGTGCCGATCTAATGCTGCCGACCATCGCTAGGGAGATGCTCGGCAGCATCAGGAACTGGGACGCGGTCGCATCCTTCTGCGAGGCAGTTATCTCACAGAAGGAGGCGGCGGGTTGCGAACGCGAGGAGCACAGCCTCGACGAAGCGACCCGCCGCCAGCGACTGGGGCGGCGCAGGCGGGATTACCTGCGTGCAATGCCGCCCTAGCCGAGGCCGCGGGTGACGTGACCGGGGATTAGTCCGTCACCCGCCGAGAGGCCGACCGCGTGAGGAAAGACCGACATCCTCCCCGAGGGGGGGGACGTCGGTCGATGGGAGGGTACCCCGGGTAGGGGGTATTCCGTCGGGCCGGCCACTGATGACAAGTAACCCTGCTCCAGTGGTCGGTCCAACGACGAAGGCGACGTGGTGTTCGGGTGGGTTGCGGGTGTTGCGTGCTTAAGCCCCTCTATCGCCCCGGAAGGAGTGGTGCGGAGGCGAGCCGACCTCAGCCCACCCCAAAAAAAAAGCCTTATGTAAAGGTCTTAATCATCTTTTACGACACCCAAAAGTTAAGTAAGTGTTGTTAGTATTCATAACGGCCACCACATAGCATACATCTTTCAAAATTATATAAAAGAAAAACAATTGAAAATATTTTGGAACGATGTTAACGAAAATCTGTACAGTAATTTAAATTCATAGTCATCTTTCTGCTCTTATTTCAATTACTTGGAGTTGACGCAATATATATTCCTCTTCCATCGAACATATTGCAAAAGTTATTTTTTTTTTTGTTGTTTTTGTAATAGTTTTAAAACCGGTCACCTTCCTTATGTTTACATAGGTTATGGTAACAAGGTTAACCTTGAGAAAGTAATTTTTGATCAAATGGCATCCGATGGAGTTGGCCTGGATTGGTGTAAAACTCTTAGTCTATTACGACTCTTAGTCTAATACGGCTCTTAGTCTATTAGACTACTAGTGCTCTTTTCTATCCTCATAACCTACGCGCAATGTAAGGACTGGTAATATTCATAGCCACTAAAACACAGCACAAAAAATATAATATTTAATTTATTGTCTCTGCAGCTGAATGCACAATAATCTTTAAGTAAAGTAAGTTGGTATTCATGTCCTCAACTCGGTCGTAAGTCGCACATAATGAAATAACTTTGAGTCTGCTGTTCAAACTTGATATTTTTAATGCTTTAATATCCTGTCCTTACAAAGTTTTTAAGTACTCACTTTAATGCAATGATTGTTCGTGTTCTTCTGGATGGGAAGTATTCTGTTCAACTAATGTACTTTGATAACTTCTTATGCCTATCATTAAAACCATTGGTTTTTGGGCTGGGATTGTAGAAATCCATCTTTAGAATTTCTTCTTTTTCATCAATGACACTTAAATTTTAGGTAAAACCTAAGATAATCTAAACGATACATAATATAAATAATTTCATTGATGACCATGTACACATATAGATATGTTTTAATTACATATTTTAAGTATGACCGCTGTAAACTTTAGATAATTTGATACGTTTTTCTGAAATCGCTGTTAACGAAATATTTATTTTAGAAACAATGCATCAAAGAAGCAATCCTTGCATTGTAGAATAGAATGTAGAACAAGACTTTACAAACATAATTCATCATTATCATCGTAGCTCGCACTCGTCCCATTGTTGGGCTCTGGCCTCCTCCATAATGGGAGGGATTTTGACCTACTATACCATGTTGGCCAGACATGTTGGTATAGGGTTTCATTTCGATTTTTCCTTATCTTGCACAGATGTTTTGTGCATATTATATCCCATAGTCGTATGACATCCACGGGAAAGATAGCGAGTGGTGAATTGTATTCTTACTCCGTTACCACACAAACATAATTAATGAACACAAATTACAATCAAACGCAAAGTAACAGTTTGTGGATCGCACAACTTATTGCCCCGCATGGGAATCGAACCACTACGCTGTCTCAGTATATTAACTGCTATACTATCTGTGGAATCGTATAATATACGAATAATATTCACAATAGTTTACCGTATCTTAACCGGTTAAGATCACAATCACCAACTCTTATTTTCTCATGGTAGTAGTAAAGGAAAGTACCTATACTACGTGACCTGTTTTGTGGAGGAAGAGGTGTTCAAAATTATTAAACTTGATCAAAATAAGGTCTTAACTTGTACTACGAGTAGTCACTGAAAAGAGGAGGGGGATATCTGATCTTATCTTATCATGTCTTATTTTATCACGTATTCTGGATAAGCTATCAAAAACCAGCCGAGTGACTATTAGAAAAATGAGTAGCAGCAATCTCCTGAGACAATTATGGCACCAAATTCCATTGAACAATAGATTGCTATCTACTACCTCACTACGCAAATGTCATTACAGAGAACAACAGTTACCAATTACCACCTCTGACGAAAGTACAGCGCGTGACCCCATGACCCAACGTATTCCCTCCAGGTCCAGTCACCCGTGGACCA
This sequence comes from Lymantria dispar, assembly GCA_032191425.1. Lineage (NCBI taxonomy): Eukaryota > Metazoa > Arthropoda > Insecta > Lepidoptera > Erebidae > Lymantria > Lymantria dispar. The sequence continues at coordinate 7,731,536 of CM063452.1, read as the reverse complement.
CTTACCACCTTGCTTATTAATCTGCTATCAAAGGCAGGTACAAAACAAACTAGGATCTCCAACTCCTATGATAAGCGTAGTAAATATACATTAGGGTTCGTCCATTAACAACAGGATTTTTGAAATTATGGTTTAACCGTTTTAATAATGGTGCTACGTTTTGAAATTTAAGACGGACGGTGGCATTTTGTCAACGATGAAACAAACTCACGGCGTTTCTCAGTTATTTAGGTATCATACGCTCAACGACAAAATACACGTAAAATCACACTACAGTCCCCCTCCCTTCATGTAACACGATCACGAATTTTACTTCAGGTAATATATCTATGACCCCTAATATGCCCTTCGGGAGAAGGGAAATCTTCTGATTAATGCATAACAGGATGCTACTACTGCTTATTCTCTTGTTTTTTTTTTTTTTTTTTTTATTTATTTATTTAAGGTCGCTGAAACATCTGGGTCATTAGCGACCCCTGATATATACATTATATCAACTTATAATAATTAATTAATTTAAGGTATTCTATAGTTGCTTCTACGTTATATAAACAATCTTTTAGAGATTTGGGGAGATTAACCTGCAACCTTTCTGTATTGTACATTTGACATTCAACAAGTAAATGTTTGACCGATAGGTCACTGTCACATCTTGTACATTTCTTTTTATTGCCGTTAACAATTAGGTGAATGTGAGTTACATTGCAATGTCCTATTCTCAACCTATTCAGTACAATCTGGTCTCTCCTATTATTACAGGTAGTTTTATTTTTGTCAAAAACTGATTGCCTTATCTCATATAATTTACTATTATTATTTATTGCCCAAAAGTTGTTCCAGAGCCTTTTTACACTAAGTTTAAGATGTTTTTTTAGGTCTTGGACATTGGAAGTAGTGTAATCATACTGTTCCCTCCTCGTAGCTTCTTTAGCTTCGGCGTCTGCTTTTTCATTCCCGAGAATGCCTTGATGGCTAGGTATCCAGAATAATTTTACAATGTAATTATCATTAGTTAGGTTAATTAAATCTTCTTTTATTGAATTTATTAAGGAATTATTGTTGAGCGTATTTGAAGTTGCCATGAGAGTTGACAATGAGTCAGAAAAAATAATATGTTGTTTTGTACTTGAATCATTCCTAATTATTTCTAAACATTTCAGGATACCTACAGCTTCACATGTAAAAATAGATGAATAATCCTGTAGTCTGAATTTATAACTATTTTTTTCAAATACAATGGCACACCCAGTTTTGCCATCAAGAACAGACCCATCGGTATAATACTGTTTGAAGTCTGAATATTTCTCTATGATTTCATAAAAAAGGTTTTTATAAATATAATCAGGGGTAGTGTCACGGGGATTATTATAAGCTAGTTCCAATATAATTGGAAGTTCTATTTTATTCCATGGTGGGGTTTGGGAGTGCTTACGTTTAAAAACAGGGGGGAGTTTCAAATTAATTTCTTTTAGATATTTTTTTACTCTTAGTCTTAAGGGTAAAGAAAGAGTAGGCCTAAGTTGGTATTCTAAATCAGATGGTCCCGGGGATTTTAAGATAAATGAGTCATTATTATTAGCTATATGTTTGATAGCATATGTAAGGCACAGTTCTTTTCTCCTTAACATTAGAGGCATTTCGTCAGCTTCGACAAGAATACTATTTATTGGGCTAGTTCTGAAGGCTCCTAAACTTAGTCTTAAGCAGGTATTATGAATACTTTCCAAAAGTTTTAAAATGGTAGGAGAAGCAGAGTCATATATAACAGAACCGTAATCAATTTTTTGTAGAATTAGTGCTTTATAAGTGTTTTTAATGCATTTACTATCTGAACCCCAATTAGTGGATGATAAAATTTTAATGACATTCATTCTATTGTAACATTCAGACTTTAATTTCTTTATGTGTGTAACCCAGTTCATTTTTGGATCAAAGTTCAGACCTAAGATTTTAAGTGTTTGTACTTCTCTAATTTTATGATTATTAATTGTTAGGCGAATTGATCCTTTATTTTTGTTATTAGATAATATCATAGTCTCAGATTTTGTTTCTGAAAATTTAAATCCAGTATGTCTGCACCATTCACTCAATTTATCTAATGTATTTTGTAAGAGTTTTTCAATAGGTTTAATACTATTACCGCTACATAATATGGTCAAATCATCTGCGAATAAATATCCCTTCACCGGTCTTTCAATAACATCCAGGATATTATTAATCGATACTAGAAAGAGGATAACACTCAAGACTGACCCTTGTGGTAGTCCGTTTTCTATTTGAAGTGGATCTGATAAGATGGTATCGATCTTGACCTGTATGGTTCTATTAGTTAAAAAGTTTATAATAAAAGCAAGGAGGTTGCCTCTTAAATTATACTGCTCTAGAAGTAAAATAACCCTGTGTCTCCATACCATTTCATAGGCTTTCTCCAAATCTAGTGCAACTACTACAACCTTATTTTTATTTGCAAACGAAGATTGTATTTCATTTTCTAGGTAGGATAAATGATCTAAGGTTGACTTGAATTGCCTAAATCCAAATTGGAATGGCGATATTATTCCATTGTATTCTAAATACCATCTTAATCTATTACTTATAATTTTTTCTAACAATTTGCATAGGTTACAAGTTAGAGATATAGGTCTATAATTTGATGGTAGGGTAGCAGTTTTGCCCGGTTTTAAGATAGGTATAACAATAGCCTCCCTCCACTGATCCGGAAATACTTGATTTGACCAGATGTAGTTATAGATGTCTATAAGACGTTCAAGAGCCAAAGGGGGTAATTTTTTGATCATCGTGTTCGATATGTTATCAGGACCCGGGCTTGATGAACCTAGTTGGTGTATAACTAGCTCGAGTTCATGTAGGGTAATATTTTCGTTTATTAAGTTACTATTGTCTTGTAGTTGATTAATGACGCCGTTAGTGCTTTCTATTTGATTTTTGTATTCTAAAAATTCTTGATTGTAATTACTAGAACTAGAGTTTGCTACAAAAGCTTTTGACAATAAATCGGCGTTGATTTTAGGATGACAGCTTAAAACGCCTTCATTATTATTTAAGATTATTGTTTGTTTTTTTCTTCTGTGTCCCTTTATAGAATTAACTTTTTGCCATATAGTCCCTAACGGTGTGTAGCTATTAATTGATTTAATGAAATTTTCCCAACTTGCCTTTCTATTGTCTTTAAATAATCTCCTAGTTTTAGCTCTTTTTTTACGGTATTCAATTTTCAGTAGTTCTTGTTCTTGATTCGGCTGTTCATCGGGTTGTCTTTTTCTTCTTTCCTTCATAAACTTTCTATATGCTTTTTTAGTTTCTTTTAGCGATGTAGCACATTCTTCGTTCCACCATGGGACTTGTTTCTTTTTTAATTTTCCAGTAGTTTTTGGTATATTTTTTGCGGCTGAATTGATTATTATTTCGTTAAATTCGTCTACTATATCGTTAACAATTATTCTATTGGCAATGTTTAGTTTATCTAATTCTTTAATCTTACATTCTATTTCAAGTTGGAAGTTAGACCAATTAGCATTCTGATATTTCCAATATTGTGTGGTATTATGCATAGTGGAACTGAAGGCTATTTGCGATGTAATAATAATAGGAAAGTGATCGCTATCATAAAGATCTTCTAGTGCATTCCAGTCGAAATAAGTTGATATACTTCGCGAAGCAAGAGATAAATCGATATTGCTGGTGCGACCGTTACTACTATTAAAATGTGTAGGTTTTTGAGAATTAAGGAGGATAATGTTATCAACACTGTCCAGCCAATTAGCAATTATTTTACCTCTTATATCACAGTGTTGTGAGCCCCAATAAAAGTGGTGACCGTTTAGATCTCCCATTATAATAAAAGGCGTGGGGAGCTGACTCAGTAAACAGTTCAAGTCATTCGCATTAAAGGAACAACTGTTAGGCAAGTATATGTTACACAATGTGATAGAGAGAGGGAATTTAATTTTTATTGCAATTACTTCCAGATGACTATTAATATTGATTATTTCAGGGAATGTGTGGGACTTCACATAAGTGGCCACTCCACCACTAGCTATACTGCCATGTATGCGGTTTTTATAAAAGTGGTCGTAATTTTTTATCTTAGCACAATAATTATCTTTAAAGTTAGTTTCTTGTATACAAAAGCATAAAGGATTAATTTCATTTAGTAAAAGTTGTATATGTTCGAATCTAGCGTGAAATCCATTTACATTCCACTGAACAATTTTCATAATAATAGATTATAATTAAATTATGTGATTAAATATAAAGTAAAAAAAAAAGGGTATATATATATGTGTGTATAATTTAGATGGTATTTCCTGTTTTTATCTCCTGCAGTTTTCTAGCAAATCTAGCACATCTATTTTTAAGGTTTTTATTCATCTTGGGGTGAAGGTGTAGGCACATGTCAATTAATGCATCAATATTTTCTGTGTAGTCGTTGATCACTTCTTGGATATTCTGTTTATTACGGGCTTTATCTAAGAGACTGATAAATTGATCCAATGTCAAGGGAAAGAAGTGCTGGGACTCATTTACTTCTATCTTGATATCATTCCAAACTTGTTCTTCTGATCTATTATCCATGGTTTTCGATTTCTTTTTGACGAATTTAATCTTAGACGGTTCTTCTTCAACGGAGTAGTTACTGTCGGTGTCGTCTGTATAATCACTAACTGGTGGGCTTTCATCCATGTTAAGATCAGTTTGGTTTTGGTCGAGTTTTGATTGTGCGGATGTGGAGCTTGAGAGTAATCGTTTAAGGCCCTTATTGCGTTCTAATTTATTGCGGGAAGAGATGTTTTGAGCTTGTGGTTTTTCGAATTGAATTGTAGGGTAGTTTGAAATATCTTTACTTACTTGTGTTATATTTGATGACGGTGTGGAATTTTGTATTTTATTTTGTGGACAATATTTTGCAGAATGACCCATTCCATTGCATACAAAACATTTCATTGATTCGTTTGTAATATATATCCAGTAGTTAGTGTCATCGTAATTAATTTGCATCGATTCTGGTAATATTTTTTCATCCTCCGGAGACACGTATAGTTGGCGTCGAAAACTCATAATATGTGAAAAACCAGGGTCAGGGATTCCTACTTTCATGAATGTTATCGGTGATAAAATCTTCACATTCATCTCATTAAATTTTTCTTCGATCACGTCGTTTGGAATAATGGGACATACATTGGATAAAACAATTCGTTTGTTTTTTGTGATTAATGGTCGTATTTCCAATAGGTGGTCTTTGACTTTGATCTTTTTCACTATATCGGTAAGTTCATCAGCTGTTTGTTTTGAATCCATGTAGACGCATATTCTTGAGTTGGCTATGCGTGAAATGAAACGGATTGATGACGGTTTGGTGACTGTGGAGAGGGATAATAAGTAGTCTCGTATTACGAGTCCATCTATCGAATCTATAACTATAGCTTGATCTTTTCTTGGGTGTGTGGTTTTAGAGGTCACGTTGGCGTAACTTACATTGGGGGTAAGGTTTTCCATGATGGTATGTGGTGCTCCTGTGACCAGGAGCACCCTTTCGTTGACTATTTGGTAAAACTTCCGTCACAATAATTATTTATTAGATAAATCGCGGCGCATTTACGGGGTGCGATAACACGCGTGAACCGAACGGCGGCCGCTGGCTCAATGTATTCTCTTGTTGTTTCTTAGTGATTTGTATTAATTTGACGCAAACGTAAGGAGTGGTTATTTATTTATTTCCTAGTCCATCACCACACTAAACTCCGAGCTCACAGCTTAGAATTAATTATCAGCCTTAGAAACCCTTGATAATATCATTCCAGCTCATACACGTTTAGCGGAACGTGATGCAGTGTTCACAGAATTTAGAAATGGAGCAACGAGTATTCTGATTTGCTGCCGATGTTGCTGCACGTGGTCTTGATGTAGAAGATGTTAAGTTTGTTATAAACTTTGATTACCCTAACTCTTCTGAGGATTACATTCATAGAATTGGTCGTACGTGGCGTTGCCAACAGACTGGCACAGCTTATACCTACTTTACAAGTTGTAATGCTCGTCAAGCGCGCAGCTTACTCGCTGTATGTTTCTTAAAAAAAATTGAGTATTCACTATGTTGGATATATGTCACGACGCCTTTCTAAGCTGTCACCGAATTGAAAAAACCTAGTGTTCCATTTGTTTTTGTTCATTCAGTTCTAGTTTCTCTACTGTGATGGAAAATGTTGTTGACAAATTATGCGGCAGCGACGGTATTAAACTGTAGTGTATATTATTTGTTGTTAATTTGCAAAATGTTATTGATCCAACACATGATATCTCATAGGCAATTTGAGAGTAATGTTTTTAAGGAATTATTGAAGTGTCTAGGTATTGACAAGACACGTACTCCCTGCCATCCGCAATGTAATGGTTTAGTCGAACGATGGCACCGTTCACTTAAAGCAGCCCTTATGGCGCGATTGGATTCTAAGACATGGGTTGAAGAATTACCCATCATTTTGTTAGGACTTCGTGTAGCAAAACGAACCGACTCAGGTATCATTGTAGCCGAATTAGCCTATGAACAAACCCTAAGATTGCCAGGAGATTTTTGTAACGATTGTCTTAAATATATAAAAAAAAAAGTTTTAAGCCAATTTTAGACCATTGCACATGCTCGAGCCATCACAATAAGAGGAAAATTGACCTACTGTACCACGCTGGTCAGACCTGTTTAATATGCGTGGCTTTCATTTCAATTTTTCCTTCTCTTACATATATATTAAATGCATATTTAATCCCTTAGTCGACTTTTACAACACCCATGGGCAAGAGAGAGGGTGGTGAATTGTATTCTTACTCCGTCACCATACGGAATACTGTTATACCTACCCAGAAATTCAACTCGGGACCTCACATCGTAGTATACCTAAATCATTAATCGAACGAAGCTATTAAATTAATTAAAAGTAAAATAAATTGACAATCAAATTAAATAAAGTAAATGTCACAAATTTTAAAACATTTAAATTTTGTATATGCTGATAGCCTGGGAATATAATATGTCACCAGACCTTTTGGCTTTGCCAGGGTTCTTACTTTTTAATAATTTCGGTGGGAAACAATAGTACCTAGAAAGTGTTAGATACGCGTGAATCCCTACAATGCACAGGAGTTTAGATATATCGCTGCCCATATGAGATTTCATTCTTTGCCTCTTTCGCTTATCAAATGAAGAATAATTACTACTATTCAGATGCTGATTATTCTACCACGGTTGAACCGTTTCATTTAGAACTACGTGAAAAATAAAGTCACGCGCGTAGTTCCTACGCCTTGATGGACGTAAGTTAATAATACCATGGCAATAAAAACAATATGTAAACTTGTTTGGCTAGTATGGTTTTGTAGATTAATTTCAAACACCCTCTGGAAGAGGCACTGACCCAAGAAAACTGTATCAAAAGATTTATATTTAAGAATATCAGTAAAACATGTGATTCACAGAAAAGTAAGAATTTGTAATTACATTTTCAACTAGCAACCCACTCTCACTTTGCTTCGGTTTCAGTCGCCTGCCTACATAGTTTCCTTTTCCGTGGGCATACCCGGATAAAATATGGTCTAAGTTACGCCTTATATAGACAGCTACCTGGTAGTAGGATATTAACAAAATCAGTCTAACCGTTTAGAAGATTACTTCTAACAGACAGACGGACAGACAGACGGACAGACAGACAGACAGACGGACGGACAGAAAGACGGACAGACAGACGGACAGACACATTTAAACTTGTTTCTAGGCAAAGGTGTCGTGCACATAACCGTTTCAGCATGAAAAAAGACATTACAAACAGATACTTCAATTCTATTTATGTGTATAGATATAGTGCTTTTTTTATGGCGTCATACAGGATTTTGCCATAAACTAAATAAAATTAACAGTTCGTGGAATTAAGAACATAAATTGTAGCCCGTTAGATATGGTAGATTTTGTTATTGTCTTTCATGTTATAATTACAATGATTTATCCTTTAAAACTATTAGAAGTATCAACTAAAATTGAACGTAAATTTGTCACTCTGTCAAAAATCTGTTGCTAAGCCAGTTTGTCATAATATTCTGTCAATTCGTCACGAAGAATTCCCAGCAGACTGTATACTGATATCCTTTCTGGAACAAGGTTTTGTACCACTCAGTGTAATGCAAATATTATTCTCAATTGTCATGGGAGGATTACGTTTCGCCGATACGATGAAATTTATCAATAAATATTAAATTATTTTTGTGAAAATATAGCTGAAATGCTTCATTTCGTATATGAGCTGATAACGTCCGATGTTAATATACTTTATTGCGGTATTATCAATAGACATGAATTGTATTATTAAACTATTTAATTAATTAATAATAATAAATTTTATCCTATACCATATCGTCTGTGTGGTGATGGACTAAGACTCACCACTCCATATCTAGCCTATGGATGTTGTAAAACCACATTGCTGACAGTTTTTCAATCTAGAGCCGCGGGCCGGCTCCTCCGAGGTAGTACTACACTTTCGCAGAAAATTGACGTCCAAGTAGTAGCAATCTGTTACTGCGTTTCGTTCGGTGAGCGAGATAGCCCGAAGTCCAACTTTCTGAGGATGTTCACGTGTTAGTATCACTAAACCTTATTGCACGCATTCACACTCCCTTCACTTTCTTCGCGGCAGGCCTAGTCCACGAGTTTCAGCAACACTTACGTTCAGGTGTACTGTTTGCTCGTTTGCAATATAAAAAATAACATCTGTGCAAGACAAGGAAAACTCGAAATAAAACCCTATTCCAACATGTCTGACCAAAATGTCGTAGGTTAATTTCCCTCCTATTGGGAAGCAGGTTCGTGCCCATCAATGGAACGTTTATGAGTTGAAATGATAATAATGAATAACTTTTAATTCCAGGAGTTCTCAAATTCTATTAGTAATTTATATACTCTAGCGTATTTCTATTTTTTTTTTAATCCAAATTTTTGTAACCACATAAGGGCGAGAAAGATTACCGATAAGAGTCATCATCATCTTGCTCTTATCCCAATTACTTGGGGTCGACGCAATATGTCATCTGTTTTGACATATTGCAAAAAGTTTCGGCAATGACTTTTATGACCGGCCGCCTGCCTGACGTCAACCCTCCTTGGGAATGTAATCGTTGACCCAAATGGTACCAGATGGAGTTGGTCCGGGTCAATCTAGGGCTCTTAGTCGTCTTTTACGACACCCACGAGCAAAGCAAGGGTTGGTAGTATTCGAAGCCGCTACCACACAGCTACCGATTACCGATAAGAGTACCGATGAACAATTCTCGTTTACTGTCACCAGTGCTGTTGATCGGTTTGTTAGGCCATATTTAAATTACGAATAGTCTCACCTTTCTGTGTGGTGACCGAGTAAGAATACAATTCACCACCCTCTCTCTACACCGTAGGTGTCGTAAAAGTCGACTAAAGGATATAATATGCATATAATACCTATGAAAGAGATGGAAAACTCGAAACAAAACCCTATGCCAACACGTCTGACCAGCGTGGTATAGTAGGTCAATTTTCCTTCCATATTGAAGGAGGCCCGAGTGCAGTAGTGGGACGTATGGACTCAGATGATGGTGATGATCAGATGCATAGTCTCACCTAGGAGGGTTATCAATTCAAATACTATCTAAATCTAAATACCAAGTTATAGTGATAGAATCCTTTTTTATGGTAGACTGGTCTGAACAGACCCTGCCCGAGTTGTCCGGGGCGACGGATGGGCGGTGTGTGGCCCCATAACCTACCGTGTTCCCTCCCCATAACCACTGGCACCAAGTCCTTGACATCCGCAGCCGACTCGTATTACTATAGCATCTTAAAATCAATATTTAATATAAGAGTAATAATAAATATATTATACGTTCCATTGTTAACAAGATTCTCTTTTATTATAGGGTAGAAAAAATCTTTATATATCATAGCTTGGCTATACCTATATGTATTTTTATTTCGAGGTTTCCTTATTATACATAAATTTTATCTATCTAACCTTTTAGTAATTGTTACAATGCGAAAAAGAATATATTAGTAAATAGTATTCGTATGTACTCAATATATCAAAAATATACTAGGGTACCCCAAATGTTCTTGTTGCCTGGGCGTCGAATGGCATATCTGAAATACCTGAAAGGGTAACCCGCCGGACTGGCCACAGATGTCAAGGAATTGTTACTAATGGTCGGCCCAATGGCGATTGGAAGGGAGTAGGGTAGGTTATAGGACCACACGCTGCTCATCCATCGCCCCGGACAGCATGGGCGGAGTGTACCCAGACCATAAAAAGGATAATCCAAATTGTAACTTATCGAAAAGACTGGCAATTACGGAATTAGTGCCGGCCCTGAGTGACTAAAAAGCCGTGTATCACCTTTTCGCTACTCCGGAAGGTTATGTCTATCAATTCTAATATTAACAACAGAAACGTTCTATTTACGAAAACATATTTACACAACAGACAACATTATTAAAATCAACTTATAATTGCGGCATCTAGCAAATTGCCTTACCTTTGTGCTCTACCTTTAAATTTTAATCAAATAAAACTTTGTTGTTATTTGAGTTTTGGAGTTTTGTTTATTATTTTAATTATATTATTTGCAATATGAAATTGAATTTACATTTAGAATTCTCAAATAAAATTGAGATGTAATATTGTTCGATTGGTGAACATATCTTTTAAAATTGCGATCCGAAAAATTTTGTTTTGAGGTCACCTTTGCAAGGAACTAATTTAAAAATTTACCCATGACACATACATAATATATAGTCGTAGATTATTTTCAATTGGGTGTATAAAATAGTATAAGATGTTTGTGAATATTTTTATGTGACTACCCTGTGTGGTAACGAATTACGAAAGCAATATGTCGCCACCCCTTACTTTTCCATAGGAGACTAAAATACTAGGCTAGGCAGCAACACTCTCCTGGGAAAAACTTAATTCTAACTACAATTACCAATCAGTCTGATGATTACGGTACTTATGCAGCGTTGAGGACCACTTGAGGACGATAAAGTAATACAGTTAGTTACCTATAGTTTCAGCTAATATATTGGAGATGTAAATAAAATGGTGGTGATGGAATAAGAATACAATTCACCACTCCAAATCTTGCCCACGGATGTCGCAGAAGACGACTAAGGGATATAATAAGCATATTACAGCTATGCAAGAGAAGAAAATCTCGAAATAAAACCAACCTGTCTGACCAGTATGGTATAGTAAGGTCACTTTACCTCCCATTGATGTGGAGGGTTGAGCCCAACAGATGATGAATGTATATAAAAACTTGTTTATGAACAAAAAAAAACGTTACTCCTGGGATTCGGACCAGCGTCTGTTGGAAATCCGTTTCAATCACTCTGCCAACTAGACAATCATCGACTTAACTAATTTTTAAACAAATTTCTTATGTCCATTCTCCATGACGGAGTAAGAATACAGTTCGCCACCAACTCTCTTACCTGTGGCTGCCGTAAAAGATGATTAAGCGACATGATAGACGTATTCGAAAAAGTCGACTAAGGAATATAACATGCTGACCACTGACGACAAGTCACATCTGCTCCGGTGGTCGGCCCAACAACGAGGTGACGTGGGTACTGGTGGGTAATGGCCCCACGCGCCGTCCTTTCATTGCCCCGGACGGAACGGACCGCGCGTGCTCTTACTATATATAGTCCACCCAAAAAAAAAGGAATATAACATATAGATAACATCTAGCGATAACATCTCATCGAACAAGAGAAGGAAAACTCGACATAAAACCAACTATGTCAACAGGTTGATCAGGACGGTAGAGTAGGTCAATTTCCCTTTCAATTTGGAGAAGGCTTGAGCCCAGCAGTTTAACGCATATGAACTGTAATGATAATGATTTTTTTTTGTTAAATATTACTTCCTTGTTATTTAAAAATCATCGTCACCATTGACGTGTTCTTTTCTCAATTACTTGGAGTCAACGCAATATGTACGAGAGTCGACACGTCCGTTCCAATCGTCCTGTCCATCCTCATCTATCACAACTAATCCCATCCGTCACCACTCATCACATCCATCACCGTAGTATCGCAATTACATAGGTACACACATACACGCACACACTTTTCACGCGCGCGCATGCACGTTCACACACACAGACCCAAAAGTACGCGCCCACATCCATGTCCACATACACCTAACACATACATAAACATACAAACTTACTATTTTTTTTATTATATTTTTTTTATTTTTATATTGTTTGGATTTTGTACTCATTTTTTAAACCGAAATTGATGTTATTATGGTCATATGTATAAAAGGGAAAACACTAACATCTGCAACACAGTCCTTACTAGTGCAGGTGTTAGGGACTCCAATCAATGTAAATGTACTTTTTACGTCATTAAATATTTATTATTTATTATTATTATCACTAACTGTCACCACTCAACCAACCCAACCCATCCATCACCACAATTCCTATCTATCACCATCGGTCACCATTGATCATATCCATCACTGTCAGTCATTGGATATCATGGATAGCTCCATTAATTATTAATTATCTCATCTATTACCACTCATTCCATTCACCACATTACGTCACCACTCACTCAATCTATCTCTATACGCCAGCACTCATCCTATCCATCACTATCCGTCACTCATCCGATCCATCACCATCCATCACTACTTAACCCATCCAACACCACTCGTGCCAATCCATTTCACTTCAAAAATTATAAATGGTAGTACCCTATACAAATGTTTACCGTCTATTCTCTAAGACTCGCAAACTCTGACAGACATACATTTCGTAAGCTGACGATATGCATACATACATTATTTAATTAGGTGACGATTTCTACCAGTTCACTCTACCATCATTTAAAGATAAAAAAAAAACTAAATAAAGACTAATAAAAATATGAAAAAGTGATTTATACAGTTAACGCAATGGCCGTTATTGGCGGGAGATCGTGATATCATGTTGGGTACTATTGATTTATATGAGATCACTTAATTAATTGGACGTGAGGAATAACTTCAGCAATTATTATAAAATGGGAATAAATAATTATAACACTGCAATTTGATGATAAAAATACTATGAGAATATAATTAACATAATTACGAGGAAACACAATGGAAATAAAATGATAGGCTCCTAGAATAGATGCATAAATAATAATAATGGCTGAAAACTGTGTAGGGAACGAAATAGAGCTTATTGTCTATGAAAGACAGAAGATTGGTTTCGTTCTCATCCTTCCTCCGTGAGTGATAAGTGACACTGGTAGAAGTCTGGCGGGGACTAACTGATCGATTGATAATTGACAACTGAAAGCTAAATATTTTAATACTAATATCACTTGGGCATATGAAAAATAGTTTAAATCCTATTCTAAGATCTACTAAATATACACACAAAATTTCAAATACGAGAATGGTGACAAATACGGCGACAATGTGGTTGACAGACGCTTCTAGTCATTTTCGTCAATTCCGCTTCAACAAATGCTTGATACATTTCTGAAGATATTTAGTTACAAATGCCAACAAAATTTAGGCATTACTCTCAATTTTATCTAGGTCATATCATCACGAATGAAATTAAGAATGATTTTAATCTGAAAGCTTATTCTTTCAAACGTAAAAAGGAGTATTGCAAATCCGTTTGTAATTACTAATTTATGTGGAAACGAACATAAAAAAATATTCAACGAATTAAAAATTTCTTATCTTATTTAAACTTGATTAAAACCTAATATCTGACATTTACGCGAGTATTACAATAAAAAATCAAATCAAATACGTAAAATAGTTTACAGTTGGTTAAAAACTGTTTAAACAAAATTGCCGCCATAAATGTATTTAAAAAAAAGTGTATATGATATGATTTTTATCCAGTGTTTACCAGTGTTAACACATCTAGTGTGTACCAGTGTTAATACATGAACTATGTGTCATGTTCTAAGTCAAACTTAAGTTGGATCGTTGCCCGAGTATCATGTTTACTTTACTTTATGATCGCAGCTGTTGCGCTTACTATATTTGATAATATAAGTCTTAGTTGTTTATAGTAACAGTCTCGTTTATCCGATATGAACTAAATATAAATATAATGGCTTCCTTTCTTTCCACTATCATATTTTTTTTTTTGGATAGGCCACGATCAGATCAGTCGCCACCCCGCTCCGTCCGGGGCGACGGAGAGGCAGCGCGCGGCCCTTTAACCTACCCTATAGCACATCGCCTTCGTCGTTGGGCTGACCGGTGCAGAGTTCCTTGACTTCAGAGGTCGGCCCAACCACTATCGTATAAAAGATAATCGTAAAAGAAGCATATAAAACAACGGCTCATACATATGTGTCTCAGTAACTGGGCTTGAGCCACCACAATAGGAGAGAAATTGACATGACTATACCGTGCTCGTCAGATAGATTGAGGCAGGCTTTTCTTTCGAGGTTCCTTCTCTTGCATAGATGTTATATGCGTATTATATTCCTAAGTCATCTTTTATGATATTCATGAGCAAGATAGTGAGTGATGAATTGTATTCTTTTTGACATCATATGGAAAAAGTAAATATCTTAAAAAATCTGCATGCAATGTCAATTCGACTATTAAATAGACTCGACAATTAACCTATCATTTTGAAAGGGGCATTGCACCAAATAATACGATGTAGTTAAACCATAAAGAATAAAAAGCTTATAAGCAAGAAAAATTCTTAGTATTGAATGCAGATATATTTTTTTTAAGACAACATCCTGTACCGAGGAAATAATACATGCACTGTGAGGTACTTTTGTATACATACAATTAACGGAAACAAATTACATCCAGATTCTAAGCAGCTATTTGTGGATCGCACAAATTACTGTCCTGCATGGCATTCGAGCCCGTAACACTCGTACGTTAGAATGGTATTTTAACCAGTGCAATTAGATCCATATTGAATCTATTCTCAGAACAATTGAACCTTGGACAGTTACAATATTGTGATATTGATGAAATACAAAGCGAAAATTTCATCAATATGTTATTAATGAAATTTTTCATTAACAGTTTAATTATATGTTGCCAAAATTATTACAGTCCTAGGTACTTCGCTAGTCTGAGTGCGACATCTCAGGAGGGGCGTTAGGAAGGGAGGGTACCTGAAAGGGTATCCCGCCGGGCTGACCACGGGCGACAAGGTACCGGTGGTCGGCCCAATGCGAAGGGAAGGGAATACGGTGGGTTATGAGGCTCCGTTCCGCCCTTTGTTGAAATGGCAATGGGCAGGCCACATCGTTCGTCGAACCGACAACCGTGGCGGAAGAAAGGTTCTTGAGTGGCGACCACGAATCGGACGGCGCAGTGTAGGACGACCCCCCATTAGGTGGACTGACGAGATCCTCAAAGTCGCAGGGTAACTGTTGGATGCAAGTGGCGCAGGACCGCTCCGAGTAGCATTCTCATGGGGAGACAGATGTCCAGCAGTGGACGTCTGTAGATGTTGATGGATGGATGGATGGACGTATTTTACGATAACCACGGATAAGACAGAGGTTAGTGAATTTCAATACTAATCCGTCACCGCACAGCACACATTTTATAAGAGTAGTGTAGATATACTCTGGAATCCTAATATAAAATTCCACTAAAGATTCTATGCCAGTAATGACGGGCTGGATTTCTTTTTTCATTATTTAATGTGATCTACATGTTTATATATTACCAATTAGATAAGAGACAAGATATCGCTCAGGGCCATGTTTGTAATAAAGAAAAATATAACAAAAAAATACTGTACAAATGGAACTATAGATATAATAATATCGTGTAATTAGTAAAAAAGCTCTTCGTGAATCTCTCCATATACATATGTATACATCCATCCATTAGCCTATAGTTTATACATTGCAATTAGTGTTACAAGATTCTCAGGAAATGGGTGCCAAATATCTACGAGTATACTAATAATGTATAAAGATGAAGAGTTTGTTTGTTTGCTTGAACACGCTAATCTCAGGAACTCCTGTGTGCCTACTCTGGTAATCCATCCTAATTTCGAATCCGATTCAATTCCAATCTCACCAAACTTATATTTGGTACTCTTGAACAAAATCGAGAATGAATTCTTCGCGTTTGGCGTTGTTATTTTCACCAAATGTGTCGTATTTTCTTATTTTAAATTAATAACGTTATCGAACTCGATCACTACAAAGGCGCTTTCTTGCAATTGTGCAACATTATTGATTTTAAACTGCGTCAAAATCGCGTCGGTAGTAGCAAATATTTGATTTAATCGACGGGAGTCGAATTCATTTAGTTCAAAAATTTGCCACCAAATTTGATTCCAACCGTGCGCTAGTGTCGCTTTCAAGAGTACCAAATTTGCTCAATTTCGAGCTGTGGTTGGATTTAGGATTGGAATCGAGATTCAAGAGTAGGCACACTGATCCGATTAAAAAAAATCTTGCAGTGTTAGATACCTTATTTATCGAAGAAGGCTATATATCATCACGCTAAAATCAATAAGAGCGGAGGAACAGTGAAAAATATTTCAAAATTGAGTTTAATTTTTTCCTTCTGAAAGCGTCCATTGTGCACGCTGCGTAAACGGTTTTAGTTTTGCAAAAATTACCGCACTTTGTGGCGTAACATGAGGGACGACTACATCCAGCAGTGGACAACGATAGGCTGAAATGATACAAACATATAATTAACAGACACTATACTATACTTATATCCAGACTCAGAACAACAATTTACGGATCACGCAAAACGTTGTCCTGCGTGGGAATATTACCTACGATGCTGACACAGTAAGTTGGTATCTTAACAACTATGCCATCTGTGCAGTCAGGTTCTGGGACTCCCGTGCAAAAGTAAAGATTATTAATAGATCTTAACAACTATGTTATCTGTGGAGTAAAATTTATTCCTAATCTATTACCAGCTAAATAAGCCATATTTATACAGAATTTCTACAGAATTTCTGCTCTTGCGTCGTTATCACAAATATTTTCTTTGCCTTACTATTTACTTTTACCTTGCCCTATTTTGTAAATATATAATTTATCATCATTGTCATAATAGTTCATTTACGCCCCACTATTGGGTTCAAGTCTTCCCACAATGTGAGGGGTATAGGGTTTTATTTCAAGTTTTTCTTCTCTTGCATAGATGTTATTTGCATGTTATATCCCTTAGTCGTCTTTTACGACACCCACGAGCACAGAAGGGGGTGATGAATTGTATTCTTACTCCGTCATCACATGGAGATATACAATTAATAGACATAATCATCAGATATTCAGAATCAGAAAAAATATTTGTGATTCGCACACATTTGTCCGGTGATGGAATAGAAATTTGGAAAGCTTTTTCTCCCCTGCTATTGCAAATACATCCAACTGTTAGCGCTAATTTCCATCACAATAAGATAATTAAGCTACTATACTAATAGGTTTCCGAATTTACCTATTGCTTATGGCGTTAATTTTCCACTTCTCACAGTGATCTTTTTTGACATCACGATTAAAGTAGAGTATTAAAGTAAAGTATTAAAATAATGACACAATAACTTTCTCTTCTGTTATCCATTTATATTTTTCGAATAAACCACGTCAAAACTACAGTTTTGTAATATTACTGTGAAACATTAATAAAATATGTCTTTAGCAAGTAATATTACGGTTAGCGGCTCAGCGTTGTCTTAAACAATATAATCTGAAACATTGGACGACGCCTTGTTCGGCTGTAATGATAAGGGGAAGGCATTGTTGCGAAGTAAATTGTATTATCTCGAAATAATAAAACCGAATTTCATAATCCGGTTTTGTACAACATTCGGGTCTTGCAATATTTTGCGGAAACTTGCTCCAGCGTAATCGTCGTTTACTAGAAGCTGCGATCCACCAAATTGAAAAATAACTGAGCGTCCTCACGATAAATTTTACTTGGAAAACTTTACCGTTTTAATCGTTAAAACGGAATTTCGGTCATTTAAAGTACTGTTATTAAACTCTCAGACATAAATAAGTTGCGTGACTTAACGAAGAAAACCCTAATACATTTTTGTAAGGGATAAAATTAAGTGTTTATTACTTAAAATACATAACTGGAGCTTCGTTCAAATTAAAATTGATTTTGGCAATGAAATAGTCTATTCCTCTATGTCTACTCATATCGTTCCCGACAATTCTTATTTCCCGAATGAAAGGTATTCTATATCGTGACTTGTAGCAAAATTTCGAAACAAAAACCTGTATCGTAGTCATATCAGAAGCCCTATTTTATTTTTTTGTGGTTGGGTCGCGGTCGGCGCGCCTCCGCACCACTCCGTCCGGGGCGACAGAGGGGCTTAAGCACGCAACTCCCGCGACCCACCCAAAAACCACGTCGCCTTCGTCGTTGGGCCGACTACTGGAGCAGTGTTAACTTGTCGTCAGTGGTCGGCCCGACGGAATACCCCTAATTGGGGTACCCTCCCATCGACCGACGTCCCCGGTCTCGGGGAGGACGTCGGTCTTTTCTCACGCGGTCGGCCTCTCAGCGGGTGACGGACTAATCCCCGGTCACGTCACCCGCGGCCTCGGCTAGGGCGGCATGAGGCGCAAATTGTTGCGCCTACGCCGCCCCAGTCGCCGGCGGCGGATCTCCTCATCGAGGCTGCGCTCCTCACGCAGGCGATCCGCCGCCTCCTTCCGCGAGATCACTGTCTCGCAGAAGGCTGCGACCGCGTTCCAATTCCCGACGCTGTCAACCATCGCCCTAGCGATAGCCGGCAGCGTCAGGTCCGTACCAATGATTGCGACGAGTTCACAGCGCTGCACTGCCCAAGCCGCGCAGGCCTCGAGCGTATGGCGCGCCGTGTCCTCGTCGCAATCGCAGTGGTGGCAGGACAGTGTACTCTCCCTCCTAACGACCTTGTGCAGGTATTTGGCGAAGCACCCATGCCCCGTCAAAACCTGCACCAGTCGGAAGGAGAGCACCCCGTGCCGCCTTTCCAACCACTGCATCAGCACCAGCCGGAAGGCCTCCACGGTTCGCACCCCGAACCGAGGCCTCTCCAGCCGGACTGCCCAACGGGCGATGACGTCACGGCGGGCGTCGACGCGCCAGGCGGTGAGATCCCTTAACGAGACCACACCGCCCCCCGCTCGCACCCCCGTCACCCGCCGATATAGTCCGGCGAGCATCTCCGCCTCCAGGTCCCACGGGGGAGTCCCGGCCAATAGGCACGCTGCCTCCGTCGCCACCGTGCGGTATCCGCGGATGGCCCTGACCGCCATGACCCTCTGTGGTCGCCACAGAAGGGCCCTAAGTCGGACGGTCTTGGACCCCGCCCACACCGGTGCGCCGTACAGATATCAGAAGCCCTGAAGCTGCTGCGGAGTATGCTCAACAACGTCAGCAGGGTTTATTAACTAGTGGGTCTATAAATGAACATGAACAAAATTAAAGTTACGTCTAACGCCCATGTCATTTCTGTACCAATTCTAGTTGGGAATACGATACGAAGCTGTCAATCACTACGTTAACTCGGGATAAACAGTCCAATTAGATAGGTAGTATCCAATTTCTAGAAAGAGATCAGCCAATGACTCTCATTCGGCTAGGCATTCCGGCAACTTAGAGGTATCTTATAGCCAATATATGAAAACAAAGATTTATAAGCTGCTAGCTGACCCGACCGACGTCATGTCTTAACTATGAATTTTGAATTCGAATTGAATTAAAAAAAAAAATGTTTATTATTGTAATGCCTATATACAATACGCTTATTTTTTTTTTTCATTATGCGTATGAAATTAATGAATGTAATGGTTCTGACAGCGGTACCAATGGCGTCAATTTGACTTGACCGATCGCGCACCACAATCCAGAACCTTCATTTTTAAACTCAAATGCCTTACAATATTGGCATATCACGTTCATTGATCCAATACTTACAACTTAAGTTTGTACGTCTAATTGCTGGCATTTTCAAAAACGAAAATTCAACTGTAAATTAAAGAAAACTATTCTTCTTAATAACTAAGTTGTTGTTATATTAATCACGTGTATCTTAATCTATCCAAACTTACCAAAACGCCATATTAAATTAACTTTTTATATTAGACGTGATGGCACTGAACTTACCCCGATATGAACTAAGAAATTCAGTTTTCTTACATAATTTCTGTAAGAAATAATAAATTAATTATTTTACATGTATTTTATTAATAAAATAACTATTTTCCTTTTTTTTCTTTTTATTGGCGATAAGCTACAATAATATGAGCTATTGGTGCTAGTGTCAAGTTAAAAACAAATTAATACGTCTTTATATACTCGTATATATAATAGTCAAATATAAGTCTTAGTCATTGCCATTGATCGGGAGCTGATAGCCAAATCAATGTTTTCTCTGAAAATTTTGCAGAATATGAAAATGCACGCATTTCACAATTAAATCATATTCACTACACTTCAGATTTTTCTCTGCGTTATATCACATAAAGGAGGCGGCGGAGCGCGTGCGCGAGGAATGTCTCCTCGACAACGCGAACCGCCGCCAGCGACTGGAGTGGTGCAGGTGCAAATACCTGCGCCTGATGACGTCCTCCCCGAGGTAGGGACGTAGGTCGAGGAGAGGGTACTCAGGGGTATTCCGTCGGGCCGACCACTGACGACAAGTCACCCTGCTGCGGTGGTCGGCCCAACGACGAAGCCGATGTGTCACGGGTGGGTTATGGGTGTGCGTGCTTATGCCCCTCTGTCGCCCCGGACGCAGCGTAGCGAGGAGTGCGTCGACCGTAACCCACCCCCACAAAAAAGGGATATAATATTCTAGCATGGCAAGCATTTTTACTTCAATTTACCTTTGGTTGCAGTGGCTCGAGCCCAAACGTGGGACATGTATGAGCTGAGATTAAGATGATGAAATTTAGTATACTGAATAGAATTTAATAGTAGGTACTATTTTATTTATATTACACACAGTTTGCGTCAAAATTTAATTTAGAAATAATTTTAAATATTTATTTATAAAGTAGTTTGATCTACGCTACCACAAAATGTACTGGCTACTCGGTAGACACTCAATATTATCAGTGTACAATAAAGTACTTCTGTACAAACAAATACTTATGCCTATATGGGCATACGGTATTCAACTTTGGGTCTGTACAAAACGCATCAATATTGATACAATCCAAAGATTTACAAAGTACTACGGAGTATAGTAACCCCTCCTGGGTGCATTAGATATAAGGACATCCACCGTGGTAGTTATAAAAGGTTATAAAAAATATACCGAAGAATATGAACAAAAACTTATACAACATGTAATTGTCGAGGCTATCCAGCTCCTTGACATCACGGACATAGTAAGGAAACTGAAAACAATACTAACGGGATCGATTAAAACACACGTATAGTTCCGAGCTTTGAGTAACTTACTGAAGGAAGCGTGAGTTGAAGATAGGGAGAGAGGGTTCGAGTATCGCCTATGATTAGTCCGAAAAAGAATTCTATGGTCATTTTGTGTAACAATTCTCAGCATTACATAATAGGTTGACTACCTGAATACTACTAGAATTTAGCCCATTTAACATTTTTTTTTAATTCATAAATACTTTAAACTATAGTACTATTACTTATTACCTTTATGTAATTGGTATTAGATGTAGATGTTTTTAAGATACAGTTCCTGAAAGCTGTAATTGTACCAGCTTGGTTCAAATTTAACTCAGAATATTTTAAAATGTAAAATTTGCACTTGTTGTGTATTTTAATGTTCATATAATTAATAATTACGTCTGAATATCGTTTGAATTAGGAAGACTTATATTTTCTTAACTACCTTGAAATTTACTATTGAAGAGATATTGCAGTGACTCCAAGTAATTGTGATAAGAACATGATTATAATCATGATGATATTATGTCTCCAAATACCAGTGGGCCGTCCACTTGGCGCTTGAAGGTATGCACCCAACGGGCTATGGGTTCATTTACCCCGGACGGATCGGACAGTAAACGACACATCATAATCTGCCGCCAAAAAGAAAAGTCTCCAAATACGAAATACATTTTTTTTTTGTATTTATTTAAGCCCTGTGTTGATGTATTTTAATTCAAAAGCGAATGATTTCGATTATAATGTCACAAAATGTTGAAAACAAACATTGAATATATTTGCCGAGAAATTTAATATTGGTGGACGTATTTATTATACCCTTTATGCTATTCCAATATTAGCAATCATCACAAAATTTTGTTGCGCTTTTATACAGAACGTATTAAAATGTTTCATTACAGTACCATTATTTATTCGTCTGGTGACGGAGTAAGAATACAATTTATGTATCCCTGTCTTGCTTGTGGATGTCGTAAAAGACGACTAAGGGATTTATCATTTATATACACATAAGATCTGTGCAAGAGAAGTAAAACTCGAAATTAATACCAACGTCTCTGACCAGCATGGTATAATAGGTCAAATTCCCTGCCATTGTGAAGGAGCCCCCAGCCCAACAGTGGGACGTGGGCTGCGATGATGAATTATACCCGAAGTAGGTATCATCATCATCATCATCAACACAGCTCTTTTACGTCTCACTACTGAGCTGCAGCCCACTCCACAATAGCAGTGATATTAACCTATTATACCACACTAGTCAGACGGGTTTTGTTGCGATGTGTTGTTTTGTGTGAAACCCTATGGTTTCACTTAAAATTTTCCATATCTTGCATATATTATACCTCAACTTTTACGACACCCACGGGCAAGATAGTGGATGGTTCACCTCAGCTCGTGCACATCCCACTGCTGGGCTCGAGCCTCCTTAATAATAGGAGAAATATTTAAGTTTTATTTCAAGTTTTCCTGCTGTCACAAATAAGTTATTCGCATATCATATATCTAAGGCTGATGCCTTGCGACAAGGACGTGATCATCCTTGTCACCAAGAGTTTTCCATTTTATACCGAAAATGTCTGATGTCATCTTGGAAAAGAGCTAGATCGATGCTGGATCGATTTTTATGAAATATAAGAACAACCGCGGGAACGCAGTGACTTGTTTTCAACCTTAATTGTATATTACGTAACATATGGGCGAGATAGAACTGGTGAATTGTATACTTACTCCGTCACATTTCACACGGTGGTCCCTGTTGCTCTTATTGCTGTTAAACATTTTTTCAATAATTTCTATTAAATAACTAATGATTTGTTCAGATTAACTTAACACTAGAAAGACCGGGCTTCATATTATACCTTCAAAGACCGCAGCGGTCAATTTGACGGTACTAGAGATCAGTCAGAATACATATGAAATTATTGCGAATATTGCATTAAAATAAAATAAAAATAATATCACTTTATTTTGTTATTAATAATAAACAATTATAAACTGAGTAACGTTTGAAACCGAGTAATAGTTTTTTTTTTAATCTTTTATACATTTACCACAAACAGTTTTTTTACAAATTGTGCAGTTTTCACACGTTTTTTTTTTTACATTTACGATTGACTTAACATTGCCATTGACATTATTGTTTGTAGTACATCATTCACTAGTTTCAGAATTAGTTTCTTCTCTTCGAATTGCAGTTGAAGTAGATTTTTTTCACATAATCTGCACGTAGATCGCTCACTAGTTGAAGGATAAAATCATGGCGAGAAATTTTTATTGCTGTGATTTCTGTATAGAATCCACAAGTGTATAGCTGCTAAATTAAGTATATTGTAAAAAACATGAGCTGGCCATCTCCAACTTCCAACTCTTACAGTGTACTTGCGTGCCATTTGATTGATGATGTCTAAATTTTTAACAAATTTTGTTTCATTATAAAATTCAATTGTCTCAGAGGGATTTTTTGATCAGTACTTATGCTCACGTTGGGGTGATAAAATTTTTCTTGGTTTTCCTGATAGACAGTAAGGGTTTCATCTGTCTCGGTTTTCATTATATAAGTTTTACGTCTTGTAGTACGAATACCTCTCTCTGAATGTGTGGTGGGATTAGTCCCAATATAAAAAAAGTACGAATACCTCTACAAATCGGCGGTACTTCTAGTCTTGAACGCCGTGTTGTTCGAACAATGCTAGTCTTTTCGAAATAACTGCTCATCAATGGTCAAATATTCTCCCAGAATATAACACATTTGACAATTCAACTTGCTGCTTGTAACCTACCGACTTCCGATACTGATGTTATAGCTGAACGTCAAACGCGCGCTGTTCGCCCACCGCAATATCGCAACAGTTCTTGTTCTATTTGAGAACTACTGAGACCGTGACTCATTTTTTATAACAAATTACGACTGCTCACTAAACGAAACCAATGTTTACACTAAGTGTAATGTAAACAAGCTAGGCAGTAACAACATACTCGGTATTCAACATAAATAAAAACAAAAATTCTCCGTGTAGTGAGGGAGTAAACATATAATTCACCACTTCCTATTTTGCCCGTGAATATTGTAAAAGACGACTAAAGGATATAATAAGCAGATAGCATATGTGCAAGAAAATGAAAACTCGAAACAAAACCCTACCACGCCAACACGCCTGACCAAAGTCGTATAGTAGGTCAATTCCCCTCCTATTATGTAGGAGACCCGAGCCCAACAGTGGGACACATATGGGCTAAGCTTATAAAAAACAATTAAACCTTAATTAGTTTGAAGGAATCGTTGTTTACTATATTTTTATAGCTGTCTTTGTATGCCGTCACATTGACGGTGTGCGGTCTTAATAGGTATTTGTAAAGGAATCTCATATATAACATATAGTTTAATATTTTTTATTATAAATTTAGCTTAACAATAGCAAATTAGGAAAAGTCATAAAATATAGAAAGAAACAAAAATATAGTTTATAAAATATTTAAGAATGAAATCGCCGTGCGGTCAAATTGACGGCCTTGGTCTTTCTAGTGTTAATTATGAATTACTTTGTGTTGATAAATCCAAGAGCTTCCTCTGCAATAAAAATGAACTAGTCTCGACACCGCAAGTCATATGGATTGACAGAAGACTTTGTTTCTAGTTTTTTATTCTAGTGCAGTAATGTTATTTGCTTACATTTCTGAAGTATCTTTTCGTCTTTTACGCCACCCACGAAAAAATAAAAAACAATAAATTTGAAAAATAATAATAATAAATTATATTCTGTCTTATAATCAAGCAAAAAAAAAAAACTATTGTTAGAAGATTTAATTTGTTAATTTCCACTTCCAATTAATATCTATTTACATTTGTTATTTAGTTATTGTGTGGTTTTAGGAAAGGCTGGGTACCTGTAATGTCCTTCGATAGTTCACTGGTCGCAGCAACACTTTTATTTCCTTCGGCTCGCTGATCGTAATGTTCCCACACAAAGTTCATCAATAATTACACTTCACGAACAATATTGATTTAGGTAATGAATTTTACCGAGCGGCGCGTGCGCAATTGCGTTTATTAGTTTTAGGAGTTCAACTCAACTTTATGAAAGCGTAGCGATTTTGTTTACGAGGCGGCCATTTCTTGACTTCTTGTTTTTTAACTAACTTTATTGGGGAAGCGGATATGAGAGGGCGTGGCCAAGAAAGGATGCGTTCGGAAATGTATGTAAGGATTGTGTACCTTTGTAATGCGTAAAGTGTGGAGTGTATTTAATATTTTATTTAAATTATAAAGGGCGCGTACAACTCCCCCGGCCTAGAGGTTTCCTCTAAACATTGAGATAAAAATTTTAATTTAATTTGTTAAATTAAGGTGCGATCTATACTATAACTAAGAATAAAGAGAATATAAATTAAATGTTATGAGATATTTGTTATTGCGACGGCAGTGGACAAAGTCTAATCACTGGACGTATATAAGAACCTGAAGAGGTGCGTACTTTAACAGTGCGTATTATTTTATCCTTTCCTGGATAGATTTCATCCACTATTCCTAGAGGCCAACAAAGAGGATGAGCGTTGTTATCCTTTATAACCACGATAGTTCCTGGTTTAATAGGCTTAGAAGGCGAATTCCATTTTTCTCTTTGCTGCAATGAAGTCAAATATTCTCGATTCCATCGTCGCCAAAAGGAGCTAGTGATTTTATTAAGTAATTGATAGCGTAATAAGCGATTAGTCGAAACATCTGAGATATCTTCAGCGGGTAAAAATTTAAGCGGAGTTATATTTAAAAAGTGATTAGGCGTTAATGCGGTTATATCTGAAGGGTCTGAGTTTAAAATACAAAGAGGTCGACTATTGAGTAGACCTTCAATCTGTACAAGTATTGTATTAAATTCTTCGTATGTAAGTATTTGCGAGCCTATCACCTTAAATAGGTGAGATTTAACACAGCGAACATTTATTTCACTAAGGCCGTTAAAATGTGGGCCGTATGGCGGACTATGTTTAAATTGAGTACGTTGTTCAGATAATATCTGACCAATGTAATTAATATGCGATTTGGACTGTATAAAAGAATAGATCTCATCGAGTTTGCGTTTTGCGCCTATAAAATTAGTACCTCCGTCGCTGTATATTAGCGAAACAGGACCTCTACGAGATATGAATCGTTTAAAAGCGGCGAGAAATAAGTCAGAACTCAAATCAGAGACTAACTCTAAATGTAGCGCTTTAGTCGTCAGACATACAAATAAGCAGATATATGCCTTTTGGCTTTTAATGCCGCGTTTACGAATATGCGTAATGTAAAAGGGACCTGCGTAGTCCACAGCGGTATGAACGAAAGCTTTCACTTCCGAAACTCGAAATATGGGCAGGTCTCCCATTGGAGGAAAAGTATTTTTAGGATTAAGTTTAAAACATTTATTACACTTATGTACTCTTTGTCGTATTAGATTTCTAGCGGATAATATCCAAAACTTTTGTCTTATAAGCGAAAGTAAGAGAGCGGGACCTGTATGCATATTGATCAGGTGATAATAATCTATTATTAATTCAATTACACGTTCCTTAGATGGTAGTAAAATAGGGTGTTTTTGACCATAGTCGAGTTGAGAATGGCGTAACCTACCACCAACTCTAAGAATGTTATTAGAGTCAATGAACGGGTTGAGTTTAGCGATTTTATTTGTAACGGATTTATTTAATTTTAAAGCGGAAATATCATTAGCGAAATGAGCGTTTTGTACATAACGTATGAGATACATTTCAGCGTTATCTAAATCTACAGGGTTGACAAGACCTTTAGATTTTAAGCGTTTTGAAAATCGTAATATATAAACAATGATGCGAAGCAATTTCGTGTAACTAGAGACGCGATCAATTAACAGTTCGAAAGCATGCGTATATGCAGGTTGCACAACATGCGTTATTGTTAAAGTAACAGGTTTAGCTTCAATAAATTGAATATTATTGGAATTGATTTGAAAAGATTTGATAGGCCATTTAAGCGGAGGTTCTGTGAACCATTGCGGTGCATTAAACCATAATGAGAGATTTAATAATATTTTGGGCGTAACTGGGCGAGAAATTATGTCGGCAGGGTTATCACTCCCACTGATGTGGTACCAATGCGCAGCAGGTAATTTAGAAATTATTTCTGTTATTCTATTTGCGACAAATGTATGAAATTTATATGCTGGTGAATGGATCCACGTAAGAGTTACAGTTGAATCGGAAAAAGCGTATATTTTATTAACTTTACAGCGTTTATTTAATATTTCTATTACATGGCTAATTAGGTTAGCTAGCAAAAGTGCGGCACAGAGTTCAAGGCGAGCTAAAGATATTTTATTTAGAGAAGCGACTCGTGACTTTGAAGTTAGTAATTTTACGGAGCCAGCGGATTGTTCATTCGAACTAACCCTTATGTACACTGCGGCACCATAGCAGCGCTCACTAGCGTCGGCGAAACCGAGTAGCGTTATATGAGAAGCAGATTTTATACCTACATGTCGTGAGAATTGTATTTTTTCGAGATAACTAAGTTCATTATGGAATTGAATCCATTTGCTTTCGATATGCGTAGGGACTGGACTATCCCAATCCAATTGATGTTGCCAACATTCTTGTATAAGAAGTTTCATAAAAGCGGTAACTGGACTGATAAGACCTAAAGGGTCGAACAGTCGTGCGGTAACAGAGAGAATTGAGCGTTTAGTGCATTTAAATGAGTTAGCGTTAATTTTAAATTGAAATTTGTCTTGTTTAGGGTTCCACTGCATTCCTATAATTTTTGTATTATTACTATCAGCGTCAAAATTAATATTTTGATTATTTCTATGCGATTGCGGTATTATATTCATAATTTCTGGGCTATTGGAAATCCATTTCACGAGGTTAAAACCTCCCGATTGGAGCATAGTAGTCATTTCTTTATAGGTTTTTTCGACAATATCAATGTTGTCAAACGAACACACATAATCATCCATATACATGTGATTTTCCACTTCATAAGCGGCTAGCGGATACGTAATTCGATTATCAGCTGCAAGCTGACGAATAACTCTCATAGCAAGATATGGAGAACTAGATATACCAAATGAAATTCTATTGAACTCATATGTATTAAACTTACTATTGATATCGAACCTATAGATTATGCGTTGAAAAGCGTGATGTTTGGCGTCTAATTTTATCTGAAAATACATTTTTTCTATATCTGCCGTGACAGCTATTGAAAACATGCGTAAATTAATGAGCAAATCAAAAATATTACACTGCAAATTAGGACCTACATATAAGAGATCATTAAGCGATTTAAGAGATGTGGTTTTGCATCCAGCATCTAATACAATGCGTGTCTTTGTTGAAGCTTTATCAGGGCGATATATAGCTCTGTGCGGAATATAATAACGCGGCGCATCGAGAGAAGGATTATCAATTTTAGACAAATAACCTTTATTTATATATTCTTGAATAGTAGCGTTATAATTTTCGCGAATTTTTGGGTCGGAATCTAACCTTTTTTCTAAGCTAATTAAGCGGCGTTGAGCGATAGCGTAAGAGTTTCCTAGTGCTGAGCACGAGATTTTAAATGGCAGTTGAACGATATATCTACCTGTTTCGTCGCGTGAGTATGTATTTTTAAATATTCGTTCACAAGCTTCATCATCAGGACTCATATGAACTCTGCAAGGAACATTTTCGAGCTCCCAAAAGCGTTGAGTTAGCGATTCTAACGAATTATATTTAGAGGTGCATAAAAAGGATTTATCTTGAATACTATTGCAGCGGTCTGTGAATGACTTAAAGTTTAAGTCACAGTCTGCCTTACCCATAATAATATAACCGAGTGTAGTTTGTACAGCAACGACTGAGGAATCGGGTGCGGTAACTGTTTCGCTTCGTAAGAGGAACGGTACTAGTTCACTTCCTATAAGGCAGTCAATTTCAGCGGGCAAATAGAACACATCATCCGCCAAGGGTAAATTGCGAATATGAGTAAGATTTGAAATATCGATAGGTGAGCTAGGCAGACCATCAGTAATACTGTCTATTACGCGAGCGTTAATATTGTAATAACAGCGAGAATCGTAACGAGAAAATATTTTAAATGTCGTTAATCCAAGACAGGGAACTTGAGCATTACCAATACCTGTGATAGTAGAGTTATCTGGAATAATTTTTAAATTTAAACGTTCACAACAAGCTTTAGAAATAAAATGACTCATTGAACCTGTATCAATAAAAACGCGTACTTTATTAGGTATATTTTGTTTATAAACATATACAGAAGCGGTTGGTAATAATACAGTAGTTTCATTGCGAATATTGCAAGAAGCTGAAGTAATTGAAAGTGCGAGAGCGTTCGAATATTCGCGGGCGCTTGTATCCATGCGTAAGTGTGAGTCGCGAGCGGGCGACGAGACGGCGGGTGCGGGGCGAGGCGAAGCGGGACGCGGCGCTGGCGCGCGGCGTTGCTCAGGCGCGCTCACCGCGTTCGTATCGCTGTTATACCTATGACTCAGCGATGCATGCGTTGAGAATTGCGCTCGCGTGAACATGGGTTCACGTCGAGTTGAATCGAGAAATTTATCTATATGTATTAAAGTATGATGTTTTCTATGGCAAATGGTACAAGTATTTGTTGATTTACAAAATTTAATGTTGTGAAATCCAAGACAATTATAACAATAGTTATATTTGTTTACTAAATCTAGTCGAGCGTGCGGATTATAGTTTTTAAATTTAAAACATTTATAGAGCGGATGCGGCATTGAGGAGTTACATATTTTGCATGAATGATGTTCAATTTGATGCGAACTAGTATTAGCCATATAAACATGCGTAGATTTTGATCTATAATTTTTTGCGTTATTATTAACGTTACGACTAGGTAATTGCGAATTTAAATAATTATTAGAGGGATTACGCAGCGTTTCCATTTTATTTTGTTCCTTTAAAAATTTAGAAAGATCAGAGAAAGTTGGAATTGAAATATGTCTATGCGCCTGTTCAAATAAGTTAACTGTTTCTTTGTTTAATTTAGTAAGAGCGATGTGCGTGATAATAAAATCTGAAAGATCGTCAATCTGCAGACGTCGTAAGGCAGATTCAGCTGAACAGAACTGATCAATAAACATATCTATAGATTGCATGGATTTAAAATTGATAAGTTGATTAACGTAAATTGACGCTTGCACGCGTGTATCTTGATATTTTTCTAAAAGAGCGTTCCATATAATTAAATAGTTGACAGCAGTAGGCACAATACCCGAGCAAACCGTTAACGCTTTATCGGATAAACAGCCGATCAGATATTGAACCTTCTCGGCCTCTGAGAGTTGCGGATTGTCGTGAATAAGACTTTTAAAATTCTCATAAAATGATGACCATTTGCTTGGCGTACCATCAAATGACACCAACTTTAGCGGTGGAAGTTTGCGATTAAATAAATCGAATTTACTATTATCACTACGGTTGCTTGGCGGTGGATTGAGAGCAGACACTGTTTGTTTTATACAACAGTGTAGTTCATCGAAAGATTTTAAGGCAGAGTAGTTCGGCTTTGACGACGGATCGTCTTCCAATTGTGTCATAATAAATTCATCCAGCGTATTTATAAAACTAGATCGCAACTCATCCAACGAGTGTATACGAGATAAAAACTGTAATTTAATTTGCGGATCGGAAACCTTTAAACTGAGGTCGTAAATATCTTGTACAATCTCAAATATACCATTCGTCTTAGCTTCAAGTAATAGGTATTTAGCGCTAAACTTAGGCTTATTATTAGTTTTAATCTTTTTTTCAGATGAAGTAGCCATTTTTGATATAAAGTAGGTAAGTACGTAGTTTTATCACGTGGCGGTTTGTAAGAGTAATTTTCTAGAAACAATATATATTTTATAATTATTTGGCGATTAGCGGCGTTTGGCGATTAGCGGTGTTTGGCAATTAGCGATATGTATGGCGATTTAGCGGTGTGTGTGACGATTTAGCGATATGTATGGCGATTCGCAGAGATTAGCGGCGTTTTCAGCGATTAGCAGTTGAGCGTATAATGATATTTATAATAAATGGCGGCGTAAAAACGAAACGAGTTAATACTAAGACGACGGATAAAACTACCTACATCGATTTTTTATGCAGAATACGAAGCGTTACTTAAATTATTATTTTTATTATATTATTAGCGATATATTGGCGTATAAGAAGCGTATTTAAGCGTTTAATGTTTTTAAAGAGTAGCGAAGCGAAACAAGATGGACTCCTAAGTAAAATGCGTAATTTATTTTCAATTAACGAAAGCGATACAAATGTATTAAATATTATTGAAATAATTTAGAAAAGTTTGCGTATGATTCTTAGTTATTTAGTTTACAAGGCACAGGTTATTCAATAATGCGATGCTAGACGATTTTTATCGAATAGATATGGTTACGTGTTATGGCGGCGAGAATACCTTGTAAATTTGCGGACGTTGTGTAGTGTAAATATGATTGAGTAAATAGATCCGGCTCGAAGGACCAAAAAGGGGGTTGTGTGGTTTTATTCTAGGAAAGGCTGGGTACCTGTAATGTCCTTCGATAGTTCACTGGTCGCAGCAACACTTTTATTTCCTTCGGCTCGCTGATCGTAATGTTCCCACACAAAGTTCATCAATAATTACACTTCACGAACAATATTGATTTAGGTAATGAATTTTACCGAGCGGCGCGTGCGCAATTGCGTTTATTAGTTTTAGGAGTTCAACTCAACTTTATGAAAGCGTAGCGATTTTGTTTACGAGGCGGCCATTTCTTGACTTCTTGTTTTTTAACTAACTTTATTGGGGAAGCGGATATGAGAGGGCGTGGCCAAGAAAGGATGCGTTCGGAAATGTATGTAAGGATTGTGTACCTTTGTAATGCGTAAAGTGTGGAGTGTATTTAATATTTTATTTAAATTATAAAGGGTGCGTACAGTTATTATAAGGTAAATTATAATAATAAAATATAAGTAAAATAAAAAAAATAAAATAATCCCCGACACAAATCAAAATAATACAAAACAAAAGTATTACGTTCTCTTCAATAAGAATTATTAATTAATTGTCATTTAACGACTTTACTGGCACGCGTGAAGCACCTAATCAAGTAATCATACTCCATCATATCACGTTGGAAAAGAGCTGATACTCTTGCACTAATGCACCGATATTAACTAAACATAGCTAAGAACTACCACAAGGCTGGCTTCCAAAAGAAAAAATTGCATCAAAATCGATTAATTCGTTTGAGAGCTACGATACTATAGATGGACACACACAGACAGACAAACATCGACGTCAAACTTATAACACCCCTCTTTTTCCGTCGGGGGTTAAAAATAAAAATAATCTAATTTAAAGTGTTCCAAATAAATTGCAATTTAACATAAAATCTAGGTTCCATATCGCAGAAATAATCTCCATATAACTCCGTTCAAATTTACATATCGCATAATAACTCGGTGTGCTACGGAAAGCTGTTAGTTTTTGTCACATACTAGTATACAAGTTTCAGTATTTAATAAGAGCCATTTCATATAACTAAAGCAAACGAATAAAACCATCTTAGTGATGTAATTTGTTTCACTTTAGGGTGAAATTTATCTTTATCTACTTTGAACCCGCAGTTGGCCTTTTAAACAATGAGAGTAAAATTGACCTAGTACCACATTAATTGGCATAAAATTTTATGTCAAATTTTCCATCTCTTGTATCGATGTTATTTACAAATCTTCAAGACTTAGCTCTCTTTTACGACACCCACAAGCAAGAAAGGTAAATTGAATCATCTTAAACAATACAGTCGGGCAATTTATAAAAAAAATGGCTAAGTGCGAGTCGGATATGTCGGCGTGGCGTTAACATTCGGGTAATCTGAATCCATCTCGGTGAAATAATAACGTCGATACTTCACAAACTTGGTTTATTTTTGGTCTGAGCACAATAAAGATGATACAATTTAAACAGAGTAACAACACTTTTCGTAGATATCAAAAAACTGTACTGTCGTTACGAATGCTGGCCTTTTTATAGGCTAGAATCACTGACCAGTTACAACCGGTAAAACAATTTGAATTTCAATTGATTTAACATAAGCTTTATTGCACTGATTTAAAGTCTGTAATAATTATTCCATAATTAAATATTTGTAATACTAAATTACATTGACAGTAATTAAATATTTTCAAGGAACAAACATTTCATCACAAAGGAGTCACGTCACATCACATCACAGCTTCCTTCCTTTTTATAAATAGACAAATTTAAATTATTTAAATAATACCATAATTTAAATTAATATTATAATTGAATTTATACAATAATTAAATTAATATCATTAACTAGAACGGAACCAGTATCGATTAATTCATACAGATTTTATTTCAAATAGTCAAAACAGCGCCCATAGATACGTGCCCGAAAGGTTCCGTACCATTGAACAAAAAGGGCAAAAATTCGCGTTTGTTGTATGGGAGCCCCCCTTAAATATTTATTTTATTTTTAGTATTTGTTGTTATATCGAATTCTTGACTACCATGACCAACTGGGCGATAAAAAATTTATCAAAAGAAATAAAATGCCTATTGCATTAGCACTTTTTGGGATACTGAAAACACCAACTGCGATCCTAATGGTCATTATGTTCCTTGAAGACGCCAATATTCAACAGTAGACGTCGGACGTCTTACGACGACGATGCTGGTAAATGAATGAATGAAATATAAGTAATTGAATAAAAACCTTTTCAACATTAATCTCACTTTGAATCATGATCATCATCATTCAGAATTTTGCCGTCCAGTGCTGTATGTCCCTCGTGTTTTACCACAAATTGCGGTCTTGCGCCGCCTGCATCCAAAGACTTTTAACAGTTCGTCAGTTTACCTAATGAAAGCACCTTCCTGTACCACATCATCCGATACGTTGTTGCCACTGGAGAACCTTTCCTCCCAGCGATTGCGGTCTGTCGAGCAATGCGGCCTGCCTTTTGCCACTTCGGCGTACTAATTCTTCGTGTTAATTCGGTTAAACACGTTCTTTTGCAGATTTTCGTATTTCAGATACTATCTCGCAAAGAAATCCCGAGCATAGTGGATTGTTATGTCTAAGTCCTTTTATTAATTATAAATATTATATCCCCAACCGATAAAAAACAGAATTAACGGATGATAAAAATTTGGAAGAATTTACATAATCTAAACTTTGTTTTTACCGATAGTAGTTTGAATGCATGCATTTTTAAAGGTATAGAAAAACCGTTGCAATGCCTCTTTGAAACCTGTGGAATACCCCTTATTCAAAGGATTACCATAATGCAGACACATCGTTAGTAAAACAACAAATATATGTGGAAACTACGAACTTTTGTTACAAAATCGTGGAAGTTTGGTCTAATTTGAGAATGCACAAAAACTGCTACAGTACGGTTTACGATAAAATTAAAAGTCGATGTCTTTCATCACAACTTTTATGTTTGGATTATTTATTGGAACTGGATAACACTGGAAGTCGATAAAATCATAATCATCACTTGTCGTGTCCCGGTCGTCGAAAGAATCATTTTCACTTGGAATCGATATAATAGTACTGCTTCTTCATCGTACATATGTATTACCAAAGTTATTGGCAATAGTTTTATGACTGGCCACTTCCCTGTCGTTAATCCTCCCTGGGAATGTAATTGTGGACCAGAAGGCATCAGATGGAGTTGGTTCGGGTAGGCGTAAAGTTCTTAGTCATCTTTTATGATACTTACGAGCATTATGAAGTTTAGTAGTATTCGTAGTCCATACCATACAGCACTGGCGGAATATAGAGATACGTAAATATAAAACAAAGTGGTCTTATTTAAAAAAAAAATCTAACCGTACATTAACAAATTGAAAATTATATTCACAATCTGTAATACATTTTACCAAAAAGGCTTTGGTACTGAAATTGAGGTAAACAAAAAAGAAACAAAAGCAAAAGTCAGTCATAATAAGGCCCGTTTATTCGCCGTTAAGGGTCAAGCCACACCTGGAGTAAATTGAATTCTATGAATAAATTTCCCAGTGTGCAACATAGAGGAATAAGTTAAGAAAGGAAAGCGAGTTTAAATTTACTACGAAAAAAATTTTGGCAATTTAATATTAGTATCATATTGTCGATGGCCTAAATATCGACGTTTTCGTCACCTCCTATGGCCTCTAACGTGTCCGTGGTTGCCCTAAAAGACGATTTAGGGATATGATATGCAGATCTTCCATGAAAGAGAAGGAAAACTCGATTTGAAACCCTATATTGACACAACTGACCAGCGTGTTATAATTTGTCAATTTCCTTCCCATTATGAAGGAGGTCCGAGCCTAACAGTGGGGGTTATGTGGACCGACATAATGCCATGAAACCGCTACATAAAAGTAGACGGCTGAAAATCTACGAACGTCTGTCCTACTAAATTTATATGGTTTATGTTTCAAACTTGTGTATTTCCAAATTCTATTTTATATAAGCATAAAATCATAATCCAATAATTATAATAACTTTTATGAAAAATTCTATGAAACTTGCAAATCTAAGGGTACTAGAATAATCTTTAACCATTTTTTAAAAATCATGCCTTATTTCTCAAATAATTTCATGAATGTATATATAATAGAGCAGCGTTCGGGAAATTTAAGAGGATCGTCTCGTCCAACATACCTCAGTGTCTGAAAACACAGGTCTACGATCAATGTGTGTTACCAGTGATGACTAACGACGCGGCAACGTGGTCCCTAACTAGACCCTAGACCTCATAACAAAACTCAAAGTCGCTCAGCGTGCTATGGAGCGGGCTATACTCGGGATTTCTTTGCAAGACAGAATCTGGAATACGGAAATCCGCAGAAGAGTGGGTGTAACAGACTTTTTTTTTTATCGGTGGGCTATGGTAAGTGCACACGCGGTCCAGTCCGTCCGGGGCGATGAAAGGACGGCGCGCGAGCCTATAACCCACCCGTACCCACGTCACCTCGTTGTTGGGCCGACCACCGGAGCAGAGGTGATTTGTCATCAGTGGTCAAGGGTGTAACCGATATAGCACGAAAAATTAATACGCTGAAGTGGCAATGGGCAGGCCACATCGCTCGACGAACCAACAACCGCTGGGGAGGAAAGGACCACGTATTGGATGACGCAGTGTAGGATGCCACCTCACTAGGCAGACCGGCGACCTGATGAAAGTTCCTGGGCGTTGTTGGATGCTTGGATGCTTTGTGGCGTAACATGAGGGAGGCCTACGTCCAGCAGTGGACGGCGATAGGAATGATGATGATGATCTATACCAATAAATAAAACTGGAGTGTCTGTTTGTAATGTCAAAATAATAGGCTTTTTTCATGCTCACATGGTTATTTGCACGACATCTATGCCTAAAATAGCAATTAAAAAATTTTTGTCTGTCTGTTTGTTCTGGGTAATCTTCAAAACGGCTGGACCGATTTCAAAAATTCTTTCACCAATGGAAAGCTATAATATCAGGGCGTAAAATAGGCTATATTTTATCTCGGTATTCCCACGGGAATGGGAACTACGCGGGTAGAACGCCTATAACCTATAACCGAAGCGAAGCGAGGGTGGATTGCTAGTATATAATAAAATTCATTCATTATACCTACGTGTATTAAAAATACAAGTTGAAGGACTGTATGAAATGTTTTAAATTATATTATCTACTTTGCAAGATTATAACAACATTTACTATTTAATCTTCTTTATGTATATATAAATCTTCTGTTCGTGTGTTGCAAACACACGAACAGAAGATTTGATTGATTTGATTGATTTGATTGAACTCCTTCTAAACGACGGGACCGAATTTGATGAATTTTTAGTGTGTTCAAGTGAGTTCGAGAATGGTTTTAAATTAATATTTGGACACAGTAGGTAGCGCTGCGATCGATTTCAAGGAGAACTCCTTTTTTTAAATTGAACAGAAAAGCGCCTGTTGGGTCAGCTAGTTAAATTATATATTTTAGCAAGATTATAACAAAATTTCCATGTCCAACATACCTCAGTGTCTGAAAACACAGGTCTACGACCAGTGTGTGTTACCAGTGATGACTTACGGCACGGAAACGTGGTCCCTAAATGTAGGCCTCATATCAAGGCTCAAAGTCGCTCAGCGTGCTATGGAACGGGCTATGCTCGGGATTTCTCTGCAAGATAGAATCCGGAATACAGAAATCCGCAGAAGAACGGGTGTAACCGACATAGCACGAAGAATTAGCACGCTGAAGTGGCAATGGGCAGGCCACATCGCTCGACGAACCGACAACCGCTGGGGAAGAAAGGTTCTCGAGTGGCGACCACGCATCGGACGACGCAGTGTAGGACGCCCCCCCACTAGGTGGACCGACGACCTAGTGAAAGTTGCTGGGCGTCGTTGGATGCAGGCGGCACAGGACCGCACATTGTGGCACAATATGAGGGAGGCCTACGTCCAGCAGTGGACGGCAATAGGCTGAAATGATGAATAATAAAATTTAGTATTTAAAAAATATAAAATATGTCAGTGAGAGTTTGCACCACACAGAATCCCGGTCCTCGACAACATTTCATCGGAAACAAGAACTTATTGCCCCTCGGCCCGTAAATAACTTAATATTATTAGATTACAAATCAAACGTGAATTCTGTTACAATATCCATTTTTTACGCTTGTCGTTGATCGAATAATAATTTATGTTACATTTTAGTAAGTGAGATGTTCGTAGTTTGATGGTCTTTTATGCTTACATTCAGGAACATACTTATCAACAGCAAATACTTATCTTAACTATAAATAATTTTTTGAATTAATGATAAAATAAATATAGTTAATACATCAAAATAATCATCATTTCAGCTCATATACGTCCCATTGTTGGGCTCGAGCCTTCTCCACAATAGGAGAGAAATTGACCCTACTATAACCATGCTAGTCAAACAGCTTGGTATAGGATTTACGACATCCATGGGCATGATAGGGAGTGGTGATTTGTATTCTTACTCCGTTATCACACGGAAGAAATCAAAATCAAAATACTTTAATTATAATCCATCTATTTTTATTTGGTGATGAAATAAAAATATAATTCATCGATACTTTTCTTGCCCGTGGATTTCGCAAAAGCCGATTAAGGAATACTATGCAGATAACATCGATGTAATAGAAGGCATACTCGAAAATCAACCCTATGGCAATCATTCTGACAAACGTGGTATAGAAGGTTAATTTTATTCCATTGCAGAGCAGTAGGATATGTATGAGTTGAATCAATGATGGTTAATAAATCAAAATACTTTATTTCTTATCCATGGATGAGTCAGCCTATAAAATTATTTTCTTGGATATAACTTTACACAAATAGCGTGTATGAACGCCATGCTCGGCTGTTCAATTGGCAATTAATGTTAGTGTTTTAAAATCGACGTCTGAGTAGTAGCAATTTGTTACTGCGCTTCGTTAGGTGAGCAAGAAAGCCCGAAGGCTCACTAACTGAGGGAGCTTGCGTGTGGTGTGTTTTGGTGATGCCTTTAGTTTTGAACCTCCTTACACGCATTCACACTCCCTTCACTTTCATCATGGTAGGCAGCGGCCTAGCAAAGGTCCACAGGTAGCAGTAACACTTACTATGAGAAGTTATGTTTGTTCGTTTGCTACCGTTTGCAATAAAAAAAAAATCTCGGGAGAACAGGCGTTTAGCTGGCTTATACGATCCCCACAAAAAAATAACAGATATATTCCATTATTTATTTTTCACCATATTATTGGGTTTTGGACTAGAATCTAACCATTAAATTATTACAAATACATTCTCAAAATGTATGTAAATTAAAGAAAAATGCGTAATAATATAATGAAAAATGTGTAAATTATTCGTGTGCTGACGGAGTAAAAATACAATTCACCACTAAGGGGAATAATACAAGACGACTTAAGGGATATCATCATCATCATTTCAGCCTATCGCCTTCCACTGCTGGACGTAGGCCTTCCTCATGTTACGCCACAGAGTGCAGTCCTATGCTGCCTTCATCTAACGACGCCCAGAAATTTTCACCAGGTCATCGGTCCACCTAGTGGAGGGGTGTCCTACACTACGTCGTCCAATATGTGATCGCCACTCGAGAACCTTTCTTCCCCAGCGGTTGTCGATTTGTTGAGCGATGTGGCCTGCCCATTGCCACTTCAGCGTGCTAATTCTTCATGCTATGTCAGTTACACCCGTTCTTCTGCGGATTGCCGTATTTCGGATTCTTTCGGATATAATACGCGTATAACATCTATGGATGATAAGGAAAACTCGAAATAAAACTCTATACTTACCTGTCTGACCACCATGGTATAGCAGGGCCAAGTTTCCTTCTATTATGGAGGAGGCTCGAGCCCAGCAGTGGGACGTATAAGAGCCGAAATGATGATGTTGAATATTTAAAAATATATATCTTATCTTATATCTTTAAACGAGCAATTCTTGTAAATATATATATTTTCAGGATTTCGGAAACGGCTCCAACGATTTTGTTGAAACTTGGCATACTAGAGGATTCGGGCCCAAAAATCGATCTAGCTAGGTTTTATGTATAGAAAATGTTGTTTTGTCCGTGTTTTTAGCAAAACAATACAATGACATTAAATTTTAAAAGAATATGATTTCAAATTTCGTTGTCAACGTCATGAGTTACGATAGCTTAGTTGGGAAGTTGACCGGTTCTAATTTTGGTTTTTTTGGCTTTCAAACAGCGTCGGTTCGAATCTCGGTGTTATTATTATTCTCTTTTTGTAATTTTTTTATATATTTTGCATTATTTATTTTTTATTAATATATATCTAAATAAATTCGACAAAAATATTCCGAGCGAAGCTCGGTCAATCAGATATTATATCTTTAAACGCGCAATTCTTGTATATATATATATATATATATATATATATATATATATATATCCAGGATCTCGGCAACGGCTCCAACGATTTTGTTGAAACTTGGCATACTAGAGGATTCGGGTTCAAAAAATCGATCTAGCTAGGTTTTATTTATAGAAAATGTTCTTTTGTCGGTGTTTTTAGCATAACAATAAATGACATTAAAATTTAAAAGAATATGAATTCAAATTTCGTTATAAATGTCAAGAGTTGCGGCAGCTCAGTTGGGAGACGGCCGGTTTTAATTTTGAGTTTTGTAGCATCCAAACAGCGTCGGTTCGAATCTCGGTGTTATTATTATTCTCTTTTTGTATTTTTTTATATAATTTTTATTTTTTATTAATATATATATCTAAATAAATTCTACAAAAATATTCCAACAAAACCTGAGGTCAACCTGATATTACGAAGTTAAAGAAGTTACAAGCTTTGGGAAGTTATTTTTAGGGATATGTGTTATCCTTTTCTCGCAAAATGATGTTTGTTTAATGGCGGACGCAGATAAGTGACTTTGACCCCACATTAAGTGTATGGATCTCTTATTATTCTCTATTTCTTATTAATAAAAATATCTGGTTGATCGAGATTTGCTGGGTATAATTTTTTTTTCGTAAACTGTATTTTTGATGAACTTATTTAGATATAATATTAATAAAAAATAAAAATTATAAAATAATGAAAAAATATCAAACATTAAAAAATCAGAATTATAATAACACCGAAGTTCGATCTCACGCTGTTTGAATGCTACTGGACAACTTTCCAACTGAGCTGTTGTCACTCTTGACAGCGACGGCGAAATTCGAATTCCTATTCAGAGAATGTCAATAACATTTTATATCATTGTATTGATTAGCTAAAAACATCAAACAAGCAACATTTTCTATGAATAAAACCTAGCTAGGTCGATTTTTTGGCCCTGAAACCTCTAGTATGACAAATTTCATCAAAAACGTTTGAGCCGTTACCGAGAGCCTGAAAATATATATGTATACAAGAATTGCTCGTTTAAAGATATATGATCTATAATGATTGTAAATTGCTCAATATGAAAAATAAATAAATGCTATATTTTAATTATTACACAAGATGCTGTGTAGTACATTCGATCGAAGTGTTGTTGTATTGAAGGTACCTCCCTAGATTACTACGTAGACGACTACGCCATCTATGAAGTATGTGTGCGGTGTATTATTAAAAAAATGAATTAAAAATTATCAGGAGAAAATAATATACAGTTAATCGTACATCGCTCGACGACCGACAACCGCTGTGGAAGAAAGGTTCTTGAGTGGCGACCACGCATCCGACGACGCAGCGTTGGACGCCCTATCCACTAGGTGGACCGACGACCTGGTGAAAATTGCCGGGCGTCGTTGGATGCAGGCGGCACAGGACCGCACTCTGTGGCGCGTAACATGAGCGAGGCTTACATCCTGCAGTGGAAGGCGATAAGCTGAAATGATGAATGATGATACTTTATTGGTAATATCATCATCCATACATCTATACAAATAAATAAAATTAAAGTGTTTGTAATATCAAAATGGTGGGCATTTTTCACGCTCACAAGGTTATTTGAACGACGCCTATGCCTAAAATACAGTTTAGTTTTTTTTGTCTGTCTGTCTATCTGTTTGTTGCAGGTAATCTTCAAAATAGCTAGAGCGATTTTTAAAATATTTTACTACCAGGTAGCTGTATTATATATACAGCTACCTAGTAACTTAGGATATAATTTATCCCGGTATTCCCACGGAAACTATGCAGGTAGGCGACTGGAACCGAACCGAGCAAGGTGAAGGCGGGTTGCTAGTCTATACCAATAAATAAAATTGGAGTGTCTGTTTGTAATGTCAAAATAATAGGCTTTTTTCATGCTCACACGGTTATTTGCAAACCACCTAAAGTCTAACTTTTTATTAGCTGCAGTAAAATGACGTTTCTAAATGTCATTCCGTAAAATAATGTTGACAGCCTAATCTCAATAGGGATGTGATTCAGTTCACAAAAGTTTACAGAATATCTAATCGTTCCATAGCTGACTCATAATGATCATACTAAATTCTATTTAATATTAATGTAAATAAAAGGCTGTATAAACGTTGATCCTTTTAGACATATACAAGGTAACACTCAAGAAAACGCTCTCTCAAGTTGGTAGTACTAGTTTTTGGTTACGGTGCTACGATGACGC
Source organism: Lymantria dispar (assembly GCA_032191425.1). Lineage (NCBI taxonomy): Eukaryota > Metazoa > Arthropoda > Insecta > Lepidoptera > Erebidae > Lymantria > Lymantria dispar. The sequence continues at coordinate 7,688,953 of CM063452.1, read as the reverse complement.
TTGACCGCCATTTTGTTTCGGTTGTCATTCGCTCATTCGGCTTCATACTTCTGTTTTGAGTGCATGAATAACTTTGATTTACCCACTGCGCGATGTTTTTGTTGTCATTATTGTTAAACTTATGTTACGTTGTGTTTGTTTTTCATTACCTGTTTTCGTTAATCGTGTTAGTTTTTTTTTGTTTGATACATTGAAGACATGGATGCTCTGCCGAGCATATCGCAAGATGGAGACACATTTTTATCTCCTAAGAAAAAAAGGCCACGTGTAGCTCTAAGTGCAACTGAAAAACTTTGGGTCCAAAACGTTTACAAATATGTGTTTGAAGTGAAATCTTCAGAATCAAACATTGAAGTTCCAAAAACAAGTGAATGCGTTAACAAGGTGGCTGAAGTCTTGGGAATATCCGTCCGCACAGTTTATTCCGTTTTAAAGGAGCACAAGGAGAACGACAGCGAATCACAAAAACCTCCCGAAAAAACGGGCCCAAAACTTACATTTAAAGATAAACTTGATGATTTCACATTCACTGCTGTTAGACGAATTGTACATCAGTTCATTCATAGAAATGAAATACCCACCATCGCAAAAGTTAGTTTACACATGTCGTCACTCATCTTTTTATTATACGTTATGTATGTTTTCTCCCATCCCATGTGTAATCTTAACCAATTAGGTAATAACTTTAATCATGTTTAGGTGCTGCAAGTTGTAAATGATGACCCAGGATTGCCCAACTTCTCGAAAGAGACATTGAGAAAATTATGAAGCATCTTAATTTCGAATTCGCTACTCGATCACGCAAGAGTGTGCTTATTGATAGACAAGATATCATGTCATGGCGCCAGCGCTACCTGCGTTTAATTAAACAATATCGTAGGGAGGGAAAATACATATATTATCAAGATGAGACCTGGGTCAATGCTAGTACGTGTCAACTCTTAGTTTCTTCTATTTGTTCCCTTTTTGTTTTTATGTCGAAACTTATGATTCTTTTTTGTTCTTTTCAGGTCATACTACAAAAAAAACCTGGATTGACGGAAGTATTAAATCTTCTCGAAAGGCATTTTTAGACGGCCTGACTACGGGATTAAAAATCCCACAGGAAAGGGCAAACGACTCATAATTAGTCACATAGGCGGAGAAGAAGGCTTCCTGGTCGACGGACTTCTTATGTTTGAACAAAGAAAGGTACAGAAGACTACCATGATAAAATGAACGCGGAGTGTTTCGAGGATTGGTTCGGCGGTATTCTACCTAAACTCAAGCCGAATGCAGTAGTCGTAATGGACAATGCGCCCTATCACTCTCGGAAGATCGAAACAATCCCGAAGATGTCATGGACGAAAGCACGAATTCAAGAGTGGCTGACTACTAAAAATATTGCGTTTGAACCAAATATGGTCAAGACCACTCTCATAGATATTGTGAAACAACAAAATCATACTGAGAAATATGCCGTAGACGAGATGGCTGCACAAAAAGGTATCACACTTTTAAGACTGCCCCCTTATCACTGTGAATTGAACCCCATTGAGTTGGTATGGGCGCAGGTAAAGAGTCACGTCGCAAACAATAATAAGACGTATAAAATGCAAGAAGTGAAAACTTTATACCAAGAAGGAATCAAGAAAGTGACACCGGCTAAGTGGAGTGACTGTGTGTTTCACACTATTAAAGAGGAAGATAAAATGTGCCACCTCGATCATATTATAGATGAAGTGACAGATAGATTTGTTATTAGTGTGACCGAAAGCGACAGCGACAGTGATTTCGAAAAAGATTAATTAAATAACATTATTTTGACGTTTTTGTTTCATTTTGAATGTACCGCCCTATACTTCCACTAAAAAAGATCAATCCTCTAGTATAGTAATAATAATAGGTTAAAAAAATACATTACAACTTAATATTAAATCTAAAAAAAAAAAAACCAAACTGATTATTCATTTATGATTCACTCATTTGCTGCATCCCTATTTATTTTTCTTCAAAAACCGGCAACCCACAAAACGTCATTTTACTGCAGCTAATAAAAAGTTAGACTATATGCCTAAAATAGCGATTAAATTTTTTTTGTCTGTCTGTCTGTCAGACAGACAGACAGTTTGTTCCGGGTAATCTTCAAAACGGCTGAAACGGCTACTTTCACCAATGGAAAGCTATAATATCAGGGCGTAAACTAGGCTATATTTTATCCCGGTATTCCCACGGGAACGGGAACTACGCGGGTAAAACGACTATAACCGAAGCGAAGCGAGGGCGGGTTGCTAGTCTATACCAATAAATAAAATTGGAGTGTCTGTTTGTAATGTCAAAATAATAGGCTTTTTTCATGCTCACACAGTTATTTGCACGATACCTATGCCTAAAATAACAATTAAAAAATTTTTGTCTGTCTGTCTGTCTGTCTGTCAGTCTGTCTGTCTGTCTGTTTGTTTCGGGTAATCTTCAAAACGGCTGGACCGATTTCGAAAATTCTTTCACCAATGGAAAGCTATAATATCAGGGCGTAAACTAGGCTATATTTTATCCCGGTATTCCCACAGGAACGGGAACTACGCGGGTAAAACGACTATAACCTATAACCGAAGCGAAGCGAGGGCGGGTTGCTGGTTTGAGTTTTTAATAAAATTGAAGATTTTAAAACATACACCTCATTCACAGCTGTTGCACCGAACACAACCTGTAAAGGCGACGTTTGTAAATGATCTACGTACTGTATAAACGAATGTGCGCATTATACAAATGTGGTGGCGCAGTTCACAACAGACGTCTTATAGAGATCAGATACGGGCCCAAATTTGTAAGCGAAATGCTACTGTTCATAATTTAATGATGTATCCATCTATCATTAGAATCTTAGCATTTGAATATAGATAAGGAGATCAAACATATTCAGACTTCGCTATATTTTTAATTTTATATAATACTAACTGACCCAACAGACGCAATTGTGTTCAAATAAAAAAAAAATTCTCTTTGAAATCGATTACGCCACCTACTGAGTCCAAATATTAATCTAAATCACTCTTGAACCCTCAAATGGGTTCACATACAAACAATTTCACTACTAATTAATAAAAAAATAGTTAAAAATCATTTTCCAGTGGACCAAATTGTGAATCTACACAAAAAAGGTTCCATTAGAAAAGTTTCTGTAGTCGTTAAGTTTTCTTTTTTCTAATCTTCTGCGCATCTTTCATAATTTTTTTTCCGTAAATGCCGTTTTCAAAGTATTAAAAGACTTAAAAAAAAATTAAGTGAAATCGGTAAAGTCGTTCTCAAGTTATGTTATTGTCCTGCCCTTATTATCTTGCCCTTGGGTATCGTAGACCAAGGGATATAATACGCATATAACTGTCCAAGAGAAGGAAAACTCAAAATAAAACCGCATACCAACCTGTCTGACCAGCAAGGTATAATAAGGTCAATTTCCCTCAATTCACGGAGGAGATTCGAGCCCAGCATTGTGACGTATATGAGCCGAAATGATATTATTTTCTGTGTGCCCTCAATAAATTAACTTACGTATGTTTTCAGACTTAAACTTCTTACCACTGAGCGTTTATATTCGGCAAGTGTGCTTTTAGTTTCTTGCTGAAAGCGGCAAAGTGGTTATAACGACCGTCTACATAGTTATTATTTTTTATGATATGCAAAATAAGATTTTGTGTTAATTTAAAACTTACTTGCTGACACGAAAGAATACTATACTACTTATTACCTCTGATAATTATTACGCCAATTTATTGCTTACTATGACAAGGCTAACGTATTAAGCTCAAATAAATGGATTTAATTCCATTCAGTAGGAATGTAAATCCTTACTAGTACTATAAATGCGAAAGTAAATTTGTTTGTTTGCTTTCACACTTAAACCACTGAACTGATTTAAAAAATTCCTTCACCAATTGAAAGCTATAATATCAGGAAGTAATATAGGCTATATTTTATCCCAATATTCCCACTGGAGCGGGGACTACGCGGGTAAGGCCACTGAAAGTGAAGTGAGATCGGATTGCTAGTTTATCTATAAATATACAAAGAATGGTATATTGTATGGTACAATGGCAATAATTTAAGTGCGTATAACAATAACCATTGATTTAAATAGTCTTCCTTTTAGCAATATAGTCAGAGCTATATAAATAGTATGAATATTTTAATCTAACAAAAAATATTATATAATACAATGTTCCGTGCGGTGACGGATTAAGAATACAATTCACCACTCCCTGTCTTATTCTTGGATGTGGTAAAAGACTACTAAATAATATAATATGCACATAACATCTATGCAAGAGAAGGAAAACTAGAAATAAAACCCTATACCAACCCGTCTGACCAGCGTGGTATAGTAGGTCAATTTGCCTTCCTTTGCGAAGGAGGCTCGTGCCCAGCAGTGGCATGTATACGGGCTGTGATGACGAATGAATGAATAATGTAATTAAGTATTTTGTAAAATTTAAGAAAATAAAAGTATGTTTGCAGCGATTTTGAGCGCAAAATATTTGCTTAATACGATATTGTAATGAGCATCAACAACAGTTACAAAGAGTATTTGAAGAAAATATTGGTTTTATAACAAAAAAATAATCATAAAGATTGCTGATGTTTATGTGTTTTTTAAATACAGGACAGATGTTGAAAATGACATCCCGGAGAAAGCTTCATCTAGCGAACTTATTATTTGACGTTATTTTATCCCAAAGACCAACATATCTTTATGAGAAACTTTCTTGGTCTACCGATTTTAATAAATATAAAACTCGAGCATCTTTATATCTTTTAAATATCCCCAGACATCGCACTGCTGCCTTTCGCGGTAGTTTCAAATTCTCTGCTACCCACTGTTGGAATGATTTGCCCCCACCCTTGCGAGCCCTAAAATCATCAGTGGTTTTCAGGAAAAAATTTAAACAGCATTTGCTTAACGCTCAAATTCAGATTCAAAATTTATTTTAGAGATAAGGATTTAATTTGTAATAACACCGTTATACTTTTTTATATATATATATTAATGTATATATATATATATATATATATGTGTGTGTATATTTTGTATGTATGTCTGAATACAGTCTTATGTTATATAGACTTATGTACAGGGTAATTAAATATGTACGTTTCCACGCATTCTTATAATAATATGCACGCAGTTATCTAGATTTAAGTAATTAAAAGTATTTGATTGTGACTGTCCGTGATTCCACTCTAGGTCTTAGCAGAATATCAGCGTTGCTTCTACACAATGAAGTAACACTAGCTGAGCTAAGATCCTGTTTTGTCTCTCAGCATATATTATGCTAAATTGGTTTTTTATTATTTATGAAATGTATGAGAGCAAAATAAATTATTTTTCTTTCTTTTCTTTCTTTCTTTCTTATGTGAGTATTGCACATTTTAAATAAAACTACTTTACGGATTTTATCGCGTATGTATTTGATTTTTGTTTGCCCGACATTTCGAACACTTTGCAGCGTTCATGGTCATGGGCAGAAGATGTCTCACGTCCAACAAGTCATCGTTATTGCAGAAAATTTATAATTATTTACCCGATTTTTTGTTTTTTTTTTTGTGGGTGGGTCGCGGTCGGCGCGCCTCCGCACCACTCCGTCCGGGACGACAGAGGGGCTTAAGCACGCAACTCATGCGACCCACCCAAAAACCACGTCGCCTTCGTCATTGGGCCGACCACTGGAGCAGCGTTAACTTGTCGTCAGTAGTCAGCCCTGACGGAATACCCCTAATTGGGGTACCCTCCCATCGACCGACGTCCCCCCCTCGGGGAGGACGTCGGTCTTTCCTCACGCAGTCAGCCTCTCAGCGAGTGACGGACTAATCCCCGGTCACTTCACCCGCGGCCTCGGCTAGGGCGGTATGAGGCGCAGATAGTTGCGCCTACGCCGACCCAGTCGCCAGCGGCGTATCTCCTCATCGAGGCTGCGCTCCTCGCGCAGGCGATCCGCCGCCTCCTTCCGCGAGATCACTGTCTCGCAGAAAGCTGCGACCGCGTCCCAATTCCCGACGCTGTAGTCCATCGCCCTAGCGATAGCCGGCAGCGTCAGGTCCGTACCGATGATTGCGACGAGTTCACAGCGCTGCACTGCCCAAGCCGCGCAGGCCTCGAGCGTATGGCGCGCCGTGTCCTCGTCGCAATCGCAGTGGTGGCAGGACGGTGTACTCTCCCTCCTAACGACCTTGTGCAGGTATTTGGCGAAGCACCCATGCCCCGTCAAAACCTGCACCAGTGGAAGGAGAGCACCCCGTGCCGCCTTTCCAACCACTGCATCAGCACCGGCCGGAAGGCCTCCACGGTTCGCACCCCGAGCCGAGGCCTCTCCAGCCGGACTGCTCAACGGGCAATAACGTCTCGGCGGTGAGATCCCTTAATGAGACCACACCGCCCCCCGCTCGCACCCCCGTCACCCGCCTCCAGGTCCCACGGGGGAGTCCCGGCCAATAGGCACGCTGCCTCCGTCGCCACCGTGCGGTATCCGCGGGTGGCCCTGACCGCCATGACCCTCTGTGGTTGCCACAGAAGGGCCCTAAGTCGGACGGTCATGGACCCCGCCCACACCGGTGCGCCGTGCAGGGCCATCGAAATTATTTACCCGATACAGAAATAAGTTATTAAATATTGACCCACATTTTGATTCTTTATTGCCAGTGTAAGAAAAAAATGATTCTATATGAAAAATCCAATACATAGGTCATAGGGCAATCAAAAATCAAATACATACGCGATTAAATCCGTAGTTTTATTAAAAAAAAAATCATTGGACATAAAATATATTTTTCGCGAAAATAATTTAATGGAATTAATTTATGTTATGTGTAACTAGCTGTAAGGGCGTAGTCTGGGCTAGTGGACTAACGCCGTGTTTGACAGAAGAACCTAAGGTTATAGTTTGAAGTACCTAAAGCCCTTAAGTTCCTAGCCTATATGATGGGATACCTGCACCGTGCTACCTAAGGTGACAGGTGGATGTGAGATGGATGTTGGGTGGAGGATTGGTTATTCTCACTGCCAGTCAAGCAGACTCACTCGACTAATCAGAACTGACGGCTAAGGGTGTCTTGGCCACAGTGAGATGGAGCTTTGGGTGGAGGATTGGTAACTCTCACTGCCAGTCAAGCAGACTCACTCGACTAATCAGAACTGACGGCTAAGGGTGTCTTGGCCGCAGTGAGAGGGATGTAACTGAGAGATGAATAAATTCAAATCTGATTTATTTTACACAATGTACACCTTATATACTACTTATTGCTAATACACACATATACCATTTTGTGTTAGTGTGTCGTACGTGTAAAGTATAACGCAGTGTCTTTAAATCATGTCAGTGCTAATTTTGCACATTATGTTGACATGCTTTACTTGTATGTTGACATGCTCTACTTTTGAGTTTGCTGCGTTGCATGTTCAATGTGCATTGAACATTCTGGGGTCTCTCAGGAACACGACTGCAAGTCGTATAATTCGATAACCTCATATGGTCCAATGTGTCCTTCCGTCGTTTGTGGTGTTTGGACTGTAGTCTGGGGACGAGGTTTCCCATACCGTGGCCGTGGTTGTGGTGGAGCTGCCCGCTGTTTGTCTGTCTCTGTGGCTTGTGTTGTAGTTGTCTCCTTGTCTTGTCTTCTCGTAAGTCTATCTCGACATTGTTTGAGTGGTCTGAAATAAATTAAAAGACAAGCTAATACTATTAAAGAAAGAGATGTCACGGTGCTAACCACATAGGAATGAGACTCTATTCGCCTCCATATTGTGTTATCTAATCTTGTTTTTAGCTTTGCTTCTGAAGCGGCTAAGTGGTCAAATATACTGGTGGAGCTATCTAATACTTCCTCCTTCGGTATGTCTGGTATCTCTGATTGGACTACTTGTGTGTCTAGAGTAAAATTACTCCTTTTAAAATATGATGCTTGCACAGTTGTTGTTGTTATTCGTTTAGCTGCAAGAATGTTGTTCAACGTCTTTACTACACAGCTTTCTGAAATGTGTAGTACTCCTATATCCTCTAGGTTAATTTCTTGTCTTTGTCCATCACATATTATCGAAGCTGATTGTGTTTTTGTAGTGATAAACATCCACGTATTCTGCATGTAAAGTTGTTTCCATAGAATTGTAGATTGAATGTTGTATCTTCTTGATGTGCATTGTGATTTAGTGTTATTATTGTTGCTGAATAGCTGGTCAACAATGCAATTCTTGTTCAATTGCATGTTCTTAACAGCCACGGGATAGCAAACAAACTCCGATTTTTTGTGTAAACAATCTTTGAACTCGTCTTTACTTAATTCAAAGTATCGTTCATTGTTATAGTCGAAGCCTATGAATGCTCTTGGGATTGACAAGCATTCAAAAGAACTCCCGGTCAACTTTTGAGGAATCGCCGTTATGTGTATTAGCGTATATTTTCTTATGTCATGAATAGGATAGTACGCAAATACGTTTATATGTGTTGCATTTATTTCCATGTTAGTCTGTATTAATTGATCCTGAATTATTCTTAAGTTTCCAGGTAACTTTTGATTGGTTGTTTGTATTATATCATTAGCGTATTTAGGACTCAAAATCGTGTATATCGATGCGTTATTTAGGTATATCTCAAGTAACCCGTTGTAATATTGAATAATCTCTGTTATGTAATTGCTCGCTAATTGATACGTTTGTATTACTTGTATTTTCACATTGTTAGCGTCTACCATCTTATACCATACGTCGTTATCGTACATGAATGCTATAGCTTCATTTAACTTCTTTTCAAAATTCTCTAACTTTTTCTTAATCCGCTCCTCGGTTTGGTTTACAGCGGATACTGTAGATATCATTATGTTTGTTTGATGATTGGCGGCGTTTATAAGTTCTTGTTGATTGCTACTCAATGAGTCAATACTTCTGTATACTTCATCGTTTACTCCGAACACGTATGTTAACATTTGTCCTAATAATCCACGTCTCCTTCTAGAAATCTTTATCCCAGTAAGGTAGTCCTTTATCTTCTCAAATCGTGCTTTCTCTTCGTTCAAATGATAATAAAATTCTGCACAATGGGTGTCTTTTGTATACTGTTGCGTGTCAGTGCATAACTTTTGAAACTGATTAGTTATTTTTATCGTATTATTTAAATTCAGTTCCAAATCACTCCTTTCGTAATTAGTTTCTATTCTAAAACTCCCTCTGTTTATTGTTGAAGTACCTATTTGTTCTACATATAGGCCTGGATTTAAATGTTTCATAGTAAACATTGATGTACTTGTTACTTGTCCGATACACAATAATAATGTAGTATAGAGTAACACGCCTGACTTAAGTGTCTTAGACTTTTTATTTATGTTATTTGCTATGTTACTATTCACAGGCGTTTCGGTATTTTTTCTTAACGTATTCGTGTTAGTCATTAATTCTTCCTGATATACGGGTAAAGGAATTAATGTATGTATTGATCGTTTTTGACATAAACCTGTCGATTTTTTGAGTGTCACTACTCTTATCACCCCGTCGCTTCCTGGGTGAACGCTTTCCACTTTTGCCAAGGGCCACTTACTTGGACTTATGTTTTCATCTTTTATTAGTACTATGGTTCCAATTTTGATATTTTCTTGAGTTTCTTTCCACTTGTATCTTTGTTGAAGTTGATGTAAATAATCAGATGACCAGGCTTTCCAGAAATCTTTCTTCATTCTTTGAATTTGTTTCCATCTATTTATTAAATCAGTATTTATGTTTGATAACGGATCTGGGATTCCAACTGCTTCCCGACCAATTAAAAAGTGACTAGGCGTTAGTATTGTATTATCATTGATGTCTTCGCTTTGTGCACATAACGGCCTCGAGTTTAGGCAAGCTTCAATTTGATGTAAAAATGTTATCATTTCTTCGTACGTTAATGTCGATTCTCCAATTACTCGACGTAAATGGTACTTTACTGATTTTACGCTGCTCTCCCAAATCCCACCAAAATGGGGGGTTGCTGGCGGATTAAAATGCCACTGAGTACCTATACTGGTCATCGTATTTTGGAATCCAGGTGACTGTGTTATTTGCAATAATTCTTGTTCCAAAAATTTCGCTGCGCCTACGAAGTTCGTGCCATTGTCACTATACATATGTGACACGTGTCCTCGTCTGGCCATGAACCTCCGCAGTGCCGCAATAAATGTTTCAGTTGTCAAATCTCCCACTAATTCTAGATGAATTGCTTTTGTTGCTAAGCATACAAATACAGCAATATATGATTTGTAGGACTTGTGACCTCTTCCTTTCATTGTTCTTGTTTGTATTGGTCCCGCATAATCCACTCCAGTGTGACTAAATGGATATGATTGCGTGACTCTTGCTTTTGGAAGTATCCCCATTTTCTGTACTTTCGTTTCGGACCTGTATCTCGCGCATTTGACGCACTTTTTTAGTGTACCTTTGACAACTTGTTTACCACCTATAATCCAGTATTTTTGTCGTAGGACAGCTGTAGTTAGTTTATTTCCTCCATGTAATGTTTTCATGTGTGCGTTTTGTATTATTAATGACGTTATATGATGTCGGCGTGGTAATAGTATAGGATGTTTTTGATTATATGGCAAGTCAGCGTTTTCTATTCGACCTCCAACTCGTAATAATCCATCGTTATCAATAAATGGATCTAGTGTGGATAATTTACTGTTTTTCTGCAGTGATTTTTTCTTTCGAATAATTTCTTTTTCATCGTAAAATTCTTCTTGTTGCAATATGCATAGAATTCGTTTCTCTGTTTCTTCTAGTTCCGTACAGGATAATGGTTCGTGCTTTTTGCGCTTGCTGATAAATCTGTAGCAATACGCTAATGTTCTTATCATTTTATTGTAGTTAGAAAATCGACTCCAGATGTCATACTTTTCATTCGTAGTATTAATTGTTGTTGATAAACAGTACTTGGCTTCTTCATTTGGCTGTGGTGCTGTTGTTGTAATAGGTATATCACTCGTCTGTAACCATGGTGGGCCGTTCCACCATAAGGAACAGTTTATTAATTTTTCTGGCTCCAATCCTCTTGATATAATGTCCGCTGGGTTTTCAGACGATATGACATGATTCCATTGAGCGTTAGGTATTATGCTGTTAATTTCTGACACTCTGTTGGCCACGAACGTATGCCATCGCCCAGGATCTCCTTTTATCCATCCCAACGTGATCATAGAATCCGTCCAGCATGAAATCACGGTATTGTTATCACCGTTTAGAGCATTTTTTATTTTTTCTATTAAATTAGCCAATAATACTGCGGCGCATAGCTCAAGACGCGGTAATGTTGTTTTTTGTTTTTTCGGTGCAACTTTTGACTTAGCTTGGAGCAATGTTATGTAGTAACTGTTATTCACCATTACTCTGCTATAGACGACAGCCCCGTATGCTTTTTCTGAGGCGTCGCAGAATCCATACAGCTCAAACTTTGTCCTGTCTATCGTGTGACACCATCGTGGTACTTGTATATTTTCTATGTTTTTTAACTGTTTTTGTATTTCTGTCCATTTATTTCGTATTATGTCATTTACTGGTTGGTCCCATTCCATCCCAGACGTCCACAGTTGTTGTACTAGTAATTTTAGTGTTATGATGATGGGGGCCAACCAGCCCAACGGATCAAATATTTTCGCCACCTCTGACATAATGAACCGTTTGGTGGGTTTTGTGTTTTCTGTTATAGTTATTTGAAAACAGAATTTATCTTCGCCTGGAGACCATATAATTCCCAACGACTTTCTTGTTTCGTCTAAGGGAAGTTTCAGCATCCGACTTTCTTCTTTATCGCATGTTAAATTATTTCGTATTATGTCATTTTTTTTCGAACTGACGTTCTAGTTGTAATAGTCGAGCCACGGCTTTTTTCCTTGACTCGCCATATTTTATGTTCGCGTCCTTAAACGGCAGTCGTACCGTATAAGTGCCGTCGAAACTTCGTATTGTAGTATTTGTATAGTAATTTTCACACAACTCATCATCTTTGGTGAGTGCATAGTGTCGTGGAATTTCTTCTAATTCCCAAAATTTTGTTAATTGTTGTATGTCGTCGGTGCGAGTCATCATGCTTAATACTTTGATGCCACCGTTTGTGTCTTGCGGATATAACCCGGATAAAATCCAACCCAATTCTGTTTCTTGAGCGATTATACCGCCTTGTAGTCGTTTAAAACCTTGTAATAGTATTTTACTATATTCTTGGGCACCTAAAATTATGTCTATAGGTCCCTTTTTGTTGTACGTTGGGTCTGCCAATAGAACATTGTCCAACTCTTGTAATTGTTGTAAGTTACTTCTTGGTAACGAGTTTGTAAGCTTCGGTAGTACTATAAGTGTTACAGGTAGTCTGTACTCACTAGAGTACCTTGGTTGTAGGTTTATGTTAATTGTATATTTCGATGTCTTAGGTTCGTTGTCTCCAATGCCTTTTATTTCGGCTCGAACCTTTTGTCTTGGATACGACAGCAGTTGTGCTACTTCTTCCGTGCAAAATGACGCTTCTGAACCTTGGTCACACAATACTCTTAATAATTGTGGTGTTCCATCATACGACGTGGTTTGTAATAGCGCTGTGGCTAATAAGACCGTATTTTTTTCCTCTAAATTGGTAGCTGATAAGTTCGATAACGTTGTGTTTTGTTTTTTATCACTCATAGTTGGTTTAGGAGTGAACTTTTTCGTATACTCAGAAGACTCTGGTTGTCTTTTAATTGAATCGAATGTTCGGTGTAATAGTGTGTTATGACCTTTATGTTGACATATTTCACATTTTGTATAAAACTCGCTCGTGCATTTTATTTGTTTATCATGATTTAAGCAGCGTTTGCACATTTCTTTGTCTGAGACTTCCTTATATCGTTGCGTCACGTTCAAGGTTTTAAAACTAGGGCATTTATTTATATTATGTTCTGTGCTTTTGCAGTACCAGCAATGTTTACTTTTTGATGATTCTGCTGTTGGTACGAGTGTTCCCCGGTATTTATTTATTGTATGATTCACCGAGTTATTACTCAGGTGATTGTACGTAATTTTTTGCTGATCGTAGGACTTTAAACTTTTAAATCTTTTTTCTAAAAACTGTAACATTTCTTCAAACGATTCCAATTTGTTTGGGTGTTGTAACTGATCCTCGTATTTTGAATCAGTTTGTTGGTCCCATTTCCTGGCCAAAAGTCTAGCCAAAATAGGGTCCCATGTTGAAATGTCAATTCCTTGATGTTTTAAAGATTCCAAACATTCTTTTATGGTGTCGTGCATGTCTCTTAAACCCGCTGCATTCGCAACATTTAGCTTGGGTAAATCTAATAATTTATCGATGAATTTAATTGATATCATTCGTTCGTCTTCATAACGTTGCGTAAGCAATTTCCACGCGGTTTCATAGTTCGATTCACTTATCGTTAGATGACGTATAATTTTTGCTGCGTCACCTTTTACATTTGTCTTTAAATATTGCATCTTTTCTACCAATGAAATATTTTTATCTTCATGAATAATTTTTTTGAATAAATCATGAAAAGTATACCATGAGTCATAACTCCCAGTAAAAGTTGGAATAGAGATACGGGGTAGTTTTCCTGACGACTGTGTTAAGGTTATTTTTTCGCTGGAACTGTCATGGATTTTTTCTTCCAGCATCTCCATTGTAGTATCGAACTCAATTTGGGTGTTTTCAAAATATTTATTTTTGAAGTAAAGGTGTCCCGATGTATCCTCCTCCAATAATAATTCAATGTGTGTTTCTTCAATATCCTGCCATCGTTTTTGTAAGTTGTTTATTGTAGTTTGTAAATGCCATATAGGTTTGTTTTCAGTGACTGATTCTTTTGCCTGAATTAGCCTTTTTGACATCTGGGATATCCTGAACATTTGTATAAACGTCTTGGGATTCCCTCTCCCTTCTTCTTCGTTTGTGTTTTGTTCTTCAGGTTCATATATCGCCTGAACAAGTTGAAGTCTTGCTTCATAGTTTTGTAGGTGGGCTAAGCCCTCGTTGTATTGTTTTTGGATATTTCCAAAGTAATTTGTAGTGATATATTTGTGAGATGATAACATCTCTTGTTTTTCCAGTTTCGAGTGATTCTCTTGCACCCGTTGGAAAATAGTAGTTAGTGTTTGTCTTTTTTCGTCAATGTATTTTTGTGTTCTTCGGCTCACGGAGTCCTTTTTAATGTTTGTAATTATCCTCCTGATCTCGTTATAATCTTCCTCCTGGCTCTTGATTGCTGTGTTTATTTCTTGTATGTCCATAGTGCTTCTTTTGTCTTCTTCCCTAATAGCCCTACCCTAACTTCCCTACTACTAATGTTTTAAGTCAATACTTATCGTACCTGCGCTCTCGCTATAACACGTCCCTGAAGGTGCGACTTCTCAATCAGCTGGTGAGTCCCGCTTGTGGGAGGCCAGTGACCGAACCGCAACGAGAGGCTTTCTGACAGAGTACGTAAGTAAAAGTCTTTCAGTCAATTCCGAAACTGATGCTTTGTTGAGTACACCAGCCCGTTCTTAACTGATTCGTATGTCTGTTATGTCAAACCTACGGGGGGGTTAGAGGGAGGAAAAATCTTTACTTTTACTCGAAGGACCAAATGTACAGGCGTAGTCTGGGCTAGTGGACTAACGCCGTGTTTGACAGAAGAACCTAAGGTTATAGTTTGAAGTACCTAAAGCCCTTAAGTTCCTAGCCTATATGATGGGATACCTGCACCGTGCTACCTAAGGTGACAGGTGGATGTGAGATGGATGTTGGGTGGAGGATTGGTTATTCTCACTGCCAGTCAAGCAGACTCACTCGACTAATCAGAACTGACGGCTAAGGGTGTCTTGGCCACAGTGAGATGGAGCTTTGGGTGGAGGATTGGTAACTCTCACTGCCAGTCAAGCAGACTCACTCGACTAATCAGAACTGACGGCTAAGGGTGTCTTGGCCGCAGTGAGAGGGATGTAACTGAGAGATGAATAAATTCAAATCTGATTTATTTTACACAATGTACACCTTATATACTACTTATTGCTAATACACACATATACCATTTTGTGTTAGTGTGTCGTACGTGTAAAGTATAACGCAGTGTCTTTAAATCATGTCAGTGCTAATTTTGCACATTATGTTGACATGCTTTACTTGTATGTTGACATGCTCTACTTTTGAGTTTGCTGCGTTGCATGTTCAATGTGCATTGAACACTAGCTGTAGTTTATTTTTATTTTTTTTTTTTTTTTTTTGTGGGTGGGCCGCGGTCGGCGCGCCTCCGCACCACTCCGTCCGGGGCGACAGAGGGGCTTGAGCACGCAACTCCCGCGACCCACCCGAAGCCCACGTCGCCTTCGTCGTTGGGCCGACCACTGGAGCAGCGTTAACTTGTCGTCAGTGGTCGGCCCGACGGAATACCCCCTATTGGGGTACCCTCCCATCGACCGACGTCCCCCCCTCAGGGGGGACGTCGGTCTTTCCTCACGCGGTCGGCCTCTCGGCGGGTGACGGACTAATCCCCGGTCACGTCACCCGCGGCCTCGGCTAAGGCGGCATGAGGCGCAGATAGTTGCGCCTGCGCCGCCCCAGTCGCCGGCGGCGGACCTCCTCATCGAGGCTGCGCTCCTCACGCAGGCGATCCGCCACCTCCTTCCGCGAGATCACTGTCTCGCAGAAGTTTATTTTTATTTAATGATTTTAAGTTACTGTGAATTTTTTTAAAAAAATTTAATTAATTTTAAGTGTATGAATGTAATTATTATGACCTAAATTTTACCGCGTGAGGAAAGACCGACGTCCTCCCCGAGGGGGGGACGTCGGTCGATGGGAGGGTACCCCACGTAGAGGGTATTCCGTCGGGCCGACCATTGACGACAAGTAAACCTGCTCCGGTGGTTGGCCCAATGACGAAGGCGAGGTGGTTTTCGGGTGGGTTGCGGGAGTTGCGTGCTTAAGCCCCTCTGTCGCCCCGGACGGAGTGGTGCGGAGGCGCGCCGACCGCAGCCCACTCACAAAAAAAAAAAAAAATGACCTAAATTTTGTTATTGTATTGTACCTATTTTATTACTGTGATTATTATTATTTATTTATTATGAGTTTACGTTACTTGAAATAAATTTATTATTATTATTATTTAAGACTGAAATTTTAAAGATTTTAAAAAATGTGTTATTCAGATAATATACTGCTGGTAGATTGGATAAATATAAATCGTAATATTTGATTGATACATTATGCCATATTAGTTCCTGTCGTAATATTTTCTTTAAAGCATATATACCTATACAAAATAATTTCGATGTATAACATCTGCCAGACGTGCCAAGCGACGGCTTTTTTAAAGATGAATTAGAAAGATCATCAAAACAGTAATTAAAATTAGAATCAAAACGATAAAGAATTGAAAAATCTCTGTTACAAAATAAAAATATTATTAGGCGACTTTGGAAAAGATGGGAATGATTTTTTTATGTATGTTCAGTGATTACTTTTTTTGAGTGGGCTACGGTCAACACCTACGCCGCCCACTCCGTCCAGGTCGACGAAAGGACAGCGCGCGGGCCCGTAACCCACCGTAATCCCTCTCCTTCGCTATTGGGTCGACCACTGGTACGGAGTTCTGTATTAACCGTGGCCAGCCCGGTAGGTACTCGGACCCGCGGGCCGATTTGGAGAATTCTTGTTTATTCGATAGGGTATACTTTCCAGGATATCATGGATATCAGTCTGGGATCTGACTAAGAGATCCTATGAAGAGTATTATTCAAATTTTATATTCACACGAAGCTGTTTGGGTTTATTTTTTTTTAGTGGAGTATAACAACCAAAAATTAAATAGTAATTTTTAGCAGGCATCGATATCGAAAGGTATTATTTATGCTTTTTAATTCTTCAGTATTTTTTTAATGTAGTTTGCTCTTTTAATAAAAAATAAACTTTTTCGTTTCTGTTTTTATATCTATTTATATTAAATACGATTTAAAAGTGAAAAAACGAAGTAGAAATCAATAATTCATAAGTAAAATTGTAAATTTTGAATATAATAATAAAAATTATAATGCGAGAGCATTATAATTTTTCATTATTTTTTTTCATTATAATTCAACAGGAATTATCAAATAATTGTCATTTAACGATTATATTGATATGCGTGATCATTTAATTGGGTAAAACGGGACTATATCTTTTTGAAAAAGAGCTGATTCTCTTACACTGCTGGACCGATATTAGCCACACATAGCTAATAACTACTATATCGCAAGGAAACTGGCTTTTAAATGAAAAAAACCGCATCGAAATCCATCCATCCGTCTGAGAGGTACGATGCCATAGACAGTCAAACACACACAGACAAACAGACATTGACGTCAAACTTATAATACCTCTCTTTCGGTCGCCGGTTAAAAATTGGAAAATAAGAAGCAAATTTTGATAGTACATCTATTCCGAATCGAATGACACTTCATTCATATTTGTCCGAGGCCGCTGCAAAAATTCACCAAAAAGCACTTGTTGAATATGTGTTGATCTGCTATGTTAATATTGTGATAAGTTATAACCCTGTGCATTATTAAAGTATAGATTAATTATTTCGTAACAAAACATGCACAGTGGTCGGTTAATCAGTTTTAATGCTAAAGGCATTGTTTGCTGGTCAACCATGATGAACAATGTAAAATAATATGTTTACGAGTACATAAACAGAACTATTTTAATCTTTCAAAATGATGTTTAATTTATTTTAATATATCTAAATCTATACCAATAAATAAAATTGGAGTGTCTGTTTGTAATGTCAAAATAATAGGCTTTTTTCATGCTCACACGGTTATTTGCACGACACCTATGCCTAAAATAGCAATTAAAAAATTTTTGTCTGTCCGTCTGTCTGTCTGTCTGTCTGTCTGTTTATTCCGGGTAATCTTCAAAACGTCAACTTCAAATCTTTCAAAAATTCTTTCACCAATGGAAAGCTATAATATCAGGGCGTAAACTAGGCTATATTTTATCCCGGTATTCCCACGGGAACGGGAACTACGCGGGTAAAACGACTATAACCTATAACCGAAGCGAAGCGAGGGCGGGTTGCTAGTTTTTCAATATAACTTCCGTGTGGTTACGGAGTAAGAATACAATTAACTACTCTCTATCTTGCCCGTGGGTGTCGTAAAAGACGATTATGGGAAATAATGTGCACATAACATCTGTGCAATAGAAGAAAAACTTGAAATGAAACCCTATACATGCCTGACCCACATGATATAGTAAGTCAAATTCTTTTCCATTGTGGAGGAGGCCCAAGCCCAACAGTGGGAGGTATGTGGGCTCCGATGATGATGATATCTAAATTTCTAAAATTTTTGGGTGTTTAACTGATTTTATTGAAAGCCATTGGAAAGGAAAAGATGAATATTTAGAGAAATCTGAAGAAATTTTTAAGGCTTAGAATACAACTGGAGACAAAATTCAATATTTTAGTGGCAACTTAAATACTTGTTTAAAAATACACAGTATCGCTGTACCTTCCAGGTCACTGAAATTCATTGTCCTGATTACTGAAGAGATAGTAAATGAAACTGGAAAAACAGATTGCACAGATGGCGCAATGGCATAAGTTTGGAAGTGAAAACTCCTAGAGGCTGGTTTGGATTTAAATTCATGGAAACTGTCATCGATAGTCATGTGCAATGTTAATACTAACGTTTTATTTGTAGCTATATCAATTTCACTATATAATAAATAAACTAAAATAATAAAAACCGCCTAAGTGTGAGTCGGAATTACGCACCAAGAGTTCCGTACCATTATCTATAGAAAGGGCAAAAAAAGATCGCGTTTGTTGTATGGGAGCCCCCCTTTAATATTTATTTTATTTTGTTTTTAGTATTTGTTGTTATTGCGCCAACAAAAATGCATAATTCGTGAAAATATCAATTGTCTAGCTATCGCGGTTCTTGAGATACAGCCTGGTGACAAACAGACAGACGGACAGACAGCGAAGTCTTAGTAATAGGGTCCCGTTTTTAACCTTTGGGCACGGAACCCTAAAATTACATTATCTCCAACCAAAATTGTCAATTAGTTGTTATTTAAATATTATACGGGCACACTTGAAGTAAAAAGCTGATAATCTTACGATGCTGGACCGATATTAACCAAACATAGCTATAAACCACCTCAAGGAAATTGGCTTTCAAATGAATTAAACCGCATCAAAATAGGTCCATCCGTTTAAGAGCTACGATGGCACAGACAGACACACAGACAGAGGCAGGCAGACATCGAGGTCAAACTTATAGGTAACACCCCTCTGTTTGCATCGGGGGTTAAAAACCAGATAAATATAAAGAATTGTGTTTTGAGATTTGTTTGCTTTTGATATATTTTATCAAATGGAACGATCCGCACTAAGAAAGTATAAATATTTGGATCGCGAGATTTTATCATCGTCATCATCATCTCAATCTCGGCCCATACCTACACGTCCTACTGTTCGGCTCGGGCATTCTCCACTATGGAAGGGATATTGGCCTACACCACGCTGGTCAGACGTGTTGGTATAGGGTTTTGTTTCGAGCTTTTCTTCTCTTGTTTAGATATTATATGCATATTATATCCCTTAGTCGTCTTTTAAGATACCCACGGGTAAGAGACCTCTCCACCATCCCCATGGTGAATTGTATTCTTACTCCGTCACCACACGGACAAGACTTCACGAACATACAATTCGTCAATATCTCAGCTCATTTATGTCCCACTGTTGGACTCGACTGGTTAGATGTGTTGGCATAGGGATTTATTTCAAGTTTTCCTTCTCTTCTATCGATTTTACCTGCATAATTCATCCCTTAGTCGTCTTTTACGATAACCACAGGCGAGATTAGGGGTGGTGAATTGTATTTTTATACGGAAACCTGAGCTCAACAAAATCGAAATTACCGTCACTTTACAATAAAAAACGAACTAAATTATTATTAATCTCCTTATTAACAATATTTTTAAGATCACATCCTTACTAATATTATAAATGCGAAAGTAAGTTTGTTTGTTTGTTAGGCTTTCACGCTTAAACTACTGAACCGATTTCAAAAATTCTATCACCAATGGAAAGCTATCATATCAGGGCGTAACATACGCTATATATTATTCCGGTATTCCCACGGAAACGGGAACTACGCGGGTAAGGCGACTGAAACCGAAGCGAAGCGAGGTCGGTTTGCTAGTAATGATATACATAGAAATCCATTCAGCTGTTTCAAAGATGCGAAATTAAAGAAATTTTCAAACCCAAAGATAGAAAAATATAGCCTTACTTTGACGGTCGGCTAAAAATACTGTGTGATACTTGATTTAATTTCTAAGCTTTTTTGTAAGCAAAAATAATATTGAAACGTCTGACCAATACAACATATGATAGATGACTCATAAACATCCTTCCATTACTAAATTGACATGTTATTATTACTACATAAAAGTAGAGATTTTTTCTTAATTCATAAAAATGTAATTCTCATACTCGGTGCTTTATTATTGCCATCCATATTATGGACAGCTTACTGGTGTATTCAGTTTACGAAGAATATTATTTTTAATCCACGACATAAAAAGAGGGGTATTATAAGTTTGATGTCGATGTATGTCTGTCTGTCTGGCATTGTACCAATGGACGGATTTCGATGAGGTTTTTTTCATGTTTGGTTAATATCTGTCCAGCAGTGTAAGTATATCAGCTCCAAAATCATGCAATGGCGTTTGATTATTTCATTAATTGATTCACGCGTGCCAGTATAATCGTTAAATGAAAATGAATTGATAATTCCTATTGAAGAGAACGTAATACTTTTTTTTATTACAATGTCGAATACCAATCGACCTTACCAAAACATGGCGATAATGATGCCAGGACTATGTTAACTGTGATAGTGATAATACCGTTGACTTTCTAAATCGACTGTCATAGAAATTTATTCTAAACAGTACGGTTCTCCTTTATATGATCAGGTTATGAACTGGAGGCTCCCTGTCCGTTTTATCCAGATCAACGAAAGGATGACTTGCGGCCCCAAAACGTACCGTATTCCCTATCCATCGTCATTGGGCTGACTACTGGTACCGATTTCTTAACATCCGTAGCTGGCTAGGAATAGAACGGCTAGGCTATTTTTTTTTGGGTGATCTATTGTCAGCACACTCGCCGTCCATTCCATCCGGAGTGACGAAAGAATGGCTCACGGCTCCATACCGTCCTCTTCGCCTTTATAATGACCACTAGTACCGATTTCCTTGTCGTTCGTGACCACGTCTAAGCTACTAACCTAACGTACTCTCCGAGGTATCTTAATATTTCACACGCTTTTGAGATCACCTCTCTCAGTGTAGATGTAAATTATTAATTCTAAATTAGTCAAGCCTCATAATGAATGAATGTGTGAACGTATATTTATTTTTTAATGCATTCTTAATGCATTTTTAACGCATTTTCTTTGAATTATCTCACATAGCAGGCAGTAAAAATCACAGAATTATATTTCAAGATTTCCTTATTATGACATGATATTGCTAACATACGTCCCTTTAACGACTTACGATAAGAAAAAGTCAAGGGTGGTGACACTTTAAATTTTCACATCATACGCAAAATTGAACTTTAATGTTACGAAAACTTAAAGGAGTGAAATAATTTTCATGAATAAGCATTCCCTTGCATACTTTACGTTGACTTTCAATGTGGAATTATTCAAATATAAGCAGACTTTAGCACTTGGTTGCAGGCCACAGTTGCTCCAAGTTTTTGGTGAATATTTGAAACTAAGCAATTTTACTTTAATAAAGTTGATTATATTATTGTCCGTGTGGAAACTGAGAATCATCGTGATTTCAAACTCGATGAAACGAAAAAGCGAGTCCATAGGGACTTTGTGTCTCTATGGACTCGCTTTTTCGTTTCATCGGACACGTAAATGTATAGAATTCAACCAGCGAGAGAATGAGATAAAGGATAGAAGATGAGGGATAAACGATGAAGGTTAAAGGAGTCTGATATAGTACTTTGTACACACACTCTTTTTCGGTATAGGTTCGTGTTTTATTTCGAGTTTTTTTATTGCATAGACGTCTTCTTCATATTATAATCCCTTTATCCTTATAGTTCATATCCATCCCACAACTATGCTTGAGGTTTCTCCACGCTGAAAGAAACATAGAGATAGAGAACTACTATACCAGGTCGGTCAAGCGGGTTGGTATAGGATTTTATATCGAGATTGCCTTTTCTTGCATAGTTCTTATATGCACAAGATATCCCTTAGTCGCCCTTTACGACTATGAGCAAGAAACGGGGTGGTGAATTGTATTCTTACTCAATCACCACACGGTAAAAGGACAATGTATATAATATA
Source organism: Lymantria dispar (assembly GCA_032191425.1). Lineage (NCBI taxonomy): Eukaryota > Metazoa > Arthropoda > Insecta > Lepidoptera > Erebidae > Lymantria > Lymantria dispar. Next base: position 7,666,575 of record CM063452.1, on the reverse strand, counting down.
CCTAAAAATAACATTCATATATTTTGTTAGGTTTTTCTACTACGCTAAGGAATAATTCTTTATGTAACGGAGGACTTACGAATACGCGTAATATTCAACTGATGGACACACCCAGAGTCAGAATTTTGGACGTGTGCTGTCCATTCCGTTCGGAAGCGATGAAAGAACGGCGCGACGGCCACAATGATAGCCCACCGTATACCATCGCCTGCCTGACGTTAACCCTACTTGGGAATATAATTGTTAACTTAAGGGCATCATTTGGCCACATCTTGCGCGATCCGTACGGGGTGACGGGAGGGACAGCGTGCGACCATAAAACCTAATGTACATAACATCTCTCACACCATATAGTCGGGCCACTAGTACCTGCCTTTACCAGCAGTAACTTTGTTGATTATTTAGGGTTTCGTACCGAAAGGGTAAAAATGGGAGCCTATAACTAAGACTTCATTGTATATCCCTTCGTCTGTCCGTCCATCTGTCTGTCACCAGGCTGTATCTCAATAACCGCGATAGCTAGACAGTTGAAATAATTACAAATATTTACTTCTGCTGCCGCTATAGTAACAAATACTAAAAACAAAATAAAATAATTATTTAAGGGGGCTCCCATACAACAAACGTGATTTTTTTGGCCTTTGTACTCGATATCGCAATTTACTGCAAAGGCGTGCTGTTCGAATCGTTGGGGATTCCAATCTTACGGACGGATTGAAGTCGTTGGAGCGGCGGAGAGACTTTGGATCACTCTGTGTACTCTACCAACTCTTTCACGGGGAGCGCTCCGACGAACTGTTTTTTTTTATTGCAAGTAGTGGCAAACGAGCAAACAGTACACCTGATGGTAAGTGTTGCTGCCGCTCATAGACCTTTACAAGGCCGCTGCCTACCGCGAAGAACTCAGATATCACAAGGAACTATTTTAATTATATGTGTAAATAGAATACATAAACATTCCTCCACAATGTATCACAATACTTTTTCATTTTCCACTCTCTATAAGGTCATTAAATGTCAGTTGGAAAACTTTTGTAATTAGAGGAGACCATTAATCTTGTAGACGTCTTATGATACGTTGTGACTGGCACAAGTTGCCAAATTATAGAAATAATTACATTCAATTGTATTGATTGCTGTGTGGGTGTGTGATACGAAATGTTTTATGTCGATTGCTTTTTAAATTAGATTGATTATTAATGTTAATATTTGAAACTTTTTTACTGTAAGATAAACTAAGTTTGTCAAGAATTTATATTATTAGAGTTTGATATTTTAAAATGTGACTACAAAATTATTAACACACGTGGGACTGTAAGTGGGAGCTTAGATCTATTGGATTAAATTGAGATAATTTGTAAACATTTTCTTAAAGATGACTTGAAAATATTTCACGTAAAGATTTCCAGCAAGTCACAATTAAGTTATCATATGTAACGGGCCCACACTGGCCTAATCTATAAAGCGGTTGGCATGGTTTTCTAATAGATATGGATTCAATTCCCACATGGTTATCAACATCACAACGTCCCATGTCCCACTACTGGTCTCGAGCCACCTCCAAAATTTGAGAAATATTGATCTAATGTACCACGCTGGTCAGGCAGATTGGCATACAGTTTTATGTCGAGTTTTCCTTCTGTTGCATAGATATTATCTGCATATTATATAATACCTTAGCCGTCTTTTACGACATCCACGGGCAAGATAGGGAGTGGTGAATTGTATTCTTATTCCGTCACCACACGGAATTCAATCAATGCCCACATGTCATAATTATTTTGGCTCGTTATTTTTCCAGAGGACTGCTGCTGCTCATACTGCAGTTGCTTTTTGATGGGTTAGGTACCCAGTAGGTATACTAATTAGAGATGGTGATATAGCGTATTCTTCAACCATCACCTTACGAGGATTATGAATTTAATATATATTACTGTAATTAACCTTAACAGCTATTTATTTGTTCGCACTAATATTAAGAGCTATCAGTTCAATTTCGAGACATCTTATTTTAGAAAATCTGTTTAACGAGGCAAGTTATAAATATACTAACATAGGTATATAAAGCTGCGATAAATAAGATAGGAGCAATATTTTTAAACTTAGCATAGCAGGTGAAATATATATAATCGTTGCTGTCATAGCATCTATTAAGATAACAAACTTGTCATAAATATTAGGAATATATCAATGTTGTGAGAAGACAAAAAAAAAAACAAAAAATATAAGAATTACATAAATAATCAACATTCATCTTCATTTCGGCTCATATACGTCCCACTGCTGGGCTCAAGCCTCGTCCGTAATAGGAGATTTATTGACCTACTATACCACGCTTATCAAACGGGTAGGTATAGGGTTTTGGCGTATTATTATATTTATATAATATACATTTTTTTTATTGTGCTGTTAGTCTTGGGTTTGTACAGCGTAGCGTGTTTTGCCTGACGAATTTAGGTTTTGGTCTTTTTAGCATACTTATCATAATTTGCAATTTATGGTTTGGTCATGCTCACTGGATAAGGTTCTGCTTGCGGTAGCTATTTGGGGCGGGTCACTCCCTTCCCTCCAATGTGGTCGAGGGGAGTGATGGCTGCTCTAGTAGTTAACTCGTGATCGGGTGCTGCTTGTGGGATTTGGTCCAACCATGTTTTCCGTTCCTTTTTTATTTGAACTAAATTAAAAAAAAATTGTTATATCCTATCTCGAAGGGCATCACACTGGAGCTAAGACTATATGTTGTATACGTAATTGTATTCAAAAGATGATAAAAAAAATGACAGCCCGCTGAGTTTCTTGCCGGATCTTCTCAGCTTGTGGCCGCGTTCCGATCCGGTGGTAGATATTGTATTATATTCAAACGATGTATAAATTTGACAATATGTAAGTGCCCTTAAGGGGCCTATGCAGAATAAATGATTTGATTTGATTATTTCGAGTTTTCCTTCTTTTGCATAGACGTTTGACAAGTTTGCGCGTTCACTGCAAAGAAGGACCCGTTTTTCATGGCGCCTCAGTTCCAATGAGTAACTCTCCCAATTTCTGAGAGTATTGGGATTCTCGGCATCGAAATATCGAGTAAAGTCCAGTTTGGGAGTCATTTGGAGGACAAAGCCAAATTAGAAAGCAAAAAATTAGGCGTCCTGAACAGAGCCAGGTGGTACTTCACACCGAGACAGCGTCTTGTGCTATACAAAGCACAAGTCCGTCCTCATGTGGAGTACTGCTCACATCTCTGGGCAGGTGTGCCCAAATATCACCTAGACGCACTTGACTCCCTGCAAAGACGGGCTGTTCGAATAGTCGGGGATCCCAATCTTACGGACAGATTGGAGTCGCTGGTGCAGCGGAGAGACTTTGGGTCACTCTGTGTACTCTACCGACTCTTTCACGGGGTGCTCCGAAGAACTGTTTGACTTGGTACCACCGTCACCATTCTACCAACGTACCACTCGACATCGTAGCAGGGTTTATCCATTTCACCTGGAAACGTTATGGTCTTCAACTGTACGTTTCCAGCGATCATTTCTCCCACGTACGTGCAAGCTCTGGAATGAACTACTTGCTGCTGTGTTTCCCGAGCGCTATAATATTTCCTTCTTTAAACGAGGTTTAAGAAGAGTATTTTCTTCACGGTAGGCAGCGGCCTAGCTGTGCCCTTGGTATTGCAAAGGTCCATGTGCGGCAAAATCACTTACCATCAGATGTGCTGCTTGCTCGTTTGCCAGCGTTGGCAATAGAAAAAAAAATTATATGCATAGGTATTTTATAATCGACGCAAAAATATATAATCAACAAAAAAATAAATATACAACACAAACAAATTAGCTGGTACAGCGATTATTAAATAAATAGTGAACGTAACTCAGATATATAGTTTATTTAACATTAAATGTAGTTTACTTATTTACGTTTAACTTCACATGTGTACTTCAATGTACTTACTTGAAACAAAATATCTCATTACTCAGTACCGTTTAGTAACTAAACGCTCAGAAATGTTGTTATTTGTACCTGTTCCAGTAACGAGGTGCGCTGTTTATCAACGTGCAACGTTCAACTATAATGTTACTATTGATATATGTGGTAAATAAGTCTGGGGAATGGGTATATACAGGATGTAACAGGTTATGGGACAAATGTTCGAGTATGTTGTAGTTTAACGGCCATAGATCGTAATTAGAATGTATATTACACAAAAAACAATATAACATAAAAGTTATAGTCATTTCCTTAAATGTTACGTATTACGTAGGCGTGCGCAGACAGGATCCATGTAGGCATGTAAAGCTTCGACAGTATAAATAGGTATGAACTGCGCAAATGCTTCAATGGTAACTTAATTACAAAGGCGTTACATCAACGGTCATCGGCCCATCAGCTGATTTAAAGCGAAGTTTGTTTTGCTTATGCGAACGTAATCATTGATTTATTCAATTTCTAATGAACATTTAACAAAGTAGGTACGAATATGTTGCAGATTAAGTATCACGGACTTTATACATTTCAATTAGATTTACACGAAAACGCGATGACGAAATTAAAAACTTTACATATCTCTAATTCATTATAGAATCGACATTTTTAATTAAAATTTTTTTCATGGGCTGCTACCACCATTGCCTAACTCCCGTTTGACCAGTTGCCCCATAACCCGATACAATATAACTTTATCGAGACGAATTTGTATGGCTTTGGAGCAGTGGCCTATCGTCCAATAGTGGCGCTGCTCCAAATCTCATACAAATTATGCTCGATAATATTACGAATACTTTGACGCAAATCTTCATGCATAGCTCTGAGATTAGATACGTCCCACTCCTAAGTACGAGCCTCCTAAAGAATGGAAGGAAAAATTACCTACTATATTATGCTGGTTAGGCGGGTTGGTACAAGATTTATTTCGTACTTTCCTTCTATTAAATAGATATTTTACGCATATTTTAGTCACCTTTCTTTTTTTTTATGGATGGGTTACGTTCGGTGCACTCCTCGCTCCACTCCATACAGGGCGACAGAGGGACGTAAGCACGCACACCCGTAACCCACCTATATAGCATGTCGCCTTCGTCGTTGGGCCGACCACCGGTGCAGAGTTCCTTGATTTCAGTGGTTGACCCGACAAAATACCCCGAGGGAGTACTCTCTCCCGTCAACGTCCCCTATTGGGACGCCGATCGCCGTCGCGAGGCTAACCTCTCCGCGTGTGCCCGGACAAAATCCCCGATCCGGTCACCTGGTTTTATAGTCAACTAGGCGTCATTTAATACACCTATAGGTAAGAGATCGGGAGAATTGTATTTTTACTACGTCATCATCATCTCAGCCTATATATGTCCCAACGCTCAGGCCTCCTTCATAATGGGAGGACAACTGACCTACTATTCCACGCTGGTCAGACGTGTGGGAATAGGGTTATGTTTCGAGTTTCCCTTCTCTTGCACCGATGTTATATGCTTATTATATCCATTTACTCCGTCACCACATGACAATTGTATAATCAATTTCAATCATCTAAACGTATAAACGATTGCCTGAATTAAGGTTTAATGTTTTCAAACGTTAGGCAGCATAGAGATGTTAGAATAATATTCCGGTACATTTTTAATTGAAGAGCTCCTCTAAGAGGTTACTCAGTAGGCAGTTGAAGAAAAGATCAACTAAATGACTACGCGATGTGTGACTGAACTAAGGCTGACCCAAAGAAAGAGTCAATAAAAAAAAAAGATTTATTATTTACTAACAAATTATTTACTTTCCGTGTGGTGACGGGTAAAAATACAATTCACCACTGTCTATCATACCCAAGGATGTCGTAAAAGAGGATTGAAGGATGGAATATGCATAAAACTGTGACCGAGTAAAATACAATTCATTCTTCACGCTCTTTGTTTTGCGCCGTTGTTGTAAATAATAACTCGGAGACATTGACATGTCATCTATGCAAGAGAAGGAAAATTCGTAATGAAACCCTATACCAGTCTGTCTGACCAGCGTGTAAATCAATAACCGTATATGTCAATACCCGTATATCCATATATATCCGCAATTTAGTATTATGGAGGAGGCTTGAGCGCAGCAGTGGGATGTCTATGAGTCGTGATGATTTACTAGCGAATTCCCGAGGTTTCACCCAAATTATTTTCCTGCATACTATATATAATGGAAATCGATGGAGCCGCTGCGGAGGTTCATTTTTCAAATATATTTTATATTATTAGGAAAACCAACGGCTAATAAGAACATGAACAAATAAATACTTAAAGCTAGGTCTCCACGCTTATGTAACAATACTAAAATAAGTGACCTGTTTACCATAATAGGAGAATAAGTGAATAAAATTTAATAAAAAACAATGAAAAAGTAACATTAAACATATTTTGCAAAAAACTCCAAATAAAGCATGCGTCTTATCGGTTCCACGTTGGTTACAAATACGTCAAAATTAAATGTTTCTGTTTGATTATACAAATAGTTGCTCGCTCGCCACAGAAATGCATTTTTACGATAGTTGGTGGGCGCTGGTTGAAGATGAATCGGTATACAGTGTGTCGCAGATTTTGTTGGTACATTTAATTAAATTTTAGAAAGATGATTAGGACTTTCAATCTTGGCTGAATTTATCTTCAACAAGTATACAGTATCAGCTATCTGACAATGTATGACGAATGGCAGTTAATAAAATGTCTCTAAATATTTTTCCGAAACATATTTAGCTCCGTGAGATAAATATTTATGAATTTATGTTTAGTATTTGCAATACGAGAAATATAAGTATTAAATCTTTGATTATTATATTCAAATATAGAGCGCACGAACGTTCAGTAGAGGATTTTTAAAGTTTTTATATCATTCATATCCACTGATAGTTGCATAATAAACCCCGACATTTGTGTAGCCTTTGCAATTATGGAATCTATATACTCGTATATTTCTTGTGTGAGTATTTTACTGTACTCCTAGACGGCTGGACCGATTTTGATAAAAAATTCTGTGTGTATTTCAGGTGATTTGAGAATGGTTTAGATTCACAATTGGACCCGGTAGGTGGCGCTGCTGTCGATTTCAAGGGGAATTCCTTTTATTATATTTGAACAGAACAACGTTTGTTGCGTGAGCTAGCTAGAAGCATGAAATTCCAGATATGACATAAATGTAACGTTTGTTATTGTTAAAAGTTGGAATTGAATGTCATCACTGCAACCATGATTCTGTAAGGAAACTGTATACAAACGGATTAGTAACTAATTAACCACTAAATAGGCAAGCAAAGCGGCGATAGGTAGCACTTTAAAGGGTTGTAATAGATTTGTGGTCGGTTTGAACTCGACGTTTGAGGTTTAATGCATATACAAATACAAATGAATTAATAATACTAAACATAGTCATATCATAGCTGATGTAATGCTAAGTAGCTTTACATCAGCTTGATTATATTCCAATGTTAGGCTCAAGTTTTCTCTAATATGGCAGGGAAACTAATAGGCTATGCTGGCCGATAGGTTAGGATAGTCCTATTTTGTCTTTACCTTTTCTTGCATAAATGTTACATGAATATTCCTGAGTCACTTTCTACGACACTGGTAAAAAAGGCACGTTGAATTGTACTTTTATTCTGACACCGTATAGAAAGTTTTCAGCTTATTTATATTGATATCTGATACCAGATTCAATTTTTATTTCAAAGTGACTAGTACGTCAAAATGGCAATTTCATATTTAAACCCCTATTAATTAATTCTTAAGACGAACGTCCTACAATTCCAAATTTCAGGCATAACGAGCAAATAATTAAGTAACAAAAATTAAATGTGATATATACTTATGTACACAAATTAAAATAAAATTCTACAAGATTTTTTTTTGGACAAATACATTTAACATTATAACTATTTCTTTAGTAATCAAGTAACTATGTCTTTTTTATTTGGGGTGGGTTACGGTCGGCGCACTCCTCGCACCACTCCGTCCGGGGCGACAGAGGGGCGTAAGCACGCACACCCGTAACCCACCCGTGACACGTCGCCTTCATCATTAAACCGACCACCGGAGCAGGGTGACTTGACGTCAGAAGTCGGCCCGACGAAAAAGTAACTATGTCTAAACAATTAATTTAATATTTTAGATTTATTTTAATGCAATGAATAATATATCTGTGTTTTTTTAATGGCAATACTTGATTTGGTTCACTTTTTTACTGCCCGACTATCCCTTTATTTATATTCTCAGTTAATCAAGTAGTAAATAGCAAAGCTAAGTACTGTTTTAGTATAATATTCATAATGAGCAACTGCCCAACTGTTAGTAACTGTTACTGATTAGAATCAAATCTTACTATTTTAGTGCTTACATATTAAATTTCCGTAATCTCCGTTCCTCCAAAAATCTTCTTCTTCACTGTCCTTCTCACTCCTCCAGTCTGGTACATTCTTTCTTTTATATCCAGGCCATTCTTCTTTGGAATGCGCTACCATTAGAGATCAAAATGGCCCCTAGTCGTGATAGTTTTAAGGCTATGGTCAAACGCCTATACCTAGGCCTTCTGACGGAATGAACTCGTCATTGAGGAATCACCTCTGCTGTTTATAAAATTTATATGTATGTATATGTGTATGTATATGTGTATGTATGTATTTATGTATGTATATATGTATTTATGTATGTATATATGTATGTGTGTATATATATATATATATATGTATTGTTTGCTTGTATTAGATATAAGATTATTTAGATTTGCCACATTTATATAACCAAATTTCAGAAATTATTGCTCACATTGCATTGCACCTGCCTAACTTATTTCTGCTCCACCCTAGGTCGACTGGCAGAAAATGCCTAAGGCATTAAGTCCGCCTTGTACCTTTTTTTGTGTGCAAAGTTTTAAATAAATAAATAAATTTTTAAAAAGTCTTGGTCAAGTTCAGAATTTTCTAATCTGAATGTATACTTCCAAAGGCAAAGTATAATGGTTTATGAAGGGAAATAAATATATCGAGCTTCAAAAAAGCATTTAGGTTATATGTTGGAATAGCATCGGTAGGCAACAGCCTAGCTGTGCCCCTGGTATTGCAAAGGTCCATGTGCGACTTTATTGCCACCATAGACAATAAAAAAATAGTCCAAGTTATTGATGGCTGATAATCTTAGAGACGTCATTTTTTGTAGTTGCGACTCTCAGACTTTAATGAAATTTGGCAATTTATAGCATGTGACATGTTCGCTATTGCAAATGTGCAGATTTTAGTTTTTTTTTTTTCATATGTTAAATAAAACCTAGCATGAAGCATTCATGCCAAATTTCAGAACTTAACAAAACGTTATGAAATCTAATAAATAAGAATAAAAATATTAAATAATAAAATTAATAGAGATAACTTGTAAGGTTTTATTAGATTGAAACAGTCAGTGTAACATATATTTATTTTTGACATACATTCGGCTTGCGTTGATCGAATAAATTGATTTATTCATAAAGCATATAGACTTACACTGTGTGTATTTATTTTGCATAGAAGAATCGCAAATCCAGCTAAATAAGCATATCAGAAGGATGCATAGCTACTTTCTTCTTGGATACTTATAACGCCAACATTAACGCTAATAAAATTTTATGTATAAGCAATACGACGTAAATACTTAAAAATCGTTTCAAATACCGTGTTTATAATTTAGACTCAAGAAAATACTTTCTGTGACCCACGAATTATTGTTTCAATTCATAGTCTAATTTAGATCCGTTAATTATTTATTTTAAAAGTATCGACATCACAGCACGTTATACTTTAAGCCAGAATATGGTCTTTTAAAATTATCCAATCTCTATCATCATTAATTTATCCCCAAAGAAATAGGCAGGCCATCTGCCATTAGAATAAACATATATTTTTATTATATATCAGAATATTATCACCAAAAATAGCACGGCTACAATATATACTCCTGTTTGTGGACATGGACTGCTGGTTTATTACACCTGTCAGAGGCACAGACATTAAAAAAAAAAATAACGAGACTGACCACAATAGGCGTAAATGTCCAAAAATATACAATCCCTTGACATGAGAAAGGTCCATTAAAAGAACAAAGAACAGTTTTTTGTGGGAGATAAATCAGGTTTTATTTAATATTATGCTATAATAAAATCATACTTCTCAATGTTGATTAAAAGGCTTTTCTGGTAATAAATACCTGTTTATATTTAAATTTAGTAAAATATTACTAAAATTGCATATTCCCTTTGTTGTCAAGCTTCTCAATGCTTTTTTATAAATGATACAGAGATTTGATTCTTAAGAGTCTCAAGAAGCGTTAATAATTATTGTCCTGGGATTTATAATATGCAAAAGATCTGGATGATAATAATGTAAATGAAAAAGTGACTTGGTATCATCGTTACCCTTTTGACAACGTACCACTCGACAGTTCATCCATTTCAACTGAAAATGTTATGGTCTTCAACTGCACGTTTTAAGCGATTATTTCTCCAAAATATAAAATATCCAAAATCTATACCAATAAATAAAATTGGAGTGTCTGTTTGTAATGTCAAAATAATAGGCTTTTATCATGCTCACACGGTTATTTGCACGACACCTATGCCTAAAATACAGATTAAAAATTTTTTGTCTGTCTTTCTGTCTGTTCCGGGTAATCTTCAAAACGGCTGAACCGATTTCAAAAATTCTTTCACCAATGGAAAGCTATTAGCGCGTAAAATAGGCTATATTTTATCCTGGTATTCCCACGGAAACTACGCGGGTAAAACGACTAAAACCGAAGCGAAGCGAGGGTAGATTGCTAGTATATAATAAAATCGCTTAAATAGGTACTTAAAAAAAATTACGAGTCTTATCCTTGCAGTCAGGACACTAGACGCCACAATTAGTGACGGAGAATTGAATTCTTACTACATCACCTCATGCCCACGACGTATAGTGCTTAGCCCTATATCTGAGTTTTTGGTTTAGAGATTTATTTACTCTGTGGCTATTATATCTCAGCAATGAGGTACCTCAATAAAATTATATTTCCTCTTTTTTATTTCTGACTAGCAATCCGCCCTCGCTTCGCTTCGGTTATAGGTTATAGGTTATAGGTTATAGTCGTTTTACCCGCGTAGTTCCCGTTCCCGTAGGAATACCGTGATAAAATATAGCCTAGTTTACGCCCTGATATTATAGCTTTCCATTGGTGAAAGAATTTTTGAAATCGGTCCAGCCGTTTTGAAGATTACCCGGAACAAACAGACAGACAGACAGACAGACAAAAATTTTTTAATTGCTATTTTAGGCATAGTGTCGCGCAAATAACCGTGTGAGCATGAAAAAAGCCTATTATTTTGACATTACAAACAGACACTCCAATTTTATTTATTGGTATAGATGATGGCAAACAAGCAACCAGCACACTTGATGGCATCTAAACGATTGCCGCGCCTGAACTTTTGAAATACCAACAGCACAGCTAAGCCGTTGCCTCTCATAAAGAATGTGCTTTTCTTAAACCTCGTTTAAAGAAAGACATGTGATAGTATTCGAGAAACACAGCAGCAGGTAGTTCATTACAGAACGTGCATATATTTTGGAGATATAAACACTTGAAACGTTCAGTTGAAGACCGTAATATTTTCAGTTGAAATGGATGAACCCTGCAACGGTGTCGAGTGGTAGGTTGACAAAAGGGTAACGGTGATACCAGGTCACCTTATTATTTTCAATTTTGCATCATTGTCAATCCAGATTTTATTAGGTACTAGCAACCCGCCCTCGCTTCCCTTCGGTTTCAATCGCCACCCGCGTAGTTCCCGTTCCCATAGGAACTCCGGGATAAAATATAGTCTATGTTACTCCCTGATATCATAGCTTTCCATTGGTGAAAGAATTTTTATTTTGGAATCGGTTCGGTGGTTTAAGCGTGAAAGCGTAACAAACAAACAAATAAACAAACAAACAAACTTACTTTCGCATTTATAATATTAGTAAGGATATTAGAAAGTACGTCTATTGAGAATGGTTTTAGACCATAAAATATCGCAACAAATCGAGGGTTTCGTGGCAATTAGTGACATAACATTATTTAATTAATGTAGATATTATGGTTATTAATGTTACGCCTATTGTAGGTATTCAAATAAAATAAGCACCTTTAATAGCACAGCTAGTACACTATGTCCGTCACCCGCTGAGAGGCCGACCGCGTGAGGAAAGACCGACGTCCTCCCCAAGGGAGGGACGCCGGTCGATGGGAGGGTACCCCAAATAGGGGGTATTCCATCGGGCCGACCACTGATGACAAGTAACCCTGCTCCGGTGGTCGGCCCAATGACGAAGGCGACGTGCACGTGGGGTGGGTAGCAGGTGTGCGTGCTTACGCCCCTCTGTCGCCCCAGACGGAGTGGCGCGCGGAGCGCGCCGACCGCAACCCATCCCCAAAATAAAAAAAAAGGAAAAATAAATAAAAAAAAGCTAGTACATTATACGTTAAAATACATCATCATCATCACAGTGCCTAAATGTCTTCACTGTCTGTCCGACGACTATCTGTCACCAGGCTGCAAATTTTGTATTTCTGTTGGCCCTATAAAAATAAATTAAAAAATAAAATACTAAAAAATTAAATAAAATAAATATTTAAGGGGGCTCCCATACAACAAACGCGATATTTTTTCCCTTTTTGCTCGATATCGATAATGGCTCATTGGATTATTTTAATAATAAATAATAAAAATAAAATAAATATTTAAAGGAAGCTCCCATACAAAGAAAACGTCATCTTTGCCCTATTTTTGCTCGATATCAGTAAATGTAGGCACTTGAAATATTCACAAAATTCTTAAATTACTTAAAAGAAGGTTACAATATGAAATTTATGTATGTATATAATTTATGTAGTCAATGGTACGTAATCCTTCGTGCGCGACTCTTGACTTTCTTATGACATTACCCATACTGCAATTAGTACTACTTAGTTTGTGCTGCAATGCAAGGCGAAAGAAGGTCGACGTGAGACATAATCCTGCGCACCATTTCTACCTAATGAGAGGGTTACCTAGTACCCCGTATTGAATTCAGTCGTAATGTAAAAAAATGTACACTGACGTAATGTAAAAATGTTTACCTTTGAAATTGAGATGCCTTTGTCTCTTTATCGTTGAAGCTGTATTTGATATCTCTGTTTGTGACTGGGTCATAATATTTCCTATACGTTATAAAAAATATACAAGTAATGCGTTTGACATAGCCCGTCTCACAAAAATGCCATTCAGAATGGACTTGTACCACTTGCATCCAACGGCTTCCTGCGACTGTCAAGGTATTTTCTTCCTATTATAAGGTCATTCTACGCTGCGTTCTTTGCCCAACGCTTTGTCGGTTCGATAAGCGATGTGGCCTTCTTATTACCATTTCAACATGCTAACCATTCGGGCTATATTAGTTACACCAGTTCTTCTACTGATTTTCGTATTCCGGATTTTATCACGTAGAGAAATACCGAGCATAGCCCTCTGCATGTTAGGTTGAGTGACTTTAGGCTTTTTTTTAAGGATTACATTTAGAAGCCGTCGATAATCGCTTCGAAAAATACTGATTTAGTAAATTTCAATAAAAATTTCACCTCTTAAAGAAGTTCATTCGACAATTAATTAAATTTAAACATCAAAGGGGCACCAGTAATTTTGATTATAAGGAGTAGATAAAGAAAGAATTTACTCATAAAATCCAATATGCATTTTTAACAGTCGGTATTTCATATTAGAATACTGTAGGAAGAAGATGAAAATTCTTTGAAAATCGAGTCAATAGTATTATGAGTTTTATTTCCGTGGATTGTTCTTATAAATGGTTAAATTTACAATCAATAAGATCTGATTTGAAGACCTTTTGTAACATACAATTTATCAATAAATATTTTAATATTGACAAACCGTGTTTCTACTTTCTGTTTTTATTCTATTATCATAGTGCAAACTAGAATATCCTTTCTAATATTACAAATGCGAAAGTCAGTTTGTTTGTTTGTTACATTTTCACGCTTAAATCACCAAACCGATTTCAAAACTTTTTTTGTGGAAAGACCGGGATAAAATATAGCCTATGTTACTCCCTGATATTATAGCTTTCCATTGGTGCAAGAATTTTTTTTTTTTATTAGCAAGGACAACCAAATTTTTGCAACCATTCATTATTATACAAGTTTATATAAAAACCGTTTCATGTGAGTTTCTGTGTTGACTAAAATTTTAAAGGTGAACGCACACTTATCCGAGCCGAACGAATCGAACGAAACGAATTTTAGAATTTTGTATAGAAATCGTATTCTAGATTCGGACGATTCGACGCGGGGAAGTGTGCGAGGTTTCCTGAGATTTAATATACAGAATTCTAAAATTCGTTTCGTTCGACTCGTTCAACGCGTTCGGCTCGCATAAGTGTGCGTTCACCTTATGCAAGCAATTATAATAAAAGGAAATTAAAAGTAGAAGGTAAAATGAATTGGCTCAGCTTTTGTTCGCTAAGTACAGCGCTGATTTTCAGTTATCCTGTGTATTTATTATATTGTGTGTGCGTATATGTGCGTATATCTAACTTTATAAACTAAAAAAATATATAAACCTGGCGTATAATAATTAAAAATACGGTGATGTTATTCTCCATATGGTGACAGAGTAAAAATATAATTTACTAGTTATAATTATAGTTTTCAAATATGATTTAAATTTATTTATGACGTATATTTTTATTGTCCGTGTTGCGACGGAGTAAAAATACAACTCGCCACCGCGACTAAGGGATATAATATGCTTATAATATCCATGCAAGAGAAGAAAAACTCGAAACCAAACCCTATGCCAACACGTCTGACTAGCGTGATGTTTTTTGTCAATATCTCTCCTATAACGGAGGAGGCCCAAGCCCAAAAAGGGGAAAATATGGATCGAGATAATAATGATTATGTATGTAGTATAGATTGCTACTTGGTCATCTCTTAAAGTGATGTTGTTGCATAGTTAACCTAATACAATATTCACAAAATATATTAATATTTTATATTTAAATACGAAAGCTCATGCGGTTAAGTAAAAACGATCAACGATCCATTCTCAAAACAATATAACACAAACGAGTTTCCACAAAAGGAAAATGTTTTATTGCACCTCAGAAAATATTTATCCAACAGTTCCTTTATGAGAACTAGGAAGAAACTATAATAACGACGATTTATATAAAGGTTTTCTAGTTGGTAATACACGCCATTAAACGTCTTGTCCAAAAGTATATTGTTATATTAAATCTTGAGATAAAATATAGAGATATCTTTTACCAATGCACACTGATAAATTGTTCTTCAGATTACTGCCGCATTATTTTATTTCTTTGTTTAAATTTATTAAGCACGCTGAGTTTCTTGCCGGATCTTCTCAGTACCAGTCGCGTTGCAATTCGACGGTAAGTTATTGAATTAACTTAATTGTGTTTTAAATTGATAATATGTAAGTGCCATCTATGTACCTGCGAGGCAGTTGGCTTGCAGAAGGGGGCGGCGGGGTGGGTCTGGGAGGTATTCCTCGACCACGACGCGCTACAACTAGGTCGACCGCGTGAGGGCGACACTCCGACAAATGTCTTGTTGCCGGGGCGTCGAAGGAGACGGTACCGCAATGGTAACCGGTCGGCTTTTTTTTTATTGCAAACGGTGGCAAACGAGCAAACAGTACACCTGATGGTAAGTGTTGCTACAACTCATGGACCTTTACAAGGCCGCTGCCTACCGCGAAGAAAGTGAAGGGAGTGTGAATGAGTGCATTGAGGCTCGGTGATACCAAAGGCACCACCAAAACCCTCCACATGCAAACACCCTCAGAAAGTTGGGCTGCCGGCTTTCTCGCTCACCGAACAAAGCGCAGTAACTAATTGCTACTACTCAGACGTCGATTTTCTGCGAGAGTGTGGTACTACCCCGGACGGACCAGCTCGCGGCTGTAGACAGATAACTGTCGACAGTGTGGTCCTACCAGACTGGGGCTGGTCACGGCAGTCAAGGAACCGGTACCAGTGGCCGGCCCAATGGCGATCGGGAGAGAATACGGTAGGATATGGGGCGGCACGCCTCTCATTCGTCACCCCGGATAGACTGGGCGAGATGTATCCAAACCATAGCCTACCCAAAAAGGGGGGAATTATTCTTGCAATTTATCTTTTCACCTCAACTCATATTTATGTTCTATTGGGCTTGAACAACCTCAAGCTTTAGGGGGATGAAAAATTTACCTTCTAAACCATGCTGGTCAGTTGGATTGGTATTGAGTTCTATTTCTTTTTGCTTTCTCTTGGATAAATGTTATATGCATATCATATCCTTTACTAGTCTTTTACGACGCCCGTGAGTAAGAAACGGGTTAGTTGTATTCTTATACTATGACCGCATGGTCAATTCTTGTCAATTAAGTAATAATAGAGTACTGGTAATAATATGATTCCGTGTTGATAAAGGGTTTTGGTTCATGTTTTCCTTCTCTTACATTGATGTTATCAGCATATTATATCCCTTAGTCGTCTGTGGCGCCACCCACGCGCAAGAGAGGGGGGTGGTGAATTGCATTCATACTCCGTCATCACACGGAGGAATTTATATCAAATTTCAAAGGTATCTAATATGTCATACATTGTCGAATTTGTTCTATGCATATTATGAACCATATGACCAAAAACTTTCAATTGTCACACTTGCTTGCTTTGCATGCTTTCGTTGTTTCAAGTGTCACGCTTGAAAGCTTCTTTCAGGCAAACCCAATTTTAAAGGCTTACACTGTATCAAAGGTATAGTCAGAAACTCAAACACACGACAGCTGTGGAGGATAGAGTCCGTCATACATTATAGCTGTAATCCGATTCATCCACTTTTCCATTGAAAATTTTCAGCCTTTTATTTTTATTTATATTTTTATTTAATATCAGGTTAACCGAGCTTCGCTCGGAATATTTTTGTAGAATTTATTTAGGGATATATTAATAAAAAATAAATAATGAAAAAAATATAAAAAAAACTTACAAAAAGAGAATAATAATAACACCGAGATTCGATCCGACGCTGTTTGACACACAAAAACTAAAATTAAAACCGGTCAATGTCTCACCTGAGCTACCGTAACTCTTGACGTTTTTCCCTCTTCTCTTTTCTTTAGGGTTAGAATTTGCAATCGCGCTACTAAATTTAATACAGGTATTTGAATTAGGTTTTTCAGTCCATGATATACCTAATCAGTTAATTCGAGCTAGAGTCCATGTTATTTGTAGTTTTATTAGTATTTTAATTTTGTTATGTTTGATAGTAGAAATTCTCAATTTTGTTTCAGTGTTATATATATCTTTTATGCAGTCGGATTTTTAACTATTTATTTTATGCTAGACAAAAATTGTATCTATTATAAATTTCATGTGGTAGTCGACCGACACAAATATGTCCCATTTTTACGGTATCAAAAGGTTTACAAACCATTTTATTAATCCTAAATAAACTTAAAATATAACATACCTATATATTTTTGTGAAGTTTTTTTTTTTATTTTCTTTATTTTGAAGTACATTTTGTTATATAATTAAACCTGTATTTTTCAATGACGTGTTAACATTACATACCAAAAAACCGCCATATTGTATTTTTTGTTTTTGTTTTCAGCACCTATTTAAGGAATCTAGAAGTATTCTAATTTATCTATCGAAATTCATGTGTTTACTTCAAAGATTAAAGACGTATTAAAGAAATTTACAAGCATGTATAAAATTCGTTCGAAAACCTAACTTTTCCTTGGCAGTCACGTGAAAGTAATGAAAATATTAATTTAATGACAGAGAGAGCTAGAAACCCAAGACCCTACCCCTCCTATACTAACCTAGTCCTTTCAATTTGCCATTCACGTAGGCAGCTAAAGTCAATAAGAGATAACTACCACTTACCATCACTTATACTATTTGTTCGTTTGCCACTAAAGATTATAAATATTTCCCTCTTTTTAGCTTTAATATAGTCGGTTAAAAATAACGTGGCAGTAATGTAACACATAAAAATCTCTCGTCCACGATATAGAGAGACCAATACACTTTAAGACTTTTAAACTTATTGAATAGCATTCAATGTTTTGAGATTTGCATCTGTATTGCAAGTGCATCAAATCTTATAATATTTAGATTTGAATCAAATTCTAGTGGAATTGGTAGATGTATTTAATTTTATATGAAACTAACTGATTCTCGCAACTTTATCTGAATTAAATAAAAGATAGGGTAGGGGGAGTCATAAGAACCTAAAACGGGTAGTACTCTATTTCCTTAGTCCTTTTAAAAAACAAAATAATACTATTACAAAATAATACTATTTTCTTAGTCCTTTTAAAGGACAAAATAAATCATAATAATTTCAGCTATATAATAAAAAAATTATTGGAACTAAATCTTCATCAATAGTGTCGGCAATGTGTGCCGTCATTATAAGCCGGAATCCACTATAGTTTTCATAAAAAAACACCGAGGTTTGATCCTCAGGAAGTCCCGCGAAACGCCAATGATTGCTTTGGGATCTGAAACAAATTTAATTAAAAAAGAAAAACAAGAAACTACTTTTACGGATTATATCGCGTTTGTATTTGATTTATGATTGCCCGACGTTTCGAACACTTTGCAGCATTCATGGTCACGGGCGGACCAAGGTGTCTCACGTCCAACAAGTAATCGTTATTACAGACATTTACAATTATCTACCCGATACAGAAAATAGTTATAAATTTATTAAATTGTTACCCACATTTTAGTACAAATTTATTGCCAGTGTAAGAAGAAAATGAATCTATATGAAAAAAATTTTTCATATAGATTCATTTTCTTCTTACACTGGCAATAAATTGAAATTGTCAACAATTGACCTACTGTACCACGCTGGTTAGACGTGTTGGTATGGGGGTTTGTTTCGAATTTTCCTTCTCTTGCATAGATGTTGTATGCGTATTGTAATCATTTAGTCGTCTTTTACGACACCCACGGGAAAGAGAGGCGGTGTTAAATTGTATTCTTATTCCGTCACTATATGGGGATTCGTAAGAGGTTTTTAGAACTTTTACCCCTAAAGGGGTGAGAAGGAGGGTAAAATTTGTATGGGACATCGTCACTTCTTTGTCCAATCTACTTCAAATTTTGCATAAACAGATAGATGATGTGTTATTGGAATTTGTCCTCTAACGGGGTTAAAAAGGGCAATAAGTTTGGGGGTAATTTGATTTGAAGTTGATGTCAATATTCCTTAGTGCTTTGGATTTAAATCACATTTTATTTTAACACATGTATTAAAACTCACAACTGGATTATATTCGCATACATCGGATTTAATATTACACCAAACAATATTATCCGTGCCTGGCGTGAGTTTTTATATTTCAGACTGGTTAGGATTCAGTCTCAAGAGAGAGAGTTAAGAGCGTTTTGGCGGGAACATGTTAATGTCATGTAGCGCTCTTAAATTATATCTATTCAGTACTTTTATGTTATATAGCGTTAATATCTGGTTGACCGAGTTTTGCTTGATATAATTTTTTTGTAAGTAAATGGTATTTTTCACGAACATATTTAGGATAATAAAAAACAAACAAAAAAACTTTTTTAAAAAAGCTTTTATTTAAACGCTCCAAATAGAAGAAAATAAGTTTTCCTTAAAAATTTTAGCTATCACTTTATAACCTCATTATATACAATTTATATGATAATAAAAGCTTGTCGCGAGGTTTAATTACCTATCAGTATTTAATTAAATTGAAAATGAAAATATAATAAACTTAGGAGATCAATTTACATAATTAAACTGATACTAGTTTATTTACAAATCGTATAAACCCTCCCCTCGACCGACATTCTCCCCTCAGGGAGGACGCCAGTCTTTCCTCGAGCGGTCGGCCTATCGGTAGGTGAAGAACTAACTCCCTGGTCCAGTCACCCGCGGCCTCGGCTAGGGCGGCATCAAGCGCAGGTATTCCCACCTTCGACGCCCTAGTCGCCGGCGGCGGTTCTTGTCGTCGAGGAGACGCTCCTCGCGCACGCGCTCCGCCACGCGCCGCCTCCTTTCGCGAGATTACTGCCTCGCAGACCTCTGCGCTCTCTCGACCGCGTCCCAATTCCTGACGCTGTCAAGGATCGCACTAGCGATGGTCGGCAGTGTTTTTCATGCTCTAACAGCTGAACCAATTTTAATAACATTTTGCAGGGAGGTGTTTGATACCCTAGATTAATACATACGATACATTTTATCCCGGCACAACGTTCCTTTGGGATAATATTACACCCTTCTTTTTTTATTTTTTTTTTTTGGGTGGGTTGCGGTCGGCGCGCTCCTCGCACCACTCCGTCCGGGGCGAAAGAGGGGCGTAAGCACGCAACTCCCGCAACCCACCCACCTGCACGTCGCCTTCGTCGTTGGGCCGACCACCGGAGCAGGGAATATTACACCCTTAGTAAATTTACTTTGAACGCGGGCGAAGCCGCGAGCAGATGCTAATAATATATACAATACATAAATGTAGATAGTATAAAATTATGTATCATCATGTAAATTAATAAAAAGCCTTTTGCGAAAATTGTAAGGCCATCTGAATTACATAGAAAATAAATAACGATAAAACTTTACATATAAAATTAAATAGTTTACCTTTAATTCAACACAGGCACAAAATTCACTCCAACCACAAATCGCACAGTAGTGCCGTGAAGAGCTACAGCCCGAACACTTAATTGGTGGTAAATCGATTTTGTAATTCGACAAGTCTATGTACCCAGTTCATGATGGAAACGATTTGCAGATTGGATTTAAGTAAGTTTGGAATTCTAATAGCGTGAAATAACAACGATGAGATTCACGCATGATTCCCAAGAAATTAGGCAGAGACTACAGATCGTGATAAGCCATGATGCTGAAATCTCATGTGAAATTTAAATAATAAATTATTATTATTATTATTTTAGGATTAACATTATCGCCAAATTCTCCGTATGATGACGAAGTAAGAATACAATTCACCATTTCCTATCTTACCCGTCGATGTCGTAAAAGACGACTAAGGGATATAATACACGTGTAACATCTATGCAAGAGATGGAAAAGTCGAAATAAAATTCTATACAAACCTATGTGATCAGTATGTCATAGTAAGGTCAATATGCCTTCTATTGCGAAGGAGATTCGAGCTTAATAATGGGACTATATGAGCTGATAGATGATGATGATTATCTCCAAAGACAAAGACTTGGTAATGGTGATCCACGCAAATGATAATAGAGAAGTACATTACGATGTGTTATTAGGTAGAACACTATCCCTTCCACTGACCTCTAGATATAGGATAGAATAACATCAAACAAGAAATAAAAAAATATTGATTAAAAATAATTAAAAAAAAAAGCTTTTATTTAAAAGCTGCTTGTCAAGACTATTCAAACGAGTCCAAACTCGACGGTTTTATCTCGTTTAATTTAAGAGTTCCTACGGCCACCTGCCGACGCCATCTTGAGACCAGTTTCATGGTACCATATTATCGTACTGTTACCGAAGTTACGTAAGTAAACAGAATTTCAACTTAATCTAATGACAGGAAGTGGTTCTAATTTAACTTGCAAGACTTGTCCGATACTAACACACTAATAGGGCAAGTTAAAAGCTTTTAATAAAAAAAGGTTTTATACAGACGCTGATTGTGAGCAAATTGAACTGGATTTTTTGCAAGATGGTAATTTTAAAATAGAAGATAATTGGGCGGTCCATTACTTATTCATATTTAATAAATATACCGCACCCTACAAGAAATTAAATATGGGATAAGAAGAAAAAAATATAATTGAAATAGAATATATCATTCATTTTTATTATAACTGTGTGATAGAGTGTACAAATACTATCAACCCATACAGTACTTGTGGGTGTTATAAAAGGCAACTAAGAGCTCTAAATCGATCTGGGCTAACTCCATATATAATGACGTCTGATCAACAATTAGGAGGGTTAATATCACGCAGGCGACCTTTGTGGGATGATCTTTGTCATCTATAGATATCGATAAGATTATAAATAGATCTAAACATGCATTACGATAGCACATTTGAAAGCCAATATACATTTTTAATTAGTTTACAGTAACTTTTAAAGAGCACAGAAAGCAGTTTATCAATACAGATTTCTACATAGCACAGAATTTTACAATTTTTACAAGTATTTGCTTTGCTCAAAAATCTAAAGCAAAGTTAACAGTTTAAATTCCTGAAAACATCGCATGCGTGCTTGCTATTTCCATATTATTACAAAACTTGAACTATCTTACCATATTCTTAGAATAATCCAATAATATTGTCATATTCTTTTACCGTAAGCTCAAGTCTCCAATATCTGTAAGTTATGTCAAAATAAAATGCCAGAATGTACTAGACAGTTGTTTATTTTTCTGTTGCACAACCAAGAATTTTTAAGATAGTAAACATGTCTTAATCTTAAGAATTTTTGCTTTCAATTTCACGTAAATGTAAGGCTTTTTTTTTTGGCGTGGGCTGCGGTCGGCTCGCTCCTCGCACCCCTCCGTCCGGGGCGACAGAGGGGCGTAAGCACGCAACACCCGCAACCCACCCGAAAACCACGTCGCCTTCGTCGTTGGGCCGACCACCGGAGCAGGGTTACTTGACATCAGTGGTCGGCCCGACGGAATACCCTCTACTTGGGGTACCCCTCCCATTGAGCGACGTCCCCCACTCGGGGAGGACGTCGGTCTTTCCTCACGTGGTCGGCCTCACGGCGGGTGACGGACTAATTCCCCGGTCACGTCACCTGCGGCCTCGGCTAGATCGTAAGTGTAAGGCTAGAAGTTATATGAAATAAAATGTTTGGAAGCTATTCTTCTTTGCACCTCAGCTCACACATTTTACGCGTGTGATAGGTTCCTTAACCTACAAAATGTATCTTTACATTCCCTAAATACCTGGGAGAATAGGTTCAAGGATCGTCAAAAGAATTGATAATATTACACTCCTGCGGTACATAATATCAACTGCGATAACTAAATCGCCTGTGATGCGTAGCAATTATTCCATGGATTTCGAGAATTCGGTACCAGTGTTGAGCCCAAGGGTGATGAGGAGGGAATACAATGAGATACGGAGGCGCGTACCACCTTTTCATTGCCCCGGACAGAGCGGACGGCGGGCCTAAATACCATAGGCTGGCAAAAAATTGTGACAATTATCACTTTATTCTCCATAGCGAGATCTATATCTATCAGCAGATATAGATAAGCTGATATATGCACGTCTTTTTACTGCAATAATGGGATGGATATTGATCGTCGACTATGGGAAGGATATTGATCTTACGTTAGATTAACGCGTTGGTATTATTAAATTATGGGCTTTTATTAAATTTTGAATCCGCGATAGTTGGCACGGTTGCTCGGTATCTTTACTATTACGCCATATCTAATTTGTTTTGTAAATCATTGCCTATAGCTCTGATAACATGTATGCATGATAATTATTTGGACATGTAAAAATGAATATAATCTTAATAGCAGAAAAATTGTGGAAAAGTGTCCTACACTGCATCGTCCCGATACGTGGTCGTTACGCGAGATCCTTTCTCTCCTAGCAGTTCTTGATTCATTAAGTAATGTGGCTTGCCTATAGCCAATTTAGCGTGCTAATTCTTCGCGCTATATCGGCTATACCCGTTCTTCAGCAGATTGCCGTATTTCGGATTTTATCTTGCACAGAAATCCCGATCACAGCACGTTCCATAATATGCTGAGCAACATAAAACTCGGTTATGAGACCTACGTTTAGGGACCACGTTTTTGTTAACGCACACTGGTTCTAGATATGAGCGTTCAGATACTGACGGACGTTTGATAAGAAGATCCTCTTAAGTTTCTCGTACGCTGCCCACCTGATTTGAATTCATCTGCTAACGTCTTTCTCGAAATTGTATGTGCATAACTGGAGTGTTTGTCCAAGGTAAACATAATGATCGACAACATCGAGACACACATTGAAAACTACGATCGGTATTGGAATGACATGGACAGTTGACATGACGCTCATCGTTGTAATATTCATTTTTTAACCCACTAATAGGGGTACCCTGCTAAGATCATTGAACATGTTGCTAAGGTCCTATATGGATTCTGTCATAACAATAGTATCGTCTGTGAAATCGGAGGTATTTATTTGCAGTTGATATTAATGTCCAGTCCCGTCCAGAATAAGAGCTTGAAGACATTATTTGATGCAGCGGTGAACAGTTTCGAAGAGATGACGTCTCCCTGTCTCATCACTAACTGCAATTGGATAGGTTTCGTATGCTTATTACGGATAAGGACTGGCATTGTAGCGTTCCTATACAGCACGTTGCATATATGTGTGCCGAAGTGCTGTATTACGGTGGTCGATTTGGTGGTGTTAAAGAAAATGCAGGCCTATTATATTCCTCGGTCTTTTTGATAATCTTCCGATGCCTAAAAGTGTAGATATGGTCCATACTACTATTGTCTTTTCGGAAGCTAGTTTGTTTGGGTGGCTAGAAGTCATCAAGCTTACGCGTGCGTCAGTTTGTAACAACCCTCTTCAACAATTTGTAGAAGCAGTTCAAGAGTGAGATGAGTTTAAGTATCACCACACTCCTAGTTCGCAAGCTTGGAAGGTCACCTCAGACAAAAATGGAGCTAAATAGTTTCTAAAGGGTTTTCAAAGGCGGCTTGCCGCCTATCTTCAGGAGCTCTGCCATAATGCCATCTTGCAGCTCCCGGTACTTTACCGTTATACTAGCAGCTTATATTAAACTAGCAACTCGCCCTCGTTTCGCTTCGGTTTCAATCGCCTTACCCGCGTGGTTCTCGTTCCCGTAAGAATACCGGGATAAAATACAGCCTATGTTACTTCTTGATATTATAGCTTTCCATTAGTGAAAGAATTTTTGAAATCGGTCCAGTAGTTACATACAACAAAAAACAAAACATACTTACATACAAATCTTTCCTATTTATTAGGAATCGCATGAAAACACAATGTACCTCACAAGTAATACATATTATATTAAATTGTACTAAACATAGTGCGATTGCCAAGTCAATCTATTTATTTAAAACATAAAAGATCTTTAATATTGATATAGTCACTATAATAAGTTGTTAGGTTAGCTATTTACGTAATAACTTAAAAAGAAAGGTCCCTTTAGCAGGTACTGAATGAGTTAACCGACTTGAAATAACATAGATCTCACAATTGTAAATAAAACTACTTTTACGGATTATATCGCGTTTGTATTTGATTTATGATTGCCCGACATTTCGAACACTTTGCAGCATTCATGGTCACGGGCGGACTAAGGTGTCTCACGTCCAACAAGTAATCGTTATTACAGACATTTACAATTATCTACCCGATACAGAAAATAGTTATAAATTTATTAAATTGTTACCCACATTTTAGTACAAATTTATTGCCAGTGTAAGAAGAAAATGAATCTATATGAAAAAATTATATTGTTTATGGTTAGTAATTATTAATTATTAAATTTGTAGCAATTATTATTACAATTTGTTGATTTATTTATCTCGGAAACTGGACGAAAATTATAATGTTTCATAATTTTTCCTTCATTTATACACTAAACACTAATTGTATTCTAAGTTTGAAGCTTCTATGTCTGCTAGAAATGCCCCTTTAATATTGATGATCATCAGTCAGTCAGTGAGTGACAAAATTACGAAATTTTGACTAGTTATAATTCTTAAACTCAGTTCAAATTGAATGAAATTTGAAATACACAATGTGTATACAATGCTTGATAAGTCATTAAAAATCATGTTTCTATTTTTATTAACAACGAAGTTATAGGGGGTCGAAAATGGCCTGAATGGCTTCGAGAAAAGTATGTTAGGGCAGTGTTGCGTTTTGCCCGACTTTTTTTTGCTCGCCTTGGCGGGGGCACTGCCGTGCCCCATTAAATTTTATACACATTATTTTGACATGTCTAATGGACTATATAATTTGCACACCGATGATGGTTAGATATGGCATTGAACTTATTGTATTACTGACTTTATTATCTTTATTGTTAACTCATATTCTGCAAATAAATGCTAACGTCTTTCTCGAAATTGTATGTGCATAACTGGAGTGTTTGTCCAAGGTAAACATAATGATCGACAACATCGAGACACACATTGAAAACTACGATCGGTATTGGAATGACATGGACAGTTGACATGACGCTCATCGTTGTAATATTCATTTTTTAACCCACTAATAGGGGTACCCTGCTAAGATCATTGAACATGTTGCTAAGGTCCTATATGGATTCTGTCATAACAATAGTATCGTCTGTGAAATCGGAGGTATTTATTTGCAGTTGATATTAATGTCCAGTCCCGTCCAGAATAAGAGCTTGAAGACATTATTTGATGCAGCGGTGAACAGTTTCGAACTTATTGTATTACTGACTTTATTATCTTTATTGTTAACTCATATTCTGCAAATAAATTATCAATCAATCAAAATTGTATCAGACCTGGCTGTATGGGCTTTGATCCCTTTGCCTGTCCTAATGGACAAACAGAAACAAAAAAACAAAATCTATTTGACATTTTATTTCACGTCACATGGGAACGCGATCGAACGGGATAAAAGTAACTCATTGCCATTAAGAAGAAGAAGAAGAAGAACGGGATAAAAATATCCTATGTCCGTCTCTAAGCTACTTCCCCACCAATTTTCAGCCAAATCCATACAGCCGTTCTTGAGTTATAAATAGTGTAACTAATACAACGACTTTCTTTTATATATACTCGTATAGATTTTACCTACATCTGCATTTCATTTCATCATAACCACACTATGAAATAGAAAATAAGAATTTAAAATGTATCACTTTTAGGAGACGTATTACTTCCTAGTTCATATAACAAATTTGTTCTTCAATTTCGTCCATTACACACCTGCCTTGGACGAAGAACTCTCTTTACTTTTAAAGAAACATTTTAAAGTTTATCCTTCCTACGGTTTAGTTCTATAAGTTTTGCTGAGAAAGAAGAGTAGTGAAGGTTTGGTTTTATCTGCAAATAGTTGCAAAACGAGTTTCTTACATATGTGCATGTATGTACATGTTACTTTAACTGTATATGATGTAAATCACTCTTAAGCAGAAGAGACGGCATGTACCCCGTTTTTTTTTTTGGGTGGGCTATGATCAGCGTACGTGCCACCCGCTCGGTACGCGGTGACGAAAGGTCGAAGCGTGGCCCCATAAACCACCGTACACATTAATATAATAATACATAATACATTAAACTTTGACGTTGCCAAAGTCATTTGTGTTAAGACCGTTAGTCGAGAGTCTTCTGTCCACAGCCACGGGTCGGTTGGTCTGAGGTAGTACCACACTATAGTAGAAAATCAATATCTGAATAGTGACAATATGTTACTGTACTCCGATCGATGAGCGAGAGAGCGAGAAACCCAACTTTATAACAGTGTTTGTATTTAGTGGGTTTTAGTGATGCTTTTAGTGTCACCGAGCTTCATTGCACGTGAATACATGCCACTGTCATAACAGGTAGCGGACCAGCAAAGGTTTTGAGCGGCAATACCACTTACCATCAGATGTGCTGTTTGCTCGTTTGCCACCGGCAGCGGCAGCAATAAAAAAATCTCTTAAGATTGACGATTTTCTATTAAAAGATCTTGCAAATAACATATATTGTATCTTTCATACGCTTTGTTAAAGAAAACCACGTCATTCATTCAAATAGAAGTTCTAAAGATTTTAAAGTTACTTAATCTAGAAAGATCGATCTAAGGATTGCCTGATTTTAAGACTTGCTAAAGGAAACAAGCTTGATCTAAGTCTAGGTTGTATTGTCGACAACCTGAATAGGTTGAAGCTCTGTGTCTGAAAAAGCAATTTAAACTGTGCTGGAATACATTCACGTTTAAGTAACAAGCGACGAGAGATATAATTTATGGACGATTTACTTGTTAAATTATCATGCGTTTATCGTGCGGTGATGGAGCAAAAATACAATTCACCAGCCCCTATCTTGCCCGTATATGTCGTAAAAAATTACTACGGCATTATATGTATACTAGCTGACCCAACAGACGTTGTTCTGATCAAATAAAATAAAAGGAATTCTCCTTGGAATCAACAACAGCGCCACCTACCGGGTTCAATTGTGAATCTAAATCATTCTCAAATCCCATTGAACACAAACAAAAAATTTCATCAACATCAGTCCAACCGACACACGTACACAAGAAATATATTTATAAAGACGAAAAGAAAGAAAAAGATTTAATATATTCCCGTTAAATCTAATAAAAAAAAATCGCAAACATATCCAAAGAAAAGAACTTCTTATGTAAAATAATTTAATTTTAACGAGGAAAAAAAAACGGTTGGACCGATGTTGATGAAAATTTTTGTGTGCGTTCAATGGCATTCGAGAATAGTTTGGATTCATATTTGGACCCGGTAGGTGGCGCTGTGATCAATTTCAAGGAGAATTCCTTTTACTATTTTTTTAGATTTAAACATAACAACGTCTGTTGGATGAGCTAGTTTAATATATAACTATATGATAATAGATTGAGTGACGGATATCATTCGAGCAGAATTTTTAGGTATATTTTTTAATATCGCTATTGCTTAAGCTTTAGGCGAATGCAGTTAAAGAATACATTGTGACACAAAGAAGGTGAACTAAGAAGTTTTCCGTATAAATCGAATGAAATCAGGAGTATAAATAACTTTACCCAGCACTTTGATTGAGTTTCTAATAATTTGATGGAAATTAACTTTTCAAAATCGACACTAATGTTTGTTTTCAAGTACTAAGTTTTCTTTTTGTAATTTACAGACTTCATTTCACAAGGTAATACATATTATATGTAATTTAATACAGTAGCCCTTTGGTTCATGACCACTGAAGTCAAGGAACTCTGCATTGGTGGTCGGCCCAACGACGAAGGCGACGTGCTATACGGGTGGGTTACGGGTGTGCGTGCTTACGCCCCTCTGTTGCCCCGGACGGAGTGGAACGAGAAGTGCGACGACAATAATCCATCCCTAAAAACAATAGCCCTTTGATTCATACAGATTAGGCAGTTCTATCATCATCCCAGCTCCTAAACGTCTTACTACTGGGCTAGATCTTCCTCTACATAAAACTAACACGTAATATAATTTAAATTTAATGTATAATGAAACATAGTCAGAAAGAATTCAGCTCATAATAAAACGACTACTATCTCGTTATTTGAATACTAAAAATTTTTAAAGTCATTTAACATTGTCGTTTTATAACCTTTAAATGGTTTTTATTGCGTTTTTACAAAATACATAAATTTTATGTATCATCATTTTGGCTCATATACGTCCCACTACTGGACTCCAGCCTCTTCCATAATAAGGATATTGACCCATTACACCACGCTGTTCAGACGGGCGATATAGGGTTTTATTTCGAATTTTACTTCTTTTGCATAGACGTTATATGCATATTATATCCCTTAAGTATCTTTTACAACATCCAGAGGTTAGAAAGAGGGTGGTGAATTGTATTCTTGCTGCATCACCACACGGATGTGGCGGATTTTACGTATATTTTTTTTATTATACCTCGTACTGGAAAAAGAATGTAATTAATCACGACTTTTTGACCTTTGGATGTCGTAAAATATAAAAACCGGAGATATGAAAGCAAATATTAGCATTAAGATGAGGAAAAATTGAAAAGAAACCCTATATCTCGGCGCAGGCTCGAGCCGAACAATGGAACTTGAGGTGAAACGAAGAAGGTTAACGTTAGTTTATCTGGTCGGAGTCCCTCACCGCCCGCAACAAGGCCCTCCTGCGTCGACCGCAGAGAGTCATGGCGGTGAGAACTATCAGGGGTTATCGTACAGTGTCTTGGACTGCGGCGACGCTACTGGCAGGCGATCCGCCTTGGCCACTGGTGGCTGAGGCATTGGCGGAGGTCTACCAGCTCCGTGCAACAGCTCGGGCTAACGGCGAGCAAGTCTTTGCAAGGAGACTGGGCAGAGCACAAGAAGCGGCCCGAAGGGAGGTTATCCGGCGGTGGAGGGAAGACCTGGAGTCCCCCGTAGCAGGGCGGGGGACTGTGGAAGCGGTTGCGCCGCATCTCCACCGCTGACTCACAAGGAAGCACGGCAACCTAACATTTAGGATGGTGCAGGTGCTTACCGGACACAGGGTCTTCGGTAAGTACCTGCATATGATTAGAAGAGAAGAGACCCCCGGATGTCATGAGTGTGGCGCGCCAGCTGATGATGCGAATCACACATTGGAGATATGCCCAGCCTGGGGGTCTCAGCGCCACGACCTGTCGGCGGTACTTAGAGCGGACCTGTCGCTGCCGACCGTTATCGCAAAGATGCTTGGCAGCGACAGGTGCTGGTCGTCGATGGCCTCATTTTGTGAGGCCGTCATATCAAGGAAGGAAGCGGCGGAGCAGGAACGCGAGGCGCTTGTGTCTGCTGACTCGCTTCGTCGCCGGCGACCCGGGAGGATGAGGTGACAATATGCCCACCTACTCCCACCGCCCTGAACAGTAATGAGATGACGTGGCCAGACGGCCATGCGTTGGGGTATCGGGGATTGAATGTCATCAGACGACCTCTCCGGCACCCCGTAAAAGCGCGGAAGAGGCCGCTGTGGTTTTAGTGGGTATTCCGGCCGCGGATGTGGTCGGTGAGTCCCACGCGGCCCCCCCGTCCGTCACTGGTGGGGGACAGTGCGTAAATGCATTTCCACAGCGTGAACAAAAAAAAGGTTAACGTTAGTTATATGTGTAAAGGTCCCCCACAGTACAAGGATTATTTTCTTACAATAAGACACTGCTATAATAATCATCACAGCTCATATACGTCCCACTGCTGGACTTGAGTAGGAGGAAAATTGAGCTTCTATATCATACTGGTCAGGCGTATTAGTAGGTTTTATTTCAAGTTAACCTTCTCTTGCCTATGCAATACATATGCAATATTATCTACATATTGTAATTTTTTATCCTATTTTTTGCCTTTTAGAATACTTACGGGCAAAAAGTGGGTGGTGAATTGTATTCTTATTCCATCACGACAAGGACAAAGGCTATATATTAAAAAAAAGTTGTGCTTTACGTTTGCCATTATGTATTGCCGTATACATCCTTAATCCATACTAATATTATAAATACGAAAGTAAGGATGTTTGTTTGTTTATTTGTTTATTTGTAACGCTTTCACGCTTAAACCACCAAACCGATTTCAAAAATTCTTTCACCAATGGAAAGCTATAATATCAGGGAGTAACATAGGCTATATTTTATCCCGGTATTCCCACAGGAACGGGCACTACGCCTCGGGTAAAGCGACTGAAACCGAAGCGAAGCGAGGGCGGGTTGCTAGTAATATTATAAATGCGAAAGTAAGTTTATTTATTTGTTTGTTTGTTACGCTTTCACGCTAAAACCACGGAACCGATTTCAAAAATTCTTTCAACAATGGAAAGCTATAATATCAGGGAGTAACATAGGCTATATTTTATCACAGTAGTCCCACGGAAACAGGAACTACGCGTAAGGCGACTGAAACCGAAGCGAAGCAAGGGCGGGTTGCTAGTATATTTATATATACGTGAAGCAAAAACTTTGTACCCCTTTTAACGAAAATTACGTGGATGGACAAGTATGAAATTTGGCACAGTTGAAGAATATATTGATGAGAAGTGCCGAAAACTAAAATTTGATATAATAATGGATTGAAAATACATTAAATTCATTAAAAAAAGGCATTACACACACTACCATGCTATCGCTACACACATACACACACACACACATACACACACACATACACACACACACATACACACATGCTTATACACTTTTCTTCTTGGTAATAAACTACAATAACATGAGCTATTGGTGCCAGTGTCAAGTTAAAAAGCAAATTAAGACGTCTTTATATATACAGATCAAAAGGGAGCTAGGCAATGGTGGTAGGAACCCATGAAAAAAATTTGAACGAAAAATATCGATTCGTTAAGGAATTAGAGACATGTAAAGTTTTCAATATTGTCATCGCTTTTTCGTGTAAATCCGATTGAGATATATAAAGTCAATGATACTTAATACGGAACATATTCTTACTTTGTTAAATGTTCATTAGAAATTGAATAAATCAATGATTACGTTCGCATAAGCAAGACAAACTTCGCTTTAAAACAACTGATCGGCCGATGACCGTTGACGGCTCGCCGTTGTTACCTACGCTCATTGAAGCGTTTGCGCAATTCTAGTTATGAATGAATGAAATTATACTGTCGAAGCTTTACATACATACATGTATTCTATCTGTATATGCCTACATAATACGTAACATTTAAGGCATAGACTCTTAGACACATTTTTTTGTAATCACTATACCTTTTATGTTATATTGTTTTTTGTGTAATGTACATTCTAATTACGATCTATGACCATTAAACTACAACATACTCGAACAGTTGTCCCATAACCTGATACATTCTGTATATAATAGTCATATTAGTCTAAGTCGTTGCCACTGATCGGGAGCTGATAGCCAATCATGTTTTCTCTGGAAATTTGCAGAACATGAAAATGCACGCAATTTACAATTAAATCAGTTCAGAATTTTCTCTGCATTATATTACATAAAATACCAGCAGACTTATTCAATGTAACACTGTAAACACCAACGTAGTAAATAAAATTTAAAAGTCACATGACATTTTGACATTCCGTAAAATCAATCGTAGTGAAATGTAGCTTGCACAATATACAATTATACATAAATATAATTAAAAGAAGATTGTGTAGCAGAAAAAATAATTTAAATGAATTATGGCCGAATTTCGATCTCTCGACGACTAAGTATGTATAAACACATAATATTCATCTACTTACACGTGCAGAAGATTAGAGCTCAGATCTCTACCCTTTTTAAGTGGTCGTCGTGTTCTGACCATGTTTTATTTCAGACTACTCACAACTTCTTATAAGTTTGCGAAACACTTTTACCGAATGCTGTGGAGCGGATTTACCGAAATTTCTTTGCGACGTATTAGAATGACTCGTAATATATTAAATACATATTTTTATTTTTATATAAATAAATCTTCTGTTTGTGTGTTGATAAATGAACTTCTAAACAGGTGGACCGATTTTGATGTTTTTTTTTTTGGGTATTCGAGTGGATTCGGGAATAGGTTAGATTAATATTTGGACCCGGAAGATGGCACTGCGATTGATTGCAAAAAAAAATCCTTTTTTTTTATTTGAACAGAACAGCATTTGTCGGGTCAGCTAGTTAAATATATATATTATTTAAGATATAATTAAAGAGTAATTAAATGCTAAGAAACAGAAAGCGTTACGGCGGAAGTGAAGTTCATTAAAGAACATCATCATCATCATCACTCCTACTGCTGGGTTGGAACCTCCTCCACAATGAGAGGGAAATTGATATAACATAACACGCGGGTCAGATGGCTTGGTACAAAGTTTTATATCGAGTTTTCTTTCTCTTGCATAGATGTTGTATGCATATTATCCTTTAGTCGTCTTTTACGATACCCACGGGCAAGAACGGAGTGGTGTATTTGTATTCTTACTCCGTCACCATACGGACGACATATTTCTACCAGTTACTGTGTACTCTATCAGCTCTTTCATGGCGAGTGCTCTGAGGAACTGTTTAACATGGTAACACCGTCACCGTTTTACCAACGTACCACTCGATATCGCAGCAGGGTTCATCCATTTCACCTGGAAACGTTATGGTCTTCAACTGTACGCTTCCAGCAATCATTTCTCCCACGTACGTGCAGTAATGAACTATCTGCTGCTGTTACCTGAGCGCTATGACATGTCCTTCTTTAAATCACAGCTGATTATATAAAGTGGAGCCCATGACATGTGTTAATTTGTCAGACTTGGCAAGTCTGCGAGGTACTTCAGCGAGTTTCCTGCTACCACGTGTATTGTAGCCATTCGAGTTGTCCCCGCGAGTCTTAAACGATTTGATGACAATGGTTAGGTAGATGAATGGCGAAATAGGTAGATGGCGAAATAGATAGATGGATGGATAAGTGGTTGGATGAATCTATGTATAGGTAAATGGGTGAGTGTATGGATGCATAGATAGATTAAAAAACGAATGGATAAAGAAACGGATGAATGGATGTATGGATGAAAGAATGGAATACGTTTTTAATCTTTTATTTATCTTTATGATTTTTGATTCTAATAAGCTACCAGCCTACCACCAAATCGGTATGCGGCCACAACGAGAAATATCTGGACAGAAAACTCAGAGACCATAATGCTATTGATTGATTTGTAAAAAAGAGCATATTTTAACATACTAAAATTAAAGAAAGTAATGCTCGATAAAACTTTGTTAGATTTAAATTAATCATCATAATTTCAGCTCATATATGTACGTCCCACTGTTGGGCGCGAGCCTCCTCCTCAATAAGAGGGGGACCTTACTATACCATGCTGGTCAAACAGGTTGGTATAGGGTTGAATGAGATGATGATGATGAATAACATAATTGCAAATAACACTTCAATTCAATTCAATTTTTCCTAATGGCAAGCGTGCCGGTGTCGACAATTCTGCCAATGACAAATGATGATTGGAGAAACGTGTGAATTACGAAAAAAAAAAAGAACATTTTGAACTTTTAATGTCGGTAAGGGTTGATGTGGGCCTCGTTTATTCTGATTCCCCTCTGAAACAAAAGGACAAAACAGATGGAATATATACATATACTTAAAATAGATTGGTTAGTGAATATAATATGGGTACTATTATTTAGCATTGTTGTGGTTAGATCAAATAACACTTATAAACTATTATCCTGCACGGGAAATCGCACTCGCGACATTTAGCACAGTAGGTTGCTATATTAACCACATCGCCATCTGTGTAATCAAGCTAGAACTATAATGTGATCGAACCCAAGTGTATAGTACTAGTATATAGATAATAAAAATATAGCCATACGCGACGGTGTAAAATAAACCCACCCACAAAAGATAAAACCGTGTAGGGTTCCAACTTTTCTTTATAAGCAGATTAAACAATTTTTATTGGTGAATTTTAAGCAGTATAATATAACTTCTTCGTTCGTTTAATTCATAATCTATCTATACATTAATACGTGAAGCGAAAAATTTGTATCCCTTTTTAGGAAAATTACGTGGATGGACAAGTATGAAATTTGGCACAGTTGAAGTATATAATGAGGAGAAGTGCATAAAATTTCATATAATAAAAATAATGCATTAGAAATACATTAAATTAATTATAAAATGCATTACGCACACTACCATGCAATCGCTACACACACACATGCGCGCGCTTATACACTTTTGTTTACGGTTTAAATCTCTGGTCGAACTGAATGTCAAACAATTATAATAAGGTATGATGATAATGTCTAACAGAGATTTGTACTTATACATTAGTTATTAGTGAAATACAGCTTGCTCAATATAAAATTATACATAAATATATTTAAAAGAAAATTGCGTAGCAGAAAATTAACTTAAATGAATTATGGCCGAATTTCGATCACTCGGCGACCACTAGTATATATAAAAGAAGAACCCGACTGATGGACGAATCAACACATAGCTGAAACTACAAGGGCTAAGACCTTGGAAGTTGGTATGCTGATTTATTTTGTACAGTTGAGGAGCAATGAGAAAGAATTTTTGAAAATTAAATCCCTAAGTTAGTAAAAAGGAATGCGAAAGTTTGTATGAAAGCAGTAGTAAAGCATTCGTTTTAATTAAGGTAACTGTAAACGGCAGCGCAAGCCACCACTTCGATGGCCAAGTCTATCATATCTTCGAATAACTTTCATTACCATGGTAATGAAGGTTATTTTTTTTTTTATTGCCAACGGTGGCAAACGAGCAAGCAGCACACCTGATGATAAGTGAAACTGCTGCACATGGACCTTTGCAATTCCAGGGGCACAGCCAGGCCGCTGCCTACCGTGAAGGAAATACTCTTCTCAAACCTCGTTTAAAGAAGGACATGTCATAGCGCTCGGGAAACACAGCAGCAGGTAGTTCATTCCAGAGCTTGCACTTACATGGGAGAAATGATCGCTGGAAACGTACAGTTGAAGACCATAACGTTTCCAGGTGAAATGGATTAACCCTGCTACGATGTCGAGTGGTACGTTGGTAGAATGGTGACGGTGGTACCATGTCAAACAGTTCCTCGGAGCACTCCCCGTGAAAGAGTCTGTAGATTACACAGAGTGACCCAAAGTCTCTCCGCTGCTCCAGCGACTCCAATCTGTCCGTAAGATTGGGATCCCCGAAGATTTGAACAGCCCGTCTTTGCAGGGAGTCAAGTAGGTCTAGCTGATATTTGGGCGCACCTGCCCAGAGATGTGAGCAGTACTCCACATGAGGACGAACTTGTGCTTTATATAGCACAATACGCTGTCTCGGTATGAAGTATCGCCTGGCTCTGTTCAGGACGCCCAACTTTTTGCTTGCCAGTTTGGCTTTGTCCTCCAAATGACTCCCAAACTGGACTTTGCTCGATGTTTTGACGCCGAGAATCCCAATACTCTCAGAAATTAGGAGAGTTACTCCTTGGAACTGTGGCGCCATGACAAACAGGTCCTTCTTTGCAGTGAACGCGCAAACTTGTGTCTTTGTGGGGTTGAACTGGACTAGGTTCCGTTCACCCCATTCCGAGGCCCGCCCCAGAGAGCGCTCGACTTCAGACACAAGATGAAGTAAACAGTCGTGGCCCTCAAGCGTAAAGGCCACGACTGTTTTACAGAAACCGGGGCCTATCTCGCTAAGAGCGATGGGTAATGTGACAGTCAGGATTCTCTATTAGTAAAGAGAATCCTGACTGCCTACCCACGTCATCCAGCAGCACGATGGGCTTATAGAACCTTGAACATCATACATAGTTACCTGTGTTAACCTCTATCATACATGATTTTACGCGAACAAAGTCGCGGGCAAAAGCTAGTATATTATATTTTACAAGTGGGTACCAATTAATAAATATGGTGATACTGATATTGAGGTCTATCATCATCATCATCATCATCATCGTCGCAGCCCACATACGTCCCACTGTTGGGCTCGGGCCTCTTCCACAATGGGAGAGATTTTGACCTACTATACCATACTGGTCAGACATGTTGGTATAGGGTTTCATTTCGAGTTTTCCTTTTCTTGCACAGATGTAATGTGAATATTATATCCTTTAGCCGTCTTTTACGACATCCACAGGCAAGATAGAGATTGCTGAATTGTATTCTTACTCCGTCACCACATGGATTGAGGTCTATGGGCGGTAGATACTACTGACCATCAGTTGGATTGCCTGCTCGTCTGCCATAGAAGACAATAAAACAGCTGAAAAAGATATGTAAATAAGATAACAATTATATTTTTACAACATATACTATTTTGATAAGATTGTTTTTTACACCTGTTATTAGATTAAAATACGGCTCCAAGTGTCAAATACTCATCTTATCTGACGTTTACGTGAGTATTGCACGTTGTATAAAAATATGTTTACGTTCATGACCACAGGCGCAATCCGCCAATGACCAATCAAAAATTTATTTATTGTGTTCAATGAAAATACACTATTATGAGCTAAGTATTACAAGGTAAATAAAATTAATAACAAATACAAAAGCAATCAGCTATTTAGATATTATCTCCACGTCGTCGTCGTTTAAGATACTTTTATATCATCAATAACATTGCAATATTTCATTTCTAAGAATAAAAAGAAGTGCCGTGTGGTAGCGGCTTCGGATACTACCAACCCTTGCTTTGCTCGTGGGTGTCGTAAAAGACGACTAAGAGCCCTAGATTGACCCGGACCAACTCCATCTGGTACCATTTGGGTTAACGATTACATTCCCAAGGAGGGTTGACGTCAGGCAGGCGCCCGGTCATAAAAGTCATTGCCGAAACTTTTTGCAATATGACAAAACAGATGACATATTGCGTCGACCCCAAGTAATTGGGATAAGAGCAAGATGATGATGATGATGATTTCATTTCTAAGAATGCAAATCGAACTGCGATGCTGGTTGAAATTATTTGTATTTTGTAAGTCTTATTGAACATTATTATACAAACAAAATAAAATACGGGAACTTAAGAAGATCTTCTCGTCCAACATACCTCAGTGTCTGAAAACACAGGTATACGACCAATGTGTGTTACCAGTGATGACTTACGGCACGGAAACGTGGTCCCTAAATGTAGGCCTCATAACAAGGCTCAAAGTCGCTCAGTGTGCTATAGAGCGGGCTATGCTTGGGATTTCTCTGCAATATAGAATTCGGAATACGGCAATCCGCAGAAGAACGGGTGTAACCGACATAGCACGAAGAATTAGCACACTGAAGTGGCAATGGGCAGGCCACATCCCTCGACGAAGCGACAGCCGCTGGGGAAAAAAGGTTCTCGAATGGCGACCACGTATCGGACGACGCAGTGTAGGATGCCCCCCCCTTAATGAAAGTTGCTGGGTGTCGTTGGATGCAGTCGGCACAGGACCGCACATTGTGACGTAACATGAGGGAGGCCTACGTCCAGCAGCGGACGGCGATAGGCTAAAATGATGAGGAATGAAAATAAATTTATTGCCAGCCCTAACAATTTAATGCCGTTACATCGCAAGAAACCTCTCAAAAACTTTAATATAGTTCGAATAACTATTTGATAAATTCTGTATACAATAAAAAAACATATTTTCCTTCCTCCCTTTTGTATCGTGGAAAGTTTTCATTCAATTGTCCGGCATTCAGTTGTCCCCTATTTTATTTAATATTCGGATATTTGTTGAGTGACAGAGTTTCAAATTTGTTTTATTTTTCATAGTTTCCCTAAATAAATAAACAGAACATATAAAAAGGCTCTTTTGAATGGTTTTCAAATAACATATTGTGTATAAATAAAATGTAAACCAGAACGAGGTTCAGATATAATAGTTTTCTAAAAATATCATCTTTTGTCTTTGAGTGTGATGACAAGTAAAAATAGAATTTACCATCCCACATTCGTGGGTGTCGTATACTATGAGTAAGGGATTAGAATATGCAGATAACATCTACACAATAAAACCCAATATCAAACCGTCTGACTAGCGTGATGGAGTGAGTCATCTTCTCTTCCGTCCTGGAAGAGGCTCGAGCCCAGCAGTGGCATGTAAATAGCCAAAATGATGATTCACAGGTTTTCATAATAAATTACTAGTATATTGAAAAATATTTTGTGAATAAGATGATGCGATCAAACAGGTGGTGTGAATAATGGTTCTTGATGTTTACGTGAGTATTACACATTTGAAATAAAATTACTTTACGGATTTTATCACGTTTGTATTTAATTTTTGATTGCCCAACGTTTCGAACACTTAGCAGCATTCATAGTCACGGGCGGACTAAAATGTCTCACGTCCAACAAGTCATCGTTATTACAGACATTAGGTTTTTGAAATGAATAAATTGTCATAATAATTGCTATAAATTTAATAATTAATAATTACTAACCATAAATAATATAATTTTTTCATATAGAATCATTTTCTTCTTGTACTAAAATGTGGGTCAAAATGTAATAAATTTATTTACTCATTTTCTGTATCGGGTAGATGATTATAAATGTCTGTAATAACGATGACTTGTTGGACGCGAGACACCTTAGTCCGCTCGTGACCTTGAATGCTGCAAAGTGTTCGAAACATCGGGCAATCAAAAATCAAATACAAACACGATAAAATCCGTAGTTTTATTTAAAAAGGTGGTGTGAAGTTCAAAAATAATTTAAATAGTCATACTGCTTACAGTTTTCTACCTACATAGGCGTGCTCGTTCG
The DNA here is from genome assembly GCA_032191425.1 of Lymantria dispar. Classification (NCBI taxonomy): domain Eukaryota; kingdom Metazoa; phylum Arthropoda; class Insecta; order Lepidoptera; family Erebidae; genus Lymantria; species Lymantria dispar. The sequence continues at coordinate 7,626,589 of CM063452.1, read as the reverse complement.
CGGTAGTACTATACTCGAGCAGAGAATCGACATCTAAATTATCATTACGCCCCATACAAGTCCCACTGCTAGGCTCAAACCTCCACGACAATGGTAGGGAAATTGACTTACTATACCACGCTAGTGGCTTAGTTTAGGGTTTTATTTCGAGGTTCCTTCTATTGAATATTTAGTATATGCACATTATAACCCTTATAACCCTTTTATAGTTAACTTTTACGATGTCCATGGGGTGGTGAATTTTATTCTTACTTCGTCACCATACGGAAAGTAGTAACAAATTTGCTTTTGCATATCGTTTGGTAAACGAGAGAGTTGGAAGTTCAAACTCAATTTCCTTTTTTCCGGTTCTTATTCTATTCCCTCCAATCCTGCAACTACGGAAGATTGATTTGGCATAGTTCTATTATTTTTGCAGTCCTCGATCAACCGTCACCACTTACCATTGGGTTTGCTCAGTCGTCATTAAAGGTTATAATAGATAGATAATAGAGAAGTACATTACAGTATGTTTTGGGGTGGACCATCAACTATTCCACCGCTCTGAATGCCTTTCCTCAAAAACGTTTTATACGTACAAAGCCGCTAATTATGAGCAAATTGAGCTGTTTTTAATTTCAAAGTCATAATCTTGAAATGGACGATAAGTTGGGCGGACTTTTCCATCATCTTATATATAAATTTCTAGCGTACGTGTGTATGTCCCGCGACACGCGCTTATGATCGCTACCCCACGGAGGACAACCGTACCTGCCTACGGTCACTCCAGAGGGAGGTTAAACAAGCAATTAAAGAATTGAGACAGAGCAAATGGGACGCCATAATCGAGGAGCTAGAGCCCTCTCACACAGCCTTTTGGCAGCTTTCCCGCTCACTCAAAAAAGACATCGTGTCCATTCTCCCTCCCCTCACCAGACCCAACCAGCCTCCGGCATTCATGGACGATGAAAAGTCAGAATGCTTGGCCGACTGCTTGGAGCTTCAGTGTACGCCGAGTACACTACACCCCGACGCCGCGAATCACCGCTTTATCGACGATGAAGTGGAACGTCGTACCACTCTCTCGCGCTCGTTAGGAAACGAAAGCCCCGATCAGCCAATCCCAGCAGTGACCACCGATGAGGTCGAATCGTTAGTCAGGGGTCTCAAAACCAGGAAAGCCCCAGGTTCGGACGGAATCTCAAATAAAGTCATAAAATTATTCCTTGCCCACCTGATAATCCTATTGTGCTGCATCTTCAATGCAGCACTAAAAAATAACATCTTTCCCGCGCAATGGAAAGAGGCCGTGGTAATAGGAATCCACAAACCCGGCAAGCGCCGTACCGAACCTAGTAGTTACCGCCCGATTAGTCTACTAAAAGGTCTAGGTAAGATCTACGAACGAATAGTTCTTAGTAGACTACGTACTTTCGCCGAGGTTAACAACCTTATTCCCGACGTACAGTTTGGCTTCCGAGCTAAACACAGCTGCGTACAACAAGTTCACCGTCTGGTAGAATACACAAGTAGTCAGTTCATCATGAACAGATATACGGGTGTATTATTCCTAGACGTAGCGAAAGCATTCGACAAGGTTTGGCACGAAGGCCTAATCTAGAAACTCTATCTCCTCAAGATCCCTCACTACTTAATTCTAATTATACATGACTACTTAAGTCATCGCAGCTTTCGCTACAGGGTGGAAGGGACGTTGTCGACCTCCCACCCTATCAAGGCCGGCGTCCCTCAGGGGTCAGTCCTCTCCCCATTTCTCTTCACGCTATACACTAGCGATATGCCCAAATCCAACCGGGTACATAAAGCGCTTTACGCTGACGACACCGCACTCTTCTGTGCTGGTAGATCCCCGACAACAGTAGCCAAGACTCTCCAAACAGCGGTTACCGCCCTAGCCAACTGGTTTAGGAAATGGAGATTAGAAATCAACCCCGAGAAGAGTCAGGCGGTCATTTTCACTAGACGAACTGCCCGCTCCTACTCTATCGATAGCATTCCCCCCCTTAAAATTTTCAACAAGCCGGTCACTTGGACCAGACAGGCCAAATACTTGGGAGTGACCCTTGACGATCGACTCAGCTTCGCCCCTCACATAAAGCAAGTCCGCGCGCGGGCAGCCTTTGTGATGGGCCGTCTCCACTGTCTACTCAACTCTAGGTCGCGTATGCCCCTGAGTAGCAAAGTCCGACTTTACACCACCTGCATACGGCCTATCATGACCTATGCCAGCGTGGTGTTCGCGCATGTTAAGCCACATAGGATCCACAGGCTACAGACATTACAAAATCGTTTCATGCGCCGAGCTACGGGAGCACCGTGGTTCATACGAAACGTCGATCTCCACATCGACCTCGAACTGCCGACCATCAAGCAGTTCATGAAACGGTGCTCTCAGAGCTACTTTGACTCTGCCATGACACACCCCAACCATCTAGTGGTTGGGGCGGCTTCCTATAGACCCTCCAAAATCTCCTCCATCCGACGTCCTCGTCTCGTCCTCGACGAAGAGGACGACATTATCACACTCGCTCAGCAAAGAGCCTACACGGCCCGCGAGGCCATAACAAACAAATATCTGCGTTTCCGCCCTCGCCGTCGAGGTGCGAAAACACGCCGCGCAAAAGTCACAAATATAAACGTGGGCATGCCCACTTTGCCTCCAGCGACGCCCCAAGCCGAGGTCCGTTCCCCACAGGGGGAGCCCTTGGGCGATGTCGCTTAGATTACTCTTCGCCGGGTTGAGAGCCCTCAGCGCTCACCCATAGTCCGAGATAAGCTGTCAAGGCCATCTGCGGCCAACAGCTAAACACTCACAAAAAAAAAAAAAAAAAAAAAACGTGTGTATGTCACTGAACTCCTTCTAAACGGCTGGACCGATGTTGACGAAATTTTTTGTGTTTATTTAAGGGGATTTGAGGATAGTTTAGATTCACACTTGGACCCGGTAGGTGGCGCTGTTCGGGCAGGACAATAACATAACTTGAGAACGACTTTACCGATTTCGTCCATCTTTTTTTTTAAGTTTTCTAATACTTTGAAAATGACTTTTACGGAAAAAAATTAAGAAACTTGCGCAGAAAATTAGATAATTTAAGAAAACTTAACGACTATATAAACTTTTCTAATGTAACCTTTTTTTCGACTATATAAACTTTTCTATCTTTATATATGTATATAAATCTTCTGTTCGTATGTTTGTAAATGAACTCCTTTTAAGCGGCTGGACCGATTTTGATGTTTTTTTAGCTATTCCGATGGATATGAGTATGGTTTAGATTAATAATTGGAACCGGTAGAGGGCGCTGCGATCGATATCGAGGAGAATTCTTTTTTACAATTTTTTTAGATTTGAACAGAACAACGTCTGTTGGGTCAGCTAATCTTATATATAAATTTCTAGCGTACGTGTGTATGTCACTGAACTCCTAAACGGCTGGACTGATTTTGACAAAATTTTTTGTGTGTATTCAAGGGCATTCGAGGATGGTTTAGATTCACAATTGGACCTGGTAGGTGACGATGTTTAGGCAGAACAATAATATAACTTGAGAACGACTTAGCCGATTTCGTCTTTCTTCTTTTTTAAGTTTTCTAATACTTTGATAATGACTCTTACCATAAAAAAATTAAGAAAGTTGCGCAGAAAATTAGAAAATTTAAGAAAAATTAACGACTATACAAACTTTTCTAATGTAACCTTTTTTTAGACTATATAAACTTTTCAGAAGGGTTTAGTTTCACAATGGGTCCCGGTATGTGGCGCTGCCATTGATTTCAAGGAGAATTCCTTTTCTTTTATTTAAACAGAACAACGTCTGTTGGGTCAGCTAGTATTTAATAAATATATCCGACCCCATAAGAAATTAAATAGCAGATAAGAAGAAGAAAATATGACCGGAATAGAATCTTTCATTTTTATTACTATACTAGCAACTCGCTTTTGCTTCGCTTCGGTTTCAGTCGCATTGTTCGTATAGTTCCTGTGGGTATACCGAGATAAAATATAGCCTATGTTACTCCCTGATATTAGGCCAACAAGCCTGGTGGCATTACCGGCGAGTATTTGAGCCTCACAAACGAGCCGCTGTCATAGCCGCCTGGATATGCCAGTGTGGCCACTTCGGCTGCGCCCGGCATTTGAGTGTTAGTTTTGTATAGTGTCTTCTACATAAAACAAATTAAAATATCATTTAATTTTGATGATAAAGCTCTGTTGCATTTAATTAAACAATGTCATGAATATGTAATTTTGATGAAATCCCAACATGATCAGGCCGCCGGCCTGTATGTCGGCCGCTTTTCCGCGTGACTAAAACCCGTCTGCCGTGCCGTGGGTATAGTGTGTAGGAGCCTAAGATCGATTATGTCGTCCCAGGTTTAGAGTATATTCGATCCACACCATCAGGGTGAGTGTACAGCGGTGTCTGCAATACCCAGGCGTATACTCCACGTGAATGTTTTGGCGTTATAGATATTTTAATAGATTTAAAATTGACTCCACTCAATATTTATACTGTAACAAAACAAATCCAACATGGCGAAATCTCCAATTCTGAAACAATCACAGTTGTTTACTCTTGTTGTTTAATTGTGTACACATTTAACGTACACCTCAAATTAACTTCAGCCAAACCGATTAATTCGCTAGTAATGTGAATATCAGTGTATAATCATAATTACAGCTTATATTCGTCGCATTACTGGGCTAGAGTTTCCTCTACATTGAGAGGGAAATTGACCTAATACATCACGCTGTTTAGGTGAATTATTATAGGATTTTGTTTAAAGTTTTCCTTCTGTTGCAGAGTTTTTATACGCACAATACATTCATTAGTTTTCTTTCACAGCACTCACGGGTACTGTTAGCGACGCGATCACATTGTTATATATTTACAAATGTAATTAATTATTATTTAGATATAAGGTACTTTTAAAATATTGTTAACTGGGAGTGCGCGGCATGCAGTATGAGGCACGGGAGGAACAACATACGACTCAGTCGTCTATACTATCCGCTCCATGTACGACGCGCACTTCTACTAAGCGCAAACAATTGTAACTGCCTACATATAAAATAAATAAGTTAATTTAAAATCTTCTGCCGTGCATTTATTATCGCTGGTGCCAGCTGCAAGTCCTCTTTAGGTACCATAAGGAGGGGGGTATTTTTTTAAATACATCACCCTACACTAAAGAAATAATGCTTCTATCGCGCGGAACTTAACAAACATATAATTAACGGTCACAAATTATATACAGACTCAAAACAATAATTTGTGAATCGCAAAAAGTGTTAGCTACATTTATTTATATTTTATTTACTAACGTGATTAATATTTCAGACATCTCAACGATAAGTATCTTACGGATTATAATATCTGTTAATACCCAAAATTTATTTAAAATATTCTACCTGAACGAAATAAATCTTCTTATTTTATTTTACGCGGGATTACCAAAAAGGTTTTTTGAAGTGAAAACTTCTATAAGCAGGTTTGGATGTAGAATAAATTCATGTAAGTCTTCATTGACCTAATGATGTGACATGACAATGCTAACACTATATCTTTAGTTAGTATTATATTGAATAATTTTACTGATATTTTATGTAACATAATGCAGATAAAATGCTGAAATGTAGTGAATATGATTTAATAGCGAATTGCGTGCATTTTTACATTCTGCCTAAATTCCCAGAGAAAGGTCATTTGGTTGTCAGCACTAAATCAACGGTAATGACTGACTAAAATACGAACACTAAAGACCTTAATAATCAATATTATAACTCGACACTGGCACCAATAGCTATTACTGTAGCTTATTGCCAAGCTATAGCTATAGTATAAGAGTGGTAGGACCACACTGTCGACAGTTATCTGTCTACAGCCGCGGGCCGGTCCGTCCGGGGTAGTACCATACTCTCGCAGAAAATCGACGTCTGAGTAGTAGCAATTTGTTACTGCGCTTCGTTCTGTGAGCGAGAGAGACGGAAGCCGAACTTTCTGATGGTGTTTGTATGTGGAGGGTTTTGGTGGTACCCTTGGTATCACCGAGCCTCAATGCAGGCATTCACACTCCCTTCACTTTCTTCGCGGTAGGCAGCGACCCTGTAAAGGTCCATGAGCGGTAGCAATACTTACCATCAGGTGTACTGTTTACTCGTTTGCCACCGTTTGCAATAAAAAAAAAAATTAAACAAGAAGAAAAAGTAGAAGAAGTATATCTTCATTTATGCCAGTATCTGTGCCTATATATGTCAGAACCGGATAAATAAAAAAGTATGTGTACTTATGTACGCACGTAAGAAATTATATTTATTTGTCATAACAAGATAAAAATCGTTCTAAAATTCTTTCTAAATATTTAATCCTTCGCGTTATCCTACGTTTGTAGAAAAAACGACACTATTAATAGAAAAAAAAAGTATTTAATACATTGAAAGTTTTATTATAACGCATTATCTTGTTGACATTTGTGATAGTCGTGCATCATAAAAAATGTTCACTAATTAACTAACTTCAGGGTATCGGTTTTACGTGACGGTATGCGCGTTCATTGTAATAATTTATTTGAATTATTTTTCCTTTATGAACCAAAAGAAGTATAATTTAAAAGTAAATAAATTTAATAACTGCACAGATGACGTAGTGGTTAAGATACCGACCTACCGTGCCAGTGTCGCGAGTTCGAATCCCACGCAGGACAACACTTTGTGCGATCCACGAATTGTTGTTCTGAGTCCGTTGAATTATATGTTTGTAAAGTCCCCCGCAATACAAGGATTATCGCCTTAGTGCAGGGTTGTCTTTAAAAAAGAAGTTTACAATCGATTGATCCTAAACTTTCTTTAATTTGAATATTCAAAAATAACAGTTTGTTCATAGTTTTTTTTTTATTCTCTTGATTTTGGCCCTACGACTACTTTGTATTTTTCATTCTATTATATTTGATGCAGGATTATCAAAAAGGTTTTTATTATTGGCATTGCGCTCATATCTATTATGCTATAAAAATATTGCATACAGTCCAATGTTTATAAAAGCTAACGTGGAATAGCGCCTTTACGCTCAACGAATGCGGTTTTTAGGGTCGTTCATAATTCTTTTATAGTTAATTGTTGAATATTTGTTTTTAGTCGGTGAGAAAGGTTTTAGAGTGTTCGCTAGAAAATAAATAGTTTTAACTCTAGCTTGGTTTTCTTTTCAAATTGCAGTAAATAAATATAAATTTTTAATTTTCTAAGCCATAGAGATGGAAAAATATCTTTTATTATAATTAAATTATATAGCTACAGTTAATAAATAATCAAAAGCTAAGGTAGCTCCTTAGCTTATGTGTGTATTATATCCCTTAGTCGGCTTTTACAACATCCACGAGCAAGAAAAGGAGTGGGGATTTGTATTCTTACTCCGTCACCACACGAAACATAGCTCTTTAGCTTTTGATTATTTATAATGTTTAAGCGAGTAATGATTTCATCACATTTGTAATTGAATTTTGATTTTCCAATATTTCATGGTCATGGGCGGATATTAAAAATGAAATACAAACGAGACTAAATCCGTAAAAATAGTCCTTTGCCTCCGAAAGCTTATTAATGTTATTCTAGTGTTGCCCAAATGCAAGACCAAGACGAGACTTGGACCAGTCTTGGTCTTGGTCTAGCAACATCACACCTGGTCTCGTCTTGGTCTTGGTCTTGCGCACCCGAGTCTTGGTCTTGGTCTTGGTATTGCAGCAAGAGTCTCGCAAAGTCTTGCAAGTCTTGCAGTTGGCATAACGTAACAGTAATTTATCATGGCAATGAAAAATCCAACTAAATTAATCAAATAGCATCCTATCCTATCTATCCATCTGCTAGCCTATAGTTCACTATTGAATACAATACTTACCACTTGGGAAAATTACTTTTCTATTCCCCTGGTGTTATGACAGGACTTTTGACCCTATTTTCTTAAGACGTAACCATACGAGGCAGTTGATACAATAAATTTTATGTCATTTTATAATCAATGCGATATTTTTACAATTAATGCGATTGTTTATATTCCCCTTCAAGTTAAGTGGTATGTATCTATTGTATTTTCAGTTTAGCTACTGATACTCTGGATACTTGAAAAAACCTGTTGCTCTATTGCCTATACAAATACTTTGGCCGCTGGATCCATGTAGCTCTTAATATATTATTTATTCAAGAACATATAAAACTAATTTAAAGTTTTATGGTTTTAATACTTGTAAAATGTATGATATTCGTCATCATCGTCACAGCTCATAAAAGTGCCACTGCTGGGCTTAAGCTTCCTTCCAGTAAGAGGAAAATTGATCTACTATACCACGCTGGTCAGACATGTTGGTACAGGGTTTTATTTCTTGTTTCACTTCTCTTGCACATAATTAGAATGTATATTACACAAAAACAATATAACGTAAAAGTTATAGTGATTACAAAAATGTGTGTCTAAGAGTTTATGCCTTAAATTTTATGCATTATGTAGGTATGTATAGACAGGATATATGTAAGCATGTAAAATTTCGACAGTATAATTACGTATTAGATTTGCGCGAACCTTTCAATGGTTACGTAGGTATAAAGGCGACTCATCAACGGTCATCGGCCGATCAGCTGATTTATGTTAAAGCGAAGTTTGTCTTGCTTATGCAAACGTAATCATTGATTTATTCAAATTCTAATGAACATTTAACAAAATACGAATATGTTGTAGATTAAGTATATACATTTTAATCAAATTTACACGAAAAAACGATGATAAAATTGAGAACTTACATGTCTCTCAATTCATTAACGAATCGATATTTTTATTTCAACTTTTTTTATGGGTTCCTAAAACCATTGCCCGATCCGATTTGATACGACATCCACGGGTAAGAGAGTGGTGAATTATATTCGTACTCTGTCCCTACATGGAAATTTATGTAGATTTCTATGTCCAACAGTGAACGTCGTTGGGCTAATGAATAAACAGATATATAAATATGTATAATGGGCAAGAGCACTCTTGTGATTACGGTATTTTTGTCCTTAAGCCTTTCCGAAGAGTAATTCTGAAAAGCCAACACCAACATTGGGAATCGATTGGCCAATAGATGGATATCTCAAGACTGATTTGACTTGCCGTGTAGTGACGGAGTAAGAATATAATTCATCACCCCCTATTTTACCCGCGACTAAGGGCTATAATATGTGCAAGAGAAGAAAAGTTTGACATATATGACCTGTAACAACACGGCCGATCACCGTGGCGATTCCCCTCCGGCCACGGCCGATTTCCCTCCTGTAATGTAGAAGACACGAGCTCAACCGTATATAAGCTGAAATGGTGACTTGAATTAAATGCAAGACCGCGAGACTCTTGCAGGCCCAGTCTTGGTCTTGCTCAAGTCTTGCAGGGCCAGTCTTGGTCTTGGTCTTGCAAAAATTAAGCGATCTTGGTCTTGGTCTCGGTTTCGCATTTCTCGCAAGACCAAGACCAAGACCGCAAGACCAAGACTTTTTTGGGCAACACTATGTTATTCTATATTATTTATTTGAGTGATTATAATCAATGCTGTAAATATAAAAATAGAATATAGAACAAACCACAGAAGTATATAATGCTTTATTTCCATCATTTAATTGTGACATTAACCACATTAATTATACAAAACAAAATATAAAAATCATAAAATCATTACAAAAGGATACGTAATAAAACTGAAAAGCGAATAGGAAATGAAAAGCTGTTAATAACAAAATGTGACGTTTATGCGAGCCGAATAAATTCAATTACTACATTGTTCACTGACTCACAACGAACAAACAGAAGGGAAAACTCTATATGCATTTCTGCAACAAACATTACTGACTTTTTAATAAATGTATAATTACTCTATATTATAAATAAAACTACATTACGGATTTAATTGCGTTTGCGTTTGATTTTTGATTGCCCGACGTTTCGAACACTTTGCAGCGTTCATGGTCACGTAAAGTAGTATTATTTACAATGTACTCACGTAAACATTAGAAATCATTAGTGTATATTTTAATTATAAAGACCTTAGATTTGACCAGTTTAAACATAGAAGTTGAGAACTTATTGTATTCAAAACTCGTCGCCATACGAGTACAATAAAGTCTGTAAACCTAATTAATACCTTTAATATTAATAAAATACTACTATTTGTTTTCCGTGTGGTGTGGTTTCCGGGTGGAGTAAGAATACAATTCACCACTCCCTATCTTACCCGTGGATGTCGTAATGGACGACTAAGGGATATAATATGCATATAACTGCTGTGCAAGAAAAGGAAAACTCGAATTGAAATGTTGGTATAGCAACATGTCTGACCAGCATGGTATAGTAGATCAGTTTCCCTTCTATTGGAGAGGAGGCTCGAGCCCAGTAGTGGGACATATATGTTGTGATGATGAATTACTTTAGTGTTAATCAGGCTTCGAAAAATAATATTATAAATAATAAGCCACTCGTACCTTCTATTGTCATCAGGATGGAGTTGGGGCAGGTCCGCACTCTGCATAGCACGTAAGCAAATTTCAATATGATGACAAAGAATCCAGCAACGTTTACTTCCAACTACATGCCATATGGACTGCAGTAACGAGGCAACCCCATCAGCATTCTGAACCCATTATTCTAATGGTTCCATCGAGCATTAATGGTACGCTTTTTTGTTTTTCTTTTTTTGTGGGTGGGCTGCGGTCGGCGCGCCTCCGCACCACTCCGTCCGGGGCGACAGAGAGGCTTAAGCACTCAACTCCCGCAACCCACCCGAAAACCACGTCGCCTTCGTCGTTGGGCCGACCACCGGAGCAGAGTTAACTTGTCGTCAGTGATCGGCCCGACGAAATACCCTCTACTTGGGGTACCCTCCCATCGACCGACGTCCCCACCTCGGGGAGGACGTCGATCTTTCCTCACGCGGTCGGCCTCTCGGTGGATGACGGACTAATCCCGGTCACGTCACCCGCGGCCTCAGCTAGGGCGACATGAGGCGCAGATAGTCGCGCCTACGCCGCCGCAGTTGCCGGCGGCAGATCTCCTCATTGAGGCTGCGCTCCTCGCGCAGGCGATCTGCCGCCTGCTTCTGCGAGATCACTATCTCGCAGAAGGCTGCGACCGCGTCCCAATTCCCGACGCTGTCGACCATCGCCCTAGCGATGACCGGCAGCGTCAGGTCGGCACCGATTAATAGTACGCTGTGTATAATTAGTCCAAGTAGAATACTTGACAATATGCTTTAAAGAGTGTAATTTTAACTTGTTCGCTATAATGCTGAAATCTACGTGCTAATATCACAACGTACTGTCATCGCCCTATGCTCTCCCTCAATGCCATTCTGATCCCTAAGATCGATCGTGATGTAATGTTTTTAGTATTTAAATTCATAGATCCGTTTTAATTGATTACCATTCAATTTTATTTCGGTTATAGCAACTGGATATTTTTCTGTGTGAATATTTAGCTGACTACAAGACAGTTATAGATTTTCATAAATATAAATGAACCGAAAAGTGTTATGTATATAAGTGAAATTGATGGATGCTGTATGGATATTTTCACACTTCCTCCAACATGTAACTCTCGATTCATGTACCTATAGCTTGGATTTATGGTTAGTTATAACAAGAGGTTCTATGATTATAGTATAAACATACACACATTATACATACATACATAGCCTCACGTCTGCTTCCCAAGGGAGTAGACAGAGAATACGGATTGCCACAAGCCACCATTCTGACATACTTCTATCGCTTCACTTACACTCATCAAAGTATTCATGCATTCTCTACGGTTACCCATACTCTTAACATGACTTTTCACCATCACGTCTCCAATTTAATTCAGAAACGTATGGCGTGATCTTCCTCTTGCAACCAAAATTATAGTATACTAGCAACCCGCCCTCGCTTCGTTCTGATTTCAGTCGCCTTACCCGCGTAGTACCCGTTCCCGTGGATATACCGGGATAAAATATAGCCTATGTTACTCCATGATATTATAGCTTTCAATTGGTAAAAAAAAATTTAAATCGGTTTGGTGGTTTAAGCGTGAAAACGTAACAAACAATAAACAAATTTACTTTGACATTTTCAATATTAGTAAGGATACGTACAGTTTATGCATTTTTTACGGATTTAGTCCAAAACTTGTGTTGCTGAGTGGATTATACTTAATAGAATACTTTACCCGAATATTATGCACATGAAATATAATTATTTTTGAGGATTTTATCGTGCAGGGAGGACCTCCCTTGCCGTCTACACAAGATTCAAAACGACCTGTACATGAATTACCCAGTACAAAAATAAATAGTATCAAAAACGTGGCCATTAATTGGTATCAACTATGGACAAAATGGCTAAAAATTTAATAACTAATTCTATAGCGGGTAGATCTTTGTAAAAACGATGACTTGTTGAACGTGAGACACCTTAACTCTCCCGATGAAAATTGTTCGAAGTATCAGATTATCAAAAATCAAATATATACTCGATCAAAGTCATGAAGATAGTTTTATTTGAAACACAATGGAGGACAACTAAAATAAATAAAAGCAGAATTAATTCGTCACAATATGGAGGTATTGTATGCAAAATAAATTCGTTCATTCGATTCTCTGTCTATTAAAGTTTTCTGTGTTTTATTCTATTTTTTATTATTGTTATCGCCAATCAAAAGGTGGCAACATAAAATATGCTCTGACAGCATTTTTGTAGCTGCCTACCGTCACGCTTGAGTGGTTTATTAACAAATAACGGGTATATATAATAACTGGTAGAAATAGGTCACGAATAAGTTGAGAATATTCGGTGATCGCACACAGCTTAGTTAATAGAAGCAAGGAAGAAGTACGACAGAAGAAGGACATTTGGATATACAAGCGCATGTTAAGTTTATGTTACTAAGTGTGTATTAATGAAGATGTATTGTGGAGACATACGTGTAACAGATTGTATATAATACACGGGATTGGCGTACTGCTTACCTTATATATTACGAAATATTATTAAAATTTCTAAGCTTTAAATATAATGAGATCAAAACATATTCTAAGAATCATCATTATCACCATCATCACAGATCAAATAGGTTCCACAGTTGGGTTCGTACCTCCTCCATATTAGACATGGAAAATTGACCTACTATACTATTTGTAAATAAAATTTTATCGATTTTATCGTTCATCCTCACGGGCTTCTTAACACTGGAAAGTGTTCGAAACACTGAGCAATCAAGAATCAAATAAAAACGCGATAAAATCTGGAACATAGGTTTATTTACAATGTGTAATACTCGCGTAAACATCAGAAAACTGCTATACCACGCTAATCAGATAATGAAGGCAAACTCGAAATAAAACCCCATATCATCAGGTAGGTATAGGCTTATATTTCGAGTTTCTTTTACATAGATGTTATCTGCATATTATAATAGTTAAATGTATTCTTACTCCATCACTATACGGAAATATCGTTATCTTTTGCTCATACTGCAGTTTAAATACCAGGCTTACAATTTTATTATCAAATTAGCAACTTGCCCTCGCTTCGCCTCGATAGTCACCTTACCTGCATAGTTCCCATTCCCGTGGGAAAACCAGGACAAAATATAGCCTAAGTTTCTCTTTATATGGACAGCTACTTGGTAGTAAAATATTATCAAAATGGGTCCAGCCATTTTGAAGATTACCTTAAACAAGCAGACAGATAGCCAGACAAAAAATTATAAACTTGTTTTTAGGCACAGGTGTCGTGCAAATAACACTGTGAGCATGAAAGAAGCTCATTATTTTGACATTACGAACAGACACTTCAATTTTATTTATTTGTACCTATAGATTATTTTTTTCAACCCATATACGCGAGATACATTGTCTCTTAGGCCATCTATCTATAATGTCAGACAATCTGGCTTACTATACCATTTTGTAGAGATTTACTTAATGTTTTCCTAATACCAATATATTGATTGAAAAAAAAAAATCATACAATAAACAAGACTAAGCCCAACTTTAGTTTCTTTTGTAAGAACAGTATTAATTTTCTTATTACTAATACACTCCGTCTGGTGACGGAGTAAGAATAAAATTCACCACTCCCTATCTTGCCCGTGGATGTGGTAAAGACCACTAAGGGATATAATATGCACATAACATCCGTGCTAGAGAAGGAAAACTCGTAATGAAACCCTATACCAACATGTCTAACCAGCATGGTATAGTAGGTCAAATTCCCTCCCATTGTGGAGGAGGCCCGAGCCCAACAGTGGGACGTATGTGGGCTGCGATGATGATGATGATGAAAACATACATTATTACAATAAAATAATACACTATTTAATATTATGATGTCGCGACAGTTACCAAACTCGATGTTTTCCTTAACAAAATAAAAAAACATGTAAAAAAGAGAGGGACGAATTGAAAACAATTACTGTGAAGCAAGTTTCATTCGAGAATAACTTTTGTCACGAGAAACGTTTTAAGGCTTGTCCCAGTGATTGTGGTGGTTTGGACGCCATTCTCAAACAGAGATGTAATCAGTTCTGAAATGAAAAAAGTAAATAAAATTTTCTATAAACATTTGAGAGAATATGACCGTTGTTATCTTTTGAAAGGACAGTTGATACGATTGGGTAGGGTCGTTGAAACCGCAACGGTTGCTACCAAAACAATTTGCTTTTCTACTGTAATTTGTAGCAAATAATTTAACCTCTTAATTTCAAGATTTCTATGTAGTAATGAATTAATAATATAATTCATCGCCTTTACTTTCCTATGTGAAAGTATTCTATACAAAATGACTAAGGTTTGTAAACATATGAAATCACTTTATGAAAGTTTAAAGCAGTATCTAATATTTATGCGAGTATTATGGCGGATTATACGCGATAAAATCCGATAAATTATTTTATTTTAAATATGTGTAGGTATATATTGTAAGGTGAATATCTACAGCATGAAGGAAAGAGAGATGAATGTTTGAATGATGTGTGTGTAAGAAGAGTTAAGACAACAGATAATGTGTGATTGAGATAGTATGACAGAATTAGAATAAGTTGAAGCGAAACAATAAAAAGACAATTAACATCAACCATCTTGTTTTACTTACATGGCGCTGTGAAAATTGGAAAGAAAAAAATTATATAAAAAGTTCAATATAAGTTTTGGCCTGGTAGTTTACGAAATTTGTGTAGTATACGTTACATACTATAAAATATATTGGAGGCAATACGTAGATTGCAACCAGTATCTCGTGATTACCGAAATAAGTTTCGATACGCGTCACGACAAGACAGCGTGTTAGGTAGGCTTTTTATATATTTCAGATTGATTGTATTTTACAAGAAGCAAGCCAAAAACAAAATGGAAAGCATAGAAAAAGAAGTATTGGAAAGTTTTAATGTATCCCAACTGAAGGATGAACTGAAAACACGTTATTTGTCAACGGGTGGATTAAAGGTAGACCTCGTTGAACGTTTAAGAAAAGATAATTTAGCTAAGGTGGAGCAGGGTATAATGGATGAATTTAAGAAAGAAAAAAATAGAAGAATGTCAGAACAAATGGAATTAAAAAATTTAAAATTAGAAATTGAAATGATGAAACAAAAGGAGAATGATGAAGAGATGCAAGCAGGTATGTCTAAGTCCGATTCAACTTCACATTATGATCCTGTGTTACTCCATATTCTTCAGACACAATCAGAACTGTTGACAAAGATGGCTAACCTTTCAAATAGTAATTGTGGTATACAAGTATTTTCAACATCGGATACTAGTCAGGCTATCCCTCTGTTTGGTGGTAATCGAAAAGATAATGTACATGATTGGGTTAAACAAGTTGAAAGGGTATCAGCTTTGGCAAATTGGTCAGAAAATTTAACATTAGTTAATGCATCGATGAGGCTTAGGGGTCCAGCTGGTGATTGGCATAAAGCTTATGGCAAAAAGATTTATAAATGGGAGGATTACAAAAATAAACTTATAGAAAGATTTTCAAATAAAATGACATTTGCAGAATTTATATGTTATCAATCTAAAAGAGTACTAAGGGCAACTGAAACGATAACCGAGTATATATATGGTAAAAATGCAATGTTTGAAAGATGTCCTACAGTTATTTCAGATGCAGACAAGGTGTCACTCATTTTGGAAGGTATTGTGGATCATCGTTGGTCGATTCCGTTGGCTACACACTGTTGCACAGATGTAGAAGACTTGTTAACGCATGCAACAGCCTTAGACAACATCGGCAAGATACATTTTAAGGACAAATATACGAAGAACACTGAAAATGTAAGTAGAGATACTAAAAGTTCATTTAATTGGTCGGATTCAAAGAGGAATACTTTTATACCAAAGTATAACCCCGCCACAGATAAAGAAGAAGAACAGACTTGTTTCCGTTGTAAAAATAAGGGCCATATTTCATATAATTGTACAGTTGAACCTAAAGAAAGCACATCCTCGTCAAATACTTTGCAAAGTACACAATTAAAACATAAAGTAACTTCTAAAAGTCATGTAACCAACAACAACAATAAAATTGAAAGGAAACATGTAAGCTGTATTCAAAATGAGAGTCCAAATGTAACTTTGATACCAGTAACAGTAAATAACAATATTCAGCTAACAGCACTTCCAGACTCAGGCTCAGTTTTAACTATTATTGATAAATCATATTTACCTAATGATACACAACTATATGCATGGCAGAAAGGAGACTATAAAGTAGCAGGCAGTAATTTTACGCCCATAGGATGGTTCTCATCTCGATTGCAAATTGGTAAAATAGATTATGTAATGCCGCAGATAGCTGTTTGTGAAAATTTACCTGTCCCAATGATTTTAGGCAAAGATTGGCAATTTGCAGTATATGCTAGAATAATACATGAACCTGATGGTAAAGTATGCATCATTACACCTACTCATACTGAATATTTCCCTTCAAATTGTAAAGAAATAGATTCAATTGCTTGTTGTGTTCAAGTTAAGTCAATTGTAAAGGAGGATCAAGATAAAGTTATGAAGTTAGTGTCAGAATTTGATGATATATTCAAAAATGATTGTAATGACATAGGAAAGTTCACAGACTTTGAAATGGAAATTAAGTTAAAGAATAATAAACCCATAAGTTGCAAACCATACAGACTACCAGAACCTGAACGAAAATTTTTGAAAGATACTGTTGAAAAATGGTTAGAACAAAAGATATGTAGATTATTGTCTTCACCATATGCAGCTCCAATGTTTGTAGTTCAACAGCTGTTACATGAATCATCTCCATATAGACCAGTTGTAGATTACTCTAAAACCATAAATCCTATAACAATATTAGATGCCCAACCAATAGAGAGAATGGAGGACATTATTTTGACAGTCTCACAGTTTGTTTACAAGTTCAAATTAGATATTTACCATGCTTACCATAATATTTGTATCAAAGAGGAGGATATATACAAAACTGCAGTGATAACACAAGATTACCATATTGAGTTTATGAGAGTTATGTTTGGTTTAGTCGGAGGTCCAGCAATAATGTCAAAAGTTATAAAAACAACATATGGAAATTTATATAATCAAGGAGTAAGGGCATACTTCGATGACATTACCGGAGGTAGTAACAATATTGAAAACTTTCTTTATATACTAAGAAAAGTGTTTGAATTAACAAGAGAAAAGTGTTTAAAATTAAATAGAGAAAAATTTATTTTCATAGCTAGTGAAATACCTTTATTTGGCAAATTAGTAAGTTTCAAACAGGAAAGAACAGATCCTAAACGAATAGCCGCAGTTGAACAATATAAAACATTGTCCACACTCACAGAAATAAGATCATTTCTTGGTTTTGTTGGTTCATTTAGAAAGTATATAAAAAATTTTGCTTGCATTGCCAAACCTTTACAAGAATTATTAAAGAAAAATAAAAAAGAGGATATAGAATCACAAAGAAGTCAGAAAAAGAAGAGAATAAACCTTTCAGTAGAACAACAAAAATCATTTGAAACATTAAGAAATTCATTAATTACAGCACCAGTGTTAGCAAATTTTCAACAAGAGGCAGAGACTATAGTGGAAACAGATAGTAGCTATCAAGGATTAGGAGCATGTTTGGTTCAAATACAAAATGGAGAAAGGAAAGTCATAGAATATGCTAGCAGATGCTTAAAAGATGCAGAATTACGATACCATATAAATGAACTTGAAGTTACAGCAGTGCATTGGGCTATTGTAAGTAAATTTAGAATATATTTATTAGGCCACAAGTTTACATTGATAACTGACAGTTATTCTACAGCATACATTATTGACAGAGCTAAGATAAATAGAAAATTCGCTCGATATGTTGTTGATTTGGCTTCATTTGACTTTACACCAGTTCATAGACCAGGAAAACAGAATGTTATAGCAGATCATCTTTCACGATATCCCCTTGAAGACATGTGTATGTTAGTTATTAGTAGTAATTTAGATAAATTAAAGTTAGCACAGAAGAAAGACCCATTTACTCAACAAATAATCAATAAATTGTCAAAAGAATCATCGTCACAACATATAAAACAGATGAAGGAATCATATGAAATCTCAGAAGGTATCTTATTACATGTTAGCAATCAAGAGTTATTTAATCAGAAAAAGATTGTTATTCCACAAAGTTTAAGAGAAAATGTTATAAGAATTGCACACAATGATAATGGTCACTTGGATTACAACACAACGCTTAACAAAATCAAAAGCAAATATTGGTGGAAAACTATACGTCAAGATGTAAAGGCGTATGTAGCTGCATGTTTAGTTTGTGCAAAGACCAACAGAAGAACAAAATTTGCTTATGGACAAATGGGACAACGACCTATACCAGAAACACCTATGCAAGTAATTTCATCAGATCATATTATAGCATTGCCAGAAACACAATCAGGTTACACATATATATTTGTTCATATAGACCATGCTACAAGATATATTTTTGCAAAGCCTACATATTCTTTATCTGCACAAAACGTCATAGATACTATTGAAAATGACATTATTTATGTCTATGGACCACCACTGACATATATTTCAGACAGTGCACCATGTTTTACAAGCCAGAAGACTCAAATTTTTTTTTCAAAATTTGGAATAGAACATATACCCACAACACCATATACAGCACAAAGTAATGGATTGGTGGAGCGTGCCAATGCGACAATCGTAGCCACATTGACAAAATTCGCAATGGAAAACAAGGATGATTGGGATAGATTGTTGCCAAAAGCCATATTAGCCATAAATATTTCGAAACAGAAAACTACAGGATATTCTCCATTTTATTTAATGTTTGGTTATGAACCCAGAATACCGCCTAATGAAATACATTTTGGAACTATTTTTGAAGACTTCAATAGAGAAAATCAATTGGATTTATTGTCACATGCCAGAGGAACAGCATTGTCGAATATAATCAGTATACATTTGAGTAATAAGAAGAAATTTGATATGAGACGCCTAGAATATGAATTCAAGCCGGATGACTATGTAGTGTATGAATGGTATAAGCCCACAGATACAAAGTTAACCTCAAGATATAAAGGACCATTCAAGATCATAAGAAAAATAGGATCAGTATGTTATGAAATACAAGACATTCAAAAACCCACAGTGAAGAAAATAGTTCATGTTCAGTATATTAAACCATTACATTCGTTGCCAGATTTGCATTCTTTTTCAGCCTTTTCAGATGATAACACACAGAATAATGATGAAAGTTTTACTCATATAATACAAAGGAACCAATTGGAAGAACAGTCGGATTCAGTTAAAATTCAGGATAAATCTAGTAATGAGAATAATACAATAGATTCTGGAAAGCAGTATAAACAGCAGTACATCACTACTAAAGGTCGGAAAACATATGTACCTATATCATATAAATTGTAAATTTTTTCAGGTTAGTGTTTGTTTGCAATAAAAACTCGAATATTCATTTTTAAAATTATAATTAAAAGTAGTTCTGCGTACATTTTACAGTTAAAATTCTACATATAGTATGTTAACAGGGATTAACACACATCAATATTAAAGTAAAACAGGTTTTTAAATAATTAATGTTGTTATAATAACTTAGTTTACACATAGATTTTTTATTGTTAAGTAGTTCAGCATACCTAAATATTAGATTCACAGTTTGATAGTCATAAGTAAATTCTATCCTTAGTATGTTAACAGGGATTAACATACATCATTATTGAATAAAAATTGTTTTAAGAATAAAGATGTCACAAATAAATCTTGTTAAATAAGTTAGTTTCATATAAATATAAAGTCAAGTAGTTCAGTATCAACAACAATATGTTGATTAATATTGTTTGTTTTTAATCAATTGTTACAAGATTAATGTAAGATTTGAAATAAGTTTCAAATTTAAGTTTTTATATATATATATATATATGTAGTAATAGGTCAGCAAGATATAGACATAGGTAAACCTAAGCATACATTCATTATGTAATTATAATAAATTGATATGCACCACTAGGTAATAATAGTATTAGTTCAGTTTTGCTTGGTTTTAATTTTATAAGTTTTATAAAATTTAAAATTCATTATTGTTAAGTACAAAGTAGTTCTGTATAAGTTAGTTTTTTTAAGTATAAATATATTATTGTAAAGTTAGTACCAGAGCATGTAAGGGATTGTATGGAAGTGAAATTAAAATTAATATAAGTATGTAATCATAAAATTTGTAATTTCAAAGGGCATGTAAGGTGAATATCTACAGCATGAAGGAAAGAGAGATGAATGTTTGAATGATGTGTGTGTAAGAAGAGTTAAGACAACAGATAATGTGTGATTGAGATAGTATGACAGAATTAGAATAAGTTGAAGCGAAACAATAAAAAGACAATTAACATCAACCATCTTGTTTTACTTACAATATGATAATCCGATAAGACTTAATATCTTCTTCTTTTAGTCAGAAATTAGGCCAGCCAAACAGAACAGTATATAAGTACAATTTTCTTCTCTTTGTGAAAGACCATCTATTATCGGAATATTTATAGGAGGATGGAAAATAAGAATTTTCTTAAAGGCAGTTAAAATGTAACTATAGACAGAACGGCTAGTTATATTATTACAAAAATATCAAATGTCATTGAAGCTAATTACAAGAAATAATGTATAAGTAAAATTGAAAATTTTGAATAACCCTCGACACAAACTAAAATATTTAAAAAAGTATTACGTTCTCTTCAACAGGAATTATTAATTAATTGTCATTTAACGACTATTCTGGCATGCGTGAAGCACTTGATCAAGTAATCATATGCCATTACATCATTTTGGAAAAGAGCTGATACTCTTATATTCTGCTGGGCCGATATTAACCAAACATAGCTAAGAACCACCGCAAGGAATCCGACTTTCAATAAAAAACCGCATCGAAATCTCTCCATCCGTTTGAGAGCTACGATGCCACAGATACATACACAGAGATAGACAAACACCTACTTTAAACTTTCTTTTTGCGTCGGGGGTTAAAAATAAGATACAAAGCGAAATGACAAATTTTGTTCTATTACGACACTTAAATCATTAGAATCTCTACATGTGTATCACCGATTATTACAAACTTTATTAACACCCGAAGCTTTTACCTATATTAATGATGTCAATCGATAAATGCTTTTAAGTTGACGCTTAATTCAGTTTGCTTCATTACGGCCAAGCATTTGCGCTCCAAAATGGCGGCGTAAAACAATTTGTTAAGCGTTAACATCGATTTTGTGCCTTAATATGTAGGTTTATATATTTCTTATATTACACAGATTTTACTCAGGGTTTACTTTATTTTATTAATTGTATGATAACTACTTTTTACACCGTGTGGCAACGGCATAGAATACAATTGTCGTCACCCCTTACTTGCCCATGAGAGTCATAAAAATCGGCTAAGGGTTGCACCAGGAGAGTGGGCAGCAGCTATCTCCTGAGAAAATACATAACATGTACTGCAAACCTCATCTGTATGCCATGCATAGCGATTATGGCATTATGGACTCTTTAGTAATAGACTTAAAATATTAACTACAATCATTAATATCGAACAATAAACGTCTGCAGCCTGATGGTTTAGTCATTTTTATAGCCTCATACCTTTATTCAGTTCATAATTTAATATTTTTATATATTAATTTTTTGTGTACGTGTGTATGTCACTGAACTCCTCCTAAACGATTGGACAATTTTTTTGTGCGTATTAGAGGGGATTCGAGAATGGTTTAGATTTATAATTGGACCCTGTAGGTGGCGTTTCTCTGATCTGTATTTGAACAGCGTCTTTTGGGTCAGCTAGTATGATGTAAATATTATATTTCCCCATGTAGTAATGGAATAAAAATACAATTACCCACCCTAATCTTGCCCATGGGTGTCGTAAAAGATAACTATGAGATATAATATGCTTATAACATCTATGCAAA
Organism: Lymantria dispar; assembly: GCA_032191425.1. NCBI lineage: Eukaryota > Metazoa > Arthropoda > Insecta > Lepidoptera > Erebidae > Lymantria > Lymantria dispar. The sequence continues at coordinate 7,604,096 of CM063452.1, read as the reverse complement.
GAAGTAAAACTCGAAAAGAAAACCCTTGCCAAGAAGATAGACCATTATGGTATAGTAGATTAATTTCCCTTTTATAGTAAAGGAGGCCCGAGCCCAGCAGTGATCTATGGGCTGATGATGAAATATGACATTATAGGAGAATACCTGAAACCTATATTAAATCATTATTTAAAAATGACGGAGATTTTTGATGAAGAGCCAGTCATGTTGATGTGACAGTTTTGGTCACTCTTAGCGTTGGTTAGCCGTCATATATGTACCTATACTAGCTTCTAACCGCGACTTCGTTCACGTGGAATAGTTACTTTGGGCTTACGTTAACTTTAACTCGTAACTACATTTACGTAGAAGGGGAAAATATTTTTTAATAATACGATTCTGTCACACATGATTTTTGCGAAACTATAACCGTTTACGCAGCACACACAACGGACGCTCTCAAAAGGAAAAATACCCGATTTTGAAACATTCTTCATTGGTGCTCAGTACACATTGATCTTAGCCTGATAATATATAGCCTTCCTCGATAAATGTGCTATTTAACATTGACATAATTTTTCAAATCGGATCAATAGTTCCCGTGAATTCAAGATTTTATTTCATATTCTTTTAGACGAACAATTTTTCTAGCCTTGGTTCTAGATATTTTTAGGATCGACATTTATTCGCAAAATGAAAAAAACATTTATTTTAGTATCGCTATGTGTACTTTCAAATATTAATTTATCATCATCATCATCTACGAATATCGAACATCAACGAGTAGTACTGACCCTTTCATTGCTCTTTGAGTATCGTAAAAGACCTTTACTTCAACCTGGGCAACTCAGATGCTGTCAGATTAATAATCACACTACCAAGAGTGACGTTAGGTAGGTGGCCTGTCGCCTTCTGCGAGGCAGTCATCTTGCGGAAGGAGGCGGCGGATCGTGCGTGGGAGGAATGCCTGCACGACGATTCGGGCGGCGAAGGCGCGGATACCTGCACATGATACCGCTCTCAACAATAAAGACGATATGCTATGGTGGGTTTTGGGACCGCTGTGGCCCCGGACGGAGACGGGCGGCGGGTAAGCTGACTATAGCCCACACCAAAAAAAAAAGTTAGGCGGCCAGACATAAAATTATTATCAAAACTATTTGTAATATGTTCAGTGGAAGAAGAGTACTAGAACATAATGCGTAGACCTCAAGTAATCAGAATAAGAGCAGCATGATGATAATGAGGAACCATTGTATAGGCAAATGAGTGTATAATCATCACCATCATCTCAATCTATATACGTCCCAATGTTGGCCTAGGACCTGTTTGACTAGGTACCACCGTCACCGTTTTACCAATGTACCACTCGACACCGCAGCAAGGTTCATCCATTTCACCTGGAAACGTTATGGTCTTCAACTATATGTTTCCAGTGATCATTTCTCCCACAAAAAAAAAAAAAAAAAAAAATGACGTGCAGGCTCTGGAGTGAGCTACCTGCTGCTGTGTTGCCCGAGCGCTATGACATGTCCTTCTTTAAACGAGCTTTAAGTAGAGTATTTACAGGGTAGGCAACAGCCTTGCTGTGCACCTGGTATTGCAAAGGTCCATGTGCGGTAGTATCACTTACCATCAGGTGTGCTGCCTGCTCGTTTGCCACTATCGGCAATAAAAAAAATCTTCGACAATAGGAAGGAAATTGACCTACTATACCGCGCTGATCACAGGAGTTGGTATAGTGTTTTGGTGGTGAATTCTATTCTTACTCCGTCACCACACGGAAATAAAATATATACTTTAGAATTATTATTGTTGTGTATTACATAAAGTTTAATATTAAGGTGGCATCGGAAATATTTTTCTTGAGTCTTTTTCCAATCGTTTCTTTCATAGTAGTCTCGAGAACAGTAAAACAGTCAAGTATATCACTTGAAGCACCAAAAATTATGTATCGCCTCAATGTAGACTGTGGAGTCACTGGTTTTTAGTACATATTCTCATACAGGAAAGTGGCCTGAAATAATTGTATTTTCAATATTTATAACCCTATAACTAGATTTTATATGCAGAGTACAAAAAAAAAAATAGATTGTTAACAGGCTGAAGGGATAAGTAAATACATTTCGTTCCTTCCTTATTCTTTCCAAAAAACATATATATCCTTGACGCTGACGGACTAAATATGCATTATATTGTCACTATTTTAAGAGTATTATGATACGTAAATAGAAAATACTATTATAGCAAAAGGAAATTGCTGAAAAAAAGTCGCTCAACGTGCTATAGAGAGAGCTATGCTTGGTATTTCTCTACGGGATAAAATCCGGAACACGGAAATCCGTAGAAGAACGGGTATAACCGACATAGCCCGCAGAATTAGCATGTTGAAATGGCAATGGGCAGGCCACATCGCTCGTCGAAACGACAACCGTTAGGGAAGAAAGCCTTCTCTATTCCAACCATCCATCAGCCTACAGAAGTCCACTGCTGGACATAGGCCTCCCCGCAAGAATGCGACTCGGAACGGTCCTGCGCTACTTGTATCCAACGGTTCCCTGCTACTTTGAGAGTGTCGTCAGTCCACCTAGTGGGGGGTAATCTTACGCTGCGTCGTCCGATTTGTGGTCGCCACTCGAGAACCTTCCTTCCCCAGCCTAAGACTTAGACAATGCTATTTAACGCCTATATCGTATATACCTTAAGAAAGTTGGGCTTCCGGCTCTCATCGAACAAAGTGCAGTAACAAATTGTTACTACTTGGACGTCGAGTTCCTGCGAGAGTGTGCTACCTCAGATGGACTGGCCCGCGACTATAGACAGAAAACTGTCAACAGTGTAGTCCTACCATATTTAAACAATAATTGCTGATGATCGCGTACAAGAAACGACAAAGTAAACATCGTTATAATTTTTAGTTGGTTATTAATCAAAATTGCCGAAGTTTAGTATTTAAGTTGCAAAATTATTTATATAAGCTTGTTTTTAACGAATTAGAAATGATTGCCACAAGTAAAATTCGAACCTGCACCTAATTGAACCAGCGTGGGTTGGTTTGATAAACAAACTGTCACTTGTATTATCATCTTTATGGAAGTACGTCTTCCATAAAGGCTATTCAACAGAAAACGTTTGCATTATTCTATTCTAACTTTTCAGTTAGAATTGTATTATACGATGTCTATTATCTAATCATTCCGTCTAGTGATGGACGAAGAATACAATTCATCCCCTCCTTGCCCGTGGGTATCGTAAAAGACGACTAAGGGGTATAATATGCATGTAATATCTATGCAAGGCATGAATCGATGAAAAACGTAGATAGTAGTTCACTTTTCCTCCCATTGGGGTGGAGCCTCGAGCCCAACAGTGGGACGTTTAGAAGCTGTGATGATGATGATGTTGCTAGATTATATTTATAAATTTATTTTTTACTAGCAACCCGCCCTCACTTCGCTTCGGTTTTAGTCTTTTTTCCCGCGCAGTTCCCGTTCCTGTGGGAATACCGGGATAAAATATAGCCTAGTTTACGCCCTGATATTATAGCTTTCCATTGGTGAAAGAATTTTTGAAATCTGTCCAGCCGTTTTGAAGATTACCCGGAACAAACAGACAGACAGACAGACAAAAAAATTTTAATTTGTATTTTAGGCATAGGTGTCGTGCAAATAACCGTGTGAGCATGAAAAAAGCCTATTATTTTGACATTACAAACAGACACTCCAATTTTATTTATTGGTATAGATATCAATATTAAAGATCTTTTATGTTTTAAATAAACAGAATGACTTGGCAATCGCATGAAAACACAATGTACCTCACAAGTAATACATATTATATTAAATTATACTAAATATAGTGCGATAGTTGTGAGATCCATTCTCACAACTTTTTATGGTAGAAGAACTCAGTTGGGAGGCTTGGCTTTTTTTTACAAGTTTTGTTTTTCATGGTATCTCATTTCTTTTTGTAGATAGACCTACTTATTTTCCTTTCCGGTACCTTCTACTTCTTGAATACCAACAACGGATTTTCTTAGAGCCCACTCTCTGAAAAATGAGACATCTCTCCTTTCCGCTTGAGTCATTTCTACCAAAACTAAGCGGAGAGATGTGAAAATAAAGAAATTTGATTGGTTTTTGAAACACATCTCCTCTAGTCTCTTCTCCGCTTTGATGGCAATCGAGCTTAACGAGGGCGTTCTTTTTTTTCAGGTAAATTTCAGGCAATTTAGTTTGTTTAATACTTTAGGAGATTTTGGTACAATTTCATAAGACATGTCCCACTCTTGCTTTTTCATTCCGTTGATTGACCATTTTACAAGTTATCTTTGAACATAATTATATCTAGGTATCTGTCTACACCTATTATGCCAATCATCATTCAGCCTATCGCCGTCCACTGCAGAACATAGACCCCCCTCATGCTTCACCACAAAGTGCAGTACTGTGGCACCTGCATCCAACGACGCTCAAGGGTAACAGTTTCCATGACTAGGGCTCATTTTTCTTCGCCATATGAGGAATAATGCCGTAATTACCACGTTTGGTAGGCGAGTTGGTTTCACAGTGAGATATCATACATTTCCCCGGCAAGGGCTGCTGCCCACTCTCCTTTTGAATCTTTTTTTTAAGTGACAACGCCTTGCACTAAGGGAATAATAATCCTTATATTGAGGGGGACTTTACAAACATATAATTCATCATCGCAGCCCTCATACGTCCCACTATTGGCTCGGGCCTCGTCCACAATGGCAGTGAATTCGACCCACTATACCATGCTGGTCAGACATGTTGATACAGGGTTTCATTTCGAGTTTTCCTTCTCTTGCACAAATGGTATGTGCATATTATATCCCATAGTCGTCTTATACGACATCCACGGGCAAGATAAAGAGTGGTGAATTGTATTCTTACTTCGTCACCACACGGAAAGAACATACAATTAACCGACACAAATTACATTCAGACTCAGAACAACAATTTGTGGATCGTACAATGTGTTGTCTTGCATGGGATTCGAACCCACGACACTGGCATGGTACGTTGGTATCTTAACCACTACGCCGTCTGCGCAGTCTTTGGCCGGTTTTTACGATTCCCATAGGGAAGCAATGATGGCGACAAATGTATTCTTATTTTTTACAAAGTTCCATTTCATTAACTGCAAATGTAACTTTGTAATCCTATATATTTATTGAGATTTACAAAATTATTTATGCAGTTAGTGTATCTCAGAAACTGGACGAAAATTACAATGTTTAATAATTTTTCCTTCATTTATACACTAAACACTAATTGTATTCTAAATGTGAAGCTTCTATGTCTGCTAGAAGTGCCTTTTTAATATTGATGATCGGTCAGTCAGTCAGTGAGTGACAAAATTACGAAATTTTGACTAGTTATAATTCTTAAACTATTGGTTCAAATTAAATGAAATTTGAAATACACAATGTGTATATAATGCCTGCTGAGTTACTAAAAATTCAGCCTTCTAGTTTTATTCACAACGAAGTTATAGGGGGTCGAAAATGGCCTGAATTGCTTCGAGAAAAGTATGTTACGGCAGTGTTGCATTTTGCCCGACTTTTTTTTTGCTCGACGTGGCGGATTTTATTAATATTAAAGGTTTGTATAAGAAATGTATTAAATTAAATCTTTATTTTATTACATACTAGCAATCCGCCCTCGCTTCGCTTCGGATTCAGTCGCCTTACGCGCGTAGTTCCCGTTCCCGTGGGAATACCGGGATAAAATATAGCCTATGTTACTCCCTGATATTATAGCTTTCCAATGGTGAAAGAATTTTTAAAATCGGTCCAGTACTTTTTGAGTTTATTCGTTACATACAAACTTACAAATTTTACCTCTTTATAATATTAGTATAGACTAGTGAAAAATGAATGCCACATGCGCGACATACTTGGTTTGCCCACGAACCCTGGTCGTACAGTTCGCATTCCTGGAAAACTTTTTTTTCAGTGGCAGAGGCTGTGTTCAGATATTATATGGCCTAAATATAGTTACTGAACTGTGATGATCACTGGATCATAACCTTTCTCTTATTTTCATCTGCTCATAATTCATAGTTTTTACTATACAAGTTTATCAATTTATAATTAACGAACAAATATTTGGTTTTGCGATTAAAAGTTGACTTAATGAGATTGGAATTTTCGGCACGGTGACTGTTTCTATTTCCCTCTTTGTTATGTTTGCTGAAAATGGATGCATAAGGACGTGGCCAAGGAAGGGATGCATTCTAAAATTTTTCAATTGTTTTTAATATATACAAAATATAAAAATATCCTTTGCAAAAATAAAAACGGGTTTTAAATAAAACTACTTTACGGATTTTATCGCGTTTGTATTTGATTTCTGATTACCCGACGTTTCGAACACTTTACAGCGTTCATGATCACGGGTGGACCAAGATGTCTCACGTCCAACAAGTCATCGTTACTGCAGAAAATTTTTATAATTATCTACCCGATACAGAAATTAGTTATTAAATATTGACCCACATTTTGATACAAAATTTATTGTCAGTGTAAGAAGAAAATGATTCTATATGAAAAAATTATATTGTTTATGGTTAGTAATAATTAAACATTAAAATAATAGTAGTAATAATAAAATAAATAGTAATTATATTTAAAAACTAACTAATAATCTAGTATACTACCACCGGATCGGAACACGGTTACACTGAGAAAGATCCGGCAAGAAAACTCAGGTAACATGATGCTAAATTAAAGTTAATTTTGAAGGCGGCTTACTTTATGTTACTAAAAAGGTTTTAATTTATAAAATTATCTTTAGTTATTATTATTGTGGGTCAAATCTATACAATATGAGCTCACGGTGTCTTGCAGTCTTGTGGTGGTCTTTTTGGATTTCTTTTTAATAATGTTTATAACAGGATCCCAGCTTGATGGTAACACCCAGCCATCCTCTCTATTGAAATTTTTGTGTTTTTTAATCTCAATAGCCTCGCGTACCATTCTAGGCAGGTATCGGTGTTCTTTTGCGAGGATTTGTGGTTTATCAAACCTGATGTTATGGTGGGCGCGGTCCTGGCTATGTTCACAGACTGCAGACCTAGTGTCCCGGCGGTGCTTCACATCGGCTATGTGTTCTTTGATCCGAGTTCTTATGGATCTCTTTGTTTGTCCAATGTAAGAGAGACCACATTCACAGTCAAGTTTATATACTCCTGCATCTTGTAAAGGGATCTGGCACTTGACAGGTGGTAAGAATTGGCTAATCCTCTTCAGTGGCTTAAAATAAGTTTTAATGGAAGAGCGTTTCAGGATGTAGCCAATCTTGTCAGTGACTCCTTTGACATAAGGTAGTATTGCAGGAAGGCGCTCAACTGTGGGTGGTTTCACTCGGTCTCTGCGATGGGGGCGAGGAACTGGCAGCTTGTTTGCACGTAGCACCTGCTTGACATGCTGCAGCTCCCCAGCCAGGTGTTCATCGTCACAGATTCCTCGTGCTCTCTGCAACAAAGATTTACACACGGTAGCTAACTGTGAAGGGGGATGATGAGAATCACCGTTCAAGTATCTGTCTGTATGTGTTGCTTTACGATACACTGTATGACTCAAGGTATTATTAGGGTTACGTATAACCAAAATGTCTAAGAAGGCTAAAGAGTTATTTGACTCCAGTTCCATAGTGAATTGAATTTTTGGATTAATGGAGTTAAGATGGTTTAGGAATATGGTTATTTTGTCTGTGGGTAATATTGTGAAAGTGTCATCTACGTACCGCTTGTAGAACCTGGGTGTGACAGGTGAGCTTGATAAGGCCGTCTCCTCGAAGTCCTCCATGAATATATCGGCAACGACAGGGGAGACCGGCGAGCCCATAGCCACTCCATCTACTTGCTTGTAGAAGTCATCATTCCACATTAAATAGCCAGTTGTTAGGCATTGACGTAACAGTTCCGCATATCCCAATGGCATATTATTGTCAGATAGCTTCTTAGATATGGTTTTGATGCAATCCTCCACAGGTAGAGAGGTGAAGAGTGATGTGACATCAAAATTTCTCAGTGTAACCGTGTTCCGATCCGGTGGTAGTATACTAGATTATTAGTTAGTTTTTAAATATAATTACTATTAATTTTAATGTTTAATTATTACTAACCATAAACAATATAATTTTTTCATATAGAATCATTTTCTTCTTACACTGGCAATAAATTTTGTATCCGAATGTAGGTCAATATTTAATAACTAATTTCTGTATCGGGTAGATAATTATAAAAATTTTCTGCAGTAACGATGACTTGTTGGACGTGAGACATCTTGGTCCACCCGTGATCATGAACGCTGTAAAGTGTTCGAAACGTCGGGTAATCAAAAATCAAATACAAACGCGATAAAATCCGTAAAGTAGTTTTATTTAAAATGTATAATACTCGCGTAAACATCAGAAATCATTAAAAACGGGTTGTTTTGATTTTCTACATTTATGGTAGATAATAATTTAGTTTTACAGAGGTTTTAATAGCCAAACTATGTTACAGGCACTAAATAAAAATCTGGGTATGAAAAAAGTTGAATCTAAATTTGAAAGTTTCGCTTTTAAAACTAATAATCCCTTTTTGAGTTTGGAATTTTAACTTATTTTGTTGGGATTGCGGTTAAATAACCTATCAGGCTACTAAACCTAACTTCGCGTTGTTTTTAGTAGAATAAATTATGTTCGTCATATAATCCTACCTTATTGTGACATAAAACCGATATCGTTGTGTATATTATAATGAGAGAAAAACAATAAGAGCTGGTAAAATTATAACGCTGCTAGAAGAGAGGTGTAGCTGATGTTAGCTACAGCGGATAAAGGTGAATCATTCGACCATCCAAAGAACCTGGACTCGATACCAAGAGACTGGTTCCGTTCAGAGAATGCAAGGTTCTGGGAGAAAACAGTGCACGAAACCACGAGATAACAGCTTTTTAGTAACCCAGGCGTTGAGGAACCGTAAATGCAGTTACATAGACCTCAAAAGAATCCTTGAAGAAGTACGAGGAGCACGAGTTAGCTTATGGGCTGTAAGGAGGAAGCTTTTGGCAGCTAATATAATTATGCAGTCGACGATCAGCGCGGGGCCCCAAGTTAGCCTTGAGCACCGAATCAGTCAATTTAGGTTTGCTACAAATTGCCTAGCTTCGACACCAGGTAACTGGAATAGCGTATTTTTCTTCGATGAGGCTCGAATCGCATAGTGAGGACTGACGTCGGTAAGTATTAAAAAGACTAGGAGAACGCTATGCGAACGTGTTTTGAAGAAATCATCCCATTTTTTTTGAGGTGGGTTGCGGTCGGCGCGCTCCTCCCACCACTCCGTCCGGGGCGACAGAGGATACGCCCCTCTGTACGCACGGCACGCACACACGCAACCCACCCATAATGCACGTCGCCTTCGTAGTTGGGCCGACCGCCGGAGCAGGGTGACTTAACGTCAGTGGTCGGCCCGACGGAATACCCCCTAATGGGGTACCCTCCCATCGACCGACGTCCCTCCCTCGGGGAGGACGTTGGTCTTTCCTCACGCGGTCGGTCACTCAGCGGGTGACGGACTAATTCCTCGATCATGTCACCCGCTGCCTCGGCTAGGGCGGCATGATGCGCAGGTATTTGCGCCTAAGCCGCCCCAATCACCGGCGGCGGATCACCTCATCGAGGCTGCGCTCCTCGCGCAGGCGATCCGCCGCCTCCTTAAAAAAGCACCCCTATCGTGCAGGATCCGTTATGTTTTGGGCGAGCGTAACTGTCAGTTATCGTACCGAGATGGTATTAATTGAAAATGACTTACTAAATGCGCAAGGGTACATAACAGAAATTCTTTTTCAACATATACAATCCACACTGACTGTTATTGGCGAAGATGCCATTTATCTAGATGATAATGCTCGGGCCCACCGCTCTGGCAACGTAGATGCTTACTCAGAAGAGGTCGGTATTCGTCGTTTGAATTGGTCTGCGCAAAGCCCCGACCTTAACCCTATTGAGCACATTTAGGACCTCCTAAAAAGGCGAGTACGATCTATCCAACCACCTACACAAAATATCTAGGAGCTTAAACGTGTGATCTCGGTTGAGTGGGAACACATTCCACAAGAGACCATCAAAAGCCTGGTGGAAAGCATGCCGAGACAGCCGTAATCGCTGTAAGGGGAGGTCATACTCATTATTAATTTTTATTTCTTTAGTATCCTTTTCATTAAAATACCATAACAATTTTTGTAGTCTTAATTTCATAATATCCATTTAAAAATAATTTTAACATGTCTCTGTTTATAATAACTAAAACAGCAATTCAAGGATTTGAGTGCTTAAAATTATATTTTTATTGATAATAAGAAATTTCTAGTCATCTTAACTAATGACACTAAAAATATTAATATTATCTACAGAAAAGCCAAAGACTGTAAGGAGTCCGTTTTTCTTAGCAAAAGAGTGTATATAATTTTAAAATTTATATTTACGTAAAGATGTTATTAATTTTAATGTATTCTCTTTGACATAGATTTTATACATCTTCAATAACAGTCTAGAATTATTAAACATTCATGTTTCTTCTCAAGGTTTTTATTCACAGCTAAAGAAACGATTTTCGATTTACATATGTACTTACATGTGCACAAGACAAAACTCAGATTTTAACTGAAAATTCTATAGAATAATTTGACTAATTAACTATCACTGTTTATTAAAAAAAATTGCTAAATATGGGTATTTTTGCGATACATAAATGTTCGTTTGTAATCCTTGATTTTATAATTTAACAATACAATTCAGTTTTACATTAAAATCTGCTTTCATTATATGGTCTTACTTAAGGACAAAGTAGCACTTTATCTCGAGGATTCAGATTCTAACCCTAGATCTGTTACAGAATTCCTTATTCAAGAAACGCGTAGTAGTTGTGCGAAAAAGGATGCCTGCGATCTGCAAAAATTAATAACTGTTAAGTACCTTTTATCAGGGATATAAATATTCTATATGATTGCTGTTTGGTGGCGGCTACGAATGATACCAACCCTTGCATTGCTCTTTGGGTATCGTAAAAGACTACTAAGACCTTGAATTCGACCTGGGCTAACTCAGATGCTGACAGGTTAATAATTACATTGCCAAGAAGGGTTGACGTCATGAAAGCGGCCGATTATAAAATAAAAACTATTTGTTATATGTATAGTGGAAGAAGACTACTAGAACATATTGCGTAGACCTCAAGTAAGCTGAATGATGATGAGGAGAGATTTTAGAGACAAATGAGTGTATAATCATCATCACCTGAACCCATATACGTCCCACTGTTGGGCTCCTCTATTACGAGAGGGAAATCGACTATTATGATCTGACCTACTATTACCACGCTGGTCAGACGTGTTGGCGTTTGTTGTTTTTGTTTGGAGTTTTCCTTCTCTTAGATAGATTTTATAAGCATATTATATCTTCAAGAGAGGGGGCGGTGAATTGTATTCTTACTCCGTTAGTACACGGACAATGAGTATATAATATGGTTATATTGTGTATCCGCCTATATTTTCTACGATAGTATAGAGGCATTGAATTATAAATAAAATTAAGTATGCAAAGATATTTTGCTTTAAATATACGAAACTGAACTTCAGTCTCGCCCCTAAGGCTTCATACAAATATTGCAATGTGCAGATGGCTAAGAGCACTTCAACTAAGTGCGCCGTTACCTTTATTCAACGCGGAACAACGTTAAGGATCTAAGGGTAGTACCATTGTTTCCATCCCTTAAATATTTTATACTTGCCTTCACTGATATATAGCAGGTTAAAATTCTTTAGGTTTCGGCAAATTTTCGGAATAATTTCAGAAAAGAAATGTCGGAGATAATAGCTGGTGTCGATTTCCATACAATTTTGTATAAAATCTCCATTTGACTATTAATGGCATGCTGTTTTCATTCTTATTGTTCAAAAACTTTAAAGGGTATTGTATTATATTTTAGAAGCAAGGGGCAGGGCATTTTGCTCGATGAATCGATAACTATTGGGAAAGAAAGATTATCTAATAGCGTCCACGTATCAGACGATGGAGTGTAGGACGGTCCGACTAGGTGGACCGAGTAAAAGTTGTTGAGAGTCGTTAGATGCAGGCGGCATAAAACCGCATCTTGTGGCGAAATATGAGGGACGCTTATATGCAGCAATGAACGTCAAAGAGCTGAACGATAATGTCTGTATTTTATTTAAAAAAATACTAGCAACCCGCCCCCGCTTCGTTTCGGTTTCAGTCGTATTACCCGCGTAGTTCCCATTCCCGTAGGAATACCAAAATAAAATATGTTACTCCCTGATATTAATTTTTGCAATCGGTTCGGTGGTTTAAGTGTGAAAAGTAACAAACAAACAACCTTAGTTTCGAATTTATGATATTAGTAAGGACGTATTGCATAATAAAAATAAAATTATAAAATGATAATAGTAATTTTGCAACTGCTTTTCAACCATGGAAGCTAATTCAATGAATAACAGTCAACTAAACAGAACGATAGTATTGACCCTACTTGCTATTATGAACTCTACTTGCTATTATGAACTCTACTTGCTATTATGGACCCTACTTACACGTAAGGATTTTGTAGAACACGATTTTTTTTCTTTACGTCAGCGTAATCATTTAAAACGTCTCAACAAAATTTGTGGTATTTTTTTATCATTCGGCCACCATATTTTCAAGCCGCGACGTAAAAAGAGGGTGTTATAAGTTTGACGTCGATGTCTACTGTGTGTGTGTGTATGTGTGTGTGTGTGAGTGTATGTGTATGAGTGTGTGTGTGTGTGTCGTAGCTCTCAAACGCATGGATCGATTTCAATGCGTTTTTTTTTCATTTGGAAGCCAGTTTCCTTGCCATGGTTCTAAAATATGTTTGGTTAATATTGGCCCAGCAGTGTAAGAGTATCAGCTTTTTTAAAAAATGATATAATGGGTGTGATTACTCGATTAAATGCTTCATACATGCCAATATAATCGTTGAATGACAATTGATTGATATTTCCTGTTGAAGAGAGCGTAATACTTTTTTTTGTTATTTTAGTTTGTGTTTCTTTTTATTGTTATTTTGTAGTTAATTTCCTTGATTGCAGAGATACGTGTTGATCAACTAAGTAGTTAATTTGTGGCAAAGTAACAATAAGCTCTTATTTCCATTTAAAATCTTAGTTTGGATGTAGATTTACTCTTGTTATTCCCTTCTTTAATAATAGCACGTCTCATGATGTGGGTTTTCATTATCATCAGTCCATACACGTTCCAGTCTTGGGCTCGGGCCTCCTCCACTATGGGAGGGAAATTGGCCACGTTGGATAGACGTTTTGGTATAGGATCTTGTTTCAAGTTTTCCTTTTCTTGCATAGATAATAATATCTATGCATATAAATGCATACTAGCTGACCCGACCAACGTTGTCATGTCTTAACTATTGTATAATTAATAAAAAAATATCCATCAGCAACAATTTGATGTCAAATCTAATTGATTTCCACGTTATAATTAAATGCAACTTGATAAGGGTTAAACCCCGGGTATTGTTTGTACGTTTGATTGCTGACATTTTTAAATACAATCTGTTAAAATAAAAAAAATAAATATATTCTTTGTTATGTCAAATCAATGAAAACAGTATATTAAAACCAACCAAAATCTCTATATTAAATTAAACTTTAAATATAAACGTGATGAAAAAACATTTCTCAAAAATCTACTCTATAATTGAAATGAAATTACACGAAATGATAAATAAACCATGTATTAACCGATCCATCTATGTTAAACGATATTTGCAGCGCGCATTCAATAGCTGACATTTATTTCAAATGACTGGCCGTTATGTCAAACAACTAACAATCACGTAAAATTAATATTGTTGTAAGGTTTTCTCAAATTTTCAAATGTTTTGCTCAAATTTCTTATTATTTTCTTTCATAAGAACATTCTCCTGACAATATTAAACACAACGAAAAAAGAATTAGCGAAATTGTTCCATTCGTTCACGCGTGATGCGATGACCAATGGAAATAGAGATTCATTTTTATATATATAGATTATATCCCTTTTCCGTGTGGTGACGGAGTAAGAATACTATTTACCACCCTCTCTCTTGTCTATGGGTGTCGTAAAAGGCGTCTAAGGTATACATACAACATCTATGCAAGAGAAGAAAAACTCGAGATAAAACCCTGTACCAACCTGTTTGACCAGCGTGAAGTAGTTTCCCTTCCAATGTGAAGGTGGCTCGAGCCTAGTAGTAGGACGTATATGAGCTGTGATGATGATGATCCCTTAGTCATCTTTTGCGACACCCACGCGCAATAAAAGGGTTGGTGAATTGTATTTTTACTCCGTCACCACCCGAATAGTGATGTGTGTATTTCAGCTAAATTCCTTTCAGCAACTGACGTGATTATCATCATCATCAATTGCCTTTTCGTCCGCCACTCCTGGACGTAAGCCTCCTTCACAGAATGTCGCAAAGCTTCATTCTGTGTGCTGGCATTCAAGGACTACCAGAAACCTTTCTTCGGACCACCTGGTGAGGGAGTGTCCCACACTGCATTCATTACATGGTTGCTACTCGAGAATTTTTCTTTCTCAGTGGTTATCAGTTTTTCGAGCGATGTGTATTTGCATATACAATTTTGTATGTATTTAAATACAAATTATATACCGATGAATTATGAATATTTTATATCATTTCAACACAATAAACACATGAATTAAAAAATAAAGATAAAAAAATGATGAATGAATATGGAAGAAGGGAAAATAAAAAAAAATTGTAAACCAAGAATCAAACTGCGGCTATCTGGAATTAAAGGATTGCTGGATTTCCTAAAGGTGCTGTTTTTATTTTTATCTATCTGATCCGACGATCTTCGTGCCACCATTTCCGAAAATCTAGTGATTGTATTTCAGGTGACGAAGCCTACCCGGCACCGCACTATGGGGGCGACCCCAGAGGACACGTTCGAGACTGTCCAGGATTTTCTACTGCTTGACGCCCTTGTCGTGATGGACACCAGCCTGAAGACAGACCGCGCATTGCGGTAAGCCTCATAAAGCTGATCCTCTCGCTCAGCGTAGCTGTGAAAGCACCAGCTGTGGGTCTAGGGCCTCCGGGCACGTATGCACGTAGCTCGGAGATCCGTCAACTCTCGAGCCCACTAAGGTGCTGCCCTTTTCAAGCGCAGAAATCGCAAGTGCGGGATGGCCGCATCGCACTCTAGTAATCAGACACGGAAAAGAAAGGAGTTAGTGAATTGTAATCTATATAATACTCGTCAGTATACGAGGGTTATAGCTATTAGAGAAATGGAGGACGTTAAGAACAAAAAGTATGAAATTAATATTTTCTCAATTATTCTTTTTCTATCTTTGCAATGTTTTAGTATTAAAACTAGAGGAGAACTTCAAACAAGTAATCTACACAATTAAATAAAACTGAACTGTCTGTTTGTAAACTTAAAATAGTAGGTTTTGTTCATACTCACACGGTTATTAGCGCGATATCCATGCTTAAATAGTAGATAGTTTAAATTATTTTTGTCTGTTTGGCTGTCTATCTCTTTATTTCGGGTATAATACAAACGGACTAGACCGATTTTGACAATATTTTATTGCTAGATAGCTGTGAATATAATGGGTAACTTTGACTACTTTTTCTATCAAAATATCCAAGAAAAAAATACCCGATCCAGGAATTGAACCCGAGGCTTCATGGGCTGCAGTCACGCAATATCCCAGACGATATTGGAAACGGCAATGAAAGCAAAGCGGGGGCGGGTCGCTAGTAAAATATAAATTTTGATACAAAAAGTAATAATTTCTTTATACAGTAACAGGTAAGTAAAGTAAAATGGTAAGACCCTTAAAAGAACAATTAGAGTTCGAAAAAAGAAAGAAATTTTTAGAGCGAGGTAACACCTCGCCCTTAAAGTAAGCGAGGTGATACCTCGCTCTAAAGTTAACTTTAACTTGTCACTAAACTAAACTGGAAAGTTTGCTTTAGAAATTTACCTAACAAGTCCTCAATAATGAAGAAATTCTGCAAAAAGCCTTAATATCCATTTTTTTTGTTAAAACTTTCGCTGAGAATTGACGCCTGATTATTGATAATGTACTACTGTACTTTGTTCTGAAGGAGAGAGCCCTAAGTCCCAAACCCTACGTTACTGTAGGCTGTGATTGATTGTACCGATGTTAATGGTAATGATGGGATCCAAAACATCATCATCATCAACATGATTATCACTCTGCTCTTATTCCAATTACTTGGAGTCGACTCAATCAATATATACTCTTCGTTTATAGTACACTAGTTGACCCAACAGACGTTATGTTTAAACGTCACACCACCTACCATCCCATGGTGTGAAAGATCACTGCCCGAAATCCACATCACCTAGCGAGCGGTTAGGCGGGAGCTGCGGATTTTAGACGTCCATAAGTCGAGTGGGCCGGATGGCATCCCTGCAGTGGTACTAAAGACGTGCGCCCCTGAATTGACTCCCATCCTCACGCGCCTTTACCGACTTTCCTACGCTACTAATAGGGTTCCGTCTTCGTGGAAGGTAGCCCACGTCCACCCGATCCCTAAAAAGGGAGACCGGTCTGCCCCATCGAATTACAGGCCAATTGCGATAACATCCTTGCTCTGCAAGATAATGGAGAAGGTTATAAACCGCCAGTTTCTGCAGTACCTTGAGGATCGCCAGCTTATCAGTGATCGCCAATACGGCTTTCATCATGGTCGGTCGGCTGGTGATCTTCTTGTATACCTCACACACCGTTGGGCAGAGGCCTTGGAGGGCAAGGGTGAGGCGCTGGCGTTCAGCCTAGATATCACAAAGGCGTTCGATAGGGTCTGGCACAGGGCACTTCTATCGAAGCTACCATCATACGGAATCCCCGAGGGACTCTGTAATTGGATCGCCAGTTTTTTGGATGGTCGGAGTATAAAAGTCATCGTAGATGGCTCCTGCTCCGATACCATGGCCATTAATGCTGGTGTACCACAAGGGTCGGTGCTCTCCCCGACATTGTTTATCCTGCATATCAATGACATGCTCTCTATCGAGAGTATGCGTTGCTATGCGGATGACAGTACGGGTGATGAGCGGTACACTGAGCAGCGGAATATCCCTCGGAGTACTCAGGAAAGAAGGGTTCAACTTGTGTCTGAAGTCGAGCGCTCTCTGGGGCGGGCCTCGAAATGGGGTGAACGGAACCTAGTCCAGTTCAACCCCACAAAGACACAAGTTTGCGCGTTCACTGCAAAGAAGGACCCATTTGTTATGGCGCCACAGTTCCAAGGAGTAACTCTTCCAATTTCTGAGAGTATTGGGATTCTCGGCGTCAAAATATCGAGCAAAGTCCAGTTTGGGAGTCATTTGGAGGACAAAGCCAAATTGGCAAGCAAAAAGTTGGGCGTCCTGAACAGAGCCAGGCGATACTTCACACCGAGACAGCGTCTTGTGCTATATAAAGCACAAGTCCGTCCTCATGTGGAGTACTGCTCACATCTCTGGGCAGGTGCGCCCAAATATCAGCTAAACCCACTTGACTCCCTGCAAAGACGGGCTGTTCGTATCGTCGGGGATCCCAATCTTACGGACAGATTGGAGTCGCTGGAGCAGCGGAGAGACTTTGGGTCACTCTGTGTACTCTACCGACTCTTTCACGGGGAGTGCTCCGAGGAACTGTTTGACCTGGTACCACCGTCACCATTCTACCAACGTACCACTCGACATCGTAGCAGGATTCATACATTTGGGGTGCTACGCCAGAAACCTCCGCGTGGTGTACCCTGGGCACGAGCGACAATTCCTTGGACTGCTCTCTGGAATTGTCGCTCGTGGCAAATATCTGGCCCGAGGGGGGGCCCAGTTTGTGGGATGCCCCAAATTCGCTCCATGCCCTCTAATTGTAGAGGGTATTGGACGCGAAAATTCGACGGGCCCAGTCACTCATTCGTTTGAGGACTGGGCAGGCATTTGCCAACCGCGACAAATCGTAGACCTGATTCCTGCTTCGGGACATTTGTCTTGAGGCCTAGATTCAGGAGCGAGGGTCTTGGCTTAACCGCCTGGACCGCGAGGAAGAAAACCTCTATAAAACAATCACCCAGAATCCTAAGTTCTGGCGCGCGGCGAGAGGATACATGGCTGATGGGTTGTTCAGTCGTTAGCGCGCCCCCAGCCAGGGTACCTGCGGACCCCCTGTGTTGGGATACAAATTTACGCTTGCCCGGGTATCGGGATCTCTGCCCGGGTCGACTGTTTACTTCTCCCATACTCGTGGGAACTTAATGGATAATTATTCACGCACACCTGACCTAGATAGGAGGGGTGAGACGCCCAAAAACACGGGGAACGATGACCCACATTGTTCCCACCCAAAAGCCTTGCCAAGCTACGGTAAAACTTGCACAGAAGAAGGAGGGGCCTCGTCCGACTGCAGCTCGGCTGCTAATCTGGTACTGGAAGCTCTAAAATCAGCCGAAGGTCCGGCGAAAACAGGGGCCCGCAAAAAGAAAAGCAACAGGAAGATCGCCCCTGCAACGGCACGCGTCAGACGGCGCGCTGCAAAGCTGCGACAGGCGGCGCAGAAGTTGCTGGAGGCTGCCGACGTTCCACCTAGTGACGTTGGCGCCTCTGAGGCAGACAGCTCCGCGGCCATGGAGACAGATGCGACCGCGGAGCAGTCGGTGGACGAGGGCGGCAGTGCCGCAGGACCGTCAAACACGAAGGAGAGCCCGGCTGCTCGGGTCGTCGGAGGGCCTACGGCATCAATCCTAGCGGCGGCGATGGAGGAGGCCCTCCCCCCACAGGTGCGGAAGCGCCCTCTGCACAAGAGTGGCAGCTCCTCATCTGACTCGGAGGGGAGGGCGGGCGTTGCCCCCGGATGCTGGAAAGAGGGGAGGCTGGTTCTCCTGCCGAAGCCGGGACGGTCTTCCGAGTCGGCCTCGGCCTACAGGCCCATCGTGCTGCTCGATGATGCGGGCAAGCTGCTGGAGAGGGTGTTGGCTGCCCGCATCGAGCGGCACCTCGTCGGGGTCGGGCCCGATCTGTCGGACGCCCAGTTTGGTTTTCGGAGAGGGCGTTCGACGATCGCGGCCCTGCTGCGCCTGTAGGCCGTGGTAGCGGAGGCCGTCACCGGCGGAGGAGTCCTGTTGGCGGTGTCCCTGGACACCGCCAACAGGACGCCTTCAATTCGCCTTCAACAGTCTGCCATTCAGCTGCATCAGGGAGGGGCTGAGATATCACGGGGTACCCGTGTACATCAGGCGGCTGGTGGCAGACTACTTGGAGGGGCGCACCGTCCTCTACGTTGACCGAGTAGGGGACGTTGTGCGAACGCCCATGACGTGCGGTGTCCCACAGGGGTCGGTTCTGGGTCCGACCCTGTGGAACATCGGCTACGACTGGGCGTTGAGAGGAAGCCTCCCACCGGGGCTGGGCGTAATTTGCTACGCCGACGATACACTCGTCACAGCCCGGGGTGGGACGCTAGAGGTGGCGGCACGCCTGGCAACTCTCGGCACCGAGGAGATTGTCAGGCGGATCGAAGCGCTGGGGCTGAGAGTAGCCCTGGAAAAGACGGAGGCCCTTTTGTTCCATGGCCTCCGTACCGCCGGGCCTCCCGCCGGCGCTTCGATCACCGTGAAGTCGGTCACCATCAGCATCCAGGCCCACATGAAGTACTTGGGCCTGGTGCTCGCCGGCTTGTCGGCGCGGCGTCCGCCCTTTCGCGGCTGATGCCGAATGTGGGCGGACCCAGTGGTACGTGCCGACAGCTGTACGTGGGGGTGATCCGGTCGATGGCCCTGTATGGAGCA
Organism: Lymantria dispar; assembly: GCA_032191425.1. Classification (NCBI taxonomy): domain Eukaryota; kingdom Metazoa; phylum Arthropoda; class Insecta; order Lepidoptera; family Erebidae; genus Lymantria; species Lymantria dispar. Next base: position 7,584,227 of record CM063452.1, on the reverse strand, counting down.
CCGGTGTGGGCGAGGTCCCTGACCGTCCGTCTTAGGGCCCTCCTGTGGCGACCACAGAGGGTCATGGCGGTCAGGGCCATACGGGGTTACCGCACGCTGGCGACAGAGGCAGCGTGCCTCCTGGCCAGAACTCCCCCGTGGGATCTGGAGGCGGAGATGCTCGCCGACATTTATCGGCGAGTGTCGGAGACGCGCGCCCGCGGCGGCATGGTCTCCATCAAAGAGATCACCGCCTGGCGGGTCGACGCCCGCCGAGAAGTCATTGCCCGTTGGGCATCTAGAAGAGATTGCAAGATTAAGGTACCATGAATGCCGCAGGAAATATAGAGCTATGATGAGACGGGCGCAAACCGACTTTTTCAGGAGCATCGCAAACACTGGCAACGAAGACCCGTGGGGTGTGGCATATAGGCTAGCCTTGGTGAAGATACGACCCCCTCCAAATGTTGTAAGTGGTGCTCGGCTCGTAGAGGGATACGTAAGCACAACTCAAGAATCGATCTCTGCATTAATCGGCGCGCTTTGTCCCGATGACGATCCCCAAAGAGATGTCCCTTATCATCGCCAGGTACGAACCATGGCGGCATGCGCCCCATCTGGGCGGGATGCGCCCCCTCCATCTAGACAGGTTATTGAGGGTATTGTTAGTCGCCTACCGAACTCGGCTCCAGAAATCGACGGAGTAACCGCCCGCATGCTCAAACATGCGTGGCGCGTGGCTGGCTCCGAGCTGACGCGTTTATTCGGCAAGTGTATTGAGGAAGGTACTTTTCCCGATGTGTGGAAGGATGGGCGGCTGATTGTTATCCCCAAAGGTAATAGTCGACCGCTGTCTGATCCCAAAGCATATCGCCCGATCACACTTCTCTCGGTTTTGGGTAAGGTCTTGGAGAGAATATTGCTACACTGTGCTCCCAACATCTCGCGCAGCATCTCCTCCTGTCAGCACGGGTTCAAACGCGGACATTCCACCGTTACGGCTATTCGGTCCCTTCTGGACACCGTGGCTCATAGCAACTGCAAATATGTCCAGGCAGTTCTTTTGGATATTTCGGGTGCCTTTGACAACGCGTGGTGGCCCATGATTCTGCTGAAGGCCAAGAATGGGGGTTGCCCGCCGAACATCTATAGGATGCTGGTGTCCTATTTTTGCGGCAGGCGTGCCGGTTTCTTTGCTGGAGGTGAAATCGTGTGGAAACAATTAACCATGGGATGCCCGCAGGGCTCTGTATTGGGGCCCTCTCTGTGGAATCTCCTGATGGACGATCTATTTCAACTCCCTTTACCAGAGGGAGTCAAACTGATTGCGTACGCGGATGACGTAACGGTCACCATCGAGTCGAACTCTCGTGCGGGATTAGAGGCTTTGGCCTCCACGGCACTCGGACTTGTCACAGCCTGGGGATTTCGTAACAGACTGTCCTTTTCCCCTATGAAGTCATGTTCCATAACCCTAAAAGGGAAGCTGAGTGGAAGACCGCCCACAGTTAGGCTCGGTGGAGAGCCGGTAAGAAGCGTCCAATCAGCGACTGTCCTGGGTGTCGTAATTGATTCTAACTTGAGCTTCCGGCTCCACGCGCAGTCCATTGGAGAGCGTGCTGCAGCAGCGTTCGGGAAAATGTCGCGTGTCTCCGCCTCATCCTGGGGCATACGGTACGTGGGCCTTCGAATACTGTACCAGGCTATATTCGTTGCCATCATCACTTATGCGGCGGGATGTTGGTGGAGACGCACGTCCATTTACATGGTAAGGAGCGCGTTGTTAAGGACCCAGCGGCAGGCCCTTATACTAATCACAAAGGCTTACCGCTCAGTTAGTTCGGCAGCATTGCCAGTTTTGGCAGGGGTTTTTCCTGCGGACTTAGAGGTAATCCGTGCTGGTAGGATAGACGATGTAAGGTTTTCTGGCCGGGACTGCCCTAGGACGGAGAGAAGCCAAATTTCGGAGGAGCTCGTTGCTGAGTGGCAGCGAAGATGGGACGGTGAGGAGAAGGGTAGGGAGCTCCATCGGTTCTTCCCCGATGTTCGTGTTCGACTCAGATCCCCCTGGGTTGAGCCCGACTACCAGTGCTCTCAAATTTTGACAGGTCATGGCTGTTTTAGAAGGAGACTTTATGAGATGAAGCTATGTCAGAACAGCCTGTGTTACTGCGGAGAGGAGGATGAATGTCTGGATCATGTGCTATGGCGATGCCCACTGTACGATGAAATCCGCATGAAGATGTTGGACGGGATTCAACGGGTCAATCCTGGACCGATACACTATTGCGATCTTGTTAACTCCGAGGCCAACTTTCGACGGTTGAGAGACTTTTCGCACCACTGGCATAACATCAGGAGCGGGCTCGAGCTGGCGGAGAAAGGACAGGGTCCATGACGCAGTCGCCATCGTCGTGTCGTCCGTCGCAATAGCGACACCCACGCGGAACAAGCCGCCCCAGAAAGGGGAGAGGGCTCGGGCAGACCATTTGTAGGGAGTCAAGAAAGTGCACGCCCGAAAGAGCACACGCAAGTAAGGCGTGCATCTCCCGTGATTCGGTCCATATAGCCAGGATGGCTGGAGGGACCATGGGCTGGTGGAGGGGTCTGCCCGTTGGGCAGTCCGGCTGGAGAGTCCTCGGTACGGTGTCAGGACCGTCGAGGCTCTCCGGCCGGTGCTGATGGAGTGGTTGGAGCGGACGCACGGGGTGCTTTCCTTCCGACTGGTGCAGGTGCTGACGGGGCACGGTTGCTTCGGGAAGTACCTTTACAAGATTGTCAGGAGGGAGAGCACCGTCCTGCCACCACTGCAGTTGCGACGAGGACTCGGCGCAGCACACGCTCGAGGAGTGTGCTGCATGGGAGGGGGATCGCCGTGAACTCGTCGCAATTATCGGTGCTGACCTGGCGCTGCCGACCATCGCCAGGGAGATGCTCGTCAGCGTCAGGAACTGGGACGCGGTCGCCGCCTTCTGTGAGGCCGTTATCTCATGGAAGGAGGCGGCGGATCGTGTGCGAGTAGAGCTCCTATTCGGCGACACGTTCCGCCGCCGGCGACTCGGGCGGCGCAGGCGCGAATATCTGCGCCTAATGCCACCCTAGCCGAGGCCGCGGGTGATCGGACCGGGGAATTGTCCGTCACCCGCAGAGAGGCTGACCGCGCGATGGCGACCGTCGTCCCAGTACGTCGAGATATGAGAGGTTGCCCGAAAGGGTATTCCATCGGGCCGACCACTGATGACAAGTCACATCTGCTCCGGTGGTCGGCCCAACAACGAGGTGACGTGGGTACGGGTGGGTTTTGGGCCCGCGCGCCGTCATTTCATCGCCCCGGAAGGACAGGACCACGCGGGCTCTTACCATAGCCCACCCATAAAAAAAAAAAAAAATAAGTGTTCATACATTTCACCTGGAAACGTTATGGTCTTTAACTGTACGTTTCCAGCGATCATTTCTCCCACTTACGTGCAACCTCTGGAATGAACTACCTGCTGCTGTGTTTCCCGAGCGCTATGACATGTCTTTCTTTAAACGAGGTTTAAGAAGAGTATTTCCTTCACGGTAGGCAGCGGCCTGGCTGTGCCCCTGGTATTGCAAAGGTCCATGTGCAGCAGTTTCACTTACCATCAGGTGTGCTGCTTGCTCGTTTGCCACCGTTGCCAATAAAAAAAAAAAAAATCTGCGCAGTCAAAACTCTACTGTACAGTTAATATAATTGTAGATCAAACAACAAAACTTAGACGGAGTTGGCCCAGGTTTTTATAAAGAGCTTAGTAGTCTTTTATATGATTCTCACCAACAATGTAAGGGTTAGTAGAGTTTGTAACCACCGATACCCACCACGAGCTACAATTATTAATAGCTCTCAGTAAGTGTCTTATTATTACATCCAAAATACTTTAATATAAATGAAAGTTTTTAGAGCGACTGAAAGCTTATATAAATTATTTTAAAAATTATAGAAGATATATGGTAAAATGTTGCCATGTTGTTCACTAAACGAGTCCCGTGTTAACAGTTAAATGAATTTAAAGCAACATTTATTTCAAAGAAAATGTTAAAAGTTTTTATATCTTTAATGTTTTACGTCTGTGGGAGGAATTTAATGTCATTCTTTCAACGTGACAATCCGTGAACAGAGTTTGGGGTTTTATAATTAAAAAATATCGTTCTTAATATGCCTATTTTAAGTATCATTCAAGATAAGTAAAATTAAACATTCGCCTAGCCGAAAGAAAAGTCTGTTGTACATAGCCTGTTTTTGGCGCATATCATTATCATCATTTCAGCCTATCAGCGTCCACTGCTGGACGTAGGCCTCGCTCATGTTACGACACAGAGTGCGGTACTATGCCACCAACATCCAACGACGCCCAGCAACTTTTACTAAGGCATCGGCGCACCTAGTGAAGGGGCGTGCTACACTGCGTCGTCCGATACGGCATCTTGAAAATATGACCTAAAACTGAAGCGGAGTAAGACTGAATCTATCTGGAAATGGAATGGGAATATAATTCACTGCCTTTTCTTTTCTCTTGGTAGTGTAAGATGATAAATAGATAACACCATTACAAGAGGAAACCTAAATAAAACCCATATAGCAATCTATTTGATAACCGTGTTGTAGTCTACACTAATGTAAGTTTGTTTGTATACTTGATTGTTTGTTTGTTACGTTTTCACGCGCCAATTAACCAATTTTAAAAATCCCTTCACCAATGGAAAGCCACATTATCAGTCAGTAATATAAGCTATATTTTATCCCAGTATTCAAAGGGAACAGGAAGTATGCGAGTGAAACAGGATGTAGAGCTATTAAAAAAAAAACATTTCACCAATGTAAATCTTTAACGTTTAAATAACAAATAATGTTTACTGTACAAAGAATATTAAAAGCTTTTATTTAACTTGCCCTATTAATATATTACTATGGGACAAATCTTGCGAGTTAAATTAGAACCACTTCCTGTCGTTAGATTAGGTTGAAATTTGGTTTACTTACGTAACTTTGGTGACTATGCAATAATATGGTACCTTGAAGCTGGTCTCAAGATGGCGTCCGAAGGTGGCCATAGGAACTCCTAAACTAAACGAATTAAAACCGTAGAGTTTGCACTCGTTTGAATAGTCTTGGTAAGTTATATTCGTTTAAGAGCATATAAATAAAAGCTTGTTATAAAAAAAAAAAGTAATATTTTATTGTGAGAATTCTTTCGAATTTTCATTTACCACCCACAATCTGATATATGCCATCCATCCATAAGACTTCCACTATTGAACATGGGTCTCCCCATGAAAATGCGACCCAGAACAGTCCTCTGCCACCTACATCCAACGGTTGCTTGAGACTGTTAAAATGTTATCAGTCCACCTAGCATCGACCCCCATCCCCACACTACATCATTCATTGTCATCACTATTATTCTTTGCAAAACCATAATTATTCTGCTGTAATAAACACACAGCACAAAATAATTTACTCATACGGTATTTTAATTAAGATACTAAAACGGAATTTCCTAAAGTCTCTCCGAAGAATTAACTCAGTTTTCAAACTGAAAACAATTTCTAAGCACAATGCATGGCTACGTGAATGTTATCTAGACACCAGGCAGACAGGATATTGTGAAACTACAAGACTATTTGGCAAACAACGCCATGAAAATCTTGATCTTACATATAGTTCTATCGTTTAGTTTTTATTTTACAGAAGAAAATTTGTAGCCATGTTTATTTTATCAGATGATGACATAGAGAATTATGTTTAGTGCATTAAAGTGTAAATATAGCACGTACATTATTGAAATTGAATAAAATTTTCTTTGTCAGGAAAATAGTTTACCGGTGCAATAAGGTGATGTATTGTTATTATTATTATTCTATATACATATTATTCTTCTATATATATATATATATATATATATATACATATATATATATATATACTAATTGACCCAACAGACATTGTTCTGTTCAAATCTAAAAACAGTAAAAGGAATTCTCCTTGAAATCAATCGCAGCGCCACCTACCGGTTTCAATTATTAATTTAAACCATTCTCATATCCATCGGAGCAGCCACAAAAAATCACCCAAATCAGCCGTTTAGGAGTTCAATTACAAACGCACCAAAAGAAGATTTATATATATATATATATACTAGCTGACTCAACAGACGTTGTTCTATTCAAATAAGCACCACCATTTCATCAACATCACATGCATTTCATCAACATCGGTCCAGCCGTTTGGGAGGAGTTCGGTGACATACACACGTACACAAGAAATATTTATATAAACATTCGTCACCATACGGGTATGTTAATGTGTTAAAAGAACTCAAAATATTATTTTAATATTTTATATTGCCTGGCAAGTAATGTTGAAAACTTTACAATTATTACTAACCCATTTTCATTGAATCAAACAACGCTTCTATTTATTTCACTTCAACAATAACGATATCTTTGATCATTCTATTATTCAGATTCTGTTTTATTATCTGAATGCTACCGTTGTATCTCGGTAATTGAATTAATGAGTTACAAATATAAACACTTTCATAAACTAGTTAAGTTCTTTATTACTATTAAGTTTTTGATTTAATTGAAGTGAAGATTTAATTGAAGAATTTTTGAAGTGATAGTTTCTATTCTCGGCGGTAAAACGCTTCGTTATGTAACGCGATACCGCCAGTCTGTATTTTTATAAGATTAAATATTGATACTATACAAACAATTCTAATGTACATTTTCAAGAATTGTAACTAAAAATTAAATAATTATATTTTATAATTAATAAAAGATTTTAATAATAACTTTAATAGATTTTAATAAATAACCTTTCCTTACATTATCATATTATTGTACATAAAATTTAACTAATAGTCTAAACTTTAAAGTTAAAAATTTCAACATTAAATAGTTCAACTTAGATTAGTTTAAGTTATCACTTCTGTCGAGCGTCCCGAATTTTGGTACAATTATTTTTCACGGGGGCGCAGCCGCGAAGCCGACGGGGAGGTGATGCTGGCAGTGTTCTTCTTAGACATCGCCAACTAATTCCATAGACTGCTATTCAGCTGCATCAGGTAAACGCTTCGATATCAGAGGGTGACCCTATACCCGAGGCGGTTAGTGGCAGACTATTTGGAGGGGCACAGCGTCTTCCATTCGAGCTGATAAGGGAGCGTCGCGGGGACGCCCATATCGTCCGTTGTTCCACATGGTTCCGTTTTGGGGCTCACCCTGTGAAACATTATCTACGACTGGTGACGAGTTAGATACAGAGTTAATAAATTAATATATCGATAATATTACATCGGTAATATTACATTACTTTAAGAAATTGTTGCAAAGACGAAAAAAATATTATTGTAAGGGGTGAATTTGTGGTATCATGTATTATTAGCTGAAGCCACGGCTGACCGCACCGGAGATTTTAGTCCGTCACCCGTGAAGTGACTGACTGCGCGATGGCGACTGACGTCCCGGGAAAGGAGAGGGGGGTACCCGTCAGGGTATGCCGTCAGTTCGACCAATGAAGACAAGGAACTCAGCTCCAGTGGACGACCCAACGACCAAGGAGACGTAGGTGGGTTACGGGGCCGCGTGCCATCCCTCTGTCGCCCCGGACCGAACCGAGCGGCGAATGCGCTGACCATAGTCCACCTCCATAAACGCCTGGCGAATCTCGGTACCGCAGAAATGGTCATGCCGAAGCTGTACGTGGGGACGGTTATACTGTATAGGGCTATCGACTGGCTATATTAATACAGTAATATACTAATAATATACTACCACCCTGTAGGCGGGGTCTCTAACGCCCTGACCTTAAGGTCTGAGGGCTGTCTTGAGCGGCACAAGCGAGTACCTGCGCCTGATACTTGTCTAGCCGAGGCCGTGAATGACTAGACCGGCGAATATCTGTCACCCACAGAAAGCCCACGTTTTATTTTATTTAAACAAACAAAGATGCCGCTCATAGACCTTTATTTACTTTATTTTATTTATTAAACTTCATGCAACAAGTACAATGGTGGACTTAACGACAGAGACATTCTCCCCTAAACCTTTACTAATTATATGACGCTTCAATATGGGCATCAGGGAGGGACACTACTTGAAATAATATTTCGCCCGTCTAACCACGGACATCAACGCTGTGCTAATTGTTGGCCCAATGGCGAAGTGGAGAGAATATAGTTCAGCCGCGCGCTGCCCTTTCATCACCCAGGTCGGAACGGACGCCGTGTCCAGACTATAGACCGCCCAATAGAACTAGATGTCTGCAAAGTCAGTTTATCGACGATAATTTTACTTGACAACGTCATAAGATTATATTGATAAGAAATTGAATACTTTTATGAATTGAATTTAATTATTATCACTGAATTATCATTATTGTGTATTATACAAAAAAAGGATTTACTTGAAAATTACAGGATTATTTGATAAATTTAATTGCACTAATTCAAATATTTTCACTTAAATTAGAGATAAATGCGTCACAAGCCGAAGGCTTAGGTCGATCGTGCCTTATATCACTTTCTCGCTTGCACACTCACCTCAAGTGGAATGTGACAATAAGTTATACTTTATCGTGCATCCAACCAGCGTTCCTCAATTTATGAGACGTTATCACGTCAAAAAAAAAAAGATAACGAATTCATAAATTTTCCACTGTAAGCATGTAAATAATATAATACAGTAAATTTGGGGCAATCAACACAGCGTTTTAGACGTGGGAGCAATAAGCTCAACGATGAAACGCATGAATATCAGAAATAATTATTCCCCCATCGTTATTCTAATAAGCCTTTAAAGAGTCGCATTGTCTGTAAGCCATCAGTGAGCATAAAAATAAAACATATTGCAATTAAAATATTTCGATATTAAAAGATTGTTTCCCTGATTGTCATGGTTTTATCTTCGAAAAATAATAGTCGCTGCATAAAATGATTCTAACAATTCTAATAATTTATTTAATAATATTTACATTTTATAGATTCGGAATTGCCCCAGAGATGTGTACGTTTGTAAAGAAATCTAACAAATACTATCACTGGAAAGGGACATCGGCTCAAAGTAACTCACGCTTAGAAAGTTTATTTTTATCCGAGCTACGTTGGACCCTCGAAAACAAATTTCATGAATAAATTTTTCCTTTGTAAACAAATCGAGCGGACCATATTAAATTAAGGCTCTCTTGCGACCGGGAATGCAATAAAAAGGCAAAATTTCGGAGACTACATCTTTACACGTTATTGTTATGTCGGCGCATGCGGAGTGACTAAGAACTATATTTTTTCTATTTTCTATCTCTTAAATAAATAACAAATATTAAACAAGTGTGATAATAATATTCTATATCGTATTATTATTCCACCTTTTTTTTTGGCGACGCGCTCCTCGCACCACTCTGGGGCGACAGAGGGGCGTAAGCACGCACACCCACAACCCACCCAACGTCGCCTTCGTCGTTAGGCCGACCACCGGCGCAGGGTTACTTGTCATCAGTGGTCGGCCCGACGGAATACCCCCCATTTGGGGTACCCTCCCATTGGACGGTGAGGAAGGCTATAGGCTATATCATTACGCTAAAACTAATAGGAGCGGAGCACCAATAAATAATGTTTCAAAATCGGGGGTTCTTTTTCTTTTTGAGAGTTTCCCCTACGTGAGCTGCATAAATGCTTAAAGTTTTGCAAAAATTATGTATGACACAATCGTATTATTAAAAAATATTTTCACCTTTTACGTAAACAATGACGCGGTTTAAAGTTAGCGTTAGTCACAAAAAATTATTCAACGCAGACGAAGTCGCGGGCAGAAGCTAGTGCAATATATACGGTATGTGATTGTAACAATCCCATTCTCTACAAGAGGTCAAAAAGAGGTTAAAAAATCCATCGTACTAACTTACATTTTCTTACCATCCATTCATATCGTAGCTTACTGCGTTCCACTGTTAGACATGAGGTGGTGGTTTACTATAAGACTGCTGATGTTTATCCTCCTGGTAAGTCCTCAGATGATTTAAACGACAACAAGGGAGGATCATTGTCCCATCCATCATTACAATATATAGCTCCGTATGGCATTACCCATCAACCCATCATATCATCATTATCTGAGCCCATATATGTCTCACTGTGGGGTTCAGGCTTCCACTTCTGTGAGAGGGAATTTGACCTACTCTACTACACTGGTCCGATATATTAAAAATGATAGTTTTATTTCGAGTTTTCCGTCTCTTGCACTGATGTTATATGTTTACATCCCTTAGTTGTCTTTTATGATACCCCCGGGCAAGATGATGGTGAAGTGTATTCTTACTCCGTCACCACACGGAAGATCCAAAAAAATTTGAATATTTACCAGCGTTCTTAATTTACCTAACAATGTTACATTTTTTAGAACCATAAAGAAAGCAAATATGGGCATTAACTTCATAATACAAAATTAAACTATGATACTTATGACACAGTAGTGGTCCTATCTACTTTTACATACAAAGGATTTTGCTACTAAAACCAACTACAAAATGTCCTTAACTAAAAGATAATATCTCTTTGTACGAAAGCCATAACCTATTTCGTTATTAAACTTTTTACAACCGAAACGGGTTAGGCTTTACAAGGTCGTAAAATGCCTGGATGGGCACTTAAGAATTATCTTGCCAGATAAAGAACTTAGTGTGTCCATTTTATTGGTACTTTAGAAATATATATACGTACTTTCTTACACCAATTTTTATAACCATTGTAAAATGGCTATCAGTTTGTTTTAATGGCAGGTGACCCTTGATGGATATCCGTGTAGTAAATGATTACTACTTGTCCTTTTTTTACTTGAGGATGTCGTAAAAGGCAACTAAGGCAGGTAAGTACATGTTATAATTATAATAACGAAGGCGTAGATGGCTTAGTGGTTAACATACCGACCTTACTATGCCGTTCGAATTCCATGCAAGATAATGTTTTGTGCGATCCTCAAATTGTTTTTCTGAGTCTGAATGTGATTTGTATCCGTTAATTATACGTTTGAAAAGTTCCCCGTTTTAATGGTGTTTACATGGTGTTAAATCGAATCAAATCAAATGATTTATTCTACACAGGCCCCTTGAGCGCACTTACATATGATCAAATTTATACATCGTTTGAACACAATACAATAATCTATCACTCAACTACACAAAATCCGGCAAGAAACTCAGCAGGCTGTCATTTTTTTTTTCATCTTTTGAATAAAATTATACGTATACAACACATATTATTACCTCCAGTGTGATGTCCTTCGAGATAAGATATATACTTTTTTTTTAATTTAGTTCAAATAAAAATAGAAAGCAAAATATGGTTGGACCAGATCCAACAAGGAGCATCTGATCAGGAGTCAACTACTAGAGCAGCCATCACTCCCACCAACCACATTGAAGGGAAGGGAGTGACCCGCCCCACGTAGCTACCGCAAGCAGAATCTTGTTCAGTGAGCATGACCAAACCATAAATTGCGAACTATTGGTATGCTAAAAAAACTAAAACCTAAATTCCTCAGGCAAAACACGCAACGCTGTACAAATACAAGACTAACAAAAAAAAAAGAAAACAGCCAATTCTTTCAAGAAACAGCGCCATAAAGTTGTGACCATTACAATAACATAATTACAATAACAAAATTACTGAAAGAGGAGCTGCTCATAACCATTCTGTATTATCCTCTAAATAATCCAGAATTTTATAATAGCCTTTTCTACAAAATCTACTCTTGATAGCCTTTTTAAACTTATTCACTGGCGTGTCTTGGATATCTCTTTAGTTATAAAATCGTATACATTGCACCATGAAAGACCTACTAATTCTCTAAAGAAGAGTTGTATGGATAACAAGATTATCCTTATTCCTAGTGTTTAGATGATGAATATCAGTGTACTTTTTAAAATTTTCAACTTTTTTTCACATAAGGTTAGGTTTTCGAATATGAATTGGATATTATAGTCAGAATGTTTATTTGACTAAATTTCTTCCGAAGCGTATACGATTCATAACACAGGGCACCCTAAAAATAAAACCATATAGAAATTCATATACCTAGTTCTTTAAGTATAATAGGTTGATTTTTATTATTTTAGGGTAGCTAGTAATATGAGTTTGTCATCATTATTGTTACAGCTCTTATAGGTCCCACTGCTGGGCTAGAGCCCCCACCACCATGGGAATGAAAATAACCTTCTATATTACGTCGATCAGACGGTTTTAGTTCGAGATTTCCTTCTCTTGCTTAGATGTTATATGATGATTGCTGATGTTTACGCGGGTATTACATCTACATTATAAATAAAAATATTTTTAAGGATGGTTACGGGCGGACTATGACTTATTTCACTGCTGTAAAGTATTGGGAACGTCGGGCAATCAAAAATCAATTACACACACAATAAAATCCGTTGAAATAATTTTATAGCCAAAGTTGTTATACTAAGTTATTATAAGCTCAATACATCCCTTAGTTGACCTTTACGACATTTTAAGGCAAGAAGAGGTATGGAATTGTATTTTACAACATTATCATCATCATCATTCAGCTCATCGCCATTCACTACTGGACATAGACCTCCATTGTATTTCGCCACAAAGTGCGGTTCTGTGTCGCCTGCATCCAACGACGCGCCTCTATTTTCACCAGGGCGCCGATCCACCTAGTGAGAGGGCGCCCTACGCTGTTGTGGCGACAACCGTATTCCTATCTCCTCGGATTAGCGGTTCACAAAAAAAAAATGTCCAATGTGGGAATCGAACATATGATATTTATCACCGGTAGTCGTTACATAGAGCACCATACGTGATCATGAACGCTGTAAAGTGTTCGAAACGTCGGGCAATCAAAAATCAAATACAAATGTGATAAAATCCGTAAAGTAGTTTTATTTACAATGTATATACTCGCGTAAACATCAGAAATCATTATGCTTCTATATACTTTACAAAAATAGCCTCTGAAGATCAAGTTCGAAACCTTCGCGTTCTAAATTGACTTGTTTGATTTGGTAATCGTTGGGACGAAGGGTCTTTCCCCTAAACCATTATTTTTACAATGGCTACGAGAAGTAACCCTTGTTTCAATAAATTATTGTTTCCTGTTATGAACATTTAAGTATTACATATAATATTTTGTGCGCTAATAATACTTGTATTAATAGGTAATTAATTTATTTTATATAAATTAAGTAATCGATAAAAAGTGAAAAGTTTTCTGTGTGGTGACGTAATAAGAATATAATTAACTGCGATGACGGCGTAGTGGTTAAGATAACGACTTATTGTGCCAGCATCGTGGATTCGATTCCTACTCAGGATAAACCTTTGTATCATTCATGATTTTTTTCGGATTTTGGATGTAATTTGTGCCCGTTAATTATATGTTTTTTAACTTCCCCGCAATACAAGCTATGCTTACAAAAGAAACGTTGGCCGTGGGTGGTAAAAGACAACTAAGGAATTTAATATTCATATAAAATCTATTAAAAGAAAGAAACTCGAAAACAAACCTCATATGCTTTTTAAAAATTGACTAACTTTGTGTAGTAGATCAATTTCTTACCTATTATGGAGCAGACTTGAGCTCAGTAGAGACTTATATAAGCTGTAAAAATAATAATGATGAAAGTAAATAAACCTCCGTTTGAGTTAAGAATACAACGTACCTTTGCCTTTACTGCCTTTGCCATGGGAGGAGTAAGAACCGGCTGAAATATCACTAAGATAATGTACAACAACTCCTCCTGTCTGCTAATTGAAAAACATGTAATACCTATTGCAAACGTCAATCTGTCTGCTAAGCGGGGTAATCGGATCACTAGGAGAGGTTCTTTGTCAAGGTACAAGCAATGAAAAGCTATTAGAATAATAAATAAGCCATTAACTCAAACGCATCATAACTAGCAATTTTTATTCCTTATTAGTCCAGTAGACATCCGCTATTGCAATCCTGGGGTCCTACATTCAATTGAGAAAAAATATTCAGTTCCATAGATTATCAAGTATATTGTCAAGAAAGCTAACTTGAAGTAGTAGCTGTATTGACCTCGCTAGCTAAATGTTTAAACGTACGCATACCCCGTTAGAAATTAAAATATGAATCCATAAAAATCGATAAATCCATAAAAATGAATGTTTATATGTCCTTCATAGAATCGTAAACTATGAATTTTATCTTATGATGATTTTCAGCAAAGTATTGTGCATGAGCCTACGAAGGTTTCTCAGTTGGCACGACTCGACCTGGTGGAACTTACAAGTGGGGTGGTGATCGATTTTAATAATTACTCAGCTCATATACGTCCCACTGGGCCCTAGCCGTAGCAATGGGAAGAAAATTTACCTATTATACCATATAGATCGATTGATTGTTATAAAATTAGATAGTTATAAAATTTTATTTCGAGTTTTTCTTTTCATGCGATACCATCTATTATCGTCATATTATAATCCCTTACTCTTCTTTTATGACACCCACTGGAAAAAATGGGGATGGTGATTTGTATTCGTTCAATGAAATGTAATAAATAGGGATCGTCTAGATTGAGCCAAGTTTTAGGTCTTTATATTTAATTAAATTTTAACTGTTATTAATTTAAATTAAGATTAGATATTGGAGGCTTCGACAAGTATTGGATTTTCATTAAATATCAACAACTGCCCAGACGGTGTACAGTGATATCTCACAAAGTTTATTGACTTGCACAAGTCTAATACTGCGCAAGTCTACTAATGATAAATATTGGACAAATGTCGTGTTCATTTAATTTGATATTTAATAAATTGTAATGTCTTTTTGATGTAATATCTTTTCGTGTGGTGACGGAGTAAGAATATAATTTACAACCCCTTAATAATATTAATATTAATTTAATTTGATATAGTGCTTGACTGCTTGCTAATATTCACCACAAAAATAAGGTGTAGACTTTTTCTTTTCTTACGAGTTGCTTCGAACTTAAATCCTATGCGAATTTCCGCGCAAGGAACATAAATGAATATCAAGTACCAGTTATTTTACTCAAAAAGCAGAGAGAGGTACTCCCGTGGGCTATAGGGATATACACCTAGTTGATGGCACAATAGGTCACCGAATGGGTTAGGTTAAGATTGTAGACGGCAGGCAAAAATGCGTTTCTGACTGCACAAACATATAAAATTAATTGAAACAAATTACACCCAAACTTAAAACAACAATTGGTGGCTCGCACAAAGTTATTGTTGAATCGAATCCGTAATACTGAAGCACTGTATTGGTTTTTAACCATTATGCTATTTATACAATTTGCTTAATATATCTAAACATTAACAACATATGACACATCAAAACCTCTTTATTCAGGACAATGTCTTAAATAGGGACCCGCCCTCCCTTCGCTTCGATTTCAGTTGTTTTGTCGCCGATTTTTATATTTCCAATATCTCCTAAGATATTTCAGTACGCGACTGCAGTCCATGAAGGCTTGGGTTCGATTCACGGACCGGGAAATAATTTATAGGGTTTTCCTGAGAGAAAAATCAGCCTAAGTTAATCCTCATATAGACAGCTCCTGGTAGTAAAAAATTATCAAGATCAACCGTTTTAACAGACAAAATGTATTTAAACTGGTTATTAAGAATAGATATTGTACAAATAACCATGTGAGCACGACAAAAATCTATTATTTTGACATTACAAATGGACACATCTATTTTATTTATTTGTGTAGAAGATCTTATAGTTCTTAAATCAGAGCTGATGCCATAAATTTGAAAGTTCTTCGAGTAATGGCAAAGTAAGAATACAAAATATTATCACTGACTCGTTTCCTGGGTATTTATGGCATAATTATTTAATGTAATTCAGAAGAATATGAAATATCTACAATACCCAGTGTAGTAAACCCCTTCGTGTGGTAACGACGTAAGAATACAACTCAATCCCCGTTCTTACCTGTGCATGTCGTATAAATCAATAATAGATATGATGTACAGATAACATTGATATAACAAAACAAAAACTCAAAATAAAATCCTATACCAAATAGGTTTGTTCAGTGTATACCACATAAGTCATATAGTTTTTCTTTTAGACTGCCTTCTCTTGTAAATGAGGAATTAATTAAAACACGGATCAAAATATAAACGTTGCTACAAAGATATGCATAAGAATTTTCATCTGAAAAGTAATAAAAAATGTCAGACATGCATTAAAGAAATAGTCATCGCAAGGTTATGGAGCTGTAGAGAAATGTCATTTGTCCTTTGAACCAACGACGAAGGCGACGTGGGTACGGGTGGGTTATGGGCCCGCGCGCCGTCCTTTCGTCGCCCCAGACGGAATGGACCGCGTGTGCGCTCACCATAGCTCACCCATAAAAAAATACTAACCTGTCTGGTCAGCATAGCATAGTAAGGTCAATTTGCCTCTTATTTTGGAGGCGGCTCAAGCCAGGCAGTGAGACGTTTGTGAGCTGAGATGATGATGATGAAAAAGTATAAATTCAGGAATACGAATATACGTAAGTTTTCTTAGTATTTCCTTTTTGAAGTGTTCTATTAAAAAAAAAAACAATAAACTAAGAAAACTAAATTATAGCTTGTAATTGCTACTTGTATCATTGTTTCAGTTAACTAATTCCCCGTATGGTGACAGACTAAGTTATATGGTATAGTAATATCTGGTATAGTAATAAATATATATACATGTGGTTATAAAGTAAGAATACAATTCACCACTCCCTTTCTCGCTCCTGGATGTTGGAAACGACGACTTATTCATACAACATCTATGCAAGAGAAGAACAAATCCAAATAAAAACCTATACCAACACGTTTGACTAGTGTAGTATTTATCATACTATTGACCTATTGGTCAATTTCCCTCCTTCTGTGAAGGAGGAAGCTCGGGCCCAACAGTTAGACGTATATATAGACGCATGTAGCTGTGATCATGATGATGATGGCCCCCAGTCACGGCAGCTATGGGCTCATTTTGTGGCGGCCCGGTAGCGGTGGAGCGGGGCGACAGAAGGCGAAGCGGAAACGATAATGATGAATGATTACTGAATGTGTAAAAGATTTATTTCATAAACTAAGCTCTGAGTTGATACTGTAATTAGTATTTTGAAGTAAAAACTTCTTTAAACAGGTTTGAATGGGGAGTAACTTCATGCAAGTGGACGATAGAGTCATGTGATGAGTGTCCACTATCCACTGACCACTGTCTGTAGCTATTTCAATGTCACTACATCTGTGCTAATAGATATCAAAACCACATAAGTATTAAAAGTTTTAATTTCCAAATATTAAATTGAGAACAAACAATCTAATTTTAATTTCCAAAAATAACAACTCCCTTTTTATAGTTTTAATTTTTAACTTCTGCTCGCAGTCCTTATGAATACCTATACCAATAAATAAAATTGGAGTGTCTGTTTGTAATGTCAAAATAATAGGTCTTTTTCATGTTCATACGGTTATTTGCACTATACATATGCCTAAAAATCACTTTAATTTTTTTTGTCTGTCAACAAAAAGACAGCTTTTTGTTCCGGGTAATCTTCAAAACGGCGGGACCGATTTCAAAAATTCTTTCACCATTGGAACGCTATAATATCAGGGAGTAGTATAGGCTATATTTTATCCTTGTATTCCCACGGGATTGGGAACCACGCGGGTAAGACGACTGAAACCGAAGCGAAGCGAGGGTAGGTTGCTAGTAAACAAATAAAAAAATAACAGTTTCGTCTGTAGTCCTGTAGCTGAGGTGAAGATCCAGGGGTCACCACATGATTTTCAATTCTTAATAGGAGACGAGCCTAATATTAGGTGATAGTTGTTTGCTCGTGTTATCTATCCAACGCAGATTCATCATCGTCTCATCTCATATACGTCCCACTGTTGGGCTTGAGCCTCGTCCAGAATAGAAAGGAAATTGACCTACTATACCACGCTGGTCAGACTGGTTGGCATAGGATTTTATGTCAAGTTACTCTTCTTTTGCATCGATGTTAAATGCATATTTAATCCTTTAGCCGACTTTAGCTTTTACGACACCCACGGGCAAGATAGGGTGGGGAATACTATTCTTACTCCGTCACCACACGGAACGCAACGCAACGCAACGCAAATTAGTACATACAACAATATTCCTTCCATAACTAATATACAAGATATGTCTCTTGTGAGGTCATATATGCTCCACTGCTGATATAGAGACTCTTGTGGAAGAAATTCACCTAATACATCTCCCTGGCCTGAATAATTGATATAGGATTTTATTTCAAGTTTTCCTTCTCTAGTTGTTATTATCTGCCGGTGTCTTTTATGACGCCTACGGGCGGAATGGTGGTGGTGTATTAAAATCTAACTCCATTCATCATCATCTTAGCCCATACATATCCCACTGTTGGGCTCGAGCCTCCTCCAATATGGGAAGGAAATTGACCTAATTTAGCATTCTGGTCAGACAGATTGGTACAAGGTTTTATTTCTTTCTTTCTCTTGCATCGATGTTAAATGCATATTTAATCGCTTAGTCATCTTTTACAACATCCACGGGCAAAGAGAGTGTTGAATTGTATTCTTACTCCGTCACCATACGGAAAACTCCAAACCATTACGATACGAAAATTACTATGAGAATTGAGACGTGGAGATTAAAAAAAATATAGTTGACAACAAAATAATTTATTTCTACAGTCAAAATCTAACAGAAACGATTATATACTTTTATACATATTTACAATAATGATTACTTAGTATCTACTTAACAGAACATTTAAAATAGAATAAATACATGTATCATTAATGATAAGTAGAAATTAATTGTTCTTTCCTTATTACTTGAGTTATGGTACGAAGTTTTCTGCTTCACAGCTCCTTCGGTAAGACCTGAAAAATATTGTAATTAGTAATGTAATTGAACCAACTAAACAAAGTTTAAACTAATAAGAGTAAAGAGTTGTTGCGTTTACAATTTGCAATAAAAAAGAATAAAAAGTATATCGTTATTTGAAAACGGCATTTATTTTCCTATTGAGCTAGTTATAAACTTTTCGCTCTTGTAATTGGGGAGAGAGCGCTATACTAAATGATGACCTCATACTTCGGTATCCCGATGTTGGTCTACATATTCATCATGTCGACTTCACTGTTGGGCTCGAGCCTCCTCCACAATAGGAGGGAAATTGACCTTACTATATCATGCTGGTCAGACAGGTTGGTATAGGGTTTTATTTCGACTTTTCCTTCTCTTGCATAGATTTTATATGCTTACTATATCCCTTAGTCGTCCTTTACGACAGCCATGGGTAAAATAGGGAGTGGTTAATTGTATTCTTATTCCGTTACCACATAGAAAAAATACATACTACATATTTTTTTCCATAAAAGTCACCCTTTTAGGGAAATTGACCTACTATACCATGCTCGTTAGCGTTAGTATAGGATATTATTTCAAGTTTAACTGTTTTATATAAGAATTGGAAATTTTAATTGTATACGGTACTTCTCATTTAAATCCGAGGTATATCAAAGCCAGACTTTTAATTCAAAATATGCTTTACAATTCAAATTGCTATAAAATTACTTTCATCAACGAGTTTGTTATAATGAAAGATTTTAATATTTATATTTTACTAACAAACCATAACCGTAATCGAAAGTTAAGTTCTAAATTATACAGAACGTTCAAGAAAAACCATGTTCCAAAAAAGTATAAAAATCTGAACGAAGTAATTTGGTTTCTTAACCATTCTCTAGAGGGCACCCTTTCACTCTACGTGTTTCAATTTCTTCCTCTAATATATTACTTATGTTCACTCTTTATTCATATCGATATCCACCCAAAGGAGTAAAATCTTATTTACTTACCGCCTATGTTAACTTCAGCCGACTGCGAGCTCGGATATAGTTTTATCTCTGTAAAAAATAGATCATGGTAACTCTTTAGGGAGTTTAGGTAATGCTATTTCAGAGAATGCAATTCCTTATTATCTATTCTATTTGTAGAATATCTATCCTACTGTCCATCAGATTATTCACATCTAGAGATTTGTAAAACTCTCTAAATAAGGCAACTGCCATAAGCTCAATATTTAGAATATTAGTGTTCCTAGTTAGTGTCTGAAGATTCCTAGGATGATGTTTTTTCCACTTCAGGTTTTTACGACTCCACAAGAGAGTATCGGATATTGATATATTAAATTTTTAACTGGATACCTCACGGGGTTATAGTATCATCATTATCTTCATCATCATCCTATTGCCATCCACTGCTGGACGTAGGCCGTCCTTATGCAGTACAAAGTGTGGTCCTGTACCACTTGCATCCAACGACGCCCGTTAACTTTCACCAGCTCATCAGTGCACCTTGTAAAGGGCTTCTCTACATTGCGTCGTCCGATACGTGATCGCCACTCGAGAACCTTTCTTCTCTAGCGGTTATTAATTCATCGAGAGATTCATGTGGCCTGCTCATTGCCACATTAGCATGCTAATTCTTCGTGTTATGTCAGCCACACCTGTTCCTCTATGGATTTACGTATATCAGATTGTATCTAGCAAAAAAATCCCGATCATAACCCGGTCCATACCACACTGAGCGACTTTAGGCTTGGTTTCCGTGCATACATTTAGGGACCACGTTTCCACGCCATAAGTAATCACTTATTCAATAGTTTATAGAATAGTTTAGACTCTAAACTAAAATAAATAATAAAATAAATATAAATTTATAATAGTAGTTATATATTCTCTAAACTGTAGAGAATAAATAACTACTATTATAAATTTATATTTTAACCATTAACTAATATTGTACTTTGAATTTTTTAATATCATGTTAGTATTGGGCGATCCGCGAGTACTAGATCACACTGAAGCGAAAAAAAGAAAGGACCCATTGAACAGGGCAGGAGCACTTTTCATTTTTTACTTTTCAACTCAGTCTGTTGACATGCATAAACAGTACCGTGTTGCGCTAGAACTGCTGTATAAAAAAGACACCTATAATATCGTGAGGGGAAATTGCATATCCAAAAATTATGTGATATACGCAACTTGCAATAAAAAAAAATTAGGACTGTGAATATATTATGATTCTACTTAATTTTTCACGGATAAATATGAAAGGCATGTAAATATAGTGGCAATGGCCAGAGGGGGGTCCGGCTGTTTGACCAAAAGTCATTTGGCAAAATTACACTTGACAAACAATGTTTGGCAAAACCATGGATTCGCCTATTAATCATTTTACTACTGATCATTTTACAAATGTTTCACTTTGCTAAATGATCAACACCCATATTTACATTTGATAAATGATTACTTTACAAAACGAACATTTAGCGAAAATGCATATTTTATTATATATAGATAGATAGAATGAAAAAAAAAATTATATTATACATTATTTGGAAAATAATTACTTATTAACCCGTTCATCTTTGGAGATATATTTATTTTATTAGGTTGGGTTAGGTTCGGTTAGAACTCCCACACACACTCCCCTGTCTGTAACCGGCGGGGGATAGTGCGTAAATGCATTTCCACAGCGCGAAAAAAAAAAAAAAAAAAGGTTAGGTTAGAACTTTAACCAAAACGCACGAGCCGAGCGGGCCACGACAGCGGCCGGCGAGTGCCAGAAGCGACTTTAGGGCATTTCTCCCATTAATAATGATTCATGATGATGATGATTATACATTTAAAACAAATTAACAATTGACAATGACATTTTAATACTTAACACATTTAACAAGTATAGTGTTTACTAATGGCTCATTTGCTAAGTAAGTTTTTGTAAGATGATACTTTTGTCAAATGTATCGTTTGCCAAATGATCATTTAGTGAAACGTTGTTTGTCGAATGACCATTTGTCAATAGTTTTTTGGTGAATCATTAGGGAACCCGCCAGAGGATATCTTTCGAGGAACTAACAACGATTGGCGCAGAAAGGCGGAACGATGGTCTGATGAATATTGTTGGGCATATTTGAATGTAGGCGGCAAAAATCTAAATAATGATGATGATGTATAAATATAAAATTATATCTTACCATATAATCTTAAAGTGCCTTCACTTTTACCAAGTGAATTAGTGCTAACACAATTATAGGTCCCAATGTCGGTCCTTGAGAAATATCTTATAGTCAGCTTCATCATGGCTCTGTAGGATGAACGTTCTTCACTTATCGAGTATTTTGGTCTGCAAAATTACAAGAACATACTTTAATTTAAATCAAAATTCATCATCGCAAAATCATCGCAGCCCACATGCGTCCCATTGTTGGGCTCGGGCGTCATTCACAATGGGCGGGAATTTGACCTACTATACCACGCTGGTCAAACATGTTGGTATATGATTTAATTTCGAGTTTTTCTTCTCTTGCACAGATGTTATGTGCATATTATGTGCCATAGTCGTCTTTTACGACATCCACGGGCAAGGTAGGGAATGATGAATTGTAATTTTACTCCGTTACAACACGGAAAATTAAACATAGTTTAATATAAATCAAGATTATTTTAAATTAATTTAATTATGATCACCAAACGGTGAGTCTTAAGCCAAGACAGGGTTGCAAGAAGGCTCCTTTAAAAAATTAAAGGCGATAAAATAGAAAAAAATAATAGTTTTATTTCCTGATGCTTTATTGTATGATACTTGTCGAAAAAAAAAACATCTTGTTACGATACCACATATAAATTTTCACTTGATAAGAATTCTAAATATTTGTACTCCCCACCCCTTATCTTGTCTGCAGGTAAAAAACAAATAGGGGATATAATCTAAAGATAACATTTCGACAAGAGAAGGAAAAATGTCAATAAAAACTCTATATAAAGCTGTCTGATCAGCTTGGTATAGTAGTTAATTTTTTTTTTAATACTAAGCACTGCATTAAGGAAATAATTCGTTTTTTTTTTTTTTTTTGTGGGTGGGTCGCGATCGGCGCGCCTCCGCACCACTCCGTCCGGGGCGACAGAGGGGCTTAAGCACGCAACTCCCGCGACCCACCCAAAAACCACGTCGCCTTCGTCGTTGGGCCGACCACTGGAGCAACGTTAACTTGTCGTCAGTGGTCGGCCCGACGGAATACCCCCTTATTGGGGTACCCTCCCATCGACCGACGTCCCCCCCTAAATAATTCTTGTATTACGGGGGACTTTACAAACATATAAATTAACAGTTAACAGATACAAATTACAACCAGACTCGGAGCAACAATTTGTGGATCGCATAATGTGTTGTTCTGCGTGGGATTCGAACCCAAGGCACCATCATAGTAGGTTAGTATTTTAACCACTACGCCATCTGTGCAGTTCATTTCCCTTCTATTGTCTCTCCTATAAATTTGATTAATGATACCTCGATTTTTTTTTTGTGGATGGGTTGCGTTCGGCGCGCTCCTCGCACCACTCCGTCCGGGGCGACAGAGGGGCGTAAGCACGCACACCCACAACCTACCCACGATGCATGTCGCTTTCGTCGTTGGGCTGACCACCGGAGCAGGGTGACTTGACGTCAGTGGTTGGCCCGACGGAATACCCCCTATTTGGGGTACCCTCCCATCGACCGACGTTCCCGCCTCGGGGAGGACGTCGGTCTTTTCTCACGCGGTCGGCCTCTCGGCGGGTGACGGATTATCCCTGGTCACGTCACCCGCCGCCTCGACTAGGACGGCATGAATTAATGATACCTCGTGTGGTGACGGTATAAGAATACATTTGACCACCGCCTATCTTGGCCATGGATGTCGTAAAAGATGATTAAAGCAAACAATATGCATCTCTCCTCCTATAGTAAAGGAGGCGTGAGCTCAGCAATAGGAATGTCTATGAGCTAGTCTTTACATATAAATTTCTTGTGTACGTCTGAATGTCACAAAACTCTTCCTAAACGGCTGCACCGATGTTGATGAAATTTTTGTATGTGTTCATCTCCTTGAACGAGAATGGTTTAGATTCACAATTAGACCCGACAGGTGACGTTGCTGTCGATTTCAAGGAGAATTGCTTTTATTTTTTTAATTTATTTGAACAGAACAACGTCTGTTGGGTCAGCTAGTATATTTATAGTCTTTGTGAAGTCCCTTTATATTTCCTGTATATTGAATTTGATCATACAATGAAAAATTCTTTGATTTTATTTAATACGAGCTGACCCGGCGAATTTCGCACCGCCTTTTTCATAATTATTTTGATTTAGTATTTATCACTTTAGTTTTAGTATTATCTGTGCGGAGTAAGAATACAATTCACCACCTGCATGCGTCGTAAAAGACGACTAAGGGATATACCGCCTTTTCTTATAGAATCCAAAACCTTTTTTAATCTAAATCTACATGTAATTATGCCAAAAATGCCGAACCGATGGAACGAACATCAAATGTTTGACAGGTAAGAACAGTTTGTATGGGCAAATAAAATTATTGTTTTTAGTATTTTACTCGTAATTTTCCATATTTTCTCATCGTATAAACCTTTCCTGGACTTCCACAAATAATTCAAGACCAAAATTAGCCAAATCGGTCCAGCCATTCTCGAGTTTTAGCGAGACTAACGAACAGCAATTCATTTTTATATATATAGAATATAGATAGATAGATGATGATGATTAATAATTATTGATAATAGAACTTACAGGATCAATAAATAAGGATCACAATACTAATAAATACACTATCTATTTACTATACTTGATCCGTACAATATAAGCCGTTTTGAATGAATATTTCATTCATATTGATCATACTTGTTCATAATAAATAGTAAGGGGATATCAATCATACCCTATGAACTCGAATACTGACTGTTCAATACAATGGCCATGGAAAACTACCCCTCGACAGGGAGGCTCTGAAATATGAAGTTTATTAAAATAAATTTTCACAAATCAAAATTCGGAGAATTTTTCATTACATGATCAAATTACAATATACAGGCAATATAAAGTGACTTTGGAAATACTATAAATGTACTAGCTGACCCAACAGGCGTTGTTTATTTTAAATAAAATAAAAGGAATTCTCTTTGAAATCGACAGCAGCGCCATCTACCGCGTCCAATTGTGAATTTAAACCATTATCAATTCCACTTGAACTCAGACAAAAAAAAATCATCTACATCGGTCCAGCCCTTAAGGAGGAGTTCATTCACTAACATTGTCTTCTGTATGGTAACGGAATAAGAATACAATTCACCACTCCCTATCTTGCCCGTGGATGTTGTAAAAGACGAATAAGGGATATAATAAGCATATAACATCTGTGCAACAGAAAGAAAACTCGAAACAAAACGCTATTCCAACACATCTGATCAGCGTCCTCCCCTCCCCTCCCATTATGGAGAAGGAATGAGCCCAACAGTGGGACATATATAGGCTGAGATGTGTTGATCAACATTGTCTATAGATAATGACACATAGAATGGAGGATATAACAAAACTTTTCAAATAACGTATATACTACCGCCAACATTACAACTTCCACACGCTGTTTTTATGGCCGCAACGTTACTGGTTATTGGTACTTAAACATCGTATTGTATAGTCAAGAGCGCCTTCTTGTTAGCATAAGTATTGAGAGCACAATGCATGTAGACTATTTGATATTCAAAAGACTGTGATAGTGAGATTAAAAAGTTAAATGATTAAATTGGCGACACGTGGCGATACATTAAGTTTTGCATAGAAAACAAATAGAAATAAAGAAGGGAGCCGTCGCTCAGAACGCCTGGCAGATGTGAAACATTGAAATTATTTTGTACAAGTATATATGCATAAAACAACAGATTACGACTGGAACTAACCTAGCATAATGTATAAATAAAATATTGCGTTTTTTTAGATAATGATGATATTTATTCAATAATCATTTATTTTCAATATCGCGTTGACCGAGCTTCGCTCGGAATATTTTTGTTGTATTTTTGTCGAATTTATTTAGATATATATTAATAAAAAAAATTTAATAATGAAAAATATATAAAAAGTTACAAAAAGAGAATTATAATAACACCGAGATTCGATCCGACGCTGTTTGAATGCCAAATCAATACCTACTAAAAGAAAAGCGGTCGACTGCCCAACTGAGCAATCGTAACTCATGACGTTGACAGCGAAATTTGAATTCATATTCTTTTAAAATTCAATGTCATTGTATTGTTTTGCTAAAACACCGACAAAACAACATTTTCTATAAATAAAACCTAGCTAGATCGATTTTTTGGCCTCGAAAACTCTAGTATGCCAAGTTTCATCAAAATCGTTGGTGCCGTTGCCGAGATCCTGAATATATATACAGGGTGTATCAGGTTATGGGGCAACCGTTCGAGTATGTTGTAGTTTAACGGTCATAGATCGTAATTAGAATGTACATTACACAAAAAACAATATAACATAAAAATTATAGTGATTTCAAAAAAATGTGTCTAAGAGTCTATGCCTTAAATGTTACGTATTATGTAGGCATGTACAGACAAAATACATTTAGGCATGTAAAGCTTCGACAGTATAAATTCATTCAGTAATACCTAGAATTGTGCGAACGTTTTAATGATATACTCAGTGCCATATAACTTGGCAAAAGACGACCTTTTTTTTTTTATTGCAAACGGTGGCAAACGAGCAAACAGTACACCTGATGGTAAGTGTTGCTGCCGCTCATGGACCTTTACAAGGCCGTTGCCTACCGCGAATAAAGTGAAGGGAGTGTGAATGCGTGCATTGAGGCTCGGTGATACCAAGGGCACCACCAAAACCCTCCACACGCAAACACCCTCAGAAAGTTGGGCTTCCGGCTCTCTCGCTCACCGAACGAAGCGCAGTAACAAATCGCTACTACTCAGACGTCGATTTTCTGCGAGAGTGTGGTACTGCCCCGGACGGACCGGCCCGCGGCTGTAGACAGATAACTGCCGACAGTGTGGTCCTACCACTCTTATACCTTTACCTACCTTCACCACGATATCTTAAAATGCAAAAAAATCTATCGCTTACCATACAAATCTATCGAAAAGTTGTATCGCAAAATTCTCTTGGTAGTTGCCTACCAGGAAGCAACATTACAAACAGCACAACCCAAAATTTTACGAAATCTAGTAAAATTACCATAGAAAATATATGTTTTTAATATCCTATAATCATGTATTTCATTGTTTTAAAATACTAGATTAACCTGTAACTGGTGACATTCATTATTTTATAAATAATATCATTGATAACAATGCCAAATTACTTTCAAATGTCTGAATATCAAAAGTTTTTAAGTAACATTAAAATTAAAGTACCGAGAATATTTATATAAATTCAATATAATATAGATCCTATAATTAAATACGTAATTAGCTTCGAAGAGTTATGTAACGCTCAAAAAATGCCAAGTTTTAAATTATGACACATTTCTTTCAACTCATTTTACCGTCAGGTGTAATAAACCTAAAGGATCGCACAAGTAGATGCAAGATTTTAGGTTATGTGTATCAAACATAAAATCTTTTCTTAACTGATTTTAGCGTCAGGTGTACGAGATCAGTGGCATCGTGTGGCCCAGTCGCCATTTTGTTTGACATTCCGTGTGGAGCACGTAAAAGATATTGAAAAAAAAGTGATGGGCCTCGATAACAGCACATACCGAAAGATTGATGCATTCATAATTCATGTATCAGACAGCAGTCATAGTAACAGTAGTGGAAGTGACAGTCCAGAACTATAGATTTTTGTAAAGTCATAAATAAATTATTTTGGTATATTATTTTACTCACCTTACGTATTTAACAAAAAGTTAGCCTTAAGATAGGTTAGCTATCAGTTTCATGCTAGGGCAGTGGTAAGGTAGGTAACGTGTACGTATGCTTTATTATTCCACGTGTAGGTGTTTAATAATTTCTTAATCAAAATTCTAAGCAAATTACACGCAGACAAATGTTTGTAACCTCTGTACAGTCTAGACACCTTCACCACGATATTACAACGATAAGACGGTTTGTATGGAAAGCGATGGAATTAGCGATAAATTACTTGGATTTGATGATATTGTGATGAAGGTCACCAAATCACCTCTTTTGCCAAGCTATTTGGCAAACACTATAGTGTAGGTTTGTACCTACGAGCGACGAGCGGTCACCAGTCCAAGGCCGATCAGCTGTTTTAAAGCGAAGTTCGTTTTGTTTATGTGAATGTAATCATTGATTTATTCAATTTCTAATGAACATTTAACAAAGTATGAATATGTTGCGTATTAAGTATCATTGACTTTATACATTTCAATCATATTTACACGAAAAAGCGATGACAAAATTGAAAACTTTACATGTCTCTAATTCCTTAACGAATCGATATTTTTCGTTCAAATTTTTTGCATGGGTTCCTACCACCATTGCCTAGCTCCCTTTTGACCAGTTGTCCCATAACCTGATACAACCTGTATATACAAGAATTGCTCGTTTAAAGATATAAGATTAAGTATACGCTATAGATATGTGTTTAGGTTAATAATTTACTTTGAGCTCACCAGATGGCGTTGTACAACATTCTAAAACAGGTTATAGTTTCGTTAGACTAATGTACATATACAAGCGTGGAGTTAACGCCACGTTAAGGATTAGGTTCACCCTCACCTATAGACGTGTCATATCAAAAATATCTATTTTATCTTTTTTCGTCAATAATTTACAAAAATAAATGAATTCTCTTCGTAACAGCTTTTTTTTGACATACCTAATTACAAAAAACACTCTTTATACAGATTTTTCTATTATATAAGTTACGTATTGGTACTTAATTATTATTATCATCAACTCAGTCCATATATGTCGTACTGCTAGACTCTGGCCTCCTACATAATAGGAAAATGACCGTGCTATAAAACCACGCTGACTAGGTGTTTTGATTTCGCGTTTTCCTTCCCTTGGACCGATATTATATGCGTATTTGATCCTTTAGTCATCTTTTACTATAACCACGGGTTCTAACCCATTAGGTTATATATTCTTACTCCGTTATGATATGTAAAATAATAATGAAACTATCCGCGTGATGATGGAGTCAGAATACAACTCACCAACCCATCCCAACACGTGGGTTAGCTTAAAAAAATAACTAAAGAATGTAAGCAGATAACATTATTGCAATAGAAGGCATAATCGAAATAAAATCTCATCATCATCATCATCATCATCGCAGCCCATATACGTCATACGTTTGGGCTTCAGCCTCCTCTACAATGGGAGTGAAATTGACTTACTATACCACGCTGGTCACACGTGTTGGTATAGGGTTTTATTTCGAGATTTCCTTCTCTCGCATAGATGTTATATGCATATTATATCCCTTAGTCGTCTTTTACTACACCCACGGTATTCTTACTCCGTTACCACACAGATAAAATAAAACCTATACCAACTTAAAATAAATTTCATTCTTTCTTATGAATACTTTCTTTTTGTGCTTGTGGAAGAGTCTGGAAGCTAGAATGACATGTATGAACTCCTATGCTGGTAAATTATACTAAATTTAAAAAAAACGTGAAATCTTCCTTAGTTTATCCTTACCCATCTAGTAACATTTCTCCTCTATTCTTTAACCAGTAGTTGATGGTATTGGGGTAGGCTTCAACAGTACACTCTAGAATTACGTCGGTACCAAGTGGCGCACCCAGCAGTTGGTTTGGCACTATAACTGTTGGTGAAACTGTAGAAAAAAATGCGTATAAGTATATTTTCTCAAGGCGATGATGGATTTCCGTGTGGTGACATAGTAAGAATACATTTCACCACATCTTGCTCATATAACTAGAAGAAAAGAGAAAGAAAAAGTGTAGGAAAAAGAAGAATCGAAATAAAGCCCTAAATCAACCCGTCTGACTAACTTGGTCAATTTCTCTCCTATTGAGGCGGAAGCTCGAGGTCAGCAATGGGATATAGGTCCCATTTAGGAGTTGGGATGAATGAAAAAAAAATGAGCCAAGTGCGAGTCGGGCTCGCGCACGAAGGGTTCCGTACCATTGACTAGATGAACAAGTACCTACCTGTTGCAATTATCGATATCAAGCAAAAAAGAGCAAAAAATCGCGTTGGTTGTATGGGAGCACCCCTTAAATATTTATATTATATTATTTCTAGTATTTGTTGTTATAGCAACAGAAATACATAATTTGTAAAGATTGCAACTGTTTAGCTATCACGGTTCTTATGGTACAGCCCGGTGATAGACAGACGGACGGACAGACAGCGAAGTCTTAGTAATAGGGTCCCGTTTTTACCCTTTGGGTAAGAAAGCCTAAAAATAAGTATATTGTATTTTATCCTTTCAATAATACGTTAATATTTCAGTCAACTCGAAATAAAAGTCTATATCCGTCTGCTAGATAATATCATAGGTAGATTTCTCTCCTGTTATGGAGGAGACTCGACCCAGCAGTAGGATCTATATGAGCCGAGATGATGATAGACCTTAATCCAGTCCCTCACGGGGTCATCCAATAAATATATAAAAACATAATCATCATCATTTCAGCTCATATCTGTCTCACTCTTGCGCTCGAGCATCATATACATCATCATCAATCATATATCATCATAGCATATCATCATATGATCATATTATCTACAATAGGAGGGAAATTGACCTTTCTTTATAGGGTTCCATTTCAAGTTTTCTTTCTCTTACATAGATGTTATATGCGTATTATATCCCTTAGTCGTCTATTACGATATCCACGGGCAAGATAGAGAGTGGTGAATTGTATAATTAATCCATCACCCCACGGAAAAAAAATGGTGACAGAGTAAGAATACAATTCACCACCCTCTTTCTTGCTTGGTGTTGTAAAAGACGACTAAGGGATTATTGCAGATGACATTTATGCAAGAGATGTAAGACTCAAAATAAAACCGTATGCCAATCCGTTTGATCAGCGAGGTATAGTAGGTTAGTGCATAAAAACGTATATAAATACAAAAATTTGATTTAAAAATTCATTAAAATAACATATGTAGGTAAAGGAATTAATTAACGTGAAATTAAGGTTAAAAATATTAACAATACCGCGAAGTAATCCCAAAAGTATTGTGTACTTGTAATTCTAGACCAAGATCAAAGTCAATGTTAACTAAATATATCGAGATCGAAACATTGTAAGATGTTAGTATATTTAACGACAATTAGTATATAAGGTATTGTAGGGTAGAATCTACTGTTTAAAAATGATGTCGATTGCTGCGTCAGTCGAATATAGCTTGCACGTATCGGCTGTGTCATTATTTGTACCCCGCGCACCCCGCAGACTTATCATAAATAAAACTACTTTACGGATTTTATCGCGTTTGTTCATGCGTTCATGATCCGCCCGTGACGATGAAAGTGATAAAATTAGTAGTTTTGTTAACAACTAGCAACCCGCCCTCGCTTCGCTTCGGTTTTAATCGCGTACTTACCCGCGTACTTCCCCTGTGAACAAATATTTTTGTCTAATGTAGGTATTCATTGAGCTATTTTCATCATCATCATTTCAGCTCATATACATCCCACTGCTGGGCTCGAGCCTCCTCCACAATGGGAAAGGTTATTGACCTCATACCTCGCTGGTCAGGCAGATTGGCATAGGGTTTTATGTCAAGTTTTACTTCTCTTGCAAAGATGTCATCTGCAATAATCGCTTAGTCATTTTTAAAACACCCACAGGCAAGAAAGTGGTGGTGAATTGTATTCTTACTCCGTCACCTCACGGACCGTTGTTTCTCAAAAGAGTTATCATTCTTGTAGTTTTCAAGTAACACAAATCTGTGAAATCTTAATATATATAAATTATGTGTCACGTTATTTGTCCGCGATGGACTCCTAAACTACTTAACCGATTTTAATCAAATTTGCACACCGTATGCAGTTTGATCCAATTTGAAAGATAGGATAGATTACATGTTAATTTATAGTCGCAATATTATTTTATTGCAAATTATTTGTCTATTATTTGACATTCACAATTATCTGTTAACTCCAAACGATTTCAACAGATGGCGATATCTGTTGACTGGATTGAGTAAGTAATTTGTGTGTGCTCAAGGGGATTCGAGAATGGTTTAGATTCACAATTGGACCCGGTAGGTGGCGCTTTATTTGAACAGAACAACGTCTTTTGGGTCAGCTAGTTATTCTATAAAATACTATATTAAAATCACTGTCACGACAAATTTAAAACAAAAATCTTAGTGAACGAATATTTTCGACTAATGCAGGGATTAATTGATCTATTTTAACAATGCACTAACAGGATAATATAAATTAAGAAGGTTATTTTTATTTTAATATATTTTACAAGAAGTTAAGAATACAATTCACCCTATCTTGCCCGTGGATGTCGTAAAAGACGACTAAGGGATATAATATGCATGTAACATGCAAGAGAAGGAAACTCGAAATAAAACCCTATACCAACCTGTTTAACCAGCATGGTATAGTAAGGTCAATTTCCCTCCTACTGTGGAGAAGGCTCGAGCCCGACAGTGGGACGTTTATGAGCTGAAATGATGAATGATGATATTTTACAATCCACCAGCAGATAAACAATAATCTAATGAGGCCTTTTAGCCATCTCTTAAGATACCAGCTGAAGAGGGGAAAAGGATACTACTAAATATAACAGCTTGTCGTCGAATAGATTTGTTCATCGTTACCAAGACAATAGTTTGCAAAAAAAATCCAAATCAAAATTCTTCCTTGTATTTTTTCTAAGCTTCTTATAGGAATATGCTTCATCCTAAATATGCATTAAAAACATTTTTAGTGTGGTGACGGACTAAGAATATAAATAACCACACCACTCTTACCCATGGGTATCAGAAAATATGACTAAGGGATTAATTAGAATACAAGAAAAGGAAAGCACGAAATAATACCTTATACGAACTCGTCTGAGCAGCGTGATATATGTAGTAGGTCAATTTTCTTCCAACTGTGGAGGAGGCCCGATTCCAGCATTGGGATTTACATGAGCCGAGGTGATGATTATAAATAAGATCACTTTTAATTATCTCATGATCGTTGTAACAGCGTTTGACAAAATTGATAAAAGCTTTTTGACTTTAAAACTATTTTTACGATTTTTTGCGTACATATCTGAAATCATCGTTATTATCTGACTTGTTGAACGTAAGACACCTTAGTCCATCAGTGACCATGAACGCTGAAAAGTATTCAAAACGTCAGGAAATCAAAACTAAAATACAAAACGCGATAAAATCCGTAAAAATAATTTTATTTATAATGTTTAATGCTAGCGTAAACATCAGATGTCATTATTGCCTTTAAAATAAACATAGTCTTGCCTAGTGTTAAATTGTATAAACTTATAATAGCTATAGAAAAGGTAATTCACGGGAAACGTTCACGTGTTAACAACGCATTAGCTTGTATTCTCATGCAAATCACCGTCTAACAAAATGAATACAGTTACCTGCTATTTGATCGTTTATGATAGAGATCTTTATTTTAATACTAAAACTAATACTTAGAAGAAAACTGATAACGCAGTGTTTATATATGATTTAAGGAGGGTATTGTAAGATTTGCAATTATGTCTAGCTCACAGGCTACATGTGTAGAATAATGTACAATAGGCTCTAAACAGGATAATTTTCACCTGTGTTGTACATCGTGCAAACCTGCGTGCTATCATGTTCGCTTTCACTGACAGTGTCCTCCGTTCCCGTTCCAAATCATCGTTGTCCTTGAGATCAGGAGTCAATATGTGAACTAAATACTTAAATCTGGTAACTCTTTTCAAGTGATAACTTAAGGTGATAACCTTTGAGGAATATTGGCGGTACATTTTGAGGACTTTTTTTTTTTTTTTTTTTATTTATTTATTTATTTAAGACAACACCCTGCACTAAGGCAATAATCCTTGTATTGCGGGGGACTTTACAAACATATAATTAACGGACACAAATTACATCCAGACTCAGAACAACAATTTGTGGATCACACAAAGTGTTGTCCCGCATGGGATTCGAACCCCCGACACAGGCGCTGTAGGTCGCTATCTTAACCACTACGCCATCTGTGCAGTCGGACTTTTCCCCCGATCTCAGAGATCATGA
The DNA here is from genome assembly GCA_032191425.1 of Lymantria dispar. Classification (NCBI taxonomy): domain Eukaryota; kingdom Metazoa; phylum Arthropoda; class Insecta; order Lepidoptera; family Erebidae; genus Lymantria; species Lymantria dispar. Next base: position 7,550,133 of record CM063452.1, on the reverse strand, counting down.
GCTCGAATTTTTCGTGTTATATTATAATAACCCGTGACTTTTAGCATAATTCTCACAAATCGATATATTTCTTTTGGTGCGTTAGGGAAAAATTATAAGAGTAAATTTTTACGCTACGCGCGCATACCGTCACGAAGAACTGACACCCTGAAGTTTAGTAGTCAACATTTTTGTACGATGCACGCGCACACCCCCTTGTGACGTAACGAAATGTCAACTAGATAATGCGTTATAATAAAACCTTGTTAGTGTAGTTTTTTTCCACAAACATAGGATAACGCGAAGGATAATATTTTTAGAAAGATTTCTATCTTGTTACGTCAAAGAAGCTTTTTACGTGCGTACATAAACAGACATACACTTTTTATTTTTGTTTCGTTTAAAATAAAGTTAAACATGAAACACATTTTGCGTGTGATGACGGAGTAAGAATTCTATTCACCGCCTCCTCTCTTGTCCATGGTGGTCGTAAAATACGACTAAGAGATGTAATATGCAACTAACATCAATGATAAAGAAGGAAAACTCGAAATAAAACCCTATGCTAACATCTCTGACGAGCATGGTATAATAGGTCAAATTACCTATCATGAGAGAGGAGGCCCGCGACCAACAGTGGGACATACATGGGTTGATAAAATGATGATGAAACAGATGTCTTTATTTAGTTTTATCATCAAACTAGTCTTGTATAAAATGATGGATTTCTAATTCTTCACGTGATGATGGAATGAAATAAATCCAATAAATAATGAGGTCTTTTTTTTTTTTTTTTTTGTGGGTGGGCCGCGGTCGGCGCGCCTCCGAACCACTCCGTCCGGGGCGACAGAGGGGCTTAAGCACGCAACTCCCGCGACCCACCCGAAAACCACGTCGCCTTCGTCGTTGGGCCGACCACTGCAGCAGCGTTAACTTGTCGTCAGTGGTCGGCCTGACGGAATACCCCCTATTGGGGTACCCTCCCATCGACCGACGTCCCCCCCTCGGGGAGGACGTCGGTCTTTCCTCACGTGGTCGGCCTCTCGGCGGGTGACGGACTATTCCCCAGTCACGTCACCCGCGGCCTCGGCTAGGGCGGCATGAGGCGCAGATAGTTGCGCCTGCACCGCCCCAGTCGCCGGCGGCGGATCTCCTCATCGAGGCTGCGCTCCTCACGCAGGCGATCCGCCGCCTCCTTCCGCGAGATCACTGTCTCGCAGAAGGCTGCGACCGCGTCCCAATTCCCGACGCTGTCGACCATCGCCCTAGCGATAGCCGGCAGCGTCAGGTCCGTACCGATGATTGCGACGAGTTCACAGCGCTGCACTGCCCAAGCCCCGCAGGTCTCGAGCGTATGGCGCGCCGTGTCCTCGTCGCAATCGCAGTGGTGGCAGGACGGTGTACTCTCCCTCCTAACGACCTTGTGCAGGTATTTGGCGAAGCACCCATGCCCCATCAAAACCTGCACCAGTCGGAAGGAGAGCACCCCGTGCCGCCTCTCCAACTACTGCATCAGCACCGGCCAGAAGGCCTCCACGGTTCGCACCCCGAACCGAGGTCTCTCCAGCCGGACTGCCCAACGGGCGATGACGTCTCGGCGGGCGTCGACGCGCCAGGCGGTGAGATCCCTTAACGAGACCACACCGCCCTCCCCGCGCACCCCCGACACCCGCCGATACAACTCGGCGAGCATTTCCGCCTCCAGGTCCCACGGGGGAGTCCCGGCCAATAGGCACGCTGCCTCCGTCGCCACCGTGCGGTATCCGCGGATGGCCCTGACCGCCGTGACCCTCTGTGGTCGCCACAGAAGGGCCCTAAGTTGGGCGGTCATGGACCCCGCCCAAACCGGTGCGCCGTACAGGGCCATCGACCGGATGACCCTCGCGTACAGCCGTCGGCACGCAGCGCTCGGTCCGCCCACGTTCGGCATAAGCCACGATAGGGCGGACGCCGCGCCGACGAGCCGCGGAGCGAGCCTGCGGAAATGCTCCCGGAACCACCATCGCCCGTCGATCACCAGGCCCAAGTACCTCATATGGGCCCGGATGCTGATGTCGACCGAGTGGACAGTGATCGAGATGCCGATGGAAGGGCTCATAGTGCGCCCATGGAACAAGAGGGCCTCCGTCTTGTCCAAGGCGACCCTCAACCCCAGCGCCTCGATCCGTCTGACGACCTCCTCGGTACCCGAGGTCGCCAGGCTTACCTCCTCTTCTAGCGTCCCACCGCGGGCTGTGACGAGCGTGTCGTCGGCGTAACAAATCACGCCCAGCCCGGGCGGGAGGCTCCCCCTCAACGCAATAATGAGGTCTACAAACAAAACTTAACTTGATAATAATTTGCCGTGGGGTGACGGAGTAAGAGTACAATTCACCACTCCCTATCTTGTACGTGGATATCGTGAAAAACGACTATGGGATGTAATATGCACATAAAATATGTGCAAGACATGGAAAACTCGAAACAAATGCCTATACCAACATGTCTGAACAGTGCGCATAATGGGAGAGAATTTGACCTACTATACCATAGTATAGTAGGTCAAATTCTCTCCTATTATGGACTTCTTCCCTCCAATTTTTTTCCGCTATTGTGGAAGAGGCTCAAGTCATCAGCGGGATATATGTATATGAGCTAAAATGATTAAACATTTTAGTACTTACCGACTACAATAAGGCAATGTTACCTATTTTTAACACGCTTTTATTAACACGCTTTTATTAGTTTCACCTGTATGTATGTATGTTTGCTTGTTTGTAACCGACTCCTTTGGGCTCGATTTTGTCGTACTTTGAACGATCAGATTTAATTCAAACTTTGCACACCTGTCAAAGACTGATGACAATGCAATAATTCGATTAAAATATACGATTATCCTTATTAAATTCGCCAGGATTCATCAATTTCTTTCCGCATCCTGTGCATGAGAGTAAGAGAGATAGGACTAGTGCGCGAACCACGCATGTGTTAGCTTGATAAGAAAATAATGTTTAAATGTATAATTAGTATTTCACACTGAATAAAAATTCATCATTAATTGTAATAAACTGCCGCTGCGCTCGAATATTTTATCTAAATTGAAGTATTGTTCGTTGTTTAAGCTATTAATATCTGGTTGACCGAGCTTCGCTCGGAATATTTTTATAGAATTTATTTAGATATATTAATAAAAACTAAAAATTATATAAAAAAATTATATAAAAAAATTACAAAAAGAGAATAATAATAACACCGAGATTCGAACCGATGCTGTTTGGATGCTACAAAACTCAAAATTAAAACCGGCCGTCCCCCAACTGAGCTACCGGAACTCTTGACATTTACAACGAAATTTACATTCATATTCTTTTAAAATTAAATGTCATTTATGCTAAAAACACCGACAAAAGAACATTTTCTATAAATAAAACCTAGCTAGATCGATTTTTTGGACCCGAATCCTCTAGTATGCCAAGTTTCAACAAAATCGTTGGAGCCGTTTCCGAGATCCTGAATATATATATATATATATATATACAAGAATTGCTCGTTTAAAGATATAAGATAAGAGATAAAACATATTAATTTTGATACCTAATTCTAGAATATTGGTTTATATTTTTAGATAACTATTATATTAATAACTATTATACTATATTATTGTAAGTGGCTCAATAATTACTTCCGGCAATATTTAAAAAAGATGTCGCTCTTTTGTATACATTTCCGGCAGGCGGTACTTCCTTTGTATGGTTTTAAGAAATAAGAGAAGACGGTCGCCATTCTACGTTACTTTATTTTCAAAATTGTGTTCTATATTGATTAATAGCGAATTGTCAACAACCAAATTGTAAATCATCAATAGAGAATTGTATCCTGCATTATACAGAGAATAAATAAAAGTTTATCAAGCACGTTTATATTTCAATTGGCAATTTGTAACAATTCCGAAGCTGGGATAACACCAAGGAATTCAGGTGTATCATACCACCTTGGTGTGAACGTATGCCCACAGTATGTAATAATCTTATAATGAACTTTATTCTACGTATGTTATGGTATAGTGTTGTATAAATGTTATCAAGTAACACTTACGACCTTACATATACGGCTAGTTCGGATACATACATTTTAATTTGTCAACCGACTTTATTATTGTTTTGTAATTTAATTGATAATTTCATAAGCGAGTAAATGGTTGACTCATATTTGTGTAAGTTGATATAACTTTCACACAATGGACGCAATCGCGTGTCAGCTTCCTACGTAATAAATATTTAGTGCGATATATCCTGTAAAATATTTGCACGTAAATAATTATTAGAACGATTACAATATTTTATTTTTAATATTATCTGTTAAGTCTGGGTTCACCATAAGAATGTGAAATACATATCATCTCTGGTTATCGTAATAATATTAAAATATTGTTCATCTTTCGCTAACAAATTCGTTACAATAGGTATTGTAAAAATAAAAGGTGTTAATTAAATAAAACTATTAACTCGGGCGCATTTCTTTTTCTTTTCTCATATTACTGGTTTTATTTAAAACAATGAAAAGCTTAGGTGTTGCATAACCACTGTGGTTATGTAGTTTCTCGATAATGCAATTTCGTTTGTAATAAAACACTGATTGCTATGTTTTGGCGGAAAAAGATACTCGTTGTTTGAATTTCAATTTCAGGACATTGGACAATAGATTGAAAAATATATTGAGTGAGGATGCCGAGTAACTGGTCCACAAGTAGGTGAAGGCCTATTGGACGGCATTTGAGCCCTGATTTTGGAAAAGCCTCGAGACGCAGCCGACCCCGAACGCGAGACGATGTTTCGAGGCACGGAAATAGTACGCCAGTAACACGTTACGCCGAAGATCATGATGCTAAACAACAAGGATCGAGAATATCACCCGAACGGATCGAGTCCTATGAAAAGCGTAGATATAAGTCAGTTGTAACACCGCCTTTGCAGGGTCAGGTATCGTTTATGTCATCAAAGGATAAAATAGATTGTAACCATAGAGAGTGTAGACTCTACACTGTAGAGGTACTAGGCAGAGGCGTGACAGAGTTCAGACTACCCGTGATGCGAGCGTTGTAAGGTCACGTAGCCCAGTCCAAACGCAGATCGACAGGGAGTCTTCACCTGTGACGTGCGGCGTCCTTCATCTGTTGATACAGTGAATTCTGAATTACTGAAATGTCTTAAGGAGTCTTTGCAACTTATCACAGCTGTAAATACACAGAGTAGAGAAAGGTTCACTAACAGTAACGTAGTGCCAGAATTTGATCCTAAATCAAAAAACCAAACGATTGTTACATGGTTAAATAAAGTTAAAGAATGCTCTGAAATTTACGGTTGGGATATTAAGCAAACTGCGCACTTTGCCCTCTCAAAGTTAGTTGGCACTGCAAGAAGGTGGTACGAGGGACAACCTTCTATATTACTTACATGGGAAGAATGGACAGATAAACTTACATGTGCATTTCATGCCATTAAATGTTTATAACTATTAACACTATGCACCCCACGCTTTTTTACAATAATAAACATTTAATTTTCATTTACATTATTCTTAATCTAAATTTATCAAATTTTATTTTTTATTTTTTATTTTTTAGTTAGATTTTCTATAAAAGCGTGTTTTTTTAGTTTTTTTAAACTATTATTTATTTAACTGTAAGTAACAAAGTAACAGGATAATATAGTTCTGGGACAATCATTTTATTAAAAATCTGAGTGGTAACAAATCGTTGAGTAACAGGGATTTTCTCAGCGGTTGGTGCACAAGGCAACGTGGAGATAAAATGAGAATTGATCCAAGCCGGGATCGTTGCGTCGGGATTCAGCTCCGATAGCCCGTGAAATTCACTCTGCATTGCCATCAAAGATACCAATTAGATCTTATTATTCTATGATTGGTTTTTCTTTGAAAGACTGCACATAACCTACGTAAGAATTGATATAACTATTTAGAATAATAACGTATAGAAGGATAGTGTTAGTACTTCGAACGATCGAAACATGAATCTAAAAATACTACATGCGCGCACACACGTACACACGCACACCACTATACAAATTATGAAATCAAATTTTGTTTTTATTAACATAAATCGTCGAAATACTTTTAAAAGTAATGTTAAAAACCATTTTATGTTTTTCAAATGTGTTGTTGTTTTCAAATTTGTGCATTCAAATGGTGTCCATTTGAATGCACGAATCGTCATAATTACCTATTTATTTTTTAAGAGTTGCGTACGTACGTGCAGTACAGTGACCTTGTACATTATGGAACGGTGCCGGCGTAAGCTCCATTAGGCTCCAATTAAAATGCTTCATTTTTGTGCGTGGACTTCCCTTCTATACATTATTATTCTAAGTATAACTATTATTTTATTTATTGGTGGCAAACGATCAAGTTACGCACCTGATGGTAGGTGATACTGCTGCTGACCCAGTCCAGCAGTGGGATTTATATGAAACGAAATGATGCCTCTTAATTTACCTTTACAGGCTTTAATTAATTTAGTATCTATCAATTAAACTCATTTTCCAAGACTGCCTGAGGGTCAAACTTCGGTGTAATGTATGGAGACCATTGTAGATCCTGGCTTACAGGAGTTACAATGGTGGGAATGAGATTTCTTTTTTTTTTTGTGTGTGTACAGCTGTTGGCCGCAGATGGCCTTGACAGCTTGACGTGGACTATGGTGGGAATGTGTGATGGGATTAGACTAAAAAAAACTTAATAACTATATTCGAGATGAATCTTTTAATTGAATTTTATAATATTTACTGTGTTGAAACCTTTTATTTCTTCTGGAATATGTTAGTTCAACGAGCAATGTGGCCTCTTGGCATTTCATTGCATTAATTCTTCAAGCAATGTCGGTTATACTCTTCCTTCTACAGAAGTTCTTATCATAGATTTTATCATCTTGAGAAATACAGAGAATAGTCCTCTGCAGAGCCCGCTGATCGACTTAATCCTTTTCATAAGATCGAAAGTTAGAGACCACGTTTCAGTGCCATAATCGCTGATGGTTATATAAACATTTGTTTTCAGACACTGAAATATTATATAAGAATATGCTTCTAAGAGGAGGGATGACTGCTCTAGTAGTTTTGGTAAGATCTGTGTGCCTACTCTTGAAATCCATTCTAATTTCGAATCCGATTTAATTCCAATCTCACCAAACTTATATTTGGTACTCTTGAACAAAATCGAGAATGAATTCTTCGCATTTGCCGTTGTTATTTTCACCAAATATGTCGTATTTTCTTACTTTAAATTAATAACGTTATCGAACTCGATCACCACAAAGACGCTTTCTTGAAATTGTGCAACATTAACAATTTTAAACTATGTCACAATCACGTCGGGAGTAGCAAATATTTGATTTAATCGAGGAGAGTCGAATTAATTTAGTTCAAAAATATACCACAGAATTTGATTCCAATCGTGCGCTAGTATCGCTTTCAAGAGTACCACTTTTTCTCAAATTCGAGCTGCGTTTGGATTTAATATTGGAATCGAGATTCAAGAGTAGGCACACTGGTCCAGATATATTTTCCTTTTAGGGTTCCTTACCCAAAGGGTAAAAACGGGACCTTATTACTAAGACTTCGCTGTCTGTCCGTCCGTCCATCTGTCTGTCACCAGGCTGTATCTCAATAACCGTGATAGCTAGACAGTTGAATTTATTACAAATTACGTATTTCTGTTGCCGCTATAACAACAAATACTAAAAACTAAATAAAATAAATATTTTAGGGGGCTCCCATACAACAAATGCGATTTTTTTTGGCCTTTCTTACTGAATATTATTAATGGCAACAGGTAGGCACTTGTTTACCTAGTCAATGGTACAGAACCCTTCGGGCGCGAGCCTATTCGCATTTTGCCGATTTTATTTATTTGCCTTAAATTTTTAATGAGATATATATATATATATATATATATTTCGAAGATCGTCATACTGGAGTTATTACTATATGTATATATAAAATTATTTAAAAATAATCTTATGACAGCCACAGGCAAGAAAAGGGGCGGTGGATTGTATTCTTACTCTGTCAACACACGGAAGGCCATATTTCAGTTTTGGTCAATTAATAAAATAATGTAAACGAAATAGTAAAAAAGATCGGTAATTTTTTTTTTTAACTTTTACTCTTAATAATGTTGAAACATTAATAATACTGAATCAAGTTGGATATAACCGATTACAGGAGACAAAATTACACCTTAAACCCTTATTACGACTCATCACAAAGAAAATGGTCCGTTAAAAATTTATCCTTGATTTAATAGGCTCAGCGATCATAAAAAAATCTACTAAAGTATACGTATATTTGATTTAACGGTAGCCGTAAATAACGAGTTATTTTTACACAAGATTTTATCCGTAACTTAAAACGATAAGGATAATAATTTAATCAAATCCGATGTTTTATAAATTATGAAAATTTTAAAGCTCTATAAATATATTATAAGAATAGATAATTATTAACTGCCAAGAAAAAAAGGAAAAGAATACGACTAAGACGGTGGCCCGCGCATATGGTGTAAGAGATACCTCTATGCTCTTTCGAGTACGTCAGATTATGAGCTCGCATGTCACCCCATCCATTAATCCGGACAAGGTGTGATCATATCATAGCCTGCCCCACCTTATATATATATATATATATATATATATATATATATATATATATATATATATATATAAACTGACATTATTGATATATATATATATATATATATATATATATATCAATAATGTCAGTTTTCTTTGAAATATAAATTAATAATATCTTTATATATAAATTTCTTGTATACGTGTGTATGTCACTGTACGCCTCCAAAACGGCTGGACCGATGTTGATGAAATTTTTGTGTGTGTTCAAGGGGATTCGAGAATGGTTTAGATTCATACACAATTGGATTCGGTAGGCGACGCTGCTGTCGATTTTGAGGAGAATTCCTTTTATTTTATTTGAACAAAACGACGTCTGTTGGGTCAGCTAGTACTATTTTAAGGTAAAAGTATTTTTTTATAAGTGAATAGAATTAAACCGAAATAAAATAAAAATGTGTAACAAAATAATTCAAGCATTTCATGAGTGTTGTTTGGTGCACGTTATTTGATGTTTCAATAGTGCCTGTTTTCCCCAGTTACGGTTTGGCTAAACTCCATTCAGTCGTCAAGCTCAAGCAATAGAAGGACGTCAATAGATTATATACCCTCTGTACATATTCTTCTAAACCTTTTCATAGCCCATTGGCATCGCTACTTTTATGTCAAATTTTCAGTTAATGGTCTTCCTGTGCTACGATTCTGACATATCGAGTCGGTCCAGTGTACTACAGGTACTGGACTAAGCCTGGTCTAACCACTCTCAATTATGACCATGATAGCAATATGTAGAAGTACTCTCAAAAAATTGAACCTCATATTTATTTATATTATCTAAAGAGTAGATAAAATAATAATAGCTATAACAAAAAATCATGTTTTGCTGTGACAATTGTATTAAACTTAACTAATAGAGGCCCCCACTATATAATATTCACGGAGCTGAGCGCCATAATTACTCCTTACTATCGAAATTCTCTCGAAGTATAATCTAGTCCTCCGTGTGGTGACGGAATAAAAATAAGATTCACCACTCTCTGGATATCCTAAAAGACGACTAAGAAATATAATACACATGTAACATCTGAGAGTTTGACCAGCCTGTCTGACCAGCATGGTCCAACCGAGGTGCAGATGATGCTGTCGACCATCGCTAGGGAGATGCTTGGAAAAATTGTTTAGTATGGTCAATAGCCCTCCTATTATGGAGGAGGCTTGAGCCCAGCAGTGACACTTATATGAGATGAGATAATGATGATAATTGATTAAATTTGGCGATACATAGCTGAAATCCATTTTTATTCTGAAATGGAAGGAAGGAAGGGAGACCCACCAATTTCCCACGGTAATCAATATACCGCACACCACAATAAAAGGAATACAGGATAGGATTAAGGTGGACTAGGAAATAAGGAAATCTTACTCTCACGTGATGAGCATCTTCCAGAACATCAACTTGCAATTTGCCGCAGAACTTTGAATATTCATTCGACACGTGTTTCGCCTCTAAACGAGGCATCCTCAGGACGGTTCGGCTTCAAATACGCATTAAAAGCCGAACTAGTCCACCTTAATCCTATCCCGCATTCCTTTTATTGTGGTGTGCGGTATATTGATTACCGTGGGAAAGTGGTAGGTCTTCCTTCCTTCCATTTCAGAATAATAATGATGATAATCTATAACAATTTTCATCCAACCTAAAAGTGAAATTCTAGATCTAACAGTCACCAGTTGCAGCCTTAGGCCATAGCTTGACCAGCAAATCAGTTTATGATAATTTTGAAAATTCGTATAGCTTAATAAAGTATAGTTAGATAATTTGATAATATAACAACTAAATAATCTAAATATATGATCTATATATCTACTTAAATGGGACTGGCAGCCAATGACAGGGAAGAGTCAATTATACGCAAGGGCGGCTTACAAGAGAGATCAATTCGGCTTTATCACGACGCAAGATGTGGTATATGGTATAAACGAGAAGCGGAATATCAATATTTTATCTAACGTTTCAAAACTTTTCTGTACCCCTATTACGCCATAATGAAAACATATGGTAATGGATCAAGAATACAAAGGGTCACCAACCCTTAATTTACTATCATCGGCATATCAGCCCACACAGGCCCCACTGTTAGGCTCGGTTCTCCTCCACAATGGAAGGAAAATTGACTACTATTCCATGCCTGTCAGACGTGTTGGAATTAACCAAAAATTAGCCAAAGGGCTATGTTTCTTTTAGACACCCTACAGCAAAGAACAAATCCTTATATTATGGGTAGCTTTCATCACTATCATTACAGCTCATTTACGTCCAACTGCTGGGCTCGAGCCTTCTCCACTAAAGGAGTGAAATTAACCTACCATAATGATTTCTGATGTTTACGCGAGTATTATAGATTTTAAATAAAACTACTTTACGGATTTTATCGCGTTTGTATTTGATTTTTGATTACCCGACGTTTCGAACACTTTACAGCGTTCATGGTCACGGGTGGACTAAGATGTCTCACGTCCAACAAGTCAGCGTTACTGCAGAAAAAAAAACGTCGGGTAATCAAAAATCAAATACAAACGCGATAAAATCCGTAAAGTAGTTTTAACCTACCATGTCACGCTGGTCAGACGTGTTGGTATAGGGTTTCACTTCGAGTTTTTCATCTCAGGCAGACATCATGTTATATGCATAATATATCTCTTAGCCGGATTTTATAGCATCCACGAGTGAGATAGGGTGGAGAATCGTATTCCTACTCCGTCACGCTACAGAGAAGCTAGCCAATACCCAGACTTGGAACAAAAAATTGTAAATCAAATCTGTAACACTTGACATAGTAGATCATCAACTGTACAATCTATTGTTAACGTAAATAAAACTGTTTTGTTGGAATAGATATTGAACAATGTATTTAATAATGAATACCGCTCGGTTCTTATAAATGGACCAATTGGTTAGTTATACGAAGGTAGACAAGAGGAATAATCGTCTAATAGAAAGCAAAGGTGAGAGTCCGCTCGATTTGTTTCATTTCTAACTTATATACGAAGGGTAGTCGCTGATAAATTTATAAGATTTTAATAAATTTGCCTTTCTTTCAGTATTGGCTATATAGTTAATTTATTTTATTGAAACTTGCTCCTTCGAAAATTCAATTTCAATACTCAATTAATTTTTTATTAATTGGGTATTGTAGCAAAAATGCTGAAATTGATTGAACTGAATTTGTCAATGTACCAATTATTTCCCAAAATTAATAATAATTAAGGACTTTTGGTGTTTTGATTATTAAAAAAAAAATCTTTTGTGAAATTAATTCTACATATAATGAAAGTCTTACATAACTTACTTCCCTATTCTTTGCACGTGAACGTGGATGGATATAAAGGACGATTAAATATGCTATGCAGACCTCTCAAACAATTTTATTTTTAAATCTAGTGGTATATAATCATTGTTTTAGTTACTTATGTCATAATCATCATCATTTCAACTCATATACGTCCCACTGTTGGCCTCGAGCCTCCTCCACAGTAGAAGTGAAATTGACCTTACTATACCATGCTGGTCAGATAGGTTGGTATAGGGTTTTATTTCGAGTTTTCTTCTCTTGCATAGATGTTATTTGTGTATTATATCCCTTAGTCGTCTTTTACGACATCCACGGCCAAGGTAGGGTAAATAAATTAATATTTACTTACATTCCATGTGATAGCGGAGTAAGAATATATTTCACCATCCAATTTCTTGCCATAGCTGTCGTGAAAGATGGCTAATAGATATGATAGCAGCATCATCTATGCAAGAGAAGAAAAAATCGAAATGATAACCTATACCAAAATGATATAGTAGGTCAATTTCTCCTATTGTAATGCAACCTTGAGCCTAATAGTGGGGCCTATAAGAGCTGAAAAGTTGTATAATGGGGATCACATAATAGACGTAAGAGAAGAGCAACTCAAAATGAAACCAACATTCGTTAAGTTGCGGCCTATTGTGGAGGAGAAGCCCTGCAATGGAATGCTTAGGAGCTGTGAGTGTTTAAAGCAAGAATTTATTTATTAGTGTTGGGCGTAATAATTAAACAGAAAAAGGTTTAAGATTCCTTTATACACCTCATCTCTCTTATATCTTTAAACGAGCAATTCTTGTATATATGTATATATATAATATCTGGTTGACCGAGCTTCGCTCGAAATATTTTTGTCAAATTTATTTAGATATATATTAATAAAAAATAAATAATGAAAATTATATAAAAAAATACAAAAAGAGAATAATAATAACACCGAGATTCGAACCGACGCTGTTTGAATGCCACATAACCCAAAATTAAAACCGGCCGTCTCCCCAACTGAGCTATCGTAACTCATGACGTTAACAACGAAATTTGAATTCATATTCTTTTAAAATTTAATGTCATTATATTGTTTTACTAAAAACATATATATATATATATATGTTTATATATTTATATATATATTATATAAACATATATATATAAACATATATATATATATATATATATATATATATATATATATATATATATATATATATATATATATATATATATATATATATATATATATATATATATATATATATATATATATATATATATATACAAGATTTGCTCGTTTAAAGATATAATATATATATTCAGGATCTCGGAAACGGCTCCAATGATTTTGTGTTGAAACTTGGCATACTAGAGGTTTCGGGTCCAAAAAATCGATCTAGCTAGGTTTTATTTATTAAAAATGTTGTTTTGTCCGTGTTTTTAGTAAAACAATATAATGACATTAAATTTTAAAAGAATATGAATTCAAATTTCGTTGTCAACGTCATGAGTTACAATAGCTCAGTTGGGAAGCTGAAAGGTTCTAATTTTGGTTATTTTGGCATTCAAACAGCGTCTGTTCGAATCTCGGTGTTATTATTATTCTCTTTTTGTAATTTTTTGTATATTTTTCATTATTTATTTTTTGTTTTTTATTAATATATATCTAAATAAATTCGATAAAAATATTCCGTGCGAAGTTTGGTCAACCAGATATTACGTTCTTATACGTTCCACTGCTGGGCTTGAACCCCCTCCACAATAGGAGGGAAATTGACTCTACTCTACCATGCTGGTCCGACACGTTGGTATAGGGTTTTATTTCGAGTTTTCTTACATAAATGTTATATGCGTATTATATCCTTTAGTCATCTTTTACTACATCCACGAGCAAGATAGGAAGTGGTGAATTTTATTCTCATGCTGTCACCACAGGGCATTCATATACACATAGTTTTAAAATTATACACTTTCATTAGGTAACTGAAGCATTTATATATACTTAAATCTAAGTATGAATTGCTATAGTGAACTTATACTTACAGTTTACATTAAGAGTAATCCGCTTACTAACAGCAGGTGGCACGTCGTTGGCAGCAATGCATAGAAATGCTCCCATTTGTCTACGATCCACCCGCCACAATGGCAGAGAACTGCCTGTGTAGCTTTCCACTGATAAAAAAAAGAAACTATTAGTTGTTATTTAATTCCATTTATTAAATGAATAAAATTTCACATAGAAAAGTTACTTTTTATGCGGGCAAATCTTAAGCGGGTTTCAGACTACCCTATAATATAATAGTATATACATTAGACTGGGCAAAAAAACAACTATTTTTTTTTTAAGTATATCGAAAATATTATTTGGGATGACAAAAAAAAATGTTGTGAGAATTTGAGCCCTTAATATTTATATTAAGAGGTCTATCATCGCAACTTTTGTTTTTTTTCTGGAGCGGGTTTTTGTCTCATAACTCCTAAACCGTCGAGGTAAATGAAATTGACTAAGAGACATTTTTTGAAGAAAAATTAATTGTCTACAAAAAAAGACTGATTAAAATTTTTTGTCAGATGAACCGTTTTCTCATAACCACGCCTTGAAAATTGATATGATTTCAGAATTTGATTTTTAACTTTAGGCTTTTGTCATTCACTTAAACATTAGTATCCGGAAAAATGCAATAAAGATTCTTAAAGGAAATTAAATTTCCTACACAAAACGTCTCTTAACATTTTTAGCTAAATTCACTCCTTTGAAAGTTATTCAAAGTTAAAGTTGAACAAGTTAAACAAGAATTTCATTTTGACTTTTCATTTGAGCTATATACTATATTTTATTAAATTATAGCTAGTCTGAAACCCGCTTAAGGCAAAAACAAGTAATGTAAGAATTTGTAGTATTAATAGTAATCGCATAACACTATTATTAAAAGCAAAATCAATGAAATCAATTAATAATTTCCATTATCAAGCCTCTATTCCTATGAAACCTAAATCTCCATAAAAAAAATATTTGGCAGTCTAGTATAGGCTTAATATCATGAATATTAGAATTGTAACATCCTAAACTAACAAATAACTATTATTATTATAGTGAGATTGAGAACGACTTTACCGATTTCGTTCATCGTTTTTTTTAAGTTTTCTAATATTTTAAAAAAGGCCTTTACGAAATAAAAAAACAAGAAAGTTGCGCAGAAAATTATAAAATTTAATAAAACTTTTTTCGGCTATATAAACTTTTATATCTTTATATATGTATATAAATCTTCTGTTCATGTGTTTGTAATTGAACTCCTTCTAAACGGCTGGACCAATTTTTTTGTGGCCATTCCGATGTATATAAATTCTCATATCTATCGGAATAGCCATTCGGTCATCCAATTCATTCGGTTTAGATTAATAATGGGAACCGGTAGGTGGCGCTGTGATCGATTTCAAGGCGAATTCAATTTTCTATTTTTTACAGATTTGAACAGAACAACGTCTGTTGGGTCAGCTAGTAAGTGTCTAAATATCAATTGTTCAATACTTTGACTATGGAATTGTAAGAAAGCACTTTATCCCTCATAAATGCTATCCACCTAAATAACCGCTATGGTTGTCGTAAAAGACGATTAAAGAACTCTTTATCAACTTAGGTTAAATTCGCTTGCAAACTGTCTTGTCGATAATTATATCCCTAAAGGGGATTCACTTCAGCCATCTTATTTAATATACAAATAACTATATCACAAGTAGATAATACCGAGAATTTAACATGTGATTAAAGGCTTTTCCTGAGCGGAACATACGCATTAGCAGGTACCTATTAACTGAAATGTGGTTGTTACGTTAAATTACAAACTAATCCTCCTCTTGCTTACAACTCAATTTAACATTACCTAAATAGCAACGTTAATTTTTAATTGCAAATTTACTACCAGTGAGAAAATTATTCTAAGTATCCCCGTGTGATTGATGGGTAAAGAATACAGTGTAACACCTCCTTTTACTTGCCTGTGGGTTCATTAATGGTAGTTTTTAACAGACTTCAAAAAGGGAGGAGGTTTCTCAATTCGACCGTATATATGCTTTTTTTTATGTTTGTTCACGGATAACTTCGTCTTTTATGAACCGATTTTGATGATTCTTTTTTGTTGGAAAGGGTATACTTTCCAAGTGGTCCCATGAAAATTTTATCAAAAACGGACTAGCGATTTTTGCAAAATCAACGAAAATCTAAAATTTTATCTACATTATTGAAGGCGGTTTCTTTTTTTGCAAAAAATAATTATTTAATAAATAGTTGTGCCACCAGCATTACTTGCCTGGGTAATTTACATCCTTTTATTTTGTTTTAACAATTACTTCGTACTGTTGAATTAATAATAGTAGATACCAATTTTAATGTTACCCCGGCCCTTATGGCTTGCGTGTCTGCGGCGATCGTTTAGCCGATTCAGTAAGTTGCTGAATTACTATCTGCTACTGTTTAATACAATGCAAGGGATGAAGGCAGAGGACAGATTAAAAATCAACAATAATTTACAGTTAAACCAGTCCATCGAATCTCCAACTCCATAATCAGATATTAGATACCATTATCACGCTATAGTTTTACACCTACCGCTGACAGTCCACAAGTGTTATGTGCAGACGCGGAGTGTCATCGGTATACGTCACATCCCATTTTTAGAGTAAATTTCTCCAAAGGTCTGCGTGTTGGATCCATATCACCATGTAAACTTTTCAAAGGACTCTTCCCTAGGAAGGTCCCGTGAAAACGGAGATACCAATATTTAATGTTAATATATACAAATAAATACAATTGAAGTGTCTGTGTCATACTGAGCTTTTTTCATGCTCACATGGTTATTTGAACGACACCTATGCCTAATATACGATTATTTTTTTTTGTCTGTATGCCTGTCTATCTGTCTGCCTGTCTGTTTTTATGAGGTAGGTAATCTTTAAAACGGCTGACTTTGATAATATTTTACTACCAGATAGCTCTCTATATAAGGAGTAATTTAGGCTATATTATATCCCGGTATTCCTATGGGAACGGGCCCTACGCGGGTTAGGCGATTGAAAACAAAGTGAAGCGGCACTCACTTCACTTCGGTTGCTAACGAAATAATATAATTAATGGCACAAATGCTATATATTAATGTCCTTTTTTTTTTTTTTGTGGGTGGGCTGCGGTCGGCGCGCCTCCGCACCACTCCGTCCGGGGCGACAGAGGGGCTTAAGCACGCAACTCCACCGGAGCAGGTTTACTTGTCGTCAGTGGTCGGCCCGACGGAATACCCCCCTACGTGGGGTACCCTCCCATCGACCGACGTCCTCCCCTCGGGGAGGACGTAGGTCTTTCCTCACGCGGTCGGCCTCTCGGCGGGTGACGGATTAATCCCCGGTCACGTCACCCGCGGCCTCGGCTAGGGCGGCATGAGGCGCAGGTAGTTGCGCCTGCGCCACCCCATTCGCCGGCGGCGGATCTCCTCATCGAGGCTGCGCTCCTCGCGCAGTCGATCCGCCGCCTCCTTCTGCGAGATCACCGTCTCGCAGAAGACTGCGACCGCGTATTAGTATATATTATATCCTGGTCCAGTCGTTGAATTGCATGGAATTAAGGCAAAACTCGGAGGAACATTATATTGTTCTCTGAGTTATTTTGACATAAAATACAAAATATCACTAAATAACCAACACATCAGAATAGTCAAGAGTGACTTAGGCTGAGTTAAATGTGAGTGGAGACATTGCGGTTCTAAAAGCACTATAAAAGTCGGTTAAAGCCTGGCTTCCAATTCGCCTTCATTGGCTAGCTGGAGTGGAAAACCCAAGACAAATTCAACTTTGGTTAGCCTTAAACGGCTGATCAGAGAGGGATCGTAAGAGCTATATGTTTGGTTAGTGAAAATGTCATTTTCAATTGCATAATTAACGG
This sequence comes from Lymantria dispar, assembly GCA_032191425.1. Lineage (NCBI taxonomy): Eukaryota > Metazoa > Arthropoda > Insecta > Lepidoptera > Erebidae > Lymantria > Lymantria dispar. The sequence continues at coordinate 7,532,255 of CM063452.1, read as the reverse complement.
GAAACCACTGCGAGTCTTTGCGACTTGAGATGATGAAGCCGGCGGCGTTCCACTCGACACCTATAGACATACTAATATTGTCTCTTGTTGCCCGTATACTTTAAGTGCCTATGGCGATTGTTTAGTGAGGTCAGTCGGTGAGTTGGCAAGTGACCGATTGACAAAGTTGAAAAATACATGGCATAGCAGGCAGAGGGTAATTATGTAAACAATAGTTATTAACCAGCCACTAAACACCCAGCCCTTTAGACAGATTTTAGAAATCATTATCACGCAGTTTGATTACACCTACCATTGGAAGACCATAAGTATTACGTGCAGGTATAGAGTGTCAGCTCGTAGATATCCCATTCTATTTTTAAATTATATTTCTTCAAAGTGTGTATATGTGTGTATATGGAACCGTTGTACCCATATAAGCCTCTCAAAGGACCAGGCACTTTTCATATGGTAGAACCCGTGAAAGGGAGATAGTAATATTAATTAAATACATCAATTATTTTTTTGTTATTTCAGCCTTTGCAATGACAATGGCAATTGTACAGAACTATTGATGCGCGATGTCTTATTATACAATTTTGATCAATTTATCAATATTTATAAACACTCCTCGGCTTCTATTTGATAATGGGTTCTGTATAATTATGCTTCTGCAACGTTTTTTAACAGACACGCTATCTGATAACAGTTAATTTTTATCTGAAATGCAACGCGTGACATAAATAATGCCTTTAAATATAGAGCACCCGGATCACCGAACGTTATTTTTTTCGTTAATTATTAAAAATAATTGAAAGTGGCACCAGTGATAGAGAAGATTAGGAGCGCGAGATTGTCATGGTATGGACATGTGATGAGGAGGTATGAAAAGCATGTGTGACAAGGAGGGTTATCAATATGATTGTGGATGGACGAAAGAAGCGTGGGAGACCCAAGAAGAGATGGATGGACTGCGTGAATGAGGATATGCATATGAAAGCAGTGAGTGCAGATATGACGGCTGATAGGAAGCTATGGAAGGTAAAAACATGTTGTGCCGAGCCCACTTAGCGTAGAATGAGGACAGGCAAATGATGATGATAAAAAATAATTGACACATGAAAATATTACACTATTGCACCTCATCTCACGTCCAACAAGTCATCGTTATTACAGCTGTAATATCGATAACTTTTTTAACGTGAGACATCTTAGTTTGCCCGTTACCATGAAGACTGTGAAGTTCTCGAAGCGACGGATAATCAAAAATCAAATACAAACGCGAATCTGTAAATTGCTTTTTGTACAATGTGTAATATTCGCGTAAACTTCAAAAATCATTATGAAGAAAATAAAAACAAATTTCATTCATTATTTTAGCTCATCATTCGACTGTTAGGCTCAAGTCTCCTCCACAATAGGAGAAAAATGACCTACTATACGCTGGTCAGACGTATTGGTATTGAATTTGATTGAGTTTTTCTTCTCTTGCATAGATATTATATGCATATTTAATCCCTGAGATGTCTTCTACAACACTCACGGGCAGGAGAGGGGGTGTTGAATTGTATTCTTACTTAGTACATAAAAATATATAAAAATAGGAAAATAAACTAAGGACTGTTTGGATTCGGTAAATGCTCGATTTATGGACTGAGCTATTTTTATTTTTGATTTTATTTTTGATAGGAGTGGCAAAAGTTTCATTCATATTTTAATCATATTTTTCATTATCTGTGATATTGATAAAACATGATTTTCTATATATGAATCCTAGCTAGATTGGTTAATTTTCCCTGAAACCTCCTTCGTGTTAAATTTCGTGGAAATTGTTGAAGCGGTTTCCGTGATACTGAATAAAAAGCAATGTAAATTACTCTTTTACAAATATACGATACGTATATCTTTAAAAAAAGTTCTTATATAGGTATTATTATTTATTAGATTGTTTCATGAGAGTGAATACTGGAACTGCCACGAACTGTGAACACCTAACCTGAAAGTACAACATTTATCCTTATATTTTGGAACCCAACGCGTGATATGAAAAAAATTAGAACAAATTTCACTCATTATCATTTTAGCCCTTATGTCATCCGGATTCGTCATCAGGATTCGTCATTATGATCAATCAGTCTTACACTGTTCACTGCTGAAGTCACATTTCTCCCTAAAGTTGTGCAGTTAAAGAAACCTTTTCTACTTGTATATATTAAATATACAATTAAATGTTTATTTACTAGACTAAACCTATTAGAAAAGGTAAGCAACTAGTAGTAAACTGTTATTGTTAAGTTTTAACCTTTCCATTGCTAGAATTTTTTTTTTGGCAGGCTTTAGCGCACGCCGTCCTTTCTGTCCGAGGTAATGAAAGGGCGGCACGTGATCCCATAACCCGCCGTATACGCTCCTATTTCTTTTTCCAAGATTTCACCCACTCTCCTGGTGATACATAACCGGTTTTTATAACTCCCACAGGCAAATCCTTATTTGTGAAGAATTGGTGATGACACAATTGTTGTATTCTTATCCACTCAGCACAAGCTGATTAATATTATACCTGTTCAAAATGAGGTCCGTATTATTATGATAAACAATTTCTATTGTTTTCTATTTTGGGACTCTTAAAGACCCCTCAAGTTTTCAATATTCCGCGCCGTTAGCTCTCAAGTTGCCCCTCTTATAATTCATAAAACGTATTTTTCTAAATAGCCTTTATAAGTCCATTGAATTTCGATACATTAGGTACGATGTGAGATTTCCAAAGAATTTTACATTAAAAGTAAGTACTCTGTACCTTTCAACGCAAAACTCATGTTATTGAACATTGGTATATAAGTAGGAGTTTTATTGGGTGGGATTGAAATTGAAATTGTTTGTTGTATGCAGTACATATACTATAATTATTTCTGATATTTACGCGTGTATAATAACACATTCGAAATTACACAATTTTTATGAATTTTAGAGCTTTTGTATTTTATTTTTAATTATTCTTTTTCGTATTTCTTTTTGAATAAGTTTTTATTGTCTTTTAGCAGGCGGCTTACTTTATCATCTTAAAATTGATTTATAAGTTTTTAACCCCCGACGAAAAAGAGGGGTGTTATAAGTTTGACGTCGATGTCTGTCTGTCCGTGTGTGTATGTCTGTCTGTGGCATCGTAGTTCTCAAACGGATGGACTAATTTCGATGCAGTTTTCATTTGAAAGCCAGTTTCCTGGTGGTGGTTCTTAGCTATGTTTGGTTAATATCAATCCAGTAGTGTAAGAGTATTAGCTGCAAAATGATGTAATGGCGTATGATTTTTCGATTAAGTGCTTCACACGTGCCAGTATAATCGTCAAATGACAATTAATAGATAACTTCGACTTGATGCTGCAACCAGAATGGTAGCCAGAGAACCCAACACTTCGAAAATTTCAGACATATCGTATTTTTGGGATAATTCCTTTGAAGAGAACGTAATACTTTTTTATTATTTTAGTATGTTTCGGGGTTATTCAAAATTTTTAATTTTACTGATGGATTTAATCTATACATTTATACAGATAAATGTAAATGGAATGTCATGATAACTAAGTTGATATAAAAGTGTCATTGAAATGTTATTTACGCATATTATTTCAATATAAAAAAGAATATTTCAAAAATAAAAGATGTAGTATATGTTCCAAATTACAATTTAGTAGGTAGTCTACGCTAGCTAATAAATGCAATAAAATTTAATATCGTATTAATAATGTTTCCTTTACCCATGATGTCGAGTTAAAAATACAACCTTTAATTTCTTACGATAGTTTCAAAATCTTACTTGATGCATGGTAGCGAATACGAATACTATGAAATCTTAAATAGCTCGTAGATGTGGTAAATAATGACTAGAGCTTTAAATCAATTTAATATTATCTGGTCAATCCATCCATCCATCCATCCATCAGCCTACAGACGTCCACTGCCATAGGCCATAGGACTGGACATAGGCCTCCCCACGAGAATGCCACTCGGAACGGTCCGGCGCCACTTGCATCCAACGGTTCCCTGCGACTTGGGGGGTCATCCTACGCTGCGCCGTCCGATTCGTGGTCACCACTCAAGAACCGTTCTTCCCCAATAGTTGTCGGTTCGATGAGCGATGTGGCCTGCCAATTGCCATTTCAACGTGCTAATTTTGCGGGCTATGTCGGTTACATCCGTTCATCTGGTCAATAGGAGAGTTCTGGTAAGTAGAGAGATATCTGGTAAGTAGATGGTCTCGTAAAACTATTGCTAATATTTCTTGCAATATGTATGATGGAAGAATATTACATATTGCATTGATCTCAAGTAATTTGGATCGGTAAACATGACGACGATATGTTTAGATATGTGGTTGAAATTTAAAACACCTAATTTGAACAACCAATTTGATTACTAAGCGTGGTGGTTAAGACATTACCTTTTGGGACGTCTGGAGTCATTAACATCGGTGGACTGATGAATAGATAGAAATTATCAATTATCAGTGAGAATACAATTCAGTGCTCCTTTCTTAGCCGTGGGTGTCGTAAAAGATGACTGGGATATAATATTCAGATAATATCTGTCGAAGAGAACACTAACTCGATATTAAATACTACACCAAACCATTCGACCATCGTGACATAGTAGATTTCGCTTCTATTTTGAAGGAGGCCTGAATCTAGCAGTGGCTCGTATATGAACTGAGATGATGATTATGATCAATTAACATACCTTTATAAAAATCTCTAACACCAAATTTCTTTAGCAGCATCGGTTCATGGTCTTCTCGTCTCCACGTAATTTTTGGCGGAGGATGACCGGATGCTCTGCAAATCAGCGTTACGTTATCCAACTCTTGAGCAGACACGTCTGCTGAAGTCTCTTCATTTATTATATCAGGAGGAACTAAAAATAAATTAATAAATATTATTTTAGATATTTTTTTGACGGAGTGACAAAAGTTTCACCACCTACTCTCTTGCCCAAGGATGTTGCAGAAGACGCCTAAGGGATATGACATGTAGATAATATTGATGCAAGAGAAGAAAAACTCGACGTACGACCAAATGTCAATACGTTTGACCAGTGAATTATAGTAGATAAATATTCGTCTCATATTGGAAGAGGCCCGAAGGGGAAGCCTGAAGGTGGCAACAGTGATAGAAAGGATTAGGAGCTCCGGATTGTCTTAGTATGGACATGTGACGAGGAGGGATGAAAGGCATATGCCATCCGATATGATTGTGGATGAAGTATGAACGTAAGAAGCGTGGGAGACTCAAAAAGTGATGAATGGACTGTGTGAATGAGTGCAGATATGACGGCTGATAGGAGGATATGGAAGGTAGAAATGTGTTATGCCAACCCAACTTAGCGTGGGATGAGGGCAGGCAAATGTTGGAGTGGAGGAGGCCCGAGCCCATCAGTTAATTACATAGGTTGAAATGGGGATGATAATTATAGATATTTTGAATGTTGCTTATGATTATTTAGCATGACTTACAATATTTGCAAATATTTTTCAATACAAGCTTATTACACAATAAAATATAAATGTCTACCTAGTCGCTGCCGCTATTTGTACGCATAGATCTTTTAAATTATGTAACGGATTTCAATGTAGATTTTTCGTCAATAGATAAAATGAATCAAGAGGAATGTTTATGTGTGTATAATACATTAATAAGTTAATAGAACAAAGCTAAAAATTTCAAAAATATATATATAATCAGTCATAAAAAAACATATTTTGTGCGTTGCAATTGCCAACGCAGGCTAAACCTTACGAGATAGAACAACATCTTGTTCTACAGAATTAGAAACCTCAAAAAGTTCTGTAAAAAATCATAACTGCAATTATCGTTAACTACAATTCCTATAACTTCATAGCCTGTAGGTGATCGCGTAGCTAGTTTTAACTCCTCTCAGGGAATGCTAAGTATCGTAATACTTTGTATTGTTATGTACGAGTACATACAAATTAGTTATGCAATATTACCGGTGTAATTTTCCTTGTAGTGACGAAATAGGAATATAATTCACAACTCCTATCTTAACTGTAGATATCGCAAAAGGTTACTATGGCATATGTTATGCACATAACATCTATGCAAGGTAAATTCAAGTAGTTCTATTTCGCTCCTATTGTAGAGGAAACCCGAGCCCATAAGTGGCCTGAGCTGAAATGATATATATATATATATATATATATATATATGCAATAATGCATACCTAGCATATAATACGTATTGTATGTTATATTTACACGAGTGATTTATAGGTCAAAGAACACACAAAGACACAAATTCAAAATCATTCACATTTTAACAGGCTTGAACTAACGATTTCTGATGATCACATGAGTATTTCATCATTCGGCCTATTGCTGTTCACGGCTGGATGTAGGCCTTTCACATTACACCACAAAGCGCGGTTCTATGCTGCCTGCATCCAAAGACGCCTAGCTACTTTCACCAGGTCGTCAGTTCACCTAGAGGGCGGGCTTCACTGTCCCGCAGAAAAATCCCGAGCCCGCTGTAAAGCACGCTTAGCGTCTTTGAGTATGGTTATAAAGTCTATATTTAGGGAATATTACACATACAAAATAAATTATTTTTACGAATTTTATCACGTTTGTATTGACTTTTATTTGCCGAAATTTCGAACACTTCAATCGTTCATGGTCCAGTTTATCCGTGATCCGTAATAACATCCGTAAAAACAATTTTATATAACTTCTCCGTATATTTTCATCAGAAATTTATTATTGATCAAGAAAAATAAAGAAAATGTCACATGTTAGGCATACGTAATTTTGTATAAGCATCGAATATATATTTTTTTTCTTATTTAAAGATTCGTTGAGTCAGACATTTTTTATGAGTACTCTAGTGTATCGCTCAAGTCGTTTGCGCGAATCACATGTAGATTTACATAAACGTACGTAGTGTTGGAGTATAAGTGAGGTAGCGACTGTTTTTTATTGATATTTAACTTACTCTCCGTGTGATGCTTCTTTTATGGAGAACGGAGTCGTTCGATTGAAAATGGAATAGGGTTCGAAAAGGTTTTAGATGTTTTCGAGGTGAATAGACCTGTGAAATTGATTTTATATTCAACCGTATAAAGTGTAATGAATTATATATGAGAAATAAGAATACATGTTGACACAAAATAGACTGAGAGAAAAAAATATGTTTATATTTCCTTTAATTACTATTCGAATATCTTAATGTGATAACGGGTTAAAAATACAACGCATCACGACCGTTTTCATGTCACGTTTTCTCTTGTAAATATAAAAAATCTGTAAATATCTGCTGATGTATCCCTAGATAAACAGGCACTCACCTGGGCAATATGTATCATCATCATCGCAGTCCACATACGTCCCACTGTTGGGCTCGGGCCTCATCCACAGTGGGACTATAGCATACTGTTCAGACATATTAGTATAGGGTTTCATTTCGAGTTTTCCTTCTCTTGCACAGATCTTATGTGCATATTTTATCTCTTAGTCGTCTTTTACGACATCAACGGGCAAGATAGGGAGTGGTGAATTGTATTCTTACTAATAGGGTTTTACTTGGAGTTTTATTTCACTTGCATGAATGTTATATGCTTTAGCCGTCTTTTACGACGCCCACGGGCAAGAGAACGGGTTACTGAACTGTCGTCTTGCTCCATCACTAGTTCACTACATGTAAACTATGTATTATTAAAACAATATATTATATATAATTGGAATATTTTTATTAGGCATTGTGATCAGAAAAATTGTTCACTTAAAAGAGTGATATTTAGTTCCTTAACAAAGCACTGAAATTATAATAGAGTTGGAATTAGGTAGTAATTATTTAACTGACTTTACTTTTCACTTCATCTCCGGCAAATGACTCATTAAAATGTTATTTTACTTCTAATTACAGAGGTAAGCCAAAATCGATACTAACTGAGCTCGTTAAGAATTCAAAAGATGAAACTTGAGAGCAACGAAAGTTGTTTAGGTTCTTAAATGTATTGAAACTGGACAATTAACAATTTTGTTAGGCAACAATTTAGCTACTGAAAATATTATATTATAAAAACTTATTTTGTCACTCGTTGAACTTGAACCCGCATCTATTATTCTCTTCCTACGAGTAGTTAGAAAAGCGTGGACACATTGTTGTTATAACGGAAGACGACTAAAATATAAACAATCTTAACTTTAAGGCTTAGTACGCACTGCGATTAAACGCCCGCGTTTTACCGCAAGGTTGAAACCGCAAAAAAATGTAACACTTAGCTTTCTATACAAGCGCACGCATCAGCGACTTTTTTCAGTGACTGATTTTAAAAACGCAACTTGCTACATTTTGACCGCGGTTGAAAAACGCGCGATTTTTTTGCATCCCATAGTAACAGTACTGTGGCGCACGCATGGCGGTTAACCGCATTCGGTTTTTTATTCAGTCTCGACTGTGCGGCGAATAGACGAAAAAACTTATCGGGATGCTGACGCACGTTGTTGTACATTTTGCAAAAGTATCCTTTCAAATGTCTTTGATCGGTTAGTGGAAATACCCAGTACCAATGGCAGCGGCGTTGCTTACGTTTTCTATTTTTTAATTTTAATACCAAAGCCACAATACATGCTGCTCGCCAGAAATCCATGGTGCAATTGAAAATAAATTTAAGCAAATCACCAGCCGCAGTGCGTGTTGATACGCGGTTTTGCGTTTTCAGCTATTCGTAAACCGCTTGCGTTTAATCGTAGTTCGTGCTAAGCCTGTCAGATAAAATACCTATATTTGTTTCACGACATGCCTTTTTTTAACGACCAAAGAAATAATCTTTATATTGCGGGGCACTTTACAAACATATAATTCATGGACACAAATTACATCCAGACTCAGAACAACAATCTGTTGATCGCACAAATGTTATATTCTGCGTGAAATTCCAACCCGCGACACTGGCTCGGTATATTAACCATCTCGCCATCTGTGCAGTTTTGTTTAAATAATTTAAAAAATCTTTAGTCTATTGCTAAAGGCATATTAAGTTTAAGAAAACATTTTAATATTATTTTACCTTCTAAAGGCTATATCAAATCATCACCCTGCTCTTATCTAAATTACTTGGGGTTGTTACAATATTGTTCTTCTTTCTTAGTAAATATTGCAAAAAAAATCGCAATATTTTTATGACCGGCCGCCTGCCTAACTACAACCCTCCTTGGAAATGGAATTATCGAAATGATTTCTGATATTTACGCGAGTATTAGACATTGCAAATAAAACTATTACACATTGTAAATAAAACTCAGATATTCTTAGTCCGCCCGTGATCATGAAGGCAATCATAAATTAAATACAAACGCGATAAAATCCGTAGTTTTATTTAAAATGTGGAATTATCGACTTAGGTAACGGAATCAGATGAAGTTGGCCCAGGTCCATGAAAAAAACCCTTTTATGACACCCACGAGCAATTTAAAGGGTTGTAGTTGGTTGTATTTGTAGCCGCCAACACAGCTTAAAACCATCGCAAAAATGTATTTAATTGTGACCACTTGAAATCTTCAATACTAAAAAAAAATATGTAATTTATCTGCTTTCATATTATTAAAGATCAATTTCTTTTACACTATTCAATTACAATAACCATTAGTATCAATTACATTTTATTGGTACGTTTATACAAGGTCTAAGAAATGAAATTATTACTTTGCAGTAAAAACCATTCAGCGTTTATTTCATGAGAAATATAAAATCTCTCGACCAAAATTGTATCAGTATTGTGGATTTTGTTTAATTTCATCTCGTATTAAAATATATGCCGAATAGTTAAGTTTGATAAGACAAAGACAAATTAATTTCTTAAATTAAACCGACATTTTCAGTGTTACCTCGTTCGTAAAAGTTATTTTACTGTCCAGGTTTAATTTTATCTAAATAAAACAAATATAGCGTTTCGCGCTGAAATTTCATTTTGACCTGCAACAATGTAAAAAACTTCTAGCGAATACCGCTGTGGTATTATTTTATATTAAATTCCTCTTCTCCCGAGAAAGTAGCGCCCTAGAGACATAGTAAAAATTCAATATTGAAATCCATACTTCAAAACTTGCGAATTGAAAAAAAAAAAGAATAAACCCCCTCAGAACTAATTTGAGCTGCGAACGATAAAACTTGGCGCCCACCTTCAATGGTGCGGAGAAATAACGTTAACTTCTCCTAAGGTGATTTATTTTTCTGCAGAAAATACTTTTCCAACGTTCGTTCGAGACGTTTCATTGATATTGAGTTTTGTTCTAAGTTCTACGTAAGTACTTTGAAATGTTTTGAAGCTTTGGATCCGTCCCCTATCCTTAATAAGCTTAAGTCTTCCCTCCTCTTTTTATTTTAGCGATTACGCGTTTCATAAAATCGTTTGTTTCGAGGTTTTTATTAAAAATATATATTTGCACTCAAATTTTCGTTCGTAAAGTTTGCAATTCTATTTGTTGCTGTGTAATTTACTTTACTTCTTTACGACTATACCTTTTCAATATCGCTGCTGCGAGCGGGGCGTAACTTTTCCTCTTAATCTACACCTCGTGCCTTACCATAATAAATATCAACCGTTTTTAATTAAAGTGCTTTAATTTTAAAGATATTTCCTTGATATATTAACTATATCTAGGGATGTTTTGTACTGAATGTAGTTTAGTTTGGGTAATTTTAATATTTGATTCTAAATTACAATTGCATAATAAAATTCAGAGTTTTATGCATTAAACTAATATTTACTATTTTGAAACTACAGCACTGTTAATATTCGGTTTAATAGTAGCTGGTATAAAACTATGGAAAAACTAAATGTAGTGTAACATTTTGTAATACCTTTTTGAAGTATTTTAACTGTGTCTCTGAATAGTCTTAATCATGATGTTGGTATTGATTTAAGAATATAGAAGAATACGTAAACTTAATCTTAAATATCTGAACGTGGAGTATGATTCTTCTACATTTACAGTCTATACAAATAAATAAAATTGAAGTGTCTGTTTGTGATGTGAAAATACTGGACTTTTTTCATCTTCATACAGTTATTTGCACTACATACTCGTATATGCCTAAAATACAGTTTAATTTCATTTTGTCTATCTGTCTGTTTATTTGAGGTAATCTTCAAAACGGCTGGACCGATTTTGTTAATATTTTACTTTCAGATACCTGTCTATATAAGAAGCAACTTAGGCTAAAATTTTATCCTTATATTCCCATGGAAACGGAAACTATGCGGGTAAGACGACCGAAACCGAAGCAAAGCGAGGACGGGTTGCTAGTCTATCATGAAAAAAGAGTGCACGGAGATACGCTCCTGTTTCATGAAAACGAGAATGTATAAATGTTCCTTCTTAAATAACATCCATATAAAGTGTGACTTAAGGCATTTGTATATTCCGACGGCTGTACGCAGGGGTGATCCGGTCGATGGCCCTGTACAGCGCACCGGTGTGGGCGGGGTCTCTGACCATCCGTCTGAGGGCCCTCTTGTGGCGACCACAGGGGGTCATAGGGCCATACGCAGTTACCGCACGGTAGCGACGGAGGCAGCGTGCCTCCTGGCCGGAACTCTCCCGTGGGACCTGTAGGCGGAGACGCTCGCCGGAATTTACAGGCGGGTGTCGGAGACGGGCGCCCGCGGCGGTATGGTCTCGTTGCAGGAGATTACCGCCTAGCGGGTCGACGCCCGCCAAGACGTCATTGCCCATTGGGTAGTCCGGCTGGAGAGGCCTCAGTACGGTGTCAGGAACGTCATGGCCTTCCGGCCGGTGCTGATGGAGTGATTGGAGCGGACGCACGGGGTGCTTTCCTTCCGACTGGTGCAGGTGCTGACGGGGCACGGTTGCTTCGCTAAGGACCTGCAAAAGATTGTCAGGAGGGAGAGCACACCATCCTGCCACCACTGCGATTGCGAAGAGGACACGGCGCAGCACACTGAGCGCTGTGAACTCGTCGCGATCATCTGTGCCGACCTGACGCTGCTGACCATCGCCAGGGAGATGCTCGACAGCATCAGGAACTGGGACGCGGTCGCCGCCTTCTGTGAGGCTGACATCTCACGGAAGGAGGCGACGGATTGTATGCGAGTAGAGCTCCTATTCGGCGACACGTGCCGCCGCCAGCGACTCGGGCGGCGCAGGCGTGAGTACCTGTGCCTGATACCGCCCTAGCCGAGGCCGCGGGTGACCGGACCGGGGAATTTAGTCCGTCACCCGCGGAGAGGCAGTCCGCGCGACGGCGACCAACGTCCCGGGACAGGGACGTCGAGAGGTGAGGGTACCCGAAAGGGTATTCCGTCGGGCCGACCACTGACGAAAAGTCACCCTGCTGCCGTGGTCGGCCCAACGACGAAGGCGACGTTCCCGCGCGCCGTCCTTTCATCGCCCCAGACGGAATGGATCGCGTGTGCGCTTCCCATAGCCCAAACAAAAAAAAGGCATTTGTATATTACTTTCATGGTCCCATAACACTTATATAATTAGAATTAAAAAAATAAAAAATGTACGATTGGCTAAAGTCTTATAAATTAGTTAGAAGATTAAGAATTGCCATCTAAAATACTTAGACTAAATAGCGGATCTATCAGTTTTTGAATTCTATTTTCAAGTTACGACGATATTTTCTGAGTGGTTTCTGAGTAAGAATACTCACAAACCCCTGGCATTGCTGTGGGTGTCTTAAAGACGATTAAGGGATTTAATATGCATATAATATCCATTTAAGACAAATAAAACTCAAAATAAAACCTTATACCAACCAGTCTATAACCAGTTGATTATGGATGAGGCCTGCTTGCGTTAGCTACGAGGAGTGGAGTTTTCTCTTCCCTATACTGTGGTTGGGGGGCATGATAATTGCTCTAGTGCTTAATTTGTGATCGGGTGCAGCTTGTGCGATCCAGTCCAGTCATAATCTCTTGCATTGTATTTGACAACTGTATAATATCGTAGTGAGAAGAGTATCATATTGGAACTACGAATAACAATATGTAAATGCCTCCGCTGAGTTTATACATAATAAATGATTTGAAATTGACTTTGATTCTAGTATGGGCAGGCTTGCACCCAACAGTGAGATGAAATGTCTAAATAATTGAAATTGAAACGCGGTTATACAAAGTTTTAAAATGATTTAAATTGATCGTAAACTTACCATATACATCAATACAACCAATCTGCCATTTCATAATGGGTTGCGTGTTAATTTGACACATGTAGCAACCACGATCATCTGCTCTTAAAGGTCGAATCCTTAACTGCCAAGTGCTCGGAGTATCCAAGTTCACAGAATATCTAGGACTGAGGACCACTCGATTATTGAGAGACAGCACGGTTTGGTCTTCAGCACGTAACCAGCCCACCTAATTTAAACAGAAACAGTGTTTAGTAAACTTTAAACTTATCTCCTTTCGTTTGGTGATGAAGGAAGAGTATAAATCACCACCATATTAAGCGTGGATATCATAAAAGACGACTAAATGGTATAATATGCACATAACGAACAAGAGAAGGAAAACTTGAAATGAATCTCTATACCATCCCATCTGATCAATATACTATAGTAGATCAATTTGCCTCCTTTCATGGAAGAGGCTCAAACTCAGCAGTAGGACGTATATGAGCTGGAATAATGATAATGATGTTTATCTTTTAATATTCTATAGATTATAATTGAAAGAGTATTTTTGTTACCTTCACTGATAGACCAGTGACAAGTTCATCTGATATTAACAAGGTTTATAGTTAAATCGCGCCTACCATAGGTGCAGGATTGGAGGGCATTAAATAAGAACAGGAGTTATACAGTACTGACAATGGTATCCATGAGAAAACGGTTAAAGTCGGTTGTTATTTGTTCACAGCTATATTCTCAACGCATCACTAGAAAAATAATTATTATTTAATATCAAAAGTATATATAAATCCGAAATACGGAAATCCGTAGAAGAGCAGCACGCTGAAGTGGTAATGGGCAGATCGGCATTCGACAAACTGACAACCGCTCGTAAAGAAAGGTTCTCGAGAGGCGACCACGTATCAGATGATGCAGTGTAGGACAACGTCTGGTGGGGACCAGATGGACCCACGACCTGGTGAAAATTGCTGGGCGTCGTTAGAGTCGCCGCCGGCGGGACGACTCGGGGGACACCCCTTGTGTCCTTGCTCCGCAGCCTCCTTCCTTGTCAGGATAACCTCACAAAATGAGGACATTGATGACCAACACCTGTCGCTGTCGAACATTTGTAACATGATGGTCAGCAACGAAAGGTTTATGCCGTATCACTGGGGTATTTTGACGTCGCACTGGGGCCCTCAGATGGGCCATAGATCCAATGTGGTGGATCGCCTGCCAGTAGCGTAGCCGCAGTCCAGGACACTGTGCGGGCACCCCTAATAGCCCTCATCGTGACGGCCCTCTGCAGTCTACGCAGGAGAGCCCTGTTGTGGGCAATAAAGGACTCTAATCAGATATTCACAGCATCAGCTACTGGATCTACTTGTCAATTTAAATCAATCTTGAATCTATCTGAACACACATAAAAAGTCCGTCAATATCGATGCAACCATTTAGGAGGATTTCATTATATATACACATTGGAAAAATAATATAGTCTGAGTAATATTACAAATACCAATGATGATGATTGATTTTTGTTTCTAACGCTTTTACGTATAACTTACAAAACCGATTTTAAATATTCTTTCACCAATAGTAAATTACATTATCAGCAAATAACAGAGACTATATTTTATTCCTGAGACTGGGAACTACGTGGATGAAACAGTAGACTTTTAAGATAAAACTACATTAAATCGGGAAACAAAGAGTTGAGGTTGAGCAGCTTGTTATTTAGCACATCACTCATTTTTTTTTTTTTGTAACTAGCAATGTGTCAACTTTGAAAAATTTCGCGCGCGCGGTTTCCCTTAAATAATAATGTCGAATTTTAAGGGGCTTTTGACGAGACTGTCAAAATGTCATGTAACGCTTTTAAATTGTATTCATTATTTTAGTATTTAACTATAACACTGTATGTTATATTGAATAATTTTGGTGATATTTTATGTAATATAATGCAGATAAAATGCTGAAATGTAGTGAATATAATATAATAGCGTGTTGCGTGCATTTTTTCATTTTGCCAAATTTCAAAGAGGAATCTGATTTGGTTGTTAGCACCTAAGTAATGGTAACAACCAAGACAAAAATACGAAGTAACGACTAATATAAAAATACGAAGCCAAGAATAAATATTATAACTCGACACTGGCATCAATAGCTCATATTGAAGCCATTACAAAAGAAGAAAAAAGAATAATATTTGAATTGCCGAGCTATCTGGGAATTTATTTTGGTAAATTCATTTAGATATAAATTACATAAAGATAAAATTTTGTATATTCTTATTCTATCGATATAATAAATGATGTGAAATAGTTATTTAGTTAAAAAGAAATTAAAATAACTGAAACGAAGAAAAATTGAAAAATAAAATAATTAAAAAGCCGTAGTTTTCGCATAATATTAACATCGTTATAAAAATATTTATTTTCAGTGATTATACTTACAACGACCAAGTAGAGATTTTATTATATTGCCAATTATTGTTTTAGCTTCATCTTTCAGATTTCATCAAGTTCTCTCCCCTGTCAAGTCCATTGTGGGCCTTACGTCTCCTCTAAAGTGGCAGTGGTCGGACTTATTAGCTGAAGGTTTTACGTCAATATTCAAGATATTCCTGCATCGATGTTATCTGCATCGTATATCCTTTAGTCATATTTTACGATACGAACGGCCAAGAGTGAAACGTAATTTAAAGTTCCTTTTCTTTTTGTTTTTTGTGTGTGACTTAGATGTTAGCCTCAGATGGCTGCGACAACGTTACCCGGACTGTTGGGTGAGCGCTGAGGGCTCTCAACCCGATTAAAGTTAAGCGACCGATCCCGAGGGCACCCCCTTTGGGGTACGGACCTTGGCTCGGGGAGCCGCTGGCAAAGTGGGCATTTC
This sequence comes from Lymantria dispar, assembly GCA_032191425.1. Taxonomy (NCBI): domain Eukaryota; kingdom Metazoa; phylum Arthropoda; class Insecta; order Lepidoptera; family Erebidae; genus Lymantria; species Lymantria dispar. Next base: position 7,516,230 of record CM063452.1, on the reverse strand, counting down.
CACGTTTATGATTTTACTGCGGCACGATTGCCGTCCCCGGCGGCGGGGGCGGAATCGTGGATATTTACTTCTTAGGGTCTCGCGGGCTGTGTACGCCTCGGTCTGGGTGAAATTGATATGCCGTCAGACACGGTTTATTTATAGTCATATTCTAGTTGTAGCTATTTACATAATGCTTTTAACATTACTGTTTAAATATATATAATATAAATTTATTTTATAACTAGCAACCCGCCCTCGCTTCGCTTCGGTTTCAGTCGCCTTGCCCGCGGCGTAGTTGCCGTTCCCGTGGGAATACCGGGATAAAATATAGCCTATGTCACTCCCTGATATTTTAGCTTTCCATTTCTGAAAGAATTTTTGAAATCGGTTCGGTGGTTTAAGCGTGAAAGCGTAACAAACAAACAAACATCCCTACTTTCGCATTTATAATATTAGTAAGGATAAAATATTTTTTAGGATAAAACTTGAAAAAATCTACAACTGTACCTCATCGCACTGAAAACTCAAACCTTACTCAACATTTTAAGCGTTCAAATTAGTTTTGCTCTTTCACGATAGTTGCAAAAGTACAAAATTTACATCTCATCCCGTCAAGTCACCGCCGTCTTCTATTTAATTTGCTCGAGACTGTGTGGAGTCAGAAGGCTCTTTGAATTTTAAACACGGATTAACGTGGATATATATATATATATATTAGGACGTTTAAAAAAAATGTTTTTTTTCTCTCGAAACCAGGCTCAAAAGTTTCGTTTAGATGCCAAAATAGGCCTCTCAAAATATGAGCCCTTAATATTAATGTTAAGGACGTCCGCATCGCACTTTTCGATTTTCCATAAGAATTACATGGGAAAATTTTTTGTTTTTATTCTGATTTTTGTAACTAATGAACCACACATTGCTCTGCAATTCCCTTAGTCCAAGCGTACCAAAGTGGAAATCATTTAAATTAAAAAAGTATTGTAATCATCATCATCATATAAGCTCAAAAACGTCCCACTGTCGAGCCCGAGCTTCCTCCACATTAGGAGGTAAATTGACTCACTATAGCATGCTAGTCAGATATATTAGTATAAGATTTTGTTTCGAGTTTTCCTTCTCTTGCACTGATGTTATATGCGTAATAAATCCCTTAGTCGCCTTTTACGACACTCACGGGCAAGATATGGGGTGGTGAATTGTTGAATGAATTCACCACTACTACTGAAGGATATTGATATAACATTTATGTAATAGAAGGAAAGCTCGAAATAAAGCACTATAGCAACACGTCTGACCAGCGTAGGTCAATTTCCCTCCCATAGTGAAAGAGGCCCGAGCCCGGTTGTGGGTATATTTGTTTGTTTTTAAATACCTAATAATAAATGTGAAAAATTTGCCTCAGAATGTGCTAATATTCAAATGATTATCCCGAGTCTGGGTATGATTCGTATAGATGTAAATTACACCCAGGCTTAGAACTCGGCACAATCATTTTTGGATCACATAAAGAAATATCCTGCGTGGCATTCCAAACCACAATACTTCACACGGGAGATTTGTACTTAGACCACTACGCCAATTATGCATTCAATTATAAGTAAACTGAATAAATCTTGAGAATCATAAAATCTAATATACCACGCGGGTGCAACGTGATGATATAATTTTTATTTCAAGTTATCCTTCATTTGGGGTAATGTCATATGATTACATTCCTTAGCAATCATTTACAAATTTTGTGGGGAAAAAGAAAGGGCAGTAAACTTATTTTTAGTCCCTCATTATTTAAAAATTATATAGCTTGCCATGTTTACAGCTTAAGGCGTATTGTACATTATTGATACAGAGAAATTAGGTTACTTTCTTTGTGTATTATGAATAATAATAATACAAAATACTCAAAGTCATATGTATAACCAGCTTTAAGGCAGCTATTGTTTCAATCTCTATAGAGAAATGATCAAGTTTATCCTTACTTACGATATATCTAAAACCTTAAATGTAAATTACGACTTTCTTTTTAATAAGTCACTAGTCTGGACCCATCTTGTCCAGGGTAATTCTTATCCTTACACTTCCTATGATTAGTTTCCTAGTGTTTGTTATAAAAATTATAGAAAATTTAGTTTAATAAACTAAAAAACACTTACAAGCTGACAGCGGGAATCATAGAAGTTTCGAATTTCGCGCATGCGTAGGTTGCACACTAGTTCTATCTTTTTTGCTATTATCCAAAGGATACGATTAGAAATTTCTAAATCCTGGCGAATCTAATCAGGATATTCACCTATTTTGATCAAATTATTGCATTGTCATGCCTTTGACGAGTGTGCAAAGTTTATGTAAAATCTGTTCGTTCAAAGTAGGGCAAAATGACGTTCAAAAATTCCGTTATATACCTTGATACATACATACAGGTGAAACTAATAAAAGCGTATTAATAAATATTGACAAATAGCTAAATATAATAAATAATTACAGCACATTGCATATACCGTATTTGATTTTTGTTTAAAAAATGTTTTCAATTATTATACTCACTGAACTGCATGAGTTTATAGGGTGCAAGAGAATATTTGACAGCCCGAAGTCCCCCTAGGGAAATACATACAAACGTGATCTGAGCTGCAAATGTGATTGCTAAAATGAGAATCACAATAGCTGTGTCGCGTAAAACTCAGTAGCATCTCACTCATTGGTGCTGTTTGAATAAATTTCAGAAATAAAACAAGATTAATATGTTTTATACTGTTTTATTGAATGTTTAATACTTAGATTTTCTTTGTGGCAATGGAGTATACTGTGAGATTTTTACCCGTGGGAGAAATAAAAGCTGATTAAAATATGAAAGCTGAAAATAAAGAATAATAAAAAAATAAGAGATGATAAAAGAGGAAAAAAATAAAAGATGATTACAATATCAAAGCAGATAATATCACAAGAGAAATCAAACTAGAAATAAGATATTATACCAAACCGCCATAACAGCGGGTGTAAGTCAAGTTTGCTTATATTGTGAAAGATGTTCAAGCCCAGGATTGGGATTTATTTAGCTGAGATGATGATGACATAGATTTGAATATTTTACTATATGCTGACGAGATTAATAATGTGCTATTATATTAAAACCACAATACAGGCAGCTTAGCTTATTTTATATAATACTAGCAATCCGCCCTCGCTTCGCTTCGGTTATAGGTTATAGTCGTTTTACCCGCGTAGTTCCCGTTCCCGTGGGAATACCGGGATAAAATATAGCCTAGTTTACGCCCTGATATTATAGCTTTCCATTGGTGAAAGAATTTTTGAAATCGGTCCAGCCGTTTTGAAGATTACCCGGAACAAACAGACGGACAGACAAAAATTTTCTAATTGCTATTTTAGGCATAAGTGTCGTGCAAATAACCGTGTGAGCATGAAAAAAGCCTATTATTTTCACATTACAAACAGACACTCCAATTTTATTTATTGGTATAGATACAAGCAGACCCGTCCACGCGTTGCTATGGCTAATGTTTTTGTTATATTACATTTTATTAAATTACTGGCTGACCCGGCGAACTTCGTACCGCCATATTTTTTTTATGTAAATACATTTTCTAAATTTCCAAAAATATAGTCTTTAATGAAAGAACCATTACAGCTTTGTCGGTAAAGATTCGATCGTCTTGGTCACGGCATTGTTAATGATGATTCAAAGAGAATAGAAATTACCGGTTATTGATTTCGAACAAAACTATAATTATCAAATTTTCAACCATACTTTAACTATAGATAAAATTAAGTTTAACTATCAGTTGAGTTTTGTTATTACATATTAAAGGCGTTTTTTATGAATTTAATGTATTTCTAATCCATTATTGTATGAAATTTTAGTTTTATGCACTTCACCTCATTATATACTTCAACCGTGCCAAATTTCATACATGTCCATCCACGTAATTTTCGTAAAAAGGGGTACAAAGTTTTCGCTTCACGTATTTATATATAGATACGCTGCTACAACCACTGTTTCTTAATTTGTAGTATACAATTTTCCGTATGATGACGGAATAAGATAACTATTTACCACCGCCTTGACTGTCGTAAAAGACGACTAAGGAATTATAATAACAACTATGCAAGCAAAGGAAAACTAAATAGAAAATAATATGCATGTGTTTGAGACAGCAATACAGCATGGCGGCAGTGAAAATTTCATTGTCAATCGTATCATATATTTTTCGTCAGTCCCAGCAACTTGAGACATGTTTTCATACATTTCTTAACGCTTAATACGATCGTCATCCCGTTTAATACGGCAACACGTGCCACTCAAATACACATATTACCCCTTGTGGCAGCGGCCAGCGACTGACGAAGTGAGGACTGTCGAGCGCCCCTTAGTGATAATGATAAAGAAGAAGCTGAGTCAACTCCGATTTTGTCACACGCCCAGGCATTATCAGCAGTTAATGATTTCAGACGCTATGTAACTTCTTTGAATCAAGCGAAGACGCACTGCGAAAATTAAATTACGTTGAAAATCTTGTAATTGCTAATGTCTCAAAAACGTTTTGTCTAACTAAAATAAGTTATTACTTTAAGTAACGTAATAATAATAAACAACATTTTTTTATATTTTTAAATATTTATTATTTTTTAATATTCATAAATGTATCTAGTAGTAAGTATATTAAATAAAGAAAATAAACAACATTTTATTTAGGTAATTTTTAAATGTTAAATTCAATACGTAGGTATACAAAATAATAACAGAATATAATAAATAATAATGGCACGTTTTTCCCCTTTATTACGCGGGTAATAGGCTTTCCCGCCTAAGATGCGTTTTTGGTCGGGTCCCTGCGAAATCGTCTTAAACGGGTTTTACTGTACGTACTATAGATCGTATCACTCTTTATAATGACAGTAAATATTTTTCTTTTTATACTTTTTAATGATTTTCACTAAAATTATAATATGTATTAGCACGATAGTTGCATACACTAAACTCACAATATAAATCAAATAATTGTTATTACGTATCAATATTAACTATTAAAAACTATTGAATAATTTATAATTGATAATAATGAATAATCATTATTTATTTATACAAATAAATAAAATTGAAGTGTCTGTTTGTAATGTCAAAATAATGGGCATCTTTTATGCTGATACGGTTATTTGCACGATACCTATGCCTAAAAGCCAGATTAAAATTTTTTGTCTGTCTGTCTATCTGTCTGTTTTGCGTAATCTTCAAAACGGCTGGATGGATTTGGATAATATTTTACCACTAGGTAGCTGTCTATATAGGGAGTAACTTAGGCTATATTTTATACCAATATTCCCACGGGAACGGGAACTACTCGGGTAAGACGACCGAAACCGAAGCGAAGCAAAGGCAGGTTGCTAATTATTACACATAAATTGAATATAGTAAACGTGATACAGCCGTGATGAGCAGTTAACTGTATGTTTCTCCTTCGGGTACACTCGGTGATCCCGAGTTCACCCGAATGAGCCTTTCACCTCAAAACGTGATGGATCTGCCTCACTTACAGCCTATGAAAAAAAATCTGAGTGCGGTGCGCTAAAAGAACTTTTTCTTTCAAAAACTCTATGCCAACACGTTTGACCTCATGCTCTCGAATCCTCGGAGGCTTGAGACCGGCAATAGGACACGTATAAGCTGTGACGATGATGAATATACACCAGGTGTTACACCAGAGAATAGGCTCTTTATCGACGAGTTATATTAGTAAACAAAGAGAACAGGCACGTAATTACCAATAATTAATTCCCTTCTAGTTAAAATGGTAGAAAATCGTGAGGAAACTTGATAATAATGCCTAAGGGACTCATGTAGGTACTATTATATTGTGCTACATTATTAGTATATACGAGATGCTAAGTAACCTCGGTTCTCAAATTTGTTTTAATTCTTCTTCTCTTGCAAAGATAATTATATATCGAGGGTTGGGTGGGGCGCGCCGTGCTGCATCACTATCAGGTCGGTCACACATCTCAAAGGGGTAAAATAATACTTCGGATAGCTACTTTTAAACTGTATTCAACAATTAGCGTTAACACTTTTATATCATAACCACTAATTACACGGCTACCGACAGCTAACTTACAAGTTAGGGAAACGCGGTGAATCTTATACAACACGGCAGCAACAACGACCGCTCACCCTCAAGTCTCGTTCTCAACTGAGTATTCAACTAATCGCTCTCAACAAAGATAGCTCGGTATTATTTCAAACGTTAACGGTCAAACGACAAACATCAAAAATCATTGCCAATGTTGTATCAAAAACACCCAAGTATAATACTTGACGTTTCCGTAATCGATTGATTCTTAAAAACTATCAAAATATGGCGCCAGAGGTAGTGACGCTGCGACATATATATTTACATACCTTAATAGCCTTTGAAGAAATACGCGAGAAAAGAAGATATTAGTCATTATCATCATCATTTCAGATCATATACGTCCCACTGTTGGGCTCAAACCTCTTCCACAATAGGAGGGAAATTGACTTTACTACACCATGCTGGTCAGACAGGTTAATAGGGTTTTATTACGAATTTTCCTTCTCTTGCATAGATGTTATATGCGCATTATATCCTTTAGTCGTCTTTTACGACATCCACGGGCAAGACAGGGAGTGGTGAATTATATTCTTAACCGTCACCACACGAAAACACCACATTAATGCTAATAAATATTATAAATGTGAATGTGAGTTTGTTTGTTATGGTTTCACGCTTTCTTTCAACAATAGAAAGGTATATTATCAGCGAGTAATACAGGTTATAATTTATTCACATAGAAATACGGCGGACAAAATCACGGGAAATTGCTTACAACTGAAACTTTTTGAAAATATGACTCTAAGACCAAAAGACTTCCCGCCAGTAACCACAATATAACGCATCAAGAATTATAGGCTATTATATTATTAGGGAAAACCTCTTCAAAGTAATCGTAGCCCTAAAATTAATGTCTGAAATGATTACTTCTCCCTGAGCCTTCTCTAATGGATTCACCACAATTACACGGAGCAAAGAAAAGATTACGGAGTGTAGCAAATATAATATAATAATCTGAACCATTAAGCCTCCCTTTGTTGTTAGTTGGAAATTAATCCTGGTGTAACATCATTATCTTCTGTTTGCTCTGTAATGCATGACGCTTTTATTATCAAATAGAGCATTCATTTCTAATGTACCATCTAGTTCGTTAAGAGTATGTTCGTATTGTGATTCAACACGATTTGTATCTTATGTTAGTTATTGTTCGGGTTGAGTGCTGTTATTTCTGTGGATATAATGTGAATGGTATATTTCTATCATATGTATATGACAAACCAAGTCTATATTACTCTTGTATAATTGAAAAGTATAGACGAAGAAGTATCTATCTACAGCGTGTAAATTGAAGTCTGTTTGTAACGTCAAATTAGTAAGTTTTTTTCATGCTCATACGGTTATTTGCAAGATACCTATGCCTAAAAATCAATTTACTTTTTTTGTCTGTCTGTTTGTTCCAGGTAATCTTTAAAACGGCTGAACCGATATTGACAAACATTTTATTACCAGGTAGCTGTTTATATACGAACTAACTTAGGCTATTTTTCCTCTCAGAAAAACTCTATAAAATATTGCATGATCCGGGTCTCGGATCCGAGGCCTTAGGAGATATCGCAAATTGCAGGGAAAAAGCGGCTGGAACCGAAGCGTAGCCTTCCGTTACGCAGGTCACCTGTAATGTTATATAAATGAAAACTATAGAGGAATAACCGAGGTTTTAGGTTATAATATATAACATCCCGGCTCATATACATCGCAATGTTGGGCTCGAGTCTTCCACAATAGGAGGGAATTGCCCTTACTATAACATGCTGGTCAGATAGGTTGGTATAAGCTCTTGCATAGATGGTATATGCATATTATATCCCTTAGTCATGTTTTACGACATCCACGAGCGAGAAAAGGGGTGGTGAATTGTATCAGGTTAGTTCTAGAATCTCGACCACCTACTACCAAGTTAATGAAAAATTGCTATTCTATGTGTATATTAATTTATAACAAATTACCAGAATATGTTAAGACTCTTCCACAATTAAAAAAAAAAAAACATTTAAAATCATGGTTACTAGACAAGAATTATTACGAATTACAAGAAATGTGTGTATATCCTTATGGTCATTATTATTGTTGTAATTCTTATTATGATTGACATAACCATTTAAAATGGTGCAATTATTTTCACATGCCTCTACAAGCAAGATAGATGAACCAAACTAACACACTAAACACCTAATGTACTCTATTTTGTGTGAAATAAATTATTTCATTTCATTTCATTCTTACTTCGTTACCATACAAAAGATATGTGCGTTTGTCTAATACAGTGAATATTGACTATAACTCACAGCGAATGACAATAAAGTGCAAAAAAATGTTATTATGTCCAAATACACAGTGTCACGGGTTCGATTCTATGCTAGACGATACTTTTTGCGAACCACAAATTGTCGTTCTAAGTCTAAATGTAATTTGTGTTTGCTAAAATGCTGCGCGCTCTAAATGTATTTTAGGAATAAAACAGATGTCAGAATTGGTATTCGAGTCTATATATTCCCCAAATTGATTATCACAGTTATCTCCGAAGCACAAATTTCATACGAGGATATTATTTTGGGAACACAGTTATGTGGGTTCGTTTATGATATTTCCTTCAAAGATAATTGAAAATTTTCGATTTAATATCCACATAACTCCGAAAAATCCGAGGTGCGCGTCGTGAAATTCAAACTCAATGTTGCTACGAAGCAATCTATTGATGTCTTACAGGTTTATCGAAAATTCTATTAAAAAATAGATTTATTTTAAAACGTAATTGAAAAGAGATGAAAATATTTAGCATCTAATACTACAAGTTCTTTGTAAGGTATTACCTAATTGATTACACAGATGACCTAATGGTTAATATACGGATCTATCGTGCCAGTGTCGCAGATTCGCATCCAATGCAGGACAATAATTTGTTCGGTTCACAAATTGTTGTTCTGAGTCTGGATGTAATTTGTGTCCATTTCGTTAATTATATATTAATAAAGTTCCCCGCAAGAATTATTTCCTTAGTGCGGGTTATTATCTTTTTTAAGAAAAAAATATATTTAAAACAATGTAAAATGCTCTTAGTTAATACCGTATCAAAATTTGAAATCTGTCATTTCATCATCGTCATCTCACCCCACATAAATCCCACTGTTGGGTTCGGGTCTCCTCCAAAACAGGTCAGATGGATTGATATAAGATTTTATTTCGAATTTTCCGTCTATTACTCAAATGTTATATACATATCATAGCCCTTAGTCCTCTTTTACGATAGCTTTGGACAAGGTCGGGGGATCGGAGGTTGGTGAAGCTCTTAAACTTCGTTAACACATGGGAACGAAATCTATATTTCTATAATATTTATAATACCTTGATCCTCATAATTACTTAAAATATAGTATTTTAAATATATCTTCTGAATGGGGAAACACGTCTGGGGTAATACGGGCCTTGTAGCAACCTGAGAAAATTTCCGTGCGTTCAGGCGCTTTTGCCATATCTACTATTGCATCCAAACCTAAAGCTCACAAATACGTCAATTAAGCTCTGTTCAATCTGTGGTGTGGTACCGCTGCGTTTCACGTAGTTGTACATAGTCTTATTTACTAGCTTATTAGCCAACTTTGCATCATGTCTCCCGCTTTGCTTAGCAGGGAAGTGGAATCTTTCCAACTCCTCCTGTTTTTCTTTTCCAATTAAATTTGTTGCGGGTCCCAAGACGCGTTTCCCAAGACGCGTTTCCCGGCACTTCCCGAGGGTCAAACCTCTTTGTCTTATACGGAGACCATTGTGGATCCTGGCCTACAGGACTTACAGTAGTGGAAATGTGTGATGGGATTAGTCCAAAAAATACCCTATGGATATGGTACTAGTGGATCAAATTTATAGGCACTCGGAGATGTACATATAAAGCACTTACAGCGTTATGCAGATGAAAGTTATATCATCATCATCATTTCAGCCCATATACATGCCACTGTTGGGATCATGCTTCCTCCATTATAGGAGAGAAATTTACCTACTACGCTGGTCAAACGTGTAAGAGTTTTGTTTCGAGTTTTCCTTCTCTTGCATAGATATTATATGCATATTATATCCCATAGTCGTCCTTGACGACACCGACGAGGAGAGAAGATTTTTTGTGTGTGTTCAAGGGGATTCGATAATGGTTTAGATTCACAATTGGACCCGGTAGGTGGTGCTGCTGTCGATATCAAGGAGAATTCCTTTTATTTTATATGAATAGAATAACGTCTGTTCGGTCAGCTTTTTTTTTTGTTCACGCTGTGGAAATGCATTTACGCACTCTCCCCCGCCGGTGACAGATGGAGAAGTGTGTGGGACTCACCAGCCACTGCGTGACCCACTAAAACTACAGCGGCCCCTTCTGCGCTTTTACGGGGCGCCGGGGAGATCGTCTGATGACACTCAATCCCCTACACCCTGACGCATGGCCGTTTGGCCACATCCTTTCGTCATTCAAGGTGGTGGAAGAAGTTGCGCATATCGGCGCCTCCTCCTCCCTGGCCGCCGCCGGCGGAGCGAGTCAGCGAACGCAAGCGATATACCACGCGGGTGCAACGTGATGATATAATTTTTATTTCAAGTTATCCTTCATTTGGGGTAATGTCATATGATTACATTCCTTAGCAATCATTTACAAATTTTGTGGGGAAAAAGAAAGGGCGGTAAACTATATTTTTAGTCCCTCATTATTTAAAAATTATATAGCTTGCCATGTTTACAGCTTAAGGCGTTTGTACATTATTGATACTGAGAAATTAGGTTACTTTCTTTGTATATTATGAATAATAATAATACAAAATACTCAAAGTCATATGTATAACCAGCTTTAAGGCAGCTATTGTTTCAATCTCTATAGAGAAATGATCAAGTTTATCCTTACTTACGATATATCTAAAACCTTAAATGTAAATTACGACTTTCTTTTTAATAAGTCACTAGTCTGGACCCATCTTGTCCAGGGTAATTCTTATCCTTACACTTCCTATGATTAGTTTCCTAGTGTTTGTTATAAAAATTATAGAAAATTTAGTTTAATAAACTAAAAAACACTTACAAGCTGACAGCGGGAATCATAGAAGTTTCGAATTTCGCGCATGCGTAGGTTGCACACTAGTTCTATCTTTTTTGCTATTATCCAAAGGATACGATTAGAAATTTCTAAATCCTGGCGAATCTAATCAGGATATTCACCTATTTTGATCAAATTATTGCATTGTCATGCCTTTGACGAGGGTGCAAGGTTTATGTAAAATCTGTTCGTTCAAAGTAGGGCAAAATGACGTTCAAAAATTCCGTTATATACCTTGATACATACATACAGGTGAAACTAATAAAAGCGTATTAATAAATATTGACAAATAGCTAAATATAATAAATAATTACAGCACATTGCATATACCGTATTTGATTTTTGTTTAAAAAATATTTTCAATTATTATACTCACTGAACTGCATGAGTTTATAGGGTGCAAGAGAATATTTGACAGCCCGAAGTCCCCCTAGGGAAATACATACAAACGTGATCTGAGCTGCAAATGTGATTGCTAAAATGAGAATCACAATAGCTGTGTCGCGTAAAACTCAGTAGCATCTCACTCATTGGTGCTGTTTGAATAAATTTCAGAAATAAAACAAGATTAATATGTTTTATACTGTTTTATTGAATGTTTAATACTTAGATTTTCTTTGTGGCAATGGAGTATACTGTGAGATTTTTACCCGTGGGAGAAATAAAAGATGATTAAAATATGAAAGCTGAAAATAAAGAATAATAAAAAAATAAGAGATGATAAAAGAGGAAAAAAATAAAAGATGATTACAATATCAAAGCAGATAATATCACAAGAGAAATCAAACTAGAAATAAGATATTATACCAAACCGCCATAACAGCGGGTGTAAGTCAAGTTTGCTTATATTGTGAAAGATGTTCAAGCCCAGGATTGGGATTTATTTAGCTGAGATGATGATGACCTCATGATGATGATGACATAGATTTGAATATTTTACTATATGCTGACGAGATTAATAATGTGCTATTATATTAAAACCACAATACAGGCAGCTTAGCTTATTTTATATAATACTAGCAATCCGCCCTCGCTTCGCTTCGGTTATAGGTTATAGTCGTTTTACCCGCGTAGTTCCCGTTCCCGTGGGAATACCGGGATAAAATATAGCCTTGTTTACGCCCTGATATTATAGCTTTCCATTGGTGAAAGAATTTTTGAAATCGGTCCAGCCGTTTTGAAGATTACCCGGAACAAACAGACGGACAGACAAAAATTTTCTAATTGCTATTTTAGGCATAAGTGTCGTGCAAATAACCGTGTGAGCATGAAAAAAGCCTATTATTTTCACATTACAAACAGACACTCCAATTTTATTTATTGGTATAGATACAAGCAGACCCGTCCACGCGTTGCTATGGCTAATGTTTTTGTTATATTACATTTTATTAAATTACTGGCTGACCCGGCCAACTTCGTATTATTTTTCGCCATATTTTTTTTATGTAAATACATTTTCTAAATTTCCAAAAATATAGTCTTTAATGAAAGAACCATTACAGCTTTGTCGGTAAAGATTCGATCGTCTTGGTCGCGGCATTGTTAATGATGATTCAAAGAGAATAGAAATTACCGGTTATTGATTTCGAACAAAACTATAATTATCAAATTTTCAACCATACTTTAACTATAGATAAAATTAAGTTTAACTATCAGTTGAGTTTTGTTATTACATATTAAAGGCGTTTTTTATGAATTTAATGTATTTCTAATCCATTATTGTATGAAATTTTAGTTTTATGCACTTCACCTCATTATATACTTCAACCGTGCCAAATTTCATACATGTCCATCCACGTAATTTTCGTAAAAAGGGGTACAAAGTTTTCGCTTCACGTATTTATATATAGATACGCTGCTACAACCACCGTTTCTTAATTTGTAGTATACAATTTTCCGTATGATGACGGAATAAGATAACTATTTACCACCGCCTTGACTGTCGTAAAAGACGACTAAGGAATTATAATAACAACTATGCAAGCAAAGGAAAACTAAATAGAAAATAATATGCATGTGTTTGAGACAGCAATACAGCATGGCGGCAGTGAAAATTTCATTGTCAATCGTATCATATATTTTTCGTCAGTCCCAGCAACTTGAGACATGTTTTCATACATTTCTTAACGCTTAATACGATCGTCATCCCGTTTAATACGGCAACACGTGCCACTCAAATACACATATTACCCCTTGTGGCAGCGGCCAGCGACTGACGAAGTGAGGACTGTCGAGCGCCCCTTAGTGATAATGATAAAGACGAAGCTGAGTCAACTCCGATTTTGTCACACGCCCAGGCATTATCAGCAGTTAATGATTTCAGACGCTATGTAACTTCTTTGAATCAAGCGAAGACGCACTGCGAAAATTAAATTACGTTGAAAATCTTGTAATTGCTAATGTCTCAAAAACGTTTTGTCTAACTAAAATAAGTTATTACTTTAAGTAACGTAATAATAATAAACAACATTTTTTTATATTTTTAAATATTTATTATTTTTTAATATTCATAAATGTATCTAGTAGTAAGTATATTAAATAAAGAAAATAAACAACATTTTATTTAGGTAATTTTTAAATGTTAAATTCAATACGTAGGTATGTATATATACAAAATAATAACAGAATATAATGAATAATAATGGCACGTTTTTCCCCTTTATTACGCGGGTAATAGGCTTTCCCGCCTAAGACGCGTTTTTGGTCGGGTCCCTGCGAAATCGTCTTAAACGGGTTTTACTGTACGTACTATAGATCGTATCACTCTTTATAATAACAGTAAATATTTTTCTTTTTATACTTTTTAATGATTTTCACTAAAATTATAATATGTATTAGCACGATAGCTGCATACACTAAACTCACAATATAAATCAAATAATTGTTATTACGTATCAATATTAACTATTAAAAACTATTGAATAATTTATAATTGATAATAATGAATAATCATTATTTATTTATACAAATAAATAAAATTGAAGTGTCTGTTTGTAATGTCAAAATAATGGGCATCTTTTATGCTGATACGGTTTTGCGTAATCTTCAAAACGGCTGGATGGATTTGAATAATATTTTACCACTAGGTAGCTGTCTATATAGGGAGTAACGTAGGCTATATTTTATACCAATATTCCCACGGGAACGGGAACTACTCGGGTAAGGCGACCGAAACCGAAGCGAAGCAAAGGCAGGTTGCTAATTATTACACATAAATTGAATATAGTAAACGTTATTACAGCCGTGATGAGCAGTTAACTGTATGTTTCTCCTTCGGGTACACTCGGTGATCCCGAGTTCACCCGAATGAGCCTTTCACCTCAAAACGTGATGGATCTGCCTCACTTACAGCCTATGAAAAAAAATCTGAGTGCGGTGCGCTAAAAGAACTTTTTCTTTCAAAAACTCTATGCCAACACGTTTGACCTCATTCCCTCGAATCCTCGGAGGCTCGAGACCGGCAATAGGACACGTATAAGCTGTGACGATGATGAATATACACCAGGTGTTACACCAGAGAATAGGCTCTTTATCGACGAGTTATATTAGTAAACAAAGAGAACAGGCACGTAATTACCAATAATTAATTCCCTTCTAGTTAAACTGGTAGAAAATCGTGAGGAAACTTGATAATAATGCCTAAGGGACTCATGTAGGTACTATTATATTGTGCTACATTATTAGTATATACGAGATGCTAAGTAACCTCGGTTCTCAAATTTGTTTTAATTCTTCTTCTCTTGCAAAGATAATTATATATCGAGGGTTGGGTGGGGCGCACCGTGCTGCATCACTATCAGGTCGGTCACACATCTCAAAGGGGTAAAATAATATTTCGGATAGCTACTTTTAAACTGTATTCAACAATTAGCGTTAACACTTTTATATCATAACCACTAATTACACGGCTACCGACAGCTAACTTACAAGTTAGGGAAACGCGGTGAATTTTATACAACACGGCAGCAACAACGACCGCTCACCCTCAAGTCTCGCTCTCAACTGAGTATTCAACGAACCGCTCTCAACAAAGATAGCTCGGTATTATTTCAAACGTTAACGGTCAAACGACAAACATCAAAAATCATTGCCAATGTTGTATCAAAAACACCCAAGTATAATACTTGACGTTTCCGTAATCGATTGATTCTTAAAAACTATCAAAATATAGCGCCAGAGGTAGTGACGCTGCGACATATATATTTACATACCTTAATAGCCTTTCTCTTTCTTTCTTTTCTTCTTTTCTCGCGTATTTCTTATACGCGAGAAAAGAAGATATTAGTCATTATCATCATCATTTCAGATCATATACGTCCCACTGTTGGGCTCAAACCTCTTCCACAATAGGAGGGAAATTGACTTTACTACACCATGCTGGTCAGACAGGTTAATAGGGTTTTATTACGAATTTTCCTTCTCTTGCATAGATGTTATATGCGCATTATATCCTTTAGTCGTCTTTTACGACATCCACGGGCTAGACAGGGAGTGGTGAATTATATTCTTATCCGTCACCACACGAAAACACCACATTAATGCTAATAAATATTATAAATGTGAATGTAAGTTTGTTTGTTACGGTTTCACGCTTTCTTTCAACAATAGAAAGGTACATTATCAGCGAGTAATACAGGTTATAATTTATTCACATAGAAATACGGCGGATAAAATCGCGGGAAATTGCTTACAACTTAAACTTTTTGAAAATATGACTCTTAGACCAAAAGACTTCCTGCCAGTAACCACAATATAACGCATCTAGAATTATAGGCTATTATATTATTAGGGAAAACCTCTTCAAAGTAATCGTAGCCCTAAAATTAATGTCTGAAATGATTACTTCTCCCTGAGCCTTCTCTAATGGATTCACCACAATTACACGGAGCAAAGAAAAGATTACGGAGTGTAGCAAATATAATATAATAATCTGAACCATTAAGCCTCCCTTTGTTGTTAGTTGGAAATTAATCCTGGTGTAACATCATTATCTTCTGTTTGCTCTGTAATGCATGACGCTTTTATTATCAAATAGAGCATTCATTTCTAATGTACCATCTAGTTCGTTAAGAGTATGTTCGTATTGTGATTCAACACGATTTGTATCTTATGTTAGTTATTGTTCGGGTTGAGTGCTGTTATTTCTGTGGATATAATGTGAATGGTATATTTCTATCATATGTATATGACAAACCAAGTCTATATTACTCTTGTATAATTGAAAAGTATAGACGAAGAAGTATCTATCTACAGCGTGTAAATTGAAGTCTGTTTGTAACGTCAAATTAGTAAGTTTTTTTCATGCTCATACGGTTATTTGCAAGATACCTATGCCTAAAAATCAATATACTTTTTTTGTCTGTCTGTTTGTTCCGGGTAATCTTTAAAACGGCTGAACCGATATTGACAAACATTTTATTACCAGGTAGCTGTTTATATACGAACTAACTTAGGCTATTTTTCCTCTCAGAAAAACTCTATAAAATATTGCCTGATCCGGGTCTCGGATCCGAGGCCTTAGGAGATATCGCAAATTGCGGGGAAAAAGCGGCTGGAACCGAAGCGTAGCCTTCCGTTACGCAGGTCACCTGTAATGTTATATAAATGAAAACTATAGAGGAATAACGGAGGTTTTAGGTTATAATATATAACATCCCGGCTCATATACATCGCAATGTTGGGCTCGAGTCTTCCACAATAGGAGGGAATTGCCCTTACTATAACATGCTGGTCAGATAGGTTGGTATAAGCTCTTGCATAGATGGTATATGCATATTATATCCCTTAGTCATGTTTTACGACATCCACGAGCGAGAAAAGGGGTGGTGAATTGTATCAGGTTAGTTCTAGAATCTCGACCACCTACTACCAAGTTAATGAAAAATTGCTATTCTATGTGTATATTAATTTATAACAAATTACCAGAATATGTTAAGACTCTTCCACAATTTAAAAAAAAAAACATTTAAAATCATGGTTACTAGACAAGAATTATTACGAATTACAAGGAAATGTGTGTATATCCTTATGGTCATTATTATTGTTGTAATTCTTATTATGATTGACATAACCATTTAAAATGGTGCAATTATTTTCACATGCCTCTACAAGCAAGATAGATGAACCAAACTAACACACTAAACACCTAATGTACTCTATTTTGTGTGAAATAAATTATTTCATTTCATTTCATTCTTACTTCGTTACCATACAAAAGATATGTGCGTTTGTCTAATACAGTGAATATTAACTATAACTCACAGCGAATGACAATAAAGTGCAAAAAAATGTTATTATGTCCAAATACACAGTGTCACGGGTTCGATTCTATGCTAGACGATACTTTTTGCGAACCACAAATTGTCGTTCTAAGTCTAAATGTAATTTGTGTTTGCTAAAATGCTGCGCGCTCTAAATGTATTTTAGGAATAAAACAGATGTCAGAATTGGTATTCGAGTCTATATATTCCCCAAATTGATTATCACAGTTATCTCCGAAGCACAAATTTCATACGAGGATATTATTTTGGGAACACAGTTATGTGGGTTCGTTTATGATATTTCCTTCAAAGATAATTGAAAATTTTCGATTTAATATCCACATAACTCCGAAAAATCCGAGGTGCGCGTCGTGAAATTCAAACTCAACGTTGCTACGAAGCAATCTATTGATGTCTTACAGGTTTATCGAAAATTCTATTAAAAAATAGATTTATTTTAAAACGTAATTGAAAAGAGATGAAAATATTTAGCATCTAATACTACAAGTTCTTTGTAAGGTATTACCTAATTGATTACACAGATGACCTAATGGTTAATATACGGATCTATCGTGCCAGTGTCGCAGGTTCGCATCCAATGCAGGACAATAATTTGTTCGGTTCACAAATTGTTGTTCTGAGTCTGGATGTAATTTGTGTCCATTTCGTTAATTATATATTAATAAAGTTCCCCGCAAGAATTATTTCCTTAGTGCGGGTTATTATCTTTTTTAAGAAAAAAATATATTTAAAACAATGTAAAATGCTCTTAGTTAATACCGTATCAAAATTTGAAATCTGTCATTTCATCATCGTCATCTCACCCCACATAAACTGTTGGGTTCGGGTCTCCTCCAAAACAGGTCAGATGGATTGATATAAGATTTTATTTCGAATTTTCCGTCTATTACTCAAATGTTATATACATATCATAGCCCTTAGTCCTCTTTTACGATAGCTTTGGACAAGGTCGGGGGATCGGAGGTTGGTGAAGCTCTTAAACTTCGTTAACACACGGGAACGAAATCTATATTTCTATAATATTTATAATACCTTGATCCTCATAATTACTTAAAATATAGTATTTTAAATATATCTTCTGAATGGGGAAACACGTCTGGGGTAATACGGGCCTTGTAGCAACCTGAGAAAATTTCCGTGCGTTCAGGCGCTTTTGCCATATCTACTATTGCATCCAAACCTAAAGCTCACAAATACGTCAATTAAGCTCTGTTCAATCTGTGGTGTGGTACCGCTGCGTTTCACGTAGTTGTACATAGTCTTATTTACTAGCTTATTAGCCAACTTTGCATCATGTCTCCCGCTTTGCTTAGCAGGGAAGTGGAATCTTTCCAACTCCTCCTGTTTTTCTTTTCCAATTAAATTTGTTGCGGGTCCCAAGACGCGTTTCCCAAGACGCGTTTCCCGGCACTTCCCGAGGGTCAAACCTCTTTGTCTTATACGGAGACCATTGTGGATCCTGGCCTACAGGACTTACAGTAGTGGAAATGTGTGATGGGATTAGTCCAAAAAATACCCTATGGATATGGTACTAGTGGATCAAATTTATAGGCACTCGGAGATGTACATATAAAGCACTTACAGCGTTATGCAGATGAAAGTTATATCATCATCATCATTTCAGCCCATATACATGCCACTGTTGGGATCATGCTTCCTCCATTATAGGAGAGAAATTTACCTACTACGCTGGTCAAACGTGTAAGAGTTTTGTTTCGAGTTTTCCTTCTCTTGCATAGATATTATATGCCTATTATATCCCATAGTCGTCCTTGACGACACCGACGAGGAGAGAAGATTTTTTGTGTGTATTCAAGGGGATTCGATAATGGTTTAGATTCACAATTGGACCCGGTAGGTGGTGCTGCTGTCGATATCAAGGAGAATTCCTTTTATTTTATATGAATAGAATAACGTCTGTTCGGTCAGCTTTTTTTTTTGTTCACGCTGTGGAAATGCATTTACGCACTCTCCCCCGCCGGTGACAGACAGAGAAGTGTGTGGGACTCACCAGCCACTGCGTGACCCACTAAAACTACAGCGGCCCCTTCTGCGCTTTTACGGGGCGCCGGGGAGATCGTCTGATGACACTCAATCCCCGACACCCTGACGCATGGCCGTTTGGCCACATCCTTTCGTCATTCAAGGCGGTGGAAGGAGTTGCGCATATCGGCGCCTCCTCCTCCCTGGCCGCCGCCGGCGGAGCGAGTCAGCGGACGCAAGCGCCTCGCGTTCTCGCCTCTGTCCTTGTAATGATGGCCTCACAAAATGAGGCCATCGACGACCAGCACCTGTCGCTGTCGAGCATCTGTGAGGGTCAGCTAGTATACCTATATGTAAAATAGTAATTCAGTTCACTAAAAAAATATCTAAAGACTTAGTAAAATTAAAAGTTAAGAAATGAATTGGTGTAATAATCAAAGAACCCCGGGTGGTGAAATGGTTTTTGCCCATACTATATATCTTTACGCCACTATTTATTTGCCTTCAATAAGCCCATAAAATTAATAACGCTATCGCTTTTATTTACCAAAATTGATTTAACATCGTCTAGTAACAAATTTTCTTCTGAAATTGCTATTTTGTTACAAAATTAATGGATATTTCAAATTAATTTTGCCTGAGTGGAAACCTTTATCTGTTACAAATAATAATTTAAGCAATAATTAATCTTGCCTTTAAAAAATAAAATCTCGCCTAAAGGTTTTAACAACAGAAATTTTGTAAGTTTTTAAGTAACCATTTTCAAATACAGTGGCCATATAATTAAGCCATGACTTTATTTGTTTACGCCAGTATTACACACTAAATAAAATAATTTTCAGGGATTTTATCGCGTTTGTATTGAATTTTTAATAGCCCGACGTTTTAAATACTTTAGAGCTCACATAGCCATGGAGGAAATAAGATATCTCACGTCAAAAAAATCATCGTTACTGACCCGGACTTGCAAGCAACACAAATTGTAAATTCAAGAATTCTCCAGCACAGAAATGTAAACTGAATAAAATTTCCTGAAGGAAACTGTAACTGTGAAGCAGTTAATACAGCATAACGTAAAATAAAATAAAATACATAGAAAAAGAATAAAACTAGAAAAAAGAAAGCAAAAAGAGAGCTTTCAACTACACTCTGAAAATACTTGAAAAGAAGATAAAAGAAAAGAAAAAAGATTCTATATCATCAAAGCTATATATTCATACAGCACGTTATCTTAAATTAATTTAATTTAATATATTGTCAATATCATATATTCAATATTATATCAAGTATTCAAGAAATCAGTAGCATCAGGCAAACATATAACTGTCGTTGCCAATTTTGTGCTATATTTTCAATATTGCTACGAAACCAATAAACTGTCTCAATCAAGTTCAAATATTATATCATATTTATAACTCCAAAATGGTTCATCAAATCTCAACAAGCTTCCCAACAAGTATTTTGAGGTTAAAAATATTTTAGCATCACTAAAATCATCTTCATTATTTTGCCAGCACACGCATTCAAGACCTCTTTATTTGAGCTCACTTTATCATATGATGCAGCATCGTGATGAGAGGAGGGGGAATTAATGGTTGCTGTCAAATGACACTTGAAAAGGATACGACGAAGGATTGTAAAAGCGATGAAATTACTCATTTTGTACGGAACGATGAGCTTGGTACATTTGATGCGATAATACGATCATAAATTTTTGTACAAGATTCATGTGTTTTTATGTTTTAAAGATAGCTAAGGAAGTGTTTTGTATCTTAACGATAGAAATATCTCAGTGAAAAGGATAACGGACTTTTTTCGCTTATGAATATTTTATAAATCATAATTTTTCTTCTTCTTTTCAATCCATATATATATATATACATTTCACTGATGGGTCACCTCCAAATCACGGCAGATAACCTATTACATCACTCAATACAGATCAGTTGAAATATATAAATGTTTCAAATTCGAGTTTTTCTTCGCTTGCAGTGATATTATCCTATAATCGGTTTATAAACCAACATATAACACCCACAGGAAAGAAAGAATTTATGGCACGTATGTTCTTATTCCAAATGTAGTCCTTTTTCTCCCTTCTCTAAATGTATGCTTTTCTAACTAAAATACTATAATAATTATATTTTCCAGTAAGTTCTTACATACGTGTAGTTTTTATTCAAAAATAAAATTTGACATTAGAAAAATGTTATATAAAATGTAATGCTATAAAAAAATTTAACACATACACACAGGTTTTTCTTAAAGTATTTGTCCCCGCTTGTATAAAAGTGAGACATTTTGAGGGGAAACTGTTTGATTAGAAAAGGGTCCCTCCCTCGCGGTGAACATGTAATGAAATATGAAAAGAAAGGGGACGGCTCTAAATATGTATTTCCAAATTAATGGCAGGAACCAATAAAATATATCCTATTATATTGCTAGTTTCTTTTTCGATGAATAGTTTCCTAGAAAATAATCTGTCAAGTCAAAGCATACACATAAAAACAGTTATCAAACATCCTACATTTGCCGAATATACTTCGTTCTTGTACATTTTATTAGGCTATTGTTACTGTGAGAGTGATGGCCCTCTCTGCCGTGCTTTTGTATTTCTCGAGGAGCGTTTTCAAGGAATTCTGACAGGTACCATTAATTTTATGCGAGATGACGATGGTCCAATTACTTTAAATACTGGTGGAAAATCTTTAAGCTTCGTTACACTCGTGTTTTCGGCTGTTTAGTAGATGGAACAGGGATATAAAATTTAAATTTAGGTAGGGCATAATATCTTAAAATTTTATTGATTCTTTTGCGAAGGAATTTGCATTATCATATTGAAAGATATGTTTAGCATTGAGTGACGTTTGATATATCAGGTTCAAAACATAGCACTATCAAATTAAACTTTCGGTAGTTACTTAATTTATGCGCCTGATACCGTCCTAGCAAACACTGCAGGTGACCGGACCGGGGATTTAGTTCCGCACCCACGGCGAGGTTAACCTCGTGACGGCGATCGGCGTCCCGGTAGGGGACGTTGACGTGAGAGGGTACTTTCGGTACCCTCGGGGTATTCCGTCGGCTCGACCACTGAAGCACTGAAGTCAAGACACTATGCACCGGTGGTCGGCTCAATGACGAAGCGACGTGCTATACGGGTTGTCACGGGTGTGCGTGCTTACGCCCCTCTGTCGCCCCAGACGGAGCCGGGCGAGGAGTGCGCTGACCATAGAAAAAAAAGGGACTTAATTTAACACTCAGTTTATTTTTATTTCTCATTTATTATTAATTATTTTTTTAATTAATGTTTATTGTTTCTATATATTTTTATATCATTATCATCATCATCATTCAGCCTTTCGCCATCCATACATTTATGACCATAATCAATGAATTAAAATTATTGGTAAATATTAGGTACTAGAAACCCGCCCTCGCTTCGCTTCGTTTTCAGTCGCTTTACCCGCGGCGTAGTTCCCGTTTCTGTGGGAATACCGGGATAAAATATAGCCTATGTTACTCCCTGATATTATAGCTTTCCATTGGTGAAAGAATTTTTGAAATCGGTTCGATGGTTTAAGCGTGAAAGCGTTACAAACAAACAAACATCCTTACTTTCGCATTTATAATATTAGTATGGATTACCCGTATAATCGTAATAATATTATGTTACTCGTTTCATGTTCCTTAATAGTCTCCCTGTTATTATCAAAGAACTCGAGATATCGATATATATCATATTATAGCAGTTGCAGAATTAATAGGATTAATTACTTATTAGTTGCTGATAGTGTAATATGAATAAAGGTTACAATAGGTAGAATATAATCAGTAATTTTTAAAATCTTGAATTGAAACGTCATTATTCCGGAATTTTAAATAATGTTATTCACTACATATTACTATATTCGCGAAATTTAGGTAAATCTATAAACGCAGTAGCGTGTCAAGCCAAGTTTAATTAAAGAGATTTGACGACTCGCATCATTGTATATATTTGCACGAACCTTTTGGGCATCACTATTGACCCTTTTATAGCTCTCAAACTATTTAACATGCATGTAACAAAATTGGTGTATATTGAACAGCGTGGTAGGTAAATATCCTTTCCATTTTGGAGAAAACTTGAACTCTGCAGTGGGGCCTATAAAAGCTGAGATGATGATCCTGAATATAATTATTTTTTAATTTGATGAGACTTCAATAATAGTTTTTGCCTCTTACTATACAATGCAGAACCGGTCGAAATCAAAATATAAGCAGCAGGACTGTGATAACTGAACATGTGAATTATTAATTACGATACTAATCGTATCAACTATCGCTGATTTCATTGCCATTGACAATATTTTATGCAATCCACAATTTATCAATTTCATTCCAATTGTCACGGAGGCTTGAACCCAGCAAAGGGGCGTATGTGAGTTAAGATGAGATAAAATGTGAGTGAAATTTTTAATTCATTCTCATAATAAAGATCAACCATTAATACCTATAGAACACATTTCTCAATTTATTTAAAATAAAATCAGTTTTTTGTGTAACTTCTGTATGTTTTGTAATACTTTAAACAATGTACTTCGTAATATTGATAGAAGTCAAATATTACTTCAATTTCTTGTGTCTCACGTCTTTAGAATATTTGTTTGAAATTCTTGAATAACAATCAACATTTTCATTCATGTATGGCTCTTTGAATTGAATAATATTTATAATATGAAAAATAATTATAATTGGTTTATAATAAGTATTTATAATATTAAATTTATAATAGGTCCACACTGTTGACAGTTGTCTGTCTACTGTCCCGGGCCGGTCAGTTCAGGGTAGTACCACACTCTCGCAGAAAATTGACGTCCGAGTAGTAGCAATTTATTCACTTTCTTCGCGGTAGGCAGCGGCCTTACAAAAGTCCATGAGCGGTAGCTACACTTACCTTCAGGTGTACTATTTGCTCGTCTGCTACTGCTTGAAATAAAAAAAAAATATTATATTTTATATAAAATATAATATTTGGTCGTTCTAGATACCCATGTAGGAACCGCCATAGTTGAACGACGGGGCCTAGCCTGGTCCAGCACTGGGGAGCCCAGCTTTGGCGCCCCGATATTGGCCCATGCTTGAGCCAAGATGAAATAATTAGCCTTGGCCGACCCAACGATTGCCCGAGCCTGGGACAAGGCTGGGTTGCCCAGCCTTGGCCGATCCAATGATTATCCAAGCCTGGGCCAACATTGGTTTGCCATAGAACGGCCAACGCAAGGGAGCCCAGTCTTGGGCCAAGACTAGGCATCCTAGCCTTGGCCGATCCAATGATTATCCAAGCCTGGGCCAACACTGGTTTGCCATAGAACGGCCAACGCAAGGGAGCCCAGTCTTGGGCCAAGACTAGGCATCCTAGCCTTGGCCGATCCAATGATTATCCAAGCCTGGGCCAACACTGGTTTGCCATAGAACGGCCAACGCAAGGGAGCCCAGTCTTGGGCCAAGACTAGGCATCCTAGCCTTGGCCGATCCAATGATTATCCAAACCTGGGCCAACACTGGTTTGCCATAGAACGGCCAACGCAAGGGAGCCCAGTCTTGGGCCAAGACTAGGCATCCTAGCCTTGGCCGATCCAATGATTATCCAAGCCTGGGCCAACACTGGTTTGCCATAGAACGGCCAACGCAAGGGAGCCCAGTCTTGGGCCAAGACTAGGCATCCTAGCCTTGGCCGATCCAATGATTATCCAAGCCTGGGCCAACATTGGTTTGCCATAGAACGGCCAACGCAAGGGAGTCCAGTCTTGAGCCAAGACTAGGCATCCTAGCCTTGGCCAATTCAATGATTATCCAAGCCAGGGCCAACATTGGTTTGCCATAGAACGGCCAACGCAAGGAAGCCCAGTCTTGGGCCAAGACTAGGCATCCTAGCCTTGGCCAATCCAATGATTATCCAAGCCAGGGCCAACATTGGTTTGCCATAGAACGGCCAACGCAAGGGAGCCCAGTCTTGGGCCAAGACTAGGCATCCTAGCCTTGGCTGACAATATTTAATTATTGAAGGGAAATCGCAGAATAAATCGTCATAATTAAATTTTTTTCCATTATATTTTTTTTTATCGTCCGAATGAAATTTTCTTAAATTTTTATGAAAATTGAATTCCTTTAAAAATTCTCAATTTTATTCGAAATTTGGTTATTATTATTATTATTATTAAATTAATTACATTGATGACATAAACTCCTGAAATGGACACCTTTGACATTGTAAAAATTTTAAATACCTAACAAAAAAATTTATCACGTTATTTTGTGTAACTTTCACACTCAAGTTATTCAAACACATTTTTCACTAACGTCCGAAAGTATCCGAACTTCCCCGATGTTAGCATGTACACGATGTTGAGACGCAACGTATACAATACGACTTGTTTACGTCGACATAATTGTTACAGTATCAGTCTTACGGCCGGTTTCTGAAAGGCTGATCAAACTTTCAATCAGTTAACCGCTCTGTCAACTCAACAGCTCTGTCAAATCAATTTTGGTTTCCGAAACGTTGATTAGTGAAAAATTTACTAATCTATGATCAATCTGATTTGACATACGGATTATATTTAGTATCGGTCACACTGATAACACGATGTCAAAAAATACCATAAGACTTTGTTCCAAGGCAGAAAAAAAACAAATTGACGTCAGTTTTGACATTAAATTCTACGAAATTCAAATTGTTTATGGAGTTTGGGCGCGAATATGGAAATGTCATGTTGAGCTCTTGTATTATATTAATTTTTTTAGTGTTTTATAGTGTTATATTGAATAATTCTGCTGATATTTTATGTAATATAATATAATTAAGGTGC
This sequence comes from Lymantria dispar, assembly GCA_032191425.1. Taxonomy (NCBI): domain Eukaryota; kingdom Metazoa; phylum Arthropoda; class Insecta; order Lepidoptera; family Erebidae; genus Lymantria; species Lymantria dispar. The sequence goes on along the minus strand of CM063452.1, from coordinate 7,489,919 downwards.
TAAAGTGTGGTGAATGTGATATAAGAGTGGTTTATGTGTATTTTCATATTCAACCGGAATTCCCAGAGAAATCATCTAATTAGGTTTTCAGCGTCTAATTAATGATAACGACTTGACTTACTGACGGACAATGACTATAAATAAGTTATACAATATGAAATAGTAAATAATATGTAAAGAAAAATTGTATCAGACTTGGCTGTATGGGCTTTGATCCCTTTGCCTGTCCGTATGGACAAACAGAACCAAAAAAAAAATCAAATTGTTTATATTAACTTTGATAAAAGTACAAAACTTTTGTTAATTAATAAAATAGCGTTAAAATGACCTCACGCGGGAAGAATTTCACTGAAAGAGAAAAGTGTAAGCTTATGGAACTTGTTCAGAAGTAAGTATTTAGTTTTTCAGAAGTTCTAAATTTATAAAGTTAAGAAATTAATATTAAGTTATTTATATTATTAAGCTTCAACTTCGATCATGTTTACTTTACACATTGACGAACACTGAACTGTTGTATTTTTAGGTATAAACATATAATAGAAAATAAATGCACAAATGCTGTGAGCATATTAAAGAAAAATGAAGCTTGGGAGTCCATAACAATGGAGTTTAATAGTACTGCAGAAATACCACGGACAATAAAACAATTAAACACTGTCTACCTCAATATGAAGAGGACCACCAGGCAAAATATTGCCAGTGAAAATGTAAGTGTTTTATCAGTAAGCTGGGTTTGTAAATTGTTACAAAATAAAAGAAGCAGATATGTTTATGAAACATTTATTTTTTGCAGATAAAAAAATATTTGGAGCACACTCAAAATGCTTCTAGCACATTTGTTGATGAGGTGAGTTTCTCTTCTTTCATTTTCATACAATCTAACTATCAACATACAATCTAATATAGCAAAATTTATTTTCAGACAAATATTTACACACAAGTAGTTGAAGTACAAAATGTTCTTAAAAAATTCAAAAAGGATGAAATAACTGATAAGGTTAGTATATATAAACATCTTATAACTAATTATGTTATTGCATTGGTGAATTCCAATAAGTAATAGAAAAATGGTCCACTATTAAAACTAATGTATATAATATGTATTTAGAAAGATGTCATGGCAACTGGTGGTGGTGTGCATAAGCCTGTGCTTAGCAGTGTTGGTGCTCAAATGCTCTCTTTAATGGGTGACCAAGTGAAACCGCTCTCAAATAGCTGTGACAGTGCATCAAATTATTTCTTTAATGGTATGTAAATTAACCTACGTTCAGATCACATAAGGTTTTATTATGGCCAACCATAATATATACAATCATTACTAATGATTACAATTAATATGTAATCAATTACCTACTTTTCAGATTCAAATGTAACAACATGTGAAGTATTGCCGCTTGACAATCCTCTACCGTCATGTTCATACCAATATGACTGTACTCCACCAGTAACATCAATTGCAGTGTCACAATCTTCCAGCACACGAAATAATAATAAAACTTTGCCATTAACTAAAACCATACAAGGAAGAAAGAAAAGAAACTTGTCACCAAAAAATAAATATAGCACTATCAAGTTAAAGAAGGCGTACTATAAAAAAAAATAGACTGCGTAATCCTAGAGAAAAAAAAACAAATTACTAGAATATAAAATGAATTTAAAAAAAATAAACTATTAGATTTAGAAATAAAGATTAAACAGCATGAGTATGACTCCCTTAAGAAGTAAAATTTAATTTAGTATGTATAATTGTTATAAATTGTTTTTGTTTTCTATAGATTATATTAAGTTGTTACATAATTATATAATTTTCAAAATAGTATATTCATATATGTTAATTTCAAATATTGGGTTTAATTAAAATAATAATGTATTACCTATTAAAATGAGTTAATACAAGAGAGAACCTCACAGAAGGGCCAATTTTAAAAATTAAGCGTGAGCAGTCTTGTAAATAATGCATGGCCCAGATTTGAAACTTAACTATGGCCCAGCCCTGCCAACCAGGCATGGGCCAAGCTTGAAACTTAACTATGGCCTAGCCCTGCCAACCAGGCAGGGCCAAGCTTGAAACTTAACTATGGCCTAGCCCTGCCAACCAGGCATGGGCCAAGCTTGAAACTTAACTATGGCCCAGACCTGCCAACCAGGCATGGGCCAGACTTAAAACTTAACTATGGCCCAGCCCTGCCAACCAGGCATGGGCCAAGCTTGAAACTTAACTATGGCCTAGCCCTGCCAACCAGGCATGGGCCAAGCTTGAAACTTAACTATGGCCCAGCCCTGCCAACCAGGCGTGGGCCAGTCGGGGTAACCAGTCTTGGGCCAGCATTATCATTCCAGACTTTACCCAAGTCTGGGCCAAGTCTGGCTTACAAGTCTGGCCCAGAGTTCTGCATAGTTGGACCAAGCCTGGGCCCGCCGTACTTTCCTACATGGGTAGATACGCTGTGTGACGGCGGCTACGAATACTACCTATACAAAGCAACCTATACAGTTCTCATAGATGTCGTAAAAGACAACTAACAGCTTTACAACGACCTAGATCAACTCCATTTGATGCCGTCTAGTCAACAAATACATTCACAAGGTGGGATGACGTCAGGCAGCTGGCCGGTTATAAAACTATTGTCAAAACGATTTGCAATATGTACGATGAGGAGATGAGGATGATGAGGAGTACATATTGTGTTGACGCCAAATAATTGAAATAAGAGCAGAATGAGGGCGCGTTTATATGACACAAAATATTTCGCGCCCACACAACGTAACCGCAGCGCGGCTGCCACGCGGGGACTGCGCGATTCACCAGGAGTGGTCTTGTTGGAGTGAGAGTGGTTTAATTTAGTTGCATACGATGCAAGGGCGTGCGGCGTCGTAGAAAATTTGAGTAAGATTGACGTATTAACGTCGCCGCGCAGACGATATCACGCGGTGTCCTATGTGAGCGACGAATACGACGCGACGCGACGCTGCGAACACGACGAACGCGGTCAACTCAATGACATGCCTGCTTGCGGCCTATGTGACAGTTTGCGACGGGACGCGACGTTAAGCGTGCCCGTTTTGAGAGCAAACTAACGCGACATCGCGAACTACAGAATAGTTGATTCAGAAGCGATTATATTTTTTTCTCTTTCGTCGGTCTTTTATGATATTTTTTTAAAAGTCTATACTTTAAATATGAACTTCCTAAAAAAATTTTAGTGTACTTGTCCATGATGCGAGAAGTAATGACTAAAATCACATAGGACACTTGTCGCTTGTAGCATCGCGTCGCACTACGTCGTGTGGTGTCGCGTCGCATCGCGTCGTATTTGTCGTTCAAGCAGGACACCACGTTAGGCTACCGCGCAGCCGCCGCATTCATGCCGCGTGGCCACCACGTGGCTGCCACGTGGCTTGATCACTACTAAAAATTTGTACGTTGTGGACTAGTCAATAAAGTTTAAATTGCTATAAAAAGAAACAAGTACGTGGCCAATACGCGGTCAACGCACGGCGGCCGCAAGAAAATTTTCGCGTCGTCTGTGTGGGCCCTCAATGATGTTAGCTTTTATGTTTAATACTCATAATATAGTCAGAAATGCACAAGATGTATTTTTAGTTAGCAACACGCTCTCGCTTTGATTGGGTTTCAGTCGCCTCACCCGCGTAGTTCCCGTGGGAATACCGGGATAATATATAGCCTAAGTTACTCCTTATATAGACTACTACCTGATAGTAAAATATTATCAAAATCCGTCCAGCTTCTTTGAAGATTATCCAAAACAAATAGATAGACAAAAAATTTTTAAACCAGTTTTTAGGCATAGGTAAGTATCATACAAATAATCGTGTGAGCATGAAAAAAGCCAATTATTTTGACATTACAAACAGACACATCAATTTTGTTTATTTGTATAGATGTATAAAATTTTAAGCTCCACTTAAAAGTGCCGAGTCTGTTACAATTTACTAGGCGTAGCTCAAAACTTTATCTTATAATTTATATGATGTTTTCTTAAAATCAGTAGACGGATTAATATTTTTATTTGCCCAAGTTAAGATTGTAACTCAAAACATCATAATTTATATATCTATGGTAGTATATCTATTTAATTGATATAATTTTAAGGCGAGAATGTGTCACAATTCAGTTTATATTTAATCATTTAATAGAATTATTAATGTAAACATTTAGGAGAAAGAAATATTTTGTGTGAAAATATTTTACATTTATAAAAACAACACTCTGCCTTAAAAATAATATCTAGTCTCAGTACTATCACTTGTAGATAATACAAAGAATTATTTTGGGTGGATTACAAACCCACGATACTAAGCGTGGCAGGTTCGTACCGTTCGTAAATAGAGATGTGGTCTAAACCACATCTCTATTTATACAGTCATTGGTTTGGAAGAGAATGAAAAAAATAAAACCATCCATCAATCTATAATTTCTATTATTCCGTGTTGTGAGTGAAAAAGAATACAAACAATCCCTAAACCATGCTCTTTCTGGCCCATTGGTGTCGTAAAAGACGACGAATATAAGATAATAAAAATGTAACTGAAAAAGACTCGATTTTGTCTTATTGCAAACGGTGGCAAACGAGGAAATAGTACAGGTATACGGTTTGCTCATTACCATCAGGTTGATGGTAAGTGTTGCTGCCCCTCATGGGCCTTTGTTAGGCCGCTGCCTACCGTGAAAAAAGTGAAGGGAGTGTGAATGCGTGCAATGAGGTTCGGTGAAACTAAAGGCATCACCAAAATCCACCACACGCAAACACCCTCAGAAAGTTGGACTTTCGGCTCTCTCGCTCACAGAACGAAGCGCAGTAACAAATTGCTACTACTCAGATGTCGATTTTCTGCGAGAGTGTGGTACTACCCTGGACGGACCGGCCAGCAGCTATAGACAGTTAACTGACAACGGTGTGGTCCTACCACTACAAAAATCCCTATACCATCGCCGTCTTACTAACATAGTGGTATAAGGTTTTATACCAGCTCAATTTCCTTCCTAATGTGGAGGAAACTTCATAATAGACGGGCTACAATATAAAGTCGTGTAGTGGGCGTATATGAGCTGAAGTTATGGTGAGTAAGTCATTCATCCCTCAATCTATTACTGTCGTCTTTTGATCATAAGTCTTCCTACGTAGTCTTTGTTGTTACATCAAATAGTTCTGTGCCTTGCATATACTCAAGAAAATCTACTGCATGGGAATTAAATCTCAAAATATTCAATTTGGAGAGTCAATATACTCGAGCTACTGCAAAATTTACTCATTTAAATTAATCACGTTTTATATTTACGCAATGACAAATTATTAAACATAAAATTAACCCTCTCTTTACATAAATATCATGACACAAATATACTAGGTGGCACCGAATTAATTTTGTCTCTTATTTCACTGTTGACGTTAATGTACCTAATTATATCTGCTAATAACAAAGAAAGTCCCTTACAAACGTATAAAATGAAGCGACTAGTATTGGGCCTTAATTATTAATATTTTGTCAAGGGAACAATAATTTTATGGAGAAAGGGAATATAATGTTTTTAATTATTAACTTTTCTATAAAATACTGAGATAAGAACTTATGTGATACTCCCCCCTTCTCTTCTGTGAGTGTTATATGATTATTGAGAATCGTAAACAGAAAGAACTAGAGAAAGAAAAGTCAAAATTATTTTTAACACGCTATTATTAGTTTCACCTGTATGTATGTAAAGGCATCTTTGGACGTCATTTGGCCCTATTTTTAACGAACAGATTTTATTTAAACTTTGCACACTCGTCAAAGGTTCGTGATAATGCAATAATTCGATCAAAATAGCCGGATATCCTGATTAGATTCGCCAGGATTACGAAATTTCTTATCGTATGTTTTGTATTTCTAATTACATTTTTTTGCAAGAGCAAGACAGACAAAGTTAGTGTGTGAGCTATACATGCACGAAATTCGAAACTTGAAAGCATGATTTTTAGTTTTTTTAAACTCTAATTTCTTATTTACATATATTATCAAGACCATCCTGTCCATCCACAGCGATGATAGCAGTGAAATATGTGTTCTAATAAATATCCATTCGTACTAAGAGTCTCATATCAATTGATCCTTCGGTGGTAATCTAAGCGGTTATTAGTCTTCAATTCATACACCAGTCAATCGACGTCCACCATTGGAAATTGATATCGCCACGTGAATGCCACGTTCTAATTCCTATTAATTACCGCTTAAGCGACGTGTAGGCGATATTTAGCGGTACACGCCTTGTAATAAAACTTCTAGATATGCGAAAAAGCATTATTTTATTAGAAGCGCGAGTTAACAATTTAAAAAACCTCAAAAAGTTATAAGTACTGGCTGTAGAGAGACGTTTAAGTATATTTGTATCCTTTGCTATTCATTATAATCATTATCATCATCATCTCAGCCCACATAAATCTTATTGTTGGGCTCCGGCCTCCATAATTTGAACTGGCCTACTATACCGCACTGATCAGACAACGTGACAAAGTTTTCTGTAAGTTGTCTGGTGCATAGATATTATCTGTATATAATATTCTTTTGCCGTCTTTTGCGATACCCGTGGACAAGAGAGGGGGTCGTGAATTATATTCTTATTCCGTCACCACACGAAGAGCTCTTCACCTCACCTAAACATAGTAGTGGTAATTAACTCATAATCAGGTGCCGCTGATGATTTGATTGAGCCATAATCTTGTTCATTATATCATCATCATTATCATGGCAGCCCACATACATCCCACTGTTGGACTCGGGCCTCCTTCACAATGGGAGGGAATTTAACGTACTATACCATGCTGGTCAGACATGTTGGTATAGGGTTTCATTTCGAGTTTTTCTTCACTTGCACAGATGTTATGTGCATATTATATCACATAGTCGTCTTATACGACACCCACGGGCAAGATAGGGAGTGGTGAATTGTATTCTTACTCTGTCACTACATGGAAATTGCATTATATATTACAATTATAATATATAGGGATTCGAAGGGCATAACAGTGAAGCTAATACTAAACACTTCATGCTGGTACCTGTCAGTCACGTCATCGATCAGCGGTTGCGTTCCGATCCATTGGTAGTTTTTTGGATTCATTTTTGATAAAATATAAAAATTGACAATATATTAGTAATCATGCAGGGGTTATGAATAATAAATGATTTTGAAGTTGAATAAACTATCACTACTCTATGCCAGTAAGCATAATTAAAAAAAATCAAATAACCAACATTAAGTAATCTTATGTGTGTCCCTTCACTAGTACATATCTCGCATATAATAACACTCTGTTTGTATGAGATGATAATCATATTTCCGGCTGCATATTAAAGATTATATGGACCCATAAAGATATATTAGGTATCTGCGAAAACGAGGCTATACTTTATTAGATAATATTTACGTTTCATTAAAAGGTTTTATGCTGTGTTTATGGTGGGATAAAAGGGGTATTAATTAGAGTGTCGAATGACATTCAGTGTTATGATATAGCTTTACCGGGATTTGGCTATTTTTTATTTAGGTGTATAGGCGTGACTAACGCATTTAGTCCTAAAGAATCTAATAGATCAAGGCATATTCTATTTAAATTCACACAACTTACGATTTTCTACCTTATGTGTAAAAGAAGATGAAATTTTAGGAGTTGCCTGAATCTCGGGGTCACTGGTAAGCTCAGCAAGTAATGAAACTGACCTTTCTCGAAATAGTTGATTTGTTGAGTTGAACTCACTATCCTATAAATGTCATTGGCTGATCGGAGGATCATATGAAGACCCATCAGTGAAACGCGTTTAGTTATTTTGAGAAGTAAACTTATGAATTAGAACTAAAAACGACTGAGAGGACAGTGAAGAGACCATAGCGTGCCTAAAAGAAGTTAATTACTTCTTGAAAGCTGACATTTGTGTTTATGAGTTCAAATATGGATATCTTACATCTCTGTTTTACAATCAGAGTTATTAAAGTGAGGTTATAAAAATGTTTCACGAATGCCAGAAATAAATTTCACATTTTCGTGATTTGGATGAAATAAACTCAAATAAAAATGAAATGCAAAATCACGTTAGGTAGTTGTAGATTCCGCTCCGGCTTTTCACATTCTCGGACCGAGTAGGGTTCGGCAATTTTCAAGAATTACATAACTTTACCCGGGGAGATTACTATTCGCGCGAGGCTATTGTAACTTTTGCCTCACAATAAACCAGTACGTGACCAAGGATTTAAATGTGGTTGTTGACGGGCACCAAATCAATTTGAAGTTCGTTCGTGATTCAAATTCTTCATTTAGCATTTACGTTACAAAAGTATTCCGCTGAAATTTACGATGTTTATATAAAGCTTATAACGCTCTCGGGAGTAACAATTGTATTTTATAGTTGCTTTCATATATATATATTTTTTTTATTTTGCTAGATGTCGTAAATGTTGCTTATTGGGTGTATTATTTTATGACAAATTATATGTTGAATCGTGTCAGTTTTATGTGATATTTATACGAGATTGAATTTATTTATTACTAGAACGAGTATTATTCTATTATATTCAGCTCAAGAATGGTTTTTTCTTTGTATATTATAGAGGGATCTATTATATCGTATTGCTTATTAGCCATCAATATAATATCTTGTTATCAATGAACTTTTATAGATTGTGCGCACTTTGTTCAAAATTTTTGAGATTGTAGCATTTTTTCTCGTTGTTTTTGAGATATGTTGTTCTTAGTTGTTTTGTCATGCTTGAGTTACTTGTTATTTTTAAATTTCTAATATATAAAGACGTCCAACATATCATCTATATATTATTAATAGTAAAGCAGCGTCGCATGGCAGCTTACTCTTGAGTTGTGCCATAAAAATCAATGGAGTTGATGGCTGTTGAATCAACTTGTACCCACACACATTCGCCTGTAGTATTTGAAATGAACTTAAAAAGGTTTATGAAAAATTCGTGATCTATTTAAGAATCGAACTCAATAGCGTTATCTATTAACAATCGTTAACAAACATTTTCAACAATAACTTAATTAAATTTGAAACAATTTCAACGTATCACTTCACAAACAATACTCTCGAATTGTTATTTCTGACTAAAATATAATCAAGCACCTAATTCATCCGAATTCTGAGCAGTTAGTTTAATAAACACCTAGGTAACACCTTGGCGAAGCGCTTTCAAACAGCCCACAATAAGGCTTTAATTAATTAAATACGTCACAAGCACGAATATTTTTCGAGGCGTTTAATATAAGCCAGACTTGAATGAGTCGTAAAGAAACGTGTGACGTATTAAACTGTATATTAACGTTTGCAGATTGTAAAAGTTTTGTAAATACAGATTAATGAAATGTTATATATTTTAATTTCAATTAAATTTTATGTATTATATTTCATTGTGCTGTGTGGAAGCGGTTTCAAATACTACCGTCCCTTACATTGCACGTAAAAGATGACAAAGAACTTTAAATTGACTTGCACCCAGGGCCGGATTATCCATAAGGCGGATTAGGTAACTGTCTAGGGACTCCGCAGCGACTAAGGGCTCCGAACAAGCACCAAGAAAAAATTTAATTCATGTCATCAAATGTTTATTTTGAAAATTCTCACATTTCTTGCCTACTCCATCATGAAACCTGGATCACCATTAAACTACAACTATTACCTATTCATTGAGAAATTCAATGAAATCTTTTACGACAACTACTGACAAGAGCGAGGGTGCTAAACAAAGTGAAAAATACTACGCTTTAAAATCCCTAGCCTTCCCACGGGTGTCCACTAAATAGCGTAGGCAGATAATAAAACCGGTGCTTATAGATTAAGAATGTGTGTCATAATTCTTTGCTTTCCTTGAAAGCTATATATACTAGCGGAAGGATCGTTAGGAGAATCAAAAGTAGCATTTTCCTATGAAACTCATAATTGTAACTGCCAACCCGCCTGCAGTATAACCAGTATAACACTATATTCCATGGAAGTCTTTAATCTCACAATATGCTTCATGAGAGTGATTTACAATACAAAGGGGTTTACAATATATGTATCTTGTAATATATGGGAGAGATCGGTTGTTGTTCACAGAATCTGATGCAAACATAATCCTTTGTATTATTTGAGAATTATATCGTGGCTCGAAGGGACCCGCGTTCATAGTGGTAGGACCACACTGTACACAGTTGTCTATCTACAGCCGCGGGCCGGTCCGTCCGGGGTAGTACTACACTTTCGCAGAAACTCGACGTCCGAGTAGTAGCAATTTGTTACTGCGCTTCATTCGGTGAGCAAGAGAGCCGGCAGCCCAACTTTCTTAGGGTGTTTGCATGTGGTGGATTTAAGTGTTGCCTTTAGTAGCATTGAACCTCACACTCCCTTTAATTTTTCGCGGTAGGCAGCGGTCTAAATTTGCCTCTAGTATTGCAAAGGTCCATGAGTGGCAGCAACACTTACCATCAGGTGTACTGTTTGCACGTCTGCCACCGTTTGCGCTAAAAAATATATATAAAATTCCTTACCGTCGCAATCTATAATTATACCTTAAAATAAGCATCCTATTATTAAATTTATTTACGTGCTGACCGATTAAGAATACAATTCACCCCTCCCTCTCTTGCCGATGTTTTAATATATAAATAATATCTATGCCAGAGAAGCAAAACTGGACATAAAACCCCATGCCAAAACGTCTAATCAGTACAGTATATTAGGTTAATTATACTCCAATTGTGGAGGAGGCCTGAGCCCAACAGTAGCACTTGCATGGGCTGGAATGATGATGAGACGAATGTCAAATTATGGTAAATATATATTTCTTCAAACTAATTTTACATAAATCGAAATTATAGGCAATTTATTAGTAATTACTGTGTCGCTAATGAGAGAGGGAAAACGGTGAGTTATGCTTGAGTGCCATGCATTTACTCGCGCTCTGTCTCTTTCTATTCCTGTAGCATTAAACGTTTAACGCAACCCTGATAGAGATCGCATTAAAAATTTCACTTCAAAAAGTGTCGCTAATTAATAACGACTGTGGTGAATGCTGTGTAATTGTTACAATATTTTTTATTGTTTTATTATTCTTACAAAGAACTTAAAACTATTTTTACTGATTTATTAACAGGAATAATAAAATTCGTAAAAAACATTTTTATTTCATGTATGTAATACTCGCGTAAACATCAGAACAAAAATTAATTTGCGAGCGAATATATTATTGTGTATTGAGCCATTTCACGTGAGCAAAAAAATGCCACATTTTTAGATCTTGTTCATATTTGGACTAAAGATATTGCTATAAAAACTGAATACATGAGCATTTATAAAATATACATCATTATTTTTTTATGAAGCTTAACTTCTAGTTTGATTTCTAGATAAGATGAGTTTTGATATTTACGCGAGTATTACTTATTTTAAATTAGCCTATTTTTTAAAGATTTGATCGCGGTTTATATTTGATTTGTCATCTCTCGACGTTTCAAGAAGCTTTCAATGTTCATGGTCACAGGTAGAGGATGGTCTCTCACATCCAACAAGTCATCATTATTTCAGAGAGTTCCATGTGCGTGTATTATTAATTATTAATAATTTTGTTCTTTAATTGTATTTTTAATTTGAGTAAATATTTATTATTAATATATTTGTAATAGGATTAACTCAAATAGGTAACAATTAGTTTTTACTTTATATCAAAAACAGTTTTCTCGTGCGAAACAAGGCCAACACAAGGTATCGCCATTAAGGCGCACAGTATGGCGCGTCGCACGAAAGTGTTTATAAATATAAAACGAATGCAGATCTTATTATAAAACTTTAGACACATTATTTGTAGACTACTTGCTATAATTTTTAATAAAAATAAAAAAAATATAGAAATACCTAAGTTAAGTAAAAGCCGATTTGAGACGTTTACTACCGGTAGGAATGTACTATGTAAAAAAAAAATAATTTCAAATTTGTACTAAATGGCAAGACGTATGCTTATCTATTCTCAAACATTCAATACTTAGTTTATTTTTTTATAAAATTAAGTATTACCTAAATAAAGTTTTGACAAAACCCATTATTCAGATTTCACCAATTCTTGAAAGTCTAATAAATTAGAAACTACGTTTCATAAAAAAATAATGATGTATTTCTATTCAGATCTTATAGTAGTACTTAATATAATTCGTTAAGGTGTCGTCCTTTTATTGCGAGGGACTTTACAAACATGTAAATTAACGGACACAAATTACATCCAGACTCAGAATAACAATTTGTGGATCGCACACAGTGTTTTCCTGCGTGGGATTCGAACCCCCTGACATTGGCGCCGTAGTTCTATATCTTAACCACTACGCCATCTGTGCAGTCATTGTTAATCGGACAGTATCAGAGATTCATTTGGCCCATCATCTTTTATGACATTCACAAACAATGTAAGGGTTGGTAGTACTTGGTAGTATTCGTAGCTAACACACATTAAAAATATTTCTTCCGTATACAAAAGTAGTCTTTAATCCTTTATGCTTAAAATAATAACGTATAGAAGCATAGTGTCGGTACTGCAAGCGATCTAAAACATGAAGCCCAAAATACTACATGCACTCAGGCGATTACACACGTACACATGCACACCACTATACAAATTATGAAATCAAATTTTGTTTTCATTAACAGAAATAGTCGAAATACTTTTAAAAGTAATGTTAAAAACTTTTGTGTTTTTTTTAAATATTTTGTGACACCATTTGAATGCAAAAACCGTCATAATTACCTATTTATTTTTTAAGAGTTGCGTACGCACGTGCTGTACCGTACCTTGTACACTACGTAACGGTCCGGTGTAAGCTCCATTAGGCTCCAATTTCAATGCTTCATTTTTTGTGCACGCACTTACCTTCTATACGTTATTATTCTAAGCCTTTATGTTTACAGTTTACTTTAGAATGATTTTGACCTACTGTACTACGCTGGTCCGACGTGTTTTCATAGGGTTTTATTTCCTTTTGCATATGTTATCGGCATAATACAGCTCTTAGTCGACTTTTATGATACTCACATTCAAGAAAAGGAGTGGTAAAATATGTATTTTATAACGTTAAATGATTTAATGAAACATCGTTTTGGGTAAATTATATCTGGCCAAGTCGAGCAAAAAAAAAGATGGGCAAAACGCAACACTGCCGTAACATACTTTTCTCGAAGCAATTCAGGCCATTTTCAACCCCCTATAACTTCATTGTGAATAAAACTAGAAGCCTGAATTTTTAGTAACCTTTTCTTTTTTTTGTTTTGGGGTGGGTTGCGGTCGGCGCACTCCTCGCACCACTCCGTCCGGGGTGACAAGAGGGCGTAAGCACGCACACCCACAACCCACCCGAACACCACGTTGCCTTCGTCGTTGGACCGACCACCGGAGCCGGGTTACTTGTCGTCAGTGGTCGGCCCGACGGAATACCCAGGGTGGGGTACCCTCCCATCGACTGACGTTCCCCCCTCGGGGAAAACGTCGGTCTTTCCTCAAGCGGTCGGCATCTCGGCGGGTGACGGACTAATTCCTCGGTCACATCACCCACGGCTTCGGCTAGGGCGGCATGAGGCGCAGGTAATCGCACCTACGCGGCGGCGGAACACCTCATCGAGGCAGCTCTCCTAGCGCGCGCGATCCGCCGCCTCCTTCCGCGAGACTACTGCCTCGCTGAAGGCTGCGACCGCGTCCCAGTTCCTGACGCTGTCGAGCATCGCCCTGGCGATGGCCGATATCGTCAGATCGGCACCGATGATTGCAACGAGTTCACAACGCTGCTCTGCCCAGGCGGCACAAACGTCGAGCGTATACTGCGCCATGCCCTCGTCGCAATCGCAGCGGTGGCAGGACGTTATACTCTCCCTCCTAACGACCGTGTACAGGTATTTGGCGAAGCATCCATGCCCCGTCAACACCTGCACCAGTCGAAAGGAGAGCAGCCCGTGCCACCGTTTCAACCACTGCATCAGAACCGGCCGGAAGGCCTCCACGGTCCACACCCCGAACCGAGGTCACTCGAGCCGGACTGCCCAACGGGCAATGACGTCTCGGCGGGCATCGACGGGCCAGGCGGTGAGCTCCCTCAAAGAGACAACACCGTCCTCCGCTCGCACCCCCGACACCCGCCGATACAAACCGGCGAGCATTTCCGCCTCCAGGTCCCACGGGGGAGTCCCGGCCACCAGGCATGCTGCCTCCGTCGCCACCGTGCGGTATCCGCGTATGGCCCTGACCACCATGGCCCTCTGTGGTCGCCACAGAAGAGCCCTGAGTCGAACGGTCAGGGACCTCACCCAAATTTTTATTAACCTAGCAGGCATTTTAATTACGTAATACGGAACTCATCATTATCATCTCAGCCTATATATGGTATGTCCCACTGTTGGACACAGGCCTCTTACATAATGGGAGGGGAATTGACTTACTATTCCACACTGGTCAGACGTGTTGGCATATAGTTTTGTTTCGAGTTTTCCTTCACTTGCATAGCTGTTAAATGCTTATATATAATACCATATTCCTTAGTCGTCTTTTAAGACATCCACGGCCAAGCTAGGTAGTGACGAATTGTATTCTTACTCCATCACCACATGGAAAACACGGAAATCATTAGGTACATATTATTTCCATGTAAAGTTTAAGAATAGGTCATGATTTATTAGCAGTATCATTCTTTTTAAATTTCGTGTACACTATCGATACTCCGCAGATGAAGCCGTGGATAAAAGTTAGTAAGATTTTGTTATTAGCCTATCAAATACTAATTTTCATAAATCCAGATCATAACTCTTTATCACAAATCATTTCACCCTATCGCCGTCCACAGCTGGATGTAGGCCTCCCTCTTATTACATCACAGTGGGCGACCCTGTTCCAAGTGTATCCATCGACGCCTAGTGGGGCCGTCCTACACTGCTTCATCCGGTACGTGGTAGCCACTCGAGAACCTTTCATCCCCCAGCGATCGTTATCGTTCGTCGAGCGATGTGGCCTGCCCATTGCCACTTCAGCGTGCTATGGCGGTTACACCCGTTCTTTTGCGAATTTCCATATTTCCAATGTTTAATATCTCGCAGAGAAATCCCGAGCATAGTCCGCTCCATAGCAGGCTAAGCGAATATACACAAATGTTATACCTTAATTGTTCATGGGAGTCGTAAAAATCGAATTAGGGAGAAATGCAAAGCCCAACAGTGGGACGTATATTAACTAAATTGATGATGAAGCTGATATCACTAATTTTAATAATAATAATAATAATAATATAACTTTATTCATCTCCACAAACAACATTTACAGATACATTATTGACGGTAACTACATTAAAATTAACAGGATTATGCTATTCGTGGGAGATCTGGAGTCTAAACTAAGCCTAGGCCTGTAATTTTGGAATAATAACATCTCCACAGTACTGTAAAATAAATAACATATCCATCTATTTATATTACGCGATTGTTTTAATTACGGCATATCCAAAATTCCATTAACAGAATTTCATTGTTTGAATTAGAAATGCAATCATGAAGAGAAACATTTATTTTCTGCGAAATGAGAAGGGAAAGGTAAATTTATTATTAACTATCCACTTACACCTTCACGCATTATAAACCATGTGCCGAGCAATTGAGATTAACGTGTTGCCTTTAATTGCGCAAGCTCTCTAACGTTAGAATACGTATAAATGTTGAATAGTTATTTTATATTTTAGAGCTCCGAAGGTAACGGAGGCCCCGTTACCTTCGGATTTATCTAGCTTGAATTATAAATTTATCGTTGAGCGTTTAGTTATACTATAAACTAGCAACCTGCCTTCGCTTCGCTTTGGTTTTAGTCGCCTTACCCGCCTAGCTGCCGTTCCCGTAGGAATACCGACATAAAAAAATAGCCTATGTTACTCCCTAGTATTATAATTTTCCATTAGTGAAAGAATTTTTGAAATCGGTACGTTGGTTTAAACGTGAAAGCATAACAAACAAACAAACTTACTTTCGCATTTATAATATTAGTAAGGATATACGGGCGAAAATATTTATAGAATATTTATTGAAGTTACACTACATATGGCGCATTAGGGTAAAATGATAAGACTAGATAATACGTTATAATAAAAATTTCAATGTATTAACACATTTCTTTCTATTATTAGTGTTATTTTTCTACAAGCGTAGGATATTGCAAAGGCTAGTAGTTAGAAAGATTTTTATCTTGTTACGCCAGAGTAATATAACTTCTTACGTGCGTATATACGTGTGTACACACGTTTTTGACATGACAACGTCTAATAAATCGATGAACGCTGGCTGCATGCACGAAAAAGTGTCCCGTTACCCTCATTGTCTCGTTACGCTCACTGTCCCGTTACGATATTTCAATTTTATTCATAAAAGTATGCAGTCATTTCATCAATGTTTTGTTACATTGTCACGTTATACTATCGTCCGTAAACCAACTTTACAGACAACCATATTTAATTTTTTATTTCTGTTTTATTTTATGTGTGGTGACGAAGTAAATATACAATTCATCATCCGCTCCCCTTGCCAGTGGGTGTCGTAAAAGACGGGGAAGAGATATCTTTTGCATATAACAACTATACAAGAGAAGGAAAACTCGAAATATAACCTTATATCAACCCACATGACCAACATAGTATAGTAGGTCAATGTCCCTTCTTTTGTGGAGAAGGCTCGAGGCCGGGATATGCATCCAGCAGGGATTACCCTGCTTTCATTATTAGATGATAATGAAAATCTTCCAAGTAAATCTACTAGTAGTAAATATACTAATAAATCTATATATTAATACTTGAAGCAAAAACTTTGTACCCTTTTTTACGAAAATTACGTGGGTGGACAAGTATGAAATTTGTCACAGGTGAAGTTTATAACGAGGAGAAGTGCATAAAACTGAAATTTCATATAATAATGGATTAGAAATGCATTAAAAAAGAATTACACACACTAACATGCAATCGTTACACACACACACAGATACGCGTGCCAACGCTTATACATTTTTGTTTACGGTTAAAATCTCTGGTCGGATTGAATATCAAACAATCATAATTATGATGACAATGTCTAATAGACAATTGTACTTATTTATTAGTTACTAGCTGATCCGACGAACTTCCTACCGCCATAATTTTTTTCGTAAATTTATTTACCAAATTTCCGAAAATATAGTACACAGATACGCGTGCCAACGCTTATACATTTTTGTTTACGGTAAAAATCTCTG
This sequence comes from Lymantria dispar, assembly GCA_032191425.1. NCBI lineage: Eukaryota > Metazoa > Arthropoda > Insecta > Lepidoptera > Erebidae > Lymantria > Lymantria dispar. The sequence goes on along the minus strand of CM063452.1, from coordinate 7,472,644 downwards.
GTCGGATTGAATATCAAACAATCATAATTATGATGACAATGTCTAATAGACAATTGTACTTATTTATTAGTTATTAGCTGATCCGGCGAACTTCCTACCGCCATAATTTTTTTCGTAAATTTATTTTCCAAATTTCCGAAAATATAGTATCTAATGGAAGAAGTTATGAAGAGTATTTTCTTCACGGTAGGCAACGATCACTTACCATCAGGTGTTCTGGTTGCTTGTTTACGACCGTAGGCAATACAAAAAAAAAAGAGCCGTTACAGCTTTGTCGGGAAAGATTCGATCGTCTTGGTCACGGCATTGTTAATGATGATTCAAAGAGAATATAAATTACTTCTTGTTGATGTCTGACAAAATTATAATTGTCAAAAGTTTCAACCATACCAATCATACAATTTTTAACTATAGACAAAATTAGGTTCAGCTGTCATTTGCGTTTTGTTATTACATATCAAATGCGTTGCGTACTTGTATTCTCTTTGACATTTTATATCATGTCACACGGCAACGCGATCGAACGGGATAAAAGAGTTATTGGCGAAATCTTGTAAACACCATTAAAAAAAGACGGGGTAAAAAGTATTCTATGTCCGTCTCCTAGTTCTAAGCTACTTCCCCACCAATTTTCAGCCAAATCGGTACAGTTGTTCTTCAGTTATAAACAGTGTAACTAACAGGACTTTCTTTTATATATATAGATTAGTGAAATACAGCATGCTCAATATACAATTATACATAATTTATTTATTTTATTTTTTTTATTGCCAACGGTGGCAAACGAGCAAACAGTACACCTGATGGTAAGTGTTGCTGCCGCTCATGGACCTTTACAAGACCGCTGCCTACCGCGAAAAAGTGAACGGAGTGTGAATGCGTGAATTGAGGCTCGGTGATACCAAAGGCACCACCAAAACCCTCCACATGCAAACACCCTCAGAAAGTTGGGCTTCCGGCTCTCTCGCTCACCGAACGAAACGCAGTAACTAATTGCTACTACTCAGACGTCGATTTTCTGCGAGAGTGTGGTACTACCCCGGACGGACCGGCCCGCGGTTGTAGACAGATAACTGTCGACAGTGTGGTCCTACCACTCTTAAATAAAATTAAAAGAAAATTGTGAAGCAGAAAATTTTATTTAAATGAATTATGGTCTAATTTCGACCACTCGACGACCACTAGTATACATTAAAATTAGTTATATATTTACATCAAAATAACAAACCAACTAATCAATCACGGAATGCAACTTGCACAAACTTTCTATATAAATAATTCAGTAACATTTTAGTTTCTCGAGGTAAATTACTTGCAAAAGAAAGAAAAACGAATTTAATCACTTAGTGACCTCGTTAGGTTGTTACGGGTAGGAATAAATGAGCAGTTTAGTTTCAGCTTAAATTGTAGTCAGATTACTTTAACAGGATATTTAATGAGATTTGTTTTGACATCCTAATTAGTACGCCATTTAATTCAACATAATAGTTATAGATAGATTTTCGACGATTTTGTCAGGTAATCTTCAATATTATGAAATTCGTTACTGGACTCGGAGCTCCCTGGGCTCGCATTTATTTATTGCCTTATGAAATTCCGTTATTGAAATGAACTACAATGTATGAAAACGAAATATTTTCAAAGCTTCAAGTTTTTAACAATACTTGTATATATTTGAATGCGTCGTATTTATACGGAAAATATTTCAATATTTTCAACAATCGGTAAAGTAATAAACAGAAGTGCAAAGTGACTTTGGGTTGTATCAATACGTCAGCTTTGTTGAATCTTATATCTTTAAACGAGCAATTCTTGTATATTTCTATCTTTGTATGTATATATATATATATATATATATATATATATATATATATATATATATATATATATATATATATATATATATATATATTTTCAGAATGTCTGAAACGCCACCAATCATTTTCATTAAATTTAATATACTAGAGGTTTCAGGGCCAAAACATCGATTTAGCTAGGTTTTATTTATAGAAAATGTCCTCTTGTCGGTGTTTTAGCTAACCAATAAAAGGTCATAAAATGTCAATAGAATAGGAATGTAAATTTAGCCGTCGCCGTCAAGAGTGACATTAACTTAGTTGGGAAGTTGTCCAGTCGTATTCAAATAACGTGAGATCGAATCTCAGTGTTATTATTATTCTGTTTTTCAATATTTGATATTTTTTTCATTATTTCCTCATTTTTATTTTTTTATTAATATAATCTAAATATGTTCGTTAAAAATACATTTTACAAAAAAAAATATATACCGAGCAAAGTTTGGTCGACCAGGTATTACAAATTTATATACGTTGCTGTGAAAGCCTATTCGAAAGAAAACTAGTTATTATACTAATCTAGAATGCCACACTGACAATCTGACATACGGTATTGTTTCACATTTTCTTTTGCTTGTACTGATTTACTTATAGCTTTTGTAAACTTTTGCAATACTCAATTCCCATTCAAAAAAAGGGAGTCAATTTGGATTTTAATTAATTTCCAGAGCAGAAATAACTATTCTGTTGTCACAAATTATTGAGTAATTATAATAGATAAATTGAATGAGAGTTTCTGATATGAAACTAAACGTATAAGTTACAATAATACAAATTAAATGGAAAAAATAGTAAGTAAAGTAGTTTACACTAATATTATAAAGAGGAAAAATTTGTATTTTTGTGTGTGTGTATGTTTGTAATGAATAAACTCAAAAACTACTGTGCAAACTACTGTGAAAGCTATAATATCAGCGAGTAACATAGGCTATATTTGTCTCGGTATTCCCACGGGATTGGGAACTACGCGGGTACGGCGACTGAAACCGAGGCAGAGCGAGGGCGGGTTGCTAGTCAATATTATAGAGGCTATATCAATTCATTTTATTTCAAATAATTTAATCCCTTTTAATCAAATTGCTTTTGAATTGAATTAGAAGGATTGAATTGTACTTTTCAAAAAATAATTGAAATAATTATTTATTTAAAAAGCGATTAAAGCGCTTATTACACTACACGTTATTCAGGGCCCTGAATCACTAGGGGTGCTACAGCGTACAACAGGTAAATAGTGGAACTTGTTTCACCTTTAGCGAAATAACAGTTTCAGAAAACTGTTCCAAAATAAACAGCCTGTTGTGCTGTAATACGAGAAAAAATGGGAAATAACCATTATTTAGGAATAATGTTTAGAAGTGGTTTCAGTTTTTGTTCCTAAAATGAAAACGATATATTTTAATCATAAAAATTATCAACCATTCATTTCTAATACATGGGTAAAAATCTCAATGTGACAATCAATCTTTCTCTAGGGCTTATACTTTGTCTTAAAATTGTGTCCTGTTTTTGTATAAAAGGAGTTACTAAAGTTAATAGCTATTCAAATTCAACATCACTTATTCTTAAGTAATTTCTTAGATCTGATTGGTCCAGAACACTAAGTATCTGCAATTAAGACCAAGGCTTTCTAAGCCTTGGTCTTAATTGTAAATATACCTTCACCCAGATTCTCTTTTTTTTTTTTTTAATTTTCACGCTTGAAACTACAGCGGCTACAGCAAAAACAATTTTTTGTTTTGACAATGTAGGAGCCATTGTAGCGGACGTGCAACACTTGAGACGGTTACAGCAAAACTAAGTTATACTAAGGTATAAGAGGCGTATATATCAAATCAGTTAAATCCTTACTAATATTATAATTGCGAAAGTAACTCTGTCTGTCTGTCTGTCTGTCTGTCTGCTACGCTTTCACGTCTAAACCACTGAACCGATTTTGATGAAATTTGGTGCAGAGATGGAATAAAGCTTGAGAAAGGACATAGGCTACTACTTATCGCGAAAAAATGGGTATAAGGGGTTGAAATAGGAGATGACATTTTGTATGGAAATTCGTCATTTTCGATGATAGAACCACGAAACTTTGTATTAAGGCACCTGATAATAAATAAATAAATATTCGTTCAAGCGTTTTGAAAATTTCATTTACATGGGGATGAAATTCAACCCCTAAAATACCAAAAAGCATACAGCCGAAACCACTGGGCCTAGAAACGTATTTTTTTTTACACCATCGTGTTTCTTGGGGTGCACGAGCACTAGCAAAGGATTTTTGGAAATTCACCCCCTTAAGGTGTTGAAAAGCATATAGCCTTTCACGTCGAAACTTCTTAACCGATTTTGATGAAATTTAGTACAGAGATGGACTAAAGCTTGAGAAAGGATATAGGCTACTTTTTATCGCGAAAAAATAGGTATAAGGGGTTGAAATAGGGGAACATATTTTCTTTTTACATTGTCTTATTTCTTGGGTTACACGAGCACTAGCAAAAGATTTTTGGAAAATCACTCTCTTAAGGGGGTGAAAAGCGTATAGACGAAACTATTGGGGCTAGGAAAGTAAAACTTTTTATGCAATTCTATTTTATGAAATCTTTCCTTTGTTGTAAGTGCTCACTGTAAGAAATTATTTTAATAAAATCAACTCCTAAAGAGGTGCAAAATATATAGCCGAAATCATTAAGCCTAGAAACATGGAATTTTGTATAAAGTTGCCTTTCTTGGGGAAAGACAGATTTTTGCAATTTTAGCCCTAAGGGGGTGAAAAGCGTTTACCCGAAATTACTGAGCCTAGGAAGGATCATTTTAATACACGGTCGGCTTTCTTGGATTACCCCAAGATTTTCTTAGTGCTCACTTACCAAGCAGTATGAAAAAATTTTTGGCAAGGATAAGCGAGCTCTAACAAAGAATTTCTGGCAATTCAACCCCTAAGAGGGTGAAAGTGTATAGCCAAAGATGCGCGGGGCCTAAGAATGTGAAATTTTGTATACCGATCGGTTATTTGGGGTAAGCACTCACTAAAAAACAATTTTAGGCTGCCCCAAAAGGGTAAAACGCACATAGTCGAAGACACCCAGCCAATGATATATCATCATTATATTGCTCTTATCCTAATTACTTTGGATAGACGCGATATGTAGGTACCCTTCTGCCATCGTAGATATAATGCAAAGGTTCTAGCAACATTTTATGACCTGGTGGATGACATTGACTGCACAGATGGCGTAGTGGTTAAGATAGCGACCTACAGCGCCAGTGTCGGGGGTTCGAATCCCACGCGGGACAACACTTTTTGCGATCCACAAATTGTTGTTCTGAGTCTGGATGTAATCTGTGTCCGTTAATTATTTGTTTGTAAAGTCCCCCGCAATACAAAGGCTATTTTCTTAGTGTAGGGTGTTGTCTTAAAATAAAAAAAAATTAAAAAAATTGTTGGCCAGATGGCATCACCAATTGGTCCAGGTCAATGTAAATCTTTGTCTTAGTAGTATTTTGTGACACCCACGAACAATGAAAGCGTGGTAATATTTCTAGCAGCTACCAGACAGTAAGTTACAATCAAGATATTATTCCAATTTTTTATCTCTACAAATAAATAAATTTGAAGCGTCTGTTTGTCTATCAAAATAATAGGTTTTATTTATGCTCACACAATACGGTCCAAATTTTTTGTCTGTCTGTCTATTCGTTACAAGTAATCTTCAAAATGGCTGGGCCGATATTGATTATATTTTACCATCAGGTCTACCAAGCGTACATAAGGAATAACTTAGACTATATTTTATCCCGGTATGGCTGGAGCAATCTTGAGAATTAAGTCGATTTTAAAATTATTTCACTAATGGAAAGCTATTTTTAAGCGAGTAACATATTTAAGCTATTTTTATCTCGATACTCCTACGGAACGGGTACAATGCCGGTAAAATCACGGGAATTTAATGGCTTTAAAAATTAATTCACTAATGAAAAACTATATTATCAGTGAATACCATATAAAGGCTATTTTCATCCCGGTATTTGCCCGGGAACGAGAACTAAACCGGGGGATGTCGACCAATTTCAGATCAGCGAGTAACATAGGCAATTTTTATCTCTGATATTTCTGAGATTTATAGTTTTTTTTTTCACCCATCTAAATTTATAATATCAGCGAGTAACATAGGCATTTTTTATCTCGGTATTGGCATGGGAATGGGGTCTACGTGAATGAAACTGCGGGTGTTTGATCGATATAATTTTTTTTTCACCAATGGAACAGTACGTTATCAGAGACTAAGGAAAGGCATATTTATCATCGTATTTGCACGGGAATCTGAACTACAAGGCTGGAATTAATATTCAAATGTGAAAGTTTGTGAAGATATTTGGATGTTTGTTACTCAACTGTTGAGCAGATTTGGATGAAAATTGACACGTAGATAGAGTATTTCTTAAATTAAGAAATGTAATATTTTTTATTCCGATAAAATTCTTTGCGATAATAGTTCAATATGCAAGTAAATTTTTACGCGGGCGAAGCCGCGGGCAAAAGCTAGTACCTAAATAAAATAAATACGGTTTTGAAATATAACAGCATGGAACTGTTCTCTATAAATCGGCGTAACAACCCACCCGAACACATCTGAACGCGGAACATGCTTTTCTCTATTCTATCCTATGCAGATCACCTTTGTTAGAAAGAATAAAAGTAGGGAACATGCTATTCTCTATTCTAGCATAAACAATTACATTTGCAGGAAAGCGAAAAAAACTGTTCTGTTCTCAGCTGACAACTGTTTTCTGTTTGCCTGTTGTGTTCATTAGATTGGATATTCACATTTTGATAGAATAATATTTTTGTTAACATATCATTATGATTCAAATGGAACTAGTAATATTAGATAAACACATACAGTGTAATCAGAGCATTTATTTTTTATCATAATATTTTTTTGCAACGAATATTAAATCTTGTGACAAATTAATGATACTCATGTTTGTCTATATATTATGATAATTTTAAAAAATGTGCTGTAACAAAGCGGATTCTTTTTCCTTTTTCAGTTTAGTATCCTACCCTAATAATTTGTGGCGCTCTTCTTAAAATTCTCCCACTTGATGCTATAGCGCCACTTCAATTTGCTTCCTTTCAACGGATACTTTTTAATACACTGAGATGGCTCTGCTTACTTCTACCCTCCATAGTGGAAAGGACGTAGTTAAATTAATAAAGAACAATGTCAACAAGGTCAAATTTAATAAATTTATAACTAATTTTCTGTATCGGGTAGATAATTATAAATGTCTGTAATAACGATTACTTGTTGGACGTGAGACACCTTAGTCCGCCCGTGACCATGAATGCTGCAAAGTGTTCGAAACGTCGGGCAATCATAAATCAAATACAAACGCGATATAATCCGTAAAAGTAGTTTTATTTACAAAGAACAATGTATTAAAAATGAATGGTTGATAATTTTTATGATTAAAATATATCATTTTAGGAACAAACACTGAAACCACTTCTAAACATTATTCCTAAATAATGGTTATTTCCCCTGTTTTCTCGTATTACAGCTCAACAGGCTGTTATTTTGGAACAGTTTTCTGAAACTGTTATTTTGCTAAAGGTGACACAGGTTCCACTATTCAGCTATTGTACAGCACCCCTAGTGATTCAGGGCCCTGAATAACGTGTAGTGTAATAAGCGCTTAAAGCCTTTGCTTGTGCCCGTAAATAGCTAATAGCATGAATGAATTGGGGACACAATCCGTAATAAGGTTACCAATTAGCTATAATAAATTAAAATGCACCACATCACACGGAATAAAAATAAGTTGCTCGATAAGAATTAATAGGCAATTTTCAACAGAATAAATTTAGCGGGTAATATTGATTGAAAATCTCAGGTTCTGAAACGAATGAAGCATTCGCTTGTTCTGTAATTAGTTTCGTACATATTGACGCTTACTTCGTTATACACGAACCGTTTATTATATAATCAAATAAAAAATCAATCTTTTAACAAAAGTGAAAATGTTGAAATTCATCAGTCATCATTCAATGTACTGTAAAATTACGAAAGTTTGGGTAAAGACTGAAATATAAAAAGAGCGTGCGTACATGTCAGAAGTGAACCTTCTTTGGTGCCACATGTTTTTTGTCAATATTAAATACCAAAGGTGTACCAAGGTGTCCATCTTGCATGGGATTCGATCCCGCGACAGTAGCACGGTACGTTGGTATCTTAATCGCTACGCCATCTGTGCAGTCTTTAGCCGGTTGTTACGATTCCCATAGGTAAGCAATGATGTCGACAAATGTATTCTTATTTTTTACAAAGTTACATTTCATTAACTGCAAATGTAACTTTGTAATCCTATATATTTATACGAGTTTACAAAATTACTTATGCAGTTAGTGTATTTCAGAAACTGGATGAAAATTACAATATTTCATAATTTTTCCTTCATTTATATACTAAACACTAATTGTATTCTTAATTTGAATCTTCTATGTTTGCTAGAAGTGCCTCTTTAATATTGATGATCGGTCAGTCAGTCAGTGAGTGACAAAATTACGAAATTTTGACTAGTTATAATTCCTAAACTATTGGTTCAAATTGAATGAAATTTGAAATGCACAATGTATATACAATGCCTGCTGGGTTAGTAAAAATTCAGGCTTCTAGTTTTATTAACAACGAAGTTATAGGGGTTGAAAATGGCCTGAATGACTTCGAGAAAAGTATGTTACGGCAGTGTTGCGTTTTGCCTGACTTTTTTTTTGCTTGACTTGGCGGGGACACTGCCGTGCCCCCAGATAAAACACTTATACAAAACGAAAAATGAATAAAAAATAAAAATGCCTCAATAATCAACACGCTTGCTTTATATTAAAGTTTTCTAATACGCAGGCGAAAACAAATGTATTAAACACATACTAACACAAACACGTAGAACGCTCGGAACTAGAGCAAGATATAGATATACTGATTATCCCATTACACAGGAGCATACATATGGACAATGCTTAGTAGACGATAGTGGAGACGCTAAGAAGCATCGCACAAAGAGGAAACCGAGAATGTATAATGTGTTCTATCTCATTCTCTCGCCGGTTGAATCCTATACATTTACGTGGTTGTGTCTCTATGGACTCGCTTTTTCGTTTCATCGAGTTTGAAATCACAACGATTCTAAAGAAGTTTCACTTCAATAACAAAATACCCCACAGATTGTCCTTTCTCCTCTTACTATTCTTCTCTTTCACGTCATAATGGCGAATGAAAGGATGTTTATAGTGGTAGAGACTGTTTTGTTGACAGTCTTCTGTGTCCAGCCGCGGACCAATCCGTTCGGAGTAATACCACACTCTCGCAAAAATCGACGTCTGAGTACTAACAATTTATAACTGCACTTCGTCTGGTGGGCGAGGGAGCCGGCAGCCTAACTTTCGGAGGGTGTTGGTAACTTCAATATCACCGAACCTCATTGCACGCATTCCCACTACTTTCAATTTCTTCACAGTAGACAGCGGCCTAGCCAAGGTTCATGAGCAGCAGTATCGCTAACCATCAGGTGTGCTGTTTGCTCGTTTGCTACCAAAAACAGCAAAAAAAAAAAAAACACGAACAGTTACCGCACATTGATTTATGGTAATCTTTCTCGTGACTCATTGTCTGTCAATTAATTATTTTTAACCCCCGCAAAAAGAGATATGTTATAAGTTCGACGGTGATGTTTGTCTGTCTGTGGCATCGTAGTACTCATACGGATGGACTCATTTAGATGCGGTTTTTTTTATTTGAAAGTCAGTTTCTATGCAGTAGTTTTTAGCTCCGTGTGGGTAATTTCAATCGAGCAGTATAAGAGTATTAGCTCTTTTCCAAATTGATGTAATGTCATATGATTATTCGATTAAGTGATTCACGGGTGCCAGTTTAATCGTTAATGAATTAATTGATAATTCCTGTTGAAGAGAACATCATACTTTTTTTTTACTATTTTTATTAGTGTCGGGGGTTATTCAAAATTTTTAATTTTACTTATAGCTTATTTCTAATATCTCCAACTGTTAGCCAATATTTGCATTGATCATCATCATCCTACACTTATACTAATTACTTGGAGTCGATTCACCTACTCTTCTTTCACAGTACATATTGCTAAAACTTTGGCAATAGTTTTATGATAGGCGGCCTGCCTGACGTCAACACTTCTTTTTGATTGACCCAGGCTTATTAAAGCCCGTTATCTTTTATGACACCTACGAGCAATATAACAGTTGGTAGTATTCGCAGCTGTCACCACACAGATAAGCCAGTATTTGTATAGCTAGCAACTAAAAGTTTTATCTATATCAAGAAGTAAAAAGGAATGACAAGAAGAAGTAGATAACGTAATATACAATGGTTATTCCTTTTCTTGTGGTGATGGGGTGTGAAGGTAGTAAGTTTTCGCCATTTTTTTTTTAACATGATGTCATAAAGGGTATTATAATTAAATACATCGATACAATAGATTGAAAACTTGATAAAAAGAAAATAGTTGGTAATACCACCTAGTCTACCTTACGTAATATAGTAGGAATTTTTTTTTCGGAAAAATTGACGCCAACATAGGGACTTATGTAGGTTGAAATGAGATGATAAAGATGGTAAGTCTTAACTACTAAGGGAGGGGATCCAGAGAAATCGGAATGTGGGTATGAGCACTTCAGTCTTATGAGCAGTCTATTGCCTCGAGAATACGTAAGAGCAAACCTCGTTGTCATCTATGGAGACCATCATCTTGACTTCTGGGCATCTTGGCTTTCAGGAGTTACATTAGCGGGGATGCATGGTGGGATTAGTATAGAATAAAAACGGCGGTACATGAAAATTACCTTATGCTTCCCCAAATTGATGACGGAGCATTCAAGAATAGCTTCTTTTCCAATGTGGAAGGTGTGATTACCGATGGGCCGCTCGAATTGTGGTACGTCAACTAGTTTGCGGTTCACCGTGTGAGAGTCTGTGAACAAGAATAAATAATAAATTATAGTTTAAAAAAACTAAACAGCACGCTTACAAGTCACAAGTCAAGTAGTTACTAGTTTTGAATTTCGCGCATGTGTAATTCGCACACTAGGTCTGTCTCTCTTGCTCTTATGTAAAGGATCCGATTAGAAGTTTCTAAATCCTGGCGTATCTAATCAGGATGTTCAGCTATTTTGATCGAATTAATGCATTGTCGAGTGTGCAAAGTTTAAAAAAGAAATCTGTTCGTTCAAAGTGGGATAAAATAACGATCAAAAATTCCGTAACATACATAGATACAGGTGAAACTAATAAAAGCTTGTTAAAAAATGACTAATCTAAACATATACACAAATAAATAAAAACTGTAAACTGTCCGTTTGTAATGTCAAAATAGTAAGTTTTTATCTTCACGCGGTTATTTATACGACACCTATGCATAAAAGCCAGTTTAAATTAGTTCTGTCTGTCTGTCTATTTTTTTGTTCCAGGTAATTCTCAAAACAGCTGGGCCTGATATTGATAATATTTTACTACCACATAGCTGTTTGTATAAGGAATAACTATTTGATCCCGGTATTCCCACGGGAACAGGAGCTACGCGGATGAAACCGTGTTAATCTGATAATTAATTAATATTTTTAATGCAATAAACATATCTATATTTGGAATCAATTTTAATTTCTATTACTATATAGACCTCGGTACATAATTACATATATGATTATTAAATAATCATTTTGGGCAGAGAATAGGGGTTTGTCCTACGATTTTTCGGGTCACTGACCGAAGACCAATAGAAAGTTGTTGTTACTCGAAGCCGTGTGGTGATGGAGTAAGAATACGATTCACCATTCCCTATCTTGCTCGTGGATGTCGTAAAAGACGACTATGGGAGGAGGCCCGAGCCCAACAGTGGGATGTATGTGGGCTGCGACGATGATGATGTTATTCGATGGTGCCACTTTTAGACTTCCCCTAATTCATTATTTTTATCGATCTATAGGTATTATCCATCTTAAGATACGCAACTCAGTACAAGCGCTATACTTATATAAAAAAGCTTCTAATGCCACTTCACGATATGACATATAAAATACGAAATAATAAAAATACAAAAAGGACTGCAGTAAAAAACCTGAACAGGACAATTCAATTACGGTCAGAGTGACATCCGTAATATATTCGTCATAACATTATGAATGCTCATTAAAAAGCTCCTCGGAAATAAACTTTTATTCGTGACCATCAAGTATTTATACACGAGAGTGCCTTTTGCTACGGTCACGCTTACCCTTAGCTGTATATGTATACATAATACGATCTGCAGTTAAAGAATATCATGACTATAAATCTCTACTTTTTTTTTTAACTATATTGTACCATCCATCCATGCATCAGACTATAGATGTCCACTGTAGAACATAGGCCTCCCCAAAAGAATGCCACTCAGAACGGTCGTATGCCACTTTAATCCAACGATTCCCTGCGAGTTTTAAGATCTCGTCAGTCCACCTAGTACATGGCTGTCCTACGCTGCGTCGTCCGATTCATTGTCGCCTCAACTGGTGCAACCTTTCTTCCCCTACCGTTGTCGGTTCAACGAGCGATGTGGCCTGCCTATTATCATTTTAACGTGCTAATTTTGTGGGCTATGTCAGTTACACCCGTTCTTCTACGGAAATCTATATTCCGGCTTTTATCATGTAGAGAAATACCAAGCCCTATCCATGGCATGTTGAACGATTTTGAGCGCTTTTATGAGGCCGATATTTAGAGACCACATTTCAGTGCCGTATGTCATCGCTAGTAACACACAGTGGTTATAAGCCTTTATTTTCAGATACTGTGGAATATTGAGCGAGAAGATTAAATATTGTATTTTATAAATAGTGTATTAAATATTACATTATGGAATAAATATTTGTATCGTGGGGAGCTTTAGGAAAGTGCAATATGGCCATCTGTATCTTAATCATTTCAGCTTATATAAATATCACTGATAAGAAGAAGCCTCATGCATAGTGGAAGGGAATCCCTTAGTCTTCTTTTATAATAACTCGCGAGAAGGTTGTTGATAATTTTATTCTTAATCTGTCATTTTAAAAGTCAATATTTAATGGATTATAATTAAATTTGCCAGTATAGGTATTACACTTTTGGTATCGGAGCTCACTACTTCAACCTGTACACTGACAGTGCAATGTTATGCGAAATTATTATTTAAGACTATTTTTTTTACTTATGATACTTACCATATGGGCACAAGAATTATAAATAAAAAAGAATGCCTAAAGGACTGTAAATTAAAGACATTTTTTATTTTTGCTTAATGTACAAAAGAGATCAATTTAAAAATATCTACAGTAGAATATTGTTAAAACAATATTAATAACATATCGCAAAAACTACTCGACCATTACTAGACTTGTCTCATTTAGTTTTTAAGCATAAATATATACTACAATCATCATCTCATCATCATCTCAGCCCATATATGTCCCACTGTTGGGCTCGGGCCTCCTCCATAATGGAAGGGTACTTGACCTACTATACCACGCTGGTCAGACGTGTTGGTATAGGGTTTTATTTCGAGTTTTCCTTCTCTCGCATAGATGATATATGCCTTTTATATCCCTTAGTCGTCTCGTACGATCACCCACGGATAAGATAGGGGGTGGTGAATTGTATTCTTACTCCGTCACCACACGGAATGAATATACTACAATACTCTTCTTTATTTATAATGGAATATTTATAAAACATTATATTAAAAATATATTGAATGCACAGATGGCGTAATGGTTAAGATACCGATCTACAGTGCCAGTGTCGGGGGTTCGAACTCAGGACAACACTTTGTGTGATTCACAAATTGTTGTTCTGAATGTAATTTGCGTCTGTTAGTTATATGTTTGTAAAGTCACCCCATAGTGCACCCTACACTAGGGAAATAATACATCGTCTTTAAAAAAAATAGCTTGTTAAAAAGTTAAAAACCAAGTCTCGCAACTCAGTTCGGTTCGGTTAGTGTTATAGATATGTTTGTGAAGTCCTCTGCAACACAAGTATTATTTTCTTAGTGCACACACCCTGATGTCTTTTATATAAAAAAAATATGAACGTACAAAGATAGAAGAAGAAAGAACATATCGACCAATAGACAAAAATAAATCCAATAACAAATTCTCAGCAATAAATAACAACACAATATAAAACAATATTGGTTCGTCATTGATTTGCAGTTGGCAGTCGAGGACAGGTATATACTCAAGATTTATAGGCTACAAGCTGTACGGTTTTATGTATTAATAGATTTCCCATTGGTCATCTCTTAAATACTGTACGCGATGCGGCAGTTTACATTTTTCCGGTCTTGCAAACATATATGGTCACTGCATCTCATTAAAATTTATAGCTTCATAGCTACTTGATCCAGTTTTCCTTTTTATAAACATACTAGAAAACCGCCCTCGCTTCGCTTCGGTTTCAGTCGCTATACTCACGGCGTAGTTCCCGTTCCTGTGGGAATACCGGGATAAAATATAGCCTATGTTACTCCCTGATATTATAGCTTTACATTGGTGAAAGAATTTTTGAAATCGGTTCAGTGGTTTAAGCGTGAAAGCGTTACAAACAAACAAACAAACAAACATCCTTACTTTCGCATTTATAATATTAATATGGATAAGCCGAATGTTTTTATTTTGAGATTATATCAAGAAATCTATATTATATTGTAAATAAAACTACTTTTGCGGATTTTATCGCGTTTGTATTTGATTTATGATTTTACAGCATTCATGGTCATGGGTAGACTAGTTTTAGTACTAAAAGTATTTTTATTTACTATGTATATTGTTCGCGTAAACATCAGAAATCAAAATCTATATATGAAAAAAATATAGATTATTATTGTTGTTTTTTTGATTTTGTTTAGAATGTTTATTTAATTTATGTGCTCTGTGGTGGTAGTCCTACATTGCGTCGTCTGATACGTGATCGTCACTCATTTGCCGCAGCGTTATCGGATCATCATGCGATGTGCCTGCCCACTGCCACTTCAGTATGCTAATTCTTCGTGCTATGTCGACAGCGTATACCGGTTCTTCTACGGGTTTCCATATTTCGGATTTTATCTCGCACAGAAACCCGAGCATAGCCCGCTCCTCAGCATGATAAGCGACTTTCAGTTTGGTTATGAGGCCTATATTTAGAGACCACGTGTACGTGTGTTCACTGGTCATAGACCTGGGTGTGAAAAAAAATTAATGACCATAATTATATAATTTGAATTATAATATTAATTATATAAATGTAATGTTGATTACATTATATTATATTTTTAAACGCATTTGTTTTTATTTCGAGTCGAGCAAAAAGTCTTGGTAAAGAATTATTTTTTTTTTTATAATAACGCGACAGACAACCTGAAATCAGGAGTGTTTCTTCTAAAGCAAAACGTGTGGCCACGTTCTGTATACATGACATTATAACATACTAATTTATTATTTACTAGCAACCCGCCCTCGCTTCGCTTCGGTTATAGTCGTTTTACCCGCGTAGTTCCCGTTCCCGTGCGAATACCGGGATAAAATATAGCCTAGTTTACACCCTGATATTATAGTTTTCCATTGGTGAAAGAATTTTTGAAATCGGTCCAGCCGTTTTGAAGATTACCCGGAACAAACAGACAGACAGACAGACAAAATTTTTTTAATTGTTATTTTAGGCATAGATGTCGTGCAAATAACCATGTGGGAATGAAAAAAGCCTATTATTTTGACATTACAAACAGACACTCCAATTTTATTTATTGGTATAGACTAGATTTATAAATACACTCATTTGCAAAAAAAAAACGGGCACCTAAGCAATGAACCATTTCAAATGTTAATATTTCTTTGTTTGATAATTATAGGTAGTTTTATCCACACAATTTGCGAAATTAATAAGAAAATAATCGTTTTCATCAGTATTTCATAAAATTTAGAT
This sequence comes from Lymantria dispar, assembly GCA_032191425.1. Lineage (NCBI taxonomy): Eukaryota > Metazoa > Arthropoda > Insecta > Lepidoptera > Erebidae > Lymantria > Lymantria dispar. Next base: position 7,456,794 of record CM063452.1, on the reverse strand, counting down.
ACAATTTATGGGAAATAATGCTAAACCTCGCTAGTAGTGTATATTCGCTAGTAGTGCATATGCTCATGAAGTAAAAATAAAAAAGTTTTTTTGTTTGTTTTTCTTTAATAAAGTAAAAGCAGATAAATGTTTAGTATCGAGTGTGACCCCCTCTAGCTAAAATCACAGCTTGAATTCGTCTGGGCATGCTAGCGAGTATATCCCGGATATTTGCTTGCGGAATACGTTCCCACTCCGCAGTAATCACATTCTTCAGCTCTCTGATGGTCTGCGGAGCCGGGTGTACTGATCTCACACGCCGTTTCAGAACGTCCCAGACATGCTCTATGGGATTGAGGTCGGGACTTCGAGCTGGCCAATCCAAACGACGAATGCCGACCTCTTGCACATACGCATTAACATCGCGGGATCGGTGGGCGCGAGCATTGTCGTCCATAAAAATCGAGTCTTCACCTAGAGCGGCCAATGCGGGTTGTGCATGAGAAATTAGAACTTCCGTTATGTATCGATGCCCAGTCAGTGAGTCGTTTTCAATGAAGACTAACTCTGTACGATCCATTGAATTTATTCCTGCCCAAAACATAACAGAGCCCCCACCATAAGGTGTGATTTCTTCGAAACATGCCTCTGCAAAGCGTTCTCCTTGTCTTCTTAGCACTCGCCGACGTCGATCTTCACCGAACAGAGATATCCTGGCTTCATCAGAGAACAAAACCCTATTCCAATCGTCTTGAGTCCATGATTCACAATTTCTAGCGAACCTAAGCCTGTGAACTCTGTGCTCACGGAGTAATTTGGGGCCGCGGGCCGGGCGGTGACTGCGTATATTGGCAGCGAGAAGCCTCCTGCTGACCGTCCATAGACTAATATGCACATTTCTTACTTCTTGGAGGTTGTTCTTAAGATCCACATACGAAGATTTGCGATTTCTCAATGCGCGACTCACAAGAAAACGATCATCCCGTGGTTGGGTACATGGTTTTCTTCCAGAACCAGGCCTTCTCTCGACGGAACCAGTCTCCTGATATCGCTGCCAGGTCCTTTGGACTGTCGAGCGACTAACATTTAGCCTCCTAGCCACGAAACATTGGCTGCAACCCTCTTCAAGCAGCGCGATAATTTTGGTAGCTTTTACCACTTTATCTACCATTTTTGATACAGCCAAACAGCATTAAATAAAGCTTTGACAGTCAAGGATATGAAATTAATCGATAAAAATTGAATAAAAGTTATGAAAGTCGATGTTAACTTCTGGAACTTCGCGCCAAAAATGTAGGATAAAAAGGGGTTTTCTGTAAAAATGAACATCAAATGAAAAATTGAATTTAGAACGTACTTTTTTAAATACCACAGCATTTTTAAAACCGGCCAGTAACGTGTACAAACGATTGAAACCTTTTTGGTATTGTATCTTTTTAAATATGAATGAAAATCAAAACCGCCCGTTTTTTTTGCAAATGAGTTTATTATTATTTTATTATATAAATAATATTATTTTATAATATTATTAGATTTATACTTATATACCCGCTACAGAAATTAGTTATTAATAGTGGGTTAAAATTGATATCTGTAATAACGATGACTTAATAGACGTGAGAGATCTTAGTCCGCCCGTGACCATGAACGCTGCAAAGTATTCGAAACGCCGAGCAATTAAAATCAAATACAAACGCGATTAAAATCCATAAAGTAGTTTTATTTACAATGTACTGGAGTAAACTTCAGAAATCATTATCCAATCACGAGTTAACTAATAGAGCAGCCATCATTACTGATATATTGGCTATAAAAGAAAACTACATTCAAATTAACAAAGACATACTGTCACAAAACATTATTATATTAAGATCCATCTGTAGTTTCTATACGGAGAAAATACTTTAGCGTCATATTTCCGTTGAATACATCAACCGACAAAACTATTTTAACAGTCCACATTAAAATGAATAACAAGTAACAACAGGAAAGCGTCTTAGTTGTAAATTTGTTTACGTTAAGGGTGAATTTCGTATGAATTTACTATAAGTGAATTTGTATATCTTTATTTATATAAACTCATTTGCAAAAAAAACGGGCGGTTTTGATTTTCATTCATATTTAAAAAGATACAATACCAAAAAGGTTTCAATCGTTTGTACACGTTACTGGCCGGTTTTAAAAATGCTGTGGTATTTAAAAAAGTACGTTCTAAATTCAATTTTTCATTTGATGTTCATTTTTACAGAAAACCCCTTTTTATCCTACATTTTTGGCGCGAAGTTCCAGAAGTTAACATCGACTTTCATAACTTTTATTCAATTTTTATCGATTAATTTCATATCCTTGACTGTCAAAGCTTTATTTAATGCTGTTTGGCTGTATCAAAAATGGTAGATAAAGTGGTAAAAGCTACCAAAATTATCGCGCTGCTTGAAGAGGGTTGCAGCCAATGTTTCGTGGCTAGGAGGCTAAATGTTAGTCGCTCGACAGTCCAAAGGACCTGGCAGCGATATCAGGAGACTGGTTCCGTCGAGAGAAGGCCTGGTTCTGGAAGAAAACCATGTACCCAACCACGGGCTGATCGTTTTCTTGTGAGTCGCGCATTGAGAAATCGCAAATCTTCGTATGTGGATCTTAAGAACAACCTCCAAGAAGTAAGAAATGTGCATATTAGTCTATGGACGGTCAGGAGGAGGCTTCTCGCTGCCAATATACGCAGTCACCGCCCGGCCCGCGGCCCCAAATTACTCCGTGAGCACAGAGTTCACAGGCTTAGGTTCGCTAGAAATTGTGAATCATGGACTCAAGACGATTGGAATAGGGTTTTGTTCTCTGATGAAGCCAGGATATCTCTGTTCGGTGAAGATCGACGTCGGCGAGTGCTAAGAAGACAAGGAGAACGCTTTGCAGAGGCATGTTTCGAAGAAATCACACCTTATGGTGGGGGCTCTGTTATGTTTTGGGCAGGAATAAATTCAATGGATCGTACAGAGTTAGTCTTCATTGAAAACGGCTCACTGACTGGGCATCGATACATAACGGAAGTTCTAATTTCTCATGCACAACCCGCATTGGCCGCTCTAGGTGAAGACTCGATTTTTATGGACGACAATGCTCGCGCCCACCGATCCCGCGATGTTAATGCGTATGTGCAAGAGGTCGGCATTCGTCGTTTGGATTGGCCAGCTCGAAGTCCCGACCTCAATCCCATAGAGCATGTCTGGGACGTTCTGAAACAGCGTGTGAGATCAGTACACCCGGCTCCGCAGACCATCAGAGAGCTGAAGAATGTGATTACTGCGGAGTGGGAACGTATTCCGCAAGCAAGTATCCGGGATATACTCGCTAGCATGCCCAGACGAATTCAAGCTGTGATTTTAGCTAGAGGGGGTCACACTCGATACTAAACATTTATCTGCTTTTACTTTATTAAAGAAAAACAAACAAAAAAACTTTTTTATTTTTACTTCATGAGCATATGCACTACTAGCGAATATACACTACTAGCGAGGTTTAGCATTATTTCCCATAAATTGTATCTAAATTTTATGAAATACTGATGAAAACGATTATTTTCTTATTAATTTAGCAAATTGTGTGGATAAAACTACCTATAATTATCAAACAAAGAAATATTAACATTTGAAATGGTTCATTGCTTAGGTGCCCGTTTTTTTTGCAAATGAGTGTATATAAAACATCTGTTCGTGTTTTTGTAATTGAACTCCTTCTAAACAGCCGGACCGATTTTGATGAAATTTTCTGTGTATTTAAGTGGATTTGAGAATGGTTTATATTCACAATTTGACCCAGTAAGTGGCGATTATCTGAACAGAACAACGTTTTTTGGGTCAGCTAGTATTTATATATTTAAATCTTATGTACCTACGTGTTTTTGTAATTGACCATCTCCTAAACGGCTGGACCGATTTAGATGAAATTTTGTGTTTGTGTGTTCAAGTGGGTCTGAGAATAGTTGAAACTAATATTGGGACCCAATAGGTGGCGCTGCGATGGATATCAAAGAGAATTTCTTTTTTTTAATTTGAACGGAACTGAATCAGGTAGTTTATTACTATAACTATCATTTTGCTCAAGGATTTGCTGGCATCCTAGGTTAGTTATAATCTATTAGTCATTATTATCTACCCGCCTGAATACGAACCAAGAATACAATCAACCACCCCCTCACTTACATGTAGGTGCCGTAAAACACGACTAAGGGATGCAGGTAATATGGATGCAAGAGAAGAACAACTTGATACAAAATCCTATTCCAACACGTCTGACCAGCGTGGCATAGTTAGTCAACGTCAAGTAGGCAAAAATTTTGCACAAAAGCAATTTTCCTAATAAAATAAAATTAGCCTAAGTAATTGTTTTGTCCGTATGATGACGGATTAAAAATACAATTCACTAAACGCTATCATAATCGTGGATGTTTGAAAAGACGTCATCAATGCAAAAGAAGGAAAACTCTGAATATATAACAATCTGTCTGATCTGTAAGGTCAATTTCTTTCCTATGGTGGAGGACGCTTGAGCTGAGATGAGATGATATTATTCCTTAAGCTGATATCAGACGGTTCACTCGAGTGATTGTTCACTCCAGTGAATGTTTATTTTTCTTTCATTCTATGTTCACACGGCTATGAAGGAATGATTTAAAAAAGAACATTTACTACTTAGAATAATAACGTATAGAAGGATAGTGCCCATACGTCAGCCATTAAAAATTTAAAGCAAACAAGCTACATGTGTACAAGCGTTTACACACGTACACACGCACACCACTATACAAATTATGAAATCAAATTTTGTTTTATTGACATTAATCGTTGAAATACTTTTAAAAGTAATGTTAAAAACCTTTTTAAGTTTTTCAAATGTGTTGTGACACCGTTTGAATGCACAAGCCGTCATAATTATCAATTTATTTTTTAAGAGTTGCGTACGTATGTGCAGTACAGTGACCTTGTGCATTACGGAACGGTTCCGGCGTAGGCTCCATTAGGCTCCAATTGCAATGCTTCACTTTTGTGTGCGAACTTACCTTCTATACGTTATTATTCTAAGATTTACTATTATTTTCTTACAATGTGTCATCGAATGATGTCGTGCGTCTTGTAATTACTTTAATTTTTGTTCATTTTATCAAAGAGGAAGTTGTCTTAATTTTTATATTTAATATCTATCATCTTAAGTAACCTCTAAGTTTAAATCACTAATTAGAGGTTTTATAGAATTTGCCTGCAATGTTCGGTCTTTGTATTCATCAATTTTGTGGTTTCAAAGGCAACGATAGTTTTTAAAATTCTCTAGAAAAAAGCAATGTATTTTGATCGTTCCACTTAAATACCATTTTACCGCGTGCGACCAGTGCAACGCACACGAAAAAGTGTCAATACGTGACGTCCTTCGGCTACAAAATTCGAACTTTGGCCAAACCCGAATGAATGTTCTCTCAACTTTTCTCAGTGTTCAGACAGTTCATTCGGAGTGCGAGTGAAAGATGCCGGATGCCAATATCCAACACTATTGAATCGGTTCACTAATGAATTCATTCGACACTGTGTCATTTTGTGTTTACATGTGTCACTTCGAGTGAAAGATGCTAAATGAAAGACAAAAATAAACAAAAAATGACTCGTCTGATATCAGCTCTAAGAAAACACTATAACAATGAATGTCATTTTCATTAATTTTAAAAGTTTTTTTTTCTTTTTTTACAAGACTACAACCTGCACTAAGGTAATAATCCTTGTCTTGCGAGAGATTTTACAAACATATAAATCAGGAACACAAATTACATTCAGACTCGGAATAACACTTGTGGATCGCACAAAGTGTCGTACATTTTTTTTTTTGGGTTGGGCTATGGTCGGCGCAGTCTCCGTCCGGCTCCGTCCGTACCAAATTAAAGTGTCGTCCCTTTTTTTTTGAGGTGGGCTACGGTCAGCGCACCCACGGCCCGACTCCGTCCGGGGTGACAAAGGGGCGGCGCGCAGCCCCGTAACCCACCTGTGGTACGTCGCCTTCGTCGTTGGGCTGACCACCGGTGCAGGGTGACTTGTCGTCAGCGATCGGCCCGACGGAATACCCCTGAGGAGTATCCTCTCCTCAACCGACGTCCCCCCGCTCGGGGACGTCGGTCCTCGTCACGCGGTCGGCCTCTCGGCGGGTGACGGACTAACTCCCTGGTCCAGTCACCCGAAAATGTCATCCTGCTTGGAGTTCGAATCCACGACACTGGCGCTATAGATCAGTATCTTAATCACTACGCCATCTGTGTAGTGATTTTATCTATTGTGTAGCCAGCCATCTGTATAGTTACTTGTCCAAAACATATCGTATAAGCAAGGAATTTATTATTTTATTTCGAATACAAAAACCGAACGAACAGTATTAATAGTATTACCATATGAGAACCACTAGTAATGCGAATTGTATACAATAAATATTAAAAGCTACGATAAATATTTTTAAAACCTTATTTAACAATTTCACCACTGCATAATAATATCACATAATTCCTAGAATATAAGATATGACTATTTCTTTTCGGCGGATCGTATGCGAGTAGAGCTCCTATTCGGCGACACGTTCCGCCGCCGGCGACTGGGGCGGCGCAGGCACGAGTATCTGCGTCTAATGCCGCCCTAGCCGAGGCCGCGGGTGATCGGACCGGGGAATTGTCCGTCACCCGCAGAGAGGCTAAACGCGCGTTGGCGACCGACGTCCCAGTACGTCGAGACGTGAGGTTACCCGAAAGGGTATTCCGTCGGGCCGACCACTGATGACAAGTCGCATCTGTTCCGGTGGTCGGCCCAACAAACAACGAGGTGACGTGGGTACGGGTGGGTTATGGGCCCGCGCGCCATCCTTTCATCGCCCCGGACGGACAGGACCGCGCGTGCGCTTACCATAGCCCACACAAAAAAAAAAAAATAATAAAAATGACTATTTCTTTTGACGTTCACTTTTAGACAAACAGCGTCCCAAATATAATACGACTAGCAACCCGCCCTCGCTTTGCTTCGGTTTCAGTCGCCTTAGCCGCATAGGTCCCAATCCCGTGGGAATACCGGGATAAAATAAAGTCTATGTTACTCCCTGATATTATAAATTTCCATTGGTGTTAGAATTTTTGAAATCGGTCCAGTAGTTTCGGAGCCTATTCAATACAAAGAAACAAACATATCTTTCCTCTTTATAATATTAGTGTAGATAAATACCACGCTTACCTAGGGAGTTTGTGATATATCTTATCTGTAAGTCAGTCACAATGATCATCATCACCATAGCCTCCATACGTCCCACTGCTGGGCTTGAGCCTCCTCTACAATGGGAGGGAAATTAACCTACTATACCACGCTGCTCAAACGGATTGGTATAGGGTTTTATTTCGAGTTTACCTTCTCTAGCATAAATGTTATCTGACTTATCCCTTAGACGTATTTTACGACATCCAAACGCATTCGGCATAGTATTCTTACTCTGTCACCACACGGAATCTGTCATAACAGTGGAAATAAAATATTTTATTCATAATATTATTATTATAGCTCTTCTGATTATAGCCTTAATAAATTAAATCCTTATAGCTCTTCTGATTACATCGACCTATGCAAGAGGTTCCATATTCAGCCTCTATCAAATCGACGACGATTGGCTGACTTTTCTTTCCTATTGAAGGTATTGAACAACGAAATTAACTGTCCCAGCATTTTACACAAGCTGTCTTTTAATGTACCTCAGAGATCGACTAGGTTCAACCAACCAATAGGTATTCCATTATCGTCCTCTAATTATAGGCAGAATTCATATATTGTGCGAGCGAGCAAAGATTTTAACAAATTATGTAATGAATTTTCTTTTGACCCTTTCAATACTGGGAGCGAGGTGGCACGGAGATAGCTAAATCTAAACTTTTTTAATAATTAATTATCATTGTTTTTCCTTTTTCTGTCATACTCTGTGTTATTGTTCATTAAGATGTTACAAATTATTATCGGACTTACTGTAGGTGTGTACCACTGCTATCCGTTAAAACCTGTTATTGGCTTTATGTTTCTTACTTTAAGGTTATAGTATATATAGCCTTAAACTACTGTTATACTACTATATTTTATCCCGGAATTCCCACGGGAACGGTAACTACGCAGGAAAGACTGAAACTGAAACGAAGCGAGGGCGGGTTGCTAGTTTAAAATAAATAAACAATATAATTATATTATACAGAATCATTTTCTTCTTATTTATAGCCAGTACGGCCATAAATTAGTACCAAAAATGTTGGACAAGCGAGTCTCTCCCCTCCCTCCATAGTGGTCGAGGGGAGTAATGGCTGCTCTAGTAGTTAACTTGTGATTGGATCTGGTCCAGCCATAATTGTTTGAATTATATTACGTATCCTGTGGTTCGAAGACCAGCACACTGGAGCTAGTACTTACAAGGCATGTTATATCTACACAATTTTATATCAAGTAAGAAAAAAATAAAAATAATAGACAAGCCCGCTGTGCTGTGTGGTAGCGGCTTCGAATACTTCCAACCCTTGCTTTGCTCGTGGGTGTCGTAAAAGACGACTAAGAGCCCTAGATTGACCCGGACCAACTCCATCTGGTACCATTTGGGTCAACGACTACATTCCCAAGGAGGGTTGACGTCAGGCAGGCGGCCGGTCATAAAAGTCATTGCCGATACTTTTTCCAATATGTCAAAACAGATGACATATTGCGTCGACCCCAGGAAATTGGGATAAGAGCAAGATGATGATGATGATGATGAATAGACAAACCCGCTGAGTTTCTTGCCGGATCTTCTCAGTAGTGGTCGCGTTCTGATCCGGTAGTAGTTTATTTGTTTTGGATAATTTACTTTTGTTAACTTGACAATATGTAAGTGCCCTCTCAGGCTAATGCATAATAAATGATTTGAATAACTAATTTCTGTAACGGGTAGATAATTATAAATATCTGTAATAACGATGAATTGTTTGGACGCCAGACTTCTTAGTCCACCCGTAACCCTGAAAGCAGTAAACTGTTCGAAACGTCGGGCAATCAAAAATAAAATACAAACGCGATAAAATTCGTAGTTTTATTTACAATTTAAAATAATTACTTAATACATTTTGCTCAACAGTCCCCTGTTGCTGCAAAATTCAGTTATACCTTTTTAGTTGTAGATTCAGCAAAGTTTGACTATTGTACGGTTAAATCAAGCTCAAAACTTTGTCAATTCCACTTGCGATGTGTCAATTCGGTAGCAAGAATGACAAGTATTTAATGTTTATACGTCCAGCAATAATCTTTATTTAGGATTCGATTTTGTTATTAATTCCATAAGTTTTATTTTCAACTAACAACCCGCACTCGCTTCGCTTCGGTTTCTGTCACCTTATCCCCGTAGTGCCCGTTGCCGTGGGAATACTGGGATAAAATATAGCCTAGTTAACTCCCTGATATTATAGCTTTCCATTGGTGAAAGAATTTTTGAAATCGGTCCAGCCGACACTCCAATTTTATTTATTGGTATAGATGTTAATTAAAATGAAACACTATTGTAATATAATTAGAATAATTAAATACTATCCATGTGGTGAACGGAGTAAGAATACAATTAACCACTCCCTATCTTGCCCATGGATATCGGAAGATGAGTAAGGGATATAATATGCATATAACGTATATATACGTTATATGCATATTATATCCCTTTCTCTAAAAATTCTCTATCAACCCATCAGATCAGCTTGGTATAGTAGGTCAATATCATTCCTATTGTGGAGGAGGCTTAGAGCCCAGCAGTGGGACGTAATGATGATGAATTTTTTTCTATTGCAAACGGTGGCAAACGAGCAAACAGTACACCTGATGGTAAGTGTTGCTGCCGCTCATGGACCTTTACAAGGCCGCTGCCTACGGCGAAGAAAGTGAAAGGAGTGTGAATGCGTGCATTGAGGCTCGGTGATACCAAGGGCACCACCAAAACCCTCCACACGCAAACACCCTCAGAAAGTTGGGCTTCCGGCTCTCTCGCTCACCGAACGAAGCGCAGTAACAAATCGCTACTACTCAGACGTCAATTTTCTGCGAGAGTGTGGTACTGCCCCGGACGGACCGGCCCGCGGCTGTAGACAGATAACTGTCGACAGTGTGTTGTTGTAATTTAGTAATATTTTAAGTAGGTATACTTTGCAAATGATCCACGTCATCATAACAACCTTCAAGCCTCCTCTACAATGGTAGGGAAATTGCTAACTATACTACGCTGGTTAGAAATGTTGGTATTTTTTTTATGGGTGGGCTATGGTAAGCGTAGACGCGGTCCATTCCGTCCGGGGCGATGTAAGGAAGGCGCGTGGGTCCCATAAAAAAAAAAAACACCGACTCGTCTGACCAGCGTGTAGTAGGTAAATTTTGCTCCCATTATAGAGGGGGCTCAAACCCAACAGTGGAACGTAGATGAGCGGTTATGATGATGATTATAAATCCGCCTATTAACGTACAAACCATACATCGATGTTTCAGCAAAAAACATCGATGTGTGCTATCGATGTTCATTATTGCGAAACATCGATATATCGATATTATTTTCTACGATGTTTTAACATCGATGTTTTGCCTGACATCTGCTTAAAATGTATGGTCATTTAAGAAGAACTTGCGTGACAGTTTATTTACCAGAATAAATGACTCACGTATGTACGTTTTTATAAAAACTGTTATTTTTAAACTCTGTTTCTAAATAGGTAACTTGCTGCAGTTAAGCTTGTAATAATTTTACTGAATAGAGAAATATATGTTAAATATAACTTTATTTCCTCAACTCTACATTTTCCGTGTTCTAAAGACTCGCCTAATCAATGATAATATTGATACAGATAATAAATATAGCTTGCATTTTAAAATTAAAGTTGTTTGCACCATCGTTAAAAAACATCGATGTTTCGATACATCGATGTTTTTAGCCTGATGTTTTTTGTACACCAATGTTTGTTCTAAAACATCGATATATCGATGTTTTTGGTTTCAATATTTACATCCCTATATGGGCGGCGAACGAAAAGGCAATTACAACGAAGGTTATAATTTTCTGAGTAGAGTAATAATACATTGAGTTCTTAAACCTCCACTCACATAAATAAATTATGTAAACCATTCATAATTATTTTATTCTAATTTCTGGTTTACAATCCGTATATTTTTTCATCGAATTTAATCTATACTCTATACTTATATATTAAGCTGAAGAGTTAGTTTGTTTGAAGGCGCTAATCTCAGGAACTACTGGTCCGATTTGAAAAATTATTTCAGTGTTATTTGTCAGCCCATTTATTGAAAAAGGCTATATATCATCACGCTAAGGCCAACAGGAGCGGCGCACCAATGAAGAATGTTTCAAAATCGAAGTTTTTTTTTCCTATTGAGAGCTGCCGCTGCGTAAACGGATAAATTTTCGCAAAAATCATGTGTGACAGAATCGTATTATTAAAAAATATTTTCACCTTGTACGTAAACAAAGTCTTAGGTTAAAGTTAGCGTTAGCCCAAAGTATCTTTAGGACGCGGTCGCAGCCTTCTGCGAGACAGTGATCTCGCGGAAGGAGGCGGCGGATCGCCTGCGCGAGGAGCGCAGCTTCGATGAGGAGATCCGCCGCCTGCGACTGGGGCGGCGTAGGCGTAACTATCTGCGCCTCACGCCGCCCTAGCCGAGGCCGCGGGTGACGTGACCGGGGATTAGTCTGTCACCCGCCGAGAGGCCGACCGCGTGAGGAAAGAACGACGTCCTCCCCGAGGGGGGGACGTCGGTCGATGGGAGGGTACCCCAATTAGGGGTATTCCGTCGGGCCGACCACTGACGACAAGTTAACGCTGCTCCGGTGGTCAGCCCAACGAGGAAGGCGACGTGGTTTTCGGGTGGGTCGCGGGAGTTGCGTGCTTAAGCCCCTCTGTCGCCCCGGACCGAGTGGTGCGGAGGCGCGCCGACCGCGACCCACCCACAAAAAAAAAATAAGGCCAAAGTACATTTACCACGCGGACTTTAAAATCAGAATATCAAAGTTTGACTATAATTTACAAAATACATTTATACATATTTCATTAACCCTTTAATAGATAAAGGTGCTCTTAGGACAGCTGGGCCTTTACATGAATATTTAAGATACACAAAATGCACCGTTTAAACTCGTTTTTCAATCGATACAGGTTTACAATTGAGGTCGAATGTTGGCCTCATTTGATTATGTTGTTACAATACCTCAAGCTTTTGAATGGAATCTAATGCGGAAAACATATTAGAAACGCTTCAATCAGTTGCCCCTTTCTATTAATGTGATTTATACAATGAGGAAAAGGAAGAGGTTATTCTTTTGCAATACAATATGTGGACAGATTAGTAATATATTTTGTCTCCACTGTTTGACAGTCGTAGGTTATAGGTAGGTACGAGAGCTTTCTCGTCAGGCTTGCCGCAAATGTCAAGGATTCGGTAGTAGTCATCGGCCCAATGCCGATCTAGGGGAAATACGGCGGTTTATAGGGCCGCGCGATAACTTTTCCTCATTCCGCAACTAACGAATGGCATATGTCCAGACTATAGGCGGCCAAAAAAGGGTAATAACAGTGTTATATCTATAAATCTATGCTCTATACAAATAAATAAAATTGAAGAAGCTAATTTCATGCTCACACGGTTATTTGCACGATACCTATGCCTAAAAAGCGGTTTAAAATAATTTGTCTGTTTGTTTGTTTTGGGTAATTTTCAAAACGGCTGAACTGTTTTTCTTTTTGATATTATTTTAACCCCAAGGCCTGCTGTCTATATAAGAAGTAACTTAGGCTATATTTTATCCCAGTATTCTCACGGCAATGGAAACTACGCAGGTAAGGCGACTGAAACCGAAGCAAAACGAGGGCAGGTTGCTAGTAATTAGTAAAATACGAGCAAAATCTCTTAGCCTTTTTATGAAATTAATTGGCCTAATTAGTGCTATCTATAACCTGAAAAAGAGAAAATAGTGAAGAAAGAGAAAGTAAGTATCATAATCATTACTTCAGGTCACATACATCCCAATGCTGGGCTCGAACCACCTCCACAGTGGGACAGAAATTAACCTACTATATCATGTCGGTCAAACGGATTGGCATAGTTTTATTTCCAGATTTCTTACTCTTGGATTGATCATTCATCATTTTAGTTCATATTCATCCCAGTGTAGGGATCGAGCCTCCTCCGTAACGGGAGGGAAATAAACCTACTATATCACGCTGGACAGTCATGTTGCTGTAGGGTTTTATTTCGAGTGTTCCTTCTCTTGCATAGAAGTTATTAGCATGCTTAATCCCTTACTTGTCTATTACGACCCTCACGGGCATGATCCCTCATATGGTGAATTGTATTCTCCGTGACCACACGGAAAGGTAAATTTGACTATGTTTCTGTATATATTTGTATGTTATTAGTATAGTATAGTATTCTTTATTGATAACATAGTTACAGGTCAGTGGTTAGTTACATCGATCTCCATATTCATTTAATTTTAATGACAGTAATATATTTAATTATAATTATTAATTTATTATAAATAATAGAATAGAAAACATAAAAAACATTTTAAAAATAATCCAATTAACAAACCTTTACAATAATAAGAAATTGTATTATTAGAATTATATATAGAATAGAATTATATATAAATTAGAATAATTTTGATTTTTTAAGATACCTCACGTTATGTCATTATTGTAATGGTCGTTCATAATAGGCATATTAAATTTCAGGCAACAAGTAAAATTCGTCAATGCTATAGAAATTATGCTCTAATAACCAGGCCTTTAGTTTCCGTTTAAAGCTATATATTGTAGTTGCATCGACAATATCCGCGGGCAGTCTGTTGTACACAGATGGTCCCATGATGTAGACGGACTTCTCCGACTTAGACAGTTTGTGTGGCGGGGCAATGAGTCTGTGTGGAAATTTGTTACTACGCAAGGCATGTGAAGCATTTATCCCTCTTTGTTGGAAGAGGTCAAAATTAGTATATACAAAAATAGCCACCCGATATAGAAGCTCACAGGGTAGAGGCAGTATACCGAGGCTTCGGAAGTACTCCCTGCACGACACGTCGTCGGTGAGCCCCATAATGGCGCGCATGGCACGCTTTTGCATCACAAATACACGATTGGCGTCAGCTGCGCGTGGCCACAGTTCGGCGCCGTACGTAAGCGTACTATGTATTGTTGCGAAATAACACGAGCACTCTACGTTACGCGTCGCGGTACGCGTCAGCCTACGCAACACAAAACAGGCCCTGCCCAGCCTCACACACAAGTTGTCAATGTGTACATCCCACGCGAGGCATCTGTCCAGGTGAAAGCCTAATAGTGTTACACTGTTCTTCTGTTTTAATACGGTATCACCCAGTTACTCTGAGAGGCAGCTGCTGTCTGCCGTTCACACCACCATAGACCGTTCAGACCATATTAATTACGTACATCCCTAAAATGGCTCTGCCCTTACCGCAACTACTTGGGCTTGATTCAATATGTACTTTTCTTTCATAGTCGATATTGCAAAAGTACCTATATCCGGATTACAGTAATCCGTAGAAGAACGGGTGTAAACTACATAGCCCGCAGAATCAGCTCGTTGAAATGGCAATTAGCAGGCCACATCGCCCGTCGAACCTTATAGGTTCAACGAGGGAAATTCCCCGTTGGGAAAGGTTATTGAGCAGCGATCACTAATCGGACTACGCATCTAAGAATGATTCTCAGCTAGGTGGACTGGTGACATCTTCGAAGTCGCAGGAAACTGGTGAATGTAAGTGGCACAGGACTGTTCTGAGTGGCATTCTCGCGTGAGGCCCAAGTCTAACAATGGACGTCTATAGGCCGATGGGTGGATGATTGCAAAACTTATTCACAATAGGTTTATGACTGACCACCTGTCTGTCAATTCTATTGTTGACCAAACGACCTCAGATGGAACTAACCCTAGTCTGTATAAAGCTCTTAGTCGTATTTTATGACAACAACGCGCAATGTAAGGGTTGGTAATATTCGTAGCTACTACCACACTGCACAGTTCCTAAAATGTGTTCATCATCATCATTTAGGCTATTGCCGTCCACTGTTGGATGTAGGCCTGCCTCATGATTCACTACCAAAGTGTATCAATCAACGACGTCCAGCAATTTTCACCAGATCATTGGTCCACTTAGTTCGTCCTACACTGCGTTGTGCGATACTTGGTCACCATTCGAGAACCTTCCTTCGCCAGTGGTTGTCGGTTCATCGAGTGATGTGTTCTACTCATTGCCACTTCAATGTGTTATTTGAAGTTAAATGTATATTCTAGAAGATTAACTAAACTGTTAAGAATAAATGCAACTATCCGATTAATGTTACTGAAACAGCATAAAGCACTCTCGTTTCTTTAATTGCAATTCTATAGTATTGATCTTCAGCTAATGGTTTCGGTGCTGGCGAAGCAATTGGAACAATGAACGTATTTCTATTTGCTTATAATTACATAGATTAGTTTGAACAAGATTTTGCTTTTATATAGGTTCAGCTTTTTGTTAGCATTCTTTAATCATTTAAGAATATCAAATAATTCACTTACGTGAAGAATATTTAGTCAAAATTCCTTGGTTTATTATTTTGGGAAAATGAACGTTACTTTTTTATTGCCTTTGATGGCAGATGAGGCAGCAGCTCAGCTGATGGGAAGTGGTAACTGCTAAGCATGGAGCTCTGCAATGTCTGGAGCATTTCCAAATTACTTGCGCGAGTATTAGGCCTCCACCTTTCTAGCTCACCCAAGGAAGGGAATTAGTAGATGGCTTCAACTCAAATTTCGATTGCCTAAGGATGCACAGTACTTGCCCAGACGAACCGATATATTTATAGCTGTAGGCAGAAACTTACTAACTTAGTTGTGATAGGACAACACTGTTGATCCAGCAGAGTTGTGGTGCATGTGAAAACGGTCCCAAACTTCGACATAATCGAGGGACAGAAACAGCGTGTGGATTTTAGATGGTAGTGATGCTAATACTTAAACGATGCTGAGCCTGGCATACCCTATCTATCAGAGGTGGGTATGCGTAAAAACTGCATTTGCCCACGTGGCAATTAAAAATAAGGACAGCACTGCCAAAATATTCTCTCTAGCAGTAGCGTGCCTATCCATCCGGGATAGTACCACACTCTAGCAGAAACTTGACGTTTGAATAGTAGAAATTTGTTATTGCTCTTCGTTTGGTGTGCCAGAGAGCCGGCAGCCCAATTTTCTGAGGCTGTTTGTGTGTTATATGTTTTATTAAAGGCTTTAGTATCACCGAACTTAATTGCATACACACTCCCTTCTCTTTCTTTATGGTAGGCAGTGGCCTAGGAAAAATCGCATCTCAGTATCGATATTTTATCGATATATCGTATGAAAGCATCGATGTTTTTTTCCATATCGAATACTTTCTACAATATTTTAATATTAGGTAGGTACCTTAATCTAGTTAATGCAGAAAATTTTCTGCCTGTGATGAGAATTTTTCATAGAGTTTATCGGATACGTTTCGGGCGAGATTGTTGATGATGAGCTTTTTTTTTAGGTAAATATTCTGGCCCATTATTATTAATATTTTTTTAATAGATTCGAGAAAAAAAGGAACTCGATTTTTCAATAAATAAAATATCGATATATCGAATAGAATGAATGTTTATCAAAATATTGTATCAATCCGATATATCGCATGGCAAATATCGAATAAATTCTATATATCGATGTTTAATGAATATCCCTAGCCCATAGTAAAAGATAGCCATACGTACTCAAAAGCTGTTAGTGCATAGCTTTTGTATTACATATACATATACCTAACAGGTACAATTTTTCTTAAAACGTTTCTTTTATATAAATATTATATATATTTTTAACCACCCATAAACAAATTAAATATTAATCATATTAAAAGTTTTCATGCTACAACGGTTTTCACGAGATTGCATTGTCGGTAACTCCGAATTACGTTGACCCTCCTACCCTCTCCAATTGATACAAAGTTAGGATAGAGGGCAATATATCTGTTGATACGTTGGGATCACGTTAAGTTGGTGATTGAAGTCGACCCAAGGGTAAACAATTAGCGAAAGTTAAACACAGATTGGACCCAAACTGGTTGTATGCGTAGTTTCTCATTTATTCGATGAGAACTCGTGAATTATAAATAAGTAACGTACTTCAAAGGTAATGAGACATGACTGATGTAGTTTTGTTATCGCCAATCGAAAGATCCCTCAGAGTATGCTCTGGGAACTTTTGTAGCTGCGAGTGATGACTCTAGCGTGATGACGCTAGAGTGGTTTAATAGCGAAAATGGGTTAGACGGTCTCGAATGATTAGAGGACATTCGATGGTCACACAGTTTGGAGTTAGTAGATGCAAATAAGAGGTATATTAATCGCATATTGCAATTGCATATTAAGGTTATGTTACTAAATATGTATTTATGGAGTTGTAATTGTGGAGACATACGTGTAACGAATTGTAAATGTATATTACTGGATTTATTATTAAATATACGACTGGTATATTTCAATTGTACAGATAACGAAATGATTAAAATATTGAAATACCGTGCCAAGGATCGCGGATTCAATGCCCACGCCAGACAATATTTACTGCGATCCGCAAATTGTTGTTTCGAAGTCTAGAATAATTTGTATCAGCTAACTATATGTTGGTTAAGTACTCCTCGCAATACAAGGATTATTTTATTCATCATCATCATCATCACAGCTCATATACATCACACGGCTGGGCTCGAGCCTCCTCCACAATGGCAGTGAAATTTATTTATACCACGCTAGTCACGGGTTCGTACAGGGTTTTATTTTGAGATTCCGTTCTTTTGTATGCAAATTATATATGCATATGAGTCGTCTTTTACGACACCCACGTGAAAGATAGGGGTCCCACAATGTTGGTAAAGTTTCCAATAGTATTATAAAAGCTTCTTCAATTTGAGGAAACGAAGGTGAATATGGCGAATTTAGTTCGATCGGCGACAGTGGCGAGCGAGAACGCGTGTCATCGACGTCCATTTTGCATAGCGCGTTGCGTAGCTACGACTACTACTACTAACACGATCCTCCATTTACATGGTCAATCTCGATCATGATCACAGGATTGCGATCAGGATTTCAAAATGTCTAGATATTATGTAAAATCCGATGTATTAATCCGTCAATCAATTTCATACATAATTAATCTGAATCACGATTATTGATTTTGATTACGGATCGCGATATCAATTGAATGTGTACGCCATAGAAGTTTTTACTTCAATAATCTCCACTTACGTTGATATGTTTGGTTTTCGTGTGGTGACGGATTAAGAGTACTACAGGTTTATTGCCGAAGCGTTGTGGAGGAGGCTCGAGCCCAAAGGTAAGACTTATGTGGACTGAGATGAAGTAATGACGGAGAAAGAGTACAATTCACCCTCAGTTATTCTGCTCGTTAGTGTCGTGAGAAATGACTAAAATACATACATTGTGCATATAACAGCTATGCATGAGAAGGTGAGCTCAAAATACAAATTCGATATTAACTAATCTCTCCAGCAATTCAAGTCAATTTTCTTCAAATGATGAAGGGAAATGGGAACAGCGGTGGAAAGTATGTGAGATATGATGAAGATGACATGTTTCTAGTTTAAATTATTGATGTTTAGCATTTAACATGCTTAGTTATTGATGTGAAACATCTATAGGCGAGAGTGAACCTGATCGTTGGCGTGGCGTTAACGCCACGCTCGGTTATGAACATTTGTGTAACGAAAACATAACTTGTTTTAGAATTTTGTACAACACCATCTAGTGCGCTCAAAATAAATTATTAACCTAAATATACCTATACTGTATACTAATGAAAATAAATGTTTATTGAATTAAAGTGATTATTTTCTGGAAAAAATCGTAATATTTTATTAATACTTTATGAGATACTAGTTCCTGTCCTAATCTGTTCTTTTATGCATATATACTTATACAACAAAACTTCGATGTTGACAGGCGTCCTGAGTGATGACTCCCTTTTTTTATGTAAAAATATTTTACGAGCGAAAATTGATTGCCATAAGTTGGGTTAATACGTAAATAAGTTTTAAAAATTAAAATATTAAATAAATCACAGGAATTTAAATAATCTGGTTGTGTCATCGTGTAATATAATTCTTACGTCGATCTTGAAATGAGCTTTGTGGTTTATGCATGAAAGCGTGACAAACAAATATATTTTCGCATTTACAATAGTAGGAAAACGTACATTCAAAGAAAATGTTTTTTGCAAGCGTAATCATACTTGAGTTAATATTAAAATATATGGTTGATCGTTATAAAGCCGGTAGAAATTAAAGTAGGAATATAATTAAGTCCTGACTTACTTTACATTGAATCGCTCTTACCGAGTCACGCTATGAATATACTGAGCATGTTTCCACTGTACTTCGGAAAACAAAAAATGAGATATTGATTTTCGAATAGTGATATACTTTTTTTTTATAAATAAGTATGTTGTTTATATGCAAGATAAATAACGTCGGAGAGAGTACTGAGCCTTGTGGTACACCACTACATATCGTAAATAAAAATATGATAAATGCGAAAGTAAGTATATAATATAATATTAACTGTATATAATATATATATAATATTAACTGTGAAATAGAGATAAAGTCTGGTGAAGTTGAGTCAGTTTTAACGATAGCCGAATTTAAAAGTTGCATCGAACAACTAGGTAAGCGCGAAATAACTAAATATAATAGATGCAAAAATAAACACGTTACAAAATTTGAAAAATTAAGTAACAGAAACCTACGCGTTGAACATGGAACGCAAAATTTCAATGTTGGGAACGGAACGCGCCCGCCAACCATAGACTCACACGCAGATCGCGCTGTCATAAATCTGTCAAAACAAATCTTAGACCAATCTGAACTTCAGGTATTGTCGAAAGGATTAAATTTTGCTATAACACCAACGCGAATACCTTACGAGGAAATAATTTGTGCTGTAGAAGACGTACTGATTAAAAATACCGTTCAAAAGGAAGATATGGAGGCTATCCGACAAGACATCTCGTCCTTATTACGTCGCTGTAAGCCACCAAAACGTAATCTTTCAAAACAACAACATTTTGCATTAAAGAACTTGCGTAACAAATCAGATATCGTCATCCTGCGCGCAGACAAAGGAAACGCGACCGTGGTAATGAATACGTCAGATTATAATGCCAAAATTAATCAACTTTTATCGGATGAAACGACTTACAAAAAGGTTAAAACAGACCCCACTAATGTTGTGTTGAAAAACACAAAAAAGTTAATAATAAAACACTCCGATGCATTACATCTAGACGTGAAAAAGCTCATACCACCGTGTTGTAAGCCACCAAAACTGTATGGATTGCCAAAAATACACAAAGCAAGTGCCCCACTACGTCCAATAGTAAGTCAGATAGACACGCCGACTTACAAGTTAGCCCAGATGGTCGCAAAAGTCCTCTCACAACTCCGGGGACACACTAGTGCATTTGTAAAAGACTCATACCATTTTGTCA
This sequence comes from Lymantria dispar, assembly GCA_032191425.1. Classification (NCBI taxonomy): domain Eukaryota; kingdom Metazoa; phylum Arthropoda; class Insecta; order Lepidoptera; family Erebidae; genus Lymantria; species Lymantria dispar. The sequence continues at coordinate 7,436,179 of CM063452.1, read as the reverse complement.
GTGAAATCAAAGATCTACATCTCGCTGACAATGAAACTATGGTCAGTTTTGATGTCACATCACTCTTCACCTGTTTACCTGTAGAGGAATGCATTAAAACTGTAACTAAGAAGCTATCAGACAATAATATGCCACCGGAATATGCTGAACTATTACGTCAGTGCCTAACAACTGGATATTTATTGTGGAATGATGAATTCTACAAGCAAGTAGATGGAGTGGCTATGGGCTCGCCTGTCTCCCCTGTTGTCGCTGACATTTTCATGGAGGACTTTGAGGAGCTGGCCTTATCAAGCTCACCTGTCACACCAAGGTTCTATAAGCGGTACGTAGATGACACTTTCACAATACTACCAACAGACAAAATAACCATATTCCTAAACCATCTTAACTCCATCAATCCAAAAATTCAATTTACTATGGAACTGGAGTCAAATAACTCATTAGCTTTCTTAGATATTTTGGTTATCCGTAAACCCAATAACACCTTGAGTCATACAGTGTATCGTAAGGCAACACATACTGACAGATATCTGAACGGAGATTCTCATCATCCCCCTTCACAGTTAGCTACCGTGTCTAAATCTTTGTTGCAGAGAGCACGAGGAATCTGTGACGAGGAGCACCTGGCTGGGGAGCTGCAGCATGTCAAGCAGGTTCTACGTGCAAACAAGCTGCAAGTTCCACGCCCCCGTCGCAGAGACCGTGTGAAACCACCCACAGTTGAGCGCCTCCCTGCAGTACTACCTTATGTGAAAGGAGTCACTGACAAGATTGGCTATATCCTGAAACGGGCTTCCATAAAAACTTATTTTAAGCCACTCAAAAGGATAAGTCAGTTCTTACCACCTGTCAAGTGCCAGATCCCTCTACAAGATGCAGGAGTTTATAAACTTGACTGTGACTGTGGTCTCTCTTATATTGGGCAAACAAAGAGATCCATAAGAACTCGGGTCAAAGAACACATAGCTGATGTGAAGCACCGCCGCCACACTAAGTCTGCAGTCTGTGAACATAGTCAGGACCGCTCCCGCCATAACATTAGGTTTGATAAACCTCAAGTCCTCGCAAAGGAACACCGATACCTGCCTAGAATGGTACGCGAGGCTATTGAAATCAAAAAAACACAAAAATTTCAATAGAGAGGATGGCTGGGTATTACCATCAAGCTGGGATCCTGTTATAAACATAATTAAAAATAAATCCAAAGAGACCACCATAAGACTGCATGATACTGTGAGCACTTATTGTATGGATTTGACCCACAATAATAATGGTTAAAGATAATTTTATAAATCAAAAATCTTTTAGTAAGCCGCATCTAAAATTAAAAATCAATATTAATTTAGCATCATGTCCCCTGAGTTTTCTTGCCGGATCTTTCTCAGTGTGGCCGCGTTCCGATCCGGTGGTAGTATATTTGTTTTGTTAGTTTTAAATCAACAAATTGTAATAATAATTGCTACAAATTTAATAATTAATAATTACTAACCATAAACAATATAATTTTTTCATATAGATTCATTTTCTTCTTACACTGGCAATAAATTTGTACTAAAATGTGGGTAACAATTTAATAAGTTTATAACTATTTTCTGTATCGGGTAGATAATTGTAAATGTCTGTAATAACGATTACTTGTTGGACGTGAGACACCTTAGTCCGCCCGTGACCATGAATGCTGCAAAGTGTTCGAAACGTCGGGCAATCATAAATCAAATACAAACGCGATATAATCCGTAAAAGTAGTTTTATTTACAATAAGTATATTTGTTTGTTTGTTACGCTTTCACGTTTAAACCACCGAACCTATTTCAAAAATTATTTCATCAACGGAAAGCTATAATATTAAGAAGTAACATAGGCTATATTTTATCCTGGGAACCGAAGCGAAGCGAGGGCGAGAATTGCTAGTTGTAAATAAATCTACTTTACGGATTTATCGCGTTTGTATTTGATTTTTGATAGCCCGACGTTTCGAACACTTTACAGGGGTCATGGCCATGGACGGATTAAGATGTCTCACGTCCAAAAAGTCATCCTTATTACAGAGATTTATAATTATTATCTACAAAATTTTGACTAATATTTTGGTACAAATTTAGAATAGAATAGAACAGAACAGAACAGAATAGCATTTATTGTCACATAATAACTAAAAATTATAATACACGTTTTTAATTTATTTTCAATAGGGGAATGCTCAGCGTTGTGCTGCATAGAAATTATGCAGGGCTGGTTTTCAGCAATCCCCTTTCCCCAAATATATAAGAAATAAATAATAACAAAAGAGAAAAAAAAAGAAAAAGAAAAAAATTAAAAGAAGGATTAGTATACCCAAATTTATTGCCAGTACAAGAAGAAAATGATTCTATAGGAAAAAATTATATTGTTTACGGTTAGTAATTATTAAACATTTTTTTTATTTTTGATTATGAAATAGGAATGTAATGTATATATCATCATCATCTCCGCCGATATACAGAGAGAGAGACCTATCCTACTAGAGACTTCTTTATGGTTGGGAATTTGACCTACTATACCACACCGTCAAACGTGTTGGCAAAGAGTTTCATTTCGAGTTTTTCTTCTCTTGCATTGATGTTATCTGCGCATTATATGCCTCAGTGACCTTTTACGATACTCACCAACAAGAGAGGAATGGTGAATTTCATTATTTTTCCCTCACTAGACGGAAAATGTAAGGAACATAATATACTAGCAACCCGCCCTCGCTTCGCTTCGGTTTCAGTCACCTTACCCGTGTAGTTCCAGTGAGAATATCCGGATAAAATGTAGCCTATGTTACTTCCTGATATTATAGGTTCCATTGATGAAAGAATTTTTGAAATTGGTTCGATGGCTTAAGCATGAAAGCGTAACAAACACAAACAAAGAAACTTACTTTTGCATTTGTAATATTATTAAGGATAATATATGTAATAAAATGTACGCTATTATCAATGTCTATATACAAAACCCCGCTAATGGACTGCAGGGATGGACAGGAAATCACCCAGAGCTTTGGAAGTCCTATACTCTGTATATATCTCTTAGATGCGAAGCTTTTACGAAACTTGTAAGGAGGTTAAATTTGATAGTATTCGTGGCTGCTTTATTAAACATAGAGCTACCCTGAATGAGGAATAATGCCATAATCGTTGCGCTTGGCAGACACATTGAAGATGGTAATAATTGTTACGAAATTTCCAGTAAAAACCTGCTATATGAATACGCCCTTAGTCGATTTTATTTTATAACTTCTACAAAGAAGTAAGCATATTTTATTTTCAATCCGTCACAACAAGAAAGAAATCTATTACGAAGAAATAAATCTTGGCTTCAATTATTTTTGATGTTTACGCGAGTATTTCACTAATCTATATATATAAAAGAAAGTCGTGTTAGTTACACTATATATATAACTCAAGAACTGTACAGATTTGACTGAAAATTTATGTGGAGATAGCTTAGAACCAGGAGACGGCCATATGATACTTTTTATCCCGTTCTTCTTCTTCTTTTTCTTAATGGAAATGAGATATTTTTTATCCCGTTCGATCGCGTTCCCTTGTTACGTGCCATAAAATGTCAAATAGATTTTTTTTCTGTTTCTGTTTGTCCGTTCGGACAGGCAAAGGGATCAAAGCCTACACAGCCACGTCTGATACAATTTTCTTCATATTATTTAACATTTCTTTATATAGAATAGCTTATTTATAGTCATGTCCGTCAGTAAGTAAAGTCGTTACCATTAATTAGGCGCTGAAAACCTAATTATATGAATTCTCTGGGAATTTCGGTAAAATACGAAAATACACGTAAATCACTCTTATATCACATTTAACACACTTCAGCACCTTAACTGTATTATATTACATAAAATAACAGCAAAATTATTCAATATAATACTATAAAAAATGAATAATTATACAAGAGCTTAACATGAAATTTCCATATTCGCGTTGAAAAGTAAGTCAAAGAGAATACAAGTCACTATGAAACGTAGGATAACAAAAACGCATTTGATATGTAATAACAAAATGCAAATAACAGCTAAACGTAATTTTATCTATAGTTAAGTATGGTTGGAAATTTGATAATTATAATTTTGTCAGAAATCAATAATCAGTAATTTGGATTATCTTTGAATAATCATTAACAATGCTGCGACCAAGACGATCAAATCTTTCCCGACAAAGCCGTAATGGTTCTTCCATAAGAGACTATATATTCGCCAATTTAGAGAATATAAGGCGAATGTGAATGGAAGTGTTGGAAGGGGAAGACCGAGGCGGACGTTCCACAATCAAATCGGGGACGTTCTTAAGGAAGGCCAGGTTAGGAGTACCCTGAACCGAAGAACATGTATGAAGGGATTAATGAATGTGGAGGAGGCGAAAGTGGTATGTCAAGATTGTAGCAAGTGAAAAGAAGTGGTCTCTGCTTACCCCTATGGGAAAGAGGCGTGATTATATGTATGTATGTAGAAAATATATTTACGTAAAAAATTATGGTGGTACGAAGTTCGCCGGGTCAGCTAGTTGTAAAGAAAAATACGGTTTTAACTGCGTTTGTATTTAATTTTTGATTGCACGACGTTTCAAACACTTTACATCGTTCAGTGTGACAAGCGGACTAAAATATCTCACGTCCAATCCGTAAAGTCGTTTTATTTACAAAATCTTGACTCTATATTATTCAAACACATAGCTTGTTGTAATGGCAAACCCAAAACAAAACGGCAACGGACACACGCACTATTCAACCGTAACTGTCACGAGCTATCACCGCGCCACCTATAGTAAAACCTTGCACAAATAATTGTAGTAAATGTTAAAACATTTAACCTTTGTTATCAAGAAAATAAAAAAAAACCTTTTTCATTGTAATGACGGAGTAAAAATACAATTCACCATTTCCCTTCCTTGTCCGTGGGTGTCGTAAACGTTGATCAACGATTTTTAAAGCCAACCTTCTCTAAGGAAATAATTATTGTGTTGCGCGGGACTTTACAAACATATAAACATACACAAATTATATCCAGACCGAGAACAATAATTTGTGGATAGCACAAAATGTTGTACTGCGTGGAATTCGAACAGGACACTGGCATGATTGATATCTTAACCACTAAGCCATCTTCATTATCATCATCATCGCAGCCCACATACATCCCACTGTTGGGCTTGGGCCTCCTCCAATGGGAGGGAATTTGACTAGAGGGAACTTGAATTTGATAGTAGGTATTATACCATGCTAGTCAAACATGTTGGTATAGGGTTTCATTTCGAGATTTCCTTCTCGTGCACAGATATTGCGCATATTATATCCCATAGTCGTCTTTTACGACATCCACGAGCAAGAAAGGGAGTGGTGAATTGTATTCTTACTCCGTCACCACGCGGAAATCTGTGCAGTCAATATTGTAGCTAGCGTCTATGCAAGTGAGGGAAAACTCGAAATAAAATCTACTAATCCGTTTGACGAGACTGATACAATAAGTTAACTTCTCTGCTGTTGGAGACAAGACTCAAGCTCAGCAGTGGGATGCATATGAACTGGGATAATGATGATGATAATTATACGTATTTACCTTTCCTATTCCGCGGTATCAGAAAACAAATGTTTATAACCTGTGTGTGTTACCAGTGATGACATACGGCACTGAAACGTAGGCTCTAAATGTCAGCCTCATAAAAAGCTCAAAGTCGCTCAGCATGCTATGGAGAGGGCTATGCTCGGTATTTCTCTACGTGATATCCGGAATACGAAAATCTGTAGAAGAAGGGGTGTAAGCGACATAGCCCGCAGAATTAGCAAGTTGAAATAGCAATGGGCAGGCCACATCGCTCGTCGAACCAACAACCGTTGGGAGGAAAAGTTCTCGAATGGCGACCACGAATCAGACGACGCAGCGTAGGACGACCCCCTACTAGGTGGATTGACGACATCTTATAAGTCGCAGGAAGCCGTTGGATGCAAGTGGTGCAGGATCGTTCCGAGTGGCATTCTCGTGGGGAGGCCTATGTCCAGCAGTGGACGTCTATAGGCTGATGGATGGATGGACCTTTTCTATTATTTTCTTTACAGCCCATATACCTACAATTGTTTGGCCTTATTCTACTTTATAATGGAAAGGTGTTTGTCTATACTACGTTAGTCATATACAGTTTTATGTCGAGTTATTCTCTGGTTGTGTTAATTGCATATCCCTTATTGATCTTTTACGACACCCATGTGTATGAAAAAGAAGCTGGCATGCAAATTATTTTATTTTAGAATTGCGTGTACAACAAAATTTAAAATATGATTTTATAGATTATTAAATTTACATGGAAATTATAATTTTAATTCAAACGGTAGAGAATTACGATAATTATAATTGAGAAAAACAGTATAATATCATATTTTAAATGTAAATTATGAATGTTAACTTTAATAAATAATAAAGTAAAAAATAATAATATACTGCATATTATATTCTTTTTAGTCATCTTATAGGACACCCACAGGTTAAACAAGGCGTAGTATTGTAGTAAAACTATATTCTTACTCCGTTACCACACGGCAACATAACCATAAGTCTCAAATAAGCTCTAAAAAATACAATTAAATAAGTACCCCTTCTTTGCATGAAATCGATAAACCTACCAACTAACTAGGACAATTATGATACTTAGTATATTAAATAACGTGCTTACAAATTAAGGGTGAGATCAAAACATTTCAAATATTCATTAGCAATATCATTTTAATCATCCGTCAAAGTATTTCAATTAGAAACTTCCCTTTCATAACTTCACTTCAATTTTGTCTAAAGCATAATGTTTGCGACACTGAAATCAATCATAGTGATTTCTCTCGCTGGAAATTAAATAACATCGTACTTATCTCATCATTATCATTTCAACCCATATACATCCCACTGCTGCACTTGGACCTCCTACATTATGGGAGGTAAATTAACGTACTATGCCATACTGGTTAGACATTATGCCAAAGCATAGGATTTGTTCCGAGTTTTCCTTCTCGTGCATATTAAGTATATCCCTTAGTCGTCTTTTACGACACCCACGGCCAAGTTAGAGGGTAGTGAATTATTTTCTGTGCTCCATCTCCATACTATTAAAATTGCTTTAAATATATTAAAATACTTTTTATAAAAAGATTTTCAGAGTAAGAATACATTTATTTTCTTGTTCCTGGGTGCCATGAAAAACGACTAAGGGATATAATATGCATATAACATTTTTGCAAGAGAAGGACAGCTCGAAGGTCCAAAAAAAACTCTATATCATCTCATTTGGCCAGCGTGGTATAGCAAAACAATTACCGGCCTACTATGGGGATAGATTGAAACCTGCAGTGGAACATATATGACTTAAGATGATGATGATAATGACGGCGTATAAATGGAATTCTCCATCCATTCCTTTCCCGTTGATGTCCTAATATTTTACCTAGAGTTTTAAGTATATATCTACTTATAATTTCACTATAAAAGAAAAATAAACAAACTTATGGTATCTTTACATAAAATGATTATATATTTTAACTATATACACACATGCATGCATACACATATAAATAATTTTACTTGCTGCATAATATTTATGAATTAGGGTGTTTTTTGCGACCATAATGTATTTTATATTCTATACAATATGGTGACTACTATATTCGCACCAAATATAATATGACACGACTAACTACATACGTTTAGAAAACTAAAACATATTTGTAATGTGAGTATTACACATTATAAATAAAACAATTTTACTGATTTTATCTCGTATGTATTTGATTTTTGATTGGCCGACGTTTTGAACACTAGAACGATCATGGTCACGAGCGGACTAAGATATTTCACGTCCAACAAGTCATCGTTATTACAGATATTTATAATTATCTACCCGCTTATAAAGTATCATCCCTACAAGAGAAGGAAAATTTGAACTAAAACTATTTGGCAACTTCTTTGTTTGAGTTTAGTACAGCATTTTTTTCCATAATCAACTTTAAGAAGTTTACGACTTGAAGACAAGAAAAATCTCGGGAATCACTTTTAAATTCCGTCCGAGAATTGTTTACTATAAAAATGATGTGAAAACTATATTTCAAAAAGCTTTCCAGATCTTCACACTCGATTGATAACAAGAGCTATCCTTATTATCAGCACAACCAATTATTAGGAACTTGTTCCTAATTGTTTAAATCAACCCCTTTCATTTGCCGTCAGTAAAGGAAATGAGCTTTAGATCTCAACATCATACGTGATCAGGAACCAAATGGGGGCACTTACAAGATCAAACGTTCTCCTAATTGAAAAATCGTTAGATGTTTGACTAAATTTCTTTTGATATCTGATTTTGGGAGATGCTATTACCAATTTCCATATATCTCAGCGTCTTATTAAATTTGTTGCCTGAAATCGACTCATCTATCTAATGACTTATACGTGCACCCGTTGATGTTATGGTTTTGGGTTCAAAAGCTGAGTTGATTATTTGAAAATACTGAGATAATCCTTACTAGTATTATAAATGCGAAAGTAAGTTACGTAATTTCTCTGTTTGTTACTCTTTCACGCTTAAACCACAGAACCGATTTCGATTTTTCTTTTCTCCAATGGTAAGCTATAATATCAGGGAGTAACATGGGCTATATTTTATACCTGTATTCCCACGGGATTGGGAACTACGCGGGTAAGGCGACTGAAACCGAAACGAAGCAAGGGTGGGTTGCTAGTCTTTAATATATTCTTAGATTGTATAACTGCTTTTGATAGATGACATTAATTTTATTTTGATATGTGTAGTATCATCATTGTCATCAAATTTCGTTTAAGTTCCACTGCTTAGTTCGAACATACTCCACAATAAAAGTAAAGTGAGCCAACCATACCACGTTGACGTGTTGGTATAGAGTCATTTCAAGGTTTTCAACTTTTGCATAGATTTAAGGCATATAATATCTTTTAGTAGTCTTATAGGATAATCACGGCCAAGATAGGGCGTGGTAAATTAGTCTTACGACGTGTGGTGATGAACACCACAAAAAATATGTCGAGCCTCCTCTCCAATAGGAGGGAAACTGACCTACTATATCATGCTGGTCAGACATGTTTATTTTGAGGTTTCGTTCTCTTGCATACTTGTTATATGCATATTTTACCCCTTAATAGCCTTTTATGACATCCACAGTCAAGATATAGAGTGGTGAATTGTGTTCTTACTCCGTGGCCACGGAAAATGTATTATTCTAATGAAAAATAATGTAATGAAATAATTTAGATCTCGATGTTATCCATAATCAACTTATAAGATAAAAAAAAATGTTTTTCTTATTTGATTCATCCCTCTTATATTAAAGATTAAACGTTAAATTATGTATTCTATTTTCTTTTCTACAAATATTAAATTTTTCTATAGATTTTTGTTATTAACTTTACTTACAAAGTCTCCTTATTACCTTTATTAGTTAATAAGTATTTTATTTAATCCTTTCATATTCCTCCTTAGTCGTTCACTCCTGATGGAGTGGTCGTGGTTGATGATGGGTCATTATTGGATAGAGCAGCTCTCGCGATGCGCCTCCACTTGTTCCGGTCCTCAGCGTCTCGGGAACACTGGACTATGGAGGTTTGTGTCGCAGCTTTAATCAGGTCCGTCCAACGCACAGATGATCGACCGCGTGACCGCTTGCCTTCTACATGTCCTTGGACAACCAGGCGTTCCATGGAATGCTCGTTCCGAACAATATGTCCAAAATATTTCAAGATTCGTGTTTGCACAGTCGACGATAATCTTTGTTGGATTTTTAGCTCAGTCAAAATTGAGACGTTGATTCTAAACGCTGTCCAAGGAATCTGCAACAGTCGTCGCCAGCACCACATCTCGAGTGCATCGATTTTGCGTCGGTCTTTGAGGCGAACCGTCCACGCTTCTGCGCCATACAGAAATATCGGGAAGACCAAGCTTCTCATTAGGCGGACTTTTGTGGCTTTGGTGATACTGCGGTTGCACCATACTCTTTTCAGCTTGTCAACAGCAGATCGTGTGATAGCGCATCTCCTTCGAATTTCCTCTTCACATCCTCCAGTGTTCGTGATAGTGGAACCGAGGTACACATATGATTGAACAACCTCACAGTTGCCAATTCTGGAAATGTCAGGATGGTTAAGTTCAACTTGGTCCACTATCATCATCTTAGTCTTGTCTCTATTGACCGCAAGTCCGAAGGAGAGGCTTGTTTCTTCTAAGAGTGTAAGCAGGTATTCCATGTCTTCTTTTGTTTGTGTGAGAAGAGTAGTGTCGTCAGCATACCTCAAGTTGCATATCTTCCGACCTCCCACTGAAATGCCTTTGTCCCACCATTTCATATTACTTAACTTATAACATTATATTTATTATTGTGAACATCATTGATTGGTATAAAAAGTAGTCTTAATTTAATTTCAGTTTATACGTCCTATTACTGGGCTCGAGCCTTCTCTACAACAGAAGGGAAATTGACCTTACTATTATACCACGCTGGTCAGATTGGTGTAGAATTTTCTTTCGAGTTTTTTTTCTCTTGCATAGATCTTATATGCAAATTATATCCCACAGCCGTTTTATACAACACGCAAGGGCAAGATGGAAGGTAATTTTTTTTCTTTTCCTTTTAAAAAGGCAACATCCTGTACTAAGGCAATTATCCTTGTATTGCGGGGGACTTTACAAACATATAATTAACGAACACAAATTTCATGCAGACTTAGAACAACAATTTGTGGCTCGCACAAAGTGTTGTCCTTTTTTTTTGGGTGTGAGTTACTGTCGGCGCACTTCTCGCACCACTCCGTCCGGGGCGACACCATAACCCACCCGTGACACGTCGCCTTCATCGTTGGGCCGACCACCGGAGCAAGGTGACTTCAGTGGTAGGCCCTACGGAATACCCCCTTGAGAGGTACCCTCCCATCGACCAATGTCCCCCTCCCTCCTCGGGGAGGACGTCGGTCTTTCCTCACGCGGTCGGCCTCTCGGCGGGTGACGGGCTAATTCCCCGGTACAGCCACCCGCGGTCTCGGTCTAGGGCGGCATCAGGCGCAGGTAATCGCATCTGCGCCGCCACAAAATGTTATCCTGCTCGGGATTCGAACCCGCGAAGCTGGCACTGTAGGTCGGTATCTTAACCACTACGCCATCTGTGCAGTCAGATTATATTCTTACTCTCCGTAACTACAGGGAAAACGATAATAGATTGACCAAACTAAATTCTTGTGATTAGTGATTAATGACGGATAGCTTTCCAAGCTAAATAAAGTTGTACAACAATACCGAGCAATTGGACATAAAGTTGGCTTCGAAACAAAGCCCAATAAAACGTGTTAAGGACTGCACATTAATCCTGTACACGGATAGGAGACAATAATGTCTAATGAATGAACAATAGACAAGGTTGTACGACGTTGTACTTGTTTTATCTGATTTTCTTGGCATAAAGAATTTTAGTTTACCTAATATTATATGTAAATGCTAATGTGTGTTCTGTTTATTTATTATACTTTCACGCCTAAACTTCTAAAATGATTTTAAAAATTCTTTTACCAATGGAACGCTACATTGTCAGCAAGTAACACTGGTCATATTTTAACCCCGTATTTCTACGGGAATAGGAACTACGTGAATGAAACCGCACCATATAAAACTACGAAATTAGTTGTAATCTGTATAAAGATAGGTTTAGAATTACATTTGACAGGTTCAGAAATTGAATGACTGCATAGATGGTGTATTGATTAAGATACCGACCTACAGTGCTGAATGTAACGTATGTATACTTTTAGGCGATTTATCAATTATTGCTACTGCAGCGAAGCGAATATGGCATTATCCTCCCATTTTTAATTACAGCCTACATGCAGCATTGGCTAGCGAAAGGCTGAAATTAAAAAGAAATTAAAGCCACAAATAAATTTTATTAAATGCTTCCTAATTTTCAAAACACAGAAAGGGTACAATATCCATGTGTATAAAAAGTTTAACCTATCATTTTAAACAATATCGTAGCTAAAATCACATTTTTCATTCAAGCCAAGTGTCCAGCAATTATAAGGACATCGCGATAAGCCATTCATTTTCAGAAAACAGCTGAATATCTAATTTTGTCTTAAACAATACACTTCTGAAACTTAGTAAGTTAAGCTGAGGTAATCGTTGCGTCAACTTCCAAATTGGGTTCATAGATAAGGAAGGCAAAGGGCAAGTTCAAAATGTGTCATTTCCAAGGGATAATGGAACGTCTACAAAGATACCTGGATTGCTTCCATTTAAATTATCCAGGTAATAAGTACATGATTATGTAAGTACTAGCTTCACCGGGTCACGCGTTACTTCGGCTACAGGATAAGAAAAAATAGAAGAAGATATTTTCTAATGTGTTAAATGAGTTTAATGAATAAAAAAAAACACAAGAGATTTCTTTAGATAATAAAATACTAAGCTACCATTTGTTCCAAAGAGATTTTTAATCTTTTTCTTCTTCTTCTTCTTGGAAGTTCATTTTTCTGGTTATTGATAGATACATGTATCTCCACGTGATGTTGGATTAAGCAAGCAATGTCATCATCCCCTATGTATACCACTAACCCTATACGAAGAGACAATATGGAGGAATGACACCCATTAAAATTACACACACATTAACCAATCATAATATGGTAAACTTATTTTCGAATATATGTCTTAAAAACTATATATCTTTTTAAATAAAACTACTTTACGGATTTTATCGCGTTTGTATTTGATTTTTGATTACCCGACGTTTCGAACACTTTACAGCGTTCATGATCACGGGTGGACTAAGATGTCTCACGTCCAACAAGTCATCGTTACTGCAGAAAATTTTATAATTATCTACCCGATACAGAAATTAGTTATTAAATATTGACCCACATTTTGATACAAAATTTATTGCCAGTGTAAGAAGAAAATGATTCTATATGAAAAAATTATATTGTTTATGGTTAGTAATAATTAAACATTAAAATTAATAGTAATTATATTTAAAAACTAACTAATAATCTAGTATACTACCACTGGATCGGAACACGGTTACACTGAGAAAGATCCGGCAAGAAAACTCAGGTAACATGATGCTAAATTAAAGTTAATTTTGAAGGCGGCTTACTTTATGTTACTAAAAAGGTTTTAATTTATAAAATTATCTTTAGTTATTATTATTGTGGGTCAAATCTATACAATATGAGCTCATGGTGTCTTGCAGTCTTGTGGTGGTCTTTTTGGATTTCTTTTTAATAATGTTTATAACAGGATCCCAGCTTGATGGTAACACCCAGCCATCCTCTCTATTGAAATTTTTGTGTTTTTCATATAGAATCATTTTCTTCTTACACTGGCAATAAATTTTGTATCAAAATGTGGGTCAATATTTAATAACTAATTTCTGTATCGGGTAGATAATTATAAAATTTTCTGCAGTAACGATGACTTGTTGGACGTGAGACATCTTAGTCCACCCGTGATCATGAACGCTGTAAAGTGTTCGAAACGTCGGGTAATCAAAAATCAAATACAAACGCGATAAAATCCGTAAAGTAGTTTTATTTAAAATGTATAATACTCGCGTAAACATCAGAAATCATTAACTATATATCTTTTTTCAAATATTAATGACTTAATTTGAAATTAGTCCAAATCGATATTATAAATGTAAATATTAGTTTATTTGTGTATTAAACATTCATATTTCAGCTATTCGACATAAGATAATTCATCTTGAAATTTCACATATATGTCAGAAATAGAGAAAACGCTTTTTGGCTGCGTTTGGTGAGGATGCACACCCTCCATTCCATCTGCGGCGACGAAAGAGCATTGCGCGACCCATAACCGTATTCCCTCCCCTGGTACTGAATTCTTGATATCTGCGGCCGGTTTGGCAGCAGAAACGGATATAGGCTAACTTTTACGTCATTATTATTATTAAAAAGAGTACTGTTTATCCAAAAAGAAACTGTATGTAGGGGCGATATAAATATTGTTTGAAATAATCCATGGCGTGGAAATAGCTATAATATTATAAGATTTGAACATAAACTTATTTTCTATTTTTTTTCTTCTCCTCTGAGGTGCCAGAAAGGAAGGCGACATACGTACAACCCCATAACCTGGCACATTGTAATTCTTTAACGCCGTTTGTGCAAGCCACTTATACAGAGTTCTTGTTCTCACCCAACAGTTTATATTTTGTGACACTATAATTTTGTTATTATAAGTCTCCTTTAATAACATCAACTTGATTAACCGTCTTATAGGGTGAATGTGAACGAAAGTTTTGGAAGAGGAAGACCAAGGCGGACGTTCCACGTCCAAATCATGGACGTTCTTAAGAAAGACCAGATTAAAATTACCCTAAACCGAAAAAAGATGCATGAGGAGATTAATGAATGTGTAGGAAGCGGAAGTGGTTTGTCAAGATCGTAGCAAGTGGAGGAGAGTATTCTCTGCCTACCCCTATGGAAAAGAGGGTTGAGTATACGTATATATACTATATAAACTGCACAGATGGCGTAGTGGTTAAGATAACGACTTACAGCGCCAGTGTCGGGGGTTCGAATCCCACGCGGGACAACACTTTGTGCGATCCACAAATTGTTGTTCTGAGTCTGGATGTAATTTGTGTCCGTTAATTATATGTTTATAAAGTCCCCCGCAATACAAGGATTATTTCCTTAGTGCAGGGTGTTGTCTTAATAAAAAAAAAAAAAAAAAACTATATGTATGTAACCCCTCATCATCTCAATCCGTATTTAAGTTCCACCGTTGGGCAAGGGCCTCCTGAGATACTATGCTGTGCTACAGATCATATCCCTTAATCGTCTTTTACGACACCCACAGGATGATAACTGTATTCTTATTCCGTCAACACAGAGGAAATATTGCTCTTAGTATTCTATAAAATAAACAATGAAATATTTACATACGAGGTTCGATTCGTGACCATAATAAATAATTCATGGCGTGTAAAAATGTTATTTAAATCCGCTTCAAAGTTCGCTGGTCGTTAATCACGGTTGTGTCGCCGTGATTTTCGTGGTATCTGATTTTAGTTTTTACAATGTATACTTTACCAATTTTACGTAAAATAAAACTTTCAAACGTATCAATTAAAACTTAAATTATGTAAAATCGAAGTTTAAGTTATTTTAAAACTTGAAATTAAAATTGGCTTTTGAAATTTGAGCTTTCATATTTAATATGATTCTATCATTGTATTCTTAGTATTGAACTAGCAACCCGCCCTCGCTTCGCTCCGGTTTTAGTCGTTTTACCCGCGTAGTTCCCGTTCCCGTGGGAATACCGGGATAAAATATAGCCTAGTTTACTCCCTGATATTATAGCTTTCCATTGGTGAAAGAATTTTTGAAATCGGTCCAGCCGTTTTGAAGATTACCCCGAACAGACAGACAGACAAACATTTTTTAATCTGTATTTTAGGCATAGGTGTCGTGCAAATAACCGTGTGAGCATGAAAAAAGCCTATTATTTTGACATTACAAACAGACACTCCAATTTTATTTATTGGTATAGATTAACAATGGACTTAGCTTTTATCTAATAAAAAATAAGAAAAATAACTGACTGGATGACCGCATAGATTATTTTTTTTTATGGCTGGGCTATGGTAAGCGCACGCGCGGTCCAGTCCGTTCGGGGCGATGAAAGGACGGCGCGCGGGCTCATAACCCACCCGTACCCACGTCACCTCGTTGTTGGGCCGACCACCGGAGCAGATGTGACTTGTCATCAGTGGTCGGCCCGACGGAATACCCTTTCGGGTACCCTCACCTCTCGACGTCCTGGGACGTCGGTCGCCGTCGCGCGGTTAGCCTCTCCGCGGGTTACGGACAATTCCCCGGTCCGATCACCCGCGGCCTCGGCTAGGGCGGCATTAGGCGCAGATACTCGCGCCTGCGCCACCCGAGTCGCCGGCGGCGGAATGTGTCGCCGAATAGGATCTCTACTCGCACACGATCCGCCGCCTCCTTCCGTGAGATTACGGCCTCACAGAAGGCGGTGACCACGTCCGCATAGATACCATAGTTTTTAAGATCGACTGTACTGTGTCGTGGGTTAAATTCCCACGTAGAACAATGGTTCGTTCGTGCGCGAGTTCGTCTCGCACTTGGTCGATTTTTATGTTTGCTCTCCGTGTGGTGACAGAATAAGAATACAATTGCCCACACTCTCTCTTACCTGTGGATGTCGTACAAGACAACTAAGGACTAAGGAGCAAGAGAAGGAAAACTTGAAATGAAACCCTACACCAACCCATTGACTAGCGTGGTATAGTAGGTCAATTTCCTTCCTATTGTGGAAGAGGCTCGAGCCCTGTAGTGGTGCATATATGAGTTGAAATGATGATGATGATGATGATATCTGCTAATCCAACAATGTGTGATAAATTTTGAACGTAATATTTAAGTAATTTTAAAAATTAAATTAATTAAAAAAATAAGATGCCGAAACAAAGCAGACCGAAAAATCTACTTGAACCCATTTACAACAAACAACTGAGCCGGACAGTAAAAGGGGTAATTACCTAAGTTAAACAACCAAAGCCCGTACCCTCAGTAATTTGCTTGTGACCGGTAATTACTTAGAGTCCGTAAGAGTACGAAAGCAGACCAAATTCCCCTGTAAATTTGAAACTTTAAGTGTTGCATGTAATGTACTAGCTGGACTAAATCTTATGTTAATAGCGGTTTGAAGATTAATGTATAAAATCTGGATTGAATCATAATATATATTTGTACTAGTCAACTTAGATATAATTATTTATTTACTAGGTATATAGGCTTTGCTTCGATTAAAGTGAATATTTTCAAGGAAATGTTTTTCTAAGGATTCTGGACATTGTTCTGGAATGTTCAACATTGAATATAATGGTCTTGATTGAATCTGAATATCTTAAAAAAAACATCTCTTATCCATTTCCTTGTTTGTATCAAAGATAAATAGTAAAATATTAATAATAAAGGGAACTAGATTTGGGTCTCAAAGCAAAGATTGTATAGCAAATATTGTTACTGTCGGTTTCAGACAAATGTTTTAAGTAATTTTCTTTTTTACTGAAACCTCGGGCCGCGCCTGAAGGGAACCTCCTAAAATCACAAAAGAAATTACGTATCAAATCGTGTTGTGAAAGTTCTTGGAACTGATTAGCATACTCGAACCATAAAGTAAAGAATCTATGAACATTTATGAAGGCAATTTTTGGGATATCCCTGAAACTACTTTTGAGGTCGATATTACCGAACCTTGAAGTTTTGCTGAAGTTATTTAGTATTCTTTTTGTTTAATAAAAAAATGGTCGATTACTGTGTTACACAATCTAATGATTCTTTTTTCATTCAGCATAAAATATATCTATTTTATTCTTAGAGTGGTTTTTTAGGGTTCCGTATCCAAAGGGTAAAAACAGGACCCTATTACTAAAACTTTGCTGTCTGTCTGTGCGTTTGTCTGTCACCAGGCTGTATCTCAAGAACCGCGATAACTAGACAGTTGAAATTTTTACAAATTATGTATTTCTGTTGTCGCTATAATAACAAATACTAAAAACAAAATAAAATTTATATTTAAGGGGGGCTCCGATACAACAAAAGCGATTCTTTTGCCCTTATTTGCTTTTTTTTACTCAATGGTACGGAACCCTTCGTCCGACTCGCACTTGGGTAATTTTTTCTAAATGGAAACAAGATAATAATAAGATTGGTCATCAATTCTTCCTATCTCATGGGAGTCTTAAATACCATCCGAGAGAATACTAGGCAAAACTCTCCTGGGAAACATATAAGACCAATAGGCTGATGGATGGGTCACATTTCTTTCGAGTCTGGAAAACTTATTTTAAAAACAACAGCTTATTTTTATGAATTATTAATTATTTTCATTACTATTATCTCCCTGTACGAAATAAGAATTTTGCCGATACGAGTAGTATCAGACGACTAATAGATATAAGTTGCAGATAATGTCTATGTCATTCATCATTTCAGCTCATATACGTCCCACTGTTGGGTTTGAGCCTCCTCCACAATAGGAGAGAATTTGACCTTAATGTACCAAGCTGGTCAGACAGGTTGATATAGGGTTTTATTTCGAGTTTCACTTCTCTTGCATAGATGTTATACATTCCTTATGATGATGTATGACATTCCTTAGTAGTCTTTTATGACATCCACGGGCAAGATAGGGAGTGGTGATTTGTATTCTTACTCCGTCACCACACGGAAAAATGTCTATGTAAGAGAAGGAAAACTCGAAATTAAATCCTATAACAATCCCTTTGATCAATGTGGTATAATAGTTGGCCAAATTCTCTCTTATTATATAGAAGTTACGGCTTCAAAACTAGGGCGTATATGAACTAAGATGATGATAATTTTTATTCTGTAATAAAGGAAAGAAACGTAGATAACATAACTGTAAGAGAAAAAATCTCGAAATAAAATCCTGTACCTACCTGCTCAATCAGAATGATAAAGTAGGTTTTTTTTTCTTATTTTAAATAAGCACAATCCCAGTAGTAGAACTTATATCATCTGAGATGTTGACACATGGCTGTGCTAATGAGATAAGCTTTCCATAATAAAACTGAACACAAACAAAGAAACTCTTTATTCGAACACGCTAATACCGTTTACATTCCAAAAAACTTATCAAGTCCGATAGAATGTTTATCGTGAAAATTTACGGCGAATACATAACGCCGTGGCACATACGAGCGGAGCAATGTCTATATAAAAATAATTTTTAACAAAAAAAAATGACAATAATTGTAACTACATTATATTGTCGTAATAATTTGATTGACTTTTAAATACTCTATTTTTTTTTTTCATCAAGTTGTTGTAAGGTTGGGCGGGCACTACATTGTACAAGAATTATTTTTTTGCTTTTTAGTGCATATTAATTTGTTTGGGAATTGTTTTTTGTTTGAAGTCGGTTTTTTTTTTTTTTTTGTTAAAAATTATTTTTATTGTTTGATTTTTAGTGAATGTGAAGTGCACATTTTTTTTCTACCTATGAGTCAACCTACTAATAGTGCTGCTCGTTTGAGACAGTGCCGTTCAACATTACGGTAGGTGACTCAAATATCCGGATACTATAAGAGATTCAGCTGAGTGTCGATAATTTGCTCCTAATAATTGAAGAGTACCGTTACTTTAGCATCCATGCTAAAGGATAATAAATAGGATCCATCCTATAATCAGAACCTAATCAAACTACCCTTGAAGTACATCCTATCCAATAAAAAGAATCATCAAAATCGGTTGGTGTTATATTGAGTTTTCGTCCATGTGTACTTATATACTTTATGCAAATTTAAGACTTAAATAGTTTTCTCATAGATACCACTTTCATAGATACCACGTTCAAAACTGGACTAAATTGAAACGGAACCACACGAAAAGCACCAGCTTTCAAATAAATAAAAAAGAATCATCAAAATCGGTTCACGCAGTCGAAAGATCTGAGGTAACGAACATAAAATAAAATTAAAGTCGAATTTACTTTAAAAAAGCGAAGGTTCTCAACCTTCTCCTTTTTTAAAGTCGGTTAAAAAAAATCATCGGCTTCGGTTGGCGTTGTTATTGAGTTTTCGTCCATTTATCGCGCACATACTTAATGCAAATTAAAGACTTATGTGGTTTTCCCATGGATGCCCTTGTCAAAACTGGATGAAATTAAAATGAGACTACACGGGAAGCACCAGCTTTCAAACAAAAAAAGAATAATCAAAATCGGTTAACCCCATCGAAAGTTCTGAGGTAACAAACATAAAAAAAAAAAAAAAATACAGACGAATTGAGATTCTCCCCTCCTTTTTGAAGTCGGTTAAAAAGTTGGCAAATCGGTCAAAGTTTTTTAGCAATGAAACATCGCAATGAGACATTGGTCATAGCAACTGCTGTGATAACCAAAATGGTGATTGACGTATTAAAGACGTTCTTGATATTTATATTGCTACTAATATTAATGTTACGGGTATATATAGACTATTATTAATAAGGAATGGTGTAGCTATTCTAATAATACAATAACATATTAATTTCATTCCTTGCAAATGAAACTACTTGCACGACTAGTATTAAGTACGTGTTACCATCCTTTTGAGTCAAATCATTTATGTGAAACTTATAGATTGCATGCAGTTCCAGAATTATACCGAGGATAAATGTGTCCCCGTTGAACCCTGATATTATATGTGGTAGAACCACACTGTCGACGGTTATTTGTCTACAGCCGCGGGACAGTCCATCCGCGCTAGTACCACACTCACAAAAGAACGACGTCTGAGTTGTAGGAATTTGTTATTACACTTCGTTCAGTGAGTGAACGAGCTGGTAGCCCAATTTTTGAGGATGTTTACGTGTGGAGGACTTTAGAATTACCGAATCAGCATTCACTCTCCCTTTACTTTCTTTACATTAGGCAGCGGCCTAACCTGGCCTACTATGAGTGGTAGTATGACTTACCATTAGGTGTGTTGTTTGCTACCACCAGCAATAAAATACCTTGTTGTCGGACTATTATTATTATTATTATTATTATGTATCTTCCAGTTTCACGGCTGTGTCCAAGGGAAGATACCCGGTCCTTTGAAAGGCTTGCATGGGGATATGGATCCAACACGCAGAGGCCTTTGGAGAAATTTAATCTAAAAATGGGATGGGACATCTATCGATGACACTCCACGCCTGCACATAACACTCGTAGACTGCCAACAGTAGGTGTAAAACTATTGTGTGATTATGAGATAACGACTAGCTCAGAGGGTAGGTAAGTTATTATTATGGATATTGGTAATCCATAGGGTGTGCCTAAGGCAAAAGATTTGGAGCTGTGGCCTGTTCAATTCGCAGTGAAGGTTATATACATGGCAAAATATACGAGCGCCGCAAATGAATCGGGTGGGTGTTGAAAAAAAATAGGCAAGGACATATATCTTATATCTTTAAACGAGCAATTCTTGTAAATATATATATTTTCAGGATCTCGGAAACGGCACCAGCGATTTTGATGAAACTTGGCATACTAGAGGATTCGGGTCCAAAAAATCGTTCTAGCTAGGTTTTATGTATAGAAAATGTTCTTTTGTCGGTGTTTTTAGCAAAACGATACAATGACATTAGATTTTAAAAGAATATGAATTCAAATTTCGTTCTCAACGTCAAGAGTTACGGTAGCTCAGGTGAGACATTGATCGGTATTAATTTTAGTTTTTGTGTGTCAAACAGCGTCGGATCGAATCTCGGTGTTATTATTATTCTCTTTTTGTAATTTTTTATATATTTTTCATTATTTATTTTTAATTTTTTATTAATATATCCCTAAATAAATTCTACAGAAATATTCCGAGCGAAGCTCGGTCAACCTGATATTTTAATATTTAGTCTAACTATTCTCTAACCCTTTTATTAGGGACTTCGCACCTTAAATATATAAGATTTCTTACATTAATGTGGTTAAGTGGGCGGTAAATGAGGGAGAAATGAGGTAGTCTTGCTAAGAGGATTATACGCGGTAATAAGGTTTGCATCCAACACACTTGGCGGGGTCAAGTAGAGCTTAACGTTGCTATACTAACTATATAAACTGATGTTTTTTAAAGTCTCTCTTTGCTTCTTGTTTGACTGCACTGTTTTGGTGAAGTATTTAAGATAATAACCTGCCGCGCCAGTGTCGAGGATTTGATTTTCACATAGGACAATATGATATGATTCACAAATTGTTATTCTTAGTCTAGATACCTACCTGTATAGGTATAGTTTGTGTTCGTTACTTACATGTTTGTGAGAATTATTTCCTTCATCATAATCATCATTTCAGCTCATATACGTCCCACTCTTGGGCTCGAGCCTCGTCCATAATAGGAGAGAAATTGACCTTACTACATCATGCTGGTCAGATAGGTTGGTATAGGGGTTTTTTTTCAAGTTTTCCTTCTGTTGCATACATGTTATATGCAAATATGTCTCTTAATCGTTTTTTATAACATCAACAGGCAAGATAGGAAGTAGTGAATTGTATTCTTACTCCTTCACCACACGGACAAATGTTTCCTTAAAAGTATGAAAAACATTTAAAATGAAAATCTTACATAAAGGAAATGCGTAGTTGTGCCAGTCAATTAAGAGATAACTGTTTCTTGCATGGAAATAAAACTATATGTGGTATGTTTGAAAGTAAATTCTACCAGCAGTCTGGTAAATCTTGCACCGGAAATAGTGTATAAAGTTTAAAGTATAAATGATATAACGGTTAAAGTTCTGTACTGACCTATGTACGGTAACCTATTTATAGATAAAGAACGGAATATAAGTGGCGAAATACAAGTTATAAGTGCCTCGCAATATAAGTATTATTTTCTTGGTGCAAGTTGACGTTAATAAAATTGACTTCCTCACAAGAATACCACTCACTATAGTTTATATTTTAATCTTCAAATCTACTAAATAAGTAAAGAAAAAATAAATTATACTGGTGATACAGGTCAGCATAATTAGAATAACCTTATTAAATTACTGTATTATAATTGATCTTGATTATCCTTTGAAGGATAAAGGTTGGGATTTTTCTATTGCTTACGGTGATTAACGAGCAAAAAGTACACCTGATGGTAAGTGTTGATGCCGCTCATGGACCTTTGCAGACCGCTGCCTACCGTGACGAAAGTAAAGAGACTGTGAATGCGTATCAATGAGGTTCAGTGATACTAAAGGCATCACCAAAACCCTACACACGCAATAAACACTCAGAAAATTGGGCTTCCGGCGATATATTAACTTTTGTTGGCGTTTAGTATTCAACGTCAAGACTTGGGACACTATAAAATCTAAGTCTATAGCATAGAATGGTCGATTTAAATTCGCACTCAAAATAGTAAGAGCTAAATTGGCATCAAAAATCAATTGACCCATTGATAGCCCTACACACATGCCAAAACTTGACTATAAATGGTTACAATCAAATCAATAGTACAATATAACATCTCGGCAGATAACGATTTGATACTATGCCAGCCAAATATCATCAGGGTAAATCGTTGAGGATAAATGATTTAAAAATGTGTTTAACTATTCTATTAATTTTGTAATGAAAATTAGAGATCTCGAATGAAGACATAGCTTAATAAAGCTGTACTTGCACTGTACAGCTTGTGGAGTTTCATAGGTCCAATACCTGCCCAAGATAGTACTTTGTCCAATTCACAAATTATTTGCCTGCATCTAAGCGTTATGCTTAGTTTTTAACGTCTGTAAATTTCCGCATGATAAATCAAGAAATTATACTAGATTTGTTAGGTTTAAATTAATAAATTGTCATAACAAAATATTTTTCATATATAATTTTCATTAGAATAACATGTATATATAGATACATATCTCTATTCAGCCTATCTCGGTCCACTGCTGGGCGCAGGCCTCTCTAATGTTTTGCCTCAAAGTGCAATTCCGTAGCGCCTACATACAACGTCGCCCAGCAACTTTCACCTGGTGAAAAAAAAAAAAATCTACCTAGGACGAAGGCGTCCTACACTGCGTCATTCGGTACGTGGTCGCCATTCAAGAAACATTCTTTTTCAGCGGTTGTTGGGTCGTCGAGCAATGTGTTCTGCCCATTGCCACTTTAGCGTGCTAATTCTTCGTGTTATGTATGTTACACCCATTATTCTATGGATTTCCGTATTTCGAATTCTATCTCATAGAGAAATCCCAAGCATAACCTGCTCCATAGCGCGCTGAGCGACTTTGAGCTTAGTTATGGGGCCCATATTTAGGGATCACGATTCTGTGCCGTAAGTCATCATATTATAAATAACTAATAGATAACTCGATATGTAATCTATACATTCTGACTATATCAACTCTCACATTTTAGAACAGCTCAACAAATATATTTGAACATATAATTGCAAATAGAAGCCTAGTAGATGTTACCGCAGAGCATATTCTCACGAAATATTTTCAATGTAGATAAAAATATGAAATCAACAACCACTACACATTACCGAGTAGCGATGTCTATTGAAAGGCTAAGATAACAAAGAAGAGATTCGGTCAACATCCACTTTCTATAGAAAACATCGGTCCATTCTCCAATTAGTGATGTAAATCTAAAATGTCCATTGTTCAGGAAATCGTGAGCTGCTTCTAAATAAATAAATTGGATGAGATTCAAATCTTATTTTCCTTAAATCTTTTTGAAATTACGCGACCTAAGAGGATAAGAATAATAAAAAATATATATTTACATTGTTTTCAATGGAAAGAATTGCTAATTTTGTCGTTTAGACGAATAGAAAATAAACGAAGATGGAAAAACATCTGGTATAATGACTTCCGACGTTTATGCGAGTATTACACATTGTAAATAAAACTAATTTATGGATTTTGTCCCGTTTGTATTTGATTTTTGATTGCCCAACGTTTCGAACGCTTTGCAGCGTTCATGGTCATACACGGCGCAGCACACGCTCGAGGTGTATGTCACGTGGGCAGAGCAGTGCCGTGTCTCGTCGCAATCATCGGTGCCGACCTGACGCTGCCGACCATCGCTAGGGAGATTCTCAGCAGCATCAGGAACTGGGACGCAGTCGCCGCCTTCAGTGAGGCAGTCGTCTCGTGGAAGGAGGCGGCGCAGCGCGCATGGAAGGAACGCCTCCACGACGACACGGTCCACCGCCGTCGACTCGGGTGGCGCAGGCGCAACTATCTGCGCCTGATACCGCCCTAGCTGAGGCCGCGGATGACTGGGCCGGGGATTTAGTTCATCACCCACTGAGAGGCCCACCGCGCGATGGCGACCGACATCCCCGAGGAGGGATGTTAAGAGGGAAGGGTACTCCAAGACCGGGGTATTCCGTCGGGCCGACCACTGATGACAAGGAACTCTGCACCGGTGGTTGGCTCAACGACGAAAGCGACGTGCCACGGGTGAGTTATGGGGCCACGCGGCGCCCCTCTGTCGCCCCGGATGGAGCTTGGCGGCGAGTGAGATGACCATGGCCCACACCAAAAAAAAAGCATTCATGGTCACAGACGTGCAGTCCGCCCGTACATCAAAATACCTGATATGTTACCCTTCTGCTTTAAGACATTTATTTTTCATAGAAAGAATAACATAATTCACTTAATACTGAGAAATCACAGTATCTTGATACTAATGTACACTTATAAGCATGCAGTCAGTAGTGGTTCATTAATATTGTTTGATCTTATACAATAAACTTGAAATGTAGGTAACAAGAAAACAACATGCACTATTACGTATTGGAATACTTACTTGTACACAGTTGTTCATAGTAACTTCATAGCAATTGGGAATAATAAGTTTATGAAAATATATAATACTAGCAACCCGCCCTCGCATCGCTTCGGTTTCAGTCGCTTAAACCCGCGTAGTTCCCGTTCCTGTGGGAATACCCGGATAAAATATAGCCTAAGTTACTCCCTGATATTATAGCTTTCCATTGGTGAAAGAATTTTTGAAATCGGTTCGGTGATTTAAGCGTAAAAGCGTTACAAACAAACAAACAAACATCCTTACTTTCGCATTTATAATATTAGTATGGATATCATATGCTAAAGATATTTGTGAGGAAGAGCACAATCTTATATCTTTAAACGAGCAATATATATATATATATATATATGTCATCAATCATCACGCAATATGTCATCTGTTTTGACATATTGCAAAAAGTTTCGGCAATGACTTTTATGACCGACCGCCCGCCTGACGTCAACCCTCCTTGGGAATGTAATCGTTGACCCAAATGGTACCAGATGGAGTTGGTCCGGGTCAATCTAGGGCTCTTAGTCGTCTTTTACGACACCCACGAGCAAAGCAAGGGTTGGTAGTATTCGAAGCCGCTACCACACAGCTAATTTAATAAAATTTTGTAATTTTTATATAATTTTCATTATTTTTTTTTTTATTTTTCATTAATATATATCTGAATACATGCTACAAAAATACTCCGAGCGAAGCGCGGTCAACCTGATATTACTATTTAATTATGATTACTATTACTAGAATTACAGGAGTAAGATATGAGTACGTTTTATTGAGTAAAGTGAATTTTATTTAATTATATTTATTATAGCGACCAGCCCTCGCTTCGCTTCGGTTTCAGTCGTCTTACCCGCATAGTTCCCGTTCCCGTGGAAATACCGGGATAAAATATAGCCTATGTTACTCCCTGATATTACATTCTTCCATTTGTGAAAGGATTTTTCAAATCGGTCTAGTAGTTTCGGAGCCTATTCAATACAAACAAACAAATCTTTTCTTTTTAGAATATTAGTGTAGATTTCAGTATCTTATAAATTCTTTTAAAACATGTAGCTACGGCGTTTTTATGTAACAAATAGGATTATATTTCTTTAATATCATACGGTGGTTTTTTTTAACCAACATCTAAAAAGGAGGAGGTTCTCAAACCGGATATTTGTTCTTTCTTTTATGTTTGTTGGCGCATAACTCCATCGTTGATAACCAATTTGAAATTTTCTTTTTATGTTGGAACGAGTATACTTCCCAAATGGTCTCATGAAAATGTTATCGAAATCGGGTAAGCGGTTTTTGAAAAATCAACAAAAATCCAAAAATGTATCTACATTGTCTACATTATTGAAGTCTGTTTTTTTTTTTGCAAAAATAATCTTATGTATATCTGTACTCCTTCAAACAGTATATTTCTTAGGCCATAAATAGCTCGTGTATGGATGAGTGTTATTTCTCCGTTTTGTTATACGCTTTAGAATCTGTCCTAATTTGGTAAATGACCCTTCATACTTATAATCAAATTTCTCAGTCAAGTATTGGTAACGTAATGCCTGTTTGTATAGTATAACTAGCAACCCGCCCTCGCTTCGCTTTGGTTTCAGTCGCTTTACCCGCGGCGTAATTGCCATCCCGTGCCTGTGAGAATCCCGGGATAAAATATAGCCTATGTTACTCCCTGATATTATAGCTTTCCATCGGTGAAAGAATTTTTGAAATTGGTTCGGTGGTTTAAGCGTGAAAGCGTTACAAACAAACAAACATCCTTACTTTCGCATTTATAATATTAGTATGGATACTAAGTATATATCTCCACCCACGTCAATTCAGTGGGACACCGGCAATAATTCGTTAACATCGGTGGCTCGTCTTTTTAAAAGCTTTTACTCGTATTTAACTTGCCCTGTTAGTATGTTAGTATGGGACAACCGGGACAACTTTCCGTGTGGTGACGGAGTAAGAATACAATTCACCATCCCCTATCTTACCCGTGGGTGATCATACGAGACTAAGGGATATAAAACGCTTATACCATCTATGCGAGAGAAGGAAAACTCGAAATAAAACCCTATACCAACACGTCTGACCAGCGTGGTATAGTAGGTCAATTAATTACCCTTCCATTATAAAGGAGGCCCAAACCCCACAATGGGACGTATATGGGCTGAGATGATGATGGGACAACTCTTGCTTGCGAGTTAAATTATAACCACTTCCTGACGTTAGAATAGATTGAAATTTGGTTTACTTACGTGAAGTTACGTAATAATAATAAGAATAAGTGACAATGCAATAATATGGTTGCATGAAGCTGGTCTCGAGATGGTAACTGGACAACTACTAAACAAGCTAAAATCGTCGAGTTTGGATTCGTTCGAATGGTCTTGACAAACACTTTTTCGTCGTTTTAGAGCATTTCAATAAAAGCTTGTTTTATTTTTTTTTTAATTTATATTTTATTTTATGGGCTATGGTCAGCACACACCATCCATTAATATAATCTACCGTATTCTTTCCACTTCTCTATTGGACCGACCAACGATACCGAGGTCCTTGTCATCCGTGGCCAGCCCGGCGGTTGGGTGAGTCGTCCTAGGTATGATATTATCTGACGCTTATGTAACCCTGATAACTTTCCGGCAACAAAGCGTCAGGATACCATTCGCACGTGGTCAGCTTTATTGCCAGTAACAGAAAATTCATTAGCTTAGCAATCACACACACAGGTGTAAGAATGTATAGTATATAAAACTTCATATAATTCAGATTCTAGGTTAATTTAAATAGATAAACCTATTTTTGCTAGAATTCTGAAATCTTCCGTGTGGTGACGGAGTAAGAATACAATTCACCACTCTCTATCTTGCCCGTGGATGTCGTTGAAGACGATTATGGGATATAATATACACATGACATCTGTGCAAGGGAAGGCAAACTCGAAATGAAACCCTATACCAACATGTCTGACCAGGTATAGTAGGTCAAACACTCTTCCATTGTGGAGGAGATCCGAGCTCAACAATGAGACGTATATGGGTTGATATGATAATGATAATATCTGAAAAAAAAATAATAAAGCTAGATATTTTGCGCAATAAAAATACTCTATTACATATGATATTGACTACTGAAGTCATAAAGATATTTTACGTAAAAAGAAACAATATTTTTCTTTTATGGTAGTTTTAATACGCAATAAAGGAATAAGCCCAGACGTATTTTATTCCCCATCTAGTATGTACCCGTATATAAGAAACAAGCACAGTGATGCCTACTCTTCAATTATTCACTATAAATTTAGGAGTAATTGGCCAGTCCAGTGAGGCAATCTAGATAAAAGCCTCAGCTGAATATAGCCCATGAACGTTTTAGCACGCGTTTGCCTTTACTGCCTACCCTAAAATATGATTGAGCGAGATGTAATCTTAGTGAGTATGTTATGTGAGGATAACTTCGTACGATCCTATGGTATTTTAAGATTTATTTACTGTATTTAGATTTTTATACATAACTAGCCGTCCCACATCCATTGTACCGTAAAAAAATATGTATTAATTAAAAAATAATATATAAAAATGACAATATTTAGTAATATTTACTGCACAAATATCGTTGTGGTTAAAATGCCTAGGTGTGCCAATACTCTATTCGATTCACAAATCGCTATTCCTGGCCTGGTGTAATTTGTACCATTAATTTTTGTTTGTAAAACCCCGCATTACAAAGATTACTTTTCTAAGTGTGGGCGTTGTATTTAAAAAAAAGCGTGATATGCAGAATTTAAAACAAAAATGTTTATATTTTTATTTTTAATGCAAGAGCAAGATGAAACGTTTTTTTTTTTCTTTTAAAAAGTCAACACTTTGTACTAGGGAAATAATCCTTGTATTGCGGAGGACTTTACAAACATAATTAACGGACAAACATTACGTTGCAGACTCTGAACAACAATTTGTGGATCGCACAAAGTGTAGTCTTTCATGGAATTCGAACCCATGACACTGTCATGGTAGGTCTCTTAACCACTATGCCATCTGTGTAGTCGCCATTAAAATATGTATCAGAAATAAAATATAAATTTTTATTTTCATCCACGAAAATCTTAAACGCAATAAAACGGTAATTCATCAGCCCAAATAAATACATAATATGTTGACGTATTTAAATAATATAGCAGATACGAGACATGTCCCCTATACCGCTGGGAAAGATCAATCTTGCTAAGCATTAGGCCACGATGCGACAAGTGTACATCAATCACTGAACATCGTAAATATTTTGCGAAGACATAAGGTGAGAAAATAAAATTATGGTGTACATATTTACTAGGTTCCGTATAAGAATAAAAAGTTCAATAATATTTCATCATTATCTCCGCTCATAGCGTCCCACAACTGGCCTCGAGCTTCCTTCTCAATTGGAGGAAAATTTACCTGCTAATGATTTCTGATGTGTTCGCGAATATAACATCCATACTAATATTATAAATGCGAAAGTAAGGATGTTTGTTTGTTTGTTTGTAACGCTTTCACGCTTAAACCACCATACCAATTTCAAAAATTCTTTCACCAATAGAAAGCTATAATATCAGGGAGTAACATAGACTATATTTTATCCCAGTATTCCCACAGGAACGGGAACTACGCCACGAGTAAAGCGACTGAAACCGAAGCGAAGCAAGGGCGGGTTGCTAGTTGTAAATAAAACTATTTTTACGGATTACATAGCGTTTGTATTTGATTTTTAATTACCCAACGTTTCGAACACTTTACAGAGTCCATTGTTATGGGTTGGATAAAATTTAATAACTAATTTTGTCTCGTGTAGATATAAATTTCTGTAATAACGATGACTTGTTGGAATAGTGGTAGGACCACACTATCGACAGTTATCTGTCTACAGCCGCGGGCTGGTCCGTCCGGGGCAGTACCACGTTCTCGCAGAAAATCGACATCTGAGTAGTAGCAATTTGTTACTGCGCTTCGTTCAGTGAGCGAGAGAGCCGGAAGCCCTACTTTCTGAGGGTGTTTGCCTGTCGAGGGTTTTGGTGGTGCCTTTGTTATCACCGAGCCTAAATGCACGCATTCACACTCCCTTCACTTTCTTCACGGTAGGCAGCGGCCTTGTTAAGGTCCAGGAGCGGCAGCAACACTTACCATCAGGTGTACTGTTTGCTCGTTTGCCACTACTTGCAATAAAAAAATAAAAAAAAAAGGTGAGACATCTTAGTTCGCTGTCACCATGATTGCTATAAAATATTCGAAACGTTGAGTAATGGATAATCAAATAGAACCGCATAATGATCTCTGATGCTTACGCGAGTATTACACATCCTTACTAATATTATAATTGCGAAAGTAAGTTTGTTTGTTTATTTGTATGTTTGTTACGATTTCACGCTTAAACCACCGAACCGATTTCAAAAATTCTTTCACCAATGGAAAACTATAATATCAGGGAGTAACATAGGCTATATTTTATCCCGGTATTCTTACGGGAACGGGAACTACGTCACGGTTAAGGCGACTGAAACCGAAGCGAAGCGAGGGCGGGCTGCTAGTTATAAATAAAACTACTTTACGGATTTTATCGCTTTTGTATTTGATGTAATGTAATAAAGATGACTTGTTGTAACGATGACTGTAATAACGATGACTTGTTGGACGTGAGATATCTTAGTGCGCCCTTGTCCATGAACGCTGCAAAGTGTTCGAAACGTCGGGCAGTCAAGAATCAAATACAAACGCGATAAAATCCGTAAACTAGTTTTATTTAAAATAAATAAAACCGCGATAAAATCCGTAAAAATAGTTTTATTTACAATTTACCTACTAATTAGACAGTTTTCTTTAATTTTTTTTTTCTTGTACAGATCTTACCTGCTTAATATATCCCTTAATCATCTTTTAATACACCCACAGGCAAGATAGAGGATGGTTAACTATAGTCACTATATGTGAATACAATAAGTATTTGGATTTACTAATTTGAACTTATCTATTATATGACATAATTCGTTTTTTATTAAGAAAATAGCCTATGGATCGATCACACCCCACCATCAAACCGACTGAGGTGGCGAAAACTACGGCGTTAAATCCTTAGCCTGTCGTGTAAGCACCTCATACCTATCTGTCACCAACTTGACAGGCCATGAGTACCGAGAACATATCTTCGGTGGTCCGCGCGACGGGTTGCCCTTTCGGATACTATCTGGTATCGACTCTCTGAAAAAATCGTTTGAGGAGCGTCCTTACACGTTTGTCATCCAATCTTAAAAGGCAGATAACGCTATAATCATTACGCTTGGCAGTAGCAATGATCGCAGTTGGACTTGATTAGTGTCCTTTTCTCCTGATGAGCTATGTTCTGTTCCGTTCGAAGTAACGCAAGGGCGGCGTGAGGCTCCATAACCCATCGTATTCCCTCACCTTTGCCATTGGGCCTGAAACCGAGTACCTTGAGTCTTGACGTCCATGGCCAGCCTGGTGGTTGACAAGTATCCTAAGGGATAGTTGCTTAAGTTAATTGCCAAATTTCACAACAAATCATAGATTTATTAAAACGGAGAATAATAGAAACTTCTATGCTAAGCCAGTAAGTGCTTCACACTTAAATACAATAGGCTAAAACTATAACTACTATAAGATTGTAAATTGCCTAGATGGCGTATTGATTTATGTAATGCTAGGTTTAGATGGTACGATTCCCACGCATGGATTCGTCGTTATTCTTCGTTAGAAATACCTAAATCCGGCATTGGACAATAATAGAATGAAGGGTGGGTTGAAAGAGCAATTTCATAATAAAAATATCTACTTTTTGTACGAATTGCAGTTACGGTGATGTTGTCGTAATACTGCAGTAAAAAGACGATTGGTTTTCATTGCATTTTATATTTGCATGGATTTTACCATCTTTTATTAACTCGCTTTCTCTTATGTCTATCTGAGTGGAATTTCGTAATTAATTTTAAACTGCTACATAACATCACGCTGTAACTAATACTAACGGAGCATCAATAAAAAATGTCCCAAAAACAGGGAAATCTGTTCGTTTTAAAAGTTATCGTTGCATGCGCTGTGCGTTATAGGCATCGATAACCCACTCTCTCTCATTTTCTCTTTCTCTTTTATGTGAAGTAAACGAAGTTACACGACAAAATAAAAACACAGTTTAATTAACCCGATCTTTAATTATTTTCTCTGTGGTGACGGAGGAAGAATAATATTCACCACCCCCTACTATCTTACTCGTGAGTGTCATAAAAGACGGCTAAAGGATATAATATGCATATAATATCCATAAAAGAGAATGAGTACTCGAAATCAAACCCTATACCAATCCAGATAAATTTAAAAAGTTTTAATTTACTAATGCAAGAACAAACAATTAATTTGAATATCTAAAAATAGCAATTTTTTTATAGTTTTAAGTTTTCACTTCTGTTGGCAGTTTTCATTACTGCCTTTTGTTATTTTTGTTTTATTTGGTCTAGAAATCTTAGATCCTTACGTCATATTAAGCACAGACGACTCTAAACCTAATAAATGGGACTCTTTTTTTTGTTATTAGCTGTTAACCACAGATAATAAAACCAGCTTTGCCCGCACAATAAGTGAGCGCTGAGAGCTTTCAATCCGGAAAGCTTTAAGCGACATCGCCGAAGGGCATCCCCTGACGGTATTTATAGGCAAACCCAATCTGTTTATTTATGAAGTGAGGGTAACGCTAACAATAATATAATTTTATCCGAAAAGTTTTATAGATTGAAAATATTTCAGCCGTGGTAAGTAATAATGTAAACCTAGGTAACAAAAACAAAACACATGACTTGTTTTGAGTTTTGAGTTTTTATAAATATCACAAATAGACACAAATACCTATATAATATTATAAATGCGGAAATATGTTTGTTTGTTAGTTACGTTTTCACGCTTAAACCATCTAACCGATGTCACAAATTCCTTCACTAATGGAAGGCTATAATATCAGAGAGTAACGTAGGCTATATTTTATCCCGGTATTTCAAAGGGAACGGGAACTACGCGGGTAAGGCGACTGAAACCGAAGCGAAGCGAGGGCGGGTTGCTTGTATATTATAAACTATTATATCCCATTGTTAGGGGAACATAAAAAAAAATAGTTCCAACTCATCTAATATCAGCCCATATAAGTCCCACTTTTGGGCATGGGCATCTTTCACGATGGGAAGGAAAGTAACCTACTATTTCATGCTTTTTTTTTTGTGGGTGGGCTGCGGTCGGCGCGCCTCCACACCACTCCGTCCGGGGCGACAGAGGGGCTTAAGCACGCAACTCCCGCAACCCACCCGAAAACCACGTCGCCTTCGTCGTTGGGCCGACCACCGGAGCAGAGTTAACCTGTCGTCAGTGGTCGGCCCGACGGAATAACTCCTAATTGGGGTACCCTCCCATCGACCGACGTCCCCCCCTCGGGAGGACGTCGGTCTTTCCTCACGCGGTCGGCCTCTCGGCGGGTGACGGACTAATCCCCGGTCACGTCACCCGCGGCCTCGACTAGGGCGGCATGAGGCGCAGGTAGTTGCGCCTGCGCCGCCCCATTCGCCGGCGGCGGATCTCCTCATCGAGGCTGCGCTCCACGCGCAGGCGATCCGCCGCCTCCTTCTGCGAGATCACTGTCTCGCAGAAGGCTGCGACCGCGTCCGAATTCCCGACGCTGTCGACCATCGCCCTAGCGATGGCCGGCAGCGTCAGGTCGGCACCGATGATTGCAACGAGTTCACGGCGCTGCGTGGCCCAAGCGGTGCAGGTCTCGAGCGTATGCTGCGCCGTGTCCTCGTCGGAATCGCAGTGGTGGCAGGACGGTGTACTCTCCCTCCTTACGACCTTGTACAGGTATTTGGCGAAGCTCCCATGCCCCGTCAACACCTGCACTAATCGGAAGGAGAGCACCCCGTGCCGCCTTTCCAACCACTGCATCAGCACCGGCCGGAAGGCCTCCACGATTCGCACCCCGAACTGAGGCCTCTCCAGCCGGACTGCCCAACGGGCAATGACGTCTCGGCGGGCGTCGACGCGCCAGGCGGTGAGCTCCCTTAACGAGATCACACCGCCCTCCGCTCGCACCCCCGACACCCGCCGATACAACTCGGCGAGCATTTCCGCCTCCAGGTCCCACGGGGGAGTCCCGGCCAATAGGCACGCTGACTCCGTCGCCACCGTGCGGTATCCGCGGATGGCCCTGACCGCCATGACCCTCTGTGGTCGCCACAGAAGGGCCCTAAGTCGGACGGTCAAGGACCCCGCACACCGGTGCGCCGTACAGCGCCATCGACCGGATGACCCCCGCGTACAGCCGTCGGCACGTAGCGCTCGGTCCGCCCACGTTCGGCATAAGCCACGATAGGGCCGATGCCGCGCCGACGAGCCGTGGAGCGAGCCTGCGGAAATGCTCCCGGAAC
This sequence comes from Lymantria dispar, assembly GCA_032191425.1. Classification (NCBI taxonomy): domain Eukaryota; kingdom Metazoa; phylum Arthropoda; class Insecta; order Lepidoptera; family Erebidae; genus Lymantria; species Lymantria dispar. The sequence goes on along the minus strand of CM063452.1, from coordinate 7,401,364 downwards.
CACCATTGCCCGTCGAGCACCAGGCCCAAGTACCTCATATACTATTTGACGCTAGTCACAACTATTTAAGTAGCATTTTATATCGAATTATCCTTCTCTTGCTTCGATGGTATCTGCATTATATCCTTAAATTGTCTTACGACAACCACGGGTAAGTTTACCAAAAAAAAAAAATAAAATATCCACGGTAAATCTTTATGTAATGCAATACGCATTACTTATAGATACAACTATAAAAATAGTGTAGTAGTTAAGTTATCAACCTGCCATGACAAATATCACGACTTCGCTTTCAATAGCAATATTTTGCGCGATTCACAAATTATTGTTTCTAGTCTAGATGTAATTTGTGTCCGTTGATTGTATGTTGATAAAAGTCGCCCACAGTATTAGTTCATATCTTATAAAAACAAACTAAGAATGGTTTACTTTTAACGCTTACGTTACTCTAACAAAACCAACAATATTATATAAGATGACAGATAGAATATGTAATTTGTCGCCTACAGATCTCGAGGATATCTATTTCCTAAGCAATATCAAAACAAGAACAAACATATTCTCCCCACGACTTATTCAATATTTAAATGCATAAAATACCAGCTATATGTTTGAAGTATATATTAATACACTATGAATGGTGAAATATTCGCGCCTATGAATGGAAAATGCAGCGTTATTGTTAATACGTGGTTAAAATGTTTTCAGTTGATAATTATGTATGTATGTACATCAAGAGGATTAATCTACTGATAGTAGATAATTAATTTAATATTAACCAGTTTTCTTGCTGACCTATTCGTATATATCTAATGTCTAGCAACAAGTGAAAAGAAAACAATTCTTGAAAGTTTTTTAATACACAGAATCCTTTTTTTATTGCTATTAGTGGCAAACGGCCAAACAGAAAGAAAACATATTTATTCGAGGCTGAGCCACACGCCACAATTTATATGAGTACATGTAACATGTACGTAACATAAAGTAACATACATAGATCTGAAATAAACATTTTAAAAAAATATAATCATAATTCAGATAGGTAGGTAGCTAATTAGCACATCTGATGGTAAGTGATCTGGCGCTCATAGAACTAGGCCGGGCCGCTGCCTATCGTGACGAAAGCGAAGGCAGTGTGAAGGTATGCAATGAGGTTCGGTGATATTTAAGGCAGTACCGAAACTCTCAACACGCAAATGCCCACAGATAGTTGGCTTCCGGCTCTCCCGCATACCAAATGAAGTACAGTAAAAAATTGCTACTACTCAAACGTCATTTTTCTGCGAAAACGTGGTGCTACCCTGAATGCACCGGCCAGCGGCTGTACACAGAATACTCTTCACAATGTGATCCTATCACTATCGAAATCTCAGTAACGGCCCTAACAATTTTCATAAAATTTATTGTATATAAATTGATTATATTTTCTGCAAGAGATTTTGGAACGACAAATCTCGATTTAGCTAGTTTTTATTTATAGCAAGATTCGTTAGGTTAGTTTTCGAAAAAAAAATGTAGTAAGAATATGTCTTTATTATTTCATTAGTTATTTTTTAAATAACAGGTGCATATCCTTATTATGCCAATAGGATATAAAAATGTTATATATTTCATTAGTTTGTAATTTATTTGTAAATATGCTCCAAAGCTCCTTAACATTTAATTATGTAAAAATAATAAAAATTGTTGATATAGTCATCACCATCATCACAGCTCACATATATCCCGCTACTGGACTCGAGCCTGCTCCAAATTGGGAGGGAAATTGACCTACTATACCACGCTGGTTAGCCGGGTTGGTAAAAGATTTTATTTCGAGTCACCCCCACGCCATAATATCGTGATATCGTGACGTGGCCAGCTGACCAATCGTCGTCGAAGTCTCAGGAATCGTATGTCCTACCTAATGGTGTGTCGCTAACACTCCAAATTAGACGGACAGATGGTTGCCGATTTTAGTAAATATTTATTCCTACAGATTTTAGTGGATATTGTATCAATGTTCAGTGTACTTGTATCAATCAGTCCTATATACCTACTTGCATTCACCTGCATGATGCGTAGTTCTATATTCAAAGTGTCAATAAAAAAGAGGATTAATTGTAGACTTTTATTTGTTTGTTTTCATCATCATCATCGTCATCACCCTGTTTGTATCTCAATTACTTGGGGTCGAAGAAATATATACTGCTCTACTATTGTAGATATCGCAATTTATTTAGTTATTTGCATATTTGCCTGATGTTAACCGTCCTTGGGAATGTAATCGTTGACCAGATGCAGTCGATTCAGATTGTAATAAAGTTCTTAGTGGTCTTTTACAACCCTCAAGAACAATGTAAAAATTGGAGATTGGAGAGCTACTAGTGATTGATGTGTAGTGACGGCAAGGAATGCAGCATTTCTTGCCGTCACTACACATTAATCACTAATAGCTCTACTATACAAATAAATAAGTTTAAAAAAAACTAAAAAACACGCTTACAAGTTACAAGTCAAGTAGTTACTAGTAGTTTACTTTCATCTTACAAGTTTTAAACGCCTTGAGATAGTCTTTGCTGCATTATGCTAAGCTGACAGCCCGAATCATAGAAGTTTCGAACATCGCACATACGTAGTTCGCACACTAGCTCAATCTCTATTGCTCTTATGTAAAGGATACGATTAAAAATTTCTAAATCCTGACGAATCTAATCAGGATATTCAGCTATTTTGATCGAATTATTGCACTGTCATGAGCCATTGACGAGTGTGCAAAGTTTAAATAAAATCTATTCGTTCAAAGTGGGGCAAAATGACGTTCAAAGATTCCGTTACATACATAAATACATACAGGTGAAAATTATAAAAGCGTGTTAATAAAATTTAAGTAATGTAATAACAAAATAGTAGGTAATTTTCATGCTCACGTGATAATTTGCACGATACCTATGCCTAAAAATTTGTTTAAAAATTATTTGTCTGTCTACTTATTCCGTGTAATCTAATCAAGCATAGCTAGATCGATTTTGAAAATATTTTTCTAGCAAGTAACTGCCTATATAACAAGTATTTTAGGCTATTTTTCCCTCATAAAATATTGTCCGGTCCGGTACTTGAACCCGGCAAGTCTCAGAGGCAAGCCTCGTAGCGGCTGAAATGTAAGCGCGGCGAAGGCAGGTCGTTCGTATCCAACATAATTTACAAATAAAATGATTGTGTGGTTTTATGAAATCACGGTAAAAATTAAACTTTTTTTCGCGTTGTAGACATTTAACTAAAAAAATAGCAACATTTACATTAAACACTGATAAAAACAAACAAATAGCGTGGAGCACTACGAGCACGTGGGCACAAATGAGTAATAGCCTATACGCTACACGGTCAGCTGGTGCGAACCATAGGCGCCGCCATCTTAGCCTCGGCTGCTCTGTCGAGCGCCTTTCACTTTACCCCTACTCCACGGCCGACCGTCACGCGACATGCAATAGATGGACAAAAAAGTTTGAGGCGATATAATAAGTTTCACTTTAAAAATAATGGTAGAATCATTTAGTAAATTATAACACGAGACTTATATAACGTTCAACATTTACTTCACTCAAAGACCATTACTTAAATAGTGTCTGACATTACATTAAATGTCTGCTACTCAGAATATAATATGTTATCTCTAATATTTTATCTTTAAAATGATGCTTAGGAAAATTAATATTATACTAATAATAAATCTTATCTTATATCTTTAAACGAGCAATTATATATATATATATATATATATATATATATATATATATATATATTCAGGATCTCGGAAACGGCTCCGACGATTTTGTTGAAACTTGGCATACTAGAGGATTCGGGTCCAAAAAATCGATCTAGCTAGGTTTTATTTATAGAAAATGTTCTTTTGTCGGTGTTTTTAGCATAACAATAAATGACATTAAATTTTAAAAGAATATGAATTCAAATTTCGTTGTAAATGTCAAGAGATACGGCAGCTCAGTTGGGAGACAGCTGGTTTTAATTTTGAGTTTTGTAGCATCCAAACAGCGTCGGTTCGAATCTCGGTGTTATTATTAGTCTCTTTTTGTAAATTTATTATATAATTTTTATTTTTTATTAATATATATCTAAATAAATTCTACAAAAATATTCCGAGCGAAGCTCGGTCAACCTGATATTCTATTTCTATAGATCATTCTAGCTGTCTTTATAAATACTTATAATTAGTAACATGATTTAATACTTTTTGATGCATACATGCGTTTGCCGTGCGATGACGGCGTAATAATACGCGAGTATAACACATTGTAAATAAAACTAATTTATAGCGTTTTTATTTGATTTTTGATTGCCCGACGTTTTCAATCAAAGACATTCTATTTTTTTCATGTAGAATCATTTTCTTCTTGTATAGGCAAAAAGAAAATGAATTGTATTCTTTCCGTGTGGTGACTGAGTAAGAATACAATTCACCACCCCCTATCTTACCCGTGGGTGATCGTACGAGACGACTAAGGGATATAAAACGCATATAACATCTATGGGAGAGAAGGAAAACTCGAAATAAAACCCTATACCAACACGTCTGACCAGCGCGGTATAGTAGGTCAATTACCCTTCCATTATGGAGGAGGCTCGAGCCCAACAGTGGGATGTATATGGGCTGAGATGATGATGATGATGATGATGATGATGATAGGCAATAAATCGAATAAGTAATTTTTGTAGCGGATAAATATAAATCTCTGTAATAACGATGACTTGTTGGACACGAGATATCTTAGTTCGCCTGTAACCATGAACGCTGCAAAGTGTTCGAAAGGTCGGCAAATCAAAAATCAAATAAAAAAGCGATAAAATCCGTAAAATAGTTTTATTTAGAATCGAAAACTAATTAACAACTACGAAAAACCTTAAACTGCTACAGTTTTAGAAACAATTTCTCAATAAACATAAACATAAGTTGGCCTATTCATTTCATTCATTTCATTTATTGCAGGCAATGCCCATAGTGTTAGCAACAATAATATATAACAAACAATAATATATATATAATAAACTATAACGGCTTACTTTTCATAGTGGTCTAGATTCTAAATGAATACAACCCACGCTCTATTACATATGAACAAAGAAAGTTAATAAATCCACATAAAAAGTAGGTTTGAATTCCGCTCAAGAGCTCACAATTTCATGGTTTACCGAACTACCATTACGTTGGCCCATTCCAATCTTACTAATGGGATACCAATGCTATTGAATCTTACATGTTGCTTCCGAGTTATTTGGTTAATTTAACGTTCTTAGGTACTTTGTTGATTACATATAGAAGTTACAGGCATCTAGAGTAATATTCGACAAATAATATGTAATACATAATAAGATTTTACAATCACGTTATTATTCCCAGACAGGTAAACAGAGGTAATACACCTAAACACACCTATATATCGCCCACTATACAGTGTAAATTTCATTTAATAGAAGTAGGTATTATTAGACATGATAGGCACTGTTCCAGACTTTCAACTAATATTTGGAATTTCACGGAATATTTTTTCGGCAGCTAGTTCTGGACATATCTTAGTTAATGTGTCAGAGGCTATGGAAAGGTGGTATCCAGCCTTATAGCCTACTGTATCTCTTCCCAACACCATTGGACTGACCACTGGTACCGATTCCTTGACCTCTTTGGCAAACAGAAATAACCTGACTCCAAAAATTTGCCTACCCAGAATTCAAATCAAGAACTAGCTACGAGGAAAGTAATCTTGTCACGATGACTTATGTGTATATTATAATTTTTGATGTATGCTTCCTCCAAAGCCGGATTTTTTTACGTATTAGTTGAAATTTAATTTTTATTTTAATATAGCAGCCTTTGGAATATTTCAATTTTTATGATTAGAGGAGGATGAAAGTATATGACATTCAATAAGTGATAGTTATTACAGAGATTAATTTTATTTACCCGCTACATTGTTCATTTCAAATTTTGAATTACATTTTTGATACAACTGTACTTCTAAATTACTGAGATTTAATATTTATAAAACCGGCTAAGTGCGAGTCGGAGTCGCGCACGAAGGGTTGCGTACTATTATCTATAAAAAGGGCAAAAAAAATCGCTTTTGTTGTATGAGGGGCCCCTTAAATATTTATTTTATTTTGTTTTTAGTATTTGTTGATATAGCGGCAATATAAATACATAATTTGTAAAAATTGCAACTGTTTAGTTATCGCGGTCCTTTAAATACAGCTTGGTAACAGACGGACGGGCAGACGGACGGGCAGACGGACGAACAGACAGCGAAGTCTTAGTAATGGTCCCGTTTTTAGCCTCTAACCCATCCGTAGCCACGTCGCCTTCGTCGTTGCGCCGACCACCAGTGCCCAGTTTCTTGCAGCCTCAGTGGTCGGCCCGACGGAATAGCCTTTCAAGTACCCTCACCTCTCGACGTCCCTGTCCCGAGATATCGGTCGCCCTCGCGCGGTCAGCCTCTCTGCGGGTGACGGACAAAAATCCCCGGTTGTTATCTGCAGCCTTGGCTAGGTATAGACAATGCCCCCGCCTATTTTTAAAAACATTATACCTGTTCTGAAAAGCAGACTAACCGATACAACGCTATATTTTAGCATCCAATTAGTAGTTGCCGAGATAAGTGGGTTTTATAATAGTTATAATAATAACAATATAAATATGTAATTATTCCGCCAACGTCAGAGATCATTATACAAGTTAATAACTTTAAACGATCACTTAAAATTATTGTAAATTAAGTTTCACTATTTAAATTAGTAGACAACTATATTGCGAGTGTTTCAAGTAAATTACAAGTAGCACCTCAGTCGACTAAATTAGACAATGCGGTGGAATGATCACTGGGGCCTACCCTTTCATCGGTTTTAACTAAATGCCGCTTAATCCAATTCTGTGTCTATATTCGGAGGAACTGAGAATTCTATGGGTGATGGCTTAAGTTCATAAGAGACGCGAGAACGATAAAACTTTTATGTCCTAGATCCATATTATCGACAGTTGTCTGTCTGCAGCCGCGGGCTGTTTCATCTGGGGCAGTATCACATTCTCATAGAAAATCGACGTCTAAATAGTAGCAATTTCTTAATGCACTTCGTGGATGAGCGAGAGAGCCGGAAGCCCAATTTTATGAGAGTGATAAGTAGGGAGTAGAAATGGAGGAGAAAAATGTAATTTAATACATTTCATTTTTACCACCTCCTTGTTGGTATTGTAAAGGTGATTAAAGAATATAATATACAAACAACAATTGTGTAGAGGAAATAACATCCAATATCAATCCGCCTGACTAATGTGGCATAGTTGGTAAATTTCTCTCCTATTATGGGGGAGGCTCGACCTCAATAGAGAGATGTATATGAACCATTTTATTTTATTACCTCGTATGGTGCTATAGATGAATAAGAGATATAAGCAGATAATCATCATATCGTATTTGATGAACGGGCCACCAAAGACGAACTCGTTATCGGTGGCTCAACCAAATATTAATAGTTACTGTACAGTAGGTTAAGCACGCCACCTCTTTCACCATCCCAGGTGGTTTGGGCAAGGTGTGAACGGAATATAGCTTGTCCTAAAAAGAATTTTAACACTTGAAATAAAACTCTGGTAACCCATCTAATCAGCGTAGTACAGGGTGGCGCAATAGAACGTGCATTTTTAAAATAATTATTAAAAAATAAATACAAAAGGTATAGTTAAAATAAAACTAAGCAATTATTAAGTGATAACTGAAGTTTATTTTTTAAAAATAACATCATCTAAATGATGACCCTCTCTACGTTGGCACTCCTCTAACCGCAAACGGAAATTACCGAAAACTTTCTTAAGTAGTGCTGGTGTGATTGCTGCCATTTCACCACGAATATTCTCCTTGAGCTGACTGATGTTTCTCGGATTATTGGTGTAGACTTTGTGTTTGAGGTATCCCCACAAAAAAAAGTCAGGAGGCGTCAAGTCTGGACTGCGCGGAGGCCATGGGATATCACCTCTTTTCGAAATCAGTTTGCCAGGGAACATCTGCTTCACAACCGCCATGGAGTCATTTGATGTGTGACTGGTAGCTCCGTCTTGTTGGAACCAAGTCCTAGAGTTCTTTATTCTTGAATTTTCAAGTTCTGGGGCCAAAAAACCTTCCAACATCGCAACATAGCGTTCGGTATTAACAGTGATGTTTTGCCCCCGTGCGTTTTCAAAAAAATAAGGACCAATTATTCCTTTGGCAGATATTGCGGCCCAAACTGTCACTTTAGGGCTATGTAACGGTTTTTGATGTTTGAGTCTGGGATTTTCACTATTCCAATAACGACAATTTTGGCGGTTTACGAACCCATTCATATGAAAATGTGCCTCATCAGAGAAAAGGATGTTTTCAAAATTTGAAAACCGATTGAGCATTTCATTAGCAAATGTGAGCCGTTCTATGAAGTCAGAGTCTTTCAATTCTTGAGTTAATTGCAGCTTGTATGGATGCAATTTAAGATCCAAGTTTAAAATTCGTTGCAAACTTCGTCGCGATATGTTTAGGACAGACGATCTCTTGCGAGTAGACATTTGTGGATCTTCTCGTACCGACTGCTTAACACTCTCAATATTGTCTTCGGTCCTAGATGTGCGTGGACGACCTTTTGCGTGTGGTTTAAACGTCGATCCAGTCTCTTCAAAACGCTTTATCCAGATTTTAATTAAATTAGCACTCGGAGCCTTCCTAATTTGCCGTACACCATACTCAGAACAAAATAGTCGCCTGACAACTACGTACGAACGAGAGTTTTCGTAAAATGCGCGCACGCAAAATGCGCGACGCTTCCCGTCGAAGTGACTCATAGTGACTAAAACTTTATGAACCGCGCTACCCAACGATATCGGTCTCCCCCCGCCCACGCCCCTTCTACCCCGCAAAAAAAGATGATGCAATATGCACGTTCTATTGCGCCACCCTGTATATTAGGTTTCCTTCATTGAAACCTAATATACTAAGTTTTCCTTCATTCTAGATTAGGTTCCGACCGCGTGAGGAAAGACCGACGTCCTCCCCGAGGAGGGGACGTCGGTCGATAGGAGGGTACCCCACGTAGGGGGTATTCCGTCGGGCCGACCACTGATGACAAATAACCCTGCTCCGGTGGTCGGCCCAACGATGAAGGCGACGTGGTTTTCGGGTGGATTGCGGGTGTTGCGTGCTTACGCCCCGGTTCTGTCGCCCCGGACGGAGTGGTGCGAGGAGCGCGCAGACCGCAGCCCACCCCAAAAAAAAAAATTGTAGATTAGGTTCATGTCGACGCTTAAAAGACAAACATAACTAAGCGACAAAAATACCTAAAATGCGTTATTGTATATCATTGGAATCGTCAGATTTTTCTGCGTCGCTTAATCTAAGTTTCAACGCTCTACGACAAGTTTAATGTCACTTAGATATTGTATGATTTTCGTATAAACGTGAAACTTTTTCTTACTAATACCACCTAAAAAAACTGTTTTAAGGATAATGGGCAGTTAGGAAATGTTAAGAATTGCACGAATTAACTTAGCCAGATTTTCATGAATTTGCTTTTTCATTTGCTTGTATTTATGTATATAATTTTATTTATTTTGGATTCTATCTTTAGTACAATATACCCATAAAAAATAAATGGAATTTGTATAGTTATATATTTTGACTTAAAAACATACTTTGTGACAATATCACTTCTCATCTAAGCTATCACTGAAAAAAAATGGAATAATATAGAAACTTGGATCGTTTTACTTGTTTAATGTAATATTTATTTTAATCCTTAGACATTTTTACTTATAAAATTGTTATTGATTATGTCACATCTATCGTTTTTCTCGATTCTCTCGGATGGTTAATTATGAGTGGTATTTTTTTATTATCAATATTTCTTTTACTAAATTTTCTATAATTTGTTTTAATTTTCAAGCATTTAACACGACAACAAAAATAATTAAATAACATTTAGATAAATTTATTTGATTGTTATGATTCATTAGATCATTTTACCCGAATCTAAACAGTGAATTGTGGGAATTTATCTAATTTTACTTGTTACTTCAAACCTTTCAATAATAGCTTAGATAATTTTACATGCTACCTTAAATCATTTAGTGATAGCTTAGATAATTTTACATATTATTTCAAACCTTTTAGTGATAGCTTAGATGATTTTACAGGTTACTTCAAATATTATAGTCATAGCTTAGTTAATTTTACCTATCACCCGAACCAATGCAGATATAGTTTAGATAATTTTACATGTTTATCAAATGAAGTAAATTTTATCGATGCGACATAAACTGCGTGATATAATAGTGATAAACACTCTATTTCAATAATTTGGATGGACAAAAATAAAATTACTTTTAAAATTATTTCAATGTAACGGTTGGTTTCGTTTATATGATTTTTTTATCAAATATTTTAACTTCAGATTCTCTCTACTGTAAAGTTTGCCTAATGTCGCTTAGTTAGGTTTGCCTTTCAAGCGTCGATGTGTAATAATGGCATAAATATGGATTGAAATAGATAATTTCTTAAATCAATATCAAGTACAATCCTGCCAAATTAAATGTCGTGAATCTTTCAGCTCTTTTGTTTAAGGCACAAATTATTTACTTTCTCTTAATTAAGTGGTTGTTGCTTATATTCTAGAGATAGTTGTCTGATTCAGTTTGTTATCGTCTTTGGTGTTCATGTATTTTTAAGGGTTTTGTATCTTATTATCGCCATAAGTGAAGATTTGAATTAGTTTATAGGCTTTATAATAAATGACTAAGAGATTAATAGAGATTTAAGAGTTTGTTATGACTAAATTTTAACTTTTACTTTCCTCGCTTGACGATAGGGCATACTGTAATATTAAAAAAAATTAAAAGTGGTGAGTTATGTTGAATAATATTAAAAAAAAGTAATTTTAAACTTTCCCTTACTCGGGAGCTAATTGTAATATTAAAAAAAGAGAGTACATTTGTGTATAATTGGGATATAATATTAAAAAAAGTAATTTTAAACCGTCCCTTACTCGGGAGCTAATTGTAATATTGAAAAATTAAAGAGAGTTGGTTTAGTAGAGAAATATTTAAATATTTTATAAATTTTATTATACATACCAAGAGGTCAGCGCTTCACCAAATAAAGTAGACTAAAAGTAAGTTTATCGGGCGCCAGGTGAAGCTCTAAAGTGCCGGACAAGAATCATTGAACTTTAACTTCTCAGAAGGGTCCAAAGGGGACAGTTATAGAAAATGCAACATGAGCCTTCCATAACTTTATTTTCCTTGTGAGAGCAATTATGATACAATTAAAATTTAATAAAGTAATCTAATACATACTTATTTATAAAAGTTTAAATAATTCCTAAGGGTCATGTCTGCAATATGAGAGAAAATAACAAAATTAATTGAATACCTTTTATGCTGTAAAACCAATTTAAAATTCACCAATACCATGCGGCGATATAATATGGTTTCCACGTAGTTATTTCAGTAAGCATTTAACGCTTTAACATTCGGCATCGCAAATGGCAGTTCCATGAATGTTGGTTGACATAAAGGCGAAAGACGAATTTATAATCCACCCATTCATGGAATAATACACGAAAAGAAGAAATATCCAAAGTAAAAAAAAGAAAGAAAGAAAGAAACCGCTTTCTATAGCGGTTTCTTAAAAAATATGGCTTCACCCATAAGGTGTATAAGCCCGTCCATAAATAAGAAACAATCTGTTGTATAAGGAACTAAGATTGCACTGTGATAATGCAGTTTCTAAAAAATTACGATTCCGACATTGAAGAGGTTGGATCGAAAAGTGAGACTCTTTTACAAGTGTCTAATGTCAGCTATTTTTTTTTATCACCTGCTACCATAGGCACAGGGAACAACAACACACGCATACAGCCTTGTGCATACTGCACAATGTGACGTGACCAAAAGTCCAACGTTACAATACAAATCTCCCCAATCCTTTCTTACCTAACGCTAAGTGTACCACTAGATGAGTGGACATTAGCTATGTATAGCGAAACATGCAATCCCTACTTGGATCAAACAAATGAGTGACCTAACAAAAACGCCTACCCATGATAGTTCCACTATTCTAGGAGTCCATATCGGCGTCGTTGAAATGGGGACAACACAAGAATACGCCTTCTAAAGTCCAGCAGTGGGCGGTAAAAGGCAGAATAATAATGACGAAGAAACTTTAAATTGATATCTCTGTATTAAGGCGTATCTAGTCGTTGAATATTTATAGAAGTCTCTAGAAGCTTTTACGCTATTGTTTGTATTGTAGAGTCTAATTTTGTGTACAACGTACCATTTATCTACTATATGTGTGGTAACGGCTACGAATATTATCAACCCTTACATTATTCGTGGGTGTTGTAAAGGACAACTTTTTCGATAAAGACAGTTTTACATAGATCTGGGCCAAGCTTGAATTGATGTCGTTTGATCAACAATTAGATTGCTAAAGAGGGTTGATGTCAGGCATGCGGTCAAATTCAAATCACGTATTATTCATAAGCCCCGAGAGAGTAGTTACATAACTACCAACCATCGGATCGGAACGCGACCGCTACTGTGAAGATCCGGCAAGAAACTTGGTGGGCTTGTCTATTATTTTTAATTTTTACTAAATATAAAATTTTACAACATGTGTTGTAAGTACGAGCTCTAGTATGATGCCCTTCGAACCACAAGATACGTAATATAATTCAAACAATTATGACTGGACCAGATCTCACAAGCGGCACACGAATTGACTACTAGAGCAGCCATCATTCCCCTCTCTCATAAAACTATTGTTAAAAGTTTTAGCAAGATGCATGATGGAAGAATAGGACATTTTGTGTAGACCCCAAGTAACTGAGACAAGAGCTGGTGTCATTTCGTGTAGTGCACAGTTAAGCATAAGTCTAAAAGCGAGGGGGGATAAAATTATAATCAACCACACTAAGAATGCGAGTTAGCAACATCAATTGATGATATAAGGTTAATTAGTAACTAGCAACCCGTCCTCGCTTCGCTTCGGTTTTAGTCGCCTTACCCACATATTTCCCGTTCCCGTGGAAATACCGGGATAAAATATAGCTTATGTTAATCCCTGATATTATAGCTTTCCACTGCTGAAAGAATTTTTGAAATCGGTTCAGTGGTTAAAGCGTGAAAGCGTAACAAACATATGTACTTACTTTCACATTTATAATATTAGTAAGGATAAACCGTGCTTAATGCTTTAATTGATACGCTTATAATCAATCAACAGTACATAAATGACGTAATAATAAACTTTACAAGTAAAAAAAGATAACAATATGTATCCGAAACATACTAAGGACACTAGTATCTTATTATTTAGATGTAAAGAGGAATAAGATGAATTGAAGTGATGTATGTAATAGTTTTGAGGAAAATATATTTGTAGATACATAAAAAATATCCTTTAAATATATCAAGCTTGTTAAAATGAGTGTTTCTGCCTAACTTTTGTATTATCGTCATTTCAGCTCGTCCCACTGTTGGGCTCGAGCCTTCTCCACAATAGGAGGGAAACTGACCTTACCATACCATGCTAGTAGTATAGGGTTTTATTTCGAGTTTCCCTTCTCTTGCATAGTAGATGCAATATGCATATTATATCCCTTTGTCGTCTTTTACGACATCCACGGGCAAGATAGGGAGTGGTGAATTGTATTCTTACTCCTTCACCACAGACAATTGTGTATATTGATTATTATTCAGTCCTGCCGGCTGGTCACGGACATCAAGCAAGTTAACTCTGTACTAGTTGTCGGCTCTATTCCAAAGGGAATCGACTCAATACCGCGATTATGGGGTCGCGTCCACCCTTTCGTCAGCCCCGACAGAAATAGATTACGGGGTCCAGACCCTGTCCCGGCCAAAAAAAAAACTTATTATTCAATAAGTACAAACACGAATAAAATAAACACATATTTAATTCCAGCCATTTTTTGATTCCGATAATGCTAGAGTAGTAACTCAACGATTCCCATTATGAAGCGTGCAACAGAAAATATATTGGTAAAAATTTATATACTATATTATACAAATAAAATCAGCGCCACCTACCGGGTCCAATTGTGAATCTAAACCATTCTCGAATCCCCTTGAACACACACAAAAATTTCATCAACATCAGTCCAGAGGTTTAGGAGGAATTCAGTGACGTACACACGTACACAAGAAATATGTATATAAAGATAATAAGCAACGCACACCAGCGTAAGTGGTATGTGTTGTTTCAATTTATCTATAGTTGACGATCAAGCTTCATTTCTCTCTTCTGAAAAACATTGGCTTTCATTTTTGGAATTATGCACTTTTTTTTTTCATATCCAATTGTGAGATTTGATTTTTTGTGTTGTTTTCATGATATCATTCTTTATTCTTTATTTTTTTTTTTCAGTAAGATAATTTTACTATTAATATAATTTTAAATTCCAACATTGGCCGTTTTGGTTTGGCTGCAGTAGCCAAGCTACGAGGCATTTAATACTTTGTACGTTTAGTTGGTTATAAATCCAACTACTTTCTCCCTAGGGTGCAGTAAGAAAGAGTAGTATATAAGATTTCCTGTGTAGAAACTGCATCTATCCGAGTCTTGAGAGGTTTCTAAAGAAATTTATACACGAAGCAGCTAGCTGTGTTATTAAAGTTTACGATGTACGATAAATATAGGCAGCTAAGTAATTTAACATTTTATTTGCCCAGATTTTCACGGCCCTTTTGCTAGAAGGCCTACACATGGAACGCAGCAAGGAATTTTAATATTATGCATCACTTTACAGATGGAGGAATGTTCTAAACAGCCTCTAACATTGAGTGTCATCTCGAATCGTGCGCGTAATAAGTGTGATCTACAAACTAATGTCTCGAACGCTATAAAATTGAAAAGCGAGATTTAAGAAAGGTTCTTTTTTCTCGGTAAGCAATAACTTCGTCTCTAGTACTGCTGAGGTTCATGACCAAAAGTTGCCACTTAATATCAAGCGATCTGCTTGCTCATTTGCCACCAAAAGACACTATAAAAATGTTCTGAGTCTGAATTGATTTGAGTCCGTTAGATGTGCAAAAGCCCTCGCAACACATGGATTGGTTCGTTAGCAGGGAGAGGTTTTTTAAAGAGTGCGAGTCTGTTGACATATACCTACTGGCTACAAGTATGTATGCTTGTAATCAATGTTGTTTGTTTAGTATGAATTTATAAAATATAATTAGACCTAAAAGGAAGGAGAGGTTACCGTGAATAGATAATGCAAGATGACACCAATTTAGTGAAAATTGTATAATTTGTTACATGTAAATCTCCATAAATACATTTAGCTTAATCACTTTCTTTACACTGCTGACATATTAAATGCTACAACTTTTACTAATGATAAAATGATAGAGCCAAATTCCGTGTACATCTTCGAATTTGCTGTTTATACCCTTTTTACGCTGTGGAATTCCACCGTAATTTTCAGCAACCATGTTGCTTGAGCATAGATATAGTGTAAATCTAGTATTGTTTTTTAAATTTGAAATAAAATTATGATATCAAATGAAGAAGAAAACAATTCGAAGCGCTAGCTAAGATTTGTTTAAGCAACGGAGCGTGTATGGCAACACCAATCGCATTAGATATACTTGCGTCATTGAGCTCTGAAGATGAGATTACGCTTTTGATACTGTTATGCTACATTATATCTGTGAATTCTTTTAGAGTTAGAGCTATTCCTTCCATAATAATACGAATATTTACTCTTTGTGATTCAAACCGCTGTACACAACTAAACAGGGCGTATTATTTACAAAAATTATAGCCATTGTAACTATTGTTTTCATCATCATCATCATCGTAGCCCACATACGTATAGTGTACCATAGCATACCATGCTGGTCAGACGTGTTGGAATAGGGTTTTGTTTCGAGTTTTCCTTTTCTTGCATAGATATTATATTCTTATTATATCTCTTAGTCGTCTTTTACAACATCCTCGGGTAAAATAGGGAATGGTAAATATATATAATCACTATTATATTACATGTACAATAATTGTATATATTTTTTAGCTATTAGCCGCATATGGATTTAAGAGTTTTGGTCATACTGTGCGATAGCGTTGAGGGATCATAACTTGGTTTGTTTTATGTATAACCTAGTACTTTACAACATGACACTATATGACACGATACTAGTATTATCTTTCTTTATTTATATAAACTAGCAACCCGCCCTCGCTTCGCTTCGGTTATAGGTTATAGTCGTATTACCCGCGTAGTTCCCGTTCCCGTGGAAATACTGGGATAAAATATAGCCTAGTTTACGCCCTGATATTATAGCTTTCCATTGGTGAAAGAATTTTTGAAATCGGTCTAGCCGTTTTGAAGATTACCCGGAACAAACAGACAGACAGACAGATAGACAGACAAAAATTTTTTAATTGCTATTTTAGGCATAGGTATCGTGCAAATAACCGTGTGAGCATGAAAAAAGCCTATTATTTTGACATTAAAAACAGACACTCCAATTTTATTTATTGGTATAGATTTCTTGTGTTTTTCCTTTTATTTTATTTGAATAGAACGTCTTTTGGGTCAATTAGTATACTATAATCTTTTTTTTTATTGCAAACGTTGGAAAACAAATAAACAGTACACCTGATGCTATGTGTTGCTGCTGCTCATGGAACTTTGCAAGGCCTGACCCTCTCATTGTGGAGGAGGCTTGAGCCTAACAGTGGGACTAATATAGGCTGAGATGATGATAATGATGATAATATAAGTGATTTTTATATCTATTGGGAAGGTTGAATTATATCATCATTCATCATTTAGGAGCAATTCAATATGTACTTATCAGTAGCATGTAGCTAAATTCTGGCAATAGTTTTATGACTGACCGCCTGCTTGACATCAATCCTCCTTGGGTATGTAATAGTTCACCTGACGCTACCAGCTGGAGTGAGCTCAGATCAACGTGGTCGTTTTGTACACCCACGAGAAATGTAAGCGTTGGTAGTATACAAGGCCGCCAACACAACAAGGAAAATTTTCTTAAGTACAGGGTTAGTCTAAAAATTACCATTGTATTAAAATACCTCCTAAAAATAAGCATTTTATTTTTCAAATTGTATTTCATTAAATTGAGGAGTTCAATAATAAGCCAAATTAATTACCCCGATTTTGCATCGACCCCTCTTTTTGTTATAAGTTTGACGTTAATGTCTTTCTGTTTGTTTGTGTGTGTGTCTGTCAATGGCAATGTAGTTCTCAAAAGGATGGACCGATTTCGATGCGGTTTCTCATTTGAAAGCCAATCTCCTTGTAGTGGTTCTTAAATATCTTTGGTTAACATCGATCCAGCGGTGTAAGAGTATGAGCTCTTTTCCAAAATGATGTAATGGCGCATGTTTACTCGATTAAGTGCTTCACGCGTGCTAGTATAATTGTTAAATGACTATTAATTGATAATTCCTATTGAATCCTACGACGAAGGTGACGTGTCATGGGTGGGTTGCGGGTGTGCGTGCTTACGCCCCTCTGTCGCCCCCGCCGGAGTGGTGCGAGGAGTGCACCGACCGTAACACACCACCAAAAAAAAATACTTTGATTATCATACGTTTACCTAACCACCCATGCTAGCCTAATCGTTTGCATTTAATTGAATTCAAATCCCATATGTAACAATTACCTTCAAGTTTTTATTTTTATTTATCATTATTTTTTCATTCGTTCTTATTTAGTGAATCTCTTAAGTGACAATAATACAAACTAGTACTTCATCAAATTATATTCACACACAAATTTTCGAATTACCTTACAATTAATTACAATGATAATTATTATTACTGAATCTCATGATGGATAATAATGTTAAGACTACCGAAGACGGTCACCTAATACCAAACTAGGTATTTTAATCCCCACAAATCCTTTCAACCCAAGAGTGAGACAAATTACTCGCAAGCAAAAATGTCTAAATCCTGCTTACCTATATTTGGGACCGAGACAACAATTAATTCAAATAAGTAATGGTCTCGCCCAAGCCCGGTGAGGATAATGCCTGATGACAAATAGTTCCGGAAATTGTTGGAAGGGTTAACAAAAGGTTGTGTTAAGACTTATAAAGGAAATGCCTTAGGAATGTGTTCTTTTTCCGAGATTTTTTTATTATTTCACTCTCATCCCTAAAGTAATAAGCTTAAACGTATGGTATACTTTATCCTTGTGGTGACGAAATAAGAATACAATTCTCCACGCTTTATCTTACCCGTATGTCGTAAAAGACGACTAAGGGACGACTAAGAAGACTAATTATGCATATAAAATGTGTGCCACAGATGGAAAACTCGAAATAAAATCCTATACCAACATGTTTGACCAGCATGGTATAGTAGGTCAATTTCCCTTCTATTGGGGAGGAGGACCGAGCCCCGCAGTGGATGATATATGAGCTGAGACGACGTATGGTATACCTTAAATTTGACCATGTAACTTTTAGTCTAAGTTTACTTGACCGCGTGAGGAAAGACCGACGTCCTCCCCGAGGGGGGGACGTCGGTCGATGGGAGGGTATCCCACGTAGGGGGTATTCCGTCGGGCCGACCACTGACGACAAGTAAACCTGCTCCGGTGGTCGGCCCAATGACGAAGGCGAGGTGGTTTTCGGGTGGGTTGCGGGAGTTGCGTGCTTAAGCCCCTCTGTCGGCGCGGACGGAGTGGTGCGGAGGCGCGCCGACCACAGCCCAGCCACAAAAAAAAAAAAAAGTCTAAGTTTACTTAATATTTGGCGGATCAAAATACTTGATTTATAATAACTTAGGCCAAATGGTGATGCACTAAAACAATGCTTCTCCTTCGTTTCCACGTAATTCATGAAAACTGACTAAGGTCATAAGAAATTATAGTGGCAATCTCCTCGGAAACTAATAAGATCGGCCACAATCGTTAACACGCCTGCCAGATCTAGGGATTAACGCATAATAATCTATAAATTGAATTTATTCCATAAAATACAGTTTATATTATGGCGCACAAAAAGATTACGGTATAGTAGATCGATTTGCCTTCCCTTATGGAGGAGGTGAACTGATAATGATGATGTTATGATGGGTTAAGAATAGAATCTGGTGTGAGCACTTACTTTTCTATCATTTATCATCATGTCAGCTCATATACGTCCCACTGTTGGGCTCGAGCCTCCTCCACAATAAGAGGGAAATTGACCTTACTATACCACGCTGGACAGACAGGTTGGTTTTATTTCGAGTTTTCCTTCTCTTGCATAGATGTTATATGCGTATTATATCCCTTAGACATCTTTTACGACATCCACGGGTAAGATAGGGAGTGGTGATCTGTATTCTTACTCCGTCACCACACGGAAACTTACTTTTCTGTGATAGTCGTAAAAATTAGTTTAATGATTGGAGTGTGAAGAGGTACAGCCACATTCTCTTGGCAAATTCCTAATACTACTATGATCTACCTACTGCGATCATTAACCATTAGCCTAGCGACTATATCATTATCTAGAGAAGACCTATACCAAGCAGTGTATGGTAATATGTTGATGCATGTAGAATGAAACTATATCCTTTATTTAAAGACCTCTAATACAGGGGTAATTTACAAACATATTACATATAGTAGTGGTAGGACCACATTGTCGACAGTTATCTGTCTACAGCCGCGGGGCGGTCCGTCCGGGGTAGTACCACGCTCTCACCCAAAATCAACGTCTGAGTAGTAGCATTCTGTTACTGCGCTTCGTTCGGTGAGCGAGAGAGCCGGAAGCCCAACTTTCTGAGGGTGTTCGCGTGTGGAGGGTTTTGGTGGTGTCTTTGGTATCACTGAGCCTTAACTTCTTTCTGCTTGCCACGACTCAGCGTCTCAGTAGCTTTTGTTTTTGTATTAAATAGACCGTGGAAGCAGGTATATATGTTATCAGCCCGATGACAATGAGATTGTGGCCCTTGTGCAAAAATTACCAGAAATTTTTGCTGAAATGAGTCATTGTCAGAATTATTTTTATTATTTTGGTTATGAAAGTGATTAATTTATTTCTTGCCTTTCTATGTTAGAATTTAAGTAAAAATGTTAACTTCATCGTTTTTCTTTCATAAGGTCAACTAATCGTAAAATATGGGCCCCATTGAGGCTGAAAAATACCACTAGTTGTAAATGTTTAGTTTCTTTCTTTACTTTGATATTTTATAAAAAAAGTTGATTTTATTTACCTATGCCTTTTCCATTACATGATGATGGTTGAATTTTAAGACAATGTTATAACACTCAAGTTGATTGTCATAACAAAAAGTAATTTAAAAGTAGTAGCCTGTGAGACGTCATGTCCTTCATAGTGTTAGGAATTTATTACGTCACCAGTTAAGGGTTAATGCACACATTCACACTCCCTTCACTTTCTTCGCGGTAGGCAGCGGCCTTGTAAAGGTCTATGAGCGGCAGCAACACAACACAACAAAAAAAAAGAGAAGGAAAAGCCGATACAAAACCCTATACCAACACGTTTGACTAACGCGGTATAGTAAGTCAATAACTCTTCCCTTTTGAAGGAGCCTTGAGTTTAACAGTAGGACTTGTATGGGCTGAGATGATCTAAACACAAATACATATAAAACATGAAAAAATAATTTAGAAAAAATATATAAAATTTAAAAAAAAAAATATATATATATATATATATCTTTTGGCACAATTTGTAGTACATACATATAAAAGAATAAAAGCCTAACCGCAAAACGTAACAAAAAGCAAAATCCTTGCACCCCCGGGTGGAAACTCGAAACAGTACCGCACCTCATTCCGGATCGGAACCTGCGAGATCACGACTACGGAAATGGAATTTTAAATCTACACGTTGTACTTTTGAGGTTAGCAGTAGATTAAAGGGGTTTTTGTGTAAAATTGTATCTGTGTTTTGAATCGTATTTTATTTGATAAAGGAATTTCATATAATGTATGATATTTATTCATTACTAACACTTGACCTGCGGCTTTGTTTCCGGCTTTGTCAAGTAATTTTTATTGTAAAAAGTGCTGTGCCATTTAAAATACCACCTAATTAAATCAAATATGATGACGGCGTAAGAATACAATTCACCACCCCCTCTCTTGCCCGTGAGTGTCATAAAAAACGACTAGGGGATATAATATGCACATAACATCTGTGCAAGAGAAGAAAAACTCGAAATGAAACCCTATACCAACATATTTGACCAGCATGGTATAGTAGGACATTCACATTGTGGAGAAGGCCCAAGCCCAACAGTGGGACGTACGTGGGTTACAATGATGATGATCATTTTTATGAAGATAATCTATTGTATTTATGGTAGTATCGCTGAAATTCGCGAGCGGCAGTTTCTTCTTACTATCAAATGGAACACTTGCTCCACTGTCATCAAAAGTGTGTAGGACGCCCCCTCCACTAGGTGGACCGACGATCTGGTGAAAGTTGCTCGGCGTCATTGGATGCAGGCGGCACAGGACCGAACTTTGTAGTGAAACGTGAGGGAGACCTACGTCCAGCAATGGACGGTGAGAGGATAAATAGTGATGATGATAACTGTGATAAACATACTTTAGAATTGAAATACAGTTTACAAAAAATTGCTAAAAGAAAAATATCAAAATTTATTACAAAATAAATTACTTCGAAAACAGAAACATGACCTAAACTGTAATCCTATTAGGTAAATATAATACAAACGATTTGATACCCGTAACAAACAAGACTAGAAATAAACTCCAAAATATTTATTACGAGCCATACTTAGTGATTCTTTTGTACTAACATAAGAATAGCAATTCAATTATAGGTATAACATAATTTTATTTTGCCTATTCCAATTTGATTTTAATTATTTTTTTGCTATTAACTAATGTTATACTGTGAATCTGAGTAGTAGCAATTTGTTAGTGCGCTCCGTTCGGTAAGCGAGAGAGCCGGAAGCCCAACTTTCTGAGGGTGTTTGCGCGTGGACGGTTTTGATGGTGCCTTTGGTCACCGAGCCTCAATGCACGCATGCATGCACACTCCCTTCACTTTCTTCGCGGTAGGCAGCGACCTTGTAAAGGTCCATGAGCGGCAGCAACACTTACCATCAGGTGTACTGTTTGCTCGTTTGCCACTGCTTGCAATAAAAAAAAATCTTAAGAGAATCTTCTCATCCTACATACCTGTATCTGAAAATAGATCGACGACCAGTGTGTGTTACAAGTGATGACTTACGACAAGGAAACGTGGTCCCTAAACGTGGGCCTCATAACTAAGCTCAAAGTCACTCAGCGTGCTATGGGGCGGGCTTTACTCGGGATTTCACTGCGAGATAATATCAGAAATGTGGGAATCCGTAGAAAATAAGTGTAAATGACATAGCACGAAAAATTAACAGGCTGAAGTGGCAATGGGCAGGACACATCGCTCGCCAAACCGACAACCGCTGGGGAAAAAAGGTTCTCGAGTAGTGAGTACGTATCGGAGTACTCACTGCTAGATGGACAGCGATGGGGTGAATGATATTGATAAGGATAACATATGAATGTTTTATGCTGTATACTTATTGGTTACACACATTGCATGAATTTAAATTTTTTCATGTTTCTTACCTATAAGAAAAAAACATTTAGTATATTAGACCTTAAATAAGTAAATAGAAAGGTGAGTTTTATATCTTCCTGTCATAAAATTAGTTATTAAATGTTGATACAAATTTATTGCCGCTACAAAAAGAAAATGATTCTATATGAAAATAATAAATTGTTGATGTGAAACATTTATAGGCGAGGGTGAACCTGATTGTTGGCGTGGCGTAAACAGCTCGTGGCGTTACGACGTCACGCTAACGAAATATGCGAGGGTAAACCTAATTGTTGTAGCGTATATACGTAGCGCTACAACAATCATGTATATGTACATACGTAGTCTATACATAGTAGTGAGTGAGTGAGACGGAACGACGTGATGTTGTGCAGAAGTGTCTCTAAGCTATCTCTCTCGCCGCACCGAGCTCGCATACCTATTAGTGAAATAATGTTTAATGAAAATAAATGTTTATTGAATAAAAAATCATCATTTTCTGAAAAATAAATCGTAATATTTTATTAATACTTTATCTCATATTATTTCCTGTTCTGTGTGGTAGCGGCTTCGAATACTACCAACCCTTGCTTTGCTCGTGGGTGTCGTAAAAGACGACTAAGAGCCCTAGATTGACCCGGACCAACTCCATCTGGTACCATTTGGGTCAACGATTACATTCCCAAGGAGGGTGACGTCAGGCAGGCGGCCGGTCATAAAAGTCATTGCCGAAACTTTTTGCAATATGTCAAAACAGATGACATATTGCGTCGACCCCAAGTAATTGGGATAAGAGCAAGATGATGATGATGATGATGATTTCCTGCTGTAATCTGTTCTTTTATGGATACATACTTGTACAAAATAATTTAGATTTTTCACATCTGCCAGGCGTCCTGTGCGACGGCTCCCTCTTTAGTCAGTAATTATTAAACATTAAATTTATGGTAATTATTATACTATGATAATTTATTAATTTAAACCAACAAATGTAATACACCACCACCTGAGTGGAGAATGCGGCCAAACTCAGAAAGACCCGGCAGAGAAAACTAAGTGGCCATGGTGCTAAATTATTATTGATTTTTTAAATGCCGGCTTAATTTATCTTTTTCTTGGGACTAATCCTACCATACATTCGCATCATTGTAACTCTTATAAGCCAGGATCTACAATAAAGTCATCAGAGTTTGACCTTCACTAAGTACCGGATAATACTTTCAATCGTCTTGAGAATAAAGTTATTTAGAAAAATAAACAGTACTAGGAAAGATTTTATTTCCGTCCTATGCAAAGCGAGAGACATGAAACAAAATTGGCTTATGGATTTACATGTAGATGTATAGTTACGTGAAACGCAGCAGTACAGTACCAAGGATATAGCAGAGCTTTAGGAGGGCTATATGATATGTGAGCTTTAAGATTAATTGCGATAGTAGGTAAGGCTAAAACACCTAAAGGCATGAAGAAGTTCTCGAGTTGCTACAACTCACAGAGGATATGGTGAGTGGTTTGCTCATATTCGCAGTTAGAGGTAGAATATTGACAACATTATAAAGCTACTCGTTAGTGGATGTACAATGTCAATTCTTACGTTATCGTCCAGCATTTATCATACGTATATGGCGTAGTATGCTCAGTCTGCTTGTAAAGATATAACGAACTGGGTGCTAATGATATGAAAATAAGATTCATAATCGTTTCCTCTTACAAAAATTATTTGCCATCCCGCGCCATACCGTCAAGAAAGTGGCGGCTCTTAGTCCTGCCATGACCATGAATGCTGAAGAATGTTTGAAATGTCGGCAAGCAAATATCGAATACAAACGCGATGAAATCCGTAAAAATAGTTTTATTTTACATGTGTAAAACTCGTAAATATTCTTACTACTGAAATTGCCTGTTTGTTTGTTACGCTTCCACGCTGAAACCACCGAACCGATTTCAAAAATTCTTTCACCAATGGAAAACTATAATATCAGAGAGTAACATAGGCTATATTTTATCCCGGTATACCCACGGGAACGAGAACAACGTGTGTAAGACGACTGAAACCGAAGCGAAGGTGGGTTGCTAGTCTGTTATAATTAAGTCTTTAGTAGTTTCTACTAATAGTAAACACTGAAATAGAGTGTTTAAGATATATTTTATTTTCATATCTTATTTAGTTGTATGCGTATAAGTAAAATAATTTTGCAACACTATTTTATATTTTCCTTCGAGGAAGGTTTAGTGTAGATATAATATCAGTTACATATAAGTATGTAAACATCTATCATCCTATATAAACCAATACTTATTGAATAAATATACAATTATTATGCAGCTGTTAGATCGTTTAATTGTCTTCTCTAAGGAGAGAGTCAAGCCGTTGTCAAACGAAGAAATAGGAATATTTAAGTAATTTATAATATTTTCTCTACGTAGTCTCTTTAAATTTTCATTTCCCTTACATAAAAGTGGTATTATGGAGAAACGAGGCGTGAAAAGCAATTTCTTCTAAAGATAAACTCGTTTTAAATTTTCATAGCCAAAGTGTTTAAGTTCTACTCAAGATCTTATTAATACTTTCACTTGGAACAACCCTCTTAGAACCCAAAACATAACATAAAATTAATTATCCTTACCAAGGTTCTGGCATACTTATGTACAATTTATGTCGTCATATTCAGAGGTAACCAGGTGTGGCTGCCATTTCAGGAAGTAGAAAGGTACATTTGCGGCTTAACACTATCGATTGCATATACGACTTTAGAACTAAATACATTATGTTAAACCATTTAGCTGGAGTAAGTGTAGATTTTATTAGCTATATAGCAATAATTGGAATTTCTTAATGGAGTAAAATGATTTTTATTTTGGTAATTTTTGTCTTAGTGAAAAGATTTTTATAATAAATCGAATACAAAATACTGTATGGAATTAAGTATACAATACGTTCTTCTTCAGTACTTACTAATTGCAAGCTGAACCATGCAAGTCGAAAAAAGCTTACCAAAGTACATAAGGGAATATGTAGGTGCACTTTCGTAGAAAACTGGAATCGATCGCGAATTACCTACTGGAATCGCCAAGACACCTATCAGTCGTATTCATTATGTCTAAATAAATTAGTTAATTAATAAATTAATTAGTTCGTTTGTTAAACTTTAAAATTTACTACATGAGAATTTAAATTTAAAATATTGATCGAAATATGCGGATATATGATTAAGATCAGTGATCGCCAATACGGACCTCTTTATGGTAGGTCAGGTGATAATCTACTTATGTACCTCACACACCATTGGGTGCCTTTGAGGCGGTAAGGAGCTAGCTTTCAGCCTAGATATCGCAAAGGCGTTAGATAGGAGTCTAGCACAGGCCACTTCTATTGAAGCTACCGTAATACGGAATCTCCAAAAGACTCGGTGATTGGATTGTCATCTCTTTGTATGGTCGAAGTATAAAATTCGTCGTGGTTGGCTACTGCTCCGACACCATATCTATTAATGATGGTGTACCTTAAGGCTAAGTACTCTCCCGACGCGACGTTGTTTACCCTGCATATAGACGACATACTCTCCATAGAGAATTGATATGCGGATGACAGCACGGATGACGAGCATCAGAATGATACAAAAAAGAAGGGTATAACTTATGTCTGAACTCGAGTGCTCTCTAGGACGTATCCCGGAATGGGCTGAATGGAACAAGGTCCAGTTCCATCAATTAAAAACACAAATTTGCGTGTTTCCTGCAAAGAACCTTTTTATCTTTATTTTAAGGATTAATATTTATTATAAATTGTTATAATTGTTTCTTTTATAAATTGTGTTATTAATAGTTTAGCATGTAAGCGATTTGGTTTTTACTGTAAGCTTATTATGTTTGTAATTTAATTAATAAATAAAGATTCAACCTCACTCCGCACTGTAATTGGTTAATTTCTATTCAGTGCGTATGAGACCTATTCAGCCTCATATCTTATTAACTACGCCATTGGATTAGATTTCTTAAAAGAATTGATTTTGTATATTTGTCTCTGTCGTACTAGTAGGAACATTATCATTGTCGCCTCCCATACAGAGTGAAAGAACGTGATTTTGACCACCGCACAAGCAAGAAGACACGCATGTGGCGTTTCGAACTCATAATGCAGTGAACGTGTTAATAGAAGAAACCTATCGTATTTTGTTACGATTCTACTTCAACAAACACGTATATTTTTTTTGGGCATAGGGTCGATCACCCAAAAGGATGGTATTCAACCTCTACAATCTGCCTTATAATATCTCTCTATCGTCATTTGAGCGGATTTCATATAACAGGTGTATGTCTTCGAAACTTGTCTTCGGAGGCAAAGCGTTGACTTAATATTTTATCCAAGTATTAATTATTTTCCGCGGTGGTCATCACCGTGCTGCCTGAGGCGGCTGAGGGGGGCCTCAACTATGAGGCCGTCCTAAAACGCGCCCAGCGGGAGCTGGACGTCTCCGACATCGGGGGCGTCCGGACAGGCGCTCGAATACTCGAGTTCCCTGGGGCCGAGAGCGCGAAGACGGCCGATAGTTTGGCCACGATGTTGAGGGGGCTGTTCGGGCCGGAGGATGGTGTCCGAATCGCCAGGCCTGTCAAGTGCGCAGAGATGCGCCTGACGGGCTTGGAAGATTCCGTGACGGTGGAGGACGTCCGGGAGGCCATTATGGCGCGTACCGGATGTGCCTCGGACACCATCCGGATTGGCACCATCCGCACTGGTCCGGGCGGCGTCGGTGCTGCCTGGGTGCAGTGTCCGGTGGAGTCGGTCAAGCAATTGGCCGACTCAGGAAGGCTCCTCGTGGGCTGGAGCTCGGCGCGGGTAACCGTGCTAGAGCCCCGGCCCGCGAGGTGTTACAAATGCATGGCGGTCGGGCATACCCGACCGACATGAAAAACTGCTTTGACTGCAGCGGGCTATGTTTCCGTTGCGGTCAGACCGGACACCAGGCGGCATCGTGCTCTGCGGTGCCCCACTGCCCCGCGTGTGCGGCAGGCAATAGGCCTGCCAAATACCGCATGGGCTCTGGGCACTGCAGACCCCCGGCATCGGCCCCGAAGGGGCGGGACGGCCCATCGACCGGGCCAGTCCCCGCTCCGAGCGCGGCCCGATCGCCCGTCAGCGCGGAGGAGGTGACGATGGATACGGAGCGTTAATGGACCCCCGTATCCATTCGTCTCCTCCAGGCCAACCTCAACCACACCGCCGGTGCGCAGGACGTGTTCCTGCAAGCCATGGCGGAGTGGTTGATAGGAGTAGCCGTAGCCGCGGAGCCGTACGTGGTGCCCGACCGGCCTAACTGGTTGGGTAGCACCGATGGCACCGTGGCAATCGTCGCCTCCACGTCGTGGCCCTCGTCGCCTCTGACCCTTAGGGACAGGGGCGTCGGATACGTCGCGGCGGACTGGGGGGAGATTACGCTCCTCGGAGTCTATCTCTCCCCTAACTGGAGTGTGACCGATTTCGAGGCCTTCCTCACCATCATGGAGGCCTCGTTACGGCGAATGGCATCGCGCCAGGTCTTCGTCTTGGGGGACTTCAACGCCAAGTCCGTGGCGTGGGGGTCTCCCCGGACGAACGTCCGAGGACGGGCGATCGAGGAGTGGGCGGCGGCACTGGGCCTCTGTTTGCTGAACAGGGGCTCGGTGCATACGTGCGTGCGACAACGGGGCGGGTCGATAGTGGACCTTTCGTTCGCTAGCCCCGAGGTTGCCGCACGCGTGGGGAGCTGGCGCGTCGTGGAGGAGGTGGAGACCTTGTCGGACCACCGGTATATCCGGATGGAGGTCTCCCCGACAATCCCGACGCCCAGCAGGGGTCACGAGGCGGATGGACGTCCTGCGTTCCCGCGATGGGCTGTGGGTCGCTTAGACCGGGACCAGCTGGCGGAGACAGCCATCGTTTACTCGTGGCTGTCCTCTGCCAACCAGTCGGACGGGGTGGACGTCGAGGCTGGCCGCATCCGCAGTGCGTTGACGCAGATCTGCGATGCGGCCATGCCCCGGGTACGGCGTCCGCCCCCGAAGAGGGCGGTCCACTGGTGGTCCCGGGAGCTGGCGGATCTCCGGGCCGCGTGCATTCGCGCCCGGAGGGCCTACACCCGCAGCCGGCGGCGCCATCGCGACGCGGAGTGGGAGGCCGTGCTTTACGAGGGCTACCGCAATGCGCGGTCGGCCTTCAGGCTGGCCGTCCGCTCCGCCAAGGACGTCAGTCGGCAGGAGATGCTGGACGGTCTCGACCGTGACCCCTGGGGACGCCCCTATCGCGCGGTGCTGAATAAGCTCCGCGCGCGGGGCCTTCCCCTCACCGAGACTCTCCAGCCCAGCCTTCTCACCCGGGTCGACGAGGACCTGTTCCCGCGGCGGGCGGAACACACGCCCCCGGTCATGGCTCCGGCAGACACTGACCGGGAGGCCGACGATGACAGTGTTCCGCCCATCACGGAACCCGAGATGGGAATGGCGGTGGCGCGCATGTGCGCAAAGTCCACCGCCCCCGGGCCCGACGGTGTTCCTAACCGCGTGTTGGGCCTGGTCCTCGACCACCTGGGTCCCCGCCTCAGGGAGCTGTTCGACGCGTGTTTAGCGTCCGGACGGTTCCCTGGGTGCTGGAAGGAGGGAAGGATGGTGCTCCTGCCGAAGCAGGGACGGTCTCCGGGGTCGCCTTCGGCCTACAGGCTTATCGTGCTGCTCGATGACACGGGCAAGCTACTGGAGAGGGTGGTAGCTGCCCGCATCGAGCGGCACCTCGTCGGCACGGGGCCCGATCTGTCGGACGCCCAGTTTGGGTTTAGGAGGGGTCGTTCGACGATCGCGGCTCTGTTGCGCCTGAGGGCCGTGGCGACTGAGGCCGTCACTGGTGGGGGAGTGCTGTTGGCGGTGTCCCTAGACATCGCCAACGCATTCAATAGTCTGCCATTCAGCTGCATCAGGGAGGCGCTCCGGTATCACGGAGTGCCAGCTTACCTGAGGCGGCTAGTGGCAGACTATTTGGTGGGCCTCAGCGTCCTCTGTACCAACCGAGCAGGGGACGTTGTGCGAACGCCCATGACGTGCGGTGTCCCACAGGGGTCAGTCATCGGACCCACCCTGTGGAACATCGGCTACGACTGGGCGTTGCGGGGGAGCCTCCCGCCCGGGCTGGGCGTGATTTGTTACGCCGACGACACGCTCGTCACAGCCCGCGGTGGGACGCTAGAAGAGGCGGTAAGCCTGGCGACCTATGGCACCGAAGAGGTCGTCAGGCGGATCGAGGCGCTGGGGCTGAGGGTCGCCCTGGACAAGACGGAGGCCCTCTTGTTCCATAGGCGCCTTGTTCGGTACCAAACATTTTTATATTAGTTTAATAATTAAATCCATGTAGGGTAGTTCTGAATTTGGTGGTTCGCAGTTGGCTCGGAGCCGGCCGACACTTGCGTTGGAAGTAACGGTCGCGTACGCATATAGAGTCTGGCTATCGGTTCTCTGCACTGAACTGTTTTTTTAAATCTATACATGGCAATATTTTTGAATTGTCATGTCACTGTCAAACGGATTGTCCCGTTTTTGTGTTTAGTGTTTTTCAATCATTATTCTTTTGAAATTATTGAAAAATAATGCCGAAAGCTATCAAAGGCGTAGTTAGAAAGTTGATATTTACCATGATCGGCAAGTATCAAGACATAAAACTTGATAATGAACGAATCCGGAACGAAAAAATACATCGCTTAGACGAAATCCTTATAGCTGCTGGTAAGTAGTCTTGATAGTTGGCTTGATATTTATGTCCGGGTATTATGTGAATACTATTTACAATTTTTTTTCTTGTATGTGTTTTAGAAGGTGACATGGCGAGAGTCAAGACGTTAGTGAAAGAGTTAAAATGTTTTGAGGAAAAGGAAGCGTTGAACTCTGAAACGAAATATTTGGATACAATTTCTATTATGACAGGTAAATTAATTATAGCATTGTAAAATATCTTAAAATCTTTGTACGATTATTTTCAATGTTTGCTTACAAGTTTATCTTTCTTCATAGTGTAGTGGAACAGTTAAATTATTGTTAGGCTTTTATATTTTTTACATTCAATTACATTTTAATATTTTTCCTTTGCAGAAATATCTGTTAGAACTATTAAAATGATCAAGAAGGAGGGTTCTATAAACCAAGGAGAATGGAATACACCCGGCAAGAAACGCCCTCGTCCGGGAACGGTGTCAAATCTGGATGATTTTGATTTAACGGCTATCAGGAATAAGATTAATGAATTTTACTGTGTAAAAAAACAGGTTCCTACTCTACGGAATTTACTTGTTGAACTCAGAGAGTCAATTGGCTTCACTGGCTGTCGTGAAACATTACGGCAGGTATTGAAAAGAATTGGTTTCGAGTTTAAGAAAAACCAGAATGAAAGGTCTTTGCTCATAGAGAACTTTGAACTAGCAGCTTGGAGACACAGATATCTTCGAACAATTGCTGAAAAACGACAACAAGGGAAACCAATAATTTATCTTGATGAAACCTATGTTCACCAAAATTATAAGGTAAAAAAATCATGGCAAGGTCCTTCCACTAGTGGAGTGATAGACAAAATGTCGTCTGGCAAGAGACATATTTTAGTACATGCTGGATCGGATAAGGGTTTTGTGCCCAATGCACTGTTAGTATTTAGTACCAAATCAAAAACAGCTGACTATCATGATGACATGAACACACAAAATTTTATGAAGTGGTTAGGTGAGAAATTGATTCCAAATTTGACAGAGCCTAGTGTGATTGTGATGGACAATGCTAGTTATCATGTTACACAAATAAATAAACCACCAACAATGCAGAACTTAAAAAGTGACATACAGAAATGGCTTAGGGAAAATGACATTCCGTTTGAAGAAATTTATACTAAAGATGAATTAATGTGCCTCGTTAAAGAGAATAAGCCTGAACCCTTGTATAAAGCAGAAGAACTTCTAAAACAACATGGCCACGAAGTGCTTAAACTACCTCCATACCACTGTGATTTAAATGCTATTGAGCTCATATGGAGTTTAGCTAAACGAAAAGTGGCTAGCAAAAATATAGGAGTACCAGGGGCAGAAATGGAAAATTTAATTAAAGAGTCATTTCTTAGTATAACAGCTGATGATTGGAAGAAATGCACAGATCACGTCATTAACGTCGAAAATGAATACAAATTAAGAGATGGAATCACAGAAACAGCACTGGAACGATTTATAATAAATGTACGTGATGATGATGACGACAGTGACAGTTCATTTTCAGGTGTTGAATTTATAGAATCAGACTTTGATTATGAATCATAACAAAATTATAAATATTAATGACTTGTAATTATTTTTTTCTTGTATCCTGGACATGATCATTATTTTGCATGACGAGAAACCATGTACCTATGTTAACTTTATGTGTAAGTGGGATATTTCTTTTTTAATAACAGCATACTAGCAACTGAAATTACTAGTATAAAACTGCTTGTGTGGTGTGTGGGTTTGGGTTCATGCCGGTAGTGTACAATGACTGGGGATCGAAACTGCAACCTCGACATTGTATGTCCAACGCCATAACTATTAGGCTACAGTCACCGTTAATTCATAAATACCGGAGTGCAAGTTTGGGCCACAAACGGGACTAAACGCTATGATGATGATATCTAAGCTAATTTTAAAGTTTGTGCAGCTTATCCAACTCAGTTTGTTATATATGTACAGGTATGATAACACATAATAAATAAAAATGTATAAAATAACTTTAATTGAATATAAAAATTAAAAGTATCAAACGCATTTTTTCAGTCTATAGTCGGTGTTGTCACCCCTTGTTTTTTTTGAATTTACCGCTCTTTTCTTGTGCAAAGAACCGATGGCCAGACTCTATTTTTGTAATTGCTGTCTTTTGTGGACTAAAGCCGTGAAATCGTGGTATTTATAATATTGCGCGCCACCCTTTTGTTTTGTGTGCTGCTTATGTACGCGAGTTAATTAGAATTAAATATATTTTTGAACATTAAATTGTGTGTGCAAGTAGCAAGCCCGAGTCCTTGAGGTGTACGAGGCCGTTGTCATCACCGCGCTTTTGGATACAAAGCTAAGTAACCCCTCAGTTAGTTTCTATTTGTCTGGCCAGACCGAACGCTGAGTTAGGTTACGTTATAGCTACCTCCGCGGTATCTACTCGTAAGTGTTAAAATCTGTTCTTGTACTATCATTTAAGAGAACTTAAAATAGCCTTGCGTAATCGCAAGCCAATGTTGTTACCCATTTGGTATCCTTCACTGGCCTGGTGTTCCCTTCCACTGCGCATCCTAGGTCAGTAGGGAACGGTAATGAACATAATTTCTGGTAGCAGAGCGTGGTTCTAGTGAATCTAGTAATTTAGTTTGGTATTGATATCTACAAGTGCCCGTGTTGAAAAATAAATCGATATATAATTACTTGAATTTTACGTATTACGGCCCAGTTTAATAAATAGTCTGGTGTATAAAGATACACATTAAATATTTGTGTGATTGATCATTTGTGTACTTATTGTTATTAGTTATTAAAAATATCTTATAAATAACTTCACTGCAACATTTGAAATTTTGAATATCATTGTTTACTTAATGTGCCACAGAGTAATAAAATAATTTGCGTAGTACATTGTGCCACAGAGTAGTGCAGTCTCGTGATTGAATCAACGAATGAATTGAACTATATAGACAATTAGTTTAATATTATTTTTGCGTTTTGTTTATGGTACTTATACAGTAAAATATTAACGTTTCCCTTTGCGCAATAATTTAAATATTGTTCAATTTTGTAATTTGTATTTTTTGATTGTTGTTTCAATTGGTTGATTTGTTTAGTTGATTATATATATATATTTTTTTTTGTTGGAATTTAATTATTTTATTCGATTATTATGGCTGCTTTTGCTAGCGCTAAGGACTCGGCAGGTAAGCTGCGCTCTGAGTTGAGATGGTTCTCGACTGCAACCGCCTTGGTTGATAGGTCTGATCGAAATGAGTCTCTCCTGGATAGGTACAGCAAATTGGATACGCGCTTACAATTTGTTGATGATGTGTACCGTAACTTCAACACAAAAATTTTAGATATTTCTGATGAAGATTACCCACAAACGTATCGTGACTTGGTACACGCGGATTATGACCAGATCATGGATTATGCAGATCGAATCTCACAGCGTGCTAGGGAAATTTCCGCGCCGAAAAGGGGTGAGTCTCCCGTGTCTAGGGATGTGAAACCTTCTACGTCGGGCTTATTGAGTAAACTGCCCACTTTGGACCTGCCGCGTCTTGATGGTCGTTTGGACCAATGGCTAGGTTTCATAAATTTGTTTGAGAGCTTAGTCCACGCGCGTTCTGACTTAGGTTCCGCTCAAAAATTGGCCTACCTGTTCTCCGTGTTGGAAGATGAGGCGAGAGGTTTAGTTCAGCACCTGGAGATCAATGATGGAAACTACCTAGTGGCACGTAACCTTCTCATAAAGCGTTACCAAAATAAGCGTTGCCTGGCAGATACACACATTGGTCAGCTCTTGGGTCTGCCAGTGGTATCTAGGGTCTCGGCTTTAAGGTCCGACTTATTGAACCCATTGATGATTGCGATCAACGCACTGGAAAGGTTAGACCTTCCGGTGAGCACTTGGTCATATATGCTGGTGCATATTGTTTTGAAAAAGCTTCCTGCGGAACTTAGGGCTCGTTTCGAGCAAAAATATGGAGGTGATGATGCAACTCACTTGCCTGCTTTTGATGACCTTAAGAAGTTTTTGGAAGACGAGTGTAGGATGGTAGACATGACGGTCGTTGACAGGTTATTTGGTCAACAGTTGCCGCGGTCATCGGCTCCGACCCGCAATCACGCCTTTAGAAGGCCAGAGGTTCGTCACCCACCACGTTTTGCTGCTGTACAGTCGCGACCTGAGTGCACCTATTGCAAGTCCCCGAGTCATAAAGTTGCCAGTTGCTCAGATTTGCGCTGCACGTGGCCTCACGTAGGCGTTTGGCTAAGGCTCGAGGTTGGTGCTTTTCTTGCTTGGGAAACCATTTCCAGCGCGATTGCCCTAATCCTCGCCCATGTACGTACTGCGGAGGCCAGCATTTGAAACTTCTTTGTGCGAATAATAATGGGATTGGTCGTGAACATGAACGTTAAGGCTCACCTACGGGTAGTTATGAGCGAAGGCACCGGTATGAAAACCGCAGTTCGAGACCTAGTCGCTCACCCCCGCGCGTCGTAGATTCTGCCGCAGCGAGGCGCCCACAAGGTCAATGCTCGCCGTCATCGGAAGCCCGTGGTAAGAGTGATAACCACGATTCGCGCCCGTATCGTCACGGGCGGGTACCTACCTTTGATGACGCTTCCCGTGAACATGAGAATCACCCGCTGCCTAGACGACATTAGGAACACGGCGCCTGCCCCCGTTATGCACCACCCCCGTTTGAAACCGTACTCCTACCCACTGCTTCTGTAAGGGTCTGGGGACGGACAGGTGCCTCTGTTGTGGCCCGGGCAATTCTGGACACAGGGTCTCAGGGGTGTATAGCTTCTTCTTGGTTGGTGGGGCAGGTACGCCTAAGTATGCGTGATTTTCCTCACGTCACTAGAGGTGTTGGCAACGCAGTTGTGGCCAATGTTGAAGGCCAAGTATTATGTGCGTTCTCTCCTATAAACTCGTCAAGCCCATTGTTTGAGTGTTCAGCCATTGTTATGAACAATATTTTGGGCACCCATCCGGAGAAGCAGTTGTCTCCGTATGCTATTGGTTTAGCGTCGGGTTTGAACTTGGCAGACCCCAAATTTGGTATACCTGGATCGGTCGATTTGTTGCTAGGCGCCGATGTTCTGGGAAACATATTCTTGGGTAGCATTCAGGTCATGCAACCAGGAGGCATGGTAGCCATCCCGACCATATTTGGCTCTGCACTGATGGGACCAGTCCTCACGGATACCCGTCTTGACATTGGCTTGATGGTAGGCTCTGCTCTCTCTGATGCGGTTCAGAGGTTTTGGGAAGTGGAGGAACCACCACAGGCTCCGCGCACTGATCCGGAGCATGAGGAGTGCGAATTGTTTTACCAAAACAATACGAGTCGCCTATGTACTGGTCAGACTATGACTCGATTGCCGTTTCTCGCCGTACGGCCACCACTTGGCATCTCGCGGCCTGCTGCTGAGAAACGACTATTGGCTATGGAGCGCCGAATGGCTCGAGATGCTCTCCTAAAGGAGAAATACATTGATTTTATGCGTGAATATGAGGAGTTGGGACACATGTCTGTGTCGAAATTAGATTGGCAAACAGTGGATCACTTCTTTCTACCGCATCATGCTGTAATTAAGGCATCAAATGGCAAATTGCGTACAGTATTCGATGGTTCTGCGCAAAATTCAACGCTTGTATCGTTGAAC
This sequence comes from Lymantria dispar, assembly GCA_032191425.1. Lineage (NCBI taxonomy): Eukaryota > Metazoa > Arthropoda > Insecta > Lepidoptera > Erebidae > Lymantria > Lymantria dispar. The sequence goes on along the minus strand of CM063452.1, from coordinate 7,365,304 downwards.
AATTGTTTGTATGCTGGTCCTAAATTGATCTAGGATCTCTGTGACGTCATCACTCGGCTTCGTCGACATCAGGTCGTATTTGTGGCTGACATAAGGATGATGTTCAGACAGACGATTATTCACCCGGATGACCGTCGGTATCAGTTGATTCTATGGCGTGAAAGCCCCCAGGATCCCATGGTTGTTTATGAGCTCAATACAAACACGTACGGGTTAAAATCAAGCCCCTATTTGGCTATACGGTCTCTGTGGGAGCTCGCGGACCTGGAGCGCTTAAAGTTTCCTCGCGCAGCCATGATTTTGAAAGAGGATTTGTATGTCGATGACATTTGTACTGGTGCACCCTCTAAGAAAGAGGCCATCCTTCTACGGGATGAATTGATAGGCATCTTAGCCACCGCGGGCTATGAGTTACGGAAGTGGATATCCAACTCACCTGCGCTTTTGAAGGGACTTCCGGATGAACATCAGCAAGATCCGCATTTGTTCGAGAATATCGAGAACCCTGCTATGATGACTGTTCTCGGCATTCAGTATAAACCAGCCCCAGACATATTCACTTACAATGTTGACTTAGAGTTGCCGCGCATTTGGACTAAGCGTTTGGTGCTTTCCACGGTTGCAAGAACATTTGATCCAAATGGTTGGATATGTCCCGTCATATTTTGGGCTAAATGCTTTTTACAAAGGCTTTGGATGGCAGGACTAGGCTGGGACGAACCTCTTCGGGGAGCTTTGATGGAAGACTGGACCAAATTTGTATCCTCACTTCCTGCGATCAATGAGGTATCGATCCCTCGTTCTATGCTTCCTCCAGGAAAGTACCAGGCAACTCTGCATGGTTTCTCGGACGCCTCTGAACGGGGTTACGCCACTTGTGTATATTTGCGTACGGTGGGTTCTGACAGCCGAGTGAAGATCTCACTGGTCAGGGCGAAGAGCAAGGTGGCACCCCTACGGACTGCTTTGACAATCCCTAAACTTGAATTGGCAGGGGCTACTCTGCTTGTGCGTCTTCTTAATCACGTGTCGAATTTGTTGCGTCATACTGTGAACATTAGCACCACTTACGCATGGACTGACAGCCAAATTGTTTTGTGCTGGTTAAAGGCTTCAGTTCACACCTTAGAGGTATTTGTAGCGAACCGAGTCTCCCAAATTCAGAAATCTGAGACTCCCTTGATTTGGAGGCATGTGCCTGGTGAGCTTAACCCAGCTGATTGTGCATCTCGGGGTTGTACATCCCCCGCCTTGGTAACGCACTCCCTTTGGTGGGGACCGGAATGGTTATTACGCTCAGAGTCTGAATGGCCACTGACGCCGGTTTTGGACGTAGGCCCGTTGCCTGGATTGCGACTGCTCGCTGTTGAGAGGCGTGCTTGTGAATTCGATCCAAATGTCTTATTGAATCGGTATAGCTCCCTCGATAAATTAGTAAGTATAACAGCTTGGATAAAGCGCTTCTATTACAACTGTAAGCACTTACGGAACAAAAAATTAGAGGCTTTTCTATCACCACAAGAACGACAGGAGGCTTTTTGCCATTGGATACGTGTGGTACAGGATACATATTTTGAAAGGGAGATTGAAATTTTGAAAGCTGGTAAGGCTAAACTAACAGGAACCTTGCGTATGTTGAGCCCCTTTTTGGACAACACGGGTGTCTTACGTGTTGGAGGTCGCCTCAGAAACTCTAGTCTACCCTACGGTAGTCGGCACCCTATATTGTTACCCAAGCAAGGTCATTTTGTGCAATTGTTGGTGACGGACCGTCACATTAGAAATTCTCACGCTGGCTGTAACGCCTTATTAGCCATATTGCAGCAAGAATTTTGGATTTTGTCTGCTCGAAGAACGATTCGCAGTGTGGTATTTCGTTGCATGCCTTGTTACAGGCTGAAGGCTAGTACCATGCAACCTTTGATGGGTGACCTCCCTTCTGATCGTGTCAGAGAATCGAGGCCGTTCGCCGGTGTAGGCACCGACTTTGCAGGTCCTCTTTTAGTTAAGACTTCAACTCTGCGAAATAGTAAAACAGTCAAGGCCTATTTGTGTGTCTTCGTATGTCTGTCAACTAAAGCGGTGCACCTTGAATTAGTGTCATCCCTCTCCACCGAGGCATTTGTTGCGACACTTGATAGATTTGTTTCAAGGAGAGGACTGCCTTCTTTGATACGTCCGGACTGTGGCACAAATTTTAAAGGAACTAATAATTATTTGAAAGATGTACATGATTTTTTAGCCAGCAATCACACAAATATTGGTAATAAACTAACCAGTCGTAGTATAACCTGGAAATTTAGTCCGGCAGCATGCCTACATTGGGGTGGTATTTTCGAAGCCGCAGTTAAGGTTGCTAAAGCACATTTGCGACGAGTTATTGGTGAGTCTGTACTCACATTTGAAGAACTCGCAACTGTGTTTTGTAAGATAGAGGCCGTAATGAACTCGCGACCGTTGTGTCCGATCTCTTCAGACCCGAGTGACTTGGAGGTTCTCACACCGGGTCATTTTTTGATTGGTCAGCCACTTAATGCTTTGCCTGAGTACCCCTTTGTTGATGTGAGATCAAGTCGTCTCTCGCGGTTTGAGTTGGTCCAACAGCTTACTCAAAGCTTTTGGAAGCGTTGGAGCTTAGAATATCTTCATGTTCTCCAGCAGCGCGTTAAGTGGACTGACAAGACTAATCCACCTCGAGTTGGTGACCTCGTTTTGATAAAAGATATCAATTTGCCGCCACTATGCTGGCGTCGAGGCCGAATTTTAAATTTGGTATATGGCGCAGATAATGTGCCTCGTTTTGCTGAGGTTCAGGTGGACGGTTCAGTACTGAAGAGAGCGGTAGCAACATTGTCCCGTTTACCAATTGATTAGCCGCCAGGTAGACCTGTCCGAGGCGGGTAGATGTTCGGTACCAAGCATTTTTATATTAGTTTAATAATTAAATCCATGTAGGGTAGTTCTGAATTTGGTGGTTCGCAGTTGGCTCGGAGCCGGCCGACACTTGCGTTGGAAGTAACGGTCGCGTACGCATATATTTTTGTAATTGCTGTCTTTTGTGGACTAAAGCCGTGAAATCGTGGTATTTATAATATTGCGCGCCACCCTTTTGTTTTGTGTGCTGCTTATGTACGCGAGTTAATTAGAATTAAATATATTTTTGAACATTAAATTGTGTGTGCAAGTAGCAAGCCCGAGTCCTTGAGGTGTACGAGGCCGTTGTCATCACCGCGCTTTTGGATACAAAGCTAAGTAACCCCTCAGTTAGTTTCTATTTGTCTGGCCAGACCGAACGCTGAGTTAGGTTACGTTATAGCTACCTCCGCGGTATCTACTCGTAAGTGTTAAAATCTGTTCTTGTACTATCATTTAAGAGAACTTAAAATAGCCTTGCGTAATCGCAAGCCAATGTTGTTACCCATTTGGTATCCTTCACTGGCCTGGTGTTCCCTTCCACTGCGCATCCTAGGTCAGTAGGGAACGGTAATGAACACGCCTTATGAGCCCTCCCATCGGCGTCTCGATCACCGTCCGTTCAGTTGACATCAGCATCCGGGCCCATATGAGGTACTTGGGCCTGGTGTTCGACGGGCAATGGTGGTTCCGGGAGCATTTCCGCAGGCTCGCTCCGCGGCTCGTCGGCGCGGCGTCCGCCCTATCGTGGCTCATGCCGAACGTGGGCGGACCGAGCGCTACGTGCCGACGGCTGTACACGGGGGTCATCCGGTCGATGGCCCTGTACGGCGCACCGGTGTGGGCGGGGTCCTTGACCGTCCGACTTAGGGCCCTTCTGTGGCGACCACAGAGGGTCATGGCGGTCAGGGCCATCCGCGGATACCGCACGGTGGCGACGGAGGCAGCGTGCCTATTTGCCGGGACTCCCCCGTGGGACCTGGAGGCGGAGATGCTCGCCGGATTGTATCGGCGGGTGACGGGGGTGCGAGCGGGGGGCGGTGAGATCTCGTTAAGGAAGCTCACCGCCTGGCGCGTTGATGCCCGCCGAGACGTCATTGCCCATTGGGCAGTCCGGCTGGAGAGGCCTCGGTTCGGGGAGCGAACCGTGGAGGCCTTCCGGCCGGTGCTGATGCAGTGGTTGGAAAGGCGGCACGGGGTGCTCTCCTTCCGTCTAGTGCAGGTGTTGACGGGGCACGGGAGCTTCGCCAAATACCTGCACAGGGTCGTAAGGAGGGAGAGTACACCGTCCTGCCACCACTGCGATTGCGACGAGGACGGCGCGCCACACGCTCGAGGCCTGCGCGGCTTGGGCAGTGCAGCGCCGTGAACTCGTCGCAATCATCGGTGCCGACCTGACGCTGCCGGCCATCGCTAGGGCGATGGTCGACAGCGTCGGGAATTGGGACGCGGTGGCAGCCTTCTTCGAGACAGTGATCTCGCAGAAGGAGGCGGCGGATCGTCTGCGCGTGGAGCGCAGCCTCGATGAGGAGATCCGCCGCCGGTGACTGGGGCGGCGCAGGCGCAACTATCTGCGCCTCATGCCGCCCTAGCCGAGGCCGCGGGTGACGTGACCGGGGATTAGTCCGTCACCCGCCGAGAGGCTGACCGCGTGAGGAAAGACCGACGTTCTCCCCGAGGGGAGGACGTCGGTCGATGGGAGGGTACCCCGCGTAGGGGGTATTCCGTCGGGCCGACCACTGACGACAAGTAAATCTGCTCCGGTGGTCGGCCCAATGACGAAGGCGAGGTGGTTTTCGGGTGGGTTGCGGGAGTTGCGTGCTTAAGCCCCTCTGTCGCCCCGGACGGAGTGGTGCGGAGGCGCGCCGACCACAGTCCACCCACAAAAAAAAAAAAAAACGTATTAATTATTTTACATTGAAACTATCCGCTGGTATTCTGTAATATTCTTTTGTGATAAGAATGAGAAAGAAAAGTTATTTTCCTTACTAATAGTATAAAAAAGCAAAAGTTTGCTTGTTTGTTTGTTTATTTGTTTGTTTGTTTGTTACGCTTTCACGCGTAAACCACTAAGCCGATTTCAAAAATTCTTTCACCAATGGAAAGCTATAATATCAAGGAGTAACATAAGCCATATTTAATCCTGGTATTCCTACGGGAACGGGAACTACGCGGGTAAAATAAATGAAACCGAAGCGAAGCGAGGGCGGGTCGCTCAGCATCCGGGCTCATATGAAGTATTTGGGCCTGGTGCTATTTTTTGTTTTTTTTTGGAACTAATCCCACCACACATTCCCACCATTGTAACTCCTGTAAGCCAGGATCCACAATGGTCTCCATAAATGGCACCGAGGTTTGACCCTCAGGCAGTCCCGGGATATGATTTTAATTGTCTTGGGACCCGCAACAAATTTAATTAGTGTACGGCGTCGTATGGGCTTATGGACTAACGCCGTGTTTGACAGAAGAACCTACCTTAGGTTCTTATAGTTTGATGTACCTAAAGCCCTTAAGTTCCTAGCCTATCTGATGGGATACCTGCACCGCGCTACCTAAGGTGACAGGTAGATGTGAGATGGATCTTGGGTTGAGGATTGGTAATTCTCACTGCCAGTCAAGCAGGCTCACAAGACTGATCAGAACTGACGGCTAAGGGTGTCTTGGCCACAGTGAGATGGAGGTTTGGGTGGAGGATTGGTAATTCTCACTGCCAATCAAGCAGGCTCACAAGACTGATCAGAACTGACGGCTAAGGGTGTCTTGGCCGCAGTGAGAGGGATGTAAATGAGAGATGAATAAATTCAAATCTGATTTATTTTACAAAATTTACACCTTACATACTACTTATTGCTAATACACACATATACCATTTTGTGTCGTAAGTGTAAAATATAACGCAGCGTCTTTAATTATGTCAGTGCGAATTTTGCAAATTTGCGCTGTTTGTATGTTGACATGCTCTACTTGTATTTTGACATGCTCTACTTATGAATTTGCTGCGTTGCATGTTCAATGTGCATTGAACATTCTGGGGTCTCTCAGGAACACGACTGCAAGTCGTATAATTCGATAACCTCATATGGTCCAATGTGTCCTTCCGTCGCTTGTGGTGTGCGGACTGTAGTCTGGGGACGAGGTTTCCCATACCGTGGCCGTGGTTGTGGTGGAGCTGTCCGCTGTTTGTCTGTATCTGTGGCTTGTGTTGTAGTTGTTTCCTTGTTTTGTCTTCTTGTAAGTCTATCTCGACATTGTTTGAGTGGTCTGAAATAAATTAAAAGACAAGCTAATACTATTAAAGAAAGAGATGTCACGGTACTAGCCACATAGGAATGAGACTCTATTCGCCTCCATATTGTGTTATCTAATCTTGTTTTTAGCTTTGCTTCTGAAGCGGCTAAGTGGTCAAATATACTGGTGGAGCTATCTAATACTTCCTCCTTCGGTATGTCTGGTATCTCTGATTGGACTACTTGTGTGTCTAGTGTAAAATTACTCCTTTTAAAATATGATGTTTGCACAGTTGTTGTTGTTATTCGTTTAGCTGCAAGAATGTTGTTCAACGTCTTTACTACACAGCTTTCTGAAATGTGTAGTACTCCTATATCCTCTAGGTTAATCTCTTGTCTTTGTCCATCACATATTATCGAAGCTGATTGTGTTTTTGTAGTGATAAACATCCACGTATTCTGCATGTAAAGTTGTTTCCATAGAATTGTAGATTGAATGTTGTATCTTCTTGATGTGCATTGTGATTTAGTGTTATTATTGTTGCTGAATAGCTGGTCAACAATGCAATTCTTGTTCAATTGCATGTTCTTAACAGCCACGGGATAGCAAACAAACTCCGATTTTTTGTGTAAACAATCTTTGAACTCGTCTTTACTTAACTCAAAGTATCGTTCATTGTTATAGTCGAAGCATATGAATGCTCTTGGGATTGACAAGCATTCAAAAGAACTCCCGGTCAACTTTTGAGGAATCGCCGTTATGTGTATTAGCGTATATTTTCTTATGTCATGAATAGGATAGTACGCAAATACGTTTATATGTGTTGCATTTATTTCCATGTTAGTCTGTATTAATTGATCCTGAATTATCCTTAAGTTTCCAGGTAACTTTTGATTTGTTGTTTGTATTATATCATTAGCGTATTTAGGACTCAAAATCGTGTATATTGATGCGTTATTTAGGTATATCTCAAGTAACCCGTTGTAATAGTGAATAATCTCTGTTATGTAATTGCTCGCTAATTGATACGTTTGTATTACTTGTATTTTCACATTGTTAGCGTCTACCATCTTATACCATACGTCGTTATCGTACATGAATGCTATAGCTTCATTTAACTTTTTTCAAAATTTTCTAACTTTTTCTTAATCCGCTCCTCGGTTTGGTTTACAGCGGATACTGTAGATATCATTATGTTTGTTTGATGATTGGCGGCGTTTATAAGTTCTTGTTGATTGCTACTCAATGAGTCAATACTTCTGTATAATTCGTACTTATGTTCATCGTTGACTCCGAACACGTATGTTAACATTTGTCCTAATAATCCACGTTTCCTTCTAGAAATCTTTATCCCAGTAAGGTAATCCTTTATCTTCTCAAATCGTGCTTTCTCTTCGTTCAAATGATAATAAAATTCTGCACAATGGGTGTCTTTTGTATACTGTTGCGTGTCAGTGCATAACTTTTGAAACTGATTAGTTATTTTTATCGTATTATTTAAATTTAGTTCCAAATCACTCCTTTCGTAATTAGTTTCTATTCTAAAACTCCCTCTGTTTATTGTTGAAGTACCTATTTGTTCTAGGCCTGGATTTAAATGTTTCATAGTAAACATTGATGTACTTGTTACTTGTCCGATACACAATAATAATGTAGTATAGAGTAACACGCTCTTCCAACCTGACTTAAGTGTCTTAACAAACTTTTTATTTATGGTATTTGCTATGTTATAATTCACAGGCGTTTCGGTATTTTTACTTAACGTATTCGTGTTAGTCATTAATTCTTCCTGATATACAGGTAAAGGAATTAATGTATGTATTGATCGTTTTTGACATAAACCTGTCGATTTTTTGAGTGTCACTACTCTCTTGTGACCTCTTCCTTTTATTGTTCTTGTTTGTATTGGTCCCGCATAATCCACTTCAGTGTGACTAAATAGATATGATTGCGTGACTCTTGCTTTTGGAAGTATCCCCATTTTCTGTACATTCGTTTCGGACCTGTATCTCGCGCATTTGACGCACTTTTTTAGTATACCTTTGACAACTTGTTTTCCACCTATAATCCAGTATTTTTGTCGTAGGACGGCTGTAGTTAGTTTATTTCCTCCATGTAATGTTTTCATGTGTGCGTTTTGTATAATTAATGACGTTATATGATGTCGGCGTGGTAATAATATAGGATGTTTTCTTTTTTCTTTGACTCGCCATATTTTATGTTTGCGTCTTTAAACGGCAGTCGTACCGTATAAGTGCCGTCGATCCTTCGTATTGTAGTATTTGTATAGTAATTTTCACACAACTCATCATCTTTGGTGAGTGCAAGTGTCGTGGAATTTCTTCTAATTCCCAAAATTTTGTTAATTGTTGTATGTCGTCGGTGCGAGTCATCATGCTTAATACTTTGATGCCACCGTTTGTGTCTTGCGGATATAACCCGGATAAAATCCAACCCAATTCTGTTTCTTGAGCGATTATACCGCCTTGTAGTCGTTTAAAACCTTGTAATAGTATTTTACTGTATTCTTGGGCACCTAAAATTATGTCTATAGGTCCCTTTTTGTTGTACGTTGGGTCTGCCAATAGAACATTGTCCAACTCTTGTAATTGTTGTAAGTTACTTCTTGGTAACGAGTTTGTAAGCTTCGGTAGTACTACAAGCGTTACACGTAGTCTGTACTCACTAGAGTACCTTGGTTGTAGGTTTATGTTAATTGTATATTTCGATGTCTTAGGTTCGTTGTCTGCAATGCCTTTTATTTCGGCTCGGACCTTTTGTCTTGGATACGACAGCAGATGTGCTACTTCTTCCGTGCAAAATGACGCTTCTGAACCTTGGTCACACAATACTCTTAATAATTGTAGTGTTCCATCATACGACGTGGTTTGTAATAGCGCTGTGGCTAATAAGACCGTATTTTTTTCCTCTAAATTGGTAGCTGATAAGTTCGATAGCGTTGTGTTTTGTTTTTTATCACTCACAGTTGGCTTAGGAGTGAACTTTTTCGTATACTCAGAAGACTCTGGTTGTCTTTTAATTGAATCTAATGTTCGGTGTAATAGTGTGTTATGACCTTTATGTTGACATATTTCACATTTTGTATAAAACTCGCTCATGCATTGTATTTCTTTATCATGATTTAAGCAGCGTTTGCACATTCCTTTGTCTGAGACTTCCTTATATCGTTGTGTTACGTTCAAGGTTTTAAAACTAGGGCATTTATTTATATTATGTTCTGTGCTTTTGCAGTACCAGCAATGTTTACTTTTTGATGATTCTGCTATTGGTACGTGCGTTCCCCGTTGTTTATTTATTGTATGATTCACCAAGTTATTACTCAGGTGATTATACGTAATTTTTTGCTGATCGTAGGACTTTAAACTTTTAAATCTTTTTTCTAAAAACTGTAACATTTCTTCAAACGATTCCAATTTGTTTGGGTGTTGTAACTGATCCTCGTATTTTGAGTCAGTTTGTTGGTCCTATTTCCTGGCCAAAAGTCTAGCCAAAATAGGGTCCCATGTTGAAATGTCAATCCCTTGATGTTTTAAAGATTCCAAACATTCTTTTATGGTGTCGTGCATATCTCTTAAACCCGCTGCATTCGCAACATTTAGCTTGGGTAAATCTAATAGTTTATCGATGAATTTAATTGATATCATTCGTTCGTCTTCATAACGTTGCGTAAGCAATTTCCACGCGGTTTCATAGTTCGATTCACTTATCGTTAGATGACGTATAATTTTTGGACAACCCTTGGGGAAGAAAGGTTTTTAAGTGGCGACCACGTATCAAACAACGCAGTGTAGGATAAACTACATGGACCGACGACTTGGTGATAGTTGCTGGGCGTCATTTTTTAACATCAAATGGCATCTTTTGTTGTTGGCTTGAATAAAAGTTTGATATTTCAATGTATTTCAATTTAACCTCGGGATGAAATATCTAGAGCCCTTTGAATGAGCGTACCGTAATTATTACATATTACGAACATGTGTTTTATTTGACCTTTATAAACAATTAGATGGTAAGTAGATTTAGTAATTTCTTTATGTACGTTAAAGTTATATAACAGTAATGAACCTTATAGTCTTGTATTAGTTTAATTATAATTTAGGGAGTCTGTATTTAATAATAATGTTCTTAAGAAGAATTAAAACGAATGGACCCAAATTGTTTGTTTCATTAGCTTGAGTTCCCTTGGATCCTTAGAGATGGGGTGATCTCACTGATTTCTAATTCAACAATTGATTGTGCACATCATGTTACCCGAAATTCTGTTTTATATTGTCATTTTTTTTCTTTAAAATCTTTTATTTTAATACAACACATTTTTTTACATTATTATATTTTATATTTGCATGCTGTGTGCTAGTGACTACGAAGACTAACAATCCTTACATTGCTCGTGAATGTTGTAAAAGCTGAATAAGAGCTTTACATCGACCTAGACCAATTTTATATGATACCATCTGATTAATAATAACATTCTCAAGGAGGGTTCACGTCAGGCAGATGGGCGGTTATATAACTATTGCCAATAACTTTTGCAATATATACGATGGATGACGAGTAGGTATTTATCGTGGACCAAGCAATTAGGATAAGAGCAGGCTGATGAATTTAAAATGTATATTCCATGTTAGTTCAAACAACCGATAAAGTTTTCAATCCCGATTACAATACCTACCCTACGCACATTGCATGTTTATAACATATATTGGAAAACAATGTCATTATAAAGTAGCTAGAGGAAACTTAATTCTAACTCAAAAGTCAAGTTGTTACTGTGAATAATTAAACGGAAAAATTCTAAAGTTTTAACTGTGATTATCTGGAATAGATGCCATTAATTTTCCATCTGAGCGTTAATTACGAGTCAAGCTAAATTAAGACTTCGGTAGAAATTATTTGAGAGGCTGTCTACCAACGTAGATACTAATGTATTTTTTAAGTAATTTGGCTAAAGGGATAACTCGTAATAGGTGCTGAAGTCATTGCTTCTCATGTTTTCTACATTCAAATTTAAGTATTATCTTTTTGATGTGAAACATCTATAAACGAGGGTGAATTTGATCGTCACGTCGGCGTGGCGTTAACACCAAGTATTTTTCTGTACGGGATACGAACTCATGGCACTGACATAGTAAATCGGTATCTTAACCACTATGCCGTCTATGTAGTCAAAGTATCCATCCATCCATGAATGCATCAACTTAAAGACGTCCACTGTTGGACATAGGTCTCCCTAGGGAAGGTCCTGTGCCACTTGCATCTAATGGAACCTGCAATTTTCAAAATATCGTTAGTCCACCTAGGAGGGGGTAGTCCTACGCTGCATCGTGCGATTCGTGGTCACCACTCGAGAACCTTTCTCCCCCAATGGTGGTTGGTTTGACGAGCAATGTAGCCGGCCTATTACCATTTCAACGTACTAATTCTGGGGGCTGGTTTATTATACTTGGAGAATTTTGCTACTCGTTCTATCCTTTAGTTGGTTTCTATGATTCCAACAAAGAAATAAATAATAACACCGTTTAGGGAGAATCTATCAAATAATGTATATGTGGCTAGATCACTCTGTCAATAGCCCGGTATAGAACTAAACTCTCTTAGAAAAACGACGTTTGAGTAGTAGCAATTCTTTAACTTCGTTCGGTGACCGAGAGACCCGGAGGTCTAATTTTCTGAGGGTGTTTTCATGTGGCTTTGATGAGGCTTTTAGTATCGCCGAACTTCATTGCACGCATTCACACTCTCATCACTTTCTACACGATAAGCAGCGGCCTAGCAAAGGTCCATGAATGGCAGAGTCACTTACCATCAGTCGTGCTATGTGCTCGCTTGCCACCAACAGACTGTAGTCCAATAACAAAAAAATCTAACACATTTAACAATTACCAAATTTGAACATTAAATCTGTCCTAAGTTAAAATTTATGAGGACACCAGATATAATGACAAAGGTTTTGTCCATTATACGAGCGTTAATGGGTGCCTGCTCACTGCAACGTTACAAACTTCAACTGTGTTTTACTGCTAATCAAAATTCAAGTATGCTAATTTTGGAACACTATTAAGCCAAACGATGAACGCTTTTCGCCATTCGGCGACGTATTTTCTGTTATTTAATTATACAACATCTGTTTATTATGTTACCATATGTAGGCTCTTTTGTTGCTGTTTTGATTATTACATTATTATTAATTAGCTGTAACATTAAAGCCTTTTAGACTTTGAGTTTTAATATCTTAATTAACTGCACAGATGGTGTAGTGGTTAAGATACAGACAAACAGTGCCAGTGTCGGGGATTCGAATCCAACGCAAGACAACGTTTTGTGCGATCCACAAAATTGTTGTTTTGAGTCTGGATGTAATGTGTGTCCATTAGTTATTTGTTTATAAAGCCCCAACAATACAAGGACAAATTTCCTTAGTGCAGGGTAGCTTCCTTTAAAAAAAGTGAAGTAAATTAATGTGGAGTAAATAATATCTTGTAAATCGATGAACGCCGGCTACATGCATGAAAAGTGATGATTTGTATTCTTACTGCGTTATCATCATCATCACAGCTCATATATATCACAGTACTGGGTTCCAGGTGGGCCTCCTCTTCATTAGTAGGGAAATTGACTTACTATAGCGCGTTGGTCAGGCGGGCCAAAGATATCCCTCAGCCTATTATGACACCCACTGGCAAGAAGGGCTGGTTTTTTTTTTTTTATGGGTGGGCTATGGTAAGCGCACGCGTGGTCCAGTGCGCCCGGGGCGATGAAAGGACGGCGCGCGGGCCCATAACCCACCCGTACCCACGTCACCTCGTTGTTGGGCCGACCACCGGAGCAGATGTGACTTGACTGTGTCGTCAGTGGTCGGCCCAACGGAATACCCTTTCGTGTAACCTCACCTCTCGACGTTCTGGGATGTTGGTCGCCGTCGCGCGGTCAGCCTCTCTGCGAGTGACGGACAATTCCCCGGTCCGATCACCCGCGGCCTCGGCTAGGGCGGCATTAGGCGCAGATACTCACGCTTGCGCCGCCCGAGTCGCCGGCGGCGGAACGTGTCGCCGAATAGGAGCTCTACTCGCACACGATCCGCCGCCTCCTTCCGTGAGATTGCGGCCTCACAGAAGGCGGCGACCGTATCCCAGTTCCTGACGCTGACCAGCATCTCCCTGGCGATGGTCGGCAGCGCCAGGTCGGCACCGATGATTGCGACGAGTTCACGGCGATCCCCCTCCCATGCAGCACACTCCTCAAGCGTGTGCTGCGCCGTGTCCTCGTCGCAACTGCAGTGGTGGCAGGACGGTGTGCTCTCCCTCCTAACAATCTTGTGCAGGTACTTCCCGAAGCAACCGTGCCCCGTCAGCACCTGCACCAGTCGGAAAGGCTGGTGAATTGTATTCTTACTTCATAACCATAAGAAAATTTAATCTAAGTTTTATAATACTGTAGAATTTATTTGCTGTAAATGATAATTTACGGCACAAAATCTTGGTCCCTAAATGTAAATCTCATAACCAAGCTCAAAGTCACTCACCGTGCTATGGAACGGGCCATGATCAGGATTTCTATGCGAAATAGAATCTGAAATACCAAATCCGCGGCAGATCACGCTGAAATGGCAATGGGTAGACCACATTTCTCAGCGAACCGACAATGGCTGAGAAAGAAAGGTTTTCGAGTAGCGACCACGTATCAGACGGCGCAGTGTAGGACGCCCCTCCACTAGGTGGACTGGTGATCTGGTATGTGCTGCTGAGAGTTGTTGGATGCAGGCGGTACTCTGTGACGCAAATGAGGGAGGACTACGTCCAGCAAGCTGCGCAAAAGGCTAAAATGATGATGATGATGATGGCTGTAAGTTCCTTAGTATAATAAAAAATCTCTACTAATACGCCACAATGATTACTTGTTTTATTATTCCACCCGCAAGAAACGCAACAAAAAATAAATTAATAATAGCTTGCGCTAGTCCAATGAAAGTTTATAGCTTTTAGATCATCATCAATAGCTCATCAGACTACTGGACACATGCCTCCCTACGAGAGGAGAAAACTGCTACGTGAGCAGGGTTGGCGATCGAAAAGTAATTAATTTTCCAGGAGAGTGGTGCTTCCTATGCTTTCAATGATTCCTTAGATGAATGTAGTGACACTTTATAATCTTAACCCGTCACTACATGAGAACATCATTTTATATCTTTAAACGAGCAATTCTTGTATATATATACATATATATTCAGGATCTCGGAAACGGCTCCAACGATTTTGTTGAAATTTGGCATACTAGAGGATTCAGGCCCAAAAAATCGATCTAGCTAGGTTTTATGTATAGAAAATGTTGTTTTGTCAGTGTTTTTGGCAGACAATATAGTGACATTAAATTTTAAAAGAATATGAATTCAAATTTTGCCATCGATGTCATGAGTTACGATAGCTCAGGGGCGAAGTAGTCAGGTTTCATTTTATTTTTGACATCGGCGACAACCGACGTCGGCTCGAATCTCGATGTTATTATTATTCTCTTTTTGTAATTTTTTATATATTTTTTATTAATATATATCTAAATAAATTCTACAAAAATATTCCGAGCGAAGCTCGGTCAACCAGATATTATCTTTTATATACCATCGATTGAATTTCTCAAATGTAAATAATCCTTGATGATATTTCTCTGAAAGATCAACGTCAAAAATTCTTCATTATTCGAATTCAGAATCCCTGAAAACTAATTTTATTATTCTTCCTAATATACTATCATTGATAATGTATAGGCTTATCAGAAGGAAAAATATTTTAGAAGTAAACTTCAAACTGTATATACTTATTGAGAAAAAGCTTGATCTAAAAATTTATAAAATATAACAAAAGATCTTAATATATTTTTGTTGGAGACCCCAAAATACAAAAAGCTGTTCGGCCAAAACTTTTGAATTAAATCGGTTAACAAAGGTGGCCGGGCCAAGTTCCAAGAATTGTTTCAAAAGTGGGAGGCAGACACTTAGTTCATTTAGCCAAATGAGCTGCGACCATATTACGCAAACATTCTTACCATTTTGAACCTTAATTCAACTGAAGATTCATTTAGAGAATATACCAGATATTGTTGAGGTGTTAAAAATTATTTGCGTCGCGCAAATATTTGTTAAAACTTGAAGTTTAGGTGAAAAGAGAACCTAATTTTCTCTTGAGTATTTCTTATTAAATTAACATAATTTTATCAACATTTTAAAGAAACTATCCAAGTTTCTCGTCATGCTATGGAACGGTCTATGGTCGGAATTATTTTGCGAGCCAGAATCCGAAATACGGAAATCGGCAGAGGAACTAGTGAAATTGACATAACACGTAGAATTATTACGCCGAAGTGATAATAGGCAGGCCATACCACTCGACGAATCGACAACCACTGGATAAGAAAACTTCTTAACTGACGACTGCGAAATGTATTAAAATTAATAGCAATTATATTTAAAAAACCTAACAATCTAGTATACTACCACCGAATCGGAACACAACCACACTGGAAAAGATCCGGCAAGAAAACTCATGTGACATAATGCTAAATTAATATTAATTTTGAAGGCGGCTTACTTTATGTTACTAAGAGGTTTTAATTTATAAAATTATCTTTAGCTATTATTATTGTGGGTCAAATCTATACAATAAGAGCTCACACTATTGATGGTAACACCCAGCCATCCTCTCTATTAAAATTTTAGTGTTTTTTATACTCAATAGCCTCGCATACCATTTTAGGCAGGTATCGGTGTTCTTTTGCGAGGATTTGTGGTTTGTCAAACCTGATGTTATGGCGGGCGCGGTCCTGACTATGTTCATTGACTACAGACTTAGTGTGACGGCAGTGCTTCACATCAGCTATGTGTTCTTTGATCCAAGTTCTTATGGATCTCTTTGTTTGTCCAATATAAGAGAGACCACAGTCACAGTCAGGTTTATATACTCCTGCATGATGTAGAGGGATCTGGCACTTGCCAGATGGGCGGGTAAATATCAGAAATCACTAGATAGTACTTTATTTCTAGATGTCCTTCTTAAGCAGTAATATTAAGTGTTTATTATCCTTAATCGACTTGTATGAAAACTGCGAATAGTAAATGAGTGTGTCATTACAGAAGATTTTAAATACTGTGCGCTATAAATAATACACAGTGTATTTAGTCTTTAGTACAAACTACCTGCAGTTTGCATTAAAAACTAGACAGGGTGCATCATCGCGGCCCATTATTGTGCTCAGGCTCCAGCATGCTGGTCTGACATGTTGGCATAGGGTTCCATTTCGAGTTTTCCTTCTCTTGCACAGATGTTATATGCACATTATATCCCATAATCGTCCTTTACGACATCCACGGGCAAGATAAGGAGTGGTGAATTATGTTCTTACTCCATCACCACA
Source organism: Lymantria dispar (assembly GCA_032191425.1). Classification (NCBI taxonomy): domain Eukaryota; kingdom Metazoa; phylum Arthropoda; class Insecta; order Lepidoptera; family Erebidae; genus Lymantria; species Lymantria dispar. The sequence goes on along the minus strand of CM063452.1, from coordinate 7,348,741 downwards.
CGGAATCATAGGAACATAATAAAGAAGCGAAACATTTGCATTACCAGAAAAAAAATTATTATTCGTCAACCATTATTAAATGTCATAAATAATGATATCATAAAAGCGGTATACCAAGCATAAGAAGATATTCCAGAGTATGTTACTGAAAAGAAGGATTCTTCTTGTATCTGAAGGCGAGCGCGTTTAGGGCAGACCTCGGAATAGGACGTACAGTACTTGTTCCTGTTCTATTCCACAAAGATAGAAGTTCGCACTTTCGCTGCAAAGAAAGACCCGTTTTACGTGGCGCCTTAATTCCAAGAAGTAGTTACTCCCTGTATTGCCGAAAATATTAAAATCTTCGCCTTCGAAATAACGAGCTAAGTCCATTTTGGCAGTCGTTTGACAAACAAATCCAAATTGGCAAGCGAACAACTGGGTGTTTTGAAGAAAGCCAGGCGGTAGTTTATACCAAGACAGCGTCATACAAAGTACAATTTCGTCTTTATGTGGAGTATTGCTCTCATCTCTGTGTAGGAGCGCCTAAATATGAATTAAACCCAATTAGATCTTTATTATTATTAGACTTATTAGATGTCTGATTAAAAACATGATGTTCGAATCATCGGTAACCCTAATCTCATAGATAGATTGAAGTTGAGGGAGCAGCAGACATACTTTGGGTCACTTTGTGCACTCTATTGGCTCTTTCACGGCGAGTACTCTCCGAGTAATTATTTGACTTGATACCACCATCACCATTTTACCACCTTACTACTCGATACTGTAGCAGGGTTCATCTATTTCACCTGGAACTGTTATGATCCTCAATGGAAGGTTCCAGAGATGATTTCTCCCACGTACGTGGAGAAGCTGAAGTACTGTATTTCTCGAACGCTAAGATATGTCCTCCTTTAAACGAGGTTTAAGATGAGTATTTTCTTCATGATAAGCAATAATTTAGCTGCGTCCTGGTATTGAAAATGTCCATGTGCAACAGTATCACTTACCAACACTGCTTACTCGTCTGCAACCATGAGCAATAATAATAAAAAAAATACATTCATCTTAAATACAAATCTTGGAACCGTACTAAAATAGATACCACTAGAATCTATATAACCAACCAATGGTTTGTTGAATACATAAATTTTCTGGATGATTGAGCTTATCTTGGTATTTTTGAAAAGAAAATTACTATAGGCAGGTTTAGATGAGAAAAAATTCAAGTCGTCATCGATACGGTAATGTGACGTGTTAACTCTAACACTATGTCCGTAGCTACATCTGTGCCGATAGACGTCGAAACCAGATAAATATAAAAAAAAATAACTTACAAAAATTATTTAAGATCAAACAATCAATTTGGACATCCACAAATAATAACTTATTGTTTTAAGTTTTCACTTCTGTCAGCAGTTCTCATAGCAGAATCTATTCCTTAGAAAAAAGAATCTTGATTACACCACGGATCTAACTGAGGTTGCTTGGATTAAAGGACTGCGCGATTTCCGACCCGAGCTATTTTTATGCTCGATAGCAGTGATTAAATTTATCTTCATATTCTAACTACATTTTTTTCATTGCCTGAAAATTTGAATTTAAAGATATTAAATAATTGAATCCATTCTACATAATGTACATCTGCATAAGATATTAATGGTTCATTACTTTCCGAAAGCGATAACATATATTAGAAATTATATGCCCAATTGTTCATCAATGATATTTCCTGAGCCAATACTTAATTTTATCCGATTAGTGTGGACGCATTGATCCACCTGAAAAAGGTGCCTTCAAGGCTAAGATAACAACGAGACGGCTACTCGCCCCCTCGTAATTATCGGCTTAATACAAATGTAATTAGTCCCTCAGCTGTCTGTAATGATATTTTTATAGCCAAGGTTATGATAATAAAGTCACATCAATTTACGAACATGACATTTTTATTTACTTAGTCTACTACTACAGTTTTTATTTAAAATATGAGAATGATTACTTAGTGACGTCACATCTGACCAAAGATGGCAACTTAGCTCTAATAATTATTAGTTTTAAAAACTAATATATAGCTTTTTTATTGCATACAATGGCAAACGAGCAAACAGTACACCTGATGGTAAATGTCGCTGCCGCTCATGGACCTTTGCAAGGCCGCTTCCTACCGCGAAAAAAGAGTCCCATTCGATGGGAGGCATCACTAAAATCCACCACATGCAAACGTAAAAGTTGGGCTGCCGTCTCTCATGCTCACCAAACGAAGCACAGTAACAAATTGCTACTACTAGGACGTCGATTTTCTGCGAGTGTGTAGTACTACTCCGAACGGACCGGCTCGCGGTTATAGTCAGATAACTGAAAACAGTGTAGTCCTACCACTATTATACCTAATTACTTGGAATAGGTATATTAGGATTGATGGCATATTAAAAATGCCTGACAAACGTAGAATATAGGTAGAATAGATCGTTCAGAATGATATTCTTGCGAGTAGTTTATATCCAACAAATTCCAAATCCTTGATGATGGATAGATAGATGGATTACTCAGAGAATAACTACTCAAAAACATAATATAATTATATTTTAGATGTATATGAATGCATATCACAATTTCAAAACTCTCAAACGCACTTATAGTCTTTGCAAATGTACCAGAAGTAGACTTGAACTAAACCTTGTGTTAATAGTAAAATTATTTCAATCTTTTCCGTGTGGTTACGGAGTAAGAATACAATTCACCACTCAGTATTTTGCCCGTGGATGTCGTAAAAGACGACTATGGGATGTCATATGCACATAACATCTGTGCAAGAGAAGAAAAACTCGACATGAAACCCTATACTAACATGTCTCACCAGCAAGGTATAGTAGGTCAAATTCCCTCCTACAGTGGAGGAGGCCCAAGCCCAACAGTGGGACGTATGTGGGCTGCGATGATGATGATATTTTAATCTTACAAGGGGATCATTTTCTTGGTACTAGTAATATAAATCTCCGTGTGGTGACGGAGTAAGAATACAATTTACCACCCCCTTTCTTGACCGTGGGTGTGGTAAAATACGAATAAGCAATGTAATATGCTTAAAGCATCTATGTAAGAGAAGGAAAAATCGAAATAGAACCCTATACCAACACGTCTCACCAGCGTGGTATAGTAGGTCACTTTGGCCTCCCATTATGGAGGAGGCTTCAGTCCAACAGTGGGATTCATATGAGCTGTGATAATGATGATGAGTATTATAAAAAATGCAGTGAATTTATAATATTTGAAGATTTTCCATTCAATCAATTTTATAAGGTAAAATTTATCGGCTTACATAATAGGCAAACACTTGTTTCTTCCTTGTTAGAGAATAAATTCCATAATGAGATTATATCTGTTGTTGTTTATCTGCTTTATAGAAACTTTAAAATCAATTATTTATAAAACATATTTTCCCTCTCTTGCATAGATGTTATATGCGTATTATACCCCTTAGTCGTCTTTTACGACATCCACGGACAAGTGGTGAATTGTATTCTTACTCCATCACCACATAGATATAACAATAACAGATATATAATAATAATAATAATATCCCATCGATAAAATAAATAAATTGTAAAAAAAGAAGCCATATTCTGATAATTATGGTATGGTTCAATTCCCATTCCATTGCCGTGAATCTACACCGGTTGATATGTTATTCTTAATTTATTGTCTTCCCTATGATGGCGGAGTAAGAATACAATTCTACAGCCCCTTTTTGCCGTGAGTATCATAAAAGACGACTAAGGGATATAATATGAGAAATAAATCGTCTTTATCATTATCAAATCGACACCAAAATCTTGGTAATACCTCCAAATTCACTAAAATATCTACTTCCATCCATCCATTCAACATCCCAAAGTCTTCTACTGTTAGACATAGGCCTCCCAAGGAGAATGCTTCTCGAAATGGTCCTATGCCACTGGCATCCAACGATTCCCTGTGATTTTCAAGATGCCGTCAGTCTACCTAATAGGGGGTCGTCCTACTTTGCGTAGTCGTGACTCAAGAAACTTTCTTCTCCAACGGTAGTCGATTCAATGAGCGATGTGACCTGTCCATTGTCATTTCAATACGCTAAATTTTCCGGCCATGTCAGTTACACCCGTTATTCTAAAGGGTTTCACTAACGAAATAGTATTAAATTTTATTTGATTAACCCCTGACGCAAAAAGAGGGGTGTTATAAGTTTGACGTTGATGTCTGTCTGTATATGTATGTATGCCTGTCTATGGCATCGTAGCTTATAAACGGATGGACCGATTTCGATGCAGTTTCTTTCATTTGAAAGCCAGTTTCCTCGCAATAGTTTTTAGCTATGGTTAATATTGGTCCAGCAGAGTATTAGCTATTTTCCAAAATATTTTAATGGCGTATGATTACTCAATTAGGTGCTTCACGCGTGCCAGTATAATGGTTAAATGACATTTAATTAATAATTCCTGTTGGTAATACTTTACGTAATACTTTTTTTTTATTATACACGATGACTTTTTTTATCGTCTTACAAAAAAAAACATAAAAGTATGCGACCTAAGAAACGTATCTAACATATTTAAATGTTCAATAGTAGTTTTAAAAAAATAATAAAATAAAATAAATTAAAGTTAATATTTTGTAACAGCCTGTTTATTATGTTTACATTTTAAACAAACAAATCATGCGGAATTTCGTTAGCCAATCATAGTTACGAAGTCCACATGGACAGCTATTACAAAGCGTAATCACTACCTACCCAGGTATCCTTGGCGATCCCCGATTGGCCGCCAATTGTTTTAGTATCCAACGGCGCGTGAAAGGGAAAGGTCAAGCGCATGAACTTACAATTTCCGTACTTAATTACCTATTTCGCGACATCGTTGTGTGTTTGTGTTTGTTGTTACGAAATGTCTAATAGAGATTATCAATACTCGAATATCGTACCAGTACGTACAAATAGTGCACAAATGGTCGTTTATGCATGGACAAAAAAGGATGAGCAATGAACAGTTCTTTCAATATCGGTAGAACGATATTCTTGTATAACTATTCTTGTTACTTTGTTCGCAATTATTTGTAAATAGTGTAAATAGCTGATTCCATTTCATCTAAATACATCTGAACCAATTTACTTTATTGAAATAATGACCTACTAGTAGACTAGTAGATACCAAGTCTCTCACTAACACTTTAAATAATTGTTTCTGACGGTCCTAAGTGCGTGGAAAGTACTAAGGAAAAAATTGGACTCCGCACTTACTGAATACGTAGTGGTATTTCTGAAAAGGACGTAGGTAGATTATGGTACAATTTTACGTAGTACAACAGCTGTGTTAAGTACCTACGCGCTCGCCGCACTCATTACATGCTGTTTCCTTACTATTTTAACTTGTAATTATTTATAATCATTTTTATTAAAAAATATTCTAATAAATATTTTTTTAAACTTTTAATTATACGAATGTATAGTAGATACTGGATACTTTAATTGGCCTGCTTTTGTAAGACGACATAAATGTCACCGTGTATTAGTTTGTGTAAAGGGTTATTCGAAATTTTCAATTTTAATTATGACTTCATACTGCTCACAATTTCTAAGTCTAATCACAATACGTCTACATGTATCTGCTTTCCCTTATATCGCAAACATAGCACTACCGCGGTACAAGTTTGTGGCAATGAGCCAAAGACATCTAACAGCTGGTTCACAGTATCTAGTATATATTTATTATAACCAATTATTAATAATGAATACTTGTATAATAATATACACAGTTCTCGGTATAGTTGTTGTCTAAAATGAAATCAAATAGTGTTCAAATAATTTCAAATTGATTACACAGATGGCGTAGTGGTTAAAATACCGATATACAATGCCAGTGTCGTAGGTTCGACACCCATTCAAGACAACACTTTGTAGGATCCACAAATTTTTGTTCTCAGTTTAAGTGTAATTTGTTTTCGTTATAATATACTAGCAACCCACCCTCGCTTCACTTCGGTTTCAGTCGCCTTACTCGCGTAGCACCCGTTCCCATGGGAATACGGGCATAAAATATAGCCTATGTTACTCCCTAATATTATAGCTTTCCATTGGTGAAAGAATATTTGAAATCGGTTCGGTGGTTTAAGCGTGAAAGCGTACTAAACGAACAAACTTACGTTCGCATTTATAATATTAGTAAGGATGTTTGTTAAGTTCCCCATAATACATGGATTATTGCCTTAGTGCAGGGTGTTTTATTAAAAAAAAGGTTATTTCCAGGAATCATTTCTACGTTTCAATTATTTCTACATGAATGTCGTAAACGACGCCTAATGGATCTTAATAGCCTCATACAAGAGATGGTAAACTCTGAATAAAACTTTACATCTCATCTCCATTATCACCTTAGACTATATGTCCCACTGTTGAACTTGGACCTCCACTTTTATGAAAGGAAATTTAACCTACTATACAGCGCTGGTTAGACGTGTTGGCATTGGGTTCCATTTCGAGTTTTCCTTAACTTGCATTAACTTTATCTACATATTATATGCCTTCATCATTATTATCATCTCAGCCCATATACGTCCCACTGTTGGGCTCGGGTCTCCTCCACTATGGGAGGAAAATTAACCTACCATACAGCGCTGGTCAAACGTGTTGGCATAGGGTTTTACTTCGAGTTTTCTTTCTCTTACATTAATTTTATCTGCATATTACATGCCTTAGTCGTCTTTTAAGACACCTACGGGCAAGATAGGGGTGGTGCGCACGGTGGCGACGGAGGCGGCGTGCCTATTGACCGGGACTCCCCTGAGGGACCTGGAGGCAGAAATGCTCGCCGACTTGTATCGGCGGGTGTCGAGGGTGCGCGGGGAGGGCGGTGTTGTTTCCTTCAGGGAGCTCACCGCCTGGCGCGCCGACGCCCGCCGAGACGTCATCGCCCGTTGGGCAGACCGGCTGGAGACGCCTCGATACGGTGTTTGGACCGTGGAGGCCTTCCGGCCGGTGCTGATCCAGTGGTTGGAAAGGCGGCACGGGGTGCTCTCCTTCCGACTCGTACAGGTCTTGACCGGGCATGGATGCTTTGGCAAGTACCTGTACAGGGTCGCTAGGAGGGAGAGAACTCCGTCCTGCCACCACTGCGATTGCGACAAGGACACGGCGCAGCGTACGCTCGAGGTCTGTGCCGCTTGGGCAGAGCCGCGTCGTGAACTCGTCGCAATCATCGGTGTCGACCTGACGCTGCCGACCATCGCTAGGGAGATGCTCAGGAATTGGGACGCAGTCGCAGCCTTCTGCGAGGCAGTTATCTCGCAGAAGGAGGTGGCGGGTCGCTAGCGCGAGGAGCACAGCCTCGATGATGCGACCCGCTGCTGGCGACTGGGGCGGCGCAGGCGGGATTACCTGCGTGCAATGCCGCCCTAGCCGAGGCCGCGGGTGACATGACTGGGGATTAGTCCGTCACCCGCCGAGTGGCCGACCGCGTGAGGAAAGACCGACGTCCTTCCCGAGGGGGGGACGTCGGTCGATGGGAGGGTACCCCGGGTAGGGGGTATTACGTCAGGCCGACCACTGATGACAAGAAACCCTGCTCCAGTGGTCAGCCTAACGACGAAGGCGACTTGGTGTTCGGGTGGGTTGCGGGTGTTGCGTGCTTAAGCCCCTCTGTCGCCCCGGACGGAGTGGTGCGGAGGCGCGCCGACCGCAGCCCACCCCAAAAAAAAAAGTTAGGGGTGGTGCATTGGGTTCTTACTCCATCATTACACGAAGTACAGCGTGGTATGTTAGTTTTAATATCCTCTCATTGTTTAAGAAAAATGGTATGCAACTGATGATTGAAAATTATCAGATGAATCGCTCGGTCGAGCAATTTTTCTTCTAGTATTCTCGAATAGAAATCTCGATAGTAAAGGCTAAGTAAAATTGAAAATTTTGAATAACTCCGACATAAACTAAAATAATAAAAAAGATGTTAAGTACGTTTTCTTCAACGGGAATTATAAATGAATTGTCATTTAAAGCACGCGCAAAGCACTTAATCGAGTCATCATACGCATATCATTTTGTAAAGCAGTGGTTACTTTACACTGCTGACCAATATTAGCCAAACATAGCTAACAACCACCACAAGGAAACTGGTTTTCAAATGAATAAAACCGTATCGAAATCGGGCCATCCATTTAAGAGCTACGATGCCTGTGGCATCGTAGCTCTTAAATTTTATTTTTTATATCATGTTTAAAAATGTATTAGGTAGTTTTTAAGTTAAATAAATATAATAATCACAAATTAATAGGCCAATGGAGTTTCATCAAAGTGAATGAATTATTAAAAGTAAATTTTGATTGACTTCCTTAATTAATGAAATTCGTTCATCGTAATTAATGTCAGTCGAACATCAATATAGATCTTTTGATTTGGATACTGTAACATTACTAATAGCCAATTAAAAAATAATAGTAATTTTTTGGATGTGATAACTTCTTATAAATCGACGAACGCTGGCTGGACGCACGAAAACGAATGACTTATTGTCACGTGTCATTGTCAAGTGGAGCGTGCAAGCGATAGAGAGGCACGATCGGCCGAAGCGTTCAACTTGTGATGCTTTACAGATAACAAAACATCATCATCATCATCATCACCATCTCAGCCCATATGCGTCTCACTGTTGAGCTTGGGCCTCCTCCGCCATGAAAAGGAAATTGACCTACTATACCACGCTAGTCAAATATGTTGGCATAAGGTTTTGTTTCGAGCTTTCCTTCTCTTACATAGCTATTATATGTATATTATATTCCTTACTCGTCTTTTACGACACCCACGGGTAACATGACGGGGAGTGGTGAATTGTATTCTTACTCCGTCACCACAGATAACCAACACCAAATAGTAAATAAATTGTGAAAAGCACAATAATAATAATTAATCTGTGTAATTTAATTAAAAAATATTTGAATTAACGAATGCAAATGTTAATTTATTGAAAAATTTTAATTTTCAATTAACTCCTTCTTTTTATTACACAAAATAATGATAATTCAGTAAAAATAATTCAGTTCAATTCATAAAAGTATGTAATTTTTATCAACGTTTTCTTATGACGTCATCATGTATTTTCGTCCGTAAACCAATTTTACAGACAACCAATTTTTTTTCTGCTGAATAGTGATGACATAAGAATACAGCTCACCAATAAATCTAACAACTTGGAGAAAGACAAATTACTTGAGGTCGATGTGAAATGAAAACTTACCTTCAATGAGGCATATTATAAAAATGTTAGTTATAGTTTTATGACAGGCCACTTGCCTGACGTCAACCGTCGTCCAGAATGTAATTGTTAACTTGACAACGTTAGATGGAACTGAGGTCCATTTTAGGTCCCGGGTAGGGATAGGGAAATGATACATCGATGTTTCAATAATAAAACATAGATGCTTACCATTGATGTGCACTATTGTAAATCATCGATGTATCGATGTTATTTTATACGATATTTTGGCTCATGCTTTAAAATGTATGGTACTTTTAACAGAGCTTGCGTAACAGATCAGTTACTTTTTTAAAATAACTTAAAAATAAAAAAGCTCATCCCGCAAATACCTTTTTCTTTTTTAAAAAAAGCACATCGCAATCTCGCAAAGAAAATATTAATACGTTATAGATCTTTAAAAAAGACATCGATGTTTTTAGGGCGATGTTTCTTGAACATCGATGTTTGTTCTGAAACATCGATGTATTGATTTATCGATGTATCGATTCATCGATGTTCTTGGTTTCAATATTTGCATCCCTAGTCCCAGGTCGATATAAAGCTCTTAGTCGAATTTTAGCGCACTACAGAATAACCGTCCTAAATTAAATTCTATACGGGAAGCATACATTGAAAGGCTGAATGATAATGAAGATGACCTTTTTTATCTTCAAATATAATTCCAGGCTCAGACTCACTTGACTATCAAATATCAAATACATCGAAAGCCACAAAATCCGTAGATCTCACTTAATTTGCGAGATCGTAAAAGCTCCATCCTATTTATTCCTCTAATCCCAAAAAAAATCTCCACGAAATAAATTAGACGTAGAAGAAAAATAAATTTCCTGAAAAATAAAGTCTTACGTCTTTAATTAATTAAGAACGACCCTTTTTAACACAATCAAGTGTCTAATAGCTGTTTTTTTTTCTTTTGTTCGTTAACTACCACCCACTCGAAAGCGAAAAAATTTTAATTGATTATTTCTTTCTGTATTTTTCACTTTCGATATTCTAGGAAATATTTAGCGATTTCAATAACAATGTTCTCTGATAAAATAGTTTAAAAATTATGATAAGAATAAAATAAAGTTTCCTAGGAGAGTGTACCTGTTCATTCTCTCAGTGATTTCTGAACTAATTTTGAAGTAAAACATCTTTAGTCGCGACTTAGAAGTAACTCACATCTAGTTTAGGACGGAAATAACAGTTTTCAGACGGAAGTGACGTGCATTAAAATAACCTGTAGTTCTCTTACGGCAGTAGTCTGACTGTAGTGTGAGCTCATGTGTTATTTATATATTAATATCTGATTGACCGAGCTTCGCTCGGAATATTTTGTTGTATTTTTGTCGAATTTATTTAGATAGGTATATATTAATAAAAATAAAAATTAAATAAGGAATGAAAAATATAAAAATTTACAAAAAGAGAATAATACTAACACCGAGATTCGATCCGACGCTGTTTGAATGCTAAAACAAAACTAAAAGAAAACTGGACAACTTCCCAACTGAGCTATCGTAACTCATGATGTTGACGGCGAAATTTGAATTCATATTCTTTTAAAATTTAATGTCACTGTATTATTTTGCTAAAAACACTGACAAAACAACATTTTCTATAAATAAAACCTAGCTAGATCGATTTTTTGGCCTCGAAACTCGATGCCAAGTTTCATCGAAATCGTTGGTGCCGTTTCCGAGATTCTGAATATATATATATATATATATATATATATATATATATATATATATATATATATATATATATATATATATATATATACACACAAGAATTGCTCGTTTAATGATATAAGAATATAAGTTTTTAATCTAACATTTATGTTATTATAATAATAAAATAATAACAATAATAATTGAGTAAATAACTAAATAATATTGTAGATTATGGCCGGTTCCTCGAAAGTTTCGTATCCATAAAATGGCACCTTATTTATTTTAAATTTGGAAGCATATTTATTGCCATTGTTTTTTTTTAAATTATCATCATCTGTCACGATGTCAAAAAAGCTTTACTTCAATACGCTTTACTTTTTCTTTATTCTCGCGAAGTGTTAAGAATAGGTTATACTGATAGGTTATAACCCATCACCAAACTGGGACATAGAGATCTTAAAGACTAGAAAAATGCGTTGCAATTGTTGAAAAGTTTTCGGTGCTGTCCCCATCGATGCCCTGGCAAACCAAAACAGAGTTGGCTTCTGCGGGTGAAGGACTAATCCCTACACTTGCTTTCTTGTTCATATCCATTCGGTACTATTTTGTATGTATGAAACCAGTGACTTGTTTATTCCCCTAGTATTTCAGAGAGAGAAGGAAAACTCGAAACAAGAGAAGGAAAACTCGAAATATAGTAAGGTCAATTTCCCTCCTATTATGGAGGAGGCTCGAGCCCAGTAGGCAGTATATAACCCGAGATGTTAGAGTTCCATGACTGCCACTTACCATTTACAGGCCAGGTACGTGCTCCTCTGCCAGCAATGAGATCAGCTCACATATGCCCCAATACTGGGCTCAAACCTACTTCATTATAGAAATGGAAATTGGTCTATTATACCACAATGGTCGTCAATGCTGGAATAGGGTATTATTTTTAGCTTTTCTTCTCTGCTACAGATGTTATATGCCTGTTATACCGTCTTTATTAAAGACGATTTAAGAGAAGGAAAACTCGAAATAAAACCCTATGCCAACCCGCCTGACTAGCGTGGTATAGTAGGTCAATTTCCTTCCCACTATGGACGAGGTTCGAGCCCAGTAGTGGTACGTATATGAGCTGTGATGATGATTAAAGACGAATAAGGGATATATTGCGCATACCAATGCAACCCATCTCACCAGCGTAGTATAGTAGATTAATTCCCCTCCCATTGTGAAGAAGACTCAAGCCCAGGAGTGGGACGTATCTGAGTTGTCATGATGATCCCTTATTTTTCTTTTACAACACCCACTTTATTATATCCTTGTGGTGATGGAGTAGGAATACAATTCATCATTCCCTATCTTGCCAGTGTACAACGTAAAAAAGAATTGAGTGATATAATACCCACATAGCGTCTATGCAAGAGAAGGAAAACTCGAAATAAAATCCTTTACCAACTCGTCTGACCAGCATGGTATTGTATGTCGATATCCCTTCTGTTATATAGGAGGCTCGGGTTCACCAAGTATATAAGCCGAAATGATAATGATTATTAGAAAAGTCATTATTCGAAAAATAATTTAAAGACTTAGTTCTAAATATGTCTATTAAAAATGCAGTCACGTTTATCTATTAAGAATGCACTCACGTTATAACGATGAAAAAGTATAAAAACGTTATGGTATGAATACAAATTGTTATTTAAAATAATGGCTAAACAATATTTACATAACGAAATCAGCTTTCAATATTAACATAGCCAGCTAAAAAAAACAAGAGAATTTCCATTTAATAAAACTAAATAGAAATGTCCTTTAAAAATGTCCGCAATCAAGCCTGTTTTCGAACTGGATAAACAACGTTATGAAAATATCTCTTACAATTCTCTGAAGTATTTTTACTTTATAATTTCGTGATGAGATTCATTAGTTGTCTTGTCGCTTTCATAAAAAATCTATATAAATTCTATAAAAGTAACTGAATTATCTGTATAGAGTATCTTTGTATTATTAATAAAAACTATTTTTTACTTTACGGTATTGAAAAAATTTAAACATTTGAACTTTAAAGCATGAAAAAATTATATTATTTATGGTTAGTAAGGAAGTTTATAATGGCTACGTTTCGCGGTTTTTACTTAAGGTTACCAAGCTAAGTATTATTGATCAGCCATGGACGTCAAGAAAGCGATCGTGACCCAATGGTATTGGGAAAGAAACAAGGTGGGCAATGGGATGATACGTCACCGTCCCGACGGAGTGAACCATTATCACTCAGACGTTTTCATCATCGCAGCCCACATACGTCCCACTGTTGGGCTCAGACCTCCTCCACAATGAGAGGGACTATTAAAAAGGACGAATACTATACCATGCTGGTAAGACATATTGGCATAGGGTTTTAGGGCAGTGCAGCGCCGTGAACTCGTCGCAATCATCGGTGCCGACCTGACGCTGCCGGCCATCGCTAGGGCGATGGTCGACAGCGTCGGGAACTGGGACGCGGTCGCAGCCTTCTGCGAGACAGTGATCTCGCAGAAGGAGGCGGCGAATCGTCTGCACGTGGAGCGCAGCCTCGATGAGGAGATCCGCCGTCGGCGACTGGGGCGGCGCAGGCGCAACTATCTGCGCCTCATGCCGCCCTAGCAGAGGCCGCGGGTGACGTGACCGGGGATTAGTCCGTCACCCGCCGAGAGCCCGACCGCGTGAGGAAAGACCGACGTCCTCCCCGAGGGGAGGACGTCGGTCGACGGGAGGGTACCCCGCGTAGAGGGTATTCCGTCGGGCCGACCACTGACGACAAGTAAACCTGCTCCGGTGGTCGGCCCAATGACGAAGGCGAGGTGGTTTTCGGGTGGGTTGCGGGAGTTGCGTGCTTAAGCCCCTCTGTCGCCAAAAAATAGGGTTTTATTTCGAGTTTTCCTTCTCTTGCACAGATCTTGTGTGCATATTATATCCCTTAGTCGTCTTTGACGACATTCATGGGCAAGATAGGGAGTGGTGAATTGTATTCTTAATCCGTCACCACATGGAAGAGTCACGAGAGATTTAGTCGTTTTAGCTCATATATATCCTCACTGCTGGGCACGGGCTTCTTCCACTACTGGAAGCAAATTGACCTAAATTACCACACTGGTCAGGCAAGTTGGGTTTATATTTCAAGTTTTCTTTCTCTTGCAAAGATATTATATGCATATTTAATCCCTTAGTCGTCTTTTACTTCACCCATAGGTAAGAGAGCGCATGGTGAATTATATTCTTACTCGTTCATCACACTATGGAACCAGTCTTAGACCGTATCAAAAAAAGGTGAATAGGTAAGTAGTACTATCCATTTGCCAGCTGACCCCTTCCTCTAGTTTTGCGACTCCCACAGAAAAGTAAGAGGTATTTGTAAGGAAGAGGATTGTATTCTTAACCCATACGGGGTATTAACATTATTCATTATCGTTTAGGTGAACGGACGACCTGGTGAAAGATGCTGGGCGTCGTTGGATGCAGGCGACACAGGACCGCACTTTGTGGGGTAACATGTGGGAAGCTTACGTCCAGCAGTGGATGGCGATAGGCTGAAATGACAATGATGATTATCATCTGATCACATACATCCCACCCCTCCAAAATAGGAGAGAAATTAACTTATTACATCACGAAGTTCAGATGTATTGACATGTTTTGGGCAACCTATGGTCTACACGCATGCCGACTATTCTAAACAGGTTGACGAAAGAGCGGCATGGGGCCCCATAACCCACTGTATTTATTGTCTCTCATTCACCAATGGTGAACGGCCCAATGGGGCAGACTATTGATACGGAGTTCCCTGACGTCCGTGATAAGCCCGGAGCCTTTTTCGGTACCATACACGTATTCGTCTTTATATTATATCCTTCTTGCCGTGAGGTGACGGAGTAAGAATACAATTCACCACCCCCTCTCTTGCCCGTGAGTATCGTAAAAGACGACTAAAGGATTATAATATGCATATAATATCTATAACATAGGCTATATTTTATCCCAATATTACCACTGGAACGGGAACTACGCGGTAAGGCCACTGAATGTGAAGTGAGATCGGATTGCTAGTTTATCTATAAATATACAAAGAATGGTATATAGTATGGTACTATGGCAATAATTTAAGTGCGTATAACAATAACCATTGATTTAAATAGTCTTCCTTTTAGCAATATAGTCAGAGCTATATAAATAGTATGAATATTTTATTCTAACAAAAAATATTATATAATATATAACAATGTTCCGTGCGGTGACGGATTAAGAATACAATTCACCACTCCCTATCTTATTCTTGGATGTGGTAAAAGACCACTAAATGATATAATATGCACATAACATCTATGCAAGAGAAGGAAAACTCGACACAAAAACCATTTTTTTTTTTTTTATTGGTGGGCTATGGTAAGGGCACGCGCGGTCCTGTTCATCCGAGGCGATGAAAGGACGGCGCGCGGGCCCATAACCTACCCGTACCCACGTCACATCGTTGTTGGGCCGACCACCGGAGCAGATGTGACTTGTCATCAGTGGTCGGCCCGACGGAATACCCTTTCGGGTAACCTCTCACCTCTCGACGTACTGGGACGTCGGTCGCCATTGCGCGGTCAGCCTCTCTGCGGGTGACGGACAATTCCCCGGTCCGATCACCCGCGGCCTCGGCTAGGGCGGCATTAGGCGCAGATACTCGCGCCTACGCCGCGCGAGTCGCCGGCGGCGGAACGTGTCGCCGAATAGGAGCTCTACTCGCACACGATCCGCCGCCTCCTTCCGTGAGATAACGGCCTCACAGAAAGCGGCGACCGCGTCCCAGTTCCTGACGCTGACGAGCATCTCCCTGGCGATGGTCGGCAGAGCCAGGTCGGCACCGATAATCGCGACGAGTTCACGACCCTCCCCTTCCCACGCAACACACTCCTCGAGCGTGTGCTGCGCCGTGTCCTCGTCGCAACTGCAGTGGTAGCAGGACGGTGTACTCTCCCTCCTGACAATCTTGTGCAGGTACTTCCCAAAACACCCGTGCCCCGTCAGCACCTGCACAAGCCGGAAGGAAAGCACCCCTTGCGTCCGCTCCAACCACTCCATCAGCACCGGCCAGAAGGCCTCGACGGTCCTAACACCGTATCGAGGATTCTCCAGCCAGACTGCCCAACGGGTAATGACTCCACGGCGGGCTTCGACCCGCCAGGCGGTGATCTCCTGCAGGGAGACCATACCACCGCGGGCGCGCGTCTCTGACACCCACCGATAAATGTCGGCGAGCATCTCCGCCTCCAGGTCCCACGGGGGAGTTCTGGCCAAGAGGCACGCTGCCTCCGTCGACACCGTGCGGTAACCGCGTATGGCCCTGATTGCCATGACCCTCTGTGGTCGCCTCAGAAGGGCCCTCAGCCGGACGGTCAGGGACCCCGCCCACACCGGTGCGGGATCACCCCCGCGTACAGCTGTCGGCACGTAGCGCTGGGTCCACCCACATTCGGCATCAGCCGCGAAAGAGCGGACGCCGCGCTGACAAGCCGGGGAACAAGTCAATAGAGATGCTCCCGGAACCAAAAATGCCCGTCGAGCACCAGGCCCAAGTACTTCATGTGGGCCTGGATGCTGATGGTGACCGACTTCACGGTGATCGAAGCGCCGGCGGGAGGCCCGGCGATACGGAGGCCATGGAACAAAAGGGTCTCCGTCTTTTTCAGGGCTATCCTCAACCCCAGCGCTTCGATCCGCCTGACAATCTCCTCGGTGCCGAGAGTTGCCAGGTCGAGTGTATCGTCGGCGTAGCAAATGTAGCCGATGTTCCACAGGGTCGGACCCAGAACCGATCCCTGTGGAACACCGCACGTCATGGGCGTTCGCACAACGTCCCCTACTCGGTCAACGAAGAGGACGTTGCGCCCCTCCAAGTAGTCTGCCACCAGCCGCCTGAGGTACACGGGCACCCCTTGATACCTCAGCCCCTCCCTGATGCAGCTGAATGGCAGACTGTTGAAGGCGTTGGCGATGTCCAGGGACACCGCCAACAGGACTCCTCCGCCGGTGACGGCCTCCGCTACCACGGCCTTCAGGCGCAGTAGGGCCGCGATCGTCGAACGCCCTCTCCGAAAACCAAACTGGGCTTCCGACAGATCGGGCCCGACCCTCACGAGGTGCCGCTCGATGCGGGCAGCCAGCACCCTTTCCAGCAGCTTGCCCGCATCATCGAGCAGCACGATGGGACTGTAGGCCAAGGCCGACTCGGGAGACCGTCCCGGCTTCGGCAGGAGAACCAGCCTCCCCTCTTTCCAGCACCCAGGGAACTACCCGGACGTCAAACAAGCGTCGAACAGTCCCCTGAGGCGTGGTCCCAGGTGCTCGAGGACCAGGGCCAGCACACGGTTCGGAATACCGTCGGGCCCGGGGCGGTGGATTTGAATCGCATACGCGCCACCGCCACCCCCATTTCCGGCTCCGTGATGGACGGAGCACTTTCATCGTCGGCCTCCCGGTCGCTGTCCGGCGAAGCCATGACCGGGGGCGTGTGCCCCGCCCGTCGTGGAAAGAGGTCCTCGACAACTCTGGTGAGGAGGCTGGGCTGGAGAGTCTCGGTAGGGGGGGGGGGGTGTTTGTGCCCGCCCGCAGAGCTTGTTCAGCGCCGCGAGGTAGGGGCGACCCCAACGGTCACGCTCGAGACTGTCCAGCATCTCCCGCCGACTAACGTCCTTTGCGGTACGGACGGCCAGCCTGAAGGCAGACCGCGCACTGCGGTAAGCCTCGTACAGCTGGCCCTCCCGCTCACCGCACTCTTCGGGGGCAGACGCCGCACACGGGGCATGCCCGCATCGCAAATCTGCGTTAACGCACAGCGGATACGGCCAGCCTCGGCATCCACCCCGTCCGCCTGGGGCGGTGAGGACAGCCACGACTGAACGATGGCTGCCTCCGCCAACAGGTCCCAATCCAATCGACGACACAAAAAAAAAAACAAAAACCTATGCTATAACGTCTGACCAGCGTCGTATAGTAGGTCATTTTCCCTCCCATATTGGAGGTGGCCGAAGCTCAACATTGGGACGTATATGAGCTGAGATGATGATTATATCCTTCAGTCGCATTTTACGAAACAAATGGTCAAGAAAAAGCGTGGAAAACCCTCAATAGTATCCTTACTCCGTCATCCCACGAAGGTAGTTTATCTTTCATCATCATTTCAGGTAATATATGTCCCACTGTGGCTCGAGCCTTACAATTTGATGGGTTGGTCAACTTGAAATGAAACTCTATAGTTTTATTTCAAGTTTTTCTTCTCTTGCATAGATGTTACATCCATATTTAAACTGTTGTCGTCTTTTACGACACCCACAGGAAGCAGTGGTGAATTGTATTCTTATTCCGTCACAACACGGTAAATTATTACAGGTATTAAGGTAAAAAACGACTTATATATTGAAGCTTAAAATAATGTTATTCCAAACATTTTATCCGTTACAAATTCAAAAGGTGCCGCCAAAGAATATGCCTTTATATATTGACATTGTTAAACAAAGTTAAATTGCTACTCTGTATATGTATCCTTTTTTTTTTGTATATTTTAATGAATATACATTTTTTATGTTTACTTTCTTTGTTGAAGTATGTTATATTTTAAGAGCAAATGGAATGTTTTTTGCCTTTGTTACTGAAATATTAATGAACAACATTATAAACGTAATCACCTGTGTAAATTATTATGTGATAGGGACTCCGAATACTACGAAAACTTTTTTGAAGATGACTCCCTTCACTAAGAAAATAATCCTTGTATTGCAGGGGGACTTTACAAACGCATAACTAACGGAGACAAATTACATCCACACTCAGAACAACAATTTGTGGATCGCAGAAAGTGTGGTCCCGCGTGGGATTCGAACCCCCGACACTGGCTCTGTAGGTCGCTATCTTAACCACTACGCCATCTGTGCAGTCTTTACATTGTTCGTATCTTAAAATATGACTTAGTGCTTTATATCGACATGCGCCAATTCTGATGCCGCCTGGTCAATAATAACATTCCCAAAGAAGTTTAACTTCATGCAGCGACTGCTCATAAAACTATTGTCATATTTAGCAATATGGACCACTAAATAAGGCTACATATTGTATTGACACTAAATAATTAGAAGTTTATCCCAAGACAATAGGCTTTTTTTGGGGGTGGCTTACAGTCAGCACACTCCTCGCACCACTCCGTTCGGGGCGACAGAAGGGCATAAGCACGCACACCCATAACCCACCCGTGACACGCCTTCGTCATTGGAACGACTGCCGGAGCAGGGTGACTTGACGTCAGTGATCGGCCCGACGGAATACTTTGGAGGACGTCGGTCTTTCCTCGCGCGGTTGGCCTCTCGGCGGGTGACGGACTAACTCCCCGATCACGTCACCCGCGGCCTCGGCTAGGATGGCATCAGGCGCAGGTAATCGCATCTGCGCCGCCGCAGTCGCCAGCGGCGGTTCGCGTCGTCGAGGAGACACTCCTCGCGCACGCCCTCCGCCGCCTCATGACAATAGCCTGCACTATAAAACTAATCATTGTATTGCGGGAGGATTTGGAATCATATCATCTCGGCCCATGTACATCCCACTGTTGACTTCAGGCTTTCTCTACTATGGTAGGGCAATTGACTCACTATACCACTCTGGTATTGGGCATAGGGTTTCATTTCGAGTTTGCCATCATCTTGCATAGATGTTATATGCATATTATATCCCTTAGTCATCTTTTACGGGACACCTACAGGGAAGAGAGGTGGCAGTGCATTGTATTCTTACTCCGTCACCACACGGATAATAAACAATTAATGGGCATATATTACAAACAGACTCAAAAAAGTGTGAATCACACAAATCGTCGAAATTATCGAAAACTCGTAGGTAACCATTTCGGTATCAGCAAGTCGTTAACTACGAGTTAAATGTGATTGTACTATAATAAATTAGATTTAAATGAATAATATGATGGTTTGGAGAGCAAAGGTGAAGCGCTGGCGTTCAGCCTAGATATCGCAAAGGCGTTCGATAGGGTCTGGCACAGGGCACTTCTATTAAAGCTTCCATCATACGGAATCCCCGAGGGACTCTGTAATTGGATCGCCAGCTTTTTAGATGGTCGGATTATAAAAGTCGGCATAGCTCCTGCTCCGATACCATGATCATTAATGCTGATGTACCACAAGGCTCGATGCTCTCCCCGACGTTGTTTATCCTACATATCAACGACGTGCTCTCTATCGAGAATATGCGTTGCTCTGTGGATGACAGCACGGGTGAGGAGCGGTACACCGAGCAACAGAATATCTCTCGGAGTACCTACTCAGGAAGAAAGGGTTAAACTTGTGTCTGAAGTCGAGCGCTCTCTGAGGCGGGTCTCGGAATGGGGTGAACGGAACTTAGTCCAATTCAATCCCACAAAGACACAAATTTGCGCGTTCACTGCAAAGAAGGACCCGTTTGTCATGGCACCTCAGTTCCAAGGAGTAACGCTCCCAATTTCAGAGAGTATTGGGATCCTCGGCGTCGAAATATCGAGCAAAGTCCAGTTTGGGAGTCATTTGGAGGACAAAGCCAAATTGGCAAGCAAAAAATTGGACGTCCTGAACAGAACCAGGCGGTATTTCACACCGAGACAGCGCCTTGTGCTATACAAAGTACAAGTCCGTCCTCATATGGAGTGCTGCTCACATCTCTGGGCAGATGCGCCCAAATATCAGCTAGACCCACTTGACTCCCTGCAAAGACCGGTGTTCGAATCGTCGGGGATTCCAACCTTACGGACAGAATGCAGTCGCTGGAGCGGCGGAGAGACTTTGGGTCACTCTGTGTACTCTACCGACTCTTTCACGGGGAGTGCTCCGAGGAACTGTTTGACTTGGTACCACCGTCACCATTCTACCAACGTACCACTCGACTTCGTAGCAGGGTTCATCCATTTCACCTGGAAACGTTAGGTCTTCAACTGTACGTTTCCAGCGATCATTTCTTCCACGTACGTGCAAGCTCTGGAATGAACTACCTGCTGCTGTGTTTCCCGAGCGCTATGACATGTCCTTCTTTAAACAAGGTTTAAGAAGAGTATTTTCTTCACGGTAGGCAACGGCCTAGCTGTGCCCCTTGTATTGCTAAGTTCCATCTGCGGCAGCATCACTTACCATCAGGCGTGCTGCTTGCTCGTTTGCCACCGTTGACAATAAAAAAAAAATCTGGTACTCAATCTTCTATTAGTATTATTTTCATCAAACATTACATAAAAGTGAAATGTATTATATAAAATAGAATGATTTATGGCTATTAAGACTATTTACAAACATATCAAAATCCTAATAGTATTCTAATTACACATGGACGGGTTTCATGTGTATACAACAAACAAATTAACTTAACAAAATACTTTTAATCTAACTAACTATTGACAAATTAAAAAAGGCGTTCAATAACTAAACACCCTCAATATAACACCCGTATTTTTCTTAACATAAGGTTGAAATTACAATGAATAGTGGTTTTAAAATATGCAAATATTTATTGGTAGTCAGGTACAATTTTCCAAAGTGTCAGTAGCAATTTACCTCGACACTGTACGCTAATGTAAAAGGCAGAATGACGTTTAAACAGGGCTCAAAAAGGCTTAAACGTGCCTGTAAAAAGTTCGATTACGTAATACTGTTACGGCTTGCATGTATGTTGGCATGGTTTTATACTGACAGCGGGTAAATTTGGCTGTCAGTATGGATTTAAGATTACGTTTATTTCTGAGAGGAAACAACAGGAAAAGATTTTGAAAGGCTTTACAACGAATTACCGCTGAAAATGATTTCAAAAATGGAGCACGTTTGATATTTGATAGAAAGAAAGAATTTCTTTATGTCTTTTAATTATCGCTTGAAATATTTCCAAAAATATATCATATAACAATTATCATGATCATCATCATCGCAGCTCATTTACGTCCTCCTGCTGGGCTCGAGCCTCCTACATAATGGGAAGGAATTTGACCTACTTCACCATGCTGGTCAGGCATGTTGGTATAGGGGTTTCATTGCGAGTTTTCCTTCTCTTGCACGGATCTTATGTGCATATTATCCTTTAGTCGTCTTTTACGACATCCACGGACAAGATAGGGAGTGGTGAATTGTATTCATACTCCGTCATCAAACGAAAAAAAAAAACATCATATCTGATCAGCATGGTATAATAGGTCATAATGATTTCTGATGTTTACGCGAGTATTATACATTTTAAATAAAACTACTTTACGGATTTTATCGCGTTTGTATTTGATTTTTGATTACCCGACGTTTCGAACACTTTACAGCGTTCATGGTCACGGGTGGACTAAGATGTCTTACGTCCAACAAGTCATCGTTACTGCAGAAAATTTATAATTATCTACCCGATACAGAAAATTAGTTATTAAATATTGACCCACATTTTGATACAAAATTTATTGCCAGTGTAAGAAGAAAATGATTCTATATGAAAAAATTATATTGTTTATGGTTAGTAATAATTAAACATTAAAATTAATAGTGATTATATTTAAAAACTAACTAATAATCTAGTATACTACCACCGGATCGCAACACGGTCACACTGAGAAAGATCCGGCAAGAAAACTCAGGTAACATGATGCTACATTAAAGTTAATTTTGAAGGCGGCTTACTTTATGGTACTAAAAGGTTTTTATTTATAAAATTATCTTTAGTTATTATTATTGTGGGTCAAATCTATACAATGAGCTCACGGTGTCTTGCAGTCTTGTGGTGGTCTTTTTGGATTTCTTTTTAATAATGTTTATAACAGGATCCCAGCTTGATGGTAACACCCAGCCATCCTCTCTATTGAAATTTTTGTGTTTTTTAATCTCAATAGCCTCGCGTACCATTCTAGGCAGGTATCGGTGTTCTTTTGCGAGGATTTGTGGTTTATC
The DNA here is from genome assembly GCA_032191425.1 of Lymantria dispar. Classification (NCBI taxonomy): domain Eukaryota; kingdom Metazoa; phylum Arthropoda; class Insecta; order Lepidoptera; family Erebidae; genus Lymantria; species Lymantria dispar. The sequence goes on along the minus strand of CM063452.1, from coordinate 7,325,881 downwards.
AAACCTGATGTTATGGTGGGCGCGGTCCTGACTATGTTCACAGACTGCAGACCTAGTGTCCCGGCGGTGCTTCACATCGGCTATGTGTTCTTTGATCCGAGTTCTTATGGATCTCTTTGTTTGTCCAATGTAAGAGAGACCACAGTCACAGTCAAGTTTATATACTCCTGCATCTTGTAAAGGGATCTGGCACTTGACAGGTGGTAAGAATTGGCTAATCCTCTTCGGTGGCTTAAAATAAGTTTTAATGGAAGAGCGTTTCAGGATGTAGCCAATCTTGTCAGTGACTCCTTTGACATAAGGTAGTATTGCAGGAAGGCGCTCAACTGTGGGTGGTTTCACTCGGTCTCTACGACGGGCACCCACCGGCAGGAAAAGGAGTGATGAATTCTATTGATCATCATACGGAATATTATATTGATTACGTAGAAGTAATTTGAGCTCATTAGATTGTGTTTATAATACAATCATGACTTTATAGGACGTTACGAACGACAATAATTTCAATTGACGTTAGAATTGACGGTGATTTAGTAAAAATATCTGGTTGACCGAGCTTTGCTCGGTTTTTTTTGTATTTTCCCGAACTTATTTAGATATATGTAGCGGTATATAAATAACGACAAGATTAGTCTGGGTCGAGTCACCCATCAATGTACATATGAACGCGCTCTCTCTTTTCTCTCGACATATATCACCAGAACCTATACACGCTTTATACCCTAACAACGCCCAGAGCCAACAGTGGTGACCCCGACAAAAGTCCCGACAAAGTCCCGACAGCAGTGCGACTCGTGAATTAGGAGTTATAGTAGATTAGCATTATTATTATAAGCACTATTTTTAGTGAAAACTTTCTACTTTAGTGAATTAGAAGTTTTAGTTTTTTTTTAATTAGAACTTTTGTGTAACTTACAACTTTGGTAATGATGGCTGATAAGGAAATTAGCGTCGATTTGGCCGCAGAAGCCAAAATAAGTGCGCGGCTCGGCGAGATTGAACGTGCCAGGATAGCTACCTGCCCCCTTTCAGCAGGAGCCGTTCCAGAGATGGAAGATCGGCGTCCCGTGGACCGAGAGGACGCACTCCCCGCCGTACACCAGCAAGCAAGGATTGGGTATGCTTTTACCATTTTAAGTACAAGGAGAAGGCATACCGTTGTACCAAGCCTTGCGCCTGGAAGCAGCAGGGAAACTAGCTGCCCTCGCAGTCATCGCTGGCGGAGGTCTGCAGCAGGGCAAATTACCGCCTAAGTGTTACGGACCGCTGTAGTGGACTACGTTTTTTAATTGAAACTGGTGCGAACATATCTGTAGTGCCGCGTAGTAAAGTGACTAAAAATGTAGATAGTGAACATTCGGACTATGTGTTGTATGCGGCAAATGGAACAACCATAAAGACTTTCGGAATAAAAACTTTAGTACTATATTTAGGTTTACTAAGAGCATTTCGCTGGACATTTGTAATCGCCGATGTGCGACAGCCCATATTAGATGCTAATTTTTTAGTAAATTTTAAGGTAATTGTAAATTTAAGTGCACATAAACTTTGTGATCGTATTACTAAATTAAACGTTTTTACTGGGATTGTCAACAGTAACGAGCAATCAGTAAGAACGTTACACGGAAATCATCCATTTTACGATTTGTTAGCGGAATATCCTAAAATTACGAGACCTATATCGTTTAAGGAACCTCCTAAGCATGCGGTGTACCATTAATTTGTTACCACGGGCCCACCTGTCCATGCCAAGGCGAGGTCGTTGCCACTAACAACGCCCAGACCCAACATATATAATAATAAAAAATAAAAATGATGAAAAATTTAAAAATATAAAAAATTACAAAAACAGATTAATAATAACACCGAGATTCGATCCCACGCTATTTAAATGTGACTGGACAACTGCCCAGCTGAGCTATTTGTCACTCTTGATAGCGACGGCAAAATTTGAATTCCTATTCTTTTAAAATTTAATTTCATTATATTGATAGGAGTGGTAGGACCACACTGTCGACAGTTATCTGTCTACAGCCGCGGGCCGGTCCGTCCGGGGCAGTACCATGCTCTCGCAGAAAACCGACGTCTGAGTAGTAGCAATTTATTACTGCGCTTCGTTCGGTGAGCGAGAGAGCCGGAAGCCCAACATTCTGAGAGTGATTGCGTGTGGAGGGTTTTGGTGGTGCCCTTGGTATAACCGAGCCTCAATGCACGCATTCACACTCCCTTCGCTTTCTTCGCGGTAGGCAACGGCCTTGTAAAGGTCCATGAGCGGCAGCAACACTTACCATCAGGTGTACTGTTTGCTCGTTTGCCACCGTTTGCAATAAAAAAAAATTTATTTGCTAAAAACACCGACAAAACAACATTTTCTGTAAATAAAACCTAGCTAGATCAATTTTTTTGGCCGCGAAACCTCTAGCATGCTAAATTTCATCAAAATCGTTGGAGCCGTTTCCGAGATCCTGAAAACATATACTTATATATATATATATATATATATATATATATATATATATATATATATATAAGTATATGTTTTCAGGATCTCGGAATATATATATATATATATACAAGAATTACTCGTTTAAAGATAGAATATCCGGTATATTTTTTTTGTATTTTGCCGAACTTATTTAGATATATGTAAATATTAATAAAAAATAAAATGATGAAATAATGCAAAAAAAATCAAAAAATTACAAAAAGAGAATAATAATAACACAGAGATTCGATCCCACGCTGTTTGAATGCCAAAACAAAACAAAAAACCTGGACAACTTCCCAACCAAGCTATTGTCACTCTTGACAGGGCAGCGAAATTTGAATTCTTATTCTTTTAAAATTTAATGTCATTGTATTGATTTGCTAAAACCACCGACAAAACAACATTTTTTATAAATAAAACCTAGCTAGATAGACTTTTTGGCCCCGAAACGGTGGTTTGACGGGTTGGTATAAGGTTTTATTTTGAGATTTCCTTCTCTTACAGTTTTTGTATATAATCTCTATCGATATCCCTTAGTCGTCTTTTAAAACACCCACGAGCAGGAGAGGGGATGGTGAATTGTATTCTTACTCCGTCACCACATGGATAATTATTTACTATAAATATTCAAACAATTTACAAATTAGATTCCTTTAAAAAAAAAGAACTTTATGTCACGTTTATATTGATCAAATATCGTTCACGTCAGTCATTGTTATCAAAATAAGAGTGTTTTACGTTAAAAACAGTCGAGGCTTTTTCATAACTTGGCATATGCCAATTACGATACTTTAGTGCTAACAGGAACATGTTTCAACAAATATATTCTATATAACAATGACTTTTATCATAATAGGGCCTATTTTTTTATCCATTTTCTTTATTTTTCCATGTTATTTGTTTTTATTCATGCTGCGTTCACCGTGTAACGGTTACATGTCGCTATTCTAAACATTAAGCAGGTATTTATATTATAAAAATATATCATCATCATTTCAGCCTATCGCCGTCCACTGCTGAACATAGATCTCCCTCATGTTACACCACTAAGTGCGGCCCTGTATCGCTTGCAACCAACGACGCTCAGCAACTTTCACTAGTTCGTAGGTCCACCTAGTGGGAGGGCGTCCCATAGTGCGTCGTCCGATACGTGGTCGCCAGAGAGAGCCTTTCGAGAACCTTTCTTCTCCAGCGGTTGTCGATTCGTCGAGCGATGTGGCCTGCCCATTACCACTTCAGCATGCTAATTCTTCGTGCTATGTCAGTTATTCTGCGGATTTTCGTATTTCGGATTCTATCTTGCAGAGAAATCTCGAGCACAGCGGGTTCCATAGCACGCTGAGCGACTTTGAGCCTTCTTATGAGACCTAAACCATTTAGGGACCACATTTCCATGCCGTAAGTCATCACTGGTAACACACTAGGGCTTCCAATCCCACGCCATTTTCCAATCCCGCATGATGCGGGATTACGAGTGCGGGATTTGCACGCTTTTTTTCAGTCAAACTTAATAAACTCACAAACTCATACAGTAACATATCCTATATTCATTTACAGTTTTTTTTTTTGTTTTGATTTGTTTTTATTCAGTATCTGTTACTGTTAATATGTAGTTGATTGAATTACTCTTTTTGTGTGATGAATAAACGGTGTAATTTGATTGATCGCATACTAGTAGTAATATTTTAATAAATATGGATTTAGTTGATAATTCATAGGGTTTTTGTGATAAATAAACGAAGTAATTTCATTGATCACATACTAATAGTAATCTTTTAATAATTGTGTAGTTAGTTGATTAATTCCTTTCTTTTTATTACAAATAAACGGTGTAATTTGATTGATCTCATATAAATAGTAATACGTACCGTAAATAAATGTGGAGTTGATTAATTCATTGTTTTATTTGCCTTATATCAATGTGAATATTTTCGATACACGGGATCCCGCAAATACCGAGATCCAGCGGGATTGAGAATTCGTAGTTCCGCAAATACCGAGATTGAATTCAGGCTGCGGGATTGGAAGCCCTATAACACACACTGATTGTAGACCTGTGTTTTCAGACACTGAGGTATGATGGACGAGAAGATCTTCTTAAATTTCCCGAACACTGCCTAACATATATAATACTACACTCGCATGCAAGTAAATCGACTTATTACGACGACGATTTCATATTTAATATGTTAAACATTATAAAGAGGTAAAATGAGTCATTGTTAAGATAAATCACTTTTTATGCGCACTTGACGCTTGAGTCGATTTACTTGCACGCAAGTGTATAATATATTTTCCATTCATCATTCATCATCATCATTTCAGCCTATTGCCGTCCACTGCTGGACGTAGGCCTCCCTCATATTGCGCCACAATGTGCGGTCCTGTGCCGCCTGCATCCAACGACGCCCAGCAACTTCAACAACTGAGGCGCAGATAGTTGCGCCTGCGCCGCCCCAGTCGCCGGCGGCGGATCTCCTCATCGAGGCTGCGCTCCTCGCGCAGGCGATCCGCCGCCTCCTTCCGCGAGATCACTGTCTCGCAGAAGGCTGCGACCGCGTCCCAATTCCCGACGCTGTCGACCATCGCCCTAGCGATAGCCGGCAGCGTCAGGTCCGTACCGATGATTGCGACGAGTTCACAGCGCTAAAATATACATATAACATGTATGCACGAGGAAAACTTAAAATGAAACGCTATATTAACACGTAACGTGGTATAGTAGGTCAATTTCCCTCCTATCATAGAGGAGGTTCGAGGCCAATAGTGGAACGTGTATGAGCTGAAATTATGATACTGATATTATAAATGATTATGATACTGATATTATAAATGGTAATGTAATACTAAAAACTGCACAGATGGCGTAGTGGCTGAGATTCCGACCTACCATATCATACTATGTGCGATCCACAAATTGTTGTTCCGAGTCTGGGTGTAATTTGTGTCTTTTAAATTATGTTTGTAAAGTCCTCTGAAAACTAAGCGTATTATTTCCGTAATGAAAAAAAAAATAAATATAATTAAAAACTAGATACAGTTATTGATCAAAACCTTGAACTATAAAAGTGCAAATCATCATCGCAGCCCACATATGTCCCACTGTTGGGCTCGGGCCTCCTCCACGATTAGAGGAAATTTGACCTACTATACCATGCTGGTCAGACATGTTGGTATAGGACTTCATTTCGAGTTTTCTTTCTCTTGCACAGAAATTATGTGAATATTAGTCGTCTTTTACGACATCCACGGCAAGATAAGAAGTGGTGAATTCTATTCTTACTCCGTCACCACATGGAAAGAAAAAAAAAGCAAATAAATAAATTAAATTATTACTCTTATATTAATTAAATTATTAATCTTATATTATTATTACAGCTCAGATGTACCACTACTGGGCTCGAGCCTACTCCGCAATGGGAGGGAAATTGTACCACACTGATCAGTTACTACAGGATTTTATTTCGAGTTTGCCCTTTCTTGCCTATGCATAAGACAACACTTTAAGCGTTTTGACAATAACGGGCAAAAAAGTGTATGACGAATTACATTCTTACTCCTGATGGACATAGGGGAAATTATAATACTATCCATCAAATACCATAATGCCTATGTTGAGTAGAGTCACAATTGATATAAAAAGTTGCACGAGAAAGCGCTTCTGCAGATTCTTCTGATTTTTTTTCTTTGTTGAGGTTCGGTTTCTCAATTTTCGAGACCCCCAAAAGTAAGGAGGTAATAAATTGTATTCTTAACACGCTACTTAAAAAAATTTAATTAAAATTAAAAATATTGTTAATTAGGTGCGGTGCGGATTAATATAAAAAATATTGGCAGAGTAGGAATATTTTATCTTCGTATTTTCACGGGAACGAGTACTACACGAATGAATCCGTAGGAATTTGCCAGTTTAAAACAAAACTTATTTATGTAAAATCGTTAAAATTAGTTATATTGCATGTGTGATACTTTCTTACATATAAAAAAAATAAATAAAAAAACACACAGCTGTCAAGAGTACTATCGACAGAAGTGAACACTTAAAACTATGAACAAACAGCTATTTTTAAATCAATCAGTCAATTAAATGTTAAGTCATGTGCTGTCAAAGATACCAGAAGCGTATATCTGTTAAGTTGTGATCCACAAAAATGTGCAGGGAGACATACCTATGTACTTATATAAACAGTATACAAGAAAGCATGCGGTGACGATGACGTGAGTTTCACGGTTTTTGTTCACTCGACGATGACGCGAGTTCCATAATTTTTCTTTACACAAAAAGTGCTCAAGAAATTTTCACTTCAAAAATCTTTAAAAATAGGTATGATTTTCACTCACCTTTCACTGCAATTGTAGGAAGCATAGCAAACCCGTGTAATAGAGTCCAAAACAGTTTTCTATAAATCTTCATATTTGTATTAAAACACGTCACATCACATAATTAAACTGCAGCTCCTTATAACAGTACATAAAATAGCGCTGTCGTAATGATTGAATCTGAAACAAATAAAAAGTTAAATTAAAAAAAATAATAATATAGGCAACTATGAAATTTGGCACATATATAATGAGGAGAAGTGCACAAAGCTGAAATTTCATTTAATAATGGATTAGAACATTAAATTCATTAAAGAAGGCATAATGCCTTTTTTAATGCCACACTACCATCAATACAATCGCTACACACACACATACACACGCACAAACACACGCACACACACGCGCGCACACACACACACACGCACGCACGCACGCACGCACGCAGGCACGCACGCACGCACGCACGTACGCACGCACGCACGCACGCCCGCACGCACGCACGCACGCACGCACGCACGCGCACGCACGCACGCACGCACGCACGCACGCACACACATGCACGCACGCACGCACACACACGCACGCACGCACACGCACGCACGCACACACACGCACACACACACACACACACACACACACTAACGCTTATACAATTTTGATTACGGTTAAAACCTCTGGTCGAACTGAATATCAATCAATCATAATTATGATGATAATGTTTAATAGACATTTGTACTTATATATCAGTTATTAGTAAAATGCTGCTTGCTCACTATACATAAATATAATTAAAAGAAAATTCTGCAGCAGAAAAATTAATTTAAACCAATTATGGCCGAATTTCGACCACTCGGCGATCACTAGTATAATATTATTCTTTATAATAATCACTACTATATGCGAAACAAAATCCTATCTTATCTAGTCTGATTGATGTATAAATAGCTTATGTCTCACTTATGCGTGTGGTGACGGAGTAAGAATACAGTTCACCACTCCCTGTCTTGCCCGTGGAAGTCGTAAAAGACGACTAAGGGATATAATACGCATATAACATCTGTGCAAGAGAAGGTATTTTGAAATAAAAGCCTATACCAACCTGTCTGCGGGTCGACGCCCGCCGAGGAGTCATTGCCCGTTGGGCAGTCCGGCTGGAGAATCCTCGGTACGGTGTCAGGACCGTCGAGGCCTTCCGGCCGGTGCTGGTAGAGTGGTTGGAGCGGACGCACGGGGTGCTTTCTTTCCGACTGGTGCAGGTGCTGACGGGGCATGGGTGTTTTGGGAAGTACCTGCACAAGATTGTCAGGAGGGAGAGCACACCGTCCTGCCACCACTGCAGTTGCGACGAGGACACGGCGCAGCACACGCTCGAGGAGTGTGCTGCGTGGGAGGGGGAGCGCCATGAACTCGTCGCGATTATCGGTGCCGACCTGGCGCTGCCGACCATCGCCAGGGAGATGCTCGACAGCGTTAGGAACTGGGACGCGGTCGCCGCCTTCTGTGAGGCCGTAATCTCACGGAAGGAGGCGGCGGATCGTGTGCGAGTAGAGCTCCTATTCGGCGACACGTTCCGCCGCCGGCGACTGGGGGGCGCAGGCGCGAGTATCTGCGCCTAATGCCGCCCTAGCCGAGGCCGCGGGTGATCGGACCGGGGAATTGTCCGTCACCCGCAGAGAGGCTGACCGCGCGATGGCGACCGATGTCCCAGTACGTCGAGACGTGAGGTTACCCGAAAGGGTATTCCGTCGGGCCGACCATTGATGACAAGTCACATCTGCTCCGGTGATCGGCACAACAAACAACGAGGTGACGTGGGTACGGGTGGGTTATGGGCCCGCGCGCCGTCCTTTCATCGCCCCGGACGGACAGGACCGCGCGTGCGCTTACCATAGCCCACCCAAAAAAAAAAAAAATACCAACCTGTCTGACCAGCATGGTATAGTAAGGTCAATTTCCCTCTTATTGTGGATGAGCCTCAAGTCTAACAGTGGGATGTCTTTTACGACATCCACAGGCAAGATAGGGAGTGGTGAAATGTATTCTTACTCCATCACCACCCGGCAAACGGGCTGCAATGTAATTGAGATGAAATAAATTTTATCACAAGAGAAATATTAAAAAGTAGGTGATATTACAAAGGATCCCAAAGTGATAGAAAACTGATAGATAATAAATCTTCATTACGCGAGCGAAGCCGCGGGTATAGCAAATATTACATATGCAAGACAGTGCAAGATACAAGAAAGACTAAATGCAAATTATTCTAATTTAAACGCATACAATATAATATTTTATTATTGTAAAGGTATTATTGAATTATTTTTAAAATGTTTTTGTGTATTTTCTATTATTTATTATTATTACTGTAATTAAAATTAAATGGATATGGAGATGTATGTAAATTAACACTGACTTGTAACTCTGTTCATCAAGAAAGGATACTATCATACCAAATTCTCTCCTACTATAAGCAAAATACTAGCAATGAAAGGTAGTTAATGTAGTGAAATACGTATAGCGCCTACATTTCCCCATTTTCAATATAAGCTTCTGAATTACATAAAAAATAAAGAAAACAAAACATTATACCTTTCCTTAATTTTATTTAGAAAAAAGGCATACGTGTTTTTTCGGCACGTATTAGATATTTGCAACGCCACGATCACGCCGTGTTCACCCAAACATCAATGTGAACTTTTACGGCCTATGAGTAATGGAATAAAAATTCCCAACTTTTTCGTATAGGTGTAAGTTGAACAATTCGCCCGGCAATGCGCCGTTACCGCTTTGGCAAACTGTGGTATATTCATATATGCTGTATTTTAAGTCTTGTTTTTGCAAAGATAAAATTTATGTAGGTTGACTTATATATGAGGCAATGTTTTAAGTTATTACATTGGAAGATTTTTATCAGACTTTAAAACCGTAAAAATGTTTCTATTCTGTTTAAAAATGTAGATATATTTGTGTTCCCCCTTAATTTTCTCAGAAACTATCGATTCGATTTAGATGAATTTTCATTATTAAATCTATACAAATAAATAAAATTGAAGTGTCTGTTTGTAATGTCAATACAAGCATTTTTACATGCTCACACGATTATTTGAACGATACCTATGCCTAAAATACAGTTTAAATTGTTTTTGTCTATCTGTTTGTTAGAGGTAATCTACAAAACGGCTGGACCAATGTTAATAATATTTTACTACCAGGTCTGCTGTCTATATAAGGAATAACTTAGGCTATATTTTATCCCGGTATTCCCACGGGAACGGGGACTATGCGGGTAAGGCGACGAAAACCGAAGCGAAGCAAGGATGGATTGCTAGTTTTTAATGTATTCGAAGATAGGTACTGGAACTCATCCACACAGATGGCAGAGTGGTCTAAGGTACTTGGTCAACAAGGTACAAAGGTCTTGTGCGGAGTTTCATGAATCACCATGTAGAACAATTCTTGGATGTAATTTATGTCATTTAATTATTCTCATGCGATATAAATGTTTATGCCTTACTGTGGGGCCTTATTCCAATATCATTTTAGCTCGTATACGTCCCACTTTTGAGTTCAAGCTTCCCGCACTATAGGAGGACAATTAACCTACAATAACACGCTGATCAGACGTGTGCTATAGGGTTTTATTTCGAGTTTACCTTCACTTGCATTTATGTTATAAACATGTTAATCCTTTAGTCAACTTTTACGATACTAACGGGCAATAGATGCGTGGTGAATTGTATTCTTACTCCGTCACCACACGAATATTAAGGCTACTGTAATATAGATTATGCATTTCAACAGTCAATTTACATTCTTAATAGTCTCAATAGTCAATATTGCTTCATATCTTCCTGTTTAATATTTCTAATTAAATTTGTTGTGGGTCTCAAGACAATTAAAATATTTCGCGAGATTGTCCGAGGGTCAAGTCTTGGTATTATCTACGGAGACCCATTGTGCTTAAAAAAAACGTTGTTTTTTGTGCTTAAAAAAAACGTTGTTTTTTAAGCACAATGGGTGCTTAAAAAATCACAATCACCTGAGCTCATATTATGTCCTACCGCTGGGAGCGAACATCCTTCACGGTAGAAATGTTAGTGACCTACTACCACCACGCGGGTCAAATGGGTTATTATGCGGGTGACGTGACCGGAGATTAGTCCGTCACCCGCCGAGAGGCCGACCGTGTGAGGAAAGACCGACGTCCTCCGTGAGGGGGGGACGTCGGTTGATGGGAGGGTACCCCAAGTAGGGGGTATTCTGTCGGGCCGACCACTGACGACAAGTTAACTCTGTTCCGGTGGTCGGCCTAACGACGAAGGCAACGTGGTTTTCGGGTGGGTTGCGGGAGTTGCGTGCTTAAGCCCCTCTGTCGTCCCGGACGGAGTGGTGCGGAGGCGCGCCGACCGTAACCCACCCACAAAAAAAAAAAAAGATGGGTTATTATATTTCAAGTTGTCTTAGTCTTGCGTTGATTTTTTTGTATATTATATCCCTAGAGACATCTTATCCTTTATGATATTCACGGGTGAAAAAAAAAGGTGGTGATGAATTTTATACTTACTACATCACCTCACGGAAGCCATTATCATGAAAAACATAAACGCTATGGAGAAGACTCGTGTCCAACAATGAGACCTATGTAGGTCTGAAGATGAAAAATAAAAAAGAAACTATTGATAAAATGAATAAAGTACGTCGAAAAAACATGAACAATATTCAATTCCAATGAAAATGTAAACGCTCAGAGTTTCCGCTTGGTTCACGTTCACGATTCGCACAAACTGCGGGTTAACCGCGTTCATGGCCTATGATTAATCTCTTTATTTCGGAGCGTTACAGCGAACACCTTTTGTCCTATGTTTTCTGCGTTTGTTAAGGGTAATTGTGTGGACTTATTTTTTGTTATATGATGGGATTTCCATTATGATTTCTGATATTTACGTGAGTATTACACATGTGATACAATATCATTTTTACGATTTTCATTTTTCGCCGTTTAAAGTTTAATAATAATTTAGTATCATTCCCTCGACGTTTTCTCGCCGGATCTTTCTCAGTATCGCCGCGTTTCAATCCTTAATATTTGATTTGTTACGTTTAAGTTAATAAATTGGCGTAAAATAATAATTATCATAAATTTAATTATCATCATTTCAGCTCACACATACCCTCTTCTTGGACTCAAATCTGCGCCACAAATGGAGGGAAATGGACCTGGTGAGATGTGTTGGTATTAAATTTCTTTTAAAATTTTCCTTCTCTTGCATAGATGTTAGATGTATATGTATTTAATCCTTTAGTTATCTTTTACGATACCCAGGGGCAGGGGAGCAGAGGGTGTGATGAATTGTATTTTTACCACAGAAATATTAATACTTACTTATTATTTTTTCTGTGATTCTTACTGCGTCACTACACAGAATCATACATTTAATGTTTTATAACTAACATAATTTTAATATTTAATATTTACTGACCAAAAACAATATAATTTTTTCATATAGAAACATTTTCTTTTTGTACTGTTAATAAATTTGTATCAAAAATGTTTGACCCACATTTTACATTTTGACACACAACTTTAATAACTAATTCTGCAGCGGGTAGATATAAATCTCTGTATTAACAATAACTTGTTGGACGTGAGATACATACCTTAGTCGTCCCGTGCCAAAATCTTGTGTGACCTTATTATTCTTCACCCAATAGATATCTTATTACAGGGTACATCCCCTTTTTACATCATTATCCTCTTGTATCACAATTTATTTAACTGGTATACTTAATTTATATTCATATCGGCTGTTTTCTATATTTCTGTCGTAAATACAGGTTGTATCAGGTTATGGAGCAACGGTTCGAGTATGTTGTAGTTTACCGGTCATAGATGGTAATTAAAATGTATATTGCACAAAAAATAATATAACATAAAAGTTATAGTAATTAAAAAAATGTGTGATAAACATTATATGCCTTAAATGTTACGTAGTAGGCATGTATAGACATGATATATAGGTAGGACAGTATGAATAGGTAGGAATTGCGCAAAAGCTTCAATGGTAGCGTAGGTATAAACGCGACTCGGCGACGGTCATCGGCCGATCAGCTGATTTAAAGCGAAGTTTGTTTTGCTTATGCAAACGTAATCATTGATTTCTTCAATTTCTAATGAACATTTAACAAAGCACGAATATATTGCAGATTAAGTATCACTGACTTTATACATTTCAATCAGATTTATACGAAAAAGCGATGATAAAATTGAAAACGTTACATGTCTCTAATTCATTAACGATGCAACATTTTCCCTTCAAATTTTTTTTATTGTTGCCAACCACCATTGCCTATCTCCCGTTTGACCAGTTGCTCCATAACCTGATACATCTTTATAGATGAATTTATTTTTGTTCTACATTTCATTTCAAGTCTTTCTATGGACGGCATTGCCTATCGAATTTACACGGACTTTTAAAAATTAGCTATCCTCTAATGTAAAATACGAAGTATAGATAGATTACTCTTTTTTCTTTCTGATAATCAAAACAGAGATCCATCTGTTATTTCGAATATATAAATTTTTCAATAGTTGATTTTTGTAATATAGTGAGAGAAGAGATAAAAAAGTTAAATTTTTGATATTAATTGGTATAGGTTTTTCGTTTGAATTAAAATATCCTAGGACGATTTAAATTAATAATAGCTTTAATTATTTCATTTATTATTTTTCAGGTGTATCATAATCCACACATAAATATGAGCATAGGCTCATACTATTACTCTATAAAGTCATAATATATGAGCCTATAGTTGCTCAGCTTGGCGTAATAGCGAAACAGACCAATTAATTGAAGCTCCTCGTCATATGATCTTATGATTACCATCGTGCCACGAGATTCTCAATTCCATAGAATTAATGTGGAGTCTGATAATGGGACGCTTCGCGGAAAAAAATTATTGGACAACGAGATAGTGCAGTAGAATCATTAGTAAAATAATCCTTTGAGTCCATCAATTGTGGAAACAAAAAGTTTTCATGTTTTTAAAACTGAAGATTTTAGAAATACATTTTTGTTTCGGTAATCACGATTAATAGTAGTAATAATATAATAGGTGAAGAATGTTTGAAATAGTGAGAACGAGTGACCGCTTTTTACTATGAACTTAGAATAATAAAGTATAGAAGGTAAGTTCGCGCACAAAAAGTGATGCATTTCGATTGGAGCCTAATGGAACTTACGCCGGCACCGTTCCGTAATGTACAAGGTCACTCTACTGCACGTACATACGCAACTCTTAAAAAATAAATAGGTAATTATGACGGTTTGTGCATTCAAATGGTGTCACAACACATTTGAAAAACATAAAAAGTATATTAACATTACTTTTAAAAGTATTCCGATGATTTATGTTAATAAAAACAAAATTTGATTTCATAATTTATATAGCAGTGTGCGTGTGTACGTGTATAATCAGTTGCATGCATGTAGTATTGTTTGCTTCATATTTTTGATGGCTTACGTATAGACACTATCTTTCTATACGTTATTATTCTAAGACTATGAATCAGTAATAGTAACAGCAATGACATGAAAATTATTTTGAAGACTCATGAATCATTATTTCATAATTTCGGCTCATACATGTACCACTGCTGGGCTCGAGCCTCCTCCACAATAGAAAGGAAATTGACCTTAAACTATGCTGGTCGGACTAGTTGGTATGGAAGATGGAAAACTATTTCGTCATCATCATCATCACAGATCGTTATCATCCCACTGCTGGGCTCCTCCACAATAGAAAGACTTTATACTGTGCTGGTCAGACAGGTTCTTCTTCTTCTTTATTGTCTTGGCAATCAGCTACAAATACGAGCCATTTTTGCCGTGTCGAGTTATAATTATCTTTAAGTTCTCAGTTTCTTCATGTCAGTAATGGTCTGTCAGTAAGTCAAAGTGTCGCCCTGAACAGTGTAATGGCCACTGTTAAAGGTATCTTTTGAGAATTTTGGTGGAAATACAAAGGTATGTATAGCAGTTTTATATCATATTCACTACACCTCAGCAGTTCTGTCGCTATATATTACATAAAATGCCATCAAGATTATTTAACATAACACGTTAAAACACTAAGATATTGAATATAATACAAGAACACCACATGACACTTCAGATTCCCGCCAAAAACTCCGGTCAGACAGGTTGGTATAGAGTTTTGTTTAGAGTTTTCTTTCTCTTGCATAGATGTTATGTGCTTCCTATTTCCCTTAGCCTTTTTACGACATCCATGGGTAAGATGGAAGTATTGTATATTGTATTCCTATTCCGTCATCACGCTGAAACGTTTCCTTATCAATTCCAAGTATGTCAAGGCGACTGCTTGAATAAAAGTATGACGGCGACATGGTTTTAGTTAGATAACCAATACAGGCTGTAACTACAACTATATTAACGATAGTAATTCCGATGCTTTAAAAATCTAGATTCACATTGAAATTGATAGTGTGTCGAGCGAAATCAGTTGTTGTTAACTAACTTCAAAAAAAAAGAAAAATCGGCCAAGTGCGAGTCGGACTCGCGCATGAAGGGTTCCGTACCATTGACTACGTAAACAAGTGCTTCCCTATTGCCATTATCGATATTGCGCAAAAAAATCAAGTTTGTTGTATGGGAGCCCCCCTTAAATATTTATTTTATTTTATTTTTAGTATTTGTTGTTATAGCGGCAATAGAAATACATCATCTGTGAAAATTTCAACTGTCTAGCTATCACCGTTCTTGAGATACAGCCTGGTGACAGACGGACGGACGGCCAGCGAAGTCTCAGTAGGGTCCCGTTTTTACCCTTTGGGTACGGAATCCTAAAAAAGGAGGATGTTGTCAGTTAGACCGCTTATTCTTTTAATATTCTTTTTTTTTTGTGTGTTCGTGGATAACTTCATCGTTTATGAACCGATTTACATGAATCTTTTTTATATGAAAGAGTATGCTGCCAAGGTGGTCCCATTCCCACCACGTCAGGATCTGACGATGGAAACCCTGAGAAATCGAGGGCAATTCTCGAAAATTATAGGCACGCCTCGGGTAAAATATTGACATTCGTGTGTATCAAGTTATACTACAAAATAATGAAGGTTTGCATCAGTCCTGATGATTGAGATGATAGACAGTTAATGGAACTCCACATCGGTATGTAGGCACTACTAAGTGTTTGGGATTATTATTTGAAAGCTGGTGCTGTCCGTGTATGGTTCAGTTGAATTCAGTTCTTTTCTATTAAAATTATATTGTCTTATTATCCTTACTAATATTATAAATGCGATAGTAAGTTTGTTTGTTACGCTTTCACGCTTAAACCGCCAAACTGATATCAAATATTATATAACCGTTGGAAAGATATAATATCAGAGAGTAACATAAGCTATATTTTATCCCGATATTCCCACGGGAACGGGAACTACACTGGTAAGCGACTGAAAGCGAAGCGAAGCGAGGGCGGGTTGCTAGTATATGTATAACTCTGCTAACATTATGAATCCATCGGGCGACGGAGTAAGAATACAATTCACAACCCCCTTTCTTCCCTGTAGATATCGTAAAAGACGACTAAGGGATATCTTGTACATTATAACAACTATTCAAGAGAAGGAAAACTAGAATCGAAACCCTTTTTTTTTTTTTGTTCACGCTGTGGAAATGCATTTACGCACACCAATCCCCCGCCGGTTACAGACGGGAGTGTGTGTGGGACTCGCCGGCCACAAATATGACCGAAATACCCATTAAAACTACAGCGGCCCCTTCCGCGCTTTTACGGGGTGCCAGAGAGATCATCTGATGACATTCTATCCCCGACACCCCAACGCTTGGCCGTCTGGCCACGTCCTGTCATCATTCAGGGCGGTGGGAGAAGAAGAGCATAACGGCGTCGCCTCCTCCTTGGTCGCCGCCGGCGGAGCGAGTCAGCGGACGTAAGCGCCTCACGGGCACGCTCCGCGGCCTCCTTCCTTGTCATGACAGCCTCACAGAAGGAGGCCATCGACGACCAACAGCTGTCGCTGCCGAGTATCTTGGAGATGATAGTCGGCAACGACAGGTCCGTTGTTCCTATCTCCGTTGACAGGACGTGGCGCTGAGGCCCCCAGGCGGGGCATACTTCCAGTGTGTGGCGCGCATCGTCGATTAGCGTGCCACACTCATGGCATCCTGGGGCCTCTTCTCTTCCAATTTTATACAGGTACTTACCGAAGACCCCATGTTCGGTAAGCACCTGCACCATCCTAAATGTAAGGCTGCCGTGCCTTCTCCTGAGCCAGCGGTGGAGATACGGCGCAACCGCCTCCACAGTCCCCCGCCCTGCTACGGGGGACTCTAGATCTTCTCTCCACCGCCGGATTACTTCCCTTCGAGCCACTTCCTGGACTCTGCCCAGTCCCCTGATGGACACTTGCTTCCCGTTGGCTCTTGCCATGGCACGGAACCGGTACACCTCTGCCAACGCCTCCGCCACCAGCGGCCAAGGCGGGTCGCCTGCCAGTAGTGTCGCCACAGTCCAGGACATAGAATCTAAACCCTACACCAACCCGCCTGTTATAATAGGTCAATATCCCTTCCACTATTAAGGATGCTCGAGCCCAGTAGTGAGTTATGATGATAATGAACGTTATGAAATATTAAAGGGTCTATTATAGTTTTAATCATCATCATTTCAAACTTTCGGATTTCGATACATTCCTCCCCCAGAAATAAGGGGATGATACCAAAATCGCTTGAAAAGCCGGTTAACGATTGCAGTGAAGTGTTATTTACCGCAGCCCATATACGTCCCACTATTGGGCTCGGGCATCCTCTACAATGGGAGAGAATTTGACTTTCTATACCATGTTGGTCAGACATGTTGGTATAGGGTTTGATTTCAAGTTTTTCCTCTTTTGCACAGATGTTATGTGCATGTTATATCCCTTAGTCATCTTTTACGACACCCACGGACACGATAGGGTGTGGTGAATTGTATTCTTGCTCCGTCACCACACGAATAAGGCGGAGGTGTTATATATATATATATATATATATATATATATATATCTATCCCAGTCGAAAGCTATTCCCTAACCGAGACCGCGGGTGACGTAACCGGAGAGTTTGTCCGTCACCCGCCGAGAGGCCGACCGCGTGAGGAAAGACCGACGTCCTCCCCGAGGGGGGTCGTCGGTTGATCGGAGAGTACTCCTCAGGGGGTATTCCGTCGGGCCGACCACTGACGTCAAGTCACCGTCAGTGCTCCGGTGGTCGGTCCAACGACGAAGGTGACGTGGTGTTCAGGTGGGTTGCGAGTGTGCGTGCTTACGCCCTTCTGTCGCCCCGAACGGAGTGGTGCGAGGAGTACGCCAACCGCAATCCACCTCAAAAAAGGAAATAAAAAAGGTCGAAAGCTGCTGTCCATTTTTTGACAAGCTCTTAGCTGATTTTTACAACTACCATGGGCAAATAAGCGATGTTGTGACTATAGTCTTTCTATCTCGTCGCTGCATGAGGATCTAGGATACTTTTAATACAACAAATAATATTTGATTAGTAGTATACACTTACGTAACATATGCCTTTTATCCTCTAGCATTCAGAGTTATGACGATATTCAAGGTATATTAAAAACACATTTTTTTTTAAAAGACAACGCCCTGTACTATGGAAATAATCCTTGTATTGCGGAGGACTTTACAAAAATAATTAACGGGTATAAATTACATCTAAACTGAGAACAATAATTTGTGTCGTAACCACTACGCCATCTGTGCAGTTAACATTAAACAAAATCAATACTTAAAAAAAGTTCTAATAACTCAAATCAATATTTGCACTTCCAAACCAGACGCGAAAGTAATGACGTGAACCAATAGACGAACGATTATAAAGAACGAAATTAAAACCACAGACAACTCTTCAACAATTATTCAATGTTTGGAGAATTTCCTTGTTTCCTTACCGAACAGACAAATTTATTCCTTAGCTAGAATCGCTTGACGCTACAAATCACGCCCCGGAAAACATTCGCGTGAGGTTAACAATCTTATTAATGTTTCAACAATGGAATGTCTACTTTGACTTTGAAGACTTAAGATTGATATTCCAATGTTAAATTTGTAAACGTTGATTACGATTTGTATTAAGGTAGGTTTTGTTTCGAAATCAGGATGTTTACTAACTATTATACATGAAAGCGCGGAGTACTCACAATATAATTTATACATTTAAGATACACTTCGTTGGAGTTGATGGCAATACGAGATATTTGAGAAATGATAACAAAATTAAGGTTATTTATGATATTGGTAACTATCCTATACGGTTTTATAATCCCTGACGGAAAAAGCGGGGTGTTATAAGTTTGACGTCGATGTCTGTCTGTCTGTGTTTGTGTGTCTGTCTATAGCATCATAACTCACAAACGGATTTGGATATGGCTTTTTTCATTTAAAAGCCAGTTGTCTAGCGGTAGTTCTTAGGTATGTTTGGTTAACATCGGTCCAGCAGTGTAAGAGTATCAGCTCAAAAATGATGTAATGGCGTATGATTTTTCGATTAAATGCTTCACGTGTGGCAGTATAATCGTCAAATGACAATTAATTGATAACTTCGACTTGATGCTTCAACCAGAATGGTCTCCGGAAACTTATCAAAAATTCACAGCAGACATCGTATTTTTGGGTTTAATAGATTAGTTTCAATGACTAGTTAGATATCTTGCAATACGGCCACGTTGACCTGACTCATTGATAATTCCTGTTAATTTTTTTTTTTGGGGTTGGCCGCGATCGGTGCGCTCCTCGCACCACTCCGTCCGGGGTGACAGAGGGGCGTAAGCACGCACACCCGTAACCCACCCGTAATACTTCGCCTTCATCGTTGGGCCGACCACCGGAGCAGGGTGACTTGTCATCAGTGGTCGGCCCGACGGAATACCCCTACGTGGGGTACTACGTCCCCCCCTCAGGGAGGACGTCGGTCTTTCCTCACGCGGTCGGCCTCTCGGCGGGTGACGGACTAATCCCCGGTCACGTCACCCGCGGCCTCGACTAGGGCGGCATGAGGCGCAGGTAGTCGCGCCCATGCCGCCCCAGTCGCCGGCGGCGGATCGCCTCATCGAGGCTGCGCTCCTCGCGCAGGCGATCCGCCACCTCCTTCCGCGAGATCACTGTCTCGCAGAAGGCTGCGACCGCGTCCCAATTCCCGACGCTGTCGACCATCACCCTAGCGATAGCCGGCAGCGTCAGGTCGGCACCGATGATTGCGACGAGTTCACAGCGCTGCACTGATAATTCCTGTTATAAAAAACGTAATACTTTTTTTATTATTTTAGTTTGTTTCGGGTGTTGTTCAAAATTTTCAATTTCACTAATTATTTTTTGAGTAAATTTTCTTTATAGACTTACCTATATGTGATTTAATTTTTTTTATGTTGTTGGTATCAAACTAGTACATAGCACACCTAATGTAAGTGATTGCTCATGGATCTTTGCTAGGCCGCTGTCTACCGTGAAGAAAGTGAAGGGAGTGTCATTTTTAATCATTATTTCAGTTAATTCACGTCACACTGTTGAGTTTGAGCCTCTTCTACAATAGGACGGCAATTGATCTCACTATATCATGCTGACCAGATAAACTGTTATATGGCTTTATTTCGAGTTTTACTATGCTATTCAGACAAGTTGTTATAGAGTTTTATTTCGACTAGTCCTTCTCTTGAATAGATGTTATATGCATATTATATCCCTTAGTCGTATTTTACGATATCCACGGGCAAGAAAGGGAGTAGTGAATTGTTATTCTTACTCCGTTACTCCACAAAATATTTATATACATACAAATACATATATACATATAATACAGAAATAAATAATCAATGCTATTTTCATTCAATCTGACTCCGATAAAGAATGCCTATTTACAAAATAAACAAAGAAAATAATCTTGTTAATTCAACATCAAAACAAAGAGGGTGCCAAAATGAGAAAACGCCTTTGCTTAAAAAGGAATTAATGACACTATTTCGTTAGGGACACTTTTAAACGTCCAAATATTTTATTTCAGAAAATAAATGGTGTTTATATCTTTTTCGTTGGAATTTTAATGGACGACATGCATTTTTCAATGTTTTGTACAGAATTAAGGAAAGACAGCAACATTATATACTCCAATGGCGAAGTAAAGATAAGCAGCAATTTTAATTTTTGCGCGTGATTTCCCAGTATTTGCCGGGTATTTCCAGTAAACACACGCCGTCCATTTTGTCCGGGACGAAAAGACCGGCGCATGGTCTAATAACCCGCCTTTCCTATCACCAATGGGTCGACCACTGGTAACCTTGACTTCCGTGGCTGGCCGGGCTGGTAACATACCTACTCGATGCCAGGGGGCAGCGGCCCCATAACTCATCGTATGCCTTTCCTATCATCATTGGGTCGACCTCTGGCACCAAAGCTTTGACTTCCATGGCTGGCCGGGCTGGTACCATTCCTACTCGACGCCTCCCGGGCATTATCTTCACGTGGTGCGTGATATGTACCTACCAAGTCAAGGATCGGGTTTCGTTTCCCACCCAAGCCAATACTTGTGTGTTTGTTATGCGATCCACAAATTGTTGTTCTGAGTCTGGGTGTAATTGTATCCGTAAATTATATTTGTAAAGTCCCTCATCATTTTCATCATCAAATCGCGTCATATACGTCCTACTGTTGTGTGTTGTACGTCCTACTGGTACAAATCTCTTCCAGAATAGGAGAGAAATTGACCTATTATACCACGCTGGTCAGGCTTGTTCGTATAGGGTTTTGTTTCTAGTTTCACTTCACCGTTCAAGTATTTTCATCATCATCATATTCATTACCATAACTCGGGTAAATCTTACAATTGGGCTCGAGCCTCCGTCATAAATTGACCAATAATACCAAATCAGACACAAGATTTTATATCGAGTTTTTCTTTTTTGCATATTATAAATTCACATTTTTTAATAAACTTTCTTTACATTTTTAAATATACCCGAACTCTGTCTTGTAAGACACAGGCTCGACCTAGCTTAGAAGACATAGTTATATTAGTGCTACGCTGATTGTAAACGTTTAAAGTGTTAATTAAAACGTATATTTGTGTCATGATTTCTAGTTAATAAATGCTTATTATTATTTTTATCTCTATAACATATCCTTTAATCGTATTTTACAACAAATATTGATAGATGTGATAAATTTTATTGTTATGGAATTTCTGACACTACGATTGTGTAGTATTTTTTTAAGGTAATGAAATATTTTCTAAGTAATCTTAATACTGACAATACTTTTTATGTCACTAGAGTTTCAAATCAGATTTCTTACTATAAATTCATAAATACTATATTTACAAGATTGACGGAATATTTTAATTAAGCGGAATGCTATAAACAATAGTAAAACAGTTCCATTTAAAAATATTTCTATTTGTTTAGAAATAAATTGCTATAGAATTATTTAAAAAATCCTAAACACAATACAATTTCATCTCATCATCATCTCAGCCCATACACGTCTCTCCCGGCCCGTCGACTCGGGCCTCCTCCACTATGGGAAGGAAATTGACCTACTATACCACACTGGTCAGACGTGTTGGCTTATTTTATGGGTGGGCTATGGTAAGCGCATATGCCATCCATTCCCTCCGGAGCGACGAAAGGACGGCACGCGGGCCCATAACCCACCCATACCCACGTCGCCTTCGTCGTTGGGCCGACCACCAGTGCCAAGTTCCTTGTCCTCAATGGTCAGCCTGATGGAATATCCTTTTGGGTACCCTCAGACGTCGGCATAGGGTTTTGTTTCGAGTTTTCCTTCTCTTGCATAGATGTTATATACATATTAAAATCCCTTAATCTTCTCTTACGATACCCACGGGTAAGAAAGGGGGTGGTGAATTGTATTTTTACTCCGTCACCACACAGAAATTATCAACATTAACACACACACAATTTATCAACATTAATATGAACAATTTCATTATTACTAAATAAATTATCTACCAGGTAAGAAGCACAAATTGGCTGACATGAAAAATCAAGGTGTTTAATGGCCCTAGCAATTATAACGCAACAGGCGTCACAAATAAAATGTACCAATAACATAAAAAGAATTCAGAGTGACAGGGGATACCGCAAAAAATCCACCATTAGCCTTTAGCAAAAAGGTTAATCACTTGGATTAACGCAAATGGGGAGTCGCGTGCCTGTAATTGGCACGGGCATACAGTATAGAAGTTACAGATGGACAATTAAATTCTTAATCATAAATTGAAATAGCCTTTTGTAAACATAAATAGCGTAAAAATATCTCATGTTTTCGTGTCATTTTTATTTCATCATCATCATCATCTCAGCCCACATACGTCCCACTATTGGGCTCGGGCCTCCTTTATAATGGAAGGGTAATTGACCTACTATACCACGCTGGTCAGTAAATTCCCTCAACATTTTTATCATCCTTTCGGCTCATGTACGTTCCATTGTTGGGCTCGAGCCTCCTCCAGAATAAGAAATCGACCTACTATACCATGCTGGTCAGACAGGTTGGTATAGGGTTTTATCTCGAGTTTTCCTTCTCTTGCATAGATGTTATATGCGCGTTATATCCCTTAGTCGTCTTTTACGACATCCACGGGCAAGAGGGAGGGTAGTGAATTGTATTCTTACTCTGTAGTATACAATTAAAAGCTAATAGCAATACTAAAATCCTCTCTAACGTAATCTATACTAATATTATAAAGAGGTAAAATTTGTAAGTTTGTATGCAGGGGGTAATCTCTGGAACTCATAATCTAATTCTAATTTTATTTTAACTGGCAGAAAGCTACATTATTCCTGAGTGCTATAGGCTATAAATTGTTTCTATAACATGTATATTAACCGAGCTATCACAACTTTTGTCTGGCAAGTCGGAAAAAAATACCTCGTAAAACAGAATTATTTGCGTGCGCTGCCTAAACAGTTGCTTAAAATTAAAAAGAATGTATGGCTACCTGGTTCATCTTAATTATTTCTACAAAAAAGTCAGCGATACCATATCTCTATCTTTTATATTTTATCTTTTATACTTCTATTATTGCATTAAAAAATTTTTTTTTCGGCATTGTTACGTTTGGTTGATTATTTGAGCAACAAAATATTAATTCTTATGACAATAAATTATTTCAGTATCACAGGAACATCATACAGATAAGATTTGCCATTTACAGTATATCAATTGGTCATAAAGTTTCGGAGATAATATAAAATTACTAAAACGCAAAATGACCCTAGCATAACTTTCATTGTGCAGACGTTTTACCTATTTGCCCATAGATGGCGTTCTGCAATGACGTCATTTTTCTGAATCGCGGTGTTAAGACTTTCCGTGGATTGATGACCCTCTCGAATTATTATGCCCACGTTGTCGTTAGTTGGAGTTCTAAAAATTACATGTCAGTTGGTTATTGGTTTCGGTTGTTTCGTTCGCATGGTTGTTGTTGTTGATAGATACCTCATAATCGAAAATATCGTAATTTCGTTGTACGTTTGTTTTGTATGTTCGTAGTTTCGTACTTCGTTCTATCGTAATAATCGACACGAGTTATTCGATATTACGATTGTTTTGTTTTGTAAAGGCGGACGGTGTTCGAGTCGCTCTCCCTTTGTTCATAATTGTTTTCAAGTCTGTGCGTGGTTTGTTGAGAGCATGCCTAAAAGGAAATCTCAACTGTCTCGGCAGACATCACAGACAAGAGCCGATCGAGTACGCCGTACGGAAGAATCTGCCCCTGAAAATGAGCAACGCCTCTCGAGAAATAGAGAATATATTTCGCAAGCACGCGCTAGAGAATCTAGCTCCGAGCGCTCACAGCGCCTCGCAAGCCAAAATGTGAGGACGACGCGGGCCCGTGCTCGAGAAACTAGCGCTGAACGTGCGCACCGTCTATCTGAGTTAAGGCAGCATGTCTGTGAGACAAGGGATAGGGAGACTAGCACTGAGCGCTCGCAGCGCCTAGCAACAGAAAGACAGCGAGCAGCTACAGTCAGAGCGCGTAATCGGAATATAGCCCAAGGAAATAGATCAGCCTTCAATTACGATGCCAATATAGATTATGCTCAGCAAAACACTGTGAAAATAGGCGAAATGAATAAAACATGTCCTAAGTGTTTTGCAAATAAATGGAGCGATGAACCAAATGGTATGTGTTGTGCTGCAGGAAAAGTGGTTCTTCCTGATATCCAGGCACCACCACAACCAATAAAAGATCTATTACTGGGCAATCATCTATTATCTGCGCATTTTTTAAAAAACATACGAAAGTATAATACACTCTTCCAAATGACGTCATTCGGTGCTAAAGAAATTCGCGAAGGAAACTTTATGCCTACATTTAAAGTAGAAGGGCAAGTTTATCACTTAATTGGTAGTCTACTCCCTTCGCCAGGGCAAAGCCCGCAGTTTCTACAAATTTATTTCATTTCTGATGCCGACCAACTTTCGTTGCGGTCTAATATTGCTCCTAACCTAAATATCGATTTAATCAATGATTTACAGACGTCGTTAAATAGTCATAACATTTATATTCGCAGTTTCAAATACAATTTAGAACATAACTCTTCATCTGAAAACTTAAAATTAATCATTCACGCTGACCGCACTCCACAAAATCAACATCGTGGAAGATACAATTCACCTACAGCAAACGAAGTTGCAGTATTATTGGTGGACGAAGATAAGGGACCTAGAGATATAGTCCTTCATTGCAAAGATGGTCAACTGAAAAGAGTTTCTGAATTACACAGAGCTTACGATCCCTTACAATACCCTTTGATGTTTGTTAACGGTGAAGATGGTTATTATTTGACTATCCCTCTACAAAATTCAGCGCGAAATAAAACAGTTTCGTGTATGCAATTTTATATGTATAGATTGATGACCAGGGCCAACAGTTTTAATCCCCTTCATTATTATCGGGATTTGTTTAGTCAATACTGTGTTGACATGATGGCTAAAATGATAACAGAGAGACTAAGTTACATAAGTCGCAATCAACAACAACTGAGAGCTGATGACTATATCCATTTAAGAGACGCTATAAATCAGGATGCTAATGTCAACGCTGCAAATATTGGCCAACATGTCATCTTGCCTTCATCTTTCACCGGCTCTCCGCGTTACATGCATGAAAAAACCCAAGATGCAATGACGTATGTACGCAACTATGGAAGACCCGATTTATTTGTGACGTTCACTTGCAATCCGGAGTGGCCAGAAATTAAGAAAGAGCTATTTGCTGGCCAACGTTCTTTCGACCGTCATGACATTATTGCTAGGGTTTTTCATTTAAAGATGAAGAAAATGATCAAGTCGTTCACTAAAGACGAGGTATTCGGCAAAGTCAAATGCCATATGCTTAGTGTTGAATGGCAAAAACGCGGACTACCACACTGTCATATGCTGTTTTGGTTTGCACAAAAAATACAACCAGATGAAATAGACAGTATAATAGTTGCTGAACTACCAAACAAAGATGATGACCCAATATTATTCGATATTATCACCAAAAACATGATCCATGGACCTTGTGGGGAGCACAATTTATCATCACCGTGTATGAAGAACGGTATATGTTCAAAGAAATATCCTCGGCGATTCGTCACCGATACTCAGACAGGCGAGGATGGTTATCCTGTATATCGTCGTCGTAATGCTGAAAATGGTGGTCAAGTCGCAGTTGTAAACATCAGAGGGAGGCCGATTACAATAGATAACAGATGGATTGTACCATACTCTCCAATGTTGTGCAGGTCATTTAACGCCCACATTAACGTCGAATACTGCCATTCAGTTCAGGCTATAAAATATATATGTAAATATATAAATAAAGGTTCCGATCAAGCCACGTTCAGCGTTAGAAATCCGCATGATGAGGTGGAAAATTATTTAAATGGGCGATATATAAGTACATCGGAAGCCGTCTGGCGAATACTCGAATTTCCGATCCACGACCGACATCCCACGGTCGTGCATTTGGCCGTGCACTTAGAAAACGGGCAAAGGGTGTTTTTCACACCAGGAACTGCGCGACAAGTTGCCCAAAATCCGCGCAAAACCACTCTATTAGCGTTTTTTGAACTCTGCAATACCGACGAATTTGCAAAAACGCTGTTGTACCACGAAGTTCCACACTATTATACGTGGGCTAATAACAAATTTTCAAGACGAAGGCGCGGTCAAGACGTCGATGGGCATCCAGAAATAAAAAGAGATGAAGCTTTGGGAAGAGTGTACGGTGTACATCCGTCACAATCAGAATGCTTTTATCTAAGAATTTTATTGCACCACGTACGCGGTCCCACATCATTCAAAGATTTGAAAACTATAAATGGAGTGGTCAAGGAGACGTATCAAGCGGCTTGCCGGGACAGAGGTTTGCTGGAAAATGATGATCACTGGGAGAAGACATTAAGAGAAGCTTCGATGTCGGAATGTTCATTGAAACTTAGGGAGTTATTTGTGGTGATACTGCTATTTTGTCAGCCATCTGAACCGTTAAAACTATGGGATATCTTCAAGGACAATTTTTGTGAAGATATCAGACATAGAAATCGACAACAAAATCAGGACTTTACCATGCCTTTTAATGATGTTATGTACAATGAAGGTTTAATACAAATTGAAAACAAACTTTTAGCATTGAATGATAAAACATTGAGTGACTTTGGATTACCGTCTCCAGTTCGCCCTGTAAATGATGCAATAGATACAATGTTGGTACATCCGCACAACATCAGTGAATTAGCTACTTTTGTAAATGAAAATTTGCCTAAATTAGTCACAGACCAAAAACAGGCTTTTGATGAAATTATTGATAGCGTAACGAATAATAAAGGAAAAATTTTTTTTTTAGACGCCCCAGGAGGCACAGGGAAAACATTCCTCGCTAATTTAATATTAGCACATGTTAGGCAATCCGGAAAAATAGCTTTGGCAGTGGCTTCTTCTGGGATTGCGGCTACTTTATTGAGTGACGGTAAAACTGCTCACTCTACCTTCAAACTCCCATTGACAGTTTCATTGGAGCAACAGTCGGTATGTTCGATACGCAAAAATGGGCCCATTGGTCAATTGTTACAGAATACGTCGTTGATAATGTGGGACGAATGTACCATGAGTCATAGAGCTCATGTTGAAGCAGTGGATCGAACACTTAAGGACTTGAGAAACTCAGTCGCTGTCATGGGTGGTGTCACTTTTGTGTTTGCAGGTGACTTTCGTCAGACACTTCCCGTCGTCACAAGAGGTACACGTGCGGATATCATAAAGGCATGTCTAAAATCATCGCCCCTATGGAGTATAGTCCAAACTTTGAATTTACGTACGAACATGAGAGTCCACGTTATTGGAAATATGGATAACGATTTTCCACAACAGCTGCTCAAAATTGGAGAAGGGTCTTTTTCTTCTCGAACCTTGGACTCTAACTCTGCGGAAATCGTTATAAATGAGACTCTGGGTCGTATAGTTCACAGTCTACAGCATCTTATAGATGCAGTATATCCTGACCTCGAATATTTACTAGATAGAGACATTCATTGGCATTGTTCAAGGGCTATCGTCTCACCAAGGAACGATACAGTCAATGAAATCAATAATCTAATTTTACAAAAAGTTCCCGGCCATGGTAAAATCTACAAGTCAATTGATACAGTGTGTAATATCGAGGATGCAGTCCACTATCCGCAGGAATTTTTAAATTCCCTTAAACCATCTGGTCTGCCACCTCACGAACTGCTGTTGAAATCCGGGACACCTATCATGCTTTTAAGAAATTTAAGCCCACCTAACCTGTGCAATGGCACAAGGCTACTAATAAAAGATTTAAAAGACAACCTAATTGTGGCGACCATTCTCATCGGCCCAGGAGCTGGCCAGTTGGCGCACATCCCAAGAATTCCAATGATTCCGACGGACCTACCCATACCGTTTAAACGACTCCAGTTTCCAATAAAAACATCATTTGCCCTGACTATTAATAAGTCCCAGGGACAAACATTCTCTTTGGTTGGCATTGACCTACGAAAAGAATGTTTTTCCCATGGGCAATTATATGTTGGTCTATCAAGAGTGGGATCATCCGAAAGGCAGATTATTCTGTTACCGGAAAATAAAACAACCTCAAACATTGTATATAGAGAAGCTTTAAATTAAATAGATACCTAACTTAAACAAATAAATAAAATAAGTAAAAGGCAACTAAGGGTTAAGTTACCTTGAGCAGAAAATAGAACTTCGGTAATCTTTTAAGTTACTGATCTGATTCCAAAAAATATTTTACTAATAAAATTAAATACAGTAATATCAATCGAGTGTAATCTTATGTTAAAACAAGAAATTTTCCGCGGACGAAGTCGCGGGCAGAAGCTAGTGCATTTATATGGTGTCACAACACACACAAAATTAGATTTCATAATTTGTATAGTGGTGTGCGTGTGTACGTATGTAATCGCCTGCGCGCATAACTTAGACAAAATAAAGAATTACTGTTCTAAGTCTGGATATAATTTTTGTACGTTAATTATATATTTGTAAAGTCCCCCGCATTACAAGGATTATTTCCTTAGTGCATTGTCTTATAAAAAAAAAACAATACTAAAGCGCGCGTAACAATTACTCGCGGTTGAGGAAAAACTTTTTTTGACATCGTGACAGATGACAAATTTAAAATTAGTAAAACAACAGCAATAAAATATGCTTCAAAATTTAAAGTAACAAAGACACTGTTTTACAGGTATTACAAGTAATTAACTGTATTAATTTTATTTATTATTATTATAACATTATATCTTAGAATAATAACGTATACAAGGATAGTGTCGGTACTTAAGAGATTAAAAACATGAAGTCAAAAATACTACATGCGCGTTGGCGATTACACACGTAGCCCACTATACAAATTATGAAATTAAATTTTGTTTTTATTAACATAATTATGTAAATCGTCGAAATACTTTTAAAAGTAATGTTAATACATTTTTTATGTTTTTCAAATGTAGTGTGACACCATTTGAATACACAAACCGTCATAATTACCTACTTATTTTTTAAGAGTTGCGTACATACGTGCAGTACAGTGACCTTGTACACTACGGAACGGTCTGGCGTAAGCTCCATTAGGCTCCAATTAAAATGCTTAATTTTTTTGCCCGTACTTACCTTCTATACGTTATTATTCTAAGCAATACATAATAAAATCAATTAAGTTCTTCAATCCGTTTGGTTATGGAGTATTAATACAAATAATCACCCCCTCTCTTGCCTGTGGGTGTCGTAAAAGGCGACTAAGGGAAATATGCAAGTAACATCTATGCAAGAGAAGGCAAACTCGGTATAAAATCTTACTCCAACACGTGTAAAAAAAAAAAGAAAATTGTAGGTCTATTCCCCTTTTCTTCTTTTTTTTTTGGGGTGGGCTGCGGTCGGCGCGCTCCTCGCACCACTCCGTCCGGGGCGACAGAGGGGCGTAAGCACGCACACCCGCAACCCACCCGAACACCACGTCGCCTTTGTCGTTGGGCCGACCACCAGAGCAGGGTTACTTGCCATCAGTGGTCGGCCCGACGGAATACTCCCATCGACCGACCCCGTCTTTCCTCACGCGGTCGGCCTCTCGGCGGGTGACGGACTAACTCCCCGGTCACGAGGTCTATTCCCCTACCATTTTGTGGAGGAGGCCTGAGCCCAACAGTGGAATCTTCATAACTATGAGGATTAATGTATAATGTTTGATAAAAATTATATTATCATCATCATCATTCAGCCTGTTGCAGTCCACTGCTGGACGTAGACCTCCTTCATGTTTCGCCACAAAGTGCAATCCTGTGCCGTCTGCATCCAATGACGCACAGCAACTTTCACCAGGTAATCGGTCCACCTATTGAAGGGGCGTCGGATTCTTCGCACCTTTTAACCCACTACCACCAGGCCCACCACCAAAATGAGCGCGTTGGATAGCGGACCTGTCGTGATTGGG
This sequence comes from Lymantria dispar, assembly GCA_032191425.1. Lineage (NCBI taxonomy): Eukaryota > Metazoa > Arthropoda > Insecta > Lepidoptera > Erebidae > Lymantria > Lymantria dispar. The sequence goes on along the minus strand of CM063452.1, from coordinate 7,295,005 downwards.
GGCCATTTCTATATGAGGGGAGAATGCCGTAATCGCCACGCTTGGCAAGTGGGTTAGCGATTGCAGTAAGAAGCTAAGTTCCTACTGCAAATGCATAAACATTTCCCAGGAGAGAGCTGCTGCCTACTCTCGTGGTGAACCCCAGCTGATTCTCATAACTCCCACTGGTAACCAAGAAGTGGCGATAATTGTATTCTTATACCGTCGCCACACGGGGAAAAATATTAATGTAAAAATATATATATTACTAGCCGACCCGGCGAACTCCGTATCGCCTTTTTTTTTTGTATTTTTTTGGTAAGCTATGGTTTGGACACACTCCGCCCTAACGGTCCGGAGCGACTGATGAGCCCATAACACACCGTATTGGCGATGGGTATGGCATCGCCATTGGGCCGACCATCGGTACGCGACGGACCTTGACATCCGTGGCCGGCCCGGCGGTTTATCTTTTCGGGTACCGTCCCCTTTGACGCTCCGGTAACATTGCAGTGTTGCCGACCAGTGCGTCACCCTCACGCAGTAGGGCGCTCTGCGGGCGGCTGACTAATCCCCGGTCCTTCCACCTGCCACTTTGTACCGACTAATAGTTGATTCTTTAATTTTTAGTTTTTTAAAACTTATATATACGGCGTCACGAATAGCAAACTATTCGGGACGCCGTGTCAGCTAGCAAGATAAAAACAGGAAAAAGAGAGTTAATAACTCATCAATTACATTACGTCAAAAAATAAAAGAATATAAAACATCCGAAATTTTGTGTTGTACGACACTAACGTCATTCAATTGTTTTAGCTGTCCGGAACCTCTCCACTAACACTTGAATTTTATTGTATGGTATTAAATTTTAAATTGACTTTTAAGTATTATTACGAATCGTTTGCATGGGAGTTTAGAAAGGTGTTGTTTTTAGGGAGTTTTTGAATCAAGGCATATTCTAAAAAAAGAATTAGCAAAATTGGTCCAGCCGTTCTGAAGTTATACGCGTTATGTACGTTCATTCATTAATTTTTATATACATGGATATAAGCTTAATAACACTTTCAGATTTCCTAAAACAAAAGTTCGTCACATATTTACTCTCCAGATGTCCTAAAAAAAGCTCACGCAGAAAAAAGATCGATAAATTGATTAATCGGAAATCGATCCTTCAGACCTCGATTTTTCTTGTAAATCGATTCTTTGGATGACGATTCAAATAGATCTTTTTCAGAAAGATCGCCAATCCCTAGAACAAACCGCGCGGCATGGTATCTCGCAGAGCCTACCTACCACCTCCTCGCCCCTGATGACCGCCCGCCACAGCGCGCAATATTAATACTTATTTGGCAACAACACTAACATTTTTAATATCACGATATCTTTTGAATTAAATGTCCGAATTTAATGATTCAAAAAGTTCTAGAAAGGTATTGAATCCGTCTTAAATATAATTTATTTTGATAAGTATTAATACCAAGGTACAAAATAAAGAGTTTTGAAGCGACGGCATTTAAATTATTTAAAAAAATCTAAAGAAAAGTACTTACTGTGACGTAACTACAATAGTTACGTCACAGTAACACAAACATTATGGTGTCGCAATATTTTTTGTAGACAATTATATGTTCTGCAAAGTTGTAGTACATTGTTTTGTTCTATAATCAATAGTTTTTGCAGCAAACGCGATGTAAGGATTTTTTCGGCCCATTTTTTACACCTTGGGTTACATTATTTTTTATGGAGTTTTAGGACGGATCCCTAATTTTTTTAAACACATAATATAGCCTTAGAATAATAACGTATAGAAGGATAGTGTCAGTACTTCGAACTTTAAAAATTTGAATCTAAAAATACTAATGGCGCGCAGACGATTACACACGTACACACGCACACCACTATACAAATTATGAAATCAAATTTTGTTTTTATTAACATAAATCGTCGAAATAATTTTAAAAGTAATGTTAAAAACCTTTTTAAGTTTTTCAAATGTGTTGTGACACCATTTGAATGCACCGACCGTCATAATTACCTATTTATTTTTTAAGAGTTGCCTACGTTCGTGCAGTACAATGACTTGTACATTACGGAACGGTTCCGGTGTAAGCTCCATTAGGCTCCAATTGAAATGCCTCACTTTTTGTGCGTGAACTTACCTTCTATATGTTATTATTCTAAGCCTATAGCCTTCCTCGATAAATGGACTATCCAACACTGAAAGAATTTTTCAAATCGGACCAGCGCTTCCTGATATTAGCGCGTTCAAACAAACAAACAAACTCTTCAGATTTATAATATTAGTATAGAATCCGTGTGGTAATGGAGTAAGAATACAATTCACCACTCCTTTTTTATCCGTGGATGTCGTAAAAGACGACTAACGGATATTAATATGCTTATAACTCCTATGCAAGGGAAGGGAATCTCGAAATAAATCTCTGTACCAACCCGTCTAACCAGCGTGGTATAGTAGGTCACTATTTCAACCTATATTTGTCTCACTGTTGGACACAGGCCTCCTCCATAGTGGGGGGAGGAAATTGACCTACTATTCAACGCTGGTCAGATGTGTTGGAATAGGGTTTTGTTTCGAGTTTTCCTTCTCTTGCCCAGATGTTATATGCTTATTATATCCCTTAGTCGTCTTTTACGATATGCACTGGTAAGAAAGAGAGTGGTGAATTGTATTCTTACTCTGTCACCACACGTAGTATGTCAGTATCCCTCCTATTAACGAGAAGGCTCAAGCCCAGCAGTGGGACGTATAGGAGCCGAAATGATGAAACGAGGATATAAATAAACAATGTGCTCACACTATGGTTAGAATACAATCGTAAGGGTACATAATTTTAACGTACGTCACTTCCGTCCGAAAAAAAGGTAGAGTTACTCCTGGTTCGCGGCTAAAGAAGTTTTATCTATACCAATAAATAAAATTGGAGTGTCTGTTTGTAATGTCAAAATAATAGGCTTTTTTCATGCTAACACGGTTATTTGCACGACACCTATGCCTAAAATAGCAATTAAAAATTTTTTCTGCCTGTCTGTCTGTTTGTTCCGGGTAATCTTTAAAATGGCTGGACCGATTTCAAAAATTCTTTCACCAATGGAAAGCTATAATATCAGGGCGTAAACTTGGCTATATTTTATCCCGGTATTCCCACGGGAACGGGAACTGCGCGAGTAAAACGACTATAACCTATAACCGAAGCGAAGCGAGGGCTGATTGCTAGTAAAACATATATAATTGTAACCTTGCAAAGCGACGAGATGAAAATACAATTATCGCTCCAATTAAATGTTAAACTCCGCTAAGAGTCTCATGAGGTGAGTGTTGTGGAATTCTCTTCTCTCACTCTCCGGGCAAATTCACTGCGATCGCCGAACTATTTTCTTGAAAACACCAAAGCTAGATTTACTTTAATATTCAGATTAATTTGCTTACTAACAAATAGTCTGTGGTTTAAGCTATGCTTGTAGTCACTAGTTAATTGATTCGTATCATCAGTTTCACGTGGACTTATAAAGAATTCGCTGTTTGATCGATATTAATTTCGTGGATACATTGAATAAATTTAAACAAAAGAGTGTTATTATAAGTTACTATTCACCTGGCCTCGCTTCGCTTCATCTTCAGTCACCTTACCCTCATAGTTGCCGTTCCCATGGGAACACCGGTATAAAATATAGCCTATGTTACTCCCTGATATTACAGCTTTCCATTAGTGAAAGAATTTTTGAAGTCGGTTCGATGGTTTAAGCGTGAAAGCGTAACAAACAAACATACTTTCGCATTTATAATATTAGTAAGGATGCTTATGATATATGACACTGAAAAATGGTTTTTAAATGTAGCCAATCCGCCTTCTTCATTCATATTTATATTGTTATTATAAACTTCTCAGAAAAGTGCTGCCGCTAATTCTTCTATGATTCCTCAACCAGCTTTTTAAATTTCCATTTAAAAGTAAGGTGTGGTACATTAAAATCTTAACTCATTACAGTCTATTCAGTATTTTTTGTACATTATTATTATCATTACATAACTGAAAAATTGAATGACAATCTGTTCAGTACTTTTTGTATGTTATATTACAATTTGACAATCCATACTAAATTATAAATGCGAAAGTAAGGATGTTTGTTTGTTTGTAACGCTTTCACGCTTAAACTAGCGAACCGATTTCAAAAATTCTTTCACCAATGGAAAGCTATAATATCAGAGAGTAACATAGGCTATATTTTATCCCGGCATTCCCACAGGAATGGGAACTACGCTGGTTTAAGCGACTGAAACCGAAGCGAAGCGAGGGCGGGTTGCTAGTTACAATATAAAAATTTATACTTAATAATAGCAAATATTGTAGCAGAAGAATAACAGTAAATTGTGTTTCAAATTTACGTAAGAATGTTACATGTTTTTTTAATACATAAATTCAGGATAATCTACAGAAGTTGGCACCCATATTTCAAGTCTTTTGCCGGTGAAGTCGACAAGCATACTATAATTATCATAATATTGAACTTTGCTTTTCACATTTATGTTTTTACCGGAACACAAATTTTAATAAATTATAGTTAGCGCAAACGAGTTAATGTCCGCTTTAATACAAATAATGAAACCTCTAAGACCTAACTTTTACGCCTAATAGGTTTAACGAGCACGTTATTATTGTACGTGACTTACTTTTAGATAACTAACCTAGCTTAAGGACCTATTAAGCACAATGGTCATAAAAGCTATGTTTCTTACCTTATATCATTCTCGAATAGAGTCAGCGAAATATTAAATTAAATATTGATTAAGAATAGTTTAATATATGGATGAATACATAGTATTAACTGAATGGATGGATATATCTATATATCCATCCATTCATATATTACTCGTCCATGTATCAGTGTTGACTATTGCGCATATATCCCCCCAAGGAAAAATATATAATTCTTTTTTTTTCGTTTTTCTTGCTATGGTGACGAGATGGGGGGACGCGACCCCATAATCCGCCGTATTTCCTCCCCTTCGCCATTGGGCCAACCATTGGTACCGAATCCTTGACGTCCGTGGCCAGCCTGGTGGGATACGCTTTCGGGTACCCTTTCATCCCGACACCCTCCACGACTTCACTCTTACGCGGTCACCCTCTCTGCGGGTGTCGAACTATTCCCCGATTCAGTCTCCCACAGTCTCTGCTAGGGCGACATCAGGTGCAGTTTCTCGCGCCTGCGTATATTATATTCCATAGTTGCCTTTTACGACAGCAGGAGACTTAACAAACGTAATGTAACGGATACAAATTACGGCCTTTTTTTTGGTGAGTGTTTTACGGTCGGTACACTCCTCGCACCACTCCGTCCGGGGCGACAGAGGGGCGTAAGCACGCACACCCGTGCACCACGACGCCTTCGTCGTTGGACCGACAACCGGAGCAGGGTTATTTGACGTCAGTGATCGGCCCGACGGAATACCCTCCCATCGACCGACGTCCCCCCCTCGGGGAGGACGTCGGTCTTTCCTCAACGGTCGGCCTCCCGGCGGGTGACGGACTAACTTCCCGGTCCAGTTACCCGCAGCCTCGGCTAGGGCGGCATCAGGCGCAGGTAACATAAATTATAGCCTGACTCTATTTATGGATCGCATAAAGTATTGTCCTGCATTGAAATTGAATCTTTAACCACCACCACTACACCTTCTGGGCAGACAAATGTAATAAGTAAGTTTGTAATAATTTTCCATTCCTTCCATCAGCCCATTGATATTCTCTGTTAGAAATGTGTGTGTGTGTATGTGTGTGTGGTAAGGATCGTAATTTAAGTTACCTTCTATTAGTAATCTATCAGCCGATTTTTACTATACCTACAGGAAAATAAGAGATAATGAGATATTGCATTCATAAAATGAACTTTACTGAATTGATGTATTTGAGCTACTTATTTTCTTATTATAAATATGTGATTTAATTTATTATTTTTACTCTGTGTACTCTATAGACTCTTTCATGGTGAGTGCTCTGAGGAACTGTTTAACTTGGTACTACCGTCACCGTTTTACCAACGTACCACTCGATACCGCAGCAGGGTTCATCCATTTCACCTGGAAACGTTAGGTCTTCAACTGTACGTTTCCAATGACCATTTCTCCCACGTACATGCAGGCTCTGGAATGAACTACTTGCTGCTGTTTCCCGAGCGCTATGACATGTCCTTCTTTAAACGCGGTTTAAGAAGAGTATTTACTTCACGGTGGACAACGGCCTGGCTATGCCCCTGGTATTGCAAAGGTCCATGTGCGGCAGTATTATTTACCATCAGGTGTGCTGCCTGCTCGTTTGCCACCATCAGCAATAAAAAAATATTTCTCATTATCTTAGCTCATATTTGTGGCTCTCGAGCTGCCTTCACAATGGAAGGGTAATTTATCTACTATACCACGCTGAACAAACGGATTGCTAGACAGTTTTATTTCGAGCTTCCCTTAAACATTTACTAAATAAAACTCCTAAATACTCATTTGTTGGAAATATAGACCATATCCGAGGGTGTGTTCGAGGGGGTGTTCTTTGTGGGACGTAGGCATCCGATAAGAAAGGATTTTTAAAAATTATACCTCTAAGGGGGTGAAAAAGCGGGCAAAATTTGTATGGGACAATGTGATTCCTTGGTCTAATTTATTTAAAATTTTGCATAAACATTCTTTAATGGAATTGATGAAAGACGTGTTTCGTGTTTTATTGAAATTCATCCCCTAACATAGTTAAAAAGGGGTTATATTGTGGGTGGTTTGCTTCCAAGTTGATATCAATATTCCTTAGTGTTTTTGATTTAAATAACATTTTATTTTGACACGTGTTTGAAAACTCAATTCGATTAATTAAGAATCAAATACAAACGCGATAAAATGCGTAGTTTTATTTACAATGTAGTACTCGCGTAAACATCAGAAATCCTTACTATTTAATTAAATGCCGGTGACTGGGGCGGCGTAGGCGCCAATACCTGCGCCTCATGCCGCCCTAGTAATGATGAGTTCGATATATCAAAACGTAACTTATATCGGATATGTGTTAGATATCATACCATATCGATATCTATATCAATGTAGCCAATATCACAAAAACCGTATCAAGTCAAAACTTCAACTAACATGCGAAAACTATTACCCAAGACAAAACTTAAAACTATAACGATGTGAACTCGTACGAACAAAACGCAAACTTCACAAACGATATTGAGATATGAACCATATTTGTTCCTCTCGTTCTAAGTATATATTCTTTTATTAGTATAAAAGAGATGAAGAGAATATGAAATAACTTTAGCCATGTTTGCGTGGTTAATATATCTTACTGTACTAGAAATAAGGTTTAGTTTCCATTGTATAGTTATGATAACGTAATAAATGTGGGAGTTTGTGTTAGTTCGCATTCGTAGTTAGTTTGCTCGTTTTAATATCAATGTTAACGTTTGAAAACTGTATTACTGATATCGATATCAGAAAACCGTTTTCGATATCGATATGCAAACTGTATATCGGATACATAACCGTTTGTGGCACAAACAGAAAACGCCCATATCTACGCCCTAGCCGAGGCCGCGGGTGACGTGACCGGGGAATTAGTCCGCCACCCGCCGAGAGGCCAACCGCGTGAGGAAAGACCGACGTCCTCCCCGAGGGGGGGACGTCGGTCGATGTTAGTATACCCCACGTAGGGGGTATTACGTCGGGCCGACCACTGATGTCAAGTAACCCTGCTCCGGTGGTCGGCCCAACGACGAAGGCGACGTGCATCGTGGGTGGGTTGCGGGAGTTGCGTGCTTACGCCCCTCTGTCGCCCCGGACGAAGTGGTGCGAGGAGCGAGCCGACCGCAGACCACCCCCAAAAAGAAAAACTATTTAATTAATTGTGAGGAAAGACCGACGTCCTCCCCGAGGGGGGGACGTCGGTCGATGGGAGGGTACCCCCAAATAGGGGGTATTCCGTCGGGCCGACCATTGACGTCAAGTCACCCTGTTCCGGTGGTCGGCCCAACGACGAAGGCGACGTGCATCGTGGGTAGGTTGCGGGTGTGCGTGCTTACGCCCCTCTGTCGCCCCGGACGGAGTGGTGCGAGGAGTGCGCCGACCGCAGCCCACCCCAAAAAAAAACATTTTATTAATCACCCGAGCGCCATTGTTATAATTCCAGTATCTCGGTCATTAAATGTCTGAGTAGTGTATAATAATCCGATAAAAAACTAGTAGGAGTTTTTCTCCTACTTACTAATAGCAAACACTCCTGCCTAAATTTTTAGCTCGTTAGTTTGTAGTCAAAACAAAATTATTAAAGTATAAAAATATATACCTACCACTTTTTCCCTTTATTCATAGAGATTCCACGGTACATTTGAATATTTTCGGGTAACAATTCTAATTACCTTGAAACTTACAATGAAATAATAGTAAGGATTTCTTGTGTACGTCTGTATGTCACTGAACCCCTCCTACACAAATGGACCGATGCTAATGAAATTTTTTGTGTGTATTCAAGTGATTGGAAAATAGTTTACATTCACAATTGGACCCGGTAGGTGGCAATGCTGTTGATTTCTATGAGAATTCCTTTTATTTAATTGAACAGAACTACGTCTGTTGGGTCTGAACTAGTTCAATATAATTTCTGAATAATTTACGTAAACAACAAAATTATATAATTAATTATGTTACAAATAATGAAGCACATTTATTAGACAATCTAAATAAACTATACAAAATACGTAATTTGTATATACGGGAACGCTACAGGGCTTCTTTAGAAAACATGATTTCCTGCTTTGGTAATTCAAATTAATAAAATAAGTACCAGTTTCTCGTACATCTATACCAATAAATACAATTGGAGTGTCTGTTTGTAATGTCAAAATAATAGGCTTTTTTTCATGCTCACACAGTTATTTGCACGACACCTATGCCTAAAATAGCAATTAAATAATTTTTGTCTGTCTGTCTGTCTATCTGTCTGTTTGTTTGTTCCGGGTAATCTTCAAAACGGCTGGACCGATTTCAAAAATTCTTTCACCAATGGAAAGCTATAATATCAGGGCGTAAACCAGGCTATATTTTATCCCGGTATTCCCACGGGAACGGGAACTACGCGGGTAAAACGACTATAACCTATAACCGATGCGAAGCGAGGGCGGGTTGCTAGTTTAAAATATAATTTTCATTGTTCAATTTCTACATTATATGTACGTATATTAACTTTAGTTTTATATTCATTGTCAGCATCATTTCAGCCTATCGCCGTTCACTGCTGGAGGTAGGCCTTCCTCATATTACGTCAAAGAGTGCGGTCTTGTGCCGCCTGCGCCCAACGACGCCCAGGCACTTTCACCAGATCGTCGGTCCACCTAGTGCAGGGTGGCGCAGCTACACTGCGTTACCGATACGTTGACGCCACTCCAGAACCTTTCTTCTTCTTTCTTTAGTTTTGTACTACTATTATCATAACTTGATAACTTTAAAAGTATCACAATTTTATAAAATTCTGTCTTAATATTAGAATGAAAAATTTAAGCTAAAATTTCAGTTACGCATCAATAAATTGTGGTTACAGTTTTATTAGCGATGCTATCAAGTTCGTGGGTTAACCGCCCATATATTTTAAATTCTAACAAGATTGGGATTGTGGTTTAACCTTTGCATGATTGAAAATACTTCATCAAGCCTGTGTCAAAAAGACAATTTAGATTAGAGTTTACAAAATAATCCCTATCGTCTTTTACTTACTTTTAAAATTAATTGCTCGATAAATACTGCTTGATCACATAGCGATATATTCCTAGATAGAAAACCTCAAGAGGATACTCGTAAGATAGATGTCGTAAAGGACGACTAAGGGATGTTATGTGCGGATAATGCGACAGAAGAAAAACTTGACACAAAACCCTATGCTAACACATGTGACCAGCGTGGTGTAATAGGTCAATTGCTGTCCTATTACCGAAGAGGCCCGAGCCCAACAGTGGGACGGTGATCCAAATGTGGTGATTAACATATTAACCCCTTTTGGGATAGCTTATGTCCAACTGTGAACGGTAATAGGCATATGGAAACCTCTTGATATAGCTTTACCTGTTTATTAGTAAATAATTAACATTGTAAATAAAACTACTTTACGGATTTTATCGCGTTTGTGTTTGATTGCCAGTCAAAATAAGCGGCCTTTAAAAATCTTATATCTTTAAACGAGCAATTCTTGTATATATATATATTTTATACCTATATATATATATATATTCAGAATCTCGGAAACGGCTCCAACGATTTTGTTGAAACTTGGCATACTAGAGGATACGGGTCCAAAAATTTGATCTAGCTAGGTTTTATTTATAGAAAATGTTCTTTTGTCGGTGTTTTTTGCATAACAATAAATGGCATTAAATTTTAAAAGAATATGAATTCAAATTTCGTTGTAAATGTCAAGAGTTACTGTAGCTCAGTTGGGGGAACGGCCGGTTTTATTTTTGAGTTTTGTAGCATCCAAACAGCGTCGGTTCGAATCTCGGTGTTATTATTATTCTCTTTTTGTAATTTTTTATATAATTTTCATTATTAATTTTTATTTTTTATTAATATATATCTAAATAAATTCTACAAAAATATTCCGAGCGAAGCTCGATCAACCAGATATTTAATATTAATTTAGCATCATGTCACCTGAGTTTTCTTGCCGGATCTTTCTCAGTGTGGCCACGTTCCGATCCAGTGGTAGCATACTAGATTTGTTAGGTTTAAAATTAATAAATTTAATTATTATAAAATACAAATGTCACATATTGATAAAACGTAGCCCCACAAAACCGTGTTATCGGTTTGACTGTGGGATCGATGACTCTAAATTATATCCTTAGTCACAATAATAATTGTCATAACAATTAAGGTGAATCGGGGTAACATCGGAAGGGTTTTCGATGAGATGAGGTATATTTTTCCAAGCATTTCTTTTGGACACAAGAACATGATATAGTAACAAGTTATTAGGGGAAATGTGGGATAGTCGCCTCAGTGGATAGATGCCTCAGTTGACATGTAGCGTTATGTACAAATATTAGCTACGCAGTGTTTTGTTTAAATGTAAGCCTATCATCCCCACCCTCCAGCCAGTGGAAGGCACTTCGGTGCATTGAACGTGTCGTGAGTTGTGCGACGAAACATATTTTACGCGGCGACAGATTGGTGAATTTGCATTGCATCAAATCTTATTGCGCTCAGAACTTTTGCGATTATGAAGTAAGTGCTTATATTTTTGTTTTTCTACTTTGTATATGTATCAAATAAAAGCAGTTAAATATTATTTAAGTATTTTTCATCACAATTTATTTGATAAATTGGAAGGCGTCGATCCATCTAAAAAGGATAGATGCCCTAGTTTTTGTGAGTATAGATGCCCTTAGCGGCATCTATCCCTCATTGATTTAATTCGATATTTTCTTCTTTTCTAGATATGCCACGCAAATATGTGCGTAAAGCAGGGGCATGTCCTCGAGGCATGTGGACAGAAAATGATCTTAAAGAAGCATTTGAGGAGCTGTGGAGAAAAAAATAAGTGAGAGATCAAGTGTTAATAAGAGTGAGCGTCCTGTTCGTACAGATCAAAAAACGAAACAAATAAGCAAAGTTTCCGATTAACAGGACGCAACTCTCGCAAATAAGTCAGGTTCTTCGGCAAATGCGCCAAATGAATGTGTGGAACGTTTCGAAAATTTTGAGAAGACAAAATCAAAGGTGGACTGGATTCAGTGCGTTGTGTAGAAAATGGCTGCACAATGTACGGTGATTATTGTAACCCATGTCAGTGTTTGAAACTATGCCGTGAAAAAAAATTTAACTTTAGAAAGTGATGATGTTATGCGCATGGACAAAGACTAACAATTGTTTTTTATTGTTGATGCTGATTATTTTGATTGAGATCTATTGAAGATCTCAATTTTATCAATACCAAAGATGATTGTGCTATGAATAACTATAAATAAGTTACAGTTAATGTCGATTAAAGATATGAATCGAAATAATCTTTCATTAATTCCATAGGGCAACTATCCCACAAGTCAAAATATCTTTGAGGCATCTAACCCACACAGTAGGCGTCTATCCTCATTTATAACACTTTTGTATTTATTTTGTAACTAAATAAGTAAAACAAACTTCGTTAAATTATCTTAGTTGTTTTGTTCGTTATTAAGTATACAACACATCACAACAGTTTAAGATTTTTAAATGCTAATTCTCTTTAAGTTATACGCCTATTTCAAAAAGTGGGGCAACTATCCCACATTTCCCCTATATTTTAATTACAGACAAGATATTGAACTTTAATTAAACCAAGTTTGTAAATAACTACTTTGCTTATTAATTAAGTAAGTATGATTGAAAAGATAGACAAACGAAAAAAATAAAATGGGTAAAGATCGCAAAGTAAGGGGGCAAGATCGGCATTCTATCTATTTTCTTTGTTATTAATTTTAAAGCTCTAGTCTCAATGAAGACTTGGGTAATGTACCTAAAAGTCCACATATTTCTTCACCAAAATACTATAAAACAATGGGAAATATGAAATATAGAAAAATAATTAAATTCGTATTCCGGTCTTACCCCACTTTTAAACCGTCAAGACAAAGGTTCTCAACGTTTTATCCAAATTTATCTAGGCATGTCATATTCTAAAGTGTAATTTTATAAAACTACGCTACGCTACTAACTGGGTAGCAGTACTCTTCTGGTAATTCTATAACACCATACTGTGATCCCAACTTTTGCCGCTGTTGCCGTGAACTTGTTGTAGTCATTGGTGCCGACCTGACGCTGCCCACCATCACCAAAACGATTCTCGACAGCATCAGGAACTGGGACGCGGTCGCCGCTCCTCTGTGAGGCAACCGCCTCACGGAAAGAAGCGGCGGAGCAGGTACAGGAGTATTTCCTGTAACATGATAGGCTCCGCCATCGGCGTGACTACCTGCGCTTGATGCCGCCCTAGCCAAGGTCTCGGGTGGACGGGCGGGGTATTAGTCCGCCACCCGCAGAGAGGCAAACCGCGTGAGGGCAACGCTCCGGCAACACTGTTTTGTTGCCGAGACGTCGAATGGTGACCCGGAAGGGTAACGCGCCGGGGTGGCCGCGGATGTCAAGGAATCGGTACTAGTAGTCGGCCCAATAGCGATATGGGGAGGGAATATGGTAAGTTATGGGGTCGCACGCCACCCATCCGTCATCCCAGGTGGATTGGGCGAGGTATGCCTACCAAAAAAAGTGTAACCTTGAACAACATTTGTCTAAAAATACTCGAAATAAAAAAACAAGTGCAGTTAGCTTGTTTTTTAATCCTTTGACTCCGATTAAATTTATTCCAGGTGTCGGATCGATGAGGACTTTTCACATTTTATTTATTTCATTAATAGTGTTTTGAACAATCCTACTAATTTCCAGCCAAGTGTGAATTTTTGTAACCTCATCTCTATTTTTTAGTCTAATTTGACCGGATGTTTGTATATCACTAAGACGAACCTATGAGATTCATTGAGAACCGCTGACTTTTTGTATGACTTTTGAAAATGGGGTAAGATCGAGTGAATGGTATTACGAACTTACCTCGTGTCAAAACTATAGGCGAAGATCGGATACATACAAATCTCCAATAGGATAGCATTAACGGTCAATATACTACTTTATTATCACTAAGCACAGCAAAATAAACAATTAGAAGTATAAAAGATTATAATAACTTACCTGAGTAAAAAGTTGTAGACGATGGGTAAAGATCGAAAATCGCAAAAAATTCAGGGAAAATACACCTTTCCGAAAAAAATTTTTTACACAGAATTGCACACATCTAACGTTGAACGCTGACTGGGGTGGGATCCGGTATGAGTTAACCGCCTTCACTGTGTTGTCGTATGTAAAATTGTTTGTTTTATATTTGAGTAAATAATACTTTTCGTTCTTCTCCCTTTTACAATCTTACCCCAACTCACCTTACTACAAATTTGATGATTAATGATTACTAACCATAAACCATATAATTTTTTCATATAGAAACAGCCCGTGAATGCTTATATTACTTCTGAAGCCGTTGGTATAAAGATTTTTGTACTAAACGTTGTTTAACAATAAATAAATAACTGAGATTACAGAGCAGCGAATACAAAATCGATTTACCATCAACGGCAAAGCTCTTGAGGCACAAATCACAAATACAAAACGTTACCTTCGAAGCAAACCAAGAAATAAAAAAAACTATATCAATATCTATTCATGTTGGCCAATTATTTCCCTCGGCTCATCTCTCATTTCTCCAGTAAAAAGTCAGGTATCGCGAACAGGAGAGATTGAGGCGAAGATAATTGGACTGTCAAACTACTCTCAGTATAGTTATATTGTTTTAGTTTACGACAGAACTACAGTTTTACGTTGTTTTTTTCCCCTAGTTATTTTGTTGGTTATTTGATTTTAGGGTTATTGTTTTGAATTTAATTGTTGTTTTGACTAGAACATGAAGTTTGTTGAGTGTATCTAAATTGGATATTCAAAATGAGGTTACATTGTTTTCCATTAAGGTATTAAAAAAGTTTTTATACATTTTTCATACGATGACATATTATAATATTACTAGCTGACCCAACAGACGTTGTTCTGTTTAAATCTAAAAAAAAACGGTTCCAATTATTAATTTAAACTATTCTCATATCCATCGGAATAGCTAAAAAAAACATCAAAATTGGTCCAGCCGCTTAGAAGGAGTTCATTTACAAACATACAAACAGAAGATTTATATATATGTATATATATAAAGATGGAAAAGTTTATATAGTCGAAAAAAGGGTTACCTTAGAACAGTTTATATAGTCGTAAAGTTTACTTAAATTTTCTAATTTTCTGCGCAACTTTCTTAATTTTTTTTTCCGTAAAAGTCATTTTCAAAGAATTAGAAAACTAAAAAAAACAGATGGACGAAATCGGTAAAGTCGTTCTCAAGTTATGTTATTGTCCTGCCTGAACAGCGCCACCTACCGGGTCCAGTTGTGAATCTAAATCATCCTCGAATCCCCTTGAACACACAAAAAATTTCGTCAACATCGGTCCAGCCATTTAGGAGGAGTTCAGTGACATACACAGGTACGCTAGAAATTTATATATAAGATATGCGGGTAACATCTAAGTAATTGAAGGAAAGCTCGAAATGGAACAATTACTAACATATCTGACCTGTTTGATATGGTAGATCAATTTCAGTCCTGTTATGGAGAAGGCTCGAGGTATTCGACGTATATGAGGAGAGAAGATGATGATGATGTACGCTATAATTGCACTGCCTTGATAAATTGGTTAATTATCACAGTCATAAATTTATCATAAAAGCGCTGCTGCTCATAATTGGTATTTTAAATCTCCAAGAATAGTGCTGCAACTCATTTTTTGTTATCTTTAAATCGGTTTTTATGATTCCTAAGGGTAGCTTCCCAGGGTTTCATCATTCATCATTGCTGCTCATAAACGTCCCACTGTTGGGCTCGAGCCTTCTTTACAATAGGATGTAAATTGACCTTACTATACCATGCTGGTCAAACATATTGGTATAGTTTTGTTTCGAGTTTTCCTTCTCTTGCATAGATATTATATGTATATTATGTCCCTTAGTCGTCTACGACACCCGCTAACAAGATGGGGGGTGGTGAATTGTATTCTTACTCTGTCACCACACGGAAAGTTACGGGGTTTAGTTACGTATAATCCTGACTCATCCCCACACGGTTATAAAAGTTGTTTCATCATCATCTTAGCTTATTTACATCCCACTACAGGGATCAAGCCTCAACAATAGGAGGTAAATTAACATTACTATACCATGCTAGTCAGACATGTTAGCATTCTTTTGCATTGATATTATATGCGTATTATCCCTTAGTCCTCTTTTACGACATCCATAGGCAAGATAATGAGTGATGAATTGTATTCTTATTTCGTCACCACACGAAATCTGTTTCCATCTATCCAACCATCAGCCTACAGACATCCACTGCTGGACATAGGCCTCCCCACGAGAATACCACTCGGTACGGTCCTGCGCCACTTGCATCCAACGGTTCCCTGCGACTTTGCAGTCCACCTAATGGGGGATTGCCCTACGAATAGAATTGAATCTGTTTAAGCATGCTAAATTAAGTTACATCAAGCAAATGAAACACGTATATGTAAAACAATTTAGACCTCAAAGATGGGAAAAAATATCTTTATCAGTAAACCCATACATATTTACGAAACGATTCTTTTTGGAATCAACAGAAAAATATCTTCGAAGTAAACGTTACAGAAATGAATCTATATTTTTTTTCATGTGACATGCGCCATTTACGTTCGTTCGTTTGTGCCTACTGAATTGATAAATCGTTCATCATGCGAAGTAGTTGAAAGCGAGATTAAATGATATATCATTTGTTTGATGTCAATATAACCAATAAAGACTTTGTGTCTGGTAATTGTGAATGAATGTTGTCGAAACACATTTATTCTATTTATGCATTGTCTGTTGGTAGTTTGATATAAAGCAAATAAAGGTATAAAATCATCGTCATCATTTCAGCTCACATACGTCCCACTGTTGGGCTCGAACCTCCTCCGTAATAGGAGAGAAATTAATCTGCTATGCCAAGCTGGTTAGACGTATTGGTCTTTAGACGTAGAGGTCTTTATTTCCAATTAGGGGGTATTCCGTCGGGCCGACCACTGATGACAAGTAACCCTGCTCCGGTAGTCGGCCCAACGACGAAGGCGACGTGGTGTTCGGGTGGGTTGCGGGTGTGCGTGCTTACTCCCCTCTGTCGCCCCAGACGGAGTGGTGCGAGGAGTGCACCGACCGCAACCCACCCCCCAAAAAAAAAGGGCTTTATTTCGAATTTTCTTTTCTGGGTACATATATATAGCCTCACGCCTGTTTACCAAAGGGGTAGGCAGAGACTATGAATTACCACAAGCCATGATGCCAACATACTTCCATCGCTTCACTCACACTCATCAAAAATTAATGCAGTCCCTACGGTTACGCATACTCTTAACATGACCTTTCACCAGCACCTCTACAATTTGATCCAGAAACATACGGTGGTCTGGTCTTTCACTTCTCTGGATAGATGATAAAAATAGGACTAAAATGATAGTCATCCATCAATCCTTCGATGTCGGCTATTACATATAAATTATCCTCTGCAGAAAGGGATAATACCAATCACTCCAAGGGTGAATAGGGCCCTAGCCGAGGCCGCAGGTGTCTAGACCGGGGAATTAGTCCGTCACCCGCCGAGAGGCCGACCGCGCAAGGAAAGACCGACGTCGTCCCTGAAAAGGGGGGACGTTGGTCGAGGAAAGGGTACTTCTCAGGGGGTATTCCGTCGGGCCAACCACTGACGTCAAGTCACCCTGCTCCGGTGGGCGGCCCAACGACGAAGGCGACGTGTCACGGGTGGGTTACGGATGTGCGTGCTTACGCCCCTCCGTCGCCTCGGACGGAGTGGAGAAAAGGGTGAATAGAAGATCGCTGTTGGTGTTATAAATTTCTCTGTTCTGCTGCCCATTCCATTTCTGATTTCTTAGTCAGCTTTTACGATTCCCACGTGAAAGTAGAAGTCATTATTCTGCCTTTATCCTAATTACTTGACGTTGACGTAACATGTCTCTGCCTCCATCATACATACTGCAAATAGTTTTATGACCGGCCTGTCATAAGTCAACCCTATGTCTCTCTTTTTCTTAACCATGGGAATATAAGTTTTGATTAACCATCATCAGATGTAATTGGCCCAGATGAATAGAAAGATTTTATTAGTTTTAAACGACAACTACAGTAATGAAAGGATTGATAAAGGACCGCTTTTAATTTCAAGGGATAAATAAAAACAGTTCTACAGGAGTAACAGAATAGAATTATCGTATAAACGTGTGTGGATAAGGTACCAGTATACCATGCCAAGTGTTCTTTTTTTTGCAGAACCCATGGGTGAGAAAGGTTGGTGAATTGTATTCTTACTCCGCCACCACACGGAAAAAATCTATATTGACGCGAGTGAAACTGCAGGTAAAGCCCATTCGAAACACTTTTATGTACTGCCTGAGTAATAAGATCCCTTCCTTTCTTGTATGCAGGTGTCATAAATATTTCATAAGGAATGTAACATTAGCGTAATAGAAGGAAAACAAGACAATAACACGACTGGAGATGGTCTGATTTGACGCATATGAGCAAAAAAGGGAAAGAAGAATTCAAATTAAAGGCATCCACAAACTTTCTCAATACCCCTTATACCGTAACGGGTATTGAGAAAGTTTGTGTAGTACCAATTTAGTCCTATGAATTATCACTCGCTTTTATGTTACTGTTCGTGGTAAACGAGCAAACAGCACACTTAATGGTAAGTCATACTGTAGCCCATAGGCCTTCCCTAGACCACCGTCAACGTGAAAAAAGTGATAGGAATGTGAATGCGTGCAATGAAGTTCGGTAATATTCTTTTACCGAATGAAGTGCAATAACAAATTGCTACTATTCGTAGATTTTCTGCGAGATAGGCGACTATTGATAGTGTGGTCCTACCTTATAAAAGCTTCATATTTAGGATCCGTAATTATTTTTTTTTTTTTTGTGTGTGTGTAGCTGTTGGTCGCAGATGACCTTGACAGCTTAACGCGGTCCATGGGCGAGCGGAAGGCTCTCAACCCGGTCAGTAAGTTAAGCGAACATCGCCCGAGGGCTCCCCCTATAGGGAACGGACCTCGGCTCGGGGCGTCGCTGAAAGCAAAGTGGGCGTGGCCACGTTTAGGATAATGACTTTTACGCGCCGCGGTTCGACCGGTCGGCGAGGCCGATACCGCGGAGTTTTTTTTGTTATCGCTGCGCGAGCTGTATAGGCCCTTTCTTGGGCGATCGTAATAGCGTCATCCCCTTCTTCAAGAAGATGACGAGGACGTCGGACCGCAGGATCCGTAAGTAAACTATACAAATATTGGCTGAAGGACCACCAAGAGAAGGGGAAGTAGCATTCTTTTGGGCAATTTATAACACTAACCGCAATCACTAACGTTGCCATTGTGGCACATTATGGCCTATGACCAACAGTCAACATCGATCCAGATCGATAACTTAAAAGATGGATGAATTATGAAGAAATAGGGGATTCATCTATACACTACAGCGTAAGTTATGAATTTTAATATAATCTTGAACACTACTGCGATCGATGATAATCTTAGATTATATGCATCATCATACTAGGTTCGAGCCTCTTTCACAACAGGAGGGATATTGACCTGCTATACGATGCTGGTTAGACAGGTTGATATTTTTTTTTTTTTTTTTTGGGTGGGCTATGGTAAGTTTTCGTTTTCTGGCATAGACTTTAAATCCATATTAAATCCCTCGAGACTTCTTTTACGACATCCACGGGTAAGAGTAGAAGCGGTGATTTGTATTTTTACTCCGTCACCACACGGATAACTGCGACGAATGCCAATAAATATAGTGTTTTGAACTTTTTAAATTTTCAAAAGTCGAAAATTTTGACGCTTATACGAGTATCAAAGTATTTTCATTAGACTAAAGTGAAATTCATTTCCTCGAAGCCGATAACAGAGTACAAACTTTGAATATTCCAACTAAGAATATTAAACGAATTTTCATAATCCATCAATTTACTAGGATGAATACTGCTCGTTCACGTTCAATTGCCTCGATAATTTGGGCAACTTAATCACTATTCACCGCTTAAGTTTTAAATAATGAATCTTTTAATTTAGCATTCTAGTTCAAGCTTGTTGTAAATATCTTAATAATTTATAATATTTTAGAAATAATTTGAATAATAAAACTAGCAATATTATTACAAGAGAGCACTATGCACTGTATAAAGAAGTAATGACAAAAATCTAAAAAGGTTTGTGAACATATTTTGGACGCATGGATAAAACGAGTGAAGAAAAATTAACGAAGCAAAGATACAGAGTAAAGCATTAATTCAAATAATCGCATGGTTTTCCAGTACCCATTTCTTGAAGAATGTAACAAATTTATGATGGTTAAAACCTAGTTACTCGCACGAAGTGTAGGTGGATAGTAAATGTAGCGAAGCAAATATGCCGGCTTGAGCAAATCCTTAGTCTCTGCCTACACCTTTTAGTGGTAGCCAAGAAATATAAGATAAAAAAGATAAAACTGTTTTATTGACACTTAGCTTAAATTTAGATATTACAGTAAGTCGAATGAAATATAAAGGTTTTATAAGAAAATTAAAATAATAGCTAAACTTAACTGTAAATACAACACAAAGAAGAAAAACAAAATATGATAAGTGTCAATGAGGTTCCCATTCCCAAATATATGTATTTTATTTCTATACAATTACAGACATCCTTATTATAGAGTCCAGATTGCGTTACAAGAAAAAAAACGTATCTATTTGGCTTATAAAGAAGCTTCTAATAATGTAATAATTATTGTACTTATAATGATCATGCAACTTGGACTTCTTATTTCCAAAATGTGCAATCATTTCTTTTGGCATTTGCTTTTTTTTTTAATACCTATACCATCTTATTTTCCTACTGAGCGTAAGCTTCATCCACAATAGAAGGGAAATTGACCTACAATACTTCACTGACCAGGCGGGTTAGTATAGGTTTTTCTTTCAAGTCTTTCTTCTCTTGCATAGTTATATGCATGTTGTAACCTTTAGTCTTCGTTAGCATAATAGGTTTGTCTTCTAACCCTGCTAAATATTCATGTACACTATTGGAAGCTATTCCATCGGCGGCCGGCTTACATATTGCAAACAAATCAAGAATAATTGAAATCGATCCTAATGAAGTTACTGGATGCCAGACTAAAGTTGCCAGCACAATCTGAATAATCGTCTATCATTAGGCGATAAAAAAAAGCATCGTTAAGTATTATTTTTATTTAATTGTTTGTTTTGAGGACAAGTTATGGTATCATCACACTAAGTCCGATTCGTCCAAGGTGAGAGATGAATGGCTAGTAATCTCATGACCTGCCGTACACAGTACCGAACGTACCACCTGGTTAACCTTGTCACCAGTGGCACGTTCGCTGAGTTAACGTTTCGGGTCCCTTCTCCAGTCACCTTCATGCGGTGGCTCTCCTCGGATGGCGGGACTGAAATTTCGAGTCCAATCACCCGTTACCCTGGCTAGAGCAGTATCAGACGCAGATGTTATAATATTTTTCTCAATGTCAATGAGCTAACCCTGCCTCACCCGGGCGTAGAAGTTACAGTAAGTAGAAACGGGCTACATAACTTTCCAGCAACGATTCTCTGACTGTTGAGTGGACCATTAGGATTGTGAGCATCTGATTCTGGCTGATCATATTAGTCGGTTAGGTTTCTTTCTCTTAAGAGATTTTTTGAGTTATCCTTATTGATTTCATATATCCAAGCATTGATAAACAACTAAAAACATAATTACAAATATCTTTAATGTATTGTTATATTTTTTGTTATATTTTGTCAGAGTATAATGATCTAGTAACATAAAATTGTTATTCTAATTATACAAAATGGGGCTTGATGTCAACGGACACGATCCAATATAAAATTCCAATTACTGGCCATCGTTAGAATATAAATGCTCGATATTCTTTAGAATAATCCGAGCTAAAAGAATATTGAACTCTAGATAGGACTTGATATTTAATTTATTTTTGAAAACGAGATATAGATTCATTAAACGCGGTTGAAATCCTTTGCTAACACAGTGATGTAGAAAATATCAATTACATATTGAAAGACTTTTTTATTTTTGCTGAAGCAAATAAGTTAACTAAGATATCTATTTACTGATATAAAAAAAAGTAAAAAACGAAGCTAAAAAGTATGAAATAAGATTTTCAGCACACAGGATTAAACAACGTTACTGAAGAAGCAAGATAATCGACACAAATACTCTACCAAGATACCTTTGTTGCAGTTTGATAATAATGTCACACGATATACTAAAGTACACATTTAATAGTATATTTTTTTTTTTTTTTTGTGGGTGGGCTGCGGTCGGCGCGCCTCCGCACCACTCCGTCCGGGGCGACAGAGGGGCTTAAGCACGCAACTCCCGCAACCCACCCGAAAACCACCTCGCCTTCGTCGTTGGGCCGACCACCGGAGCAGGTTTACTTGTCGTCAGTGGTCGGCCCGACGGAATACCCCCTACGTGGGGTACCCTCCCATCGACCGACGTCCCCCCCTCGGGGAGGACGTCGGTCTTTCCTCACGCGGTCGACCTCTCGGCGGGTGACGGACTAATCCATTTATTAGTGTATAGAGATACACATGGTCAAGTTTAGAAAGCCGTAGTCACGCGTTGCTAAAGTGTCATCTACATGCTCCACACCATTGACAGTTATCTGTCTACAGCCGCGGGCTGGTCCGTCCGGGGTCGGCGACGTCCGAGCAGTAGCAATTTGTTACTGCGCATCGTTCGATGAGCGTGAGAGCCGGAAGCCCAGCTTTCTCAGGGTGTTTGCGTGTGGTGGGTTTTAGTGATACTTTTAGTATCACCGAACCTCATTGCACCCATTCACCCTCCCTTCAGTTCCTTCGCGGTAGGCAGCTACCTTGCAAAGGTCCAGGAGCGGCAACAACACTTACCATCAGGTGTACTATTTGCGGGCTTGCCACCGTTTGCAAAAAAAAAAAAATTCACTAGCATAATTGATAAGTCATAGAATAGAATTTCTATAGACGTGGTTTAAATTTCCGTGTGTGGTTATCATTATTCGCTCGCAAATGTTTTTTATAGAATTTAGATTTTTAAGCTCAAAATTGTATAATAAGATTGGCAGTAGTTTGTCTCATCCAGAATCTGGAGAGTCGCGTCGTTTAAAGTAGAATCCTAACGAGCTTGGATGTATGCGCATATATTTGCAAGCTCGATTGAATAGAACAGCGTTCAGATTTGTACGCTGTGTTTGTGGGTACTAATATGCTTGACATTTAATATATGATAATACCGATGAACTGTAGAAATTTATATTTTTTAACCGTAATTTCTGCCAAATCTCTTCCTTCCCTCCTGGGGTTGAGGAGAGTGATGTTTTAGTAGCTACCTCGAGACGGGGTGTCTCTTGTAGAATCTGATCCACCCATCTAGATTCAGGGATTTTTTTGAGCACTGCTTACATATTGAAACATTTTCCTTCTTTGACATGCTATTCACTTGAATAATCATATTTTTATAAATAATAGGGAGTATTACACATTTTAAATACTTTTTTTACTTGTTATATCTTTATTTTTACTTATTATATCGCGTTTGTATTTGATTCTTTCTGATTTTCTGACTTTTCAAATACTTTTCAGCGTTCATGGCCACGCAAGGACTGCCATAACTCCCGTTTATTTAAAACATATTATTGTTTCCATTAGTTTATTATTGCAATACCAAAGTCGATTGTTTTTCTTAAAACATGCATTTCTAATAATTCTTGACTTTTTTTTTTTTTTTGTGGGTGGGCTGCGTTCGGCACACCTCCGCACCACTCCGTCCGGGGCGACAGAGGGGCTTAAGCACGCAACTCCCGCAACCCACCCGAAAACCACGTCGCCTTCGTCGTTGGGCCGACCACCGGAGCAGGGTTACTTGACATCAGTGGTCAATAATTCCTGACTAGACACTACTATATTATATTGAACAAAATTTAAACACATATACATATTAAAACAAATTTAAACAAAATTGCTGTTCAACTTTTAGTTTATTATAATAACTTACAAAATTTCTCTCCTTCCCCGTGTGATAATGGGCCAAGAATACAATGTGTTGTGCACCAATTGCTATCCCATGAAAGTCGTTAAAACGGATGAGAGACTTCCAAGAGAATTGCAACAGCACTCTTGGAATACTTTATATAACACTAAATGTTCTCGAATTTTTGTTTTGGTGTGGGTTACGGTCGGCGCACTCCTCGCTCCACTCCGTCCGGGGCGACAGTGGGGCGTAAGCACGCATACCCGTAACCCACCCGTGACACGTCGCCTTCGTCGTTAGACCGACCACCGGAGCAATTTGACTTGTCGTCAATGGTCGGCCTGACGGAATACCCCTTGAAGAGTACCCTCCCATCAACCGACGTCCCCCTCTCGGGGTGGACATCGGTCTTTCCTCGCGTGGTCGACCTTTCAGCGGGTAACGGACTAATTCCGCGGTCCAGTCACCCGCGGCTTCGGCTAGGACGGCATCAGGCGCAGGTAATCGCGCCTGCGCCGCCACAGTCGTCGGTGGTGGTTCGCGTCGTCGATACGCTTCTCGCGCACGCGCTCCGCTGCCTCCTGCCGCAGGACTATGCCTCGCAGAATACTGCGACCGCGTCCCAGTTCCAGGTCGGCAGCGTCAGGTCGGCACCAATGATTGCGACAAGTTCACGACACTGCTCTGTCCAAGCGGCACAAACCTGGAGCGTATGCTGCGCCGTGTCCCCGTCGCAATCGCAGTGGTGGCAGGACGGTGTACTCTCCCTCGTAACGACCGTGTGCAGGTATTTGGCGAAGCTACCATGCCCCGTCAACACCTGCACCAGTTGGAAGGCAAGCACCACGTGCCGCCGTTTTAGCCTCTGTTTCAGCACCGGCCGGAAGTTCTCCACGGTCCACACACCGAACCGAGGCCTCTCCAGCCGGACTGCCCAACGGGCAATGACGTTTCAGTGGGTCGACGCGCGGTGAGCTCCCTCAACGAGACCACACCGCCCTCCGCTCGCACCCCAGACACCCGCCGATACAAACCGGCTCGTAATAAATTGCTACTACTCAGACGTCAATTTTCTACGAGACTGTAGTACTTCTCCCGATGAACGGAACGTTGGTTGTAGAGAGAAGATTGTCGACAGTCGTACCGAAACAAAGTTGAAAAAAGAAGATGTAAGCGATGACGTAGTGAATGAGATGCCTTATTCGCAGTATCTCTTCAAGATAGATTACGATAAAAATTACAGTAAAAAATAAAAGTATAACAAATCAGCGGGCTGTAAATATATAATCGCATTCTTAACCACTTCATATTCACTCATAACCCATCCATTTTATTATGTCCATATCCAAAGCCAACCCTAAAATAATCAAATGCAATAAAAAATTGTTTGTAAAAAGTATATATCTGAAGTATTGATAAGCAATACGTGCTTACACGTATTATAGTTAGGTAAGCCCATACGTTGAGGCTTTTCATGAAACTTTTATCAAGGGATTCAAGTGGAAACGGTTCAAAACCATAAATTATTTATTACCGGAACGTTTTAATACATATATCTATGGTTGTAGACTTTTATATACCAGTTCGGCGGTTTTTTATTCGGATAAGAATCGTTCTATCAAATGGTCGTTACTTAGAAGGCTGTATATCGGTAAGGAAGTTTTTAAATCATGTAGGTCGTAATCTTGGAGCCGATATATCGAAATTGAAATTGGGAGGTAAGCTTTCTCAGATACTACAGTTTTGTCCGTACGATTATTTTAGTTTTTTTTTCTTCTCGCCCCACTTATCTGCAATGTCTCACTACCTATTCCGAGGCATGTATCCCTTCTACAATAGGAGATAATTGATCTGTCATGTTAGTTAGATATTGGTGAGATAGATAAGTTTATTCTTCATATATTAGCTTTGCGTGCACGAGATTTGAGTTTGAGTTGAAATATATTAATGATATATTATATAAAGATAATATAAATATATATATATATATATATATATAGATAATATATACATATATTATCTAGATTTTTTATTATAATTAATATATTTTTAATTCATGCTGAAATTTTTCGAATTTGTTGCTCTCAGACCGGGTGTAGGTAATCCTTATTGGTTAAATTATATCTCCGTGTATCGTATTATAATAAAAAGAAAAGACAATAAAAATGTGCTTACGAAATTTTTTATTAGTATTTCTTGCCGAATAAATTATTATCTGACGATTCAAAAATGTTTGCTTGGCAGTTCAAAAAATATTTTCTGGCGATTCAAAACTATTTTCCGGCGATTTAATAAATACAGTAGCAATTATTTAAGTTTTCACTTTCCTCCGCTTAGGTATACAAAATTGCCTGAAAATCATGGGAGCCGTTTCTGAGATCTATACCAATAAATAAAATTGGAGTGTCTGTTTGTAATGTCAAAATAATAGATTTTTTTCATGCTCACACGGTTATTTGCACGACACCTATGCCTAAAATAGCAATTAAAAAATTTTTGTCTGTCTGTCTGTCTGTCTGTCTGTTTGTTCCGGGTAATCTTCAAAACGGCTGGACCGATTTCAAAAATTCTTTCACCAATGGAAAGCTATAATATCAGGGCGTAAACTAGGCTATATTTTATCCCGGGATTCCCACGGGAACGGGAACTACGCGGGTAAAACGATTATAACCTATAACCGAAGCGAAGCGAGGGCGAATTGCTAGTTATTAATATTTATACAAGAATCACGCGTTTGAAGATGCTACAAATATTACTAATAACATATACAATACAGGCATTACCGTGGTTGACAATTATCATGTATTTCCTTTGCAACTTGGAGTCCCTTTCAAGTACGAGAATTCTAAGAATATTCCAGTCGGTGCCCGAGTATATCGTGCTTATAGAAATTTTCTTATGAAAACTTTATAACACCTATATACAAGACATTTCTGAGATTTTATAACTATTTATCATTTCAACGTTTCACGTGATTCAAAGTGGAGCTTAAGTCTCCCCCTCAACGGGAGGACAACTAACCTACTATACTACGCTGTTCAAAGGATTTT
The DNA here is from genome assembly GCA_032191425.1 of Lymantria dispar. NCBI lineage: Eukaryota > Metazoa > Arthropoda > Insecta > Lepidoptera > Erebidae > Lymantria > Lymantria dispar. Next base: position 7,268,194 of record CM063452.1, on the reverse strand, counting down.
ATTTATATTGGGTTTCATTCTATTGTCTATTTAAGCTTCTTAGTAGGTAATGAATTGATGTTTTTTTTTTTTAAACATTATAGGTAGTCCGATCACACCTCAACGGTCGGAGGACGTAAGCGGGATAGCATTACAAACCTCAAAACCTGTCATATTACATCTGTCTATCACCATTTAAGTAGACAATGAGTGAGTCTTAAATTCCATGGTCCACTACGCGAGTGGCCTTTGGAGTGCCATTGTACGTTGATACATTGGCATCATAGTTTGTTACCCAGTCATCGACCTCGCCTAGTCAGACTCTCTAAAGAAAATAATGCTAACACGTTGTATCCTTCATTCTTCAGTGTGAGAAGGATTTTATTAATGTAAGCTTCCGGTGTGGTGATGGGGTAAGAATACTATTCACTACCCAATCTTGCCCATGGAAGTCGTAAAAGACGACTAAGGAATGTAATGTGCATATAACATCTGTGCAAGAGAAGGAAAACTTGATATGAAATCAACACGTCTGACCAGCGTAACACAGTAGGTCAATTTCCCTCCTATTACGGAGGAGGCTCAACACCAACAATGGGATTTACTTGAGTTGAGATGCTGATGTAGGAAATTAGTAGTAATATAGTGCTATACTCAGCTTCGAATACAACTAAACCTTAAATTTGCCATGGGTGTCATAAAAGACGACTAAAACGCTTTACGTAGAGACCTAGGGCAACTTCATTTGAAACACATCGCAGCCCACATACGTCTCATCTATTATACCAAGCTGTGTGCCTACTCTTGAATCTCGATTCCAATCCTAAATCTAATCGCAGCTCGATTTTGAGCAAATTTGGTACCCTTAAAAGCGACACTAGCGCACGATTGGAATCAAATTTGGTGGTATATTTTTGAACTAAATGAATTCGACTCTAGTCGATTAAATCAAATATTTGCTACCCCCGAAGCGATTTTGATGAAGTTTAAAATCATTAATGTTGCACAATTTCAAGAAAGCGTCTTTGTAGTGATCGAGTTCGATAACATTATTAATTTAAAGTAAGAAAATACGACACATTTGGTGAAAATAACAACGGCAAACGCGAAGAATTCATTCTCGATTTTGTTCAAGAGTACCAAATATAAATTTGGTGAGATTGGAATTGAATCGTATTCGAAATTAGAATGGATTTCCAGAGTAGGTAGGCTGGTCAACCATGTTGATGAAGTTTATATCGAGTTTTCCTTCTCTTGATGTTATATACAAATTATATCCTTTTTCTTTTTTTATTTTTTTTTTTATTTTTTTTTTTATGGGTGGGCTATGGTAAGCGCACGCGCGGTCCAGTGCGTCCGGGGCGATGAAAGGACGGCGCGCGGGCCCATAACCCACCCGTACCCATAACCCACCCGTACCCACGTCACCTCGTTGTTGGGCCGACCACCGGAGCAGATGTGACTTGTCGTCAGTGGTCGGCCTGACGGAATACCCTTTCGGGTAACCTCACCTCTCGACGTCCTGGGACGTCGGTCGCCGTCGCGCGGTCAGCCTCTCTGCGGGTGACGGACAATTCCCCGGTCCGATCACCCGCGGCCTCAGCTAGGGCGGCATTAGGCGCAGATACTCGCGCCTCCGCCGCCCGAGTCGCCGGCGGCGGAACGTGTCGGCGAATAGGAGCTCTATTCGAAATTTATTTATCTATTCGAAATGAAACCCTAAACATGTTGGTATAGCGTTTCATTTCGAATTTTTCTTCTCTTACACAGATATTATGTGCATATCATATCCCATATTTAGTTATTTGTATTCTTACTCCGTCACCACACGGAATGCATATAACATAAAATTAGCTATGCAGAAGTAAAACTCGAAATAAAATCCTAAAGCAACAGGTCTGATTAACGTGGTTATAGTACGTTAATTTGCCTCCGATTGTGGAGGAGATCCAAGCCCGAAAATGTGATGATGATGTCTAATAGAAGATATTATTGTGCTATTGAATGGAAGTTGTTTGTGATAGCATGATAGGTCACCAAGGTCTATTTTTAACCCCAGACTCTAAAAGAGGGATGTTATAAGTTTAACGTCGATGTCTGTGTGTGTGCGTGTGTCTGTCTGTGGCATCGTAACTCTCAAACGCGTGGACGGATTTCTATGCGGTTTTTCTCATTTGATAGCCGGTTTCCTTGCGGTGGTTTTTAGCTATGTTTGGTTCATATTGGTCCCATATTGTAGTAGTATTAGCTCTTTTAAAAAATGATGTAATGGCGTATGATAACTCGATAAAGTGCTTTACGTGAGCCAGTATAATCGTTAAAATACAATTAATTGATGATTCCTGTTGAAGAGAAAGTAAGAATTTTTTTTTGTTATTTTAGTTCGTGGCGACGGTTATACAAAATTTTCAATTTTACATATTCTATTATTATTAGACAAACAAGCAGTTTTATACTTCGATATTCTACTTGAGGGCTAGACAAAACTTTAGTCCAATTTACGTCATTATCATAAATAATTTATGATGAGGTTGGATATTATACATTATTTCACGTGGTGACGGAGTAAGAAGACAATTCACAGCTCTCTATCTTGCCAATGGATATCGTAAAAGATTACTAAGGGATATAATATGCATACTGTACCTATACTAACATATCTGACCAGCATAATGTAGTAGATCCATTTTCCCTCTTATTGAGGAGGAGACTCGAGCCCAGCAGTGGGACGTGTAAGAGCTGGGACGACGAGACGAGACGATGATGCTATAATTAAACTATCTCAAATTAATCGTATAATAAATTATCGTATAATATTTAATATTATAAATTATTGAACCAACACGTACTCGCATAGAGTTAGAATATATATTTTAAACTTTCCTGAGAATCTCCGTATTGCATGTCTACGTATTGCCAAATCTGAATAATGTATGCTTATAAAATCTTATAAATCTTAAATATAACAAGATCTTAACGCGAAGAAATCACATACCATACATCAAATTTAGACCCTCAATATTAAGTCCGAACTTTTTTAATATAACCACTGTCGCGATAAAGTGAGCATTTTTTTTTTCACAATTCTCATCACTGAATATTTCGAGGGTGATAAATCGTTTGCACGTGATGCGGCGGTAATGGCGCTCAGTGGTGACATATGAAAAATTGTGATATAATAAATTTAAATTATTTAGATAACATAGATGAGTTACGTGTTGCTTTAATGTTTTATGAATATGGAAGACGCATAATATTATGCTTTAAATATATTATGTTTATGGCCAAAAATGCATTGGACTTTATTTGGTAGGTACTATCGATAGTCGTTTGTCTATTGTCGCGGACCGGTACGTCCGAGGCAGTCTCTCGCAGAAAATTGACGTTTGAATAGTAGCAATTTAGTACATCATTCAGTGAGCGAGAAACCCGCAAGCCAAAATTTCTGCGGGTGTTTGCGTGTGGTGGGTTTTAATGATGATTTTAGCATCACCGAACTTTATTGAACGCATTCACATTCCCTTCACTTTCTCCGGCAGGCAGCGGCCTAGCTGTGCCCCTGGTATTGTAGAGGTACATGAGCGGCAGTAACACTTACCATCAGGTGTACTGCTTGTTCGTTTCTCACCGTATGCAATAAAAATAAAATTAAAAGAAATGCGTAGACATTCAATATGGAGTTAGTCTTTTACGACATCCACCGGCAAGATGGTTAATGCCTTTAGTATCAGTGAGCCTCATTTTAAGAAATAAATTATATCATTAAATAATAGCAATCTCTTCTCAAGACAAGTCTGTCTTATTTCTTTATGATGACGGCTACGAATACTACCAATATTTATATTACTCTTCGACGTCGTAAAAAGATGACTAAAAGCTTTAAATTAAAATGGGCCAACACCATCTGATCAATAATTACATTCCCAAGCAGGGATGATTTCTTCTTGTAATGGCAATAAATTTATACCAAAATGTGGGTCATTTAATAATTAATTTCTGTAGCTGGTAGATAATTATAAATATTTTTAATAACAATGACTTGTTGGACGTCAGGCATTTTAGTCCCCCCGTGGCTATGAACGCTGTAAAGTGTTCGAAACGTCGTGCTATCAAAAATCAAATACAAACGCGATAAAATCTGTAAAATAGTTTTATTAACAATGATGTCAGGCAGTTCATAAAACTATTGCCAAGACTCTTGCCAAAACTCTTGCAATAGGTACAAAGTAACAAGAATATCTGTCGACTCCAAGTGATTGGGATAAGAGTAAGATTATTATGATGGCAACAGAACTTTTCATTTTATGGTATTTGTACTAAACTATTTATTCATCTACACTAATAAAGAGAAAAATTGTGTTATTGTGTGTGTATCTTTGTAATAAATAAACTCAAAAATGACTGTGCCGATTTCAAAAATTCTTTCACCATTGGAAAGCAGCATTATCCCTGAGTAACATAGGCTATACTTTATCCCGATATTTCTACGGGAACGTGAACTACGCGCGTAAGGTGACTATAACCGAAGCGAAGCGAGGGCGGGTTGCTAGTAAGCTATAATAACTTACTTTATCTGTGTGGAGACGGAGTAAAAATACAATTCACTACCCCCTCTTTTGCCTTTAGGTGTCATCAAAGACGGCTAAGGGATTAAATGTGCATATAACACCTACCACATCTCACGTATCTGCACACTCTGGAATGAACTATAATGTAGTATAATCTCAACCTATTGCTGTTTCCCGAGCGCTATGACACGTCCTTCTTTAAACGAGGTTTAAGAAGAGCATACACTTCAAGGTAGGCAACGGACTGGCTGTGCCCCTGGTATTTCAAAGGCTCTTCTGCAGCAATATCACTTACCATCAGGTGTGCTGCTTGCTTGTTTGCCACCATCGGCAATAAAAAAATAATATTAATTCAAGATAAGAAAAATTCGGACCATAACCCTATACCAACACGTCTGACCAGCATGGTATAGTAGGTCAATTTCCCTCCTATTGCGAAGGATGCACGAGCCCAATAGTGGGACGTATATGAACCGAAATGATAAATAACTAACTAAACAAAATATGAAAGCATAAAGAGTAAAATATTAAGCTGATAAAATTTTTAATCTATGTGCGCAAGGTTTAACGACTAACTTGTTAGTAATTAAAAGTTAAACTTCAATCAACGACCTAATCCATATTAACTAGTTAATCCGCTATTGTGTGGCATCCAGTGACGTGGACTCTGGTGGATAATACTTGTTGTATTACGTTGTTAGTAAATTAATATTCGCTATGAATACCTATTATCGAAACAGCCATCGTTAAATTATCTGTCACTGTTGCTTTGTAACGTTAGTAACATTAGAATCTCCTTCCAGCCTATACTTACTACGTTCTACCACTCTATATCGTACGACCACACTGACGATAGTCGTATATCTACAGCCGCGGGCCGGCCAGTCCGGGATAGTACCACACTTTCGCATAAAATTGACGTCTGAGTAGTAGCAATTTATTATTGCACTTCGTTTGGCAAGCGAGAGAACCAGAAGCTCAACTTTCTTAGGGTGTTTACATGTTATGGGTTTTGGTAAAGCCTTTAGTACCACCGAACTCCATAACACGCATTCACACTTTCTTTACGGTAGGCAGCGGCCTAGCAGAAACCTATGAGTGGCATTATCGATAACGATTAGGTGTACTGTTTGCTCGTTTGCCGCCGACAATAAAAAAACATTAAAAAAAGAAAACTATGTTGCGTGCGTAAATAAAATCATTGCAAATGAAAAATAAGTCGAATTTTTGTCGATTACCCGAAACATCCAAGTGGCACTTGAAATCGATTGTAAATGCTGATCTATTTTGGCCGGAGTCGAAATTATGGGAGAGGTAAACAACATCTCCAATTTTTGGCTGCTAAACGTAATGGCTGGATGAGAACTAAGGTTGGTTGTCTTCACTACAACGAACCTTTATTCAAGAAGTGACTTTATTAGAAGCACGGGGTCTATTTATTGCAGCTGGTGTTGTGTAGATATAATTACGAGGAAGAAATCGTTTTCGGCCTGCTATTATTGCTTTCAATTTGAATAGTTTTACTATATTTTTGTTATTTTTAGTCCCTCTTAATAGGGTAACATAACATCTATCCAAGAGAAGCAAAACTCGAAATAAAACCCTTTTTTTTTTTTTTTTTTTGGGTGGGTCGCGGTCGGCGCGCCTCCGCACCACTCCGTCCGGGGCGACAGAGGGGCTTAAGCACGCAACTCCCGCAACCCACCCGAAAACCACCTCGCCGGTGCGCCGTACAGGGCCATCGACCGGATGACCCCCGTGTACAGCCGTCGGCACGTAGCGCTCGGTCCGCCCACGTTCGGCATAAGCCACGATAGGGCGGACGCCGCGCCGACGAGCCGCGGAGCGAGCCTGCGGAAATGCTCCCGGAACCACCATTGCCCGTCGAGCACCAGGCCCAAGGAAATAAAACCCTATACCAACTCATCTGATTGGCGTGGTTTATTTAGTGAATTTCCCTCCTATTGTGGAGGAGGTTCAAGACCAGCAGTGGGACGTACATGGGGTGAGATGATGATGAGTAGGATGGGGGCTATATTTTCACAATCGAGTAATGTTACAGTTTCCGTACTTAATAACTGACATGGTTGCAGATGGTTTGTTCATTGCAGTTGATATTATAATTTGCTGAGTACTTTGCCTGTTTTCCTTTCATATTAAGCCCATAAATAGAAAAGGGTGGTGACACATTCTTTTCATACTCTTGTCACTACGTAATCAATAATTAATACAGCACAGGGTAATATAATGTACGTCTCAAGAAACCTTTTTTTAATATTATATCCTCGTCTCAATATTCAATGATATTTTACATATTCCACACGCGTTACTAAATTGTAGGACCTTTTTAGAGCTACCTGGAGCCTAAAGAGGAGACTTTCATGGAGCCCAATAGAGTAATTACATTTGAAGGGTACCCTATGAAATACCCTAATTTCGACTCATGAAAAATACTTAGAAAAGCCTTCAGCTTCCATTTGTTGCTCCTAAATAAACATTTTTAATCAAATTGCTGTGTTTTTTTTTGAACCTTAAATATTTGGAAATAAGAAATATTCAAATGAACGTGCTTAAAATTAGGAGAATAATAAAAACGTTTCTTTTGAAGATGATTCCATTGTTTCTTCTGTTAAGTAATATTTAACATTTTTCCTTTACAATTGGTAATGTTTTAATTTAGGAAGCAGCATTTTTTTTTATTAATACGTAACAGTTTTAATTTTTCTTTTTCCTATTTTGAGTTTGGTTATTTTTACACCTTTTTATCGCGTTTGTGTTTGAGTTTTAAATGCCCAATATTTCGAACACTTTTCAGCGTTTATGGGCGGACTAAGATGTCTCACGCCCAACAAGGCATCATTATAGCAGAAATATATATCTTCACGCTACAGAATTAGTTATTAAATTTCGACGCACATTTTAATATAAATTTATTACTAGTACGAAAAAAAATGATTATATATGAAAAAATATACCTAATTTATTTTTGGTCAGTAATTATTAAACATTATAATTGTAGTAGTGTACCCGTCCTAGTTACCAATGCGATTCTCGAGGTTGTCGATCTTTACGGTTGCCTTGGACTAACAGTTCAGTTAGGTAGATCCAACTTCGAGAAAGAGGTCAGCCGACGAATTTAACTCGGTTGGGCAGCGTTTGAGAAACTTAAGAGGATCTTCTCGTCCAATATACCTCAGTATCTAAAAACACAAGTCTACGAATACAGTGTTACCAGTGATTATTTACGGCACGGAAAGGTGGTCCCTAAATGTAGACCTCATAACCAAGCTCAATGTCATTAAGCATGCTATGGAGCTGACTATGCTTGAAATTTCTCTGCGAGATAGAATCCAAAGTACAGAAATCAGCAGAAGAACGGCTGTAACTGACATAATACGAAGAATTAGCACGCTGAAGTGGCAATGGGCAGGCCACATCGCTCGACGAACCGACAACCGCTGGGGGAAGAAAGGTTCTCGAGTGGCGACCACGTATTGGACGATGTAGTGTAGGACGCCCCCCCACTAGGTTTACTGACGACCTGGTGAAGATTGTTGGGCTTCATCGGATGCAGGCACAAGACCGACATGACAAGGACAGACACTCTAGAGCGTAACATGAGGGAAGTCCTCCAGCAGTGGACGGCGATAGGCTGAAATGATGAGGATGAAAATTATAGTAATTTTTATACTACGACAATTTATCTATTTTAACCTAGGTTAAGAAAATCGTTCTTAGTGTAGGGTTATTGTCTTTAAAAAAATAACGGATCTAAATTACACTCAGACACCAACTTGTGTATGTTAAAAGATATTGTCCTGCATGAGAATTGATGCTGTGACATTCAGCTCGGATGTTCGGTATCATAACTATTGCGCCATTTATGGTATCTTCTTAACAAACTGAAGAAGGAAACTATTACAGTTTTTATATGAACTTAGTTAAAATCCACTAGAATGATATAGAATTTGATCTTCTATAATTTATACTATTCCGACCAAACGGATTGATGTAGAATACAGTAAATCTAATTCAGGATAAGTCAGAATTCTTGCTCACTAGAGAATTGGGGTGAATTGCTTTATATTACATCACTAACAGTGCAAAGCTTAACTTTGTTCGAGTAATTCATTTAAGATCTATCCAAAGTGGTTAACAGAAGTTAAGCTTTCAAGATATTCCATTTTGACGCTCTATTTCGTATATAATATATCGTTTAAACTAAGACCGAAAGCGTAGACGGACGGAAAATATCAGTAATACATAGTTTCATCAATAAAAAACGGGACATTATTTGTACAAAACAATACGTTATTTTTAGACATCAAATTTTATTTTGCTGTTAAAAAGAAATACTAATATGTTTTGCCTTTGTAAAAAATTGGTATATTATTTATTATTATATTCCGTATGCAGGAGCTTAAGATCAGGACCAGACTTTCTACCATAGGTCTACAAAAAATACTCGCATACTTTGGCCACATAGTTAGAAAAGGAGATAATCTCGAGAAGCTCATGTTAGGGGGCAAAGTTTCGGGTAAAAGACCCAAAGGACGGTCACCAGCACGATGGTCGGATCAGGTCCAAGAAAACTCTGGAATGACATTTAATAACGCTCTCAAACATGCCCAAGACAGAGTGCAATGGAGAAGTGTTATTAATACCTTAGCGTCGGAAAGTCCATAAAGACACGACCCTCAGCTATGAGCAAAACAACTGAGAAAAGATATTCCGTATGGTGACGGAGTAAGAACATAGGCAAAATTCACCACCCCCTTTCTTACTTGCGTGTCGTAAAACATGATTACGATACGCTTATAATATCTGTACAAGAGAAAAACCCTAAATAAAGCTCTATGACAACTCACCTCACTGGCGTGGTATAGTAGGTCAATTTCTTTCCTAATGTCGATGGAGGAGACTCAAGCCGGTAATGAGATGTATATGAACGGAATGATGGGATGATTGTAATATATAAATTCATGTCATGAAAAATTTTATATACCTAGATATTTATTATGACAAAAATTTGGTTGGAATAAACGCAGAAGAGAAAGTTTGAAAGATGCTCCAGTGATGAACAAGTTAAAGAGTGAATGCTTGACATGATATGAACATGTGATGAAGATAATTATGTAAGGACAGTTTTGAATATGAAAAAATGTAAGGCTTTAGTAGTTAGGGCATATACTAGCTAATATAACAAGGTATACGTCATGAATAAATTAGAAGTGATCACAGTGATCGCAGAGAAGGAAAACTCGAAGCAAAACCCTATAACAAAACGTCTGACTAGCGTGTAAGTCAATTTTCTTTTCATAATGAGAGAGGCCCGAGCCCAACAGTGGGACGTGTATGAGCTGAGATGATGACAGTGATGAAGTCCTATGGTTATACTTATATCTTATAGCGAGCAATTTTTGTATATATATATATATATATTCAGGATCTCGGAAACGCCTCCAACGATTTTGTTGAAACTTGGCATACTAGAGGATTCGGGTCCAAAAAATCGATCTAGCTAGGTTTTATTTATAGAAAATGTTGTTTTGTCGGTGTTTTTAACAAATCAATACAATGACATTAAATTTTAAAACAATAAGAATTCAAATTTTGCTGTCCCCGTCAAGAGTGACAATAGCTCGGTTGGGAAGTTGTCCAGTTGTTTTCTCTTTTTGTAATTTTTGATATTTTTGCCATTATTTTATTAATATATATCTAAATAAGTTCGGCAAAAATATAAGAAAAATATAAAAATACAAGCAAAGCTCGTCAACCAGATATTAATTATAATAGCTCACGGCACAAAGACAAATAGCAGCAGCAGTTTCAACGTCCATTGTCTCGGTTATTTACAGTGCAACTGGTATAACGAGTGTGTACGAGGGCGTGCTCTCGCCTAGAACCTCTTGGATGACTCTCGGCAAGAGGCTCTTGCCGAGTGTGTACAGCCGCCCTTAAATATTAGCCAAGTTGCGACGGAATAAAAATTGAGACACGCGGTATAGTGTCTAAGAAAATTCAAGCAAAGAAAACTGGTGATGCGCTTTATGGTTACTTTCACATAAGTTATTTATTTTATGTAAATAATTCGATTCATCATCATCATCATAATCATCACCTTCACACAAAAATCACTGATAGGCTCGGGCCTCTTCCACAATGGAAGGTAAATTGACCGGTATAGGGTTTTATGTCGAGTTTCCCTTTTCGATATTATCTGCATATCTCGTCTTTTACGACACCCACGGACAAGAGAGGACGTGGTAGGTAAGAGAGGGGATAGTAGGTAAGAGTTAATATCGTTTCGATCTCAAATTTTTCATTAACAAGTCGATAACGACATCATAATCATTATAATTTTATTTTAATCATTATATTTTTTTTAATTCGGCATTATAAATTCGGCTGCCATTTTCAAATTTATATTTTTGGTGGGATGCAGGCAGTACGACTGTACTTTATGACGAAATAATATGTGAGAGGATTATCTTTAAGCGCAAGGGCATAACTACCTTTTTCGAAGCGTTTTGTCATTTTTGAACTCTCTTAACTTAGGTTTACCTCATAATATGTAAACACAAGCCTTTTTTTTTGAGGGGGGGGGGGGGGGGAGGCGTTGCGGTCGGCGCGCTCCTCGCACCACTCCAACCGGGGCGACAGAGGGGCGTAAGCACGCACACCCACAACCCACCCACGATGTACGTCGCCTTCGTCGTTGGGCCGACCACCGGAGCAGGGTTACTTGTCATTAGTGGTCGGCCCGACGAAATACGCCCTATTTGGGGGTGGACGTTGGTCTTTCCTCACGCGGTCGGCCTCTCGGCGGGTGACAGACTAATCCCGGTCACGTCACCCGCAGCCTCGGCTAGGGAAACAATAACATGCTAATGTCTAATCCTTAAAGAATGACATATTTATGCGATTATGTTTAGGTAGGTAATTCCGTGTGGTGACGGAGTAAGAATACAATTCACCACCCCCTATCTTACCCGTGGGTGATCGTACGAGACGACTAAGGGATATAAAACGCATATAACATCTATGCGAGAGAAGGAAAACTCGAAATAAAACCCTATACCAACACGTCTGACCAGCGTGGTATAGTAGGTCAATTACCCTTCCATTATGGAGGAGGCCCGAGCCCAACAGTGGGACGTATGTGGGCTGAGATGATGATGATGATGATGATGATGTTTAGGTACCTGTTACACTCCGTTTCCGTGTAGTGATGGAGTAAGAATACAATTCAATAATCTCTTGCCTGTGAGTTTTAAAGAACACGATAAGGGATGTTTAAAAAATCTGTGCAAGAGAAGGAAAATTCGAAACAAAACCCTATACTTACGCGTCAAACCAGTGTAACCAGTGTCGATGGGAGGGTACCCCGGGTAGGGGGTATCCCGTCGGGCCGACCACTGATGACAAGTAACCCTGTTCCAGTGGTCGGCCCAATGACGAAGGCGACGTGGTGTTCGGGTGGGTTGCGGGTGTTGCGTGCTTAAGCCCCTCTCTCGCCCCGGACGGAGTTGTGCGGAGGCGCGCCGACCGTAGCCCAAGCCAAAAAAAAAAATGCATGTTATTGTTTCATGATCAAATAGGTGATTATATTTTTAAACAGTCTATTTGTAAGCAAATAAAGTATTAAATTATAACTGAAGACTTATTGGATGTAAAATACTTTAGGCAACCCTGAATCTGAATGCTGAAGAGTTTTCAAAACGTTAGTATTGGGGAGTAAACTAAGTAAGCAAAGGACCTATATAGGCTGAATGAGAAGAGGATAACAAGTTTAATAAATAGATTTTTATTTAAAAGATAATCTAAGTAATAATTTTGTTTAGTATAAATTATCTTATAGTCTATATCAAAAGTTAATATTAGCATTTAACAAACAGTAAAATTATTAAGGCCTTCAATATATTTCATCTTTGTAATATTTGAAATAAAGTGAAAATAATATCTAGAAATTAATCTTAAGATATATTTGAGATTAAATATTCATTAATTATTTCAACTATTAAGTAATCAATCTATTTTCTATTTAAAGTGTATCCAAATATTTTTAGTCTTTAAAATATAATCATCATTATGTGTAGTGACGGAGTAAGAATACATTTCAGCACCCCCTCTTGCCCGTGGGTGTCGTAAAATACGACTAAATGATATAATATTTATATAATATTTATATAATATCTATGCCAGAGAAAGTAACTCGAAACAAGACCCTTTACCAATAGGTCTGTACCGCGTGGTATAGTAGGTCAATTTCCCTCCTATAGAGAATGAGGTCCGAGCCCAACAGTCGGAAGTGTATCGGCTGAGATGATGATGGTAATGAAAACATCTCATTACTATAAATCTCGTATTGTAATCCGCAATCAGTGCCTAATCTTTTAAAATTATCTAAATGTTACTATAAAATATCATATCTTCATTTATAACATTAAATCCAACACTAAACAAACCCAAAAAGCAAAATTCGTAGTTTAGAATACAAAACTAATAAATATTATAAGATCTTACTCACAAAAGTAAATAAATGTACACACACCTCTGCATAAAATAGATAAAATAAAACTGTTAACGAAATGAAAATCGTATTTCAAATAAAAAAAGATAGGTATAAGTTCACTCACCTTATTCCAAATGTCGAAATGAACAGTTGTTGCAACGTAAAATGCTAAATAATCATAATCGAATCACTTTATCTCAATAAAATCTAACACGTTTATAATACTAACAGTTTTAAAATATATAAATTCATTTCATTAACACTGACTTTTCATACATATTTATTATTTACCGGTATTGTCATATTGGTTCAAGTTTATGTAATTATGGCATAGCGACGGCCCCGAACCGTAGCAACGCTACGAAAGCTCGTAGCAGACTGATCGCTGACAGTACAAATATTGCAAGATAGACCCGACATGTATTATAATAGAATATTTGTGTATATTTAAATTGTTCGGGATAACATATGCACATTTAAATGTAGTGTATACAGTTAATTTTAATTCATTTTACAATTGTATGCTTCAGGAACTACTAACGCCATCTATTAAGCGTTTGATTTAATTACATATGCGGCATTTAGGAAATACTTGAAGCAATTGTGTTTTATATATTTATTGCTTTTTAAGAGTTTTTGAAGTTAATACCTTTATAGGAAGGTTTGGATGCGGCGAAAAGTCATGTAAGTCATCATGGATATGATAATGTGACGTATTAATGCAAACAATACATGTGTAGTGTAGCTATGTAAACTTATTTTGTCGTTTTATATTAATTAGAAATATTACGGAGTGTCATCTTTCCCCCTTTCTTCCCGTGGATGTCGTAAACTACGAAGGGATATAATAGGCAGAAAACAGAATTACAAGAGAAGGATTACTCGACATAAAATCCTATACAAATGCTTTAACCAGCATGGTATAGTAGATCAATTTCTCTTTCAAGAGATTGGAGCCTTACAGTGAGACGTGTTTGAACTACATTGTTTAAAAAAAATGCAACACAATATTCATGAAGTCCCGTAGTATAGCCGCAGTAAATATTAATTTTATAACCAAATAATATAAGCCTAAAAATGAAAAGGAAAATATTTCATACTAAATCACACATTTATACAAATAAGGGTTCACATAAAAACATCGATTTGCAACTATATATCGACGAAATCCCAAAGGAACCCACCTCATCCCTAACTTTGGGTATTATATCTATCTAACCGTGCCATCTGCTAACTTTTTAACTTTCTAAAGGGGAATTTCCTATCAGATTGTAGATAATGTGAATCTTTGAACTTATTTTCAAATCTACGAGTTTATTTCAGATAAATTATCTTATGTCCATTTAATTTTATTCCAAGTCAAATGATGTTTTTATATATCCTTTTAAATCTTGATTAGTAGCGAATTATTTTAGTAAGTCAATAGAATGAAGCATTTGATGTCCTTTTTTAAGATAATGGTGAGATATATGCAAACAGATATATCGGCGCACGATTGATTATTTTATAAACTTGAATTATAATTACAGTTAAAACAATTAGGTTTAGTTCAAAATAATTAGTTCCCATACTTAAGATAGATAGTACAACACATGTTATCATAAAACAGTTTTTATAGATTGTCATCGGGAGTTCCCCGCTCTCGGCCTTACTATAAATACGACCATTTGCTGGTACGACATTCATTCGATCGCTAGCAGCCGAAGAGTGCGGAGCTCTAGACTCCACTTAGTTTTAAACTAGATTCCAATAACATGAGTACTGTTTCAACTTTATTGTTTCAATTACGTTTATCATGGAACACCATCAACACTGTAGTGAGGTAGATGACGTTAGCCATGCTGACGTCATTGCTTTTAAAAACGACACGGCGCTACCTGCTACGTCAGATATCATCCATCCATCCACCCACCAGCCTACAGATGTCCACTGCTGGGCATAGGTCTCCCCACGCGACTTTGAAAATGTCGTCAATCTACCTAGTGGGGGAGTCGTTCTAGGCTGCGACGTCCGATTCGTGGTCGCGACACAACCATTTCTTCCCTCATTTCAACGTGATAATTCTGCGGGCTATATCGGTTACACCCGTTCTTCTATGGCATTCCATGTGCCGGCTTTTTTCAAGTTGAGAAATACTGAGCTCTCTCCATTTGGTAACAGATATAATAAGTAAGGGTAATTCTCCGTAAAATTCCATGTGGTGACGAAGTAAGCAACTAATGGATTAAACATTCATACGACATCTATAATATCCATACAACATCTAGCGAGAGTAAGAAAACTGGAAACAAAAGTCTAAACCAGTGGTGGCCAAACATTTTTAATGGCGGGCCACAAAGTTTAACAAATTCTAGAAGAGGGCCAGAATTATAGAATATGCATTTTGTAATAAAGCTTTTTAATAAAACGAAATACCTTTTACTTTTACGCCTTGTTAGGCATGTGCGACACATGGATTTGATTTTTCATAATATTTTCGAAATCAGGTTTCATTTGAAACAGACTGCCGAGATAATTATATGGCAAGTTAATTATCACACCTGACGAATTGCTTTTATTAAAATTTAAAAATTTTCAATTATAAACGTCAGAATTTATTTTTCGTGCCATAATGCTGACTAGAATATTTAGGATGGATGGACTCTCGGCGGGCCGGATTAAATACTTTCGCGGGCTGGAGTTGGCTCGCGGGCCGTACTTTTTGCCATCACTGGTTGAACCCAATACGTCTGACTTGCGACCAGAGGGTCAATTTCCCTCTAATTGTGGAGGAGGTCCGAGCCCAACAGTGGGAGACACATGGGCTGAAATGATGATGATGAATTCTCCACAATTTTGAGCTAGTTACAATTCAAAATTAACCAACGGGATGAAAAATATATATAATCAATTATTAATAGGTATATGCATAACCCGTGTGGTGAGGGAGTAAGAATACAATTCACCTCTCCATTTTACGCGTGGATGTCGTAATCGACGACTAAGGTATATAATATGCATAAAAGATCTATGCCAGAGAAGAAAAACTCGAAATAAAACCTTATGCCAACATGTCTAACCAGCATGGTATAGTAGATCAATTTCCCTTCTATTAGGGAGGAGGCTTGAGCCCAGCAATGGGATATATATGAGCCGAGACTAATTTATAGGTACCGATTGTTGTTCGGGAGCTATAATGAATACTACCAACAGTAATACTGCTCGTGGGTGTCATTAAAAACGCTTAGCTTTACATCTGCTTGAATGAACTCTATCTGATGGTGCCAGGTCAACAATTACATTAATTCGCAAGTGGGGATGATGTTATGCAGGCGGCTGGTCATAAAAACTATTACTAAAACTTTTGTTATATGTATGAACGATAGGACGCGGTCGCCGCCTTCTATGAGGCAGTCATCTCACGGAAGGAGGCGGCGGAGCGTGTGTGTGAGGAAATCCTCTACGACGACACGATCCGCCGCAGGTGACTTGGGCGGCGCAAGCGCCTGCGAATAATACCGCCCTAGCCGAAGCCGCGGGTGACTGGACCGGGGAATAGCCCGTCACCCGCAACTGACCGCGTGAGGGTGACCGATGTCCCTAGAGGGGCGTTCGGGAGGAAGGGTACCTGAAAGGGTATTTCGCCAGGCTGGCCACGGACGACAAGGAACTCGGTACCGGTGGTCGACCCAATGGCTAAGGGGAGGGGAATACGGTGGGTTTTGGTGCTGCGCGCTGTCTTATAGTCACCCTGGACGAATTGGACAGGTGTGAGCCGCCCCAACAAAAAATATATGAACGAAGAAGAGTACATAATGCTTATTTATATATCTGAGGGCGATTGTTTTTAGATGAATATTATCAGTTCGATTCGAATATGGTATAAATGTATATTCTTACATAAATTTTACTTTAGGTCAAAATTGATTTGACGAGAATAAGTTTGCCTTTACATTGACACATGTAATTATCGTCCAGTAATTTCAATCAGGTCATTATATTGACCTACTAACTTTAAATAGAGTTAACTTTACTATTTTCTGTGTGGTGACGTAGCAAGAATACAATTCACCACTTCCTCTTGCCCGTGGGTGTCGTAAAAGACGACTAATGGAGCCTATACCAATACGTCTGACCAGCGTGGTTGGTATGTCAATTTCTCTCTCATAGTGGAGGAAGCCTGAGCGCAACAGTAGGATGTATATGGGCTGAGATGAATGAATGAGTAAACTATTAAGATAAGATTTTAGTTTGTTTTCAAATTAAATGTTGAATTTTATTTTCAATTCGGAGCCTTAATATGTTATATTATGGTGACTAACATTAAAAATGCTCACGTTAGATAGCGTTGTAATTTGGAAATCAAATCAATCAATAAATTATTTTACATACGTGTTACAGAGGTACAGAAAAGGATATATATACAAACAAATAAAATTGAAGTATCTGTTTGTAATGTCAAAATACTGGGCTTTTTTCATGCTTACAGTTATTTGAATGACACATACAAAAAATAATTTTTTTTTTACTGTGTCTGTCTGTTTGTTTGAGGTAATCTTCAAAACTGCTAGACAGATTTTGATAATATTTTACTGCCAGGTATAACTACCCTTAGCCTTCTGAGAGGCAGTCGTCTCGCAGAAGGAGGCGGCGGGGTGCATGCGGGAGGAACCATGACGATGCAACCCGCCGCCAGCGACGCGGATGGCGCAGGTGTGTGAGAGGCTGACCGTGCGACGGCGATCGACGTCCCCGTGGGGGAACGTCGAAATGAGGGGGTACCCCGCGACTAGGATATTTCGTCGGGCCGACCACTGAAGAGAAGTTACTCTGCACCGGTGGTCGGCCTAACGACGAAGGCGATGTGCCGGGGGTGGGGCCGCGCGCCGCCCCTCTGTCGCCCCGGACGGAGTCAGGCGGGGGGGTGCGCTGACCATGGCCACCCCTAAAAAAAAAAGAAAGGTAGCTACGGTATATATCAGGAGACATTTAGGCTATTTTTTTTTATTGCCAACAGTGGCAGACGAGCAAGCAGCACACCTGATGGTAAGTGAAACTGCTGCACATGGACCTTTGCAATACCAGGGGCACAGCCAGGCCGCTGCCTACCGTGAAGGAAATACTCTTCTTAAACCTCGTTTAAAAAAGGACATGTCATAGCGCTCGGGAAACACAGCAGCAGGTAGTTCATTCCAGAGCTTGCACGTACGTGGGAGGAATGATCGCTGGAAACGTACAGTTGAAGACCATAACGTTTCCAGGTGAAATGGATGAACCCTGCTATATTTTATCCTAGTATTCCCACACGAACGGGAACTACGCGGGTAGGGCGACTGAAACTGATGCGAAGCTAGGGCGGGGCTCTAGTAAAACATAAAACTGTAATTTACTAAAAATAGCATTAACCCCAAAAAACTTTTGAATGTGTGTCCATACAAACCAACTAAAATTACGAGTATAGTTGAGGTAAAATAAAGAGTCTATTTTAACATATATTTTTAACTCAAAAGCAATTCACATTACATTATTTTAGCAACATTAAAAAAAAACAAAATTATTCGACGTGTTTTCATTAAAAAAGATAGGCTTTAACTGAATAGAATGTATTCCAATAACTTCGCATTTTCTGCGACCTCTATGTTACTCTTATGTGATTTACTGAAAACCTTTTTAAATCTAAGTAGACAGACTGATTGTGAATAGAGATATTCACAGTCATTACGTTAAAGTATTGGAATGTATTGAAAAACCTCAAGAATATAAATTCAATTTGTATTTAGCTGAGGACTCTATATACTTCGTCCGATATACATACCTAATTTGAGTGCACATATGGCGTAGTAGCCTATATGGCCAGCTACCATACAAGTAGCTGCCCGCATAGGACATTTATTTGTGATTGTTCTGAGTCTCGATGCTAATTTCGCTCGTTAATTATATTCGTAAGTACCCTACGGTATAAATATATTCATAAACTAGCAACCGGCCCTCGCTTCGCTTCGGTTTCAATCGCCTTACCCGCGTAGTTCCCGTTCCCGTGGGAATACCGGGATAAAATATAACCTATGTTACTCACTGATATTATAGCTTTCCATTGGCGAAAGAATTTTTGAAATCTTACAAACATCCTTACTTTCGCATTTATAATATTAGTAAGGATTCCCATTAATAATCATTTATATTATCATAATAATAGGGGTTTAAATATGAAATTGCCGTTTTAACGTACTAGCTACTTTGAATTAAAATTAAACCATCAGATATCAAACGAAACGTCTTCAAACGAAAACATTCTAAATTTAAATAATGTATGACTGTTGATCGTTCGACGTTCAATTGGTTTTACATTCAGCTTTTGAAGTGAACATGGATACGCCGAAAATCAGAGTCATTTTCGATTATTATTATAATTTCGAATATTATTATAATTTCGAATATTTGAGTATTATATTATAATTTCGAATATTCAAGTTCCGACGTGGGACTAAACTGTTTGGAGAGGATACGGTTAACGAACGCACCGTGCCTTTTTAGTTTAACCGCTTTCGTAGTGGAAACTGGGACTTGAAGAATGAACCACGCGGAAGACTAGCCTCTAAGGTAAATAACGATGATTTGAAGATGATGGTAGAAGCCGATCCGAGTCAAACTACCAAGGAATTAGCGGAATAGTTTGACGTAGCATACCATAAAGCCGATCCGAGTCAAACTACCAAGGAATTAGCGGAATAGTTTGACGTAGCATACCATAAAGCCGATCCGAGTCAAACTACCAAGGAATTAGCGGAATAGTTTGACGTAGCATACCATATTAACCCATAGACTATTGACCCATTTGCACCAAATCGGCAAAATAAAAAAACTTGAAAAATGGGTGCTTCATGACTTGACTTATCAGCAGAGAGCAGCGCGCGTTAAAGCTTGCCTTATCCTGTCAAACCGGTATAGAAATGAAGAGATTTTGGACCGAATTGTGACGTGTGATGAAAAGTGGATTCTTTATGATAATCGCAAGCAAACAACGTAATGGCTGACCCCAGGTCAAACACCACATTAATGCCCTAAAGCGAAGCTTACCCATAGAAAGATGATGGTAACTGTTAAGTGGTCACTTCATGATGTAATTCACCATAGCTTCCTCAGTCTGGTCAAGCAATAAACGCAGATGTCTACTGTGTAGAACTCCAAATAATAATTGCAAAAGTCGCAGTAACAGCCTCGACTTGTCAATCGATCTTCACCATTATTGCTCCATGATAACACATGACCTCATACTACTCTAGAAACTGTTTTAACACTACAGGACCTGGAGATAGAAACCATACTTCATTCTCCGTACTCGCCAGACCTCGCCCCAAGCGACTACCATTTTTGCCGCGATTTGGACAATTTTTTGCACGGAAAAATTTTCTTCCGAGGAAGCAGTACAAAATACCTTCACACAGTTTGTGGCGTCTAGGACCCCAAACTTCTATCACAAATATTCAAATGACCTTCCAATTAGATGGCAGAAATGTATAGATAACGAGGATAAATACTTCGATTAAAAAAGTCTGTTTTAAGAACAAAAATATGGCAATTTCATACTTTAACCCCTAATATTAGTAAGGATGTCGAGTACTGACTTAAAAAACAAACAAAAATTTGAGTTTGCTTGAAACCGTATGACAGTAAGTGAAAGTTTGTGTTATATTTTGTTACTAGCAAAGGCTCGCGATTTTAATAGCGTAGTTCCTGGTACCATGGAAATATCGAGATTAAATGGCCTATATTATTCCTATCATAAACATCTATCTGCTACTATCAACTAGCAACCTGCTTTTGCATCGCTTCAATTTTTGTCGCTTTGCTTAGCATTTTAAATCTCCAATAACCCCTAGGATATTACGGTACCACACCAGTATTGGCGGGGTCTCTGCCTGTCCGTCCATAGAGGGCCATGACGATCAGGGCCATACGCGGATACCGCACGGTAGCGATGAAGGTAGCGATGAAGGTAGCGATGAAGGTAGCGATGAAGGTAGCGATGAAGGTAGCGATGAAGGTAGCGATGAAGGTAGCGATGAAGGTAGCGATGAAGGTAGCGATGAAGGTAGCGTGCCTTGGTCAGGGCTACACCGTAGGACTTGAAGACCAAGATGGTCGTCGAAATTTACCGGCGGGTGTCGGCAACGCAGGCGGGGAGCGGCTGTCTCGTTTAGCGAGATGGTCGCCTGGTGGACCGACGCCCGCCACGACGTCATTGCCTGTTGGGCTGTCCGGCTGAAGCGGCCTCGGTACGGTGTTCAAACCATTGAGGCTTTCCAGCTGGTGCTGATGGTGTGGTTGAGTTGACGACACCGAGTGCTTTCCTTCTGACTGGTACAGGTATGGACGGGGTATGGTGGTCTCATTAAGTACCTGCACACGATCGTGAGGAGGGAAAGAACATCTTTCTGCAACCACTGCGAATGCGACGAGAACACGGTGACGTACATGCGTGAGGTGCAGACGCGAGTATCTGCGCCTAAGGCCGCCCTAGCCGAGGACGCGGGTGACTGGATCGGTGAATAGTTTGTCACCCACAAACAGGCTGACTGCGCGAGGGCGACAGACGTTCTAGGTGTTAGAAAGGGAGGATACTCGAAAGGGAATCCCCGCCAGGCTATGCTATGCTCGGACCTAGCAATTTTTTTAAAGGGTTTCCTGATAAGAAAAATATCCTAAGTTATTTATTATATTCACAGCTACAAGGTAATAAAATATTACGAAAATCGGTCCATTAGTTTTTAAGTATACCCGAAATACATAGAAAGACAGTCAAACAGACAAAAAAAATTAAACTCTAATTTAAGGATAGGTATCGCGCCAATAACCGTGTGAGCATGAAGAAATCCTATTATTTTGACTTTACAAATAGACAGTTAAATTTTAGGGATTTGTATAAATTACTAGTTTAAAGTTCTCCTAGAGAGAGAGAGAGAGAGAGAAGAAAAATTGAAAAATTAAAACAACCCTTTTTGTTCTTAACCTACTCAATGTCTCTAATAGCTATAATCCTCGTGTGGCGACGAATCACAATTTACCTCCCGCTTTCTTTTTTGTGCCTCATTATTAAAGTCAATTAAGCATTTTCATATATAACATCACTTTCCCATAAATTTCGTATAAGACGACTGAAGGATATATATAATATGCATATATATAAGTTCTACGCAAGAGGAGAAAATCTCGAAATAATATCCTTTGAACGGCTTAGTATAACGGTTAATTGCCCTCCCGTTGTGGGCGAGACTTAAGTCGCAGTACGTTGAAACAATAAATAGTCATAAAATCATAGAAATGTCTTGTGTATAGGTGTTACAAAGTTCTCACAAGGAAATTTCTATAAACGCGATATACTCGAGAACCCACTGCAATTTTTTTTAATTCTCTTTCTTGAAAGGGATTTCAAGGTGCGAAAGGAAATAAATACTTGATAATTGTTAACGATGGTAACGTCTGTACTGTACATGTTATAAGTAGTATTTATCATCTCATCATTTCAGCCCATATACGTCTCATTGTTGGGCTCGGGCCTCCTCCATAATGGAAGGGTAATTGACCTACTGTACCACGCTGGTCAGACGTGTTGATAGGGTTTTCCTTCTAGAGTTTTCCTTCTAGAGTTTTCCTTCTAGAGTTTTCCTTCTCTCGCATAGATGTTATATGCGTTTTATATCCCTTAGTCGTCTCGTATGATCACCCACGGGTAAGATAGGGGGTGGTGAATTGTATTCTTACTCCGTCACCACACGGAAGGTACTATTTATAGCACCTTCAAACGAATAATTCTTGTTATTATTCTTGGTATTAAGTCTCAGAAACGACTCCCATTCCAGGATATTTTGTATTTATAGAAAACTTGCTTTTATCAGTACGTTTAGGTAATAAAATAAATTTAATTAGAATGTGAAGTTAAATTTAGACAATTTCATTAATATTTCCGTTAGGCAATCGAGAAATCCTTTAGTTCCAGATAGCCCCAGTTCAATTCTTGGTTTACATGTTTTTTATTATTTTCCCTTCTTGAGTTTTGCATTATTTTAACTCAAATCAACATTATTTTTTCTTTTTTTCTTCAATTCATATGTTCATATGTTTTATGTTGATATAATAGAAAAATATTCATAATTCAGTATAACTTGTATTTAGGTATATACCAGATCGTATATACACTAGCTTTTGCCAGCAACTTCGTCCGCATAAAAGTCATATATGATAGAGGTTAACACAGATGTGTAATGTGTATGATGTTCATGGTTCTATAGGCCCATCGTGTTGCTGGATGACGCGGGCAAGCTATAACAATAGAGAATTCTTACTGGCGCATTATCTATCTCCCTTTAGCGAGATTGACCCCGTTTTCTGTAAAACAATCGTGGCTTTATATGCCTGAGTTAAATAGTTATATACTCGTGACATTAAAATGCTAGTAATATCTATGTGTAGTGTTATTAAAACTATAAAATATTAGAAGAAAGCTTTTAGAATAGGTGTATGCTATTTAATAATAAATGAACACAATGTTTTAATAGATTGTTAAGGTTGCATGCGAAGTTACACAAACGATGACACGGTCAACGTTCTACAAAGCCGAAATTGTTACCACTGAAGTCAAGGGACTCTGCACCGGTAGTCGGCCCAACGATGACGTCGATGTGCTATACGGGTCGGTTACGGGTGTGCGTGCTTACGCCCCTCTGTCGCCCCGGACGGAGCGGAGCGAGGAGTGCGCCGAACGTAACCGGGGATGGTTACGGTCGGCCAAAAAAGAAAAACGAAATTGTTCGATAGTCTCCTTGTAAGTTTCGAAGTGCTATAATTATTATGGGTTACTATGTTAATATATTATTTTGTATCCACGAATTCTGTAGTTGTTACATTGTTAATTCCTTTTCTATTCTTGCTTTGCCTCGACTCTATTCTTACTTTCTTCCTAAAGTAGTAAAGTCACATTATTAATCTACCGTCCCAGATATGTCCCACTGATGGGCTCGGGCCTCCTCCACAGTTGGAGGGAATTTAACCTACTATACCATGCTGGTCAGAAGTTTTGATCAATATCATTTCAGCCTATATATGACCCACTGTTGGGCTCAGGCCTCCTTCATAATGGGAGGGGAATCGACCTACTATTTCACGCTGGTCAAACGTGTTTGAATAGCGTTGCATTTCGAGTTTTCCTTCTCTTGCACAGATATTATGTGCATATTATATATCCAATAGTCCTCTTTTACGACATCTACGGCAAAATAGGGAGTGGTGAATTGTAGTTTTACTCCGTCACCACAAGGAAAAATGTCTATAATAATATTTTAATATTGTTATTGACATAGTACTTAATTTTCTACTAGCCCTTGTTATTTTTCTAGATTTGCAATTATTTCAATACCTCATTCTTTATGTCTTACAATCTATAAATAACCTTTTGATGTAACAATAACTAAATTTTAAATACAAAGATTCACTAAAATGAATGCAAGAAATCAAAATGACAAACAATTTAACTTTAGAAAAATAATACTCATACAAATCAATGTAGATTTACGGAAATAATTTATTTCAAATATTTGCCATTGAATATTATTAAGGTGTAAGCGATTAGCGATTTGTGTTGAGAATTATATTGCAATCGAAATTTTTCACTGACTCAGTGATATAAAAATATGATTGTCGAATGAAAACTTGAGTCCTCTTTTTCGTAAGATAAAAATATGTTTCAAGGTTTGCCACAAATTCTTGTGATTTTCGTAGAAAATACTCAATTACGAAAAAGAAAATTAGAACTATATTTAATGGCCGTTAATTAGGGATGCAAAAGATACATCGATGTTTCAATAAAAAAACATCGATGTTTGCCATCGATGTTCACTATTGTAAAATATCAATGTATCGATTTTATTTTATACGATGTTTTAACATCGATGTTTTGCCTGCCATGATTTAAAATGTATGGTACTTTTAGCAGAGCCTGCAAAAAAAATGTCCTCACATCACGCAAATGTTTGTGTTCGATGTAAAAAATATGCTTGATAGAGCTAAAAAAAAAGCTCATCGCATAGATTTCTAAAAAACATCGATGCTTCGAGAAATCGATTTTTTTAGGGCAATGTATTTTCTACATCGATGTTTATTATCAAACATCGATGTATCGATACATTAATAGGCTCAACATCTACATTCAGTTATCCATCAACATATATATTATCAGCTATTGTACATAAACAAAACATACATAAGATTATAAAATACCAGTAAGCAATCAGTTTGAAATCTTAATTGATGAATTAACAGAAATAAAGGAATACAGACTTCAACCAAAATTAATCTTTTTAACAGATGCTAAGGATCACATTGAAGAGACATCGTCATTGGATACAAACTTCTCATTGTGGAAGGCTACAAGGAAACTTAAATAATTGTTCAGAATCAAATTAAATCTATTCAAGTCACATTTACACTCGAAAAAAAAAGCTACGCACCAGTGATACTGAAGAATAATAATACAATGCTAAGTTTAGGTTCTTACATCTAGAAAAAGCTAAATAAAATACATATTTCAAATAAATGACCTGCGTTGTTTCCTACAACCTTCTATCATAGCGGTTGTCGCCTCGTCTAACGATGTAACTTGGCCATTGTCACTTTAGCGTGCTAATTCTTCATGCTATGTCGGTTACATCCGTTCTTCTACGAATTATTGTGTTCTATATCGCAGAGAAATCCCGAGCATAGCCAGTTCCAAAGCATGACGAGAGACTTTGAGCTTGGTTGCCCAAGAATCTCACTTCGGGAGAAATTCAAAGAAATAAATATTCTAACTGCTGTATCACAATATATATACGAAAATATATTATATGTCAAAAAAGATATCCCTAACTTTAAGAGATATTGTGACATTCATGAAATGAATACTCGTAATAAGGACAGATTAGTTGTACACACTACTCGTCTCCAAAAAGTTAACAAATCATTCATGGGGCAATGTATACGCTTTTACAATAGATTACCTAAAGATATCCGAGACCTGCCTATGAAAAAGTTTAAAAAAGCCATCAAGAATAGACTTTGTAAAAAAGCTTATTATAAAATCTCGGATTATGTAGATGATAATACAGATTGGTTGTGAGCAGCTCCTCATTCAGCAATTGCCTTGTTATTTTAAATATACTGTTTGTAAATGTACTTTTAACTTTTATTGTAAAGTGTAGCGTGTTTTGCCTTTTTTTTTTTTTTTTTTTTTTATGGGTGGGCTACGGTAAGCGCACGCGCGGTCCAGTCCGTCCGGGGCGATGAAAGGACGGCGCGCGGGCCCATAACCCACCCGTACCCACGTCACCTCGTTGTTGGGCCGACCACCGGAGCAGATGTGACTTGTCGTCAGTGGCCGGCCGACGGAATACCCTTTCGGGTACCCTCACCTCTCGACGTCCTGGGACGTCAGTCGCCGTCGCGCGGTCAGCCTCTCTGCGGGTGACGGACAATTCCCCGGTCCAATCACCCGCGGCCTAGCGTGTTTTGCCTAACGAATTTTTGTATTTTCAGCGTTTGTAACATATTGTGGTGTTGGTCATGCTCACATAAGGATCTACTTGCGGTAGCTGCGTGGAGCGGGTCTCTCCCTTCCCTCCATAGTGGTTGAGGGGAGTGATGGCTGCTCTAGTAGTTAACTCGTGATCGGGTGCCGCTTGTGGGATCTGGTCCAGCCATAATCGTTTAAATTATATTAAGTGTCTTGCGGTTCGAAGGGCATCACACTGGAGCTTGTTCTTACAAAACATGTACACAATTGTATAACTAGTAAGAAGAAAAAAAAAAAATTAAAAATAATGACAAGCCCGCTGAGTTTCTTGCCGGATCTTCGCAGTAGCGGTCGCGTTCCGATCCGGTGGTAGTATATTTTTTTTGGAAATTGTAAACCTGACAATATGTAAGTGCCCTCTCAGGGTTTATGCATAGTAAAATAATTTGAATTTGAATTTGAGTTGCTAGGATAACATTTAAGAACCACGTTTCCATGCCGTAAATTATCACTGCTAATACACACGGATCGTAGATCTATGTTTTCAGACGCTGAGGCATATTGGATGAGAAGACCTTCTTAAGGTTGCCGATCGCTACCCAGCCCAGTTGAATTCGTAGGGCTATAAATTACACCTGATGCCGCTCTAGAAGAGGCTACGGGTGACTGGACCGGGGATTTAGTCCGGCACCCGTGGAGAGGTTAGCCTCGCGACGGCGATCGGCGTCCCGGGGAGACGTTGATGGGAGAGGGTCCTCCCTTGGAGCATTCTGTCGGGTCGAACACTAAAGTCAAGGGACTCGCACCGGTGGTCGGCTCAACGTCGGCCCAACGACGAAATGATGAAATTGACGTGCTATGTGGGTGGGTTCCAGGCCGCCCGCCTCCCCTCTGTTTCCCTGGACGGAGCCGGGTGGCAGATGCACTGACCGTAGCCCACCCGAAAAAAAGAGCTATAAATTATTGTAACTATGATAATGCTTTCATGTTTTTAATCGAAAAAACAGAAGATATTTCTATTCATTAAAATTTGGAGTGAGCTTAAAAAAAATTATATGACGGTCATATATTGTTATTAAATATCTTTTTTCTGTATAAATGTATTTGTAACTAGCAACCCGCCCTCGCTTCGCTTCGGTTTTAGTCGTTTTACCCGCGTAGTTCCCGTTCCCGTGGGAATACCGGGATAATATATAGCCTAGTTTACGCCCTGATATTATAGCTTTCCATTGGTGAAAGAATTTTTGAAATCAGTCCAGCCGTTTTAAAGATTACCCCGAACAAACAGACAGACAGACAGACAAAAAAATTTTAATCTGTATTTTAGGCATAGGTGTCGTGCAAATAACCGTGTGAGCATGACAAAAGCCTATTATTTTGACATTACAAACAGACACTCCAATTTTATTTATTGGTATAGACTACACTTCTTTTAAACCGCGGAGTATATATTGAGAGTATTTTTATGTATATAAATATTTTATGTATATAAGATTTATGTGCTATAGATTCACAATCTGACTCTAAAACAGGTTTCGATGGATTTTCTTTTTTTAATTTTTAGTTTGGTATAGAACAAAGTCTCCTGTGTTAATATTATTTAATAATTTTGGGTTTTATGATAATTTTATTCTAATTCTATTTAATATAATATAGGTTAAGTGCTAAACTACTTACATCGAATATCAGGTTAAAAGTCATTGAAAATGCTTTTCGTCGCTATATCTACCATACTAAATAATTAAAACCATTACTGATTATTACTATTTATAAGCCCAAAAGATTTCCATACAGATATAGTTGGCTTGTTCAGACACATAGCTGAACGTCAGAACTTATGCATATCTATATATCCATTCATCGGCCTATTGAAACCCACTATTGAACGTTTCTACAAAGTGGAAACATTACCACAATCAACTAAATTCAAAATTCTAATTCAAATTATTTTTATTATGCATAAACCCCGAGAGGGCACTTACATATTGTCAGGTTTACAAAAGAATATACTACCACCGGATCGGAACGCGACCGCTACTGCGAAGATCCGGCAAGAAACTCAGCGGGCTTGTCATTATTTTTAATTTTATTTTTCTTCTTACTAGTTATACAGTTGTGTACATGTTTTGTAAGAACTAGCTCCAGTGTGATGCCCTTCGAACCGCAAGACACTTAATATAATTTAAACGATTATGGCTGGACCAGATCCCACAAGCGGCACCCGATCACCAGTTAACTACTAGAGCAGCCATCACTCCCCTCAACCACTATAGAGGGAAGGGAGAGACCCGCTCCACGCAGCTACCGCAAGTAGATCCCTGTGTGAGCATGACCAACACCACAATATGTTACAAACGCTGAAAATACAAAAATTCGTTAGGCAAAACACGCTACACTTTACAATAAAAGTTAATAGTACATTCACAAACAGTATATTTAAAATAACAAGGAAATTGCTGAATGAGGAGCTGCTCACAACCAATCTGTATTATCATCTACATAATCCGAGATTTTATAACAAGCTTTTTTACAAAGTCTATTCTTGATGGCTTTTTTAAACTTTTTCATAGGCAGGTCTCGGATATCTTTAGGTAATCTAAAATGGCAATGCATCGACGAATAGCATACCTATTTTTAATTAATCAAATATTTGAATGTAATTATCATAACTTCCGTGACTTAAAGCACACGTCATAAGCAAAATAACGATGCTAGATGCGAAATCATAACCATGATGGAATCGTTAACATCGACTTTACTGGTACTCTTCTAGGTGCCTTATTAAAATTTCCCTTTGATGATACAACTGCGTATGTCATGAAACGGCAAAGTCCCTATAAATGTGTAATGAGTTGAGTTTTCTATATGCAGGCTACTATATTTTATTTTCATATTGCCACGCCTTTTTATGTTATTTTTTAATTAACCTTTTGAATGTTATGCTAACTCTAAAACCATTATTTAAACGTTTACTCTGTTCTTTATAATAGGAACCTTATTACTTAGCGGGATAATTTATAAAATAGAACAATATTTGATCGGTTTTAAGACGAAGTATCCCTATTAAAATCGTGTTGAATTTAAACTACAATTTCCAAGCTTTAAAATATAAAAGACAAGCTAACGGAGAGTCGTATGATCCTGCAAGACTTGTATCATGTACTTTTTAAATATTTCATAACAGAGATAAAGTATTGTACTGAAAAATTTTATATTATTTTTAAATGCCTTGTAGTAGAGCTTCTAATCCCGCAGCCTGAATTCAATCTCGGTATTTGCGGGATCCCGCATATTGAAAATGTTCATTACCGTTCCCTACTGACCTAGGATGCGCAGTGGAAGGGAACACCAGGCCAGTGAGGGATGCCAAATGGGTAATAACATTGGCTTGCGATTACGCAAGGCTATTTTAAGTTCTCCTAAATGATAGTACAAGAACAGATTTTAACACTTACGAGTAGATACCGCGGAGGTAGCTATAACGTAACCTAACTCAGCGTTCGGTCTGGCCAGACAAATAGAAACTAACTGAGGGGTTACTTAGCTTGTATCCAAAAGCGCGGTGATGACAACGGCCTCGTACACTTCAAGGACCCAGGCTTGCTACTCGTACACACAATTTAATGTTCACAAATATATACTTAACTCTAATTAACTCGCGTACATAAGCGGTACACAAAACAAAGGGTGGCGCGCAATATTACAAATACCACGATTTCACGGCTTTAGTCCACAAAAGACATAGCAATTACAAAATATGTGCGTACGCGACCGTTACTTCCAACGCAAGTCGATCCGCGAACAAAGCGAAAGTGCAAGTGAAAGTAACCAAAAGGGCGGAAACAAAACGACCCCGGGGCCGGCCGACGCGCCGGCCCCGTGCCATCCGCGCACCAAAGTGAAAGTGAAAGTGAAAGTAACCAAAAGGGCGGAAACAAAACGACCCCGGGGCCGGCCGACGCGCCGGCCCCGTGCCATCCGCGCACCAAAGTGAAAGTGAAAGTGGCGGCCGGCTCCGAGCCAACCGCGAACCACAAAAAACAGAACTACCCTACATGGATTTAATTATTAAACTAATATAAAAATGTTTGGTACCGAACATCTACCCGCCTCGGACAGGTCTACCTGGCCGCTAATCAATTGGTAAACGGGACAATGTTGCTACCGCTCTCTTCAGTACCGAACCGTCCACCTGAACCTCAGCAAAACGAGGCACATTATCTGCGCCATATACTAAATTTAAAATTCGGCCGCGACGCCAGCACAGTGGCGGCAAATTGGTATCTTTTATCAAAACGAGGTCACCAACTCGAGGTGGATTAGTCTTGTCAGTCCACTTAACGCGCTGCTGGAGAACATGAAGATATTCTAAGCTCCAACGCTTCCAAAAGCTTTGAGTAAGCTGTTGGACCAACTCAAACCGCGAGAGACGACTTGGTCTCACATCAACAAAGGGGTACTCAGGCAAAGCATTAAGTGGCTGACCAATCAAAAAATGACCCGGTGTGAGAACCTCCAAGTCACTCGGGTCTGAAGAGATCGGACACAACGGTCGCGAGTTCATTACGGCCTCTATCTTACAAAACACAGTTGCGAGTTCTTCAAATGTGAGTACAGACTCACCAATAACTCGTCGCAAATGTGCTTTAGCAACCTTAACTGCGGCTTCGAAAATACCACCCCAATGTGGGCATGCTGCCGGACTAAATTTCCAGGTTATACTACGACTGGTTAGTTTATTACCAATATTTGTGTGATTGCTGGCTAAAAAATCATGTACATCTTTCAAATAATTATTGGTTCCCTTAAAATTTGTGCCACAGTCCGAACGTATCAAAGAAGGCAGTCCTCTCCTTGAAACAAATCTATCAAGTGTCGCAACAAATGCCTCGGTGGAGAGGGATGACACTAATTCAAGGTGCGCCGCTTTAGTTGACAGACATACGAAGACACACAAATAGGCCTTGACTGTTTTACTGTTTCGTAGAGTTGAAGTCTTAACCAAAAAAGGACCTGCAAAGTCGGTGCCTACACCGGCGAACGGCCTCGATTCTCTGACACGATCAGAAGGGAGGTCACCCATCAAAGGTTGCATGGTACTAGCCTTCAGCCTGTAACAAGGCATGCAACGAAATACCACACTGCGAATCGTTCTTCGAGCAGACAAAATCCAAAATTCTCGCTGCAATATGGCTAATAAGGCGTTACAGCCAGCGTGAGAATTTCTAATGTGACGGTCCGTCACCAACAATTGCACAAAATGACCTTGCTTGGGTAACAATATAGGGTGCCGACTACCGTAGGGTAGACTAGAGTTTCTGAGGCGACCTCCAACACGTAAGACACCCGTGTTGTCCAAAAAGGGGCTCAACATACGCAAGGTTCCTGTTAGTTTAGCCTTACCAGCTTTCAAAATTTCAATCTCCCTTTCAAAATATGTATCCTGTACCACACGTATCCAATGGCAAAAAGCCTCCTGTCGTTCTTGTGGTGATAGAAAAGCCTCTAATTTTTTGTTCCGTAAGTGCTTACAGTTGTAATAGAAGCGCTTAATCCAAGCTGTTACACTTACTAATTTATCGAGGGAGCTATACCGATTCAATAAGACATTTGGATCGAATACGCAAGCACGCCTCTCAACAGCGAGCAGTCGCAATCCAGGCAACGGACCTACGTCCAAAACCGGCGTCAGTGGCCATTCAGACTCTGAGCGTAATAACCATTCCGGTCCCCACCAAAGGGAGTGCGTTACCAAGGCGGGGGATGTACAACCCCGAGATGCACAATCAGCTGGGTTAAGCTCACCAGGCACATGCCTCCAAATCAAGGGAGTCTCAGATTTCTGAATTTGGGAGACTCGGTTCGCTACAAATACCTCTAAGGTGTGAACTGAAGCCTTTAACCAGCACAAAACAATTTGGCTGTCAGTCCACGCGTAAGTGGTGCTAATGTTCACAGTATGACGCAACAAATTCGACACGTGATTAAGAAGACGCACAAGCAGAGTAGCCCCTGCCAATTCAAGTTTAGGGATTGTCAAAGCAGTCCGTAGGGATGCCACCTTGCTCTTCGCCATGACCAGTGAGATCTTCACTTGGCTGTCAGAACCCACCGTACGCAAATATACACAAGTGGCGTAACCCCGTTCAGAGGCGTCCGAGAAACCATGCAGAGTTGCCTGGTACTTTCCTGGAGGAAGCATAGAACGAGGGATCGATACCTCATTGATCGCAGGAAGTGAGGATACAAATTTGGTCCAGTCTTCCATCAAAGCTCCCCGAAGAGGTTCGTCCCAGCCTAGTCCTGCCATCCAAAGCCTTTGTAAAAAGCATTTAGCCCAAAATATGACGGGACATATCCAACCATTTGGATCAAATGTTCTTGCAACCGTGGAAAGCACCAAACGCTTAGTCCAAATGCGCGGCAACTCTAAGTCAACATTGTAAGTGAATATGTCTGGGGCTGGTTTATACTGAATGCCGAGAACAGTCATCATAGCCGGGTTCTCGATATTCTCGAACAAATGCGGATCTTGCTGATGTTCATCCGGAAGTCCCTTCAAAAGCGCAGGTGAGTTGGATATCCACTTCCGTAACTCATAGCCCGCGGTGGCTAAGATGCCTATCAATTCATCCCGTAGAAGGATGGCCTCTTTCTCAGAGGGTCCACCAGTACAAATGTCATCGACATACAAATCCTCTTTCAAAATCGCGGCTGCGCGAGGAAACTTTAAGCGCTCCAGGTCCGCGAGCTCCCACAGAGACCGTGTAGCCAAATAGGGGCTTGACTTTAACCCGTACGTGTTTGTATTGAGCTCATAAACAACCATGGGATCCTGGGGGCTTTCACGCCATAGAATCAACTGATACCGACGGTCATCCGGGTGAATAATCGTCTGTCTGAACATCATCCTTATGTCAGCCACAAATACAACCTGATGTCGACGAAACCGAGTGATGACGTCACAGAGATCCTTGATCAATTTAGGACCAGCATACAAACAATTGTTCAACGATACACGCGTTGAAGTTTGCGCAGAACCATCGAATACTGTACGCAATTTGCCATTTGATGCCTTAATTACAGCATGATGCGGTAGAAAGAAGTGATCCACTGTTTGCCAATCTAATTTCGACACAGACATGTGTCCCAACTCCTCATATTCACGCATAAAATCAATGTATTTCTCCTTTAGGAGAGCATCTCGAGCCATTCGGCGCTCCATAGCCAATAGTCGTTTCTCAGCAGCAGGCCGCGAGGTGCCAAGTGGTGGCCGTACGGCGAGAAACGGCAATCGAGTCATAATCTGACCAGTACGTAGGCGACTCGTATTGTTTTGGTAAAACAATTCGCACTCCTCATGCTCCGGATCAGTGCGCGGAGCCTGTGGTGGTTCTTCCACTTCCCAAAACCTCTGAACCGCATCAGAGAGAGCAGAGCCTACCATCAAGCCAATGTCAAGACGGGTATCCGTGAGGACCGGTCCCATCAGTGCAGAGCCAAATATGGTCGGGATGGCTACCATGCCTCCTGGTTGCATGACCTGAATGCTACCCAAGAATATGTTTCCCAGAACATCGGCGCCTAGCAACAAATCGACCGATCCAGGTATACCAAATTTGGGGTCTGCCAAGTTCAAATCCGACGCTAAACCAATAGCATACGGAGACAACTGCTTCTCCGGATGGGTGCCCAAAATATTGTTCATAACAATGGCTGAACACTCAAACAATGGGCTTGACGAGTTTATAGGAGAGAACGCACATAATACTTGGCCTTCAACATTGGCCACAACTGCGTTGCCAACACCTCTAGTGACATGAGGAAAATCACGCATACTTAGGCGTACCTGCCCCACCAACCAAGAAGACGCTATACACCCCTGAGAGCCTGTGTCCAGAATTGCCCGGACCACAACAGAGGCACCTGTCCGTCCCCAGACCCTTACAGAGGCAGTGGGTAGGAGTACGGTTTCAAACGGGGGTGGTGCATGACGGGGGGAGGCGCCGTGTTCCTAATGTCGTCTAGGCAGCGGGTGATTCTCATGTTCACGGGGAGCGTCATCAAAGGTAGGTACCCGCCCGTGACGATACGGGCGCGAATCGTGGTTATCACTCTTGCCACGGGCTTCCGATGACGGCGAGCATTGACCTTGTGGGCGCCTCGCTGCGGCAGAATCTACGACGCGCGGGGGTGAGCGACTAGGTCTCGGACTGCGGTTTTCATACCGGTGCCTTCGCTCATAACTACCCGTAGGTGAGCCTTGACGTTCATGTTCACGACCAATCCCATTATTATTCGCACAAAGAAGTTTCAAATGCTGGCCTCCGCAGTATGTACATGGGCGAGGATTAGGGCAATCGCGCTGGAAATGGTTTCCCAAGCAAGAAAAGCACCAACCTCGAGCCTTAGCCAAACGCCTACGCGAGGCCACGTGCAGCGCAGTAAAATCTGAGCAACTGGCAACTTTATGACTCGGGGACTTGCAATAGGTGCACTCAGGTCGCGACTGTACAGCAGCAAAACGTGGTGGGTGACGAACCTCTGGCCTTCTAAAGGCGTGATTGCGGGTCGGAGCCGATGACCGCGGCAACTGTTGACCAAATGACCTGTCAACGACCGTCATGTCTACCATCCTACACTCGTCTTCCAAAAACTTCTTAAGGTCATCAAAAGCAGGCAAGTGAGTTGCATCATCACCTCCATATTTTTGCTCGAAACGAGCCCTAAGTTCCGCAGGAAGCTTTTTCAAAACAATATGCACCAGCATATATGACCAAGTGCTCACCGGAAGGTCTAACCTTTCCAGTGCGTTGATCGCAATCATCAATGGGTTCAATAAGTCGGACCTTAAAGCCGAGACCCTAGATACCACTGGCAGACCCAAGAGCTGACCAATGTGTGTATCTGCCAGGCAACGCTTATTTTGGTAACGCTTTATGAGAAGGTTACGTGCCACTAGGTAGTTTCCATCATTGATCTCCAGGTGCTGAACTAAACCTCTCGCCTCACCTTCCAACACGGAGAACAGGTAGGCCAATTTTTGAGCGGAACCTAAGTCAGAACGCGCGTGGACTAAGCTCTCAAACAAGTTTATGAAACCTAGCCATTGGTCCAAACGACCATCAAAACGCGGCAGGTCCAAAGTGGGCAGTTTACTCAATAAGCCCGACGTAGAAGGTTTCACATCCCTAGACGCGGGAGACTCACCCCTTTTCGGCGCGGAAATTTCCCTAGCACGCTGTGAGATTCGATCTGCATAATCCATGATCTGGTCATAATCCGCGTGTACCAAGTCACGATACGTTTGTGGGTAATCTTCATCAGAAATATCTAAAATTTTTGTGTTGAAGTTACGGTACACATCATCAACAAATTGTAAGCGCGTATCCAATTTGCTGTACCTATCCAGGAGAGACTCATTTCGATCAGACCTATCAACCAAGGCGGTTGCAGTCGAGAACCATCTCAACTCAGAGCGCAGCTTACCTGCCGAGTCCTTAGCGCTAGCAAAAGCAGCCATAATAATCGAATAAAATAATTAAATTCCAACAACAAAAAAAAATATATATATAATCAACTAAATAAATCAACCAATTGAAACAACAATCAAAAAATACAAATTACAAAATTGAACAACAATTAAATTATTGCGCAAAGGGAAACGTTAATATTTGTCTGTATAAGTACCATAAACAAAACGCAAAATAATATTAAACTAATTGTCTATACAGTTCAATTCATTCGTTCATTCAATCACGAGACTGCACTACTCTGTGGCACAATGTACTACGCAAATTATTTTATTACTCTGTGGCACATTAAGTAAACAATGATATTCAAAATTTCAAATGTTGCAGTGAACTTATTTATATGATATTTTTAATAACTAATAACAATAAGTACACAAATGATCAATCACACAAATATTTAATGTGTATCTTTATACACCAGACTATTTATTAAACTGGGCCGTAATACGTAAAATTCAAGTAATTATATATCGATTTATTTTTCAACACGGGCACTTGTAGATGTCAATACCAAACAAAACTACTAGATTCACTAGAACCACGCTCTGCTACCAGAAAGTGTGTTCATTACCGTTCCCTACTGACCTAGGATGCGCAGTGGAAGGGAACACCAGGCCAGTGAGGGATGCCAAATGGGTAATAACATTGGCTTGCGATTACGCAAGGCTATTTTAAGTTCTCCTAAATGATAGTACAAGAACAGATTTTAACACTTACGAGTAGATACCGCGGAGGTAGCTATAACGTAACCTAACTCAGCGTTCGGTCTGGCCAGACAAATAGAAACTAACTGAGGGGTTACTTAGCTTGTATCCAAAAGCGCGGTGATGACAACGGCCTCGTACACTTCAAGGACCCAGGCTTGCTACTCGTACACACAATTTAATGTTCACAAATATATACTTAACTCTAATTAACTCGCGTACATAAGCGGTACACAAAACAAAGGGTGGCGCGCAATATTACAAATACCACGATTTCACGGCTTTAGTCCACAAAAGACATAGCAATTACAAAATATGTGCGTACGCGACCGTTACTTCCAACGCAAGTCGATCCGCGAACAAAGCGAAAGTGCAAGTGAAAGTAACCAAAAGGGCGGAAACAAAACGACCCCGGGGCCGGCCGACGCGCCGGCCCCGTGCCATCCGCGCACCAAAGTGAAAGTGAAAGTGAAAGTAACCAAAAGGGCGGAAACAAAACGACCCCGGGGCCGGCCGACGCGCCGGCCCCGTGCCATCCGCGCACCAAAGTGAAAGTGAAAGTGGCGGCCGGCTCCGAGCCAACCGCGAACCACAAAAAACAGAACTACCCTACATGGATTTAATTATTAAACTAATATAAAAATGTTTGGTACCGAACAGAAAATATTCACATTTATATAAGGCGAATAAAACAATGAATTAATCAACTCCACATTTATTTACGTCCAT
The DNA here is from genome assembly GCA_032191425.1 of Lymantria dispar. NCBI lineage: Eukaryota > Metazoa > Arthropoda > Insecta > Lepidoptera > Erebidae > Lymantria > Lymantria dispar. Next base: position 7,230,644 of record CM063452.1, on the reverse strand, counting down.
TTTACTATAAATATGAGATCAATGAAATAACTCCGTTTATTTATCACAAAACCCTATGAATTATCAACTAACTCCATATTTATTTAAGTATTACTACTAGTATGATATCAATTAAATTACACCATTTTTTCTTCTTCACAAAAGCAGTAAAATAAAAAACAAAAAAATCTTCTTAAAAAATACATTAAATAATTAAAAATTCAACTACAAAAACACCACATTTTTAAATCTAAATTTATATAGGATATGTTGCTGTTTGAGTTTGAGAGTTTATATTAAGTTTGAGGTTGCATGCAAGCTTTTTTTCAGTACCGCAAATCCCGCGGATGCCGCGCTCGTAATCCCGCATCATGCGGGATTGGAAAATGGCGCGGGATGCGGTGCCATTTTCCCATTGGAAGCCCTAGTTAGTAGTCGCAATCCGTGTGATTGCACGTGGTATATAGTAGGTTAATTTTGACCTCAAATGATGAAAGAGCATGTCAGCAGTGGGCCGTACCTCTATGAGAGGTGATAATAGTATTTTCAGTCTTAATTATGTGTATAAATTTCAATAGCAATTAGCTCTTGTTGGTGATAAAGTCGTTCCCTTACATCATAAAATTCATTAACACCAAAAAAATTAAGACTAATAGAGGCGAATTAAAAGAGCTTATCTAACAGCTTGCTATACATTTCTTAAAATAAACTTCATAGACTAAATCGCAATGAAATTATTAAGACTACAATAATAGCTTTAAATAAAAAAAACATAACCAGACTTAAAAATTCAAGCGCGGTTTTAACACTGGACTTGTTTTATAAATCCTTATTGCTGACCATACAGTCGCGTTACCTCGTATGTATGGTCAGCAAAGCCTAAAATAATGGTATCGTTTGAATTTCAGATTTTCAATCACCGAACAAAAAAATATGGAGTCGCTAGTAATTTACTCAATATTTTTCATTAGAGGGATTAACAAAACGTTTTCATGACGATTTTTATGTTTTCAGAGGATATTATTAAACATATTAAAACAACTATTTTAATGAGTTTTATAGTATTTATTATTATCATCGCGATTGGTAAACTTGTCACAAAAATGTAATATGTAAATATTTCTTCCCTCGATAAAACAGCTTTCAATAATTAATAAATAATAGTTCAAAAAACTAAAAAAATACGCTTTTAACGAAAATCTAATTAAAAATAGAAAATAAATTTTAAAAAATTTGAATCAAGGATAGTGTATATAAGAAAAAAATATTTTTATTGTTTTAGAAGCGTGGGGTGCATGCTGTCAATAGTTATAAAAATTTTATTGACAGATATGAGTAAAAGGATTATCATTTTGATAATATTTTAAAAAGCACCCCACGCTTTTTGAAGAGGGTCAAAATCATGTTCAAAGATTCCGTTACATACTAACATACATACGTCTGAAGCTAATAAAAGCTTATTAAAAAGAGCGTGCGTACAAAATACGCATGTCAAAAGTGAAACTTCTTTGGTGCCACGTATTTATTGTCAATATAAAAAAAGAGATGAACAAAAAAATGATAATGTATATTGGACGCTACTCGTTGCTAACGCTCACGCTGGCCTGTAACAGGTATACCACGCGCATGCGTTCGAGTGCCACACATTCACTCTCGCTCTGTCTCTTTCTATTCCCGTAGCGTTAAACGTTTAACGCAACCTTGTTGAAAGTCGCATTAGACGTTTCACTTCCATATTTTTTTTATTTCCTTCAACAGCAGAGATAGGGGGAGACACGTTTGCGACAGTCAACCACCGAAATAGTCGGATTCAATATCTTAATCTAATTTTAACATCTGACTGTCAAACTATTAACTATTCAATAACATGAAATTATTAAATAACACGTGATTAAAAAGAAGGGTGCGTATATTGCGGTCCGCCCATGATCATGAACAAAAGCGATAACATCCGTAAAGTAGTTTTATTTAAAACTAGCAATCCGCCCTCGCTTCGCTTCGGTTATAGGTTATAATCGTTTTACCCGCGTAGTTCCCGTTCCCGTGGGAATATCGGGATAAAATATAGCCTAGTTTACGCCCTGATATTATAGCTTTCCATTGGTGAAAGAATTTTTGAAATCGGTCCAACCGTTTTGAAGATTACCCGGAACAAACAGACACAAAGACAGACAAAAATTTTTTAATTGCTATTTTAGGCATAGGTGTCGTGCAAATAGCCGTGTGAGCATGAAAAAAGCCTATTATTTTGACATTACAAACAGACACTCCAATTTTATTTATTGGTATATAGATAAAACAAGCTATTTATACATTGGCCGTGTCATACCGGAATAAGAATACAATTCACCACCTTCTGCCCGTGGGTGTCGTAAAAGACGACTAAGAGATGTAATAGACATATAACAAGCCACGAAATTCTCAAAAGGAAGCTCTATAACAACACGTCTGACCAACGTTAATACGTTGGTCAGACGTGTTGTTATCAATTAACAATTAGGGAGGAGACTCGAGCCCAGAGCCGACTATGGGACGTTATATACGTCCCGTAGTCTTATACGTCTTCATAGGCTATGATGATGATTTATTCCTTAACTATAAACATAATTTTAACTTAACCCCATTTACCTAAATTAAAAAAAAATAAATAACCAAAATTTTGGAAATACTAATAGTTTCGCCTTGAGTAATAGCCATTTTAAACTGCCTCGAATATTAGGCTTTTTTTTCTTTATTCAGCTGTTCATTCTAGTTTTTGATTATTTTTTTATTGTCTAAACAACGCGCGTTCCATCTTCAGTTCTTCTTTTACCTTTTCTTTTTCTGCTTTCTTTTTGCCAAAAGACATATTTTGAATATTTATCAGTCAAACTATTTTTATAGAGAATCCTACAATTTCGGTGTTCAGGCACTAGAAGGTGTAACAAAGAGGTTCGTTAGCTGCCATATTCAGCGCCATATTGGAATTCTGTAAATTGCACTCACACTAACATTTTGTTCACGTGCGTTTTAATCAAATAAATTATGAGAAGTATTACGTTAACATTTTTAATTGTCTATAAAATATACTTTCAAATTCAAAATAAAAATATTTAAGTGAATATTTTTTTAACACTGTTATTATTTATTTCACAACTAACAACCCGCCCTCGCTTTGCTTCGGTTTTAGTCGCCTTACCGGCATAGTTCCCGTTCCCATGGGAATGCCAGGATAAAATATAGCCTAAGTTACTCCTTATATAAACAGCTTCCTGGTAGTAAAATATTATCAAAAACGGTCTAGACATTTTGAAGATTACGGCACACAAACAGACAGTAATATATTTTTTTAACTGGCTTTTAGACAAGTGTCGTTCAAATAATAATGTGAGTATAAAGAAAGTCCAATATTTTGACATTAAAAACAGACACTTCAACTTTATTTATTTGTATAGATGTATAGATTTTAATTTCATCGAGAACAAAAAATCTGTATTAAATACAATACATAATACAATATTACATATTGTAACTAAAACAATTTTTTTTCAATTTGCAGAAATTGTAGTTACATTTCATTTTCGCTATAATTTATTTAATATGCATATTTCAAAAAGCCTTGCTATAATAACATTAACAAACTCGCAAAGAAACTTTTCATTTAATTTATGTACATATTTTAGAAAAGTTTCATGACGACGTCTTAACTGCTAACTCGTAATTAATTACATTAAAGGTTCAAAATGTATGCAAAAGAGGAACGTAATATTGCATTACTGCAATCGCGTTTGGTGATGGTTTGAAATAAAATATGTCGCCACCGCTTACTTTTACGTGTAAGTAGTATTTTGCTCTTAATTTATCAATTTAAAATATTGGATAAATAAAAAACAGAAATATAAAACAGATTAATAAATAAAATAACTGTCAATATAAATTAGTCTATCATCTCAGCCCACTTAAGTCTCATTTAAGTTAAAAATCCAAATTAAATGACGAGTTTGGTATAGTAGGTCAACTTCTCTTCTATGCTGGAAGAGGATCAAGCCCAACAGTCCAACAGTGGTACGAATATAATCTAAAATAATATCGATTTTTGATGTAAAACATCTATAGGCGAGGGTAAACCTCATTGGCGTGGCGTAATGCGACGCGTGGCGTAAAGCGACGCATGCCGTGGCGAGGCCTAGCCACGCTATATGATAGTAAGTTCCGACTAATTATCACAGTAACGATTCAGAGGCATCGAATATAACTATTATATTGTATTATTACAGAAATCACTGATTAAAAGAACTGAATTTGAAATATTAAATTAAATTTTTAATTCTTAGTTTTGATTAAAATAAATATTTGTTGAATAAAACTTAGTCCTTAGTCCGTGTGGTGACGGAGTAAGAATACAATTCACCACCCCCTATCTTACCCGTGGGTGATTGTACGAGACGACTAAGGGATATAAAACGCATATAACATCTATGCGAGAGAAGGAAAACTCGAAATAAAACCCTATACCAACACGTCTGACCAGCGTGGTATAGTAGGTCAATTACCCTTTCATTATGGAGGAGGCCCGAGCCCAACAGTGGGACGTATATGGGCTGAGATGATGATGATGATGATGAAAACTTATGATTTTCTGAAAAAAAGAAACCTAATATATTATTTATACATTACTAGCAACCCGTCCTCGCTTCGCTTCGGTTTCAGTCCTACCCGCGAAGTTCCCGTGGGAATATCGGGATAAAGCCTATGTTACTCCCTGATATTATAGCTTTCCATTGGTGAAAGAATTTTTGAAATCGGTGCTGTGGTTTAAGCGTGAAAGCTTAATAAACAAACAAACATCCTTACTTTCGCATTTATAATATTAGTAAGGATGATATATTAGTTCCCGTCGTAATCTGTTCTTTTATGCATAAATACTTGTAGAAAATAATTACGATGTCTCTCATCTATCAGGCGTCCTGAGCGACAGCTCACTATTTTTTTATTATTATTTAAGCACTCAAATAGTGCTACAATGTAAGGTCCTAACCACTAGAGTAGACGATCACGACCCGTTGCCGCTTAGTGACGGTGTAAGAATACAATTCACCACCCCATTTCTTGTCCGTAGATGTCATAAAAGACGACTAAGGGATAAATTATGCATATATAACTACTGTGCAAGAGAAGTAAAACTCTAAATTAAACCCTATACCAAACCGTCTGACTAGCGTGGTGTAATAGGCCAATTACCCTCCCATTGTAGAGGAGGCTTGAGCCCAGCAGTGATACGTAATAACCTTTGATTTAAAACTAAATAGTGCAGTGATCTATGAGGCAGTGTACAATGCAGAATGTCATGGGTTAGATCCCCACAAGGGACACTTCTTTTCAATTTCACAATTGGTCATTCTAAGTCTGAGTATTATTTTATGTTTCAGATTAATTTTATATTTGGGAAGTCCTTTATTTCCACATCAATTCATTTCATAGTGTTAAAATTATTTTAAAAAATCAATAATTTTCATCAGTCGTAAATTATGCTCAAAAAATTAAAAATAGCACTTAAATTTCATAGTAATAAAACTACACCGTTGACAGTTGTCTGTCTCCAGCTGTGGGCCGGTCCGTCCGGGGTAGTGACACACTCTCGCAGAAAATTGACGTCTTAGTAGAAGCAATTGGTTGATGCGCTTCGTTCGGTGAACGAAAGAGCCAGAAGCCCAACTTTCTGAGGGTGTTTGCGTGTAGTGGGTTTTGGTGATGTTTTTTGTATTAACGAACTTCATTGCACGCATTCACACTCCCTTTTCATGGCAAGCAGCGGCCTAACAAAGGTCTATGAACGCCAGAATCATTTATGATCAAGTATACTATTTGCTCGTTTGCCACCGTTTGCAATAGAACGGGTACATAACTAAAAATGCATTTTAATCAATCCAAAAACAATATTCTCTATTAATACTCCGAAGTGTTTAAGCCATTTCATTTCCAGGAAGTTAATAATAATTGACCATTTTTTTTAGTACAACATTGATGGAAGTAACACGTAATCGGTGTCTTGAAAATTTAAACGTGTCACGTACAACTTGCGCATCCCGTCTCTAGACTGTTAGAATTTTGATGTAGCTTCTACTAAGTATCACAAATATAATTTTTTCATATAATACGATTGCCATGACGAATATTACCATCAATATCGGAACTCATATACGTTCCACTGCTTGCCTCGAGCTACCTTCAATATTTGTTAGAAATTAATCGTAAAAATTAACAAACGGAGTTTTAATTGTCCTTCTCTCATAGATTTTATCTGCATATCATATCAATGCGTCCGTGTGGTGATGGAGTAAGAATACAATTCATCACTTCATCTTGCCTGTGGATATCGTAAAAGACGATTAAGGGATATAATATGTATATAACATTTATGCAAGAGAAGAAAAACTTGAAACAAAATCCTATTCCCACACGTCTGAACAGTGTGGAATAGTAGGGCAATTCCCCTCCCATTATGGAAGAGGCCTAAGCCTAACAATGAGACATATATAGGCTGAGATGATGTAGATGATGAGTATATCAATTGGTCGATTTTTAAGACAACCATAGATAAGAAAGAATGTGATAAATTATGTTCTTATACCGTCATCACATGGAATAAATTATAAATATTATTTCTAAATTGATTGCGGGTTTTTGTAAACTGTTTTAGAGCTTTATATTAAGCTCGGGCCAATTTAATTGCTGAAATCTAGTTAATGCTACAAACACACACATCCATATGCACCAATACAAGCGCTATCATATATAACATATCTTTATCTTTACTAAATATTATAAGATCGCACTACTAACCGCTTATTTCTTATAACTAAGATGAGAATAATTATGATGACTGGTGTATGTAAGGTGAAGGCTGTGTAATCCTGTTGGTTTTCGGGTGGGTTGCGGGAGTTGCGTGCCTAAGCCCCTCTGTCGCCCCGGACGGAGGCGCGCCGACCGCAGCCCGCCCACAAAAAAAAAAAAAAGACAGGATTATTATCTTAGTGCAGATACCAGACTCTCACATATTAGGCTAACCATAAAATACGAAAATTCACAAAAATAGTTTTATTTCAAATGCATAGTAATATTTTTAACATACGTCCATCTACCTATTTAATTTTTTATTGCACTTCATTTTTATATATATATTTCTTGTGTACGTGTGTACTGAATTCCTCCTAAACGGCTGGACCGACGTTGGTGATTTTTTTTTTTGTGTGTGTTCAAAAGGATTCGAGAATGTTTTAGATTCACAATCGGACCCAGTAGGTGGCGCTGTTGTTGATTTCAAGAAGAATTTCTTTTATTTTATTTGAACAGAACAACGTCTGTTGGGTCAGCTAAAAGATTCTAATTACTGCGAATATGAGACGATTGAAGACAGAGGGTCTATAGCACTACAAAAATAAAAGAGAAATACACTTTTAATATTATTATCATCAAGGCTCATACACATGTATATATTCCGTTGCTATACTGAAGGCCTTCTCTACAATGGGAGGGAAGTTGACCTACCATACTACGTTGATGAGACTGATTGGTATAAGGTTTTATTTCGCGTATAATTTCTCTTGCGTAGATATTATCTGCATATTATAATTCTTTAGTCGTCTTTTATGACCCCCACGGGCATGAAAGAGGGTGGTAATTTATATTCTTACGCCTACAACCATACGAAATACGTTTTTATAAATCATTATCTCTTTATTTAGTTTTACAAATCCTACTAATATTATAAACGCGAAAGTTTGTGAGTATGTATGTTTGTTGCTCTTTCACGCAAAAACTACTGAATAGAATTTGATGAAATTTCACAATACTACATATCAGATTAACACATAGGCTGTAATTTATCCCGATATTCCCACGGGAAGGGGCAATATGCGGGTAAAACTGCAGGGTACTGCTAGTATAACATAAATAAGAAGATGTTTGTTTTTTCTATTAAACATTCTATCAAGTATTATTTATCCATCGACGTTTACTTGCGAAAGTAGTGTTGCAAGTAGCCTGGGAGATAACTGTTGTAAATTCTTTTAAAAATCGTTTAGCCAACCATGGAACTTGCCCACGAGATGCTATTTAGTGGCAAAATATTTTATTCTTAAGCCATTGACGTAAAAATCGTGGGAGACCTAAAAAGAGATGAATGGATTGTGTGAATGAGGATATGCGTGTGAAAGTAGTGAGTGCAGTTATGACGGCTGATAGAAGGTTATAGAAGGTAAAAACATGTTGTGCCGACCCCATTTAGCATGGGACGAGGGCAGGCAAATGATGATATTCTATTCTTAAGCCATCATTATATATGAGAAAAATATATCAAAGCCAAAATAATTTCTACCAATAGTAAGATCCACTGATAAACTTCCCAACTCGTTTCGAAACTAAGTTTCCCGAATAAATGTACCAGAAACCTTTGAAGCTTTAATCGAAACTCGGGACGGACTGGCTGGCTAAGATAAAACGAAATTATACAACAACTGAAGAAAATGCGATTATGTTCAGGAATTTCTAAATGTACCGATCATTTGTTTCGTAGAAGATTTTCTTGTGGTTTTGATAAAACTTAAGGAAAGTGTTAATAGAATTTTAAATTTTAAATATAAATAAAAAATTACATATAAAGGGGAATGGAACTTCGTTATCGTTTTTTTTTTCTTTTTACAGTAGACTAAGTAAGTATGCTGTGTATGTAATGTATGTGTATATATATATATATATATATATATGTATATATATATATATATATATATATATATATATATATATATATGTATGTATGTGTATGTAAGTAAGTAAAGTAAGTATGCTGTGTGGTAGCGGCTTCGAATACTACCAACCCTTGCTTTGCTCGTGGATGTCGTAAAAGACGACTAAGAGCCCTAGATTGACCCGGACCAACTCCATCTGGTATCATTTGGGTCAACGATTGCATTCCCAAGGAGGGTTGACGTCAGGCAGGCGGCCGGTCATAAAAGTCATTGCCGAAACTTTTTGCAATATGTCAAAACAGATGACATATTGCGTCGACCCCAAGTAATTGGGATAAGAGCAAGATGATGATGACAGTAGACTAAGTAATAAATCCTTATGTTGCGACAGATTTTATAATGATCGAGCCTGATGCCGCCCTAGCCGAGGCCGCGGGTGATGGGACCGGGGAGTTTAGTCCGTCATCCGCAGAGAGATTGACCGCACAACGACCGATGTTCCGGAGGGGGGACGTTGTGAGGAGAGGGTACCTCGCGGGGTTATTCCGTTGGGCCGACCGCTAACAACAAGGAACCCGGCACCGATGGTCGGCCCAACGTCGAAGGCGACGTGCTACAGGTGGGTCATGAAGCCATGCACCGCCCCTTTGTTGCCCCGGACGGAGCCGGACGGCGAGTGTGCTGACCGGGCTATGGTCCTCCCAAAAAAAAGACTTTATAATTATACAATTAACAGATACAAATGCCTAAGTTTAAAACAATTTGTGTAGCGCATATAGAACTGTCCTACAATGGCATCGAACCCCAATACTTATGGGCAGTCTGTACATATACTGCTAATATCTGGTTGACCGAGCTTCGCTCGGCATATTTTTGTCGAATTTATTTAGATAAATATTAATAAAAAATAAATAATGAAAAATATATAAAAAATTACAAAAAGAGAATAATAATAACACCGAGATTCAAACCGACGCTGTTTGAATGCCAAAAAAACCAAAATTAGAACCTGTCAGCTTCCCAACTGAGCTATCGTAACTCATGACGTTGACAACGAAATTTGAATTCATATTCTTTTAAAATTTAATGTCATTGTATTGTTTTGCTAAAAACACGGACAAAACAACATTTTCTATAAATAACACCTAGCTAGATCGATTTTTTGGTCTCGAAACCTCTAGTATGCCAAGTTTCATCAAAATCGTTGGTGCCGTTTCCGAGATCCTGAATATATATATATATATATACAAGAATTGTTCGTTTAAAGATATAAGATAAGATATCGTCAGTGGAGACAAATATTTTTCATAAGCAAAAGTTGTTTAAATTCCTTAAACAACTTTTGCTTATCCCTTAAACAACTATTGATGTAGTAGTTGTAGGCCAAATTCCCTCTCTACCTAGCTTTTGCTCGCAACTTTGTACACGTGGAAGGCAAAATAGTTTGAATGTTTGACTACCTAAAAAAATAACAATTTTACTATAGGGTAGTGATTTAAAGGTTAAATAAACATGAACAGAACAGATTTCCTTGATGGAAAATAAATTCTATTAATGAATGTTTAGGCAAAATTTGAAGTAGATAGGAAATAGGGATCACTTACTCACATATAAGTAGAATTTTGGAAAATCTTTCTCATCGAATACCATCATACAAAAAACAACCTCACAAATATACACACCCACACCTCCTAAGTTTCGAGTTTCTATAATCGCGGGGTCTATACGTTAATCCGTCAGTCAGTCAATAATTCAGAGTAAAGCATTTTATATGTATAAATCATTTTTGCCCAAGTTTAAATATGTGAAGAAAATATTTTTTACTTTTAATGGATGTGCTTCTGAATATAGTAATTAAAATAGTAATTATAATAGTAATTATAAAGTAAGTAAAATAGTAATAATATAGTATTATGAACAGTTTTAAGGCATGAATTTTGTTAGAACGTCGTTTTTCTACAAATAAACAAGAACCTGACGGCTATAACCTAAAGGAAACATGATAGAATATCTGGTGAGTCTCGCCATTTTGATTATCAAAGATTTTCATGACAACTCAGACCGACGACCTAACCTGCTCCAGTGCGGTTTTTATTTATTTTTTCTGTGTTTGCAAGCAGCTACTAATAGGAGCCATTTTTTACAGTATCGAGGTATAATTTTCTTTATAAGTTATCAGTTTCTTCATATTAGTAATTATCCATCACTGAGTCAAATTGCCGCCATCAATAGTATTATGGTCACTGCTAACGGTATCTTCTGAGAATTTTGGTAGAAACAAAAAGGTATGCAATACCTGTAAAGGTATTTCCTATTATGGAGGAGGCTCGAGCCGAACAGTGGAATGAGCTAAAATAATTATCATTATGAAAATGTATAATTAACAATTTATAATGCACTACTCATATAACTCTAAAATTCACGAGTGTGTGTATCAAACTTGGGACCTCTATTTAACAATAAAGTATCCCTTTAGCTCTCTCAGTTTGCTCTATATACTCTTTAATGTGTTTTGAGGAGCTGTTCGTCTCGGTACCAACATTTCCATTCTATTATCATACCATTCGACACTGTAATAAGAATCACCCTTACCAACATATTATCTTCGGGTGCATATTTTAGCGTTAATTTTTCCCATGCACATGTAGGCTTTGAAATAAACTACCTATCTAAGTACTATGACACATCTCTCTTCAAAGCAGATTTAAGAGCTTTTCCCTCACTGTCAGCAGTGACGCGACTGTACCCTTGGTATTTATAAGTGCCATGATACTACTTACCATCAGGTGGGCTGCTTATTCGTCTACCACCAAAGGGAAATAAAAAAAGTGGTGCTGCTCAATATGGTAGGTAGAAAAATAAAATATTTTATTTCATTTAAGCTTTTACACGTCCCTCTCTTGGACTCGAGCCTCCTCCACAATAGGCCACAGGACAATGCTGTTAAGAGGTGTTGGTATAGGATTACATTTCAGGCATTTTCTCTCTTTCATAGATGCTATATGCTTATTTAATCCCTTAGTCTTTTTTTACAACACCCACGGGCAAGAAAGAGGGTAGTGAATTCTATTAATTCCTCCGTCACCACGCGGTAAAATAATATGGTCCAACTACATTTCTTATCCATTATTTATTATTTAATTTAGAATATTTGCATTATCCGTTTGGTGATGAAGTAAAAATATAATTCACCACTCCGTATCTTGCCCGTAGGTGTCATAACAGACGACCGAGGTATTTAATATCCATATAACATCTATACAAGAGAAGAAAAATTCGAAATAAAAGCCTATACCAACTCGTTTGACCAGTATGGTATATTCCTACTAATATTATAATCGCGAAAGTTTGTATATGAAGATGTTTGTTGTTCTTTCACGCAAAAACTACTAAATGGATTTTGATGAAACTTCACAATAATATAGCTTACATATCAGAATAACACATAGGTTATAATTTATCTCTATATTCCCACGGGCAGGGGAACTATGCGGGTAAAACCGCAGAGCGCTGCTAGTAAGTCAATATCCCTCCTATTATGAAGGAGGCTTGAGCCCAGCAGTGGGACGTATATGAGCCGATATTTGAATATAACTTTTATAGATTTTCTAAACAATCTGCAATGGACTAAATAAAAACTTAAATTCGTTTTATATTTACTTTATTTCTTTTATCTTTGCCATCGATTTCGATTAGAGTACAGAGCCGTCTCTCCGGCCACAAGTCTAGTGGAGCATTAAATTCAACTTTGCTGACGAGGTCTACACGAGGTTCTATAGTCCGCAGTCTGAAACGTTTTTATTCTTTTATAATAGTAGTTATTAATTCGTATTGAGTTATTCAATACATAATTTAAAGTTATATTTAAAGCTTTAATAATAGGTTTGGAAAACATAAAAACGATAAAAAACCGCTTGACATATTGTCCTGTTTATATTACCATAAATATTTTTTACTGTTTTGGTGAAAGTTCATAATTATTACAATCATTTTAATTCAATTAAGATATTTTCTCTTCTTTCTTTCAAATTAAATTTTTATATTATATAAGTAAATATACCATTGTAACAATGTTGGTAGAATATCAGCGCTATTTCACTATAGCGAAGTATCACAGTCAATACACTTTTTTATCGCTCGATAAAATTAAATTATCGATGTGAAGTGTGTGTGTGTGTTTAGGTGAGAGTGAACCTGATCGGTGCCGTGGTGTTAACACCACGCTTGGATATATACATTTGTGTAACGAAACCACAACCTGTTCTAGAATTTTGTACAACGCTATCTAGTGAGCTCAAAATAAATTATTAACCTAAGCACATACCTATAGTGTACTAATGAACATAAATGTTTATTGAATAAAAATCATCAAATTCTGGAAAAAAAATCGTAATATTTTATGAATATTTTAGGCCATATTAGTTCCTGTCGTAATCTGTTCTTTTACGCAAATATACCTGTACAAAATAATTTCGATGTTTCACATCTGCCAGGCGTCCTGAGCGACGGCTCTCTTTTTTATGTCGAAATTTATTTTGCAAAGTTATTTTTTACTTAATTAGCTTACATCTGCAATTCGTTAAACTGTAAAACGAAATTAATATTTTCGTTCTTTCTTTGTTTTACCTTCTGTCTATATAATTGTAATATAAGCTTGTACGTGACCAACTTTAGCCACACTCAGCAGATTAACTAACAGCTCAAAAGATTGCTGACCCAACATCAATCAATTATCGCCACAATAAAAGTGATTTCTACAAGAAAACCTAACAAATTCCCCAAATAAAATTAATCGCTATAACAATTATCCGTTGAGTTCACTGTTATTCTCCTAGCGAGGCTATATTTCAACAAATGCTAAGCTTAATTTTACGCACAATTTGCTTTATTGCGTCCTCAGAAATTCTTCTGTCCCTAATATATTGATGACTTCGCTCGAATGTTGTTTTCCTATTAAAACATTGTATTCAATATAGAACGAAATGAGTAATAGTTGCGTTAGATAATAATTTACGAGTGTATTATTTTAATAAAACATTAAATAATGTCAATTTATAAAATAGAAAAAAATGCAATCGTTTTACCCAACTTGCGATGAAAGAAATTAGTTAAGTTTCCTTGTCTCATAATCTCAAATCTTTAAATTCTCTTAATTCTTTAAACGGAATAAAGGTTGGTAACACATGGTATTCTTAAGCCGCTATATGCCGAAGGATGCATTCGAATACTCAAATCGTGTAGCCAATCATTTAAAAGCTGTTCGTATTCGAGTAGGTTATGGGCTTCACGTCGTCACTTCTGCCGCCCCGGGTAGCTTTAACGTTTAAATCATTCTATATATATATATATATACATATATAACACTAATTATAATCTGTTTATAGAATTATATATATATATATATATATATACATATATACTAGCTGACCCAACAGACGCTGTTCTGTTCAAATAAAATAAAAGGAATTCTCCTTGAAATCAACAGCAGCGCCACCTACCGGGTCCAATAGTGTATCTAAACCATTCTCGAATCCCCTTGAACACGCACCAAAAAATCATCAACATCGGTCCAGCCCTTTAGAAGGAGTTCAGTGACATACACACGTACACAAGAGATGATGTGATTGATGATGATTCTATCTCATTCTGTTCAGACGTGTTAGTACACGGTTCGAGTTTTAATTCTCAAGGATAGATCTTATCTACAAATTATAATCATCTTTTATGATTTTAGTCATCTTTTACAACACCGACGAGCAAGAAAAGGGTTGGTCACTTGTATTGTTACTCCGTCTCATATAGTCTCTTGCATAGACTATATCTGCATATTATATCTCCCATAGTCGTCTTTTGATGTACCCGCGAGCAAAAAAGCGGTAGTTATTTAAATTCTTACTCCGTTACCACAGGAATAGTTCATTCATACATATATATTCTACACATATATATATATATATATAATGTATTCTAGATAAACCGATACCCCATACCGATGAACATATCACAGACAATAGCTGTCCGGTTCAATGGTCATGATCTTCGATCGTACTCGAGATGAAAATGGAGCGGATAACGACTTTGTTGAGTGCGAAATGTTGACCAATTTGTTGTAAAATTATTTTTAGTATAATTGAAATAAAGAACAGGATAATGCAGAGAATGTAGAAGGAATTTTTATCATGCACAAAAGTTCAATAAATTTTCGTGTCATGTTATTAAAATATAAATCATATATAAACTCAACATATATAATAAATAAACTCTGCGAGACCATTGCTATATTGTCAATTTTATATTTCGTCTGATGATAACCTAATAATTTACCACCAAATTGAAACCCGACAATTACTAAAAAGGTCAGGTATAAAATTCATCCGGCAACACCAAACACCTAAGATACATATTTACTAAGTATTAACTCCAGTGTGATGTTTTACGAACTAGAATAGATTTGATATTTCAAATCGACGTGATCAACCTATTGCTATTTCAGATTTACAGGCTTTTTTCCCACGTCTAATAAGATCATTTTAAACAAAAATATTGCGTTCCTATATTTGTTACTTATTTTAAACAAACCCACTTCGGTCGAATTTTAGGTTAGGATTTTTTTTTGATTAGTTAGTGATTATATTTCACCATCTGCGAGAATAAATTCATTACAACAACGCAACTGTTCAGTTTAAAAAAACCATGTCTTAATCGATTGCTCTTAAAATATTGAACGCGAACTGACGATTGTTAGCTTTGAAAGAAAGAAAATATATGATCGAAATGTATTAGTTAGACACGCTTGATTATTAATAAATATAATAAAAGAAAACTCAATAAAGGCTTTAATGATCAATCGAACAAAAAGTCAAAATAATTCTTAATATATAAATAAAATAATAAACGAAAAATATTCGTAATATTGGGCATTCCGTGTGGTGACGGAGTAACAAAACACTCTATTTTAGGTGTTGTAGAGACGACTGAGGGTAATAACATGCATATCATAATATTAGATCTAAGTAAGAGAAGGAAAAGTCTAAAATCAGCGCTGCAAGTTTATGTAGCATATGCTGAGCTGTTACCTTTTGGACACTAATACTTGGAATTTCATTTGTTATATACTGAAAGCAAGCGACATAGAGCTAATGTGCGAACTACGCATGCGCGAAATTTGAAACTATGATACGGGCTGTTAGCTTAGTATTGTACTAAAGCAGCAAAGAGTATCTCAAAGTGGTTGCGTTCAAAACTTGTAAGATGTAAGAAAACTACTAGTAACTAGTTGACTTCTAACTTGTAAGCATGTGTTTTACTTTTTTTAAATTATAATTTATTCATTTTTTAGTTTATTTATTTAGGTTAATCAACAAATGATTTACACATAACAATTATGAATATATTATTGATAAAGCAGGCCCGCAACGGTACGCATTTGCAGAACGTACGCTTATTCTATCTTTCGCATTCTCACGCAAAAAATAAGTGAGAAATATATTAATCCTGGTGATTCTACCGTCATTGGTCATTACTGGTCAAACGTATTGATGGATTTTATTACGAGTTTTTCTTCTCTTGTATAGATGTTATCTGCATATATCTTTAGTGGTCTTTTATGACAGCCATAAGCCAGAAAGAAGGTGATGAATTGTATTCTTACTCCGTCACCACACGGAAAAAGGAATACATTTGCATATTATTATATTACACTTTACTCGTATAATTTAGGTCTATGTTAAAACTTTGAATAAAAAAACCTGTAAAATTTTGAAACTAAATAAAATATTAACTTAATAAATAGATATTATTATAGACTTAATAAATAATAAAATAACTATATAAAAATTATGAATACTATCCACAGATCCCAAAAAATGATATCTTTATACTAACACTATGAAAGTTATCATTTTATCCTTTGGGGACGATGATTTGAAAATCAGAACTAAAATTTACCTCATACCATATTCTTCGTGGTCTACCAAAACACAATACACACAAATTCAACAGGCGTAAGTTTAGAACTAACGGGTATCGGTATCCTATTATACAAATGCAAACCTGCCTCATATTTCGTTATGGTCTACAATTATTTGATCCAATCAGTGAATTTTGTAAGTCCTTACATGTGTAGATGGATTATAGACCAAGAGAACTATGTTTGAGTATTTCTGTTTTTTTTTTTATTTTAATAGGTTGGGGAAAATTCTTTGCGCATATAATCTGTATAAACTTTTAATAAAATCTCTTTAGTTGCACTAGTTATCTCTCGCTAGTTTTGATTCTACTAAAAAGGTTACATTTCAAAAAAGAAACAATTTAGTAAAATTTTTCACGCCATTTTTCATTTGTTTTTATTACTGTCAAAATAAATGAATTTAATGAAAAAATTCGATACACTTTAAAATTTTAATGGAAAATGGAAAATCCTACACAAGCCGCGAAAAAAATTCTGACGTTTTGGACCTAATGCAGTGTTAGTAGGGGTAATGCACAAAGTTGGCTTAAACGTTTTCAACTCGGGAATTTTTATGTCAAAGATGTACCTCGCTCTGATCTTTCACTGATAAAATAGACGCCATTTTTTAAAAAGTGGGACCATATCGGCATATCAGTAGCTAAGACGTAGCTGAAGATCCAGGAATTGATTACAAAACAGTTTTAACCAATCTGTGAATAGCTGGGTATACAAATAAGCTCGATATTTGGGTGCCACACGATCTCACTGAAAGAAACCTAATGAATCCTATACTCATTTGCGATTCTTTATTGAGATGTAATAAAACTGAACCGTTTTTGAAGAAATAGATAGAATAGGTGATGAAAAGTGGATCACGTAAGATAAGAACTTGCCAAAAAGGTCGTGATCAAAAACCGGTCAGGCTTCACAGAGTGTGGCAAAATCCGAGCTAACTCGCCGTAAGGCGATGCTGTGTGTATGGTGGAATTGGATGGATATTGTTCATTATAAGCTTTTGCCACCGGGCAGAAGCAAAGATTTAGATCTAGAGATAGATAGATAGAGCAATAGACTGCCAGCAACGAGATTCAAGCTAGTAATTTATAGACAGCGGCCGAAATTAATCAACAGAAAGAGTGTGATTCATCACGAAAACGTTAGATCACTTACATATTTAGTCATTTAGCAAAAATTAAGAGAGTTTAACTGGGAGGTGTTAATGCATCCGCCATATAGCTCTGACCTTGCTTCTTCAAATTTCCACCTATTTCGGTCTCTTCAGAATTATTTCGACTGCCAAAACTACTTGTTGCGTTTTTTTGATCAGAAATCCCAAAATTTTCACAGCAACGAGATCATTTCGCTACGATGTCGTACAAGATGGCAGACTGTCGCCGAGAGGCCAACCGCGTGAGGAAAGACCGACGTCCTCCCTGAGGGGGGGACGTCTCGGTCGATGGGAGGGTACCCCAAGTAGGGGGTATTCCGTCAGGCCGACCACTGATGACAAGTAACCCTGCTCCGGTGGTCTCGGCCCAACGACGCAGGCGACGTGGTGTTCGGGTGGGTTGCGGGTGTGCGTGCTTACGCCCCTCTGTCGCCCCGGACGGAGTGGTGCAAGGAGTGCACCGACCGCAGCCAAACTCAAAAAAAAAAATGGCAGTCAATCATCGAATAAAATAACAATATATCAACATATCATCATCAGCTTGCTCTTATCCCAATTACTTGGGGTCGACGCAATATGTCATTTGTTTTGACATATTGCAAAAAGTTTCGGCAATGACTTTTATGACCGGCCGCCTGCCTGACGTCAACCCTCCTTGGGAATGTAATCGTTGACCCAAATGGTACCAGATGGAGTTGGTCCGGGTCAATCTAACAACAATATATCAACATATATTACAATTAATTAAATTCGTGTCCATTCATACATTTAAACATCCTCATCGTTATTACAACATTTATACCTGCGTCCAATTGCTGGACTCAAGATTCATCCGCCATGGAAGGGAAATTGACTTACTACACGACGCTGGTCAGACGGGTTGATATGAAGTTTATATCGAGTTTTCCTTCTCTTGATGTTATATGCAAATTATATCCCTTAGGCGTCTTTTACGGCACCCGCGGATAATAGATATAAATACAATAATAAAATAAAGACGAAATTTTCAAACAAAAAAACTTTAATACTATTATAAGCTAATAAAACTTATGAATATTTAATTATTAAATTAGTATTCCAGGCTTTCTGTAATTAAAATCTGTCGAGATTTGTGTGTGATTGATCTGTCGAAATGGTCGGCCCAATGGCGAGTGGGGTCACCCCGGACGGAACGGATGGCGTGCGTCCAGAACATTGCCCGCCTAAAAAAAAATAAAGCGTTGAAGCATTAACTAGAAAACTATTTCTCATCAAATTTCTTAGGCGCCTTGTTAAAATACAAAAAACGGTATCTATTTTATATGTATAGAGTAATTTTCACTCCAAAAAAAAAATGATCCCGAAGTACAAAAGATTTATTCCAAAAATCTAACTAACGCAAGCGAATCTGTTAGCATACCTATTAGTATTACATCATTTGTAGACTACTCTTTAATCCTTTGGCCCTTTGTTAATCTTAAATGAACTAGTTAACCTTTGAATCATCTAATTAATTAAACGATTGTTCAGTTCATTTTAATATTCAAAGACATAATTATATCATCACACGTCTATGTACCTTTTATAAACGACATTAGTAATTTTATTCATCATTTCAGCTGATATACGTCCCACAAGTGGGCTCGAATCTCCTCCACAATAGTAGGGAAACTGACCTTACTATACCATGCTGGTCAGACAAGTTGGTATAGGGTTTTTTTTATAATAATAATAATAATAAAATCTTTATTTGCATTAAATGAGGTACATTTATGGGTGTAGGTGATCAAATTTATAAAATTTCAAGCCCATCTAGTCATTACAAATGACATGCAAATATAAAATATGTACTTACTACTTATCATTTTAAAATTATTCAACTATTTATATAATATTAATGCAACAATTCAAATAAACACATTAGTTATTTACAATTAATTATGAATCAATTCTATAGACAATTTATTAAATAATTACAATACACTATTATACGTTAAAATTTTATTGTTGTTTCTAATAATCGTTGCATTTATTGTCAAAAAATTCTTTGAGGTCATAAACATTTTTCTGCATCAGCCACCAACGCAGTTTTGCTATAAATTTATTTGGCGGAAGTATTTTAATTTCTTTCGGTATATGATTATAAATTTTTACACACATAGCATATGAATTATTATGCATGCGACTACTTCTTGGTACCATATTAAGTACAAGCCTGTCAGGATTTCTTATGCCGCCTAGTAATGTCTTTAACTGGTCTAAATACTTCAGGGTGTTGTTTTACAAATTTACCCACTTTTTCGATTACACAATTTTCGAGTTTTTCTGCTTTTGCGTAGATTTTATATGCTTATCATATCCCTTAATCGTCTTTTACGACATCCACGGGCAAGATAGGGAGTAATGAATGTATTCTTCTTACCATACGGAAAAATAATTGTATTACGAAATTTAATTTCATATCACACTCACAGCTTAGTAAGTGCGATAATATATTTTAAAACCAACATGTCACTATAGAAATGTGTTCTAAGAATTTCACTATCGTATAACGAAGAAAACTCGATCCACCCGTGACTATAAATGTGACAGTAAGTGTTTGAAACATTGGGCAATCATAAATCAAATACAATAATAATAATATCAAATAAAATAATATCCGTAAAGTAGTTTTATTTACAACTAGCAACCCACCCTCGCTTCGCTTCGGTTTTAGTCGTTTTACCCGCGCAGTTCCCGTTCCCGTGGGAGTACCGGGATAAAATATAGCCTAGTTTACGCCCTGATATTATAGCTTTTCATTGGTGAAAGAATTTTTGAAATCGGTCCAGCCATTTTGAAGATTACCCGGAACAAACAGACAGACAGACAGACAAAAAAATTTTAATCTGTATTTTAGGCATAGATATCGTGCAAATAACCGTGTGAGCATGAAAAAAGCCTATTATTTTGACATTACAAACAAACACTCCAATTTTATTTATTGGTGTAGATAGATGTATAATAGTCGCATAAACCTCAGAAATCATTACGAAGAAAACTGCTTAAAAACTACATAAGGATGAGCATAATACATTGATAACATGAAGCAGTCAAGATTCTCTTTTAAGCTTCAGTCAGTCAGACAGTCTGCTACGTACACGGTTTGTTCTATGTACACACAAACAGAATCGCCCAAGCAGTTGTGTTGCTTCCAGCGGTGGGCAGCTCGTTGAAATTACTTCATGTAATCAAGCAGTCAAGGCATATACTGATTGCATGAACTACTGTCTAATCCCATGTAGCTACCAAGAAAGGCAAGGCATACAAATATATATACACGGTGACATTTACATATGTCGTCTTACAAAAGCAGGTCAATTAAAGTATTCAGTATCTACTATTCATTCGTACAATTATAAGGTTAAAAAAAAATTTATTAGAATATTTTTTAATACAAATTATTATAAATAATAACTAATTAAGATAGTAAGGAAACAGCATGTAGCCAGCGCATAGGTACTCAACACAGCTGATGAACTATGTAGGTACTACGACCACTTGACCTCGGCGCCAATCGGGCCTCGCAAAGGATACCTGTTAGGTATCTAGCGTAGGAAATTACGCTTTGTAAAAGCCGTCCACGTGGACTTCGTACCTATGATTGGCTAACACAATTCCGCATGATTTTTTTTTTTGTTTAAATTGTAAACATGATAAACAGGTTATTACAAAATATTAACTTTAATTTATTTTATTTTATAATTTTTTTATAACTACCACTATTGAACATTTAAATATGTTAGATATGTTTCTTTGGTCGGATACTTTTATGGTTTTCTTTTGTAAGACGATAAAAAAGTCAACGTGTATACTAATAATTTTACGCGGGCGTAAAATATATCTTTTTAGCGTGTCTATAGCTGTTAGCCGCAGTTGGCTGTAACAGCTTAATCTTAGCTCTAGCTTATGGATGAGCGCAGAAGGCTCTCAACCTGGGACGTACCATCTTTTTTTTGTGTATGTATAGCTGTTAGCCGCAGTTGGCTGTAACAGCTTAGCCCGGACTATGGGTGAGCGCTGAGGGCTCTCAACCTGGGACGTACTTTCATCAAAATGAAATTTTGTGGCTAAATCATAATAACGAAAATATAGCGCGATAAATTCGATGCTGAGGCCATCTAGTCAGAAATTAAGTAAACTAAAATCATACTAACTCTGCTAAATCTATACCAATAAATAAAATTGGAATGTCTGTTTGTAATGTCAAAATAATAGGCCTTTTTCATGCTCACATGGTTATTTGCATTATACATATGCCTAAAAATCACTTTATATTTTTTTGTCTGTCTGTCTGTCTGTTTGTTCCGGGTAATCCTCAAAACGGCTGGACCGATTTAAAAAATTCTTGCACCAATGGAAAGCTATAATACCAGGAAGTAAACTAGGCTATATTTTATCCTGGTATTCCCACGGGAACGGGAACTACGGGGGATAAGGCGACAGAAACCGAAGCGAAGCGAGGGCGGATTGCTAGTTTAAAATCATCATCTTGCTCTTATCCCAATTACTTGGGGTCGACGCAATATGTCATCTGTTTTGACATATTGCAAAAAGTTTCGGCAATGACTTTTATGACCGGCTGCCTGCCTGACGTCAACCCTCCTTGGGAATGTAATCGTTGACCCAAATGGTACCAGATGGAGTTGGTCCGGGTCAATCTAGGGCTCTTAGTCGTCTTTTACGACACCCACGAGCAAAGCAAGGGTGATTGCTAGTTTAAAATAACATTAAAATTTTACTTTTAATCCAAAGAAATACATTACTGGGATAAAAGTAGGTATCCACTGTTCCAGGCAACAACAAACTTTCACATTTATAATATTAGCTGGATGGGTATATATTTAATTTTTCTGTTTATATGTCGTACTTATTCTTTTTTTTTTATATATTTGTTATATCTGCAAAGTATATCTCCTGACTTCTGCCAAATATAAAGTATTTTTGTCCTTTCTTTCTATATTTATTTCTTTCTTTTTCCATCCATCAGCTTACCGATGTTCGCTATTGAAAATAGGCCCCAAATGAAGATAAAAGAATACTATGTACGCGACGCATAGCAGATGCAGTCGATTGGGTGCTATTATAATTATGAATTTTCCAGAAGTGTTGCTGCCCACTTTCATATTAACTGATGGCCTTAGTAAATTTTTACAATTTGTGAAAGAATTGGGACATATTTCACACTATCCAGAGTGACAAATTGGATTAACTTTAAGTTTTTTTTTTATATTACATATTATTTATATTACATACTAGCAACCCGCCCTCGCTTCGCTTCGGTTATAGGTCATAGTCGTTTTACCCGCGTAGTTCCCGTTCCCGTGGGAATACCGGGATAAAATATAGCCTAGTTTACGCCCTGATATTATAGCTTTCCATTGGTGAAAGAATTTTTGAAATCGGTTCTGCCGTTTTGAAGATTACCTGGAACAAACAGACAGACAGACAGAGAGACAAAACTTTTTTAATTGCTATTTTAGGCATAGGTGTCGTGCAAATAACCGTGTGAGCATGAAAAAAGCCTATTATTTTGACATTACAAACAGACACTCCAATTTTATTTATTGGTATAGATTGGATTAATTATACCTCCTATTTAGGGCGTTAGGGCAAAATTTTGTGAGTAAATTTTTACTATGCGCGCGCACTCCGTCATCAAAAACTGACAACCTAGTAGTGTGGCAAGTTAGCGTGTCAACCTTTTTTACAATGGCCGCGCAAACTGTCACAAAGGTCAATTAGATAATGCGTTATAATAAAACTTTAAATGTATTAAATACCTTTTTTTCTGTTATTAGTGTTGTTTTTTCTATTAAAGTAGGATTGATTGTAGGAAAGATTTTTAGAAAGTTTTTATCTTTTTATGCCAAAAATATATAACTTCTTACATGTCTTCTTACATAAGTACACACACATCTTTTTTCATGACAATTTCTTACGTCGTCGACAATTTTGTAATATGCCAAATATTATCATAAAACATATATGTCCCACTGCTGGGCTCGAGCCTCCTTCACAATGAGAGGGAAATTGACCTACTATGCCTCACTGGTCAGGCAGGTTGGCACAGGGTTATATTTCGTATTATCCTTCTGTTTTATAGATGTTATCTGCATATTATAATCCCGTAGTCGTCTTTTACGACAGCGACGAGCTAGAAAGGGGATGATGAATTATATTCTTACTACCTCATAGGGAAATGAAAAAATAATCGATTTTTATAATAATCGGTTATTACAAAAAATTAATCGATTAATAATCGACTTTTACCATCGATTATCAAAATAATAAAAATCGATTATTAATCGATTTTTTATTATTCGAAATTAATCGATTATTGACTGCCAGATTTCCTAAAAAAACAGGTCTTCACGATTGTTTCATACTATATTAGAAAATAAAGCTCACATTTCCTAAAAAAAAAGGTCATCATAATCCTGTTGGGAGAAAAATCGATTATTTTATAATCGATTTATTTTCAAGAACAAAAAATCGATTATTTGCCCTCCAAGTCACATCCCTACTACCTCACTACACGGAAATTATATAATACTAGCTGAAACGACAGACGTTGTCCTGTATTTATATAGTTGTAAAGTTTTCTCAAATTTTCTAATTTTCTGCGCCACTTTCTTAATTTTTGTTTCCGTAAAAGCCTTTTTCAAAGTATTACTAATACTTAAAAAAAATTATGAACGAAATCAGTAAAGTCGTTCTCAAGTTATGTTATTGTCCTGCCCGAACAGCGCCACCTACCGGCTCCAATTGTGAATCTAAACCGTCCTCGAATACCCTTGAACACACACAAAAAATTTCGTCAACATCGGTCCAGCCGTTTAGGAGGAGTTCAGTGACATACATACGTGCGCACAGTGTTTGATAGGACCGAAAAAATTTCCCTCTGCTGTTTTTAGCTTTTTCCGATTAAGGTATGCATTTAAAATTTACGAGTAAAACACCCACGTGTCAAATTGAAGTCCTTTTTTTATAAAAAATATTGAACTTTACGTGACCTTTAACTTTAAAAAAATAAAATTAATTCTGAAAACGCAACTATCCAAGTTAAGTGTTTTAAATAAATATGGTCTGATAAAACGTCTTTAGGCGCATGTTTTTCAGTTTAAATTTTTCGAAAATCACCTGTGGATATTTAGTTATTATTTTTTTTTTAGATTTTCATTATTATTTTTTTCTCCTTAAAAACTCAAAAGTGGGACGTGTGACTAGGACAAAAAGATAGCTCCTAATAAAGCCTATCGACAATAAAAAAACTATGTTCCACTTCTGCGGCCTTTGAGAGAAATTGAATTTTAATAAACATTGTTAGGGTTGTCACTCTGCTTGACCTTAATTAATTTTATTTCGAACTATATATTTTACAGTAAGTTATCTCATTAATATTGAAAATTAAATTACATGTGTAATAAATGAAACTGCGGTTGGAGTCTAACTGATGTATATTTCTCTTGATTGACATTTATTCATTTTAATGTCATAGACAAACCTATCAATAAGGTTAAATACACTGCAACATGTTTGACAGTTCTGATAGGTTATGATAGGTAGGTCGTAAGCTTTTTTTTAGGTGGCGGGCTATGGAATGGTCACAACCCACTAAATCCTTGCGGTCCGACAGAAGAAGCGACGCGCGACCCCATAGACCCGCCCCGCAATGCAACTATCTTCGCCGAGCGAGTGGGCCACCGGAACCCGGTCTTTGTCTTCGGTGAATATGACATAAGCTGGGAGTACCTCCACGTGGTGAAGGCAGTAACAGTTTTCACTGGCTAAAATTCTCCAAATATATACTACTATAACTTAACCTGGGTACTTACATAATCAATAAATACGTTCGGGCTTGTGTTATGTTCTCATCAAACACTGTACCACGTGTGAATTTCAAATGCTTTTTTTTATAACAATTATTGAATTTTAGATGACCTTTAACTTATAACAATAAAATTAATTTTGAAAACGCAACTATTTGTATGCACTTTTGTACAATCACCTCTGTACATTTAGTTATAATTTTTTTTATTATTAGAGTATCTCCTAGTTTCACGGCTATCTTCCATATTGTTAAAAAAGGAAGATACCCGGTCGTTTGAAAGGGTTACATGGGGATATGGATCAAACACGCAGAGGCCTTTGGAGAAATTTAATCTAAAATGGGATGGGACGTCTACCGATGACACTCCTTGTCTGCACATAACACACGTAGACTGCCAACGGTAGGTGTAAAACTATTGTGTGATGATGGTATCTAATACATGATTATGGGGTTGGAGGTTAGATGGACTGGATTAATGGTAAACTATTGATTTAAAACTGTCGTCTGCCTTCAATACCTTCTTGAAATTTGGCAGACGGTGACTCGCCAACTCACTGAATGGGCCTTCCCGCCCCCCCAAATGGTCGCCACAGACACACAGACTATACGGGCAACAGGGGGACAAGATTGGTGTAAGTGGCTTGGGGTGTCGAGCGGTGCGGCGCCGGTTTCATCATCGCAAGTCCCCGATAAACGGAAACCCGCAGTGGTTTCCCCGTAGTTATGCCCTTGAAAATGACACTTCCACCCTCGAGCATATAGCTCTGGCAACCCCTCTCTGACCAGCCGTTTAAGGCAAGCCATAGTTGAGAATCCTACGGCCACTCTTTGGTTGCCACTCCAGCCAGCCAACAAAGGCCAGGATACGAGGCCCTGGCCGATTCTCTGGGGTACTCAGGACCGCAGTGTCGCCATTCACATTCAGCATGCCACAAGCAGCCCTGTGGTTATTAGGGTTTATTATTAGAGTTGTCGCAAATGGTCATTTCTCTTTAGTATTTGAAACAGAACTATTTTTACGGATTCTATCGCGTTTTATTTGACTTTTAATTTCTCGACGTAGAAGTTTTATTTCAAATGTATAATACTGGCGTAAACATCAGAAACCACTATTATTATTTTTTTCAGATTATCGTTATTATTTTTTTCCTTCTTAAATACTCAAAAGTGGGACTTGTGATTAGCACAGTAAGATAGCTCTTAAAAAGGACTATTAATAATAAAAAAAAACACGTTCTACTGCCGCGGCCTTTGGGGGTAGTAGTAATAGAACATTCTGTTATAAAGTGAAATTGTACGGTATACGGTTGTTGCAAAAGATCACACAATTTTTTTTTAGTATTTGAAATAAACTATTTTTAAGGTGTCCCACGTCTATGTAATCGCGTACAAACTTCCATGGTAACAAACAAATTCTTCTTGGTCTGAAGTAAAATGCTAGGTGGCTGCTCCCCTACGTTACCGGGTAGGCTACCGTGCCACCAAACAAAAATACCTAATAGATAGCTAGAACAACATAAACCCGAAGGCGTTTATGCGTATGTAAGTAAACAGGTTAAGTTATATGTACATTTGGGGAGTTTTAGCCAGTAAAAACTGTTACCGCCTTCACCGCGTGGAGGTACTCCCAGCTTATGTCATATTACATCCTTGCTATCATAATAAAATGGCCTGCCATGCTTGGAATTTAATTTTACATATTAATAAGATAACTTACTAAAAAAAGAAATATAGTTCGCAACAAAATTAATTAAAGTCAAGCAGAGTGATAACTCTTTTCTTTTTAATTCAATTTCTTCTAAACGCTGCAGAAATGGAACATGTTTTTTTAATTATTAATAGGCCTTTTTAAGAGATATTTTTCTATGCTAGTCACAAGTCCCACTTTTGAGTATTTAATGAGTAAAAAAATATTACCAAAAGCTGAAAAAAAAATATAATGATTTTAATGTTTACGCGAGTATTATACCTTTGAAATAAAACTTCTACGTCTAAAAATTAAAAGTCAAACACAAACGCGATAGAATCCGTAAAATTAGTTTTATTTCAAATACTAAAAAGAAGTGATCTTTTGCGACAACCCTATACTGTATAATTTGACATTAGAACAGAATGGTCTATTTCTCCCAAAGGCCGCGAAAGTGGAACATGGTTTTTTTATTGTCGATAGACCTTTTTAAGAGCTATTTTTCTGTGCTAGTCACAAGTCCCACTTTTGAGTTGATAAGGAGAAAAAAAAAATAATAACGAAAATCTGAAAAAAATTAATTGCTAAATATCCAGAGGTGATTTTCGAAAAAAAAAAATTGAAGAACATGAGCCTAAAGATGTTTTATCAGACTATATTTATTTAAAACAATTAACTTGGATAGTTACGTTTCCAGAATTAATTTTATTTTTTTAAAGTTAAATTTCATGTAAAGTTCAATAATTTTTATAAAAAAAAATATTTCAATTTGACACGTGGGTGTTTTACTCGTGCATTTTAAATGCATACCTTAATCGAAAAAAGCCATAAACAGCATAGGAAAAATTTTTTGCTCCCATCAAAGACTGGTACGCTAGAAATTTATATACAAGAAGATAATAATTATACTAAATAATATGGTAATTATGTAGTAATCATACCAAATAACATCATCATCATATCAGCTCGTGTACGTCCCACGCTAGTCTCGAGCCTTCTCCATAATAGGAGGGAAACTGACCTACTATACCGTACTGGTCAGATGTGTTGGTATATGATTTTATTTCGAGTTTTCCTTCTCGAACAAGATAAGGAGTAGTAAACTGTATTCTTAGTCCGTCACCACGAAATATAGTTGAATCAAAAATAGTTAATTATTTTATTGAAATACCTCTAAATCTTTCTCATTTTTCATAACCTTGTTAAAAAGGGAACTGAAAAAGAGACCATTTTTATGTATTTTTTATTTAATAAAGGTAATGCTACTACGTATATTGCAACTGTCACGTATATTTGATTATTAAACACCCTAATTTAGTATGGGAAGTAGCATTTAGTTACGTATATACGTCTATTTAAAGTCATGTCAGGTTTAAAGGTCATATAAGTTTACGCAGCGACCTTGGCATACTTCGACAACGAGGTCTACTACGAGGACTTCTTGAAAGCCATACACGCGTCCAAAACTTAACCCGAAGTGATGATGAGTTGAGAGTGGGACAATATAGGTATGAAAATAGCAACAAAAGGGGCAGAATAGGTATAGAAGCAATATAGGTATGTAAATAGCAATAAAGCTGGCTGATTCTTCTTCAGGCAAGTGCAACAAAAATAAATCCAAGTTTGTTCCGATGATTCAACGAAAAGCCAGATAAACTTGATACATCGCAAGCGCGAGTATTACGGGTTGAGAGCCCTCAGCGCTCATCCATCAGTCCGGGTAAAGTTCTCACAGACATATGCGGCTAATAATTAAGCCACATAAAAAAACGCGAGTATTGGCAGATGCCGACTGAGCTTAGTCCGCGGGTGATTAGACCGGGGAATAGTCCGTCACCGCAGAGAAGCAGACCGCGTGAGGGCGACCGACATCTCGAAGGGGGCGTTCGTGAGAGAGGGTACCTGAAGGCTAGAGCCTAGTAGCAAGTCATATATGGGTTAAAAAGAATTAATAAAACAACAAAGAAAGCCTATTAGATGCCAATTGGGCAATATGCCAGAAAAGAAGAAGAAGTGCATACGGAAGAGGGAGTTACTACTTGGTAGCACCACACTGTCCGCAGTATTCTTCAACCATGTGCCGATCCGTCCGGAATCGTACCAGATTCTTGCAGAAAATCGACGTCTGATTAGTTGTAATTTGTTACTGCACTTCGTTCAGTGAGCGGGAGAGCCAGAAGCCCAACTTTCTGAGGGTGTTTGCATGTGCCTTTAGTATCACCGAACCTCATTGCACGCATTCCCACTTTTTTCACGGTAGGCAGAAGCCTAACAAATATTCATAAGTGGGCAGTATCACTTACAACGAAATATGCTATTTGTTCGTTAGTCACCAACGACAAATAAAAAAATAGAATATGAAATATTCTTGCTCTTGTACGATGAAGAATCTTCTATGTACACATAAAAATAAATACTAAAGTGATAAAATTCGTAAAATAAAATTGACCTTGTAATTTGCTGCACGACTTAAAATACAAATTCGATACGTGTTTCGCCTCTGAATAAGAAATCGCCAAGACGGTCTAGCTGAGAGTCAACAACCAACTTGTACTTCCTTGCGAGAATTTTTAAACTATAGGCAAGTAAAAATATAGATCATCAACCCCTCTTTACCCGTGAGTGTCATAAAAAAGGGTTATGCTATGCAGAGAAAATGCAAGAGAAGGAAAACTCGACATAAAACTCTACACGAATATAACCAGGGCGGTATAGTAAGATAATTTCCTTTCCACTGTAGAGGAGACCTGAACCCAACCGTGATTGTGATGGTGGATTTCTTGACTAGACCGGGGAATAATCTCTTATCTAAAGAAAAGCTAACCATGTGAGAGCGCGTCCCCGGTGGTTTTCGGGAAGAGACGGTACTGAAGAAGGATCCCAAGGATATCCCATTGGGCTGGCCACGGTCGTTAAGGTTTTAATACCCATGGCCGGTCCAATGGCGAAGGGAGAAAATGCGGTAGAGGATAGGGCCGCGCACCGCTCATTCCATGCTCTGGACATAATGGACATCGTGTGTGGAAAAAAAATAGTAAATTTCTTTCTGTTTTATTTTAAAGTAATAATACTTTTTCGCTATTTATCGTAATTCCATCAATTAATATGCGAACTAGTTTTACCAGCAGGTGTAGGCTAATTTCCCTCTGATTATGTAAAAGGCTCAAGGCCAATAGTGAAATAATTATAGGTTGTTAGATTATTGGATATGGTCACCTACTTTTCACTATTTTAAGAACTTTGAACACTCTTTGAAGTGATAACTTCTTTAGCCGCGTTGGGTACTTTTTGGTAGGGGAAAATCTTATGGATTCGCGCCACCGACATGCTTATCAATGGCGCACGCGTTATGCTATACGCCTTAGACACTTGCTGTATGGGTGAAATCTCGTGCGTTCGCGTCACCGACATACTTATAGCAGTATATCTGTAGCTATACAGCTGACGTATAGTGCTGTGTATATCTTATAAGTGACATTTTAAACCCGCAGTTATTTTTAAAATTTTTGATGTTACACGAACATTACATATTATAAACAAAACTATTTTTACGGGTTTTATAGCGTTTGTATTAGATTTTTTTGATTTTCCGACGTTTCAAACACTTTTCGGCGTTTATGATCACGTGAAGACTAAGGTATCACGTCCAACAAGTCATTGTTATTACAGAGATTTATACCTACCTGCTACAGAATTAGTTATTAAATGTTAACCCACATTTTTTAAAAATGATTGCCTGTTCAAAAGTCCGTGTGGTGACGGATTAGAATATAATTCATTCATGCATATAACATCTATGCAAGACAAGGAAAACTTGAAATGAAACCCTATATGACACGTCCGACTAAGGTTATATTGAAGGCTCGAGCCCAACAGTAGAACCTAGATGAACTGAAATAATGATGAATGATGACAAAAATGAAATTATTATATATGAAAAAAAAACATTTATTTTGGTCAATATTTTTTTAAACAGCATTCATCACTAAAAAAATTACCCTTATATTGTAGGAGACTTTATAAACATAACTAACGGATATAATTTACACCTTTTTTCAGCACACACGCTGTCCATTCCGTACGGGGCAACGGAATGGCGGCGGGTGGCCCTATAACCCACCGTATTCCCTCCCCTTCGCCATTGAGCTGACCACCGGTACCGAGTTCTTTGTCGTCCGTGGCCAGCCCGGCGGTTACCGTCTCTACCTAACGGACCCCGGATGTCGGTCCCCCTCACGCGGTCAGCCTCTCTAGTGTAATTTACACCTAGACTTAAAACAACAATTGTGTAATCGTACATATTGTCCTATGCAGGAGTCCAACTCGCAAGACTGGCACAGTATGTCGTTGTAAATTATAGTACTCAAGAAACAACTGTGCCATCCAATTGTGCAGGCAATTAAAATTTCTATCGACGGTGAACTCATAAAAACACGGACGGAAATAACACCCAAAGACTGAACGCTGATTTTTGTATTACACAAAAACATGTATTGTTCTGGGTGAAAATAAAACCCCCATTTTTTTGGGGGTAGGTTACTGTCGGCGCATACCTCGCCTGGCTCTGTCCGGGGCGACAGAGGGAGCTAAGCAGTAGCGTAGCGTGAGTCACTGTCGCCCGGGGCGGAGTCATAATTTGCCGCCCTTTTGGCGTCGTAAAAATAATAATTGTTGATGTTGGTAAGAATAAACGTAACAAAATGAAAGAATTGAGTCAAAAATATTTATTTCAAAACCTTGTAAGTA
The DNA here is from genome assembly GCA_032191425.1 of Lymantria dispar. Classification (NCBI taxonomy): domain Eukaryota; kingdom Metazoa; phylum Arthropoda; class Insecta; order Lepidoptera; family Erebidae; genus Lymantria; species Lymantria dispar. The sequence continues at coordinate 7,198,535 of CM063452.1, read as the reverse complement.
CATACATGTGTAAGTAACATGACTGTGTTAAAACATTAATAATTTACACAATAAAAATATCTAAACAGTCTAAAATTCTACTTATCGCGACTTACGCGCAGTTAAATCATTTATTCGGTCCTCGGACCCACCCTGTGGAACATCGGCTACGACTGAGCGTTGAGGGGGAGCCTCCCGCCCGAGCTGGGCGTGATTTGTTACGTCGACGACACGCTCGTCACAGCCTGTGGTGGGATGCTACAGGAGGCGGCAAGCCTGGCGACTTTAGGCACCGAAGAGATTGTCAGGCGGATCGGGCCGCTAGGGTTGAGGGTCGCCCTGGACAAGACGGAGGACCTCTTGTTCCATGGGCCCCGCATGGGCCCTCCCATCGGCGTCTCGATCATCGTCAATTCGGTTGATATCAGCATCCGAGTTCATATGGAGTATTAGGGCCTGGTGCTCGACGGGCAATGGTGGTTCCGGGAGCATTTCCGCAGGCTCGCTCCACGGCTCGTCGGCGCGGCGTCCGCCCTATCGTGGCTTATGCCGAACGTGGGCAAATCGACCGCTACGTATCGACGGCTGTACGCCGGGGTCATCCGGTCGATGGCCCTGTACCTACGGCGCATCGGTGTGGGCGGGGTCCCTGACCGTCCGACTCAGGGCTCTACTGTGGCGACCACAGAGGGCCATGGCGGTCAGGCCCATATGCGAATAACGCACGGTGTGGACGGAGGCAGCGTGCCTGTTTGCCGGGACTCCCCCGTGGGACCTGGAGGCGGAAATGCTCGCCGGTTTGTATCGGTGGGTGTAGGGGGTGCGAGCGGAGGGCGTTGTGGTCTTTTTAAGCGAGCTCACCGCCTGGCGCGTCGACGCCCGCCGAGACGTCATTGCCCGTTGGGCAGTCCTGCTGGAGAGGCCTCGGTACGGTGTGCGGACCGTGGAGGCCTTCCGGCCGGTGCTGATGCAGTGGTTAAAACGGTGGCACAGGGTGCTATCCTTCCTTCTGGTGCAGGTTTTGACGGAGCATGGATGCTTCGCCAAATACTTGTACACGGTCGTTAGGAGGGAGAGTACACCGTCTTGCCACCACTGCGATTGTGACGAGGACACGGTGCAACATAAGCTCTAGGTCTGTGCCGCCTTTTTTTTTTTTTTGTTCACGCTGTGGAAATGCATTTACGCACTGTCCCCCGCCAGTGACGGACAGGGGGGACGTGTGGGACTCACCGACCACATCCGCGGCCGGAATACCCACTAAAACCACAGCGGCCCCTTCCGCGCTTTTACGGGGTGCCGGAGAGGTCGTCTGATGATATTCAATCCCCGACACCCCAACGCATGGCCGTCTGGCCACGTCCTGTCATTACTGTTCAGGGCGGTGGGAGTAGGTGGGCATATTGTCGCCTCCTCCTCCCGGGTCGCCGGCGACGAAGCGAGTCAGCAGATGCAAGCGCCTCGCGTTCCCGCTCCGCCACTTCCTTCCTTGATATGATGGCCTCACAAAATGAGGCCATCGACGACCAGCACCTGTCGCTGCCAAGCATCTTTGCGATAACGGTCGGCAGCGACAGGTCCGCTCCAAGTACCGCCGACAGGTCGTGGCGCTGAGACCCCCAGGCGGGGCATATCTCTAATGTGTGACGCGCATCATCAGTTGGCGCGCCACACTCATGAAATCCGGGGGTCTCTTCTCTTCTAATCATATGCAGGTACTTACCGAAGACCCCGTGTCCGGTAAGCACCTGCACCATCCTAAATGTTAGGTTGCCGTGCTTCCTTGTGAGCCAGCGGTGGAGATGCGGCGCAACCGCTTCCACAGTCCCCCGCCCTGCTACGGGGGACTCCAGGTCTTCCCTCCACCGCCGGATAACCTCCTTTCGGGCCACTTCTTGTGCTCTGCCCAGTCTCCTTGCAGAGACTTGCTCGCCGTTGGCCCGCGCTGTTGCACGGAGCTGGTAGACCTCCGCCAACGCCTCAGCCACAAGTGGCCAAGGCGGATCGCCTGCCAGTAGCGTCGCCGCAGTCCAAGACACTGTAGGATAACCCCTGATAGTTCTCACTGCCATGACTCTCTGCGGTCGACGCAGGAGGGCCTTGTTGCGGGCGGTGAGGGACTCCGACCAGTTAGGGGCACCATACAGCGCCATGGACCGCAGGATTCCAGCGTAGAGACGCCGATAGGACGACCCAGGACCGCCAGTATTTGGCAGAAGCCTTCCCAACGCCGCGGCTGACTTGGTGAGCCTAGGGACGAGCTGGGCAAAGTGTGGCCCGAAATTCCATTTGCTATCGAGGTGCAGGCCCAGATATTTCATCTGGGCCCGCACCGGCACGGCAACCCCAGACACACTGATATGTGCTCCTCGGGGGGGACCTCGACGTGGGCCATGAAATAGGAGGGCCTCAGTTAGGTCTGTGCCGCCTGGGCAGAGCGGGGTCGTGAACTCGTCGCAATCATCGTCGCCGACCTGACGCTGCCGACCATCGCCAGGGCGATGCCCGACAGCATCAGGAACTGGGACGCGGTCGCAGCCTTCTGTGAGGCAGTCGTCTCGCGGAAGGAGGAGGTGGAGCGGGTACGCGAGGAGCGTCTCCTCGACGACGCGAACCGCCGCCGGCGACTGAGGCGGCGTAGGCGCGACTACCGCCTCATGCCGCCCTAGCCAAAGCTAACTTCTTGAAAAATTTATTGTCCGACTCACCGCCAATGTCCGCACAAAATATTTTTCTGCCAATTTTGCCGCCCTTCTAATAGTGGCGCCCGGGGCGGTCCGCTCCTCCGCCCCCCCCTTGCTACGCTACTGGAGCTAAGCATGCACACCCGTAACCCACTCATATAGTACGTCTACTTCGTCGTTGGGCCGACCACTTGTGGAGAGTTCCTTGGCTTCAGTGAAAATACCCATAGCACTCGGTACGGCAGGTCACTAATTAAATCAATATATTATTTATATAACTAAAAAAAGAGGAAAAATTCTTCATCATCTCATCCCACATAAGTCCCACTGTTGGGTTTGGGCTTGGGTCTGCTCTGCTTGGGGCTGGGTTATTATTATTGACCTACCATCCTGTGCTAGACGTGTTAGTATAGGATTTTATGTCGAGTTTTCCTTCTTTTGTATTAATGTTATTATATATCATACCCCTTAGTTGTCTTTTACAATATTGGCCATGGGGCTAAGAAAGTGGGTTATAAATTGTATTTTTACACTGTCATCACACGGACAACGAATACAATACGAGAAAAAAAATTAAAATTTTTAGGTACTTAATAATTTCCTAAGGCTTTAGCATCTTAAGAAACATTGCATTTAATTAACACGCTTTTATTAGCTTCACCTGTATGTTTGTTTGTAACGTCCACTTTGAGCTCGATTTTGCGCTACTTTGTGCGATCGGCTTTTCTTTAAATTTTGCACTTCTATCAAAAACCGATGACAATGCAATAATCCGCTTTTTTTAACTACATATATTTAGTTTGATATGCTATGAAAGCGTGTTTTTTAGTTTTTTAAACTATATTATTATTTATTTTAGTAGTGCTATACTTGTTGTAGCTGTATATTATCTTATTTATTAGCAGATAAATCAATTTTGTTTCAGATCTCTCGCCTCGCTTATGAGAGATGTTGTATAATTCCAATTCTTGTGAGCCTAAATATTTGCGTCAAAATATTCGTATAGTTATTGAGACCAATTTGTATAGAATTGAGATCAACGCTTCTATAGCGTGATACAAATACTTCGACGCAAATATCCGTGATTAAGCCCATCTTTTTTAATAAAATTTGTCGTGGTGTCTAACAATTGAAAGCATATCTCGTGACTTCCTAAGGGTGGTCAAATCTTAATGGCATTTCTGGAAACCGAATTAAAATTCGAAGACATTTATAATGTTTAAACTAGGCGAGGGCACTTATATATTTCATTTTTATTTACTGACTTTTCTTTTGTCATTAAATTATATATAACCTGTTTAATAAGTATGCTAAAAAATGCCCGCGGTGTCACCCGCCTAACTCATGTTACTATGGAAATATCGGGCCAAAATATACCCTCAGTTATTACTTATATAGACAGTTACTTGATAGTAAAATATTATCAATATTGGTCTAATCGTTTTAAAGATTACCCTCTTATATAGATATTTCACATCAATATAGATTAACCAAAAAATATTTAAACTGATTTATAGACATAGGTATCGTGCAAACAACCTCGAAGCCAGAAATAAAACCATTATCTTGAGATTATAAACAGATACTTCATTTATTTGTACAGATTAGCTCCAGTATGATGGCTTTTAAGACATAATCCTCAAATATCGTTATATTATAGCTGAAACTACAATGATGAAAATGCTCGCTAGGATTAGGCACATTTAGTCTTCGGTAAGTATCTGCACAAAATTGGAAGAGAAGAGGCCCCAGGATGTCATGAGTGTGGCGCGCTAATCGACGATGCGCGCCACATGCTGGAAGTATGCCCCGCCTCAACCTCAGCGTGCCTGAGAGGCCTGAGAGGGCCTCAGCGCCACGCCCTGTCAACGTACATGGGAACAACGCACCTGTCGTTGCCGACCATCATCTCCAAGATGCTCGGCCGCGACAGCTGTTGGTCGTCGATGGCCTCCTTCTGTGAGGCTGTCATGACAAGGAAGGAGGCCGCGGAGCGGGTACGCGAGGCACTTGCGTCTGCTGACTCGCTCCGCCGGTGACGACCAGGAAGGAGGAGACGCCGCTATGCGCTCCTCCTCCCACCGCCCTGAATGATAACAGGACGTGGCCAGACGGCCGTGCGTTGGAGTGTCGGGGATAGAATGTCATCAGAGGATCTCTCCGGCATCTCGTAAAAGCGCGGAAGGGGCCGCTGTGGTTTTAGTGGGTATTTCGGTCATTTTTGTGGCCGGCGAGTCCCAGACACACTTCCCCGTCTGTAACCGGTGTGGGATAGTGCGGAAATGCATTTCCACAGCGTGAAAAAAAAGGATTAGGCACATTTAAAAATATTCAATTCATCTCTAAAGGTACACACTCCTCGTCTAAATGATATACATATAACTAGGTATACTAAATTATACACGAGTTTATAATTGAGATGACGTCGTAAATTATACAAGCGTGTTATCTGTTCGGGACACACATGTCGATAACTTACGTTATGAGTACCTACTGTATGTTCATTCATGTAATAAATAATAATTTTGCATCAAAAGTCCGGTGATAAAGTGATTGGTTTGAATCTTGGATCGTGACTATCGAATGGACACGGCTCAAGTACAGTGTCGCGGTTTCGATTCCCACGCAGAACAATATTATGTCTGTTCTAAAGTTGTTCTAAGTCTAGGTGGGATTTAATTATATGTTTGTCAGGTAATTATATGTTTATAAAGTCCGTCATAAAATAACGATTGTTTCCTTAGTGCAGGGTGTTGTCTTCAAAAAAACAATATCTCAGCTTATAAAAGTCCCACTGTTGGACTCGAGTCTCATCTACAATGGAAGAAAAATTGACGTAACATACCACGCTAGTCAGACGGATTTGTATAAGGTTTTATTTAAAGTTTTCATAGATGTTATATGCGTCGTGTTCCTTAGTTATCTTTTACGCCCCCCTTGGTGGTGGAATTCTTAAAGTTCGTCCCGTGGTATTTAATAAGATCAACATTAATCACATCCACAAACATCAATCACCATTTTTGTTATCTTAGCTGCAGCCATACAACGACGACTCACATAGAATACGTACCTAATGCATAATGTGTCATTATTACCAAGTTTTTGCCCGATTTGCCGACATTTATAGATGGCATGAGTTTCTACTAACGCTCGACCGAGATCTCGGTCTCGGTTACAAATGCAACCAAGAAATTTGTCTCGGTTCTCGGTTAATTGTAACCGAGATTCTCGGTCATGACCGAGATTGTAACTTTCCTCGGATCGGCATTCAAATTTTACTGCGCGTGGTCACGCGCCGCAACTCGAAGTCGATTAGTATAAGTGCGTGAGAGATCTCAATTGTGAATCAGTTCTCGTGAGATCATTCTCGTGAGACAATATGGGCATCTTTAACTAATTCGTCAAAAATGGCTGCAACAAATCAATCGAACTTATGGGCAGCTCTGCTACTCAACTATGCAGAGACTGCAAGAAATGCTAATATTTTTGAGTATTGGTTTTCGTCACCTTATAAGGTGCTTAAACCTGCAGCAAATAAGTTTTTATCTACACCGCTTGCTAGCGTAGCAAGTGAACAACTGTTTAGCAAAGCTGGACAATTGTATGACGAGAGGTGACACTCTTTGAAGGGCGAAAATGCCGGAAAATTGCTTTTTTATATTATAATATAATGTTATTTAATTTTGATTATTAAAACAGTTAATTTATTTTAACAATTAGTGGTGTATTAAAAAGATAACAGTATTAATTTTATTTTTCACGCTTTGTCTATTCTCGGTCTCGGCTCTCGGTCTCGACTGAGATATTATTTTATTCTCGGTCTCGGCCGAGAACAAAACACTCATCTCGGTGGAGCCTTAGTTTCTACCCACGCTATCTATATATCACAAAAAAAATGCCTTTAAATGCATTGCAGTGCCATTTACTGCATGAAATTATTATTCTAAACCATTATGAACACAAAAAATATCCAAATCTTTTCAATCAAATACGCTAGTACAAAGAAATTATGTACATAAACTAGCAATCCACCCTCGCTTTACTAACTTTTTAAAGTGGTTTTTCGGCATAGGTATTTTGTTAATAACCGCGTGAGCATGACAAGAGCGTATTATTTTGACATTACAAACAGACATTTAAATTTTATTTATTTTTATAGATATAGATATATTTCAGTGAGGTGACGAAGTAAGAATACAATTCAACACCCCCTCTCTTGCCGAGAGAGACGACTAAGAAGATGACTAAGGGAGTATATATCCATATGATATATATGCAAGAGAAGGAAAAGTCGAAACAAAACCCTATACCAACACGTCTAACCAGCGTGGTATAGTAGATCAATTTCCCTCCTATTAAGGAGGAGGCTTGAGCCCAACAGTGGGACTTATATGAGCTGAAATGATGATTAAATGATGTATAGATAGATATATTAAGTCCTTACATATGAAATTAGCGTTTTGTCGTACTGACCACTTTGAACTGAAATATCTCCTCTTTGGTTAAGAATTCCAAATTCAAATTTATAAATTCATTTAGCTGGTACATTTGAGTTTGGAAAACAGTCATTCATTTGTTGTTTTTCCTCGTTATTTTTTTTCTTTGGCGTCGCTTATTACCGCACAATGGAAAACTTGAAATATCGGTATATTTACAAGTACGAGTTCTACCGTGGCATCAGTGCTTAAATATATTTTACAAAAGAAAAATGGCTTTATCTTAGAATAATAACGTATAGAAGGATAGTGTCCATATTTCGAATTTTCGAAATTTGAATCTAAAATTACTAATGGCGCGCAGACGATTACACACGTTCACACGCAAACCACTATACAAATTATGAAATCAAATTTTGTTTTTATTAACATAAATCGTCGAAATACTTTTAACAGTAATGTTAAAAACCTTTTTAAGTTTTTCAAATGTGTTGTGACACTATTTGAATGCACAAACCGTCATAATTACCTATTTATTTTTAAGAGTTGCATACGTTCGTTCAGTACAATGACTTGTACATTACGGAACGGTTCCGGCGTAAGCTCCATTAGGCTCCAATTGAAATGCCTCACTTTTTGTGCGTGAACTTACCTTCTATAGGTTATTATTCTAAGGGCTTTATATTCCACTCGTACAAAACGCCAATTTCATATGTAAGGACCTAATAAATACATTGGTTCGAGAAAAGGTTGTTACGGCAGTGTTGCGTTTTTACTCGACTATAAAATGACAAATATAAACATAGACAAAACGCTAAACTATCTATGTTAAGAAAACACATTGTAAATCAAGCTGTTTTACTGCCAACAAACCGGAACCCATTTAAGTGCATTTTCTCCGCTTTAACCAGTTTTAACAAGCTACAAACTATCCTCCGATCTACAGACTGATCATAAAATCTGGTCCTTTATTTGTAGTACCATAATATATGTTTTTTTATAGAGCGTATCCGCATCAATGTTCTTCATTATCTTTTATGGGTGTGTATTTTTATTTCTATAGCTGTCAATTCTTCAGTTATCTTGTTAGATATTGGAATATCATAAAAGTTTTTTTTTTTGAAGTTTTATTTCTTTTAGTGCCTTAGAGAAAAATGTCCGAGTATTTTTTCACGATGCGCACACCTTCGACACCTCTGAAATTAGCAGCACTTGATCTATATCTAAATAGGTGAAGCAAAAACTTTATACCCCTTTTTACGAAAATTACGTGTATGGAATATGGCACAGTTGAAGTATATAATGAGGAGAAGTGCATAAAACTGAAATTTTATATAATAATGGATTAGAAATGCATTAAATTCATTAAAAAAGTCATTACGCACACTACAACGCAATCGCTACACACACACACACGTCTGTGTGAGTGTGTTGCGTAGCAACGCTTATAGACTTTTGTTTACGGTTAAAATCTCTGGTCGAGCTGAATGTCAAACAATCATAATTATGATGCACAAACTAAGTAGTACTATTATGATGACAATGTCTACTAAAGATTTGTGCTTATATATTAGTTATTAATGAAATACAGCTTGCTCAATTTACAATTATACATAAATAAAATTAAAGAAAATTGTGTAGCGGAAAAATTTATTAAAATGAATTATGGCCGAATTTCGACAACACGCCGACCACTAGTTTAATATAAAACACCAGCAATCCCGCGCCGCGCGTAACACCGTCAAGAAAGATTATGCTGATGTGATAGTATGCGCCGCTGACAATAGATGAAATTGAACTAACAAAATGTTTAATAACATATACATAACAGCAGGGTTTTTTGCCGAACACAACGTGTGTGTTTGCCCGCAACCACCGTATTAACACGTTGACTGCGGCCAGTGACTGCACAGATGGCGTAGTGGTTATACCGACCTACTGTGCCAGTATCGGGCGTTCGAATCCCACGCAGGACAACACTTTGAGCTATTCAATAATTATTATTCTGAGTCTGGACGTAATCTGTATCCATTAATTATACATCTTAATATATTTAAATTATGTGCCACGTTGTTTGTCCGCGATGGAATCCTAAACTACTTAACCGATTTTAATCAAATTTGCACACCGTGTGCAGTTTGATCCAACTTGAAAGATAGGATAGCTTACATCTTAATTTATAGTCGCAATATTATTTTATTGCAAATTATTTGTATTACCTATATATACCTATTATTTGACATTCATAATTATCTGTTAACTCCAAACGATTTTAACAGATGGCGATATTTGTTGACTGTATTGAGTAATTAATAGATGGCGCTGTTATATCAAACCTACAAACGTGGCATATACGATTTTTCTTGCTTTTTTACATAGATGCCATTTGTAAAAAAATATGACTAGCTCCATGACAGATGTTCTACAGTTCCACTTAAATAGTTTAATAAAATGTAATATAACAAAAACATTAGCCATAGCAACGCGTGGCCGGGTCTGCTAGTATATGTATATTTTCAGCTGCGCGTATTACGGTATCGCGATTATCTTGGTTGGACGATGTTACACGCGATCAAAAAAATATGACGCTTTGTAATATTAAAAAAATACTAGGAAGAAAAACATTAAAGGATTTTTGTTTTATTGCGTACTTTTCTATACTAATATTATAAAGAGGTAAAATTTGTAAGTTTGTATGCAGGGGGTAATCTCTGGAACTCATAATCTAATTCTAATTTTATTTTAACTGGCAGAAAGCTACATTATTCCTGAGTGCTATAGGCTATAAATTGTTTCTATAACATGTATATTAACCGAGCTATCACAACTTTTGTCTGGCAAGTCGGAAAAAAATACCTCGTAAAACAGAATTATTTGCGTGCGCTGCCTAAACAGTTGCTTAAAATTAAAAAGAATGTATGGCTACCTGGTTCATCTTAATTATTTCTACAAAAAAGTCAGCGATACCATATCTCTATCTTTTATATTTTATCTTTTATACTTCTATTATTGCATTAAAAAATTTTTTTTTCGGCATTGTTACGTTTGGTTGATTATTTGAGCAACAAAATATTAATTCTTATGACAATAAATTATTTCAGTATCACAGGAACATCATACAGATAAGATTTGCCATTTACAGTATATCAATTGGTCATAAAGTTTCGGAGATAATATAAAATTACTAAAACGCAAAATGACCCTAGCATAACTTTCATTGTGCAGACGTTTTACCTATTTGCCCATAGATGGCGTTCTGCAATGACGTCATTTTTCTGAATCGCGGTGTTAAGACTTTCCGTGGATTGATGACCCTCTCGAATTATTATGCCCACGTTGTCGTTAGTTGGAGTTCTAAAAATTACATGTCAGTTGGTTATTGGTTTCGGTTGTTTCGTTCGCATGGTTGTTGTTGTTGATAGATACCTCATAATCGAAAATATCGTAATTTCGTTGTACGTTTGTTTTGTATGTTCGTAGTTTCGTACTTCGTTCTATCGTAATAATCGACACGAGTTATTCGATATTACGATTGTTTTGTTTTGTAAAGGCGGACGGTGTTCGAGTCGCTCTCCCTTTGTTCATAATTGTTTTCAAGTCTGTGCGTGGTTTGTTGAGAGCATGCCTAAAAGGAAATCTCAACTGTCTCGGCAGACATCACAGACAAGAGCCGATCGAGTACGCCGTACGGAAGAATCTGCCCCTGAAAATGAGCAACGCCTCTCGAGAAATAGAGAATATATTTCGCAAGCACGCGCTAGAGAATCTAGCTCCGAGCGCTCACAGCGCCTCGCAAGCCAAAATGTGAGGACGACGCGGGCCCGTGCTCGAGAAACTAGCGCTGAACGTGCGCACCGTCTATCTGAGTTAAGGCAGCATGTCTGTGAGACAAGGGATAGGGAGACTAGCACTGAGCGCTCGCAGCGCCTAGCAACAGAAAGACAGCGAGCAGCTACAGTCAGAGCGCGTAATCGGAATATAGCCCAAGGAAATAGATCAGCCTTCAATTACGATGCCAATATAGATTATGCTCAGCAAAACACTGTGAAAATAGGCGAAATGAATAAAACATGTCCTAAGTGTTTTGCAAATAAATGGAGCGATGAACCAAATGGTATGTGTTGTGCTGCAGGAAAAGTGGTTCTTCCTGATATCCAGGCACCACCACAACCAATAAAAGATCTATTACTGGGCAATCATCTATTATCTGCGCATTTTTTAAAAAACATACGAAAGTATAATACAATCTTCCAAATGACGTCATTCGGTGCTAAAGAAATTCGCGAAGGAAACTTTATGCCTACATTTAAAGTAGAAGGGCAAGTTTATCACTTAATTGGTAGTCTACTCCCTTCGCCAGGGCAAAGCCCGCAGTTTCTACAAATTTATTTCATTTCTGATGCCGACCAACTTTCGTTGCGGTCTAATATTGCTCCTAACCTAAATATCGATTTAATCAATGATTTACAGACGTCGTTAAATAGTCATAACATTTATATTCGCAGTTTCAAATACAATTTAGAACATAACTCTTCATCTGAAAACTTAAAATTAATCATTCACGCTGACCGCACTCCACAAAATCAACATCGTGGAAGATACAATTCACCTACAGCAAACGAAGTTGCAGTATTATTGGTGGACGAAGATAAGGGACCTAGAGATATAGTCCTTCATTGCAAAGATGGTCAACTGAAAAGAGTTTCTGAATTACACAGAGCTTACGATCCCTTACAATACCCTTTGATGTTTGTTAACGGTGAAGATGGTTATTATTTGACTATCCCTCTACAAAATTCAGCGCGAAATAAAACAGTTTCGTGTATGCAATTTTATATGTATAGATTGATGACCAGGGCCAACAGTTTTAATCCCCTTCATTATTATCGGGATTTGTTTAGTCAATACTGTGTTGACATGATGGCTAAAATGATAACAGAGAGACTAAGTTACATAAGTCGCAATCAACAACAACTGAGAGCTGATGACTATATCCATTTAAGAGACGCTATAAATCAGGATGCTAATGTCAACGCTGCAAATATTGGCCAACATGTCATCTTGCCTTCATCTTTCACCGGCTCTCCGCGTTACATGCATGAAAAAACCCAAGATGCAATGACGTATGTACGCAACTATGGAAGACCCGATTTATTTGTGACGTTCACTTGCAATCCGGAGTGGCCAGAAATTAAGAAAGAGCTATTTGCTGGCCAACGTTCTTTCGACCGTCATGACATTATTGCTAGGGTTTTTCATTTAAAGATGAAGAAAATGATCAAGTCGTTCACTAAAGACGAGGTATTCGGCAAAGTCAAATGCCATATGCTTAGTGTTGAATGGCAAAAACGCGGACTACCACACTGTCATATGCTGTTTTGGTTTGCACAAAAAATACAACCAGATGAAATAGACAGTATAATAGTTGCTGAACTACCAAACAAAGATGATGACCCAATATTATTCGATATTATCACCAAAAACATGATCCATGGACCTTGTGGGGAGCACAATTTATCATCACCGTGTATGAAGAACGGTATATGTTCAAAGAAATATCCTCGGCGATTCGTCACCGATACTCAGACAGGCGAGGATGGTTATCCTGTATATCGTCGTCGTAATGCTGAAAATGGTGGTCAAGTCGCAGTTGTAAACATCAGAGGGAGGCCGATTACAATAGATAACAGATGGATTGTACCATACTCTCCAATGTTGTGCAGGTCATTTAACGCCCACATTAACGTCGAATACTGCCATTCAGTTCAGGCTATAAAATATATATGTAAATATATAAATAAAGGTTCCGATCAAGCCACGTTCAGCGTTAGAAATCCGCATGATGAGGTGGAAAATTATTTAAATGGGCGATATATAAGTACATCGGAAGCCGTCTGGCGAATACTCGAATTTCCGATCCACGACCGACATCCCACGGTCGTGCATTTGGCCGTGCACTTAGAAAACGGGCAAAGGGTGTTTTTCACACCAGGAACTGCGCGACAAGTTGCCCAAAATCCGCGCAAAACCACTCTATTAGCGTTTTTTGAACTCTGCAATACCGACGAATTTGCAAAAACGCTGTTGTACCACGAAGTTCCACACTATTATACGTGGGCTAATAACAAATTTTCAAGACGAAGGCGCGGTCAAGACGTCGATGGGCATCCAGAAATAAAAAGAGATGAAGCTTTGGGAAGAGTGTACGGTGTACATCCGTCACAATCAGAATGCTTTTATCTAAGAATTTTATTGCACCACGTACGCGGTCCCACATCATTCAAAGATTTGAAAACTATAAATGGAGTGGTCAAGGAGACGTATCAAGCGGCTTGCCGGGACAGAGGTTTGCTGGAAAATGATGATCACTGGGAGAAGACATTAAGAGAAGCTTCGATGTCGGAATGTTCATTGAAACTTAGGGAGTTATTTGTGGTGATACTGCTATTTTGTCAGCCATCTGAACCGTTAAAACTATGGGATATCTTCAAGGACAATTTTTGTGAAGATATCAGACATAGAAATCGACAACAAAATCAGGACTTTACCATGCCTTTTAATGATGTTATGTACAATGAAGGTTTAATACAAATTGAAAACAAACTTTTAGCATTGAATGATAAAACATTGAGTGACTTTGGATTACCGTCTCCAGTTCGCCCTGTAAATGATGCAATAGATACAATGTTGGTACATCCGCACAACATCAGTGAATTAGCTACTTTTGTAAATGAAAATTTGCCTAAATTAGTCACAGACCAAAAACAGGCTTTTGATGAAATTATTGATAGCGTAACGAATAATAAAGGAAAAATTTTTTTTTTAGACGCCCCAGGAGGCACAGGGAAAACATTCCTCGCTAATTTAATATTAGCACATGTTAGGCAATCCGGAAAAATAGCTTTGGCAGTGGCTTCTTCTGGGATTGCGGCTACTTTATTGAGTGACGGTAAAACTGCTCACTCTACCTTCAAACTCCCATTGACAGTTTCATTGGAGCAACAGTCGGTATGTTCGATACGCAAAAATGGGCCCATTGGTCAATTGTTACAGAATACGTCGTTGATAATGTGGGACGAATGTACCATGAGTCATAGAGCTCATGTTGAAGCAGTGGATCGAACACTTAAGGACTTGAGAAACTCAGTCGCTGTCATGGGTGGTGTCACTTTTGTGTTTGCAGGTGACTTTCGTCAGACACTTCCCGTCGTCACAAGAGGTACACGTGCGGATATCATAAAGGCATGTCTAAAATCATCGCCCCTATGGAGTATAGTCCAAACTTTGAATTTACGTACGAACATGAGAGTCCACGTTATTGGAAATATGGATAACGATTTTCCACAACAGCTGCTCAAAATTGGAGAAGGGTCTTTTTCTTCTCGAACCTTGGACTCTAACTCTGCGGAAATCGTTATAAATGAGACTCTGGGTCGTATAGTTCACAGTCTACAGCATCTTATAGATGCAGTATATCCTGACCTCGAATATTTACTAGATAGAGACATTCATTGGCATTGTTCAAGGGCTATCGTCTCACCAAGGAACGATACAGTCAATGAAATCAATAATCTAATTTTACAAAAAGTTCCCGGCCATGGTAAAATCTACAAGTCAATTGATACAGTGTGTAATATCGAGGATGCAGTCCACTATCCGCAGGAATTTTTAAATTCCCTTAAACCATCTGGTCTGCCACCTCACGAACTGCTGTTGAAATCCGGGACACCTATCATGCTTTTAAGAAATTTAAGCCCACCTAACCTGTGCAATGGCACAAGGCTACTAATAAAAGATTTAAAAGACAACCTAATTGTGGCGACCATTCTCATCGGCCCAGGAGCTGGCCAGTTGGCGCACATCCCAAGAATTCCAATGATTCCGACGGACCTACCCATACCGTTTAAACGACTCCAGTTTCCAATAAAAACATCATTTGCCCTGACTATTAATAAGTCCCAGGGACAAACATTCTCTTTGGTTGGCATTGACCTACGAAAAGAATGTTTTTCCCATGGGCAATTATATGTTGGTCTATCAAGAGTGGGATCATCCGAAAGGCAGATTATTCTGTTACCGGAAAATAAAACAACCTCAAACATTGTATATAGAGAAGCTTTAAATTAAATAGATACCTAACTTAAACAAATAAATAAAATAAGTAAAAGGCAACTAAGGGTTAAGTTACCTTGAGCAGAAAATAGAACTTCGGTAATCTTTTAAGTTACTGATCTGATTCCAAAAAATATTTTACTAATAAAATTAAATACAGTAATATCAATCGAGTGTAATCTTATGTTAAAACAAGAAATTTTCCGCGGACGAATTTTTTTATAAAGTGACAACTCCCAGCATCATCACAACTCATATACGTACCACTGTTGGGCTCGAGCCTCTTTCACAATAGAAGAGATTTGACTAGGGATGTCAAAAATAATCGATTTTTATAATAATCGATTATTACAAAAAATAATCGATTAATAATCGATTTTTACAATCGATTATCAAAATAATAAAAATCGATTATTAATCGATTTTTTATTATTCGAAATTAATCGATTATTCACTGCCGTGAGATTTCCGTCATCACGATTGTTTCATACTATATTAGAAAATAAAGCTCACATTTCCTAAAAGAAAAGAAAAAAAAAGGTCATAAGGATTATTTTGATTCACCATCTCAGCCCACATACGTCCCACTGTTGGGCTCGGGCCTCCTCCATAATGGAAGGGTAATTGACCTACTATACCACGCTGGTCAGACGTGTTGGTATAGGGTTTTATTTCGAGTTTTCCTTCTCTCGCATAGATGTTATATGCGTTTTATATCCCTTAGTCGTCTCGTACGATCACCCACGGGTAAGATAGGGGGTGGTGAATTGTATTCTTACTCCGTCACCACACGGAAAATATGTATATATATTATTTTGATTATGTTGGGAGAAAAATCCATTATTTTATAATCGATTATTTATTTTTAATTAATCGATTATTTTATAATCGATTTATTTTAAAGTACAAAAATCGTTTATTTAAATAATCGATTATTTAAAAAATCGATTATTTTCTCTCCTAGTGACGTCCCTAGATTTGACTCACTACACCAACCTGTGTGCCTACTCTTGAATCTCGATTCCAATCCTAAATCCAATCGCAGCTCGAATTTGAGCAAATTTGGTACTCTTGAAAGCGACACTAGCGCACGATTGGAATCATATTCGGTAGAAAATTTTTGGACTAAATGAATTCGACTCTCGTCGATTAAATCAAATATTTGCTACTCCTGACGCGATTTTGACGTAGTTTAAAATCGTTAATATTGCACAATTGCAAGAAAGCGTCTTTGTAGTGATCGAATTCGATAACGTTATTAATTTAAAATAAAAATACAACACATTTGGTGAAAATAACAACGCCAAACGCGAAGAATTCATTCTCGATTTTGTTCAAGAGTACCAAATTAAAGTTTGGTGAGATTGGAATTGAATTGGATTCAGACGTATAGGATTTTGCACGGTTGCGATAGCGACAGCGTGCTTGTGGGTCGAAACTCCCCTGCAGGCCTTGGAAAGATGCTCTCCGGGTATTACCGGCGGGTAGGCGACACTGACAGGGATGGTAATGTCTCGCCCTGCAAATTGGCTACCTGGCGGGATAACACCCGACGAGATGTCATTGTCAATTGCGCAATCTGGTCTCGATTCGGCGATTGCATCGTGGATACCTCTTAGCCAATGCTGATGGCGTGATTGGGTCGGCGGCACAGGGTCCTTCACAAAGTATTATTCTGCACAGCGAACAAACCCGTGATTCATGGTACTCATTCTTACTCATTCACTGGGCTGACTGGGGCGGTGTAGTTGCGACTACCTGCGCCTCATGCCGCCCTAGCCGAGGCCGCGGGTGACGTGACCGGGGATTAGTCCGTCACCCGCCGAGAGGCCGACCGCGTGAAGAAAGACCGACGTCCTCCCCGAGGGGGGGACGTCGGTCGATGGGAAGGTACCCCAAGTAGGGGGTATTCCGTCGGGCCGACCACTGATGACAAGTTAACTCTGCTCCAGTGGTCGGCCCAACGACGAAGGCGACGTGGTTTTCGGGTGGGTTGCGGTAGTTGCGTGCTTAAGCCCCTCTGTCGCCCCGGACGGAGAGGCGCGGAGGCGCGCCCACCCACAAAAAAAAAAAGATCTAATTTAGTTCGAGCGTAGTATTTCTCTTCCCTAAAGAGATCACATAGTATATGTCCGTTTCTTAATACCTTATACGCTATATTTAAATAATATACATATATTCTACAGAGATCTACATACCCAATTAACCACAATCAAGTAGTTAAACCGCGTAACCGCTGTTTATATATAAGTTATTTGTAGTACCTACTTAATTGAAATGCTATATGTAGGTAATACTGGTCTAAATGTTTCAAAAGGTTACATATATATGTATGTACTTCTTTTTCCATTATTGGTCATACTGTTGGACATGGGATTCCTTTATTTGAAAATAATTAGTCTATCCCAATGCAGGGACTTGTACAATATTCCTCTTTTTCTTCTCTCAAAGTAATGATATGTTTCAATAGATTTTTACGTAATGTAACTCTAGTAGCAGATCAGCAAGCCTACTTGATTGTAAGCCTTAAGAAATACTCATAAAATTCTGCAATACCAGGTTTATCGTAACGTGAAGTTCTTATGTTTATAATATATATTTCAAGTTAAGTACTAATGTAAAGTTACGTAATGTAAACAACATTAAAAATATTATAACAAGTAAAATTGTAAATACAAATCTTATATATATAAAAGAAAGTCGTGTTAGTTACTACATTTATAACTCAAGAACGGCTGTACGGCTTTGACTGAAAATTGGTGGGGGAGTAGCTTAGAACCAGGAGACGGACATAGGATACTTTTCACCCCGTTTTTTTTATTATGGAGTTTACAAGATTTCGCCAATAACTCTTTTATCCCGTTCGATCGCGTTCCCGTGTGACGTGACATAAAATGTCAAAGAGAATACAAGTCACTATGAAACGTAGTATATAAAAAAGCATTTGATAATGTATGAGTATGAGTAATAAAAAAAACGCAAATGACAGCTAAGAGTAACTTTGTCTATAGTTAAGTATGGTTGAAAATTTGATAATTATAATTTTGTCCGAAATCAATAAAATAAGTAATTTGTATTCTCTTTGAATCCTCATTAACAATGCCGCGACCAAGACAATCGAATCTTTCCCGACAAAGCTGTAATGGTTCTTCAATTAGAGACTATATTTTCGGAAATTTAGAAAATATATTTACGAAAAAATTATAGCGGTACGAAGTTCGCCGGGTCATCTTTACCGACAAAGCTGTAATGGTTCTTCTATTAGATACTATATTTTCGGCAATTTAGAAAATATATTTACGAAATAATTATGGCGGTTTTTTTTTCTTTTTTTTTTTTTTTGTGGGTGGGCCGCGGTCGGCGCGCCTCCGCACCACTCCGTCCGGGGCGACAGAGGGGCTTAAGCACGCAACTCCCGCAACCCACCCGAAAACCACCTCGCCTTCGTCATTGGGCCGACCACCGGAGCAGGTTTACTTGTCGTCAGTGGTCGGCCCGACGGAATACCCCCTACGCGGGGTACCCTCCCATCGACCGACGTCCCCCCCTCGGGGAGGACGTCGGTCTTTCCTCACGCGGTCGGCCTCTCGGCGGGTGACGGACTAATCCCCGGTCACGTCACCCGCGGCCTCGGCTAGGGCGGCATGAGGCGCAGATAGTTGCGCCTGCGCCGCCCCAGTCGCCGGCGGCGGATCTCCTCATCGAGGCTGCGCTCCACGCGCAGACGATCCGCCGCCTCCTTCTGCGAGATCACTGTCTCGCAGAAGGCTGCGACCGCGTCCCAGTTCCTGACGCTGTCGACCATCGCCCTAGCGATGGCCGGCAGCGTCAGGTCGGCACCGATGATTGCGACGAGTTCACGGCGCTGCACTGCCCAAGCCGCGCAGGCCTCGAGCGTGTGGCGCGCCGTGTCCTCGTCGCAATCGCAGTGGTGGCAGGACGGTGTACTCTCCCTCCTCACGACCCTGTGCAGGTATTTGGCGAAGCTCCCGTGCCCCGTCAACACCTGCACTAGTCGGAAGGAGAGCACCCCGTGCCGCCTCTCCAACCACTGCATCAGCACCGGCCGGAAGGCCTCCACGGTTCGCACCCCGAACCGAGGCCTCTCCAGCCGGAAATAATTATGGCGGTACGAAGTTCGCCGGGTCAACTAGTAGTCCATAAAAATCTTATACAATATCAAACATTTGATAACAATTTATAGAACTAAGATAACCTTATAGATAAGATAAATTTCTTGTGTACGTGTGTATATCACTGAGCTCCTCCTAAACGGCTGGACTGATGTTGATAAAATTTTGTGTATGTGTTCAAGGGGATTCGAGAATGGTTTAGATTCACAACTGGACCCCGTAGATGGCACTGCTGTCGATTTCAAGGAGAATTCCCTCCACTTCCCTCCACTTGATACCATCTTAACGTACCACTTTTACCTCGTCCACATTTATTAACCTCCTCATGCGTTTTCTTCGGTTTAGGGTAGTTATAACCTAGCATAAGGATGTCCCTGATTTGGACGTCCGCTTTGGTCTTCCCCTTCTTCAGTAACTTTTGCAGTATGTATTAGTTCCAAGCCAGAAGAGAGATAAATAAAAACATAAAATATTGACAGTAGTTTCTTTATGGTACACAAAGACTTGCTTTTTTTTCAATGAACTAATTGCTACAGTATTGGAACATAGACACTTGCTAATAAAGAATTTACCGAAATTCAACCACAAAGGGAATGCAACGCAGTAGCGAAGTATGTACGGCCAAATATTATTCATTTTTTTCAAGTTAAGTATGAATCTTTAGAAAAAATAAATAAACAAAGCTCTTTTTTTTTTCTTGGGGGTGGGTTGCGGTCGGCGCGCTCCTCGCACCACTCCGTCCGTGGCGACAGAGAGGCGTAAGCACGCACACCCGCAACTCACCCACGTGCACGTCGTCTTCGTCGTTGGGCCGACCACTGGAGCAGGGTTACTTGTCATCAGTGGTCGGCCCGACGAAATACCCCCTATTTGGGGTACCCTCCCATCGACCGACGTCCTGCCGCACGTCGGTGCAGGTATTCGCGCCTACGCCGCCCCAATCGCCGGTGGCGGAGCGCCTCATCGAGGCTGCGCTCCTCGCGCAGGCGATCCGCCGCCTCCTTCTGCGAGATCACTGCCTCGCAGAAGGCTGCGACCGCGTCCCAATTCCTGACACTGCCGACCATCGCCCTGGCGATAGTCGGCAGCGTCAGGTCGGCACCGATGATTGCGACGAGTTCACGGCGCTGCGCTGCCCAAGCGACGCAGGCCTCGAGCGTATGCTGCGCCGTGTCCTCGTCGCAATCGCAGTGGTGGCAGGACGGTGTACTCTCCCTCCTAACGACCTTGTGCAGGTATTTGGCGAAGCACCCATGCCCCGTCAACACCTGCACTAGTCGGAAGGAGAGCACCCCGTGCCGCCTTTCCAAATACTACATCAGCACCGGCCGGAAGGCCGGTCAATAGGCACGCTGCTTCCATCGCCACCGTGCGGTATCCGCGTACGGCCCTGACCGCCATGGCCCTCTGTGGTCGCCACAGAAGAGCTCTGAGTCGGACTGTCAGGGAACCCGCCCACACCGGTGCTCCGTACAAGGCCATCGACCGGATGACCCCTGCGTACAGCCGTAGGAACGTAGCGCTCGGTCCGCCCACGTTCGACATAAGCCACGATAGGGCGGACGCCGCGCCGACGAGCCGTGGAGCGAGCCTGCGGAAATGCTCCCGGAACCACAAATAAACAAAGCTCTGCCAGAGCTTTTTAATGTTTATTACATTTTGTAGCGACTTTTACTTAAGTTTGTATTTAATAAAAAATAGGATAAATACGAACCAGATGTCTTACTTTTGTGATGAAAAATATTTGTGCTAACCCCACTGGCCACATAACTGCACAGATATTTTTTTCGATTACTGCACGAGCCATACAACAGTTTTATATTATACTAGCAACCCGCCCCCGCTTCGATTCGGTTTCAGTCGCATATCTTACCCGCATAGTGCCCGTTCCCGTGGGAATATCGTTATAAAATATAGCCTATGTTATTCCCTGATATTATAGCTTTCCATTGGTAAAAGAATTTTTGAAATCGGTTCGGTGGTTTAAGCGTGAAAGTGTTACAAACACCCAAACAATCAAACTTACTGACTCATTTATAATATTAGTAAGGATACTGCCGTAAAGGTCGGGCATAATTAGTAGGTATATAATAATTATCACTTAAAACCTAAAGGTAATAAAAAATTATTTTGAAGTAAATTCTTGGCTCAAGGCTAATCACTGGTTTAGTGTTAGAGACTAGGGAAGTAATCATTCAATTGTATTAATAAACAGAGCCTGTAATTGAATTATGTAGCTACTCAGTTTCGTCGCTGTTCGGTCATTTACACATAAAATTAAGCCACACACATACACACTAAACTCCTTATTTTTTAATCATCCTTTATCAATCATTTTCATCAAAGTTCAAATATTTATATGTGCCCCAAGCCTCCTTTACAACAGGATGAGACCTATGTGGAAGGACTACATTGTCGATACTCGTCAGTCTTCAGCCGCGTGCTGGTAAGTCAGCGATAGTAGAGTAGTACTCTCGCAGAAAATCGACGTCTGAGTAGTAGCAAATTGTTACTACATTTATATTGTTCAGTGAGTAAAGAGTAAAAGAGCAAGACCGACTTTCTGTGAGTGTTTGCGTGTGATGAGTTTTGGTGATACCTTTTTTTTAAATAACAACACCCTTTTTTTCTTTTTTTGTGTTTGTCGGCGGTCGGCGCGCCTCCGCACCACTCCGTTCGGGGCGATAGAGGGGCTTAAGCACGCAACTCCCGCAACCCACCCGAAAACCACGTCGCCTTCGTCGTTAAGCCGACCACCGGAGCAGAGTTAACTTGTCGTCAGTGGTCGGCCCGACGGAATACCCCCTACTTGGGGCACCCTCCCATCGACCGACGTCCCCGCCTCGGGGAGAACGTCGGTCTTTACTCACGCGGTCGGCCTCTCGGCGGGTGACGGACTAATCCCCGGTCACGTCACCCGCGGCCTGGGATAAAAAAAATAAATTATAACACCCTGTGCTAAGAAAAATAATCCTTGTATTGCGGGGGACTTTACAAACAGTGATGGCAAAAAGTTAATCTCATTAACAATAGGGAATATGCACGAAACTCCAAATTGAACAAATTATATTTATTTGTAATCTTTATTGCTTAAAAAACGTACCTATACAATTATTTTTTAATTTTATCATTATTTAATAATTAAATTTAATTATCAAAAAGTGCCCTTTTTGAGATTCGCGCGCAAAATTTCTGAAACGCACCGCATTGGTTGGAGTACTATGATGTCACGTTTTGAACACGTGACACCCGAGTCTTCTAGTTAGGGCTGTCTATATTAAAAAAAATAAATAGATTTTCAATATATCGATATTTTTAAATATATCAATATCGGAGTTCGATATAACGAAATAAATATCGATATTTCGATATTTACCCCATGACCACTCTTTAACTTCGTTCATTGCGGGGTTGCCGTGCCGAACTTTTTTTCATCAAATTCTAGGAGTAAGTGATAACTGATCATCAATTTCATGCCAGCGCTTCTACAGTAGATTAAGTTTACGGTGATTTTGTAGAATAAATACTTTAGAAGAAAAGATAAAACACCAAATTTATTCAAATAACCCTCGATACGTACTTTTTATTATCGTCCAAAAAAAGTTCAGTATTAAGTATCGATATTTTTAAATAATAATAATATCTATATTTTGACATATCGATATTTTGACATATCGATATTTTATCAACAGCCCTCCTTGAACCTTGGATAGGAGGAGAACCTTGTGATATCAAGTTGCTGTTTGTATGTTTCTAGTGATTATTTTTAGGGATGTGAAAAATAATCGATTTTTATAATAATCGATTTTACAAAAAAATAATCGATTAATAATTGATTTTTACAATCGATTATCAAAATAATAAGTCGATTATTAATCGATTTTTTATTATTCGAAATTCGATCAAAATTCATCATACTATGTTAGAAAATAAAGCTCACATTGCCTAAAAAAAAAAGTCATCATAATCCTGTTGGGAGAAAAAAATCGATTATTTTATCATCGATTTTTTTTAATTAATCGATTATTTTATAATCGTTTTGTTTTTTTAATTAATCGATTATTTTATCATCGATATATTTTAAACAACAAAAAAACGATTATTTTATAAACGATTATTTTATAATCGATTTTTTTTAATTAATCGATTATTTTACAATCGTTTTTTTTTTAATTAATCGATTATTTTATAATCGATTTTTTTTTATTAATCGATTGTTTTACAATCGATTTTTTTTAATTAATCGATTATTTAATAATCGATTTATTTTAAAGAACAAAAAATCGATTATTACAAAATCGATTTTTCCCTCCAAGTCACATCCCTAATTATTTTGTATTGTTATCCAGTTATTTCATAATAAATTATTAGTTTTCTGTGTTTAAGTATTAATCTTGTGAATAAGTCTTATTACGAAAGAAAAGGCGGGAAGTTTCGAAGAGGACGGCCGCGTTTTTTACTTAAAATTTTTATAATATTCTTTTCGTGTATCAGTGGAGTATATTTTAGTTGTATATATATGTTATATTAATATTTTTTCATTATTATCGTAGTTTTAGTGTACAAAAATAGTTGGTAAGTCATTTTAATCTAAATAATAGTTTAGAATATGAACGAGCCACCCGATCCAGGGGGCACAGTCCCACTGGCAGGGAATTATGTTACAATCTGCTCCGAATCTGGGATCGATACTGATTCATCCACAAAAAAAGAAAAAGGCCATAAGCGAATGCGTTTGCATAAAATGTGCAAACATTGTAACAAACGCAGGAAGCAAACATCCAGCTCTCATACAGATACTGCGTGTGACTGTACCAATAACATTAAACATACACCAGTTGCTACTATTACCAATGATGTCTTAAATACCGCAGTAACGCCACAAACAGGTGCCCAAATATCACCACCAACTCCAATTACAAGACCCGCCTATAATTCTACAGACCTAGGACCTTTTGTAGTACATGTTCAAAGGCAAAGCGATCAGGCGAATGATGGCGTCACATTCCACCCTATTATGTTTGGCAAATTCTTAAAACGACACTCTTTAAGAATATTTTGAATAGAAGTTTGAAAAGGATAGGTAGAAATAGGATCTCATTAACATTTAATAATTATTTAGATGCCAATGCTTTTATAGAACATCCTAGTCTTAAAGAAAATAATTTTAAAGTATTTATACCAACTTATAATGTTTCGCGAATGGGTGTTGTACGTGGAGTTCCCATAGATTTGTCACCTGAAGATATTATAGATAGCTGTACTCTTCCTAATGGTTGTGGCAAAATTTTAAAAGTTCGCCGAATAAATCTGAAACAATTGAGAGACGGTGAGATGACATGGATACCATCACAGACAGTAGTTATAACATTTGATGGACAAGTCCTACCAGAACGAATTTATATGTGTTATACTACTCTTACATGGCCGTGTGGCGACGGTTTGAGAATACATGTGTCGCCACCCCTTACTTGCCCGTGGGAGTCGTAAAAATCGGCTGAGGGTTCACCAGGAGAGTGGGCAGCAGCTCTCTCCTGGGAAACGTAAAACATCCATACTGCGATCGCCAACCCGCCTGCCAAGCGTGGCGATTACGGCAATATCCCCTTTTTTAAAAATGGCGTACAACAAAAAAATGGCCCCCAGTCACGGCGGCTCCGGTACCCTACGGGCTCATTTTGGTGGCGGGCCCAGTAGTGGTGGAGCGGGGGGTGCGAGGAATCTCCGGCAGCGATCCGGCTACCAACAAAAACGACCCTTGGCCCTGGTAACACACAACATTCGGACACTCAGGACTGACGAGAGGGTCATCGAGCTGGAAGAGGAATTGAGCAAAATCCGCTGGGACATTGTAGGATTATCAGAAGTGCGAAGAGAGGGCGAGGGCACGATAATCCTCCAGTCTGGAAACTTGCTCTTCTACCGGGAGGGCGATCACCCGTCCCAAGGTGGTATAGGGTTTATCGTTCGTAAGTCTCTCATAGACAACGTGGAGAGGATCGAGAGTGTGTCGACAAGGGTAGCGTACCTTATACTCAGAATTACCAAGAGGTATTCGCTGAAGGTTATACAGGTATACGCACCGACCTCGACATACTCCGACGACGAAGTGGAGGCATTTTACGAGGACATCTCGAAAGCCATACACGCGTCCAAAACCCACTTCACGGTGGTTATGGGAGACTTTAACGCGAAAATAGGTAAAGGGAGTGATGATGAGTTGAGAGTGGGGAAACATGGATATGGACAGAGAAACCAGAGGGGCCAGAAACTGGCTGATTTTCTGGAGAAGGAAAGCCTCTTTATGATGAATTCTTTCTTCAGGAAGCAGCCACAAAGGAAATGGACCTGGATTAGCCCCGATGGTTCAACAAAAAATGAGATAGACTTCATCTTGTCAGACAAACGACAGATATTCAATGATGTCTCAGTGATCAGCAGAATTAAAACTGGGAGCGATCACCGGATGGTACGAGGCACATTGAATATCCATACAAAAGTCGAGCGGTCACGCTTGATGAAGTCTACACTCCGACCTACATCTGTCCAATACCAGAACCTCGAAAACTTTCAACTCGAACTACATAATCGCTTCCAATGTCTGGACGAGTGCGAATCTCCGAACGATATGAACAACAGGTTCGTGGAAACTGTCCACGCGGTTGGGTCGAAATTTTTCAAGGCTCACCGCGTTAATAGACCTAAAAAACTTTCTGACCAGACTCTCGAGCTCATGGAGCGGAGAAAAGAGATGACGGTGCAGTCTGCAGCCGATTGGTCCAAACATAGGCAGCTAAATAGACAGATCTCCAGGTCTGTGCGTCGCGATATTCGCCGATTTAATACGTTCCGTATTAAAGAAGCGATAGAGCGGAATCGTGGCTCGAAAGTGTTCGCACAAGATCTGTCTATTGGGAAAAGCCAAATGACTAAGCTGAAGACCGATGACGGCACTGTCATTTCATCCCAAAGTGAGATCTTGGGAGAGGTCGAAAGGTTCTATGGACAGTTATACAAATCATCCCGAAATCCTGTTGTCGGCTTGGTCCAAGATCCCAGATCCAAGCTAACTCGGCACTATACCGAAGAAATCCCGGACATCAGCTTGTACGAGATCAGAATGGCTCTCAAACAACTACGTAACGGTAAGGCACCGGGAGATGACGGAATTACGGCAGAGCTTTTGAAGGCGGGCGGCAAGCCGGTATTAATAGCCCTTCAGAAGCTATTTAATTCCGTTATCCTCGGGGGCGACGTTCCAGAGTCGTGGACCAGGAGTGTGGTGGTGCTGTTCTTCAAGAAGGGTGACAAAGCTCTTTTAAAGAACTACAGACCCATCTCACTCCTGAGCCATGTTTATAAGTTGTTTTCGAGGGTCATTACCAATCGACTCACGCGCAAGCTCGATGACTTCCAGCCGCCCGAACAAGCCGGCTTCCGAAAAGGCTATAGCACCATAGACCATATCCTCACGCTTCGGCAGATTATACAAAAGACCGAGGAGTATAATCGGCCCCTGTGCTTAGCGTTTGTGGACTATGAGAAAGCCTTTGATTCAGTCGAAACTTGGGCGGTGCTGCAGTCCCTTCAGCGGTGCCAAATCGACCATCGCTATATCGAAGTGCTGAAGTGTTTGTATAGGAACGCCACAATGTCAGTCCGTATCCGGGATAAGAGTACGAAACCGATCCAGTTGCAGAAAGGCGTGAGACAGGGAGATGTCATCTCTCCGAAACTGTTCACCACTGCACTGGAAGATGTCTTCAAGCTCTTAGACTGGACTGGACTCGGCATCAACATTAACGGCGAATACATCACTCACCTTCGATTCGCAGACGATATCGTCGTTATGGCAGAATCCATGGAGGACCTTGGCACTATGCTCAATGATCTCAGCAGGGTATCCCAACTAGTGGGTCTACGAATGAACATGGACAAGACGAAAGTCATGTCAAATACCCATGTCATTCCTGTACCGGTCCTAGTTGGCAATGCGATTCTCGAAGTTGTCAATCACTATGTTTACCTAGGACAAACAGTCCAGTTAGGTAGATCCAATTTCGAGAAAGAGATCAGCCGACGAATCCAACTCGGTTGGGCAGCGTTCGGGAAACTTAAGAGGATCTTCTCGTCCAACATACCTCAGTGTCTGAAAACACAGGTCTACGACCAGTGTGTGTTACCAGTGATGACTTACGGCACGGAAACGTGGTCCCTAAATGTAGGCCTCATATCAAGGCTCAAAGTCGCTCAGCGTGCTATGGAACGGGCTATGCTCGGGATTTCTCTGCGAGATAGAATCCGGAATACAGAAATCCGCAGAAGAACGGGTGTAACCGACATAGCACGAAGAATTAGCACGCTGAAGTGGCAATGGGCAGGCCACATCGCTCGACGAACCGACAACCGCTGGGGAAGAAAGGTTCTCGAGTGGCGACCACGCATCGGACGACGCAGTGTAGGACGCCCCCCCACTAGGTGGACCGACGACCTAGTGAAAGTTGCTGGGCGTCGTTGGATGCAGGCGGCACAGGACCGCACATTGTGGCGCAATATGAGGGAGGCCTACGTCCAGCAGTGGACGGCAATAGGCTGAAATGATGATGATGACTACTCTTACAGTTCAAGTATATGTCTACCCTACAATTCAATGTTATAATTGCTGTCGCTATGGTCATACTAAGCTACAATGTAGATCAAAACCACGGTGCTTTAAGTGTGGCGGTGAGCACTCAGGTGATCTTTGTGAGGCTAATGATGATAATGTGTCATGTTGTCATGTTGTCTATGTGGAGGCATTCACTTTGCTATCAATAAAAATTGTCCAGAGTTTAACAGACAAAAGAATATTAAATATACCATGGCAGAAAAATCCATCTCATATGCAGAGGCTAGCAAAGTTCACCCACCACTTTCAAAATCGTATTCAGAGATAGTAGCAACTCCCAAAAATCAGTATACTAAAACTCTTCCAAGCAGTCTAAACCCTCAGGTTAGGGCAGGCCAGACTTCAAATAAAAAAACTATTTTTATCAAACCTAAAAGTGCACCTAAACTAGTTAAAGGTTATGACCAGAAGCTCCATCATAATTTAACTAGACAACCCTCACTTTCTCAATCAAATGGAGTTCTTTTAACTGAAAATCATGATGATAATACAAATTTTACTATATCTGATATCATTTCATTATTAAACAATTTAGTACATTCCAATATAATAGAACCGGCCAACGCTGCTAAACTTACAGAAGTAATATCTATATTAAATAACCATAATGGATCACAGATCCATAATTATCCAATGGAACTGCAGGAGTGCAGTCAGTAAAAAAAGTGACATTATATATTTAATTAATAAATATAATCCTTTCATATTTGTGTTAGTAGAGACCTGGTTAAAACCAGGTTCAATCTTTAAAATTCATGGCTTCTCCTGCTTAAGAGATGACAGATCTGATGGGTATGGGGGAGCTGCACTTTTAATTAAAAACTCTTTGTCTTATTCACAGATTCCTATAGTTAACTATCCTACCTTCTCTGCTGTAGCTTGTATCATAAATAAAATCTGCGTTTTATCTATTTACATTCCTAAACCTTCCTATCAAACATTTCAGCACATAAATAGTTTGTTATCTACTCTACCTAGACCCATCATAATCATGGGCGACTTTAATGCACATCATAGGGCATGGGGCAGCTCCCTAACCAATAGCCATGGTGATGACCTTTTAGAGGTGTTAGATAGGCAAAACTTATGTGTGATAAATGATGGTTCACCAACTCGCAGAACTAGCCCTTTAGAAAATGACAGTGCAATTGACCTAACAATAACATCTCCTAGTTTAGCTTCCACTATATTATGGCACATTTTATCCTCCACATATGGCAGCGACCACTTTCCTATATTAATAACTTTACAAACATTTGAGCTAAAAATAATTCCTAAACCACCTCCTCGTATGAAGTATATAATATTGGAGGAAAAGTGGCATGAATACAAACAGTATGTGGAAGATAAAATTCAACAAGTTAAACAACTTTCTAAGGATATTTTTGCATGTTCTAACAATCTAACAACTGCTATGACTGATGCTGCTAATGCAACTTTTCCAATTAAATCATATTTAATCATAATCATATTTCACCTTGGTGGGATTATGATTGTAGTGTGGCTGTTGCTGAAAGAAAGAAGGCAGAAATAAAATACAATTTAAATATGTCTCAAGAAAACTTTACTGAGCTTACCAACATTATATTGAGAACTAAAAAAATCCTGAAAGACAAAAAGCTCATGGGATGGAGAAATTTCTGCTTAACTATTTCTCCTAATACTAAACCTTCAGTTGTTTGGCGTAATATAAAACGCTATAGAACAGGAGTTAGTGACTCAAAATTTGAGACTATGCCACTTTCTTTGAGCGATAGTTTACTGGACAAATTGGCTCCACCAATAGCACCAGTTCGAGAATTGGTGCTTACACAGACTCTACAATACCCAAATGCATGTCCTTATGGGCTAGACGCCCTCTTTAACTTGGAGGAATTAAAAGGTATTTTATCAGTAACCACTGATACGGCACCGGGTGAGGACGGTATACCATATTCTTTTTTCACACATTTAGGAAATGCAGCTTTAATTTATTTCCTTGACGTTATCAATCGTGTCATAATGACAGGTAACATCCCTTCATCTTGGAAAACTCAAATTGTGTTGCCCTTTTTAAAACCTAATAAAAATCCCAAAGACCCCTCATCTTATCGACCCATAGCTTTATCTCCAGTTATGGGCAAAATAGCTGAACAACTGGTAAAAAATAGAATAGAATGGTTCATTGAGAATCAAAATATTCTATCTAACACACAATATGGTTTTAGAAAAGGTAGAAGTGCAATAGATGGTATTAGCATTTTTGCCACTGATATTCGCTTAGCCTTCTCACAAAATAAGTCTGTGGTGGCTGCATTTTTAGACATTCAGTCTGCATATGATAACGTTCTTATAGATATATTATGTACTAAATTAACTCAAATTAAAATTCCGTTGCTATTAGTTACCTTCATTAAAAATATGCTTTGCGGGCGAAAAATACTTCTAGATTCCTCTGGCCTAGAAAGAATATTATGGAAAGGACTACCTCAGGGTTCTGTCTTAAGTCCACTTCTTTATAATATTTATACGCATGACTTGAGAGCATCCATTAGTAATTCTGTGAATGTATTACAATATGCAGACGATTTACTAATATACTCTATTAACAAATGTAGTCAGTTAGCATCACATGAATTATCATTGGCTCTGGAGTCCTTAAAAGCATGGTTAGATATGCATGGGTTAGAGTTATCGGCGTCTAAAAGCACCGTTGTAATATACAGTCGGCAACGTAATCAGGCCCGCGCAAATATTCGATACGACAGTTCTATAATACCTGAAAAACCTCATACAAAATTTTTAGGAGTCGTATTAGATTCTAAACTTACTGGCCATGCTCACTGTGAATACGTCGTGTCTAAGTGTGAGAAAAACTTAAATATACTCAGATGTCTTACAGAAGTTTGGTGGGGAGCGCACCCTTCTTCTTTAAAAATTCTATATAACGCATTAATAAGAAGTGTATTAGATTATGGCACATTTCTATTAGAACCCTGTAGTGTATGGGCAATAAAGAGGTTAGATGGAATACAAACTAAATCTATGCGAATAATTACGGGAGCAATGAAATCCAGCCCTCTCAATGCACTACAAGTTGAATGTGGCGAACCGCCCCTTTACTTGAGGCGACAGTTCTTATCTGACCGATATTTATTTCGCTTATATCAGTCACATAACGGGCTTTTGCCTAAAATTCAACAGTTAACAGTTTTTATTCCTGAATCCTCTTATTGGCATAATAAAATGCTACCTTGTTTAGTAAACAGTTTTAATAAATTTAAAAATCTTTCAGCCCCAGTTTTCACCTCTGAACGCTTAGCTATTTTTCATTGTAATTTTAATAGTCTCGTACATACTCCCACAATTTACTTTAATCTAAACATTAATCGTAACGTTGTTGAAGCTAATAGTGATTTTATCACAATAGTTAACGAGCAATGGCAAGGTTGGCATCAAATATTCACTGATGCATCGAAGCATCATCAATCTGGTAGAGTAGGGGTGGGTATATTTCATAAAGAATTTAATATTGTCGAAAAAATAAAGTTCCCTTCTGAAACGTCCGTTTTCACTGGGGAGTGTTTCGGAATTGTAAAAGCATTGGAATATATTTTAATATTTAAATTAGAAAAATGTGTTATTTTTAGCGATTCTAAGAGTGCCCTACAAGCCCTATTTAAATTTCCATTCAAAGCAAAAACTCATTATCCACTTATTTACGAAGCTCGGCATAAGTTATTTTTGTGCTCAAATGCGGGATTTCATGTCAACTTGGCATGGCTACCAAGCCATTGTGGCATAGATGGCAATGAACGAGCTGATGAAATAGCTAACGATGCCGTGGAATGTGGCGATATCTTCCCATATCGTATTTACCCTCAGGACCTGCTGACACTGCTGGTGCTTATCTCATGGATTCTTGGGAGAAGGTCTGGGCAGAGTCTAGCCAATCAAAAGGCTCTAACTATAAAATGATACAGTGCTATATTCCAGCGAAACCATGGTTCTGTAGTAGAGCTTTTAACAAGCTGAGACTTGGTAGAAGAGCTATTACAGTCCTAATCAGAATGCGTTTGGGACATACATGCGTACCAGCTCATTTGGCCAGAATGAAAATAAAAACTAATCCACTCTGCAACTGTGGCGAATTTGGAGATCTGAATCATGTGTTTTTTTCTTGTATGTTATACAATCATCTTCCTTTTTATAATACGCTTGTTGCTCTTAAAGTTCCACTTCCTACTAATATTTCTGTACTTTTACCTTCCTTAAATCCTATTATTTATGAATGTTTAATTTCCTTTATCATATGTAATAATATTTTTTTATAATCCTATCCTGTATATAGAAATATATCTATATTATCCTCTCCCTGATCCACGATCCTCCTGTTCCAAATGTTAAGTAATATTTTATGTATATAAATTAACTTCCCTAATTTTTGAACATGGCAAATGTCTCCGGACGAAGCGAAGAAAAAAAAAAAAAAAAAAAGTCTTATTACAATGACTGAAACCGGTTTCGTCAAAGTATAGTCAGATAATCTTCCTAAAATAGACGTCTATATGATGACAACATATTTCGCGTCTAGTTCAGATTTAATGTCTGTTAAACCCGGAGGAATAAAAGCTGCAAGGTAAATAAGATATAATATATTTAATAATCGTAATAATAATAAAAATATCGATATTTTTATCGATATATCGATATTTTTCCGATATAACGAACCCCGATATTGATACATTATATAATATCGATATGTCGAAAAACGATATTTATAACAATATCAACAGCCCTAGTTGGCAGCCCTAGCAACTTGTACGAGTGTCGAGTACTCTGACGTCACAGAATACGCGCGCCGAACTAGTCGCGTTTACATCGCCCATAAATAATGGCGATTTTTAAAAATATTTTTTAGCGTAGTGGTTTATATTTTGGATGTGTTATATTTATTTCTAGTAATGTAATAACTAGTAGAAACGTTTAAAAAAATAAAAAAATATCATGCATATTCCCTATTGAAAATTACGATTAAAAATTTAGTCGTGACTTTTGCGATTAAAATTTATTAGTCGTAATCAAAAAAATTTTGATTATGATTATTAGTCGTTAATCACGATTAGAAATTTGCTATTAAAACAGTTGGAACAAGTTCAAAAATAAAAAAGGTAGATAATCACATTTTTTAAATATATTTATGAAATGCATAGGTACAATCGAATAGTTATAATAACTTAAAATGAATCCCACTATTATTATAAACATGAAAGTTTGTGAGGATTTATGAATGTTTGTGGCTCTTTCACGCAAAAAATACTAACCGGATTTTGATACAGTAATATAGTTTATACATCAGAATAGCGAATAGGCTACAAATTATAAAGATGCCGTGTATATTGCCCAAATTATCATCATCAATAAGTATAAAGAAAATCAAAAAAATACGGGCATTTGTGAGCACTTAGGCGAAGCCGCGGGCATAGTTAGCGATATAAAAATTTTGTACTGGAAAAATTAAAAAAAATATATATATATAAATTATTTAAATTACATTTCATAATCACTCTTTTCTCAAATAATTCGTCCGATATCTTGTGAGACTTAGGTAAATTTAGCATGGTCGTAAGCGAAAACATTCTTTCAACAGAACCGGAGGATGGCATGGGTGTATTATATTTAACAAATACTTCTTTTAAAGTTGGGTAGCGTTCTAAAAGATCTGTTTCTTGACTAACTTCAACAAAAAAGTCTATATTATAAGCTTAAAATGTAGATGGAGTAATTTTTTGCTTTTCATTAAAAGTACTTTAATCTGTTTAATCAAATTAACGATTAATGATTAATGATTGATTTTCAATCGCGATTACGATTTATATTTTAATCCAGATTAATTTAATCACGATTAAGTTTAATCACGATTAAATTTATTCCGATTAAAATAATCAAACTAATCAATCGATTGAAAATTAATCGATTAATGACAACACTGTTTACAAACATATAACTAATGGACACAAACTACATCCAGACTCAGAACAACAATTTGTGGATCGTACAAAGTTTAGTCCTGGTCTGGTCCCAAGGCACTGTAGTTCGGCATTTTAATCACTACGCCATTTTTGTAGTCTTTAGTATCATTGAACCTTATTGCGCACATTCACACTCCCCTCACTTTCTTCACAATAGGCAGAGACTTAACAAAGGTCCATATGCGGCAGTATCACTTACCTTGGTGGTGTATGTACTATTTCCTCGTTGGCCACTAACAGCCTTTATGGCTGTTCTGTTCTGTTTCTATTCTGGTCATACGGGTTGGTTGGTGCTTCAAGATTTCTTTCTCATGCATAAATGTTATCTGCATATTATATCTCTTAGTCCTCTTTCACGACAGCCACGGCCTAGAATGGTTAGTTGTACTTTTTATGTCACCATATTACAATCAACCTTTATTATTTACGCACTCGCTGGCATAACATGAGGAAGGCCTACGTCCAGCAGTGGACAGCGATAGGCTTAAATGATTATTTAACAACATTTATTAAAAAAACGTCTAATCCAGCCGTGACCATGGACGCTGTAAAGTGTTCTAAACCTCGGGCACTACTAATCAAATACAAACGCAATAAAATTCGTAAAATAGTTTCATTCCCAAGCGAATATTAAAAGCTAAGGCTGTTAATTTAAAAGCTAAGCTTCGATGATGAAGTGGGCTCTAAATATAAATTAGTATAAATTCAAATTTAAAAAATATGACTTTTATAAGTAGCCATTTTGAAATTCCTCTTGCCCTTGGCCAATTTCACTTCACGTAAAATACATCAGTTAATATTAAATATTAATAACAACAAACCGATTTTTTTCTTATTTGCAAGGTATGTTCTAAATGTATTATGATCAAAACTGCAAAGTTGTAAAGTCTAAAGTGTGGTGGCCTACTGGATCTCGCAGAAACGCTCGCTATAAGATTTGACCTAAGCAAATTAACTAATCTATAATTCTATCAACTATCCAATTAAACGTCAAATATTTTTTACGTTTAACATTTAAGTAACTTTAATAGTTACTTAAATGTTAAATGTAAAAAATATTTTCAAGAGTTTTAAAAATTGCTATTAAAGTACCTATAAGAACGGTAAGAATAGCCTTTCATCATGACACTGTCCTCTGAAGAACAAAGCAGTTTTTACTTTGTAAATAAAACTACTTTTACGGATTATATCGCGTTTGTATTTGATTTATGATTGTCCGACGTTTCGAACACTTTGCAGCATTCGTGGTCACGGGCGGACTAAGGTCTGTCTCACGTCCAACAAGTAATCGTTATTACAGACATTAAATGTCTGTAATAACGTAGTAAAAGTAGTTTTATTTACAATGTGTAGTGCTCGCGTAAACATCAGATATCATTATAGTTTTTACTTTTATTATTATACAAACCACTAAGTCTTACTTAATAAAATCGATTGATTGCGAAAAAATCCAGCTTCTTATTATACTGTTTGTTGAGTGTTTTCTTTGTATATACAGAATTACCTAGTTGGATACAGAATTTGAACTTTCTGGATCATCTGAGAAAGGTTTTTCATTTATATATGTATGAGTCAAACAGATATCTAATTTCAAACTACGTTTATAAAATCTGAGCTACAAATCTATCTAGGGCGTCTCAATATATAAACCAAATTTGGTGGTGTATTTAAGTTAAATAATTTTTGAGTTGTGAAGAGGTTTACGTAGTTTGAGGTTATAAGTGGCTCAAAATAGTTCGAGTAAGTATAGCGTGCGTAAGTTATACATGTTGCGGCTTTTTTTTTTTTTTTTTTTATGGGTGGGCTATGGTATGCGCACGCGCGGTCCAATCCATCCGGGGCGATGAAAGGACGGCGCGCGGGCCCGTAACCCACCCGTACCCACGTCACCTCGTTGTTGGGCCGACCACCGGAGCAGATGTGACTTGTCGTCAGTGGTCGGCCCGACGGAATACCCTTTCGGGTAACGTCACCTTTCGACGTCCTGGGACGTTGGTCGCCGTCGCGCGGTCAGCCTCTCTGCGGGTGACGGACAATTCCCCGGTCCGATCACCCGCGGCCTCGGCTAGGGCGGCATTAGGCGCAGATACTCGCGCCTACGCCGCCCGAGTCGCCGGCGGCGGAACGTGTCGCCGAATAGGAGCTCTACTCGCACACGATCCGCCGCCTCTTTCCGTGAGATTACGGCCTCACAGAAGGCGGCGACCGCGTCCCAGTTCCTGACGCTGTCGAGCATCTCCCTGGCGATGGTCGGCAGCGTCAGGTCGGCACCGATAATCGCGACGAGTTCACGGCGCTCCCCCTCCCACGCAGCACACACCTCGAGCGTGTGCTGCGCCGTGTCCTCGTCGCAATTGCAGTGGTGGCAGGACGGTGTGCTCTCCCTCCTGACAATCTTGTGCAGGTACTTCGCGAAGCAACCGTGCCCCGTAAGCACCTGCACCAGTCGGAAGGCAAGCACCCCGTGCGTCCGCTCCAACATGTTGCGGCTTGTCAGCTCTCTTTGATTTTTAATTTCTTTGAGGTTTAGACATATTTCTAGATCTGTATTTTATTGTCACTTTTTCCATTCTTCCATCAGCCTATTAACATCCATAGCCGAGATAATAGTAGTTGGACCACCCTGTTGATAGTTGTATATCTACAGTCGTAGGCTGTTCCGTCCAGGGTAGTTGTTTTTTTTTTAATTGCCGATGGTGGTAAACGAGCAGGCAGCACACCTGATGTTAAGTGACGCTGCCGCACATGGACCTTTGCAATACCAGGGGCACAGCCAGGCCGTTGCCTACTGTGAAGAAAAAGCTCTTCTTAAACCTCGTTTAAAGAAGGACATGTCATAGCGCTCGGGAAACACAGCAACAGGTAGTTCATTCCAGAGCCTGCACGTACGTGGGAAAATGATCGCTGGGAACGTACAGTTGAAGACCATATCGTTTCCAGGTGAAATGGATGAACCCTGCTGCGGTATCGAGTGGTACGTTGGTAAAACGCTGACGGTGGTACCAAGTCAAACAGTTCCTCGGAGCACTCCCCGTGAAAGAGTCGGTAGAGTACACAGAAGGTAGTATCACACTCTCGCAGAAAATTGACGTTTGAGTTGTTGCAATATGTTACTTCGTTCGGTAAGTGAGAGAGCCAGCAGCAACTTTCTAAGGGTGTTTGCGTATGGTGGGTTTTGGTGATGCCTTTAGTATCACTAAATCTCACGCGTTTACACTCCCTTCGCTTTTTACACGGTAAGTAGCGGTCTAGCCTGGACCTCTCCATGAGCGGCAGCATCAATTACTATCAGATATACTATTTGCTTGTTTGCCACCGTTTGCAATATAAAAAGAAAAGAAAAGGCTGCTCTTGACTGGATTGGGCAATAGTCGGTCACCCACAGAGAGACTAACCGCATGAGAGTGACGCCGCGCGAAGTTGTCGGGGAGGGACGGCACCAGAAAAGGTAATCCGCCAGTAAACCATAATATGGTTAGTTACGGTGATGCGCCCCGCTCTTTTGTCAACCTGGATGGAATGGCAAGACCATAGCCCACCCATAAAAAAGGGGCAATTACCATAATCGATGAGCTTGGTCGCTGGATTGACTATTAAAGTTGCCTGGTTATTTCTCAAATGGTATTTACAGCTTTCACACAATGATGGTGGTGGATTGTATAATCCATCAATACACATGGAAACAATGCTATTATTATCTTTCGATATAATCATAAGCCTTTTGATTTTTTGCCCTTACATCCGTAACCTATGATAAAACATCGTAATATTATCAGATAGACGAGAGAGAGCAAATAAATACATTAAAATTAGTATAAATTATTATTCGGTAGTTACTACGAAAATAACACAATAACAATTCTTTTTTT
Organism: Lymantria dispar; assembly: GCA_032191425.1. NCBI lineage: Eukaryota > Metazoa > Arthropoda > Insecta > Lepidoptera > Erebidae > Lymantria > Lymantria dispar. The sequence continues at coordinate 7,160,643 of CM063452.1, read as the reverse complement.
TTTTTTTAAAAAGACAACACCCTGCACTAAGGAAATAATCCTTGTATTGCGGGAGATTTTACAAACATATAATTAACGGACACAAATTACATCCAGACTCAGAACAACAATTTGTGGATCGCACAAAGTGTTGTCCCGCGTGGGATTCGAACCCCCGACACTGGCGCTGTAAGTCGCTATCTTAACCACTACGCCATCTGTGCAGTCAATCTTCTCAATCTTTAATATAAGAAAAGCTATTAAAAAGAAAAGTAACTTATTTATAACAAGCAGCTTTTATTATTATATCTTTAAGGAAATTTTGAAAATAAGTCATCATTATCCTTATTCTATATCTTCTTATAATTACTTGTGTTCGCCTCAATATGTACTCTTCCTTCATATGAGTTTGCACAAGGTATTGGCAATAGTTCCTTCGCCGGCCACCAGGCCGACATCATCCCTCCTTGGGAATGTAATCGTTGAACAGACGGCATCAGATTGAGTCGGTTCAGGTCTACCTTTTAGACATCTTTTACGACACGTACGAATCATGTAAGGTTCGGTAGGATTTATAGCCGCCACCACATCGCATTGAATTAACAATTATTTGAAAAAAATCAAACAAAAATAATTAACATTGATCGTTTATATGATTTTATGTTTTTAGATAACAAAGTAAGTCGTCTAAAATTAAGCAAAAAAATAAAATTTGATCTAAGAAATTAAGAGCAGTAGAACTTGACAAGAAATACTCTTCTAAATTATTTTCTACGAAACAATATGATTTTGTTAATAAATATTAATAAAATAGGCATATTTATGCCTCAACAGCAGTAAGGTTTGTAAAAAAACTAAATGTGAAATTTGCCCAACCATCTTCACATTTTGTATTGATTTAGTTACAGACTTATTAATTTAGCATTGTACACACAAATTTAGCATTGTAACGAATATAAAATTAAATATACTGTACAATTATGCCAATCGTGTTTATTACGAATGGTCGCCTTATTGTTTATATGAGAATAGCAAAATTATATTCGTCTTTCTTGTTTCTATGCAATGGCTTAATTCGCTATCTCTTTCGTTCAGTTAACATTGATAGCGTGCATCATATTGCGGTTATACCGGTTTATCTTTTATATTTTTAATACAGACGCATAATTGTTTGGGCTTCAGCTGCGAGTGTTCGTCTGTGAGAAATATAAAAAAAAATCAACATGAGTAACAAACGTTGGTTCAGGCGCATGCGTGTGTAGCTGTCAAAATTCTACGTCAGATTGTACTCCAAAGAAGCTTGCGTAAATTCTCATTTTTACGAATGAAAGTATTAATTAAATTCTTTATTGAGGGTGTTTTTGTAAAATTAATATCAGTAAAATAATTAAAATGTCTAAAGACGATACGGCAATCGGTCTAGATGCGGTGTTAAGAGAATTAGGTCCCTTCGGCACATATAATATTGTAAATTATGCATTATTATTATTTCCATGCTTTTTAGCGGGAATGTATGGATCTGCGTTTGTGTTTGAAGCTCCAGATATTGACTACAGGTGAGTCGAAATATATTATTTTCAGTAATTTCCTTAACAAGTACATTCTGAATAATATTTACACTTTAAAAAATTCTCTGTCCTTAAAATTATGTAATATATAAGAAATAAATTATATTAAAATACCCCTTTAACTCGAACATGGTAATTTTTGCAATTATGTGAATATTGTTGAAATCTAGAGTGCATTATAGTTGACGGTATGGCTATGTCGTTTATACATATGTTGACAATCGCGAGATTCTCACGCGATATTTTTGCGCATGCGTAGTATTTTAAAATAGGTATATGTAATGCCTAATCACAGTGAATAAGCTGGTATTATAGATTTAATCTATATCTATACCAATAAATAAAATTGGAGTAACTGTTTGTAATGTCAAAATAATAGGCTTTTTTCATGCTCACACGGTTATTTGCACGACACCTATGCCTAAAATAGCAATTAAAAAATTTTTGTCTGTCTGAAAGCTATAATATCAGGGCGTAAACTAGGCTATATTTTATCCCGGTATTCCCACAGGACCGGGAACTACGCGGGTAAAACGACTATAACCTATAACCGAAGCGAAGCAAGGGCGGGTTACTAGTCCTTACTAATATTATAAATGCGAAAGTAAGGATGTTTGTTTGTTACGCTTTCACGCTAAAACCACCGAACCGATTTCCAAAATTCTTTCACCAATGGAAAGCTATAATATCAGGGAGTAACATAGGCTATATTTTATCCCGATATTCCCACGAAAACGGGCACTACGCCGCGGGTAAGACTGAAGCCGAAGTGAAGCGAGGGCGGGTTGCTAGTACATTATAAATTACGACCATGAACCATTTAAAAATTTTGTAAAGTATAAATAATACAATTCAAGCACACGCTTTTTCTGTGAAAGTCGTAAACATTCTAAAGAATAAAAGTTATTAAGCCAGGCATTAAATGCAGAGGTTAACATGTTTCATCCTTTTATATTTTTTATCTACTCCAAAAAGTTACAACATTAAGATAAAATATTTTACTAATGGTTAAGAATACAATGTTTTACCTCTTACGTGTCCTGTAGGAATGGTTAGAGCCATCTAACGGTAAACTAAGACAACAGGCAGCAACGGTCTCCTAGGAAACTTATAACACAAAATGCGATCGCCAACGTAGCTGATAAGCATGACGATTAGATTGATCATTATTTCCCTTTACAATAAGGTCTTATCCGACAATGGTAAGATGATGTATAGAATATATATAAAATATAAAGTACTCACAATACTCATATTTACATCAATGTGGGACAATGGGACACTTAAATAAAGGTCGCGTAATTTTTTATGCCAGAACAATTGCAGAAATAGGTAAAAATATGAAATTAAAAGCTAAAAAAGGACATGTAAAATGTCTCGCAGGAATAGGTACAATTATGGACTAAAAACCTAAAAAAAAGTATACGAAATGATCATCTATACCAATAAATAAAATTGGAGTGTCTGTTTGTAATGTCAAAATAATAGGCTTTTTTCATGCTCACACGGTTATTTGCACGACACTTATGCCTAAAATAGCGATTAAAAAATTTTTGTCTGTCTGTCTGTCTGTCTGTTTGTTCCGGGTAATCTTCAAAACGGCTGGCCCGATTTCAAAAATTCTTTCACCAATGGAAAGCTATAATATCAGGGCGTAAACAAGGCTATATTTTATCCCGGTATTCCTACGGGAACGGGAACTACGCGGGTAAAACGACTATAACCTATAATCGAAGCGAAGCGAGGGCGAAGTGTCGTGCAAATAACCGTGTGAGCATGAAAAAAGCCTATTATTTTGACATTACAAACAGACACTCCAATTTTATTTATTGGTATAGATTATATAATGAAATAAATTTACCTCTCTACAATGTTTACTTCAATAAGGAAACACATATCAAATATATTAAATATAAATATAATAACGGAGATAGGGCAACTTTTATAGCGAAAATATAAATCCTTATTATTCCCGTTCCCGTGGGAATTTCGAAAAATCCCGTCTTATTCCTTGCCTACGTCATAAATACAATATCTGTCCAAAATTTCAGCTTCCTAGGTCCAAGGGTTTGGGCTGGGCGTTGATGAGTCAGTCAGGACTTTGAATTTTATATATTAAGATATCAAATATATCTGTATTTATGCTGTTTACAATACAACTAAGTAGTAATTACGTTTGCATAACTATTCATAATTGCAATTGCATTTTTATACATCAATAAGACACTGAACGCAGTTTGAACTAGATATTTCTCCTGTGCAAATGATTAGTCCCTGATATTAGCTGTCATAATCAAAAGGATAATTAAATGTTATATTTATTGCCTGTGGCTTCCCCAATGCCATATTATATAACTACATATTATGTTAGATACTCGTACCTATTATTGTTGATCAACGGATTTATATATCCAACAGAGGTTGTTCTGTTCAAATAAAATAAAAGGAATTCTCCTTGAAATCCACAGCAGCGCCACCTACCGGGTCCAATTGTGAATCGAATGCCCTTGAATACACAAAAAAAATTTCATCATAATCGTTCTAGCCGTTTTGGAGGAGTTTAGTGACATACACACGTACACGAGAAATATATTTATGAAGACTAGCTGACACAACAGACGTTGTTCTGTTCAAATAAGCGCCACCTACCGGGTCCAGTTGTGAATCTAAACCATTCTCGAATCCCCTTGTACATACAGAAAAAATTTCATCAACATCGGTCTCGCCGTTTAGGAGGAGTTTAGTGACATACATACGTACACAAGACATTATATATAAAGACTAGCAACCCGCCCTCGCTTCGCTTCGGTTATAGGTTATAGTCGTTTTACCCGCGTAGTTCCCGTTCCCGTGGGAATACCGGGATAAAATATAGCCTAGTTTACGCCCTGATATTATAGCTTTCCATTGGTGAAAGAATTTTTGAAATCGGTCCAGCCGTTTTGAAGATTACCCGGAACAGACAGACAGACAGACAGACAAAAATTTTTCAATTGCTATTTTAGGCATAGGTGTCGTGCAAATAACCGTGTGAGCATGAAAAAAGCCTATTATTTTGACATTACAAACAGACACTCCAATTTTATTTATTGGTATTGATAAAGATATGAAAAATACATACAATGCTAGTTCATCTTATATGTACTAGAAATCTATAGCATACACTTCAAGCGTTCTGTCAATAATCGTCTGTCTCTAGCTACGCGCAGGTTAGTCCAGGGCAGTACCACACTCTCATAAATCGATGTCTGAGTAGGAACAATCTGTTACTGCACTTCGTTAGGTGACCGAGACAGCCGGAAGCCTAACTTTCTGAGGGTGTTTTCGTGTGGTGTTTCGTCGAACCTTATTGCACGCAATCATACTCCCTTCATTTTCTTCACGTTAGGCCACGGCTTAGCACAGCGGCAGTATCACTTACCATCAGATGTGCTATTTGCAATTTTGACATCAACAGCAACAAAAAAAAAATAACAGTAATAACAGTGAGACAATTTCTCCCTTTCAACTATGTTCATTTTTTACAAGCTTTTATTTAGTTTCACCTGTCCTGTTGTCTGTAATCAAATCTTGCAAGTTAAATTTGATCCACTTCCCGGTTTCTGATTGAGCAGAAATTTTGCATGCATGTATAAATTAGATGACAATGCAATATTATTGTGACATAGAGCTGATCTAATGATGGACCTGGAAGCTAGCAATAGGAAATCCGTAATTAAACGACGCAACCTCATCGAGTTTGGGCTCATTTGATTCGTCTTGACGAGTTAACTTTTTAGTTCATATTTCATTTTATTAAAAAATAATAAAAGCTTGTTTTTAAAAAAAGGTATTGTGAAACACATCTATAGGCGATGGTGAACGTGATCGTCGCGTGGCGTTTAACGTAACGCCACGCTTCGCGGTCTCCTATGCCTACTCCCCTCTCAATTAACTATTATTTTTTTGTGTGTGTGTGTATAGCTGTTGGTCGCAGATGACCTTGACAGCTTAACGCGAGCTATGGGTGAGCGCTGATGCCTCTCAACCCGGTAACTATTAAATAAATATCTGGATACATATATCTACATTTTTGTAACGAAACTATGGTGTGATTTCAAATTTTGTACAACGCCATCTAGTGAACTCAAAGTAAATTGTTACCTATAATGTATACTAATGAAACTAAATGTTTATTGTATAAAAATCATCATTTTCTGGAAAAAGAATCGTAACTGTATTTTTATTAATACTTTATGCTATATTAATTCCTGTCGTAATCTGTTCTGTTATGCATATATACTTGTTCTATAAAATAATGTATAATTCGCTAACTTCCTAACATAAGTATACCATACTTCATTTTCACTTACGAAAACAGGACAACCGCTTTTTATAGGCTTTTTATTAGTTTCAGCTGTATATTTATTTGTTTATATGTCACAAAATACGTAAATAACACCTATGCATATGAAGAAAACTCGTAATAAAACATTATATCAAACCATCTACCGTAGCGTGGTATAATAGGTCTATTTAAATTGTGGAGGAGAACCTAGCACTGGGACGTACCCACATGAGCCGAGATTATGAGATACGATACCAAGATGGAACTCAGAAAATAAATACTTTTCAAATTTTTCATTATTAACCATTGTTTAACATCACGTTGTGAATATTCTTTTCTTTAAGGTTTTTGTATTTGACAAGTATGTCTTTAAAGATGAGAACCCTATACAACGCTGAAATGAAAATCGTAAAAAAATTTCATACGAATATTTATTTAATTTAACATTTAATTTATTTCATTTCAATGAGTACTTTTTAGCAGGTCATCATCATCTTGCTCTTATCCCAATTACTTGGGGTCGACGCAATATGTCATCTGTTTTGACATATTGCAAAAAGTTTCGGCAATGACTTTTATGACCGGCCGCCTGCCTGACGTCAACCCTCCTTGGAAATGTAATCGTTGACCCAAATGGTACCAGATGGAGTTGATCCGGGTCAATCTAGGGCTCTTAGTCGTCTTTTACGACACCCACGAGCAAAGCAAGGGTTGGTAGTATTCGAAGCCGCTACCACACAGCAAGTACTTTTTAGCAGTACTTTTTAGCAGGTATCGTATCGAATAAATTATCCATTTTATAATTGACTTGACGGCTGATATTTGTGGCTCGAAATACTTTCATCCGGTCAGAGACGTTCATCTCAAAAACAAAAAAGCTCATCATGGGCATAGGTTCTACAAAAAGTACTCGATACATTGAAGTATCAATACTGAGTACCTACGTTATTTTTCTTTCGATACTACTCATGAGTACTGGTCTCATCGATACTTTCTATTCGATACTGTGTCTCTACTTGTATAAAATAATTTCGATGTTTCACATCTGCCAGGCGTCCTGAGCGACGGCTCACTTTTTTTAATCTTTAATTTTCGGTACAACTAAGTTGAGTTTTGAAGTTATAAATACGCAGACAAGTTCTTGCTTAATGTTTATTTACAAGTTTTATACATGTTTTTACATGTTTTATACATGTTTTTTATACAATTAATTATAGTTAGCTGTATTAAATAACTATCTTATTTTTTTCGTAACTAGTTTTGTGACCTTATAATTTGAACAGAAGTAGAATTTCAAGGAGATGACGGCATTGCGATAATGAAAATAAAATCAAAACTTGTTTGCAATTTATTAATATTGTTATAACAAATGTTTATTGTAAACTTTTATACTATCGCTATTCAAGTAATTTGATACTAAAATAATGATATTAAAATTATATTTATGTCCTACTGTAACGATTTTGCATGATTACTATTTAACTAACAAATTACTAAATAGTTGGATGATATTTTTATATTATAAACTTAGCGTCTATTATTATCATCGCCATCGTCATCATCATCTCAGCTTATATCTGTCCCACTGTTGGGCTCAGGCCTCCTTCATAATGGAAGGGAAATCGACCTACTATTCCACGCTGGTCAGACGTGCTTGAACAGGGTTTCGTTTCGAGTTTTCCTTGTCTTGTATAAATATTCTTACTCCCTCACCACAAAGCGTAGCGTCTATCGTCTTTCATATGATAGAGAAAGAATAAATTAATTGTATTGGATATACTCGTATGCTAGCAAAAATTTCACAATATCTCTGAGTTGCTGAATGTATTCAAACTTTGTTAGAAAATAGTTAGCAATTAAATTGGATCATAAAGGCCTCCATACCTCATAGAATCTTGTAAAATGTTGCCCCAACACCAAGGGCAGGAACGAGGAATGTCTGAATCAGTGAAAGGTTGATGGATGGATCGCTTTAAATTCTGGTTTCATTGAGATTTGAGAGCTAAAACTCTTAATTTTTTAGTGTAAAATAAAAAAATAATTTAAACTAAACGCTCTGCTGCTAACAATCATAAATTTCAATATTAGTACATTTTAAAAATGCAATGAGAATAGATTCTATATATGCTTGTGCTGGATATAAATACACTATATTCTAAAAAAACGTATGCATTCGTTTTTATTTGCGTATGTTTTCGTTTTTCGTTTTTAACTTCTATTTCTATTTTAATATATTGCTTAAATAAAACAATACTGTTTCGTATCCACATTATATTTGATTAATTCAAATCATGCATAAACATCCTTACCAATATTATAAATGCAAAAGTAAGTTTGTTTCTTCGTTTGTTACGCATTCGCGCTTAAACCACCGAACCGATTTCAAAAATTCTTTCACCAATGAAAAGTTATAATATCAAGGAATAACATAGGCTATATTTTATTCCGATATTCCCACGGGAACGGGAACTACGCGGTTAAGCGCTACGCGTCTGAAACCGAAGCGAAGCGAGGGCGGGTTGCTAGTTATGCATAAACCCCCTGAGAGCACTTACATATTGTAAAGTTAACAAAATTAAATCCAATTATTCAAAAAAACAAACTACTGCCAGATCGGAACGCGACCACTACTGAGAAGATCGGCAAGAAACTCAGCGGACTTGTCTATTATTTTAATTTTTTTTCTTAGTTGATACAAAGTTGTATAGATATAACATATCTTATAAGTACTAGCTCCAATATAAATAGCAAATCATGTTTTATGAAAATGGCGAAATGACAAATCTAGTTTTATACCCTTGGCACATAATACTTTTGAATGTCATGAGTGCAATGTGATCGTCATTCTGATAGTCATCTACTTAAATGAGACTTAATTACATCAGATTCGTTTAAAGTTTGTTTTGTTTAATGCTTGACGACATTCTCTGGCATAAATATGATATCATCTACAATGCAAAGTGAATGATATATTCACTTAGTTTTGATGCTGAATTTCATCTAATCTAATAGCTTAAAAACATTTTAGAAAAGTAACATTTGATTAGGTGCTTAGTATTCCTCTACGCTACTGTTCTTATTCAATACTTTGGTTTGTGATCATTGAAAGACTGCCTTATATCATTCACTCGATTTTCGACTGGATTAGTCTTTCCCATAGTCTACATACCTACATACAATGCTGGTTATATTTCTCGATCTTGTATAATCTGACATATCATTTGGTAGGTTCTACAATTCCGTATGATGAAGAAGATAAAATTCACCAACCGCTTCTTGCCTGTGAATGTCGTAAAACAAAGTCTTATAATATGCAGATAATGTTTATGCAAAATCGAAATAAAATTCTTCTGATGAGTGTGATACAGTAGGTCAATTTCGCTTCCATTGAGGAGGAGATTCGATACCACCAAGGGGATAATGGATGTGATGATGACGATGTAGTTTTACTATAGTACCTTCAAAGACCTAATTCTTTGGGAGCCATTGTAATCTCAAATGAAAGTTTAAGACTGGGATGTATTTGATATAATGCTAAGTTGATGTGTATCTACATTAGTTTTGATTTCTCAAGAATCTATTTTGGAATGTTCATTAAGTTCATCATCATCATCATTTCAGCCAGTGTTGCCAACTTAGGGGGTTCCCCCCAAATTTAGGGGGTAAATAAGTGGGATGAGGTTTTTTAGGGGCGTTCTATTTTTAGGGGCATTTTTAGGGATTTTTTGAAAAAAAAAACCAACGTAGCGACATCTAGTATCCATCAGCACGATATCAGGCTTATTTGCAAGAATAGTCCGTGGTGATAGACCAGTAGAGCTTGGTGCTTCCCTAATTATTATTATTATTGTTTATTAAGTAACTATGTCTTATAAATGTCACATATATGAGGTATATTTCTTTTTTGCCCGGATATATATATTTTTTCAGTACAGATACTAATTTATTATTTATTCTTATTTTAATGACATCATTTTTAGGGGGATTTTCATGTAGTTGTGGTAATTTTAGGGGTTTTTAACTAAGATTTAGGGATAAATATTTTAGGGGGTTGGTAACACTGATTTCAGCTCATATACGTTCCACCACTATTCCACCACTTTGCGTAAATGTTACCTGCCTATTATAATACTTTAGTCGTCTTTTACGACTCCGTAGATATTCATTCCGTTGCAGTGTCATAATCGGTTTCCAGACTAGTCTCTGACATTGTCCAATAAAAAATCTCATACAAACATTTTAAAACTACGATTTCCTTCTATCATTTCTTCAAGTGTTTGTTAGTGTTTTTGTAAATAAATGTAATAAAAGACTTATATAAGCTCTACAAACTAGTTACAATCAAATATAATATGCTGTTACAACATTTCATATCTCTCTGTATAAACAAGTCACACGCTTATAAATGATATATTTATATGACATATTTGCATTTCCTTTATATCGTCATCTACTGTTTGTTATTATAAAATAAACAAGTATATCATCAGTAAATAGATGCTCTCGTATTATTCAAATGATTGTATCAGTATTAACATTTTAATACTTGTTTATTTTAAATTTAAATATTTGTTAATATTAAATGGTGACTTTTATGAAGCTCTGAAAGTACAGCGCAATATCCGAGAGAATACGTTTAATGATTATAATGAATAGTAAAAATATATATAAAAACAAAAAACTGATACACCATTGCACTAACTGGAGTGATATCTAAGACATTTCCTTCTAATCAAGTCTTTAGGCAATGTAAATTATTTGCTTTGATGCAAATAATTTATGTACATTGCCTGAAAACTTGAATCGTGATTTGATTATTCTCAATATATTCTTATCCTCAATGACGCTATTATTTATTACTGACAACTTTATTATTCCCGTGTAGTGACAAATATTTATGATATAATGTGTGACCATCTCTTGTTTCTGTAGCAGTCGTAAAACCGCCCGAATGATCATGAATAGCATTTTTTTTTATTGCAAACGGTGGCAAACGAGCAAACAGTACACCTGATGGTAAGTGTTGCTGCCGCTCATGGACCTTTACAAGGCCGTTGCCTACCGCGAAGAATGTAAAGGGAGTGTGAATGCGTGCATTGAGGCTCGGTGATACCAAGGGCACCATCAAAACCCTCCACACGCATACACCCTCAGAAAGTTGGGCTTCCGGCTCTCTCACTCACCGAACGAAGCGCAGTAACAAATCGCTACTACTCAAACGTCGAATTTCTGCGAGAGTGTGGTACTGCCCCGGACGGACCACCCCGCGACTGTAGACAGATAACTGTCGACAGTGTAGTCCTACCACTCTGAATGGTACCCACTTGCACTTAATTAAAAGCTTGATCATATTATTTCATATCTGAATTGTATTCTCATCTCATCGTCACATGGGCAAGCAGATAATCTTTACTAATATAAAATATAATTAAAATAAGCTAGAATTCGAATATCAGTTCGAAAAATATCTAAACACAAATCAACCAGGTACATTCAGACACCCATAAGTGGCTTTCGCTGGAAGTATTTAGAAAATGCCAGTAAGAAAAACAGCTAATGGTATATTTATTTAAATTTTGAATAAGGAACTCTTTAGTAGTTTAGAGTCTGCGCTTAGAATCAAAGTACGTGATACAGTAAGACACGTTGCAATGGGTATGCATGCACATTTCCAGCATCTGATGCAGGCATTAGCATCAATTTGCATAACTAAAATCGTACTCAGTGCACGCTATGCTGTTCGCTGTCACTTATATCCCAGACATATTCATTTGCTTTACAGCAAAATCAACATTTGAAGTTATATCGCTGCTCTGTTTATAATATACGATGTCTGTTTTTGATATGATTGTACATAACTAGCTAGCTAACGAAGTTCTTTAGCACGCGATCTTGATTTTGCTCCGAATAAAATCTTCAGTTCTATAAATAAAACTAGATTTTATTCTAAATAAATTTGTTAATAATATTAATTGCAAATTGATACAAAATTAAACTATATTAGTTGTATTGATATATATAAATAATCGTCAGGGGATATTAAAATGTGCTGTGTGGTAGCGGCTTCGAATACTACCAACCCTTGCTTTGCTCATAGGTGTCGTAAAAGACGACTAAGAGCCCTAGATTGACCCGGACCAACTCCATCTGGTACCATTTGGGTCAACGATTACATTCCCAAGGAGGGTTGACGTCAGGCAGGCGGCCGGTCATAAAAGTCATTGCCGAAACTTTTTGCAATATGTCAAAACAGATGACATATTGCGTCGACCCCAAGTAATTGGGATAAGAGCAAGATGATGATGTCAGGGGATATTAAAATATCTAGACAAGGTTCAAATGAGTATTTAATTTCGAGGTCAAACACCTAAAAGTGTTTGTTTAACATAAGTTTTGTTTGAATGAGAAAATTTGAATTGGGTAAATATGAAGTTGTGATAATATTTAAACAACAAATTTTGTTTAAAATAAAATCATCAAACTCAGTTACACCGCTGACTACTATGTATATCTAAGACTGAAAAACATCAACGGAACTATTTAAAGGCATAAAAATAAAGTTGCAAAGAATCGATTAGTGATTCTCTAATTACAAAATCAATATTTTTTACACAAAATGATTTAGCATTTTCGAGTCTTGTTTTTTTTTATTTTAAACGGTGGCAAACGAGCAAACAGTTCACCTGATGGTAAGTGCTTTTGCCGGTCATGAATTTTTGCTAGGCCGATGCCTACCGTGAAGAAAGTGAAAGAAATGTGAATGCGTGTGAGAGATTAATGTTACATTATAGGGATCTTTATATTTTAAAATTCATAGTAAATTATATTGTTATTTTATGGACATTTTTATAATTTTTAAATAAAACTTAACGTTGTACATTTTAAAAGTATTAGTTTTGACACAATTTGTAAATGTGGGTTGACGTGAGAGATCGTTTAAATAACGGCGGAAATGGCTATAAATACAGGCTCTGGGTAGATTATCGATTATTATTCTGCGAGCTGGGGACCTGGAAGAAACTAGCAACTACCTAAGTTACGTGAGCCATTCTTATTTGCTTTTATATTTTATTGTGTCTATGTGTAGTATATATTAAAGTGTTGTAGCAATATTCTATTATACTAAATAGAATATTTACCCACTTCATATTATACTGTAAATCTGTATTAGACCTTAAGTAGATGCCTATTGTAATTATTAATATATAATGTTATAATAATAATAATGTTACTATCTTTGCTGCTATGATTTAACATTATTCTAGACTTTATTGTACCTACCCATTGTAATTATGAATATATAATGTAAAGATACTCTTTGTCGCTATTATTTACCATTATTTCCAATGCTAATATATTCTATTTACTTGTTAGTCACTTCTCAAACGTATAATGGCTTCATCTTACGAAGTAGATTATTTGGTTTATTACTTTTAGTGACATGATACTTTAGTAAACTATTACGTGCAATGAGATTCGGTTATACTAAAGGCATCACCAAAATCCATCGCAAGCAAACATCCTCAGTAAGTTGGGCTGCCGGCGCTCCCACTCACCGAACGAAGCGCAGTAACAAATTGCTATTAGGTACTCAGAGGTCGATTTTCTGCGAGAGTATTGTACTATCCTGGATGGACCGGCCCACGGCTGTAGACAGAAAACTGTCAACAGTGTTATCCTACATTATTGTCATAGGTCATCTTATCGTAAATCAGATTATTTTATACTAGCAACCCGACCTCGCTTCGCTTCGGTTTCAGTCGCTTTACCCGCGGTGTAGTTCCCGTTCCTGTGGGAATACCGGAATAAAATATAGCCTATGTTACTCCCTGATATTATAGCTTTCCATTGGTCAAAGAATTTTTGAAATCGGTTCGGTGGTTTGAGCGTGAAAGCGTTACAAACAAACAAACATCCTTACTTTCGCATTTATAATATTAGTATGGATTAACCCTTAGATTTTACTTATACGATTATTATTGTTTCCAATAGGGCAATGGATAAGCTTTGATCTATTCTTCGACATTTTAAGTTTCACATACTAAAGCTACTATTTAATTTTTTCTGATAAAAATCCAGAATCACTAAATTCTATGCATTTATTCTTCTTTTTCAACTCATATATACCTTGGGACACGACTCCTTAAAGCATGGTAATTTGATTTGCAAACCTACACTTGGCCAGATGGAATGTCATAGATTTCTTTTATTTTTTATAATAACATCATCGTCAAATTTTATATGTATACTAGCTGACCCAGCAGATGTTGTTCTGTTCAAATAAAATAACAGGAATTCTCATTGAAATCGGTCACAGCGCCACCTACCGGATTCAATTGTAAATCTAAACCATTCTCGAATCCCCTGGACCACACACAAAAAAATTCATCAACATCGGTCCAGTTGTTTAGGAGGAGTTCAGTGACATACACACGTACACAAGAAATTTAGATATATTCAAAGATTATATTCCTCCTTCGTGTGGCGATGGAGTAAGAATACAATTTACCACCCCCTTTCTTTCCCATGGATGTCGTATAAGAGATTATAATACGTAAATATCTATATAGGCAAGAGAAGGAAAATTCGATATAAAACCCTATACGAACTGCTCTGACCATTGCGGTATAGTGGCTCAATCCCTCTCCCATTGTGGAGAAGGCCCGAGCCTAACAGTGGGGACACATGTGGGTTGACATGATGATGATTATAAGCCTTAGTCGTCTTTTAAGACCACCACGGGCAAGGTTAAGAGTAGTGAAATGTATTCTTACTCCATTACCATACGGAAATTGGTACACAAGTATATATTTAAATTTACAAAAGATTAAACCCGAGTTGACAATCATGTACAAGAAATATGGCAAATATATATATATATTTGTAATGAAAATAAATTAAATAAGATATAGATACGCAAACATCTTGAACAAGTAATTAAATAGCAAGTAAGTCATAAAACAGTTTCAAAGTGTATTTACATTTACATGAAAATAATTTTAATAATTAACATTCATTAGGTTAGACATTGTTTTCAACGTCAATGAACAAGATAGCCTACTTGGGTATTTATAGATATATTTGATAGACATGTAAATTTATGAAGTTTTTGAAGTTAATTGGCGACGTATTCTTTTTTCTTTTTCGTAGAACGACTTTTGTGTAGTGTATAAGTAGTAGTCATTGGGATTTTGACGTCATATAGTTTGTATTGCTCTCTCTCTCTTTCTTTTTGTCTGTCTCATTAATGAAACTGAAATGCTTGTCGCTAGTTTAATTCCGTGTGGTGACGAAGTAAGAATGCAATTCCCCACTCCCTAACTTGACCGTGGATGTCGTAAAAGACTACCAAGGGATATAATATGCATATAACATTTATGCAAGAGAAGGAAAACTCTAAATAATCCCTATACCAACCTGTCTGACCAGCATAGTATAGTATGGTCAATTACCCTCCTATTGTGGAGGAGGCTTGAGCCCAATAATGGGACGTATAGCGTGTTTTACCAAACGAATTTGTTATTTAATCTATGTTTTATGTTTGTGGCACATGGTATTGGTCATGCTCACTGAAGGGTCTGCTTACGGTAGCTACGAGGAGCGGGTCACTCCCTTCCCTCCATTGTGGTTGAGGGGAGTGATGGCTGCTCTAGTGGTTAACTCGTGACCGGGTGCCGCTTGCGGATCTGATGCAGCCATGGTACTTTTTCGTTATATTTAATAACTGTATTGTATGATGGTTCGAAAGGCAGCATTGGAGCTATTGATAGACATGTTGTTGAATATTATTTTAATTAAATAAAAATAGTAAATAAATAAAAAATAAGACAATCCCACTGAGTTTCTTGTCGGATCTTCTCAGTGCGGTTGCGTTCCGATCCGGTAGTAATTAAAGGTAAAATGTAAAAAAAAATTACAATATGATAGTGCCCCACGGGGTTTATACATAATAAAGGATTTGAATTTAAATATGAGCTGAAATAATGACGATGAGCTTAATAGAAAAATTAATGTTTACTCTAATTTATACATATACAATAAAAATGTAGTCAATATCCGTCAATTATATATCACAAATTCCGTCACTTCATTCGTTCTTGTTTCATATTATTTAGCGATAAATAAGCACTAACACAAATTAAAGTTCTTCTTTCTTCCTTGGAATCTATACACACAAACATAATATATGTCCCTCTTGAATACAAGTCTACAAGGAAAGGTACACAGTGACTTTCTAAACGATCCCAGCTGATTGCCGCGACTCCCATGGCAAATTAAAGGATGATGAGAGATACTTAACAAAAAAAATAATCTCAATCAACTAATTGGTTAAACGATAGAAATACAGGATTTATCAGTTTATTGGGCAACTGGTCAAACGGGAGCAAGGCAATGGTGGTAGGAAACGATGAAAAAAAAAATTTTTAATTAAAATAAAAATATCGATTCGTTAATGAATTAGAGACATGTATAGTTTTCAATGTTGTCATCGCTTTTTCGTGTAAATCTTATTGAAATGTATAAAGTCAGTGATACTTAATCTGCGACATATTCGTACTTTGTTAAATGGTCATTAGAAGTTGAATAAATCAATGATTACGTTCGCATAAGCAAGACAAACTTCGCTTTAAATGTCTGTCGAAGCTTTATATGTCTACACGTATCCTGTCTGCACATGCCTACATAATACGTAACATTTAAGGCATAGACTCTTAGCGGCGCCGTGAACTCGTCGCAATCTTCGATGCCGACCTGACGCTGCCGACTATCGCCAGGGCGATGGTCGACAGCGTCAGGAACTGGAACGCGGCAGCCTTCTGCCAGGCAGTGATCTCGTAGGAGGCGGCGGATCGCCTGCGCGAGGAGTACAGCCTCGATGAGGCGATCCGCCGCCGGGAACTGGGGCGGCGTAGGCGCGAGTACTTGCGCCTTATGCCGCTCTGGCCGAGGCCGCGGGTGACGTGACCGGGGAATTAGTCCATCACCCACCAAGAGGCTGAGCGCGTGAGGAAAGACCGACGTCCTCCCCGAGGGGGGGACGTCGGTCGATGGGAGGGTACCCTAAATAGGGGGTATACCGTCGGGCCAACCACTGATGACAAGTAACCCTGCTCCGGTGGTCGGCCCAACGACGAAGGCGACATGCATCGTAAGTTGGTTGCGCGTACGCGTGCTTACGCCCCTCTGTCGCCTTGGACGGAGTAGTGCGAGGAGCGCGCCGACCGCAACCCACGCCCAAAAAAAAAAACTGTATATAATCTCAAAAATTTACGAATTGAGGTTATAAAATGTTTTTATTCTTAAAAAAAAATGTCTTGCTATAGAGAAGTCACGTATATGTATAGTCAAAAATAAAATATCTAAATTACATTACAACCATTTCTGCGTTATGCGAAATAGTTTAATGTTATATTAGAAATACAACTTTAAACTATAATAGAAATATAACTATTTTTTTTAGAAATTTTCGTGTGGTGACAGAGTAAGAATACAATTCACCACTCCCTATCTTGCCCGTGGATGGCGTAAAAGAAGACTATGGGATATAATATGCACACAACAACTGTGCAAGAGAGAGAACTCGAAATGAAACTCTATACCAACATGTTTGACCAGCGTGATACAGTAAGTCAAATTGCCTCCCATTGTGGAGGAGACACGAGCCCAACAGTGTACGTACGAGGGCTGCGATGATGATGATGATATTAGAAATATCCCAGTAACTAAGCATAAAGGTGAAGCACAGAGTTATCAAAACAGGCGTACTGTGTTTCACCTCTACCGACTCTTATCACGTATAATAGGCATGCGGAATAATATACAAATAAAATATAATTAACTATACTAATGTCTTATCGTGGTATTAATAAGCCAAGGAACTGATATCAAACGCGTAAAAATAATACGATCAAAGTATTTAGGTCATTTAATACTGACCTTGGATAGTAGACGCTTGTAGGTTTTGGTCCAGTCATAAACGTTTGAATTATATTACGTATCCTGTATCTAAGGGCATCGCATTGGAACTGGTATTTGCAAGACAAATTGTATGCAAATTTACATAAAAAAATTGTTTAAAAAAATATATAATAGACAAGCTGGTTGAGTTTTTCGCCGGATCTTTTTAGTAGCGGCCACTGGTTTTATTTATTTTTTATTTATTTATTTATTAAAAAATTGACAATCCGTAAGTGGTCTCGCCTTCCGTGTGGTGACGGAGTAAGAATACAAATTTTCACTCCCTATCTTGCCTGTGTATGTCGTAAAAGACGGCTAAGGGATATAATACTCATATAACATCTATACAAGAGAAGTAAAACTCGAAATAAAACCCAATACCAACCTGTTTGACCAGCATGGTATACTAAGATCAATTTCTCTCCTATTGTGAAAGAAGCTGAAATGAAGTTGCCTCGCAGGGCTTATGCGTAATAAATGATTTGAATTTGAATTGAAGTTGAGTATATACATATCTTTTTATATACATTTGTTGTATACGTGTGTATGTCACTGAACTCCTCCTAAACGGCTGGACCGATGTTGATGAAATTTTTTGTGTGTTCAAGAGGATTCGAGAATGGTTTAGATTAATAAATGGATCCGGTAGGTGGCGCTGTTATCAATTTCAAGAAGAATTCTTTTTATTTAATTTGAACAGAACAACGTCAGTTAGGTCAGCTAGTTATACATATATAAAATAATATCCATATGTAATAGTAATTTCCAATATTAGTTATATGAATTTATATATACATAAATACATACGTCAATCGCTGCTCACATACACGCATACGCACACACATACACACATTCACACACGCAAACAAACACTCAACACTCATACACACAAAAATGAAAAAGCGAACTTATCATACAAAAGCACATCTTTCATAATTCAATTCATTAATGTTATTTATATTGTTATCATTCTTATTGTAAGTTATTTTATTCCTTTTTCTTTTTTTTTTCTTTTCTCTTTTTTTTGTTATTTTTCTTTCTTATATATTTGAGGAAAGGGGTTTTCTGAAAACCAGCCCTGCATAATTTCTATGCAGCACAATGCTGATCATTCCCATATTGTAAAAATAAATTAAAAACATGTATTTTAATTATTAGTTATTATGTGACAATAAATGCTAATGTTATTCTATTCTATTCTATATACATTACAACGTATAATATAAATTTCTTTATTTTCACCAGCCTACAAGTGTCACCATTTCTGTATACCATTCACAAGACGTTTCATATCGCAAGCAGATGGCGACAATGTAGCGATATCAATCACTTGATGACTGATGATATTAATTTATCATTAAATCAATTAATCAACACAACTATAATTCGTATATTTCTAGGAGTATATTAAATTTTCTAAACTTAGTGTAATTGCCAGGTGTGTTACAATTACATTATTATACTAGCAACCCGCCCTCGCTTCGCTTCGGTTATAGGTTATAGTCGTTTTACCCGCGTAGTTCCTGTTCCCGTGAGAATACTGGGATAAAATATAGCCTAGTTTACGCCCTGATATTATAGCTTTCCATTGGTGAAAGAATTTTTGAAATCGGTCCAGCCGTTTTGAAGATTACCCGGAACAAACAGACAGACAGACAGACAGACAAAAAATTTTTAATTGCTAATTTAGGCATAGGTGTCGTGCAAATCATCGTGTGAGCATGAAAAAAGCCTATTATTTTGACATTACAAACAGACACTCCAATTTTATTTATTGGTATAGATTACGGTCAAGTAAGAGGTGGTGAATTTTAATCTTACTCCGTCGCCACACGAATACATAAATGTTGACGATTATTTTCCGTGTGGTGACGGAGATCTTGCCCGTGGATGTCGTACAAGACGACTATGGGATTTAATATGCACATAACATCTGTGCAAGAGAAGGAAAACTCGAAATGAAACCCTATACCAACATGTCTGACCAGCATGGTATAGTAGATTAAATTCCCTCCCATTATGGAGGAGGCCCGAGCCCAACAGTGGGACGAGTGTGGGCTGCGATGATGATGATGATGATGACGATTATTAAAATTGACTTGTTCTTGATTAGAAACAAATGATTTTCGACTCTAAATGGGTAAAAAATAATTGAAATCATCTCTGCTTATAAAATTATTAGCAACCCGCCCTCGCTTCGCTTCGGTTTGAGTCGCTTAACCCGCGTAGTTGCCGTCCTCGTGAGAATACCGGGATAAAATATAGCCCATGTTACTCCCTGATATCATAGCTTTCCATTGGTAAAATAATTTTTGAAATCGGTTGGTTTAAGCGGGAAAGCGTAACAAACAAACAGACTTACTTTCGCATTTATAATATTAGTAAGGAAGTAAGCATTTGCTTTAATAGATTATGATCTGGCGTGTGCCCAAAAATTATAGTAAGGGTAAGTAAAAAAACTTACCTTACTAAATAGGTATATAGATACCTCCTTATTAAGCAGAATCTACTTATTGAGTAAAATAGGTACATAATGATAATCAGCTGTTTATTTATAGCCAATTTGTGAATAGTAGCAGTTGACAGCACTGTTGACAGTTGTCTATATACAATCGCGGGCCGGTCCGTCCGGGGTAGTACCACACTCTTGCAGAAAATGGACGTCCGAGTAGTAGCAATTTATTACTGCGCTACGTTAGGTGAGCGAAAGAGTCGGATACCCAACTTTCTGGGGATGTTTGCTTGTGGTGGGTTTTAGTGATACCTTTAGTATAATCTAACCTCATTGCACGCGTTTACATTCCCTTCACTTTCTTCACGGTAGGCAGCCGCCAAGCAGTGGTACATGAGCGGCAGTATTATTAATTATAATTATATTAAACAGATGGCGAAACATATTCATTAAACAGATGGTGAAACAGATTAATTATAATTATATTAAACAGATGGCGAAACATATTCATTAAACAGATGGTGAAACAGATTAATTATTATTAAACAGATGGTCCATGACCGGCGGCAATACTTACCATCAGGTGAACTGTTTGCTCGTTTGCCACCGATTGCAAAAAAAAGCCTTGATCTTGAATAGGTACTGAGGTGCTGCTGTATACTTGAGAGATAACGTCAAAATCTCCTTGCAAACTGATATCTGATAATACAGCTGCTCATGAACCTTTGCAAGGCCGTTGCCTACCGCAAAAAAAAAAAAGTGAAGGGAGTACGAATGCGGGCAGTGAGGTTCTGTGATACTACAGGCATCACCAAAACCCATCACACCCTCAGAAAATCGGGCTTCTGGCTCTCTCGCTTACCTAACGTAGCGCAGTAACAAATTGCTACTACTCGGACGTAGATTTTCTGCGAGAGTGTGGTACTACTCCGGACGGACCGGCCCGCGGCTGTAGACAAAAGACTGCCAACAGTGTGGTCCTACCACTCGAAACTCGACTTGACGTATAGGTACATTGTTATCAAGGCGAGGGCGGAAGAAGTACTCAAAGTATAACCCTCCATAGAGTGGCCTCCACAATTGAACTATCATCACATTAGGGTCATAATTAGTTAATCCGATTATTACAAGCGCAATTAATTCAACTATAACCTTTTAGATAACAATAATCACGATAATGTTGTTCTAGCACTGCCGATGCATTATAAAACTGAAAAGTTTGTTTGTTTGAACTGTGCTAATCTCACGTACTACAACTAAAGATTCTAAAAAAACTTATTGTGTTACATATCCTATCTGTCAACAAAGTTTTAGTCTTTTGATGTGAAACATCTATAGGCGAGAGTGAGCCTGATCGTTGGCGTGGCGTTAACGCCACGCTTGGATATGTACATTTGTGTAACGAAACCATAACCTGTTTTAGAATTTGTACAATGCCATCTAGTGAGCTCAAAATAAATGATTAACCTAATCACATACCTATAGTATATACTAATGAATATAAATGTTTATTGAATAAAAATCATAATATTCTGGAAAAATCGTAATATTTTATTATTATACTTTATGGCATATTAGTTCCTGTCGTAATCTGTTCTGTTACGAATAAGATTTTGTAAGGGTTGGTAGTATTGTTCGTGGCTATTGCAAAAGAGTACGAGTAAGTACTTGGACAATAAGAGAACTGGAATCTATCTAACACCGCCTGGTCAACAATTATACTCCCAAGTAAGGTTGACATCAGGCAGACAGCCGGTCATATAACTATTGCCAAAACTATTTGTAATATGTTTTGTCGATCCTAAGTAATTGGAAAGATCCGGATGTTAATGGTGTATTTTTTTATTATTTGTTAATTATGTATATTTATTCAAATTATTCTGTGTGGTGATAGAGTAAGAATACAATTAATCCCTTTCTTGCCCGTAGGTGTCGTAAAAGATGACTAAGGGATTATAATGTGTAAATATTATCTTTGCAAGAACAGAAATACTCGAATGAACCCTATACTAACCCGTCTAATCAGCCTGGTATAGTAGGTTGATTTCATTCTCGTTATGGAGGAGGCTTGAGCTCAGCAGTACACTTGTATAAGCTACGATTATGATGATTCAAATTATTTTCCATGTGGCGACGGGCTAAGAACCCAACTAATGCCAACCCTTACTTGCCTCCGTGAGTCGTGAAAATGGCTGAGCGATCACTAAAAAATAGGAAGCAGTTTCTTCTGGGAAGTTATGTTTGTATATTATGAACTACGATCGCCAATCTACCCGCTGATGAACTTAGCAACAATCCTATCGATATCGGACAGATTGATGGACTAATAAATAATAAGGATAATAATGCATAATAAAGATATTGAAAGCGGACGACAGTTTTAAAATCAATAGTTTTTAGTTAAACCAGTCCATCTAACCTCCAACCCCATAAACAGTTATTTATTCCATCAGTGGAGTGTCCTCTGTAGATGTCCCATCCCATTTTTAGATTAAATTTCTTTAAATGCCTCTGTGTGTTAGATCCATATCCCCATATGAGCCTTTCATAGGACCGGGTATCTTCTCTTGGAAGATATCCGTGAAACTCGAAGATAATAATAATGATGTTTCCGTGTAGTGACGGAGTAAGAATACAATTCACCAGCCTCTATCTTGTCCGTGGGTGTCGTGGAAAGAAAATAAGGAAAAGGAATAGAGGAAAACTCTAAATAAACCCGCCTGACTAGGGCTGCAAACGATACATCCATGTTTCTGAAACATCAATAATTCAATAAAAAACATCGATATTTGCCATGTTCACTATATTATAACATCGATGTATCGATGTTATTTTATACAATGTTTTGCCTGCATGATTTAAAATGTACTTTTGCTTGCAAATTACTTTAAAAACGGTCATCACGCAAATGTGGGTCCTTCATCTAAAAAATTACTAAGTTATTACTATAAGAATTTTACTAAAAAAAAGGCATCGCAATCCCGCAAGGCAAGTATCTGATATTTTATAGATCTTTAAAAAAACATCGATGTTTTTAGGGCGATGTTTTTTGTACATCAATGTTTGTTCAGAAAAATCGATGTTTTTGGTTTCGATATTTGCATCCCTACACCTGACCAGCGTGATATAGTAAGTTAATTTCGCCCTCATTGTGGAGGAGGCTCAAGCGCAGCAGTGGGACGTACGAGTATATGAGCTGTAATGTTGATTATGATGAATAATGATGTTTATATTTGTTTCAGGTGTGAAATACGTGAGTGTGAAGGTATAGGTAATGATAGTTTATGGATATACCAAGCTATACCCAAAGAGAATACGGGACTTTCAAAGTGTGAAAGATATGCTTTTAGCACAAACTTCACAAATAATAACAGCACTTGTAGCGTAGATAATTTATCTTTTAATACGACGATAAAAGAGAAATGCTCTTCGTATGTATACAGTGATCAAGATTCAGCTGTAAAAGATGTGAGTACAATCTATAAAATGTATAAATAAAATATGTAATTGCACAAATTGCATCATAGCTAATGTAAGAATCGATCTCTGGTCTAATGTTCACGTAAATAGGATAAACTCATCATCATGATTTCAGCTCATTTACGTCCTACTACTGGACTCGACACTCCTCCATAGGAGGGAAATCGACCTTACTATACCATGCTGGTCAGACAGTTTGGTAAAGGGTTTTATTACGAGTTTTCCTTCCCTTGTATAGATGTTATATGTAACATATCCCCTAGTCGTCTTTTACGACATCCACGGGCAAGGTAGTGTGTGGTGAATTGTATTCTTACTCCGTCACCACACGGAAAGATAAACTTAACATAAAATATTATTAGAAATTAGCACGATGAATTAGCACCTTGAAGTAGCAATGGGCAGGACACATCGCCGAACGAATCGACAGCCGCTGGGGAAAGACTCTTGAGTAGCGACCACGTATCGGACGATACAGTGTAGAATGCTCAACTAAGTGGAACGACGACATGATGCTGGGTTGCTGAGCGTCGTTGGATGCAAGCGGCGTAGGACCGGACTTTATGGCGAAACATGAGGGAGGCCTACATCCAGTAGTTGACGGCGATAGGCTGAGTCATGATGATGATAATGATTACTGATATTAGAAATCACAGGATATCATAAAAACATTTTTACGGATTTCTTTATATTTTACATTTGGTTTTAAATTAAAATACGAATAATTTATGGCTTTAATTGCCATTAGAGAATTAAAATATTTTAATTTGCAACATTGCCATGTGGTGACGTAGTAAGAATACAATTCATGGATCCCTATATTGCCCGTGGATATCGTAAAAGACGACTAAGGGATATAATAAGCATATAACATCTATGCAAGAGAAGGAAAACTCGAAACAAAACCCTATTCCAACACTTCTGACTAGCGTGGAGCAGTAGGTCAATTCCCCTCCCATTACGGAGGAGGCCTGAGCCCAACACTGGGACATACATAGGCTGAGATGATGATGATGATACAAAAATATAATAAAATTGAAGTAAAATAGTAGGTCTTTTACGTCCATATGATTGTTTGCACGATAACTATGCCTCTAAAAACATACAACTTAGTTTAAATTTTATGAAGTTTAACTTCCTTTGACACGTTAGGGCAAAATAATGAGAGTAAAGTTTTACGAAGCGTGCGCACATCTGTGTAAGAGGTGGCAAACTGAAAATAAAACCCTATACCAACATATTTGACCAGCATGGCATAGTAGGTCAATTACCCTCCTATTGTGGAGGAGACTCGAGGCTAGCAGTGGCACGTGTATGAGCTGTTGAGTTGTCTCAACTATGCAGGCGAAACGCAAGCATTTGCTAGTTATTAATATTATATTTTTTTTATTGCCAACGATGGCAAACGAGCAAGCATCACACCTGATGGTAAGTGGTACACTTGATGGTAAGTGATGCTGTCGCACATAGACCTTTGTAATACAAAGGCCACAGCCAGGCCGTTGCCTACCGTGAAGAAAATATTAAAAAACTAATTATTATATGATCCACATCTTCTATACCAATAAATAAAATTGGAGTGTCTGTTTGTAATGTCAAAATAATAGGCTTTTATCATGCTCACACGGTTATTTGCACGGCACCTATGCCTAAAATAGCAATTAAAAAATTTTTGTCTGTCTGTCTGTTTGTTCCGGGTAATCTTCAAAATGGCTGGATCTATTTCAAAAATTTTTTCACCAATGGAAAGCTATAATATCAGGGCGTAAACTAGGCTATATTTTATCCCGGTATTCCCACGGGAACGGGAACTACGCGGGTAAAACGACTATAACCTATAACCGAAGCGAAGCGAGGGCGGGTTGCTAGTTTTAATATAATATTCACTGCGAGCATTAAAAGTACACAATTATTACAGAATAGTAAAATTAAATTGGAAAGCGATAAGATACGTAAAGATGGTTTTACTTCGTACAAGCAAGCTTCGCTTCGGTTTTAGTCACAATCGCACTTTAAAATAATTATAAATAAAAATCGATTATTTATTTTTAATTAATCGATTATTTTATTATCGATTTATTTTAAAGAACAAAAAATGGATTATTTTCCCTCCAAGTCACATCCCTAGTTGTCGGTTCGTCGAGCGATGTGGCCTGCTGTTGCATTGTTAATGTTTTTTTTTTGGTTGGGCTATGGTCAGCGCACCCGCCGCCTGGCTTTGTTCGGGGCGACAGAGAGGCGGCGCGTGGCCTCATAACTAGGGTTGCCACCTTTTATTTGTGTAAATAAAGTACATTGCTTAATGAATGAAGAAAAAAAAGTACTTTGTGTCCAAATAGCGTACGGTTTGCTATATGTTTTACTTTTAAAGATATTGTTGATTATATTTAGAGAATTTGAATAAATACTTATCACTGCTAAACAAAATCGTTGCACGTTATAAATATTTTAAAGTAAATAAATGTAATATATTATTTATTAGATTCAAAGACACTATGTTTAATTTGAAAATTAACCCTAGGCAAATTAACTCGGGGGAAATAAAAGTATTTTCGCGTACTTTATTATTCACATAAAGTATAAAGTACAGTTACCCGAAATAACGTACAATACTTTATAATAAAGTACGGGTGGCAACCCTACTCATAACTCACCGTAGGACGTCGCTTTCCTCGTTGGGCCGACCACAGGTACAGAGTTTCTTGTCCGCCGTGGTCGGCCCAAGCATTGTTAATCTGCAATATCTCCTAAAACAATACATTATCCGACTGCATTCCATGATGCCTCCTATTTAATTCGCAAACTGGGCAAAATGTTATAAGATTTTTCTGAGAGGAAAAATAGCTTAAATTACTTCTTATGTAGAAGGCTACTTCATCGCAGCCCACATACGTCTCACTGTTGGGCTCGAGCATCCTTCACAGTGGGATTCGACCTACTACTTTCTAAACTCGAAATAAAATCAACATGACTGACCATGCTGGTCAGTCATGTTGATTTTATTTCGAGTTTTCCCTCTCTTGCACAGATGTTATGTGCATATTATATCCCATAGTGGTCTTATATGACATCCACGGGCAAGATAGGGAGTGATAAATTCTTACTCCGTCACCACATGTGGTAGTAAAATATTATCAAAAACGGTTCAACCGTTTTGAAGTTTACCCGGTACAAAGACACTGACAGAGCCAAAAAAAAAACAGATTTTTAGGCATAGGTATCGTGTAAAAAATCTATTTCATAATTACAACAGACCCTTTAATTTTATTTATTTGTTTAGATGATTTATCATCATCATTGTATCATCATTACAGCTCATATACGCTCCACTACTGAGCTCGAGCCTCCTCCATATTAAGAGGTAAATCAACCTACTGTACCACGCTGATCAGGCGGGCTGGTATTACCTGCGCCTGATGCCGCCCTAGCTGAGGCTAGGGATGTGAAAAAATAATCGATTTTTATAATAATTGATTATTACAAAAAAAATAATCGGTTAATAATCGATTTTTACAATCGATTATCAAAATAATAAAAATCGATTATTAATCGATTTTTTATTGTTCGAAATTCAATCGAAATTAATCGATTATTCACTGCCAGATTTCCTAAAAAAAAGGTCATCACGATCGTTTCATACTACACTCATTTGCAAAAAAAACGGGCACCTAAGCAATGAACCATTTCAAATGTTAATATTTCTTTGTTTGATAATTATAGGTAGTTTTATCCACACAATTTGCTAAATTAATAAGAAAATAATCGTTTTCATCAGTATTTCATAAAATTTAGATACAATTTATGGGAAATAATGCTAAACCTCGCTAGTAGTGTATATTCGCTAGTAGTGCATATGCTCATGAAGTAAAAATAAAAAAGTTTTTTTGTTTGTTTTTCTTTAATAAAGTAAAAGCAGATAAATGTTTAGTATCGAGTGTGACCCCCTCTAGCTAAAATCACAGCTTGAATTCGTCTGGGCATGCTAGCGAGTATATCCCGGATACTTGCTTGCGGAATACGTTCCCACTCCGCAGTAATCACATTCTTCAGCTCTCTGATGGTCTGCGGAGCCGGGTGTACTGATCTCACACGCCGTTTCAGAACGTCCCAGACATGCTCTATGGGATTGAGGTCGGGACTTCGAGCTGGCCAATCCAAACGACGAATGCCGACCTCTTGCACATACGCATTAACATCGCGGGATCGGTGGGCGCGAGCATTGTCGTCCATAAAAATCGAGTCTTCACCTAGAGCGGCCAATGCGGGTTGTGCATGAGAAATTAGAACTTCCGTTATGTATCGATGCCCAGTCAGTGAGCCGTTTTCAATGAAGACTAACTCTGTACGATCCATTGAATTTATTCCTGCCCAAAACATAACAGAGCCCCCACCATAAGGTGTGATTTCTTCGAAACATGCCTCTGCAAAGCGTTCTCCTTGTCTTCTTAGCACTCGCCGACGTCGATCTTCACCGAACAGAAATATCCTGGCTTCATCAGAGAACAAAACCCTATTCCAATCGTCTTGAGTCCATGATTCACAATTTCTAGCGAACCTAAGCCTGTGAACTCTGTGCTCACGGAGTAATTTGGGGCCGCGGGCCGGGCGGTGACTGCGTATATTGGCAGCGAGAAGCCTCCTCCTGACCGTCCATAGACTAATATGCACATTTCTTACTTCTTGGAGGTTGTTCTTAAGATCCACATACGAAGATTTGCGATTTCTCAATGCGCGACTCACAAGAAAACGATCATCCCGTGGTTGGGTACATGGTTTTCTTCCAGAACCAGGCCTTCTCTCGACGGAACCAGTCTCCTGATATCGCTGCCAGGTCCTTTGGACTGTCGAGCGACTAACATTTAGCCTCCTAGCCACGAAACATTGGCTGCAACCCTCTTCAAGCAGCGCGATAATTTTGGTAGCTTTTACCACTTTATCTACCATTTTTGATACAGCCAAACAGCATTAAATAAAGCTTTGACAGTCAAGGATATGAAATTAATCGATAAAAATTGAATAAAAGTTATGAAAGTCGATGTTAACTTCTGGAACTTCGCGCCAAAAATGTAGGATAAAAAGGGGTTTTCTGTAAAAATGAACATCAAATGAAAAATTGAATTTAGAACGTACTTTTTTAAATACCACAGCATTTTTAAAACCGGCCAGTAACGTGTACAAACGATTGAAACCTTTTTGGTATTGTATCTTTTTAAATATGAATGAAAATCAAAACCGCCCGTTTTTTTTGCAAATGAGTTTATATTAGAAAATAAAGCTCACATTTCCTAAAAAAAAAAGGTCATCATAATCCTGTTGGGAGAAAAAAACGATTATTTTTATAATCGATTATTTATTTTTAATTAATCCATTATTTTATAATCGATTTATTTTAAAGAACAAAAATCGATTATTTAAAAAATCGATTATTTGCCCTCCAAGTGACATCCCTAGCTGAGGCCACGGGTGACCGGACCAGGGCACTTTAGTCCGACACTCGCAGAGAGGCTGACCGTGCGACGGCGACCGACGTCTCGGAACAGGGACGTTGAGAGGTGAGGGTACCCGATAGGGTATTCCGTCGGGCTGACCACTGAGGACAAGGAACTCGGCACTGGTGGTCGGCCCAATGACGAAAGCAACGTGGGTACGGGTGGGTTATGGCCCCGCGCGCCGTCCTTTCGTCGCCCCGGACGGTATAGGGTCCATTTCAAGTTTTCATTCTCTTGCATAGTTTTTTTATGCACAAGATAACCCTTAGTCGTCTATTACAACACCCACGGGGAAGAGAGGGGATGGTGAATTGTATTCTAACTCCGTCACCATAGATAAGATAAATAATACTCGCGTAAATATCTGAAAGCACACTATTAAAAGAGATAATATCTGGTTGACCGAGCTTCGCTCGGAATATTTTTATCGAATTTATTTAGATATATATTAATAAAAAATAAATAATGAAAAATATATGAAAAATTACAACAAGAGAATAATAATAACACCGAGATTCGAACCGACGCTGTTTGAATGTCAACAAAATCAAAATTAGAACCTGTCAACTGCCCACCTGAGCTATCGTAACTCATGACGAAATTTGAATTCATATTCTTTTAAAATTTAATGTCATTGTTTGTTTTGCTAAAAACACGGACAAAACAACATTTTCTATAAATAAAACCTAGCTAGATTGATTTTTTGGACCCGAAACCTCTAGTATGCTAAGTATATATATATATATATATATATATATATATATATATATATATATATATATATATATATATATACATATATATATATACAAGAATTGCTCATTTAAAGATATAAGATAAATGAATATTGACTCAACAACAGCTATAGTGATAAACTGCATTGACACTATTACACAATGTATACAATATTGTCTTGTGTATCACTCAAAGCATGCTGTTATCTTGTCAATGGTCCGATAACATGAACCGTCACAGTTTATCATAATTTTATTAGCACTGACCGCCATGCACAGATCACAGAGCAAAAGAATAATAGATGCAACTCATTGCACTATCTATACCAATAAATAAAATTGGAGTGTCTGTTTGGAATGTCAAAATAATAGGCTTTTATCATGCTCACACGGTTATTTGCACGACAACTATGCCTAAAACAGCATTTAAAAAATTTTTGTCTGTCTGTCTATCTGTCTGTTTGTTCCGGGTAATCTTCAAAACGGCTGGACCGATTTCAAAAATTCTTTCACCAGTGGAAAGCTAAAATATCAGGGCGTAAACTAGGCTATATTTAATCCCGGTATTCCCACGGGAACGGAAACTACGCGGGTAAAACGACTATAACCGAAGCGAAGCGAGGGCGGGTTGCTAGTCCTTACTAATTTTATAAACTAGCAACCCGCCCTCGCTTCGCTTCGGTTTCAGTCATCTTTCCTGCATAGTTCCCGTTCCCGTGAGAATACCAGGATAAAATATAGCCTAGGTTACTCCCTGATATTATAGCTTTCCATTGGTGAAAGAATTTTTGAAATCTGAAAGTTTTGAAGATTACCCGGAACAAACAGACGGGCAAAAAAAAATATAAAGTGTATTTTAGGCATATGTATAGTAGAAATGACCGTGTGAGCATGAAAAAAGCCTATTATTTTGACGTTACAAACAGACACTCCAATTTTATTTATTGGTATAGATGCCAAAGTAAGTTTGCTTGTTTGTTACGCTTTCACGCTTAAACCATAGAATAGATTTCAAAAATTCTTTCACCAATGGAAAGCTATAATATCAGGGCGTAATATAGGCTATATTTTATCCCGGTATTCCCACGGGAATAAGAACTACGCGGGTAAGGCGACTCGAAGCGAAGCGGTGGCGGATTGCTAGTTGTTATATATTGCGTTTGGAGTGACCAAAAATAATATGTATTGGCCATATTGTTGGGATACCATTTCGAGATTGTAAATAAGTCTCATTTCGATATCGACCACTAGAGAGAAATGAAGACAGATCATCATCATCGTCGTAGCCCACATACGTCCCACTGTTGGGCTCAGGCCTCCTACACAATGTGACGCAATTTGACCTACTATACCGCGCTGGTCAAACGATATAGGGTTTTATTTCGAGATGCCGTCAACAATTCCCAAGGAGAGTTGACATCAGGCCGCGGCCAATCATAAAACTATTGCAAATGCCTCTGCAATATGTGTAAGAGGAGTATCCCCATATTGCGTATCCGAAAGGGTATTCCGTCGGGTCGACCACTGAGGACAATGAACTCTGCACTGGTGGTCGGCCCAACGACGAAGGTGACGTGGGTACGGGTGGATTATGGGCCCGCGCGCCGTCCTTTCGTCGCCCCGGATGGAATGGACGCCATGTGCGCTTACCATAGCCCATTCATAAAAAAAAGTTTTTTTTTTTTATTGCAAACGGTGGCAAACGAGCAAACAGTACACCTGATGGTAAGTGCTGCTGCCGCTCATGGACCTTTACAAGGCCATTGTCTACCGCGAAGAAAGTGAAGGGAGTGTGAATGCGTGCATTGAGGCTCGGTGATACCAAGGGCACCACCAAAACCCTCGACACGCAAACACCCTCAGAAAGTTGGGCTTCCGGCTCTCTCGCGGTTAGTTAAGTTACCATATTACGTCGACCCCAAGTAATTAAAAGAAGAGCAGGATGATAATAATGATTCGTCGTTGTCAATCAGTCTGTTGCCGCCCACTGTAGTACGTTGCTATGTTGTACGTAGCTGCTGTCGACTCTCCTGGTCCTTAGTCGATTTTTACAACTTCTACGAACAACTTACAGATGGCGAGACATTTATTGTTATCTAGTTGTAATGGATAAATACATTCAAGTCTAAAAAAAGTGTGCTAGCTTATTACTTCGTAAATAAATATTACTTTTATCTGTCCAAAAATAAGTTAGAAATAGATCTGGTATTATTGCGTTAGCAACGAATTTAACATTGCACATTCGTACCGCGTTAGAGCTTGTACATACCAGAAATAAATTGGTCATTAAATATGAACAGAGGCCGGGTCTTCCCTCCGCTACATGTTCATAGATACGCTATGAATGCGTAATAGAAATAATAATATAAATGAGATTCTAATGTGAATGTAAGATCTAAGCATTTACGAAAAGGTCTTTGTGGTAACGGTTAAGGATACATAAGGTATTTCAAAACCACTATCCTGCAAGCCACTGTCCTAAAATATGACTGTATGTCTATATGCGCAGTCTTCTCTTATTTGCCCATATACATCTAAACATTGAATGTAGAACACCTACTGTTGAATTATGGGTATCTTTCCTTCTACCCCAGCTATAATTTCGATGTGAAACATCTATAGGCGAGGGTAAACCTGATCGTTGGCGTGGCGTAGATAGCTCGTGGCGTTACGACGTCACACTATATGACGGAATATGCGAGGGTACACGTGATTGTTGTCGCGTGGCGTTAACACCACGCTATATATATATGTACATACGTAGTCTATACGTTGTAGTGTGTGAGTGAGACGCAGCAACACGTTGTTGTGTGCAAGCACCTGTGCTCAAATCATGATTTTCTGGAAAAACTCATAATAATACTTTATGCCATATTCTGTCGTAATCTGTTCTTTTATGCATATATACTTATACAAAATAATTTCGATGTTTCACATCTGCCAGGAGTCCTGAACGACAGCTACCTTTTTTTATTTATTCTTAGTCATTTTTACCGCACACGCGGGCAAGGAAAGAGATACGCGGTAGGACCACACTGTCACCAGTTTTCTGTCTACAGCTGCGGCCCGGATCGTAGATCAACGTCTGAGTAGTAGCAATTTGCTACTGCACTTCGTTCAGTGAGCAAGAGAGCAGGAAGCCGAACTTAACGTTTTGGTGATGCCTTTAATATCACCGAAGTTCATTGTACGCATTCATACTCCCTTCACTTTCTTCATGGCAGGAATTCTCCCAGCAATAGTCCATGAGCAGCATCACTTACCATTAGGTTTGTTGTTTGCTATCAACAGAAATAGAAAAGAAAAAAAAATTTACTTGGTAATCATACGAAGAATATTATATCCAACCATTATCTATACTATACAATGCGGTTTTGCATATTAGCTGACCAGTTATCAGCTTTATTATCAGTTATAACAAGTGCAATATGAAGTTGATTATAAGATAAATGATGATGTATTCATCATCATCGCAGCCCACATACGTCCCACTGTTGGGCTCGGGCCTCCTCCACAATGGGAGGGAATTTGACCTACTATACCATGCTAGTCAGACATGTTGGTATAGGGTTTCATTTCGAGTTTTCCTTCTCTTGCACAGATGTTATGTGCACATTATATCCCAAAGTCGTCTTATACGACATCCACGGGCAAGATAGGGAGTGGTGAATTGTATTCTTACTCCGTCACCACACGGAAAGATGATGTATTATCCCACCAAAATTATAAATATGAAAATGGAAGCCAAGTTCAATAATTTCGTGTAGTAGGTTTGACATGCTCACCAAGACTTCACATCTCTTCTCATTATATACTTCAACTGTGCCAAATTTTATATTTGTCCATCCATGTAGGGACACGAAAAAAGTATCGATACTTTTAGGTATCGAGTACTTGTCTTTCAATACCGATACTTTTGTACGCGATACTTTCTATTCGATACTTTTACTCAATGAGTACTTTTAGGCAGGTATCGTATCGAACAAATTGTAGAAAGTATCCATGTTAAACTTGACCTTACGACTCATGCTTATGGTAACGCCATCTAGTTAAAGTGTAACGAACCTTCGAAAAAGTGGTTCGACATATTTTAATCCGAACACAGATGGACTAATTCCTAAAAAAAAAGCTCATCACGACCAAGATTCTAGGCAAAGTACTCAGTACTCGATACTTTGGAGTATCGATACATTTGTTTCGATACTTTATTGAGTACGATACTTTTTCATCAATACTACTCATGAATACATTATCGATACTTTCGTTTCGATATCGTGTCCCTACATCCATGTAATTTTCGTAAAAAGGGGTACAAAGTTTTTGCTTCAAGTATTATTGATGTGAAACATCTATAGGTGAGGGTGACCCTGATTGTTGGCGTGGCGTTAATGCCACGCTTCGATATGTACATTTGTGTAACGAAACCATAACCTGTTTTAGAATTTTGTACAACGCCATCTAGTGAGCTCAAAATAAATTATTAATCTAAACACACACCTATAGTGTATACCTACTAATGAAAATAAATGTTTCTTGAATAAAAATAATCATTTTCTGAAAAAAAAAAACGTAATATTTTATTAATACTTTATGCCGTATTAGTTCCTGTCGTCTTTATGAAATATTTTGCCATAATCTATTCTTTTATGCATATATATTTATACAAAATTATTTCGATGTTTGACATCTGCCAGGCGTCCTTAGCTACGGCTCCCTTTTTTATAGATATAACTTTTTAAAATCCACATCTGGAGTTATTTTTTTAGATAATATCATTTTATATTTAACTAATCAACCTATAAATTTTATGTTATATGCAAGTTATTGTTTTTATATTTATCTCGGCGAGTATACTACCACTGGTGGCTCGCGCCTCCTCCAGGATGGGATTGAAATTGACCTACTATACCACGCTGGTCAGATATCTATCTATGTTGGCATGGGTTTTTATTTCGAATTTTCCTTCCTTATTTGTATATACGAGTACATGTATGGTTTTATTCTTTTTAAAAGTCGTCTTTGTTGTATGGGAGCCCCCCTTAAGGATTTATTTTACTTCGTTTTTAGTATTTGTTGTTATAGCGGCTACAGAAATACAAAATTAGTAAAAATTTCAACTGTCTAGCTATCGTGGTTCTTGAGATAAAGCCTGGTGACAGACAGACGGACGGACAGACAGCGAAGTCTTAGTAATAGGGTCCCGTTGTTACTCTCTGAATACGGAACCCTAACAGGAACTAAATAAGTTTTAATAAAAACTTTGTTTGGTATTCATACCTCTAGTAAAAACTGATATTCTTCGCTTATAGGTATTTCAGTTAATCTTAGATTTGATTTGCACAAAACTACGCAGACAGCAATGCGTTTAAGATCTGTATTTGATAGGACTAGACAATATTTAACCGCTATACATATATATGTCATAACAGTATTAATTATAAAGCCATAGCATAGATGAATCTATCCATTTCACTACACCCACAAACCTCTTAAAAGAAAATAGATTATTTTTTTGTTGCAAACGGTGGCAATCAAGCAAAAAGTTCACCTGATGGTAAAAGTTGTTGCCGCTCATGGATCTTTGCTAGACTGCTGCCTACCGTGAAGCAATGAGGTTAGGTGAAACGAAAGGCATCACCGAAACCCATCACACGGAAACACCCACAGAAAGTTGGGCTTCTGGTTCTCTCGCTCACCGAACGGAGCGCAGTAACAACTTGCTGCTACTCAGACATCGATTTTCTGCGAGAGTGTGGTACTGCCTCGGACGGACCGGCCCGCAGCTGTAGGCAGACAACTGTCAACAGTACCACACTGTTGACAGTTGTCTGCCTGCTACTAAAGATTATAATACAATACCCTTGGCAGAGGGATTGACAATCAAAGCTGATGTTACAAGTTTCTCAAGAGAGTGCTACTGCCGTATGCTATCTGTGGTGATTGACTGCCTTTACAACTGCCACAAAGTAGTAAGGGGTAACACATTGTATTCTAAACCCTCCATCCCCACAGACTATCATGCTGATATAATTTAAGAGATTTCTTTTGCTATTTCTTAAGAATATTATGTCACCCGTTAGAAGCCTCATATCTTCGTTAGCATAGAGATCAGGGTGTGAAGTAAGTTATATATAGGCTGTTTTGAAGACAATTACCATTTCAATCATCGATAGAAGTTGCTATAAATTCCGGGCCGGGGATTTAGTCCGTCATCTGCGGCAAGGCTGTCCTCGCGACGGCGACCGGCGTCCCGGGAAGGGGACGTGGATGGGAGAGGGTACTCCCTCAGGGTATTCCGTCGGGACGACCTCTGAAGTCAAGGAACTCTATCGGGTGGGTTACGAGGCCGCACGCCGCCCCTCTATCGCCCTGGATGGAGCCGGGCGGCAGGTGCGCTAACTGTAGCCTCCAAAAAAATATAATGAATTGATAAGTGAGATATACGAAATAAAACATTTCTCTTGTATTCTACCAATCACTGTATGAGACGATCTAAGTTAATAATATTTCAGATATCTAAGCGTTTTTATTCCATGTACCATGTAACTGCTATAGAATATTGAGTCGAATTTCTATATAAGAACAGCTTTATATGTCTAAACTCCTAATTTATTATGATTACTAGCCGACCCGACGAACTTCGTACCGCCATAATTTGTTTCGTAAATATATTTTCTAAATTTCCAAAAATATGGTCTGTCTATAGCTGTCATCTGCGTTTTTTTATTCCATGATAGATTCGTTTTTGTTATACCACGTTTTATAGGGACTTGTATTCTCTTTGACGTTTTATGTCAAGTCCCACGGGAACCCGATCGAATGGGATAAAAGTATCCTATGTCCGACTCTTTCACGGGGAGTGCTCCGAGGAACTGTTTGACTTGGTACCACCGTCACCGTTTTACCAACGTACCACTCGATACCGCAGCAGGGTTCATCCATTTTACCTGGAAACGATATGGTCTTCAACTGTACGTTTCCAGCGATCATTTTTCCCACGTACGTGCAGGCTCTGAATGAACTACCTGCTGCTGTGTTTCCCGAGCGCTATGATATGTCCTTCTTTAAACGAGGTTTAAGAAGAGCTTTTTCTTCACGGTAGGCAGTGGCCTGGCTTTGCCCCTGGTATAGCAAAGGTCCATGTGCGGCAGCGTCACTTACCATCAGGTGTGCTGCCTGCTCGTTTGCCACCATCGGCAAAAAAAAAAAAAGGAAATGTAGACCCGAGCCCAATAGTGGTATTTATAGGAGCTGAAATAATTATGATGATGATAATGATACTAAGCGAGTCTAAAACGTCTAGCACTGGTTGTTTTTTGAGACGCTAAATAATATTTAAATTATTAATTGAATGTTTCTAGCAGGAGTAGTACGAAATTGTACTCTTAATACACCACCATACGTATAAATTCTCTTTATCACCAGCAGCCTGCAAATTTCAGGTAACACTTAAGGCAATCTAACTGACACACACACACATCAAAACATCGTTTTTTATTAGATTTAATAAGAAGAGAATAAATGTTTTCTTTCTGTCTTTTTTTTTTCTTTCTTTCTTAATCACATAAATCAATATTATATGTCATTCGTATCACCTTAGGTGTTACCTAAAATTTAAGCGTCATAGTAATAAACGACAATTACAATCCAGAATTGTAAATGCTACTTACCAACTTTATTAGTATACCATCATCACGAAAATAACGCTAATGGGCATTTTCATAAAAATATATATTAACTAATAGTGTTATTATTACATAAAACATCTACAAAAGGAGTATCTCGGAGAAAACGTGGTAACATAACTGATGTGTCAGGATTTTTAAAAACGCACTACGGTAATCAAATTCTATTTAATTTATTTATTTTACGTCTAGTTAATATATATTTTTAATAAATTGACCCTACACTATCTACCAGAAAAATAAAATACGGCACTGAGCAAATTATTACAACTAATATGTAAATTCAGTGTTGAAATATCGTCTGGCTACAAAGGGACACGATAAAATGATAGCAATCTGTTGTTATATTATTTTTTAATCGAAAAATTATACTATAATTGGCTTAAATAATATTATAAAATATTACTTAAATGTACAATAAACCTAATGTAAAATTTTGTGCTAGTTTCAAATAGAATTAATTGTTTAAAAAAGGTAATGTTTTAGAGGGACAGGCCTGAAAACGCCCTTGTACATTTTTATGAAAATGCCCTAATAACAAAGAATCAAATGTTTAAACATCGTTTATGATTAAGATATCTATTACAGTTCAACCTTGGCTGCCAAAACTGGAAGAGAACACTTATTGGTACCATACATAATTCTGGCCTGTTTCTCGCACTGCCTTTGACCGGCTTTATCTCTGATAGGTATGGAAGAAAAGTGGCTTTAAGTATAGCAGCATTAATGAATTGTATATTTGGATTAATAAGGTCATTTTCTATGAATTATTATATGATGCTTGCGTTTGAGTTCATGGACGCTGGCTTAGGAGCAGGAGCCTACACTACTGCGTTTATTTTAGGTAAGATTTATTTTCATTTAAATAATATGACCAGACCCATCATGAAAGACGAGGGTCATAAGAAACCGCTGAAAGACTTAAGCAGATAACACTGCAAGGGAATTAAAACTATATTTAATTCCCACTTAAATATATTCCAACCCATTTGATTGACGTGGTATGTTAGGCCAAAGAACGATGGATTTACTTTTATTGTGCGATGTTGAGTTTATAAAATGCTGTTTTCAGCAAATTACACTATAAATTTTATAAAAATTAAGCTATGTTTATAATAAATGATTGAAAGTTCATTACTTTTAAGTTTATATAAAATCAGAGCTATAACTTTTCCTAGTTGCTAATGGTTAGAAATAGAGTTACACGTTTTTACCTACCGCCAAGTGTCCAAAAATATTTCAGTCTATAGGTTGAAATTATTCACCAGCCTGGCCTTGATGCATCGTTATGATCGTTATGTGCTAGCGATGTACGTAATAACTACCTATGTGCTACGCTAGCTCTTCTGTTATTATTTAAAATAATAATATTTCTATGCTCCTAATAAAAGTCAATTCCAAAACAGAGAATATAAAAACGAAATAGTAAAAGAATTGCTTTATTCGTGATTTAGTACTTTGAATTGAACTAATAATGAATATTTAAGGGGTACCTTATTCAAATAAGGGCCAATTTAATTAAAATACGGGTGCGTTAAGTAAATGCTTTTACATTGTATTTTAAAAATTCATAATATAATTATATATTTAATCTGTCTTTTCTAGCTATGGAACTCGTAGGACCTAGGGGCAGGGTGTTTGGTAACACCTTAATAAATGTAGTGTATGTATTTGGAGTCATGTCTCTATCAGGACTTGCTTGGCTACTTCAAGATTGGCGAACACTATTAAGAATAATATACAGCCCATCATGTTTAATTTTTTCATATATATGGATATTAAACGAAAGTGCGCGTTGGCTTTTAAGTAAAGGCAAACGTGAAGAAGCACTGAAGATATTAAAGAGGGCTGCTGACATGAATAAAGTGGAATTATCCGAACAAACTCTAGGTCTCCTTCATAACGTCGAAAAAGAAAAAAATATAGAAGAAATAGACGTGAGGCGTAAAGATGTTCCTACTAATAAATCGTCTATATTTCTGCAAGTTATAAGATCAAGTATTATTATAAAGAGACTATTTACTTGTTCTTTCCTATGGATCACTTGTGCGTTTGTTTACTATGGATTGTCAATAAACTCAGTATCCTTAGCTGGTAATAAATATATAAACTTTATGCTGGTAGCCTTTATCGAGATCCCAGCGAATTTCTGCTGCCTATTTGTTTTAGATAAATTTGGAAGAAAAAGGGTTATGATTAGCACATATATCTTGAGCGCAATTCTTTGCATAGGATTAGCCTTTTTGCCAAAAGGTAAGTCCATTTTAAATTATTCATATGCTACATTTTACTTAGGTATTCTTCATAATGATTCCTGATTAACTTGAAACTTTATGTAGATTCTGTGAAGAAAATATTTCGCGAAAATAATAATAGTTTTTTATAAAAGTATATAAAAGAGTTCAGTTAGCTAGTCATTGAAAGAGATAAATGGAATATATCCTATGAAAATGTAAATTCCGTTGTATATTATCATTTAGGTATATCATTTTACCCCCGAACTTTCAAAGTAATGGAGACAAACGCACAATGGAAAGCGACTAGAAAATTTTGCTCAGGCACAGTTTATTTACTGGAGAGGGTGCTAGCTGCCCGCATCGAGCGGCATCTCGTCGGCACGGGACCCGATCTGTCGGACGCCCAGTTTGGATTTAGGAGGGGTTGTTCGACGATCGCGGCTCTGTTGCACCTGAGGGCCGTGGCGACTGAGGCCGTCACTGGCGGGGGAGCGCTGTTGATGGTGTCCCTGGACATCGCCAACGCATTCAATAGTCTGCCATTCAGCTGCATCAGGGAGGCGCTCCGGTATCACGGAGTGCCAGCTTACCTGAGGCGGCTAGTGGCAGACTATTTGGAGGGACGCAGCGTCCTCTGCACCAACCGAGCAGGGGACGTTGTGCGAACGCCTATGACGTGCGGTGTTACATAGGGGTTGGTCCTCGGACCCACCCTGTGGAACATCGGCTTCGACTGGGCGTTCAATTTTGAGAAATTGAAACTTATCATGATTGTCTTTGATTTATGGCTTCCGAGTTTGATTATCTCTTGTTGGTTTTAGAATTTGCTTTGAAACATTGTTTATAATTTATTTGAAATTCATCAAAGCTTAAGTATGGTTTACTTAATTTAGTGTAAGGTATATATTTTAAGAGATTTTCCCTTGAATTTACCGTCTCATTTAATTTTATCAATATGAATCTTTAGGTAGGAATTGTATCGTATATTCATTAACAAGTATTCTATACTATTATCAACAATGACGTTCCATTTTACTTAAGTATCCGTTGCTACCTTAAAAAGAAAATAATTATTATTTAATTATTAAATAATAATTATATTTATATATAAATTTCTAGTGTACGTGTCTATGTCACTGAACTCGTCTTAAACGGCTGGACCGATGTTGATGAAAATTTTTGTGCGTGTTCAAGGGGATTCAAGAATAGTTTAGATTTGCAATTGGACCCGGTAGGTGGCGTTATTTTATTTGAACAAAACAACATCTGTTGGGTCAGCTAATATGTATATAAATCTTCCGTTCGTGTGTTTGTAATTGCACCCCTTTTAAACGGCTGGATCGATTTTGATGATTTTTGAGGTGGTGCCGATGGATATGAGAATGGTATAGATTAATAATTCGAACCGGTAGGTGGCGCTGCGGTGGATTTAGAGAAGGACATACTTTTACTATTTTTTTTTTAGGTATGAACAGAGCAACGTCTGTTGCTTCAGCTAGTTTTATATAAAATATTAAATGATAATTATTTATTTTTTTAGAAAACCTAATTAAGAAACTAAATCTACTTATAAATCTGGTTATAATTTATGTCTGTTAAGGTATGATTGTAAAGTTCTCCTTTAAAGTCCAAAGGCAATACAGGGATTATTTCCATATTACAAGGTATGTAAACAAAGCTAATACTTAATTCTGTATATTCTCTTACACAGATCAAAGTTGGTGGTCCTTAGTGTTTTACTTATCAGGCAAATTTTGCATCACTGTGGCTTATAGCTCCGTATATATCTACGTATCCGAAGTCTTTCCAACTAATGTAAGACAATCTCTGCTCGCCATCTGCTCATCAACTGGTCGTGTTGGATCTACCTTGGCGCCCCTCACTCCTTTATTGGTAAGATTAAACACATGTATATACTATAAACTTAAATAGTTACTTAGCCAAACTTACGGCCATAGTAAGTTTCTTGTCAGATTATATCAGGTGAATAATTTTTCTTCAAAACCGTAACCAAGACCTCGATTCTAGTGCATATGATTGTAAGAAGCAAAATAATCTCCGATAATAAAGTACGTTTAGTTTAGTAAAAACCTATTTATTCTGACTTGAAAATACGCGTCATCATCATCATCATCGCAGCCCACATACCCCCCACTGTTGAGCTCAGGCCTCCTCCACAATGGGTGGGAATTTAACCTACTATACTGTGATGGTCAGACATGTTGGTATAGGGTTACATTTCGAGTTTTCCTTCTCTTGCACATATGTTGTGCGTCTTTTATGACATGCACGGACAAGATAGGTAGTGGTGATTTATATTCTTACTCCGTCACCACACAGAGAAAAAAAAATACACATATTAATAAACTTTCCATTTTATTAAATGAAAATAGGGTGTAGTACTTAGTGGTCCACTTTCTCACGTATTGACCTTCAATGAATAACCGTAAACATCTCATCACATATTTTCATTAATATGTCATAAGCTGTAGTGATGAAATTGCCACCTACTGTCCACTGCCTATAGATTAAATAACGAAATCTCAAAATCAAACCTTAATCAAACCTGTCAGGCTATTGTAATATAAAAGGTAATGTTCCTCCGTTGTGAAGTAAGCTTGTGACCAACTTGGGATACATATGGACTGAAAAGGATAAACAAATGAGCTACCTAGTGCCTTCACTTGAGTATCATTCCTCATTGTTTACTATTCATTCATCCTATTGACGTCTACTATTGGAAATTCGCCTTCCTAAAAGGGGACGACAAAATCCCTCCTCAAGTGGAGATATCATAGGTAAAAATGCAATTGTCACCACACTTTGCTTGCCCATGGGAGTCGAAAAAACCGGCTAAGTGTTCACAGGCAGAGAGGGCAGCAGCTCTCTTCTCGGAAACGTATCACTGTAATCCTCCTCACTGCAATCGCCAACCCGCACGTCAAGCGTCGCGATTACGGCATTATCCCTCTTATATGAGCGACAAAATAAAAGCAGCCACCGAGCATGGCAACTCCGCTATACAACGGGTTCGTTTTAAAGGCAAGCACGGTTTTGGTGCAGTAGGAAGTGCAAATCTGCAGTGATCCGGCTACTCTGGACGGAGCAGACGGCCTGTGCGCTGATCATAGCCCACTCCAAAAAAAGGAGACTGCTGCTACCAATCCATTTGGCGATCTCTGAGCCATTTTTTGCGCCTCCTATGACTAATATACACATAACTCTGATCTATTGCTTAACGTCTCACTACACGAGATTACATTTCTCAATTACGTTTTTTTTTAATTTTACTTCAATCTTTATTTAATTTTATTTATTCGTTATTTTACGTTATTTACTAATTATTTTACATTATTAATCATTTTTTCACAGAACACTTATTACGAAAACCTTCATGCAATATTCTTCGGCACCTTAGCTATTATAGCGGGTCTTCTAGTATTTATACTACCAGAAACTCTTAATCAACCTTTACCTGACACAATAGAGGAAGCTGAAAGAATAAGTAGAGGAGGCAAACCCATTTCGTAGTACGTAATATTTGACTGGTAATATAATATTGACTGATAAAATAAGAAGAATTTTAATGCTATTTCGCTACGGTGCAAATGTAAAGGCGTGCAAAAAAGTGTATTCAATTATGTTTTAACTAAAAAAATGTAAATAAATATGTGAAATTTTTCATTATCACTATCTTATAATCGACCCACAACTGGGTTCAAGCACTCTCCAGTATAGTTCCCTCCTATACTATTGATAAGATGATGAATTCATACTCTGTCAAAACACATATTCTTATTTTTATTTAGCTTTAATTAAAATGAAAAAATGTACCTATTCCGTGTACTTTGTTTATTCGCTGATAATTATCAATCCGAATAATAGAAATGCTTCTAATGTATACAAATATAAAAGTATACAAAAAGAATATTAGTTTTTTTTACCCAATGTTTGTTCTCAGTTTAGGTGTTGTATACATGACCATATTTTTTTTTTGTGCCGACCTGACGCTGTCGACCTGACGCTGCCGACTATCGCCAGGGCGATGGTCGGCAGCGTCAGGAACTGGGACGCGGTCGCAGCCTTCTGCGAGGCAGTGATCTCGCAGAAGGAGGCGGCGGATCGCCTGCGCAAGGAGCGCAGCCTCGATGGGGTGATCCGCAGCATCGATGGGGTGAGGAGTGGGTCGAGAGAGTGAGTCGCCCCGGAGTGGTGCGAGGAGAGCGCCGACCGCAACCCACCGCCAAAAAAAGAAAATGACCATATTTTTACGTCAAACGCTTGAATAGTGACACATTAAAAACAAGGTCACATGGCAAG
This sequence comes from Lymantria dispar, assembly GCA_032191425.1. Taxonomy (NCBI): domain Eukaryota; kingdom Metazoa; phylum Arthropoda; class Insecta; order Lepidoptera; family Erebidae; genus Lymantria; species Lymantria dispar. The sequence goes on along the minus strand of CM063452.1, from coordinate 7,116,414 downwards.
TCTTGCGGGGATAAATAAAACTATGGATTCAAAACGTAATAAAAAAACAGCAACACATTCCTATTAATAAAACAAAAGATCATTAATGGTCTGCTTGCAAAAGCGGGACATTTTTGTACAGCTGAAGGCAATAAGACACCCTACCTAAAAACGAGATTGTCCCGTTCAAAACGAGACGTATACTTTACCTCATGTAGGTAGGTATATGTCATTGTATATTTACAAAGTCACATGGATTTATTCAAATTCAAAAGCATTTATTTTTTAAAAACGCTAAGTGGGCAAGTACCATGTTCAATTTTAACATTTTAACTTAAATACATCTAATAAATTATCACCGGATTGACCGGACGCGACCGCTACTTAGAAGATCCGGCAAAAAACTCAGCCAGTTGTTTAATATTTTTTATATTTTTTTTATGAATTTTTATATGGAATTGTATACAACATGTGTAGCAATTGCCAGTGTGATGGCCTGCGAGCCACAAGATACGTAATATAATACACAAAAGTAATTTAACTGATTGTGGCTGGACCAGATCCCATAAGGGGCACCTAATCACGAGCTTAGTGCGAAATATTAAAATTTAAAAAAAAAACATTGCCACAATTTTTTTACCAAGGCAGGATTTTAACAGGTTATGTTAAATTTGTTATGTGTGTATATATATATATATATACAGGATGTCCCTAAATTAAACGTCCAACGGTAAGTGGGTGGTAGATGACTTTATGACAGCTATGAAAAATTAAAAAAAAACCCGTCACTTTTTTTTTGATACGAGCATATTACTAAAAACGGTGAAAAATCAGACCTTGTACGATATTTTCAAGTACTAAAATGACAAATATGCTAGTTTTGGCATTGGACATTTCTTGTTGGAAGCGCAGATAATTGCACTATTGACCACAAGTACAATTGAAACTAGACATGTTCCAATAACAAATAAATATACATTTGTTATGGCTATTCCTTAATTTTTCCGAAGAAAACGTTAATCATTTGACTTTAATACACCATCCTGTAAAAAAAATGTGCCGTAACTATAGTGATGGGACACTCTGTATATACAGTCAAAATATGTTATAACGACATCGAAGGAACTATTTATATTGAGTCGTAAAAACCGATAGTTGTAATAATCAGTGATATTTCTGAAGTACATTTTTTACGAAATGGTATTTTTGGTTGTAGGCTTCATCATCATCATCAATAACATCAACTGGGGTTATTGTTATCAGATGCTTAAAACCTGCATGTCTAAAGTAGTTAGATAGCAATATTTTTTTAGAGCTCCGTACCCAAAAGGTAAAAACGGGGCCCTATTACTAAGACATCGCTGGCTGTCCATCCGTCTGTCTGTCACCAGGCTGTATCTCGAGAACAGCGATACTAGCTATCGCGGTTCTCGAGATACAGTTGAAATTTTTACAAATTATATATTTCTGTTGCCGCTATAATAACAAATACTAAAAACAAAATAAAATAATAATTTAAGAGAGGCTCCCGTACAACAAACGCGATTTTTATAGATGGTACGGTACCCTACGTGTTTGACTCCGACTCGCACTTAGCCGGTTTTATTTTCCTCCATGTATCTGATATCATCAAGAACCGTAAATCTGTTCTGATTAGTAACAATCACGGTTTTGTATTAGGTTTGATATTTTCTATAGTGTGATCTGATAATGATCTTTTTGTTTGCCACATGTTAAATGTTTCATAATTAAATCAACAATATTTTTTGGTGCATCTTGTATAAAGATAAGCAACCAACTGACTGAAGAAATATAAAGAACCGGCCTTAAATCTAAGGAATGAACGTGTTTTATTTTTAAGAATTACAAAAGAAAGACCCTCAGCTCGATATCTTATGTTTAGGTACTTATAGCATAATAGTCATTGACCATTATATTGTGCCTATTAATTTTTTTTGCAATACCTACGTCCTACAGTTGTACTGATCGTTCTACAGATATAATTCTTCGAAAATATTCCTCAAATGTAGTCGCTCAATGCGATATGCGATAACCGGTATGTTGTTCTCTCTCTCTTCTCTCTCTCTCTCTTACCCTTACTCCCTCTCCGCCGCCTCTCTCCCTAACTCCCTATAACCTCCGTTAGCATGATAACTACAGAGACAACAAGAGGTGTGATGCGGAGTCCACCTACGTGATTTTCAGATTACTTCTGCTTAAGTATTGTGTTTTTTTTTAACCGATATTCGATGAAAAATGCCAGTGTAATCAAAAAATACATTATTGACTATAGTCGACATCACAAAAAAAATCTTCGGTAATCATAAATAACCGGCTTCAAAAAAAGTGTTTAAGAGTGGTAGGACCACACTGTCGACAGTTATCTGTCTACAGCCGCGGGTCGGTCCGTCCGGGGTAGTACCACACTCTCGCAGAAAATCGACGTCTGAGTAGTAGCAATTTGTTACTGCGCTTCGTTCGGTGAGCGAGAGAACCGGAAGCCCAACTTTCTGAGGGTGTTTGTGTGTGGAGGGTTTTTGTGGTGCCCTTGGTATCACCGAGCCTCAATGCAGGCTTTCACACTCCCTTCACTTTCTTCGCGGTAGGCAGCGACCCTGTAAAGGTCCATGAGCGGCAGCAACACTTACCATCAGATGTACTTTTTGCTCGTTTGCCACCGTTTGCAATAAAAAAAAAATAATAATAATAATTAGTTACTGTATGCGTATTAAACACTAGGCAATATATCTCTAAAAATAATTTCTTACACTCCCATTTTTTTTCATAATATCTCCCGTTTTTTTTCATAATTTGGGTTCAGTGAGTAAGGAATGCAATGAAATGTTTTATTATGAAATTTTAAAGTACAGGAAACGTTACCAAGTTAGATATGGCTAGCCATGCTTGCAGACTACAGTCAGAACCTCCAGAGATCTGCTACTACTTATAATCATATAAGAATAAAACCAATTGCTCAAAACAAATCCTCCTTTAACCATAAATGATACGATTTTGCCAAATATTTGCCTAGAGTGACAATTTTTCAAAGTAGGCCAAGGAACTGTCGCGCGTGCCCAGGGTACACCGCTCCGATATCTGACTGACAACAGAAATCAGGTACACGGTGAGGTTTATGGCGTCTTACTCCAAAATCAGCAATCTTAAACAGAGTACGTTTTCTGCAATTTAGGGGGTCTCTCCAATGTTACACATATATCCCCAGATGCTACACCAGTATGCTAGAACTGTCTTTATTTCGGTTCTCTTATCCAAAGTGATAGCGACGTGGATCGTGCGGTGAGGCACAGAATTGATGCGGGATGGATGAAATAGCGGAAGGTCACATATACAATATCTCAACTCCCGAGTAGCCCTTAAGTTAAAGGACAAAATTTATAAAACTTTTACAAGACCGTTATCGGTTATCAACGAAAAACTTTTAATCGAATGGTAGGCAAGATGAAGTTCATCACTGAAAGGCTGTCGCTTTTTTAATTATTTTTGCCATGTATTTACTATGTTTTGCCATTATATTTGTATTTTCACATTTGGCTAAAGTGTGGCTGAATGTTGACCATGGGATAGCCTAAATTTTACTTGGTCATAGCTACTTCAAAAGTGAATTATATTTCTTCTAACTCGTATCGTCACCATGACGGCGATGTCCGATATTTGACTACGGGTAAGAACAGTCAACACACCACATTCCCTCGAATGTCGCGGTCATTACGAGTATCTGACGTACTCGTAATGACCGCGGCCGTCTGTTGAATGGTTTACAAGGCACGTTTAGAGTAATATATACAATGTTGTCTCATCATGTGCATCACTGTGGATTCTGGCTTAAAATTGGAAGGGTGAAAATATGTGGTGGGATTTTAGTCCCTATAGTTTTTTGTTACGGAAATCATTTCATGAGATTTAGCCCTTGTTGCGGCTTTAAAGCTGGTTATGTTAAATAAAACAAACCTTGTAAGCGTCGTTGAGTATATTGTGATTGTATAAGCACTTTACAAACAATGAATAAGTAGGTTTAAGTATATGCTTAAGTATACATATACCCGAATATATAATACCCGAATATATAATACCCGAAATTTTTAACTGCAAATTCTTGCGGTTGATTTTTAAGTAAGTGCCAACATGCCCCGGACATTGAAAGATTGCCTTTCAACAAATCTGGTATAAATATAATTAAAAAAAATCTTAATTTTCATTAATAAGCAATGGACTTAATTAAGGACTGTCAAACGACTCCAGTCGTGATCAATCCGTAACATGAGCAATTTGATCAGGTCCAGGATAAAATACGAGGATACAATCAAGCGTCCTCTTAAGGGATATTTTTTTTTTGGGGTGGGATGCGATTGGCGCACTCCTCGCACCACTCCGTCCAGGGCGACAGAGGGGCGTAAGCACGCACACCCGTAACCCACCCGAACACCACGTCGCCTTCGTCGTTGAGCCGACCACCGGAGCAGGGCGCCGCCTCCTTCTGCGAGATCACTGCCACGCAGAAGGCTGCGACCGCGTCCCAGTTTCTGACGCTGTCGAGCATCGCTCTAGCGATGGTCGGCAGCGTCGGGTCGGCACCGATGATTGCGACGAGTTCACGACGCTGCTCTGCCCAGGCGGCACAAATCTCGAGCGTATGCTGCGCCGTGTCCTCGTCGCAATCGCAGTGGTGGCAGAACGGTGTGCTCTCCCTCCTAGCGACCGTGTACAGGTACTTGCCGAAGCATCCATGGCTCGTCAAGACCTGCACAAGTCGGAAGGTAAGCACCCCGTGCCGCCGTTTTAGCCACTGCATTAGCACCGGCCGGAAGTCCTCCACGATCCAGACACCGTACCGGGGCCTGTCCAACCGGACTGCCCAACGGGCAATGACGTCTCGGCGATACGCCAGGCGGTGAGCTCCCTCAAAGAGATCACACCGCCCTCCGCTCGCACCGCCGACACGGACAATGGACGGTGATCGTGACGCCGATGGGAGGGCCCATGCGGGGCCCATGGAACAAGAGGGCTTCCGCCTTGTCCAGGGCCACCCTCAACCCCAACGCCTCGAATCGCCTGACGATCTCTTCGGTGTCTAGAGTCGCCAGGCTTGCCGCCTCTTCTAGCGTCCCACCGCGGGCTGTGACGAGCGTGTCGTCGGCGTAATAAATCACGCCCAGCCCGGGCAGGAGGCTCCCCCTCAACGTCTAGGGACACCATCAACAGCACTCCCCTGCCGGTGACGGCCTTAGTCGCCACGGCCCTCAGGCGCAACAGAGCCTCGATCGTCGAACGACCCCTCCTAAATCCTCTTGAGGGATGGCAAGTAGTCATCTTTCAATGTAGTCGAACAAGATTGTCGAGTAAGATTGTAATAATACGTAGGAAATTCCTGTGCTGGAGTTCTGAAACCTAATCCTTGTTTCCCCTTGTCAAAAAATATTTCCAAAGCTGTTCGATTCTATAAAATTGACTAATGTACTATATTCACGGATATCTTTTATCTATAGATACCAATAAATAAAATTGGAGTGTCTGTTTGTAATGTCAAAATAATAGGCTTTTTTCATGCTCACACGGTTATTTGCACGACACCTATGCCTAAATTAGCAATTAAAAAATTTTTGTCTGTCTTTCTGTTTGTTCCGGGTAATCTTCAAAACGGCTGGACCGATTTCAAAAATTCTTTCACCAATGGAAAGCTATAATATCAGGGCGTAAACTAGGCTATATTTTATCCCGGTATTCCCATGGGAACGGGAACTACGTGGGTAAAACGACTATAACCTATAACCGAAGCGAAGCGAGGGCGGGTTGCTAGTTAGCAATAAAGTTAAATGTCGATCAATAAATGACCGGGCGTGAATTCACCACCCCGTCTCTTACGCGTGGGTATCGTAAAAGACGACTAATGAATGTATTATGCATATAACATCTATGCAAAAGAAGGAAAATCCGGAACAAATCCCTATACTAACCTGTCTGACCGGCATAGTAAGGTCAATTTCCCTCCTATTATGGAGGAGGCTCGCCCAGCCCATCAGTGTGACGTATATGAGGCGAAATGATGAATTTTTTATAGGTAAGGTTGTCAACAGGGGAGTGCTTGGCGTTGTGCTACATAGAAAATATATAGGGCTGGTTTTCACCAAACCCCTTTCATTCGATTCGATTTAGGCAGAAGCTTCATTAAACTTAAATATATACGCCACAGCGTGTGTGATTCGATTACAATGATATTAAATTTTATAAAATTAATAGATAACTCGAAATTTCGAAAAGTAAGTCATAATTTGGCACGCACAGTTCAGGAGATTATTTTCAGTTAACTGACTAATGTAACAGGCCACTTAAACAGGAACTCCAACAGAAACCTTAGTCCCGACAACCACATGTCGAGATCTTGTATAACGTCAACACTTACTCCTCGAAATATATAATCCGCTGTATTATGTTCAGTAGGAACATGTCGCGAATACAATTATATTTTCTAAAATTTCACCTATGCAATTGCGAATGAACGTATGTAATTTACGTGTCAATATTACGCCACCCTTTTTTTTGATCGAGAGTGTTGTTCAGTAGGAACATGTCGCGAATACAATTATATTTTCTAAAATTTCACCTATGCAATTGCGAATGAACGTATGTAATTTACGTGTCAATATTACGCCACCCTTTTTTTTGATCGAGAGTGTCGGAAAAGACTAGTAAGAGATACAACATATGCATGGCATCCATGCAAGAAAAAGCAAACTAGAAATAAAGCCCTATGCCAATCCGTCTGACCAGCGTGATATAATAGGTCAATTTCCCTCCTACTGTAGAGGAGGCTCGTGCCTTATAGTGACACATATTTATATATGTTGATAATGATTATCAAATACGACAATAAATTTGTGGAGTCAGTCCAAAATACCGTACGCGATAATTTTAAAGATTTTATATTTATATTGTTTTTATATAACCGAGCGCCTACCAGAACCACATAGCTCGAGCCTGGGAATGGTTATTGTTGGTTTAATAGGCGCTCTGCTTTTGGCGATAAATAATTTAACTCTTTATCTTATTGTGTACATTAACACTATGGACGTATAGGCGCGCACCATATGATCTTTCCAATACATTTGAAAATACAGGGAATTCTAACTTATCACATGCGTTTATAATTACGTGGCATAAGATGTAAATATTATTAAATAAATATAAATTATTAACTAATTGCGGTAGTGTGTGCGTGCGCGTGTGTGTGTGTGTGTGTGTGTGTGTGTGTGTGTGTGTGTGTGTGTATGTGTGTGAGCATTTGCATGTTTAATATCTTCATCATTATTATTATTTTAAATATTTAGTGTAATTGTTACGTAGGTCTTATACTAAAGATGTAACTTAAGAGTCATCGATCCCACAGTCAAACCGATAACACGGTTTTGTGGGGCTATGTTTTATCAATATGTAGCATTGGTATTTTATAATAATTAAATAAATTGTACCCAATTCTGTTCGATATATGGCGTTATCGGATCATTCCGAGCGTATTTCGTGTATACAATTTTGGGCACAAATTTTGCAATCTTCATGTTTTTGAATGAATGAGTTTTCCGAGTTGTGACGAAGTAAGAATACAATTCATCACCTCTTTTTTGTCCGTGGGTATCGTAAAAGACGATTAAGAGATTATAATATGTAAATTACATGCAAAAGAAGGTTTTTAATAGTAGGACCACACTATTGACAGTTGTCTGTCTACAGACGCGGGCCGGTCCGTCCAGGGATTACCCTGTGTCTGAGTAGTAGTGATTTGTTTCTGCGCTTCTTTCGGTAAGCGAGGGAGCCAGTAGCCCAAATATCTGAGGGTGTTTGTGTGTGGTGGGTTTTGGTGATGCATTTAGTTTTACTTAAACTCATTGCACGCATTCATACTCCTTTAACTTTCTTCACAGCAGGCAACGGCCTAGCAAAGATTCATGAACGGCGGCAACATTTACCATCATGTATACTGTTTGCTCGTTTGCCACCGTTTGCAATAAAAAAAAAGAAAACTTGAAATATAATCCTATGTAAACCCACCTGAGAAGCAACTTTCTTACCGGGTTGAGAGCCATCAGCGCTCACCCACAGTCCGGGCTAAACTGTCAAGGTCATCTGCGACCAACAGCTACAAACACAAAAAAAAAAAACATGAGCAGCGTGGTATAGTAGGTCAGTTTCACTCATATTATGGAGGAGGCTCAAACCCAGTAAAATGACGTATATGAGTCGTGAGGAGAAGCAGGACTGATAAAGAAATAAGATTTAGAGGACCTAATATTTGAGATACTGTTTTGAGAATGTTGGTATAATAGTAGCATTACATGTCGTACTCTTATGTATAACAATTGTAAAACATTACTCATTGACAAGCGTCAAAGTTTAACCTAGGGTCAATAGACATCTTTTTTATGAGTGGGAAGCAAGCTGAATCGAAAATTGATGTAAGCTTACTTCAATTTAGTACAGATGACATGAACTTCAGAAAAAGTTACCCTCCCTACTCGATAAATCATCAATTTAATAATAACGTTGAATAATTTCTGCAATCTTTTGTTAATGATTTTTGATGTTTACGTTGTAATTAAAACTATCTTTACGGATTTTATCGCATTTGTATTTGATTTTCGATTGCCCGATGTTTCGAACACTTTACAGCGTTGATGGTCACGGGTTAGAGAGAGAGATTTATATCTACCCGCTACAGAATGAAGGTTAATAATTTGCAGATAACATTATACAAGAGAAGAAAATCTTAAAATAAAACCGTATATCAACCCGTCCTATCACTGTGGTATAGTAAATCAATTTCCTTCCCTTTGTGGAGGAGGCTCGATCCTAGCAGTGGGACATATACGAGCTGAGATAGTGATCGTGATGAGGTTGATGATGATGTTGCTTTAATTAAAGCAGTCATTGAACAAGAATACAATTCTTATAATTAAATATATACAATTCTTATAATTAAGTATTATGTCAATTGCCGCGCTATTTGATTGCCGAACGGAACCATCTTTGGGTTATATGTTTTTTTTAATTCTGAGGTCTCTCTTCGTATAGCTTTTAAGTCGTCTAAGTAGATATTATACATGCTTATGTCGATTGCACATGATTTTTTTGTATACCTCTAACTCTTAACTAATTCTTTAGCTTCTTAAGATGGTATCACAATGAAGTTATGACATAAATAAATAATAGTTTAAAAAACTAAAAAATCACGCTCTTATGGAAAATCTAACTAAAAAATAAAAAATTAAATTTGATAAATTTAGATTAAGAATAGTGTAAATGAAAAATAAATGTTTATTATTGTAAAAAAGCGTGGGGTGAATAGTGTCAATAGTTATAAACATTTAATGGCAGATATGAGAAGGATCATCACTTTGAAAATATCTTGAAAAGCACTTTAAACAAAATCTAACCGTTTGAAGTGGATCAAAATCAAATCCACTGGAGTCGGTTACATACAATCAAACGTACAAGTGAAGACACTGCACCCCACGCTTTTTTACAATAATAAACATTTATTTTTCATTTACACTATTCTTAATCTAAATTAATCAAATTTTATTTTTTAGTTAGACTTTCTATAAAAGCGTGATTTTTTAGTTTTTTTAAACTATTATTAATTTTCCATTTTTGAGTTGAATTTTCTATAAAAGCGTGTTTTTTAGTTTTTTAATTTAAATTGAATCACTTTGTTATCATAATTTAGAATAGTTATATAACAATTACCATTTTTAATCTTGTGAATACCAATCCCTATGTTGTAGTTAGGACGATAACCATTTTCAACAAAAATGAAGCCACTAAAATTTGTATCAGTGAATACTTTCAAAGTTATACAACCGTCAGCCGTGACGGCCATAAATGATCTTAGGACAAGCCGTGTATTATCTATTATTCGTTTATCGGTAATCATCAAATTTTTGATCACCCATATGTGGGATTGTTGGGGTGCTACGCCAGAAAGGTCGTACGTCCGTCACCCGCAGAGAGGCTGACCGCGCGATGGCGACCGACGTCCCAGTACGTCGAGAGGTGAGGTTACCCCAAAGGGTATTCCGTCGGGCCGACCACTGTGACGATGACAAGTCACATCTGCTCCGGTGGTCGGCCCAACAACGAGGTGACGTGGGTACGGGTGGGTTATGGGCCCGCGCGCCGTCCTTTCCTCGCCCCGGAGGGACGGGACCGCGCGTGCGCTTACCATAGCCCACCCATTAAAAAAAAAAAAAAAAAAAAAATATGTGGGATTGTTCTGTTGCAGTTTTGTCAATGAGCAAATCGTACCTCAAATAATTATCAGGGACGATTATCGTCTCAACAAGAATTGTAACATTGTCAATTACTAATGAAACCTCTGTTTTGCCTAATGCATTTACATATGTATTACCGAATCCTCTTAAAGAGGGCAATTTATTAATTTGCCATTTTTCTCGCGGCTCGATCTCTTTTATAACAGATTCTTTTATTAAAGTACAATGGCTACCAAAATCTACGTATCCTGTCAATCGAACCTTATGAACACACACACCTTTTATGAACTTATTGTTTACTCTTACGATGCTATCAGCTAGTCATAATGTCTTAATTTCGGCATTTGCACTCCATGCGCTTCTATTGCATTCAGGGTTATCATGACCAAAACGTTTACACTTTTGACATTTAATAATAGGCTTATTACAGCTAGATACTACATGACCTATTTCATGGCAATTATAACATTTCAAAATTTTATTAAAATCATTTCTTACAGGCTTACGGGAACCTTCAATTACAGGAAGCAGTAACCTCTTATTAGATTTATTGAATTGTTCATGTTTCACACTCCTTAAGTAACCTAATAACTTATCAACATTTTCAAAACCTACTGCCTCCGCTCCGTACCGAACTGACCTGTCCTCTATTCCATACACAATACAATCAATTGCGTTCCTACCTACTATACCACATCTATTCAAGGCTATCAATTTATCATAATAATACTCTTCCAAATCATCACCAAACTTTGCCCTTTTCCCTAACATTTCCGTGAACAAGTGACCATAATTCTCGTACGTTGGAAATGCACATTTAAGTTTATCTGTCCATTCTTCCTATGTAAGTAATATAGAAGGTTGTCCCTCGTACCACCTTCTTGCAGTGCCAACTAACTTTGGTAGGGCATAGTGCGCAGTTTGCTTACTATCCCAACCGTAAATTTCAGAGCATTCTTTAACTTTATTTAACCATGTAACAATCGTTTGGTTTTTTGATTTAGGATCAAATTCTGGCACTACGTTACTGTTAGTGAACCTTTCTCTACTCTGTGGATTTACAGCTGTGATAAGTTGCAAAGACTCCTTAAGACATTTCAATAATTCAGAATTCACTGTATCAACAGATGAAGGCTGCGGCGTCACAGGTGAAGACTCCCTGTCGATCTGCGTTTGGACTGGGCTACGTGACCTTACAACGCTCGCATCACGAGTAGTCTGAACTCTGTCACGCCTCTGCCTAGTACCTCTACAGTGTAGAGTCTACACTCTCTACCGTTACAATCTATTTTATCCTTTGATGACATAAACGATACCTGACTCTGCAAAGGCGGTGTTACAACTGACTTATATCTACGCTTTTCATAGGACTCGATCCGTTCGGGTGATATTCTCGATCCTTGTTGTTTAGCATCATGATCTTCGGCGTAACGTGTTGACCCCGACACAAACTAAAATAATACAAAAAAATATCACGTTCTCTTCAACAGGAATTATTAATTAATTGTCATTTTACGACTGTACTGGCACACGTGAAGCTGAAGCACCTAATCGAGTAATCATAGGCCATTACATCACTTTGGAAAAGAACTCTTACACTGCTGCACCGATATTAACCAAACATAACTAAGAAGTACCGCAAGGAAACTGGCTTTCAAAAGACAAAAACCGCATAAAAATCGGTCCATTCACTTGAGAGCTACGATGTCATAGATGGACACAGACACACACAGACAGACAGACACCGACGTCAACCTACAAGAAATTTACTTATTAAAACTAATATATTGATTCCAAACACGATATGTCTGCTGCAATTTTTCGAGGAGTTTGGTTCTCTGAAGATCATCCAGGTTGTAGTACCAGGTTAACGTGACTGTATTGCAAGATACCTCCCTGCAATGTACCTACTTATTCAAATTAATCTTTTGAACCCAAAAATACGATATGTCTACTGTGAGTTTTCAAAGAGTTGGTTCTCTGGAGACCATTCTGGTGACAGCATCAAATAGAAGTTATCAATAAATTGTCATTTAACGAATAGAAGCCCAACTTTCTGAGGGTGTTTGCGTGTAGAGGGTTTTTTTGGTTGGTGCCCTTGGTATCACCGAGCCTCATTGGACGCATTCACACTCCCTTCACTTTCTTCGCGGTAGGCAGCGGCCTTGTAAAGGTCCATGAGCGGCAGCAACACTTACCATCAGGTGTACGCTTTGCTCGTTTGCCACCGTTTGCAATAAAAAAAAACTAAGTACACTGGCACACATGAAACATGTAATCAAGTAATTATACGCCATTACATCATTTGGGCAAAGAGCTGCTACTTTTACACTGTTAAATCGATATTAACCAAACAGCTAAGAACTACCGCCAGGAAACTGGCTTTCAAATTAAAAAAAACCGCATTGTAATCCATTTATCTGTTTAGGAGCCACGATGCCACAAACAGACACACACAGACAGACATCGACGTCAAACTTATAACACCCATCTTTTTGCTTTGCGGGTTAAAAACACACTTATAACGCCGTTGAATAGTACTCTCATGTCTTGCAGTCCAGTACTTGCAGGTGTACTTCCGGTCGACTTAGAGATACAAAAACGTGCGTCCATGTATTATTCCACTAGGGAAAACATGACTAACAATTTTCTTTTACCACGCGATCGTAATAAAATTACTAGACTTTTTGCACCGCAATCCGTCGTTAACGATAAGCTCCTGACCGAATGGCAGGCAAGATGGGATTCGTCAACAAAAGGTCGTCATCTATATCTATTCTTTCCATCTGTTCGTGAACGTTTAGAGAGAACTTGGCTAGAAATTGACCACTATGTAGCCCAATTCCTCACAGGCCATGGGAATTTTAGAAGTAAATTATTCTATTTTACACTAGTAGATTCACCATTTTGTCAATGTTCGACCTCAAACTCCAATTTTGAACAAACAGCTCATCACATCCTTTGGGAGTGCATTCTCTGGCACGACGAGCGAAACGTCATGTTAGATAATATGCATGTCACGTCTGGGGTAGTATACTATTCGGATCTTGTAGCAACTCGAGAAAATTTCCGTGCGTTTAGGCGCTTTTGCCATACCTATTACTGTAATCAAACCTAAAGCTCACAAATAGGTCCATTAAGCTTTGTCCAATCCGTGGTGCTGTACAGCTGCGTTTCACGTAGTTGTACAAACTCTTATTTACTGGCTTATCAGCCAACTTTGCTTCATGTCTCCCGCTTTGCATAGGAGGGAAGTGGAATCTTTCCAACTCCTCCTGTTTTCTTTTCTAATTAAATTTGTTGCGGGTCCCAAGACAATTAAAAGCGATTCCCGGGACTTCCTGAGGGTCAAACCTCAGTGTCTTATACGGAGACCATTGTGGATCCTGGCTTACAGGAGTTACAGTGGTGGGAATGTGTGGTGGGATTAGTCCCAAAAAACAAGTACTCTCATGTCATTAATCATTCATCATTAGCCTGCCCTTATCCTACGCTAAGTAAGGTCGGCACAACGTGTTTCTACCTTTCATAGATTCCTATCAGCCGTTATATATGCACCTACTACTTTCATACCCAATGAGTATATCCTCATTTACACAATCCATCCATCTCGTTTTGGCTATCCCACGGTTCTTAAGTCCATCCATAATCATATTAATAATCCTCCTTGTCACATGCCTTTCATCCCTCCTCCGCGCATGACCATACCAAGACAATCTCACGTTTCTAATTTTCTCGATCACTGGTGCCACTTTCAGTGTTCTCCTAAAATACTCATTTCTTATCTAGCCTTGTGACCCCACACATCCATCTTAGTATATGCCTCTCAGTAGCATACTTTCCCTTTTCATCTGTCTTTTTCAATGTCCAACATTCAAATCCATGCATTGCTACAGATCTAAGCTACGGGTACTCTTGTATATTTTCCCGAGACCTGTCGCCAATTCATCCATTCTGTGTTTTTTCCAGGATTTCATCATCGCATCATCGCAGCCCACATACGTCCCATTGTTAGGCTCGGGCCTCCTCCACCATGGGAGGGAATTTGACCTACTATACCATGGTGGTCAGACATGTTGGTATAGGGTTTCATTACGGGATTTCCTTCTCTTGAACAGATGTTATGTGCATATTATATCCCTTAGTCGTCTTGTACGACATCCACAGGCAAGATAGAGAGTGGTGAATTGTATTCTTACTCCGTCACCACACGGAAAGGATTTACCTCTGGATAAATGTTGCCATTGTTTTGAAGAAGGAACCTAGCTACTAAAAATTGGAGAAAAGCAATATAAATATTCCACCTAAAGCAATATCTGAGAATGGGGAAGAGTCGCCGAAGTTACAGAATTAATGTTCAGTTTTGATGCGGCTGATCGTAAGGCCTACTCTTCCGAACCTTTTCTGCCATTTCTCCAGTCTGCTCTGTTCTCCAGCTACCTTCCCCTTGACGAGGATAAAGTCATCTGCAAACAGCATACACTACGTAACTTCTTCCAGTATGTCAGAGCATTGCTCATCAAGAGGAATATATGAGGCTTAAACCCTAGTGCAGCCTACAGAACTGAAATCGTTAGTAACTCCGACTTCGGACCAGACATTCATACGTGCTCCTTCATACATAGATTTCACTAATGTTACATACCGCCCAGCACTCTTTGTTTTATCAAAGACCACCACAAAACTTTCCTGAGAACTCTGTTGTACGCCTTCTCGAAGTCGATAAATACTGTGTGCAGGTTTTTATGTACACTTTGATATATTTTCATAAGTTAACGTAAGGCAAAAATTGCAAAATTGTGTTTCTCAATCCCGGCATAAAACCAAGCTGGTTCTGGGTTATTCTACTTTCCGCTCTCATTTTTGTCTCTATCACTTTCTTTCAAATCTACATGCTATGTAACATAAGCTTGTATTACGAAGACACTGTAAAAATGTCGGCGAAAACATTTAAATACTTTTCTATATTAAATAGACGATCACGTATTTTAAAAATGTTCCGTGATGTCAATCCAATTACATTTTGAGTTTTTCTTATCATAAAGTTATATACGTGTTGTCGAATTTTAATTCTAAATACGCTCACGGTGCGCTATTCTAATTCCCATACATTATTTTTGAAACTAAAGTGTGATGTTAGTTATACTATAGAGCAAAATATTTGTGATCGAGGTACAGCTGTGCGTGCTCGTCCGTCAGTAATAAAAAATAATCAGCATAGGTTACGTTAGCGTTCGTTAAGGTATATGAGTGCGTAGCTGTCGAAGTTCTACTTCAGAATCTGAAAAATTGTATATAAATTCTTATTTTTATGAAGGAAACAATTAATTTCTTCACTAAAGTTGTATTTGAGAGATTAATATCGATAGTGTAGTTAAAATGTCTGAAGACAATAGGGCTATCGGTCTAGACGCAGTATTAAAAGAATTAGGTCCTTTCGGCACATATAATATTGTAAATTATGCTTTATTGTTATATCCATGCTTTTTAGCAGGCATGTATGGATCTGTGTTTGTATTTCAAGCTCCAGACATTGATTATAGGTGAGTAGAAATATGTATATTATTTTCAATAATATAATTTGCTAATACATTCTGATTAATATTTCTGTTCTGTCTGTTTCCGTTCTGATTAATATGACTGTTCATCGTCATGATAATTTTAGTCTGTCGTCACAACCTCCCACTATTGATCTCGGGCCTCCTCCAGTATGGTAGGGAATTTGACCTACTATACCATGCTGGTTGGACGTGTTGACATTTTTTTAAATTTTTGGTGAGCTATGGTAAACGCACACGCGGTCCATTCCATCCGGGGCGACGAAAGGACGGCGCGCGGGCCCATAATCCACCCGTACCCACGTCGCCTTCGTCGTTGGGCCGACCACTGGAGCAGGGTGACTTGTTGTCAGTGGTCGGCCCGATGCAATACCCTTTCGGATACCCTCACCTCTCGAAATTCCTGTCCCTGGACGTCGGTCGCCGTCACGCGGTCAGCCTCTCTGCGGGTGACGGACTAAAATCTCCGGTCCGATCACCCACGGCCTCGGCTAGGGCGCGATCAAGGGCAGGCACTCGTGCCTGCGCCGCCCAAGTCGCTGGCGGCGGAACGTGTCACCAAAGAGGAGCTCCTCTCGCGCACAATCCGCCGCCTCCTTCCGACCGCGTCCCAGTTCCTAAGGCTGTCGAGCATCTCCTTGGCGATGGTCGGCTGCGTCAAATCGGCACTGATCGCGACGAGTTCACGGCGAGTCTCCGCCCACGCGGCACACCTCTCGAGTGGGTGCTGCGTCGTGTCCTCGTTGCAATGGCAGTGGTGGCAGGACGGTGTGCTCTCCCTCCTGACGATCTTGCGCAGGTGCTTAGCGAAGCAACCGTGCCCCGTCAGCACCTGCACCAGTCGGTAAGAAAGCACCCCGTGCGTCCGCTCCAACCACTCCATCAGCACCGGCTGGAGGGCCTCGACGGTCCTGACACCGTATCCTCTCCAGCCGGACTGCCCAACGGGCAATGACATCTCGGCGGGCGTCGACCCGCCAGGCGGTAATCTCTTACAACGAGATCATACCGCCGCGGGTGCGCGTCTCCGACATCCACCGGTAAATTCCGGCGAGCATCTCCGCCTCCAGGTCCCACGGGGGAGCTCCAGCTAGAAGGCACGCTGCCTCCGTCGGCACCGTGCAGTAGCCGCGTATGGCCCTGATCGCCATGACCCTTTGTGGTCGCCACAAGAGGGCCCTTAGAAGGATGGTCAGGGACCCCGCTCACACCGGTGCGCCGTACAGGGCCATCGACCGGCTCACCCCCGCGTACAGCCGTCGGCACGTAGTGCTGAGTCCGCCCACATTCGGCATCAGCCACGAAAGGGTGGACGCCGCGCCGACAAGCCGGGGAATTAGATGACGGAAATGCTCTCGGAACCAACAATGCCCGTCGAGCACCAGGCCCAAGTACTTCATGTGGGTCTGGATGCCGATGGTAACCGAATTCACGGTGATCTAAGCACCGGCGGGAGGCCCGGCGGTACGGAGACCATGGAACAAGAGGGCCTCCGTCTTGACCAGGGCTACCCTCAACCCTGGCCTGTGCTCCAACCGCCGTGGAAAGAAGTCCTTGACAACTCTGGTGAGTAGGCTGGGTTGGAGAGCCTCGGTGAGTGGGGGGTCGCCCGCGGAGCTTGCTCAGCGCTGCGAGATAGGGGCGACCCCAGGGGTCACGCTCAAGACTGTTGAACATGTTGGAATAGGGTTTCATTTTCAGTTTATGCTTATGCATCGATGTTATTTGAATATATCTCTTAGTCGTCTTTTACGACCCCATGAGCAAGAGAGGGTATGGTGAATTGTATTCTTACTCCATCACCACACGGAAAACTAAGCAGTATATAAATTTAATTTAATTTAAAAGACAGATAAGCTGACCTTTATATTACGATATATATAAAGAATAAATTATGTTAAAATACCGTACTGTACCTATTTACATTTATGTAAATACTCTACTGAATTCTAGATAGCACAATAGACGACAGTATAGCTATGTCTAATTTTGTATTTTAACTCAATTTTCTCACTGTACTTTTACGTTAACATAGGGTTCTTTTAAAGGTTTGCCTTCGAAATTGGAGCTAGACTAAATTAAGTAATTTGGTTTTATATAGATACTAGCTAACTAGTGCTGTGTGGTAGCGGCTTCGAATACTACCAACCCTTGCTTTGCTCGTGGGTGTCGTAAAAGACGACTAAGAGCCCTAGATTGACCCGAACCAACTCCATCTGGTACCATTTGGGTCAACGATTACATTCCCAAGGAGGGTTGACGTCAGGCAGGCGGCCGGTCATAAAAGTCATTGCCGAAACTTTTTGCAATATGTCAAAGCAGATGACATATTGCGTCGACCCCAAGTAATTGGGATAAGAGCAAGATGATGATGATGATAGATACTAGCTAACCCAACAATTCTTGTTCTTTATAAATCTAAAAAAATATTTTTTAACAAAAAATAAACCGACTTCAAACAGTAAACTAAAAAGCAAAAAATAAATTTACTTCGCACAAAGTCTATATGTATTTTAATTTAATTAAATAGAAATTATTAAATATTTATTTTATAATTTTGAAGTCGGTTAAGTGATGGGTAGACCGAGCAAGGATGCTTCTCGAACGAGGAGACGTCGTTTACTTGAGACAGAAATTGATAGACGAAAACGATTAGACAAAATTTAAAAAAAAAGCTACTAAGAAGAGAATAAATGAAACGCCAGAGGAACGCAAAAATAGATCGTCGGCTATGAGAGCTTATATATCAAATAGATTAACTAACGAAAGTCAAGAAGATCGTGACCATCGTTTTCCTTTGATTCTTTGATTCGTGAGCGATTATCAAATGAAACCGAAGAAACCCGTGTTCACCGGTTCAGTTTGATTCATTTAATGCTGTAAATCGTTGAGGAATTCTCCCAACTATCTATGGTCTCCATCATCAGATTTACTACAGACCTTCATTATAATTCATATGGGTGCAAAGTTCGCATTAATATAAATGAATTAAGTCCAAGCATGAGATAGCTACTTTAAACCGTTGCGAAGTTCCCTAAACAGTCTTCGTCTTCATCATCAGACCCCTAATGACAGTCCCAACCCATCTAGATGTAAAGTTCTTGTCAATATAGATTAATCAAGCTCAAACATAAGGAAGCTGCTGTGAATCGTTGAGGAGTTCCCTGGAGTGTCTCTGCTCCATCATCAGATCTACTCCAGACCTTTATTAAATTGTAGTGCTTTAATAAAATACTTAATGAAAAAACTTACAAACGCAGTAGTCACCCCTACGATGTTTGAAAGTTTCCCTTGATCTCTCTGGTCTGCCATCATCAAACACTGATTTCCTTATCATGGAACCAACTTTGAAATATCTTCTTTTCAACAAGAAAAGAATAATCAAAATCGGTTCTTAAACGACGAAGTTATCCGCGAACAAACATAACAAAAACATATATACGGTCGAATTGAGAAACCTCCTACTTTTTTGAAGTCGGTTAACAAGTATCACTTTAGCCCTACATACTACTACCTAGTTTCCATCGACCAATTGCAGTACTATCCCCTAACTCCTAACCGTTAAGGAGTTCTTTAGCTTCACCATCAGCACAGCAGCATCAGATGTTGATTCAAGCATACCTCACAAGCAACAAGTTAGCCATACATACTACTAAATAGTTTCCATCGATCAATTGCAGTACTGTCTCCCAACTCCAAACCGTTAAGGAGTTCTGTAGCTTCATCATCAGCACAGCAGCATCAGATGTTGATTCAAGCATACCTCACAAGCAACAAGTTAGCCATACATACTACTAAATAGTTTCCATCGACCAATTGCAGTACTGTCTGCTAACTCCTAACCGTTAAGGAGTTCTGGAACTTCATCATCAGCACAGCAGCATCAGATGTTGACATACTGAAGCATATACCTGAGTAAGACATGATTATTACGTAACAACAACACCATACGAGCAAACAATTTTCGGTGGTTGCCCTCGATTTCTCCTGGATCCCATCATCAGATCCTGACCTGGTGAAAATGGGACCACCTCAGAAGTGAACTCTATCTAACAAACGAAAATTTTTTTAAATCTGTCTATAATTGACGGAAATATTGGTGAACATACATAAAAAAAAAATATTATACATACAGACGAATTGAGAATTGGAATTGGAATTGGAATACACTCAAAAATCATCAAAATCGATCCAGAAGTTTAGAAGCAGTCCAGTCACATACACACACACACATACGGACAGAAGAATTATATATGTAAAGATTGAGACATTCAGTCACTGAAGAGAAATCTAACCATAATAACACTTTAGGCTGAGGCAAAATCTCAATGCCTAGCCGACAGCCTGGAGCATAACTATATACCAAGTACTGCATACGCAAATG
This sequence comes from Lymantria dispar, assembly GCA_032191425.1. Classification (NCBI taxonomy): domain Eukaryota; kingdom Metazoa; phylum Arthropoda; class Insecta; order Lepidoptera; family Erebidae; genus Lymantria; species Lymantria dispar. The sequence goes on along the minus strand of CM063452.1, from coordinate 7,096,213 downwards.
CTGAACTGCATGCCCACATCGATAGTGAAATGGTGTAGCGAGCCTCTTTCCCACAGTTACCATTAAATAGTTAATTAGGTAGAGACGACCAAAGTCAGCCTGTCCCATTATTAACCACAGATAAGGTAGTTTCGATTATCAAAGGGCTACGCCCAAGGAAAGTACCGGGTTCAACAACAGAGCAATTAAACTTTTCCCCGAATCCTATTGGTAGTTGTAAGCTGTATATTTAACGTAATGCTGCACCACAAAATCTTAATAAGAGGTAAAATAAGTTACTATACCACGTTGGTCAGACGTGTGAGTATAGAGTTTTATTTTGGGTTTTCCTTTTCAGGCGCAGAGTATACATATTGCATCCCTTAGTCGTCTTTTACGTCACCCCCAGGCAATATTAGGCGGTGGTAAATTGTATTCTTACTCCATCACCACACGGAAACTACCTCATACTAGAACTTTCAACCATCCGTAGCCTCCCTTACAGAGTACGGGCGGGGCTTCTCCCCGAGGCTCGATTCTAACTCCCCTTCTATACGTGCTGTGCACCAGCGACGTCCCCAAGACCAAAAAGTGAGCCGTCGCTCAGGACGGCTGGCAGATGTGAAACATCGAAATTATTTTATACAAGTAGGGACTGGTATCGAATAGAAAGTATCGATACTGTACTCATGAGTAGTATCGAAAGAAAGGTAACGTACTCACTAAAGTACTACTAAAGTACTCACTAAGATACTTCAATCTATCAAGTACTATCATAGAACCTATGCCTATGATGAGCTTTTTTTTTTAGATAAACGTCTCTGAACGGATGAAAGTATTTCGAGCCACAAATATCAGCCGTAAAGTCAATTTTAAAATGGATAATTTATTCGATACGATACCTGCAAAAAGTACTCATTGAAATAAAATAAATTAAATATTAAATAAAATAAATATTCGTATGAAGATTTTTTATGATTTTCATTTCGGCGTTGTATAGGGTTCTCATCTTTAGAGACATACATACTTGTCAAATACAAAAACCTTAAAAGAATATTCATAACGTGATATTAAACAATGGTCAATAATGGATAATTTGAAAAGTATTTATTTTCTGAGCTCTATCTTGGTATCATATCTCATCATCTCGGCTCATATACGTTACACTGCTGGGTCCTCCTCCAGAATTTAAATGGCCCCTATTATACCATGCTGGTATACGGTTTGATATAATGTTGTATTACAAGTTTTTTCAGAAAATGATTATTTTTATTCAATAAACATTTATTATCATTAGTATACAGTTTATAAACTATAGGTAATAATTTATTTTTAGTTCACTAGATGGCGTTGTACAAAATCCTAAATCACGCTATGGTTTCGTTACAAAAATGTAGATATATGCATCCGGATATTTAATTAATAGTTAACTAGTCCGCGTAAGGGTGTAACAGCCATCTGAGACTAACACTCCTTGTCAGAACAAAAAAAAAAAAAAAAAAAAAATTTAAAGTTAAGATAAGATGCTACCGCAAAGCGTGGCGTTAACGCCACGCGACGAACGGGTTCACCCTCGCCAATAGATGTTTCACATCAAAACTTGCAGCGAGCCCTCTATGCCGAAGGCACTACTATATTCGTATCCGGTGTTAACCCAGACACTATTACTCGACATTTGGAATCAGCATCTATTGCCCTTGGCAGATGATTCGAATTGGAGAATCTAGAAAACCCCTGAGAAAAGTTAGGAGGTCATGTTTCATAGGAAACATACCGATCCCTTCGTGCTTCAAAGCCGCATCTTTAATAAGCCCATACTTAGGTCATCAAAGGTTTTTTTTATATAGAGGTTTAAGGTCTATATATATATATATATATATATAGAAACACATAAGGTATTTTTACGTAAGCCCTTGACAATTTTCGTAGCTTCGCTCAACACATAACGACAATGCGTTCGCGCGCAGTATTCTTTATGCGTCAATTACCCAGCCTACTGAACTGAAAGAGTAAGCTGCCACTGAAATACAAAATCCGACTTTAAACTGGCTGAATACGCTTCATTAAGACGTATACTGTTGTAGTATTCGCTCATATTAAGTCACCATGATTCATGTGCAACGCCAACCTCCACTTACAATTTCAGATCATCAGTCAATATATGAAATGAAACAGTGTGGCCCTTAGATAATTTATTTACGATACGTCTCCACCCCTTAGTAGTCGCCACGATCAACTACATCATCCCAAAATTCAATGGTCCCCGACCTAGATTTGTTCTTGACAAGCCTGATGACGAAATCTTACAGCTAAGACCACAACCCACACGGCCCACAAGACCATAAAAAATAAAACAACAGTTCCATCCTCGCCGTCGTGATCGAAACCATGTTACGTACTAATCCATTGATTGAGCATGGGCACTCCCACATTGCTCTCGGCAATGCCCTAAGTCGAGGTTCTAATCCCACAAAGGGTTGTTTGTATCTTTGTTTAAATGTTTTGTGTAGAAGGCTCACTACGCCCACTACTAATCCGCATAAAGATCCAACAATCATTTGAGGCTAACATTCTTAGTCCCATAAAAAAATAAATGTAGTTACTTTCATGTGGTGACGGAGTAAGAATGCAATTCACCACTCCCGCCTCAGCTTGCCCGTAGGTGTGGTAAAAGGTTATTAAGGAATTAAATATGCTTATATAAATATGCCTTATGGCATAGATGTTGCTAGAAAACTCGAAATAAAATCTTATAGCAACTCTGTGTGACCAGTGTATTATAATAGGTGACTTTCCCGCTCATCGTGAAGGAGGCTCGAGCCCAACAATGTGATGCTTATGAGCTGAGAAGACGACGACAATTAACTTCATACAAGTGGTTATTTTATCTGTAGAAGATACAAGTAACAATCACGCCTGTGGTTGGATATGAACTGAAATTACGATGAATGAATGAGTAAATTACGATGAAACCATTCAAAAATAATGTGAAATGTAAAGAATACAACTTGTAAGCACTCCCTAATTTGCCGTGGAAATCGTAAATATCGAGTAAATGGTAATTTAAGTCAGGAATTAGCCAGTAAATAGAGGTGGACTTCAGTAGCTGAAAGTACGAAATTTAAAATAAAATAACTCATTTTTTTCCTACTCAAAATTAAGAAAACAACATTTTACTCATGGTTCATAGAAAATGTTTCCCGTGTGGCAACAGGTTATGAATTTAATGTGTTATTATCCCTTACTGTCCGTGGGAACAGTTAGAACCATCTTACTGTACACTAGGAAAAGAGGCCTCCTAGAACACTTATAATACAGGCTGTGATCGATTTTTGATGAATTTTCTGAAAATTTCATAAAATTAATTATTTGTGATCATTCTGATCGATTTCTTTTTTTTTCAAAGTTAAGACATGAATTTTTGAAACTGTTCGTATCCTTAGATTTTTTAAATTCCCATGAATGCTACCCCTGAAAACACAAATTTTAAGCCTAGTCCACTAATAGATAATGATGTGCTATATTTATTTTTTTAATTATATAATAATGAATCCGTATGGCATACATAATTATTGCGAGACTCATGAAATAGCGGCAAGTTACAGGTACAACAAGGAACTCTAGAGTATCCTTCAAACTAAAGGGTAAAATTTACAAAACCTTAAGAAAGCCTTCTGTACAATATGAATGTTAGGTTGCACAATTGACGGATGATACAAAACTGTACAATGCGAGCGTTGAACTTGATGTGTGATGTGACGAAAATATATAAAATAAGAGATGACCGTATTAGATCAAGTTCGAAAGTTGCTCCAGTGATAGAAAAGTTAAGGAGTGAACGCTTGACGTGATATGAACATGTACTGACAATGAGATGAAAACAATGTAGTAAATACAGTTTTAAACATGAATATGAAGGCTTTAGGGTTATGGTATGACCAAAGAAGAAATGGATGGACTGCGGTCGCATGAAATGGCAGACAGGAAGTGATCACAGAGATGACGTCTGAGAGGGCTGTTTGAAAGGAAAGGACAACCAACCCACCTGCTAATGTAACAGCAACGAATGTGACAATGACCTCCTCTATATCTGGCGGTGGACTGATAGACGATAATGATGATGATAATGATGGTGATGTTGATGATGATGATGTTGATAATGATGTTTATCTTTGTTTTAGGTGTGAAATCCGTGAGTGTGAAGATATAGGTAATAATAGTCTATGGATACACCAAGCTATACCTCAAGAGAACACGGGCAGACTTTCAAAATGTGAAAGATATCCGTTCAGTATAAACTTTATAAATTATAACAGTACCTGCAGCTTAGATAATTTATCCTTTAACACGTCGATAAAAGAGAAATGCTCTTCTTATATATACAGTGGTGATTCAGCTGTAAAAGATGTAAGTATAATCTGTTAAAGATGTAAATAAAATATGTAAAGACGAAATTGCATAGCGGTGATACCGTTCTACGATATAAAGTGTCGCAGTTTTGATTTCCGTGGAGGACGGGACTGTACTGCGGGAGGTGCAATCCACTGTTATCTTCTTATATCCCTTAATTCTGTTATATAATATATACGGCAAATAAGGAATGACCTAAACTAAGTTTAATAATTCCGTGTGGAGACAGAGTAAGAATACTAGTTTTCTTACCCGTGGGTGTATTAAAAGGTAACAAAGGGATTAGAATATTCAGATACACATCTATTCATAAATTGTCTTGGTTACAGTGCACATGCACATTTTATAGATTGTTTTAATTTTTACAATAATTTGGATCATCCGGAAATGACTGTTATAATTTTGAAGTTCCTGACTCACAAGACACAGGCTTCGCCTAGTTTGTGAGTTAGTGTATGTTAGTGTTAAATAAAGTGTGATAAGTAATATCTGTAAGGATTAATCTTAGTATTGTATGATTAAAATCAATAATGTAATATTATAATACTTCATGTCTATATAATTTCTTTAAATTCAATAAATATTATTATTATTATTCTTCAAGACAAGGAAAACTCGTAATAAAACCCTGTACAAACCTATCTGACCAAGATGGTGTTGTAGATCCATTTCCTCTCATTGCAGAGGAGGCTTGAGGTGAGCAGTAGGATCTCCTTCCGACTGGTGAGGTTTTGACAGGGCACGGTAGCTTCGCCAAATTGCTGCGATTGCGACGAGGACACAGAACACACTCGAGGTGTGTGCCGCGTAGGCTGAGCAGCGCCGTGATCTCGTCGCAATCATCGGTGCCGACTTGACGCTGCCGACCATCGCTTGGGAGATGCTCGGCATCATCAGGAACTGGGACGCGGTTGCCGCCTTCTGCGAGGCAATCGTCTCGCGGAAGGAGGCGTCAGAGCGCGTGCACGAGGAACGTCTCCTCGACGACGCAACCCACCGCCGGCGACTGGGGCGGCGCAGGCGCGAATACGCGCCTGATGCCGCCCTGACCGAGGCCGTGGGTGACTGGACCGGGGAATTAGTCCATCACCCGCCGAGAGGCCGACCATGCGAGGAAAGATCGACGTCCTCCCCGAGGGGAACCGTTACCCAACCCCACAAAAAAAAAGCCGTTGTATATTCATGAGCCGAAGTGACGAGATGTGAAGCTTTATTTTTCTTTTTTAAGGCTGGGCCATGGTGCGTGCACCCGCCGCCCGAATCCGTCCGGGGCGACAAAGGGGTGGCGTGCGGCCCCATGACCCACCCGTGACACGTCGTCTTCGTTGTTGGGCCGACCACCGGTGCAGGGTAACTTGTCTTCAGGGGTTGGCCCGACGGAATACCCCAGTCGCGGGGTACCCTCTCTTCTCGACGTTCCCCCTCGGGGACGTCGGTCGCCGTCGCGCGGTCAGCCTCTCTGCAGGTGACGGATTAATTCCTCGGTCCAGTCACCCGTGACCTCAGCTAGGGCGGCATTAGGCGCATATACTCGCGCCTGCGCTGCCCGAGTCGCCGGCGGCGGATTGGGTCGTCGTGGAAGCGTTCCTCCCGCGCGCACTCCGCCGGTTCCTTCCACACGATGACTGCCTCGCAGAAGGCGGTGACCGCGTCCCTCGCCAGAACTGCCGCCCTCGTCGGTGGTCTCGGGTAGAGCAGCGGCTGCCTCTCGCGCTTGTCACTCCAGGCGCGCCGATTGGCGCTTCTTCGCGCCGAAAGCCTTCCGACTGGTCAACCTCGGGGCTTCCGGCATCTCTTCTTTTCTTTTCCGCCCTCGGCGGGTTCTGATGCCTCCAGTGCGAGACTGACAGACGAGCTGCAGTCCGACGAGGCATCAACGTCATTAGTGCTAGCTTTACCGTAGTGTGGCAAGGCTTTTTGGTGGGAACTATTAGAATCCCCTCCGATGATGTTATTGGGCGTGTCACCCTAACTTTCTAAATTCAAATTTTGTGAGCATTCCATCTTGTTCCCATGAGTATGGAAGAAATAACGTTCCACCCGGGCAGAGATACCGATACCCGGGTAAGCGTACATTTGCTTCCCAACACAGGGGGTCCGCAGGTACCCTGGCTGGGGGCGTGCTAACGACTGAACAACCCATCAGCCATGCATCCTCTCACCGCGCGCCAGAACTTAGGATTCTGGGTGATTGTTTTATAGAGGTTTTCTTCCTCGCTGTCTAGGCGGTTAAGCCAAGACCCTCGCTCCTGAATCTAGGCCTCAAGATGAGTGTCCCGAAGCAAGAATCAGGTTTACAATTTGTCGCGGTTGGCAAATGCCTGCCCAGTCCTCAAACGAATGAGTGGCTGGGCTCGTCGAAATTTCGCGACCAATACCCTCTACAATTAGAGGGCATGGAGCGAATTCGGGGCATCCCACAAACTGGGCTCCCCCTAGGGCCAGATATTTGCCAGTAGCGACAATTCCAGAGAGCAGTCCAAGAAATTGTTGCTCATGCCCAGAGTACACCACGCGGAGGTTTCTGGCGTAGTGCCCCAAGCTTAATAACCTGTATGTGTTCCATGTATCGAACTCAACTAAAGAGAAGTAATCTTGTAATATTACAGCAATCTGTGCGAATACAGCAATAGTAGATCAATTTGGTTCTCAAATTAGGGGAAGCTTGTTTCCTATAATAGGATTAATATGGATGAAAATAAAGAAAGAAAATTTGATTTTTATTGTTTTCAGTTTCTGCTGCTGCTGCTGAATAATAAAGCAATTTTTACAGATGTTTCGTATTTTATATTTAATTTTCTATGTTGCAATTTTGGAAACCAACATTTTTATCACAGAATTTCGATACTCACTAGTTCGAAATACGAGGCGGGATAGAAGTAATATTCTGAGGAAAGTTCTAAGTATTAATTTTGAAGGTTAAGCTAGGGAAGAACGAAAGAAAGATGACTGTCATGAATAGATAGAGAGTGACCACAAAGATAACGTCTGATAGGGCTGTATGGAAGAAGAAACATATTGCGTTGGATCCAAGTAATTGGGATAAGAGCAGAATGATGAAGATGAGGCTCCTTTTCTTGTATTCAATACCAATTCAGGACGAATGTTTATGCGATTGTTAAATGAATCTATTAATAAACCACTTCATAATAAAAGAGAAAGAAATTTGGAAATATAATCCTTTTTATATCATCTAGCAAGTGTAGGATACAGTAGTCTATATTTACCATATCTATAGTTACTGCTAACTACAGATATAACGCCTGATAGGGTTGTATGGAAGAAGAAGACATATTGCGTGGACCCCGAGTAATTGGAATATGAGGAGGATGATGATGAAAGCATTAATTTTTAGACACAAATTTTACAGCAACATTAATTGTTAGCAAAAAGTACAAAAACAGAATATCAAAAGAGGAACACGATAACATACATAAAAATAGTTTTATTTGCCATAAAAAATACTCGCATTAATAGCTGAAACTGATATGGAAGGAGATATAAATTAATGTTGATTCAACAACAACTAAAATGATAAACTGTATTGTTACACAATACATACACTGGGTCTCGAGTCTTGACATGTTTATTATCACTCAGGATATGCTGTTATCTATTCAATGAACCGATAATGTGAACCGCCACAGACGCCGCTTGTCACAATCTAAGCAAGCAGTAGCGGTCGAACTAAGTTCAAGAAAAGAAAGCGAAATGCACCATGAATGTATTCAGGCGAACTAATTTGCGCCATTTTGACCTTCGTAACTCAAAAATTATTTATTATAAATACAACAGATTTATTTTGTATGTTAAATGCCTTAGTTATACTTGTATCCCAAATTATATGAATATAGCTTAAATATTTATATAAAGATTAACATCCAAAAGTCGTTATTTATATGATTTACTGTTTCACATATATCGCAAATCAAAAACATAACCCACTTTCAGATAATCTGAAAACTTCAAATTTTTTTTTTTTAAGACAACACCCTGCACTAAGGAAATAATCCTTGTATTGCGGGGGACTTTACAAACATATAATTAACGGACACAAATACATCCAGACTCAGAACAACAATTTGTGGATCGCACAAAGTGTTGTCCCGCGTGGGATTCGAACCCCCGACACTGGCGCTGTAGGTCGCTATCTTAACTATTACGCCATCTGTGCAGTCAATTTGGCATTTCGTTAGGTAATTGTAAGTATACAAATGAGAAAATCCAAAAGTTTACAATAAAAATTCAAACAATTTATATTATTATGTATAAAACTTAGCAGCTTGATTTTAATTATAAAAGCAAAAGCATCAATCTTCTTCGTAGGAGAATACGTTCTATGATAAGAACTTATTTATATGTAGGTATTTTAATACCAATTATTTATAAAACTTACTTTTACATATTTGACAATTACTTAAGTGACTTTGATGAAAACACCGCCAAGTTCGTGTATAAATAGGCAAGTGCACTATAACCAGGATATAACCTAAACTTAGGGTTCGTTGGAGAAAACGGGTATTATAGTTTCGAATAGTAAAAAATAATTACCAAGTTAAATATCACGAAACTAATGCACAGAAAAAACTATTTTTAATAACCTCTTACCAATAAAAATTTTATTACAGTTTAATCTTGGCTGTCAAGATTGGAAGAGAACTCTAATTGGTACCATACACAACGCTGGCCTCTTTTTCTCTTTGCCCTTGACCGGCTTTATCTCTGATAGATATGGAAGAAAATTGTCTTTAATTTTAGCAGCATTAATGAATTGTATATTTGGCTTTGTAAAATCATTCTCTTTTAATTATTATATGATGGTTGTGCTTGAGTTCCTGGAATCTGGCTTAGGAGCAGGCGCCTGTACTAGTGCTTTCGTTTTAGGTAAGGTTTTTTAAATAATATTTAACTTGCGTTTGCTGTAATAAGAATACAATTCACCTATAATGTTACCCATAGGTGAACTAAAAGATTTACATGTTACTTCTATAGAAGAGAAGGAAACTTGAAAGAAAACGCTATACCAAACCATCGAACCAACTTAGGTCAATATCATTCCTATTGTGGAGTAACCTCAAGTCCAGCAGTGGCACTTACATCGGCCGAGGTAATGATATGATGAATATAACACAATGCCATCCATATGGGGCATTACCTTATAAACCATTAAAAGAAAAAAAGACTTAAGCGAATAAATAAATCTGCAACAGAAGTAAAACTCGTTACATAATCCGACCCGTTTGAATAGCGTGTTATGTGAAGTGTATGGGGCGATTTATTTTTAAAGTAAGATACTTTTATACAATTACACTATAAATTTTTAATAAAAAATGAAGGACTTTGTATATCTAATAAATTATTGAAAACCGACTATTATTTTGTGTTTATAAAATAGAAGCTCTAATTTTACCAGTTTCTAATGGCTAGACTCATGTTACTCATTTTAATCAACCCCGAAGAGTCTTTATATATTTCATATTCATACTAGCTAATCCGGCGAACTTCGTACCGGCATAATTATTGTCATAAATATATTTTCTAATTAGAATTAATTAGAATAATTTATTTGTTAAACATAGGTACATAAATGGTCTTATATTAGTAGTTGTTTCACTATGTTTTGCCTCTAGGGCATACAAATTAAATAAAACAAATTCAGTTAAGCATTGAAATGAAGCAATACAAATAGGAATTATTACTAAAAACTAATAACATACAATTATAATAATAAAAAAAAAGAATAAGTTAATCAGATTTAATTACTAAAAGCTATTCTAGGTAGATAGGTATTTTAGGTATATTCTAGGTAGATAGAATTAAAATACATTAAATTAAAATTGCAATTTTTATTTATTTATTTTTATTTTATTTATTTAAGACAATACCCTGCACTAAGGAAATAATCCTTGTATTGCGGGGGACTTTACAAACATATAATTAACGGACACAAATTACATCCAGACTCAGAACAACAATTTGTGGATCGCACAAAGTGTTGTCCCGCGTGGGATTCGAACCCCCGACACTGGCGCTCTAGGTCGCTATCTTAACCACTACGCCATCTGTGCAGTCGAATGCAATATAAGAATTAAAAATAATAATAATACTAAAAATATCAATAATCATTCAATTATACAATGTCAATAATAATTATAATGTCAGATTTATTGATTAATTAATTAATATAAGATTATTTCATAGGTTAAATTAATTCATTAAATTTATAAAAGACTTATTATATAATTAATTATAATTTGTCACTTAAAATTTCGTCAATAAAATAATAACATTTAGAGATTAATAGTTTATTATGGACATTCTTAAATTTTATAGAAGGCAGATTTTTAATATTATCTGGTATTTTATTGTATATGCTTGAGGAAATACCAAAGAAGCTCTTCTCCATCAAAGATGTTTTACCTTTTATTTGGCAAAGTTGGTATTTATATTGAGCACGTATGGGGTTTGTTCTTGCCGTCGACAATTTTCTGAATAGATGAGAATTTGCCTTCACAAATAGAGCAGTTTCCAGAATGCACAATGATGACAAGTTTAATATTTTTAGGGCCTTAAAATAAGGTTTACAGCTGTCTGTTGTTTTTAGACCACACATTGATCTTTTGCAGCGTTCTTGAATTTTAAAGACAAGATCTCGATCTGTAGATCGACCCCAAAAAATAACTCCGTAACGGAGAACTGAAGCAACCAGCCCATGATAAGCTTTCAGCAGCATTTCACTATTAACCCTTTTAGATAGCTGAAAAAGTGCATATGTGGATTTACTTAAACGCATACATATTTCCTTAATATGGGGTTTCCAAGTCAGTTTATGGTCGATTGTTATCCCTGAGAATTTTGCGCTTTCTACTGCTTCTATATTCACGTCTTTGTATGTGACATTGACTTTTTTATTTTCTAGTCGTTGATGAAAATGCATAACTTTAGTTTTAGTTAAATTAATTACCAGATTATTATTGTTGAGCCAATTCTAATCAGCCAAATCTAAATTTCCGAGTATTTACTCTCTAATGGAAGAACCATTACGGCTTTGTCGGGAAAGATTCGATCGGCTCGGCATTGTTAATTCATCATTATCAAAGAGAATACAAATTACCTACTGACAAAAATATAATTATCAAAATTTCAACCATACTTAACTATAAACAAAATTCGTTTAGCTGTCATTTGCGTTTTGTTATTACATATCAAATGCGTTTTTGTATCCTACTTTTCATAGTGACTTGTATTCTCTTTGTCATGAGTATCGGCGCGAATATGGAAATGTCATGTTAAGCTCTTGTATTATATTAATTTTTTTGTGTTTTATAGTGTTGTATTGAATCATTGGGCTGATATTTTATGTACTATAATACAGTTAAGGTGCCGAAGTGTGGTGAATGTGATATAAGAGTGGTTTACGTGTATTTTCATATTCTGCCAAATTGTCAAGAAAAATCGTTTAATTAGGTTTTCAGCGCCTAATTAATGGTAACGACTTGACTTACTGACGGACATGACTATAAATAAGCTATTATATATAAATAAATGTTAAATAATATGAAGAAAATTGTATCAGACTTGGCTGTATGTATGTATGGGCTTTGGTCCCTTTGCCTGTCCGATTGGACAAACAGAAACAAAAAGAAATCTATTTGACATTTTATGTCACGTCACACGGGAACGCGATCGAACGGGATAAAAGTAGCTCATTGCCATTAAGAAGAAGATGAAGAATAACGGGATAAAAGTATCCTATGTCCGTCTCCTGGTTCTAAGCTACCTCCTCACCAATTTTCAGCCAAATCTGTACAGCTGTTCTTGAGTTATAAATAGTGTAACTAACACGACTATTCTTGAACTTTTTTTTTAATCTTTAAGCATCATAGTGGTGGATATATGCTTAATCGTAGCAATGGCACGTAGTTCTTTGGCTCTTTAAGCTACTAACATAATTAGTAACTAAAATAAATATATTTCAAAGTAGTCCTAATAAAACTCCTTTAGAAAACACAATATAAAATCGAATTATTTCGATTTTATATTCTATTATTCTATTCGTGACCTTCCGATACAGTTAATATTTAATCATTGAGAGGTACACTTATTTGAATACTACACCCTTATTTAAATACTGTACCTTTACTAACCCCGTATATAAAAAGGGAGTACCTTATTTACTACTTCTACCATTAAGGTAGTAGTTTAAATAAGTGTAAAATTAATAGAAATACGGGTGGATTAAGTAAATTTGAAAAAAAATATATTAAAAAGCATTAGCAATTACATAATTTTTTATTTAATCTTTCTCTTCTAGGTATGGAACTTGTGGGACCTAGGGGCAGGGTGTCGGTTAACTCCTTATTAGGTATCGTTTTTGTTTTTGGAGGCATATTACTATCAGGACTTTCTTGGCTACTTCAGGACTGGCGAACACTGCTAAGAATAATATACGGTCCATCGTGTTTGATTTTATCATACATGTGGATATTAAATGAAAGTGTGCGTTGGCTTTTAAGTAAAGGCAAACGTGAAGAAGCGCTGAAGATATTGAAGAAGGCTGCTGAAATGAATAAAGTAGAATTATCCGAACAAACTTTAGGTCTACTTCATGAAGTCCAAAACGAAAATATTATGGAAGAAGTAGACGTAAGACATGAAGATGTGGCTAAAAATGAATCATCGATATTTATAGAAGTAATAAGATCAAGTATTATTATAAAAAGACTAGTCATATGTTCTTTCCTATGGATCACATGTACGCTTGTTTACTACGGACTATCAATAAACTCGGTATCCCTGGCTGGTAATATATATATAAACTTTATGCTGGTAGCCTTTATTGAGATCCCAGCAACTTTTTGCTGCCTATATACTTTGGACAGATTTGGACGAAAGAAAGTTATGATAATTACATATATGCTCGGCGCAATTCTTTGCATTGGATTAGCATTTTTGCCAAAAAGTAAGTTGATTTTAATTAGTATATATACGCCAATTTCACATATTTTTCATAATTGTTCCTGCATTATTTATCTGATTGATTTAAAATTGTATGTGTTGATTGTAGGATGAAAAAATTCCATGATATAAGTTAATAAGAACCAAAATTTGTATAAAACATTAATAAGTTTAAATTTTGAATGAACATAATAGAAAATATCACGCGTGTACATGATAATCTCTGAGGTTTACGCGATTACACATATGAAATAAAAGTAATTTTACGAATTTTATCCCATTTGTATTGGAATTTTAATTTCTCGAGTGTTTCGAACATTTTTCAGCTTTCATGGTCACGGGAGAACTAAAATGTCCAATATCCTGCAAATCATCGCTGTTATAGAGATTTATATCTATCCGCTACAGTATTAGTAATAAACTTTTGACCTACAATTTAATTGTAACTCATTGCCAGTAGGTACAAAGAAATATATTGATTTTGATCAGCTGTTATTATTATCTTATATATGTAACTCCTGTGCTAGTTGGCTAGTAGTTGAAAAGGAAGTATGAAATTCTTTAGTAATATTTGTTTAGTATTTGTTTTTAAACAATGTTTATAATTATTTAATTTAGTGTAATATACAGTAAAACCTGTCTAAGACGATTTCGCAGGGACTCGACCAAAAACTCGTCTTAGGCGGGCAAGCGTATTATGCGGGAGAGGGAAAAAACGTGCCATTATTATTTATTATATTCTATTATTATTTTGAATACCTACGTATTGAATTTACCATTTAAAAATTACCTAAAACAAAATGTTATTTATTATTATTACGTTACTTAAAGTAATCACTTATTTTAGTTTGACAAAAAGATTTTGAGGCATTAGCAATTACAAGATTTTCAACGTAATTTAATTTTCGCAGCGCGTATTCACTTTGATGCAAACAAGTCACATAGCGTCTTAAATCATTAACTGCTGATAATGCCTGGGCGTGTAACAAAATCAGAGTTGACTCATCTTCTTCTTGGTCATTATCACTTAGGGTCGCTCGACAGTCGTCATTTCATCAGTCGCTAGCCGCTGCCGCAAGGGGTAATATATGTATTTGAGTAGCACGTATTAAACGGGATGGCATCGTATTAAGCGTTAAGAAGTGTATGAAAAAATGTTTCAAGTTGCTGGGGCTGGCGCAAAATGGCGTATTATGCAGGAAATCGTATTAAACGGGTTCTACTGTATTTAATTACATATTCGTGTGGTGATGGAGTAAGAATACAATTCTTCATCTCACCTCTAAGCCATAGGTGTTATGAAAGACAACTCATCATCATCATCTTGCTCTTATCCCAATTACTTGGGGTCGACGCAATATGTCATCTGTTTTGACATATTGCAAAAAGTTTCGGCAATGACTTTTATGACCGGCCGCCTGCCTGACGTCAACTCGCCTTGGTTGACCCAAATGGTACCAGATGGAGTTGGTCCGGGTCAATCTAGGGCTCTTAGTCGTCTTTTACGATACCCACGAGCAAAGCAAGGGTTGGTAGTATTCGAAGCCGCTACCACACAGCACTTATGTTACACAGTGTTATGAAAGACAACTAAGGGATTAAAAATGCATATAACATCTATGCTGGAGAATGCAAACTCAAAACGAACCCGTCTGCCTAGCGTGATGTAGTAGGCCAATTTCCTTCTTGTTATGGAGGAGATTCGAGCCCAGCAGTGAGACGTATATGAGCTGAACTGTATTTAATTTTGAAAATTTTCACTCGATTTTATTCATCTATTTTAATTTATCAATATGAATCTTTAATAAGAAATTGTGAATCTATACCAATAAATAAAATTGGAGTGTCTGTTTGTAATGTCAATATAATAGGCTTTTTTCATGCTCACACGGTTATTTGCACGACACCTATGCCTAAAATAGCAATTAAAAATTTTTTGTCTGTCTGTCTGTTTATTCTGGGTAATCTTTAAAACGGCTGGACCGATTTCAAAAATTCTTTCACCAATGGAAAGCTATAATATTAGGGCGTAAACTAGGCTATATTTTATCCCAGTATTCCCACGGGAACGGGAACTACGCGGGTAAAACGACTATAACCTATAACCGAAGCGAAGCGATGGTGGGTTGCTAGTATTCTATATTTTTTTTGAGTGTGCTATGGTTAGCGCACCTGCCGCCCGACTCCGTCCAGGGCGACAGAGAGGTGGCGCGCCCGTAACCCACCCATAAAGCACCTCGCCTTCGTCGTTAAGCCGACCACCGGTTCAGAGCTCCTCGACTTCAGTGGTCGACCCGACGGAGTTATATTCTATACTAGCAATCCGCCCTCGCTTCGCTTCGGTTATAGGTTATAGTCGTTTTACCCGCGTAGTTCCCGTTCCCGTGGGAATACTGGGATAAAATATAGCCTAGATTACGCCCTAATATTATAGCTTTCCATTGGTGAAAGAATTTTTGAAATCGGTCCAGCCGTTTTAAAGGTTACCCAGAACAAACAGACAGACAGACAAAAATTTTTTAATTGCTATTTTAGGCATAGGTGTCGTGCAAATAACCGTGTGAGCATGAAAAAAGCCTATTATTTTGACATTACAAACAGACACTTCAATTTTATTTATTGGTATAGACTAGCTACCCGCCCTCGCTTCGCTTCGGTTGCAGTCGTCTTTCCTGCGTAGTTCCCGTTCCCGTGGGAATACCGGGATAAAATATAGTTTAGTTTACGCCCTGATATTACAGCTTTCCATTGGTGAAAGAATTTTTGAAATCGGACCAGCCGTTTTTAAGATTACCCGGAACAAACAGACAGACAGACAGACAAAAAAATATAAAGTGTATTTTAGGCATAGGTATAGTGCAAAAAACCGTGTGAGCATGAAAAAGCCTATTATTTTGACATTACAAACAGACACTCCTATTTTATTTATTGGTATAGATAGGTATTCGTTGATGTTGATACTCTAAAAGGAAATTAATGATAGATTTATCAAACATTAATTATGTTTAATACTTTATGCGTTCTGCTTATAAATCTAAACTATTACTCAAATACGTATATTTTGTTACACAGATCAAAGCTGGTGGTCCTTAGTGGTTTACTTATCAGGCAAATTTTGCATCACTGTGTCTTATTTCTCAATATTTATTTACGTATCGGAAGTCTTTCCAACTAACGTAAGACAGTCTTTGCTCGCTGTCTGCTCGACGACTGGAAGTGTTGGATCTACTTTGGCTCCCCTTACTCCTTTATTGGTAAGTTTAAAAATACATAGGTATACAAAATAAATTTTAGACATTATTTAGCCACTCAGACAAGATACCACCTGCATGAGATTATTGTCCAAGTTATGGTGGCACCTCATTTTTCTTAAAAACTATAAAATAATTATTTGAACCAATTTCATCTGCGGCTAGTAGCAAAATAATATGCGATGACTTATCAGTCATCGCATATTATTATATCTAAGATGCACCTAGGCTGAGGAGAAGAAACTAATGAGTCTGCTAATCGTTGATGCTTTAAGCTCGGCACTGGTGGTCGGCCCAACGACGAAGGCGACGTGGGTACGGGTGGGTTATGGGCCCGCACGCCGTCCTTTCGTCGCCCCGGACCGAATGGGCGGCGTGTGCGCTTGCCATAGGCCACCCATAAAAAAAAGCTTGAATTTTTTAGTTTTCGCCCATTCTATCAACGTCCAGTATCGGCGATAGACTTGACAGACGAGTTTGCTGTCGTAATTAATGTTATAAGTTTCCTAGAAGAGTGCTGCTGCTCATTCATTTGGTGGTCCTTCAGCTTATTTCTGCGAATCCTATAGGAAAGTAAGATGTGGTGGAACATTGCATTCCTAACTCCTCACTACAGGAGAAATAGAATATACTATTTTAATTTCTTTTGTTGTTATTCCACAGAACACTTATTACGAAAACCTTCATGTAATATTCTTCGGCTGCTTGGCTGTTGTAGCTGGTCTTCTAGTATTTACACTACCAGAAACTATTAATCAACCTTTACCTGACTCAATAGAGGAAGCTGAAAGATTAAGTAAAGGAAATAACCGATTATTTAGTGCTTAATATTTGAATGTTATTGATACTATATTAACTAATATAATGAGAAGAATTTTAATGCTTTCACGCTTTAGTCAAAAGGTAAATAATATAATTTGCGGTGTGTATATATTTGAGGTGACAGAGTTAAAAATGTGTCATCATTCGTTACTTACCCGTGGCAAAAATATATTGTTTGATGACGTAAAAATTTACTGAGGCTTCATCAAAACAATAGACAGCAGCTCTCTTTTACACCAACTGTCATCACTAAATCGATAAGAATGGGAATAATTGATGACAATAACGAAATATTAAATTATCATCCCCTTTACTTAAGATGCAGAGATAACATCCAAAGGTGATTTATCGTACCATATATAAGTAATCATTAGCTGGTTGAGTATAAATTTTACAATTATTATCTATGTAAATAGGCGGGCTTACGTCTCTTGGTAAACGTAATTAAAATTCATAATTTAATCCTTTAATATTTAATCTTTGATGTGTAATATGTAAATTGGAACATCTATACCAATAAATAAAATTGGAGTGTCTGTTTGTAATGTCAAAATAATAGGCTTTTTTCATGCTCACACGGTTATTTGCACGACACCTATGCCTAAAATAGCAATTAAAAATATTTGTCTGTCTGTCTGTCTGTTTGTTCCGGGTAATCTTCAAAACGGCTGGACCGATTTCAAAAATTCTTTCACCAATGGAAGGCTATAATATCAGGGCGTAAACTAGGCTATATTTTATCCCGGTATTCCCACGGTAACGGGAACTACGCGGGTAAAACGACTATAACATATAACCGAAGCGAAGCGAGGGCGGGTTTCTAGTATTATATAAAGTCGTATAATAAATAATATTTTAGTTTTAATAAAATTTAGTTGCTTTTCAGAGAGACCATTTAATTTCATTTTAAACATAACATTTATCAGCAGAATCCTGCTGTCCGTACTTCTGATATTCCTCAGTCAATTGTTACAACTCCCGCGGTAAAGTATATTGTAGTGACATATTCTACGTTTAACTTAAAATACATAAACGGTAACGCACTTAAATTTATGTCCATTACAAATACAATATTTTCCAAATTTCACATTTAAGATTAAGTAAACAAATAACTGCTGTGTTTTGTACAAACAAATATTATTTTTTTTAATATGAATTGTTCGTCGTGTTTTGAAAGTTTCTTAACTTTGTACAATAAAGTGTTTTAAAATTTTAAAATAAACTTTATTTTATTATATATTATATATGTCACCGTAAAATTGTACGAACCGTTAATTTATAAACTATCTAGTGAGACTATAAACTATCGACAGATTGTGAACGGACACAAAAATTTACAATCTAACGCTTATATTTTCGTAAGATTATAAACTGAATATGTTCAATCGTCAAATTGTGAACAAAACGCAAAGTACACGCTGTCCCGCCGCGCCATTATTGTTTTAGCTACATTACTACATTACTTCAATTTAAAGATATTAAAAATAGTTTTTTGGTGGTATTTAATAATGTACGTTAATATTTGCTGACAATGAGCTTTTTAATGTTTGTAACTCTATGCACACGAACACGTGCTATCTATAACGCCAACCAATCAGAGGACGGTTCACAAATTCGCAGACGAGAAATTGTAAGACAGTGATGTGATTGGGTCATTTCTTTTTGAACTGATGGTTAGTTTATAATCTTACGAAAATATAAGCGTTAGATTGTAAATTTTAGTGTCCGTTCACAATCTATCGATAGTTTATAATCTCACTAGATAGTTTATAAACTAACGGTTCGTACAATAATACGGTGACATATAGGTATATCATGGACAAGACGAAAATGTGCTGTGTGTTAGCGGCTTCGAATACTACCAACCCTTGCTTTGCTCGTGGGTGTCGTAAAAGACGACTAAGAGCCCTAGATTGGTACCACCCGGACCAACTCCATCTGGTACCATTTCGGTCAACGATTACATTCCCAAGGAGGGTTGACGTCAGGCATGCGGCCGGTCATAAAAGTCATTGCCGAAACTTTTTGCAATATGTCAAAACAGATGACATATTGCGTCGACCCCAAGTAATTGGGATAAGAGCAAGATGATGATGATGATGGACAAGACGAAAATCACGTCAAATGTCCATGTCATTTCAGTACCGATTCTAATTACCTATGGCTCTAGGAGTAATAGCTCTCAAAGTGAAAATAGTTTCAACCTGTATCAAGCATGTGACCATCTCTTCAAACGCTAAGTTTACTAACCCTAAAATAATTCTAATGTAGTGTTTAGAAGACTTCATTGCAGATTACTATAGTCCACCAATAAATGAAGTAGATGTACAATGGTATAAACGAGAAGTTAATTTGTGGATTGATATCACTAAGATTTAAATCTTGTTTAAGGAGGTGAAATAATTAATTAAGTAGTCCGATAAATATGTAACCATATATAACAAAATATTATGCGGTTTCCCTCTTGCGAGTAAAAAGCAAGTAATTAGGTAGGATACATTTGTGAAATAAAAATTAAGGCCCGACTTTGAATTCGACGGCTCTATTAGCTAAAAACACAAATCCGCAAATATTTTTTTTTTGAGTTTACTTTTGCATCCATTATGGTCTGCTATTGTGATAGGTGGATGAAATAACAATCAAATAAAAACGTCATAAATACAAACGTTGCAATGGCAGGTTAACCATGATAAATTGCACAGCAATGGTCCTGATTCTACCGTCTTTGAGAAATTGATAAATAATTTCTGTAGCCAAATCTTTACCACCGGTATTCCAGAAGCAGCAGCTTGGAGAGCGATTGTGGCAAGTAAGAGTTTAAATCCGGTATCTATGAGATTTCCGTGTAGTAAGGGAGTAAGAACACAATTCTCTATTCCTTTTTTAGATCATGGATGTCGTATAAGACAATTAAGGGACTTAATATGCACAAAACCTCTATGCAAGAGAAGGGAAACTCGAAATAAAACCCTATACCAAACCGTCTGACCTGCGTGGTATAATAGTTCAATTACCCCATCAGGCTCGAAGTCAATTGTGAGACATGTATAAGCTGTGACGATAATGAAAGTGATCCCTATTTCCAGGATGATGAATATTTTGTAAAAGTTTTTTTTTGTTGCTAACGGTGGCAAACGAGCATACAGTACACCTGATGGTAAGTGTTACTGGCGCTCATGGACCTTTGCAAGGCCACTGCCTACCGCGAAGGAAGTGAAGGGAGTATGAATGCGAGCAATGAGGTTCGGTGATACTAAAGGCATCACTAAACCCCACTACACGCAATCACCCTCAGAAAATTGGGCTTTTGGCTCTCTTGCTCACTGAACGAAGCGCGGTAACAAATTGCTACTACTCGGAAGTCGATTTTCTGCGAGAGTGTGGTACTACCCCGGACGAACCGGCCCGCGGCTGTAGAGAACTGTCAACACTGTTGACAGTGCTGCACCCTCTCAGCTTTAAGTCCACGCGAAGTGGGGTCTACTAAGTTTTCAAGTGACGGAAAATTACGCTATGAACACATTCTCATATTATTACAAATCTCAGATAAGCAGAGACGTATAGATGCTATGAGTTCTATTAGTGATGTGCCTGACCAATCATAGCAGCTACTCGAAAACTTAGGTAAATCAATTTTAGATGAACTGTGGTGACCGAGTAAGAATACATTTTACCACCGTATTTCTTACACGTGGGTGTAGTAAAAGACGACTAGATGATTATAATATGTATATAACATCTATGCAAGAGTAGGAAAACAGGTGAGTTTATTTCGATAAAACCCTATACCAATACGTCTGGCCAGATTGGTATAGTAGTTCAATTTCCCTCCTATGGGCGAGGAGGCTCAAGCCCAACAGTGGGACGTTTATGAGTTGTGATGATGTGTTTATTAATATTATTAGTACCAGGTACAACCTCGTCACCTCCTTTCCTGTGAGCACTTTTGATTAAGACGCGTGTGGTGCTCAACAAACTGCAGTATTCCTTTTCAAACTTCTCGTGTTTCGCATATTGTTCGCTGGGATCGTCTATCAGTGCATCCACATCGCTCTGTAATACATTATATTTTTCTTATAAGTTTCAGAATAGGTCCAGAATAGGTTCTTATAAGTTTAAAAATATTAATTAAAAAAAAATTGAAAAAGATTTCATTTAAATGCTGCTTGTCAAGACTATTCAGACGAGTCCAAACTCGACGGTTTTATCTCGTTTAATTTAGGAGTTCCTATAGCCACCTTCCGACGCCATCTTAAGACCAGCTTCATGGTACCATATTATTGCATTGTCACCGAAGTTATGTAAGTAAACCAAATTTCAACTTAATCTAACGACAGGAAGTGGTTCTAATTTAACTCGCAAGATTTGTCCCATACTAACACAGTAACAGGTTAAATAAAAGCTTTTAAAAATATCATTATCATCATCATTTCAGCCTATCGCTATCCACTGCTAGATGTAGGCCTCGCTCATGTTACGCCTCAAAGTGCGGTCCTGTGCCGCTTGCATCCAACGACGCCCAGCAGCTTTCACCAGGTCGTCGGTCCATCTAGTGCGGGGGCGTCCTACACTGTGTTATCCAATTTGGATTGGTAGCCGAATCGCTGCCAGAGATTCTTCGCACCCCCCGTTCCACCGCTACCGGGGCCGCCACCAAAATGAGCCCGTGATCATCATCATAAGGGGATAATGCCGTTATCGCCACGCTCGGCAGGCGGATTGGCGATCGCAGTAAGAAATATTTGTATTGCACCTGCCTCAAATTATTTCTGCTCCACCCTAGGTCGACTGGTAGAGAATGCCTAAGGCATTAAGTCCGCCT
This sequence comes from Lymantria dispar, assembly GCA_032191425.1. NCBI lineage: Eukaryota > Metazoa > Arthropoda > Insecta > Lepidoptera > Erebidae > Lymantria > Lymantria dispar. The sequence continues at coordinate 7,073,971 of CM063452.1, read as the reverse complement.
TTGTTTGTGCAAAAGTTTTAAAATAAATAGGTATATATATATTTCCCAGGAGAGAGCTGCTGCCCACTCTCCTAATGAACCCTTAGACGATTTTTACGACTCCCACGGGCAAGTAAGGGGTGGCGACAAATGTATTCTTAACCCGTCACCACACTTTCGAATATATGAAGCCGAAATTCAATTTCGATGATTTGTATAATTACTCAAGTACAAGGATTGTCTATCTACTATGTGTAGGTAACTCGAAAAATGTGTAATCTTAGCTTTAAACGAAGCTCGTTTTTCAATTAAGGCTTTAACGTCACTCATATTTCAAGAACAATAGATTGATTGAAGATAATTGAGAAAGCCAAACTTAATTAGTGATGGATAAATAAAGCTGTTGAAATGATATCGTTGTAAATAAGTAAACTTGTTAAATTTACAGAAGACGTTACAATTATGATATCGTAGGCGTTTTTGTCTGATCCAGATGATTATGAAAAAAACTGAATCGGTCGACGCGACGAGCCGCAAACATCTGTTGGTCCTCTCACATGGCGACGTCCCCGCCATGGTCTAGTCAAGTTGAGTTAAATAACTTAATAATCCCCCATTTCTTTATCGTTAAATTAATATTACCTTCCTAATAATTATCAATACCATGTACCTGCAATCATTTTAAATAATATATTTTCTTAATTTTTTGTTACCTACGCATGGATAAGTATATAATATATCAACTCGTCTTACCAGCGTGGTATAGTTGGTTAATTGCTCTCCTATTGTGAAAGAGAGTCGAGCCCATCAGTGCTACATACATGAGTTGATAATGATATGTGTTATTGAATGATGACCTGTGTGCCTACTCTTGAATCTCAATTCCAATCCTAAATCCAATCGCAGCTCGAATTTGAGCAAATTTGGTACTCTTGAAAGCGACACGATTGGAATCAAATTTGGTGGAACTTATTTAAACTAAATGAATTCGACTCTTGTCGATTAAATCAAATATTTGCTACTCCCGACGTGATTTTGACGTAGTTTAAAATCGTTAATGTTGCACAATTTCATGAAAGCGTCTTTGTGTTGATCGAGTTCGATAACGTTATTAATTTAAAGTAAGAAAATACGGCACATTTGGTGAAAATAACAACGGCAAACGCGAAGAATTCATTCTCGATTTTGTTCAAGAGTACCAAATATAAGTTTGGTGAGATTGGAATTAAATCGGATTCGAAATTAGAATTGATTTCAAGAGTAGGCGCACTGGTACCACAATATAAACGAAAAGTGCTATCTTTATACTATTCTCCTATTAAGAGTTAATTTGCAGCAAATCTGGAACTGTCACATAGAATTTGCTGTTTTAATAGAAAATATACCCCCTTTTTTTTTTTTTTTTGTAGGTGGGTCGCGGTCGGCGCGCCTCCGCACCACTCCGTCCGGGGCGACAGAGGGGCTTAAGCACGCAACTCCCGCGACCCACCCGAAAACCACGTCGCCTTCGTCGTTGGGCTGACCACTGGAGCAGCGTTAACTTGTCGTCAGTGGTCGGCCCGACGGAATACCCCCTATTGGGGTACCCTCCCATCGACCGACGTCCCCCCCTCGGGCAGGACGTCGGTCTTAAATATACCCCCTTAAGCCGCTGGTTTAATATGGTAACACCATGCTGTCAACAGTTGCCTGTCTACAACTGCCGGCCAGTCAGTCCGGGGTAGTATCACATTTTTGCAGAAAATCAACGTCTGAGTAGTAGCAATTTATAAATACACTTAGTTCGGTGAACAAGAGAGCCGAAAGTCCTACTTTCTGAGGGTATGTTCATCGGTGGGTGAATTTTATTGTAATATATCATCGTCATTTGCACTTAACTATAATAAATAAATTAAATAAACTTACTCTCTCACACCTCGTTATCAAGGGCGTGCTAAAAAAATAATTTTCAGCACTACGTGCAATCCACACCATCATCTCAACTCATAACGTCTCATTGTTGAGTTCGAATCTCCTGGCTAATAGGAGAGAAATTGACCATCTATACTACGCTGGTTAGACGGGTTGGTCGGATTATATTTCGAGTTTCTCTTTTCTTACATAGATGTTATATGCATCTTTAAATCCTTAATCGACTTGTACGACACCTATGGCCAAGATAGGGGATGATGAATTGTATTATTTCTCCTTCAACACACGGACTGCGTACAATTAATTAACCTTTATGTCTTCAAACTTTCTCAGAATTTTATTCCGAATAGTTCTAAAATTATGTAATCTGCTTGTGTCTCTGAATGATCACCTATTATATTTTTAAACCTCACCACATAGTCTTACAAACTCTAGGACGTCCGTTTTCTTAAAAAAATAAATTTGTTTTGTTGAGTAATGCTATTCGAATGTTTCCAGGCGCCTGTTTTACTAGGTATTGTTCATTAATTAATTATCGGTTATATCATTCTGTCTGACAGTGATGATGTTAATTAAGAAAATTAAAAAATAAAATGAGCTTATTTTATATTAGTTAATTTTCACATAAGCCATTAGACGAAATATGTTGGACTAATTTTATTTAAGCATCGGTATCGAGCAAAAATGTTTTGTCAATCAGTGTTATCAAAAATATTTTCCATTACATTTTTTGTAATTTTATAAAATATTAAACGGACTAATTATCATTAAATGTTATTCATATAACATGTTTTATAGGACTTAATCTATTGATCTGTACTCTAATCATTATTATAAAAGGTGGTATAGGGCTTCGTCTTAAATAATATGGTTTTAGGCGATAAAGCGATTTCTTATTTAGGGAACTTAATACGAAGTCCATCAAAAAGTTATCTCATTCTGCATCTTAAAAATTACTTTTACTCATGTATTTTTCATAAACATTCGTAAAAGTTTACATTTTATCTTAAAAGGCATAAAAAATTATAAATTCTTTTTCCTTTAAAACTTGAAATGTTTAGCTAATCAAATTTCCAAATTCAAATTCATTTATTCTCAATAAACAGAGTAAAATAGATGATAAGTACATTAATATACATTGCTCATTCCGTTTAGCCGTTGTTTGGCATGTGAAACATAGATTATAGTATATAGCTTATTAAATATTACATTATAGAGAAAAATTTATATATAATTAAATCAAATTCAGCATGATATACATTTGTCATTAAAAAATTAATTGATGGAATAATAAGCTTTATTTATTAGGACTTTTTTGAGAGTTTTCTTAAAATTACTGGCATTTTCGGCTTTCATTTGTTTCGGCAGTTTGTTATAAATAAGGGGAGCCATACCCAAAATACTTTTTGAGAAAAGTGCTGTTTTGTGCTGTCTTAATCTTAGAATGTTCTGTAGTCTCCTATTAGTAAGAGTTTCGTACAAGTTAAGATTCTCTCTGACGAACGCCGCCACTTCATATATATATAGAGAAGCTAAAGTTAATATTTTTAAATTAATGAAGTGGGGTTTACAGCTATTAGGTGGATGAATCATGCATACAGCTCGAAGACACTTTTTTTGAGCTTAGGCCAATATCTCTGGCCAAGGCCATATCTCTTTCTGAAGAATTACCCCAAAATATAATACCATACCGCAGTGCAGTGGTTACATATGCGTGGTAAGCAGTTAAAACTGTATTTACGCTAGCAACTTTTTTAAGATTATATAGAGCATAGCAATATTGGTTTAGTTTTTTTATTAAGTTACTTATGTGTACCTTCCATGACAGGTTTTGGTCTAACCAGATACCTAAAAATTTGGTGTTATCTATGTCAGTGATAGTATTATTTTCGTATTTAATGTCAAGATCAGGAGAAATAATTCTTTGTTTAAATGTCATGATATGTGTTTTGTCTAGGTTGATTCTTAGGTTATTTACTTTTAGCCATTGAATAATGATGTTCAAATTGTCATTTATGTTACTTTCATGGGTGTTGAAATCATTTCCAGCAAATACTACAGTACAGTCATCAGCAAATAAAGTCCTAGGGTGTGATATAGCTCTAGGAAGATCATTTATGTAACAGAGGAATAGTAATGGACCAAGAATGCTACCTTGCGGCACACCGTAACTTATATTCCTTGGTTTTGACAAATAAGTAAAAATTAAGGCCCGACTTTGAATTCGACGGCTCTATTAGCTAAAAACACAAATCCGCAAATATTTTTTTTTTGAGTTTACTTTTGCATCCATTATGGTCTGCTATTGTGATAGGTGGATGAAATAACAATCAAACAAAAACGTCATAAATACAAACGTTGCAATGGCAGGTTAACCATGATAAATTGCACAGCAATGGTCCTGATTCTACCGTCTTTGAGAAATTGATAAATAATATCTGTAGCCAAATCTTTACCACCGGTATTCCAGAAGCAGCAGCTTGGAGAGCGATTGTGGCAAGTAAGAGTTTAAATCCGGTATCTATGAGATTTCCGTGTAGTAAGGGAGTAAGAACACAATTCTCTATTCCTTTTCTAGATCATGGATGTCGTATAAGACAATTAAGGGACTTAATATGCACAAAACCTCTATGCAAGAGAAGGGAAACTCGAAATAAAACCCTATACCAAACCGTCTGACCTGCGTGGTATAATAGTTCAATTACCCCATCAGGCTCGAAGTCAATTGTGAGACATGTATAAGCTGTGACGATAATGAAAGTGATCCCTATTTCCAGGATGATGAATATTTTGTAAAAGTTTTTTTTTATTGCTAACGGTGGCAAACGAGCATACAGTACACCTGATGGTAAGTGTTACTGCCGCTCATGGACCTTTGCAAGGCCACTGCCTACCGCGAAGGAAGTGAAGGGAGTATGAATGCGAGCAATGAGGTTCGGTGATACTAAAGGCATCACTAAACCCCACTACACGCAATCACCCTCAGAAAATTGGGGTTTTGGCTCTCTTGCTCACCGAACGAAGCGCGGTAACAAATTGCTACTACTCGGAAGTCGATTTTCTGCGAGAGTGTGGTACTACCCCGGACGAACCGGCCCGCGGCTGTAGAGAACTGTCAACACTGTTGACAGTGCTGCACCCTCTCAGCTTTAAGTCCACGCGAAGTGGGGTCTACTAAGTTTTCAAGTGACGGAAAATTACGCTATGAACACATTCTCATATTATTACAAATCTCAGATAAGCAGAGACGTATAGATGCTATGAGTTCTATTAGTGATGTGCCTGACCAATCATAGCAGCTACTCGAAAACTTAGGTAAATCAATTTTAGATGAACTGTGGTGACCGAGTAAGAATACATTTTACCACCGTCTTTCTTACACGTGGGTGTAGTAAAAGACGACTAGACGATTATAATATGTATATAACATCTATGCAAGAGTAGGAAAACAGGTGAGTTTATTTCGATAAAACCCTATACCAATACGTCTGGCCAGATTGGTATAGTAGGTCAATTTCCCTCCTATGGGCGAGGAGGCTCAAGCCCAACAGTGGGACGTTTATGAGTTGTGATGATGTGTTTATTAGTATTATTAGTATCAGGTACAACCTCGTCACCTCCTTTCCTGTGAGCACTTTTGATTAAGACGCGTGTGGTGCCCAACAAACTGCAGTACTCCTTTTCAAACTTCTCGTGTTTCGCATATTGTTCGCTGGGATCGTCTATCAGTGCATCCACATCGCTCTGTAATACATTATATTTTTCTTATAAGTTTCAGAATAGGTTCAGAATAGGTTCTTATAAGTTTAAAAATATTAATTAAAAAAAAATTGAAAAAGATTTCATTTAAATGCTGCTTGTCAAGACTATTCAGACGAGTCCAAACTCGACAGTTTTATCTCGTTTAATTTAGGAGTTCCTATAGCCACCTTCCGACGCCATCTTAAGACCAGCTTCATGGTACCATATTATTGCATTGTCACCGAAGTTATGTAAGTAAGCCAAATTTCAACTTAATCTAACGACAGGAAGTGGTTCTAATTTAACTCGCAAGATTTGTCCCATACTAACACAGTAACAGGTTAAATAAAAGCTTTTAAAAATATCATTATCATCATCATTTCAGCCTATCGCTATCCACTGCTAGATGTAGGCCTCGCTCATGTTACGCCTCAAAGTGCGGTCCTGTGCCGCTTGCATCCAACGACGCCCAGCAGCTTTCACCAGGTCGTCGGTCCATCTAGTGCGGGGGCGTCCTACACTGTGTTATCCAATTTGGATTGGTAGCCGAATCGCTGCCAGAGATTCTTCGCACCCCCCGTTCCACCGCTACCGGGGCCGCCACCAAAATGAGCCCGTGATCATCATCATAAGGGGATAATGCCGTTATCGCCACGCTCGGCAGGCGGATTGGCGATCGCAGTAAGAAATATTTGTATTGCACCTGCCTCAAATTATTTCTGCTCCACCCTAGGTCGACTGGTAGAGAATGCCTAAGGCATTAAGTCCGCCTTTGTTTGTGCAAAAGTTTTAAAATAAATAGGTATATATATATTTCCCAGGAGAGAGCTGCTGCCCACTCTCCTAATGAACCCTTAGACGATTTTTACGACTCCCACGGGCAAGTAAGGGGTGGCGACAAATGTATTCTTAACCCGTCACCACACTTTCGAATATATGAAGCCGAAATTCAATTTCGATGATTTGTATAATTACTCAAGTACAAGGATTGTCTATCTACTATGTGTAGGTAACTCGAAAAATGTGTAATCTTAGCTTTAAACGAAGCTCGTTTTTCAATTAAGGCTTTAACGTCACTCATATTTCAAGAACAATAGATTGATTGAAGATAATTGAGAAAGCCAAACTTAATTAGTGATGGATAAATAAAGCTGTTGAAATGATATCGTTGTAAATAAGTAAACTTGTTAAATTTACAGAAGACGTTACAATTATGATATCGTAGGCGTTTTTGTCTGATCCAGATGATTATGAAAAAAACTGAATCGGTCGACGCGACGAGCCGCAAACATCTGTTGGTCCTCTCACATGGCGACGTCCCCGCCATGGTCTAGTCAAGTTGAGTTAAATAACTTAATAATCCCCCATTTCTTTATCGTTAAATTAATATTACCTTCCTAATAATTATCAATACCATGTACCTGCAATCATTTTAAATAATATATTTTCTTAATTTTTTGTTACCTACGCATGGATAAGTATATAATATATCAACTCGTCTTACCAGCGTGGTATAGTTGGTTAATTGCTCTCCTATTGTGAAAGAGAGTCGAGCCCATCAGTGCTACATACATGAGTTGATAATGATATGTGTTATTGAATGATGACCTGTGTGCCTACTCTTGAATCTCGATTCCAATCCTAAATCCAATCGCAGCTCGAATTTGAGCAAATTTGGTACTCTTGAAAGCGACACGATTGGAATCAAATTTGGTGGAACTTATTTAAACTAAATGAATTCGACTCTTGTCGATTAAATCAAATATTTGCTACTCCCGACGTGATTTTGACGTAGTTTAAAATCGTTAATGTTGCACAATTTCATGAAAGCGTCTTTGTGTTGATCGAGTTCGATAACGTTATTAATTTAAAGTAAGAAAATACGGCACATTTGGTGAAAATAACAACGGCAAACGCGAAGAATTCATTCTCGATTTTGTTCAAGAGTACCAAATATAAGTTTGGTGAGATTGGAATTAAATCGGATTCGAAATTAGAATTGATTTCAAGAGTAGGCGCACTGGTACCACAATATAAACGAAAAGTGCTATCTTTATACTATTCTCCTATTAAGAGTTAATTTGCAGCAAATCTGGAACTGTCACATAGAATTTGCTGTTTTAATAGAAAATATAACCCCTTTTTTTTTCTTTTTTGTGGTTGGGTCGCGGTCGGCGCGCCTCCGCACCACTCCGTCCGGGGCGACAGAGGAGCTTAAGCACGCAACTCCCGCGACCCACCCGAAAACCACGTCGCCTTCGTCGTTGGGCCGACCACTGGAGCAGCGTTAACTTGTCGTCAGTGGTCGGCCCGACGGAATACCCCCTATTGGGGTACCCTCCCATCGACCGACGTCCCCCCCTCGGGGAGGACGTCGGTCTTAAATATACCCCCTTAAGCCGCTGGTTTAATATGGTAACACCATGCTGTCAACAGTTGCCTGTCTACAACTGCCGGCCAGTCAGTCCGGGGTAGTATCACATTTTTGCAGAAAATCAACGTCTGAGTAGTAGCAATTTATAAATACACTTAGTTCGGTGAACAAGAGAGCCGAAAGTCCTACTTTCTGAGGGTATGTTCATCGGTGGGTGAATTTTATTGTAATATATCATCGTCATTTGCACTTAACTATAATAAATAAATTAAATAAACTTACTCTCTCACACCTCGTTATCAAGGGCGTGCTAAAAAATTAATTTTCAGCACTACGTGCAATCCACACCATCATCTCAACTCATAACGTCTCATTGTTGAGTTCGAATCTCCTGGCTAATAGGAGAGAAATTGACCATCTATACTACGCTGGTTAGACGGGTTGGTCGGATTATATTTCGAGTTTCTCTTTTCTTACATAGATGTTATATGCATCTTTAAATCCTTAATCGACTTGTACGACACCTATGGCCAAGATAGGGGATGATGAATTGTATTATTTCTCCTTCAACACACGGACTGCGTACAATTAATTAACCTTTATGTCTTCAAACTTTCTCAGAATTTTATTCCGAATAGTTCTAAAATTATGTAATCTGCTTGTGTCTCTGAATGATCACCTATTATATTTTTAAACCTCACCACATAGTCTTACAAACTCTAGGACGTCCGTTTTCTTAAAAAAATAAATTTGTTTTGTTGAGTAATGCTATTCAAATGTTTCCAGGCGCCTGTTTTACTAGGTATTGTTCATTAATTAATTATCGGTTATATCATTCTGTCTGACAGTGATGATGTTAATTAAGAAAATTAAAAAATAAAATGAGCTTATTTTATATTAGTTAATTTTCACATAAGCCATTAGACGAAATATGTTGGACTAATTTTATTTAAGCATCGGTATCGAGCAAAAATGTTTTGTCAATCAGTGTTATCAAAAATATTTTCCATTACATTTTTTGTAATTTTATAAAATATTAAACGGACTAATTATCATTAAATGTTATTCATATAACATGTTTTATAGGACTTAATCTATTGATCTGTACTCTAATCATTATTATAAAAGGTGGTATAGGGCTTCGTCTTAAATAATATGGTTTTAGGCGATAAAGCGATTTCTTATTTAGGGAACTTAATACGAAGTCCATCAAAAAGTTATCTCATTCTGCATCTTAAAAATTACTTTTACTCATGTATTTTTCATAAACATTCGTAAAAGTTTACATTTTATCTTAAAAGGCATAAAAAATTATAAATTCTTTTTCCTTTAAAACTTGAAATGTTTAGCTAATCAAATTTCCAAATTCAAATTCATTTATTCTCAATAAACAGAGTAAAATAGATGATAAGTACATTAATATACATTGCTCATTCCGTTTAGCCGTTGTTTGGCATGTGAAACATAGATTATAGTATATAGCTTATTAAATATTACATTATAGAGAAAAATTTATATATAATTAAATCAAATTCAGCATGATATACATTTGTCATTAAAAAATTAATTGATGGAATAATAAGCTTTATTTATTAGGACTTTTTTGAGAGTTTTCTTAAAATTACTGGCATTTTCGGCTTTCATTTGTTTCGGCAGTTTGTTATAAATAAGGGGAGCCATACCCAAAATACTTTTTGAGAAAAGTGCTGTTTTGTGCTGTCTTAATCTTAGAATGTTCTGTAGTCTCCTATTAGTAAGAGTTTCGTACAAGTTAAGATTCTCTCTGACGAACGCCGCCACTTCATATATATATAGAGAAGCTAAAGTTAATAGTTTTAAATTAATGAAGTGGGGTTTACAGCTATTAGGTGGATGAATCATGCATACAGCTCGAAGACACTTTTTTTGAGCTTAGGCCAATATCTCTGGCCAAGGCCATATCTCTTTCTGAAGAATTACCCCAAAATATAATACCATACCGCAGTGCAGTGGTTACATATGCGTGGTAAGCAGTTAAAACTGTATTTACGCTAGCAACTTTTTTAAGATTATATAGAGCATAGCAATATTGGTTTAGTTTTTTTATTAAGTTACTTATGTGTACCTTCCATGACAGGTTTTGGTCTAACCAGATACCTAAAAATTTGGTGTTATCTATGTCAGTGATAGTATTATTTTCGTATTTAATGTCAAGATCAGGAGAAATAATTCTTTGTTTAAATGTCATGATATGTGTTTTGTCTAGGTTGATTCTTAGGTTATTTACTTTTAGCCATTGAATAATGATGTTCAAATTGTCATTTATGTTACTTTCATGGGTGTTGAAATCATTTCCAGCAAATACTACAGTACAGTCATCAGCAAATAAAGTCCTAGGGTGTGATATAGCTCTAGGAAGATCATTTATGTAACAGAGGAATAGTAATGGACCAAGAATGCTACCTTGCGGCACACCGTAACTTATATTCCTTGGTTTTGACAAATAAGTAATTTCGGTTTTGGTATTTAGATTAATTTTTTTTTAATGCATGTCAATTGTCGTCTATTAGTTAGATATGACTCAATTAGTTTTAAGACGTTGCCTCTAATACCAAATTTTGATAATTTATTGAGAAGAATTCTGGGATCCACATAATCGAACGCTTTAGACATATCCATCAATAATAATGCGGAGGGTATTTTTCTATCCATATTTGTAATTATGTCATTAATGATTCTATATACAGCCATATTAATGTTTCTAAACTTTCTAAAACCATATTGTTCATTGGTTAAAATATGATGTTTCTCTAAAAAAGAATAAATATTTTTATAGATAACTTTTTCCATTATTTTAGAAAATACTGATAATAACGCAATTGGTCTATAATTTTTTAATTGCTTTGCATCTCCCTTTTTATGCAATGGTTTTATAACTAGACTTTTTGAAATTATCCGGAAATACTCCATTTTCTATACATAGATTGATAATGTAACTAAGAATTGGTGAAATTTCGTTAGCTGTATTTTTAATTACCTTCGTTGCAATGCCATCATGACCGGTACTTTCAGTATTTTTTAAACTGCCAATAATTCTGCATACATCCAAAGGAGTAGTAGGAAATAGAAATAAGGACTGTGTATTTGACTCTATGAATTCATATGCATGACGATTGCTTATTGTAGGTAAAGGGATAGGTAGTGGTTGTACTTGGTCTATAAAGAAACTATTAAATAGCTCGACAAGCTTCTGTGGATCGTCTATACGCTTAATTATTTCTGAGGGACAGTCTCTTGGATAGTTGTTTTTAGTTGAATTTATAACACTCCAAGTAGCCTTGATTTTATTATTTGCATTATTAATAAAATAGTTATTTTGAGCCTTTTTTGTCAATTTAATAATTTGTTTTAAGCGTTTCGAATATGTAGTAAATAACATTTTATTAGTTTGGTTTGGATGACGTCTATAAAGCCATAGCTTCTCGCGTTACGTTTACAGCATAGTCTAATTCCTTTGGTTATCCATTTTTGTCGTCTTGTAGTTTGAAATTTAATTCTTTTAATAGGGAAGCATAGATTATAAAATAGTTTGTAAATGTCAATAAATTCATTAAATGCCTTATTTGCATCTATACTATCATAAACATCACTGAAACTGAGACACTGCAAAGATTCTTTAAAGATACTAATATTTTCTGCCGAAAAGTCCCTTTTAAAAGAAAACCAGTGAGAAATAGTACAAATCTTATTAACAGGGAATTTAACTATTTGAGCTGTGTGATCAGATAATGCTAGGTCTAAGATTTCGCATTTGCTATCCTTTATATTACAAATTATATTATCAATGTATGTACCACTATCTATTCGCGTGGGTTCATGCACACCTAGTTTCATATTATAAGTCTGTAAAAGATTTTTAAATTCATTTGATGATCTGGTAAATTTGATCATATCAATATTAAAGTCTCCACATATAACCACTTTCATCTTATTATTATTACAATATTTATTCAAAATTTGTTCAAAATTGTAAAAGAAAGAGCGTAGAATATCGTTATTACATTTTGGCGATCTATAAATACATACAATTATGACATTGTGATCTATTAGTTGTATAGCACAGCACTCTAAAATATAAGCGGTGCAGTATTGCTTTAAATTAATTATTTTATAACGGTGTTTGTCATTTACAAAAATGCACGAACCCCCTCTTCGCGTATTTCTGCAATATTGTGATGCAAGTGAATAATTAGTTATATGTACAAGAGTGTGATCAGTCTCCAACATATTATGCTCAGTAATACACAGGACATCCACCGATTTACCTTTCTGAGAAAGTTCAAGCAAGTAAAGGCTAAGAAGATCTATTTTACTTATTAGACCATTAATATTTTGGTGCAACATTTGAATGTGATCACACGAGAAAAAGATTTCTATTAGAATTTATATCGGGTGTGATTTGATCAGGTCCTAAAGAAGAATCATCACAATAATAACTACCCAAACAATCCATGTCAATCATATTGGTATCAATAAAATTTATAGTTAGTTTAATGTTATCGAAGACATGTTTCATACCATTGTTATTTATTGCACCACTACTATAAAACATTGAATAGTCACATCGTAGGTTTAAATAAGAATCTACCAATAATGCGTAATTATAATTTTGTAAATCGAGATATAGTAAGTTATTAAACATTTCAACTCTCCAATTAAACATAACAGAATAACGGCTAAATCTATAAGTAGGCAAACATATTATGATGTTAGTGTTTTTTATGCACATTAAAGTTTCACGTAAAAATATAACCATTTCAAAATAGTTACTACTTTTTCTAAAATCCTCGTCATCTACCAGGATTAGACAATAATCGCTCATAGTGAAATCATTAAGTTTTACTTTTAAGTTACCAATGAGCTCCCTTAATCCGCAGTTTGGCGTAAGATAATGGCATACTTTGAAATCCGGAAATGTTTGTTCTGCAATAGATAGTATTTTGTTAGCTTTATGACTACTTAGGATACACATTTTGTTCATGTTGTTCTTAGGTGTTTTATTTGAATGTTTCCCAATGCCTTTTATAGAAAGGGATAAGTTACTGAGCGTCGAAGGGTGTTGTGTGTTATTCAATTGTGAAGTTCCATATGTTATAATATTATTTGAGGGTAGGTTGGATGACTGTGCCCTATTCTTGGGTGTTCCCAGTTTTGTCGTCTTCGTTGGAGTCTTGAAGTCACTAGTTAATTGTTTTGCTGCCAATTTAACCAATTTTTGTTTTTGATTTAAGTGTGAACACTTATCGTAACTTTAAGTGCAGAATTTTCGATTGATAGCTGATTTATTTCCTCATGAGCTAATAATAATTCAGAATTTAGTTTATTTATTTGCTTTTTTAAGTCTTGTATTTCATCACTCTCGTCATCCGATATCGCTGGTAAGCTACTACTGGCGCCATCTATTGTCGATGCATCCAAGGCAAATTCATTAAACGAAGTTTTCGTTAGAGATTTGGTACGAGTTTTGCGCAGCGTAATGTTTTCGAAAAAATTCATCTTTAACTACTTTTCTACTTCATCATTTCAGCCTATCGCCGTCCACTGCTGGACGTAGGCCTCCCTCATGTTGCGCCACAATGAGCGGTCCTGTGCTGCCTGCATCCAACGATGCCCAGCTACTTTCACTAGGTCATCGGTCAAGTTATGGTTTAAACATATCCCATTGGAAAGTGCGGGGTTAATAAAAGGCAGCCCGAGGCTTAATAATATAATCTACCCATATATATACCCTCTCCGGCAACAGCGCGAGACGCGCGATCTATTTCTAAACTTTCCCAACATAACGTTTGCCGAAGTCAAAGAAATGATTGCCCTTTTTGATAAGTAACCGTCAATAAGCCTGCAGGAAGTTTAGTTATAAATTCACCTTCATTTTCAATACATTTCCATCATACATAATCTAATGTGAGATAATCAAAAAGTAGAAAATAAAAATATCACATATACTAAGTATTTATCCTTACTAATATTATAAATGCGAAAGTAACTCTGTCTGTCTGTCTGTCTGTCTGTCTGTCTGTCTGTCTGTCTGTCTGCTACGCTTTCACGTCTAAACCACTGGACCGATTTTGATGAAATTTGGTACAGAGATGGACTAAAGCTTGAGAAAGGACATAGGCTATTTTTTATCGCAAAAAAATGGGTATAAGGGGTTGAAATAGGGGATGACATTTTGTATGGAAATTCGTCATTTTCGATGATAGAACCACGAATCTTTGTATTAAGACACCTAATAATAAATAAATAAATAAATAAATATTTGTTCAAGCGTTTTGGAAATTTCATTTACATGGGGATGAAATTCAACCCCTAAAATAACAAAAAGCATACAGCCGAAACCACTGGGCCTAGAAACGTATTTTTTTTACACCATCGTATTTATTGTGGTGCACGAGCACTAGCAAAGGATTTTTGGAAATTCACCCCCTTAAGGGGGTGAAAAACATATAGTCTTTCACGTCTAAACCGATTTTGATGAAATTTGGTACAGAGATGGACTAAAGCTTGAGAAAGGATATAGGCTACTTTTTATCGCAAAAAAATGTGTATAAGGGGTTGAAATAGGGGATGACTTTTTGTATGGAAATTCGTCATTTTCGATGATCGAACCACAAATCTTTGTATTGAGGCACCTAATAATAAATAAATAAATATTCGCTCAAGCGTTTTGGAAATACCATTTACATGGGGATGAAATTCAACCCCTATAATACCACAAAGCATACAGCTGAAACCACTGGACCTAGAAACGTGTTTTTTTTACACCATCGTATTTCTTGGGGTGCACGAGCACTAGCAAAGGATTTTTGGAAATTCACCCCCTTAAGGAGGTGAAAAACATATAGTCTTTCGCGTCTAAACCGATTTTGATGAAATTTAGTACAGAGATGGACTAAAGCTTGAAAAAGGATATAGGCTACTTTTTATTGCGAAAAAATGGGTATAAAGGGTTGAAATAGGGGATGATATTTTGTATGGAAATTCGTCATTTTCGATGATAGAACCGTGAATCTTCGTATTAAGGCACCTGATAATAAATAAATAAATATTCGTTCTAGCGTTTTGGTAGTTTCACTTACATGGGGATGAAATTCAACTCCCAAAATAACAAAAAGCATACAGCCGAAACCATGGGCCTAGAAACGTATTTTTTTTACACCATCGTATTTCTTGGGGTGCACGAGCACTAGCAAAGGATTTTTGGGCATTCACCCCCTTAAGGGGGTGAAAAACATATAGTCTTTCACGTCCAAACCGATTTTGATGAAATTTGGTACAGACATGGACTAAAGCTTGAGAAAGGATATAGGCTACTTTTTATCGCAAAAAATGGGTATAAGGGGTTGAAATAGGCGATGACATTTTGTATGGAAATTCGTCATTTTCGATGATCGAACCACGAATCTTTGTATTGAGGCACCTAATAATAAATAAATAAATATTCGCTCAAGCGTTTCGGAAATTCCATTTACATGGGGAGGAAATTCAACCCCTAAAATACCAAAAAGCATACAGCCGAAACCACTGGGCCTAGAAACGTATTTTTTTTACACCATCGTATTTCTTGGGGTGCCCGGACGGAGTGGTGCGAGGAGCGCGCCAACCGCAGCCCAACCCTAAAAAAAAGGGGGTTGAAAAGCATATAGCCTTTTAACCGATTTTGATGAAATTTGGTACAGAGATGAACTAAAGCTTGAGAAAGGATATAAGGCTACTTTTTATCGCGAAAAAATAGGTATAAGGGGTTGAAATAGGGGAAAGTATTTTCTTTTTACGTCGTCTTATTTCTTGGGGTACACGAGCACTAGCAAAGGATTTTTGGAAAATCACCCCCTTAAGTGGTTGAAAAGCGTATAGACGAAACTCTTGGAGCTAGGAACGTAAAACTTTCTATGCAATTCTCTTTCTTTTGTTGTAAGTGAGCTCTAAGAAATTATTTTATTAAAATCAACTCCTAAAGGGGTGCAAAATATATAGCCGAAATCATTAGGCCTAGAAACATGGAATTTTGTATAAAGTTTCCTTTCTTGGGGAAAGAGAGATTTTTGCAATTTTAGCCCTAAGGGGGTGAAAAGTGTTTAACCGAAATCACTGAGCCTAGGAAGGATCATTTTAGTACACGGTCGGCTTTCTTGGATTACCTCCAGATTTTCTTAGTGCTCACTTACCAAGCACTATGAAAAAATTTTTGGCAAGGATAAGCGAGCTCTAACAAAGAATTTTTGGAAATTCAACCCTTTTTTTTTTTTTTTTTTTTTTTTTTTTTTTTATGGGTGGGTCGCGGTCGGCGCGCCTCCGCACCACTCCGTCCGGGGCGACAGAGGGGCTTAAGCACGCAACTCCCGCAACCCACCCGAAAACCACCTCGCCTTCGTCATTGGGCCGACCACCGGAGCAGGTTTACTTGTCGTCAGTGGTCGGCCCGACGGAATACCCCTACGCGGGGTACCCTCCCATCGACCGACGTCCCCCCCTCGGGGAGGACGTCGGTCTTTCCTCACGCGGTCGGCCTCTCGGCGGGTGACGGACTAATCCCCGGTCACGTCACCCGCGGCCTCGGCAAATTCAACCCCTAAGAGGATGAAAGTGTATAGCCAAAGATACCGGGCCTAAGAATGTGAAATTTTGTATACCGATCGGTTATTTGGGGTAAGCACTCACTAAGAAACTATTTTGGGCTGCCCCAAAAGGATAAAACACATATAGTCGAAGACACCCAGCCAATGATATATCATCATTATCTTGCTCTTATCCTAATTACTTTGGATCGACGCGATATGTAGGTACTCTTCTGCCATCGTAGATATATTGCAAAGGTTCCAGCAACATTTTATGACCTGGCGCACGACATTGTTGGCCAGACGGCATCACCGGTCCAGGTCGATGTAAATCTTTGTCTTAGTAGTATTTTGCGACACCCACGAACAATGAAAGCGTGGTAATATTTCTAGCAGCTACCAGACAGTAAGTTACAATCAAGATATTATTCCAATTTTCTATCTCTACAAATAAATAAATTTGAAGCGTCTGTTTGTCTATCAAAATAATAGGTTTTATTTATGCTCACACAATACGGTCCAAATTTTTTTGTCTGTCTGTCTATTCGTGACAGGTAATCTTCAAAATGGCTGGACCGATATTGATTATATTTTACCATCAGGTCTACCAGTCGTACCTAAGGAATAACTTAGACTATATTTTATCCCAGGTTATATTTTATCCCGGTGTGGCTGAATCAAGTCGATTTTAAAATTATTTCACTAATGGAAAGCTATTTTTAAGCGAGTAACATATTTAAGCCTATTTATTTTATCCCGATATTCCTACGGGATCGGGTATAATGTCGGTGAAATCACGGGAATTTAATGGTTTTAAAAATTAATTCACTAATGAAAAGCTATATTATCAGTGAAAGGCTATTTTCATCCCGGTATTTGGCCAGGAACGAGAACTATACCGGGGGATGTCGAGCAATTTTTAAAATTCTTTCACCAATGGAAAGCTACCTATGTTGTCAGCGAGTAACATAGGCAATTTATATCTCTGCTATTTCTGGGATTTATATTATTTTTTTTTTGGTATGTGTGTAAATTTATAATATCAGCGAGTAACATAGGCATTTTTTATCTCGGTATTGGCATGGGAATTTCTACGTGAATGAAACTGCGGATGTTTGATTGATATATTTTTTTTTTTCACCAATGGAAAAGTACGTTATCAGAGACTAAAGAAAGGCATATTTATCATCGTATTTGCACGGCAATCTGAACTACAAGGCTGGAAGTAATATTCAAATGTGAAAGTTTGTGAAGATATTTGGATGTTTGTTACTCAATCACGCTTAAACTGTTGAGCAGATTTGGATGAAAATTGACACGTAGATAGAGTATTTCTTAAATTAAGAAATGTAATACTCTTTATGCCGATAATATTCTTTGCGATAATAGTTCAATATGCAAGTAAATTTTTACGCGGGCGAAGCCGCGGGCAAAAGCTAGTATTTTCTAAACTTGAAAATTTTGAGTAACTCCGACATGAACGACACGAAAATAATTTCCAAGTTTTTATTATTCGTTTCGTTGATTAATATTCCTCATTCCGTTTCAATATAGTGCACATATTCTACTAGTCAAGCCCTTTCATTTAATACCGTCCGGGGTAGTACCACACTCTCGTAGAAAACTGATATCTGAGTAGCAATTTGTTATTGCGCTTCGTTCGGTGCGCGAGACAGCCGCAAGCCCAATTTTCTGAGGGTATTTGCGTATAGTGGGTTTTGGTGATGCCTTTAGTTTTAACCGAATCTCATTGCACGCATTCACACTGTCTTCACTTTCTTTACGGTGGACAGCGGCCTAGCATAGGTCCATGAGCGGCAGCAACACTTACCATCAGGTGTACTGTTTGCACGTTTGCCACTGATTGCAATAAAAAAAAAACATAATAAGGTAGCTGTGAAATAAAAATCTAATTCGCCATTTTGTGGTAGCAGCAGCCATCTTTGAATGAAATTTGTTATAGTATTCTGTTAGCAAACATTTCACATCATTTATATTTCATATCCTTATTGAGGGAGTTAGATAAGACAAGGTAATATTTTATTTGTTTGAACATGGTAATTTACACATTAATGCAAGATGTTACATGGTGTACAAAGTCCAGTCATGTTCAGCCTCATGTTAAGGCGTACAAATTTGTGTATAAGTTCATTGTAATGAATGTCAGATACAGAAATTAATCAGAATTAAAAACATAGTCATTAGTCATGCGGATATAGAACAATATTAACATTTTAAATACTAGCTATACATATTTACATTTCCTTATCCAATAAGAACTGTGTAACATTATAATAAACTTTTTCAGTTAAAAATTGCTCGTTAAGTGTAGCAAACAAACCAACTTAAATACGCACTTAAAATAAGTTAGACTAGAATGTATGTTACATTTGCTTTTGGAAATCACACAGAGAACACGAGGCTACTGGTCTTTAGACAAAGAATACGAATAAGTAAATGATGCGTCTGGTCAAGAACTACATTCGCAAGGAGTATTAATGTCTGTTAGGCGGCTGTTCATAAAACTATTGCTAAAACTTTACGATATGTATGATGGAAAAATAGTACGTATAGAGTCGAACCCAAGTAATTTGGATAAGGGCAGGATGATAACAATAATATTTTTCTTTTTTTATTTCAAGCAACATAAAAATTCATAATAATAATCACAGTAATAATATTAAAAATATAATAAAAATTAAACTCAAAATAATTTTCACACAATAATTACATGCATAGAATAAATACTTTCAGACAATTAAATTTGTTCGTTAATATTCACATTATCTATGCACAATCAATAAATAAAATATAATTAGATCAAATCAAAATAAAAGGGTTTAATGATATTATGCGGCAAGGTACAATAAAAAATATTAAGCCGACAATCTAAATATAACAGAGCCAACCGTAGTTAGTTTTATTTTGTTGTACGCTTAACACACCATGGGAACATATGGCGCGAGTTTATTTTTATCATAATAACGGTCACGAGAATTAACTCATCGTTGACTATCCGTTTGAACTGTAACCGATAACTATTTTTTAAATTTAAATTAACGATGTGACCTATGTAATCAATGATAGATTTTCTATTAACGCCAAAACCATTCTCGCCTTTGGGGTAGTGAGTATTTAATTAAATTACTCTTACTTATTTAATTAAATTAAATTATGCCGGAACTTATCTTACAAATTAATTATATTACAAATTAAATTATACGGAAATTGGACAAACATTTTTTTTGTTAATTGTCGACCAAAATTTTGATCGTTCATGAAACCATTATTGACATATTTTTTATATTAATTATATTACTCCCTTCCGTTGGCCCGACCACTGGTACTTGTTTAGTGCCGGATCGTTATAGTTCCACGACCTATGTTCACCGTCGGCACGATGTCGATCCAATCCGAGCTGTAAAATGAAATAGTTCTACATATCCCGGTAACTGTCATATTCGATGAGAACGAATTGCCGAACATGTTTCTCAGTGACCGCAGAGCCGACCGATAACGACCGAGTTCTCACGAACCGAGCAATTACGAATATATATATATATACACTAGCAACCCGCCCTCGCTTCGCTTCGGTTATAGGTTATAGTCGTTTTACCCGCGTAGTTCTCGTTCCCGTGGGAATACCGGGATAAAATATAGCCTAGTTTACGCCCTGATATTATAGCTTTCCATTGGTGAAAAAATTTTTGAAATCGGTCCAGCCGTTTTGAAGATTATCTGGAACAAACAGACAGACAGACACAAAAATTTTTTAATTGCTATTTTAGGCATAGGTGTCGTGCAAATAACCGTGTGAGCATGAAAAAAGCCTATTATTTTGACATTACAAACAGACACTCCAATTTTATTTATTGGTATAGATTATTCTGTTAGGTATGCATTAAGATGCATTATACGAACATATTATTACGCTTCGCGTTAAGGATGACAATTGATTTATTAATATTTTAATCGACAACTTTAACTTTAGCTTTGATCTCTTATAAGTTCCTTCCTATGTTTGCTAAGTATGAATAAAGTGACCATACGTCCCGTTTTGAACGGGACATTCCCGTTTTCAAGTAATCTGTCCCGTTGTCCCGAACTGTACAAAAAGGGGCCCGTTTTACAAACATAGCCTAATTGATAATTTATTATACTGACATAGATGTTCTTTTTTGTTTTCAGCCCATATTTATGATAGGTAACTATTGCTGACTCTTTCGTGTCCTTGATTTTTTAGCTTTTAATTCCACAAGTTTATTTATTTTTGCAAATGTTGCATTTTGATCAATCAATTGCTCAAGCCTCTCATTTTGAGTTAAAAATAATTGGTCACTTTAAGTATGAAGGTAAATCAACAAAAATGTTTGGTTTTTATAACGTATAAATTGCCTATTCGGCTATGTATTTCTACTAAACCAAAAAATTGTGGAGACCTATTTATTACAAGACATGGACCGAAACCAAACATTTGAACTATTGGAACTAATTATTATCGTGAACATGTTTCCTGAACATAGTTACTATAGGAAAGTTAAACGTTGCATGTTCAATCCGCTCCAGGATAGGATTTGCACATGTCTAACCGGTACCGTATCCCGTCAGTAGTCACCCCGGCGATTGGGTGGCGATTATCCCGTTATTTTGCTATGATCTTTCCAATCTCTCTATATAAGAGTGGACATCGATAAACTGATGAGTGAAGTTAAAATTTCTATTTGTATTTACTGAATTAAGCCGATTTTTTACTTAACATTGATCCTTTATATTATATATTATATTATTATTATATATATTGTATTATATTGTATATTGTATATACATCACACTGCTATTGACAAAGTGTTCAGGTAACAAGTATACAAAAAATACAAAAGATATTCCTTCATCTCGAAGCAAAAATTGGTTCTCGGTTCAATATTTCAACGTAATTTTTTTGTGACTTTGCGATGGATCAGACAATGTACCTAATGATCCAAAGTTGAATGAGAAGGTTATCGCAAACTTGATACCTTATGTTTTTTTCGTATAAGGACAAATTAATTATGCATGCAATATGTAACAACTTCCATTTGTAACTAAGAA
This sequence comes from Lymantria dispar, assembly GCA_032191425.1. NCBI lineage: Eukaryota > Metazoa > Arthropoda > Insecta > Lepidoptera > Erebidae > Lymantria > Lymantria dispar. The sequence continues at coordinate 7,052,281 of CM063452.1, read as the reverse complement.
ATATATTTATACATATTGCGCAATAGGTGACAGTATATGTTAAAAATACAATGTACCAATACCTAAATGTAGTACTTAAGTAATTGCAAGTGCCTACGGGAGTTGTAAAACCTGTCTAAGGAAATACCAAAGCAAGAGCGCTCTTCTGTAAATCTCATAGCCCCATATCTTATCGTAAGTCTGTCTGACAAGTGTGGCTTTATCTTTCTTTCGAGAAGAGACCCATGATCAACAGTGAACGTTTAAAGGATAGTAGATTGATAAATGTATGGATTTATTCAAATGGATATTATAAAATACAACTAAGGGTGATGGTGTAAGAATACAATTCACCATCCCCTCTCTTGTCTGTGGGTGTCGTAAAAGACGACTAAGGAATGTAATATGCATTTATTTGCATAGGCTTTCTATACTTTCCAAAAGATTTTAAAGACTTGTAAATTCATTACTACATTATTTTATATCCGTACTAATATACTAAAGTTGATCTCAGGAGCTACTTATTCAAGTAAAAAAAATCATTTAGTCTTGGATAGGCCATCAAGAAAGACAGGCAGTTTGGCAGTTTCGATACAAATCATGGTCCTTTTGCGCCCACACTCAACGATTTCCACCAACTTTCACCAATTCGTTAGTACAACTAAGTGAGCGTTCTATACTGCATCGTACGATACGCGGTCGCCACTCAAGAACTTTTCTTCCCTAGCGGTAATTGACTCGTCGAGAGATGTGACCTGCCCATTGGCATTTCAGTGTACTAAATCTTCTTAGTATTTCGGTCACATCCATTCTTCTGCAAAGGACAATGGGCAAAAATGTATGGCGCTTGTCCCATCGGCGGCCACATCTGTCCTATATATTTTTTAGTCGACAATTATGTATATATTAAGACTGCAAAAAATTATTTCGGCAACTTGTTTAGATAAAAAGTTATAAAGCGTTGATCATATAAAAAAATCGAATTAATTAAACCGAAAGTACGTAAATGATAAAACGCAATGCATGTCTAAGTATAAGGTAATGATGGATTAAATAAAACTAAAGGTTAATTGGTTATTAAATACATCGATTTATTGACAGACACATATACAATGCTCGTATATAATGCTAGTATTCCTTTAAAAAAAGAAAATGATGGGATTCAATTGTCGTCTACAATAATATCGTTTAAAAAATGAGCTGGTAAACGGATATGTTCCTCTTGGTTTCTCGCCCACCCTAAATACCACACTACACACATAATGTGGGCACAGCAACCAAGAGTGCGCTTACCGCTTAGACAACTGCAATAGTAGTTTTCTATGGCTTCTCTGCCGCTTTTCTCTCTATCTACTATAATGTACGAATAATATATTTTTGACCTAGTATGTCTAGATTGTATTCGACATCTTAGCAGCCAAACATTTGTTGCTGTGATGCCGCACCTGCCTAGGCCTGTAACATCGGGGTCCCTATACGTTTCTATATTATAGAGACCTTGTCGCACATGCTCCGCATAATAGCTGCGGGCTAGCTTCACTTGGTATGTACCAAGTGCAAAAATGGTTAAATCGTCCTCAGTCAGCAAAGGAAAATCACTTATGTTAGGTTGGTTTCCTGTAATGCTATCGAAACTAGCCCGTCTACGATTAAGGTTGTTGGCTAGGACATACTCTGCTAGGTTATTTGGTTGGTTCACTCTTTGGTTTATAACTTCTATAAATGTTTCAGCGTGAACGTTATCTGACAATGGTTCTCTGCAAGCATTCAATAATGCAGCACCTATTCTAAAATCTGTCATCATATGAGGCAAAGCACGATTGAAAAAGTCTTGTCGGAATAGTTTAAAATCGCGTTTGAACCAACCATTTATAACTTCAACAACCCAGCGGCACATAGTAACCAACCTAGACTTATTCGCTTGTTCTGTCGTCAATTGATCTTCGTCTCGATTTTTTGTTTTCGGTAAGTGAGCTTCATAACCATAGGCATGTAAGTCGTCGATTACGTCGCGAAACCCACGGTCTAAGATGAACACATCTCCATGTTCAAAAAACCAATGGAAAGGATTTCCTTCGTCGTCAATCATATTTTTCATTATTTGTGCATCTGATTCTATGGCTGAATATGGCCCAAAGGCATCTAAAATGTGGCCATCGCAGCACACTATTAAAAACGGTTTCAACAAATTCGTGTATTTGTGTAGACTATATGATCGCTTTTGGAATAAATAGTTTGCGGACTTTTGTATATATATATATATAAGTGGCGTCTGCTATCACAATTGCCTTTCTGTTTAAGGCATTTGCATTTCCAAAAATTGCATTTGGAACTTGTAGGTTTCGGTTAGCTACATCAATTCTATTGAGATGATCATAACCAAGATGCCGGGGAACGAAGTCCAGTAAAAGAGAGTCTCTGGCGAACGTTAAATGTCGTTCTAGGGTTCTACGGCTCATATTAAAAAGCGTCGCCAGCCTTTCATTTGCTTCACCGCTTCGCAGTTTCATTAAGTAGCATGCCAAAGATGTTTTCGGGCGTGTTGATACGTTCGACAATGAAGGAGTTTGTTCCAAAATATTCATAAATTGGTCTCGACTAACGCCTAATCGGATGTATACTTCATTTGGGTCCATGTCATCTATATTATCAAAATCTAGTATAGATCCTCGAAGCACCGCGATTTTCATGAGGCTCATGATATGCACAAAATGTGTGGCATTGAAGTCGTGGAGCAAGTTAGGGCTGTCAATTATTTGATCCCAATCATTGGATACCAAATGATGATCGTAAACTCTTGCACTATTTGGAATATAAAAATTAAAATGAATCAAGAATGTCACTTTAATGTTATCCGGAATCCTTCGGAGATCCGTTCGTCTGCAGTTTTCATACATACAACGCGTTGCTGTATTAGGGAGTCTTGAATATTCTTCAATATGTAATACACATTCGTGTGGACGGTCTTCTCTTGGCTGCGCAGCTCTTTCTGCCCGTTGCCATGGTCGACAAATGTACTCCTGACCATTGTATTGTATCTGAAAATGAGAGTATTACAATTAGTTAAAACGCTTAGTTATTTTCATTGAACGCTGTTCAAACAAAGCGAAATATAAAGAAAAATATTTTACTCGATTGCCTAAGCAGTATTAATTATCTCGCTTACTCATACGTAAATACCGATACTTCTATCCCGTTCTCGCCCCGTGGATCAAACGGAACGACAACGTCGCCGCGTCGGTAACAGTTTACTTACTACTTACAGCAAAATGTAATCTCAATGCGCGAGAGTTAAAACACTGTGACCACCTCAAGTTAAACAGTACTATATTGTTTACGTGACAACTAAGAAATAATGATTTCGTTTGATGTACTTACCTGATGTTCAGAGGTAAGAGCTTCAAAGATATATTGGCCTACAGCGGGATGTTCTTCAAACCGAGCACGGGTTATTTCGTATCTTCTTCTGTTTATCACGGATCGATTACATAAAATACACACTTGGCGATTATCTGCCATTGTTATAGGAATCTGCTTAAAAAAAGTCCAAAAAAACGAGCACAAGTCACCAAGATAGATATTAACAAGTCCGATATGCAAGCCAGAGTCAAAAGAAATTGTCAAACAATAATAATCGCACAGTACTCAACGAAACAAATGTCAACGATGGACTGCGCTGTGCGCTCGAGCATAACGGTAATCGCCGAGTCGCCGAGTGCGAGCGGCGCTCGTCGCTGATTGGTTGACGCATGAAACATGGCGAGACCGATTTTAACAAAGGTTCTTAGACCTCTAATAGAAAAAGTATTGAATATTAGGATACATAAATAATAATGAAAAAAAAAATAGTATTTTAATAATAGTATTTTAACTATATTTTTTTTCCCAAACGGTATTTCATAGTACTCCTTGAACAATATTTGTTGTCAAAGATCCTCCCTTTCAAATGACACTAGTTTCATTGATGGCCGCTCATGGGCCGCAATGCCCATTGTCCTTTCCGTACCTTATAAACTATTTCGTAGCACGCTGAGCGACTTCGAATTATAAGCTTATGAAACTGAAATTTGGTACCACGTTTCCGTGCCGTAAGACATCACGGGTAACACACTATAGTCAAAGACCTGTGCTTTCAGACACTGGGGTATTTTTCATGAGAAGATTCTCGAAAGATTCTTTCTGAACGATTACGATGATGATTATAACTAAAATATATACTTCAGGTATATAAAACTTTTCTTAAAAAATATAAAAATACAAATGGATGCTGTATTAAAATGTATTGCGTGATTTGGATATTATATAATAGCGTATAATTATTTTATTTTTTTCGAGTGGTGACAGAGTGTGGATTCAAATCGCGGATCCCTCTCATACCAATGGGTATCGTGAAAGACGACTAAGGGATTTACATATATGTATAATTTGACTACACAGATAGCGTGCAACACTTAGTGCGATCCACAAATTGTTATTCTGAGTCTAGAGGACTATTTCCTTAGCGCAGAGTGTTTTAAAGAAAAATATCAGATGATATCTATGCAAGGGAAGGAAAACTTGACATAAAACCTAATGCTAACATCTCTGACCAGCGCGATATAGTAGGTCAATTTCCCTTCCATTGTGGAGGAGGTCCGAGCCCAACAGAGGCAATTATTTGAGCTGAGATGATAATGAGTATTGCTTTATTTGACTCTATTTAGAAATATAGGTAATTTAAAATTTAAATATGTGTAGATGCTGCAAAGCATTGACATACTTATAATTCACGTCAACAGCTGATGTGGCAATCAAAAGAATTATACACCTTAAAATAATGTATTTAATGCTTATAAGAGTTTGGTGTAAATTTATGCATTACATACACAGTTTATGGTACAAGATCCCACCTAACATTAACATATGAAATTATTTCTGTGTGGTGATGGAGTAAGAATACAATTCACCACCGGCCGGTCCCTTCGAGGTAGTACCATAGTCTCACAGAAAATCAAAGTCTGAATAATAACAATTTATTAATGCATTTCTTTCGACGAGCTAGAGAGCATGTAGTCCAACTTTGTGGTCTTTTTGGGTCCTCTACCATTTTGAAGGACGCTTGCTCCCAGCAGTGGGACGCATAATATAGCTGATATGATAATGATAATTCGACATTTCGATTTATTTCAAATAATTGTACATTTTCTCTTCGATGCATAAATATATATGTATATACATCCGTTATCTTTTTGACGTTCCCTGCTTGACGTAGGTCTCCCCGAGGGTGAATAATATTACAATTGCAAATAATATTACAAAGCTTGACCACGTCCTATCACTAGTTACCCACTCGTTAAGCCAAGTACGAGCGTCACCTTTAAGGCAGCTCGATACACGAGAAAGGCACTCCGAGTCTTGCCAGTTATTGACAGTTTTAGCTCTATCAACCTCCTCACACCATGCGTCAATATCATGAATCGCTGGGTCGAAATTGGATATGAAATAAGTGTGGGTAGTTGCGCTGCTTAAGGATTTAATAGCTTCAACCAAAATACGTCCCGAATCCGCTATCGAATTTTCTGGCTGTGATTGTACTGACGCACCGCAAACTAGAGGGACATCAGATGCACTGACCTCAAGTGGATAGTCATTTAAAATAATACTAGAAGCTATTTGTTTTTGTTCTGACACCGCAGGCATATTATCAATGTCGCAATCACGACGACGATATTCGAGGGCATCTAATCGAGTTATTATCGCATCTAAGGTATGCTGTAACGAACCGTCCCTATTCCGCGAATGATGAACCTCAGAAGGAGACCTGCATCGCGACCGGGAGCTTATACGAGAAAGAGATCTTACACGTGATCTACTTCGCGCAAGCGTGCGAGATCGCACGCGTGAACCGGTCATGCGACTATGTTGACGAGAATGGGACCCGCTTCGCGAATGTGAGTCGTCACGTGGCCTATTTTTGCTTACGTGTCGGCGTGACCTACTCGATGGGCGATCCCGGCCGCCAGTCATATTAAAAACTAGACTCAAAAACAAAAATAAAGCAATTGGTGTTTTCCAAGGAAAATTTTCCTACCCACATCAAAGTAATCTATTAGGAATGGCCAGAAGGGCTTATGGGAATGTATCCCACTTCTGAACTAAGGATTCAGAAGTGAAAAACATTAAAAAAAGTAGTGTTAGCCTCAGATGGCTGTGACAACTTTACCCGGACTGGTGGGTGAGCGCTGAGGGCTCTCAACCCGTATCACACACACTTTCAACGTTCGCGCGCCCTTATATAGGCATGATTGATTGATTGGTGAATCCTAACTCTATCTTATTTTTTTCGTAACTAGTTTTGTGTCCTTATAATTTGAACAGAAGTAGAATGTCAAGGAGATGACGGCATTGCGATAATGAAAATAAAATCAAAACTTGTTTGCTATTTATTAATATTGTTATAACAAATGTTTATTGTAAACTTTTATACTATCGCTATTCAAGTAATTTTATACTAAAATAATGATATTAAAATTATATTTATGTCCTACTGTAACGATTTTGCATGATTACTAGTTAACTAACAAATGACTAAATAGTTGGTTGATATTTTAATAATATAAACTTAGCGTCTATCATCATCATCGCCATCGTCATCATCATCTCAGCCTATATATGTCCCACTGTTGGGCTCAGGCCTCCTTCATAATGGGAGGGAAATCGACCTACTATTCCACGCTGGTCAGACGTGCTTGAACAGGGTTTCGTTTCGAGTTTTCCTTGTCTTGTATAAATATTATATGCTTATTATATTCCTAAGTCGTCTTTTACAACATACACGGAAAAGATAGGCAGTAGTGAATTATATTCTTACTCCCTCACCACAAAGCGTAGCGTCTATCGTCTTTCATATGATAGAGAAAGAATAAATTAATTGTATTGGATATACTCGTATGCTAACATGTGTGCTGTGTGGTAGCGGCTTCGAATACTACCAACCCTTGCTTTGCTCGTGGGTGTCGTAAAAGACGACTAAGAGCCCTAGATTGACCCGGACCAATTCCATCTGGTACCATTTGGGTCATCGATTACATTCCCAAGGAGGGTTGACGTCAGGCATGCGGCCGGTCATAAAAGTAATTGCCGAAACTTTTTGCAATATGTCAAAACAGATGACATATTGCGTCGACCCCAAGTAATTGGGATAAGAGCAAGATGATGATGATGATACTCGTATGCTAACAAAAATTTCATAATATCTCTGAGTTGCTGAATGTATTCAAACTTTGTTAGAAAATAGTTAGCAATTAAATTGGATCATAAAGGCCTCCATACCTCATAGAATCTTGTAAAATGTTGCCCCAACACCAAGGGCAGGAACGAGGAATGTCTGAATCAGTGAAAGGTTGATGGATGGATCGCTTTAAATTCTGGTTTCATTGAGATTTGAGAGCTAAAACTCTTAATTTTTTAGTGTAAAATAAAAAAATAATTTAAACTAAACGCTCTGCTGCTAACAATCATAAATTTCAATATTAGTACATTTTAAAAATGCAATGAGAATAGATTCTATATATGCTTGTGCTGGATATAAATACACTATATTCTAAAAAAACGTATGCATTCGTTTTTATTTGCGTATGTTTTCGTTTTTCGTTTTTAACTTCTATTTCTATTTTAATATATTGCTTAAATAAAACAATACTGTTTCGTATCCACATTATATTTGATTAATTCAAATCATGCATAAACATCCTTACCAATATTATAAATGCAAAAGTAAGTTTGTTTCTTTGTTTGTTACGCTTTCGCGCTTAAACCACCGAACCGATTTCAAAAATTCTTTCACCAATGAAAAGTTATAATATCAAGGAGTAACATAGGCTATATTTTATTCCGATATTCCCACGGGAACGGAAATTACGTGGTTAAGCGCTACGCGTCTGAAACCGAAGCGAAGCGAGGGCGGGTTGCTAGTTATGCATAAACCCCATGAGAGCACTTACATATTGTCAAGTTAACAAAATTAAATCCAATTATTCAAAAAAACAAACTCCTGCCAGATCGGAACGCGACCACTACTGAGAAGATACGGCGAGAAACTCAGCGGATTTGTCTATTATTTTAATTTTTTTTCTTAGTTGATACAAAGTTGTGTAGATATAACATATCTTGTAAGTACTAGCTCCAATATAAATAGCAAATCATGTTTTATGAAAATGGCGAAATGACAAATCTAGTTTTATACCCTTGGCACATAATACTTTTGAATTTCATGAGCGCAATGTGATCGTCATTCTGATAGTCATCTACTTTAATGAGACTTAATTACATCAGATTCGTTTAAAGTTTGTTTTGTTTAATGCTTGACGACATTCTCTGCCATAAATATGATATCATCTACAATCCAAAGTGAATGATTTATTCACTTAATTTTGATGCTGAATTTCATCTAATCTAATAGCTTAAAAACATTTTAGAAAAGTAACATTTGATTAGGTGCTTAGTATTCCTCTACGCTACTGTTCTTATTCAATACTTTGGTTTGTGATCATTGAAAGACTGTCTTATATCATTCATTCGATTTTCGACTGGATTAGTCTTTCCCATAGTCTACATACCTACATACAATGCTGGTTATATTTCTCGGTCTTGTATAATCTGACATATCATTTGGTAGGTTCTACAATTCCGTATGATGAAGAAGATAAAATTCACCAACCGCTTCTTGCCTGTGAATGTCGTAAAACAAAGTCCTATAATATGCAGATAATGTTTATGCAAAATCGAAATAAAATTCTTCTGATGAGTGTGATACAGTAGGTCAATTTCGCTTCCATCGAGGAGGAGATTCGATACCACCAAGGGGATATGGGATGTGATGATGACGATGTAGTTTTACAATAGTACCTTCAAAAATTAAATAAGATATAGTATCTATATCTTAAACATCTTGAACAAGTAATTAAATAGCAAGTAAGTCATAAAACAGTTTCAAAGTGTATTTACATTTACATGAAAATAATTTTAATAATTAACATTCATTAGGTTAGACATTGTTTTCAACGTCAATGAACAAGATAGCCTACTTGGGTATTTATAGATATATTTGATAGACATGTAAATTTATGAAGTTTTTGAAGTTAATAGACGACGTATTCTTTTTTCTTTTTCGTAGAACGACTTTTGTGTAGTGTATAAGTAGTAGTCATTGGGATTTTGACGTCATATAGTTTGTATTGCTCTCTCTCTCTTTCTTTTTGTCTGTCTCATTAATGAAACTGAAATGCTTGTCGCTAGTTTAATTCCGTGTGGTGACGAAGTAAGAATGCAATTCCCCACTCCCTAACTTGGCCGTGGATGTCGTAAAAGACGACCAAGGGATATAATATGCATATAACATTTATGCAAGAGAAGGAAAACTCGAAATAATCCCTATACCAACCTGTCTGACCAGCATAGTATAGTATGGTCAATTTCCCTCCTATTGTGGAGGAGGCTTGAGCCCAATAATGGGACGTATAGCGTGTTTTACCAAACGAATTTGTTATTTAATGTGTGTTTTATGTTTGTGGCACACGGTATTGGTCATGCTCACTGAAGGATCTGCTTACGGTAGCTACGAGGAGCGGGTCACTTCCTTCCCTCCATTGTGGTTGAGGGGAGTGATGGCTGCTCTAGTGGTTAACTCGTGACCGGGTGCCGCTTGCGGATCTGATCCAGCCATGGTACTTTTTCGTTATATTTAATAACTGTATTGTATGATGGTTCGAAAGGCAGCATTGGAGCTATTGATAGACATGTTGTTGAATATTATTTTAATTAAATAAAAATAGTAAATTAATAAAAAATAAGACAATCCCACTGAGTTTCTTGCCGGCTCTTCTCAGTGCGGTTGCGTTCTGATCCATGCATATATATTCATATATTTTACGCCTTCTTCCCATAGGGGTAGGCAGAGACCACTTCCCTCCACTTGCTACGAACTTGACATACTAATTTCACTTCCTCTACATTCATTAATCTCTTCATGCATATTCTTCGGTTTAGGGTACTTCTAACTTGGCTTTTGTTAAGGACGTCCCCGATTTGATCGTGAAACGTCCGCCTTGGTCTTCCCCTTCCAACACTTCCGCTCAGATTCGCCTTATAAATTCTTCTTGTTAATCTCCTTTCATTCATTCTCTCTACATGTCCAAACCAACTTAACATACCTTTCTCAATCCTTGTCACTACATCAACCGGTAGTAATTAAAGGTAAAATGTAAAAAAAATTACAATATGAAAGTGCCCCACGGGGTTTATACATAATAAAGGATTTGAATTTGAATATGAGCTGAAATGATGATGATGAGCTTAATAGAAAAATTAATGTTTACTCTAATTTATACATATACAATAAAAATGTAGTCAATATCCGTCAATTATATATCACAAATTCCGTCACTTCATTCGTTCTTGTTTCATATTATTTAGCGATAAATAAGCACTAACACAAATTAAAGTTCTTCTTTCTTCCTTGGAATCTATACACACAAACATAATATATGTCCCTCTTGAATACAAGTCTACAAGGAAAGGTACACAGTGACTTTCTAAACGATCCCAGCTGATTGCCGCGACTCCCATGGCAAATTACAGGATGATGAGAGATACTTAACAAAAAAAAATAATCTCAATCAGCTAATTGGTTAAACAATAGAAATACAGGATTTATCAGTTTATTGGGCAACTGGTCAAATGGGAGCTAGGCAATGGTTGTAGGAAGCCACGAAAAAAAAAATTTAAATAAAAATATCGATTTGTTAATGAATTAGAGACATGTAAAGTTTTAAATTTTGTCATCGCTTTTTCGTGTAAATCTGATTGAAATGTATAAAGTCAGTGATACTTAATCTGCGACATACCTATTCGTACTTTGTTAAATGGTCATTAGAAATTGAATAAATCAATGATTACGTTTGCATAAGCAAGACAAACTTCGCTTTAAATCAGCTGATCGGCCGATGTCCGATGACGAGTCGCCCCTGTACCTACGTTACCATTGAAGCGTTCGCGCAAATCATACCTATTTATACTGTCGAAGCTTTATATGTCTTCACGTATCCTATCTGCACATGCCTACATAATACGTAACATTTAAGACATAGACTCTTAGACACACATTTTTGTAATCACTATAACTCTTATGTTTTATTATTTTTTGTGTAATGTACATTCTAATTATGATCTATGACCGTTGAACTACAACATACTCGAACAGTTGCCCCATAACCTGATACACTTTGTATATAATCTTGGCCGGAACTCCCCCGTAGTGTTTGGCCGTGTCTCCCCCGTGGGACCTGGAAGCAGAAATGCTCGTCGGATTGTATCGGTGGCTGACGGGGGTGCGAGCGGAGGGCGGTGTGGTCTCTTTGAGGGAGCTCACCGCCTGGCGCGTTGACGCCCGCCGAGACGTCATTGCCCGTTGGGCAGTCCGGCTGGAGAGGCCTCGGTTCGGGGTGCGAATCGTGGAGGCCTTCCGGCCGGTGCTGATGCAGTGGTTGGAAAGGCGGCACGGGGTGCTCTCCTTCCGACTAGTGCAGGTGTTGACGGGGCATTGGTGCTTCGCCAAATACCTGCATAAGATCGTTAGGAGGGAGAGTACAGCGTCCTGCCACCACTGCGATTGCGACGAGGACACAGCGCAGCATACGTTCGAGATCTGTGACGCTTGGGCAGCGCAGCGCCGTGAACTTGTCGCAATCATTGGTGCCGATCTGATGCTGCTGACTATCGCCAGGGCGATGGTCGGCAGCGTCAGGAACTGACGCGGTCGAAGCCTTCTGTGAGGCAGTGATCTCGCAAAAGGAGGCGGCGGATCACCTGCGCGAGGAGCGCAGCCTCGATGAGGCGATCTGCCGTCGGCAACTGGGGCGGCGTAGGCGCGAGTACTTGCGCCTTATGCCGCTCTAGCCGAGGCCACGGGTGACGTGATCGGGGAATTAGTCCATCACCCGCCAAGAGGCTGACCGCGTGAGGAAAGACCGACGTCCTCCCCGAGGGGGGGACGATGGGAGGGTACCCTAAATAGGGGGTATTCCGTCGGGCCGACCACTGATGACAAGTAACCCTGCTCCGGTGGTCGGCCCAACGACGAAGGCGACGTGCATCGTGAGTGGGTTGCGGGTGCGCGTGCTTACGCCCCTCTGTCGCCCCGGACGGAGTAGTGCGAGGACCGCGCCGACCGCAACCCACGCCCAAAAAAAAAACTCTGTATATAATCTTCAAAAATTTACGAATTGAGGTTATAAAATGTTTTTATTCTTAAAAAAAATGTCTTTCTATAGAGAAGTCACGTATATGTATAGTCAAAAATAAAATATCTAAATTACGTTACAATCATTTCTGCGTTATGCGAAATAGTTTAATGTTATATTAGAAATACAACTTTAAACTATAATAGAAATATAACTATTTTTTTTAGAAATTTGTCGGCTGTAGACAGAAGACTGCCAACAGTGTGGTCCTACCACTCGAAACTCGACTCGACGTATAGGTACATTGTTATCAAGGCGAGGGCGGAAGAAGTACTCAAAGTATAACCTTCCATAGAGTGGCCTCCACAATTGAACTATCATCACATTAGGGTCATAATTAGTTAATCCGATTATTACAAGCGTAATTAATTCAACTATAACCTTTTAGATAACAATAATCACAACAGTATAAATTCAAGGTTGGCGTATTGATTATTATAATTACTTCTGTCTAATAATATCGATAATGTTGTTCTAGCACTGCCGATTGCATTATAAAACTGAAAAGTTTGTTTGTTTGAACGTGCTAATCTCACGTACTACAACTAAAGATTCTAAAAAAAACTTATTGTGCTACATATCTTATCTGTCAACAAAGTTTTAGTCTTTTGATGTGAAACATCTATAGGCGAGAGTGAGCCTGATCGTTGGCGTTAACGCCACGCTTGGATAAGTATATTTGTGTAACGAAACCATAACCTGTTTTAGAATTTGTACAATGTCATCTAGTGAGCTCAAAATAAATGACTAACCTAATCACATACCTATAGTATATACTAATGAAAATAAATGTTTATTGAATAAAAATCATAATATTCTGGAAAAAATCGTAATATTTTATTATTATACTTTATGGCATATTAGTAACTGTCATAATCTGTTCTGTTACGAATAAGATTTTGTAAGGGTTGGTAGTATTGTTCGTGGCTATTGCAAAAGATTAAGTACTTGGACAATAAGAGAACTGGAATCTATGTAACACCGCCTGGTCAACAATTATACTCCCAAGTAAGGTTGACATCAGGCAGACAGCCGGTCATATAACTATTGCCAAAACTATTTGTAATATGTTTTGTCGATCCTAAGTAATTGGAAAGAACCGGATGTTAATGGTGTATTTTTTTATTATTTGTTAATTATGTATATTTATTCAAATTATTCTGTGTGGTGATAGAGTAAGAATACAATTAATCCCTTTCTTGCCCGTAGGTGTCGTAAAAGGTGACTAAGGAATTATAATATGTAAATATTATCTTTGCAAGAACCGAAATACTCGAATGAACCCTATACTAACCAATACCCACTGAAACCACAGCGGCCCCTTCCGCGCTTTTATGGGGTGCCGGAGAGGTCGTCTGATGACATTCAATTCCCGACACCCCAACGCATGGCCGTCTGGCCACTTCCTGTCATTACTGTTTAGGGCGGTGGGAGTAGGTGGGCATATTGTCGCCTCCTCCTCCCGGGTCGCCGGCGACGAAGCGAGTCAGCAGACGCAAGCGCCTCGCGTTCCCGCTCCGCCACTTCCTTCCTTGATATGACGGCCTCACAAAATGAGGCCATCGACGACCAGCACCTGTCGCTGCCAAGCATCTTTGCAATAACGGTCGGCAGCGACAGGTCCGCTCCAAGTACCGCCGACAGGTCGTGGCGCTGAGACCCCCAGGCGGGGCATAGCTCCAATGTGTGACGCGCATCATCAGTTAGCGCGCCACACTCATGACATCCGGGGGTCTCTTCTCTTCTAATCATATGCAGGTACTTACCGAAGACCCCGTGTCTGGTAAGCACCTGCACCATCCTAAATGTTAGGTTGCCGTGCTTCCTTGTGAGCCAGCGGTGGAGATGCGGCGCAACCGCTTCCACAGTCCCCCGCCCTGCTACGGGGGACTCCAGGTCTTCCCTCCACCGCCGGATAACCTCCCTTCGGGCCACTTCTTGTGCTCTGCCCAGTCTCCTTGCAGAGACTTGCTCGCCGTTGGCCCGCGCTGTTGCACGGAGCTGGTAGACCTCCGCCAACGCCTCAGCCACAAGTGGCCAAGGCGGATCGCCTGCCAGTAGCGTCGCCGCAGTCCAAGACACTGTACGATAACCCCTGATAGTTCTCACCACCATGACTCTCTGCGGTCGACCCTTGTTGCGGGCGGTGAGGGACTCCGACCAGATACGTCTAATCAGCCTGGTATAGTAGGTTGATTTCATTCTCGTTATGGAGGAGGCTTGAGCCCAGCAGAACACTTGTATAAGCTACGATTATGATGATTCAAATTATTTTCCATGTGGTGACGGCCTAAGAACCCAACTGATGCCAACCCTTACTTGCCACCGTGAGACGTGAAAATGGCTGAGCGATCACTAAAAAATAGGAAGCAGTTTCTTCTGGGAAGCTATGTTTGTATATTATGAACTACGATCGCCAATCTACCCGCTGATGAACTTAGTAACAATCCTATCGATATCGGACAGACTGATGGACTAATAAATAATAAGGATAATAATGCCTAATAAAGATATTGAAAGCAGACGACAGTTTTAAAATCACTAGTTTTTAGTTAAACCAGTCCATCAAACCTCCAACCCCATAAACAGTTATTAATTCCATCAGTGGAGTGTCCTCGGTAGATATCCTATCCTATTTTTAGATCAAATTTCTTTAAATGCCTCTGTGTGTTAGATCCATATCCCCATATAAGCCTTTCATAGGACCGATCTTTCGAGGATCATTGTGGAGGAGGCTTAAGTGCAGCAGTGGGACGTATATGAGCTGTGATGATGATTATGATGAATAATGATGTTTATATTTGTTTCAGGTGTGAAATACGTGAATGTGAAGGTATAGGTAATGATAGTTTATGGATATACCAAGCTATAACCAAAGAGAATACGGGACTTTCAAAGTGTGAAAGATATGCTTTTAGTACAAACTTCACAAATACTAACCGCACTTGTAGCGTAGATAATTTATCTTTTAATACGACGATAAAAGAGAAATGCTCTTCGTATGTATACAGTGATCAAGATTCAGCTATAAAAGATGTGAGTACAATCTATAAAATGTATAAATAAAATATGTAATTGCACAAATTGCATCATAGCTAATGTAAGAATCGATCTCTGGTCTAATGTTCACGTAAATAGGATAAACTCATCATCATGATTTCAGCTCATTTACGTCCTACTACTGGACTCGACACTCCTCCATAGGAGAGAAATCGACCTTACTATACCATGCTGGTCAGACAGTTTGGTAAAGGGTTTTATTACGAGTTTTCCTTCCCTTGTATAGATGTTATATGTAACATATCCCCTAGTCGTCTTTTACGACATCCACGGGCAAGGTAGTGTGTGGTGAATGGTATTCTTACTCCGTCACCACACGGAAAGATAAACTTAACATAAAATATTATTAGAAATTAGCACGATGAATTAGCACCTTGAAGTAGCAATGGGCAGGACACATCGCCGAACGAATCGACAGCCGCTGGGGAAAGACTCTTGAGTAGCGACCACGTATCGGACGATACAGTGTAGAATGCTCAACTAAGTGGAACGACGACATGTTGCTGAGCGTCGTTGGATGCAAGCGGCGTAGGACCGGACTTTATGGCGAAACATGAGGGAGGCCTACATCCAGTAGTTGACGGCGATAGGCTGAGTCATGATGATGATAATGATTACTGATATTAGAAATCACAGGATATCATAAAAACATTTTTACGGATTTCTTTATATTTTACATTTGGTTTTAAATTAAAATACGAATAATTTATGGCTTTAATTGCCATTAGAGAATTAAAATATTTTAATTTGCAACATTGCCATGTGGTGACGTAGTAAGAATACAATTCATGGATCCCTATATTGCCCGTGGATATCATAAAAGACGACTAAGGGATATAATAAGCATATAACATCTATGCAAGAGAAGGAAAACTCGAAACAAAACCCTATTCCAACACTTCTGACTAGCGTGGAGCAGTAGGTCAATTCCCCTCCCATTACGGAGGAGGCCTGAGCCCAACACTGGGACATACATAGGCTGAGATGATGATGATGATACAAAAATATAATAAAATTGAAGTAAAATAGTAGGTCTTTTATGTCCATATGATTGTTTGCACGATAACTGCCTCTAAAAACATACAACTTAGTTTAAATTTTATGAAGTTTAACTTCCTTTGACACGTTAGTGCAAAATAATGAGAGTAAAGTTTTACGAAGCGTGCGCACATCTATGTAAGAGGTGGCAAACTGAAAATAAAACCCTATACCAACATATTTGACCAGCATGGCATAGTAGGTCAATTACCCTCCTATTGTGGAGGAGACTCGAGGCTAGCAGTGGCACGTGTATGAGCTGTTGAGTTGTCTCAACTATGCAGGCGAAACGCAAGCATTTACTAGTTATTAATATTATATTTTTTTTATTGCCAACGATGGCAAACGAGCAAGCATCACACCTGATGGTAAGTGGTACACTTGATGGTAAGTGATACTGTCGCACATAGACCTTTGTAATACAAAGGCCACAGCCAGGCCGTTGCCTACCGTGAAGAAAATATTAAAAAACTAATTATTATATGATCCACATCTTCTATACCAATAAATAAAATTGGAGTGTCTGTTTGTAATGTCAAAATAATAGGCTTTTATCATGCTCACACGGTTATTTGCACGGCACCTATGCCTAAAATAGCAATTAAAAAATTTTTGTCTGTCTGTCTGTTTGTTCCGGGTAATCTTCAAAATGGCTGGATCTATTTCAAAAATTTTTTCACCAATGGAAAGCTATAATATCAGGGCGTAAACTAGGCTATATTTTATCCCGGTATTCCCACGGGAACGGGAACTACGCGGGTAAAACGACTATAACCTATAACCGAAGCGAAGCGAGGGCGGGTTGCTAGTTTTAATATAATATTCACTGCGAGCATTAAAAGTACACAATTATTACAGAATAGTAAAATTAAATTGGAAAGCGATAAGATACGTAAAGATGGTTTTACTTCGTACAAGCAAGCTTCGCTTCGGTTTTAGTCACAATCGCACTTTAAAATAATTATAAATAAAAATCGATTATTTATTTTTAATTAATCGATTATTTTATTATCGATTTATTTTAAAGAACAAAAAATGGATTATTTTCCCTCCAAGTCACATCCCTAGTTGTCGGTTCGTCGAGCGATGTGGCCTGCTGTTGCATTGTTAATGTTTTTTTTTTGGTTGGGCTATGGTCAGCGCACCCGCCGCCTGGCTTTGTTCGGGGCGACAGAGAGGCGGCGCGTGGCCTCATAACTAGGGTTGCCACCTTTTATTTGTGTAAATAAAGTACATTGCTTAATGAATGAAGAAAAAAAAGTACTTTGTGTCCAAATAGCATACGGTTTGCTATATGTTTTACTTTTAAAGATATTGTTGATTATATTTAGAGAATTTGAATAAATACTTATCACTGCTAAACAAAATCGTTGCACGTTATAAATATTTTAAAGTAAATAAATGTAATATATTATTTATTAGATTCAAAGACACTATGTTTAATTTGAAAATTAACCCTAGGCAAATTAACTCGGGGGAAATAAAAGTATTTTCGCGTACTTTATTATTCACATAAAGTATAAATTACAGTTACCCGAAATAACGTACAATACTTTATAATAAAGTACGGATGGCAACCCTACTCATAACTCACCGTAGGACGTCGCTTTCCTCGTTGGGCCGACCACAGGTACAGAGTTTCTTGTCCGCCGTGGTCGGCCCAAGCATTGTTAATCTGCAATATCTCCTAAAACAATACATTATCCGACTGCATTCCATGATGCCTCCTATTTAATTCGCGAACTGGGCAAAATGTTATAAGATTTTTCTGAGAGGAAAAATAGCTTAAATTACTTCTTATGTAGAAGGCTACTTCATCGCAGCCCACATACGTCTCACTGTTGGGCTCGAGCATCCTTCACAGTGGGATTCGACCTACTACTTTCTAAACTCGAAATAAAATCAACATGACTGACCATGCTGGTCAGTCATGTTGATTTTATTTCGAGTTTTCCCTCTCTTGCACAGATGTTATGTGCATATTATATCCCATAGTGGTCTTATATGACATCCACGGGCAAGATAGGGAGTGATAAATTCTTACTCCGTCACCACATGTGGTAGTAAAATATTATCAAAAACGGTTCAACCGTTTTGAAGTTTACCCGGTACAAAGAAACTGACAGAGCCAAAAAAAAAACAGATTTTTAGGCATAGGTATCGTGTAAAAAATCTATTTCATAATTACAACAGACCCTTTAATTTTATTTATTTGTTTAGATGATTTATCATCATCATTGTATCATCATTACAGCTCATATACGCTCCACTACTGAGCTCGAGCCTCCTCCATATTAAGAGGTAAATCAACCTACTGTACCACGCTGATCAGGCGGGCTGGTATTACCTGCGCCTGATGCCGCCCTAGCTGAGGCTAGGGATGTGAAAAAATAATCGATTTTTATAATAATAATTGATTATTACAAAAAAAATAATCGATTAATAATCGATTTCTACAATTGATTATCAAAATAATAAAAATCGATTATTAATTGATTTTTTATTGTTCGAAATTAATCGATTATTCACTGCCAGATTTCCTAAAAAAAAAGGTCATCACGATCGTTTCATACTATATTAGAAAATAAAGCTCACATTTCCTAAAAAAAAAGGTCATCATAATCCTGTTGGGAGAAAAAAACGATTATTTTATAATCGATTATTTATTTTTAATTAATCCATTATTTTATAATCGATTTATTTTAAAAGAACAAAAATCGATTATTTAAAAAATCAATTATTTGCCCTCCAAGTGACATCCCTAGCTGAGGCCACGGGTGACCGGACCAGGGCACTTTAGTCCGACACTCGCAGAGAGGCTGACCGTGCGACGGCGACCGACGTCTCGGAACAGGGACGTTGAGAGGTGAGGGTACCCGATAGGGTATTCTGTCGGGCTGACCACTGAGGACAAGGAACTCGGCACTGGTGGTCGGCCCAATGACGAAAGCAACGTGGATACGGGTGGGTTATGGCCCCGCGCGCCGTCCTTTCGTCGCCCCGGACGGTATAGGGTCCATTTCAAGTTTTCATTCTCTTGCATAGTTTTTTTATGCACAAGATAACCCTTAGTCGTCTATTACAACACCCACGGGGAAGAGAGGGGATGGTGAATTGTATTCTAACTCCGTCACCATAGATAAGATAAATAAAATAATACTCGCGTAAATATCTGAAAGCACACTATTAAAAGAGATAATATCTGGTTGACCGAGCTTCGCTCGGAATATTTTTATCGAATTTATTTAGATATATATTAATAAAAAATAAATAATGAAAAATATATAAAAAATTACAACAAGAGAATAATAATAACACCGAGATTCGAACCGGCGCTGTTTGAATGTCAACAAAATCAAAATTAGAACCTGTCAACTGCCCACCTGAGCTATCGTAACTCATGACGAAATTTGAATTCATATTCTTTTAAAATTTAATGTCATTGTTTGTTTTGCTAAAAACACGGACAAAACAACATTTTCTATAAATAAAACCTAGCTAGATTGATTTTTTGGACCCGAAACCTCTAGTATGCTAAGTTTCAACAAAATCGTTGGAGCCATTTCCGAGATCCTGAATATATATATACAAGAATTGCTCGTTTAAAGATATAAGATAAATGAATATTGACTCAACAACAGCTATAGTGATAAACTGCATTGATACTATTACACAATGTATACAATATTGTCTTGTGTATCACTCAAAGCATGCTGTTATCTTGTCAATGGTCCGATAACATGAACAGTCACAGTTTATCATAATTTTATTAGCACTGACCGCCATGCACAGATCACAGAGCAAAAGAATAATAGATGCAACTCATTGCACTATCTATACCAATAAATAAAATTGGAGTGTCTGTTTGGAATGTCAAAATAATAGGCTTTTATCATGCTCACACGGTTATTTGCACGACAACTATGCCTAAAACAGCATTTAAAAAAATTTTGTCTGTCTGTCTATCTGTCTGTTTGTTCCGGGTAATCTTCAAAATGGCTGGACCGATTTCAAAAATTCTTTCACCAGTGGAAAGCTAAAATATCAGGGCGTAAACTAGGCTATATTTTATCCCGGTATTCCCACGGGAACGGAAACTACGCGGGTATAACGACTATAACCGAAGCGAAGCGAGGGCGGGTTGCTAGTACTTACTAATTTTATAAACTAGCAACCCGCCCTCGCTTCGCTTCGGTTTCAGTCATCTTTCCTGCATAGTTCCCGTTCCCGTGGGAATACCAGGATAAAATATAGCCTAGGTTACTCCCTGATATTATAGCTTTCCATTGGTGAAAAAATTTTTGAAATCTGAAAGTTTTGAAGATTACCCGGAACAAACAGACAGGCAAAAAAAAATATAAAGTGTATTTTAGGCATATGTATAGTGGAAATGACCGTGTGAGCATGAAAAAAGCCTATTATTTTGACATTACAAACAGACACTCCAATTTTATTTACTGGTATAGATGCCAAAGTAAGTTTGCTTGTTTGTTACGCTTTCACGCTTAAACCATAGAATAGATTTCAAAAATTCTTTCACCAATGGAAAGCTATAATATCAGGGCGTAATATAGGCTATATTTTATCCCGGTATTCCTACGGGAATAAGAACTACGCGGGTAAGGCGACTCGAAGCGAAGCGGTGGCGGATTGCTAGTTGTTATATATTGCGTTTGGAGTGACCAAAAATAATATGTATTGGCCATATTGTTGGGATACCATTTCGAGATTGTAAATAAGTCTCATTTCGATATCGATAACTAGAGAGAAATGAAGACAGATCATCATCATCGTCGTAGCCCACATACGTCCCACTGTTGGGCTCAGGCCTCCTACACAATGTGACGCAATTTGACCTACTATACCGCGCTGGTCAGACAATATAGGGTTTTATTTCGAGATGCCGTCAACAATTCCCAAGGAGAGTTGACATCAGGCCGCGGCCAATCATAAAACTATTGCAAATGCCTCTGCAATATGTGTAAGAGGAGTATCCCCATATTGCGTATCCGAAAGGGTATTCCGTCGGGTCGACCACTGAGGACAATGAACTCTGCACTGGTGGTCGGCCCAACGACGAAGGTGACGTGGGTACGGGTGGGTTATGGGCCCGCGCGCCGTCCTTTCGTCGCCCCGGACGGAATGGACGCCATGTGCGCTTACCATAGCCCATTCATAAAAAAAAGTTTTTTTTTTTTATTGCAAACGGTGGCAAACGAGCAAACAGTACACCTGATGGTAAGTGCTGCTGCCGCTCATGGACCTTTACAAGGCCATTGCCTACCGCGAAGAAAGTGAAGGGAGTGTGAATGCGTGCATTGAGGCTCGGTGATACCAAGGGCACCACCAAAACCCTCGACACGCAAACACCCTCAGAAAGTTGGGCTTCCGGCTCTCTCGCGGTTAGTTAAGTTACCATATTACGTCGACCCCAAGTAATTAAAAGAAGAGCAGGATGTTAATAATGATTCGTCGTTGTCAATCAGTCTGTTGCCGCCCACTGTAGTACGTTGCTACGTTGTACGTAGCTGCTGTCGACTCTCCTGGTCCTTAGTCGATTTTTACAACTTCTACGAACAACTTACAGATGGCGAGACATTTATTGTTATCTAGTTGTAATGGATAAATACATTCAAGTCTAAAAAAAGTGTGCTAGCTTATTACTTCGTAAATAAATATTACTTTTATCTGTCCAAAAATAAGTTAGAAATAGATCTGGTATTATTGCGTTAGCAACGAATTTAACATTGCACATTCGTACCGCGTTAGAGCTTGTACATACCAGAAATAAATTGGTCATTAAATATGAACAGAGGCCGGGTCTTCCCTCCGCTACATGTTCATAGATACGCTATGAATGCGTAATAGAAATAATAATATAAATGAGATTCTAATGTGAATGTAAGATCTAAGCATTTACGAAAAGGTCTTTGTGGTAACGGTTAAGGATACATCATAAGGTATTTCAAAACCACTATCCTGCAAGCCACTGTCCTAAAATATGACTGTATGTCTATATGCGCAGTCTTCTCTTATTTGCCCATATACATCTAAACATTGAATGTAGAACACCTACTGTTGAATTATGGGTATCTTTCCTTCTACCCCAGCTATAATTTCGATGTGAAACATCTATAGGTGAGGGTAAACCTGATCGTTGGCATGGCGTAGACAGCTCGTGGCGTTACGACGTCACACTATATGACGGAATATGCGAGGGTACACCTGATTGTTGTCGCGTGGCGTTAACACCACGATATATATATGTACATACGTAGTCTATACGTTGTATTGTGTGAGTGAGACGCAGCAACACGTTGTTGTGTGCAAGCACCTGTGCTCAAATCATGATTTTCTGGAAAAAACTCATAATATTTTATTAATACTTTATGCCATATTCTGTCGTCATCTGTTCTTTTATGCATATATACTTATACAAAATAATTTCGATGTTTCACATCTGCCAGGAGTCCTGAACGACAGCTACCTTTTTTTATTTATTCTTAGTCATTTTTACCGCACACGCGGGCAAGGAAAGAGATACGCGGTAGGACCACACTGTCACCAGTTTTCTGTCTACAGCTGCAGGCCGGATCGTAGATCAACGTCTGAGTAGTAGCAATTTGCTACTGCACTTCGTTCAGTGAGCAAGAGAGCAGGAAGCCGAACTTAACATTTTGGTGATGCCTTTAATATCACCGAAGTTCATTGTACGCATTCATACTCCCTTCACTTTCTTCATGGCAGGAATTCTCCCAGCAATAGTCCATGAGCAGCATCACTTACCATTAGGTTTGTTGTTTGCTATCAACAGAAATAGAAAAGAAAAAAAAAATACTTGGTAATCATACGAAGAATATTATATCCAACCATTATCTATACTATACAATGCGGTTTTGCATATTAGCTGACCAGTTATCAGCTTTATTATCAGTTATAACAAGTGCAATATGAAGTTGATTATAAGATAAATGATGATGTATTCATCATCATCGCAGCCCACATACGTCCCACTGTTGGGCTCGGGCCTCCTCCACAATGGGAGGGAATTTGAGCTACTATACCATGCTAGTCAGACATGTTGGTATAGGGTTTCATTTCGAGTTTTCCTTCTCTTGCACAGATGTTATGTGCACATTATATCCTAAAGTCGTCTTATACGACATCCACGGCAAGATAGGGAGTGGTGAATTGTATTCTTACTCCGTCACCACACGGAAAGATGATGTATTATCCCACCAAAATTATAAATATGAAAATGGAAGCCAAGTTCAATAATTTCGTGTAGTAGGTTTGACATGCTCACCAAGACTTCACATCTCTTCTCATTATATACTTCAACTGTGCCAAATTTTATATTTGTCCATCCATGTAGGGACACGAAAAAAGTATCGATACTTTTAGGTATCGAGTACTTGTCTTTCAATACCGATACTTTTGTACGCGATACTTTCTATTCGATACTTTTACTCAATGAGTACTTTTAGGCAGGTATCGTATCGAACAAATTGTAGAAAGTATCCATGTTAAACTTGACCTTACGACTCATGCTTATGGTAACGCCATCTAGTTAAAGTGTAACGAACCTTCGAAAAAGTGGTTCGACCTATTTTAATCCGAACACAGATGGACTAATTCCTAAAAAAAAAGCTCATCACGACCAAGATTCTAGGCAAAGTACTCAGTACTCGATACTTTGGAGTATCGATACATTTGTTTCGATACTTTATTGAGTACGATACTTTTTCATCAATACTACTCATGAATACAGTATCGATACTTTCGTTTCGATATCGTGTCCCTACATCCATGTAATTTTCGTAAAAAGGGGTACAAAGTTTTTGCTTCAAGTATTATTGATGTGAAACATCTATAGGTGAGGGTGACCCTGATTGTTGGCGTGGCGTTAATGCCACGCTTCGATATGTACATTTGTGTAACGAAACCATAACCTGTTTTAGAATTTTGTACAACGCCATCTAGTGAGCTCAAAATAAATTATTAATCTAAACGCACACCTATAGTGTATACCTACTAATGAAAATAAATGTTTCTTTAATAAAAATAATCATTTTCTGAAAAAAAAAACGTAATATTTTATTAATACTTTATGCCGTATTAGTTCCTGTCGTCTTTATGAAATATTTTGCCATAATCTATTCTTTTATGCATATATATTTATACAAAATTATTTCGATGTTTGACATCTGCCAGGCGTCCTTAGCTACGGCTCCCTTTTTTATAGATATAACTTTTTAAAATCCACATCTGGAGTTATTTTTTTAGATAATATCATTTTATATTTAACTAATCAACCTATAAATTTTATGTTATATGCAAGTTATTGTTTTTATATTTATCTCGGCGAGTATACTACCACTGGTGGCTCGCGCCTCCTCCAGGATGGGATTGAAATTGACCTACTATACCACGCTGGTCAGATATCTATCTATGTTGGCATGGGTTTTTATTTCGAATTTTCCTTCCTTATTTGTATATACATGTATGGTTTTATTCTTTTTAAAAGTCGTCTTTGTTGTATGGAAACCCCCCTTAAGGATTTATTTTACTTTGTTTTTAGTATTTGTTGTTATAGCGGCTACAGAAATACAAAATTTGTAAAAATTTCAACTGTCTAGCTATCGTGGTTCTTGAGATAAAGCCTGGACAGACGGACGGACAGACAGCGAAGTCTTAGTAATAGGGTCCCGTTGTTACTCTCTGAATACGGAACCCTAACAAGAACTAAATAAGTTTTAATTAAAACTTTGTTTGGTATTCATACCTCTAGTAAAAACTGATATTCTTCGCTTATAGGTATTTCAGTTAATCTTAGATTTGATTTGCACAAAACTACGCAGACAGCAATGCGTTTAAGATCTGTATTTGATAGGACTAGACAATATTTAACCGCTATACATATATATGTCATAACAGTATTAATTATAAAGCCATAGCATAGATTAATCTATCCATTTCACTACACCCACAAACCTCTTAAAAGAAAATAGATTATTTTTTTGTTGCAAACGGTGGCAATCGAGCAAAAAGTTCACCTGATGGTAAGAGTTGTTGCCGCTCATGGATCTTTGCTAGACTGCTGCCTACCGTGAAGCAATGAGGTTAGGTGAAACGAAAGGCATCACCGAAACCCATCACACGGAAACACCCACAGAAAGTTGGGCTTCTGGTTCTCTCGCTCACCGAACGGAGCGCAGTAACAACTTGCTGCTACACAGACGTCGATTTTCTGCGAGAGTGTGGTACTGCCTCGGACGGACCGGCCCGCAGCTGTAGGCAGACAACTGTCAACAGTGTGGTCCTGCTACTAAAGATTATAATACAATACCCTTGGCAGAGGGATTGACAATCAAAGCTGATGTTACAAGTTTCTCAAGAGAGTGCTACTGCCGTATGCTATCTGTGGTGATTGACTGCCTTTACAACTGCCACAAAGTAGTAAGGGGTAACACATTGTATTCTAAACCCTCCATCCCCACAGACTATCATGCTGATATAATTTAAGAGATTTCTTTTGCTATTTCTTAAGAATATTATGTCACCCGTTAGAAGCCTCATATCTTCGTTAGCATAGAGATCAGGGTGTGAAGTAAGTTATATATAGGCTGTTTTGAAGACAATTACCATTTCAATCATCGATAGAAGTTGCTATAAATTCCACAAACAAGTATTAGGTAATTTTTTCGCTATATGCTAAATTGAAGTGAGGAACGCTTCCACGCGGACACGGTCATCCGCCGACGACTGGGGCGGCGCAGGCGCGAATACCTACGCCTGATGCAGGCGTAGGTATTCGCGCCTGATGCACCCGCAGCCTCTGCTAGGGTGGCACCCTAGCAGAGGCTGCGGGTGACCGGACCGGGGATTTAGTCCGTCATCTGCGGCAAGGCTGTCCTCGCGACGGCGACCGGCGTCCCGGGAAGGGGACGTGGATGGGAGAGGGTACTCCCTCAGGGTATTCCGTCGGGACGACCTCTGAAGTCAAGGAACTCTATCGGGTGGGTTACGAGGCCGCACGCCGCCCCTCTATCGCCCTGGATGGAGCCGGGCGGCAGGTGCGCTAACTGTAGCCTCCAAAAAAATATAATGAATTGATAAGTGAGATATACGAAATAAAACATTTCTCTTGTATTCTACCAATCACTGTATGAGACGATCTAAGTTAATAATACTAAGCGTTTTTATTCCATGTACCATGTAACTGCTATAGAATATTGAGTCGAATTTCTATATAAGAACAGCTTTATATGTCTAAACTCCTAATTTATTATGATTACTAGCCGACCCGACGAACTTCGTACCGCCATAATTTGTTTCGTAAATATATTTTCTAAATTTCCAAAAATATGGTCTGTCTATAGCTGTCATCTGCGTTTTTTTATTCCATGATAGATTCGTTTTTGTTATACCACGTTTTATAGGGACTTGTATTCTCTTTGACGTTTTATGTCAAGTCCCACGGGAACCCGGTCGAATGGGATAAAAGTATCCTATGTCCGTATCCTGGTTCTAAGCTACCTCCCCGCTAATTTTCAGGTAAATCAGTACAGCCGCTCTTGAGTTATAAATAGTGTAACTAATACGACTTTCTTTTATACATATAGACTAGCTGACCTGGCGAACTTCGTACCGCCATCATTTTTTTCGTATATATATTTTCAAAATTTCCGAATATATGATTCAAAGAGAATACAAATTACTGATTTCTGACAAAGTTATAATTATCAAATTTTAACCACACTTCTTAACTATAGACAAAATTACGTTTAGCTGTCATTTGCATTTTGTTATCCTACGTTGCATAGTGACTTGTATTCTCTTTGACATGAGTTTCGGTGCGAATATGGAAATGTCATGTTAAGTCTTGTATTATATTCATTTTTTTAGTGTTTTATAGTGTTATATTGAATCATTAGGCTGATATTTTATGTAATATAATACAGTTAAGGTGCTGAAGTGTGTTGAATGTGATATAAGAGTGGTTTTTTACGTGTATTTTTATATTCTACCGAAATTCCCAGAGAAATAATTTAATTAGGTTTTCAGCGCCTAATCAATGGTAACGACTTGACTTACTGACGGACATGGCTATAAATAAGCTATTTTATATAAAGAAATGTTAAATAATATGAAGAAAATTGTATCAGACATGGCTGTATGCGCTTTGATCCCTTTGCCTGTCCGAATGGACAAATAGAAATAAAAAAAAAATTTTGACATTTTATGTCACGTCACACGGGAACGCGATCGAACGGAATAAAAAGTAGCTCATTGCCATAAAAAATAATAAGAACACCATAAAAAGTATCCTATATCCGTCTCCTGGTTCTAAGCTACCTCCCCACCAATTTTCAGCCAAATATGTACAGCCGTTCTTGAGTTATAAATAGTGTAACTAACACGATTTTCTTTTATATATATATAGATGACACTATATAATGGCAATTTTCCATATAGCGACGGTGTAGAAATATAATTCACTACCTTTCTTACCCGTGGGTATCGTATAACATGGCTAAGAGATGTAATATGCAGTATTTTCTATCTATATTTATGATATACGTGTAAGAGAAGGAAAACTCGACATAAAACCTTGTACGAACACGCCTGACCAGCGCGGTATAGTAGGTCAATTGCTTCCATTTGGGAGTCATTTGGAGGACAAATCTAAATTGGCTAGCAAAAAGTTGGGCGTCCTGAACAGAGCCAGGCGGTACTTCACACCGAGACAGCGTCTTGTACTGTACAAAGCGCAAGTTCGTCCTCATGTGGAGTACTGCTCACTTCTCTGGGCAGGCGCGCCTAAATATCAGCTAGACCCACTTGACTCCCTTCAAAGGCATGCTGTTCGAATCGTCGGGGATCCTAATCTCACGGACGAATTGGAGTCGCTGGAGCGGCGGAGAGACTTTGGGTCACTCTGTGTACTCTACCGACTCTTTCACGGGGAGTGCTCCGAGGAACTGTTTGACTTGGTACCACCGTCACCGTTTTACCAACGTACCACTCGATACCGCAGCAGGGTTCATCCATTTTACCTGGAAACGATATGGTCTTCCACTGTACGTTTCCAGCGATCATTTCTCCCACGTACGTGCAGGCTCTGAATGAACTACCTGCTGCTGTGTTTCCCGAGCGCTATGATATGTCCTTCTTTAAACGAGGTTTAAGAAGAGCTTTTTCTTTACGGTAGGCAGTGGCCTGGCTTTGCCCCTGGTATAGCAAAGGTCCATGTGCGGCAGCGTCACTTACCATCAGGTGTGCTGCCTGCTCGTTTGCCACCATCGGCAAAAAAAAAAAGGAAATGTAGACCCGAGCCCAATAGTGGTATTTATAGGAGCTGAAATAATTATGATGATGATAATGATACTAAGCGAGTCTAAAACGTCTAGCACTGGTTGTTTTTTGAGACGCTAAATAATATTTAAATTATTAATTGAATGTTTCTAGCAGGAGTAGTACGAAATTGTACTCTTAATACACCACCATACGTATAAATTCTCTTTATCACCAGCAGCCTGCAAATTTCAGGTAACACTTAAGGCAATCTAACTGACACACACACATCAAAACATCGTTTTTTATTAGATTTAATAAGAAGAGAATAAATGTTTTCTTTCTGTTTTTTTCTTTTTCTTTCTTTCTTAATCACATAAATCAATATTATATGTCATTCGTATCACCTTAGGTGTTACCTAAAATTTAAGCGTCATAGTAAAAAACGACAATTTCAATCCAGAATTGTAAATGCTACTTACCAACTTTATTAGTATACCATCATCACGAAAATAACGCTAATAGGCATTTTCATAAAAATATATATTAACTAATAGTGTTATTATTACATAAAACATCTACAAAAGGAGTATCTCGGAGAAAACGTGGTAACATAACTGATGTGTCAGGATTTTTAAAAACGCACTACGGTAATCAAATTCTATTTAATTTATTTATTTTACGTCTAGTTAATATATATTTTTAATAAATTGACCCTACACTATCTACCAGAAAAATAAAATACGGCACTGAGCAAATTATTACAACTAATATGTAAATTCAGTGTTGAAATATCGTCTGGCTACAAAGGGACACGATAAAATGATAGCAATCTGTTGTTATATTATTTTTTAATCGAAAAATTATACTATAATTGGCTTAAATAATATTATAAAATATTACTTAAATGTACAATAAACCTAATGTAAAATTTTGTGCTAGTTTCAAATAGAATTAATTGTTTAAAAAAGGTAATGTTTTAGAGGGACAGGCCCGAAAACGCCCTTGTACATTTTTATGAAAATGCCCTAATAACAAAAAAATCAAATGTTTAAGCATCGTTTATGATTAAGATATCTATTATAGTTCAACCTTGGCTGCCAAAACTGGAAGAGAACACTTATTGGTACCATACATAATTCTGGCCTGTTTCTCGCACTGACTTTGACCGGCTTTATCTCTGATAGGTATGGAAGAAAAGTGGCTTTAAGTATAGCAGCATTAATGAATTGTATATTTGGATTAATAAGGTCATTTTCTATGAATTATTATATGATGCTTGCATTTGAGTTCATGGACGCTGGCTTAGGAGCAGGAGCCTACACTACTGCGTTTATTTTAGGTAAGATTTATTTTCATTTAAATAATATGACCAGACCCATCATGAAAGACGAGGGTCATAAGAAACCGCTGAAAGACTTAAGCAGATAACACTGCAAGGGAATTAAAACTATATTTAATTCCCACTTAAATATATTCCAACCCATTTGATTGACGTGGTATGTTAGGCCAAAGAACGATGGATTTACTTTTATTGTGCG
This sequence comes from Lymantria dispar, assembly GCA_032191425.1. Classification (NCBI taxonomy): domain Eukaryota; kingdom Metazoa; phylum Arthropoda; class Insecta; order Lepidoptera; family Erebidae; genus Lymantria; species Lymantria dispar. The sequence goes on along the minus strand of CM063452.1, from coordinate 7,022,088 downwards.
ATGTTGAGTTTATAAAATGCTGTTTTCAGCAAATTACACTATAAATTTTATAAAAATTAAGCTATGTTTATAATAAATGATTGAAAGTTCATTACTTTTAAGTTTATATAAAATCAGAGCTATAACTTTTCCTAGTTGCTAATGGTTAGAAATAGAGTTACACGTTTTTACCTACCGCCAAGTGTCCAAAAATATTTCAGTCTATAGGTTGAAATTATTCACCAGCCTGGCCTTGATGCATCGTTATGATCGTTATGTGCTAGCGATGTACGTAATAACTACCTATGTGCTACGCTAGCTCTTCTGTTATTATTTAAAATAATAATATTTCTATGCTCCTAATAAAAGTCAATTCCAAAACAGAGAATATAAAAACGAAATAGTAAAAGAATTGCTTTATTCGTGATTTAGTACTTTGAATTGAAATAATAATGAATATTTAAGGGGTACCTTATTCAAATAAGGGCCAATTTAATTAAAATACGGGTACGTTAAGTAAATGCTTTTACATTGTATTTTAAAAATTCATAAGCAAGTATATAATTATATATTTAATCTGTCTTTTCTAGCTATGGAACTCGTAGGACCTAGGGGCAGGGTGTTTGGTAACACCTTAATAAATGTAGTGTATGTATTTGGAGTCATGACTCTATCAGGACTTGCGTGGCTACTTCAAGATTGGCGAACACTATTAAGAATAATATACAGCCCATCATGTTTAATTTTTTCATATATATGGATATTAAACGAAAGTGCGCGTTGGCTTTTAAGTAAAGGCAAACGTGAAGAAGCACTGAAGATATTAAAGAGGGCTGCTGACATGAATAAAGTGGAATTATCCGAACAAACTCTAGGTCTCCTTCATAACGTCGAAAAAGAAAAATATATAGAAGAAATAGACGTGAGGCGTAAAGATGTTCCTACTAATAAATCGTCTATATTTCTGCAAGTTATAAGATCAAGTATTATTATAAAGAGACTATTTACTTGTTCTTTCCTATGGATCACTTGTGCGTTTGTTTACTATGGATTGTCAATAAACTCAGTATCCTTAGCTGGTAATAAATATATAAACTTTATGCTGGTAGCCTTTATCGAGATCCCAGCGAATTTCTGCTGCCTATTTGTTTTAGATAAATTTGGAAGAAAAAGGGTTATGATTAGCACATATATCTTGAGCGCAATTCTTTGCATAGGATTAGCCTTTTTGCCAAAAGGTAAGTCCATTTTAAATTATTCATATGCTACATTTTACTTAGTATTCTTCATAATGATTCCTGATTAACTTGAAACTTTATGTAGATTCTGTGAAGAAAATATTTCGCGAAAATAATAATAGTTTTTTATAAAAGTATATAAAAGAGTTCAGTTAGCTAGTCATTGAAAGAGATAAATGGAATATATCTTATGAAAATGTAAATTCCGTTGTATATTATCATTTAGGTATATCATTTTACCCCCGAACTTTCAAAGTAATGGAGACAAACGCACAATGGAAAGCGACTAGAAAATTTTGCTCAGGCACAGTTTATTTACTGGAGAGGGTGCTAGCTGCCCGCATCGAGCGGCATCTCGTCGGCACGGGGCCCGATCTGTCGGACGCCCAGTTTGGATTTAGGAGGGGTCGTTCGACGATCGCGGCTCTGTTGCACCTGAGGGCCGTGGCGACTGAGGCCGTCACTGGCGGGGGAGCGCTGTTGATGGTGTCCCTGGACATCGCCAACGCATTCAATAGTCTGCCATTCAGCTGCATCAGGGAGGCGCTCCGGTATCACGGAGTGCCAGCTAACCTGAGGCGGCTAGTGGCAGACTATTTGGAGGGGCGCAGCGTCCTCTGCACCAACCGAGCAGGGGACGTTGTGCGAACGCCTATGACGTGCGGTGTCACATAGGGGTTGGTCCTCGGACCCACCCTGAGGAACATCGGCTTCGACTGGGCGTTGGGGGAAGCCTCCCGCCCGGGCTGGGCGTGATTTGTTACGCCGACGACACGCTCGTCACAGCCCGCGGTGGGACGCTAGTAGAGGCGGCAAGCCTGGCGACTCTAGGCACCGAAGAGATCGTCAGGCGGATCGAGGCGTTGAGGTTAAGGGTCGCCCTGGACAAGACGGAGGCCCTCTTGGTCCATGGGCGCCACATGAACCCTCCCATCGGTGTCTCGATCACCGTCTATTCGGTTGAAATCAGCATCCGGGCCCATATAAGGTATTTGGACCTGGTGCTCGACGGGCAATGGTGGTTCCGGGAGCATTGCTGCAGGCTCGCTCCACGGCTCGTCGGCGTGGCGTCCGCCCTATAGTGGCTTATGCCGAACGTGGGCGGACCGAGCGTTACGTGCCGACGGCTGTACGCGGGGATCATCCGGTCGATGGCCCTGCACCGGTGTGGGCTGGGTCCCTGACCGTCCGACTCAGGGCACTTCTGTGGCGACCACAGAGGGCTATGGCGGTCAGGGTCATACGCGGATACCGCACGGTGACGACGGAGACGCGGCGTCCACCCTATCGTGGCTTATGCCGAACGTGACGGGGGTGCGAGCGGAGGGCGGTGTGGTCTCTGTGAGGGAGCTCACCACCTGGCGCGTCGACACCCGCCGAGACTTCATTGCCCGTTGCGCAGTCCGGCTGGAGGAGCCTCGGTTCAGGGTGCGAATCGTAGAGGCCTTCCGGCCGGTGCTGATGCAGTGGTTGAAACGACGGCACGAGTTTCTCTCCTTCCGACTGGTGCAGGTATTGACGGGGCATGGATGTTTCGCCAAATACCTGCACAAGGTTGTTAGGAGGGAGAGTACACCGTCCTGCCACCACTGCGATTGCGACCAGGACGCGGCGCAGCATACGCTCGAGGTCTATGCCGCTTGGGCAGAGCAGCGTCGTGAACTCGTCGCAATGGTGCAGGAACTAGGACGTGGTTGCAGCCTTCTGCGAGGCAGTAGTCTCGTGCAAGGAGGCGGCGGATCGCTTGCGCGAGGAGCGCAGCCTCGATGAGGCGATCCGCCGCCGGCGACTGGGGCAGCGTAGGCGCGAATACTTGCGTCTCATGCTGCCCTAGCCGAGGCCGTGGGTCACGTGACTGGGGAATTAGTCCGTCACCCGCTGAGAGGCCAACCGCGTGAGGAAAGACCGACGTCCTCCCCGAGGGGGAGACGTCGGTCAATGGGAGGGTACCCCAAATAGGGGGTATTCCGTCGGGCTGACGCCTGATGTCAAGTCGTCCTGCTCCGGTGGTCGGCCCAACGACGAAGGCGACGTGCAACGTGAGTGGGTTGCGGGAGTGCGTGCTTACGCCTCTCTGTCGCCCCGGACGGAGTGGTGCGAGGAGCGCGCCGACCGCAACCCACCCCCAAAAAAAAAAGACAGTTTATTTAGTAATCACTATTTGTATAACAGCCTTAATTAATGAAATATTCAAGTTAAACTGATTTTAAAGCTTTCATGCGCGCCAATAGTAAAGCATAAATAATTGCCACGGTTTGAACGAACTTTCTAAATGGTTTATTTTGTAAACATTGAGATATATAAGGGAATGGATTTTCAATTTTGAGAAATTGAAACTGCTTATAATGACTGTCTTTGATTTATGGCTTCCGAGTTTGATTATCTCTTGTTGGTTTTAGAATTTGCTTTGAAACATTGTTTATAATTTATTTGAAATTCATCAAAGCTTAAGTATGGTTTACTTAATTTAGTGTAAGGTATATATTTTAAGAGATTTTCCCTTGAATTTACCGTCTCATTTAATTTTATCAATATGAATCTTTAGGTAGGAATTGTATCGTACGAGTATATTCAATAACAAGTATTCTATACTATTATCAACAATGACGTTCCATTTTACTTAAATATCCGTTGCTACCTTAAAAAGAAAATAATTATTATTTAATTATTAAATAATAATTATATTTATATATAAATTTCTAGTGTACGTGTGTATGTCACTGAACTCCTCTTAAACGGCTGGACCGATGTTGATGAAAATTTTTGTGCGTGATCAAGGGTATTCAAGAATAGTTTGGATTTGCAATTGGACCCGGTAGGTGGCGTTATTTTATTTGAACAAAACAACGTCTGCTGGGTCAGCTAATATGTATATAAATCTTCGGTTCGTGTGTTTGTAATTGCACCCCTTTTAAACGGCTGGATCGATTTTGATGATTTTTGAGGTTGTGCCGATGGATATGAGAATGGTATAGATTAATAATTCGAACCGGTAGGTGGCGCTGCGGTGGATTTAGAGAAGGACATACTTTTACTATTTTTTTTTTAGGTATGAACAGAGCAACGTCTGTTGCTTCAGCTAGTTTTATATAAAATATTAAATGATAATTATTTATTTTTTTAGAAAACCTAATTAAGAAACTAAATCTACTTATAAATCTGGTTATAATTTATGTCTGTTAAAGTATGATTGTAAAGTTCTCCTTTAAAGTCCAAAGGCAATACACGGATTATTTCCATATTACAAGGTCTGTAAACAAAGCTAATACTTAATTCTGTATATTCTCTTACACAGATCAAAGTTGGTGGTCCTTAGTGTTTTACTTATCAGGCAAATTTTGCATCACTGTGGCTTATAGCTCCGTATATATCTACGTGTCCGAAGTCTTTCCAACTAATGTAAGACAGTCTCTGCTCGCCATCTGCTCATCAACTGGTCGTGTTGGATCTACCTTGGCGCCCCTCACTCCTTTATTGGTAAGATTAAACACATGTATATACTATAAACTTAAATAGTTACTTAGCCAAACTTACGGCCATAGTAAGTTTCTTGTCAGATTATATCAGGTGAATAATTTTTTCTTCAAAACCGTAACCAAGACCTCGATTCTAGCGCATATGATTGTAAGAAGCAAAATAATCTCCGATAATAAAGTACGTTTAGTTTAGTAAAAACCTATTTATTCTGACTTGAAAAGACGCGTCATCATCATCATCATCGCAGCCTACATACCCCCCACTGTTGAGCTCAGGCCTCCTCCACAATGGGTGGGAATTTAACCTACTATACTGTGATGGTCAGACATGTTGGTATAGGGTTACATTTCGAGTTTTCCTTCTCTTGCACATATGTTGTGCGTCTTTTATGACATGCACGGACAAGATAGGGAGTGGTGATTTATATTCTTACTCCGTCACCACACAGAGAAAAAAAAAATACACATATTATTAAACTTTCCATTTTATTAAATGAAAATAGGGTGTAGTACTTAGTGGTCCACTTTCTCACGTATTGACCTTCAATGAATAACCGTAAACATCTCATCACATATTTTCATTAATATGTCATAAACTGTAGTGATGAAATTGCCACCTACTGTCCACTGCCTATAGATTAAATAACGAAATCTCAAAATCAAACCTTAATCAAACCTGTCAGGCTATTGTAATATAAAAGGTAATGTTCCTCCGTTGTGAAGTAAGCTTGTGACCAACTTGGGATACATATGGACTGAAAAGGATAAACAAATGAGCTACCTAGTGCCTTCACTTGAGTATCATTCCTCATTGTTTACTATTCATTCATCCTATTGACGTCTACTATTGGAAATTCGCCTTCCTAAAAGGGGACGACAAAATCCCTCCTCAAGTGGAGATATCATAGGTAAAAATGCAATTGTCACCACACTTTGCTTGCCCATGGGAGTCGAAAAAACCGGCTAAGTGTTCACAGGCAGAGAGGGCAGCAGCTCTCTTCTCGGAAACGTATCACTGTAATCCTCCTCACTGCAATCGCCAACCCGCACGTCAAGCGTCGCCATTACGGCATTATCCCTCTTATATGAGCGACAAAATAAAAGCAGCCACCGAGCATGGCAACTCCGCTATACAACGGGTTCGTTTTAAAGGCAAGCACGGTTTTGGTGCAGTAGGAAGTGCAAATCTGCAGTGATCCGGCCCGGCTACTCTGGACGGAGCAGACGGCCTGTGCGCTGATCATAGCCCACTCCAAAAAAAGGAGACTGCTGCTACCAATCCATTTGGCGATCTCTGAGCCATTTTTTGCGCCTCCTATGACTAATATACACATAACTCTGATCTATTGCTTAACGTCTCACTACACGAGATTACATTTCTCAATTACGTTTTTTTTAATTTTACTTCAATCTTTATTTAATTTTATTTATTCGTTATTTTACGTTATTTACTAATTATTTTACATTATTACTAATTTTTTCACAGAACACTTATTACGAAAACCTTCATGCAATATTCTTCGGCACCTTAGCTATTATAGCGGGTCTTCTAGTATTTATACTACCAGAAACTCTTAATCAACCTTTACCTGACACAATAGAGGAAGCTGAAAGAATAAGTAGAGGAGGCAAACCCAATTCGTAGTACGTAATATTTGACTGGTAATATAATATTGACTGATAAAATAAGAAGAATTTTAATGCTATTTCGCTACGGTGCAAATGTAAAGGCGTGCAAAAAAGTGTATTCAATTATGTTTTAACTAAAAAATTGTAAATAAATATGTGAAATTTTTCATTATCACTATCTTATAATCGACCCACAACTGGGTTCAAGCACTCTCCAGTATAGTTCCCTCCTATACTATTGATAAGATGATGAATTCATACTCTGTCAAAACACATATTCTTATTTTTATTTAGCTTTAATTAAAATGAAAAAATGTACCTACTCCGTGTACTTTGTTTATTCGCTGATAATTATCAATCCGAATAATAGAAATGCTTCTAATGTATACAAATATAAATTACAAAAAGAATACGAATACAAAAAGAATATTAGTTTTTTTTACCCAATGTTTGTTCTCAGTTTAGGTGTTGTATACATGACCATATTTTTTTTTTGTGCCGACCTGACGCTGTCGACCTGACGCTGCCGACTATCGCCAGGGCGATGGTCGGCAGCGTCAGGAACTGGGACGCGGTCGCAGCCTTCTGCGAGGCAGTGATCTCGCAGAAGGAGGCGGCGGATCGCCTGCGCAAGGAGCGCAGCCTCGATGGGGTGATCCGCAGCATCGATGGGGTGATCCGCAGCATCGATGGGGTGATCCGCCGCCGGCGACTGGGGCGGCGTAGACGCGAATACCTGCGCCTCATGCCGCCCTAGCCGAGGCTGCGGGTGACGTGACCGGGGAATTAGTCCGTCACCCGCCGAGAGGCCGACCGCATGAGAAAAGACCGACGTCCTCCGCGAGGGGGGGGACGTGGGTCGATGGGAGGGTACCCCAAATAGGGGGTTTTCCGTCGGGCCGACCACTGACGTCAAGTAACCCTGCTCCGGTGGTCGGCCCAGCGACGTGTATCGTGGGCGGGTTGCGTGTATGCGAGCTTACGCCCCTCTGTCGCCCCGGAGTGGTCCGAGGAGAGCGCCGACCGCAACCCACCGCCAAAAAAAAAAAATGACCATATTTTTACGTCAAACGCTTCAAGCGTTTAGTGCGTTAGTGACACATTAAAAACAAGGTCACATGGCAAGTCTTGCGGGGATAAATAAAACTATGGATTCAAAACGTAATAAAAAAACAGCAACACATTCCTATTAATAAAACAAAAGATCATTAATGGTCTGCTTGCAAAAGCGGGACATTTTTGTACAGCTGAAGGCAATAAGACACCCTACCTAAAAACGAGATTGTCCCGTTCAAAACGAGACGTATACTTTACCTCATGTAGGTAGGTATATGTCATTGTATATTTACAAAGTCACATGGATTTATTCAAATTCAAAAGCATTTATTTTTTAAAAACGCCAAGTGGGCAAGTACCATGTTCAATTTTAACATTTTAACTTAAATACATCTAATAAATTATCACCGGATTGACCGGACGCGACCGCTACTTAGAAGATCCGGCAAAAAACTCAGCCAGTTGTTTAATATTTTTTATATTTTTTTTATGAATTTTTATATGGAATTGTATACAACATGTGTAGCAATTGCCAGTGTGATGGCCTGCGAGCCACAAGATACGTAATATAATACACAAAAGTAATTTAACTGATTGTGGCTGGACCAGATCCCATAAGGGGCACCTAATCACGAGCTTAGTGCGAAATATTAAAATTTAAAAAAAAAACATTGCCACAATTTTTTTACCAAGGCAGGATTTTAACAGGTTATGTTAAATTTGTTATGTGTGTATATATATATATATATATACAGGATGTCCCTAAATTAAACGTCCAACGGTAAGTGGGTGGTAGATGACTTTATGACAGCTATGAAAAATTAAAAAAAAACCCGTCACTTTTTTTTTGATACGAGCATATTACTAAAAACGGTGAAAAATCAGACCTTGTACGATATTTTCAAGTACTAAAATGACAAATATGCTAGTTTTGGCATTGGACATTTCTTGTTGGAAGCGCAGATAATTGCACTATCGACCACAAGTACAATTGAAACTAGACATGTTCCAATAACAAATAAATATACATTTGTTATGGCTATTCCTTAATTTTTCCGAAGAAAACGTTAATCATTTGACTTTAATACACCATCCTGTAAAAAAAATGTGCCGTAACTATAGTGATGGGACACTCTGTATATACAGTCAAAATATGTTATAACGACATCGAAGGAACTATTTATATTGAGTCGTAAAAACCGATAGTTGTAATAATCAGTGATATTTCTGAAGTACATTTTTTACGAAATGGTATTTTTGGTTGTAGGCTTCATCATCATCATCAATAACATCAACTGGGGGTTATTGTTATGAGATGCTTAAAACCTGCATGTCTAAAGTAGTTAGATAGCAATATTTTTTTAGAGCTCCGTACCCAAAAGGTAAAAACGGGGCCCTATTACTAAGACATCGCTGGCTGTCCATCCGTCTGTCTGTCACCAGGCTGTATCTCGAGAACAGCGATACTAGCTATCGCGGTTCTCGAGATACAGTTGAAATTTTTACAAATTATATATTTCTGTTGCCGCTATAATAACAAATACTAAAAACAAAATAAAATAATAATTTAAGAGAGGCTCCCGTACAACAAACGCGATTTTTATAGATGGTACGGTACCCTACGTGCGTGACTCCGACTCACACTTAGCCGGTTTTATTTTCCTCCATGTATCTGATATCATCAAGAACCGTAAAACTGTTCTGATTAGTAACAATCACGGTTTTGTATTAGGTTTAATATTTTCTATAATGAGATCTGATAATGATCTTTTTGTTTGCCACATGTTAAATGTTTCATAATTAAATCAACAATATTTTTTGGTGCATCTTGTATAAAGATAAGCAACCAACTGACTGAAGAAATATAAAGAACCGGCCTTAAATCTGAGGATTGAACGTGTGTTATTTTTAAGAATTACAAAAGAAAGACCCTCAGCTCGATATCTTATATTTAGGTACTTATAGCATAATAGTCATTGACCATTATATTGTGCCTATTAATTTTTTTTGCAATACCTACGTCCTACAGTTGTACTGATCGTTCTACAGATATAATTCTTCGAAAATATTCCTCAAATGTAGTCGCTCAATGCGATATGCGATAACCGGTATGTTGTTCTCTCTCTCTTCTCTCTCTCTCTCTTGCCCTTACTCCCTCTCCGCCGCCTCTCTCCCTAACTCCCTATAACCTCCGTTAGCATGATAACTACAGAGACAACAAGAGGTGTGATGCGGAGTCCACCTACGTGATTTTTAGATTACTTCTGCTTAAGTATTATGTTTTTTTTTAACCGATATTCGATGAAAAATGCCAGTGTAATCAAAAAATACATTATTGACTATAGTCGACATCACAAAAAAAATCTTCGGTAATCATAAATAACCGGCTTCAAAAAAAGTGTTTAAGAGTGGTAGGACCACACTGTCGACAGTTATCTGTCTACAGTCGCGGGTCGGTCCGTCCGGGGTAGTACCACACTCTCGCAGAAAATCGACGTCTGAGTAGTAGCAATTTGTTACTGCGCTTCGTTCGGTGAGCGAGAGAGCCGGAAGCCCAACTTTCTGAGGGTGTTTGTGTGTGGAGGGTTTTGGTGGTGCCCTTGGTATCACCGAGCCTCAATGCAGGCTTTCACACTCCCTTCACTTTCTTCGCGGTAGGCAGCGACCCTGTAAAGGTTCATGAGCGGCAGCAACACTTACCATCAGGTGTACTGTTTGCTCGTTTGCCACCGTTTGCAATAAAAAAAAAATAATAATAATTAGTTACTGTATGCGTATTAAACACTAGGCAATATATCTCTAAAAATAATTTCTTACACTCCCATTTTTTTAATAATATCTCCCGTTTTTTTTCATAATGTGGGTTCAGTGAGTAATGAATGCAATGAAATGTTTTATTATGAAATTTTAAAGTACAGGAAACGTTACCAAGTTAGATAGCGCTAGCCATGCTTGCAGACTACGGTCAGAACCTCCAGAGATCTGCTACTACTTATAATCATATAAGAATAAAACCAATTGCTCAAAACAAATCCTCCTTTAACCATAAATGATACGATTTTGCCAAATATTTGCCTAGAGTGACAATTCTTCAAAGTAGGCCAAGGAACTGTCGCGCGTGCCCAGGGTACACCACTCCGATATCTGACTGACAACAGAAATCGGGCACACGGTGAGGTTTATGGCGTCTTACTCCAAAATCAGCAATCTTAAACAGAGTACGTTTTCTGCAATTTAGGGGGTCTCTCCAATTTTACACATATATCCCCAGATGCTACACCAGTATGCTAGAACTGTCTTTATTTCGGTTCTCTTATTCAAAGCGATAGCGACTTGGATCGTGCGGTGAGGCACAGAATTGATGCGGGATGGATGAAATAGCGGAAGGTCACATATACAATATAACTCCCGAGTAACCCTTAAATTAAAGGACAAAATTTATAAAACTTTTATAAGACCGTTATCGGTTATCAACGATAAACTTTTAATTGAATGGTAGGCAAGATGAAGTTTATCACTGAAAGGCTGTCGCTTTTTTAATTATTTTTGCCATGTATTTACTATGTTTTGCCATTATATTTGTATTTTCACACTTGGCTAAAGTGTGGCTGAATGTTGACCATGGGGTAGCCTAATTTTTACTTGGTCATAACTACTTCAAAAGTGAATTATATTTCTTCTAACTCGTATCGTCACCATGACGGCGATGTCCCACATTTGACTACGGGTAGGAACAGTCAACACACCACATTCCCTCGAATTTCGCGGTCATTACGAGTATCTGACGTACTCGTAATGACCGCGGCCGTCTGTTGAATGGTTTACAAGGCATGTTTAGAGTAATATATACAATGTTGTCTCATCATGTGCATCACTGTGGATCCTGGCTTAAAATTGGAAGGGTGAAAATATGTAGTGGGATTTTAGTCCCTATAGTTTTTTGTTACGGAAATCATTTCATGAGATTTAGCCCTTGTTGCGGCTTTTAAGCTGGTTATGTTAAATAAAACAAACCTTGTAAGCGTCGTTGAGTATATTGTGATTGTATAAGCACTTTACAAACAATGAATAAGTAAGGTTTAAGTATATGCTTAAGTAATTATAATACCCGAAATTTTTAACTGCAAATTCTTGCGGTTGATTTTTAAGTAAGTGCCAACATGCCCCGGACATTGAAAGATTGCCTTTCAACAAATCTGGTATAAATATAATTAAAAAAATTCTTAATTTTCATTAATAAGCAATGGACTTAATTAAGGACTGTCAAACGACTCCAGTCGTGATCAATCCGTAACATGAGCAATTTGATCAGCTCCAGGATAAAATACGAGGATACAATCAAGCGTCCTCTTGAGGGATATTTTTTTTTGGGGTGGGATGCGGTTGGCGCACTCCTCGCACCACTCCATCCAGGGCGACAGAGGGGCGTAAGCACGCACACCCGCAACCCACCCGAACACGTCGCCTTCGTCGTTGAGCCGACCACCGGAGCAGGGCGCCGCCTCCTTCTGCGAGATCACTGCCACGCAGAAGGCTGCGACCGCGTCCCAGTTTCTGACGCTGTCGAGCATCGCTCTAGCGATGGTCGGCAGCGTCAGGTCGGCACCGATGATTGCGACGAGTTCACGACGCTGCTCTGTCCAGGCGGCACAAATTTCGAGCGTATGCTGCGCCGTGTCCTCGTCGCAATCGCAGTGGTGGCAGGACGGTGTGCTCCCCCTCCTAGCGACCGTGTACAGGTACTTGCCGAAGCATCCATGGCCCGTCAAGACCTGCACAAGTCGGAAGGTAAGCACCCCGTGCCGCCATTTTAGCCACTGCATTAGCACCGGCTGGAAGTCCTCCACGATCCAGACACCGTACCGGGGCCTGTCCAACCGGACTGGCCAACGGGCAATGACATCTCGGCGATACGCCAGGCGGTGAGCTCCCTCAAAGAGACCACACCGCCCTCCGCTCGCACCGCCGACACGGACAATGGACGGTGATCGTGACGCCGATGGGAGGGCCCATGCGGGGCCCATGGAACAAGAGTGCCTCCACCTTGTCCAGGGCCACCCTCAACCCCAACGCCTCGATTCGCCTGACGATCTCTTCGGTGCCTAGAGTCGCCAGGCTTGCCGCCTCTTCTAGCGTCCCACCGCGGGCTGTGACGAGCGTGTCGGCGTAATAAATCACGCCCAGCCCGGGCAGGAGGCTCCCCCTCAACGCCCATTCGTAGCCGATGTTCCACAGGGTGGGGCCGAGAACCGACTCCTGCGGGACACTGCACGTCATGGGCGTTCGCACAACGTCACCTACTCGGTTGGCGTAGGGGGACGCTGCACCCCTCCAAATAGTCTGTCACTAGCCGCCTCAGGTAAACTGGCACTCCGTGGTATCGGAGCGCCTCCCTGATGCAGCTGAATGGCAGACTATTGAATGCGTTGGCGATGTCTAGGGACACCATCAACAGCACTCCCCTGCCGGTGACGGCCTCAGTCGCCACGGCCCTCAGGCGCAACAGAGCCTCGATCGTCGAACGACCCCTCCTAAATCCTCTTGAGGAGTGGCAAGTAGTCATACTTCAATGTAGTCGAACAAGATTGTCGAGTAAGATTGTAATAATACGTAGGAAATTCCTGTGCTGGAGTTCTGAAAACTAATCCTTGTTTCCCCTTGGCGAAAAATATTTCCAAAGCTGTTCGATTCTATAAAATTGACTAATGTACTATATTCACGGATATCTTTTATCTATAGATACCAATAAATAAAATTGGAGTGTCTGTTTGTAATGTCAAAATAATAGGCTTTTTTCATGCTCACACGGTTATTTGTACGACACCTATGCCTAAAATAGCAATTAAAAATTTTTTGTCTGTCTGTCTGTTTGTTCCTGGTAATTTTCAAAACGGCTGGACCGATTTCAAAAATTCTTTCACCAATGGAAAGCTATAATATCAGGGCGTAAACTAGGCTATATTTTATCCCGGTATTCCCACGGGAACGGTAACTACGCGGGTAAAACGACTATAACCTATAACCGAAACGAAGCGAGGGCGGGTTGCTAGTTAGCAATAAAGTTAAGTGTCGATCGATAAATGACCGGGCGTGAATGGAAGTTACAGTGTTGTGAGTGACCAGGAATTAAAAATCTCTTCGCTGTTCTAGGGTGAAATTGACTTTTTCGTAACTCAAATGATAATGTCTCAATACTCTTTGCAAATAATACTTCGCAGATTTCACACCCGCCTATATGTAAGGCGGGAAAAATATTTCTTTTACACCAAATTACAGTAATTTATTGACCAGTATAATTCTCTAATAGAAGCAGCGTGCGTGAATCTCGCATGCTCATACTCAAGAAGAACTTAGTAAATCGAAACGTAGACAGTATTAAAATAGAATGTTATTTGTCATAAACAAAAGCGGAATTTCACTTGCCGACCACTTATCCGCATTAAATTTTTACAATTTAAAAATAAATTAAGATTAAGCAGTGGTCTCTTACTTGCTATGTAAAGGTAAAACATGTCATCAAAAAGGGGAGGACACTGGTTTCTACAACACAGTATGTAACTAGCGTGGGAACCAGGGAACTCGAAATGTTATGTGTGAAATCTAACGTCAATAAAGAAATATTATCAATATTTGGTAAGTTTTATCCTTTAAATAGAATAAAATAGCATTTATTGTCACATAACAGCAATTTAATTACAGTAATTTTCCGTGTTGTGACGGAGTAAGAATACAATTCACCACCCCGTCTCTTACCCGTGGGTATCGTAAAAGACGACTAATGAATGTATTATGCATATAACATCTATGCAAGAGAAGGAAAATCCGGAACAAATCCCTATACTAATCTGTCTGACCAGCGTAGTAAGGTCAATTTCCCTCCTACTGTAGAGGAGGCTCGTGCCTTATAGTGACACATATTTATATATGTTGATAATGATTATCAATTACGGCAATAAATTTGTGGAGTCAGTCCAAAATACCGTACGCGATAATTTTAAAGATTTTACATTTATATTGTTTTTATATAACCGAGCGCCTACCAGAACCACATAGCTCGAGCCTGGGAATGGTTGTTGTTGGTTTAATAGGCGCTCTGCTTTTGGCGATAAATAATTTAACTCTTTATCTTATTGTGTACATCAACACTATGGACGTATAGGCGCGCACCATATGATCTTTCCAATACATTTGAAAATACAGGGAATTCTAACTTATTACATGCGTTTATAATTACGTGGCATAAGATGTAAATATTATTAAATAAATATAAATTATTAACTAATTGCGGTAGTGTGTGTGTGTGTGTATGTGTGTGAGCATTTGCATGTTTAATATCTTCATCATTATTATTATTTTAAACATTTAGTGTAATTGTTACGTAGTTCTTATACTAAACATGTAACTTAAGAGTCATCGATCCCACAGTCAAACCGATAACACGGTTTTGTGGGGCTATGTTTTATCAATATGTAGCATTGGTATTTTATAATAATTAAATAAATTGTACCCAATTCTGTTCGATATATGGCGTTATCGGATCATTCCGAGCGTATTTCGTGTATACAATTTTGGGCACAAATTTTGCAATCTTCATGTTTTTGAATGAATGAGTTTTCCGAGTTGTGACGAAGTAAGAATACAATTCATCACCTCTTTTTTGTCCGTGGGTATCGTAAAAGACGATTAAGAGATTATAATATGTAAATTACATGCAAAAGAAGGTATTTAATAGTAGGACCACACTATTGACAGTTGTCTGTCTACAGACGCGGGCCGGTCCGTCCAGGGATTACCCTGTGTCTGAGTAGTAGTGATTTGTTTCTGCGCTTCTTTCGGTAAGCGAGAGAGCCAGTAGCCCAAATATCTGAGGGTGTTTGTGTGTGGTGGGTTTTGGTGATGCATTTAGTTTTACTTAACCTCATTGCACGCATTCATACTCCTTTAACTTTCTTCACAGCAGGCAACGGCCTAGCAAAGATCCATGAACGGCGGCAACATTTACCATCAGGTATACTGTTTGCTCGTTTGCCACCGTTTGCAATAAAAAAGAAAACTTGAAATATAATCCTATGTAAACCCACCTGAGCAGCAACTTTCTTACCGGGTTGAGAGCCATCAGCGCTCACCCACAGACCGGGCTAAACTGTCAAGGTCATCTGCGACCAACAGCTACAAACACAAAAAAAAAAACATGAGCAGCGTGGTATAGTAGGTCAGTTTCACTCATATTATGGAGGAGGCTCAAACCCAGTAAAATGACGTATATGAGTCGTGAGGAGAAGCAGGACTGATAAAGAAATAAGATTTAGAGGACCTAATATTTGAGATACTGTTTTGAGAATTTTGGTATAATAGTAGCATTACATGTCGTACTCTTATGTATAACAATTGTAAAATATTACTCATTGACTCAAGAGTCAAAGTCTAACCTAGGGTCATTAGACATTTTTTTTATGAGTGGGAAGCAAGCTGAATCGAAAATTGATGTAAGCTTACTTCAATTTAGTACAAATGACATGAACTTCAGAAAAAGTTACCCTCCCTACTCGATAAATCATCAATTTAATAATAAATAACGTTGAATAATTTCTGCAATCTTTTGTTAATGATTTCTGATGTTTACGTTGTAATTAAAACTATCTTTACGGATTTTATCGCATTTGTATTTGATTTTCGATTGCCCGACGTTTCGGACACTTTACAGCGTTTGTGGTCACAGGTTAGAGAGAGAGATTTATATCTACCCGCTACAGAATGAAGGTTAATAATTTGCAGATAACATTATACAAGAGAAGGAAAACTTAAAATAAAACCGTATATCAACCCGTCCTATCACTGTGGTATAGTAAATCAATTGCCTTCCCTTTATGGAGGAGGCTCGATCCTAGCAGTGGGACATATACGAGCTGTGATAACGATCGTGATGAGGTTGATGATGATGTTGCTTTAATTAAAGCTGTCATTGAACAAGAATACAATTCTTATAATTAAATATATACAATTCTTATAAATAAGTATTATGTCAATTGCCGTGCTATTTGATTGCTGAACGGAACCATCTTTGGGTTATATGTTTTTTTTTTAAATTCCTAGGTCTTACTTCGTATAGCTTTTAAGTCGTCTAAGTAGATATTATACATGCTTATGTCGATTGCACATAATTTTTTTGTATACCTCTAACTCTTAACTAATTCTTTAGCTTCTTAAGATGGTATCACAATGAAGTTATGACATAAATAAATAATAGTTTAAAAAAACTGAAAAATCACGCTTTTATAGAAAATCTAACTAAAAAATAAAAAATAAAATTTAATAAAATCTAAATTTATCAAATTTTATTTTTTAGTTAGATTTTCTATAAAAGCGTGATTTTTTAGTTTTTTTAAACTATTATTAATTTTCCATTTTTGAGTTGAATTTTCTATAAAAGCGTGTTTGTTAGTTTTTTAATTTAAATTGAATCACTTTGTTATCATAATTTAGAATAGTTATATAACAATTACCATTTTTAATCTTGTGAATACCAATCCCTATGTTGTAGTTAGGACGATAACCATTTTCAACAAAAATGAAGCTACTAAAATTTGTATCAGTGAATACTTTCAAAGTTATACAACCGTCAGCCGTGCCGGCCATAAATGATCTTAGGACAAGCCGTGTATTATCTATTATTCGTTTATCGGTAATCATCAAATTTTTATCGGATTTGATCACCCATATGTGGGATTGTTCTGTTGCAGTTTGGCCAATGAGCAAATCGTACCTCAAATAATTATCAGGGACGATTATCGTCTCAACAAGAATTGTAACATTGTCAATTACTAATGAAACATCTGTTTTGCCTAATGCATTTACATATGTATTACCGAATCCTCTTAAAGAGGACAATTTATTAATTTGCCATTTTTCTCGCGGCTCGATCTCTTTTATAACAGATTCTTTTATTAAAGTACAATGGCTACCAAAATCTACGTATCCTGTCAATCGAACCTTATTAATACTCACACCTTTTATGAACTTATTGTCTACTCTTAACATGCTATCATCTAGTCATAATGTCTTAATTTCGGCATTTGCACTCCATGCGCTTCTATTGCATTCAGGGTTATCATGACCAAAACGTTTACACTTTTGACATTTAATAATAGGCTTTTTACAGCTAGATACTACATGACCTATTTCATGGCAATTATAACATTTCAAAATTTTATTAAAATCATTTCTTACAGGCTTACGGGAACCTTCAATTACAGGAAGCAGTAACCTCTTATTAGATTTATTGAATTGTTCATGTTTCACACTCCTTAAGTAACCTAATAACTTATCAACATTTTCAAAACCTACTGCCTCCGCTCCGTACCGAACTGACCTGTCCTCTATTCCATACACAATACAATCAATTGCGTTCCTACCTACTATACCACATCTATGCAAGGCTATCAATTTATCATAATAATACTCTTCCAAATCATCACCAAACTTTGCCCTTTTCCCTAACATTTCCGTGAGCAAGTGACCATAATTCTCGTACGTTGGAAATGCACATTTAAGTTTATCTGTCCATTCTTCCTATGTAAGTAATATAGAAGGTTGTCCCTCGTACCACCTTCTTGCAGTGCCAACTAACTTTGGGAGGGCATAGTGCGCAGTTTGCTTACTATCCCAACCGTAAATTTCAGAGCATTCTTTAACTTTATTTAACCATGTAACAATCGTTTCGTTTTTTGATTTAGACAGACAGACACCGAAGTCAACCTACAAGAAATTTACTTATTAAAACTAATATATTGATTCCAAACACGATATGTCTGCTGCAATTTTTCGAGGAGTTGGGTTCTCTGAAGATCATCCAGGTTGTAGTACCAGGTTAACGTGACTGTATTGCAAGATACCTCCCTGCAATGTACCTACTCATTCAAATTAATCTTTTGAACCCAAAAATACGATATGTCTACTGCGATATGAGTTTTCAAAGAGTTGGTTCTCTGGAGACCATTCTGGTGACAGCATCAAATAGAAGTTATCAATAAATTGTCATTTAACGAATAGAAGCCCAACTTTCTGAGGGTGTTTGCGTGTAGAGGGTTTTGGTGGTGCCCTTGGTATCACCGAGCCTCATTGGACGCATTCACACTCCCTTCACTTTCTTCGGGGTAGGCAGCGGCCTTGTAAAGGTCCATGAGCGGCAGCAACACTTACCATCAGGTGTACGCTTTGCTCGTTTGCCACCGTTTGCAATAAAAAAAAACTAAGTACACCGGCACACATGAAACATGTAATCAAGTAATTATACGCCATTACATCATTTGGGCAAAGAGCTGCTACTTTTACACTGTTAAATCGATATTAACCAAACAGCTAAGAACTACCACCAGGAAACTGGCTTTCAAATTAAAAAAAACCGCATTGAAATCCATTTATCTGTTTAGGAGCCACGATGCCACAAACAGACACACACAGACAGACATCGACGTCAAACTTATAACACCCATCTTTTTGCTTTGCGGGTTAAAAACACACTTATAACGCCGTTGAATAGTACTCTCATGTCATTAATCATTCATCATTAGCCTGCCCTTATCCTACGCTAAGTAAGGTCGGCACAACGTGTTTCTACCTTTCATAGATTCCTATCAGCCGTTATATCTGCACCTACTACTTTCATACCCAATGAGTATATCCTCATTTACACAATCCATCCATCTCGTTTTGGCTATCCCACGGTTCTTAAGTCCATCCATAATCATATTAATAATCCTCCTTGTCACATGCCTTTCATCCCTCCTCCGCGCATGACCATAACAAGACAATCTCACGTTTCTAATTTTCTCGATCACTGGTGCCACTTTCAGGGTTCTCCTAAAATACTCATTTCTTATCTAGCCTTGTGACCCCACACATCCATCTTAGTATATGCCTCTCAGTAGCATACTTTCCCTTTTCATCCGTCTTTTAAAATGTCCAACATTCAAATCCATGCATTGCTACAGATCTAAGCTACGGGTACTCTTGTATATTTTCCCGAGACCTGTCGCCAATTCATCCATTGTGTTTTTTCCAGGATTTCATCATCGCATCATCGCAGCCCACATACGTCCCATTGTTGGGCTCGGGCCTCCTCCACCATGGGAGGGAATTTGACCTACTATACCATGGTGGTCAGACATGTTGGTATAGGGTTTCATTACGGGATTTCCTTCTCTTGAACAGATGTTATGTGCATATTATATCCCTTAGTCGTCTTGTACGACATCCACAGGCAAGATAGAGAGTGGTGAATTGTATTCTTACTCCGTCACCACACGGAAAGGATTTACCTCTGGATAAATGTTGCCATTATTTTGAAGAAGGGAACCTAGCTACTAAAAATTGGAGAAAAACAATATAAATATTCCACCTAAAGCAATATCTGAGAATGGGGAAGAGTCGCCGAAGTTACAGAATTAATGTTCAGTTTTGATGCGGCTGATCGTAAGGCCTACTCTTCCCAACCTTTCCTGCCATTTCTCCAGTCTGCTCTGTTCTCCAGCTACCTTCCCTTTGACGAGGATAAAGTCATCTGCAAACAGCATACACTACGTAACTTCTTCCAGTATGTCAGAGCATTGCTCATCAAGAGGAATATATGAGGCTTAAACCCTAGTGCAGCCTACAGAACTGAAATCGTTAGTAACTCCGACTTCGGACCAGACATTCATACGTGCTCCTTCATACATAGATTTCACTAAGGTTACATACCGCCCAGCACTCTTTGTTTTATCAAAGACCACCACAAAACTTTCCTGGGAACTCTGTTGTACGCCTTCTCGAAGTCGATAAATACTGTGTGCAGGTTTTTATGTACACTTTGATATATTTTCATAAGTTAACGTAAGGCAAAAATTGCAAAATTGTGTTTCTCAATCCCGGCATAAAACCAAGCTGGTTCTGGGTTATTCTACTTTCCGCTCTCATTTTTGTCTCTATCACTATCTTTCAAATCTACATGCTATGTGACATAAGCTTGTATTACGAAGGCACTGTAAAAATGTCGGTGAAAACATTTAAATACTTTTCTATATTAAATAGACGATCACGTATTTTAAAAATGTTCCGTGATATCAATCCAATTACATTTTGAGTTTTTACTTATCATAAAGTTATATACGTGTTGTCGAATTTTAATTCCAAATACGCTCACGGTGCGCTATTCTAATTCCCATACATTATTTTTTAAACTAAAGTGTGATATTAGTTATACTATAGAGCAAAATATTTGTGATCGAGGTACAGCTGTGCGTGCTCGTCCGTCAGAAATAAAAAAAAATCAGCATAGGTTACGTTAGCGTTCGTTAAGGTATATGAGTGCGTAGCTGTCGAAGTTCTACTTCAGAATCTGAAAAATTGTATATAAATTCTTATTTTTATGAAGGAAACAATTAATTTCTTCACTAAAGTATTTGAGAGATTAATATCGATAGTGTAGTTAAAATGTCTGAAGACAATAGGGCTATCGGTCTAGACGCAGTATTAAAAGAATTAGGTCCTTTCGGCACATATAATATTGTAAATTATGCTTTATTGTTATATCCATGCTTTTTAGCAGGCATGTATGGATCTGTGTTTGTATTTCAAGCTCCAGACATTGATTATAGGTGAGTAGAAATATGTATATTATTTTCAATAATATTATTTGCTAATACATTCTGATTAATATTTCTGTTCTGTCTGTTTCTGTTCTGATTAATATGACTGTTCATCGTCATGATAATTTTAGTCTGTCGTCACAACCTCCCACTATTGATCTCGGGCCTCCTCCAGTATGGTAGGGAATTTGACCTACTATACCACGCTGGTTGGACGTGTTGACATTTTTTTTTAATTTTTGGTGAGCTATGGTAAACGCACACGCGGTCCATTCCATCCGGGGCGACGAAAGGACGGCGCGCGGGCCCATAATCCACCCGTACCTACGTCGCCTTCGTCGTTGGGCCGACCACTGGAGCAGGGTGACTTGTTGTCAGTGGTCGGCCCGATGCAATACCCTTTCGGATACCCTCACCTCTCGAAATTCCTGTCGCGGGACGTCGGTCGCCGTCGCGCGGTCAGCCTCTCTGCGGGTGACGGACTAAAATCTCCGGTCCGGTCACCCACGGCCTCGGCTAGGGTGCGATCAAGCGCAGGCACTCGTGCCTGCGCCGCCCAAGTCGCTGGCGGCGGAACGTGTCACCAAAGTGGAGCTCCTCTCGCGCACAATCCGCCGCCTCCTTCCGACCGCGTCCCAGTTCCTAACGCTGTCGAGCATCTCCTTGGCGATGGTCGGCTGCGTCAAATTGGCACTGATCGCGACGAGTTCACGGCGTGTCTCCGCCCACGCGGCACACCTCTCGAGTGTGTGCTGCGTCGTGTCCTCGTCGCAATGGCAGTGGTGGCAGGACGGTATGCTCTCCCTCCTGACGATCTTGCGCAGGTGCTTAGCGAAGCAACCGTGCCCCGTCAGCACCTGCACCAGTCGGTAAGAAAGCACACACAGTGCGTCCGCTCCAACCACTCCATCAGCACCGGCTGGAGGGCCTCGACGGTCCTGACACCGTACCGAGGCCTCTCCAGCCGGACTGCCCAACGGGCAATGACGTGTCGGCGGGCGTCGACCCGCCAGGCGGTAATCTCTTACAACGAGATCATACCGCCGCGGGTGCGCGTCTCCGACATCCACCGGTAAATTCCGGCGAGCATCTCCGCCTCCAGGTCCCACGGGGGAGTTCCAGCTAGGCGGCACGCTGCCTCCGTCGGCACCGTGCAGTAGCCACGTATGGCCCTGATCGCCATGACCCTTTGTGGTCGCCACAAGGGGGCCCTCAGAAGGATGGTCAGGGACCACGCTCACACCGGTGCGCCGTACAGGGCCATCGACCGGCTCACCCCCGCATACAGCCGTCGGCACGTAGTGCTGAATCCGCCCACATTCGGCATCAGCCACGAAAGGGTGGACGCCGCGCCGACAAGCCGGGGAATTAGATGACGGAAATGCTCTCAGAACCACCAATGCCCGTCGAGCACCAGGCCCAAGTACTTCATGTGGGTCTGGATGCCAATGGTAACCAAATTCACGGTGATCTAAGCACCGGCGGGAGGCCCGGCGGTATGGAGACCATAGAACAAGAGGGCCTCCGTCTTGACCAGGGCTACCCTCAACCCTGGCCTGTGTTCCACCCGCCGTGGAAAGAAGTCCTTGATAACTCTGGTGAGTAGGCTGGGCTGGAGAGCCTCGGTGAGTGGGGGGTCGCCCGCGGAGCTTGCTCAGCACCGCGAGATAGGGGCGACCCCAGGGGTCACGCTCAAGACTGTTGAACATGTTGGAATAGGGTTTCATTTTCAGTTTATGCTTATGCATCGATGTTATTTGAATATATCTCTTAGTCGTCTTTTACGACCCCATGAGCAAGAGAGGGTATGGTGAATTGTATTCTTACTCCATCACCACACGGAAAACTAAGCAGTATATAAATTTAATTTAATTTAAAAGACAGATAAGCTGACCTTTATATTACGATATATATAAAGAATAAATTATGTTAAAATACCGTACTGTACCTATTTACATTTATGTAAATACTCTACTGAATTCTAGATAGCACAATAGACGACAGTATAGCTATGTCTAATTTTGTATTTTAACTCAATTTTCTCACAGTACTTTTACGTTAACATAGGGTTCTTTTAAAGGTTTGCCTTCGAAATTGGGGCTAGACTAAATTAAGTAATTTGGTTTTATATAGATACTAGCTAACTAGTGCTGTGTGGTAGCGGCTTCGAATACTACCAACCCTTGCTTTGCTCGTGGGTGTCGTAAAAGACGACTAAGAGCCCTAGATTGACCCGAACCAACTCCATCTGGTACCATTTGGGTCAACGATTACATTCCCAAGGAGGGTTGACGTCAGGCAGGCGGCCGGTCATAAAAGTCATTGCCGAAACTTTTTGCAATATGTCAAAGCAGATGACATATTGCGTCGACCCCAAGTAATTGGGATAAGAGCAAGATGATGATGATGATAGATACTAGCTAACCCAACAATTCTTGTTCTTTATAAATCTAAAAAAATATTTTTTAACAAAAAATAAACCGACTTCAAACAGTAAACTAAAAAGCAAAAAATTAATTTACTTCGCACAAAGTCTATGTATTTTAATTTAATTAAATAGAAATGATTAAATATTTTTTTTATAATTTTGAAGTCGGTTAAGTGATGGGTAGACCGAGCAAGGATGCTTCTCGAACGAGGAGACGTCGTTTACTTGAGACAGAAATTGATAGACGAAAACGATTAGACAAAATTTAAAAAAAAAGCTACTAAGAAGAGAATAAATGAAACGCCAGAGGAACGCAAAAATAGATTGTCGGCTATGAGAGCTTATATATCAAATAAATGAACTAACGAAAGTCAAGAAGATCGTGACCATCGTTTTCCTTTGATTCTTTGATTCGTGAGCGATTATCAAATGAAACCGAAGAAACCCGTGTTCACCGGTTCAGTTTGATTCATTTAATGCTGTAAATCGTTGAGGAATTCTCCCAACTATCTATGGTCTCCATCATCAGATTTACTACAGACCTTCATTATAATCCATATGGGTGCAAAGTTCGCATTAATATAAATGAATTAAGTCCAAGCACGAGATAGCTACTTTAAACCATTGCGAAGTTCCCTAAACTGTCTTCGTCTTCATCATCAGATAACCCCCTAATGACAGTCCCAACCCATCTAGATGTAAAGTTCTTGTCAATATAGATTAATCAAGCTCAAACATAAGGTAGCTGCTGTGAATCGTTGAGGAGTTCCCTGGAGTGTCTCTGCTCCATCATCAGATCTACTCCAGACCTTTATTAAATTGTAGTGCTTTAATAAAATACTTAATGAAAAAACTTACAAACGCAGTAGTCACCCCTACGATGTTTGAAAATTTCCCTTGATCTCTCTGGTCTGCCATCATCAAACACTGATTTCCTTATCATGGAACCAACTTTGAAATATCTTCTTTTCAACAAAAAAAGAATCATCAAAATCGGTTCTTAAACGACGAAGTTATCCGCGAACAAACATAACAAAAACATATATACGGTCGAATTGAGAAACCTCCTACTTTTTTGAAGTCGGTTAACAAGTATCACTTTAGCCTTACATACTACTACCTAGTTTCCATCGACCAATTGCAGTACTATCCCCTAACTCCTAACCGTTAAGGAGTTCTTTAGCTTCACCATCAGCACAGCAGCATCAGATGTTGATTCAAGCATACCTCACAAGCAACATGTTAGCCCTACATACTACTAAATAGTTTCCATCGATCAATTGCAGTACTGTCTCCCAGCTCCAAACCGTTAAGGAGTTCTGTAGTTTCATCATCAGCACAGCAGCATCAGATGTTGATTCAAGCATACCTCACAAGCAACATGTTAGCCCTACATACTACTAAATAGTTTCCATCGATCAATTGCAGTACTGTCTCCCAACTCCAAACCGTTAAGGAGTTCTGTAGTTTCATCATCAGCACAGCAGCATCAGATGTTGATTCAAGCATACCTCACAAGCAACAAGTTAGCCATACATACTACTAAATAGTTTCCATCGACCAATTGTAGTACTGTCTGCTAACTCCTAACCGTTAAGGAGTTCTGGAACTTCATCATCAGCACAGCAGCATCGGATGTTGACACACTGAAGCATATAACTGAGTAAGACATGATTATTACGTAAGAACAACACCATACGAGCAAACAATTTACGGTGGTTGCCCTCGATTTCTCCTGGATCCCATAATCAGATCCTGACCTGGTGAAAATGGGACCACCTCAGAAGTGAACTCTATCTAACAAACGAAATTTTTTTTTAAATCTGTCTATAATTGACGGAAATATTGGTGAACATACATAAAAAAAAAATATTATACATACAGACGAATTGAGAATTGGAATTGGAATACACTCAAAAATTATCAAAATCGATCCAGAAGTTTAGAAGCAGTCCAGTCACATACACACACACACACATACGAACAGAAGAATTATATATGTAAAGATTGAGACATTCAGTCACTGAAGAGAAATCTAACCATAATAACACTTTAGGCTGAGGCAAAATCTCAATGCCTAGCCGACAGCCTGGAGCATAACTATATACCAAGTACTGCATACGCAAATGCTGAACTGCATGCCCACATCGATAGTGAAATGGTGTAGCGAGCCTCTTACCCACAGTTACCATTATATAGTTAATTAGGTAGAGACGACCAAAGGCAGCCTGTCCCATTATTAACCACGGATAAGGTAGTTTCAATTATCAAAGGGCTACGCCCAAGGAAAGTACCGGGTTCAACAACAGAGCAATTAAACTTTTCCCCGAATCCTATTGGTAGTTGTAAGCTGTATATTTAACGTAACGCTGCACCACAAAATCTTAATAAGAGGTAAAATAAGTTACTATACCACGTTGGTCAGACGTGTGAGTATAGAGTTTTATTTTGGGTTTTCCTTTTCAGGCGCAGAGTATACATATTGCATCCCTTAGTCGTCTTTTACGTCACCCCCAGGCAATATTAGGCGGTGGTAAATTGTATTCTTACTCCATCACCACACGGAAACTACCTCATACTAGAACTTTCAACCATCCGTAGCCTCCCTTACAGAGTACGGGCGGGGCTTCTCCCCGAGGCTCGATTCTAACTCCCCTTCTATACGTGCTGTGCACCAGCGACGTCCCCAAGACCAAAAAGTGAGCCGTCGCTCAAGACGGCTGGCAGATGTGAAACATCGAAATTATTTTATACAAGTAGGGACATGGTATCGAATAGAAAGTATCGATACTGTACTCATGAGTAGTATCGAAAGAAAGGTAACGTACTCACTAAAGTACTACTAAAGTACTCACTAAGATACTTCAATCTATCAAGTACTATCATAGAACCTATGCGTATGATGAGCTTTTTTTTTTTAGATAAACGTCTCTGAACGGATGAAAGTATTTCGAGCCACAAATATCAGCCGTAAAGTCAATTTTAAAATGGATAATTTATTCGATACGATACCTGCAAAAAGTACTCATTGAAATAAAATAAATTAAATCTTCTTAATATATAAAATTCAAAGTCCTGACTGACTCATCAACGCCCAGCCCAAACCCTTGGACCTAGGAAGCTGAAATTTTGCACAGATATTGTCTTTATGACGTAGGCAAGGAATAAGACGGGATTATTCGAAATTCCCACGGGAACGGGAATAATTATACGGGATTTATATTTTCGCTATAAAAGTTGCCCTATCTCCGTTATTATATTTATTAGAGACTTGAAATTTGGCATATAAATATGTGATTGCAATCACTAAAAACCGTTTTTAGGATTTTTCGAAATTCCCTCGGGAACAGGAATAAAAAGGATTTATTTATATTTTGTCGCTTTAAATTTACCCTATCTCCGTAACCATATGTATTAGAAACTTAAAATTTGGCATATAAGTAGGTGATTATGAAAACAAAAAACAATTTTCAGGATATTTCGAAATTCCCACAGGAACGGGCATAAAAAAAGATTTACTTATATTTTCGCTTTAAAGTTGCCCTATTTCCGTAACTTTATTTATTAGAGACTTGAAATTCAGCTTAAAAGTAGGTTATTACGATAACTAAAAACCATTTTAGGGTTTTTTGAAAATCCCTCGGAATATGATGAAAATCCTTGCTTAAAAGTTATATTGTTTGTTTTTTCTTTCGTAGCTATTGTTAAGTATAATAAGTGTATAAAATTATTTCCCATTATGAAGTAGGCAAGGAATAAGACGGGATTTTTCGAAATTCCCAAGGGAACGGTAATAATATGGATTTATATTTTCGCTTTGAAGTTGCCTATCACCGTTACTTTAATTATTTATTAATACTTGACATGTAAGTAGGTAATTTTGATCAGGCTTCAGTTATTTTTTTTTTTTTTGATTTTTCGAAATCACCTCGAAATAGGAGGAAAATCGTTGCTTTTAAGTCATAAAGTTTTTTCAGAAAATGATTATTTTTATTTAATAAACATTTATTATCATTAGTATACAGTTTATACACTATAGGTAATAATTTATTTTTAGTTCACTAGATGGCGTTGTACAAAATCCTAAATCACGCTATGGTTTCGTTACAAAAATGTAGATATATGCATCTGGATATTAAAATTAATAGTCAAGATAAGATGCTACCGCGAAGCGTGGAGTTAACGCCACGCGACGAACGGGTTCACCCTCGCCAATAGATGTTTCACATCAAAACTTGCAGCGAGCCCTCTATGCCGAAGGCTGCCGAAGGGATGACTATATTCGTATCCAGTATTAACCCAGACACTATTACTCGACATTTGGAATCAGCATCTATTGCCCTTGGCAGATGATTCGAATTGGAGAATCTAGAAAACCCCTGAGAAAAGTTAGGAGGTCATGTTTCATAGGAGACATACCGATCCCTTCGTGCTTCAAAGCCGCATCTTTAATAAGCCCATACTTAGGTCATCAAAGGCTTTTTTTATATATAGGTTTAAGGTCTATATATATATATAGAAACACATAAGGTATTTTTACGTAAGCCCTTGACAATTTTCGCAGCTTCGCTCAACACATAACGACAATGCGTTCGCGCGCAGCATTCTTTATGCGTCAATTACACAGCCTACTGAACTCAAAGAGTAAGCTGCCACTGAAATACAAAATCCGACTTTAAACTGGCTGAATACGCTTCATTAAGACGTATACTGTTGTAGTATTCGCTCATATTAAGGCACCATGATTCATGTGCAACGCCAACCTCCACTTACAATTTCAGATCATCAGTCAATATATGAAATGAAACAGTGTGGCCCTTAGATAATTTATTTACGATACGTCCCCATCCCTTAATAGTCGCCACGATCAACTACATCATCCCAAAATTCAATGGTCCCCGACCTAGATTTGTTCTTGACAAGCCTGATGACGAAATCTTACAGCTAAGACCACAACCTACACGGCCCACAAGACCATAAAAAATAAAACAACAGTTCCATCCTCGCCGTCGAAATACGAAACCTTGTTACGTAATAATCCATTGATTGAGCATGGGCACTCCCAGATTGCTCTCGGCAATGCCCTAAGTCGAGGTTCTAATTCCACAAAGGGTTGTTTGTTGTTGTCCTTGTTTAAATGTTTTGTGTAGAAGGCTCACTACACCCACTACTAATCCGCATAAAGATCCAACAATTATTTGAGGCTAACATTCTTAGTCCCATAAAAAAATAAATGTAGTTACTTTCATGTGGTGACGGAGTAAGAATGCGATTCACCACTCCCGCCTCACCTTGCCCGTAGGTGTGGTAAAAGGTTATTAAGGAATTAAATATGCTTATATAAATATGCCTTATGGCATAGATGTTGCTAGAAAACTCGAAATAAAATCCTATAGCAACTCTGTGTGACCAGTGTATTATAATAGGTGACTTTCCCGCTTATCGTGAAGGAGGTTCGAGCTCAACAATGTGATGCCTATGAGCTGAGAAGACGACGACAATAAACTTCATACAAGTGGTTATTTTATCTGTAGAAGAGACAAGTAACAATCACGCCTGTGGTTGGATATGAACTGAAATTACGATGAATGAATGAGTAAATTACGATCATGAAACCATTCAAAAATAATATGAAATGTAAAGAATACAACTTGTAAGCATTTGCCGTAGAAATCGTAAATATCGAGTAAATGGTAATTTAAGTCAGGAATTAACCAGTAAATAGAGGTGGACTTCAGTAGCTGAAAGTACGAAATGTAAAATAAAATAACTCATTTTTTTCCTACTCTAAATTAAGAAAACAACATTTTACTCATGGTTCATAGAAAATGTTTCCCGTGTGGCAACAGGTTATGAATTTAATGTGTTATTATCCCTTACTGTCCGTGGGAACAGTTAGAACCATCTTACTGTACACTAGGAAAAGAGGCCTCCTAGAACACTTATAATACAGGCTGTGATCGATTTTGATGAATTTTCTGAAAATTTCATAAAATTAATTATCCGTGATCATTCTGATCGATTTCTTTGTTTTCAAAGTTAATACATGAATTTTTGAAACTGTTCGTATCCTTATATTTTTTAAATTCTCATGAATGCTACTCCTGAAAACACAAATTTTAAGCCTAGTCCACTAATGGATAATGATGTGTATATTTTTTTTTTAATTATATAATAATGAATCCGTATGGCATACATAATTATTGCGAGACGCATGAAATAGCGACAAGTTACAGGTACAACAAGGAACTCTAGAGTATCCTTTTTACAAAACCTTAAGAAAGCCTTCCATACAATATGAATGTTAGGTTGCACAATTGACGGATGATACAAAACTGTACAATGCGAGCGTTGAACTTGATGTGTGATGTGACGAAAATATATAAAATAAGAGATGACCGTATTAGATCAAGTTCGAAAGTTGCTCCAGTGATAGAAAAGTTAAGGAGTGAACGCTTGACGTGATTAAGATTTAACAGGATGAGATTGAGAGCTTTCCGCTCGCCCATTGCCCGCGTTAAGCTGTCAAGGTCATCTGCGACCAACAGCATACAAAAAAAAAAAAAAAAAAAAAAAAAAAAAAAAGCTTGGCGTGATATGAACATGTAGATACTGACAAGGAGATGAAAACAATGTAGTAAATACAGTTTTAAACATGAATATGAAGGCTTTTGGGTTATGGTATGGCCAAAGAAGAAATGGATAGACTGCGGTCGCATGAAATGGTAGACAGGAAGTGATCACAGAGATGACGTCTGAGAGGGCTGTATGAAAGGAAAGGGCAACCAACCCACCTGCTAATGTAACAGCAACGAATGTGACAATGACCTCCTCTATATCTGGCGGTGGACTGATAGACGATAATGATGATGATAATGTTGATGATGATGTTTATCTTTGTTTTAGGTGTGAAATCCGTGAGTGTGAAGATATAGGTAATAATAGTCTATGGATACACCAAGCTATACCTCAAGAGAACACGGGCAGACTTTCAAAATGTGAAAGATATCCGTTCAGTATAAACTTTATAAATTATAACAGTACCTGCAGCTTAGATAATTTATCCTTTAACACGTCGATAAAAGAGAAATGCTCTTCTTATATATACAGTGGTGATTCAGCTGTAAAAGACGTAAGTATAATCTGTTAAAGATTTAAATAAAATATGTAAAGATGAAATTGCATAGCGGTGATACCGTTCTACGATATGAAGTGTCGCAGTTTTGATTTCCGTGGAGGACGGTACTGTACTGCGGGAGGTGCAATCCACTGTAATCTTCTTATATTCCTTAATTCTGTTATATAATATATACGGCAAATAAGGAATGACGTAAACTAAGTTTAATAATTCCGTGTGGAGACAGAGTAAGAATACTAGTTTTCTTACCCGTGGGTGTATTAAAAGGTAACAAAGGGATTAGAATATTCAGATACACATCTATTCATAAATTGTCTTGGTTACAGTGCACATGCACATTTTATAGATTGTTTTAATTTTTACAATAATTTGGATCATCCGGAAATGACTGTTATAATTTTGAAGTTCCTGACTCACAAGACACAGGCTTCGCCTAGTTTGTGAGTTAGTGTATGTTAGTTAGTGTTAAATAAAGTGTGATAAGTAATATCTGTAAGAATTAATCTTAGTATTGTATGATTAAAATCAATAATGTAATATTGTATTAATAATACTTCATGTCTGTATAATTTCTTTAAATTCAATGAATATTATAATTATTATTCAAGACAAGGAAAACTCGTAATAAAACCCTATACCAACCTATCTGACCAAGATTGTGTTGTAGATCCATTTCCTCTCATTGCAGAGGAGGCTTGAGGTCAGCAGTAGGATCTCCTTCCGACTGGTGAGGTTTTGACGGGGCACGGTAGCTTCGCAAAATTGCTGCGATTGCGACGAGGACACGGCGCAGCACACACTCGAGGTGTGTGCCGCGTAGGCTGAGCAGCCCCGTGATCGCGTCGCAATCATCGGTGCCGACCTGACGCTGCCGACCATCGCTTGGGAGATGCTCGGCATCATCAGGAACTGGGACGCGGTTGCCGCCTTCTGCGAGGCAATCGTCTCGCGGAAGGAGGCGGCAGAGCGCGTACGTGAGGAACGTCTCCTCGACAACGCGACCCACCGCCAGCGACTGGGGCGGCGCAGGCCCGAATACGCGTCTGATGCTGCCCTGACCGAGGCCGCGCGTGACTGGACCGGGAAATTAGTCCGTCACTCGCCGAGAGGCCGACCGCGCGAGGAAAGATCGACGTCCTCCCCGAGGGGAACCGTTACCCAACCTCAAAAAAAAAAGCCGTAGGATATTCATGAGCCGAAGTGACGAGATGTGAAGCTTAATTTTCTTTTTTAAGGCTAGGATATGGTGCGTGCACCCGCCGCCCGGATCCGTTCGGGGCAACAAAGGGGCGGCGCGCGGCCCCATGACCCACCCGTGACACGTCGTCTTCGTTGTTGGGCCGACCACCGGTGCAGGATAACTTGTCTTCAGTCGTTGGCCCAACTGAATACCCCAGTCGCGGGGTACCCTCTCCTCTCGACGTTCCCCCTCGGGGACGTCGGCTCCGTCGCACGGTCAGCCTCTCTGCGGGTGACGGACTAATTCCCCGATCCAGTCACTTGCGACCTGGGCTAGGGCGGCATTAGGCGCAGATACTCGCGCCTGCGCCGTCCGAGTCGCCGGCGGCAGATTCGGTCGTCGTGGAGGCGTTCCTCCCGCGCGCACTCCGCCGCCTTCTTCCACGAGACGACTGCCTCGCAGAAGGCGGCGACCGCGTCCCCTCACCAGAACTGCCGCCCTCGTCGGTGGTCTCGGGTAGAGCAGCGGCTGCCTCTCGCGCCTGTTGCTCCAGCCGCGCCGAGCTTCCGGCGTCTCTTCTTTTCTTTTCCACCCTCGGCGGGTTCTGATGCCTCCAGTGCGAGACTGACAGACGAGCTGCAGTCCGACGAGGCATCAACGTCATTAGTGCCAGCTTTACCGTAGCGTGGCAAGGCTTTTTGGTGGGAACTATTAGAATCCTCTCCGATGATGTTATTGGGCGTCTTACCCCTACTTTCTAAATTCAAATTTTGTGAGCATTCCATCTTGTTCCCATGAGTGTGGGAAAAATAACGGTCCACCCGGACAGAGATCCCGATACTCGGGTAAGCGTACATTTGCTTCCCAACACAGGGGGTTCGCAGGTACCCTAGCTGGGGGCGTGCTAATGACTGATCAACCCATCAGCCATGCATCCTCTCACCACGCGCCAGAACTTAGGATTCTGGGTGATTGTTTTATAGAGGTTTTCTTCCTCGCGGTCCAGGCGGTTAAGCCAAGACCCTCGCTCCTGAATCTAGGCCTCAAGATGAGTGTCCCGAAGCAAGAATCAGGTTTACAATTTGTTGCGGTTGGCAAATAACTGCCCAGTCCTCAAACGAATGAGTGGCTGGGCTCGTCGAAATTTCGCGTCCAATACCCTCTAAAATTAGAGGGCATGGAACGAATTTGGGGCATCCCACAAACTGGGCCCCCCCTCGGGCCAGATATTTGCCAGGAGCGACAATTCCAGAGAGCAGTCCAAGAAATTGTCGCTCATGCCCAGGGTACACCACGCGGAGGTTTCTGGCGTAGTGCCCCAAGCTTAATAACCTGTATGTGTTCCATGTAGCGAACTCAACTAAAGAGAAGTAATCTTGTAATATTACAGCAATCTGGGCGAATACAGCAATAGTAGATCAATTTGGTTCTCAAATTAGAGGAAGCTTGTTGCCTATAATAGGATTAATATGGATGAAAATAAAGAAAGAATATTTGATTTTTATTGTTTTCAGTTTCTGCCGTCTAATCTTCAAATAAATAACAAAAAATATTCGTAGAAATTACAGGAATAATAAAGCTATTTTTACAGATTTTTCGTATTTTATATTTAATTTTCTATGTTGCATTTTTGGAAACCAACATTTTTATCACAGAATTTCGATACTCACTAGTTCGAAATACGAGGCGGGATAGAAGTAATGTTCTGAGGAAAGTTCTAAGTATTAATTTTGAAGGTTAAGCTAGAGAAGAACAAAAGAAAGATGACTGTCATGAATAGATAGAGAGTGACCACAGAGATAACGTCTGATAGGGCTGTATGGAAGAAGAAACATATTGCGTTGGATCCAAGTAATTGGGATAAGAGTAGAATAATGAAGATGAGGCTCCTTTTCTTGTATTCAATACCAATTCAGGACGAATGTTTATGCGATTGGTAAATGAATCTATTAATAAACCACTTCATAATAAAAGAGAAAGAAATTTGGAAACATAATCCTTTTTATATAATCTAGCACGTGTAGGATACAGTAGCCTATATTTACCATATCTATAGTTACTGCTAACTACAGATATAACGCCTGATAGGGTTGTATGGAAGAAGAAGACATATTGCGTGGTCCCCGAGTAATTGAAATATGAGGAGGATGATGATGAAAGCATTAATTTTTAGACACAAATTTTACAGCAACATTAATTGTTAGCAAAAAAGTACAAAAATAGAATATCAAAAGAGGAACACGATAACATACATAAAAATAGTTTTATTTGCCATAAAAAATACTCGCATAAATAGCTGAACCTGATATGGAAGGAGATATAAATTAATGTTGATTCAACAACAACTAAAATGATAAACTGTATTGTTACACAATACATACACTGGGTCTCGAGTCTTGACATGTTTATTATCACTCAGGATATGCTGTTATCTATTCAATGAACCGATAATGTGAACCGCCACAGACGGCGCTTGTCACAATCTAAGCAAGCAGTAGCGGTCGAACTAAATTCAAGAAAAGAAAGCGAAATGCACCATGAATGTATTCAGGCGAACTAATTCGCGCCATTTTGACCTTCATTACTCAAAAATTATTTATTATAAATACAACAGATTTATTTTGTATTTTAAATGCCTTGTTATACTTGTATCCCAAATTATATGAATATAGCTTAAATATTTATATAAAGATTAACATCCAAAAGTCGTTATTTATATGATTTACTGTCTCACATATATCGCAAATCAAAAACATAACCACTTTCAGATAATCTGAAAACTTCAAATTTGGCATTTCGTTAGGTAATTGTAAGTATACAAATGAAAAAATCCAAAAGTTTACAATAAAAATTCAAACAATTTATATTATTATGTATAAAACTTAGCAGCTTGCTTTTAATTATAAAAGCAAAAGCATCGTTCTTCTTCGTAGGAGAATACGTTCTATGATAAAAAGTTATTTATATGTAGGTATTTTAATACCAATTATTTATAAAACTTACTTTTACATATTTGACAATTACTTAAGTGATTTTGATGAGAACACCGCCGAGTTCGTGTATAAATAGGCAAGTGCACTATAACCAGGATATAACCTAAACTTAGGGTTCGTTGGAGAAAACGGGTATTATAGTTTCGAATAGTAAAAAATAATTACCAAGTTAAATATCACGAAACTAATGCACATAAGAAAAAACTATTTTTAATAACCTCTTATCAATAAAAATTTTATTACAGTTTAATCTTGGCTGTCAAGATTGGAAGAGAACTCTAATTGGTACCATACACAACGCTGGCCTCTTTTTCTCTTTGCCCTTGACCGGCTTTATCTCTGATAGATATGGAAGAAAATTGTCTTTAATTTTAGCAGCATTAATGAATTGTATATTTGGCTTTGTAAAATCATTCTCTTTTAATTATTATATGATGGTTGTGCTTGAGTTCCTGGAATCTGGCTTAGGAGCAGGCGCCTGTACTAGTGCTTTCGTTTTAGGTAAGGTTTTTTAAATAATATTTAACTTGCGTTTGCTGTAATAAGAATACAATTCACCTATAATTTTACCCATAGGTGAACTAAAAGATTTACATGTTACTTCTATAGAAGAGAAGGAAACTTGAAAGAAAACGCTATACCAAACCATCGAACCAACTTAGGTCAATATCATTCCTATTGTGGAGTAACCTCAAGTCCAGCAGTGGCACTTACATCGGCCGAGGTAATGATATGATGAATATAACACAATGCCATCCATATGGGGCATTACCTTATAAACCATTAAAAGAAAAAAAGACTTAAGCGAATAAATAAATCTGCAACAGAAGTAAAACTCGTTACATAATCCGACCCGTTTGAATAGCGTGTTATGTGAAGTGTATGGGGCGATTTATTTTTAAAGTAAGATACTTTTATACAATTACACTATAAATTTTTAATAAAAAATGAAGGACTTTGTATATCTAATAAATTATTGAAAACCGACTATTATTTTGTGTTTATAAAATAGAAGCTCTAATTTTACCAGTTTCTAATGGCTAGACTCATGTTACTCATTTTAATCAACCCCGAAGAGTCTTTATATATTTCATATTCATACTAGCTAATCCGGCGAACTTCGTACCGGCATAATTATTGTCATAAATATATTTTCTAATTAGAATTAATTAGAATAATTTATTTGTTAAACATAGGTACACAAATGGTCTTATATTAGTAGTTGTTTCACTATGTTTTGCCTCTAGGGCATACAAATTAAATAAAACAAATTCAGTTAAGCATTGAAATGAAGCAATACAAATAGGAATTATTACTAAAAACTAATAACATACAATTATAATAATAAAAAAAAAGAATAAGTTAATCAGATTTAATTACTAAAAGCTATTCTAGGTAGATAGGTATTTTAGGTATATTCTATGTAGATAGAATTAAAATACATTAAATTAAAATTGCAATTTTTATTTATTTATTTTTATTTTATTTATTTAAGACAATACCCTGCACTAAGGAAATAATCCTTGTATTGCGGGGGACTTTACAAACATATAATTAACGGACACAAATTACATCCAGACTCAGAACAACAATTTGTGGATCGCACAAAGTGTTGTCCCGCGTGGGATTCGAACCCCCGACACTGGCGCTCTAGGTCGCTATCTTAACCACTACGCCATCTGTGCAGTCGAATGCAATATAAGAATTAAAAATAATAATAATACTAAAAATATCAATAATCATTCAATTATACAATGTCAATAATAATTATAATGTCAGATTTATTGATTAATTAATTAATATAAGATTATTTCATAGGTTAAATTAATTCATTAAATTTATAAAAGACTTATTATATAATTAATTATAATTTGTCACTTAAAAATTCGTCAATAAAATAATAACATTTAGAGATTAATAGTTTATTATGGACATTCTTAAATTTTATAGAAGGCAGATTTTTAATATTATCTGGTATTTTATTGTATATGCTTGAGGAAATACCAAAGAAGCTCTTCTCCATCAAAGATGTTTTACCTTTTATTTGGCAAAGTTGGTATTTATATTGAGCACGTATGGGGTTTGTTCTTGCCGTCGACAATTTTCTGAATAGATGAGAATTTGCCTTCACAAATAGAGCAGTTTCCAGAATGCACAATGATGACAAGTTTAATATTTTTAGGGCCTTAAAATAAGGTTTACAGCTGTCTGTTGTTTTTAGACCACACATTGATCTTTTGCAGCGTTTTTGAATTTTAAAGACAAGATCTCGATCTGTAGATCGACCCCAAAAAATAACTCCGTAACGGAAAACTGAAGCAACCAGCCCACGATAAGCTTTCAGCAGCATTTCACTATTAACCCTTTTAGATAGCTGAAAAAGTGCATATGTGGATTTACTTAAACGCATACATATTTCCTTAATATGGGGTTTCCAAGTCAGTTTATGGTCGATTGTTATCCCTGAGAATTTTGCGCTTTCTACTGCTTCTATATTCACGTCTTTGTATGTGACATTGACTTTTTTATTTTCTAGTCGTTGATGAAAATGCATAACTTTAGTTTTAGTTAAATTAATTACCAGATTATTATTGTTGAGCCAATTCTAATCAGCCAAATCTAAATTTCCGAGTATTTACTCTCTAATGGAAGAACCATTACGGCTTTGTCGGGAAAGATTCGATCGGCTCGGCATTGTTAATTCATCATTATCAAAGAGAATACAAATTACCTACTGATTATTGATTTCTGACAAAAATATAATTATCAAAATTTCAACCATACTTAACTATAAACAAAATTCGTTTAGCTGTCATTTGCGTTTTGTTATTACATATCAAATGCGTTTTTGTATCCTACTTTTCATAGTGACTTGTATTCTCTTTGTCATGAGTATCGGCGCGAATATGGAAATGTCATGTTAAGCTCTTGTATTATATTAATTTTTTTGTGTTTTATAGTGTTGTATTGAATCATTGGGCTGATATTTTATGTACTATAATACAGTTAAGGTGCCGAAGTGTGGTGAATGTGATATAAGAGTGGTTTACGTGTATTTTCATATTCTGCCAAATTGTCAAGAAAAATCGTTTAATTAGGTTTTCAGCGCCTAATTAATGGTAACGACTTGACTTACTGACGGACATGACTATAAATAAGCTATTATATATAAATAAATGTTAAATAATATGAAGAAAATTGTATCAGACTTGGCTGTATGTATGTATGGGCTTTGGTCCCTTTGCCTGTCCGATTGGACAAACAGAAACAAAAAGAAATCTATTTGACATTTTATGTCACGTCACACGGGAACGCGATCGAACGGGATAAAAGTAGCTCATTGCCATTAAGAAGAAGATGAAGAATAACGGGATAAATGTATCCTATGTCCGTCTCCTGGTTCTAAGCTACCTCCTCACCAATTTTCAGCCAAATCTGTACAGCTGTTCTTGAGTTATAAATAGTGTAACTAACACGACTATTCTTGAACTTTTTTTTTAATCTTTAAGCATCATAGTGGTGGATATATGCTTAATCGTAGCAATGGCACGTAGTTCTTTGGCTCTTTAAGCTACTAACATAATTAGTAACTAAAATAAATATATTTCAAAGTAGTCCTAATAAAACTCCTTTAGAAAACACAATATAAAATCGAATTATTTCGATTTTATATTCTATTATTCTATTCGTGACCTTCCGATACAGTTAATATTTAATCATTGAGAGGTACACTTATTTGAATACTACACACTTATTTAAATACTGTACCTTTACTAACCCCGTATATAAAAAGGGAGTACCTTATTTACTACTTCTACCATTAAGGTAGTAGTTTAAATAAGTGTAAAATTAATAGAAATACGGGTGGATTAAGTAAATTTGAAAAAAAATATATTAAAAAGCATTAGCAATTACATAAGTTTTTATTTAATCTTTCTCTTCTAGGTATGGAACTTGTGGGACCTAGGGGCAGGGTGTCGGTTAACTCCTTATTAGGTATCGTTTTTGTATTTGGAGGCATATTACTATCAGGACTTTCTTGGCTACTTCAGGACTGGCGAACACTGTTAAGAATAATATACGGTCCATCGTGTTTGATTTTATCATACATGTGGATATTAAATGAAAGTGTGCGTTGGCTTTTAAGTAAAGGCAAACGTGAAGAAGCGCTGAAGATATTGAAGAAGGCTGCTGAAATGAATAAAGTAGAATTATCCGAACAAACTTTAGGTCTACTTCATGAAGTCCAAAACGAAAATATTATGGAAGAAGTAGACGTAAGACATGAAGATGTGGCTAAAAATGAATCATCGATATTTATAGAAGTAATAAGATCAAGTATTATTATAAAAAGACTAGTCATATGTTCCTTCCTATGGATCACATGTACGCTTGTTTACTACGGACTATCAATAAACTCGGTATCCCTGGCTGGTAATATATATATAAACTTTATGCTGGTAGCCTTTATTGAGATCCCAGCAACTTTTTGCTGCCTATATACTTTGGACAGATTTGGACGAAAGAAAGTTATGATAATTACATATATGCTCGGCGCAATTCTTTGCATTGGATTAGCATTTTTGCCAAAAAGTAAGTTGATTTTAATTAGTATATATACGCCAATTTCACATATTTTTCATAATTGTTCCTGCATTATTTATCTGATTGATTTAAAATTGTATGTGTTGATTGTAGGATG
Source organism: Lymantria dispar (assembly GCA_032191425.1). Classification (NCBI taxonomy): domain Eukaryota; kingdom Metazoa; phylum Arthropoda; class Insecta; order Lepidoptera; family Erebidae; genus Lymantria; species Lymantria dispar. Next base: position 6,982,644 of record CM063452.1, on the reverse strand, counting down.
AAAAAAATTCCATGATATAAGTTAATAAGAACCAAAATTTGTATAAAACATTAATAAGTTTAAATTTTGAATGAAAATAATAGAAAATATCACGCGTGTACATGATAATCTCTGAGGTTTACGCGATTACACATATGAAATAAAAGTAATTTTACGAATTTTATCCCATTTGTATTGGAATTTTAATTTCTCGAGTGTTTCGAACATTTTTCAGCTTTCATGGTCACGGGAGAACTAAAATGTCCAATATCCTGCAAATCATCGCTGTTATAGAGATTTATATCTATCCGCTACAGTATTAGTAATAAACTTTTAACCTACAATTTAATTGTAACTCATTGCCAGTAGGTACAAAGAAATATGTTGATTTTGATCAGCTGTTATTATTATCTTATATATGTAACTCCTGTCCTAGTTGGCTAGTAGTTGAAATGGACGTATGAAATTCTTTAGTAATATTTGTTTAGTATTTGTTTTTAAACAATGTTTATAATTATTTAATTTAGTGTAATATACAGTAAAACCCGTCTAAGACGATTTCGCAGGGACTCGACCAAAAACTCGTCTTAGGCGGGCAAGCGTATTATGCGGGAGAGGGAAAAAACGTGCCATTATTATTTATTATATTCTATTATTATTTTGAATACCTAGGTATTGAATTTACCATTTAAAAATTACCTAAAATAAAATGTTATTTATTATTATTACGTTACTTAAAGTAATCACTTATTTTAGTTTGACAAAAAGATTTTGAGGCATTAGCAATTACAAGATTTTCAACGTAATTTAATTTTCGCAGCGCGTATTCACTTTGATGCAAACAAGTCACATAGCGTCTTAAATCATTAACTGCTGATAATGCCTGGGCGTGTAACAAAATCAGAGTTGACTCATCTTCTTCTTGGTCATTATCACTTAGGGTCGCTCGACAGTCGTCATTTCATCAGTCGCTAGCCGCTACCGCAAGGGGTAATATGTGTATTTGAGTAGCACGTATTAAACGGGATGGCATCGTATTAAGCGTTAAGAAATGTATGAAGAAATGTTTCAAGTTGCTGGGGCTGGCGCAAAATGGCGTATTATGCAGGAAATCGTATTAAACGGGTTCTACTGTATTTAATTACATAATCGTGTGGTGATGGAGTAAGAATACAATTCTTCATCTCACCTCTAAGCCATAGGTGTTATGAAAGACAACTCATCATCATCATCTTGCTCTTATCCCAATTACTTGGGGTCGACGCAATATGTCATCTGTTTTGACATATTGCAAAAAGTTTCGGCAATGACTTTTATGACCGGCCGCCTGCCTGACGTCAACCCTCCTTGGTTGACCCAAATGGTACCAGATGGAGTTGGTCCAGGTCAATCTAGGGCTCTTAGTCGTCTTTTACGATACCCACGAGCAAAGCAAGGGTTGGTAGTATTCGAAGCCGCTACCACACAGCACTTATGTTACACAGTGTTATGAAAGACAACTAAGGGATTAAAAATGCATATAACATCTATGCTGGAGAATGCAAACTCAAAACGAACCCGTCTGCCTAGCGTGATGTAGTAGGCCAATTTCCTTCTTGTTATGGAGGAGATTCGAGCCCAGCAGTGAGACGTATATGAGCTGAACTGTATTTAATTTTGAAAATTTTCACTCGATTTTATTCATCTATTTTAATTTATCAATATGAATCTTTAATAAGAAATTGTGAATCTATACCAATAAATAAAATTGGAGTGTCTGTTTGTAATGTCAATATAATAGGCTTTTTTCATGCTCACACGGTTATTTGCACGACACCTATGCCTAAAATAGCAATTAAATTTTTTTGTCTGTCTGTCTGTTTATTCTGGGTAATCTTTAAAACGGCTGGACCTATTTCAAAAATTCTTTCACCAATGGAAAGCTATAATATTAGGGCGTAAACTAGGCTATATTTTATCCCAGTATTCCCACGGGAACTCGAACTACGCGGGTAAAACGACTATAACCTATAACCGAAGCGAAGCGAGGGCGGGTTGCTAGTATTCTATATTTTTTTTTGAGTGTGCTATGGTTAGCGCACCTGCCGCCCGACTCCGTCCAGGGCGACAGAGAGGTGGCGCGCCCGTAACCCACCCATAAAGCACCTCGCCTTCGTCGTTAAGCCGACCACCGGTTCAGAGCTCCTCGACTTCAGTGGTCGACCCGACGGAGTTATATTCTATACTAGCAATCCGCCCTCGCTTCGCTTCGGTTATAGGTTATAGTCATTTTACCCGCGTAGTTCCCGTTCCCGTGGGAATACTGGGATAAAATATAGCCTAGATTACGCCCTAATATTATAGCTTTCCATTGGTGAAAGAATTTTTGAAATCGGTCCAGCCGTTTTAAAGATTACCCAGAACAAACAGACAGACAGACAAAAATTTTTTAATTGCTATTTTAGGCATAGGTGTCGTGCAAATAACCGTGTGAGCATGAAAAAAGCCTATTATTTTGACATTACAAACAGACACTTCAATTTTATTTATTGGTATAGACTAGCAACCCGCCCTCGCTTCGCTTCGGTTGCAGTCGTCTTTCCTGCGTAGTTCCCGTTCCCGTGGGAATACCGGGATAAAATATAGTTTAGTTTACGCCCTGATATTACAGCTTTCCATTGGTGAAAGAATTTTTGAAATCGGACCAGCCGTTTTTAAGATTACCCGGAACAAACAGACAGACAGACAGACAAAAAAATATAAAGTGTATGTTAGGCATAGGTATAGTGCAAAAAACCGTGTGAGCATGAAAAAGCCTATTATTTTGACATTACAAACAGACACTCCTATTTTATTTATTGGTATAGATAGGTATTCGTTGATGTTGATACTCTAAAAGGAAATTAATGATAGATTTATCAAACATTAATTATGTTTAATACTTTATGCGTTCTGCTTATAAATCTAAACTATTACTCAAATACGTATATTTTGTTACACAGATCAAAGCTGGTGGTCCTTAGTGGTTTACTTATCAGGCAAATTTTGCATCACTGTGTCTTATTTCTCAATATTTATTTACGTATCGGAAGTCTTTCCAACTAACGTAAGACAGTCTTTGCTCGCTGTCTGCTCGACGACTGGAAGTGTTGGATCTACTTTGGCTCCCCTTACTCCTTTATTGGTAAGTTTAAAAATACATAGGTATACAAAATAAATTTTAGACATTATTTAGCCACTCAGACAAGATACCACCTGCATGAGATTATTGTCCAAGTTATGGTGGCACCTCATTTTTCTTAAAAACTATAAAATAATTATTTGAACCAATTTCATCTGCGGCTAGTAGCAAAATAATATGCGATGACTTATCAGTCATCGCATATTATTATATCTAAGATGCACCTAGGCTGAGGAGAAGAAACTAATGAGTCTGCTAATCGTTGATGCTTTAAGCTCGGCACTGGTGGTCGGCCCAACGACGAAGGCGACGTGGGTACGGGTGGGTTATGGGCCCGCACGCCGTCCTTTCGTCGCCCCGGACCGAATGGGCGGCGTGTGCGCTTGCCATAGGCCACCCATAAAAAAAAGCTTGAATTGTTTAGTTTTCGCCCATTCTATCAACGTCCAGTATCGGCGATAGACTTGACAGACGAGTTTGCTGTCGTAATTAATGTTATAAGTTTCCTAGAAGAGTGCTGCTGCTCATTCATTTGGTGGTCCTTCAGCTTATTTCTGCGAATCCTATAGGAAAGTAAGATGTGGTGGAACATTGCATTCCTAACTCCTCACTACAGGAGAAATAGAATATACTATTTTAATTTCTTTTGTTGTTATTCCACAGAACACTTATTACGAAAACCTTCATGTAATATTCTTCGGCAGCTTGGCTGTTGTAGCTGGTCTTCTAGTATTTACACTACCAGAAACTATTAATCAACCTTTACCTGACTCAATAGAGGAAGCTGAAAGATTAAGTAGAGGAAATAACCGATTATTTAGTGCTTAATATTTGAATGGTATTGATACTATATTAACTAATATAATGAGAAGAATTTTAATGCTTTCACGCTTTAGTCAAAAGGTAAATAATATAATTTGCGGTGTGTATATATTTGAGGTGACAGAGTTAAAAATGTGTCATTCGTTACTTACCCGTGGCAAAAATATATTGTTTGATGACGTAAAAATTTACTGAGGCTTCATCAAAACAATAGACAGCAGCTCTCTTTTACACCAACTGTCATCACTAAATCGATAAGAATGGGAATAATTGATGACAATAACGAAATATTACATTATCATCCCCTTTACTTAAGATGCAGAGATAACATCCAAAGGTGATTTATCGTACCATATATAAGTAATCATTAGCTGGTTGAGTATAAATTTTACAATTATTATCTATGTAAATAGGCGGGCTTACGTCTCTTGGTAAACGTAATTAAAATTCATAATTTAATCCTTTAATATTTAATCTTTGATGTGTAATATGTAAATTGGAACATCTATACCAATAAATAAAATTGGAGTGTCTGTTTGTAATGTCAAAATAATAGGCTTTTTTCATGCTCACACGGTTATTTGCACGACACCTATGCCTAAAATAGCAATTAAAAATATTTGTCTGTCTGTCTGTCTGTTTGTTCCGGGTAAACTTCAAAACGGCTGGACCGATTTCAAAAATTCTTTCACCAATGGAAGGCTATAATATCAGGGCGTAAACTAGGCTATATTTTATCCCGGTATTCCCACGGTAACGGGAACTACGCGGGTAAAACGACTATAACATATAACCGAAGCGAAGCGAGGGCGGGTTTCTAGTATTATATAAAGTCGTATAATAAATAATATTTTAGTTTTAATAAAATTTAGTTGCTTTTCAGAGAGACCATTTAATTTCATTTTAAACATAACATTTATCAGCAGAATCCTGCTGTCCGTACTTCTGATATTCCTCAGTCAATTGTTACAACTCCCGCGGTAAAGTATATTGTAGTGACATATTCTACGTTTAACTTAAAATACATAAACGGTAACGCACTTAAATTTATGTCCATTACAAATACAATATTTTCCAAATTTCACATTTAAGATTAAGTAAACAAATAACTGCTGTGTTTTGTACAAACAAATATTATTTTTTTTAATATGAATTGTTCGTCGTGTTTTGAAAGTTTCTTAACTTTGTACAATAAAGTGTTTTAAAATTTTAAAATAAACTTTATTTTATTATATATTATATATGTCACCGTAAAATTGTACGAACCGTTAATTTATAAACTATCTAGTGAGACTATAAACTATCGACAGATTGTGAACGGACACAAAAATTTACAATCTAACGCTTATATTTTCGTAAGATTATAAACTGAATATGTTCAATCGTCAAATTGTGAACAAAACGCAAAGTACACGCTGTCCCGCCGCGCCATTATTGTTTTAGCTACATTACTACATTACTTCAATTTAAAGATATTAAAAATAGTTTTTTTGGTGGTATTTAACAATGTACGTTAATATTTGCTGACAATGAGCTTTTTAATGTTTGTAACTCTATGCACACGAACACGTGCTATCTATAACGCCAACCAATCAGAGGACGGTTCACAAATTTGCAGACGAGAAATTGTAAGACAGTGATGTGATTGGGTCATTTCTTTTTGAACTGATGGTTAGTTTATAATCTTACGAAAATATAAACATTAGATTGTAAATTTTTATGTCTGTTCACAATCTATCGATAGTTTATAATCTCACTAGATAGTTTATAAACTAACGGTTCGTACAATAATACGGTGACATATAGGTATATCATGCACAAGACGAAAATGTGCTGTGTGTTAGCGGCTTCGAATACTACCAACCCTTGCTTTGCTCGTGGGTGTCGTAAAAGACGACTAAGAGCCCTAGATTGGTACCACCCGGACCAACTCCATCTGGTACCATTTCGGTCAACGATTACATTCCCAAGGAGGGTTGACGTCAGGCATGCGGCCGGTCATAAAAGTCATTGCCGAAACTTTTTGCAATATGTCAAAACAGATGACATATTGCGTCGACCCCAAGTAATTGGGATAAGAGCAAGATGATGATGATGATGGACAAGACGAAAATCACGTCAAATGTCCATGTCATTTCAGTACCGATTCTAATTACCTATGGCTCTAGGAGTAATAGCTCTCAAAGTGAAAATAGTTTCAACCTGTATCAAGCATGTGACCATCTCTTCAAACGCTAAGTTTACTAACCCTAAAATAATTCTAATGTAGTGTTTAGAAGACTTCATTGCAGATTACTATAGTCCACCAATAAATGAAGTAGATGTACACTGGTATAAACGAGAAGTTAATTTGTGGATCGATATCACTAAGATTTAAATCTTGTTTAAGGAGGTGAAACAATTAATTAAGTAGTCCGATAAATATGTAACCATATATAACAAAATATTATGCGGTTTCCCCCTTTTTTTTTTTTTTTTGTTTTTTTTTTTTTTGTGTGGGCTGCGGTCGGCGCGCCTACGCACCACTCCGTCCGGGGCGACAGAGGGGCTCAAGCCCGCAACTCCCGCAACCCACCCGAACACCACGTCGCCCTCGTCGCTGGGCCGACCACTGGAGCAGGGTTACTTGTCATCAGTGGTCAGCCCGACGAAATACCCTCTACCCGGGGTACCCTCCCATCGACCGACGTCCCCCCCTCGGGGAGGACGTCGGTCTTTCCTCACGCGGTCGGCCTCTCGGCGGGTGACGGACTAATCCCCGGTCACGTCACCCGCGGCCTCGGCTAGGGCGGCATTGCACGCAGGTACTCCCGCCTGCGCCGCCCCAGTCGCCGACGGCGGGTCGCATCATCGAGGCTGTGCTCCTCGCGCTCGCGACCCGCCGCCTCCTTCTGCGAGATAACTGCCTCGCAGAAGGCTGCGACCGCGTCCCAATTCCTGATGCTGCCGAGCATCTCCCTAGCGATGGTCGGCAGCGTCAGGTCTGCACCGATGATTGCGACGAGTTCACGACGCGGCTCTGCCCAAGCGGCACAGACCTCGAGCGTGTGCTGCGCCGTGTCCTCGTCGCAATCGCAGTGGTGGCAGGACGGAGTTCTCTCCCTCCTAGCGACCCTGTACAGGTACTTGCCGAAGCATCCATGCCCCGTCAAGACCTGCACGAGTCGGAAGGAGAGCACCCCGTGCCGCCTTTCTAACCACTGCATCAGCACCGGCCGGAAGGCCTCCACGGTCCAAACACCGTATCGAGGCCTCTCCAGCCGGTCTGCCCAACGGGCGATGACGTCCCGGCGGGCGTCGACGCGCCAGGCGGTGAGCTCCTTCAAGGAAACAACACCACCCCCCCCCCCCCGCGCACCCCCGACACCCGCCGATACAAGTCGGCGAGCATTTCCGCCTCCAGGTCCCACGGGGGAGTCCCGGCCAATAGGCACGCCGCCTCCGTCGCCACCGTGCGGTACCCGCGGATGATCCTGACCGCCATGACCTTCTGTGGACGCCACAGAAGGGCCCTAAGCGGTTTCCCCCTTGCGAGTAAAAAGCAAGTAATTAGGTAGGATACATTTGTGAAATAAAAATTAAGGCCCGACTTTGAATTCGACGGCTCTATTAGCTAAAAACACAAATCCGCAAATATTTTTTTTTTGAGTTTACTTTTGCATCCATTATGGTCTGCTATTGTGATAGGTGGATGAAATAACAATCAAACAAAAACGTCATAAATACAAACGTTGCAATGGCAGGTTAACCATGATAAATTGCACAGCAATGGTCCTGATTCTACCGTCTTTGAGAAATTGATAAATAATATCTGTAGCCAAATCTTTACCACCGGTATTCCAGAAGCAGCAGCTTGGAGAGCGATTGTGGCAAGTAAGAGTTTAAATCCGGTATCTATGAGATTTCCGTGTAGTAAGGGAGTAAGAACACAATTCTCTATTCCTTTTCTAGATCATGGATGTCGTATAAGACAATTAAGGGACTTAATATGCACAAAACCTCTATGCAAGAGAAGGGAAACTCGAAATAAAACCCTATACCAAACCGTCTGACCTGCGTGGTATAATAGTTCAATTACCCCATCAGGCTCGAAGTCAATTGTGAGACATGTATAAGCTGTGACGATAATGAAAGTGATCCCTATTTCCAGGATGATGAATATTTTGTAAAAGTTTTTTTTTATTGCTAACGGTGGCAAACGAGCATACAGTACACCTGATGGTAAGTGTTACTGCCGCTCATGGACCTTTGCAAGGCCACTGCCTACCGCGAAGGAAGTGAAGGGAGTATGAATGCGAGCAATGAGGTTCGGTGATACTAAAGGCATCACTAAACCCCACTACACGCAATCACCCTCAGAAAACACTCACCCCGACGTGATTTTGACGTAGTTTAAAATCGTTAATGTTGCACAATTTCATGAAAGCGTCTTTGTGTTGATCGAGTTCGATAACGTTATTAATTTAAAGTAAGAAAATACGGCACATTTGGTGAAAATAACAACGGCAAACGCGAAGAATTCATTCTCGATTTTGTTCAAGAGTACCAAATATAAGTTTGGTGAGATTGGAATTAAATCGGATTCGAAATTAGAATTGATTTCAAGAGTAGGCGCACTGGTACCACAATATAAACGAAAAGTGCTATCTTTATACTATTCTCCTATTAAGAGTTAATTTGCAGCAAATCTGGAACTGTCACATAGAATTTGCTGTTTTAATAGAAAATATAACCCCTTTTTTTTTTCTTTTTTGTGGTTGGGTCGCGGTCGGCGCGCCTCCGCACCACTCCGTCCGGGGCGACAGAGGAGCTTAAGCACGCAACTCCCGCGACCCACCCGAAAACCACGTCGCCTTCGTCGTTGGGCCGACCACTGGAGCAGCGTTAACTTGTCGTCAGTGGTCGGCCCGACGGAATACCCCCTATTGGGGTACCCTCCCATCGACCGACGTCCCCCCCTCGGGGAGGACGTCGGTCTTAAATATACCCCCTTAAGCCGCTGGTTTAATATGGTAACACCATGCTGTCAACAGTTGCCTGTCTACAACTGCCGGCCAGTCAGTCCGGGGTAGTATCACATTTTTGCAGAAAATCAACGTCTGAGTAGTAGCAATTTATAAATACACTTAGTTCGGTGAACAAGAGAGCCGAAAGTCCTACTTTCTGAGGGTATGTTCATCGGTGGGTGAATTTTATTGTAATATATCATCGTCATTTGCACTTAACTATAATAAATAAATTAAATAAACTTACTCTCTCACACCTCGTTATCAAGGGCGTGCTAAAAAATTAATTTTCAGCACTACGTGCAATCCACACCATCATCTCAACTCATAACGTCTCATTGTTGAGTTCGAATCTCCTGGCTAATAGGAGAGAAATTGACCATCTATACTACGCTGGTTAGACGGGTTGGTCGGATTATATTTCGAGTTTCTCTTTTCTTACATAGATGTTATATGCATCTTTAAATCCTTAATCGACTTGTACGACACCTATGGCCAAGATAGGGGATGATGAATTGTATTATTTCTCCTTCAACACACGGACTGCGTACAATTAATTAACCTTTATGTCTTCAAACTTTCTCAGAATTTTATTCCGAATAGTTCTAAAATTATGTAATCTGCTTGTGTCTCTGAATGATCACCTATTATATTTTTAAACCTCACCACATAGTCTTACAAACTCTAGGACGTCCGTTTTCTTAAAAAAATAAATTTGTTTTGTTGAGTAATGCTATTCGAATGTTTCCAGGCGCCTGTTTTACTAGGTATTGTTCATTAATTAATTATCGGTTATATCATTCTGTCTGACAGTGATGATGTTAATTAAGAAAATTAAAAAATAAAATGAGCTTATTTTATATTAGTTAATTTTCACATAAGCCATTAGACGAAATATGTTGGACTAATTTTATTTAAGCATCGGTATCGAGCAAAAATGTTTTGTCAATCAGTGTTATCAAAAATATTTTCCATTACATTTTTTGTAATTTTATAAAATATTAAACGGACTAATTATCATTAAATGTTATTCATATAACATGTTTTATAGGACTTAATCTATTGATCTGTACTCTAATCATTATTATAAAAGGTGGTATAGGGCTTCGTCTTAAATAATATGGTTTTAGGCGATAAAGCGATTTCTTATTTAGGGAACTTAATACGAAGTCCATCAAAAAGTTATCTCATTCTGCATCTTAAAAATTACTTTTACTCATGTATTTTTCATAAACATTCGTAAAAGTTTACATTTTATCTTAAAAGGCATAAAAAATTATAAATTCTTTTTCCTTTAAAACTTGAAATGTTTAGCTAATCAAATTTCCAAATTCAAATTCATTTATTCTTAATAAACAGAGTAAAATAGATGATAAGTACATTAATATACATTGCTCATTCCGTTTAGCCGTTGTTTGGCATGTGAAACATAGATTATAGTATATAGCTTATTAAATATTACATTATAGAGAAAAATTTATATATAATTAAATCAAATTCAGCATGATATACATTTGTCATTAAAAAATTAATTGATGGAATAATAAGCTTTATTTATTAGGACTTTTTTGAGAGTTTTCTTAAAATTACTGGCATTTTCGGCTTTCATTTGTTTCGGCAGTTTGTTATAAATAAGGGGAGCCATACCCAAAATACTTTTTGAGAAAAGTGCTGTTTTGTGCTGTCTTAATCTTAGAATGTTCTGTAGTCTCCTATTAGTAAGAGTTTCGTACAAGTTAAGATTCTCTCTGACGAACGCCGCCACTTCATATATATATAGAGAAGCTAAAGTTAATATTTTTAAATTAATGAAGTGGGGTTTACAGCTATTAGGTGGATGAATCATGCATACAGCTCGAAGACACTTTTTTTGAGCTTAGGCCAATATCTCTGGCCAAGGCCATATCTCTTTCTGAAGAATTACCCCAAAATATAATACCATACCGCAGTGCAGTGGTTACATATGCGTGGTAAGCAGTTAAAACTGTATTTACGCTAGCAACTTTTTTAAGATTATATAGAGCATAGCAATATTGGTTTAGTTTTTTTATTAAGTTACTTATGTGTACCTTCCATGACAGGTTTTGGTCTAACCAGATACCTAAAAATTTGGTGTTATCTATGTCAGTGATAGTATTATTTTCGTATTTAATGTCAAGATCAGGAGAAATAATTCTTTGTTTAAATGTCATGATATGTGTTTTGTCTAGGTTGATTCTTAGGTTATTTACTTTTAGCCATTGAATAATGATGTTCAAATTGTCATTTATGTTACTTTCATGGGTGTTGAAATCATTTCCAGCAAATACTACAGTACAGTCATCAGCAAATAAAGTCCTAGGGTGTGATATAGCTCTAGGAAGATCATTTATGTAACAGAGGAATAGTAATGGACCAAGAATGCTACCTTGCGGCACACCGTAACTTATATTCCTTGGTTTTGACAAATAAGTAAAAATTAAGGCCCGACTTTGAATTCGACGGCTCTATTAGCTAAAAACACAAATCCGCAAATATTTTTTTTTTGAGTTTACTTTTGCATCCATTATGGTCTGCTATTGTGATAGGTGGATGAAATAACAATCAAACAAAAACGTCATAAATACAAACGTTGCAATGGCAGGTTAACCATGATAAATTGCACAGCAATGGTCCTGATTCTACCGTCTTTGAGAAATTGATAAATAATATCTGTAGCCAAATCTTTACCACCGGTATTCCAGAAGCAGCAGCTTGGAGAGCGATTGTGGCAAGTAAGAGTTTAAATCCGGTATCTATGAGATTTCCGTGTAGTAAGGGAGTAAGAACACAATTCTCTATTCCTTTTCTAGATCATGGATGTCGTATAAGACAATTAAGGGACTTAATATGCACAAAACCTCTATGCAAGAGAAGGGAAACTCGAAATAAAACCCTATACCAAACCGTCTGACCTGCGTGGTATAATAGTTCAATTACCCCATCAGGCTCGAAGTCAATTGTGAGACATGTATAAGCTGTGACGATAATGAAAGTGATCCCTATTTCCAGGATGATGAATATTTTGTAAAAGTTTTTTTTTATTGCTAACGGTGGCAAACGAGCATACAGTACACCTGATGGTAAGTGTTACTGCCGCTCATGGACCTTTGCAAGGCCACTGCCTACCGCGAAGGAAGTGAAGGGAGTATGAATGCGAGCAATGAGGTTCGGTGATACTAAAGGCATCACTAAACCCCACTACACGCAATCACCCTCAGAAAATTGGGGTTTTGGCTCTCTTGCTCACCGAACGAAGCGCGGTAACAAATTGCTACTACTCGGAAGTCGATTTTCTGCGAGAGTGTGGTACTACCCCGGACGAACCGGCCCGCGGCTGTAGAGAACTGTCAACACTGTTGACAGTGCTGCACCCTCTCAGCTTTAAGTCCACGCGAAGTGGGGTCTACTAAGTTTTCAAGTGACGGAAAATTACGCTATGAACACATTCTCATATTATTACAAATCTCAGATAAGCAGAGACGTATAGATGCTATGAGTTCTATTAGTGATGTGCCTGACCAATCATAGCAGCTACTCGAAAACTTAGGTAAATCAATTTTAGATGAACTGTGGTGACCGAGTAAGAATACATTTTACCACCGTCTTTCTTACACGTGGGTGTAGTAAAAGACGACTAGACGATTATAATATGTATATAACATCTATGCAAGAGTAGGAAAACAGGTGAGTTTATTTCGATAAAACCCTATACCAATACGTCTGGCCAGATTGGTATAGTAGGTCAATTTCCCTCCTATGGGCGAGGAGGCTCAAGCCCAACAGTGGGACGTTTATGAGTTGTGATGATGTGTTTATTAGTATTATTAGTATCAGGTACAACCTCGTCACCTCCTTTCCTGTGAGCACTTTTGATTAAGACGCGTGTGGTGCCCAACAAACTGCAGTACTCCTTTTCAAACTTCTCGTGTTTCGCATATTGTTCGCTGGGATCGTCTATCAGTGCATCCACATCGCTCTGTAATACATTATATTTTTCTTATAAGTTTCAGAATAGGTTCAGAATAGGTTCTTATAAGTTTAAAAATATTAATTAAAAAAAAATTGAAAAAGATTTCATTTAAATGCTGCTTGTCAAGACTATTCAGACGAGTCCAAACTCGACAGTTTTATCTCGTTTAATTTAGGAGTTCCTATAGCCACCTTCCGACGCCATCTTAAGACCAGCTTCATGGTACCATATTATTGCATTGTCACCGAAGTTATGTAAGTAAACCAAATTTCAACTTAATCTAACGACAGGAAGTGGTTCTAATTTAACTCGCAAGATTTGTCCCATACTAACACAGTAACAGGTTAAATAAAAGCTTTTAAAAATATCATTATCATCATCATTTCAGCCTATCGCTATCCACTGCTAGATGTAGGCCTCGTTCATGTTACGCCTCAAAGTGCGGTCCTGTGCCGCTTGCATCCAACGACGCCCAGCAGCTTTCACCAGGTCGTCGGTCCATCTAGTGCGGGGGCGTCCTACACTGTGTTATCCAATTTGGATTGGTAGCCGAATCGCTGCCAGAGATTCTTCGCACCCCCCGTTCCACCGCTACCGGGGCCGCCACCAAAATGAGCCCGTGATCATCATCATAAGGGGATAATGCCGTTATCGCCACGCTCGGCAGGCGGATTGGCGATCGCAGTAAGAAATATTTGTATTGCACCTGCCTCAAATTATTTCTACTCCACCCTAGGTCGACTGGTAGAGAATGCCTAAGGCATTAAGTCCGCCTTTGTTTGTGCAAAAGTTTTAAAATAAATAGGTATATATATATTTCCCAGGAGAGAGCTGCTGCCCACTCTCCTAATGAACCCTTAGACGATTTTTACGACTCCCACGGGCAAGTAAGGGGTGGCGACAAATGTATTCTTAACCCGTCACCACACTTTCGAATATATGAAGCCGAAATTCAATTTCGATGATTTGTATAATTACTCAAGTACAAGGATTGTCTATCTACTATGTGTAGGTAACTCGAAAAATGTGTAATCTTAGCTTTAAACGAAGCTCGTTTTTCAATTAAGGCTTTAACGTCACTCATATTTCAAGAACAATAGATTGATTGAAGATAATTGAGAAAGCCAAACTTAATTAGTGATGGATAAATAAAGCTGTTGAAATGATATCGTTGTAAATAAGTAAACTTGTTAAATTTACAGAAGACGTTACAATTATGATATCGTAGGCGTTTTTGTCTGATCCAGATGATTATGAAAAAAACTGAATCGGTCGACGCGACGAGCCGCAAACATCTGTTGGTCCTCTCACATGGCGACGTCCCCGCCATGGTCTAGTCAAGTTGAGTTAAATAACTTAATAATCCCCCATTTCTTTATCGTTAAATTAATATTACCTTCCTAATAATTATCAATACCATGTACCTGCAATCATTTTAAATAATATATTTTCTTAATTTTTTGTTACCTACGCATGGATAAGTATATAATATATCAACTCGTCTTACCAGCGTGGTATAGTTGGTTAATTGCTCTCCTATTGTGAAAGAGAGTCGAGCCCATCAGTGCTACATACATGAGTTGATAATGATATGTGTTATTGAATGATGACCTGTGTGCCTACTCTTGAATCTCGATTCCAATCCTAAATCCAATCGCAGCTCGAATTTGAGCAAATTTGGTACTCTTGAAAGCGACACGATTGGAATCAAATTTGGTGGAACTTATTTAAACTAAATGAATTCGACTCTTGTCGATTAAATCAAATATTTGCTACTCCCGACGTGATTTTGACGTAGTTTAAAATCGTTAATGTTGCACAATTTCATGAAAGCGTCTTTGTGTTGATCGAGTTCGATAACGTTATTAATTTAAAGTAAGAAAATACGGCACATTTGGTGAAAATAACAACGGCAAACGCGAAGAATTCATTCTCGATTTTGTTCAAGAGTACCAAATATAAGTTTGGTGAGATTGGAATTAAATCGGATTCGAAATTAGAATTGATTTCAAGAGTAGGCGCACTGGTACCACAATATAAACGAAAAGTGCTATCTTTATACTATTCTCCTATTAAGAGTTAATTTGCAGCAAATCTGGAACTGTCACATAGAATTTGCTGTTTTAATAGAAAATATACCCCCTTTTTTTTTTTTTTTTGTAGGTGGGTCGCGGTCGGCGCGCCTCCGCACCACTCCGTCCGGGGCGACAGAGGGGCTTAAGCACGCAACTCCCGCGACCCACCCGAAAACCACGTCGCCTTCGTCGTTGGGCTGACCACTGGAGCAGCGTTAACTTGTCGTCAGTGGTCGGCCCGACGGAATACTCCCTATTGGGGTACCCTCCCATCGACCGACGTCCCCCCCTCGGGGAGGACGTCGGTCTTAAATATACCCCCTTAAGCCGCTGGTTTAATATGGTAACACCATGCTGTCAACAGTTGCCTGTCTACAACTGCCGGCCAGTCAGTCCGGGATAGTATCACATTTTTGCAGAAAATCAACGTCTGAGTAGTAGCAATTTATAAATACACTTAGTTCGGTGAACAAGAGAGCCGAAAGTCCTACTTTCTGAGGGTATGTTCATCGGTGGGTGAATTTTATTGTAATATATCATCGTCATTTGCACTTAACTATAATAAATAAATTAAATAAACTTACTCTCTCACACCTCGTTATCAAGGGCGTGCTAAAAAATTAATTTTCAGCACTACGTGCAATCCACACCATCATCTCAACTCATAACGTCTCATTGTTGAGTTCGAATCTCCTGGCTAATAGGAGAGAAATTGACCATCTATACTACGCTGGTTAGACGGGTTGGTCGGATTATATTTCGAGTTTCTCTTTTCTTACATAGATGTTATATGCATCTTTAAATCCTTAATCGACTTGTACGACACCTATGGCCAAGATAGGGGATGATGAATTGTATTATTTCTCCTTCAACACACGGACTGCGTACAATTAATTAACCTTTATGTCTTCAAACTTTCTTAGAATTTTATTCCGAATAGTTCTAAAATTATGTAATCTGCTTGTGTCTCTGAATGATTACCTATTATATTTTTAAACCTCACCACATAGTCTTACAAACTCTAGGACTTCCGTTTTCTTAAAAAAATAAATTTGTTTTGTTGAGTAATGCTATTCAAATGTTTCCAGGCGCCTGTTTTACTAGGTATTGTTCATTAATTAATTATCGGTTATATCATTCTGTCTGACAGTGATGATGTTAATTAAGAAAATTAAAAAATAAAATGAGCTTATTTTATATTAGTTAATTTTCACATAAGCCAGTAGACGAAATACGTTGGACTAATTTTATTTAAGCATCGGTATCGAGCAAAAATGTTTTGTCAATCAGTGTTATCAAAAATATTTTCCATTACATTTTTTGTAATTTTATAAAATATTAAACGGACTAATTATCATTAAATGTTATTTATATAACATGTTTTATAGGACTTAATCTATTGATCTGTACTCTAATCATTATTATAAAAGGTGGTATAGGGCTTCGTCTTAAATAATATGGTTTTAGGCGATAAAGCGATTTCTTATTTAGGGAACTTAATACGAAGTCCATCAAAAAGTTATCTCATTCTGCATCTTAAAAATTACTTTTACTCATGTATTTTTCATAAACATTCGTAAAAGTTTACATTTTATCTTAAAAGGCATAAAAAATTATAAATTCTTTTTCCTTTAAAACTTGAAATGTTTAGCTAATCAAATTTCCAAATTCAAATTCATTTATTCACAATAAACAGAGTAAAATAGATGATAAGTACATTAATATACATTGCTCATTCCGTTTAGCCGTTGTTTGGCATGTGAAACATAGATTATAGTATATAGCTTATTAAATATTACATTATAGAGAAAAATTTATATATAATTAAATCAAATTCAGCATGATATACATTTGTCATTAAAAAATTCATTGATGGAATAATAAGCTTTATTTATTAGGACTTTTTTGAGAGTTTTCTTAAAATTACTAGCATTTTCGGCTTTCATTTGTTTCGGCAGTTTGTTATTAATAAGAAATATAATACTTTTTGAGAAAAGTGCTGTTTTGTGCTGTCTTAATCTTAGAATGTTCTGTAGTCTCCTATTAGTAAGAGTTTCGTACAAGTTAAGATTCTCTCTGACCAACGCCGCCACTTCATATATATATATATATATAGAGAAGCTAAAGTTAATATTTTTAAATTAATGAAGTGGGGTTTACAGCTATTAGGTGGATGAATCATGCATACAGCTCGAAGACACTTTTTTTGAGCTTTGAAGGCCATATCTCTTTCTGAAGAATTACCCCAAAATATAATACCATACCGCAGTGCAGTGGTTACATATGCGTGGTAAGCAGTTAAAACTGTATTTACGCTAGCAACTTTTTTAAGATTATATAGAGCATAGCAATATTGGTTTAGTTTTTTTATTAAGTTACTTATGTGTACCTTCCATGACAGGTTTTGGTCTAACCAGATACCTAAAAATTTGGTGTTATCTATGTCAGTGATAGTATTATTTTCGTATTTAATGTCAAGATCAGGAGAAATAATTCTTTGTTTAAATGTCATGATATGTGTTTTGTCTAGGTTGATTCTTAGGTTATTTACTTTTAGCCATTGAATAATGATGTTCAAATTGTCATTTATGTTACTTTCATGGGTGTTGAAATCATTTCCAGCAAATACTACAGTACAGTCATCAGCAAATAAAGTCCTAGGGTGTGATATAGCTCTAGGAAGATCATTTATGTAACAGAGGAATAGTAATGGACCAAGAATGCTACCTTGCGGCACACCGTAACTTATATTCCTTGGTTTTGACAAATAAGTAATTTCGGTTTTGGTATTTAGATTAATTTTTTTATTGCATGTCAATTGTCGTCTATTAGTTAGATATGACTCAAATAGTTTTAAGACGTTGCCTCTAATACCAAATTTTGATAATTTATTGAGAAGAATTCTGGGATCCACACAATCGAACGCTTTAGACATATCCATCAATAATAATGTGGAGGGTATTTTTCTATCCATATTTGTAATTATGTCATTAATGATTCTATATACAGCCATATTAATGTTTCTAAACTTTCTAAAACCATATTGTTCATTGGTTAAAATATGATGTTTCTCTAAAAAAGAATAAATATTTTTATAAATAACTTTTTCTATTATTTTAGAAAATACTGATAATAACGCAATTGGTCTATAATATTTTAATTGCTTTGCATCTCCCTTTTTATGCAATGGTTTTATAATAGAGACTTTCAAATTATCCGGAAATACTCCATTTTCTATACATAGATGGATAATGTAACTAAGAATTGGTGAAATTTCGTTAGCTGTATTTTTAATTACCTTCGTTGCAATGCCATCATGACCGGTACTTTCAGTATTTTTCAAACTGCCAATAATTCTGCATACATCCAAAGGAGTAGTAGGAAATAGAAATAAGGACTGTGTATTTGACTCTATGAATTCATATGCATGACGATTGCTTATTGTAGGTAAAGGGATAGGTAGTGGTTGTACTTGGTCTATAAAGAAACTATTAAATAGCTCGACAAGCTTCTGTGGATCGCCTATACGCTTAATTATTTCTGAGGGACAGTATCTTGGATAGTTGTTTTTAGTTGAATTTATAACACTCCAAGTAGCCTTCATTTTATTATTTGCCTTATTAATAAAATAGTTATTTTGAGCCTTTTTTGTCAATTTAATAATTTGTTTTAAGCGTTTCGAATATGTAGTAAATAACATTTTATTAGTTTGGTTTGGATGACGTCTATAAAGCCATAGCTTCTCGCGTTACGTTTACAGCATAGTCTAATTCCTTTGGTTACCCATTTTTGTCGTCTTGTAGTTAGAAATTTAATTCTTTTAATAGAGAAGCATAGATTATAAAATAGTTTGTAAATGTCAATAAATTCATTAAATGCCTTATTTGCATCTATACTATCATAAACATCACTGAAACTGAGACACTGCAAAGATTCTTTAAAGATACTAATATTTTCTGCCGAAAAGTCCCTTTTAAAAGAAAACTAGTGAGAAATAGTACGAGTCTTATTAACAGGGAATTTAACTATTTGAGCTGTGTGATCAGATAATGCTAGGTCTAAGATTTCGCATTTGCTATCCTTTATATTACAAATTATATTATCAATGTATGTACCACTATCTATTCGCGTGGGTTCATGCACACCTAGTTTCATATTATAAGTCTGTAAAAGATTTTTAAATTCATTTGATGATCTGGTAAATTTGATCATATCAATATTAAAGTCTCCACATATAACCACTTTCATCTTATTATTATTACAATATTTATTCAAAATTTGTTCAAAATTGTAAAAGAAAGAGCCTAGAATATCGTTATTACATTTTGGCGATCTATAAATACATACAATTATGACATTGTGATCTATTAGTTGTATAGCACAGCACTCTAAAATATAAGCGGTGCAGTATTGCTTTAAATTAATTATTTTATAACGGTGTTTGTCATTTACAAAAATGCACGAACCCCCTCTTCGCGTATTTCTGCAATATTGTGATGCAAGTGAATAATTAGTTATATGTACAAGAGTGTGATCAGTCTCCAACATATTATGCTCAGTAATACACAGGACATCTACCGATTTACCTTTCTGAGAAAGTTCAAGCAAGTAAAGGCTAAGAAGATCTATTTTACTTATTAGACCATTAATATTTTGGTGCAACATTTGAATGTGATCACACGAGAAAAAGATTTCTATTAGAATTTATATCGGGTGTGATTTGATCAGGTCCTAAAGAAGAATCATCACCATAATAACTACCCAAACAATCCATGTCAATCATATTGGTATCAATAAAATTTATAGTTAGTTTAATGTTATCGAAGACATTTTTCATACCATTGTTATTTATTGCACCACTACTATAAAACATTGAATAGTCACATCGTAGGTTTAGATAAGAATCTACCAATAATGCGTAATTATAATTTTGTAAATCGAGATATAGTAAGTTATTAAACATTTCAACTCTCCAATTAAACATAACAGAATAACGGCGAAATCTATAAGTAGGCAAACATATTATGATGTTAGTGTTTTTTATACACATTAAAGTTTCACGTAAAAATATAACCATTTCAAAATAGTTACTACTTTTTCTAAAATCCTCGTCACCTACCAGGATTAGATAATAATCGCTCATAGTGAAATCATTAAGTTTTACTTTTAAGTTACCAATGAGCTCCCTTAATCCGCAGTTTGGCGTAAGATAATGGCATACTTTGAAATCCGGAAATGTTTGTTCTGCAATAGATAGTATTTTGTTAGCTTTATGACTACTTAGGATACACATTTTGTTCATGTTGTTCTTAGGTGTTTTATTTGAATGTTTCCCAATGCCTTTTATAGAAAGGGATAAGTTACTGAGCGTCGAAGGGTGTTGTGTGTTATTCAATTGTGAAGTTCCATATGTTATAATATTATTTGAGGGTAGGTTGGATGACTGTGCCCTATTCTTGGGTGTTCCCAGTTTTGTCGTCTTCGTTGGAGTCTTGAAGTCACTAGTTAATTGTTTTGCTGCCAATTTAACCAATTTTTGTTTTTGATTTAAGTGTTCAATCGTAACTTTAAGTGCAGAATTTTCGATTGATATCTGATTTATTTCCTCATGAGCTGATAATAATTCAGAATTTAGTTTATTTATTTGCTTTTTTAAGTCTTGTATTTCATCACTCTCGTCATCCGATATCGCTGGTAAGCTACTACTGGCGCCATCTATTGTCGATGCAACCAAGGCAAATTCATTAAACGAAGTTTTCGTTAGAGATTTGGTACGAGTTTTGCGCAGCGTAATGTTTTCGAAAAAATTCATCTTTAACTACTTTTCTACTTCATCATTTCAGCCTATCGCCGTCCATTGCTGGACGTAGGCCTCCCTCATGTTGCGCCACAATGAGCGGTCCTGTGCTGCCTGCATCCAACGACGCCCAGCTACTTTCACTAGGTCATCGGTCCACCTAGTGGGGGGGCGTCCTACACTGCGTCGTCCGATACGTGGTCGCCACTCGAGAACCTTTCTTCCCCAGCGGTTGTCAGTTCGTCGAGCGATGTGGCCTGCCCATTGCCACTTCAGCGTGCTAATTCTTCATGCTATGTCGGTTACACCCGTTCTTCTACGGATTTCCGTATTCCGGATTCTATCTCGCAGAGAAATCCCGAGCATAACCCGCTCCATAGCACGCTGAGCGACTTTGAGCCTTGATATGAGGCATACATTTAGGGACCACGTTTCCGTGCCGTAAGTCATCACTGGTAACACACACTGATCAAAGACCTGTGTTTTCAGACACTGAGGTATGTTTGACGAGAAGATCCTCTTAAGTTTCCCGAACGCTGCCCACTTTCCTACTTACGATTAAAATATGTGGTATAATCAGTACACAATTCAGAAATCGTCATACAATCTTAAATTGTGGGTATTGAATTAATTTATGTGTTGTGTAGTCGTACATTTATAGTGTCGTTCTTATTTATTTAGAAAAAAAAAAAATAATTCCGTGAAGTTATTATTAAAATTGGTAGCAATAAACACGAAGAGCAGCACTGAGTTAAGTTATTAAAACACTTTATTCACATTCTGATTATTTTTCGATTTCACTTCACAGTTTAAGAATTTAGTATAACTTTTGAAAACGTTTAAAGCTTGATATACTAATAATGTCACTTAAGTGTTGGTGAATGTTTTCACTAATAAACTAGCAACAATCAGTTAATTATAATCCAAACCCTTAATTCGCAGGACTTAGCTGATATATAACTACGCGCATCAGGCTCGAATTCAAAGAGTGAACAAAATTACGCGCTTTTGTCTCGCAGTATGTCTTCGTCTCGGACTCATAAGATATTAAGCATAGCATGTTAAGCATGTCACATTACCAATTTTAGCTATTTCGCTTTTAATACAATACTACTCATATGTAATCTTAACTCTCAATTACATAACCGAACACAAAAACTATGTTCCAGTTAAAAGTGAGAGAGAAGGTAGTGAGAAAAGGTTAAATCAATTCTAATTTTCAACAAGTTATGGTTTAAACATATCCCATTGGAAAGTGCGGGGTTAATAAAAGGCAGTCCGAGGCTTAATAATATAATCTACCCATATATATACCCTCTCCGGCAACAGTGCGAGACGCGCGATCTATTTCTAAACTTTCCCAACATAACGTTTGCCGAAGTCAAAGAAATGATTGCCCTTTTTGATAAGTAACCGTCAATAAGCCTGCAGGAAGTTTAGTTATAAATTCACCTTCATTTTCAATACATTTCCATCATACATAATCTAATGTGAGATAATCAAAAATTAGAAAATAAAAATATCACATATACTAAGTATTTATATTTTCTAAACTTGAAAGTTTTGAGTAACTCCGACATGAACGACACGAAAAAAATTTCCAAGTTTTTATTATTCATTTCGTTGATTAATATTCCTCATTCCGTTTCAATATAGTGCACATATTCTACTAGTCAAGCCCTTTCATTTAATACCGTCCGGGGTAGTACCACACTCTCGTAGCAAACTGATATCTGAGTAGCAATTTGTTATTGCGCTTCGTTCGGTGCGCGAGACAGCCGCAAGCCCAATTTTCTGAGGGTATTTGCGTATAGTGGGTTTCGGTGATGCCTTTAGTTTTAACCGAATCTCATTGCACGCATTCACACTTTCTTCACCTTCTTTACGGTGGGCAGCGGCCTAGCATAGGTCCATGAGCGGCAGCAACACTTACCATCAGGTGTACTGTTTGCACGTTTGCCACTGATTGCAATAATAAAAAAAAACATATTAAGGTAGCTGTGAAATAAAAATCTAATTCGTCATTTTGTGGTAGCAGCAGCCATCTTTGAATGAAATTTGTTATAGTATTCTGTTAGCAAACATTTCACATCATTTATATTTCATATCCTTATTGAGGGAGTTAGATAAGACAAGGTAATATTTTATTTGTTTGAACATGGTAATTTACACATTAATGCAAGATGTTACATGGTGTACAAAGTCCAGTCATGTTCAGCCTCATGTTAAGGCGTACAAATTTGTGTATAAGTTCATTGTAATGAATGTCAGATACAGAAATTAATCAGAATTAAAAACATAGTCATTAGTCATGCGGATATAGAACAATATTAACATTTTAAATACTAGCTATACCTATTTACATTTCTTTATCTAATAAGAACTGTGTAACATTATAATAAACTTTTTCAGTTAAAAATTGCTCGTTAAGTGTAGCAAACAAAACAACTTAAATACGCACTTAAAATAAGTTAGACTAGAATGTATGTTACATTTGCCTTTGGAAATCACACAGAGAACACGAGGCTACTGGTCTTTAGACAAAGAATACGAATAAGTAAATGATGCGTCTGGTCAAGAACTACATTCGCAAGGAGTATTAATGTCTGTTAGGCGGCTGTTCATAAAACTATTGCTAAAACTTTACGATATGTATGATGGAAAAATAGTACGTATAGAGTCGAACCCAAGTAATTTGGATAAGGGCAGGATGATAACAATAATATTTTTCTTTTTTTATTTCAAGCAACATAAAAATTCATAATAATAATCACAGTAATAATATTAAAAATATAATAAAAATTAAACTCAAAATAATTTTCACACAATAATTACATGCATAGAATAAATACTTTCAGACAATTAAATTTGTTCGTTAATATTCACATTATCTATGCACAATCAATAAATAAAATATAATTAGATCAAATCAAAATAAAAGGGTTTAATGATATTATGCGGCAAGGTACAATAAAAAATATTAAGCCGACAATCTAAATATAACAGAGCCAACCGTAGTTAGTTTTATTTTGTTGTACGCTTAACACACCATGGGAACATATGGCGCGAGTTTATTTTTATCATAATAACGGTCACGAGAATTAACTCATCGTTGACTATCCGTTTGAACTGTAACCGATAACTATTTTTTAAATTTAAATTAACGATGTGACCTATGTAATCAATGATAGATTTTCTATTAACGCCAAAACCATTCTCGCCTTTGGGGTAGTGAGTATTTAATTAAATTACTCTTACTTATTTAATTAAATTAAATTATGCCGGAACTTATCTTACAAATTAATTATATTACAAATTAAATTATACGGAAATTGGACAAACATTTTTTTGTTAATTGTCGACCAAAATTTTGATCGTTCATGAAACTATTATTGACATATTTTCATGAATAATTAGTTTCTCTAAAACTACATTTACATTACTCGTTAATAAATTAATTTGGTTAAACTAAACAAACAATTTTTCTTATGGTGACGGAATAAGAATACAATTCAACACTCTTTTCATTACCCGCAGGTGTCGCAAAACACGACCAAAGGTGCATCATTTCTCTTGCGTAGATGGCATATGCATATGCCATCTACGCAAGAGAAGGAAAACTCAAAATAAAACCAACTCGTTTGACCAACATGTAGGTGCATATCTCTTCTTTGTGGAGGAGGCTCGGGCCCAACATTAGCAGATATATGAGCTGTGATAACAATGATGATGATCATGATTATAATACCCACCTTAGATACAAGACAACTAATCTTCAGTTATCTATTAAAACATACAGAAAGTAGATCACTGTAAAGTAAAGAAATTTCATAATAAATTACTAAAACATTTTTTTTGCCGATCTATGGTCAGCACATACGCTATCCGTTCCGTTCGGGATGACAAAGGCGGGTCCGACGGGATCCCTATAATAGTTTAATTTGTTTTTCATTATGGAGGAGAACCGTGGAGAATTTCGTCATCATCACTTAACATCAGGTGTACTATTTAAGTCAAAGAACTCTGCACCGATGGTCGGCCCAACGGCGAAGGCGACATTTTATCGGGTTATGGTTATGGGGCCGCGCGTCGCCTTTCTGTCGCCCCGGACGGAGCCGGGTGCGCTGACCGTAGCCCACCTCAAAAAAAAAGGTATACTATTAGCGCGTTTGCTACATTTCGCAATAAAAAAATTATAATATTGTAATTAATTAATCATTATCAATGCCTGAGATTGTAACAGATCAAAAACATTGAACTTAGTTCCTATTTGTTATTATGATAACCTTTATATATTCACAATGACTCATAAGACCTATAGATGTCACAAGCTGTAACTGAACCTTGTCTACATGACCATGATTTATGATTAGCAGTTGTTTAGTGTTCATACATTTTACATAGCCATACTTGGTAGCATAAAGATATTTTATCCTTATATTTATGTTGATCGGTGTTATAACCTTACTCTATTTCTGTGAGTAGACTACGAAATATAATTTTATAACCTCTCTTGATCTGGGTGTCGTACAAGGTGACTAAGGGAGGTAATATGTCATATGCAATAGAGGAAAAACACTAAATAAAACCCCATACAAACGCCTCTGACCCATGCGATATAGAAGTTTAATTTCTTTCTATTATGGAGAAGGCTCGAGTTTGGTAGTAGGATATGTTTAGGCTGAGATATGATGATTTTAACATACATTATTGTGATTGTTTAAGAACACAATTTGTCGCCATCCGTTCATTTCCTGTGAGTTTCATAAAAATCGGTTGAGTTATCATCATGTAAATAGGCAACTACTCTCTGCTGGAAGATTTATATTACCAGCTCCTCAGCCACCTTATTGTGACGATTTTGTTTTTGGACCTGCTATAGTAGGTATATGTACACCATCCATTCCGTCCGGGGTAATAAAAACCGCGCGCTCTATTTGCTCCCTTCCGTTGGCCCGACCACTGGTACTTGTTTAGTGCCGGATCATTATAGTTCCAAGACCTATGTTCACCGTCGGCACGATGTCGATCCAATCCGAGCTGTAAAATGAAATAGTTCCACATATCCTGGTAACTGTCATATTCGATGAGAACGAATTGCCGAACATGTTTCCCAGTGACCGCAGAGCCGACCGATAACGACCGAGTTCTCACGAACCGAGCAATTACGAATATATATATATACACTAGCAACCCGCCCTCGCTTCGCTTCGGTTATAGGTTATAGTCGTTTTACCCGCGTAGTTCTCGTTTCCGTGGGAATACCGGGATAAAATATAGCCTAGTTTACGCCCTGATATTATAGCTTTCCATTGGTGAAAGAATTTTTGAAATCGGTCCAGCCGTTTTGAAGATTACCCGGAACAAACAGACAGACAGACACAACATTTTTTTAATTGCTATTTTAGGCATAGGTGTCGTGCAAATAACCGTGTGAGCATAAAAAAAGCCTATTATTTTGACATTACAAACAGACACTCCAATTTTATTTATTGGTATAGATTATTCTGTTAGGTATGCATTAAGATGCATTATACGAACATATTATTACGCTTCGCGTTAAAGATGACAATTGATTTATTAATATTTTAATCGACAACTTTAACTTTAGCTTTGATCTCTTATAAGTTCCTTCCTATGTTTGCTAAGTATGAATAAAGTGACCATACGTCCCGTTTTGAACGGGACAGTCCCGTTTTCAAGTAATCTGTCCCGTTGTCCCGAACTGTACAAAAAGGGCCCGTTTTACAAACATAGCCTAATTGATAATTTATTATACTGACATAGATGTTCTTTTTTGTTTTCAGCCCATATTTATGATCGGTAACTATTGCTGACTCTTTCGTGTTCTTGATTTTTTAGCTTTTAATTCCACAAGTTTATTTATTTTTGCAAATGTTGCATTTTGATCAATCAATTGCTCAAGCCTCCCATTTTGAGTTAAAAATAATTGGTCACTTTAAGTATGAGGGTAAATCAACAAAAATGTTTGGTTTTTATAACGTATAAATTGCCTATTCGGCTATGTATTTCTACTAAACCAAAAAATTGTGGAGACCTATTTATTACAAGACATGGACCGAAACCAAACATTTGAACTATTGGAACTAATTATTATCGTGAACATGTTTCCTGAACATAGTTACAATAGGAAAGTTAAACGTTGCATGTTCAATCCGCTCCAGGATAGGATTTGCACATGTCTAACCGGTACCGTTTCCCGTCAGTAGTCACCCCGGCGATTGGGTGGCGATTATCCCGTTATTTTGCTATGATCTTTCCAATCTCTCTATATAAGAGTGGACATCGATAAACTGATGAGTGAAGTTAAAATTTCTATTTGTATTTACTGAATTACGCCGATTTTTTACTTAACATTGATCCTTTTAAAAACATTAAATCAATAAGAACTGCATCTGAACTAACTGTAACTTTTATGCAGTTCATATTGTATATACATCACACTGCTATTGACAAAGTGTTCAGGTAATAAGTATACAAAAAATACAAAAGATATTCCTTCGTCTCGAAGCAAAAATTGATTCTCGGTTCAATATTTCAACGTTATTTTTTTGTGATTCTGCGATGGATCAGACAATGTACCTAATGATCCAAAGTTGAATGAGAAGGTTATCGCAAACTTGATACCTTATGTTTTTTTCGTATAAGGACAAATTAATTATGCATGCAATATGTAACAACTTCCATTTGTAACTAAGAAATATATTTATACATATTGCGCAATAGGTGACAGTATATGTTAAAAATACAATGTACCAATACCTAAATGTAGTACTTAAGTAATTGCAAGTGCCTACGGGAGTTGTAAAACCTGTCTAAGGAAATACCAAAGTAAGAGCGCTCTTCTGTAAATCTCATAGCCCCATGTCTTATCGTAAGTCTGTCTGACAAGTGTGGCTTTATCTTTCTTTCGAGAAGAGACCCATGATCAACAGTGAACGTTTAAAGGATAGTAGATTGATAAATGTATGGATTTATTCAAATGGATATTATAAAATACAACTAAGGGCGATGGTGTAAGAATACAATTCACCATCCCCTCTCTTGTCTGTGGGTGGCGTAAAAGACGACTAAGGAATGTAATATGCATTTATTTGCATATTACATAGGCTTTCTATACTTTCGAAAAGATTTTAAAGACTTGTAATTTCATTACTACATTATTTTATATCTGTACTAATATACTAAAGTTGATCTCAGGAGCTACTTATTCAAGTAAAAAAAAATCATTTAGTCTTGGATAGGCCATCAAGAAAGATAGGCAGTTTGGCAGTTTCGATACAAATCATGGTCCTTTTGCGCGCACACTCAACGATTTCCACCAACTTTCACCAATTCGTTAGTACAACTAAGTGAGCGTTCTATACTGCATCGTACGATACGCGGTCGCCACTCAAGAACTTTTCTTCCCTAGCGGTAATTGACTCGTCGAGAGATGTGACCTGCCCATTGGCATTTCAGTGTACTAAATCTTCTTAGTATTTCGGTCACATCCATTCTTCTACAAATTTCCGCACCTTATAAACTATTTCGCTGAAAAATCACAAGCATAGCCCGCTTCATAGCACGCTGAGCGACTTCGAATTATAAGCTTATGAAACTGAAATTTGGTACCACGTTTCCGTGCCGTAAGACATCACGGGTAACACACTATAGTCAAAGACCTGTGCTTTCAGACACTGGGGTATTTTTCATGAGAAGATTCTCGAAAGATTCTTTCTGAATGATTACGATGATAATTATAACTAAAATATATACTTCAGGTATATAAAACTTTTCTTAAAAAATATAAAAATACAAACGGATGCTGTATTAAAATGTATTGCGTGATTTGGATATTATATAATAGCGTATAATTATTTTATTTTTTTCGAGTGGTGACAGAGTGTGGATTCAAATCGCGGATCCCTCTCATACCAATGGGTATCGTGAAAGACGACTAAGGGATTTACATATATGTATAATTTGACTACACAGATAGCGTGCAACACTTAGTGCGATCCACAAATTGTTATTCTGAGTCTAGAGGACTATTTCCTTAGCGCAGAGTGTTTTTAAGAAAAATATCAGATGATATCTATGCAAGGGAAGGAAAACTTGACATAAAACCTAATGCTAACATCTCTGACCAGCGCGGTATAGTAGGTCAATTTCCCTTCCATTGTGGAGGAGGTCCGAGCCCAACAGAGGCAATTATTTGAGCTGAGATGATAATGAGTATTCCTTTATTTGACTCTATTTAGAAATATAGGTAATTTAAAATTTAAATATGTGTAGATGCTGCAAAGCATTAATACATACTTATAATTCACGTCAACAGCTGATGTGGCAATCAAAAGAATTATACACCTTAAAATAATGTATTTAATGCTTATAAGAGTTTGGTGTAAATTTATGCATTACATACACAGTTACACCATAACATATGCACCTAACTAACATTAACATATGAACTTATTTCTGTGTGGTGATGGAGTAAGAATACAATTCACCACCGGCCGGTCCCTTCGAGGTAGTACCATAGTCTCACAGAAAATCAAAGTCTGAATAATAACAATTTATTAATGCATTTCTTTCGACGAGCTAGAGAGCATGTAGTCCAACTTTGTGGTCTTTTTGGGTCCTCTATCATTTTGAAGGACGCCCGCTCCCAGCAGTGAATAATATTACAATTGCAAATAATATTACAAAGCTTGACCACGTCCTATCACTAGTTACCCACTCGTTAAGCCAAGTACGAGCGTCACCTTTAAGGCAGCTCGATACACGAGAAAGGCACTCCGAGTCTTGCCAGTTATTGACAGTTTTAGCTCTATCAACCTCCTCACACCATGCGTCAATATCATGAATCGCTGGCTCGAAATTGGATATGAAATAAGTGTGGGTAGTTGCGCTGCTTAAGGATTTAATAGCTTCAACCAAAATACGTCCCGAATCTGCTATCGAATTTTCTGGCTGTGATTGTACTGACGCACTGCAACCTAGAGGGACATCAGATGCACTGACCTCAAGTGGATGGTCATTTAAAATAATACTAGAAGCTATTTGTTTTTGTTCAGACACCGCAGGCATATTATCAATGTCGCAATCACGACGACGATATTCGAGGGCATCTAATCGAGTTATTATCGCATCTAAGGTATGCTGTAACGAACCGTCCCTATTCCGCGAATGATGAACCTCAGAAGGAGACCTGCATCGCGACCGGGAGCTTATACGAGAAAGAGATCTTACACGTGATCTACTTCGCGCAAGCGTGCGAGATCGCACGCGTGAACCGGTCATGTGACTATGTTGACGAGAATGGGATCCGCTTCGCGAATGTGAGTCGTCACGCGGCCTATTTTTGCTTACGTGTTGGCGTGACCTACTCGATGGGCGATCCCGGCCGCCAGTCATATTAAAAACTAGACTCAAAAACAAAAATAAAGCAATTGGTGTTTTCCAAGGAAAATTTTCCTACCCACATCAAAGTAATCTATTAGGAAGGGCCAGAAGGGCTTATGGGAATGTATCCCACTTCTGAACTAAGGATTCAGAAGTGAAAAACATAAAAAAAAGTAAAAGGTTTATTCAAACTAAGACTTGTACTTTAAATTACACGCCGATAACGTCTGCACAGCACGAATGCCGACAAGCAAATGCACACTTTCATTTTTTTTTTTGTGTGACTTAGTTGTTAGCCTCAGATGGCTGTGACAACTTTACCCGGACTGGTGGGTGAGCGCTGAGGGCTCTCAACCCGTATCACACACACTTTCAACGTTCGCGCGCCCTTATATAGGCATGATTGATTGATTGGTGAATCCTAACTCTATCTTATTTTTTTTGTAACTAGTTTTGTGACCTTATAATTTGAACAGAAGTAGAATTTCAAGGAGATGACGGCATTGCGATAATGAAAATAAAATCAAAAATTGTTTGCTATTTATTAATATTGTTATAACAAATGTTTATTGTAAACTTTTATACTATCGCTATTCAAGTAATTTGATACTAAAATAATGATATTAAAATTATATTTATGTCCTACTGTAACGATTTTGCATGATTACTATTTAACTAACAAATTACTAAATAGTTGGTTGATATTTTAATAATATAAACTTAGCGTCTATCATCATCATCGCCATCGTCATGATCATCTCAGCCTATATATGTCCCACTGTTGGGCTCAGGCCTCCTTCATAATGGGAGGGAAATCGACCTACTATTCCACGCTGGTCAGACGTGCTTGAACAGGGTTTCGTTTCGAGTTTTCCTTGTCTTGTATAAATATTATATGCTTATTATATTCCTAAGTCGTCTTTTACAACATACACGGGCAAGATAGGCAGTAGTGAATTATATTCTTACTCCCTCACCACAAAGCGTAGCGTCTATCGTCTTTCATATGATAGAGAAAGAATAAATTAATTATATTGGATATACTCGTATGCTAACATGTGTGCTGTGTGGTAGCGGCTTCGAATACTACCAACCCTTGCTTTGCTCGTGGGTGTCGTAAAAGACGACTAAGAGCCCTAGATTGACCCGGACCAATTCCATCTGGTACCATTTGGGTCAACGATTACATTCCCAAGGAGGGTTGACGTCAGGCAGGCGGCCGGTCATAAAAGTAATTGCCGAAACTTTTTGCAATATGTCAAAACAGATGACATATTGCGTCGACCCCAAGTAATTGGGATAAGAGCAAGATGATGATGAGGATACTCGTATGCTAACAAAAATTTCATAATATCTCTGAGTTGCTGAATGTATTCAAACTTTGTTAGAAAATAGTTAGCAATTAAATTGGATCATAAAGGCCTCCATACCTCATAGAATCTTGTAAAATGTTGCCCCAACACCAAGGGCAGGAACGAGGAATGTCTGAATCAGTGAAAGGTTGATGGATGGATCGCTTTAAATCCTGGTTTCATTGAGATTTGAGAGCTAAAACTCTTAATTTTTTAGTGTAAAATAAAAAATAATTTAAACTAAACGCTCTGCTGCTAATAATCATAAATTTCAATATTAGTACATTTTAAAAATGCAATGAGAATAGATTCTATATATGCTTGTGCTGGATATAAATACACTAAATTCTAAAAAAACGTATGCATTCGTTTTTATTTGCGTATGTTTTCGTTTTTCGTTTTTAACTTCTATTTTAATATATTACTTAAATAAAACAATACTGTTTCATATCCACATTATATTTGGTTAATTCAAATCATGCATAAACATCCTTACCAATATTATAAATGCAAAAGTAAGTTTGTTTCTTTGTTTGTTACGCTTTCGCGCTTAAACCACCGAACCGATTTCAAAAATTCTTTCACCAATGAAAAGTTATAATATCAAGGAGTAACATAGGCTATATTTTATTCCGATATTCCCACGGGAACGGAAACTACGTGGTTAAGCGCTACGCGTCTGAAACCGAAGCGAAGCGAGGGCGGGTTGCTAGTTATGCATAAACCCCATGAGAGCACTTACATATTGTCAAGTTAACAAAATTAAATCTAATTATTCAAAAAAACAAACTACTGCCAGATCGGAACGCGACCACTACTGAGAAGATACGGCGAGAAACTCAGCGGATTTGACTATTATTTTAATTTTTTTTTCTTAGTTGATACAAAGTTGTGTAGATATAACATATCTTGTAAGTACTAGCTCCAATATAAATAGCAAATCATGTTTTATGAAAATGGCGAAATGACAAATCTAGTTTTATACCCTTGGCACATAATACTTTTGAATTTCATGAGCGCAATGTGATCGTCATTCTGATAGTCATCTACTTAAATGAGACTTAATTACATCAGATTCGTTTAAAGTTTGTTTTGTTTAATGCTTGACGACATTCTTTGCCATAAATATGATATCATCTACAATCCAAAGTGAATGATTTATTCACTTAATTTTGATGCTGAATTTCATCTAATCTAATAGCTTAAAAACATTTTAGAAAAGTAACATATGATTAGGTGCTTAGTATTCCTCTACGCTACTGTTCTTATTCAATACTTTGGTTTGTGATCATTGAAAGACTGTCTTATATCATTCATTCGATTTTCGACTGGATTAGTCTTTCCCATAGTCTATATACCTACATACAATGCTGGTTATATTTCTCGGTCTTGTATAATCTGACATATCATTTGGTAGGTTCTACAATTCCGTGTGATGAAGAAGATAAAATTCACCAACCGCTTCTTGCCTGTGAATGTCGTAAAACAAAGTCTTATAATATGCAGATAATGTTTATGCAAAATCGAAATAAAATTCTTCTGATGAGTGTGATACAGTAGGTCAATTTCGCTCCCATCGAGGACGAGATTCGATACCACCAAGGGGATATGGGATGTGATGATGACGATGTAGTTTTACAATAGTACCTTCATAAATTAAATAAGATATAGTATCTATATCTTAAACATCTTGAACAAGTAATTAAATAGCAAGTAAGTCATAAAACAGTTTCAAAGTGTATTTACATTTACATGAAAATAATTTTAATAATTAACATTCATTAGGTTAGACATTGTTTTCAACGTCAATGAACAAGATAGCCTACTTGGGTATTTATAGATATATTTGATAGACATGTAAATTTATGAAGTTTTTGAAGTTAATAGATGACGTATTCTTTTTTCTTTTTTGTAGAACGACTTTTGTGTAGTGTATAAGTAGTAGTCATTGGGATTTTGACGTCATATAGTTTGTATTGCTCTCTCTCTCTTTCTTTTTGTCTGTCTCATTAATGAAACTGAAATGCTTGTCGCTAGTTTAATTCCGTGTGGTGACGAAGTAAGAATGCAATTCCCCACTCCCTAACTTGGCCGTGGATGTCGTAAAAGACGACCAAGGGATATAATATGCATATAACATTTATGCAAGAGAAGGAAAACTCGAAATAATCCCTATACCAACCTGTCTGACCAGCATAGTATAGTATGGTCAATTTCCCTCCTATTGTGGAGGAGGCTTGAGCCCAATAATGGGACGTATAGCGTGTTTTACCAACCGAATTTGTTATTTAATATGTGTTTTATGTTTGTGGCACACGGTATTGGTCATGCTCACTGAAGGGTCTGCTTACGGTAGCTACGAGGAGCGGGTCACTCCCTTCCCTCCATTGTGGTTGAGGGGAGTGATGGCTGCTCTAGTGGTTAACACGTGACCGGGTGCCGCTTGCGGATCTGATCCAGCCATGGTACTTTTTCGTTATATTTAATAACTGTATTGTATGATGGTTCGAAAGGCAGCATTGGAGCTATTGATAGACATATTGTTGAATATTATTTTAATTAAATAAAAATAGTAAATTAATAAAAAATAAGACAATCCCACTGAGTTTCTTGCCGGATCTTCTCAGTGCGGTTGCGTTCCGATCCATGCATATATATTCATATATTTTACGCCTTCTTCCCATAGGGGTAGGCAGAGACCACTTCCCTCCACTTGCTACGAACTTGACATACTAATTTCGCTTCCTCTACATTCATTAATCTCTTCATGCATATTCTTCGGTTTAGGGTACTTCTAACTTGGCTTTTGTTAAGGACGTCCCCGATTTGATCGTGAAACGTCCGCCTTGGTCTTCCCCTTCCAACACTTCCGCTCAGATTCGCCTTATAAATTCTTCTTGTTAATCTCCTTTCATTCATTCTCTCTACATGTCCAAACCAACTTAACATACCTTTCTCAATCCTTGTCACTACATCAACCGGTAGTAATTAAAGGTAAAATGTAAAAAAAATTACAATATGAAAGTGCCCCACGGGGTTTATACATAATAAAGGATTTAAATTTAAATATGAGCTGAAATAATGACGATGAGCTTAATAGAAAAATTAATGTTTACTCTAATTTATACATATACAATAAAAATGTAGTCAATATCCGTCAATTATATATCACAAATTCCGTCACTTCATTCGTTCTTGTTTCATATTATTTAGCGATAAATAAGCACTAACACAAATTAAAGTTCTTCTTTCTTCCTTGGAATCTATACACACAAACATAATATATGTCCCTCTTGAATACAAGTCTACAAGGAAAGGTACACAGTGACTTTCTAAACGATCCCAGCTGATTGCCGCGACTCCCATGGCAAATTAAAGGATGATGAGAGATACTTAACAAAAAAAAATAATCTCAATCAGCTAATTGGTTAAACAATAGAAATACAGGATTTATCAGTTTATTGGGCAACTGGTCAAACGGGAGCTAGGCAATGGTTGTAGGAAGCCACGAAAAAAAAATTTAAATAAAAATATCGATTTGTTAATGAATTAGAGACATGTAAAGTTTTAAATTTTGTCATCGCTTTTTCGTGTAAATCTGATTGAAATGTATAAAGTCAGTGATACTTAATCTGCGACATACCTATTCGTACTTTGTTAAATGGTCATTAGAAATTGAATAAATCAATGATTACGTTCGCATAAGCAAGACAAACTTCGCTTTAAATCAGCTGATCGGCCGATGACCGATGACGAGTCGCCCCTGTACCTACGTTACCATTGAAGCGTTCGCGCAAATCATACCTATTTATACTGTCGAAGCTTTATATGTCTTCACGTATCCTGTCTGCACATGCCTACATAATACGTAACATTTAAGACATAGACTCTTAGACACACATTTTTGTAATCACTATAACTCTTATGTTTTTTTAATAATTTTTTGTGTAATGTACATTCTAATTATGATCTATGACCGTTGAACTACAACATACTCGAACAGTTGCCCCATAACCTGATACACTTTGTATATAATCTTGGCCGGGACTCCCCCGTAGTGTTTGGCCGTGTCTCCCCCGTGGGACCTGGAAGCAGAAATGCTCGTCAGATTGTATCGGTGGTTGACGGGGGTGCGAGCGGAGGGCGGTGTGGTCTCTTTGAGGGAGCTCACCGCCTGGCGCGTTGACGCCCGCCGAGACGTCATTGCCCGTTGGGCAGTCCGGCTGGAGAGGCCTCGGTTCGGGGTGCGAATCGTGGAGGCCTTCCCGCCGGTGCTGATGCTGTGGTTGGAAAGGCGGCACGGGGTGCTCTCCTTCCGACTAGTGCAGGTGTTGACGGGGCATTGGTGCTTCGCCAAATACCTGCATAAGGTCGTTAGGAGGGAGAGTACACCGTCCTGCCACCACTGCGATTGCGACGAGGACACAGCGCAGTATACGTTCGAGATCTGTTACGCTTGGGCAGCGCAGCGCCGTGAACTTGTCGCAATCATCGGTGCCGACCTGATGCTGCTGACTATCGCCAGGGCGATGGTCGGCAGCGTCAGGAACTGACGCGGTCGCAGCCTTCTGTGAGGCAGTGATCTCGCAGAAGGAGGCGGCGGATCGCCTGCGCGAGGAGCGCAGCCTCGATGAGGCGATCTGCCGCCGGCAACTGGGGCGGCGTAGGCGCAAGTACTTGCGCCTTATGCCGCTCTAGCCGAGGCCACGGGTGACGTGACCGGGGAATTAGTCCATCACCCGCCAAGAGGCTGACCGCGTGAGGAAAGACCGACGTCCTCCCCGAGGGGGGGGACGTCGGTCGATGGGAGGGTACCCTAAATAGGGGGTATTCCGTCGGGCCGACCACTGATGACAAGTAACCCTGCTCCGGTGGTCGGCCCAACGACGAAGGCGACGTGCATCGTGAGTGGGTTGCGGGTGCGCGTGCTTACGCCCCTCTGTCGCCCCGGACGGAGTAGTGCGAGGACCGTGCCGACCGCAACCCACGCCCAAAAAAAAAACTGTATATAATCTTCAAAAATTTACGAATTGAGGTTATAAAATGTTTTTATTCTTAAAAAAAATGTCTTTCTATAGAGAAGTCACGTATATGTATAGTCAAAAATAAAATATCTAAATTACGTTACAATCATTTCTGCGTTATGCGAAATAGTTTAATGTTATATTAGAAATACAACTTTAAACTATAATAGAAATATAACTATTTTTTTTTGAAATTTTCGTGTGGTGACAGAGTAAGAATACAATTCACCACTCCCTATCTTGACCGTGGATGCCGTAAAAGACGACTATGGGATATAATATTCACATAACAACTGTGCAAGAGAGAGAAAACTCGAAATGAAACCCTATACCAACATGTTTGACCAGCGTGATACAGTAAGTCAAATTGCCTCCCATTGTGGTGGAGACACGAGCCCAACAGCTGACGTACGAGGGCTGCGATGATGATGATATTAGAAATATCCCAGTAACTAAGCATAAAGGTGAAGCACAGAGTTATCAAAACAGGCGTACTGTGTTTCACCTCTACCGACTCTTATCACGTATAATAGGCATGCGGAATAATATACAAATAAAATATAATTAACTATAGTAATGTCTTATCGTGGTATTAATAAGCCAAGGAACTGATATCAAACGCGTGAAAATCATACGATCAAAGTATTTAGGTCATTTAATACTGACCTTGGATAGTAGACGCTTGTAGGTTCTGGTCCAGTCATAATCGTTTGAATTATATTACGTATCCTGTATCTAAGGGCATCCCATTGGAACTGGTATTTGCAAGACAAGTTGTATGCAATTTTACATAAAAAAGTTGTTCAAAAAAATATATACTAGACAAGCTGGCTGAGTTTTTCGCCGGATCTTTTTAGTAGCGGCCTCTGGTTTTATTTATTTTTTATTTATTTATTTATTAAAAAATTGACAATCCGTAAGTGGTCTCGCCTTCCGTGTGTTGACGGAGTAAGAATACAAATTTTCACTCCCTATCTTGCCCGTGGATGTCGTAAAATACGATTAAGGGATATAATACTCATATAACATCTATACAAGAGAAGTAAAACTCGAAATAAAACCCAATACAAACCTGTTTGACCAGCATGGTATACTAAGATCAATTTCTCTCCTATTGTGAAAGAGGTCCAACAGTGGGTCGTATATGAGCTGAAATGAAGTTGCCTCGCAGGGCTTATGCGTAATTAACGATTTGAATTTGAATTGAAGTTGAGTATATACATATCTTTTTATATACATTTGTTGTATACGTGTGTATGTCACTGAACTCCTTCTAAACGGCTGGACCGATGTTGATGAATTTTTTTGTGTGTGTGTTCAAGCGGGTGCAAGAATGATTTAGATTCACAATTGGATGCGGTAGGTGACGCTGCTGTCGATTTCAAGGAGAATTCCTTTTATTTTATTTGAACACAACAACGTCTGTTGGGTCAGCTAGTCTTTATATATAAATTTCTTGTGTACGTGTGTATGTCACTGAACTCCTCGTAAACGGCTGGACCGTTGTTGATGAAATTTTTTATGTGTTTTCAAAGGGATTCGAGAATGGTTTAGATTAATATTTGGACCGGGTAGGTGGCGCTGTTATCAATTTCAAGAAGAATTCTTTTTATTTAATTTGAACAGAACAACGTCTGTTAGGTCAGCTAGTTATGCATATATAAAATAACATCCATATGTAATAGTAATTTCCAATATTAGTTATATGAATTTATATACATTACAACGTATAATATAAATTTCTTTATTTTCACCAGCCTACAAGTGTCACCATTTCTGTATACCATTCACAAGACGTTTCATATCGCAAGCAGATGGCGACAATGTAGCGATATCAATCACTTGATGACCGATGATATTAATTTATCATTAAATCAATTAATCAACACAACTATAATTCGTATATTTCTAGGAGTATATTAAATTTTCTAAACTTAGTGTAATTGCCAGGTGTGTTACAATTACATTATTATATTAGTTTACATACGCTTAATTACAAAACTCGACCCTCTATAATAGAAGAGGAATGGTTATGCTACACCACTTGGGTTGAGGGCCCCCAGTGCTCACCCAATCGTATGGGTAAAATTGTCACAGCCATCTACAGCTAACAATTAAAAAAAAATGCTATACCACACTGGTTAGGTGAGGGTACCCGAAAGGGTATTCCGTCGGGCCGACCACTGAGAACAAGGAACCCGGTACTGGTAGTCGGCCCAACGACGAAGGCGAAGTGGGTACACGTGGGTTATGGGCCCGCGCGCCATCCTTTCGTCGCCCCGGACAGGATGGACGGTGCGCGGCGTGTGCCCTTCCCATAGCCCACCCATCCAAAAATACCACGCTGGTTAAACGTGTTCATATAGGGCGTTGCTTTGCTTTCCTTTCGTTGCATGTACCTATGTTATTTGTATATTATATCTTTTATTCAACAACTAGCAACACGCCCTCGCTTCGCTTCGGTTATAGGTTATAGTCGTTTTACCCGCGTAGTTCCCGTTCCCGTAGGAATACCGGGATAAAATATAGCCTAGTTTACGCCCTGATATTATAGCTTTCCACTGGTGAAAGAATTTTTGAAATCGGTCCAGCCGTTTTGAAGATTACCCGGAACAAACATACAGACAGACAGACAGACAGATAGACAGACAATTTTTTTTTAATTGCTATTTTAGGCATAGGTGTCGTGCACATAACCGTGTAAGCATGAAAAAAGCCTATTATTTTGACATTACAAACAGACACTCCAATTTTATTTATTGGTATAGATTACGGTCAAGTAAGAGGTGGTGAATTTTAATCTTACTCCGTCGCCACACGAATATATAAATGTTGACGATTATTTTCCGTGTGGTGACGGAGTAAAAATACAATTCACCACTCCCTATCTTGCCCGTGGATGTCGTACAAGACGACTATGGGATTTAATATGCACATAACATCTGTGCAAGAGAAGGAAAACTCGAAATGAAACCCTATACCAACATGTCTGACCAGCATGGTATAGTAGGTTAAATTCCCTCCCATTATGGAGGAGGCCCGAGCCCAACAGTGGGACGAGTGTGGGCTGCGATGATGATGACGATTATTAAAATTGACTTATTCTTGATTAGAAACAAATGATTTTCGACTCTAAATGGGTAAAAAATAATTGAAATCATCTCTGCTTATAAAATTATTAGCAACCCGCCCTCGCTTCGCTTCGGTTTGAGTCGCCTAACCCGCGTAGTTATCGTCCTCGTGAGAATACCGGGATAAAATATAGCCTATGTTACTCCCTGATATCATAGCTTTCCATTGGTAAAAGAATTTTTGAAATCGGTTCGATGGTTTAAGCGGGAAAGCGTAACAAACAAACAAACAAACTTACTTTCGCATTTATAATATTAGTAAGGAAGTAAGCATTTGCTTTAATAGATTATGATCTGGCGTGTGCCCAAAAATTACAGTAAGGGTAAGTAAAAAAACTTACCTTACTAAATAGGTATATAGATACCTCCTTAATAAGCAGAATCTACTTATTGAGTAAAATAGGTACATAATGATAATCAGCTGTTTATTTGTAGCCAATTTGTGAATAGTAGCAGTTGACAGCACTGTTGACAGTTGTCTCTATACAGTCGCGGGCCGGTCCGTCCGGGGTAGTACCACACTCTTGCAGAAAATCGACGTCCGAGTAGTAGAAATTTGTTACTGCGCTACGTGAGGTGAGCGAAAGAGTCGGATACCCAACTTTCTGGGGATGTTTGCTAACCTAACCTTATTGCACGCGTTTAAATTCCCTTCACTTTCTTCACGGTAGGCAGCCGCCAAGCAGAGGTCCATGAGCGGCAGTATTATTAATTATAATTATATTAAACAGATGACGAAACATATTAATTAAACAGATGGTGAAATAGAATTTATTATATTGAACAGATGGTCCATGACCGGCGGCAATACTTACCATCAGGTGAACTGTTTGCTCGTTTGCCACCGATTGCAAAAAAAAACCTCAATCTTGAATAGGTACTGAGGTGCCGCTGTATACTTGAGAGATAAACAGAATATAGACTTACAATTTTAAATAAGTCTGATGGTCACCTGCTTAACGTCAAATCTCTTTGCAAACTGATATCTGATAATACTGCTGCTCATGGACCTTTGCAAGGCCGTTGTCTACCGCAAAGAAAGTGAAGGGAGTATGCATGCTTGCAATGAGTTTCTGTGATACTAAAGGCATCACCAAAACCCATCACACGCAAACACCCTCAGAAAATTAGGCTTCTGGCTCTCTCGCTCACCTAACGTAGCGCAGTAACAAGTTACTACTACTCGGACGTTGATTTTCTGTGAGAGTGTGGTACTACTCCTGACGGACCGGCCCGCGGCTGTAGACAAAAGACTGCCAACAGTGTAGTCCTACCACTCGAAACTCGACTTGACGTATAGGTACATTGTTATCAAGGCGAGGGCGGAAGAAGTACTCAAAGTATAACCCTCCATAGAGTGGCCTCCACAATTGAACTATCATCACATTAGGGTCATAATTACTTAATCCGATTATTACAAGCGTAATTAATTCAATTATAACCTTTTAGATAACAGTAATCACAACAGTATAAATTCAAGGTTGGCATATTGATTATTATAATTACTTCTGTCTAATAATATCGATAATGTTGTTCTAGCACTGCCGATGCATTATAAAACTGAAAAGTTTGTTTGTTTGAACTGTGCTAATCTCACGTACTACAACTAAAGGTTCTAAAAAAAAATTAATTGTGTTACATATCCTATCTGTCAACAAAGTTTTAGTCTTTTGATGTGAAACATCAATAGGCGAGAGTGAGCCTGATCGTTAGCGTGGCGTTAACGCCACGCTTGGATATGTACATTTGTGTAACGAAACCATAACCTGTTTTAGAATTTGTACAACGCCGTCTAGTGAGCTCAAAATAAATTATTAATCTAAACACACACCTATAGTATATACTAATGAAAATAAATGTTTATTGAATAAAAATCA
The DNA here is from genome assembly GCA_032191425.1 of Lymantria dispar. Classification (NCBI taxonomy): domain Eukaryota; kingdom Metazoa; phylum Arthropoda; class Insecta; order Lepidoptera; family Erebidae; genus Lymantria; species Lymantria dispar. Next base: position 6,941,022 of record CM063452.1, on the reverse strand, counting down.
TAATATTCTGGAAAAAATCGTAATATTTTATTATTATACTTTATGGCATATTAGTTCCTGTCGTAATCTGTTCTGTTACGAATAAGATTTTGTAAGGGTTGGTAGTATTGTTCGTGGCTATTGCAAAAGAGTAAGTACTTAGACAATAAGAGAACTGGAATCTATCTAACACCGCCTGGTCAATAATTATACTCCCAAGTAAGGTTGACATCAGGCAGACAGCCGGTCATATAACTATTGCCAAAACTATTTGTAATATGTTTATCGATCCTAAGTAATTGGAAAGATCCGGATGTTAATGGTGTATTTTTTTATTATTTGTTAATTATGTATATTTATTCAAATTATTCTGTGTGGTGATAGAGTAAGAATACAATTAATCCCTTTCTTGCCCGTAGGTGTCGTAAAAGATGACTAAGGGATTATAATGTGTAAATATTATCTTTGCAAGAACAGAAATACTCGAATGAACCCTATACTAACCCGTCTAATCAGCCTGGTATAGTAGGTTGATTTCATTCTCGTTATGGAGGAGGCTTGAGCCCAGCAGTACACTTGTATAAGCTACGATTATGATGATTCAAATTATTTTCCATGTGGCGACGGGCTAAGAACCCAACTGATGCCAACCCTTACTTGCCACCATGAGACGTGAAAATGGCTGAGCGATCACTAAAAAATAGGAAGCAGTTTCTTCTGGGAAGTTATGTTTGTATATTATGAACTACGATCGCCAATCTACCCGCTGATGAACTTAGCAACAATCCTATCGATATCGGACAGATTGATGGACTAATAAATAATAAGGATAATAATGCATAATAAAGATATTGAAAGCGGACGACAGTTTTAAAATCAATAGTTTTTAGTTAAACCAGTTCATCAAACCTCCAACCCCATAAACAGTTATTTATTCCATCAGTGGAGTGTCCTCGGTAGATGTCCCATCCCATTTTTAGATTAAATTTCTTTAAATGCCTCTGTGTGTTAGATCCATATCCCCATATGAGCCTTTCATAGGACCGGGTATCTTCTCTTGGAAGATATCCGTGAAACTCGAAGATAATAATAATGATGTTTCCGTGTAGTGACGGAGTAAGAATACAATTCACCAGCCTCTATCTTTTCCGTGGGTGTCGTGGAAAGAAAATAAGGAAAAGGAATAGAGGAAAACTCTAAATAAACCCGCCTGACTAGGGCTGCAAACGATACATCCATGTTTCTGAAACATCAATAATTCAATAAAAAACATCGATATTTGCCATGTTCACTATTTTAAAACATCGATGTATCGATGTTATTTTATACGATGTTTTGCCTGCATGATTTAAAATGTACTTTTGCTTTCAAATTACTTTAAAAAACGATCATCACGCAAATGTGGGTGCTTCATCTAAAAAATTACTATACTAAGTTATTACTATAAGAATTTTACTAAAAAAAAGGCATCGCAATCCTTCAAGGAAAGTATCTGATATTCTATAGATCATTAAAAAACATCGATGTTTTTAGGGCGATGTTTTTTGTACATCAATGTTTATTCTGAAAAATCGATGTTTTTGGTTTCGATATTTGCATCCCTACACCTGACCAGCGTGATATAGTAAGTTAATTTCTCCCTCATTGTGGAGGAGGCTCAAGCGCAGCAGTGGGACGTACGAGTATATGAGCTGTGATGATGATTATGATGAATAATGATGTTTATATTTGTTTCAGGTGTGAAATACGTGAATGTGAAGGTATAGGTAATGATAGTTTATGGATATACCAAGCTATACCCAAAGAGAATACGGGACTTTCAAAGTGTGAAAGATATGCTTTTAGCACAAACTTCACAAATAATAACAGCACTTGTAGCGTAGATAATTTATCTTTTAATACGACGATAAAAGAGAAATGCTCTTCGTATGTATACAGTGATCAAGATTCAGCTGTAAGAGATGTGAGTACAATCTATAAAATGTATAAATAAAATATGTAATTGCACAAATTGCATCATAGCTAATGTAAGAATCGATCTCTGGTCTAATATTCACGTAAATAGGATAAACTCATCATCTTCATTTCAGCTCATATACGTCCCACTGCTGGACTCGACCGTCCCCCATAGGAGGGAAATCGACCTTACTATACCATGCTGGTCAGACAGTTTGGTAAAGGGTTTTATTTTGAGTTTACCTTCCATTGCATAGATGTTATTATGCGTATCATATGCTCTAGTCGTCTTTTACGACATCCACGGGCAAGATAGTGTGTGGTGAATTGTATTCTTACTCCGTCACCATATGGAAAGATAAATACTTAACATAAACTATTCTTAGAAATTAGCACGATGAATTAGTACCTTGAAGTAGCAATGGGCAGGACACATCGCCGAACGAATCGACAGTCGCTGGGGAAAGGCTCCTGAGTAGCGACCACGTATCGGACGATACAGTGTAGAACGCTCAACTAAGTGGAACGACAACATGATGCTGGGATGCTGGGCGTCGTTGGATGCAAGCGGCGTAGGACCGGACTTTATGGCGAAACATGAGGGAGGCCTACGTCCAGTAGTTGACGGCGATAGGCTGAGTCATGATGATGATAATGATTATTGATATTAGAAATCACAGGATATCATAAAAACATTTTTACGGATTTCTTTATATTTTACATTTGGTTTTAAATTAAAATACGAATAATTTATAGCTTTAATTGCCATTAGAGAATTAAAATATTTTAATTTGCAACATTGCCATGTGGTGACATAGTAAGAATACAATTCACGGATCCCTATATTGCCCGTGGATATCGTAAAAGACGACTAAGGGATATAATAAGCATATAACATCTATGCAAGAGAAGGAAAACTCGAAACAAAACCCTATTCCAGCACTTCTGACTAGCGTGGAGCAGTAGGTCAATTCCCCTCCCATTATGGAGGAGGCCTGAGCCCAACACTGGGACATACATAGGCTGAGATGATGATGATGATACAAAAATATAATAAAATTGAAGTGTATGTTAAAATAGTAGGTCTTTTTATGCCCATATGATTGTTTGTACGATAACTATGCCTCTAAAAACATACAACTTAGTTTAAATTTTATGAAGTTTAACTTCCTTTGACACGTTAGGGCAAAATAATGAGAGTAAAGTTTTAAGAAGCGTGCGCACATCTGTGTAAGAGGTGGCAAACTGAAAATAAAACCCTATACCAACATATTTGACCAGCATGGCATAGTAGGTCAATTACCCTCCTATTGTGGAGGAGACTCGAGCCTAGCAGTGGCACGTGTATGAGCTGTTGAGTTGTCTCAACTATGCAGGCGAAACGCAAGCATTTACTAGTTATTAATATTATTTTTTTTTATTGCCAACGATGGCAAACGAGCAAGCATCACACCTGATGGTAAGTGGTACACTTGATGGTAAGTGATGCTGTCGCACATAGACCTTTGTAGTACAAAGGCCACAGCCAGGCCGTTGCCTACTGTGAAGAAAATATTATAAAACTAATTATTATATGATCCACATCTATACCAATAAATAAAATTGGAGTGTCTGTTTGTAATGTCAAAATTATAGGCTTTTATCATGCTCACACGGTTATTTGCACGACACCTATGCCTAAAATAGCAATTAAAAATTTTTTGTCTGTCTGTCTGTTTGTTCCGGGTAATCTTCAAAACAGCTGGACCTATTTCAAAAATTCTTTCACCAATGGAAAGCTATAATATCAGGGCGTAAACTAGGCTATATTTTATCCCGGTATTCCCACGGGAACGGGAAATACGCGGGTAAAACGACTATAACCTATAACCGAAGCGAAGCGAGGGCGGGTTGCTAGTTTTAATATAATATTCACTGCGAGCATTAAAAGTACACAATTATTACAGAATAGTAAAATTAAATTGGAAAGCGATAAGATACGTAAAGATGGTTTTACTTCGTACAAGCAAGCTTCGCTTCGGTTTTAGTCACAATCGCACTTTAAAATAATTATAAATAAAAATCGATTATTTATTTTTAATTAATCGATTATTTATTTTTAATTAATCGATTATTTTATTATCGATTTATTTTAAAGAACAAAAAATCGATTATTTTCCCTCCAAGTCACATCCCTAGTTGTCGGTTCGTCGAGCGATGTGGCCTGCTGTTGCATTGTTAATGTTTTTTTTTTGGTTGGGCTATGGTCAGCGCACCCGCCGCCTGGCTCTGTCCGGGGCGACAGAGAGGCGGCGCGTGGCCTCATAACTAGGGTTGCCACCTTTTATTTGTGTAAATAAAGTACATTGCTTAATGAATGAAGAAAAAAAAAGTACTTTGTGTCCAAATAGCGTACGGTTTGCTATATGTTTTACTTTTAAAGATATTGTTGATTATATTTAGAGAATTTGAATAAATACTTATCACTGCTAAACAAAATCGTTGCACGGTATAAATATTTTAAAGTAAATAAATGTAATATATTATTTATTAGATTCAAAGACACTATGTTTAATTTGAAAATTAACCCCAGGCAAATTAACTCGGGTGAAATAAAGTATTTTCGCGTACTTTATTATTCACATAAAGTATAAAGTACAGTTACCCGAAATAACGTACAATACTTTACAATAAAGTACGGATGGCAACCCTACTCATAACTCACCGTAGGACGTCGCTTTCCTCGTCGGGCCGACCACAGGTACAGAGTTTCTTGTCCGCCGTGGTCGGCCCAAGCATTGTTAATCTGCAATATCTCCTAAAACAATACATTATCCGACTGCATTCCATGATGCCTCCTATTTAATTCGCGAACTGGGCAAAATGTTATAAGATTTTTCTGAGAGGAAAAATAGCTTAAATTACTTCTTATGTAGAAGGCTACTTCATCGCAGCCCACATACGTCTCACTGTTGGGCTCGAGCATCCTTCACAGTGGGATTCGACCTACTACTTTCTAAACTCGAAATAAAATCAACATGACTGACCATGCTGGTCAGTCATGTTGATTTTATTTCGAGTTTTCCCTCTCTTGCACAGATGTTATGTGCATATTATATCCCATAGTGGTCTTATATGACATCCACGGGCAAGATAGGGAGTGATAAATTCTTACTCCGTCACCACATGTGGTAGTAAAATATTATCAAAAACGGTTCAACCGTTTTGAAGTTTACCCGGTACAAAGAAACTGACAGAGCCAAAAAAAAAACAGATTTTTAGGCATAGGTATCGTGTAAAAAATCTATTTCATAATTACAACAGACCCTTTAATTTTATTTATTTGTTTAGATGATTTATCATCATCATTGTATCATCATTACAGCTCATATACGCTCCACTACTGAGCTCGAGCCTCCTCCATATTAAGAGGTAAATCAACCTACTGTACCACGCTGATCAGGCGGGCTGGTATTACCTGCGCCTGATGCCGCCCTAGCTGAGGCTAGGGATGTGAAAAAATAATCGATTTTTATAATAATTGATTATTACAAAAAAAATAATCGATTAATAATCGATTTCTACAATTGATTATCAAAATAATAAAAATCGATTATTAATTGATTTTTTATTGTTCGAAATTAATCGATTATTCACTGCCAGATTTCCTAAAAAAAAAGGTCATCACGATCGTTTCATACTATATTAGAAAATAAAGCTCACATTTCCTAAAAAAAAAGGTCATCATAATCCTGTTGGGAGAAAAAAACGATTATTTTATAATCGATTATTTATTTTTAATTAATCCATTATTTTATAATCGATTTAGTTTAAAAGAACAAAAATCGATTATTTAAAAAATCGATTATTTGCCCTCCAAGTGACATCCCTAGCTGAGGCCACGGGTGACCGGACCAGGGCACTTTAGTCCGACACTCGCAGAGAGGCTGACCGTGCGACGGCGACCGACGTCTCGGAACAGGGACGTTGAGAGGTGAGGGTACCCGATAGGGTATTCTGTCGGGCTGACCACTGAGGACAAGGAACTCGGCACTGGTGGTCGGCCCAATGACGAAAGCAACGTGGGTACGGGTGGGTTATGGCCCCGCGCGCCGTCCTTTCGTCGCCCCGGACGGTATAGGGTCCATTTCAAGTTTTCATTCTCTTGCATAGTTTTTTTATGCACAAGATAACCCTTAGTCGTCTATTACAACACCCACGGGGAAGAGAGGGGATGGTGAATTGTATTCTAACTCCGTCACCATAGATAAGATAAATAATACTCGCGTAAATATCTGAAAGCACACTATTAAAAGAGATAATATCTGGTTGACCGAGCTTCGCTCGGAATATTTTTATCGAATTTATTTAGATACTAGCTTCTGCCCGCGACTTCGTCCGCGGAAAATTTCTTGTTTTAACATAAGATTACACTCGATTGATATTACTGTATTTAATTTTATTAGTAAAATATTTTTTGGAATCAGATCAGTAACTTAAAAGATTACCGAAGTTCTATTTTCTGCTCAAGGTAACTTAACCCTTAGTTGCCTTTTACTTATTTTATTTATTTGTTTAAGTTAGGTATCTATTTAATTTAAAGCTTCTCTATATACAATGTTTGAGGTTGTTTTATTTTCCGGTAACAGAATAATCTGCCTTTCGGATGATCCCACTCTTGATAGACCAACATATAATTGCCCATGGGAAAAACATTCTTTTCGTAGGTCAATGCCAACCAAAGAGAATGTTTGTCCCTGGGACTTATTAATAGTCAGGGCAAATGATTGCGCACGTTCAGCGCTAGTTTCTCGAGCACGGGCCCGCGTCGTCCTCACATTTTGGCTTGCGAGGCGCTGTGAGCGCTCGGAGCTAGATTCTCTAGCGCGTGCTTGCGAAATATATTCTCTATTTCTCGAGAGGCGTTGCTCATTTTCAGGGGCAGATTCTTCCGTACGGCGTACTCGAGCGGCTCTTGTCTGTGATGTCTGCCGAGACAGTTGAGATTTCCTTTTAGGCATGCTCTCAACAAACCACGCACAGACTTGAAAACAATTATGAACAAAGGGAGAGCGACTCGAACACCGTCCGCCTTTACAAAACAAAACAATCGTAATATCGAATAACTCGTGTCGATTATTACGATAGAACGAAGTACGAAACTACGAACATACAAAACAAACGTACAACGAAATTACGATATTTTCGATTATGAGGTATCTATCAACAACAACAACCATGCGAACGAAACAACCGAAACCAATAACCAACTGACATGTAATTTTTAGAACTCCAACTAACGACAACGTGGGCATAATAATTCGAGAGGGTCATCAATCCACGGAAAGTCTTAACACCGCGATTCAGAAAAATGACGTCATTGCAGAACGCCATCTATGGGCAAATAGGTAAAACGTCTGCACAATGAAAGTTATGCTAGGGTCATTTTGCGTTTTAGTAATTTTATATTATCTCCGAAACTGTATGACCAATTGATATACTGTAAATGGCAAATCTTATCTGTATGATGTTCTTGTGATACTGAAATAATTTATTGTCATAAGAATTAATATTTTGTTGCTCAAATAATCAACCAAACGTAACAATGCCGAAAAAAAAATTTTTTAATGCAATAATAGAAGTATAAAAGATAAAATATAAAAGATAGAGATATGGTATCGCTGACTTTTTTGTAGAAATAATTAAGATGAACCAGGTAGCCATACATTCTTTTTAATTTTAAGCAACTGTTTAGGCAGCGCACGCAAATAATTCTGTTTTACGAGGTATTTTTTTCCGACTTGCCAGACAAAAGTTGTGATAGCTCGGTTAATATACATGTTATAGAAACAATTTATAGCCTATAGCACTCAGGAATAATGTAGCTTTCTGCCAGTTAAAATAAAATTAGAATTAGATTATGAGTTCCAGAGATTACCCCCTGCATACAAACTTACAAATTTTACCTCTTTATAATATTAGTATAGATACACTCATTTGCAAAAAAAACGGGCACCTAAGCAATGAACCATTTCAAATGTTAATATTTCTTTGTTTGATAATTATAGGTAGTTTTATCCACACAATTTGCTAAATTAATAAGAAAATAATCGTTTTCATCAGTATTTCATAAAATTTAGATACAATTTATGGGAAATAATGCTAAATCTCGCTAGTAGTGTATATTCGCTAGTAGTGCATATGCTCATGAAGTAAAAATAAAAAAGTTTTTTTGTTTGTTTTTCTTTAATAAAGTAAAAGCAGATAAATGTTTAGTATCGAGTGTGACCCCCTCTAGCTAAAATCACAGCTTGAATTCGTCTGGGCATGCTAGCGAGTATATCCCGGATACTTGCTTGCGGAATACGTTCCCACTCCGCAGTAATCACATTCTTCAGCTCTCTGATGGTCTGCGGAGCCGGGTGTACTGATCTCACACGCCGTTTCAGAACGTCCCAGACATGCTCTATGGGATTGAGGTCGGGACTTCGAGCTGGCCAATCCAAACGACGAATGCCGACCTCTTGCACATACGCATTAACATCGCGGGATCGGTGGGCGCGAGCATTGTCGTCCATAAAAATCGAGTCTTCACCTAGAGCGGCCAATGCGGGTTGTGCATGAGAAATTAGAACTTCCGTTATGTATCGATGCCCAGTCAGTGAGCCGTTTTCAATGAAGACTAACTCTGTACGATCCATTGAATTTATTCCTGCCCAAAACATAACAGGCCCCCACCATAAGGTGTGATTTCTTCGAAACATGCCTCTGCAAAGCGTTCTCCTTGTCTTCTTAGCACTCGCCGACGTCGATCTTCACCGAACAGAGATATCCTGGCTTCATCAGAGAACAAAACCCTATTCCAATCGTCTTGAGTCCATGATTCACAATTTCTAGCGAACCTAAGCCTGTGAACTCTGTGCTCACGGAGTAATTTGGGGCCGCGGGCCGGGCGGTGACTGCGTATATTGGCAGCGAGAAGCCTCCTCCTGACCGTCCATAGACTAATATGCACATTTCTTACTTCTTGGAGGTTGTTCTTAAGATCCACATACGAAGATTTGCGATTTCTCAATGCGCGACTCACAAGAAAACGATCATCCCGTGGTTGGGTACATGGTTTTCTTCCAGAACCAGGCCTTCTCTCGACGGAACCAGTCTCCTGATATCGCTGCCAGGTCCTTTGGACTGTCGAGCGACTAACATTTAGCCTCCTAGCCACGAAACATTGGCTGCAACCCTCTTCAAGCAGCGCGATAATTTTGGTAGCTTTTACCACTTTATCTACCATTTTTGATACAGCCAAACAGCATTAAATAAAGCTTTGACAGTCAAGGATATGAAATTAATCGATAAAAATTGAATAAAAGTTATGAAAGTCGATGTTAACTTCTGGAACTTCGCGCCAAAAATGTAGGATAAAAAGGGGTTTTCTGTAAAAATGAACATCAAATGAAAAATTAAATTTAGAACGTACTTTTTTAAATACCACAGCATTTTTAAAACCGGCCAGTAACGTGTACAAACGATTGAAACCTTTTTGGTATTGTATCTTTTTAAATATGAATGAAAATCAAAACCGCCCGTTTTTTTTGCAAATGAGTTTATGTTAATAAAAAATAAATAATGAAAAATATATAAAAAATTACAACAAGAGAATAATAATAACACCGAGATTCGAACCGGCGCTGTTTGAATGTCAACAAAATCAAAATTAGAACCTGTCAACTGCCCACCTGAGCTATCGTAACTCATGACGAAATTTGAATTCATATTCTTTTAAAATTTAATGTCATTGTTTGTTTTGCTAAAAACACGGACAAAACAACATTTTCTATAAATAAAACCTAGCTAGATTGATTTTTTGGACCCGAAACCTCTAGTATGCTAAGTTTCAACAAAATCGTTGGAGCCATTTCCGAGATCCTGAATATATATATACAAGAATTGCTCGTTTAAAGATATAAGATAAATGAATATTGACTCAACAACAGCTATAGTGATAAACTGCATTGACACTATTACACAATGTATACAATATTGTCTTGTGTATCACTCAAAGCATGCTGTTATCTTGTCAATGGTCCGATAACATGAACAGTCACAGTTTATCATAATTTTATTAGCACTGACCGCCATGCACAGATCACAGAGCAAAAGAATAATAGATGCAACTCATTGCACTATCTATACCAATAAATAAAATTGGAGTGTCTGTTTGGAATGTCAAAATAATAGGCTTTTATCATGCTCACACGGTTATTTGCACGACAACTATGCCTAAAACAGCATTTAAAAAAATTTTGTCTATCTGTCTGTTTGTTCCGGGTAATCTTCAAAATGTCTGGACCGATTTCAAAAATTCTTTCACCAGTGGAAAGTTAAAATATCAGGGCGTAAACTAGGCTATATTTTATCCCGGTATTCCCACGGGAACGGAAACTACGCGGGTAAAACGACTATAACCGAAGCGAAGCGAGGGCGGGTTGCTAGTACTTACTAATTTTATAAACTAGCAACCCGCCCTCGCTTCGCTTCGGTTTCAGTCATCTTTCCTGCATAGTTCCCGTTCCCGTGGGAATACCAGGATAAAATATAGCCTAGGTTACTCCCTGATATTATAGCTTTCCATTGGTGAAAGAATTTTTGAAATCTGAAAGTTTTGAAGATTACCCGGAACAAACAGACAGGCAAAAAAAAATATAAAGTGTATTTTAGGCATATGTATAGTGGAAATGACCGTGTGAGCATGAAAAAAGCCTATTATTTTGACGTTACAAACAGACACTCCAATTTTATTTACTGGTATAGATGCCAAAGTAAGTTTGCTTGTTTGTTACGCTTTCACGCTTAAACCATAGAATAGATTTCAAAAATTCTTTCACCAATGGAAAGCTATAATATCAGGGAGTAATATAGGCTATATTTTATCCCGGTATTCCTACGGGAATAAGAACTACGCGGGTAAGGCGACTCGAAGCGAAGCGGTGGCGGATTGCTAGTTGTTATATATTGCGTTTGGAGTGACCAAAAATAATATGTATTGGCCATATTGTTGGGATACCATTTCGAGATTGTAAATAAGTCTCATTTCGATATCGACCACTAGAGAGAAATGAAGACAGATCATCATCATCGTCGTAGCCCACATACGTCCCACTGTTGGGCTCAGGCCTCCTACACAATGTGACGCAATTTGACCTACTATACCGCGCTGGTCAGACAATATAGGGTTTTATTTCGAGATGCCGTCAACAATTCCCAAGGAGAGTTGACATCAGGCCGCGGCCAATCATAAAACTATTGCAAATGCCTCTGCAATATGTGTAAGAAGAGTATCCCCATATTGCGTATCCGAAAGGGTATTCTGTCGGGTCGACCACTGAGGACAATGAACTCTGCACTGGTGGTCGGCCCAACGACGAAGGTGACGTGGGTACGGGTGGGTTATGGGCCCGCGCGCCGTCCTTTCGCCGCCCCGGACGGAATGGACGCCATGTGCGCTTACCATAGCCCATTCATAAAAAAAAGTTTTTTTTTTTTTATTGCAAACGGTGGCAAACGAGCAAACAGTACACCTGATGGTAAGTGCTCCTGCCGCTCATGGACCTTTACAAGGCCATTGCCTACCGCGAAGAAAGTGAAGGGAGTGTGAATGCGTGCATTGAGGCTCGGTGATACCAAGGGCACCACCAAAACCCTCGACAACACCCTCAGAAAGTTGGGCTTCCGGCTCTCTCGCGGTTAGTTAAGTTACCATATTACGTCGACCCCAAGTAATTAAAAGAAGAGCAGGATGATAATAATGATTCGTCGTTGTCAATCAGTCTGTTGCCGCCCACTGTAGTACGTTGCTACGTTGTACGTAGCTGCTGTCGACTCTCCTGGTCCTTAGTCGATTTTTACAACTTCTACGAACAACTTACAGATGGCGAGACATTTATTGTTATCTAGTTGTAATGGATAAATACATTCAAGTCTAAAAAAAGTGTGCTAGCTTATTACTTCGTAAATAAATATTACTTTTATCTGTCCAAAAATAAGTTAGAAATAGATCTGGTATTATTGCGTTAGCAACGAATTTAACATTGCACATTCGTACCGCGTTAGAGCTTGTACATACCAGAAATAAATTGGTCATTAAATATGAACAGAGGCCGGGTCTTCCCTCCGCTACATGTTCATAGATACGCTATGAATGCGTAATAGAAATAATAATATAAATGAGATTCTAATGTGAATGTAAGATCTAAGCATTTACGAAAAGGTCTTTGTGGTAACGGTTAAGGATACATCATAAGGTATTTCAAAACCACTATCCTGCAAGCCACTGTCCTAAAATATGACTGTATGTCTATATGCGCAGTCTTCTCTTATTTGCCCATATACATCTAAACATTGAATGTAGAACACCTACTGTTGAATTATGGGTATCTTTCCTTCTACCCCAGCTATAATTTCGATGTGAAACATCTATAGGCGAGGGTAAACCTGATCGTTGGCGTGGCGTAGATAGCTCGTGGCGTTACGACGTCACACTATATGACGGAATATGCGAGGGTACACCTGATTGTTGTCGCGTGGCGTTAACACCACGCTATATATATATGTACATACGTAGTCTATACGTTGTAGTGTGTGAGTGAGACGCAGCAACACGTTGTTGTGTGCAAGCACCTGTGCTCAAATCATGATTTTCTGGAAAAAACTCATAATATTTTATTAATACTTTATGCCATATTCTGTCGTAATCTGTTCTTTTATGCATATATACTTATACAAAATAATTTCGATGTTTCACATCTGCCAGGAGTCCTGAACGACAGCTACCTTTTTTTATTTATTCTTAGTCATTTTTACCGCACACGCGGGCAAGGAAAGAGATACGCGGTAGGACCACACTGTCACCAGTTTTCTGTCTACAGCTGCGGCCCGGATCGTAGATCAACGTCTGAGTAGTAGCAATTTGCTACTGCACTTCGTTCAGTGAGCAAGAGAGCAGGAAGCCGAACTTAACGTTTTGGTGATGCCTTTAATATCACCGAAGTTCATTGTACGCATTCATACTCCCTTCACTTTCTTCATGGCAGGAATTCTCCCAGCAATAGTCCATGAGCAGCATCACTTACCATTAGGTTTGTTGTTTGCTATCAACAGAAATAGAAAAGAAAAAAAAATTTACTTGGTAATCATACGAAGAATATTATATCCAACCATTATCTATACTATACAATGCGGTTTTGCATATTAGCTGACCAGTTATCAGCTTTATTATCAGTTATAACAAGTGCAATATGAAGTTGATTATAAGATAAATGATGATGTATTCATCATCATCGCAGCCCACATACGTCCCACTGTTGGGCTCAGGCCTCCTCCACAATGGGAGGGAATTTGACCTACTATACCATGCTAGTCAGACATGTTGGTATAGGGTTTCATTTCGAGTTTTCCTTCTCTTGCACAGATGTTATGTGCACATTATATCCCATAGTCGTCTTATACGACATCCACGGGCAAGATAGGGAGTGGTGAATTGTATTCTTACTCCGTCACCACACGGAAAGATGATGTATTATCCCACCAAAATTATAAATATGAAAATGGAAGCCAAGTTCAATAATTTCGTGTAGTAGGTTTGACATGCTCACCAAGACTTCACATCTCTTCTCATTATATACTTCAACTGTGCCAAATTTTATATTTGTCCATCCATGTAGGGACACGAAAAAAGTATCGATACTTTTAGGTATCGAGTACTTGTCTTTCAATACCGATACTTTTGTACGCGATACTTTCTATTCGATACTTTTACTCAATGAGTACTTTTAGGCAGGTATCGTATCGAACAAATTGTAGAAAGTATCCATGTTAAACTTGACCTTACGACTCATACTTATGGTAACGCCATCTAGTTAAAGTGTAACGAACCTTCGAAAAAGTGGTTCGACATATTTTAATCCGAACACAGATGGACTAATTCCTAAAAAAAAGCTCATCACGACCAAGATTCTAGGCAAAGTACTCAGTACTCGATACTTTGGAGTATCGATACATTTGTTTCGATACTTTATTGAGTACGATACTTTTTCATCAATACTACTCATGAATACAGTATCGATACTTTCGTTTCGATATCGTGTCCCTACATCCATGTAATTTTCGTAAAAAGGGGTACAAAGTTTTTGCTTCAAGTATTATTGATGTGAAACATCTATAGGTGAGGGTGACCCTGATTGTTGGCGTGGCGTTAATGCCACGCTTCGATATGTACATTTGCGTAACGAAACCATAACCTGTTTTAGAATTTTGTACAACGCCATCTAGTGAGCTCAAAATAAATTATTAATCTAAACACACACCTATAGTGTATACCTACTAATGAAAATAAATGTTTCTTGAATAAAAATAATCATTTTCTGAAAAAAAAAACGTAATATTTTATTAATACTTTATGCCGTATTAGTTCCTGTCGACTTTATGAAATATTTTGCCATAATCTATTCTTTTATGCATATATATTTATACAAAATTATTTCGATGTTTGACATCTGCCAGGCGTCCTTAGCTACGGCTCCCTTTTTTATAGATATAACTTTTTAAAATCCACATCTGGAGTTATTTTTTTAGATAATATCATTTTATATTTAACTAATCAACCTATAAATTTTATGTTATATGCAAGTTATTGTTTTTATATTTATCTTGGCGAGTATACTACCACTGGTGGCTCGCGCCTCCTCCAGGATGGGATTGAAATTGACCTACTATACCACGCTGGTCAGATATCTATCTATGTTGGCATAGGTTTTTATTTCGAATTTTCCTTCCTTATTTGTATATACATGTATGGTTTTATTCTTTTTAAAAGTCGTCTTTGTTGTATGGGAGCCCCCCTTAAGGATTTATTTTACTTCGTTTTTAGTATTTGTTGTTATAGCGGCTACAGAAATACAAAATTAGTAAAAATTTCAACTGTCTAGCTATCGTGGTTCTTGAGATAAAGCCTGGTGACAGACAGACGGACGGACAGACAGCGAAGTCTTAGTAATAGGGTCCCGTTGTTACTCTCTGAATACGGAACCCTAACAAGAACTAAATAAGTTTTAATTAAAACTTTGTTTGGTATTCATACCTCTAGTAAAAACTGATATTCTTCGCTTATAGGTATTTCAGTTAATCTTAGATTTGATTTGCACAAAACTACGCAGACAGCAATGCGTTTAAGATCTGTATTTGATAGGACTAGACAATACTTAACCGCTATACATATATATGTCATAACAGTATTAATTATAAAGCCATAGCATAGATGAATCTATCCATTTCACTACACCCACAAACCTCTTAAAAGAAAATAGATTATTTTTTTGTTGCAAACGGTGGCAATCGAGCAAAAAGTTCACCTGATGGTAAGAGTTGTTGCCGCTCATGGATCTTTGCTAGACTGCTGCCTACCGTGAAGCAATGAGGTTAGGTGAAACGAAAGGCATCACCGAAACCCATCACACGGAAACACCCACAGAAAGTTGGGCTTCTGGTTCTCTCGCTCACCGAACGGAGCGCAGTAACAACTTGCTGCTACTCAGACGTCGATTTTCTGCGAGAGTGTGGTACTGCCTCGGACGGACCGGCCCGCAGCTGTAGGCAGACAACTGTCAACAGTGTGGTCCTGCTACTAAAGATTATAATACAATACCCTTGGCAGAGGGATTGACAATCAAAGCTGATGTTACAAGTTTCTCAAGAGAGTGCTACTGCCGTATGCTATCTGTGGTGATTGACTGCCTTTACAACTGCCACAAAGTAGTAAGGGGTAACACATTGTATTCTAAACCCTCCATCCCCACAGACTATCATGCTGATATAATTTAAGAGATTTCTTTTGCTATTTCTTAAGAATATTATGTCACCCGTTAGAAGCCTCATATCTTCGTTAGCATAGAGATCAGGGTGTGAAGTAAGTTATATATAGGCTGTTTTGAAGACAATTACCATTTCAATCATCGATAGAAGTTGCTATAAATTCCACAAACAAGTATTAGGTAATTTTTTCGCTATATGCTAAATTGAAGTGAGGAACGCTTCCACGCGGACACGGTCATCCGCCGACGACTGGGGCGGCGCAGGCGCGAATACCTATGCCTGATGCAGGCGTAGGTATTCGCGCCTGATGCACTCGCAGCCTCTGCTAGGGTGACACCCTAGCAGAGGCTGCGGGTGACCGGACCGGGGATTTAGTCCGTCATCTGCGGCAAGGCTGTCCTCGCGACGGCGACCGGCGTCCCGGGAAGGGGACGTGGATGGGAGAGGGTACTCCCTCAGGGTATTCCGTCGGGACGACCTCTGAAGTCAAGGAACTCTATCGGGTGGGTTACGAGGCCGCACGCCGCCCCTCTATCGCCCTGGATGGAGCCGGGCGGCAGGTGCGCTAACTGTAGCCTCCAAAAAAATATAATGAATTGATAAGTGAGATATACGAAATAAAACATTTCTCTTGTATTCTACCAATCACTGTATGAGACGATCTAAGTTAATAATATTAAGCGTTTTTATTCCATGTACCATGTAACTGCTATAGAATATTGAGTCGAATTTCTATATAAGAACAGCTTTATATGTCTAAACTCCTAATTTATTATGATTACTAGCCGACCCGACGAACTTCGTACCGCCATAATTTGTTTCGTAAATATATTTTCTAAATTTCCAAAAATATGGTCTGTCTATAGCTGTCATCTGCGTTTTTTTATTCCATGATAGATTCGTTTTTGTTATACCACGTTTTATAGGGACTTGTATTCTCTTTGACGTTTTATGTCAAGTCCCACGGGAACCCGGTCGAATGGGATAAAAGTATCCTATGTCCGTCTCCTGGTTCTAAGCTACCTCCCCGCTAATTTTCAGGTAAATCAGTACAGCCGCTCTTGAGTTATAAATAGTGTAACTAATACGACTTTCTTTTATATATATAGTAGTCTATACCTGACCTGGCGAACTTCGTACCGCCATCATTTTTTTCGTATATATATTTTCAAAATTTCCGAATAGATGATTCAAAGAGAATTCAAATTACTGATTTCTGACAAAATTATAATTATCAAATTTTTAACCACACTTCTTAACTATAGACAAAATTACGTTTAGCTATCATTTGCATTTTGTTATCCTACGTTGCATAGTGACTTTTATTCTCTTTGACATGAGTTTCGGTGCGAATATGGAAATGTCATGTTAAGTCTTGTATTATATTCATTTTTTTAGTGTTTTATAGTGTTATATTGAATCATTGGGCTGATATTTTATGTAATATAATACAGTTAAGGTGCTGAAGTGTGTTGAATGTGATATAAGAGTGGTTTTTTACGTGTATTTTCATATTCTACCGAGATTCCCAGAGAAATAATTTAATTAGGTTTTCAGCGCCTAATAAATGGTAACGACTTGACTTACTGACGGACATGGCTATAAATAAGCTATTCTATATTAAGAAATGTTAAATAATATGAAGAAAATTGTATCAGACATGGCTGTATGCGCTTTGATCCCTTTGCCTGTCCGAATGGACAAATAGAAACAAAAAAAAAATTTTTGACATTTTATGTCACGTCACACGGGAACGCGATCGAACGGAATAAAAAGTAGCTCATTGCCATAAAAAATAATAAGAACACCATAAAAAGTATCCTATATCCGTCTCCTGGTTCTAAGCTACCTCCCCACCAATTTTCAGCCAAATATGTACAGCCGTTCTTGAGTTATAAATAGTGTAACTAACACGATTTTCTTTTATATATATATAGATGACACTATATAATGGCAATTTTCCATATAGCGACGGTGTAGAAATATAATTCACTACCTTTCTTACCCGTGGGTATCGTATAACATGGCTAAGAGATATAATATGCAGTATTTTCTATCTATATTTATGATATACGTGTAAGAGAAGGAAAACTCGACATATAACCTTGTACGAACACGCCTGACCAGCGCGGTATAGTAGGTCAATTGCTTCCATTTAGGAGTCATTTGGAGGACAAATCTAAATTGGCTAGCAAAAAGTTGGGCGTCCTGAACAGAGCCAGGCGGTACTTCACACCGAGACAGCGTCTTGTACTGTACAAAGCGCAAGTTCGTCCTCATGTGGAGTACTGCTCACTTCTCTGGGCAGGCGCGCCTAAATATCAGCTAGACCCACTTGACTCCCTTCAAAGGCGTGCTGTTCGAATCGTCGAGGATCCTAATCTCACGGACGGATTGGAGTCGCTGGAGCGGCGGAGAGACTTTGGGTCACTCTGTGTACTCTACCGACTCTTTCACGGGGAGTGCTCCGAGGAACTGTTTGACTTGGTACCACCGTCACCGTTTTACCAACGTACCACTCGATACCGCAGCAGGGTTCATCCATTTTACCTGGAAACGATATGGTCTTCCACTGTACGTTTCCAGCGATCATTTCTCCCACGTACGTGCAGGCTCTGAATGAACTACCTGCTGCTGTGTTTCCCGAGCGCTATGATATGTCCTTCTTTAAACGAGGTTTAAGAAGAGCTTTTTCTTTACGGTAGGCAGTGGCCTGGCTTTGCCCCTGGTATAGCAAAGGTCCATGTGCGGCAGCGTCACTTACCATCAGGTGTGCTGCCTGCTCGTTTGCCACCATCGGCAAAAAAAAAAAGGAAATGTAGACCCGAGCCCAATAGTGGTATTTATAGGAGCTGAAATAATTATGATGATGATAATGATACTAAGCGAGTCTAAAACGTCTAGCACTGGTTGTTTTTTGAGACGCTAAATAATATTTAAATTATTAATTGAATGTTTCTAGCAGGAGTAGTACGAAATTGTACTCTTAATACACCACCATACGTATAAATTCTCTTTATCACCAGCAGCCTGCAAATTTCAGGTAACACTTAAGGCAATCTAACTGACACACACACATCAAAACATCGTTTTTTATTAGATTTAATAAGAAGAGAATAAATGTTTTCTTTCTGTTTTTTTCTTTTTCTTTCTTTCTTAATCACATAAATCAATATTATATGTCATTCGTATCACCTTAGGTGTTACCTAAAATTTAAGCGTCATAGTAAAAAACGACAATTTCAATCCAGAATTGTAAATGCTACTTACCAACTTTATTAGTATACCATCATCACGAAAATAACGCTAATAGGCATTTTCATAAAAATATATATTAACTAATAGTGTTATTATTACATAAAACATCTACAAAAGGAGTATCTCGGAGAAAACGTGGTAACATAACTGATGTGTCAGGATTTTTAAAAACGCACTACGGTAATCAAATTCTATTTAATTTATTTATTTTACGTCTAGTTAATATATATTTTTAATAAATTGACCCTACACTATCTACCAGAAAAATAAAATACGGCACTGAGCAAATTATTACAACTAATATGTAAATTCAGTGTTGAAATATCGTCTGGCTACAAAGGGACACGATAAAATGATAGCAATCTGTTGTTATATTATTTTTTAATCGAAAAATTATACTATAATTGGCTTAAATAATATTATAAAATATTACTTAAATGTACAATAAACCTAATGTAAAATTTTGTGCTAGTTTCAAATAGAATTAATTGTTTAAAAAAGGTAATGTTTTAGAGGGACAGGTCTGAAAACGCCCTTGTACATTTTTATGAAAATGCCCTAATAACAAAAAAATCAAATGTTTAAGCATCGTTTATGATTAAGATATCTATTATAGTTCAACCTTGGCTGCCAAAACTGGAAGAGAACACTTATTGGTACCATAGATAATTCTGGCCTGTTTCTCGCACTGCCTTTGACCGGCTTTATCTCTGATAGGTATGGAAGAAAAGTGGCTTTAAGTATAGCAGCATTAATGAATTGTATATTTGGATTAATAAGGTCATTTTCTATGAATTATTATATGATGCTTGCGTTTGAGTTCATGGACGCTGGCTTAGGAGCAGGAGCCTACACTACTGCGTTTATTTTAGGTAAGATTTATTTTCATTTAAATAATATGACCAGACCCATCATGAAAGACGAGGGTCATAAGAAACCGCTGAAAGACTTAAGCAGATAACACTGCAAGGGAATTAAAACTATATTTAATTCCCACTTAAATATATTCCAACCCATTTGATTGACGTGGTATGTTAGGCCAAAGAACGATGGATTTACTTTTATTGTGCGATGTTGAGTTTATAAAATGCTGTTTTCAGCAAATTACACTATAAATTTTATAAAAATTAAGCTATGTTTATAATAAATGATTGAAAGTTCATTACTTTTAAGTTTATATAAAATCAGAGCTATAACTTTTCCTAGATGCTAATTGTTAGAAATAGAGTTACACGTTTTTACCTACCGCCAAGTGTCCAAAAATATTTCAGTCTATAGGTTGAAATTATTCACCAGCCTGGCCTTGATGCATCGTTATGATCGTTATGTGCTAGCGATGTACGTAATAACTACCTATGTGCTACGCTAGCTCTTCTGTTATTATTTAAAATAATAATATTTCTATGCTCCTAATAAAAGTCAATTCCAAAACAGAGAATATAAAAACGAAATAGTAAAAGAATTGCTTTATTCGTGATTTAGTACTTTGAATTGAACTAATAATGAATATTTAAGGGGTACCTTATTCAAATAAGGGCCAATTTAATTAAAATACGGGTGCGTTAAGTAAATGCTTTTACATTGTATTTTAAAAATTCATAAGCAAGTATATAATTATATATTTAATCTGTCTTTTCTAGCTATGGAACTCGTAGGACCTAGGGGCAGGGTGTTTGGTAACACCTTAATAAATGTAGTGTATGTATTTGGAGTCATGTCTCTATCAGGACTTGTTTGGCTACTTCAAGATTGGCGAACACTATTAAGAATAATATACAGCCCATCATGTTTAATTTTTTCATATATATGGATATTAAACGAAAGTGCGCGTTGGCTTTTAAGTAAAGGCAAACGTGAAGAAGCACTGAAGATATTAAAGAGGGCTGCTGACATGAATAAAGTGGAATTATCCGAACAAACTCTAGGTCTCCTTCATAACGTCGAAAAAGAAAAATATATAGAAGAAATAGACGTGAGGCGTAAAGATGTTCCTACTAATAAATCGTCTATATTTCTGCAAGTTATAAGATCAAGTATTATTATAAAGAGACTATTTACTTGTTCTTTCCTATGGATCACTTGTGCGTTTGTTTACTATGGATTGTCAATAAACTCAGTATCCTTAGCTGGTAATAAATATATAAACTTTATGCTGGTAGCCTTTATCGAGATCCCAGCGAATTTCTGCTGCCTATTTGTTTTAGATAAATTTGGAAGAAAAAGGGTTATGATTAGCACATATATCTTGAGCGCAATTCTTTGCATAGGATTAGCCTTTTTGCCAAAAGGTAAGTCCATTTTAAATTATTCATATGCTACATTTTACTTAGTATTCTTCATAATGATTCCTGATTAACTTGAAACTTTATGTAGATTCTGTGAAGAAAATATTTCGCGAAAATAATAATAGTTTTTTATAAAAGTATATAAAAGAGTTCAGTTAGCTAGTCATTGAAAGAGATAAATGGAATATATCTTATGAAAATGTAAATTCCGTTGTATATTATCATTTAGGTATATCATTTTACCCCCGAACTTTCAAAGTAATGGAGACAAACGCACAATGGAAAGCGACTAGAAAATTTTGCTCAGGCACAGTTTATTTACTGGAGAGGGTGCTAGCTGCCCGCATCGAGCGGCATCTCGTCGGCACGGGGCCCGATCTGTCGGACGCCCAGTTTGGATTTAGGAGGGGTCGTTCGACGATCGCGGCTCTGTTGCACCTGAGGGCCGTGGCGACTGAGGCCGTCACTGGCGGGGGAGCGCTGTTGATGGTGTCCCTGGACATCGCCAACGCATTCAATAGTCTGCCATTCAGCTGCATCAGGGAGGCGCTCCGGTATCACGGAGTGCCAGCTAACCTGAGGCGGCTAGTGGCAGACTATTTGGAGGGGCGCAGCGTCCTCTGCACCAACCGAGCAGGGGACGTTGTGCGAACGCCTATGACGTGCGGTGTCACATAGGGGTTGGTCCTCGGACCCACCCTGAGGAACATCGGCTTCGACTGGGCGTTGGGGGAAGCCTCCCGCCCGGGCTGGGCGTGATTTGTTACGCCGACGACACGCTCGTCACAGCCCGCGGTGGGACGCTAGTAGAGGCGGCAAGCCTGGCGACTCTAGGCACCGAAGAGATCGTCAGGCGGATCGAGGCGTTGAGGTTAAGGGTCGCCCTGGACAAGACGGAGGCCCTCTTGGTCCATGGGCGCCACATGAACCCTCCCATCGGTGTCTCGATCACCGTCTATTCGGTTGAAATCAGCATCCGGGCCCATATAAGGTATTTGGACCTGGTGCTCGACGGGCAATGGTGGTTCCGGGAGCATTGCTGCAGGCTCGCTCCACGGCTCGTCGGCGTGGCGTCCGCCCTATAGTGGCTTATGCCGAACGTGGGCGGACCGAGCGCTACGTGCCGACGGCTGTACGCGGGGATCATCCGGTCGATGGCCCTGCACCGGTGTGGGCTGGGTCCCTGACCGTCCGACTCAGGGCACTTCTGTGGCGACCACAGAGGGCTATGGCGGTCAGGGTCATACGCGGATACCGCACGGTGACGACGGAGACGCGGCGTCCACCCTATCGTGGCTTATGCCGAACGTGACGGGGGTGCGAGCGGAGGTGGTCTCTGTGAGGGAGCTCACCACCTGGCGCGTCGACACCCGCCGAGACTTCATTGCCCGTTGCGCAGTCCGGCTGGAGGAGCCTCGGTTCAGGGTGCGAATCGTGGAGGCCTTCCGGCCGGTGCTGATGCAGTGGTTGAAACGACGGCACGGGTTTCTCTCCTTCCGACTGGTGCAGGTATTGACGGGGCATGGATGTTTCGCCAAATACCTGCACAAGGTTGTTAGGAGGGAGAGTACACCGTCCTGCCACCACTGCGATTGCGACCAGGACGCGACGCAGCATACGCTCGAGGTCTATGCCGCTTGGGCAGAGCAGCGTCGTGAACTCGTCGCAATGGTGCAGGAACTAGGACGTGGTTGCAGCCTTCTGCGAGGCAGTAGTCTCGTGCAAGGAGGCGGCGGATCGCTTGCGCGAGGAGCGCAGCCTCGATGAGGCGATCCGCCGCCGGCGACTGGGGCGGCGTAGGCGCGAATACTTGCGTCTCATGCTGCCCTAGCCGAGGCCGTGGGTCACGTGACTGGGGAATTAGTCCGTCACCCGCTGAGAGGCCAACCGCGTGAGGAAAGACCGACGTCCTCCCCGAGGGGGAGACGTCGGTCGACCGCCGACCGCAACCCACCCCCAAAAAAAAAAGACAGTTTATTTAATGATTTCTGATGTTTACGCGAGTATTATACATTTTAAATAAAACTACTTTACGGATTTTATCGCGTTTGTATTTGATTTTTGATTACCCGACGTTTCGAACACTTTACAGCGTTCATGATCACGGGTGGACTAAGATGTCTCACGTCCAACAAGTCATCGTTACTGCAGAAAATTTTATAATTATCTACCCGATACAGAAATTAGTTATTAAATATTGACCCACATTTTGATACAAAATTTATTGCCAGTGTAAGAAGAAAATGATTCTATATGAAAAAATTATATTGTTTATGGTTAGTAATAATTAAACATTAAAATTAATAGTAATTATATTTAAAAAACTAACTAATAATCTAGTATACTACCACCGGATCGGAACACGGTTACACTGAGAAAGATCCGGCAAGAAAACTCAGGTAACATGATGCTAAATTAAAGTTAATTTTGAAGGCGGCTTACTTTATGTTACTAAAAAGGTTTTAATTTATAAAATTATCTTTAGTTATTATTATTGTGGGTCAAATCTATACAATATGAGCTCACGGTGTCTTGCAGTCTTGTGGTGGTCTTTTTGGATTTCTTTTTAATAATGTTTATAACAGGATCCCAGCTAGATGGTAACACCCAGCCATCCTCTCTATTGAAATTTTTGTGTTTTTTAATCTCAATAGCCTCGCGTACCATTCTAGGCAGGTATCGGTGTTCTTTTGCGAGGATTTGTGGTTTATCAAACCTGATGTTATGGTGGGCGCGGTCCTGGCTATGTTCACAGACTGCAGACCTAGTGTCCCGGCGGTGCTTCACATCGGCTATGTGTTCTTTGATCCGAGTTCTTATGGATCTCTTTGTTTGTCCAATGTAAGAGAGACCACAGTCACAGTCAAGTTTATATACTCCTGCATCTTGTAAAGGGATCTGGCACTTGACAGGTGGTAAGAATTGGCTAATCCTCTTCAGTGGCTTAAAATAAGTTTTAATGGAAGAGCGTTTCAGGATGTAGCCAATCTTGTCAGTGACTCCTTTGACATAAGGTAGTATTGCAGGAAGGCGCTCAACTGTGGGTGGTTTCACTCGGTCTCTGCGACGGGGGCGAGGAACTGGCAGCTTGTTTGCACGTAGCACCTGCTTGACATGCTGCAGCTCCCCAGCCAGGTGTTCATCGTCACAGATTCCTCGTGCTCTCTGCAACAAACAAACAAACAGCACGAGGAATCTGTGACGATGAACACCTGGCTGGGGAGCTGCAGCATGTCAAGCAGGTGCTACGTGCAAACAAGCTGCCAGTTCCTCGCCCCCGTCGCAGAGACCGAGTGAAACCACCCACAGTTGAGCGCCTTCCTGCAATACTACCTAATATGTCAAAGGAGTCACTGACAAGATTGGCTACATCCTGAAACGCTCTTCCATTAAAACTTATTTTAAGCCACTGAAGAGGATTAGCCAATTCTTACCACCTGTCAAGTGCCAGATCCCTTTACAAGATGCAGGAGTATATAAACTTGACTGTGACTGTGGTCTCTCTTACATTGGACAAACAAAGAGATCCATAAGAACTCGGATCAAAGAACACATAGCCGATGTGAAGCACCGCCGGGACACTAGGTCTGCAGTCTGTGAACATAGCCAGGACCGCGCCCACCATAATATCAGGTTTGATAAACCACAAATCCTCGCAAAAGAACACCGATACCTGCCTAGAATGGTACGCGAGGCTATTGAGATTAAAAAACACAAAAATTTCAATAGAGAGGATGGCTGGGTGTTACCATCTAGCTGGGATCCTGTTATAAACATTATTAAAAAGAAATCCAAAAAGACCACCACAAGACTGCAAGACACCGTGAGCTCATATTGTATAGATTTGACCCACAATAATAATAACTAAAGATAATTTTATAAATTAAAACCTTTTTAGTAACATAAAGTAAGCCGCCTTCAAAATTAACTTTAATTTAGCATCATGTTACCTGAGTTTTCTTGCCGGATCTTTCTCAGTGTAACCGTGTTCCGATCCGGTGGTAGTATACTAGATTATTAGTTAGTTTTTAAATATAATTACTATTAATTTTAATGTTTAATTATTACTAACCATAAACAATATAATTTTTTCATATAGAATCATTTTCTTCTTACACTGGCAATAAATTTTGTATCAAAATGTGGGTCAATATTTAATAACTAATTTCTGTATCGGGTAGATAATTATAAAATTTTCTGCAGTAACGATGACTTGTTGGACGTGAGACATCTTAGTCCACCCGTGATCATGAACGCTGTAAAGTGTTCGAAACGTCGGGTAATCAAAAATCAAATACAGTTTATTTAGTAATCACTATTTGTATAACAGCCTTAATTAATGGAATATTCAAGTTAAACTGATTTTAAAGCTTTCATGCGCGCCAATAGTAAAGCATAAATAATTGCCACGGTTTGAACGAACTTTCTAAATGGTTTATTTTGTAAACATTGAGATATATAAGGGAATGGATTTTCAATTTTGAGAAATTGAAACTGCTTATCATGATTGTCTTTGATTTATGGCTTCCGAGTTTGATTATCTCTTGTTGGTTTTAGAATTTGCTTTGAAACATTGTTTATAATTTATTTGAAATTCATCAAAGCTTAAGTATAGTTTACTTAATTTAGTGTAAGGTATATATTTTAAGAGATTTTCCCTTGAATTTACCGTCTCATTTAATTTTATCAATATGAATCTTTAGGTAGGAATTGTATCGTATATTCAATAACAAGTATTCTATACTATTATCAACAATGACGTTCCATTTTACTTAAATATCCGTTGCTACCTTAAAAAGAAAATAATTATTATTTAATTATTAAATAATAATTATATTTATATATAAATTTCTAGTGTACGTGTGTATGTCACTGAACTCCTCTTAAACGGCTGGACCGATGTTGATGAAAATTTTTGTGCGTGATCAAGGGGATTCAAGAATAGTTTGGATTTGCAATTGGACCCGGTAGGTGGCGTTATTTTATTTGAACAAAACAACGTCTGTTGGGTCAGCTAATATGTATATAAATCTTCGGTTCGTGTGTTTGTAATTGCACCCCTTTTAAACGGCTGGATCGATTTTGATGATTTTTGAGGTTGTGCCGATGGATATGAGAATGGTATAGATTAATAATTCGAACCGGTAGGTGGCGCTGCGGTGGATTTAGAGAAGGACATACTTTTACTATTTTTTTTTAGGTATGAACAGAGCAACGTCTGTTGCTTCAGCTAGTTTTATATAAAATATTAAATGATAATTATTTATTTTTTTAGAAAACCTAATTAAGAAACTAAATCTACTTATAAATCTGGTTATAATTTATGTCTGTTAAAGTATGATTGTAAAGTTCTCCTTTAAAGTCCAAAGGCAATACACGGATTATTTCCATATTACAAGGTCTGTAAACAAAGCTAATACTTAATTCTGTATATTCTCTTACACAGATCAAAGTTGGTGGTCCTTAGTGTTTTACTTATCAGGCAAATTTTGCATCACTGTGGCTTATAGCTCCGTATATATCTACGTGTCCGAAGTCTTTCCAACTAATGTAAGACAGTCTCTGCTCGCCATCTGCTCATCAACTGGTCGTGTTGGATCTACCTTGGCGCCCCTCACTCCTTTATTGGTAAGATTAAACACATGTATATACTATAAACTTAAATAGTTACTTAGCCAAACTTACGGCCATAGTAAGTTTCTTGTCAGATTATATCAGGTGAATAATTTTTTCTTCAAAACCGTAACCAAGACCTCGATTCTAGCGCATATGATTGTAAGAAGCAAAATAATCTCCGATAATAAAGTACGTTTAGTTTAGTAAAAACCTATTTATTCTGACTTGAAAATACGCGTCATCATCATCATCATCGCAGCCCACATACCCCCCACTGTTGAGCTCAGGCCTCCTCCACAATGGGTGGGAATTTAACCTACTATACTGTGATGGTCAGACATGTTGGTATAGGGTTACATTTCGAGTTTTCCTTCTCTTGCACATATGTTGTGCGTCTTTTATGACATGCACGGACAAGATAGGGAGTGGTGATTTATATTCTTACTCCGTCACCACACAGAGAAAAAAAAATACACATATTATTAAACTTTCCATTTTATTAAATGAAAATAGGGTGTAGTACTTAGTGGTCCACTTTCTCACGTATTGACCTTCAATGAATAACCGTAAACATCTCATAACATATTTTCATTAATATGTCATAAACTGTAGTGATGAAATTGCCACCTACTGTCCACTGCCTATAGATTAAATAACGAAATCTCAAAATCAAACCTTAATCAAACCTGTCAGGCTATTGTAATATAAAAGGTAATGTTCCTCCGTTGTGAAGTAAGCTTGTGACCAACTTGGGATACATATGGACTGAAAAGGATAAACAAATGAGCTACCTAGTGCCTTCACTTGAGTATCATTCCTCATTGTTTACTATTCATTCATCCTATTGACGTCTACTATTGGAAATTCGCCTTCCTAAAAGGGGACGACAAAATCCCTCCTCAAGTGGAGATATCATAGGTAAAAATGCAATTGTCACCACACTTTGCTTGCCCATGGGAGTCGAAAAAACCGGCTAAGTGTTCACAGGCAGAGAGGGCAGTAGCTCTCTTCTCGGAAACGTATCACTGTAATCCTCCTCACTGCAATCGCCAACCCGCACGTCAAGCGTCGCGATTACGGCATTATCCCTCTTATATGAGCGACAAAATAAAAGCAGCCACCGAGCATGGCAACTCCGCTATACAACGGGTTCGTTTTAAAGGCAAGCACAGTTTTGGTGCAGTAGGAAGTGCAAATCTGCAGTGATCCGGCCCGGCTACTCTGGACGGAGCAGACGGCCTGTGCGCTGATCATAGCCCACTCCAAAAAAAGGAGACTGCTGCTACCAATCCATTTGGCGATCTCTGAGCCATTTTTTGCGCCTCCTATGACTAATATACACATAACTCTGATTTATTGCTTAACGTCTCACTACACGAGATTACATTTCTCAATTACGTTTTTTTTAATTTTACTTCAATCTTTATTTAATTTTATTTATTCGTTATTTTACGTTATTTACTAATTATTTTACATTATTACTAATTTTTTCACAGAACACTTATTACGAAAACCTTCATGCAATATTCTTCGGCACCTTAGCTATTATAGCGGGTCTTCTAGTATTTATACTACCAGAAACTCTTAATCAACCTTTACCTGACACAATAGTGGAAGCTGAAAGAATAAGTAGAGGAGGCAAACCCAATTCGTAGTACGTAATATTTGACTGGTAATATAATATTGACTGATAAAATAAGAAGAATTTTAATGCTATTTCGCTACGGTGCAAATGTAAAGGCGTGCAAAAAAGTGTATTCAATTATGTTTTAACTAAAAAATTGTAAATAAATATGTGAAATTTTTCATTATCACTATCTTATAATCGACCCACAACTGGGTTCAAGCACTCTCCAGTATAGTTCCCTCCTATACTATTGATAACATGATGAATTCATACTCTGTCAAAACACATATTCTTATTTTTATTTAGCTTTAATTAAAATGAAAAAATGTACCTACTCCATGTACTTTGTTTATTCGCTGATAATTATCAATCCGAATAATAGAAATGCTTCTAATGTATACAAATATAAAAGTATACAAAAAGAATATTAGTTTTTTTTACCCAATGTTTGTTCTCAGTTTAGGTGTTGTATACATGACCATATTTTTTTTTTGTGCCGACCTGACGCTGTCGACCTGACGCTGCCGACTATCGCCAGGGCGATGGTCGGCAGCGTCAGGAACTGGGACGCGGTCGCAGCCTTCTGCGAGGCAGTGATCTCGCAGAAGGAGGCGGCGGATCGCCTGCGCAAGGAGCGCAGCCTCGATGGGGTGATCCGCAGCATCGATGGGGTGATCCGCAGCATCGATGGGGTGATCCGCCGCCGGCGACTGGGGCGGCGTAGACGCGAATACCTGCGCCTCATGCCGCCCTAGCCGAGGCTGCGGGTGACGTGACCGGGGAATTAGTCCGTCACCCGCCGAGAGGCCGACCGCATGAGGAAAGATCGACGTCCTCCCCGAGGGGGGGGACGTGGGTCGATGGGAGGGTACCCCAAATAGGGGGTTTTCCGTCGGGCCGACCACTGACGTCAAGTAACCCTGCTCCGGTGGTCGGCCCAGCGACGTGTATCGTGGGCGGGTTGCGTGTATGCGAGCTTACGCCCCTCTGTCGCCCCGGAGTGGTGCGAGGAGAGCGCCGACCGCAACCCACCGCCAAAAAAAAAAAATGACCATATTTTTACGTCAATCGCTTCAAGCGTTTAGTGCGTTAGTGACACATTAAAAACAAGGTCACATGGCAAGTCTTGCGGGGATAAATAAAACTATGGATTCAAAACGTAATAAAAAAACAGCAACACATTCCTATTAATAAAACAAAAGATCATTAATGGTCTGCTTGCAAAAGCGGGACATTTTTGTACAGCTGAAGGCAATAAGACACCCTACCTAAAAACGAGATTGTCCCGTTCAAAACGAGACGTATACTTTACCTCATGTAGGTAGGTATATGTCATTGTATATTTACAAAGGCACATGGATTTATTCAAATTCAAAAGCATTTATTTTTTAAAAACGCCAAGTGGGCAAGTACCATGTTCAATTTTAACATTTTAACTTAAATACATCTAATAAATTATCACCGGATTGACCGGACGCGACCGCTACTTAGAAGATCCGGCAAAAAACTCAGCCAGTTGTTTAATATTTTTTATATTTTTTTATGAATTTTTATATGGAATTGTATACAACATGTGTAGCAATTGCCAGTGTGATGGCCTGCGAGCCACAAGATACGTAATATAATACACAAAAGTAATTTAACTGATTGTGGCTGGACCAGATCCCATAAGGGGCACCTAATCACGAGCTTAGTGCGAAATATTAAAATTAAAAAAAAAAACATTGCCACAATTTTTTTACCAAGACAGGATTTTAACAGGTTATGTTAAATTTGTTATGTGTGTGTATATATATATATACAGGTTGTCCCTAAATTAAACGTCCAACGGTAAGTGGGTGGTAGATGACTTTATGACAGCTATGAAAAATTAAAAAAAAATCCGTCACTTTTTTTTTGATACGAGCATATTACTAAAAACGGTGAAAAATCAGACCTTGTACGATATTTTCAAGTACTAAAACTACAAATATGCTAGTTTTGGCATTGGACATTTCTTGTTGGAAGCGCAGATAATTGCACTATCGACCACAAGTACAATTGAAACTAGACATGTTCCAATAACAAATAAATATACATTTGTTATGGCTATTCCTTAATTTTTCCGAAGAAAACGTTAATCATTTGACTTTAATACACCATCCTGTAAAAAAAATGTGCCGTAACTATAGTGATGGGACACTCTGTATATACAGTCAAAATATGTTATAACGACATCGAAGGAACTATTTATATTGAGTCGTAAAAACCGATAGTTGTAATAATCAGTGATATTTCTGAAGTACATTTTTTACGAAATGGTATTTTTGGTTGTAGGCTTCATCATCATCATCAATAACATCAACTGGGGGTTATTGTTATGAGATGCTTAAAACCTGCATGTCTAAAGTAGTTAGATAGCAATATTTTTTTAGAGCTCCGTACCCAAAAGGTAAAAACGGGGCCCTATTACTAAGACATCGCTGGCTGTCCATCCGTCTGTCTGTCACCAGGCTGTATCTCGAGAACAGCGATACTAGCTATCGCGGTTCTCGAGATACAGTTGAAATTTTTACAAATTATATATTTCTGTTGCCGCTATAATAACAAATACTAAAAACAAAATAAAATAATAATTTAAGAGAGGCTCCCGTACAACAAACGCGATTTTTATAGATGGTTCGGTACCCTACGTGCGTGACTCCGACTCACACTTAGCCGGTTTTATTTTCCTCCATGTATCTGATATCATCAAGAACCGTAAAACTGTTCTGATTAGTAACAATCACGGTTTTGTATTAGGTTTAATATTTTCTATAATGAGATCTGATAATGATCTTTTTGTTTGCCACATGTTAAATGTTTCATAATTAAATCAACAATATTTTTTGGTGCATCTTGTATAAAGATAAGCAACCAACTGACTGAAGAAATATAAAGAACCGGCCTTAAATCTGAGGATTGAACGTGTGTTATTTTTAAGAATTACAAAAGAAAGACCCTCAGCTCGATATCTTATATTTAGGTACTTATAGCATAATAGTCATTGACCATCATAGGCACAATGCCTATTAATTTTTTTTGCAATACCTACGTTCTACAGTTGTACTGATCGTTCTACAGATATAATTCTTCGAAAATATTCCTCAAATGTAGTCGCTCAATGCGATATGCGATAACCGGTATGTTGTTCTCTCTCTCTTCTCTCTCTCTCTCTTGCCCTTACTCCCTCTCCGCCGCCTCTCTCCCTAACTCCCTATAACCTCCGTTAGCATGATAACTACAGAGACAACAAGAGGTGTGATGCGGAGTCCACCTACGTGATTTTTAGATTACTTCTGCTTAAGTATTATGTTTTTTTTTAACCGATATTCGATGAAAAATGCCAGTGTAATCAAAAAATACATTATTGACTATAGTCGACATCACAAAAAAAATCTTCGGTAATCATAAATAACCGGCTTCAAAAAAAGTGTTTAAGAGTGGTAGGACCACACTGTCGACAGTTATCTGTCTACAGTCGCGGGTCGGTCCGTCCGGGGTAGTACCACACTCTCGCAGAAAATCGACGTCTGAGTAGTAGCAATTTGTTACTGCGCTTCGTTCGGTGAGCGAGAGAGCCGGAAGCCCAACTTTCTGAGGGTGTTTGTGTGTGGAGGGTTTTGGTGGTGCCCTTGGTATCACCGAGCCTCAATGCAGGCTTTCACACTCCCTTCACTTTCTTCGCGGTAGGCAGCGACCCTGTAAAGGTTCATGAGCGGCAGCAACACTTACCATCAGGTGTACTGTTTGCTCGTTTGCCACCGTTTGCAATAAAAAAAAAATAATAATAATTAGTTACTGTATGCGTATTAAACACTAGGCAATATATCTCTAAAAATAATTTCTTACACTCCCATTTTTTTTCATAATATCTCCCGTTTTTTTTCATAATGTGGGTTCAGTGAGTAATGAATGCAATGAAATGTTTTATTATAAAATTTTAAAGTACAGGAAACGTTACCAAGTTAGATAGCGCTAGCCATGCTTGCAGACTACGGTCAGAACCTCCAGAGATCTGCTACTACTTATAATCATATAAGAATAAAACCAATTGCTCAAAACAAATCCTCCTTTAACCATAAATGATACGATTTTGCCAAATATTTGCCTAGAGTGACAATTCTTCAAAGTAGGCCAAGGAACTGTCGCGCGTGCCCAGGGTACACCACTCCGATATCTGACTGACAACAGAAATCGGGCACACGGTGAGGTTTATGGCGTCTTACTCCAAAATCAGCAATCTTAAACAGAGTACGTTTTCTGCAATTTAGGGGGTCTCTCCAATTTTACACATATATCCCCAGATGCTACACCAGTATGCTAGAACTGTCTTTATTTCGGTTCTCTTATTCAAAGCGATAGCGACTTGGATCGTGCGGTGAGGCACAGAATTGATGCGGGATGGATGAAATAGCGGAAGGTCACATATACAATATAACTCCCGAGTAACCCTTAAATTAAAGGACAAAATTTATAAAACTTTTATAAGACCGTTATCGGTTATCAACGATAAACTTTTAATTGAATGGTAGGCAAGATGAAGTTTATCACTGAAAGGCTGTCGCTTTTTTAATTATTTTTGCCATGTATTTACTATGTTTTACCATTATATTTGTATTTTCACACTTGGCTAAAGTGTGGCTGAATGTTGACCATGGGGTAGCCTAATTTTTACTTGGTCATAGCTACTTCAAAAGTGAATTATATTTCTTCTAACTCGTATCGTCACCATGACGGCGATGTCCCACATTTGACTACGGGTAGGAACAGTCAACACACCACATTCCCTCGAATTTCGCGGTCATTACGAGTATCTGACGTACTCGTAATGACCGCGGCCGTCTGTTGAATGGTTTACAAGGCATGTTTAGAGTAATATATACAATGTTGTCTCATCATGTGCATCACTATGGATCCTGGCTTAAAATTGGAAGGGTGAAAATATGTAGTGGGATTTTAGTCCCTATAGTTTTTTGTTACGGAAATCATTTCATGAGATTTAGCCCTTGTTGCGGCTTTTAAGCTGGTTATGTTAAATAAAACAAACCTTGTAAGCGTCGATGAGTATATTGTGATTGTATAAGCACTTTACAAACAATGAATAAGTAAGGTTTAAGTATATGCTTAAGTAATTATAATACCCGAAATTTTTAACTGCAAATTCTTGCGGTTGATTTTTAAGTAAGTGCCAACATGCCCCGGACATTGAAAGATTGCCTTTCAACAAATCTGGTATAAATATAATTAAAAAAATTCTTAATTTTCATTAATAAGCAATGGACTTAATTAAGGACTGTCAAACGACTCCAGTCGTGATCAATCCGTAACATGAGCAATTTGATCAGCTCCAGGATAAAATACGAGGATACAATCAAGCGTCCTCTTGAGGGATATTTTTTTTGGGGTGGGATGCGGTTGGCGCACTCCTCGCACCACTCCGTCCAGGGCGACAGAGGGGCGTAAGCACGCACACCCGCAACCCACCCGAACACCACGTCGCCTTCGTCGTTGAGCCGACCACCAGAGCAGGGCGCCGCCTCCTTCTGCGAGATCATTGCCACGCAGAAGGCTGCGACCGCGTCCCAGTTTCTGACGCTGTCGAGCATCGCTCTAGCGATGGTCGGCAGCGTCGGGTCGGCACCGATGATTGCGACGAGTTCACGACGCTGCTCTGTCCAGGCGGCACAAATTTCGAGCGTATGCTGCGCCGTGTCCTCGTCGCAATCGCAGTGGTGGCAGGACAGTGTGCTCCCCCTCCTAGCGACCGTGTACAGGTACTTGCCGAAGCATCCATGGCCCGTCAAGACCTGCACAAGTCGGAAGGTAAGCACCCCGTGCCGCCATTTTAGCCACTGCATTAGCACCGGCTGGAAGTCCTCCACGATCCAGACACCGTACCGGGGCCTGTCCAACCGGACTGGCCAACGGGCAATGACATCTCGGCGATACGCCAGGCGGTGAGCTCCCTCAAAGAGACCACACCGCCCTCCGCTCGCACCGCCGACACGGACAATGGACGGTGATCGTGACGCCGATGGGAGGGCCCATGCGGGGCCCATGGAACAAGAGTGCCTCCACCTTGTCCAGGGCCACCCTCAACCCCAACGCCTCGATTCGCCTGACGATCTCTTCGGTGCCTAGAGTCGCCAGGCTTGCCGCCTCTTCTAGCGTCCCACCGCGGGCTGTGACGAGCGTGTCGGCGTAATAAATCACGCCCAGCCCGGGCAGGAGGCTCCCCCTCAACGCCCATTCGTAGCCGATGTTCCACAGGGTGGGGCCGAGAACCGACTCCTGCGGGACACTGCACGTCATGGGCGTTCGCACAACGTCACCTACTCGGTTGGCGTAGGGGGACGCTGCACCCCTCCAAATAGTCTGTCACTAGCCGCCTCAGGTAAACTGGCACTCCGTGGTATCGGAGCGCCTCCCTGATGCAGCTGAATGGCAGACTATTGAATGCGTTGGCGATGTCTAGGGACACCATCAACAGCACTCCCCTGCCGGTGACGGCCTCAGTCGCCACGGCCCTCAGGCGCAACAGAGCCTCGATCGTCGAACGACCCCTCCTAAATCCTCTTGAGGAGTGGCAAGTAGTCATACTTCAATGTAGTCGAACAAGATTGTCGAGTAAGATTGTAATAATACGTAGGAAATTCCTGTGCTGGAGTTCTGAAAACTAATCCTTGTTTCCCCTTGGCGAACAATATTTCCAAAGCTTCTATTTGCTTCTAGTTCGATTCTATAAAATTGACTAATGTACTATATTCACGGATATCTTTTATCTATAGATACCAATAAATAAAATTGGAGTGTCTGTTTGTAATGTCAAAATAATAGGCTTTTTTCATGCTCACACGGTTATTTGTACGACACCTATGCCTAAAATAGCAATTAAAAATTTTTTGTCTGTCTGTCTGTTTGTTCCTGGTAATTTTCAAAACGGCTGGACCGATTTCAAAAATTCTTTCACCAATGGAAAGCTATAATATCAGGGCGTAAACTAGGCTATATTTTATCCCGGTATTCCCACGGGAACGGTAACTACGCGGGTAAAACGACTATAACCTATAACCGAAACGAAGCGAGGGCGGGTTGCTAGTTAGCAATAAAGTTAAGTGTCGATCGATAAATGACCGGGCGTGAATGGAAGTTACAGTGTTGTGAGTGACCAGGAATTAAAAATCTCTTCGCTGTTCTAGGGTGAAATTGACTTTTTCGTAACTCAAATGATAATGTCTCAATACTCTTTGCAAATAATACTTCGCGGATTTCACACCCGCCTATATGTAAGGCGGGAAAAATATTTCTTTTACACCAAATTACAGTAATTTATTGACCAGTATACTTCTCTAATAGAAGCAGCGTGCGTGAATCTCGCATGCTCATACTCAAGAAGAACTTAGTAAATCGAAACGTAGACAGTATTAAAATAGAATGTTATTTGTCATAAACAAAAGCGGAATTTCACTTGCCGACCACTTATCCGCATTAAATTTTTACAATTTAAAAATAAATTAAAATTAAGCAGTGGTCTCTTACTTGCTATGTAAAGGTAAAACATGTCATCAAAAAGGGGAGGACACTGGTTTCTACAACACAGTATGTAACTAGCGTGGGAACCAGGGAACTCGAAATGTTATGTGTGAAATCTAACGTCAATAAAGAAATATTATCAATATTTGGTAAGTTTTATCCTTTAAATAGAATAAAATAGCATTTATTGTCACATAACGGCAATTTAATTACAGTAATTTTCCGTGTTGTGACGGAGTAAGAATACAATTCACC
Source organism: Lymantria dispar (assembly GCA_032191425.1). Classification (NCBI taxonomy): domain Eukaryota; kingdom Metazoa; phylum Arthropoda; class Insecta; order Lepidoptera; family Erebidae; genus Lymantria; species Lymantria dispar. The sequence continues at coordinate 6,904,647 of CM063452.1, read as the reverse complement.
ACCCCGTCTCTTACCCGTGGGTATCGTAAAAGACGACTAATGAATGTATTATGCATATATATCTATGCAAGAGAAGGAAAATCCGGAACAAATCCCTATACTAACCTGTCTGACCAGCGTAGTAAGGTCAATTTCCCTCCTACTGTAGAGGAGGCTCGTGCCTTATAGTGACACATATTTATATATGTTGATAATGATTATCAATTACGGCAATAAATTTGTGGAGTCAGTCCAAAATACCGTACGCGATAATTTTAAAGATTTTACATTTATATTGTTTTTATATAACCGAGCGCCTACCAGAACCACATAGCTCGAGCCTGGGAATGGTTGTTGTTGGTTTAATAGGCGCTCTGCTTTTGGCGATAAATAATTTAACTCTTTATCTTATTGTGTACATCAACACTATGGACGTATAGGCGCGCACCATATGATCTTTCCAATACATTTGAAAATACAGGGAATTCTAACTTATTACATGCGTTTATAATTACGTGGCATAAGATGTAAATATTATTAAATAAATATAAATTATTAACTAATTGCGGTAGTGTGTGTGTGTGTGTATGTGTGTGAGCATTTGCATGTTTAATATCTTCATCATTATTATTATTTTAAACATTTAGTGTAATTGTTACGTAGTTCTTATACTAAACATGTAACTTAAGAGTCATCGATCCCACAGTCAAACCGATAACACGGTTTTGTGGGGCTATGTTTTATCAATATGTAACATTGGTATTTTATAATAATTAAATAAATAAATAAATTGTACACAATTCTGTTCGATATATGGCGTTATCGGATCATTCCGAGCGTATTTCGTGTATACAATTTTGGGCACAATTTTTGCAATCTTCATGTTTTTGAATGAATGAGTTTTCCGAGTTGTGACGAAGTAAGAATACAATTCATCACCTCTTTTTTGTCCGTGGGTATCGTAAAAGACGATTAAGAGATTATAATATGTAAATTACATGCAAAAGAAGGTTTTTAATAGTAGGACCACACTATTGACAGTTGTCTGTCTACAGACGCGGGCCGGTCCGTCCAGGGATTACCCTGTGTCTGAGTAGTAGTGATTTGTTTCTGCGCTTCTTTCGGTAAGCGAGGGAGCCAGTAGCCCAAATATCTGAGGGTGTTTGTGTGTGGTGGGTTTTGGTGATGCATTTAGTTTTACTTAACCTCATTGCACGCATTCATACTCCTTTAACTTTCTTCACAGCAGGCAATGGCCTAGCAAAGATTCATGAACGGCGGCAACATTTACCATCATGTATACTGTTTGCTCGTTTGCCACCGTTTGCAATAAAAAAAAAGAAAACTTGAAATATAATCCTATGTAAACCCACCTGAGCAGCAACTTTCTTACCGGGTTGAGAGCCATCAGCGCTCACCCACAGTCCGGGCTAAACTGTCAAGGTCATCTGCGACCAACAGCTAAAAACACAAAAAAAAACATGAGCAGCGTGGTATAGTAGGTCAGTATCACTCATATTATGGAGGAGGCTCAAACCCAGTAAAATGACGTATATGAGTCGTGAGGAGAAGCAGGACTGATAAAGAAATAAGATTTAGAGGACCTAATATTTGAGATACTGTTTTGAGAATGTTGGTATAATAGTAGCATTACATGTCGTACTCTTATGTATAACAATTGTAAAACATTACTCATTGACAAGCGTCAAAGTTTAACCTAGGGTCAATAGACATCTTTTTTATGAGTGGGAAGCAAGCTGAATCGAAAATTGATGTAAGCTTACTTCAATTTAGTACAGATGACATGAACTTCAGAAAAAGTTACCCTCCCTACTCGATAAATCATCAATTTAATAATAACGTTGAATAATTTCTGCAATCTTTTGTTAATGATTTTTGATGTTTACGTTGTAATTAAAACTATCTTTACGGATTTTATCGCATTTGTATTTGATTTTCGATTGCCCGACGTTTCGGACACTTTACAGCGTTTGTGGTCACGGGTTAGAGAGAGAGATTTATATCTACCCACTACAGAATGAAGGTTAATAATTTGCAGATAACATTATACAAGAGAAGGAAAACTTAAAATAAAACCGTATATCAACCCGTCCTATCACTGTGGTATAGTAAATCAATTGCCTTCCCTTTATGGAGGAGGCTCGATCCTAGCAGTGGGACATATACGAGCTGTGATAACGATCGTGATGAGGTTGATGATGATGATGCTTTAATTAAAGCTGTCATTGAACAAGAATACAATTCTTATAATTAAATATATACAATTCTTATAAATAAGTATTATGTCAATTGCCGTGCTATTTGATTGCTGAACGGAACCATCTTTGGGTTATATGTTTTTTTTTTTTAATTCCGAGGTCTTACTTCGTATAGCTTTTAAGTCGTCTAAGTAGATATTATACATGCTTATGTCGATTGCACATAATTTTTTTGTATACCTCTAACTCTTAACTAATTCTTTAGCTTCTTAAGATGGTATCACAATGAAGTTATGACATAAATAAATAATAGTTTAAAAAAACTGAAAAATCACGCTTTTATAGAAAATCTAACTAAAAAATAAAAAATAAAATTTAATAAAATCTAAATTTATCAAATTTTATTTTTTAGTTAGATTTTCTATAAAAGCGTGATTTTTTAGTTTTTTTAAACTATTATTAATTTTCCATTTTTGAGTTGAATTTTCTATAAAAGCGTGTTTGTTAGTTTTTTAATTTAAATTGAATCACTTTGTTATCATAATTTAGAATAGTTATATAACAATTACCATTTTTAATCTTGTGAATACCAATCCCTATGTTGTAGTTAGGACGATAACCATTTTCAACAAAAATGAAGCTACTAAAATTTGTATCAGTGAATACTTTCAAAGTTATACAACCGTCAGCCGTGCCGGCCATAAATGATCTTAGGACAAGCCGTGTATTATCTATTATTCGTTTATCGGTAATCATCAAATTTTTATCGGATTTGATCACCCATATGTGGGATTGTTCTGTTGCAGTTTGGCCAATGAGCAAATCGTACCTCAAATAATTATCAGGGACGATTATCGTCTCAACAAGAATTGTAACATTGTCAATTACTAATGAAACCTCTGTTTTGCCTAATGCATTTACATATGTATTACCGAATCCTCTTAAAGAGGACAATTTATTAATTTGCCATTTTTCTCGCGGCTCGATCTCTTTTATAACAGATTCTTTTATTAAAGTACAATGGCTACCAAAATCTACGTATCCTGTCAATCGAACCTTATTAATACTCACACCTTTTATGAACTTATTGTTTACTCTTACGATGCTATCATCTAGTCATAATGTCTTAATTTCGGCATTTGCACTCCATGCGCTTCTATTGCATTCAGGGTTATCATGACCAAAACCTTTACACTTTTGACATTTAATAATAGGCTTTTTACAGCTAGATACTACATGACCTATTTCATGGTAATTATAACATTTCAAAATTTTATTAAAATCATTTCTTACAGGCTTACGGGAACCTTCAATTACAGGAAGCAGTAACCTCTTATTAGATTTATTGAATTGTTCATGTTTCACACTCCTTAAGTAACCTAATAACTTATCAACATTTTCAAAACCTACTGCCTCCGCTCCGTACCGAACTGACCTGTCCTCTATTCCATACACAATACAATCAATTGCGTTCCTACCTACTATACCACATCTATTCAAGGCTATCAATTTATCATAATAATACTCTTCCAAATCATCACCAAACTTTGCCCTTTTCCCTAACATTTCCGTGAGCAAGTGACCATAATTCTCGTACGTTGGAAATGCACATTTAAGTTTATCTGTCCATTCTTCCTATGTAAGTAATATAGAAGGTTGTCCCTCGTACCACCTTCTTGCAGTGCCAACTAACTTTGGGAGGGCATAGTGCGCAGTTTGCTTACTATCCCAACCGTAAATTTCAGAGCATTCTTTAACTTTATTTAACCATGTAACAATCGTTTCGTTTTTTGATTTAGACAGACAGACACCGACGTCAACCTACAAGAAATTTACTTATTAAAACTAATATATTGATTCCAAACACGATATGTCTGCTGCAATTTTTCGAAAAGTTGGGTTCTCTGAAGATCATCCAGGTTGTAGTACCAGGTTAACGTGACTGTATTGCAAGATACCTCCCTGCAATGTACCTACTCATTCAAATTAATCTTTTGAACCCAAAAATACGATATGTCTACTGCGATATGAGTTTTCAAAGAGTTGGTTCTCTGGAGACCATTCTGGTGACAGCATCAAATAGAAGTTATCAATAAATTGTCATTTAACGAATAGAAGCCCAACTTTCTGAGGGTGTTTGCGTGTAGAGGGTTTTGGTGGTGCCCTTGGTATCACCGAGCCTCATTGGACGCATTCACACTCCCTTCACTTTCTTCGGGGTAGGCAGCGGCCTTGTAAAGGTCCATGAGCGGCAGCAACACTTACCATCAGGTGTACGCTTTGCTCGTTTGCCACCGTTTGCAATAAAAAAAACTAAGTACACCGGCACACATGAAACATGTAATCAAGTAATTATACGCCATTACATCATTTGGGCAAAGAGCTGCTACTTTTACACTATTAAATCGATATTAACCAAACAGCTAAGAACTACCACCAGGAAACTGGCTTTCAAATTAAAAAAAACCGCATTGAAATCCATTTATCTGTTTAGGAGCCACGATGCCACAAACAGACACACACAGACAGACATCGACGTCAAACTTATAACACCCATCTTTTTGCTTTGCGGGTTAAAAACACACTTATAACGCCGTTGAATAGTACTCTCATGTCATTAATCATTCATCATTAGCCTGCCCTTATCCTACGCTAAGTAAGATCGGCACAACGTGTTTCTACCTTTCATAGATTCTTATCAGCCGTTATATCTGCACCTACTACTTTCATACCCAATGAGTATATCCTCATTTACACAATCCATCCATCTCGTTTTGGCTATCCCACGGTTCTTAAGTCCATCCATAATCATATTAATAATCCTCCTTGTCACATGCCTTTCATCCCTCCTCCGTGCATGACCATAACAAGACAATCTCACGTTTCTAATTTTCTCGATCACTGGTGCCACTTTCAGGGTTCTCCTAAAATACTCATTTCTTATCTAGCCTTGTGACCCCACACATCCATCTTAGTATATGCCTCTCAGTAGCATACTTTCCCTTTTCATCCGTCTTTTAAAATGTCCAACATTCAAATCCATGCATTGCTACAGATCTAAGCTACGGGTACTCTTGTATATTTTCCCGAGACCTGTCGCCAATTCATCCATTCTGTGTTTTTTCCAGGATTTCATCATCGCATCATCGCAGCCCACATACGTCCCATTGTTGGGCTCGGGCCTCCTCCACCATGGGAGGGAATTTGACCTACTATACCATGGTGGTCAGACATGTTGGTATAGGGTTTCATTACGGGATTTCCTTCTCTTGAACAGATGTTATGTGCATATTATATCCCTTAGTCGTCTTGTACGACATCCACAGGCAAGATAGAGAGTGGTGAATTGTATTCTTACTCCGTCACCACACGGAAAGGATTTACCTCTGGATAAATGTTGCCATTATTTTGAAGAAGGGAACCTAGCTACTAAAAATTGGAGAAAAACAATATAAATATTCCACCTAAAGCAATATCTGAGAATGGGGCAGAGTCGCCGAAGTTACAGAATTAATGTTCAGTTTTGATGCGGCTGATCGTAAGGCCTACTCTTCCCAACCTTTCCTGCCATTTCTCCAGTCTGCTCTGTTCTCCAGCTACCTTCCCCTTGACGAGGATAAAGTCATCTGCAAACAGCATACACTACGTAACTTCTTCCAGTATGTCAGAGCATTGCTCATCAAGAGGAATATATGAGGCTTAAACCCTAGTGCAGCCTACAGAACTGAAATCGTTAGTAACTCCGACTTCGGACCAGACATTCATACGTGCTCCTTCATACATAGATTTCACTAAGGTTACATACCGCCCAGCACTCTTTGTTTTATCAAAGACCACCACAAAACTTTCCTGGGAACTCTGTTGTACGCCTTCTCGAAGTCGATAAATACTGTGTGCAGGTTTTTATGTGCACTTTGATATATTTTCATAAGTTAACGTAAGGCAAAAATTGCAAAATTGTGTTTCTCAATCCTGGCATAAAACCAAACTGGTTCTGGGTTATTCTACTTTCCGCTCTCATTTTTGTCTCTATCACTTTCTTTCAAATCTACATGCTATGTGACATAAGCTTGTATTACGAAGGCACTGTAAAAATGTCGGTGAAAACATTTAAATACTTTTCTATATTAAATAGACGATCACGTATTTTAAAAATGTTCCGTGATATCAATCCAATTACATTTTGAGTTTTTACTTATCATAATGTTATATACGTGTTGTCGAATTTTAATTCCAAATACGCTCACGGTGCGCTATTCTAATTCCCATACATTATTTTTTAAACTAAAGTGTGATATTAGTTATACTATAGAGCAAAATATTTGTGATCGAGGTACAGCTGTGCGTGCTCGTCCGTCAGAAATAAAAAAAAATCAGCATAGGTTACGTTAGCGTTCGTTAAGGTATATGAGTGCGTAGCTGTCGAAGTTCTACTTCAGAATCTGAAAAATTGTATATAAATTCTTATTTTTATGAAGGAAACAATTAATTTCTTCACTAAAGTATTTGAGAGATTAATATCGATAGTGTAGTTAAAATGTCTGAAGACAATAGGGCTATCGGTCTAGACGCAGTATTAAAAGAATTAGGTCCTTTCGGCACATATAATATTGTAAATTATGCTTTATTGTTATATCCATGCTTTTTAGCAGGCATGTATGGATCTGTGTTTGTATTTCAAGCTCCAGACATTGATTATAGGTGAGTAGAAATATGTATATTATTTTCAATAATATTATTTGCTAATACATTCTGATTAATATTTCTGTTCTGTCTGTTTCTGTTCTGATTAATATGACTGTTCATCGTCATGATAATTTTAGTCTGTCGTCACAACCTCCCACTATTGATCTCGGGCCTCCTCCAGTATGGTAGGGAATTTGACCTACTATACCACGCTGGTTGGACGTGTTGACATTTTTTTTTAATTTTTGGTGAGCTATGGTAAACGCACACGCGGTCCATTCCATCCGGGGCGACGAAAGGACGGCGCGCGGGCCCATAATCCACCCGTACCTACGTCGCCTTCGTCGTTGGGCCGACCACTGGAGCAGGGTGACTTGTTGTCAGTGGTCGGCCCGATGCAATACCCTTTCGGATACCCTCACCTCTCGAAATTCCTGTCGCGGGACGTCGGTCGCCGTCGCGCGGTCAGCCTCTCTGCGGGTGACGGACTAAAATCTCCGGTCCGGTCACCCACGGCCTCGGCTAGGGTGCGATCAAGCGCAGGCACTCGAGCCTGCGCCGCCCAAGTCGCTGGCGGCGGAACGTGTCACCAATGAGGAGCTCCTCTCGCGCACAATCCGCCGCCTCCTTCCGACCGCGTCCCAGTTCCTAACGCTGTCGAGCATCTCCTTGGCGATGGTCGACTGCGTCAAATCGGCACTGATCGCGACGAGTTCACGGCGTGTCTCCGCCCACGCGGCACACCTCTCGAGTGTGTGCTGCGTCGTGTCCTCGTCGCAATGGCAGTGGTGGCAGGACGGTGTGCTCTCCCTCCTGACTATCTTGCGCAGGTGCTTAGCGAAGCAACCGTGCCCCGTCAGCACCTGCACCAGTCGGTAAGAAAGCACCCCGTGCGTCCGCTCCAACCACTCCATCAGCACCGGCTGGAGGGCCTCGACGGTCCTGACACCGTACCGAGGCCTCTCCAGCCGGACTGCCCAACGGGCAATGACGTCTCGGCGGGCGTCGACCCGCCAGGCGGTAATCTCTTACAACGAGATCATACCGCCGCGGGTGCGCGTCTCCGACATCCACCGGTAAATTCCGGCGAGCATCTCCGCCTCCAGGTCCCACGGGGGAGTTCCAGCTAGGCGGCACGCTGCCTCCGTCGGCACCGTGCAGTAGCCGCGTATGGCCCTGATCGCCATGACCCTTTGTGGTCGCCACAAGAGGGCCCTCAGAAGGATGGTCAGGGACCACGCTCACACCGGTGCGCCGTACAGGGCCATCGACCGGCTCATCCCCGCATACAGCCGTCGGCACGTAGTGCTGAGTCCGCCCACATTCGGCATCAGCCACGAAAGGGTGGACGCCGCGCCGACAAGCCGGGGAATTAGATGACGGAAATGCTCTCAGAACCACCAATGCCCGTCAAGCACCAGGCCCAAGTACTTCATGTGGGTCTGGATGCCGATGGTAACCGAATTCACGGTGATCTGAGCACCGGCGGGAGGCCCGGCGGTATGGAGACCATGGAACAAGAGGGCCTCCGTCTTGACCAGGGCTACCCTCAACCCTGGCCTGTGTTCCACCCGCCGTGGAAAGAAGTCCTTGATAACTCTGGTGAGTAGGCTGGGCTGGAGAGCCTCGGTGAGTGGTGGGTCGCCCGCGGAGCTTGCTCAGCACCGCGAGATAGGGGCGACCCCAAGGGTCACGCTCAAGACTGTTGAACATGTTGGAATAGGGTTTCATTTTCAGTTTATGCTTATGCATCGATGTTATTTGAATATATCTCTTAGTCGTCTTATACGACCCCATGAGCAAGAGAGGGTATGGTGAATTGTATTCTTACTCCATCACCACACGGAAAACTAAGCAGTATATAAATTTAATTTAATTTAAAAGACAGATAAGCTGACCTTTATATTACGATATATATAAAGAATAAATTATGTTAAAATACCGTACTGTACCTATTTACATTTATGTAAATACTCTACTGAATTCTAGATAGCACAATAGACGACAGTATAGCTATGTCTAATTTTGTATTTTAACTCAATTTTCTCACAGTACTTTTACGTTAACATAGGGTTCTTTTAAAGGTTTGCCTTCGAAATTGGGGCTAGACTAAATTAAGTAATTTGGTTTTATATACATACTAGCTAACTAGTGCTGTGTGGTAGCGGCTTCGAATACTACCAACCCTTGCTTTGCTCGTGGGTGTCGTAAAAGACGACTAAGAGCCCTAGATTGACCCGAACCAACTCCACCTGGTACCATTTGGGTCAACGATTACATTCCCAAGGAGAGTTGAGGTCAGGCAGGCGGCCGGTCATAAAAGTCATTGCCGAAACTTTTTGCAATATGTCGAAACAGATGACATATTGCGTCGACCCCAAGTAATTGGGATAAGAGCAAGATGATGATGATGATAGATACTAGCTAACCCAACAATTCTTGTTCTTTATAAATCTAAAAAAATTTTTTTTAACAAAAAATAAACCGACTTCAAACAGTAAACTAAAAAGCAAAAAATAAATTTACTTCGCACAAAGTCTATATGTATTTTAATTTAATTAAATAGAAATGATTAAATATTTATTTTATAATTTTGAAGTCGGTTAAGTGATGGGTAGACCGAGCAAGGATGCTTCTCGAACGAGGAGACGTCGTTTACTTGAGACAGAAATTGATAGACGAAAACGATTAGACAAAATTTAAAAAAAAAACTACTAAGAAGAGAATAAATGAAACGCCAGAGGAACGCAAAAATAGATTGTCGGCTATGAGAGCTTATATATCAAATAAATGAACTAACGAAAGTCAAGAAGATCGTGACCATCGTTTTCCTTTGATTCTTTGATTCGTGAGCGATTATCAAATGAAACCGAAGAAACCCGTGTTCACCGGTTCAGTTTGATTCATTTAATGCTGTAAATCGTTGAGGAATTCTCCCAACTATCTATGGTCTCCATCATCAGATTTACTATAGACCTTCATTATAATCCATATGGGTGCAAAGTTCGCATTAATATAAATGAATTAAGTCCAAGCACGAGATAGCTACTTTAAACCATTGCGAAGTTCCCTAAACTGTCTTCGTCTTCATCATCAGACCCCTAATGACAGTCCCAACCCATCTAGATGTAAAGTTCTTGTCAATATAGATTAATCAAGCTCAAACATAAGGTAGCTGCTGTGAATCGTTGAGGAGTTTCCTGGAGTGTCTCTGCTCCATCATCAGATCTACTCCAGACCTTTATTAAATTGTAGTGCTTTAATAAAATACTTAATGAAAAAACTTACAAACGCAGTAGTCACCCCTACGATGTTTGAAAATTTCCCTTGATCTCTCTGGTCTGCCATCATCAAACACTGATTTCCTTATCATGGAACCAACTTTGAAATATCTTCTTTTCAACAAAAAAAGAATCATCAAAATCGGTTCTTAAACGACGAAGTTATCCGCGAACAAACATAACAAAAACATATATACGGTCGAATTGAGAAACCTCCTACTTTTTTGAAGTCGGTTAACAAGTATCACTTTAGCCTTACATACTACTACCTAGTTTCCATCGACCAATTGCAGTACTATCCCCAAACTCCTAACCGTTAAGGAGTTCTTTAGCTTCACCATCAGCACAGCAGCATCAGATGTTGATTCAAGCATACCTCACAAGCAACATGTTAGCCCTACATACTACTAAATAGTTTCCATCGATCAATTGCAGTACTGTCTCCCAGCTCCAAACCGTTAAGGAGTTCTGTAGTTTCATCATCAGCACAGCAGCATCAGATGTTGATTCAAGCATACCTCACAAGCAACATGTTAGCCCTACATACTACTAAATAGTTTCCATCGATCAATTGCAGTACTGTCTCCCAACTCCAAACCGTTAAGGAGTTCTGTAGTTTCATCATCAGCACAGCAGCATCAGATGTTGATTCAAGCATACCTCACAAGCAACAAGTTAGCCATACATACTACTAAATAGTTTCCATCGACCAATTGCAGTACTGTCTGCTAACTCCTAACCGTTAAGGAGTTCTGGAACTTCATCATCAGCACAGCAGCATCGGATGTTGACACACTGAAGCATACAGACATGATTATTACGTAAGAACAACACCATACGAGCAAACAATTTACGGTGGTTGCCCTCGATTTCTCCTGGATCCCATAATCAGATCCTGACCTGGTGAAAATGGGACCACCTCAGAAGTGAACTCTATCTAACAAACGAAAATTTTTTTTAAATCTGTCTATAATTGACGGAAATATTGGTGAACATACATAAAAAAAAAATATTATACATACAGACGAATTGAGAATTGGAATTGGAATACACTCAAAAATTATCAAAATCGATCCAGAAGTTTAGAAGCAGTCCAGTCACATACACACACACACACATACGAACAGAAGAATTATATATGTAAAGATTGAGACATTCAGTCACTGAAGAGAAATCTAACCATAATAACACTTTAGGCTGAGGCAAAATCTCAATGCCTAGCCGACAGCCTGGAGCATAACTATATACCAAGTACTGCATACGCAAATGCTGAACTGCATGCCCACATCGATAGTGAAATGGTGTAGCGAGCCTCTTACCCACAGTTACCATTATATAGTTAATTAGGTAGAGACGACCAAAGGCAGCCTGTCCCATTATTAACCACGGATAAGGTAGTTTCAATTATCAAAGGGCTACGCCCAAGGAAAGTACCGGGTTCAACAACAGAGCAATTAAACTTTTCCCCGAATCCTATTGGTAGTTGTAAGCTGTATATTTAACGTAACGCTGCACCACAAAATCTTAATAAGAGGTAAAATAAGTTACTATACCACGTTGGTCAGACGTGTGAGTATAGAGTTTTATTTTGGGTTTTCCTTTTCAGGCGCAGAGTATACATATTGCATCCCTTAGTCGTCTTTTACGTCACCCCCAGGCAATATTAGGCGGTGGTAAATTGTATTCTTACTCCATCACCACACGGAAACTACCTCATACTAGAACTTTCAACCATCCGTAGCCTCCCTTACAGAGTACGGGCGGGGCTTCTCCCCGAGGCTCGATTCTAACTCCCCTTCTATACGTGCTGTGCACCAGCGACGTCCCCAAGACCAAAAAGTGAGCCGTCGCTCAAGACGGCTGGCAGATGTGAAACATCGAAATTATTTTATACAAGTAGGGACATGGTATCGAATAGAAAGTATCGATACTGTACTCATGAGTAGTATCGAAAGAAAGGTAACGTACTCACTAAAGTACTACTAAAGTACTCACTAAGATACTTCAATCTATCAAGTACTTTCATAGAACCTATGCCTATGATGAGCTTTTTTTTTTTAGATAAACGTCTCTGAACGGATGAAAGTATTTCGAGCCACAAATATCAGCCGTAAAGTCAATTTTAAAATGGATAATTTATTCGATACGATACCTGCAAAAAGTACTCATTGAAATAAAATAAATTAAATCTTCTTAATATATAAAATTCAAAGTCCTGACTGACTCATCAACGCCCAGCCCAAACCCTTGGACCTAGGAAGCTGAAATTTTGCACAGATATTGTCTTTATGACGTAGGCAAGGAATAAGACGGGATTTTTCGAAATTCCCACGGGAACGGGAATAATAAGGATTTATATTTTCGCTATAAAAGTTGCCCTATCTCCGTTATTATATTTATTAGAGACTTGAAATTTGGCATATAAATATGTGATTGCAATCACTAAAAACCGTTTTTAGGATTTTTCGAAATTCCCTCGGGAACAGGAATAAAAAGGATTTATTTATATTTTGTCGCTTTAAATTTACCCTATCTCCGTAACCATATGTATTAGAAACTTAAAATTTGGCATATAAGTAGGTGATTATGAAAACAAAAAACAATTTTCAGGATATTTCGAAATTCCCACAGGAACGGGAATAAAAAAAGATTTACTTATATTTTCGCTTTAAAGTTGCCCTATTTCCGTAACTTTATTTATTAGAGACTTGAAATTCAGCTTAAAAGTAGGTTATTACGATAACTAAAAACCATTTTAGGGTTTTTTGAAAATCCCTCGGAATATGATGAAAATCCTTGCTTAAAAGTTATATTGTTTGTTTTTTCTTTCGTAGCTATTGTTAAGTATAATAAGTGTATAAAATTATTTCCCATTATGAAGTAGGCAAGGAATAAGACGGGATTTTTCGAAATTCCCAAGGGAACGGTAATAATATGGATTTATATTTTCGCTTTGAAGTTGCCTATCACCGTTACTTTAATTATTTAATACTTGACATGTAAGTAGGTAATTTTGATCAGGCTTCAGTTATTTTTTTCTTTTTCGATTTTTTTTTTTGATTTTTCGAAATCACCTCGAAATAGGAGGGAAATCGTTGCTTTTAAGTCATAAAGTTTTTTCAGAAAATGATTATTTTTATTTAATAAACATTTATTATCATTAGTATACAGTTTATACACTATAGGTAATAATTTATTTTTAGTTCACTAGATGGCGTTGTACAAAATCCTAAATCACGCTATGGTTTCGTTACAAAAATGTAGATATATGCATCTGGATATTAAAATTAATAGTTAAGATAAGATGCTACCGCGAAGCGTGGAGTTAACGCCACGCGACGAACGGGTTCACCCTCGCCAATAGATGTTTCACATCAAAACTTGCAGCGAGCCCTCTATGCCGAAGGCATGACTATATTCGTATCCGGTATTAACCCAGACACTATTACTCGACATTTGGAATCAGCATCTATTGCCCTTGGCAGATGATTCGAATTGGAGAATCTAGAAAACCCCTGAGAAAAGTTAGGAGGTCATGTTTCATAGGAGACATACCGATCCCTTCGTGCTTCAAAGCCGCATCTTTAATAAGCCCATACTTAGGTCATCAAAGGCTTTTTTTATATATAGGTTTAAGGTCTATATATATATATAGAAACACATAAGGTATTTTTACGTAAGCCCTTGACAATTTTCGCAGCTTCGCTCAACACATAACGACAATGCGTTCGCGCGCAGCATTCTTTATGCGTCAATTACACAGCCTACTGAACTCAAAGAGTAAGCTGCCACTGAAATACAAAATCCGACTTTAAACTGGCTGAATACGCTTCATTAAGACGTATACTGTTGTAGTATTCGCTCATATTAAGGCACCATGATTCATGTGCAACGCCAACCTCCACTTACAATTTCAGATCATCAGTCAATATATGAAATGAAACAGTGTGGCCCTTAGATAATTTATTTACGATACGTCCCCATCCCTTAATAGTCGCCACGATCAACTACATCATCCCAAAATTCAATGGTCCCCGACCTAGATTTGTTCTTGACAAGCCTGATGACGAAATCTTACAGCTAAGACCACAACCTACACGGCCCACAAGACCATAAAAAATAAAACAACAGTTCCATCCTCGCCGTCGAAATACGAAACCTTGTTACGTAATAATCCATTGATTGAGCATGGGCACTCCCAGATTGCTCTCGGCAATGCCCTAAGTCGAGGTTATAATTCCACAAAGGGTTGTTTGTTGTTGTCCTTGTTTAAATGTTTTGTGTAGAAGGCTCACTACACCCACTACTAATCCGCATAAATATCCAACAATTATTTGAGGCTAACATTCTTAGTCCCATAAAAAAATAAATGTAGTTACTTTCATGTGGTGACGGAGTAAGAATGCGATTCACCACTCGCGCACCACCTTGCCCGTAGGTGTGGTAAAAGGTTATTAAGGAATTAAATATGCTTATATAAATATGCCTTATGGCATAGATGTTGCTAGAAAACTCGAAATAAAATCCTATAGCAACTCTGTGTGACCAGTGTATTATAATAGGTGACTTTCCCGCTCATCGTGAAGGAGGCTCGAGCTCAACAATGTGATGCCTATGAGCTGAGAAGACGACGACAATAAACTTCATACAAGTGGTTATTTTATCTGTAGAAGAGACAAGTAACAATCACGTCTGTGGTTGGATATGAACTGAAATTACGATGAATGAATGAGTAAATTACGATCATGAAACCATTCAAAAATAATATGAAATGTAAAGAATACAACTTGTAAGCATTTGCCGTGGAAATCGTAAATATCGAGTAAATGGTAATTTAAGTCAGGAATTAGCCAGTAAACAGAGGTGGACTTCAGTAGCTGAAAGTACGAAATGTAAAATAAAATAACAAATTTTTTTCCTACTCTAAATTAAGAAAACAACATTTTACTCATGGTTCATAGAAAATGTTTCCCGTGTGGCAACAGGTTATGAATTTAATGTGTTATTATCCCTTACTGTCCGTGGGAACAGTTAGAACCATCTTACTGTACACTAGGAAAAGAGGCCTCCTAGAACACTTATAATACAGGCTGTGATCGATTTTGATGAATTTTCTGAAAATTTCATAAAATTAATTATCCGTGATCATTCTGATCGATTTCTTTGTTTTCAAAGTTAATACATGAATTTTTGAAACTGTTCGTATCCTTATATTTTTTAAATTCTCATGAATGCTACTCCTGAAAACACAAATTTTAAGCCTAGTCCACTAATGGATAATGATGTGTATATTTTTTTTTAATTATATAATAATGAATCCGTATGGCATACATAATTATTGCGAGACGCATGAAATAGCGACAAGTTACAGGTACAACAAGGAACTCTAGAGTATCCTTTTTACAAAACCTTAAGAAAGCCTTCCATACAATATGAATGTTAGGTTGCACAATTGACGGATGATACAAAACTGTACAATGCGAGCGTTGAACTTGATGTGTGATGTGACGAAAATATATAAAATAAGAGATGACCGTATTAGATCAAGTTCGAAAGTTGCTCCAGTGATAGAAAAGTTAAGGAGTGAACGCTTGACGTGATTAAGATTTAACAGGATGAGATTGAGAGCTTTCCGCTCGCCCATTGCCCGCGTTAAGCTGTCAAGGTCATCTGCGACCAACAGCATACAAACAAAAAAAAAAAAAAAAAAAAAAAAAAAAAAAAAAAAAAAAAAAAAGCTTGGCGTGATATGAACATGTAGATACTGACAAGGAGATGAAAACAATGTAGTAAATACAGTTTTAAACATGAATATGAAGGCTTTTGGGTTATGGTATGGCCAAAGAAGAAATGGATAGACTGCGGTCGCATGAAATGGTAGACAGGAAGTGATCACAGAGATGACGTCTGAGAGGGCTGTATGAAAGGAAAGGGCAACCAACCCACCTGCTAATGTAACAGCAACGAATGTGACAATGACCTCCTCTATATCTGGCGGTGGACTGATAGACGATAATGATGATGATAATGTTGATGATGATGTTTATCTTTGTTTTAGGTGTGAAATCCGTGAGTGTGAAGATATAGGTAATAATAGTCTATGGATACACCAAGCTATACCTCAAGAGAACACGGGCAGACTTTCAAAATGTGAAAGATATCCGTTCAGTATAAACTTTATAAATTATAACAGTACCTGCAGCTTAGATAATTTATCCTTTAACACGTCGATAAAAGAGAAATGCTCTTCTTATATATACAGTGGTGATTCAGCTGTAAAAGACGTAAGTATAATCTGTTAAAGATTTAAATAAAATATGTAAAGATGAAATTGCATAGCGGTGATACCGTTCTACGATATGAAGTGTCGCAGTTTTGATTTCCGTGGAGGACGGTACTGTACTGCGGGAGGTGCAATCCACTGTTATCTTCTTATATTCCTTAATTCTGTTATATAATATATACGGCAAATAAGGAATGACGTAAACTAAGTTTAATAATTCCGTGTGGAGACAGAGTAAGAATACTAGTTTTCTTACCCGTGGGTGTATTAAAAGGTAACAAAGGGATTAGAATATTCAGATACACATCTATTCATAAATTGTCTTGGTTACAGTGCACATGCACATTTTATAGATTGTTTTAATTTTTACAATAATTTGGATCATCCGGAAATGACTGTTATAATTTTGAAGTTCCTGACTCACAAGACACAGGCTTCGCCTAGTTTGTGAGTTAGTGTATGTTAGTTAGTGTTAAATAAAGTGTGATAAGTAATATCTGTAAGAATTAATCTTAGTATTGTATGATTAAAATCAATAATGTAATATTGTATTAATAATACTTCATGTCTGTATAATTTCTTTAAATTCAATGAATATTATAATTATTATTCAAGACAAGGAAAACTCGTAATAAAACCCTATACCAACCTATCTGACCAAGATTGTGTTGTAGATCCATTTCCTCTCATTGCAGAGGAGGCTTGAGGTCAGCAGTAGGATCTCCTTCCGACTGGTGAGGTTTTGACGGGGCACGGTAGCTTCGCAAAATTGCTGCGATTGCGACGAGGACACGGCGCAGCACACACTCGAGGTGTGTGCCGCGTAGGCTGAGCAGCCCCGTGATCGCGTCGCAATCATCGGTGCCGACCTGACGCTGCCGACCATCGCTTGGGAGATGCTCGGCATCATCAGGAACTGGGACGCGGTTGCCGCCTTCTGCGAGGCAATCGTCTCGCGGAAGGAGGCGGCAGAGCGCGTACGTGAGGAACGTCTCCTCGACAACGCGACCCACCGCCAGCGACTGGGGCGGCGCAGGCCCGAATACGCGTCTGATGCTGCCCTGACCGAGGCCGCGCGTGACTGGACCGGGAAATTAGTCCGTCACTCGCCGAGAGGCCGACCGCGCGAGGAAAGATCGACGTCCTCCCCGAGGGGAACCGTTACCCAACCTCAAAAAAAAAAGCCGTAGGATATTCATGAGCCGAAGTGACGAGATGTGAAGCTTAATTTTCTTTTTTAAGGCTAGGATATGGTGCGTGCACCCGCCGCCCGGATCCGTTCGGGGCAACAAAGGGGCGGCGCGCGGCCCCATGACCCACCCGTGACACGTCGTCTTCGTTGTTGGGCCGACCACCGGTGCAGGATAACTTGTCTTCAGTCGTTGGCCCAACTGAATACCCCAGTCGCGGGGTACCCTCTCCTCTCGACGTTCCCCCTCGGGGACGTCGGCTCCGTCGCACGGTCAGCCTCTCTGCGGGTGACGGACTAATTCCCCGATCCAGTCACTTGCGACCTGGGCTAGGGCGGCATTAGGCGCAGATACTCGCGCCTGCGCCGTCCGAGTCGCCGGCGGCAGATTCGGTCGTCGTGGAGGCGTTCCTCCCGCGCGCACTCCGCCGCCTTCTTCCACGAGACGACTGCCTCGCAGAAGGCGGCGACCGCGTCCCCTCACCAGAACTGCCGCCCTCGTCGGTGGTCTCGGGTAGAGCAGCGGCTGCCTCTCGCGCCAGCCGCGCCGAGCTTCCGGCGTCTCTTCTTTTCTTTTCCACCCTCGGCGGGTTCTGATGCCTCCAGTGCGAGACTGACAGACGAGCTGCAGTCCGACGAGGCATCAACGTCATTAGTGCCAGCTTTACCGTAGCGTGGCAAGGCTTTTTGGTGGGAACTATTAGAATCCCCTCCGATGATGTTATTGGGCGTCTTACCCCTACTTTCTAAATTCAAATTTTGTGAGCATTCCATCTTGTTCCCATGAGTGTGGGAAAAATAACGGTCCACCCGGACAGAGATCCCGATACTCGGGTAAGCGTACATTTGCTTCCCAACACAGGGGGTTCGCAGGTACCCTAGCTGGGGGCGTGCTAACGACTGAACAACCCATCAGCCATGCATCCTCTCACCACGCGCCAGAACTTAGGATTCTGGGTGATTGTTTTATAGAGGTTTTCTTCCTCGCGGTCCAGGCGGTTAAGCCAAGACCCTCGCTCCTGAATCTAGGCCTCAAGATGAGTGTCCCGAAGCAAGAATCAGGTTTACAATTTGTTGCGGTTGGCAAATAACTGCCCAGTCCTCAAACGAATGAGTGGCTGGGCTCGTCGAAATTTCGCGTCCAATACCCTCTAAAATTAGAGGGCATGGAACGAATTTGGGGCATCCCACAAACTGGGCCCCCCCTCGGGCCAGATATTTGCCAGGAGCGACAATTCCAGAGAGCAGTCCAAGAAATTGTCGCTCATGCCCAGGGTACACCACGCGGAGGTTTCTGGCGTAGTGCCCCAAGCTTAATAACCTGTATGTGTTCCATGTAGCGAACTCAACTAAAGAGAAGTAATCTTGTAATATTACAGCAATCTGGGCGAATACAGCAATAGTAGATCAATTTGGTTCTCAAATTAGAGGAAGCTTGTTGCCTATAATAGGATTAATATGGATGAAAATAAAGAAAGAATATTTGATTTTTATTGTTTTCAGTTTCTGCCGTCTAATCTTCAAATAAATAACAAAAAATATTCGTAGAAATTACAGGAATAATAAAGCTATTTTTACAGATTTTTCGTATTTTATATTTAATTTTCTATGTTGCATTTTTGGAAACCAACATTTTTATCACAGAATTTCGATACTCACTAGTTAGTAATACGAGGCGGGATAGAAGTAATGTTCTGAGGAAAGTTCTAAGTATTAAAGTTGAAGGTTAAGCAAGGGAAGAACAAAAGAAAGATGACTGTCATGAATAGATAGAGAGTGACCACAGAGATAACGTCTGATAGGCCTGTATGGAAGAAGAAACATATTGCGTTGGATCCAAGTAATTGGGATAAGAGTAGAATAATGAAGATGAGGCTCCTTTTCTTGTATTCAATACCAATTCAGGACGAATGTTTATGCGATTGGTAAATGAATCTATTAATAAACCACTTCATAATAAAAGAGAAAGAAATTTGGAAACATAATCCTTTTTATATAATCTAGCACGTGTAGGATACAGTAGCCTATATTTACCATATCTATAGTTACTGCTAACTACAGATATAACGCCTGATAGGGTTGTATGGAAGAAGAAGACATATTGCGTGGTCCCCGAGTAATTGAAATATGAGGAGGATGATGATGAAAGCATTAATTTTTAGACACAAATTTTACAGCAACATTAATTGTTAGCAAAAAAGTACAAAAATAGAATATCAAAAGAGGAACACGATAACATACATAAAAATAGTTTTATTTGCCATAAAAAATACTCGCATAAATAGCTGAACCTGATATGGAAGGAGATATAAATTAATGTTGATTCAACAACAACTAAAATGATAAACTGTATTGTTACACAATACATACACTGGGTCTCGAGTCTTGACATGTTTATTATCACTCAGGATATGCTGTTATCTATTCAATGAACCGATAATGTGAACCGCCACAGACGGCGCTTGTCACAATCTAAGCAAGCAGTAGCGGTCGAACTAAATTCAAGAAAAGAAAGCGAAATGCACCATGAATGTATTCAGGCGAACTAATTCGCGCCATTTTGACCTTCATTACTCAAAAATTATTTATTATAAATACAACAGATTTATTTTGTATTTTAAATGCCTTGTTATACTTGTATCCCAAATTATATGAATATAGCTTAAATATTTATATAAAGATTAACATCCAAAAGTCGTTATTTATATGATTTACTGTCTCACATATATCGCAAATCAAAAACATAACCACTTTCAGATAATCTGAAAACTTCAAATTTGGCATTTCGTTAGGTAATTGTAAGTATACAAATGAAAAAATCCAAAAGTTTACAATAAAAATTCAAACAATTTATATTATTATGTATAAAACTTAGCAGCTTGCTTTTAATTATAAAAGCAAAAGCATCGTTCTTCTTCGTAGGAGAATACGTTCTATGATAAAAAGTTATTTATATGTAGGTATTTTAATACCAATTATTTATAAAACTTACTTTTACATATTTGACAATTACTTAAGTGATTTTGATGAGAACACCGCCGAGTTCGTGTATAAATAGGCAAGTGCACTATAACCAGGATATAACCTAAACTTAGGGTTCGTTGGAGAAAACGGGTATTATAGTTTCGAATAGTAAAAAATAATTACCAAGTTAAATATCACGAAACTAATGCACATAAGAAAAAACTATTTTTAATAACCTCTTATCAATAAAAATTTTATTACAGTTTAATCTTGGCTGTCAAGATTGGAAAAGAACTTTAATTGGTACCATACACAACGCTGGCCTCTTTTTCTCTTTGCCCTTGACCGGCTTTATCTCTGATAGATATGGAAGAAAATTGTCTTTAATTTTAGCAGCATTAATGAATTGTATATTTGGCTTTGTAAGATCATTCTCTTTTAATTATTATATGATGGTTGTGCTTGAGTTCCTGGAATCTGGCTTAGGAGCAGGCGCCTATACTAGTGCTTTCGTTTTAGGTAAGGTTTTTTAAATAATATTTAACTTGCGTTTGCTGTAATAAGAATACAATTCACCGATAATGTTACCCATAGGTGAACTAAAAGATTTACATGTTACTTCTATAGAAGAGAAGGAGAGAGAGACTCGAAAGAGAACGCTATACCAAACCATCGGACCAACTTAGGTCAATTTCATTCCTATTGTGGAGTAACCTCAAGTCCAGCAGTGGCACTTACATCGGCCGAAGTAATGATATGATGAATATAACATAATGCCATCCATATGGGGCATTACCTTATAAACCATTAAAAGAAAAAAAAGACTTAAGCGAATAAATAAATCTGCAACAGAAGTAAAACTCGTTACATAATCCGACCCGTTTGAATAGCGTGTTATGTGAAGTGTATGGGGCGATTTATTTTTAAAGTAAGATACTTTTATACAATTACACTATAAATTTTTAATAAAAAATGAAGGACTTTGTATATCTAATAAATTATTGAAAACCGACTATTATTTTGTGTTTATAAAATAGAAGTTCTAATTTTACCAGTTTCTAATGGCTGAAGTCAGTTTCTAATGACTAGAATCATGTTACTCATTTTAATCAACCCCGAAGAATCTTTATATATTTCATATTCATACTAGCTAATCCGGCGAACTTCGTACCGGCATAATCTTTGTCATAAATATTCTAATTAGAATTAATTAGAGTAATTTATTTGTTAAACATAGGTACACAAATGGTCTTATATTAGTAGTTGTTTCACTATGTTTTGCCTCTAGGGCATACAAATTAAATAAAACAAATTCAGTTAAGCATTAAAATGAAGCAATACAAATAGGAATTATTACTAAAAACTAATAACATACAATTATAATAATAAAAAAAAAAGAATACGTTAATCAGATTTAATTACTAAAAGCTATTCTAGGTAGATAGGTATTTTAGGTATATTCTAGGTAGATAGAATTAAAATACATTAAATTAAAATTGCAATATAAGAATTAAAAAAAAATAATAATAATACTATTAATATCAATAATCATTCAGTTATACAATGTCAATAATAATTATAATGTCAGATTAATTGATTAATTAATTAATATAAGATTATTTCATAGGTTAAATTAATTCATTAAATTTATAAAAGACTTATTATATAATTAATTATAATTTGTCACTTAAAAATTCGTCAATAAAATAATAACATTTAGAGATTTTATTAAGGACATTCTTAAATTTTATAGAAGGCAGATTTTTAATATTATCTGGTATTTTATTGTATATGCTTGAGGAAACACCAAAGAAGCTCTTCTCCATCAAAGATGTTTTACATTTTATTTGGCAAAGTTGGTATTTATATTGAGCACGTATTTTTTTTTTTATGGGTGGGCTATGGTAAGCGCACGCGCGGTCCAGTCCGTCCGGGGCGATGAAAGGACGGCGCGCGGGCCCATAACCCACCCGTACCCACGTCACCTCGTTGTTGGGCCGACCAGCGGAGCAGATGTGACTTGTCGTCAGTGGTCGGCCCGACGGAATACCCTTTCAGGTACCCTCACCTCTCGACGTCCTGGGACGTCGGTCGCCGTGGCGCGGTTAGCCTCTCTGCGGGTGACGGTATTGAACTCTCTTGAGCACGTATGGGGTTTGTTCTTACCGTCGACAATTTTCTGAATAGATGAGAATTTGCCTTCACAAATAAAGCAGTTTCCAGGATGTACAATGAATTTTTAGGGACTTAAAATAAGGTTTACAGCTGTCTGTTGTTTTTAGACCACACATTGATCTTATGCAGCGTTTTCGAATTTTAAAGACAAGATCTCGATCTGTAGATCGACCCCAAAAAATAACTCCGTAACGGAGAACTGAAGCAACCAGCCCATGATAAGCTTTCAGTAGCGTTTCACTATTAACCCTTTTAGATAGCTGAAAAAGTGCATATGTGGATTTACTTAAACGCATACATATTTCCTTAATATGGGGTTTCCAAGTCAGTTTATGGTCGATTGTTATCCCTAAGAATTTTGCGCTTCCTACTGCTTCTATATTCACGTCTTTGTATGTGACATTGACTTTTTTATTTTCTAGT
This sequence comes from Lymantria dispar, assembly GCA_032191425.1. NCBI lineage: Eukaryota > Metazoa > Arthropoda > Insecta > Lepidoptera > Erebidae > Lymantria > Lymantria dispar. Next base: position 6,881,448 of record CM063452.1, on the reverse strand, counting down.
CGTTGATGAAAATGCATAACTTTAGTTTTAGTTAAATTAATTACCAGATTATTATTGTTGAGCCAATTCTAATCAGCCAAATCTAAATTTCCGAGTATTTAGTCTCTAATGGAAGAATCATTACGGCTTTGTCGGGAAAGATTCGATCGGCTTGGTCGCGGCATTGTTAATTCATCATTATCAAAGAGAATACAAATTACCTACTGATTATTGATTTCTGACAAAATTATAATTTTAATTAAATACTCATGACAAAATTTCAACCATACTTAACTATAAACAAAATTCGTTTAGCTGTCATTTGCGTTTTGTTATTACATATCAAATGCATTTTTGTATCCTACTTTTCATAGTGACTTGTATTCTCTTTGTCATGAGTATCGATAATATGTAGTAATATGGAAATGTCATGTTAAGCTCTTGTATTATATTCATTTCTTTTGTGTTTTATAGTGTTATATTGAATCATTGGGCTGATATTTTATGTAATATAATACAGTTAACGTGTGGTGAATGTGATATAAGAGTGGTTTACGTGTATTTTCATATTCTGCCGAATTGTCAAGAAAGATCGTTTAATTAGGTTTTCAGCGCCTAATTAATGGTAACGACTTGACTTACTGACGGACATGACTATAAAAAAGCTATTATATATAAATAAATGTTAAATAATATGAAGAAAATTGTATCAGACTTGGCTGTATGTATGTATGGGCTTTGGTCCCTTTGCCTGTCCGATTGGACAAACAGAAACAAAAAGAAATCTATTTGACATTTTATGTCACGTCACACGGGAACGCGATCGAACGGGATAAAAGTAGCTCATTGCCATTAAGAAGAAGATGACGAATAACGGGATAAAAGTATCCTATGTCCGTCTCCTGGTTCTAAGCTACCTCCTCACCAATTTTCAGCCAAATCTGTACAGTTGTTCTTGAGTTATAAATAGTGTAACTAACACGACTATTCTTGATTTTTTTTTTAATCTTTACGTATCATAGTGATGGATATATGCTTAATCGTAGCAATGTCACGTAGTTCTTTGGCTCTTTAAGCTACTAACATAATTAGTAACTAAAATAAATATATTTCAAAGTAGTTCTAATAAAACTCCTTTTGAAAACACAATATAAAATCGAATTATTTCGATTTTATATTCTATTATTCTATTCGTGACCTTCCGATACAGTTAATATTTAATAATTGAGAGGTACACTTATTTGAATACTATACCCTTATTTAAATACTGTACCTTTACTAACCCCGTATATAAAAAGAAGGTACCTTATTTACTACTTCTACCATTAAGGTAGTAGTTTAAATAAGTGTAAAATTAATAGAAATACGGGTGGATTAAGTAAATTTGAAAATAAAATATTAAAAATCATTAGCAATTACATAATTTTTTATTTAATCTTTCTCTTCTAGGTATGGAACTTGTGGGACCTAGGGGCAGGGTGTCGGTTAACTCCTTAATAGGTATCGTTTTTGTATTTGGAGGCATATTACTATCAGGACTTTCTTGGCTACTTCAGGACTGGCGAACACTGTTAAGAATAATATACGGTCCATCGTGTTTGATTTTATCATACATGTGGATATTAAATGAAAGTGTGCGTTGGCTTTTAAGTAAAGGCAAACGTGAAGAAGCGCTGAAGATATTGAAGAAGGCTGCTGAAATGAATAAAGTAGAATTATCCGAACAAACTTTAGGTCTACTTCATGAAGTCCAAAACGAAAATACTATTGAAGAAATAGACGTAACACATGAAGAAGTTGTGGCTAAAAATGAATCATCGATATTTATAGAAGTAATAAGATCAAGTATTATTATAAAAAGACTAGTCATATGTTCTTTCCTGTGGATCACATGTACGCTTGTTTACTACGGACTATCAATAAACTCTGTATCCCTGGCTGGTAATATGTATATAAACTTTATGCTGGTAGCCTTTATTGAGATCCCAGCAACTTTTTGCTGCCTATATACTTTGGACAGATTTGGACGAAAGAAAGTTATGATAATTACATATATGCTCGGCGCAATTCTTTGCATTGGATTAGCATTTTTGCCAAAAAGTAAGTTGATTTTAATTAGTATATATACGCCAATTTCACATATTTTTCATAATTGTGCCTGCATTATTTATCTGATTGATTTAAAATTGTATGTGTTGATTGTAGGATGAAATAAATTCCATGATATAAGTTAATAAGAACCAAAATTTGTATAAAACATTAATAAGTTTAAATTTTGAATGAAAATAAAAGAAAATATCACGCGTGTACATGATAATCTCTGAGGTTTACGCGATTACACATTTGAAATAAAAGTAATTTTATGAATTTTATCCCATTTGTATTGGAATTTTGATTTCTCGAGTGTTTCGAACATTTTTCAGCTTTCATGGTCACGGGAGAACTAAAATGTCCAATATCCTGCAAATCATCGCTGTTATAGAGATTTATATCTATCCGCTACAGTATTAGTAATAAACTTTTGACCTACAATTTGATTGTAATTCTTTTTTTTTTTATAGCAAACGGTGGCAAACGAGCAAACAGTACACCTGATGGTAAGTGTTGCTGCCGCTCATGGACCTTTACAAGGCCGCTACCTACCGCGAAGAAAGTGAAGGGAGTGTGAATGCGTGCATTGAGGCTCGGTGATACCAAGGGCACCACCAAAACCCTCCACACGCAAACATCCTCAGAAAGTTGGGCTTCCGGCTCTCTCGCTCACCGAACGAAGCGCAGTAACAAATCGCTACTACTCAGACGTCGATTTTCTGCGAGAGTGTGGTACTGCTCCGGACGGACCGGCCCGCGGCTGTAGACAGATAACTGTCGACAGTGTGGTCCTACCACTCGTAGATTCTTATTAAAGACTAGCAATCCGCCCTCGCTTCGCTTCGGTTATAGGTTATAGTCGTTTTACCCGCGTAGTTCGCGTTCCCGTGGGAATACCGTGATAAAATATAGTCTAGTTTACGCCCTGATATTACAGCTTTCCATTGGTGAAAGAATTTTTGAAATCGGACCAGCCGTTTTTAAGATTACCCGGAACAAACAGACAGACAAAAAAATATAAAGTGTATTTTAGGCATAAGTATAGTGCAAAAAACCGTGTGAGCATGAAAAAAGCCTATTATTTTGACTATTACAAACAGACACTCCAATTTTATTTATTGGTATAGATAGGTATTCGTTGATGTTCATACTCTAAAAGGAAATTAATGATAGATTTATCAAACATTATGTTTAATACTTTATGTTTATAAATCTAAACTATTACTCAATTACGTATATTTTGTTACACAGATCAAAGCTGGTGGTCCTTAGTGGTTTACTTATCAGGCAAATTTTGCATCACTGTGTCTTATTTCTCAGTATATATTTACGTATCGGAAGTCTTTCCAACTAACGTAAGACAGTCTTTGCTTGCTGTCTGCTCGACGACAGGACGTGTTGGATCTACTTTGGCTCCCCTTACTCCTTTATTGGTAAGTTATAAATACATAGGTATACAAAATAAATTTTAGACATTATTTAGCCACTCAGACAAGATACCACCTGCATGAGATTATTGGCCAAGTTATTTTGGCATCTCATTTTTTCTTAAAAACTATAAAAGAATTATTTGAACCAATTTCATCTGCGGCTAGTAGCAAAATAATATGCGATGACTTATCAGTCATCGCATATTATTATATCTAAGATACACCTAGGCTGAGGAGAAGAAACTAATAAGTCTGCTAATCGTTGATGCTTTAAGCTCGGCACTGGTGGTCGGCCCAACGACGAAGGCGACGTGGGTACGGGTGGGTTATGGGCCCGCGCGCCGTCCTTTCGTCGCCCCGGACCGAATGGACGGCGTATGCGCTTGCTATAGCCCACCCATAAAAGAAAGCTTGAATTGTTTAGTTTTCACCCATTCCATCAACGTCCATTATCGGCGATAGACTTGACAGACGAGTTTGCTGTCGTAATTAATGTTATAATTTTCCTAGAAGAGTGCTGCTGCTCATTCATTTGGTGGTCCTTCAGCTTATTTCTGCGAATCCTATAGGAAAGTAAGATGTGGTGGAATATTGCATTCCTAACTCCTCACTACAGGGGAAATAGAATATACTATTTTAATTTCTTTTGTCGTTATTCCACAGAACACTTATTACGAAAACCTTCATGTAATATTCTTCGGCTGCTTGGCTGTTGTAGCTGGTCTTCTAGTATTTACACTACCAGAAACTATTAATCAACCTTTACCTGACTCAATAGAGGAAGCTGAAAGATTAAGTAAAGGAAATAACCGATTATTTAGTGCTTAATATTTGAATGGTATTGATACTACATTAACTAATATAATGAGAAGAATTTTAATGCTTTCACGCTTTAGTCAAAAGGTAAATAATATAATTTGCGGTGTGTATATATTTGAGGTGACAGAGTTAAAAATGTGTCATTCGTTACTTACCCGTGGCAAAATTATATTATTTGATGACGTAAAAATTTACTAAGGCTTCATCAAAACAATAGACAGCAGCTCTCTTTTACACCAACTGCCATCACTAAATCGATAAGAATGGGCATAATTGATGACAATAATGAAATATTAAATTATCATCCCCTTTACTTAAGATGCAGAGATAACATCCAAAGGTGCTGGCCCAAGTCTAGGTAAAGTTCTTAATAAACTTTATAACACCCACGAGGGTGGTTAGTATTCCTAGCTGCTACCGAACAACATTATAATCCTTACTTATATTATAAATGCGAAAGGAGTTTGTTTTTTTGCTTATTTGTTTGTTTGTTACTCTTTCACGCTTAAGTCAACGAACCGAATTCAAAAATTCTTTCACCAATAGAAAGCTATAATATCAGGGAGTAACATAGCCTATATTTTATCTCGGTATTCCCACGGGAACGGAAACTACGCGGGTAATGCGACTGAAACCGAAGCGAAGCGAGGACGGGTTGCTAGTTTTATAAATAAAACTGTTTTCATAGATTTTATCACGTCTATATTTGATTTTTGATTGCCCGACATTTCAAATTCTTTCAGCATTCATGTTTATTTATTTGTGTAATACTCGCGTAAACATCGGAAGTAAACATCATAATTTATCGTACCATATATAAGTAATCATTAGCTGGTTGAGTATAAATTATACAATTATTATCTATGTAAATAGGTGGGCTTACGTCTCTTGGTAAACGTAATTAAAATTCATAATTTAATCCTTTAATATTTAATCTTTGATGTGTAATATGTAAATTGGAACATATTATATAAAGTCGTATAATAAATAATATTTTAGCTTTAATAAAATTTAGTTGCTTTTCGGAGAGACCATTTAATTTCATTTTAAACATAACATTTATCAGCAAAATCCTGCTGTCCGTACTTCTGATATTCCTCAGTCAATTTTTACAACTCCCGCGGTAAAGTATATTGTATAAATTTAAATTTATGTCCATTACAAATACAATATTTTCCAAATTTCACATTTAAGATTAAGTAAACAAATAACTGCTGTATTTTGTACAAACAAATATTATTTTTTTTTAATATGAATTGTTCGTCGTATTTTGAAATTTTCATAACTTTGTACAATAAAGTGTTTTAAAATTTTAAAATAAACTTAGTTTTATTATTTATTATATGTCTCCGTAAAATTGTACGAACCGTTAGTTTATAAACTATCTAGTGAGATTATAAACTATCGACAGATTGTGAACGAACACAAAAATGTACAATCTAACGCTTATATTTTCGTAAGATTATAAACTGACTATGTTCAATCGTCAAATTGTGAACAAAACGCAAAGTGCACGCTGATTGGTTCAACGAATCATTGTTTTCACATGCTGCCCCGCCGCCATTATTATTTTAGCTACATTACTACATTACATCAATTTAAAGATATTAAAAATAGTTTTTGGTGGTATTTAATAATGTACGTTAATATTTGCTGACAATAAGCATTTTAATGTTTGTAACTCTATGCACACGAACACATGCTATCTATAACGCCAACCAATCAGAGGACGGTTCACAAATTCGCAGACGAGAAATTGTAAGACAGTGATATGTGTTGGGTCATTTCTTGTTGAACTGATGGTTAGTTTATAATCTTACGAAAATATAAGCGTTAGATTGTAAATTTTTGTGTCCGTTCACAATCTATCGATAGTTTATAATCTCACTAGATAGTTTATAAACTAACGGTTCGTACAATAATACGGTGACATATAAGTATATCATGGACAAGACGAAAATCACGTCAAATGTCCACGTCATTTCAGTACCGATTCTAATTACCTATGGCTCTAGGAGTAATAGCTCTCAAAGTGAAAATAGTTTCAACCTGTATCAAGCATGTGACCATCTCTTCAAACGCTAAGTTTACTAACCCTAAAATAATTCTAATGTAGTGTTTAGAAGACTTCATTGCAGATTACTATAGTCCACCAATAAATGAAGTAAATGTACACTGGTATAAACGAGAAGTTAATTTGTGGATCGATATCACTAAGATTTAAATCTTGTTTAAGGAGGTGAAACAATTAATTAAGTACTCCGATAAATATGTAACAATATACTTTTTTTTATGGGTGGGCTATGGTAAGCGCACGCGCGGTCCTGTCCGTCCGGGGCGATGAAAGGACGGCGCGCGGGCCCATAACCCACCCGTACCCACGTCACCTCGTTGTTGGGCCGACCACCGGAGCAGATGTGACTTGTCATCAGTGGTCGGCCCGACGGAATACCCTTTCGGGTAACCTCACCTCTCGACGTACTGGGATGTCGGTCGCCATCGCGCGGTCAGCCTCTCTGCGGGTGACAGACAATTCCCCGGTCCGATCACCCGCGGCCTCGGCTAGGGCGGCATTAGGCGCAGATACTCGCGCCTGCGCCGCCCCAGTCGCCGGCGGCGGCACGTGTCGCCGAATAGGAGCTCTACTTGCACACGATCCGCCGCCTCCTTCCGTGAGATTACGGCCTCACAGAAGGCGGCGACCGCGTCCCAGTTCCTGACGCTGTCGAGCATCTCACTGGCGATGTAACAATATATAACAAAATATTATGCTGTTTCTCCCTTGCGAGTAAAAAGCAAGTAATTAGGAAGGATACATTTGTGAAATAAAAATTAAGGCCCGACTTTGAATTCGACGGCTCTATTAGCTAAAAACACAAATCCGCAAATATTTTTTTTGAGTTTACTTTTTCATCCATTATGTTATGGTCTGCTATTGTGATAGGTGGATGAAATAACAATCAAACAAGAACGTCATAAATACAAACGTTGCAATGGCAGGTTAACCATGATAAATTGCACAGCAATGGTCCTGATTCTACCGTCTTTGAGAAATTGATAAATAATATCTATAGCCAAAACTTTACCACCGGTATTCCAGAAGCAGCAGCTTGGAGAGCGATTGTGGCAAGTAAGAGTTTAAATCCGGTATCTATGAGATTGCCGTGTAGTAAGGGAGTAAGAACACAATTCTCTATTCTTTTTCTAGATCATGGATGTCGTATAAGACAATTAAGAGACTTAATAAGCACAAAACCTCTATACAAGAGAAGGAAAACGCGAAATAAAACCCTATACCAAACTGTCTGACCTGCGTGGTATAATAGTTCAATTACCCTTTCAGGCTCGAAGCCAATTGTGAGACATGTATAAGCTATGGTGATAATGAAAGTGATCCCTATTTCCAGGATGATGAATATTTTGTAAAAGTTTTTTTTTTTGCTAACGGTGGCAAACGAGCATACAGTACACCTGATGGTAAGTGTTACTGCCGCTCATGGACCTTTGCAAGGCCACTGCCTACCGCGAAGAAAGTGAAGGGAGTGTGAATGCGAGCAATGAGGTTCGGTGATACTAAAGGCATCACTAAAACCCACCACATGCAATCACCCTCAGAATATTGGGGTTATCGATCTCTTGCTCACCGAACGAAGCGCGGTAACAAATTGCTACTACTCGGAAGTCGGATTTTCTGCGAGAGTGTGGTACTACCCCGGATGAACCGGCCCGCGGCTGTAGAGAACTATCAACAGTGGCACCCTCCCAGTTCTAAGTCCACGCGATATGGGGTCTACTAGGTTTTCAAGTGACGGAAAATTACGCTATGAACATATTCTCATTTTATTACAAATCTCAGATAAGCAGAGATGTATAGATGCTATGAGTTCTATTAGTGATGATTGGTCAATCATAACAGCTACTCGAATACTTAGGTAAATCCATTTTAGATGAACTGTGGTGACCGAGTAAGAATACATTTTACCACCGTCTTTCTTACACGTGGGTGTAGTAAAAGACGACTAGACGATTATAATATGTATATAACATCTATGCAAGAGTAGGAAAACAGGTGAGTTTATTTCGATAAAACCCTATACCAATACGTCTGGCCAGATTGGTATAGTAGGTCAATATCCCTCCTATGGGCGAGGAGGCTCAAGCCCAACAGTGGGACGTTTATGAGTTGTGATGATGTGTTTATTAGTATTATTAGTACCAGGTACAACCTCGTCACCTCCTTTCCTGTGAGCACTTTTGATTAAGACGCGTGCGGTGACCAACAAACTGCAGTACTCCTTTTCAAACTTCTCGTGTTTCGCATATTGTTCGCTGGGATCGTCTATCAGTGCATCCAAATCGCTCTGTAATACATTATATTTTTCTTATAAGTTTCAGAATAGGTTCTTATAAGTTTAAAAATATTAATTAAAAAAAATTGAAAAAGATTTTATTTAAATGCTGCTTGTCAAGACTATTCAGACGAGTCCAAACTCGACGGTTTTATCTCGTTTAATTTAGGAGTTCCAATGGCCACCTTCCAACGCCATCTTGAGACCAGCTTCATGGTATCATATTATTGCATTGTCATCGAAGTTATGTAAGTAAACCAAATTTCAACTTAATCTAACGACAGGAAGTGGCTCTAATTTAACCCGCAATATTTGTCCCATACTAACATACAGGTTAGGTTAACAGGTTAAATAAAAGCTTTTATAAATATCATTATTATCATCATTTCAGCCTGTCGCTATCCACTGCTAGACGTAGGCCTCGCTCATGTTACGCCTCAAAGTGCGGTCCTCTGCCACTTGCATCCAACTTTCACCAGGTCATCGGTCCATCTAGTGCGGGGGCGTCCTACACTGTGTTATCCGATTTGGATTGGTAGCCGGATCGCTGCCGGAGATTCTTCGCACCTCCTGCTTCACCGCTACCGAGGCCACCACCAAAATGAGCCCGTGATCATCATCATAAGGGGAATAACGCCGTAATCGCCACGCTCGGCAGGCGGATTAGTGATCGCAGTAAGATATATATTTCCCAGGAGACAGCAGCTGCCCACTCTCCTGGTGAATCCTTAGACGATTTTTACGACTCCCACGGGCAAGTATCTAAGGCGTAGCGACAAATGTATTCTTAACCCGTCACCACACTTTCGAATATATGAAGCCGAAATTCAATTTCGATGATTTATATATTACTCAAGTACAAGGATTGCCTATCTACTATGTGTAGGTAATTCGAAAAATGTGTAATCTTAGCTTTAAACGAAGCTCGTTTTTCAATTAAGGCTTTAACGTCACTCATATTTCAAGAACAATAGATTGATTGAAGATAATTGAGAAAGCCAAACTTAATTAGTAATGGATAAATAAAGCTGTTGAAATGATATCGTTGCAAATAAGTAAACTTGTTAAATTTACAGAAGACGTTGTAGTTTTAATATCGTAGGAGTTTTTGTCTGATCTAGATGATTATGAAAAAAACTGAATCGGTCGACGCGACGACGAGCCGCAAACATCTGTTGGTCCTCTCACATGGCGACGTCCCCGCCATGGTCTAGTCAAGTTGAGTTAAATAACTTAATAATCCCCCATTTCTTTATCGTTTAATTAATATTACCTCACTAATAATTATCAATACCATGTACCTGTAATCATTTTAAATAATATATTTTCTTAAGTTTTTGTTACCTACGCATGGATAAGTATATAATACGGAGTAAGAGAAAACTCGGTTTAAAACCCTATATCAACTCGTCTTACCAGCGTGGTACAGTTGGTTAATTTCTCTCCTATTGTGAAAGAGAGTCGAACCCATCAGTGCTACTTACATGAGTTGATAATGATATGTGTTATTGAATGATGACCTGTGTGCCTACTCTTGAATCTCGATTCCAATCCTAAATCCAATCGCAGCTCGAATTTGAGCAAATTAGGTACTCTTGAAAGCGACACTAGCGCACGATTGGAATCAAATTTGGTGGAACTTATTTAAACTAAATGAATTCGACTCTTGTCAATTAAATCAAATATTTGCTACTCCCGACGTGATTTTGACGTAGTTTAAAATCGTTAATGTTGCACAATTTCATGAAAGCGTCTTTGCGTCTTAATAACGTTATTAATTTAAAGTAAGAAAATACGGCACATTTGGTGAAAATAACAACGGCAAACGCGAAGAATTCATTCTCGATTTTGTTCAAGAGTACCATATAAGAGAGTCCAAGAGTCCAAATATGAGTTTGGTGAGATTGGAATTAAATCGGATTCGAAATTAGAATTGATTTCAAGAGTAGGCCCACTGGTACCACAATATAAGCGAAAATTACTATCTTTATACTATTCTCCTATTAAGAGTAAATTTGCAGCAAATCTGGAACTGTCACATAGAATTTGCTGTTTTAATAGAATATATACCCCCTTAAGCCACTGGTTTAATATGGTAACGCCATGCTGTCAACAGTTGCCTGTCTACAACTGCGGGCCAGTCAGTCCGGGGTAGTATCACATTTTTGCAGAAAATCAACGTCTGAGTAGTAGCAATTTATAAATACACTTAGTTCGGTGAGCAAGAGAGCCGAAAGTCCTACTTTCTGAGGGTATGTTCATCGGTGGGTGAATTTTATTGTAATATATCATCGTCATTTGCACTTAACTATAATAAATGTAATTAATTCGGTTTTAAGCCAAACTTATTCTCTCACACATCGTTATCAAGGGCGTGCCAAAAAATTAATTTTCAGCACCACGTGCAATCCTCACCATCATCTCAACTCATAACGTCTCACTGTTGAGTTCGATTCTCCTGCCTAATAAGATAGAAATTGATCATCTATACCACGCTGGTTAGACGGGTTGGTCGGATTATATTTCGAGTTTCCCTTTTCTTACATAGATGTTATATGCATCTTTAAATCCTTAATCGATTTGTACGACACCCATGGCCAAGATAGGGGATGATGAATTGTATTATTTCTCCTTCAACACACGGACTGCGTACAATTAATAAGCCTTTATGTCTTCAACTTTCTTAGAATTTTATTCCGAATAGTTCTAAAATTATGTAATCTGCTTATGTCTCTGAGTGATTACCTATTATATTTTTAAACCTCACCATATAGTCTTATAAACTCTAGGACTTCCGTTTTCTTAAAAAAATAAATTTGTTTTGTTGAGTAATGCTATTCAAATGTTTCCAGGCGCCTGTTTTACTAGGTATTGTTCATTAATTAATTATCGGTTATATCATTCTGTCTGACAGTAATTGATGATGTTAATTAAGAAAATTAAAAAATAAAATGAGCTTATTTCATATTAGTTTATTTTCACATAAGCCAGTAGACCAAATACGTTAGACTAATTTTATTTAGGTAAGCATCAGTATCGAGCAAAAATGTTTTGTCAATCAGTGTTGTCAAAAATATGTTCCATTGCATTTTTTGTAATTTTATAAAATATTAAACGGATTAATTATCATTAAATTTTATTTATATAATATATGTTTTATAGGGCTTAATCTATTGATCTCTACTCTAATCATTATTATAAAAGGTGGTATAGGGCTTCGTCTTAAATACTTAATAGGTAACATTTTAGGCGATAAAGCGATTTTTTATTTAGGGGACTTAATACGAAGTCCATCAAAAAGTTATCTCATTCTGCATCTTAAAAATTACTTTTACTTATGTATTTTTTATAAACATTCGTAAAAGTTTAAATCTTAACTTAAAAGGCATAAAAAATTATAAATTCTGTTTCCTTTAAAACTTGAAATTTTTAGCTATAATCAAATTTCCAAATCCTTAATTCGCAGGACTTAGCTGATATATAACTACGCGCATCAGGCTCGAATTCAAAGAGTGAACAAAATTACGTGCCTTTGTCTCGCAGTATGTCTTTGTCTCGGACTCATAAGATATTAAGCATAGCATATTAAGCATGTCACATTACCAATTTTAGCTATTTTGCTTTTAATACATTACTACTCATATGTAATCTTAACTCTCAATTACATAACCGAACACAAAAACTATGTTCCAGTTAAAAGTAAGAGAGAAGGTAGTGAAAAAAGGTTAAATCAATTCTAATTTTCAACAAGTTATGGTTTAAACATATTCCATTGGAAAGTGCGGGGTTAATAAAAGGCAGCCCGAGGCTTAATAATATAATCTACCCATATATATACCCTCTCCGGCAACAGTGCGAGACGCGCGATCTATTTCTAAACTTTCCCAACATAACGTTTGCCGAAGTCAAAGAAATGATTGCCCTTTTTGATAAGTAACCGTCAATAAGCCTGCAGGAAGTTTAGTTATAAATTCACCTTCATTTTCAATACATTTCCATCATACATAATCCAATGTGAGATAATCAAAAAGTAGAAAATAAAAATATCGCACATACTTAGTTAAGTATTTATATTTTCTAAACTTGAAAATTTTGAGTAAATCCGACATGAACGACACGAAAATAATTGCCAAGTTTTATTATCGTTGATTAATATTCCTCATTCCGTGTCAATATAGTGCACATATTCTACTAGTCAAGCCCTTTCATTTGATACCGTCCGGGGTAGTACCACACTCTCGCAGAAAATAGACGTCTGAGTAGTAGCAATTTGTTATTGCGCTTCTTTCGGTGTACGAGAGAGCCGGCAGCCCAATTTTCTGAGGGTATTTGCGTATAGTGGGTTTCGGTGATGCCTCTAGTTTTAACCGAATTTCATTGCACGCATTCACACTGTCTTCACTTTCTTTACGGTGGGCAGTGGCCTAGCATAGGTCCATGAGCGACAGCAACACTTACCATCAGGTGTACTGTTTGCACGTTTGCCACTGATTGCAATAATAAAAAAAAAACATATTAAGGTAGCTGTAAAATAAAAATCTAATTCGCCATTTTGTGGTAGCAGCAGCCATCTTTGAATGAAATTTGTTATAGTATTCTGCTAGCAAACATTTCACATCACATCACATTTCACAAATATAAATTATTTCATATCCTTATTGAGGGAGTTAGATAAGATAAGAAAAGATAAGGTAATATTTTATTTGTTTGAACATGGTAATTTACACATTAATGCAAATGTTACATGGTGTACAAAGTCCAGTCATGTTCAGCCTCATGTTAAGACGTATAAATTTGTGTATAAGTTCATTGTAATGAATGTCAGATACAGAAATTAATCAGAATTAAAAACATAGTCATTAGTCATGCGGATATAGAACAATATTAACATTTTAAATACTAGCTATACATATTTACATTTCTTTATCCAATAAGAACTGTGTAACATTATAATAAACTTTTTCAGTTAAAAATTGCTTAAGTTTCCTACCAAATGCTATTTTATTTAGTTCTTTCCATGATTTTGGCAATTTATTATCACAGTAATAATATTAAAAATATAATAAAAATTAAACTCAAAATAATTTTCACACAATAATTACATGCATAGAATAAATACTTTCAGACAATTAAATTTGTTCGTTAATATTCACATTATCTATGCACAATCAATAAATAAAATATAATTAGATCAAATCAAAATAAAAGGGTTTAATGATATTATGCGGCAAGGTACAATAAAAAATATTAAGCCGACAATCTAAATATAACAGAGCCAACCGTAGTTAGTTTTATTTTGTTGTACGCTTAACACACCATGGGATCATATGGCGCGAGTTTATTTTTATCATAATAACGGTCACGAGAATTAACTCATCGTTGACTACCCGTTTGAACTGTAACCGATAACTATTTTTTAAATTTAAATTAACGATGTGACCTATGTAATCAATGATAAATTTTCTATTAACGCCAAAACCATTCGCCTTTTACGAAGTCTACGGGCACGGTAGAGAGTAGTGAGTATTTAATTAAATTACTCTTACTTATTTAATTAAATTAAATTAAATTATGCCGAAACTTATCTTACAAATTAATTATATTACAAATTAAATTATACGGAAATTGGACAAACATTTTTTTTTGTTAATTGTGGACCAAAATTTTGATCGTTCATGAAACCATTATTGACATATTTTCATGAATAATTAGTTTCTCTAAGACTACATTTACATTACTCGTTAATAAATTAATTTGGTTAAACTAAACAATTTTTCTTATGGTGACGGAATAAGAATACAATTCAACACTCCTTTTTTACCCGTAGGTGTCGCAAAACACGACCAAGGGATGCAATATGCATAGGTATGCCATCTACGCAAGAGAAGGAAAACTTAAAATAAAACCAACTCGTTTGACCAACGTGTAGGTGCATATCTCTTCTTTGTGGAGGAGGCTCGGGCCCAGCAATAGCAGATATATGAGCTGTGATAACAATGATGATGATCATGATTATAATACCCACCTTAGATACAAGACAACTAATCTTCAGTTATCCATTAAAACATACGGAAAGTAGATGTAAAGTAAAGAAATTTCATAATGAATTACTAAAACTTTTTTTGGCGGATGGTCAGCACACACGCTATTCGTACCGCCCGGGATGACTAAGGCGGGTCCGACGGGGTCCCTATAATAGTTTAATTTGTTTTTCATTATGGAGGAGAACCGTGGCGAATTTCGTCATCATCACTTAACATCAGGTGTACTATTTAAGTCAAAGAACTCTGCACCGGTAGTCGGCCCAACGGCGAAGGCGACATTTTATCAGGTGGGTTATGAAGCCGCGCGTCGCCTTTCTGTCGCCCGGACGGAGCCGGGTGCACTGACCGTAGCCCACCTCAAAAAAAAGGTATACTATTAGCGCGTTTGCTACATTTCGCAATAAAAAAATTATAATATTGTAATCAATTAATCATTATCAATGCCTGAGATTGTAACAGATCAAAAACATTGAACTTAGTTCCTATTTGTTATTATGATAACCTTTATATATTCACAATGACTCATAAGACCTATAGATGTCACAAGCTGTAACTGAACCTTGTCTACATGACCATGATTAATGATTAGCAGTTGTTTAGTGGTCATACATTTTACATAGCCATACTTGGTAGCATAAAGATATTTTATCCTTATATTTATGTTGATCAGTGTTATAATCTTAATATTACTCTATTTCTGTGAGTAGACTACGAAATATAATTTTATAACCTCTTTCTTGATCTGGGTGTCATACAAGGTGACTAAAGGAGGTAATATGTCATATGCAATAGAGGAAAAACACTAAATAAAACCCCATACAAACGCCTCTGACCCGTGCGATATAGAAGTTTAATTTCTTTCTATTATGGAGAAGGCTCGAGTTTGGTAGTAGGATATGTTTAGGCTGAGATATGGTGCGGGTGACCGGGGATTAGTAGTAGATTTTATTTATAGAAAATGTTGTTTGTCAGTGTTTTTAGCAAAACAATATAATGACATTAAATTTCAAAAGAATATGAATTCGAATTTTGCCGTCAACGTCATGAGTTACGATAGCTCAGTTGGGAAGTAGTGCAGTTTCCTTTTAGTATTGTTTTGGCATTTAAACGGCGTCGGATCGAATCTCGATGTTATTATTATTCTCTTTTTGTATTTTTTTATATTTTTTTCATTATTTAATTTTTATATTTTATTAATATATGTATATCTAAATTAATTCGACAAAAATACAACAAAAATATTCCGAGCGAAGCTCGGTTAACCAGATATTTAATATTTTAATCGACAACTTTAACTTTAGCTTTGATCTCTTATAAATTCCTTCCTATGTTTGCTAAGTATGAATAAAGTGACCATACGTCCCGTTTTGAACGGGGCAGTTCCGTTTTCAAGTAATCCGTTCCGTTGTCTCAAACTGTACAAGAAGCCAGTTTTACAAACAAAGCCTAATTGATAATTTATTATACTGACATGGACATTCTTTTTTGTTTTCAGCCCATATTTATGATAGGTAACTATTGCTGACTCTTTCGTGTTCTTGATTTTTTAGCTTTTAATTCCACAAGTTTATTTATTTTTGCAAATGTTGCATTTTGATCAATCAATTGCTCAAGCCTCCCGTTTTGAGTTAAAAATAATAGGTCACTTTAAGTATGAAGGTAAATCAACAAAAATGTTTGGTTTTTAGAACGTATAATTTGCCTATTCGGCTATGTATTTCTACTAAACCAAAATATTGTAGAGACCCATTTATTACAAGACATGGACCGAAACCAAACATTTGGACTATTGGAACTAGTTATTATCGTGAACATGTTTCCTGAACATAGTTACTATAGGCACAGTATAGTCATCTATCCAGTAATGTATCTCGGCCGTAACCTTGAATTAAATGCCTAAACGTAAACATGTGATAGGGCTGCCCGCCTCCAGCATTTTAATTACATTTTGCCTACTTTGTGTTTCCATTTAGTTTTGTATATACTTTTCTTATATAAACAAATAAAATACTTTGTGAATTGAATAGGAAGTGTTCAATAAGAATGCGTGTTGATTTTTGATGGGTAGTTTTAATTAAAAAAAAACATGTTTATGTTTAAATAACAAATCGGTCTATAAATTTAAATTATTTAGTGACAGACAGACGGTCAAATTATTTTTTTCTAGTACTATTCATACACATAGTACAATAAACATATATTATTAATAATAAAATACCACGTCTTTACTTTGAATTATATAAACTAACAAAACAAAACACATTATGAGTTTTAACACAAGCATACCATAACATGATTCATGAACCGCCTATAACTACCTATTTCACTCGTGTCAATCACTTTATTCACTTTATTTATTAATCCAGACAACTTTTTTTCGGGAGATAAAAGGAAATCAAAACGACACACCTTATGTACCTACCCACTAGTAAGTAAAATTATTTTATAATCTTACCTTTCAGAGTTGCCAGGTAATCTAAAAAAAGTTATCTCTGGATTCGTTATTGACGAATTCATGGAACCAAAAACAGCACAATATACCCTACTTGTCATATTAAATATGTGTATAATTATGTATTTTAGTGAAAAATCGCGCAGTTATTGTTAAAAAAACAACACACCATTCGTTCGTCACTGCAGCACAGTCGCGACTGTCTACATGCCGAGATCGAGGCGCGTAGGTATAGCTCGCGTTTCGTCCGTTTGTATGAAGTTGGATTACTGGTAGATTATATTACCGTGCTATAGGAAAGTTAAACGTTGCATGTTCAATCCGCTCCAGGATATGATTTGCACATGTCTAACCGGTACCGTATCCCGTCGGTAGTCACCCCGGCGATTGGGTGGCGATTATGACGTTATTTTGCTATGATCTTTCCAATCTATCTATATAAGAGTGGACATCGATAAACTGATGAGTGAAGTTAAAATTTCTATTTGTATTTACTGAATTACGCCGATTTTTTACTTAAAATTGATCCTTTTAAAAACATTAAATCAATAAGAACTGCATCTGAACAATTTGTAACTTTTATGCAGTTCATATCGTATATACATCACACTGTTATTGACAAAGTGTTCAGGTAACAAGTATACAAAAAATACAAAAGATATTCCTTCGTCTCGAAGCAAAAATTGGTTCTCAGTTCAATATTTTCAACGTTATTTTTTTGTGACTTTGCGATGGATCAGACAATGTAATGATCCAAAGTTGAATGAGAAGGTTATCGCAAACTTGATACCTTATCTTTTTTTCGTATAAGGACAAATTAATTATGCATGCAATATGTAACAACTTCCATTTGTAACTAAGAAATATATTTATACACTAGCAATCCGCCCTCGCTTCGTTTCGATTATAGATTATAGCCATTTTACCCGCGTAGTTCCTGTTCCCGTGGGAATACCGGAATAAAATATAGCCTAGTTTACGCCCTGATATTATAGCTTTCCATTGGTGAAAGAATTTTTTAAATCGGTCCAGCCGTTTTGACGATTA
Organism: Lymantria dispar; assembly: GCA_032191425.1. Taxonomy (NCBI): domain Eukaryota; kingdom Metazoa; phylum Arthropoda; class Insecta; order Lepidoptera; family Erebidae; genus Lymantria; species Lymantria dispar. The sequence continues at coordinate 6,863,237 of CM063452.1, read as the reverse complement.
CCCGGAACAAACAGACACAAAGACAGACAAAACATTTTTAATTGCTATTTTAGGCATAGGTGTCGTGCAAATAACCGTGTGAGTATGAAAAAAGCCTATTATTTTGACATTACAAACAGACACTCCAATTTTATTTATTGGTATAGATATTGCGCAATAGGTGACAGTATGGTGACTTACATGTTAAAAATACAATGTACCAATAGCACTTAAGTAATTGCAAGTGCCTACGGGAGTTGTAAAACCTGTCTAAGGAAATACCAAAGCAAGAGCGCTCTTCTGTAAATCTCATAGCCCCATATCTTATCGTAAGTCTGTCTGACAAGTGTGGCTTTATCTTTCTTTTGCGAAGAGACCCATGATCAACAGTGAACGTTTAAAGGATAGTAGATTGATAAATATATGGATTTATTCAAATGGATATTATAAAATACAACTAAGGGTGATGGTGTAAGAATACAATTCACCATCCCCTCTCTTGACTGTGGGTGTAGTAAAAGACGACTAGGGAATGTAATATGTATTTATTTGCATATTACATAGGCTTCCTATACTTTCCAAAAAATTTTAAAGACTTGTAAATTCATTAGTACACTATTTTATATCTGTACTAATATAATAAAGTTGATCTCATGAGCTACTTATTCAAGTAAAAAACAATCATTTAGTCTTGGATAGGCCATCAAGAAAGGCAGGCAGTTTGGTGATCACAGTTAGTTTTATAAATTTCGCCACAAACCATGCTCCTTTTGCGCCCACACTCAACGATTTTCACCAACTTTCACCAATTCGTTAGTACAGCTAAGTGAGCGTTCTATACTGCATCTTACGATACGCGGTCGTCACTCAAGAACCTTTCTTCCCTAGCGGTAATTGACTTATCGAGGGATGTGACCTGCCCATTGGCATTTCAGTGTACTGAATCTTCGTAGTATTTCGGTCACATCCATTTTTCTTCAAATTGCCGTACCTTATAAACTATTTCGCTGAAAAATCACGAGCATAGCCCGCTTCATAGCACGCTGAGCGACTTCGAATTATAAGCTTATGAAACTGAAATTTGGTACCACGTTTCCGTGCCGTAAGACATCACGGGTAACACACTATAGTCAAAGACCTGTGCTTTCAGACACTGGGGTATTTTTCATGAGAAGATTCTCGAAAGATTCTTTCTGAACGATTACGATGATGATTATAACTAAAATATATACTTCAGGTATATAAAACTTTTCTTAAAAAATATAAAACTTTTCTTAATAAATATAAAAATACAAACGGATGCTGTATTAAAATGTATTGCATGATTTGGATATTATATAATAGCGTATAATTATTTTATTTTTTTCGAGTGGTGACAGAGTGAGGACACAAATCGCGAATCCCTCTCAGTATAATTATTTTATTTTTTTCGAGTGGTGACAGAGTGAGGACACAAATCGCGAATCCCTCTCATACCAATGGGTATCGTGAAAGACGACTAAGGGATATACATATATGTATAATTTGATTACACAGATAGCGTGCAATACTTAGTGCGATCCACAAATTGTTGTTCTGAGTCTAGAGGACTATTTCCTTAGCGCAGAGTGTTTTTAAGAAAAAAATCAGATGATATCTATGCAAGGGAAGGAAAACTTGACATAAAACCTAATGCTAACATCTCTGACCAGCGCGGTATAGTAGGTCAATTTCCCTTCCATTGTGGAGGAGGTCCGAGCCCAACAGAGGCAATTATTTGAGCTGAGATGATAATGAGTATTCCTTTATTTGACTCTATTTAGAAATATAGGTAATTTAAAATTTAAATATGTGTAGATGCTGCAAAGCATTGACATACTTATAATTCACGTCAACAGCTGATGTGGCAATCAAAAGAATTATACACCTTAAAATAATGTATTTAATGCTTATAAGAGTTTGGTGTAAATTTATGCATAAACTGTGTATGTAACACAGTTTATGGTACAAGATCCCACCTAACATTAACATATGAACTTATTTTCTGTGTGGTGACGGAGTAAGAATACAATTCACCACCGGCCGGTCCCTTCGAGGTAGTACCATAGTCTCACAGAAAATTAAAGTCTGAATAATAACAATTTATTAATGCATTTCCTTCGACGAGCTAGAGAGCCGGTAGGCCAACTTTGTGGTCTTTTTGGGTCCTCTACCATTTTGAAGGACGCCCGCTCCCAGCAGTGGGACGCATAATATAGCTGATATGATAATGATAATTCGACATTTCGATTTATTTCAAATAATTGTACATTTTCTCTTCGATTCATAAATATATACATATATACATCCGTTATCTTTTTGACGTTCCCTGCTTGACATAGGTCTCCCCGAGGGTGAATAATATTAAAATTGCCACGCATGACAGTCGTGTTAAATAAAATATTAAAAAAAAAAATTTGCACATAAATTGAATACGTTTGCTAAGAGTAATTTGATGTTAGGCGAGCTCTTACACTAACAGTCACGTGATAATCACGCTATACCAAAGTATGTGGGTCATCGCCTTATCACCATTCATTCAGGTAGACTGACACGAATTAGTAGTATTTACTATGTCCGAGGTGTATTTATAATCAGATTACAAATAACGAGATTATCTTTAAACATATGCATGCTATTGACCGTCATAATAATATGAATATGATCAGTGTCAACGTAGGATCATGTACAAAAATTGATGTATATTGCTGATTTTATACGTAGCTTCGTAGTAGTGCGTTCGTATAGATACAGTGATGGAATATGTTTAAACGATAATATAGACGCAACTGTTATACGTGAATAAGCGAGTCGCGCGATATGACGAACATACTCGTTCGAAACCGTTCTGCAGCCGTATCGCTAGACGTTTTATAACTTTCGTTCAGTCCGACGCGTACGCCTCGCCGGCCGGCCATTCTCATTCAATTACCATACAAAAATTCGTGTCAATTTACAATAATTCCATTTCAAAAGACTTCCCTTCATTCATGTGAATATAACGGGTGCATTTTTGTGTTCCAACACAATTCCATACAGGTTATAAACTATACATTCCAACGTGGTTTTTCTGTGAATTAGGTCATGGTGTGCGATTTAAACGCTTCATTGTAAGTATTATTTGCTTTTTAAATATTTAAAATTAAGTTTGAAATCAACTAACTTATTTATACAGTTGGATTTTTTTGATATGTTTATGGGCTATCGAATCACTTGATGTTTTCTTTGTATTATAAACAGTATATTTTTCATTTATTTGTTAGATTTTTAAACTTATAATTAATTAGATATATTCTCTGTGCATAATAACAGAATATTTTGATGTCAATAGCTTCTAGTGCATATATGTAGATAATACGATTTGAATTATAATTATGTTCCATTTTATAGTTAAAGTTCATCTTTAACAATTTATATTTTAATGTGAAATATAAAGTTACTTACCTTTTCTCCTAATTCCTTGATTACTTTTATGTCTTTTCATAAGAATATTGTCATAAACATTTATTACAGTTTCTGAAAAACACTTATTTATACGTAATTATAGTTCATCTAATCTAAGAAGTGCATTTTGACGTTTCGCATTTTTTAATACATAATAACTTTGGCCAAACGTATACACATGATCGCAAACAATAAATCTTAAATTTTAAAGAACTATTAAGTTATTTATATAATTAATGTTTTTTTTTTTTTATGGGTGGGCTATGGTAAGCGCACGCGCGGTCCAGTCCGTCCGGGGCGATGAAAGGACGGCGCGCGGGCCCATAACCCACCCGTACCCACGTCACCTCGTTGTTGGGCCGACCACCGGAGCAGATGTGACTTGTCGTCAGTGGTCGGCCGACGGAATACCCTTTCGGGTACCCTCACCTCTCGACGTCCTGGGATGTCGGTTGCCGTCGGGCGGTTAGCCACACTGCGGGTGACGGGCAATTCCCCGGTCCGATCACCCGCGGCCTCAGCTAGGGCGGCATTAGGCGCAGATACTCGCGCCTGCGCCGCCCGAGTCGCCGGCGGCGGAACGTGTCGCCGAATAGGAGCTCTACTCGTATAATTAACGTTGAGGGTAACTTTCTTGTACAATAATCTAATGTTGAAACTCGTAAAACCAATTTAAAATAGAAGCAACATGTAAAACAGTAATTGTTATTAACGATGTTACAATATCACGTCATGACGTTCTAAACAGTAGTGCTTGACCACTTCCAATTCACGAATATCCAAAAAATCGGTAAAAATATTAGAATTAAATAATTAATCGAATAGACTAAATTCTCAAAATATTCGTATTGAAACAAAACCGTGATTCTACATTGTCCTTCTATGGCTGAATTGTAAATTGTATTGTTCGCGACGACGATACTTCAAGTAATAGTAGTGAACCTGAATAAATAACTATTTTCGAATCCAGTTTTTGTTTTTACTTAACCCAATCCTACTAAATATGATGAATAGATTTTATGCTAAAAGAATTAAATTTATTTAGTATTAATTTAGCATTTAATTTATCCATTTCGTTTTTGTGAAAAGAAAAATAAACCGATTATTAAATAAAGAGAATCAATATCGATTTCTCACTAAAATCGGATGTTTTCGATTGCGATTAATAGGGAATATGCATTATATTTTTTTATTTTTTTAAACGTTTCTACTAGTTATTACGTTACATTACTAGAAATAAATATAACACATCCAAAATATAAACCATTACTCTAAAAAAAGTTTTTTCAAAAATCGCCATTATTTATGGGCGATGTAAACGCGACTACTTTGGCGCGCGTATTCTGTGACGTCAGAGTACTCGACACTCGTACAAGTTGCTAGGGCTGCCAACTAGGGCTGTTGATATTTTTATAAATATTGTTTTTCAACATATCGATATTTTACAATGTATCAATATCGGGGTTTGCTATATCGGAAAAATATCGATATATCGATAAAAATATCGATTTTTTTATTATTATTACGATTATTAAATATAATATATCTTATTTACCTTGCAGCTTTTATTCCTCCGAATTTAACAGACAATAAATCTGAATTAGACACGAAATATGTTGTCATCATATACACGTCTATTTTAGGAAGATTATCTGACTATACTTAGACGAAACCAGTTTCAGTCATTGTAATAGACTTATTCACAAGATTAATACTTGAACACAAAAAACTAATAACTTATTATGAAATAACTGTGTAACAATACAAAATAATTAGGGATGTGACTTGGAGGGAAAAATCTTTCAATCAATTATAAAAATCGATTCTAAAATAATCGTATTATATAATTATAATTAGTAGTATATAATTACGTATCGAGGGTCGATATTTATTTGAATAAATTTGGTGTTTTATCTTTTCTTCTAAAGTATTTATTCTACAAAATCACCGTAAACTTAATCTACTGTAGAAGCGCTGGCATGAAGCTGATGATCAGTTATCACTTACTCCTAGAATTTGATAAAAAAAAGCTCGGCACGGCAACCCCGCAATGAACGAAGTTAAAGAGTGGTCATGGGGAAAATATCGAAATATCGATATTTTTTTCGTTATATCGAACTCCGATATTGATATATATTTAAAAATATCGATATATCGAAAAACTATTTTTTTTTAATATAGACAGCCCTAACTAGAAGACTCAGGTATCACGTGTTCAAAACGTGACATCATAGTACTCCAACCAATGCAGTGCGTTTCAGAAATTTTGCGAGCGAATCTCAAAAAAGGCACTTTTTGATAATTAAATTTAATTATTAAATAATGATAAAATTAAAAAATAATTGTATAGGTACGTTTTTTAAGCAATAAAGATTACAAATAAAAATAATTTGTTCATTTTGGAGTTTCGTGCATATTCCCTATTGGTTCACATACCTAGACAACTTACTCTGACATCTGTCAAAATGCACTTCTTAGATTAGATAGACTATAGTAATGTCATTTACTGTTAATTTTTGTTATCTATTTACGCTGATAAATTTATTTTTCACTGTTTATTTTTATACAGTTATGCCACAGGAGGACTGATGTTAAGTAGATAAGTATTCGTAATATGTACTTATTTAATGTCGTAAGAAATACCTTGTTATCTTAGTTCATATATGTTAAAGAAGAAAAGCATACTGCGTTAGCGCATTGCAACATAGATTAGATTTATGGTTAGGGATTTTTTTTATATAACCTAACCTTGAGACAGCATAATACATATTTAATACCATTCAATTTATCTGTAAAAATATATGAATAAATTAGTTTTTAAAATATCTACAACTTACACAAAATGTTGTTTAATAATGATTTCTGATATTCCCGCGAGTATTACAGATCTATACCAATAAATAAAATTGGAGTGTCTGTTTGTAATGTCAAAATAATAGGCTTTTTTCATGCTCACATGATTATTTGCTCGACACCTATGCCTAAAATACAGATTAAAAAATTTTTGTCTGTCTGTCTGTTTGTTCCGGGTAATCTTCAAAACGGCTGGACCGATTTCAAAAATTCTTTCACCAATGGAGAGCTATAATATCAGGGCGTAAACTAGGCTATATTTTATCCCGGTATTCCCACGGGAACGGGAACTACGCGGGTAAAACGACTAAAACCGAAGCGAAGCGAGGGCGGGTTGCTAGTCTATACCAATAAATAAAATTGGAGTGTCTGTTTGTAATGTCAAAATAATAGGCTTTTTTCATGCTCACACGGTTATTTGCACGACACCTATGCCTAAAATAGCAATTAAAAAATTTTTGTCTTTCTGTCCGTTTGTCTGTCTGTTTGTTCCGGGTAATCTTTAAAACGGCTGGACCGATTTCAAAAATTCTTTCACCAATGGAAAGCTATAATATCAGGACGTAAACTAGGCTATATTTTATCCCGGTATTCCCACGGGAACGGGAACTACGCGGGTAAAACCACTATAACCTATAACCGAAGCGAAGCGAGGACGGATTGCTAGTATGAAATAAAACTGTTTTAACGGATTTTATGACGTTTGTATTTTGTTAATTGAGCTCTCTTCAGCACTCACGGTCACAGTTGCCCCTTGACCATGAATACTGAAGTGTTCTAAACATCAGGCAAATATAAATCAAATACAGACGCTAATAAAATAGTTAAAACATACTCTTTATTTCATATGCTTTGATAAAATAAATTTGAAGAGACAATTCCATTTGTCGATTGCCGTATGTACGTTCATTGGTGAACATGGACTTACTCATTTTCATTGGACCGGACCCAGTATCAACATGAACAGGGAATACATCACTCACCTTCAATTTGCAGATGAGGTCGTCGTTATGGCAGAATCCATGGAGGACCTTATCACCATGCTTAATGACCTCAATAGGGTATCCCAACTAGTATGTTTACGAATGGACATGGACATGATGAAAATCATGTCAAATGCCCATGTCATTCCCGTACTGGTCCTAGTTGGCAATGCTACTGTCGAAGTTGTCGATCATTACATTTATCTTGGACAAACAGTCGATCATTACGTTTAACTTGGACAAACAGTCAAGTTAAGTAGGTTCAATATCAAGAAAAAAGTCAGCCGACGAAACTAACTCGACTGGGCAGCGTTCGGGAAACTTAAGAGGATCTTCACATCTAACATACCTCACTGTTTGAAAACACAAGTCTACGACCAGTGTGTGTTACCAGTGATGACGTATAGTAATGTAGGCCTCTTAATCAAGCTAAAAATAGCTCAGCGTGCTTTGGAGTGAGTTATGTTTTGGCTGCGAGATAGAATCCGTAATACGGAAATCTGTAAAGGAACGGGTGAAATCGACATAGTAGGAAGTATTAGCTTGCTAAAGTAGCAGTGAACAAGACACATCACTCAACGATCCAAAAACCGCTAGTGAAAAAAGCATCTCGAATGGCTACTACGTATCAGATAACGTAGTGTATGATGCGCCCCACTAAGTGTACCGACAAACTGATAAAAGTTGCTGGGCGTCGTTGCACGCAGGCGCACAGGACGGCACTTTATGGCCAAACATGAGGGAGACTTACATCCAGCAGTGAACGGCGATAGGTTGAGTCATGATGATGAATTATTCCCAAATATTTGTAATGATAATGAGATCAACTTGTTCTACCATGGACGGTCCATACAGATCCTGTTTGGTTACAGTTTGGTGGTAAGACTACACTGTTGACAGTTATCTGTGTACAGCCGTGGGCCGGTCCGTCCGGGGTAGTACCACACTCTCGCAGAAAATCGGCGTCCGAGTAGTAGCAATTTGTTACTGCGCTCCGTTCGGTGAGTGAGAGAGCCGGAGGCCCAACTTTCTAAGGGTGTTTGCGTGTGGTGGTTTTTAGTGATGCCTTATGTATCACCGAACCTTATTGCACGCATTCACACTCCCTTCACTTTCTTCGTGGTAGGAAGCAGCCTTGGTTATGAGCGGCAGCAACACTTACCATCAGGTGTAGTGTTTGCTCGTTTGCCACTGTCTACAATAAAAAAAAAATGTACAAAATCCTTTCAGAAAATATTAGTAAAATATTTTTCAAATTTCCATATTCTCTTTTGAACTACTTAATTAAACATTGGCCATGTCGTTTAAGTGAATTAATTTCACCTTAATTATCTAAATAAGATTTACGTCAGCCGGCGGCGCCAACGAGACGCGGAGCGGGAGGCCTTGCTGTATGAGGGCTACCGCAATGCGCGGTTGGCCTTCAGGCTGGCCGTCCGCTCCGCCAAGGACGTCAGTCGGCAGGAGATGCTGGACGGTCTCGACCGTGACCCCTGGGGACGCCCCTATCGCGCGGTACTGAATAAGCTCCGCGCGCGGGGCCCTCCCCACACCGAGACTCTCCAGCCCAGCCTTCTCACCCGGGTCGTCGAGGACCTGTTCCCGCGGCGGGCGGAACACACGCCCCCGGCCAGACACTGACCGGGAGGCCGACGACGACAGTGTTCCGCCCATCACGGAACCCGAGATGGGAGTGGCGGTGGTGCGCATGTGCGCAAAGTCCACCGCCCCCGGGCCCGACGGTGTTCCTAAGCGTGTGCTGGGCCTGGTCCTCGACCATCTAGGTCCCCGCCTCAGGGAGCTGTTCGACGCGTGTTTAGCGTCCGGACGGTTCCCTGGGTGCTGGAAGGAGGGAAGGCTGGTGCTCCTGCCGAAGCCGGGACGGTGTCCAGGGTCGCCTTCGGCCTACAGGCCTATCGTGCTGCTCGATGACACGGGCAAGCTACTGGAGAGGGTGGAAGCTGCCCGCATCGAGCGGCACCTTGTCGGCACGGGGCCCGATCTGTCGGACGCCCAGTTTGGGTTTAGGAGGGGTCGTTCGACGATCGCGGCTCTGTTGCGCCTGAGGACCGTGGCGACTGAGGCCGTCACCGGTGGGGGAGTGCTGTTGGCGGTATCCCTAGACATCGCCAACGCATTCAATAGTCTGCCATTCAGCTGCATCAGGGAGGCGCTCCGGTATCACGGAGTGCCAGCTTATCTGAGGCGGCTAGTGGCAGACTATTTGGTGGGGCGCAGCGTCCTCTGCACCAACCGAGCAGGGGACGTTGTGCGAACGCCCATGACGTGCGGTGTCCCACAGGGGTCGGTCCTCAGACCCACCCTGTGGAACATTGGCTACGACTGGGCATTGCGGGGGAGCCTCCCGCCCGGGCTGGGCGTGATTTGTTACACCGACGACACCCTCATCACAGCCCGCGGTGGGACGCTAGAAGAGGCGGTAAGCCTGGCGACTTATGGCACCAAAGAGGTCGTCAGGCGGATCGAGGCGCTGGGGTTGAGGGTCGCCCTGGACAAGACGGAGGCCCTCTTGGTCCATGGGCGCCGTATGAGCCCTCCCATCGGCGTCTCGATTACCGTCCACTCGGTTGACATCAGCATCCGGGCCCATATGAGCTACTTGGGCCTGGTGCTCGACGGGCAATGGTGGTTCCGGGAGCATTTCCGCAGGCTCGCTCCACGGCTCGTCAGCGCGGCGTCCGCCCTATCGTGGCTTATGCCGAACGTGGGCGGACCGAGCGCTACGTGCCGACGGCTGTACGCGGGGGTCATCCGGTCGATGGCCCTGTACGGCGCACCGGTGTGGGCGGGGTCCATGACCATCCGACTTAGGGCCCTTCTGTGGCGACCACAGAGGGTCATGGCGGTCAGGGCCATCCGCGGATACCGCACGGTGGCAACGGAGTCAGCGTACCTATTGGCCGGGACTCCCCCGTGGGACCTGGAGGCGGAAATGCTCGCCGAGTTGTATCGGCGGGTGTCGGGGGTGCGCGGGGAGGGCAGTGTTGTTTCCTTGAGGGAGCTCACCGCCTGGCGCGTCGACGCCCGCCGAGACGTCATTGCCCGTTGGGCAGTTCGGCTGGAGAGGCCTCGGTTCGTGGTGCGAATCGTGGAGGCCTTCCGGCCGGTGCTGATGCAGTGGTTGGAAAGGCGGCACGGGGTACTCTCCTTCCGACTAGTGCATGTGTTGACGGGGCATGGGAGCTTCGCCAAATACCTGCACAAGGTCGTAAGGAGGGAGAGTACACCGTCCTGCCACCACTGCGATTGCGACGAGGACACGGCGCAGCATACGCTCGAGGCCTGCGCCGCTTGGGCCACGCAGCGCCGTGAACTCGTCGCAATCATCGGTGCCGACCTGACGCTGCCGGCCATCGCTAGGGCGATGGTCGACAGCGTCGGGAATTGGGACGCGGTCGCAGCCTTCTGCGAGACAGTGATCTCGCAGAAGGAGGCGGCAGATCGCCTGCGCGAGGAGCGCAGCCTCGATGAGGAGATCCGCCGCCGGCGAATGGGGCGGCGCAGGCGCAACTACCTGCGCCTCATGCCGCCCTAGCCGAAGCTGCGGGTGACGTGACCGGTGATTAGTCCGTCACTCGCCTAGAGGCCGACCGCGTGAGGAAAGACCGACGTTCTCCCCGAGGGGGGGGACGTCGGTCGATGGGAAGGTACCCATACCCGAGGGTACTCGATGGGTGGTGCGGAGGCGCGCCGACCGCAGCCCACCCACAAAAAGAAAAAAATAAGATTTACGTCAATATGATAATTCCGTCTCTTGGTAACTTGTCTTTTCTTTATATAACATGTAGTTAACTAGAAGTTTTAATTGGAATATTCATGAATTTAATTTAATTTATCACCGCTTGGAAATAAAAGTTAATATTCTCCACAGTTTAGTACGCATATTATTTATTGGTGATAAAATAAGAATAGGAGATCATCGTCACTCTGCTCCAATCCCATTTACTTGAAGTCAACTCAAAACGTACCTACTCTTCTTTCATAGAACGTATTGCAAAAGCTATTAGTAATAATTTTATGACGGGCTGCTGCCTGACGTCAAAATAAGAATAGTGGTTATGGATATCGGGACCGGGAATTAGTCCCTCATCCGCAGTGAGGTTGACCGCGCGACGGTGACCGACGTCCCGAAAAAGGGACGTCGAGAGGAGTGGGTACCCCGCGAGGATATTCTGTCGGGCCGACCACTGATAACATGGGATTCGGCACGGGTTGTCGGTCCAACGACGAAGGCGGTGTGCTACGGGTGGGTTATGAGTCCACGCGCCGCCCCTCTGTAGCCCCAGACGGAGCCGGGCGGAAGGTGCGCTTACCATAGCCCATCGCAAAAATAAAAAATTATGAATATGAAAATGGACATCAAAGAAATCGATGAAAAGAAATATCCCAATAACTAGAGAACATTTTGAAATAAAAACTAACCCATCTGGACAGTATAGTGTAGAAACCCAATTTTCCTCATCGAGGTTTTTCTTTTTTTTTTATTGCCAACGGTGGCAAACGAGCAAGCAGCACACCTGATGGTAAGTGATGCTGCCGCACATGGACCTTTGCAATACCAGGGGCACAGCCAGGTCGTTGCCTACCGTGAAGAAAATACTCTTCTTAAACCTCGTTTAAAGAAGGACATGTCAGGTCCCCTGTTCAACAGTGTATATATCTTATACATGTTCATCATCATCATCAAAGCTCAAATACGTCTCACTGCGGGACTCGAGCGTCCTCCCAAGGCTTTTTGTGCTATTCACCTAAAAATGAATTACCATTACTATGAAACAAAAGGAAGTTATTCTATATTAACATAAATTAAACTATCAATTATTGGATTAAAAGAAAATGTTTCTAGAATTGTATTTATAGAATTATCACAAGGACACATAATTAATTTAATTAAATAAAACCCAAACTTATTTGACTTAATATCTATTTTACTATTATGTAAATTTAAATGGTATCGCCACTTTTTTTTTATTCCCATAAGAGTCGTAAAAACCGGCTGAGGGATCATTATTAGGAATGTGTTTACGTTCTTTTGAACAAGCACTACACAACACCAAGAGAATGGCGATTGTGAAACAGTTTTAGAGGGTCCTAGGGCTGTAATGAATGTTCTAATATTATATATAAATATATCTAATCATTTCGGCTCATATTCGTCCCACTGCTGGGCTCGAGTTTCCTCCCTAATGAGAAGGATATTATTTTATATCAAATTTTCCTTCTCTTGCTTATGTTGTTCTTGCTTAGATGTTATACGTCGTCTTTTATAACACCCACGGGAAAGAGAAGAGAGGGTGGCAAACTGTATCCCTACTCCTTCACCACACCGGAAACTATATACATTTATTAACAATACATTTAGATCATAATTGATACATGTTTACACTGATAAATATGTTCACATTTTCTGAAATAACTCTCATGATACCAACTTCTTACGATGTGATCATTATATTGTTATATAGATACAATAAAAAAATTATAAGCTAATTAGAGAAATACAAAACAAGGTGAATTTTTTATAACTTCTTTAAAGGAAATATAATTATATATTAACATCATCATTTACCTGCTCCGTTTCTGCATCTGCCGCATTGAATAAGACGGATGAGAGAAGAGTGCATGCTATAGAGATGCGTTTGCTAAAATGGATTTATGGGGTTACAATGTTCGATAAGATAAGATATAAAAAATATATTAGGGTTAGCTTGAAAGTGGCACCAGTGATTTAGATTAGAACCGCGACATTGTCTTGGTATGGACATGTGACAAGGAGGGTTATCAATATGATTGTGGATGGACGTAAGAAGCATAGGAGACCCAAAAAGAGATGAATAGATTGCGTGAATGAGAATATGTGTATGAAAGCTGTGAGTGCAAATATGACGGCTGATGGGAGGCTATGGAAGATAAGAACATGGTGTACCGCCCCCCTTAGCGTGGGATGATGGCAGGCAAAGGATGATGATTTGCCTGCTCTTATTTCAATTATAATATCAGGTTGACCGAGCTTCGCTCGGAGTATTTTTGTAGCATTTATTCAGATATAAATAAAAATAAAAAATATTAATAAAAATAAAAAAATAAATAATGAAAATTATATGAAAAATTACAAAAAGAGAATAATAATAACACCGAGATTCGATCCGACGCCGTTTGTCGCCGATGTCAAAAATAAAATGAAACCTGACTACTTCGCCACTGAGCTATCGTAACTCATGACATTGACGGCAAAATTTGAATTCATAGTCTTTTAAAATTTAATGTCATTATATTGTCTGCCAAAAACACTGACAAAACAATATTTTCTATACATAAAACCTAGCTAGATCGATTTTTTGGGCCCGAATCCTCTAGTATGCCAAGTTTCAACAAAATCGTTGGAGCCGTTTCCGAGACCCTGAATATATATATATATATACAAGAATTGCTCGTTTAAAGATATAAGATAATACTAGCTGACTTAGCGAACTTCGTACCGCCTAACAGTCGATTCTTAAAATTTTTAGTTTCTTTAATACTTTTCTGCTATTCGGGACGTCGGGTCAGCTAGTAACATAAAAAAATAAAAAGGAAAGTTGATAAGTCGACAATTACATTATGTCAAAAAATAAAAATTATAAAACATCTAAAATTTTCATCACATACGATACTAATGTCCCTCAATTGTTTTGTCTGTCCGGAACCTCTCCACTAACACTTGAAGTTTATGGTATGAAATTAAAGTTCAAATTGACTTTTAAGTATTATTATGAATTGTTTGTATGGCAGTATAGAAAATTGTTATTTTCAGACCTTTTTAGGCAATTATTGAAATTTTTTCTCTGCGTAAGAATTAACGAAATCGGTTCAGCTGTTTTCGAGATTTACGCTTAGTAACACATTCAGCGATTAATTTTTATATTATACTAGTTAGCAACCCACCCTCGCTTCGCTTCGGTTCCAGTCGTCCTACCTTTCCCGTGGGAATACCGGGATAAAATTTAGACTATAGTACTTCCTGATATTATATTATATCTATTATTAAAAAATTTTTGAAATCGGTTCGGTGGTTTAAACGAGAAAGCGTAACATAACAAACTTACTTTCGCATTTATAATATACTAGCAACTCCCCCTCGCTTCGCTTCGGTTCCAGTCGTCTTACCCACGTAGTTCCTGTTCCCGTGGGAATACCGGAATAAAATATAGCCTATGTTACTCCCTGATATTATAGCTTTCCATTGTTGAAAGAACTTTTGAAATCGGTTTGGTGGTTTAAGCGTGAAAGCGTAACAAACAAACAAACTTACTTTCGCATTTATAATATTAGTAAGGATTAGTAAGGTAGATCTGCTCTTCCTCCATCTTACATCTTGCAAAGTTATTATATTAGCAACACTTTTATGATGGGCCGCTCGTCTAACAATAACTCTCCTTGGGAATGTAATTGTTGACAAGGCCAGATGAAGTTTGCCCAGGGTAATCTAAAGCTCCTAATCGTCTTTTACAACACCTATCAGCAATATAAGAAATATTAGTTTACGTAATCACCACTACGCAGAACCTTCTACATAGGCTCTAATCTGAACTACTTGCTGCCGTATTTCCTGAACTCAATACTAGCTTCAAACGGAGTTTAAGAAGGGCTCTTTTCTTACCATAAGTAGTGACTTAGCTGTTTCTTTGATATTGCTGAGGTCCATGGGCTATAGTTATCGCTTATCATCAACTTGGCTGTTTGCTCGTCTGTCACAAACTACAACCTGTAGCGAATTAATTATAAGATAATTATAAGTACTATATCATCATCATCTATACCAATAAATAAAATTGGAGTGTCTGTTTGTAATGTCAAAATAATAGGTTTTTTTCATGCTCACACGGTTATTTGCACGACACCTATGCCTAAAATAGCAATTAAAAAATTTTTGTCTGTCTGTCTATCTGTCTGTCTGTTTGTTCCGGGTAATATTCAAAACGGCTGGACCGATTTCAAAAATTCTTTCACCAATGGAAAGCTATAATATCAGGGCGTAAACTAGGCTATATTTTATCCCGGTATTCCCACGGGAACGGGAACTACGCGGGTAAAACGACTATAACCTATAACCGAAGCGAAGCGAGGGTGGATTGCTAGTCATCTATATAAATCATTATCATATTTTCCGTGCCGGTACAGAGTAAGAATACAGTTCGCCGAAACTTCTTTTACCTATAGGTGTCGTAAAAAACGACTAAGAGATATGAAACTAACACCTCTCACGGTATAGTAGGTCAATTTCCCTTCTATTGCGAAGGTGGCTCGAGCCCAACAATGGCACATATGGGCTAAGATTATAATGACGCAAACCGCCGCCGGCGACTGGGGCGGCGTAGGCGCGATTACCTGCGCCTGATGCCGCCCTAGCCGAGGCCACGGATGACGTAACCGTCATCCGTGGCCTCGGCGTAGTCCGTCACCCGCCGAGAGGCCGACCGCGTGAGGAAAGACCGACATCCTCCCCGATGGGGGAGGAGACGTCGGTCGATGGGAGGGTACCCCTAAATATAAATAAATAAATATTCCGTCGGGCCGACCACTGACGTCAAGTCACCCTGCTCCAGCCACTCTGCGATCGGTCCAACGACGAAGGTGACGTGTCACGGGTGGGTTACGGGTGTGCGTGCTTGCGCCCCTCTGTCGCCCCGGACGGAGTGATGCGAGGAGTGCGCCGACCGTAACCCACCCCCAAAAAAAAAGCATGTTTTATTTATAAATAAAAATTATTGACACAGAAAAATATTGTTATTCTATTAGCTCGTTAAAAGTAAATCAATTAAAATATTGAATGAATGTTTAACTTAATATTACGCTATTCCGAATCTCATAATTAAAAATGAAATAACATATAAGTAAACAAACTATTAAGCATGTGCTACACGGTTTCAAACAGTGGTTTGAAACAAATGTTTGAAACAGTGTAGATAGATGTTTTATGCCAAATTTCGTATGACCTTTAAACGCCCTTGGTAGCGAGGCTTGTGTTTCAAACCTCTGGCCAAGCGGTGGTTTTTATCTTGTTTGAAACCATCTAGCCGCTTGTTTGAAACCAAACGAACGACAGTCACGCTACAGAGGTCAGCGCAGGCGCACGCGACGACGTTCTGCGCACAAAATGGCGCGTGAGCAGACGGAGCGCGATCGTGATTTTATTACTCAACTTCTCGAGTTATACAAAGAGTTGCCCTGCCTTTGGGACTTAAATTATGAAGGGTATAAAAATAAAACACAGAAAAGAAATGCATGGGACATTTTAATTTTTTCCTTCAATTGCACACAAAAGTGCAAGACTTACTCCAACTTTTTGTTGTTTTGATATGTAAGGCGTCATGACGTTGTTGTAGTGATTATACGGTACGCGAGCGTAAAGACGTCCTATCCGCGCCACGTTCTCTAAACACTGTTGGTTTCAAACAAGCTTAAAAACCATGTAGCCAGGAAAGTGCTTTTCTGCCTTTTCTGTTTCAAACCACTGTTTGAAACCGTGTAGCACATGCTTTAATAAAGATAACTGAAGAGTAAAGCATGTGCTACACGGTTTCAAACAGTGGTTTGAAACAAAAAAAGCAGAAAAGCACTTTGCTGGCTACATGGTTTTTAAGTTAGTTTGAAACCAACAGTGTTCAAAGAACGTGGCGCGGATAGGACGTCTTGACGCTCGCGTACCGTATGTTCAGTACAACGACGTCATGGCGCCTTACCTATCAATACAACAAAAAGTTGGAGTAAGTCTTGCACTTTTGTGTGCAATTGAAGGAAAAAATTAAAATATCCCACGCATTTCTTCTTTGTGTTTTATTTTTATACCCTTCACAATTTAAGTTCCAAAGGCAGGGCAACTCTTTGTATAACTCGAGAAGTTGAGTAATAACATCGCGATTACGTTCTGTCTGCCTACGCGCCATTTTGTGCATAGAACGTCGTCGCGTGCGTCTGCGCTGACCTCTGCAGCGTGACTGTCGTTCGCTTGGTTTGAAGCAAGCGGCTAGATGGTTTCAAACAAGACAAAAACCAACGCTGGGCCAGTGGTTTGAAACACAAGCCTCGCTACCAAGGGCGTTTAAAGGTCATACGAAATTTGGCATAAAACATCTATCTACACTGTTTCAAACATCTGTTTCAAACCACTGTTTCAAACCGTGTAGCGCATGCTTAAATAAAGATCGTATGCACTGATCCAATTATAAAAGTAATATTAAACTTTCACGTACTCGATAGCGGCCAAACAAGATATGAATGCTTATTGATAGGTACTGTTTCTCACGAATATCAGTCCATATTAAAATTATCGAATTTCAAATTAACTGGTTACAGAACTGGTGAAATTGTTTTATAAAAGTGAGCCGTTGTACATGACGCCTGGCAGGTGTAAAACATCGAAATTATTTTGTATAAGTATATGATATCAGGATAACCGAGCTTCGCTCGGAATATTTTTAGATTAGATTTAGAATTTATTTAGGGATATATTAATAAAAAATAAATAATGAAAAATATGTAAAAAATTACAAAAAGAGAATAATAATAACACCGAGATTCGATCCAACGCTGTTTGACACACAAAAACTAAAATTAAAACCGGTCAATGTCTCACCTGAGCTACCGTAACTCTTGACGTTGAGAACGAAATTTGAATTCATATTCTTTTAAAATCTAATGTCATTGTAACGTTTTGCTAAAAACACCGACAAAAGAACATTTTCTATACATAAAACCTAGCTAGATCGATTTTTTGGACCCGAATCCTCTAGTATGCCAAGTTTCATCAAAATCGTTGGTGCCGTTTCTGAGATCCTGCAAATATATATATTTACAAGAATTGCTCGTTTAAAGATATAAGATGTATAAAAGAACAAATTACGTCAGGAACTATTATGGCATAATATATAAATAAAATATTACGATTTATATCGTTATTTAAAATATTACATAACAATCATGTCACGTTACCGGGCTGTTAACACCACGCCATCTATCAGGTTTACCCTGGCATATTCCGTTATATAGCGTGGCGTTACGTCGCCGTGGTCAGTTTACGCCACGCTATCGATCAGGTTTACTCTCGCCTATACATGTTTTACAACTATAAGAATGCCCACGCCCTGTGGAAGTGGATTTAAAAACATCGTAAATAATAATTAAAATTTTTATCTACGAGTAACTCATGGTGATCGTGATATTTCATAAAATGTTGATTTAATTTAGCAATTGATAAAATAACGTATTTTATTATTAACTAATTCACTAAAATAATTGCTGTGTAGTAGTGGCTACGAATATTACCAAAGTTTTAATATAATCGGGGGAATCGTAAAAGACGATTAACAGCTCTACATTGACCTAGGTCATTTCCATCTGATGAAATCTAATCCATTATCTCAAGGAGAGTTGACTTCAGACAGGCGGCTGGTCATAAGAGCCAAAACTTTAGCAACATGTTCGATGGTAGAAAAGTTTTTGTTATTGCTGTTGATGGCAAGGTGACAAACGGGCAAACAGCACGCCTGATGGGAGTTATATTGTCGCTCATGAACCTTTACTAAGTCACTGTCTACCGTGAAGAAAGTGAAGGAAGTGTGAGGTTCGACGAAATACCATCAGAAAGTTGTGCTTCCGGCTCTCTCGCTCAGCGAACAAAGTGGACTAACAAATCGCTACTACTCAGACGTCGATTTTTTACGAGATTGTGGTACTACTCCGGAAGGACTGGCCTATGGCTGTAGACAACAGTCAACAGAGCCCTCCTTCACGTCGCTTCGGTTTCAGTTGCCTTACCGGCGTAGATCCCGTTCCCGTGGAAATACCGGGATAAAATAGCCTAAGTTACTCCTTATATAGACAGCTACCTGCTACTAAAATATTATCAAAATCAGTCCAGCGGTTTTGAAGATTACCTCAAACAAACAGACAGGCAGACAGACCGACAGAGAAAATTTAAATCGGTTTTTGGGTATCGGTATAAGGTATCGTACAACTGTATGGCATTTCAAACAGACACTTCAATTTTATTTATTTATATAGAAGACTAGCAACCCGCCCTCGCTTCGCTTCGGTTTCAGACGCCTTACCCGCGTAGTTCCCAAATTCGTGGGAATACCAGGATAAAATATAACCTATGTTACTCACTGATATTATAGCTCTCCATTGGTGAAAGAATTTTTAAAATCGGTTCAGTGGTTTAAGCGTGGAAGCGTAACACACAAACGAATAAACTTACTTTCGCATTTATAAGGATGTTTAAACCAAGTATGCTTTTATGCGCTATTTAGAACTTTGAAAACAGACCAGCCTGCGACAGACACTATTGACAATGTGGTACTAAATAAAGCAAGTACATATATAGCGTTGATCCTAAGTAATTAGGATAAGAGTAAGATGAAGATGATATTTATTATCTGTCTTAGTCTTACAAATTTTATCTTAAACCTCTAAATATAAGGTAAACTCGTAAAACTGCTTAATCATTACTTAACATTCTTATCTAATCACAATTATCATATCATATATTTTTTTAGTGCAGTTCACGATGGAATCTAATGTCAGTCATAAACAGAGACAAAATAAATATCCTGTACGCTAGATGTTTTTCTATTGTCTTAATTTTATCGACGTCCCGGGAAGGGGACGTCGACGGGAGGGGGTACTCCCTCGAGGTATGGCCGACCACTGAAGTCAATGAACTCTGCACTGGTGGTCGAGCTAACGATGAAGGCGACGATCTACGGGTGGTTTATGGAGTACGTGCCGCTCCTCAGTGGCCCGAGAGAGCCGGGCGGCGGACAGGCTGACCATAGCCCAACCCAAAAAAAAAAATCTTAACTTTATTATCATCAATGTCGATTGCGTAGATGCGTAATGGTTAAGTCAAATCAATTCAAATCATTTATTCTGCATAGGCCCCTTAAGGGCACTTACATATTGTCAAATTACACGTTTGAATACAATACAATAATCTACCACCGGATCGGAACTCGGCCACAAACTGAGAAGATCCGGCAAGAAACTCAGCGGGCAGTAATCTTTTTTCTTAATCTTTTAAATATACATAATATCATGCTTCGTACAACATATATGGTATTAGCTCCAGTGTAATGCCCTTCGAAATTAAATATATGTATAAATTTTCAAGATTTAATACAAGACAAAAAAAAATTAAATTAAGATACCGACCTGTCGTACCAATTGGCGTAGGTGCGACTCTCACGCACTGCGATATCCACAAGTTGTTATTTTAAGTTTAATTTATGTGAATTAGATCTTACTGGCACTTATCGAGTACAATAGTTAATTTAAAACATCCCTAAAACTGCCTAAACAACCCAAAAATGTGCATCAAAATCGGTCCAACCGTTTAGGAGTTCAGGCACATGATCGCACCTTAAAAACAAAAGTGGCATTATCCTAAAAAACACCAATTTGTGTTAAAATGCTATCTACATTCCTTAAAAATAAGTGCGTCTAATGCAAAGACTTACGTTTTAATAGTTCAGATATTTTGGTCTAGATGTCACTAGTGCCACTTTATAGTTTTAGCAAAAGTGAATAGTTAGTAAATTAAAAGATGGCTCTATGACAGTTGACGTCAGTTCATACGAGTATTTTGGAGGGAACGCACGCTGCGGTGAGTAAAACAGTGGCATTCTATGTTTAGTGTCGTTTTATAACCTAATTTACTATAATAATCTTCTTAACTCATAAATGGCATTATTCATATAGTGCCATTTTTTTGGTTTTATTTAAATTAAGTTGTTTTCGTTGGTAAAATGTAAACTGACACTTTTAGATTAGTGTCGGTTAACATTCTTATTTTTTTTACTACATAAGCCGCTGAGCTAAGCCTACTCGACAACTTTTCAATATGAGGTCCCCATTGAAGTTTAGCATCTATGGTAATACCTAAAAAAAACGGTCGATTCCACAAGGTCCAGAGCCACATCATTAATTTGGACATTGGTTTCCACTTGCCTCACATTAGGAGTAGTAAATTTGATACATTTAGTTTTCTTCTTATTGAGAACTTGTCTTTTAATTTTAAATAACAAAGAAGTGTCATCTGCGAACAACACAATGTTTTGATTGTCTCCTATATGGTAGGGTAGGTCATTAATATATACAAGAAACAGAAATGGCCCCAGAATGGATCCCTGTGGAACGCCCATTTTTATGACAGAACCAGAGGATTGTGCACCATTAACATCAACCCTCTGGATTCTGTTGCTTAAATAGGAAGTTACAAGTTCAAGAGCGTTATTCCTGATCCCATAGTGGTAAAGTTTTCTGATGAGTGTTTCATGTTGTACACAATCAAATGCCTTGGATTAATCACAAAAGACCCCTAAAGCCTCATGTGATTCCTCCCAGGCTGCAAAAATATTTTTCAATAACCCTACACCTGCATCAGTAGTAGAGCAATTCTTAGTAAACCTAAATTGATTTTTATGAAAAATACTATGTCTATTAAAATGAGTCAACATCTGATTAAGCATAATTTTACTGAGTGTTGGTAGTATGGAAATGGGACGAAAATTGTTAATATCTGTCATACTACCGGATTTAAATAAAGGAATTACTCTACTAATTTTCATGAGCTCAGGAAACACACCCCGAGCAACACAACCATTAAACACAAATGCCAGGTGGGGAGCAATAATAGATATTATAAAATCAACAGTCCTTACAGATAAGCCCCACAGATCTGCTGTTTTCAATACATTCACATTTTACAATACTTTCTTTAAGGAGCGATTCAGCCAAAATGGGACATGACGCTAAGGACTTTGTTGTTAATACAGGCACATTTGTAAAATAGTTTTCAAATTCATGTGCCACTTCTTTATTCACAGTCACATTTTTATCACCAATTTTTAAATTAAAGTCCTTCTTCCGCACAGTGTTCCTACCGGTTTCACTATTAATCACTGTCCAAGTCATTTTAATTATATCACTAGATCCTTTAATTTTCCTTCTTAGATAAATGGATTTAGCACTGGAACAGGCACGTTTAAAATTTTTTAATAATTCTTAACATACTCTAAGAATATTGGGTTATGGTTATAAGATTTTTCATTGCAAAGATCATATAACCTTCTTCTACTCTTGTAGATACCACAAGTAGCCCATTCACTAAAACCAGCAGGCACTTCAAATGTTAAAGTTTTTGGTTTAAAAATTTTACTGAATTCCGTAGCGATAATGCGAAATAAGGATGTATATAATTCATTCGGATTGTCATGAATAGGCAACAGCGGTACCTTCATACCCAGTTTGTATCTAAAGTGCTCTAAGCGGCTAGCAGTCACGGGAACAAAGCTTAACTTTCTCTTTTAATCCTACTAGTTCTAGGAAATACAACAAGTTGACCACAATGATCTGATTCTAGAGCACTAACAATAGTGTGAGCTATGGGTTTAACATTTGTAAATATATTATCAATACAAGTTGCACTCCCAGATGTTTAAAGTTTATTAATTATCAAGGATAATATAAACTCATTTGCAAAAAAAACGGGCGGTTTTGATTTTCATTCATATTTAAAAAGATACAATACCAAAAAGGTTTCAATCGTTTGTACACGTTACTGGCCGGTTTTAAAAATGCTGTGGTATTTAAAAAAGTACGTTCTAAATTCAATTTTTCATTTGATGTTCATTTTTACAGAAAACCCCTTTTTATCCTACATTTTTGGCGCGAAGTTCCAGAAGTTAACATCGACTTTCATAACTTTTATTCAATTTTTATCGATTAATTTCATATCCTTGACTGTCAAAGCTTTATTTAATGCTGTTTGGCTGTATCAAAAATGGTAGATAAAGTGGTAAAAGCTACCAAAATTATCGCGCTGCTTGAAGAGGGTTGCAGCCAATGTTTCGTGGCTAGGAGGCTAAATGTTAGTCGCTCGACAGTCCAAAGGACCTGGCAGCGATATCAGGAGACTGGTTCCGTCGAGAGAAGGCCTGGTTCTGGAAGAAAACCATGTACCCAACCACGGGATGATCGTTTTCTTGTGAGTCGCGCATTGAGAAATCGCAAATCTTCGTATGTGGATCTTAAGAACAACCTCCAAGAAGTAAGAAATGTGCATATTAGTCTATGGACGGTCAGGAGGAGGCTTCTCGCTGCCAATATACGCAGTCACCGCCCGGCCCGCGGCCCCAAATTACTCCGTGAGCACAGAGTTCACAGGCTTAGGTTCGCTAGAAATTGTGAATCATGGACTCAAGACGATTGGAATAGGGTTTTGTTCTCTGATGAAGCCAGGATATCTCTGTTCGGTGAAGATCGACGTCGGCGAGTGCTAAGAAGACAAGGAGAACGCTTTGCAGAGGCATGTTTCGAAGAAATCACACCTTATGGTGGGGGCTCTGTTATGTTTTGGGCAGGAATAAATTCAATGGATCGTACAGAGTTAGTCTTCATTGAAAACGGCTCACTGACTGGGCATCGATACATAACGGAAGTTCTAATTTCTCATGCACAACCCGCATTGGCCGCTCTAGGTGAAGACTCGATTTTTATGGACGACAATGCTCGCGCCCACCGATCCCGCGATGTTAATGCGTATGTGCAAGAGGTCGGCATTCGTCGTTTGGATTGGCCAGCTCGAAGTCCCGACCTCAATCCCATAGAGCATGTCTGGGACGTTCTGAAACGGCGTGTGAGATCAGTACACCCGGCTCCGCAGACCATCAGAGAGCTGAAGAATGTGATTACTGCGGAGTGGGAACGTATTCCGCAAGCAAGTATCCGGGATATACTCGCTAGCATGCCCAGACAAATTCAAGCTGTGATTTTAGCTAGAGGGGGTCACACTCGATACTAAACATTTATCTGCTTTTACTTTATTAAAGAAAAACAAACAAAAAAACTTTTTTATTTTTACTTCATGAGCATATGCACTACTAGCGAATATACACTACTAGCGAGGTTTAGCATTATTTCCCATAAATTGTATCTAAATTTTATGAAATACTGATGAAAACGATTATTTTCTTATTAATTTAGCAAATTGTGTGGATAAAACTACCTATAATTATCAAACAAAGAAATATTAACATTTGAAATGGTTCATTGCTTAGGTGCCCGTTTTTTTTGCAAATGAGTTTATAATATTTAAAACAGTTATGATAACGTTTTTGTTTACATACTTTGTAAGTGTTGATTAATATTTTTGGATTTTATGCCTACATGTATGCGATTTCTATATTTTGTATTGATTTCATCTTAGATATTCTAAATAAATAACCTTTTTCCTATCTATAATACAGTATTGTTTATTTTTTCCTTTGGATCCTTCATAGATAAAGGATAACTTTTGGTATTTAATTTTAAATGCGTTGCCTGGCAAAATACAAAAGTGACACTATACAAAACTTATTTTTAAAACGCTTTTTTATAAATTAATTGATTGTTTATTTGAATATATCTAATAACAAATTTAAAGCTAAATAGTCAAACTAGGAAAATAAATTTATTGCAGTGTTGTATTTCATTTGTTCTCTTAGATATTGATCATAATATTAAACCCAAAACTTTAAATGTTCGTACTGAAAACTTACTATTTTTGTATAACGTCATTTTTGTTTTCAAGGTGCGATGTATATGTGACATACATAAGAATTACTATATACTAGCTGACCCAACAGACGTTGTTCAATTCAAATAAGCGCCACCTACCGGGTCTAATTGTGAAAATAAACATTCTCGAAACCTCTTCAACACACATAAAAAAAATCATCAATATCGGTCCAGCCGTTTAGGAGTTCAGTGAAATACACATGTACACAAGAAATATATAAAGATAAAGGCGTATATTTTTTTTTTGGTCATCGTTGCAATTCGGTGTGGTGACGGAGTAAGAATATAGTTCAGTAACTCCTTTTTTACTCGTGCACATCGTAACAAACGACTAACGGAAACACACACATAATAATTGTGTAAAATAAGGAAAACTCAAAATAATACCCTATATCAACACGTCTCACCAGCGTGGTTTAACGGGTCAATTGCCCTCCTACTCTGGCAGACGCTCGAACCCAGCAATAGGACATGTATGAGCTCTGATGGTAACGAAGATCATGATGATTGTTGCTTACTATTCTACATGCAATATTTTGAGGACAGACATGGTTGGCGACACCCCACCCAAATTACCTTAGGTGACGGAAGAAACTGCTTGCAGCCCCATACAAGAGTACAATCGTATACAAAATTATGGGGCGGCAAGCTGCAAAGCTGTACGCGTTCCTGTCCAAGTCCTTGTTTTCGCCCATTTTCTTTCGATCTCCAATACTGGAATTAATTCGCGAATGCAGATTATAGAATCTTTAAATATTGCTCATAAAATATGTAGGTACCTACATATAAAACGCTTTGTTTTGATTGACTGACAGAACGCGAGTACTTTGTATGACGTAGGCATCTGATAAGATAGGATTATCCGAAATTCTATCCCACTGGGACAACGTGATACATTGGTTAAATCTATTTCAAATGACTTCGCATTTTATTGTATTTCATCCTTTAACGACGTTAAAAAATTAAAAAGAAGAACCTACTAAAGAAATGCCATATAATTTAACGGAAATCGTAAACTTTTGATGGTTATAATGATTGAAGGAAAGAAAATAATAGGCCACACCATATACCTACGTCCCTCTATTAACCAAGGGCCTTCTTCCCTGTCCAATTCAATTCAATAATATAATGTTGGTCATATTTTATGGTATTGGCATAAAATATTACGTGGTAGGACCACACTGTCGACAGTCATCTTTCTACAGTCGCAGGCCGGTCCATCCAGGGTGGTACCACACTCTGGCAGAAAATCGTATCGAGTAGTAGCAATTTGTTATTGAACTTCATTCGGTGAGCGAGTGAGCCGGCAGCCTTTCTGAGGATGTTATCATTATTTTTTATGGGTGGGCTATGGTAAGCGCGCACGCAGTCCATTCCGTCCGGGGCAACGAAAGGACCGTGCGCGGGCCCATAACCCACCCGAACCCACGTCGCTTTCGTCGTTGGGCCGACCACCAGTGCCGAGTTCCTTGTCCTCAGTGGTCGGTCGGACAGAATACCCTTTCGGGTACCCTCACCCCTCGGTCACCGTCTCTCTGCGGGTGCCGGACTAAAGTCCCCGGTCCGGTCACGCGCGGCGTCGGCTAGGGCGGCATCAGGCCCAGGTACTCGCGCCTGCACCGCCCGAGTCGCCAGCGGCGGAACGTGTCACCGAAGAGGAGCTCCTCTCGTGCATGATCCGCAGCCTCCTTCCGTGAGATGACGGCCGCACAGAAGGCGGCGTCCGCATCCCAGTTTCTGACGCTGTCGAGCATCTCCCTGACGATGGTCGGCAGCATCAGGTCGCCGCCGATGGTTGCGACGAGTTCACGGCGCTGCCCCGCCCACGCGGCACACCCCTCGAGCGTGTGCTACGCCGTGTCCTCGTCGCAATCGCAGTGGTGGCAGGACGGTGTGCTCTCTCTCCTGACGATCTTGTGCAGGTACTTGGCGAAGCTACCGTGCCCCGTCAGCACCTGCACCAGTCGGAAGGAAAGCATCCCGAGCGTCCGCTTCAACCTCTCCATCAGTACTGGCCGGAAGGCCTCGACGGTCCTGACACCGTACCGAGGCCTCTCCAGCCGTACTGCCCAACAGGCAATGACGTCTCGGCGAGCATCTCCGCCTCCAGGTCCCACGGAGGAATGCTGGCCAGGAGGCATGCTGCCTCCGTCGCCACCGTGCGGTAACCGCGTATGGCCCTGATCACCATAACCCTCTGTGGTCGCCACAAGAGGGCTCAGACGAACGGTCAGGGACCCCGCCCACACTGGTGCGCCGTACAGGGCCATCGACCGGATCACCCCCGCGTACAGTCGTCGGCACGTAGCGCTAGGTCCGCTCACAGCTTGGCATCAGCCAAGAAAGGGCGGACGCCGCGCCAACAAGCCGGGGAACAAGTCGACGGAAATGATCCCGGAAGGCGAGTGAGCCGGCAGCCTTTCTGAGAATGTTGGCGTACGGTGAGTTTTCAGAAACCCCTTCACTTTCTTCACGGAAGACAGCGGCTTAATTAACACATATCCATGAGGTAGACATTATCACTAACCATTAGGTATGCTGTTTGCTCTTTTGGCACCAACAACAAAAATACCAAGAATTTTCAACTGTAATCGCCAACCCGCTTAATAAGCGTAACAATAATGACATTATTTTTTCACAAAGCTGCCTATCCAACGGTGAACATTGACAGGCTCATAAATGGATGGATTTATAGGTTAAAATTTAATAGCTTAAGCAATATAGATAAGATAAAAGTATAACATGTATTGATAGTATATCGATGAAAGAGATAATGAACGTATTGATTGCAATGATCCTATAAAGACACGCACATAACTTCTATCTTTTATCTATTTATATATTTAGATAAAACATTGTGTGTCCCTATGTAGATATTCCAAAACGGATGGACCGATGTTGATGCCTAGCGAGTAATGTGCTCGAAGCGATCAGATTAATAGAAATATGTATTTAATTCTTTTTTACTTCTCGTCATCAACATCTGAACCAATATAAGCCCCATAGCTGAACTCGAGGCGCCACCACAATGGAAGGGAAATTGGCCTACTATACCGCGCTGGTTGGATGTGTTAGCTTAGAGTTTTAAGTCAAGAATAAAAACTTATGCAACCCATCGGACCAGCGTGGTATAATAGGTCAATTTCTCTCCTACTAAGAAGGAGGCTGAAGCGCGACAGGCAAACGTATATGAGCTGAGATGATGATTGATACAAAGATTTAATCTTAAAGTATTATATCAACTATCCTTTGCCCTTCTCAAGAACTGTACATCGCAAGCTTACATGTACATTTCTTATGTTTTATAGTTGTTTTTTTCTGAGTGGTGACAGAATAAGAATACAACTCCCTACTCCATATTTTGACCATGGGTGTCGTACAAGACAGCTAATAATAATACGCAGATCAGATCATTGCAAGAGACAAGAGATATAAGAGTGGTGGGACCACATTGTTGACAGTAGTTTGTATAAAAACGCGGATAATCGATTTTTATAATAATCGATTATTACAAAAAAAAATCGATTAATAATCAATTTTTACAATCGATTATCAAAATAATAAAAATCGATTATTAATCGATTTTTTATTATTCGAAATTTGATCGAAATTAATCGATTATTCACTGTCATATTTCCTAAAAAAAAAGTCATCACTATTGTTTCATACTATATTAGAAAATAAAGCTCACATTTCCTAAAAAAAAAGGTCATCATAATCCTGTTGCGAAAAAATAATCAATTATTTTATAATCGATTTATTTTAAAGAACAAAAAATCGATTATTTACCCTCCAAGTCACATCCCTATGGTATAGTAGGTTAATTGCCCTGCCATAGTAGAAGAGTCTTAAGCCCAATAGTAGGACATATATAGGCTGAAATGATGATGATGAATGATAATTTCTTTTTCTCTATATGTTTGGTTCTATTGAAGATACGCGGACTCTTTTCGTCTACTCGTAAGAACATTTGTAAGAACAAGTTTTTTCATTTATATCAACTATAATATGTATGTATAAATATGTATGTGAAGTAGTCAACTACTTCACATACAACTTTATCTTCAAACGCAGCAAATGAATATCATTAACTACTCTTAAATATTTGCATAAAATGTAGTTATATAAGTATTTACTTAAGAGTAGACAGAGATAATATTATTTTGAAAGAATATTATAAAATCAGAATACGTTATAATGTAAAATCATCTGTATTTTTGTGAGCCTTTGTGGTTAAACTAGAACAAGTAATTGTCTAAAATTGGTGACGGCGACCGAAGTCCCGGGAAAGAGACGTCGATAGGAGAGGGTACCCCGCAAGGTATGCCGTCGGGCCGACCACGGAAGAAAAGAACCTCGGTAGCGGTGGTTGGCCCAACGAGGAACGCGACGTGCTGTGGTGGGTTATGGGGCTGCGCGCCGCCCCTCTATCGCCGGACGGGGCCGGGCGACGGATGCGCTGACAATAGCCCACCAGACAAAAAAAATCTCTAAATCTTTATTTTTATTGGCCTTTGTTGTTAGACCAGAACCAGTAATTCTGAGATTAGCACGTTCAATCGAACAAACTCCTCAACTTTGTAATATTAATATAAATTTCAATAAAAGAAATATTTTCTAAAGTTTGTATAATTTTTCATTGTCAAACATTACAAAAACCACATGAAAGTTATTTTTGAATATTGAAATGATTCACTTGGTAAACAATTGATTGTTGTGGCATAACATTTGAAATCACATTGCCAAAGTTATTGAAATATGACTATTGTTTTACGTTTACCTGAAAAATTGGACAGTGTATTTGGTTTATTGGTTTCAGACCAAAATACATATAATTAATTTATTCTCAATTAAAATTACATTAAAGTGAACAATATTCCGTGTGATAATGGAGTAAGAATACAATTACATATAATGATAAATTATGATTAATATTTTGTTATTATATTTTATTATTTATTTATTGTCATATTGTATTACATATCTTAATTTATTATTTAGTTAAATGTTATTTGGTAAAATATAATATTCGTCTCAGCTCATAAACGTCCCACTGCTGGGCTCGAGCCTTCTCCGCAATGGGAAGGAAATTGACTTACTATACCGCGCTGATCAGACGTCTTGATATAGGGATTTATTTCGAGATTTCCTTCTCTTGCATAGTTGTAATCCCTTAGTCGTCGTCGTCGGCACCCACGGGTAAGAAAGGGGGTGGTGAATTGTACTCTTCCTCCGTCACCACACGAATACGTATATTATTATACGTACGTACGTATATATACATACGTATATTATTATTGCCTCTGAAATTTTAGGCATAAACCAATAGTACGAGTAGATAAAAACTTCTATAATAATGATGACTTGTTGAATGTGAAACAAACTAGTCATCTCGTGATTATTAACGGTGAAAAGTTTTCGAAACATCTGGCAAATATAAATCAAATACAAATAGAACTATTATTCGAATATTATCGAGTTTGTATTTGATTTTTGATTGTCCGATGTTTCAAACAATCCTCCATCTCCACTCTCTCGCCATCTTGCCTGGGGAGGTCATAAAAGACGACTAATGGATACATCCATATAACATCTATTCAAAAAAAGGAAAACTCGAAATAAAATCCTATACCAACCTGATTGACCAGTATAATATAGTAGGTAAATTTTCTTCCTATTGTGGAGGAAGCTTAAGCCCAGCAGTCGAACGTATATCATGCTGATATGATGATGATGAATATTGCTTTACGCCTAAAATTTCAAGGGCAATAATATACGTCATGTAACAATACTATGTGAGATATTAGCAATTTAACAATCAATGAGAATTGAACTTGATAAAATACAATCAAATTAATAGGCCACGTTCGCACACGTATGATATATTATGAGTTACTTCGTAGGCCATTCGCTTATGCATAAAAGTATGATTTGTGTGACTGTAAATTATTATTGTCTATTTTGTTTATTGAGATTCCTTCACCTTGTTTTTTCATTAATTTTGGCTCCTATAAGTCACACTCCTTTTTTTTTTGATGGGGTATAGTCAGCGGACACGCCATCCATTCCGTACGGGGCGACGAAAGGACGGCGCGCGGGTCCATAACCCACCCGAAGCTCGTCGCCTTCTTCGTTAGGCCGACCTCTGGCCGAGTTCCTTGTCCTCAGTGGTAGGCCCGATGGAATACCTTGCTAGATACCCTCTCCAAGTCCCACTGCTGGGCTTGAGCTTCCTTCACAATAGAAGGGCAATAGACCTACTATATCATGATAGTCAGATGAATTGGTATAGCGTTTTATTTCGAGTTTTTCTTTTCTTGCATTAGATGTTAATTAGCTTTAGTCCTTTCTCTACACTGAAATAAAAGAAAATAAAAGAAAATGTAATGTGCTTATATCTCTCAGTCATTTTTTATAATCACCTACGGTAAAGAAAGGATCGTGAACATTGGATTATTAGTCCGTCACTACAGAAATAGGACTATATTCTAAGGGTGAAATTCATCCGGTGGTCGGCCCAACGACGAAGGCGACGTGGTGTTCGGGCGGGTTGCGGGTGTGCGTGCTTACGCCCCTCTGTCGCCCCGGACGGAGTGGTGCGAGGAGTGCGCCAACCGCAGGCCACACCAAAAAAAAAATATATAGGGAAAATTCAAACTAATTTCAATTTATATTACGCCTAACGCATCGCTAACTTTGCGTCAATTTGAACTATTTATGAACTGCTCTTTGATTGTGAATAGAACTGTAGCTAGTGCGCAAGTGCTAAATCTATTCTAAACTTGTTCCTAGGTGTTTGTTTTTTAAGGTGAAATTGTGAAGGTGTGATAATTTTCTCATTATCGATTAGCCGAGACAGAAGGTGATTAAACCAGGGATTAGTGTGGTCATCTGATGGGAAACAGATCGCCTGAAGGCGATGCCTCAACAATACCTGAGAGGATAACTCTCCTGGACTGGCCACTCATGACAAGGTCGAGTAACGGTGGCCCGCCCATTGGCGCTAGAGAGAGGTACGTATCCGGCAGGCTACGGACTCGCTCGCCGCCCCTTCCAGGGCCCCGGACGAAGCGGTGTGTCACGCTCCATGGCCTGCCTCCAAAAAAAAAAACAAGCTCACGATGATAATGACTTAGGACAATCAATTCATTGTCTCGACTGTCATAGATTCAGTCCTTCATGACCGATACGCCCAAAGGCTACCATACTACCAAGTGAGAGTCTCGGGTGGGGTGTTGGGGAGATACGGTATCCGAAAGGGTATCGTGCTGTTATTGCCACGGACGACAATGAACTCTATATGCTGCGTGTATGCTGACCATGGCCTGGCAAAAAACATGCTCGTTGAAATACGGATTTATATTTTGTTTTGCAATGCACATGCATTGATAACAAGACAAAACATAAAATACTAGCTTAAGCCCGCGATTTTCGCGTGGAACAGGTTAATGCTAATTTTAACCCGCGACTTTGTGTACGTAGAAAGTGAAAATATTTTTAAATAATACAGTTCTGTCAAACATATTTTTTGCGAAACCTCACTGTTTATGTAGTGCACGCAGCGGAAACTCTCAAAAAATAACCCGATTCTGAAATATTTTTCATTGCTGCTCCGCTCCTATTGGCCTTAGCGTGATGATATTTGGCTTATAGCTTCCCTCGATAAATGGGCTATCTAACACTGAAAGAATTTTTCAAATCGTACCAGTAGTTCATGAGACTAGCGCGTTCAAACAAACTCT
This sequence comes from Lymantria dispar, assembly GCA_032191425.1. NCBI lineage: Eukaryota > Metazoa > Arthropoda > Insecta > Lepidoptera > Erebidae > Lymantria > Lymantria dispar. The sequence continues at coordinate 6,830,602 of CM063452.1, read as the reverse complement.
TGCGCTTCATATATTATATACATTTTTTTTTTATTGCCAACGGTGGAATAGATATATATATAGATATAGATATAGATATATATATATATATATATATATATATATATATATATATATATATATATCCAGTATAGATTATACCCACTAGACTTCATATATCATATTGACTTTCTCCTTTTACTCTCTTTGAGTCCCTCTTATGTACTCCTGCATAATGAGAAAGCAATTGGCCTACTAAATATGTCTTTTTAGGATTTTATTTAGTTTTTCTAGTAGTGTTTTTATTTAGTTTCGCTCCTTATATATCTCCCGCGGGAAAGAAATGCTTATATATTTATTTGTACTTAGTAATGATGTTTTCCGTGTGGTGACGGCGTAAGAATACAATTCAACACCCCCTCTCATACCCGTAGGTGTCGTAATGACGACTATTACGCATATGACATGTTGTTGTATGACATACCTATACGACATTGTTGTGTTATGAGCTTATATACTACTAGCAATCCGCCCTCGCTTCGCTTCGGTTATAGGTTATAGTCGTTTTACCCGCGTAGTTGCCGTTTCCGTGGGAATACCGGGATAAAATATAGAGTAGTTTACGCCCTGATATTATAGCTTTCCATTGATGAAAGAATTTTTGAAATCGGTCCAGCCGTTTTGAAGATTACCCGGAACAAACAGACAGACAGACACAAAAAAATTTTAATTGCTATTTTAGGCATAGGTGTCGTGCAAATAACCGTGTGAGCATGAAAAAAGCCTATTATTTTGACATTACAAACAGACACTCCAATTTTATTTATTGGTATAGATATGCTATTATATTATAGCGTAGTCTGAAACCCGCTTAATAGTCCGAGTATAACGTTATTGGGTGCCTCTTAATATTATTCTACCATATTTAATTTATATTATGCAATTCTCTTGTCCTTGTGGTGACAGAGTAAGAATACAAATCACCACTCCCTATCTTGCCCGTGGATGTCGCAAAAGACGACTAAGGGATATAATACGCATATAACATCTATGCAAGAGAAGAAAAACTCGAAATAAAACCTTATACCAAGTTGTCTGACAAGCGTGTTATAAGGTCAATTTCTCTTCTATTGTGGACGAAGCTCGAGCTCAACAGTGGGACGTGTATGTGCTGAAATGATGATGATGATAAATTCTCTTTAATTCTTAAGTCACTCACAAGTTTCATAAATTTTTATTAAGTCACTTATAAAACTGTTAAAAGAAATATTTTAAGAAAATAGCTAACAAAATTTGTCATTTTAGTCACAGACCAGACAGTCACATTTTACGACACCCGTGGCAAGATAAAGTTGAAAAATTTACTTACACCGTCATGCATGGATAAACATTATTTAAACCAAGTTTTTTGAGTCCCAAAGTAAATCCATTGCCATAGATATACATGAAAAAATAATGTACTGAATGAAAATTCTCCATAGATTTTTAAAATTAAAATCTATTTTCGTCTATATTCAAACAAAGTCCCACTTAAGGTATTATTCCCCCATAAAATATTCTATGTCGACCTTGCTCAGTAGTGTGGCAAAGGAATCGCGCTCCAGTGCACAAATACATCGTTATTCAAACAATGACAAAATACACACAATAACTTTTGAAGCAATTTACATAGCATCCGGTAATTTTGAGGATTTAATCTTTGTGATTTATATTTATTTATTTGAACATCGGTATTGTAAGACAGCTTGTCTTACTATGAGAAATAAACAATATTTACTATGAGAAATTTGAGAGAGAAAGAGATTTTCCGTGTGGTGACGGAGTAAGAATACAATTCACCACCCCCTATCTTACCCGTGGGTGATCGTACGAGACGACTAAGGGATATAAAACGCATATAACATCTATGCGAGAGAAGGAAAACTCGAAATAAAACCCTATACAAATACGTCTGACCAGCGTGGTATAGTAGGTCAATTACCCCTCCATTATGGAGGAGGCCCGAGCCCAACAGTGGGACGTATATGGGCTGAGATGATGATGACTATGAGAAAATTGACTGCACCGATGGCGTAGTGATTAAGATACCGACCTACAGTGCCAATGTCGAGGGTTCGAATTAGTTCGAGTAGGGACAACACTTATCATTATATGTTTGTAAAGTTCCCTTCAGTACAAAGATTATATACCCTTAGCGTAGGGTGTTGTCTTTAAATAAAAAAAAACAGTCTTTATTAAATGTTGAAGTCGGGGTTCATAACAAATACTTTAATACTTAAGTACGTTTTTAAGGTTTCGCTTACGTAATACTTTGAAACTGAGGGATTTGAATAGAATTTTCTTCGTATTCGTTTATTTTTGAAGTGAAAACTTTTACAAGCAGGTTTGATCGGGGAGTGAATTCATGTAAATCGTCATCGATATAGTCACGTGACGTGTTAACGCTAACACTATATCTGTAGCTATTGGTCTAAGATCCCGCTATACAACGACCTTCACCGAGATGCTTATTTGATGAAACTTATTTTTTATGTAATTTAATGTGTCAATAAATATATTGCATATGGGTTGCCTAACAAATTTTAGTCCAGAATATAATTCATTAATATTTTTTTTTTATTTTGTACATTGGCACCGGTTTGATTATTAGACAAATTCTATACCAATCGAAAGTATGAAGCCATATGAAGAATATGCAAACGTCGATCAGACCGGAGCAAAATGCTAGTATCGATTTATCTGTTTATACCTGGCTACCCGAGAGTTGTGACCGGAAAAAAATAGGCAATCTAACGTTTGCATATTTTATGGGCTTCATACTTTCCATTTGTATAGAATTTGTTTAATAATCAAGCCGGTGCAATGTACAAAAAAAAATTATTTTTTTTTAATTATTAATGAATCATACTCTGGACTAAAATTTGTTAGGCAACCCATATGCAATATATTTATTGACATATTAAATTATATAAAAAATAAGTTTCATCAAATAAGCATCTCGGTGAAGGTCGTTGTATAGCGGGATCCTATACTGTATGTCATATATTAATACCACTAAATCTATGCCGATGGATGTCAAAACCAGATAAATGTAAAAGCTTTTAATTTACAAATTTTAATTAAAGATCAATCCGTGTGGACACGAAATAAGAATACAATTCTCTACACCCTGTCTTGCCCGTGGATGTCGTAAAAGATGACTAAGGGATATAATATGCATATAATATTTGTGTAAGAAAAGGAAAACTTGAAACAAAATCCCATATCAACACGTCTGACTAGCGTGGTATAATAGGTTATTTGCCTCCTATAGTGGAGGAGGCCCGAACCCAACAGTGGGACGTACATGGGCTGACACAATGATGATTAATTAAAGATCAAACAATTAATTTGAATATCTAAAAATTTTAACGGATTGTTCACAGTTTTAAGTTTTCTTTTCTGTTGGCAGTCTTCATGACTGCTTTTTGTTGTTTTTAATACCTGTTGCGGCGTAGTGGACTGTAGGGGGTTTATGCCAGCAACATACGACGTGGGTGTTCCCGAAGGACCAGTGGGACGCGAATCCTACAAGTGGGACTGATTCCCAAAAAATGAGGTTGAGACAGAAAAGCTATGGGAAGTAGCTGGAGAACTTATCTAGCTTCTCCTATGTCTACGGAGCTGATACTCGGCTGGGCTGATGGTGTTGCCCGTTGGGATGTGCTAAAGGTGTGCCCGGCGAGCTGGTATAGTAAATTGGGCCGAACGCGGGCACTGAATTTATTGTCTTATACAATATACACTATCATCATCATCATCATCATCGCAGCCCACATATGTCCCACTGTTGGGCTCGGGCCTCCTCTACAATGGGAGGGAATTTGACCTACTATACCATGCTGGTCAGACATGTTGGTATAGGGTTTAATTTCGAGTTTTCCTTCTCTTGCACAGATGTTATGTGCACATTATTTCCCATAGTCGTCTTATACGACATCCACGGGCAAGATAGGGAGTGGTGAAGTGTATTCTTACTCCGTCACCACACGGAAAATACACTATGGCGGTGCAGATTTACGATACACTTGTGCGCGCGGCGGGGTACGTTGCGAGTAGTGTGGAACGCGTTCGGTGCTTAAGCGGTGATATTTAACGAGAATGTATAATTATGTGTGCACACCTCGGGTTACTCGACCAGTATATGTCAAAAATGACGGGCAGCGCTGGCGCACAGCGGAACTAAAACGAAGTTAGGCGGAGATAGCCGAATATCATCCGTCGCGAACGTTGGCGCGAACAATACCTTTGATGGCAAGCAAACGACCTTATGAAAAGTAAAAACTGCTGCTCATGATACCCTTTACAATATCAGGAGTATAATCAGCACCTTATTTACTGGAGTGCGTAGATTGAGATTCCAGCTTCCTTATCGAAAGAATTGCAAATTACAATTACTTTGATGTTAACTTTCCGTAAGAATAAGTACTTCATTTTTTTGTAGTAGGTTATGATTTTGATACGTCCCATCCATTCCCTTCGGGTCCACGGAGTGGAGGATTGCCGCACTTAAAACCTACTGCAAGCGGAGGACCCCATCTTCATTGGACCAACGTTGTTACCGATTCTTTAACCTTGGCGGTTGTATTATTACCCTGGATGAACCGGCCCATTTATGCCTTATTTTATAAAAAATGGCCCTTTTGGTATTACTAATGTCAAATAATCCATTCAAATACCATCTATGTCCTTTAGGAAATTGTCATATTTTATACATCAAACATACAAGTTCCGTATACAGAAGACTCATCATTGCCCTTAAGAGTCACTATAATTTAATAGATCCCATTTATAAATTAAAAGGTCAATTAGACGTGAGCTTGTCTTAATGACCGCTTGAAGAATAAACCTATATAATTAAGACTACTGGCGATTATTATAGCATTTGAAATAATTTAATTTGTCTTTGACTATATATATATATGTATACCAGCTGACCTAACAAACGGTTTCTGTTAAAAAAAGGAATTCTCTTTGAAATCGACAGCAGCGCCACTTACCGAGTCTATCTATATAAATTATATACTTATCTATATAAAGATAAATCTTAGATTGTATAGCGAAGAAGAAGAAGAAGGCTTCCATGAAATGAACAGGTGATAGGAGATTACTGCTGAAATATTGTGATACCTCAGCTGCGTCCTACGGACTTCCATTATAAGAAATTTTAAAACAGAACGTTGTCATTTTCATAATAATCGAATAACCTGCAATTTGTCGATAATTAACAAGTGCTATTGAAAAATAATAATACACTTGGCATTTGTGTGAACATACTTAAAATTAACTTTAGTTTTGAAGATACCAAAATAATTATAGACCTGTGTAATAACCCAAAAACTATATTGATTCATTTAAAAAAAATAACTTTTATGTTAAAGTAGTAAAATCAGTTTCAATATATTAGACAGAGACAATGATACAAACATTGTGACGTCAAAATCGTAATCTCTATACTAATATGCATCTGCACTAAACAAATAAAGGTGTGCGTGAAAGGGATTGAATATGCGCCTCTTAACTTGAGAAGAACTTCTTTAATTGTGTATGTTTTTTAAATATGCAAATGTTTCTTAAATTCATTGTAAATAACATTAGTAATATTTTAATTTTGTGATAATAATGATATGTTGGGACGGTGTAAGAATTCACCATCTCTCTTGTACGTGGGTATCTTAAAAAGCGACTTAGAGATGCATTAGTAGATAACATATTTCCGACCCGAGGGAACCTCGACATAAAACCTTCTACCTAAACTTATATCTTACCAGCATAGTATAGTAGGTGAAATTCCTTGCTATCGTAGAGAATCCAGCCTAGCGCTGGGACATGTACGAACTCAAATCATGATGACGATAATGATAGCGATGAACTTCTTTAATATTTTTAAAAATTATTTTCAAACCAGATCTTGTTAGGTATGAATCCTTATATCCCAAGGGTGTTGTCAAACATATAATTGACGAACACTGATTTGCAAGTTACTAAATTTAAAGACTAACAATGAAGGCTATTTCTTTTAAGCATTACCTTTTTGTTATATTTGAATTAGGATAAATATAATGCACTTCTATCATATGCCCGACGCCCATAAATATTCCTGCTATGATACAATATCAGAAACCTGCGAACAAAAAGGGATTTAAATAGTATATCCGTAGTATACGACAATGATAAATGTTTTATAACTCCGGTCAAAGTACAGATACATTGATAACTCACTGAATCAAGACCAGTCTTGTTTTAAGTATAAAACAATCCATAAAACTGATGTTTGAAATATTTTATGACATGGCAAATATAATAATATCAACTGTTTACAAAGTAAAAGTTGTATATTATTTTACAGGTCATTATTATTTGTGATAGGTACACACAAAGAAAATACGTATATGTATTAAAATTAACAAAAAAATTTTTACATCCGTACATATTATCCGTGTGGTGACCGAGTAAGAATACAATTCATCACATCTTGCCCGTGGATGTCGTAAAAGACGACTAAGGGATATAATATGCACATAACGTATGTGGAAGAGAAGGAAAACTCGAAATGAAACCTTAACCAACACGTATGACTAGCATGGTATAGTAGGTCAAATACTACTTTTGTGGAGAAGGCCCGAGCTCAACAGTGGGACGTATGTGCTGTATGTGGGCTGCGACGATGATGATATGCGATGCAGAATGATACCTACTACAATCATCATCAATCTGCTCTTATCTCAACTACTTGGGGTTGAAGCAATATGTACTCTTCTTCTATCGTACATATCGTAAAAGTTATTGGCGATAATTTTATGCCCGTGGGCCGTCCTGAAGTCAACTTTCAATAGGAATATAATGGAATTCTACTGGAATAACAGACAATAAATATTGCACATCGACCTTTAGAAAAAGGCAATCGATTAATTTCGGCTTTTTAGAGCGTTGTCTCTATCGCACACTATAGTGTGTATATCTATGACCTTTATAAGTGACAGCGTGGGAGAGTGTGGTTCTAAAATACATCGAGTTGTTAAAACTGCAACAATTTAAAAGAAAAACCTTGTGTAATAGGTGTAAGGTGTATGTATTTTATTTTATAATAGATTGTCATAAGTGTTTTACCAACTCTTAATAGATACCAGGCTGTTAACGTTTCGTGGAACGCCACACAGGTAATGTATAACAGAGACAATGCTCTACGTAACCGAAATTAGTCGATTATCTCTTTTCAAAGGTCGATATGCAATATTTATCGACAGATACGTCCATGCAGAATTTTCTTTCTTCTCTTCTCTCAGCTTCTCCTGTTCACTATATCCAAATTTCCTCACAAATGAGGAAATAGTATCAGCAATGCCACACTTGACAAATGGGTTAAAGATGTATGTAAATTATAAGTATCCTTTTTTTTGGTATCTAACCCACCCCGGGTTAGGGTCGGCGCACTCCGCGCACCCGTGACACGTCGCCGGACCACCGGAGCAGGGTGGCTTGACGTCAGTGGTCGGTCCGACGGAATACCTCCTGAGCTACTCCTCAGGAGTAGGAACTCCTCTAGAAGTAGGAAAGATCGACGTCCTCTCCGAGAGGAGGGACGTCGGTCGTCACGCGGTGGGCCTCTCGGCAGGTGACAGACTAATTCCCCGGTCATGTCACCCGCAATATAAATTATAAGTATGCGTGCTGTTCGTGAGGTGACAAAGTAAGAATACTATTCACCGTCCCCTTTATTACCCATGAGTATCATAAAAGACGACCATAAAACACGATATGCAGATAACAAGAGAAACAAAACTCAGAATAAAACCCTATACCAATACATCTGGACTTTAGTTTGTCACCCACAAAGAGGCTGACCACGTGACGGCGACCGATGTTCCGGGACAGAGACATCGAGAGGTGAGGGTACCCGAAAGGGTATTCCGTCGGGCCGACCACTGAGGACAAGGAATTTGGCACTGGTGGTCGGCCCAACGACGAAAACCACGTGGGTACGGATGGTTTATGGTCCCGCGCGCCGTCTTTTCGTCACCCCGGACGGAATGGACGGTGTGTGCGCTAACCATAGCCCACCCATAAAAAAAAATACCAACACATCTGATCAGCATGATACAGTTGTCAATTTCTTTCCAATTGTGGAGAAGGCTCGTAACCACGCAGTAGACCTTATATGAGCTGAAATAATGATGAAGATGACAACTACATTCGTAATCACGTGTGGTAGAATTATACAGTACAATAAAGCTAATAATAATAATATTCCTTTATTAAAACAAAGTATTAATCTTAACATTTAAGACGCCACACAGTCCATATATAGATCTATGAATCACTTTTGACATTGATATTCCTATATCGTATTACTCATAAAGTACCATTTGTGTACAAATGAATTGACGACTTGACCTCAACTTGTATAGTTCTTGTCGTGTTGAATTATATTCTGACTTCGTCACCATGCGGAATAAACATATAATTAATCTACGAATAACATACAATTACCGAATACAAATTGCACCAAAATTAAAAAATAAATTAACAAATAAAAATCGTCTTCAAAACAAATAGTTGCGATGAACCAAATGCGCATAATTAAGGATAACTTAAATACAGATCAGAATTAGTTCAAATTTATATGGAACCTTTTAAGTATGACGAAGCAAAAAAGAATGCCATCAAAACATAACTTGTAAAAAAACCAAGTCTCTCAACTCAGTTCTTCTAATATAAAAAGTTGTGAGATCGGTTAATATTGAATATATTAACCGATATATCCCCACTAAAGGAACCTTCTGTTTTAAGTTATTACGAAATTAGCTAACCTAAAAATTTCTTATAGTGACCATATCAATATTAAAGAAGTTTTGTGTTTTAAATAAACAGATTGGCTTGGACATCATATGGAAACAATGTACCTCACAAGTAATACATATTATATTAAATTAGATTTTTTAAATCATAATCAAATAATAATCAAAATTGATTCAAAATTATAGCAACAATCGCGTAACATACAACCAAAAAAATACATTCAAATTAAGAACCGCCTCCTTTTTTAATAAGATCACAATATTTTATGGATGCTACTAAATAGTCTGTACGAGTATCGAGCTAACATCACATACAACATAACATATGTTATAAATGAAATGTATATCCATACTAATATTATAAATGCGAAAGTGAGGATGTTTGTTTGTTTGTTTGTTTGTAACGCTTTCACGCTTAAACCACAGAACTGATTTCAAAAATTCTTTCACCAATGGAAAGCTATAATATCAGGGAGTAACATAGGCTACATTTTATCCCGGTATTCCCACGGGAACAGGAACTACGCGGGTTTAAGTGACTGAAACCGAAGCGAAGCGAGGGCGGGTTGCTAGTATTATATATGTATATGTTATAAATGGTATGTATTTTTGCGGCATTTATTGCGTTTCTATCTGTACCTACAGACTATAAAATCCGTAAAAATAGTTTTATTTATAACTGGCTGACCCGGCGAACTTCGTATCGCCATAATTTTTTTCGTAAATATATTTTCTAAATTGCCGAAAATATAGTCTCTGGAAGAACCATTACAGCTTTGTCCGGAAAGATTCGATCGTCTTGGTCGCGGCATTGTTAATGATTATTCAAAGAAAATACGAATGACTGACTATTGATATCTGACAAAATTATAATTATCAAAGTTTCAACCATACATAACTATAGACAAAATTACTTTTAGCTGTCATTTGCGTTTTGTTATTACATATCAAATGCGTTTTTGTTATACTACGTTTCTTTGACATTTTATCGAATGGGAAACGGGAACGCGATCGAACGTGATAAAAAGTATCCTATGTCCGTCTCCTGGTTCTAAGCTACCTCCCCACCAATTTTCAGCCAAATTAGTACAGCCATTCTTTAGTTATAAATAGTGTAACTAACATGACTTTCTTTTATATTGCACTCGTGTAAACAACAGAAATCATTATCATTCGCATGATTGCGCTTTACACAACTGCATATCCTAGGCAATCAAATCAATTTATCAGTGCATTTTATCAAGTTGCGATAGCTATGTTCAAATTTAAACAATAGTTTATTTATTTTTGTCTTACACTGCAATAACAATTTAAAATAGAATTACGTAATTATAAATAAAGATGCTTTAATGCAAACTAATAAACTTTATCTATTGTTGACTATTTAACAATTATATGTTACTGTAGAGAGATTGTGAAATAGGTGATCATCATCATTATCATCATCTCAGCTCATTTATATCCCCTTACTGAGCTCGAACCTCCTATCAAATGTGAGGGAAATTGACCTTCACCGTGTGGTGACAGAGTAAGAATACAATTCAGCCTTCCCCTTCCTTCTCTTCTAACCATGAGTGACGTAAAATACGACAAAGGGATCAAATATGCATATAGTATCTATGCAAGAGAAGGAAAACTCGAAATAAAACCCTATATCAACACGTCTGAACAGCGTGGTAAATAAATTTCCTTCTTATTATGGAGGAGGCTCGAGCTCTGCAATGGGACGTATAGCTGAAATGAAGTCGATGATGATATTACGCTCGTCATATGGGTTAATATAGATCTAACAGACATTATCTCAGTAGCCACTCCCTGTCTATCCAAGTCTTCACGATAAAAACGTTAAAATTCTTGCATTGAGGTTAAAATTTATTTTACGACTCACACTGGAAAGCGATGAGGCATGACATATTTTATTCTTAACCGTTGCACTAAAGGAAAATATTTTTTTTCGCCTTTTAATAATAATAATAATAACTTTATTTCCAAAAATAATTTACAATGTTTAAAACACCAAGTTATTATCCGTTAAGTTATACATCATATTTAGATTTCTGACACCCAAACTAAGATTGAACTTGTGTTATGGGTGCCAGGTCTCTCTATAGTTACGCTGATTGTAAGATAGAAAACGGAGTATAATTTAATTCTACATACTAATGCTAATTACTGATGTTAATATTACTGCTTTTCTTTTAATTTAGCTCTAAATCCAAAATAGATTCTCACAAAAATATAAAATAAAATATTTTTATATAAGCCTTTTAATAATAATTATTCTTTATGTGCAGGTAATAAAGTGCAATTTTCAACGCGATTATGGAAGAAATCAGGAAGGAGATTAACTTGGATTCAATTATCGAGAGTTTGGGTCCATATGGTAGATACAATCTTTTGAACTATGTATTGCTATTGTACCCTGTATTGCTTAGCAGCTTCTTTGAATGCGGGTTCATCTTTGAGGCACAAGAACAGATGTATAGGTAAGTAGATTTTATTATAGATAAGAAATGGTGTAAATAAACTTCATAAGCTAGTTAATGGTATAGGAAATGTAATTTATAAATTACTAAATATTTTACATTAATTTTCAATTTTAGACTAAGTTTTAGGTTCAATTTGATTTATTTGTGGATACATATGGTTATATTATCCAATTCAAGGATATTTTAGGTCTAGGTCTTGCCCTTAAGTATCATAAAAGACCACTAAGGGAATACTATATGCCGATAACATCTATGCAGGCGAAGAAAAACTGAAAATAAAACCTAATATTGTTTATGTTCTCCGTGTGGTGACGGAGTAAGAATACAATTCACCACTCCCTATCTTGCCCGTGGATGACGTATAAGACGACTATGGGATATAATATGCACATAACATCTGTGCAAGAGAAGGAGAAGTTGAAATGAAACCTTATACCAACATGTCTAACCAGCATGGTATGGTCAAATGCCCTCCCACTATGGAGGACGCCCGAGCCCAACAGTGGGACGAGTGTGGGCTGCGATGATGATGATGATGATGATGATTGTTTGTTAGCGCTATTTTTTTATGTAGAAGTAACACGAGCTGAGCCTATAGCCTTTTTTATTCCTCGTTAGAATTGTTTCATTTTATGTACGAAGCTCTTTTTTTGTTTGTGTTTTTTATAAGATCTAAGGAGAAGAAAATAAATGTTTTTCTTTCTTTCTTTATATTAACTCGCATGACCAGCGTGATATAGTAGGTCAATTTCTATTATGGAGAAGGCTCGAGGACAGTAGTGAGATATAAATGAGCCAAGATGATGATGATAATGATGAAGAAATTTGTAATGTATTTATTTTATATTAATATTATTTATATTCACAGATATCTTTTAAGGGATTGGGGTATTCGTATTTGGTATTATATCGGGCTCCAAAATTTAATGCTTACACTCAAAAAATTTCTGGAAAATCCACGCAAGTGCAAGGAAGAATAGTAAAGTATTTATTTTATTTTAAATACAAAATATGTTACTCAAATTATACGAATACATTACATTGACCGATTTGGCTATAAATTGTGTGTACATATTAAAGAGGTACAATTAAACACACGATTTTGTGTATATATTCCTAAGTCTTCTTTAATTAAAAATCGATTTCACGCGAGTTATCTTCACAAACATTAAGTTATGTTTTTTCATTACCTTGCCCTTGCATTAAAGAATATATAATAAGATATTATATCTTACGAGGGACTTCAAAAACCTTCATCATCATCATCACAGCCCACATACGACCCTGTTGGGCTCGGGCCTCCTCCACAATGGAAGGAAATGTTGGTATAGGGTTTCATTTCAATTTTTCCTTCTCTTGCACAAATGTTATGTGCATATTATAAAACAACTGTGAGATATCCCATAGTCGTCTTTTACAACATCCACGAGCAAGATAGAGAGTGGTGTATAGTATTCTTACTCCGTCACCACACAAAAAGGAAAGCTTAGATTTATTCAACTTTTTGACAGGTGTGAAGTGAACGGCTGTGAACATCGCTTCAACGATACATCGTGGCAAACATACGCAATACCGTTGAACGATAAACTTGATAAGTTAGACCCTTGCAGAATCTACAAGCCGCTGAACGACAGTGAATTTCTTTGCATGCCGGATAACTTCACCAACGAAACTATGTTTTGTGATAGCTATGTTTATGAAGATAATCAATCGCTTGTTAAAGAGGTAGGTAGAAAAACTACGTTTGAAAAAATTTACTTCAAAAACTAAAATGTATTAAAAAACTTAATAAAGATTTAATTTAATACACCTCTTATGCAAACTTAATACCTTTAATATTAATAAAATACTATTATTTTTAGGTGCTACCTATTGATAAATTTGAATTCGGTGCCAAACCATAAAGAAAACTTAATGATTTCCCATGTTTAGTATAACACATTGGAAATGAAACTACTTTATGAATTTCATCGCGTTTGTATTTAATTTATGATTGCCCGACGTTTCAAACACTTTACAGCATTCATGGTCACAGGCGGACTAACTTTGTCACATGAATGCGAAAATCCGTAAAGTAGTTTTATTTACAAAATAAACTCAATATTAAACTGAGTTTAGGAATTTACTATTTCGCTTAGCGTAATTTCAAACTTATCAATAGATAGCACATACAATTAATAGTATTTTATTAATATTAAAAATTTGCAAGAGATGTACTAAATTAAATCTTTATTAAGTCATTTTTGTTCCTAACCGCGTGCTGGCCCTGGTCCTCGAACACCTGGGACCCCGCCTCAGGGAGCTGTTCGACGCGTGTTTAGCGTCCGGACGGTTCCCTGGGTGCTGGAAGGAGGGAAGGCTGGTGCTCCTGCCGAAGCCGGGACGGTCTCCGGAGTCGCCTTCGGCCTACAGGCCTATCGTGCTGCTCGATGACACGGGCAAGCTACTGGAGAGGGTGGTAGCTGCCCGCATCGAGCGGCACCTCGTCGGCACGGGGCCCGATCTGTCGGACGCCCAGTTTGGGTTTAGGAGGGGTCGTTCGACGATCGCGGCTCTGTTGCGCTTGAGGGCCGTGGCGACTGAGGCCGTCACCGGCGGGGGAGTGCTGTTGGTGGTGTCCCTAGACATCGCCAACGCATTCAATAGTCTGCCATTCAGCTGCATCAGGGAGGCGCTCCGGTATCACGGGGTGCCAGTTTACCTGAGGCGGCTAGTGGCAGACTATTTGGAGGGGCGCAGCGTCCTCTGCACCGACCGAGCAGGGGACGTTGTGCGGACGCCCATGACGTGCGGTGTCCCACAGGGGTCGGTCCTCGGACCCACCCTGTGGAACATCGGCTACGACTGGGCGTTGAGGGGGAGCCTCCCGCCCGGGCTGGGCGTGATTTGTTACGCCGACGACACGCTCGTCACAGCCCGCGGTGGGACGCTAGAAGAGGCGGTAAGCCTGGCGACCTCGGGTACCGAGGAGGTCGTCAGACGGATCGAGGCGCTGGGGTTGAGGGTCGCCCTGGACAAGACGGAGGCCCTCTTGTTCCATGGGCGCACTATGAGCCCTCCCATCGGCGTCTCGATCACCGTCCACTCGGTCGACATCAGCATCCGGGCCCATATGAGGTACTTGGGCCTGGTGCTCGACGGGCGATGGTGGTTCCGGGAGCATTTCCGTAGGCTCGCTCCGCGGCTCGTCGGCACGGCGTCCGCCCTATCGTGGCTTATGCCGAACGTGGGCGGACCGAGCGCTGCGTGCCGACGGCTGTACGCGGGGGTCATCCGGTCGATGGCCCTGTACGGCGCACCGGTGTGGGCGGGGTCCATGACCGCCCGACTTAGGGCCCTTCTGTGGCGACCACAGAGGGTCATGGCGGTCAGGGCCATCCGCGGATACCGCACGGTGGCGACGGAGGCAGCGTGCCTGTTGGCCGGGACTCCCCCGTGGGACCTGGAGGCGGAGATGCTCGCCGGACTATATCGGCGGGTGATGGGGGTGCGAGCGGAGGGCGGTGTGGTCTCGTTAAGGGATCTCACCGCCTGGCGCGTCGACGCCCGCCGAGACGTCATCGCCCGTTGGGCAGTCCGGCTGGAGAGGCCTCGGTTCGGGGTGCGAACCGTGGAGGCCTTCCGGCCGGTGCTGATGCAGTGGTTGGAGAGGCGGCACGGGGTGCTCTCCTTCCGACTGGTGCAGGTTTTGACGGGGCATGGGTGCTTCGCCAAATACCTGCACAAGGTCGTTGGGAGGGAGAGTACACCGACCTGCCACC
The DNA here is from genome assembly GCA_032191425.1 of Lymantria dispar. Lineage (NCBI taxonomy): Eukaryota > Metazoa > Arthropoda > Insecta > Lepidoptera > Erebidae > Lymantria > Lymantria dispar. Next base: position 6,815,536 of record CM063452.1, on the reverse strand, counting down.
ACTGCGATTGCGACGAGGACACGGCGCGCCATACGCTCGAGGCCTGCGGGGCTTGGGCAGTGCAGCGCTGTGAACTCGTCGCAATCATCGGTACGGACCTGACGCTGCCGGCTATCGCTAGGGCGATGGTCGACAGCGTCGGGAATTGGGACGCGGTCGCAGCCTTCTGCGAGACAGTGATCTCGCGGAAGGAGGCGGCGGATCGCCTGCGTGAGGAGCGCAGCCTCGATGAAGAGATCCGCCGCCGGCGACTGGGGCGGCGCAGGCGCAACTATCTGCGCCTCATGCCGCCCTAGCCGAGGCCGCGGGTGACGTGACCGGGGATTAGTCCGTCACCCGCCGACAGGCCGACCGCGTGAGGAAAGACCGACGTCCTCCCCGAGGGGGGGACGTCGGTCGATGGGAGGGTACCCCAACAGGGGGTATTCCGTCGGGCCGACCACTGACGACAAGTTAACGCTGCTCCAGTGGTCAGCCCAACGACGAAGGCGACGTGGTTTTCGGGTGGGTCGCGGGAGTTGCGTGCTTAAGCCCCTCTGTCGCCCCGGACGGAGTGGTGCGGAGGCGCGCCGACCGCGGCCCACCCACAAAAAAAAAAAAAAAAAAAAGTCATTTTATACATTTTAGTTTTTAAAGTGCTTTTTAAGGGTAGGTTTTTTTTTATATTTTTAGTTTTAGTGTCTGTAATAAGTTGTTCTATAAACTACAGTAGGATTTTTCTAGATTACATGAGGTAGACTATAACATGCCAACGTAACACCTTTAATATATAATCGACCTAAATAAAAACTCCAAAAGAAGTTCACAAATTTAAATTACCTCATCCACCTAAACAATACATTCATAAAAAATGTTCATGAAATGTCATTTTGCTAGACTAAACTATGTTAATTTTTTATGGGACCAAATGGCACCTCTTCCGCAACAAACTAATAAAAAATCACGTAAATCGGATTATTAATCTCAGCGTAATCGGTGTACAGTACATACATAAAAAATACCGATAGAATTGAAATCCTTTTTGAAGTCTGTTAAATATTAGAAACTTACATAGAAGGTATAGTTTTCATGGATTCGATTCCCATGGGGGACAATGCTTTACAGTATGCAAAAATAGTCTTTATAAATCTTATCTGATCTATCTATCAGGGATACGAGAGTGATACCTCATCCAGGCAAATAACGTTGTTTCTGAGGGATAGAAAAAATATCTTCATTAGTACAGGCGAGGCAAAGTATTTCTTTGCATTGATCTTTAAGTCACCATAGTGTTAAAATATATGTAGCTATATAATACAAGTAGTCTATTACTTCTTTAGTCTTTTAGGTGCAAGGATATTCACAGCATATAATGTACGATTTTGAATATGGTAACTAAGAAGAATAAAAGGTAACGACTCCTGAACACCCCATCTAATTACTACCCATATTTCAGTTCAATCTGGGTTGCGAGGAATGGAAAAGAGCCTTGGTGGGTACTATTCACAATTGTGGCATGTTCGTAGCCATGTTGTTCACTGGAGCGATTTCAGATCGATTCGGGAGAAAGATAGCAGTTTGCTGCGCAGCGACCACCAGCCTTATATTTGGTGTTTCAAGAGCGTTCTCACCAAACTATCTGACGTATGTGGCGCTGCATTTTTTGGAAGCTGCATTTGGCGGAGGATTGTACCCATCGGCTTACGTTTTCAGTGAGTTTATCTCGATTTTTATTTTTATTATATCTCATGCCTTCGAGCTATTACAACGGGCAATAAAAAGATGCAAAACATTCACAATTTACCACGATAATTTTATTAACATGTAATAAAGGCAATCCTTTTTACGTTATTCAGACAATTTTCGAAACTTCGAAATTTCCACTTTTTGATACAGATATTTTTTCTGAGAAACAGTTTGGAAAGGATTTATCCTTATCAGAGATTTTGTTACAAATCTGTAACCAAATCGGGCACTTCATGCTGATACCACGACCAACGATATGACACGGGACCAACGATATCTCGTTGGTCCCGTGGCATCTATAATATGAAAAAAAATGTTAGGTGTCTGTTTAAACCTCTTGGGTTTTTGAAGGATCTGTTTATTTCTATTGAAAGTGCGAAGGTTTTTGACTTCAATTTTAAAGACTATGTATTATCGCAATTCGCATACTGTGCTCTTGCTGACTTACATAATTAAAAATCCTTCATTTTGTTTGCAATTTCAAGTAACAGAGAGGTCTAACTGTATCGTCGCTTTTTAAGCGAAAATACATCCTGATTATTCAACATAGCCTAAAATATAACTGGATAAAATTTCTTAATGATGAAATAACTTATTAGTAACGATTTAGCTAAGATTTTAAATAATTTATACATTATGTTTCTTTTTTCTTAAAAACTTGACATTATTGAAGCGATATTCCGAAGTATTTATACATATATTATATATGTATATTTATACATATATTGCTGTGTGGTAGCGGCTTCGAATACTACCAACCCTTGCTTTGCTCGTGGGTGTCGTAAAAGACGACTAAGAGCCCTAGATTGACCCGGACCAACTCCATCTGGTACCATTTGGGTCAACGATTATATTCCCAAGGAGGGTTGACGTCAGGCAGGCGGCCGGTCATAAAAGTCATTGCCGAAACTTTTTGCAATATGTCAAAACAGATGACATATTGCGTCGACCCCAAGTAATTGGGATAAGAGCAAGATGATGATGATGATGATTCGAAGTATTTATACAGAAGATCCTGATCGCTAACAACAAAGTTATAAAACTCGACAACTAATATTTCGAACTTCAATATCTTCTCAGATAAATAGACTTTCCTAGACACTCTCGAGCTTTTGATAAAATGAGATGTAACGTAATTCCCAAGTTTGCCGAGATTGAAATTATATATTTTCATCAAAAGTATTTTAAGCTCCAAAGAAAAGACGATTATTATCTAAATTTGTTATGTTCAACAGTATTTACAAGGGCAGTTTATTCCCAAACTTATTCGAATGACAGCCATTATTCATGTGTTTGGTAGCCAGAGCTGTTTTAAAAACTGGCAAAGGGACATAATCACATATCATGATTATATTTTAAGACAAGAGGACAGGAAAAAAAACATATCTCAACGCTCATCTCCACAACAAAGTTCTCTACAATCGTGGAGAAAATTTATGTCTCAGTACTGGGGACGACTTATAACAAATTTTAATTTTCTGGAAGTAATATTTTGTATTCAAGTCCCATATTAATATAATTACCAGACTATAAATACTTTTGTGCGTGAAATAAAACTATTGGAGGATACTCCAAAAAATATTGTAATCGTCAAAAATTAAGAAACAAATAAAAATGCGATAAAGGCCTTAAAATATTTTTTTTATTTAATATACGAGGGGTTTAAAAGCAAAATCGTCACTGTTCACAAAATTAAATCTACCTCAAACAGAAGAAAATTTGATAGGACTTTTAACAACTTCTAAGAAATGTTGTATTTTATTTAATAGGTTATTATTTTGACAAAAATGTTTTCCGAATCCATTAGAAATATTAAAAAATTGATAAAATAATTTCGTATAAGTGGCGTTTTTGTTTTTATACCTCTTATATCTACTTGTGCAAATATCAGAAATAATTATTATTTATATTTTCTAGTTGTCGAGCTTGTCGGCCTTAAGCAGCGTGTTATCGTCTCAGCTATGTGCAACATGACCTTTGTAATTGGCGTAGTTATTATAGCCCTACTCGCTTGGTGCATTGATAACTGGCGAACATACATCCTAATATTATACACACCAACCTTCATTGTACTTATTTACATTTGGTTTATGAATGAAAGCGCAAGATGGTTACTAAGCAAAGGTAAAAGAGAAAAAGCTATATCGGTGCTTAAAAAAGCAGCTAAAATTAATAATTTAGATCCAAGAAAACTTGAATTGGAATACTTGAGCGATCCTTTACTGAAACAAGAAAATCAAACTATGGATAAGAAATCTCAATTGTACAAAGCAGTTCGTTCCAGTATCATATGGAAGAGATTATTAGTCTGCTCATTTCTTTGGATGACATGCTCATTGGTGTACTACGGGTTGTCTATAAATTCCGTATCGTTAAGCAGTAATAGATATGTTAGTTTTATGTTAGTTACTTTAGTTGAGATACCGGCGTATATAGTAGTTGTGATTGTTTTGGACAAATATGGAAGAAAAAAAACTTTAATGGTGACATATGTGACTTGTGCTTTAATGAATCTGCTGTTCGCTTTCTTGCCGAGATGTAAGTATTAGCTATTAATTTTTATTATTTTAAATCTGCTAATTATATTTATCTCCATAATCAAATAGAAATAGCGAATAACATATATAATATACGGCACTGAAACATGGTCTCTAAATGTCGGCCTTATGGCTCAAAATCACTCAACGTGCTATAGCTCTGTGTTTCTCTACGTGATAGAATTACAAATATCAATATTTCTAAAAAAACGGGTATGAACGCCATAGCCTGAAAATTAGCATGTTAAAATAGCAATGGGCAGGTTACATCACTCATCGACCGACAATCGTTGGGCATTAAAGGTTCTTGAGTAGTGGCCACGAATCTGAGGACGCAGCATCCTATGCTGCCCCCTACTAGGTGGACTAACTGACTAAAATCGCAGGGAAACGTAGGATGCAAATGGCACAGGACTATTCGAAGTGGCATTCTCGTAGGGAGGCCTATGTCCAGCTGTGGAGGTCTTCAGACAGGTGGATTGCCGAAACTTCAATAAAGAAATACATATAAGTTTTATTAAGATGAAAATGCTTCATAATAAAACAAATGCATTTTTATTTGTAACTGAATTTATGACCAGACTTACGTAAAGAAAGTATTGATTTATAAGTACTAATTTAAGTTATGTAATGTAATTTGATGATTGTTTTAATTTAAAACATATGACAAACAACGTTAAGTTCATTTCTCTGCTTACATTTAGATCATTCATTGGATTATCATAAAATGAAACTCTGTCATCATTATTACAGCTGATATACATCCCACTGCTGGACTCGAGCTTTATCCACAATTACACCCCTTTCACACGGCAGTCCAGTTTTTTACAGGATCCCGTTTTCTGCAGGATCCCGTTTGATGGCGAATGTGTTTATATACTAGCGTTCACACGAGCATTCCGCATGCAGGATCCTGAAAAAAACCGATCCGGTCGAATTATGCCATTCAGTTTTATCACTAGAAACTGGATCCGTCGTCCAGTAAAAAGCATGATCCCGTTTAATCACACATATATTTCAATAGCAGTGTTCACACGCCTTTCTGCGTGCAGTGTTTTGCTAGACACTGTTGCTGACACTGCGGGATAGTGGAGTGGCAGCAGCCCCCGCCCCGCGCTTTTTAAATCTTCATTCATCCTTTTTAAAAGGTCGTCAAATGTGGTCATACACATCCTAAAATAATTGAAAAATTTTGACTCATCTCTTCTCAAACCGCTCATAAGATTCAGAAAAATACCCAAATTCAAGCGCTGTGTCAGAATAGGATTGACCCAGAATCTTCTATTTTGCTGCCGACGCCGATAATACCGATAGAATATTAGGAAACTATTCAAGTCCATTTCACCTGATAACCATCGTAGGAATGGTCAAAAAACAGGATGCAACCATCTTCATACGGCAGTCCAGTTTTGCGAGACTAGTTTTTTACTGAAACCTGCATAACTGAACTGCCATATGAACACAGCGTCCAGTTTTGCAGGATAGTGTAAAAAGCCGGTCCTGCAAAACTGGACTGCCGTGTGAAAGAAGCGTTAAAGGGACACTCTCCTACTATACCACGCTGATCTGACTAGGATTAGGGCAGGGTTTTATTTAAAGTGTTCTTTCCCTTGGACAAAAAATGTATGCATATTATAATACCTTAGTCGTCTTTTACGACACCCATTATTGAATTGTATTCTTACCCCGTCACTACACGGAGAGATACTTGTATAACTATACACTTGTATAACACTTGTATAACTATACAAGTATATATAACTATATATATTTAGAATATAAGAAACGGCTCAAACGATGTCCATGAAATTTAATTTGTAGGACGTTTCAAGGGGCGATTAATTAATCGAGTTAGGTTCTATTTATAAAAAATGTCATATTAACTGTGTTTTCGGTCAATGAAAAAATACCTCTATAATATGAAGGTAAATTTAGTCGCCATTTTGATAGTGGCGGCTAAATCAAGTCCAGCGTGAAAACAGTACAGTTGTGTGTGTCTGTTTGTGCGTGCGTGCGTGTGTGTGTGTGTGTATGTGAGTGTGTGTGATGTGCATGGCTGTGGTATCGTAGCTCTCAAATAGATGAACTGATTTCGATTCGGTTTTTCCATTTGAAAACCGGTTTCCTTGCAGTGATTCTTAGTTGTGTTTGGTTAATGTCGGTCCAGCATTGCAAGAGTATCAGTTCCAAAAAGATGTAATGGCGTATGATTACTCAATTAAGTGCTTCACTCGTGCCAATATAAACGTTAAATGACGATTAATTGATAATTCCTGTTGAAGAGAACGTAATACATTTTTTATTATTTTAGTTTGTGTCGCGGGTATTCAAAAATTTCTATTTTACTTATTAAGCCTATAGGGCAGGGGCCTCCAGGGATGTAATCCTTGTATTCTTACTTTATGTACATACTAGCAACCCGCCCTCGCTTCGCTTCGGTTTCAGTCGCCTTACCCGCGTAGTTGCCGTTCTCGTGGGAATACCGGAATAAAATATAGCCTATGTTACTCCCTGATATCATAGCATTCCATTGGTGAAACAATTTTTGAAATCGGTTCGTTGGTTTAAGCGTGAAAGCGTGACAAACAAACTTACTATCGCATTTATAATATTAGTAAGGATTATTATCGTCACTTAAATTACAAAAATTACATCTAGACTCAAAACAATTTATGTTTCGCATAAAGTGCTATCCATTATGGCAATTGAACCCGCGGTACATGGTAGTTCAGTCAAATATAACAATTTATCGTCTCAGCTCATATACATGCCACTGTTGGGCCCTAACCTCCTCCCCAATAGGAGGAAAATTGACCTACTACGCCATGCTGGTCAGACATTGGTTTAGGACTTTTTTTTTTCGAGTTTTCCTTCTCTTGCACAGATGTTATATGCATATTATATCCCTTAGTCGTCTTTTACGACATCCACGGGCAAGATAGGTAGTGGCAAATCGTATTCTTACTCCGTCACCATTAGAGAGATAAATAATATATGGTATATATTATAAATTATATACACATTTATTTCAAGGAACTATATGAAGCAGGCTAATGAACTCATCAATTCAAAATCTGTTTTACATGAATTCGCAGAATGCATATCTTGATGATCTAAGTGACATAGTTTTTATAATCAGGTATAAAATTATTTGCTAATAATGTAGATAATGTAACATTAATTATCATACTCTCAAACTAATCTTAAATCTTCCGTGCGGTGATGGAGTAAGAATACGATTCACCACCCCCTTTCTTGCCCGTAGTTGTCGTAAAAGACGTTCAAGAGATTATAATAAGCAGAGATATAATACTAACGTCTGACCACCGTGGTACAGTAGATCAATTTCCCTCCCATTGCGGAGGAGGTTTGAATCCAGCAGTGGGCGGTATATTAGTTGAATTATGAACTTATAATTATTTTGTGACAGTATACAGATTGGATAGTCCTTTTTCAATACGCTTATATTATTTTTATTTGCATGTAATAGTATCTTTGAACGTGATTTTCACCTCCTTCGAAAAGTTAGATTAATTTAAAACTTTGCACACATATCAAGGATAGATGGCAGTGTAATAATTAAGTTTGTCTCGTTATCCTTATAAGCTTAGCGATATTTTATTATTCATGGCCGCGATTTTAACGTGACTCGATAGATGTAGCTATACATATTTTCTGCATCGCACGTTTTAATGTCGTTGGCTATAAAAAGGGTATTTTTTAGTTTTATTAAACTACCTCTCAGAGCTCTCAGCACTCACTCAACATTCCGGGTAAAGTTGTCACAGCTATCTGCGGCTAACAGCTATCAGTCAACCAAAAAAAAAAGTCAAATTACGTACATATTTTATTTTGTAACGCCTTTATATAATGGTTCTTTTTTATATTAAACTAATACTTGCTTGATACTATCTAGGTTTGGGCGCCAAGAATTAGAATAGAATATTACCCAGATAAATTGAAAATTAAAATAACGTCTTAATTTAACTAGTATTCCAATAGATGTGAGTTCAAGTCCCACGTGTCGCAATCATTTTTCACTCGTAAGCTTTCGCAAATAACTTAGCGTTTTACTTCAGTAACTCGATCACGTCATCGTTAAATACTCTGAACGGAAAAGCTAGAATATTAAATCGAAACACTCTGTGAACCTTTTGCGATAGTTGGCATGTAGAATGTCTCCCGTAATGATGGCAACCATCGCTATCATTCCGCTTATCACCGTCCACTGCTGGACGTAGGCCTCCCCTCATGTTTAACCATAAAGTACAGTCCTATACCGCTTGCATGCAATGATACCCAGCAATTTCTACCAGGTAGTCAGTCCCACTATTTATGGGTAGCGACATCCAATATGTCATCAGTTCACCTAGCAGTAGGGTCGTCCGATACGTTGTCGCTACTCGAGAACCTTTCTTGCCCAAAGGTCGCCGCCGGTGCGTCGAGCGATATAGCCTGGCCATTGCCACCTTAACGTACTAATTGTTCATGCTATATCGATTACACCCGTTCTCCTACCAATTTCTACAGATTTAAACAATGTTCATAATTAACGGGTAGACGACAACACAAGTCATAAGATGATTGGGCCGGTTTTTCTATAGATGCAGGATCAAATCGTATAACATTCATTTTTTACTCATTGACAAATTATGTTAAGCGGGGATTAAAAATTCTGGATACTTAAAAATACTGGATGTCTAGGGTTGCCACCTTTTAAAGTATATTAGGTAATTAATGAAGAAAAAATAAAGTACTTTTATGTCCAAATAAAGTACGGTTTGCATTGTTTTGTTTTAAAACATATTTACAATTATTTTTAGCAAATCATAATAAATAATTATCAATACTAAACAGTATATTTATACTTTATTTTTATTTTATAATGAATTAATAATTATTTTTTAACAGATTCAAAGACACTTTCATCTTGGAAAATGTTCCTAGAGAAATCAATTCGGGCGAAATAAAGTATTATCGCTTACTTTATTGTGCACATAAAGTATAAAGTACAATTACCCGAAATAACGTATAATACTTCATAATAAAGTACGGGTGGCAACCCTACTCATGTCATGAAAAGTCGCTATTTAGACCACTATACTATCTGTGCAGTCAGAGTTGTGAGTTTGAGGGATATTTATACTCTTTGGATATATATTTGCAAAACAATATAAAGATATATTAGACTGAACGTATCGTATAATGGTTAAGTTCTACCGTGCTTGTGGGTTCGATTTCCACGCTGGACAATACTTTGTGTGATCTACGATTTATCGTTCTTAGTCTGAATGTGATTTGTTTCCATTTATTATATGTTTCCATGTGGTGACGGAATAAGAATACAATTTACCCCCCATCTTACGTAAAAGACGACTAAAGGATATAATAAAAAATCCATATCTATGAAAGAAAAGGAAAATTCGAAATAAAACTCTAAACCAACTCATCTGACCAGTGTGTTATAGTAGATTCATTCTGTCCTATTATAGACGAGGCTCGAGCCCAGCAGTGAAACGAATATGAACTGCGATGATGATGATTGGTTTTATGATTCATCTCGGCTCGTATACGTTACACTACTGGGCACGAGCTTCCTCTACAATAGGATGAAAATTGACATGACCATACCATGCTGATCAGACAGGTTTTTATTGGGTTTTGTTTCTAGTTTTCCTTCTCTTGATGTTATACGCATATTATATCTCTTAGTCGTCTTTACGACATCAACAAGCAAGATAGGGAGTGGTGAATACTAGGTATTTTTATTCTGCCACCAAAGATCCGGCAACAGTTAAATGTTCCGACCATGGAAGACAAGGAACGAACAGTGATCGGCCCAACGACGAAGGCGACGAGGTAGTGGGTTATTGGGTTGCGCGCTGCACCTCTGTCGCCCCGGAAGGAGCCGAGCAGCGGATGCGTTGACCACAGCCCACCCAAAAAAAAACAGTTAAATGTTAATAATGTACTAAAAGATATTTTTTTTCAGCGGATTACTGGTCGATCCCGCTGTACCTGATAGGTAAATGGGCAGTCACCCTGGCATATAGTTCCGTCTATATCTACGTGTCTGAAGTCTTCCCTACCAATATGAGGCAGACTCTTATCAGTATGTGTTCTATGGTGGGCAGAATCGGCTCCCTAGTTGCTCCTATGACACCCTTATTGGTAAGATATTATTATAATGTTTCAAATTAGATTTGCTGCTTTAAAGATGTGTTTAAAAATACAATTGTATTTGTTTTTATTTTATTATCTGGATTAGGTTTATTGCCGTGGAGGATGTTAAGACAATTAAGGGACTACTTTTACGGATTATATCGCGTTTGTCAAATACAAATTTTAGTTTTGTTAGTTTTAAATCAACAAATTGTAATAATAATTGCTACAAATTTAATAATTAATAATTACTAACCATAACCAATATAATTTTTTCATATAGATTCATTTTCTTCTTACACTGGCAATAAATTTGTACTAAAATGTGGGTAACAATTTAATAAATTTATAACTATTTTCTGTATCGGGTAGATAATTGTAAATGTCTGTAATAACGATTACTTGTTGGACGTGAGACACCTTAGTCCGCCCGTGAACATGAATGCTGCAAAGTGTTCGAAACGTCGGGCAATCATAAATCAAATACAAACGCGATATAATCCGTAAAAGTAGTTTTATTTACAATATGTAGTGCTCGCGTAAACATCAGATATCACAATTAAGGGATATAAAATGCAGGTAACATCTAAAATTTACCTGCATTCTTAGAATAATAACGTATAAAAAGATAGTTTCGGTACTTAAGCGATCAAAAACGTGTAGCCAAAAATACTACATGCAAGCGATTACACACGTACACACGCACGTCCACTATACAACAGAGTTGCCTTGCGTACGCAGTGACCTTGTGTACTACGGAAAGATCCGGGGTAGGGCTCCAATAGGCTGCAATTTAAATGCTTCATTTTTTGTGCGCGGAGTTACCTTCTATTAGTTATTATTCTAAGCCTGTATGTTATATCCCATAGATTGATGAATTTTTTCATGTGCGTTCAAGGAGATTCGAGAATCGTTTAGGTTTACAATTGGATCCTATAGGTGGCGCTGCTGTCGATTTCAAGGAGAATGCCTTTTATTTTATTTGAACAGAATGACGTCTGTTGGATCAGCGAGTTATATATATAAATCTTCTGTTCATGTTTGTAATTGAACTCCTTCTAAACTGCTGGAGCGATTTTGATGAGAATGGATTAGTTTAATATTTGAACCCGGTAGGTGGCGCTGCGATCGACTTTAAAGACCCTTTATTTAATTTGAACAGAACAGCGTCTGCTGGTTCAGCTAGTATAGAATAAAACTATTTTTACAGATTTCATCGCATTTGTATTTCATTGTTACTTTTGCCATGTTTTACTTTTCAGCATTCGTGATGCTGTACCACAATTCGTTTTATTTAATACTAGCAACTTGCCCTCGCTTCACTTCGGTTTCAGTCATAGTTCCGGTTTCGTGTGAATATCGGGATAAAATATAGCCTTTGTTACTCCCTGACATTATAGCATTCCATTGGTGAAAGAATTGTTGAAATCGGTCCAGTAGTTTCGGAGCCTATTCAATACAAAGAAACAAACAAATCTTTCCGCTTTATAATATTAGTATAGATTGTTTTTTTTTTTACTTTACAGACCTTATACCATAAATCAATGCCGACGGTGATCTTCGCGGGTATGTGTATGATATCCAGCATACTGGTCTTGATGCTCCCCGAAACGAGAAATATGAGGCTACCTGACACAATCGAAGAAGCAGAAGCACTATCCAGGCGGCGGTCTAAAGATTGAATATTTTTATATAATTTATGAACAACCGTGCGTGTCCAAAAAAGTTTTTCAAGAAAAAAAACCGTCTCAATTAGATCTTTAAAAAAAATAAATAGATTATTTCGAAATAGGTATAGATACATTTTACCAAACGAAAAATAAAGTTTTGCATATCCATCAAAATTATGACGGAGTTATGTCTAAATATACATGAAAAAAGTATATAAACACCTGAATTGAGAATCCCTTTTTTTTTAGGCGGTTAAAAAAATTTCTCAGCGATAAATTGTGATCAGTTATAATTAGTACCTAGACATTCAGAATTTCATTGAGCAGAAAAATTCGTACTTATTTAATTAGAATAACTGATTTATCTATCCGAATTATGATGTTTAGTGCTAAGAGATGAATATATGGAATTATTGACGCTACTGGATCTAAACGATAAATTATACAGTATTTTTCTAACACGCTTTTATTAGCTTCACCTGTATGTTTGTTTGTAACGTCCACCTGTGAGCTCGATTTTGCCCTACTTTGAGCGATCAGATTTTCTTTAAACTTTGCACATCTATCAAAGATCGATGACAATGCAATAATCCGATTTTTTTTTCTTGGTGGATTACGGTCGGCGCACTCCTCGCCCGCTCCGTCCGGGGCGACAGGGGCACGTAAGCGCGCAAACCCGTACCCTACCTAGTTTGATATGCTATAAAAGCGTATTTTTTAGTTTTTTAAACTAAATTTATTTTAAAACACAATTATCCTTTACTTGGGATCGATACAATATGTAACTCTTACATATTACAAAAAGTATCGGCAATAGTTTTACGAGCGTCCACCTGACGTCAACCCTATTTGTGTATGCATTAGAAGCAGGATCTCACGAGCAATATAAGAGTTGATATTATACCTGTATCGGTCGTGATTGATCGAATTAAAAAGATCGAATCGCATTGTCTGCATGACCGATTCAATTGAACGAATCGGATCGGAGAGTCGGTAGCCGTTTACGAGGATCGTGGCGGGTTTTGTCGATCGCTCGCGATCGATCGATCACGAAAGATCCAATTTTAAGTGATTGGTGATCGATCTTTTTGATTCGATTAATCACGACAATTTTGATGAATTAATGTTTTTTTTACCACAATAAGAAGCTATCAACAATATATTAATTGTAATTTGATTTGAAAGTATTGTTAATATTAAATTAACGATAATACGTACGGCATAGTACTAAATAACGATTATTCCTCACTCGTCTCATTGTCAATTTTAAAGATTCTTATATTTTAAATAAATTCCTCGACAATAGACATTTAACAATTAAGTTAATCTATAAAGACTTAATCTGCATTTTACAGATCTTTATAATACCCTCCAAAAAAAGTGATGGATAATATTATATTACAAAAAGAAATTATTATTTTCAAAAAATTATAGTAGCTTTTAATTTTTGCCTTAAAATAAGCACAAGCACTAATATTCCATCATATAATGTATGATAAGCGGTATACACCCTTAACTCTCTACGATGGATATTTTGGTGAATGATACGTCTAGACTCTAAAACGGGGATAAATAACGAATATCTTTAGACATATAACGATATTTTTAAGCTGTCAAGGAAAATTGCTGGGCAGTTTTAACTGAGCTAGCGACGGTAGATAAGGACGTAAAGCCCTTTTATTCTTTAAAAAGACAAGCTTTGTAACTGTGAGATAATTATGTATTATTGATAGAGTTTGCCGTGTGGTGACAGAGTAAGAATACAATCCACCACTCCCTATCTTGCCTGTGGATGTCGTAAAAGACGACTACAGGATATAATATGCACATAACATCTGTGCAAGAGAAGAAAAACTCGGAATGAAACCCTATACCAACATGTTTGACCGCCATGCTGGTCAGACATAGTAGGTCACATTCCCTCCCATTGTGGAGTAGGCCCGAGGCCAACAGTAGGACATGTATGTGATGAAATGATATTTGTATCCAGTACCACATATTACATTCTTCTTTAGTCTCCATTCTTTTCATTAATACAATTTTCTTAAAAAAAATATCGATCTGAGATTGATATATGACAATCTTTAGTGATTTTGTTGCGCCTGTTACGCATTTGTTCTTTTACTTATCTTTGGCATAATCAACAATTTGCATCGCATTTATTAATATTTAAATCAATATAATAACTTTTCTCATCATCATTATCTCAGATCATTTATACCCACTGCTGGCCTCGAGCCACCTCGATAATAGGAGGGCAATTGACTTACTTTAACCACCCTGGTCTGACGTGTTGTTATAAGATTTCATAAAAAGTTTTTCGTCTCTCCTATAGATCTTATATTCAAATTATATCCCTTTTGTCCACTTTTACGATATCCGCTTGCTAGATAGGTAGCAGTGAATTTTATTTTTACACTTTTACAAATTATCTATAACTGTGTATTTATCGTATTTTTAATTGAGGAATTAAATCACTGAAATCATACTATAATATACACTTGAAATTTTTGAAACTACAATAGAATTAATCAAATCATTCATCGTCATCATCATTTCATCCTATCGCCGTTCACTGCAGAACGTAGCATGAGACTTACCTCATGCTACGCCACAAAGTGCGGTCCTTGATAAACTACGTATAAGAATAGTCAGTGTTATATCTTTAAAGTATTGCTTTATTATCACTAAAAGACCGAAGTTAAGATCATTTAAATATTCGTATAATAGATCTCAAAGTCGCTCAGCGTGCTATGGAGCAGGCTATGCTCTGGCGGTCTCTGCGAGATAGAATCCGCAATACGGAAATCCGTAGAAGAATGGGTGTTACCGACATAGTACGAAGAATTAGCACGCTAAAGTGGCAATGGGCAAAGTTGGTGGACGTCATTGGATGCAGGCGGCACAGGACCGCACTTTGTGGTGTAACATGAGGGAGGCCTACGTCCAGCAGTGGACGGTAGTGATGTAACGAATATTCGCATTCGCATTCGCGAATATTCGCATGTTTTTGCATATTCGCATTCGTATTCGCGAAATTATTGCGAATGTTTATGCGAATATTTTTGCGTGTATAATTTTTTTAAGTAGGTAATAATAGTTGGTTAATAGAAGAAAATCCAATTCCATTAATTTCTTATGTTTTAAATGCAATAAAAATTACTTAACCTCGTAATCACATTATCGGTCTTCACTTTATCAATTGGTATCATTTATTTATTTAACTTTAGGCAATAAAACATAACAATCAAACCTATAACAATTTAAAAAACAAAACTATATACTAAATGGCCTAAATGCAATGTAATCAAACAAAAATAATCTTCTATGAATTTTTACCAAAGTTTAATGTTATAATCTTCTTGAACAAAACTAAAAATAATAATCTACAAATACTTCTAAAATTAATATTTATTTAACTTTGGGCAATGAAGCCTAACAATCAAATTGTCATAAGAATTTAACAAACAAAACTATATAGTAAATGGCCTAAATGCAATGTAAACAAAAATAATTAAAATCAAATAAAAGCTTAATATGAGTTGCTGTCATCATAATCACAAAGTGTTTATAGTATATCTACATATATTATATAGTTTATAGTATTTATAGTATAAATATAATCATTTTACATAACAGTTAACACTTTAAGCAAACAAGAATAAAATTAAATCTTTTACTTTAGTAAAGCTAAAAAATGTAATTGTTATTAGAACTTGTGATACAAAATTTTAATGCAATCGAAACTAATAAAATTAAATTCTTCTATTAAACTTTTCTCAGTCTTTAGATATATTTTTAATATTTAAATTATCAAACAAAAATTATATTCTTCTACATTAGACCATTAAATAGTCTAACTCTAAACAAACAAAAAAATAGATTCTCAAACAAAAATACTTCTCTCCCTTAAAAAAATAACAGTTAATTATATATATTTTTCATATTAATAATTGAACTTCAGTAGTGGAATATTAAACTTTAAAAATAGTAGTTTTGATGGCTTGTCTGCTTCAAGTCTGTTTCGATGTGGCGTGTAAATAAGTCCAGCACCACTAAATATGCGCTCGCTGGGGACACTCGTTGGTGGTGTAACTAAATAATGCCGAACTTTTTTTTTAGGGGTGGGCTGCGGTCCGCGCGCTCCTCGCACCACTCCGGTCCGGGGCGACAGAGAGGCGTAAGCACGCACACCCGCAACCCACCCACGATGCACGTCGCCTTCGTCGTTAGGTCGACCACCGGAGCAGGGTTACTTGTCATCAGTGGCCGGCCCGACGGAATACCCCCTACTTGGGGTACCCTCCCATCGACCGACGTCACGCGGTCGGCCTCTCGGCGGGTGACGGACTAATCCCCGGTCACGTCACCCGCGGCCTCGGCTAGGGAGGCATGAGGCGCAAATACTCGCGCCTACGCCGCTCCAGTCGCCGGCGGCGGATCGCCTGATCAAGGCTGCGCTCCTCGCGCAGGCGATCCGCCGCCTCCTTCTGCGAGATCACTGTCTCGCAGAAGGCTGCGACCACGTCCCAATTCCTGACGCTACCAACCATCGCCCTGGCGATAGTCAGCAGCGTCAGGTCGGCACCGATGGTTGCGACGAGTTCACGGCGCTGCTCTGCCCAAGCGGCGCAGACCTCGAGCGTATGCCGCGCCGTGTCCTCGTCGCAATCGCAGTGGTGGCAGGACGGTGTACTCTCCCTCCTAACGACCTTGTGCAGGTACTTGGCGAAGCACTCGTGCCTCGTCAATACCTGCACTAGTTGGAAGGAGAGCACCCCGTGCCGCCTTTCCAACCACTGCACCAGCACCGGCCAGAAGGCCTCCACGGTTCGCAACCCGAACCGAGGCCTCTCCAGCCGGACTGCCCAACGGGCAATGACATCCCGGCGGGCGTCGACGCGCCAGGCGGTGAGCTTCCTTAGTGAGACCACACCGCCCTCCGCTCGCACTCGCAACACCCGCCGGCATTTCCGCCTCCAGGTCCCACGGGGGAGTCCCGGCCAATAGGCACGCTACCTTCGTCGCCACCATGCGGTATCCGCGTATGGTCCTGACCGCCATGGCCCTCTGTGGTCGCCAGAGATCCTGAGAGCCCTGAGTCGGACGGTCAGGAACCCCGCCCACACCAGTGCGCCGTACAGGGCCATCGACCGGATGACCCTCGCGTACAGCCGTCGGCACGTAGCGCTCGGTCCGACCACGTTCGGCATAAGCCACGACAGGGCGGACGCTGCGCCGACGAGCCGTGGGGCGAGTCTGCGGAAATGCTCCCGGAACCACCATTGCCCGTCGAGCACCAGGCCCAAGCACCTCATATGGGCCCGGATGCTGATGTCAACCGAATGGACGGTGATCGAGGCGCCGATGGGAGGGCTCATACGGCACCCATGGAACAAGAGGGCCTCCGTCTTGTCCAGGGCGACCCTCAACCCCAGCGCCTCGATCCGCCTGACGATCTCTTCGGTGCCTAGAGTCGCCAGGCTTGCCGCCTCTTCTAGCGTCCCACCGCGGGCTGTGACGAGCGTGTCGTTGGCGTAACAAATCACGCCCAGCCCGGGCGGGAGGCTCCCCCGCAACGCCCAGTCGTAGCCGATGTTCCACAGGGTGGGTCCGAGAACCGACCCCTGTGGGACACCGCACGACATAGGCGTTCGCACAACGTCCCCTGTTCGGTTGGTGCAGTTCCGGACGCTGCGCCCCTCCAAATAGTCTGCCACTAGCCGCCTCAGGTAAGTTGGCACCCCGTGATACCGGAGCGCCTCCCTGATGCAGCTAAATGGCAGACTATTGAATGCGTTGGCAA
The DNA here is from genome assembly GCA_032191425.1 of Lymantria dispar. Classification (NCBI taxonomy): domain Eukaryota; kingdom Metazoa; phylum Arthropoda; class Insecta; order Lepidoptera; family Erebidae; genus Lymantria; species Lymantria dispar. The sequence continues at coordinate 6,797,636 of CM063452.1, read as the reverse complement.
TGTCCAGGGACACCGCCGACAGCACTCCCCCACCGGTGACGGCCTCAGTCACCACGGCCCTCAGGCGCAACAGAGCCGCGATCTTCGAAAATAATGCCGAACTACAGGAAGCAGAAGAACGTTTCTTTCTTTGTTCACTTTCCACCAAGTTAAAGGGTCAGCGTCATTTGCCACACGTTTATACTGAATATTCGCATTCGCATTCGCGAATGTTGGCGGCAGATATTCGCATCCGCATTCGCATTCGCGAATGTCCAAAATACGACATTCGTTACATCACTAGTGGACGGCGATAGGCTGAAATGATGATGATATAAGATCTGCAGCTATCAATAATTAATTTATTAATAATTTTAACGAGAACAAAACTTGAATAACAATATGTAATATTATATTATTTATTACCTACTTGTATTAGTTTGTAACTACCATTTAATTTTAGATTTCCTGTACTTACGCAAACTACTTATTATTATTTTTTAAGAGAAGCATTAATGTTTGATTGAGGGATTGATAAGAAATCTTTAATCTAAGTGATAATTATCTAGAAGGTTATCCTTGACTTGTATACTTATTTTCTCTTAATTTATATACTTATACTTAATGATAAAATTTATACCTTTGGATCTAATTGTTGATTAAACACACAAAGAAAAACATCTATTGGTTTTATTTAATACTAGCAACCCGCCCTCGCTTCGCTTCAGTTTCAGTCGTCTCTCGTTCACCGAACGAAGCGCAGTAACAAATTCCTACTACTAGGATGTCGATTTCCTGCGAGAGTGTGGTACTACACGGGACGGACCGGCCCGCGGTTGTAGACAGACAACTGTCAACAGTGTGTTCCTACCACTTGCAAAAGTTTCCCCTCCGTTGCTTTTACCTCGTCATTAAGTAAACGAGTGATTTATCGAAATAAAATCCTATTTTTTTCTATGGGAAGCGCACATGCGGTCCATTCTGTCCGGGGCGACGAAAGGACGGCGCGCGGGTCCATAACCCACCCATACCCACGTCGCCTTCGTCGTTGGGCCGACCACCGGAGCAGGGTGACTTGTCGTCATTGGTCGTCCCGATGGAATACCCTTTTGGGTACGAGGGTACCCGAGGGTACCTCTCAACGTCCCTGTCCCGGGACGTCGGTCGCCGTCGCGAAGTCAACCACTCTGCGGGTGACGGACTAAATTCCCCGGTCCCGTCATCCGTGGCCTCGGCTAGGGCGGCATCAGGCGCAGGTACTCGCGCCTGATGCCGCCCGAGTCACCGGTGGCGGAACGTGTCGCCGAAGAGGAGCTCTTCCCGCACACGATCCGCCGCCTCCTTCCGTGAGATGGCAGCCTCACAGAAAGCGGCGACCGCGTCCCAATTCCTCACGCTGTCGAGCATCTCCCTGGCGATGGTCGGCAGAGTCAGGTCGGCACCGATGATTGCGATGAGTTCACGGCACTCCCCCTCCTACGCTGCTCACACTTCGAGTGTGTGCTGCGCCGTGTCCTCGTCGCAATCGCAGTGGTGGCAGAACGGTGTGTTCTTTCTCTTGACAATCTTGTGCAGGTACTTGGCGAAGCAAAATAAAACCCTATGGCAACACGTTTGAGGAACGTGTAATAGAAGGTCGATTTCCCTGCGATTGTGGAGGTCACTCGAGCCCAGCAGTGGGATGTGTACTGGCTGTGATGATGATTATTTATGTGTTTTAAGCTGGAATCTTTATTTTCGTCACTTTATTTGAAGTAATGAACTCTGAAAGAGGAATCGTCTGAACTTGACTTAGATAATGACATGCATGACAAACTGGATTCCGTCCTAACATTTCAATCAGATTCATCTTCAAAGCAATTTGAACGTGGATCTTTTTTAATACATTTGCTACAAGCAAGATCATCAATGCAAATATTTCTGTTCTTCTTTACAGGTAACATTTCTCAACCGATTACCATGAAATTTTGTGTGCGGATTCGACAATTACATGTCTTTTGGCCGATTAGATTTAGGAGATTTTTTAAAAACAGATAGGAGTTTAATTTTAGAACAAAATCATATTTCAGCCATATCGTAGATACTAATGTGGCCGACCACTGACGTCAAGTCACCCTGTTGCGATGGTCGGCCCAACGACGAAGGCGACGTGTCACGGGTGGGTTACGGGTGTGCGTGCTTACGCCCCTCTGTCGCCCCGGAAGGAGTGGAGCGAGGAGTGCGCCGACCGTAACCCACCCCCAAAAAAAAAAAGGGTACTATTAATATCACAAAAATTTGTCACGCTTGTCGTTTTCAGCTGTATAAACCACTAGTATTAACTATCTTACTCATTCGCTCTTTGGTTGCATGACTTACTTAGATTTTTTTTTTAGTTATTATTATTCTACACAATACCATGTCTAAAATTAGAACTTCATAAATGTGTGGAAACAGCATTAAATTACAAATAGTAGTTTTTATAAACAAACATAGAAACAGACACAGCCCAGTGTTTGTTTCTATATACCTTGTATTACTCTTAATAAAGAACCCCCAAATTAGTTTAACTTCAATATTTATTAGAATTGGCATATGTATAAGCATCGGCTTACAATTTTTTATAATATACTAGCAACCCGCCCTCGCTTCGCTTCGGTTTTAGTCGTTTTACCCGCGTAGTTCCCGTTCCCGTGGGCATACCGGGATAAAATATAGCTTAGTTTACGCCCTAATATTATAGCTTTCCATTGGTGAAAGAATTTTTGAAATCGGTCCAGCCGTTTTGAAGATTACCCGGAACAAACAGACAGACAAAAAAATTTTAAATGCTGTTTTAGGCATAGGTGTCGTGCAAATAACGGTGTGAGCATGAAAAAAGCCTATTATTTTGACATTACAAACAGACACTCCAATTTTATTTATTGGTATAGATATCATCATCATCATCTCGGCTCATATACATCCCACTGTTGAGCTCGAGCCTCCTCCACAACAGGAGGGAAATTGATCTACTGTATCACGCTGGTCAGACGTCTTGGCATAGGGATTCGTTTCGAGTTTTACTTCTTTTGCATAGATGTTATATGCGTAATATCCCTTAGTCGTCTTTTACGACCCCACGGGCAAGAGAGGGGATGGTGAAATGTATTCTTACTCCGTCACCACACGGAAAATTATATGTAATATCAGGTAGACCAAGCTTCGCTCGGAGTATTTTTGTAGCATTTATTTAGATATATATTAATAAAAAATAAATAATGAAAATTATATAAAAAATTACAAAAAGAGAATAATAATAACACCGAGATTCGATCCGACGCCGTTTGTCGCCGATGTCAAAAATAAAACGAAACCTGACTAGTTCGCCACTGAGCTATCGTAACTCATGACATTGATGGCAAAATTTGAATTCATATTCTTTTAAAATTTAATGTCATTATATTGTCTGCCAAAAACACTGACAAAACAATATTTTCTATACATAAAACCTAGCTAGATCGATTTTATGGTCCCGAATCCTCTAGTATGCCAAGTTTCAACAAAATCGTTGGAGCCGTTTCCGAGATCCTGAAAATATATATATTTACAAGAATTGTTCATTTAAAGATATAAGATACAACTAGATATTAAATTCAGAGATTATATTGTCGATAGCAACAAGAATACATTAACTGAAGGACTGAAAAACCTTCTACACAGCTGTTTATACAATGTATAACGTATACAAACTACGTTCTTCCATATTATTGTTCGATGTTTATTTAAAGGGCACTTTTGGGCGCAACATTTTCTATTATTTCTTTAACAAGATTTTATATTTTTGAAGGTATTTGAATAAACGTGTCGTGAATTTCAAAATTTTTCATGTAGTGACGGAGTAAAATAATCTATAATTGTTACTAAAAAAAACCGTCTTCAAACAGTAAACTAATACAATTTTAAGAATTCCACCAATTTCTCAAGGATACCATCATCAGATCCTGACCTGACCTGATGACTATGGGACCACCTGGGAAGTATACCTTATCAAACAAAAAAGAATTTCACAAATCGGTTCAGGCGTCTTTGAGTAATCGGTGAACATACATAACAAAAAAAGATTCCGACGAATTGAGAACCTCCTCATTTTTTTGAAGTCGGTTAAAAATTCACCACTCATCTTGCTCGTGGGTGTCGTAAAATACATCTACGGGATATAACATGCATATAACATCTATGCAAGAGAAGAAAATGTGGAAATTAAACCCTATACCAATATCTCTTGACGAAAATGGTATCATTATGATCGCAGTCCACATACGTCACACTATTGGGCTCGAGCCTCCTCAACAATGGGAGGGAATTTGACCTATTGTTATTATATTCCATTGGTGAAACAATTTTTTAAATCGGTTCATTGGTTTAAGCGTGAAATCGTAACAAACAAACTTACTCTCGCATTTATAATACTAGTAAGGATTATCATCGACAATTGAATTACAAAAATTACATCTAGACTCAAAACAATTTATGTTTCGCATAAAGTGATATTTATTATAGCAATTGAATTGTAGTTCAGTTATATATAACAATTAATCGTCTCAGCTCATACACGTCCCACTGTTGGGACCGAACCTCCTCCCCAATAGGATGAAAATTGACCTACTACGCCATGCTAGTCAAACATGTTGGTATAGAGTTTCATTTCGAGTTTTCCTTCTCTTACATAGATGCTATGTGCTTATCTCATAGTCGTCTTTTACGACATCCACGGGCAAGATAAGGAGTGATGAATTGTATTCTTACTCCGTCATCACACGGCAAAATTGGTATATTAGGTCACTTTCTCTCATATGGAGTCTCGAGCATAGCAGTGGTATCGTAATAAAATTAAAAAAAAATACGATAGAAAAGAAAACCCTTGACACAAAGGATACGTTGGGTAAAAAACCGACTATGGTAATCATAATTCACTGTGACTTTTTCTTTAACGGTAGACCAGCAACCCGCCCTCGCTTCGCTTCGGTTTCAGTCGCTTTACCCGCATAGTTCCCGTTCCCGTGAGAATACCGAGATAAAACATAGCATAAGTTACTCCTTATATAGATAGCTACTTGGTAGTAAAATATTATTAAAATCGGTCCAGCCGTTTTGAAGATTACCTCAAACGAACGGACAGACAAAAAAAATTTAAACTATGTTTTAGACATAGGTGTCCATGCACATAACCATGAAAAAAGCCCAGTATTTTAACATTAAAAACAGACCCTTCAATTTTATTTATTTATATAGATAAGCAAACAAACTTGTGACGGCAAATAGTAACTGCGCTCTTGGACCTTCGAAATATCAGGAGCACAGTTAGTTAGCTAAGTATAGCTAAGTTAGAATATGAAGATTTTAAGTAATTTATAAACAGTGCTTATAATGTACTAGCTTCTATCCGCAACTTCGTCCGCGTGGAATAGTTACTTTGGGTGAACGCTAACTTTGACCCGCGAATTTGTTTACGTAGAAGGTGAAAATATTTTTAAATAGCATGATTCTGTCACACATGATTTTTGTCACTCTTTAACCGTTTACGCAGCACACGCAGCGGAAGGTCTCAAAGGGGAAAAACGATTTTGAAACATTCTTCATTAATGCTAAGCTCCTATTAGTTTTAGCGTAATGGTATATCCTTCCTGGATAAATGGACAATCTAACACTAAAAGAATTTTTATAATCGGACCTGTAGTTCCTGAGATTAGCACGTTCAAGCAAACAAACAAACTCTTCAGCTTTACATTAATACATACTAATGTATAGATTAATTACAGACCTATCTCACTCTTGAGCCACGTCTACAAATTGTTCTCAAGAGTCATTACGAACCGAGTCGCGTGCAAGCTCGACGACTTCCAGCCGCCCGAACAAGCCAACTTCCGAAGAGGTTATAGTACCATAGACCACATCCACACGCTACGCCAGATTATACAGAAGACCGAGGAGTCTAATCGGCCTCTGTGTCTAGCGTTTGTGGACTATGAGAAAGCCTTTGATTCTGTCGAAACTTGGGCGGTGCTGCAGTCCCTTCAGCGGTGCCAAATTGACTATCGATACATCGAAGTGCTGAAGTGTTTGTATAGAAACGCCACTATGTCAGTCCGCATCCAAAATAAGAATACGAAACCGATCCAGTTGCAGAGAGCTGTGAGACAGGGAGACGTCATCTCTCTGAAACTGTTCACCACTGCGCTGGAAGATGTCTTCAAGTTCTTAGACTGGACCGGACTCGGCATCAACATCAACGGCGAATACATCACTCACCTTCGATTTGCTAACGACATCGTAGTCGTGGCAAAATCCATGGAGGACCTTGGCACTATGCTCAATGACCTCATCAGGGTATCTCAACTAGTGGGTCTACAAATGAACATGGACAAGACGAAAGTCATGTCTAATGCCCATGTCATTCCTGTACCGGTCCTAGTTGGGAATGCGATTCTCGAAGTTATAGATCATTATGTTTACCTAGGACAAGCAGTCCAGTTAGGTAGATCCAATTTCGAGAAAGAGGTCAGCCGACGAATCCAACTCGGCTGGGTAGCGTTTGGGTAACTTAAGAGGATCTTCTCGTCCAATATTCCGCAGTGTCTGAAAACAAAGGTTTATAACCAGTGTGTGTTACCAGCGATGATTTACGGCACTGAAACGTGGTCTCTAAATGTCGGCCTCATAAAAAAGCTCAAAGTCGCTCAGCGTGCTATGGAGAGGGCTATGCTCGGTATTTCTTTACGTGATAAAATCCGGAACATGGAAATCCGTAGAAGAACGGGTGTAACCGACATAGCCCGCAGAATTAGCACGTAGAAATGGCAATGGGCAGGCCACATCGCTCGTCGAACCGATAACCGTTGAGGAAGAAAGGTTCTTGAGTGGCGACCACGAATCGGACGGCGCAGCGTAGGACGACCCCCCACTAAGCGGACTGACGACATTCTCAAAGTCGCAGGGAACCGTTGGATGCAAGTGGCGCAGGAACGTTCCGAGTGGCATTCTTGTGGGGAGGCCTATGTCCAGCAGTGGACGTCCGTAGGCTGATGGATGGAATGTATAGATTGCCTTAAGATGAATTTACCAAAACGCTGGTGGTATAATATAGCCTATATTACTCCCATATAATATAACCTATATAAAATATAGCCTATATTACTCTCTGATATTATAGCTTTCCATTAGCGAAAAAATTTTTGAAATCGGTTCAGTAATTTTTGACTTCGTTCATTACAAACATACACACATACAAACTTTTCCTCTTTATAATATTAGTATAGATAATCACACTATAAATAATAATAATAATTTCGAACCCTTACACATTTGTAGTAAAAACATGCGGTATTGGAACAATTAGAAATTAAAACATACAACAAACATACATTGCTGAACAAACAAATCAACTTTAATACATCCCCACCTTTTAAAATTGTTTGGGTATAAACAAAATGACTCAGCGCAATTTCAATAACAATAAGTTCGCAATTTATGGTTTGGTCATGCTCACTGAATAAGGTTCTGTTTGCGGTAGCTATGTGAGGCGGGTCACTCCCTTCCCTCCAATGTGGTTGAGAAGAGTGATGGCTGCTCAAGTAGTTAACTCGTGATCGGGTGCTGCTTGTGTGATCTGATCCAACCATGTTTTCCTTTCTTTTTTTATTTGAACTAAATTTAAAAAAAATAGTAATATCCTATCTCGAAGGGCATCACACTGGAGCTAAGACTATATGTTGTATACGTAATTGTATTCAAAAGATGGTAAAAAAATGACCGCTAAGTTTCTTGCCGGATCTTCTCAGCTTGTGGCCGCGTTCCGATCCGGTGATTGATATTGTATTATATTCAAACGATGTATAAATTTGACAATATGTAAGTGCCCTCAAGGAGCCTATGCAGAATAAATGATTTAATTTGATTTGATTTGAATGTCATCATCATCACCCTGCTCTTATCCCAATTATCTGGGGTCAACTTAATATACTCTTCTTTCATAGTACATATTGCAAAATTTTTGGCAATAGTTTTATAACGGTCCGCCGCCATTTTTTTTTTATGGGTGGACTATGGTAAGCGCATTCGCGGTCCATTCCGTCCGGGGCGAAGAAAAGACAGCGCGCAGGCCCATAACCCATCCGTACCCACGTCGCCTTCATCGTTGGGCCGACCACCGGAGCAGGGTAACTTATCGTCAGTGGTCGGCCCGACGGAATACCCTTTCGGGTACCCTCACCTCTCGACACCCCTGTCCCGGGACGTCGGTCGCCGTCGCACGGTCAGCCTCTCTGCGGGTGACGGACTAAAATCCCCGGTCCGGTCACCCACGGCCTCGTCTAGGGCGGCATCAGGCGCGGGTACTCGCGCCTGATGCCGCCTAAGTCGCCAGCACCGCCTGAGTCGCCATAACCGTCCGCCTGCCTGCCATCAACTTTCATGCAGTTTAATAACAGTGCAGGTAATTTTTAAAGAGAATAAAGTCAATCAGAGTTTGCTTTCATCCTTTGCACTCGCCACTAGTTCACATAAAAATTTAATAGGGGTATCATTTAAGCTATCGCCAATTTAATTAGTTTTCTGTTTCTCAAATAATAGGGTTTGCCTGCAAAATAATAGATTTGTCACCAAAATATAGTCTCCAAACATATAAAATCAGTTCCACAATAAATCACCTAAAATCATGGAGGTATAGGGGAGTAAACTAATTTAAAAAGATCACCAATAAATAATTTATTATGTCAATAGAAAATTTCATACAGTTCGAAAAAAAATTTAGGGTCGTCGTCATCATCGTTTCATCCAAAAGAGTCTATCTACTACTTAACTGGACATATGCCCCTCAAGGATCTTAATTTCCACAGGTAGTATAAACATATTTAAATAAAATTTCTAGCAGAATAGTAAATAAAACAAAATCAATATAATCAATATCATCATCATCTTGCTCTTATCCCAATTACTTGGGGTCGACGCAATATGTCATCTGTTTTGACATATTGCAAAAAGTTTCGGCAATGACTTTTATGACCGGCCGCCTGCCTGACGTCAACCCTCCTTGGGAATGTAATCGTTGACCCAAATGATACCAGATGGAGTTGGTCCGGGTCAATCTAGGGCTCTTAGTCGTCTTTTACGACACCCACAAGCAAAGCAAGGGTTGGTAGTATTCGAAGCCGCTACCACACAAAATCAATATAATCAATATGTATTGTTAAAAATAATAATCACTAAATAATCACCGCTTGGCGAGCAGAAATCAGCGTCTTGCACAGAACCAAGCGGTACTTCACGAGCTATACAAAGTAAAAGTTCGTACTCACGTGAAATACTGCTTACGTCTCTGGACAGACGCGCCCAAATATTAAATTGGAGTTGCTGGACAGGCGACTTTGGGTCACTCTGTGTACTCTACCGTCTCTTTCACGGAGAGTACTCTGAAGAACTGTTTGACTTGATACCACCGTCGTCTTTTTACCACGCACCAGGTGTGCGACCAGTTATGCGGGATTTCTCTGCGAGATAGAATCCGAAATACGAAAATCTGCAGAAGAACGGATGTGACCGACATAGCACGAAGAATTAGCACGCTGAAGTGGCAATGGGCAGGCCACATCGCTCGACGAACCGACAACCGCTGGGGAAGAAAAGTTCTTGAGTGGCTACCACGTATCGGACGACGCAGTGTAGGACGCAACCAGGTAAACTGGCGACCTGGTGAAAGTTGCTGGGCGTCGTTGGATGCAGGCGGCACATGACCGCACTTTGTGGCGTAATATGAGGGAGGCCTACGTCCAGCAGTGGACGGCGATAGGCTGAAATGATGATGATGAAATGAGGTGTGTGACTTGCTTGTTTGCCACCGTAAGTAATAAATAAATAGTAATAAATCTATACGAATAAATAAAATTGGAGTGTCTGTTTGTAATGTCAAAATAATAGGCTTTTTTCATGCTCACGCGGTTATTTGCACTACACATATGCCTAAAATAAACTTTATATTTTTTTTGTCTGTCTGTTTATTCCAATCTTCAAAACGGCTGGACCGATTTGAAAAATTCTTTCACCATTGGAAAGCTATAATATCAGGGCGTAAGCTAGGCTATATTTTATCCCGGTATTCCCACGGGAACGGGAACTACGCAGAAAAGACTGAAACCGAAGCGAAGCGAGAGCGGGTTGCTAGTATAAAATATATTTTACCCGAAAGGGTATTCCGTCGGGCCGACCACTGACGACAAGTCATCCTGCTCCGGTGGTCAGCCCAACAACGAGGTGATGTGGGTACGGGGTTATGGGCCCGCGCGCCATCCTTTCATCGCCCCGGACGGAATGGACCGCGCGTGCGCTTCATAGCCCACCCATAAAAAAAAAGTATAAAATATATTTAGTTCGCGTCCTTTATGTACAGCATTTAACCCATAAAATGACATCTTCTAAGAAAACCTAAGTCAAACTTAAAACACCTTAAACCATTAACTGTTACCATAACCACAAGCCCAAGTAATTAATCATAGACATCAACGTCGTGACGTCACTCCACCCCTTGCATACTTAAGTAATTACTTAAGCTTAGTTAAATATTTAAAGTAAGTTTGTAGCGGAGGAAACTTTAATGAGGCGGGAGCCTTGTATACGAATAGTTCAACTATTACCATACTAATGATATTTAAATTGTGCCATGGTGATGTTTGACGGTCTATTAATTCATTATATTATATAGCTATGCAACTTTGCTACCGTATATATTTATATATATATACCGTATTCTGTGTAGTTAAGGAGTAAGAATACAATTCACCACCCCCTAGCTTGACTACATGGATGTTAAAAAATACAACTAAGAGATTATAATATACAAATAACATAAGACAAGGAAGACTCGACATAAAACCCCTTTTTTTTTTTGGGTGCGGGCAACACTCAGTGCTCCCGCCACCCGGCTCCGTTCGGGGCAATAGATAGCACGTCGCCTTCCTCGTTGGACCGACCACCGGTGCAAAGTTTCTTAACTTCAGTGGTCGGCGCGGGGGAGTACTCTCTCCCATCGACGTCTCCTTCCCGGGACGTTGGTCGTTATCGCGAGGTCAGCCTCTCTGCGGGTGAAGGACTAAATCTGTATTTAAAATATTTAATGTTATTATTTTATTTCATACACTACATTGTCCCGTGGATTTAATAACTATATCAATATTAAAAGAAATGCGTGAATGTAGTGGTTGCTTTCTTAGTATATTACTATTATGCAACTTATTTTAATATCGATTAACAAATACAAATATATGATGTAGTAACGTTTGAGAGGAATTATATCAAACGCAAAAATAAGTATTGCATTGAAGGGCTGGTAGAAAATTTCGTAATTAATACAGCTTGTGAAAAATAAACGTTTTATTGTACACCAGCAACCCGCCTCGCTTCGCTTCGGTTTCAGTCGCCCTACCCACGTAGTTCCCGTTCCCGTGATAATACCGATATAAATTATAGCCTTAGTTACTCCTTATATAGACAGCTACCTGGTAGTAAAATATTATCTAAATCGGTCCAGCCATTTTGAAGGTTACCTCAAACAGACAGACAGATAGATTGACAGACAGACAGACAAAGATTTTTTAAACTGTATTTTAGGCATAGGTGTCGTTCAAATAACCGTGTGAGCATGGAAAAAACGTCCAGTATTTTGACATTACAAACAGACACTGTCATTTTATTTATTTGTATATATTATTCAATACATCTAATCTAAATTTAAAATTTTGAACTTTGAACGCACCTATGACTCGGCACAGCATACATGCTACGAATAACCGTCTAAACCATAGAAACTGTCGTGACGGAAAAATCTACCACTTTCTTTCACTTAACCTCCGGCCGGGTGAAACACATTTTTTCTTATGTCAACACTTGCCTTGCAACTGTGACTGCCCAAAACGCTTGATATGTGATGTTCCATTAGTGCAAGATTAGGCCCGATTGGCTAATATTTATAAACTAGCAACCCGCCCTCGCTTCGCTTCGGTTATAGGTTATAGTCGTTTTACCCGCGTAGTTCCCGTTCCCGTGGGAATACCGCGATAAAATATAGTCTAGTTTACGCCCTGATATTATAGCTTTCCATTGGTGAAAGAATTTTTGAAATCGGTCCAGCCGTTTTGAAGATTACCCGGAACAAACAGACAGACAAAAATTTTTTAATTGCTATTTTAGGCATAGGTGTCGTGCAAATAACCGTATGAGCATGAAAAATGCCTATTATTTTGACATTACAAACAGACACTCCAATTTTATTTATTTTATTGGTATAGATTGGCATGCTCTGTTCCTATATTTTGCAGCATTACGTAGCATACCCTAAAATCTTCGACAACCTAAGCTATCTTACATAACAAGATGTTTTTATCTAAGTTTTAAGACTTGAAATTAACACGTTCTAACAAAGAAACTCTTCAGCTTTATGATATTTTTTACATTTTATTATGTTAGGCTCAGGCCACCTCCACAATGGAGAATTGACCTACTAATCCACGCTGGTCAGACGTGTTGGAATAGGCTTTTGTTTCGAGTTTTCCTTCTCTCACACAGATGCTATATGCTTCTTATCTCCTTTAGCCATCTTTTACAACACCCACGGGCAAGATAGGGTGTGATGAATTGTATTCTTATTCTGTCATTCCGTTTTACATTTTAATATGTATAATTAGCAATTTCTCAGATTTAATACGTTAAATTTCCAATCAGGTATCAGCTAAGTAAGTGTTAGGTAAGTTAGCTAAGTTCCTCATCATCATCCTTTCAGCTCATATACGTTCCGCTGCTGGGCTCGAGCCTGCTCCAAAATAGGAGGGATATTGACCTAATATATATGGGCGCATACCGCCCTCTATCGGCAATATTTGTAAATTGTTGATGTATGTGTTATCAATTATAGTTATAAACATGTTTGAAATATTTGCAACTAATATTTAAATAATTATTTGTAGTAACAACACTGCTATTTACCATGCTATGATATTTAAGACACTTTTTGAATGTATTTCTAGAAATCTTTGATTTAATTGTTTAAATATTTATATAATTGATCAAATTAAAATCGATTAGAATTAATGTAATTATTTGTAACCGTATTTAGTTGTTTTTACACAATAAAGATTGTAATTTATTTCTAGTTAGAGCGCCGTCTGTTGAACAATATATGAGAACAATATTTCCTTTAATTACATTAATGTAAATTGTGTAAAATTGACCATTTGGAATTATGTTAAATGCATTAGAATATTTATCATTATTATTTAGCTATATTCAGATAGTTAACAATATTGTTTTATTGGTTTGTTATAAAAAGTAATTGAAAAAAACTCCTAATAAATACAGTGATTACATACTCGATATTTTAATATGGACAACCGAATTCCTGGCGCAACGCCGACATATACTACGCTATCGATATAGTTTTATTTTGAGTAGTTTTCCATTCCATATTATATGCATATCATATGCTTTACTCGTCTTTTACGACATCCACGGGCTAGATAGGGAATGGCGAATTGTATTCTTACTTCATCACTACACAGAAAACGACAACATTTACAATAAACTAGTTGATAAAGCAAAGCGCAATAGAAAATTGCTGACTCTTTTTTTTTGGGGGGGAGTGGGTTACAGTCGGCGCACTCCTCGCTCGAACGGAGTCGAGCCGGGGCGACAGAGAGGCGTAAACACGCACACCCGTAACCCACCCGTATAGCACGTCGCCTTCGTCGTTGAGCTGACCACTGATTCAGAGTTCCTTGACTTCAGTGGTCGACCCGACGGAATACCCCAAGGGAGTACCTTCTCCCGTCGACGTTCCCTACCGCCGTCGCGAGGCTACCCACTCCTCCATTTCGGGTGCCCGGACTAAATCATCGATCCGGTAACCCGAAATTAATACCCCTCAAACTATGATTTTCAGCATAGAATTGAATGGTAACCGAGAATAAGATACTTATGACTGTAGGCAAAAAACTAGCAGCAACAATGGCTAACAACTTTTTCTTTAACATAACTAGTTAACGTGCTTTATCGTTTTGAATAACCGTCAGAGACAAGAAATAGATAGCAATATATTATTATAATTAGTGTTGCCCAAATGCAAGACCAAGACGAGACTTGGACTAGTCTTGGACTAGTCTTGGTCTTGCAACATCACACCTGGTCTCGTCTTGGTCTTGGTATTGCACACTCAAGTCTTGGTCTTGGTATTGGTCTTGCAGCAAGAGTCTCGCAAAGTCTTGCAAGTCTTGCAGTTGGAATAACCTAACAGTAATTTATGAAAAATCCAACCAGATTAATCAAATACCATCCATCTATCCATCTGCTAGCCTATAGTCCAGCATTGAATATAACCCTTACCACTGGAAAAAAAAATACTCTCCTATTCCTCTGGTGTTACATTAGACAGCGGTACTACTCCTATGGCAAAGGAAGGAATTTCGACCCTGTTTTCTTAAGACGTCACCACACGGGGCAGTTGATACAATAAATTTTATGTGATTTTAAATATCTTTATAATAAATGGGAGTGTTTATATTGCCTTTTCAGTTAAGTGGTATGTATCTATTGTATTTCCAGTTCAGTTACTGAGACTCTGGATACTTGAAAAAACCTGTTGCTCTATTGCTTATATAAATTTGCCTATATAAATACTTTGGCCGCTGCGATCCATGTGGCGCTTACTATATTATTTATTGAAAAACATATAAAACTGATTTAAAAATTTCACGGTTTTAATACCTGTTGGTTTTATAAAAAAAACTGTCAACCGTCCCGGCTATGCGCGGGTTCTTTATGGAAAATAAAATATAACCTAAGTTACTCCGAGAAGATATGGCTAATAACAGTATGTCGTATTTATCGTCACTGTTATAGATAATTTTAAATGATAGCTTGTAATAGTGACAACGAAATACTAGTAGCAGCGACTATTATATGACGATATATCTTATAAACTACTGCCTTATAAACAAAACTGGATACTATATCGTACCTAGTAGCAGCTCATATACGTCTTACTGCTGGGCTCGAACCTCCACCACAATAAGAGGGAAATTGACCTACTATACCAAGCTGGTCAGACAACAATATCCACGGGTAAGAAAGAGAGTGGTGAATTGTATTCATAATAATAAAACGGAACGGAAAACTATAATATTGCGATTTTACGATGTTAATGTACGCGTACCGATATACGCATAATAGTTCTTTTTGCGAGTCTGGGTGTTATTTAAATTGTGGGCATATTTCTATGTCCAACAGTGCAAGTCATTGGGCTAATGAATAAACAGATATATAAATATAATGAGCAAGAGCACTCCTCTGTGAAACCTATCAAGGCTAACACACAGAGTGACGATTATGGTATTTTTATCCTTAAGCCTTTACGAAGAGTAATTCTGAAAGCCCCCTACTTTACTCGTGAGTGTCGTAAAAGACGACTAAGGGCTATAATATATATCATCATCATCATCGCAGTCCACATACGTCCCACTGTTGGGCTCGGGCCTCCTCCACAATGGGAGGGAATTTGACCTACTATACCATGCTGGTCAGACATGTTGGTATAGGGTTTCATTTCGAGTTTTCCTTCTCTTGCACAGACGTTATGTGCACATTATATCCCATAGTCGTCTTATACGACATCCACGGGCAAGATGGAAGGAGTGGTGAATTGTATTCTTACTCCGTCACCACACGGACAATAATATAATATATATATATATATATATATATATATAACATCGATAGAAGAGAAGGAAAACTTGATATGAAACCCTGTACCAACACGTCCGATCACCATGGTATAGTAAATCAATTTCCCTCCTATTATGTAAAAGACACGAGGCCAATAGTTGGACGTGTATAAGCTGAAATGGTGATTTGACTTAAATGCAAGACACGAGACTCTTGCAGACTCCGTCTTGGTTTTGCTCAAGTCTTGCAGGGCCAGTCTTGGTCTTGCAAAAAATAAGCGGTTTTGGTCTTGATCTGTTGGGCTCAAGCCTCCTCCACAATAGGAGGGCAATGGACCTTACTATACCATGCTGGTCAGACAGGTTGGTATAGGGTTTTATTTCGAGTTTTCCTTCTCCTGCATGGATGTTATATGGATATTAAATCCCTAAGTCGTCTTTTACGACATTCACGGGCAAGATAGGGAGTGGTGAATTGTATTCTTACTCCGTCACCACACGGCAAACGTTACTTATGGGAATACCAGTATAAAATATAGCCTATGTTACTCCCTGATATTACAGCTTTCCATTGGTGAAAGAATTTTTGAAATTTGTTAGGTGGTTTAAGTGTGAAAGCGTAACAAACAAACAAACTTACTTTCGCATTTATAATATTAAGTAAGGATTAGTCTGTTACAATACGAAACATAAAGAAGTAATACAACTTCTAATCTATCACTTATTTTTATCCAAAATATTTTTAGTCTTCTCTGCAATAACCTGCTACGAAAAAAAGAACTTAAAATATATATAAAACAACAGTGAGCATTTTTAATATTCCACAAATTGCTTGCAGAAACAAAAGAACGATCCTTCCCTTTGTTTCTTATTTAAAAGTAGACATATGCAAACTATTTTTTGGAGTGTGAAAACGACCTAAGGTTGGCAACCTTAGCGCTCTTTGTGGAATTCAACCACGATTAAAAAATAAGCAAAGACGGATATGGCAAAATTCTCCTATGATTATATTTAATTAGCTGACCCAACAGACGTTGTCCTGTATTTATATAGTCGTAAAGTTTTCTCAAATTTTCTAATTTTCTGCGCCACTTTCTTAATTTTTGTTTCCGTAAAAGCCTTTTCAACGTATTACTAATACTTTCCGTGTGGTGACGGAGTAAGAATACAATTCACCACCCCCTATCTTACCCGTGGGTGATCGTACAAGACGACTAAGGGATATAAAACGCATATAACATCTATGCGAGAGAAGGAAAACTCGAAATAAAACCCTATACCAACACGTTTGACCAGCGTGGTATAGTAGGTCAATTACCCTTCCATTATGGAGGAGGCCCGAGCCCAACAGTGGGACGTATGTGGGCTGAGATGAGATGACTAATACTTACAAAAAAGATGAACGAAATCGGTAAAGTCATTCTCAAGTTATGTTAATGTCCAATTGTGAATCTAAACGATCCTCGAATCCCCTTGAACACACACAAAAAATTTCGTCAACATCGGTCCAGCTGTTTAGGAGGGAGTTCAGTGACATACACACGCACGCTAGAAATTTATATATAACTAGCTTACCCAACAGACGTTGTTCTGTTCAAATCTGTAAAAAAAATTGAATTCTCCTTGTAATCGATCGCAGCGCCACCTACCGGTTCCAATTAATAATATAAACCGAATGGTTGGATTGTGTCAAATGACTATTCCGATGGATATGTGAATTCATATCCATCGGAATGACCAAAAAAATCTTCAAAATTGGTCGAGCCGTTTAGAAGGAGTTCAATTACAAACACACGAACAGAAGAATTATATATATAAAGACAGAAAAGTTTATATAGTCGAAAAAAGGTTACAGTAGAGAAGTATATATATATATAACGTTTATAACGTTATGTTTTCTTAAATTTTCCAAATTTTTTGCGCGCCTTATTAATGTTTTTTTCTGTAAAGACCTTTTTTAAAATATTAGAAAACTTAAAAAAAAAGATGGACGAAATCGGTAAAGTGGTTCTCAAGTTATGTTATTATCCTGCCCAAACAGCGCCACCTATCGGGTCCAATTGTGAATCTAAACCATCCTCGAATCCCCTTGAACACACACAAAAAATTTCGTCAACATCGGTCCAGCCGCTTAGGAGTTCAGTGACATACACACGTACGCTAGAAATTTATATATAAGATTAGCTGACCCAACAGACGTTGTTCTGTTCAAATCTAAAAAAATAGTAAAAGGAATTCTCCGTGAAAACGATTGCAGCGCCACCTACCAGTTCCAATTATTAATCTAAACTATTCTCATATCCATCGAAATAGCCACAAACAATCATTAAATCGGTCCACCCGTTTAGAAGGAGTTCAATTACAAACATACGAACAGAAGATTTATATATATAAAGATAGAAAAATTTATATAGTCGAAAAAAGGTTACATTAGAAAAGTTTATCTAATCATTAAGTTTTCTTAATATTTCAAAATTACTGCACAACTTTCTTATGTTTTTTTCGTAAAAGCCTCTTACAAAGTATTAGAAAACTTAAAAAAAAAAAGATGGACGAAATCGGTAAAGTCGTTTTCAAGTTATGTTATTGTCCTGCCTGAACAGCGCCACCTACCGAGTCCAACTGTGAATCGAAACAATTCTCGAATCCCCTTGAACACACACAAAAAATTTCATCAACATCGGTCCAGTCGTTTAGGAGGAGTTCAGTGACATACACACATACGCTAGAAATTTATATATAAGATACATCAATTCACCATTTCTTCTCTTACACGCGGGTATCGTAAAATCGGATCGGATTTATAGATAACTAGCAACCCGCCCTCGCTTCGCTTCGGATTCAGACGCTTTACCGCGTAGTTCCCGTTCCCGTGGGAATACCGGAATAAAATATAGCCTATGTTACTCCCTGATATTATAGCTTTCCATTGGTGAAAGAATTTTTGAAATCGGTTCAGTGGTTTAAGCGTGAAAGCGTAACAAACAAACAAACAAACATCCTTACTTTCGCATTTATAATATTAGTAAGGATATCTAACACGTTTCACCATTACGCACATTTTCCTTTCTCTGAGGAGGAGACCCGAGCCCAACAGTGGGATTTATATAGGGCTGACATAATGATGAAAGTTATATTAGCCCCTATTGTGCTTCACCTTGCTCCGGTGGTCGGTCCAACGACAAAGGCGACGAGTTACGGATGTACGTACTTACGCCCCTCTGTCGCATGTCGCTCCAGGTGGAGTGGAGCGAGGAGTGCACCGATCGCAACCCGCTTTTTAGATATACTATTGTATATATGGTTCCTCCGTAACAAAAGGAAAATAATAATTATACCACGCAGGCCTTATGATAGATCAGTTTAAATGTTCAAACTCACATTCGCATTTATAATATTAGGATATAGCTTAATAATTGTATACTGTAAACATACACTTATATTTAAACAATTTGATTGTATACTATAAAATTAATCTTATATCTTTAAACGAGCAATTCTTGTATAATCTATACCAATAAATAAAATTGGAGTGTCTGTTTGTAATGTCAAAATAATAGGCTTTTTTCATGCTCACATGGTTATTTGCACGACACCTATGCCTAAAATAGCAATTAAAAAATTTTTGTCTGTCTGTCTGTCTGTTTGTTCCGGGTAATCTTCAAAACGGCTGGACCGATTTCAAAAATTCTTTCACCAATGGAAAGCTATAATATCAGGGCGTAAACTGGGCTATATTTTATCCCGGTATGCCCACGGGAACGGGAACTACGCGGGTAAAACGACTATAACCTATAACCGAAGCGAAGCGAGGGCGGGTTGCTAGTAATATATATATGTTGAGGATCTCGGAAACGGCTCCAACGATTTTGTTGAAACTTGGCATACTATGCTATACTGGTTTTATGTATAGAAAATGTTGTTTTGTCAGTGTTTTTGGCAGACAATATAATGACATTAAATTTTAAAAGAATATGAATTCAAATTTTGCCATCAATGTCATAAGTTACTATAGCTCAGTGTCGAAGTAGTCAGGTTTCATTTTGTTTTTAACATCGGCGACAAACGTCGTCGGATCGAATCTCGGTGTTATTATTATTCTCTTTTTGTAATTTTTTACATAAATTTCATTATTTATTTTTTTATTTTTTATTAATATATATCTAAATAAATGCTACAAAAATACTCCGAGCGAAGCTCGGTCAACCTGATATTTATCTTGAAAACAATAAAATGTACACAGAATCTTTACTATAATATATCTTAATAGAAGCTGTGTGGTGGCGGCTACGAATATTACCAACAAGAAAATGAGCCAATGAGTTTGCCAAGCGTGCATATAAAGGCTAATCTTTCCAACAAATTTCATTCATCATTTCAACACATACACGTCCCACTGACGGGCACGAGCCTCCTCCACAATAGGCGGGAAGTTGATCTAACCATGCTGGTCAGACAGGTTGGTATGGGTTATATGCGTATTATATCCTTCGCTCGTCTTTTACGACATGCACGGGTAAGATAGGAAATGGTGAATTGTATTCTTAATCCATGGTATTCTATAAAGATTGAATGGATGAAAATATTAATGATGATTAGTCTGTGTCGATACCTACCATATAAATATGATAAGGTATTTTTTGGCGGGCTATGGTTTGGACGCACGCTGTCCATTCCTTGCGGGGTGACAAAAGGGTGTATGGCCCCATAACCCACCGTATTCTCTTCCCTCCGCTATTAAACCGATATGCTAAGGCCATTTCCATTTCATGTCGGGCATTTACTTTTTTCGTACATCTATGATTCGAATCTAAGTCGAAGGCGTATCTCAATGCAACAAAGCCATGGTTCTCTCACGTCCCTTTTGTGCTGGATGCCACAACACTGGGGTCGCAACACTGCCCAAAATATTGCACTTAGAGCAGCCAGTGTTGTAACTGATATCGATATTGTAACATTTAATATTTCAATATGCGAGATATATTTTAAAGTCTAAGATAGTTTATTAGATATCCTTACCAATATTATAAATGCAAAGTTAAGTCTGTTTGTTTGTTTGTGAAAGCGCATTTCACGCTTAAACCACGGAACCGATTTCAAAAATTCTTTCCAATGGAAAGCTATAATATCAGGGAGTAACATAGGCTACATTTTATCCCGGTATTCCCACGGGAACGGGAACTAGGAAGTAAAGCAACTGAAACCGAAGCGAAGCGAGGGCAGGTTGCTAGTTGGATATAAATGTTATTGCTAGCAATAAAATAAATAAATGACTTGCAGTCACTTCACTACTTCTATTGTGGAGGATTTTACAAACTTAATAAGCTTACAAACGCGTCACTTAATACGCTTAGCATCTAAACCATCATCTGTGTATTCGAAATATTAAGGCAGAAAGTAAAATGACGCAAATCCGAGACAAGACTTATATGTATACTCTATGAACGTAGCGATCGATTGTGATTACCTACAAACGCCCACAAAGAATTCTACAATATTTATACGAACCTCAAACTATTATTTTTAGTCTGAGTAAAATTCATGTGGTGATTAATTAAAAATAGAATTCACCATCCCTTATCTAGCCCGTGGCCATGCAAGAGAATGAAACTTACTATCGCGGTGTAGGAAGTCTATTTCTCTTTTATTGTGGAGAAGGCTCATACTCAGCAGGGGGGGGGGGGGTACATATAATACATAAATAACGATAATAAATGTGGCATTGTTTTCTTTAAAAAAGAAAAAAAACAAAGAGCAGTCATGAGGACTGTCAATAGAAGTGAAAATTTAAAACTAAGTAGCAACAGTTATTATTTTAGGATATTCAAATTAATTGTATGATCTTATAATCAAATTTATACAAATTTAATTTTAAGATCATATAATTAATTTAAAAAACACAAAAAAAAAAACAAAAAAATAAACGTTTAAAACTTTTTTTATTGCAAATGGTGGCAAACGAGCAAACAGTACACCTGATAGTAACTGTTGCTGCCACCTTTCCAAGGGCGCGGCTACCGTGAAGAAAGTGAAGGGAGTGTGAATGCGTGCAATGAGGTTCGATGATACTAAAAGCATCACTAAAACACACCCCACGCAAACACCCTCAGAAAGTTGGGCTTCCGACTCTCTCGCTCACCGAACGAAGCGCAGTAACAAATTGCTACTACTCGGACGTCGATTTTCTACAAGAGTGTGGTATTATTTTTTTTTATTTTTTTTTATTGCAACCGGTGGCAAACGAGCAAACAGTACCTGATGGTAAGTGTTGCTGCCGCTCATGGACCTTTACAAGGCCGCTACCTACCGCGAAGAAAGTGAAGGGAGTGTGAATGCGTGCATTGAGGCTCAGTGATACCAAGGGCACAACCAAAACCCTCCACAAGCAAACATCCTCAGAAAGTTGGGCTGCCGACTCTCTCGCTCACCGAACGAAGTGCAGTAACAAATTGCTACTACTCGGACATCGATTTTCTACAAGAGTGTGGTATTACCCCGGACGAACCGGCCCGCGGCTGTAGACAGTCAACTGTCAACAGTGTGGTCCTTTTTTTTTATGGTTGGGCTATGGTAAGCGCACACGCAGTCCATTCTATAACCGACCCGTGCCCACGTTGCCTTCATCGTTGGGCAGACCACCAGTGCAGAGTTATTTGTCGTCAGTGGTCAGCCCGACGGAATACCCTTTCGGGTACCCTCACCTCTCGACGTCCCTGTCCCGGGGTCGTCGGTCGCCGTCGCGCGGTCAGCCTCTCTGCGGGTGACGGACTAAAATAACAGTGTGGTCCTACCACCTCTTTTTAACCGACATCAAAAAGGAGGAGGTTCTCAATTCGTCTGTATTTTTTTTTTTATGTTTGTTACCTCAGAACTTTCGATTGGGTAAACCGATTTTGATAATTCTTTTTTTGTTTGAAAGCTGGTGCTTCCCGTGTGGTCCCATTTTAATTTCATCCAGTTTCAACAATGGCATCCATGGGAAAACCACATAAGTCTATAATTTGTATTAAGTATGTGCGCGATAAATGGACGAAAACTCAATAACAACGCCAACCGAAGCCGATGATTCTTTTTTAACCGACTTTAAAAAAGGAGAAGGTTGAGAACCTTCTCTTTTTTAAAGTAAATTCGACTTCAATTATTTTCTTTTATGTTCGTTACCTCAGATCTTTCGACTGCGTGAACCGATTTTGATAATTCTTTTTTATTTATTTGAAAGCTGGTGCTTTTCATGTGGTTCCGTTTCAATTTAGTCCAGTTTTGAACGTGGTGTCCATGAGAAAACTATTTAAGTCTTAAATTTGCATAAAGTATATAGTACACATGGACGAAAACTCAATATAACACCAACCGATTTCGATGATTCTTTTTATTGGATAGGATGTACTTCAAGGGTAGTTTGATTAGGTTCTGATTATAGGATCCATGCTAAAGTAACGGTACTCTTCAATTCTTAGGAGCAAATTATCGACACTCGGCTGAATCTCTTATAGGATCCGGATATTTGAGTCACCTACCGTAATGTTGAACGGCACTGTCTCAAACGAGCAGCACTATTATTAGGTTGACTCATAGGTAGAAAAAAAAAGTGCACTTCACATTCACTAAAAATCAAACAATAAAAATAATATTTAACAAAAAAAAAACCGACTTCAAACAAAAAACAATTCCCAAACAAATTAATATGCACTAAAAAGCAAAAAAATAATTCTTGTACAATGTAGTGCCCGCCCAACCTTACAACAACTTGATGAAAAAAAAAATAGAGTACTTAAAAGTCAATCAAATTATTACGACAATATAATGTAGTTACAATTATTATTATTTTTGGAGTCAACAAAACTAGGACACCGACAAACATACCGACATAGACATAGACACCGACTCAGTCAACAAAACTAGGACACCGACAAACATACCGACATAGACATAGACACCGACTCCAAAAATGACAATAATTGTAACTACATTATATTGTCGTAATAATTTGATTGACTTTTAAGTACTCTATTTTTTTTTTTCATCAAGTTGTTGTAAGGTTGGGCGGGCACTACATTGTACAAGAATTATTTTTTTGCTTTTTAGTGCATATTAATTTGTTTGGGAATTGTTTTTTGTTTGAAGTCGGTTTTTTTTTGTTAAAAATTATTTTTATTATATTTATCTTGTTTTGACATCTATCAACCCAGACATAGTGATACCTTTTGATATAGTAGATATAGTGTTAGCATTAACACGTCACGTGACTATATTGATGACGACTTACATAAATTAACTCCTCATCCAAACCTGCCTAATCCTATAGAAGATTTCACTGCAAAAAAATATCACTTAACCTTTCTTGAATCCAAGATCAAACAAATTCAATGACACAAAGAATTTGAAACATTCCATTACCGTATGTGTTCCTAAGAATCATAAAGTCTACACAAATTCAAAACAACATGTTTACACAATTTTTCCCAATGCTAACATAAAACATCCATATTTTTCTTGAAGATCGTGACGTATTTATTTATGATGAGTACAAATTTTTATATAAATTGCACTTTTAAAAACACTTAAGGGCCTGAGTCACCAGTTTTAACACAGATAATGATCAAATAATATAACTTTCGTAGATAAGTTGATAATATTCTCAATTTTTTATTTGAATAGTATTGGCCTGGTATATTGAGTTGGTTAAACTTATTAAAATAAGGTTTAATTTTTTACTTTCCGTATTTGTAAGTTTTGTTTTGACTCTTAAATCTCACCGGTTAAAAAGGAAGATTAAGAAATTTTATTTTAGTCCGTTAAATAGACATCATCATCAACATTTATAATGGTATATGCATATTAAATATAACACATGCCAACTAATTGTCCCCGTGTAGTGACGGGGACAAAAACAATTTTTGCCATTTTATGGCAATCGTTATAGGAATTTTCAACATTCTGACTATATGATATTATGTAGATAGCTGACTTCATCATTTAGACTTAGTTTTCGAGGTTTCGAGCTGGGCTCGAGCCTTCTCTACAATAGGAAGGATATTGATCTTACTATACCATGCTGGTCAGACAGGTTGGTGTAGGGTTTTGTTTCCAGTTTTACATCTTTTTTATAGATATCACATGCAGAGACTGCAGAGCCACCTACCAGATGCACCGTTTCAATGGTCTATAATCATCTTCGCATTATTGTCTTTCTAGTGAAACTGGCTTGGGGTATATCAATAGAGTGGTTTTAAAGTCTATATCGAACACAGAATTATTTTTGTGTTTATATAACACAAAAATGATTCTGTCAAGAGAGGGAAACCTTCAAATAAAACCCTATACCATCCCGTCCGACCAGAGTGGTATAGTCAGGTCAACTTCTCTCCTATTTTGGAGGCGGCTCGAGCCAAACAGTGGGCCGTATATGAGCCGAGATGATGACATGTACCTACACAATATAATATTTTATAAAACCTTTTTCAATGGTTGATATTTTTGTTAGGATTATTTAATTTTAATACTGTGAATATGCGTGTGATAAAGGAGTAAGAACACAATTCATTACCCCCTTATTTGCCCGTGGGTGTCGTAAAAAACGACTGAGGAATTAAATATGCATATAATATCTATGCAAGTAAAGAAATACTCAAAATAAAATCCTATACCAACACGTCTAATCAGCGTAGTTACAGTAGGACAATTTCCGTCCTATTGTGGAGGAGGCCCAAGCTCAACAGAGGGACTTATGTTGGCTGTGACGATGATAATAATGATTGTAGATATGATTTCTGATGT
Source organism: Lymantria dispar (assembly GCA_032191425.1). Lineage (NCBI taxonomy): Eukaryota > Metazoa > Arthropoda > Insecta > Lepidoptera > Erebidae > Lymantria > Lymantria dispar. The sequence goes on along the minus strand of CM063452.1, from coordinate 6,772,161 downwards.
TTCCGAGAGCATTACACATTGTAAATAAAACTACGGCTTTTATTGCGTTTGTATTTGATTGTTGATTGTCCGACGTTTCGAACACTTGCAGCGTTCATGGTTCACGAGCGGACTAAGATCTTACTCAAAATTTTTTTTTTTATTTATTGCAAACGGTGGCAAACGAGCAAACAGTACACCTGATGGTAAGTGTTGCTGCTGCTCATGGACCTTTACAAGGGCGCTGCCTACCGCGAAGAAAATGAAGGGAGTGTGAATGCGTGCATTGAGGCTCGGTGATACCAAGGGCACCACCAAAACCCTCCACACGCAATCACCCTCAGAAAGTTGGGCTTCCGGCTCTCTCGCTCACCGAACGAAGCGCAGTAACAAATTGCAACTACTCAGACGTCGATTTTCTGCGAGAGCATGGTACTGCCCCGGACGGACCGGCCCGCGGCTGTAGACAGATAACTGTCGACAGTGTGGTCCTACCACTCCTAGATTACTCAAAATCAAATAAAAACGCAATAAAAGTAGTTTTATTTACGTTTATAGATATATTTAATAAAAGTATCTATATATATAATATCATTACTTTTGTTAAATATGCAACCATTTGACTATAGCTTTATTTCATAACTTTAAAATAAGTGTCGATATCGGTACTACCACAGCCTTCAGGGGTTGACATCGTATAAAGGCTCTTTGTGTGATTGAAGCGCCCTCTCTACTATCACGATCATTTCACTTAGCATGATGACCACACTTTAGCACATGAAGGCAAGTAGATAGATATGTAAAGCAGTTTTTGTTCCATTTTAATTAACAATGAATCTCGTTAAATATTACTAAGGAAATTCGTCTGGGGATGCCTCTGTACGGTATTCGGACGTTGAGGCCTTTCGGTCGGTGCTGATGGAGTGATTGAGTCGTCGGTACGGGATGTTTTCCTTCTGACTGGTGCAGGTATTGACGGGGCACGGTAGTTTCGCCAAATACTGGACTGGTTGTGAGGAGGGAAAGTATATCATACTACCACCGCTATATTTACGATGAGGACACGGTGCAGCACACGCTCGAAGTGTGTGCGGCGTGGGCAGAGAAGCGCCGTAAACTCGTCGCAATCATCAGTACCGACCTAACGCTGTCGAGCTAGTCTCGCGATGATCGGCAGCGTCAGGAGCTGAAACGCGGCTGTCGTCTTCTGTGAGGCAGTTATTGAAAAGGTATCCCGCCGGACTGGTCTGCTTCCGTGGCCAACATCGATACAGGGCCTTCGAACGGGTCACCCCGCATGCAGCCGTCGGTAGGTAGCGCTGAGTCCGCCCATATTCGGCATTAGCCAACGGCGAATATTGCGCTGACAAGCCGCGGAGTAAGTCGACTAAAATGCTCCCAAAATCACCAATGCTCACCCCTATTCAGCAAATAGAGGCCCAGTGCCACTGCCTACTATTCAACCGCCCGCCCGCGATCGTCCGTCCTGGGGGACCCCACACCATGGACTTGGCAAGTAGGTTGGCATATAGTTTTATTTCAAGTTCTCCTTTCCTTGCATGCTATCAGCATATTATAACCCCTTAGTCTTCTTTTACGACACCCACGGAAAAGAAAGGGAGTGCTGATTTGTATTTTTATCAGTCACCACACGAATAATGACATACTAGTATTATCAAAAATATATTGCTACTTAGACACTAATACTGTTAGTACATATTTAATACATCCAAGCGCAATATACCGACCAAGTTTCTCTGAAGCGAACTCGAAACTGCTTTTCAATAGTATTAGAAATAGATTTACTAGATCCAAGTTTCATGGAGATGGGTATTTTAAGTTTAATATAAAATCGATACTATATTGGCAATAGAACGTTCTAGTTCTATCTGTAAATTTCTTTTATGATATGCGTTTTTTTCTTTTCGGCATAGTATGTCCGCCATAATGAAAGAAAAACATTTATTTTGTTCTTGTTAAATCTAATAAAAAAATACAAACATGACTAAAGAAAAGAACTTCTTACATAAAAAAGGAGTCGTCGCTTAGGACGCCTGGCAGATGTAAAACATCGAAATAATTTTGTACAAGCATATATGCATAAAAGAACAGATTACGACAGGAACTAACATGGCATAAAGTATTAATAAAATATTACGATTTTTTTCCAGAAGATGATGATTTTTATTCAATAAACGTTTATTTTAATGAGTATACACTATAAATATGTGTTTAGGTCGTCACTTCATCACAGCCCATATACGTCCCACTGTTGGCCTCGAGCCTCCTCGATAATGAAACAAAAATTTACTACTACATTATGCTGGTCAAACGTGTTAGCATTTTTTTTTTTATGGGTGGGCTATGGTAAGCGCACGCGCGGTCCTGTCCGTCCGGGGCGATGAAAGGACGGCGCGCGGGCCCATAACCCACCCGTACCCACGTCACCTCATTGTTGGGCCGGCCACCGGAGCAGATGTGACTTGTCGTCAGTGGTCGGCCTGACGGAATCCCCTTTCGGGTAACCTCACCCCTTGACGTCCTGGGACGTCGGTCGCCGTCGCGCGGTTAGCCTTCCTGCGGGTGACGGGCAATTCCCCGGTCCGATCACCCGCGGCTTCGGCTAGGGCGGCATTAGGCGTAGATACTCGCGCCTGCGCCGCCCGAGTCGCCGGCGGCGGAACGTGTCACCGAATAGGAGCTCTACTCGCACACGATCCGCCGCCTCCTTCCGTGAGATTACGGCCTCACAGAAGGCGGCGACCGCGTCCCAGTTCCTGAAGCTGACGAGCATCTCCCTGGCGATGGTCGGCAGCGTCAGGTCGGCAACGATAATCGCTACGAGTTCACGGCGCTGCCCCTCCCATGCAGCACACTCCTCGAGCGTGTGCTGCGTCGTGAAACGTGTTAGCATAGGGTTTCATTTCGAGTTTTCGTTCTCTTGTATAGATGTTATATGTATATTATATCCGTTAGTCGTCTTTTACGAAATCCACGGACAAGAAAGGGGGGTGGTGAATTGTATTCTTATTCCATCATCACACGAATATCATCATGTACAAAAAAAAATGGTTAAAACCAACTAAAAGATTACTTAAGGAATAGGCAGCGATGCTCAAAGTAACATTAAAATTTAATATGTGCCCAGTTAATAGTAGGGCACCAAATTATATCATTTACAATCATCATTATCACAGCTCAAATAGGTCGTTTGTTTTTTTATGTGGGTTACGCTCGGCGCACTCCTCTCACCACTCCATCCGGGGCGACAGAAGGGCGTAAGCACAGCGACGTCGTCGACAGCCTTCGTCGTTGGGCCGACCACCGGAGCAGGGTGTGACAGTGATCGGCCGACGGAATACCCCGAGGGAGTAACCTCTCCCTTCCACGTCCCCTACTGGGACGCCGATCGCCGTCGCGAGGCTAACCTCTCCGCGGGTGCTCGGACGAATTCCCCGGTCCGGTCACCCGCAGCCTCTACTAGGGCAGCATCAGATGCAGGTACTCGTGCCTACGCCGTACTCGCGCCTGCGCCGCCAGATCAAATTCATCCTGAACTCAAGCCTGCTCCGTAATAGGAGCACCATTGACCTACAAAACTAGCTTCTCGGAGATGTTGATATAAGGGTTCATTTCGAGTTTTCCTCTCTATCACTTATCATCCCCTGCAAACCCTGCAAATTGTATTATTATTCCGTCCCTAGTTAATTAATAACAAAATATGTTAAATTCTATTCCAAATTATCTTTGACGTTTATTTGAACGCTTGAAAATTAAATAACCCTATAACGTCCATTATAAAAATTGAGTTACTACCTTAAGAAAATCATTATTGTCAATGTAAACATATTGACATACAATAAATCTATAAAATTATACACGGCTTTTATACGAAATGTAATTATTTTACGCACTGCTAACAACTGTTGTAATATTTAAACTACGCAACGTATTAACTACGACAAATGTCAATATTATTTTATATACTAAGATTAGAGTAAAATAACGAATATAAGTAAAATTGAAAATTTTGAATAACCGACATAAGCTCATCTATACCAATAAATAAAATTGAAGTGTCTGTTTGTAATGTCAAAATAATAGGCTTTTTTCATGCTCACACGGTTATTTGCACGACACCTATGCCTAAAATAGCAATTAAAAAATTTTTGTCTGTCTGTCTGTCTGTTTGTTCCGGGTAATCTTCAAAACGGCTGGACCGATTTCAAAAATTCTTTCACCAATGGAAAGCCATAATATCAGGGCGTAAACTAGGCTATATTTTATCCCGGTATTCCCACGGGAACGGAAACTACGCGGGTAAAACGACTATAACCTATAACCGAAGCGAAACGAGGGCGGGTTGCTAGTATAATAATAATAAAAATGTTTTATGTTTTCTTCAACAAAAATTATCATTTAATTGTAATTTAACTATTATACTAGCACGCTTGAAGCACTCAATCGAGTAATAATACGCTATTACATCATTTTGGAGCTAATACTCTTACACTGCTGGATCAATATTAACCAAACATAGCTAAAAACCACCGCAAGTAAACTGGCTTTCAAATAAAATAAAATATTAATTAAAAAAGTTTTTAAAAACAAGCTTTTATTTAAATGCTCTAAAACGAAGAAAAAGTGCTTGTCAAGACTATTTAAACGAGTTGAAACTCGATGATTTTATCTTATTTAATTTAGGGGTTCCTATGATCACCTTCCGACGCCATCTTGAGACCAGCTTCATGATAATATTATTGCATTGTCACCGAAGTTACGTAAATAAACCAAATTAAAAACCTACTCTAACGACAGGAAGTGGTTCTAATTTAACTCGCAAGATTTGTCCCATACTATTAGGGCAAGTTAAATAAAAGCTTTTAAAAAATCGTTTTGTACAAAACCAGCAACAAATTTGAATGTTGCTTAAGATTATATATACTGAAATTACGTGAGGTATCAGTCCCTACACGACGTCGCACTTAGTTGTTTAAAATTTATTTACCATTAGGGATTTTAATGTTTACCGCTTAAATCATTCTACATTTACGTGCTTTTCAAAAATAAATTGTTGGTTTTAAGTGTGTATTTAAACACTCTTAGAATAAATATTAAATGATCTTTGTTAAAATCTGTAGCGATTTTAAAGTAGGTATCGATAAAAAGGTTTGAATTTTGGATGGTATAGCTTTCGTAGTATATTTTATTTATAATCCCCGACTTAAAAAGGAGGTGTTATAAGTGTGACGTTGACAAGTGTCGGTCTGTGTCATCGCAGCTCTCAAACGGATAGACCTATTTCGATGCGATTTTTTCATTTGAAAGCCAGTTGCTTTGCGGTGGATCTTAGCTATGTTTAGGTTAATTTCAGTTCCGCAGTGTAAAAGTATCAGCTCCAAAATAATGTAATGGCGTCTGATTACTCGATTAAGTGCTTCACGCATACCAGTATAATCGTTAAATGATAATTAATAATTCTTGTTGAAGAGAACGTAATACATTTTTATAATTATTTTATTTTATGTCGGGAACTATTCAAAATTTTAAATTTTTCGTCTTAGTAATATTATGCCTTATAGTGTCAAGGTAAGAATAAGTGTAATACTTTGCTACCCCTTCTTTTACCGTAGGTGTCGTCGACGTCCATTTTTATAAAATTTGATTATCATCATCATTCAGCCTTTGGCCGTCCACTGCTGGACGTAGATCTTCCTCAAAGTGCGGTTCTGTGCCGCCGACATCCAACGTCGTCTAGCAACTTTTACTAGGCCGTCAGTCCACCTGTAGGGGAGGCGTCACACATTGCGTCGTTCGATTAGATAATTTGAGAAGATATAAGGCCGCACTTGGCATGTAATCACAATGGTCGACATACACTTAGAGAAGGACTAAGGTCTTCACGCTTGACTGGATTGAAGGGATATTTTATATTAACCGGAAGTTTGTTGCTAAACATTTTTTTTTGATGTTTCTACAACTCCCACAAGTAAGGGATGAAATGAATCCTCTTAAAAAGTAAGATTTGCAACTTTTCCCTTTTATGACAATTTTAGGTGTAGACATAGCCCGCGCAAACCGTTCGGGACAAGAGGAGACGATATAAAATTCTATAACCTGTATATTGAGTTTTTCTGACGCTGATCACAGGTGCTGAAGCCTTGTCTCCGGGGCATGTTTTTAGACTTAATTTTGTAATGAAATATTTGAATAGTAGAATTTTAGGTTTATTTTGATCAATTTTGATTTGGCGAGGTCATATCAAACGTATTTTTAGAATTAGTAATCTTAATTATTACTTTGTTTTCTAATTAACTATAACAAACATTTTCAGCTTATTTTTAAAGTCGATAGCTTAATTGTTTTTTTTTTTGTTCATGCTATTTAGGTATTTATTTAGTTTCAAATTATCAATATGCTAATATTATGAAATAAAACCTGACTATTTTTGAGATATAGAGGTAATGATTGGACGATTTCAACATACAGAGGCCGTTTAAACTTCAATTTTTTGGATCTTAAAAATTAAGAAAGGAGAATTTCGTTCTTGAAGCGCAGAGTCGTAGTTAAACCTATATTTTTAGTAGGTAGCTTAAATTTAATTTCTATTAAATATAGTCATGTGGGTGATGGAGTAAGAATACAATTCACCACTCACTTTCTTACCCGTGAATGTCGTAACAAACTACTAAGGGGATATAATATGCATATAACATCTATGCAAGAGAAGAAAAATTCGAAATAAAATCCTATACGAACCCGTCTGACCAGTGTGGTAAAGTAGGTCAATATCCCTCCTATGACAGAGGAAAGTCGAGCCCAGCAGTGGGGTGTGTATAAGCCGAAATGATAATGACGATAATCGTACCTACTGAGTTAACTGTAACGTAAAATTATTACTTTTGCCAAAGCCTGCAGCAAGCATCGACTACTCTATTTCATATCCAGAAATATAGTGAATAAAAATACCGTCATTAAAAATACCTTCCTTGCTTAAACCCTTGAATTATTGTAAAGCTAGTCTTACTATTTATATTGTATAAAACAGGACAGTGCTTAACTATATCTCACTTTATGATAAATGATAGTAACTACCACGTAAATGCTTGTTTCTGTTGGCTTAAAGACAACTAAATTATAGTCGGAGAAGAATGACAATATGGACATGGTTACTGGAAAAAAACTGGAAAGATAATATTCATCATCATTAATTGAGTTAATGTATTATCCACTGTTGGACTCGATCCTCCTCCACAATAGGAGCGAAATTGATCTACTATACCACCGCTATTCAGATGTGTTCGTATAGGGTTTTACTTCGAGGTTATCTTACCTTGCTACATGCATATTTATTTATTTATTACGGCTCACCAACAATGTCCAATCATAACACAATTTAACTCATTTCACAACATAATCTAGAATGCACGTCAATTATAGGTGCGCTCAACATTCACACAAAGTATGCTGTTGGCTTAAAACAGTAATCTGACTAATCTAATGTAAAAAACTTTTGTCTTTTCTGACACCCACGGGCAAGAGAGGGAACAGTAAATTCTTATTTCATTACCACACGAAAAAATTACTTATCTCGGCAATCTAATAATCCATCTACCGGGCCATAAATTAGCCTAGCCACATTCATTGCACGACCTAAATTTCTCACAAATTTTTAATCTAAAACATTCTTGAATTCACATGAACACACACAAAAAAAAATATCAATATCGGCAAAGCCGTTTAGGAGGCATTCAGTCATATATATGCAAAAGAAATACCTATATGTAAAGATTAAAACATAAATCCTTTTACTATAATTTCAAATTCTATTGAGAACTTTAAAAGAAGTAAGCAAAAAGTTCACAATAATGAAACAATAATAGATTTGCTTTCGCTAAGAAGTTTTTGATTTACTTAACAAGAACAAAAATAGATTATTTCTTAATTTGAATTTATCGGAAGTTACCTTAAGTGATTTATTAATAAAAATATGTTTTACAATAACTCATAAGGCCATAAGGCGTAAAGGTCGGTAAGTACAAAGTTAACGCTTCCGTGTAAAGTTTCTATCGTATTTTGTATATACGGCGTGTTCCATTTTCACGGCCAAGAACAGATAACATAATAATATCTCGAACTCATAATTGTAAGTCCTCTTTCTTGCTATTAGTTACAGATATTCTTTGATAATAGAATAGTAAAGGCCTACTATTCAAGGCCGAGATATAGAGACAAAATTGTGTTTCGATTTTGCTATCTATTAAAACATTTTTGTCTTTCATCTATGTAAAGTATTCCCGTGACCAATCATACAATGTAAATACTCACAATTTCGATATTATTGTTATTAGTGGCAAACGAGCAAACGGCACCTGAGAATAATTGGTACTACCGCTCGTGGACTTTCACTAGGCCGCTGCCTACCGTGAAGAAAATAAAGAGAGTGTGAATGCGTACAATGAGGTTTTGTGATGCTAAAGGCATTATCAAGATTCACCGTAAACACCCTCAAAACGTTGGGCATTCGGCTCTGTCACTCACCGAACGAAGTGCAGTAACAAATTGTTATTACTCAGACTTCGATTTTCTGCGAGAGTGTAGTATACTACCCGGACGGATCGACCAACGGATGTGGATGTCAATAGTGTAGTCCTACCACATAACCCGTAACATTAATACAAGAGAAGAAAAACTCGTTAACGTCGCTAAGAGAAAACTATGTACTAAAATATCGCCCATCCTCAGGCAATTATTTTATAATATCATTGTTTCAGTCGTCCACTGCTGGACTCATGTTACGACACAGAGTGCGGTCATGTGCTGCCTGCATCCAACGACACCTAGCAACTTTCACCAGGTCATCAGTCCACCTAATATCGTCGTTATGGCAAAATCTATGGAGGATCTTGGCACCCTGCTCAACTATTTCGGCAGGGTATCCCACCTAGTGAGTTTACGAATGAACATGGACATGACGAAAGTCATGTCAAATGCCCAATATCACCAATTTCTTTTTTTTTTCAGTAATTTTAATCTATCTTTGTCACAATAAACATTTTATATTCCATGTATTTAAAATCTCAAGCAAACGACATTTTATTCTAATTCTAAGAAGTGCTTAATCTTAAATTTACGCGACCAATTTTATCTGTGACCGATTAAAAGTACTAAGACATTACTGGCCGCTGCCCCCAGTGCATTTGCACGTATTTAAATAAATACGGGTATTATTCTTGGGTGGCACCGGTCACGGCGCAAGGGCATATTAATAACCACTTCTGACTCCTCAGGTAGCCCGGTCTCTCCCACTAGTGTCACCTGGTAGTCGCTGGTCATCCTAAGCTGGACCTTCCTCGGGACAACCGGGGGGTCTCATCCGGCTTGGACTGACCGCCTCCAAGTGCGAAGAGTGGTGGAGACCGGGGCCTTCAACCCGACGCCCCAGCTCTATTTAGAGTTGGAGTAGAAGCCACTGGCAAAAGATCATCCAATCTCGAAACCGTTTTCCCACCCACAAGCGGGTGGAGAGCATTACGAGGCAGCATTGTTTCACAGGTATAGAAGTGAGATGTCGTACAAAGCGTAGATACTTGCTAACGTGGCATTGGGAGACTGAAGCCAGGGCAATAAAAATTGCTTACAACGGCAGCTAAATCCTCGGCACGCAACGTATATCTGCTAGTTGCTTTACTCGAGCAGATTAAGCATGGGTGAAATAAAATTGTTTAAAGACAGAAGGCGACTGAGTCGGATGACGACTTCAGCCTAAGATACCACAAATTCACTACTTGCATATTACTAACTAAGGACACTGTTCGATGTAAACCACAGTCAAAACCACAATCGTAAGGCACAGGACGGAGTTCTTTGGACTAACGAAAAGAAGAAAATTCTTATAAAATGTATAACCAAGTTTGGCCAATCTGAAGACAACTATAGCATAAGATACCCCAATTTTGATAATCTTAGATTGTAGGGGTTTTAAGTAATTTCTATTAATATTGCAGTACAATTTGGACATTTTGGAATCATGGACTAAAGAACATATAAGCATGAATCCAAACTCCGGAATACAAAGTAAAATGCGATAAAATATGTAAAAAGTCTTCTTAATGTCGGACAATCAAAAATAAAATATAATTTTAATTTATAATGTGTAATACTGGCGTAAACATTATAAGTCGTTAAACTAATAACTATATATAACCTCATATAACTAAAAAAAAATACCCGACTAATTCAATGTTTTTACGTACTTATGTATATGTAGATTAGCCTAACAAGTAGATCCTTGACATAACGGTTTTAAGTTACATCTAAGTTTAAATGTAAATAATCAAAATACGTTTGTAAAACTATATTTACATGTTTTATTTACAAATATATAAGTGTCCTTTATTCTTTCCATACTATTTATGTAGTATATTTATCGAGTAAATGAATAGTTACAAACTGCTTATTGTGAGAACCTAATATTGAAATAACCTTATTTTTAACAATCTCAAAGCATCCTCATAAGTACATTCAAAGTTCGCTCCTTGATAGTATCAATCTAATTCTAAGAATGCAAGCATGATGTCTTTCGCAATGAGAGATAGAATTGATTATCATCCTTGCAGTCGGAGCAAAATAAGGTTACAAACATTCTTTTGTTTGTAATTTATAGGAACTTGGAAATATAAATACATTTTACCCCAAAAGGTAATAATGGATATCTATATAAAGACTTGGTTGACTGACTCATCAACGTCGAAATGAAACCAGAAACTTAAATTTTTAGCCGTAGTTTCCTTCTGTGACAGAGTCATGACTAAGAAGGGATTTTATGAAATTCAACCTCTTTTTTTTTTTTGTGGGTGGGTCGCGGTCGGCGCGCCTCCGCACCACTCCGTCCGGGGCGACAGAGGGGCTTAAGCACGCAACTCCCGCGACCCACCCAAAAACCACGTCACCTTCGTCGTTGGGCCGACCACTGGAGCAGCGTTAACTTGTCGTCAGTGGTCGGCCCGACGGAATACCCCCTATTGGGGTACCCTCCCATCGACCGACGTCCCCCCCCTCGGGGAGGTCGTCGGTCTTTCCTCACGCGGTCAGCCTCTCGGCGGGTGACGGACTAATCCCCGGTCACGTCACCCGCGGCCTCGGCTAGGGCGGCATGAGGCGCAGATAGTTGCGCCTGCGCCGCCCCAGTCGCCGGCGGCGGATCTCCTCATCGAGGCTGCGCTCCTCACGTAGGCGATCCGCCGCCTCCTTCCGCGAGATCACTGTCTCGCAGAAGGCTACGACCGCGTCCCAAATGAAATTCAACCTCTAAGGGGTGAAACGTAGTGGTAAAGTTTGTATGTAGCAAAAACAAATTATGGTTTACCATTCACCATTTTCAAATTATGTGCAAATGTTTTTCAGCAAAAATCTCGTGCTTCTGGTTCTGTAAATTTTTCATGCTCTAAGGGCGTAATAGGGGATTGTATTTCGCGGTAATACTTTAAGAATTAGTACAATTAAGTGTTGCATAGCATCTTATTTTTGTGATATCTTACAAAAAAAGTATGTTTAGACCAAAACCTATCAAAGTGCTAAATTTTAGTATGATATTTTTCTAAAGGAAAACTTGAAATAAAATTCTTACCAACTCGTTTGACACCTTGTTAGGTGTAGCGCACCTAGGTTGGTCAATATCCCTCCTATTATGAAAGAGACTGAAACCCAGCAGTTAGGGGTATATGAGTTAAAAGGAATGACAATTGCGTATTATGTATGTGGAATGTTGAAATATGTGCCATGTTAAGGATCAATGCTGTGTGGCTTCGAATACTACCAACCCTTGCTTTGCTCGTGGGTGTCGTAAAAGACGACTAAGACTAGATTGACCCGGATCAACTCCATCTGGTACCATTTGGGTCAACGATTATATTCCCAAGAAGGGTTGACGTCAGGCAGGCGGCCGGTCATAAAAGTCATTGCCGAAACTTTTTGCAATATGTCAAAACAGATGACATATTGCGTCGACCCCAAGTAATTGGGATAAGAGCAAGATGATGATGATGATGATGTTAAGGATCAAAGTGGAGTGGGAGATAAGGACATCTTCTTACTCCCACGTGATGAATAGCGTCCAGAACTTCAACTTGCAATTTTTTCGAATATTTATATATACAAACTAGCAACCCGCCCTCGCTTCGCTTCGGTTTCAGTCGCCTTACACGCATAGGTCCTATACCCATGGGAAATATAGCCTAAGTTACTCCTTATATAGACAGCTACCTAGTAGTAAAATATTATCAAAATCCGTCCAGCCATTTTGAAGATTACCCAAAACAAACAGACAGATAGGAGAACATTTTTTAAACCGATTTTTAGGCATAGGTGTCGTGCAAATAACCGTATCAGTATGAAAAAAGCCTATTATTTTGTCATTAAAAACAGACACTTAAATTTTATTTATTTGTATAGATATATGACGGTAAATGAAACTGCCACTTATGGACCTTTTTGCTAGCTAGCTTAGGTACTGCCTACCGTGAAGAAAGTTAAGGCAGTGTGAATGCCTACTATGAGATTCGATGATACTAAAGGCATCACCAAAATACACCACACGCAAACCCTCTCAGATAGGCATCTAACTCTCTCGCTCACCGAATGAAGTGCAGTAAAAAATTATTACTCAGACGTCGATTTTCTGTAAGACTAAAGTAGTGGCGAGGTGGTACCTCGGACAGAACGACCCGCGGCTGTAGACAGACGATTGTCGACAGTGTAGTCCTACCATACAAGATTACTGCCATGTAATTATATTGCAGTAATATTAATACGTGATTTTATATTCAAAATCAAATTATTTAAATAAATATATCAGTAATTGCATAAAATAGCTAAAAAATATCATGTAATACCACATGTTTCATAAGTAGATTGATATGATTCCTTTTATCGTATAAATGTCTTAAACTTGAGTAAAGATTGCATACATGAACCAAGTTTCAAGCCAAACCGACAAACCTTTTCACCGGCTAGTTTTAGTATCATTTTTCGTCGACTATGATTGCCGCAACTTTCTGTTTTTATGCAGACTACTAGACTATTAACGAGGAACTATTGGAAAGACTTCCAGAGTTCGTCTAGGATTTTGTTGTTGGTACAAATTAGTAATGTCTAATTTAGTTTTTATTTAAACTATCATCATTTCCCATATACAACCCACTACTGGGTCTTGAGCCTCCTCCAAATTGGGAAGATAAAAAAATATAAAAAAAACCGACTTCATTGTAGAAAAAGTTTTAGATTTTTGTTGATTTTTCAAAAACCACTTGTCCGATTTCGATAACGTTTACATGAGGCCATTTGGGAAGTATATCCTTACCAAAAAAAAAAAAGATTTTTTCAAATCGGTTGCCAAGCGACGGTTTTATGCGCGAACAAAGATAAAAAAATACAAACTTCCGAATTGAGAACCTACTCCTTTTTTAGAAGTCGATTATAAATGGACCTAATTTACCAAGCTGGTTAGACTTGCTGGTATAGATAATTATTTTTGATGTTTACGCGAGTATTACACATTTGAAATAAAACTATTTTTAAGGGAGAACTGTACCCCCTGAGTTATGCCCTGAAAAGTGTTGTGCATTGTGAAATCAAAAATCAAATATAAACGCGGTAAAATCTGTACAAGTAGTTTTATTTCAAATACAGTTGTTCGGTACCAAACATTTTTATTATAATTTTAATAATTCATTCAATGTAGGGTAGTTCACACTTGCTGTTTGGATCGCGGTTAGCTCGGACGCGGGCTCTTTTCTTCCGCCTTTTTAGTTCCCTTCTTGCTCCGTGCGTTGGAACTAGCGGTCGCGTTGGTTTTGTTAGCCGTGAAATCTAGTAAATATAATATCGCGCGCCACCATTTTGTTTTGTGCCGTTGATGTACGCGATTTGATTAGAACTGTAGATATATTTGTGAACATTTAAGTTGAGTGTGCAAATAACAAGCCCGAAGCCCTGATTTGTACGAGGCTACTGTCGTCACCGCGTCTTTGGATACTCAGCTAAATAATCCCTCAGTTAGGGTCTATTTGTTTGGCCAGACCGAACCCTGAGTTAGGTTACGTTGTAGCTGTTCCCGCGGTACCTACGTGTAAGTTGTAGAATTGTAGTTTTTGTTTAATACGTTTAACATAACTTTAAATATAGCCTTGCGTAATCGCAAGCCACGGTTATTACCCATTTTTTTCCTTCACTGACCTGGTGTTCCCTTCCACTGCGCATCCTAGGTCTGTAGGGGATGGTACTGAACAACAGTAAAACCCGTTTAAGACGATTTCGCAGGGACCCGACCAAAAACGCGTCTTAGGCGGGAAAGCGTATTATGCGGGAAAGGGACAAACGTGCCATTATTATTTATTATATTCTATTATTATTTTGAATACCTACGTATTGAATTTAACGTTTAAAAATTACCTAAATAAAATGTTATTTATTTTCTTTATTTAGTATACTTACTACTTTTTTTTATGTGTGGGCTATGGTAAGCGCACGCGCAGTCCAGTCCGTGTCCGGGGCGATGAAAGGACGGCGTGCGGGACCATAACCCACCCGTACCCACGTCACTTCGTTGTTGGGCCGACCACCGGAGCAGATGTGACTTGTCGTCAATGGTCGGCCCGACGGAATACCCTTTCGGGTAACCTCACCTCTTGACGTCCTGGGACATCGGTCGCCGTCGCACGGTTAGCCACACTGCGGGTGACAGACAATTCCCCGGTCCGATCACCCGCGGCCTCGGCTAGGGCGGCATTAGGCGCAGATACTCGCGCCTGCGCCGCCCGAGTCGCCGGCGGCGGAACCTGTCGCCGAATAGGAGCTCTACTCGCACACGATCCGCCGCCTCCTTCCGTGAGATTACGGCCTCACAGAAGGCGGCGACCGCGTCCCAGTTCCTGACGCTGACGAGCATCTCCCTGGCGAAGGTCGGCAGCGCCAAGTCGGCACCGATAATTGCGACGAGTTCACGGCGATCCCCCTCCCATGCAGCACACTCCTCGAGCGTGTGCTGCGCCGTGTCCTCGTCGCAATCGCAGTGGTGACAGGACGGTGTGCTCTCCCTCCTGACAATCTTGTGCAGGTACTTCGCGAAGCAACCGTGCCCCGTCAGCACCTGCACCAGTCGGAAAGAAAGCACCCCGTGCATCCGCTCCAACCACTCCATCAACACCGGCCGGAGGGCCTCGACGGTCCTGACACCGTACCGAGGACTCTCCAGCCGGACTGCCCAACAGGCAATGACTTCTCGGCGGTCGTCGATCCGCCAGACTATAAGTTAGTATAGGATTTTATTTGAATTTTTCTCTCTTGTATATATATATAATATACCATATGTTGTATCTTTTGGCTGTCTTTCACGACACACACTGGTAAGAAAGGGTGTCTTTAACTGTATTCTTATTCCGTCACACAGAAAACCTATTCTTTTATTTTATTGCAAACGAGCAAACAGTACACTTGATAGTAAGTGTTGCTGCTGCTCATGGACCTTTGCAATGCCGCTGCCTACCGCAAAGAAAGTAAAGAGAATGTGAATGGGTGCAATGAGATTCGATGATACTAAAGGCATCACTAAATTTGAGAGTTCCTTCTCTTGCACAGATGTTATGTGCATTAGTCGGCTTTTACGACATCCACGGGCATATAGGGAGTGGTAAATTGTATTCTTACTCCGTCACCACACGGAAAAAGCGATATAAACAAATTAAATCTACCCAAAGGAAAGAAATCTCGAAATAAAAGGCTGCATCAACCAGAATAACCAACAAATCGCTCAGTGAAGCAACTGCCCTAATAGTTAGAACGTATATGACGAAAAAGATTCACTATCACCAATACTTTTATATCATCATATCAACTCATCCATGTCCCACTATTGGGCTCGAAGTTCCTTCACAATAGGAGACAATAGAAGGGTAACTGGCATAATAGAAAAATGTAATAGTTTTACTTCGAATTTTTCTTCTCATGTATAAATGTCATATCCATATTCTCTTAGTCGTTCTCTTGGTCGGGAACATCGTTAGAGGCTCTAACGAAGAAGAAGTTCTAACGACGTTAGTTAGTTGTCTATAACAATTTTATTTAAATTTTTCACTAGCGGTAGAGCTACGATGCTAAGAGTAAATCTAACTATAGTCATAAATGAGTCTACTCATCTAGAAAATCTATCCCTGAATAAATTAATTTACTACTGCTCTGTGACTGAGAGAGCTCTATTACGGTTGGCGGGAACCTGGCCACGTGAGGCGATTCCTCGATAGCGAAAGTTGCCGGGACGTCGACTCTAGAAGTTACCCAAACACCCACCTGGAAGTGCCACGAATAAGAATAACCTGGTACCGGTGGCTCGCTTATATGGTATTAGAGAGATACGCCCATGACAAATTATGGAGTCGCACGCCGTCTGCACCATAACTGCAAAACCAACATTGCAAAAAAAATAAGCTGACAAAAACATTAAGATGTGCCGTGCCCTGTTATTGTACAAATCTATGAACGGAAGTGACTACTATCAGGTGTGCTCGTCTGCTAGAAATATTCATAAAAAAAAACTAACCCAGCAATTTGCGTCATTGCATAAAGTGGCATAAACCTTGGCCGTGAATGCCGTATCTTAAGCACAGAAGAAATTAATGCAGTAAAATTTTAATATAATGCAGAATTATAAAATGTTGTACGTATTTGATTAATTGATACAATGTTATCGTAAGTAAACTCGATACCGATAGGTAACGATTTCAAAGTGAACAATAAAAGTCATAAATCGACTGGTACTTGCGCACTATCGGCACGGTAACCGATGCGCGCGCGACGTTCTCTTAATCAAACTAAAACCACAATTACGAAACGTATTGTTACAGCTTTTAATTATTAAATCGCAAACTATTTTAATAATCACAAAACTAATTAGCAATTAAAATTATTTGTTGCGATATAAACTTTAAAATAAATTTGTGTTAATAATTCTGTGTTTAAAATGGATCCAGAGAAAAAGCAAATTAAAGAAGTGACAGTGGACGATATTCTAACAATTCTGGGACCTTTCGGTAGATTTAATGTTTATAGTTATATTCTTATATTATTCCCAGTGTTATTGGCGGGAATGTATTCATCGGTTTATAATTTTGAAGTCATGGATCTTAAATATAGGTGAGCAAAATACTTTTGTATAAATCTATTTTGTCAATGTTTATTTGATTTACAATTGACATACAGCCTTTCGCAAAGTGCGAAGGATATTGCCTTACCACGATATTTTTTTAATTTGCCTTCTTTAGTAATAATATCTACGTAAAAATCCTATTTCCCGATTAGTCGATCGCGGAAAAAAAAGGGTGATAAGACACTGTCTTTTTATTTAATCATCATCATCACAGCTCATATAGGCTCGACCCTTATTCACAATATGAGGAAAATTAACCTACTATATCTTCCTAACAGGCGGGTTGACATAGGCTTTCATTTCAAGTTTTCTTTCTCTTGGATAGATGTTATCTGCATATTATCCCTTAGTCGTCTTTTGCAACGCCCACGATCAAGAAAGGGGGGTGGTTAATGTATTCTTACTTTCACAGGAAAGGTATTTTTATTTACAAAATTATCAAAATAATGCGACTCTGGTTCGAATCAGCAGTAAAAGAGTGATGATTATTCATTTATCTTCATAAAATATTAAATACATATAACTAAATAAAGTCCAGTTCCCTATAAACTCAAAGTAACATTTCCTTGTTTAATATAGTTAGGTATCACTAAAAAATAAAGTTCAATAGGTCGAGTAGAGAATTAATTCAATTTTAGATTTATTCCGATCACATAGGCATTGAATATTGTTCAAGATTTTAAACTGAAATTTTTCGATGCTTTTAAAATATGGACAAGGTGTCATGCCAGTATAATCTTATTAAATACTCATTCATAGATTGAATGCACGAAACTAAGCTAATTGCATTGTTATTATGATCAGTAAAGGCTGAGAGGACCTCGATTGTCTAGATTATTTATAGTATCTGTGGATATTTTTTTGTGTTAATAGAATAACTTCATGAGAACCATAAACCACTAAAGGTGACCACTGTAGGGCTCTGGCCTCCTCCACAATGAGGAGGAAATTGACCTACTATAGCAGGCTAGACTGGGGATAGGGGTTTATATCGAGTTTTCTCTCTTGCATAGATATTACCTACATATCCCTTAGTCATCGTTTATGTCACGAGCAAGAAAGAGAGTGACGAATTATATTCTTACTACGTCACAACACGGAAAGCCATCAGATGCCGAATATCAGAGAAGAAAAACTCGAAATAAAACAGAGAGGCTTTAAAGATCTTATAGACTCTAATAAATCGATTTTTTGACCTGAAACCTCGAGTATGCCAAGTTTCATCAAAATCGTTGGAGCCGAGATCTTAAATATATATATTATTATATTAATTGATAATTGCTATTGAATAGAACGTATTACTTTTTTTTATTATTTTAGTTTATGTCGGTGGTTATTCAAACTATACAATTCTACTTATCTCTATTAAAACCACGATTGTGATGTAGAAACCATATAGATTGTATACATTTTTGTCATAGTCATCCTTCTCTCATCTCAATCGCTTGGCGTCTATATAATATGTGTATTTTTTACATAACATGTTGTACAAGTTATTGGCGAATAGTTCTATGACCAGCCGCGTACCTGACGATAACCCTTCTCGGAATTTTATACAGACACATATTGTAGGTATACATGTTTTTACTCACCTATAAGGCACTTTATGTTGATATTACATTTGAGGATTTTAAACAAAGGATGGCACAGAAACGTGGTTTCTAAATATAGGCTTGGTGGCCGTGACTATGGGAGTCACGGCCACCAAGCTCAATGTCGCCGAGCGTGCTATAGAGCGGGCTTTGCTTGGTATTTCTCAGCGATATAGAATCCGAAATACGGAAATCCGCAGAAGAACAGGTGTAACCGACATAGCACGAAGAATTAGCACGCTGAAGTGGCAATGGGCAGGCCACATCGCTCAACGAACCGACAACCGCTGGGGAAGAAAGGTTCTCGAGTGGCGACCATGTATTGGACGACGCAGTGTAGGTCGATCTAGGTGGACCGACGACCTGGTGAAAATTTCTGGGCCTCGTTGGATGCAGGCTGCACAAGACTGCATTCTGTGGCGTAACATAAGGGAGGCCTACGTTCAGCAGTGAAGGGCGATAGGCTAAAACGATGAACGATGATGAATGAACAAAGGATTTGGAATCAACAGCAGCGATCTCTTCGGAAAATTATAATATTGACTTTATTTTTTGACTGCGCATATGACGTAGTGGTTAACATACTGACTTACAATGGCAATATAGGGGAGTCCAATTCCCACGAAGGACAATGCTTTATCAATCCACAAATTGTTGTTCTCAGTCGGGTTGTAATTTGAGTCCATTAAACTATATGTTTTTAAAGTCCCCCAAAATACAAGTATTATTTTCTTAATACAAGGTAATCTTTAAAAAAATTTGTTAAATCACAAAGATGACTGCTAAGCGTGACGATTAAAACATTATCCCCGTATATGACGAGTCCCATTATGTTCTGACTACATTACCGATTTCCTTGTGGTGACGGACTAAGAATACAATTCACCACCAATTATTTTGCTTATGGCTGTCGTAAAAGACGACTAAGAGATTGTATCAATTATATTATAACTAGCAGCGCCCTGTGCTTTTACCCGCATAGTTCCCCTTCCCATGGGAATATTGAGATAAATTATAGCCTATTATTGTTCTGATATGTAAGCTATATTATTGTGAAGATTCATCGAAATCCATTCAGTAACTTTTGCGTGAAAGAGCAACAAACATCCTCACATATTTACAAACTTTCGCGTTTATAATATTAGTAGGATATAGCTTAGTATAGTAGGTAAATTTATCTTTTACCCGTGTAGTTCCCGTTCCCGTGGGAATACGGGGATAAAACATAGCCTAGTTTACGCCCTGATATTGTAGCTTTCTATTAGTGAAAGAATTTTTGAAATCGGTCCAGCCGTTTTGAAGATTACCCGGAACAAACAGACAGACAGACAGACAGACAGGCAAAAATTTTTTAATCTGTATTTTAGGCATAGGTGTCGTGCAAATAACCGTGTGAGCATGAAAAAAGTCTATTATTTTGACATTACAAACAGACACTCCAATTTTATTCATTGGTATAGATGATATGATAATGATGAGAAATTCCATATTCACCAATGATGATTGATAGGATGATAGATGAATTCAATTATGAATACTTTATATCAAAAACTATAATCATTATTTTTTATTCAGCAATTTTACATCGTTGGACTAAACAGGTTGTGTAATAACATATATATCGACCTTCATTACCTAGTTTTATGAGTTCGATACCTCATCATCGCAGCCCACATACGTCCCACTGTTGAGCTCGGACCTCCTCCATAATGGGAGGGAGTTTGACGTACTATATCATGTTGGTATAGGATTTCATTTCGAGTTTTCCTGCTCTTGCAGATGCTATGTGTATTTTATATGCCATAGTCGTCTTTACGACATCCACAGACAAGATAGGAAGTGGTGAATTGTATTCTTACTCCGTCACCATACGGAAACCAATACCTAACTAAAAATTATTTGCACCAAATATTTACGAATATAAATGATTGCACTGAGTTTTAAAGGAATTTATGTGTGTTAACTGCGTATTTATAAAATTCGTAGCTACATATTTATTTCGTAACATATTTTGACTTTTAAAAAAATCACTGACGCAGAATACGTCCACTGAATTATTAATGACTAATTTAGAATATGAGATTACGCGGCAAAATATTTCGTTGTACTAATATTATAAAGAAACAAACTTTGTAACTTTGGGTGTGTAATCTTTGGATCCCCTAATATAAATTTAGGAATATTTTCATTAATACATAAGTTACATTAAATCTGAGTGAATATTTGATCACGAAACCCCAAGTTATATATACTATCATTACCATTATCTCAGCTCATGCACCTGCATCTCACTGCTGGGCTCGAAACTCCTCCTCGAATTAGGAAAAAAATTTACCTACTGTACCTCGCTGAGACGGGTTAGTACAGGGTTTTATTGTTGGCCTTCTCTTGTATAGATGTTATTTGAATATTATATCCCTTAGTTGGTTATTTCGACGTCCACGGGTAAAACAGGGGGATGGTTGATTGTATTCCTAACTCGTCACCATACGGCAAATAAAGTGACAAGTAAAAAATTTATATTTAATATTCACAAAAGAGCCAAACGATACGTGAAAAGATTTTTATTTTTTAATTCTGTTGGTCGCAAGCAAAGAGCACAACTGAGGGTAGGTGATACTGCCGTTCGTAGACCTTTAGGCCGCTGCCTACAGTGAAGACAGTGAAAGAAATGTGAATAGGTACAATGAATTTTGGTGATATTAAAGGCATCACTAAATCCCACCACACGAAAACACCTTCAACAATTTCAGATTCCGGCTCACTCGCTTATCGAACGAAGTGCAGTAACAAATTGTTACTGCTGAGACGTCGATTTTCTGCGAGAATACAGAACCCGGGTGGGCCAGCTCGCGGCTGTCGACAGAAAACTGTCCACAGTATGGTCCTACCACATCTAGTCGTTGAGTGGTTGAGTAACCTCTTAAAATAACAAAGTATAAAGTTTCCCGTGTGGTGACGGAGTATTCATACAATTCACCACTCCCTGTCTTGCCCGCGGAGGTCGTAAAAGATGACTAAGGGAAATAATACGCATATGTTATATGCGTATTATGTAAAGTCTGTGCAAGAGAAGGCAAACTCGAAATCAAACCCTATACCAACCTGTCTGACCAGCATGGTATAGTAAGGACAATTTCCCTCCTGTTATGGAGGAGGCTTGAGCCCAACAGTGGGACATTTATGAGCTCAAATGATGAAAAAGTAAGCATTACGTCCTCGTCATCAAAAGAAATAAACATAACTAGTTAGGACGAATGACAGTAAGCTACCATAATTAATTACATATATATATATATATATATATACCATTTAATTATTTTGAAATCCAACTCTATGTACACTAGCAACCCACCCTCACTTCGCTTCGGTTTCAGTCGCCTTACCCGCGTAGTTTCCGTTCCCGTGGGAATACCGGGATAAAATATAGCCTATGTTACTGCCTGATATTATAGCTTTCCATTGATGATTTTTTTTTGAAATCGGTTCTATGGTTTAAGCGTGAAAGCACAACAAACAAACTTGCTTTCCCATTTATAATATTAGTAAGAATATAATAATGTATGACTGAGTTATGACTAAATAAATAATCATCATCTCACCCCATGTAAGTCCCACTATTGGGACGGGCCTCCTCACAATGGAAGGGAAATTGACCTACTATATCGCGCTGGTTCGATGTGTTACATAGGGTTTTATGTCAAGTTTTCTTTGTCTTGCATATATATTATCTGATTATCTCTTAGTCCTCTTTTACGACACCCACGGATGGTGAACTACATTCCCACTCCATCACCATACGAAAGAAAAAAAGAAAAATAGAAAAATTATGTACAACCAAATTGAGAACTATATAGTAAAATTTCTAAATCTTTTTTTAATAAAATCATTGAAACGTAAAAAACACAATCGCATTATTATTTTTTTATTAAACCATTCATTAACTATTACCGACTCTTACCTTCAGGTATTTTTATATGGCCTTAACTTCTTAAAATTGTCTACAACTATCTCTTAAAGACTTTTACTTATTCACTTTAATTTATTACTTAAGGACGTAACTATTAATAAACTAAGGGCTAGAATCAATCATAATCAACCTAACCTAACCATAAGCAATATATTTTTTTCATATAGAATTTTTTTCTTGTACTGGCAATAAATTTGTACCAAAATACATACATACATATAATCACGCCTCTTTCCCATAGGGGTAAGCAGAGACCACTTCCTTCCACTTGCTACGATCTTGATATACCACTTTCGCCTCGTCCACATTCATTAATTGTACCAAAAAGTGGGTCAAAATTTAATAACTAACTTCTGTAGCGAGTTGATAATTATAAATATCTGTAATAATGATGACTTGTTGAACGTCAGATATCTTAGTCCGCCCGTGATCATGAATGTTGTAAAGGGTTCGAAAGGTCGGGTAATCAAAAATCAAATAGAAACGTGATAAATCCGTAAAGTAGTTTTATTTACAACTAGCAACCCGCCCTCACTTCGTTTACAGTCGCCTTACCCGTGTAATTCTCGTTCCCATGGGAATACCGGGATAAAATATAGTCTATGTTACTCGGGGATAATGTAGCTTTCCAACGGTGAAAGAATTTTTGAAATCGGCACAGTAGTTTTTGAGTTTATTCATTACAAACATACACATACACAAAACTACATTTTTTTCCTCTTTCTAATATTAGTGTAGATGACGGCTAAATATCTAATATATAATAAACTATCTGACCCAACAGACGTTCTGTTCAAATAAAATAAAAGCAGCGACAATTACCGGGTCCAATATTTGAATCTAAACCATCCTTAAATCCCCTTGAACACGCACAAAAAATTTCGTCAGCATCGGCCCAGCCGTTTAGGAGGAGTTCAGTGATGTACACACGTCCACAAGAAATTTATATACAGAGTGTATCAGGTTATGGTGCAACTGTTCGAGTATTTTGTAGTTTACCGGTCATAGATCGTAATTAAAATGTATATTACACAAAAAACAATTTAATATAAAAGTTATAGTGATTTCAAAAATGTGTGTGTAACAGTCTATGCCTTAAATGTTACGTATTATGTAGGCATGTATAGACAGGATACATGTAGGCATGTAAATCTTCGACAGTATAATTTCATTCATACATACCTAGAATTGCGCAAACGCTTCAATGGTACCGTAGATACAAATGCGACTCGGCGACGGTTATCGGCCGATCCGCTGATTTAAAGCAAAGTTCGTTTTGCTTATGCGAACAATAATTGATTTTTTCAATTTCTAATGAACATTTAACAAAGTACGAGTATGTTGCAGATTAAGTACCACTGACTTTATACATTTCAAACAGATTTAAACGAAAAAAACAATGACCAAATTGAAAACTTTACATGTCACTAAATCATTAACCAATATTTTGCCTTCAAATTGTTTTTATGGGTTCCTACCACCATTGCTTACCTTCCGTTTGACCAGTTGCCCCATAACCTGATACACCTTGTATAAGATAATAATTATACATCTTATTTCCCTATATAATGTGACTAACTCAACTATCATCATCACAGCTCATCTACATCCCACTATTGGGCTCGAGCCTCCTCCCCACTACCTTGTTGGTCAGTCGGGTTCATATAGGGTTTTATTTCGAGATTTATTTCTCTGGCATAGTTTTTATATGCACAAGATATCCCTTAATCGTCTTTTACGATACCCACGAGCTAGAGTGGTGGCCATGGACAAAGAGGTGGTAAATTGTATTCTTACTCCATCATCACATGGAATAAACTCCCACTGGCAAGAAAGGGGGTGGCTAATTGTATTCTTACTTCGTCACTACATAGAAAATGTAATTTCTTCTATGCATTTAGAATTCTATATTGAATTTTCCTCGTGAGTTAAGCGATGTCTAGCGAAGGGTTTCTTTGAAGGACTGTCTTTCATAATACATTTAACAAATTACTAATTGGTTTAATAGCTGTGACTGTAGTTTGTGTATATATATATTTTGGTAATTTACATTAATTAACTATTAGATACATAGGTAACGCACTAAAGAGTCGTTTATATTAATTAATTTCTGAAGGTTGATATAAAAATAATATATTTAGCTCGTTAATGCATAATTTATTTTTGTTTTGTTGTATTTGACTTTATTTTGTTATGTTCGTTAGTGTGTATGGTGCGTATTTTTTTTTGAATCTAGATCAAAAGAATAATTATATTCAGTTGTGCCTCAGCCATTTCCAGTTCCTGGTGATCGAGTTTCGATTAAATGACTTAACAGTTTCCGTGTGGTGACGGAGTAAAAATACAATTCACCACTCTCTATCTTGCCCGTGGATGTCGTAAAAGACGACGAAGGGATATAATATACACATAAGATCTGTGCAAGAGACGGCAAACTCAAAATAAAACCCTATACCAACCTGTCTGACCAGCATGATAAGGTCAATTTCGCTTCTATTGTGGAGGAGGCTCGAGCCCCACGGTGGGACGTATATGAGCTGAAATGATGATGAATGATGACCTAACAGTACTTTTGATGTGAAACATCTATAGGCGAGGGTAAACCTGATCATTGCCGTGGTGTGAAGCGACACATGCCGTGACGAGGCCCCGCCATGCTCTATGATAATTAGTGTAGTTCCGACCAATTGTCACAGTAATATCGTCAGAAGCATCGAATATAACTATTATATTATACTATTACAGAAATCACAGATTAAACGAATTGAGTTGTCATAATTTGAAATATTTTTAAATATTTAATTCTTGTGTCTGCTGGAAATAAATGTTTATTGAATAAAAATCATCATTTTCTAGAAAATAATCTTAATATTTTATTTACACACTAGCAACTCGCTTCGCTTCGATTTTAGTCGTTTTACACGCGTAGTGCCCGTTTCCGTGGGAATACCGGGATAATTTATAGCCTAGTTAACGCCCTGATATTATAGCTTTCCTTGGTGAAAGAATTTTTAAAATCGGTCCAGCCGTTTTGAAGATTACCCGGAACAAACAGACAGACAAAAATTTTTTAATCTGTATTTTAGGCATAGGTGTTGTGCAAATAACCGTGTGAGCATGAAAAAAGCCTATTATTTTGACATTACAAACAGACACTCCAATTTTATTTATTGGTATAGATTATGCCATGTTAGTTCCTATCGTAATCTGTTCTTTGTTGCATATATACTTCTACAAAATAATTTCGATATTTCACATCTGCCAGGCGTCCTGAGTGACGTCTAACTTTTTTAAATGCACGACGTAGTAAATTTTTGAACTTATGCTTTTTATTTCCGCGTACGGAAAATTGATGAGAGTACATATTCACGATACACGCGCACACCGTCACGAAAAACTGACACACCGAAGTTAGCTAATCAACATTTTTTACTATGTATGCGCACACCGTCACAAATATCAACTAGATAATGCATTATAATAAAACTATCAATGTATTAATTTTTTTTTTCTATTATTAGATTAGTTTTTTTACAAACATATTGTAAAAGAAGATTAATTGATGCAATGTGCAAAGGATTTTGAATTGTAATCTTATTCCGTCACAACACGACAGTAAAAATTATATGTATAATTTAAAATAGCATATTAAATGGGGCATTCCTATTCCGGACAAGACGAAGTCTACCTAAGGTACACTAATATTCATTTAAGAGTATCATACCTTCTTTATGATATAGAAGTAGAATGCCATAAGGTATTTTAATGCAAAAGAACCATAAACATTAAAAAACAACATCTAAAATGATAAATTTCTCGATGTTTACTAGAGTATTACATGCATATGTCAAACTAGCAACCCGCCCTCGCTTCGCTTCGGTTATTGGTTATAGTCGTTTTACCCGCGTAGTTCCCGTTCCCGTGGGAATACCGGGATAAAATATAGCCTAGTTTACGCCCTGATATTATAGCTTTCCATTAGTGAAAGAATTTTTGAAATCGGTCCAGCCGTTTTGAAGATTACCCGGAACAAACAGACAGACAGATAAAAATTTTTTAATTGCTATTTTAGGCATAGGTGTCGTGCAAATAACCGTGTGAGCATGAAAAAGCCTATTATTTTGACATTACAAACAGACACTCCAATTTTATTTATTGGTATAGATAAGACTATTTTTAGGTAATCCTCACGTGACTATAAATACTAAAAATTGTTTGTAGCATCGGATAAATTAAATCACCACATTTCAGTCTATATATGTCCCACTGTTGGGTTCGGACTCCCTCTATTTTCGAAGGGAATTTGACTATACGATGCTGGTCCGAAGTTTTGGTTTCATTTCAAGTTTTTCTTCTCTTGCATTAATTTTATCTGCATATTGTATCCCTTAGTCGTCTTTACCCACGGGCAAGATAGCGAATGATGAAAAAATTCTTACTCCTACACACGGAAAAATCATATGATATGCCGACTCAATAAAACGCGATAAAATACATTTTTTTTATGGGTGGGTTATGGTAAGCGCACGCGCGGCTCTGTCCGTCCGGGGCGATGAAAGGACGGCGCGCGGGCCCATAACCCACCCGTACCCACGTCACCTCGTTGTTGGGCCGACCACCGGAGCAGATGTGACTTGTCATCAGTGGTCAGCACGACGGAATACCCTTTCGGGTAACCTCACCTCTCGACGTACTGGGACGTCGCACTGTGGGACCGATCGGTATATTTCATCTCAAAAATCGATAACTTTGTTGTTTTGTGATGTTTCCCCTTGAATTTTTTTTTTATGTATTAATGAATATATAGGCAATAAAATAAATTAAACATCATTATTTTAAAAGTTATATAATTTTCATAAAAAAATGACAAAGATAACGATATACGAAATTACATACAAAAAATTATACAGTTATGATAAAATGACAATAAAAGTAACACTTTTACTTAAAATAAGTTTAAGACTTAATTATTATTATTATTATCAAACAAACATGCTAAAAAATGACACCATAAAAAAAATTGCGATCCTATTCATAACCTTCTATTTCCAATAATTCTTTAGCTTCGTCAAACAATTCTTTGGCTATTACAAAACTGGGTTTATTTAAACTAGATATATAAGGATCAGATGTATATAACAAAATATGCAGAACGTCCTCGTTTGTTGCTGATCTGGAACACTTCCTAGCGTTATGTAACCTATATTTTTTGTAATCTTTATTCCTGGCTTCCTGAGCATCTTCGGATAATTGTCCTATAGGCAGAACTGCATAATGCTCTATTATTTTAGCACCATGTATAAGTACTTTATGGACCGAAGATGGCATGTAATACCAGTTATATTTGCTTACGTATAATTGCGCGGTTATCAATGTATACTGACCAAATTTTTCTGCGTTTATAGGGAATCCCGATGACATGGTTTGAAGAATTACATAAAATCTCTTAATTAATTCTCCATCAATTCCAGTTATCCCTGCAGAGCATTCGTAATTTTGGAAAAATCGCCTTGCTGTATTTCCGTCATTGCTATTACCGGAACCTTGACGTAGTTTATCAATGTGCAAACCAAGCACTTCTCGGAAACGTTTTTGGACATATTTTTTCTTGTCTTCTTTAAGTTGCTTGTTTTCTGGAGTTGTTGCTGACCACTTCTCAAAACCCAAATTATAAGAAATATGGAGGATCGTCTCCATAAATCTTATCCATGCATGTAGTGTCGACAATCCGTATTTAAATACATCTTCATTTTCAACTCTTGATGTAACTTTTAAAAGATCGTTCATTTGTCTGGGAGTTGCTCCACAAACAGTGCAGGTAGCACTGGATGATGTGTTCGTTAACACTTGAGCAACTTTCCCATCAATCATTGTCATAAACAGTTCATGTTTAACCTCGATGACTTTGTCGTCTATAGACACACAAACACAAGAGTTGAAATCAATTGATTAATTTTGGCTTCAATTTCACTGACAACCGCTGTAGTTTTTTCGGGTGTTTCTTTTGCAAATTCTAATGAAATTGGTCTGCAATATCTAACAGATGAGCAAGTAGGATTCTGCCATATAACTGTAGACGTTTCTTCGTCTACTAGTCGCAGTGGTACAAGGGACACTATAAACAAATTAGCATCCGATATTTGTTCGTTTTCTTCCGGTAGAATTTGTTTATACTCACTTTGCCCGGAAGATCCATCACACCCCCATTTAGTGAACAGCTTGAGACGATTGTAGTTTGTCGAACCTGACTTTATCTTTATAATACGGCAGACTGTATGGTCTAAGAGATCTTGCAGATTAATTTTTGCGCTTATATTTGTCACCGTTATGCTAGATGCAGGCGGATAGCAAGCCTTTTTTGCTTCACTTAGTATTTGATACGAAGGTAAAACAGAACTTAAATTTTTATCAACGAGCCTTTTTCTTAGGTACCCATATTGGGCTTTCGTTAGATCCGTTTCAATACACATGCTCAATGCCTCTTCTTTTGTAAAAGAAAGTGCACTATCTGGACTGATTGACATAAGCGTTACGGACATGTCCCATTCCATACCCCTGGAGCAGTTCCATATTATTTAGTTTTTTTGTGTTTTCCGAACACTCGTCGTATGGTTTTGTTGGTCTACCACGATCACCAGAAGTATTCAAGCCAGATATTTCAGAGGTTGAGGTACTGCAAGAATTCAATGGTACTTTAAATTTACCGTTTAACCAATTTGAGTATAGACTCTCGAACCTGTCCGGCTTTCTTTGAGCTTTCGTCCATTTCTGGTTGCAACTTGATGTTAAATTTTTTTGAATACTTTCTATTACAGTGATAACGTCAGTTTCCGACAGTTGAAAGTTGTTCAACAAATATTGTCTAAGGTCTGAAGTACTCTTCCCTCTTATTATTTGATCACAAAGATCGCGTCGAACACAAACGAATTCACTCATGTTTTTTTTCTGTTAATTGTTATCGAAAAGAAGTATCTGAATACTTTGATAAATAGTATGCTGAAAACAAGCGTATATAAAGGACCAATATTTTGGTGCCTTGTGCAAAAACCGCAGGGTAATTGATTGTGATAGTTGTCATCGAAATAGTGTAATCAGTAGATACTGGTTGTAATAAATTACCGCAACAGATAAATAGAACTTCCACAACAATATAGTTTATCATACTTGTGGTTTATTACCGCTATCGAAAGTACCAAGTGAATATTCTTGTAGTCTATTTATTTGTTAATGTATGCTTCTATCATAGAAATGAAAAAAAAAAGACAAGTTAGACATCAAATATAATATATCACAGTAAAAAAGAAGAACCGAACATAAGTTTAGAGATTTTTTTTTGCCCCCGATTGACAATTTGCCTTGAAATCACCATTCGCGCAAAAAACGCGCAATTTTTTTTTTTATCCTCGTATTATTGAATAGGTAAGGTCTCAAATAGAGTGAATAACTTGACACCGGCAGCTTTCGGCAACATAGAAAAGTCCAATTGAAATAAACAAAATCGAAATTTTCTTTACTTTACTAAAAAAAATAAAAAAAATATATATCATTATTTTTTTTTACAAAACTGAACGTGGATACAAAGTGTACATTCTGATCTATCTAATGATGTATTACACTAATATGTTTCCATGGAAAACATCCGAATAATTTTGTGTTGAACTTCCTTAACGGTAATTTAATTGGCATGAAAA
The DNA here is from genome assembly GCA_032191425.1 of Lymantria dispar. Lineage (NCBI taxonomy): Eukaryota > Metazoa > Arthropoda > Insecta > Lepidoptera > Erebidae > Lymantria > Lymantria dispar. Next base: position 6,741,729 of record CM063452.1, on the reverse strand, counting down.
TATTTATGCTCAATGTTTGAGGTTCACTTTATAAACATGAAACTAAATTATTTAATTTTTTTTGGAATTAATTCGAAAGTTGCATCCTTTGAGGGTATAAAACTATAAAAGGATCTATGGATTTACGACTTTTGTCAAAACCATTTATGAGATGGCAAATACTGTTTGGGCCCATAGTGCGTCGGTCGCCATCGCGCGGTCAGCCTCTGCGGGTGACGGACAATTCCCCGGTCCAATCACCCGCGGCCTCGGCTAGAGCGGCATTAGGCGCAGATGCGATAAAATACATAAAAGTAATTTTATCATCATCATCAGAGCTCATATACGTCTCACTGTTGAGCTCGAGCTTCCTCTAATAAGAGAGAAATTGACCTAATATACCACACTGGTCGAGCGGGTTAATAGAGGATTTCATTTCGAGTTTTCCTTCTCTTGCACAAATATTATAGGAATATCGTATCTTTTAGCCGTCTTTTACGACATCATACCCCCGTCACTACACGGTTAAATCATATACCTACAAACGCAAAATAATACATAAAAATAATTTTCATTCACACGTATTAACCCAATTATTCTTCGTTATTCACCCAATTATTCTCATTCCAGATGTGCAATTCCCGAATGCGAAGACGAAATATTTGATCTAAACATCACAATACCACACGATCACAATGGTGAACCAGCCAAGTGCATAAGATATGCACCCTTTACTAACTTAACAAGATTGATCAACGGCAGCCAATGTTTGCCACACTTATTTGATACTTCAACAGAAATTGAGTGTGATTCTTACGTTTATTTAGAAGAACATTCTATTGTTAAGGAGGTAAGTTCTATTTTTTCTATATAAATAATTAAAATTAAACAGTCTGTCTCTGTTGTTATTGTTCGAACTGAGCCAATAACCTGTTTTACAAGCTTTTATTTAGTTTCACCTGTCCCCTTAGAATAATAACGTATAGAAGGTAAGTTCACGCATAAAAAGTGAGGCATTTCAATTGGAGCCTAATGGAGCTTACGCCGGAACCGTTCCGTAATGTACAAGTCATTGTACTGCACGTACGTATGCAACTTTTAAAAAATATATAGGTAACTATGACGGTTTGTGCATTCAAATGGTGTCACAATACATTTGAAAAACTTGAAAAGGTTTCTAATATTACTTTTAAAAGTATTTCGACGATTTATGTAAATAAAAACAAAATTTGATTTCATAATTTGTATAGTGATTTGCGTGTGTACGTGTGTAATCGTCTGCGCGCCATTAGTATTTTTAGATTCAAATTTCGAACGTTTGAAGTATTGACACTATCCTTCTATACGTTGTTATTCTAAGCCTGTCCCGTTGTCTGTAATCAAATCTTGAAAGTTAAATTTGATCCACTTCCCGGTTTCCGATTGAGCTGAAATTTTGTATGCATGTATAAATCGGATGACATTGCAATATTATTGTGACATAGAACTGATCTGATGATGGATCTGGAAGCTGGCCATAGGAACTCCATAATTAAACGACGCAACCCCATCGAGTTTGGGCTCATTTGATTCGTCTTGACGAGTACTTTTATACTATATGGTAACCAGGGTCTGATGATGGACCTGGAATTTTAAGTTTTTAGTTCATTTTATTAACTAATGATAAAAGCTTGTTTTTAAAGGTTTAAAATTGACTTTACGGTTCATATTTATGGTAACGTCATTTAGTACAAACGTAATTAACCTTCCAAAATGTAGCTTGAAATACTTTCATCCGTACACAGACGTTCTTTCGTACGAAAAGTGCGATTTATAAACCAGAAATAGCGGCATCTATCGAGCTAACGACCAACTCTAAGCTACAATTATATTTTATAAAGAAATCTCTAATCCTGTAATGATAATAAGATATTTAAATTATTTTAGCGTCATTGATTCTTGCTAAGTTTAGAAATCTTAAATGAAATCTGACTGTTCAAAGTGAGCCAAAATCCAATTCTTAAGGAGCCGGTGACATACAAATAAATATACAGCTGAAACTAATAAAAGCCTATAAAAAATGAAATACATTCATCCGTTCACAAACGTTATTTCCGCACGAAGTGTGCGATTTAGGAAACAAAAATAGCGGCATCTATCGAGCTAATGACCAACTCTCATCAATATCTATATATATAAAAGAAAGTCGTGTTAGTTACTATGTTTATAATTCAAGAACGGCTGTACAGATTTGCCTGAAAATTGGTGGGGAGGTAGCTTAGAACCAGGCGACGGACATAGGATATTTTTATCCCGTTCTTCTTCTTCTTAATGGCAATGAGCTACTTTTTAACCCGTTCGATCGCCTTCCCGTGTGACGTGGAATAAAATGTCAAATAGTTTTTTTTTGTTTCTGTTTGTCCATTCGGACAGGCAAAGGGATCAAAGCCCATACAGACAAGTCTGATACAATTTTCTTCATATTATTTAACATTTCTTTATATAGAATAGCTTATTTATGGTCATATCCGTCAGTAAGTCAAGTCGTTACCATTAATTGGCGCTAAAAATCTAATTAAATTATTTCTCTGGCAATAGGCATGATGACTAATTTTGAAAAACTGTTTCATAATATTCTTAAATAACTACTATTATCAAAAAACATATTATTTTTGCAATAAGTACGGTTTCTTTAGAAATAAATGCTATTTTAATTAAATGCATTTAAATTAGCGCCAAAACGGTGTCTAGTGTCATGGCGTCTGCTTGTGACGTCACGTCTATTTACTTGAGTTGTAAATGTAAGGGAATTAAAGCAAAAAATCTGATATATTTTATTTAGACATGAATTCGAAAGTCTATAAGTGGTGTGCGGTTCCTCAATGAGTTAATACATCAATAAAAACTCCTAACAAACTGTTTGTTTACGTGCCACACAATAAAACAGTAAGATATAAGTGGCTTAATCTTGCACGGCGAAATTCAAAGTCATAAATTTAAATAAATAAATAGGAGACTATTTATTTCTGTGAAGATCATTTTGACGTAAGTAATTACTTTATATCGTATATTTTATTTGGTGTGTGATTTTATTTAACTGCAGTTTAATACCAAGTTTACAAAAGCATTATTTAAATAACATATTTTAAAATATTATTTAAATAACATATTTTTAAATAGATTTTAAATTATTGGTGTTAGAAGATTATTAATCAATATTTTATTTACATCGTAGTTTTGACATTTCTAAATTCTGCTGAACAGAAGTCTTTGTTTGATGCTAGGTACTCTCCCAGCATTAACAAATCAACTCTAGGCAAATTAGAGCTGTTTGCCTTGGTGAATCCTTCTTCCATGACTTACATTTTTAGTAAGAACACAAAAGTAAGCAAGAGATCGATAAAAACCACGAAATACTCTTTAAATGCAAGTTAAAACAATTAATAAGTGTAACGATCGTAGAGTTTCGTACAGAATTTGCGATGATAATGACAGGTGTACATAGGAGTGACGTAACTCAACTTGATTGGTGTTTAGCTGAGCATGGCGGACTTGTGTATTTTGTAGTTTTATTTTATTAAATAAATTAATAATCTCATCTTATAAAAGAAAATAAATATTTATTTCAAGATATATTATTTGTGTTACAGTAGATAAACACATTATTTTAGTGATTTTTGGTTACTGTCATCATGCCTATTACGGTAGAATATGAAAATACACGTAAACCACTCTTATATCACATTCCTTACATACCTTAACTGTATTATATTATATAAAATATCAGCAAAATTATTCAATGTAACACTATAAAACACTAAAAAAAATTAATATAATACAAGAGCTAAACATGACATTTCCATATTCGCACCGAAACTCGTGTCAAAGAGAATACAAGTCATATGAAACGTAGGATAACAAAAACGCATTTGATATGTAATAACAAAATGCGAATGACAGCTAATCATAATTTTGTTTATAGTTAAGTATGGTTTAAAATTTGATAATTATAATTTTCTAAGAAATCAATTATCAGTAATTTGTATTCTCTTTGAATCATCATTAACAATGGCGAGACCAAGACGATCGAATCTTTCCCGATAAAGCCGTAATGGTTCCTCCATTAGAGAATATATATTCGGAAATTTAGAAAATGTATTTACGAAAAAAAAATTTTCGAAATTTCGTAATTATCGTTACGAAGTTCGCCGGGTCAGCTAGTGTTTAATAAAGAAACCTTTAATCCTATAATGATAATAAGACAAGCTATCTAAATTATTTTAGCGTCATTTTACAAATTGCAAAGTTTACAAATTTTAAATGAAATCTGACTGTTTAAAGTGAGTCAAAATCCAATTCCTAAGGAGTCGGTGACATACAAAGAAATAAATATATATACAGCTGAAACTAATAAAAGCCTATAAAAAAACGGTTCTCCATTTTTCGTAGCTGAAAGTAAACTAAATACCATACGTACTGGTATATTTATATTATGAAGTTAGAGAATTATACATTAATTTATAAAACAAGTATATATGCTTATAAGAACAGATTACGACAGGAACTAATATGGCATAGAGTATTAATAAAATATCGCGAATTTTTTCCAGAAATTGATGATTTAACATTTGTTTGTAAACATTTATTTATTGTTGATAAACATTTATTTTCATTAGTATACATTATAGGTAACCATTTACTTTAAGTTCACTAGATGACGTTGTACAAAATTTTAAATCGCACCATGGTTTCGGTACAAAAATGTAGATATAAGTATCCAGATATTTATTTTATTGTTAATTAAGAGGGGACCGTAAGGCGTGGCGTTAAACGCCACGCGACGATCGCGGTCACCCTCGCCTACAGATGTTTCACATCAAAAAGATATAAAATTATGTATCATTTTTGCTTACGTCATCTCTCTTAAAATAAAATTAATTTACACATTTGAGCGTATTTTATTTTTACTATTGCGACTTGTTGAACGCTTTTCAGCATTCATGGTCAGGGGAAAATCAAACTATTGCACGTCTAAAAAAATATATATTTCAGAGATTTTTACTTATTCGGTATAATAGAATCTACACATTCGGACTCGGATTTGTGATCCAATATCAATTGTGGATAGCAAAAGAAAATAATTATATATAAAAAGATCTTTATATATATATAATTCCTCTATACGTATGTGTGTGACTGAACTCCTCCTAAATAACAATTTAACCCAGTTGGTGGCGCTGCGATCGAGGGATGGATGGATTGTGTGAATAAGAATATGCGTATGAAAGCAGAGAGTGCAGATATGACGGCTAACAGTTGCCTATGGAAGGTAAAAACATAATGTGCCGACCCCACTTAGCGTGAGATGAGAGCAGCCAAATGATGCTAGGTATATTTACGTATACATATGTATAGTTTTTGGATATATTAATGAACGTTTTTTTTCAGCCCAAATAAACGTTATTAGCATACAAAACATTGTCAAAAGGTTTATTTATGGTTAGGTTATTAATTATTAATATCTGGTTGACCGAGCTTCGCTCGGAATATTTTTATCGAATTTATTTAGATATATATTAATAAAAATAAAAAATAAACAATGCGTTTCATTGTTTATTTTTATAAAAAATTACAAAAAGAGAATAATAATAATACCGAGATTCGAACCGACGCTGTTTGAATGCCAAAAAAACCAAAATTAGAATCTGTGAACTTCCCAATTGAGCTATCGTAACTCATGAGGTTGATAACGAAATTTGAATTCATATTCTTTTAAAATTTAATGTCATTGTATTGTTTTGCTAAAAACACGGACAAAACAACATTTTCTATAAATAAAACCTAGCTAGATCGATTTTTGGACCCGAAACCTCTAGTATGCCAAGTTTCAACAAAATCGTTGGAGCCGTTTCCGAGATCCTGAACATATATATATATATATATAAAAATTCAGTAGCTGTTCAAAAATCGATAATCATAATGATGCACCTCTCTTAATAAAAAAAATTGTTCATTTTTTGGCCCAGTCTAATATATACAAGAATTGCTCCTTTAAAGATATAAGATTATGGTAGTAGTATGGTAGTAGTTTTCCGTGTGGTGACGGAGTAAGAATACAATTCACCACCCCCTATCTTCCCCGTGGGTGATCGTACAAGACGACTAAGGGATATAAAACGCATATAACATCTATGCGAGAGAAGGAAAACTCGAAATAAAACCCTATACCAACACGTCTGACCTGCGTGGTATAGTAGGTCAATTACCCTTCCATTATAAAGGAGGCCCGAGCCCAACAATGGGATGTATATGGGCTGAGATGATGATGATGATGATGATTATTATGGTAGTATATATAATTTATTACATTAAAGCTGTCTTAAATTTACTTACTGTCTACTTAAAGTCACACTGAGCAAAAGCCTGATAAAAGTTGTGACCTAAAAATCCTTATAGTAGCGATGACTTGTTGCACATCGATTACCTCATTCTTCCCAGAATCGTAAATCTTACAATATATTTGAATCATTGAGAAAATGGAAGCTAAACTAAGTTAAAATTAAAAAGTGCAAATGTCTGTAATTTTTTTTTTCTTCTATACATGCCTGGCATAATTAGTGTAATACCAAAAAGCCAGAAAACTCTTAAAATTTGTCTATATTTTAAAATAAAACAACGTGACCTTTTTTAATCCATTTTCATCGTTTTTTATTTACCGCAAATTTTGCTAGTGTGTGTGACGGAATAAGAATACAATTCACCACCCTCTTTCTTGCCCGTGGGTGTCATAAAAGACGACAAATGGATTAAGTATGGATATTTATTTTTGGGATGGGCCATGGTCCACTCGCCGCCAGGCTTTGTTCGGGGTGACAGAAGGGAGCCGCGCGGCCCCATGACCCACCCGTAGCACGTCACCTTCGTCGTTGGGCCGACCACTGGTGCAGAGTTCCTTGTCTTTGGTGATCGGCCCGACGAAATATAGATATAGCATATATAAAAGAGAAGGAAAACTCGAAATGAAATCCTATACGAACACGCCTATGGCGTGGTAGATTTAGGTAGATTTCCCTCTCACTGTGGAGGATATTCGAGGCCAACAGTATGATGTATATGCGTTGTAATGATGATGAAATTTTCCTTGTAGATTGCTCTTATAACACCCACGGGAAATAAACACCTATTGTATACTTAGTCCGTCACTAAACGAACAATAAACATAACAATGTAAAAAATCATCAGCCATCAATCACATTTAAACGCATACGTGTGAGCCTGTGAGGAAATCATTTACTTCCTATTTAAAGTTATTTAGGTTTTTACCATGCTTATATTAAGCAATGCCAGTAGTTTTGTTTACATATACAAAAATATTTCAAATGGCCCTTCAAGATCAAAGTTTTTATACAGCTTGTATTTAAATTTAAATATCTTGCTTATCTAATAAATTATTCTCTTGATTGTGATCTTTTATACAAACAATTTTAAAAAGGTTCATTTCGGGACTAATCCACACTCTCACTACTGTAACTCCTACTAGCCGGGATCTACAATAATCTACATAGTTTGAGCATGACAGTGAAGTTAGATAACCGGGTTGAGAGCCATCAGCGCTCATCCATAGTCCCGGCTAAGTTGTGAAATCCGTCTGAGGTTAACAGCAAAAAAAACTGAGGTTTGACCATTAGGCAGTCCCAGAAAATGATTTTAATTGTCTTGGGTTTCGCATCAAATTTAATTAGAAAAGTTAAACAGGAGGAGTTAGAAGAGAATGGTTCCACTTCCCTCCTATGCAAGGTGAGAGACATGAAGCAAAATTCTCTAGTTAGCTAATAAATAAGAGGATATGCAGCTACTTATCGTAGCTTATGCAGCCGCACAGCATCAGGGATATGGAAGAGCTTGACGGGGCCTATATATGAGCCTTAAGATTGATTGCTATAGTAAGTATGCTAGAAACGCCTCAAAGCTCGGCAATTTTCTCGAATTACTACAGATCCGTATAGTATACTATTCTAGACTTTTTAATAAGGTTGGGCCTAGAATCATAATATCCTTACTAATATTATAAATGCGAAAGTAAGGATGTTTATTTGTTTGTTTGTTACGCTTTCATGCTTAAACCACCCAACCAATTTCAAAAATTCTTTCACCAATGGAAAGCTATAATATCAGGAAGTAACATAGGCTATATTTTATCCCGGTATTCCCACGGGAACGGGAGCTACGCGGTAAAGCGACTGAATCCGAAGCGAAGCGAGGGCGGGTTACTAGTAATCTATATATAAAAGAAGTCGTGTTAGTTATACTATTTCTAACTCAAGAATGGCTGTACCGATCTGCCTTAAAATTGGCGAGGAGGTAGCTTAGAACTAGGAGACAGACATAGGATACTTTTTATCCCGTTAGACCGGGTTTCCGTGTGATTTGACATAAAATTTCAAAGAGAATACAAGTCCTTATAAACGTGGTATAACAATAACGCATCTATCATGTAATAACAAAACGCAAATGACAGCTATAGACAGACTATATTTTCGGAAAATTAGATATATTTTCTAATTTACGAAAAAAATTATGGCGGTACGAAGTTTACCGGGTCGGCTAGTCTTTAATAACTAAGACGGTCATTCAAAATGTTAAAGTATTTCTCAAATAATTAAATGGAAATGGTAAATAAATATTAAAATGTATTTTCTGTTTCATTCTAGTGTTGCTGCATAAGTTTTAAACTTTGCTTCCATTGTGAAAAAGGGTTGTGTGTCCGGTAAAAAACCGTCATAATTATGAATTTCGAGAATAGACCGAGTCACAAAGATTTTTTTATCCATGACCAACATTCCATTTGTGTCCAATTTATTTACGAACGCTACGCATTCTATGAACAATGCCTTTGTGGAGAACGTATCTAATGCATAGGTATATTGTTAGATGAGTACTATTTGCGATACAAAGAAATAAATAGACTAAACTATGTTAAAATACTATATTTTTCCTTTTCCAAAGAATGCATCCATGGCGGTGTAAGAATACAATTCACCACCCCCTCTATTACCCATGGATACCCACGTAAAACCATCCGTCACCACACGGAAGTGTGAAAATTAAGAATACAATTCACCACTCCCTATTTTGCCCGTGGATGTCGTAAAAGACGACTAAGGGATATAATATGCACATAAGATCTGTGCAATAGAAAGAAAACTCGAAATAAAACCCTATACCAACATGTCTTATCAGCACGGTATAGTAGGTTAAATTCCCTCCCATTGTGGAGCCCGAGCCCAACAGTGGGTCGTATATGGGCTCGACGATGATGATGACCCACGTAAAAGAAAACTAAAGGCTAATATGCTTATAACATCTATGCAAGAATAGAAAAACTCGAAATAAAACTATACCAACACGTCTGACCAGTGTGACATATTAAATGAATTTCCTTTCTATTGCGGAGAAGGCATGAGCCCAACAGTGGGACGTATATTAGATGAAATGAAGGAATGAAATAACGAATTAGCAGATTTTTTATGGTGTAATGTTAACACCTCTACAATAAACAACTTAAAGATATTCCTGACATGTTAGTGTTTAAGTTTATAAAGGTCATCAAAAATAGACTTTGGAAAAAAGGTATAAAATCTTGGATTATCTGTATTATAGTAGGTAGTATTACAGACTGATTACGAGCAGCTCCTCATTCAGCAATTTTCTTATTATTCTAAGGGCTGGGCGTGGGGTAATCTATATCTATACTAATATATAAAGAGGAAGACTTTTTTGTTTGCACGTGCTAATCTCATAAACTACTGGTCTGATTTGGCAAATTCTTTCAATGTTAGATAGCCCATTTATCGAGGAAGACTATAGGCTATATATCATCACCCTAAAACCAATAGGAACGGAGCAACAATGAAAAATGTTTCAGAATCAGGTTTTATGTTTCCTTATGAGAGCTTCCGCTGCGTGCACTACATAAATGGTTAAGTTTCGCAATCATGTGCGACATAATTGTATTATTTAAAAATATTTTCACCTTCTACGTAAACAAAGTCGCGGGTTAAAATTAGCATTAGCCCAAAGTAACTGTTCCACGTGGACGAAGCGGAAGACGGGCATAAGCTAGTGTTACATATATTCTTATTTTGTTGTTACTACTGTCCGTGTGGCTATGGAATAAGAATACAATTCACCCTGTTTTGCCCATGATTGTCGTAAATGACGACTAAGGGAACATGAACATAACGGGGACTATAAACATAACATATATGGAAGAAGGAGAATTCGAAATAAAACCCTATACCAACACGTCTGACCAGCGTAATATAGTAGTATAATTTGCCTCCTACCTTGGAGAAGGCTCAAGTGCGGCAGTGGGACGTATATAAGCTAAAAAAGCTGATGATGACTGTACCGGGTTGAGAGCCCTCAGCGCTCACCCACAGTCCGTGTCAAGCAGTCAAGGCCATCTGCGGCCAACAGCTGTACACACACAAAAAAAAATGATGACTGTAATTATAGTGTAGCATATTTTGCCTACCGCGCGAGGAAAGACCGACGTCCTCCCTGAGGGGGGGACGTCGGTCGATGGGAGGGTACTCCTCAGGGGGTATTCCGTCGGGCCGACCACTGACGTCAAGTAACCCTGCTCCCGGTGGTCGGTCCAACGACGAAGGCGACGTGGTGTTCGGGTGGGTAGTGGGTGTGCGTGCTTACGCCCCTCTATCGCTCCGGGCGGAGTGGTGCAAGGAGTGCGCCGACCGCAACCCACCCCCAAAAAAAAAGCATATTTTGCCTAACAAATGTGGCTTACGTTTGTCGCAAATGGTATACTCACAAAGAGATTTGCCTGCATTAGTTACATTGTTTGGGTCTCTTCCTTTCTTTTAAGGCGAATGAGAGGAATGATGGCTGCTCTAGTAATTACCTCATGATCCAGTGCCGCTTGTTAAATCTTGTCCAGCTATAATTATTATATTATATCATGGTTCGAAGAGCATCACACTGGAGCTGATACAAAATAGTTGTATATAATTTTATATAAAAGGACTAAGTTTAAGAAGAATAGATAAACTCGCTGAATTCCTAGCCAGATATTCTCAGTGCGATTTCGTTTACTATCGGGTACTAGCTTTTTTGGATTCATTTAAGATAAAATTTAAAAAAATATTACCACATGTAAGAGCCCCGGGCGGTTTATACATAATAAATGATTTGAATTCCGGGATCGTCGCAATATATTTCTCTCTCCATCCATTTCTGTAAAATGTTATCTCTGCGTTCACTTCCCGCTGTTCATATTATCTTTCTTAAACAAGATGGCTGCATTATATATCCCAGCCATTTTGTTTGTCTTTTTTTTCGTCCTTGATGTCACTTTAAGATTTTATAGATATTATTTACGTTATTTGACTATTCTCATGAAACTTGCTCTCATTTGCCAATTGTTACATTACTTAGTTGCATGAGCAAACAAAATTAAAAAAGGTCTATAGACGAATGTATTTCGGCGTGGAAATATAGACTGCTATTACCCTAATATTTTGGATATCGTAAAAATATTGACGACTAAAGGCAAATATATATTATGCATATAACATCTATGCGTGATAAGGAATACCTACTCGAAAAAGATCTTATGCCAATCGTAGTAGTTCAATTCCTCTCATATCGTGGAGGAGGCTTGAGCGCAGCAGTGGGACGTATAGCAGCTGATAAGATGATGAAGGTGTATAGCATATAACTTTTTAATCCCCTCCAAAAGGCTGTACAATTTCATGATAAATTCCAATATTTGGCGGTTATCTATGACTACTAGGTTAGGCTCTACCATTTTCAACAAGAAATCATTTAGTCTATCTACGCGTAATTTTGCAAATTATAATTGCGCAGATGACGTGTCCTTCCGTGTGGTGACGGAGTAAGAATACAATTCACCACCCCCTAACTTACCCGTGGGTGATCGTACGAGACGACTAAGGGATATAAAACGCATATAACATCTATGCGAGAGAAGGAAAACTCGAAATAAAACCCTATACCAACACATCTGACCAGCGTGGTATAGTAGGTCAATTACCCTTCCATTATGGAGGAGGCCCGAGCCCAACAGTGGGACGTATGTGGGCTGAGATGATGATGATAATGATGATGAGATGACGTGTTTATTAACAGACTGACCTACCAAGCCAGTATCGTGGATCGATTCTCACACAGGACAATACTTTGTGCGATACACAAACTATTGTACTGAGTCTGGGTATATTTTCTGATCATTACGTACGTTACGTACAATACGTTTGTAAAGTCCCCCGCAAAATAAATATTATTTTCTTAATGTCTTAAAAAAAATTGGCAAGTATTCCCCATAAAGAATTGATACAGCCTTACGGCTTTGTTACGTTTGGCATACGTGTTGGCGATCGCGGTAGATGTTATAAATTTCCCAGAAGAGAGCCGCTGCTTATTCTCCTGGTATTTCTTATGGAGGCCGATTTTATGACTCCTACAATAAAATAAGGGATTGTGACTCATTGTATTCTTAATTCATTACCAAAAGGCTATCAAATAGAAATATATACAACCGGACGATTATTTGGTTATTTGATCTGATTTTAGGCAATTCTTTCCTAGAATAAAAAAAAAATGTATATGAATACTTTCTCGATGATCTCCTTATCCATTCTTTATAATAATCAAAAACAAAATAAAAACAAAAAAGGAAATCCATTCTTTATTTTAAATAGTTCGAATTGTGATTGAAGATATGAATTTATACCTTAACGAACGTAATTACTTGTTAAACGAACGTTCGCAAATTTTCAATAATTTTTAATTAACAATAATAGGTTTAGGAAGCAATTAAATCGAAATTGATACTATAAAAAGTACGCATCCGATATCTAATTGCAAAAGTTAAATATTTAAGTATTATTAATATGTTATTATATCTTTATTCATCATCATCATCTTGCTCTTATCCCAATTACTTGGGGTCGACGCAATATGTTATCTGTTTTGACATATTGCAAAAAGTTTCGGCAATGACTTTTATGACCGGCCGCCTGCCTGACATCAACCCTCCTTGGGAATCTAATCGTTGACCCAAATGGTACCAGATGAAGTTGGTCCGGGTCAATCTAGGGCTCTTAGTCGTCTTTTACGACACCCACGAGCAAAGCAAGGGTTGGTAGTATTCGAAGCCGCTACCACACAGCACATGTTATTATATCTTTATTAATTTAATAATAAGTCCATTTGGTGACTTAAAATACAATTCACTACATTCAATCTTACCCGTGAACGTCGTAAAAGACGACTAAGGGGTACAGTTTATATATATATATAACATCTATGCAAGAGAAAGAATACTAGAAAAATCCTGTGCCGTCTGAATAGCGTTCTATAGTAAATAAAACAAGGAAAAAAAAATTAAGTTGAACGGTTTTATTGTAAACAAACAGTAAAAATAAAAATGATGATATCCTAATGATGTAATGGCGTATGATTTTTCGATTAAGTGCTTCACGCGTGCCAATATAATCGTAAAATGACAATTAATTGACAACTTCGACTTGATGCTGCCACTAGAATGGTCTCCAGAGAACCCAACTCTTCGAAAATTCACAGCAGACACATCGTATTTGTGGATATAATAGATTAGTTTTAATAAATAGGTAGGTTATGGTCTTGCAATACGGTCATGTAGACCTGGTACTACAACCCGGATGGTCTCCAGAGCACCCCACTCCTCGAAAACTTATAGCAGATATATCGTGTTTGGATTCAATACTTTAGCTTTAATGAGTAAATTTCTTGCAGGTTAGGATTTCTTACTCCGTGCGACAAATAATATACCTACTCTGAATAATACCCACTAAATACGACGTTCCGTGTGGTGATGGAGTAAGAAATCAGTTTACCACCCGTCTCTTACCCGTGGGGGTCGTAAAAGACGACTAAGGGAACAATATTCAGATGGTCTCGATGTACGAAAGGGAAAACTGGAAATGAAACCCTTCTTTTATTATACTCGTAATATTTTAGTTTGTTTCGGGGGTTATTCAAAATTTTCAATTTTACATATTACTAGCAACCCGCCCTCGCTTCGCTTCGGTTTTAGTCGTTTTACCCGCGTAGTTCCCGTTCCCGTGGGAATACCGGGATAAAATATAGCCTAGGTTACTCCCTGATATTATAGCTTTCCATTGGTGAAAGAATTTTTGAAATCGGTCCAGCCGTTTTGAAGATTACCCGGAACAAACAGACAGACAGACAAAAATTTTTTAATCTGTATTTTAGGCATAGGTGTCGTACAAATAACCATGTGAGCATGAAAAAAGCCTATTATTTTGACATTACAAACAGACACTCCAATTTTATTTATTGGTATAGATTGGAGGTTCGTTTGAAAAACTTATTATTTCTGATTGTGCTTCCACTGTTTTTCTTCGACAATATCTGTCCAAGAGATTATTAAAAAACATATACAGTAAAACCCGTTTAAGACGATTTCGCAGGGACCCGACCAAAAACGCGTCTTAGGCGGGAAAGTGTATTATGCGAGCAAGGGCAAAAAAAGTGCCATTATTATTTATGACTAGCAATCCGCCCTCGCTTCGCTTCGGTTATAGGTTATAGGTTATAGTCGTTTTACCCGCGTAGTTCCCGTTCCCGTGGGAATACCGGGATAAAATATAGCCTAGTTTACGCCCTGATATTATAGCTTTCCATTGGTGAAAGAATTTTTGAAATCGGTCCAACCGTTTTGAAGATTACCCGGAACAAATAGACAGACAGACAGACAAACAGACAGACAAAAATTTTTTAATTGCTATTTTAGGCATAGGTGTCGTGCAAATAACCATGTGAGCATGAAAAAAGCCTATTATTTTGACATTACAAACAGACACTCCAATTTTATGTATTGGTATAGATATTCTATTATTATTTTGAATACCTACGTATTTAATTTAACATTTAAAAATTACCTAATTAAAATGTTTAATTTCTTTATCTGCCAAGTCATTCTGTTTATTTAAAACATAAAAGATCTTTAATATTGATATAGTCACTATAAGAAGTTGTTAGGTTAGCTATTTATGTAATAGCTTAAGAAGAAAGGTTCCTTAAGCAGGGACTGAATGAGTTAACTGACTTGGTATAACATGGATCTCACAAATTTTTATGGTAGAAGAACTCAGTTGCGAGGCTTGGCTTTTTTTACAAGTCTTGTTTTTGATGGTATTTGATATACTTACTACTAGATACATTTTTAAATATTAAAAAATATTTAAAAATATAAAAAACATTCTTATTATTATTACGCTACTTAAAGTAATCACTTATTTTAGTTTGACAAAAAGATTTTGAGGCATTAGCAATTACAAGATTTTCAACGTAATTAATTTTAATTTTCGCAGTGCGTCTTCGCTTGATTCAAAGAAGTTACATAGCATCTTAAATCATTAACTGCTGATAATGCCTGGGCGTGTGACAAAATCGGAGTTGACTCAGCTTCTTCTTGGTCAATATCACTTAGGGTCGCTCGACAGTCGTCTCTTCGTCAGTCGCTGGCCGCTGCCGCAAGGGGTAATATGTGTATTTGAGTGGCACGTGTTGGCGAATTAAATGGGATGACGATCGTATTAAACGTTAAGAAATGTATGAAAACATGTCTCAAGTTGCTGGGACTGACGCAAAATTGCGCATAATATGCGGGAAATCGTATTAAACGTGATCGTATTAAACGGGTTCTACTGTATACAGAAATTTTAATTATATAAATAAAATAAAGTCTCCTACTGCTACTACTGGAATACTGACAAAGAAGATAGAACTAGTAGTAATAACACAATAAATTTCTATATGTGTGGTGACGGAGTAAGAATACAATTCACCACCCCCTAACTTACCCGTTGGTAAACATCAACTAAGGGAATAAATATGCATATAACATTTATATAACAAAAGGGAAACTCGAAATAAAACCCTATAATAACCCGTCTGATCAGCGTCATGTAGTAGGTGAATTGCCCTCCTATGAAGGAGAAAGTTCGAGTCCAACAGTGTAACGTGAAAGGGCTAAGATAGAAAGACGCTTCAGTTAAATTAATAAAATAAATACGCATAAAAATCTCTGTAAATTTCACCACAAAACTTTCACGGAATCAAAGAATACAACAAAATTATAAGTTGTGAGCAATTTGCAGTACTTACCTTTTGTATTTTTTGTAGTGAAAGAACGAATGTTTTTTTCGGTGTTCGGTTCGTATTCACGCTTTAATAATAGACTATTTGAATGTTTTCATGGCCAAGGTTTAAAGGTATATAGCTTTATCAGTTACATAACTATTTACCCTTCAGCATGTTATCTCCCTGTGGTAACGGAGTAAGAATACATTTCACCACTCCCTATCCTACCCGCGGATGTCGTAAAAGACGACTAAGGGATATAATCTTATATCTTTAAACGAGGAATTCTTGTATATACATATATATATATATTCAGGATCTCGGCAACGGCTCCAGCGAATTTGATGAAACTTGGCATACTAGAGGTTTCGGGGCCAAAAAATCGATGTAACTAGGTTTTATTTATAGAAAATGTTGTTTTATCGGTGTTTTTAGCAAAACAATACAATGATATTAAATTTAAAAAGAATATGAATTCAAATTTCGGCGTCAACGTCAAGAGTTGTAATAGCTCAGTTGGTAAGTTGTCCAGTTTTCTTTTGGTTTTGTTTTGGCATTCAAACAGAGTGGGATCGAATCTCAGTGTTATTATTATTCTCTTTTTGTAATTTTTGATATTTTTTTCATTATTTTATTTTTTATTAATATAGGTATATCTAAATAAGTTCGGCAAAAATACAACAAAAATATACCGAGCGAGGTCAACCAGATATTACGCATTTAACGTCTATACAAGAGAAGGAAAACTCGAAGTAAAACCATATAACGACCCGTCTGATCAGCTTGGTATAGTAGGTTAATATTACGGAGGAGGCTCGAGCCCAGCAGTGGGACGTATATGAGCTGAAATGATGATGATGAACCAAAACATTTTAAATGCTAGTATTCTAGAAACTAATTCTAAAGCCGTCTTAATATTCATCAGTCTTAAAATAAAATAAAACTTAAACCTAAAACAAACTGCACACTGTGTTTGATTAATATATATCATTTAAATAAAAAAACATAAATAATAATGTAAATTTACAACAATAAAATAATTTTGAAACGCTCCTCTGGGCACACTAAATATATACATATTATTATAATGCACAATGATAAATAGTCTTCGGGAAAATTACTAGATGATAATACATAACACATTGTTCAAATAAATACTTTTAATACTAGTTTAACCTCTGTTATATTACCTATGAAGTAAAACTTAATAGTTAATATACACATACTTATTTATATTTTTTTTTGTGTTATTCTTATTTTTTAGAGATTACGATGCATAATTGTAAACTGCCTAGGATAACAGCAAGGCGTTAAAAGACCTTACAACTTGACGTATGACCACCTCTTAAGAGGACTCCTCGCCGCGCAAGTGAAATACCGCCTGGCTCTGTTCAGGACGCCCAACTTTTTGCTTGCCAATTTGGCTTTGTCCTATTGACTATTTGCACATAGGCGTCTATTTTTTTTTTGTAGTGGGTAGCTATGATCTGAACACGCGTTGCCTAATCTGTCCAAGGCGACGGATGGACGGTATGCGACCACATAATCTACCCTATTCCCTCCCCATTGCCATTGACCGACGACCGACGACTGGTACTGATTCCTTGACATCCGTGGCCGGCCGGGCTGGGCGTCGAAGACGACGGGCCCCTTTCGGATACCGTCCTCTCTGACGCCCCGGCAACAAAATAGTATGGCCGGTGCGTCACCCTCATACGCTCAGCCTCTCTGCGGGTGGCAGACTAATCCCGAGTCCGTCCAGCCCCGACCTCAGCTAGGGGTCATAGGCTGCTCTAACAGATAAAGTACCTGCCGTTGGCCTCTCTGCGAGTGGTAAACTAATACCCGGTCCATCCACTCGCGACCTCAGCTAGAGGATATAGGCTTCTCTAACAGATAAAGTTATAATCGCCATGCTAGTTAAATGAATTGGCGATCGTAGTGGACTTAGAATATTGCCTATGCTAATAGGTCACCTTCTACTTATTTTAACAACTACCATAGGGAAATAAGAGGTAGTGATATAATTTTAATCTTACCACGAAGCAATTTTAATGATGCGTTCAATGTGACCGCATTATACAAGAGTTTGACAGGGTATGAGGCCTTACCTGCGCCTGATGCCGCTCTAACTGAGGCCGCCAGTGACTGGATCGGGGATCAGTCCGTCACCCGCAGAGAGGCTGATTTCACGAGGGCAACTGACATCCCGAGAAGGGGATTGGAAAGGGAGGGTACCCAAAAGGGTATCCCGCCGGGCTGGCCACGGACGCCAAGGACTGCAGAATTGAATAAAATATTTGTTCTACAAAAAAGGGCGATCCACGCGATATATAATTTAGGCCCTAGAGTATCACTAAGAGAGAAATTTAAAGAGGTAAATATTCTGACTGTTATATCTCAAAATATATACGAAAATGTATCATATGTAAAGAAAAATATCGGTAACTTTGAAAAATATAGTGATATTCATCATGTAAATACTCGGAATAAGGATAAATTAATTGTACATAGTACTTGTCTTCGACGAGTTAACAGATCCTTCATGGGGCAATGTATACGCTTCTACAGCAAATTACCTATTACTATTCGAAATATGCCAGTTAATAAGTTCAAAAAAGCAAAGAGTAGATTTTGTAGAAAAGTTTATTATAAAATCTCGGTTTATCTTGATGATAATACAGATTGGTTATGAGCAGCTCCTCATTCAGGCATTTTCTTATTATTTCAAATGGTGTTACACACATGTTTATTCTGTTGTTGTTACTATAATTGTAAAGCGTAGCGTGTTTTGCCAAACGAATTTGTTATTTTATTTGTGTTTTATGTTTGTGGCACATGGTATTGGTCATGCTCACTGAAGGGTCTGCTTGCGGTAGCTACGAGGAGCGGGTCACTCCCTTTCCTCCATTGTGGTTGAGGGGAGTGATGGCTGCTCTAGTGGCTAACTCGTGATCGGGTGCCGCTTGCGGGATCTGGTCCAGCCATGGTACTTTTTCGTTATATTTAATAACTGCATTATATGATGGTTCGAAAGGCATCACACTGGAGCTATTAATAGACGTGTTGTTGTATATTATTTTATTAAAAAAAAATAGTAAATGAATAAAAAAGAAGACAATCCCACTGAGTTTCTTGCCGGATCTTCTCAGTACGGTCGCGGTCCAATCCGGTAGTAATTTAAGGTAAAATGCAAAAAAAATGACCATATGTAAGTGCCCCCGCAGGATTCATACATAAAAAAGGATTTGAATTCATAACAAACATACAAAAATACAACATTTCCTCTTTGTAATATTATATTATTATTTATAATGTATACGTGAGTATACCGTACCCTCTCTGTATAGTGACGGAGTAACAATACAATTCACCAAGCGCCTTTTTCCCCGTAGGTGTCGTAAAAGACGACTAAGGGATATAATGTGCATATTTTTTTTTTGGGGGTGGGCTGAGGTCGGCGCGCCTCCGCACCACTCCGTCCAGGGCGACAGAGGGGCACGCACGCAATTCCCGTAACCCACCCGAAAACCACGTCGCCTTCGTCGTTGGGCCGACCACCGGAGCAGGGTTACTTGACATCAGTGGTCGGCCCGACGGAATACCCCCCATTGGGGTACCCTCCCATCGACCGACGTCCCACCCTCGGGGAGGACGTCGGTCTTTCCTCACGCGGTCGGCCTCTCGGCGAGTGACGGACTAATCCCCGGTCACGTCACCCGCGGCCTCGGCTAATATAATATGCATATAACATCAATGCAAGAGAAGAAAATCTACTACTATGCCAAGACGTCAAAACAGCCTGGTATACAGGCCCACGCCCAACAGTGGGACGTATATGGGCTGAGATGATGAATATCCGCGTAAACATCAGAAGTCTTTATTAAGATTATTTTTTCTTTACAGTTCGATCTTGGTTGTCAGAATTGGAAGCGTTCTTTAGTGGGTACGGTGCATAATGCTGGATTCTTCATAGCCATCCCGCTGACAGGATTAATCTCAGATAAATATGGGCGCCGTCCAGCTGTTATATTCGCAGCAGTGTCTAATGGCATATTTGGCGTCATTCGGGCATTGTCAGTTAATTACAACATGTTCGTTGTGTTTGAATTTCTGGAGCCTGCCTTTGGTGGTGGAGTTTACACAGCCTGTTTTGTACTCGGTAAGTGGATTAAATTTTGATTTTCTTGATATAATTAAAAAAAAAATCCGCCTAAGTACGAGTCGGAGTCGCGCACGTAGGGTTCCGTACAACTATCTATAAAAGTCACGTTTGTTGTATGGGAACCCCCCTTAAATACTTGTTTTTAATATTTGTTGTTATAGCGGCAACAGAAATATATAATTTGTAAAAATTTCAACTGTCTAGCTATCGCGATTCTTGAGATACAGCATGGTGATAGACAGACGGACGGACAGACAGCAAAGTCTTTGTAATAGGGTCCTGTTTATACCCTTTTTATGTGACAGGACTAAACTGTTGACAGTCGTTTGTCTACAGCCGCGGGCCGGTTCATTCGGGTAGTACCACACTCGCGCCTAAAATCGACATCTTAGTAGTAGTAGTAGCAATCTGTTATTGCAACTTCCTGGGGATTTTTGCGTGCTTTTGGTGATTGATGCCTCCAGTATCACTGAGTCTCACGCATTCACACTTCCTTCATTTTCTTTACGGTAAGCAGCGTCCTAGAAAAGGTCTATCAGAAGAAACATCATCAGCTGTGCTGTTTACTACCAATCGCAATGAAAATGTCAGCATATTTTATTTTCAAAAAATTTCATAAAAATTACTTTTATGGATTTTATTGCATCTTGGATAGATCCCTTTCCATGAACACTGAAAAGGAGGACAGGGTCCTACCATGACTATGAACGCTGAATTCGAAATGTCTGACAATCAAAAACCAAATATATACTTGATAAAATTCGTAAAAATAATTACATATATTTAAAATGTTATAAAAGAAGACTAAGGGTTGTAAATATCCGTCGGGCCGACCACTGACGTCAAGTCACCCTGCTCCAGTGGTCGGCCCAACGACGAAGGCGACGTGTCACGGGAGGGTTACAGGTGTGCGTGCTTACGCCCCTCCGTCACCCGGGACGGAGTGGTGCGAGGAGCGCGCCAACCGTAACCCACCCCCAAAAAAAAAGGTTGTGAATATGTAACATGTTGGTAATAAAATTCTTTACCATCCCGTCTGAGCACCATAAAATACTTCACCATTTTCCTTTAAAGTGCTTAGAGAGCATGCTCTATTACATTTTCTCTATGGTCAAAGTGAATAAAGACTTAAAATTAATATTCAACTTGTAATAAAGAGCATGGTTTTAAAGTATTGATTTGCATAATAATTTTATTATTATCAGTTTTTTATTTCGTGATTTTCCATATAGGCTCGAGGCCAACAGTGGAACGTATATGAGCTAAAATGATGATAAAGCGTTAGCGTTTATGTATAATGGTTTACGGCGCCTCGCACGCCGAAACTATTGATTTTAGAAAAAAGTTTAAGACATAAATTGTAGGAAATTTCCTCTACAATTATTTTGTACAAATATGTTTTTCTGTAAAATGCGTCGGAAAGAAGTTATTATCAAAAAACTTCTTTTAGGCGTCATTGTTCCAATATGGCAGCGGCAAAGATACGAGGTGGCAAAGTTCAAATTCGGTAAGAGCACGTCAAAATCTATAAAATGGCCAATTTTCAAAACGCCCGGCAAACTTTCCGAGTAAAAATACCAATTGACTGTACTGGTCTAGTGACGAGATTTATACTGGCTGAGATGAAAACGCAAATTTTCTTTACTGTGGATATTTTTTAAATTAATTAACTGCATAGCTGACAATAACCAGTTTTCTAAGTGCAGGTAGAGTATTATTTCCTTCCTTTAAAAAAGAAATAGTAAATTTTTTTGACGTTTCGGTATGTCAGCAGTCGTTAGGACAACAGTAACTGCGCAAAACGCTTTTTCTTTAATCTAACGGATAATTTCTAAGATTAACAAGTTTAAACAAACAAAACTTCTCATCTGTTTAATAGTAATATCCACTCGACACCGTAACAGAGTTCATCCATTTCACCTGGAAACGTTATAGTCTTCAACTGAACGTTGCCAGCGATAATTTCTCCCACATACGTGCAAGCTCTAGAATGAACTACCTGCTGCTGTGTTTCACTGACATGTCCTTCTTTAAACGAGATTCAAGAAAGACATTTACTTCACGGTAGGCAACGGCCTTGCTGTGGTCCTGGTATTGCAAAGGTCAATGTGCGGCAGTATCACTTACATCATGTATGCTGCTTGCCCGTTTGCTACCATTGACAATAAAAAACCTTTTTCTTCTCTTAATTCTGGTCTTCCTTTACGACACCCACAAGCAAGAAAGGGGACAATATTTCACTACACTAATAAAGACTAGAATTATGAAAGCTACGTGGATATACTAACACAAAACTGTTTACGTCTTTCATTAAATCCAACAAAGATTTGTTTACGCAATAAAGAAACCGATATCAAACACACATTTCATCAAAGCCTATCGTATTCACAGTTCAATTACTATAAAGGTCAGTGCACGCGGAAAATGATCAACACTGGCACGCTTTGGAAGTACCTATGGTTCTCCTTGAGAACGTGAGCGCAAGGCAAAGTGACAGTTTTAATGGTAATAATTACTTAAGAATTTACAGTGTAACGTTTATGTGAAACTAATATAGAGCGAAGAAAACTATTAATCAAACATTTCTCGTGGATGTCGTAAAAGACGACTAAGGGCATATGCAAATAACAAAGAGAATTCGAATTTCGAGAAGGAAAATTCGAAATAAAATGCTATACCAACATGTCTGACCAGCATGGTATACTGACGCTCAAGCGCAACAGTAGGACGTAAATGAGTCGATATGATGATGATGATGGTGATGACTTAAGAATTTACAGTATAACATTTATGTGAAACTAGCAGCACCCTGCGGTTTTACCCGCATAGTTCCTCTTCCCGTGGGCACGTCGGGATAAATTATAGCCTGTGTTATTCTGATATATAAGCTATATTCTCGATAGACCTATTCAATGATAATATTGTTACAGGTGATAAATATGGGAGGGTACCCCACGTAGGGAGTATTCCGTCGGGCCGACCACTGATGACAAGTAACCCTGCTCCGATGGTCGGTCCAACGACGAAGGCGACGTGCATCGTGGGTGGGTTGCGGGAGTTGCGTGCTTACGCCCCTCGGTCGCCCCGGACGGAGTGGTGCGAGGAGCGCGACGACCGCAACCCACCCCCAAAAAAAAATGGTGATAAATATAGCTTGCATTTTAAAATTAAAGTTGTTTGCACGATCGTTAAAAAAACATCGATGTTTCGATACATCGATGTTTTTGGTTTCGATATTTGCATCCCTATTCTTACGACGGGCAAGATAGGGGGTGGGGAATTGTATTCTTACTCCATCACCACACATAACTATGTTAACCGTAATACAACAATGAAATAAAATATTTGTTATCACAACAGTTTCCGTGACAACTAGAACCTTGGACAGCTATTATTATTAAATTTTGTCCCATTTGTTAACATATATAGACACAATACCCTAACCCCCTACACAAAAAGAGGGGTCTTTTAAGTTTGACCTCGATGTCTGTATGTGTGTGCGTGTGTCTGTGGCATCGTAGCTCTCAAACGAATGGATCGATTTTAATACGGATTTTTTTCATTTGAAAGCCAGTTTTCTTGCTGTGGTTCTTAGCTATGTTTGGTTAATATCGGTCCAACAGCGTAAGAGTGTCAGCTCTTTTCCAAAATGATGTAATGACATAATCATATAACTCAATTAAGTGCTTCACGCGTTCCAGTTTAATCGTTAAATGACAATTAATTGATAATTCCTGTTGAAGACATCATAATACTTTTCTTTTTATTATTTTACTTTATGTTGGGATTATTTAAAGTGTTCAGTTTCACTTATTTTTATATGTGTTAAACCTTAAAGTCTTTTTTGACAACACACTATTTGTTACAATAATATTTTTTAAAATAGAACTGGCAATATATCAGATTAGCGCGTGCAAACAAACAAACACTTTAATATATAGATTAACATTACCAGAAATGCGTAAACATATCAACAAACTACTGCGCAAGGGCGTACACAGGATTTCAGATAGGAGGGGGCAGCTCATATGATAGTCATGATGGTCGGTCGGGTATATTGAAACAAAAAATCATGAAAATTGACTTTTATTATATATATATATATTAATTTAACAGTAATCTTCTCAGATTTGCCGAAAATATGTCTATGACAGTCTTTTGAATAAACTCACTGTTTTCTTTTAAATAATTGCGATGTACGCTCATCAGACATAAACCCGTATTTAATTATAGATAAAAAATATTAAATCAAAATATCTGACTGAAAAGATGTTTTGTTTCCAACACTTCATTTTGCGCAGAGTAGGTAACACGTTTTTAATGCCCACTTGCCAGGAAAATTGACGTTTATTTTATCTTCTAGGGGGGGGGCAGTTGCCCCTACCTGGGTACGCCCATGCTACTGCGCAATGGTAAATATTATTATAACGTAATGGAATAATTGTAGACATTTCCGTATTTCGATAAAGGTATAAATTTACGTAAATAAGGTACTAACAGCGACCTGCTGTTTTACTCACATAGTTCCCCTTCTCGTGGGAATATCGAGATAAATTATAGCCTATGTATTATTATGATATGTAAGCTATATTATTGTGAAGTTTCATCAAAATCTATACAGTAGTTTTTGCGTGAAAGAGCAACAAACATCCTCATATACATCCTCACATACTCACAAACTTTTTTGCGTTTATAATATTAGTAGGATATATAAATTTCCGTGTAGTGACGGAGTAAGAATACAATTCATCACCCCCTCTCTTACTCGTGGGTGTCGTAAAAGACGACTAAGGGATATAATATGCAGATATCATCTATGCTAGAGAAGGAAAATTCGACATAAAACCCTATGCCGTAGGTCAATTTTCCTGCTATTGTGGAGCTGGCCCGAGCCCAACAGTGGGATTTATGTGGGCTGAGACGATAATGATAAATATATGCAAGTATATTTATTATCCCAGCCTATATACGTCTCACATAGACCTATTATACCGCGCCGGTCAGATGTGTTGGTATAGAATTTCATTTTGAGTTTTTCCTCTTGTATAGATATTGAAGGCGTGTTATATTTGATGCGGCGGATCTCCTGCACGAGGAGCGCAGCCTCGATGAGGCGATCCGCCGCCGGCGACTGGGGTGGCGTAGGCGCGAATACCTGCGCCTCATGCCGCCCTAGCCGAAGCCGCGAGTGACGTGACCGGGGAATTAATCTGTCACCCACTGAGAGGCCGACCGCGTGAGGAAAGACCGACGTCCTCCCTGAGGGGGGACGTCGGTCGATGGGAGGGTACCCCAAGTAGGGGGTATTCCGTCGGGCTGACCACTGATGTCAAGTAACCCTGCTCCGGTGGTCGGCCCAACGACGAAGGCGACGTGCAGGTGGGTGGGTTGCGGGAGTTGCGTGCTTACGCCCCTCTGTCGCCCTGGAAGGAGTGGTGCGAGGAGCGCGCCGACCGCAACCCACCCCCAAAAAAAAAAAGGCGTGTTATATTTCTTAGTCGTCTTTTACAACACCCATGGGTAAGAAATGGTGGTAAATTGTACTCTTACTCCGTTACTACACGGATACGCAAATATATTATACTCATATTAGCTGAAAAAACAGACGTTGTTCTGTTCAAATAAAATAAAAGGAATTCTCCTTGAAATCGATAGCAGCGCCGCCTACCGGGTCCAATTGTGAATCTAAATAATTCTCTAATCCCCTTGAATACACACAAAAAATGTCATCAACATCAGTCCAGCCGTTTAGAAGGAGTTTAGTGACATACACACGTACACAAGAAATTTATATATAAAGATATTATTCATCTTAAATATAAAAGTAGGTAACTGAGAATAGCTCTGAATTGATATTTTATCTGTGGTGACAGAGTAAGAATGTATTGCAGTTTCGGCGGGTATATGAAAATGTCATGTCACGCTCTTGAATTATATTATTTTTTTTTGTGTTTTATTCTTAGAATAATAACGTATAGAAGGATAGTGTCCATACGTAAGTCATCAAGAATATGAAGCAAACAATACTACATACGCGCAGGCGATTACACACGTACACACGCACACCACTATACAAATTTTGAAATCAAATTTTGTTTTTATTAATATAAATCGTCGGAATACTTTTAAAAGTAATGTTAAAACACGTGCTTTTTATTTTTTCAAATGTGTTGTGATTTGAATGCACAAACCGTCATAATTACATATATATTTTTTAAGAGTTGCGTACGTACGTCTAGTACAGTGACCTCGTACATTACGGAACGGTTCTGGCGTAAGCTCCATTAGGCTCCAATTGAAATGCTTCACTTTTTGTGCGTGAACTTACCTTCTATACGTTATTATTCTAAGGTTTTAAATAATTTGGCTGATATTTTATGTAATATAATATAGTTAAAGTGCTGAAATGTAATAAATGTGATATAGGTAAGAGTGGTTTACGTGTATTTTCATATTCTACCGAAATTCCCAGGAAAAAAAATGATTTGGTTTTCAGCGCCCAATTGATGATAACGACTGGACTTACGGACGATGACTATAAATAAGCTGTTCTATATGAAGAAGTTTTAAATAATATGAAGAAAATTGGATTACATTCGGCTGTATGGGCTGTTTTCCCTTTGCCTGTCCAAATGTTATTTATAAGCCAAAGTTTAATTTAAATAGTTATTATTTATGTCAGTAATGTTTGGAAATTAATGTCCCGCCAAATACCTAAATTAGTTACAAACTGTCCTAAACAAACTGACAAGCTGAGAGTTAAAAGCTTTCCTTTGCAAACACTGGGCTCATCCAACATATAACCTCTAAAATAATATTTGGTTACTTCAAATTAACGTAACCTCAAATATTTAACGAAATTACCCTCCACTTAATATGTCACTACTGGTAATTTATTGCGGACTTTAAAGATTATAGTTGTAGAAATTCGTGTATCTTGTTGAAATTTTTCTTACGGAAGATGGCTGAAGAAGAGAAATATGCTCTTTTTAGGGTTCCGTACCTAAAGGGTGAAATGGGACCCTATTACTAAGACTTCGCTGTCTGTCCATCCGTCTGTCTGTCACCAGGCTATATCTCAAGAACCGCAATAGCTAGGCAAATGACATGTTTACAAATTATATATTTCTGTTGCGGCAACAACAAATACTAAAAATAAAATAAAATAAATATTTAAGAAGTGCTCCCATACAACAAACGAGATTTTTAAAAATAATGGTACGGAACCCTACGTGAGCGACTCCGACTCACACTTAGCCGGATTTTTGACGTGATAACATCTTATAGACCGAAGAAAGCCGGCTGCATGAAACGAAAAACGAAATTGCGTGTCGAGAAAGAATGAAAAAGCGTGACTCTTTTTGTCACGTTCCCCCTTAGCTAAGCGTGCGAGCGAGAGCGCGAAGAAACGGTAGAGAGACACGTCGGTCTAAACGTTTGTCTTGGGATATTGTTACTTCTAATCTTTATATATTTCCTAGCTGACCCAGCGAACTTCGTACCGCCATAACTTTTTCGTAAATATATATTCTAAATTGCCAAATATATGGTCTCTAATGGAAGAACTATTATGGCTTTGCCGGGAAAGATTCGATGGTCTTAGTCGCGGCATTGTTAATGATAATTCAAAGAAAATACAAATTACTGATTATTGATTTCAGACAAAATTATAATTATCAAATTTTCAACCATACTTAACTATAGACAAAATTACGTTTAGCCGTCATTTGCGTTTTGTTATTACATATCAAATGCGTTTTTTGTTATCCTACGTTTCATAGTGACTTGTACTCTCTTTGACATGAGTTTTGGCGCCAATATGGAAATTTCATGTTAAGCTCTTGTATTATATTAATTTTTTTAGTGTTTTATAGTATTATATTGAATAATTATGCTGTTATATTATGTAATATAATACAGTTAAGGTGTTGAAGTGTGGTGAATGTAATATAAGAGTGGTTTACGTGTATTTTCATATTCTACCGAAATTCCCAGAGAGATCATTTAATTAGGTTTTCAGCGCCTAATTAATGGTAACGACTTGACTTGCAGACGGACATGACTATAAATAAGCTATTCTATGTAAAGAAATGTTAAATAATTGGCTGGTGAAAATTAAGAATTTCAACAAACATCGTGGTTTGTATTCATATATTTTATAATAAAACTAGCAATTCTCTTTAACCACTCTAGTCTTTGCCACACTCCACTTTTCCGTGTGGTGACGGATAAAGAATACAATACACCACTCCCTATTTTGCCCGTGGATGCCGTAAAAGACGACTAAGGGATATAATACGCACATACGATCTGTGCAAGAGAAAGAAAACTCGAAATGAAATCCTATACCAACATATCTCTGACGACAAGTCACCCTGCTCCAGTGGTCAGCCCAACAACGAGGCGACGTGGGTACGGATGGGTTATGGGCCCGCACGCCGTCCTTTCGTGGCCCCGGACGAAATGGACCGCGTGTGCTCTTACCATAGCCCACCCATAAAAAAAAAATACCAACATGTCTGACAAGCACGGTATAGTAGGTTAAATTCCCTACCATTGTGGAGGAGGCCCGGGCCCAACAGTGGAATGTATGTGGGCTGCAATGATGATAATGAATCTGGTCAAACAGATTGATATAGAATTTTGTGTCGAGTTTTCTATATCTTTATTTTGCATCAATTATACCTTGCCTCTTAATGATCTTTTACGGCGTACAGAAGCAAGAAAGGGGTTGGTGAAGTGTATTGTAACTCTGTCACCATACGGAAAACTTCATCAGTTACTAATATATATAAATTCTCAAATTTCTGATTCATTATCATCATCTCAACCCATACCTATACGTCCCACTGTTTGGCTCGGGCCTCCTCTATTGTGGGAGAAAAATTTACTATACCACGCTGTTCCGACGGGCTGACATTGAGTTTTATTCCGAGTTTACTTTCTGTTGCATAGATATTATAAGCATATTATAGCCCTTAGGCGTCTTTTACAATACATACGACCTAGAGAAGGTATGGTGAATTGGCTTCTATAATAATATAAAAGATTATTACGACTCATATAGACTAAAAACCGGCTAAATACGAGTTGGAGTCGCGTATGACGGGTTCCGTACCATTATCTATAAAAAACGCGTTTGTAGTATGGCTGGCCCCTTAAATATTTATTTTATTTTGTTTTTAGTATTTGTTGTTATAGCGGCAACAGAAATACATAATTTGTAAAAATTTCAACTGTCTAGCTATCGCGGTTCTTGAGATACAGCCTGGTGACAGACAGACGGACGGACAGACAGTGAAGTCTTAGTAATGGAGTCCCGTTTTTTTACCCTTTGGGTACGGAACCCTGAAAAAGGAGTTCGTGACTTGTTTTCTTACTCCGTCATCACACGGATCAGTTACTATTACGTATATTCTCAAAATATATGTAGTAGATTATTTGTCAAAAATTTTCCTCATGGCCAGGTCAATATTCTATCACGCTTGCAATCTCATTTACCGCTTCATTAAACGCAAACACAAATACCGTTACGTTTTTTTTCAGCTGCATATACAATTCAAGTATTTTCAGTCGACTTTATCACAAAAATTTTTTGCTCACTCAGTTTACATGATATATTTATTTTAGAACAGTTTTTATAAGAAAAAAAGCTATTGATTTTTAGCATTCACTGACAAAATAGAAAAAATAATTGAAAATTTCTACAACAATGGATATCTGTCTTACTGTCAATAGAATCATTTATTTAATCTATTTTAAATTATCTGGACTTTTTAAATAAAATTACTTTACGGATTTTACCGCGTTTATATTTGATTTTTGATTGCCCGACGTTTCGAACACTTTGCAGCGTTCATGGTCATCTACTTTCTATCTCTACTTTCATACTAATAAAACAAATACAAAATTTTAATTATTTTAGTTATTTTCTGTAACACTATGATAAATAGTCAGTAAAAGCTATACAAATAAATAAAATTGCTTGTCTGCTTGTAATGTCAAAATGGAAGTTTTTTTCATGCTCACATGGTAATTGCCACGATACCAATGCCTAAAAATCAATTTAATTTTTTTTCTCTGTCTGTTCGCTGCGTGTAATATTCAAAACGGTTGGACCGATTTTCATAATATTTTATTACCAGGTAGGTTTGTCCTCTCACAAAAGCCCTATTAATTTTTTCCCCAGTTCTTGACTGAAACCCGAGGCCATATGGCTACCATATGGCCTCGGGTTTCAGTCAAGTCATAGGTATTGCAGATTTAAAATTCGGGTCCAAAACGGCTGGAATCGAAGCGCTGCGAGGGCGGATAACTAGTTTGAAATTAAAAAGCCATTTTTAAAAACTTAGACGCAAGATGCTCCGATTGCAAATCGCAATGCCGTTTAGGGTGAATGACATTAGATCAACTTGAAAGTCTAAAACCATCTAAATGCCTGCTCCCAGGTTTTCCCGACACCATAATTACGTAACTAACATCCTGTTCTCATTATTATTTAATAACTTAAGAAAAGTAGACGCTCTTATTGCATATAATAAATACGTATACCATACAATTTAAGTGCAAGTACACCAGTGAACTTGCAACTTGCTTGGACAACTTACAGCTAGTTTTATCAGTTATCTAATGGAATGCATTCACTTAAAATTACTAAAAGGAAATTCAATAACAAAAAAAAATAAAGCTAGACTTTTATTTAAAGGCTTCAACTTCTTAAAATAACATACCAACTTATTTAGTATGATCCTCTCCAGCAATACTCAGAAAGAAGTACAGCTTAAAATTCAACTCAAGTTTTCCTTCTAATGAATATAATATCATCTACTTCATTTATTTCTTTCCGTGTGATGACGTAGTAAGAATAAAGTTCACCAACCCCTCTCTTACCCATGGTTGTCGTAAAATACGGCTAAGGGATATGTATGTTATACAAGAGAAGAATAACTCGACATAAAACCCTATACCAATACGTTTGACCAGCGTGCTATAGTAGGTCAATTCCCCTTCGACTGTGGAAGAGGCCTGAGCCAACCCTAATCCCTTGAAATAATATGGTATAATAGGTGAATTTTCATCCTATTATGAAGGGGGCTACAGCCAGTGGGTGTATCTCGTCGCAATCATCGGTGCCGACCTGAACTGGGACGCGATCGCAGCCTTCTGCGAGGCAGTGATCTCGCAGAAGGAGGCGGCGGGTCGCACGCGCGAGGAGCACAGCCTCGACGAAGCGACTCGCCGCCGGCGACTGGAGCGGCGTAGGCGCGACTACCTGCGCGTCATGCCGCCTTAGCCGAGGCCGCGGGTGACATGACAGGGGAATTAGTCCATCAGCCGCCGCGAGGCCGACCGCGTGAGGAAAGACCGTTGATGGGAGGGTACCCCACTAGGGGGTATTCCGTCGGGCCGACCACTGATGACAAGTAACCCTACTCCGGTGGTTGGTCCAACGACGAAGACGACGTGATGTTCGGGTGAGTTGCGGTTGTGCGTGCTTACGCCCCTCTGTCGCTCCGGATGGAGTGGTGCGAGGAGTGCGCCGACCGCGACCCACCCCAAAAAAAAAAGCCAGTGGGTTTATGAGCCGAGATAAATAAAAAGAAATATTAAATGTTACGTCTAGTTTTATTTCGTCTATATTTGATAAATCGTTGGTACATTGTACTAATTATAAGCAAAAAGATATGACTTGTCTAAACTTAGCGATAGACACCCTGCAACCTTCGCGACTGAACGCCTCATAAATCCGTTGTAACTAATTATAGTTTTTGTCACATCAACATCCACCTTCCGGTGATTGTATTGGTCCCTTTCTTATGTTATGTCCATGGGATTCCCGGTAGTAGCAAACTTCAATTTGTAGGAAATACAATCTTATATGTAATACCGTACTTCCTTTTTGTCTCTATTGAAGTGTGTCTGATATTTCTATTTCTAGATAAGGATAATATATAAATAATCTATTCTAAACTAAGAATTTCGAGTTTAATTTCTACAGTTTTATCGACGCATTATTTTTTTTTTTTTGGACGGAGTATGAATACAATTCGCCATCCCAATCTTCCCTTTAGATGTCGTAAAAGACGACTAAGGGATATAATATGCTTATAATATTTATGCAAGAGAAGGTAAACTCGAAACAAAACCCCATACCAACATGTGTGGTTAGCTCCCATAATCAAGGAGGCCCGAACCCAATAGTGGGATGTGTATGGGGTGAGATGATGATGATGATAATAATGATGATGAGTCCTGTTCAAAAGTGTTACATATTAAGCTTATTATTTAAAATTTGGAACATTTCTCTTAAACAAAA
This sequence comes from Lymantria dispar, assembly GCA_032191425.1. NCBI lineage: Eukaryota > Metazoa > Arthropoda > Insecta > Lepidoptera > Erebidae > Lymantria > Lymantria dispar. Next base: position 6,709,099 of record CM063452.1, on the reverse strand, counting down.
TTACACGACCCTCCTAATTCCTTAATTTAGAGTAATAAATGTAGTACATATATCGTTAAAGTTTCTAAAATTTTATTATTTTTTCAGCACTAGAACTAGTTGGACCAAAGGGAAGAGTATTCGCTAGTCTTCTTTTCAACACCATGTTTATCCTCGGTGGAGTCGCAGTCACTCTTCTATCCTGGTGGCTACAGAATTGGCGATATCTTCTTTTTATTATTTACACACCATCAGTTTTCGTCTTCATCTACATTTGGATGCTCCCCGAGAGTTTCAGATGGCTCTTCAGCAAAGGCAGATACGAAGATGGTGTCCAAGTTCTTACTAAATCAGAGAAAATGAATAAAGTTGAAGTGCCAAAAAGTCATTATGACCAAGTAGAAAAGCATGCAACAAAGCAAAGAGACGAAAGAAAGAATGAAAATTCGGAAAGGAACCAATCAACATTAAAACAAATCCTAACTTCAGTTATGATATGGAAAAGACTATTCATATGTTCATTCCTCTGGATATCTTCAACTTTAGTCTACTACGGTCTTTCTATAAATGCTATAGAGTTATCAGGGAATAGCTACTTAAACTATATAGTGATTCTTGTAATAGAAGCACCTGCAAACGTCTGTAAGTTAATATTCCTGGATAGATTTGGCAGGAAAAGGGTAATAGCTACAGCATATTTTATGACTGGATTAATACTGATAAACTATGGATTTGTTCCAGGTAAGAACACCAAATAACCTGTAATTTTCAACTATGCTTATAACTTGGTGGTGAAGTAAGAATACAATTCTCTTGCCCGTAGGCGTAAAAGGCGTCTAAGAGAAATCTTGTGCATATAAAAACTATGCAGGAGAAGGAAAACTCGAAGTAAAACGCTATCCCAACCCGCCTGACCAGCACGGTAGTAGATCAATTTCCCTCCCAGTGTAGAGGAGGCTCAAGTCCAATAGTGGAACGTATATGAGCTGTGATGATAATTATCATCATCATTGCTGCTGGAGGGGGACGTATATGAGCTCGGGCCTGCTTCACAATAAATTTGAAATTGACCTTACTATACCATCAGACAGGTTGGGTTTTGTTTCGAGTTTTTCTTCTCATGCATAGATTTTGTATGCCTACTATATCCCTTAGTCCTCTTCTATGGGCTAAATGCGGAGTGGTTCATTGTATTATCATTACGCCACCACACAGGCGATGATGATGATGCTTATAACAAAAAATATTTAGGAAGTACACTTCTCAAACAAGTGAAAAAGTCAGGCGATTTTTACATACCTCCTGAATCACTTCACTTATAAGAAATTAGTTGACCCAACAAACTATGTTCTGTTCAAATAAATAACGCCACCTACCGGGTCCCATTGAAAATCTAAATCATTCTCGAATCCCTTTGAAGACACACAAAAAATTTTATCAACATCGGTTCAGCCGTTTTGGAGGAGTTCAGTGACATACAGACGTACATAAGAAATATCTATACCAATAAATAAAATTGGAGTGTCTCTTTGTAATGTCAAAATAATAGGCTTTTTTCATGATCACACGGTTATTTGCACGACACCTATGCCTAAAATACAGATTAAAAATTTTTGTCTGTCTGTCTGTTTGTTCCGGGTAATCTTCAAAACGGCTGAACCGATTTCAAAAATTCTTTCACCAATGGAAAGCTATAATATTAGGGAGTAACCTAGGCTATATTTTATCCCGGTATTCCCACGGAAACGGGAACTATGCAGGAAAGACGATTGAAACCGAAGCGAAGCCAGGGCGGGTTGCTAGTAATATATATAAAGAAAAAAAATATATTATTTTTTTCGTAACTTTCCATTGCATAGTAATAATTTAAACCGTGATAAAGTGCTTTTATGGATGAATACGGCAATAAGAATATTCATCATTCCAACATATATATACGTCCCACTGCTGGACTCGAGCGTCCTCCAGAATAGGAGGAAAATTAAACCGAACTTCCTGAGGGGGCTTGCGTGTGGGGGGCTATGGTGATGTTTTTTTTTTTTTTGCGGGTGACGTGACCAGGGATTAGTCCGTCACCCGCCGAGAGGCCGACCGCGTGAGGAAAGACCGACGTCCTCCCCAATGGGGAGACGTCGGTCGATGGGAGGGTACCCCAATAGGAGGTATTCCGTCGGGCCGACCACTGATGTCAAGTAACCCTGCTCCGGTGGTCGGCCCAACGACGAAGGCGACGTGGTTTTCGGGTGGGTTGCGGGAGTTGCGTGCTTAAGCCCCTCTGTCGCCCCGGACGGAGTGGTGCGGAGGCGCGCCGACCGCAGCCCACCCACAAAAAAAAAAAAATGGTGATGTTTTTAGTATCACTGAACCTTATTGCAAGCATTTACACTCCACTTTCTTCACGGCACACAGCGGGCTATCAAAGGTCCATAAGCGACAATATCGTATACAATAAAATGTACTATTTGCTTGTTTGCAACTAACAACAATAAAAAGAATCGCTGTGAAATATTTTTCTGTTTTACTACACTTAAATTAACACGAAATATTTTCAATCTAAAAATTATCAACAAGTTAACATGGTCATAAATGACTGCACTATTTTTATGAATACATTTATTTTTTTCAGCTGGCAACTGGTCAATAGTTCTTTATCTTGGTGGAAAGTTCTTCATAACTTTGGCATACAATTCCTTGTACGTCTTCGCTGCTGAAGTGTTCCCTACAAACTATAGGACTTCTCTACTAGCTATGACGTCTACCATAGGCAGAATAGGCTCTACAGTTGCACCTCAAACGCCTTTACTCGTAAGTAAATTATCTTACTTAAACGGTTTGAAACTAAACTTATTTAGATAATGGATAGTAGACTTATTTAGATAATGGATAGTAAGCTGTTCAAAACGGTAGATTACTAAAAAAAACCTATGAAAACGCCTACATTCTAGAGTTGTGACTGCCAATAATCAAACTGTGAAAGCCTAGAATTATCCCTGGAAGTGATATGTCATCATTTCGGCTCATATACGTCCCACTGCTGGGCTCGAGCCTCCTCCACAATAGGAGGGCAATTGACTTTACTATACCATGCTGATCAGACAGGTTGATATAGGATTTTGTTTCGAGTTTTACTTCTCTTGCATAGATGTTATATGCGTACTATATCCCTTAGTCGTCTTTTACATCCACAGGCAAGATAGGGAGTGGTGAATTGTATTCTTAATCCGTCACCACACAGACATAAATAGATAATTAAAATTAATAATAGTACTGACAGTAATGGACGAGCTTTATTGATACCAGACCTCACCAGATACCACAATAATATGTAGACTAGTAATTTTACTGAGCTGGTCACGGAAGTCAAAGATTCGGTACCAGTTTTTGGCCCAATGACGAAGGGAAGGGCTGGTCATAGGGTCGCGCTCCGCCCTTTTATCAACCCAGATGGGGCGGACGGCGTGCATATATACCATAACACGCAAAAAAAAGACACATAAAAGGAAAAGGACCCGTAATTTACGCCTCCTATTACTTTCCCCTGGAATTCCTAAGAACCGGTTCAGGAGTCGCTAGGGGAATGATCAGTAACACTATACTAGGTAATTTAAAGTAGCAACTGATGAATGGACGGTATATTATATCATCATCATCTTGCTCTTATCCCAATTACTTGGGGTCGACGCAATATGTCATCTGTTTTGACATATTGCAAAAAGTTTCGGCAATGACTTTTATGACCGGCCGCCTGCCTGACGTCAACCCTCCTTGGGAATGTAATCGTTGACCCAAATGGTACCAGATGGAGTTGGTCCGGGTCAATTTAGGGCTCTTAGTCGTCTTTTACGACACCCACGAGCAAAGCAAGGGTTGGTAGTATTCGAAGCCGCTACCACACAGTCAGGACGGTATATTATATACGTTACCTATATATATTTGGTAGGACCACACTGTCAACAGTTATCTGTCTACAGCCGCGGGTGTTTTGGTGGTGCCCTTGGTATCACCGAGCCTTAATGCACGCATTCACACTCCCTTCACTTTCTTCGCGGTAGACAGCGACCCTGTAAAGGTCCGTGAGCGGCAGCAACACTTACCACCAGGTGTACTGTTTGCTCGTTTGCCACCGTTTGCAATAAAAAAAAATGTGCATATCACGTCGGACTGTGTTAAGATATTATTTATTTATAACCTTTTGCAAGAATCATACCAACTGTTGAATAACATTAGAATAATTACGTGTGGTGACGGAGTAAGAATACAATTCACCAACTCCTCTCTTGCCCATGAGTGTCGTAAAAGACGACTAAGAGATATAATATGCATATAATTTTTATGCAAGAGAAGGAAAGCTCGAAACAAAACCCTATACCAACACGTCTGGCCAGCATGGTGTAGTGTGTCGATTGCTCTCCCATAGTGGAGGAAGCCTCAGTCCAACAGCGGGACGTATATGGGCCGAGATAATGATAATGATGAAAAAGATAATTTATATATGTACATGCTAAAGAAATCTCCAATACAATAATATCTCCGTCGGGACGACCACTGATGTCAAGTAACCCTGCTCCGGTGGTCGGCCCAACGACGAAGGCGACGTGGTTTTCGGGTGGGTTGCAGGAGTTGCGTGCTTAAGGCCCTCTGTCGCCCCGGACGGAATGGTGCGGACAGCCCACCCGGCTGCGGTCGGCGCGCCTGCGACAAAAAAAAAAATATGTGCGACAAAAAAAATATACAATAATATCTGTCAATCCCAACCAATTTAAACTGAAGAATATTCTTATAAATCTTATTTTTATGCATGTTTATAATATCAACATAATAACACAATTCTATTCTCTGTGATTTTCAGACAAGATACTACGAATATCTTCCAACTATGATATTTGGTACAATGGCAACATTATCAGCGTTTCTTGTACTTGTGTTACCAGAAACAAATAATATGAAACTACCAGATTCTCTGAAAGAAGCTGAAGATCAAGATACAAGAGACCAAAATGAATCAAAGAGAAATATTCAGAGAACGGTAACAGATAATAAAACTAGGTTATAATTATAGAATATAGTGAAACAGTATTCACAGAAAGTTTGTTGTTTTTAACAAAAAAAGTTGTTACAATAAGAGACTGAGATATCTATATTGACTTGGGCATTCAGTATGCCGTCTGGTCATTCTAGAGTCCAGTTCTGAAACTTAATTAAAATCTTTGTAATTCTCTTCTTCATGTGAAGAGGAATAAGATATTGCGATCGACTATGCGTAGATTGTGACAGAAAAATACTTTGATGGCAATTAACTGCCTATTAAATTTTAGATATTTTATTCATTCGCCTCAAAGTTCTTCTATTGACTTCAGAAATATCATAATGGTGTGTTTATGTACCTAAGTGTTGTGTTCGTAAATTGTATGTTTATGAAGTCTTCTGCCATATCAAGGATGTATTCCTTGATACGAGTTGTTGTTCTTACCAAAAAATAAAAAGCGCCCACTTTGAAATTGATATATAATTTTATTTTTATATATTATATCCCACCTGATGACAAGTACCGATATGATATGACGTGATGTATGTTTGTGTAAAATTATACTCTTTTATCTTAGAATTCATATTATTTAATAATGAAAAGGTTAAATATTACTTATTTACTTATAATAAAGGTTTTCTTAAAGTTTGCCAATATTGATGTAAATAGTTGATGATTCCTACTTTATCTAGAAATATAATAATTTTATAGATCTGAAAAGATTTTTTTGAAGTGAGACTTCTTTAGAATCGTTGTGATTTTAAACCTGTTGAAACTAAAAAGCGAGTCCACAGAGACACAAACGCGTAAATGTATCGGAGTCAGACGGCGAGAGGATGAAGGATGAAGGATAAAAAGTAAAGGAGTTTTACTTCTGATATACATACTTTGTACACACACTCCTTTTTTTATTCTTCCTTAAGTCTTTGTTTAACAGTAAACTTTAATAGCCTGACACTTGTAGGTACGGATGATTAATTATTTTCAATTTTGTCAAGTGGTTTCATTATTGAAGATTTGCTTGTTTTGTTTCCTTTAATAATTCTGAAATGGAAGGAAGGGAGACCCACCACTTTCCCACGGTAATCAATATACCGCACACCACAAGGAACTTGCAATTGCAAGTTGATGTTCTGGAAGGTGCTCATCACGTGAGAGTAAGATTTCCTTATTTCCTAGTCCACCTTAATCCTATCCCGTATTCCTTTCATTGTGGTGTGCGGTATATTGATTACCGTGTGAAAGTGGTGGGTCTCCCTTCCTTCCTTTTCAGAATAAAAATGGATTTCCGCTATGTATCGCCTAATTCAATCAATTATCCTTTAATAATGACCATAAAAGTGAAAATACAAGATAAATCTTTCAAACTTTCAGTATTAAAAATAAGTATAATCTTCTTTATAATATGAAAAAAAAACACAAAATGTATAAAAAAAGTACAAAAGAAGTATAAGGAATTATAATTTGTATAGTGTCTATTGCAATAATTGTCAAATGTACTATATGAATGAAAATAAAATTGACTCCACAGCTAATTCAGACGTAATATGTATATAATGTACATAAAATTCTTATTAATATACTCAGCTATAATACCTATGAAATGATGCTCAACGAGAATTATACTATATATTTTATTATTTACTTGTTATTTAATTGCTGTGTGGTAGCGGCTTCGAATACTACCAACCCTTGCTTTGCTCGTGGGTGTCGTAAAAGACGACTAAGAGCCCTAGATTGACCCGGACCAACTCCATCTGGTACCATTTGGGTCAACGATTACATTCCCAAGGAGGGTTGACGTCAGGCAGGCGGCCGGTCATAAAAGTCATTGCCGAAACTTTTTGCAATATGTCAAAACAGATGACATATTGCGTCGACCCCAAGTAATTGGGATAAGAGCAAGATGATGATGATGATTTACGAGTTTCTGAAATTTCGCTACTACAGTAAGCGCCATGATCGCGGAAGAATTAAAAGAAATACGGATGACGCAGCCATTTCAGTAATAAAATATATGATATAAATCTCGGTAACTATAATCTCGTGAGTATTAGGAATCATTATAGTTTGAAATTCTATAGTATTACCTATTATATCCTATGGTATGTAGTACCTAATTAATATTTTTTTAAATTATTGTAGTCGAATTAGCTATGAGATCAAGAAATCTGTTTTATAAAAAATAATCTATACTTCTTAGAATAATAACATATAGAAGGTAAGTCCGCGCACAAAAAGTGAAGCATGCAAGGCAAGCACGCCGGAACCGTTCCGTAATGTACAAGTCATTGTACTGCACGTACGTACGCAACTCTTAAAAAATAAATAGGTAATTATGACGGTTTGTGTATTCAAATAGTGTCATAACACATTTGTAAAACTTAAAAAGGTTTTTAACGTCACTTTTAAAAGTATTTCGATGATTTATGTTAATAAAAACAAAATTTGATTTCATAATTTGTATAGTGGTGTGCGTGTGTGTACGTGTGTAATCGCCTGCGCGCCATTAGTGTTTTTAGATTCAAATTTCAAACCTTCGAAGTATTGACACTATCCTTCTATACGTTATTATTCTAAGCTATACTTAATGGTTTCTGAAGTTTACACGAGTATTAGACATTGTAAGTAAAACTATTTTTACGGATTTCATCGCGTTTTCAACGCCATAAAGTGCTCGAAACGTCGGGCAATCAAAAATCAAATACAAACGCTAAAAAGCCGTAAAAATTGTTTTATTTACAAAATATTCTTTGTTTATGTACTCTAATCTTATTAATAAGATGCAAAAAGAAATGCGGAAGATTAAAGTTAAGCAAGTAAAACAAGGCTTGTGATACATGTAATTTAGTTAACTACTAGTTTATAATTTTAAAATAAGTTTTCCTTTATATTTAGATATCTTATATCGCATTTTCAACGGCACCTACATTTTTAAATAACAACAGCAATTTAACATCGTTGTTACCTGATCATTAACAAATAAATCGATCATGATTATTATTATAGAGATTGACGTAAATATGACTTAGAATTGAGATATCATTGGTGAAAATTGTCATTGGTTAGTAATATTACATCATCGTTTCCTCTCATAAGCTCACTCCACAACGGTAAAGAAATTGACTTACTATGCCGCGCTAGTCAGATATGATGCTATAGGGTTTCATTTCAAGTTTTCCTTCTCTTGCATAGAAGTTATATGTTAATCCCTTAGTCGTATTTTACGACATGGGCAGGAGAGCGGGTGGTAAATTGTATTCTTAGTCTGTCACCACATAGAAAAGTATTATTACATTAAAACATATTAATTTGTTTGAATGCACTAGCAGTCTGATTTAAAAAATACTTTTGTCACGTGTATTTTGTTTCGAAAGATTCTATATAAAAAGAAAATATCTTTTATTAAATTTTTCCTCATCATCATCATAACAGCCCACATACGTCCCGCTGTTGGGCTCGGGCCTCCTCCACAATGGGAGAGAAATTGACCTACTTTACCATGCTGGTCAGACATGTTGATATAGGGTTTCATTTCGAGTTTTTCTTCTCTTGCGCCGATTTTATATGCATATTATATCCCATAGTCGTCTTTTACGATATCCACGGGCAAGATAGGGAGTGGTGAATTGTATTCTTACTCCATCAAAACATTTCTCCGTCACCACAAACATTAAATTTTTTGTCAATTACATTTTCTATGTAGTAACATAGTAAGAATACAATTCACCGCTACCTATCTCATCCGTGAATGTCGTAAAAGACGACTAATTGAATACAATTTGTTAAATAAAATCATCATCGTCACGTCACGTCCTGGGCCTGAGCCTCCTCTAAATAATAGGGAAATTGACCTTTTACATATATGTTATCTGCATATCATACTTTTTACTCGTCTTTTGCGATACCCACAGCTATGGAGGTGATGATTTTATTCTTCAAACGTCACGATGCGAAAATATATTTGTAAATTCCCTCGCAATACAAGGATTATTTGCTTAATGTAGTGTTTTAAAATAAAATATGATGATGTGTACATTTTTATAGCGACATGTCATTTGTTTATAGTTAAATCGTAACAACACATCAAATAGTAATATTTGTATAGCTGTTATATTAATTTGATATTGTTTGAAATGTAAATAATTTCTATGTAGTATTAGACGCTATTACTATTTCTTTTTTGTAAATTCCTTTTTAATACAACATACGTACATATATATATATATTTTTTTGTATGCTATGGTCAGCTCGCCCAATCCGCCCGAGGCGATGGATGGGCGACGTGTTACCCCATAATTTACCGTATTCCCTCCCCATAGTCATTGGGCTAACCACTGGTACCGATTCCTTGACATCTGTGCAGTCATCATCATCATCAGCATCTTAGCCTATGTCCCACTATTGGGCACAGATCTCCTCCATAATGGGAAGGAAATTGACCTACTATTCCATGCTTGTCAGACGTGTTGGAATAGGGTATTGTTTCGAGTTTTCAATCTCTTGCACAAATGTTATATGCATTGTACCATTTTTTTTGGGAAGTATGGGGTATTTTTATTTTATTTATTTATTTAAGATAACACCCTGCACTAAGGAAATAATCCTTGTATTGCGGGGGACTTTACAAACATATAATTAACGGACACAAATTACATCCAGACTCAGAACAACAATTTGTGGATCGCACAAAGTGTTGTCCCGCGTGGGATTCGAACCCTCGACACTGGCGCTGTAGGTCGCTATCTTAACCACTACGCCATCTGTGCAGTCATCTATGCATATATCCCTTAGTCGTCTTTTACGACATCCACTAGCAAGATAGGGAGTGGCGATTTGTATTCTTACTCCGTCACCACACGGAACATATGCAGTATATTTTATGAATTTATTATTTAACTAGTGATCCGCCCTCGCTGCGCTTCGGTTCCAGCCGCTTTGGACCTTCATTTTAAACCCCCAATATCATCTAAAATATGGCTTCGAATTCGGAGCATGGATCAGGCAAATTTTTCTTGCATCTTTCTGAGAGGAAAAAATTGCCTGAGTTACTCCTTATATAAACAGCTATCTTGTAGTAAAAGTATTATCAAAATCAGTCCAGTCATGTAATTACCTGGAACAAACAGTCAGGCAACAAATTTTTAGACCAATTTTTTAAATATCATGCAAGTAATCGCGTAAGCATTAAAATGCCTACTATTTCCACATTACAAACAGACACATTATTTTTTTTAATTTTATGTGAAGACTATATAGTAGTTTTTTTATTCTGACATAGAAGATAGAAAGATAACCCTAACACTTCCCCTCTTAATTAAATCTAAGAAAATCGATATAAAATGGACTATACTTTCAAGGTGAATAAGGGAAATAAGGAAATAAATGGACTTTGACCTGACAGGTGGCTCCACAGATGGCGTAGTATAATGATTTCTGTTGTTTGCGTAATTATTACGCATTTGAAATTTAAAAAAAAATGTACTGATATTATTGCGTTTGTTCGGTACTCCCGTGTCCATGATCGCTGAAATATTCGAAGCGACATAAATAACAACATTAATTAATAACATTTTTTTTTTTGGGTAGGCTACGGTCAACACACCCATAGCACGTCGCCTTCCCCATTGGGCTGACCACCAGAGCCGAATTCCTTGTCCTCAGTGGTCGACCCGACGGTATACCCTGAGGGAGTACCCTCTCCTTGGGCAACTAAATACATGCGAATAATGTGATAAAGTGTATGAAAATAGTTTTATTTCACAGATAGCGTAGTGGTTGAGATACCGACTTACCAAAATATTTGTCGTGAATACGAATTCCCGCGCACGACAACAATATTTATGATTAAAAGTGTATCCCAATCTGGGTTTGCGGTAGGCCACCGCGCATTCGATGGGAGGGTATTACTCAGGAAGTATTCTATCGGGCCGACCACTGACGACAAGTAACCCTGCTCCAGTGGTCGGTGCAACGACGAAGGCGGCGTGGTGTTACGGGTGGGTTGCGGGAGTGGTGCGAGGAGTGCGCCGACAGCAACCCACCCGCAAAAAAAAGGCCACCGCGCATTACAAGAATTATCTCCTTTATTTTTCGGACGTTATTTTTAAAAAATAAGACTTTAAATAAAAAATACTGAGGAAGCACCACTTGGACTTATTAATTACCAACATCGTCTCGATACGATATTTCCGTACAAAAAGCCCGTAAATCAAAAAAATGTAGAACGAAACATCGGTTACTATTTTAGGATACCGTCATCATCATCTCAGCCCCCATAAGTGTTACTGTTGGGCTCAGGCCTGTTCTACAAAGGAGGGCAATTAGCCTACTATACCGCGCGGACGACGTTTCGACCTAGTTTTATGTCGAGTTTTCCTTCTCTTGCAAAGATATTATCTGCATATTATATCCCTTAGTCGTCTTATACGACACCGATGAGCAAGATAGGAGGTGGTGAATTGTATTCTTATTCCGTTACTACACGGAGACCACTGTAGTATATTATACTCTTAGAATAATAACGTATAGAAGGATAGTGTCAATACTTCGAATGTTCAAAATTTAAATCTAAAAATACTAATGGCGCGCAGACGATTACACACGCACACCACTATACAAATTATGAAATCAAATTTTGTTTTTATTAACATAAGTCATCGAATTACCTTTAAAAGTAATGTTAATAATCTTTTTATATTTTTCAAATGTGTTGTGACACCATTTGAATGCACAAACCGTCATAATTACCTATTTATTTTTTAAGAGTTGCGTACGTTCGTGCAGTACAATGACTTGTACATTACGGAACGGTTCCGGTGTAAGCTCCATTAGGCTCCAATTGAAATGCCTCACTTTTTGTGCGTGAACTTATCTTCTATAGATACGTTATTTTAAGATTATACTACAAAACACTAAAAATAGATTTTGAATAGATTTGATTTTCACATCTGTAATCGTTACATTTAATTACAATAAAACACAAAAAATATGTTTAATAAACAATATAAAATAAAAAGTCAACTTTTATGTCCATTATGCAAAATACAAAGTTATCCGTAACTTTAATATTTCATTCTATCCTATCCTAGTCTAAATTCGAAAGTTTTACTTATTTTACTATGAAATTCATATATTCAGAATTTCATTTCAGAACACCATCAGAATTTTGTTAGTCAAATAAATCTACAGAAACCTCATTCGGTATCTAGTATCTACCTAGTCGCCATTTTGTTAATAAAAAAATAAATAAAACTGGCCAACGATAAAATCCAACAGTTCACGTCCCAGTTTTAATTTGGAAAACGGATTAAAAACTGATGTATTACTGCTGTTTCGCGATTTGGAACCAATATTGGATCAATGTTTGTTTTGCAAATAATACAATTGGTACCTATATTTGTATTTATAGAATTGATTATGTTGGTGCAGCAAGTAATGCAAATATTTAAAAATATACCATAGATATGTAGACGTACAATTCCATCACCAAACAAGCGGTGAATTTCCTTCTCTTACAACTATGTTATCTGCATAGCAGTCTTTCACGATGCCCACAAGCAAGGTTAGGGATGATGAATTATATTCTTACTTCGTCACCGCAGTGATCAGATCAGCCTGTTAAAAAAGTATTTTAGATTTTTAGACTATAAATAATTTTGTATTTCTGTAATACTCTATCAACGTACAGATGAAGCTACTTACTCGTACTTGATGGTCGTATTGGTAACTGGTGGTATATAAAACCTCAACCTTCTACGATACCCTAGAGATCGTGTCGACTGTTCGCTAACTGCAGCACAATGCATTACCAAGTAGCAATTAAAGACCTTTCCGCAATAAGATCGATTCACACGGATATTATTTGGCAATGTCATTGAAATTAATTTGACATTTGATACAAAAGTCGATGAAAGTACGCTTAGCAATTCAAGAATTCAGAAAACATACATAAATTTTAAAATAAAGAAACAAAAATATTCATCAAAACAGTAGCAGGTTTTCATAATAAAATTATTTTGCGCCAACATTTGCACCAACCCCTGACTGAGTAATATTTTTTTAAAACGTCCCATTCCACGGTCCTTTGCATCTAACGGGAGCGTTCACAATTGTAATTATGCGTTTACTACGTGATCCCATTTCAATGAACGTGACTGCGTGGACTGAGTATTATAAATAAAAAAAAGCGTATTCATTTTTCTGATAGAACCATGTAGATAAGCCACAGATAACAAATGTTGTAATACAACGTGTCGGCATACGCGTGAGGCTTTTTAAAACAATGTACCAACCGTAATTATAATTACACAATTACGATATCGTCTTTCCAAAAAAAAATATTTATGATAACTCAGTATACTCGTTTTCATATGGTAGGCTTATATTCGGTATTTTTTGGTCTTATATTAAATGATAGTAATAGTATTTTAAGTAATGTCATCATCATCCCAGCCGACATATGTCCCACTGTTGGGCTCGGGCCACCTCCACAATGGGAGGGAATTTGACCTACTATACCATGCTGGTCAGACATGTTGGTATAGGATTTCATTTCGAGTTTTCCTTCTCTTGCACAGATGTTATGTGCATATTATATCCCATAGTCGTCTTATACGACATCCACGGGCAAGATAGGGAGTGGTGAATTGTATTCTTACTCCGTCATCACACGGAAAGTAATGTAATTCAACGAAAATGCTAGTACAGTGAATAAAAAATAATAGTGATTTACATATGTTTGGATGATGGCGTGCACCCCCATAACCTACCGCACACCGACCATAGTGGTAGGATCACATGTCGACAGTCCGCTGTCTGCAACGGCGGACCGGTCCGCCCAGGGTAATAGCACACTCTCCCAGAAAATCATCATCTGAACAATAGAAGTTTGTTACTGCACATCTTTCGGTGAGCGAGAGAGCCGGCAGCCCAACTTTCTTTCCGTCACCCGCCGAGAGGCCGACCGCGTGAGGAAAGACCGTCATCCTCCCCGAGGGGGGGGACGTCGGTCGATGGGAGGGTGCCCCACGTAGGGGGTATTCCGTCGGGCCGACCACTGATGACAAGTAACCCTGCTCCGGTGGTCGGCCCAACGATGAAGGCGACGTGGTTTTCGGGTGGGTTGCGGGTGTTGCGTGCTTACGCCCCTCTGTCGCCCCGGACGGAGTGGTGCGAGGTGCGCGCCGACCGCAGCCCACCCCAAAAAAAAAAAGCCCAACTTTCTTAGGGTAAATACCCATAGTATAAGGATTCACCAAAACTCACCACATGCAAATGCATGTGGTGAGTTTTGGTGAATCCTTATACTATGACCGAATCTCATTTTACACATACACACACCCTTCACTTTATTCACGGTAGGCTGCAGCCAAACAAAGATCTAAGAGCGCCAGTATCATTTACTATCAGATGTTGGGTTTGCGCGTTTGTCATCAACAGTAATAAAAAAACGTCACTTATGCCAATTTACTAGTAGTAGGACCACACTGTCGACAGTTATCTGTCTACAGCCGCGGGTCGGTCCGTCCGGGGTAGTACCATGCTCTCGCAGAAAATCGACGTCTGAGTAGTAGCAATTTGTTACTGCGCTTCGTTTAGTGAGCGAGAGAGCCGGAAGCCCAACTTTCTGAGGGTGTTTGCGTGTGGAGGGTTTTGGTGGTCTTTGGTATCACCGAGCCTCATTGCACACATTCACACTCCCTTCACTTTCTTCACGGTAGGCAGCGGCCTTGTAAAGGTCCATGAGCGGCAGCAACACTTACCATCAAGTGTACTGTTTGCTCGTTTGCCACTGCTTGCAATAAAAAAAGTGAGCCGTCGCTCAGGACGCCTGACAGATGTGAAACATCGAAACTATTTTGTACGAGTAGACACGGTATCGAATATAAAGTATCGATACTGAACTCATGAATAGTATCGAAAGATAAGTAACGTACTGTTTAAAGTATCGAGTAGGTACTTTTATTTACTTTATCTTTAGGTATCGAGTACTTTTCTTTCGATACCGATACTTTTGTATTCGATATTTTAGTCAATAAGTACTTTTTGGTAGGTATCGTATCGAATAAATTATCCATTTTAAAATTGACTTTACGACTCATATTCTTTCATCCGTTCACAGACATTCTTTCCGCACGAAGAGTGTGATTTAGGAAACAGAAATGGCGGCATTTATCGAGCTAACGACCAACTCTCAGCTTCAATATATTTAATAAAGAAATTTTTATTCCTGTAATGATAATAAGACAAGCTATCTAAATAATTTTAACGTCATTGGTCCTCCTTAAATTTTCAACTTTTAAATGAAATTTGACTGTTTAAAGTGAGTCAAAATCTAATTCCTACGAAGTCGGTAATATACAAAGAAATAAATATATATACACCTGAAACTAATAAAAGCCTATAAAAAACGGTTCTCCAGTTTTTGTAACTGAAAGTAAACTAAATACCATACCTACTGGTATATTTATATTACTAAGTTAGAGAATTTTACATTAATTTATAAAACAAGTATATATGCATAAAAGAACATTAGATTACGACAGGAACTAATACAATAAAACTAAGGCATAAAGTATTAATAAAATATCGCGTTTTTTTTCCAAAAAATGATGATTTTCATTCAATAAACATTTATTTTCATTAATATACATTATAAGTAACAATTTACTTTGAATTCACTAGATGGCGTTGTACAAAATTTTAAATCGCATCATGGTTTCGTTACAAAAATGTAGGTATATGCATCCAAATATTTATTTAATATTTAATTAATAGGGGACCGCGAGGCGTGGCGTTAAACGCCACGCGACGATCACGGTCACCCTCGCCTATAGATGTTTCACATCAAAAAAAAATTGGTGGACTACTGGTACCAATTTCTTGTCTTTTGTGGCCGATAGAGTCACGCGACTGAAAATTTTCTATCTGCAGCTATAAATGTGTTAGTCCGTCTCAGTTAGTAACAGATTTTGAAAGAAAATGGACGTCTCATTTTGCTATGACGTTTCGTTTTCTGTGGAAAATAGCCTGAAGGCCAAACTCTACCTTATAATAGGCCTTGAACTCCCTGTAACTTAGTATTACAAAGATCCTTGAGCAGTTACCACATACCAAGGGTGGGCTACTTCCTCATCTCCTTACCAAAGGCGGTCTTCATTATGCTACTTTTATAGCAATTACTTGGAGTTAACACAATATATATGCCTCTTTCATTGTACATATTGCAACAGTTTTATAAACGGCCGCATATCTGCCTTCAACCCTTCTTGGGAATATAATTCTTGACCAGGTCGTATTAGATAGATTTGGTAAAATAAATATAAAGTTCTTAGTCTTCTTTTAGGATACTCATGAGCAATGAAAGGGTTGGTAGTATTCATAGTTGCCACCATACAGCATACCGCCAAAGGCCAATAAAAAATATGTTTCGCCTTATAGCTATAATTAAAATTGAAAATTTTGAATAACCCCCGACAGGAATTATCAATTAATTGTCATTTAACGATTATACTGGTATGCACGAAGCACTTAATCGTATAATCATACGCCATTACGTCATTTTGGAAAAGAGCTGATACTCTTACATTGCTGAATCGACATTAACCAAACATAAGAGCTACCGCAAGGAAACTGGCTTTCAATTGAAAAAAGCCGCATCGAAATCGGTCCATCCGTTTGAGAACTACGATGCCACAAATTCACACAGAGACATACACACACATATACAGAGACACACACCCTATTCCAACACGTAGGTATGACCAGCAACAGTATAGCAAGTCAATTGCCCTTCTATTATAGAGGAGGCTCAAACCCAACAGTTGGATGCATATGGATGCATATGAGCTAAAATGACGACTGATGATGGACAAAATGGCGTTATACACTCATTCAATAGGGTTGCTACTGCCGATTTCATAAAATCGATGTTATCAACCAAATCGACTAGAGATTTACATTGACCATAGTATTGACCATCGTTAGTTTAATATGACTATCAGCTAATTTACTACTATTGGAATGGGTACTTTAGTAAAAAATTGGCAACACTCGGTCAGAGAGTAAACGTTATTCGGGTAAAAACAATTTGTAAGTTTTTGTTAGGGAACCCTCGGGCCCTTTTGGCTGAATACATGAATACATAAAGCTGTAAATGCCCTTTATGATAGCTATGGCTCTTCACAGAGCTTGTTGGGTTAGACTCTATAATATACAAGTTATTATGACATGAAAGTGGACGTAAATGGTTTTTACTGAGATTATATTAGAAAACCCATTTATATAAATAGAATTTCTTGATCTTTTCGTTGGCTGGCTATAATCCGACCGTTGAGCTGAGTAATATAATGCCTCCCTATTCAGCGAGACGGTGACCTTCCACTTTTTCAGCGGGCCAATTGCATTGCCTTTAAGTATTCAAGTCTTGTGACCTGCTTGGAACCTTGCTCTTATGAGGACCTTATATTTATACGCTCTTGTGAATAAAGATTCGACAAACCATAGCGTACCATGATAGATTTTTGAGGAGATACAAATTAAAAACCATTTATAAATCCGAAAATAACTTCAATGAATTCAAGAACCTATCATTGCATCAAAATGTGACCGCTACTGAGAAGATCTGGCATGAAACTCCGCAGGTATTTTTTTGTTTTGAGTTCTTTTAAATAAAAATATTTATAAAATGTTTTGTAATTAATAGCTTTAGTATGATGTCCTTCGAACCACAATATACCTAATATAATACAAAAGATTATGACTAGACCAGATCCTACAAGCGGCACCCGATCACGAGTTAACTACTACAGCAGCCATCGCCCCCTTCCACCACATGGATAGGAAGAGAGAGGCCTCATCCAGTTCTATATAACTTACTGTACTGTACCTTTCTATTTGATTGCAATTTGCGTGGACCACTGGTACAAAGATCTCGTCTTCAATATGTTACCTACTAGAGTGTAGCATTTCTTAAAAATAATAATTCTAAGCATGCTACTACTAATTTTTTGATGATCGATTTTGGGCCGCCCTCATCTTATTCAACTACCAGGCTTAAATGCAAGAGAGCATACTTTACCTACTTACGTGAAACACAGCAAGAATACAATTCACCAACCCCTTTCTTGCTCAAGGTATCGTAAAAGACGACTAAGGGACTATTGCTGTTAACATCTATGCAAAAAAGAAAACTTAAAATATAACCTTATCTGTCTTAAATATAACTAATCTGTCTGAATAGTAGGACGTGTATAACTTGTGATGATGATGACGATATCTGATGTTTATGTATACTAATATTTCATCTACCAGCCCATGAAGTCGGCAACTCCGCGTTTAGTAGACGAATTAACGATCGCAGTTGGTTGTATTATTTTTTCAGTAGAGTACCGCTGTCATTCTAAGGGATCACCTTAGCCGGTCTTCGAAACTCCCACGGGAAGTACCTTTTACTACTTCGTGAGAGGCTGTGATATATGCAGTTCCATTCATGTTCATTCACCTGTCCATAATCACCTTTATCATGTAACATGGAATGATAAAAATCCTATGGTATAAGTCGTTAAACATTCAGCCTATGTCAGTTGCTGTGTATATTTAAAAAATAATTTATTTACTCTGTGACAAATTCTATCTAAATATAAATTAGCTAATTTGTAATCTACATTACAACTAGCCAGCAACAATGAATTCATAGCAATATCTACACAGATTATCTAATATACGACCTCCTTATTCGCGCCATCACTCAACTATTCCAATATGGCGTCATAAATTGGTTCAAGTCATCTGTTAAGTGCTGTGTTGGTATGTAATTAACTGTTCCCCGGTTAAATCAACGCTGTGCACAAATTAATGGCGGGTCACCGCGTCGTTGCCGACATTCGGTATTACAAATTCCGTATGCATTTCTCTACATGTGTGTTAATATCTCTATTACAAATAATCTTGCTTCTATAATATTAGGCGGTGTATGTATATTATGAAGTTCATTAACATTTTGTGTTATTAATTGCCTGTAAAACTACGAATCTGCGGTTTGGGGTATATTACAAAAGAAAATATTACAAACACTATGATTGGATCTTAGAATAATAACGTATAGAAGCACAAAAAGTGAAACATTTCAAGTGGAGCCTAATGGAGCTTACGCCGGAACCGTTTCGTAATGCACAAGGTTACTGTAGTGCACATACGTACGCAACTCTTAAAAGATAAATAGATAATTATGACGGCTTGTGCATTCAAATAGTGTCACAAAATATTTGAAAAACATAAAAAGTATATTAACCTTACTTTTAAAAGTATTCCGACGATTTATATTAATAAAAACAAAATTTGATTTCATAATTTGTATAGTGGTGTGCGTGTGTACGTGTGTAATCGCTTGCACGCATGTAGTATTGTTTGCTTCAAATTTTTAATGGCTGACGTATGGGCCTTCTATGCGTTATTATTCTAAGGATTGGATAGATAACGATTAAGATGTGAAGGAAAACGTTGAGGATCCGATGGCCTCAGGGGAAAATCATCACCATTATCTCAGCTGTACACGTCCCACTGCTAGGCTTGAGCCTTCCAAATAGGAGGGAAATCGTCATACAATATCATGCTAGTCAGATGTTGTTATTTTCGGGTTTTATTTCGAATTTTTCTTCTCTTGCATATATGTTACCTATCCTTTACTCGTTTTTTACGACACCCACGGGCAAAATAGGTAATGAATTATATTCTTACTCCATTACCACACGGAATAATTCGATTACAAATTTAATATTAATCATTAGCTACAAGCTACATAAAATAAAATCGCGTGTACATTTATATCAAAAGGTAGAGACAGAAAATAATATTCACTAGCCGCCTGACATTTTTCCGGTAGTTAAACCCTAAAGGGTGCGTAAATGTGAGTGCAAATTTATGTCAAGAGGATTCCATGGAATTTACCTTATATGATATACATAAATATTTTATAATGCCGCGTCTCTTTGATTCCCTTCATGGAATAATTTATGTATACGACTGTTTGCCGTTAGTACTCAATTTCGCATCGAAAATTCCAATTGATAATATTTTATTTTGTGAATTTTACAATTTCTATCATAGGAAGAAATAAAAATGCTATAAATACGCGAGTCAAAAATATGCAAGGCCAAAAGTCCAAGTCGCCGGGGGCGGACCGTGTCGCCCTAGAGGAGTTCTACGCGCACGCTTCGCCGCCTCCTTCCATGAGATGACTTTTTTTTTTTTTGAATGGGACTAATCCCACCACACATACCCACCATTGTAACTCCTGTAAGCCAGGATCCACAATGGTCTTCATAAATGACACCGAGGTTTGACCCTCAGGTAGTCCCGGGATATGATTTTAATTGTCTTGGGACCCGCAACAAATTTAATTAGAAAAGATTAAAGAGGAGGAGTTGGAAAGAGAGATACCACTTCCCTCCTAGGCAAAGCGGGAGACAGGAAAACAAAATGACTAGTCAGCCAATAAGTAAAAAGGTGTACAGCTACGATAGCGCAGCAGTACGGCACCACGGATACGGAAGAGATTAACGGGGCCTATATGTGAGCGTTAACATTGATTGCTACAGTAGGTATGGCAGAAACGCATGAACGCACGGAAATTTTCTCGAGTTGCTACAAAGTCCGTATAGTATTACCCACAGGTGACTTGCAAACTGTTTAACATAAGTTTACGCTCGTTTCGCCAGAGATCGCACTCCCAGAGAATGTGATGTGCTGATTGTTCATACTCGTGGTCAGATGTGGAACATTGACGTAATGGTGATGGTACGAGTTTAAAAGAAAATAATTTACTTTTATAGTTGCCATGGCCAGTTAAAAATTGGGCCACGATGTGGTCAACCTCCAGCCACACCTTCTCCAGGCGCTCCCGGATGCATAGAAAAAATAGATAAAGATGACGACCTTTCGATGATGAATCCCATCTTTCTTGCCATTCAGTTAAAAGTTCCTCATAGACAATGTATTGTGGTGCAAACAATCTAGCAATTTTATTTCGGTCGCGCGGTAGAAGGAAATCTGTATTCATAGTTTCCTTTGTGGTGTAATACATTGAAGCTCGTCTCTGAATCTCCAAATCAACCGGAAGTACACCCGCGAGTACTGGTAAGGCCTCGGTACTAACCGTTCTATAGGCTTTACATAAGAATATTAGGGCCAATCGTTGGCTCTGTAGTAATTTAAGCCCTTCCATGAGATGACTGCCTCATAGAAGACGGCGACCGCGTCCCGGTTCCTGACGCTGTCAAGCATCTTCCCAACGATAGTTGGCAACGTCAGGTCGGCACCGATTATTACGACGAATTCATGGCGCTGCTCTGCCCACACGGCACACACATCGAGCGTGTGCCGCGCCATGTCCTCGTCGCAATCGCAATGGTGGCAGGACGGTGTATTCTCCCTCCTCACGACCGCGTGCAGGTACTTGGCGAAACAACCCTGCCCCATCAATATCTGCACCAGTCGGAAGGAAAGCACCCCGTGCCACCGACCCAACCCCTCCGTACCGAGGCCTCTCCAACCGCACTGCCCAACGGGCAATTATGTCGGCCAGCTCCTTCAACGACACTATGCCACCTCCCGTCTGCGTTTCGAACACCCACCGGTAGAGTCCGGCGAGCATTTCCGCCTCCAGGTCCCACGGGGGAGTCCCGGCCAATAATTACGCTGCCTCCGTCGCCACCGTGACATTTGTGTAAAAAATGCTAATGCTAGCCAACTTTAGGGTGTCGGTTTTTGTCATTCGACTCTGATAATTTCCCCTGACGCGCCAAAGAAAAAAATAGATTAATTTGCAATATATATTACTATTTATAATACTCGATGTAAACATCAGAAATCGTTAAATCTGTTATAAACAACGCTTATTAATTTCATTAGAAAATACAATAAACATAATCCAAAATGGCTATATGTAAATATCACACAATAGCATATATAATAAATCAGCCAAATCTAACTTACAATCCAGGTGTTATGCTGGTATTTGCAAAATGTCCGCAGTGGACGCCATGTCGTGCATTCAGGTAACATTCGCAATTTAGCTGGAGGGTTGTATCGCCATAAATCGTGTCACATGTGAGAAATGCTTCATTACAAGTCGCAAGGACTGGGGACTGCAATACGGTCATGGTGAAGACGATAAGTGAACGGGAAGCAATACAGTTTGCAAACAATAGTAAACAGTGTCTTGATACTGAACTATTTATGATTGTTGAAGAAAGGTTGGTGAAAATTTTACAATTTAACTATACGTCAAGCTAGCGTTTTCCTTGTAAGTAGCATCAGAGTAATGATGAAATTCAGTAAAAATTCCTTTTTCGCGGATGTCCTAAAAGGCGTCTAATGGATATAAGCAGATAATTCACTGCAACGGAAAGAAAACTTTAAATAAAACGTGTACCATTATGTCTGACGAGCGTGGTATAGTTAAAATGAAGGTCGAAACTTGCTGAAATAGGTGAAAATAAGAACTTTTGATATTTATTAAAAGAAAAAGCAGATTTGGAAATATCTAGTAATAATTAGTAATAGCTAATAATGAATGAACATTATATTGCAGTCTTTCCGTGTGATGCCGGAGTAAGAATACAATTCACTCCCTGTCTTGACCGTGGATATCGTAAAAGACGATTAAGGGATATAATAAGCATATAACATCTATGTCAGGGAAGGAAAACTCGAAACAAAATCCTATTCCAACACGTCTGACCAGCATGGAATAGTAGGTCAATTCCCCTCCCATTGTGGAGGAGGCCTGAGCCCCAACAGTGGGATGTATATAGGCTGAGATGATGATGATATTGCAGCCTCTTTATATATTTTATGTGTTTCGTGTGGTGACAGTGTAAGAAAACAATTCACCGTCTCCCTGTCTTACCTGTGGGTGTCGTAAAAGATGACTAAGTGTTACAATATGCATATAACCTCTATGCAAAAGATGGAGACGTCGAAAACCCTATATCAACATTTCTGACTATAGTAGGTTAATTTCATTCCTATTGTGGATTAAGCCTGAGCTCAGTAGTAGGATATAACAACCACTGAAGTTAAGGAACTCTGCACCGATGGTCGGCCCAACGGCGAAGCCGACGTGCTATCGGGTGGGTTACGGGGCCGCGCGTCGCCCTTCTGTCACCCCGGACGGAGCAGGGTGGCAGGTGAGCTGACCGTAGCCCACCCCAAAAAAAAAAAGTTGTAGGTTATAAATGAGTTACGATGATTATACATTTGTTGATTTATTGATATTGATCTTCATAATTAAAATGGCTTTTAATTTAAATATTCAAAAATCCGTGTGGTGACGGAGTAAGAATACAATTTACCATTCTCTATCTTGCCCGTGGATGTCGTAAAAGACGACTAAGGGATATAATATGCATATAACTTCTGTGCAAGAGAAGGAAAACTCGAAATGTAACCGTATACCAACATGTCTGACCAGCATGGTATAGTAGGTCAAATTCCCTCCCATTGTGGAGGAGGCCCGAACCCAACAGTGGGTCGTATGTAGGCTGCGATGATGATGATGATGAAGCAAAAATTTATCGAACCCATCCGTAGTTTATCACTACTAAGAAATCTTTTGTAGTAGTTAGGTCAGTATAACAAGATGATTATTTGGTCGATTTGCAACAACGCGACATTTTGTTTTAGTTGGAGACAGCTCGACAGTCAGCCTGAAAGCGGAACTGTCCCATCAAAAATGAGACGGATGATTATATTATGTTACTAGCAACCCGCCCTCGCTTCGCTTCGGTTTCTGTCGCCTTATCCCCGTAATTCCCGTTCCCGTGGGAATACCGGGATGAAATAAAGCCTAGTTTACTCCCTGATAATATAGCTTTCCATTGGTGAAAGAATTTTTTAAATCGGTCCAGCCGTTTTGAAGATTACCCGGAACAAACAGACAGACAGATAGACAGACAGACAGACAGACAAAAAAATATAAAATATTTTTAGGCATATGTATAGTTAAATTTTTTTATTGCTATTTTAGGAACAGGTGTCGTGCAAATAACCGTGTGAGCATGAAAAAAGTCTATTATTTTGACATTACAAACAGACATTCCAATTTTATTTATTGGTATAGATTATCATCATCCTGATCTTATCGCAATAACTTGGGGTCCGAATTAATATGGGCCCTTCTTTTTTTTTCCTACATATTGTAAAACTTTTTTGGTAATAGTTTTATGACCGACCGCTACCTGACGTCAACCATCCTCGGGAATGTAATTGTTAGGTAGACGGCATCTGACGGAGTTGAACCATGTCGATGTAAGACTCTTAGTCGTATTTTACAATATCCATAAACAATGTAAATGTCCGCAATATTCATAGCCACCACATCGCATAACGTTACTAAATGAATTTTGTAAATAAAACTACTTTTAAGGATGCTATCGCGTTTGTATTTGATTTATGATTGCCCGACGTTTCGAACAGTTTACAGCATTCATGGTCACGGGCTGACAGGTCAGTCTACCTGTGACCGATAAAATCCGTAAAAGTAATTTAATAGTGGTAGGACTACACTGTCGACAGTTATCTGTCTACAGCCGTGGGCCGGTCCGTCCGGGGTAGTACCACATTGAGCAGAAAATAGACGTCTGAGTAGTAGCAATTTCTTACTGCGCT
Organism: Lymantria dispar; assembly: GCA_032191425.1. Lineage (NCBI taxonomy): Eukaryota > Metazoa > Arthropoda > Insecta > Lepidoptera > Erebidae > Lymantria > Lymantria dispar. The sequence goes on along the minus strand of CM063452.1, from coordinate 6,684,423 downwards.
TCGTTCGGTGAGAGAGAGCCGGAAGCCCAGCTTTCTGAGGGTGTTTGCGTGTGGAGGGTTTTGGTGGTGCCTTTGGTATCACCGAGCCTCAATGCACGCATTCACACTCCCTTCACTTTCTTCACGGTAGGCAGCGGCCTTGTAAAGGTCCATGAGCGGCAGCAACACTTACCATCAGGTGTACTGTTTGCTCGTTTGCCACTGTTCGCAATAAAAAAAATTGATAATCGTTGATTTTTCAATTTCAAAAAAAAAAAGAATCATCCAAATCGGTTTATAAATGACGAAGTTATCCGCGAACAAATATAAAAAAGCATATATGTATACGGTCGAATTGAGAAACCTCCTCCTTTTTTGAAATCGGTTAATTAAAGAAAATTATTTAAAACTAGCAACCCGCCCTCGCTTCGCTTCGGTTTTAGTCGTTTTACCCGCGTAGTTCCCGTTCCCGTGGGAATACCGGGATAAAATATAGCCTAGTTTACGCCCTGATATTATAGCTTTCCATTGGTGAAAGAATTTTTGAAATCGGTCCAGCCGTTTTGAAGATTACCCGGAACAAACAGACAGACAGACAAAAAAAAATTAGTGATTTTTAGGCATGTGTATAGTGCAAATAACCCTGTGAGCATAAAAAAAATCTATTATTTTTACATTACAAACAGACACTCCAATTTTATTTATTAGTATAGATTATATAAAAAAATTAACAAAAATTTCATATTTGTGAGACTACTGAGCATAAAATTTTTAAAAAAGAAATAGTTCAATACTTACAGGAAAACCCACAAGAAATTTATGGCTTAAACAGATTCGCCCTAAGCCCCCGTGTCTGGAAACTCCCAAATAGCAAAATAAACGTCGGGATTTGGAAGCTTTTAAAATCCAAGCCATCTCTAAACTGTTTCCAAAGACATCATCATCATTTCAGCTCATGTACATCCCACTGCTGGGCTCGAGCTTCCACCAAAACAGAATAGAAATTCACCTTCTACCCACGTTGGTCAGATGGGATACTACCTATAGGATTTTTTTCATTTCCATGCAACAATACTGCTAGAGTCATCACTGCTCATATACCGTCAGCTGGGCGTAAGTCCCATCCATGACGATACGGAAATACGTTACTATACCACGCTGGTGAGACAGAGTTTTATTTCAAGTTTACCTTCCCTTGCATAGATTTTCGTTAATTATTTATTTATGCTAATTGACAATTGATTCACAAATTACAATTATAATTACATTATTGACAATCATTTATGTTCCTGAGTAGTATGTATGTATGTAGTATGAATTAATTAAAGATTATCATAGCATTCACTGTTTACGATTAATTATAATACGTAGGAGGTATAACTAATTTTATATATTAACTAATTTAAATTTCAAATGCAAGTAAAATAATAAATAATTAATCTTTATATACATATATCTTTTTATTGTACGTGTGTATGTCGCTGAACTCCTCCTAAACGGCTGGACCGATGTTGCCGAAACTTTCAATGGGATTCGAGAGTGGTTTAGATTCACAATTGAACCCGGTAGGTGGCGCGGTTGTGTTATTTGCAAAACAATGTCTGTTGGGTCAGCTTCTGTATGTCCCATAGTTTATAAACTATCTATAAACTATCGATAGATTGTGAACGGACACAAAAATTTACAATCTAACGCTTATATTTTCGTAAGATTATAAACTGACTATGTTCAACCGTCAAATTGTGATTTTAATACTTTTAACCATCAGTTCAAAAAGAAATGACCCAATCACTGCACTGTCTTACAATTTCTCGCCTACGAATTTGTGAACCGTCCTCTGATTGGTTGGCGTTATAGATAGTGCGTGTTCGTGTGCATAAAGTTACAAACATAATTATCAGCAATCAAAAAGCTCATTGTCAGCAAATATTAACGTACATTATAAATATCGACCCTCGATACTTACTTTTTAGTATCGATATATAGTCCAAAAAAAAGTTCAGTATTAAATATCGATATTTTTAAATAATAATATCGATATTTCGATATATCAATATTTTATCAACAGCCCTCCTTCTGATATCAAGATATTTGTATGTTTCTAGTGATTATTTGTATTGTTATCCAGTTATTTCATAATAAGTTATTAGTTTTCTATGTTCAAGTATTAATCTTTGTGAATAAAAGACTTATTACAATGACAGAAACCGGTTTCGTCAAAGTACAGTCAGATAATCTTCCTAAAATAGACGATGACAACGTATTTCGCATCTAATTCAGATTTAACGTCTGTTGAACTCGGAGGAATAAAAGCTGCAAGGTAAATAAGATATAATATATTTAATAATCGTAATAATAATAAAAATATCGATATATATCTTTATTTTTTTCGATATATCGAACCCCGATATGATACATTGTAAAATATCGATATATCTAAAAACGATATTTATAAAAATATCAACAGCCCTAGCAATTTGTACGAGGGATTTTGGCGAGAATCTGGAAGTGTCATGTGGTGTTCTTGTATTATATTCAATATCTTAGTGTTTTAACGTGTTATATTCAATAATCTTGATGGCATTCTATGTAATATATAGCGGCAGAACTGCTGAGGTGTAGTGAATATGATATAAAACTGCTATAAGTACCTTTTTGTTTCCACCAAAATTCTCAGAAGATACCCTTAACAGTGGCCATTACACTGTTGAGGGCGACACTTTGACTTACTGACGGAGCATTACTGACATGAAGAAACTGATAACTTGAAAAGATAATTATAACTCGACACTGACAAAAATGGCTCATATTAGTAGCTGATTGCTAAGACAAAAAAAAGAAGAAGTACTTGTACGAGTACTCTGACGTCACAGAATATGCGCGCCGAAGTAGCCGCGTTTATATCGCCCAAAAATAATGGCGATTTTTAAAAATTTATTTTACCGTAATGGTTTATACTAGGGCTTCCAATCCCGCAGCTTGAATTGAATTCCGGTATTTGCGGGATTACGAATTTTCCATCCCGCGGTATCTCGGTATTTGCGGGATCCCGCATATCGAAATTATTCACATTTATATAAGCCAAATAAAACAATGAATTAATCAACTCCACATTTATTTACGTTACTATTAATATGGGATCAATCAAATTATACCGTTTATTTGTAACAAAAAGAACGAGTTAATCAACTAACTACGCAATTATTGAAGTATTACTATTAGTATGAGATCAATGAAATTACTCCGTTTATTTATCATAAAAACCCTACAAATTTTCTACTCCATATTTATTTAACTAACTTCATATTTATTTAGGTATTACTAGTATGAAATCAATCAAATTACACTGTTTATTTATCACACAAAAAGAGTGATTTAATCAACTAACTTCACATTTATTTACGTATTACTATTATAATAGTATAAGATCGATAAAATTACACGATTTTTTTCTTCACAAACAACAGTAACAAATACTGAATAAAAAACAAAATAACTCTTCAAAAGTACACAATGAAAATTAAAAAATCAACCAAAAAAAAACATTTAAATACTGTAAATATATATAGAATATGTTACTGTTTAAATATGAGAGTTTATTAAGTTTGATATTGCATACACACTTTTTTCCAGTCCCGCATATCCCGCGGAGCCCGCGCGCGTAATCCCGCATCATGCGGGATTGGAAGCCCTAGTTTATACTTTGTATGTGTTATATTTATTTCTAGTAATGTAATAACTAGTAGAAACGTTTAAAAAAATAAAAAAGAAAACATGCATATTCCCTATTGTATGTATTTGTCAATTGGTTGTATTAGATGAAACTTGCGCCTTGCAAAATTGTAACAGCAAAATCTTCAAGAACACGAACAGTAAATGAATTAATTTTGAGTTTTTAATCTAATTATATATTTAAGAAAGTTATAATATTTCACTAAAAACAAACGTGAAAATGGAAACCAAGTATAATACTATATGATTATAATGTGGTTGTCTTCTTCGTCGAAAGACAAAGAGTTTGCTAGTTTTGGAAACAATTCTGAAATGTATTCATTACAAGAATTTACATTTAACACCGATTTTTTTGTATTTTTCTGCTACAAAAATGTTTATTTGATCATGATTATTTGTTATATAGACTTTTTTTCTTTTTTTTTTTTTTTTTTTTTTTTTTTTTTTTTATCCCCCGAGGAGGGGTGTCCACTGGTGGTCCCGGGAGCTGGCGGATCTCCGGGCTGCGTGTATCCGCGCCCGGAGGGCCTACACCCGCAGCCGGCGGCGCCATCGCGACGCGGAGCGGGAGGCCGTGCTTTACGAGGGCTACCGCAATGCGCGGTCGGCCTTCAGGCTGGCCGTCCGCTCCGCCAAGGACGTCAGTCGGCAGGAGATGCTGGACGGTCTCGACCGTGACCCCTGGGGACGCCCCTATCGCGCGGTGCTGAATAGGCTACGCGCGCGGGGCCCTCCCCTCACCGAGACTCTCCAGCCCGGCCTTCTCACCCGGGTCATCGAGGACCTGTTCCCGCGGCGGGCAGAACACACGCCCCCGGTCATGGCTCCGCCAGACACTGACCGGGAGGCCGACGACGACAGTGTTCCGCCCATCACGGAACCCGAGATGGGGGTGGCGGTGACGCGCATGCGCGCAAAGTCTACCGCCCCCGGGCCCGACGGTGTTCCTAACCGCGTGCTGGCCCTGGTCCTCGAACACCTGGGACCCCGCCTCAGGGAGCTGTTCGACGCGTGTTTAGCGTCCGGACGGTTCCCTGGGTGCTGGAAGGAGGGAAGGCTGGTGCTCCTGCCGAAGCCGGGACGGTCTCCGGAGTCGCCTTCGGCCTACAGGCCTATCGTGCTGCTCGATGACACGGGCAAGCTACTGGAGAGGGTGGTAGCTGCCCGCATCGAGCGGCACCTCGTCGGCACGGGGCCCGATCTGTCGGACGCCCAGTTTGGGTTTAGGAGGGGTCGTTCGACGATCGCGGCTCTGTTGCGCCTGAGGGCCGTGGCGACTGAGGCCGTCACCGGCGGGGGAGTGCTGTTGGTGGTGTCCCTAGACATCGCCAACGCATTCAATAGTCTGCCATTCAGCTGCATCAGGGAGGCGCTCCGGTATCACGGGGTGCCAGTTTACCTGAGGCGGCTAGTGGCAGACTATTTGGAGGGGCGCAGCGTCCTCTGCACCGACCGAGCAGGGGACGTTGTGCGGACGCCCATGACGTGCGGTGTCCCACAGGGGTCGGTCCTCGGACCCACCCTGTGGAACATCGACTACGACTGGGCGTTGAGGGGGAGCCTCCCGCCCGGGCTGGGCGTGATTTGTTACGCCGACGACACGCTCGTCACAGCCCGCGGTGGGACGCTAGAAGAGGCGGTAAGCCTGGCGACCTCGGGTACCGAGGAGGTCGTCAGACGGATCGAGGCGCTGGGGTTGAGGGTCGCCCTGGACAAGACGGAGGCCCTCTTGTTCCATGGGCGCACTATGAGCCCTCCCATCGGCGTCTCGATCACCGTCCACTCGGTCGACATCAGCATCCGGGCCCATATGAGGTACTTGGGCCTGGTGCTCGACGGGCGATGGTGGTTCCGGGAGCATTTCCGTAGGCTCGCTCCGCGGCTCGTCGGCACGGCGTCCGCCCTATCGTGGCTTATGCCGAACGTGGGCGGACCGAGCGCTGCGTGCCGACGGCTGTACGCGGGGGTCATCCGGTCGATGGCCCTGTACGGCGCACCGGTGTGGGCGTGGTCCATGACCGCCCGACTTAGGGCCCTTCTGTGGCGACCACAGAGGGTCATGGCGGTCAGGGCCATCCGCGGATACCGCACGGTGGCGACGGAGGCAGCGTGCCTGTTGGCCGGGACTCCCCCGTGGGACCTGGAGGCGGAGATGCTCGCCGGACTATATCGGCGGGTGACGGGGGTACGAGCGGAGGGCGGTGTGGTCTCGTTAAGGGATCTCACCGCCTGGCGCGTCGACGCCCGCCGAGACGTCATCGCCCGTTGGGCAGTCCGGCTGGAGAGGCCTCGGTTCGGGGTGCGAACCGTGGAGGCCTTCCGGCCGGTGCTGATGCAGTGGTTAGAGAGGCGGCACGGGTTGCTCTCCTTCCGACTGGTGCAGGTTTTGACGGGGCATGGGTGCTTCGCCAAATACCTGCACAAGGTCGTTAGGAGGGAGAGTACACCGTCCTGCCACCACTGCGATTGCGACGAGGACACGGCGCGCCATACGCTCGAGGCCTGCGGGGCTTGGGCAGTGCAGCGCTGTGAACTCGTCGCAATCATCGGTACGGACCTGACGCTGCCGGCTATCGCTAGGGCGATGGTCGACAGCGTCAAGAATTGGGACGCGGTCGCAGCCTTCTGCGAGACAGTGATCTCGCGGAAGGAGGTGGCGGATCGCCTGCGTGAGGAGCGCAGCCTCGATGAGGAGGTCCGCCGCCGGCGACTGGGGCGGCGCAGGCGCAACTATCTGCGCCTCATGCCGCCTTAGCCGAGGCCGCGGGTGACGTGACCGGGGATTAGTCCGTCACCCGCCGAGAGGCCGACCGCGTGAGGAAAGACCGACGTCCTCCCTGAGGGGGGGACGTCGGTCGATGGGAGGGTACCCCAATAGGGGGTATTCCGTCGGGCCGACCACTGACGACAAGTTAACGCTGCTCCAGTGGTCGGCCCAACGACGAAGGCGACGTGGTTTTCGGGTGGGTCGCGGGAGTTGCGTGCTTAAGCCCCTCTGTCGCCCCGGACGGAGTGGTGTGGAGGCGCGCCGACCGCGGCCCACCCACAAAAAAAAAAAAAAATATAGACTTTTTTATCTATTGTATCTCAATATCTGACTTGGCTAGTTTTCACATAGGTACTTATATTTTACTAATCAACTTCTAATCATCTTCATATTATAAGTTATTTTTAAATTGTAAGGTTTTATCCTTCTAAATATTGGATTTGTTAGTAAAAACTAGTCAGCTCAAATCCTAGGTCATGAGTAATAAATATTTCAAGTAATAAAATTTAAAATCATATCTTTTAAATAGCAAATATTTTTATAGCAGCATAATAATATAGAAGACATGCCGTTTTAAATTTTTCAGATTAGTCTTCTAATAAATAAATTTGAAATTTGTGTTCAGATTATGGAGGGTAGAAGTAAGGAGAACCATCTCGGTGTATTAAAAAGTGTCTGTTGAAAGGGAGCAAATTAAGGTGGCGCTATAGTAACAAGTGGAAGAATTTTAAAGTACCTTGTAACGTTACTTTCAAACCAATTGAAGTACTTTTTGACACTGGTTATTTTTTTTCAAGATTTCCCCCATTTTGAAAAACGTAAATAATTGAGATTTTAAATACTGCATATTTCTTATACTCGTTCCAACCATTTATTTTACTTTTGACACATGCTTTAGGACGTAACTGTTTCATTATACGCAATTATTAACTTTGAAACGAGTGAACAGAGAAATATATAAACTGCCCAATAATATTTATATATCTTAATTATTACCCACTAAATACATTAATATGCCGTAAATAGCTCTATTCATAAAATTTAAGTGATAATTCATTTCCGTTATAAAAAAAGTTACGTTCTATCGCATCTAGTGACAGGATCAAAAGTATTCGGTGCAAACTAATGAATCGCAAATAATCGATTACACTTATTTGCAGTTAAGTCAGCTGACAACTGAGTTTTGAATTGTTGTAATAGACAACACGTTAAAATTGTATCAGGGAGATATAACTCATCATACCTATAACGTGAAATAAAACAACCAAAATATTTTAATATTATTTTATTATAACGAATCGTCGGATTCTTCATACGAACTCGAATCGTCGCTTGAATCATCTGCAGTGTTTATTATTAACTCTTGTGTAGGTATGTTGTCAAATTCAATTTCCCGATCCCAATCAGAGAATATTATATTTTTTGTCTTGTTGACGACACTCGCCCAGTTTTCAGGCGTCACACTAGCACATGCGTTTTTTAAAAGTTCAAGCATTTTATTTGCTGTGAAAGGAGGAGTTGTATTGTTTCTTGCGGCGTGTCCTTTGACTTGTGCCCAGATCATTTCAATTGGATTATATTGACAGTGGTACGGAGGAATTCTGATTACAACATGCCCATATTCTGCTGCCATTTCGTCGATGACATATCGTTTTGGCTGCTTTTTACTTTTTAATATTTTAAGTAATTCTACTTTTAGTAGCGATTCGTCCACATCTTCCCCATTATCACGAAGCCAGTTTATAATCTCGTGTTTTTTGTTGGCCTGTGTTGGCATTTTATTAATTTGGCGAGAGTGATAGGGTGCATTATCAATAAATATTGTTGATGGCTCTTCAAGTGATGTAAGCATTTCTCTGAACCACTTTTCATACACGTCCGCATTCATCTCCTCATGATAGTCTCCTGTTTTTTTTTTTATTTGAACGCTAACAGAGCGTCTGGTACAAATCCCTTTGTAGTTCCCGCATGGCAAATAATGAGGCGTTCACCTTTCCCCATTGGCACTGCAGAAGTAGAAGCAGCAGTATCGTCAGTCCAACCTTTTGGTATGGAATGATTGGCATTGAGCCAAGTTTCATCTGTGAAAACGACATTCGACCAGTCTTCTATTTTCTTCGCTTGTCTTAAAAATTCACAGCGAGACAAGGCTATATCACGACGTTCCATTAAAATTTTTCTTTTGTCGGATTTCTTATACAAGAACCCGATTTGGTGCAGCACCTTTGACAAAGAAGATTTTTGACCACGAAACAAGCCACAATTTCGTAGAGACGCTACTAATTTTTCAAAGTAGGAATCTCTTTGCTTGTGTAATAATTGTATATATGACGACGAATAGCATCAGTATCAAAACTGTCAATTGCTGTCACTTTACGGGGCTGACGTTTTTTCTTAGGCGTAGATAGCTTGTTCTGTTCAATACCACTACTACCATAGGCTTCTTTAGTGATTTTCGCCACCGTTGGAGCACTAATACCTAATGCTGCTGCAACACGGTCTCTAACTTGGGTTACTGATATAAGGAATCCGCCATTGCGGCTTTCCTTTTCAAAAAATTCACGAAGCCGTAGCACTAACTCTCTGGATTGTCCTTTAAGCACCATACCTTTCGGCATTTTGCAAGTAAAATCTTACTGGGAGGAACGATACGCTCAACTCAATCAAAGTAAGAACAATGAAATCAATACGGTGGAATATAAATACTCAACACAGCGTATGAAAAATATGAAAGAGCACTCAGCGAACAGAAATGTGACTAGCACGGGAGTCTTGTTGCGAGTGACAGACAACACAACAATATGGCGTCGCCGGCGCGCCGTTCAGTGTTGCCAATTCGGCTTAAAAAAAAGGGGTAGGCTGGATGAGAAAATTAGTGATTTACTACCGCAGACGAGGGCGCCATTGTCTCTAAGTAAAGTTTGGAGCAGCGGACCCCGCTTAATGGAAGAATGCTTCATAAAGTAGTTATTTTTTATTTTGCAAAGTACAAAGTAAAATATTTTGGGAGGACTGAATTAGTGGGTATGCAAAAATTAATGTGCCCAAATAACAAATATATTTACAGAAGTGAAGTTTTTAAATAATATGAAATATGTATTTAAGCAAAAATAAAATATCCGTGTTAAATCGATTAAAAGTTCTTCCTGACTAAAATCGATTATTACAAAACATAGTATCCGTAATACATTGGTACAACACTAATTGATCAGAATTCGACCTGCCAAAAGTAAAATAAATGGTTGGAACGAGTATAACTACTGAAGTCAAGAGAAATATTCAACTTTTCAACTCGGCACACTTCACTCTGTTTATAACTGCTAAGTTCATTTCATTTCCACTTGCTACACTAGCGCTATTTCGGTGAGAGTTCGAACAATAATTTGCTGTTTATAAGTGAACACTTTTTCGACTAATCCCCCATACAAGACGGTCCTCCTTACTTCTACCCTCCATAGTTCAGATCTAAGGATCTACATTAAGAGCTCAAGTCTTTCTTTGGCGAAGTCAACAACCACACTAGGGATGGCGATCTGAGATCGATTAATCGAAGAATCGATTTTTCAGGCCCAAAAGATCGATTTTTAAATCGATATGTAATGTACTGAATCGATTCAGTGAATCGATCTTTCTCCCTTGAAAATCAACATTCAATTTTTTTTTCTGTCTATTCGATACTAAGGTAAGATATGAGACACTTTCAGATGTCCTATAAAAAAACCTCATCACAATCCTACTAGGAGAAAGGTACTCCATTTTTTAAAAGCGATTCTTCGATTCTAGTGTTCCGTTTTCAATCGATTCATATCTATATTATTGTAAGACATTACTCTCTCCAGATGTCCTACAAAATAAAAAAAAGGTCCTCACAATCCCGCCAGAAAAAGTACTTCATATAGAATTGGAAGTAAAACTCAAAAAAAAGATCGATAGATCGATTAATCGGGGATCGATCCTTCAGACCTCGATTTTATTGTGAATCGATTCTTTGGACGACGATTCAAATCGATTCAAGAATCGATCTTTTTCAGGAAGATCGCCCATCCCTAAACCACACTACAATTATCATAATATTGAACTAGACTCTGGTTTTCGTATTTATATTTTAGTGAAATTTACATACTATACAGTATACAGTATTTTGTAATACGATGAACACCATTTGCAGTCTGTCAGTCGGGTGGCGAAGTTAATTATACAAAAACAATAATGTGACAATAAAACAACAAATTTAGTTAAAACAATTTATTTACAATAAATATTTAATCAAAAACAATTTTCTTACCTTCAAATGGTAGAATGCCAGATTTCTTTTTCTTTGCTTCCCAAGAGGGATGCAATTTCTCTAGCTTTTCATCATTTACTTTGTTATATCTTTTACTATCATCTGAATTATTATTAAAATATTTTTTATCACTAAACTCTTGGCTATTATTAAATTGATTCCTATAACTATTATTATTATTTCCCTTTTCAAAACTATGTTCACTATTAAATCTTTTATTATCATCATAGTTATTGTTAACTGGCCTTGATTTTGTTTTAGGTACATAACCAAACATTACAGCTCTCCTAAGTTTCCTATTACCTTGTTTATGTTCATCTTTTATCTCGTCCGGAGCTCTAGGCTCAACCAGTGACATATAATTCTCCCCAGTAGATGTAATAAAGAATGGATCTACAATTTTATTGCTTACAACAGGAGTGTCAGTTTCTTTCTTGAATTTCCTATGCTGTATTTTTTCATTAAAATTCTTATTTTTATTCAAAGCTTTTTGTTTCTTTTCTGGCTTTTTCTTTATAACTTCCTTTTGCTTAAATTTATCTTCAGATACTCTAACTTTTGCAGTAGGTTTCAATGTGACATTGATTTCTTTCTCTTTAGGCTCGGAGGAATCAGATTCAGTACCATTTGAACTGTTAACATCATCATATGCATCAGCATCTTCTGTGTCTGATTGTTTTTTATCGCCTTCTTGGGATTCATTAGCATCTTGAGAATGAGACTCATCTTCAGAATGAGACTCGCCTTTATCAAATTTATCATCATCTTCATTGCTTGATTCATAATCATTTTCAGAGTCAAGCTTAGTCTTACCACCATTCCCTATGTCTTCCACATCCCAATCACCTTCAGAGTTAACCACTTTGATACTTTCGTTACCTTTCTTTATATTCTTCTGTTTTTCTTTTGCTTCTTTTTTCATTTTCCGCCTTTCTAAACGAGACATGAAAAGATCTTGAATTGGCACATCTAAAAATCTACCTCTAATGAATTTGTACTTATCCTGTAAGACTTTATGAAGTAATAAACGGGCACAGGCCTTGTCATTGTCAACTGAAGGTTTGTTTAAATAATCCTTCAATTCTCCTTTATGAGTTATTATAAATTTTGCTAAGTCCTTGGGTTTGATTTTCTGTAAAATTAAATAATTGGTATTTAATAACAGAATGTAATAAGCAATAATCTCCCTTAATCCGTCATGACATATTTAACAACTTCAATTGGAAACTATTTGGAATTTAAGTTTTTTTTATGTAAAATTAATGAAGCAGACACTCAAGTTGTCATAGAATAACAATATTATGTCTCAGCCCACATAAGTCCCACTGCTGGGCTCGGGCCTCCTCCATAATATGAGGAAAATTGACCTAGTATACCAGACTGGTCAGAAGTGTTGGTATAGGGTTTTATGTCGAGTTTTCCTTCTGTTACATAGGTCTTCGCCTTTTTACGACACCCACAGGCAAGAAAGGGTGTGATGAATTGTATTCTTACTCTGTTATCACATGGAGACCAATACTTGGTGATAGGATATAAATTTTTATGTTATCACAGCTATCATGAGACCTTATAAGAATACCTGTCTTTTTTTTATTATTACAAGTTCTTTCTTTACTAAGAAAACTAAAAACATATACCTTTATAATCAAAACTTCTTTCACTGCATACTCTGCTTTCCTTCTTAACTTCTCTTTCAAATCATCCGAAGCTTTCTTCTCAGTCAACTGTTTAGCTTTTCTTGTCAGTTTGTGTATTATTTGTATTTTTGCTTGACTTAGTTTCTTTTTGAGTAAGATTACCTGAAATGAAATTTTTGCAATAATTAAATTACTAAATATTATACAATTCACCAACATGCCAGTGAGTGTTCTAGAAGACAACTAAGGAATATTATATGCATATAACATCTATGCGATATAAGGAAAATGTCAAACAAAACCCTATATCAACCCCTCTGACCAGCATAGTATTTTATGTCAACTTGCAGCCCATTATGGAGAAGGCTCATATGACATAATGAGTCAAGGTGATGATAACAATAATGATTAATTAACTTTATTTTGCCATCCTTCTATCTACAAAAATAAGACACAATCCCGGCTCAATAACATATTAAGTAGTATGGAAATCCATAGAAGAATGGGTGTAACCAACACAGCAGGAATAATTAGCATGCTGGAATGGCAAGTGGCACAATAAACCGACACCTGCTGGGGGAAATCAGATTGTCGAGTGGTGACAACATACTAGGCGATGCAATGCGCTGGACATGTTCCACTCAACAGGTTTCAACATCTGATGGGGAAAAGTGCTACTCCCAATTGTTCAGAGTGCAGCACTCCTGAAGATGTCCATCACCTGTTGGTGGAATGTGTCCAAACCAAAAGTGTAAGGGAATCTTTGATACAAAATTTTGAGATAAGTGGGAAAAATGTATTCTTAACTATCTTATCAAAACCTCTCTCTGATGCAGCCATTTTAGTTTATAAGTTAGTAAATAGGATTAATCTAAGGTGATATAGGGCAGCTAATGTAAGGTTAGGTTATGATGGAGCTGACATAGCCTTGAGGCTAAAAGCTCCTAAAAAAATCAAGATAAAAAAAAATAAAAAATGCGCTCCAGTAGATGACCGACCTGGTAAAAGTTACTAGGCATCGCTGGATGCCGGCGGCACAGGACTGAACTTAGTGGTGAATAATTTGTGAGGCCTATGTCCAGCAGTGGACAGCAATAGGCTTGAATGACGATGATGATGACACAGTAAGAGACATTATATTTAAAAAGGTAGTTTGTAAAGTTTTGTTTTCGCTTTGAAAAGAGTAGTGCAGAGTCTACTTGATGTTAAATAGTTACAGCCACTCACAGTTATAAACTTATAACCAACTAGCCAGGGGCTAACTTCACTAAAGTTAAAGCCAAGTTGCTGCCTACTGTAATAAATGGCTATAGGATTGGAGGGAATAAAATGAAGACAATGGAGAGGATTTGAGCCCTCGACTCGTTTTTCCAGTGATAAGTTAAGAAACCCAGCTAAGAAACGCACCTTTCCCAAATGTCCCTAGTAAAATCACGATTGACACCAGTTAATAAGCCATGGAGATGAATTGGCTATTCTAAGATATATTTATATTTACTCCCCATAAAACAGAATAAACTGACGATTTCATAAACAAAGAAAATTATGAATGAAAACCAAAAACATCAATATAGTAATGTATACAAAGCGTGATTAATAACGTTACCTCATTATTAAAAGCTTGTTTAACGGCCCCAACTTCCATTATTTAATAAATGTTATTTTTTAAACGAAATATAGGTTATTTAGCAAGGTTGTTTTAAATTTCATAAGTGATAATATGGGCAAGCACTGCTTAGTAGATTCAGGAATGCCACAGAATGTAATTGCAATTTATTTTAAACCAAAAATATACTCATACAACATTTCAACGAGCTATAAAATCGTGATAATATCAAGATTTAGAATTAAACTTGCTTAGAGTTAAGAAACGTCAAACAACATTTTAGGGATGTAAAATAATCGATTTTTATAGTAATCGATTGTTAGTCGTTTTTTTTTTTGTAATAATCGATTCTTAAATTCGATTATCAAAATACTAAAAAAATTGATTATCAAAATAACAAAAAATCGATTATTGGTATATTAAAATTAATCGATTATTTCACTGCCAGAGTTCGTAAAAAAAAAGGTCATCACGATACTGCGTGCAGTGTTTCATACAATATTAGAAAATAAAGCTCACATTTCCTAAAAAAAAATGTCATAATCCTGTTAGGAGAAAATAATCGATTATTTTCCCTCCAAGTCACATCCCTACAACATATTAGTTTCTTAAGGTCGGTATACACGACAACGATATATCGTAGCGATCTGACTGCGCAAACCGTTTGTGCAGTTAATCGAACGTCTATAGAGCGTACACACGACAACGATAACTGCGTCGATTTTCGTCCACACTATCGATATAACTGCACAAACTGTTTGCGCAGTTATATCGCTACGATATATCGTTGTCGTGTATACCGACCATTAGGGATGAGGACGATAAGTGGGCCTACTCTAATTTCGTATCCGATTCAATTTCAATTTCACCAAATTTATATTTGGTACTCTTGAAAATCGAGAATGAATTCTTCGCGTTCGCCGTTGTTATTTTCACCAAATGTGCCGTACTTTCTTACTTTAAATTAATAACGTTATCGAACTCGATCACCACAAAGACGCTTTCTTGAAATTGTGCAACATTAACGATTTTAAACTACGTCAAAATCACGTCGGGAGTAGCAAATATTTGACTTAATCGCCGAGAGTCGAATTCATTTAATTTAGAAACGCTCCACCGAATTTGATTCCAATCGTGCGCTGGAGTCGCTTTCAAGAGTACCAAATTTGCTAAAATTCGAGCTGCGATTGGATTTAGGATTGGAATCGAGACTCAAGAGTAGACACAAAGGTAGATATAAGATATTTCAGTAAAAAAACATCGATGATTTCTGATGTTTACGCGAGTATTACACATTTTAAATAAAATTACTTTACAGATTTCATTTTGCAGCGTTCGTGGGCACGGGACTAAGATGTCTCACGTCCAACAAGTCATCGTTACTGCCATTAATACATATATATATATTTGCAGTGTAGTTATGTGCAGTGTAAGACGAAAATGATTTTATATGAAAAAATTATATTGTTTATGGTTAGTAATTATTTAACATTAAAATTAATAGTAATTATATTTAAAAAACCTAACAATCTAGTATACTACCACCAGTGAGCCTACTCTTGAATCTCGACTCCAATCCTAAATCCAATCGCAGCTCGAATTTGAGCAAATTTGGTACTCTTGAAAGCGACACTAGCGCACGATTGGAATCAAATTCGGTGGCACGTTTCTAAACTAAATCAATTCGACTCTCGTCAATAAGTCAAATTTGTGCTACTCCCGACGTGATTTTGACGTAGTTTAAAATCGTTAATGTTACACAATTTCAAGAAAGCGTCTTTGTGATGATTGAGTTCGATAACGTTATTAATTTAAAGCAAGAAAATACGGTACATTTGATGGAAATAACAACGGCGAACGCGAAGAATTCATTCTCGATTTTGTTCAAGAGTACCAAATATAAGTTTGGTGAGATTGGAATTGAATCGGATTCGAAATTAGAAGTGATTTCAAGAGTAGGCCCACAGATCGGAACATGGCCACACTGAGAAAGATCCGGCAAGAAAATTCAGGTGACACGATGCTAAATTAATCTTGTGTTATCTTAATCGATGTTTGTCCTGAAACATCGATGTATCGATACCTCAATGTTTTTGGTTTCGATATTTGTATCCCTAACCATATATTAGTCTGTGCTTTTGATCGATATTAGAATGTAATGGTCGGTATACACGACAACGATATATCGTAGCGATATAACTGCGCAAACCGTTTGTGCAGTTATATCGATAGTGTGGACGAAAATCGACGCAGTTATCGTTGTCGTGTGTACGCTCTATAGACGTTTGATTAACTGCACAAACGGTTTGCGCAGTCAGATCGCTACGATATATCGTTGTCGTGTATACCGACCTTAAGGGTCTTATGCTGTAAGCTAAAGTGATCATAGAGATAATTGTAAATAGACCACTATAACTACTTAAAAACCAGAAAGATTTTTTCAAAATAGAACAAGTAAACGAACGAATAAATTTTCTGTAAAAATATGGAACAATATGTATCTATATTTCAGTTTCTTCATGATGTATTATACTAATTAATAGACGTTGCTCTTAGAGTAAAGAAAATAATTTGCTGGAATACTAGTATGATCTTACCAGAGAAAGTAATTTATTACTCATCCAGCGGTGGAGGGAAGGTCTTAAAGTCTCTCGTAGTAGGGTGGAGGACTGTTTACAGCGGTTGTGCTATATCTTCATCTCTGGCTTATGAGGCGAAACGGTTACCTAACATTTAGGGTGGTATTTATCTGACATCGAGTCTTCGGTAAGTATCTAAATATGTCGGAGCGACCACTGACGTCAAGTCACCCTGCTCTGGTGGTCGGCCCAACGACGAAGGCGACGTGTCACGGGTGGGTTACGGGTGTGCGTGCTTACGCCCCTCTGTCGCTCTGGAGTGAGGAGAGTGGCGACTGTAACCGACTCCCGAAAAAAAAAGTATCTGAATATGATCGGAAGAGAAGAGACCTTCGGAGGTTGTGAAGTAGGACCGCAAAATGCTGGCATTCACTACATCGTGGGTGGTGCTTATTTGAACAGAACGACGTCTGTTGAGTCAGCTAGTATATGTATAATATTACTACTTCCATTTGAATCACAATGATATATTAAGAAAAGTTAATTTTCTGTCAAAATATGGATCTAATGAACACAACAAGCAAATATCCAGTTACTCTAATATACAGTTATCAGCTCAGAACGTAATAGCTGCTATCTATTAATTAGAAATGAAAATTGCTTATGCTAGAATAGAGAAAACCTTGTTCCGCGGTGTTCTTCTTTCTACCAAAGGTGACCTGCGTAAACCAGAACAGAGAAAAGAATATTCTGCATTCCGTTGGGTTTGTGTGGACTGTTATGGAACAGGAACAGTTTTTACGATTTATAGACAATAGTTTCATGCTGTTATATTCCAATACCGGTTGTTTTCAACTCTTTCGATATATACGCCTCACTCTTATGACTGAGTCATATAAGTAAGATCACCGGTTATCAAGGGAAGGTCCAGCCAGCAGTCCATAATGTAAAAGGAAAAAAGTGCAATAAAACAAAAGAATCTTTATGGCAGATTCGTGGAAAACAACTTTTATATTAAGTGCTGTCCTCTATAGCGTCTATCTGAATTTTGACATAAATGATCTTTTCTCTATTCTCTAGTTCTACATATAAAAAAAACGCATTTTCTCTTTGGTCGGATCTGTCAATCCGAAAAGTACGTAAATAAATGTAATAAAACGTATTCTGTAAAATCAATGTAATCTATTTCGTTTCCTTTAATTGTAAACCGAATTAAGTGCCTTTATTGCGAAGTTGAAGTGTTTGTGTATCTATTTTGCCATTACAGTTTTTGTGTTTATATTTCAGCATGGCTCCTCGGTTTGAGTTAGCTGTTGGTCTCCGAAAGGGACACAAAACTACCAAAATATCCGCTGGTAGAAAAGGCATTACAGACAAAGCAATCAGAATCAGACCCGCTAGACTAAAGGGTGTAAGTATCTAATAATCCAATTCAGCATATGAGGTTATGTTATGGACTATATTTTTACTACCATCAAAGTAAATTTTTTCTATACATTTACATTAACTTTTCGGCTTCTAATATTGAAGAATCGCTAGCTGCATAAAATACATACAATAAAATACATTAATCTACCTGTTTCTCAATAAGGAATAGAATTATATTATTCACTGAACAGAACCAAAAATTTAGTTTTTTGCCCCTTCATATACATTCTTAGATATACAGTACCTATAAGTATAATTATTAATTGACATTTGATCATTGTATTTTGATTGATAGGCAATTGTTTTGTTATGTAGCAAATGTATAAAATACCTACCTGTTAATATGGCCAACACTAACCGAATACCATGAATATATAAGTAATTTTGTAATTTTGTATATTCCAGCTTCAAACCAAACACTCAAAATTTGTACGTGATCTGGTACGTGAAGTTGTCGGACATGCCCAGTATGAGAAGAGAGCTATGGAGTTGCTGAAGGTTTGTAGTTTTTTTTTTATCTCAGCCCATATATGTCCCACTACAGGGCTCGAGCCTCATCCATAATAGCAAGCAAACTAACCATTACACGCGGGTCAGACGTGTTAGAATAGGGTCAT
Organism: Lymantria dispar; assembly: GCA_032191425.1. NCBI lineage: Eukaryota > Metazoa > Arthropoda > Insecta > Lepidoptera > Erebidae > Lymantria > Lymantria dispar. The sequence continues at coordinate 6,665,793 of CM063452.1, read as the reverse complement.
GTATCGATTTTTCTTTCTCTTGCATCAATGCTACCTGCATGTATCCCATAGTCGTCTTTTACGACACCCACAGGCCAGAGATGGGGTGGTTAGTTGAATTCTAGCTCTGTAACCACATAGAAACAGTATCATTAATTGTATACTGTACCAGGAGGAAATAGTCACAAATATGAGCAATTTAGACATGCTTACTGTTGATTGCAATTGTTTTGGATTACTCATTCATCAATATTACAGCTTGTATTTGTCACACTGTTAGGCTCAAGCCTCCTCCACAATTGGGAGGGCAATTGACCTACTATAACCAGGCTGGTCTAATATGTTGTTATAAGATATTATTTTGAGTTTTCCTTATCTAGCAATAATGTTATTTGGCGTAATATAATCCCTTAGACGTCTTTTACAACACCTACGGGCAAAAAAGGGGTGGTGACCACGCAGAAATTTGGATCACTAGTTATGCTACTTCATTATATCTATAACTGTTATATCTTGCCATGTAGTCCTATCACCAAGTCTAAGTACTGTGAAATATTCACTTTCTGTTGAAACAGGGTGCTTGAAATTGAACTAGTTCGGATATTAACTCACAATTGTCCTATTATTAATACCCTTACTATAATATAGCAACAAATGCCTCTCGTTTCATTTGCATAGTTCTTGTTCCTGTAAGAATATATAGACAAAATATATAGCCTATGTTATTTGCTGATAATATATCTTTCCAATGCTGTTTAGTATTTAAGATATGAAAGTGTAATAAACTTATGTTTACATTTATAATATTAGTTAGGATACCACGCCTTTACACCATGAAAACACTGCATTACTTGAAGTACATTTTAAGTTACACTATTTATTTTCAAAGTCTTCAATTTATTATATCACTTAACTATCTTATATTTAAGACTATACCAGGGTTGGGCTGATTAAAATCATGATTTAAATCGCTTGATTTTTAAAATTAAAATCATGATTTAAATCAATTTTTTTCCTTTTTATTCAGAACCAGATAACAACATAACATAAAAGTTTTCTCAAAAATCAAAAGAAGTATCTGCTTTTAGCAAAAACAACAAAAAAGAAGTACATAATTCCAAATTCTTAAACTAAACGTAACACCTAAATTTTATTACCATATATTTTCAGTCTATTCATTTTCGTTATACAATTTAAACAAAAACACGAGCTTTCCTCCTTTTTCTATGCCTAATCTGTTTCTAATATCCGAGTGTACAAGACCAAAAGAGCTAAATACGCGTTCTACTGAAGCTGAAGAAGCAGTTGCACACAGGAACTGTTTTATTATTGACAACTGTTTCAAGATTTCCGGCTCATCATTTTGTGATAACCACCATTGTAGTCCGTTTACATTTTTTATTACTTCGTCCGAAAACATAACTTGCTTAAATGGAGCACTGCGGGCATTTAACTTTATTACTAAAGGTAACAGTCCAATGTTTTCATGTAACTCTTTAATTGTTTCTAAAGCTATATTCTTTTCTTCTGGTTTTAACTGGTATTTTGTTTTTTGTGGATTCAACATATACGCTATAAAATGATATGGCGTTAGTGCTTGCTTATATCGATTATTAAATTGTTGTGTTTTTTGTAATGGTAATTCCACAGATTCATCAAAGATATATTGTAAATGTTTCCACTGCTCTACAGTATCTGCGATAGTAGCATTTTTCCTCTGCACAGTATCAAGAGCAACTGATATAGGTTTTAAAATGTTTAAATAACCTTGCGCTGCATGTTTAATCGCAATATTTGAAACTTTTCGGTAAATAGTGGAATCAATCTCGTTTTTATTTTCTTCGCAGATTTTTAATATGATGTCCCACTGAGTGACATACAACTCTAAGCAGTTGCCAAGGCTATTCCATCTCACATCGCTTGGAAGGACTAAAGCGCTGCCTCCTGCTTGACTGAATTTAGCTCTAGCCAAATGGTTATTTCGAAAATATTTAACAATTTGGACCACATGTTCTATAACGTCTTTAACTTGAAAGTCCTTGCACAGTAAATTAAAAATATGTGCAGAGCGGCCATAAGTTATAACTTTTGCGTTCGTTTTTTCTTCTAATGTTTTTCTCATAAGTGTCATATTTGCGGCATTGTCTGTCACAAAAGATTTTACGGTACACTTGTATTTTAATTCACATGAAGAAATCAGGTCACAAACTATTTGAGTTAAATATTCTGAAGTATGTGGATTTCCTGATGTGTCTATAGTTTCGTATAGGAGGGCTTGTCCATCTTCAGTGGTTATCGTTGCGCATATCACTGGTTCGTTGCGCACGTTTGACGACCCATCAATTGACATATTTACGGACTGTCCTGAAAGGGAGGAGAAATATTTTTCTTTTTCCTCTTCATAGATTTCGTCCAAAAGACTTGTTGCTACCGTTTTTCTCGAGGGCGGTGTATAACCAGGCCTTAATAACTGAATGGCTTTTTTCACCTCTAAATTCTCAATACATCTGAAGCTCGAATTAGTAGCAAAAATAGCCTTTGCTATTTGTTTGTCAATTTTATGTTTTTCAGCAGTTGAAGTGCGCATTACAAAACTACTCAGGGTACTCATGGTAGGCTGAGTTTCGATTGCTTTCTTTTTTTGGACTGGCTCAAAAGTTGTTGGACTTGTTGGTGTTGGTACTTTCGTCATGAGTGAACTACAACTTGAGGCAGATGATGTGCTAGCAAAACTGTCAAGCGACATTCGACTCTCTGGAAAGAGAAAAAACATAACTGAAAATTGAAATTGATTAATTATAATTGATGATATGTTGATATAGTATTGAATTATTGATTTTAAAATAAAGTTAAAATGTTCAATAGAGATGTAAAAGCAAATTTATTTTTTTAAGTTGAAAAAATTAAAAATTAAGTAAGTATAGAAGGGTAAAGATAATCTTTAATAATTAACCTGGGAAAGGTCGCGTTAAAAAAGTTACATTAAAGGCCACGCCACGTGTTAGATTTCACCTAACATTTAAAAACAAATCATATATGCCTAAAATATAAATAAAATAAAATTAATAATTTAATTACCTGTATTCCTCTCTTGATAATTACAAACATCGTGGTGTGCTTTAAGTCTTTGGACTAACCCTTGAATATCTTTCTTGCACTTTCTACAAATAGCCCTACACCCCAATTTATTTGGATTTGTTGTCTTAATATAGAACTGCCATATTGGGTCCTCTTTTCTTCCACTCATTTTACTTTATTTATATGTTTTCACTTCACTTAACTAACTTAACTAAACTAGCGAAACGCGCGAACATCAATTTATAGGTTGAAAAGGAAAATAAGCCTCGACACGACACGACAGGAATATTCTTGCTAAAAGCACAACAAACGCGTTCGTGCCTCACTCGGCACTGTATAGTGAGTGAGTGTATAGGACAGAAGGAAAACAAATCGCGACAAGAATTTTCTTGCAAGAAGCAAGAAGCGCGACAAATGCGTTGTCACAAGTTTTTGAGGCGACTTATACATTAAAATAATGAACAATAATTTCAAAGAATCAAAATGTTCAAATTTAAAAAATCAAATAAATCATGATTTTTTTAAAAATATCAATGGTTTTTGATTTTTTTAATAAAAATCAGATTTTGCCCAACCCTGGACTATACAGAGCTTTAGCATTACTAGCTATAGACAACTAGGCCATTGCATTGCTTGACTGATCTCTCTTAGAAAGAGGTACGTGTGTTGACCTTAAAAAATTTTGGTTGATTCTTGTAACTTCTACTGAGATACTACCTTCTCATGGCCATCTGTTGCAATAATATCCACCCATTTCTCTGGTGAAAAAATGATTGCTAACCTCATTTTTTTAAAGTGAACACCCTGCACTAACTATATAATTCTTGATTGAATTAGGCTTCCTTCCATTTTTAAAACAAAAATAGAAATAATCCTTGTATTGAGGGGGACTTTGCAAAACATAAAGCTAACGGGCGTGCATGGGATTCTAACCCTTGATACTGTTACGGTAGATAATCTTAACAATCACACCATCTCTGCAGTCATTATAATCGCTATCCTCTCCAACCAATATAGGTGCTGAAGTGTTGATCTTTCCTTCAGCTCTGCCCCATTTTGCTTATGATTTAAGTGTCTCACTATATAACTGTATACGCCTCTCTTCTCTATTGATCCTAATGACTCCTTAGGTCCTTTACAATAATTTTGAATGTATACTTTTTGGCCAATATTAAAAGAATGTAAATTCATGTATTTTCTCTTTGACATAATGGGTTTTAAAATGGCCATCAAAAAGTTCTGCTAGTCTTTTCATTAATGCTATCAGGTGTGGCTCTAATAGTTTAGAGCTAATATCTGTCATAAACCACAATTTTTGAAGTATTTTTTTAAACTCATTGTATACAAAACTTTTGCCGTTATCACTAACAATGATGTCCGGTAAACCCTTTTCTCCAAACATCTCTCTTAAGTGTTGGAATTTATATTGCACTACTGAGATTATTCACTATTTTGACTTCTGGCGGTTTGGAATAGGCACCAACAATATCGAAAATATTATGCTTTCGAAGGGTTCAGCTTAATCTATATTAACTCTAGACTGAGATGTTTTACCAGCAATTAATGTTAAAAATATAATGTCCACTGTTGGATTTACAGCTTTTAAAATGCGACGATTTTGTAATCGCCATTCTTGACAGACAGTAAGTTTCCCAAGATAGGCTGACCATTTTCAAGTAAATTTCTGTGTGATGAATAAGAACACACAACCGTTATATACAATTTTTGCCTGTAGGTATCGGTAAGACTATTGATATGCATACAACATTCAGGTAAGAAAAGGCAAACTTCAACTAGATCCCTATATGAACCTACCTGACCAGCATGGTATAGTAGGTCAATTTCTTTCCTGATGATAGTGTTTGCCTATATTTACCATTAACCACATAGGGTTTCTACTGCTGTGAACCCTTCACACATGATTATAAATTAATAAATATTCATCATAGACTTGTTTTACGAGGGGGTTGAAATTGATGGATTCTTCACTAAATATAAAGATAGGTTGATTAAATTGTCTCTCTTTTCTGCAGTATATTGTAAGTGGCTTAATCAGCATGCTCTATGATTTACTATGTATCATTTCTACCACCAACCATTTTCTTAGTTTTCTAACCTTGCGCTTTCCTAGTGGTCCTGTCCATTTTGTTATTTGCCATGTCCAACACTTATCCTGGTGTCGTGCGATGAGGGCTGGTCAAGGGATATAATATCCATAATATATTTATGCAAGAGAAGGAAAACTCGAAATAGAAAACTATACCAACGCGTCTGACCACAATGGTATAGTAGGTCAAATTCCCCCCTATTATGAAGGAGGCTCAAGCCCAATAGTGGGAAGTATATGAGCTGGGATGGAAGGTAGCCAGCCTTATAGTTCCTTTTGTTTCCCTACTAAATGTGTATGTGAATTTTCAAAACAATCGGTTGACTAGTTACAGTGTGAAAACGTAATAAACAAACATTCGCATTTATAATTTGCATGATTCGAGCCCAGCAGTGGGATGTCTATGGGCTGATATGATGATGATATATACACCTATGTGGCGATAAAGTAAGAATTACAAATTGATTGCACAGATGGTGTAGTGGTTAAGGTGCAGACTTCCATGCCGGTGTCTTGAGTTCGACTCCCATGCGAAGCAATACTTCGTGCGATCCACAAATTGTTGTTTCGAGTTTGGGTGTAATTTTTATCTGTTAAATATGTTTGTAGACCCCCGCAATACAATGATAATTCCTTACGACGAAACGGATGGCGTGAGCAGGCTGCCCAAAAAAATTAGTTGGTTTGAGATGAAAAATTAATGATGTTTCATCATGTTTCAGGTGTCGAAAGATAAGCGCGCACTCAAGTTCTTGAAGCGTCGTCTAGGCACACACATTCGTGCTAAGAGGAAGCGTGAAGAGCTCAGCAACGTTCTGGTACAGATGAGGAAGGCGGCCGCACAGGCTCACCACCACCCGCATTAAGTCGACAATAAAATTTAAATAACTAACTATGCATTTTATTTCACTGTTTGGTTGATATGTTTAATCTATATCTATACTTTATTAATATATAAAACTGAATAGTTTGTTTGCACGCGCTAATCTCGGGCACTACTAGTCCGATTTAAAAAAAAAATTCAGTGTTAGGCTATTTATCGAGAAAGGCTATATATAGACATTGCTAGGCCATTTCAGCAACACTAAGGTGCAGTCACCACTTACAAACACCATCCAGGTGAACGAACGTAAAGGTACGTACCAAGAAGGTCACTGTAAGGTTTACAACAAAAGAAATTGCTTCCGCAATAAATAAGATGAAAAGAGGTAAATCACCCGGTCATGCGGTCAGCCTTAGCGTCGAGCATCTGAGGTATGCAGGGGTGCATCTGTCACGTGTCCTTGCCATATTTTTCAACCTGTGCCTAAGTCATACTTACCTGAGGCTCAGGAGATAAAGAAACGTAGACAAATTCAACATAGAATTAATTTAACCTCGGGCTATAGGCAGCTTATTAATCTTAACTGGACATAGATTGAAACTTCTTCCGACTACAACGAATAACCTAAATAATTTCTGGGGTTTGAATTTAACTAATTATGTGCATATTGATTTAAACATTCTCTAATTGACATTCACAAAGTAGATAAATGAAGAAATAATTATATTTGCCGTTATAGATATTATAATTATCATGTCATTCATCACAGCTCATAATTATATGTTCTACTGCTTAGTTCGAGTCTCCTCCGCATATTGGGAAATTGACTTACTATTTTTTTTGTGTATTTTTAGCTGTTGGTCGCAGATGACCTTGACAGCTTAGCCCGGACTATGGGTGATCGCTGATGGCTCTCAACACGAGAACCTACTATATTACGCTGGACGGATTGATATAGGGTTTTATTTCGAATTTTCCCTCTCTTGCATATATACAGGCTGTATCAGGTTATGGGGCAACTAGTCAAACGGGAGCTAGGCAATGGTGGTAGGAAACCATGAAAAAAAATTTAAATAAAAATATGTATTCGTTAATGAATTAGACATGTAAAGTTTTCAATTTAATCATCGCTTTTTCATGTAAATCCGATTAGAATGTATAAAGCTATTAAGTCAATGATACTTAATCTGCAACATATTTGTACTTTGTTAAATGTTCATTAGAAATTGAATAATCAATGATTACGTTTGCATAAGTAAGACAAACATCGCTTTCAATCCATTGAAGCGCTCGCGCAAATCATACCTATTTATACTGTCGAAGCTTTACATGCCTACATAATACGTAACATTTAAGGCATATACTCTTATACAAACATTTTTGTAATCACTGTAACTTTTATATTATATTGTTTTTTGTGTAATATACATTATAATTACGATCTATGACCGTTAAACTACAACATACTCTAACAGTTGCCCCATAACCTGATACACCTGTATTATGTGCATGTTATATCCCTTAGTCGTCTTTTACGATACCCATGGGCAAGATAGGGATGGCGAATTGTATTAGTACTCCCGTCACCACACGAAAAAAGTAATAACGTATTCTTATCACAATCTACTTACTAGATACTAGCCCACCCATAAAAAAAAATCATAATCTACTAGATAACTACTGCTTTAGATACAATATCATCTCAGCTCATATACATCTCACTTGGGAAGGAAATTAGTCAGACCGGTTAGTAAAGTCTTTCAAGTTTTCCTTCTCTTGCATAAGTGTTATCAACATATTATGATATCGCTTAGTTGTCTTCTACGACACCCACGGACAAGAAAGGGACTGATGAATTGTATTCTTTGCCCACAAGGAATTCAATATACATACCGAAAATCTTGCTGAAGAAGATAATCATCTCAATATAATGTAATATTCTGAGAAGAATTACTTCTCTAGAAATTCAACTACATAGGTACTTTCTTGTTACAATAAGTGAAATTAACAATTTTAGCACGAACTAAGTCATTGTCAATATACAAAAAATTGTATTCAGAGAAATAAGCGTCTCAAGGTGCTCTGTCGTAAATAAAACCCTCACTTTTTACAATGTTACACGTTCGAACTAGAAAAGCTATTATATATTTTTTATTTTAATGACAAGCCAGGTAGATGACCCCAGTACCTGTTTAAGATTCAATAAAAAAGTGAGCCCATACGACGATTCGAGTCATTTAACTATGTGAAATTCATATTATTAAATTTGTGATTAATTTTTCTAACGACTTATTCTGTAACGTTATTATAGATACACCGTATTAATGCATACTGTAAATAAAATTGTATAGAGAGAGACAACATCTATCACAACACTCCAAGTTATATTATTGATGTGAAACATCTATAGGCGAGGATGAACCTGAGCGTTGGCGTGGCGTAAACAGCGTTACAACATCACGCTATATGCGGCCTATGCGACAGTAAACCTGATTGTTGTAGCGTGCCTTTTTTTGTGTGTGTACAGCTGTTGATGGCCGCAGATGGCTTTGATAGTTTGACGCGGACTATGGGTGAACGCTATGGGCACTCAACCCGATAAACGTATACTAAGCGACTTCGCCCAAGGGCTCCCCCTGTGGGGAACGGACCTCAGTTTGGGGCGTCGCTGGAGGCAAAGTGGTCATGCCCACGTTTTGCTTAGTGACTTTTACGCGGCGCGGTTTCGCACCTCGACGGCGAGGGTGGAACCGCGGGTATTTACAAGTAATGACCTCGCGGGCCGTGTAGGCTCTACGTTAAGCGAATGTGATGGCGTCGTCCTCTTCGTCGAGGACGTGAGATGGAGTTGTAGCGTGGCGTTAACGCCACGCCATATGTAGTACATATGTAGTCTGTACGTAGTAGTATGTGAGTTCCATCCGACGTCACGTCCTCGACGAAGAGGACGACAATATCACACTCGCTCAACAAAGAGCCTACACGGCCCGCGAGGCCATAACAAACAAATATCCGCGGTTCCGCCCTCGCCGTCGAGGTGCGAAACCGCGCCGCGCAAAAGTCACGAATAAAAACGTGGGCACGCCCACTTTGCCTCCAGCGACGCCCCAAGCCGAGGTACGTTCCCCACAGGGGGAGCCCTTGGGCGATGTCGCTTAGCTTACTCTTCTCCGGGTTGAGAGCCCTCAGCGCTCACCCATAGTCCGAGTCAAGCTGACAAGGCCATCTGCAGCCAACAGCTGAACACTAACACAAAAAAAAATAAAAAAGTAGTATGTAAGTGAGACGGAGCGACGTGATGTTGTGCGCTATCTCTCTCGCCGCACTGAGCTCGCATCCCTATAGTATATACTAATGAAAATAAATGTTTATTGAATAAAAATCATCATTTTCTGGAAGAAAAGTCGTAATATTTTATTAATACTTTATGCCATATTAGTTCCTGTCGTAATCTGTATTTTATGCACATATACCTACTTGTACAAAATAATTTGGATGTTTCACATCTGCCAGACGGCTTCAGCGACGGGTCCCTTTTTTTAAGTGGAAGTGTAGTGTGGGTTTAAAATTAAATAAACAGAAGTACACATTAGAAATAACGCGAACATTTAATTAGGCAGACATGATTAAGCAGGTCATTGTCGACAAATCGTCATAACAAGGAAAGAGGCTGCGGAGCGGGAACGTGAGGCGCTTGGATCTGGTACCTCGTTCCATTGACAGCGACCAGGGAGGATAAGGTGCCAATATGAGTACCTCCTCACGCCACTTTGAATATCTACAGGACGGGACTAGATGGCTATGCGTTGTGGTATCAGGGATTGAATGTTTTTAGACGATCTCTCCAGCATTCCGGGATTTTGTGGCCAGTCTGCAATAATAAGAATTATTCAGTACATTTATGTAATAATAACCAATTAATTCCTAAGCAGCTAGCATTCCTACGTTCGTAGTTTATTTTATAGTAGTAGTTTTATAGTATACTAGTAGCAGTAGTTGTAGTTCGTGTTATATTTTTATGTATGGTTTGGTCATGCTCACCGAATAAGGTTCTGCTGCGGTAGCTACGCGAGGCGGGTCGCTCTCTTCTCTCTAATGTGGTTGAGGGGAATGATGGCTGCTGTAGTAGTTAACTCGTAATCGGGTGCTGCTTGTGGGATTTGGTCCAGAGATATTTTGTTTCTTTAATTTTTTTTTATTTTGAACTAAATTTTGAGAATTTATACATGCATACAATTTCGAAGGCCATCACACTGGAGCTAATACCATACCACCATATATGTTGTACGAAGTATAAAATTATACATATTTATAAGATATAAAAAAATGACAGCCCGCTGAGTTTCTTGTCGGATCTTCTCAGCTTGTGGCCGGGTGCCGATCCGATGGTAGATTATTGTATTGTGTTCAAACGATGTATAAATTTGACAATATGTAAGTGTTAAGGGGCTTATGCAGAATAACTGATTTGATTTGATTCGTGGAAAAAAAACAGCACTTACTTGAATACGGTTCATCCTTATTCTTGTGCTGTGTTTGCGTGCATTCTTCTTTAAATTTTCCCACTTCAAACGCAGCTGCTGAGGTGTTCGCCGACAAACTGTGGCAGTGGCATTAAAACTATTGGTAATTTTCGATCATTCTTCAATTTTCATTTTATTACTACTGGTATTGGTAGTTTTTGATAAAATAATTTTGCTGCTGGCTATCAAATCCAGCAGAGATTTTGTTTCATCCTTCGTTAAAGGTTTCCCCCGTAACTGAAATAAAAAAAAAACGTTTAGATATGTGAAAGATACAAAGTATTTAAAATAGCGAAAATCACCATTTCCGAATCCATGGTTATTTATTGCAGTAGATTTCTTTTTTTTTTGATGCTGGGTTACGGTCGGCGCACTCCTCGCACCATTCCGTTCGGGGCGACAGTGGGACGTAAGCACGCTCACCCGTAACCAACCCGTATAGCACGTCGCCTTCGTCGTTGGACCGACCACCGATGCAGAGTTCCTTGACTTCAGTGGTCGGCCCGACGGAATACCCCGAGGGAGTATCCTCTCCCGTCAACGTCCCCTACCGGGTCGCCGATCGTTGCAGTAGGTGTGTGTGCAATAGGTTAAATAACTGTGCTAATTTGTGTATAAATAATTTGTCAATAGAATTTGATTCAAAAGTCAAAACGTGGTCTTTTTAACAGCTCTCAGAAATCAAAACAATGTATCAGTGAAGCGTGTATAACAGTACCTACGAAGGTTTCATGCTACGCAAATAAAAAAAAATGATTAGGTACAAGTAAATTGGTAATGCAGACAATTTTGTATGGTTTGTTATATTAATAAATCAATTTATAACTGTGTGTAACAATATGTAATAAATCAATTTATGAAATAGAAATTTTAAAACAAATTATACATATATATAAATATAACTGTTTGGCAATTTTTTTACTTAGAAATTTAGGAATGGTCAGCGTTATCAAATACATATATTCTGTATGGAACGGAACGGTCAAGAGGGAAGCGGTTTCATTTAAATCCATGGATTACGCAAGGAAGGGTCGTTTCTTTTGTATATTGACGCAGATTGGAGATCGATCGATAGATGGACATATATCCGAGATAGGTTTAAATTTTGAATTGGAGATAGATTATTAATATCGGGCGTTAATGATTAATATCAGGTTAACCGAGCTTCGCTCGGAATATTTTTGTAGAATTTATTTAGATATATATTAATAAAAAATAAATAATAAAAAATATATAAAAAAATTACTAAAAGAGAATAATAAATAACACCGAGATTCGATCCGACGCTGTTCGAATCCCAAAATTATCAAAATTTGAACCGATCAACGTCCCACCTGAGCTATCGTAACTCATGACATTGATATCGAAATTTGAATTCATATTCTTTTAATATTTAATGTCATCGTATTGTTTTACTAAAAACACGGACAAAACAACATTTTCTATAAATAAGACCTAGCTAGATCGATTTTTTGGACCCTAATCCTCTAAACTTGGCATAAGTTTCAACAAAATCGTTGGAGCCGTTTCCGAGATCCTGAATATATATATATATATATACAAGAATTGCTCGTTTAAAGATATAAGATTTTTGTCACGTGGTGGCTAACGAGTCCCACACACTCTGTCGTCTATCATCGGCGGGGGTTTGTGCGCAAATGTAAATACATTTTCCACAGGGTGAAAAAAAAAAGAGAGGCTATATAGTCGTTTTGTTTAGTCATGACAAGCCCCAATGCGATTACAATAATAATTCTATGCAGTGTGTGTTTTATTCCTATACACCAAAATATATTTAATTAAATAACCTTACTAAAAAGTTGAAAATATTAAAATTTTCATTTTTTAAATCAGTGGTCAATACAGACCCACCACAGGGGGTCATAAACACTTTTCATGGGTAGGCCACACCCCGCCTTATCCGTTCGGGGCGGGCAAGGGCGATGTGCAGTCCTAATAGCTGTTAAAAAGGCCGTGTAATCAATGGGGTGTTGCCGGGGCACCGCTTTTACGCAGTTTGTTATTTTGCAGATGGCGAAGTAATCCTCGGTACGTCCACGTATACGCATCTACAACAAGCAGGCAGGTACTTACTCGTGCCTGAGGCGGCCTAATTTTAAAATCTATATTATCTCCTATTTACATATAATATAAAACATATTTACGTCAGCGCATTTGTTTACACTTGTAACGTTGAGGATATTTCAGATAAAATTGTACCTATTATCTAAATATACAGCTGGACAGTTTCCAAAGATTCCTTTATAAAATCATTTGTTGTATTTTATACATTTTCATGTGTTTATAATTAGTGCAGCTGTTTTTTATCATTTATTGACATTGTATTGAAGACTATAGCCGATGTATTCTATAAGTAGATATAATATTAACTAGACTTTGCGGACTTTCTCGAGATATCAAATTTTCTTTCAAATAATCGTCTCAACTCGGATCCGTCCCACTCCTAGACTTGAGCCTCCTCCCTATTAGGTGGGAAATAGACCTACTATACCATGCTGTTCAGACATGTTGGTATAGAGTTTCATTCTGCTTTTCTTGGACAGATGTTATGTTCATATTATATCCCTTAATCGTATTTTACGACATCCACGGGTAAAATAGGAAGTGGTAAACTGCATTCTTACTCCGTCACCACACAAATTATAACGGACCCTTTATTTAAAAGCTAGCTGACCTCGCACAAATTCGTCTGCATCACATTAGAGAGGCGACAAACGATCACCTAAAGTTATTATTTATCTTTCCAAAATTACGTTTCTACTAGGTCAATATGCTGTAGTATGAACATCATTACAAAATTGCATGATAGTTGTTTGTGTAATATTGAAACGTGCAAACACATCAAACACACCTAAATATTTACACAACACCATAAAATGAAACTGTTTTTATCAATTTTTTCTCATTTGTATTTGATTTTTCACCTAGATGAAAACCTCTATAATAACGATGATATTTTGAACAGACTAAAGCTTCACCTCCTAGTCCCCTCGTGATCATGAATGCTGAAAGCATCGGAAAAATAAAAATCAAATAGCTACCTAACCTTTTTTTTTCTAGGGGGATGGGTTACGGTCGGCGCAAATAAGTACTTACGTGATAATCTCCGTGTGGTGACGGAGTAAGAATACAATTCACCACCCCCTCTCTTGCTTGTGGCTGTCGTAAAAGACCTTTCATGTAACATCTATGCAAGAGAAGCAAATTCGACAAAAATAATCCTACGTCAACACGCCTGACCAGCGCGGTATAGTAGGTCAATTTCCCTTTCATTGTGGAGGAGGCCCGAGTCTAACAATGGATCGTGAGAGACTGAGATGAGACGTGATAAAATCCTTAAAAATTGTATTATTTCTAACAAAATCATGCCTCCTGCAGTTGACGATTATTCGACTTCAGCACCATACTGTCCAGATGGCTTAGCATTTTTTTTATGGGTGGGCTATGGTAAGCGCACACGCGGTCCATTCCATCCGGGGCGACGAAAGAACGGCGCGCGGGCCCATAACCCACCCGTACCCACGTCGCCTTCGTCGTTGGGCCGACCACCAGGGCCGAGTTCCTTGTCAAATTCAAATCATTTATTATGTATAAACTCCGCGGGGGCACTTAGAACCAACAAGCGGCACCCGATCACGAGTTAACTACTAGAGCAGCCATCACTCCCCTCAACCACAATGGAGGGAAGGGAGTGACCCGCTCCTCATAGCTACCGCTAGCAGACCCTTCAATGAGCATGACCAATACCATTTGCCACAAACATAAAACAGATTCAATAAAAAAATCGTTTGGCAAAACACACTACACTTTACAATTATAGTAGCAACAATAAAAAAATAATAATAATAAACATGTGCGTAATTTCTATCATTGTAATAATGAGGAAATTCCTGTATGAGGAGCTGCTCATTGCCAGTCCGAGTTATCATCAAGATAATCTGAGATTTTATAATAACCTTTTAAATAAAATCTACTCTTGATTGCTTTTTTGAACTTATTCACTGGCATATCTCGGATATTATTCGGTAATTTGTTGTAAAAGCGTATACTTTGCCCCATGAAAGACCTGTTAACTCGCTGAAGATGAGTACTATGTACAACTAATTTGTGCTTATTCCTGTCCTCAGTGGTCGGCCCGAAGATGGCTTGGCATAGGCTTACGAGCTTTTTGCTGTTATATTATCTGCGTGCAAAAGATAATAATATGTAAAAAAATTACCTATTTTATTTTACGCCGTCATTAATTGGATACATCATTATCATCTTCATTTCAGCTCATAAACATCCCACTGTTGCTATTAGGCTCGAGTTTCTTCCACAATAGGAGGGAAATTGTTCTACTGCACCACGCTGGTCAGGTGAGTTTTCCATCTCTTGCGCAGATGTTATATGCATATTATACCCCTAATTACCTTTTACAACACCCTCGGGCAAAATAGAGGGTAGTGATATGTATTCTTATTCCGTTACCACACAGAAATATATCATTATAACGTGATTGAATTCAATTTAACCCTCGATGAGTACATTTCATTTAGAATTATGTATATCACATTCCACCACACCATCACCGTCACTAAGAATACAATTCACCACCCTATCTATACCTATCTTACCCATGGGGATCTTAAACGACAACTAAGGGATTTATATATGAATATAACATATAGAATATCTGGTATATTTTTGTTGTATTTTTGGCGAAGTTATTTACATAGATATATATTAATAAAATATAATAATGAAAATAAATATCAAAAATTAGAAAAAGAGAATAATAATAACACCGAGATTCGATCCTACGCTGTTTGAATGCCAAAACAAAACAAAAAGAAAACTGGACAACTTCCCAACTGAGCTATTATAACTCTTGACGTTACTGGCGAAATTTGAATTCATATTCTTTTAAAATTTAATGTCATTGTATTGTTTTGCTAAAAACACCGACAAAACAACATTTTCTAAAAATAAAACCTAGCTAGATCGATTTTTTGGCCCCGAAACCTCTAGTATGCCAAATTTCATCAAAATCGTTGGAACCGTTACCGCCGTTATAGCCGTTAATCTTTGGAGATCCTGAATATAAATACATTATTTTTTTACATACATCCTTACTAATATTATAAATGCGAAAGTAACTCTGTCTGTCTGTCTGTCTGTCTGCTACGCTTTCACGTCTAAACCACTGGACCGATTTTGATGAAATTTGGTACAGAGATGGACTAAAGCTTGAGAAAGGACATAGGCTACTTTTTATCGGGAAAAAATGGGTATAAGAAAAGAGAAAAGATATAGGCTACTTTTTACTGCGAAAAAATGGGTATAAGGGGTTGAAATAGGGGATGATATTTTGTATGGAAATTCGTCATTTTCGATTATAGAACCGTGAACCTTTGTATTAAAGCACCTGATAATCCTTACTTCCTTACTAATATTATAAATGCGAAAGTAACTCTGTCTGTCTGTCTGTCTGTTACGCTTTCACGTCTAAATCACTGAACCGATTTGGATGAAATTTGGTACAGAGATGGACTAAAGCTTGAGAAAGGACATAGGCTACTTTTTATCGCGAAGAAATGGGTATAAGGGGTTGAAATAGGGGATGACATTTTGTATGGAAATTCGTCATTTTCGATGATAGAATCATGAATCTTTGTGTTAAGGCACTTGATAATATATACATAAATATTTGTTCTAGCGTTTTGGAAATTTCATTTATATGGGGATGAAATTCAACAACTAAAAGACAAAAAAGCATAAAGCCGAAACCACTGGGCCTAGAAACGTATTTTTTTTTTACACCGTAGTATTTCTTAGGGTACACGAGCTCTAGCAAAGAAATCGCGAAAAAATGAGTATAAGGGGTTGAAATAGGGGATGACATTTAGTATACAAATTTATCATTTCGATGATAGAACCATGAATCTTTGTATTAAGGCACTTGATAATATATAAATAAATATTTATTCTAGCGTTTTGGAAATTGCATTTATATGGGGATGAAATTCAACCCCTAAAAGACAAAAAAGCATAAAGCCGAAACCACTGGGCCTAGAAGCGTAATTTTTTTTACACCGTTGTGTTTCTTGAGGAACACGAGCTCTAGCGAAGGATTTTTGGAAACTCACCCCTTAAGGGGGTGAAAATCGTATAGCCGAAACTATTGGGGCTAGGAACGTGAAACTATGTATTTCTGTGTATTATGCGATTCTCCTTCTTTTGTTGTAAATGAGCTCTAAAATATTAGTTTTTGAAATTCAATCTCTAAGGGAGTGAAAAATGTATATCCGAAATCATTAGGCCTAGAAACTAGGGATGTGAAAAAATAATCGATTTTTATAATAATCGATTATTAATTGATTTTTTTTTGTAATAATCGATTTTTACAATCGATTATCAAAATAATAGAAAATCGATTATTTTTATAATAAAATTGATCGATTATTTCACAGGCAGATATCCTAAAAAAAACAAGGTCATCACAATACTGCGTGCAGTATTTCATACTATATTAGAAGATGAAGCTCACATTTCCTAAAAAGTCATCATAATCCTGTTGGGAAAATCGATTATTTTATAATCGATTATTTATTTTTAATTAATCGATTATTGACGTGACAACGTCTTATAAATTGGTTTGCCGGGTGACACTTCAAGAAACTGCGTTACGCTCCGCTCACGTTATGCGCTCACAATGAGAGCGAGTGAGAGGCACGCGTCCCTTCCACTCGGGCATGGTTAGCCCGCCTAAGAGCGAGAGAGACAGACATAAAAATTGTATATTTGTATATAAATACGTATGTATGTGTAAAGGTAAAAATAAAATTTTGTTAATATGAAATTCAGTGCGAGATTCTTTGTATAAATTAATGTTTTAAATATAATTCTTTGTATAAATAAATGTTTTAAATTGTTACTATTATTTCATCCTTCTTCCTACTATACGAATGAATATTCACATTAAAATTATTTTACCACTCAAAGTCGTTGTCACGTAAAACTTTCGCCCGTATACCGACTTTACAGGCAACCAATATTTTATAATCGATTTATTTTGAAGAACAAAAAATCGATTATTTAAAAAATCGTTTATTTTCCCTCCAAGTCACATCCCTACTAAAAACATGAAATTTTGTACAAAGTTGTCTTTCTTGGGGAAAGTGCTCACTAAAAAAGAGTTTTTGCAATTTTACCCCTAAGGAGGTGAAAAGCGTATAACCGATATCACTGAGCCTAGGAACGATCATTTTAGTACACGGTCGGCTTTCTTGGGTTACCCCATTATTTTTTCTTAATGCTCGCTTATCAAGATTACTTTGGATCGACGCAATATGTAGGCGGTCCTCTGCCATCGTAGATATATTGCAAAGGTTCTTCTAGCAATATTTTATGACCAGCTGCCTGCCAGACGACATAGCTGGCTAGATGGCATCACCAATTGGTCCAGGTCAATTTAATCTTTGTCTTAGTAGTATTTTGCGACACCCACAAACAATGACATGGATAATGTATTATCAGCGACTAAGGATGGCCATATTTATCATCGTCTTTCCACGTGAATTTGAACTACAAGGGTGGAAATAATATTCAAGAATAAAAATTTGTGAAGATATTTGGACGTTTGTTACTCGATCACGCGTAAACTGTTGACCAGATTTGGATGAAAATTGACACATAGATAGAGTATTTCTTAAATTAAGAAATATCATCATCATCATCACCGCAGCCCACATAGTTCTCACTCTTGGGCTTGGGCCTCCTCCATAATGGGAGGGAATTTGACCTACTATACCATGCTGGTCAGATATGTTGGTATAGGGTTTCATTTTTCGAGTTTTCCTTCTCTTGCATAGATGTTATGTGTATATATCCCATAGTCGTCTTATACGGCATCCACGGGCAAGATAGGTGGTGAATTGTATTCTTACTCCGTCACCACAATAACACAATCAAAAGAAATATGCAAGCCAACTTTTACAAAAGCTAGTAAATACATATATAGGCATATATATATATATATATATATATATATATATGTATATATATATATATATATATATATATATATATATATATATATATATATATATATATATATACACTCATTTGCAAAAAAAACGGGCACCTAAGCAATGAACCATTTCAAATGTTAATATTTCTTTGTTTGATAATTATAGGTAGTTTTATCCACACAATTTGCTAAATTAATAAGAAAATAATCGTTTTCATCAGTATTTCATAAAATTTAGATACAATTTATGGGAAATAATGCTAAACCTCGCTAGTAGTGTATATTCGCTAGTAGTGCATATGCTCATGAAGTAAAAATAAAAAAGTTTTTTTGTTTGTTTTTCTTTAATAAAGTAAAAGCAGATAAATGTTTAGTATCGAGTGTGACCCCCTCTAGCTAAAATCACAGCTTGAATTCGTCTGGGCATGCTAGCGAGTATATCCCGGATACTTGCTTGCGGAATACGTTCCCACTCCGCAGTAATCACATTCTTCAGCTCTCTGATGGTCTGCGGAGCCGGGTGTACTGATCTCACACGCCGTTTCAGAACGTCCCAGACATGCTCTATGGGATTGAGGTCGGGACTTCGAGCTGGCCAATCCAAACGACGAATGCCGACCTCTTGCACATACGCATTAACATCGCGGGATCGGTGGGCGCGAGCATTGTCGTCCATAAAAATCGAGTCTTCACCTAGAGCGGCCAATGCGGGTTGTGCATGAGAAATTAGAACTTCCGTTATGTATCGATGCCCAGTCAGTGAGCCGTTTTCAATGAAGACTAACTCTGTACGATCCATTGAATTTATTCCTGCCCAAAACATAACAGAGCCCCCACCATAAGGTGTGATTTCTTCGAAACATGCCTCTGCAAAGCGTTCTCCTTGTCTTCTTAGCACTCGCCGACGTCGATCTTCACCGAACAGAGATATCCTGGCTTCATCAGAGAACAAAACCCTATTCCAATCGTCTTGAGTCCATGATTCACAATTTCTAGCGAACCTAAGCCTGTGAACTCTGTGCTCACGGAGTAATTTGGGGCCGCGGGCCGGGCGGTGACTGCGTATATTGGCAGCGAGAAGCCTCCTCCTGACCGTCCATAGACTAATATGCACATTTCTTACTTCTTGGAGGTTGTTCTTAAGATCCACATACGAAGATTTGCGATTTCTCAATGCGCGACTCACAAGAAAACGATCATCCCGTGGTTGGGTACATGGTTTTCTTCCAGAACCAGGCCTTCTCTCGACGGAACCAGTCTCCTGATATCGCTGCCAGGTCCTTTGGACTGTCGAGCGACTAACATTTAGCCTCCTAGCCACGAAACATTGGCTGCAACCCTCTTCAAGCAGCGCGATAATTTTGGTAGCTTTTACCACTTTATCTACCATTTTTGATACAGCCAAACAGCATTAAATAAAGCTTTGACAGTCAAGGATATGAAATTAATCGATAAAAATTGAATAAAAGTTATGAAAGTCGATGTTAACTTCTGGAACTTCGCGCCAAAAATGTAGGATAAAAAGGGGTTTTCTGTAAAAATGAACATCAAATGAAAAATTGAATTTAGAACGTACTTTTTTAAATACCACAGCATTTTTAAAACCGGCCAGTAACGTGTACAAACGATTGAAACCTTTTTGGTATTGTATCTTTTTAAATATTAATGAAAATCAAAACCGCCCGTTTTTTTTGCAAATGAGTTTATATATATATATATATATATATTTTTTTTATTTTTTTTTTTATTGATATATATTTTTTTTGTGGGGTGAATTACGGTCGGCGCACTCCTCGCCCGGCTCCGTCCGGGGCGACCGAGGGGCGTAAGCACGCACACCCGTAACACGCCACTGACTTGTCGTCAGTGGTCGGCCCGACGGAATACCCCTTGAGGAGTACCCTCTCCTCGATCTATAAGTAAAACTTGAAATAAACCCCTATTACCCATCTGATCAGCGTAACATAGTGGGTCAATATCCCTCCTATTGTGGAGGAGGCTCGAGCCCACGGAGCATATACAAAGAGGAGACGGCCTAAGCAACTGTGCACCGTGACTCAACTAGGTCCTGACGTCATCACGTCAACATCAGGTAGTGGGCGTGGCCTATTAGTCTACTGTCGACTCTGTCCGTGTTCGTACTGTGGACACAGTTATATTTTTGGTGTATTTTTACATTATTCCGCAGAAAATCACTAATTTTAGTGTTTTATCATGTAAATAGTACTCCGATAAACGTTCAGATACTATAAAAGGAATCATTTTCCATTTGTAAGTTTATTTATTCATACTTTATTAAAATATTTTCTAGAAAAATCCTTTGACGATTTCATGTTCAAATATAATTCTACTCAACGTTAGATGGCACTATTTTTCGTAATGGGACTTAAAACTATTTGCTACTTTGTACTTACTCCGTGCTCGAGCCCAACAGTGGGACGTATGTAAGCAGAAGTGATAATTGATGATATCATAAATTACAAATCCAGTAAACAAGTAAATTATAGTAAATAATTTTAAATAAGCCATGTTTTTCTTATTATTGTTACGTTCAGTGGGAGTTTCTGAGAGGTCGTCGGGGCATCGCATTGCGTCAAGACCGACTCGACCAGTGTCATTGACTAGGGTTGTCATGTTTTATTTTGACTGCGATAATGACGCTTTTTAACACGCTTTCATTAGCTTCACCTGTATGTATATATGTATCTATGTATGTAACAGAATCTTTGAACGTCGTTTTGCCCCATTTTGAACGAACAGATTTTATTTAAACTTTGTACACTAGTCAAATGAATAAAAAATGCAATAATTCGATCAAAATATCCGAATATCCTGATTAGATTCGCAAGGATTTCAAAATTTCTAATCGTATCCTTTGGATTAGAGCAAGAGAGACAGATCTAGTGTGCGAACTAAGCATGTGCGAAATTCAAAACTAGTAAATACTTGTAAATGACTTGTAACTTGTAAGCGTGTTTTTTAGTTTTTATAAACTATAATTTATTAAATGATTCCATTGTCATTGTTAGTACATAAAATGTTATGTCATTGAGATATAAATTATATATACGCCTTCCCGTGATAAGATAATCTAATAATTGCTTAGGGATATATTGTGCACTAGCTTCTGCTCGCAACTTCATCCGCGTGGTATAGATAGATGCTTTAGGCTAACGTTAACTGTAACCTAAGACTTTGTTTACGTAGAAGGTGATAATATTTATACTGTTGGTCTTAGCGTGATGATATATAGCCCATAGCCTTCCTTGATAAATGGACTAACACTGAAAGAATTTTTCAAAACGGATCATTAGTTCCTGAGATTAGCGCGTTCATACAAACAAACTGTTCAGCCTTATGTATGTATAGCTATAAGAACTACTTAAAAAAAGGAAAACTTGGAATAAAACCCTATACCAATCAGTTTAAGCGTACCATAGTAGTTCAATTAACTTATTATTGTGGAGAAGGCTTCAGTCCAGGAGTGGGCCGTATGAGCGATGATGATTACTATACACTTGAAAAGAGACGAATCTTGTTTCCAGTTATCCTATTCGTACTCATCTACTTATTAGTTGTCTCTTTTTCCGTGTGGTGAAATGGAGTAAGTCCCTTAATCGGCTTTCATGAAACCCCCTTTTTTTCCCGTGCGTGTCGTGAAAGACAACTGAAGGATTATAATATGCATACAAGATCTATGCAAGAGATGGAAAACTCGAAATAAAACCCCGTACCAACCCATCTGACCAGCATGATTAAGTTTTTTTTTATTATGATATAACTTAACAGTTACCTCATAATAATTATAATATAGCCATGAGGCTAATAAGTAATTTAAATCTAACTTAATTTGCTAAGACTTAGAAAAGTGCCAATGGACACATTCTTTACTCTCAATGTGTCCATTGGCAATTTTCTTATTGTCTATACCAATAAATAAAATTGGAGTGTCTGTTTGTAATGTCAAAATAATAGGCTTTTTTCATGCTCGCACGGTTATTTGGACGATACCTATGCCTAAAAATCACTTTATTTTTTTTGGTCTGTCTGTTTGTTCCGGTTAATCTTCAAAACGGCTGGACCGATTTTAAAAATTCTTTCACCAATGGAAAGCTATAATATCAGGGAATAAACTATGCTATATTTTATCCCGGTATTCCCACGGGAACATGAACTAAGGGGATAAGGCGACAGAAACCGAAGCGAAGCGAGGGCGGGTTGCTAGTCTCTAATAATAATAAAATACACTTTGTTCTTGTGTTCTTCAAGGATAGCACTCACTGCACTACATACTTATCACTAATTTCACTAAACTAACTCAAAAGGCTTAGTTCTTTTCAGTCTCCTTACTATGTCCATGGTGTCGAGGAGCTGGATAGCCTCGACATTTACGTGTTGTAAAAGTCTTTGTTCATGTGCCTCGGCATATTTTTTATAACCTTAGTAACTGCATGATAAAGTAGGTCAATTTCCCTCCCATTATGGAGGAGGCTCGAGCTCAGCAGACAAATCTTGCTTTCAGTTGCCCTATTTATGCATTGTCTGTTTATTAGTTGTCTTATGATACCAACGAGTAAGTTAGGAGTAGTAAGTTGGTACCAAATTGCTGCGTTGCTTTCTGTAACAACCCTACGTATGATATCTCTAATTACGTTTGCTTACGTCTCGCGTTATCGATGTATATGAAATAATTCCGCTGAGTTCACTTTAAGGTCTCTTTACAAAACAATGTTAATCCTTAAATATCTTTTATGTATATAATTTATGTACATCCATCCATCGGCCTACAGACGTCCACTGCTGGACGGACTGCCTCCCCACGAGAATGCCACTCGGAACGGTCCTGCGCCACTTGCATCCAACGGTTCCCTGCGACTTTGAGAATGTCGTCAGTCCACCTAGTGGTGGGTCGTCCTACGCTGCGCCGTCCGATTCGTGGTCGCCACTCAAGAACCTTTCTTCCCCAACGGTTGTCGGTTCGACGAGCGACGTGGCCTGCCCATTGCCATTTCAACGTGCTAATTCTGCAGGCTATATCGGTTTCACCCGTTCTTCTACGGATTTCCGTGTTCCGGATTTTATCACGTAGAGAAATACCGAGCATAGCCCTCTCCACAGCACGTTGAGCGACTTTGAATTTTTTTATGAGGCGGACATTTAGACCACGTTTCAGTGCCGTAAGTTATCGCTGGTAACACATACTGGTTTTGTACATACATACACACACATTTATGTACATAGCTAATCCGTATGGTGACGGAGTAAGAATACAATTCACCACACCCTCTGGTGTCGTAAAAGACGACTAAGGGATAAAATATGTACATAACATGTATGCAGGCGAAGGCAAACTCGAAACAAAACCCTATACCAATACGTCTGATCAGCGTGGTAGATCAATTTCCCTACTTTTGTGGAGGAGGCTCAAGCCCAACAGTGGGACGTATGTGGGCTGCGATGATGATGATATAATTATTCCGTTTGGTGACGGAGTAAGAAATCAGTTCTCCACCCCATTACTTGTCCGTGGACGTCGTAAAAGTCCAGTCCATTTTGAAATTAGAGAGGTATCCTCTTCATGCAAAAGAGACATAATATATATCAGCATATCTTCATCTCTTTTATGCATATATTTATATTATATCTCTTTTGCATGAAAAAGATGTATTTACAATTTCAAAATATAATCCAAAAGATGTCTGGACCAGATCCCACAAGAGGCATCCGATCCCGAACTTAACTACTACAGCAACCTTCACTTTCTAATGGAGGGTTAAAGTCATAAGGCTTAAGGGGTTAGGGGTAGTCAGGAGCGTGAAAAAATGCCATTTTGCAATATTTTTTTTTATCAGTAATTAATTTTATTTAACAAAAGTAAAAACATATTATCATTCTATCATGTTTCAACATGACTTCTCTAAAATTTCAAGAAAAATATTAGTTATTTTAAAAGTTATGGCGGTCTATGTTGAACAGGTTTTAATAATGGTTCCTTGAGGTGATCATCACAACTCCTTGGAGATTCATCTGAAATCAATGAAACAAAAAAAAATACTTTTATAAATAGATAATCTTGTGCCTGATCGAAGCTTTTATTTCTTTTTTCAAAATTAACACAATGGCGGCCTCAGGAAATTTGTTTTCTGATTTCCGGGTAAAAACCAACAGTTAATTGTTTATAAAAAAATCGAAGTTTAAAAAAAAACAAAAAACCTTCGATCAGGCACTAGCTTTTTATGTTTTCTAAAAGCTGTATAAATTTCATTAAAATCTATCGAGCAGTTTTTGAGTTACAGTGGTCACCAGTTCAAAAAACAGTTTTGAGAAAAACGCGTTTAAAGTTTTACAGTCGATTTATGTAGTAGTATATAGTAGTGTATAGTAATAAGAATAATTTCATTACTTACGCTGAGTCATCTATTCCTGGACCATATAATAGTTCTTCAGCCGTTGTCGAAGTTTCTAATACATCAATTTGTTGTTAGCACGCCGATCAGTCATTTCTATACGTGTATCTATTTTTTTTTCTTTTATTCTTCGCTGAATAACTCAAAAAATATTTGTCGGATTCACTTCAAATTTTTAGAGAATATTTTTAAGATACTATACTTTAAGAAAATGTAAAAAGAAAAGAAATCGATTTTTTGAAAATTCTGACTACCCCTAAGCCCTTAACAGGCGAATGATTGCAGTTAATATTGTTCTCAGCAGAGGCTGCTATCTGTTTTCCTGTTAATTCTTTAGCCTGTAATTACAGTCCCCACAGGCATGTGAGAGGAAGTGACAAATTAAATTCTTAGTAACTGTAATTGTGCGAGGAGGCGTGGTGTAAACTGGTTTTGCAATACCTTAGGTTATGGGGCTGCATCAGCAAGAAACGATCCCCTTACGTTGCCCCGTATCTACAGATTTTGAGCGTGACGACTAAAACTTGCCATAAATAAGTGTAAGCCACTTTTTCGGTATTATGGGTGACGATGCCTTTTTTTTGGGGGTGGGTTACAGTCGGCGCGCTCCTCGCACTATTCCGTCCGGGGCAATAGTGGGGCGTAAGCACGCACACTCGTAACCCACCCATGACACGTCGCCTTCGTCGTTGGGCCGACCACCGAAGCAGGGTGACTTGATGGCAGTGGTCGGCCCGACGGAATACCCCCTTGAGGGGTACCCTCCTATCGACCAACGTCCCCGATGGGTCTTTCCTCACGCGGTCGGCCTCTCGGCGAGTGACGGACTAATTCCCCGGTCCAGTCACTCGCGGCTTCGGCTAGGGCGGCATCAGGCGCAGGTAATCGCGTCTGCGCCGCCCCAGTCGCCGGCGGCGGTTCTCGTCGTCGAGGAACGAGTGACGATGCCTAACCATACGTTGTTTAAAGACTGAATCATACGTATAAAATAATCAAACGCTACATAGGTCGTAAGAAATACGTATAAAGTGTATAGATTTGCATCAACCAAAAGCCACGTACGACAAACTAACATAATCAATATCCTATTACAATTATTATTTTATTATGAAAACTATTTGTTCTCATATAAAAATAACTATCGCTATTCATAAATTATTAAACAAGGAGAATATCTTTAGAGCTTGAAGTTTTCTATTTTTTTTATTGCCTATGGTTTTCCATGTGGTGACGGAGTTAGAATACAATTCAACACCAATACCAACACGTCTGACCGGCGTGTATGTAGTAGTAGGTCAATTTCCCTCCAATTAGGAGGAGGCTCGATCCCAACAGTGGGACATATGTGAGCTGAAATGATGATGATTGCCTATGATGACAAACGAGCAAGCAGCACACGTGATAGTAACTGATACTGCCCGCGTTTGTGCTGTATTGAGACGTTGTCTCGGTGTGAAGTACCGCTTGGCACTTCATGGCGCCCACGACTCGGCCAACGTAAAGCTTACCAATGTAAAGCCTACTACTATACATGCTACCTCAATCTTCCACTTCTGTTCTTCGCATGTTACGAGATACAATGCATATAATGATATAATATATGTACAAGAGAAGGCTAACTTGATATAAAGCTCTCTGCCAACTTGTGATATAGTCGGTCAATTTCTCTTCTATTGTGGAGGGGAACAGTAGTTGGACGTATATGATCTGATTTGTTTATCATTAATACGGCAATCATACCAAATTAATTGTTACTATAATCGTGAAGATTATATTAATATTCAATGGATCTTTATCGACGTTATTCTGTTCCGATTACTGTGTCAAGGTTTTATTTATACAAATTTGTATCCATACGGATAGATAAGAGGTACAATTTGTTTTCCCATATTGATACCTTTTTTCTTCATAATATTACCAAAATCATCGATATATATATATATATATATATATGTACATATAACTCTATGACCCCAATGTATTACATAATTATTACTATTAATAGGATCTTCAGAAATAAATAGAAATACGGTTTATTTCAGAGCATCCCACATTTTTTGGGGTGCTGTTTGTGGGATCTAGTCCAGCCATGATCTATTGCATAATATCCTTACTAATATTATAAATGCGAAAGTAAGGATGTTTGTTTGTTACGCTTTTACGCTTAAACCACGGAACAGATTTCAAAAATTCTTTCACCAATGGAAAGCTATAATATTAGGGACATAAGCTATATTTTATCGCGGTATTCCCACGGGAACGGGAACTAGGCCGCGGGTAAGGCGATTGAAACCGAAGCGAAGCGAGGACGGGTTGCTAGTTCAATAATACTATCGTGGTTCAAAGGTCATCACAGTGAAGCTAAACTTATAAAACATGTATACAATTTTATAAAATAAGTCAGCAAAATTATGCAATGCCGCTGAGTTTCTTGGCGGGTCTTTTCAATGACGGTTACGTTTTGAACCGGTGGTAGTTGCTTGAAAAGCAAAATGTTAAAATTAACAATATGTAATTGCCCCCGTGGTGTTTATGCATAGGTAATAAATTATTTTGAATTTGATTCTAAGTCGAACAGGCTATAAGCGAAATCAGTATTCTTGATTATATACCTACTACGTATATCTCATTTACTTCTTATTATGTATCTATTAATATTTTGTCATCGTTTTAGTTTGCGAATAGGCAAATTTAAATGGATCGACATTGGAAGCAACCAACTTCTAAATAACTGATTGAGAACCGCGTCCTTCTTTTTGAAATCGGTTAAAAATACAGGCAAACATTTTTGTGATGCCGCCATAACCAATTAAGTATTTTTTTATATTCGCCAAGTAAATTACCAAACTACGCACTGCCAAGAAAATCTTTTCTGTAAATATAAATATTAACAAAAAGACACCAATTTAAACGATTGACGAGTCTGGAAACCTATTACTGGCAAGATTATTTTTATCGTAACTATTTTTAAAATACAATGATGTAAACATAAACAATATTCTCTCAGTGCCAACGATTATCAACTCGTAAATAATCGAAGTCAACTAAGGTTAACGAACAATTCGTCTTAATCGATGTGTCTATAAGATAATATAAATTATTTTTCAAAGCTTCTATTTTTCGTCATCAGTCTACCAGATGTCCAATGACAGACGCAGGCCTCTCTACGAAGCAGGATAAGATACGATTGAGAAGTGGAACTTGTATCTCCCTTTCCTCTAAGGCGCTTGAGTGATGGATGCTTTTGTAATTAACTCGTGAACGGGTGCTGCTTGTTGGATCTGGTCAAGCCATAATCTTTTACACAATATTTTATCACACTGGAGCTAATACTTGCTAAACATGATGTATACAATTCTATATAGGTAATAGTAAAAAAATTACATCCCCGCTTCGTTTCTGGCCGGATTTTCTCAGTAGTGGTCACATTTCAATCTGGTGCTAGTTTAATTATTTAAAATGTTAAAATTCACAATATGTAAGTGCTCTCCAGGGGCTTGTACATAATAAACGAATTTTAATTGACAGGCGGCTTGGCAACCACATATCCTTACTAATACTATAAATGCGAAAGTTTGTTTGTTACGGTTTCACGCTTAAACCATGGAACCGATTTCAAAAATTTTTCACCAATGGAAAGCTATAA
Organism: Lymantria dispar; assembly: GCA_032191425.1. Classification (NCBI taxonomy): domain Eukaryota; kingdom Metazoa; phylum Arthropoda; class Insecta; order Lepidoptera; family Erebidae; genus Lymantria; species Lymantria dispar. Next base: position 6,637,198 of record CM063452.1, on the reverse strand, counting down.
CATCAGAGAGTAACATAGGCTATATTTTATCCCCGTATTCCCACGGGAACTACGCGGGCTAGGCGACTGAAACCGAAGCGAGGGCAGTTGCTAGTATAGTATTACTTGTGATATCCCTACGTTTTATAGACGTCGATAGTATATATATATATACTATCGACGTCTATAAAATGTAGGGATATCATCCCACATCTTTGGTCTTTCAAGCCAGTTATGACTAATATTTGACATAGAATACTTTTCAATTTCTAATTCTTGTACAATCTATTCTTAGTGATGTATATCTATCTTATCATTTTTATCAGCGTGGAAAATAAAATAATAGTTTAGTCAAATCCTTTTTATTACCTTATTTCATAGATATTAGATAGAACCAAATATACATATCTTTTGTATATAAATTTAGAAAAAATTTACTATATGGGGCAACTTATACATCACTCGACTTTGCAAGATAATATCTTTGTTTATTATGGCTGTTGTGTCACTTTATAAAATCAACCAGCATTATAAAATGCACACTGGGATTGTCACCGAAAATATATATTTTTAAATCCTTATTATTAGTAAAATATGTATTATTTTTGAATTAATTATTGCCTATTACCAAACTATAGTAAGTTAAAGAAACATTTTAATATTTACTCAATTGTAAACTTGTAAACAAATAACTTAAAACTAAATGTAATAAAAAATATACAGCAGGTTGTCCTACTTATATTCTTATGCAGGCACTAGCTATGCCAGGAGCTTCATTTGGGTGAATTCCTTATATTTATTGCTATCATTTCATTTGAACACCCACACTGCTTGTCAAATTCACATCACAGAGCAAAAAAATACTAAATGTTGACAATATATGTCAATGACAATTTCATCCAAATTTGTTATCACAGCAGATGTTATGAGATGCAGTATTGTTATGGACAATGTCACATTATTATCAAATTCTGGCTTATGCACTAAGCTTGTAATCATTGCAGCATTATGCTTTAGTCTACAAAATTCATAAGCAAGTTAATATATTAAAATTTTACAAATGTGACCAAGTTTGAGAAATTTATGAATTTAAGAAATTGTACAGAAGAATTCATCAGCTATTTAATAGTAACATAGACCCTTTCAATACATTTATATCATTATTTTTTAAAGTTAATTATTACATAATTTGGAAGTCAATTGACAGCCTCTCAGTAAAATGTGTCCATTTACAATATGTATATCAACTATATATAACATATTGTTGACGGAAAGATTACACTAAAAATTAATAATAATTTCATCTACTTTACTGTATAAATTTAGTTAAAATTACGTTTTCTACAGAATATCTTGCCATTAGTTATGTAATATTTGTCATAATCATTGTTTTTACCTATGTTTACACATGATATTACAGGAAAATATGTCTTATAGCCAAGAATCTTAACAAAAAGAGTTGAATTTACTTCTAATAGGCTAGTTAACACTCAACTTGGTTTAAAAAAATACATGTTCACCTTGTGCTTCATATATTTTCTTTACAAAGCAAACAAATTTCTAACTAAATCAACATGAATATACCTAACTAAATTGATTTTTTAAAACAATCCCGCTGCATATAAAATATTACTTAGAGAAAAATTATCAACTATGTCTTTTATTTTATAACTAACAAATCATTTTCTATTAAAAATGTTTTGGCGAGGTTAAGATTTAAAAAATACAGATGTTAACATCTAAAATGTAAATGCAATTTCATTTATAGTATTGGTCATGGGTAAAGAGTTGTAGGATAAATAAATATTTATATATAAGATGCCTATCTGTTATCCTTTTGTAATGTTTTTGAAGTTAGAGATATATTACTATCTACAATTATCAGTATAGCATTTCATAATAATAGAGATAACTTGCAGCTATACTTGTTTAACAATGAATTAAAAGAGAAGCTATGAAATATTCTCCATCAAAATGTCACTTGGGTCTAATATTTATAACTGAAATAATGAATAGTTTGAAAATGATAAATATGACAGTTCAAGATTATGTTCACACACACATTCATGTGCCTGAAATGTTTTTGTTGATAAATTTTCAAGTTTATTATATCAGCATGATAAAAAAATAAATTTGTCACATCAAATGCACATTTAAATATTCCACTAAATATTATTTTAAAATATCACCTAATTTACATGTTTTAATAATCAAACCATAAATTTGTTTTCAAACAAAAACTTCATATGAGGTTGAATTTTACAAAATCATACTTTTAAAAAATTGTAAGGCGTAATTCTTTATTAAAAATCGGTCAGTTTAATATCTGAAGCCAAAACCAAGCCAAAAAAAGGAATAAATTCATTAACACCTATCTTAACATTGAAATGCATTTCATAAAGAATACATAATATTTGTATGTATGAGATTTGCTGAAACTAACACAACATTTTTAACATTATAAATTGCAAAGTTTTAATATAATTATACATATTTCATTATTAAATCATAACACTCACCTAAATGTAAAATATCATGTAAAAATAATAAATGAATTATTACTAATATGGAACATTAGAAAATAGATAGGACACTGATTCTCCGTTATGCGTACGCCTAACAGCTTCCGCAAGCATCATTGATACATCAATACACTGTATTTTAGGACACTCTTGCATATGCCTCTCTTGCGGAATTGTATTTGTGACAACAACAGCCTCTAAGCATGCATTGTTGATCCTTGAGATCGCTGGTCCTGAGAAAATACCATGTGTAAGTATTGCGTAAACTTTAATTGCACCCGCTTCAATAAGTTTTTCTGCAGCATGACAAATTGTACCACAAGTATCTGCCATATCATCAACCAGAATCGCTGTCCGATCTTTAACATCACCAACGAGAACCATTGACGCCACTTCGTTAGCCTTCTTCCTCTCTTTATGAATCAAAGCAAACTCAACATTCAGTCGGTCAGCTATGGATGTGACTCTTTTAGCTCCACCCGCATCAGGCGATACCACAATGCTAGTTTTCCAATCGGGAATATTCTCTTTGATCCATTTCAAAACTGCAGGTTCAGCAAAGAGGTTATCCACGGGAATGTCGAAGAAACCTTGAATTTGGGACGCATGAAGGTCCATAGTGATTATATGGTCAGCGCCAGATACGGACAATATATTCGCCACAAGTTTAGCGGTTATAGGGGCTCTACTTTTATCTTTTTTGTCTTGCCTAGCGTAAGGGAAACATGGAATAACCGCCGTCACCCGCGATGCTGACGCGATCTTACAAGCATTAATCATTATAAGCAACTCCATCAAATTGTCGTTGATCTCGCCGCTGCCACTCTGCACAATATAGACATCTTCGCCACGAACCGATTCACCAATTTCAACGCATGTTTCCATGTTGCTGAACTTCTTAGTAACAACTTTGCCTAAATCGATGCCCAAGCGATCGACGATTTTCTGGGCCAGATCCGGATGGGAACTTCCGCTAAATACTTTGATATTCGGCATTCTCGTAGTTAATGGTAAAGCAAGGTGATCTAATTTATTTACTACTTCTTCTAGAATTACAGTTGATTTCATCAGCACAATACCACAACGACCTCTCGACCGTCACCCGCGACTTATGCGACGAGATTAATGTGATGAACTATTTATGTATATCTAATTATTTGATAAGAAACAAAAGCGGCAACGTGGGGACTGCCGCGGCGTGCCGTAATTACGCACCGGACTTGACCGCGTTCGCCTCGTCTCAAGTCGCACGTTTTTTCTTTCTTCACAAAATTAATTTGATTTGTCAAAAACGTCAAACTCAATATTGTTAAAGCGCGGTGCTCGTAGGCATAGACAAAGTATTAATTAGACGAGACATTAGCGTAACTTTATGAAATATTTGTAAATATAATGCGGTATACAGACTGTATCAGTTTATGGGGCTGACTGACAAAACGGGACTTAGGCAATGGTTACCACCATTGCCTAAGGAACCCATGAAAAAATTGGAAGGAAAAATATCGATTCGGTAATGAGTTAGAGACGTGTAAAGTTTTCAATGTTGTCGTCGCTTTTTCGTGTAAATCTGATTGATATGTATAAAGTCAGGAATACTTAATCTGCAACATATTCCTACTTTGTAAATAAAACTACTTTTACGGATTATATCGCGTTTGTATTTGATTTATGATTGCCCGACGTTTCGAACACTTTGCAGCATTCATGGTCACGGGCGGACTAAGGTGTCTCATGTCCAACAAGTAATCGTTATTACAGACACAATGTGTAGTGCTCGCGTAAACATCAGATATCATTATACTCCTACTTTGTTAAATGTTTATTAGAAATTGAATAAATCAATGATTATGTTCGCATAAGCAACACAAACTTCGCTTTAAATCAGCTGATGGGCCGATGACTGTTTACGAGCCGTCTTTGTACCTACGTCACCATTGAAGCGTTTTCGCAATTTATACCTATTAATACTGTCGAAGCTTTACATGCCTGCATATATCCTGTCTGTACATGCCTATGTAATACGTAACATTTAAAGCATAGCATAGACTCTTAGACACATATTTTTGAAATCACTATAACTTTTATGTTATATTGTTTTTTGTGTAGTATACATTCGAAGTACGATCTATGACCGTTAAACTACAACATACTCGAACAGTTGCCCCATAACCTGATACACCCTGTATTTATAATATGGGCATTGCTTTCTTTACAACTAACCTTAATCAATCAAATTGCCTTCATTAATTGGGTTTGCAGTAAATAACGAACAATTAAGTACATCGAAGTTTTGATAGAAACAGCACAGATGGCGTAGTGGTTAAGATATCAACCTACCGTGTCAGTGTCACGGGTTCGATTCCCACGCATGATAACACTGTGCGTTCCACAAATTGTTGTTCTGAGTCTGGTTGTTTTTTGTGTCCGTTAATTATGTGTTTGTAAAGGTCTCCGCAATACAAGGATTATTTTCTTAGTGCATGGTGTTGTCTTTAAAAAAAAATAATGGACTACATATCCAAATAACAACTCAATATATTATGAAAAAATCAGGAATTTTTTAGTGTCAGTAAGTTTATGAAACCATTTTAACGATGAAAGGTTATATTTAAAATGTTGTCCTCTATTATTGCATTTAAGGCCTAAAATACACATACTGTTGTTATAAGTGCACCATTTTTCTCGAGGGTTACAATAATCCCAAACCACTCAAAACCTACCACACGCAAACCCGCTCGGCAAGTTGGTCTGCCGGCTCTCTCGTTCACGGAACAAAGTGCAATTACAAATTGCTAATATTATTACTACTTTTATTTTACTACTAGACGCTGATTTTCTGCGAGAGTGTGATACTACGCCATGCGGTTCCGCCCGCGGCTCTAAACAGACGACTGTCAACAGTGTGGCTGTGGTCCAACCATATAAAAACATGTGTTGACATGTTATCAGAGACGTCCATCCTTTGATTATATACACGTCACACACGTAACATACACGTGTATATAATCAAAGCGTCCATCTTAAACCTGAATTAACTCTATGCATTTGTTTTAAAAGCGGTCATCATTCAAGCCATCCAATAATTGATGCTCTTCAGTTAGATATCCTTTGGATTTGTAAACCTAAAAAACATAATAATCTCGTCTAATGTTTCGTAAGTGACATTGTTAGTTATCAATAAAAGAGCAATACTTTCCATCTAATTGTAAGGTAATCACGTAAATCTTTGTTACAAGCAGCCAATGCCACTGCCGCAGTAGAAATCTCCATTGCCCAACTCACCTCTGAGTTTATAGGCTTGCATGACTTTTCTTCAATAATGTCTATGACTCAATCCCTCGTAGAAGTGTAGTTATTATATATTTCTACTGCACTCAGTTCTGTACAACTGCCAGATTTGGGTTTTACTTTAATTAAAATTTTAATAATAATTTATTTCAAGCATTTTTTTGACTCCATACCCTTTTAGCATGTGTAGTCTTCTTCAATTGTTTGGAAACAAATAGGATGGTATAGAGGATCCTGTAACTTCTAAAATATTTCATCCAATAACCAATCAACATAGGCCAGGGGCCTTTTCGAATAAACTTGCTCCCCCATATGTCCCATGCCTACTTTGCATTCAGAGCAATCCTTCCCCTCCACCTTCTCTAATCCAATTTGATAGCTAATTTCTGATTTAATGAACAATCTCTTGCACTTGAGGGATTGATAGACTCGTCTCCAGTCATTGATATTATTCTTTATTTTTTCCTAATGAAACTGTCTGCATATGACCTCGAACAATCCGTTCAGTCTTTTTGTGAAACCCTACAATATACTGATAGCATAATCTATGTATGTTGTGCAGTACTGAGTTGAGACGATTGACTGCTTTTTTGTAGAAAAGCAGTCAATCCTCTCAACTCAGTATTGACTTACCTCTGAATTTGTCTAGATAACTATAACTTGTCTCTTTGCGCTGCTAAAAGCTCGCCAGTTGTTTTTCGAAAAAAGAGTTATTCCCTCCATTCATATCTCCCTTCATAATAAAATCAATGCTCAATCTAACGTCGTTCAATCCCTGGATATCATGATAGAATTTAGAATGACAGGTTACAATCAATCCACATGCATTTCTCAGAAATGTGAAAAAAGATTTAAATATCATGCGATCCCTATCGGGAGTATGGAGGACCTCACATCCATGTACTCTTCTTCTTCTTTTTTTATCTTGGCAATCAGCTACAAATACGAGCCATTTTTGCAAGTGTCGAGTTATAATTATCTTTTCAAGTTATCAGTTTCTTCATGTCAGTAAGTCAAAGTGTCGCCCTCAACAGTGTAATGGCCACCCTTAAGAGTGGCTTCTGAGAATCTTCTGAGAATTTTGGGTGAAACAAAAAGGTATGTATAGCTAGTGGCGTAACTATAGGGTGGCAAGGCTGGCAAAATGCCACGGGCCCCCACCCGAGAGGGCCCAGCCCAAAATGCCTAGGGCTGCATCTATATCATCTAGGTATCGATACCGTATCGGTACTCAATCAGTATCGATTGAAAAGTACCAGGTATACGTACTGGTATCGGTATCGAATCGATTGTGACTAGAGCCTATCTAATAGGGGTAAGTTTTTAGTGGGATTGTGTGAATGAACATTTTTTTGTTTTAGGAATCTGTTGTACCTGACTTATATAACATTTATTTTACCTAAGTACAACGTGATGATTCTTACTGATAGGGCTTCATCAAAGAATTTGCTACGGGCCCCGGGTGTTATAGTTACGCCTCTGTGTATAGCAGTTTTATATCATATTCACTACACCTCAGCAGTTCTGCCGCTATATATTACATAAAATGTCATCAAGATTAATGAATATAACACATTTAAACACTAAGATATTGAATATAATACAAGAACACCACATGACACTTCCAGATTCCCGCCAAAAAACCATCCATCTACTCAAAAGTTCTTTATATTTATAACGTTCTATTACGCAACCACCTTGACTATGGAACTTTTCTTTTTAATTTATGTAGTAAATCTAATTTAGATCAGTTACAAAGGGTTCAATCCATGCGCATTATTTTAGGTCCCAATCTTTAACCATTAATGCAATTTAGGTAGAGTGTGTTGATCCTCCTTTAGACAGACAATTTCTTTCGGACAGATACTTTTCAAAATAGGCCAAATTTTTTATCATCTTCTGCTTCCGATATTAAAATACCTTGAACTAAAAACTCATATCTTCTAAAATTTCATATTTTTGTCATAGCTACAAAACAAAAGTACACAAAAATACTTTATTTCGCATGAACTGATTTCTCGAGATGAAGACTAAAGACATTTTTCCTGTATAAATTGATTACAACATTCATAGGGAGACATTTGAGTATGGTGTAAAATACAAATTTCACTTAAATGAATAGGGCAAAGATGTTGTGCAGATGTTTATTTGTATAAATTATGGGATAAAAGTTGCTGAAATTATGTTATTGACCAAAATTATGAAGCAAATGGTACTTTATTTTGATACAATGTATTTTTTTTCTAATCTTCATTAGCCAATGTACTTTATTTACACAGAAAAAAGGTGGCAACCCTAACTTAGTACTCTGTGGTAGGGATGTCGGAATTGAAAATAAATATCGATGTCGAAAAAAATAATGATATTTCAGTAAAATTTAAAAAAATGTGTTTATGGAATGGAGTATTTAGTTCAGCCTATGTAATTAATGTCAATAGTACAACATATTTGTACAAAATGTATAATATTTCAGTATATTATACATTTTGTACAAACATATATTACAAAACTAAGATATTTTTTGTATAAACTTTTTTAATAGCAAAAATTATAAAAATATCAATAAACTACAGATCTATCTTTTAGCTAATATTTTACGCGTATTTCTTATCTATACAAATTAATAAAATTGAACTGTTTGTAATGTCAAAATAGTAGATCTTTCATGCTTACACGATACTTACGCCAAAAACGAGTTTAAATATTTTCTGTCTGCCTGTTCTGAGTAATCTTCAAACGGCTAGACTAATTTTGATAATATTTCACCACCAGCTTTCTGTACAAAGAGTAACTTGGCTATTTTTATCGCAATATTCTCACGGGAACAAGAATGGAAACTACGCGGGGCAGATAGCGGGAATAGATCATATAAGTCTTCAAAGGTGGGTATTAACTTGTTAATCCGTTAATCGTTAATTAAGGAAGTTAACATATTGCTTAACGGATTAACTTTTAAGTTAACTTCAAAGAATGTTAACGCTCTTGTTACTTCCGTTAAATTGAACTTCCGTTAATTTTAGTTCATTACATTAGTCATTTGTTGACGTGCTGTCATTTTGTTTGTTTGAATTACGCGCCACGCCACGTTCGTAATTTCCACGACACTTGCGCCGCACAAGTCACCGGCGGCAGATCGTGTCGTATAGGAGTTCCTCTCGCGCACGATCGGCCCCCTCGATTTTAGAGTTACTTAGAGTTTACCTATTTCTCTCAGCCTAAAAGCAGCCGTCGTCGTAGTCTCAGTTCGTACATGTCCCACTGCTGGGCTCGAGCCTCACCTCAATAGGAAGGAAATTGACCCATTGTACCATGCTGGTCAGACATGTTGGTATAGGGTTTTATTTTGAGTTTTCCTTCTCTTGCACAGATATGGTATGCATATTATATCCCTTAGTCGTCTTTTACGACATCCACGGGCATGGTAGGGAGTGGTGAATTGTATTCTTATTCCTCCGTCACCACACGAACTTGGAAGCAGTAGGTATATGTTTTAAATGGTTAACTTTTAACGGTTAACTTTAACTTGCGTTAAAATTTCGCAAATTTAAGGCTTTAACGATTACCGAAGTTAACATTTTAATTTAACGAAGTTAAGATATGGATTAAATGTGCAAGTCTTTAAATGTCACTTATGATATACGTTACTTCATTCACCATCATTCATCATTTCAGCTTATCACCGTCCACTGCTGGACGTAGGCATCCCTCATGTTACGCCACCGAGTTCGGTCTTGTGCCTGTGCTGTTCAGGAGCTCTGCCGTAATTCCGTCATCTCCCTGTGCCTTAGCTGACAACAGGATTTCTAGATGATTTAGATAACTGTCCATAGAAGCTTTCGATCTCTCCCAAGATCACACTTTGGGATGAAATAGCAGTGTTGTCATCGGTCTGCAACATAGTTTTTGGCTTTGCCCAATAGACAGATCTTGTGCGAACACTTTCGAGCCATGGTTCCTCTGTGTTGCTTCTTTAATACGGAGCATATTAAATCGGCGAATATCGCGACGCACTGACTTGGAGACCTGCCTATTTAGCTGTCTATGTTCGGACCAATCGGCTGAAGACTGCACCGTCATATCGCTCCCAGTTTTAACCCTGCTAACCAATGAGATATTGTTGAATATCTGTCGTTTTACGGACAAGATGAAGTCTATCTCGATTTTTGTTAACAATCGGGGTTAATCCAGCTCCATTTCCTTTGTGGCTGTTTCCTGAAGAGGGAATTCACCTTAAAGAAGCTTTTTTCTCTAGAATATCAGGCAATTTTTGGCCTCTCTGGTTTTTATATCCATATCCATGTTTCCCCATCCTCCACTCCTCATCACTCCATTTGTCTAGTTTCACGTTAAAGTCTTCCGTAACCATCGTGAAGTGGGTTTTGAACATCTGTATGGCTTTCGAGATGTCCTCGCCTCCACCTCGTCGTCGGAGTATGCCGAAGTCGGTGCGTATACCTGTATGACCTTCTACGAATACCTCTTGGTAATTCTGAGTATAAGATACACTACCCTTGTTGACAAACTCTCGATCCACTCCACTTTGACTATGAGAGACTTGCAAACAATAAACTTTATACCGCCTTGGAACGAGTGATCGTCCTACCGGTAGAAGAGCAGGTTTCCAGACCAGAGGTTTATCGTGCCCTCGCCCTTTCTTCGCACTTCTGATAAGTCTACAATTTCCTAGCGGATTTTACTCAATTCATCTTCCAGCTCGATGACCCTCTCGTCAATCCTGAGTATCCGAATATTGTGTGTTATCAGGGCCAAGGGTCCTTTTGATTGGTAGCCGTATCACTGCCGGGGATTCTTCACATCCCCTGCTCCATGACTACCGGGCCCGCCTTCAAAACGAACCCGTAGGGTACCAGAGCTGCCGTGACTGGGGGCCATTTCTTTTCTACTAGCCATGAGGAGATAATGCCGTAATAGCCAATGCCGTCGCCACACGTTACCTAGTTAAGAGCAAATTATTAAAACCGAAAACACAGTGATTGCCGGCGATACACTGGTTGTAAGGTATTTCTTAATAATAAGTTAAATGAATGCAAGAAAATAAGTGATATAAAACTTTCGTTTAACGAATTATCACTCGAATACGAAGCGACAGTACATTGGAATAATTCGATTATCATTTGATATACATATAATTTATTATAACCGCAACGTAATCAAAACATACTAGTCACAGACTATAAAGTTTTTGTTTTACTTTTGTTTCCTATCTTTTACGCTTCTGGGTTCTTCTTTTTTGTCTTGGCAATCAGCTATTAATACAAGCCATTTTTGCCAGTGTCGAGTTATAATTTTCTTTTCAAATTATCAATTTCTTCATGTCAGTAATGGTCCATCAGTAAGTCAAAGTGTCGCCTCCAACAGTGTAATGGCCACTGTTAGGGGTATCTTCTGAGAATTTTGGTGGAGACAAAAAGGTATGTATAGCAGTTTTATATCATATTCACTACACCTCAGCAGTTTTCCCACTATATATTACATAAAATGCCATCAAAATTACTTAATATAATACGTTAAAACACTAAGATATTGAATATAATATAAGAACTCCACATGACACTTCCAGATTCCCGCCAAAATCCTTCTGGGTTCTAGTGACTTAATTTACACAAACAAAAAAAAATATCGTTTTGATACGATTTTCGATATTTAATATCTATACATCGATATATCAGTTAAAATATCGATATATTCAACCAAAAATATCGATATATCGATAATTTATCACAACCCTACCCTGTGGAGAACTTCCAATGTTTGAAATTTAAGTTTCGTGCGAGTTAATTAACATTAGGAATATTTATGAAATAAAACAAAAAGTATATAATTTTGTCTTAGAGTAATTATTAGAATTATTAAGTAATTTAATAATTTGTAGACTACTATAGCGTAAGTGCAAAATAAATAATGAGTGATACTGTGCCAAAGTCTGATGTTGCTAAACATAAACTGCTTAGATGTATCGATTGGCTTCAAAAACAAAATAATGCAGAACCTACAAAATTATCGTTACAAAATAAAAACGATATTCAATTCATTATTCAAACTAATGCTGATAGAAAAAATTTTTTACTTGCTGCTGCTGAAGATGAAGCAACTGTACCTGCTGGTGTTGATGAAGGTGCTATTGAGCCTAAAGCCGTTGTAAGTGTTAGAAAAATAACAAACTGTTAAAGATTTTTTTTCTAATCTTATTGCTTTGGACAGATTAGTTTTATATTTATTGTCATTGTTAGTGCTGTTCTCAAGGATGGTAAAACTTAGCAAAAGGTATGCTGCCGTTGGCACAGACAGTGCAGTGAGAAGGATTGTCCCTCTTTATTAGGTTTGATAATGTTTAACAATTATCAAATGATTCTATATTCAATGAAATCGAATGTTTTTTCAGTCATTAATGAAGTTGCGGGTTGAAAATTTAAACATGGAATGCGAGTGGCAGTCATGTAGAATGTTCTTCAGTGATTATACAATATATCAAGAGCATGTAAAAAACCATGCCAAAGATGTGCATGTTATAGAAAAAGAATCTAGTGGTATGTAATTGAAAGTTTTGTTCAAACATGTTATAATTAAATAAATACTTTATAAAAATACTAATGGCGCGCAGACGATTACACACATACACACGCAAACCACTATACAAATAGGAGTAGGAGGAGGTAGGTATAGGAGTGGTAGGACCACACTGTCGACAGTTATCTGTCTACAGCCGCGGGCTGGTCCGTCCGGGGCAGTACCATGCTCTCACAGAAAATCGACATCTAAGTAGTAGCAATTTATTACTGCATTTCGTTTGGTGAGCGAGAGAGCCGGAAGCCCAACTTTCTGAGGGTGATTGCGTGTGGAGGGTTTTGGTGGTGCCCTTGGTATCACCGAGCCTCAATGCACGCATTCACACTCCCTTCGCTTTCTTCGCGGTAGGCAACGGCCTTGTAAAGGTCCATGAGCGGCAGCAACACTTACCATCAGGTGTACTGTTTGCTCGTTTGCCACCGTTTGCAATAAAAAAAAATAATTATGAAATCAAATTTAGTTTTTATTAACATAAATCGTCGAAATAATTTTTAAAGTAATGTTAAAAACCTTTTTAAGTTTTTCAAATGTGTTGTGACACCATTTGAATGCACCAACCGTCATAATTACCTATTTATTTTTTAAGAGTTGCCTACGTTTGTGCAGTACAATGACTTGTACATTACGGAACGGTTCTGGCGTAAGTTCCATTAGGCTCCAATTGAAATGCCTCACTTTTTGTGCGTGAACTTACCTTCTATACGTTATTATTCTAAGGTCTAAGGATAAATATGTGGATAACAGCATGAGTACTTAAACTATAATAATTATAGCCTTTATTTCAGACAGTATTTCAATTACAATGTTTAACTTAAATATTCTATATCTATCTTATACTATATTTCTTATACTCTACGCTTATTATAACTGTTGTGCATCAACAAGCCTGCCTATGTGTCTCTCATTGGCAAAGGCCTCCTCCAACTTTCTCCATTTCTCTCTATCTTGAGCAACTTTTGTCCATGTGCCTCCTCCTACGGCTTTAATGTCATCCACCCATCTTCTAAAGGGTCTACCTCGTTTCTTATAACTTGTGAACCAGTTCATTATCAATTTGGACCATTTTTCATGTCCTCTGATTGTATGTCCTGTCCATCGCCATTTAACTTTTTTATAGTTTTTGTGACATCTCTTGTTTTAGTGTATTTCTTTATGTTTACTGAAACTATACTAGTACTTATTATTTTTTTAACTATAATAATAATTAAGTATAAAAATATTTTTCTGTTATTATCCACTTGATGTCTTTATGTGTTGTCAGAGTAAGAATACAATTCACTATACACTCTCTTGTTTGTGGGTGCTGTAAAAAACTACTAAAGGTTATAATATGCTTATTACATCTATGCAAGAGATGGCAAACTCGAAATTAAACTCTATACTAACACGTCTGTCCAGCATGGTATAGTAGGTTAATTTCACTCCTATTTTGGAGTAGGCTTGAGCCCAGCAGTGGCATTTAAATGAGCCGTGACAATTACTGTACTGGATGCAGATATTCACCTTTAGGTCTTTTAAGAGTTCTAAACAAACTTTTCCCTGTAGTGAAGGAGTAAGAATACAATTCACCACTCCCTATCTTGCCCGTGGATGTCGTAAAAGACGACTAAGGGATATAATACACATATAACATCTATGCAAGAGAAGGAAAACTCGAAATAAAACCCTATACCAACCTGTCTGACCAGCATGGTATAGTAAGGTCAATTGCCCTCCTATTGTGGAGGAGACTCAAGCCCAACAGTGGGACGTATATGAGCTGAAATGATGAAACACACTTGTCTCTCTCCAGATGTTCTGTCTACAATTTTAATGACTTCTTATACTTATACATATCTTTTGTATATTTTAGTTGAATTTGTATGCCTCTGGGATATATGTGGTTACAAAACAGTACATTTCAATGAGATGGTCCGTCATTTGAACTATCATGCATACCATGGTAAACTACTTGCTATTGGTTTCAATGGTAGAGCTACTTTAAAGTTAGCCAGATGCAAAAAGGATTCCAGTAAAAGGAACCAAATTCCGAGACAAAGCATGGATTATACCTGCTTGTGGTTTGGTTGTGAGGAGAAATATAATTCCATACAGGTTAGTAGTTGCAACTTAATACATGATATGTGTAAACCTCTTTATTGTCATATTAACCCGCCAGGACTCGCGCTCAATTTAGTGACGCCAACAGTCGCATATGGGTCGAAAAGACCCAGGTATTATATAGAAATTTTAAGTCACAAAATATTTTTTTTTTTATACTAAATTGTATATTATTTATGAAATTAACAATAAAACACGTTATATAATCAAAAGCTTTTATTAAATTTGAACAAAGACCAACTATGCTAACACTTAAAAAAATTGTCTACAAATTCTTAGTTTTTAACACTTAGGCAGCAGAAAGATAGAAAAAACATTTTTAAAAAAAGCAACTATAATTTGGTATATTTTTTTATGAAAGTAATTATCATTCTTTTAGAAAAATATATTATAAATAATCAGACTCTTATAAATAATTACATAATTAGTCTCAAAGTGTATGGCAAACAATATAGAAAAAATCTTTGTTCTTTTAGAATTCAGATAAACTTTGGTGCACTTATCTTATATTTACAGTTTTTACATATAAATGTTGTATGGTCTCGGAAAATACACGTATGGCAGTAATGTCATTGCGTTTTGGCCTTTCTGTCCTTTCTCGGGCAGAGTGAGCAACGACCACGAGTAGTAGATACTGTTGATGTTTGGGACAAATCCCTAATTTCTTCTTTGCCAAGTATTTATAACATCTTACTACGATAATGATATCTGATGTTTACGCGAGCACTACACATTGTAAATAAAACTACTTTTACGGATTATATCGCGTTTGTATTTGATTTATGATTGCCCGACGTTTCGAACACTTTGCAGCATTCATGGTCACGGGCGGACTAAGGTGTCTCACGTCCAACAAGTAATCGTTATTACAGACATTTACAATTATCTACCCGATACAGAAAATAGTTATAAATTTATTAAATTGTTACCCACATTTTAGAACAAATTTATTGCCAGTGTAAGAAGAAAATGAATCTATATGAAAAAATTATATTGCTTTTGGTTAGTAATTATTAATTATTAAATTTGTAGCAATTATTATTACAATTTGTTGATTTAAAACTAACAAAACTAATATACTACCACCGGATCGGAACGCGGCTACACTGAGAAAGATCCGGCAAGAAAACTCAGGGGACATGATGCTAAATCCGAACTACACAATCGCTTCCAATGTCTAGACGAGTGTGAATCTCCGAATGATATGAACAACAGTTTTGTTGGAACTGTCCACGCGGTTGGCTCGAAATTTGCCGAGGCTTGCCGTGCTAAGAGACCTAAATAACTTTCTGATCAGACTTTTAAGCTCATGGAGCGGAGAAAAGAAATAACGGTGCAGTCGCCAGCCGATTGGTCTGAACATAGGCAGATATCTAGGTCTATGCGTTGCTATATTCGCCGATTTAATACGCTCCGTATTATATAAGCGATAGGGCGTAACCGTGGCTCGAAAGTGTTCACACAAGATCTGTCTATTGAGCAAAGCCAAATGGATAATATGAATACCAGGCGGCAAAGCGGTCTTAAAAGCCCTTCAGAAGCTATTTATTTCCGTTATCCTCGGGGACGACGTTCCAGAGCCGTGGATCCGGAATGTGGTGGTGCTGTTCTTCAAGAAGGGCGACATAGCTCCTTTAACGCTCTTGAGCCACGTCAACAAGATGTTTTCGAGGGTTATTACCAATCGATTCACATACAAGTTGAAGACTTCCAGCCGCCCGTATAGATAGCCCATAGACCATATGCTCACGCTTCGGCATATTATCCAGAAGACCGAGGAGTATAAACGGCCTCTGTGTACAGTGCTTGTGGACTATGAGAAAGCCTTTGTAAAATTTGGGCGGTGCCAAATCAACCATCGTTATATCGAAGTGAAGTGTTTGTATAGGAACGTCACAATGTCAGTTCGTATCCAGGATAAGAGTACGAAACCGATCCAGTTGCAGAAAGGCGTGAGACAGAGAGATATCATCTTTCCGAAACTGTTCCCCACTGCACTGGGAGATGTCTTCAAACTCTTAGACTGGACCAGACTCTACCGTTGTTATGGCAGAATCCATGGAGGACCTTGGCACCGTGTTCAACGATCTCAGCAGGATATTCCAACTATCCCCTCTCCGTTCCTGAGAGAGGTACTGGTTTTGTTGCGGCGGGGTGGCGGGACTTTGCCATCATTGGCTTGTATTTCTCCCCCAACCGGGTGCTGGCGGAGTTCGAACTTTTTCTCGACTCCGTCGGTGCCGCGGTTCGTCGCCACTCGCCGAGGAGGATTGTAGTCTTGGGCGACTTCAACGCAAAGTCCCGGGCATGGGGAAACCCCGTCACGAATGCGAAGGGAAGGGCCGTGGAAGAGTGGTCCAATCTCTCTGACCTGTCCCTCCTTAACAGAGGGACAGTCCACACTTGCGTGCGACATCGCGGTGGGTCCGTGGTGGATCTCTCTTTCGCCACCTCCGGTGTCGCTCGCGAGGTGAGCGGCTGGAGAGTTGAGGAAAGGGTGGAGACACTCTCAGATCATCGTTACATCCGATTCGAGGTCTCCGCCCCTCCGGGACCACTAGGGCCCCGGCGCGGAAGAAGGAGCGGGCTTCCCAAATGGGCCATTGGTTAAATCGATCTAGAAATGGCCCGGGAGGCCGCTATAGTGCAGCGCTGGGGTTCGGCGGGACAGCACATCACAGGAGTGGATAGGCTCGCAGGCAAATGGAGGAACCTCTTACAGGAGGTGTGCGATGCGGCGATGCCGAGGGCTCGACGGGGGCCGCTGCGACGCCAAGTGTACTGTGGTCGCCCGAAATTTCTGATCTTCGGGTGGCCGCCAATCGATCGCGGCGCGCCTACGTCCGTTGTCGACAACGTAGGGACCGGGATGACGTCCTTGAGGGCCAGCTACGGATGGAATATAAGAGGAAGAAGAAGACTCTGCAGTTGGCCATCAGCCAGGCGAAGGAGAGGGCCCGCGAGGAGCTTCTTGCGGGCCTCGATAGGGACCCGTGGGGGCGACCGTACCAGAGAGCACGTAATAAGCTCCGTGGCTGCGGCGCCCCCGTTATTAACACTCTGGATGCGGATCTCCTGTCGAGGCTAATGGGGGGATTGTTCCCACGCTCCGTGAGTTACATTCCCCCACAAATGTCTTCTCGGTCGGTGGTGGAGGTGGAGACACCTATTCCCCTCATCACTGACAATGAGCTGGAAATGGCCCTCTCCCGACTTCGAGGGAAGAGAAAAGCGCCTGGTCCGGACGGTGTCCCGGGGCTAGTACTCGGCATTGTCGCACAGTATTGGAAGGATGCACTCCGGGAACTGCTCAATGAGTGCCTGAGGTCCGGGCAGTTCCCGGAGCTGTGGAAGACTCTGTTTGCTGCGGAAGGAGGGTCGCCCAGTTGACTCTCCTTCCGCCTATAGGCCACTGGTACTGCTGGACGAGACAGCAAAATTATTTGAAAAGGTGCTTGCGGACCGTCTCGTCCAGCACCTCGAGGGTATCGGGCCGGGGCTGTCGGATAAACAGTATGGGTTCAGGCGCGGCCGGTCAACTATTGACGCGCTGGCCGCCCTGAAAAACGTGGCCACCGAAGCGGTGGCCAACAAGGAAGTAATACTGGCAGTCTCGCTCGATATCAAAAATGCCTTCAACAGTCTCCCACATGAGACATTGAAGGAGGCGCTCCGATATCACGGGGTGCCTTCGTATCTCCGGCGACTGTTGGAGGCCTACCTCGAGGGGAGGCACGTGCTCTGGACGGGGGACGACGGGCGCATACACTACCACCGGGTGGAATGTGGTGTTCCGCAGGGCTCGGTCCTCGGTCCGACCCTGTGGAACGTGGGATTTGACTGGGTGTTACGGGGTCAGCTCCTTCCCGGGATGGGGGTTATTTGTTACGCAGATGACACCCTCATCACGGTGAAGAGGGCTGACTTCCAGGCAGCCGCCCGTCTAGCAAGGGTTGGTGTAGCGCTCGTCGTTGACCGGATAGGTATGCTGGGCCTGAGGGTCTCACTGGAAAAGACAGAGGCCCTCCTCTTTCACGGCCCACGCCGAGGTCTCCCCCGCAGAGCACAAATCAGTGTGTCTGGGGTTGCCGTGCCGGTGCAGACTCAGATGAAGTACCTGGGTCTGCACCTAGATAATAAATGGAGTTTCGGGCCGCACTTTGCCCAGCTTGTCCCCGGCTCGCCAAAGCAGCCGCGGCTTTAGGTAGGCTTCTGCCCAATACTGGAGGTCCTGGATCATCTTGTCGGCGTCTATATGCCGGTATTCTGCGGTCTATGGCACTGTATGGTGCACCAATCTGGACGGAGTCACTCACCGCCCCTAATAAGGCCCTGCTGCGAAAGGTGCAGCGAGCCATGGCGGTGAGAACAATAAGGGGATACCGTACGGTGTCCTGGACCGCAGCTACGCTGCTAGCAGGTGATCCACCCTGGCCACTTCAGGCTAGGGCGCTCGCAGAAGTCTACCAATTTCGCGCTATGTCGCGGAATAATGGCGAATCCATCGCCACGAGGGGACTAAATAGGGTAAAGGAAACGGCCCGAAGGGCAGTAATCCGGCGGTGGAGAGAGGAGTTGGAGTCTCCCGTAGCAGGGCGGGAGACTGTCGCGGCGATTGCGCCGCACCTCCACCGCTGGATGAATCGAAGGCGCGGCAACCTGACCTTCAGGATGACGCAGGTACTTACCGGACACGGGGTCTTCGGTAAGTACCTGCATAGAATTGGTCGAGAAGAGACCCCCGGATGTAACGAGTGTGACGCGCCAAATGACGATGCGCGTCACACACTGGAAGTATGTCCCGCCTGGGGGCCTCAGCGCCGCGACTTGTCGGCGGTTATAGGAATAGACCTGTCGTTGTCGACCATCATTTTAAAGATGCTCGATAGCGACGGGTGCTGGACGTCGATGGCCTCTTTTTGCGAAGAGGTCATCTCAAGGAAGGAGACCGCGGAGCGGGAACGCGAGGCACTCGCGTCCGCGAACTCGCTTCGCAGGCGGCGGCCAGGGAGGGGGAGGCGGCGATACGCGCATCTCCTCCCACCGCCTTAAATCACGACAGGTCGTGGCCAGATAGCCTAGCGTAGGGGTGTCGGGGATCGAATGTCAAAAGACGATCTCTCTGGCACCCCGTAAAAGCGCGGAAAAAAACTTTTTAATTCCAGTTATCTATACCAATAAATAAAATTGGAGTGTCTGTTTGTAATGTCAAAATAATAGACTTTTTTCATGCTCACACAGTTATTTGCACGACACCTATGCCTAAAATAGCAATTAAAAAATTTTTGTCTGTCTGTCTGTCTGTCTATCTGTCTGTCTGTCTGTCTGTCTGTTTGTTCCGGGTAATCTTCAAAACAGCTGGACCGATTTCGAAAATTCTTTCACCAATGGAAAGCTATAATATCAGGGCGTAAACTAGGCTATATTTTATCCCGGTATTCCCACGGAAACGGGAACTACGCGGGTAAAACGACTATAACCTATAACCGAAGCGAAGCGAAGGCGGGTTGCTAGTACTAACTATAATTAAAATAAATGTGTAATTGTTCAAATACATTTTCAGACATTTCTAGACCATGTTAGACTCCATACGAATTACTCGGAGAAATTTCTATGTTCTTGGGCGGGTTGTGGAGCAGTTTTCCCAAGGAGGGTGATGTTAGTAGTGCATACAAGATCGCACACTGGTGAACGCCTTATTGCTTGCTATCATTGTGGACAACATTTTGCTAACAATAGGAAGCTCTGTGATCATCTTAGAAGACAGGTTTGTGAAAATTTCACTCTGTCTTAATATACATAACTTTTTCCATTTTATTTATTTAGCTCTAGTTAGATTTACATATATGTATACTGGAAAGAAGTGTAGCTCTGATTGAAATGTATTAAGTACTTAATCTGCAACATTTTCGTTCTTTGTTAAATGTTCATTAGAAATTGAATAAATCGATGATTACGTTCGCATAATCAAGACAAACTTCGCCTTAATATCAGCTTATCGGGCGATGAGCATTATAGTCCATAAAATATAGCTTGATCTCTGTGACAGATGTCAAAGAAACCAACGAAGTAAGTTTGAACGAGCGACATATTTACAATTTCATTTTGTATCAAATCTATTTTCATTCTTTTCGTGCCAATTTTATTGCAACTGAATTGCAATCCTTACTAATATTATAAATGTGAAAGTAACTCTGTCTGTCTGTCTGTCTGTCTGTCTGTCTGTCTGTCTGTCTGTCTGTCTGCTACGCTTTCACGTCTAAACCACTGGACCGATTTTGATGAAATTTGGTACAGACATGGACTAAAGCTTGAGAAAGGACATAGGCTACTTTTTATTGCGAAAAAATGGGTATAAGGGGTTGAAATAGGGGATGACATTTTGTATGGAAATTCGTCATTTTCGATGATAGAACCACGAATCTTTGTATTAAGGCACCTAATAATAAATAAATAAATATTCGCTCAAGCGTTTTGAAAATTTCATTTACATGGGGATGAAATTCAACCCCTAAAATACCAAAAAGCATACAGCCGAAACCACTGGGCCTAGAAAAGTATTTTTTTTTTACACCATCATATTTCTTGGGGTGCACGAGCACTAGCAAAGGATTTTTGGAAATTCATCCCCTTAAGGGGGTGAAAAGCATATAGTCTTTCACGTCTAAACCGATTTTGATGAAATTTGGTACAGAAATGGACTAAAGCTTGAGAAAGGACATAGGCTACTTTTTATCGCGAAAAAATGGGTATAAGGGGTTGAAAGAGGGGATGACATTTGTTATGAAAATTCGTCATTTTCGATGATAGAACCACGAATCTTTGTATTAAGGCACCTAATAATAACGTATTTTTTTTTTACACCATCATATTTCTTGGGGTGCACGAGCACTAGCAAAGGATTTTTGGAAATTCACCCCCTTAAGGGGGTGAAAAGCATATAGTCTTTCACGTCTAAACCGATTTTGATGAAATTTGGTACAGAGATGGACTAAAGCTTGAGAAAGGACATAGGCTACTTTTTATCGCGAAAAAATGGGTATAAGGGGTTGAAAGAGGGGATGACATTTTGTATGAAAATTCGTCATTTTCGATGATAGAACCACGAATCTTTGTATTAAGGCACCTAATCCTTACTAATATTATAAATGCGAAAGTAACTCTGTCTGTCTGTCTGTCTGCTACGCTTTCACGTCTAAACCACTGGACCGATTTTGATGAAATTTGGTACAGACATGGACTAAAGCTTGAGAAAGGACATAGGCTACTTTTTATCGCGAAAAAATGGGTATAAGGGGTTGAAAGAGGGGATGACATTTGTTATGAAAATTCGTCATTTTCGATGATAGAACCACGAATCTTTGTATTAAGGCACCTAATAATAAATAAATAAATATTCGCTCAAGCGTTTTGGAAATTCCATTTACATGGGGATGAAATTCAACCCCTAAAATACCAACAAGCATACAGCCGAAACCACTGGGCCTAGGAACGTATTTTTTTTACACCATCGTATTTCTTGGGGTGCACGAGCACTAGCAAAGGATTTTTGGAAATTCACCCCCTTAAGGGGTTGAAAAGCATATAGCCTTTCACGTCGAAACCACTTAACCGATTTTGATAAAATTTGGTACAGATATGTACTAAAGCTTGAGAAAGGATATAAGGCTACTTTTTATCGCGAAAAATAGGTATAAGGGGTTGAAATAGGGGAAAGTATTTTCTTTTTACATCGTCTTATTTCTTGGGGTATACGAGCACTAGCAAAGGATTTTTGGAAAATCACCCACTGAAGGGGGTGAAAAGCGTATAGACTAAACTATTAGTGCTTGGAACGTAAAACTTTCTATGCAATTCTCTTTCTTTTGTTGTAAGTGAGCTCTAAGAAATTATTTTATTAAAATCAACTCCTAAAGGGGTGCAAAATATATAGCCGAAATCATTAGGCCTAGAAACATGGAATTTTGTATAAAGTTGCTTTTCTTGGGGAAAGAGAGATTTTTGCAATTTTAGCCCTAAGGGAGTGAACAGCGTTTAACCAAAATCACTGAGTCTACGAAGGATCATTTTAGTACAGGCTTTCTTGGATTACTCTAAGATTTTCTTAGTGCTCACTTACCAAGCACTATGAAAAAATTTTTGGCAAGGATAAGCGAGCTCTAACAAAGAATTTTTGGAAATTCAACCCCTAAGAGGGTGAAAGTGTATAGCCAAAGATACTAAGCCTAAGAATGTGAAATTTTGTATACCGATCGGTTATTTGGGGTAAGCACTCACTAAGAAACAATTTTGGGCTGCCCCAAAAGGATAATACGCATATAGTCGAAGACACCCAGCCAATGATATATCATCATTATCTTGCGCTTACCCTAATTACTTTGGATCGACGCGATATGTAGGTACTCTTCTGCCATCGTAGATATATTGCAAAGGTTCCAGCAACATTTTATGACCTGGCGGACGACATTGTTGGCCAGACGGCATCACCAATTGGTCCAGGTCGATGTAAATCTTTGTCTTAGTAGTATTTTGCGACACCCACGAACAATGAAAGCGTGGTAATATTTCTAGCAGCTACCAGACAGTAAGTTACAATCAAGATATTATTCCAATTTTCTATCTCTACAAATAAATCAATTTCAAGCATCTGTTTGTCTATCAAAATAATAGGTTTTATTTATGCTCACACAATACGGTGCAAATTTTTTTGTCTGTCTGTCTATTCGTTACAGGTAATCTTCAAAATGGCTGGACCGATATTGATTACATTTTACCATCAGGTCTACCAGGCGTACATAAGGAATAACTTAAACTATATTTTATCCCAGGCTATATTTTATCCCGGTGTGGTTGGAGCAACCTTGAGAATTAGGTCGATTTTAAAATTATTTCACTAATGGAAAGCTATTTTTAAGCCAGTAACATATTTAAGCTATTTTTATCCTGATATTCCTACGGAATCGGGTACAATGCCGGTGAAATCACGGGAATTTAATGGTTTTAAAAATTAATTCACTAATGAAAAGCTATATTATCAGTGAATAACATATAAAGGCTATTTTCATCCCAGTATTTGCCCGGGAACGAGAACTAAACCGGGGGATGTCGACCAATTTTTAAAATTCTTTCATCAATGGAATGCTACCTATGCTGTGTGCTGTGTGGTAGCGGCTTCGAATACTACCAACCCTTGCTTCGCTCGTGGGTGTCGTAAAAGACGACTAAGAGCCCTAGATTGACCCGGACCAACTCCATCTGGTACCATTTGGGTCAACGGTTACATTCCCAAGGAGGGTTAATGTCAGGCAGACGGCCGGTCATAAAAGTCATTGCCGAAACTTTTTGCAATATGTCAAAACAGATGACATATTGCGTCGACCCCAAGTAATTGGGATAAGAGCAAGATGATGATGATGAATGGAATGCTACCTATGTTATCAGCGAGTAACATAATTTTTATCTCTGATATTTCTGGGATTTATATTTTTTTTTTCACCCATGTAAATTTATAATATCAGCGAGTAACATAGGCATTTTTTATCTCGGTATTGGCATGAAAATGGGGTCTACGTGAATGAAACTGCGGGTGTTTGATTGATATAATTTTTTTTTTCACCAATGGAAAAGCACGTTATCAGAGACTAAGGAAAGGCATATTTATCATCGTATTTGCACGGGAATCTGAACTATAAGGCTGGAAGTAATATTCAAATGTGAAAGTTTTTGAAGATATTTGGATGTTTGTTACTCAATCATGCTTAAACTGTTGAGCAGATTTGGATGAAAATTGACACGTAGATAGAGAATTTCTTAAATTAAGAAATGTAATACTTTTTATGCCGATAATATTCTTTGCGATAATAGTTCAATATTCAAGTAAATTTTACGCGGGCGAAGCCGCGGGCAAAAGCTAGTATATTATAAATGTAAAAATATTAATATTAATATTCATGCCTAAAATGTACCTCGTAAGTACTGAAACACCTAGTAAACATTTTATACATAAATGACGCTTACGCACGTACAAGGTCATACTGGACTGAAAATAAAAGAGAGATGGGACAGTCGATATAGGTAAATCGATAACCGCTCTTTATTAAATTATTCATAAAAGAAATAAACCCAATACCAGTACCTATATAAAACTTTCTACATATTTTTTACAATTAAAACAGACAGTTACATTATAAAATACATTAAATTGACTTAATTAAACATTAAAAAACTACTTTTCGTCTCAGAGTAAATGATAATATTATGTACGCATTATTGTCAATGAACTAGACATATTTATTTATAAAACAGTCGTAATTGATCGATTGATCTAGTGACTGTCCCTATTTTGGCAAAAAATGATAAATGTTCTAGCAGGAACGCTCCAGTGATGACGATAATAGTGACCTAGACCTTAATTGTACTCCTTTTGAATAATTAAAACAGTCAAAAAACAGTTTTCGTTTGAAATAAAATCAAAAAGATTTTCATTGATTGTATTTTAATTATAATAGAAAATCACAATTATAAAAATAAAGAGTTTTATGGATAAAAAACGTACGGACTTTATCGTAAGCGTGACAGCACTAGGGACAATTGTCACAGAGATCATCCTATATTTTATGGACTATAGTCTTCGTACCTACTTATACCGTCGACGCCACTTAGGCACTGTAGGCATCTACATGTATCCTGTTTATAATATGTAACATTTAAGGCATAGACTCTTAGACATACATTTTGTTTATCTGCGCCTAATGTCGCCCTAGCCAAGGCCGCTGGTGACTGGACCGGGGGTGTAGTCCATCACCCGCAGAGAGGCTGACCGCGCGACGGCGACCGACGTCCCTGAGGGGAACGTCGAGAGGAGAGGGTACCCCGCGACCGAGGTATTCCGTCAGGCCGACCACTGACGACAAGTCACCCTGCTCCGGTGGTCGGCCCAACGCCGAAGGCGACGTGGCTATGGGTGGGTCATGGGGCCACGCGCCGCCACTTAGTTCAATTTTGTGCCTCAGTATTACAAGGGGTTACTTTCGTGACATAATGCTGGCATTTTAACGCTTCAATACATAATTTGCCGTTCCTCAAACAACAGTTTTCTACCTACCTATTCTACCTTCCCGTGACCTTCCATTTAATATGTATATTGAGGGAATTGGGTAATAATATGTAATCCGCCATTTTGTGACAATTGTAATTACAATTATATTGAATTTAGAAACTGGTATTGTAGGTACTCCTAACTTTTTTTTTTTAAATTTCACGTCAATCGGTCAATGGGAATTTACAATTATCCTAATATGTCCAATACTCATCATCTCATTTAATCATAGCCTATTTTTCTGAAGTGCGAATTCCTTATACGTTCTTTTATTTTTGCAGAATGTGTATGTAAACTCGCCATTTGTGTGCGATTTATGTGGTACCCGATGCGCGACGGAGTACTTGTTGAACGAACACATCCGTCAACACGTGTCAACTTACGCCTGCACTTTATGCGACATGTCAGCTACGTCCCCAGCTGCGCTTGCTCATCACGTGAGATACAGACATGTCACCGGGAAGCACTCAAGGCCACATGCATGTCCGCACTGTTCGTACGAGTAAGTGCTTTTAATTAAATCTTGCATCAACCCGTCTTCCAAGGTCAACTTCTCAAAGTCAGAAATAAAGGAGGAATGTCAGAATCATCATACATGTCAGGTGGAGATACGCTTTAACACACGTATCGTTCTTATCCACCGACAACTTTATTATAAACTAGCAACCCGCCCTCGCTTCGCTTCGGTTATAGGTTATAGTCGTTTTACCCGCGTAGTTCCCGTTCCCGTGGGAATACCGGGATAAAATATAGCCTAGTTTACGCCCTGATATTATAGCTTTCCATTGGTGAGTATTTTTGAAATCGGTCCAGCCGTTTTGAAGATTACCCGGAACAAACAGACAGACAACAATTTTTAATTGCTATTTTAGGCATAGGTGTCGTGCAAATAACTGTGTGAGCATGAAAAAAGCCTATTATTTTGACATTACAAACAGACGGAGTGTCTTATTATAATTTTATTTATTGGTATAGATTAAGGGGTTGTAAATCGCTGGAGGTCTTTAACACGCTTTTATTAGTTTCATCTGTATGTATGTATCTATGTATGTGCTAAGATGGATGTGTGGGGTCACACACAAGGTTAGATAAGATAAGAAATGAGTATATTAGGGCAAGCCTGAAAGTGGCACAAGTGATATAGATGATAAGGAGTGCGAGATTGTCTTGGTATGGACATGTGATGAAGAGGGATGAAAGAAATATGACGAAATGAGAAATGAGAGCCAAAAAGAGATGGATGAACTGTGTGAATGAGGATATGCGTATGAAAAGAGTGAGTGCAGATATGACGGCTGATAGAAGGTTATGAAAGATAAATACATGTTGTGCCGACCCCATTTAGCGTGGGATGAGGGCAGGCAAATGATGATTTAATAAGGATTACAAGTCCTAATTAAACCCCGTCGCACATGCCCACACTCCACCACATGGCCGTCACGAGCCGTGTGCGAGTGGCAGTATTTAAAACCTATGGCGCAGTACCAGTGTTGCCAACCATACGATTTAAATCGTATTTATACGACGTTTTTGGTTCTTGTACGATGTACGATCGAGTAATCTAAATCGTACGCAAAATATACGACCTTTTGAATGAAATCTTAAATGAAACTGAAATGAAAAATAATTAATAAAATAATTAAAAGTGTCATTGCTAGGCATCCGGATAAATTTCCCCAAAAAAAAGCTCATCAATATTTGTCCAGAGGATTTTATTTCGTCGTAAGTCCCGTTGTATCAAGTTGCCTAAAAAAAAAAAAGCTCAACAAAATTTGTCCGGAGGATTTTATTTCGTCGTAAGTCCCGCTGTATCTTAATACATCCGGACAAGTTGCCTAAAAAGAAAAAGGTTACTATTACATTTCACTATTACGTACTATTATATTTCTGGTATTTTTGGCAAAATACTATCTTTTTTAGTCCGTGGTACAATCTTCTAAAAAATAAAGTTGGCAACCCTGCGCAGTACCAAACTCCGCATTAGCTCTCACGTGTCGACGCAGGTACGTACATGAGCGTGTACGCCATACGCCATAGGTTGTAAATACTGCCACTCGCACACGGCTCGTGACGGCCAATACGAGTGTAGGCATGTGCGGCGGGTGTTACAATTTAATATTCACATGAGGAATTAATGTTGGGACGCTAATGCTGGCGGTTACGAATACTAACAACCCTTGTATTGCTTGCGGGTGTTATAAAAGACTAAGAGCTTTATATTGCTTTGGGCTAACTCCATCAGATGCTGTCTAGTCAACAATTACATTCCCAAGGAAACGTCATCCAGGTGACGGGTTTTTTTTTCCTTATGGTAAGTGTTGCTGCCGCTTACAGACCTTACCTATCGTGAAAAAAGTGAAGGGAGTGTGAATGCGTGCAAAAAAACCTATCACACGCAAACACCCTCAGAAAGTTGGGCTGCCGGCTCTCTCGCTTACCAAACGAAGTGCAGTAACAAATTGTTACTACTCGGACGTTGATTTTCTGCGAGAGTGTGGTACTACCCTGGACGGACCGGCCCGCGGCTGTAGACAGACAACTGTCAACAGTGTGGTTATAAAACTATTGCTAATAACTATTGCCATATGTACGATGGAAGAGGAGTATATTGGGTAATCATTCATTATCATCATCTCAACTCATATATATCCCACTGTTAGGCTTATGCCTCCTCCACAATAGAAGGGAAATTGACCTACTATTAGGGATGTGACTTGGAGAGAAAATAATCGATTTATTGTTCTTTAAAATAATCGTTTTTCTCCCAACAGGATTATGACCTTTTTTTTTAAGAAATGTGAGCTTTTTTTTCTAATATAGTATGAAACACTGCACGCAGTATTGTGATGACCTTATTTTACGAAATCAGGCAGTGAAATAATCGATTAATTTTAATATAAAAATAATCGGTTTTTTTTATTTTGATAATCGATTTTTTATTATTGTGATAATCGAATATAAAAATCGACTATTACAAAAAAATAATCGATTATTATAAAAATCGATTATTTTTCCACATTCCTACCTACTATACCATGCTCATCAGACGTGTTGGTATAGGGTTTATTTTTCAAGACTCTTGCACAGATCTTGCATATCAGATGTGCATATTATATCCCTTAGTAGTCTTTTACGACATGCATGGTCAAGATAGGGAGTGGTGAATTGTATTCTTAATCCGTCACCACACGGAAATTCAATTGAAATTTATTATAATTCCATTATTATATCTTTCAGGGCAGTTACCAAGTGGGATCTCCGTAGGCACATAACAACCCACAAAAGGAAAAAGAAATTGAAAAAATCAAGTGACAAGGATATTTCAGATGAGGACAATTCAGAAACAGAATCCAAGCCAAAGAAGAACAAGTCTATAAAGAAGTATGCGTGTCACATGTGCCCGGAGAAAGGAATGAAGATATTTTCCAGAGGGACTCGACTGACCACACATTTAGTAAAAGTTCACGGTGCTCAGTGGTCATTTGGTCACAGTAGGTTTAGGTAAGTCAGTAGATAGTTTAGTGGTAAGGAAGTCAAGAATACATTCAGTTCATAGTCATAAAGATTATTTCGGCTCACATCTGTTCTACTGTCTACTATTCCGTGTGGTGACGGAGTAAGAATACAATTCATATCACTCCCTATCTTGCCCGTGGACGTCGTACAAGACGACTAAGGGATATAATATGCACATAAGATCTGTACAAGATAAGGAAAACTCGAAATGAAACCCTATACCAACATGTCTGACCAGCATGGTATAGTAAGTCAAATTCCCTTCCATTGTGGAGGAGGCCCGAGCCCAACAGTGGGACGTATGTGGGCTGCGATTGTCTTTATTTCAAACGTTGATAAACAAGCGAGCAGTACACCTGATGGTTAGTGTTGCTGCCGTTTACAATACCAGGGGCACAGCTAGGCCGGTGCTTACCGCGAAGAAAGTAAAGGGAGTGTGAATGCGTGCAATGAGGTTCGGTGACATTAAAGACATCATTAAAACCCATCACACGCAAACACCCTCAGAAAGTTGGGCTTCCGACTCTCTCGCTCACCGAACGAAGCGCAGTAACAAATAGCTACTTTTCAGACGTCGATTTTATGCGAGAGTGTGGTAGGTACTACCCCGGACGGCCAAGCCCGCAGCTTTAGACAACTGTCAACAGTGTGGTCCTACCACTTGAAACGTCTGTTACGGTACCCACGGGCAAGATAATTGATGAATAGTATTCTTACTCCGTCACTACACAAGCTGGTCGTAAAGATCACAATATGTTTTAAGAAATAACCTAGCAATCATTTCAGCTCATATACGTCCCACTGTTGGGCTCGGACCTCCTCTACAATGGGAGTGAAATTTGACGTACTATCCCATGCTGGTCAGACATGTTGATATAAGGTTTGAATTCAAGTTACCCTTCTCTTGCACAGAGGTTATGTGCATTTTATATCACATAGTCGTCTTTTACAACATCCACGGGCAAGATAGGGAGTGGTGAATTGTGAAGTATTCTTACTTCATAACCACATGGAGAAACATGGATTATGATAATATTTTAACAATTACAGATATCAATTATGCGAGGACGGCATGTACCGTTTAACTACCACCCGCTTCGAATCTCTGGAAGTTTCAACCAAAATTGTTGATGGATATACAGCTCCTAAAGAATTATTAACAAACTACGAATTCAAATTGAGACAAGTGGCCGAACCAACTGCTACAACACCGAAGAGATACGAAATCATATTGAAGAATCCGAAAGAAGAAGAAGAAAATAATAGAGAGACTAAGGAAGAATTATGTGAAGAGAAAAACGTGGAAATTACTATGTGCGATGTGGATGATAAAGGAAATATTATTAACACTCAGGTTATTAAATCCGAGTTTGTATATTCGTAAATTTATAATTTTATTTGGTTACTACCCTAACGAAGGGGGTTAATGTTCTAATCGCCACGTTTGGTCGGATTGGCGATTGTAGTTGGTGTTTAGAGTTTCCTAGGACACTGATGTTCACTACTGTGTTGCTTTCATAGTCGGTTTTTGACTACGGGAACGTAATTAGTGGCGATACATATTTTCAATTCATCGCCAAAAGGGGATCACTTATAATATCGTAGACTTTTTCTATATACTTTTTTAATTGATTTTTTTTTGGGTAAATCGCTTATAATATAACAAAAAAATAACGCCTTTAAAATTGACCAAATTAAAGTGCGACCAACTTTCAAACAAAAAAGAATCATAAAAATCGGTTCCCCCAGTCGATACAAATATTAAAAAAAGAAAAACAGTTAAATTGAGAACCTCCTCCTTTTTTGAAGCCGGTTAAAAATACAATGTGTTAATATCTCTAAATTCGCTATTTATATTGTCTTAAATGTTACTTAAAGTTTAGTGTTCGTTGGTGAGAACGGTTAAATAAACACTTAAAACTGGAACACCAATTGCGATCGGCAACAAGCCCGCTAAGCATGGCGATTATATCATTATATCCTGTTATCGCTCCATCGGCAGGTTGATTAATGTATGGGTAATCGTCTTATGAATATATTAAAACTTATTTCTGGCAACGACTATTAACCGTTTATTTGGTATCGATACCGGTATCGAGAACCGTTGCCGAATATCGGTATAATACGTATAAAATAATCGCGACCTTATTTCTATTAATTCACGTTTATAACCTTTCATAGGTCAAACTATAGTGAACATAGCATACGATAGCAACGAGAAACAAAACCATTTTACCTTTACAGTTTGATTTACCAGAGTTTATGACAGTTAAGTAAGAAAATGGAATTAAGAGCGTCTTTCGCTTATATCAATATTCGTGAAATGTCGCTTGTTATTAAGCCACTAGCCCATAGCCCCCTCTCTGTTTTGCAAACTGCATACTAACGGTTATAAAAATAGAAAGGTGATCTCATAATGATTTTAAATTAACAAGTTTATAGACCGCTTAAAACAAATCCAGGATTCATTTCTATACGACTTGTACGACACTGGGCAGAAGGGGTGGTTAAAAATTGTATTTTTAATGTTTAAGACATATTTAATGTTCGTTAGTTATGTGTTGTATTCTGTAATAAAGAAACATGTAATCCTTAATGAGTTTTGGCGGGAACGGGCAAGCATCATGAAGACATTGTGTGATGCAGAGGAACTACTAGGGTGTAGTGAATATGATATAATAGTGTTTAATTCGTTCCACCAAAATTCTCAGAAGATACCATTAACAGTGTAACTATAGCATTGTTGAAGACGACGATTTGACATACTGACGGACATTGACCTTAAATGAAGTTATAATTTATACACTACGATTTGGTGTAAAGGTCTTGATAGCCATGCCATAAAATTCCTTTAAAATTATTTACGACTTTTTAACAAAACATTTATAACAAACTGCTTGTAGTTCCTTTATATTATTGTGTATTTTTATTTGTAGAACTAATATTCTATCACGCAAGTTCGTGATAATAGAAGATCCCTTGTAGGAGCGGTCTTCACCCATCCACTTAACGGATAAAGATTATATCCTCAATAATATCTCAATATAAAATGTCTCTAACATATTCCTATAGGGCTGCCGCACAAAATATCGTCGTCGCTATAATTAACTAAAGTTTAATATTTTTATTGTAATTATCACCCTGATTTTATTCTAATCACTTGGAGCGACTCAATATGTAGTCTTCTTTCATAATACATATTACTACTCATTAGTAATAATTCTATGACCGGCCGCCTGCCTGACGTCAATCCTTCGTGGTAATGTAATTGTTGACCTGACAGCTGCAGATGGAGTTGACGCTGGTCTGTGTAAAGCTCTTAATTGTCTTTTACGACTAAGAGCTTTTTTAATGGTAATTAATTGTAATAATGAACATATTTTTGTGGCAACCCTATTGGACTAAATTCAAAAACATATCGGATAAAATATGTTTTTTCAGTAAGTTGATAAGTGAAGGTCCATCTCCATTCGGTCTAAGACTATTATGACTAGATAATCAGAGAACGGTGATAAAATTTTTGAAATGGAGAGAAATACATTTCCTATTTCAAAATAAATGATGCGCCAGTTAAGAGTCTAATTCAATTATTAGTAATAATCGAGTTGATTTCAATTTGTAATTTCATTTCTATTCAAACATTTCTTACATATTAATTTAATTATTCCATAAACAATGTGTATTGTTAATTTTATCATTAAAATTAATATGCAACTTTTTCTGGAATCAATAAATATTCAAAAAATTTTTAATGTTTTATTTTTAACATATACGTTAACTACAAAAACACTGTGAAGATAAATCTTTATGAAAATATAATTCATACAGTAATTTTATATATCAATAGCCAAATTACGATTTCCTTATTTAAAATATTTTTTTGTTAAGTATGTTTATGCATACTTATAGACTCTTATATTAATCATCATCATCTTGCTCTTATCCCAATTACTTGGGGTCGACGCAATATGTCATCTGTTTTGACATATTGCAAAAAGTTTCGGCAATAACTTTTATGACCGGCCGCCGGCCTGACGTCAACCCTCCTTGGGAATGTAATCGTTGACCCAAATGGTACCAGATGGAGTTGGTCCGGGTCAATCTAGGGCTCTTAGTCGTCTTTTACGACACCCACGAGCAAAGCAAGGGTTGGTAGTATTCGAAGCCGCTACCACACAGCACTATAGACTCTTATATTAATATTTTGTACAATGTAAATTGAAGTCATTGAAAAGAATATAGGAACCAATTTTATTAAAATTGAATATACGCCAAACATCACTCTCCTCTTATACTTGGTCGACTGAATACTTATGTACATTTTTTCATAGTACATATTGCATAAGCTATTAAATGCACAGATAGCGTAGCGGTTATATACCGACCTCCATGCCACCGCATGGGTTCGATTATTATGCAGAAGAATCCTTTGTGCGATCCCTAATTTTTTATTTCGAGACGGTGTTAATTTGCGTTAAATTATATATTAGTAAAGTTCCATGCAATACAAGAATTATTTCCTTAGTGCAATGTCTTATAAAAAAATAGAGAATGATAAAAAGTCGTTTATGTGAGTTGTCATTACATATGTTTTTGTTTTAATTTCTATTTTGCCGAACTGAATATCTAATATAACAATTACAACAAGTATTCTCATTTCTGATGATGACTGATTCAGGATAACAAAATTTAAGAAACTGTACTTTTATTTAAGCCGTGTTTAGATTTTGAAATGTTCATGTAAAATTGTTTGATTAAAATTTGATGCCAATTTGTGGATCGCACAAAGTGTTCTGCGTGGTATTCGAACATTGGCATGGTAGATCGGTATTCTAACCACTAAGGCATCTGTGCACTGCACTCAATTTTTGGCATTATTGATTCAATTGTGTTATATCTAATTCATCATATTTTAAAATATTTTTTTTTGGATTTCTCATGTTATAATGCATTTAATGGTTTTTTAGGCTTCGTTTACAAGAACTTTCTGTAACAAATAAAATATGTTACTTTAGTTCCAATCTCTGAAAGTTGTCAATCAATCTCTCAGCTTCCCTAAAGCCGGACTCCACAGCTCCATGGACCGCTGTATGTCGATGATGAGAAGTAGCTTCGCCCGCAAAACAAACTATGGGGAATCTATTACTGTGGTACAAAGGTTCGGATAATGTTATTGCGCTACCACCATTTTCTTCTAAAGCAACTGTTCGGTGAGCGTACGCGCCTCGTGCTAAAGGGTTTGATGCCCATTGGGATCTGAAAAAGAAAATTATATATTTTCATTATTTCGTATACGTCCCATTACTAACTCGAGCCGCCGAAAATATGACCAAGGGATGCATATAATATATGTCCTATATAGAGATGCAAATATCGAAACCAAAAACATCGATGTATCGATACATCGATGTTTAAGAACAAACGTCGATGTACAAAAAGCATCGCCCTGAAAACATCGATGTATCGAAACATCGATGTCGATGAACTATTTTTATTTATGTATATCAAGCATATTTTTTACATGAAACACCAACATTTGCGTGATGTGATGAGCTTTTTTTTTGTTTTTTACTTATTTGAGAACAAATTACCTTGTTACTACCAAAAATTAATTATTACGCAAGCTCTGCTAAAAGTACCAATATACAAATATATTTTTTATCATGCAGGCAAAATATAGATGTCAAAACATCGTATAAAATGATATTAGTACATCGATGTTATACAATAGTGAACATCGATGGCAAGCATCGATGTTTCAGAAATATCGAGGTGTGGTTTGTATCCCTAGTGGTATACCGATATAATATTTCACTAACATGTAGCTGTCTATGTAAGAAGTAACTTGGCTATTTTTCCTCTCGGAAAACCCATTAAAGTTTTGCCTAGTCTGGGAATCGAACCCGAGGCCTCATAGACTGCAACCGCGTACAGTAATTTCATAGGAGATATTGCAGATTTACAATTATCATCACCGCCACAGCTCATATATATCCCACTACTGGGCTCGAATCTCTCCCATAATAAGAGGGACATTGATCCACTTTACCACACTGGTCAGACGTATTGGTATTGGGTTTTTTCGAGATTTCCTTCTCTTGCATACCTGTTATATGCATATTAAATTTCTTAGTCGGCCTTTACGACACCCACGGGCAGGAGAGGAGATGGTGAATTGTATTCTTACTCCGTCACCGCAAGGCAAATAGGGATATAATATGCATATAAAATCTATACAAGAATAGAATTCGAAATAAAATCCTATGCATGTAGATCAATTTTCTTTCATATGGGGAGAAGGCTCTAGACCAGAATCTTGACTGTGGCTGTCGTAAAAGACGACTAAGAGATATAATATATCTATAACAGCTGTGTAAGCGTAGGAAAACTAAATAAATAATGATGATATACACATGATAATTAGCGACCCGCCTTCTCTATGCTTTGGTTTCAGTCACTGGCATCTCATTTTAAATCGGCAAAATCTCCTAAGATATGGCCTTCGGTTCGAGTTCCGGACCAGACAATTTTTTTAAGGTTTCTCCGAAAGGAAAAATAGCCGAAATTATTCCTTATATATATTATCTGTTTAATGTCTGTATGTAATCTCAAAATTGTAGGTTTTTTCATGCTCCCACGGTTATTTGTACGTTGCCAAACCATTTCAAACATTTTTGATCTGTTTATTTTGGGTTTTCAAAGCGTTTAGACCGATTTTAGTAATATTTTCGTAACAGGAGTAACTTAGGCTATTTCTTCTCTCAGAAAATCCTGTAAAATTTTATGTACTGTAATATCTTAGGCGATATTGCAGATTAACAATGCGGGAGCAAAGCGACTGACTGAAATCGAAGCAAAGTGGGTCCCTAGTTCTGAAATATAATGCAAATATCCGTCTCTGGATGGCCCATTTTTTTTCGAGTGGAGCAAGTTATTATTATTCGACACATAAAATTGTTTTAATTTATTAAAAGCTACTAGCAACGTTCATAAGAAACAAAAATAAGTATTTCGTCGAGTTATATTTTCCGTAAAACACGACTAAGGGATACAATAAG
The DNA here is from genome assembly GCA_032191425.1 of Lymantria dispar. Taxonomy (NCBI): domain Eukaryota; kingdom Metazoa; phylum Arthropoda; class Insecta; order Lepidoptera; family Erebidae; genus Lymantria; species Lymantria dispar. The sequence goes on along the minus strand of CM063452.1, from coordinate 6,601,049 downwards.
CAGACAACGATCGATTTATGAGAAGGAGATCTCTAAATGATACACTCTGCTTACACGTCTGACCAGCTTGGTATAGTAGGTCTAATTCACTCTTATAATAGAGAAGGCACGAGCTCGGCAAATGATGATATTAACAGGATTAGTCACCTTAATATCTTCTTTATTGGTGTAACGTTAAATTCCTTCTTCAAAACTGTATCGATTAATTTCTGTACTCCTGCCTGCACCTCTTCTTGGCTGAGTTTCTCCATTATTTCGGCTCCATTTCCATAAATCCAAGTCAATAATACATTAGGTTGGTAATCCACAGACATCAGTCCGTATATTTCTGTGATCCATTTATCTTTTTCTGTAAATTTTGCCTTGTCTTCGTCTTGCCATAAGATCGTGAAATTTGCTGGGTTTGCGGGCCACCAGGGTTTTTCGAACTCTACGTATATTTTATCCAAAATACACATTTGTAGGTTCTGTATTGTGTTCACTTTTTCTGATGGCAATGGTGGATTGAATAGTTGATTATGTCTGCAACAAAAATATCGTTACTGTAGTTATTTCTTTAGACATTATTTCGAATCACTCGGAATGGACTGAAGATGCTCGGATTGGGGATTATTCTGCTACTCGCAGGTAGGTCGACCGCGTAAGGGCGACGTCTCTCCTTTGTCGAGGCGTCAGTAAGTCATAAAGTCATAAAAGAGTAATCTGCCGTGCAACTGAAGTCAAAAAACAAGTCCAGTGGTTCATTGAACAGGCGGAGTAAAATAGTACGGTAGTTTAAGGAGCTCCAATTTTCTATCGCCTCGGGCCGATGGAGCCGGCTGTGGCCAAGGCATAGCATAAAGGGCATGTTAAGAAAGTAGACTAAGAAGCTAGCTGTGTCTTATATAGCTGTTATCCGCATTTTGTATGGGCTATAAGCAAAATGCTATATGTCAGTCTGTGGAATAGAAATAAGAAATAGATCTAATGCAAATAGATGTGTTTGAGAAATTAAATTTTGGAGAAAATTATTAAGTTCTGGTTCTGTCAATTAAGTTCAGCCTTAGTCGCAGGGAGTCGTTGGATGCATTTGGCATAGGACCACGCTTGAGCCGTTCTATGGAGGCAGTTAGTTTTATTAATAGTGGACGACAAAAGGTTGTTCGACGATGATGATTAAGTTCTGAAGAAGCTTAATTATTAAATTGTATTATCGCTGTCTATAAACTTAGGCTACTGGACTAGAAAAAGTCTGTTACCTTTCTTTAAGAACCCCAACGGATACGGTGACAATCACGCTCTTGGCTGCATAAAGACTTCCGTCCTTACAAGTGACCTGCACAAGTGGATTATCCATACCACGTTGATTGGTGCCCCATCTGATGTTCTCTGTCTCTTTATTAAGTAGAATTTGCAATGGGATCTCTTTGGATGGATTCGGGTATTTGTTCTGCAATATAAATTGATAGAAGGAATTGATCAATATTTTTTTTATTTTTGTTCTCTCTTTTATTTTTTAATACGTTTTTATTATTGGGCCATGGTCAGTACATATATCGTCCGTTCCGTCCGGGATGACGAAAGGGCGGAGCACACACCGTGTTCCCTTCCCTTCCCTATTGGGCCGACCACTGGTACCGAGTTTCTCGTCGTCTGTGGTCAGCCCGACGGGTTACCCTTTTCAGATAACTGACTTACAGAAGGCGATGACCGCGTCCCAGTTCCTGATGCTGTCGAGCCTCTCTGTAGCGATGGTCAGCAGCGTCAGCTCACAATGATTGCGACGAGCTCATGGCGCTGCTCTAACGAAAAACTTATAAAACCTTTGTGCCGTTAGTGGTTACAAATATGTAACGGGTTGAGAGCCCTCAGCGCTCACCCACCAGTCCGGGTAAAGTTGCCACAGCCATCTGAGGCCAAAAACTAAGTCACACAAAAAAAAAGTGGTTACAAATAAGTACATGCAAAGTTGCCGTGTAGTGACGTAGTAAGAATATAATTTATCAACCGCTCTCTTGCACCTGGATGTCGTAAAAGAGGAGGGATTAAATATGCATTTAACATCTGTGCAAGAGAAGAAAAACCTCGAAATAAAATCTTATACCAACGCGTCTGAACTAGGGATGCAAATATCGAAACCACAAAACATCGATGTATCGATACATCGATGTTTCAGAACAAACATCGATGTACAAGAAACATCGGCCTAAAAACATCTATGTATCGGAACACCTACGTGCTACGTGCAAACAAGCTGCCAGTTCCTCGCCCCCGTCGCAGAGACCGAGTGAAACCACCCACAGTTGAGCGCCATCCTGCAATACTACCTTATGTCAAAGGAGTCACTGACAAGATTGGCTACATCCTGAAACGCTCTTCCATTAAAACTTATTTTAAGCCACTGAAGAGGATTAGCCAATTCTTACCACCTGTCAAGTGCCAGATCCCTTTACAAGATGCAGGAGTATATAAACTTGACTGTGACTGTGGTCTCTCTTACATTGGACAAACAAAGAGATCCATAAGAACTCGGATCAAAGAACACATAGCCGATGTGAAGCACCGCCGGTACACTAGGTCTGCAGTCTGTGAACATAGTCAGGACCGCGCCCACCATAACATCAGGTTTGATAAACCACAAATCCTCGCAAAAGAACACCGATACCTGCCTAGAATGATACGCGAGGCTATTGAGATTAAAAAACACAAAAATTTCAATAGAGAGGATGGCTGGGTGTTACCATCAAGCTGGGATCCTGTTATAAACATTATTAAAAAGAAATCCAAAAAGACCACCACAAGACTGCAAGACACCGTGAGCTCATATTGTATAGATTTGACCCACAATAATAATAACTAAAGATAATTTTATAAATTAAAACCTTTTTAGTAACATAAAGTAAGCCGCCTTCAAAATTAACTTTAATTTAGCATCATGTTACCTGAGTTTTCTTGCCGGATCTTTCTCAGTGTAACCGTGTTCCGATCCGGTGGTAGTATACTAGATTATTAGTTAGTTTTTTAAATATAATTACTATTAATTTTAATGTTTAATTATTACTAACCATAAACAATATAATTTTTTCATGTAGATTCATTTTCTTCTTACACTGGCAATAAATTTTGTATCAAAATGTGGGTCAATATTTAATAACTAATTTCTGTATCGGGTAGATAATTATAAATTTTCTGCAGTAACGATGACTTGTTGGACGTGAGACATCTTAGTCCACCCGTGATCATGAACGCTGTAAAGTGTTCGAAACGTCGGGTAATCAAAAATCAAATACAAACGCGATAAAATCCGTAAAGTAGTTTTATTTAATAATATCGATACATCATGTTTCGCAATAATGAACATCGATGGCAAACATCGATGTTTTTTACTGAAATATCGATGTATCGTTTGCATCCCTAGTCTGAACAACGTGGTATAGTAGACTAACTTCCCTCCTATTATGGAGGATACACGAGCCTAACAGTGGAACATATATGAACTAAAATGATGAATGATGATGATGTGCAAGTTAAAAACAATGTCATAAAATCAGTATCTTCCTCACCAGTAATACATCAATTATGCTCCTGTATCCTCTGCCTTTCCAATTAAGCATGGCTTCTCCCTCACAGTTCCAACTTTCTATGAGGCCTCTTAGTGACTTTCCTGTTTTTGGATCAGTTTGCCCGCCCACGTGATTATTTCTTTCAAACCATTCCACAAACGAGGGGGATAGTTGATTTTCTTTCTTCAAAGTTTCATTTGTATGTAGTCTGAAAAATAAACGTAGGCTAGAAAAATCTTCGTGTGGTGACGGAGTAAGAATACAATTAATCACCCCCTTTCTTGCTTATGGGTGTCGTAAAAGACGACTAAGGGATATAATATGCATAAAACATCTATGCAAGAGAGGAATAATTCGAAATAAAACTCTACTAACCCGCCTGACCAGCGTGGATCAGGAAAACCGACCTACTACATAGTAGGTCAAGCCCAACAGTGGGACTTATATTAGCTGTGAGAATGATGATGAGAAAAATCTAGCGCCAATCCAATATATATTCGGATTTTTGTGATTATCTCAGAGAAGAGATTTTTTGTAAAGACCTTTCCTTTCCTTGTTCCTTTGATGTTCATTAACCAATCAGGCGCAAATCGTTGAACAGATTTGGCTGAAAATTACTACATAGATAGATCATTATCTGGATTAATAGATACCACACTTTTTACCCAGGTTGTGATAATAATTCTAATAAAGTTTAGGTAAGTTACTTTACCAGTAGGCGAAGCCGTGGGCAGAAGCTAGTATAACTTTAGTAATTTATACTTACGCGTTCCTGACAGTCTCTGAAATTGATTGAGTGTTATATTTCTCAGCCTTCGCCACTTCATCATCGAGCACGTTCAAGATACTTTCAGCTACGTTTGATGGTACGAGCTGTCCATTAGACAACACGTACCATTTATTATCTGGTTCAGGCTTACCCAGAAGATCCAGAGGATTAGCTAGTTCAAAAACTTTATTGTCTTTTTCTCCATGACACCTTAAAATAAAATTGAAACATAATGTATTGGCGAATTTTCATAGAAAGATAGAATGCGAAATACGGAATTATATAGAACAATAGGTGTAATCGCCATAGCACAAAGAATTCTAGACGAGGTCGCGGGTGACTGTACCGGAGAGGTACAGTCTCCATCTGTCACTGAGAGGCTGAGAGCGTGATATTGCCGCCTCAAAAGGGGCGTCGGACAGGCACGTTACCTGAAAGGCATCTTTTTTTTATTGGGACTAATCGCACCACACATTCTCACCACTGTAACTCCTATAAGCCAGAATCCATAATGGTCTGCGTATAAGATACCCAGGTTTGACTCTCAGGAAGTCCCGGGCAACGCTTTTAATTGTCTTGCGACCCGGAGCAAATTTAATTAGAAAAGAAAAACAGGAGGAGTTGGAAAGCTTCCATTTCCCTCCCACTCCTACGCAAAGCGGGAGACATGAAGCAAAGTTGGTTAATAAGCCAGTAAATAAGACTATGGACAACTACGTGAAATACAGCGGTGCTGTAAACCACGGATTTAGCAGAGTTTAATGGACTTATTTGTGAGCTTTAGGTTTGGTTGCAATAGTAGATATGGCAAAAGCGCCTGAACGCACGGAAAAAGGCATCTTGCTGGGCTGGACACAAATGTCAAGGCACTCGGTACCAGTGGTCGACCCAATGGGAAGGGTTAGTTATGGTGTCACGCCCCGCCCTACACCCCGGATGGAACGGACTGTGCACGTCCAGAAAGAAATGAAATGATTTATCATAACAGATATAAACATAAAACAAGACAAATTATTAATAATAATTTCAAGTGCGCCACAATCTGGTTTCGACTCGCGTAATGATGACTACAGATATCCAGCGATGGTCTTCCGTTGTTACCGGGAGGAGACATCAAGGACATGCTTTCAATTTGAAATCTAATATTAACATTAGGAGATAGGGAGTGATCACAGATGACGTCTGATAGGTGTGTATGGAAGGAGAGGACACCTGTGTAGGAGGCCAAGTAATTGGGTAGCATGATGACGATTAGTTTATATGAGACTAACAGTGCCCTGCGGATTTACCCGCATAGTTCCCCTTCCCGTGTGAATATCGGGATAAATTATCATCTATATTTTATTCTGATATGTAAGCTATATTATTGCGAAGTTGCATCAAAATCCATTCAGTAGTTTTTGCATGAAAGAGCAACAAACATCCTCACAAATTTTCGCGTTTGTAATATTAATAGGAAATAGTTGTTAAACTTACCATGCAGCACCGATATCAATAAGGCCGTTAGCAAATGGTACAGTACAAACTCGTCCTCCAATTCTGTCAGCAGCTTCTAACCCTAATACTTTTAGACCATGATCGTGGAGTTTCCTCATAGCAGCCACCCCGGCTGCGCCGCAGCCAATCACTATTACATCCATTATTCGCCTGGAGATAAAAACATACAGTTGTTATCATCATCACAGTTTATATAAGTCCTACTATTGGGCTCGAGCCTCCTCCATAACGTGAGTGAAATTGATCTAGTATACCATGCTGGTCAGACGGATTGGTATAGGGTGTTATTTATTTATTTTTATTTGGAAGACCAAAATAATTCATCATCATCATCTTATTTAATGGCAATGAGCTGCAATAATATGAGTTATTGGTGTTAGTGTCGAGTTAAAATGTTGATTATTCACGTCTTTAGTCTTAGTCTTTCAGTCAGTAGTTAGCGTGATTTGGTGCTGATATCCAAGTCATGTCTTCTCTGCGAATTTTGGCAGAATGTCAAAATGCACGCAATTCGCTATTATATCATATCCACTACATTGCAGAATTTTATCTGCATTATATTACATAAAATATCAGCAAAATTATTCAATATAACACTTCAAAACACTAAATAAATGAAAAAAAAATAGAAAAGCGCTAAGTGACATTGACATTCGCATCAAAAGATCCGACCAAAATTATTAAAACATTTGATATATATTAGACAGTTATAATGACAGGTCTACGTTAATATGTTAAGTCCCGTACAGACGTTGGCCGAGCTTAGGCCAATGCGAGCGTCGGCAAATAGGTACAAGGCGAGTGCTAGCGTCTACACGTTGGCCGAGTGCGGCGAACGCCAACGACTTGCTGATCGTGAAACATCTTAGTTCGCCCGTGACCATAAATGCTGAAAAGTGTTCGAAGCATCGGGAAATCAAAAATCAAATAAACATACTCACGCCTCTTTCCCATAGGGGTAGGCAGAGACCACTTCCTTCCACTTGCTGACATACCACTTCTGCCTTCTCCACATTCATTAATCTCCTCATACTTTTTCCTCGGTTCAGGGTACTTCTAACCTGGCCTTTCTTAAGAACGTCCCCGATTTGATCGTGGAACGTCCGCTTTGCTCTTCCCCTTCCAACACTACCGTTCACGTTCGCCCTATCAATTCTCCTTGTTAGTCTCCTTTGATTCATTCTCTCTACGTGGCCGAACCAACTTATCATGCCTTTCTCAATCCTTGTCACTACATCTGCATTCATACCACAACGTTCCCTAATCACTCTGTTCTTAATTCTATCACTCAATTTCACACCATTCATGCTCCTCAGCGCTCTCATTTCCACAGCATTTATTCTACTTTCGTGCTTCTTCTGCTATACCCAGCTCTCACTTCCATACATTAAGGTTGGTACTAAGTAGGGAAGTCCCTATGCACAGCCAGGCGAGCCTTTTTAGACAGGCTTCGGTGGCCCATAAAGGTGTACAAAGCACCATTCACCATATTTCTCTTACACAATGAAATATAACCGCGATAAAATTCGTAAAAATTGTTTTATTTATAATGTTTAATACCGCGAGTATTAGAAAAACGTCAGAAATCATTATTACTGATTGAAAATAAGTGTATTTAAAGACAACTTTGCGTAAGAATCGGACCCATAATACTAAGCATGGTAAGTCCGACTCGAGTCTCGACTGACAATGAGATTATTACGTTATCTGTACATTCAATTGATAACGCCTTTCGTCGCTCATCGTTGTTTGTGTAACAGTCTTTTAAATGGCCAGACGATAACAGCGATTGATGTATGCGTCTCGTGGTAATAGTTAAGGGTAGTGATGGCTGCTCTAGTAGTTAACTCGTGATCGGGTGCCACTTGTGGGATCTGGTCCAACCATAAGTTCAGCCGTATTTGCCGTATGATGACAGAGTAAGAGAACAATTCACTCTTCCCTATTTGGACCGTGGATGTCGTAAAAGACGTCTAAGGGATAGTATACTAATACTCGGGGCGGCGTAGGCGCAACTGGGGCGGCGTAGGGGCAACTACCTGCGCCTCATGCCGCCTTAGCCGAGGCCGCGGGTGACGTGACCGGGGATTAGCCCGTCACCCGCCGAGAGGCCGACCGCGTGAGGAAAGACCGACGTCCTCCCCGATGGAGGGACGTCGGTCGATGGGAGGGTACCCCAATAGGGGGTATGCCGTCGGGCCGACCACTGATGTCAGGTAACCCTGCTCTGATGGTCGGCCCAACGACGAAGGCGATGTGGTTTTCGGGTGGGTTGCGGGTGTTGCGTGCTTACGCCCCTCTGTCGCCCCGGACGGAGTGGTGCGAGGAGAGCGCCGACCGCAGCCCACCCCAAAAAAAAAAAAATATACTAATACTCCCATTGTGAAGGAGATCCGAGCCCAACAATGAGACTTAGTGGGCTGCGATGATGATATTACGTATCCTGTAGTTTGAAGGGCATCACACCGAAGCTAGTACTTGCAAGACATTGTATATAAAATTTGTTGTATATAAAAGAAGTTAGTAAGAAGAAAATATAATAAAAATAATAGACAAGTCTGCTGAGTTTCTTGCCGGGTCTTTTCAGTAATGATCGTGTTTCAATCCGGTGGTAGTTTATTGGATTAATTTAATTTGTGTTAAAATTTAGAATATATAATTGCCCTCTCAGGGTTTATGCATGATAAATAATTTGAATTTGAGATGGAAGGGTTAAAGTGACGGTAATAACATTATGTATTTCTTAGAAACATGAGACTTTTTATCCTCACATCACCTAGCCGTCGGCAGCGATGGAAGATCGACATGAGGCCGCGCAATACGCCCATACTCTTTAATTCAGCTATCAGAACTAATTTCTCGATTTCGGTGTAGAATAGTGTCCTTTTAGAAATACTGTATATTTTTTAAAAATAGCTCTATTCCTAATGGCTCATATGCGTCCCACAGCTGGGCTCGAGCCTCCTCCACAACGGGAGGAAAATTGACTTACTCTACCACGCTGGCCCGGCGTGTTGGCATAGAGTTTTATGTCGAGTTCTTCTCTTGCATAGATGTTATATGCAAGAAGGAATGCATATTGTAATCTCTTAATCGTCTTTTATAGCATGTAAGGGCAAAATGGGCAGTGGTGAATTATATTTTTACTCCGTCTCTACTCGGAAAGTAGGAATACCTAACGTGACCATATTTATTGTCATCAAAACGAGACGTTTGCATAATGTGACCATATTTTTTGTCTTAAAACGAAACACTTGCAGAAATAATTAAAAATATAAACGTAAAACCTAAAACAAGGTGTCTCAAAAGAAAGTTTATATTTATTTAGATTACTGCGTGAACGCAACGAATCCGAGGGGCGCGGGAGTTATGGCAATCGGTAGCGTAGCTCTTGGGAATTCAGTCGCTATGAATCGTTTCTCGGGAGCAGGCCGCGCGTTGTGCGTGCGAGAGTTTTACGAATACAGTGATTCGGCGACGACGTAGAAGATTCTGCGGTATTCAAGGTGTTCGTCACTTAAATGATGCGCCAAGCATTCCTCTTATTCGAAAATAGGTTAAAAACTTTACACAACGCTCCAACCGGTACAACGCTCGAAAATCCAAACCCGGGCGACCAAAATCATCAAGAACGATAGAAAACCTGGAGAGTGTTAATCAGTCTGTTCGTGACGAACCGAACCTTTCAATTTGGAAACGCGCAAGTGCTTTAAATGTGCATCGATCATCATTGCACCGCATTTTGCCCAAAGACCTAAAGCTGCACCCCTACAAAATTCAATTGGTGCTAGAATTAAAGCTCCAAGATGCCAGTCAGAGGCTTGTCTTCGTAAATCAGGCAATTGAGCGCTTTCCAACATTTACCAACATCTTGTTTTCAGATGAAGCCCATTTTCATATCAATGGACATGTAAATAAGCAGAATAGCCGTTACTGGAGTGCAACAAATCCGAAACGCAAGCATCAGAAACCTCTTAATTCGCCAAAAGTGATCGTATGGGCTGCGATGTCGGCACGAGGAACTTTCGGCCCTTACTTTTTTGAAGAAGAAAGAGGGCATTATAGTGAATTCAGAGCGTTATGTTGAGATGTTAGACGACTTCTTGGTGCCTGAACTGTAAAACTTTCCTGGCTATAACCAAAGAACATAGTTCCAGCAGGACGAAGCAACGTCACACACGTCCAATACGTATCTGCCACGAGTTCGTGAAATTTTCTCAGGCAAATTGATCTCCAGGAGAGGTGACTTAAATGGGCCTCCACACAGTCCTGATTCAACCCCTATGGACTTTCTCCTATGGAAGTATCTTAAATCTAAAGTTAACGCCAATAAACCTACTTCCTTGGCGCATTTGAAAGAAAATATCCATCACGAAATGGCAGCCATCACCGAGTCCACCCGCCGAGCCGTCATAAACAATTTCACTGTTCGAGTAAATGAGTGCTGCGAACGCGAGTGTCTACATTTGGACGATATTATTTTTAAGAAATAAATTCCCAAATTGTGTAGTTCAATAATCAATAAACAGTTTTTCGATACACTGCTTACTTTTTTTTTATCGACCACTAAATATAAACTTTCTTTTGAGACACCTTGTACAACACAGATGTCATGTCGACTGCCGATAGAAGTGAAAACTTAAAACTTTGAACAAACAGTTGTAATTTTCTGATATTTCAATTAATTAGTAGATCTTAAATAAACATTTTTCTGGTTTTCTATCGGCATAGTTATAGTGACATTGACATAGCATAGTATTAGCGGTAACACGTCACGTGATCATGTCGATTACGACCTACATGAATTTACTCCCCATACAAACCTGCCTATAGAAGTTTTCATTACAAAAACTAGAGCATATAAAAACACGTTCGTATCTTGGCCGCGTGACACGTCGCCTTCGTCGTTGGACCGATCACCGGAGCAGGGTGAATTGTCGTCAGTGGTCGGCCCGACAGAATACCCCCTGAGGAGTACCCTCTCCTCGACCGACGTCCCCCCCTCGGGGAGGACATCGGTCTTTCCACGCGCGGTCGGCCTCTCGGCGGGTGACGGACTAATTCCCCGGTCCAGTCACCCGCGGCCTCGGCTAGGGCGGCATCAGGCACAGGTATTCGCGCCTGCGCGCCGCCGTCTCCTTCCGCGAGACTACTGCCTCGCAAAAGGCAGCGACCGCGTCAAAGGGGTACGTATTAGAAAATATTTGATTTATTTTCAAAAACAGGGTATTTTTGTTTTAGAATTTGTTGTTGTTGTTTTACAATTTGTGCACCGCACAAGTAAATATTATCCTGTATGGGAAAAGAATCCAGATACCTTGCTTGTTAGATATATAGGTATCTTAACCACTATGCTATTTGTGTATTTACAGTTACTATTTAGTTTGTATCGCTATAAGTATAAGCAGGAACGTAATATTCGTACAATATTTGGCCATTTTGATGCTATGCAGTAAGCGACAAGCTTATTATCATCTACCGCCCGATATTGAAAATATCAAATGATTTTCGAAGAAGAAATACAATATAATTTTGCCAGTTCAGAATTAGAACAAAACCCAAAATGTGAATTTTTAGTATTAAACTAGCAGACCCGGCCATGCGTTGCTGTGGCTAACAATGTTTTTATTATATTACATTTTATTATTTAAGTGGAACTGTAGGAGAACATCTGTCATGGAGATCGTCATATTTTTTTATAAATGGCATCTATGTAAAAAAGCAAGTTAAAATCGTATATGACACGTTTGTAGGTTTGACATAGCAGCGCCATCTATTAATTAATTACTCAATCCAATCAACAGATATCGCCATCTGTTAAAATCGTTTGGAGTTAACAGATAATTGTGAATGTCAAATAATAGACAAATAATTTGCAATAAAATAATATTGCGACTATAAATTAAGATGTAAGCTATCCTATCTTTCAAATTGGATCAAACTGCACACGGTGTGCAAATTTGATTAAAATCGGTTAAGTAGTTTAGGAGTCCATCGCGGACAAACAACGTGACGCGTAATTTATATATTTATATTAAGATATGGCATTATTATATTAGGCCATCATCATTATTTCAGTACATATACGTGACACTGCTGGGCTCGAGCCTCCTCCACAATAGGGAAAATAACCTTATTATACCATGCTTCCACCCCCTCTCTTACCCGTAGGTGTCGTAAAAGATGACGAAGGGAACTTGAAACGAAACCTCATACCAACATGTCTGACCGGCCTGGTATAGTAGATTAATTTCCCTTCCATAGTGGAGGAGGCCCGAGCCCAACAGTGGGACCTGTATGGGTTGAGATGATACCATGCTGGTCAGACAGGTTGGTATAGGGTTTTAATTTCGAGTTTTCTTTCTCTTGCATAGATGTTATAAGTAGGTACTTAGGTATGCGTATTCTATTTTTAGTCGTATTTTACGACATCCACGGGCAAGATAGGGAGTGGTGAATTGTATTATTACTCCGTCACCACACGGACGGTAGTAAATATATACAATATTAGGTTATAATTTTTTTTAATGTATAATTTGATTTATATGTTCATCTCAAACAACACAATCACAATCAATCTCTCTTTGCTAACTTAATAGAGAATTTATTGTTGCTTACCGAATAAGAGTGCTACATATATACTTCATTATAAATTTATAATAACTTAATGTACATTGGCTGGATAAGTTATATGTTGTTGAAAAAATTCTCACGTAGTTTATTCTACAATATTAACTGAATAAACTTGTTGCCAGTACCCTTGAATTTGAACTCTAAGACCTATACCTTGGCAGTCCATGGTCATGCCGCTGCTTTTATAATTTAAAAATGGAATAAACAATTAAAAGAATTTACTCACGACAGTTTGGAAACAAATAGAACCTCACACACAAACTACAAATATGTACAGTCAGTCAGTCACTTAGTACTGTAGTAATAAGATTCATCTGTTGATTCGTTCGGAACCGCGTCGATATTGCGTAATATATAACCAATTTTGATAAAATCTTATTATTTTATTGTGATAACACGAAGTTGTTGTATTCAATATTATCAAAGTTTTTAGTGATGTGCTATTATTTACACTTATCATGACATAACGCGTTAACGAATGTGTTTTGAACGTACGCGTAGATCTGACAGCCGCCATTTTTGTCATGGCCAAATGACTTTCTATATTCGGTATTTTTTTTTAAATTGGATAATATGTTTCGTCTATTATATAAGACACCTACGACGTACGACTATGAGTGACTGAATGTCATTCATCTGGGCTTTAAAATAATTTTATAAGTCATAGAGTTTTTCAAGTTTTAATTAAATAATTATTCTTAGATGTCTTATTTCGTTTTATTTACACTTTATAATGAAATAGAAACAATTCAGATACAGTTTGCACAGCATATTATTTTGAGAATGTCTTTACTGTAATCAACTTACGTTTTTATTTGTGAATTGGTTATAGGAGGATATTATAAGGAATAGCATAATATAATTCATATAATATAATAATTCATATTCCGTTCTCAAAGTTTTGTTCCTTTTTATTTTATCTTTATTTTATAAATGGTATTAAATAGTTATTAACACCTCTACATTTGTTACTTATTATTGAGTTTAAATCGTTGTTTCTATTCCGACGACATGGATATTATTTCCGTGTTCACAGGGCGACTCATCGCTATTGAATAAATGAATTAATAATTGATTTTACATTAATACCTACAGTCAAAACTGACATGACGGTGTAACGCCTGTTTATTTTTAAATATCGAATTCATAGATGACGGACGTTTTTCTAGTTTATTTTTAATATTTTTGTAGGTAATTCTTCGCCATTATCTTGCTGTTAAGTACGAGTAATGTGTCCATTTTTATTTACGACAAAACTGGGCGTTTGAATAATGGTGTCGTTATTTATTAGGTTAGAACGGATATGCAGAAATAGGTAAAATATGAAACTAAATTATCCGTGTGATGACGGAGTGTCCCTATCTTGCCCGTGGATATCCTAAAAGACGACTAAGGGATATAATAGAAAGAAAGAAAGAAAAATAATTTATTACTCCTTTACGGGAGGAACACGTACAATAGCATAGAATGAAAGTACAATAACATAAAAAACAATAGATAATAAAAGAGAATACACAGCGAAAATAAAAAGATTAGAGTCCCCTTCGCAAAAGAGGAAAAGGATAGCTGCTCAGCATAATGTTGAGGTATCCACTCGGTAAAATGAATACCACAACGCTGTTATTCTGCAGCGTCCTGCAACGATCGTCATATACGTAATAATATATAATACATATATAATATATATGCAAGAGTAGGAAAACTTGAAATAACTATCCTGCCTGACCATCATGGTATATAGTAAGGTCAATTTACCTCCTATTGTGGAGGAGGCACAAGCGCAGTAAGACCTGGGATGAGGAAGCCTATGTTCAGTAATGTTCTATTTTAGCTAGTGACCACACGACGAGTACATCACTATAATTGCTTATCAGTTAACATTTAAACTTTCGATAGGTAAAATTTGTTATAATAACTATATGAGCGAGTTATTTATTTGCTATTGATTATCAAAAATTTGTAAATAAGCAGAATTATTCATTTTACGTCATTCTATATCTTGCTGCGTTGTTAAGAACAATTGAGTTTAGAAATATTTCGAATTATTACTGAATAAAATTCATAAAAACTGTTTTATTTAACTTGTTTAATTGTGTAAAATTTAGTTATTATTAGGTATATCTTATATAATACAATTCACCACCCCCTCTCTAGCCCGTGGGTGTAAGAAAAGACTAAGGGATTATAATATGCATACAACATCTATGCAAGAGAAGGAAAATTCGAAACAAAACCGTATGCCAATACGACTGACCAGCGTGGTATAGTAGGATAATTTCCCTTCCATAGTGGAGGAGGCCCGAGCCCAACATTGGGACGTATATGGACTGAGATGATAATGATGATTATTGAATAAAATGTTAATAAAATTGATGAAAACTGTTTTATTTCACTTAATTGTGTAAAATTCAGTTATTATTATATCATATATGAGTAAGTTCAATCGTAAAACAAATACTTATAGATACTACAATTAATATTAATATACTAGCAACCCGCCCTCGCTTCGCTTCGGTTTCAGTAGCCTTACCCACGTAGTTCCCGTTCCCGTGGGAAAACCGGGATAAAGTATAGCCTAAGTTACTCCTTATACAAATAGCTTATAGGAAACAGACGACTAAGGGACATAAAGCATATGCCATTTAAGCAGGAGAAGGTAACCCCCAAATAAAACCCTATACCAACCTGTCTGACCAGCATAGTATAGTAGGATTAACTTATATAATTAACGTATTAATATGATTAAA
Organism: Lymantria dispar; assembly: GCA_032191425.1. Taxonomy (NCBI): domain Eukaryota; kingdom Metazoa; phylum Arthropoda; class Insecta; order Lepidoptera; family Erebidae; genus Lymantria; species Lymantria dispar. The sequence goes on along the minus strand of CM063452.1, from coordinate 6,585,861 downwards.
TGATTAATGTATATGAGACTAGTAACCCGCCTTCGCTTCGCTTCGGTTTCAATGGCCTACTCGCATAGTTCGCGTTCTCATGGGATACCGGAATAAAATATAGCCTACGTTACTCCTTATATAGACAGCTACCTGGTAGTAAAATATTATCAAAATCGGTCCAACCGTTTTGAAGATTACCTCAAATAGATAGACAGACAAAAAAAATTCAAACTGATTTTTAGGTATAGGTGTCGTACAAATACCCGTGTGAGCATGAAAAAAGCCCTGTATTTTGACATTACAAACAGTCACTTAAATTTTATTTATTTATATAGATTATGATAGCATGTACTAAATGCTGCTGTGTGGTAGCGGCTTCGAATACTACCAACCCTTGCTTTGCTCGTGGGTGTCGTAAAAGACGACTAAGAGCCCTAGTTTGACCCGGACCAACTCCATCTGGTACCATTTGGGTCAACGATGACATTCCCAAGGAGGGTTGACGTCAGGCAGGCGGCCGGTCATAAAAGTCATTGCCGAAACTTTTTGCAATATGTCAAAACAGATGACATATTGCGTCGACCCCAAGTAATTGGGATAAGAGCAAGATGATGATGATGATGATGATGATAGCATGTACTAAATCTTTAGATTATTGTATCGAAAAAAAATCTTTATCAAATAATTATCAGTGTAAAATTCAGTGACCGCGATATATATAGTAACAGAGGTACCATTAAGATGTGCTTAAACAGGACGAGTGACATTCTTAGTTGTAGAAGGGCTCTGCATCATACGCTATATTCCTGTGTATTTTAGTAGGGTCACCATAAGATTTCAATTTGTGAAACAGTGTATTTTTATGTCTATAACCATTTTACCTCATATATGAAGTTTGGTTCAACCCTTTTCCATATTAAAGTGACGAGGAGGAAAATAAATACCACGCTAGTCAGACGGATTGATATAGGGCTTTAATTGGAAATACCCTTCTCTTGCATAGATGTTATCTGCATTAATACTGCGGGTTAAAATTAACCCGTAATCATCTATTACTACTAAAAATATTACTACTAAACTATTATGTAGAGAGAATGAATGAAAGGAGACTAATAAGGAGAATTTATAGGGCGAATGTCAACGGAAGTATTGGAAGGAGAAGCCGGACGTTCCACGATCAAATCGGAGACGTTCTTAAGAAAGGGCAGGTTAAAAGTACCCTGAACCGAAGGACATGCATGAGGAGATTAATGAATGTGAAGGAGGCGAAAGTGGTATGTCAAGATCGTAGCAAGTGGAAGGAAGTGGTCCCTGCCTACCCCTATGGGATAGGGGCGTAAGTATATGTATGTATGTATGTTATCTATTACGACATCCAGGGAGAGAGTGGTGACTTGTATTCTTACTACCGCATGCAAAGGAAACTTTCATGTATTTTGTCGTAATATTTAGCCGTGGAGTAAAAACATTCTTACCATACTCGCGTAGTTAAGGGGCATTCAAAATAGTTGTTTTATACAAAAAAAAATATGTGATAAGTAAACAATGTCGATGATATTGTGGCAAGAGAAGAAAAACTTCAAATTACACTTCATGTAAAATCGTCTGATTTTGGTGGTTTAATTAACAATACATTTAGGTTTTATATTTAGGGCATTTTAGCGAGTGTCTTTTCATGTAGTCTGTATAAGGGTTTGCTAAGAATACACACTGAGCCCTTAGTCGCTATGTTCAAACAAATATTAAGTCACGTACCATATCCAAGTAAAATCGGTGTGGAATAATATTCATTATAACAACAATTTGATAATATTTTACTACCAAATAGCTGTCTAAATAAGGAGTAAATTAGGCTATATTTTATGCTGTTATTTCCACGGGAACGAGCACTATGCGGGTAGGGCGACTGCAACCGAAGTGAAACGAGGGCGGGTTGCTAGTACATACATAAAAATGGATTTGAGCTGTCACTGATGAGTTGACTCCGCCAAAAAATCTAAGTAAATTTCAACGTCTGGAATTATATCTTACCTATAAGTGTCGTAAAAGACGACTAAGAGATTAAATATGTGTATAACATCTATGCAAGAGAAGAAAAATCGCAATAAGCCACGTGTCTGATCAGTGTGTTATAACAGATCAATTTACTTCTTATTGTGGATGAGGTTCGAACACAATCATCATCATCATCATCTTGGCCCGTATACGTCCTACTGTTGGGCTCGGGCCTCCTCCACAATGGGAGGGAATTTCACCTACTATAGCATGCTGGTCAGATATATTGGTATAGGGCTTCATTTCGAGTTTTCCTTCTATTGCACAGATGTTATGTGCATATTATATCCCATAGTCGTTTTTTACGACATCCACGGGCAAGATAGGGAGTGGTGAATTGTATTCTTACTCCGTCACCACACGGCACACAATAGTGGGACATATATGCACTGAAATGAGAACGAAATTAATCTGCACGAGTTTCTAAATACAGTAGACCCCGTTTAATACGATCACGTTTAATACGATTTCCCGCATAATACGCCATTTTGTGTCAGTCCCAGCAACTTGAAACATGTTTTCATACATTTCTTAACACTTAATATGATCGTCATCCCGTTTAATACGCCAACACGTGCCACTCAAATACACATATTACCCCTTGTGGCAGCGGCCAGCGACTGTCGAGCGACCCTAAGTGATAATGACCAAGAAGAAGATGAGTCAACTCCGATTTTATCACACGCCCAGGCATTATCAGCAGTTAATGATTTAAGACGCTATGTAACTTATTTGAATCAAAGCGAAGACACATTGCGAAAATTAAATTACGTTGAAAATCTTGTAATTGCTAATGCTTCAAAATCTTTTTGTCAAACTAAAATAAGTAATTACTTTAAGTAACGTAATAATAAATAATAGTTTTTTTATATTTTTAAATATTTTTTAATATTTAAATATGTATGTAGTGGTAAGTATATTAAATAAAGAAAATAAACAACATTTTATTTAGGTAATTTTTAAATATTAAATTCAACACGTAGGTATTCGAAATAATAATAGAATATAATAAATAATAATGACACGTTTTTCCCTTTCTCGCATAATACGCTTGCCCGCCTAAGACGCGTTTTTGGTCGGGTCCCTGCGAAATCGTCTTAAACGGGGTTTACTGTATATGAATTCATGGTTACAGTACAAAAGATGCAAGTTTTTGCTTAGCGTGCATTCGACGAGTTCGCTTCTTATATAATCAACATCTGATATAATTGAAGTTATAAAAAATATTACTACAGGAATAAGAAGCATAAGAGATATTTTTTTTTTATTAACTTCTGTTCGCGATTTCGCCCGCATAGAACATAATTTGCCCAAGATGAAATTTTACCCAAATCATTCGAATAGTATAGTATTTGATTGAGTAAAAAAAGTCATCCGCAACCCATATACGTCCCACTGTAAAATTGTATTATTATACCAAGGGAATACATTACCGGGGCGAAACGAAAGGCTAAGTCTATCTATGTGGCAATTTTCAACCGAATTTGTTTAACGATTTATGTGTGAACGATTAACAAATATCCAACGACCTTCACAAACTTTCATTTATTTTTTCAAAAAGATCGCACTGTTAAGGAAATAATCGTTGTATTGCGAGGGACTTTAGAAACATTATAATTAACGGACACAAATTACATCCAGACTCGGAACAACAATTGGTGGATCGCACAAAGTATTGTCCAGCGTGTGATTTGAAACCACTACACTAGCTCTGCAGGTCGGTATCTTAACTGTGCAATCATTTATAATATTAGTAAGATAATATGTAACACAAATGTCTGATCATGCACACTGTTATCCTGCCATTATTCTATAGACATCCACACTTGAATAGACCTCTGTTTTTTTTGAGGATAGGCCATGGTCCGGTTACAACCGGTTCAAACTGCCCGAGGCGGCAGAAGTAAAAATCAAAAGCATAATCCCATAACATAGATGCAGGCAAAGGGTACCAATTCCTCGTTTTCAATGATATATAGGTGCCCCTAGGTAATGCCACAATTGGTTGCATGCCCCTTAAGGGTTTGTGACAGATTATACTTTCAAAATCAAAACATACGGATATAATATAAAATACTAAAGAAATTAAACGGATATTATAATATTATTGAACAAGGAAATCTCAATATAAAAACTTATACTATCTGACCAATGCTATTATATGTTAGTTACGTCTTATTTCAGAAGAGGCATGTGTTTATAAGTGCATTCCACTTAACATTTTTACACGGCACGAGGCCATAGCAAATAAATACTCACGGTTCCATTCTTGCTCTCGAGGTTCAAGAAATCATGCCGTTTAATAAGAAAGTCAAATAACGCGAGAACTCCCACATTCTCTTCAGGAACGCCTCACGCCTAGCAGGTTTGCACTCTGTAGGGAATGCTCGTGGATTCTGATGCTTAAATATTCTGGAATGAAGGCACTCTGCACTCACCATTAGCCCACGTAAACATGTAACAGTTATCTGAAACTATTATATCTTTACGTCTGTCTTAGTTGCGTTGCTTGCTTTAGACGGGCCCTCTATGGAAGGATTCAGTTTTTTTAGAAGAAAATAAATGATAATGGCATTTCTAAATAAAATGGTTGTCCTAGTAGTTAGTCTAGACTCTAAAAACGTTATTATAACATTATATATTATAACAAAACGTTATTATAACAAACTTTATTATAACACTATTATAACATTTTAGGAAGTTTTACTTCTATGTGTGTAGATAATTTGTAATATCCCTAGAGGTATAATTACTCGCCGGATTGTATCGGCGGATGACGGGGGTGCGAGCGGAGGGCGGTGTGATCTCGTTAAGGGAGCTTACCGCCTGGCGCGTCGACGCCCGCCGAGACATCATTGCCCGTTGGGCAGTCCGGCTGGAGAGGCCTCGGTTCGGGGTGCGAACCGTGGAGGCCTTCCAGCCGGTGCTGATGCAGTGGTTGGAGAGGCGGCACGGGGTGCTCTCCTTCCGACTGGTGCAGGTTTTGACGGGGCATGGGTGCTTCGCCAAATACCTGCACAAGGTCGTTAGGAGGGAGAGTACACCGTCCTGCCACCACTGCGATTGCGACGAGGACACGGCGCGCCATACGCTTGAGGCCTGCGCGGCTTGGGCAGTGCAGCGCTGTGAACTCGTCGCAATCATCGGTACAGACCTGACGCTGCCGGCTATCGCTAGGGCGATGGTCGGCACCGTCGCAGCCTTCTGCGAGACAGTGATCTCGCGGAAGGAGGCGGCGGATCGCCTGCGCGAGGAGCGCAGCCTCAATGAGGAGATCCGCCGCCGGCGACTGGGGCGGCGTAGGCGCAACTACCTGCGCATCATGCCGCCCTAGCCGAGGCCGCGGGTGACGTGACCGGGGATTAGTCCGTCACCCGCCGAGAGGCCGACCGCGTGAGGAAAGACCGACGTCCCCCCGAGGGGGGGACGTCGGTCGATGGGAGGGTACCCCAATAGGGGGTATTCCGTCGGGCCGACCACTGATGTCAAGTAACCCTGCTCCGGTGGTCGGCCCAAAGACGAAAGGCGACGTGGTTTTCGGGTGGGTTGCGGGAGTTGCGTGCTTAAGCCCCTCTGTCGCCCCGGACGGAGTGGTGCGGAAGCGCGCCGACCGCAGCCCACCCACAAAAAAAAAAAGAGGTATAATTATATGGCGGTAGCTACGGCCCTGGTTTATATTCAAAAAATAACCAATGCAAAATCTATGCGACATAAAGTAGCAACGCTGAAGAAGATATATTAAAAATCTATACCAATAAATAAAATTGGAGTGTCTGTTTGTAATGTCAAAATAATAGGCTTTTTTCATGCTCAGACGGTTATTTGCACGATACCTATGCCTTTAGGTATTTTAATACAGATTAAAAAATTTTTGTCTGTCTGTCGGTCTGTCGGTCTGTCTGTCTGTCTGTCTGTTTGTTCCGGGTAATCTTCAAAACGGCTGGACCGATTTCAAAAATTCTTTCACCAATGGAAATCTATAATATCAGGGCGTAAACTAGGCTATATTTTATCCTGGTATTCCCACGGGAACGGGCACTACGCGGGTAAAACGACTAAAACTGAAGCGAAGCGAGGGCGGGTTGCTAGTACATAATAAAATCGGCCGTAATTAGTTTTTATTTTATTTGCCTCTAAACCCGGATGCGTTTATGCTGGCCACGGGATTTGCGCACAAAGAGAAGGAAATTGGGAAAATTGGTGGGGAATGAAACCTTATATCAACGTTTGACCAACTTGATATAGTAAGTCAATTTATCTCCTATTGCGGCGGAGTCTCGAGCCTATCATAGGATGATGGACGTGTTGAGAAACTACAAAAGCTTGTTAACTTAATTAATTGTGTATATTTTATGCACTATTCTAAACTGTTAAACTTCTTCTTGCTGATAAACGTATAATTATTATTAGCATCATCGTCTCTGCTCATATACGTCCCTCTGCTGGGATCGAGTCTCCTCTACAATAGGAGGGAGATTGACCTTAATATATCACGCTGATCAGACAATTTGGTATAGGGTTTTGTTTCGAGTTTGCCTTTTCTTGCATATATTATATTATATACGTACTGTACTTGTGGAGTGGTAGGACCACACTGTCGACAGTTATCTGTCTACAGCCGCGGGCCGGTCCGTCCGGGGCAGTACCACGCTCTCGCAAAAAATCGACGTCTGAGTAGTAGCAATTTGTTACTGCGCTTCGTTCGGTGAGCGAGAGAGCCGGAAGCCCAACTTTCTGAGGGTGTTTGCGTGTGAAGGGTTTTGATGGTGCCTTTAGTATCACCGAGCCTCAATGCACGCATTCATACTCCCTTCACTTTCTTCGCGGTAGGCAGCGGCCTTGTAAAGGTCCATGAGCGGCAGCAACACTTATCATCAGGTGTACTGTTTGCTCGTTTGCCACTGCTTGCAATAAATAAAAAAATCCTCATCCAAGTCGACATCTACGCGCAAGATAAGGAGTGGTGAATTGTATTCTTATTCTGTCAAAAATATTAATATTTTAATAGTAGTCAAATTACCATATTACTTGCATTCATAAGATTTCAGAACAAGTTTAGTTGTCAAGGACGAGTCTGTATATATACAGTAACCGTATATAAAATCCTGCGGTCTAGACCACAAACGGGTAAACATAATAAGTTAAGCTCCCGTTACATTTTCCATTATTCCTTGTGGCTTGACTTTTATGCAAAATATCTTTAATGCAAAACAACAAAAACAGATTAGTTTCAAAAAGTTCTGAACTAATGAAATCGAACTTCGAATTATTAGTTTTTTTTTTCAATATTGATATCGATTTATTGAATAACCGTAATAGAATAACATTGATTATAATTATTTTTTTGCAAAAAAGAAACCGCCTTTAATAATGTAGACAATGTAGATGAATTTTTAGATTTTTGTTGATTTTTCAAAAACCGCTTGTCTGATTTCGATTTTATAGGACCGTTTGGAAAGTATACTCTTTCGAACAAAAAAGATTCATTAAAATCGGTTCATAAACGACGAAGTTATCTGCGAACAAACATAAAAAAAGCATATACATATATGGTCGAATTGAGCAACCTCCTTTTCTGAAATCTGTTAAAAACAATGTATGTTGATAAAAAAGGGTGTATCGAAAAGACTCTATCTTTATATATAGAAGTAAAATTTTTGTGTTGCAGAAAAACTTTTTGATATTTTCTGTGTGGTGGCATCACCGCACGGAAAATATTAAAATGTTTTTCTAGAACTCCGAAGGGGGTGGCGAATTGCCTTTCTACCCCGTGATAGGAATGCAATCCACCACCCCTGGGTCTTGCATGCAGGTATCGTAAAAGACGAGTTAAGGATTATTGCAAACAAATAAAGTCTATGCAAGAGAAGGATATCTTAAAAAAAGCCTTACAACAACACCTTTGATCAGCGTGGCAGGTAGCATAGAAGGTCAATTTCTCGCCCATTGTAAAGGAGTCTCGAGCGCAGCAGTATGGATATACTACCCGTGTATGAACTATGATTATGATGATTTTGAATGCTCCAATTATTAACAGCATCGATTGTGTTTCTCATTCATTTATTTATATAAAAATATGAAATGGAGAATAGCAATTCTTACCCATTTTAGGTTAGCGAGGAAAAGGGCTAGTACACCGTCCTGCCACCACTGCGATTGCGACGAGGAGACGGCGCAGCATACACTCGAGGTCTGTGCCGCTTGGGCGGAGCAGCGTCGTGGACTCGTCGCAATCATCGGTGCTGACCTGACGCTGCCGACCATCGCTAGGGAGATGCTCGGCAGCATCAGGAACTGGGACGCAGTCGCAGCCTTCTGCGAGGCAGTGATCTCGCAGGTCCTCCACGAGGGGGGACGTCGGTCGATGGGAGGGTACCCTAAATAGGGGGGGTATTCCGTCGGGCCGACCACTGATGACAAGTAACCCTGCTCCGGTGGTCGGCCCATCGACGCGGCTGTAGACAGACAACTGTCAACAGTATGGTCCTACCACTATAAAATTATTGTTGTAAATTCGAATCGAGTTAAAAGCCATGCGATGAAGATTGTAGAATTCTTTCCAGCGTTTATGGTCAGCTCAGTCCGTCCCACCAAGCTTTCTTCCCGGGAATCTTCCCGTGAACATGTTTGAAAAAAAATTAAAAATCAAATAATAACGCGATAAAATTAGCCTTATTTCAAATGTGTAATACTTGCGTAAATATCAGAAATTTTTGAAGCATAACTTGTTAGTCTAGCTGGACATGTGGAGCCTTTAGGTCGAAGCCTGGTGGCTGGCGTTAAATGTTTTTGTGCAATACGATACACGTGCAGCTGCATGACAGGTGCGCACGTGCCCTGGTGGGCTCGGAAGTGGTTTTACAACTTAAAGTGACACTAAGAATTCATTTTTTACTGTTACCTTGTAATTTAAGAACGGATGCGACAGTGCAGGGTTTCTGAACTTTCCAAACTTATTTTAACCTTATATACGGAGCCTATTTCTATTGCTTATCATTATCTTAACTCATATGTCTCACTCATATGCTGCTGTGTGGTAGCGGCTTCGAATACTACCAACCCTTGCTTTGCTCGTGGGTGTCGTAAAAGACGACTAAGAGCCCTAAATTGACCCGGACCAACTCCATCTGGTACCATTTGGGTCAACGATTACATTCCCAAGGAGGGATGGCGTCAGGCAGGCGGCCGGTCATAAAAGTCATTGCCGAAACTTTTTGCAATATGTCAAAACAGATGACATATTGCGTCGACCCCAAGTAATTGGGATAAGAGCAAGATGATGATGATGATGATATGTCTCACAGCAGAATAGGAGGAAAATTAACCCACTATACCATGTTGGTCAAACGTGTAGGGTTTCATTTCCAGTTTGCCTTCTAATACGTAGATGTCATCTGCAATTTTATATCTTTTAGTCGTCTTGTACGACACCCACGGGCAAGAAAGGGGATGGTGAATTGTATTCTTACTCCTTCACCACACCGAAAAAGAAGGAGTAACTTGGCTATTTTTCCTCTTAAGAAACTCCTATGAAAATTTACTAATAGGTACCTATCTATATAAGAAGTAACTTTGGTTATTTTCCCTCTGAAGAAACCCCTATAAAAGTACGCCCGGTTTGAGAATAGAATCTGAGGCCTCATGGACTACCGTATCGTATCGTAATATTTTAAGAGACTTAAAATATAAGGCAAGGCGACTGAAACCGAAGCGAAACGAGGGCGGATTGCTAATATTTACGAAACGTGCTACCTATATACAATTTTATATAAAAGAATTCAGTAAAAAAAAAAAATAGAAATAACATGACAAACCTGTTGAGTGCCTTGCCGGATCTTTAAATGGCAGTAACGTTCCGGTGGACTAATTTAAATTAAAATGTAAAATATAACAATATATAAATGCTCCACGAGGATTATACGTAATAAACGATTTTATATTTAATTTCTATACTACCTTAACTAAAATTTACCAGACAGCGACGGTTCATCTTTATCTTTATTTATAAATTTCTTGTGTTAGTCACTGAACTCCTCCTAAACGGCGGGACCGATGTTGATGAAGTTTTTTGTGCATGTTCAAGGGGATTCGAGAATCGTTTAGATTCACAATTGGACCCGGTAGGTGGCGCTTAATTTGAACAGAACAACGTCTGTTGGGTCAGCTAGTTACGTATAATTTCATTAGTATTAGGTAATCAGGCCAGTAAATACAATTAAATCGAATTGACATTTACTTAACCTTTGAAATTGGAACTAGATTTGAATGTGACATTTGTCTTTTTTTAATCACATGTTAGGCACTTAATATTTGAAGTGGTCAAACAGCTTCCTATAAATTATATATTAATCGTTAATAAATAAGTACAACTAAAACGTCTATATATTAATACGTGAAGCAAAAACTTTGAACCCCTTTTAACGAAAATTACGTGGATGTATAAGTATGAAATTCAAATTCAAATTCAAATAATTTATTATGCATAGACTCCGAGAGGGCACTTACATATTGTCAATTTTACAAAATAAAATTAAATTATCCAATAAAAATAAACTACCACCGGATCGGACCGCTACTGAGAAGATCCGGCAAGAAACTCAGCGGGTGTGTCTATTATTTTAATTTTTTTTTCTTCTTACTAGATATAATTTGTGTACAAGTTTTTTAAGACCTAGCTCCAGTGTGATGCCCTTCGAACTGCAAGATACTTAATATAATTCAAATGATTATGGCTGGACCAGATCCCACAAGCGGCACCCGATCACGAGTTAACTACTAGAGCAGCCATCACTCCCCTCAACCACTATGGAGGGAAGGGAGAGACCCGCTCCACGCAGCTACCGCAAGTAGATCATTCAGTGACCATGACCAAGACCATATGTTACAAACATGTTACAAACGACGAAAATGCAAAATTTCGTTAGGCAAAACACGCTACGCTTTACAATATTAGAGTTATTAAAAAAGAGTTTATTTAAAATAACAAGGAAATTGCATAATGAGGAGCTGCTCACAACCAATCTGTATTATCATCTACATAATCCGAGATTTTATAATAAGCTTTCTTACAAAGTCTATTCTTGATAGCTTTTTAAACTTTTTTGTTGGCAGGTCTCGGATATCTTTAGGTAATCTATTGTAGAAACGTATACATTGCCCAATTAATGATTTGCTAATTTTTTGAGACGAGTAGTAGGTATGTAGAACTAGTTTGTCCTTATTCCGAGTATTCATTTCATGAATGTCACAATATCTTTTGAAGTTAGCGATATTTTTTTTGACATATAATATATTTTCGTATATATATTGTGATAGAAATTTGGCACAGTTGAAGTATACAATGAAGAAAATTGTATAAAACTAGAATTTCATATATCCATAATCCATTATGGATTAGAAATACATTAAATTCATTAAACACACACCAACGCTTATACACTTTGGTTTACGGTTAAAATCTCTGGTCGAACTGAATGTCAAACAATCATATATGAATTATGGCCGAATTTCGACCACTCGGCGACCACTAGTAATTATAATTATGCGAAAGTGTATATTCGTGTAGTCAGCTCCAATTGATGCTGCTTAGTTAACAATTACATTCCCAAGGAGAGTTGACGTCAAGCAATCGACTGGTCACAAAACTATTGCCTATAACTTTTAAAACATGAACATTTGAAGAGGAGTATGTATGGAGTCGACCCCAATTAATTGGGGCAAGAGAAGGATGAAGGTGCTTATCATGATGATGATGACTGACAAAGTGTTCATTTTGTCTTGAGGTCATTGATATTACATTTAAGACATCATCATAAAATCCCTCATTACTAACCATTTCCTGTGTATATGTACATAAAACGTTGCGAATAAAACTTAGAATTTTTTATGAGCCTTGGTTTTTTGGACTTGCGTGGATACCCGCTTAATGTCGAAGTTAAATGTAATAACAATAGTTTTGGAATAAATAAATTTCATTTCTGGAAAGAACAGAGCAAGAAATATAAAGTTATTTCCATGATGGCCGTAAAAGACGACTAGGGGATATAATATATAATATCCATATAACATCTATGCAAGAGATGGACAATCCTATACCAACACGGCTGACCAGCGTGGTAAAATATGTCAATTTCACTTCCATTCTGAAGTAGACTCGAGCCTAGGACTGGAAAATAACTGAGATGTGATGACGATAAAAATATGATGTTGATATTATTTTATTTATTCATCCGTGTGGTGATGGACTAAGAATACAGTTCACCACCTCCTCTCTGGCCCGTGGGTGTCGTAAAAGACGACTAAGGAATATAATATGCGTATAACATCTATACAAGAGAAGGGAAACTGGAAATAATACCCTATACCAACACGTCTGACCAGAGAGGTATAGTCGGCCAATTTCCCTCCCATTGTGGAGGGGGCTCAAGCCTAACAGTGGAACGTATATGAGCTGAAATGATTATTATTTATATTTATATTAATATATATTAAAAAAAAAACACAACGTCCAAAACCAGAATCTTTCAGAAAGAACGTGATAAAATTAAAAATAATCAAATGTTTTAATTGAATTCCATTCGATACTAATTACATTTAATGCAGAATCGTATTGTGATTCATCTCGGTACAAGGTCAATGGCGTATGTTATAACACTGAAAGTAAATCTTATTGCAACGTTGAAATAACTTTAATAAAAAGCATAGTGGAATGTAAACGATTTTATAAAAACACACCTGCTCCTTTGAGCCACAGAGAATATTCAGGTAGAAGTTTTTTTAAGTAACATTTTAATCATTATTATCCACAGTTGTCTGTGTTATTGTTAGTAACTCTATGGTTATTATCCAATAGACTAACAAAATTATTTCAGTTAGAATGTGTACAAATTAGTAGTTTCGCGCCATTAATTTTTAACGATGGTCATTTAAACTGGAATTATGATATTTTATTAGATAGATGTATTATTAATAGTTTAACGATTATGAAATAAAAGAAATAATGAATAGTTTCGGATTCTTAATAATTGGCAATATTTCTTTGAATTCAAATGCTATGTGGTGAAGAAGTAAAAATACAATTTACTATCCCCTATCTTACCCGTGGGTGTCGTAGAAGACGAACAAGGGATATATTGTGCATTAATAACTATACAAGAGAAGATATACTCGAAATAAAACCCTATACCAACAAGACTAGGTATATTATCTCAATTTATCTGCAATAGGAGAGAAGTTAACCTACTATGTATGCCATGCGGATAAAAAGGATTGGATTTTGTGTCAAGTTTTCCTTCCCTTACATAGATGGTATCGCGTATTATATCTCTTACTAGTGGTCGCCGTGTGGTCGAAATTCGGCTATAATTCATTTAAATTTTTCTGCAATTTTTTTTTTTTTATGGTAAGCGCACGCGCGGTCCAGTCCGTCCGGGGCGATGAAAGGACGGCGCGCGGGCCCATAACCCACCCGTACCCACGTCACCTCGTTGTTGGGCCGACCACCGGAGCAGATGTGACTTGTCGTCAGTGGTCGGCCTGACGGAATACCCTTTAGGGTAACCTCACCTCTCGACGTCCTGGGACGTCGGTCGCCGTCGTGCGGTCAGCCTCTCTGCGGGTAACGGACAATTCCCCGGTCCGATCACCCGCGGCCTCGGCTAGGGCGGCATTAGGCGCAGATACTCGCGCCTGCGCCGCCCAAGTCGCCGGCGGCGGAACGTGTCGCCGAATAGGAGCTCTACTCGCACACGATCCGCCGCCTACTTCCGTGAGATTACAGCCTCACAGAAGGCGGCGACAATTTTTCTGCTATAGAATTTTCTTTTAATTTTATTTATGTATAATTATATATTGAGCAAGTTGTATTTCACTAATAACTAATACAAGCACAAATCTCTATTAGACATTGCCATCATAATTATCATGGTTTTACATTCAGTTCGACCAGAGATTTTAACCGTAAACAATAGTGTATAAGCGTTGCTACGCAACGCATTCACTCACTCAAACGTGTGTGTGTGTGTGTGTGTGTGTGTGTGTTGTAGTGTGTGTAATGTCTTTTTTAGTGAATTTAATGCATTTCTAATCCATTATTATATGAAATTTTAGTTTTATGCACTTCTCCTCATTATATACATCACCTGTGCCAAATTTCATACTTGTACATCCACGCAATTTTCATAAAAAGGGGTACAAAGTTTTCGCTTCACGTATTTATACATAGATACCAAGTAATAGGGATAAGATGATGAGATTAAAACAGACATGAAAATACACAGCCACTGTTATCAAGTTTTGCTGTCGTTTTTAGGGTTCGGTACCCAAAGGGTAAAATCGGGACCCTATTACTAACACTTCACTGTCTGTCCGTCCGTCTGTCCGTCCGTCTGTCTGTCACCAGACTGTACCATAAGAACCGCGACAACTAGCCCGTTGAAATTTTTACAAATTATGTATTTATGTTACCGCTATAACAGTAAATACTAGAAACAAAATAAAATACATATTTAAGGGGGGCTCCCATACAACAAACACCATTTTTTGCCTTTTTTTGCTCGATATCGATAATGGCAACAGCCTACCTGTTGCCATTATCGATATCGAGCAATGGCAATGGGGAGACAGTTGTTTACCTAGTCAATGATACAGAATCCTTCGTGTGCGAGTGTAACTCGCACTTAGCCGATTTTATACTTTAGTTAACTGTTTTAATACTACATGCAAGAAGGTTTATGGAGAAACTTAATTATTACTACTCGCGTAATGCTATCAGATACGTAGCGGTTCATTATCGTAAATATTTATAGTTTAATGAATTGCATGTGGATTGCAATAAAGAATGTAATAGAAGACAATGATTTCTATGATTTGTAGTTGATGATACTGTTTGTGTAACACCTTTATCAGCTTATCCTTTATTGGACATAGGTTTCATTAAGTGGAGAATGCCATAATCGCTATACACAAGTTTTGGGTGCTGTCTTTATAAAAGTAAAAAACTAACAATGAAACGGATTTTAAGCTATGTGATGGTGTTTCTGCACCTGGGCCGTCCACTCCATCTGATACGGTCAACCATCACATTCCAGGTTGACGTCAGGCAGGCGACCGGTTATAAAACTATTGCCAATAACTTTATAATATGCGCTATGTCCTCCGTGTGGTGACAGAGTAAGAATACAACCAGGGTTGGGCAAAATCTGATTTTTATTAAAAAAATCAAAAACCATTGATTTTTTTAAAAAAATCATGATTTATTTGATCTTTTTGATTTTTTAAATTTGAACATAAAATTTGAACATTTTGATTCTTTGAAATTATTGTTAATTATTTTAATGTATAAGTCTAAAAATTATAATACAATTTGCGCCTCAAAAACTTGTGACAACGCATTTGTCGCGCTTCTTGCTTTTTGCAAGAAAATTCTTGTCGCGATTTGTTTTCCTTCTGTCCTATACACTCACTCACTATACAGTGCCGAGTGAGGCACGAACGCGTTTGTTGTGCTTTTTGCAAGAATATTCCTGTCGTGTCGTGTCGAGGCTTGTTTTCCTTTTCAACCTATAAATAGACGTTCGCGCATTTCGCTAGTTTAGCCCCAGGTTCGGACGGAATCTCAAATAAAGTCATTAAATTATTCCCCGCCCACTTGATAGTCCTGTTGTGCTGCATCTTCAATGCAGCACTAAATAATAACATCTTTCCCGCGCAATGGAAAGAGGCCGTGGTAATAGGAATCCACAAACCCGGCAAGCGCCGTACCGAACCCAGTAGTTACCGCCCGATTAGTCTACTAAAAGGTCTAGGTAAGATCTACGAACGAATAGTTCTCAGTAGACTACGCACATTCGCCGAGGCTAACAACCTCGTTCCCGACGCACAGTTTGGTTTCCGAGCTAAACACAGCTGCGTACAACAAGTTCACCGCTTGGTAGAATACACAAGTAGTCAGTTCATCATGAACAGATATACGGGTGTATTATTCCTAGACGTAGCGAAAGCTTTCGACAAGGTTTGGCATGAAGGCCTAATCTACAAACTCTATCTCCTCAAGATCCCTCACTACTTAATTCTCATTATACATGACTACTTAAGTCATCGCAGCTTTCGCTACAGGGTGGAAGGGACGTTGTCGACCTCCCACCCTATCAAGGCCGGCGTCCCTCAGGGGTCGGTCCTCTCCCCATTTCTCTTCACGCTATACACTAGCGATATGCCCAAATTCAACCGGGTACATAAAGCGCTTTACGCTGATGACACCGCACTCTTTTGTGCTGGTAGATCCCCGGCAACAGTAGCCAAGACTCTCCAAACAGCGGTTACCGCCCTAGCCAATTGGTTTAGGAAATGGAGATTAGAAATCAACCCCGAGAAGAGTCAGGCGGTCATGTTCACTAGACGAACTGCCCGTTCCTACTCTATCGACAGCATTCCCTCCCTTAAAATTTTCAACAAGCCGGTCACTTGGACCAGGCAGGCCAAATACTTGGGTGTGACCCTTGACGATCGACTCAGCTTCGCCCCTCACATAAAGCAAGTCCGCGCACGGGCAGCCTTTGTGATGGGCCGTCTCCACTGTCTACTCAACTCTAGGTCGCGTATGCCCCTGAGTAGCAAAATCCGACTATACACCACCTGCATACGGCCTATCATGACCTATGCCAGCGTGGTGTTCGCGCATGTTAAGCCACACAGGATCCATAGGCTACAGACACTTCAAAATCGTTTCATGCGGCGAGCTACGGGAGCACCGTGGTTCATACGAAACGTCGATCTCCACATCGACCTCGAACTGCCGACCATCAAGCAGTTTATGAAACGGTGCTCTCAGAGCTACTTTGACTCTGCCATGACACACCCCAACCAACTAGTGGTTGGGGCGGCTTCCTATAGACCCTCCAAAATCTCCTCCATCCGACGTCCTCGTCACGTCCTCGACGAAGAGGACGACAATATCACACTCGCTCAACAAAGAGCCTACACGGCCCGCGAGGCCTTAACAAATAAATATCCGCGGTTCCGCCCTCGCCGTCGAGGTGCGAAACCGCGCCGCGCAAAAGTCACTACTAAAAACGTGGGCATGCCCACTTTGCCTCCAGCGACGCCCCAAGCCGAGGTCCGTTCCCCACAGGGGGAGCCCTTGGGCGATGTCGCTTAGCATACTCTTCTCCGGGTTGAGAGCCCTCAGCGCTCACCCATAGTCCGCGTCAAGCTGTCAAGGCCATCTGCGGCCAACAGCTGTACACACAAAAAAAAAAAAAAAAAAAAAAAAAAATTCGCTAGTTTAGTTAAGTGAAGTGCAAACATATAAATAAAGTAAAATGAGTGGAAGAAAAGAGGACCCAATATGGCAGTTCTATATTAAGACAACAAATCCAAATAAATTGGGGTGTAGGGCTACTTGTAGAAAGTGCAAGAAAGATATTCAAGGGTTAGTCCAAAGACTTAAAGCACACCACGATGTTTGTAATTATCAAGAGAGGAATACAGGTAATTAAATTATTAATTTTATTTTATTCATATTTTAGGCATATATGATTGTTTTTTGTTTTTAAATGTTAGGTGAAATCTAACACGTGGCTTGGCCATTAATGTAACTTTTTTAACGCGACCTTTCCCAGGCTAATTATTAAAGATTATCTTTACTCTTCTATACTTACTTAACTTTTAATTTTTTTCAACTTAAAAAAATAAATTTGCTTTTACATCTCTATTGAACATTTTAACTTTATTTTAAAATCAATAATTCAATACTATATCAACATATCATCAATTATAATTAATCAATTTCAATTTTCAGTTATGTTTTTTCTCTTTCCAGAGAGTCGAATGTCGCTTGACAGTTTTGCTAGCACATCATCTGCCTCAAGTTGTAGTTCACTCATGACGAAAGTACCAACACCAACAAGTCCAACAACTTTTGAGCCAGTCCAAAAAAAGAAAGCAATCGAAACTCAGCCTACCATGAGTACCATGAGTAGTTTTGTAATGCGGACTTCAACTGCTGAAAAACATAAAATTGACAAACAAATAGCAAAGGCTATTTTTGCTACTAATTCGAGCTTCAGATGTATTGAGAATTTAGAGGTGAAAAAAGCCATTCAGTTATTAAGGCCTGGTTATACACCGCCCTCGAGAAAAACGGTAGCAACAAGTCTTTTGGACGAAATCTATGAAGAGGAAAAAGAAAAATATTTCTCCTCCCTTTCAGGACAGTCCGTAAATATGTCAATTGATGGGTGGTCAAACGTGCACAACGAACCAGTGATATGCGCAACGATAACCACTGACAGACAATGTCGCAAATATGACACTTATGAGAAAAACATTAGAAGAAAAAACGAACGCAAAAGTTATAACTTATGGCCGCTCTGCACATATTTTTAATTTACTGTGCAAGGACTTTCAAGTTAAAGACGTTATAGAACATGTGGTCCAAATTGTTAAATATTTTCGAAATAACCATTTGGATAGAGCTAAATTCAGTCAAGCAGGAGGCAGCGCTTTAGTCCTTCCAAGCGATGTGAGATGGAATAGCCTTGGCAACTGCTTAGAAGTTGTATGTCACTCAGTGGGAGATCATATTAAAAATCTGCGAAGAAAATAAAAACGAGATTGATTCCACTATTTACCGAAAAGTTTCAAATATTGCGATTAAACATGCAGCGCAAGGTTATTTAAACATTTTAAAACCTATATCAGTTGCTCTTGATACTGTGCAGAGGAAAAATGCTACTATCGCAGATACTGTAGAGCAGTGGAAACATTTACAATATATCTTTGATGAATCTGTGGAATTACCATTACAAAAAACACAACAATTTAATAATCGATATAAGCAAGCACTAACGCCATATCATTTTATAGCGTATATGTTGAATCCACAAAAAACAAAATACCAGTTAAAACCAGAAGAAAAGAATATAGCTTTAGAAACAATTAAAGAGTTACATGAAAACATTGGACTGTTACCTTTAGTAATAAAGTTAAATGCCCGCAGTGCTCCATTTAAGCAAGTTATGTTTTCGGACGAAGTAATAAAAAATGTAAACGGACTACAATGGTGGTTATCACAAAATGATGAGCCGGAAATCTTGAAACAGTTGCCAATAATAAAACAGTTCCTGTGTGCAACTGCTTCTTCAGCTTCAGTAGAACGCGTATTTAGCTCTTTTGGTCTTGTACACTCGGATATTAGAAACAGATTAGGCATAGAAAAAGGAGGAAAACTCGTGTTTTTGTTTAAATTGTATAACGAAAATGAATAGACTGAAAATATATGGTAATAAAATTTAGGTGTTACGTTTAGTTTAAGAATTTGGAATTATGTACTTCTTTTTTGTTGTTTTTGCTAAAAGCAGATACTTCTTTTGATTTTTGAGAAAACTTTTATGTTATGTTGTTATCTGGTTCTGAATAAAAAGGAAAAAAAAAATGATTTAAATCATGATTTTAATTTTAAAAATCAAGCGATTTAAATCATGATTTTAATCGTGATTTTAATCACTTGATTTTAATCAGCCCAACCCTGAATACAACTCACCATTCCCTATCTTGACCGTGGATATCGTATAAGACGGCTAAGGGATATAATACGCATATAACATCTGTGCAAGAGAAGGCAAACTCGAAATAAAACCCTATACCAACCTGTGCGACCAGCACGGTATGGTAAGGTCAATTTTCCTCTTATTGTGGAGGAAGCTCGAGCCCAACAGTAGGACGTATACGAGTTGAGATGACGATTTACCTACTATGAAAAAAAGTGCATATTGTGATCCTTTGATAGACCAGGTTTAACCGATATGGTCCGCAAAATCAGCACTTTGAAATGGTACCTAATGGGCAGGCTAAATCGCTCGTCGAACCGACAACCGGTGGAGAAGAAAAGTTCTCGAGTGGCGACCACGAGTTTGATGACGCAACGTAGGAAGACCCTCTATAGGTGGACTGACGACATCTTGACGACGACTTACATCAAACAATTCCCTATATAAAAAATGTAGGGAATCGTTGGATGCTAGTGGCACAGGATCGTCTCGAGTGGTATTCTCGTGAGAAGGCCTATATACAATAGTGGACGTCTATGGGCTGATGGATAGGATGGATGGATGGATGATTGAGTTAATAAAAATTAAAGTAATAATTAAAACGAAATAGTCTCTTATGTGGGGGACTTTACAAACGGCCACAAACTACACCCAGCCTCGAAACAATCAACCGCGCGCCGTCCTTTCATCGCCCCGGACGAACTGGACCGCGCGTGCACTTATCATCATCATCATCTCATCTCAGCCCATATATGTCCCACTGTTGGGCTCGGGCCTCCTCCATAATGGAAGGGTAATTGACCTACTATACCATGCTGGTCAGACGTGTTGATATAGGGTTTTATTTCAAGATTTCCTTCTCTCGCATAGATGTTATATGCGTTTTATATCCCTTAGTCGTCTCGTACGATCACCCACGGGTAAGATAGGGGGTGGTGAATTGTATTCTTACTCCGTCACCACACGGAAATACTTACCATAGCCCACCCATAAAAAAAAGAAAAAAAAAGCCTCGAAACAATAATTTGTAGATTATACGTAATATTATTCCAAAAGGGAATCGAACTAAAGACACTGGTATTGGTAGTCGGTTTTCACTATGTCATCTGTGCAATCGGGTTTGATCACAGAACATATTTGTCATCCATTCTCCTGATGATCTTAGTTTAAATAATTACTCAAAAAATGTATGCGGAGCATTAGGTAGGCGGTTGCAATGTATTATGTGGCATTTCCATGAAAAGACCTATGTCCGAAGATAGACGTCGATTGACTTATGAATAGATGGATGAATGGATACGTATCTGTATAATCCTCCTACTCATATCCTAACATCTATGCCAGAGTAGGGAAACTAGAAATAAAACTATACCGTCTGATCCTTGGGCTAATAGGTTAGTATAGGGTTAATGAAGTACGTAAGTACGAGTATCAATTACCAATCTCAATTTTGCTCGTGGAGTCTGCCCCATGATGATAGATGGAAGAAAAAGCAGAACATACAACGTAGAAATTTGGTCAAGTTTTATGACTGTACCTCTGCTTAACATTCAACTCTTCTTGACAACTTGATTACGTGATCATAAGGCTGTCACGTTAATAAGTTCTTAATAAGTTTTTAAGACAACCACGAGCAAACTTCGAATTGGTAATACTCTACTACATTACTTTAAATATTGAAATAAAATGAAATGTAAAAAATATGAATTCAACTCACTATCTTCTTTCTTATATAAATTAAAGTACAAAATATACAAAGACTAACAATTTTAAACTCAATCTATTGTTTAAACGGGTTCTTTGCTTATAAATACTTTTTGAATATATTTATTATGTATACAAACAAATTGCCTACAATAAATAAAGCTTATTGTAAATGTAATCATATTTTCTAAACACTGAGCATCCTTTTGTTAGATGAAAGCAATTGTTTTACAAGTGTTATTATTCTATTGTGAGTGACGAGGGTGTACTAGACTCGTCGGGTGGTTCCTGCATTCAGCCCTGCACCGCTGCACCGGTTTGATTGACATACATACGCGCTCACGCAGGTACGCCTATACAAGTATATTGCCCAGTCGTCTCGCGAACGTCGCCCGAGCGACCGCATCGCTATAAACGTGCCTCAAAACCGGCTCGAATGCCGAACCAGTCGGCGGGATGGCGAGTATCGGCGTGCTAGCAACGCCATGTTGAAACATGCACAGCGGCCGCCGGCGGCAAACGATGCCGACCAACGCTACCAGAATATGCCGCGGCGGCCGCACCACCATCTACCCCTTAATGTATCAACCCTCGATTCATCCAAGCACTCCGTGGGTGGGACTTCAGCAAGTGTCAGTCCTGGAGCTCAACCGATGCCTCCAGCTCCGGTGTCTGTATTATCACCAATACCGGTTGCTTCACCACCGAAGATTGCAAACGGCAATGCGACAGGAATCCCTCCACCGAGACCAGCAACGCTCAGGAATAGAAGCTCTAGGGCGGCAACTGAGGAAGCCTTGACTTCTTTAGCACTTCTGTGTCTAGTCAGTTTGTTGCTAGCGTTATTGGCACTTTTATTCCTGTTGAAGATATCAGCCCCAGCAACGAGTGCCCCTGAGGAGTTTGCAGTGGTTTACGAAGTGACATTAGCATTGTGTGCATTGACGCTATCATTGAATCTTTGCTGTCTGCTTGTGTGTGCAATACAGTTCCTCTTCGCTGTAAAATTAGTGCACTCACCTTCAGCGCCGAACGGACGGTAAGCTATCCAAAGTTTTTAAACTGCTGTTTACTATTTTCTTATAACAAAGCATAATATTTTATAGAAATTCCAAGATTACGATCAAAAATATCATAATCTGTAAGGTTATACATACTTAGAGCTGTTAATACACAGATCCGAACGGGCATAACTCTATTCAGGTTATTCTTATACAACGGCATAACTGTATGGAAACTTGCAAGTTTCCGACTCGACAGTCGAGTTCTTAAAAACATATTTTGTATAATTAATGCCATAACTGTTGATGTCATATTCACAGCAAATTGGCTTTACTGATTTATAAGTGAAGTAAAACAGGCTTTAATTGGGCGATAGTTTTCTGTTAAAACCATATAAATGTTTCATAGATTAAGTATTCGAAATCCGATTGATTTTATAAAAAGACTTGTAGGAAGTCTTCAGCTTATCAACCCTAAACGTTATGTAACTATTATCATAAATATTTTATTTTTATCTTGGAATAGAGTGGATGTGTTAATATTATGTTTATCGTGATTGCGGGCAGGTGTTAAAACGGCTTCCAGTGGCGGTTATTTCTGAATGGTTTGATAAAAAATGCCCCATGTTCAACGGTTAATATCGAATCGACTCGTGCGCACTGTTATTAAATTTCTTTATTTAAAGCATCTTGATACTATTACTTTATTAATTCGTTAATAATTACGATTAATTTTGATTTTATCGTATAGCAAATTCCTATAATCGTTTTAGATACAAGTCGTCGAAACTTCTCTACCTATATATAATATAACTTATTATGTATTACAAACTAATTAAACTTTTCTTTTATAATCGAAGGATTTTCATGAGCAAAATAATACATTATCCTATATTTCATCGTGTCATCTTTGAAGTATACTAAGCAGATATCCAGTACTCATGCCTTCGTACTCTAATTCCTAAGTACCATAGCTGATATTATCTCGGCTCATATACATCCCACTGCTGGGCTCTAGCCTCCGCCACAATAGGAGGCAAATTGACCAAACTTTAGCATGCCATTTTGTTTCGAGTTTTCCTTCTCTTGCATAGCTGTTATATGCGTATTATATCCCTTAGTCGTCTTTTACGACATTAACAGGCAAGATAGGGAATGGTGAATTGTATTCTTATTCCGTTACCACATGGACAAGAATAGCTAGTTTATAATATAAGCCTTCTGATAGTAAAAACCATGAAACTAAAGAGGTGTAAGTCATTATACATTTATGGCATTAGAGCGAAGCATATACAAGGACAGTGACTTTAGTTGGATCAAGTTAACCGTCATGGTAGTGGTTAATTGTATTCTTACTCCGTTACCATACGGAAAATTTCTTTCCTATTACTAGAAATAATTTTGCATGTGTCTTCTGAAGCACGGAAACTGTTCGGATAGCGATAACGGATAACGCGATAACTAATCCATTGACTGATTGCAACAGTTTTCTTAACTTTTTTTATAGTTCTACGATCAATGAAAGAAACCGACTATAATTATTGTTCTTTTTTATACTATTATTATAATCACATTAGTATTGTCTACAGTTATGCGTGAGAATGTTAGACAGAAACAGGCCTGCCGTGTTTGGATGCGTTACGCGTTGTTGCATTTTGAAGAATGAAAATTTTATTATTTTAAATGTACTTGAGAATGAAGAAATGATTACGAATCCTGCCTATTTAATTTTTTTAATGATTAAAAATCTCCCGATCTCTAGTGTTAAAAATTGATTACACATTTATATTTATTATTTGCCATGATTTTGTTTCTTATACAGTAATTTTACCAGCTTGCGCCCCCTTAGTTATGTTTTGCAATTCCTCACGGAAAGGAATGGAAGAGGATTATTATGTTTTCACAACGTCACCATACGTATAAGCTTCGTCAGTTAAAGAAAATATCTTATATCTTTAAACGAACAATTCTTGAATATACAGCGTGTCCTACTGTGATGATAGGCTAGAAAACAAATCGATTTGGAAGAAAAAAAATTATAGAAAATGTTGTTTTGTCGGTGTTTCTAGCTAATCAATACAATGACATAAAATGTCAATAGAATATGGATTCAAATTTCGCCGTCAACATCAAGAGTGGCGATTGCTCAATTGGGAAGTTGTCCAATTTCTTTTGTTTTGGCATTCAAACAGCGTGGGATCGAATCTCGATGTTATTATTGTAATTTTTGATATTGTTTTTTTCATTATTTATTTTTTATTTTTTATTAATATATATCTAAATAAATTCAACAAAAATACAACATAAATATACCGTGCGAAGCTCGGTCAACCAGATATTATTATTTTTACTACTGCTAAGATACTTTCAAGAGAGAGAATAAAACCCTATACCGTCATGTGACCAGCATGATATGGTGTACGTCAATTTGCCTCTTATTGTGGAGGAGGCTAAGGCTGTATGTAAGCTGAAATGTTGATGATATATTATTATATAAATTATTACCAAAAATTTTTAAATTGGTGACTGAGTAAGAATACCATTCGAAATACTTATCCCTGTCAATGGATTGTCTAAAAGATGACTAATCATAATATGTAGATGCATTTACTTAAGCGAAGGAAAACTCGTAACGAAATTTTATACCAATTCAACTGACCAGAGTGCTTGCTATAGTATATAAATTTTTATGCCTATTGTAGAGGAAGGTCGAACCCGGCAGGGTGACCTATGTGAGCTGAGATGATGATGAATTTAAACAGATAAATGTATTTGTTTGCGTTTCGCGGTCCAGCTAATTGTAGAAACTATAGATTACTGTAAAAAAACTTATCTTCTGTTCGCGTGTTTGTAATTAAACTTCTAAAAGACTGGACCGGTTTTGATAATTTTATTGCATCTGTTCCGATGAGAATGGTTTAGATTAATAATTGGAATCGATAGGTGGCGCTGCAATAGATTTCAAGAAGAATTTCTTTTAATTAGATTTGAAAGAGAAAGATTTTTTTATTTAGATTTGAAAAGTACGTCTTTTGGGTCAGCTATTAGAAAAACTTATTGTACAGATTGTCTGTTTATCGAGAAAGGTCTATATACATAGAGCTGCGATAAATAGCCAACACTCAGTACTATATACAAATGTACAGGTATACAAAAACATGTAGAACCGTTTGTTAGAAGGTATTGCAGACACCAAAGGTTATACCGAGCCCACCTTACCGACCGGTTCTATATTGCAAATTATAATGCTTTACAGTTTCGCCGCGCATAACTTTGTTGTTTTGTTTATTTACTATTTTGTTGTGTAAACAATAACAATTAAAATCACAATGATTGCGTTCTCCATCATAACGATTGGTTGGCTATGGTCAGTCAACATGTCGCGCCGTCTGGGGCGACGGAAGGGCGGTGCACGGCGCCATAACCCACCGTTTACCAACCCTTTGCCATTGAGCCAACCACTAAAACGGAGTTCTTTGTCATCCCCCGTGATGTCGCCCGGGCTACTAGCCGTAAATGTCAGAAACGTCGGCAAATTAAATATCAAATACAAACGCGATAAAAATAGTTTTATTTCGAACTAGCAACCCCTCGCTTCGCTTCGATTTCAGTCGCCTCACCCGCGTAGCCACTTTTGGGCTCGAGTCTCGTACACAATAGGACCTTACTATAGGTACTATGCTGGTCAGACAGCTTGGTATGGGTTTTATTTCGAATTTTCCTTCTCTTGCATAAATGTTGTATACGTATTATTTATATCCCTTAGTCATCTTTTACGATTTGTGCTGTGTGGTAGCGGCTTCGAATACTACCAACCCTTGCTTTGCTCGTGGGTGTCGTAAAAGACGACTAAGAGCCCTAGATTGACCCGGACCAACTCCATCTGGTACCATTTGGGTCAACGATTACATTCCCAAGGAGGGTTGACGTCAGGCAGGCGGCCGGTCATAAAAGTCATTGCCGAAACTTTTTGCAATATGTCAAAACAGATGACATATTGCGTTGACCCCAAGTAATTGGGATAAGAGCAAGATGATGATGAGTCATCTTTTACGACATATTTTGTTGAGATAGGGAGTGGTGAATTGTATTCTTACTCCGTCATCAAACGAAAAAAGAACTGGGATGAGATTATAATTATATTTCATTAATATTGTATAGTGCATTAACACATCACAGAAAGGTGATGTGTTAATGCACTTCACCTTTCTAGAGAACAAAATATGTAATATAGAATTTCGTCAATTATTACTACAAAAATACGTGAGAAATAAGCTACCATTTTATGTAGAAAGTCAACATGAAAGAAGTCTAATTACAAATACAAGTAATCACGTACATTCACACATGTACATTTACGTACTAGTTAAGTTTTAATAATTATTTTTAAGATGTGTATACCAAGTGTTGGCAGAATAAAAACACTGTTTCTTTAAGGAGATGCACGAGCTGAGCCAAATAGTCTTTTTTGTTCCTCGTTAAAATTTAATTATTTTATATATAAAATAATTCTTACAAGAAGCACTTTTCTTTAGTTATGTTTATGTTTTTTTATTAGATTTAACGAGAACAGAATTAAGATTTTCTTTTCTTTCATAATTAAAAACAGTTCATTCAGTTCATTGAAATGGATTCCATAAACCGATAAACTGAATTGTATTCTTACTCCGTTTACCACACGGAAGATTATTGGATAGTATTCCATTTCAAATACTTGTGGTCAAAGTTTTATTTATTAAAGGAAATAGGAACGATAATCGTGTAGGTTTTAACAGGTGTATCCTGTTTTATAAAAAAAGCCAGTTTGCTAGTATTTGCGGCTATACGTTAAGAATTTGTAGGCCTCTTTGAAGCTGATGTTTCGACCAAATCGATTTATATTATTGTACACATTAAACTTCGTTCTTCCTAGACTGTTACTGGAAATCTATTTTAGTTAAAATTCTCATGAGAAATACAATTTATACGACGAACTTCCCAACAACTATTCATGGCGTAATTGCAAGTAAACTTGTTTTCTAAGCATGCATCGCTTTGAGTTCGGAATTTATAGCAAAATCGAGATGCAGGTGCGGACTTCCACTAAGAATCAAGTTATAAACGTTACTATAAATGATCTAAAGTTGATACATTGCTTTCGTAAAGGTTCAGGTTGAAAGAGATGCCCACAAAAAGTCTTAACGAACTAAGTATGAGGAATGTATTATAATGTGTTTATAGTGGAATGCGTTAGTTTGGTTAAGTTTTAGAATAGATTCATACGTGCTTGGCTTCATTAATGGCGAGTTCATTTTGAACATGCATATTTATAATAACGGTTCTGACGGCGTATGCTTTTTGAATATCGTGGAAGTTTTTTTTTTATCTATAACCAAAGAAACACTGTTAGAATTCGTAATTTGACCTTTAAAATGTTATAATGAGATCCGTGTGACATTAATAAGGATTGAAGATGGATCGCATCACGTAATCAACTACAGATCTAAATTTATAATATTATAAATGCGAAAGTAAGTTTGTTTATTGTGGCTTTTACAGTTAAAATATTAAATCGATTTTAAGAATTCTCTGACAAACGGAAAGCTACATCATCATCGAGTTATATCCTATAAATATTATAAATGCGAAAATATGTTTGTTTGTTACGCTTTCATGCTTAAACCACCGAACCGATTTCAAAAATTCTTCAAAGAAATACATTATATATGTATCTCACGTAGAACAATTGCATTTAAAGTATCTTAGATAACCGTAGTGAAGAATATTTTATTGTTTGTAAACATTGAACTCGATTGACTAATGAAACGTGTTATGAAATTCGAATGAGTGTAATTTTGTGTTTAACAAATATCAGTGCAGTGGTTGATCGAGAAGGTACCCGATAATAAACCCTATGCTAACATGTCTGACCAGCGTGGTAGAGTAGGTTAATTTCTTTCCTAAATGTGGAGGCCCGAGCCCAACGGTGAAACGTATATGGACTGAGAAGAGATAATGATTATGATTATTATATTTTAAAGTTTCTAAATAGTGCTTAAAAAATTAACAAAAATTTTATATAGGTACGTATTGAGACTATGTAAATGACTCATAGTGTTAGAACTACACTGTAGACAGTTGTCTATCTAAAGTCGCGGCCCGTTCATCCGGGATAGTACACTCTTGCAGAAAATAGACGTTTGAGTAGTAGCAATTTGTTACTGTTACTCTTCTCTTCCTTCACCTTTGCGAGATCGTTGTCTACCGTGAAGGCTTCTCGGTAAACAACGATCTTGCAAAGCTCCATGAGCGGTATCACTTGCCATCAGGTGTACTGTTTGCTCGTTTGCCATCGATTGCAATAAAAAAAATATTTAGTCCGTTATTCCAAATTATTTTTAGTGAGAGTACGTAACGTACGATAGTTTCTGAAACAGAATGAAAATTACTATCAAAGATTTTGGGTAAAAATAGCTTTGGAAACCTCTTATTTTTTTGGTGATAATGGTCAGGACACAGTAGGTAGGTCCGTTCCATCCGTGGCGGCAAAAAGACGGCGTGTGGCCCCGTAATCTATGATAGGTTAAAAACCTAACCGAATTGAAGTGACCGTTGTGGTTTTCTTAGGCAGATTCATTTAATTAAATGTATCATCTGAATGCATATGTTTGACATTAAAATAAAACTCAACTGAAACCTCCTTTTTTAAAGTTCTTCAAAAAAGCTACGTAGGCTTCGTTTTCTATCATATCGTAACATGACTTACTTAGGGATGTGAAAATAATCTATTTTTATAATAATCGATTATTAATCGATTATTTTTTTGTAATAATCGAATTTTATATTTGATTTTCAAAATAATAAAAAATCGATTATTTTCGATTATTTTTATTTTAAAATTAATCGATTATTTCACTGCCGGATTTCATGAAAAAAGGACATCACGATACTGCGTGCAGTGTTTCATACTATATTAGAAAATAAAGCTCACATTTCCTAAAAAAAAAAAGGTCATCATAATCCTGTTGGGAGAAAAATTGATTATTTTATAATAGATTAAAAAAAAACAAAATATCGTTTATTTAATTAATCGATTATTTTCCCTCCAAGCCACATCCCTAGACTTACTTCATAGTTAACAACGCAGAATGACTATTATGTGGGTAGTAATTACTAAAGCGCGGTAACAACTTCCCACTCAGTAGCTGATGAATATGCACAATATGGATATGCATTTAAAAATATAATAAAGGTATAGTTTCCTCATTATCTTAGTCACTGCTGGGTTCGAGCCTCCCCAAGGAAATTGGTCTACTATTTAACGCTGGTAAGAAGGATTGGTACAGGATTTTATAGAATGACTAGCAAACCGCCCTCGCTACTCTTCGGTTTCAGTCGCCTTACCCGGGGGTAAATAGTTCCCGTTCTCGTGGGAATACCGAGATAAAATATAGCCTATGTTACTCCCTGATATTATAGCTGACCATTGGTGAAAGAATTTTTGAAACCTGTTCGACGGTTTAAGCGTGAAAGCGTAACAAACAAACTCACTTTCACATTTATAATATTGGTAAGGATTTCTGATGTTTATGCGAGGATTAAACTTTTATTTAAATAAAACTATTTTACGGATTTTATCGGTGGATTGACCATGTTCGTGGTCCGCCCGTGACCATGAATGGTGAAAAGTTTTCAAAACGTCTATTTAAAATCAAATACAAACGCGATAAAATCAGTTAAATGTAACGTCCGTAAATGTTTACAACACTCATAATTAATTTTAGGATTAGTATTTACCATTACTGTTGACAACCAAGATATTCAATGTCAAAAAGGATACCAATATCAAAAAGCTTTTATTCACTAACAGGTTATTAATTTAGCTATTAATTTAATTATGGCTATTATCCAATAATGATAAATTATTTATTAATTTTAAAGTAGGCCCACGTAATATGCTAAATATGGATCCACAAACGGCAAAAAAGCCAAACACTCGCGATGAAATGAAAAATATAGAGGTAATTTCATCACTTTCTCACGTTCAAATATGCAGATTGATTAGTACAAATATGAATCTATATAACGTATCATCATGCTGAAGTGCCAATGGGCCATACACATCGCTCGACGAACCGACAACCGCTGAAGAAAGGTTCTCGAGTGGCGACCAGATATCGAACTACTCCCTTCTAACAGGTAATTTCTATATCATTCTTAGCAATGAATATGTAAGAACTTCTATTGCATATAAGGCACCCTACATATAGTGTTCTTGAATATAAGTGCAAACGAAATAAAAAGCTATTCACCTGCGCTCAATTCAAACCATTTAACAAAAGGTCGGTATCAGTTTTTTGTATTGAGACCTACATGTTCTCGTGAGAAAGATTTTCGAAAGATTTTTTCTTCCTTCATATAGTTGCTACAACTTGATTGGACGTTATATGGCTTTCAACTTGCATTTAATTTATCCATCAATCCCTATATTCTCACAGCAAGATGGCTACTCCTTTCAGAGAGAAAAAATTTAAGGCATATAAGCCAACTTACTTTAATAATTGTTTTTAAAATATAACTTATCAGGTGTTGGCAGAATAACAGCAATATTTCTTTAAAGAATAGTAGCATGAGCTGAACCAATAGCTTTTTTGTTCTTCGTTAAAATTTAATTATTTTATGTAAATTCTTTCCTGTTTGTGTTTATTTTTTGTAAGATTTAAGAATAAATATTTTTATTTTTCTTTCTTTCTTATATCCATAATACTCTTATGATGCTAGCCTTCTTCCTTGCGATAAAGGAAAATCTTTTAAGCGATTATTTTTTAACTTACATGGCGAATAGGAAGGAAGATTTTCTTACATCAGTGTTCTTTATAACTACCTTGGCTCTGTCCTTTATAACACCCGTGGGTAATTAACGAAACACATTGTATAGTTCCTCGCCGTCGTCTCAACTCATACACGTCCCACTTCTGGGATCGAGCCTTCTGGGAAATTAATCTACTATACCATGCTGGTCAGTCATATTGGTGTTTTTTTTATGGGTGGGCTATGGTAAGCGCACATGCCGTCCATTCCGTCCGGGGAGACGAAAGGACGGCGTGCGGGCCCATTACCCATCCGTACCCACGTCACCTTCGTCGTTGGGCCGACCACCAGTGCCGAGTTCCTTGTCTTCAGTGGTCAGCCGGACGGAATACCCTTTTGGGTACCCTCACCTCTCGACGTCCCTATGCCAGGACGTCGGAAACATATTGATATAGGGTTTTATTTTGAGGTTTCCTTCTCTTGCACAGATGTTCATGCATTTTATATCCCTTAATCGTCTACGACATCCACGGCCAAGATAGGCAGTGGTGAACTGTATTCTTACTCTGTTACCAATCTGAAAAATATAAATTCTATAAGTTCATTATAAGGAAAATCTAGAAATTATCCAAATATGGTTCCACTTAACTATAAATTAGAAAGTCGTGACGGCGTACAATTTCAAATATCGTGAATACGTTTGTCTGGAATTTTGTATCGTTATGCTATCCGTTTGTTCTGATACCCGAGGTCATAGTGGACCGGTTTCATGGACCGGTGTCCAAAGAATTATTAACCTAAATTTATATGTGATAAGATTTAATGTTGATTAAAAATAAATCGCGTTGATTTTGATGGGTGATGTGTTCGATATTTTCTGATGCAAATTATGTTATACATGTCGTATGGGGTCTGAATTAGATTAATAATACATTAGCATATTGAAATCTGTTGGTAATTAATTTTTGTTTATTGCTAAGCAGAAGGTGGACATCCTAGTTATTATACTTATATGAATTAGCAATACTATTTCAACATTGAAATCAGATCAAGATATTAGATATAGCGTATTAGGTATGTTATGGAGCTCATAAGCGTAACTGGAACTTT
Organism: Lymantria dispar; assembly: GCA_032191425.1. NCBI lineage: Eukaryota > Metazoa > Arthropoda > Insecta > Lepidoptera > Erebidae > Lymantria > Lymantria dispar. Next base: position 6,553,670 of record CM063452.1, on the reverse strand, counting down.
CGGATATCCGAAGTGAAAATATGTCTCTAACCAAATATTTTGTCGGGTCGACCACTGAAGTCAAGGAACTTTGCACCGCTGGTTGGCCTAACGACGAAGGCGACGTGCTATACGTGTGGGTTACGGGTGTCCGTGTTTATGCCCCTCTGGCGCCCCGGACGGAGCGGGGCGAAGAGTGCGCTAACCGTAACTCACCCCCGCCAAAAAAAAAACCCGTATTTTTTCGAATAATTTCGGATAGGGTCAGCGTTTGTGTTTCGACAAGACATGTTTCGACAAGTTTTCTTTCAACTGGCCGAACTCACATTATTTTCCTTCTTTTGTTATCTACAGTTAGTGGCGTAGCAGGGAGGGGGGGGGGGGGGGGAGGAGGGACGGACCGCCCCGGGCGCCACTATTAGAAGGGCGGCAAAACTGGAAGAAAAATATTTTGTGCGGACACTTTTTTATTTTGGGGGGGTGAGTTACGGTCGGCGCACTCCTCGCACCACTCCGTCCAGGGCGCCATAGGGGCATAAGCACGCACACCCGTAACCCATGACCGTGACGGACTAAATCCCCGGTCCAGTCACCCGCGGCCTCGACTGGGACGACATGAGGCGCAGGTAGTCGCGCCTACGCCGCCCCAGTCACCAGCGGCGGTTCGCGTCGTCGAGGAGACGCTCCTCGCGCACGCGCTCCGCCGCCCCCTTCCGCAAGACTACTGCCTCGCAAAGGCTGAGACCGCGTCTCAGTTCACCCAGCACCGAACACAAACTCACAAACCTCGAGCGTATGCTGCGCCGTGTCCTCGTCGCAATCGCAGTGGTGGCAGGACGGTGTACTCTCCCTCCTAACGACCGTGTACAGGTATTTGGCGATGCATCTCTGCCCCGTCAAAACCTGCACCAGTCAGAGGGAGAGCACCCCGTGCCGCCGTTTTAACCACTGCATCAACACCGGCTGGAAGGCCTCCATGGTGCGCACACCGAACCGAGGCCTCTCCAGCCGGATTGCCTAACGGGTAATGACGTCTCAGCGGGTGTCGACGCGCCAGGCGCTGAACTCCCTCAAAGAGACCACACCGCCTCCACTCGCAACCCCGACACCCGCCGATACAAACCGGCGAGCATTTCCGCCTCCAGGTCCCACGGGGGAGTCCCGGCCAACAGGCACGCTGCCTCCGTCGACACCGTACGGTATCCACGTATGGCCCTGGCCGCCATGGCCCTTTGTGGTCGCCACAGTAGAGCTCTGAGTCGGACGATCAGCTACCCCGCCCACACCAGCGCGCCATACAGGGCCATCGACCAGATGACCCTCGCGTACAGCCGTCGACACGTAGTGCTCTGTCCGCCCACGTTCGGCATATGCCACGATAGGGCGGACGCCGCACCGATGAGCCGTAGAGCAAGCCTGCGGAAATGCTCTCGGAACCACCAATGCCCGTCGAACACCAGGCTCAAATACTTCATATACGCCCGGATGCTGATATCAACCGAATTGGCGGTGATCGAGACGTCGATGGGAGGGCCCATGCGGGGCCTTTGGAACAGGATGGCCTCCATCTTGTCCAGGGCTACCCTCAACCCCAACGCCCCGATCCGCATGACGATCTTTGGTGCCTAGAGTCGCCAGGCTTGCCGCCTCCTCTAGCGTCCCACCGTGGGCTGTGACAAGCTCGCCAAATCAGCCCAACCCGGGCGGAAGGCTCCCCCTCCAACGCCCAGTCGTACCTGATGTTACACAGGGTGGGTCCAAGGACCGAATAAATGATTTCGCTGTGCGTAAGTCGCGAAAAGTAGAGTTTTAGACTGTTTAGACTTTATTAAACATTAATTTTATAGTGTAAATTATTGTGATCGGCCCAACAACGAAGGCGACGTGCACGTGGGTGGGTTGCGGGTGTGCGTGCTTACGCCCCTCTGTCGCCCCGGACGGAGTGGTGCGAGGAGCGCGCCGACCGCAACCCAACCGAAAAAAAAAATAAATAAAATAGTGTAAATTATCAAAGTTTTAACACAGTCATGTTACTTACACATGTACTTACATAGTTTTGAAATAAATATTTTTCACTCAATTCTTTCATTTCGTTACGTTTTTCTTACGAGCACCAACAATTATTATTTATACGATGTCAAAAGGGCGGCAAATTATAACTCCGCCCCGGGCGACAGTGACACACGCTACGCCACTATCTACAGTATTCATTTTGTCGACATTTACGACTTCCACGGGCAAGAAGGGGGGCCCTTCAAAAATAAAATCCCATATTATCAATCAAAAATTAAAAAAAAAACTAATCAAGATTACTTTCTAATAACTCTCTTGAAATACCTTAGTTTCTGAAATGTAATAATAATCCTAAAATATAATAATTCTTAAATACAAACTTGATCTGTGGTGGCCGTAAATAATTGACTCGAACCCGTTCGGCCTTGCCCAAGGACCCATAGAGCGTTAGCCTTTTTTGTTATAATGCGGCTACTATTTAAAGGTAGGGAATCGGAACGCTATCTAAAAAGTATTCGATTTTAAATAAACGCGTGCCTGATGCAAGTAGTTATTTACTACTAGCAACCCGCCCTCGTTGCGCTTCAGTTTCAGTAGCCTTACCCGCGTAATTCCCATTCCCGTCGGAATACCGGGATAGAATATAGCCTATGTTACTCTCTAATATTATAGCTTTCCATGGGTGAAAGAATTTTTGAAATAGGTTCGGTGGTTTAAGCGTGAAAGCGTAACAAACAACCAAACTCACTTTCGCATTTATAATATTAGTAAGGATTATTAGAATCCTCCGTATGGTGACACAGTAAGAATACAATTCACCACCCCATTTTCTTGCCCATGGGTGTCGTAAAAGATGACGTATGGGATTATAATATGTATATAACATCTATGTAAGAGAAGGAAAATTCGAAATAAAACCCTGTACCAACCCGTCTGATGAACTTGGGACAGTAGGTTAATTTTCCTCTTATTATGGAGGAGGCTCGACCTCCATAGTGGGACTATATGAGCTGAGATGACAACGATGATGAATAGAAATCTCAGAATTTTTAGTGTAGAAATGAAAAATCAATAATTCCATAGAGATAAATACGTTCTTCTTATGGCGTCGAGTTAATAAAGCAATATGTCACCACTCTATATTTTCTCTGCTAGTGGTACTTGGCTGAATGATAACCGGGACACCAGTATTTTTGCTAGCTCGCTTTTAACAAGCGATATGGCAGGCATTATTCTCCCATTGATGAGTCCCATGTTTGACAGTGAACTTCAAAATTAATGGGCAAAATTGTAACTTATACTTTGAGTAGCTGATACCCGTGATCTACTTGAAATTTGTTTGTAATTTCTCTTTGATAATTTTCTTTAACGGTCAATCAAAAAACAAAGGTAAATAATGGTCAATCTTTCTATTATCATCGTATTTCTATGAAACAAAACTAAAGTGTTGCTCAGAATCAAACTTAATTTATTTGTTACTAGCAACCCGCCCTCGCTTCGGTTTCAGTCGTCTTTCCTGAATAGTAAATGAAAGCAGAATGAGTGAATGAATGAAGAGTGGTAGGACCACACTGTCGACAGTTATCTGTCTACAGCCGCGGGCCGGTCCGTCCGGGGTAGTACCACGCTCTCGCAGAAAATCGACGTCTGAGTAGTAGCAATTTGTTACTGCGCTTCGTTTGGTGAGCGAGAGAGCCGGAAGCCCAACTTTCTGAGGGTGTTTGCGTGTGGAGGGTTTTGGTGGTGCCTTTGGTATCACACTCCCTTCACTTTCTTTACGGTAGGCAGCCGCCTTGTAAAGGTCCATGAGCGGCAACAACACTTACCAGCAGGTGTACTGTTTGCTCGTTTGCCACTGCTTGCAATTAAAAAAAAATAGTTGCCGTTGCCGTAGGAATATCGGGATAAAATATAGCCTATTTTACGCCCTGATATTATAGCTTTCCATTGGTGACAGAATTTTTGAAATCGGTGCAGCCGTTTTGAAGGTTACCCGGAACAAACAGACAGACAGACAGAATAAAATATAAAGTGTATTTTAGGCATATGTAAAGTGCAAATAACCGCGTGAGCATGAAAAAAGTCTATTATTTTGACATTACAAACAGACACTCCAATTTTATTTATTGGTATAGATAATTACAAAAATCCGTTTACGAATTTTGGAGATTACTGTGTACACACAGTATCAGACACAGAAAAAAAAATTTTGTTGTGGTACCCTTTTCTTATCGCTCGTACTGATTTTTCATGAGTACCTGTGGTTTCTACTTCTAGTTACGGAAGATGATTACAATGAATATACGAGTACGTCATTGAAATTCTATGAGCTACTTAATACTACAAAATGCCAAATCTCCGTAGGTGTCGTCTAACTATATTCACGATATCATTAGTTACCTATTAAATATTCCGATTTTTAATGTGCGATACTTTTTTAACACGCTTTTATTAGCTTCACCTGTATGTTTATTTGTAACGTCCACCTTTGAGCTCGATTTTGCCCTACTTTGAGCGATCAGATATTCTTTAAACTTTGCACATCTATCAATGAACGATGACAATGCAATAATTCGCTTTTTTTGGGGGGTGGGTTACGGTTGGCGCACTCCGCCCCCGCTCCGTCCGGGGCGACAGAGGGACGTAAGAGCGCACACCCGTAACTAGTGTTGCCCAAATGCAAGACCAAGACGAGACTTGGACTAGTCTTGGTCTTGGTCTTGCAACATCACACCTGGTCTCGTCTTAGTCTTGGTATTACGCACTCGAGTCTTGGTCTTGGTATTGCAGCAAGAGTCTCGCAAAGTCTTGCAAGTCTTGCAGTTGGAATAACGTAACAGTCAGCAGGCAAGGAAAAATCCAACTAAATTAATCAAATATCATCCTATCCTATCTATCCATCTGCTAATCTATAGTCCACTATTGAATATAACCCTTACCACTGGGGAAAATTACGCTCATATTCCCCTAGTGTTATATTAGACAGCATTATTACTCCTATGGCAAAGGAAGCAATTTCATCCCTGTTTTCTGAAGACGTTACCACACGGGGCAGTTGATACAATAAATTTTATGTCATTTTAAATATTTTTATAATAAATGGGAGTGTTTATATTCCCCTTCAAGTTAACAATATTCGTCATACTTAATAGTTGCGCTATAAAAAGGAATGTGTTAATGACGATTTTAATACCTACAATTCTACCTACCTACCTCTAGATATATTCAATACTAGCTGTTCCAACAGCTTCGCTTACTTTACTTGCCTATAATGCTATTATTTCGTTTAAATAACCATATCGTCTCCTGGCATTAAAAAAAATATCACCATTTAAGTAAAGTAGGTATGTTATGGATATTCCAAAACATACCTACTTTAATTACAATTTTTGTTATCTAAGTAGGTAGTTGCCGTAACAACGACTACTACAGAGAACGCTTGACAGCTTTAAGATTTTGTCCGATAAGTTAGCCTTTATAGACACTGCTCCGGACCAATTTACCAATATGTATGTCGCAGTATTATGTATTAAAGCCTAAAACTTTTCTGGATAAACAGACTATCTGACAAAAAAAAACATTCTTTTGGAATATTTTCTAAAATTAGGGCGTTCAAATAAACAATTTCTCCCAATTTATGATAAAGTAAAGATAAAGTAGTATAGATAATAATAGTTTTCAATAATATACCTATGAAGAGGGTCACCAAATGTATGATATTCGTCATCATCGTCTCAGTTCATAAAAGTGCCACTGCTGGGCTTAATCTTCCTCCCAGTAGGAGAAAAAATTACTTACTATACCACGCTGGTCAGACACGTTGGTATAGGATTTTATTTCTAGTAGTTTTACTTCTCTTTCACATTATTATATTACGATTTTTATATATGCATACCGATCGACGCATAATAATTCTTTTAGCGAGTCTGGGTGTTATTTATGTAGATTAATTGTAGGCATATTTCTATGTCCAACAGTGAACATCGTTGGGCTAATAAACTAAACCGAAATATAAATATAATGGGCAAGAACACTCTCGTGTAAAACTTATCAAGCCTAACTAACAGGGTGAAGATTACGGTATTTTTGTCCTTAACCCTTTCCAAAGAGTAATTCTGAAAAGCCAACACCAACATTGGGAATCGATTGGCCAGTAGATGGATATCTCAAGACTGATTTAACTTGGCATATAGGGACGGAATAAGAATACATTTCATCACCCCCTATTTTACCCGTGAGTGTCGTAAAAGACGACTGAGGGTTATAATGTATATGTATAGTATATAATATATACAAAAGAAGGCAAACTTGACATTCAACCCTGTACTAATACGGCCGAACTCCGTGGTGTAGTAGGTCAATTTCCCTCCTTTTATGTTGAAGATACGAGGCCAACAGTTGGACGTGTATAAGCTGAAATGGTGATTTGACTTAAATGCAAGACCGCGAGACTCTTGCAGGCTCAGTCTTGGTTTTGCTCAAGTCTTGCAGGGCCAGTCTTGGTCTTGGTCTTGCAAAAATTAAGCGGTCTTGGTCTCGGTCTCGCATTTCTCGCAAGACCAAAACTTTTTTGGGCAACACTACCCGTAACCCACCCGCGTGACACGTCGCCTTCGTCGTTGGGCCGACCACCTGATTATTGCATCCGACGATGCAATAATCAGCTTAAAAAATTACATTCCGGTGGCTATTCACTAAAAAGAAATATAGTTTAAAAAACTAAAAAACACGCCTTCATAGCATATCAAACTAAAAAGTATAAAATAATTTTCAATATAGGCAGAAAATAATAATGACCGAAATATATTAATATTATTGTGAAAAAAGCGTGGGGCGCTTTGTACCACATTTTTGTAAGTTGAGCACAATACGCTTTTTAGTTTGATATGCTATGAAGGCGTGATTTTTAGTTTTTTTAAACTATATCTATTTATAGTGTCAATTACATCGACCATTAGTTTAGCAGGCAAGGTTTTAACTCTTCTAAGAGCAAGTAAAGAATGCTGAGATATTATATTCTGAAATCATTACCACGCAGGCAGTATAATTTAGAGATATATCGTGTGCTGCTTGAAATATATAGACCCTTTTTAATATAAAAAAAATGTTCTACTAAGAAAAAGTTTGAAATAACACAATAACTCCACTACAAGTGCGGTTAGGATTTAAATCTCACGCTCAACAAACAAACGTGTGCTTAATTGTGCTCATTTGATAATTATATTGGGTATATAAATATCTAATTCCTTATATAATTATTAAAACTTTATGAACTGCTGGCAAAATATTAAATTATATATAAATATTCTTCTACTTCTTGCATTATAGTATCTTTATCACATAAGCAATTATGTATTCAATTAATTTATAAACTTTTAAAGTTATTAGTAAGGGTATATACCTTTTCACGTACAATTGATCGTTTAGGACAGTCACAGTTTAATACGGCAATTTCGACAATGACGTCACCTTGTTTGTATTGCTCTCTTTGTCTAATTAATATTACTAAAACACTTGTAACTAAATCAGTAATAATATCACGGTAATATAATCTACCAGTAATCCAACTTCATACAAACCGGACGAGACGCGAGCTATACCTACGCGCCTCGATCTCGGCATGCGCTCGGCATGTAGACAGTCGCGACTGTGCTGCAGTGACGAACGAACGGTGTGTTATTTTTTTAACAATAACTGCGCGTATTTTTCACATATTATTATTAATTATACACATATTTAATATGACAAGTAAAATATACCCTATATTGTGCTGTTTTTGGTTGCATGAATTCATCAATAACGAATCCAGAGATAACTTTTTTTAGATTACCTGGAAACTGAAAGGTAAGATTATAAAATAATTTTACTTACTAGTAGGTAGGTACATAATGTGTGTCGTTTTAATTTCCTTTTATCTCCCGAAAAAAAGTTGTCTGGATTAATAAATAAAGTGTATAAAGTGATTGACACGAGTGAAATAGGTAGTTATAGGCGGTTCATGAATCATGTTACGGTACGCTTGTGTTAAAACTCATAATGTGTTTTGTTAGTTTATATAATTCAAAGTAAAGACGTGGTATTTTATTATTAATAATATATGTTTATTGTACTATGTGTATGAATAGTACTAGAAAAAAATTATTTGACTGTCTGTCACTAGATAATTTAAATTTATAGATCGATTTGTTATTTAAACATAAACATGTTTTTTTAATTAAAACTACCAATCAAAAATCAACACGCATTCTTATTGAACACTTCCTATTCAATTCACAAAGTATTTTATTTGTTTATATAAGAAAAGTATATACAAAACTAAATGGAAACACAAAGTAGGCAAATGTAATTAAAATGCTGGAGGCGGGCAGCCCTATCACATGTTTACGTTTAGGCATTTAATTCAAGGTTACGGCCGAGATACATTACTGGATAGATGACTATACTGTGATAATATTATGTAGTTTTATAGATAGATATAGATTTTATAGATATTAGAAGATTTATAGATAGTTTTTAGAGTGTAAGCTTTATACGTGCATACATACTATATCTATACACACATATGAAGTGTGTGTATCGATGTAGTTTTATATATTAGCTACAAATAATTCTGAACAAAAAAAACGACTTCAACCGTTCTGGAAGCACCAGCTTTCAAATAAAGAAATAATCATCAAAATCTGTTCACCTTAATATTTCTGTGGTTCACCCAGTCTTTCAAGTTCTAAGATAACAAGCATAAAAACAATCCAGACAAATTAAGAATCACCTCCTTTTTTAAAGTCGGTTAAAAAGGACTTAACATCTTATTTGTTAACCGATACACTAAGATAAGGGATTTATAACATTTTCGACACTGCCTTAGATGCATGACAAAAAGCAACATATTCGTATATTCCGGTCCCTGATTTTTTATTATAATGAGCTATCTTTTTTTTAAGAATTTTTAACCGTTTAGTCATAATATTAACTCATAACGTATGTGATTTTTCTTACGATTTATTTACGAATAAGTATGATTCATTAATTATTAGTACTATGTGACTGGATTTTGACCGCAATCAAGCAAAAAAGAGCCACAACAAAATAATTGAATACCTTGAATTTGTATGCAGCAATAATTTTATTCGTGTAATTCTGTTCATTGACGGAGTAAGAATACAATTCATCAGCCTCTTTTGTTTTTGCCCATGGGTATTATAAAAGCATATGCAAGAGAAGAAAAACGCGAACTAAAACCCTACATAAACACCTTTGATCAGTGTGGGTCAATTTCCCTACCATTATGGAGGAAGATCCCAACAATAGGACGTACATATATGAGCTGAGAGAAAATAAATAATTTGATTCCACAACACGTAATTTTTTATGAATACAGAAAGTTTCAATATACATATTACCTATTCCATTATATATCGTCACATCAGCCCATAGACGTTCCACTCTTGGGTTTCGACTTCCTCCACAATGGGAGGGAAATTGACCTACTATACCACGCTAGTTAAATATGTTTGTTTTTTTTTTGTGTGGGTGAGCTGCGGTCGGCGCGCCTCCACACCACTCCGTCCGGGGCGACAGAGGGGCTTAAGCACGCAACTCCCGCAACCCACCCGAAAACCACGTCGCCTTCGTCGTTGGGCCGACCACCGGATCAGGGTTACTTGACATCAGTGGTCGCCCCAACGGAATACTCCCTATTGGGGTACCCTCCCATCGACCGACGTCCCCCCCCCGGGGAGGACGTCGGTCTTTCCTCACGCGGTCGGCCTCTCGGCGGGTGACGGACTAATCCCCGGTCACGTCACCCGCGGCCTCGGCTAGGGCGGCATGAGGCGCAGGTAGTTGCGCCTACGCCGCCCCAGTCGCTGGCGGCGGATCTCCTCATCGAGGCTGCGCTCCTTGTGCAGGCGATCCGCCGCCTCCTTCCGGGAGATCACTGTCTCGCAGAAGGCTGCAACCGCGTCCCAATTCCCGACGCTGTCGGCCATCGCCCTAGCGATAGCCGGCAGCGTCAGGTCTGCACCGATGATTGCGACGAGAAATATGTTTGTATAGAGTTTTATTTCAAATTTGCCTTCTCTTATATAGATGTTAACCACATATTATATTCCTTATTTGTCTTTTACGATACCCACGGTCAAGAAAGGGTGGTAAATTGTATTCTTACTCCGTCATCACACGAATAATTTATGACTCATCAACCATAATTGTAAGTATTGACTATGGAACTTGTTTAATATATGCTAATCCTTTAATATTTGAGTGGGAAGTAAAAGATTCATTGACACCATTGTCGGTTTAGTGATATAAGCAATTCAATTATTGACCTTAAGGTAAGTATGAAGTACCTTAAGTGCTGGATCAGTTTTAGAATTTGCTGTCCGGTAATTCATTATCATCGCCGCTCTATTGCAAAGATCTATGTGCGGCAGTATTACTTAGCATCAGGTATGTTGCTTGCTTATTTGCCATCATTGGCAATAAAAAAGGAGGGTAATTAACCTACTATACCACGCTGGTATAGGGTTATCTTTCGAGTTTTTCTTTTCTTACATATATGTTAAAATGCAGGTCTACGACCGGTGTGTGTTACCAGTGGTGATTTGCGCGATAACAGTCCCTAAATGTGGACCTCATAATCAAGCTCAAAGTGAGCTATGCTCGAAATTTCTCAGAGAGATAGCATCCAAAATACGGAAATCTGCAGAAGAATGGGTGTAACTGACTTAGCACGGAGAATTTGCACGTAGAAGTGGCTATGAGCAGGCCTTATTGCTCATCGTACAGATAATTGCAGGGGAAGCAAAAACGACGCGACGTATCGAATGACAAAGTGTCAGCAGGATGACGAATGTTTACTAGCTGTGCTAAAAGCATCACTTACGCTATCATATCATTAATAATATCGTCTTCTTGTGTCCTTTGTAATAGCACAAAACTCCAAATATATTCAAAGTACTGCGTTATATATAACAAAGATGAGTATCAATCTAAGATTGACAGCCACTCACGTTTTACAGATTACAGCAGTCATTTAGTTTATACGCTTACTTGAGCATCTGACACGTCATTATTCAATACATGTTAACAACTGACAAATATCAATATAGCAAGAACTATACAGACTTGTCATCTGTTGAGATCGGTGACGCCAGTAGTAAAAAAAAAAGTAGTAGAGACATTATATATTTTGTTATTTAACTACAAAATGTCCCATTTAAATATAATTATTGATTTATAATAATTTAGATTTTAATTACGACGGTTTTTTGAAATGTCAGTAAGTTTTAATGGACGGATATGTGTTTTATTTTGTTCAAATATTACGTTTTGTAATATTTGCCGCTTATTTTTGTCATATCCTATATATTTGAAAGTCTATTTAAGGAAGTCTATTGCATAAAACGTCGACAAAACCACACCGGTATCCTGGCTGAATTGAATGTTTCCTAATATATAACGTTATTGGGTGTGATGGATATTGTTTTAATTAATATATACGCGTAGATAGAGTAATAAAATGTTATTTTACTCAGGCAAAGAGAATAATTATTTTATTAAAAAAAAGAAACCGCCTTCAATAATATAGACAATGTTGACATTTTTTTTGATTTTTGTTGATTTTTCAAAAACCGCTGGTCCGAGTTCGCTAAAATTTTCATGGAATCATTTAGGAAGTATATCCTTTCCAACAAAAAAAAAATCATCAAAATCGGTTCATAAACGACAAAGTTATCCGCGAACAAACATAAAAAAAGCATATATACAGTCGAATTGAGAAACCGCCTCCTTTTTTGAAGTCTGTTAAAAAATACATTGAATATGCCATGGTTATCTATGGTCATTGTTGCCCATCTAAAAAGTATCAAAAACCTTTCATATCAAATCAGTTCTTGAGCTTTATTTATCTAACTAATTAGTACCTAGCTTCATCATCATCATCATCGTAGCCTACATACGCTCCACTGTTGGGCTTGGGCCTCTTCCACAATCAGAAGGAATTTGACCTACTATAGCATGTTGGTCAGATATGGTGGTATAGGGTTTCATATCGAGTTTTGCTTCTCTTGCACAGATGTTATGTACATATTATATCCCACAGACGTCTTTTACAACATCCACGGGCAAGATAGGGAGTGGTGAATTGTATTCTTACTCCGTCACCACACGGAAAGTACCTAGCTTAAAATTTATAATATTCTATTTTAAAGTTACAGAATCAAATGGTGGTTTTATACCATATACGTCCCACTGTTAAGTTCAAGCCTCCTCTACAATGGCAGGGAACTTGACCTACGATACCACGCTGGTTAAACGTATTAGTATATTATATGTTATCTGCAAATTATAATCCCTTACTCATCTTATATGACTCCCTTACTCGTTGAAGAAAAATTCGAAATGCAACCCTATACCAACATGTCTGACCAGCATGGTATAGTAGGTCAAAATCCCTCCCATTATGGAGGAGGCCCGAGCCCAACAGTGTGACGAGTGTGGACTGCGATGGTGATGATGACTCGTCTTATACTACACCCAGGGGTAAGAAAGGTAGAGTGAATTATATTCTTACTCCGTCACCACACGGAGAAATTCTTTAAGTATTTGCACTCAAACTTTCTCTTTAATGTGTAGATCCCTTGCGGGCATCAAACCCACTACTTGACAACAATTGAATCGTGGGCCGTGACAATTTAACGTCCATGACGGTTAACTTGATCCAACTAAAGTCACTGTCCTTATATATGATCCGCTCTAGTTCCATAAAGGTATAACGACTTACACTTCTTCAGTTTCATGGATATAAACATAAAGATAATTCAATGTTTAATGTAAAATTACATTTTTATCCAGAATTTACTCAGCTACTGAACTACCAAGATGTAATAATTATTCCATACACTTTTCTGGCAAAATTATTTTAGTTACTAAACTGAACTTTGCCTTCTGTCTTTTTTTTTTTTGGTGGAAGCTACGGTCTGGACACACCAATTCATCCGGGGCGACGGAAGGCCCTAACCCTACCTTATTTCTGCCTATTGCCATTTTGTTGGCCACTGTTACCGATTCCTTGCCTTTGAGCCTTATATGTCAGGGCTTAGAACCCAATGCCATACTGAGTATCCAGCTCTGAGGCTTGTTATATTTACTTCCTTAATCTGTCAACAAAATTTTATTTAGATAACCGAGTATCAATATAAAAAAGCAGCTGTCAAAAATGACAAGAAGTGATTCATCAAGTTTAGTACTTACAGTAGAAGGTAGATAAATACTTGTCTGAACTTGTTCCAACATGTTAAAAATATATTTTGGATACGATGACCAATATCAAGGAATAATAGCCAAATTCTTCACTTTCTTCGGCCTATGCTGTAATACGTTCCCCATTCATTAATTAACATGATTATGATTTTTTTTATGTTAGGACGGGACGTTTGCAGAAATAATTTAAGACAAGAACTTAAATATTAATATTAAAAAAAAGTCTTATGAAAAATGTATTTTTTTATTGCAAAAGGTGGCAAACGAGCAAACAGTACACCTGATGGTAAGTGTTGCTGCCGCTCAATGACCTTTGCAAGGCCGCTGCCTACCGCGAAGAAAGTGAAGGGAGTGTGAATGCGTGCAATGCGGTTGGTGATACTAAAGAAGAAGAGCTGGAGCAAGAAGATAAGCTGGTCTTGAAAAAATAATAGTTACATAACTAGAGCATCAACATACCTGATGAATACTCAGAAACATCGAACTACTGCCTTCCGCGGTAGCTTTAGGTTTGCTGCAAGTCGTTGCTGGAATGTACTTCAACCCCCTTTATTGCATTCAAAAACTACAATGGTTTTCCAAAAATGACTTAAGCTAATTCTACTTGAAAATCAAAAATTGATACCTTAATATTCTGAATACAGACCACAAATTTACTGTAGTTATTTCTTGTTCTATTTTATCAAGGACTCCTTCTACCACAAGACAAGATTTATTGTACTTTCGGTTTCTTCTTTATACTATTAATGTTTTTTTTATTTTGTATTCTATATGTCTTTATTAAATAATTTGTTTCTTTTACTTAAGCTATTCTATGTGATAATTATGATATTTTTTACAAACTAGAATATGATATAGTATAGTATTAATTTATTTTATTCTTAATTTAATGTTACTATTTCAAATATTACTGTTTAACTTTTTTTAAATACATTTGTTTTGGATATATTGTTGCTTCCGCGACTTGATTGTACGGGCCCATCAGAATATCAGCGGTGTAGTATCATATTTACTGTACCATAAGTGGAGATGGGCACCATATTTTGGCCTCACATATTCGACTCCTTGTTTTTAGTTAGTAGTTCTTATTTCCTTCGTTGGTGTCTATATTGTGTGAGGTTTTCAAAATAAAATTTTTCTTTCTTTTCTTTCTTTCTAAAGGCATCACTAAAACCCACCACATGCAAACAACCTCAGAAAGTCAGGCTTCCGGCTTTCTCGCTCACCGAACGAAGCGCAGTAACAAATTGCTATTACTCGGACGTCGATTTTCTGCGAGAGTGTGATACTACCCCAGACGGAACGGCCCGCGGTTGTAGACAGATAACTGTCAACAGTGTGATCCTACCACTACATAAAAATAATAATTATAAAATTTAAATTAATCAACAGTAGCTTTTAATCTCAGAAGCAATTGTCTTTGTTTTATATTATAATCTAGCAACCCGCCCTCGCTTCGCTTCGGTTTCAGTCTTTCCTGCGTAGTGCCCGTTCCCGTGGGAATACCGGCATAAAATATAGCCTAGGTTACTCCCTGATATTATAGCTTTCCATTGGTGAAAGAATTTTTGAAATTGGTCCAGCCGTTTTGAAGATTATCCGGAACAAACAGACAGACAGACAGACAAAAATAATATAAAGTGTATTTTAGGCATATGTATAGTGCAAATAACCGCGGGCGCATGAAAAAAGTCCATTATTTTGACATTACAAACAGACGCTCCAATTTTATTTATTGGTATAGACTAACGAATTCAAAAGCTACCTGACGTGGCAAATATTCACATTTCCATTTCCGTTTTCCCGCACATCCAAGTATTTTTAGGCTATCCTCGAATTATCACTATAAGTAATCAGTGAACTTTGTGCCCGTTAACTGTTTATGGAGGCCCCGTGACACAGAAACTTATAAAAAAAAGTGTGTGTGTCTGTCCTTATGCACGCACGTAACAAGTGACACTTCTTTGGCGTAACAAGATAAAATTCTTTCCAAAAGTTTTATCCTATGCGTTATCCTGTTTGTAGAAAAAAACGACACTAATTACAGAAAAAAAATGTATTTAATACATTGAAAGTTTTATTATAACGCATTATCTATTTGACATTTGTGACGGTGCGCCGCGAATTGTAAAGAAAATATTAACTAGCTAACTTCAGGGTGTTGGTTTTTCGTGACAGTGCGCGTATCTTAAAAATATACTCTCCTAAATTTTGCTCTAACGCGCCAAGGGAGTATAATTTTAAAATACAGACGTAAAAAAGTATTCATAATAACTGGTAGTAGATTATATTCATATTTAAAGTTCGCTAAGTCAGCACACGTGGGCAGACGAGTTAGCCCACACACCATATTACGAAGCGAGAACTCCGCATTGGATATTTAAGCCTTATTTGGTTAAGAAGATAATAATATTACTGATTTATTCGGCATTAACAAAAAATATGTAGAATATCCGATGCGTTAAATTTTTTTATTGAAACTAAAGACCATAAGCATAGCCAGTAATATTTTTTTTTAAATATTTTTTTACTAACCTGACCCTGTAATAATAATTATCTATGATACTTACCTAGCTTCCTAGATATATATGAATGTAAATAAACTGTAAACAGTATACACTTTTACGTATTTTTGCGTAAATAGCCCTATATAAGGGCCTAGGACCTAAAGATACTTTAGGTCCTAGGCCTTATACGAATCACCTGGACCAGGGCAAATAGCCCGTCATCCGCAGAGAGGCTGACCGCGTTAGGGCGACCGACGTTCCGGTAGGGTTTTTAGGAAACCACTGACGATAAGTCACCCTGCTCCGGTGGTCGGCCCAATGAAAAAATACCAAGGCAAAAAGTATCAAACCTGCGCCATGATGCAATGACATTCTTATTTATGATTTAAGAGGCATTTATGTAATATATTCAAACATCTATGTGATAACCGCCACTATCAATATGGCGCGAGCCTTGACCGGCTGGCCATATTGGGTAAACGAACAAAATTCTTACTCAATTACTAAATAATATATGACTTGTTAATAAAAAGTAAATACATGTGTTGTGTTCAAATATATTCAAAGTATAATATGACGTAAGTGAAGGTGGAAGGAGGTCAGAAGGAGGACTGTGGACATCATTGGACTGGTGTATACAACTTATCCGTGTGGTAACAGCACAAGAATACCGTTCACTATCCCCCCTCTCGCCCGTGGATGTGGTAAAAGAGAACTAAGGTTAAGATTCGATATAAAGCCTATTCCAACACATCTGACCAGCGCGGAATGGTAGGTCAATTCCTCTCTCATTGTGATCTCGCTAGTCGTAAAATTGAAGTAGGTATTGTTAAATTCGATTCCCAGATTCCGAATAACTATCATCGCAAAATTTTAAATACATTAGAAACTCGATTAACCGGACTAATTGTTGTCTCAGAGTGGCGTAACAATTACTAAAAAAAAACCGGCTAAGTGCGAGTCGGAGTCGCGCACGAAGGGTTCCGTACCATCCATACTAATATTATAAAAGCGAAAGTAAGGATGTTTGTTTGTTTGTAACGCTTTCACGCTTAAACCACCGAACCGATTTCAAAAATTCTTTCACCAATGGAAAGCTATAATATCAGGGAGTAACATAGGCTATATTTTATCCCGGTATTCCCACAGGAATGGGCACTACGCCGCGGGCAAAGCGACTGAAACCGAAGCGAAGCGAGGGCGGGTTGCTAGTTATCTATAAAAATATGCAAAACATAGCGTTTGTTGTATATAATAAGATATAAATATTTATATTATTTTATTTTTAGTATTTGTTGTTAAAGCGGCAACAGAAATACATAATTTATGAAAATTTCAACTGTCTCGCTATCGCGGTTCTTGGGATATAGCCTGGTGACAGACAAACGGATGGACAGATAGCGAAGTCTTGGTAATAGGGTCCCGTTTTTACCCTTTGAGTACGGTACCCTAATAAAACAATAATGAAAAGCATGGGGCAGCGCTGCCGCAGGACGCTTCCATAAATTTGATTTGTATTTGGTACAATAAGGTTGTGGTTGGTAGTCCGGATAATCGCAAATCCGTATAACCGAGGGCCGGATAATCGAGTTTCTACTGTATAAGATCAATAGACATCATCTTCATCATAATAATATACATCCGGCTAGTATACGTCCTACTGCTGGGCTCAAGTCTTCTCTATAATACTAAGAATATTAGGGCTGCAAATATCGACACCAAAAACATCGATGTATCGATACAGTTATTATACCATGCTAGACGGGTTAGTATAGATCTTCATTCTCTTACAAATCTTTTACGATATCTACATACGAGTCAGGAGATATTGAATTGTATTCTTACCCCGTCATTACACGGAGAGGATATAACCTAAGTATAAATTATCTTTTCTATTCAAAGAGTTCAATAACATTACCGCATTGCAATCCGACTGCAATAGTAATAAATACTTTAACAGGTTTCCACCGATACGGTTTCCTTCGTCTGCAGACAAAGCTCTTTAGTGGTCTAGGCATACGAATCAACTTGTATAAATTAATATAACTGTATCACACATATCTATTTACTATTCTGGTAACAATTTTAGAAGTCTCTCCTTATGGTGACGAAATAGAAATACACCATGTCTTTATTACTTCTTTATAGCTGTATTCTCCGTGTGGTAACGCTAACACTCCCTATCTTGCCTGTGGATGTCGTAAAAGACGACTAAGGGATTATATCCCTTAGTCGTCTTTGCATAGTATCATGTCAGTCTTGCATAGTATAATGCAAGAGAAGAAAACTCGAAATGAAACCCTATACCAACCTGTCTGACCAGCATGGTATAGTAGGTCAAATTCCCTCCCTTGGCAGGGGAGGCCCGAGCCCAACAGTGGGACGTATGTAGGCTACGATCGTGATGATGATAGCTGTATTAGACAATTAATTCATCATCATCATTTCAGCTCATATATGACCCACTGTTGGGCTTGAGCCTCTTCCACAATAAGAGGAAAATTGACTTACTATAACCACGCTAGTCAGACGTGTTAGTATTTTTTTATTTTTATGGGTGGGCTATTGTAAGCGCACGCGCGGTCCAGTTCGTCCGGGGCGATGAAAGGACGGCGCGCGGGCCCATAACCCACCCGTATCCACGTCACCTCGTTGTTGGGCCGACCACCGGAGCAGATGTCACTTGTCGTCAGTGGTCGGCCCGACGGAATACCCTTTCGGGTAACCTCACCTCTCGACGTCCTGGGACGTCGGTCGCCGTCGCGCGGTCAGCCTCTCTGCGGGTGATGGACAATTCCCCGGTCCGATCACCCGCGGCCTCGGCTAGGGCGGCACTAGGCGCAGATACTCGCGCCTGCGCCGCCCGAGTCGCCGGCGGCGGAACGTGTCGCCGAATAGAAGCTCTACTCGCACACGATCCGCCGCCTCCTTCCGTGAGATAACGCCCTCACAGAAGGCGGCGACCGCGTCCCAGTTCCTGGCGCTGACGAGCATCTCCCTGGCGATGGTCGGCAGCGCCAGGTCGGCACCGATAATTGCGACGAGTTCACGGCGATCCCCCTCCCATGCAGCACACTCCTCGAGCGTGTGCTGCGCCGTGTCCTCGTCGCAACTGCAGTGGTGGCAGGACGGTGTGCTCTCCCTCCTGACAATCTTGTGCAGGTACTTCCCGAAGCAACCATGCCCCGTCAGCACCTGCACCAGTCGGAAGGAAAGCACCCCATGCGTCCGCTCCAACCACTCCATCAGCACTGGCCGGAGGGCCTCGACGGTCCTGACACCGTACCGAGGACTCTCCAGCCGGACTGCCCAACGGGCAATGACTTCTCAGCGGGCGTCGACCCGCCAGGCGGTGATCTCTGTGATGGAGACCATGCCGCCGCGGGCGCGCGTCTCCGACACCCGCCGATAAATGTCGGCGAGCATCTCCGCCTCCAGGTCCCACGGGGGGAGTTCCGGCCAGGAGGCACGCTGCCTCCGTCGCCACCGTGCGGTAACCCCGTACGGCCCTGATCGCCATGGCCCTCTGTGGTCGCCATAGGAGGGCCCTAAGACGGACGGTCAGGGACCCCGCCCACACCGGTGCGCCATACAGGGCCATCGACCGGATCACCCCCACGTACAGCTGTCGGCACGTAGCACTGGGTCCGCCCACATTCGGCATCAGCCGCGAAAGGGCGGACGCCGCGCCGACAAGCCGGGGAACAAGTCGATGGAGATGCTCCCGGAACCAAAAATGCCCGTCGAGCACCAGGCCCAAGTACTTCACGTGGGCCTGGATGCTGATGGTGATCGAAGCGCCGGCAGGAGGCCCGGCGGTACGGAGGCCATGGAACAAAAGGGCCTCCGTCTTTTCCAGGGCTACCCTCAACCCCAGCGCTTCGATCCGCCTGACAATCTCCTCGATGCCGAGAGTTGCCAGGCGTGCCGCCTCCTCTAGCGTCCCACCTCGGGCTGTGACGAGTGTATCGTCGGCGTAGCAAATTACGCCCAGCCCGGGTGGGAGGCTTCCTCTCAACGCCCAGTCGTAGCCGATGTTCCACAGGGTCGGACCCAGAACCGACCCCTGTGGGACACCGCACGTCATGGGCGTTCGCACAACGTCCCCTACTCGGTCAACGTAGAGGACGCTGCGCCTCTCCAAGTAGTCTGCCACCAGCCGCCTGAGGTACACCGGCACCCCGTGGTACCTCAGCCCCTCCCTGATGCAGCTGAATGGCAGACTGTTGAAGGCGTTGGCAATGTCCAGGGACACCGCCAACAGGACTCTTCCGCCGGTGACGGCCTCCGCTACCACGGCCTTCAGGCGCAGTAGGGCCGCGATCGTCGAACGCCCCCTCCGAAAACCAAACCACCATTGTGAAGGAGGTTTCGCTCCCATTATCGAGTCTAGTCATCAATCCCACGGCAAGTAATGGATTACACAGTTTTTTAAGTGCTTTTAAGGCAACACAACGAAAATTTCGCGGTAATGATAAATTTTCAAATGTATATCTATCTAATTCGTAATACTTCCGTGCGTAATGCACGGAAGTATTACGAATAATCTAGTAGTATATATAGTAGTATAATCTAATAGTATAAAGAATAATCTAGGTATAAGCATGACGTGACCGTGAAAATTAATGACACGCTACAAGCACCGCTAATATTTAAAAAAAATAACAATAAGGGAATATAAATATGTGTCTCTCAATTAAATATAGTAGTGTTTTACCAGAGTAATAAATTAATATTAATTATACATCTATTTTTCCTTTCCTTTTGGGCTAAGGAAAACTTATAAACTCGATGGAAATTTGTAATTTTACTCCACCTACATCCATCCGTGGGGTAACGGAGTAAGAATACAATTCACCAACCCCCTCTCTAGCCCGACGACAGCCAACGGGCACGAGAGGGGATAGAGAATTGTATTCTTAGTCCATTACCACACGGATAACAAAATACGGAAAAAAACGGATTAAAAATAACTGATAAACATCAAATAAGAATATTCGGCATATTATACATACATTAATTACATATGGCCGCCAATATATCAGTTTGAAAAGGCCAAGGTCATTTAATAGACATTCTCAAACTAGCATACTATTAGATAACAGTAACAACAACTTCCGAGTGGTGACGGAATAAGAATACAATTCACCACTCCTTCTTTTAGCCGTAGGTGTCGTAAAAGACGACTAAGGGATAGGATATGCATATAACATATATGTAAGAGAAGGAAAACTCAGCACGAAACCATACACAATAAATTTTTTCATAGAGAATCATTTTCTTCTTGTACTAGCAATAAATATGTAGCAAAATGTGAATCAAAATTTAATAACTAATTTGTGCAGTGGGTAGATTTAAATCTCTGACTGGACTTGTTAGACATCCATGGCCATGGCGACTAGGGCCATACTCGACTACTGCACGGCAGCCACGGAGGCAGTGTGCCTCTTGGCCGGAACTCTCCGGTGAGACCTGCAGGCGGAGGTACTCGCCGAGCTTTACCTGCGAGTATCAGAGACGCGAGCCACATATAGCCTCAATCAAGGTGATTGCCGCCTGGCGGGTCGACGCCCGCCGAGACGCCATTGCTCGTTGGGCAATCGGACTGGAGAAGCCTCAATACGGTATCAGGACCGTCGAGTCCTTTCAGCTGGTGCTGATGGGGTGGTTGGGTCGGCAGCACGGGGTACATTCCTTCCGACTGGTGCAGGTATTGATGGGTCACGATAGCCAAGTACCTGCGCTCGTTAGGAGGGAGAGCACACCACCATCCTGCTACCACTACGATTGCGACGTGAGCATGGCGCAGCACAGGCTCGAGGTGTGTGCCTCGTGGGCAGAGCAGCGCCGTGAACTCGTTGCAATCACCGGTGCCGACCGGACCCTGCCGACCATCACTAGGGAGATGCTCAGCAGCGTCAGGAACTGGAACGCGGTCACCGCCTTCATCTCACGAAGGCTGTCATCTCACGAAAGGAGACGCCGGCTCGTGTGTGATCAATCTTTGGTCACACGTTCCGCCACCGGCGACTCGGGCGGCGCAGATACGAGTATCCGCGCCTCACGCCGCCCTAGGCGAGTCCGCGGGTGACCGGACCGGGGACTTTAGTGTGTCACCCGCAGAGAGCCTGACCGTGTGACGGCGACCGACGTCCCGGGATAGGGACGTCGATTGGGGTTTTTTTATTTTTTTTTAAATTATTACACAACAATGTGATAATTTAAAAAAAATAAGTTGTCGAGTCTCGAACCCGAGACCAGAGTTCCCGCCAGCGAGCATGTTACCACGAGATTACCGCTTGTTGGCGATTCGACTTTGAATTTTTCTAGTACATAAATTATCCATCCAATGATATCTGATGTTTACGCGAGCACTACACATTGTAAATAAAACTACTTTTACGGATTATATCGCGTTTGTATTTGATTTATGATTGCCCGACGTTTCGAACACTTTGCAGCATTCATGGTCACGGGCGGACTAAGGTGTCTCACGTCCAACAAGTAATCGTTATTACAGACATTTACAATTATCTACCCGATACAGAAAATAGTTATAAACTTATTAAATTGTTACCCACATTTTAGTACAAATTTATTGCCAGTGTAAGAAGAAAATGAATCTATATGAAAAATTATATTGTTTATGGTTAGTAATTATTAATTATTAAATTTGTAGCAATTATTATTACAATTTGTTGATTTAAAACTAACAAAACAAATATACTACCACCGGATCGGAACGCGGCCACACTGAGAAAGATCCGGCAAGAAAACTCAGGGGACATGATGCTAAATTAATATTGATTTTTAATTTTAGATGCGGCTTACTAAAAGATTTTTGATTTATAAAATTATCTTTAACCATTATTATTGTGGGTCAAATCTATACAATAAGTGCTCACAGTATCATGCAGTCTTGTGGTGGTCTCTTTGGATTTATTTTTAATTATGTTTATAACAGGATCCCAGCTTGATGGTAATACCCAGCCATCCTCTCTATTGAAATTTTTGTGTTTTTTGATTTCAATAGCCTCGCGTACCATTCTAGGCAGGTATCGGTGTTCCTTTGCGAGGACTTGAGGTTTATCAAACCTAATGTTATGGCGGGAGCGGTCCTGACTATGTTCACAGACTGCAGACTTAGTGTGGCGGCGGTGCTTCACATCAGCTATGTGTTCTTTGACCCGAGTTCTTATGGATCTCTTTGTTTGCCCAACATAAACAATATAATTTTTCATATAGATTCATTTTCTTCTTACACTGGCAATAAATTTGTACTAAAATGTGGGTAACAATTTAATAAGTTTATAACTATTTTCTGTATCGGGTAGATAATTGTAAATGTCTGTAATAACGATTACTTGTTGGACGTGAGACACCTTAGTCCGCCCGTGACCATGAATGCTGCAAAGTGTTCGAAACGTCGGGCAATCATAAATCAAATACAAACGCGATATAATCCGTAAAAGTAGTTTTATTTACAATTATCCATCCAACTTTGACCCTTAAATGTTTTTAACGAGGGCCCAGTTGACCCTAATATTTGGTAGTTGTGATACCCTCGTGCCCCCTCTACCACCCCACCAAAAATCATGGAAATCCCCGACCCACACGTCTGAGGGTCTCCTTGTAAGTTATACTCTGTGCCTATATTTTACTATTTCCTGTACTTTGCATATTAAAAATACAATTTTAACCGTTTTACTGTTATGAGATTTGGTTTTTAATTAAAAATTTTAAAATTTACATCATGTTGATTTTTGAAAATCTCCTTCTCCGAAGAATATATTAGAGATTGATTATAAGCGCCAAGGCTCAAGACTGGTCATTCTATGAACTCGCGTGTGTGTAGTGCATTAGTGTGCGTCGATATCGGACCGTAGCAAAATACCTAAAATGCGAGAAGTGCCGATTACCGATAACGCTCTTAATGAATTTAAGTTTATTTTTGACGTGATGACGTCTTATAAATCGATTACCACCGGCTACACGCACGAAAAAGTATGACTCACTGTGACGTTCCGCCTAAGCAGAGCGTGAGAGCGAGGAACCAGCGATAGAGAGGCACAAACGGTATAAACGTACGCCTTGTGACGCATCTTTAAGTAAAAAAAATATTTGTTTTAACGAATGCAAATAAATGTTAATTTATCGAAAAAATTGTAATTTTCATTTAACTCTTTTTTTGTATTATCTATACCAATAAATAAAATTGGAGTGTCTGTTTGTAATGTCAAAATAATAGGCTTTTTTCATGCTCACACGGTTATTTGCACGACACCTGTGTCTAAAATAGCAATAAAAAAATTTTTATCTGTCTGCCTGTTTGTTTCGGGTAATCTTTAAAACGGCTGGACCGATTTCAAAAATTCTTTCACCAATGGAAGGCTATAATATCAGGGCGTAAACTAGGCTATATTTTATCCCGGTATTCCCACGGGAACGGGAACTACGCGGGTAAAACGACTATAACCTATAACTGGAGCGAAGCGAGGGCGGGTTGCTAGTACAAAATAATAATAATAACTCGGTGATTAAGCGTGCAGACCAGGCATTAAGCGACGAAGCGTAGCAGACCTAAAAAGAGATGGATGGCTTGTGTGAATGAGGAGATATTGCGTATGAAAGCAGTGAGTGCAAATATGATAGCTGATAGGAGGCTATGGAAAGTAAGAACATGTTGTGCCGACCCCACTTAGCGTGGGATGAGGGCAGGCAAATGAAATTAATGATAAATTCAGTGATAATAATTAAATTCTAAATTCATAAAAGTATGCAATTTTCATCAATGTTTTCTGCTGAAGTTATTACCTAAACTTATCGTCCGTAAACTAGGGACGTCAATTGGAGGTGAAAAAAATCGATTAATAAACAATCGATTTTTATTTCTTTAAAATAAATCGATTTGTAAAAAAAAACGATTATTTTTATAATTTTTTCTATTTGTAAGGTTAGATTATTTGTACATGATAATAAAGTTAAATAAAGGGCGATAATACCTCAAACAACAATGTGTTCGTTTTAAAACTGAAAATCAAACCAAGTTTTTTTTTTTACTTTTGGTGGCAATTTGGAAATTTAAAAAGTAATCGATTTATATAAAAGTCGATTATACGAAAAAAATAATCGATTAATTTAAATATCGATTTTACACGACCCTACCGTAAACCGACTTCAGAAACAACCATTTTTTTTCTATAGCCACTTCTGTTGGTACAGCTAGTAATCTAAGTAAATATATTTCAAGAATGTAACGTAATAATATTGCTACACAAAATTGCTTAAGCCAAAAGATAAGACCTCCCAGCATAAAGCAAGTTTTACAACTAAGTTCACTGTGTTTGCTTCCTTATCAGTTATGTTATCCGCGTATACAAACACGTGGCAACATAATGACCTCATTTATATTGATGTGCCAACGCAAATACAATATCATCGTGTCGTTGTTTTATATTTTGTAGGATTTATTTATATTTATGGTCACTGTATCCAATATTATATTATTAAAAACCTGCCTTTTTGGTAAGCTATCTTGCACGGTGTTCGTGCCGTCCGGAATAACATAACCTGCCGTATTCCCTCCCCTTCGCCATTGGGCCGACCACTGGTACCGAATCCTTGATCTTCAGGGCCAACCTGATGGGATACCCTTTCGGGTTATATATTTCACATTACATTATATAGGCACAGGCAATGTCTTTTTTTAAATGTGAAACATGTCGAGGGTAAACCTGATGGTTAGCGTGGCGTAAACAGGCCGCGGCGACGCAACGCCACGTTATATGACGAAATATGCGAGGGTAAACCAGATCGTGGTGAGTGGGACAGAGCGACGCGATATTGTACGTAAGCGACTGTGAATTGCGATTTTGACTAATATTTTAAATAATAATATAAACAAAAATCTAATAATTTTATTTATAAATTATATGCCATATTAGTTCCTGTCGTAATCTGTTTTTTTTTGCATATACCTATTAACACAAGAGCCTGTGGACGCCAGACCTTCGTGATTTTATTAAAGTTGAAATTTTGTCAGCGCATACTCCCAACACAGGTAAGAACGGTGGCCTATTATGAAGTTTGGGTTACAGTGGCTTTGGCAGATAAAAGGTACCAAAGGTGTGTAAAATACCGATCTTCATCATCATCATCTCAGCCCATATAAGTCCCACTGTTGGGCTCAGGCCTCCTTCATAGAGGAAGGGTAATTGACCTACTATATCACGCTGGTCAGATGTGTTGGTATAGGGTTTTATTTCGAGTTTTCCTTCTCTCGCGTAGATGTTATATACGTTTTATATCCCTTAGTCGTCTCGTACGATCACCCACGGGCAAGATAGGGGATGGTGAATTGTATTCTTACTCCGTCACCACACAGAAAATACCGATCTATTTTCGTCAAATTATTAAGCGTGATTTTTTGATATTACCTTCAGAACGTTATTAAAAGTCACGTTATTCATTGCCAGACACTTAACATGGTGGCAACCCCTTGCCAGACACCCTTAGCGTTCATAAAGTTATAATTCTACTTACGTTATACATAGTATAAAAGCTATTTTTATATATAATACTTGGGTAATGAGTAGATGATGTTTCCTTAGTAGCCAGACATTTTTCATAGTTCCAAACCCTTACCAGACAAAGATGTAGGGTAGCTGTAGGAGCGAGCGCGAGACAACAGATATATACATGGATGAGTGCGAGTGAGATGCGCTTATATTCTATAATATTTAGTACATGCTTATAGTAGTTAAAATAATGCTATTTTCAAGTATTATTAATTTAATATTCGTTATTAATTATAAGAACAATATTATTAATACTATGTTATAATGTAATAGCTGATTATAATATATATAATATATAATAATATATAATAATATATAATACTAGCAACCTTCCTTCGCTTCGATTCGGTTTCAGTCGCCTTACCCGGGTAGTCCCCGTTGGCATACCGAGATGAAATATAGTCTATGTTACTCAGGGATACTGTAACATTCTAATGATAAAAGAATTATCGAAATCCCTTCAGTAGTTTCCGAGTTTATTCGTAACAAACATACAACATTTTCTCTTTATAATATTAGTGTAGATTGTAATCTATCTGCCTTAGAGGGTGAAAATTAAAAAATGCTGAAACAAGTGTTTATTTATTTTTATTGCAGAGTATTTGTTTACAATTTATAGAAAATCGATGAAGATTTTATTATTGTTTTACAAACTTTGCTACTGCGGTTTACCTCTTTATGGGTTGAATTTCAAAAAGCCCTTTCTTAATGGGTTTCTACGACACGAAAAGAAACTACTGTCAAAATTTCATGTTTCTGACTTCAATAGTTTCGGCTCTGTGATGAGTCAGTAAATTAACATCTTTCTAGCTATGCTACACTCTTAAAGGATGAAAATGGAGAAACGCTGAAACACGTGTTTATTTATTTTTATTGAAGAGTATTTGTGCTTAATTTGAAGACAGTAGCTAAAGATTATTTTTCTTTCCATACAGACTTTGACGTTGCTGTGTGTGCTGTGGGGTAGCGGCTTCGAATACTACCAACCCTTGCTTTGCTCGTGGGTGTCGTAAAAGACGACTAAGAGCCCTAGATTGACCCGGACCAACTCCATCTGGTACCATTTGGGTCAACGATTACATTCCCAAGGAGGGTTGACGTCAGGCAGGCGGCCGGTCATAAAAGTCATTGCCGAAACTTTTTGCAATATGTCAAAACAGATGACATATTGCGTCGACCCCAAGTAATTGGGATAAGAGCAAGATGATGATGATGATGATGACAGACTTTGATGTTGCGTTTTACAACCTCTTAAGGGTGGAATTTCAAAAAATCTTTTCTTAGTGGGTGCCTACGTCATGAAATGAAACTACGGTCCAAATGTTATTTTTCTAGCTTCAGTAGCTTCGGCTTACCCTGTTCCTTTATATGTATATTATTGTTAACGTCCCCGCAACACCTCTTGTAGGTGGCATTTCGCAAAATCCGTTCTTAGTGGACCTCTACCCGATGAAAAGAGTATTCCATGGGTAATGACCCAAGTATTATATATAAAATCAGCTTTTATACTACTTATAACGTAAGTAGAATTTCATGAACGTTAAGGGTGTCTGGCAAGGGGTTGCTACCATGTTAAGTGTCTGGCAATGAATAACGTGATTTTTAATAGAGAGAGAGAAGGTAATATCAAAAAATCACGCTTAATAATTTGACGAAAATAGATCGGTATTTTACACATCTTTGGTACCTTTTATCTGCCAAAGCCACTATGGCCCAAACTTCATAATAAGCCACCGTTCTTACCTGTGTTGAGAGCATGCGCTGACAAAATGCCAGCTTTAATAAAATCACGAAGGTCTGGCGTCCACAGGCTCTTAGTCTATATACTAACATGAAACATTTAATTTGTACTAACAGACAACGACTAACTTGAAGAAACTAAAGATGTGAATAAACTTATAATTTGTAAAGAAAATTGTAACATGACACTGGCAACAATGAGCTCATATTAGTAGCCAATTGCCAATACAAAAAAAAAGATGACAATTTATTACCCGCAATTGAAATTCAAACAAAACTTTTTAGCTCAATACTATTTAAAATTCTCTTCACAGTTATTCAATACGGATCTTATGTTACAAGTACATAAAATGCATCGCAAAAATAGTTTACGTCACCTGCAAAAGAATTCCATAAGTTTTTATATTCATTTAGTTCTGCATTCGAGATAAATAAGCACTTAAAAGTTATCTCTGTCCTTTTTCTACTATGTGCAAATGAGATAGAGGATCAAGGAACTTATCGTGTAAGTAATGAACTTCAAAAAGAATTGTTGGATTTACTTGAAAACTTTGTTTTGTACGATTAAATTAAACCAATATAGGTATTTGAAAAAGCTGCGTGCCGGTGGCTACGTATATTACCAACCCTTTTTTTTTGGGGTGGGCTGCGGTCGGCGCGCTCCACGCACCACTCCGTCCGGGGCGATAGAGGGGCGTATAGCACGCAACACCCGCAACCCACCCGAACACCACGTCACCTTCGTCGTTGGACCGACCACCGGAGCAGAGTTACTTGTCATCAGTGGTCGGCCCGACGGAATACCCTCCCATCGACCGACGTCCCCCCCTCGGAGAGGACGTCGGTCTTTCCTCACGCGGTCGGCCTCTCGGCGGGTGACAGACTAATCCCCGGTCACGTCAGCCGTGGCCTCGGCTAGGGCGGCATGGCATGCAGGTAGTCGCGCCTGCGCCGCCCCAATCACTGGCGGCGGGTCGCTTCGTCGAGGCTGTGCTCCTCGCGTGCGCGACGCGCCGCCTCCTTCTGCGAGATCACTGCCTCGCAGAAGGCTGCGACCGCGTCCCAGTTCCTGATGCTGCCGAGCATCTCCCTAGCGATGGTCGGCAGCGTCAGGTCAGCACCGGCGTATATTACCAACCCTTACATTACTCGTCGTAAAAGACGACTAAGAGTTTTTCATCGACCTGGACCATCTTATCTTACTCCTATTGTGGAGGAGACTCGAGCCCAGCAGTGGGACGTATACGAGCCGAGATAAATGATCATGAGGTATTTGAAAAAAAAAACATAAATACAGAGGTAATATTATAGGTATGTATTTAGCAAAAATATTTTCATGTAAAAGAGAAAGTTTGAAAGTTGCACCAGTGACAAAGAAGTCAGGGAGTGAACGCTTGAAGCGGCGTGGGGCGGAATGAAAGTGATGTTGTAGGAAAAGTTCTAAGTGTGAATCATGACGGGAAAACCAAAGATTTTTTTTTTTTTTTGCTGGTGGGTCGCGGTCAGCGCGCCTCCGCACCACTCCGTCCGGGGCGACAGAGGGGCTTAAGCACGCAACTCCTGCGACACACCCAAAAACCACGTCGCCTTCGTCGTTGGGCCGATCACTGGAGCAGCGTTAACTTGTCGTCAGTGGACGGCCCGACGGAATACCCCCTATTGGGGTACCCTCCCATCGACCGACGGCCCCCCCTCGGGGAGGACATCGGTCTTTCCTCACGCGGTCGGCCTCTCGGCGGGTGACGGACTAATCCCCGGTCACGTCAGGGAAAACCAAAGATAAGATTTCATGAAGCCTGATAAACGCAGTGTAGGACGTCCCCCTACTAGGTGGACCGACGATCTTTTGAAAGTTGTTGGATGTCGTTAGATGCAGGCGGTACGGAACCGCACTCTGTGGCGTAACATGAGGCAGGTCTACTTCCAGCAGTGGACGGCGATAGGCTGAAACGACGATGATATGGATAGACAAGGAGTGATCATAAAAGTGACATCTAGTAGCGTTCTATGGAAAGACAGCACATATTACGTAAATAGAATAAAAACAAGCTCAGATTATGAAATTTATATAAACATTTATTTAAATGTTGGTAGTACTTGCCATATTAAAATAATTAAGTACATAAGTCATTTGAGAGACTGTTTCGAAGCCTGTTAACCTAAAAGCTTACGCAGTAAGGGCGCAATTAAGTTATAGTATAGGAAATTCGTAAACGTATACGATAATATGACATTTTTAGTTTATTTTATTTAATGGTATCGATAGGTATTATAAATATCGAAGTAACTAAAAGTTTGGATGAATTTCTACTTAGTTTACTATAGGGATTTGCTTAGATTATTGATAGGCCCGCAGTCGGAGCACCTATTAATAATCTAAGAGTCAATAGTGATAGGATCACACTGTTGACAGTTATCTGTCTACAGCTGCAGGCCGGTCCGTCCGGGGTAGTACCACACTGAGCAGAAAATCGTGTGCGCAAAGAAGTTTCACTTTAATAATATCAAATAAGAATTTAGAAAACATTGCACGTATTTCTGTACACAGAATGTTATAATTAAACTATCTAAATAAACTTGAAACACTTTTTATGGCTGACATATTTCTGAAAGTTCCGTCTTCCTTATGCACAAATGGGATGGTTATTTCTTGCTTAGTTTATTAAATGGGTATAAAGTAAACATTTCTGTAATATGTGCAGTAAACATATTTTATTAAAAACGACATCTTGTGCTATTAAATAAATCCTTGTATTGATAGGTATTTCATAAACATGTATTTAAACACGGGCAATAATCACATTGTACCCAAACTTATATTCATCGTCATCTTTCCTTCTCCATAATAGGAGGGAAATTCATCTACTATACAAGGGTATTTAGGTTGGTATAGTGTTTTAACTTTTCTTTCGATTGCATAAATGTTATAAACATATTATATCCCTTGGTCGTCCTTTACGACACCCACGGGTAAGATAGGATAGTGGTGAATTGTATTCTCACTTCGTTCAGTTCTATTTAAGGAGTAACTTAGGCTATTTTTCCTTTTAGTAAAACCCTATAAAATGTTGTCAGGTCCGGGACTCAAACCCGAGTCCGTATCTTAGGATTCTTAGGTGATATTGCAAATTTAAAATGCGGGCTCAAAGCGCCTGGAACCGAAACGCTGCGAGGGCGAGTTAGTTTAAAATATTTTTCAAGTAACAGTCGAGTTTTAAGATTGCATAATACCCTTAAGTAGCCTTGCACTTCAGACGATTACTTTTTAAGTGGCCTATTATCTTTGCGATTTGAACAGAACAACATTGTAAACAACACTTAAGTGTTCACTTAAACACATAAACAAGTTTGTGCTTTTCTTTTTTTTTAATTCGTCGTAAAACTTAACGTTGAAATGTTAAAAAAATTAAACGGAATAAATATTTGTGAAAGGCTGTATGTAATTTTTTTTTGTAATATTCTTGTTTCAATATTATTGTTAAAGCTCGTATGAAATTTTAAATAAGTAGCGTTTTTAATAGCTTTTTATATCTCCCTTGGCGAGTACCGCCAGTTCGATTTTCTGCTCAAGATTTTACGTTTAAGCTGTTACGTAAGAAGCTTTTACGTTCTTCGTGGATGTCGTAAAAGACGAGGAAGTACTTTACAACCACCTGTCCTAAGTCCATTTGATGCCGTCTAGTCAACAGTAACATTCCCAAAAAGGTTTGACGTTAGATAGGCGGCTGATAGAGAGGACGCATATGAGCCGTAATGATGATGGTGATATTGGTTTTGCAAACTAAATTTATCAGCATAAATTAAATACAGATTGAAAATATTGTAATTATGAATCGCACACATATTTTTCATATCTTCAGTAAAAATCACACCTCATCATCGTCATCTCAGGTCATATAAGTTCCACTGTTGGGCTCGGGTCTCTTCCACCATGGAAGGGAATTCGATTTACTATACTGCACTGGATAGATGTGTTGGCATAAGGTTTTATGTCAAGTTTTCCTTCTCTCACATAAATATTAGCCCTTAGGGATTTAATTTTGCTTATATTAAATGTACTAAAAAATAGTTATTTGAAACTAGTTTAAAGAAGACAATAATTTTTAAGAATATGGTCTAAATATTATATAAAAAATAATTGAAATTTTATAAATAAACAAGTAAATTTAAGGCCAAACACTCCAAGAGAAATCTGCGTATCTTTGAATTCACGTAAAACGGGATAGTGTAAGTTGGAGTATTACTGTATTAAACTTTGTTTTTCAATAATACATTTGATGATCGTCATCATCGTCATCTCATATATGTACATCCTACTGCTGGGCTCGATCCACCTCCATAATTAGAAGGATATTGACCTACTATACCACACTGGTCAGACGGCTTGGTATTTTTTTTATGGGTATGGAGCTATGGTAAGCGCACACGCGGTCCATTCCGTCCGGGGCGACTAAAGGACGGCGCGCGGGCTCATAACCCACCGTACCCACGTCGCCTTCGTCGTTGGGCTGACCGCCGGAGCAGAGTAACTCGTCGTCAGTAGTCGGCCCGACGGAATACCCTTTCGGGTACCCTCACCTCTCGACATCCCTGCCCAGGGACGTCGGTCGTCGTCGCACGGTCAGCCTCTCTGCGGATGCCGGACTAAAGTCCCCGGTCCGGTCACCCGCGGCCTCGGCTAGGGCGGCATCAGGCGCAAGTACTCGCGCCTACGCCGCCCGAGTCACCGGCGCGGCGGCGGAACGTGTCACCGAAGAGGAGCTCCTCTCGCGCACGATCCGCCACCTCCTTCCGTGAGATGACGGCCTTACAGAAGGCGACGACCGCGTCCCAGTTCCTGACACTGTCGAGCATCTCCCTGGCGATGGTCGGCAGTGTCAGGTCGGCACCGATGATTGCGACGAGTTCACGGTGCTCCCCCACCCAGACGGGTCGGTATAGGATTTCATATCGAGTTTTTCTTTACTTGCACATATGTTATATGCACATTATATCCTTTAGTCATCTTTTAAGATATCCACGGGCAAGATAGAGAGTGGTGAATTGTATTCTTACTCCGTCGTCTCACGAATAATTATAATATCGCTTTCTTTATATCATAAAGTCCTCAAGCTACAATGTTTAATTGTGGCTCAAAATACCTGTTCGTATTGCAATTAAAAATTAAATCAATGTTACTATAACAACGGGGTCTCTCTACCTGTCGCGGCCTTGAATGGAAGCAGGTAGGATACAATGTTGCAACTTACGGTCGGCTCCTCGTAACGGTTTATTTACTATATAGGTTCTTCACAAATATAGAATTTGCACAGACGGCTTTTTGTCGATTCGATTTCTACCCAAAACAATACATTGTATGGCCTACAAATTGTCTCTGGATGTAATTTGGGTCCGTTAATGATATGTTTGTGAACCCCCTCGCGATATAAAGCTTGCATAATTCCTTACTGCAAGGCGTTGTCTTTAAAAATAAATGAAATTAAACTATTTTGAGTGCATAATGCCCGACGCGAATGAGAAATTTCTAATAAACAAGCATCTCTTCCTCGTCATCTTAAGGTATGAACAGATTGATTTCATCTTAAGGTATGAATGGATTTACTAATAAACAAACCAGGCGCAGCTCCGTAACCCACAGTATTTTCTCACCTACCTCACTGGGCCGTCCTGGTGCTGTCAAACATTTCCCTAGCGACGGTCGGCAGCGTCAGGTCAGCACCAATGATTCCGACGAGTTCACGGCGCTGCTTTGCCCACCCGGCACACTCGAGGTGTGCTGCGCCGTGTCCTCGCAGTGGTGGTAGAACGGTGTGCTCTCCCTCCTCACGACCGTGTGCAGATACTTGACGAACCAATTGTGCATCGCCAATGTCTGTACCAGTTGGAAGGAAACCTCAACCACTCCACAGCACCGACCGGAAGACCTCGACGGTCCGAACACCGTACCGAGACCTTTCCAGCCGCACTGCCCAACGGGCAATGACGTTTGTGTGTTTATTATGCTATCCCTATTTTACTATTCAAGTGAGCATCATGAAATGTCGTAAACACATTGCCAGCAATACCGAAAAATACGTTTATTAAATTTATTTTTTTAATTTAATCCATAGAAACCGCCCGATTAACCACAATATTATTTAAATTACATAACACAAACAAACAATAAAATTAAAACATAATTTAATAATATCAAATTTACGTTGTAAACAACGTAAATTTGATATTATTAAATTATGTTTTATCAAAATAAATAATTTTATCGCTGCCGATATTCGAACTTGATAAATTTTATCTTTTAAAAATTGCACATAATACTCTACAATACGGACTAGACTGTTTGACGTAAAATTAAAATGTTTGTTGCTGATCAAGACAGTGAAGCCATATACAATAACGGTAGTCCGTTCAAAAAGTGAAGAGAGGTCAAACTGTAGATGTAGGCCCCATGTTGTCTTGCTAACAGCCCCAATGGCCATACGTTGCGCAATAAGACAAAAGCCCACCAGCAATAAATAAACGTAATTCCATCGATTAATAACAGACATTTAAAAATTCTATCTGATTGAAAGATATATATTTCCCAGTGGTAGGACCACACTGTCGACAGTTATCTGTCTACAGCCGCGGGCCGGTCCGTCCGGGGTAGTACCACGCTCTCGCAGAAAATCGACGTCTGAGTAGTAGCAATTTGTTACTGCGTATCGTTCGGTGAGCGAGAGAGCCGGAAGCCCAACTTTCTGAAGGTGTTTGCGTGTGGAAGGTTATGGTAGTGCCTTTGGTATCACCGAGCCTCAATGCACGCATTCACACTCCCTTCACTTTCTTCGCGGTAGGCAGCGGCCTTCTAAAAGGTCCATGAGCAGCCGCAACACTTACTATCAGGTGTACTGTTTGCTCGTTTGCCACTGGTTTAAATAAAAAAAAAATATAGTCTCGAATTTTATTCCGTAAAATTATAATTCGACAGGGACGGAAAAAACGTGGCTATACAGTGAATTTAAATTCAATAAATTGTAATTGTCATATTATATAGTCATAATTTTAACATTTTACCTTAAAATTATCCAAGCCTTTATCGGATCGAAACAAGATCGTCACTAAAAAGAGCCGACAAGTAACTTAGCTGTTTTTTTTTAGCTGAATGCCCAACTTTCTGAGGGTGTTTGGTTGCGATGGGTTTTGATGATGACTTTAGCATCACCGAACTTTATTGCACACATTCACGGTCCCTTCACTTTCTTTACGATAGCAAAGGTCGTATCACTTATCATGAGATGTGCTGTTTGCTTGTTTGCCACCAACAGCAATTAATACAGACTTCTTTTTATAGTAAAATTGTATACACCATGTTTACTAAGCATTAACTCCAATGTGATGCCCTTCAAATCAAGATATAACGCAAAAGATTATGATTGGCTACACGCAAAACTTAGTTACATATAAGTTTTACTATGACAATCTAGAAGGTAACAAGGTTATCGATAACATTACATTGTTTAATAACAAACCAATGGCAGACTCACGGTTGGTTGGTTGGTTAGTTTCGCCTACGCAAATGTAATTGATCACACGCCGTTGATCCGTCCGGGGCGAGGAAAGGACGGCGAGCTGACCCATAACCCACCCATCGTAGCACGTCGCCTTTGTTGTTGGGCCGACCACCAGTGCCGAGTTCCTTGTCCTCAGTGGTCGGCCCGACGGAATACCCTTTCGGGTACCCTCACCTCTCGACGTCCATGTCCCGGGACGTCGGTCGCCGCGGCGCCGCGTAATTGTAACATGCCCTGATTTTATATAAATCTAAAAAATAAAAGTTTATGCGTAACGAACATCCTGTTATTCATCAATCATCTGCACAAATTTACATCGCTTCGCTTCGGTTTCTGTCGCCTTATCCCCATAGTTCCCGTTCCCGTAGGAATACCGGGATAAAATATAGCCTAGTTTACTCCCTGATATTATAGCTTTCCATTGGTGAAAGAATTTTTGAAATCGGTCCAGCCGTTTTGAAGATTACCCGGAACAAACAGACAGACAGACAGACAGACAAAAAATATAAAGTGTATTTTAGTCATATGTATAGTGCAAATACCACGGTACTAGTGACCTCAAATCGGCGAAGTGACACGCTAGGTTACAGTATTAAAAGACCAGATTTCTCTTACGTAAGAGAATTTATTTGATCTACAGCTTCAAAATCATTCGTGTGGTTACGGAGTAAGAATACAATTAACCACCCCGTTCTCTTGCTTGTGGGTGTCGTAAAAGCTGACTCAGTGAAATATACAAGTAACATCTAGCAAGCGAATGAAAACTCAATATAAAACCGTATTCCAATATGTCTGAGCGTCGTGGAATAGTAGGTCAATTCCTTTCCCATTTTGTGAAAGAGGCGTGCGTGCTCCCAATAATGGAACTATAGATTGAGATGAAAAGAACATTTTCAAAATGTAATGCTCAATATGTTCAAAATTATCTCATCATCATTTCAACGCATATACGTCCCATTGCTGGTATAAACCGACGTCCTCCCAGAGGGGGAGACGTCGGTCGATGGGAGGGTACCCCCAAATAGGGGGTATTCCGTCGGGCCGACCACTGATGACAAGTAACCCTGCTCCGGTGGTCGACCCAACGACGAAGGCAACGTGCATCGTGGGTGGGTTGCGGGTGTGCGTGCTTACGCCCCTCTGTCGCCCCGGACGAAGTGGTGCGAGGAGTACGCCGACCGCAACCCATACAAAAAAAATTGCTGGTATAAAGCCTCCTTCAAAATAGGAGAGAAATTGACTTACTATTTCACGCTGGTCAGACGTGTTGGTATCGGATTTTATTTCGACTTTACCTTCTCTTGCAAAGTAAATAAAACTGCTATTTTATTGCGTTTGTATTTTTGATTTTTGATGATTGAAACGTCGGACAATCAAAAAATCAAATACAAACGCGATAAAATCGGTAAAGTAGTTTCATTTATAATGTGTAAACATCAGAAAAAATATCTTGCATAGATATTAATAGCATATTATATCCCCTAGTTGTCT
Source organism: Lymantria dispar (assembly GCA_032191425.1). Classification (NCBI taxonomy): domain Eukaryota; kingdom Metazoa; phylum Arthropoda; class Insecta; order Lepidoptera; family Erebidae; genus Lymantria; species Lymantria dispar. The sequence goes on along the minus strand of CM063452.1, from coordinate 6,516,551 downwards.
TTAACAACGCCCACCATCCACGGTACAAAAGTAATAAAAAAAAAATCTAATTTATCAAAATTATCAACTAGCTGATAATTCCGGCATTTGTTTTTCACGTAGTCATCGTCAGCCTTATTTACAAAGACTTCACAATTTTATGCAGCGGCTGGCTAAAATCTGGTGTAGACATTTCTTTACTACATCTGCTTAAATCTTGTTTTAAAATTCATACATATATGTACGACCGAATAACTTTAGAAACAAAATCTCCATATAAAAAAATACAAAATAATCGAATAATACTTAAAGAATGTTCACGAATATGGCATTTTTGTCTGGTTGGCGCCACGGTACCAATATTTGTCCCACATAGTTCCGTCTTGGTGTACCTGAGTCAGTTACTATGAAAGCATTTAAAAAATTGAGGCTCAGTTACTTGAATGAAATGAACGTTACAAAGAATTTAGTATAAAATAATCTATTTACTATTGTTAAAATTAACATTATTTGTAAATTTATTCAATGATAAATAATTTATAAATATTAAACTAATGTTATGAAGGTCCACATGCCAATATTGATCTATTAAACACAATTTTCATAACATCTTAGATTCTAAATTGTGCGATAATGTCGTTGATATTATGAGACGCAGATATCTTTGAAGAACTTAACAAAATTTGAATCTTGGAATACGATATGCAGATGATCTCTTAAGTTGTAATTTTGCTTCGTTTAAATTTTAGGTTGTGTAAGTTTTAATTATTTCAAAAATCATAATAAGTATTTTAAGTCAATTGCAGAAAGGGGCAGCTTTTTTTTGTAATATTTGTATTTATTATTTATTTGTTATCTGCAATAGGTATGTAGACAGTAGATACTGATTTATATAACTATACCTATTAATAACTTTGAATTAAAGGTTGTTGAAAGCAGTCATCATATACAATTATTTATTTAAGTTAAAATCTAACGCGTAATTAAAAAGAAATTCATGATATACTAAAGGGACCTTGTTAATAATTATTAAACACAGACTAAAAGAATTACTAAAATTATCATAATTATGAGTGAATACAAAACTATTGACAGATTGAGCAGGTCCTGAGGCCTAACATTGGCCCAAAACATGTTCAACTTAAAGCTTGTTGAATATACGTACCTGTTAGTTGGAATTCCGTTGTATAGTCACCGAGTTTAATACCGGTTTCGTCAGCTGACGCCAACAAAAATGGCGGGAGTACTATTCGTACAATGGCGCGAAGGTATATCTACCTTAGAGATAACAGATAATCTATATTTTATCACGTAATGGGTGTTATGATGTGTTGACAATTTAGATAATAATTGACATCCAATGTTTCTTTTTTTTATACTTTACACTACCAACCCGCCCTCGCTTCGCTTCGGTTTCAGTCGCCTTACCCGCGTAGTTCCCGTTCCCGTGGAAATACCGAAATAAAATATAGCCTAAGTTACTCCTTATATAGACAGCTACCTGGTAGTAAAATATAATCAGAATCGGTCCAGTCGTTTTGAAAATTATCCATAACAAACAGACCGAAAGCTAAACATTTTTAAGCCGATTTTTAGGCATAGGTATCATCCAAATAATCGTATCAGCATGAAAAAAGCCCATTAGTTTGACATAACAAATGGACACTTCAATTTTATTTGATGTAGGTATAGATTACATTTGTATCATAATAATGCTATAATTGCAATTTATCTGGTTCAAACATCTGTATTAAGTATGTCTCTATGGTTCAAAGGTTATCACACCGGAACTAATACTTACTTTTATCATCTCAGCTCTATATAAGTCCTAGTCTTGGGCTTGGGCCTCGTCCAAAATGGGAGGGAAATGACCTACCTACCTATTCTACGTATTTCCCTATTTCGGATTCTATCTTGCGGAGAAAGCTCAAGCATAGATCGCTCCATAGCACGCTGAGCGACATTGAGCTTGGTTAAGAGGCCTACATTTAGGGATCACGTTTCCGTGCCGTAAGACAGCACTGGTAACATGCACTGGTCGTAGAGGGGTGCGTTCATTGGGGGAATTTACATTATTCCAATAAACTGTGACCAGATTGTAACGCGACCACCACTGAGAAGAATCTCCAAAAATGCCGCGTCTGCTGTTACTATTTTTACCGAGCTGTTTAATATTAATTTGTAAACATGTTTAGTAAAGTAAATAAGAAAATTTCCGTGTGATAACAGAGTAAGAATACAATACACCACCCTCCCTTGCCCGTTGGCTTCGACGACTAAAGGTTATTCAGATAACATCTATGCAAGAAAAGAAAAGTTCATAGAGTTCATAGAGAAATAAAACTGGCAATCGTGGTATACAAGGTCAATTACCCATATACAGGAGGTATCAGGTTATGGGGCAATTGTTCGAGTATGTTGTAGTTTAACGGTCATAGATCATAATTAGAATGTACATATATTACACAAAAAACAATATAATATAAAAGTTATAGTGATTTCAAAAATGAGTGTCTAAGAGTCTATGCCTTAAATGTTACGTATTATGTAGGTATGTATAGACAGGATACATATAGGCATGTAAAGCTTCCACAGTATAGGTATATTCCACAGTATATAAATAGGTATGAATTGCGCAAACGCTTCAATGGTAACGTAGGTACAAAGGCGCCTCGTCAACTGTCATCCGCCGATCAGCTGATTTAAAGCGAAGTTGGTCTTGTTTATGCGAATATAATAATTGACTTATTCAACTTCAAATGAACATTTAACAAAGTACAAGTAAGTTGCAGATTAAGTATCACTGACTTTATACATTTAAATCAGATTTACACGAAAAAGCGACGACAAAATTGAAAACGTAAAGTTTTCAATTTTATCATCGCTTTTTGTCATGACTCTAATTCATTAACGAATCGATATTTTTATTTAAATTTCTTTTCATGGGTTCCTACCACCATTGCCTAGCTCCCGTTTGACCAGTTGCCCCATAACCTAATACACCCTGTATTGTAGAGGAGGCTCAAGCCCAGCAATGTACCGTATATGAGCTGAGGTGATTAAATGAGCTGTCATTTATTTTTTAGTGCAGGGTTTTAAATCTCAAAAAATCGGCCAAGTGAGAGTCAGATTCGCAAACGAAGGGTTCCGTACCATTGACAAAAAAAAACACTTTTTTGTATGGAAGGCCCCTTTAAATATTTATTTTATTTTGTTTTTAGTATTTGTTGTTATGACGGCAACAGAAATACATAATATGTGAAAAAAAAAATCAAGTGTCTATCGCAGATCTTGAGATACAGCCTGGTGACAGACAGACGGACGGACAGACAGCGAAGTCTTAGTAATAGGCCCCTTTTTATCCTTTGGGTGCGAAACCCTAAAAAAAGACGAACTGGGCTACTACAATGCTCTTCAATCGACGTTTGATCCTAGATAATAATAATATGATGAATTCCTCAGTTGGTCAGATAATTCCCAGACCATTGTAATTAGGGTCGTCACGCGAACGGAACGGGGTCACGTCAGAAAAAGTAAACATTTAAATATCTACACGCATCTCGAGACCTACACAGTGAAACGTTTAAGACACTTTAAGACAATTTATTCTTTTAAAAAACCATGTCTGTGAGAAATTAAATCATTCTGACATAGATCTTTAACAATCATGCAATCATATACGCTGACAACAAGCACTGTTTTGTGGATCAATAAATACTTAAAATAGATGTTGTATTTGATTTTTATATTATCGACTGATTATATTGTATGTGTCTATGCTCTGGATGCTCGCCGTCCATCCCGTCTAGGGTGACGAAAGAGCCCGCGGCTCCATTACTCATCGTATTCCCTCACTGCCACCATTAAGCCGACCACTGGTATTCGGTACCAGACGTCCGTGATCAGCTTCGCGCGTCACACGGGTGATGGACTGTTACCCGGTTCAGTCACCAGCGACTTTAGCTAGGACGTCAAGCGCAGGTACTCGCAATGGCGCCACCGAAGTCACCGACGGAACTTGTCATCGTAGAAGAGTTCCTCCCGCGCACGATCCGCCACCTCCTTCCGCAAGACGACTGCCTCGAAGAAGGCAACGACCGCATTCCAGTGACTGAAGGACTGGTATAATTTTAAAATAGACTATAAAAATATATTGAATTAGGTGATACATGACTGAAATCTATTGTTATTTTGAAATATAGAAATGGAAGGGAACTCTACCACTTCAAAAATACACCCCACACTTTAAGTTATTTTAGTTACTTTATATTATATTTTTTTTGGGCTGGCTATGGCCTGATTCCACGTCACCCTCCTCCGTCCGAGGCGACGCAAGGGCGACGCGCGGCTCCATAATCCACCGTAATCCCTCCACTTCACTATTGGGCCGACCACTAGTACTGACTTCCTTGTCGACCATGGCCAGCCCGATGGGTTACCGTTCCTCCCCGGTCCAGTCACCCGACCGTATTTACCATAAAGGCGCAAGAAGGCCGTGCCCAAAGCCTGCAGTCCGAGGAAGGCTGATGTATTCATATACATTATATCCGCAATGTTATTTCACTTATTTCTAGTTTTTGCAGATTGTAAGAATAAATTGTAATCAATCGAAAACATATAAGCAAACTTAGATATTAAAAAATATCAACAAAATTGTCTTACCAGAAACGTTTTATTAAAATTTGAATTGTAATTATTCTTTTACTTTTTATAATAACATGGTTATAGAATTAAGAAAAAGTGTTAAGGGTGCCAGTTCAATAATGGAAAAAATATAACATATTTATAGCAAAAGATAACGCAAACTTTATGAAGTGTGGTGACAGATTTATAATTCCATAAATCATCATTACTTTCCCGTGGGAGCTGTACAATATCACCCTTCGTGGAGCCTATATCCAACAGTGGACATAGATTATTATTGCTTATTGGTGTAAAAATGGCAGACTGACCTTGAATGAAGATTCAAATTAGATATATTTAGGATTGGTTCGAATAAATAATCCCCACTTCATTAATTTGTTAATGTTTAACGAGTAAGCCCCTAATTCTACTAAGTCCTCTAATGGCAACTTTCTCCGGCAAATCCGTGGAACTTTCAAGTTATTTTTAACCACTATTTCGTAACAAGCTAAACTAAAACTTATGGCGGTAATGCAGCTGAAAAGTAGGTAATGTAAATATTACGTTCATTAAATCATTTTACGTTGAAAGATAACTTATGTTTTGTGTTGGTAATGTTTAGAAGAAATTAGACGGATTACATGTGATTTCCGTTTAAAGATACCTATTTCAATTACCTTCTTTATATACTGACGGACTCATAAACTGCATCAAACTTCAGGATTACTTTGAAATGATTTTTTTAATAAGTATGCAAACTTTTTAGATTAAATTATATAAATATGGAGAGACTGGCCTTTAATCTTAAAAAAAAAGCAATATTTAAAAATAGAACTGCAGTAAAACAAATGAATATAGCCGGAAAAGAAAATTTACTCGTAGTATCAGATTTGCGTGTTATTTATAGCAAAGTTTTAAAATTGATTGTTATTGATTTTTTATTCTTTTGTCAATTGAATTATTGTTACCAGCAGAATTGTTGGGTTAGCTTTTTAACTCATCGAGAGTTTCTGAACTATAATATGGATACTTCGTCCGAACAAGCTGCTCAAATTGTAGCATTGGTGCGGGAGGGCTTGGATCAACGAACGATTGGTAGAAATTTAAAATTAAACCAGTCTACGGTTTCTAGAATATACAGAAGGTTTGTGGAGACAGGTTCTTACAAAAGGAGACGTGGTACAGGCAGAACTCGAGCAACCACCGGTCGTATTGACCGATTTAATGTTACAACTTCCCTGCGAAATCGTTTCCTCACGTCAGTTAACATCAAAACAGAGCTTAATGAAGTGCGTGGAGTAAACGTTAGTGCACGAACAATAAGAAGAAGGTTAAAGGAAGCGGATATCACCCCTTTTAGACCAGCAAATGGTCCAAAGTTGTCTGTAGCTCACAGACAAGCTCGCTTAAGATTTGCGCGTGATCACCTAAATTGGACAGATGAGTAATGGGCCTCCGTATTGTTCACAGACGAGTGTAGGACATGTTCATATGGTGCAGATGGTCGCAGAAGAGTCTATCGTCGACGTGGGGAGCGATATGCTCAAAGTTGCATTGAGGAGCGTGTTCCTTTTGGAGGCGGTTCGTGCATGGTCTGGGGTGGTATATCGATGAACGGGCGAACAGAACTTGTGTTCATAGACATGGTCCGTCAAAACGGTAGTAGAGGGGGTTTGATTGCACATCGCTACATAACAGAGATCTTAGAAGATCACGTGGTGCCTTACATGGGATTTATAGGCGAAAATTTTACTTTAATGCAGGATAATGCCCGGCCGCACGCTGCTGCACAAGTTCAACAATATTGCGAAGAGGTTGGGATACGTACAATGAATTGGCCAGCACGCAGCCCGGATCTTAATCCCATTGAGCATCTTTGGGACAAATTAAAAAGAGCTGTATATGCGAGAAATGCTGTGCCTACGACAGTGGCACAACTAAGAACAGCACTTTCAGAAGAATGGGTCAATATTCCGTAAGATCTTTTAATAACCCTAATCAAATCTATGCGGAACCGATTAGAATCCGTAATAAGGGCACGTGGAGGTAATACACCTTATTAAAACATAAAATAACCCTTGCATAAAGTTTGTGTCTATTGTTAAAACCAATTTTTTAATTAAACCAATTTTCTTTAAATTTCTGTTTTTTCTTCAAAAAAGTTTTAAGGTCTCTTCCAGTATACAAACTTAAACTTAAGGATATGACCCTACGCTGTTTTAAAGTTAACGAACCAATCTAGACGTTTCAATTTAAATCTGTGTAGAAAGTTTGCATACTTGGTTAAAATATTTATTTCAAAGTCGTTTTTTACTTTGATGCAGTTTATGAGTCCGTCAGTGTACATGTATATGTAAATATATATAGTATATGTGTGTGTCGTAGTGGCTACGAAGTACTGGTAGTAACCAACCCTTCATCATCATCATCACAGCCCATATACGTCCCACTGCTGGGCTCGAGCTTCCTTCATAGTGGAGAGAAATTGACCTACTCCACCACACTGGTCAGACGAGTTGGTACAGGATTTTATTTCGAGTTTTCCCTTCTTTACATTGCTTGTGTCGTAAAAGACGACTAAGGGCTTTACATATATCTGGGTCAATTCCATCTGATGCCGTCTGATCAATTACATTCCTAAGAAGGATTGACGTCAGCCCGGTCGCCGGTCATAATACTATTGCCAATAACTTTTGTCTACCACGAAATAAGTATCCATAATGTGACGACCCTAAGTAATTGGGATAAAAGTGATCATCATCATCAGATGATGATGATGATTCCTTTCGCAATATAGACGCGTACTAAGAATAGATTTTACGAAAATCTTCTGCATAAAAAAACGCATTTCTCGCCTCGACCATCTTTGTCATTGTATCTGTTGTTGTTCCTATGGCAACCATAGCAATCGTTACTGTTGCTAAATAACTGTTAATAAATCTTTATGGCGGCTGTTCACACTCAACGAGACACTTCGAGACGAGCCGAGAGCGAGTATGTACATGGTACTCTCGTCTCGCGCTCTCGTTCTCGCCTGGGTTAGTCTCGGTCACCTGTCAGTTTTTTGCGACCGAGTCAAAGGGTCTCGTTAAGTCTCGCCAGGAAAACGAGACGGAGCATATACACACTCATTCTTTTAGTTGTCCGCTGACAGTGTTTCTGAGTAGACGATGCATAGCAATTATCCACCATCTTGTTCTCCATTGCATACATATTTTCTTTTTACAGTAAACATTTAAATAATTATAATAGCTCACGGCACAAAGACAAATAGCAGCAGCAGTTTCTACGTCCATTATCTCGGGTATTTACCTACAGTGCAACTGGCATAATGAGTGCGTACAGGATGTGCTCTCGTCTAGAACCTCCTGGACTAAACTCTCGGCGAGAAGCTCTCGTCGAGTGTGTACAGCCGCCCTCATAATAATAGGACTTTTCACAATAAAATTTGAATATTTCACAAAAATGGATATACATCCAAGTTGCGCGTGTCAACTAGTTATTTTTATAAATATAGAATTAAAAGCTTTATAAATATAGAGAAGGAAAACTCTAAATAAAAGGCTATACCAACACGTCTGACCAGCGTGGTATAGTAGGTCAATTTCCTTCCCACTGCGGAGGAGGCTGGAGCCCAACAGTGGGACGAGTATGGGCTAAGATGATGATGAGACGAACTATTGTTCCGTGTCTGTTTGTTATCTGTGTCCGTAAAATTACATGTTTGTAAATTAGCTTGTGATACAAAGATTATTTCCTAAGTTCTGTTTGTAGTCTTGAAAAAAAAAGTGAATTTTACTTGAATTTAGTTTTTTTTTCGAGTTGGTGGTTAGTACAAAAGTATTTCTCCTGCGTGGTATCGTGTTGCATGGTAGTTTGTTATTTTAACTGCACCATGTTTGCAGTACAATTATATATATGCTATTTATTACCTTCATCTCAATTTATATATATCCCACTGTTCGCCCGAGCTTCCTCCACAATAGAAGAATAATTGACCTATGTATCGCTTTCTTAACACCTGTCTACCTATTTCTACCTATCCCATAACATATTTTTACCATACCCATGGAAGGAAATGGGGTGATGATAATTTTAACCTTCTAACACACGGAGAAATATTTATTTATATATTCGTTAATCATAATATGTCAATTTCTCCCTCCTATTGTGGAGAAGGCTTGAGCCCACCAGTAGGACGTATTATGAGCTAAAATGATGAATAAATGATGATATATAGTTATTATCTGTAATAATATTATTATTGAATAGGTGAGTCTTTAGGACAAGGGAGATGTAGAGTTGAGAAAATAAAGTTATATTTAACATATATTTCTCTATTCAGTGCTGTGTGGTAGCGGCTTCGAATACTACCAACCCTTGCTTTGCTCGTGGGTGTCGTAAAAGACGACTAAGAGCCCTAGATTGACCCGGACCAACTCTATCTGGTACCATTTGGGTCAACGATTACATTCCCAAGGAGGGTTGACGTCAGGCAGGCGGCCGGTCATAAAAGTCATTGCCGAAACTTTTTGCAAACGCAAGTTTTGCTTAAATGACCTTAAATTTCAAATAGATGTCAGGCAAAACATCGATGTTAAAACATCGTAGAAAATAATGTTTACATCGACATCGATGTTTCGCAAAAATGAACATCGATGGCAAACATCTATGTTTTTTTTACTGAGACATCGATGTTTCAGAAACATCGATGTATCATTTGCATCCCTAATAACAACTAAACAATAAGTAAAATTCGTTTGTAATGTCAAAATAATGGGCGTTTTTCATGCTCACACGGTTATTTGCACTATACATATGCCTAAAATACACATACATTTATATTTTTTTTCGTCTGTCTATCTGTCTGTTTGTTCCGGGTAATCTTCAAAACGGCTGGACCGATTTCAAAAATTCTTTCACCAATGGAAAGCTATAATATCAGGGAGTAAACTAGGGTATATTTTATCTCGGTATTCCCACGGGAACGGGAACTACGCAGGAAAGAGGACTGAAACCGAAGCGAGGGCAGGTTGCTAGTCTATACCAATAAATAAAATTGGAGTGTCTGTTTGTAATATCAAAATAATAGGCTTTTTTCATGCTCACACGGTTATTTGCACGACACCTATACCTAAAATAGCAATTAAAAATTTTTGTCTGTCTGTCTGTTTGTTCCGGGTAATCTTCAAAACGGCTGGACCGATTTCAAAAATTCTTTCACCAATGGAAAGCTATAATATCAGGGCGTAAACTAGGCTATATTTTATCCCGGTATTCCCACGGGAACGGGAACTACGCGGGTAAAACGATTATAACCTATAACCGAAGCGAAGCGAGGGCGGATTGCTAGTAACAACTAAACACGCAGTTTACGACGCAAACATAATTCAAGTTTGGTGAAGCGTGGAGTACCGTTGACAACGTTTAAGTCTGATAAAATAAAAACCGTTGCTAACATCTGTCATTGATCTGTTTGTAACCGTCGCGGCGTCGGGGTGGCTACCCTCTTAGTAACTAACATAATTGATTTAATATTACATATTAGTAATTTGCCCTAAGGAATAAGAATACAATTTACTACCCTGTCTTTGTCGTGGGTTTCGTAAAAGATAACCAAGGGCTTGATATGTAGATAACCATAAGAAAAAGAAAACTCGAAATATGATTTTATTTCAATTCGTTTGATCAGGCGTAGTAGGTAAATTTTCTCTTATTCTGGAGGAGGTTTGAGTTTAGCAGTGGGACGTATATGAGCCGAGTTGATGAAAATAATTTAATTAATTTACTAAATTAATAAATTTATTGAAACTGTTGACTTAGTCTCCCCGTCACCGTTTTTCCAACGAATCACTCGATACCGTAGCAAGATTCATCCATTTCACCTGGATATTAACCTGTTTGTCCAGCGCTACAGTAGGTCAATTTTCCTCTTATCGTAAAGGAAGTTCAAGGCCTGTAGTGGCACATGTATAAGCAGTGCTGATTAGTACTATTTACGAATGTCTCTATATTAAAAATGTTTTTGTTACAGATCAAACAAGTACCTGCAGAAGTCAGCCATAACGCGAGTGTGCGCTGTTGGAGGCTTCTTTATATCAATACCAGTGTTTCTAACAGGTCAGTTGCTTTATTTTTACCTTCTTGTTTAAACATATATGACATTTCCGTGTGGTGAGGGAGTAAGAATACAATTCACCACTCCCTTACCCTCACCAGATGTCGTAAAAGACGACTAAGGGATATAATATGCATATAGCATCTGAAACAAGAGAAGGAAAACTCGATATAAACCCTGTACCAACAACAACAGTACGGAGTATATCCGTTTTATCCACTTATGTACCCAAGCCTGTTTGTGTTGGGTATGGTTGGCTATGACCAGTTGAGCGTGCGGCGCGATGTGGCGCTGGCCTGCTACGTGTGGCGTATACTTCGCGGCCAACTACATCACCCAGCTATACTGGCAATGCTACACCTGTGCGCACCAGCAGGTCGTATGGGCATACGACGCCGGCCGCTTGCGTTAAGCTTGCCAACGGCAGAACTAATATGCTCCATTACGCCCCACTGACACGTGCTATCAGACTAATAAATACAGTTCATTATTCTGCGGACATTTACAACTGCAGTGTGAATTTTTAAAAAAATAATTCTTCTCATATATTAGTTTGTTAGAATAATTCAACTAATCAATATATTGAAAATTCGAAAGCCAACAACTAAATTTATCTTGTAAATTTCTTAGATATTAGTGTCCTAATTCGTATAACTGTCAATCTAAATTGAGTAATTAGCGAAATCTTGTAAACGCCATAATTCTCAGACATTGTATATATAAGTGCGTGGCTTATAATTAATAAAACATAGTATTAAATTATAATTAATATTTTGATATTATATTTTATTACTTGTTTTATGTTATTGTCATATTGTATTACATGTCTTAATTAATTATTTAGTTAAATGTTATTTGATAAAATATAATGTTAAATTATGATTAATATTTTGATATTATATTTTATTATTCGTTTATTGTCATATGTATTACATGTCTTAATTTATTATTTAGTTAAATGTTATTTGGTAAAATATAATATTAAATTATGATTAATATTTTGATATTATATTTTATTATTTGTATAATATTATTGTCTTATTATATATAACTCTTATTAATTTTATAATTTTTACTTATAATATCGCATTAGGTTAAATGTCCTGTAATCCTGTCCTATGTCCTGTAAATTATAATTGATTATTATAAATAAATAAATAATAAATACGTGACCAGCATGGTATAGTGGGTCAACTGCCCTCCTATTATGCAGGCTCGAGCCCAGCAGTGAGCCGTATATAAGTTGAGAGGATGACATTTCTGGGCACAATCTGCTCTAAAATATGGGGACAGTCCCAAACACAATGAAGACATAAGTTGTTGTGTTTTCTCTGTCATAATGACTGACTTAGAACTATATATATATTTGAGCACAATTTTATTATTATTTACTAGCAAACCGTTCCGCGTGGTGACGGAGTAAGAATACAATTCACCACCCTCTCTCTTGCCCTTGGGTGTCGTAAAAAACGACAAAGGATATAAAATGCATATAATATCTATGCAAGTGAAGGAAAACTCGAAACAAAACCAATACGTCTGACCAGCATCGTATAATAGTTCGATCTTCCGCCCATAGTGAAGGAGGCCCAAGCCCAACAGTGGGCATGAAACCACATGGGCTGCTGCTTGCGTTGATAATTTCATAATATCCTATTTTAGCATAGATTATAAAATTTTTGATTATAATTTTTTATACGATATAATCGTATATAAGTTATATACGATTATATCGTATAAATTAATTGTTTATGTAATTATTATGTTGACATTAACAGATAATGTTATAAATGGTTTATGTTGAATGGTTAAAACTAGAAATAAAAAACTTATAATAAACCGTCTGACCAGCATGGTATAGTCAGGGCCGGATTAGGCCTATCAAGGCCCCTAGGCAATTCAATTCTCGGGTCCATGGTTCAAAGCCCAAGGAAACTTAGACTTGGCACGACTTTGTCTAGATTTCATTACTTTTTAGAGATAAACAAGCAGCTCCGTCGAGACTTGGCTAGTTTTTTTACAGAATGTTTTTGGTGGGAAATCACTTACCATCAGGTATGCTGTTTCCATTCTTGCCATTAACAGCAATAAAAAAGGAATAATATTGAAGCAGTATTTCAAAAAAAAACATTCGTTGAAATGTTTTTTTTCTTGGTGCATGCTCGGGACCCCTAGTCAGTGCGAGGCCCCTAATCGGTGCTAGGCCCCTAAACGGTGCGGGGCCCCTAGTCGGTGCGGGGCCCCTAGTCGGTGCAGGATCCCTAGTCGGTGCTAGGCCCCTAGTCGGTGCGGGGCCCCTAGTCGGTGCGGGCACCCTAGCCGGTGCGGGGCCCTTAAGCAGTTACCTAGTGGGTCTTATGGATGATTCGGCCCAGGGTACCTAGATGAATTTTCCTCCCATTGTGGAGGAAGCTCAAGTCCAGCAATAGGATAATTATAAGCTAAGATAATGACGATGACCTTCAATATTTATTAATCATGGTACTGACTATACAGATAAAGATTAATTTGGTATTTTTTTTCTGTTCCAGGGATAATACTGTACACGTTTATACAGTTTCATTCCACCCCTGCCATAGTCACGTCAGTATTCATAGGAGTTGGTATCATCTTCTGCGGTTGTGCTATGGTCCACAATGTATTCGTGTGGCAGAAAGAGAAGACTAACTTAGTCAAGGCATTCAGAACTCAAGAATTGAATACAACTGCTTCACAAAATTTAAACGCATCGAACGGAGTGGTGATGGGGAATGGACATTTGAATAATACGGGAATGGGGAATTTGAGTTTTCATAGTATGACTGGAACTACAGTGCCTTATTCGCATCCTATCACGTTATTACAACAAGGTGGACCTTATATCATAAGGTGAGTTTCTTATCTTCGTCTTTTAGATATATTTTATTGACCATTATCAGACGAGCAAGCAGCCTATTAATCGTCTCAGCTTATAAACGTCCCACTGCTGGGCCTCCTTCCAATAAGAGGGAAATTGACCTACTATACCATGCTGGTTAGACAGATTGATATAGGGTTTTGTTTCGAGTTTACCATCTCTTGCATAGATGTTATATGCGTACGATATCCCTTAGTCGTCCTTTACGATACCCACGGGGAAGAGAGCGGGGGAGAGAGAGTGGTGAATTGTATTCTTACTCCGTCATTACACGGGCAACTCGACATAAATGACATACAATTTTAGAAGTCTTAAAATTCTGGGAGACTTAAAAAAAAACTAAATCAATTTTCCTATTTCGTTTAATTTGCGGTAATAACCAAAATATTTATTCAGTTTGATATTTATTTATTTACAATCAATTATAATGATGTGATATATGTTGATACGTTCGTTGTTACGTACGTTCTTAGTCCTAGCAACATAAACGATAGCTACCTACACAGTAAATTTATAGCGGTACTACATTAGAGATAATGCGACAACCCGTTACCTTGTAGGTACTTCCTGCACTTTAATTACATATATAGATCTATGAGAACCAGTTTCCAATAAGTTTAACCGCATAGAATGTATCGAGAGCAAATTGAATCGATTCAATGATTTTATTAAAAATTACTTTACCCATCATATTTCTTATTCTATCCGTGTGGTGACGGAGTAAGTAGACATTCCATCACCCCCCTTTTGAGGATGTGGGGAAAGATGGCGAAAAAAGAAAGATAAGATTCGACATAACACCCTTTATTAACACGTCGGTCTGACCAGCAGTGTAATATGTCAATTTGTATCCCATTGTGGAAGAGGTCAGAGACAATAGTAGAATTTATATGGATTGATATAATACTTTATTATTAGTTTAGTGACGGGTTAGGTATCATAATCATCTCAAATTCATATACATTAAATGCTGGGCTAGAGCCCCTTCACATTGAGAAATAACTATACCACGGTCAGGCGGGTTGGTATAGAATTTTATTTCGAATTTTCCTTCTCTTGCATACGTATTAATTGTATATCTCTGTCGTCTTTTACAACATCCACGGTGAAAAACGGAAGTGGTCTATTATGAACGCGTGTTAGGAATACAATATGTCAATGAGTAGCGCAATAATTTCTCTTAGGATTTGTGAAAATTGGCTAGGAAACAAGGCAGCAGCACTCTTCTGAGAACCTCGTAATACTAACAGTGATCGCCAACCTGCTGGTCAAATGTGAGGATTAAAGCATTATCCCCTTAGTGAGGTCTTATTTCTACCAGTAGAGGTCGACGCGCTGATGTATGAATGTATTCATCATCATCAGTGACGGATCTAGACTTGAAGCCGCCCCAGGCCCTGTTTACTGCGCCGCCCTTAATATAGAATAAATTTTATTAATTTTGATCCAATATTTTTATTTTAAATTTAAAATAACTTTATTTCGATAGAATATAATTTTAAACTATAACTAATAAATATTACAGATACATACGTAATAAACAAAATAATAATTAATCAATTTAAAAATTTCTTTTTACTGGCAGACATTTTTTTTTTAAATTAATCTGAACTCATTTTCAAAGGAAGTCAGTCTCCTTTGAAAACGAGTTCAGATTAATTTTTACATCACTTTTTCTTTACTTTTTTCGTCTTTGAAATGTTGGCCTTTAGACAATTTTGCCGCCCTGGGCCCGGGCGTCACGGGCCTAGGCGTAAATCCATCACTGATCATCATCATCCAGTTAATACTTCATTTACTTAGCGTCGACGCAATAGGTACTCGCATTTCATAGTACCTATATATTGGCAAGTTATTAGCAATAGTTTAATAACCGGCCGCTTGCCTGACTTTCATCCTTGGGAATGTAGTTGTTGATCGGACGGATCAGATCGAGTTGCCCCAGGCTATAGCTGTGACGTCTATCATCATCACCATCACAGCTCATAAACGGCCCACTGCTGGACTCTAGCCTCCTTCACAATGGAAGGGAAATTGACCTATAATACGAAGCTAGTCTAACTGACCAGCGGGTTGCGGACAATTTTTTCGAATTTTCACATAGATGTTGTATGCATATTATAATCCCTTAGTTGTCTGTTATGACACCCACAGGAAAGAAAGGTGGCGGTGAATTGTATTCTTACTCCGTCACAACACGGAAATGAAACAGCCCACACAACATTACATCTATGGAAGTACAGTAATACCCCGACTTACGCTACCCCGTTTTACGCGAATTCAAAGATACGCGGTTTTCTCTTCGAGCGCTCAAGCCTTAATTTGCTTTTTTATTCTTAAAATTTCAATTATTTTTATATAATATTTCGACCATATTCTTTAAAATTATTATCTTCTCTGAACTAGTTTCAAATAACTAATTTTTTTGTACATTTAATATAAGCAAAATTAAATCCCCACTTACGCGAATTCGACTTACGCGGTTATCGCTCGGTCCCATCTATTGCATAAGTCCTGGGTATTACTTTATTAAAATGTTATTGTAACTCAGTACTAATGTAATATTTTTTACTACCTGTTTAATACAGTGGTATAAACTGATTGATAACTGATAAAGGTCATGGCTTCACATTCAGGGTCGAGCGAGTGTAATTGCGTAATTTTAGAGTAATGTGATTCTCAATAGTATAAAATGTAGAATCAGTTCCATCGTCGACCAAGCCGTGACTAAAACATAGGTCGAGATGAAGTGTAGGTAAATATAACTTCTAAAAGATGGCAGTAACCATTTAGAGATAAAACTGTAGAAAATTTACTTCTAATACAATGAAACCTGGTTAAGTGGGACCTGGATAAGTGAGCAACCTCTATTATTGAGAATTGCAATGAAGTCCCGCCACTTTCTCTGTTAATGGGACTTTTCGAACCTGGTTAAATGAGATTTGATTCTAAAACTCTTTCAGTGTTTAAGTACTTCCATAATTGGAACAATGTACATACTTGAATTCCATATGTATCCGAGACAATTTATCAGATTGGGACAGGTTTCGACACGTTCATTTACAAACATTCGATCTCTATAAGCGAAGCGCTTTGTAAATGACACAACTATAATTTTAAACTTATCTAATTATAAAATTAGTTAAATGCAAACCTTTTTAAATCACCCGATATATGTAGGTATATGCAAGATGATCATCTGCGTTTAAAAAGCGCAAACACTGCCGAAATGAGCTGGATTATAATAAATATAGCTCGACTACGTAACGAAAACCTAACCACCGCCTTCGCCCGAGTATTTTTTTTTCACCATGAACCCCTTACAGTATGTCTATTCCTAATCACATGAAAGTAATTAATGATTATTTTTTTGCAGACCTCCTACGAGTACTCCTCCAGGCGAAGGAGCAGCCACTCCCGGTGTACCAGCAGCAACTATCGACCTAAGCCATGATACACACGAGCTTAGCACGTTAGTTTGAGTATTTTGTCATACGACAAGGTCTAGCGAGCTTATAATCGAAATAAAATGTTACGATTATCGAATAATATCGACTCTCATCTAATCTTATTTAGTCTGTGATCCATGTCAAATAAATTTATATTCCACATATTAGCTGACTCAACAGAGGTTGTTCAGATCAAATCCAAAAAAATAGTAAAAGGAATTCTCATTGAAATCGATCGCAGCGCCACCTAACGGTTCCAATTATAAATCTAAACCATTCTCATATGGACGGCCTCCTTACGGCAACCCCGCAATGAAGTAAGTGGAGAAGGTGGCCATCGGGGAAAAATATCGATATATCAAACTTCGATATCCTCCGAATATCAACAGCCTTAAGGCCCTAGCCCTGCAATTGAAATGTCAATCGGCTATTTAAACATTGATCACAGACTACAAATCTTTGATATTAATGCCTAATAATATTTCTGTTAATTTTGTATATTGTGGTACCTAATTGTACATATTATTTCTTTATTATATACTAAAATGCCATGTTTTTTAAATAAAATATTGTAATAGCAATATGTATATGGAAAGCAGTAGTTACTTTCATTATACATTTTAATGACTTTGATACTTTAGTCTATTGGCAAAGTGATTTAGAAGAACTTTTATTAATTGAAACGCAATATGTAGATGTTATACTGTTAACTAATGTAAGTGATTCGCCCTGACAGGGGTGATGTAGAAATAACTATATTCCTGTACCGTTAGGTGACACGGGTTCGATTTTCATAGTACGTAAATTGAATTGTCTTCAAATAAACACCGTTTAAATACATTTAATATAAAATCCTTTACACTTACAATATCCATGAGACCCATATTTTTTTTTTTCGATTTTTAATTTTTCATTCATGATTTGCCTCTTTGGTCAAATTGTGACGAAAAATGTATTGTATTTTGTAATTCATGGAGCAATATAATTGCATCTTCTAAACGAGAAAATGCAATTAGCTGAATCATATATGCAACGCATCATAAAACTTTGTTTTTCCCTCCAAAATTAAGCATCACAAAATATATAACTTACGATAAGAAAACAAAGAAACTGTATTTTAATTTTGAAATGTTGCCAGTTGTCCATAAATAGGAATATATTGATACAATTTTCTTTAGAAAGATAAATTAATGAAGATTATTTAAATTTGAAATAATAGCTGCAGAAATTTTTTTGTAATTAAATTATGGACCCTAATACTGAGAACGGTATAGTTATAAAATAAAACCCACCCAGTTAAATATACTACAGCCGTAAAAGTATCTGTTTGTTAATTTATACTATCTTTCATAATTATGTGGATTATCAGTAACTCTTCTAAGACAATAGGAAATTTGCCATACACATTTAAGTCATGTTTTGTTTTAGTTTACTTATAATTTATTTTCCTTCGAATCATTAAGTTTTATCAGTTAAATGGAGTGCAATGCATAGTGGATTCGCTATTGCACTGAAGTGGACGTAAAGGAACATACCTAAACTACGTGACCGGCTTTAATTCTCAAAAATAGTACGCTTGAACAAAACTGGGGTCTTATTTTCTACTACGGATGGGGGAGATGGGGTTAAAAATTGTCCTACTGTCACCGATGGGGGAGATGGAGTAAAATTAAAAAAAAACAGGGTCAATTTGTTTGGGTATGTTCTCTAATATAGTTCAAATAATTTAAGTGTTACTTATAGGACCCACCAACAATAATAATGATAATAAGTTCGAAAACTAAAATACTCCAAATGTATATTTGTATATAGCGTCTTAAAACAGGAATTCAGGAGGCATAAATTTATTTATTTTTATTTACATTTAAAAACATTTCTTATTATTTTTATTGTAGTTCAATTTATGTAAGACTAAAACAATAAATATATTTAAAAAGGTATTTAATTTATTCTTAATTAAGCTTTTTTTTTCTTACACATTACCGCGGCTCTCCTTAGCTCTGAAAAGGGAAACAAATGATTAAAAATATAGCCATCATTAATCTCCGTGATGTAACCAGAGATGTACAAAATAGTTTTAATAAAGTATTTAAATGGAAAATGCAAATAGCTTCCTAATTTAACTATTTCAAATGCTAAATAGTTTTACTTTTTGTATTTTAATTACTAAATGCAAAACAAGTACCTACTTAAAAATACTTTATTCAAATAAAATATTTTTAGAAGAAATTATTGTTCTTTATTTCCGTATGGTGACAGAGTAAGAATATTATTCTTCACCCTCTGTCTTGTCCGTGGGTGTCGTAAAAGACGACTAACGGATATAACACGTATAAAACATCTATGCAAGAGAAGGAAAACTCGAAATAAAACTATAGAAACCCGTCTGACCAGCATGGTTATAGTAGGTCAATTTCGCTTCTATTCAGGACGAGCCTCCAGCCCAGCAGTGGGACGTATATGAGTTGAAATATTTTGTTAGAAATTTTAACATTACTAGATATCCAAAAAAAGCACACAGATGCAACATGTCCAACACATGACGTCTGTGAGAAGATACCATCATATGAAAATGTTGTTTCCACTGCAGAACTTGGTAGACAAGTGTATTTTAAGAATACGCTTTTAATTGTTGGATGTGTATTTAGAATGGTAATATTCGCGAAACTAAGCAGTAAAGTATTTTGAATTTTGCAAATATAAAATATTTCTCGAAAAGTATTTGAAATAAAATACAATATGCTTTTTTTAGGGGTATTTAAATACAAAATATACATTTTTGCATTCTGTATTAAGACTATTTCAAAAAGTCGCCACTCTGGTTGGGGCGGGTTAAGAATACCGACTACCAACACAAACTTTCCAGAGGAATTCGTAAAAACTGACAGGACAGTGTTGCTGACCATTCTCTTAATCATTCAAGATAATGGCGGGCAGCAGTTGCCTGCAAAAATGGAATTATAACCAAAACTGCTGAACTCGAACCACTATAGGAGTAAAATTGACCTACTATGCCACGCTGCACAGTTGGTATAGGAGTTTATTTCAGGTTTTCTATCTCTTGCACAGATGTTATCTGTACATTATAATCCCTTATTCGTCTTTTACGACACCAATAAACTAATCTGAATATTTTATATCGAATATCCGATAGTATTGGTTCAAAATATAATATGCATGTAGCATCAAGAGATGAAAGGCTCGAAATAAAACTTTATACCAAACCATCCGACACAAATTAAGCATGAAAATACCCTGTCAAGGTCAAGGGCCCGTTAAAGTCGACGTCCCTTCCATGGTCAAGGATACTCTCCTATGTGGAGGCTTAAGTCCAGCAATAGTCTGTATATGATTTGAAGGTATGATGATGATTGTTACATATTAAAATGTTTGTGACTATTTACAATAAAGGAAAAGCTACATACCTCTTAAGACCTTGATACAGTCCAGTGTAATATCCGCTCATGTACCAACTGAGCAGCATGGAAGAAATCGCCTGATCCTCCGAGTCACTCCTGCCACTCGATGTGAACGCCATGGGGGGTGGCGGCATTGGTATTTCCATAGATCCTAGCTAAAATACGATATAACAAATTAGATTTTTAATTTTTTTTTAATTGCAAACGAGCAAAGAGTACACCTAATGATCAGTATTGCTGTCGCATATGGACCTTTGCTAGGCCGCTGCCTACCGTGAAGAAAGTGAAGGGAGAGTGAATGCGTGCAATGATTCGGTGATACTAAAGGCATCACTAAAACCCACTATACGCAAACACCCTCAACCTCATCATGTCAGACTGTATAAGTCTGACATGATGATGATGAGGTTGTGATTTGTTTGTTTTGCAAAGTCTTTAACGAAAAGATAAACAGTATTTTAAATGTAATGTGTTGGAAAATGCCAATAAGGGTTGGTACATATTTGACGGACAATGCGTCGATCGTATCATCGGTCGCGTCTCTTCAGTCAAATCAGACCTATCACTTACGCGTCTACTTAGTTTCTGTATTCAGGCTCTATACAGCGATTGTGTGATAATCTATACAAATAAAAGTGTGTGTGTCTGTTTGTCAGGGTTGGGCAAAATCTGATTTTTATTAAAAAAATCAAAAACCATTGATTTTTTTAAAAAAATCATGATTTGATTTTTTTTTTAATCATGATTTATTTGATTTTTTGATTTTTTAAATTTGAACATAAAATTTGAACATTTTGATTCTTTGAAATTATTGTTAATTATTTTAATGTATAAGTCTAAAAATTATAATACAATTTGCGACTCAAAAACTTGTGACAACGCATTTGTCGCGCTTCTTGCTTCTTGCAAGAAAATTCTTGTCGCGATTTGTTTTCCTTCTGTCCTATACACTCACTCACTATACAGTGCCGAGTGAGGCACGAACGCGTTTGTTGTGCTTTTTGCAAGAATATTCCTGTCGTGTCGTGTCGAGGCTTGTTTTCCTTTTCAACCTATAAATAGACGTTCGCGCATTTCGCTAGTTTAGTTAAGTGAAGTGAAAACATATAAATAAAGTAAAATGAGTGGAAGAAAAGAGGACCCAATATGGCAGTTCTATATTAAGACAACAAATCCAAATAAATTGGGGTATAGGGCTATTTGTAGAAAGTGCAAGAAAGATATTCGAGGGTTAGTCCAAAGACTTAAAGTACACCACAATGTTTGTAATTATCAAGAGAGTAATACAGGTAATTAAATTATTAATTTTATTTTATTTATATTTTAAGCATATATGATTGTTTTTTGTTTTTAAATGTTAGGTGAAATCTAACAGGTGGCGTGGCCTTTAATGTAACTTTTTTAACGCGACCTTTCCCAGGTTAATTATTAAAGATTATCTTTACTCTTCTATACTTACTCAATTTTTAATTTTTTCAACTTAAAAAAATAAATTTGCTTTTACATCTCTATTGAACATTTTAACTTTATTTTAAAATCAATAATTCAATACTATATCAATATATCATCAATTATAATTAATCAATTTCAATTTTCAGTTATGTTTTTTCTCTTTCCAGAGAGTCGAATGTCGCTTGACAGTTTTGCTAGCACATCATCTGCCTCAAGTTGTAGTTCACTCATGACGAAAGTACCAACACCAACAAGTCCAACAACTTTTGAGCCAGTCCAAAAAAAGAAAGCAATCGAAACTCAGCCTACCATGAGTACCCTGAGTAGTTTTGTAATGCCGACTTCAACTGCTGAAAAACATAAAATTGACAAACAAATAGCAAAGGCTATTTTTGCTACTAATTCGAGCTTCAGATGTATTGAGAATTTAGAGGTGAAAAAAGCCATTCAGTTATTAAGGCCTGGTTATACACCGCGCTCTCGAAAAAAATCGGTAGCAACAAGTCTTTTGGACGAAATCTATGAAGAGGAAAAAGAAAAATATTTCTCCTTTCAGGACAGTCCGTAAATATGTCAATTGATGGGTGGTCAAACGTGCACAACGAACCAGTGATATGCGCAACGATAACCACTGAAGATGGACAAGCCCTCCTATACGAAACTATAGACACATCAGGAAATCCACATACTTCAGAATATTTAACTCAAATAGTTTGTGACCTGATTTCTTCATGTGAATTAAAATACAAGTGTACCGTAAAATCTTTTGTGACAGACAATGCCGCAAATATGACACTTATGAGAAAAACATTAGAAGAAAAAACGAACGCAAAAGTTATAACTTATGGCTGCTCTGCACATATTTTTAATTTACTGTGCAAGGACTTTCAAGTTAAAGACGTTATAGAACATGTGGTCCAAATTGTTAAATATTTTCGAAATAACCATTTGGCTAGAGCTAAATTCAGTCAAGCAGGATGCAGCTCTTTAGTCCTTCCAAGCGATGTGAGATGGAATAGCCTTGGCAACTGCTTAGAGATGTGTCACTCAGTGGGACATCATATTAAAAATCTGCGAAGAAAATAAAAACGAGATTGATTCCACTATTTACCGAAAAGTTTCAAATATTGCGATTAAACATGCAGCGCAAGATTATTTAAACATTTTAAAACCTATATCAGTTGCTCTTGATACTGTGCAGAAGAAAAATGCTACTATCGCAGATACTGTAGAGCAGTGGAAACATTTACAATATATCTTTGATGAATCTGTGGAATTACCATTACAAAAACACAACAATTTAATAATCGATATAAGCAAGCACTAACGCCATATCATTTTATAGCGTATATGTTGAATCCACAAAAAACAAAATACCAGTTAACACCAGAAGAAAAGAATATAGCTTTAGAAACAATTAAAGAGTTACATAAAAACAATGGACTGTTTGTTACCTTTAGTAATAAAGTTAAATGCCCGCAGTGCTCCATTTAAGCAAGTTATGTTTTCGGACGAAGTAATAAAAAATGTAAACGGACTACAATGGTGGTTATCACAAAATGATGAGCCGGAAATCTTGAAACAGTTGCCAATAATAAAACAGTTCCTGTGTGCAACTGCTTCTTCAGCTTCAGTAGAACGCGTATTTAGCTCTTTTGGTCTTGTACACTCGGATATTAGAAACAGATTAGGCATAGAAAAAGGAGGAAAACTCGTGTTTTTGTTTAAATTGTATAACGAAAATGAATAGACTGAAAATATACAGTAATAAAATTTAGGTGTTACGTTTAGTTTAAGAATTTGGAATTATGAACTTCTTTTTTGTTGTTTTTGCTAAAAGCAGATACTTCTTTTGATTTTTGAGAAAACTTTTATGTTATGTTGTTATCTGGTTCTGAATAAAAAGGAAAAAAAATGATTTAAATCATGATTTTAATTTTAAAAATCAAGCGATTTAAATCATGATTTTAATCGTGATTTTAATCAGTCCAACCCTGCTGTTTGTTGTCAAAATACTAGGCTTTTTTCATGCTTACACGTCACCTATGCCTAAAATACAGTTTAAAATATTTTTGTCTGTCTGTTTGAAGAAATCTTCAAAACGGCTGGACCGATTTCGATAATATTTTACTACCAGGTAGCTAGGTCTATATAAGGAGTAACTCAGGCTTTAGTTTATGTTTGAGTAAGGCAACTGAAACCGGAGCGGAGCGAGGGTGGGTTGCCTTTTTTTTTGGGGCTGGGCTGGGATCGGCGCACTCCTCGTACCACTCCATCCGGGGCGACAGAGGGGCGTAAGCACGCACACGCGCAACCCACCCGAACACCACGTCGCCTTCGTCGTCGTTGGACCGACCACCGGAGCAGAGCTACTTGTCATCAGTGGTCGGCCCGACGGAATACCCCCTAGTGGGGTAACCCTCCCATCGACCGACGTCCCCCGCTCGGGGAGGATGTCGGTCTTTCCTCGCGCGGTAGCGTGGGTTGCTAGTGAACTTTAAAATAAAACCCATCGATATAATAATTATTTGACAAAAATATGTTAATGGAAATGGAACAGACGCTATACCCTCGTCGCACTAACGCATCATTAGTTGAGATGGAGTCATCATCATCACAGCTTATTTACACCCCACTGCTGAGTTCGAAATTAACCTATTATACCTACAACGCTCGTCAGAGATGTTGGTATTGGGTTTTATTTCAGGATTGTCATAGCTTGCAGTTATGATATA
The DNA here is from genome assembly GCA_032191425.1 of Lymantria dispar. Classification (NCBI taxonomy): domain Eukaryota; kingdom Metazoa; phylum Arthropoda; class Insecta; order Lepidoptera; family Erebidae; genus Lymantria; species Lymantria dispar. The sequence continues at coordinate 6,491,880 of CM063452.1, read as the reverse complement.
CGTAATATATCCCTTAGTCGTTTTATATGACACCCACGGACAATAGGGGTGATGAATGGTGTTCTTACTTCGTCTTGTAGTATGGATGCTTATCGAACGGGAGGGGTAGTTGAAAATTGTAAAAGATGGATCACATATTATGGGTACGTCCCCTAATATATCTTTATATATACATTTTTGTGTGCGTGTGTATGTCACTGAATTCCTCCTAAACGGCTGGACTGATGTTAATGAATTTTTTTGTGTGTTCAAGGGGATTCAAGGATGGTTTAGATTCACAATTAGACCCGGTAGGTGGCGTTATTTTATTTGAACAGAACAACGTCTATTGAGTCAGCTAGTATTCATATAAATACTTACATTCCTAAGCATAGGTATGTTCGGCATATGCATGGGCATTTCTGGCAGTTCAAAATTGTTACTTTTGCTGCTAGCCTTCTTCTTTTTGGCTGGACGCTTTTTCTTCTGAAATGGGGATCGCTCTGGAAAAACAAATTATAAACTCATGAGAAAACATCAGCCAAATTCTGTCCACTCTTAATGGTGGTATAGTAGATTAATATCCCAAATGAGAACGGTCGGGCCCAGCAGTGGGAGCTAAGCTATGATGATGATGAAATAACAATTTTTTTAGAAGACAAAACCTGTATTAACAAATTACAAACAAATAATTCATCTCATCTCTAATACGTCCCACTGCTGGGCTCGAGTCTCCTCCTTAATAGGAGAGTAATTGACCTTACTATACCATGCTGATTAAGCAGGTAGGTATAGGGTTCTATATTAAGTTTTCCTTCTCTTGCATAGATGTTACATGCATATTACATCCTTTAGTCGTCTTTTACGACATCCACGGCGAATATAGCATAGTGGTGAATTGTATTCTTATTTCATCACCACACGAACAAATAATTAACAGACACAGATTACATCAAGATTCGAAACAACAATTTGAGGATCGCACAAAGTATTATTTTGCGTGGAATTCGAACTCACGACACTGGCATGGCAGGTCGGTATTTTTACCGCTACGCCTCTGTGTAGTCAGATAATAGTATATTTGCGGAATTCCCATAAGGATTCCTTAGTATTTGGTGTTGTCTATAAAAAAAATTCCTCCGATAAGTACAATGGACGTTACTAAACAGTGGTCCGCGGACAACCAATAGTTCACTGACTCCATTTATGATATGGTCCGCGAACAATTTTCAATTTCGCGGCTGAGGCATCGCCGGGCACCGTGGAAGTGGGCGGCAAACGTTTAAAGTAATTAAGTTTAAAGTATTACAATTTCAATTAAAATATTATCTATTAGTCAATTGATGATCGTAATATAGTTAACTTTTCCCCAAGTGAGCACTTTTGCGTCTAATGCCGCCCTAGCCGAGGCCGCGGGTGACTGAACCAGGGATTAGTCCGACACACGCTCGACCCCGCGACTGCGACCAACGTCCTGGACATCGTAAGGAAAGGGTACCCCACAGGGTATTCCGTTGGGCCGACTACGGAGGACAAGGAACTTGGTATCGGTGGTCGGCCCATCGTCGAAGGTGACGACGGTGGGTTATGGGGTCGCGCGCGGCCCCTCTGTCGCCCCGGACGGAGGGTGCGCCGACCATAGCCCACCCACAAAAAAAATGGATTTCGTGTTGAAAAATGTTAACAATTGGGACTTTTAAGTATTAGAACATTATGCTATGTTCAAGCAACACTGCTGCGACTGTATAAAGGCATGTGATGAATATGCGTAAGTAAGAGATACAGCAGTCGGTTAAGCTATTTTCTCGCAAACTTTTCTCCATACACAAGGACGTCCGCACATTGAGGCACTGGTGGGGACAACTAATTGCTACCACAAGCGGCTCAGTCCAGCCACAAGACGCGACTGCCAAGCACGACCACAAGTGTCTTACTAACAGTCACTAGTCGCCGAATCTGCGAGCGCTTTTGGCTCTGTACTAGTCAAGACCGATCACGGTCTTCACTGGTACGGCGGATAGTGTGAATCAAATATTTTCAGTGCTGTTTGTATTACACAATATATCATCAAACCTTTATTTTGTTATTGCTAATGTAATTGTAAGGTATTGCAATATCTATACTATTAAACAAAACTGGAGTGTCTGTTTGTAATGTCAAAATAATAGGCTTGTTTCATGCTCACACGGTTATTTGCACAACAGCTACGCCTAAAATACAGATTAAAAAAATTTTGTCTGTTTGTTTGTTCCGGGTAAACTTCAAAACGGCTGGACCGATTTCAAAAATTCTTTCACCAATGGAAAGCTATAATATCAGAGAGTAAACTAGGCTATATTTTATCCCGGTATTCTCACGGAAATGGGAACTACGCAGGAAAGACGACTAAAACCGAAACGAGGGCGGGTTGCTAGTATTGAATAAATAAATTGCATTTAAAAACAATATTCTGTCAACATATACCCAGGATTCGAACGCGTGTGAGATGGAAACACACTTGATTTTCAATTGTTGTTAATTATAATATTACTGATTACTACAATATTGAGACTGGTCATGGAAGATGGGGTGGAAGGAAACCGGCAGGTCTGTGGTTGTGTTTGCGCTACTAAATGAAACTAGCAATAAAACGCGGCCGCAAGTAGCGGACCCGGGCAACTTTTTTTTTTTTTATTGTAAGCAGTGGCAAACGAGCAAACAGTACACCTGATGGTAAGTGTTGCTGCCGCTCATGGACCTTTACAAGGTCGCTGCCTACCGCGAAGAAAGTGAAGGGAGTGTGAATGCGTGCATTGAGGCTCGGTGATACTAAAGGCACCATCAAAACCCTCCACACGCAAACACCCTCAGAAAGTTGGGTTTCTGGCTCTCTCGCTCACTAAACGAAGCGCAGTAACAAATTGCTACTACTCAGACGTCGATTTTCTGCGAGAGTGTGGTATTACCCCGGACGGACCGGCCCGCGGCTGTAGACAGATAACTGTCGACAGTGTGGTGCTACCACTCCATAAAAAATAAACTCTCGTAGCTTCTAGCATAGCCACGATCATTTGAACGCTTAGTTTTTGCCGATGCTAACAAAACATCTGAAATATTCCAGCGTCTTGTGGTGACTACCAAATGTCACCACCGGTGGCTTGATATAGGGCAGCTAAAAAGGTTGCATATCAGAGTTTAAACTGAGCATTTCCATAATAAGTTTTCATAAATTCTAACATTAAGGGTGTAGATCGTGAAAATCACCGAAAAGAGTGTTACGATTTTTCATATTTAACCTATTTACATATGATTGATATCAATGATAATTTGTATATATTACAATCAAAGACCAATAAGTATGTTCATGCTTATATTAAACTCTTAAACCTAATAGTTGTTATATAATAAACGTCAACAAACGCACAAAATTGAGTAAAAATGCAAAAACATGACTTCGTATTTTTCAGATTTAACCCCATAAATCAACACAAATTGATAAAAAGAAACACTTTTTGAACACTGAAGAAACCAATAAGTATAGCTGTATACTTCTTTTTATACCTTTACAAACAAAGACTTCCTCTTTTAAAGCCCTAAAATCTAGATATATTTTAAGGTTAATTTTTCATACATAAATATATGGGATAAAACGTTCGTTTCATTCGTGCAATCTCGGTGGTCACTACCGGCAGTTCCTTTCTGTAAGTGAACGCGACACCACGCTTGTCGGCTGCAGACAGCAGAATTACGTATTGTGTATTTGTGTTTTTTGTAAAAAACTGTAAGTATAACATTTTTATAATTAATTTATTTTCAGTTAGTAGAAAGTATCGATATAATGAATGTCTGAAAGAAAACCATGATGGAACTAGATATAAATCGTAAAAAATACAATATCTACACTAATAGGTATTTTGTAATTAATTTATTTTCAGTTAGTAAGTTATTATAATTAATTTATTTTCAGTTAGTAGAAAGTATCGATATAATGAATGTCTGAAAGAAAACCATGATGGAACTAGATATAAATCGTAAAAAATACAATATCTACACTAATAGGTATTATAAAGAGGAAAGATTTGGATTTTTGTATGTAACGAATAAACTCAAAAAGTACTGGACCGATTTTAATAATTCTTTTATCATTCGAAAGCTACATTATCACTGAGTAACATAGGCTATTTTTTTCGCAGGACTGATTGAATTTGAGTGTCATGCCAGGGAAAAGAAAGTTTTGTACGCATTATAAAAATATGAAAGCCAAAAGATCTCGGAATAAAATGTAAGTTCCTCACTACTTATTTATTATCGCATTTGAACAGGGTACATTACAAAGCTAATACAATATGTCAAAAATCAAATGCTTCAATATGCTAATACAATATGATTTAGATCGCCCGATTCAGACATATACCTACAATAACATGTAAATATTGGTTTGTATTATCTATATCTATACTGATAAATAAAATTGAAGTATCTGTATGTAATATCAAAATAATAGGATTTTTAAAAAAAAAAAGGCGATACGGAGTTAGCCGGGTCGGCTAGTATTGTCTAAATATCAAATTGTGGAAGTAGGTAGGCGACAGCGCAACTTAGTCGACATACCTATACCGCCAAACAGACGCGAGGCGCCTAGCGTCTGGCTTAGGGTTGTACAAAATAAATAAAAAGTGGATAATATTGATGAATAATATTTCCAGTATTGAAAATAAAGAAAACCTTGGGGCCGAGACTCTGAGCAACAATGCTACGTGCTGTATAGAGGTAAGTTGTTATACGTAATTCTTGTAGACTTGTTACATAAATAAACAAACTACTTAGTTAGTGATGGGCGAAGACAAAATCTCAATACCTACCTATAGATTTTTTCTTGCAATATTTATTATTTTCATCGAGAGACAAACACCTTAGTACCGAAATACTTCTCAATTACTTTCTCAAAAGAAAATTTATCGTGATCCGTGATCAACAATGGAACGTTTAACGTTCCATTGTTGATCACGGTGTAATTTATAATAAATTTGTAGCAGACGGCGATTCCAGTACTTATAAAAAAATATTAGATTCGCGACCGTACGGTAATTTAACAGTAGAGAAAATTGAATGCAAAAATCATCTTTTACGAAACTACTGCAATAGCTTGGAGAAACTGTCGAAAGACACTAAGTATCCTTGCGAATTGCGGAAATTCCTAAAAGAAAGGTATTTGCGATTAAGAACGGGTGTAAAATGCGCTATTAAATATTGGGGCGATCAAAATCAGTCACTCGAAGAAAAAATATAAAATCTTAGTGAAGATATCCTAAATGGTCCACAACACGTATTTGGTAATCACCAATATTGCAAGGAGTATTTCTGTAGACCTGATACTCGTCGAATAGAACCTGTTGGGTTGCTTCCAGCAATTGTTGGATGCGGATTAATGGACGCGGTACACATTTTAAGTAAAAGACTGTCATATCATTCTAGAAGTTTAATTCATAATTGTACAAGTAATAGTTGAAAGTTTTAACGCAGTGATTGCCAAATTAGTAGGGGGTAAGCGTGTAAATTATTCTTCCCGTGGTTCTTATGCGGGCCGATGCGCAGCTGCTGTTGTGTCTTTTAATACAGGATCGATTCATAGTAAAACTCATGAAGTAATATTTAAATCTAGTCCTAATCCTTTGATCGCGAAAGTGGAAAATTGTAATCGTAGAATCCGTTTAATTGCTAAACCTAAATTAAGATTGAAAAAGAGCCCCAGCGCTGTATCGAAAGACGCTCACTATGGACCAAACTGCGAAAAACCTGATCTGAGTCCAGAATTATATGAGAAAGCCAAGTCATCTTTTTTAGCCGATTTAAAGTTGTCTTGTGCTGAAAGAGAGGAGCTTGAAAGGTCGACCCATTTGCAAAGAAGTAGTTCTGAGTGGATGAGTACAAGGAGAAAATTACTAACCTCATCATCGTTCGGGGAAGTTTGTAAAAAACGAGAGAGCACAAGTTGTGCTGTTCTTGTTCGTAAAATCGTTTATGGTAGTAATATCTCCAGTTTGCCTGCTGTACGGTACGGTATCGAAAACGAAGAAACCGCAATTAAACAGTTAGAAATTCAAGAGAATATTAGTATACAAGGTTGCGGTTTGTTCGTCGACGATCAATATGAATTTCTTGGTACTACACCAGATGGCATTTATGCAAACGGTTTAATTGAAATTAAGTGCCCACATTCTTTAGCTGGCATGACTCTTGATGAAGCAATGGCCAAACATACCTTTTGGGTTAAGGACAAGGCTTCCAAGGGTTATGTCATAAATAAAAATCATAACTGGTATTTCCAAATTCAGGGACAGGTACATATTACTAAAAGAAACGTTTGCATGCTTGGCATCTGGTTTGGTGCTACTGTACCTATGAAAGTTTATATTATAGAAAAGGACGACAAATTTTGGGAGGAGAAAATGGAGATGAAATTAGTTAGGTTTTATTACGATTGCCTACTTCCAGAATTAGTTGATCCTCGGCAGTCACGAAGCATGCCCATTCGTGACGCGCCCAGTATCATAGAGGCTATGAAAGAGAGGAAAGAAAGAGCTTTACGTGTTATGAAAGAGAAGAACGCCTAATGATTTTGAAAGATACAGGTAACTTAACTACCCAGCCAGTCGATTCACGTAAACACGCCAGTCCAAAAGTCGTTTTAACTTAGGAACTTAGAAATCGTCTTTTGGTTTTCTGTTTTAAACGCACTTACTTATCTAGTCTTGGATTGTCATAAATCTTCCAATAGCTCAATTACTATACAATTTCTGAGTTACCTGGTGTAAAGAATCATAAAAATTGGTTCAAAAACACAGCGAATTGAGAATTCTCCTTTTTTTAAGTCGGTTAAAAGGGCTAAATTTGCAAAACACGAAGTGACGTCACTGCGCTACGGTTTTTATTACTTACGTGAATCGGGCAGCTGGTAACGTTTTCATTCTGATAGGTTTTGTGATAGCCATTGATTTTATCATCAAATTAGCAGAAATCAGAACTTGATCCGTAATCGAATGAAAAAACATTAGAATTTTGAACTCATATTTCGTTATTGTTTAATTACATACTTTTAATTAGTATATTAATAATTTACAAACTTCTGTTAAAATTAGTAAATAAATGAATTATTTACTAATTTTTGTACAACCCTAGCATGCTTTTGAGATAATACGAGTAATGGCGACTCATATTTGTTATTGTGTAGTAAATAAATCATTTTTATACTTGTGTTTCATTTATTAACATTTTTTTTAAAACCCTAGGATTTTTTTAGATATCGACGAGGTGATCGTAAACAAAAAGTAAATATTTGAGTTTACGCAATAGGCACATTTCCTTGCGTAGAGATAAACACACTTCCTACTGAATTTGCAATTATTTTATTGAATGAATATTTTACGAATTAGAATAAATTTTGGTAGTGAAATTACAAATAAATACATAGTTGGAATTTTAGGTAAGTAGAATACAAAAATGTCAGTCCGGACCTGCTCTTGATTGTATATTATATTATAAACTAGTAACCCGCCCTCGCTATCTTCGCTATCTTCGGCAATATTCACTTAAATTACATACTATAAAAAGCATATTGATCTATAATAAATGCACAATTTATTTAAGGTACTTAATTGGATAAGGATTAATGCTGTATTGTATAAAATCACTTAGATTTACTAAGTAACTACTGTACTGTACTAATCATTTTTTAGTAGAGGATAAAAAATGGTTATGGTGGGTTATCCCTAAGAGATAGACATATGCCATCGTGGACTTTTTTGTTGAACTTTTTAAGATGGATAATACTGTAGTACATTATTTTGGTCTATCTCGTAGGGTTCAGCCAACGTTTGCAATATAAGCGCAAAAAAACGTGCTTATTTACGACATCACATTAGAAACCTCTAAATTAATCAGCGTTTCTCTACTATATTATGCATGTATTATACATATAAACCTTCCTTAAGAATCATTCTATTTATTAAAAAAACTGCATCAAAATCCGTTGCGTAGTTTTAAAGATCTAAGCATACATAGGGACAGACAGACGGCGGATAGCGACTTTGTTTTATACTATGTAATGTAATGATAGAAAAACATAAAAATTGTGTCTCAACTACTCTTATTAATCTTTTAAAAAGAATCAACAGCTAGTTTCCAAAAATTCAACGTTATTGTTATGCTGTAAATATTCAAGTTCAATAACAATTTCTCAACGTGGAACGTTTGTTGCAAAACATTTTGAAAATCGCGCTCTCTAGGTCATTCATCCGCCCCGTCGGATGTTATATTAAACTTTGGCGCTGCGGTCGCTCGAAATCAAGATCTCAGGCCAACAATCTACACCCTTAATCTATATCTATTTTATTAAACCCTCACCTGCATTATCCGAGCTAAGTAAACGATCACTGACTTCCATTTCCTCCATTGTGTTTGGTGATTGACTACCAAATCCATCATCAGCTTTATCTTGCAATGCCAGTTCAATTTGCCTTGTCCTTGCATCATTGCCATTAGTTGGTTTCAGTGTATGTATAGGTACTATTTCAGAATTTTCATAACCTAAAATTTTAAAAATCAGTAATTAATCTAGGTGACAAGAAAATTACAATACATTCGCATCCCCACTTTCCAGCAGGAGTCATAAAAAGCAGCTTCAGCTAGAGTTTTGGCGGCAAAGTGAAAGCTTTATATTTTGTTCTTGTTTATGTAATAGATTGAATAACTTCATGTTGTAACGTATTATAATAAAGTTTTCATGGTATTTATATTTAGGTATGTAAATTTAGCTGTCACCGTCAAGAGTGAAAATAGCGCAGTTGGGCAGTTGTCCAGTCGCATTCAAACAGCCTAAGATTGGATCTTAGTGTTATTATTATTCTGTTTAATTTTTTATACTTTTTTCATTTTTTATCATTTTAATTTTTATTAATATACATATCTAAATAAGTTCGTCAAAAATCCAATATACAAAAATAAAAATTATACCAAGCAAAGCTTAGTCAAGCCGATATTATGTATAATGAACTAAGGTTGGAGCACCATGTTACATAAAAACCACCAGTTAGAATAATAAATATCAAAAACACAATCTTACCTAAATATCTTACAACACATTCCTCATCATTGATTAATCGTAGCACAAATGCCTCGTACTCCATACCATCTCCTTCATATATAGAACGGCAGGGCATACCTGGCTTCCATTGAATATCTTTTTTCTTTGATGTACCAACCTTTGAACTCGATGACCTATCTTTCTTTTTGTTCGAACTATCTGTGGATGCCAACAACAAAAATACAGTAATAGATTAATGCAATAGGTATTTTTCCTAGTAAAAATAAAGTTATATTGTTAAAATTACAGCAATATGCAGTAAGATAAATTGACACGAGTAGTATTGACATGACATCAAAATAATTTTCATTCTAGTTCTGATGAAGACAGAATTAAACAGTCCATCTGAAGTATTTATGTGGTGACAGATTAAGAATACAATTCACTATCCCCCTTTCTTGCACATGGGTGTCATAAAAGAAGATTCAACTCGAAACGAAACCCTATACCAACACATCTGACCAGCGTGGTATTGTATGTCAATTTCCCTCCCATAGTAGAGGAGGCCCGAATGCAACAGTGGGACTTGTATGGGCCGAAATGATGAAGAAACAGTTAAAAAGTAAATTATGTCATACAATATTCAGAACTATGTATGTAATTTTTAATGGCAGTGTGAATTTATTTTCCTAATTTTTATAAGAGTACTAAAACTTTCAAATGTCCATCTTCTATGGTTGTTAAGATACAGTCCACTAATGGATAAATTCAAACAAAGAGTATTAACTTAATAATAGTGTTCCATTAGTATCATTCAAGTATGGAGCTGTAAAACACCTGGGAAATTGAGCCATAATATACTAAATGATATTCCATATGGTGATGAAGTAATAATACAGTTCACCAATCCCTATCTTGCCGTGGATGTCGTAAAAGACGACTAAGGGATATAAAATGCTTATAAAATTTATGCAAAAGGAGGAAAACTCGAAATAAAACCTATGTCAACCTGACTGACTAGCATGGTGTGTGAGATCAATTTCCCTCGTATTGTAGGGGAGGCTCGAGCCTAACAGTAGGACGTATATGAGATGAAATGATGATGATGCTACATGAATTATAACAAATAATTCATTCAGCAGTTTTTATTAATTAACCTAATGACTAGTCGTCTACTAGACGTAGGCCTTTCCAATAAGAGGGATAAACTGATGCCATAAACGACACCCTTAACAAGCGGATTGACAAAGAATGTTGCTTTTAATTCTCCTAGTGATTTTTCAGAGATCTTTCAAGATTTCTACGTGAATGTAAGGATTGACCACACATTGTATATCAACCCGTCAAGAAACGCGTAAGCTACCTACTTCAGTTTTAACCTTTGAATATATTTTTTGACTACCTACCTTCTTTAGCATTGTGCTGCGAATTTGTCGACATGGCCACACGTTTAGCTACTTCAGCATTCGCTATCTTTAAAGCTTTATCGTACGCTTCAGTCAGCTTCTTATCATCCCAGGCAGAGTCCATATTATCTTCTTCATCAGATTCGGACTAAGAAAAATGTGTTCAAAAACAGTAACAATAAACGTATACTCGTAAGCGATTTAAGTCGTTAATGGATTATTTTACTCACCATATTCATCCCCTTCACATAAAGAATATCACTTTTAGACATAATGAAATAAATTACTTTGTTTTAACTTTATTAAGAAAATCTGAAATAGGTAGTTTCTTATATGAGCGCGTTTTGAAAATAAAACATAAGGCCGCATCTATTTTACAAAAGTGCCACAGACTATTAAATACCTATTAAATCTTCCTACGTCGCAATAGCGACCTTAATTAGTGAAAATAGAGACCTTAATCAGTGAAAACCTCACAAAAAATGGCTTGACAGGTATTATTGACAGTAACTGTCATTTCGGCATTTTCACTTTTGTAAAATAGCCGACTTTTGACACGAATGTCAAAATGTCATGTAGCGCTTTATGTTCTTTTCATTATTTTAGTGTTTTAAAGTGTTATATTCAATAATTTTGCTGATATTTTATGTAATATAATGCAGATAAAATTCTGAAATGTAGTGAAAATGATATAATAGTGAATTACGTGCATTTTGACATTCTGCCCAAATTTCCTGAGACGCATGACTTGTATCAGCACCAAGTCATACTAACGACTGACTGAAAGACTAACCCCCGTATTCTAAGTCGTTATCTCGAAACTTCCTCGACTCGACTCATCCTCATTGAGGACGTTTCGTATTCTCAGTTGTCATTTTTGTCCTCAAGTTTAAAGGTTTCCTCCAATAAGGTAAGGTCGAGTCGAGGAAACAACTGTCAAACGTAAGGTGTCTCTTGAGGTACCTTGAGGATACCTTATGGAGGTTTTTATATGTAAATGCATACGATCTTGTATTTTTTTTTCAATAATGTAATTCGAGGAATTTATTGAATATCTATATGATAATCCGTACAGTTATTTATCTGGACAATATTTGCGTGAAGCAGATAATCCAACGTAGTTATACGACGAAAGTGAGTTTGTAAAAAGGTTTTGATTTACAAAAACCATTGCAGCACATTATTAATTACCGCTGCTATTTCAAAATATTGGAGGTAAATCTCAGAGATTTATCAATTCCGCCGATTATACAGGTGCTAGTCACATTAAGATTTTACGCAACTGGCAACTTCCAAGTAACTAAAATGATAACCTTTAATTGAGTATCTACCTACACAATAACCGGTAATCATAGTCGGTATTTAACATTTGCAGTATTTTTAGACAAGAAGTTCTTGCTTTTTTTATTTTCATCAAAATACTGACGTCCACTTCCAGCCATTTTGTAAATTTATCAATTAAAATAATGTTATATAGCAATGACGCGCCAAGCAAAGCCCTGTGTTACCTAATTATAAAATAATGGTTATTTATTGTTAACAATAGTAAACCGCTAAATGGAGATTCTTTGTTTATATATTTTTAAATTAATCAAATTTACGCAAACGGAACCAAATATTACCAAAAATTTTTAGAATGCCAACATAACGAAGCGAATTCCTCAAAATTCTGACGTCATTCGTGACGTATTACCTCCACTCTTCCTTACTGGAGGAACCTCAGAATTTCCTCAAGGTTAGGACTAAGAATACCGATGTTGAGGAAAGTTCGAGGCGATCCTCGAAGCTTCCTTACCTGAGTGTGAGTGGAGGCGATCTCGAGGTTACGACTTAGAATACGGGGGTAAGACTAAAGACGTGAATAATAATCAATATACTCGACACTGGCACCAATAGCTCATATTATTGTAGCTCATTGCCATTAACTAAGAAGAAGAAGTAAAATAGCCACTTTATTATTTTTTTTTTTTTGTGGGTTGGTCGCGGTCGGCGCGCCTCCGCACCACTCCGTCCGGGGCGACAGAGGGGCTTAAGCACGTAACTCCCGCGACCCACCCAAAAACCACGTCGCCTTCGTCGTTGGGCCGACCACTGGAGCAGCGTTAACTTGTCGTCAGTGGTCGGCCCGACGGAATACCCCCTATTGGGGTATCCTCCCATCGACCGACGTCCCCACCTCGGGGAGGACGTCGGTCTTTCCTCACGCGGTCGGCCTCTCAGCGGGTGACGGACTAATCCCCGGTCACGTCACCCGCGGCTAGTAAAATAGCCACTGCGAAAACATAATCTTTTTTTTTGTTATTGAATCGTCCTTATGGGCAGGCTAAAGTCTTTTGGACCATACTGTCTTGTCTTACGTAGCTTTATAAATAATTTTCTTCACATATTATTTGTCACTTCTTCACATTGTATAGCTTATTAATAGTCATTGTCGGTCAGTAAGTCAAGTCGTTACCCTTAATTAGGCGCTGAAAACCTAATTAATGATTTATCTGGGAATTTCGGTAAAGTATGAAAATATACGTAAACCACTCTTATATCACATTCACCACACTTCAGCACCTTAATTATATTATATAAAATATCAGCAAAATTATTCAATATTATAATACTATAAAACACTAAAAAAATGAATATAATACAAGAGCTTATGACATTTCCATATTCGCACCGAAACTCCCTAAAACATAGGTAGTCTTTTCGTTCTGTGTACTCTTGAAAACAATTCTAATTTCGAATCCGATTCAATTCCAATCTCACCAAACTTATATTTGGTACTCTTGAACAAAATCGAGAATGGATTCTTTGCGTTCGTCAGTGTTATTTTCACCAAATGTGCCGTATTTTCTTACTTTAAATTAATAACGTTATCGAGCTGAATCACCTTAAGACGCTTTCTTGAAATTGTGCAACATTAACGATTTTAAACTACGTCAAAATCACGTCGGGAGTAGCAACTATTTGACTTAATCGACGAGAGTCGAATTCATTTAATTTGATAGATGAGACTTAAATTCTTTAGGCTAAATAAATATTACATACAATATACATACATACCTACAATATGGACTGGATATGGGTGAGGAAAATAAAATACGAATCGACCGACAAAAAAGATTAGATATATCGGCGCACAATTGATTATTTTATAAACTTGAATTATAATTACAGTTAAAACAATTAGGCTTAGTTCAAAAGAATTAGTTCCCATACTTAAGATAGATAGTACAACACATGTTATCATAAAACAGTTTTTATAGATTGTCATCGGGAGTTCCCCGCTCTCGGCCTTACTATAAATACGACCATTTGCTGGTACTTAATTACGGGTTGAGAGCCCTCAGCGCTCACCCACCAGTCCGGATAAAGTTGTCACAGCCATCTGAGGCTAACAACTAAGTCACACAAAAAAAAGAAAAAAAAAAAAAAGGTACGACATTCATTCGATCGCTAGCAGCCGAACAGTGCGGAGCTCTAGACTCCACTTAGTTTTAAACTAGAATTCAATAACACGAGTACTGTTTCAACTTTATTGTTTCAATTACGTGTATCATGGAACACCATCAACACTATCAACATTGTAGTGAGGTAGATGACGTTAGCCATGCTGACGTCATTGCTTTTAAAAACAACACGGCGCTACCTGCTACTACGTCATCAGAAGTAGGATCGCTTACCACTTCCGCTCAACAACCTGACGCTGCAACGGAACTGAACCATGAAGTAAACACTATGGTATTTACTAAGATGGCACTTCGTTGCAACAGAAACAGCTACATATACCACAACAACTTCGAGAATCGCATTGCCAACTAGGACCGGTACAGGAATAACATGGGCATTTGACATGACTGTCGTCTTGTCCATGTTCATTTCGTAAACCCACTAGTTGGTATACCCTGCTGAGATCATTGAGCATGGTTCCAAGGTCCTCCATGGATTCTGCCATAACGACAATATCGTCTGCAAATCGAAGTGCAGTGGTGATCATCGACGAAGAGATGAAGTCTCCCTGTCTCACGCCTTTCTGCAACTGGATCGGTTTCGTACTCTTCGTTATCCCGGAGACGGACTGACATTGTGGCGTTTCTATACAAACACTTCAGCACTTAGAAATAGCGATGGTCGATTTGGCATCGCTGAAGGGACTGCAGCGCCACCACGCTTCTGGTCCACGACTCTGGAACGTCTCTCTCAGGGATGACCGAGCTGAATAGCTTTTGAATAGCTTTTGAAGCAGAGCTGAATAGCTTTTAAGACCGGCTTGTCGCCTGCCTTTAGAGACTCTCCCCCGTATTCTTAGTCGTAACCTCGAAATCGCCTCCACTCACACTCAGGTAAGGAAGCTTCGAGGATCGCCTCGAACTTTCCTCAACATCGGTATTCATAGTCGTAAACTTGAGGAAATTCTGAGGTTCCTCCAGTAATGGTCGGTATACACGACAACGATATATCGTAGCGATTTAACTGCGCAAACCGTTTGTGCAGTTTTATCGATAGTGTGGACGAAAATCGACGCAGTTATCGTTGTCGTGTGTTACGCTCTATGGACGTTCGATTAACTGCACAAACGGTTTGCGCAGTCATATCGCTACGATATATCGTTGTCGTGTATACCGACCATAAGGAAGAGCGGAGGTAATACGTCACGAATGACGTCAGAATTTTGAGGAATTCGCTTCGTTATGTTGGCATTCTAAAAATTTGTGGTAACATTTGGTTCCGTTTGCGTAATCAAATTTAAAAATATATAAACAAAGAATCTCCATTTAGCGGTTTACTATTGTTAACAATAAATAACCATTATTTTATAATTAGGTAACACAGGGCTTTGCTTGGCGCGTCATTGCTATAAAACATTATTTTAATTGATACATTTACAAAATGGCTGGAAGTGGACGTCAGTATTTTGATGAAAATGAAAAAGCAAGAACTTCTTGTCTAAAAATACTGCAAATGTTTAATACCGACTATGATTACCGGTTATTGTGTAGGTAGGTAGGTACTCAACTAACGGTTATCATTTTAGTTACTCACTTGGAAGTCGCCAGTTGCGTAAAATCTTAATGTGACTAGCACTTGTGTAATCAGCGGAATTGATAAATCTCTGAGATTTACCTCCAATATTTTGAAATAGTAGCGGTAATTAATTGTTGTAGTGTAATCTACAATGAGAAATAAAAAGTATTTATATCTTTTTATTTTTCTATATACTGTACATGTTACCTAGCAACCGATTTAAGAAACTTTTACTGTTCTTGCTGTAATTGATTTTCCTGTGTAATTCTCTGTAAAAACATCAGGTTATGGGCCCAGACATTTCCTTATACTTTTTAATTGCCTGTATATAATTCCAAAAATGCAAGCTGTAATGAATATCGAAAAGCTCTCCGGCCAAGGTAATTATGGCACATGGGCATTTGCTATGGAGATGTTTTTGATTGATATGGATTTGTGGGCGTGTATAGACGAAGATTTCAAATTGGACACTGCTGAAGCTCAGAAAATGGATGCTAAAGCACGTAGCAAAATTTGTCTAATGTGTACCGAGAAAATATATCCTATGATTATGCATGTCAGTACAGCGAGAGATACGTGGTTAGTGCTGAAGCGTGCGTATGCTGACGGTGGATTACTACGGCGGCTCTATCTATTGCGCAAGTTGTTCAATGTTAAGTTAACGGCGTTCAATAATATGGAGGATTATATAAATGACATTCAAACCACGAGTCAAGCATTATTAAGTATCAAAGCTGGTCTTGATGACGAATTTACCGGGATTATAATGCTGGCTGGTTTGACTGATTCCTACAATTCCTTAGTGATGACATTAGAGCATTCTAGTATAAAGATTTCGACAGAATCCGTCATGGCAGCACTTCTGAAAGAAAATTTAAGGAAAAACAAGACGGAAGATAATTCTGCATTGATGTCAAAGACTGACAAACCAAAGAAGATGGTTATGTGTCATATTTGTAAAAGAAAAGGACATTATAAGTGGCAGTGCAAGGAGAGAAAATGCAAGAACAATAGAGATGATATAGGTCGTAATAAAACGCAGAGTAATGAGACGGTCGGAGTAATAGCTGCTACATCAGCTAATGACACTATTGGTCGAGACCAATGGATTATAGATTCTGGAGCTACATCTCACATGACATTGGACAAAGATCTCCTGGAGAATAAGAAATGTATTGACTCCAAAGTCGTCACTACAACATTAATAATGTGCTGCAATGGTTTTTGTAAATCAAAGCCTTTTTACAAACACACTTTCGTCGTATAACTACGTTGGATTATCTGCATCACGCAAATATCGTCCAGATAAATAACTGTACGGATTATCATATAGATATTCAATAAATTCCTCGAATTACATTATTGAAAAAATTACAAGATCGTATGCATATACAAATAAAAACCTCCTTAAGGTATCCTCAAGGTACCTCAAGAGACACCTTACGTTTGACAGTTGTTTCCTCGACTCAACCTTACCTTATTGGAGGAAACCTTTAAACTTGAGGACAAAAATGATAACTGTGAATACGAAACGTCCTCAATGAGGATGAGTCGAGTCGAGGAAGTTTCGAGGTAACGTCTTAGAATACGGGGGTCTGCCGTGGTTCCGTCATCTCCTGGTGCCAAAACCTGCTATTACAAACTCGGCTGCAGGCAGCACATGCAACGGCTACACGAAGCCGGCTGTGGCTGCACGACTGGTTTTCTATGTAGTATTAGTTCGAGATCTATTCTAATCTTCTGCAAGCTGATGTCCGGCATTTCTTCGGCATAGTGCCGCGTTAGCTTGGATCTAGGATCTTGAACAAGTCGACAACAGGATTTCGGGATGATTTATAGAAACTTTCAACCTCTCCCAAGATCTCACATTGAGATGAACTGACAGTGCCGTCATCGGTCTTCAGCTTAGTCATTTGGCTTTGCCCAACTGACAGATCCTGTCCGAACACTTTCGAGCAACGATTCCGGAGGAATACGTCAATAGTGTCAACACAACGACAAAGCCATCGAAACATACAGACTCAACGAATCTCGAGCCTCGGTTTTATTGAGCCCATATCGTCACAAGCCAGCGTAGCCGAACAGACGCAAGAACCAGAGGATTAAACATCAAGGTTGTATTTATTTTAGTAAATACTAAATACATCACAGAACATGCCAAACTCCGTGCCACAGTATACGCCCAGCACAAGTACCACAGAGTACGCCCAACACAAGTACCACAGAGTACGCCCAACACAAGTACCACAGAGTACGCCCAACACAAGTACCACAGTGGAACAACGAATTTGATTGTGAATATCAATATTGTGAACAACGATTGTGAATATCAATATTCTCACCTCCGAAATGTTTTTCACCCCCGAGCCAAATTTTTCATTTTGCAAAAAAATTGAGAAAAAAAATACAGATTTTCACGAAAATTGGTATCTGGGGTTTTTAGGTCGCTAATCACGATTCTGCCCTCAAAATTTGAAAAATCAAGATGGCAGATCCAATATGGCCGACCGAAAATCTAAAAACTTATTTGAAAGAGAGAAAGAAAAGAGGGCGTCATTCGGCGTTTTCTACGAGAAAAAATCATGAAAAAAAAATGTCTTCGATTTTTCGTAGTTTTTTGGTTTAAAAGCGACCATATTTTTTTATGTAGTGGAAAATTCGCAATGTCAACCCCAGATTCTGAAAGAGCACACTACAAAGTACGGAAGACCTTATTTTTCATTTAAAAATTCTCCTTTTTCATGAGAATTTGCCTTAATAATGGTGAAAAAAAATACAGTTCTCGGTCGTTAATGGGTTAAGTTTCGAAAAACTCCTCTCGCATGATGCAACCGAGATGCAGATCGTCAAAAAGTATTGAAGTATAAGCGATGTAGTGAATGTAGGTGTACAGGAGTGAATTATTTGCACTTCATTCATTCAGGGATTCCTGTGGAAGTACCCGCTACAAAGACGGGCCTTCCCCCAGCCTATTGGACGCTTTCAGCAAAGTTAAAATAAATATTAGTACCGCGTAAAAAGTCTATAACTGTAGTGTTTTGATCTTGGTGAAGTTATGAAGGTACTAAGCACATTTTTAGTCATGTTTATGACTTGATCAGGGGAACGCTGATGCATTTGGGCCCCCCCCCAAGTAGTCACAGAGTCTCTCAGTAAGCCAAATCATTATAGGTAATTAATTGCGCACTGAAATCAAATTAAGATTTCATTGAGAATTTCGCTATAATATGAAAATATAAGTAAATCACTATTCTATTATATCCACAACTCTGCAGCACCTGAACTGTATTACATTACATAAAATAACAGCAAAATCAACTACAGATTACGTAGCAACATAGACAGACATCTTTTTATAAAATATATCATTCAACATGAGCAAATGTGACTATGACAGTTTATCGCATATTGAACTACGCATATATTATTATATTATTATTTGAAATGACTTTTGTATTGTCCATTTTCATTCGTAAATCCGCTGGGGATAGCTTATTGAGATCGTTGAGCACGGTGCCAAGCAGAGCCGGATTATCTATAAGGCAGATTAGGCAACTGCCTAGGGGCCATCGACTAGGGGCCCCGGGCAAGTGCCAAGAAAAGATTCTATTGATTTCATCGAACAATTTTTTTGAAAATTCTCGTTTCTCTTACCTACTCCATCATGAGACCAGGATGATCATTTAACTACAACTATGGGGTGTTTTTTTATAGAGGTATAGAACTTTGAAATGGAATAAAATAAAGATGTTTTTTTTAAATTGATATGAAATTTACTTTCTTTCAAAGATAATCTTCTGGTGTTACCTATAATTTAAATATGGCTTCGGGCATATGACCGCCACGGCTGGCTCGGAAGTAATCTAATCTGGAGGTCCAATTTTCGATGACTTTTTATTTATTTAAACTTTAGCACACAAAAATAAGGTACATGGCGGACTTAATGCCTTAGGCATTTTCTGCCAGTCAACCACGGGTGGAGCAGAAATAATTTAGGCTGGTGCAATACATTGTAAGGGATAATTTCTAAAATTTGGTTATCCAAGTATAGCAATTATATTCTTATACACTATACACACAAACAATACACACACATATATATATATATATATATATATACATATATACATACATAAACATACATATAAATTTTATTAAACGTAGAGGAGAGCCATCATTGATGAGTTGACTCCGTCAGAAAGTCTAGGTATAGACGTTTTACCATAGCTTTAAAACCATCACGGCTAGCGGCCATTCTGATCTTTAATGGTAACGCATTCCAGAGAAGAATAGCCTGGTTATAAAACGAAGAGTGTACTAGATTAGAGGAATGAGAAGGACAGTGAAGAATAAGATTTTTGGAGGAACGAAGATAACGGTCGTGAGTGGTACATAGTAATTGAAAGTGAAGTTTTAAGTAGGGGGGAGCATTAGGAGAGTTTAAAATAGAGTATAGTAAAGAGAGAGTTCGCAAGCTTCGTCTTTGCCTAATCGGTAACCAATTAAGACGAGAGCGAAATGAGGAGACATGGTCGAATTTACGAAGGTTAAAAACGAATCGAATGCAATTATTGAGAAGACGGTCCAGTTTATTGAGTAGATCTGCATTCAGGTCGAGGTAGCACACATTAGCATAATCGATGATAGGAAGGATTAAGGTTTGAACCAGCGCTGTCTTGGTATTTATTGGAAGAAAGTTCTTCAAGCGATATAGCGAGCGAAGCGTACCTGTGACCTTATTTGATATGGTAGTGATCTGCGTTTACCACTCCATCGTCGAGTCTAGAATTAGGCCGAGATTCTTGACACGTTGACTGTAAGGGATCACTGTTCCATTGTACACGATGGATGGTAGAGCAAGAGAATCAAATCTGCTGATTATTCGAGGACTACCGAGTATAATGGATTGGCACTTGTCTACTTTCACTGCCAAGCCAAACCTAGCAGCCCAAACACTTATAGTTGAAAGATTGGAGTTGATTCTAGCGATTGCTGACTGTACATCATCCAGCTTGGCGTGAGAGTATAGTTGTAGATCATCGGCATACAAATGATACGCGCACTGAAGTTCAGGGGTTAAAAGATTAATAAAGAGAGAGAAGAGAAGAGGAGAAAGTATACAGCCTTGAGGAACGCCAGAGCCCAAATCGCACCAATCGGACATAGTGTCGTTGATACGGATGGACTGCTGACGACCCTGAAGATAAGATGAAAACTTATTCCAACATTTGCACTCGTATATCGGCAATAACGCGGCGAATGTTGTTCTCCTAGTGTTCAATCGTTTCGGGGTTATCAGCGTAGACTAGCGACTTAACATATCCCCACGGAAAATAGTCTAGTGGCATTAAATCACAATCTTGGAGGCCAAATCACGGACCCGAAACGTCGAACTATGCGGTTATCAAAAGTTTCCTTCAATAAATCGATTGTGGCCCGAGCTGTGTGACATGTTGCAGCGTTTTGTTGAAACCACAACTCCTGCACATCACAGTTGTCCAATTGATGAACGAAAAAGTCAGTAATCATGGCTCTATAGCGGTCACCATTGACTGTAACGTCCTGACTAGCATCGTTTTTAAAGAAGTACGATCCAATGATTCCACCAGTCCATAAAGCACACCAAACAGTCAGTTTTTCTGGATGTAACGGTGTCTCAATATACACTTAAGGATTATCATTACTCCAAATATGGCAGTTATGTTTTTTGACGTATCCATTGAAACAAAATTAAGCCTCATCGCTAAACAAAATTCGCTTATAAAAATCGGGATTAATGGCAATCTTGTTTAGGGCCCATTCACTGAATCTACGCCTTGCTAGGTGATCGTGTTGCTTCATTTATGGCACGTGTTGGATTTTGTAAGCACGCAAACCAAGATAAAATCTTCCATAAAGTGGATGAACACAAATTCAATTCCTGTGCACGATGGCGGATAGAGCGGTTCGGGTGTTCCTCTACGCTACGGTCTATAGCAGCAAAGACTTCTTCTGTACGCATTGTGTGACATCTCTGAGGATGCGTATTATCATTTAGAGTAAACGTGGTGCAAAAACGTGGCATAATTAATCGAATTAATTTCTCTGATGGCATGGCGTGGCACAATTAATCGAATTAATTGCTCTATGTTGACCGTAGAATAGACGTAGTGCGCGATACGTATTTCGAACAGAACCATGATTTTCAAAATAAATTTGCATAATTTGGAAGAGTTGTTCAGGCGTCAGTCTATTCGTATTGAAATTGTAGTGTATGCGAGTAACGGAATTAGGCATACATACGCTGTCTCGTGTGCCACGGATTGGCGGCAAAAGGGATGACAGGAGCTGTCATCAAGGTCATAGGAATGCAATTACCTGTGTGTATGGCGGTAGGCCGGTGTGTGGAAAATATTATAATATTACCAATCCGTGGGCATTGTCGAGCCAGTGTTTAGGTATTCCAGATCAGGAAACAGGACTAAACAAACACTATAGAAATGCCAAACCAAGGTAAACATAAATCTCTTGGCAGCTGACAAAATGGCTGAAAGTTTTGACAACTTAAAGTTTTACACCTCTATAAAAAAACACCTATATTATATACTATAACCTATTCATTAAGAAAATTTCAATAAAAGTAAAAATAAATGAGTCAGGCATGTGAGGTGATGCTATATAGCATCAAGTCAAGGTGATAAGGTATGTTGTTGCACTTGGAATAAGCGATTGAAGTAATATATGAAAGAGGTTTGCAATCGTTTACTGGCTGGATGTGTAAGATGAAGAATGTATGCGGTTTGATGCGGTAAATGAGTAGTGACATTTTGTTATATTCCATTAAAATATCTAAAATAACTCTCTAAAAATAAGTAAAATAGCTGTCTTTTAATACACTTATTAAAATATATAAGTAAAACAATAGAATACTAAAGAAATCGATCTGACAGACTGGACTTTTGTAATAGAGAATAAATATTTTAAAAAGTAAGAAAAGGGTAAAGGAAAAGGGCTCTAAGAATTAAATTGCCTAGGGGCCTCGAGAGTTGCATTGCCTAGGGGCCCAGAGAATTGCATTGCCTAGAAACCCTGATAGGGTTAATCCAGCTCTGGTGCCAAGGTTCTCCATGGATTTTACAATAGTGATAATATTATTAGCAAATCGAAAGTGATATATTGCCGTTGATGTTGATGTCGAGTCCGGTTCAGTCGCTCCGGACCAGTCGTTTAACTCGAAGACATTTTCAATGCAGTGGGAAACAGTTTCGGAGAGATGATGACGGTCTTACAACTTTCTGCAATTTGACTGATTACATACTCTTATCCAAGATACGGGTTGATATTGTGGTGTTGCTATATAAAGGGTATGCTGCACCTCCCAAAGGACAATGGGCAAAAATGTATGGCGCTTGTCCCATCGGCGGCCACATCTGTCCTATATATTTTTTAGTCGACAATTATGTATATATTAAGACTGCAAAAAATTATTTCGGCAACTTGTTTAGATAAAAAGTTATAAAGCGTTGATCATATAAAAAAATCGAATTAATTAAACCGAAAGTACGTAAATGATAAAACGTAATGCATGTCTAAGTATAAGATAATGATGGATTAAATAAAACTAAAGGTTAATTGGTTATTAAATACATCGATTTGTTGACAGACACATATACAATGCTCGTATATAATGCTAGTATTCCTTTAAAAAAAGAAAATGATGGGATTCAATTGCCGTCTACAATAATATCGTTTAAAAAATGAGCTGGTAAACGGATATCTTCCTCTTGGTTTCTCGCCCACCCTAAATACCACACTACACACATAATGTGGGCACAGCAACCAAGAGTGCGCTTACCGCTTAGACAACTGCAATAGTAGTTTTCTATAGCTTCTCTGCCGCTTTTCTCTCTATCTACTATAATGTACGAATAATATATTTTTGACCTAGTATGTCTAGATTGTATTCGACATCTTAGCAGCCAAACATTTGTTGCTGTGATGCCGCACCTGCCTAGGCCTGTAACATCGGGGTCCCTATACGTTTCTATATTATAGAGACCTTGTCGCACATGCTCCGCATAATAGCTGCGGGCTAGCTTCACTTGGTATGTACCAAGTGCAAAAATGGTTAAATCGTCCTCAGTCAGCAAAGGAAAATCACTTATGTTAGGTTGGTTTCCTGTAATGCTATCGAAACTAGCCCGTCTACGATTAAGGTTGTTGGCTAGGACATATTCTGCTAGGTTATTTGGTTGGTTCACTCTTTGGTTTATAACTTCTATAAATGTTTCAGCGTGAACGTTATCTGACAATGGTTCTCTGCAAGCATTCAATAATGCAGCACCTATTCTAAAATCTGTCATCATATGAGACAAAGCACGATTGAAAAAGTCTTGTCGGAATAGTTTAAAATCGCGTTTGAACCAACCATTTATAACTTCAACAACCCAGCGGCACATAGTAACCAACCTAGACTTATTCGCTTGTTCTGTCGTCAATTGATCTTCGTCTCGATTTTTTGTTTTCGGTAAGTGAGCTTCATAACCATAGGCATGTAAGTCGTCGATTACGTCGCGAAACCCACGGTCTAAGATGAACACATCTCCATGTTCAAAAAACCAATGGAAAGGATTTCCTTCGTCATCAATCATATTTTTCATTATTTGTGCATCTGATTCTATGGCTGAATATGGCCCAAAGGCATCTAAAATGTGGCCATCGCAGCACACTATTAAAAACGGTTTCAACAAATTCGTGTATTTGTGTAGACTATGTGATCGCTTTTGGAATAAATAGTTTGCGGACTTTTGTATATATATATAAGTGGCGTCTGCTATCACAATTGCCTTTCTGTTTAAGGCATTTGCATTTCCAAAAATTGCATTTGGAACTTGTAGGTTTCGGTTAGCTACATCAATTCTATTGAGATGATCATAACCAAGATGCCGGGGAACGAAGTCCAGTAAAAGAGAGTCTCTGGCGAACGTTAAATGTCGTTCTAGGGTTCTACGGCTCATATTAAAAAGCGTCGCCAGCCTTTCATTTGCTTCACCGCTTCGCAGTTTCATTAAGTAGCATGCCAAAGATGTTTTCGGGCGTGTTGATACGTTCGACAATGAAGGAGTTTGTTTCAAAATATTCATAAATTGGTCTCGACTAACGCCTAATCGGATGTATACTTCATTTGGGTCCATGTCATCTATATTATCAAAATCTAGTATAGATCCTCGAAGCACCGCGATTTTCATGAGGCTCATGATATGCACAAAATGTGTGGCATTGAAGTCGTGGAGCAAGATAGGGCTGTCAATTATTTGATCCCAATCATTGGATACCAAATGATGATCGCAAACTCTTGCACTATTTGGAATATAAAAATTAAAATGAATCAAGAATGTCACTTTAATGTTATCCGGAATCCTTCGGAGATCCGTTCGTCTGCAGTTTTCATACATACAACGCGTTGCTGTATTAGGGAGTCTTGAATATTCTTCAATATGTAATACACATTCGTGTGGACGGTCTTCTCTTGGCTGCGCAGCTCTTTCTGCCCGTTGCCAGCATGGTCGACAAATGTACTCCTGACCATTGTATTGTATCTGAAAATGAGAGTATTACAATTAGTTAAAACGCTTAGTTATTTTCATTGAACGCTGTTCAAACAAAGCGAAATATAAAGAAAAATATTTTACTCGATTGCCTAAGCAGTATTAATTATCTCGCTTACTCATACGTAAATACCGATACTTCTATCCCGTTCTCGCCCCGTGGATCAAACGGAACGACAACGTCGCCGCGTCGGTAACAGTTGACTTACTACTTACAGCGAAATGTAATCTCAATGCGCGAGAGTTAAAACACTGTGACCACCTCAAGTTAAACAGTACTATATTGTTGACGTGACAACTAAGAAATAATGATTTCGTTTGATGTACTTACCTGATGTTCAGAGGTAAGAGCTTCAAAGATATATTGGCCTACAGCGGGATGTTCTTCAAACCGAGCACGGGTTATTTCGTATCTTCTTCTGTTTATCACGGATCGATTACATAAAATACACACTTGGCGATTATCTGCCATTGTTATAGGAATCTGCTTAAAAAAAGTCCAAAAAACGAGCACAAGTCACTAAGATAGATATTAACAAGTCCGATATGCAAGCCAGAGTCAAAAGAAATTGTCAAACAATAATAATCGCACAGTACTCAACGAAACAAATGTCAACGATGGACTGCGCTGTGCGCTCGAGCATAACGGTAATCGCCGAGTCGCCGAGTGCGAGCGGCGCTCGTCGCTGATTGGTTGACGCATGAAACATGGCGAGACCGATTTTAACAAAGGTTCTTAGACCTCTAATAGAAAAAGTATTGAATATTAGGATACATAAATAATAATGAAAAAAAAAATAGTATTTTAATAATAGTATTTTAACTATATTTTTTTTCCCAAACGGTATTTCATAGTACTCCTTGAACAATATTTGTTGTCAAAGATCTCCCCTTTCAAATGACACTAGTTTCATTGATGGCCGCTCATGGGCCGCAATGCCCATTGTCCTTTAAAGTAAAACAAAGACTTTCTCTGAAGTCAAAAACGTTATACACCGAGGCCGATTGTACTCGATAATATAGTTAAGATGCTGAAGTTGTGTGAATTTGATGTAAAAGTGTTTTACTAATGTTTTCAAATTTTAATGAAATTTCCAAACAATTCAGTTTTCAGCTCACGCAACGACTTATCTTACCGAGGGACGATGATTATTAAGCATTATAGGTGCTTATTTTAAAAAAAATTACATACGGTAAAACTGTGGCCGGAAGTTTTTGGCGAGAATCTGAAGTGTCATGTGGTGTTCTTGTATTATATTCAATATCTTAGTGTTTTAACGTGTTATGTTAAATAATCTTGATGGCATTTTATGTAATATATAGCGACAGAACTGCTGAGATGTAGTGAATATGATATAAAACTGCTATACATACCTTTGTATTTCCACCAAAATTCTCAGAAGATACCCTTAACAGTAGCCATTACACTGTTAAGGGCGACACTTCGACTTACTGACAGACCATTACTGACATGAAGAAACTGAGAATTTGAAAAGATAGTTGTAACTCGACACTGGCAAAAATGGCTCGTATTTGTAGCTGATTGCCAAGACAAAAAAGAAGAAGAAGAACTGTGGCCTACTTGGCTGTATGAGCTTTGTTCTTCTTGCTCGTGCAAATAAACAAAAATAAGTCTGTGGTTAACAGGTTAGTTGTAAGGTTTCGGCGCGAATATGGAAATGTCATGTTAAGCTCTTGTATTATATTCATTTTTTTAGTGTTTTATAGTGTTATATTGTATAATTTTGCTGATGTTTTATGTAATATAATATAATTTAGGTGCTGAAGTGTGGTGAATGTGATATAAGAGTGGTTTACGTGTATTTTCATATTCAACCGAAATTCCCAGAGAAATCATCTAATTAGGTTCTCAGCGCCTAATTAATGATAACGACTTGACTTACTGACGGACAATGACTGTTAATAAGTTATACAATATGAAGAAGTAAATAATATGTAAAGAAAAGAAATAAGCCACGTAAGACAAGGCAGTATGGTCGAAAAGACTTTAGCCTGCCCGTAAGGGCGATCCAAACAAAAAAAAAAAAAGGTTAGTTGTAAAACTTGTAAACACATATTGTAAATAATTGCATATTGTAACGTTACATATTGTAAATCATTACATGTTGTAATAATTAGTTTCTAAATGTATCATAAAATAATTTGCGCTAACTTATTTTACTAGCAGCCCTGGTTAGGTACTTAACAGTTGTGTTGAACGCGATTCACTACTTTTATTTAGAATATATATATGTATTTATTATAAGCCCAATAAAACTAAATTCAAATTGCAGTTGGTGTGCAGAATTGAGAATAAAACTTATGCCAAATCGATGAAGTTATAAAGTGTTTTTTTTAAATTGAAAACAATGACAACATATTTGTCGTAGGCGGACCGCTTGTACAATATTGTACATTCAGAATCACTCTTCCTAATCAATATTATTGTAGTTCATTCCGATTATATTTCATCAGATACATTTCCGATTATACAGAATATAGTTATTATATCGTATGGATTAAAATATTATAAGCCGCTTTCTTACGGCGTGCTTTATTATTATAGTTCAAATGGACTTGAAAATGAGAAACATATTAAACGCCTACACACTACCCGATACAGAAATAAAAATGGAGATGGAAGAAGGTTTCTGTCCCAATGAAGCTCTTGGAGCCATAAATGATCCTGAGTCTCCGACTTCCATACAAGAAGAAGAGAAAGATACTGTAAAACCTTCCAATAAACGAAAAAAAGCACCAGAGAAATTGATTATAAAAAAAAACAAAAAAAATGTACCATATGAACAAGATGGTGATAGTGAAGATGAGGATGATTATGGCTTATGTCTATCAAATGTGCCCACAAAAGTTGAAACAAGTGATGTTGACAATCAGGTAGCATTAATTACCTTATTTTAATAATGTTCTAGAATTTACTAAAATCTACATTCTATAGTTGTCACAAAATAAGAGGCCCGTTTTGACACTTGGTCTTACTGATGTTTTTAGTGATGGATCATACGATTCAGTACTCGATACTCACGATAAATAGAATCAAGTTTATATGAGTATATAATCGATTTGAATATGTATTGTAAAGTGCATTGGATTAAAGTTCTGATTTGAAAATTTTACTTAAACTGTGATATTGTAGATATTCTGAAATGATACAATGTTACGAATGGTCATTTTTCTATCATTTAATATTTTTCGGATACAATAACATTCACTCAATCACAAAAATATCGAGAAAAAGTGAATCTTCAATCAATCATTTTCTTAAGATGATGAGCCAAAATTGTCAGTTGAGTTATCGTTACCCATATATATATTATTTAATTTTCATATTGTCATATTGACGTCTCGAATTTTCAGTAAAAATCACTACACAGCTGGTGAAATTCTGTAAATGGTTGGTCTAAATACTAGTATTCAAATTAATAAGTAAGGCAAGTACGAGTCCGCCTTAAAAAATATATCTTGATCGATTTATTTTTCCTTAACCGTTTATTAATAGTCTGTGGACGATATGAAAAAAATAGTTATGCCACAGCACTTAGCCCAGATCGGTAAAAAATAGAAAACTTCTTGGATGTGAACTGTCAAAACGGGCATTTTATTTTGTGATTACTATAGTGTAATCAGTTTCAGCAGAATATATTTTCTTCATAGGGCATAATCTGTTTACGAAACCCAAATGGATAGATAATCTGAGATTTAAATATATATTAAGGATATTAATTCTTAAGCTGTTTGGTGGTGGCTATGAATACTAAAAAGCCTTAGGGATTTTCATCAACCTGGGCCGACTCCATCTGATGCTGCCTGGTCCACAATAACATTCCTAAGAACAGTGGCATAACTATAATGTTCGAGGCCTGTGACTGTCCATATATTTAAGGAAGCTGAACTAACAAAAATGGTATTTATGTTGGGAGTCTCTTCTGACTGGGGGCCCCTCCGGCTGGGGGCCTGTGGCAGTTTGCCGATTTCCCACCCTGTAGTTACGCCAATGCCCAAGAAGGGTTGACATTAGGCACTATGTCTACTAGGCGACTAGTATTTTTTTTTGTGGAGTGT
Source organism: Lymantria dispar (assembly GCA_032191425.1). NCBI lineage: Eukaryota > Metazoa > Arthropoda > Insecta > Lepidoptera > Erebidae > Lymantria > Lymantria dispar. The sequence goes on along the minus strand of CM063452.1, from coordinate 6,462,748 downwards.
ATGGCTCTTAGCCGCAGATGGCTTCGACAGCTTGACGCGGGCAGTGTGATAATGAAGATTAAAAATATTTATTTTGATATATGTATTTTTATAAATGCTTGTAATCATAGGTATCAGTGAATAAAGGTCTCCCATATTAGTATTTTTATATTGGTTGAATATTGTATACTTTGAAAAGGAAAATATGGGAAAGGATCCTACTATATAGTTTTAGAAAATGAAGTGAAAGAAGAAAATGATTTTTAAATATAGTGTGTATTTTCTTATAGAGCATAGTTGGTGGTTTAGACAAACGGAATGAAGATAAGGCAGGCAAAGTGATATTCTGTGACTCAGCAGAGTTTAATATTGCTATAAAAACTGAGGATGAAGAAAAAATAAATGAAGAAACAATTTGTGTTAAATCATCAGGTAATTTGTATGCGGATTTATAAAGAGTGTCTCTGATAGTCATTTTTAGGGTTCCATATCCAAGGGTAATAAAGGGACCCTATTAGACATAGGCGTTACGGGCTATTTATGGCAACGGCTACTAACCGTTTATTTGGTGTCAATATTGATATGGATAATCGTTGCCAAATGTCGATATAATACATATAAAATAATCGCGATCTTATTTCTATTAATGCACGGTTTAACCATTATAACCTTTCATAGGTCAAACTATAGTGAACACTGCGTATACCTACGATAGCCACGAGAAACAAAACCATTTTACCATTACAGTTTAAATTACCAAAGCTTTTGAGAGTTAAGTCTTACGTCAATATAAATAAGAGCGTCTTTCGCTTTTATCAATATTCGTGAAATGTTGCTTTGTTATTAAGCCGCCACCCATAACCGCGCCCTCTCTGTTTTGCACGTCAGGAATCACATACAAAGAGAGAGATAGCATAATTATTTTGGTTATTAAGCTTATTGGTGATCGTTCCGTTATCAATAGGGATGCAACATCGCTCATATAAAACATCGATGTTAGGATATTGATGTTTTTAAAGTGAAACATCGATGTTAAAAATATCGCTCATATAAAACATCGATGTTAGGATATTGATGTTTTCAATATCGATGTTTATGAACGATATATCGATGCTTATGAACGATATATCGATGTTTATGAACGATATATCGATGTTTATCAACGATATATTATGTATTTCTTTCACTGTTTAAATAAACTTTTGACGCTTATTTTTGCGATACAAATGAAACATCTTTTTCTTAACATTGATGTATCACCCAAACCACCTTGGTACACCTTACTAAATTCTTGATTTCACTAACATCATCCTTTTACACAATTGCCACCCCATCTTTCAAAGAAATACCATACACTCTCATTCCTACTAATTACTATATTTATTCTATTTATATATCTTTTGCCTAACCAACATTCATTTTCGTAAAAATGGATGAATATAAATTTATTTATGTCATATAAATAGGAAATATATATTTAAAAAACAACATTTATAAACTGACTCATTATATAACCTATAAATAAACATTCACCCAACTCTTTTAAGTCCACTTTTCAAGTAAAACAATACAATAGATTATTCTCACATTATTGAAATAATTATTACTACAAGCAATACATTTATATACATACCTATATTACAATTAAATCTTGCTCTATTTCACTTTTTAGATGTGAAAATAAGATTTAACAATTAACAAAACAATAGTCGATTTTGGCAAGCAATACATCCATTCAAGCAAATGTAGTGCATGCAATGCAACTGACTAATCTAAGGGCCGACGGCTTCGTTCGGCGCGCATTTGTTTGTATTGCTCGCAGCGAGACGCGCAATTGAAGAATGTAGGCGTGTAACTGAGATATGTAGGTAACCTGTGTAGATTGTAGGTAGAGTGCATCTCATCATCATTATCACCATTTCAGCTCATAATTATATGTCCCACTGTTGGGCTCGAGCCTCTTCCACAACAGGAAGGAAGTTGACCTACTATTCCATGCTGGTCAAACGAGTTGGTATAGGGTTTTATTTTAATTTTTTTACTTGCATAAGCGTTATATGCACATTATAACCCTTAGTTGTCTTTTACGACATCCACGGGCAAGATAGGGAGTGGTGAATTGCATTCTTACTCTATCACCACACGAATATACACGGACGAGATCATCCGTGTACATATATATTGTACGATAAAACATCGTTCGCAAAACATCGTTCTTCAACATCGATGTATCGTCGATGTTTTGATTTCAACATCGATGTTTTGTTTGCATCCCTAGTTATCAACGTAGCGAAACAAGAATCACGGCATCTAAATAATAATTGTTGTGCTATTTTTAGTTGACAACGTCGCGTCGTTGTCAGTTGTTTGTAGCTAGATAACTGATAGCCATTATTAGTTATATCAATACCGGTACGATACGTTAGAAGGTATGTAACCGTTTTCGGTTACGTTTTGCTATAAATACAATTAATTAATCAATGGATAAATACAATTTAACTTTCTACTACCAGAATTGTCGTGGACTGCGAATCAAGTTACATACATTGTTTATGGGCATTCTGTCATTCAATTATGATACAATCGTTCTAACTGAGACCTGGCTGATACCTAATATATCTGATAATGAATTTATTGATGATAGGTACTTAGTATTTAGGTGAGATCGCGACCGTTGCGCTTCGGGCAAGTTTGAGGGTGATGGCGTACTAATAGCCGTTTTACGTTTACTAAAACCAACTAGTGTTTCGATACGCCATTTTCACGCCTCTATTGAGCACGTATTGGTACAACTGCAGGGAACGCATAGTAATAAACACCATATTATAAGCGCGGTCTATATCCCACCACATACTCCTGACGAAATTTACACATCACATTTTAGTACTTTACCGGAAGTCACTGATAGCCCCAGTACAGAGGCATTATATATAATGGGCGATTATAATTTACCAATTTATTGGGTGCATCATGAAGGATATAATTATGTTACTCCTGAACCCACTGATTACGTAAGTACTTATTTGTGCGATTTTATTTCCTTTAACAATATTTTACAATATAACACTCGGAGGAATAATTTAGAACGTATATTCGACCTGTTTATTTCGAACATGGAGTGTGTGTCTGAGCTTTGCGCCCCGATGATACCGCCTGATACTTACCACCCTCTTTTCACAGTAGAGACGTCGCCTTGTATAAATTTCATTCCATTAAAACGTGCTTTAATAGAAGATACAATTTTTTCAAAGCTAATTATGAACTGATTAATAACGAGATAGTCAATATAAACTGGAATGGATTACTTCTGGACCTATCTGTTGAACAATCGGTTCACACTTTTTATAATCATATTTATAACATAATTAAAACTAACGTACCACTCTCCCGTCTTAAAAACTCGCGGTATCCTTTGTGGTTCTCTCCTGCTCTCATCCGTATATTTAAATCAAAGGAAAAAGCATAGAGAAAATGGAAGAAATACGGTAATATATCAGACTATCAAAATTTTTCGTTTAATCGTAAGATCTTCAAATCTGAATCAATCGTTGGTTTCAACAGATATGTAAATCCTGTTGAAGATAATATTCAACGGTGTGTGAAACACTTTTGGACTTATGTTTCTGCCCGAAGGGGAAGGACGGAAATTCCAGCAAATATGTTTTTCCAGAATGCAAGCTCTAATAATCCTGCAGAAAAATGTAATAATTATGTTTGCGTCATATTTTGCTTCTGTATACGAAACTTCGAATTTTAACTCCACTTTATGGCAGCCACCTAATTCATATGCATACAATTCACCTTACATTAATGACATTTACTTGCCGCTTGCCTCTGTACAAAATGCAATTAAAAGATTAGATGGAAATAAGGGTTCTGGTCCAGACGGTTTGCCACCTGCCTTTATAAAGAGAACTGTTAACTCTATCTTTTCTCCACTTCATCTAATATTTAGTAAATGTTTACGCTAAGGCAACTTTTCTGAGATTTGGAAGCGTGCTCACATCACCCCTGTCTTTAAGAGTGGTGATAAAAATGACGTACAAAATTATCGCCCTATTTCTATACTTACCGCATTGTCGAAGCTTTTCTAGAGTCTGGTACATGGCGAACTAATATCCTCATCTACACAATTTTATTATTCGCGAACTACATGGTTTCGTGAAACGTCGCTCTACTAATACAAATCTTATGGACTTTACTGACTTTTAGATGAACAAATCCAAGTGGATGCTGTGTACACTGACTTTCGGAAGGCTTTTGACAAAGTGGACCACAAACTCCGCCTAGATAAGATTGCTTATAATGGCATACGTGGCAATCTGTTACGTTGGTTCATTTCTTATGTAGTAAACAGCTCTCAGAAGATAGTTATTAGTGGATACCAATCTAGCTCAGTAATGGTCAGCTCTGGCGTACCTCAAGGCTCAATTTTGGGGCCGTTGCTCTTTACGCTCTTCATTAATGATATTAAGAAATGCATTATTCATTCCCAATTTCTTTTGTATGCTGACGATGTCAAAATTTTTAGAGCCTGCAAAAGTCACCAAGACTGCTTGCTTATGCAAGGAGATCTTGATAGGCTTTCCCAATACTGCTTAGATAACAAACTTTACCTAAGTCTGCCTAAATGCAACACAATTAGCTTCACTAAAAACAAAAACGTTATAAATTTTGATTACAGCCTTCAGGGTATCAATTTCAAAAGATTATCTTATATACGGGATCTTAGAGTTGAAATAGACTCGAAGTTACATTTTGACATTCATATGAATAAATTATTAGCAAAGCATATCGTATGTATGGATTCATAATGCGCTCCTTGAATGACTTTAAAAGACTCTCCACTCACCTTCTTCTTTATAAAGCGCCAGTACGTTCGCAATTGGAATTTGCAGTCTCGATTTGGAGTTCCATTTTTGACAAATATATTAAAAGAATTGAAATGGTACAAAATATTTTTTTTACGATCAATACACTACAGATGCAACAAGTCTAAATTACCATATACTCAGTTATTGAAACGGTACGGTAACTTCAGAGCCTGGAGTGTAGACGCAGCCTTCTAATGGTTATAATGCTCCATGGTCTATGTAATAATAAGTTTGATTGTACAGATTTAACTAATAAGCTATGTTACATTGTACCCAGAACAGCGATGCGACGAGAGGCGCGCGTGCCTCGGGTGTTTTACACAGCTAGGTGTAGAACTCATGTCGGTGCACGTGCGTCTCTGCGCCGCCTCGTAGAAATGTATAACACGCACTATAATGACTTGGGCATATTCTCGCTTTCACATGAAAGGTTAAAAAAAATGGCTGTTTTAGCTCTAAAGTAGTTAATGTACTTCTTATGCATCATATTTTTAGTACATCTAAGTTTAGTTTTTAATAAGTATGTATTATTTTGCGGACATTGGTGTGGGTTACACGTTTACTTAGTTTTAAGAATAGATATAGATATTGATAATAAATGTGTAACTGTTTTTTTTTTGTCCCAATGAACTAAAATAAAATATAGCGGACACATGTCTAGACCCTATTACTAAGTCGTCGCTGTCTGTCCCTCCGTTTGTCTGTCACCAGTTTGTAACTCAACTGCAATAGCGAGACAGTTGAATTTTTTACAAATAATGTATTTCTGTTGCTCCTATAATAAAAAATACTAAGAACAAAATGAAATCAATATTTAAGGGCTTCCCATACACCAAACGCGATTTTATTGGCCTTTTTTGCTCGATATTGATAATGGCAACAGGTAGGCATTTGAAATATTCACAAAATACTCAGTTGTATTTTTATTTTAATAATAAATACTAAAATTAAATTAATATTTAAGGGGGACTCCCATACAAAAAGCGCCATTTTTGTCTGCTGCTCGATATCACTAAATTTGTGTACCTACTGTTGTTTACCTAGTCAATGATACGGAACCCTTCGTGCGCAAGACCGACTCGCACTTGGTCGATTTATTAACTAATGACATTCAAAGTATAAATAGAATAAAATAATACATACAAAGCACACACAAAGCAAACACGTTTCGTGTTATATATATAATACTGCACCGTTAGGGTCAGATAGATTTTACTTTTAACAGTAGTACTACTATGAGGGTCAAATTACCATGTGGTATATTAGACAAAACATTAAAAACTAGCTACGACAACAAACAAAAGACATATGCGAATAATTTTGGGTATATGTGTAAGGTGTGTAGGAAAAAACATTTAAAGAAACGGCTTAAAACAAATAACGTTTAAAACCATATTAAACCACTTTTCATGTTAAAAAAAAATGATAACTATGTTCTCTTGTTATAACCGAGGTGACCGCATGGAGATAGATATACTATGCTAAGAATATTTTCCTGCCCTATCTCTATTCACGTGCTTACTTTTTATACCATAAGATTTTCATTCCTCATCAGTGTTGGGTCGTTTACGATATCCGTGGGTAAGAGAGGGTCTAGTAAATTGTAATCTTACTTTGTCACCACACGTATTCATTAAAGAAAGTTATTTAGTTACATTGGTAAATTCTCACTTCAAATATTATTACACTATGTATGGCTTTAAATGATTATTAAAGCATAGCTTGCTGTATCATGCCCTTTGTTCTCCATGCCTGTAAAATATAATTCTATGTTATTGTAGTACAAATAATCGTCATCCCCATTTATCCATAATAAATGTAATCAATTTGGTTTTAAACAAAATTTACACTATCACACCTCGTCACCAGGGGCGTTCCGTTTGGTTTAAAACATTTTAAATCGGTTGTTTTATATCTTGCCCTTACACCTTATACCTTGCGACATTGTTGCCTTACATAAAACTGTTAAGTTTGTTGTCAGTGCCCAAAGGAGTTGTTGAATTAACGATATTTAGAGAATCATCAATAAATATTTTCGACCCTTGTTTGAAGAATAGCTTGATATTTATCACTTTCAAATTAAATAAACCATATTTGTCTACTATCCAATCAACAATTCATACCTACTACTATACATGCAGTAACAGCAGAAATACAATGATCACCACCCTTCCTTTTCCATTGACGATTCTACAAAACGGCAAGCAGATAACGTCTATACAAGAGAAGGAAAACTCATAGTAAAATCACTAACTTGTCTGACCAGAGTGGTATAGTGTAATATTCATTTCATTGTGCAGAAGGCTAGAGTCTAGTTGTAGAAATTGTATGAGTTGAGGTGACGATGATGACTAGAGTACTACTAGTTTTATATCTTGACATATTTATGTGCAGGTAGTCATGCTGAATTCAATGATGATACATCACTTGGGACCGAAGCTAGCTCTCAAAGGTAAGTTCCAATATACAGGCTGTCTCAGGTTGTGGACCAACTGGTCAAACGGCAGCGGGCTACGGTGGTAGGAATCCATGAAAATATTTTAAGTAAAAATATCGATTCGTTAATAAATTATAGATATGTAAAGTTTTCAATTTTGTCATCGCTTTTTCGTGTAAATCTGATTAAAATGTATAAAAATCAATGATACTTAATCCGCAATATAATCGTACTTTGTTAAATGTTAATTAGAAATTGAATAAATCAATGATTACAATCGCATAAGCAAGACAAACTTCGCCTTAATATCAGCTGATAGGTCGTCGTCCGTTAGTCGCCGCCGTTCCGTAACTACTTTTATTGTCGACGCGATTTACAATGCCTACATGTATCCTATTCATGACATGTAACATTTAAGGCATAAGGCTCTTAGACACACATTTTTGTAATCACTATAACTCTCTCTTTTGCCTAGCCTTATCCCATTTCATTTGGGATCGGCTCTCCTCCTCATTTTTCATTTCGTCCGGGGCGACGAAAGGGCGCGCGAGCCCATAATCCACCCATAGCCACGTCGCCTTCGTCGTTGGGCCGACCACCAATGCCGAGTTCCGTGTGCTCAGTGGTCGGCCGACGGTACTGGTCTTGTCCTCTTCGGATTTTTTCATTACATGGCCGTACTATCTGTGATGTATTTCGCTAAGTTTGTCTACTATTGGGCAGATTTTGAAACTTCCACGGACATGCTCATTTCTAATTCTGTCATGTAGACACCTCCCGACCATTTTAGCATTCTCATCTCAGTCGTGTGCATTCTTGTGGCATGAGATTTAATTTTTTTTTGATTAATAACTGTATGCTTTATTGTTTTTGTGTAATATACATTCTAATTATGTTCTATGACCGTCAAACTACAGTTGCTCCATAATCTGAACCACTTTGCATATAATGAGGCATGCTTTTTAAAAGACATGTGTAATAGATAAATGCCATTTATAGCATTGCTAATGGCATTTATTGCTGTATGTTTGAAAAATATATAGCAATTACAGTCCAGCAGTGAAAAATCAAAATCTTGTCCTGGTTGAGAATTCAACACACGGCCCTTGACACGGTAGATCGGTATCTTAATCACAACGCTATCTGTATAGCCGACGCTAAAATTAATTGCATGATAATTCATTGAATGAATAATAATGATGATATATTGAATGTTAGATGATGATCTCGGTAATTTAGACAATTGATTTTATTTCTAGGACAATGAAACTTAGTTATTTGCATGAAAATTTTGTTTTAGCCTAACGGTAGCAGATGAAGACGTCCAGAACTCGGATCCCCTTGGCCTTTACGGGCTAAAACTTGAGTTTCTAGAGTCATTGGGTATCATTCCACCTTTAGATAGATGGGTTCACGTTAATAATGTAAGTAGATTTTATTATTATTTGATAGTATCTGTTTCTACTCTTCTAAATATTAACTTCTAAACTACTCTTCTAAATTCTACTCTTCTATTCTTCTACTACTTCTAAATATTCCACTAAAGAACAGTGCCTTAAAATAATACATTTTCAATTCGAACCAATAGTTCCTGACATTAGCGCGTTCAACCATACAAGCTTTTCAGCTTTATAATACCAGTGCAGCGTAATCTCACAAATCCGGCACTATTAAAAATCAGAGGGTGCCAGATTATTGGAATGTTCGGATTACTGGATTATATAGAAAATCTAACAAAAAATAAAGTATATCATACAGAGAATACATATAATGTATTGAATTTACATATATTATGTATGCACATGATAAGTTACATACATGCACATACATGTGCCGCATTAGTGATATTATACTGTAACTACTGTCACGATTTCAACTTGTAATGTTTACGCGAGCATTACACATTTAAAATGATATGATTCTTACGAATTAAATCGCGGTTGCATTTGATTTTTAATTTTGCGACTTTTCTAAACACACATTTAAAACGTACCTACTAGTTAAGTTTTGATAATTATTATTGTAATGTTTATACCAGGTGTTGACAGTACCAGCGCTATTGCTTTCAACCGAGTAGGGGACGTTTTGCGAACGCCCATGACGTGCGGTGTCCCGCAGGGGTCGGTCCTTGGACCCACCCTGTGGATCATCGGCTATGACTGGGCGTTGAGGGGGAGCCTCTCGCCCGAGCTGGGCGTGATTTGTTACGCCGACGACACGCTTGTAACAGCCCACGGTGAGACGCTAGAAGAGGCGGCAAGCCTGGCGACTCTAGGCACCGAAGAGATCGTCAGGCGGATCGAGGTGTTGGGGTTGAGGGTGGCCCTGGACAAGACGGAGGCCCTCTTGTTCCATGGGCCCCGCATGGGCCCTCCCATCGGCGTCTCGATCACCGTCCATTTGATTGAGATCAGCATCCGGGCCCATATGAAGTATTTGGGCCTGGTGCTCGACGGGCATTAGTGGTTTCGGGAGCATTTCCGCAGGCTCGTTCCGCGGCTCGTCGGCCTGGCGTTCGCTCTATCATGGCTTATGCCGAATGTGGGCGGACCGAGCGCTGCATGTCGACGGCTGTACGCGGGGATCATCCGGTCGATGGCCCTGGCGCACCGGTGTGGGCGTGGTCCCTGACCGCTCGACTCAGGGCTACTCTGTGGCGTACACAGAGGGCCATGGCGATCAGGGCCATCCGCGGTTACCGCACGGTGGCAACGGAGGCGGCGTGCCTGTTGGCTGGGAGTCCCCTGTGGGATCTGGAGGCGGAAATGCTCGCCGATTTGTATCGACGGGTGTTGGGGGTGCGCGCGGAGGGCGGTGTGGTCTCTTTGAGGGAGCTCATCGCCTGGCGCGTCGACGCCCGCCGAGACGTCATTGGCCGTTGGGCAGTCCGGCTGGAGAGACTCGATACGGTGTCTGGACCGTGGAGGCCTTCCGGCCGGTGCTGATGCAGTGGCTAAAACGGCGGCACGGGGTGCTTCCCTTCCGACTGGTGCAGGTCTTGAGGAGGCATGGATGCTTCGGCAAGTACCTGTACACGGTCGCTAGGAGGGAGAGCACACTGTCCTGCCACCACTGCGATTGCGACGAGGATACGGCGCAGCATACGCTCGAGGTTTGTGCCGCCTGGGCAGAGCAGCGTCGTGAACTCGTTGCAATCATCGGTGCCGACCTGACGCGAACTGGGACGCGGTCGCAGCCTTATGCGAGGCAGTGATCTTGCAGAAGGAGGCGGCGGGTCGCGCGCGCGAGGAGCGCAGACTCGTCAAAGCGACCCGCCGCCGGCGACTGGGGCGGCGCAGGCGCGACTACCTGCGCGTCATGCCGCCCTAGTCGAGGCCGCGGGTGACGTGACCGGGGAGTTAGTCCGTCACCCACCGAGAGGCCGACCGCGTGAGGAAAGACCGACGTCCCCCCTCGGGGAGGACGTAGGTCGAGGTCGATGAGAAGGTACCCCAAATAGGGGGTATTCCGTTGGGCCGACCACTGATGACAAGTAACACTGATGACAACCCTGCTCCGGTGGTCGGCCCAACGACGAAGGCGACGTGGTGTTCGGGTGTGCGTGCTTACGCCCCTCTGTCGCCCCGGACGGGGTGGTGCGAGGAGTGCGCCGACCGCAGCCCACCCCAAAAAAAAAGCGCTATTCCTTTCTTTATTTTTACGTTTCTCGTTAAAATTAAATTATTTTATGTAAGAAATTTTTTCTTTAGTTATGCCTGTCTTTTTTATATGATTTAACGAGAACAGAATAAATCTTTTTCTTTTTGGCATTCGTCATTCTTCTTTTTTTCTAAAAATGTATAGCGTTCATAGAACTGTAATAAACCCTGTAAAATAGTTTTATTTCAAATATCTATAAAATGAGGGTTCACCTAAAATTATTAGATATACTATAGATATGTCTTATAACTTTTAAACCTAAAAAGTGCTTAAATGATAATGTGCTATATTTTCCTATTTCAGTTTAGATGTGACAAGTTTGAGCTCAGGGATGTAATGGAATTAGCTGGCCAAGTACTATCATGCTCCCTCATTAATATAAAGAGAAGATATGCAAAGGTCCAGTATAGCCATCCTTTGGAAGCCGTGCAGGTATGCATTGCATAGTTAGCCGCCCAATGGGCCAATTAATTGCTTAAAATTCCAATTACTTATTATGCATACACCCCGCGGGGGCATTTACATATTGTCAATTTTTAACATTAAATTAATTCAAATAACTATAATTCGGCACGGGATCGCACTGATAAATCCGACAAGACAATCAGCGGGTTTATCTATATTTTTTAATTTGACTTCTTTTAAATAAAACTTCGTAAAACATGCCTAGTAATAGTTCCTGTCTGAAGCCCTTCGAACTACGATACAATATTCTCAAAAAATTCAAAGTATTATGGCTGAACCAGACTCCACCAGCAGCACCCAATCACGCGTTAATAGCTAAAGCAGCCATTACATTGCATTATTAAGTGTTAGATTTGCTAAATGTAGAATATCTCTGACACGAGGTTAAACAAAAATAAATCTTTTAAGGTAAAAGTTTTATTTTTTTTTCTTTAATGATAACCTACACATACATAACTTGCCAATAACTCAGAACGCCTTTCGTCCTCATTATTGTATGATTCCTGTTGGAAAAATGAAACCTTAAGACCTCCATCTTAGCCGACTGTTTTTGTAGTATTTATGTGATGTTATTGCCACTGCATCTACATACTAGAGATTTTCATTTAATTTATCAAACTAAAAGAGACCGCGTAGTTACGGAGTAAGAATACAATTCACCACACCCTATCTTGTAGAGGTCGTAAAAGTTAATTAAGGGATATAAGATCTATGCAAGAGAAAGTAAACACTAAACAAAACACTATACCAGCCTGCCTAACCAGCACGGTATAGTAAGGTTAATTGCCCTGCTCTCCTATTGTGGGGGAGGCTCGAGCCCAGCAGTGGGAGGTATATAAGCCGATATGAAAAAAGAATCACGTGATAAAATTAGTATTAAAATCAACTATAAAAATATCTCTATTTCAGGCAGTTTCGATGCTAAATGGACAAATGTATTTTGGACTTCCACTCAAAGTTTCTTTAGAGAAAAATCCTAAAAACGATATAATATTACCTAAAGGACTTGTTAACATTGGACTTGGATTGGGATTACAAGGAAGACCTGTTCGAGATATAGCTAAGGAGTATAAAAAGTATTCTAAGCGTGAACAATCTGAAATAAATCCGATTTTATTTCGCAAGGTTAATGATGAATCTAGAACTTACAATGATGATGATAAACCCAATAGTAGCCAAATGGATGTCGCAGAATTTGTGGCATCTTCGAAAACATCAACATTCACCAATGATAGACCTTTTAATATTAAACATGTAGAGGATTTGGATAGTAACGGTGATGGAAAAGAAAAATCTGCAGTAAGTCCTGAATCACACAGTGATAAGTCCGTTGGTTCTCCAGTTTCTAATCATGGTGCCAGAGAGGACGAACCAAATGACTTAAAAGTGACTTCTGCTAGTACAGTGCAGGATCAGCTAGTACAGGATGTACAAGGGAACTCAGGACTTCCATTAAGTTTAAGTCGTGTTAATACTGGTGTGAGCGTTTCACGCTCAAATATACCTCAAAATCGACCTTTCAGACCTCAAATATCACCAGCAGTGTCCTACAGACCTTATCCACCCGTGTCCCACGTTCAACAGGCTAATGTTCAGTATACAGGTCCATTCAAACCAGTACCCTGTTGTAATTCAGTCCCTAATCATATTCCTACTTCTATGGTTAATCAATCTCATCAAGGGTCTGGTGCCTTGCCGCCGCCTTATGTGCCAATGTCTGCTCAAGGCTCCGCCGCCTCTGGACCTATAATTAGACCAGGGTCTGTAAATATTCCTAGGTCTGGACCGATTAATGTGGTAGGAAACATTTCTAGCCCAGTAGCTCTTAGCGGCTCAGAACCAGTCTCAGGGTCTGGACCGTCAGGACCTGGTCCTGCACCTATTCGTGGACCTAGTCCTGCACATATTCGGGGAGCTGGTCCCGTACCTATTCGTGGACCTGGTCCTTCACCTATTCGTGGACCTGGTCCTACACCTATACGTGGACCTGGTCCTACACCTATTCGTGGACTTGGTCCTGTACCTGGACAAGTTCCCAGACCTGCTTTGGCGAGCTCTGGTATAGTTCACGGCCCGCAGTCTGTTGCTGCTATCGGATCTGTAACTGCTACTAGACCAGGGCCTGCTCCTGTTACTAGTCTTGGACCTGCAAACAGTAAATTTGGCGTGCAATTCTCAAATGTAAGTATTAATCAACATAAAAATACAATTAACATTAATTAGGTACATTCATTAATTTGGATTTTACATGTACATCGTCATCTTTGTCATCTCAACTCATATACGTTCCACTGTTGGGCTCAACTCTCCCCAACAATGAAAAGGAAATTGTCCCACTATACCACGCTTGTCAGACGGGTGGGTACATGGTTTTATTTCAGGTAATTTCTTCTCTTGCATAGATATTATCTGCAAATCATATTCTTTAGTCGTCTTTTAAGACACCCACAACCAAGAAATGAGGTAGTGAATTATTTATGGCGAAATATAGCACATGGATTCTGGATGTACAACAATTCGATAACCACTTGTAGTGGACAGAGAATGAGGCTTCGCTAAGCTCTTGACAGTATTAAAGTTCTCAAGTAAGGGTTACCAGTAACCATTTTATCTCGACATTGGGACACGCATTCTCTTTGATCAAACTAAACTTAACTTTCTTTCATCTAGGTGAAATCACTGACACTGATAAATAGATGTCGGCAGGAGTCGTGTTTGGCGCTTTTGGATTTTTATTTAGTTATCGAATACCTACTGCTTCCATAGCGGTTTTATCTGTGCCCGTTTTCAATAATGTCCTTTAGAAAAAAAGATACGGATTTTACTGCGTTTGTATTTGATTTTAAATTTCGCAACGTTTCGAACACAGCATTTATGGTCATGATAGAGTAAAGGGTTCGAAATGTCGGTAAATTAAAAATCAAATACAAACGCGATGAAATCTGTAAAAACAAATGTTTTAAGTGTGTAATACTCTCGTAAATATCAGATATAATTTAAATATGTTTAGTTAGCGTGTCAGAAACTCTTGACTCAAGGTCATGCTGTGTGATGCATTAATGATCCATCAGCCTCTAGATGTCCCTTGATGGATATAGACCTTACGATTGAATAATGCCATGATTGCTAAGCTTGGCGAATACTGATGTTTGACGATCGCATTTGGTATTAAGTTGCCCAGGAGAGTGGTGCTGTTTTTTTTCCTGGTGTTACCTCAATTGGTTTTTACAACTGCCACGAAAATTTTATGGGTTTTGACATTGTATTCTATGTTATCACACTGTCTTTTTGTTGCCTCCATAGGCAATCAAGCAAGCGGCACACCTAATGGTAGTGATACTGTCGCTCATGGTGGCTAGCCTTAATTCTACCAGGAACACAGCCAAGCCGCTCCTAGCTATGAAGTTAATGTTCTTCTTAAACCTTGTTTAAAAAAGATCATGTGGCGCTCAGGAAACATCGCATATGCTCCAGACCCTGCACGTACGCGGAGAAATTATGATTAAAATTATATTTTCAGCTTCCACCGACAACGACATTCCCGTTCTTATGCGAAATGCTGTCACATTGTGGTCAGATGCTGTCGTTGCAGTTCACTACACCAGGTTGCGCTGTAGCAGCTTTCAGTCATCCAGCTCATGCTGAACGATGTTTTCGTATCCTTTGAATGAGAAATTAATAATATAGTATTTACGTATGTAGTTATAAATTTCGATTTTAATCTATCCATTCATCAGCCTATGCACGTTTTCTACTGAATACTTTGGGAATGTCAGGGTATATTGCCATAAACGCCGTGCATGATTAAAGTACGTATGTATGCTGCTATCGATATCGATTGACCTGAAATAAAGGCAATATATTATTGTTTGTAATTTAGCTAGGTCAGTAATTTAGTTAGCATTGAATAATAGGTCGTATATTCCAGTTATAGAGTCTAGTGTTAAGCACTCCTGGGACATTTAACGGCCTTAAAGAAGAATAGAAGGGGACGGTCGGACAGTCGGATCTTCTTATTAAAAATACTTGATTCATTGGAGGATTAATGCTTTTAAAGTGAAAGTTATTATTATATAGATGTATTAATTTTGGCATACACTTTTATAAAAAATCATTAGTAAAGTAAAATCAGAATTAATCGCGGTACAATCATAATTATAGTCATAGTTTTCATTATGGTAACGTGTTGTTTTCCCGCGGGAGTAGTAAAAATCTAACTCCGATTAACAATTTGCCTGTTGTGAAAGGCCACATCCTATAATGAATGTTGATAGGTTGTTGGGTAGATATAGTAATAAAAATATACTTTTGTTTTATAATACAGAATGAAATGTGAAACTAATTTTCTTAACGACATTATCAGAAACCTATAACGCAATGCTGGTAGAGGGATACAGGATAAGCGTTACTTTAGTATAATCTGGAAAAGTATATATATTCCATATGCGAATATAATGAGGATATTCAATTCCATTACCAAATGAATGTGGTGATTTTGGTTACATTGATTCGACGCTCCGCTTGGTGGCCAAGAAGAAAATCACAATTCGCCTGACATTTCTCCAAATTGGGAATCCTAAAAGTTAAACGTATCACTATGAGTACATGCAGTTTAGACAGCAAAATTGGGTTAAATTAGACGGTATCGTGTGCGCAAAACAGGACACTTAGTGAAGTGAATATTATTTGTGATTGTTTCATTAAAAATTATGTCTAAGTACGATTTTTTCTGTAATTTTAGTGACAGTTGAATTTATTTCAGTTTTAGAACACTTCAGGATGTAATGATGCAATTTCAATTTCATAAACACGTATACTTGTAATTATACTAATATGGCTCCAAAACGTAGTATCACGAAGTGCATAGTGATCTGTGTGCCTCCTCTTGAATCTCGATTTCAATCTTAAATCCAATCGCAGCTCGAATTTGAGAAAAATTGGTTCTCTTACTCTGGAAAGCGATACTAGCGCACGATTGGAATCAAATTTGGTGGTATATTTTTGAACTAAATTGATTCGACTCCTCGATTAAATCAAATATTTGCTACTCCCGACGTGATTGTGACGTAGTTTAAAATTGTTAATGTTGCACAATTTCAAGAAAGCGTCTTTGTGGTGATCGAGTTCGATAACGTTATTAATTTAAAGTAAGAAAATACGACATATTTGGTGAAAATAACAACGGCAAATGCGAAGAATTGATTCTCGATTTTGTTCAAGAGTACCAAATATAAGTTTGGGGAGATTGGAACTCAATCGGATTCGAAATTAGAATGGATTTCAAGAGTAGGCACACTGATCGAAATTAGACAAATATTTGTGCAATCTTATAAACGATTTTGAATCTCTTAGAAACTATTAATGTATTTGCAAAATTGCTTTGCAAATATCCATCACTTGCATGAACCTAAATTATTTCTTAACCTGGTGATACCTGTTGAGAGATAAAGAGATAAAAAGATTTGGCACGTCGAAATACAAGGTGGGTAATAGCTTCCAGGCGATGAATGGGTTTGAAAATATTGTTAGCAAATCATAGTTCCTGATCGACATACAAAAGTAAAGTGATAAGTGAAACACGTGTAAAGATGTTTAAGGATAATAAACAATCCATAATTTTATTATTAAAACTCGAGCGTTCGCAACAGACTGTTTTATTCAATAGAACGATTGTAATACATTCTTATGTTAGTTCCAAGTTTACTTACTAGATGGCATTAGCGGTAACTAAAGTAGAGGTGTGAACTGGTTAATATTATTTTATTTTGATATAATTACTAACACCCCCACTTATCAAAATAAGCAAAACATTATTTACTTACATTACCTAACATGTGCATGAACTTATAATGCTTTATATGACACAAACCCTTAGTCAGAATGTCAGCAGGCATTTTTCCAGCAGGAACATACTTAATTTTAATTATGTTATCATTAATTCTAATATAATGATAACGCACATCTATGTGTTTTGACCTGTTATGACACTGTTGACTAGAGGCCAATTTCATGGCACTTTGATTATCACAATGTAAATGAATTACATATAAATTCCCAGTAATCTCGTGAATTAAATTTCTTAAATAAACAGCTTCTCTGGAAGCTTCGGACATAGCTGCATACTCAGATTCAGTACTAGACAGACTAACTGACTTCTGTTTACGGCTTTGCCAGGAAACTGCTGACCCAGACACCATAAAACAGAATCCTGTATAGGATTTCCTATCTAAGGCATCAGATGCCCAATCACTGTCTACAAAACCTTGTAAATCCATGTCATTACTGGTATACTTTAAACAATAATTTTTAGTACATTGTAAGTATCTCAATATTCTTTTTGTATAATTATAACAACTTATATTATAATAAGTATTAAATTGGCTGAGATAGCTTACAGCATAGGCAATGTCTGGTCTTGTTAATACTGCCAAATACATTAAACTGCCAATCAGTTTTTGATACGGTACATTAGGTAAACATGCCGTAGATTTTTCTACATTCAATTTTGGTTCAATAGTCCAAGATCCCAGAGCGATAAGACACAACTTATTTTCTAAAGCATAGAACTTTCGGTTCTTAGTAGTCTCTCGTGTACTTTTTAATACCTGTATGTTTGTGGAGTTGGCTCGGTGACACTTGTGCAGGTACCAGGTGAGAAAGGTAACTAAAAATCAGAGTTACTTAACTTAAATTTTAATGACTGATTTTTATATATATTTTGTAGAATATTACTCTGAAGTAATATCAAAAAAGTCAGACGCTTTAAAGCTCTACAAAAAAAATGAACTTAATTTATTTTTAAACGTCTGATTTTTATATATGTTATTAAGATAAATATTACAAAGTTATATTTAATCAGTCAGACAAATTGTAATGACCAAACATCCCCTAAACACAAAAATTACTCAACTATGAGTATGAGCGCGAGAGCACTATGCGCATCCGCTTCAGAGTAAAATATCTTAATATTTGAAAAATACTGCTTTCAATTTCATATTTTTGCATATCTATTTAAATAAGATGAAATTAAAATAATAATCCTTTTAAAAGTAATTATATATATTACAGATATATAGGGAAAAATGAATTTTTTCGGAGTATTTGTCTTTCAAAAAGAATCATTATTATTTTATTTTAAAAAAGATATCAATTGTAATAATTTTAATAAAAAAAAAAATAATTATGATGAATTAATGAAATAATTTGATTGTCTCTTAATCATCTTCATCATCGTCATAATAATCATTTGAATTTTCAACATTAAGTACATCACGACACTGTCCACTCAAGTCATCATCCTCATCATCACTAGTTATATTGTTGTTGCTGGCAGCATCTTCTGTAAAAACAAAAAGACAAAAAATTAAAAAACAGAACGACAAATACAATAAATTGTAAATCAGAAATCAAAGCGGTACCTGATTTTTGAAGTGATTCACTAACGAATCCTGGTAATTGGTTACCATCAAACCAATAAAAATGATACTGGTTATCTTCAAACGTCCATCCATTGTTTTCAGGAGTAAAAGTAGACGGTCGTTTTTCATTTGCATTATTCCATATGCTGGTAATATAATTAGCTCGGAGAAATTGTTGAAATAACTCAGTTTTGCATGGTGGTAAATTGCTTGCATTGAAATTTTTAAAATTTTTTGGATTAGATTCTTCGTTAATATCAGAAACAGTGTAATTATTTAAAAACAGCTGAAGCCGGGCAGCATCAACGTCGATAATACCAGAAACATAAATTTCGCAGATAAATTTTTGTATTTGGTTGAAAATATCTTGTTGTAAGTTTCCATCGGTGAACGACTCTGGATCTCCGAATCGCATAAAAGCTCGCTGATATTCATGATTCTTCATCATTATATTAAATGGCCTTTGTTTACCTTTCTTAAAAAAGGCGGGATTAAAGTCACATCCAGTCAATGCATGAAATCCTGGCAAACTTCTACACAAAGACGGTCCCAAATGCTCGTAAATTTTGGTTAAATCAATGTACCTTTGGTTATTTCCAGTACCTGTGTATAACCACACATTCGAATCATAGTTTTTCAAATTATGCATATGTCCCAACATAATTATTGCAATATCAGTATCGGAACATCGTGTAACAAAATTTGCTTGAGCATCTAAATTACAGACATGATAAATAATTTTACTGTCAGCTTCTTCATGTTCTGGACACGATAAATTGTCATCTACACTTGATACAACTTTATTATTTTCAACGATGTAAGAATAACATTGTTTGAAATTTATATATGTATATCAGTTTATTTTCGATAAATTCATCAGATGCCCAATGTTGAATGAAAAAATCCACTAGAGCCTGTTTAAAATGGATGTTTTTGAGTTCTTTTAAGAAATCAGATGGTCTAATTTGATCGGGAGCAGCAATATTAAAATCCAGTTGTGTAGATTCTTGGCGGAGAGATCTTTCGTAATCTTTAATCGAAGGAGAGAAGTATTGATCAAAAGTAACGTCGTATCTTGTCGCTTAGAGTTGTGTTAATTTTTGTGTTTAGGGGATGTTTGGTCATTACAATTTGTCTGACTGATTAAAGATAACTTTGTAATATTTATCTTAATAACATATATAAAAAGTAGACATTTAAAAATAAATTAAGTAATTTTTTTTTTTGTCGAGCTTTAAAGCGTCTGACAAAAGTTCTGGCCTATGGAAGACGTCTGACTTTTTTGATATTACTTCAGAGTAATATTCTACAAAATATATATAAAAATCAGTCATTAAAATTTAAGTTAAGTAACTCTGATTTTTAGTTACCTTTCTCACCTGGTACCTGCGTAGGTGTCACCGAGCCAACTCCACAAACGTACAGGTATTAAAAAGTA
Organism: Lymantria dispar; assembly: GCA_032191425.1. Taxonomy (NCBI): domain Eukaryota; kingdom Metazoa; phylum Arthropoda; class Insecta; order Lepidoptera; family Erebidae; genus Lymantria; species Lymantria dispar. Next base: position 6,442,477 of record CM063452.1, on the reverse strand, counting down.
CACGAGAGACTACTAAGAACCGAAAGTTCTATGCTTTAGAAAATAAGTTGTGTCTTATCGCTCTGGGATCTTACTCTACAATAGGAGTACTTTGTGGTTTACAATCAGACATCTGGAATCTTTCAACTAATTGTTTAATGTAGTGTGTTTGATCAATAGTTATAACATTTTTGTTTTTGTTTACATTTATTCTCATTCCTAGATACTGTCGAACATGACCCAAATCCTTTAACTTGAACTCTGAAGCTAATATTTTTTTTAATTTTTCAGTTTCACTGTCATTGTTTGAAAAAATCAAAAAATAATCTACAGTCAACCCTCCTATAACGTGGTGAGTGCGTACCGCGTTATATGGAAACCGCGCTATAAGAAACTCGGATTTAACCGTACAAACCAGGCTAATTCGTAGCGCGTTCTATGGAAACCGTCTACCGCGTTGTATGGAAACCGCGCTATAAGAAACTCAGAATTAGTACAAATCACATCATTCGTCCCGCGTTATATGGAGACCAATAAATTCCAAAAACAAGATAAATTATTTTTATTGAATTGAAGAGTTTATATAAGAAAATTATACAATAAAATGCAACAAAAACTAAACTAAAAAACTGTTTTCCAACAAAAACAAGAAAGACTTTTGTAAAATTATGTAATCTCTCAACACTCATCCTCGCTGTCAGATATGAGTCGCCTAACTCGTCTTCTTTTAATGGGCAAAATGTCTTCCTCACTTGGTTCATCTTCACATTGGTTTTCGATTGTAGCTTTTTTTTATAACTCCACTAAAACCTCTCTATAGGGAGCTAAGCAATTTCTTAACTCCCTTTTAAACTTTGCGTTGCGCACCGTTGAATGATCAGTTTGAATGAAATGTAGTTCTAATTCTTTAGCCAAATTTAGCCCTTTTTTCATATCTTGTTAATCGAGATTTGACACCCATTCGTTTTCCTTATTTTCATTTTCCAATGCATTTGAGGTAGGTGCATCAATTAATTCCATCAGTTCTTCTTCATCTAAAGTTTCTTCCCCGAGTACTAGTTCTCTTACATCCTGATGATTTACTGCAAATTCTTCATCGCTTAAACGAGAAGCAATGTTTACTATTTCTGTAACTGGGAGTGAAATTCTAGACTCATCTTGTATTGCTTCAATGATTTGAGGTAAAAGAGGTTTCCAACACGCATTAAGCGTTGATGGTTTAATTTCTGCGCAAGCCGATACACGGTTCTAATACAATCTAAAATTGAAAATTCCATCCACACTTGAGTAAGAGTTTTATTTTCACTACTTTCTAATCTGTCGAAAATGGTTTGGAAAACTTGGCGTGTGTAGTACATTTTTAAAGTTTGAATGACTCCTTGGTCCAAAGGTTGTATTAATGACGTGCAGTTAGGAGGAAGGAAGACAATTTTCACATTTGGATGATCCAGTTCTATGTTCTGTGTTCTGTGTTGTACGCAACCAGCGTTATCAAGAATCAATAAAACTTTGAAATACAAATTTTTCTTTTTCTATCGTATGGGTTTCCACTGCCGGGATAAAACAATTATAAAACCAATCCTTAAATAAATCTTGAGTCATCCAAGCTTTCTTATTAGATCGCCAGAATACAGGCAATTGGGTATTATCAATGTTTTTCATTACACGGGGAGTTGAAGAGCGATTTATTATCATTGGTTTTATCATCAGGCTCCCTGATAGATTGCTGCACACGTGAAGGGTGACACGTTCTTTTTTTTTTGAAGGTTTAAACCTGTGAACACGCCTTTGATTTTTCGAAGTGAAGGTCCTAGATGGTAGTTTTTTTTTTCCAATATAATGCCGTCTCATCGGCGTTAAAAATCTGATCAGGTGAATGACCTCCATTGATAATTCTAGCCAATTCGGGCTTATAATTTTCCGCAGCCTCAGCATCTGCTGAGGCCTGTTCTCCTTGAAATTTAATATTGTGCAATGTGTACCTTTTTTTTTTTATTTTAGTTTCTCAAACCAACCCTTACTCGCGACAAACAAATGATTTTCCGGCTCTGCATTAGAATGCCCAATATTCCTTAAATGTTCGTAGATTTTAAGTGCTTTCTGCTTGATAAGATTTCCACTAATAGGAATCTTTTTGGCTATACAGTCTTCCAACCAGAACATTATTTTAACCATATTAGAAGTTCGTGTGCGAGTAACACGTTTCGCACCTAACGGACAGCCATCTGCCACAGTTTTCCTTACATTAGCTGCATTTTTCTTTAAGGTTCGAATTGTAGATTCATTCAAATTTGTTGATTTTGCAACAGACGATATTTTTCCCCGCCTTCTAAACGATTTAAAATTTGTATTTTATCTTTAAGCGATATAAACTTTCTTTTTTTTAATCCTTTCCTTGTTTCTTTTGTATTTGACATGATGCAAATCTAGGGTTAATAATTACTCTATTATTATTATATTAGAACAAATGAAGAATATTACTTACAGTATTGTGTAATGTTGTCCAATTATAAACAAATTACGCAGCAAAAAGCTGAACGAACGGACGGTGCAGAAAATTATTTAGAAAGACTTGGTCGCCAACAAAACGTGTGTACTGTGAACGAACTCTGAGACGACTGAAACCGATGTCGTAGATGGCTATGAGATAAGCCGGCATGTTTATATAAACATATCTAGTTACTAGAGTCATTCAAAGGCTGCGCGGAAGGAACTTATGGGATGCTGTTGAACGGAAACCGCGTTGTAAGAGTACCGCGTTATAGGAGGGCTGTCGCAATTTCAGCTCCGCGTTATATGGAAACCGCGTTCTGAGTGTACCGCGTTATAGGGTTGACTGTACATACAAACCAATGATTATGTTTACATCACCCTTAGTTTTTGCAAACAAACATGGTTCATATTGACTGTTATTAAAACCTAATTTACAAAGACAATCTTTTACTTTCTCATACCATGCTAGAGATGACTGCTTTAAACCGTAAATCGCGCGTTTTAATCTTAACACATTTCCCCCACTTTTGTTTGCAAACCCTTCAGGTATTGACATGTAAATTTTTTCTTTTAAAACACCATTTAGAAAAGCAGTAGTGACATCTAAATGTGTAATGTTCATTCCCATTTTAACACTAAGATCAAACAATAATCTAAGAGTGGAATGACGAATTACAGGCGCAAAAGTATGAGTATAATCTACACCTGGCTTCTGCGTAAAGCCTTTGGCCACAAGCCTAGCCCGGTACCGCACATTATTGTCCACATCAAACTTTTTTATTAACACCCAACGACACTTCACTATAGATACATCACCAGGTTTTTTGACAAGCTCCCATGCATCATTGTCCTCAAATGACTGCAACTCATCAGCCACGGCACGCCTCCACTGCTCCTTCTCAGGCCCTTCCAGAGCCTCTGAGATTGAGATCTCAGATGCTGGAACAGTACTGCATACGCACATGTTACTAAGGCCATACCGCTGTGGCTGTTTCCTTTGCCGCTTTGTATTTACACAAGTCTCCGGATCTGGAACCAATGTTGTCTGGACCTCCTGCACTTCACTTGGTGGAAATTCATGAAATGTTTCTTTACCATCAGTGTATACTGAAGAATCTGAAGAGCTGTCACTTTGATCCTCTACTTCTGGAACACATGATGCCCCCACTGAATCGCTGCTCTCCTTCTCCACACTGATCTCTGGTGTTCCCACACTATGCTGTGCTGTCTCATCATCTGGTATCCATATAGCGTCTTCGCTGGTTGCTATATCACCTGTCTCGCCTTCTAATACAATGACATCCCTGCTAGTGATGATAGTGTTTTTGGTAGGATTAAACAACCTATATCCTGTTACATCCTCTCCATATCCAACTAAGATGTGCTGTGTGGCTTTCTTATCCCATTTGAGTAGTTTTTCCTTGGGGACATGTACCATCACCTTACTTCCGAACAATTGATGTGACCGAGGTTGGGTTTTGACCCATGCCACAGTTCATAAGGGGTCTTCGGTATTCCTGACACAATGGACCTGTTTTTAAGGTAAACAGCAGTACTGGCCGCTTTCGCCCAAAATCTCTTGCCCAACTTTGCATCATACAAAAGACATTTGCCCTTTTCTACCTCTGTGCGATTAGTTCTTTCACAGACACCGTTTTGTTCGGGTGTATTACTATTAGTTTTCTGGTGAATAATACCATATTGTTTTAAATAATTTTCAAATTCTTTACTGCAGTATTCAAGTCCGTTATCTGTGTGAAAGATCTTTATTTTTTCTCCCTGCTGGTTTGCTACCATTGATTTAAACTCTTTAAATCTACACTGACGGACTCATAAACTGCATCAAAGTAAAAAACGACTTTGAAATAAATATTTTAACCAAGTATGCAAACTTTCTACACAGATTTAAATTGAAACGTCTAGATTGGTTTGTTAACTTTAAAACAGCGTAGGCTTCATATCCTTAAGTTTAAGTTTGTGTACTGGAAAGGACCTTAAAACTTTTTTGAAGAAAAAACAGAAATTTAAAGAAAATTGGTTTAATTAAAAAATTGGTTTTAACAATAGACACAAACTTTATGCAAGGGTTTTTTATGTTTTAATAAGGTATATTACCTCCACGTGCCCTTATTACGGATTCTAATCGGTTCCGCATAGATTTGATTAGGGTTATTAAAAGATCATGCGGAATATTGTCCCATTCTTCTGAAAGTGCTGTTCTTAGTTGTGCCACTGTCGTAGGCACAGGATTTCTCGCATATACAGCTCTTTTTAAATTATCCCAAAGATGCTCAATGGGATTAAGATCCGGGCTACGTGCTGGCCAATTCATTGTACGTATCCCAACCTATTCGCAATGTTGTCGAACTTGTGCAGCAGCGTGCGGCCGGGCATTATCCTGCATTAAAGTAAAATTTACGCCTATAAATCCCATGTAAGGCACCACGTGATCTTCTAAGATCTCTGTTATGTGGCGATGTGCAGTCAAACACCCTCTACTACTGGTTTGACGCACCATGTCTATGAACACAAGTTCTGTTCGCCCGTTCATCGATATGCCACCCCAGACCATGCACGAACCGCCTCCAAAAGGAACGCGCTCCTCAATGCAACTTTGAGCATATCGCTCCCCACATTGACGATAGACTCTTCTGCGACCATCTGCACCATATAAACATGTCCTACACTCGTCTGTGAACAATACGGAGGCCCATTGCTCATCTGTCCAATTTAGGTGATCACGCGCAAATCTTAAGCGAGCTTGTCTGTGAGCTACAGACAACTTTGGACCATTTGCTGGTCTAAAAGGGGTGATATCCGCTTCCTTTAACCTTCTTCTTATTGTTCGTGCACTAACGTTTACTCCACGCACTTCATTAAGCTCTGTTTTTATGTTAACTGACGTGAGGAAACGATTTCGCAGGGAAGTTGTAACAATAAATCGGTCATCACGACCGGTAGTTGCTCGAGTTCTGCCTGTACCATGTCTCTTTTTGTAAGAACCTGTCTCCACAAACCTTATGTATATTCTAGAAACCGTAGACTGGTTTAAATTTAAATTTCTATCAATCGTTCGTTGATCCAAGCCCTCCAGCACCAATGCTACAATTTGAGCAGACTATTCAGATTTCTGTTCAGATATCTGTGCAGACTTGTTCGGACGAAGTATCCATATTATGGTTCAGAAACTCTCGATGAGTTAAAAAGCTAACCCAACAATTGTGCTGGTAACAATAATTCAATTGACAAAAGAATAAAAAATCAATTTTAAAACTTTGCTATAAATAACACGCAAATCTAATATTACGAGTAAATTTTCTTTTCCCGGCTATATTCATTTGTTTTACTGCAGTTCTATTTTTAAATATTGCTTTTTTTTTAAGATTATGGGCCAGTCTCTCCATATTTATATAATTTAATCTAAAAAGTTTGCATACTTATTAAAAAAATCATTTCAAAGTAATCCTGAAGTTTGATGCAGTTTATGAGTCCGTCAGTATAGTTAAAGCTTCACTTTTCTGTTTGAGAAAATAGATGAAAGTCATCCTACTATAATCATCTACAAATAGCATGAAATATTTGCTGCCATTTAAAGAATTCACCTCCATTGGTCCACACAAATCACTGTGTATCCGATGACATGATTTTGTACTTCGTTCACCAACATGAGAGAATGGCAATCTCATTTGCTTCCCTCACAACAAGTGGTACATTTTGCTTTTGTCATGTCATCTACAATGCCATTTTTCATTTTGTTCATATCTTGACTGTTGATATGAGCCAGCCTCCTGTGCCACAATGTTCCGGTTACAGCAGCAGCTGCCAATACGTAACTCGGCGACTGCAACCTCAATTTATAAACACCATCAGTTAAATCAGCTATCGCAACTAAAGCATCACTTCTGTCATAAATATAACAATGCTTTTCTTCAAATACAACATGGTTGCCATTCCTGATAAGCTCACTAACTGATAACAAATTGGTTGTCAAAGTAGGCACGCATAGCACATTTTTTTTTAACAGTTATGTGACATTCCAAATCCGAAACGATGTCCACATCTCCGGAACAATCAACTGACACCTTTGATTCATTAGCAACGATGATTTCTGGTAAAAACGTCGATAAGTTCATGTTTTTCAACCAATCTTTGTTTACAGTCTATATATGCGCACTCGCACCACTGTCGACGTACCAATCCATCTTGTTAAACTTTCCGTTTATAAAAACAACGTTAAAAACGCATTTATTAGCGGTTTTCTTTAATAACGGGCACTGGTTTCGATAATGTCCGCTGCTTTTACATTTATAACAAACAACTTCTTTTGTTATTGAATCTGTCTCTGTCCTCTTGTTTGACGTATTTGCACCGCCATTTTTCTTCGGCTTAGTGTTGCCAGAATAATATTTATTTTTCGCTACGAATGCAGCGCCACTTCCGACTTAACTTCCATGTCAAGCAACTTTGACTTAATGACGTCAGCAGTTATCGAAATACCAAAATGTTCTATTGCCATAATCATCGGAGAATAATGATCAGACAAACCTGCTAATAACAATGATCCTACCCATTCATCAGTTATTGCAAATCCTGTGCCATTTAACCGTTGAGATGTTTTGACGATTTGTGTGATTTAGGTAGTCATCGAGTCACAATTATCCAATCTTATTGAAATCAAATGTCGAAGTAAGGTTATCTTTCTCGAGAAACCGGAGTCGTCAAACATGGTCTTCAAATTAGTCCATAATGCCGCTGAATTTTCCGTATTTCTAATATGCACGTACAAACTGGGATCAATTGTCAATATTAGTTTTGCCTTTGTTTTTGCAGCTTCCGCTGGCTTGATTTCGAAACCGGCCGGTGGTTTGATGTAATTGTCCACGCCATCCAAGACCAGTAAGTTTTCAGCCGCAAAACACCATTCATCGTAATTTTCTCCGCCTTTTAACTTCGGCACACTAGCGATATAGTTCGAGTTCATGTTTCCGCGAATCAACAAACACAATTTATCTATTTTAACTTAAAATAACTGATAAATTCGGGAGTAGCCCATAACCTATTGAAACTCGTTGAGCGTTCGCAACAGACTGTTTTATTCATCGCCTGCGAAAGGAGCGCAGCCTCGATGAGGAGATCCGCCGCCGGCGACTGGGGCGGCGTAGGTGCAACTACCTGCGCCTCATGCCGCCCTAGCCGAGGCCGCGGATGACGTGACCGGGGATTAGTCCGTCGCCCGCCGAGAGGCCGACCGCGTGAGGAAAGACCGACGTCCTCCCCGAGGGGGGGGGACGTCGGTCGATGGGAGGGTACCCCAATAGGGGGTATTCCGTCGGGCCGACCACTGATATCAAGTAACCCTGCTCCTTCTCTCGGGTGTCCTATTTCGGGTGGGTTGTGGGAGTTGCGTGCTTAAGCCCCTCTGTCGCCGCGGACGGAGTGGTGCGGAGGCGCGCCGACCGCAGGCCACCCACAAAAAAAAAAAAAGTGTTTTATTCAATAGAACGATTGTAATACATTCTTATGTTAGTTCCAAGTTTACTTACTAGATGGCATTAGCGGTAACTAAAGTAGAGGTGTGAACTGGTTAATATTATTTTATTTTGATATAATTACTAACATTTATTATAGTTAAGTTTTTTATAGTATTTTATATTAGCCCTTTATGAAACGGTATTGTAATATATTTTCAATTATATGTGTAGATAATTTGGCATAAAACAAGTAAGCTGAATTAAACGGTGAAATATTTTAATTTATGCAGTGTGTTTACATCTTATTTTATTGGCAAGTTGTCAAGTTCATAAGAAAATAATTTTGTATTTAATAATATTTTGAAAATTAAAGTTTCATGTATAAGTTACTTTCTAGTATGGAGTATAAAGGGAGCAGAATGAGGGAATTTTAAACGAGACGAAGCATCTCATGAATTTTAAGAACTAATATTGAGCCCTTAGCTATATTACTCGTGGACGAATTTAGAGGAAAATAAAGTGGTTATGAAATAAAATATGGGTTATTGTGCACGTACCCGTCCCGGGTCCTTCGGCATCCGTTAAAACAAAACAGGATCTAACTTGGTTAAATTCACGTAAACTAGAGTATCATTTCCCCGTGGCTCTGGTTATCCCTAATAACCGTTTGTTTAGATGGGGCATAATGAGATCATTTTTTTTTTTTTTTTTTTTTTTTTTGTTTTTTTTTTTTTTTTTTGGGGTGGGTCGCGGTCGGCGCGCCTCCGCACCACTCCGTCCGGGGCGACAGAGGGGCTTAAGCACGCAACTCCCGCAACCCACCCGAAAACCACCTCGCCTTCGTCATTGGGCCGACCACCGGAGCAGGTTTACTTGTCGTCAGTGGTCGGCCCGACGGAATACCCCCTACGCGGGGTACCCTCCCATCGACCGACGTCCCCCCCTCGGGGAGGACGTCGGTCTTTCCTCACGCGGTCGGCCTCTCGGCGGGTGACGGACTAATCCCCGGTCACGTCACCCGCGGCCTCGGCTAGGGCGGCATGAGGCGCAGATAGTTGCGCCTGCGCCGCCCCAGTCGCCGGCGGCGGATCTCCTCATCGAGGCTGCGCTCCACGCGCAGACGATCCGCCGCCTCCTTCTGCGAGATCACTGTCTCGCAGAAGGCTGCGACCGCGTCCCAGTTCCTGACGCTGTCGACCATCGCCCTAGCGATGGCCGGCAGCGTCAGGTCGGCACCGATGATTGCGACGAGTTCACGGCGCTGCACTGCCCAAGCCGCGCAGGCCTCGAGCGTGTGGCGCGCCGTGTCCTCGTCGCAATCGCAGTGGTGGCAGGACGGTGTACTCTCCCTCCTTACGACCCTGTGCAGGTATTTGGCGAAGCTCCCGTGCCCCGTCAACACCTGCACTAGTCGGAAGGAGAGCACCCCGTGCCGCCTTTCCAACCACTGCATCAGCACCGGCCGGAAGGCCTCCACGGTTCGCACCCCGAACCGAGGCCTCTCCAGCCGGACTGCCCAACGGGCAATGACGTCTCGGCGGGCGTCGACGCGCCAGGCGGTGAGATCCCTTAACGAGATCACACCGCCCTCCCCGCGCACCCCCGACACCCGCCGATACAACTCGGCGAGCATTTCCGCCTCCAGGTCCCACGGGGGAGTCCCGGCCAATAGGCATGCTGCCTCCGTCGCAACCGTGCGGTATCCGCGGATGGCCCTGACCGCCATGACCCTCTGTGGTCGCCACAGAAGGGCCCTAAGTCGGACGGTCAAGGACCCCGCCCACACCGGTGCGCCGTACAGGGCCATCGACCGGATGACCCCCGTGTACAGCCGTCGGCACGTAGCGCTCGGTCCACCCACGTTCGGCATTAGCCACGATAGGGCGGACGCCGCGCCGACGAGCCGCGGAGCGAGCCTGCGGAAATGCTCCCGGAACCACCATTGCCCGTCGAGCACCAGGCCCAAGTACCTCATATGGGCCCGGATGCTGATGTCAACCGATCGGACGGTGATCGAGACGCCGATGGGAGGGCTCATAAGGCGCCCATGGAACAAGAGGGCCTCCGTCTTGTCCAGGGCGACCCTCAACCCCAGCGCCTCGATCCGCCTGACGACCTCTTCGGTGCCATAGGTCGCCAGGCTTACCGCCTCTTCTAGCGTCCCACCGCGGGCTGTGACGAGCGTGTCGTCGGCGTAACAAATCACGCCCAGCCCGGGCGGGAGGCTCCCCCGCAACGCCCAGTCGTAGCCGATGTTCCACAGGGTGGGTCCGAGGACCGACCCCTGTGGGACACCGCACGTCATGGGCGTTCGCACAACGTCCCCTGCTCGGTTGGTACAGAGGACGCTGCGCCCCACCAAATAGTCTGCCACTAGCCGCCTCAGGTAAGCTGGCACTCTGTGATACCGGAGCGCCTCCCTGATGCAGCTGAATGGCAGACTATTGAATGCGTTGGCGATGTCTAGGGACACCGCCAACAGCACTCCCCCACCGGTGACGGCCTCAGTCGCCACGGCCCTCAGGCGCAACAGAGCCGCGATCGTCGAACGACCCCTCCTAAACCCAAACTGGGCGTCCGACAGATCGGGCCCCGTGCCGACGAGGTGCCGCTCGATGCGGGCAGCTACCACCCTCTCCAGTAGCTTGCCCGTGTCATCGAGCAGCACGATAGGCCTGTAGGCCGAAGGCGACCCCGGAGACCGTCCCGGCTTCGGCAGGAGCACCAGCCTTCCCTCCTTCCAGCACCCAGGGAACCGTCCGGACGCTAAACACGCGTCGAACAGCTCCCTGAGGCGGGGACCCAGGTGGTCGAGGACCAGGCCCAACACGCGGTTTGGAACACCGTCGGGCCCGGGGGCGGTGGACTTTGCGCACATGCGCGCCACCGCCACTCCCATCTCGGGTTCCGTGATGGGCGGAACACTGTCGTCGTCGGCCTCCCGGTCAGTGTCTGGCGGAGCCATGACCGGGGGCGTGTGTTCCGCCCGCCGCGGGAACAGGTCCTCGACGACCCGGGTGAGAAGGCTGGGCTGGAGAGTCTCGGTGAGGGGAAGGCCCCGCGCGCGGAGCTTATTCAGCACCGCGCGATAGGGGCGTCCCCAGGGGTCACGGTCGAGACCGTCCAGCATCTCCTGCCGACTGACGTCCTTGGCGGAGCGGACGGCCAGCCTGAAGGCCGACCGCGCGTTGCGGTAGCCCTCATACAGCAAGGCCTCCCGCTCCGCGTCGCGTTGGCGCCGCCGGCTGCGGGTGTAGGCCCTCCGGGCGCGAATGCACGCGGCCCGGAGATCCGCCAGCTCCCGGGACCACCAGTGGACCGCCCTCCTCGGGGGCGGACGCCGTACCCGGGGCATGGCCGCATCGCAGATCTGCGTCAACGCACTGTGGATGCGGCCAGCCTCGGCGTCCACCCCGTCCGACTGGTTGGCAGAGGACAGCCACGAGTAAACGATGGCTGTCTCCGCCAGCTGGTCCCGGTCTAAGCGACCCACAGCCCATCGCGGGAACGCAGGACGTCCATCCGCCCCGTGACCCCTGCTGGGCGTCGGGATTACCGGGGAGACCTCCATCCGGATATACCGGTGGTCCGACAAGGTCTCCACCTCCTCCACGACGCGCCAGCTCCCCACGCGTGCGGCGACCTCGGGGCTAGCGAACGAAAGGTCCACTATCGACCCGCCCCGTTGTCGCACGCACGTATGCACCGAGCCCCTGTTCAGCAAACAGAGGCCCAGTGCCGCCGCCCACTCCTCGATCGCCCGTCCTCGGTCGTTCGTCCGGGGAGACCCCCACGCCACGGACTTGGCGTTGAAGTCCCCCAAGACGAAGACCTGGCGCGATGCCATTCGCCGTAACGGGGCCTCCATGATGGTGAGGGAGGCCTCGAAATCGGTCACACTCCAGTTAGGGGAGAGATAGACTCCGAGGAGCGTAATCTCCCCCCAGTCCGCCGCGACGTATCCGACGCCCCTGTCCCTAAGGGTCAGAGGCGACGAAGGCCACGACGTGGAGGCGACGATTGCCACGGTGCCATCGGTGCTACCCAACCAGTTAGGCCGGTCGGGCACCACGTACGGCTCCGCGGCTACGGCTACTCCTATCAACCACTCCGCCATGGCTTGCAGGAACACGTCCTGCGCACCGGCGGTGTGGTTGAGGTTGGCCTGGAGGAGACGAATGGATACGGGGTCCATTAACGGTCCGTATCCATCGTCACCTCCTCCGCGCTGACGGGCGATCGGGCCGCGCTCGGAGCGGGGACTGGCCCGGTCGATGGGCCGTCCCGCCCCTTCGGGGCCGATGCTGGGGGTCTGCAGTCCCCAGAGCCCATGCGGTGTTTGGCAGGCCTATTGCCTGCCGCACACGCGGGGCAGTGGGGCACCGCAGAGCACGATGCCGCCTGGTGTCCGGTCTGACCGCAACGGAAACATAGCCCGCTGCAGTCAAAGCAGTTTTTGCATGTCGGTCGGGTATGCCCGACCGCCATGCATTTGTAACACCTCGCGGGCCGGGGCTCTAGCACGGTTACCCGCGCCGAGCTCCAGCCCACGAGGAGCCTGCCTGAGTCGGCCAATTGCTTGACCGACTCCACCGGACACTGCACCCAGGCAGCACCGACGCCGCCCGGACCAGTGCGAATGGTGCCAATCCGGACGGTGTCCGAGGCACATCCGGTACGCGCCATAATGGCCTCCCGGACGTCCTCCACCGTCACGGAATCGTCCAAGCCCGTCAGGCGCATCTCTGCGCACTTGACAGGCCTGGCGATTCGGACACCATCCTCCGGCCCGAACAGCCCCCTCAACATCGTGGCCAAACTATCGGCCGTCTTCGCGCCCTCGGCCCCAGGGAACTCGAGTATTCGAGCCCCTGTCCGGGCCTTGCGGGTCCTCGCCTCGACGCCCCCGATACCGGAGACGTCCAGCTCCCGCCGGGCGCGTTTTAGGACGGCCTCATAGTTGAGGCCCCTCTCAGCCGCCTCAGGCAGCACGGTGATGACCACCGCGGCCGTCTTCGGCGACTTGAGGCCCCTGCGCGACCTTTTCTTCCCCTTTCTGCCGGCTCCCGCCTGGGGAGCGGCGGCCACGGCGGCACTCTTGGCCGCCGCTCTCCGCTTCTGGCCGCGTGCCTTCCTGCCCCGCTCAGCCACCTGCCAGCCCTGTTCGAGCCTGGCAGCAGCGCTGAGCGCAGCAGGAGCGGTCGCGGGTGCGCTGGCCGGCGCCTGCGGTGCAGCCGCTGGCGCCGGCCGCGGCCCGGCCTTGGCGGGAGCCGGCACCTTGCCGGCCTTCTTGGCCCCCTTGGGCCCGGCCGCGGCCGCAGCGTAGCTCACCACGCGGCCACCCTGACAGGGCAGCGGGGTGGGAGCTGACGCTTGCGGCCGTCTCGCCCCGTCCGCGGCGAGCGGCGGTCGGAGGGGCGGCTCAGGCGGGAGCCTGGCCGCTACGGCGGCGATACGCGCATCCACCATCACCCCTACTCGGGCTAAGATGACGCGTACCGCCGTCTCCGACACGCCGTGCACCTCGTCGAGCGGCGGCCCCTCCCCCTTCCGCGGTCTCCCGCGGCCACGAGGCGGCGGAGGGACCACGACGAGGGGAGGAAGCGCCGAGGCCGCGGCGGGCGCAGCCGGCGCAGCAGCCGCGACGGGCGCAGCCGGCGCAGCAGCCGCGACGGGCGCAGCCGGCACCACGGACGCCGACGACGGGCCCGCCCTTCCCGGCGCAGCCCGTTTCGGTGGCGAGGCCGGCACCGGCGGCGTGGGCGGCGCCAGGCGCGCGAACTGGGCCCGCAGGTCGGCCATCTCCTTGGCCAACCCGCGGTTCTCCCGTCGCACCGCCGATAGCTCCGTCTCCAGCTTGCGGTTGCGTTCCCGCAAGCCAGAGACCTCCTCACTAAGGCGGGCGTTCGCGGCCTGTAGGGCCGCCACCTCGCCACCGTGGCCGGCCGGACCGGGGGTCCCCGGCCTCGCCACCACCGCCGATCCTCGACCTCTGCGTCCACGGGGCATGGTCGGGACCTTGGGAGGAGGCATGTTGGTACTCCCCTCCGAGTCGGTGTTCGAGCTGCCCCCGTTAAGGGGGCGCTTCCGGACGCTCGGGGGGAGGGCCTCCTCCCTCTCCTTCGTGCCACTTACCGTGGTGTCGGTGTTCGACTCGGCAGCCTGCACCTCCTTCCTCGACGACGGCCTACCCGTGAGCTCCTCACCAGCTGACGGCCTGCCTATCGTCTCCCTACTCCTACACCTATCGGACGGACCTGCGACGCATCCGCCGCCCTCGTCCCTTCTCTGGCCGACCTGCATCCGGTCGGTGCTACTTTCGTCGGCGGACGGCTCTGTGGCATTGCCGCCCTCGTCCGCCGACATCTCCGAGGCCGTGTGTATTGCCGCCTCCAACGGTCCTGCGGCACTGCCGCCCTCGTCTCGCGACGGCTCTGCAGCAGCGCCGCCCTCGTCGCTCAGCAGCCTCGACTCCGAGCTGCCTTCCATCGTCTTGGACGGCCCTGCGGCAATGCCGCCCTCGTCCTCGGATCCGCTGCCATTGCCGACGCTCTCCTCCAGCGACGGCTCTGCGGTGGACTCGCTCTCCAGGTCCGACGGTCCAGTAGAAGCAGCAATGCTGCCACCCGCCTCGCGTGCAGCAATGGCTTCTGCCTTCTTCCGCTCCCGCCTCGCCTTAGATCTTGTGGCGTTTATGCGGGATCGCGCAGCGGCGGAACGCCTCGGCTTCGTCCTCCGGGTCTTCTTCCTGACCTCCTCCTCATTCCCCTTCCCCCCCTGAGCCACTTGATGTTGAGCCGGGCTCTCGGCTTCTAAGGCAGTAGTTGCCCCCCACCCATACGTTTGGGGACTGACTGTGCCGGGACTTGGGCGCGACTCCAAATGGACGTCGCGCGCAAGCACCGGCACAGCAAGGGACTCCCCGGCCTGGCCGGGACCCTCTGGTGAAGTATTACCTGTCTTGACTTCTGCCATATTATTTGGACGTTTTTAAGTCTTGCCTTGACTACCACTCTAACGGCTGGACGCTCGCGCGCTTTTTAACCCACCAACCATTCATCCCCTCGCCGAGTGGCCAAACTTAGGATTAGGGGTAATTTTTTATAGGGGTTTTTTTCCCCGCGGTCCGAAGACCCCCGGTCCTGACCCCCCTGCTCGGGATTACGGTTTGGGCCTTCCGGGTCTGGCCGCTCGCGAGCGACCGACCCGTCACGCCCCCGGGCCGTGACGCAACCGTCCCTGGCGACGGAGTGCCATGAGGCACATCCGCCCCATTGGCCCCGGGTCAGATCCGCCGTGCGCTCTGCCACCAGAGCCGCACGCGGAGACCCCCCCCTGCCGGAATCTTGGCCGTCCAGATGGCCGCATGACGTCCAAATGGACGTTACCAGGGAGCACCACGAGGAGGTGCTCCGGCCGCGCCCCCCGGCATAATGAGATCATATGAAAGCATCTCTAGAAACATACTGCGACTTGTTTTTCTGTTGACATTTTTTCTCATATATTTTTTTCATTGCCGATGGTGGCAAACGGGTAAGTAGCACACCTGATCTGACCTAAGATTTAATCCCCGCAACATTCTTCGGCTGTAAAAAATTACCATCGACCATCGATTGGTTTCTCTGGCGCAGTTATAAGTTTCCCACATTTTGTCTACCGTATCAACGCCCCCTTTTATAGCGTTGTAGGCCATAATTATTTCTCGTTTGCCAGATTGTTCATATATTTCAGAGCATCAACGTGGCTTGCTAGAGATTAGTAGAACATTTTTAATTTTTTTGACACATAATCACTAAAACTGCACTTATTTGGATGGGCAAATAAATAGGACTTTTCTTCACGAACTTTTATTATACGTTAGTAAATTCTGTTGAGAATTGTTTTTTAGTCTTACGAATTGTGCCTATTACATTTAAATTGTGATCCTGAATCAAACTGTCGACCAAAGGAATGCTTGTAAAAAAAATGTCTATCTATCTATTACGCTACAGAGTCGCTTGACTAATGCCTAGAACCCGGTAACGATTTTTTTGTCCTACATAAACTTCAAGATTTGACGTATAAAATATTTTAGTATCTGTGACTGCATATATTTTTATGCATTATTTGTTTGGTTTTGAAGGTATATATTGACGAAAGTTACAGCAGCCTTTGAATGTTTTCAACTTTTCGTCGATTGTTACAAATTCCGAGGGCCTATAATTTTTTTAAAAAAATGACACGTTTTTTTCGAACTGGTCTCTTATTGGAGTCAACTTGATGACTAAAACACTCTGACTTTTTGTTTCCTTGTCGTCAAATCTTAGACATTGCAATAGAAGGTAAAATCGACTCCAGCTTATTGTCAATCGAAAAGTGGAGACGAACTATCAGTCCTGAGCAGATCTTTAGCATTCAGCTGACCATTTTAGTAACTACAAGAAGCCCTACTAGTGCTTCAACTTTTGTTTCGTTAGTAAACTGGCAGTCCCTAGTGCGTTTGAATTCAGGTGACACTCGCTCAATATGTTGATTTGTATACTTCATAATTAGAATGATGATTTTATTAGAAAAATATAATATCCAATCTTCATAATCTGGCTCTTTTGCAATTCTTGCTTCTTTTATCACGCCAGGAAGTTATATCACAATATTTTGAGACCTTGTTCTAACCCCGGCTGATCGACTATTTTTGTTCCATCTGTTTGTTTTATCTTTACCAATATATAATTTTGCACATATATTTGAAGTCTCCTTAAATTTGTTGGATGCATCGCCTCTCTGCTCATTAGCCCATATTTTCCTTTTGCACTTTTAAAACATCCTCCACCTCACTTTCACCGCTATCTTCATAATTTGAATCTTTTATTTTAACAGCGCCCTTATTCTATCTTTGTTCATTGTGGCGACAAAAATGACTGAAAAAGGGTCTAGGTTGCACCCATTTGTCGTCCGATCGTTTAATATTTTTATTCGTATATCTATTCCATTCGTATATTTAATATTTCTATTGTATATATTATATTTTTCTCTAAACTAGGATAAACATAGAATACGTTTATCAAATATAATTAACATTATTAATATCTTTAGGCCATGTAACAAAAGTAGTACTTTATTTCCAATTGAATTGAGACAATGTTCGTTGGCTTAGACTTAAAAGAACTTAACTTATAACTACCAACTATGTGTGTGGTAAACGAGTGTATTTGAAAAAAAAAAACTAGTGTTACTTTAATTATTTAATTTGGTAATATAAACAAATGCTTTTATATTTTTCTCTATTTTACCTATTTTAATCTATTTTTAATTATTGAATCAGAATTAAAAAATGAGGTACTTAATATTTTTTATTTTAAAACAATACAAGTTTTTCTTACAATTCAATTCGTTAAGTGTTTCTTAAGTACTGGCAATCACCGTCGCGCCGGACGGATTGGGCAGGTGTGTCCAGACCATAGCCTACCAAAAAAAGAACTTAGGAACTCTCTCAAAAAAGAAATTATAAAAATAATACTTGTACCTTTTCTTAATCAACAGCTGTAAATTATAAATGGTATAAGATACCTTTGTAGACATTTTCTATACCAAGTACATATTATGAAATAGACTGCACTAAAATTACAGTGTCAATAAATATAATTAATTATAAAAAATTAAAATAAACTACATAAAATAAATTTTTACGAATTATGTTTTTCGTTCAAAAAGGACTTCCGGTATCAAACCAAATAATCAAACCCAAAATAATCTGTAAAACTTGGTTAAAACTTTACAAGCTCATATAGAAATATAAAAACTATTATTATATAAAAATAAAAATTATTCAATCATCAGAGTTGTCGTCGTTATGTCTAGTATCGTTTGCAATGTAAGAATTTGAAATAAATGATATTGTTTTGATATCACCTCACTTTGGCAGAGTCCCCATTAATTTATTAGGGACTAAGTATTTTTTTCAAGTAATTTCAGTTTTTAATATCGTTATGTTATGTTTAAGTAATGAAATTTATAGATAATTATTTGTTTTCAGCATATTTGTCATATATTTTGAGTTTTTGACTGTGACCATATGGTAACGCTAGGCTAACACGAGTACAAAAATTATATATCTTTGACGCACCTATTTTATTCTTGTAGTTTTATATTTTAAAGTAAAACAGTAAACTAGGTATACATTATTATATATTTGTTTTATAAAATTTTCCTGCAGATAGTAACAATTTTGACAATATGACCAAATAAAACAAAAAATACAGTTTTGTGTCATATTTTTCGAAACAGTTGGCAAAGGCCAACATCACATTTTCGACACAACTCTACCTACTGTTTTGTAATCATCGCCTGCACACCTACGCCCTTTTTCTTGCATTTTCTGGAAATGGTTCATGCCAACAAAACGCACTCCGCTGAGCACTTTTCCTCCTGATTTTCTGCTAGATGGGTGACCTTGTCCACCCAACACACAACAACCACATCGCCCTGGGTATCCCGCATTGCATTGTATACAAGATAATTTCTCAGATCATCACAAGAATTCATCACAGTATAATTTTTTGCTAGGTAAATTATTGTAACCAGATACAATAAGTATAACAAAGAAACATTTCATTTCTTCTAAATTTATTTTTGGACCAGGGCAATCTCTAAACAAAGCATATTCTGTACTTTTATTGATAAAAAGTGAAATAAGTCGTCGTCAAAAAATATTTCAAAAAAGTTTGTACATGTATATATATGTCTTTGTAGTTGTCATGCTGCAAAGAAGAAATAAAGCCAAGCGATTCAAAAGCCGGCAAATCAGCTTTGCCCACTTGTAAATAACTTTCTGTTTTTTGCTTGGTTATTGGGATGAAATATGTATATTCCTCATCCGAAGACTCCCTTGAAAAATTCCCTTCAGCAACCAAAGACGCTAACGTGGCGGGAGGCTGAAGCTGCCTGCCATTTAAATTTTCTATAATACCTCCATCATCTTCATTCGCACAATGTATCGTCAGTACACTGGGTTACATCTGGAGGTTCTATAAATATATCTCGAACCAAGTCATGCTCGTTGTTTTCCAATACGTCCAAAATTTCAGCATCAATCATACTAAATAATAAAAATCAACGAACATTAGAATAAAAGTACCCATATTGTACTAGCGTGACCATCTGGTCACAGCAAATAAATAACCGTATAACTACATAAATATTGAATGTTCAATAAAACTTATATACACTCATTTGCAAAAAAAACGGGCACCTAAGCAATGAACCATTTCAAATGTTAATATTTCTTTGTTTGATAATTATAGGTAGTTTTATCCACACAATTTGCTAAATTAATAAGAAAATAATCGTTTTCATCAGTATTTCATAAAATTTAGATACAATTTATGGGAAATAATGCTAAACCTCGCTAGTAGTGTATATTCGCTAGTAGTGCATATGCTCATGAAGTAAAAATAAAAAAGTTTTTTTGTTTGTTTTTCTTTAATAAAGTAAAAGCAGATAAATGTTTAGTATCGAGTGTGACCCCCTCTAGCTAAAATCACAGCTTGAATTCGTCTGGGCATGCTAGCGAGTATATCCCGGATACTTGCTTGCGGAATACGTTCCCACTCCGCAGTAATCACATTCTTCAGCTCTCTGATGGTCTGCGGAGCCGGGTGTACTGATCTCACACGCCGTTTCAGAACGTCCCAGACATGCTCTATGGGATTGAGGTCGGGACTTCGAGCTGGCCAATCCAAACGACGAATGCCGACCTCTTGCACATACGCATTAACATCGCGGGATCGGTGGGCGCGAGCATTGTCGTCCATAAAAATCGAGTCTTCACCTAGAGCGGCCAATGCGGGTTGTGCATGAGAAATTAGAACTTCCGTTATGTATCGATGCCCAGTCAGTGAGCCGTTTTCAATGAAGACTAACTCTGTACGATCCATTGAATTTATTCCTGCCCAAAACATAACAGAGCCCCCACCATAAGGTGTGATTTCTTCGAAACATGCCTCTGCAAAGCGTTCTCCTTGTCTTCTTAGCACTCGCCGACGTCGATCTTCACCGAACAGAGATATCCTGGCTTCATCAGAGAACAAAACCCTATTCCAATCGTCTTGAGTCCATGATTCACAATTTCTAGCGAACCTAAGCCTGTGAACTCTGTGCTCACGGAGTAATTTGGGGCCGCGGGCCGGGCGGTGACTGCGTATATTGGCAGCGAGAAGCCTCCTCCTGACCGTCCATAGACTAATATGCACATTTCTTACTTCTTGGAGGTTGTTCTTAAGATCCACATACGAAGATTTGCGATTTCTCAATGCGCGACTCACAAGAAAACGATCATCCCGTGGTTGGGTACATGGTTTTCTTCCAGAACCAGGCCTTCTCTCGACGGAACCAGTCTCCTGATATCGCTGCCAGGTCCTTTGGACTGTCGAGCGACTAACATTTAGCCTCCTAGCCAGAAACATTGGCTGCAACCCTCTTCAAGCAGCGCGATAATTTTGGTAGCTTTTACCACTTTATCTACCATTTTTGATACAGCCAAACAGCATTAAATAAAGCTTTGACAGTCAAGGATATGAAATTAATCGATAAAAATTGAATAAAAGTTATGAAAGTCGATGTTAACTTCTGGAACTTCGCGCCAAAAATGTAGGATAAAAAGGGGTTTTCTGTAAAAATGAACATCAAATGAAAAATTGAAATTAGAACGTACTTTTTTAAATACCACAGCATTTTTAAAACCGGCCAGTAACGTGTACAAACGATTGAAACCTTTTTGGTATTGTATCTTTTTAAATATGAATGAAAATCAAAACCACCCGTTTTTTTTGCAAATGAGTTTATTTGCCTTATAATTAGAGCATCAAATAATATTATTCAAAAAACAAATAATGTCATTATACATAATAAACAATAATAAAATAATACTTTTTTCGACCCGCCATTATAGACTACTTTTAGTAAACACCGTCAAAAGTTTTATTTTTTACCGCCATTATTAAAATTAAAAGTTATTAAATGCTATTAGTCTATGGTAGATGTATTCGGATACACGTAAGTGATAACGTTACTGAAAATTATTATCTAGTTTTTTTTTTATTGTCAAATCCTTACATACTGACTTCTGTTACCATATGGTCACACTAGTACATAATGGGTTAAATCTTTATGTTTGTTCCCGTCGATTGGTAATGGCTTTTCATAATCAGGGATCATTAGTAAAAATGTTAGTTGCTTTTTGATTTCGTGTATTCTTTGGTTTATTTTGGCAGTCAATCCAGTTACCAGAATCGTTTTCAAAGTTGTATTTAAGCAAAATTTCTCATTTTCTTTTATTCGACTTTCACATACTGTATTTCACGATACTGTAATTCCATTACCCGCAGTTGTCCAATTATTGCAGTGCCTTAGATGTGATTTAAATTCCAGAGTCATTTTTATGAGACTTAAGTGACTTCATAGGGCTTTTATCTGATTTGGCCCCTCGGAATGAGGTACGTCGCGATCTGCTCTGGTGTATAAATTACCTTATATAAATTGTTTTTTTTTTCTAGCAAGGCATCCATACTGTCACCTCCATTATGTATGACCCACAACTAGAAAACGATAAGTAATACTTATTTTAAGCTTATAACAAGCATGGCCTAACCAGTATGCCCTAAAAATACTATTCTGTTACGATTTTGGTACTTAGATACACGCACAACTCTTTTGTTTTTAAATGTTTTAGGTTTTCTCCTTTTTCTTCTTCAGTGACTTTTTTTTATTTTCAAATATGTGACATTCTTCGCATTTATAATTCTTAAGCTTATGAAAACTAATATTGAAATTCCTGTTTACAATATCACGATAATGACGTACACTTTTACTTTTACTTGTAACTTGGGCAAAGTAAATGACGCATTCAAACCACTCTTTATAGAGGATCTTAGGAAACGACATGGATCCATCCAAACATCGACTTGTATCTTTGCGAGTGTAATGACCTACTGCAGGCGAAAAAGCTTCAATGTGGTCAATCACGATTCGCACCATATCAAGTGGAATAAGTTTTGGCTGGTGCCTATTGTTTTCCTCGTTGGTCAGGTTCTACAAATCGATTACCTCAGTTTAACTTTCTCAAAGCGGTATACACCAAAATTAAAACTTATGAATAGGGTTCTTAGGAACATTAACTTGCAATCTGGTATTTCTGTTATGATATCATTGTCATCAGCTGATTCTAACTTCGGTAATTTATATTTAAAAGTATGTAGTCAGTTGGAATTGTCAGAGGTAACACGTGTTTTAGGTTTTTCCCACATATTTAGTAATAACGTTCCACTGTCGTGAATGATCGCAAATACTCCAAAATACATACAAAAATTTCTTCCAGCTCTCTTGGTTATGTAGCTTTGCGGATAAGGTAATTGTAACAGTTTTAAGGTTTATTTTTCATGTGTTCTAAATCCCTATTAACTTTTTCTTTGTTTATCTTTCGATTTTTGCTTAAAATATTCTCTGACTGACTCGGAGTATTAGCTGCGGATTCAATATCTTTCGCAAAAGGACTCGTAGGTCTATTAGGTATAGTTGCATTGGTGGGTACAAGATTTGTGGCGCTGTAATAATAATAATATTTTCCATATTTGTTGTATTCCTTCTATTATGCGTATCATATATTTAATAGAACACTACTACACTACTAATCTCAATTAATCGAATTTTGTTCAGACATTTTTGGACCTTTAAATATTTAACAGTTTTTAAAACTTGAATGGCAGTTATCCAAAATTCATGATGACCAGTGTTTCTTCTCACACCGCTCTTATAGGTTTTGCCTTTTACAACCTGAAATGTATTACTATTTAATGAATCAAATAGATTATCCAACAATTTAATTAATGTAATTAATTGGGCACACTCTCCTGGAACCTCTTTTCTCTTTACAAGACAATTTGAACCTGCTGCCATGTTAAGACTGAATACTTGCGCAGCTGTTTTAATCTTCATTTTATTAATTTTTTGGCTATATAAATGACTATCTGTTAAAATATTCCCATTTTATGATTTCCTCTTTCTTTTTTTCGAAATCATACTATCTTAAATGTTTAGTTAACAGGTTATTTCTTATACTAGTCAATAAACGTGGAACATCAAATAACGGAATAATTTAGGCCTTGCTAATTTCAATCACCTCATGTTTCCACTATCGTCCTTGCTGGATAAAAGATTTTTTGTATCTTCAATCAAGCCATTTATTACACTTACATTAACAGTACTTTGATCACAAACTGTAGCTATTATTTTCAAGCCTACATGGTGTATGACCTCTTTTAGCATTCTTTTTAAATCACTTTTATTTAAAGAATTCGTAAAATAATATGCAACCGGTTGTTTATAGCTTTTCCTTAATCCTTTCACCATAAATACCAATGCGTGGTCTACAATATTTTTCTGATCATGTGTAAGGCTAGCTGCACACATGCAATAACATTGTCAATCCAAAGATTGTCAATAATGGTCTTCAATATATAGTCCCGTATACTACGCAATATTATTGTCAATATTTTGTGGTGCAATCTGACTTAGTCGCTCGGCAGCTAGACTCGTGTGTGTACGTTTTATATAGTAGATAGATAGAAAACAAGTCGTTGCATTGAGTATTGCATTAATTTTACCTACTAAAAAAGACAATCATGAAAAAAATGGTGGTTAATCCACCATTTTTTTTTATTATCTTTTGGACTGGATGACTGCAATATTATTGAATAATACCGCAATACGGGTCGCACACACTCAATATTATTGACAATATACACTTTATTGACAATATTATTGCGTGTGTGCGGTTAGCTTAAAGTAAAGCCTTTAGTTTGACTTTAGCAGGATCGTAATTAGTTTGAGAAGAAAGTGACATCTCATCAAATATTAAGGAACACAGGCGATCTTTGGTAGTTAATTTTTTAATAGATTTCTTCATTTTTTTTCAATTTCTTTCTTGATACCGGGCTTTATACATTCTATTTACATTGGGTAAAAGACTTGGCTGATGGTAATGTAAAATATCCTGATAACAAGTTCTAACATTTGGCGCTTCTTTTGAACATTGATAAACAGAGGTCCTTATCTTCCAAAGAAAATCTCAGACCACGAGGTTTCTTATATGTCTGCGTATACTGCATTTTTGTGAATATTTTTGCAGCAACTGTCATATTTGCTGTTAATTTTGAGAAATACATACTATTACTTATTTTTCAATGCTTTTTAATGTAGCTGTTATGGTTTTGCTTTGCTTAATATAAATAAACGTATATAAATAAACGAATTACTAGCGTTTGATATTAATTAAATGAAACGCAGAAATAGCTAATGAATTTAAGAACGGTATGAAATTTCGTAATTAATATATTTTTATCAACAACTAGCTGACCCGGCGAACTTCGTACCGCCATAATTTTTTTGTAAATATATCTTATAAATTGCCGAAAATCTAGTCTTGGATTATGCCGCGTACGGATGTTACTTAGTGCCGTGCGCTAGGTGAGGCCCCAGGGTTCTCGTTCGAAACTCTTCAGTATGTCCTGCTGCCTGTAGTCCTTGGCGAGACGGAGGGCCAGCCTGAAGGTAGATCGTAGGCTGCGGGAAGTCTCGTACAGCTGACCGCTCAGCGTCGCAGTGATAGCGCCAACTCTTGGAAACCATCAGGAGACCGCCAATTCTCGGGATCACCAGGGGACCGCTCTTTTCGGGGGCAGACATCGTACACATGGGATGGCCGCATCGCAGATCTGCGTTAATGCACAGCGAATGTGGCCAGTCTCGGCGTCAACCACGGCCGCCTGGGGTAGGGAGGACAGCCACGTGGTCGCCAACGTTTTATATAGAAATAAAATACTTTTTATATAGAAAACGTTTATTGTCTTAATAATAAATTCAAAAAGTATAATCATAATGGATACAAAATGGAATGGAGTTACTGTGTTCTTATATTGTCAGTTGAGTTATGTAGCAATTAGCAATATTTAAGTTAAAAACTGAAATTATATAGAATTTATATTAAAAAAATGTTTATATAAATTTTTCATCCATACGCAGGCGGGCGTTAAAACTAAACGTAATAAAGTAAAGTACAACGTGTAGTAGTAAACCTTATTATAGTTGTTTAAAATTTTTATCGTACAGTAAAAAACTAAAAATACCTAATACCTATATTATTGAGCATATGCACATACATACATACATATATTCACGCCTTTTTCCCATAGGGGTAGGCAGAGACCACTTCCCTCCACTTGCTATGATCTTGACATACTAATTTCGCTTCCTCTCCATTCATTGATCTCTTCATGCATATTCTTCGGTTTAGGGTACTTCTAACCTGGCCTTTCTTAAGGACGTCCCCGATTTGATCGTGAAACGTCCGCCTTGGTCTTCCCCTTCCAACACTTCCGCTCAGATTCGCCTTATAAATTCTTCTTGTTAATCTCCTTTCATTCATTCTCTCTACATGTCCAAACCATCTTAACATACCTTTCTCAATCCTTGTCACTACATCAACATTCATACCACAACGTTCCCTGATTACACTGTTCTTAATTTTATCACTCAGTTTTACACCAATCATGCTCCTCAGCGCTCTCATTTCCACAGCATTTATTCTACTTTCATGTTTCTTCTGCCATACCCAGCTCTCACTTCCATACGTTAGGGTTGGTACAAGGACTCCCCTATGCACAGCCAGGCGAGCCTTCTTAGAGAGGCTCTGGCTGCCCATAAAGGTGTGTAAAGCACCATTCACCATATTGCCCTTACATACTCTTCTTTCAATATCATTTTCATATTTACCATCTCTCGCAAAAGTAGATCCCAAATATACAAACTCTTGTACTTGTTCTAATATTTCCTCTTCTATGCGTATCTTGCACTCCGTCATACATTCTCCCCTTTCAAATACCATAACTTTCGTCTTCTTTACGTTAATTTTCATTCCCTTTCTTTCAAAAGCATCATGCATTACTGTTACCATCTCTTGCAACTCATCCACCGACGAAGCAAGTAGGACTTGATCGTCAGCGTAGAGAAGACATTTGACAAGTAACCCATTCATTCTCAGTCCGTATTCACTCTCTTTTAAATCAGTCAGGCAATTATCCATGAATAGGTTAAACAGCCATGGTGACGCAACACATCCTTGTCTAACACCCTTTTGGATAGTAAACCATTCAGTGTACGCCCCTTCGATTCTGATGCAGGCACTGGAGTTCTCATAGAGAGACTGCAATGCCCGTATCAGGTTGCTGTTCACCCCATGCAAAGATAATGCTGACCACAACTCATTCCTCACCACTCTATCATAGGCCTTTTCCAAATCTATGAACTCGCAATAGTCCTTCTGACTCTTCGCCAGAAACGTTTCGGCTATGCAACGCAAGGAAAAGACCTGATCCGTACATCCCATTCCCTTTCTGAATCCTGCTTGCACATCCCAGACTCTTTCATCCGTCTCTTTTATAACTCTCTCTATCAGTACCTTTGCATACAATTTGCCGACGACGCTGAGAAGACTTATTCCGCGGTAATTGGCACAGTTTTGTTGCGACCCTTTTCCTTTGTGTAACGGCACGATGACAGCCTTGCACCAGTCTTCTGGCACAGTCTTCAGCACTGACCTTTCCTCCAGCACAAGTTGAAAAGGCGGTGCAACAGATTCACCACTATGCCATCGCCAGCTTTCAGCATTTCGACCGACACCCTGTCATATCCCGCAGCCTTACCTAACTTCATATGCTTCAACGCATTCACGATCTCATCTATACTTATCTCGCAATCATAATCATTCAGCTCCTGTTCCGGTCTCTCAAGCAGTACTTTGTCCTTTTCAAATAAACTTTCATAATATTCCTTCCACCTCTTCATCACGCAATCTGGTTCTTTTATAATACTTCCATCCTGACCTCTGATTTTGGTAAGCTCCGAGTTCGTAGACCTCCCTCGAGCGATCCTTATGGATTTCCAGAACAACTTAATGTTAGACCGGAAATCCTCAGAAAGCCTCCTATCAAAATCATCCTTTCGCTCATCTTTCTTCTTATCCACAGCTTTGTTCACCATCTCTTTCAAACATTTATACTTCTTTCTTGCTTCGTCTAAATCCTTATTCGTCGCCTTTTGCATTCTTAGGTTAGCTTTTGTTGCTAACCAGTCCATCCATGCTTTCTTTTTCTTACCAATAACCATTTGTACATCTTTATCCATCCAGACCTTATACTGTTTCCTTCCTTTCCTCCTTTTAGAGACCCCACACACCTCAATAGCTACATTTACAGCTCCTTCCTTAAACATCTTCCACAATTCCTCTATCTTACAAACCTTGTCGATATCTTTAAATCTCTCATTCAACCTTTCGCGATAGACTTATTTTACAATCGTATCTTGTAAGCTTTCCACTTTTATTCTTTCCAGATCATTCTTAACATTCTTCACTCTATGCCACCAGCGTTTAAAGAGACCACTTATCCGGGACATCACCAGAAAGTGGTCTGTGTCAACACTGACTCCACGGTACACTCGGGTATCTAGGACATTCTTCCTCAATCTTTCGTCAACAATCACAAAATCAATCATACTTCTTGAGCCAAATTCCTCTCTCGAGAACGTATGGATCCTCTTGTGAGCAAACATGGTATTTGCCACGAAAAGATTCCATCCCAAACAAATCTCCAGCAAGCATTTCCCATTTTCATTCACTCTATCGTCGCCATACTTACCTAGAATCTTTTCATACCCATCACGCTTTAGGCCTACCCAACCATTATAATCTCCTAGCATAATAATCCTTTCATTGTCCTTACATTTCATTAGAATATCTCTCATACTATCCCAGAACTCCACTCTTTCCTGCTTGGCTTCCGTGGATCCCCCGAGCCCAAGTCTGTCGGTGCATAGACACCTAGGATAAAGAGACGGGTGATACCAATTTTCAGCCTAATCCAAAGAAGTCTAGGATTCACACATTCATATTCTGATATACATTCAACCATTCTCGCAGATAGGATTATACCCACTCCTTGACTACTTCGGCTGGTATTAGGTACTCCGGACCAGTACGCCACATAGGGTCCATGACTCGTGGTATCGCATCCTTTCCGCTTTGTCTCGTTCACACACATAACATAAATCCGTCTTTAGTCCATCACCTGGCATACTTCATCTATTTTTTCATTTATTCCTCCTCTTGCATTCAGCGTAGCAAAGCGGCTCTCTGTGGGCCACTTTTCGCCCCCGACGGAAACGAAACGAGACGTGACGTGTCGCGAACCACACCGCCGCCATTCGTACAGTTTTTATTTTTATTGAAACTCATTGCGTTCCCACGAGAAGCAAGGGAATTATTTTGTCCATCCCAGTAGAGCCCCGCTTACTAGGATAACCGGTCACCGGTCCCAGGGCAATCGGCACGCTACAGACTAGGCTCGCCCCTAGCCATGCATCTATCGGCACGGCAGACCTTAGATTGGTGGAGTAGAAAGGAATCAAAGGATATGGAGTAGGAGTGGGAGTTACAGACAGGAGGTTAAGAATAAATGGGATGATAGGGTTTAGGGATACTACTGTCTCGGAAGATAAGGTTTAACACAGTAGTAGCTCGGGAAGCCGGGGACGCATACCCCGAATTACCATACCACAATCGCCGGACAGGCAATAATTAATTAACTTTAATCAAAGCACGTCAAAATTAAAATAAAATACATAATTCCAAATAATCATTCAATGTTACATTTAAAACATTATTACAATAAAAAAAAATATTTTTATATATTAGGTTAAAAATACACATCTTGTTCTTTAATGAAGTTTAGGTATTTTTAGATGTCGATTTAAAATTGAGATCAAGAAACATTTAAACCTAGGTGTAGTCTATAATTTTACTTGCGACTATAATCAAACTCGCTTATATTATAAGTACCAACGTAAAGATAATCTTTGGTGTAACATAATATTAAAAATTTCTTTTAAACACATACGAGTTGTTTAAAAGATAATTATAACATAACAATTTAACAGGTGAGTTTTGCATTTAACAAAAGAACTTTGGTTTACAAGAGTAATTAATATCTCATAATTATTTCATTGTATATGAAAAATGTACGTCGAACATAATTTGACCCCAGTATATGCAGTAAAAGTTGGCGGGGGGATAAAATTAGTGGGGAATATGTTTCATAAATATGCCACGAATATAGAAACCGTGAATACACAGAATGGTAATTTATATGGGATTATAGGGGATACGTTCCTAGGTGACAAAATAAAAAAACAGCGATTCAAGCAATTCCTAAATATCACTTGATTCTATTTGTTCGAACCCATTTTGTCCTATTCCATTCGCGATCTTGGCTATGTTTGCAGGCTTACTTATAATCATCCAGAGCAACAGTGAGCCTGTAGAACCCTGAACGCACTACACAGTTATCTGTGATTGCCTCTGCCACACATGATTTCTACGCGGACGAAGTCGCGGGCAAAAGCTAGTTTAGCTTTGTTTAAATTCATCATCATCATTATTTCCACTGCTGGTCCACTGCTGGACGTAGGACTCCCTCATGTTGCGCCACAATGTGCGGTCCTATGCCGCCTGCATCTAACGACGCCCAGCAACTTTCACTAGGTCGTCGGTCCACCTAGTGGAGGGACGACGACCGATTTTCTTGTTTAAATTATTAACATATTATTATCCTGTGAAATACTCGATATCATTGATGCCGATTGGGATTTCTAGCCCCCAGTTTTCTTTCTCCGACTGATCTTGTAAGCAAGCAGATGTTTATGTAGTCTTTTAATGTTTCATATTGCGAATCATCTGATTCAGCTATACTCAATTAAAAGTCGGAAATTTCTGAGCTTGATTCACTGAAATATTCTTTTAAAAATAAAAGAAGGAAAACAACAAGAAGTTTTCTTCTTGTTCTAAGATGTTGTTTTTTTTGATATCGTTTTAATTTTATTAACTTTATTCTTTTTTCACGCTTTACACGTGATGTTTTAGTCATACTTTGCAGCTTTCTTATTGAATTTTTTCCTTTTTGTATATACATTATTTTTCAAGTTACGCTTGAATCATTTTTTAATTTATTAATTTTGTCATTTTTAAATATTTTTATGTTCAGTGTCGATTGCGTTATAACTTTAGCGCTTGCGTCTATTTGGATCTTTGAATTTTGCCGTGTTTTCTTTTATTACCAAGGGAGTCTAATTTTACATTGGAAGTTATTGTTGTTTGATTTGTTGATTGCAAACATGATGGCAAATCAATTTTATTCATTACCATAAATCGCTAGTTCTGTTTATCGCTCTTTGGTATTTTGCTCAATGAATATACATAATTTGGTGATGGTAAAGTAGTAGAAATCATATTATTATTTATAACCGCGATGCAGATTTTACTAAGGCTATCTGGATTATAAAGCACGTGGGATGTATTTGTGTGCGATAGGGATATTTGTGAATTTATTTCATATTATATATTTTCTACATCATTATTTTCTATCATAGTTTCTATATCTTTAAAGTCAATCTGATAATTTTCAAGGGATTCAATTCTTTTGGATTTCTTACTTTGAACACTTTTATTATTATTCGATTTTAGTAAAATATCAGCAGCACAAACTGATTTGCTTGGCTCTGTGCATAATTTCTTACTCTTTTTCGCTGCCATTGGTTTAGGAGACTTAGGAGACTTTTTGTAGGCAATTAACAAAGCGGAACACTTCTTCGTCGAAATATTAGGGGATTCGTTTTAGAATATTCACTTTTTATATTTTGCTTAAACATATTAATCTCAGAGATTAATGTTTTTTAATAATTCAATCAAGAGTTTAGGAAAGTGCTTTTTATTAATAGTTGACTATCCCGGATATGTAATTTGTGAGTATCTTCCTCCATTCTCTTTTGAGAGAAGCAAATACGCTACATCTAGGGGTTGGGTTAGATGTGTGGAGTTAGGTGGCAGAAACAAACCTAATATTGTATTTTTGGCATAACTCCACAACGTCGATATTTAGGTGACTAGACAAGTTGTCACCAATTGTGACTTTTGGCCCTGATAGCCGCCCACTTTAGTATAATTGTTCTAAAATAATCCTGAAAACAGGCAGAGTCACACCAAACCGATATCGTGCAATTATAGCGAGTGCCATCAGGATACCTCCCTCAACCCATTCAGCATATAGATTAGAAGCTTTATGTATTACATATGTTGGAAGACAGTCACCAGCTGCAGACACTGTAAACATAATCGAAACACTATTCTTAGAACTATCTGGATATAAAATCCTTTCTGGATATTTTATGCCCCTTCTAATAATGCATTTTGAATTGTCCGGGTTTTCAGATAAATTAGTCTCATCATAGTGAACACTAGAAAGACTGCATCTTAGCAATATACTTATATTGCCTAGAAGCAGTCAAAATGACTGCTTTGTGATAAAATAATCAAAGTGTTAAGACAATTATAAAAAAGATATTTTTTAATGTTTCTTGCTATTATTTACAGCTATATAATATGTAATTAGTAAATATTAAACAATAAAAAAAATCAATTCACTAGGAAAACAAAAAAAAACCTTACAAATCATCGTCTGCACATTTTTTACAAATAAAACTGGTAATTTTTTCATGCGTACACTTTATACATTTATTGTTTTATTATGTGACAAAGTCGATTTTGACAAAATCTGCGTTTTTAGGGTTACAGTCAACCTTGTTATTGTTAGAATGGATTGCATTTGATGTTTGTGTGTCTCCATGTTCTTTATATCTTGCGGTTCTATATTCGGCGGCAAGCTGTTCTGCTAATTGAAACAATAACTCTTTTCTCTGTATTTGTATTTAGGTATATAAAATAAATAATTCTATTGAATCTGTTATAAAAAGTATCAATGCATAGATATAAGACTAAGAAGTACTTTATCTACCTTTATCTTACTGAGCACCTAAAACTTATCTAATGCAAATCGATAATAAAATATATGTAACGGAAACAATAAACAAAAAGAATATGATATTTCAATTCAAGTTGGAGTGATCATATAAGAAATTTACAAAATCTAGTAATACATACATATAATCACGCTTCTTGCCCATAGGAGTAGGCAGCGACCACTTCCTTCCACTTGCTACGATCTTGACATACCACTTTCGCCTCCTCCACATTCATGTTCTTCGGTTCATAGTACTCATAACCTGGCCTTTCTTAAGAACGTCCCCGATACAAATCCAACATTTCCTTTGAGTAATTTTTGTAATTTCTGGATCCTAGTTTCCATCTAATTTTTTTGTACATGCTTTTGATTTATTATTGCTGTTCATCCTATAAGAACAAAAACAATATATTTGAGACACTATAAAAACAAATAGTAAAAAAATTACAAAATGCGTAATTACGCAGAATCGGAGAATAGTATACCTATGTCATCCAATACCAAATAGAAGTCCATAATATATTATGTATTATGGCAGGCAATATTATATATTATGGCAGGCATGGTCTAATATTATGAGGATTAAATCTATATTCGTGAATCTCACATTCTAAAGCATTCCTTTGGTACCTCCTCATTGTACTGGGTGTCCATAGAAACAACCACTTCGTGCTCTTCCACATGTGATGGAGGAGCGGATGTTGTAATATCAATTAGCGAAACTTGCCTTAGAATAGAGGTAATACGGTTTATTTGTATGGGCTCTGAACGTAGTCTATCAAGTGAAGTATCCTCCAACAGATGACAGCGTTGTATGGCTCGCACCTGATCCGACAGTCGTTGCGATGTAACGTTGATAGTCGTCGAAGTCCTGAAACAGAAGCAGCACACGATCACGGTACGCGTTGAGTTTGATTCCCCCCCTCTGTTGCCCCAAAATATGCGCGCATGATGTTTTCATTTATGGTTTTGGTCCATTTCATGCGCTGCACATTACCACCGACAACGGGGACCCTGCGTGAGACCGGTGGGCCTCTAGGTTCTAAGCGAATTGGTGGCCGGCCTATTCCTCGTCGCGGCGCAGGTGTAGGTGACGTCGGTGGAGAGAAATACTTCCTCGTCACTGGAGCTGGAGCTCGACGCCTCTATTGCGACAGATGTTGTTGGTTGAGAAGCGGAGCTTTGTGACGAGCCCGGGGGTGGTAGTCG
This sequence comes from Lymantria dispar, assembly GCA_032191425.1. Lineage (NCBI taxonomy): Eukaryota > Metazoa > Arthropoda > Insecta > Lepidoptera > Erebidae > Lymantria > Lymantria dispar. The sequence goes on along the minus strand of CM063452.1, from coordinate 6,409,389 downwards.
TGCTGCTTTAGTTTAGCATTTTGATTTAACGAATTTGTTGCAGTTTATTGTTAGTAATAGTTTCATTTTGAATTGTATGTCAAACGGCATTGTTTCTGCTTTATCTTTTTCAACGTTTATAATTCATTAAAAATAATAATATATTGCTTCAAATTTCACATATAAAATGTACCAGATATTTTTTCAGTATAAAACATGTATTATTAACTCAATAAATAAATTACAAATATTTTTCAATAAATTATGTTGACAAACACGTATGTGTTTCAGTGTTGCAAGATCAATTAGCCTATCGTAGGCCTATCCTAGTGGTAGGACCACACACAGTCACACAGTCGACAGTTATCTGTCTGCAGCCGCGGGCCGGTCCGTCCGCGGTAGTACCACGCTCTCGCAGAAAATCGACGTCTGAGTAGTAGCAATTTGTTACTGCGCTTGGTTCGGTGAACGAGAGAGTCGGAAGCCCAACTTTCTGAGGGCGTTTGCGTGTGGAGGGTTATTATGGTAGTGCCTTTGGTATCACCGAGCCTCAATGCACGCATTCACACTCCCTTCACTTTCTTCGCGGTAGGTAGCGGCCTTGTAAAGATCCATGAGCGGCAGCAACACTTACCATCAGGTGTACTGTTTGCTCGTTTGCCACTGCTGGCAAAAAAAAAAATCTTGTTGTGATAGTCTGTACTTTTCTTATTTCATATGCAAACTCCATTTTTATAACTCTGTATGAACTCTTCCAATAACTCACGGAGTCCGCTATTATTATTTATCATCTTGCGACATGTTGACTTGCGCCTACAGCAAGTGTTGTGAAAAAATTGAAGGATCGCTACGACTCCGTCCACACACTGCGACAAAACTGTGCAAACACGATCGACAACGATTTATCGAATAGATTTTGAAACTGCCGCGATCATTTGCGCCAACCAGAAAAATCTGGAGACGATTTTTGTACACACTATCGATAAAACTGCCCAAACGGTCTGCGCAGTGAAATTGCTAATATATATCGTTGTCATGTATACCGACCATTACGTGGCATTGCGTCGCTTAGTATGGCCAGAAAAATAAAGAATTTTATATTAGAGACAAAAAATACTTTTAACCCATTACTTCGCAAGCATCGAAAACATGGGATTTTTTTCTATTTCCCATCTTCGATGCATCTGAGCCTACTGAAAAAAAAAAAGATTCTTTTAAATCTGAGATCTTTTCTTGTGAATAAGGTCCTAAAACATCGCCTGTGATTGCTGAGGCTAAGGCCTCATGTAGTACGTCGTAGTACGTCCACATGTCATTTTCGCACTTATTTGACTATCTGAAATATTTTGTGTATATTTTGTCCCAAGCAGTCTAAACTGTTGTAACTCAAACCATGTTAACATTATGGTAAATTAACGCTATTTCTGCATTTACGACCGAAATTTCTTCCTTTGTTGTTTTTTTTGATGAAAAAGTTATCCATGCATCTTGACATTTTTGTGGCTGACATCATATTTTTATGCTTGGTACAATTGACGTGAACCTACGACAAGACAATACAATTTATAAAACTATTATGACTATAACTATCATATAAATAAATTTATAACACAAGATGTATTTTACAATACCTATACGCACCCAATACATTCTGTCTATCTACTAACTCGTATTTAATAAAATATAATAATTTAATTAGTAGTAACAGCAATTTACTGTCAATGCGCAGCGACCTTCATACTGAATTGCGATTTCTATGTTACATATTCTGCAAACTGCTGTATACTTTTTTTTTGGGATCCAGTCTTTAAAATGAGAATCTTTTAATCATCTGTCATTAAAATCCGGGAATCTCTTTTTGCTCGTTGAAGGTAAAGACAATGCCAATCCATGATGATAAATATTTTATATTCACTCCGAATAAAAAACAAAACATGAATGAACCGCGCGCGGGTGATACTTGCGGTGCATGAGCGGGGAGCGGAGCGCGGGTGGCCACTCTGCGGCGAGCGACGCAAAATGAGTTGCTCACCCCTCCCCTCGCTCGCCTCACACAACGCGAACACGCTATGTTTGGTTTGACTTAGTTTGTGAAAAATACTAGTATTTTTTCATTCTGGGACAGTAAAGTTACTAGACACGGGAAAACACGCAAAATGCCGGGACAATCCCGGCAATCCCGGCCATCTGGCAACCCTAGTAATGACCCGAATGACGAAAACAACTTCTAAACGTGGCTCAGGCGTGAGATGGGTCTGTAGTTCTTTAGAAGAGCTTTATCACCCTCTTGAAGAACAGCACCATCGCACTCCTGATCCACGACTCTAGAAGGTCGTCCCCGCGGATAACGGAATTAAGTAGCTTCTGAAGAACTTTTAAGACCAGCTTCCCGTCTGCCTTCAGGAGTTCTGCCGTAATTCCATCATCGCCCGGTGCCTTATCGTTTCATAATTGTTTGAGAGCCATTCTGATCTCGTACAAGCTGATATCCGGGACTTCTTCGGTATACATCTTTATACAAATTCTAATTTAGTTAAAGAAATATAACTAATGGGGCATTTCACGTCAAGCGGACAACCAAAAAAAAGTGAGGTCGTGAATTTTGTTTATACTCTGGAATTATACTTCTAGTAGACCTGGATGTGTACACACATTTTGTTTTTTCGTATGTTGCTTTATTGCTGAGTTATGAGCTTTTGAAAAGTGACTAAGAATGAAGTCATGAATTTTTGGATGCTTATTATATTGTGTAATGTTAATAACGTTTTCTAATTAATTTATGTTAAAATCACCACAAATCGCAAGAGTTTTATTAGAGGTTGAGGTACTGAATAAAGTATCCTCGCATCTGTTTCTCAACATCACCATATGGTGAACACGGAGGTCATTATCGCACACAGCTATGAAGACTCAATGCAGGCAATTTTAATAACACGTTCAATAGGGAGTCTCACAATATAATTCCTTTCTTTAAATTTATCATTTACACAACTAATGTGTTTTTGCGTCTATTATTGGTTCATCCTTCGTCTCGTGATTAAAATACCGTTTACGAGCGCGAGGGCGGGCAGGTGTGCAATTCAGCTATCGTCTCTACTTTTTCCGCTACAATTTTTGCATTATTTAGAAGCTCCTTAAAACGAACTTGACCGAATATATAGAAAATAAGCCATCATACATCTCCTATACTGAATAATAGCGCCTTTACGGCATCAACCCTACTTTCCTATCCAGTATTAGAAAGTAGGTTTAAAGTTAATGATAACACTTCGTTAGCTACTGTTTGCTAGTATGCGGTCGACCCAGAGAAAGCATTTATAAAATTCTTGCACAATTGACAATTTCTAAAGAACATTTAGCTGCGTCATTCACTCCTAAAATTAGACTGTGTACCGCACAAGGTGCATAAAATGTGCGCGGGATAAAGTCTAAAATTTGTCTTTGTAAGCCTATATTTTTCCCTTTCATATTTGCACTATTATCGTAACCTTGATCACACATATCAGTAGGTATCTAGCAGATTCTGATGTCCAAATGGGACCAAATAGGATCATTAAGATGATTGCTGCAATTGCCAAAATTCGATGGGGTTACGTTACGTTGATTAATTACGAAGTAAAGTTCTTATTTCAGTCATGAGTCGTCCACTGCTGAACAGAAGCTTTCATTATGAATTATGAGGAGGGTTTTTGCCTATACTCACCATGCTTGGCGGGCGAGTTAGCGAGCCCAGTAAATGGTGATAAGTAGAATCTATGGCGCTATGACGCTACTGCCCATCTTCAGGTGTTTGTCCCACAGGCGGGTTTTACATTTCCCACAGGAAGATATGGGGGACAACATTCTTAGGCCCATGCCCGCGGCAAAGAGTAATGTAAAAGTACCTATTGTATTCCCAAAAGTTTCAAGAAAACTCAAGATTTGAGCCATCAGTCCAGTTCACAATACAAAGGGTTATGGGGCCCGATGATTGTCGGGATTTTCAAACGAATCAAAACAGATGCTGGCTCGCGCCTTTGGGAACGATGTGACGCTACGCTATTGTAAAGTTAAGGTGGTTTTTATGTTAAAACAAAAGACATTGCGTACCTATTGTATAGGTACTTAAGCTGTATGTAAGCAAGCAGCTACATGTGACGGGCGCCCGTGCGCAAAGATATTTTATTTTCTTAGAACCCCGCTACGCACCCACTACGTTTATAAATGGTTAGGCACGCTGCATGCGGTGCGATCGCTGCGTGCGGAGCGTTACAGTGCAGGCTCTATGTATCGCGAGCGGCTCTCGGCACCCCCCTAACACCCGGCGCCCGGGTGCATCGCACCCTCTGCACTATATGTAAAGCCGCCCCTGCGTCTGCTGCCTGTGAACTAGAGTCGCTAATCGTTGGTACCCCAAAAGTTAACGTTACCAGCAACGATGTAGCTAAGACCCTTGAAGAGAGCCATGAGTGGTAGTTGGCACACACACCATCAGGTAGGCTGCCTGCTCTATCTACTCTTACTAAAAGCAACATAAAAAGCAGGACATAAATTAGAGCGAGTGCCGAAACATGTTCACACTTTTATAAACAAATTAGTAAATAATAATTAAACAAAGAGGAAGTTTTCTCGTTATAAAAACTTGCACTTGGACAATGAAGTTAATTTGATCATAATAATCATACTTACTCATAGGTTCACGAATCAGGAAATCGGGCCCGTAAAAAGTTTAATCCTATTTCTTTTATTCTCTCAGTTCTATTTGTAGTTTTGGCAAGTTAGTGTGGTTTATTGAAACATATCCGTAGTTTTTTTTTAAACTTTCGTGACTTTAGATAATTTATTTGTACGACAAGTTTTATATTACTAAAGTTAGGACCGTTGTATTCATACTTGTAATACATAGTAGGTATCGTGTTTGTTTATTTTTTATTTTACAATATGTTTATTGAACTTTATAATAAATCACTAAAAGTGTTCTATTAAAAAGTTTCGAAGCGATTAGTACTATAAGTGGTGTTATTATTCTCTGATAGTCTCTAGTCGATAAGTTTTTACGCCTCCCACGGAAAAGTGAAGTGTCATGAAATAAACAACTCATTTTATTAAATTAAGTCCAGAGAAGACAACTGCTACTCCTACGTTTTGAATGTCTGTCATTTATGTAAATATTTTATTTTAACTTTATATTACTTATTTATGTATTTTCTCTAATAGTCTAATCAATATAGCTTTGATATCAATATGCTATTGCATTTCGAAATAATCATAATATTTTTTAAGTAGAAGATCAAAGGGAATTGGGTGCTTTTCCTATCCATGTCAGGCAAAATTGCCTACACAAAATTATGAAATAGCCAAAGTGGTCTTAATTAAATTCATTTTTTTTTATTTGTTGTTATCTATACCAATAAATAAAATTGGAGTGTCTGTTTGTAATGTCAAAATAATAGGCCTTTTTCATGCTCACATGATTACTTGCATTATACATATGCCTAAAAATCACTTTATATTTTTTTTGTGTCGGTCTGTTTGTTCCGGGTAATCTTCAAAACGTCTGGACCGATTTAAAAAATTCTTTCACCAATGGGAAGCTATAATATTAGGGAGTAACCGAGGCTATATTTTATCCCGGCATTGCCACGGGATTGGGAACTGCACGGGTAAGGTGACTGAAACCGAAGCGAGGGCGAGTTGCTAGTTTCTAATAAGTTAAACGCTTGGGTCACCGAAAAGAACTAACGTTTATTGAGAAACGACATACAGTATTACATATTTTATAATAGATAGCGCTACTAGTTTGTAACATGAGATATTGTCGATACAAAATAGACTTAAAATAAAATAACCCCCACTTATTGCAATATTTACTAAATACTTTTATACAAAATTATTCTATATAAACTATGCCAAGAAGTAACAAACTTATAATGTTTTGTTGAACATAAACTTTTAGTAAAAATGTCAGCAGGTATATCTGCTGTTGGCAAATACAGCACTTTAACAATTTTATCTTTTACTAGATCATGACAAAAATGATATTTAATATCAATGTGCTTTGTACGTTTGTGAAAGACTGGGTTTGCACACACCTTCTGTGCGCCTTGGTTATCATTGAATAGGCTGATTGTGTACATATTATTGGTTATTTCATATTGTAATTCCTTTAAATACAATGCTTCTCTACATGCCTCAGATAGCCCAATATACTCCGATTCAGTGTTAGAGAGGGCTACACATTTCTGTTTTCTACATTTCCATGATGTTATACTACCAGATAACAAAAGACACATTCCAGTATATGATCTCCTATCTATAGAGTTAGAGGCCCAATCAGCATCTACATAGCCTGTTATTTCTGAATTACCTTCTTTACAATATTTTATTACATAACATTTAGTTTGTTTTAGATATTTTAGTACTCTCTTTGCATACTCCCAATGCTCCTTTGTGTGGCAATTATTAAATTGACTTAAAAAACTTATAGAGTAACTAATATCTGGCCTAGTTAAGACTGACAGGTACATTAACCCGCCAATTAGTTGTCGATAGGGCACATGACTATTTACACCTACTTGACCTTTATTTACATTTAGCTTGACCTCCATTGAAGTATCAACAGTCTTACAATCACTTGTACGAAATTTGCTCAAAAGTTTATTAATATAGGTTTCCTGACCCAAGCGTTTAACTTATTAGACTTTCACAGCTCATGGGTCGTTTGTACACTTTTTATGTGTACGTACAGCAACAAATCCATTGTCAGAATGAGCTTGGCTCTCGTTTTCGCGTCACCTGCTGCTCCTATTTCTGCTGGTACAGTCTCCGACCTGATACAATCAGACGTTCCCTCCAGAAATAAGAAATTCTCAGCCGCGAAAGCCCACTCACTGTAATTTTCACGTCCTTTAAATTTATGTACACTGACAAGATAGTTCGACGTCATTTTCACTAGGTACATACAGTTCACCGCTATCATCTATGTTCAAGCTCTCTGATTGTTCAAGTGAATCATCCTGAAGTGTCAAATCATCTTCCCCCTCTGGAACCATATTCACCTCATCCGAACAATTTTCCTGTACCTCCAGAACATTCTCTGGCTCTATCTTTTCCAATACTATAACATCTCGACTAGTAGTAATAACATTAGACTTCGGATTGTAAATTCTGTACCCTTTGACATCATTGAAATAGCCCACAAGGATACATTTTTCAGACTTTTTGTCCCACTTTAATCTCTTTTGTTTCGGTACATGTACCATGATTGTACTACCGAAGACACGTAAATGACTCACATCAGGCTTTCTGCCCGTCTACATCTCGAAAGGAGTTTTATAATTTAATGATGTAGTCACAGTCCTGTTCTGTAAGTACACTGCAGTGTGTGCTGCCTCTGCTCAAAACCTTTTCTCGAGACCTGCATCAAATAGTAGACATTTGGCTTTCTCAACGATAGTCCGGTTGTATCGTTCTGATAGATCATTCTGCTCAGGCGTGTATGGGGTTATTTTGTGATGTTAGTACATCACAAAACAAACCCATACATGCTTGAGCAGAATGGTCCCATGCGACATCAAAAAATTGTCATACTTACTGTTGCAGAATTCTGTCCCATTATCACTTCTCAGGATCTTTATGCTGCGATTAAATTGATTCTCAACCTCTGCTCTATACTGTTGAAAATATTTCAATGCTTCGTCTTTCGTTTTCAAAAAATAAATATGTGTCATACGACTAAAATCATCTATGAACAGCATAAAGTATCTAGAGCCATCTATAGATCGGTTTTCCATTGGTCCACAGAGATCGGTATGCACAATATGGAGCAATTCAGTGCTTCTGCTACCTTCTTTGGGAAAAAGTAAGCGGCTATGCTTGCCCTCACAGCATGCGACACATGATGAATTTGATATCTCACTCTTATTATTAAGTGTCCATCCCTGTACAGCATCTGGCATCTTGTACAAATACTGGCTGTTGACATAACCTAGACGTCGATGCCAAACTTCACTGGACACCATCACTGCTGCTGATGAATAACATTCACGCATGTTTAGTTTGTACACCCCATTCAACAGACTCGCTGTAGCTACCAGTACTCCTGTTTGGTTGAAGATCTGACAACTATCATTGTTAAATGAAACTTTGTTTCCTTTTGATATAAGTTGACTAACAGACAACAGATTTGTAGTCAACTTCGGTACACATAATACACCTCCTACTGTAATATCGTATTCACAGGCACTCGTCTTTGTCGTAATCTGCACGTCTCCAGTACATAATACAGATACTTTATCTTTATTTGGCACGACAATTTCCTTGATCTTAAGATCACGTGACACATTTGACAATCATTCTTCGTTGGCGGTAAGATGAACACTCGACCTGGAGTCAATATACCCATCGCTTTTGCAAAATTCACCATTTAGGAACACAGCATTAAACGCATTACTGCTTGTACATTCATTTTTATTCGTATTCGACGTTTTTTTGTTCGAAAATGTACACTGGCTGCGGAAATGCCCTGTTTGTTTGCATTTGTAGCAGGTTATGTCTTTTGGTTTTGACTTTGACATCTGAGCGTTGTTTTTGGTAGCAGTGCTACCAACATTCCGGTTCTTCTTGAAACTCGCAAATGCGCCCCTGGACTGAAAGCGCTATTGTCGCCGCTGTTTCCGTTTTCTTCCATGTCCAACAACTTGGTTTTAATGGCGGCAGCTGTCAATGGTCTGCCGCAATGCTCAATCGCCATTATAATCGGGCAATATTTTTCTGTTAATCCTGCTAACAGAAGCGATGCGACCTACTCATCGTTAATTTGAAAACCTGTACCACTTAATTTTGACTTTTTCAATGATTTGTGTCACGTATGAAATCATTGAAATACTATTCTCAAGTCGTATGGAAATCAAACTCCTCAGTAAACTGATTTTCCTTGTAAATCCTGAGTCGTCAAATAGGTTCTTCAGTTTCTTCCACAGCTCATGGGTCGTTTGTATAATTTTTATGTATACGTACAGCGACGAATCTATTGTCAGAATGAGCTTGGCTTTCGTTTTCGCATCACCTGTTGCTCCTATTTCTGCTGGTACAGTCTCCGACTTGATACAATCAGACATTCCCTCCAGAACTAAGAACTTCTCAGCCGCGAAAGCCCACTCACTAATTTTCACGTCCTTTCAATTTAGGTACACTGACAAGATAGTTCGACGTCATTTTCACAATTTCAGAGTTAAGTACAGTTTACCTCAATCTGCAAAGTCTATTTCCACTACGAATGTCCAAGAAAATTGCGAGATAATTAACTATTCTGGGCCGATAACCTCTAATAAGTTAAACGCTTGGATCACCGACAAGAACTAACGTTTATTAAGAAACGACACACAATATTACATATTTTATAATAGATGGCGCTACTAGTTTGTAATATGAGATATTGTCGATACAAAATAGTAAGTCTATTTAACTTAAATAACATTATTCCACAAACCTTTGTTCGTGCCTTTTTTATAGTACATATATTTTATTTTTATTTTGATTTTATATAATAATAGGTTTCTTAAAGTGACGTTATTACATATATGATGGTTTATGTAATTTGGTGCGCTTTCTCATGTGTCCTTGATGATGTGTGACTTCATCTCTGCCAGGGTTTCCTAATTCTGTACTAGTAATTGATGTTAATGGTGAACAGCGACAAATCAGTTTTATTAAATGCGCAATATCGATGCGCAAAATACAAATTCGCGCTTTGTAACCGGTCTTTGATTGTAGCAAGCTGATGCACTGTTCTACATATGTCCCTTGGTCGACATTATTAAACGCGAGAGCACTAGCATTTAAAAGCGCGAGAGAATAATCCGTAACTATCTCCCGCGGGCAGGTTACACCATATCGTAGCCACTCGCGCATCCAATATGATATCATATTGGCGTCGTGTTTCTCCGAAACCATTTGAAAAATGGGGAGTACTTTATTATCAACAGCAGTCACAGCTTGATAAATAAATATAGCGTGCTTCGATCCATCCGGTTTAACATGATTCGTGCCTATGGAACCCGTTGCATTTATGCTCAAACTACGTACGCTATTGCCATTGGATAGCTTTTTGTATACGTAAGTTTGTTCCGGGCTCCAATACATAACAAAAAACCTATCCATTTCTGTTTATTTTATACACCCCGCCAATTCTAATCCATATTTCAAATTTGTTATGGATTTCAGCGGACCAGTAACGCCCTTCACACCTAATTCGGCGTCGTGATCTAGCTGTTTGGCTTTACGCAACACATTCTCTTTATGTAAATGTGCTGGTTCGACATTGTTGAATTGCATTAAAGCATCAGCTTTTTCACGACGCTAATTATAAGTTGAAGTCCCCTTCAACTCTTTTAGAACGATTTTGCGTTCTGCACCTTTCAATTGGCGTTTGTGTTTATGGGCCACATCGCGAGTATTGTGGGTCGATACGTGAACTCGAAGCCCATTTTCTTCGGGGCCGCTCAAACTATATAAATCGATGGTGTTATGGCACGCTCAATATTCCGCGCTAATTTAAAAATAATATTCTCCTGGAGCGGTGCTAACTCTACCGTTCTTAAAATATTAGATTACCGTGTAATCTAATATTATTCCATAATTGTGCATACAGCACGTCGGCCCAACCTGGTTTCAATAAGCTATATTTGCGATTCTTATATAAACGCCTTTGCGGCTCGATTTTCTTCAAACTTCTGTTGAAATGACAAATTGCGTACGCAATGGAGATACATAAAGTCGGATGCCCGTCAATCGACCAATTTGACTGAACGCTTTCTTCCATCAGATATTTTTCAACATCGGAACTACATTTTAATTTTTCGAGCACTTCGATCGTAAGTAGTTCGTTTAGAATTGCGTTTCGATTTTCGGCAATGTACAGATAAACATATTCATTGTCATCTGTCCATTGAAATGCTCCATCAACGGGCCGATTTTACAACGTGCGGATTTTACCCGATTCATCTACGAAATCCGGCCCCTTCAAAAATACGACTATTTCGTCGACGGAGAGTTTAGGTTTTCGCCGCATTTCCAAAAGGATCTTCTAATCCTGTGCTACGAAAAATATTTTGAAAATCGTACCTTCTGTAAATAACGCTTTCTCGAAGATCACGAATATCTAAAAAATAAGAAATGTGTAAATAATGTTCAAAATTGACTCAGTATTACGACAAAAGTGGTGATTACCACAAAAGTCTGTAGTACAGATGGGCAAATTTTATCCGAAAGTTAGCTGGTGATCAAACAAAGGTATTTTAGACGTTTTCACAACGCTACGGCAGATGTACTTCACAGAAGGTGAGTATCAATTAACTTTCTTTGGTCCATATTGCTCCTCTCTTCCTATCTCGTTCTACATGAATTGGTATTCATGCAGTAGCTCAAATCTCCAAGATCTTTAATTTTAAACTGTTTATGTAACTGTTATTTTATATAACTTTTTGTTTCTTGATTATTAATAAATAATAACAGATCGTCCACATAGACAGCCATGAAAGTTAAATATAACTTAGAATAATAATAGATAGAATTATTAGATAGAATAATAATTCTCATTTACAATTCTGAAGTAAATACAGGGGTCTAATTTAGATTGCGATAGACCCATTTCTTTCATTATAAAATCAATATTTTTGTTCTACTGCCTGCTGGAGTGTTTTAAACCATACAATGATTTTTTTAGTAAACATACATTTTCTTTTTGACCATTCTCATACATGGGTGGCTGTTTCATATAAATCTCTTCTTCTATGTTACCTCATAAAAAGCTGATATGGCATCCATTTGACATATGTCTAAATTATGTTTAACAGCCAAAGTGAACAAGTATCTCAAAGATGCAAGCCGTACAACGGGTGAAAAAACTTCAGTGTAGTCAATTCCTGGTTTCTGAGAACAATCTTTTATTTCCAGTCTTACCTTGAATTTTACTGTCTCCATTTTCGTCTGTCTTCTTCTTGAATACCCATTTGCACGGTATGGAATGTTTATCATGGATTTGGAACCTGCGTAACACGCGTGAAATTATTACCTTGCATGTTTTTTTTTATTTTGATATGACCTCAGTGTGATAATTCTTTGAATATCATCATCATCATCGTAATAAAAATCTGTATCAGGATAATATGTTTCATCAATAGTTCTCCTATTGATCGCGCAACTATCAAACGAGATATCATTACTCGATGATGAAGTGATGTCTTGTGTATTTGTAGAGCTATCATCAAAATTTATTGTCTTCGTCTTCTACTAACAAATTCTGTGGGTTAGATCTATCATTCTCTGTAGAAATAGGGATAGTGGTATGCTGTGGCACTGACGTAGATATTTCCTGAGTGATATTTCCAATGTCGTCACATTTTTCGATGAATGTCACATCTCTACTAATCACAACTTTCCTACAAACTGTATCTTCTGTATCAAATCTGTATCCCTTTGTGTTCTCGCAGTATCCTAACTCTCGCAGTAACACCAGTGAACATAGAAAGTAAACATATACTCTGTGTGAGTAATCCGTCTATGAAGGTTATGAAGTACTTTCCTCCACCAGCGGACGGAGTCTCCATCGGACCACACAGGTCTGTATGAATTATTTCAAGTAATGCATTTGCTCTAGAACCAGAATTTGGAAATAGTAATCGTGTTTGTTTTGCTTCACAACATACAAACAGTATTAATTTCTTTGTTACTTATAGAAATACCCTTAGCACAAAATTCTAACCTCTTTACATCAGCCATATTTAAATACCCCATTCTCTAACGCCATGTAGTTAAATCTGACTTACTGTCGCTTATCACAGCATATGCATTACCAGTAACAGTATTGAGTTTGTACATGTTATTGGTTAGTCTCGCTGTTGCTATTAAATTCTTATTGACATTGTAAATATTTATTTATTTATTTACATTTTATTGTACACCATGTTGAATACAGAAGTAGAAACTTATGATAATATTAGTTCGTACAATGGGCGGCCTTATCACTAACAGCGATTTCTTCCAGGCAACCTTTGTATGGAGAAATTATTAAACAGAGAGAGTGATAGTGATAGATATTACATCCAGTGTCAGTGAATTCTACTTTACAGCCACTCTTTGTTAACTGACTGACCGATAATAGGTTTGCACTCAATTTGGGAATAAATAAAACTTTTCTCACTTGGATTTGACATTCATTTCTATTTAACTTGGTTTGTATATTTACTTTACCCATACTTTGCATAGAGATCGCTTCACTGTTTGCCACCATTATTTTCTGAATCGGAGGTGATTGTTTATCATGCATCCAGTCTGAGCGTCTTGTCATGTGTATTGTAGCGCCTGAGTCAATAGACCAGTCATCCTTGCTTAATGTACTGTAGGCTGAAAAAATTGCTGAAAAGTTGTTTTGATTAGTTTTATCTGACTCCGTTTTCTTTAATGTGCACTGATTTTTGAAATGTCCATGTTTGTTATAATTGTAACAACGAGGGCCCTTTCCTTTTGGCTTGGCTTCCTTTAGACCTTCTTAGAAGTGTTTTTGTGCTTAGTAATGAATGCAGAAGTTTCAGATACTGTGACTTCCTATAAAAGTTTCGTTTTTATGAAATCCGATGAAATTTTGATGCCGGAACTTTCCAGATCCATGATCATAGGTTTATAGTTGTCCGGTAAACCTGCCAACATGAGTGTTCCCAAACATTCATTTCCAACTTCGAAGCCAATGTTACGCAATTTATGCGCTGTACTCATAATTTTATTCACATATTCTTCTATATTAGTATAGTTACTAGTGAAGTGTTGATTAGATACTTCAGTAACCCAACTTTTCTAGACAGCCCCCGGGCTTACTCTTCGTCGCCGTCTTCAAACGCATTTTGAAAGTTTTGCCAAACTTGTTTCGACGACTTGGCATTTTCTAGATGCAATTATCTTTGAGAGTGGTAGGACCACACTATCGACAGTTATCTGTCTACAGCCGCGGGCCGGTCCGTCCGGGGCAGTACCACACTCTCGCAGAAAATCAACGTCTGAGTAGTAACAATTAGTTACTGCGCTTCGTTCGGTGAGCGAGAGAGCCGGCAGCCCAACTTTCTGAGGGTGTTTGGGTGTGGAGGGTTTTGGTGGTGCCCTTGGTATCACAGAGCCTCAATGCATTCATTCACACTCCCTTCACTTTCTTCACGGTAGGCAGCGGCCTTGTAAAGGTCCATGAGCGGCAGCAACACTTATCATCAGGTGTACTGTTTGCTCGTTTGCCATCGTTTGCAATAAAAAAAAATAAACTTGGCTTTTACATCTTTCTTCGTATCGACCTCGGTACCAGGATAAATACATTCCCATAAGTCATCTAATGCCAAATATGATTTGACTGCGAATTTCCACGTTGAGTAGTTTGTCCGGCCAGCTAATTTCTTCACTTGTAGGTTAAACGTGGCCATTGTTTACGGAGTGATTCGAGTTTGCGATTTATTGTACTGTACTTTAAAACTTTGCAACAAATATTTAATTACTGGCCTAATAAAGGTATATGAGACGGCCCATAACCTGTAGTAAATAATACAATTATTAGAGCTAACAAATTAAACTTCGGTTTATTGCACGATAGAAAAAGTATTATAAAAAAATGACGACATAAAAAAGGAAACAAGTAGCGCACGAGGTGGCCAAAACCGGAACTACAGTTTTTTTTGACCAAGGACGATGTTAACATTCTTCCAATAAATACACTTTGGGAGTCCCTGGTTTATTTATACCAATAAGAGGCAACACGTGATCTGATAACAGCGAAAAAATCAGGGACCCTCCCGTCAGTGTATATGCCCGATGCACTTCAGTGGCGTGGTAGTTTCATAAGAGCCCGGCGGCCCGACTCTTATTCTGACTATTTCCTTCTGCGTCAAAGTTGTCTATAACTGACACGCATAGGTACATGCCTAAGCAATACGCTTTAAATAGTGCGCCCTTTAAATCCTCGCTGCACTTCGCAAACCGCCGAGCGAGCGCTCCCTTTCAATGTCCTTATCATCTTGTAGCCGTCCAGTCAACAATGCAGTGTCCTAAATATCCAAATTAACAACACCAACCACTACATCATATACTTAACATAAAGATAAGGATTGTCTGAATTTGATTTCATATTAGTTATAATTTCAGTGTCTCAAATCTTTTGAACAATTTTACAACTTTTATCTCTATACACTCCCAGCAAGATATACTCTAAAAATTTTCTACTGAATATCCTGGCCGTTATCTATTCAACAAATAAAATTGATGGTATTTTATAGAGCTTTCAATATTTTCATAGCACACTAATGACTAGTAATACTACTTATTATAGGGTTTTTACACATCAAAGACTGACAATAGTTTTTTTTAGGAAACAATTTGTTGCTTAAAATTAACTTTTTTTTTATAGCGAATAACCAATTTTTAATGATTTGATTATTTTATAATACCATGCTAGTAAAAAAAAAATAGAAATTATTTTCAAACACTAAATTTCTAGTCATTCCATTATGCATATTTATGAAAGTTAAATTGACATTACAAATAAAATGAAAAACATGTACATGAAACGGTTACACAAACCACTTACGTCCTTTCTGAGTGGTTTGTTTAATTAATTATGTTTGCGCAAAATAATAAAAGTACTTTGTTATTACAGCAAAAAGCGGTCTTAAGTTTCGCGTCGTAAACGGGATTCTATATTCATGTTGTTTGGCTTAACCCATCAAAGTCAAAGGATTTAAAATACGACTTCAAATTCGCGTTTATTATCACTGATTGTTTGTGGTTTTGGGATTTGCGTATATGTTTGTAAGGATTAGTGTGGATATTTGATGAGTAATTGAGTCACGTATTGACGTGACTCAATTACTCATAAAATTGAAGAGTTTAATCTATAAAATCTTAAAAGTCCTTCTGTATTATATGGGTCAGCATGTTGGACTACATAAGTAGCTGATAAAAGAAGACTGACTGCAGCAGAAATGTGACTACTAAGATGAATGTGCGACTTGACGAGAATGGATGGATGAACTTATAAGAGAAAATGTGAATATTGCGACAGTGACAAGGAAGTTAACGCTTAATGCACCATACACCATACAGAACACCACCATTACAGAAACGCGACAGCAGTCTAGGCCACAGCGCAGAAGAGAAGGCCTCTTCTAGGTCAATTCTTTGCCTGTAATAATTACGACAACAACATTGCTTTACAAGATAATGGTGAAAATTATAAACCGCTAGCTTTATACTACCTAGAGGATCACCAACTGATCAATGACCGCTAGTACGGCTTTCTTCTTACGTACGATCTTGTATTATAACCAACTTATGGTTATAACGCTGACCTACTGATAGCACTGAAATGTGCAACACTAGTGTACATAAATCCAATTTATTACACAATACATATTAAAAATAACAGCAGAAAGAAAATATTAAATATAGCATATGGAGAAAGTAATAAAGATAATATTGTTGACTTTACTAGGAAAGAAAGGAATTTATATATGCACATTCATTTTCCTTATGTATATACATGTTCTGAAATGAAGTGCTTGCTCACGATCGCTATAACATGACCTTAAACGAGGTTAAGACTTCACTTTCGTCACCTGCCTACCGTGCCCCTGCTATTGCTAAGGGCTTACGGCCTGATCACGACTTTGGTCTCAGCGGTGCGCGGCGCGGCGTGCGGAGCGGCGTCGGTAAGGGCGCCTTCAAATTTGCCGCAAAGTGCCGCGCTGTGACAGCGCGTCAGGGGCACAGCAGCCGCACTGCTGTCGCTAAGTTTGAGAATCGTAGTGTAGTACATAGTTTCACGCTGGACTCTGACGAAGAAACTCTGTTCTACTTGTATAAAAAAAAATACGTGAGCGCATCACTAGTCGATCGATGAACTGATGCGTGGCCGCAGCGCGGGTGTAGCGCTGCAACTGCGCCGCGTTGTTTATTTATATAGATTTATAAAGTAGCGCGGCCGCAGCACTGCAGACGCGCTGCCACTGCGCGGCACTTTACGCCAAATTTGATGGCGCCCTAAACGGTGCGTTTTGCACGCCACGTACCCTCAGCAGCGGTTAGTTACCGCGGCCGCGGTGGACGTATTTAGATAGTCAAAACGTGTTCAAAATCATGGCGTTATCAAAATTAGAATCATTTGTTTAGAATGATGAATGAATGAATCATCTTCCACGCTTGCAACAAATGACCAAACTTGCATATTTTAAGGAGCAATTCACCAGCAGGTCTTACCTTTGCTTCAATCCTTGCAGATTTAGAAAACATGAAATGGTGTATAAGGAAAAATATTGCAGGGGATAGGCATTCGTTCCATTTTGTGGCATCTTCAGTTAAATTTGTGTCAAGGGTGGTGATTTCTAAGTTAGATGTTATCTTAGTTTTCTTCTCTTCACCTCCTATAGAAATGGTTGATCCTGGAAGATCTTTGGACAATCTTTCTCCCACGTACGTGCAAGCTCTGGAATGAACTACCTGCTGCTGTGTTGCCTGAGCGCTATGACATGTCCTTCTTTAAACGAGGTTTAAGAAGAGTATTTCCTTCACGGTAGGCAGCGGCCTGGCTGTGTCCTGGTATTGCAAAGGTCCATGTGCAGCAGTATCACTTACCATCAGGTGTGCTGCTTGCTCGTTTGCCACCGTTGACAATAAAAAAAAAGCAGTACATTTTTACAACAAGGTATCTATACTAATAAATAAAATTGGAGTGTCCGTTTGTAATGTCAAAAAAATAGGCTTTTTCATGCTCACACGGTTATTTGCACTATACATATGCCTAAAAATCACTTTATATTTTTTGTCTGTCTGTTTGTTTCGGGTAATATTCAAAACGGCTGGACTGATTTAAAAAATTCTTTCAGCAATGGAAAGCTATAATATCAGGGAGTATATATATACATATATATTTTATCCCGGTCTTACCACGGGATCGGGAACTACGCGGGTAAGACGATTGAAACCGAAGCGAAGCGAGGACGGGTTGCTAGTTTTTAATATGAGAGAAGGAGTACACGATCTAAATAAATATCGGTATTTAAATGGCGAATTTCGTGACCTATACGAATGTTTTTATCTTTATGGTGGGGATGTTTTAACATCCATATAGGAGGTCGATTTAAAGGTGTGATATGTATCGACATATGATGAATGACTCGTTATCAATTACCGCCACATAATCGTCTAAATTTTTTTATTTTTATTTACGCCGCTGAGTACGTCACTGCTACACCGCTGTTCGGGCCGCTCTTTTTCGTGGCGTCGCACTGATTTACTTGTACTTTTTTCGTGCCGCTCGCGGCACCGCGCGCCGCTCGAAAACCGCGCGCGTTTTCGCTATGAGTGGCGTCTCGTGGCGTGCTTCAAACATTTTCATACTTTTGATCTTACCGCTCTCCGCCCCGCGCTTAGCTGCCGCTCATTGTGGCAAGATCGTGAACGGTCCGTTATAGCGACAATATCATTAACCATCAGTTCTGAGGCTTGCTCATTGATCACCATAGGTAGTTTATGAGAATCCTTACTGAAAGCAATGTTGCAAGGACCTAAATTAAATTCATTACTATCAGAGTAACAAAGATAGTAAAGAGTCAAATACAACTAAGTCTTTATCCTCTTGGATCATAATCATTTCACAGCTGGGCTCAAGCCTCCTCCGCAATGGGAGGGAAATTATCCTATTCTACCACCTTGTTCAGACCCAGACCAGACTGTTTGGTATAGGGTTTTACTTCAGTTTTCCTTCTCTTGCATAGATGTTATCTGCATATTAATCTTTAATCTTTAATAATCTTTATTTATTTTACAAATATACTTAGTACAAGTTACAATGTGAACTTAGGCTAACATATGTATTAGAATCGATCGATTTGAGCTGCTGTAGCCAAACTAGGCTTTTGCCTGTGCTTTGGCTATCAGTGCCAAAACCTCCATTTTTATACACTGAGATGCCCTATGTGGACAACTATGAATGTACTGTGGGAGATATGAGGATTTATGTAATGAGAAGATAAGAGCCATTTGTGGAGGTAAAAGTGAATATTTATGTAAGTGTAGGTATGTGGGTGCATGCATATGTATGTGTGTGTATGTGTTTGTGCGTCTTTGCGGATGTGTTGAGAGAGTATACGCGCGCTCGTGCATGTGTGTGCTTTCGTGCGTGTGTGTGTGTATGCGGACGTGCGCGTGTGTGTGTGTGTGCGTGTGTGAGTGATTCTGTGCGTGTATGTGCGTCGTGCGTGCATAGCAATAGCGTGCAGGGGCATGAATGCGTGTATTGTGTGTGAATGTGTTTTTTTTTTTAGTTTGTTACTATACGCGAATCTTAGTTTAAGCTAACATTTTAATATTAATTTATAATTTTGCTATTGTATAATTTGTAAGAGTTGCTCAGTTTCTTCGTAGTTGAGTTTTTGTATATATTGGGTCAATTTAGATTTACATTGTGATTTAGTTAATGGGTAAATGTTTAGAACTTTGTTGATTTTATTGTAAAGATAGGGTCCACTAAAATCAGGGAATTTTATAGTAAATTTCTTTTTTGAATGCATAGGCATATGACATACCGTATATTTCCTACGTTTATTTTTGAATAGTTGTGGATCATAAGTTATCTGGGTATGTTGTAATAGAATGATGTTCAGAACATATAATTGCCTCACAGTTAATACTTCACAAGTCTTATATAATTCGGCCGTAGAATAGTGAATTGGCTTGGATTTGGAAACCTTAAGAATTGCACGTTGAGCAATTTCAATAGACTTCATAATCGTTTTGGAAGCACCACCCCACGAGGTGATACAGTATACTATGAGGGATTGACATAGTGCATAATAAACTTGTTTCATAAGTTTAGGTTCTGCAACATGCCTTAGTTTCTTAAATATATAAATGAGCCTACGTACTCTACTGCATAATAGTCTGATATGCTCTTTGAAATTAAGGCTACTGTCTATAGCAACACCGAGATATTTTAAACTAGTTACACGTTCTAAGGGTATGCAATTACAGTTTAACTTAAATTGACAGCTATGAGATACAATACTATAATTACTGCTGGGTTCAGTTCTTGATCTTAAATTAAAGCAAATATATTTTGTTTTGACTAAGTTTAAGGTCAAAATATTTTTGAGCAGCCATAGTCGCACCGTATTAAAACCCTCCTGTGCAGCAACAAATACCTCATCCCAAGTTTTACCAGCAAAAACCAGAACTGTATCATCAGCGAAAGATATGATATTGCCTAAAGGAAGTTCTAATTGTGCAAGCTCATTTATATATATCAGAAACAAAGTAGGACCCAAAACACTACCCTGTGGGATTCCGTGGGTAACTGGGAGGTAGGTACTTTTTAGCTGCCCTACTCTGACGCATTGGGATCTTCCTGAAAGGTAACTTTTAAATAATTCAAGTTGAATTCCTCTAATACCGAGAGCTTCAAGTTTACCCATTAAGATGGGAACAGAGATTGTATCAAACGCTTTAGCAAGATCCAAAAATACAGCAAGACATTTCTTTCCGTTTGACAAATTCGTTGAAACGTATTAGAGGAATTCAACTTGAATTAGTAGATTATTAACAGCTTGCTCAGTAGACCTTCCCTTCAGGAATCCATATTGATTTGATGAAAGTAAATTGTATTTCTCTAAATAGTTTAAAAGTCTAAGATTAATAATTTTCTCTAAAATTTTCGACATTGCTGGTAAAATTGAAATCGGTCTATAATTACTAATACAATCTCTGTCACCACTCTTATAGATAGGGCATACTTCAGATCTTTTCAGTGAATCTGGGAATATACCGAACTTAAGGCAGTCATTAAAAATCTTTGTAAGAGGTAGTACAAGCTTGTTACAATGGTCTTTTAAGAATTTGGAACTAATTTTGTCTTCTCCTGAGGTAAAACTAGTTTTTAGGCCAAATATTATATTCCTAATCTCATTTTCGTCAGTTTCCATCAGGACAAAAGAAGTTAGTTGTGAGCCTATTTGGTTAATGTTTTGTGTGTGAGTGTTTTGTTTATGGATGTGCGTATGTGAGTTATCGTGATAAATGTTGTCAGCAAGTGAGCGTCCAATGTTAACGAAATAGCTGTTTGCTTCATGTAATGATTTATCAGGTGAAGTATGTGATAGGAGTTGGGTTGATTGTTGTCTCATATGGTCGGTATTTGTAATGTTTTTAATAGTTTGCCATAATTTTTTAGTATCATTGCCTGCAGATTTTATTTGTTGTTTTTCATATGTTATTTTTACCTTCTTTAATAAGTTGTTACAAAAATTTCTGTATCGCTTGTATGTTATTTTTAAGGTTTCGTTTTCAGGTGCGTTATTAACTTTTTTATGCAATTTGTCCCTATTTTGCATACATCGCAATAGACCGGGGGTAATCCACGGTTTTATGATTTTTTTACGACGTGGCAAGATAATTTTGATGGTATTTTGAACTATAACTTTTTGGAGGCATTGTGTCAAATAGTTAATGCAAAGATTTGGGTCGCTGCTATTATAAATTAAACTAAAATCTATTTCTGAAAGATCTTGTGCTAATTGTATATGGTTAATTTTAGTGATTGTTGTGGTGGAAAATTGCCGCATGATTTTTTGGTTTATGTGTAATAAGACAGGATGGTGATCAGTTAGTGCTGTCTGGGGGACTATAATGGTAGAACTAGAGTCTGATTTTAAAAGAACATGATCTAAGCAGGTCCCACTGCTCTTTCTTGTTATCAAGGTATGCGCAGTCAGTAAGCCATGGGTAGCTGCTAGATTGAGGTAACGTTCTCCGCTTAGATCGATGTTGTTAGGGCATATTGTTATATTTATGTCGCCCATAACAATTATATTTGCCAGACCAGAGAGTTCACCTAAGGTTTTATCAAGTGAAGAGAGGAATGGGTCAATGTTTTTATAGGATGGTGATCTGTACAAGGCAACTATAGCCGTATTTTTGTTGACAGTGGCAACTAAACAATTACACTCATTAAAGTCTGGTTCCATCACTTGCACTTTGAGATGGGTTCTGTAATAAACAACCACGCCATCATTTTGCTTGGGATTTATCTTAGTTGCTATATAACAATATCCATTTAATTTTGGTATAACGCATGTACAAGAAAGCCAACATTCTGTTAAAATTATTATGTCACAAACAAGTTTTAATCTAGATAATAATATTTCTAAGCCTGCCATATTACATTTTATACTCCGTATATTTTGTGTTAAAACAAGTAAACGCCCTGGTGCTAAAGTAATAATTTTATGACATTCTTCTAAGTCAGCGGTAAGAGAATGGGATACAGAAACCTGGTCAATGTTTTGTGTAAGTTTAATTATATCACCAAATACTATATTGAAGGGTAATATATGAAAAAATATTTGTCACGGTAAAAGTAAAGATTACCAAGAGAATGTTCGTATTGGATGTATTAGCCGTTTGCATAGTAATAGGAGTGTGGTATGTATTATTAATTTTATATAAATTATGTTGAATTACAAGAAAATCATAGAATAACTGAAAGGTTTTATAAATTTTACGTATTGCTGAGAGGCTGTGTAGAGAAGATCGGTTAAATGTAATGTGTACGTTGTTGTATAGGGTGTTACGGAACAGTAGTTCATTAACGTGTATGGTTATGTGGTTGCAAAGTGTGGTGTGGAAGTATAAAGGGCTAGCAAGTATATTTTTACCCTTGGTGCCATTATCATCGGGCAATATTTTTCTGTTAATCCTGCTAACAGAAGCGATGCGACCTACTCATCGTTAATTTGAAAACCTGTACCACTTAATTTTGACTTTTTCAATGATTTGTGTCACGTATGAAATCATTGAAATACTATTCTCAAGTCGTATGGAAATCAAACTCCTCAGTAAACTGATTTTCCTTGTAAATCCTGAGTCGTCAAATAGGTTCTTCAGTTTCTTCCACAGCTCATGGGTCGTTTGTATAATTTTTATGTATACGTACAGCGACGAATCTATTGTCAGAATGAGCTTGGCTTTCGTTTTCGCATCACCTGTTGCTCCTATTTCTGCTGGTACAGTCTCCGACTTGATACAATCAGACATTCCCTCCAGAACTAAGAACTTCTCAGCCGCGAAAGCCCACTCACTAATTTTCACGTCCTTTCAATTTAGGTACACTGACAAGATAGTTCGACGTCATTTTCACAATTTCAGAGTTAAGTACAGTTTACCTCAATCTGCAAAGTCTATTTCCACTACGAATGTCCAAGAAAATTGCGAGATAATTAACTATTCTGGGCCGATAACCTCTAATAAGTTAAACGCTTGGATCACCGACAAGAACTAACGTTTATTAAGAAACGACACACAATATTACATATTTTATAATAGATGGCGCTACTAGTTTGTAATATGAGATATTGTCGATACAAAATAGTAAGTCTATTTAACTTAAATAACATTATTCCACAAACCTTTGTTCGTGCCTTTTTTATAGTACATATATTTTATTTTTATTTTGATTTTATATAATAATAGGTTTCTTAAAGTGACGTTATTACATATATGATGGTTTATGTAATTTGGTGCGCTTTCTCATGTGTCCTTGATGATGTGTGACTTCATCTCTGCCAGGGTTTCCTAATTCTGTACTAGTAATTGATGTTAATGGTGAACAGCGACAAATCAGTTTTATTAAATGCGCAATATCGATGCGCAAAATACAAATTCGCGCTTTGTAACCGGTCTTTGATTGTAGCAAGCTGATGCACTGTTCTACATATGTCCCTTGGTCGACATTATTAAACGCGAGAGCACTAGCATTTAAAAGCGCGAGAGAATAATCCGTAACTATCTCCCGCGGGCAGGTTACACCATATCGTAGCCACTCGCGCATCCAATATGATATCATATTGGCGTCGTGTTTCTCCGAAACCATTTGAAAAATGGGGAGTACTTTATTATCAACAGCAGTCACAGCTTGATAAATAAATATAGCGTGCTTCGATCCATCCGGTTTAACATGATTCGTGCCTATGGAACCCGTTGCATTTATGCTCAAACTACGTACGCTATTGCCATTGGATAGCTTTTTGTATACGTAAGTTTGTTCCGGGCTCCAATACATAACAAAAAACCTATCCATTTCTGTTTATTTTATACACCCCGCCAATTCTAATCCATATTTCAAATTTGTTATGGATTTCAGCGGACCAGTAACGCCCTTCACACCTAATTCGGCGTCGTGATCTAGCTGTTTGGCTTTACGCAACACATTCTCTTTATGTAAATGTGCTGGTTCGACATTGTTGAATTGCATTAAAGCATCAGCTTTTTCACGACGCTAATTATAAGTTGAAGTCCCCTTCAACTCTTTTAGAACGATTTTGCGTTCTGCACCTTTCAATTGGCGTTTGTGTTTATGGGCCACATCGCGAGTATTGTGGGTCGATACGTGAACTCGAAGCCCATTTTCTTCGGGGCCGCTCAAACTATATAAATCGATGGTGTTATGGCACGCTCAATATTCCGCGCTAATTTAAAAATAATATTCTCCTGGAGCGGTGCTAACTCTACCGTTCTTAAAATATTAGATTACCGTGTAATCTAATATTATTCCATAATTGTGCATACAGCACGTCGGCCCAACCTGGTTTCAATAAGCTATATTTGCGATTCTTATATAAACGCCTTTGCGGCTCGATTTTCTTCAAACTTCTGTTGAAATGACAAATTGCGTACGCAATGGAGATACATAAAGTCGGATGCCCGTCAATCGACCAATTTGACTGAACGCTTTCTTCCATCAGATATTTTTCAACATCGGAACTACATTTTAATTTTTCGAGCACTTCGCTCGTAAGTAGTTCGTTTAGAATTGCGTTTCGATTTTCGGCAATGTACAGATAAACATATTCATTGTCATCTGTCCATTGAAATGCTCCATCAACGGGCCGATTTTACAACGTGCGGATTTTACCCGATTCATCTACGAAATCCGGCCCCTTCAAAAATACGACTATTTCGTCGACGGAGAGTTTAGGTTTTCGCCGCATTTCCAAAAGGATCTTCTAATCCTGTGCTACGAAAAATATTTTGAAAATCGTACCTTCTGTAAATAACGCTTTCTCGAAGATCACGAATATCTAAAAAATAAGAAATGTGTAAATAATGTTCAAAATTGACTCAGTATTACGACAAAAGTGGTGATTACCACAAAAGTCTGTAGTACAGATGGGCAAATTTTATCCGAAAGTTAGCTGGTGATCAAACAAAGGTATTTTAGACGTTTTCACAACGCTACGGCAGATGTACTTCACAGAAGGTGAGTATCAATTAACTTTCTTTGGTCCATATTGCTCCTCTCTTCCTATCTCGTTCTACATGAATTGGTATTCATGCAGTAGCTCAAATCTCCAAGATCTTTAATTTTAAACTGTTTATGTAACTGTTATTTTATATAACTTTTTGTTTCTTGATTATTAATAAATAATAACAGATCGTCCACATAGACAGCCATGAAAGTTAAATATAACTTAGAATAATAATAGATAGAATTATTAGATAGAATAATAATTCTCATTTACAATTCTGAAGTAAATACAGGGGTCTAATTTAGATTGCGATAGACCCATTTCTTTCATTATAAAATCAATATTTTTGTTCTACTGCCTGCTGGAGTGTTTTAAACCATACAATGATTTTTTTAGTAAACATACATTTTCTTTTTGACCATTCTCATACATGGGTGGCTGTTTCATATAAATCTCTTCTTCTATGTTACCTCATAAAAAGCTGATATGGCATCCATTTGACATATGTCTAAATTATGTTTAACAGCCAAAGTGAACAAGTATCTCAAAGATGCAAGCCGTACAACGGGTGAAAAAACTTCAGTGTAGTCAATTCCTGGTTTCTGAGAACAATCTTTTATTTCCAGTCTTACCTTGAATTTTACTGTCTCCATTTTCGTCTGTCTTCTTCTTGAATACCCATTTGCACGGTATGGAATGTTTATCATGGATTTGGAACCTGCGTAACACGCGTGAAATTATTACCTTGCATGTTTTTTTTTATTTTGATATGACCTCAGTGTGATAATTCTTTGAATATCATCATCATCATCGTAATAAAAATCTGTATCAGGATAATATGTTTCATCAATAGTTCTCCTATTGATCGCGCAACTATCAAACGAGATATCATTACTCGATGATGAAGTGATGTCTTGTGTATTTGTAGAGCTATCATCAAAATTTATTGTCTTCGTCTTCTACTAACAAATTCTGTGGGTTAGATCTATCATTCTCTGTAGAAATAGGGATAGTGGTATGCTGTGGCACTGACGTAGATATTTCCTAAGTGATATTTCCAATGTCGTCACATTTTTCGATGAATGTCACATCTCTACTAATCACAACTTTCCTACAAACTGTATCTTCTGTATCAAATCTGTATCCCTTTGTGTTCTCGCAGTATCCTAACTCTCGCAGTAACACCAGTGAACATAGAAAGTAAACATATACTCTGTGTGAGTAATCCGTCTATGAAGGTTATGAAGTACTTTCCTCCACCAGCGGACGGAGTCTCCATCGGACCACACAGGTCTGTATGAATTATTTCAAGTAATGCATTTGCTCTAGAACCAGAATTTGGAAATAGTAATCGTGTTTGTTTTGCTTCACAACATACAAACAGTATTAATTTCTTTGTTACTTATAGAAATACCCTTAGCACAAAATTCTAACCTCTTTACATCAGCCATATTTAAATACCCCATTCTCTAACGCCATGTAGTTAAATCTGACTTACTGTCGCTTATCACAGCATATGCATTACCAGTAACAGTATTGAGTTTGTACATGTTATTGGTTAGTCTCGCTGTTGCTATTAAATTCTTATTGACATTGTAAATATTTATTTATTTATTTACATTTTATTGTACACCATGTTGAATACAGAAGTAGAAACTTATGATAATATTAGTTCGTACAATGGGCGGCCTTATCACTAACAGCGATTTCTTCCAGGCAACCTTTGTATGGAGAAATTATTAAACAGAGAGAGTGATAGTGATAGATATTACATCCAGTGTCAGTGAATTCTACTTTACAGCCACTCTTTGTTAACTGACTGACCGATAATAGGTTTGCACTCAATTTGGGAATAAATAAAACTTTTCTCACTTGGATTTGACATTCATTTCTATTTAACTTGGTTTGTATATTTACTTTACCCATACTTTGCATAGAGATCGCTTCACTGTTTGCCACCATTATTTTCTGAATCGGAGGTGATTGTTTATCATGCATCCAGTCTGAGCGTCTTGTCATGTGTATTGTAGCGCCTGAGTCAATAGACCAGTCATCCTTGCTTAATGTACTGTAGGCTGAAAAAATTGCTGAAAAGTTGTTTTGATTAGTTTTATCTGACTCCGTTTTCTTTAATGTGCACTGATTTTTGAAATGTCCATGTTTGTTATAATTGTAACAACGAGGGCCCTTTCCTTTTGGCTTGGCTTCCTTTAGACCTTCTTAGAAGTGTTTTTGTGCTTAGTAATGAATGCAGAAGTTTCAGATACTGTGACTTCCTATAAAAGTTTCGTTTTTATGAAATCCGATGAAATTTTGATGCCGGAACTTTCCAGATCCATGATCATAGGTTTATAGTTGTCCGGTAAACCTGCCAACATGAGTGTTCCCAAACATTCATTTCCAACTTCGAAGCCAATGTTACGCAATTTATGCGCTGTACTCATAATTTTATTCACATATTCTTCTATATTAGTATAGTTACTAGTGAAGTGTTGATTAGATACTTCAGTAACCCAACTTTTCTAGACAGCCCCCGGGCTTACTCTTCGTCGCCGTCTTCAAACGCATTTTGAAAGTTTTGCCAAACTTGTTTCGACGACTTGGCATTTTCTAGATGCAATTATCTTTGAGAGTGGTAGGACCACACTATCGACAGTTATCTGTCTACAGCCGCGGGCCGGTCCGTCCGGGGCAGTACCACACTCTCGCAGAAAATCAACGTCTGAGTAGTAACAATTAGTTACTGCGCTTCGTTCGGTGAGCGAGAGAGCCGGCAGCCCAACTTTCTGAGGGTGTTTGGGTGTGGAGGGTTTTGGTGGTGCCCTTGGTATCACAGAGCCTCAATGCATTCATTCACACTCCCTTCACTTTCTTCACGGTAGGCAGCGGCCTTGTAAAGGTCCATGAGCGGCAGCAACACTTATCATCAGGTGTACTGTTTGCTCGTTTGCCATCGTTTGCAATAAAAAAAAATAAACTTGGCTTTTACATCTTTCTTCGTATCGACCTCGGTACCAGGATAAATACATTCCCATAAGTCATCTAATGCCAAATATGATTTGACTGCGAATTTCCACGTTGAGTAGTTTGTCCGGCCAGCTAATTTCTTCACTTGTAGGTTAAACGTGGCCATTGTTTACGGAGTGATTCGAGTTTGCGATTTATTGTACTGTACTTTAAAACTTTGCAACAAATATTTAATTACTGGCCTAATAAAGGTATATGAGACGGCCCATAACCTGTAGTAAATAATACAATTATTAGAGCTAACAAATTAAACTTCGGTTTATTGCACGATAGAAAAAGTATTATAAAAAAATGACGACATAAAAAAGGAAACAAGTAGCGCACGAGGTGGCCAAAACCGGAACTACAGTTTTTTTTGACCAAGGACGATGTTAACATTCTTCCAATAAATACACTTTGGGAGTCCCTGGTTTATTTATACCAATAAGAGGCAACACGTGATCTGATAACAGCGAAAAAATCAGGGACCCTCCCGTCAGTGTATATGCCCGATGCACTTCAGTGGCGTGGTAGTTTCATAAGAGCCCGGCGGCCCGACTCTTATTCTGACTATTTCCTTCTGCGTCAAAGTTGTCTATAACTGACACGCATAGGTACATGCCTAAGCAATACGCTTTAAATAGTGCGCCCTTTAAATCCTCGCTGCACTTCGCAAACCGCCGAGCGAGCGCTCCCTTTCAATGTCCTTATCATCTTGTAGCCGTCCAGTCAACAATGCAGTGTCCTAAATATCCAAATTAACAACACCAACCACTACATCATATACTTAACATAAAGATAAGGATTGTCTGAATTTGATTTCATATTAGTTATAATTTCAGTGTGTCAAATCTTTTGAACAATTTTACAACTTTTATCTCTATACACTCCCAGCAAGATATACTCTAAAAATTTTCTACTGAATATCCTGGCCGTTATCTATTCAACAAATAAAATTGATGGTATTTTATAGAGCTTTCAATATTTTCATAGCACACTAATGACTAGTAATACTACTTATTATAGGGTTTTTACACATCAAAGACTGACAATAGTTTTTTTTAGGAAACAATTTGTTGCTTAAAATTAACTTTTTTTTTATAGCGAATAACCAATTTTTAATGATTTGATTATTTTATAATACCATGCTAGTAAAAAAAAAATAGAAATTATTTTCAAACACTAAATTTCTAGTCATTCCATTATGCATATTTATGAAAGTTAAATTGACATTACAAATAAAATGAAAAACATGTACATGAAACGGTTACACAAACCACTTACGTCCTTTCTGAGTGGTTTGTTTAATTAATTATGTTTGCGCAAAATAATAAAAGTACTTTGTTATTACAGCAAAAAGCGGTCTTAAGTTTCGCGTCGTAAACGGGATTCTATATTCATGTTGTTTGGCTTAACCCATCAAAGTCAAAGGATTTAAAATACGACTTCAAATTCGCGTTTATTATCACTGATTGTTTGTGGTTTTGGGATTTGCGTATATGTTTGTAAGGATTAGTGTGGATATTTGATGAGTAATTGAGTCACGTATTGACGTGACTCAATTACTCATAAAATTGAAGAGTTTAATCTATAAAATCTTAAAAGTCCTTCTGTATTATATGGGTCAGCATGTTGGACTACATAAGTAGCTGATAAAAGAAGACTGACTGCAGCAGAAATGTGACTACTAAGATGAATGTGCGACTTGACGAGAATGGATGGATGAACTTATAAGAGAAAATGTGAATATTGCGACAGTGACAAGGAAGTTAACGCTTAATGCACCATACACCATACAGAACACCACCATTACAGAAACGCGACAGCAGTCTAGGCCACAGCGCAGAAGAGAAGGCCTCTTCTAGGTCAATTCTTTGCCTGTAATAATTACGACAACAACATTGCTTTACAAGATAATGGTGAAAATTATAAACCGCTAGCTTTATACTACCTAGAGGATCACCAACTGATCAATGACCGCTAGTACGGCTTTCTTCTTACGTACGATCTTGTATTATAACCAACTTATGGTTATAACGCTGACCTACTGATAGCACTGAAATGTGCAACACTAGTGTACATAAATCCAATTTATTACACAATACATATTAAAAATAACAGCAGAAAGAAAATATTAAATATAGCATATGGAGAAAGTAATAAAGATAATATTGTTGACTTTACTAGGAAAGAAAGGAATTTATATATGCACATTCATTTTCCTTATGTATATACATGTTCTGAAATGAAGTGCTTGCTCACGATCGCTATAACATGACCTTAAACGAGGTTAAGACTTCACTTTCGTCACCTGCCTACCGTGCCCCTGCTATTGCTAAGGGCTTACGGCCTGATCACGACTTTGGTCTCAGCGGTGCGCGGCGCGGCGTGCGGAGCGGCGTCGGTAAGGGCGCCTTCAAATTTGCCGCAAAGTGCCGCGCTGTGACAGCGCGTCAGGGGCACAGCAGCCGCACTGCTGTCGCTAAGTTTGAGAATCGTAGTGTAGTACATAGTTTCACGCTGGACTCTGACGAAGAAACTCTGTTCTACTTGTATAAAAAAAAATACGTGAGCGCATCACTAGTCGATCGATGAACTGATGCGTGGCCGCAGCGCGGGTGTAGCGCTGCAACTGCGCCGCGTTGTTTATTTATATAGATTTATAAAGTAGCGCGGCCGCAGCACTGCAGACGCGCTGCCACTGCGCGGCACTTTACGCCAAATTTGATGGCGCCCTAAACGGTGCGTTTTGCACGCCACGTACCCTCAGCAGCGGTTAGTTACCGCGGCCGCGGTGGACGTATTTAGATAGTCAAAACGTGTTCAAAATCATGGCGTTATCAAAATTAGAATCATTTGTTTAGAATGATGAATGAATGAATCATCTTCCACGCTTGCAACAAATGACCAAACTTGCATATTTTAAGGAGCAATTCACCAGACTTAGAAGCAGGTCTTACCTTTGCTTCAATCCTTGCAGATTTAGAAAACATGAAATGGTGTATGAGGAAAAATATTGCAGGGGATAGGCATTCGTTCCATTTTGTGGCATCTTCAGTTAAATTTGTGTCAAGGGTGGTGATTTCTAAGTTAGATGTTATCTTAGTTTTCTTCTCTTCACCTCCTATAGAAATGGTTGATCCTGGAAGATCTTTGGACAATCTTTCTCCCACGTACGTGCAAGCTCTGGAATGAACTACCTGCTGCTGTGTTGCCTGAGCGCTATGACATGTCCTTCTTTAAACGAGGTTTAAGAAGAGTATTTCCTTCACGGTAGGCAGCGGCCTGGCTGTGTCCTGGTATTGCAAAGGTCCATGTGCAGCAGTATCACTTACCATCAGGTGTGCTGCTTGCTCGTTTGCCACCGTTGACAATAAAAAAAAAGCAGTACATTTTTACAACAAGGTATCTATACTAATAAATAAAATTGGAGTGTCCGTTTGTAATGTCAAAAAAATAGGCTTTTTCATGCTCACACGGTTATTTGCACTATACATATGCCTAAAAATCACTTTATATTTTTTGTCTGTCTGTTTGTTTCGGGTAATATTCAAAACGGCTGGACTGATTTAAAAAATTCTTTCAGCAATGGAAAGCTATAATATCAGGGAGTATATATATACATATATATTTTATCCCGGTCTTACCACGGGATCGGGAACTACGCGGGTAAGACGATTGAAACCGAAGCGAAGCGAGGACGGGTTGCTAGTTTTTAATATGAGAGAAGGAGTACACGATCTAAATAAATATCGGTATTTAAATGGCGAATTTCGTGACCTATACGAATGTTTTTATCTTTATGGTGGGGATGTTTTAACATCCATATAGGAGGTCGATTTAAAGGTGTGATATGTATCGACATATGATGAATGACTCGTTATCAATTACCGCCACATAATCGTCTAAATTTTTTTATTTTTATTTACGCCGCTGAGTACGTCACTGCTACACCGCTGTTCGGGCCGCTCTTTTTCGTGGCGTCGCACTGATTTACTTGTACTTTTTTCGTGCCGCTCGCGGCACCGCGCGCCGCTCGAAAACCGCGCGCGTTTTCGCTATGAGTGGCGTCTCGTGGCGTGCTTCAAACATTTTCATACTTTTGATCTTACCGCTCTCCGCCCCGCGCTTAGCTGCCGCTCATTGTGGCAAGATCGTGAACGGTCCGTTATAGCGACAATATCATTAACCATCAGTTCTGAGGCTTGCTCATTGATCACCATAGGTAGTTTATGAGAATCCTTACTGAAAGCAATGTTGCAAGGACCTAAATTAAATTCATTACTATCAGAGTAACAAAGATAGTAAAGAGTCAAATACAACTAAGTCTTTATCCTCTTGGATCATAATCATTTCACAGCTGGGCTCAAGCCTCCTCCGCAATGGGAGGGAAATTATCCTATTCTACCACCTTGTTCAGACCCAGACCAGACTGTTTGGTATAGGGTTTTACTTCAGTTTTCCTTCTCTTGCATAGATGTTATCTGCATATTAATCTTTAATCTTTAATAATCTTTATTTATTTTACAAATATACTTAGTACAAGTTACAATGTGAACTTAGGCTAACATATGTATTAGAATCGATCGATTTGAGCTGCTGTAGCCAAACTAGGCTTTTGCCTGTGCTTTGGCTATCAGTGCCAAAACCTCCATTTTTATACACTGAGATGCCCTATGTGGACAACTATGAATGTACTGTGGGAGATATGAGGATTTATGTAATGAGAAGATAAGAGCCATTTGTGGAGGTAAAAGTGAATATTTATGTAAGTGTAGGTATGTGGGTGCATGCATATGTATGTGTGTGTATGTGTTTGTGCGTCTTTGCGGATGTGTTGAGAGAGTATACGCGCGCTCGTGCATGTGTGTGCTTTCGTGCGTGTGTGTGTGTATGCGGACGTGCGCGTGTGTGTGTGTGTGCGTGTGTGAGTGATTCTGTGCGTGTATGTGCGTCGTGCGTGCATAGCAATAGCGTGCAGGGGCATGAATGCGTGTATTGTGTGTGAATGTGTTTTTTTTTTTAGTTTGTTACTATACGCGAATCTTAGTTTAAGCTAACATTTTAATATTAATTTATAATTTTGCTATTGTATAATTTGTAAGAGTTGCTCAGTTTCTTCGTAGTTGAGTTTTTGTATATATTGGGTCAATTTAGATTTACATTGTGATTTAGTTAATGGGTAAATGTTTAGAACTTTGTTGATTTTATTGTAAAGATAGGGTCCACTAAAATCAGGGAATTTTATAGTAAATTTCTTTTTTGAATGCATAGGCATATGACATACCGTATATTTCCTACGTTTATTTTTGAATAGTTGTGGATCATAAGTTATCTGGGTATGTTGTAATAGAATGATGTTCAGAACATATAATTGCCTCACAGTTAATACTTCACAAGTCTTATATAATTCGGCCGTAGAATAGTGAATTGGCTTGGATTTGGAAACCTTAAGAATTGCACGTTGAGCAATTTCAATAGACTTCATAATCGTTTTGGAAGCACCACCCCACGAGGTGATACAGTATACTATGAGGGATTGACATAGTGCATAATAAACTTGTTTCATAAGTTTAGGTTCTGCAACATGCCTTAGTTTCTTAAATATATAAATGAGCCTACGTACTCTACTGCATAATAGTCTGATATGCTCTTTGAAATTAAGGCTACTGTCTATAGCAACACCGAGATATTTTAAACTAGTTACACGTTCTAAGGGTATGCAATTACAGTTTAACTTAAATTGACAGCTATGAGATACAATACTATAATTACTGCTGGGTTCAGTTCTTGATCTTAAATTAAAGCAAATATATTTTGTTTTGACTAAGTTTAAGGTCAAAATATTTTTGAGCAGCCATAGTCGCACCGTATTAAAACCCTCCTGTGCAGCAACAAATACCTCATCCCAAGTTTTACCAGCAAAAACCAGAACTGTATCATCAGCGAAAGATATGATATTGCCTAAAGGAAGTTCTAATTGTGCAAGCTCATTTATATATATCAGAAACAAAGTAGGACCCAAAACACTACCCTGTGGGATTCCGTGGGTAACTGGGAGGTAGGTACTTTTTAGCTGCCCTACTCTGACGCATTGGGATCTTCCTGAAAGGTAACTTTTAAATAATTCAAGTTGAATTCCTCTAATACCGAGAGCTTCAAGTTTACCCATTAAGATGGGAACAGAGATTGTATCAAACGCTTTAGCAAGATCCAAAAATACAGCAAGACATTTCTTTCCGTTTGACAAATTCGTTGAAACGTATTAGAGGAATTCAACTTGAATTAGTAGATTATTAACAGCTTGCTCAGTAGACCTTCCCTTCAGGAATCCATATTGATTTGATGAAAGTAAATTGTATTTCTCTAAATAGTTTAAAAGTCTAAGATTAATAATTTTCTCTAAAATTTTCGACATTGCTGGTAAAATTGAAATCGGTCTATAATTACTAATACAATCTCTGTCACCACTCTTATAGATAGGGCATACTTCAGATCTTTTCAGTGAATCTGGGAATATACCGAACTTAAGGCAGTCATTAAAAATCTTTGTAAGAGGTAGTACAAGCTTGTTACAATGGTCTTTTAAGAATTTGGAACTAATTTTGTCTTCTCCTGAGGTAAAACTAGTTTTTAGGCCAAATATTATATTCCTAATCTCATTTTCGTCAGTTTCCATCAGGACAAAAGAAGTTAGTTGTGAGCCTATTTGGTTAATGTTTTGTGTGTGAGTGTTTTGTTTATGGATGTGCGTATGTGAGTTATCGTGATAAATGTTGTCAGCAAGTGAGCGTCCAATGTTAACGAAATAGCTGTTTGCTTCATGTAATGATTTATCAGGTGAAGTATGTGATAGGAGTTGGGTTGATTGTTGTCTCATATGGTCGGTATTTGTAATGTTTTTAATAGTTTGCCATAATTTTTTAGTATCATTGCCTGCAGATTTTATTTGTTGTTTTTCATATGTTATTTTTACCTTCTTTAATAAGTTGTTACAAAAATTTCTGTATCGCTTGTATGTTATTTTTAAGGTTTCGTTTTCAGGTGCGTTATTAACTTTTTTATGCAATTTGTCCCTATTTTGCATACATCGCAATAGACCGGGGGTAATCCACGGTTTTATGATTTTTTTACGACGTGGCAAGATAATTTTGATGGTATTTTGAACTATAACTTTTTGGAGGCATTGTGTCAAATAGTTAATGCAAAGATTTGGGTCGCTGCTATTATAAATTAAACTAAAATCTATTTCTGAAAGATCTTGTGCTAATTGTATATGGTTAATTTTAGTGATTGTTGTGGTGGAAAATTGCCGCATGATTTTTTGGTTTATGTGTAATAAGACAGGATGGTGATCAGTTAGTGCTGTCTGGGGGACTATAATGGTAGAACTAGAGTCTGATTTTAAAAGAACATGATCTAAGCAGGTCCCACTGCTCTTTCTTGTTATCAAGGTATGCGCAGTCAGTAAGCCATGGGTAGCTGCTAGATTGAGGTAACGTTCTCCGCTTAGATCGATGTTGTTAGGGCATATTGTTATATTTATGTCGCCCATAACAATTATATTTGCCAGACCAGAGAGTTCACCTAAGGTTTTATCAAGTGAAGAGAGGAATGGGTCAATGTTTTTATAGGATGGTGATCTGTACAAGGCAACTATAGCCGTATTTTTGTTGACAGTGGCAACTAAACAATTACACTCATTAAAGTCTGGTTCCATCACTTGCACTTTGAGATGGGTTCTGTAATAAACAACCACGCCATCATTTTGCTTGGGATTTATCTTAGTTGCTATATAACAATATCCATTTAATTTTGGTATAACGCATGTACAAGAAAGCCAACATTCTGTTAAAATTATTATGTCACAAACAAGTTTTAATCTAGATAATAATATTTCTAAGCCTGCCGTATTACATTTTATACTCCGTATATTTTGTGTTAAAACAAGTAAACGCCCTGGTGCTAAAGTAATAATTTTATGACATTCTTCTAAGTCAGCGGTAAGAGAATGGGATACAGAAACCTGGTCAATGTTTTGTGTAAGTTTAATTATATCACCAAATACTATATTGAAGGGTAATATATGAAAAAATATTTGTCACGGTAAAAGTAAAGATTACCAAGAGAATGTTCGTATTGGATGTATTAGCCGTTTGCATAGTAATAGGAGTGTGGTATGTATTATTAATTTTATATAAATTATGTTGAATTACAAGAAAATCATAGAATAACTGAAAGGTTTTATAAATTTTACGTATTGCTGAGAGGCTGTGTAGAGAAGATCGGTTAAATGTAATGTGTACGTTGTTGTATAGGGTGTTACGGAACAGTAGTTCATTAACGTGTATGGTTATGTGGTTGCAAAGTGTGGTGTGGAAGTATAAAGGGCTAGCAAGTATATTTTTACCCTTGGTGAGTAAAAGTTTTGTGTGTGAGTGTATTGAAAAAAATTTGTTATCTATAAAATAATTATTTAAAAAGTAAATATATAACTTATTTAAAGAAGTAAAGAAAAAAATATGCAACAAAAAAGTAAATAATCTGTAACAAGCATGCTTTGGGACGACATATAGTCAAGTGATTATATCAGTTTTCCTTATTTTCTCCAAGTCAGACGGATTGTTTAATCGAATGTGAGGAGAGTCTTCAGTCTGTTTAATATAAACGATTCCATTTGCCGTCCAACAAAAGTTGTATCCATGGCTCCTTTGAAATTGCCTCGCCAGGTAGAAAAGTTTCTGGTTTTTACTTGTTAAGGCCTCTGATATGTATAGTGGTATTAACGGATTGTCGCAGTTTAAGTGGGTTGTGTTTAATTTATGGCCCTTTTCCTTAGATTTATTGAAACTCTTAACAGCCTTGAGTACCTTATCTTTGTTTATTACAGTGGTAAAATCTACTACGACTGGATTTGAGCCATCTCTAGATTTTAATCTGTAGATATCTTTTATTGAATTGGTGCTTATATCTACATTTATCGTCTTTCCTAGCTGGATAATAGTGTTTACGAGGTCTTCCTTATTTTCGCCGCTTTGTTTAGGTAGGTTTCGAATTTCAACACTCATTCCACGAGCCTTCCGCTCTAAATTTTCCAGCTTTTCCTCCAAGTCTTTAATAATAAGTTTATTGCTCTGGTTTTCTTTCTCAAGGGCTGTAACTTTAGTTAAAAATTCATCGTATTTTTGAGACATCATATCAATACTGGTTTTTAGCTCATTAAAACGCTTATCTTGTTCTTTAGAAAATGAGGTTAACATTTGCATTATGGTAGCGGAAAAATCGGGATTTTCGTCATCATATTTCCTTTTTTTCCTTTCGGTAACAATAGCTAACGAGTGAAGATCTGGCTCAGACTCATAATGCTGTATTGGTGAACCGCTTTTTCCCAATGAGTCACGCAAAGTAGTTGGCGTGGCTACATGTGATTTCTGAACTGGTGTAGCGGGCGGAGTACGTTTCAAAGGCATATTTTTCAGTTGCGAGCAGTAGAACTTATTTTATATCAATGCTGTTTAGTTAAGAGGTCAAGCTAAAATGGGCGGGATCGGCAAAGTAGAACAATATCTCGTTCCGTCCAGTATAAGATGAACCACCGTATTAATTTATTATTAAATATGAAGCACGACGAGTTTAGTGGTGTGTGTAAAAGTGCGTAAGCAGCAGCGGTTTGAATGGACTTGACTCACCGACTACAGCTGTCTCAAATGTTGCTATCCTCTTTCTACATGCACTTCGCGTTCGCAACAGATTTATGGAGTCCTAGTACTTTAACTTTATTAATTTTGATTTATGTAAAGAAATTGTAAGAAATACTTTAATTCAAATAATATTTAAGACAAATACTAATAAAAACTTGCACAAAGGACACGTCTAAACGCTTTCGTGGTCCAGGAGGAAGGGGGAATCAGTCGTCTTTTACGACATCTACGGACAAGAAGAGAGTGAATGGTGAATTGTATTCTTACTCCGTCACCACATGGATAACAGACAACAAACAGTATTTATTTATTAATATTTATATACTAATATTTTATAAAGCCACTGATACCAATTTTTAAATGTTCTAATGTCATTAATTTTTTTCATCACCATAAGCATTTTCTAATTTGCTACCTTTATTCTCAAATCAGCGCAGCCCCAAAAATATCCGTAGATCGTACAAGGTTCTTCACTTGTTATTTATTGGAGGCATTCAATCACTTATTCGGATGTGGTGGGTATGCCATATTGATAGGGATTCGTACAAGCGTTTTTGATGCATGACCTACATTTATCACGCGTCCGATAACATGTATTTCATGTGTGTCTGATATCGATACTTCGAATGTCAGACGTGAAAAATATCCCATTGTTTTGCGGTTAAGCTTGCACAACGAAGTGAAGTTTATTGGTAGTTATCAGGTTTACTCTATAATGAAAATTATTAAAAGCTAAAATTCATTAGATATAAGTCAGTATTATAATTTTATTATATTATCAGGTTTACTCTATGTTACAATATTTTTTCGCCAAATTCCCGTCTAAATAAAATGATACTAATAGACAAAGAGTACTAATAGACGATACGGTACATTAATGACGTCGAACATATCACTACAGTTATAGTACAAAAATATGAGCTGTCGCTATCACTCGGTCCAAGCACCACAGGCTTAATTTTTTATCAACCATTTACGATCACTCTCCCACCAATTTTAATTTGTAATGATGTCTTGAATGGCGTTTTAAACTTTACCCAAAGTGGCTAATGAAGCGTTTACATTTTAATGGTGTTGTGTTGTTCAAACGTGCCTGTGAAAGTATATAATGTTCATTAATTCTACTTAATTTAATTTTTATTTGAAAGCCACTTGTGGCTGTCCTTTTTGTTATAACGTGTCATGTTGTTGTCGTGTTAGTTTGTCGTGTATTTTATCGCTTGAGTTGTATATTTCTTATAGATTGTTCTTTGTTTATGGATCAATTTCGATGATTCTTTTTTGTTGGAATATCTCAACGGTAGCCTAATTTTAATTTAATTGACGTACAACTATACTACTAATAGACTCGGAGTGAAATAACGACGCCCCAATACACAGTTGCCGGGGTTTAACGGGGTTTGGTACTCGAAAGAATAACCCGTTCCGCCTATCACAGACGTCCAAGAATCAGTTTCGGTAGCTAGTTCATTTGATCATGAGGTAGATTAT
The DNA here is from genome assembly GCA_032191425.1 of Lymantria dispar. Classification (NCBI taxonomy): domain Eukaryota; kingdom Metazoa; phylum Arthropoda; class Insecta; order Lepidoptera; family Erebidae; genus Lymantria; species Lymantria dispar. The sequence continues at coordinate 6,369,908 of CM063452.1, read as the reverse complement.
GGAGCCAAACGCCACTGTGCCGCCACTGCGGATGGGTGAGCCGGGGTGTGATCTGTTCCTGCCAGATCCTTATCGAAATGTAAGTTTTGGTGACTCAAAATACACCGTACGTATTTGAAGTCTTTCCTTTTTTACCGAAAATTATTATACGGTCTTGTACCTTAATTGCCAAAATGGTAATTAGCATAATAAAACCACTATTTAACCTAAAATTTAAATTAGAAATACAATTTTTAAAACCTGCGTAAAGGATGATTCACGCTACACCGTGTCGCGACCGGACCGGGCCTTGTACTGAATTTCCTGCTTAAGGGTTCCTATAAGCATTTCCGCAGGCTCGCTCCGCGGCTCGTCGGCGCGGCGTCCGCCCTATCGTGGCTTATGCCGAACGTGGGCGGACCGAGCGCTACGTGCCGACGGCTGTACACGGGGGTCATCCGGTCGATGGCCCTGTACGGCGCACCGGTGTGGGTGGGGTCCTTAACCGTCAGACTTAGGGCCCTTCTGTGGCGACCACAGAGGGTCATGGCGGTCAGGGCCATCCGCGGATACCGCACGGTGGCGACGGAGGCAGCGTGCCTATTGGCCGGGACTCCCCCGTGGGACCTGGAGGCGGAAATGCTCGCCGAGTTGTATCGGCGGGTGTCGGGGGTGCGCGGGGAGGGCGGTGTGATCTCGTTAAGGGATCTCACCGCCTGGCGCGTCGACGCCCGCCGAGACGTCATTGCCCGTTGGGCAGTCCGGCTGGAGAGGCCTCGGTTCGGGGTGCGAACCGTGGAGGCCTTCCGGCCGGTGCTGATGCAGTGGTTGGAAAGGGGCACGGGTTGCTCTCCTTCCGACTAGTGCAGGTGTTGACGGGGCACGGGAGCTTCGCCAAATACCTGCACAGGGTCGTAAGGAGGGAGAGTACACCGTCCTGCCACCACTGCGATTGCGACGAGGACACGGCGCGCCACACGCTCGAGGCCTGCGCGGCTTGGGCAGTGCAGCGCCGTGAACTCGTCGCAATCATCGGTGCCGACCTGACGCTGCCGGCCATCGCTAGGGCGATGGTCGACAGCGTCGGGAACTGGGACGCGGTCGCAGCCTTCTGCGAGACAGTGATCTCGCAGAAGGAGGCGGCGGATCGTCTGCGCGTGGAGCGCAGCCTCGATGAGGAGATCCGCCGCCGGCGACTGGGGCGGCGCAGGCGCAACTATCTGCGCCTCATGCCGCCCTAGCCGAGGCCGCGGGTGACGTGACCGGGGATTAGTCCGTCACCCGCCGAGAGGCCGACCGCGTGAGGAAAGACCGACGTCCTCCTCGAGGGGGGGACGTCGGTCGATGGGAGGGTACCCCGCGTAGGGGGTATTCCGTCGGGCCGACCACTGACGACAAGTAAACCTGCTCCGGTGGTCGGCCCGATGACGAAGGCGAGGTGGTTTTCGGGTGGGTTGCGGGAGCTGCGTGCTTAAGCTCCTCTGTCGCCCCGGACGGAGTGGTGCGGAGGCGCGCCGACCGCGACCCACCCAAAAAAAAAAAAAAAAAAAAGGGTTCCTATAAAAAAGATAGAAAAAGAAGCAGGTTCGAGCATAACTATTTATTACAAATCATTAACTTTTTAGAGCACGTTGGTCGTGGGTTCGGAGGCGACACCAATTCCACCAATCCTTCCAGTACCGTATTCTCCTCGGGCTGTCCACCGTAGCAACGGTCGTAAAGGCTCAGATGAGCTTCGAGGCCCGCCGCTTGCGATCCAATCGGCAATGACCCGCTGTAACGGGTATATACGACTAGCGTAGACCTTGGACCCTGGAACGTGCATGAAGCTGACGTTAACGCCAAATCCAGAAGTATGAATGGCTCACGGCAACAGCGCGAGGGAAAGCATAGCTGTGTTGCCGTGGTTGTTCATGATCAGATAGGAGATGACAAGACTAAGCGGTGATATAATAATTAGCTAATTACAATGAGTACGTACACTACGAAACATTTCATAAAATAATAGTGAAGGTGAAATGAAATATACTATAAGGTGAATCTATATTACAATAATAAAATTACAAGCCACTTACCCAATGCTGGGGTTGAATATATACTAAATTAAATAACTTCTAGTTCGTATAAAAGTGCAATTACGTCACTGGTATAACTGACGGCAATCATGTACAATAAAATATAATTTAATTTTATAAGGATCGTACTGACATACCTACGTTCGCCTTGAGAGCGCTCGGCTGTCTGTGGTTCAGACGGTGGTGGCGCGGGGTGCGCCGAGGCATCGACGAGAACAATAGAAACGATAAGAGTGGTACTTAAAATGACGTTCATTTATTTATACTTGCGTGTTGATTTATTATGGGTATATTTAATTAAAGAAAGTAAACAATTTTAGATTTTAGCTATCATTTCATAGTTCATGTAACGTATTACGTTACAGCCTCGGCCTGGGCACGTCCACCGTACGCCGGCCGGGCATGTCATTCATGTTACACTGGGCTGTTTGGGTCTATTCTTTGCAAGGCCGTGTCTGTGTTATGTGGTTTTTGTCAGTTAGTGATTTCATCTGTCGTTAGACTTGACGTTTAAATAATGCAATTTTCACAATTTGAATTGGAAGCTATTTCAATTGTCATCGATGATGAAGTATTGGCAAAACGAAGCGAAACTACTAAAAGAAGATGGGATGTACATCCAACCTGGCGAAAGCGAGAAGTAGGAGGAGAATTTGCCATACTTTACAAAGAATTAATAAATCTAATTTTAATTAAATTTGTGTATTTCTTATCTAAATACTTAGGATGGCTCATGTCGTAAATCACAGGGTACTTGCGCACACATACTAATAATTTCTCATCGTTCATTTTGCTGTTGAGCTGCTCACCTCACTAAGATTTGACGCATATGTTCATGTTAGAATGTGTCGGGGCCGGACCATGCTGGAGCCGGGAAATAATACCCACTGATACCTTAACGACCGAGCCAGTCAGCCATGAATCACTTCATACAAAAAGTATACCATAATGTTTGACTGTGCCCCGGCCGGGGCATTCTCCGGTCGCGACACGGTGTAGCGTGAATCATTCTTAACGGTGATAGTTTCAAATGTTTTTTTGAATATAAAGTATTGTTTTGTAAGTGAGCCTATAAACATTGACAGAATTGCGCTCTAGTGGTATTAGGCTATTACTTAGTGTAAAGGTACACGAAAAAATGCGAACCACTGAAGGTTTGGGCTCCCGAGGATCTGAATAAAACTTATATTTTGGTTAATTTAGCTGCACTCATGAAAAATATGCACATCCGTTCCCTCGTGTTATGATTCAAAAATTGTAACGCCAATTTGCATTACTTTTATCACGCGCCTAAACAAGTTTCACCTAAATAAAAATAGCCGTCGCTGTTATTGTTTATTCGAAAACCATTCTTCTGTGTTTTGCTCGTCAAGTGATTCTATGTATTATGTTTAAATTATTTGGCTAAGCAAAATAACGTATGTTACTATGGTCCGTTTGTTTAGGACCATTGTTTCTAACACAACAATCTTATTGACTTGGTTATATTTTCTGTGTTAATTGTAACAATAACTCATTGTAATGTTTAGTTTAGTATGACTTGCGAATGAAGCAAGTTATTAATGTTAAAAATCTTACTAGATTGGTAAGTATAATTGATAATGTAGTAAGTTTTAACATAATTATCATCATCTTTCAGCCCATCGCCGTCCACTTGTGGATATAGACCTCCCCTCATGTTTCGCCACAAATTACGATACCTACTGTGCCGCCTGCATTCAATGACGCCCAGCAATTTCAACCAGGTTATCGGTCCATCGTCTTACACAGCGTCGTTGCTTAAACGAACTGCGTGATTTTTGCATGGCTTATACTGAAAATCAACCCCTTTATTTATATTTATTGCGTGGACCTAATTATGTTCTTGTTATTATCTTATACATATACTCGTACATCCCTTAAAATTTGTCACTTAAATAATAATTATTACAATCGTCTAATTTTCGATCAATTGATCTGCGTGGCTTTTCTTTATAGTTAATGCCGTGGCGTTGCCTTAATGTAGTACTGTGCAAGCATAAGAATAGATAAGCTAGCCCACCAAGCCAATTGCCTTTCCGATGAAGATGAGTCCAATATTACCACAAATAAGTATTGTAAATATTTTATTAAAATAAAAACCTTAAGAATTGTTTACTTAAATGAAATAATATAAATAAAGAACAAAAAGTACATTGAATAAAAGTACATATTGTTTTTTTTTTACTAGTTGCCCGGAGATCCATCTGAAACGTCGGCAACCATAATTACGATTAAAGTATTTTTTTATTGATGCTAGTAAAAAACGAGCCCACCGCACATCTGCTAGGCCACTGCCTATCGTGAAGAAAGCGAGGGGAGTATGAATGCGTGCAATGAGGTTCAGTAACACTAAAGGCATTACCAAAATCCACCACGCGCAAACATCCTCATAAAGTTTGGCTGCCGGCTCTCGTTCACCGTACGAAATGCAATAACAAACTACAACTATTTAGATGGCGATTTTCTGCGAGAGTGTGGTACTACTCCAACCGGACCGGTCCGTGGCTGTAGATAGACGACTGTCGGCAGTGTGGTCCTACCACATAAATATTTAAGCAGATAGTATCAATAAAAATTGAACCAAATAAAATTTTATGCCAACCCGCTTAGCGAGCATCGTATAATAGTGTAGAGTCCCTATATTATAGAGTACATAGCATCGCGTAACAGAAATATTCGTTAACAAAATATCAATTTTATAAAAATAAAGCTTAATATCGACATGAGGAATATAGCCCGTTTCGCGGATCATTTTACAAAACGTATACTATGGACTAACAAAGCACATTGAGACTTGGAACAAATTGTGTGGATCTCACAAATTGTCTTATGGGAATCGAAACTTTTGGCACGAGAGGTCACTAACATAGACCGCTACGCCAATTATATTGGAGGTTTCCGTGGTTGTTGTATTAAATACACACAAAGCCCGCTGGGCCTTGTAGAGATCACGTAGCAGTGGCGTAGCGGTTGCGTAGTAATTGCTTAGCAAATGCTACGCAAACATACTACAATTGTTACTGAAGATCTTAGTTTTTGGGAAGGAATGAGAAAGAAGAGAAAAATGTTTTTGTGGTCGATAATATGTTATAAGCGTAGCTAGTAGTGACGAAGTGAATAGCGTTATTGTGATGTAACGTGTAATCGATAAGAGAGTATCAAAAATTCGTAAAAGTTCAAGGTACTACACTTCTGGCCTAGCCAGCAAAAGGAGAATATTTACCTTCTTATCGTAAAGACTTTTACCTAATAGTCGAACGTGTAAGGTTTGTAAGAAGAAAGAATAAAAGTAGGTTTAATATTCGAATAATCATTAGAAAGTATAATAAAAAGAATTTGTTAAAACCATAGTTGCTTTTAAGGCAATATCTATAAATTTTAACGGGATTACTTTTTGCTTATTGTTTTTTTTTTAACTTAGAATCCTTTTAGGACCATTTCAAAGTTGAGAATAAAATTTTTACACTTCAGTTTCGTGCTTGTTTTTATTTGAAGCACCTTCTTCTATTATGCAAGTGTTTGAAATGGAAATTGGAACAAAAAGAATATTTTATAAATAAATTCTAACAATAAAACTCGGAGTCCCGTCCAGAATCATTTGTTCGCAGTGAATGGTAATAAATATTTTTGTGGTTATTTGCCTATGTACGCCTATGTGTTGACAGTATAGGAACAGTGTGTTAACTCCTTTTCGTTTTTGGCAAATGTCGTTTGACACTATGACGGAACCTAATCAGATACTATTACTGCAAGAGTAGGTTAAAATCGAAATTAATCACTATGCCAAATATTTCCACTAAAGTGGTATATAAAGTGAATCACAATATATAAAAGGCTCTACTCCGTAAGGTTTACAAAAAAAGAGAAATATGCTACTCATAATAAACGTATATATATGCTCCGTGTGTTGACGGCGAAAGAATACAATTCCCCACCCCCCTCTCTTGCCCGTGGGTATCTTAAAAGACGACTAAGCGATGTAATATGCATATTATATCTATGCAAAAGAAGAAAAATTTGAAACAAAACCCTATACCAACACGTCTGATCAGCGTGGTATAGAAGGTCAATATCCCTCCCATAAGGGAGGAGGCCTGAGCCCAACAGTGGGACGTATATCGGCTGAGATGAAGATGATGTTGAATAAACGTATAAACGAGATGTCTTAGCTGTATAGTTGATATTCTTAGGCTTACTTTACAGATCAACAAAGGGTATTCATAAATAATAAATTATGGTTTAAAAAAACTAAAAAACACGCTTACAAGTTAAAAGTACTTACTAGTTTCGCAAACTAGCGCGCGTGCGTAGTTCGCAAACTAGCTCTGTCTCACTTACTCTTATGCAAAAGATACGATTAGAAATTTCTAAATCCCGACGAATCTAATCAGGATGTTCGGCTATTTCGATCGAATTATTGCATTGTCATGGGCCTTTGACGAGTGTGCAAAGTTTAAATAAAATCTGCTCGTTCAAAGTGGGGCAAAATGACGTTCAAAGATTCCGTTACATACATAGATACATAAATACTAAACTAATAAAAGCGTGTTAAAAAAATTTAAATGGTTATTATTTCATATATATATGTACTAACAAACTAACAAATAAATGTATTATGTGAATTATGGATGTTTTTATGTCTGAATTAAATTATTATTATTTTTATGTATTTTTTTCTCTCTTTTTAAAGAGGTAGCATAATATGCTAAATAGTCTAAGTAGATGAAATGCACGATGATGTTAGAAACTTTCGAGTAATACGACATGTGTTTAAAATTGTAGCTTTTTGTAGTAAATGGAATGTGTGTACAGGCATATGTAGAACGTCGAGGCTTTCAGTGAGGGCCTTATTATTATTATAAAATGAATACAACTTCACACTATTTACACAATTGTCTACATATAACGACGGATAGTACAATGAGTCGTCGAATAAAAGTAGGTGAATTATTACGAAACCGATTTAATTACTGCAATCATTGTGAATAGTTATATATATTGTATTTATTTATGAATATTAACTGTAATCGCCAATCCGCCTGCTCAGCAATGTGGTTGTGCTGGCAGTTACGACATCGTCATTTGAGAGGTCTATGGCCAATAATAGACGTTGGTAGACTTATAGACACGAGTAGAACAATTTTATAAAAATAACCGCTTCATTTGCTAAAATTTTTGATAATAGAATAAAATGAATGAATATACGGGTTAAGGTTAGCCCGTCAGCATTATTAACCGCTATCCGTGTGATATACTGTTCAGATAAATATGACGTAATCAAAGGCACAGAACTTCATTAGCTCGTTCATCCATCAATTAATCATCCTATTGACGTTCACTGTTGAATATAGGCTTCGCAAAAGAACGGATACTGCTATAAATGCGCGCTTGGCGTTATGATTTAGGAGAGTGCTGTCGCGTCTGTGCTGACCATATCCCATCCAAAAAAAAAAGGCAGGCGTCGCCTAGGACGCCTGGCTGAAGTGGCAGATGTGAAACATGGAAATTATTTTGTACAAGTAGGTATATATGCATAAAAGAACAGATTACAACAGGAACTAATATGGCATAAAGTATTAATAAAATATTATGATTTTTTTCCAGAAAATGATGATTTTTATTCAATAAATATTTATTTTCATTAGTATACACTGTAGGTGTTTAGGTTAATAATTTAGTTTGAGCTCACTAGATGGCGTTATACAAAATTCTAAAACAGGTTATGGTTTCGTTACACAAATGTACATACCCAAGCGTGGCGTTAATGCCATGCCAACGATTAGGTTCACTCTAGCCTATAAATGTTTAACATCAGAAAGGAGAGTGCAGTCGCCCAGACTGGGCGATAACCCTTTGATAACCATTAACTATTTTCTTTGACTCTGTTGTGGGAGTAAGAAATAGATATAGATTATTTTTAATCCGTTACTACAAAGCTTATGTTGTAGTCAAAAATGACATAAAATAAAAACAATCTTTGTGAAACAAATAGTCGTTAGCAGCTTCTATGTTATAACAGATCCTCTTAAAATAATATAATGCAAATATGACGCGACACTTAGTAGAATTTGTAAAGCGAGAGGTCGATGTTCACGATACACAATACAAATTGCGTTCGTTGTGAACCCTTATCATTCGTAGCTTAGTCATCAATATAAAGAGGCGTTTGTTTTGTCTTTAGTACAAGGTCTTTAGAACCTTTGTAAACCTTAGGTGAGGATGTTGTAATAAAAATTATATTATCGTCATCATAACCCTTACATGGCCCACTTTTGTATTTGTCCCTTATCTAAACTAAGAATAATGAATATCCTTATACAATGCTGGTCAGACGTGGTTAAACTTTTTATTGCAGTCTATATAGACTGTTAGGCATGAGATGCCTTCGTTATGTGAGGGAAATTGGGTCACCTAAAAAGTTTTATTTAGGGACTAGCCACCCGCCCTCGCTTCGCTTCGCTTCGCTTATAGGTTATAGTCGTTTTACCCGCGTAGTGCCCGTTCCCGTGGGAATACCGGGATAAAATATAGCCTAGTTTACGCCCTGATATTTTAGCTTTCCATTGGTGAAAGAATTTTTGAAATCGGTCCAGCCGTTTTGAAGATTACCCGGAACAAACAGACAGACAGACAAAATTTTTTAATTGCTATTTCAGGCATATGTGTCGTGCAAATAACCGTGTGAGCATGAAAAAAGCCTATTATTTTGACATTACAAACAGACACTCCAATTTTATTAATTGGTATAGATTTCTTATGCTGTTATTTCCTAACTTGTTTTAGTGCTCCCTTAATAAGTCTGCAGGATAGTGAGGAATAACGGTACATAGTTTCTGTAGTTATTATATTCTTTTGACAAATAAGAAAAAACTCATTTCCCTGTTCAGTTGCAGGTAGTTGCTTTCTAATGTTTACGCGAATATCACACATACTTATTATACTAAAGTCACTAATATTATAAAGAGGAAAGATTTGATTGTTTGTATTAAATAGGCTGCGAAACTACTGGACCGATTTCAAAAGTTCTTTCGCCAATGGAAAGCTATAATATCAGGGAGTAACATAGGCTATAGTTTATCCCGGTATTCTCACGGGAACGGGAAATACGCGGGTAAGACGACTGAAACCGAAGCGAAGCGAAGAAGTTTTATAAATAAAACTATTTTCACGGATTTTATTGCGTTTGTATTTGATTGCCCGATGTTTCGAACAATAGCGTTCCTGGTCACGGGCAGACTGATCGTGAACGTTTTCCACTTGTACAGTATTATTTATAATGCAGGTAATTGTCTCATTGATGTAGTAGCATTATAACAATGCAACTGTAGAGCGGGAAGTGCCAAATTCGAATCTCAAATCGGATAAAAAGTTTTAGTTTCTAAGGTTTCGAGTTCAATGACTCCGCATAGTCTTGTCTTACATAATCAGAAATGGGATTTAGATATTATAATATCTATAACGGCAAAACACTCACGTATGGAGATCGATTACGTCGAACCGGGGTTTCGAGCATATTCGATGCTCATCATCAGGGCGAGTGCGCAGCGGTATCTGCGAGGCCCCGGCGTATACTGACGTTATAGATATTATAATATGTATCAATCTCACGATAATTTGAATACTAGAATATGAATTAGATATTTAATATTCTACATTTTTTTAGCGCACCCGCCACCCAGTTCTGTCCGGGCCGACAGAGGGCAGCGCGCGGCCCCGTAACCCACCCATGTAGCACGTCGTCTTCGTCGTCGGGCCGACCACCGGTGCAGAGTTTCTTGACTTCAGTGGTCGACCCGATGGAATACCCCGAGGGTACAGTCTCCCATCGACGTCCCAAACCATTTAATATTTTACATAGTGAAACTACTTAACCAATTAATGATTCCTGATGTTTACGCGTGTATTACAAATATTTTAAATAAAACTATTCTTACGGTTTTTTTCGCGTTCAAATGATATTTTCGACGTTTCGAATACTTTTGAAAAACCAGCTAAGTGGAGTCTCATACGAAGGGTTCCGTACCATTATCTATAAAAAGGCCTAAAATCGTGTTTATTGTATAGGAGCCCTCCCTTAAATATTCATTTTATTATGTTTTTAGTATTTGTTAACACGCTTTTATTAGTTTCACCTGTATGTATGCTTGCTTGTAATCAAACTCTTTGAGCTCGATTTTTTCCTACTTCGAGCGATTCGATTTTATTTAAACTTTGCACACCTGCCAGAGACCGATGACAATGCAATAATCAGCTTTTTTTTTGGGGTTGGTTTTTTGGAGGTGGGTTACGGTCGGCGCACTCGGCGTACTAAGCGAGACTTAGTAATAAGGTCCGGTTTTACCCTTTAGGTACGGAACCCTAAAAATGTTCAAAATACTATATATAAATGATAAAATTTATAAAAATAGTTTATTTAAAATATTACACTACTTATTTATTTATTACATTAATTCATTCTTATTTATACTATACTTATCACATAAAAAGTTCTTAGACAATTGGTAATTCTTATAATAATATACGACTAAATGTTATGTCTTCAGTAAGGCGTAAGAATACCATTCACTATCTCCTCTTGCTCGTGTGTGATCTAAAATGAATGACTTTTTTTTTTTTTGTGGGTGGGTCGCGGTCGGCGCGCCTCCGCACCACTCCGTCCGGGGCGACAGAGGGGTTTAAGCACGCAACTCCCGCGACCCACCCAAAAACCACGTCGCCTTCGTCGTTGGGCCGACCACTGGAGCAGCGTTAACTTGTCGTCAGTGGTCGGCCCGACGGAATACCCCCTATTGAGGTACCCTCCCATCGACCGACGTCCCCCCCTCGGGGAGGACGTCGGTCTTTCCTCACGCGGTCGGCCCCTCAGCGGGTGACGGACTAATCCCTGGTCACGTCACCCGCGGCCTCGGCTAGGGCGGCATGAAAATGAATGACTAAGGGATATAATACGCAGATAACATCGATGCAAGGAAAGCAAAACTTCAAACCAACACCTCTGACCAGTATAGTAGGAGAAATTCCCTTCCACAATGAAGGAGTCCGAGCCGTTGGGCTCGTCAACATCTCGGCTCTCTATTTATCTCACTCAACAGTGGGACGTATAAGGGCTGATGACGTTGACGACATATATGTTTAATGGGTATTGTATGAATATTATAAGTTTTTAATTTACTTTTACGACATATTATGACGTGTTTTCTTTACATTTGAATAGTTTTAAATAATAATAGGCTACTAATAGAAATTAATGCTTCGATTGTAGTACTACAATTACTTTGAAAAGTTTTATATTCCTTATTATTTTGTATGCATTAATTATATTAGGGAAAAAGATTTTAGTAATTCCAGTGTTTACTTGTTGCTAATGGCATTTTCACGGGTCATTTATTTTGTGATTAAGATGTGGTATTTTTCATGATGTGGTTTTGTTTTACTATAGCGCGTAATAGATTTTGCTAATTCACCTACTCTTTAATTTACCTAGAGGTAAATTAAAGGGCACGCATGCGTTTTGTATCACCAGTGCCATTACTATGATTAGTAGCCTCCTTTTAGATTCACGTTTCAAGTATGACATTAGGTCACAGAGGAAGTCTTCAATATTGCTTTGTGGTATAAAATTATACTGGAGGAAGCAATTTTTTTTTAACTGATGACAAGCTATTAGTCCTGTATTATTTAGGATTTTTATAATTATATTTACCAAGTTTTTAAAGGAATATAGTTATGTTCGTTAAAAAATAGCGAGGAAATGTAATAGTTCAAAGCTTTTCCTTATAGTCTGTTTTGTTTTGGGTCCTCGTTATAATTTTAGACAGATAACAGTAGATTTTTTGAGATTGAAACTTTCATCGTTTATGCCATCAATTTTTACTTTACATATATGTTAAATATAGTGAGAATGTCAGATCTTTATAATTTTTGACTAATTTTCGTACTACCTACACTCACTAAAGTTTTTGAGAAAAATATATAAATATAACATCTTTCACAAAAATTAGTTTGGCTTTACCAGGAATTGCTCTACTACTGATGCGAGTACAGAATTATTAAAAAAATATCGCACGATTTTTTGGGTTTATTTTACGATTTTTTTTTTTTTATTGCAAACGGTGGCAAACAAGCAAACAGTACACCTGATGGTAAGTGTTGCTGCCGCTCATGGACCTTTACAAGGCCGTTGCCTACCGCGAAGAAAGCGAAGGGAGTGTGAATGCGTGCATTGAGGCTCGGTGATACCAAGGGCACCACCAAAACCCTCCACACGCAATCACCCTCAGAAAGTTGGGCTTCCGGCTCTCTCGCTCACCGAACGAAGCGCAGTAACAAATTGCTACTACTCAGACGTCGATTTTCTGCGAAAGCATGGTACTGCCCCGGACGGACCGGCCCGCGGCTGTAGACAGATAACTGTCGACAGTGTGGTCCTACCACTCCTATCTGCGAAAGCATGGTACTGCCCCGGACGGACCGGCCCGCGGCTGTAGACAGATAACTGTCGACAGTGTGGTCCTACCACTCCGATACATTTGAGGCTCTTGATTTTCTACACCATAAAACCCTCATCAAGAAATTATATCACTATGGGATTAGCAATAAGCCTCTCGAACTTTTAACTTCTCATTTGTGTAGCAGAATTCAGAGGGTTGATGTTAATGGTGTTTAATCATCTGGTTCTGTTATAAATATCAGGTTCAAAATAATATAACACAGCGAGAATCTCTCGAGCATTCGTTTGCAATTTAAATACAAGTATTTTATTTTTGGTAATCTATACTCTATACAAATAAATAAAATTGAAGTGTCTGTTTGTAATGTCAAAATAGTGAGCTTTTTTAATGCTCATATGGTTATTTGCACAATACCTATGTCTATAAACCAGTTTAATTTTTTGTCTGTCTGTTTGTTCCAGATAGTCTTCAAAACGGCATTAAAATATTCTACTAACAGGTAGCTGTCTATATAAGGAGTAATTTAGGCTTAGGTTTATATTTTATTGCGATATTCCCACGGGAAAGGGAACTACGCGGGTAAAGCGACTGTAGTACGAATATATAAAGTAACGTCTTTAACTCTGCCTTCTCCGTAATCTGTATTTCGGACTATTCTCGCACTAATATATGACTTATTTGGTCTTATATATATTTCTTGTGTTAATCCATAATATCTGGTTGACCGAGCTTCGCTCGGAATATTTTTGTTGTATTTTTGTCAAATTTATTTAGATATATTAATAAAAAATAAAAATTAAATAATGAAAAAAATACAAAAAGAGAATAATAACAACACCGAGATTCGAACCGACGCTGTTTGAATTTGAAAAACCAAAATTAGAACCTGTCAACTTCCCATCTGAGCTATCGTAACTTATGACGTTGACAACGAAATTTGAAGTCATATTCTTTTAAATTTTAATGTCATTGTTTGTTTTGCTAAAAACACGGACAAAACAACATTTTCTATAAATGAAACCTAGCTAGATCGATTTTTTGGACCCGAAACCTCTAGTATGCCAAGTTTCAACAAAATCGTTGGAGCCGTTTCCGAGATCCTGAATATATATATATATATATATATATATATACAAGAATTGCTCGTTTAAAGATATAAGATGTTAATTTTCACTTTTGTGTTTCAAGCATTCATTCTATTGATCCCTGACCGTCCGTCTGAGGTCTCTCTTGTGGCGTTCCACAGAGAGTCTTGGCGGTCAAGGCCATACGTGGATACCGCACGGTGAGGATGGATGGAATACGGCGGGTTATGGGGGCGCTACCCCATCGTCACCTCGGATGGGACGGACGGCCTGCGGCCGCACCGTGGCCTTCCAAAAAAGCATTAATTCTGTTGTCTCTATTTTTTGGAGGTTTGTTTCTTAATACAAACAAACAAACTTCTTTATACTGTTTATGTAAATTGTTTGAATATTAAAATATTCTTAATTGTTTGAGTAATAAATAAGTGTATAAAACACTTTGATTGGTTCTGAGTTTTAACTAGGTGGCATTCTGTTCTCATGCAAGTATCTTTGTAATATACAGAGTCTGAATACTTCACTACATTGTGCGTATTTACATATGTCTCTTTATACTGGCTGTCGTATTTGATACCGTTAAAATCAATTATTATGTACAGTTTCATAGATCGCAAATTGAGATCAGTTTATAATGGCCCAGTTGCAAATTATAAAGAACATAGATTTTGTTCTAATATTACACTTTCAAAAAACGAGAATAAAATCTCTACTGATTTTGCTTTTATAAAATGGAACAACGTTCAAGCCACACCTGGTCTGTTCTCACATGTCAATGAGACAATTTGAAGATTGCCAACATTGAATAAACCCATGGACCCCGTGTTTGAATTGTAAACAGTCCCAACTGACGCCGGCAGCCATTGTAAATTCTATTTCACTCGTGTTCATGTGATTTTGATCTCTTCAACCGTTGTGAATAGTTTGTTACAATAGTTTCGTATGTTATTATAAAATGTTTTGGTTACACTTTTTATGTACAATCTTTTTCCTTGTATCAAATCGATAGAATTTACTTCAGTTTCAAATGTAACTCACAAACTATAGCACAACGTTAATCTTATAAGCGAAACACCATACTATTGAAATTTATGTATATAATTTATTACACGTAAATTGCCACAATTACGTCTTAATCATTTATATAAAACTTACTATCCGCTTTCCTGTACACTTGAAATATATCAAACTACCACAGATAACAAGCGAATGCCGTCTATACGTTCGAGTCCACTGTTTATATCAGTTTCTACGAAAGCACTCAACTGTGATGCTCAGTAGCCACCAATGTTACCAGCATGCTCTAAGAATTAACTTTCAATGGGCAATTATAAATTTGTGTGTTACAAAGTAATTATACTTTGTCAAACTTTGTATTACGGTAGATTTTCATCATTTCAGCTCATATACGTCCCACTGTTGGGCTCGAGCCTCCTCCACAATAGGAGGGATATTGACCTTACTATATTACGCTGGTCAGACAGGTAGATATAGGGTTTTATTTCAAGTTTTCCTTCTCTTGCATAGATGGTATATGCCTATTATTAGTCTTCTTTTACGACATCCACGGGCAGAAGAAGAGGCAGTGGTGATTTGTATTCTTACTCAGTCACCACACGGTATATTTTACAAATATATAATTAACGAAGAAAAATAATAGGTACTTAGACCCATTACGATTAAGTCCTAGGTGATGCTGCGCTACGTAGCCAACTGTGCTATTAGTTTCTTTATATTTCTTATTTTCTTATCTACACATGTAAGATTATCCTAAACAATGATAGCAATGTAAATATTGGCTTCTGTCTATTTTAAGGTATTGAATGCGAATCCTGGTATCAGATTTCGTATAATAACAACCGCATTGGCCCAAAAGCGGTCAGTGGGCATTATTTACATTAAAAAGTATTTTGTTCTCTTTTCCTCCCTGTATTTCAACGTGAAGAAGTATATTTTCTTACTCTTTTATTAATTTGGAGCATAACTTATGGTTTGGTTGTTGTTTCAGCGACTTAAGTCAACTAAGAATTATTCGAAGTTTATGAAGAATCAATACGCTATTATTCCGTATTATGTATTAATTTTGATTCTTTTTTGTTTGGTATATCATTCCGCGGCAGTTTATACAAATGTAATCAAGATCTGAGCAGTAATTTTTGAGTTTAGTAATGTGTATTTGGTTCTCCTAAACTACATTGTTTTTGAAGTTGGTTTTTATTTGTTAAAGCTTTATATTATTTGTGTTTGCTACTGTTAAACTAATGGACTATTGAAGGACATTACTATATACCTCACCTTTAGCAGGTGGGTCTGTGATAGCAGTTAATGATATAAGTTTTCCAGAATCATCTCAGCTCATATACGTTATATTGCTGGGCTCAAATCTCCTCCACAATAGTCGGGAAATTGTCCAACACACTGGTCAAACAGGTTATATTAGAATTTTATTTCGAGTTTTTCTCCTCTTGCTCAGATTTTATAGGTATATCATATCTCTTAGTGACTAAAGAACATGCTGATGACTCTTTTACGAATTTTATTCTTACTTCGCTACCACATGCCAATATGGTATGTTGTTGCCAATACCTCTGTAGTCCTTTGAAATGTTACACGAGCTTTGCATTTTTTAAAGACACACATGTCCCAAAAATAAAATTGTGTCCTGTAATAAATACAATATTAGGTCCTTATATTATAACATTTCAATGGACTACTGGTACTTCTTTAGAGTTTTACAACTCCCACAAACAATAAGGATCGGTGTTACATACAATGTTAATTTAAAAAGAAGACGTTTTAACGTATACAGGATTGAATATCTATCTGTTCTTACAATTTATCATTGCTTATAATCTACTTAATTATCTATACCAATAATTAAATTGGAGTGTCTGTTTGTAATGTCAAAATAATGGGCTTTTTTCATGGTCACACGGTTATTTGCACTATACATATGCCTAAAATACACTTTATATTTTTTTGTCTGTCTGTCTGTTTGTTTCGAGTAATCTTGAAAACGGCTGGACCGATTTAAAAAATTCTTTAACCAATGGAAAGCTACAATATCAGGGCGTAACCTAGGCTATATTTTATCCCGATATTCCCACGGGAACGGGCACTACGCATGAAAGATGACAGAAGCCAAAGCGAAGCGAGGGCAGGTTTCTAGTTCTGTAAGTAAAACTACTTTACGGATTTTATCGCATTTGTATTTGATTTTTGATGGCCCGACGTTTCGAACACTTTACAGCATGGTCGTGGGCGGACTAAGATGTCCGACGTCCAACAAGTCATCGTTATTGCAGATATTTATAATTATCTACACGCTATAGAAATTAGTTATTAAATTTTGACCCACATATTGTTACAAATTTATACGTTTTATTCTGATTAAAAATAATAATAGGAATTCGGATAACTGGACACATTACCCTTATATGTAATTTACTGTAGTTATTTCTCGTTCTATTTCATCAAGGACTCCTAGCTAACCACAAGATTTATTGTACTTTCGGTTTCTTCTTTATACTATTAATGTTTATTTTATTTTGTATTCTATATGTCTTTATTAAATAATTTGTTTCTTTTACTTAACCTACCGACCAATCTGGGTTTGGTAGAAGAAGTAAGCTTAGACGAAGTAAGAATGGCTGTCCAGAGTATGAAAAGAGGTAAAGCGGTTGGCCCAGACAATATACCTGTAGAAGTATGGAAGGTTTTACAAGCGGATGGATGGAAGTGGCTGACTTTATTCTTTAATAAGTTGTTACATGAAGAGTCGATCCCGAACGAATGGCGTACCAGTTCACTGGTGCCTATCTTTAAAAATAAGGGTGACGTACAAGAATGTAACAACTACCGAGGAATAAAGCTCATGTCACATAGCATGAAGATTTGGGAGAAAGTGATAGAGAAAAGAATGAGAGAGGAAAGTGAAATAACCCAGAACCAGTTTGGCTTTAGGCCAGGACTGGGAACCACGGATGCAATTTTTGCTTTACGCCAACTCATGGAGAAATACCAAAGTGCGCGTAAAAACCTGCACATGGTATTTATTGACCTAGAGAAGGCGTACGATCGAGTTCCCAGGGAAGTTCTGTGGTGGGCTTTGAAAGAACGAAGAGTGCCGGGGAAGTATGTGAGATTAGTGAAAGCTATGTATGCAGAAGCACGTACGAATGTCCGGTCCGAAGCCGGTGTCACTGATGAGTTCAGTGTCACTGTAGGCTTGCACCAGGGTTCGGCCATAAGCCCTTATTTGTTCCTCCTGGTGATGGATGCTCTGACATCAGACCTACAGGAGGAAGCACCGTGGTGTATGCTGTTTGCAGATGACATTGTCCTCGTTGGAGAGGAGGCAGCTGGAGTACAGAGTAGACTGGAGAAATGGCGAGAGAGGTTGGAGACAGTAGGCCTTAGGATCAGCCGCACCAAGACTGAACATCTGTTCTGCAGCTTTGGTGACTCTTCCCAATTCTTTCACATTGGCCTAGATGGGATACCTCTACCGGTTTGCTCCGACTTTAAGTACTTAGGCTCCCTTCTCCAAGACGACGGCAACATCGACCGGGAGGTAAATCGTAGAATGAATGCAGGATGGATGAAGTGGCGACAGGTCTCGGGAACAATTTGCGATGCACGGATGCCCCTTAAACTTAAGGGGAAAATATACAAGAGTGTCATCAGACCTGTTGCTATGTATGGATCTGAATGTTGGGCATTGAAAAAGACGGATGAGAGAAGATTACATGCCACAGAGATGCGTATGCTAAGATGGATGTGTGGGGTCACAAGGTTAGATAAGATAAGAAATGAGTATATTAGGGGAAGCCTGAAAGTAGCACCAGTGATAGAGAAGATTAGGAGCGCGAGGTTGTCTTGGTATGGACATGTGATGAGGAGGGATGAAAGCCATGTGATAAGGCGGGTTATCGATATGAATGTGGATGGACGAAAGAAGCGTGGGCGACCCAAAAAGAGATGGATAGACTGTGTGAATGAGGACATGCGTATGAAAAGGGTGAGTACAGATATGACGGCCGATAGGAGGTTATGGAAGGTAAGTACATGTTGTGCCGACCCCACTTAGCGTGGGATAAGGGCAGGCAAATGATGATGATGTTTCTTTTACTTAAGATATTCTATGTGATAATTATGATATTTTTTACAAACTTGAATATGATATAGTATAGTATTAATTTATTTTATTCTTAATTTAATGTTACTATTTCAAATATTACTGTTTAACTTATTTTAAATACTTTTGTTTTGGATATATTGTTGCTTCCGCGACTTGATTGTACGGGTCCATCAGAATATCAGCGGTGTAGTATCATATTTACTGTACCATAAGTGGAGATGGGCACCATATTTTGGCCTCACATATTCGACTCCTTGTTTTTAGTTAGTAGTTCTTATTTCTTTCGTTGGTGTCTATATTGTGTGAGGTTTTCAAAATAAAATTTATATGTATTCTATGCCTAACGCCTAATAAAAAACTCAGCACACTCACGACAAACGGTCTTCGGGTGGTCCTTGACAGGTTCATTCCAAGCGGTATATTGCGGGCTCTAGCTGCGAGCATTTTTCTAAGAGCTGTGGTTTGGACTCCAATACGGGGTATTATGATTTACATAAACTTTAAAATTGCATTTAAGTAGTCTTCATCATCATCATCACCATTTCGGCTCAGACACGTCCCACTGTTGGGTTTGAGCCTCCTCCACAATAGGAGGGAAATTGACCTTACTATTCCATGCTGGTCAGACAGGTTGGTATAGGGTTTTGTTTCCAGTTTTCCTTAGATGTCTTTCTTGCATATATGTTATATGCGTGTTATATACCTCAGTCGTCTTTTACGACATACACGGGCAAGATGGGAGTGGTTATTAGCATTGTTATTCCGTCACTGGCGTAGTCTTAATTATATTATCGTAACTTTTTCAACGAAGTGTAGAGTCGCGGTATTAATATGTATAATTAAATTAAAATGCGCAAAATAGCTTGTGCAAGCACCAGGTTCAAGTGAGAAGCCGCGGTTGGCTTCCTCTGGCTGCAGACTGACTGGCTTTAGTTCATAACTAGCAAATTGCAGTAATCGCAGCTGCGCAGTTCCCGTTCCTGTAGGATTACTGGGATAACACATAGCAAGTTACTCCTTATGCATACATCTACCTAGAAGTAAAATATGATCAAAATTAGTCCAGCTGTTTTGAAGATTACCCGGAATAAACATACAGACACACGAAATTTTTTTACCGGTTTTTCGGGGTATCGTATATACAATCGTATGTCCATGAAAAGAAAACGTATTATTTTGACATTACAAATAGATACTTTAATTTTATTTATTTGTATAGATTGTTACTTTAAGTTTTGTATTGAGTTTGTAGATTAAAGGATTTAATACAGATAGGTTATTTCCGTGTGGTGACAGAGTAAGAATACGATTCATCACCCTCTATCTTGCCCGTGGACGTCGTAAAATACGATTAAGATATATAATATGCGTATAACATCTATGCAAGAGAAGGAAAACTTGCAATAAAACTATATATCAACACGTCTGACCAGCGTTGTATAGTAGGTCAATTTCCCTCCTATTGTGGAGGAGGCTCGAGGCCAACAGTAGGACATATAGGAGCTGTGATGATGAGGTAATATTTTCTTATAGTAACAACTATATATAACCACTAGGAACCCGCCCTCGCTTCGCTTCGGTTTCTGTCGCCTTATCCCCGTAGTTCCCGTGCCCGTGGGAATACTGGGATAAAATATAGCCTAGTTTACTCCCTGATATTATAGCTTTCCATTGGTGAAAATTTTTTTTAAATCGGTCCAGTCGTTTTGAAGATTACCCGGAACAAACAGACAGACAGACAAAAAAAAATATAAATTGATTTTTAGGCATATGTATAGTGCAAATAACTGTGAACATGAAAAAGGCCTATTATTTTGACATTACAAACAGACACTCCAGTTTTATTTATTGGTATAGATCTTTACTGCTTACAAAATTAAATCTTTTATTGCTAATATTTTACTTTCTTTCCCGAGCATCAATATCCTCCTGAAGTATAATTATCATCGAACAACAGAATAGTGATTAGAAAACGATTTCACCGAACCGTATCCAGTTCGGTGAGGCGGACAACCGTTTCCGAATCAGCGTTCGCCCGTAACGTTCGTATCTAATGAAGGCATCGTTTCGCTATTGTTCTAAAGCAATTTGCTATATAACATACATTAAAACTATTTCAACGATAGTTTTAATAGTAAAGAATATAATTGTGAAAAATGTGTGAAACATGTATGTAACGGAATCTTTGAACGTCATTTTGCCCCACATTGTAGGAACATATTTTATTTAAACTTTGCACACACGTCAAGGGCCCATGACAATGCAATAATTCGATCAAAATAGGCGAATATCCTGATTAAATTCGCCAGGATTTAGAAATTTCTAATCGCATCCTTTGCATAAGAGCAAGAGAGATAGAGTTAAGTGTGCAAACTATGCGAAATTCGAAGCGTGTTTTTTTTCTGTTATCTTTATATACACACATATATATGTATATATATATATATATGTATATATTTCTTGTGTAGGTGTATATGTCACCGAACTCCTCCTAAATGGTTGAACTGATGTTGATGATATTTTTTGTGTGTATTCGAGGGGATTCCAGAATGGTTTAGACTCACAATTGGACCCGGTACGTAGCGCTGCTGTCGATTTCAAGGAGAATACCTTTTATTTTATTTGAACAGAACAACGTCTGTTGGGTCAGCTAGTTTATTATAAATTTTTTAAGCCGTAATCAATGTGACACCGAACAACATACGCAAAAAAGAACGTGAGCCATTTTGCTACCTCTTTGTCTGATTCGCCCTCTAACTGAACTATTAAATATCACAAAAGCCCTTCTTCGAAATAAAGCCGCCGGTGAAGATAAGATATTGAATAAAACTATTAAAGAAGCTTGTGGAACGTCAGCTGACTCAAATTTACTAGTGTTCACGCGTATAGCGGGAGAAGGCATCATTCTTCGTTTATGCCGTCGCGGATTTGTACGTATAATACCGAAACACGGTGATAAGCTGCGGGACGAACCGAAGTCATATCGACCAATTACTCTACTGCCATCACTAGAAAAACTCTTAGAACGTCTGATTATTCCTCATTTCTTACCGGGTGGCTCCACATTTAATCTTAGTCAGTTTGGATTTATCTCAGGAAAATCGTCTGTCGACGCGGTCATTGGTGTTAGAAAAACAAGCTTTTATGCGAAAGATTCACGTCTTGTGTCCGAAACACTGTTTTTTATTTGACAGAATATTGCCTGGTCATATCCAGAATCGTTTGGTGCAACGGTGTTCAAAAAATATTGCATTAGCGCGGGACATCGGTACTGATTCCTTGAATTCAGTACAGTGCCTGGTGAACTATTCTTTATATATTAGGCTTCGTGGACACCCTGGAAAAAGCGCTGACTTGTCGTCGTGTTGATTGATCCCTTTACGGATACTGGACTAATCTCCGGTCCAACCACCCGCAGCTTCGCCTTCTTTATTTTCTCTAACACTCAACTATCTCGTCGCTTACAATTGCTATTTCAACCAAAAAGCAGCACCAATATTTCAGCGTGGCACATATTTCTATGGATTTCATCGTATTTATTTTCTTTTCGTAATCCCTACATTTTGGATATTTAGCGTTTTTCTATTGTCCGATCAAGCTATTTTACATCCATTGGTGTCACGGAGCAGTTTTAAAATAATACACTAAAATCAATTTAAAATGTGATATAAACTATAAATATATACATTAATTTACTTCATTCATTTAACACAACAATAATAAATAATAAAGGAAAGTATTTGAATGTTTATTTGTTTAGAAAGAAGTCACTCTGATTCTAGTTCTAATCTAGAAAAGTCCATAAACAGCGCTTGTTATTAGCATTCGTAAGGTCGCTAACGTTTCTGCAATAAAAAGGGTAACAAGTAAGATATTAATATTTACTTCAGACCCTCTTCATTAGGATATACAAAAAAGGTCGCATTTTTCCGTCACATAAGGTGGCAAAGCTAATCAGATTGTAGGGGTTGTAATCTAAATCATCCGCCCTAATTATCCTTTGCACTCCTTATGAATATTAACGGCTATGTGAGAAACATTGTAAGCGAAGCTTAAATTTATATTCAAACATGTGTTGGTATTTACAATTTTTACGTGCTTGGAATATCAGACATGAAACGAAAAAATTATAATTATGTTTTTGTACTCGCTTGCCGTATGGTGACGTAAAAAGAATACAATTCACCATATCCTGCATGTAGGTGTTGTAAAAAGCGATTAACGTAATATAGTTAGGGATGCAAATATTGAAACCAAAAAACATCGACGTATCGATATGTTATGTTTGTTCTGAAACATCGATGTACAAAAAACATCGGCCCAAAAACATCGATGTTTTTTTAACGACCGTGCAAACAACTTTAATTTTAAAATGCAAGCTATATTTATTATCTGTAACAATATTATCATTGAATAGGTGAGTTTTTAGAACACGGGATATGTAAAGTTGAGGAAATAAACTTATATTGAACATGTATTTCTTTATTTAGTAAAGTTATTACAAGCTTAACTGTAACAAGTTACCTATTTAGAAACAGTTTAAAAATAACAGTTTTTACGAAAACGTAGGTACATACGTAAGTCATTTGCTCTTGGTAAGTAAACTGTTACGCAGGTTTTGCTTAAATGACCATACATTTCAAACAGATGTCAGATAAAACGTCGATGTTAAAACATCGTAGACAATAACATCGATTTCGCAAGAATGAACGTCGATGGCAAACATCGATGTTTTTTTACAGAAACATCTATATATCATTTGCATCCCTAAATATAATATCCATGTAACAGTAGAGAAGAAAACTCGAAAAAATACCATGTAAAACATGTCTGACAAGCGTGACATAGTAGATCAATATCCTTCCTATCGTGAGGGGGGACTCAGAAGTCAGCAGTGGGATGTATAAGAGCTGAGATGACGATCACGAAGATTACAAGAAATATAGTAGTGCAATCATCATCATCATTTCAGCTCATATATGTCTCACTGTTGGGCTCGAGGAGTCTTCGCCATAACAGGAGAGAAATTGACCTTACCATACCAGGCTGGTGAGTGTAGTGTATAAAAGGGCTATGGTAGTGAAAACGACCTCTCCATTGTAACGTATAGAAAATCTAGTTGTGAGAAGGTGAATTCTTCTTACGAGAGGTGCCATATAGATTACAAGATTAAGAATACAATTAATAGGGCCTTTGAAATTGTCTGGTAGATTACATTAGACTATTAGTTCAAGTACCTCTTGTGAAAATGTCTATTGCATCCGTAGGGAAACATCACCTGTGAAATGAGGGTTAGAGAGTACACTAATAAAAATGCTACATACGTTTCACTGTATATTGGTGGGAAACACACCACAAAATATCGACACTATCGGGACGGTTCCCGAGTTACAAGTACACCAGCATATTACTACTTATCTGCTAAAAACTATACGTCTATAAGTTGTCGTTTGGACACTACGAATCACACGTGGCTATAATCGTCACGTTCACGTGCTAATACACTTGTACGAGAGGAAATTCACTGTCCACAGAATGACACAGAATGCACGAGACATCAACAAGGACTGCATCCCACGAGAAACACGTCCCGACATGTACTGGACCGGTGCGTCGGCGGGAAAATACGCACGCTCAGGGTGGTGTGGTGTTATCGCCCGGCGAGCAGATGGTGTTACCTCCGGCGTCCTTCTTCTGTCGTGGAATGTGGAGACAAGCACACAGTCCCATCGGGACTGGTAATCTATCGTGCGCTTCAATACATGCAAGCGGCAAGATCAGGCGTCATGCTGGGGTGCTCGGTGGTGCAGCTGACGCATCCAGGCTGGCCATGACGTAGCATGAAGCCAGGGAAATAACAGAATGGATCGACTCACCGGTCATGAAGTCATCCTGAAGCTGGCTGTTATCGCAACGCGAAAAGAAAGCAACTCAATGGCAACGTTGTAAGCAGAGCTGTTACGAGAACAGGGAAAGTTGGGACAAGTCTCGCGCGCTTGGCGCGCGTGCAGTCAGGCCTCGCGAGGCACGTCCGAACTCGCTCAATGACAGGAACCCAGAGAGAGATTTTTACGACGCAACGCTTTGTGTCAAAGATGGCGTCATCCCCTTTCCAAAAAAGAAAGGTAAAGTAAGGTAAGTAAGTAAGGTAAGGTAAGGCAACCATAAACAAAACCGATCCATAAACAAATGTTATTGTGTGAATTACACTTGGCGATGGAATTCTGTATTCTATAATATAATAAGATGATATGACATTGTGTGCTTATTCAATCCGTCTCCTACATATAAATATCTACACAAATACTGATTTGAATAGTTGATTCATGTTATCACGAATGCCATCTAGTAGCGAAGATGTGTAACTTATACAGAATGTAATTAGTTTTATCAGATGACCTAGTGCCATCTATCAGCACACCGTGGAACCTTAATAAATTTATCATTTTAAAACTGTTGCTGAATGAATGTGTGATAATAACATACGGTGGTATGTTATATCACTACATGAGACAGGTTGGTATAGGGTTTTATTTCGAATTTACCTTCTCTTGCATAGATGTTATATGCGTATTATTTCCCTTAGTCGTCTTTTATGACATCCACGGGCAAGATAAGGAGTGGTGAATTGTATTTTTACTCCGTCACCACACGGACTACCGAGTAGTGCAATACTGTATATACATATAATACCATTAGCTTATGTATTAATTCTGTTGGACATAGGTCGTCTCAAAAAGGAAAAATGCCATGAATATCACACTGGGAAGACGAGTTAGTGATCGCAGTTGTAATAATTTGTCCAATAGATTGATGTTTGAACATATTCACAAGTAATATTTTGATATCATAACATATGTTAAGTAAATGTTGAGATAACTATTTTTAAGAATTTTAACGCGTTTCTTGTTCGTAGTTTTAATTGCCTGACGTTTCGAATATTTTACAGCGTTCATAGTCAAGGGAGGACAGTCAGTGCTCATAAATACTGAAAAGTGTTAGAATAAAAATATTTTTATTTCAATGCTCGCGTAAATTTCAGAAATCATTAAATTGAAACTATTTTAGATTAAGATTTTTACAAATTTTGCAATGAAAATATATTTTAATTGTAATCCATATTTGAACATAAAATTCATATATTAGTAATTATAAATCATTCTTCTCTCATTGTTTTGTTTTTTTTTATGATTATTTTTAATCACTTTATAGTTGTATTTCCGTGTGGTGACGGAGTAAGAACACAATTCACCATTCCCTTCCTAGAAGACGACTAAGGGATTATAATACGCAGATAACATTTATTTATTATTCTATTTATTTATTTAAAATCAATTATAATACCTTTACAGGACATTTAACCTAATGAGATATTATAAGTAAAAATTATAAAATTAATAATAATTAGTTATATAAATGTAATAAGACTAATGTTATACAAATAATAAAATATAATATCAAAATATTAATCATAATTTAATATTATATCTTATCAAATAATATTTAACTAAATAATAAATTAAGACGTGTAATATAAAACAATTTATAAAATATAATATCAAAATATTAATCATAATTTAATATTATATCTTATCAAATAATATTTAACTAAATAATAAATTAAGACATGTAATATAAAACAATTAATAAAATATAATATCAAAATATTAATCATAATATTAATCATAATTTAATATTATATCTTATCAAATAATATTTAACTAAATAATAAATTAAGACATGTAATATAAAACAATTAATAAAATATAATATCAAAATATTAATCATAATATTAATCATAATTTAATATTATATCTTATCAAATAATATTTAACTAAATAATAAATTAAGACGTGTAATATAAAACAATTAATAAAATATAATATCAAAATATTAATCATAATTTAATATTATATCTTATCAAATAATATTTAACTAAATAATAAATTAAGACGTGTAATATAAAACAATTAATAAAATATAATATCAAAATATTAATCATAATTTAATATTATATCTTATCAAATAATATTTAACTAAATAATAAATTAAGACATGTAATATAAAACAATTAATAAAATATAATATCAAAATATTAATCATATCAATCAACTTAATATTATGTTTTACTAATTATAAGCCACGCACTTATATACAACGTTTGTGAATTTTTGCAGACTGCAGTTGTAAATGTCCGCGGAATAATGGACTGTATTTATTAGTCTAATAACATCTACGAAAGAGAAGGAAATCTCGAAATAAAATTCATAACCAACCCGTCTGACCAGCGTATAGTAGGTCAATTTCCCTTCAATTATGGAGGCGGCTCGAGCCCCGCCGCGGGTCGTATATGAGCTGTGATGATGATGATAATTGTTATCTATAGTATGGAGCTAGAACACCTACTGTTGTAAAGATTTAGTAAGTATCAATATTTCGCCTAACCCATACGATGTTGCGAACATAAGCTAGAGCCAGCATAAAATATCATCATCATCGCAGCCCACACACGTCCCACTGTTGGGCGCGAGCCTCCTCCAATATGGAAGGGAAATTGACCTCTATACCATGCTGGTCAGACATATTGGTTTAGGGTTTCATTACGAGTCTTCCTTCTCTTGCACAGATGTTTAGTGCATATTATATCCCATAGTCGTCTTTTACGACATCCACGGGCAAGATAGGGAGTGTTGAATTGTATTCTTACTCCGTTACCATATGGAAATAAAATATCGCAGAGGCGTAAACGACAAACGTATAAAGAAGTAACGTCTTGTCACATCGGATATTTGTTTAACAATATACGTTACCAATATGCAGTATACTCGGTGCGATTTCACTGCGGTTATAAACTGGTCGAATATATCCGCTGTAGGTACTTTATTCTTGAATATCCGAATCCACTAATCCGCGTGGTTGTTTAACCCACGTCTTGGATTGACAATGATTATGGTGCATACACATTACAGAAGCGATAGCGTTTTTTAAATTATATGTCTATATTATTATTTTTGATGTTTACACGATTATTACACATTTGAAACATTACGGGAGGATCATGAACGCTGAACAGTGTTCGATTCGTATGGTAATTAAAAATCAAATACAAACACGATATAATCTGGAAATATATTTTATTCTTATAAAGCTGAGGAGTATTTTCTATGAATGCGAAGAAATGTCTATAAATATTAGCAAATCCGGCAAAATTTAGTAATAATAGCTGTCAAGCCTTCTGCGTAGGTGTAACATGGCAATCGCTAAGGTAAGAAAATTTTGGTTAATGATTTTTACATACCTTTTATTTAGTCATCAGCGATTCGACGTCAATTGTTTTGTATAGATCTGCTAATAAGGATGTCTAATGCTACAATCGCTAGGATCAATAGGGGCAGAGTATATTATTTCATCATCATTCAGCCTATTGCCGTTCACTATTGGACGCAGGCTTACCTCATGTTTCGCCACAAAGTGCGTACCTGTGCCGCCTGCATCCAACAATGCTCAGCAACTTTGAGCAGGTCATCGGTCCACCTAGTGGCGTTCTACACTGTGTAAAAATAAAAATTAAACTATCTAAATAGAAATACTAATAAATTAATTCAGTCGATATCTTATATACTACAACCGCTGCCTAATTTTATAAGACTAAGAGGTACATAAAACAAACGACGGCGGAGGCGCGGTTACTTCATTTAAAGTACTGCGTACTAAAGTTTATTACACCATATCACCTTGTTGATGATTGCATGGCTTTTGACGTACTAAGCATACATCATCAACCTCTTTTAAAAAGAGTATAATATACTAGCTGACCCAACAGACGTTGTTCTGATCAAATAAGCGACACCTACCGGGTTCAATTGTGAATCTAAACCATCCTCGAATCCCCCTGAACACACACGAAAAATTTCGTCAACGTCAGTCCAGTCGTTTAGGAGGAGTTCAGTAACATACACACGTACGCAATAAAGGGGATTGCCCAAGTGACTAAGGAAAATAGTATCGGTATAAATATTACAGTGACAAGACAAAAACCACTGTCTAAGATTCGTATTAGTACGTAGTTTAAGTAAAAATAAACATCATATGCGTAATTTGCCGGGTTTCTGAGAAATCGATGGGTGAACTTTGTAGTTAAAAAGTATGACACTTATTACTTATCTTTTAAGAACACGAAAATACACGTAAACCACAATTATACCATATTCACTACACTTCAGCACTTTAACTCTATCATATTCCATAAACTACCAGCAAAATTATTCAATATAACACCACAAAACACTAAAGAAATGAATATAATACAAGAGCATGACATGACATTTCCATATTCGCGCCAATCTGTTTAGCTGCGAACAACAAACATGATAAGATTGACAAGTAAGGTTACAGTGTTACTAAAATAAAAAAAAAAAATACATCATAAATCGATAACGATTAATTATTTCGATTTTTCTTACCGATCTAAAAACACAAGTATTCACTCGGAATAAGACAGAAGGTGAAATATTTTTGTAAGTTTTTCTGTTTATTATAATACGATCTCATATCTCATCTAGTTTTTAGTGTTTCAAAGCTAATGTTTTGTTACATTGGCTGACTAAAAGCTGTGTTTAGTTTCGTACAGTTGTTTGTCAACTGTAGGTACGAAATTAAACTAAAATTGTATTTTAATAAAAACATTTTTTTCGTTGAATAAAAATATTAATGTTGTGAACTGTTAATAATCACAAATAATTACGTTTAATCGATATTTTATTATATCAGTAGAACATCGATTAATCATAATTATGTGTGTAATAATGTTGCTACAATAAATCTATTTAACGGAAAACTACGATCCAAAAAAAGACTATTATTACACGTACATAAACCCGGCAAATGTGAGACTCCACAATACGTGATAAAATTATTTTAATAATAAACTAAGATTATCCATGGATAATCATGACATGTCATGAACTCGTGTCACAGTTTAAAATTAGATACATCAAGCGATACTGAAAATGGGCATTCCCCTTTATATTATACTAGCAGACCCAACAGACGTTGTTTTGTTCAAATAAAATAAAAGGCATTCTCCCTGAAATCGACAGCAGCGCCACCTACCGCGTCCAATTGTGAATCTAAACCATTCTCGATTCCCCTTGAACACACACAAAAAATTTCATCAACATCGATCCAGTCGTTTAGGAGTTCAGTGACATACACAAGAAATTTATATATAAAGATAAAGATTATTAAATACTGTTGAAAAAGATCGCTGTTGATCATGACACGCTAAAATGAACTTTTAATTGTCTTTATTTCGCAGAACCACACTATCGATAGTTTTCTGTCTATAGCTGCAGGCTGGTCTGTTCGCGGTAGTACCACACATTCTCAGAAAATTGACGATTGAGTTGTAGCAATTTGTTGTTATACTTCGTTCGGTGAGTGAGAGAGCCGGAATCATAGCTTTCTAAGGATGTTTACGTGTGGTGAGTTTTGAGGATACTTTTTGTATCACTGCATCTGATTACAAGCATTCACATTTCCGTCACTTTCTTCACGGTAGGCAGCGTCTTAGCAAAGGTCCACGAATGGCAGTATCACTTACCATCAGGTGTGCTGCTGTGTGTGCACTTACCATCAGGTGTTCGTTTGCCACCAAGAACGAGCAAGCAACCTAATGGTAAGCGGGAGCTATCTCTCTAGGACATTTGCAATACCAGTTACACTATGTATTGAACAGTATTTGAAGAAAAAAATATCCTTCACATTTGCAGGGACATTGGCTTTTTAAACAATGCTTAGGGCAACGTATAGGGGTTTATGACAAGTTTTCTTCATCTTGCATCGATAATTTATTTATCTGCGTATCACAGGTTGGTCTTTTAAGAAAATCACGGATAAAAAATACGACGTTGAATAGTATTCTTATTCCGTCACTATATGAAATTACACCCAAATATCTACTTGTAATCACCACTTAAACAATTATATTTTTGTAAAATATACAAGCTTTAACTATGACTATAAATAATAAAGTATATTTCGTATCAGAGCGTAGAATATTCAAAAAAATGCCCTCATTCCAGCTCGTTCAGGAAGTCTATGGCTGTATATTAAGTTTTACGACCGTTACGCAAAAATCTGGTACCATTTTTACGTAAAATCTTCTTTCTTGTGTGATCGGAAGTTTCCAGTTTTTGTAACCCTAAAGCCATGTCCTTTTAAGCGCAGTTTTTTAACGTGTAGATGCCGGAAGGGATTTTTTAAACATGTTTGAAGTTTAAGCAAAAATTTAACATGGAATTTATTTTTGGAGTTGTTTACTTCAATAAAAGTACATACAGTACACGAGTAATATTTGAGTCGAGTTTAGTGTTTTAATGTCTTTATCATAAATTCATTGCATTGCATTGACTGTGTGACTGTGGATATTACACACATACATATATAGTCTAAGGGTTTCTTCCCAGAGGGGTAGGCAGACACTATGGATTGCCACAAGCTACGATTCTGACGTACTTCCATTACTTCATTCACATTCATCAAAGTTCTTGCATGCTCTACGGTTACGACTACTCTTAACATGACCTTTCACCAGCTCATCTCGAATTTAATCCAGAAACGTACGGCGTGTTCTTTTTCTTGTGGATATTGAGTATTGTTGCAAAATAATTTTTAATCAAAATCCAATATATGTATTTGAAATCTGAATTAATCTTTAACAGGTATTTATTTGGGGGGCGCGGCCGGAGCACCTCCTCGTGGTGCTCCCTGGTAACGTCCATTTGGACGTCATGCGTCCATTTGGACGGCCAAGATTCCGGCAGGGGGGGGGGGTCTCCGCGTGCGGCTCTGGTGGCAGAGCGCACGGCGGATCTGACCCGGGGCCAATGGGGCGGATGTGCCTCATGGCACTCCGTCGCCAGGGACGGTTGCGTCACGGCCCGGAGCCGGAAGGCCCAAACCGTAATCCTGAGCAGGTCAGGACCGGGGGTCTTCGGACCGCGGGGAAGAAAACCCCTATAAAAAATCACCCCAATCTTAAGTTTGGCCACTCGGCGAGGAGATGTATGACTGGTGGGTTAAGAAGCGCGCGAGCGTCCAGTCGTTAGAGTGGTAGTCAAGGCAAGACTCAAAAACGTCCCAAAAAATGGCAGAAGTAAGACACAGTAAGACTTCACCAGAGGGTCCCGGCCAGGCCGGGGAGTCCCTTGCTGTGCCGGTGCTTGCGCGCGACGTCCATTTGGAGTCGCGCCCAAGTCCCGGCACAGTCAGTCCCCAATCGTATGGGTGGGGGACAACTACTGCCTCAGAAGCCGAGAGCCCGGCTCAACACCAAGTGGCTCAGGGGGGGAGGGGGAACGAGGAGGAGGTGCAGGTGCGGAAGAAGACCCGAAGGACGAAGCCGAGGCGTTCCGCCGCTGCACGAGCCCGCATTAGCGCCAATGCATCGAAGGCGTGGCGGGCGCGGATGAAGGCTGAAGCCATTGCCGCACGCGACGAGGGCGGCAGCATTGCTGCTGCAGGGCCGTCGCGGGACGGGGGTGGCGTTGCTGCCCAGCCGTCGGAAGAGAGGATGGAGACCACTGCAGGGCCGCCGCGTGAGGAGAGCGGCAGCAGCAGCGGGTCCGAGCACGAGGGCGGCATTGCCGCAGAGCCGTGCATGAGGTTAGCAGGCGAAAGCTCCGAGCTGTCGAGCGATGAGGGCGGCATTGCCGCAGAGCCGTCGCAGGATGAGGGCGGCAGTGCCGCAGGGCCATCAGAGCGCCAGGAGACGGATGCGGCATCAGAGATGGTGCTGACGGACGTGGGCGGAAGTGCCGCAGAGCCGTCCGCCGAGGAGAGCAGCACCCCTTGGGTGCTAGTCGGCCGGAGTAGGGACGAGGACCGGAGTAGGCAGATGCTAGGCGCGCCGTCGGTTGAGGGTGCAGTTAGGCCGTCGTCGTTGCCGTCGTCGCCGTCGTCGTCGTCGTCGCCGAGGAGGGGGACGGAGGGGGCTGCGGGGGCGCCGGCTCCAGCCCCAAAAGCGAGGAAGAGGGAGGAGGCCCTCCACCCGAGACCCTGGAAGCGCCCCCTGCAAGAGGGTGGCCGCTCCAACACCGACTCGGAGGGGAGTTCCATAACCATGCCTCCTCCCAAGGTCCCGACCATGCGCCGGGGGCGCAGAGGCCGAGGATCGGTGGTGGCGGCGTGGCCGGGGACACCGGGTCCGGCCGGCCACGGTGGCGAGGTGGCGGCCCTCCAGGCCGCGAACGCCCGCCTTAGTGAGGAGGTCTCCGGCTTGCGGGAACGCAACCGCAAGCTGGAGACGGAGCTATCGGCGGTGCGACGGGAGAACCGCGGGTTGGCCAAGGAGATGGCCGACCTGCGGGCCCAGTTCGCGCGCCTGGCGCCGGCCGCGCCGCCTGTGCCAGCCTCGCCACCGAAACGGGCTGCGCCGGGGAGGGCGGGCCCGTCGTCTGCGCCCGTGGCGCCGGCTGCGCCCGTCGCGGCTGCTGCGCCAGCTGCACCCGTCGCGGCTTCGGCGCTTCCTCCCCTCGTCGTGGTCCCTCCGCCGGCTCGTGGCCGCGGGAGACCTCGGAGGGGGGAGGAGCCGCCGCCCGACGAGGTGCACGGCGTGTCAGAGTCGGCGGTACGCGTGATCCTAGCCCGAGTAGGGGTGATGGTGGATGCGCGTATCGCCGCCGTAGCGGCCAGGCTCCCGCCTGAGCCGCCCCTCCGACCGCCGCTCGCCGCGGACAAGGCGAGGCGGCCGCAAGCCGTTCGTTCGCTAGCCCCGAGGTCGCCGCACGCATGGGGAGCTGGCGCGTCGTGGAGGAGGTGGAGACCTTGTCGGACCACCGGTATATCCGGATGGAGGTTTCCCCGGTAATCCCGACGCCCAGCAGGGGTCACGGGGCGGATGGACGTCCTGCGTTCCCGCGATGGGCTGTGGGTCGCTTAGACCGGGACCAGCTGGCGGAGACAGCCATCGTTTACTCGTGGCTGTCCTCTGCCAACCAGTCGGACGGGGTGGACGCCGAGGCTGGCCGCATCCGCAGTGCGTTGACGCAGATCTGCGATGCGGCCATGCCCCGGGTACGGCGTCCGCCCCCGAGGAGGGCGGTCCACTGGTGGTCCCGGGAGCTGGCGGATCTCCGGGCCGCGTGCATCCGCGCCCGGAAGGCCTACACCCGCAGCCGGCGGCGGCAACGCGACGCGGAGCGGGAGGCCTTGCTGTATGAGGGCTACCGCAATGCGCGGTCGGCCTTCAGGCTGGCCGTCCGCTCCGCCAAGGACGTCAGTCGGCAGGAGATGCTGGACGGTCTCGATCGTGACCCCTGGGGACGCCCCTATCGCGCGGTGCTGAATAAGCTCCGCGCGCGGGGCCTTCCCTTCACCGAGACTCTCCAGCCCAGCCTTCTCACCCGGGTCGTCGAGGACCTGTTCCCGCGGCGGGCGGAACACACGCCCCCGGTCATGGCTCCGCCAGACACTGACCGGGAGGCCGACGACGACAGTGTTCCGCCCATCACGGAACCCGAGATGGGAGTGGCGGTGGCGCGCATGTGCGCAAAGTCCACCGCCCCCGGGCCCGACGGTGTTCCAAACCGCGTGTTGGGCCTGGTCCTCGACCACCTGGGTCCCCGCCTCAGGGAGCTGTTCGACGCGTGTTTAGCGTCCGGACGGTTCCCTGGGTGCTGGAAGGAGGGAAGGCTGGTGCTCCTGCCGAAGCCGGGACGGTCTCCGGGGTCGCCTTCGGCCTACAGGCCTATCGTGCTGCTCGATGACACGGGCAAGCTACTGGAGAGGGTGGTAGCTGCCCGCATCGAGCGGCACCTCGTCGGCACGGGGCCCGATCTGTCGGACGCCCAGTTTGGGTTTAGGAGGGGCCGTTCGACGATCGCGGCTCTGTTGCGCCTGAGGGCCGTGGCGACTGAGGCCGTCACCGGTGGGGGAGTGCTGTTGGCGGTGTCCCTAGACATCGCCAACGCATTCAATAGTCTGCCATTCAGCTGCATCAGGGAGGCGCACCGGTATCACGGAGTGCCAGCTTACCTGAGGCGGCTAGTGGCAGACTATTTGGTGGGGCGCAGCGTCCTCTGTACCAACCGAGCAGGGGACGTTGTGCGAACGCCCATGACGTGCGGTGTCCCACAGGGGTCGGTCCTCGGACCCACCTTGTGGAACATCGGCTACGACTGGGCGTTGCGGGGGAGCCTCCCGCCCGGGCTGGGCGTGATTTGTTACGCCGACGACACGCTCGTCACAGCCCGCGGTGGGACGCTAGAAGAGGCGGTAAGCCTGGCGACCTATGGCACCGAAGAGGTCGTCAGGCGGATCGAGGCGCTGGGGTTGAGGGTCGCCCTGGACAAGACGGAGGCCCTCTTGTTCCATGGGCGCCTTATGAGCCCTCCCATCGGCGTCTCGATCACCGTCCGATCGGTTGACATCAGCATCCGGGCCCATATGAGGTACTTGGGCCTGGTGCTCGACGGGCAATGGTGGTTCCGGGAGCATTTCCGCAGGCTCGCTCCGCGGCTCGTCGGCGCGGCGTCCGCCCTATCGTGGCTAATGCCGAACGTGGGCGGACCGAGCGCTACGTGCCGACGGCTGTACACGGGGGTCATCCGGTCGATGGCCCTGTACGGCGCACCGGTGTGGGCGGGGTCCTTGACCGTCCGACTTAGGGCCCTTCTGTGGCGACCACAGAGGGTCATGGCGGTCAGGGCCATCCGCGGATACCGCACGGTTGCGACGGAGGCAGCGTGCCTATTGGCCGGGACTCCCCCGTGGGACCTGGAGGCGGAAATGCTCGCCGAGTTGTGTCGGCGGGTGTCGGGGGTGCGCGGGGAGGGCGGTGTGATCTCGTTAAGGGATCTCACCGCCTGGCGCGTCGACGCCCGCCGAGACGTCATTGCCCGTTGGGCAGTCCGGCTGGAGAGGCCTCGGTTCGGGGTGCGAACCGTGAAGGCCTTCCGGCCGGTGCTGATGCAGTGGTTGGAAAGGCGGCACGGGGTGCTCTCCTTCCGACTAGTGCAGGTGTTGACGGGGCACGGGAGCTTCGCCAAATACCTGCACAGGGTCGTGAGGAGGGAGAGTACACCATCCTGCCACCACTGCGATTGCGACGAGGACTCGGCGCGCCACACGCTCGAGGCCTGCGCGGCTTGGGCAGTGCAGCGCCGTGAACTCGTCGCAATCATCGGTGCCGACCTGACGCTGCCGGCCATCGCTAGGGCGATGGTCGACAGCGTCAGGAACTGGGACGCGGTCGCAGCCTTCTGCGAGACAGTGATCTCGCAGAAGGAGGCGGCGGATCGTCTGCGCGTGGAGCGCAGCCTCGATGAGGAGATCCGCCGCCGGCGACTGGGGCGGCGCAGGCGCAACTATCTGCGCCTCATGCCGCCCTAGCCGAGGCCGCGGGTGACGTGACCGGGGATTAGTCCGTCACCCGCCGAGAGGCCGACCGCGTGAGGAAAGACCGACGTCCTCCCCGAGGGGGGGACGTCGGTCGATGGGAGGGTACCCCGCGTAGGGGGTATTCCGTCGGGCCGACCACTGACGACAAGTAAACCTGCTCCGGTGGTCGGCCCAATGACGAAGGCGAGGTGGTTTTCGGGTGGGTTGCGGGAGTTGCGTGCTTAAGCCCCTCTGTCGCCCAGGACGGAGTGGTGCGGAGGCGCGCCGACCGCGACCCACCCAAAAAAAAAAAAAAAAAAAAAAAAAAAAAAAAGCACAGGCATTTATTTATTTTTTTAATTGTAAAATGGTTTTTGGTCATACCACAGAAAACTCGAGGAACTTTATCTAGGGTATGGCATGTCGTTATAATTCCAATTTACAAGTCAATTTCTTTTGCGTTTATTAAAAATTAAATTTATATAAAGGGCTTTGTCGCTACACGTTATACTGAGAGTATCTGTTACAAAAATTATATTTTTTCATTTTACTTATATTCATATGTATTTACAACGATATAACGAATGAAATTAGGTTAAAACCTAATTTCATTTTTAAGGTTAGATTTAAAAATTAATTTTATTCTTTAATATCGTTGTAAAAATCTAAAGATTAGATTAAGATTTTTATAGCTATTAAAAAAAGTAAAGCTATGGGTTTGCCGTGTGGTGACGGAGTAAGTGTACAATTTACCACGAAGTAGAGTAAAAGATGATGATAGAAGATAAGGGTCATGATATGCATATAACATTTATGCAAATGTTATATACACAAAATGAAAAAAAAAAACTACTCCAAGCTTATGACTAAGCGTGGTATAAATGTGTAAGTAAATTTCAGTCTCATTGTGGAGGAGGGTCAGGCATAGCAGTCGCATTTATATGAGCTGAGATGATGTTGAAGAGAGACATCAATCGTGTAACGTCATAAATAACGTAAAAAAAATGGGCATTTCCTCACATCCAATAGATACCATTTGGCCATTCTAAATGTAGTAGCAACGGAATAGTTACACCTTTTTTGGGGGGGTTAGGCTACGGTCGGCGCACCCGTCGCCCGGCTCCGTCCAGAGTGACAGAGGGGCGGCGCGCACAGCCCCGTAACCTAACCGTGACACGTCGCCTTCATCGTTGGGCCAACCACAGGTGCAGGGTGACTTGTCGTCAGTGGTCGACCCGACGGAATACCCCTTTAGGAATACCCCCTCTCTTCGACCGACGTCGCCCCCTCGGGGAGGACGTCGATCTTCGTCGCCCAGTCGGCCTCTCGGCGGGTGACGGACAAACTCCCCCGTCAAGTCACCCGCGGCATCGGCTAGGGCGGCATCAGGCGCAGATAATCGCGCCTGCGCCGTCCCAGTCGCCGGCAGCGGTGAAATGTTACGCCTAACGACAATATCAGCATCGGCTATGACCGGGCTTATTTGGGCGAGTCTATCAGGTCTATGTACACTCGAGAGGTAACTCTTCTAACTCTCAAAACTGTGTCGTATTGAGTCGAGTGCCATGCGATTGTATGACGAAAACTTACAGATGCTGGTGTCGACTCGCTATGATCGTGAGCCTCTCATATGCTAGAAACTCAAATGGATGTAATAAATGCTAACCGTCAGCTGTCGGTCAACTTTCTAAAACTATTTTGACGAGCGGTCTGCCGTTACTGGATTGAACTTAATTAGATTGTTTAAATTAAAGGTGTCGAGCTTTCGATGAGTACCGATAGTTTACACAAGTCCTTAAACAGATATTAAAAAAA
Organism: Lymantria dispar; assembly: GCA_032191425.1. Taxonomy (NCBI): domain Eukaryota; kingdom Metazoa; phylum Arthropoda; class Insecta; order Lepidoptera; family Erebidae; genus Lymantria; species Lymantria dispar. Next base: position 6,331,966 of record CM063452.1, on the reverse strand, counting down.
AAAAGATTTCACACCTTGAAGCCTCGAAAATTATATTAATTATGAAATGTACATTTCTCGTAGAAGAATGGAAGGTTACATATAACAAAATTTACATCGCCCAACGTTGTGTGCGAGCAACGCTTCTAGTAGGTACACAAAGCTGCAGTATTGGATAGTAAACAGTAGTCAGATACGTGAAATTCGTATGCAGCCTTTTATGCAATTATAAACAAATAACAGTTTATCAGCCAAAAACTCTGAATACTAGCAAGACGTCTTAAACTTTACCTAGAAAATTGAAATACAATCATCTAGGTCAAAATAACCCTGTGTTGACGGAGTAAGTGTATTCTTACTCCGTCAACCACTTACTCGTTCACCATCTCGTCTCTTGCCCTTGGGTGTCATAAGAGACGAGTAAGATATAAAATATCCATATGACAGACAGGTCACACCAGCGTGGTATAGTAGGTCAATTTCCCTCCTATTGTGGAGGAGCCTCGAGCCCAATAGTGGGACGTACATGAATCACAATGTAGTCAGAATAAAAGTTGAATGTTGAAATATAAAACCTATACCTACCTATATAAATTGGAAAACAAAGTAATTCTTATCTTACAAGACTTCACGTTATTTGAACCTTATACCGAGAAATGCCATTCCAAAACTATGGAACTAAAACCTTAATATTAAGCTTAGGCAGGTAATTCAAATTACTGTTGGGTTTAATGATATCAAAGGGGTTTGTTCACAACTAAAATTTAACTAGGTAGAAGCAAGATAATTACCAAACACTTGATGTTTAGAAAGTATTTCCTTTATAAAACATGGGATTGTTACAAACAATTTGTTTACCTTATATATTCTATTCAGTCCGCCCGTGATTATGAACGATGTGAAGTATTGGAAACGTCGGACAATCAAAAATCAAATAAAAACGCGAAATAATCCGTACAAATAGTTTTATTTATAACGTGTAGTACTCGTGTAAACATCAGAAATCATTATATATTCTGATTTAAAATTAAAGACAAGTGATTAAAAAACTTTTAACGAGCAAACAGTACACCTGATGGTAAGTGTTGCTGCCGCTCATGGACCTTTGCCTACCCCGAAGAAAGTAAAGGGAGAGTGTATGTAATGAGGTTCGGTGATACTAAAGGCATCACTAAAACCCACCACACGCAAACACCCTCAGAAAGCTGGGCTTCTGGCTCTCGCTCACCGAACGAAGCGCAGTAACAAATTGCTACTACTCGAACGTCGTTTTTCTGCTCAGTGCGGTACTACCCCGGACGGACCGGCCCGCGGTTGTAGACAGACAACTGTCAACAGTGTGGTTCTACCTATAAAGTGGTAGTTTTATTTATAACGTGTAATACTCGCGTAAACATCAGAAATCATTATATATTCTGCTATAAAACTGGTCTACAGAGGAGTGCGCAATGTAGTTATATTGCGCACTCTCAAGTTACCATCCGTACATATCTTATATCTTTAAACGAGTAATTCTTGTGTGTATATATATATATATATATATATATTACTAGCTGACCCAACAGACGTTGTTCTGTTCAAATAAAGCGCCACCTACCGGGTCCAATTGTGAATCTAAACCATTCTCGAATCTCATTGAGCACACACAAATTACTTAAATTACTTAAATCCAGTCAATAGATATCGCCATCTGTTAGAATCTTTTGGAGTTAACAGATAATTGTGACTGTCAATTAATTATAGACAAATAATTTGTAATAAAATAAAATTGCGTCTATAATTAAAGATCTAAGCTATCCTATTTCTCAAGGACCAGACTTTTTTTTTTTTTTTTTGACGCTGTGGAAATGCATTTACGCACTATCCCCCGCCGGTTACAGACAGGGGAGTGTGTGTGGGACTCGCCGGCCACAGAAGTGACCGAAATACCCACTAAAACCACAGCGGCCCCTTTCGCGCTTTTACGAGGTGCCGGAGAGATCGTCTGACAACATTCTATCCCCGACACCTCAACGCTTGGCCGTCTGGCCACGTCCTGTCATCATTCAGAGCGGTGGGTGGAGGAGCGCATAGCAGCGTCTCCTCCTCCTTGGTCGTCGCTGGCGGAGCGAGTCAGCGGACGCAAGCGCCTCGCGTGCTCGCTCCGCGGCCTCCTTCCTTGTCATGACAGCCTCACAGAAGGAGGCCATCGATGACCAACAGCTGTCGCTGCCGAGCATCTTGGAGATGATGGTCGGCAGCGACAGGTCTGTTATTCCCAGTTCCGTTGACAGGACGTGGCGCTGAGACCCCCAGGCGCGGCATACTTCCAGTGTGTAGCGCGCATCGTCGATTAGCGCGCCACACTCATGATATCCTGGGGCCTCTTCTCTTCCAATTCTGTGCAGGTACTTACCGAAGACCCCATGTCCGGTAAGCACCTGCACCATCCTAAATGTAAGGCTGCCGTGCCTTCTCCTGAGCCAGCGGTGGAGATGCGGCGCCACCGCCTCCACAGTCCCCCGCCCTGAAGTTGGACCAGACTGCTCACGGTGTGCCAATTTAATTTAAAATCGGTTAAGTAGTTTAGGAATCCATCGCGGGCAAACATCGTGACAGGAGATTTATATATATAAGATATACCTATATATATATTCAGGATCTCAGAAACGGCTCCAACGATTTTTTTGTTGAAACTTGGCATACTAGAGGATTCGGGTCCAAAAAATCGATCTAGCTAGGTTTTATTTATAGAAAATGTTGTTTTGTCCGTGTTTTTAGCAAAATATACAATGACATCAAATTTTAAAAGAATATGAATTCAAATTTCGTTGACAACGTCATGAGTTACGATAGCTCAGATGGGAAGGTGACAGGTTTTAATTTAGGTATTTTTTCAATCAAATAGCGTCGGTTCGAATCTCGGTGTTATTATTATTTTCTTTTTGTAATTTTTTATATATTTTTCATTATTTATTTTTTATTTTGCAGTAATATACCTATATCTAAATAAATTCGAATAATAATAACATAAATAATAATAACACCGAGATTCGAACCGACGCTGGTTCGAATCTCGGTGTTATTATTATTTTCTTTTTGTAATTTTTTATATATTTTTCATTATTTATTTTTTATTTTGCAGTAATATACCTATATCTAAATAAATTCGATAATAATATGCCGAGCGAAGCTCGGTCAACCAGATATTAATATCTATAAGAGAGCTACTGTCGCCTATAAAGTGAGTTGCCGGCTGTACAACTTGTTTGAGGTTGAAGTAATTTAAAAATTCTTGTAGTTGTTTCTATTTTGAGCAGACTGTATTTAACATGTCTACATTTAGGTCCCCTAGTAACATTAAATGGCCATAAGAGCCCATACTGCAGATAGTGTCTGTAAGCCCATCTAGAAATTCAGATAGAGCATGCCATGGTGGTCTATAAACTGTCTCTACCAATACCGTCTTTCCATTAGTATTTAAATTTAACCACATCTGTTCCAGATCTGTACATTGAGGGTGTGATTGGGCGCGTATTGCCGTATCAATACGCGCCCAATCACTACCCTCAATGGTAAAGGCGTACCTTTACCAATGTAAAACCCAACACCTCCCCCTTGGCCCTTCCTAACATGCTCTGGCCTGGGTATATGCCTGAACTTATAGCTTGTCAAAGACGGTGCCCTATCATCCTGTCTCGTACGCAGCCAGGTTTCATTCACTGCCAAGGTATTATCCGCATGGTGACTCATTGCCACTTTAAATTCATTTTGGTTCGTTCACAGCGAGCCAGCATTCCACAAACCGTATTATTATATATACATATTATATATACATATTATATATACATATTATATATACATATGTATATTATTATATATATATTATACAGTATTATTGGCTTCTGAGTGTTCAGCAATTTCTGGTTGAATCGATGCCAATTGTTGTAATTCTTTCGAGGCACCTACAAAATTGGTGCCGTTATCACTCCACAATTGAGTGCAGTGTCCTCGACGAGAAACAAATCAACGGAAAGCGGCCAAAAACGCCTGTGAACTCATGTCACTGGCCACTTCTAAGTGAAGAGCTCGCGTAGACTTGCATACAAAAAGGCATATATAGCCCTTGTACGATCGATGCCCGCGTCCTTTGGTTGTTCTAATATTAATGGGTCCTGCATAATCTACACCACTGTGTAAAAATGGTCTGGCTGGTGTACAACTGACTGACGGCAGATCACCCATTAGTGGATTTCTGACGCTAGCTCTTCGTTTTGCACAAGTAATACATTTGCGAACGTATTATTGAACGAGAGATCAAGGAACTATTTTCCAATAGGCTGATCTTAAAAAGTTTAACATCAGTTGGAGACCCCCATCTAAAGTTTTTGCATGAGCATCTGCTACTATCAGATGAGTCAAATGACTTGAATGTGGTAGGACTATTGGATGTTTCGCTCGTTCATCCAAGTCTGACTTTTCAAGTCGCCCACGAACTCTAACGATGTCTGTCTTACCAAGATAAGGACATAGTGATTTTAATTTACTATTTTTTAATTGTATGTAGCCTTTGTTTTTAACTTGATTGTATTCTATTGTAAATATATCTTGTTGAGTTTGCCTTATACAACTATTTAATGCCTCTTCTAGTTCTTATTTTCGCAAATAACCTTTGATTTTTGTTCGTAAAATAAATCGACGACAATAAACAATCACTCTCAACAACCTCAGCAAAGAAGAAAATCTGTTAAAAATAGCCAGGTATGGGGTTATTGCTACATGCGCCTTTATGGGCTGTTCTAAGTCGGTATTTAATCCGTTGATCTTTTATATAAAACGACCTTTTTGTGAAGTAATGAAAGTCCAGAAAACCATTGAGTGTTTTCCAGAAGTGAGCTTGGCAATAAGCCTCTGGATGCACAGTCTGCTGGGTTATCCTTTGTGGACACATGAAACCACTGAGATGGCTTCATTGTTGTCAATATTTCAGCAGTCCTATATGACACAAACGTCTTCCATCTACTAGGATGACTATTGAGCCAAGCCAGTACTACAGCGGAATCAGTCCAAGCTATGATTTTATCATCTTTTACATTTAAGACTTGAGCTGCATCTGAAATTAGTTTAGCTAATAACACCGCGCCACATAGTTCTAAACGTGGAATACTTACCTGTTTGATTGACGCCACTCTAGTTTTGGTCACCAACAATGAGACATGTACCTCTCCTTTTACATCGACTGTGCGTAAATAAATCATAGCAGAATAAGCGGCTTTAGAAGCGTTGCAAAATATGTGCAATTCGTATTCGTCTCCTGAATTGACTCCAAGCCACCGTGGGATTCGCACTGAGGGAAGTAAACTCAACTCACTACGGTAAATCGTCCATTCCTTTACTAACCCTGTTGCTAATTGCTCATCCCAATCAACTCCTGCCAGCCACAGCTTCTGTATGAAGATTTTAGCCATGACAACGCTAGTTGCTTACCATCCTAAAGGGTCGAAGAGGCGGGCGATGTCAGAAATGATCTTTCTTTTTGTAAGTGGTGTACTCGTCGAGGCAGGGAGATTTACCGAATATTGAAAGTCCTAGAATTTTTATTGTATTATCTAGTTTAATTTCTAGATCTTCGCTTTGTCCTTTATTGTTTGTGCTGTTGTTTTCTATATTATTATTATCCTTTTTATATTTCTTTGTCCTAATCCTTTCCATTATGTTTATTTACTCTAGTATATATTTATTATTTATATTCCATTTTTGTAATTTAAAACCACCCTTTTCTAATAAGTTAGTTAATTCTGTATATGTTTCTATACCTTCTTCGATACTACTGCAGCTATACATCAAATCGTTCATATAGAAGTTATTTAACACTACCTGTGTCGCCTTTGGGTACCTTTTACCTTCGTCATGAGCTATTTGATGTAAAGTTCTTACAGTTTGATAAGGAGCAGACGCATTGCCTAACGTTACTGTTGTGAGTTCATAATCCTGAATTTGATCTTCACATCTGTCACGACAAAGAATCCGCTGATATATTGTGTCTTCTTCGGCTACTCTAACCTGCCGGTACATTTTGACTATATCTGCGACAAGGGCAATAGAGTGAACTCGCCATCTCATGACCGTATGCCTTAAGTCAGCTTGTAACGTTGGCCCAATCATCAACGTGTCATTTAATGAAACACCGTTGCTATTCTTTTCGGAAGCATTAAGAACTATGCCGACGCGAGTAGTAAATTTATCATCCCTGATTACCGCATGATGTGGGAGATAAATTGCTATATCCTTTCTACTGTCATTTTCTGGCACGATTCTCATATGACCTAATTGTAAATACTCATCTCATCATAAATATATTCATCCTTTGATTCTTTATTTCCTTCTAACCTTTTTTCCATTGACCTCATTCTTCTTTCAGCTATCATACGAGAATTGCCAGGCAGTGGTGGTTGATCTCGGCAAGGCAATTTAACAATGTACCTACCATCATTGTCCCTTGCTGTAGTCCTACTATAAAATTCTTCATTCTATCTCTTCTGTTGTAAATATCTTCTTTGTACATATATTTTCTTCTACTTCTCTAAATTTCTTTAAACTGTCTACTTTTATATGCGCACGCATTACGTTTATCTTTGCCTTGTAAATAATACCTTCTTTACTTTTAGGATTGTTTGAACTACATATTGTGCCCCATAAAACCCATCCTAAAGCAGTGTTCTGTGCAATTAGAGTACCAGAAGAACTCTTTATTATGCTCTCTTTGATGATGCAGCTATAAACATCCGCACCCAATAAAATATTAATTTTATGGGGCACGTTGAGCTTCGGGTCTGCTAACTGCAGACTGTTGATGTCAATCCAATTAATATTATTCATACTTACGCAACGCACTGGTAAATATGAAGTGATCTTCCGTAAGACGTAGGCATGTAAGTTAAGTTGAAAGCCGGGATCGCTTTTTGATCTTATGGTTAAATGTACCATGTACTTGGCGAGATTAGATTTATTCTCACCTAACCCTGATATAAAGCCGTGAATCGGAATCTTATCTAAACACAGTAGATGTACTGTAGCCTCCGTGATAAAGCATGCCTGCGTACCTTGGTCAAGCAAGGCTCTTACTTTTTGAAACGCTACGCTTCTGGACTCTGCTTTGATCAAAGTTGTCGCTAATAAAACCTGCCCAGGGTTTGGGGTTCTTCCTGTCGACAAACACGACACTATCGGCTCAGCATTAGTTGATGAACTAGAGGAATCGATAACGAGTGTTGTAGAAGTGGTCTCAACACGCTTTTGTGGTTCTCTACCAAGATGTAGTAGAGAATGGTGAAGCTTATGACACAGCTGACAAGAAGTATGTTTCTTGCAATCGTGTACCGTGTGAATACTGCCTAAACAATTATAACATATTCTGTTTTTAGCCACAAAATGGCGTCTATTTTGTATAGCTAGTTTAGCAAATTTCTTGCAAAAGCAGAGTTTATGCTGCTCTGAACAATACTCACACCGTGTAGTATTTGATGGATTTGTCGCCAGCATTACCTTCGGGTATATGGCATGTGAACCTTTACTTACTTGGGGCTGAACTCGTTTATGTGGAATGCATCCTAAAGCGCGGTAAATACTTTCAAGAAATGTCTTGAACTGTTTAAAGGTGGGCAATTCGTTGCTGGACTCACTGGAAATACTTAACTCCCACTGTTTACGTGTTTCATTATCCAATTTAAATGTCACTATATGTATAATGATAACGTCCCATGTACTCACATTGATATCCAAAATTTTTAAAGCATTTAAACAATCAGTCGTTGTGTCTAACAAATACTTCAACGAATTAGCTGATTCGACATTCAAACGTTTCTGATTGAAAAACCTTTTTAATATACAATTAGTTAATATACTTTTTAATATACAATTAGTTATATCTTTTATTAGCATAACGTTTTACTAACTGCGACCAACATTCACTATAATTAGCATCTGTAATTGGTGTGTGCTTAATCAATTGTTCGGCTTCACCGGTGAAGTGGCCCTTAAGATAGTGTAGTTTTTGCACATTAACTAGAGATGAGTTGTTGTGTACTAGTGACACGAAGAGGTCGTCAAAGGTTGTCCATTCACTATATTCGCCCGAAAATGTAGGAATAGTAATCTTTGCTAACTTTACAAATGAATTATTTGCCATAGAAGAATTAATACATTTACTACTTTGTGATTGGGACGCTCTATCATCAATCTTATTAAGCTTTGACTTCATTAAACACTTACATGATATATAAGATTTTTTGGTAACGTCATAAATATCATCCAGCTTTAGAACTAGATCTTCTAATTTAAATTGACCATAAAGTTGTGACTTAGTATTTTTACGACGACCAATCGTTTTCCAATAATTCAAGCTTAGCTTCTATATATTCTATTGATAGTCTCTCCTTTGGGCACTTTTTAAAATTAGTGTAAGTCTTATGAATAATATTATGAGTCTTTTAATACGTTGATTTTACCTTCCGTCTTGGCTAATACAAACATAATTCAAATATACAAAATTTATATAAAGTATTAAGTAGTTAAATGGTGAAATTCTAATAAGTATAACAACTAACAGATTTACCATGGCAAAGTTAAAATATAAATTTTATAAGTTATTATAATACAATTTGACATTTTTTTTCTAAGTCCCAATGAGAGCGAAAAATTTTACAAGTGTTTATGAAATAAATTCTGTCTGGTAGAAATCGGGCATAAGTTCCCCGTTCCCTCGTTTTTTGTAAAACTATTCCAAGTCCTTAAATTAACATGCACATCTTATTAATCTAATTTAAAATATTCTGAGTCAAAGTAATTATTCAAAGTAAAATTCTTGTTTAAAATAAAGTTCAAAATGATCTGGCAAATTAATCTATGCACAACGTTATGGATCGTCTCAATAATATTTAATTGTACTCACGATTGCACTTCACTCACAAGTTTCTTCATGTAGTTGCTGTACTGGTGGCGTGCTCTGCGATGTTGAATTGCACTCCAAGTTGCGATGCTGAATGACGTCTCGATCTCGAAGATTGTTTCTCTTCCGTCTCAGTGAAATGTTCTTTTGTTCGTTCAACTGGTTGAACGAATAACTTGTACTTTTGCTGATACATGTTATACCCGGTACCTTTACCGCAGCGATCCACTGCGAGTACTGGTGTGCGGTCCAGGTATTGGCACCGCTGCGTAATTAAAAATGATTTCGTTCCGAGATTGATCTGGGGTCGATGGACCATGTTTAATACCGAACTTGGTAATAAATTGTACTATTGTGAACACTAATTGGGTTTATAATGAAACGGCAATGGCGTCCTGATCTGTTGGTATATTATATAAAAATATGCGATACAAAATATGATGGCTCATATTTCATATACTGTGAAACCATAGTGTGATCTAATTTTAATATAGCGCCATCTATCGAAGATCCAGTCAACAGATTTTTCGAAAATAATAGGATTTGATCGTTAACACCATGCTTAGTCTATACGAACTTCCATGTCCTTCGCTTCGCAGAATCTCGAGTCATGCGAAATAACTTTCGTTTATACTTAGTTAGGCGCTCATTGACATAGAAGCGCCGGACCGGTGCGGGCATGTCGAAGCCCTCGGTGGTGGCACTGCGCCGTACGCGAGCACTCTGCAGCAGCTCGTCGCGCAGGCGGCGGCGCAACAGGCGCACCGCGCCTTCGCCACTGGTCGCAATTACGTGGCGCACGCACGGCGCTAACTATATCGCGCTCGTCTATTATAACACCCAGTTTATTTGCAATCTGCCCGACGAGATGAAGTGGGTTTTCACCAACTGACTCAGGCACGTTGCTTATTTGAACGTCATTGGCCAGGAGCTCCTGGTCCCTTTCATTTAGCTCCTGCTTTAGTTCGGCGACGACGTCTGGAAAACTGACTCCACTTTATGCTGCTCGAGGGCAACGACTCTCGCCTCCAATGAGTCCATGTGCTCAGTACACCTGTTCAGGGACGATCGGAGGTCCGCCATATCCTCCTGAAACAGCTGCAACTCTGCGGACTGAGCACAACTCCTCAACAAATTAAGGTAACCAGCTCGTTGGGGACTTGTTCTACCGGGGTGGACTTAGGCGCGCTGCAAACAAGGTCATGGACTTCCTCCTTCGAGAGAATACTTACATGATGAGGTCTCCCCCTAATAGGAGTGTCAGCCTTATTATTTCGAACAATATTTTTCATGCATTCCGGGCAGCGCTATGAAGAATGTATAACACCAACACCGGGCAGATTTACGCACAGCTTGTGATAAATGCTGTAGCATTTTTGACACTTCACTGAATTTGTTTGCGATATAAAATTACCACAAGCTCCGTATTTGGCCATGGCTATGGAGTGTGCCAACAACTGGTAGTATTTAATTTAATTATTGTCATTGAAATTATGTATCCGATATAATGTTAATATATTTTTAGTTTAGTTCTATAATCAGCTGATCAATATAGCACGAGTGTGTATTTCAATAATAACACTATTCACTTCATGTGTTTTTGGCAAATTTTTGGGAATATAATTGTGTTTTAGAAGTTCACTACACTTTAAATTGATTGTAAATGATTAAGACTATCCTTGTTATTAATCTTACCACACATTCTCACCACTGTAACTCCTGTAAGCCAGGATCCACAATGGTCTCCGTATAAGACACTGAGGTTTGACCCTCAGGAAGTCCCGGGAATCGCTTTTAATTGTCTTGGGACCCGCAACAAACTTAATTAGAAAAGAAAAACAGGAGGAGTTGGAAAGATTCCACTTCCCTTCTATGCAAAGCGGGAGACATGAAGTAAAGTTGGCTAATAAGCCAGTAAATAAGAATTTGTACAACTACGTGAAACGCAGTGGTACAGCACCACGGATTGAACAGAGCTTAATGGACCTATTTGTGAGCTTTATTAGGCTTGGTTACAATAGTAGGTATGGCAAAGGCGCCTAAATGCACGGAAATTTTCTCGAGTTGCTACAAGATCCGAATAGTATATTACCCCAGACGTGACATGCATATTGTCTAACATGACGTCCCGCTCGTTGCGCCATAGAATGCACTCCCAAAGGATGTGATGAGCTGTTTGTTCAAAATCGGAATTTGAGGTCGAACATTGACAAATTGGGGAATCTATTTTCTGAGGGTGTTTGCGTGTGGAGGGTTTTGGTGGTGCCCTTGGTATCACCGAGCCTCAATGCACGCATTCACACTCCCTTCAATTTCTTCGCGGTAGGCAGCGGCCTTGCAGAGGTCCATGAGCGGCAGCAACACTTACCATCAGGTGTACTGTTTGCTCGTTTGCCACCGTATGCAATAAAAAAAAAAAAAAATCTAGTTTAAAATAGAATAATTTACTTCTAAAATTCCCATGGTCTGTGAGGAATTGGGCTACATAGTGGTCAATTTCTAGTCAAGTTCTCTCCAAACGTTCACAAACAAATGGAAAGAATAGATATAGATGGCGACCCTTTGTTGACGAATCCCATCTTTGCTGCCATTCGGTCAGGAGCTTATCGTTAACGACGGATTGCGGTGCAAAAAGTTTAGTAATTTTATTACGATCGCGTGGTAAAAGAAAATTGTTAGTCATGTTGTCCCTAGTGGAATAATACATGGACGCACGCTTTTGTATCTCCAAGTCGACCGGGAGTACACCTACAAGTACTGGTAAGGCTTCGGTGCTAACTGTTCGGTATGCCTTACATAGTCATATTAGCGCTAATCGTTGACTCTGTAGTAACTTACGCCGAGCCGCTCCTATGGTGGTACGATCAGCCCAGGCTGGTGCACCATAACAGATACAACCTAGATATGTGGCTGTATAAATAATTTTAAGTGTATTAAAACAAAGGCCCCAGGTGGAAGTTGAAATTCTGGTAAGCGCATAGAAATTTTGTTTGGCTTTTTCACCTACAGTTTTAATATGTTCAATGAATGAAAAATTTTTCTCTAGGACCAGGCCGAGGTAACATAGTGACTCTTTCCTTTTAACTACCGCGTTGTTAAATTTTATACGGGGGGTCGACTGTAAATTACCTTTCAGTAAAAGATGATACGTTTTGTGGGGAGCGAAAGTAAGTAGATTTTGTATGCCCCATTTTTGTATTGAGTTGAGACATATATCCGCCAATTTCTGCAGTCCGTCTCTAGTGTTTGCCTGTATAAGTAGGAGTCCGTCGTCAGCATAGCCAATCAATGAGCAGTTTTGCGGTAGAAGTAGCTCAAGAAAGTCATCAAACCCTAGATTCCACAAGTATGGGCTTAACACTGATCCTTGAGGACAGCCCAGCGTCAGTGATTTAGACACGGCATGGTGACCGAGTTTCAGTGTGGTTGAACCTTGTAGAAAGTATGACTGTACGAGTTGGTAGATGTTCCTGAAGCATCCACGAGCCTTCAGTTTAAGAAGTAGCATCGGCCACCATGCGTTGTCAAAAGTACCTGAGATATCTAGAAAAATACCTAGTATATATTTAAAATCTGATAGGAAAACAGTTTTTCTAACGGCAATGACCGCGTCGACAGTCGAATTCCCCGGGATAAATCCAAACTGACTACGATTGAATGTGGGGCCACCCGGTAACAAACGGGGAACAATCAGACGTTCTAAGAGTTTTCCTATAATTGGTCGATATGACTTCGGGTCGTCCGGCGGCTTATCACTGTGTTTCGGTATTATACGTATAAATCCGCGACGCCACAGCCGAGGAAAGATGCCTTCCGCTATACAACGATTGAAAACTAGTAACATTGAGTCGGCTGACGTTCGACAAGCTTCTTTAATCATTTTATTCGAGATTTTATCTGCGAAATAATATCGAAAATAAATACGACTAAAGAATAATCAGTTAAAACAGAAAAAGGGAAACTTGATATGAAATCGTATGTCTATGCGTGGCATAATATATCCCATTATGTAGAATTGTAGATAGTCCATGCTTATGGAGCTTCTTTTATTTTCTACCTATTTTATTAATCAAAAACTGTTGTTACAAATTTTCTTGTTACTTACACTCTACCATAGTATGTACTCGGCTGCCGATTGCCATTTAAATTAATCTTAAAATCCTAATTTAAATGAAATCGTAATTTTTTTGGATTTTTTTAGCGGGATAATGAACGACAAATATCGATCCACATCCTTTTAGTATATAATAAGAATATTTATTTTTCCTTTCTCTCATAGAAAGGTTACTAAAATAAGTCTTAATCTAGGTTATTTATTATAAAGGTATGTATGAGAGACTGGCATCTGTATTAGGAATACCTGTATGACAGATTACTAGACTATTCCTCAACTCCAAATTCCAGACGACACTACGCTGCTGAAGCCATAATAAGAAGTTGAAATTCCAGACGAGCTAGTGTTCAGGTAAATTCAGTTTGAACGGACGCTGCTATTATGATATATGTACGTAATGATTGTACGGTATGCACAGCCTGCAGTGGACTGTATGAGGTGAATTTACGGAGTTAGGTGAGGAACTGATCTTATCCTATCCCTGCAAGCCGCGAAGAAGTAAATATGGAATACTCCACCAACCTTTCATCCACTCCCGCCGAGGGCAGTAGCGTCGTCGCAGTAAGCTCGCCAAACCGCGCGGTCAGCTTCACTATATTCTTAATTATATTTATAACTAGGCAGTTCACAGCACCACAAAACACTGTTATGGTGGTTCCAAATGTTCCGTATAATAATGTCCTTCCAAGGATTAAGCAGGTGCGGCGATTACGAATACACCGATGGCACAACCGCTTGGCGGACCGAGTTGTCTCGAATCTTCTACTCGACTGTCTTAACGACATTTGTAGAATTCAAGTTGTGAAGTTTTTCCAAATACCCTCCACATAGCTTGCAGAGACCGAACATACCCCTCACCGAATTCAACATGATGAATTCCCCATTCTAAATAAAAGGGCAAGTGAAGGATATACAATCCATTAACCTAAGTAAACAAAACACATAGAAAAAATAAACCTTTAGTGAAGGACTTCTATGTAAAAATAAAAACAAATAATAATTTAAAGATCTAAATAAACAAAATAACTTAGGTAAAAAAAAAAATATAATAATTAATTTGCATACGGCAGCGGGCAAATTTTATTGGTCTCTTAATTAGACCCCTTTTAGTTCTCAAGGTAACTACACGAATAATTCCATCAACGCATCGCAGAATGCAATTAATTGTATTTCGCAAAAATTAGGTATTAAGATATGACGCTCAAGGCGTAAGTCAGACAAGAGCGGTAGATCGGAGATGAATCGATTCCACTGTGAGTACGACTCAGGTGGCAATTGTTCATCCCATCCGACTCCCATCTTCCAGAGATCTTGCATGATACACTTTGCGATGAAAGTACAAGGTGAGATAATACCTACAGGATCGAATATGCTCGCTAGCAGTTTTAAAACTGATCGTTTGGTCTGTTTATCGTCTATTATATGGTAGGAAAACGCGAAACTGTCACAGGCAGGTAACCACGTTAACCCTAACACTTTAAGAGACGACGACAACGTATCATCTTGAAAATCGATGGTTACAATCTGATTCGACTGCATACGCGTCAGCAACTCGGGACAGTTGCTTGCCCACTTTCTTAAATCAAACCCACCACTTTTAAGAAGTGAAAGTAAGTCATCCTGCAATGTGCAGGCTTCCTTTAATGATGGACATGACCACAATACGTCGTCGACGTAGAAACCTTGTCTGAAAACCTCCACAGCTTCAGCACGCGGATTCTCAGCATCTGGATACAGTTTCCTGCCTGTCAAGAGAGCATCGTTGATAGGAATCCCGTTTTTCGGCTGCGCTGAACCATAATAAACGACTCGTAGAGGCGTACTTACAGACGACGGACGCAGAACACAGTGGTGCGGTATATAATATCCCGACAGCTTGGGACCTTGATACAACTCCATATGTCCAAGAGACTCATATTCTCGCATAAAATCAACGTAGGCCTTATGAAGGGCTGGCGATCGTGCAAGGCGGCGCTCGACCTGGTTAAGCCTTCTTAGAGCCACATCATAAGAATCACCGATAGGTGCGTGGTCTGGGTTTAATAAAATGGGCGAAATATAACGACCATTTTCATCACGATAATGTTTTTCTACATATATTTTCTCGGCTAACTCTTCCATGGGATCCATTGGAACGTCACACGGTAAAGATTCCAACTCCCAAAAGCGTTTAAGTGTATCATTTAAATAGTTATTCTCAATAGTGTACGACACTAATGACGTTGTACACGGTACAACATCGAGACTGCTAGAGCTATTATTCAACCCTAGTTTGCCAGTTATGACGTAACCAAAAATGCTCCCCAAAGCGATTGGTACATTTTTATTTATTATAAATTTTGTCCCGTCATAAATATACGGAAACACTTCACCTGATAAAATAATGTCTATAGGAGAGGTTTTGTAAAAACAGGGATCGGCTAATTGCAAATCCTTATACTTATTGATCACCTTATCGGGAATAAAAACGTTTGGCAAATCGGATGTAATTTTAGGTAAAATTACGGCATCAATGTTAAACACCGGCGTTGTACAATAACGCGGCTGAATGACACATGAAGCCATTCCATAATTTTTTACGTATTCGCCACCTAGTCCATAAAATATGGACA
Organism: Lymantria dispar; assembly: GCA_032191425.1. Classification (NCBI taxonomy): domain Eukaryota; kingdom Metazoa; phylum Arthropoda; class Insecta; order Lepidoptera; family Erebidae; genus Lymantria; species Lymantria dispar. The sequence continues at coordinate 6,316,335 of CM063452.1, read as the reverse complement.
TTTATGAGCTGATAGTCCTAACCGTTCGAAACATTCTAACGTAATAAAATTACTTTTAATTCATTCGCACGGCGAATACGTTGCTCATTAGACAATTTATGAAATTGTTCACAACGGAAAATCATATGATTATTGTCACAATGTAAACATAACCCTTTTGAAATTGCGCGTGTAGAAGACAGCGAATATTTTTTTGTCTTATTTTGTCGCGAGTCACTCTGTTGACGTTTATTAATATGTACGTTAGAATATGAAGTAGAATGATCCAGAACCTTAATTTGGTTATGTATAAATGATGCTAATTTATCGAAGGTAGGAATAGAATTTTGGTTTAAATTTTGTTCAAAACATTTTCGAGTTTGTGGGTCTAATGCCCTTAACGCAATATGACATATTATATAACTGCTTAAATGTTCAATATTTAGTGCTTGTATTGCCTTATACGAATGTGCGAAATTCTCAATGAACATGTTTAAATCAGCGGATGATTCCTTGCTTAGCGGTGAAAAGTTTAACATTTTATCTAAGTACCTACCAACTAACAATCTATTATCTCGATATTTGTCAATTAAACTCTGCCAAACGAGATCGTAATTATTGGCAGATATCGGTACGCTTTTAACGATATTTAATGCAGAACCCTTTGTGCACGACAATAAATAATGAAATTTATCAATTTTTGGAATATGCGGCTGATCATGCACTAACGAGCAAAACGTCTCATAAAATGTGTTAAAATTCTCAACGTCTGAATTAAATGTAAATAATTCAAGTTTAGGCAAGCGAGGCCGGGATTCCACGGTATGCAAGCGATTCTCTCTATTATTGCCTACCGGTGTCGAGCTATATTTTGAAGCACATAACTTAACTCGAAAATATAAATCATCAAAACTTTGTAATTCCTGACTTCTAAGTATTGACTCAGAATCAATTAAAAGTTCTTGTTCGAATATATCGAATATTATTTTTTCAAACGAACTACGTAAATCACTAATCTCGGTGACATGCAATAAAAATAATTGTTTCGTTTCGGAATTAGATAAATCGTGGGACATATCATAAACCTTTTGCATTTGTGAAAATAAAAGTTGTTTACGTTGAATTAACACGGTTAATTCTTTGGGTAACAAATTCTTTTTATCACTAACGGCTTTTGCCTTTGGTGCCGCCATTTTGTGAAACAACACACATAGCCCAATGAAATTATAAAATTAATAAAATATGTATTACTAATACTTGTTACCTATACAAATTAATTACAAAACACGTAGAAAGACAATTGTACGATAATAATTTATGTGTTTTGTTAATACTACTTTGTATATTACTGTGTATATATAAGTAAAATAAACTTGTTATGTATAGAACGTCTATACAATAAAATTATAACATCATTAAAATAATGGGGATTTAGAGGTAATTAGCACGGCTAATATGAATAAAATATATACTAAGAACGTCTTAATATATTTTAGTTGAGAGGTATTCTAACACGGTTAGAAAATTACAGTACAGAACGTCTGCACTGTCTAAATACCTGGGAATTACGAATTCCTAAGTGAGGTATGAGACCTTAGGAGTGGTACCCTGGGTCGAAGTGACCAAAAAAAGACTGTACGGTATGCACAGCCTGCAGTGGACTGTATGAGGTGAATTTACGGAGTTAGGTGAGGAACTGATCTTATCCTATCCCTGCAAGCCGCGAAGAAGTAAATATGGAATACTCCACCAACCTTTCATCCACTCCCGCCGAGGGCAGTAGCGTCGTCGCAGTAAGCTTGCCAAACCGCGCGGTCAGCTTCACTATATTCTTAATTATATTTATAACTAGGCAGTTCACAGCACCACAAAACACTGTTATGGTGGTTCCAAATGTTCCGTATAATAATGTCCTTCCAAGGATTAAGCAGGTGCGGCGATTACGAATACACCGATGGCACAACCGCTTGGCGGACCGAGTTGTCTCGAATCTTCTACTCGACTGTCTTAACGACGTTTGTAGAATTCAAGTTGTGAAGTTTTTCCAAATACCCTCTACATAGCTTGCAGAGACCAAACAGATATACTTTTATGAATGGTCTATCAGTTATCTACATAATACAGTCTTAGTTATTTAGATATCAGCTGAGAGCCCCAGCATTCAACTGGAGGTCGGAAATTACCTATTATCTTACAGCCTAATCACGACTCACAACTTCTATAATAGAATAATAATAAAAATTAAATAAAAAATTTAAAATCTCCTATATACGTAAACTGTCAGAAATTGATTCATTAAAACTAATATATTGAATCCAAATACGGTATGTCTGCTGCATTGTAAGTTTTCAAGGAGTTGGGTTCTCTGGAGACCACATAGGTTGTAGTACCAGGTCAACGTGACCGTATTGCAAATTAATAAGCTGCAAGGTACCTACTCATCGAAACTAATCTATTGAAACCATAAATACTAAACGTCTACTGTGAGTTTTCGGTGAGTTGGGTTCTCTAGAGATCATACGGGTTGCAGTATCAGGTCGAAGTTATCAATTAATTGTCATCTAACGATTATACTGGCATGCACGCGTTTATTCGAGTAATCATACGTAATTATATAATTTTTAGAAAAGAGGTTATACTCTTACACTGCTGAACCGATATGAACCAAACAGAGCTAAGAACTACGCCAAGGAAACTGCCTTTCAAATGTAAAAAAACAAAACTGCATCGAAATTGGTCCATCCGTTTGAGAGCTACGATGCCACAGACAGACACACATACACACGGACCTTGACGTCAAACTTATGACACACCCCTTTTTGCGTCGCGGGTTCATAAAAAAAAATAAACTGAAATATCAAGATGTAATTTTTTTTAGAACAATTGCAATACACAGTGCATGCAGTTATACTTGTCTCTATCTGAGCAAGCTTGCAAATATAGCACGCTCGAATCAACTCTGTTGATGGTATAATTCATTCAAAATGCTGAAGAGTGTTTTATTTTAAAACGGATGGAACCAGTTTTTAAGATATGAATACATCGTGTAATAAATAGTTTAGTAATTGATAAGTCTTTGAATCATTTAATCTGAATACCGATTAAGATGAGCAGGAGAAGAATGGGTACTAACCATCTATTAGACTACTATAAGTTAAGACACGTGGAATGCTGGCCTTTAGGTCGCACAGAGATTAAGCCTTTTTATTCAAAGATGCAACGTTCCCAATATTCTGAGCAGGTGTCAAAAAATTGTCGGTATTAATATCCGGCTCGAAGGACCAAAAAGGAAGTACGGTTCTAGTTGATGCCTTATACCGATGTTGAGCACAAAAACTATACAGCTTTAAGTATAGTGTATGTGTTTAAGTTAAGTAAATTAAAGTAAGTATTACGCAACGCGTGTTGCGGTTGCCGTATAGCTTTGCACTGGCCAGTTATATATAAATTACAAGTAAACTACATAGTAAGCAAAACATGTACGTGGAACCGTACATATTACTAACCCAAAAAAAGATATCAAGATAAAGATATAAAACACAAAAATTAGTAACTTAAGTAAATAATACAAAGTTTAATACACGATAATAAAAGGTAAAATTGATATAATAGCATAAAAATAGCAGAATAACATAAATATTATAACATAATAACTATTATTATTGTTATTAAATTTGGTCAAATGTAAATGTAACGTCATTGAGCTGCGCAAGCTGAGATTGGCTCCACTGTCGAACTGTTGGCGTCGGTGCAGACACTTGTCCCTCCTCTGGCTCCTCCTTGCTCGAACATGGCTCCTTAACTAATGAGTAAGCCTTGGTGCTCCGTGTCTGCCGCTCACACATTTCTCGTTCATCCTTGCTCATTATATTCAGAGACTGGGCAGACTTTCTCTTACACCAACCACACCTCTTCATGACCCACACCGTCGCGGCGATGAGAGCAACGGCCACCAAGATATAACTGAGGGTGTATTGATGAATATCGTGTTGTATTATAGTTTCAGGTAGTTGAATTTCCTTTGTTTCCTGTTCCTGTAGCCATTTCTTTACTTTCTCGTTGGTATTGTTATTATCCTCGGGGAACTTAAATTGAGGTGTTTTCAATCGTACAATATGGTTAATAGACTTTTCCAGCGTTGGTCTTTTTACCAAATATAAATTAAGTTGAGAGTCACTGTGGTAGAGATTATGTGCATATATACTTAGATCTTTAGTTTGTATGACGCAACCTTGCTTCACAGTAACAAGACTGGCAGTGTTCATCTTATAGGATGCGAGTTCTCCCTCGCATACAGTGCGAAATATGCATGAATCATCACAACATATCGTCAACCACGTGTTTGTAGCATGTAACTCGATCCACGCGTCCTTGCATCGTTTATTATCTGTAGTGCATAGTGAGCTTGTTCCATGACCGAGTAATTTAGCTTCACAGGGCGCGTCATCACTTTCTAAGTTTCTCACAGGAAGATTTAAAATGCATACATAGTGGTTAGTGTTTCTTTGTACGCACTTTTTCAATTCATTTTCATCTATGTTTATGTACGTATTTTTCCTAAAGTGTACTGCTAGGTATTCGTATGACGTAGATAAATATTTGGTTAGTGAGCAGTTCACTTGCAGCGAATTGTTTGAAAGTGTTTGAATGGGTTTTTTTGTTACTCATGTATTTTATTTTATAAAAATAATTATATTTACATTGTATATTACATACTTTTTAATACATTCTCAATCAATGCTTTTGAAGTGAAACTTCTAATGCGACTTCCAGCAAGGTTGCGTTAAACGTTTAACGCTACGGGAATAGAAAAAGACCACGAGAGTGATCAAAGAAAAAAAAATACTGCATAAATAAAAAATAAATAAATAATTATAATTGCATAAGTTGATTAAAAATGTTATGCAACAGTTTTACCGTAGCAGTCCCCGAGTGCCACACGTTTTTTTTTATCTTTTTTTATATTGGCACAACACGTAGCACCAAAGAAGTTTCACTTCTGACATTGCGTATTTTGTACGCACGCTTTTTCTTATCATACATTCAATTGTGCTTACGATGAAACTATATCTATACCTCTTTACCAATAAATAAAATTGGAGTGTCTGTTTGTAATGTCAAAATAATAGGCATTTTTCATGCTCACACGGTTATTTGCACGACACCTATGCCTAAAATAAAGATTAAAAATTTTTTGTCTCTGTCTGTCTGTTTGTTCCAGGTAATCTTCAAAACGGCTGGACCGATTTCAAAAATTCTTTCACCAATGGAAAGCTATAATATCAGGGCGTAAACTAGGCTATATTTTATCCCGGTATTCCCACGGGAACGGGAACTACGCGGGTATAACGACTAAAACCGAAGCGAAGCGAGGGTTACTAAAAATTGATGAGAATTTCAAAAATAATATTATTACATTGCAATGAGTCACACATTAAATCAATAAAGTAAATTTTGATATTTGTAAGTTATATATGTCGACGCAAGACTAAACAACGCAATAACTTCATAAGTTTAAACTACAGTTGATTAGTAAATATGTTTGTTTTGTTTATCGAAATTATTAGACGATTATTGTTGAGCTTTCAAGATGAGTTTGTTCTATTTATTTAAAATAAGGACGTGTAGTTTTTACATGTTCCTGTTGTAACGAATTGTCAACCATTTATGTACGAAGATCGTTTAAAAAAAAATAACAGTTAGTAACTTAACCAAGTGCCATTGTTCTTAATATAGGTAGTTTATAAAAAATAAAACATATATATTGGAGATGAGAGTTTTCCAGTGATATATTGACTCATCACCATATCTCTGGAACCATAAGGCGTACAGGCTTGAAATTTGGCAGGAATTTTCCTTTCGCTGAGTAGAGGTCAGCTAAGAACGGATTTTACGAAATTCTACCTACAAGGGATATTACGAAGGCGTTAACAGTAATATACATATAAAGGGTGAACCGAAGCTACTGAAGCTAGAAAAATGAAATTTGGACCGTAGTTTCATTTCGTGACGTTTTTGAAATGCCACCCCTAAGGGGGTGAAACTCAAAGGCAAAGTCTGAATGAAAAGAAAAAAAATCTTTAACTACTGTCTTCAAATTAAGCACAAATACTCTTTAATAAAAATAAATAAACAAGTATTTCAGCGTTTGTCCATTTTCATCCTCTAAGGGTGTAGAAATATGTTAGTTTACTGATTTATCACAGAACCAAAACTACTGAAGCTAGAAACAGACAGTATTTGACAGTAGATTTTTTAGCGTGACGTAGAAACCCACTAAGAAAGGATTTTTTGAAATTCAACCCCTAAAGGGGTAAACCGTAGTAGCAAAATTTGTATAACGAGAAAAAATCTTCATCGATATTCATTAAATTCTCCACTAATACTCTGTAATAAAAATAAATTAACACGTGTTTCAGCATTTTTTAATGTTCACCCTTTAAGGGCGTAATCTACACTAATATTATAAAGAGGAAACGTTGTATGTTTGTTACGAATAAAATCAAAAACTATTGGACGGATTTTTGATAATTCTTTCACTTTTAGAATGTTACAGTATGCCTGAGTAACATAGGCTATATTTTGCCGATTGCCGGATCCGATTGCCGGATCCGGTATATTGGTAGCGGATCTGGTAAACGTTTAATGATGCCGGATCCGCCGGATTCCGGATCCCGTTTTCCGGATTGCAATCCCTATTCACCGATACTCACTTTTGATAACTGATACCCCATGATGTATAAAACTACGAATACTGTCACGGGCACGCTATTGGCGTCGAAGACCGTACAATTATGTCAGTCTATTTGGCATCGACATCCGCGTTCTCGTCGGTTGGAATGGGTTTGTCCAGTTGTACGATATCACCTTCTTCGCTAGGGCTTCCAATCGGGATCCCGCGCCATTTGCGAATTCCGCATGATGCGGGATTGCGGGCGCGGGATCCGCGGAATTTGCGGGACTGAAAAAAAGCGTGCATGCAACCTCAAACTTAATAAACTCCCAAACTCAAATAGTAACATATCCTATTTAAATTTAAATTTTAAATGTATGTTTTTTTTGGTTGATATTTTTTTAATTTTATGTGTATTTTTTTAAGAAGATTTGTTTTGTTTTGATTTGTTTTTAATTGAGTATATGTAACTGTTTTTTGCGAAGAAAAAAAAACGTAATTTGATTGATCTCATATTAGTGGTAATACTTAAATAAATATGGAGTTAGTTGATAATTTATAAGGTTTTTTGTGATAAATAAACGAAGTAATTTCATTGATCTCATACTAATAGTAATACTTTAATAAACGTGTAGTTAGTTGATTAATTCATTCTTTTTGTACAAATAAACGGTGTAATTTGATTAATCTCGTATTAATAGTAATATGTACATAAATAGTAATATGTAAATAAATATGCATTTGATTAATTCATTGGTTTATTTGCCTTATATAAATGTGAATATTTTCGATATGCGGGATCCCCCAAATACCGAGATCCCGCGGGATTAAATATTTGTAGTCCCGCAAATACCGAAATTGAGTTTAGGGATTGGAAGCCCTATTCTTCGCGTGGTGATGGAGTAAGAATACAATTCACTACTCCGCATCTTGCTCGTGGATGTCGTAAAAGACGACTAAGGTATATAATATCCATATAACATATGGATATGATGAGAAGGAAAACTCAAAACAAAACCCTATACCAACTCGTTTGTCCAGCGTGGAATGGTATGGAGGAGGTTCGACCCCAATAGTGGGACGTATATGAGCTGAAATGATGAAGAGAAGGAAAACTCACCTTCTTCATTCTTTTTACAAATATATATATGGCTTTGGAAATATTGTACTCATACTGCATCACGATTTTGTAGATTTCTTATTCCTCAAAAACCAAGTTTGTGTTGGCGCTCTTGGTCTTAATGAGCATGACGTCTTTTAAATAAGATGTGTGCCCAGAGCATGGCTGTACCGCAATACATCAGCATGCTTTAGTTCATATGCTCATTTAGATTTTTGTCATCAAATCCTTGTGACTTCTTCAACAATGTCAAACAGTTTCGCGAATGATGGACTGATTTCCCTTTATTTATTGCTGTTGCTGGAAATCGAGTAAACAGTACACCTGATGATAAGTGACACTGTCGCTTATGAACTCTCTCACTCGTTAAATATTTTACATAATTTTAACAAAAAGAGAAATGCAGTTTTCATAGAGATTTTAACTCCTATTTTCTACGGTTGATTTTCAAAAATGTTGAAACGTGTTTGGTTATTTAAATCTAAAAAGAAACTAATACAATAATACTCCACAGGTCTAACTGTTGAAGTAACGGAGTGTTACGTAAATTTGCTAGCCCTATTTTAGGTACAGCCTTAGGTGAGAAATTGCCAAAAATCCTTAGGATTCTATGTAATCATATGAAATTTTTGAACAGCTGTTTTTTGGATTTATACGCTGCTGAATTTATTTATTCCACATTATAAGATTTAACAATTATACCATCAAACGACGTATTAGTTGAAGAAAATAAGTAATAAATAATTTCATAAGGTTTTATAGTTTGCAAAGACATTAATGTTTTTTTTTTATTTTATTGCAAACGGTGGCAAACGAGCAAACAGTACACCTGATGGTAAGTGTTGCTGCCGCTCACGGACCTTTACAAGGCCGCTGCCTATCGCAAAGAAAGTGAAGGGAGTGGGAATGCGTGCATTGAGGCTCGGGTGATACCAAGGGCACCACCAAAACCCTCCACACGTAAACACCCTCAGAAAGTTGGGCTTCCGGCTTTCTCGCTCACCGAACGAAGCGCAGTAGCAAATTGCTACTACTCAGACGTCAATTTTCTGCGAGAGTGTGGTACTGCCCCGGACGGACCGGCCCGCGGCTGTAGACAGATAACTGTCGACAGTGTGGTCCTACCACTCTCAGATTGGTTTGCCCGCGAAAAGTCTCAAATATCTTATCTTAACGTGAATAGATAAATAAAACGTCAAAAATACGTGACTAAAAAGGATATTTAATATAATACTTTAGTTTAATCAGCATTTTTTTTTTGAACATCGTAATGTTATTTTTTGTAAAACAGAAAGCTTTTCAATGGCACTTACTAAGAGTCACGTCCGAATTTATTCTTGACTGGATCTTTTATCCTTTATTTGCTTATTTTATTTTTTGATAGAAAATAAAAAAGTGACTTGTGTTATAAATTCTGTTATTGTTTGGTTTTAAATATTTTATAATACTAACTTTATAAGAACGTTGCTCTCTGTTTCGGGTTAAGTTTTCAAAATATTTAAATATTCTATGACATCTTTTTTCATTAGACATCATTATTTTGTAATTATAATTATGACGTAATCTTTTGCATTACATTATTATATATATTTTTGCATATTATGTATATATATATATCTTCTCTATATTATATATATCTTTCGCATACATTTTTCATTCATCATTTCATTCATATCAGCCCATATACGTTCCAAAGTTAGGCTCAGACCCGCTCCACGATAAGGAAATCGACCTACTATACCGCGCTGGTCAAGCGTATTGATATAGGGTTTTATATCGAGTTTTCCTTCTTTTGCATAGATGTTTCATGCATATTATATACTTTAGTCATCCTTTACGACACCCACTGGTAGCATAGAGAAGGGTAAACCAACCCCGTAGCCACACGGACTTTAAATTTGAATAAACACCTAATAAAGTCGAGAATAATGTTATTTTAGAATATTTTCAACACACGCTTTATACTTAGAGGATTTATTACTAAAGTTTGAAGGGTAGATTGAAACCAGGCGTGTGCGATCACGAGTAGTTTTTTTATTGTTGTTAAACAATTGAGACAGTACGATATGCTCAAATGTATTCTGTGTAATTATGCATTTTGTAATGTAGTTATGTAAATTCTATGTGGTAGGAACACACTTTCGACAGTCATCTGTCTATATTCGCGGGCCGGTCCGTCCGGGGTAGTACCACATTCTCACAGAAAATCGACGTCTGAGTAGTAGCAATTTGTAACTGTGCTTAGTTCAGTGAGCGAGAGAGCTGAAAACCTAACTTTCTGAGGGAGTTTAGATGTGGTGGGTTTTAGTGATGCCTTTAATATCACCGAACGTTATTGCATGCATTGACATTCCCTTCCCCTTCTTCACGGTAGGCTACGGCCTAGCAAAGGTCTAGCAGTATCACTTACCTAACAGCATTTAAAAAAAATGTATAATGTATAAATCTATTTTACGGCTTTTATTTTTTCTCAACGTATTGGTGTTTAGACTTTTAATAGTAGTGAAACTAATTAGATTGTTAGATGGATTTTTCCTGCTGTGATACTGCTTTTAATGCTTGCTATATTTTATGACCAGTTACACTGTTCTAACTGTCCAGGTCGACACAAGGTCGACTTGCAGTGTTTACGAATCGAAGTCTTTTTTTACGATACTCGTGCGAATGCAATGAATTATGAGATTATGACACATTACAATAAAACAGTTTTCACACTGAAATTGGTTTTACTCAAGCCTGATAAAAACATTTTATTCAACTTTCGTATTAATTTCGATAATGTGAGTTACGACCTTTAGACAATGTTAATATCGTCTTCGATTATCTTCAAGTATTATCACACCCACGTTGCGTGGACTTTCATCTTTCTAAGGCCTCATCAAACTAATTACTTTTGTAATAAAAGAAAAATAGCGTGTTTTCCTCCATTTGATCTTTAGTTAACTTAGTACAAAAGATCGATAAGAACATGTGGGTGTGATCAATTATCGTGGCACAGCAATTAAATTTGATTTAAGTGCCCCGGAACACAATGTATAAATCTTCTGCGTGGTATATTGAAGGTTCGTTTTTAATTGGAATAAAAATAATAATTCCTTTTAAGGTGATGTCCAATAAACAGACATTAAAAATATTTAATGCCGCGCTTTAAAATTAAGAAAAATAAGTGAAATCGTAAATAAAACTATTTTACAGATTTTGTCGTGTTTTTATTTCATTCTTGATTACCCAACGTTTCGAATACTTTACAGCGTTCATGGTCATGGCCGAAGTGCGCGACCATGAAAGCTGTAAAAACGCGATAAAATCTGTAAAATAGTTTTATATACAACGAGCAATCCGCCCTCGCTTCGCTTCGGTTTCCGTTCCCTTGGGAATGTCGGGCTAAAATATAACCTATGTTACTCCCTGTTATTATAGCTTTCCATTAGTGAAAGAATTTTCGAAATCGGTTCAGTGGTTTAAGCGCGAAAGAATAACAAACAAACAAACAAACAAACTTACTTTCGCATTTATAATATTAGTAAGGATGCGTAATATTCGCGTAAACATCAGAAATTATAAGAGAAATCGTATAAATCTCCGTATCAATATTTTTTCATCTTCCTAGTATATTATAATGACAGATTGGTCACAGATGTCACGGAATTCGTACTAGTAGTCGGCTCCACCAGTGGAATACGATAGGTGATAGAGCCGTACGCCGCCCATACTTGACCACGGACAGATTGGGCAGGTGTGTCCAGACATAGAAAAGGTATTTCATGATGCTGCCCAATTTTTTATAATCATAAACTCAATGTAAATACACAGAGTAAATATAGAATTGGTAATAACATACTACTGTTCTAACTACTGTTCTAACTACCCACCACTGCTGAGGTGAAACCTATTTTCTCTAGACAGTGAACTAAAGGCAGACAGCTCTACATCAATATTCATGAAACTGTATGCAGATCTATTTGGAACAAGTAAGGACAATGTCGAGCAATGTTTACTTAAATCTCTAAATTCCAGTTAGCTGTTAGCAATGTCTAGTAAAATGAATATTCGAATATATCATCATCATCAAAGCTCATATACGACACACTGCTGGTCTTAAGACTCTTCCACAATGGGAGGGAAATGGACCTACTACACAACGCTGGTCAGGCGGGTTGGTATAGAATTTTATTTCGACTTTTCTTTCTCTTGTACAGATATTATATGCATAAAGAGTCCCTCTGTCGTCTTGTACGACATCTATGGTTAAGATAGGGAATGATGAATTGTTTTCTCACTTCGTCACAGCTCGGAAGGGTATTCGAATTATAACAACTCTTAATTTTTTTAAAAGAAAAGTGGACGAAGTAAATAATACTATCGCAAGAGTTGATAATGTCTAATATATCTCAACTATCTCCTATAGTTTAAATCTATACCAATAAATAAAATTGGAGTGTCTGTTTGTAATGTCAAAATAATAGACTTTTTTCATGCTCACACGGTTATTTGCACGACACCTATGCCTAAAATAGCAATTAAAAGATTTTTGTCTGTCTGTCTGTCTGTTTGTTTGTTCCGGGTAATCTTCAAAACGGCTGGACCGATTTCAAAAATTCTTTCACCAATGGAAAGCTATAATGTATATATATATATGTATGTATATATATATATATGTATATATATATATATATATATATATAATGGGGCACGGCAGTGCCCCTGCCAAGGCGAGCCATGCAAAGCGTAAGACCGCTACTACCTTTTCTCGAAGTGTTTCGTCGATTTTTTTAACCATCATAACTTAGATTTTCATTATACTAAATAAACAAAATTCTCATAGTAGTGTTTTTATAAACATCAAGTTTCACTTGAATAGTTATTATACTTTATATTTTATTGAAGTGTAAAAATTCTCGATTTCTTCATTGACTTACTGATGATACACTAATGTGACGGTAGCGAATCCCACTTTACGTAGGAGTTTTAAGTTTATCAATTTATATTTTCCTTTAATTAAATAGACCTTGAAATATGAAAAATGGTTTCACATTGTAAATAAATTAAATAAGTATATCCTGTTTTGTTGAATTTCAAATGTATATTCTATTAAAAAAAATGTATCTCTCGGGCTGGACAGGTTATTGCAGAAAAGGCCTATGAAACTAATTAAATTAGATATTTTTTCAGATGTAGATAATTAGAATATGTTTTGTATTTTAACATTTTTTTTTTCAATTATAACTTCCAAACAAATGTATAAAAAAATAATAATATTAAAGCAATGTAATATATTACTGTGAATATTTGAACCCATGTGTACATGGGTACCCATAGTTATGTACCAAAGTTGGCTGGTGAACATCGATTTTAAAATGTTTTCATGCAGTACTAGTAGTAGGTACCTATATAGTTGTTATCTTTTGATTAATAAATACGTATGATAGGTCCCGCCACCAATATGACTAGAATTCATTCTTCATCTTGATAAATAATTAATTAATACTAGCTAGAAAGCGGCAGTGTCATTGGTAAAAAAATCATACTCACTTATCATATTCAGTGTTGCCAGTAGGATATCATATTATTGTAAATATTATAAATTATATATTTACGTTATTGATCGATTAAAAAATACTGTGTAATGTCTTTGAATGAAATTTTTTTTAAGCCTTTCATACTGACGCGGCGTTAAAAATAGCTTACTGTTTATGCTTTTTAATGTTTGCAGACTTGCCTTTGTTGTGGAAGACAGCCAAGACAGGCCCAAGACAGGTAAAAGCGTTCTCTGGGAGTGGTTTTATGGTAGGGCCACACTGTCGACAGTCTTCTGTTTATAGCAGCGTGCAGGTCCGCTCAGGCAGAAAATCGGCGTCTAAATAATACTAATCTGTTATTGCACTTCGTTTGGTGAGCGAGAGAGCCGACAGCTTAATTTTCTGAGGGTGTTTGCGTGTGACGAGTTTTGGTGATGCCTGTAATATCACTGAACTTCATTGCACGCATTCGCATTCTCTTCAGTTTCTTTACGGTAGGCCTAGTAAAGGCCCATGGGCGGCAATATCACTTAGGTACCATCAGATGTACTGTTTGCTCGTTTGCCAACAACAATAATAAAATCCCCGAAAATTTAACCTCTATGTCACTGATGAACACCATTGTCGATTCTGGGTTACAGGATTTACGCTGGTGATATATATCGTATTGGCTTTTATCTCATAGAAAATAAAGGAAGCCGTCGCTTAGGACGCCTGGCAGATGTGAAACATCGAAATTATTTTGTACAAGTTTATATGCATATATGGCAATATTACGATTTTTTGCCAGGTAATGATTATTTTTCTTCAATAAACCTTTATTTTCTTTAGTATACACTATAGGTGTGTGTGCGTAGGTAAATAATTTATTTTGAGCTCATTAGATGGCGTTGTACAAAATTCTAGCCGGAAGCCCAACTTTCTGAGGGTGTTCGCGTGTGGAGGGTGTTGGTGGTGCCTTTGGTATCACCGAGCCTCAATGCACGCATTCACACTCCCTTCATTCCCTTCACGGTAGGCAGCGGCCTTGTAAAGGTCCATGAGCGGCAGCAACACTTACCATCAGGTGTACTGTTTGCTCGTTTGCCACTGCTTGCAATAAAAAAAAAAATCTAAAACGGGTTATGGTTTCGTTATACAAATGTACAAAGCGTGGCGTTAACGCCACGCCATCGATCATGTTCACCCTCGCCTAAAGATGTTTTATATCAAAAACTTGATCACTTTTTGATTATTATTTTTTAATCACCGTGATATTAATATAGTTAATTCACATTGATACAGCTGTACTTAGAAACTAATGTAGTGAGTTAATTAGCTAATATGTGTGAATAGTTGTTAAATTGATTAGCGTATATTGCATGCGATATCGTTAGAGCGCCATAATTGTAGGTAAATAGCTGCATTGATTGGACTGAATACGGAATTACACCTAATTATTAGACTTAATGTACGCTTCATTAATATATATACTTATTAGGTGTTCTATAGCAAGATTTTTTTATTGACCTGTGAGTGTAGATAAGGATTTATTCACAGTTATTACTCATTTGAACATAATTAACTTAAACTTATGGTATATCAACTGACTTATTACAAATACGAAACGATTTAACGGTTAATGGTTAGTAGTAGTAGGTATTGGCGAGCGGATATTACGTTTACTGGACATGCGCTGTGTTGCCAGCTAAAACGGTGCTGGTTCCTTTCCCGCTATGGTTCTTAAAAACTGAAGTTTTATTATAGAATGGAATTTGAAAGAAAATATTTTTACGAATTTTATCGTGTTTGTATTTGATTCTTGATCCGTGTGGTGAAGAAGTAAGAGAACAAAATAGTTGTTGTTTGTTAAAATTTATTTATGAACATGGATCCAAAGTCCTTTGGTGTAATACATTGTTAGTTTAACACTTCTCACAAACACAGATCGTCAGAAACTCAAGTCGTTACTATTAATTGGGTGCTGACAGCCCAATTATGATTTCACTGAGATTTTGGAAGAACACGAAAATGCATGTAATTCACCACTATATCATATACAATATACTTCAAAACTTTCTCTGCATTACATAACATAACATGGCTCGTATACGTCCCACTAGTGGGCTCGAGCCTCCTCTACAATAGGAGGGAAATTGACCTACTACACCACTATGATCAGGCATGCTGGTTTTTTTTTTTTTCTGGGTGGGCTATGGTAAGCGCACGCGCAGTCCTGTCCGTCCGGGCCGATGAAAGGACGGCGCGCGGGCCCATAACCCACCCGTACCCACGTCACCTCGTAGTTTGTTGGGCCGACCACCGGAGCAGATGTGACTTGTCATCAGTGGTCGGCCCGACGGAATACCCTTTCGGGTAACCTCACGTCTCGACGTACTGGGACGTCGGTCGCCATTGCGCGGTCAGCCTCTCTGCGGGTGACGGACAATTCCCCGGTCCGATCACCCGCGGCCTCGGCTAGGGCGGCATTAGGCGCAGATACTCGCGCCTGCGCCGCCCCAGTCGTCGGCGGCGGATCGTGTCGCCGAATAGGAGCTCTACTCGCACACGATCCGCCGCCTCCTTCCGTGAGATTACGGCCTCACAAAAGACGGCGACCGCGTCCCAGTTCCTAACGCTGTCGAGCATCTCCCTGGCGATGGTCGGCAGCGCCAGGTCGGCACCGATAATCGCGACGAGTTCACGGCGCTCCTCCTCCCACGCAGCACACTCCTTGGGCGTGTGCTGCGCCGTGTCCTCGTCGCAACTGCAGTGGTGGCAGGACGGTGTGCTCTCCCTCCCTCCTGACAATCTTGTGCAGGTACTTCCCAAAACACCCGTGCCCCGTCAGCACCTGCACCAGTCGGAAAGAAAGCACGCCGTGCGTCCGCTCCAACCACTCCATCAGCATCGGCCGGAAGGCCTCGACGGTCCTGACACCGTACCGACTCTCCAGCCGGACTGCCCAACAGGCAATGACTCCTCGGCGGGCGTCAACCCGCCAGGCGGTGATCTCCTGCAAGGAGACCATACCGCCGCGGGCGCGCGTCTCCGACACCCGCCGATAAATGTCGGCGAGCATCTCCGCCTCCAGGTCCCACAGGGGAGTTCCGGCCAGAAGGCACGCTGCCTCCGTCGCCACCGTGCGGTAACCACGTATGGCCCTGATCGCCATGACCCTCTGTGGTCGCCACAGGAGGGCCCTAAGACGGACGGTCAGGGACCCCGCCCACACCGGTGCGCCATACAGGGCCATCGACCGGATCACCCCCGTGTACAGCTGTCGGCACGTAGCACTGGGTCCACCCACATTCGGCATCAGCCGCGAAAGAGCGGACGCTGCGCCGACAAGCCGTGGAACAAGTCGATGGAGATGCTCCCGAAACCAAAAATGCCCGTCGAGCACCAGGCCCAAGTACTTCATGTGGGCCTGGATGCTGATGGTGACCGACTTCACGGTGATCGAAGCGCCGGCGGTACGGAGGCCATGGAACAAAAGGGCCTCCGTCTTTTTCAGGGCTACCCTCAACCCCAGCGCTTCGATCCGCCTGACAATCTCCTCGGTGCCGAGAGTTGCCAGACGTGCCGCCTCCTCTAGCGTCCCACCCCGGGCTGTGACGAGTGTATCGTCGGCGTAGCAAATTACGCCCAGCCCGGGTGGGAGACTTCCTCTCAACGCCCAGTCGTAGCCGATGTTCCACAGGGTCGGACCCAGAACCGACCCCTGTGGGACACCGCACGTCATGGGCGTTCGCACAACGTCCCCTACTCGGTCAACGTAGAGGACGCTGCGCCCCTCCAAGTAGTCTGCCATCAGCCGCCTGAGGTACACGGGCACCCCGTGATACCTCAGCCCCTCCCTGATGCAGCTGAATGGCAGAGGCGTGCTGGTATAGGGTTTTGTTTCCAGTTTTCTTTCTCTTACATAGATGTTATACGCGTATTATATCCCTTAGTCGTCTTTTACGACACCCAAGGGCAAAAGAGGGTGTGGTGGAATTCTTACTCTGTCACTTCCATTTAAATTAACAAAAAAAATTATAAAGTTCAATTGTAGGAGTAAGGTAATTATATCTAAACAATGTTTTCTTTGCCTTTTTTGTATTTTAAATAAGTTCTGGTAGCGCATCTACAAACCTCTAATAAATATTCTAAGTGCGGATTCATCAGTGCATTATAAATTGTACGGTTGTATACCGTAAGGCATAAAATTTATCAAATAGTATTTAGTCATAGTATTATTCGAGGTTTCTTTGTAAAATTACAAGTCATTGAAAAGTGAAAAGTCTTGTCTGATTCCAACTTATCTCATCTGTTTTAAAGGATACGGTATTGGCCGATCATGAAAATACAAGCCTTTTTTCTTGTCTCCGTTTCAGGATAATAAGAGATTGCTGGCATGCGTCATATTTTGTTCAATTGCTTACAACTTTGGGAACAAAAATTCGTTCTGTGGCAAGAATTTTGTTATTAGTGATTTCTAATGTATACGGAAGTATTACACATCTTTATTTCTCGTGTACGTGTGTATGTCACTGAATTCCTATACGGCTGGACCGATGTTGATGAATTTTTTTGTGTGTTTAAGGCCATTCGAGAATCGTTTAGATTCACAATTGGACGTAGTAGGTGGCACTGCTGTCGATTTCAATGTGAATTCCTTTTATTTGAACAGAACAACGTCTGTTGGGTCAGCTAGTTATAAATAAAAATTCGTTCATACGTCACGTTCGCTCATGTATTTATGGTCACGAGAGAACTCTAGGAAATCCTCCCGTGACCAGGAATGTTGAAAAGGATTTAAAAATTCAAATACAAACGCGATAAAATCTATAATAATAGTTTTATTTATAATTTATTGGTTTTTAAAAAGGACATACATCAGATATATACGTTTTCAAGCACCTATCTAAATTGCATTCATAATAATGTTCAAGCGCCCACCTAAATTGCTTCTATACATAAGTATATGTTTTGCACTACTTATTCATAAGGCGTCTTCATATGTACGGTAGACTTAAATTTTAATATAAAAATTATAATTACTCTTTTCTTATCGCTGCTAGATGTAACTAGTGCTCTCAATTCAATATACGAAATTATCAAAAATATCAGAGTTTCTCTAAAGAAATTCCATACTTGTGCCTAAACAAATAATTTTGACGACCGTGACAGGCCGATTTCAAGAATTTACAGTTGAAAAATACGACAAGAATTACGTCATACAATTTGACCATACAAAAGGTTACCGAAGTACTGGAATTGGAGGATAGTTCCTATTGAAGATAAGGATAGTCTTTCTGGCCAGCAAATCAGCCAAAGATCGTACCGGAACAGCGATATTCTTCAACCTCAGTAGCGAGTTAAGTGCCATCCATTCTTTCCACTATATTATCATAATTATACCATATTTCCGAATTCCACACCTATTTATTCACTCTTAATTACGCCTATTACAGTAACTAACCTCTATTTGTGCTATTTTCTTAGTTTTTTATGTTTTTTTCGTGCCGAATAAGTTAGAGGTCAACGATTACCTACATCTAACTCATATAAAACCTATTCGATTTACCTATTTTCTAAAGTTGAAAGCATTCTATGCTAATTAATTTCATTCTAGGTTGACAATCTAGATAGTAAACAAATATTAAAATAACTAGCTGACCCGGCGAACTTCATACCGCCTGTTTTTGTAATTGTTATGTTTTAGTATTTATCAGTTTAGTTTTAGTATTATCCGTGTGGTGACGGAGTAAGAATACAAATCACCTTCCGTGGGTGTCGTAAAAGACGACTAAGGGATATAATATGCATATAATATCTATGCAAGAGAGGGCAATCTCGAAACGAAACCCTATATTAACACGTTTGACCACACGTTTGGTATAGTACGTCGATTTCCCTCCCATAGTGGAGGAGGTGCGAGCCCAACAGTTGGACGTAAATGGGCTGAGATGATGATGATGATTTATCAGTCTCCCATAAATAGTGTAAAGTTGCGGACTAAGGAAATATAACACTTTCCGTAAGCATCAAATGTTTGACAGGTAAGAACAGTTTGTATGGGAAAATAAAATGCCATACGCGGATACCGTACGGTGGCGACGGAGGCAGCGTGCCTATTGACCGAGACTCCCCCGTGGGACCTGGAAGCGGAAATGCTCGCCGGATTGTATCGGCGGGTGACGGGGATGCGAGCGGAGGGCGGTGCGGTCTCGTTGAGGGAGCTCACCGCCTGGCGCCTCGACGCCTGCCGAGACGTCGTTGCCCGTTGGGCAGCGGCTTGAGAGGCCTCGGTTCGGGGTGCGAATCGTGGAGGCCTTCCGGCTGGTGCTGATGCAGTGGCTAAAACGGCGGCACGGGGTGCTCTCCTTCTGACTAGTGCAGGTGTTGACGGGGCATGGATGTTTCGCCAAATACCTGCACAAGGTCGTTGGGAGGGAGAGTACACTGTCCTGCCACCACTGCGATTGCGACGAGGACACGGCGCAGCATACGCTCGAGGTCTGTGACGCTTGGGCAGAGCAGTGTCGTGAACTCGTCGCAATCATCGGTGCCGACCTGACGCTGTCGACCATCGCCAGGGCGATGCTCGACAGCGTCAGGAACTGGGATGCGGTCGCCGCCTTCTGCAAGACAGTAGTCTCGCGGAAGGAGGCGGCGGATCGCTTGCGCGAGGAGCGCAGCCTCGATGAGGCGATCCGCCGGCGGCGACTGGGGCGGCGTAGGTGCAAATACCTGCGCCTCGTCGTGAAAAATTCTCTAGACTTGACAGCAAGAAAGACCCCCCAGCCGAGGCCGCGAGTGACGTGACCGGGGAATTAGTCCGTCCCCGTTGAGAGGCCGATCGCGTGAGGAAGGACGGTCCTCCCCGAGGGGGGGAGTCATTTGATGGGAGGATACCCCAAATAGGGGGTATTCCGTCGGGCCGACCACTGACGTCACGTCACCCTGCTCCGGTGGTCGGCCCAATGACGAAGGCGACGTGCATCGTGGGTGGGTTGCGAGTGTGCGTGCTTACGCCCCTCTGTCGCCCCGGACGGAGTGGTGCGAAGAGCGCGCCGACCGTAACCCACCCCTAAAAAAAAAATTGGAAAATAAAATTATTGTTTTTAAGATTTTACTCGCAATTTTGCTCTATTTTCTCACCGTATAAACCTTCCCTGGACTTCCACAAATAATTCAAGACCAAAATTAGCCAAATTGGTCCAGCCATTCTCAAGTTTTAGCGAGACTAACGAACAGCAATTCATTTTTATATATATTGATAGATGATAGATTATTTCACGATATTTAAATCGATTTGCCGAACGTTTTCAGGAGGCACTACGGCTATCATTTTCATCGAATGTTGACTGCCCAGCGGCTAAACCAGCGTTGCTTGTAGCTGAAACCAGCTAGAAGAGCAACCTAGAAGATTCCGCTAAGAGGTTTAACATGAGAATTGCTTATTTTTATTGCCTTTCTTAATTATTTTAACTTTGTCGAATTCTGTTAGTACCTTCCTACATAACTTGAAGATATTTTAAAGTTTCATAGATCCTGACATAAAGTTATATATTATTCGTGATGGCTAATGATAGTGAGAAATCAGTTTCTTTATCATCCCTACGCGAATTACTAGCAAAACGCACCTCCATTAAAGGACAAATCACTAAATTTAAGAATTATTTATATAAAACTGGGTCTGCTAGTTTTTCGCGGCCACGCGTTGCTGTGGCTAATGTTTTTGTTATATTACATTTTATTAAACTATTTAAGTGGAACTGTAGGAAAACATCTGTCATGGAAGTTGTCATATTTTTTTACAAATGGTATCTATGTAAAAAAGCAAGTTAAAATCGTATATGACACGTTTGTAGGTTTGACATAGCAGCGCCATCTATTATTTAATTACTCAATCCAGTCAACAGATATCGCCATCTGTTAAAATCGTTTGGAGTTAACAGATAATTGTGAATGTCAAATAATAGGTATATATAGGTAATACAAATAATTTGCAATAAAATAATATTACGACTATAAATTAAGATGTAAGCTATCCTATCTTTCAAGTTGGATCAAACTGCACACGGTGTGCAAATTTGATTAAAATCGGTTAAGTAGTTTAGGAGTCCATCTCGGACAAAAAACGTGATACGTAATTTATATACACTCATTTGCAAAAAAAACGGGCACCTAAGCAATGAACCATTTCAAATGTTAATATTTCTTTGTTTGATAATTATAGGTAGTTTTATCCACACAATTTCCTAAATTAATAAGAAAATAATCGTTTTCATCAGTATTTCATAAAATTTAGATACAATTTATGGGAAATAATGCTAAACCTCGCTAGTAGTGTATATTCGCTAGTAGTGCATATGCTCATGAAGTAAAAATAAAAAAGTTTTTTTGTTTGTTTTTCTTTAATAAAGTAAAAGCAGATAAATGTTTAGTATCGAGTGTGACCCCCTCTAGCTAAAATCACAGCTTGAATTCGTCTGGGCATGCTAGCGAGTATATCCCGGATACTTGCTTGCGGAATACGTTCCCACTCCGCAGTAATCACATTCTTCAGCTCTCTGATGGTCTGCGGAGCCGGGTGTACTGATCTCACACGCCGTTTCAGAACGTCCCAGACATGCTCTATGGGATTGAGGTCGGGACTTCGAGCTGGCCAATCCAAACGACGAATGCCGACCTCTTGCACATACGCATTAACATCGCGGGATCGGTGGGCGCGAGCATTGTCGTCCATAAAAATCGAGTCTTCACCTAGAGCGGCCAATGCGGGTTGTGCATGAGAAATTAGAACTTCCGTTATGTATCGATGCCCAGTCAGTGAGCCGTTTTCAATGAAGACTAACTCTGTACGATCCATTGAATTTATTTCTGCCCAAAACATAACAGAGCCCCCACCATAAGGTGTGATTTCTTCGAAACATGCCTCTGCAAAGCGTTCTCCTTGTCTTCTTAGCACTCGCCGACGTCGATCTTCACCGAACAGAGATATCCTGGCTTCATCAGAGAACAAAACCCTATTCCAATCGTCTTGAGTCCATGATTCACAATTTCTAGCGAACCTAAGCCTGTGAACTCTGTGCTCACGGAGTAATTTGGGGCCGCGGGCCGGGCGGTGACTGCGTACATTGGCAGCGAGAAGCCTCCTCCTGACCGTCCATAGACTAATATGCACATTTCTTACTTCTTGGAGGTTGTTCTTAAGATCCACATACGAAGATTTGCGATTTCTCAATGCGCGACTCACAAGAAAACGATCATCCCGTGGTTGGGTACATGGTTTTCTTCCAGAACCAGGCCTTCTCTCGACGGAACCAGTCTCCTGATATCGCTGCCAGGTCCTTTGGACTGTCGAGCGACTAACATTTAGCCTCCTAGCCACGAAACATTGGCTGCAACCCTCTTCAAGCAGTGCGATAATTTTGGTAGCTTTTACCACTTTATCTACCATTTTTGATACAGCCAAACAGCATTAAATAAAGCTTTGACAGTCAAGGATATGAAATTAATCGATAAAAATTGAATAAAAGTTATGAAAGTCGATGTTAACTTCTGGAACTTCGCGCCAAAAATGTAGGATAAAAAGGGGTTTTCTGTAAAAATGAACATCAAATAAAAAATTGAATTTAGAACGTACTTTTTTAAATACCACAGCATTTTTAAAACCGGCCAGTAACGTGTACAAACGATTGAAACCTTTTTGGTATTGTATCTTTTTAAATATGAATGAAAATCAAAACCGCCCGTTTTTTTTGCAAATGAGTTTATATTAAGATATGTAAGGTATCTCAACTTTCTAATATAGAACTTGCCGAATTAGATTTAAAATTAGATAAATTTCAAAGATTGTCGACAAGGTTTGACGATATTCAGACAGAAATTGAGGTTCTAAACGCTTCAAACATGAAATCAGAGCTTGATGAACGAGAACACATTGAACAATTAATTGTAAGACTTTAACTATCAGTAGTTTCTCGTATTCAGAATACTGTATTTATACAAAATTTACTTTAAACTTGCTGAAAATCACTGTTCCCCAGTTCTATCAATAAAAATAATTAAATGAAAATGAAATACTAGAAAACTTGTGCGAATACTTTCTATTGTTATCTTTACTAATTTTGCAATTACTACGTAAGTTTTTCCTTAATCACATATATAGACACTGATAAACATTTTTACATATACGAATAGTACTCTGGATAGTGGACTTAATAAAAAATAGGTTGAAGCAGTGGCACGTCAAACAAAATATTTTAAACGATTTTATAGCGTAATTCTGCGGAATATGAACACAGAAGTTTTTATTACGGCAATTTTAATTCGATCACCTATATGGATGTTAATATAAGATCAAAAACTGTACTGGCAAAAAATGAAACACAGGTATCCAGAAAAATAAAAATCAAAATAGTTTAAAATCTGAACTTCTTTTGAAGTGAAATATGAATACGTCCACATCGGTCGTTATCGCTAAACGCTACTTGACATAAGTGGCATGGCCGCTACTTTGCTTACAGACCGAGTCGCCGCTACCGCTAAGTACTTAGAGGCTGCGGGTGAACAGACCGGGGATTTAGTCCAGCACCCGCGGGCAGGTTAGCCTCGCGACGGCGATCGGCGTTACGGGGCGACGTCGATGATAGAAGGTACTCCCTCGGGGTATGCCGTCAGGTTGACCACTGAAGTCAAGGAACTGCACTGGTGGTCGGCTCAACGACGAGAGGTGACGTGCTTTGTGGGTGGGTTATGGGGCCGCGCGCCGCCCCTCCGGATGGGGCGACAGAGTGGCGATGTGACGAGTGCGCTGACCGTAGCCCAACCAAAAAACAAAACCGCTAAATACTGAAGATATGGCTGTACAGTTAGCCAAGACGTAGTTCATGTTGTAATTTGAAGATATATAATATATAATTTTAATAGAATAAATAATTTTATTTAATATAAATTTTATGAAATTTAGAATTTTAGCACTAAAAGTTCTAAGTTTTCACTTCTATCAACAGTTTCTATAACTGGCATTTTTTTATAACTTACTTGATATCGTGGGATGATGAATTGGAAATTTATTATGTTCACTACTCCTTCAGGTATGATACCTGAAGTGCAGAGACACTACCTTCCTGCATAGCCAGTTCTACAGTTTTCAGAAATGTTCTACTTCTCATATATAATAATAAATTCATGCCATCGAATTTAACATAAATATTATAAATAATATATTGTTTTATCGCGCTTGTATTTGATATAAAAGAAAGTCGATAAAAGCCGTAAAAATAGTTTTATTTATAATATGTAATAGTTGCGCAAACATCAGAAATAAGATAATTGAGAAGGAAAAAGAACTGCTTCATGTTAACTCAGAACCTTTTTTTTTGATAGGCTATGGCCTGGGCACACCCCGCCCAATCTTTTCGGGCCAAAAATGAGCCACCCCATAACCTACCGTATTCCTTCCCGATCGTCATTGTGTCGATCACTGGTACCGATTCCTTGACATCCGTAGCCGATCTGGCAGGTCACCCTTTCGGGTACCCTCCTTTTTGACGCCCCGGCAACATTGCAGTGTAGCCGGGGCGTCGCCCTCTCTGCGGGTGGCGGACTAATGTTAAATCAGAACCTGGACATCTAATAGAATAACACCTAGCATATTTTGGATTACCATTCGTTCCGCGTCGAGTTGTACTTAATAATTACAAAAAATCTATGTATTGTGACTCTATAGAAGCTGTAACATAGTTTATTTTTATTATCTTTTATTTTTCGTATCCTTAAATTTTTAAAATTACGATAGTCCTATAAGTTAGTTTCAAGCATGAGGAAGCAACCATAAGCTCGTTAAAAGCTTAATCCTATAGTGAAAATTATGGAATGTTAGGTTAGGTGATGGAGTAAGAATATAATTCACCACTCCCTATCTGGCCCGTGAAAAACGACTACGGATGCATATAAAATCTTTGCAAGAGTAGGAAAACTCGAAATAAAACCAACATGTCTCATCAGCACGGTATAGTAGGCCAATTTTCCTCCAATTGCGGAGGAGCCTCGAGCCCAGCAGTGGGATATATATCAGCTGAGACGAGATATACATTTAGAAATGTTGATAGATATTCTGTGTGGTGATGGTGTAAAAATACATTTCATCACTCCGTCTCCTGTCTGTGGGTGACGTAAAAAGAAGAAAAATTCGACACTTATGTCAACACGTCTGCCCAGCTCGGTATAGTAGGTCAATTTCCTTCGCATTGTGGAGGAGGCTTGATCCCAACAGTGGAACTTATGTGAGCTGAGATGATGACGATGATAATAAAATATATTTAATTTATAAACTGATTTAGCATCTTTAATAATTAGGAGGCCAAAACAGATTGTGTTACCCCAACAACCATGAGGTCCTAATAAGTATTATTCGCCAGCCTATTTATTTGCCTACTATTTCTGACATATTCCAAGAATTACTTAACTTATTGTCGTAATAAAAATGAATCGCTGCATGTGTTGCTAAGCGCAAATTTCGAGAACAGCTGAACTGATTTTTTTAGTATACTGACTAATATTTTTTTTGTATTCTTTGAAGTACGAGGATAGTTCTTACGCAGTGAAAAATGTCAAAACTTGCCTATAAAGGTCAAAATACGACACTTTTACTACTATACTCCCAATAAACGATTCGTAATAATACTTAAAAGTCAATTTGAACTTTAATACCATATTATAAAGTTCAAGTGTTAGTGGAGAGGTTCTGGGAAGGCAAAACAATTGAGTGACGTTAGTATCGTATATAATATATTGATGTCAAATACAAAATTTTAGATGTTTCATAATTTTTGTTTTTCGAGATAACGTAATTGTTGTCTTATTAACTTTTCTTTATCATATCTTACTAGCTGACCCGGCGTCCCGAATGGCAGAATAAGTATTTAAAAACTAAAAATTAAAGAATCGACTGTTAGGCGGTACGAAGTTCGCCGGGTCAGCTAGTTTTCGTAATAAATGCATCAGATTTTAAATAGGATTTAATCAAATAAGATTATTAAATATCGTCTTTTTACCATTTTCCACAGTTTTAATACATACAATTCTTCGAAAACATGTCACAGATACTACAACCAATAGAAGGACTTATATAGATTACGAACTAAGAAATTTTTAGGCGTAACAAAACTTGGAAACTTCGAATATTTACTTAGTTGCCCGAACTATGTACCGCCTGAATTGTTCGTTGATTTCATTCTCGAAATTAGATTTATCTTGATAAACGGTTCTAGATAGATGTTCGTACCATTAAGCAAAATGATCTATATTGTCGATAATTGCATTCCAAACTACAAACTCAAGTTATTAAAGGAATGGAAATTTTAAATAAAACTACGGATTTCATCGCGTTTGTATTTCATTTTTGATTGCGCGACGTTTCGAACACTTTGCAGCGTTCATGGTCACGGGCGGACTAAGATGTCTCACGTCCTACAAGTCACAGTTATTGCAGGCAATTATTAATTATCTACCCGATACAGAAATTAGTTATCAAATATTGACCCACATTTTGACACAAATTTATTGCCAGTGTAAGAAGAAAATGATTCTATATGAAAAAAATATATTGTTTATGGTTAGTAATTATTTAACATTAAAATTAATAGTAATTATTTAAAAAAAACTAACAATCTAGTATACTCGTATACTACCACCGGATACGTAGTTTTATTTAAAATGTGTAATACTCGCGTAAACATCAGAAATCATTATGAATGGAAATTTTAAACACTTTATAAATGACGTTAAAAAACTATTCTGGATAACTAGAGTAGTCATTTAAGTGATATACTTTTATATCATAATTTTAACGTGTGACGAGATAAGATTACAAATGTTGCCAACGCTTTACTTGGTCGTGGAAGTCAGCATAATCATAGAAAATGTGTAACGCATTCCGATCGCCAACCCGCCTGTCCAACGTTTTGATTGTGATACTATCCCCCTTGTTTTTAAGGTAGCAGTAGATCGAGGTCTAGCAGTGCATGACGACAGGCTGAATGGTGATGATGATGGTTATATTATTTTAATAAAATACATTAACGCTTTCATTCTTTGAATTATATAAGTGCGCTAAAAAGAAAATTAAACTTTAAGAGAGTTTTCTTGTGTAAATAATCAAATTAATTAAATAACTTCATATGATTAATTTTAACTATAACAATTTTTTAAACTAAGTAAATACGAGTTATGTGTAATGACGAATTGTGTAATGATGACGTTATCAGTTGGTAGTAAAAATTTTAATGTTAAAGTTTATTTTTGTCTTTTCCGAGCATTTAAATAAAAGCTTGTTTTTAAATTTTTTTTTACTTACTGTTATATATTTTATGTTCTAGAAATTAACCATTATTATAATAACACTAGTTGTTCTATTCATATAAGCGCCACCTACCAGGCCCAATTGTGGATCTAAACCATTTTAAAACCCCCTTGAACACGCACAGAAAATTTCATCAATATTGGTGCAGCTGTTTAGGAGGAGTTCAGTGACATACACACGTACACAAGAAATTTATATATAGAGATATGATTTCCTATGTCTCTCTAAAATTTTGTACATATATATTATATTGGCTTTCTGGTCAAATGTATTAGAATAATACGGCCGGTCCGTCCGGGGTAGTACCACGCTCTCGTAGAAAATCGACGGCTGAATAGTAGCAATTTGTTACTGCGCTTCGTTCGGTGAGCGAGAGAGCCGGAAGCCCAACTTTCTGAGGGTGTTTGCGTGTGGAGGATTTTGGTGGTGCCTTTGGTATCAGCGAGCCTCAATACACGCATTCACTCCCTTCACTTTCTTCGCGGTAGGCAGCGGCCTTGTAAAGGTCCATGAGCGGCAGCAACACTTACCATCAGTTGTACTGTTTGCTCGTTTGCCACTGCTTGCAATAAAAAAAAAAAATTAACACCTGCATAAAGATTTAATTAACTTTATGATAAGAAAATCTTCTTGCTTGTTACTTGCTTTATAAAATACATACCCTGCATTAAGATTTAATGAATTTTATGATAAGAAAATCTACTTGCTTGTCCTTATAAATTACATTACATCCGCCTAGGGACACGATATCGAACAGAAAGTATCGATACTGTACTCATGAGTAGTATCGGAGAAAAAGTATCGTACTCAATAAAGTATCGAAACAAAAGTATCGATACTCCAAAGTATCGAGTACTGAGTACTTTTGGTGGAATCTATCGTGATGAACTTTTTTTTAGGAAATTTGATGATCATTTATGATGTCTGTGAACGGATAAAAATATTGCGAGCCACATTTTAAAAGATTCACTACGTTTGAACAAGATGGCGTTACCATAACTATAAGCTCTAAGGTTAAGTTTAACATAGATACTCACTACTATTTGTTCGATACGATACCTGCCAAAAAGTACTCATTGAGTAAAAGTATCGAGAGCAAAGTATCGAGTACAAAAGTATCGGTATCGAAAGAAAAGTACTCGATACCTAAAAGTATCGATACTTTTTTCGTGTCCCTACACTCGCTTGAATCATCATAGAACTGATATTCATAGTATTAGCGCTATGAATACTGCTTACCCTCGCTAATTGTTTACCGAGTGAAAAACTTAATGAGTACGGATTTTCCGCTTCATAATACATTGAGTTAAGATTAGTTTTTATGTCTTACTGCGTAGAATCATTGCGAAAATACCCATGAAAGAGATAAGCCGATTAAAGCTCTACAATCGTGTATAAGTCGACGAGTCATCATTAGTTGGTTAGTTAAGCTCTACATCGGACATTTGCCGTATATTTTCTTTTTTTTATTGTCTATGGTAGCAAACGAACAGGCAGCACATTTGATGGTAAGTGATGCTGCGGGTGATTTTCCGTGTGCTGACGGAGTAAGAATACAATTCGCACACCGTCCTGCCACCACTACAATTGCGACGAGGACACGGCGCAGCACAGGCTCGAGGTGTGTGCCGCTTGGGCGGGGGAGCACCGTGAACTCGTCGCGAGTATCGGTGCCGACCTGACGCTGCCGACCATCGCCAGGGAGATGCTCGACAGCGTCAGGAACTGGGACGCGGTTGCCGCCTTCTGTGAGGCCGTAATGTCACGGAAGGAGGTGGCGGATCGTGTATGAGAGGAGTTCCTCTTCAGTGACACGCTCCGCCGCCGGCGACTCAGGCGGCGCAGGTACTCGCGCCTGATGCCGCTCTAGCCGAGGCCGCGGGTCACTGGACTGGGGAATTTAGTCCGTTACCCGCAGAGAGGTTGACCGCGCGACGGCGACCGACGTCCCGGGACAGGGACGTCGAGAGGTTAGGGTACCCGAAAGGGTGTTCCGTCAGGCCGACCACTGACGACAAATCACCCTGCTCCGGTGGTCGGCCCAACAACGAGGCGACGTGGGTACGGGTGGGTTATGGGCCCGCGCGTCGTCCTTTCATCGCCCCGGACCAAATGGACCGCGTGTGCGCTTACCATAGCTCACCCATAAAAAAAACCACTCCCTATCTTGCTCGTGGATGTCGTAAACGCCGACTAAGGGATATATGCTCATAACATCTGTGCAAGAGAAGGAAAACTCGAAATGAAACCCTATACCAACATGCCTGACCAGTATAGTAGGTCATATGGTATAATAGATCAAATTCCCTCCCATTGTGGAGGAGGCCCGAGCTCAACAGTGGGACGTATGTGGGTTGCGGTGACGATGATGATGATGATACTGCTAGACATGAAATGGTACGTAAAAGGGTGATCTGTCAGGAAGGCCACGGTCGTCAAGAATTTGGTACCATGGATCAATGACGAGAGGGAAGGAAAACGGTGCGTGGGGGTCGCAAAAAATACACACGTAATTTTTCGAGGTTTTACTTCCGTTGGCACTCCCAGAGTGTTATGGTTTTTCATTTTGGATTAATTTTTTGTCGTTTTTTGGTACAGATTCGTGTCTCCTGGATCAGTTAGTATGAAATAAAACTTACAGATTTTATCGAGTTTTAATTTCGTTTACCTGGCTTTTTTTTTGCAGATGGTGGCAAACGAGCACGCAGCACACCTGGTGGTAAGTGGTACTGCCGCACATGGACTTTTGCAATATCAGGGTCACAGCCAGGTCGTTGCCTACCGTGAAGTAAATACTTTTCTTAAACCTCGTTTAAAGAAGGATATGTCATAGCGCTCGGGAAACACAGCAGGTAGTTCATTCTAGAGCTTGCACGTATGTGGAAGAAATGATCGCTGGAAACGTACAGTTGAAGACCATAGCGTTTCCAGGTGAAATGAATGAACCCTGCTGCAGTATTGAGTGGAGTGGTGGTGTTAGTTCGTTTACCACCATTAGCAAAAGAAAAACTCTTTTTAAATAATACATATTATAAAAGTTATTGCTAATTGTTTTATGAACGTCGATCTGCTTGAAATCAATCTTCTAAGGCATTTTTGACTAGTCAAATTGAATGCAAATGGCCCAAATCGATGAAAAACTCTTATTAGTTATTTACAATACATGGGAGCAATTTTGTTCTAAGTTGGTAGTATTCGTAGTCACTACTATATAGCACATTTCACCATTATTGCAGACTAGCAACCCGCTCTTGCTTCGCTTCGGTTTCAGTTGCCTTACCCGCGTAGTTCCCGTTCCCGTGGGAATAAGGGGATAAAATATAGCCCATGTTACTCCCCGATATTATAGCTTTCCATTGGTGATAGAATTTTTGAAATGGGTTCTGTGTGGTTTTATTCTTGGAAAGGCTGGGTACATGTAATGTCCTTCGATAGTTCACTGGTCGCAGCAACATTTTTATTTCCTTCGGCTCGCTGATCGTAATGTTCCCACACAAAGTTCATCAATAATTACACTTCACGAACAATATTGATTTAGGTAATGAATTTTACCGAGCGGCGCGTGCGCAATTGCGTTTATTAGTTTTAGGAGTTCAACTCAACTTTATGAAAGCGTAGCGATTTTTTTTACGAGGCGGCCATTTCTTGACTTCTTGTTTTTTTTAACTAACTTTTTTTTATTTTATTGGGGAAGCGGATATGAGAGGGCGTGGCCAAGAAAGGATGCGTTCGGAAATGTATATAAGGTTTGTGTACCTTTGTAATGCGTAAAGTGTGGAGTGTATTTAATATTGTATTTAAATTATAAAGGGCGCGTACAACTCCCCCGGCCTAGAGGTTTCCTCTAAACATTGAGATAAAAATTTTAATTTAATTTGTTAAATTAAGGTGCGATCTATACTATAACTAAGAATAAAGAGAATATAAATTAAATGTTATGAGATATTTGTTATTGCGACGGCAGTGGACAAAGTCTAACCACTGGACGTATATAAGAACCTGAAGAGGTGCGTACTTTAACAGTGCGTATTATTTTATCCTTTCCTGGATAGATTTCATCCACTATTCCTAGAGGCCAACAAAGAGGATGAGCGTTGTTATCCTTTATAACCACGATAGTTCCTGGTTTAATAGGCTTAGAAGGCGAATTCCATTTTTCTCTTTGCTGCAATGAAGTCAAATATTCTTGACTCCATCGTCGCCAAAAGGAGCTAGTGATTTTATTAAGTAATTGATAGCGTAATAAGCGATTAGTCGAAACATCTGAGATATCGTCAGCGGGTAAAAATTTAAGCGGAGTTATATTTAAAAAGTGCGGCGTTAATGCGGTTATATCTGAAGTGTCCGAGTTTAAAATACAAAGAGGTCGACTATTGAGTAGACCTTCAATCTGTACAAGTATTGTATTAAATTCTTCGTATGTAAGTATTTGCGAGACTATTACCTTAAATAGGTGAGATTTAACACAGCGAACATTTATTTCACTAAGGCCGTTAAAATGTGGGCCGTATGGCGGACTATGTTTAAATTGAGTACGTTGTTCAGATAATATCTGACCAATGTAATTAATATGCGATTTGGACTGTATAAAAGAATAGATCTCATCGAGTTTGCGTTTTGCACCTATAAAATTAGTACCTCCGTCGCTGTATATTAGCGAAACAGGACCTCTACGAGATATGAATCGTTTAAAAGCGGCGAGAAATAAGTCAGAACTCAAATCAGAGACTAACTCTAAATGTAGCGCTTTAGTCGTCAGACATACAAATAAGCAGATATATGCCTTTTGGCTTTTAATGCCGCGTTTACGAATATGCGTAATGTAAAAAGGACCTGCGTAGTCCACAGCGGTATGAACGAAAGCTTTCACTTCCGAAACTCGAAATATGGGCAGGTCTCCCATTGGAGGAAAAGTATTTTTAGGATTAAGTTTAAAACATTTATTACACTTATGTACTCTTTGTCGTATTAGATTTCTAGCGGATAATATCCAAAACTTTTGTCTTATAAGCGAAAGTAAGAGAGCGGGACCTGTATGCATATTGATCAGGTGATAATAATCTATTATTAATTCAATTACACGTTCCTTAGATGGTAGTAAAATAGGGTGTTTTTGACCATAGTCGAGTTGAGAATGGCGTAACCTACCACCAACTCTAAGAATGTTATTAGAGTCAATGAACGGGTTGAGTTTAGCGATTTTATTTGTAACGGATTTATTTAATTTTAAAGCGGAAATATCATTAGCGAAATGAGCGTTTTGTACATAACGTATGAGATACATTTCAGCGTTATCTAAATCTACAGGGTTGACAAGACCTTTAGATTTTAAGCGTTTTGAAAATCGTAATATATAAACAATGATGCGAAGCAATTTCGTGTAACTAGAGACGCGATCAATTAACAGTTCGAAAGCATGCGTATATGCAGGTTGCACAACATGCGTTATTGTTAAAGTAACAGGTTTAGCCTCAATAAATTGAATATTATTGGAATTGATTTGAAAAGATTTGATAGGCCATTTAAGCGGAGGTTCTGTGAACCATTGCGGTGCATTAAACCATAATGAGAGATTTAATAATATTTTGGGCGTAACTGGGCGAGAAATTATGTCGGCAGGGTTATCACTCCCACTGATGTGGTACCAATGCGCAGCAGGTAATTTAGAAATTATTTCTGTTATTCTATTTGCGACAAATGTATGAAATTTATATGCTGGTGAATGGATCCACGTAAGAGTTACAGTTGAATCGGAAAAAGCGTATATTTTATTAACTTTACAGCGTTTATTTAGTATTTCTATTACATGGCTAATTAGGTTAGCTAGCAAAAGTGCGGCACAGAGTTCAAGGCGAGCTAAAGATATTTTATTTAGAGAAGCGACTCGTGACTTTGAAGTTAGTAATTTTACGGAGCCAGCGGATTGTTCATTCGAACTAACACTTATGTACACTGCGGCACCATAGCAGCGCTCACTAGCGTCGGCGAAACCGAGTAGCGTTATATGAGAAGCAGATTTTATACCTACATGTCGTGAGAATTGTATTTTTTCGAAATAACTAAGTTCATTATGGAATTGAATCCATTTGCTTTCGATATGCGTAGGGACTGGACTATCCCAATCCAATTGATGTTGCCAACATTCTTGTATAAGAAGTTTCATAAAAGCGGTAACTGCACTGATAAGACCTAAAGGGTCGAACCGTCGTGCGGTAACAGAGAGAATTGAGCGTTTAGTGCATTTAAATGAGTTAGCGTTAATTTTAAATTGAAATTTGTCTTGTTTAGGGTTCCACTGCATTCCTATAATTTTTGTATTATTAATATCAGCGTCAAAATTAATATTTTGATTATTTATATGCGATTGCGGTATTATATTCATAATTTCTGGGCTATTGGAAATCCATTTCACGAGGTTAAAACCTCTCGATTGGAGCATAGTAGTCATTTCTTTATAGGTTTTTTCGACAATATCAATGTTGTCAAACGAACACACATAATCATCCATATACATGTGATTTTCCACTTCATAAGCGGCTAGCGGATACATAATTCGATTATCAGCTGCAAGCTGACGAATAACTCTCATAGCAAGATATGGAGAACTAGATATACCAAATGAAATTCTATTGAACTCATATGTATTAAACTTACTATTGATATCGAACCTATAGATTATGCGTTGAAAAGCGTGATGTTTGGCGTCTAATTTTATCTGAAAATACATTTTTTCCATATCTGCCGTGACAGCTATTGAAAACATGCGTAAATTAATGAGCAAATCAAAAATATTACACTGCAAATTAGGACCTACATATAAGAGATCATTAAGCGATTTAAGAGATGTGGTTTTGCATCCAGCATCTAATACAATGCGTGTCTTTGTTGAAGCTTTATCAGGGCGATATATAGCTCTGTGCGGAATATAATAATGCGGCGCATCGAGAGAAGGATTATCAATTTTAGACAAATAACCTTTATTTATATATTCTTGAATAGTAGCGTTATAATTTTCGCGAATTTTTGGGTCGGTATCTAACCTTTTTTCTAAGCTAATTAAGCGGCGTTGAGCGATAGCGTAAGAGTTTCCTAGTGCTGAGCACGAGATTTTAAATGGCAGTTGAACGATATATCTACCTGTATCGTCGCGTGAGTATGTATTTTTAAATATTCGTTCACAAGCTTCATCATCAGGACTCATATGAACTCTGCAAGGAACATTTTCGAGCTCCCAAAAGCGTTGAGTTAGCGATTCTAACGAATTATATTTAGAGGTGCATAAAAAGGATTTATCTTGAATACTATTGCAGCGGTCAGTGAATGACTTAAAGTTTAAGTCACAGTCTGCCTTACCCATAATAATATAACCGAGTGTAGTTTGTACAGCAACGACTGAGGAATCGGGTGCGGTAACTGTTTCGCTTCGTAAGAGGAACGGTACTAGTTCACTTCCTATAAGGCAGTCAATTTCAGCGGGCAAATAGAACACATCATCCGGCAAGGGTAAATTGCGAATATGAGTAAGATTTGAAATATCGATAGGTGAGCTAGGCAGACCATCAGTAATACTGTCTATTACGCGAGCGTTAATATTGTAATAACAGCAAGAATCGTAACGAGAAAATAAAACTACTTTTACGGATTATATCGCGTTTGTATTTGATTTATGATTGCCCGACGTTTCGAACACTTTGCAGCATTCATGGTCACGGGCGGACTAAGGTGTCTCACGTCCAACAAGTAATCGTTATTACAGACATTTACAATTATCTACCCGATACAGAAAATAGTTATAAACTTATTAAATTGTTACCCACATTTTAGTACAAATTTATTGCCAGTGTAAGAAGAAAATGAATCTATATGAAAAATTATATTGTTTATGGTTAGTAATTATTAAATTTGTAGCAATTATTATTACAATTTGTTGATTTAAAACTAACAAAACAAATATACTACCACCGGATCGGAACGCGGCCACACTGAGAAAGATCCGGCAAGAAAACTCAGGGGACATGATGCTAAATTAATATTGATTTTTAATTTTAGATGCGGCTTAAAAAGATTTTTGATTTATAAAATTATCTTTAACCATTATTATTGTGGGTCAAATCTATACAATAAGTGCTCACAGTATCATGCAGTCTTGTGGTGGTCTCTTTGGATTTATTTTTAATTATGTTTATAACAGGATCCCAGCTTGATGGTAATACCCAGCCATCCTCTCTATTGAAATTTTTGTGTTTTTTGATTTCAATAGTTTTGTTAGTTTTAAATCAACAAATTGTAATAATAATTGCTACAAATTTAATAATTACTAACCATAAACAATATAATTTTTCATATAGATTCATTTTCTTCTTACACTGGCAATAAATTTGTACTAAAATGTGGGTAACAATTTAATAAGTTTATAACTATTTTCTGTATCGGGTAGATAATTGTAAATGTCTGTAATAACGATTACTTGTTGGACGTGAGACACCTTAGTCCGCCCGTGACCATGAATGCTGCAAAGTGTTCGAAACGTCGGGCAATCATAAATCAAATACAAACGCGATATAATCCGTAAAAGTAGTTTTATTTACAATGTGTAGTGCTCGCGTAAACATCAGATATCATTATGTAACGAGAAAATATTTTAAATGTCGTTAATCCAAGACAGGGAACTTGAGCATTACCAATACCTGTGATAGTAGAGTTATCTGGAATAATTTTTAAATTTAAACGTTCACAACAAGCTTTAGAAATAAAATGACTCATTGAACCTGTATCAATAAAAACGCGTACTTTATTAGGTATATTTTGTTTATAAACATATACAGAAGCGGTTGGTAATAATACAGTAGTTTCATTGCGAATATTGCAAGACGCTGAAGTAATTGAAAGTGCGAGAGCGTTCGAATATTCGCGGGCGCTTGTATCCATGCGTAAGTGTGAGTCGCGAGCGGGCGACGAGACGGCGGGTGCGGGGCGAGGCGAAGCGGGACGCGGCGCTGGCGCGCGGCGTTGATCAGGCGCGCTCACCGCGTTCGTATCGCTGTTATACCTATGACTCAGCGGTGCATGCGTTGAGAATTGCGCTCGCGTGAACATGGGTTCACGTCGAGTTGAATCGAGAGATTTACCTATATGTATTAAAGTATGATGTTTTCTATGGCAAATGGTACAAGTATTTGTTGATTTACAAAATTTAATGTTGTGAAATCCAAGACAATTATAACAATAGTTATATTTGTTTACTAAATTTAGTCGAGCGTGCGGATTATAGTTTTTAAATTTAAA
Source organism: Lymantria dispar (assembly GCA_032191425.1). Taxonomy (NCBI): domain Eukaryota; kingdom Metazoa; phylum Arthropoda; class Insecta; order Lepidoptera; family Erebidae; genus Lymantria; species Lymantria dispar. The sequence goes on along the minus strand of CM063452.1, from coordinate 6,279,418 downwards.
ACATTTATAGAGCGGATGCGGCATTGAGGAGTTACATATTTTGCATGAATGATGTTCAATTTGATGCGAACTAGTATTAGCCATATAAACATGCGTAGATTTTGATCTATAATTTTTTGCGTTATTATTAACGTTACGACTAGGTAATTGCGAATTTAAATAATTATTAGAGGCATTACGCAGCGTTTCCATTTTATTTTGTTCCTTTAAAAATTTAGAAAGATCAGAGAAAGTTGGAATTGAAATATGTCTATGCGCCTGTTCAAATAAGTTAACTGTTTCTTTGTTTAATTTAGTAAGAGCGATGTGCGTGATAATAAAATCTGAAAGATCGTCAATCTGCAGACGTCGTAAGGCAGATTCAGCTGAACAGAACTGATCAATAAACATATCTATAGATTGCATGGATTTAAAATTGATAAGTTGATTAGCGTAAATTGACGCTTGCACACGTGTATCTTGATATTTTTCTAAAAGAGCGTTCCATATAATTAAATAGTTGACAGCAGTAGGCACAATACCCGAGCAAACCGTTAACGCTTTATCGGATAAACAGCCGATCAGATATTGAACCTTCTCGGCCTCTGAGAGTTGCGGATTGTCGTGAATAAGACTCTTAAAATTCTCATAAAATGATGACCATTTGCTTGGCGTACCATCAAATGACACCAACTTTAGCGGTGGAAGTTTGCGATTAAATAAATCGAATTTACTATTATCACTACGATTGCTTGGCGGTGGATTGAGAGCAGACACTGATTGTTTTATATAACAGTGTAGTTCATCGAAAGATTTTAAGGCAGAGTAGTTCGGCTTTGACGACGGATCGTCTTCCAATTGTGTCATAATAAATTCATCCAGCGTATTTATAAAACTAGATCACAACTCATCCAACGAGTGTATACGAGATAAAAACTGTAATTTAATTTGCGGATCGGAAACCTTTAAACTGAGGTCGTAAATATCTTGTACAATCTCAAATATACCATTCGTCTTAGCTTCAAGTAATAGGTATTTAGCGCTAAACTTAGGCTTATTATTAGTTTTAATCTTTTTTTCAGATGAACTAGCCATTTTTGATATAAAGTAGGTAAGTACGTAGTTATATCACGTGGCGGTTTGTAAGAGTAATTTTCTAGAAACAATATATATTTTATAATTATTTGGCGATTAGCGGCATTTGGCGATTAGCGGTGTTTGGCAATTAGCGATATGTATGGCGATTTAGCGGTGTGTGTGACGATTTAGCGATATGTATGGCGGTTCGCAGAGATTAGCGGCGTTTTCAGCGATTAGCAGTTGAGCGTATAATAATATTTATCATAAATGGCGGCGTAAAAACGAAACGAGTTAATACTAAGACGACGGATAAAACTACCTACATAGATTTTTTATGCAGAATACGAAGCGTTACTTAAATTATTATTTTTATTATATTATAAGCGATATATTGGCGTATAAGAAGCGTATTTAAGCGTTTAATGTTTTTAAAGAGTAGCGAAGCGAAACAAGATGGACTCCTAAGTAAAATGCGTAATTTATTTTCAATTAACGAAAGCGATACAAATGTATTAAATATTATTGAAATAATTTAGAAAAGTTTGCGTATGATTCTTAGTTATTTAGTTTATAAGGCACAGGTTATTCAATAATGCGATGCTAGACGATTTTTATCGAATAGATATGGTTACGTGTAATGGCGGCGAGAATACCTTGTAAATTTGCGGACGTTGTGTAGTGTAAATATGATTGAGTAAATAGATCCGGCTCGAAGGACCAAAAAGGGGGGTTGTGTGGTTTTATTCTAGGAAAGACTGGGTACCTGTAATGTCCTTCGATAGTTCACTGGTCGCAGCAACATTTTTATTTCCTTCGGCTCGCTGATCGTAATGTTTTTTTTTGGTTAAGCTTTCCATTGGTGATAGAATTTTTGAAATGGGTTCGTTGGTTTAAGCGTGAAAGCTTAACAAACAAACAAACTTACTTGCGCATTTATAATATTGAGTAAGGTTAGGATAGAGGTAAGGGTATTTAATACACTCTACTATTAGTTATCGCCGTGTGGTGACGGAGTAAGAATACAATTCACCAAACCCTATCTTGTCCGTGTATGTCGTAAAAGATGACTAAGGGATACTATATGCATATAACATATAGATGTTGCGTAGGCAAGAAAAGGAAAACTCGGCGTAAAACTCATAGCAACCAGTCTGACCAGCATGGTAGTAAGGTTCCCTCCTATTGTGGAGGAAGCTCGAGCCCAACAGTGGGACGTATATGATCTGAAATGATGATGATGAATGATGATTAGTTATTCGTTTTAGCTCATATACGTCCCACTGTTGGGCTAGAGCCTCTTCCACATTGGGAGGGAGATTGACCTTATTATATCATGCTGGTCAGACAGGTTGATATAGGGTTCTGTTTCGAGTTTTCCTTCTCTTGCATAGATGTTTGCATATTGTATCCCTTAGTCGTCTTTTACGACATCCACGGGCAAGGGAGTGGTGAATTGTATTCTTACTCCGTCACCACACAGAAAGATTAGTTATTAAGATTAGGGGAAAGGAAACCGAATATCGGACGGTTTTCTAATTTCGGATATATCAATATCTCTTACACAAAGCAACGTTATGTGCCGAACAGCATAGTCATTATTATTTGAAAATTAGATAGAAGCACTACAGAGATTTCATTGACCTCTCTATCAAAATGGCGACAAAACCGATACAAGTTTGTTTTTTGTCGCACAAAATATTAAATAGTGGCTTTTTGAGGCAGTATTTTGAGCAAGTAAGTGATTTATGCTCTTATGTATTTCTTGTAGTTTAGTAATTGCTACATTACCTACTTAAAACCTAAGCTTTATTGAAAAAAGAGACAATGATTTAATATTTTTTATATTTTTATTTACATTTGTGAATTCCTAATATACATAGCGTTGCTCAATATCGAATAACTGTTTTAAAGAAAAAATGATTTTTTTTTAAATCATATCATAAGAATTTGTTAAACTCGGACAACTGTTAATTTATTTTGTATTATGTTAAAAATTATAAAATTTGGCTAAGCTACCTTGGCTAATTAATAATGTGTTTATAACTTAATACCTATTTTTTTATAAAAATCTCTTCAAAATTAATATTTTGAAGAAATTTTAATCGTAAAAGTGTTTCGAGGTTTATTATAAACTATTTTGTTTAGGATACCTAATATCGGGGAACCGATACTGAGATGTTATCAGGTGTCCGATATTAGGAGCCTACTTGGTCATGCCCTGATTTTCTTGCTAAGTTGATTATTTAAAATTTGTGTACAATTTAAAACTGCTGTCGTGTGATTTGTTTAATTTTCTTATAGTATATGAATTATAGACTACGTACATAAATTTCTATTTAACTACGGATACATTTAATATATTTTTTAAGTAATTTTCAAAAAGTATCCGATATTCGGTTCCTTTCCCCTAGTTATTAAGATTATTAGATAAGTTATTAATTTCAGATAATATGAGCAATATAATATGTATCCTCTCACTGAAATTGAACGGCGGTTAAAAGCAGACCAATGTAGTGGCAATTTATAAATCAGTTTGGGATGCTTCGAATACTGACGAGGGTTCCTGCCGGGTTGTCGGTAAATACGGTGCGACAGAGATTTTCCGTATTTGCTTGTTACCTACATCAATAGCAAATGTGTGAACATTGGTTATGTCAAAATAATGTCTTGTAGATTCTCAACGAGGAAGGAAGGGATGTTGCTTTGAAGAATTACCATGTGGGAAATTCACCACAATGGAATGAAAACGATTATGTTTATTTATTTTTCTCAATATAACTGTACTAATATCGTAATAAGTTAATACCCGACTCACCGTAAAGGGTGTGTTAGATTCGACGCCTAACTTGGACAGCTATATGTCATAAATGGTTATTCCGACTTTGATTACAATTTGTGCCATGTGGTTTTTTTTGTCGGCGTACTTTTTCTGCGATACAAGAGCTCATTTCTTACAGGATCTTTTCTGATCTAATGTTATCTTTTCAATAAATAAATTTAACTACTCTTGAAGAGACTGTGTCCTGATGGCAAATATTTTAATCATTAAACACGAACGAATAACGATAACATTAACGATTTTATCACCGTCGTTGCGGTTCATATTCGTCCCACTATTGGGCTCGAGCCTTCTTCTTAATAAAAGGGATATTGATTTACTATATCACGCTCACGCAGGCTACATCGACAAACCGATAACCGCTGGGGAAGAAAGATTCTTGAGTGGCGACTAGGGATGTGACCTGGAAGGAAAATAATCGATTTTTAAATAATCGATTTTTTGTTCGTTAAAATAAATGGATTATAAAATAATCGATTATTTAACAAAAATTATCGATTTTAAAATAATCGATTTTTCTGCCTGAAACAATCCCGATGACCTTTTTTTTTTAGGAAATCTTGCCATGAATAATCGCTTAATTTCGAATAGTAAAAAGTCTCTTAATAATCGATTTTCTCATTTTCATACTCAATTTTAAAAATCGATTATTACAAAAAAATAATCGGTTTTCTAAAAATCGATTATTTTTTTACATCCCTAGTGGCGACCACGTATTGGACGACGCAGTGTAGGACGGCCCCCCACTAGGTGGAACGACGACCTGGTGAAAGTAGCTAGGCGTCGTTGGATGCAGGCGGCACAGGACCGCACTTTGTGGCGTAACATGAGGGAGGCCTACGTCCAGCAGTGGACGACGATAAGCTGAAATGATGATGATGATACCACGCTGGTGAAATGTGTTGGCATATGGTTTCAATTAAAGTTTCTGTTGTATTGAATGGATGCTGTAAGCATATTAATAATATAAAATATATTTATTTGTTATGTGAAGTCTCGTAAACATCAGAAGTAATTGTAAAAATGAATTAAATATACTTATCCTAATTATTGTACGATTTCAATATTATAGAAGCGAGTGTTACTTTAACGAGTATATTCTAGAAGTATAGCTTAAAATCAAAATTTCACGTACGTCGAGTAAAGTTTGCTGTATAAACCAAAGAAGATGCCATGATTAATCTAGATTGAGAATCTCGAGACGGCAATCTTCAAGTAAATCGACTATTTCAATACCATTCCAAGTCCAACCATTCTAAAAGGTCTCGAAATGACGAAGATAGACTTTATATTACCAATGAAACTTTAGGCAATGGCTTCGAATCTATTCTTTGAAGAAATGATATTATAAAGATCCAGTTTTACTTTTACTAAGATTTTTAGAAGTCACAGATAAAACAATAAAACTAATATTAACTGTAAGTTTTTGAATTATTACTTACATTTTTCTTGACAAATTAAATAATAGTAGAAGATTTATGTATGTACTAGCTGACCCAACAGACGTTCTGTTCAAATATAAAAAAATAGTAAAAGGAAATCGCCTTGAAATCGACAGCAGCGCCCCTACCGGGTCTAATTGTGAATCTAAACTATTCTTGAATTCCCTTGAACACATATAAAATTTTTCATCAACATCGGTCCAGCTGTTTAGGAGGAGTTCAGTGACATACACACCTACACAAGAAATTTATATAGAAAGATCTTTATCTTCGCAGCTCATATACGTGCCACTGCTAGTCTCGAGTCTCATTCACAATTGGAGAGAAATTTACTTGGTGTCCATTCAATATCTACTTATTGTTCTACTCTACTCTCGTTCCATAACTACGGAGAAAGGTTTGCAATAGTTTTATAACCGGCCGTCTACCTGACGTCATCCCACTTCGGAAATATAATTCTTAAACAGACTGATCAGACAAGGTCTAAGACGATTTAAATCTCTTAGCCATCTTTTACGACCGACGAAGGCGACGTGCTTTATGGGTGGGTTACGGGGCCGTGCGTCGCCCCTCTGTCGCCCCGGACGGAGGCGAGCGACCAGTGCGCTGACCGTAGCCCACCCCAAAAACAAGGCGTCTTTTACGACAATGATCGATGTAAAGATTAGTAATATTCGTAGCTGCCAACAAACGACAAGATATTCAAATATAATATTTTTTTAAAAGATACTACGAAAATTGTTACATATATCAAAATCATATCTAAAAATGAATTTATTCGCGTATTTTCTGGATGTTAGATAGCTTACAATCACTTGTAACAACAGATAAAGTGTTAGCACATCACAGGCAGCCTAAGCTTTAGTGTTTATCATAACATTAATATCGCCAGATTTATTCCGAAGAATTCTATTTATTCTGGATATTCTTTGGCAACTCTGGGAATAGAGATAAAATATTTGCCGATTGGTTTTTATATTTTATTCGAACGAAATACGGTGGCTCGAAATATAAAAGATTTTGATATTACGGATTTCGATTATAAGAGAAATTTGTAAGTTGCGTAATTTTTTTTTGTGTGTGTATAGCTGTTAGCTGCAAATGAAATGTACAGCTTCACCTAGGCTATGGGTGAGCGCTAAGGGCTCTCAATCCGATAGTTGGTTCAGCGATGCAACTTTAACTATTCAAGAGAAAACGCTGAGACGTGGTATGGATGGATGGGAGGAAGGTAATGTTGTTAGGAAAGTTTTAAATATAAATGTTGAAAGCTTTAATAGAAAAGGATGTAACAGCGGTCTTTTTTTTCTCTCCCACGGCCATCTAAGGCTTGGAGGTAATAGTATTTTTACTGAAGCCACACATGGAGGCTAGTAACTCCAGAAATAGTCTTTATCTTAAAATTCTTTTCAATTGTCTGTAATTGTTTCAGCCCATATAAGTCTTACTATTGGGTTTCCACCCACGGCTAACCACCACGGGGTCAGCCATGGGTATCTTAAAAGACGACTAAAGGAAAACCCGAAACAAAACCCTATACCAACATGTCTGATCAGCTTAATATAGTAGGTTAATTGTCCTCCTATTGGAAAGGGGGCTCGAGCCCAGCAGTGGGACGTTTATTAGCTGAGATGATGATAATGTGTGATACTCCCGTAAACATGAGAAATCTGTTATGTATTAGAATGTATTATATGTAGAATGCATTATGTATTCTTGTATATTCCTATGTATTCTCTTTTCTTTTTAATCATATGACTTTTTCGACACATGTACCTACCTATTATTATCTCTGCACTGCCTGTGGTTGACTGGTAGAGAATGCCTCAGGCATTAAGTCCGCCATTGTACTCAATATATGAAGTTTAATAAATAAAAGGAAATGAAATAGATCTTTTAAACTTTCATGATACCCATGGACAAGAAATTGAGTGGTTAATTGTATTCTTACTCCGTCTCTCTTCATTTTCATTTCAATTGTATATAAATTGTATATAATGGATATAACAAACCATTCGGTAAATTGAAGAAGACTTGGTCACGTGTAAAACAGACCGAAGTAAAAGTGACTGACAGAATGACATATATCAGTTGTATTGTATCGGTAAAATAGGGCTAGCAAATAAAATCAACGAATAAATGTAAGTACTTTTAATATTATTAACGCTTTGTTGGATCTTTAGGTCTCGATATGAAATCATGATTTGGAAAAATGGTTTATTTCAATTGATACCAAGAATCTGCCAAGAGTTAGTATGGTATCGGCTAGTCTTATATTGTTTGTGGGTGTCATAAACGATTTAGAAGCTTTAGATCGATCAGCCCAACATTTGATGCCATGTGGTCCTAATGATGATCAAGAATTTCTTAAAGAAAACTACGTTACACGTAGTACGTGCATTCACACGCACGCGCTGCACGCGCCCACACTCATGCCACGGTAATATAATCTACCAGTAATCCAACTTCATGCAAACGGACGAAACGCGAGCTATACCTACGCGCCACGATCTCGGCATGCGCTCGGCATGTAGACAGTCGCGACTGTGCTGCAGTGACGAACGAACGGTATGTTGTTTTTTTAACAATAACTGCGCGAATTTTTCACTAAAATACATAATTATACACATATTTAATATGACAAGTAGGGTATATTGTGCTGTTTTTGGTTGCATGAATTCGTCAATAACGAATCCAGAGATAACTTTTTTTAGATTACCTGGAAACTCTGAAAGGTAAAATTATAAAATAATTTTACTTACTAGTAGGTAGGTACATAATCTGTGTCGTTTTAATTTCCTTTTATCTCCCGAAAAAAAAGTTGTCTAGATTAATAAATAAAGTGAATAAAGTGATTGACACGAGTGAAATAGGTAGTTATAGGCGGTTCATGAATCATGTTACGGTACGCTTGTGTTAAAACTCATAATGTGTTTTGTTTTGTTAGTTTATATAATTCAAAGTAAAGACGTGGTATTTCATTATTAATAATATATGTTTATTGTATTATGTGTATGAATAGTACTAGAAAAAAATAATTTGACCGTCTGTCTGTCACTAGATAATTTAAATTTATAGACCGATTTGTTATTTAAACATAAACATGTTTTTTTTTAATTAAAACTACCAATCAAAAATCAACACGTATTCTTATTGAATACTTCCTATTCAATTCACAAAGTATTTTATTTGTTTATATAAGAAAAGTATATACAAAACTAAATGGAAACACAAAGTAGGCAAATGTAATTAAAATGCTGGAGGCGGGCAGCCCTATCACATGTTTACGTTTAGGCATTTAATTCAAGGTTACGGCCGAGATACATTACTGGACAGATGACTATACTGTGCTCATGCTCGCACGAACGCACGCACGCGTGTGCACGAACACTCATATACACAAACACATGTATATGTTTATATATGAGTAATCGAGTATACATAAACACTCGCATATGTATGTATATATGATTGATGTTCTGTATCTTCGTCAGCCTATCAATATATATCAATACTGCCTGACCCAACAGACGTTGTTCTGTTCAAATAAAATAAAAGCAGCGCCACCTACCGAGTCCAATTGTGAGTCTAAACCATCCTCGAATCTCCTTGAATACACACACAAAATTTCGTCAATATCGGTCCAGCCGTTTAGGAGGAGTTCAGTGACATACGTGCACAAGCAATATATATACACAAGATAAGGAAACCTCACCTCCTTATAAGACGAAGAGAGTTAACGCTATCGTCCGGGAGATAGCGTTGCATTTTAGGTAATGATTTTATGCCGATCGAGTATAATCTTTTTCAATAGATCTCGGATAACTAATAATCGAATCAAGGGTCAGGTCAGCTGGCGCCCCCGTGGTGCGGGTGGGTGTAGGAGGTCACGAAAGTCGTAAAAAAAAAAGAAAATTAAGTAATAGTATGAAATTAAGTATAGTAATGATTTTTTTTTCAGGGATTGTTTTGGTCGTACCGAGCTGAAAAAATATTGTTAGTTGCATCGTGGAGGGGGCAATATGCGCCAGCTGCTCGCATGAACTAGTAAAAAACACTTTAAATAATGTCGGGAAGTATATAACATAGGTATATAAAACAATATGTTTTTGTCTTGTTTTATTGTATATATATATATGAAAGAAATGCAGAATATGAAATAATGTACAGTAAAATGGTAATAATATAAACAAATATAAAAGTACGTATAAATATAAACGTATGGAAGGAAGTACAGAATCTGTAAGTTTGCTGAAATAATTCATCATCGATGGTACTATCGCTATCATATTCGCTCTCTGATGCGTCAACATCCGAACTGTCCTGTGCTATGTGCCAATATACAGGTACTTTTTGTGCAGTTTTTTTTTTTCAAAAAAGATATTGTTTCTTTTTTTTTTCCACAAAATACACAAAACGGTTGAATGGCCGACATATTAGGATATTAAGATCCGTCCGTCCGTTCGTTCGAAGAGCACAACCGAAACTGATTTTTTGCAGGTCACTTTTTTGTCATAACCCGTTTTCATACGAGGATTCCACTATGACAGCTTTAAAAAAGACCACAGTAAAATAAATTGTTCCGGACAAAAAGAAGCAATATAGTTCACGGATTAATTACGCTGTTTCGTTTGTTCGACCGACAATACAAATAATATATTGAATGCGGTCAAATGGCTCCAACCAGCTTTTCTGGGGACACAATCTAGTAGAAATCTTGTTTACAGGAGATTAATGAACGACAGCGTCATGTCTTAACGTTAGACTGACATCATGAATCATTTGATCAATGTAATATGGCCTAAGATATATTTATTTATTACTAGCGACCCGCCCTAGGGCTAAGCTAGCTTGGCTTCGGTTTCAGTCCCGTTGCCCTCACATTTAGAATTGCCAATAGCTTTTAAAATATAACGATACGCGACTCCAGTTCATGAGCGGGGTAAAATTTTATAGAGCTTTCTTGAGAAGAAAAATAGCTTACGTTACTCCTTATATAACAAGAATTAGCACGCTGAAGTGGCAATGGGCAGGCCACATCGCTTGACGAACTGACAATCGCTGGGGAAGAAAGGTTCTCGGACGACGCAGTGTAGGACGCCCCCCACTAGGTGGACCGACGACCTGGTGAAAGTTGCTGGGCGTTGTTGGATGCAGGCGGCACAGAACTCCACTTTGTGGCCTAACATGAGGGAGGCCTACGTCCAGCAGTGGTTGGCGATGGGCTGAAATGATGATGATGACTTCTTATATACACAGTTACCTGATAGTAAAATATTAAAATCGATCCAGCTGTTTGGAAGATTGCATAGAAGCAATACTCGAAGTAAAACTAGACTTCACTTCCAGACCTTAAAAATTCTTATACAGCCTTGTATGTATATTTTTGAAAACTGTAAGTTTGTAAGGATACACAAGGACTTTTTACACAATCACAATACATGCTTAGGTATAACAATTGATTAATTATTAGGAGGAAGACTTGAGTCCAACAGTGGGAAGTTTGAGCTGGGATAATGATGATGAATCTTTTATCAACATTGTCGTTGAAACTTTCGCCAACCACTGATAGACGTTATTTTAGCGTGGTAATTCTTCAAGTTTCTGCAGATTTCCGTATTCCCGGTTCTATCTCGCAGATAAATTCCCAATATTGCCAGCTGCATAGTAAGCGAATTATTCACTAATATGCTATGCTTTTTACGTCCCGTGTGGTGACGGAGTAAGAATACAATTTACCACTCTCTTCCCCGTGGGTGTCGTAAAAGTTTGACTAATACATACATAGATTCACGCCTCTTTCCCATGGGTGTAGGCAGAGACCACTTCCCTCCACTTGCTGATCTTGATATACCACTTTTGTCTCCTCTACATTCATTAATGTCCTCATGCATGCTCTTAGATTTAGGACACTTTCAACTAAGGGATAAAATTTGCTTATAACATCTATGCAAAAGAAGAAAAACTCGAAACAAAACCCTATGACAACACGCCTAACCAGCTTGGTATAGTAGGTCAATTTCTCTCCCATAAAGACGGAGGCCCAAGCCTAACAATGGAACGTATATGGGTCGAGATAATAATGCTAATTTATTTTTCATTAATTTCTTTGTACTCAATCTACTAAATACAGCTAGAATTAAATTTTGGATTAAAATTAAATCGGGAAACGTGTTTCATTCTATAGACATCGTTCAGTTTATTTAAATCTATGCTCTGTGAAAACTACTGTTCCGAATGAATTGTTCAAGTCTATTTGTGATGCATACACGGCGGTACTAGATTGGTATTTGAATTTGTTCGCTTTTGCGTGTATTTTCTGTGGATAGATTTAAGTAATAAAACAGCATCAAGTATTTATTAAAAAAATGGCTGTCCTTGTCTAGTGTGCGTGACATATTTAAGTTTTATATATAATGGTTTCTCATATTTACGGGTGTATTACACATTTGAAATAAAACTACGGATTTTATCGCGTTTATATTTGATTTCTGATTGCTCGACGTTTCGAACACGACCCGACATTTCATAAACCTTTTAGTAAGATAAGGCAAGCCGCCTATAAAAATAAAGATTAATATTAATTTAGCATTACGTTCCCTGAATTTTCTTGCTGGAGCTTTCTCAGCTTGGATGCGTTCCGTTCGGTGGTAGTATACTAGATTTGTTAGGTTTTTAAATTAGTAAATTATCATAATAATTACTGCAAATTTAATGTTTAATAATGACTAACCATAAACACTATAATTTTTTATATAGAATCATTTTCTTCTTATACTGGCAATAAGTTTGTATCAAAATGTGGGTCAATATTTAATTACTAATTTTCATCAGTATCAGATAGATAATTATACGTTTCTGTAATAACGATGAGTTGTTGGAGGTGTGACATCTTATTTCGCACGTGATCATGAACACTACAAAGTGTTCCAAACAAATACAATCAAGAATCTAATACAAACGCGATAAAATCAGTATAATAGTTTTATTTAAAATGTGGTAATACTCGTGTAAACATCAGAAATCATTAAAATAGAAATTGACCTACATATGCCTATACTTATACCTCGCTGGGAGTCCTCTTGCCTATCAGACAGATAGTTAAAGGTTTTATTTGGAGGTTTTCCTATTCTGCATTGATTAGTCGTTTATTCGTCTTTTACTACACCCATAAGTAAATAGGTGTGGTGAATTACATACCGTTACCGTATGGAAAATCTTATATCTTTAAACGAGCAATTCTTGTATATGTATATATATTCAGGATCTCGGAAACGGCTCCAATGATTTGAATGAAATTTGGCATACCTTTTTTTTCTTTTTTTGTGGGTGGGCTGCGGTCGGCGCGCCTCCGCACCACTCCGTCCGGGGCAACAGAGGGGCTTAAGCACGCAACTCCCGCAACCCACCCGAAATCCACCTCGTCTTCGTCGTTGGGCCGACCACCGGAGCAGGTTTACTTGTCGTCAGTGGTCGGCCCGACGGAATACCCCCTACGTGGGGTACCCTCGCATCGACCGACGTCCCCCCCTCGGGGAGGACGTCGGTCTTTCCTCACGCGGTCGGCCTCTCGGCGGGTGACGGACTGATCCCCGGTCACGTCACCCGCAGCCTCGGCTAGAAATTTGACATACTAGAGGTTTCGTGACCAAAAAAATCGATCTAGCTAGGTTTTACTTTAGAGAATGTTGTTTTGTCGGTGTTTTTAGCTAATCAATACAATGACATAAATTTTTATTGACATTCTCTGAATAAGAATTAAAATTCCTCCGTCGCCGTCAAGAGTGACAAAAGCTCAGTTGGAAAGTTGTCTAGTCGCATTCAAACAGCGTGAGATCGAACCTCGGTGTTATTATTATATTTTTTCATTATTTCATCATTTTTATTTTTTACTAGCAACCCGCCCTCGCTTCGCTTCGATTATAGGTTATAGTCGTTTTACCCGCGCAGTTCCCGTTCCCGTGGGAATACCGGGATAAAATATAACCTAGTTTACGCCCTGATATTATAGCTTTCCATTGGTGAAAGAATTTTTGAAATCGGTCCAGACGTTTTGAAGATTACCTGGAACAAACAGACAGACAAAAATTTTTTAATTGCTATTTTAGGCATAGGTGTCGTGCAAATAACAGTGTGAGTATGAAAAAAGCCTATTATTTTGACATTACAAACAGACACTCCAATTTTATTTATTGGTATAGATTAATATACTAAATAAGGCCGTCTATAATGCAATTTACGAAAAAAAATTATACCGAGCAAAGCTCGTTCAACCAGATATTATATATTTAACTAGCAACCTGCCCTCGCTTCGGTTTTAATCGCCTTACTCGCATAGTTCCCGTTCCCGTGGGAAGACCGGAATAAAATATAGCTTAAGTTACTCCTTATGTAGACAGCTATCTCGTCTAGATGTTTTGAAGATTACCTAAAACAAACAGACAGACAAAATTTTTTTAAACTGTATTTTAGGCATGCTGGACCGGGGACTTAGGCTGTCACCCGCCGAGAGGCCGATCGCGCAACGACAACCGACGTTACTGAACAGCGGGGCAATGTCGGTCGAGGGGAGGGCCGACCATTGACGATAAGTCACCCTGCTCCGGTGGTCGGCCCAACGACGAAGGCGATGTGTCACGGGTTGGTTACGGGGCAGCGTTCGCCGCCCCTCTGTCGCCCCGGACGGAGCCGGGAGACGGGTGCGCTGACCGTAGCCCACCCCAAAAAATATTGTATTTTAGGCACAGGTGACCTTAAAATAACCATGTGAGCATGAAAAAAACTCAGTATTTTGACATTACAAACAGACAATTCAATTTTATTTATTTGTATAGATATATACACTTAATGGACACAAATAACATTCAAGGTCGGAACAAACATTTATATATATAAATGTCTTATTTGGTTCCGAACCTACGACGCTTCCTAATGGAGATCGCTACTTACACCACTACACATTCGCTTATCAGTTATTTGTTCAAAGTATTGAGAAGTAATTTAGTAAAAGCAAATTCGATTGTTACAATGTAATTGTTGAGGAGTTTCTTCATTGTGTACGAGCAAGTTTTATTAACGAGAAAACTTTCTTCTCACGCCTATTTAATTGTCAATCGTTTAGTAATACTGCCGTATCTGTATTTTGAGTTTTACTAAGTTATGCTCGAATTGAAGTAAAATGTTAAACTTCACGTGAGCCCTGTAATTCAAATGAACATTCAATAAATTTAAGCCTATGAATTTGCATGTGATGAAGGAGTAAGAATACAATTCACTCCCTGTATTGCTCGTGGATGTCGTAAAAGATGACTAAGGAACATAATTACCACAGGGAGTATAATTATTACCAACCTTTATATTGCTCGTGAGTATGGTAAAATACTATTAAGAGCTTTACACAGGCCAGCTTCATCTGATGTCGTCAGGTTGTCAATTACACTCAAAAGGAAAGTTGAAAACAGGCAGGCTGCTGACCAGGAAATTATTGCCAATGAATTCTGATGTTTATTGTTGGCCAGTATTACACATTGTAAATAAAACTATTTTACGGATTTGGTCGCGTTTGTATTTAATTTATGATTGCCCGAAGTTTCGAACAGTTTACAGCGTTTATGGTCACAGGCAGACCACCGCTACCGAAAATGGTTTTATTTACAACTAGCAACCCGCCCTCGCTTTGCTTCGGTTTCAGTTGCCTACCCGCATAGTTCCCCATTCCCGTGGGGATACCGGCATAAAATATAGCCTAAGTTACTCCTTATACAAACAGATACCTGATAGTAAAATATTATCAATATCCGTCCAGCCGTTATGAAGATTACCCAAAATTATACCGGTTTTTAAGCATAGGTATCGTGCAAATAATTATCAGCATGAAAAAAGCCCCTTATTTTGACATAACAAACAGATATTTCAATTTTATTTATTTGTATAGAGTATAGATGATTTTGTAATACAGTGCAACCTTGTTATAAAGAAACTCCGGGGAATTTGAAAATATTCGTTATAACAAGTAATTCGTGAAATTGAGTTCCATTACATAGAGGTTAGGCAGGTCTCGGATTTGTTTTAACAAGGTAAGACTCGGCTTAAACTTTACGTACCCAGCTACTCGTACGTTATCCTTACGTTGCTTATTCATACGATGTCCTTGTCGTATCTAAATCTGGCGGGAGTTGAATTGATACACTTTTTGTAAATATTATAGTTGACAGTAATCTTTAAATAAGGGTAAATTATACCCTCTATTTAAATTTTGTAACGATTGAAAATTCGCTATGGTTTCTACAAAAGTATTCGTAATATAAAGGGCTATTTTAAATTAACTTTTATGGAGAGTTCCAAGGGATTTCAAAAACTTTGTTAAATCGAGGCATTTGTTATATTGAGGTTCGTTATATTAAGGTATGTATTATGAATGTATTATGTGGCTGTATGTATTATGAAAAAAAAAATGTACCTACTATCAAACCCAATCAATTGGAATAAGAGCAAGATGATAATGAGTAACCTTAATTAATTTTCAGACACGAGTAAACCGACATTCATCAGTGTGAATCAAATTGATTTAATAAATAAGATTAGGTACATTAGACCCTTAGTTAATTAAATAAAAAAAAAACTACGACTCATTCCTGCTATCCGTCACCAACTAAGATCCTAACAACTTCTCTTAAGTAATTGGGTTAAAATGTTACGATTTCTATCCATTTTGTCTGTCAGTCTATAACCATTCACTGAGGTCCGACTCCTTAGTATTTTAAGTTTTCCTTCTTTTGCATAGAAGTTATATGAACATTTAATCCCTTAGTTGTCTTATTCCGTGTCGCGACGGTGTAAGAATACAATTTACCATCCCCTTTCTTGCCCGTGGGTGTTGTACAAGACGACTAAGGAATTATTGCAGATTACATCTACGTAAGAGAAGGAAAATCGAAATAAAACTATACCGATCCGTCTGACCAGCGTGGAATAGTAGGTCAATTACCCTCCCATTCATTGTGGGGGACGCTTGAGCCCAGCAATGGGATGTATATGAGCTGTGATGATGATGATGATGATGATAAGTCGTTTTGTACGTCTTTCACAGGCAACAGAGGGGGGTGGTGAATTTTCTTACCCTAACACTAGGGATGTGACTTGGAGGGAAAATAATCGATTTTTTAAATAATCGATTTTTTGTTCTTTAAAATAAATCAATTATAAGTTAATCAATTTTTTCTCCCAACAGGATTATGATCTTTTTTTTTTAGGATATGTGAGCTTTATTTTCTAATATAGTATGAAACACTGCACGCAGTATCGTGATGACATTTTTTTTTAGGAAATCTGGCAGTGAAATAATCGATTAATTTCGATCGAATTTCGAATAATAAAAAATCGATTTTTAATCGATTTTTTATTATTTTGATAATCGATTGTAAAAATCGATTATTACAAAAAAATTATCGATTAATAATCGATTATTATAAAAATCGCCCTACACTGCGTCGTCCGATACGTGGTTGCCACTCGATAACCTTTCTTCCCCAGTGGTTTGTCGTTTCGTCGAGCGATGTGGCCTGCCCATTGCCACTTCAGCGTGCTAATTTTTCGTGCTATGTCGGTTACAATCGTTCTTCTGTAGATTGCCGTATTTCGCATTCTATCTCGCAGAAAAAGCCCGAGCATAACTCGCTCCATAGCACGTGAAACGACTTTGAGCTTGGTTATGAGGTCTACATTTAGGGACCATGTAAAAAAAGATATATATAATTAATAAGCTGACCCAAAAGACGTTGTTCTGTTGAAATCTGTAAAAAAATGGAAAATTGAATTCTCCTTGAAATCGATCGCAGCGCCACCTACCGGTTCCAATTATTAATTTAAACCGAATGGTTTGGATGTTTCGAATCATATCCATCGGCATGGCCACAAAAAATCATCAAAATTGCTCCAGCCGTTTAGAAGGAATTCAATTACGAACACACGAATAGAAGATTTATATATATAAAGATAGAGAAATTTATATAGTCGAAAAAGAGATTACATTAGAAAAGTATATATTATAAACGTTACGTTTTCTTAAAATTTCTAATTTTCTGCGCAACTTTCTTATTTTTTTTTTCGTAAAGGCCTTTTTTAAATATTAGAAAACTTAAAAAAAAAGATGTACGAAATCGGTAAAGTCATTCTCAAGTTATGTTATTGTTCTGCCCGAACAGCGTCACCTACCGGGTCCAATTGTGAATCTAAACCATCCTCGAATCCCCTTGAACACACACAAAAAATTTCGTCAATATCGGTCCAGCCGTTTAGGAGGAGTTCAGTGACATACACACGTACGCTAGAAATTTATATATAAGATTGAAATTTTCGTAATACCAATATCATTCTTTAATCCTAACTTACATGTATACTATAGAAAATTAGCATCTTCTATCCTCTTGAAAAGAAAACGGTGAGTGGAATTGACAATATGTTCATTCCTGTTCTTGTTGAGTCGAGTGTACTCAAACAAGGGCGGGGCAGCTCTTCAAAATGAATATCGTCTGAAAATAGGCGCTTGAAAGAATGGAACGGTACTTTTGAATATTTTTTGGTGATGCTGAAGATGTTTAGAGACTTTCCGTGTTTGCAAAATGAAATGAAGTAAAGTGAACTGATTTGAACGTTGCATAATTATTAAGATTTTAATAAAATCACTTTTGTTAATCTTCTTTATATATATTTATTGTGTACGTGTGAACTGAACGCCTCCTAAACGGCTGGACTGATGTTGATGAAATTTTTTGTGTGTTCAACGGGATTCGAGAATGGTTTAGATGCACCATTGGACCCGGTAGGGGGCGCTTATTTGAACAGAACAATGTCTGTTGGGCCAGCTAGTACTGATATATGATTTGAGTAGATCATGGATTCCACGTGGTAACGAGTAAGAATGCAATTCACCACCCCCTTTCTTGCCCGAGGGTGTCATAAAATACGACTAAGGGATATTATCTATACCAATAAATAAAATTGGAGTGTCTGTAATGTCAAAATAATAGGCCTTTTTTATGCTCACATGGTTATTTGCACTGTACATATGCCTAAGAATCACTTTATTTTTTTTGTCTGTCTGTCTGTCTGTCTGTTTGTTCCGGGTAATGTTCAAAACGGCTGGACCGATTTAAAAAATTCTTTCACTAATGGAAAGCTATAATATCAGGGAGTAAACTAGGCTCGTCCGTGTGGTGACGGAGTAAGAATACAATTCACCACCCCCTATCTTACCCGTGGGTGATCGTACGAGACGACTAAGGGATATAAAACGTATATAACATCTATGCGAGAGAAGGAAATCTCGAAATAAAACCCTATACCAACACGTCTGACCAGCGTGGTATAGTAGGTCAATTACCCTTCCATTGTGGAGGAGGCCCGAGCCCAACAGTGGGACGTATATGGGCTGATATGATGATATGATATGATGAAACTAGGCTATATTTTATCTCCGTATTCCCATGGGAACGGGAACTATGGGGATTAGGGGACAAAAACCGAAGCGAAGCGAGGGGGGGTTGCTAGTATGTATATAATATCTATGGAAGAGAAAGAAAACTGGAAATCTTATACCAACACATCTGAGTAGCGTGGTATAGTAGGCCAATATCCCTCCCATAGTGGAGGAAACCCAAGCCCAAAAGTGGGACGTATATGGGCTGAGATGATGAGATGAATCTTTATACATATAATCAATATAGTGCTTCTGTCTGTGTGTATGACTGAACTCCTAAATGGGTGGATCGATTTTGTTGAATTTAGTTTTGTGTTCCAGTGGATTCCAGAATGATTTAGATTAGTAATTGGGTGATGATTATTAATTAGTAATTGCAGCGCCACCTACCAAGGTGGCGCTGCGATTGATTTTAAGAAAAATTCCTTTTATTTTTTTAAATTTACACAGAACAGGGTCTGTTAGGTCAGCTAGTAAATAAATAAAACCTTAAAGAGAAACTTCTTAACTTCATCAAAATCTATTTGTAGCTATTTTGGATAATTAATCAAGCGAATGACTGACGGGCAAAACATCATTCATTTATTATTTACGAATAAAGAATTCAGACATGCTTGTTAAAAGTATGTGAGTATAATTAGATTTATACTCTGACAAGAATAGACATTGTCGTCGTCAGGTTTTAATTATGTTAATTAAAAAGTCTGTAATACTTTATCAGAATTCAGACTGCGTCCATTACGTAAATGAATTTCAGATAATTCGGTTCCAATACTTTAATCAACTTTGAAATTAAAAATGCTCTCAAATGTTGACGTCCTATATTCACTGTATATTACTCCTCAAAGGTGTTTTCTGTCATTGTGAATTTACCCCTAATAATTTTTCATTAACGGGTTCAGAGGGTGCCACTACCAGTTGACTGTCCGTTTACTGATTAGTGTCCCTAACCCAATTCCCACCATATACATCCGCCATATCCCCATCCCTTTCCTATCAACGAAACTTCCTGAGGAGGGTTGACGTCAGGCAGGCGGCCGGTCATAAAACATATAGCCGAAACTGTATACAACATGGACTTAAGTACATGTTGTGCCGACTCCAATTAGCGTGGGATGAGGGCAGGCAAATGATGGTAATGTATGAGACGCCGTTTTGAAGTTATTTTCTCGTCGTATGACGAGCGAGTTAAGCATCTCAAAATGAATATATTCAAGAAAACACCTGTATTGCAATACACTGTTACCGCTGATACTAAGTAAAAAAATATATTTAAAAATAAGATGCCACCTTTTAGTAATAAGTGCTTATAAACTCTATGACCTTGACAAAAATTTACCTGGTAATAGTACTGTATGTAATATTTGTAAATAGTTACAATTAAAAATACTTATTTGGGGTGTGGGTTGACGCGGATTTATTTGTTCCTTTTATACTAGTTTTTTATGAATATCCAAATAAATCTAAAACGTTAGACTTTCTTTTGCAACTGCGGCGATTGACACGTGAATCACTAATATCTTTATAATATCAGGAAGTAATTTAAAAAAAAAGGGAGCCGTCATTCAGGAAGCCAGGCAGATGTGAAATATCGACATTATTTTGTACAAGTATATGCATAAAAGAACAGATTACGATAGGAACGAATATGTCACAAAGTATTAATAAAATATTACGTTTTTTTTTTCCAGAAAATGACGATTTTTATTCAAAATACATTTATTTTCATTAGTATACACTATAAGTATGTCTTTAGGTTAATTATTAATTTATTTTGAACTCACTTGATGGCGTTGTACAAAATTCTAAAACAGGTTATGGTTACGTTATACAAATGTTAATAGCGTTAACGCCACGCGAACGGTTCACCCTCGCCTATAGATGTTTAAAATCAATAAGAAATTTAATATTTGAAGTTGAACAAAGTTAGTTGATCGTTCTGAAGATGCTTCAATCTGCCGTAAGAGTTTGCTGTGACTCTTATCAGAAATTTATACTGGTTGGTAATGTACGGTAAATTATTAAACTATGGGAACGATGTATTGCCTCTCCTGCACAGATGGCGTAGTGGTTAACATAGCGACCTACACTGCCAGTGTCGGGGGTTCGAATCCCACGCGGGACAACACTTTGTGCGATCCATAAATTGTTGTTCTGAGTCTGGATGTAATTTGTGTCCGTTAATTATATGTTTGTGAAGTCCTCCGCAATACAAGGATTATTTCCTTAGTGTAGGGTGTTGTCTTAAATAATAATAAATAATAATAATAATTGTATCCTGACAAGCGGAAGGCGCCCATTAAAATTATATCAATTTACAGAAATATGAATCAACTATTTACCCGATTATTAAAATTACCAATTAAACTATAAAACGATAATTAAGTCGGTAAATAATTAAGGTAAATAATTATATCTCTGTGGTGACGGAGTAAGAATACAATTAACCATTCCCTATCTTGCCCGTCGATGTCATATAAGACGACTAAGGGACATACTACGCATATAACATCTATGAAAGAAAAGGACAACTGGAGATAAAACCCTATACCAACCTGTCTGGAGATGCTCGCCGACATTTATCGGCGGGTGGCGGAGACGCGCGCCCGCGGCGGTATGGCCTCCTTGCAGGAGATCACCGCCTGGCGGGTCAACGCCCGCCGAGGAGTCATTGCCCGTTGGGCAGTCCGGCTGGAGAGTCCTCGGTACGGTGTCAGGACCGTCGAGGCCTTCCGGCCGGTGCTGATGGAGTGGTTGGAGCGGACGCACGGGGTACTTTCTTTCCGACTGGTGCAGGTACTGACGGGGCACGGGTGTTTTGGGAAGTACCTGCACAAGATTGTCAGGAGGGAGAGCACACCGTCCTGCCACCACTGCAGTTGCGACGAGGACACGGCGCAGCAAACGCTCGAGAAGTGTGCTGCGTGGGAGAGGGAGCGCCGTGAACTCGTCGCGATTATCGGTGCCGACCTGGCGCTGCCGACCATCGCCAGGGAGATGCTCGACAGCGTTAGGAACTGGGACGCGGTCGCCGCCTTTTGTGAGGCCGTAATCTTACGGACGGAGGCGGCGGATCGTGTGCGAGTAGAGCTCCTATTCGGCGACACGTTCCGCCGCGACTGGGGCGGCGCAGGCGCGAGTATCTGCGCCTAATGCCGCCCTAGCCGAGGCCGCGGGTGATCGGACCGGGGAATTGTCCGTCACCCGCAGAGAGGCTGACCGCGCGATGGCGACCGACGTCCCAGTACGTCGAGACGTGAGGTTACCCGAAAGGGTATTCCGTCGGGCCGACCACTGATGACAAGTCACATCTGCTCCGGTGGTCGGCCCAACAAACAACGAGGTGACGTGGGTACGGGTGGGTTATGGGCCCGCGCGCCGTCCTTTCATCGCCCCGGACGCACAGGACCGCGCGTGCGCTTACCATAGCCCACACAAAAAAAAAAAAAAAACCAACCTGTCTGACCAGCATGGTATAGTAAGGTAAATTTCCCTCCTATTGTGGAGGAAGCTCGAGCCCAACAGTGGGACGTATATGGGCTGAAATGATGATGATGATGATGATGAAATAATTAAGATATACCCGAATTAGCCGTATATGTGAGGCTAGAAGTACAACTTGATAACACTATGTAAGTAAATTTCCCTACTATTTTAGAGGAACCTCGAGCCCAGCGGTGGGCTCGAGCGTACGTATATGAGCGACTATGATGATAATGATAAATTGACTTCCACTATATAGATCATGCATATTACGTTATCTCTGAGGATTTTATCATAAATATATTAGATTTATAATGGTAGGACCACACTGTTGATAGTTCTCTGTCTACAGCCACAGGCCGGTCCGTCCAGGGTTACTACCCCACTCTCGCAGAAAATCGATGTCCGAGTAGTAGCGATTTGTTACTGCGCTTCGTTCGGTGAGTGAGAGAGCCGAAAGCCCAACTTTTTAAGGGTATTTGCGTGTGGTGGGTTTTAATCATGCTTTTAGTATCACCGAACCTCATTGCATTTCCTTCACTTTCTTCACGGTAGGCAGCGGCCTAGTAAAGGTCCATGACCGGCAGCAACACTTACCATCAGGTGTACTGTTTGCTCGTTTGCCACCCTTTGTAATAAAAAAAAACACTGTTGACAGTTGTCTGTCTTCAGCCGCGTGCCGGTCCGTCAGGGGTAGTACCACACTCTCGTAGAAAATCGACGTCCGAGTAGTAGCAATTTATTACTGCGCTTCGTTCGATGAATGAGAGAGCCGGAAGCCTAACTTTCTGAATGTGTTTGCGTGTGGTGGGGTTTTAATTATGCTTTTAGTATCATCGAAGCCCATTGCACGCATTCACATTCCCTTCACTTTCTTCACGTTAGGCAGCGGCCTTGCAAAGGTCCATGAGTGGCAGCGACACTTACCATCAGGTATACTGTTTGCAAGTTTGCCACCATTTGCAATAAAAAAAAAATGCCTGGTGATAAAAACGTGTTTCGCATTCCTACCTTATATTTGGGTCAAAAGACAAAATCCTATTTACATTGTAGTTTTAGTAATTATTATATTATGACAATTTATTAATTTAAATCTAACAAATCTAATATACTACCACCGGATCGGCATGCCGCTACACTGGGAAAGAGCTGGCAAGAATACTCAGAGAAAAATGTTCATTGTTAAAAAACCCTTCGGAATATGTATTTCTGTTTGACCTTAGACACCCTCAGAGTAGGGCAGCGAGTGAAGGAAGTAGGGCGACGAGCGGAGGAAGTAGGGCGACGAGCGGTGGGAGCAGGTTGGCGAGCGGAGGGAGCAGGGTGCTGAGTGGAGGGTGCATGCAGGGTGGCGAGCGGAGGGAGCAGGCTGGCGAGCGGAGGGAGCAGGGTGGCGAGCGGAGGGAGCAGGGTGGCGAGCGGAGGGAGCAGGGTGGCGAGCGGAGGGAGCAGGGTGGCGAGCGGAGGGAGCAGGGTGGCGAGGGGAGGGAACAGGGCAAAAAGTGGAGGAATCAGGAAACGCACACGCACACGCATACGCACACGCACATGCATACGCACACGCATACGCACAAGCGTCCGTGCACGAACACGCACACACGCATGTGCCCACGCACGCGCTCTCACACACGCACACCTGCACGTGTCCGCGCACGTGCCCTCTCATGCACACGCGTACGCACAAACACGCACAAGCTCACGCACAGCATATGTAGCTAGCAATTATTTAAAACTCTAGTTTCAAAAATATCTTCGCTTTAAAATACAAATTCCCTTAATACTGAATTAATTAGTATGTTACTACAATCAAAGGACCATTAATGCTTGGCTTACCACTATTTTGTCGTACCGGTTATAAATCTATTGCGCGTTCCTACCCTAATTGCCGTCCCTTTGATAGAATTATAATCAGCGCAGAATATTTGAACACATATTCGTCATTGTCACGTGTTGATGATAGCTGTGTAATATACGAGTATGAGAATCTATAAATGAAGCTCAACCGAGCAGATATCAAATAATGAGAATTAATATGTCATTTATCAGCCTATCAATATCTACTATTGAATATAGAACTTGCCACAAATCATGGATAATGCTCTAATTTGTCAATTGTCAATCTAGAATGATTGACAAATAAATTTGCGATAAGCAATTGGTGTTACCACCCTCTTTTTTACTCGTATTATGCAGATATTATCTATGCAAGGGACGCCAAATTCGAAATAAAATCCTATATTTGTTTTTGTGTTGACTATGGTCAGCGCCCATGCCCTCCGCTCCGTCCGGGGTGAAGAAAGGGTGGCGTGCGGACCCATAACCCACCGTATCTCCTCTCCTTCGCCGTTGGGCCGGCCTCCGGTACCGATTAGTGGCCCGCTTGGTGGGATACCCTGTCGGGTACCCTCCCCTTCTGACGTCGCCATCGCGCAGTCAGTCTCTCTGCGGGTGACGGACTAATCCCTGGTACGGTCACTTGCGACCTCGGCTAGAGTCGGCAGCCTCGCAGGTACTCGCGCCTGCGCTGCCTGAAATAAAACCTTATACCAATACGTCTGAACAGCTTGGCATATCTAGTAGAGCAATTTCCCTCCCATTGTGCTCGTGGCCAGCAGTCGGTCGTGGTTACGGTGCGATAAATGAAAGGATAAATGAATGAATTGGTGTTAAGAGTTGCATAGGGCAGCACTGCTGCTTATCCTTTGACGGATCCTTGGCGGTATCTAAGCAATATACTATACAATACTTTTTTCCATCGTACACAATTCAAAAGTTTTGAGAATAGTTTTGAGAATAGTTTTGTTATTGGTTGCCTGTCTGACGTCAATCTTCTTTGAGAAAGTAATTATTATTACCCGCTTGTGAGATCTAGTCCAGCCATAATAGCTTGAATTATATTTCGTATTTTGTGGGTCGACGGGCATTACACTGGAGCTAGTTCTTACGAAACATGTATACAAGTTCATATCTTGTAAGAAGAAAAAAAAATTAAAAATAATAGACAAGCCTGCTGAGTTTCTTGCCGGATCTTCTCAGTAGCAGACGCGTTCCGATCCGGTGGTAGTTTATTTTTTTTGGATAATTTTAATTTTGTAAACTTGCCAATATGTAAGTGCCCTCTCGGGGTTTATGCATGATAAACGATTTGAATTTGAAAATTAGACGTTGTCCATAAGCATTTCGGATAAACTGTATAATACAGATATCGAAGAGATATACAAGGAATGCTGACAGTTATGGTTTTGTAAATATTATAAATATGGAATTCGGGGTAGAGATTTCTTTTGTCGATACGGAAACAGCTTTGAAAAGTAATGAATAATTATCAAATATAATGATAAAAAATTCTAGATATATTTCTTTCATAAACATCCTTATTTTCTGAAGGAAATGTGTATTCAATGTAAATTTAACATTTGACTTCCAACAAAATTAATCTTAAGTAATTTGTAACTTTTGTCTTCTTTTATTGAAATTGTGTTTTAGTAAAAATTTAGTTGTTGTCTCTAAAAGAAAAGTTACGCTACTGTCAATACAGATTCACTGATGACAAGGTGACCTTGTTCACTTGCTCATTTGGCGCTTGAGAGAGGTACGTACGAGTTTAAAGCAGTGAATCAGTTTTAGACCATACGCCGTGGGCCTATATGAAGTTTTTGGGCCTGGTGCTCTACGGGTATTGGTGGTTCCGGGAGAATTTCCGTCGACTTGCTCCACAGCTAGTCGGCGCGGCGTCCGCCCTATCTTGCCTCATGCCGAATGTGGGTGGACCGGTGGACCCAGCGCTACGTGTCGACGGCTGTACGCGGGGTCATCCGGTAGATGATCCTGTACGGCGCGCCGGTGTGGGCGTGGTCCCTGACCATCTAAGGGCTCTTCTGCGGCGTTCACAGAGTGCCATGGTGGTCAGGGCCATACGTGGGTACCGCACGGTGGCGACGGAGGCGGCGTGCCTGTTGGCGGTAGTCTTGCAAAGATGTTATGTGCATATTATGTCCCTTAGTCGTCTTTTACGACACCCATGGGTGTCGTGAATTGTATTCCTATTCCGTCACCACACGGAAAAATCCAACATTTAGAAAATGTAATTAATAATTGCAATATTAGTTACAGTTACTTCCTTACTTGTTTATATTTATATAACAATATAATTTAGGATAATCTATTTCATTTTTTAAATGTCTCTTTTGCCTAATAATTGTAAAAGAATTTAAAAATACAACTAAAATTAATTAGAAAAGTTTTATTATAATTGAATTTGTAAATCTCCAAGTTGTACTGCATAGCTGTCAAGTGTATCACGTTAATATCTTTTTGTAACATCTAAGAACTGTTTCTAACAAAAATAATTAAAACTTTAAATATTAAAAGTTTGAATAGCTGACATTTCTTTAAAATTTACCCACGCGCATTTTAATGTAGTTTTTTTTTTATTGAAAAGACTAGATATAGAAATTAACTTGCTCCCACGCGTTTGTTAAGTATTTAGCAATATTTGCATGATATTTTCTCCAAAAATGTAAAAATTTTAGTTTTTTTATACATCTAAGTGCTTTTGTACAATTATGTATAAATTAAATTTATGTATTTGAAATGCCTGTGAATTTTATTTACGAGGTAATCTTCTCTGGAAATGTCAATAACAATTGTATAAATTTTCCACCTAATCCAACTAATGAACAAAATAGAAAATTTTTATATTTTCTATCCATCATCATCATCTTGCTCTTATCCCAATTATTTGGGGTCGACGCAATATGTCATCTGTTTTGACATATTGCAAAAAGTTTCGGCAATGATTTTTATGACCGGCCGCCTGCCTGACGTCAACCCTCCTTGGGAATGTAATCGTTGACCCAAATGGTAGGTACCAGATGGAGTTGGTCCGGGTCAATCTAGGGCTCTTAGTCGTCTTTTACGACACCCACGAGCAAAGCAAGGGTTGGTAGTATTCGAAGCCGCTACCACACAGCACCATAAATTTCCATCCATTTCCATCCATAAATAAAAAATATTTCTTTTTGTTTTTAAAAGATAACGTCTTGCGCCAAAGCAATAATCCTTGTACTGCGGGGTACTTTACAAAAATATTATAATGATTAACAGACACAAATTACATGAAGACTTAGAACAACAATTTGTGGATCGCAAAAAAGATATCTAAAAATTAAGTTTCTTAATAAATATTTAATTATACAGTATTTAAATCGGCATGGTTGAACAAGCTGTTTCTTTCTCTGCTAGGAATGATTGTGTTCTTTAATTAATTGTAATTAGAAACTCGGGAAACGCGGACTCTCTGGTGATTGTTTTCATTTAGTAAAAAGGCTTGTGATTTAAATAATCATATGCCAACAATCGTGATAATAGCTGTTATTAATACTGTTAATATCAATAATTGTGGACTGTGAATGTAAAATGGCAAGAGTTGAGTAAGAAATATGTTGCGGTAAGAACATTGTAGAAGAAAGAAAACTCGAAATAAGATCTTGGCCTAATGTTTTTTTTTATTGCACATGGCAAACGAGCAAACAATGCACCTGATGGTAAGTTTTGCTGCCGCTCATGAACCTTTGCTAGGCCACTGCCTACTATGAAGAAAGTGAAGGAAGTGAGAATGCGTACATTGTGGTTTGCTGAAACAAACGGCATCACCAAAACTCACCACACGCTAACACCCTCAGAAAATTGGGCTTCTGGCTCTCTCGCTCACCGAACGAAGCGCAGTAATAAATTGCTACTACTCAGACGCCGATTTTCCGCGAGAGTGTGGCACTTCCCCGGACGGACCGGCCCGCGGCTGTAGACAGACAACTGTCAACAGTGTAATCCTACCACTATAAAATCTCTATAGTATCTGCTTTTTTCTTCCTGCTTTTTCTTTCAATCAGTAAGTCGCGAATAGGATCATCTATTCTTACGACTCATTTCATCCAACCAGCCATCATCTTATGAACGTCAATTGCTGTACGTATGTATATCACTACACGAGAGGAATAAATAATCACCTATCAGATAGGCAGGTTGGTAAACACATTTGATGTTGTATGTCTTCCTCCCACCACTTGTATTCTTTAACAGGTTATACTACTATGACGGAAGAGAAAGGGGGTGGTGACATAATGTATTCTTAATCTTCCACCATACAGGAAATATATGTCAGGGAAAGATTTATGACGATGTAACGTTTAAAGCCCCTCTATAATAAATGTGCCGAAGTCTTAACCGCATCTTGAAAGTGTACGTTGTATATGAATTCAATTCTAATTGGGATATATATTTAAAATTAAAAATATTCATACGATAATTCGCTAAATTGAATTAAATTTACAACTTTCCGTATAGTGATAAAGTAAGAATACAATTTGACAATTTATTTACTTGACCATGGGTGTTATAAAATACTAATAAGGGACTTAAAAAAACAAGACAAAATACTTTTTATTAGATTATTACATCTCTGCTGACCTCTGGATTTGACGTATTGAGGTTGAAATGGTCGATTTATTCCCCTCTTCTTCTAGATGCGGATTCTATTACAACCCTACTACCATTACTCATTATCATCATCATCTTGCTATTATTCGAACTATATAATTGGGGTCGACACATGATATACTGCGAAAGATGCCAGAGAAGCCTTGTGTCGCAGTATGTATTCTCTGTACATAATGTAAAAGGTACTAGAAATGGTTTCATGACCGGTCGCCCGCCCAATGTCAATCTTCCTTGGGAATTTCATTATCAGGCAACATCATATGGAGTTAACCTAGGTCGCTGTTAAACTAATTTACGATACCCACGAGAAATGGAAAGGCTGGGAGTATTCGTAGCCTCTACCACGCAGCACTTTCAACCTAGTAGTAAAATCCTGAAGTATACTAAAATTATTACAAAGAGGAATCATCATTATCTCAGTTCTTTTATACCCCATTCTTATGGTCAATCGTCCACAATGGGTGGGTAATTGGCTTACTATATCACGCTGGTCAGACAGTTTGATATAGGGTTATATTACGAGTTTTCTTTCATAAATATAATCTGCATATTATATCCCTCGTGATCGGGTGCCGCTTGTGCGATCTGGTCCAGCCATAATCTTCTCATTATATTTGTGATTATTATTATTTGTGAATTGTAATATAATTTAGAATGACATCACACTGGAGCTATTAATAAGCACGTTGTAAGATGTAATTTTATTTAAATGAAATTAGAAAATAAATTAAAAATAGACAATCCCGCTGAGTTTCTTGCTGGATCTTCTCACTGCGGTCACGTTCCGATCCGGCGGTAATTTTAAGAAAAATGTAAATATAATGACAATATATAAGTATCCCCGCGGGGTTTATACATAATAAATGATATGAATTTGAATGCAAGAGATGGAAAATTCGAAAAAGAAAAACCCCATATCAACCCCGTCTTAAGAACGTAGTGCAGAAATGGAGTCTCGAGTCTAACAGTGAAACCTATATGAGCTGAAATCCCTTGCTTGTATTTTATAATAACCACGAGCAAGAAAGGTGTTGGTGTACTGAGTTCATATTTCGTCATCACATGGATAACAGGAATATCCTACAATAATTGAATTGATATGGAACCTATGCTACGTGAGACTTTAAAAGTTCATCTAGTGCCATTAAGGCCTTATTCTAGATAGTATTACACAAGTATGTGTCGTTACGGTTCGATCACTTATAATGAACTTAGTAACGAGTTTGACTATGAATATCCTTTTATTGTCTTTCATCATCATAATTGTCGTCATTAAGCCCTTTATCGAAAAATAAGTACATATTTATATTACATTTGAAAATTGATTGGATATGGAGATCATATAAAATACGTCTAAGGGATTAAATATGCATATGATGATCTATGCACGAGAAGGACAACTCGAAACAAAACCCTACCCAGATCTGACCAGCGCAGTATAGTAGGTCAATTTCCCTCCTATTAAAGAGGAGGCTCAAGCCCAACAGTGGGAGGTATATGAGCTGAAATGATGATGAAACATAAGATAAAAACCAATCTCAACACGTCGTCGAGCGATGTGGCCTGCCCATTGCCACTTCAGCGTGCTAATTCTTCGTGCTATGTCGGTTACACCCGTTCTTCTGCGGATTTCCGTATTCCGGATTCTATCTCGCAGAAAAATCCCGCGCATAGCCCGCACCATAGCACGTTGAGCGACTTTGAGCCTTGTTACGAGGCCTACATTTAGGGACCACGTTTCCTCCCCAGCCTGAATCAGAACCAGAACCTTTATTCCCCAGCTGTTGTCAGTTCGTCGAGCGATGTAGCCTGCCCATTGCCACTTCAGCGATAGTTCAGTTGTTTGATATGATAAGGATAATTTAATTCTTATGTACACGTGTACGAGACTAATTTACTGACTAAAGGATTGGAGCGGCTGAGAAAAAAAATTGATTAGGATTCAAGAATGATTTAGATTGACAAGTGGACTCCGGCCGACTACTGACGATAAGGAACTCAACACCGGTGGTCAGCCCAACGACGAAGGCGACATGCTATGGGTGGGTTATGTGGCTGCGCATCGCCCCTCTATCACTCCGGACGGAGCCGACGGTGCGCTGAACATAGCCCACTCAAAAAAAGATTGACAATTGGTCTGTATAGATACAACTACTTTAAATTTCTTTTTAATTTTCAAATTTGAAATCCTTAAACGTTGCAACGTCTTTGCTGTACGCCAAAATATACAGGCTGTATCAAGTTATGGGGCAACTAGTCAAACGGGAGTTAGGCAATGGTGGTAGAAACTCGTAAAATATTTGAAATAAAAATATCAATTTGTTAATGAATTAAAAACATGTAAAGTTTTCAATTTTGGTAGCGCTTTGTCGTGTAAATCTGATTGAAATGTATAAAGTCAGTGATACTTAATCTGCAACATATTCGTACTTTGTTAAATGTTCATTAGACATTCTATAAATCAATTATTACGTTCGCATAAACAAGACAAAATTTGCTTTAACATCAGCTGGATAGGTCATCGAGCATCAGTCGCTGCCGAAAATCAATTATTAAATCTTAATCAACTTTAGCCTATAAAATGTTTTACTGATATCGTAATGAATCATGGAAGTGTGTTTGTCTTTTTATAGCTAAGAATCTAATGAGTAAATTGATTTCATTCCGTTAATGCAAACTGTTACAATATAAGGAAGAAAGTAATAAATTACTTTATGAGACATTATCTAGTTGACTTTGCTCGGATATTTTTGAAGCGTTTGACCAAAAAAGTCTGGCAAAATGTTTAAAATTTGAAAGAAAGATAAAAAGAAAATACTTTTTAGCGACATAAATCAAGAAACATGCATTAAAATGTATGATACAAATTAAAATCCGTTATCATCTTAGCTCACGTATGTCCCACTGCTGGGCTCGAGCCTCCTTCACCATAGGAGAGAAATTGACCTACTATTACGCTAGTCAGACGGGTTACTGCTAATAAAACCTTATACTAATAGATCTCTGTCTCTGGCATAGACGTTATCTGCATATTCCTTTAGACGTTTAAATAAATTATAGTTTAAAAACTAAAAAACACGCTCACAAATTAAAACTCAAGTAGTTACTAGTAGTTTCTTTTCATCTTACAAGTTTTGAACGCAATCTTTAGATAGTCTTTGCTGGATTGGATTGAATTTCGCGCATGCGCAGTTCTCACACTAGATCTATCCCTCTTGCTCTTATGCAAAGCATACGATTAGAAATTTCTAAATCCTGGCGAATTTAATCAGGATATTCGGTTATTTTGATCGAATTATTGCATTGTCATGGGCCTTTGACGAGCGTGCAAAGTTTAAATAAAATCTGTTCGTTCAAAGTGGGGCAAAATGACGTTCAAAAATTTACATACATACATACAGGTGAAACTAATAAAAGCGTGTCAAAAAAGGGGGATTGTATTTTTAATCCATCATCACAAATAATTGAAATTAAAAAAATCAAAGCACATCCGAGCCTAACTATAGGACGTATTTGAATGAAACTATTTTTACAGATTTTGTCGCGTTTGTATTTGATTTTTGATTTTCTAACGTTTCAAACACTTTACAGCGTTCATGGTCAAGGGAGGACTAAGATCTCTCACGTTGAACAAGTGTCATCGTTAATACAGATTTAATTAAAATCTCTAATAAAAGAGATTTAGTTATAATCTTTTATAGTACAAAATCTGTAAAAATAGTTTTATCTATACCAATAAATAAAATTGGGGTGTCTGTTTGTAATGTCAAAATGCAGCCAACCCACAAAAAAAAAAGTCAAAATAACAGTCTTTTTTCATGCTCACATGGTTATTTGCACGACACCTATGCCTAAAATACAAATAAAAAATTTTTGTCTGTCTGTCTGTTTGTTCCGGGAAATCTTCAAAACGGCTGGATCGATTTCAAAATTCTTTCACCAATGAAAAGCTATAATATCAAGGCGTAAACTAGGCTATATTTTATCCCAGTATTCCCACGGGAACGGCAACTACGCGGGTAAAACGACTAAAACCGAAGCGAAGTGAGGGCAGGTTGCTAGTTTCAAATATATTCTCTCGTAAGCATCAAAAATCATTAGGCGTATATTGGCTGAGAAGGAAGGAAGAAAAGAAACAGAAACAATGACTAAATACACTCATCGTATAAAATGATAATAATTATTTAACGTGGCTTAATTGGCCATTGTAACTATAACATAATTATTCAGTTCAGGTATGACGAGAAACAAAGATATTTTGAATACTACGTTCGCTTCTAATTGCTATGCAGCACGAATCACTAATCTTGTACAATCCATTGCGGAGTTAAATGCGGTTGTATATATTTACTTCAGGAATTACTGCTTAGTGGTAAAAACGTGAGCATAGTGTCGCTTTTTATTGGTAAGCTAATTCCTAATTTTATATAAAAAGATGCCCTATTTTCTCGGTCCATATACGTCAGATTTATTTGTCATGAACCTTCTACATAATAGGAGAGAAAATAGCTTATTATCACACGTTACTCAAAAGGCTTCAATCCTCCTCAATGGGAGGGAATTTAACCTACTATATCATGCTGGTCAGACATGTTGGTATAGGGCTTTATTTCGAGTATTCCTACTCTTGCACAGATGTTATGTGCATATTATATCCCTTAGTCTTCTTTTACGACATCCACAGGTAAGATAGGAAGTAGTGAATTGTATTCTTACTCCGTCATCACATGGTAAAGCCTTGGCAGCCACTAACTCTCTTATTACTGAGATCCATGAGCAACACTTACCACTTATCTTCTCAGAACTTATCAGAAGGGGTGCTACTATAAGAACTATTGTATACTATTACTATAGGAACAGTGAATAAATTATTATTAACATTTTATTCTTTATTAATAATTTAGCTTTAATAATAATGATAACTTTAATAATAACTTGACTTAAATTCTTTGCTTTTGGTAATAGTCGTAATGTAAAGTTTTTTGTATCTTACTCTAGTGGCAATGTATGTTTAATTTAATTGTATTTAATATCTTTAAACCAGCAATTCTTGTATATATATCTTATATCTATATATATATATATATATATATATATATATATATATATATATATATATATATATATATATATATTCAGGATCTCGGAAACGGCTCCAACGATTTTGTTGAAATTTGGCTTACTAGAGGTTTCGGGTCCAAAAAATCGATCTAGCTAGGTTTTATTTATAGAAAATGTTATTTTGTCCGTGTTTTAGCAAAACAAACAATGACATTAAATTTTAAAAGAATATGAATCCAAATTTCGTTGTCAAAGTCATGAGTTACGATAGCTTAGATGGAAAGTTGACAGGTTCTAATTTTGGTATTTTTGGCAATCAAACAGCGTCGGTTTGAATCTCGGTGTTATTTATATTCTCTTTTTGTAATTTTATATATATTTTTCATTATTTATTTTTTATTAATATATATTTAAATAAATTCGATAAAAATATGCCGTATATATAAAAATATATATATATATATATAATAAAATATATAATAAAAATAAAATTTCACATGTCACTGCGAAATAGCCAAGCCACTTATTTTGATAAAGGTCTATAGTTTGTGAAGTTAGAGTCAGAGTTAGGGCCTGTAGGGTGTGTACTCTACACTAGAAGAAGTTTGGCTTTACATTAGACCATATCTTTTTGACAGTGCGCGACATATGGTCTCGTCTTGGTAACATTTTACATGAAGATGTTTTTGATGGAAGCAATACTTGATACATTTTTTTTTTTTTTTGTTCACGCTGTGGAAATGCATTTACGCACACCGATCCCCCGCCGGTTACAGACGGGAGTGTGTGTGGGACTCGCCGGCCACAAATATGACCGAAATACCCACTAAAACCACAGCGGCCCCTTCCGCGCTTTTACGGGGTGCCAGAGAGATCATCTGATGACATTCTATCCCCGACACCCCAACGCTTGGCCGTCTGGCCACATTCTGTCATCATTCAGGGCGGTGGGAGAAGAAGAGCATATCGGCGTCTCCTCCTCCCTGGTCGCCGCCGGCGGAGCTAGTCAGCGGACGCAAGCGCCTCGCGGGCACGCTCCGCGGCCTCCTTCCTTGTCATAACAGCCTCACAGAAGGAGGCCATCGACGACCAACAGCTGTCGCTGCCGAGCATCTTGGAGATGATGGTCGGCAACGACAGGTCCGTTGTTCCTATCTCCGTTGACAGGACGTGGCGTTGAGGCCCCCAGGCGGGGCATACTTCCAGTGTGTGGCGCGCATCGTCGATTAGCGCGCCACACTCATGGCATCCTGGGGCCTCTTCTCTTTCAATTTTATGCAGGTACTTACCGAAGACCCCATGTCCGGTAAGCACCTGCACCATCCTAAATGTAAGGCTGCCGTGCCTTCTTCTGAGCCAGCGGTGGAGATACGGCGCAACCGCCTCCACAGTCCCCCGCCCTGCTACGGGGGACTCTAGATCTTCTCTCCACCGCCGGATTACTTCCCTTCGAGTCACTTCCTGGACTCTTCCCAGTCCCCTGATGGACACTTGCTCCCCGTTGGCTCGTGCTGTGGCGTGGAACCGGTACACCTCTGCCAACGCCTCCGCCACCAGCGGCCAAGGCGGGTCGCCTGCCAGTAGTGTCGCCGCAGCCCAGGACACAGTACGGTAGCCCCTAATAGCCCTCACCGCCATGGCCCTATGCGGTCGTCGCAGGAGGGCTTTGTTGTGGACGGTGAGGGACTCCGACCAGATAGGAGCACCATACAGTGCCATGGACCGCAGGATGCCGACGTAGACACGCCGACATGACGACCCAGGACCGCCAGTGTTCGGCAGAAGCCTTACCAGCGCCGCGGCCGACTTGACGAGCCTCGGGACGAGCTGGGCAAAGTGTGGCCCGAAATTCCACTTTGAATCGAGGTGCAGACCCAGATATTTTATCTGAGCCTGCACCGGCACGGCAACCCCAGACACACTGATGTGTGTTCCTCGGGGGGGACCTCGGCGTGGGCCATGGAAAAGGAGGGCCTCGGTTTTGTCCAACGAGACCCTCAGACCCAACATACCAATCCGGTCGACGACGAGCGCCACTCCTTCCTCTGCCAATCGGGCAGCCCCCCGGAAGTCCGCCCGCTTCACTGTGATCAAGGTGTCATCTGCGTAACAGATGACCCCCATCCCAGGAAGGAGCCGACCCCGTAGGAGCCAGTCGAACCCGACGTTCCACAGCACCGGACCGAGGACTGAGCCCTGTGGGACGCCGCACTCTACCCGTTGGCGGTGTATACGCCCGTCGCCCCCCTCCCAGAGCACGTACCTTCCCTCGAGGTACGCTTCCAACAGTCTCATAAGATACGTAGGCACTCCATGGTACCGGAGTGCCTCCTTCAATGTCTCGTGTGGGAGACTGTTGAAAGCGTTTTTTATATCGAGCGAGACTGCGAGGACAACTTCCTTTTTGGCCACCGCTTCGGTGGCCAAAGACTTCAGAGCGGCCAGCGCGTCAATTGTTGACCGGTCGCTCCTAAACCCGTACTGTCTCTCTGACAGTCCCGGCCCGATTCCCTCGAGGTGCTGAACGAGACGGTCTGCGAGCACCTTCTCTAACAATTTAGCCATCTCATCCAGCAGCACCAGTGGTCTGTATGCGGAAGAGGAGTCAGCTGGGCGGCCCTCCTTTTGCAGTGGGCACAACCGTCAATACTTGAGACATCTAGTCACAGCGAATCGACACTGCACAATCGCAGTTAATAATTACTTGTCACTGTATATGATATTTATGGGTAAACCGTTAAACTATATATCTATGTATAAGTATGTACATTGGAAGGACCACATTGTTAACAGTTGACTGTCTATAGCCGCGGGCTGGTCCTTCCGGGGTAGGTTTTTTTTTTATTTTTTTTTTATTGCAAGCAGTGGCAAACGAGCATACAGTACACCTGATGGTAAGTGTTGCTGCCGCTCATGGACCCTTACAAGGCTGCTGCCCACCGCGAAGAAGGCGAAGGCAGTGTGAATGCGTGCAATGAGGCTCGGTGATACCAAAGGCACCACTAAAACCCTCCACACGCAAACACCCTCAGAAAGTTGGGCTTCCGGCTCTCTCGCTCACCGAACGAAGCGCAGTAACAAATTGCTACTACTCAGACGTCAATTTTCTGCGAGAGTGTGGTACTACCCCGGACGGACCGGCCCGCGGCTGTAGACAGATAACTGTCGACAGTGTGGTACCACTATTAAACAACGTAGTACAACATTCTCGCAGAAGATCAATGTCTGAGTAGTAGCAATTACTGCGCTTTGTTAGGTAAGCGAGAGAGCCGGAAGCCGAACTTTAGGAGAGTGTTTGCGTGGGGTGGGTTTTAGTGATGCGTTTAGTATCACCGAACCTCTATGCACGCATTCACACTCTCTTCACTTTCTTTACGATTGGCATCGACCTAGCAAAGGCCTATGAGCAATATCACGTACCACCAGGTGTAACTGTTTGCTAGTCTGTCATCGTTTGCAATAGTAAAAAAAAAAAAGTTTTTTTTTTATCCTAAAAGTGTCTAACTACCTAAAGAGGTTTTCACATCAAAAACATCATACAAATTTTATCCTTCTCTAATGTAAGTTCTGCCGTGTGGTGAGGGAGTATCAATACAATCTACCGTCTTACCTCTGGTTATCGTAAAAAATGGCTAATGGATATGATTTGCAGATAACATCTATGCTAGAAACGAAAAATACAACGTAAAACCCTGCGCCAATACGTCTGACCAGCGCGGTATAGTAGGTCAATTTCCCTTTTATTGTGGAGGAGGCTTGAGTCCAACAGTGGGACCGTATATGTGCTGAAATGATGAATGTAGTTTAAATGTAAAGATTTACTTGACTGTTATTTTATGCAAACATTAATCAGACAACATGAAAAGGCGGTATACAAAATCCGTAGTACCTAAATCACGGATTACATGCGTAACATAAAATCTCGTTCCTCAGATTACTGACTTAATCTGTCAGCTTGCGTTATAAGGATGTGTGTAGATTAAAGAAAATAATTTCTTTGTTGTAAAATTGAGTGTTGAGCGTTCAAGGAGGTATATCCGAATGACTCAACAGCCCATGACGTCTACTATTAGAAATAGGCCTCCCCACGAGAATTACATTTTGCATACATAAAGTAGGGGAGACCTAGGAGAGTTGTGACAATTTTTATATAAAAATTATTATCTCAATATATAATGATGCTATGATTTTGAACTCTATATCCTACTTTACCTTAGTTATTGCTCTTTTAAAAACAGTCATCAACTTCAAAAAAAGATACAAGGTTTCTGAGAAATTTCTCGTAAAGTGAAACTACTCAGTTTGTCACAACTCTCCTAATACCGAGGTAAGTTGTGACAAGCACCAAGGTAAGTTGTGACAGCCATGAATTTGATAGATAAAGATACTTTTATATGAATTATAAACGGAATACGCATTGTTTTGCAGAAAAGTACTTTTATTGTCAATTTTGACATAATTTGTAGGAACTAACATAATATTTAACATTAACATAACAAGCATTTTTTTTTTATAAATAATTATAGTATTATTACGAGATCAATGGTTTTAAAATCAGTGGAAAATCTTAATTTAATCTGATAAAAAATTATGACAGACTTACTGCAGTTCGCCTCCTGTGCAATCTTTATAAGACCAACTTTGTATTCCAGGCATTAATGGGTTTAGTGCCTGGAATACATCTGATCTACTTCTGGCATAGGACTCAAAGCACCATAAGCAGAAACAATCATTTTCTGCATCTTCTTCCGCACCACCTCTATTATTATTCTTGTTATTCTTGTCCTGTCCTTGGTTTTTTAGGTTTATTCTTTTCTTACCTTAGAACACACTTTTTAACTTTCGACTTATTTCCGTTTCATTGACGTTCCAAATAACTTCTACATTTAATATATTTTTGCTCTTCTGTAAACACCGTTGAACTAGCATAAGGCATAGATGCAGCCATATCATATTCTTTATTTTGGAAAGCCTGTTTCTTCTTTATATATCTTTGCAAAGATGTATGGTTGAGATTGTGAGAGGATGCGGGCTTTCGAAGACTTTGACCTCGTAACGAAATTGCCGAAACGCCAATTCATAACCTACGACACCAGCCATTCTCCTCTCAGTCTTTCGTTTATATTTATTAGACATTCTGAAAAAAAAAATCAGCACAACACCAAACCACATGCCCAAATAAATTTCTGTAAAAAATTACATATTTAACAGGGAATTAAATTGCCGATCACCTTTTATATCAAACTTAAGTTATAAGAGTTGATTAGAAAAACAAACATATACATAAACATAATAAAAACATTACAAAAAGCATGTTAAATAAGCTTACCAGAAAATAAAAGTAAAATAGGAGAGTTGTGACAGCGTGTCACAACTCTCCTATGGGCCAAAAATCGCGACCTATACAGAATAATAATTTGTAATTTTAAAACAAGATGCAAGCACAATAAAAAAATGCAACGTGTTGAAACTTCAAAAACTACACAATATGGAAAAAAATTGCAAATCCACTTTAATGCAATAGAATAGATCACGATTTAAATGCATTCAAAATATTGATAAAAAACTTACTTTTCGGTGTTTTTTGCCATGCAGACGCCGTATTCATACAACCACTTGCCGTGTACCTTTAGTGCATAATTTGTCAAGTAGTACATCACTAAAAAGACGATTATGCGTTTTTGCCACCTCGTTAACGGTCATAGGTTTCGAGAAATCGTCCTTGTCACAACTCTCCTCTGTCACAACTCTCCCAGGTCTCCCCTACGTCACACTGATTTTGCGATTTCTGAATTCTACCTCGTCCTTGTCATGGCAGTTGGTAACATTTGTGAGAACCCTTCTCCCTAGTGAGCAGTCACATATTATACAACTTAATATCTAAAAATTATTATTATAAATTAAAATAACGGTGTCGTAATCAGTTTTATTTTAAATAAATTTTTATACAATCACCATCCAAACAAATACTTTAAAATAAAACATTAAAATAAATTAATAATTATATTTTAACTAGTTGCCCGTGACTTCGTCCGCGTGATATTGAATTTTACGCATAGTTTGACAAATTGAAAAATGTGACCAACTTAGTATGTACTTTCATCGTCGAAAGTTTTAATTATGATGCAGCACATAAATTAGAATAAACCAACAATATACAGCTATTGTCGTAAGTATTTCGGCTAAAAATGTATGAATTTTAGGATTATATTAATTTTTCATCACTCGATTCAACTGATAATGTTCTCAAATATAACAACAAAATAGATGAGACAGTCTTAATAGTAAGGTCGGTTTCGATGTTTTTGATCAATGTTTAC
This sequence comes from Lymantria dispar, assembly GCA_032191425.1. Classification (NCBI taxonomy): domain Eukaryota; kingdom Metazoa; phylum Arthropoda; class Insecta; order Lepidoptera; family Erebidae; genus Lymantria; species Lymantria dispar. The sequence goes on along the minus strand of CM063452.1, from coordinate 6,239,239 downwards.
GTTTTTTTTCTTGTTAATGAACAACTATTTTAGAATTATAACACGGTGCCTTAATAGGCCCATTAGTTAAGCAGTTGAGATATTTTTTAATATAATTAAATGCAGGGAGTTCTTAAATATTTTCAAAACCGTAAGTGTCTCACGTGTTTCTTAGGGACGCGCCTTTTAATTATTCAAATGTGGCATTAAACACTTGGTGTCACGTTATAAAGTCTATGATCCTTCCCACTGTGATATGCAATACCCCACTTCGTCGAAGTTTCTTGGACTCTTCTGCATCACTGTTGCCGATTTTCTTGATGCTCCCTCAGCCAGTTTTTATGACTTACACGTCAAAGTAAGACGTAGTTTTTATGATATACACATAAAAGCATTTCTAAACTCGTATCTAATTTAATTTATTCCATTTATTTATCCCGTTGTCTTTGTTTAAGTACCGTTTTTAAACCGCTTATTATTTTTAATGCTGGATATAGCTACTCATTGCATTTTAACGTTGCTAATGTGATAGATATTTTAAATAGTTATTAGAAAGCTGTTTTTGTGTGAAAGGTTATTGTCTAGGCTAGGGATGATTCTCCGAAACTATCAGATATCCGAAATGATAACATATGCGTAACCGTATTCCGGATAGCATCGGTGTTTGTATGAGACAAGTAACGTCAAGGATTCTTTCAATCAGTTGAGCTGACAGCTTAAACGTAAGTTTCTTCAAAAGACTAATTGACAATCGTAAATAACCACACTTACCATATACAGTTCCCTAAAACCACCTTTTACAGTTCCCTAAAAATCCAATATAAAATAAAATCCGATATCTATTGCGAAATATTTTTATATTCATATTCGAAATCAATTTAACATTGATTTCTGATGTTTACGCGAATATTACATATTTTAAATAAAACTACTTTACGGATTTTATCGCGTTTGTATTTGATTTTTTTGATTGCCCGCTCAAACACTTTGCAGCGTTCATGGTCACGGCTGCAAAGTGTTCGAAGCGTCGGGCAATCGAAAATTAAATACAAATGCGATAAAATCCGTAGTTTCAATTTAATATTATTCTAATATCATATGCATAACCAGAATCGAAAATTCGTATTCGCAACATGCCTTGTCAGAACATACCTCATTCAAACCGTTCGGCGTGACAGAAGGACGGCGTGCGGCACCATAACCTAATATATCACCTACTCCAAGCTGTTGGACCGACCATCGATTCCTTGACTTCGGTGGTAAATTTTACTATCAGTCCGTGTACATGGATATATTGCCAGTACAATTATTTTATAGTAAAACATAAGCTAACGAATATCAAATAAATAACAAAAGCAAACATGTTTGAACTGATGTGTTTACATACTCCATTCAATTTGCGCACTGTTTGTATCGGATTGATCTGAATAAATGGATTGTTTAATTGTGAAATCGTGTGATCAACTGAAAAAAAAACATAAGGCCATAATCTGTGCGCTTTTACGTGTGGTGACAGAGGAAGAATACAATTCACCACTCCCTATCTTGCCCGTGGATGTCGTAAAAGACGACTAATGGATATAATATGCACATAACATCTGTGCAAGAACTCGAAATGAAACCCTATAGCAAGATGTCTGAACATAGTAGGCCAAATTTCCTCCCATTATGGAGGAGGCCCGAGCCTAACAGTGGGACGTATGTGAGCTGTGATGATGATAATGATATTTATTGCATTTTAACGTTGCTAATATGATAGATATTCTAAATAGTTATTAGAAAGATTTTTTTTTGTATGACAGGTTATGGTCTGGACTAGGGATGCTATGAAGTTTCGAAATTATCAGATATCCGAAAAGATAACATATGCGTAACTTAAACCCATATAAAAGTTTGAAATAATTTGAAATGAACAACCGAATAGCATCGGTGGTTGTATGATACAAATTACGACAAGGTGTCTTTCAATCAGTTGAGCTGACAAGTTTCTCCAAAAGGCTAATTGATTATCGTGATAATGATGAACGGTAACGTTAATCACGCTCAGCATGGAAAGCGAACCCAATCCCCAAACGTTAGTATAAGAAGCTCCGATTATGATATGAAGGAAATCTCTTTACTATTTCCTTCTTGGAAAACATTCAAGTATTATATAGATTATCACATTCTGCCACGGCCAGTATGCACATCAAAAACTACTAAACGAATTTTAACGAGATCTTGTTGTTATCATTTTGGTCTATACCAAAAACAAAAATCATGTGAAATAATTATTGATATCAGTAGTTTAAGGCGAGGAAACAATTAAGAGTTAATTTTCTCATTGAAAACTATTGACTTTGACTTGTCGAAGTCAGGATTTATCGACTCGCAGGTGCTTACCGGACATGGGCTCTTCGGTAAGTACCTGCACAAAATTGGAAGAGAAGAGGCCCCAGGATGTCATGAGTGTGGCGCGGCAATTGACGATGCGCGCCACACACTGGAAGTATGCCCCGCCTGGGGGTCTCAGCGCCACGTCCTGTCAACGGACATGGGAACAACAGACCTGTCATTGCCTATCATCATCTCCAAGATGCTCGGCAGCGATAGCTGTTGGTCGTCGATGGCCTCCTTCTGTGAGGCTGTCATGACAAGGAAGGAGGCCGCGGAGCGGGCATGCGAGGCGCTTGCGTCCGCTGACTCGCTCTGCCGGCGACGTCCAGGGAGGAGGAGACGCCGCTATGCGCTCCTCCACCCACCGCTCTGAATGATGACAGGACGTGGCCAGACGGCCAAGCGTTGGGGTGTCGGGGATAGAATGTTATCAGACGATCTCTCCGGCACCCCGTAAAAGCGCGGAAGGGGCCGCTATGGTTTTAGTGGGTATTTCGGTCACTTCTGTGGCCGGTGAGTCCCATACACACTCCCCTGTTTGTAACCGGCGGGGGAATAGTGCGCAAATGCATTTCCACAACATGAAAAAAAAAAAAAGGATTTATTGACTCAATATATATTATACATGCCGCCGTTTCTTACAGATACGGCGGCATGTATAATATCACAGATATCATTGACATCAATACGGAAAACCGGAAAGGAAACGTTACCTTAACTCAGTTTGATACCAAGAATGGTCCCAATCAAGCTCAATCGAATTAAAATATACATTTCATTATTTACCAAAATTATTAACCCTCCTTTTCCTGAATGAGTTTTAGACAATTAAAGATGGATAAAGAGATGGATGGATTGTGTAAATGTGGAAATGGGTGTGAAAGGAATGAGTGCAGTATATATCATATAACAAGAGTCGATTGAAGGTGTCTTTTACGTCATCCACGGGCAGGATAGAGAGTGGTGAATTGTATTCTTGTTCCGTCACCACATGGAATACGTTACCGTTACTTGAAAGTATTTACGATAACAACTGGTAACAATCCTCTACAAGGTGGACCGTCCCGAGTGGTATTCCTATGTCCAACAGTGGACGCCTACAGACTAATGTATAGATGATATGTACAATTCTGTTGTTTACGCGAGTATGTGTCCTATTTTACCCGTGGGGTCCTAAAAGTCGACTGAGGGATACAAATATCCATATAACATCTATTCAAAAGCAGGAAAACTCGAAGTAAAACCCTATACCAATTCGTTTGACCAGCGTGGTATTGTAGGTCAATTTTTCTCTTATTATAGAGAAGGTTTCAGGCCAGTAATGGGACGTATGTGAGCTGGATGTATGTGAGGAATGAGGAATAGCTTAGAAATAGATTGCGTTTTAAATATAGAAGAAAACCTGATATATCTAGTAATTTGGGTCATCTAAAGCCGGTAATAATAAATCACAAAATGCAATTAAAACTAAAAACTACAAGACGGAGCTTTAAACTGCCTCTTGTAGGGGGGTTTGGAATATATTTTGATCGTGTTGGGGAGTAAAAAAGAGAAATATTTTGAGTCGTAAAGGTCCTCATAGGGAGGGCACTGATATAGGGACTAGAAACTCCTGCAACTAGCCCTTTGAATATCATCGTTTCACCCTTGGTCTGCCACCGTTTAATAGGGCATGAATATCAATTGGTTTTAGGCACCTACTTTATTGTGTATAAATAGGAAGCCACGTTGAGCGATTAGTCAATAAGAAATCATCTCATCATCTCAGCCCATACACGTCCCACCGTTGGCCTCGGGCTCCCTCTACTATGGGAGATAAATTGACCTACTATACTACCCTGGTCAGACGTGTTAGTGTAAGGTTTTATTTCGAGTTTTCCTTCTCGGAAAAGTCGAAATATTTTTGTCATGACATTTCTCATCATCTTAATATCAAACATGAACTCGTTAGTAAAAAAATTCACCTCTTGCTTTACATTTACCGTTCTAATGTTTGCAGAGTAATACAGTTTTTTCATAAACTATTTTTATACATTTTATTTACACTTTTCAGCGTTCATGGTCACGGGAGGAAAATGCTGTCACAAAGAACGCTAAAAATGTTCAAAACGTCGGGCAAATAAAATCCGACCACAAAATCCGACCACAAAATCCGTAAAAGGCTCTTTGAAAGTCGTTCCTTATTACCATAATTAAAAACAAATCTATGCGATACACTTTTTATTCTTTGAAACATGAAAAGATGTGAAAATGAAAAAAAGGAATAAACATTTCTGTGCTCTCTCTCAAAGCGGTATAAAAATCGGAGGTCCATGTTCACCAAATGGTTCGATTAGGCAGATTTCACGAGTAAATTGCCCCTTATTAACAGTTTACAAGCGCTACAAAGCCAAAGGCCAAGTTCATTCGTAATAACTCAACGTTCACAGCCGATTAGCCTTAAGAGTCCTTAATGTACGTAATCACCTTGCTTACTTATGTTAAATGATTTATATTTTTATATTTAACGCCTTTAAACATTTGTAAGAAAAAAGACTTCTTAGTTGCTAAAAACATATTTTTGGAGTAAATTTAATTCCTTTTTTTTCAGTCTGCATATGTTTTACTACTGGGCATGCCTGTTTGGTAACGGTAAGGATGAGCAAGCAGTATACCAGAAAGTAAGTAGTAACTGTAGCTTATGCATTTCAGCAATATTAGTAGTAAAGCGAATTCATTCCAGTTACAGAAGACGTGACGTCTACTGTAACTGGAATGAAGAGAAAGTGGAATGGGGAAGCGAAGAAAGGTTAAGAGATGTTATGGGGGGACTTGTTGTCGGTCGATGGGAGGGTACCCCACTAGGGGGTATTCCGTCGGGCCGACCACTGATGACAAGTAACCCTGCTCCGGTGGTCGGCCCAACGACGAAGGCGACGTGATGTTCGGGTGGGTTGCGGGTGTGCGTGCTTACGCCTCTCTGTCACCCCGGACGCCCCGGACGGAGTGGTGCGAGGAGAGCGCCGACCACGACCCACCCCAAAAAAAAAAATCAATAAATGGGGGGGGGACTTGTTAGTTTCTCCGGGTCTCGCATGTCGAACGAAGTGCAAATTGCTACGAATTAGACGTTGATTTTTAACCGACTTCAAAAAAGGAGGAGGTTACTCAATTCGACCGTATGCCTTTTTATGTTTGTTGGCGGATAACTTCGTCGGTTATGAACTGACTTTGATGATTCTTTTTTTATTGGAAAGCGTATACTTCCCAAACGGTCCCGTAAAAATTTTATCGATATCGGACAAGCGGTTTTCTTTGAGAGTATGCCATATTTTTGTGTGGTGACGGAGTAAGAATATAATTCATCACTCCCAATCTTGCCGGTGGATGTCATAAGATACAGATAAGGGATATAACATCTGTGCAAGAGAAGGACAACTCGAAATAAAACCCTATACCAACATTTTCTGACCTGCATGGTATACTAGGTCAATTGCTTTCTTATCTGGGGCACCCAACAGTGGGGTATGTATGAGCTCAGACGATGATAGTATTACTCCGGACGCGTTGTATTCTTAAACATACACGAATATGAAAAATGACTTAAATGGTCCAACAAAACAAATTTACTTTAACTTGGTATGCCTGTATCTATCTAGACCTAACCATTTATATTCTCCATGTAAATATATTTAGGTTGTCATTTTATCCTTTTGTTAGAAGAGACCCAAGCCAAAGCGGAGACTATATAGATAAAAAGGGTTTCTCGAGTGTCCCCAAAGTGTGACCTTCACCCTTAATAACCTTAGGTTTGAAGCACACTATGGCTTAAAATATATTTGCAAAAAAATTGTCGAAGTTATTTCTATAGCTTGGATTTTTAAAGTTATATTACTTTTGGCGCGTTAGAGAAAATGATAAGGGTAAAATTTTTGATGGGCTCGCAAACCGTCACAAAAAACCGACACGAAAAACCGACATCCTGAACATTTTTCACAACACGCGCGCACGCCGTCATAAATATGAACTAGATAATGCGTTATAATAAAATTTTTAATGTATTAAATACCTTTATTAACCTTCTACGGAAAAATAGGGGTGTTATAAGTTTGACGTCGATGTCTGTCTGTGTGTGTGTGTTTGTTTGTGGCAGCGTAACTCTCAAATGGATGGACAGATTTTGATGCGGTTTTACTATTTGAAAGTCAGTTTCCTGGCGGTGGTTCTTAGATATGGTCGGTTAATAGCAGCTCTTTGCCCAAATGATATAACGGTCTATGATTACCCGATTACGTGCTTTACGCGTGCCAGTATACTTAATCGTTAAATGACAATTAATGGATAACTTCTGTTGAAGAGAACGTGGTACTTTTTTTGTATTATTTTAGTTTGTGTCGGGGGTTATTAAAAATTTGCGATGTTACTTACTAATATTATTCTATTATTAGTGTCGTTTATTTACAAACATAGGATAACGCGAAGGATAAAATTTTTAGGAGGACTTCATATACGCAAATATATAAGTACACACATACACTTTTTTTAATTGACTCCCTCAATTGGACATAGACTTTTATAAGAGAGGAAAACGTCAAAATGGCTATTCCACTTTGCAGGCGGGTTAACGTTGAGGAGAGGGTACCCGAAAGGGAATGCCGTCGGGCCGACCACTGACGACAAGAAACTCGGCACCGGTAGTCGGCCCAATGACGAAGGAGAGGAATTGGAGTGGTAGGACCACCTGTCGACAGTTATCTGTCTACAGCCGCGGGCCGGTCCGTCCGGGGCAGTACCATGCTCTCGCAGAAAATCGACGTCTGAGTAGTAGCAATTTGTTACTGCGCTTCGGTCGGTGAGCGAGAGAGCCGGAAGCCCAACTTTCTGAGGGTGATTGCGTGTGGAGGGCTTTGGTGGTGCCCTTGGTATCACCGAGCCTTAATGCACGCATTCACACTCCCTTCGCTTTCTTCCCGGTAGGCAACGGCCTTGTAAAGGTCCATGAGCGGCAGCAACACTTACCATCAGGTGTACTGTTTGCTCGTTTGCCACCGTTTGCAATAAAAAAAAAATAAATTAAAATTGAGGTGGGTTGTGGGCCTGCGCACCGTTCTTCCGTCGCCCCGGACGGAATGCGTGGCGTATGCGCTGACCATAGCCCACAAAAAAAAGCCGGGTTTACAATCACAGTTAGTGTTTTGGCATGCCCAACGGAGTACTGCTGTAGGTTTTCTAGTTCTCTCTTCTATTTTTTACCAAATATGGCCTGCTGCCAATGCTAAACCAGTCGGTGTGATGGAAGAGGCGGTGTGTAGCCCCATAGCCTGCCGTACTGTATCCTCTATTGCTATTTCAAATGATCACTGCCATCAAGACCTTGTCTTTGATAGTCTTTCCAACGCCTCTAGAGCCGTTTTAGTAGATTGCTACGACAAACTAAAGGCACAGTAAATAATAAATTGCAATCATAATTAAAGAATTTTCGCCAGTCCAGGCCACGCAGACCTCGAACGTTTGTTGCGCCGTGTCCTCGTCGCAATTGCAGTGGTGGTAGGACGGTGTCCTCTCCCTCCTTCTGCTACCTTGTACAGGTACTTGCTGCAGCACCCATGCCTCGACAAGACCTGCACTAGTCGGAAGGAGAGGACCTCGTGCCGCCGACACAACCACTCCATAAGCTCCGGCCAGAAGGCTTTGACGGTTCCAACACTACATTGAAGCCTTTCCAGCCGGAATACCCGACGGGCAATGACGTCTTGATAAGCGCCGCCCCACCAAATAGCCAGCTCGGGGCTTAGAAATTCCCCGCCAGCGTCACCGACATTCGCTGGTAAAGACCAGCGAGTATCTCCTGCTCCAAGTTCCACGGGGGAGTTTCGGTCAACAGGCGCTGTGCTCTGTCGCTACCGTGCGGTATCTGCGTGTGGCCCTGATAGCTATGGCCGTCTGTGGTCGCCACAAGAGAGCCCTGAGTCGGGTGGTCATGGACTCCACCCACACGGGTACGCCGCACAGGGCCATGTACCGAACAAGCCTCGCTTACAGCCGTCGGCACTTTACGCTGGGTACGCACGCACCTAGTCCTGCGCGCGAAGCTTACTCCGCGTCGCACGATACGGGCGACTCCAGGGATCACACTCGTGACTGTCTAGCATTTCCTGCCAACTGACGTCCTTGACGTAATGAATAGCCAGGCTGAAGGCAGACCGCGCACTGCGGTAAGCCTTGTACAGCTAGTCTACCCATTGTGCGCGGTAACGCTGCCGACTGAGGGTAAAGGCTCTCCGTGCGCGTATACAGGCTGCACTTGTAATAATATTAAGAAAAAATAAATCACATAAAATTTAAAAATTCAAAATATTGAATAACTCCCGTAATTTACAAAAAAATAACAATTATGTACTCGTTATCAAAAGAAATGACTAGAACTAGTTAAGATGAAAATTAGATGGGATTACTTACAGGATATCCAGGATTTCATCTCATACCTTCAAGCTCCATCAACCGACTACATGAGTGGTTCTATCACAGATTAGTGTTTTAAATATTAGGTCACATATGTTTTGAAAGTAAACTAAATATCCTTTATGCATCTATGCTCCTTACAGCAGCTAACTTCATCTAACCTAACTAAAAAGAGCAGATGACTTCAAATGTCTGAAGTGAATTCATATATTGTAGCTAAGTTACATTTCCATTTCATTAGCTTTCAAACAAAAAAGGACATCTTAATCCATACCTTTACTTTTTGCATCCGGGGTTAAATAGGAGATTAAATTTATCAAGAAAATAACAAGAGCGCCCTCTGAACATATTTTGTATGCATTGCATAGCTTGGCAAAGTTCTTAGAGAATAAGTTATAATTGGAGGACCACAGAGATCTGAAATGCCTTCGTCTTAAGTTTGAATCATGGGAGATGGCTTCCATTTCATTTCGGAATCTTCACACTATTAATTTAAAGAGCTATTCAATTATAACGAGATTTATGAAGAAATCAATGGTGAAAAGAAAAATATTTGGTTACGTTGGTTACCATGGCCTTTTATGTTTTTTTAGGGTGCCGTACCTAAAAGGTAAAAGCAGTATCCTATTACTAAGACTTCGCTGTCTGTCCGTCCGTCTGTCTCTCCGTCTGTCTGTCACCAGGCTGTATCTCAAGAATCGTGATAGCTAGACAATTGAAATTTTTACACGTTATGTATTTCTGTTGCCGCTATAACAACAAATACTAAAAACAAAATAAAGTAAATATTTAAGAGGGGCTCCCATACAACAAATGCGATTTTTTTTGTCCTTTTTATAGATAACTAGCTTTTGCCCGCGGCTTCGCCCGCGTAAAAGTTGGCTTGCATATTTCTTAATTTAAGAAATACTCTATGTGTCAATTTTCATCCAAATCTGGTCAACAGTTTACTCGTGATTGAGTAACAAACGTCCAAATATCTTCACAAAGTTTTATATTTGAATATTATTTCCACCCTTGTAGTTCAAATTCACGTAGAAAGACGATGATAAATATGGCCATCCTTAGTCGCTGATAATACATTGTCCGTGATAGGTTCCGATTGGTGAAAAAAAAATAATATCCATCAAACTCCCGTAGTTTCAACGACGTAGACCCCATTCCCATGCGAATGCTGAGATAAAAATTGCCTATGTTACTCGCTGATATTATAAGTTTACATGGGTGAAAAAAAATTATACTAATCAAATCCTATACAAATAGCCGAGATAAAAATTGCCTATGTTACTCGCTGATAACGTAGCTTCCCATTGGTGAAAGAATTTTAAAAATTGGTCAACATCTACCGGTTTCACTCGCGGAGTTCTCGTTCCTGGGCAAACACCAGAATGAAAATAGTCTTTATTTGTTATTCACTGATAATGTAGATTTTCATTCGTAAATAAATTTTTATATCTATTAAATTCCCGCAATTTCACCGGCATTGTGCCCGGTCCCGTAGGAATATCGGGATAAAAAATAGCCTAAATATGTTACTCGCTTAAAAATAGCTTTCCATTAGTGAAGTAATTTTAAAATCGACTAAATTCTCACAGTTGCTCCAGCCACACCGGGATAAAATATGGCCTGGGATAAAATATAGCCTAAATTATTCCTTATGTAAGGCTTGGTAGACCTCGTAGTAAAGTATTATCAGTATCGTTCCAGCCGTTTTGAAGATTACCCGTAACGAATAGACAGGCAAAAAAAATTGAGCCGTTTTTAGAATTTCGTACCCAAAGCATAAAAACGGGAACCTATTACTAAAACTTCGCTGTCTGTCCGTCCACCTGTCTGTCACCAAGCTGTATGTCAAGGACCGCGATAGCTAGACAGTTGATTTTTTTACAAATTATGCATTTCTGTTGCCGCTATAACAATAAATATTAAAAACAAAATAAAATAAATATTTAAGGGAGCTCCTATACAACAAACACATTTTCCCCCCCTTTTTATAGATAATGGTATGGAACTCTTCGTGCGCGACCCCGATTCGAACTTGGCCGGTTTTTTTAGACATAGGTATCGTGCAAATAATTGTGTGAGCATAAATAATAATAGGTATTTTGACAGACAAATAGACACTTCAAATTTGTTTATTTCTAGAGATAGAAAATTGGATTAATATCTTGATTTTAACTTACTGTCTGGTAGCGGCTGGGAATATTATAACGCTTTCATTGTTTGTGGGTGTCACAAAATATACTACTAAGACAAAGATTTACATCGACCTGGACCAATTGGTGATGACATCTAGCCAGCAATGTCGTCTGGCAGGCAGCTGGTCATAAAATGTTGCTAGAAGAACCTTTTCAATATATCTACGATGGTAGCGGCCTGCCTGCATATTGCGTCGATGCAAAGTAATCTTGATAAGCGAGGATTAAGAAAAAATAATGGGGTAACCCAAGAAAGCCGACCGTGTACTAAAATGATCGTTCCTAGGCTCAGTGATATCGGTTATACGCTTTTCACCTCCTTAGGGGTAAAATTGCAAAAAACTCTTTTTTAGTGAGTACTTTCCCCAAGAAAGACAACTTTGTACAAAATTTCACGTTTCTAATGATTTCAACTATACATTTTTCACCCCCTTAGAGATTGAATTTCAAAAACTAATTTCTTAGAGCTCATTTACAACAAAAGAAAGAAAATCGCACAATACACAGAAAGACACAGTTTCACGTTTCTAGCCCTAATAGTTTCAGCTATACGCTTTTCACCACCTTAAGGGGGTGATTTGCCAAAAATACTATGCTAATGCTCGTGTAACCCAAAAAATACGACGGCGTAAAAAAAAAATGCATTTCTAGGCCCAGTGGTTTCCACTGTATGCTTTTTGGTCTTTTAGGGGTTGAATTACATCCCCATGTAAGTAAAATGTTCAAAATGCTAGAAGAATATTTATTTATTTATTATCAAATGCCTTAATACAAAGATTCATGGTTCTATAATCGAAAATGACGAATTTCCATGCAAAATGTCATCCCCTATTTCAACCCTTTATACCCATTTTTTAGCGATAAAAAGTAGGCCATGTACTTTCTCAAGCTTTAGTCCATCTCTGTACCAAATTTCAGCAAAATCGGTTCAGTGGTTTAGACGTGAAAGCGTAACAGACAGACAGACAGACAGAGTTACTTTCGCATTTATAATATTATATAGTAAGGATGGTACGGAACTCTTCATGCGCGACTCGGACTCGCACTTAGCCGGTTTCTTTTCCAATGTCGATGTGAGTGTCGCAAGTTAGTTTCCTACGCAGGACAGTACCCTATACGATCCATGAATTACTCTTTTGATTCTGGGCGCAATGTATGTTTGTTAGTTATATATTTATAAAGTCCCTCGCGATAAAATAACCACTTTCTTAGTCTTAAAAAAAAAACAACTTTTCTATCTCTCAGTAAAATTGCTTTTTAAAAGCTTTGATTTAACTTACCCTGTTAGTATGTTAGTATTTGAATCACTTTCTGTGGTTAGATTAGGTTGAAATTTGGTTTACTTACGTAACTTCCATGAGAATACAATAATATGGTACCATGAAGTTGGTCTCACGATGGCGTCAGAAGGTGACTATAGGAACTCCTAAACTAAACAAGATAAAACGCGTCGAGTTTGGACTCGTTTGAATAGTCTTGATAAGCACTCTTTCTTCGTTTTCGAGAATTTAAATAAAAACTTGTTTTTAAAAGAAAGATAATTAATATTTTAATTATAGAATAAATGATTTCCTTTTTCTATATTCTTGACAATGTGTATGTGAAATTCTAAAGCTACAAGTTTAGGAGATAAGACGTGAAAGCAAGCAAACTAACTCACATTCGCATTTACTCGTATATAGCATTTAGATTAGTATGATAACAGATAAATATAACAGAAACATATTCCAATTTTTATAATTGTTCGAAAATTCTAATCCGATTTTAAATTTCTCCCACCAATGAAAAGCTAAATTATCAGCGAATAACATAGGCTATATTTTATCCCCATATTCCCATTAGAACGTCGGTGAATTAACGGATATTTACTGGTAGTAAAAAGTTTCAATATGCATTTCATATATTTTATGCATTTTCATAGCATACGAAATTTTTTATTCGTGTAGTGATGAAACAAGAACATATTGGTATTTCCTTCTAATGTATATAGTGGAAACCAAATAAGGAATGTAAACTGATACTATAATTGGATGAGAAGAATGAGAAGGAATACTCCAAATGAAACTCTGTGTCCACTCGTCAGCCCCGCAGTGCAGTAGGTAAGTACAGTTGCTTTTTCTCATCGGGAGAACTCCCATGCCTAACAGTTTCCGTGCCGTCCGTTCCAGTATATAGGATGAATAGATAAAACTTATCCTGCCTTTTCATATTTTCATAATTCTTCCTATCATATGTCATTTTGTCATAGTTTAGATACGGATACCCATGGCATATTTTTTTGAAGCGAATACATCTAAGTGAATACTGAAGCTTTGGATGAGGAGTAAATTCACGTAAGTTGTTACTAACATGGTCATATGAGTTGTTAACACTAACATTAAACCTGTAGCTATGCTGAAATTTATTTTAAGAACAAATAATTAATTTGAATATCCAAAAATAACAACAACAGTTGTTCACAGTTTTAACTTTTCGCTTTTGTCGGCAGTCTTCATGGCAGCTTTGTGTTTTTTATATTGTAGTTCTTCACCGAAATAATACACACACCTACTCCTCGCCATGTAGTTTTTAATCCCCATATACGAGATAATTATGGACTTTAAACTATCCAGGTCCAATGTTATAGCGTTTTTTATTTATATAAATAATATAAATAAAAAACGTTTTCATGTCACTGGGTGGAATGAATACGTTGCTGGCGCGCACCGTGACGCTCGAATTAAATTTAAGAAGTGGGTAGTAGCTGGTAAGCCCACTAGTGGCATATTGTATCGTGAAATGTTAGAAACAAGAAAAGTATTTAAATCTAGACTAAAGTCGTCAAAATAGACAAGAACAGATAAAAATTAATTCTTTAGTTTCTAATCACATGAATAAAAAGTTCAATAACTTCTGGCAAAATGTTAATAGTTTAAATATTAAAACGAGCCTCCCGGTGACCGTCGGCGGTTTTAATGACCACAAAACCATTGAAAATATGTTTAGAGAACATTTTACGGTCCGATCGTCCTTGAGTCCTAGGACAATGAATGTTTGCGATGCGGGGGCCGCTATATCGAAGCGCAGTGTCTATTTTTCTTCAGAATCTGTTGCTAATGTTATTAAAAATATGCAACGTGGTAAATCGCCTGGTTATGACGGCCTCAGTATCGAACATTTCAAATATGCTGGAGAGAATTTGCCTAATATGTTGTCTATATTGTTTAATCTATGTATATCGCATTCATATCTACCTGAACCTCTTATGCATACTATTGTTGTACCTGTTTTAAAAAATAAGACGGGAGACTCGTCTGACAGGTCTAACTACCGACCCATATCACTAGCTACCACTGTGGCCAAGGTCCTTGACAGCCTGTTAAATGCGGAATTCACAAAAATAGTGGATATACATGATGCCCAATTCGGTTTTAAGGCAGGGCTTTCAACTGAAAGTGCTATTTTGAGCTTAAAGCATGCTGTCAGGTACTACACAGCTAGGAGGACACCGGTGTACGCGTGCTTCCTTGATTTATCAAAAGCGTTTGATTTAGTCGCATATAACCTTCTATGGAACAAACTAGGTAGTGCGGGTGTACCGGCGGAGGCCGTCTCTCTTGTCAAGTACTGGTATGCCAATCAGAAAAACCATGTGAGATGGGCTGGTGCGCTCTCAGACGAGTACAAGTTGGAATGCGGTGTTAGACAAGGTGGGTTAAGCTCACCCTTACTGTTCAACCTATATGTCAACCAACTTGTGGAGAGGCTTAGCAGTACTCATGTCGGCTGCTATGTCGATGGAGTTTGTTTTAATAACATTAGCTATGCAGACGACATGGTACTGCTGAGCCCCACAATTCGTGGCTTAAGAAAGTTGCTGTCTATATGTGAGGAATACGCGGAGTCCCATGGATTATTGTATAACTCGAAAAAGAGTGAAATTCTAGTTTTTAAATCAGGTAAATACCAACCTACTCATGTTCCTCCTGTGTATCTTAATGGATTAGCCTTGAAGAAAGTAGAATCGTTTAAATATTTAGGCCATATAGTAACTAGTGACCTCAGGGACGATAAAGACATTGAGAGGGAGCGGAGGGCCCTGGCTGTGAGGACTAATATGCTAGCCCGCAGGTTTGTACGATGCAGTAGAGACGTGAAAATTACACTTTTTCAAGCCTACTGCCAGTCTTTCTATTCGAGCGGCCTGTGGGTAAATGACACACAGCGAGCTTACAGGGGCCTACGTACCCAATATAATAACGGCTTTAGAATGCTGTTGGGCCTTCCGTGGCGGTGTAGCGCGTCGGGGATGTTTGTAAAGCACGTACAGACGGCTTTCAGGCAAACATACGTAAAAAAGCATCCTCACTGCTATATCGACTACGGAGTAGCGACAGCAGCATTCTGAGTGCAATTGCAGTACGCTTTGACTGCCCATTTCAAAATTGGTGGATGAGGTTGGCCATAGGTTTAGCTTAAGCTGAGCCTGTGGCTGTCCTCACCCACCAATATGTACAGCTAGAGTAAATTACTAACAATACTAACAATTTAAATGGTTATTATTTCATATATGTACTAACAAACTAACAAATGAATGTATCAAATTTATTATATGAATTATGGATGTTTTTATGTCTGAATTAAACTACTATTATTATTATTTATTGTATCTCTCAATTTCACGGCTATCTTCCATGGGAAGATACCCGGTCCTTTGAAAGGCTTACATGGGGATATGGATCCAACACGCAGAGGCCTTTGGAGAAATTTAATGTAAAAATGGGATGGGACGTCTACCGATGACACTCCACGTCTGCACATAACACACGTGGACTGCCAACGGTAGGTGTTGTTGTTGGTGTTAAAACTATTGTGTGATGATGGTATCTAATAACTGTTTATGGGGTTGGAGGTTTGATGGACTGGCTAAACTAATAACTATTGATTGAAAAACTGTCGTCTGCCTTCAATACCATTATCGTCTTGAACTTTGGCAGACGGTGACTCGCCAACTCACTAAATGGGCCCCCCCAAACGGTCGCCACAGGCACACAGGCCATACGGGCAACAGGAGGGCAACATTGGTGCAAGTGGCTTGGGGTGTCGAGCGGTGCGGCGCCGGTTTCACCATCGCAGTGGTTTCCCCGTAGTTATGCCCTTGAAAATGACACTTCCACCCCCGAGCATATAGCTCTGGCGACCCCTCTCTGACCAGCCATTTAAGGCAAGCCAGAGTTGAGAATCCTGCGGGCACTCTTCGGTTTCCACTCCAGCCAGCCAATAAAGACCAGCTGGATACGAGGCCATGGCCGACTCTCTGGGGCACTCAGGACCGCAGTGTCGCCACTCACATTCAGCACGCCACAAGCTGCCCTGCGGTTTATTGGCTTTCCTATAAATCTTGTGATACATTTTTTCTTTTATATCAAAAGAATTTAGAGAGCCATATAATGTTCCTCCGAGTTTTGCGTTAGTCTCATAGTGAGATAACGACTGGCCCAGAGGGTTTTATTTATTATTATTATTATTATAACAGTCCAGCCAGTCTGAGAATTATATTATGTCATGGTTCAAAAGGCACACTGGACCTAATAGTTATTAAACATGTTGTATACCCTCTAAAAAAGATTTCAACAAAAGAATTACAAACCTAAGTTTTTTGCTGGATAATCGGAATGGCGACGACTTTCGATTCAGTGGTAGTTTATTGAATTAATAATACTAGTGGTCGGCGAGTGGTCGAAATTCGGCCATAATTAATTTTAATTAATTTTTCTGCTACACAATTTTCTTTAATTTTATTTATGTATAATTGTAAATTGAGAAAGCTGTATTTCACTAATATACATATAATAGGTCTTTACCTACGTAATTGCCGTTCTGCAGTACTGGCCATTTCAAATCAAAATAATTTTTGTTTGGCTGAGAATTCTAATTTCAAATTAATTTTATTTTAAAACATTTTATTAAACATTTTCTTTTCCAAAAGTAGTCATTTGTTTATTGATTAGTGTTACGTTTTCATCGCATTTCAATCTTTTTCGTCATCATGGATATGTTGAAAATTCGAGTAATTATGGAATATGAGTATCGTCGTGGCAGCAACGCGGCACAAGCGGCACGCAACATCAACTACGTTTACGGAGCTAACACTACAAACCAATGCACTGCCTGTTATTGGTTTGCTCGCTTCCGTTCTGGAAATTTCGACCTGAAAAATGAACCTCAAGGTCATCCGAAGACTTTGGTCGACAATGACGAATTAAAGGTGATTGTGGAAGCTGATGATACACAATCTACGGCTGAATTAGCAGCAGCTTTCGATGTTAGCGTCAAAACAATATTGGTCCATTTGCGTCAAATTGGTAAGGTAAGAAAGCTTGACAAATGGGTGCCCCACGAACTCAATGATCGCCAGCGCAAAGTAGGCGTCGAGACATGCCTTGCATTGCTCAACAGACACACAAATAAAGGAATTTTGAAACGCATTGTTACTTGCGATGAAAAATGGATTCTGTTTGATAACCGCAAGCGCTCAGCAAGTTGGTTAGATCCTGGTTCAGCACCTAAACAATGCCCTAAACGAAAACTTACCCCTAGAAAAGTGATGGTCACTGTTTGGTGGTCTAGCGTTGGTGTGATTCATCACAGCTTCTTACCAAACGGGGTGAGCATTACTGCAGATGTGTACTGTGAAGAACTGAACGCAATGATGGAGAAGCTGGCACATCTCCAACCAGCATTGGTCAATCGCTCGTCTCCGCTGCTCCTGCACGACAATGCGCGACCTCATACTGTACAGCAGACGGTCTCTAAGTTGCAAGGACTGGGGTTGGAAGCTCTCCGTCATCCGTCATACTCACCAGACCTTGCACCTACAGACTACATCTTTTTCCGGAATTTGAATAACTTTTTGGCGGGAAAGAAATTCAATACCCGAGAGGCAGTACAAAATGCCTTTGAAGAATTTGTTGCCTCCCGTCCAGCTGATTTCTTTAAGAAGGGCTGATGCCCTTCATCTGATCAATAAACTGCCGCTGCGTTGGTAAAGATACATTGATTCCATGGGTGATTACTTCGATTAATACAAATAAAAAATACATGAAAAAAATCGTTTAATTTTTTTTTCATACATAACGGCAATTTCATAGGTAAAGACCTAATATAAAAGAAAGTCGTATTAGTTATACTATTTATAACTCAAGAACGGCTGTACCGATTTACCTGAAAATTGTCGGGGAGGTAGCTTAGAACCAGAAGACGGACAAAGGATACTTTTTATTCCGTTCGACCAGGTTCCCGTGGGACTTGACATATAACGTCAAAGAGAATACAAGTCACTATAAAACGTGGTATAACAAAAACGCATCTATCATGTAATAATAAAACGCACATGACAGCCATAGATAGACTATATTTTCAGAAATTTAAAAAAAATATGGCGGTACAAACTTCGCCGGGTCAGCTAGTAACTAATATATAAGCACAAATCTCTATTAGACATTGTCATCATAATTATGATTGTTTGACATTCTGTTCGACCAGAGATTTTAACCGTAAACAAAAGTGTATAAGCGTTACTACGCAACACACTGACACAAATGTGTGTGTGTAGCAACTGCGTTGTAGTATGCGTAATGCCTTTTTTAATGAATTTAATGTATTTCTAATCCATTATTATATGAAATTTCAGTTTTATGCACTTCACCTCATTATATACTTCAACTGTGCCACATTTCATACTTGTCCATCCACGTAATTTTCGTAAAAAGGCGTACAAAGTTTTTGCTTCACGTATTAATATATAGATCATATATATATATATATATATATATATATATATATATATATATATATATATATATATATACATAGGCTTGATTTTGAATAGCTCTTGAGGTAACTAAAGTATTATAGGCATAGAGTCCTATTTCAATTTTTTCTTCTTTTGCAAGCATCATATCCGCGTAGAGCCTTTATCGATAGTTATGTTACCAATAAGAAAGGATTTTTTCTTTATTTTTATTGCAAATGGTGGCAAACGAACAACCAGTACACTTGATGGTAAGTGTCCGCTGACACTCATGGACCATTTGTAACGCCGCTGCCCACCGCGAAGAAAGTGAAGGGAGTTCGAATGCATGCAATGAGGTTCGATGATACCAAAGGCATCACTTAAACCCACCACACGCAAACACCCTCAGAAAGTTGGACTTCCGACTCTCTCGCTCACCAAACGAAGCACAGTAACAAATTTAGATAACTGTCAACAGGTGGTCCTACTACTACAGATGAAATAAAAGAATGGGTGATTATAAGTATATTCTTATTCTGTCACCACACGTGTTAAATAAATATGAATGCTATGATAATATAGCAATAATAACTTCTCTATTCAGAGATAAAAATGTGAACTGTATTACTTGAAATCATTGCTTCAATCTAATAAGAAAATGCTAATACAGTATAACGTTTATTATTCTGTTTCAGACTAAATTATCTTTTTAGTTTGAGCAATCATTATGCCACTGACCCCCTTTAACAGTTTTTTGTATTATAATTTTGTAGTGCACTGAACTGAAATTAAATTCTTATATGTATAAATTCTAGTTTCATCATCATCATTTCAGCCTATATAGGTTCCACTGTTGGGCTCGTGCCTCCTCGGGGGAAGGGAAATTGAGCTATTATACCGCGCTGCGTTGGTCCGACGTGTAGGCATAGGGTTTTATATCGAGTTTCGTCTCTTTTGCACAGATGTTAGTTGCATATTATATCTCTTAAGCCTCCTCTACACGTCGGCAGATGCGTCCGCAGATGTCATCGGCGGACGCGTCCGCGGACGTGTAGAGGGGGTAATTTGCTCGTCTGTGGTAGGTATTTGATGTCCGCAGATGCATCCGGCACTCATCCGTTAGTTGTCAGTTTTTGTAGCACGGATCAAAGGGTTTCAACGCCAGCGTTCGGAGCGAGCGAGCGATCCGTCCACACGTCTGACGACGGATCAGTGTTCATCGGGAAGCGGATGAGAATGCACGCATGATTTCTGCAGTATTTTTTCGTTCTTTCTTTTTTACTTGCTCGTTAAAATGGCTAACATGAGCACTAACGAAACATTCAAATTCCTGGAGCCGTATCAAGCAGAAATTCGAACAAAATTATCAAATTCTCCAGATGGCTCTGCATATATAGTTCTAAAAGCTGGTTTTCCGTGCTATTCCTGCGAAAAAAAATGGCGTCCAGGAGGATGTGTAAAAAAAACTTGCAATAAATCATCATCTCGGCCCATATACGTCCCACTGTTGGGCTCGGGCCTTCTCCATAATGGAAGGGGATTTGACCTACTATATCACGCTGGTCAGACGTGTCGGTATAGGTTGGTATAGGGTTTGATTTCGAGTTTTCCTTCTCTCGCATAGATGTTATATGCGTTTTATATCCCTTAGTCGTCTCGTACGATCACCCACGGGTAAGAATGAATGTGTGGGGGATGGTGGTGAATTTTATTCTTACTCCGTCACCACACGAAAGGCAAAATATACATTAGTGAAATGATTTTTTCCACATTATCCTGTTTCTATGTATGCTGATTACAGCGTCCACCACCTTCCTCTTCTTCATTTTTTTTTAATAACTGCTACGATGGATACTTAAATAATACTTGAAGGTCCTAAATAAATAAATAGCTGCAACAGTTACGGTCTCAATATCCATTTCGCGTGCGTACGTGTTGCGTCCATCAAGAGTCAATACAGACTGATCGACCTACAGACTTGTGGACGGCGCACAGAGATCCATCCGCGGATGCATCTGACGACGTCTGTGGAGTGTAGAGGGGGCTTTAGACGTGTTTTACGCTTGTCTTGCCCATAGGTGTGTCGTATTATATATGTATGATGGAGCGGCGAGCGTTGGAGATGTTAACTCCAAAGGCGGAACCAGTATGGCGACTTTAATCCTCCATTATGGGCGTGCGTATGTCGGAGATGTTTAAATGATAGTGCGATACTCTCAATAATACAGTTCTTTATTATCAAATTAACACTGGATAGTAATATTGAACCAGAACAAAGATTTTAACGTGGTTAAGAGCAAATGGGATTGCACGTGCTCACAGCTTGATCGTGTCCTGACAACTGCCAGTTGATTGCCGCTATGGCTCTTACGAGCCCATTCGGGGTTACCCGCTCTTACTATTAAAATGTCGATATTACCAGACTTAATTATAAAATTTACCAAGACTAAAAAAAGTAACCATTTGATACAATTTAATTAAAATAATTATTTATTTAGTTAAACATCATTCCACGCCGTTATATATTTTATTCTTACTTCATCATCATACAGAAATTTTAGTTGATGCGTTAAAATGAAATTGCTTAGAGATTCATCAACGCTGTTTTTCATATTAAATATTACTAAGTAGAATTATAAAAACACTTCACATTGTTTGTACAGGATTTATCTTTATAAATAAATTTCTTGTCTACGTGTGTATGTCACTGAACTCCTCCTAAGCGGCTGGACCAATGTTGATGAAATTTTTTGTGTCTTTGAGGGGATTCGAGAATGGTTTCGATTCACAATTGGACCTGTGTGAGTGGCGCTGCTGCGAATTCATTTTATTGGAACAGAATAACGTCTGATGGGTCAGCTAGTTAGGTATAATAATGTAACCTAGCAACGATATTAGTTATACAAGATATACATTTATAAAAGTTGATACACGCGTGATTATCAATTGCCACCCAATGGCGCGTTTTTTTTAATGAATATATTAATTTTAATTTTTTTTTTTATTTTCGTCTTTAGAAGCCAAGCTTAGGTGCATTATAAATAAAACGAATGTTACGGATTTTATCGCGTTTATATTTGATTTTGCATTGTCTAACGTTTCGAACATTTTACAGCGTTCATGGTCACAGGCGGACTAAGACGTCTCACGTCCAACAAGTAATTTTTATTACAGAGTTTTATATCTACACGCAACATCCATTAGTTATTAAATTTTGACCTACATTTTGGTACAAATTTATTGCCAGTAGGTGCAAGAAGAAAATGATTATATAAGAAAAAAATATTATTTGTTGTTAGTAATTATTAAACACTGAATTTGTAGTACCTAATTATTATGACAATTTATTAATTTAAACCCAACAAAATCTGATGTACTACCACCGGATCGGAACGCGGCCACACTGAGAAAGATCCGGCTAGAAAACTCCAAGGGCATGATGCTCAATTATTATTAATTTATAAAAGCGGATTACTTTATCTTACTAAAAGGTTTTTGATTTATAAAATAATCTTTAACTATTATTATTGTGGGTCCAATCTATACAATGAGTGAACGTAAACGTTAATGATGTCGCATTATCTTTCAAGTTCAGCGATCTTTTTTTTTTAATTCAAGCTCCGCCACCGTAGCACAGGTTTTTATCGATACGACGTTCTAAAAAAGTACTTCGAGTTGAGATTCTACTACCTCAATTTCCATCCTGTAAGCTGTTTCACGTTTATAAAAACACATTTTTGTTTTGTAAACGCAAAATCAGTTTTGTAACTACATGCGAATTAATTATACAATTGAAATAAAAAAGAAATATGCCCAAAATTATTTTGAAGTTGTGTTTATTGTCATGAACAGAAAAATACACAAAAGACTGTGTTGCAAAGACCACATGATGAAAGTAAATCTTTTGAATTACAGGGAAACACTGTCATAATTCATGAATCAGTTTTCATACTTTAAAAATATGTAATGAATACACGCAAGTGCGCAATATAGAAGTTTCATTTCGAGTTTTCCTTCTCTTGCACAGATGTAATGTGCATATTATATCCCTTAATTGTCTTTTACGACATCCACGGGCAAGATAGGGAGTGGTGAATTGTATTCTTACTCTGTCACCAAACGGATAAATTTAGCTTAGTTGGCTACCGCCTACCCTAATACCTATACCTATAGTGGAAGGAAACGCGGTATGCTGAGGAACTTGACAATACTTCTTTTAAACGTTTACTGTCAATAAATCATTAGAAAAATGGAAAAATCATTTTCATATTTTTTAAGTTTTCAACAATTTTAGCATTCATACAACTTTTTAATTTTACATAACCGTTGTAAAGTAAACTTGTATCATCTACCTATTTTTTTTGCAAACTCCTGACGCCCGATTTAGGCCATAATTAGCTTTTTATAAGTTTTAATATCTTATTATAGCTGCTAGGGATTTTATGTTATCCCCGACTGAAACATTCAGGGCGACCGAAAGACGTAACACTCCATAACTTGCCTTATCATCTAGTCGCTAATTGGGCCGGACACTGGTAACGATTCCTTAACATAATTTTTTTCATTTCACTATTTTTTTTTAATCCGTCACTGTAACTGAAATACTTCACGTGATCTCAGCTATTTTGAACAATCGTGGTTAAATGCAGGACTTTAATGGAAGCCATTCTTTTTGACCTCGTTTGTGTCATAGATTAAGTGTCAGAAGGGTGATTGATGTGAAGGTTAGTCGTGCGTGTAAGTATGTTTTTGGTTCGCCAACTCTTTACGAATTGGCACGCTTAAATAAGCTCGCAGACTCATAAATCTATATGCTTTGGTAAGCATGTTATTTATTTCAAATATTAATAGCCTGTAATAGATTAACGCATTCGATTCCGGTTTAGTGATAAGTTAAGAATACAATGTCTCAAAGTAACTTAGTTTCCCGTGAAAGTCGTGACAATCTATTCACTGATTACTAGGAGATACGATAATAGTTTTCCGTGTGGTGACGGAGTAAGAATAGAATTCACCACCCCCTCTCATACTCGTGGGTATCATAAAAGACGACTACGGATATCTAGGCAAGAGATGGAAAACTCGAAACAAAATCCTGTACCAACCTGTCTGACAAGCATGGTACCTATAGTAAGATCAATTTGTCCCCTATTATGGAGGAGGCTCGAACTCAGCAGTGGGACGTATATGAGCCGAAATGATATGATAATGACGATAGCAGTGTTCTAAGAAATCCGTAATATCAACTGTTCTCATCAATCCGCTCGCAGAGTTACACGATTATGGCATTATGCTTCTATTGGAGATTTTATCTTCAGCTTCTTCTGATGTATATCAGCAGACTGATAAAAGGTTAGTGTTAAATACTAATATTCATGTGGCAGGGCCACATTGATAACAGCTGGTTTGGCTGGTTTAAGCTCACCACACTCTGGTTTAAGCTCACCACACTCTGGTTTAAGCTCACCACACTCTCGCTGAAAATCAAGATCTGAGTTATTAGAGAGCCCGCAGACATACAACTGCAAGTTGGGCGACTATCGAACGACTAAATTGCGTAATTTTATAATTTAATTGACCAACTTTATTTTATTGGTTACAAGCCGCAGACTTAATCGATTTAGTCGGTGTCAGTATTGCCAGCGCCGTGCGTGTCCGTGAAAATGCGGAAATAACCCTTTAATTGCTCTATTAATAAAAAAAAAGAAGACGAAAACAAAAGAGAACATTTTGGGTGCATCCCATATTAAGTAACAGATTACAATATGGGAAGCATCATATCATACATTGCATTCTAAACTCAGATATTACCCTGATAAATGGTTTCAACTCTTTTTTGTACAACGCTGGACTTTTTTGAACTTCCTCTATGAGCTCTTCTACTTTTTCGTTTGCAACAAGTGATCGGGAGGCAGACGTCGTACTCGTCGACGAAGATGTGAGCGTGGGGAAATCACGCGCACGCATGTGGTCATCTTGCATCTTTCGTGCAACTGCCCAACAAAGTTGGATAGTGTGCGAACTTGCATAGGATAACCGTGCTAACAAGCAGTTGACCGATAGTTGGACAACTTTTTAATTGTGCGTAATCGGAAGGGAATCTTGATTCTGACACGATCAATGTTCAATTAATTAGTTGGAAGATTTAGGTGGCGAAGATGTGCGGGCTAGCATAAGTAAATACACCTGATACACCTATTTGCGATTTAATCGGCCAACTTACAATTGTATGTGTGCGGGAGCTCTTACTGTACTTCGTTTGATGAGCGAGAGAGCCAGTGGTCCAACTTTCTGAGAGTGTTTCTGTATGGTGCGTGATGATGTCTTTAATAACATCGAACTTCATTGTACGTAATCACCCTCTGTACGGTAGGCAGTGGCCTAGCAAAGGTCCATGAGCGGCAATATCATTTATGATTAAGTATACTGTTTACTCATTTGCTATCAAAAACAATAAAAAAGTAAAAAAAAATAATGTAAAATTATTCCATATCCTATGACGATATTCGAAACTAAGGCAAAGACAAATGAAATATCAATACTTATTAACGGCTACTAGTGAATATACGTCGTTCCGTAAAGAGATAATGTTATAATCGCTTATTTCACCAGGCAGGTTAGCAATCATAGTGTGTTTCACAAGGGGATTTGTAAATATTGGTGAAGTTAATTGGAAATTTATAAGAAATTGATGGCTAGATGATTGCTCTTTATCCGATAATACTGCTGACTGATAGATGGTGTAGATGTTAACATACTGACCTACAGTGCCAGTGCCGAAGGTTCGAATCCCAGGCAGGACAACTTTTTGTGCAATCCATAAATTGTTGTTCTGAGTGTGGATGTAATTTGTGTCCGTTTATTATATGTTTTTAAAGTCTCCCGCAATACAAGGATTATTTTATTAGTGCAGGGTGTATAAAAAAATCTTTAAACAAATTAATGTATGTATAGTTTTCATACGAATTAATCTCTTTTATATAGAAATACTAGCAACCCAACCTAGCTGCGCTTCGGTTTCGGTCGCCTTATCCGCCTAGTTGGAATTCCCGTGTACCGGGATAAAATATATGTTACTCCCTGATATTATAGTTTTCCATTGGTGAAAGAATTTTTGAAAGAGTAACAAACAAACATACTTTCACATTTATTATAATAGTAAGGATTAGATCATATTTCTATATTTATTAGCTCGTATAGATATTGGATATATTCTACAAATACATTTAATGAAACACTGATGTCTCTTGTGAATTCATGCTTAATAATCTTCAACGAATCGATGTGGCTTTCATTGATTGCGAAAACTTTTGTTTTGAAATAAACTTGGGGTAGTCATGTTATATATTTCTCCAATATGAATTTGTTATTACAGTATTTATTTAAGTATTATCTAAGTAAGTAATATTTAAGTATTCTCTTAAGCATAATAATGCTTAAGAGAATTAATCTTGTTATTGATTACTTTTGTTTATTTATATAATACTAGCTGACCCGGCGAACTTCGTACCGCCATAATTTTTTTCGTAAATATATTTTCTAAATTGCCGAATATATAGTCACTGGAAGAACCATTACAGCTTTGTCCGGAAAGATTCGATCGTCTTGGTCGCGGCATTGTTAATGATGATTCAGAGAGAATACAAATTACTGATTATTGATATCTGACAAAATTATAATTATAAAATTTTCAACCATACTTAACTTCTTCTTATTCTTGAGTAAAGACAATAAGCTACAATTATTAGCTATTGGTGCCAGTTATGATATATATTCTTCACGTCTTTAGTCTGCGTCTTTTAGTCTTAGTCGTTACCATGGATTAGGTGCTGAAACCAATCCATAGTTCCTCTGGGAATTTTGGCAGAATATAAAAATGCACGCAATTTACTATTATATCCTATTTACTATATTTCAACATTTTGTCCGCATTACATAAAATATCAGCAAAATTATTTAATATAACACAGTAAAAAATATAAAAGCGCTAAATGACATTTTGACATTCATTTCAAAAGAAACCATACTTAACTATATGCGAAATTACGTTTAGCTGTCATTTGCATTTTGTTATTACATATCAAATGCGTTTTTGTTATACTACGTTTCTTTGACATTTTATCGAACGGGAAACGGGAACGCGATTGAACGGGATAAAAAATCCTATGTCAGTCTCCTGGTTCTAAGCTACCTCCCCACCAATTTTCAGCCCAATCGGTACAGTCATTCTTGAGTTATAAATAGTGTAACTAACACGATTTTCTTTTATATACATATATACGCGGTCGAATTGAGAACCTCCTCCTTTTTTTAAGTCCGTTAAAAAGTTTAAATATTATACTCATCACCAACCCGTTTAACCATCGTGGTAATATAGTAGGTCAATATCCCTCCTAACGTGAAGGAGGCTCGAGCCCAGCAGTAGGAAGTATATGAGCCGAAATGATTAATAAAAAAGAAATATCAGACTTAGTACTGTCGTATCTAAATTGCCTAATCTATGTTACGTTTCATTCAGTAGCATTAGAAGATTAGAGACTAATGATGCTCTCGCCACTGTAGGTACTCGTTCTAGTACTAAAGTGAATAGTTCTCTGTATCTGTGTTACTGGAAATAGGTGATGTGAGTGTAGATATTTAAGCCTATGTTTTGTTTAGTTTCGAGCTATGGTACTACAATAATTACTAGAACTTGTATTATGAAAATTTATGTAATTTTATCGTTTCCCTGTGGATAGGGTTGCTAATCATGCTTTATAATAAAGAATCATTTCTAGGGTTGCTAATCATACTTTATAATAAAGAATTATTTTTTTTGGGATGCGTCAGCGCACCCGCCCTCCGGCCCCGTCCAGGACGAAAGAGGGGCGGCACGCGTCCTCGTAACCCACCCATATAGCACGTCGCTTTCGTCGTTGGGCTGACCACCGGTGCAGAGTTCCTTGATTTCAGTGTCCAATCTATTTGAAATTTTGCATAAACATTCTTTAACAGAATTGATGAAAACCGTGTTACATATTTTATTGAAATTCATTTCCTAACAGGGTTAAAAAGGGGTAGAAAGTTTTGGGTGTCGATTTGCTTCAAAGTTGATGACACTAAAGAGTAGTGTTTTTCTATTTAAATAACATTTTATTTTGACACATATTAGTGAAAAAAGAAGGGATTTGCTATTTGTGAACAAATGTGACTAACCCTTTATTTTCTGTAGGAGTCGTAGAAACCGGCTATGGGATCAACAGGGAAACGAGCAGCGCTCTATTACGCAACTTATAATAGCAACTGCTTTTACCAACATGCGTGTGATATATATGTGAAAATTATAACATTTGCCATGCAGTGACGAAATAAGAATACAATTTACCAATCCTATCTTACCTGTGGGAGTTATAAAAGACAACTAGGGGATATAATATGCATATAATATCTGTGCAAGGGCAGGTAAACTTGAAATGCAACCCTATACTAACTCGTTTGACGAGCGTGGTATATATAGAAGGTCAAACTCCCTTACATTGTGGAGGAGACTCGAACCCAAGAGTAGGACGTATATGAGCTGCGATGATGATGATAACATTTTAGGAAATACATGTCTAATAGTGGACTTCGGTTGGCTGGTGGGTGTATCGCAAATATGCTAGTAATGTTATCATCATCATTTCAGCCTATCGCCGTCTACTGCTGCACGTAGGCCTTTCTCATATTACTACAATGTCGTAGCGGATTTTGCTCAAATCCTCTTCCAGCTTGATGACCCTCTCGCCAGTCCTGAGTGTCCGAATGTTGTGTGTTACCAGAACTAAGAGTCGTTTTGATTGGTAGCTGGAACGCTGCCGGAGTTTCTTTGCATCCCCCGCTACCGGGCCCGCAACCAAAATGAGCCCGTAGGGTACCGGAGCTGTCGTGACTGGGGGACATTTTTATTGTACTTGACATGAGGGGATGATTCCGTAATCACCTCGTTTGGCAGGCGGTTTGGCGATTGCAGTGAGATGGTTTAAATTTCCCACGAAAGAGCTGCTGCCCACTCTCTTTGTGAACCCTTAGCCGATTTTTACGACTCCCACGGGCAAGTAAGGGGTTTCGACAATTGTATTCTTATCCCGGCGCCACACGCTAGTAATGCTACATGTAATTTTTAAGATTACATACTAATACTTCCGTATTATTGCACTACTCAGTGAACTAATTGATGGACTGACTTCTATAATATTTTTTTAAGTAATAGCAACTTTCCTTGGTGGATCTTAGCAATGACGGTAAATATTAATCCAGCAGTTTGAGGAGTATCAGAATTTTTTCAAAATGAATTAAAACGTTTTTGGCATAAAATGGAATTGCTTTTTTTTGCTAACTTGACGTGACCTAACACTTGAAAAACGTCTATGACTGTAACACTGAGGTACTCTGATGATGAAGCAGGAAGCTAGTAGACGAAATTCTGGATTATCTAATAGTAAACCCATTTGGGTTCATTGGATTCGTCTTAGCTAGTTCTGTACATTTCTCCTGATTTCGAGGACAGGGATTTTTAAAGTATTCTTCTAACGTGTTGGAGGTTACCCAAAATTTTCAATTTCATGGTTTTGTTAGTTATTATCTAATCCAATAGATTTACCAAAATAAATTCGGTAACCAAAAAGTAACTTTTCCAATTTCCATTGCCATACAGTTATGAGAGATGTCGTAATGCCGTTTTTATTGCAACCTTGGCATCTTTAAATCGCTCTATACCTGGCACGGTTTGATACGGTGTCCTTTTTCTCCATATTGTCGTTTAAGCGTATATAAGTTAAGCGTTAGCTCCATGAGTTTTTATATAACTAAACTAGCAACCCGCCCTCGCTTCGCTTCGGTATCAATCGCCTTACCCCGCGTAGTTTCCGTTTCCGTGGAAATACCGGGTTAAAATATAGCCTATATTACTCCCTGATATTATATCTTACCATTAGTGAAAGAATTTTTGAAATCGATTCGATAGTTTAAGTGCGAAATCGTTGCAAACAAACAAACTTACTTTCGCATTTATAATATTAGTAAGGAAGTGTTTTCCCTACTGACTACAACATTAATTTTGACAATATTACTAGTGCCAAACGTAATACTATTCGTCTAATTGGAAATCTTTTCATATTCTGTTATTGAATCGAAGGAGGTGCTTTTTTATTTTTATTTCTTCTCCAACTCATATAGGTACATATCTGACATGTACTCGCAGGCATACGTTGCCTATGCCATCATACGGCAGAAAACTGCTTCACTACTCTTCAGAGTGCAGAATAACTCAATCCTAATGATAATAGCAAGAAGGTACGAATTGCCTATTATTAATAATATACGACGACCGAAACAATCGGACATCCGACCGATTGAAACTGATGTAAAGGTTTCGGATAATTTCTTATAGGGTCATAAAATACGCTACGATAGGTTATCTATCTGCTTTACGTATTACTTCTTCAAAAAGAAGTAATACGTAAAGCACCACAATTAGCATTCCTTAAATTCAATATACGTAATCTAAACTATTCGAAACTGCCGGCTAATCCGAAATAATTTTATACAGATATGAAATTATTACCTGACCGTAACCATTATATTTCACCTTAATATTTATTCATTTCAACTCATATACGCCCCACTATTGAGTTCGAGCCTCCTCCATAATAGAAGAGGAATTTACCTACTATACCACTCTGGTTAGACGTATTCATATAGCGTTTTATTCCAAGTTTTCATTCTCTTGCCCCACCTACATATACCTATGTATATGCAAATGCAATCCCTTAGTCGTTTTTTACGACACCCACAGGCCAGATAGAGGGTGCTGAATTATATTCTTATTCCGCCACCACACGGAAATCGTACTGTACTAAAACTCATCATCATCATCGCATCATCTCAGCCCATATACGTACCACTGTTGGGCTTGGGCCTCCTCCATAATGGAAGGGTAATTGACCTACTATACCACGCTGGTCAGACGTGTTGGTATAGGGTTTTATTTAGAGTTTTCCTTCTCTTGCATAGATGTTATATGCATTTTATATCCCTTAGTCGTCTCGTACGATCACCCCCGGGAAAGATAGGGGGTGGTGAACTGTATTCTTACTCCGTCACCACACGGATAATTCATATCCGAACCTTCATATTCATACAATTTCTAATCTACAATTATAATTGTAGGGGTTGCTAGTACGAGATATATCTCGTACTAGCAACCCGCCCTCGCTTCGCTTCGGTTATAGGTTATAGTCGTTTTACCCTCGTAGTTCCCGTTCCCGTGGGAATACCGGGATAAAATATAGCCTAGTTTACGCCATGATATTATAGCTTTCCATTGGTGAAAGAATTTTTGAAATCGGTCCAGCCGTTTTGAAGATTACCCGGAACAAACAGACAGACAGACAGACAGACAGACAGACAAAAATTTTTTAATTGCTATTTTAGGCATAGGTGTCGTGCAAATAACCGTGTGAGCATGAAAAAAGTCTATTATTTTGACATTACAAACAGACACTCCAATTTTATTTATTGGTATAGATTCTGTCATAAATGTACTTTTCTCATGGAATAAATTTAATATTTTCTCATTTATTTTGGGGAGTGGGCTACTATCTCTTTATCTTCTTAAAAAGATAAAAATGGTGTAAAAGGATAAATACAATATTCAATAAAAATAATTAATGTCTTATACGAATAATCGTCCTCCCACTAGGTAGACCGACGGCCGGACGAAAGTCGCTGTTCGTCGTTGGATGTTTTTGGACAAAACAAGAGAGGGACCTATTTTTAGAAGACGGCGATAGGCTGAATAATGATGATGATGACAAAAAATAATATCCGCCGTTCACTGCTGGACATAGGCCTCCTTCCACCACAGAGTACGGTCCTATGCCGCCTGCATTTAACGACGCCCAGCAACTTTCACCAGGTTGTCGGTCCACCTAGTGGGGGTTGGGGACGTCCTACACAGCATCGTCCGATAAGTGGTCGCCACTCGAGAACTTTCCTTCCCCAGCGGTTGTCGCTTTATCAAGCGATGTGACCTGCTTTCAAAGAAAACTTAAATTATTTTTAATTCTTTGGTTCTATCTTGATATGATGTAATTTTAGACGTTACACTTCACATACCGTGGGGTGACGGAGTGAAAATACAATCTAACACCCATTTCTTATGTATGGATGTCGTAAAAGCTGACTAAGAGATGTGTATGCTCTACAGATAACATATATGCAACAGAAAGAAAATACGAAATATAATCCTACTATCAACCCGCCCTCACTTCGCTTTGGTTTCAGTCGTTTTACCCGCGTAGTTCCCATTTCCGTGAGAATATCCTGATAAAATATAGCCTATGTTACTCCCTGATATTATAGCTTCTCATTGGTGAAAGAATTTTTGAAATCGATTCGGTGGTTTAAGCGTGAAAACGTAACAAACAAATAAACAAACTTAGTTTCGCATTTATAATATTATAATCCTACTAGAAACCCGCCCTCGCTTCGCTTCGGTGTCAGTCGCCTTACCCGCACAGTTCACGTTCCCGCGGGAATACCGGGATAAAATATAGCCTATGTTACTCCCTGATATTATTGCTTTCCATTGATGAAAGAATTTTTGAAATCGGTTCGGTGGTTTAAGCATGAAAGCGTAAAAAACAAACAATCAAACTTACTTTCGCGTTTATAATATACTAGCAACCCGCCTTCACTTCGCTTCGGTTTCAGATGCTTTACCCGCGGCGTGGTGCCCGTTCCCGTGGGAATACCGGGATAAAACATAGCCTATGTTACTCCCGGATATTATAACTTTCCATTGGTGAAAGAATTTTTGAAATCGGTTCGGTGGTTTAAGCGTGAAAGCGTAACAAACATCCTTATATAATATTTGTAAGGATACCAATACACCTGACTATCGAGGTATAGTAGGTTAATATTTCTATTATTGTAAAGGAGGCTTAGTGTGTAGTGGGACGTATACCTATGAGCCAAGACTATAATGACACATTATATGCGATTACTGGAAGTATAGTTCCGCGTGGTGACGGAGTATATACAAAATTATTTATTGAGTGCAGGGTAATTTGTTTAAAAAAATGTATTTCTTATATGTTTTAAGAATACAATTCACCACTCCCTCTCATTCCCGTGGATGTCGTAGAAGACGAATAGGGATATAATATGCATATAACATCTTTGCAAGAGAAGAAAAACTCGAAATCAAATCCTATTTTGGAAGAGGCTTGAGCCCAGCAGTGGGACATATTTGAGCTGAAATGATGAATGAAGATGATGTTATATATAACAAGCAAATGCCCGCGATTTCACTCACGTAGTTCCCAATCTGATGGGAATACGTATAATTGGAGAAAATTTTTGAAAATTGGTATACACGGTTTTTTTTTTTTGCCAACATTGGCAAACAAACAAGCAAGCACACCTGATGGTAAGTGATACTGCCGCACATAGATCTTTGCAATACCAGGGGCACGGCCAGGCCGTTGCCTAACGTGAAGAAAATACTCTTCTTAAACCTAGTTTAAAGAAGGACATGTTTAGGCGTGAAAGTGTAACAAACAAACCCACGTTCGCATTTATAAATTGTGATATTATTTATTTACTACCATCATAAAAAATCTCGTCCAAAACACAGTAATACCGTTTACTGTCTTTTGAAATAAAGTTTTTGACATTTCATATTGACAAGTAAGCCACAAGTGAGAAGGGTCTGAAGCACATGTGATTTTATATTAAATACTACTTATTGTTTTAACCTCTCTTTTTATTAATATTCTATTTATTGTCTTGTCAAATCTATATATTAATCTTAGAATAATAACGTATAGAAGGTAAGTTCGCGCATAAAAAGTGAAGCATTTCAATTGGAGCCTAATGGAGCTTACGCCGGAACCGTTCCGTAATGTACAAGGTCACAGAACTGCACGTACGTACACAACTCTTAAAAAATAAATAGGTAATTATGACGATTTGTGCATTCAAATGGTGTCACAACACATTTGAAAAACATAAAAGGGTTTTTAACATTACTTTTAAAAGTATTTCGACGATTAATGATAATAAAAACAAAATTTGCTTTCATAATTTGCATAGTGGCATGCGTGTGTACGTGTGTAATCGCCTGCACGCATGTAATATTTTTAGATTCATGTTTCGAACGTTCGAATTATCGACTAATTCTCTACGTTATTATTGTAAGATATTAATACGTGAAGCAAAAACTTTGTACCCCTTTTGAAAAAAATTATGCAGATGGATAAATATGAAATTTGGCACAGTTGAAGAATATGTTAAGGAGAAGTGCAGAAAACTAAAAGGTGTATGTCCATTCATGGTTTCACTAGGAGTACTCAAGTGCGGCAATCAAATTATTATCAAAAATTACGTTTTTAATTATCATGCTTCCCTTTATAAATATTAAAGATCTTTTATGTTTTGAATAAATCGATTGACTTGGCAATCGCAATAAACAATTTAATTTAATATAATACTAGTAACCCGCCCTCGCTTCGCTTCGGTTGCAGTCGCCTTACCCGCGTAGTTCCCGTTCCCGTGGGCATACCGGGACAAAATATAGCCTATGTTACTCCCTGATATTATAGCTTTCCATTGGTGAAAGAATTTTTGAAATCGGTTCGGTGGTTTAAGCGTGAAAGCGTTACAAACAAACAAACAAATAAACAAACAAACAAACATCCTTACTTTCGCATTTATAATATTAGTATGGATGTATTACTTGTGAGGTACATTGTATTTTCATGCGATGACCAAGTCAATCCACATATTTATTTAAAACATAAAAGATCTTTAATATTGATATAGTCACTATAAGAAATTGTTAGGTTAGATAATTACGCAATAACTTAAGACAGAAGGTCCCTTAAGTAGGGACTGAATAAATTAACCGAATTGGTATTACATGGATCTCACAACTTTTTATGGTAGAAGAACTCAGTTGCGAGGCTTGGTTTTTTTATAAGTTTTATTTTTGATGGCATTAGTCTTACCATGTTATATGCATTATGTAAATCTATTTTTAATCTATTGTTTTTAATGGTCTTTTTCTAAAAAAAGTTAGGAGAGCTAAGGAATTAAATTATTTGAAACATCATAAATTATTATTCATCCTTGAACATAAATTTTATTATCATTATCATCATAGCTCATATATCCCTGGACTCCAGCCTGCTCTACAATAAAGAGCGAAATTAAACTATTATACTACACTGGTCAGACGTGTCAGCGTGTCGGTATAGTGATTCATGTTGAGTTTTCCATCTCTTGCATAGACGTTATATGCATATTGTATCCCCTAGTCATATTTTACGACACCCGCGGTACGATACTTTGACTACTACGCAATCAGTGGCGTGATAGGCTGTTAAAACGAAAAGAAATAATATTATAATAATTATTAATTCTACTTCAAATTTTAACTGATTTAAATTAGTTTAAATTAAGTTATTTTATAGACACAAATTAGTAATCATTTCCATTTGGTGACTGAGTAAGAACACAATTCATCACGCCCATTCTTACCCGAGGGTGTAGTAAAGGATGACTAAGGGATACTATTATGCATACAACATCTATGCAAGAGAAGGAAAATTTCGGAATAAAACCCTGTATCAACCCGTCTGATCGGCGTGGTAAGTCGATTTTTCTCCTATTATGGTGGAGGCTCAAGCCCAACAGTGGGACGCATATGAGCCGTGATAATGATGATAATGATAGCAATAGACAGATGTATGTTATATAACTCAATAGTGTAAAACAAAACTAAATTAATTTATATTTCTCGCGCTATTCTGCTTTTTGGTCGTCCCAAAATAAAAGGGTGTTCCTTTGGGATCATTTACAAGTGTATTTTGCACGAGTGCAACTGCAAACAAATACTAGTAACATAATTCAGTGACATATTTCTTCAATATTTCTCACACATAATACGCAATATATGAACTGTGGAAAGCAAAAATCGTCGATAATCCACTTCCCAGTATTTCGTGTTCTATCGAACGTCAATAAAAATTTCTGAACGTCCATTACGGGATGTCCATAAATATAGGGTATAGTCGGAAGTCCGTCGGTTCGAAATATCCTCAAATGTATTTTCTACTCTGGATAAATGTCAGTCTTTTTAACTGGACATATAAAAAGGGCCTACTGACTTTAATGGCCGGAGATTTCTTTTTGAAGTAAATCTTCTGTGGTGGCTTTAAGAGTAAACATAGAAGACGTTTGGAAGTCATAAAATTTGCGATGATAGGCACCATTGAATTAAATTTTCTTCTTTAATTATACAGTTTGCAAATATCTTTATCTAACACGTAGAATAAGTAACTAATAATGAATAACTTTCCTTATTATTACCGCTCATTCATACCGTGTTAGACTCGAAGCTTCTTCGACGCTGCGTCCGCCGCCCTCTCTTGGCTCATGCCAAACATGGGCAGACCCGGCGCTGCATGTCAACGGCTGTACGCGGGGGTCATCCGGTCGATGGCCATGTACGGCGCATCGGTGTGGGCGGGGTCCCTGACCGTCCGCCTTAGGGCTCATCTGCGACGTCCGCAGAGGGCCATGGCGGTCAGGGCTATACGCGGTTACCGCACGGTGGCGGTCGAGGCAGCATGCCTGATGGCCGGAACTCCCCCATGGGACCTGGAGGCGGAAATGCTCGCCGGATTGTATCGCCGGGTGACAGGGGTGCGAGCGGGGGGTGGTGTGGTCTCTTTGAGGTCACCGCTTGGTGCATCAACGCCCGCCGTCCAGACCTTCCGGCCGGTGCTGATGCAGTGGCTGGAGCGGCGTCACGGGGTGCTTTCCTTCCGACTGGTGCAGGTGTTAACGGGGCATGGATGCTTCGCCAAATACCTGCACACGGTCGTGAGGAGGGAGAGTACACCGTCCTGCCACCACTGCGATTGCGACGAGGACATGGGGCAGCATACACTCGATGTGTGTGCCACATGGGCGGGGGAGCGCCGTGAACTCGTCGCGATCATGGGTGCCGATCTGAAGCTGCCGGCCATCGCTAGGGAGATGGTCGCCAGCGTCAGGAACTGTGACGCCGTTGCCGCCTTCTGCGAGGCTGGTATCTCGCGGAAGGAGGCGGCGGACCGTGTGCGGGAGGAAAGACCACGTGGATACGGTCCTCCGCCGGTGACTGGGGCGGCGCAGGCGCGAGAAACTGCGCCTGATGCCGCCCCAGAGATTTATTCCCGGCACCCGCGGAGAGGTTAGCCTCGCGACGGCGATCGGCATCCGAGTAGGGGACGTCGAAGGGAGAGGGTACTCCCTCGGGGTATTCCGTCGGGTCGACCACTAACGTCAAGTCACCCTGCTCGGGTGTTCGGCCCAATGACGAAGGCGACATGTCGCGGGTGGGTTACGGTTGTGCGTGCTTACGCCCCTTGGTCGACCGTAACCCACCCCTAAAAAGAAAACATTAAAAAAAGGGCTCGAAGGTTCTCCCCAAGAACTGCAGGCAGTTACTGTAACTGTGCATTTAAAATGTAAATTTTTGTTAATAACTATTATTAGGCATGTACAATTTAGCTGGTTAAGCAGATATTAATTAATTTACCTACTTATTAGAATAAATTGTTATAAAATAGATGATTTATTATTTATTTGTACAGCAGTTCTACCGAAAAAAAAATTAATGAATACGCAATTTTAATCAACAGGTATATATTTTAATAATAATTTCTTAAAAGTGATTTTTGTATGTATCATACTATAGTCACATTCAATTTCATAAAATTTTATAAAAATAAACAGTTTATACATATCCAGAGATACTAGTATCACATCAAAACATAAAAATGTGAAAATATAACAAGTTAGAAAAGATAACAAGTAAAACCTAGTTGGATACTAAATTTGAATTTTCTAACTCACCTGAAAGGTCATTTAGACGAGTGAGTGATTCAGTCAGTGGAACATTGGCGATTTTTGGATGCTCAAATTTCGTGAAAGGCTTTTTTCATTGAGAAATTCAAGTTTCGGTTGTTATATATTGATAACAATTATTTCATATTATTTCAGTAATTAATCCTTCCGTGTAGTGACGGAGTAAGAAATCACTACGCCTTTCTTGCCCGTGGGTATCGTAAAAGATGACAAAAGGAAAACATGTGGATAACCTCTATGCAAGAGAAGAAAAAGTTGAAATAAAACCCTATACCAATCCGCCTGACGAGCATGGTGTAATAGATCAATATCCCTCCCGTTGTGAAGGACTGAGTTGAGAAAATTTTCAATAATTATTTATTTGTAATTTTTTAATTGGTTTACGATACGAAATTGCAAACATGTAGGTCAAATCAATTTTAAGTAATTGGGATTCAAAAGAAGTTCGAAATAGTTCGTGTAATAATTGTGCTAGCCGTATGTTAGACTACAGCTAGTGTGCCGCTTTTTTACTTTGTGAACTTGACTACACTATCGTGTGTTGAGATCTCTGCATGATTTCAACCTTTTCTTTTTTTTTAAGGGAGTGCTATGGTAAGCGCACACGCCGTCCATTCCGTCCGGGGTGACGAAAGGACGGCGCGCGGGCCCATCCACCTAAGTACTCACGTCGCCTTCGTCGTTGGGCCGACCACCAGTGCCGAGTTTCTTATCCTCAGTGGTCGGCCCGACGGAATACCCTTTTGGGTACCTTCACCTCTCGACATCCCTGTCCCAGGACGTCGATCGCCATCGCACGATCAGCCTCTCTGTGGGTGACAGACTAAAGTCCCCGGTCCAATCACGCGCCGCCTCGGCTAGGGCGGCATCAGGTGCAGGTATTCGCGCCGAGTCCGAGTCGCCGGCGGCGGTTTGTGTCACCGAAGAAGAGTTCCTCTCGCGCATGATCCGCCGACTCCTTCCGTAAGATGATTTCAACCTTGAGACAATAATAACCACTATTAACATAGCTCATATACGTCACACTGCTGGGCTCGAGCCGACTTCGTAAAGGGTAGAAACTGACCTAGTACCTATACCATGCTGGTCAGGCATTTTATATCGAGTTTTCCTTATCTTTCATCAATGCATACTAGTCGTCTTAGTCCTCTCTTTAATCGGCCTATAAAATACCCATAAGCAAGCGAGTGAATGGTGAATTGTATTCTTCCTCTGTAACCATAAGAAAACTTATATAAATACTAGTTGATCCAACAGACGTTGTTCTGTTCAAATAAAATAAAAGGAAATCTCCTTGAAATCGACAGCAGTAACAGGGACTGATCGACTGCAGCGCCATCTGCCGGGCTGATTTGTGAATCTAAATCATCCAGGCCCCTACTTGAATGCATTCACAAAAATTCATACAAATGCATCCAGCCGTTTAGTTGCAGTATAGATAAATAACCTAGATACCTAGTCGTTAAGTTTTCTTAAATTTACTGATTTTCTGCGAAACTTTAAATTTTTTTTCCGTAAAAGCCTTTCTCAAAGTGGTAGAAAAATTAAAAATAAAGATGGACGGAATCGGTAAAGTCGTTGTAAGTTATGTTATTGTCCTGTCCGAACAGCGCCACCTACCGGGTCTAATTGTAAATTTAAACCATCCTCGAATACCCTTGAACACACACAAAAAATTTCGTCAACATCGGTCCAGCCGTTTAGGAGGAGTTCAGTGCCATACACACGTACGCTAGAAATTTATATATAAGACTATAAATTGTCGTAGTCATATTTTAAAAAGGATAAACTGTACATTAAAGCGTATACAAGCGACCATTTAGGTCTATTTTTAAAAATTTTAAATCGATTGAGCCTTTGAATAATTACGAGGGTAAATATATAATTATACATTCACACATATAGGTCAAACACATAACTATTCTTTTCAGTATCGCAATAGTCGGATAAAAAAGAAACAAAATCGAAACTCGTTCGATTCGTGACATAATGTGTTCCCATTATCCGCATCCTCAGCTTTGGATACGTTGACGGAGGCGCGCAAAGTCTGTTCATAAACAAGGCTTTAAGTAGCACTTGTGAGCATGAGTACATGGAGCGTATAGCTAATGGATATGGCAATATATATGATAGTTTTATGAACCTAAATGACAGAATATTGATACACGCTTTATATGTGCTTCACTAAGATAACTGCTAACCTAATATTGATTTTAAAGCAATATATCTATACAAATAATTAAAATTTAAGTGTCCGTTTGTAATGTCAAAATAATAAGCTTTTTAAATTCTTACACGATGTATATGTCGGCGTTGAGCCAGGAATATTGATGTCGATAGTAAAACGATCACTATGTAATCACTGTATTTATTACAAGTTATTGCTGGAGCAGTGAGTGAAGTAAAACTGTCCTCTATTCTAATCTTACAATGTTTTTATAACCTCCGCTTTACAATGAAACGGTCTAGTCTTAGCAACTACAATTACTTTTTATAACAAACAAATAAAACAACTATTAAATAACTATCGGCATATAGCTAAATAATAATGATAAATATTCTAATGTATTTAACATAATTCCAAATAGTCAATTTTACACAATTTACATTAATGTAATTAAAGGAAATATTGTTCTCATATATTGTTCAACAGACGGCGCTGTAACTAGAAATAAATTGCAATATTTACTGTGTAAAAACAACTAAATATGGTTACAAATAATTACATTAATTCTAATCGATTTTAATTTAATCAACTATATAAATATTTAAACAACTAAATCAAATATATCTAGAAATACATTCAAAAAGTGTCTTTTAAATATCATAGCATGATAAATAGTGTTGTTACTACAAATAATTATTTAAATATTAGTTGCAAATATTTCAAACACGTTTATAACTATAATTGACAACACATACATCAACAATTTACAAATATTGCCGATAGAGGGCGATATGCGCCCATATATACATATACATACCTATGCATTTTTTTTTTGGGGTGGGTTGCGGTCGGCACACTCCTCGCACCACTCCGTCCGGGGCGACAGAGGGACGTAAGCACGCACACCCGCAACTCACCCGAACACCACGTCGCCTTCGTCGTTGAATCGACCACCGGAGGTTACTTGTCGACAGTGGTCAGCCCGACGGATACATACGTATGCCTAAAGGCCAGTTTAAAAATTGTGTCTGTCTGTCTATCCGTTCGTTACGGGTAATCTTCCAAACGGCTGGATCGATTTTAATAAATATTTCACTACCAAGTACTTGTCTATATAAAACGTGGCTATTTTTCTCTCAAAAATCACCTATAAAATTTCGAACCGAACTCGAGGCCTTATGGACTGCTGTGGCGTATTCTAATATTTTAGAAAATATTTGAGATTTGAAATGCGGAGGCAAGGGCGTGAAACTGAAGTGAAGCGAGGGCACATTGCTAGTAATATATACATATAATTAATCTTATAATAATGTTTATTTCACATGATAATTAATCAAAGACTCAATGAACCAACGTATTTTATAAAATTTAAAATTTCGAGTATACCCTGACATGAACGAAACAAAAATAATAATTTTCAAGTTTTACTATACATTTCGTTAGTATCCGTAGTTTCTTTTCAATGCTTTATCATTTGATACCTATAATAAGGAGTTGTGAAAATAAATGTTATTCGCAATACACACGCGCACATACAAGGACACCGGCCTACACACACGCCCACTTACACGCGTCATTAGTTTATTTGCCACCCACTGAGTTTTCGTATAAGTTTTCGTATTTCTTTCAATGTGTAATCGTTTTCCGTTTTAGTGATAGTACCTATTTTAGATTCTTTAGCTCTTTCCAAATTAATTGACAATACAATCATTTTCAAACAAATTTTAACAATGAGGCCTAGCGCTGGGGCGCGAGTCCCTGTAACGCAAGGATACTTCATCTTGAGACGAGCTTAAGGGTCGTAGTTGACTTATACAACACCGCTGCCACCCGGTAAAAGTATGTTCATTTAAATGTGAGCGTTAGGTCATTCGGTGTAGACATATTTTACATTGACAGTGCAAATTAGCAGACAGCTCGCTGTAAGCGAGCTTACTGCCATCGTACCACTCGATAGTTGACGGCTCGCTTACCAACTGCTTACCGCGCGCTTTAAGCGAGCAACCCGCGCGTTGTGTACGCGTTTTTCATTAATGGAAACCGATCACAAACTGTCGCAAAAATGCGATCGATGATCGAGTAAGGTAGTTGACTTGAAAAAAAAAACAAAGGGTTGTTGACTACTAGCTGTAAGCGCGGCGACGTAAGCGCGTGTACCTGCTAGCTGTCGGTGCGTGGACAGCAAGTAGCTCCATTTAAGGCGGCGTTGTGCGCTAGCGATATTGAAACGGAGTTATGTAAATGAGTTACGACCCTAAGCCTCACGGAAATGGATTAACCACCTGGCCTACGAAGAAATACACACGGTACTAGTGGTCCACTAAAAACACGAACCGGACAATGGGTTATGGAGACTATGTCGGCCTAATGTTTACTCTGTCATCAAACTATAGATCAACTAAAACAAATCTTAATTCTTGAACAAATAATGTAAACAAAGAAAATAAGTCTATCATAATATTTAAAAATAATATATATTTTCGTATTAAAACGGATATACTTTTAAATTTATGAAGTCTTTCCAACGAGTTCTTAATACTTCGCCTCAAACAA
This sequence comes from Lymantria dispar, assembly GCA_032191425.1. NCBI lineage: Eukaryota > Metazoa > Arthropoda > Insecta > Lepidoptera > Erebidae > Lymantria > Lymantria dispar. The sequence continues at coordinate 6,196,815 of CM063452.1, read as the reverse complement.
CCACCATTTATTCCCACATCTTCGTGCGCTTTTGTCATAAAAGAAGCCGAGATACGACGGAAACTTATTACGCGGTAGGTAACAACACACAAGTCTGTAATATATTAACGCTTACTTCTTATTTTTATTTATTTAACTTCATTTCGTAAGCTGTAAAATGTAATATCACTTTTATTTTGATGTTTACAGAATGATGTTCTAAAGTTTCAATATGTATATTTATTTATGTACAGTATATTGACGGAGTAAGAATACATTTCACCATCTCTTTTTCTGCCCGAGATTATTGTAATCGATCGTCGCATAATCGTTCTGGGTATGACTTTATCTCAGCACATATATATCTCATAGTTGGAGTCGAGGCTCGTCCATAATAGGAGTGATAGAGACCTACTATCCGTGTGGTGACGGAGTAAGAATACAATTCACCATTCCCTATCTTGCTCGTGGATGTCGTAAAAGAAGATTATGGGATTATATACACATAAGATCTGTGCAAGATAAAGAAAACTCGAAATAAGGTTTCAACCTTATACCAACATGTCTGACCAACATAGTATAGTAGGTCAAATTCCCTCCCATTGTGGAGGAGTCCCGAGCCCAACAGTGGAACGTATGTGGGCTGTGATGATGATGATTATGAAACCTACTTTACCACGCTGGTCAAACGTGTTGGTATAGAGTTTCATTTCAAATTTTCCGTCTCTTGCATATCTATGTATGATGTGATATGCATAATGTATCTCTTAGTCTTCTTTTATGACACCCACAGCTAAGAGAGGAGGTCTTGAACTGTATTCTTATTCCATCAGTACGCGGGCACTATATAATTTAATTTATTAGCAATCTCCATGCAATCATATCCACTACATATACTGCTACTTTTGCTCTAAAACAAAGAAAATTATTCTTCTTTATCACGCTTTTCCGTGTGATGACGGTGTAAGAGTACAATTCACCACTCCCTATCTTGCCTGAGGATATCGTAAAAGGTGCCTAAGGCTTATAATATGCATATAACATCTTTGCAAGAGAAGAAAAACTGCAAACAAAATCTAATGCTAATCTACTTGACTAGCGTATTATAGTAGGTTATTTACCCTTCTATTGTGAAGGAAGCTCGAGCCCAGCAATGGGACGTATATGAGATGAGATGACGATATCAGGCCGGACGACCAGATTAATATAAGTATTTATTTTCTGTTTTTCCTTTCTTCCGTGAACTGATTGCATCTATATTATTTTATCACGTGAAAATGTGACGGTGATTCTAATGAAGTTATTGCCTTACACCCTTTAGTCACTGTCCTTTCTTTTGGTTCCATCACCAGTTTTTAAGACTTCTACGAGAAAGTCTAATGATAGGATTATATTGTTGATAGTTGCCTGTCTACAGCCGTTGGCTGGTCCGACCTGGGTAGTACCTACCACACTCTCGCAGAAAATCGTCGTAGTACTTTGTTACTGCGCTTTGTTCTGTGACCGAGAGAGCCAGAAGCCTAACTTTCTGAAGGCATTTGCGTATGGTGGGTTTAGGTGATGTCTTTAGTATCACAGAACCTCATTGCACGCTATCGCACTCCCTTCACTTTCTTAGCGGTAGGCAGCGGTCTAGTAAAGGTCCATGAGCGGCAACGTCACTTACCATCAGATGTGCTGTCTGCTCGTTTGCCACCGTTTGCAATAAAAAAAAAATAAGGGGCGATGACACTTATACTTGACTTACATCTATAATCACCTTGTCATCAGTAATAAATTGATATCGCCCTCAAAAGATCTCGACGATGGCATCACGGCGGGTGAACGAACCGGAGATTAGTCCATTAGTCTGTCACCCGCGGAGAGGCTGACTGCGCGACGGCGAACGTCGTCCCGGGAGGGACGGACGATCGAAGGGAGAGGGTACCCCACAGGGTATCTTGTCGGGCGAGTCACGGAGGACAAGGAACTCGGCCCAACGGCGAAGGAGAGAAAATGGTGGGTTATGGGCCGCGCGCCGCCCACGACGGAGTTGGACGGCCTGTGCGATGACCATAGCCTACCCACAAAAAAAAAACGGTGGCATCACATAATTATGACAGCAAACCAACGACACAGTTGAGGTAAATTATAATATTGTGGTTATGAATGAAAACATTTATCCCAGTGAAGCCTACGTCTGCCTATTTTCACTTTATTCGTGGTCCATAAACTAATTACGTCACAACAGCTGTTGGTAAATTGTTTCATGTTAATTAAAGCTTCATTAGTCCGTTCAATTATACTAGTGATACGTAAGAGAGAAACACTAATTACATTCAATAAATTGTTATGGAATATTTGCTTAGATAATTTACATTTTGAATTTTTTATTGCTTTTGGTGCCAGGGGTTTTACCCAACCCCCTGGTGACTATTATTTGCTATGACGGGCTTATTTGCAGATAAAATCTGAAAAAAAGAAAAATGTAGCGTCGTATAGTAAGTAGGTCAATTTCCCTTTCATTGTGAAAGAAGCATGAGTCATCCCCCTAGCGACTATTTTTTGCTACGACAGAATTATTTGCAGATATAATTTAAGGAAAAGAAGAAGAAATCCAGCGTTGTATAGTAGGTCGATTTCCCTCCCATTATGGAGGAAACACGAACCACCCACGGGCGACTATTTTTTGCTACGACGGGATTATTTGCAGACAAAATCTAAGGAAAATAAGGTATCATCCAGCGTTGTATAGTCTATTCCATTCTCAATTTCTCTTCCATTGTGGCGAAAGCACGATCCATCCCCCTGGCGACTATTTTTTTGCTGCGATGGGATTATTTGCAGATAACATCTAAGGAAAAGAACAAAAAAGGATTTTTTCTCGTAGGTAGTAGGTAAATTTTCCTCAAAATATGAGCTGTGATGATGATGATGATGGTGGCAAATGAGAAAATAGCACACTTGATATTTCCGCTCATGGACCTTTGATAGGCAGCTGTCTACCGCGTAGAAAGTGATGGGAATTGGAATGCATGTAATAAGGTTCGGTAATACTAAAGGCATGTCCGTGTGGTGACGGAGTAAGAATACAATTCACCACCCCCTATCTTACCCGTGGGTGATCGTACGAGACGACTAAGGGATATAAAACGCATATAACATCTATGTGAGAGAAGGAAAACTCGAAATAAAACCCTATACCAACACGTCTGACCAGCGTGGTATAGTAGGTCAATTACCCTTCCATTATGGAGGAGGCCCGAGCCCAACAGTGGGACGTATATGGGCTGAGATGATGATGATACTAAAGGCATCACCAAAACCAATCGCACGCAAACGCTCTCAGAAAGTTAGGCTTCCAGCTCTCTCGCTCACCGAACGAAGTACAGTAACAAATTGCTACTTTTTTTTGGGGCTCAATTATGGTACGGCGCACTCCTCACACCACTCCGTCCGGGGCGATAGAGGAGCGTAAGTAGGCACACCCGTAACCCACCCGTGATACCGGACCGACCACCGGAGCAGGGTGACTTGAAATCAGTGGTCGGCCCGACAGAATGCCCCTTGAGTAGCACTCACCCATCGACGTCGGTCTTTTCTCGCGTGGTCGGCCTCGCGGCGGGTGACTGACTAATTTCCCCGATCCAGTCACCCGCGGCCTCGGCTAAAGCGGCATCAGGCGCAGGTAGTCGCGCCTACGACGCCCCAGTCGCCGGCGGCGATTCGCGTCGTCGAGGAGACACTCCTCGCGCACGCGCCTCGTCGCCTCCTTCCGCGAGACTACTGCCTCGCAGAAGGCTGCATCCTCGTCCCAGTTCCTCACGCTGTGGAGCATCGCTCTGGCGATGGTCGGCAGCGTCAGGTCGGCACCGATAACAAATTGCTATTACTCGGATGTCGATTTTCTTCTTTTGGCGTGTTACGAAAAAACGAACCAAAGTAAATTTTTACGATGAGCGCGCACGACGTCACGAAAAACCGACACCCTGACGTTAGCTAGTCAACATTTTTCACAACGTGCGCGCACGTCGTCACTAATTTCAATAGATAATGCGTTATAATAAAACTTTCAATGTATTAAATACTTTTTTCTTATATTAGTCTTGTTTTTTCTACACACATGGGATAACGTAAAGGATAAAATATCTTGTTGCCAAAAAAGTTGAACTTCTTACATGCGTACATATGTACAAGAATACAATTCACCACCAATTTTCCCAGTGGGTGTTTTAAAAGACGACTAAAGAATAAATATGTAGATAACATCTGTGTAAGAGAAGAAAAACTCGAAATAAAACGCTATGGCCACCCACCAACCCGTCAATTCTATTCTAGAGGAGCCTCGAGTCCAGCAGTGAAATGTACGTGTGCCGTGGTGAGGAACTCTTTCACAGCTTGCACCTTAGAATAATAACGTATAGAAGGGTAGTGTCAATACCTCGAAAGTTCGAAACATGAATCTAAAAATACTAATGGCGCGCAGACGAATACACACATACACACGCACACCACTATACAAATTATGAAATCAAATTTTGTTTTTATTAACATCACACAATCAACAATCGTCGAAATACTTTTAAAAGTAATGTTAAAAACCTTTTTAAGCTTTTTCAAATGTGTTATGACACCATTTGAATGCAGCACAAACCGTCATAATTACCTATTTAATTTTAAGAGTTGCGTACGGACGTGCAGTACAATGACTTGTACATTACGGAACGGTTCCGGCGTAAGCTCCATTAGGCTCCAATTGAAATGCTTCGATTTTTGTGCGCGAACTTACCTTCTATACGTTATTATTCTAAGGCTTGCACATACTTATCGCCATTAATTTTACATATTTTTTTCTCTACAAAGAAAAATAACAAACTGTACAGAGTCTCTGTTTAAGTAGTTAATGCAAATGTGTATTTTTGCTTCAAAATTTTTCTCATTTTTATGCAGCCTCGACGTTTTCATGATAAAATTTACCTAGCTAGCCAGGCGTTAATTTTTGGTTTACCTTTATCTTTAGTAAAAACTGTTGAAAAATTATAACCTTAGGATGCAAAACCAAATATTTGCTTGTTCTATCATTTGTTTCACTACGTAAAGTATCTCATTTCAGCCCATATACGTCCCACTGTTGGGTTTGGCCCTCTTCTACTTTGGGAGGTAAATTGACCTACTACTACATTAGTCAAACGGGTTGCCATGGCTCTTCTTTAACCTATATACTGATAAAATTTCACAAAATCTTTACAATAAAATAAAAAAAAAATTGAATAGTCAAAAAATCATACACAATTGTAGTAACAAAAGAAAAAATATTTAGGAACTTATGTGAACTATCGCATTAAATAATAACTAACCAAAAGTAATACAATTTTTCTTTTTCTAATGGTCTAGAATTTTTATTAAAAATATAGGTCGAATAATACAGTAGGGAGTTGATAAAAATCTCTGTGGTAACGACGACTCGTTGGACCTGAAATACTCTAGTTCCTCCGTGACTAAGAACGATGAAAAGTGTTTGAAACGTCAGCAATGTAAAAATCAAATACAAACATAATTTAATAGTCCTCATATCTTTAAGTTTTCAATTATCCTTACTAATATTATAAATGCGAAAGTAACTCTGTCTGTCTGTCTGTCTGTCTGTCTGTCTGTCTGTCTGTCTGTCTGCTACGCTTTCACGTCTAAACCACTGGACCGATTTTGATGAAATTTGGTACAGAGATGGACTAAAGCTTGAGAAAGGACATAGGCTATCTATTCTATCGCGAAAAAATGGGTATAAGGGGTTGAAATAGGGGATGACATTTTGTATGGAAATTCGTCATTTTCGATGATAGAATCACGAATCTTTGTATTAAGGCACCTGACAATAAATAAATAAATATTCGTTCAAGCGTTTTGGAAATTTCATTTACATGGGGATGAAATTCAACCCCTAAAATACCAAAAAGCATACAGCCGAAACCACTGGGCCTAGAAACGTATTTTTTTTTTACACCATCGTATTTCTTGGGGTGCACGAGCACTAGCAAAGGATTTTTGGAAATTCACCCCCTTAAGGGGGTGAAAAACATATAGTCTTTCACGTCTAAACCGATTTTGATGAAATTTGGTACAGAGATGAACTAAAGCTTGAGAAAGGACATAGGCTACTTTTTATCGCGAAAAAATGGGTAAAAGGGGTTGAAATAGGCGATGATATTTTGTATGGAAATTCGTCATTTTTGATGATAGAACCGTGAATCTTTGTATTAAGGCACCTGATAATAAATAAATAAATATTCGTTCTAGCGTTTTGGTAGTTTCACTTACATGGGGATGAAATTTAACCCCTAAAATACCAAAAGCATACAGCCGAAACCACTGGGCCTAGAAACTTATTTTTTTTACACCATCGTATTTCTTGGGGTGCACGAGCACTAACAAAGGATTTTTGGAAATTCACCCCTTTAAGGGGGTGAAAAACATATAGTCTTTCACGTCTAAACCGATTTTGATGAAATTTGGTACAGGGATGGACTAAAGCTTGAGAAAGGACATAGGCTACTTTTTATCGCGAAAAAATGGGTATAAAGGGTTGAAATAGGGGATGATATTTTGTATAGAAATTCGTCATTTTTGATGATAGAACCGTGAATCTTTGTATTAAGGCACCTGATAATAAATAAATAAATATTCGTTCTAGCGTTTTGGTAGTTTCACTTACATGGGGATGAAATTCAACCCCTAAAATACCAAAAGCATACAGCCGAAACCACTGGGCCTAGAAACGTATTTTTTTTACACCATCGTATTTCTTGGGGTGCACGAGTACTAGCAAAGGATTTTGGGAAATTCACCCCTTTAAGGGGTTGAAAAGCATATAGCCTTTCACGTCGAAACCGATTTTGATGAAATTTGGTACAAAGATGGACTAAAGCTTGAGAAAGGATATAGGCTACTTTTTATCGCAAAAAATGGGTATAAGGGGTTGAAATAGGGGATGACATTTTGTATGGAAATTCGTCATTTTCGATGATCGAACCACGAATCTTTGTATTGAGGCACCTAATAATAAATAAATAATTATTCGCTCAAGCGTTTTGGAAATTCCATTTACATGGGGATGAAATTCAACCCCTAAAATACCAAAAAGCATACAGCCGAAACCACTGGGCATAGAAACGTATTTTTTTTTACACCATCGTATTTCTTGGGGTGCACGAGCACTAGCAAAGGATTTTTGGAAATTCACCCCCTTAAAGGGGTGAAAAGCATATAGCCTCTCACGTCTAAGCCGATTTTGCTGAAATTTGATACAGAGATGGACCAAAGCTTGAGAAAGGATATAGGCTACTTTTTATTGGGAAAAATGGGTATAAGGGGTTGAAATAGGGGATGATATTTTGTATGGAAATTCGTCATTTTCGATGATAGAACCGTGAATCTTTGTATGAAGGCACCTGATAATAAATATATAAATATTCGTTGTAGCGTTTTGGTAGTTTCACTTACATAGGGATGAAATTCAACCCCTAAAATACCAAAAAGCATACAGCCGAAACCACTGGGCCTAGAAACGTACTTTTTTTACACCATCGTATTTCTTGGGGTGCACGAGTACAAGCAAAGGATTTTTGGAAATTCACCTCCTTAAGGGGTTGAAAAGCACAAGTAACCCTGCTCCGGTGGTCGGTCCAACGACGAAGGCGACGTGGTAATCGGGTGGGTTGCAGGTGTTGCGTGTTTACGCCCCTCTGTCGCCCCGTACGGAGTGGTGCGAGGAACGCGCCGACCGCAGCCCACCCCAAAAAAAAAGGGGATTGAAAAGCATATAGTCTTTCACGTCGAAACCACTTAACCGATTTTGATGAAATTTGGTACAGAGATGAACTAAAGCTTGAGAAAGGATATAAGGCTACTTTTTATCGAGAAAAAATAGGTATAAGGGGTTGAAATAGGGGAAAGTATTTTCTTTTTACGTCGTCTTATTTCTTGGGGTACACGAGCACTAGCAAAGGATTTTTGGAAAATCACCCCCTTAAGTGAGTGAAAAGCGTATAGACGAAACTCTTGGAGCTAGGAACGTAAAACTTTCTATGCAATTCTCTTTCCTTTGTTGTAAGTGAGCTCTAAGAAATTACTTTATTAAAATCAACTCCTAAAGGGGTGCAAAATATATAGCCGAAATCATTAGGCCTAGAAACATGGAATTTTGTATAAAGTTGCCTTTCTTGGGGGAAGAGAGATTTTTGCAATTTTAGCCCTAAGGGGGTGAAAAGCGTTTAACCGAAATCACTAAGCCTAGGAAGGATCATTTTAGTACACGGTCGGCATTCTTGGATTATCCCCAGATTTTCTTAGTGCTCACTTACCAAGCACTATGAAGAAAATTTTGGCAAGGATAAGCGAGCTCTAACAAAGAATTTTTGGCAATTCAACCCCTAAGAGGGTGAAAGCGTATAGCCAAAGATACCGGGCCTAAGAATGTCAAATTTTGTATACTGATCGGTTATTTGGGGTAAGCACGCACTAAGAAACAATTTTGGGCTGCCCCAAAAGGATAAAATGCATATAGTCGAAGACACCCAGCCAATGATATATCATCATTATCTTGCTCTTATCCTAATTACTTTGGATTGACGCGATATGTAGGTAGGGTACCTACTACTGCCATCGTAGATATATTGCAAAGGTTTTAGCAACATTTTATGACCTGGCCAACATTGTTGGCCAGACGGCATCACCAATTGGTCCAGGTCGATGTAAATCTTTGTCTTAGTAGTATTTTGCGACACCCACGAACAATAAAAACGTGGTAATATTTCTACAGCTACCAGACAGTAAGTTACAATCAAAATATTATTACAATTTTCTATCTCTACAAATAAATAAATTTGAAGCGTCTGTTTGTCTATCAAAATAATAGGTTTTATTTATGCTCACACAATACGGTCCAAATTTTTTTGTCTGTCTGTCTATTCGTTACAGGTAATCTTCAAAATGGCTGGACCGATATTGATTATATTTTTCCATCAGGTCTACCAGTCGTACATAAGGAATAACTTAGACTATTTTATCCCAGGCTATATTTTATCCCGGTGTGGATGAATTAAGTCGATTTTAAAATTATTTCACTAATGGAAAGCTATTTTTAAGCGAGTAACATATTTAAGCTATTTTTATCCCGATATTCCTACGGGATCGGGTACAATGCCGGTGAAATCACGGGAATTTAATGGTTTAAAAAATTAATTCACTAATGAAAAGCTATATTATCAGTGAATACCATATAAAGGCTATTTTCATCTCGGTATTTGCCCAGGAACGAGAACTATACCGGGGGATGTTGACCAATTTTTAAAATTCTTTCACCAATGGAAAGCTACCTATGTTGTCAGCGAGTAACATAGGCAATTTATATCTCTGATATTTCTGGCATTTATATATTTTTTTTTACCCATGTAAATTTATAATATCAGCAAGTTACATAGGCATTTTTTATCTCGGTATTGGCATGGGAATGGGGTCTACGTGAATGAAACTGCGGGTGTTTGATTGATATAATTTTTTTCACCAATGGAAAAGTACGTTATCAGAGACTAAGGTAAGGCCACAATACCATCGTATTTGCACGACAATCTGAACTACAAGGCTGGAAGTAATATTCAAATGTGAAAGTTTGTGAAGATATTTGGATGTTTGTTACTCAATCACGCTTAAACTGTTGAGCAGATTTGGATGAAAATTGACACGTAGATAGAGTATTTCTTAAATTAAGAAATGTAATACTTTTTATGTCGATAATATTCTTTGCGATAATAGTTCAATATGCAAGTAAATTTTTACGCGGGCGAAGCCGCGGGCAAAAGCTAGTATTAAAATACTTTTTTAAACATAGTGTGCCAAGCTAGACAGTTATTAAATTTATAGATTCATTGATAACTAATGAAAATTTACATTTGCTTTATCAACTCTGTGTAATTTTGGTCTTAATGGCCAAATCTAGTGCGATCTTTAGTATATTTTATCAAATATACGACCCTTAAAAATAAATGAGTTTTGGTCCTTTGAGGACCAAACTAGGTGTTAATGGATTTTTTTTTCTATTAAAAAGCTATTACAGTTTGTGAACGACTTTAGTTTTATATTGGACTAGCAACCCGCCCTTGCTTCGCTTCGGTTTTAGTCGTTTTACCCGCGTAGTTCCTGTTCTCGTGGGAATACCGGGGTAAAATATAGCCTAGTTTACGCCCTGATATTATAGCTTTCCATTGGTGAAAGAATTTTTGAAATCGGTCCAGCCGTTTTGAAGATTACCTGGAACAAACAGACAGACAGACAGACAGACAGACAAAAATATAAAGTGTATTTTAGGCATATGTATAGTGCAAATAACCGTGTGAGCATGAAAAAAGCCTAATATTTTGACATTACAAACAGACACTCCAATTTTATTTATTGGTATAGATTTTCCTTTTCTTGCACTTATTTTGTCTACTTTAATTTCACTTTTACGATATCTTCGGGCAAGTCATCATTTAGGCTCATATACGTCCCACTGCTGGGCTCGAGCCTACTCCACAGTAGGAGGGAAATTGACCATACTATACTATTCTGGTTAGAGAGATTGGAAGAGGGTTTTGTTTCGAGTTTTCCTTCTCTTACGTAGATATTATTTGCATATTATAGTCCCTTAGTCGTCTTTTACGACATCCACGGACAAAGATATTGTATTCTTACTCCGTCACCTCACGGGCAAGTAGGAGGCGTTAACTTCTTTTTTTATTCTATCACTAGCAACCTGCCTTTTCTTCGCTTCGGTTTTAGTGGCCTTGGCGCGTAGTTCCTGTTGGAATACCGGCATAAAATATTGCCTATGTTACTCCTTGATATTATAGCTTTCTATTGGTGAAAAAATTTTTGAAATCGGTTCGGTGGTTTAAGCGTGAAAGCGTAACAAACAAATAAACAAACAAACTTACTTTCACATTTATAATATTAGTAAGGATTATAAAAAAAGCACTTAAACGATTTAAGAAGCTATTTTTTAGAGATAGAAGAGACTCTTTGCTTTTTATATTATTTACAGAGGTATTCAGATAGCAATCGTCTATTTTAAAGAGATTACTTTATATAATGAAGTTCATTTATATACATAGTATTTTTTAAAGAAACCGTATTCCTTAAGGGTTAAGTCGGAGTGAGAAATAATAGTGTAGATCAGTCGTAAATAGATAACAGAATTAATACTTGAAAAAAATAACCCTCATTTTTCGGGGTAAGCGCAGACCAGATAGAGGCAATGTATACGCATATAATGCGTATAAGAAATATATAAGGCAAATAAGAAAATTTAATGAGTTCAGATATGTTTGCAAGGTCCACCGCATTATGGGAATTTCTATATATTTTTTGTGTACGTGTGTATGTCACTGAACTCCTCCTAAACGGCTAGACCTATGTTGATGAAATGTTTTGTGCATGTTCAAGGGGATTTGAGAATGGTTTAGATTCACAATTGGACTCGGTAGGTGGCACTTATTTGTGGAACAGAACAACATCTGTTGGGTCAGCTGGTGTATATACAAGTGTCCCTAAATTAGACGTCCAACGGAAAGTGGGTGGTAGATGACTTTATGGTAGCTATGAAAAAAATAAAAAAAAATCCATGTCACTTTTTTTTGATATGAGCATATCTTTATTTCTTTGCTCAGAAAAATCGTGTTTGTTCAAAATTTGGATAAAAAGTTTTGGTTACTGTGATACAAAACCGAGGTGGCAATACGCGATTTTAATTAAAGTTAAAAAGAACCTTTTGGCTTTGATTGACTATAACTCCGCGGCAAATCATCGTACAAGCTTCATGAAAACATCAAATTAAAGGGGATTAAATTTTCTACAAGAAGTTTTGAGTGGAGTTATGGCAAATTTTTTTTGAAGTCCATAGACCATTTTTAGACGAGAAAAAATTTGGATTTTTTTTAATTTCCTTGGAATTACTCCAGACTCAAACATGAAAAAAAAATTTCATGGTCATACCGAAAAGTAGATACTTGGAGCTACAATTTACTTTTTTATTTGCTGTACGATCATTTTCCTCGGAGTTACAGCTCGTTGAATTTTACCCAAAAATTTAGATTTTTTTTATATCCCTTAATTTTTGTTCCTAGTGTAATATATATATATATATATATATATATATATATATATATATATATATATATATATATATATATATATATATATATATATAAATAAATAATAATAATATAAATATAATTTTTTTTTTTTTTTCTGTTGGTGGGTTGCGGTCGGCGCGCCTCCGCGCCACTCCGTCCGGGGTGACAGAGGGGCTTAAGCACGCAACTCCCGCGACCCACCCAAAAACCACGTCGCCTTCGTCGTTGGGCCGACCACTGGAGCAGCGTTAACTTGTCGTCAGTGGTCGGCCCGACGGAATACCCCCTATTGGGGTACCCTCCCATCGACCGACGTCCCCCCCTCGGGGAGGATGTATATATATATATATATATAACCTTCAATTCGCCGTCGTCGTCTTAGCTCATAAATGTCTCAAATAACCCGATTTTTTTGGAGTTATTCTTTTTCCTCTAGAGTAATGGCAATACGCTACAATTACGAGGCATGCCTTTTAAATTTGTCGTTTGAAGAAAAAATGTCGACTAGAACCTTATAGTACTTTTTATTGTTTTTCAAAGTATTCACCACGTAGCTTAATACACTTTTCCATTCGCTCAAACCAGTTCTTATAACATTTATTTCACTATAAAGTGGGGGTGTTCAAAATGGCTGACTTGAAAGCATCGACTGCTTCTTCATCGGACTGAAACCTTTGACCACGAAGACTTTTCTTAATTTTAGGCAATCTAAAGAAATCGTTAGGGCTTAGGTCAGGACTGTATGGAGGATGGTCAAGAATTTCTACGTTTTCCTGCTTCAAATACTCAATCGTTTTACCGTCGTGGTGCAGGGTGATGCGTCGCTTTGAGTTAGATTTTAGAAGTTCGGCGATGACTTGTGGTCAACAAACTGTGGTATACCACTCTGCGTTAACCGTTCTACGATCTTCAAGTGCAATAGTCGCAACATGGCCGGTTTTTCCAACGAACGTGGCCACCATCTTCTTTGAAGTGCTTCGAGAAGGAACAACTTTAGTCGGCTTTGGCTCGTCTTGAAAGACCCAGATTGTAGATTGTTGTTTGGAATCAGGATCGTGAAAATGCACGCAATGCACTATTATCTCCTATTCACTACATTTTGTCCGCATTATATTACATAAAATATCAGTAAAATTATTTAATATAACACAGTAAAACACTAAAATAATGAAAAAAATATAAAAGCGCTGCATGACATATTGACATTCGCGTCAAAAGTCTTTTTGGAGTTGTCAAAGTCAAAGAATTAATCTCTATGGTCCTTAACTAGCAGTAGAAGAGTATATTTCAGCTGATATCAGACAGTTCACTCGAGTGATTGTTCACTCGAGTGAATGTTCATTTTTTATTTCATTCTATGTTCACACGGCTAAAAGGGAATGATTTAAAAAATAACATTCACTATTATTTTCTTACAGTATGTAATCGAATGAAGTCGTGCGTCTTGGAATTACTTTCATTTGTGATCATTTAATCAAAGAGTTGACAAAAAAGAAGCAAAAAACCGTCAACGGTGGTGGGTGCGACCATGGATTGAAAGAAGAAATTTATTAGGAAGAAATATATTCATCAATTTTGTGGTTCCAAAGGCAATGGTAGTTTTAAAGTTCTCCAAAAAAAGCAATGTATTTTGTTCGTTCCACTTACACACATTTTTTACGCGTGCAACCAGTGCAACACATCGCAGAAAGAATATCAACATGTGACGTCCTTCGGCTACAGAACTCAAAACATAATGGCCGAACCCGAATGAACGTTCTCTCAGTGTTCAGACCGTTCATTTCTCATTCATTCGGAGTGCGAGTGAAAGATGCTGGATGCCAATATCCAACACTGTTGGATCGGTTCGCTAATGAATTAATTCGGCACTACCGTTTCATTTTGTGTTTAGATGCGTCACTTCGAGTGAAAGATGCAAAATGAAAGACAAAAATGAACAAAAAAATTACTCGTCTGATACTAGCTTAAGAGATTGGTCGCCCCGGATGATTTCACTAGACCATAGCTATTCTCTTTTCTTTTTTTTTGACCGATCTATAGTCTTGACGCATGTCACTAGACCATAAGCTTGTCGAAAAAAAAGCAGATTCACAATAGCATTACTGTAAAAGAAAGAAAAATTTACGTAAAATTTATGCTATTTTATTTGCGCCACATGGCACTCATCCATCACTTTCGTGGGAGCCCATCTCTAGGAATGAGACGTATATCATGATTATCATCATTACAGCCTATATACTTCCTGTTACTGGGTTCGTGCCTCGTCTACAGTGGGAGGGAAATCGAACTATTGTGAATCTGGGATGCTTTATTTCTAGTTTTTTCTCTTGCATAGTTGTGATTTGCATGTTATATCCCTTAATCATATTTTACGTCACGCATGGGCAAGATAGGGGATGATAAATTATGTTTTTATTTCATTAAGCGAATAGGGGATGTATATTGTCATCAGAAAATGAAAATTTTAAATAAAGGCTCGCTTGCTACTTAAATATTCCCGCTGTCACTGAAACCCAACATTAATTTAAAAATTTTATAGCAAAATTACGACCACTCAGTCCATTTTCAAAAATTCATAAAGAATTTCGAAAGTAATTTTGTACTTTATTGAAGTCGGCCAATCAAGCGTTACTTTTTAATCTTTCTCTTTCGTCGTCTAAAATTATTATCAGCACAAGGAAACGAACATGAACGAATATTGTCAAAAATCCAGAAGTATTTAACTAAAGACAATTTTGTCCCATTTTTATGTCTGATTTCTTTGAAAAGATGTCACGTTTTAATAAAGCAAACATCTTCCAACTTTTTTATTGTGTATATATTTTATATTATTTAAACTTGTCACTGAACTTCTGCTAAATGGCTGGACCGATGTTGATGAAATTCTTTGTGTGTTCAAGGGGGTTCGTGAGTGATTTAGATTCACAATTGGACCTGGTAGGTGGTGCTGCTGTTGATTTCCAGGACAATTTTTTTTTGAGCTTTATCCATTATTTTTAAAGTATTTTTGATTCAAAATAAATTATCACTTGTTTTATTAGTCAATTTTCATCCTTTAATAGTATAAAACAGGGGACTAAATTTTGCGACGATAATTTTAATTAATCTTATTGAATTAAAATTATGCATAATTAAATACTAGATAGCCTGTTACTGGTGCGATGTAGAGACTCACTAAAAAGGACCTAGTGCGAAAATATAAAAATGATATTTAACGGGAATGTTAGGCATGATTAAAAATAATATCAACGGACGAAGGTGCGAGGGAAAAAGTATGATATTATAGGAAAAAGTAAGAAATTCTTAGGTTAGCAATTACGCAATAACTTAAGACAGAAGGCCCCTTAAGTAGGGACTGAATAAATTAACCGACTTGGTATTGACGTGGATCTCACAACTTTTTATGGTAGACGAACTCAGTTGCGAGTCTTGGTTTTTTTACAGGTTTTGTTTTTGATGGCATCTCAATTCTTTTTGTAGATAAACCTACGTATTTTCCGTTACGGTACCTTCGACTTTTTGAATACTAAAAAAGGATTTTCTTAAAGCCCATTCTATGAAAAATGAGACATCTCTCCTATCCGCTTGATTCATTTCCACCAAAGCTAGCCTTATGATTATTAGTGTACTTTCTTTCATATCAATTTCGGGCAATTTAGTCTACTTAATACTTTGGGACATTTTGGTACAACTTCATCAGACGTGGCCCATTCTTGCTTTTTCATTCCGCTGGTTGACCATTAAGTTACCTTTAAGCATAATTTTATCTAGGTATCTATCTACAATTATTATACCATTCACCATTCAGCCTATTGCGGTCCACTGCTTGACGTAGACCTCCTTGATGTTTCACCACGAAGTGTGGTACTATAACGCCTACATCCAACGACGCTAAGCAACTTTCACCACATCGTCGGTCCACATATTCGGGGGACGTCGTACGCTACGTGGACCCCATTCGAGAAGCTTTCTTAGCCAGCAGTTGCCGGTTCGGTAAGCGAGTTTCAATGAACGTGTTATTCATATCCTTCGGAGATTCGCACTAATTGGAAGTGATTGTGTAGCTCGAGTTGAAAGCTGTCGAGGTTCTGGTATTGGACAGGTGTAAATTCGAGAGTAGACTTCATTAACCGACACAAATTACATCCAGACTCAACCACAATTTGTATATCGACAGGGTGTTGTCCTGCATGGGATTCGAACCAGTGACTTTGGCACGGTAGGTCGGTATCTTAACCACTACGCCATCTGCATAGTCCTTAGCCAGTTCTTACGACTCCCATTGGGAAGCAAGGAATGGCGACAATTGTAGTCTTATCCTGTTCCATTAACTGCAGGTGTAACTTTGTAATCCTATATATATATTTATATGGGATTACAAAATTATTTATGTAGTTAGTGTATCTCAGAAACTGGACGAAATTTACAATGTTTTATTTTTTTTTCATTTATACAACAATAACTAATTTTATTGTAAATTTGAATCTTCTATGTCTCCTAGAAGTGCCTCTTTAATATTGATGATCGGTCAATCAGTCAGTGAGTGACAAAATTATGAAATTTTGATTAGTTATAATTCTTAAACTATTGTTTCAAATCGAATGAATTTTGAAATATACCGTGTGTAATTGTGTATATAATACCTGCTGAGTTACTAAAAATTCAGGTTTCTAGTTTTATTAATAACGAAGTTACTAGGGTTGAAAATGGCCTGAATTGCTTCAAGAAAAGTATGTTACGGCAGTGTTGCGTTTTTGTTCGACTTGGCGGGGTACTGCCGTGCCCCCAGATTAGTATCTATCATAAAAATAGTTTTAGTTATAATATGTAATACTAGCGTAAACATCAAAAATTATCATAATCCTCTTGCTCGATATTTTAAATATTAATTTACACATCCCTTACGCTTGAGCAACGTAGATAAACCACTATGCCTTCATTAAAAAGGTTACCTGCTATCGTGGGTCAGTCATCAATCTTGTTTTCAATGCGATTACATTGATGCTTATTCAGCGTTATCACATAGAACAAATTCAATACCACAATGACATGAATATGTTTTAGCTTAGTATAAAGGCTATCCTGCTAGATAAAACAAATTTCACAAATAATATTATATGATAATTCATCATCGTAGCCCACATACGTCCCAATGTTGGGCTTGGGCCTCCTCCATAATGGGAGGGAATTCGATCTATACCATGCTGGTCAGACATGTTGGTATAGGGTTTCATTTCGTGTTTTCCTTCTCTTGCTCCAGATCTTATGTGCATATTATATCCCTTAGTCGTCTTGTACGACATCCACGGGCAAGATAGGGAGTGGTGAATTGTATTCTTACTCCGTCACCACACGGAAATTTATTGACATAGCCACAGATATAATGTTAGCGTTTACACATCACGTGACTATGACGTCGTACATGAGTTTACTCCCCATTCAAACCTACCTATAGAAGATGTCACTTAAAAAATCCTGAACATTAAAATATGCCTAAACTCGTCTAACACTACGTCGATTTAAACTCTAACTGTAATCCAACCGGTAATGTATATTCCATTCGTGAATCACTGTGAGCTGTGCATATAAAATTAAGCTCCGCAGAACTCAATTTAAAATGAATCCTTTAAGTATATTTGCCGCATGTGAGATCTGTATAGGAGATAATCGAATTTCTACAATTGGTAAAATGGAAGAAATAATTTCTAATATTTACGTTATTATTAGACTGTACAAAATAAATACTTGTATTTTGTCATCGTGTTTTGATTTTTACTACCACCGCGTACAGTTTTCGTGATCATAGCAAGTCTATAATAGATAATGATTTCTGAGATTTACGCGAGTATTACGCATCTATACCAATAAATAAAATTGGAGTGTCTGTTTGTAATGTCAAAATAATAGGCTTTTTTCTTGCTCACACGGTTATTTGCACGACACCTATGTCTAAAATACAGATTAAAATTTTTTTGTCTGTCTGTCTGTCTATTTGTTCCGGGTAATCTTCAAAACGGCTAGGCCGATTTCAAAAATTCTTTTACCAATTGAAAGCTATAATACCAGAGAGTAAACCAGGTTATATTTTATCTCGGTATTCCCACGGGAACGGGAACTACGCAGGAAAGACGACTGAAACCGAAGCGAAGCCAGGGCGGGTTGCTAGTTTTAAATAAAACTACTTTACGGATTTTATCGCGTTTGTAATTGATTTTTGATTACCCGACGTTTCGAACACTTTGCAGCGTTCATGGTCACGGGCGGACTAAGATGTCTCACGTCCAACAAATCACAACAAATTACTGCAGAAAATTTTATAATTATCTACACGATAGAGAAATTAGTTATTAAACGTTGACCCACATTTTGATACAAATTTATTGCCAATGTAAGAAGAAAATGATTCTATATAAAAAAAAATCATGTAGAATCATTGGACGCCACAGACAAATACACACAAACAGACAGACATCGACGTCAAACTTATAACGCCTCTCTTTTTGTGTCGAAGGTTGAAAATTGCAAGTAAAATGTATAAATTTTATTTTCAAATGTATCGTCTTATCCTATTTAAGCCATACCACCGTCAAAATCTAGCAAATAAAGCAACTTGTTCTTTATTGGATATAGGCCTCTCTAGGAGAAGGATAATTACATAATTGCCTGCCGTAGTTTGGTGATCACAGTTAATCTTTTAAGTTTATCAGAAAATGCCTGATATCGATACACCTGGTAATCCCTTTTTTTTGGAGGTGGGCTATGGTTAGCGCACCCGCCGCTTAATTCCGCCTAGGGCAACAGAAGGGTGGCCTTATAACCCATCGTAGCACGTAGTCTTCGTCGTTGGGCCGACCACCAGTATCGAGTTCCTTGTCCTCCGTGGTCGGCCTGATGGAGTACTCCCTCTCAACGTCCCTTTCCCGGGACGTCGATCGCATTCGCGCGGTTAGCCTGCGATTGACGGACTAAAATCCTTGGTCTGGTCACCCGCATCTGGTAATCCCTCAATAAGTTTTTGAGACAACCATAAGTCGGTGACATTCTTAATTCGTCACTATTTGGACACGTTACTTAGAATTTATAATAATATAAAGTTAAAGCAAGGATAAGCAAGTTCGTTATTATAACCGAGTTATTGAGGGATAATTTAGTTGTTCAAGAGTAGGTTTTATTAACGAGAAAAGTTTGTGCCGGCTCAGTCATCAATCTAGTAGGCAATTGTTGGTAAATAGACGTGGTAACGGCTTTCACATTAATAATGTCTATTTCATTGAATGATTTACTTAGATTATTTTTCATCCTTTCAGTGTATCGAGAATTCGTGTTCCTGATAAACCATCGATCCCGTGAAAAATATTTAAGAAAATCGATATGATGTACCAATTTCTATTCATGTGGTTATGGAGTAAGAATAAAATTAACCCGCTCTTTAGCCCGTGGGTGTCGTAAAGGCGACTGAGGAAAATACACCAGTAACGTCTATGCAAGAGAAGGAAAATTCGATATTTAACACTACTACAAACTGTGTGACCAGCGTGGAATAGTAGGCCAATTACCCTCCCATTTTGTGGAGGAGATCTGATCGGTGGGACATATATATGCTAAGAAGATGATGATGATGATGACAATCAATCCCTTGAAAGAGCTTTTTTGTGATGGACTGTGGTCTAAACACAACTAGTCCAATTCATCCAAGGATCCGGAGGGGTTGCTTGTGCCCCTATAAGCATAACTTACCATATAACTTCCTTGTCGTCATTAAGCTGACTACCGGTATGAGAGGATAGCGTTGTAATCGTCACATTTGGCAAGCGGGTGGGCAATCAACGTGAGATGTTATACGTTTCGTAAGACTCTCACGGACAAGTAAGACGTAGCCATAGTTGTATTCAAATCCTGTTGCCATATAAAGAAAAATATTATTAAGTTATCACATAATAATATTCGGATTCGGGAAATTTAAGAGGATCTTCTCGTCCAACATAGTGTCTGAAAACACAGGTCTACGAGTAGTGTATGATACCAGTAATGACTTACGGCACGCAAACGTGGTCCCTAAATGTAGGCCTCATAATAAGCTTCAAAGTCGCTCAGCATGCTATGCAGCTGGCTATGCTCGGGATTTCTCTGCGAGATAGGATCCGGCATACGGAAATCTGCAGAAGAACGGGTGTAACAGACATAACACGAAGAATTAGCACGCTGAAGTGGCAATGAGCAGGCTACATCGCTCGATGCACCGACAACCGCTGGAGATGAAAGGTTTTTGCGTAGCGACCACGTATTGGCCGACGCAGTGTAGGGCGCCCCCCTACCAGGTGGACCAACGACCTGGTGAGAATTGCTGGGCGTCTTTAGATGCAGGCGGCACAGGACTGCACTTTGTGGCGTGACATAAGGGAGGCCTACGTCCAGCAGTGGACGGCGATAGGCTGAAATGAATGATGATGCCGATGATAATAATATTATGACCTAAAGAATAGTTCATTTTATATAACAACCAAACATTATATCTTTCACGAAATGTTTGCACTTTTCTCAAATAAATATTTGTGGAATATAATAAAGCCTGTGAGTAAACTATCTTAAAGTTGTTTTCACTATTGTGAAGTATTTTCAGACAAGAACAAATACTTAACAATATGTGGGCCACATTTCAAATGAGAAATTTACCGACGCGATACGCGAGGTACTAAGAAAATATTATTGAGTATTCTTACTTACTATTCAGATGTTATCTTCGAATAGTCTGGTTTTCACTAACTCAGATTCAAAACCAACTTATAAATAACTATGTGGTTATATGACAATAAAAGCAAATAATAAAAATGATTAAGTTGCTAATATTTTTTTATTGCAAACGGTGTCAAACGAGCAAATAGTACACCTTTTTCTTTTTTTTTGGGGTTGGGTTACGGTCGGCGCCCTCCTCGTTCCACTCCATCCGGGGTGACAGAGGGGCGCAAGCACGTAGGTACACCCGCAACCGACCCGTGACACGTCGCCTTCGTCGTTGGACCGACCGCCGGAGCAGGGCGACTTCTCGACGAAACAGTACACCTGAGAGTAAGTGTTGTTCATGGACCTTTGTAAGGCCGCTGCCTACCGCGAAGAAAGTGAAGGGGGTGTGAATGTGTGCAATGAGATTCGGTGATACTAAAGGGTGATCACTAAAATCCGCTACACGCAAACACCCTTAGAAAGTTGGGCTTCCGGCACTTATTCCGATATATTGCCTTTCAGATGAAGCCACCAAGTGGTGAGCTAAATCCACTAGAGCAGTAAATATGAAGAGTAAACAAAGACCCTAGTAAGGACGAAGGCGTTCTATAAAACACACAGTGGCTTGTACCAGGAGTGTAGCATACTATACACTATTACGGCTGAGGATTATCTTATATATGGTTATCTATGAGAAGGAAAGGTCACTTATCGTTTTAATTAGATATCATCCGTGAATAATTTACTCCTTATGTAAATAAGGCTGTGAAATAGAAATTGTGCCCTTTTTTTTCTTTTTTTATTATAAATAAAAAAAAAGGGCACTATTTCTATATATATATATATATATATATATATATATATACATGATAACACAATTACAAGAGAAGGATAATACGATATGAAAGTAAACCCCGGGTAGGGCATATGCCGTCGGGCCAGCCACTGATGACAAGTAACCCTGCTCCAGTGGTCGGCCCAACGACGAAGGCGACGTGGTGTTCGGGTGGGTTGCGGGAGTTGCGTGTTTAAGCCCCTCTGTCGCTCCGGATGGAGTGGTGCGGAGGCGCGCCGACCGCAGCCCACCCCAAAAAGAAAAAAAAAGGGGCATAGCCAGGCCATTACCTGACATAAAGAAAATTCTCTTCTTAAACCTCGTTTAAAATAAATTTTTAAAATTTTTAATTAAGAATAGTGTATATAAGAAAAAATATTTTTTATTGTAAAAAAAGCGTGGGGTGCATGTTGTCAATAGTTATAAATATTTTATTGACAGATATGAGTAGAAGGATTATCATTTTGATAATATCTTAAAAAGGACCCCACGCTTTTTTACAATAAAAATTTTTTTTTTCTTAATTCAAATTTTTAAATATTTATTTTCTATTTTTTAGTTGGAATTTCTTTAAAAGTGTATTTTTTTTAGTTTTTTTTTGAACTAATATTTATTTTTTCATTTTTGAGTTGAATTTTCGCTAATCCTGATTATTCTAGTAAGGATAACGGGTCAAACTGTTTAAAATATTGAATTGTCATCGGTCATTAATAAGTATGCCAAATTTCGAGTTATGTCGAGGTTTTGAAGGGGGTCAAAATCACTGCTGGCAGGCGATCCGCCTTGGCCGCTGGTGGCAGAAGCGCTGACGGATGTATACCGGTTCCGCGCCACAGCACGAGACAACGGCGAGCGGGTCTCCGCAGGGGGACTGGGCAGAGCTCGAGAAATGGCTCGAACGAAAGTAATCCGGCGGTGGAGTGAAGATCTAGAGTCCCCCGTAGCAGGGCGGGGAACTGTGGAGGCGGTTGCGCCGCATCTCCACCGCTGGCTCAGGAAAAGGCACGGCAGCCTTACATTTAGGATGGTGCAGGTGCTTACCGGACATGGGGTCTTCGGTAAGTACCTGCACAGAATTGGAAGAGAAGAGGCTCCAGGATGTCATGAGTGTGGCGCGCTAATCGACGATGTGCGCCACACACTGGAAGTATGCCCCGCCTGGGGGCGTCAGCGTCACGTCCTGTCAACGGAACTGGCAATAACAGACCTGTCGCTGTCGACCATCATCTCCAAGATGCTCGACAGTGACAGCTGTTGGTCGTCGATGGCCTCCTTCTGTGAGGCTGTCATGACAAGGAAGGAGGCCGTGGAGCGGGCACGCGAGGCGCTTGCGTCAGCTGACTCGCTCCGCCGGCGACGACCAGGAAGGAGGAGACGCCGCTATGCGCTCCTCCACCCACCGCTCTGAATGATGACAGGACGTGGCCAGACGGCCAAGCGTTGGGGTGTCGGGGATAGAATGTTATCAGACGATTTCTCCGACACCTCGTAAAAGCGCGGAAGGGGCCGCTGTGGTTTTAGTGGGTATTTCGGTCACCTCTATGGCCGACGAGTCCCACACACACTCCCCTGTCTGTAACCGGCGGAGGATAGTGCGTAAATGCATTTCCACAGCGTGAAAAAAAAGAAAAAAAGGGGGGGTCAAAATCATGTTCAAAGATTCCGTTACATACTAAGATATTAACATACATACGTCTGAAGCTAATAAAAGCGTATTAAAAAGAACATATCACAGCGGTCGGGAAGCCCAGCACTAGGTAGTACATTTGAGAGCTTGCACGAACGTGGGTGAAATGATCGCTGGAAACCTATAGTTGAAGAACATAACGTTTTCAGGTGAAATGGTTCAACCCTGCTATGGTGTCGAGTGATACATCTGTATAACGGTGACGGCGGTACCATGACAGAGCCTGTAGAGTACATAAAGTGACCCAACATTTATCCGCCACTCTAGTGACTTCAACCCATTCCTAAGATTAGGATCCCTGAGATAGAATAAAATTTTACATCCAAATAAAACACGACGAACCAAGATTAAATTAGATACGATCAAATATTTGTATGTATGCATATAACTTGGTGAATGAGAGAGAAAACAAAGAAATAAATCGTCAGAATCTCATAATATAAAACAAATAGAAATAAATTCAGATTTGTTAGACAAATAGACCACACAAGTAGCAGTATTTCTCTATTATTTGCAATATTGATAACAATAAGGATAGCGTGTATACAGATAATATTTGTTAGTGTAATATTACTTCCGTATTTTGGATTCGTTCTGATTTTAATTTGGTTTCAGAATGGCGATTTTTTCGTTGGTTTGTACCTAAATGAATTAGTATACAAGTAAGTGCATTCACAAGTACATTTTCATCATCATCATTTCACTCTATAAAGTCTCACTGTTGGGATTAAACCATCCCTATAATGGGAAGCGAATTAACCTACGATTTCACGGTGTTCAGATGTGTTGAAGTGCTGTGTGGTAGCGGCTTCGAATACTACCAACCCTTGCTTTGCTCGTGGGTGTCGTAAAAGACGACCAAGAGCCCTAGATTGACCCGGACCAACTCCATCTGGTACCATTTGGGTCAACGATTACATTCCCAAAGAGGGTTGACGTCAGGCAGGCGGCCGGTCATAAAAGTCATTGCCGAAACTTTTTGCAATATGTCAAAACAGATGACATATTGCGTCGCCCCCAAATAATTGGGATAAGAGCAAGATGATGATGAGATGTGTTGAAGTAGAGTTTTATACCAAGTTTTTTTTCTCTTGTATCGATTTTACCTGTAAATAATCTTTAATTATCTTTAGCCACGGGCAAGAAAGGGGGTTGTTAATTATATTCTTACCCCTTAACTTCACGGATAAGTATATATTAGAATATAATTATGTTTGAAAATTCAAAGAAAATTTTTAAACGTAAAACTCAAATGAGAATAAAAGAAAATAAAAACTATAACAAACTACGACAGAAAACGAGACTGAAAAGTATGAAATTATTTTTAGACAGGATTAAACAACATCACTGAAGAAGTAAGATTAGACTCTATAAAGATGCCTTTGCAGCAAAGGCAAGATGCCTTTAGTTATTTAAATAACTAGCAACCCGCCCTCGCTTCGCTTCGGTTTCAGTCGCTTTACCCGCGGCGTAGTTCCCGTTCCTGCGGGAATACCGGGATAAAATATAGCCTATGTTACTCCCTAATATTATAGCTTTCCATTAGTGAAAGAATTTTTGAAATCGGTTCGGTGGTTTAAGCGTGAAAGCGTTACAAACAAACAAACATCCTTACTTTCGCATTTATAATATTAGTATGGATAATGTCATACGATACGATACTGAAGTACACAATTATCAGTGTACTGAGATACACATATTTAAGCTTGAAAAGCCGTAGTCACGCGTTGCTAAAATGTTATGGTAATTAGTGTTACAAATATTAAATATAAAAATGAATTGCTGTTCGCTAGTCTCGCTAAAACTCGAGAACGGCTGGACCGATTTGGCTAATTTTAGTCTTGAATTATTTGTGAAAGTCCAGGGAAGGTTTATACGATGACAAAATATGGAAAATTGCGAGTAAAATACTAATAATAATTTTATTTTCCCATACAGACCGTTCTTACCTGTCAAATATTTGAATCGAATTTTTTGGCATAATTACATGTAGATCTAGATTAAAAAGGGAATCTATAAGAAAGGGCGGTATATCCCTTAGTCGTCTTTTTCAACACACACGGGTGATGAATTGTATTCTTACTTCGTCACCGCACGGATAATACTAAAACCAAACTGATAAATACTAAAACAAAATGATTACGAAAAGGCGGCCTACGGCGGTGCTAAGTTCGCCGAGTCAGCTAGTTTATAATATTAATTATGGGATAATATATTATGAAGGTTATTAATTTATAAAAAGGGTAAGGGGGTATGACGTATATTTATAATATGTTACACGTTACATAGAACTGTTTTTTTTTATTGCAATCAGTGGCAAACGAGCAAGCAGTACACCTGATGGTAAGTGTTGCTGCCGCTCATGGACCTTTATAAGGCCACTGCCTACCGCGAAGAAGGTGAAGGGAGTGTGAATGCGTGCATTGAGGATACCAAAGGCACCACCAAAACCCTCCACACGCAAACACCCTCAGAAAGTTGGGCTTCCGGCTCTCTCGCTCACCGAACGCAGTGCAGTAACAAATTGCTACTACTCAGACGTCGATTTTCTGCGAGAACGTGGTACTACCCTGGACGGACCGGCCCACGGCTGTAGACAGATAACTGTCGACAGTGTGGTCCTACCACCATAACACTTTAACAACGCGTGACTACAGCTTTTAAACTTGAATAAGTGTATCTCTGTACACTGATAATTGTATACTTTAGTATCATATGGTGTGACATTATTATCAAACTGCAACGAAGGCACCTTGGTAGGTCTATGTGTCGATTATCTTGCTTCCTCAAAAATGTTGTTTAACGGCTCATTTACGACCTTGCCTTGACCTTGGGGCGGCGAGCAGTAAGATCAAAAGTATAGAAAATGTTTAAAGCACGCCACGAGATGCCGCTCATAGCGAAAACGCGCGCGGTTTTATCCGATCGAATCGGTACAGCGGCGCGCGGTGCCAGGAGCGGCACAAACAAAAGTACAAGTGAATGCGACGCCACGAAACAGAGTGACGCGGACAGCAGTGTAGCAGTGGCGTACTCAGCGGCTTAGATAAAAACAAAAAAATTAGATGATTTTGTGGCGGTAATTGATACCGAGGCATTTATCATAAAAATTTTATATCGATCTCGTATATGGATGTCAAAACATCCCCAACATAAATATAAAAATCTTCATATAGGTCACGAAATTCGCCATTTTAATAATAAAGATCTTATTTAGTTCGTGAACTCCTTCTCTCATATTAAGAATATCTTGTTTTAAAAATGTACTGCGTTCTAATGATTTGAACACGTTTTTACTACTTAAATAGGTCCATCGTGGCCGCGCGCCGCTAAGACCAAAATCGTGACCAGACCATAAGCATGTGTCCTGAAAATCTTATTTCTTACTTTTTAGCCAGGTTTTTTGTCGTAATTGAGTTTTAGTTTATAATTTCTTTACTAATTCATAACGTTAAACACAGATTCAATATTTTATGTTGCTTATTATATGGCGGCCAATATAAAGCAGGTTACCTGAGCAAATATTATCCTCAAACATAAAGTCGAATTAAATGTAACTGTACAAAAGCCAGCGCACGATATCTCGCTGAATAAATTAAAATTAAAATCTCTGTTCCATTGTAAATTTAGATGGAGTAATGTCGTTTTAATGAATTTGCTTTATGATTATTATTTCAGCATTTTTATTATCACGCCACGTTTTAAATGAAAATGTTGTTAGACTAGATTTTACTCTATAGCAAGGCCTACATGTTAAAGGTATGAATGAGTTATTATCTTGGCTCATCTCAGCACAGTCATGAGTCCGAACCTTCTCCCAATAGGAGGGATTTTGATGCACCCACCATGTTGGTCAGACGGGTTTCACCATCATCATTACAAGTCAGTTATGTCTGGACTCGAGCCTACACCACAACAGAATCGAAATTAACCTACTTTACCACACTGGTCAGGCGGATTGGTATTTTTTTTTTTTTTTTTTTGGTTGGGCTATGGTAAGCGCACACGCGGTCCTGTCCGTCCGGGGCGATGAAAGGACGGCGCGCGGGCCCATAACCCACCCGTACTCACGTCACCTCGTTGTTTGTTGGGCCGACCACCGGAGCAGATGTGACTTGTCATCAGTGGTCGGCCCGACGGAATACCCTTTCGGGTAACCTCACGTCTCGACGTACTGGGACGTCGGTCGCCATCGCGCGGTCAGCCTCTCTGCGGGTGACGGATAATTCCCCGGTCCGATCACCCGCGGCCTCGGCTACGGCGGCATTAGGCGCAGATAGGCGGATTGGTATAGAGTTTCATTTTAAGTTTTCCATCTTCTGCATAGATGTTATATGCATATTACATCCCTTAGTCGTCCTTTACATCCACGGGCAAGATAAGGAGCGGTGAATTGCATTCTTACTCTGTCAATACACGGAAAAATTTTATTTAAATTCAAATATCTATGCAAGAGAAGTGACAGCGAGAAGGGGCAGCGTTAGGGAACTTAACCATTTCAATGCCACCAACGCACCGTTTGCGTTCACTGAAATGTTCACAGGATGCCACCAACGCACCATTTGCGTTTGAGACAGCACTTTAATTTTATCGATAGCAACTAAAAACTAAAGTATTTTTTTAAATTCCTGTAATAACATTATTACATATTTTAACATGTGAAAACACTCGTGGTTTCTCACTCTCATTTATGTTTTACGTTTTCACAAGGATTCAAATGACGGTTATTTTCGGTTAGTAATATTTGCGCCATAACTCAAACAGTTCTTTATTTTATGGTGATTTTTTTATAACAAGGGAATAAGAATGAGTAATAGTTTCAGTTTTATGCCATTTTCTATTATTTTATCAATAACTAATAGGAATAAAAAATGATGAACGCAAACGGTGCGTTCAGTGGCATGTGTGGTACTAATTTGATAGGATAGCGTTATGCATCACATAAACAATTTTAAAATATTGATTTATGATTAACATTTTTGTAACTGAAAGAGGTTTGCAATCTTTTACTGGCTGGATGTGTAAATAAGATGAAGAATGTATGCGGTTTAAAATGAGTAGTGACATTTTGTTATATTCCATCAAATATACATCTGTAAAATAACTCTTTTAATTCACTTATTAAAATATATAAGTAACAATAGGTTATGGGCTCAGAATACGTTAGTAAATAATTATAGTGTATTGCAGTTGATAAACTTTGGCTGCACTCGTCGCTAGGAATTTATTAAAAGGTGAGAATAAAGATAAAGAGATATCAGTAGCAGATTTAAGGCTTCCTACTATTCAGATATTACAAGGTAGTAGTAATTATGATTCGTGGAAGTTTGATCTGGAATGCATTCTTATCCATGACCATCTGTTGAAGTATATAGAACATTCTCCAAAACCCGATGATATAGTAGCGATACGTGAAGATCAAAAGGCACGCACCAAAATCTGCCTAATTATAGCGACTTCATGTAAAGTTCATGTACGTAAAGCTACAACGCCTAAAGAAGCATGGACAGTACTAAAAATAGCATATCAAGGTAAAGGTATTAATAACAGATGCAGACTGCTGTCAAGGTTAGTGAGCCTTAAGCTTGAAATATTTGGTTCCATTACTGACTATGTAACAGAACAAATGAGATTTTGTGAAGACTAAACTTCTATATCTTGACGAGATGCCTAAACCAAGTACAAGTTCTGGTGGAGAGACACCACGCTCAGCATTAGCAACACCTAAACCAAGGAAGATAAATTTTCAAATATACAAGAAGAAAAATAACATCGTTAAATGCCTTATTTGTGAGGGTTTACATAAAGCATGTGATTGTCCAGAAAATCCACGTCAAAAGAAATCTGTTCATGTTGCAACAGCACTTACTACGTCTGTCAACCGGAACAACACGAAGATTGGATTTTAGATTCTGGCGCATCGACACACATAACTTATCGAAGAGATCTAATACATAACTAGAGTAAGTTGCCAATATATAGTATTACTCTCTGATAGTAAGCTTGAACATAAGGTTTTATTGCCACGTTTTTGAAGGAGTTGATATCTAGGAAATACTCGCCTATAGTTATACATACGGATAGTCAATCGGCTATAGCAATAGCAACTAACGTCGTACACCATCAACAAACCAAACATGTTGATGTTCGTTATCACTCACAAGAGAAGTCAAAGAGAATAGCATAATAAAATTAAAGTATTAAGAGAATAAATACATGGTTGCCGATGTGCTAACAAAGGCATTATCTAGAGAGACACAAATGTATTGCCGAAAGGAGATGGGTGTGATAGAATAGTCCATATAGAAGATACGTGTTGCATGCTGCTTGAATTATGAACTATTGAACTAGAGAGTAAGCCAGAAGAAAAACGCTTGAGGAGGAGTGAAAGAGGTTTGCAATCGTTTACTGGCTGGATGTGTAAATAAGATGAAGAATGTATGCGGTTTAAAATGAGTAGTGACATTCTGTTATATTCCATAAAATATACATCTGTAAAATAACTCTCTTTTAATACACTTATTAAAATATATAAGTAACAACAGTAACTACGGCCATAGTGTTTTATAATTCAAATAGCTGACCGAACAGACGTTGTTCTGTTCAAATAAAGCGCCACCTACCGGGTCCAATTGTGAATCTAAACCATTCTCGAATCTCATGCACACACAAATTACTTAAATTACTTAAATCTAGTCAACAGATATCGCCATCTGTTAGAATCTTTTGGAGTTAACAGATAATTGTGACTGTCAATTAATTATAGACAAATAATTTGTAATAAAATAAAATTGCGACTATAATTAAAGATCTAAGTTATCCTGTGTTTCAAGTTGCAGCAAACTGCACAAGGTGTGCAAATTTGATTAAAATTGGTTAAGTAGTTTAGGAGTCCATCGCGGACAAACATCGTGACAGGAGATTTATATATATATTAAGATTATTTAGAGCTATTTGAATGAATTAACAAAATAAATTTACTATACATTTTGTTTACGTATATCGCTATAGAGGTACTTACCTACAAGCCACTGTTGAAAACGTGGTTTATTACATAAATAATATTTATATACATATATACTTACCTACGATGGTATTGTTCCAGTAAAGTTTAACTATGAAACGTAGATACAGGTCACAGCAAATTATAAACTTATAGTTACAAATAAGTAAAATTGATAAAATTTCTACTGAGGAAACAAGGTAAGTTACATTGCCACCTTGTTAAATAATCGCCAGGGCGATGTTTGACAGCGTCAGAAACTGGGACGCGGTCGCCGCCTTCTGCGAGGCAGTAGTCTCGCGGAAGGAGGCAGCGGATCGCTTGCGCGAGGAGCGCAGCTTCTATAAGTCGATCCACAGCCGTCGGCGACTGGGGCGACGTAAGCGCGAATACCTGCGCCTCATGCCGCGCTAGCCGAAGCCGTGGGTGACGTGATCGAGGAATTAGTCCGTCACCCGCTGAGAGACCAACCGCATAAGGAAACACCGGCGTCCTCACCTTAGGACGGCGGCCAATGGGAAGGTACCCCAAATAAGGGGGTATTCCGTCGGGCCGACCACTGACGTCAAGTCGCCCTGCTCCGGTGGTCGGCCCAACGACGAAGGCGACGTGCATCGCGGGTGGGTTGTGGGAGTGCGTGCTTACGCCCCTCTGTCGCCCCGGACGGAGTGGTGTGAGAAGCGCGCCGACCGCAACCTCGTTAAATAAATTAAATATCATTATTATAACTATCAAATACTTTATATTAGCTAAGAGTCGCTAGTATTTTTTATTTCTATATCTCTCCCAGTATAACAAATTAACGTTTGTGTACCTACTGTCCCAGTCTGGGACTTCCTATTGTCCTGTTAACTATTATTTTTTCAACATACTTTGCCCTATCGTGTTATATGTTTGTTGCCAGGGCCAATCGTAAGACCAACGTTGCATAATACTTTTTAGAAGCCAACGCAAATGGTGCGTTGGTGGCGCTACTTCTAATAACTTTACTCACGTGTGCCACCAACGCAGAGGGTGCGTTGAATGATTTTTTATTGATTTTCTTAATTTTTATGATTTTATTTAATAAAAACCTAGAATAAATTCATATTTTCTTTTAATTTCAACAATAATATCAAGTGGCACACAGGAAACGTATTCAATAAATTAGTGGCAATGAAAGGGTTAAGAGGATCTTCTCGTCCAACATACCCCTGTGTCTGAAAACATAGGTCTATGACCAGTGTGTGTTACCAGTGATGACTTACGGCGCGGGCAAGTGGTCCGTCGTTGGATGCAGGCGGCGCAAGACCGCACTCTGTGACTTTTATTATTCTACTATTCATTGTAAGCTATATGTGAAAACTTGTAATTGGTCTTTGTTATTTAGTATATATTGTTAAGCATGTATTAGCTGTAAGTTTGCCGAATAAATAAAAAATAAAATAACATGAGAGAGGCCAACGTCTAGCAGTGGACGGCGATAGGCTGAAATGATGATGATAAATGATGCAAGAGAAAGAACTTTTGAAATAAAACCCTTTACTAACATGTGCGACCAGCATGGTATAGTAGACCAATTTCCCTCTTATTGGGGAAGAGGATTGAGTCCAGCAGTGGAACGTCTATGAATTGAGACCACGACGACGAGACGACGAATGAATATAAGCTAGAATTCATAGCAATATTAAATAAAAAAAAAAAATAGTATCCATATGACAACACATTGATATAATAAGAAAACTATATGAAGTTAAATACAGTAGAGCTTCGCTCAAAAAGTTTATTTTTTATTGTAATCGGTGGCAAACAAGCACACAGTACAACGGATGATAAGTGTTGCGGCCGCTCATGGACCTTTGTAAGGCTGCTGCCTACCGCGAAGGAAGTGAAGGCAGTGTGAATGCGTGCAATGAGGATACCAAAGGCACCACCAAAACCCTCCACACGCAAACACCCTCAGAAAGTTGACCTTCCGGCTCTCTCGCTCACCGAACGAAGCGCAGTAACAAATTACTACTACTTGAACGTCGATTTTTTGCGTGTGGTATTGGTAGTGGTACCTCGGACGGACCGGCCCGCGGCTGTCGACAGATAACTGTCAACAGTGTGGTTCTACCTGGTCAAATAATTATCCAATTTATAATTGTCTTTTTCTTCTCCCAATTACTTGGGGTCGAATCGATATGTATTAGTCTTTAATCTATACCAATAAATAAAATTGAAGTGTCTGTTTGTAATGTCAAAATAATAGGCTTTTTTCATGCTCACATGGTTATTTGCACGACACCTATGCCTAAAATAGCAGTTAAAAATTTTTGTCTGTCTGTCAGTCTGTCTGTTTGTTCCGGGTAATCTTCAAAACGGTAGAACCGATTTCAAAAATTCTTTTATTAATGGAAAGCTATAATATCAGGGCGTAAACTAGGCTATATTTTATCCCAGTATTCCCACGGGAACGGGAACTACGCGGGTAAAACGACTATAACCTATAACCGAAGCGAAGCGAGGGCGGGTTGCTAGTAGTACATATAGCAAAGATTATATACGTGTAATCAAATAAAATTTAGCAATCTTATACTGTAAATAATATATCAAGTTGACAAGAAAATTGCAAACAATAAATTTCAATCTAAAAAGAACATATTTGATCGATGCAAAATTTCAAGTGAAGTATCGAATATTGAGCACAGGCAACCATTAGACACAGTATATATTTATTACAAATAAATAATCATCTATAATAAAAAAAAAAAAAAAAAAAAAAAAAAACAACAAAAAAAATAAAATATATAAATTGTACTGCAGTTTTGGTGAGTTGCGATATATATAGTATTACCTACTCTATGCGTCGGGCAATCAAAATGCAAATACAAACGCGATAAAATCCGTAGTTTTATTTACAACTAGCAACCCGCCCTCGCTTCGCTTCGGTTATAGGTTATAGTCGTTTTACCCGCGTAGTTCCCGTTCCCGTGGGAATACCGGGATAAAATATAGCCTAGTTTACGCCCTGATATTATAGCTTACCATTGGTGAAAGAATTTTTGAAATCGGTCCAGGCGTTTTGAAGATTATCCGGAACAAACAGACACAAAGACAGACAAAATTTTTTAATTGCTATTTTAGGCATAGGTGTCGTGCAAATAACCGTGTGAGCATGAAAAAAGCCTATTATTTTGACATTACAAACAGACACTCCAATTTTATTTATTGGTATAGACGAGCAACCCGCCCTCGCTTCGCTTCGGTTTCAGTCTTTCCTGCGTAGTTCCCGTTCCCGTGGGAATAACGGGATAAAATATAGCCTAGTTCACTCCCTGATATTATAGCTTTCTATTGATGAAAGAATTTTTGAAATCGGTCCAGGCGTTTTGAAGATTCATCATCATCATCATTTCAGTCCATATAAGTCCCACTGTTGGGCTCGGGCCTCCTCCATAACGGAAGGGTAATTGAGCTACTATATCACGCTGGTCAGACGTGTTGGTATAGGGTTTTATTTCGACTTTTCCTTCTCTTGCATAGATGTTATATGCGTTTTATATCCCTTAGTCGTCTCGTACGATCACCCACGGGTAAGATAGGGGGTGGTGAATTGTATTCTTACTCCGTCACCACACGGAAGATTACCCGGAACAAACAGACAGACAGACAAAAAAAATATAAAGTGTATTTTAGGCATATGTATAGTGCAAATAACCGTGTGAGCATAAAAAAGCCTATTATTTTGACATTACAAACAGATACTCCAATTTTATTTATTGGTATAGATATAGATGTGTAATACTCGCGTAAATATCAGAAATCATTAGCTAAGGTGATGTTGATGACGATGATGAATACATACATGCATTCATGCTACAAGCTTGTCTGAAAAATCTATTTCGCTAACATTTATCGATGATACATATAAAAATCACCTTTGTGAATGTGACATCTTATACTAGATATTTTGTAGAACGGCGATTCAGAAGCGACTCGTGTTACTAACGCACGCAAGCAACTGTATCCAAACATCGCCGCTCTCGCAGAATATCAACGTCTCAGTAGTAGCAATTTACTATAACAGTTCGTTTGGTTAGTGAAGGAGCCGGAAGTCCAACTTTTTGAAAGTATTTGCCTGTGGTGCGTTTTGGTGACGCCTTTAGTATCATCGAACCTCATTGTACGCATTTTCTTTATGGTAGGCAGCGAGTTAGCAAATGTTCAGTCGAAAGGAAAGCAACCCATGCAGCGAACCAATCACTTGATCAGCACTGGCCGGAAAGTCTTGACGGTCCGAACACCGTAACGAGGCCTCTCCAACTGAACTGTCTAATGGACAATCACATCATGGCGGCCAGCGTGCCGCAAGAAGGCCATCACGTTAAACGAGAGTAAGCCGCTTCCCGCACCGCCCCGCCCTCCACCTGGTTGAAACGTCATAAAGCGTCGTAAAATATTGGTGAATCTTTTACTATCGGGACTAATGGCAGTAGTGTATCTCAGGCTAGTATGGACAGATGCACGCCAACATAATTTCACTACATGCTGTAGAATATATTATGTACTTGTCTCAGCCTCAAAGCGGTATAAGTTTTAAATAGTTAACTTTTAACGATTAACTTTAACTCGCGTTAAATTTTCGCAATTTTAACGCTTTAACGATTATCGAAATTAATATTTTTATTAACGAATTAACGATTAAAGAACTTTTGGATTAACTGCCTACCTATGGTTAATAGAGATCAGCGCCAGTGAGGTGACGAAGTAAGAATACTACGGTTATAACCATTCCTTGCCTGTGCAAAGAGAAAGTCTAGAAATTAAACACTATGGCAACCCGTGCGATCAGCGTGGAATAGAAGCAGAAATACAAAATGGATTATCTCACACAAGAAAATAAATATGAGATCCATTTATAAGCAGTTATAGCAAATTTTAAATACACCCTGATGTTTTCCAAAATTTACCTAGAGTAGGACATATATACATTTATACATATTTCTTCCGTTCAATTGCTGGCCAAATACCGTTTATTCGGATATTTGTATTTGGTGTTAAAAACCTATTTCTTTAAAAGTAATACATTTTACGTTTTCAAAAAAGCTTTTTCATTTTAAAAATGGGAACAAAACGCTACTGAATATAGCATTTTGTTAGCATTCAAATGAAATGTATATTTTATCTATGTATAGTTGGTCATTAGTACGCTCACAGAAGCAATTGGCAATTTACATAGAGTTTTGAATTGTGGTTAAGTTTTTTTTAAGTGCTTTATAGCGGGTTTATACCCGCATTAACAAATGATTCTTTGTATCAAGAGAAACATCCTAAATCTAAGATTAAATGATACAAATTACACTCAGAATTAGAGAAACTATATGTAGATTGAGGATTTAAGATTTGAAAAACACGTATCCGAAGTTACTCGGAACTGCTTTTATAGACTACAAGTACTATATAAACTAAGAAGCCACCTTAGTACTGCTCTGCGTGTTCAATTGGTCGAATCACTAATTCTATCTAAATTTAATTATATGGATGCTGTATATGGACCTAGAATCCTGGTCAAGACTTCTAACCTTATTCAAAGGGTACAGAATGCATGCGCGCGTTTTTGTTTCAACATCCCTCCTAGAAGTCATATCACTCCGTTCCTGAACTCAAATAATATTCTAAAGATGCAGTATAGGAGAAAGCTTCACCTTGCTACACTTTTGTTCGGAATCGTCAAAAAGGAAACACCGATGTACCTATATTCAAAGTTAATTTGGCTCTCGGATAATAGTCGGTACCCCACTCGAGCTTCGGCATACGCCTTAAGATGCCCACAACACCGGACGGCAGCTTTCCGTGGGTGTTTCAGGTTCGCAGCTACTAAGTGCTGGAATGACTTGCCACCGCCGTTATATCGTATCCAAACCATTAGTAGATTTGGTATTACTTTAAAACGGTTGTACTTTGATGCACAGATTTCCAGCACTGAACAGAGTTATTAGTACCCTATACTGAATGAATAAATCTGCGCATATGATATACTATAATTTATTGTAATTTTAATTATTTTTCAAGTTTAATTGTTTGTATTGTTATATATCTGTTTTTGTCTAATTATTGTTACTGTTACTGTTTTAATATTTTAATGATTTTTATATACACCTATTTTTTAGTCTTAAATAAATGCCTATAAAATATAAACGCTATCCGTTGCCCATCTAGGTAGCAGCTGAAAATCAGCGCTGTATTTATATGCAGCATATGCTGAGCTGTGACCTTTTCGATGCAGAATGTCACACCGAGTCTGCTAGTATAGTTTTAAGTTCACACAGACAATAATGTATATTGAATGTAAATGTATATAATTAGTTTTAGGTGCTATTCTCATTATAACTTGCAATGTCCATAATACAACATTAGAGTTGTATTTATTACATGAATATGTGCGCTTCATTTAGCATGATAGCTATCGTTTAATTGTGGATAAGTGACGTGTGAATGTCCTAATATTTGCAAACGCATAGTGTCTTGACTACTGCACTCGGCAGCTTGTGCCCCTACCCCGCGGATGTCTCAGGCCGCGATCTGACGATTGGTGGAATGATGGGAGCATTAATTAATTAACTATTAGTATTATTTGATAAATATTCATGGTTATTTATTGCTCAGCATTTATATTATATTTTAAAAGCTCATGTACCCATCGCGTTCTAACTATTATTAGTGTGCGAGCTGCGATCATTCATACGATTCCTCATACAGTATATTAACGTGAGGCTGCGGCTGTCGTGATCGCAGCTCCCTAGCCGACTGACTGTTTTGTAGGCGGACCGCGGACGGGTGGTATCGGCCGTGTTGATACACTTCGGCTTTTGTCGTGATTCCTTTATGCACACTAAGAATAGCACCTAACTACCTACCTACATATCTGTTTTATTATTATAATATTTTTAATGTTTATTTCAGCCGTATGTATGCTTAACCATGAAAATTGTGACGTGTGGCTCAGCATCGAATAAATATGTTTTCTTTCTTTCTAGATAGCTCTAAGTATTGTGATAACCCATTTTTTTTTTTTATGGGTGGGCTATGGTAAGCGCACACGCGGTCCGTTCCGTCTGGGGCGATGAAAGGACGGCGCGCGGGCCCATAACCCATACGTACCCACGTCACCTCGTTATTGGGTCGACCACCGGAGCAGAGGTGACTTGTCGTCAGTGGTCGGCCCGACGGAATACCCTTTCGGGTACCCTCACCTCTCGACGTCCTGGGACGTCGGTCGCCGTCGCGCGATCAGCCTCTCTGCGGGTGACGGACAATTCCCCGGTCCGATCACCCGCGGCCTCGGCTAGGACGGCATTAGGCGA
Organism: Lymantria dispar; assembly: GCA_032191425.1. NCBI lineage: Eukaryota > Metazoa > Arthropoda > Insecta > Lepidoptera > Erebidae > Lymantria > Lymantria dispar. Next base: position 6,159,119 of record CM063452.1, on the reverse strand, counting down.
AGGTACTCGCGCCTGCGCCGCCCGAGTCGCCGGCGGCGGAACGTGTCGCCGAATAGGAGCTCTACTCGCACACAATCCGCCGTCTCCTTCCGTGAGATTACGGCCTCACAGAAGGCAGCGACCGCGTCCCAGTTCCTGACGCTGTCGAGCATCTCCCTGGCGATGGTCGGTAGCGTTAGGTCAGCACCGATAATTGCGACGAGTTCACGGCGCTCCCCCTCCCACGCGGCACACGCCTCGAGTGTGTGCTGCACCGTGTCCTCGTCGCAATTGCAGTGGTGGCAGGACGGTGTGCTCTCCCTCCTAACAATCTTGTGCAGGTACTTCGCGAAGCAACCGTGCCCCGTCAGCACCTGCAACAGTCGGAAGGAAAGCACCCCGTGCGTCCGCTCCAACCACTCCATCAGCACCGGCCGGAAGGCCTCGATGGTCCTGACACCGTACCGAGGACTTTCCAGCCGGACTGCCCAACGGGCAATGACTTCTCGGCGGGCGTCGACCCGCCAGGCGGTGATCTCTTTGATGGAGACCATACCGCCGCGGGCGCGCGTCTCCGACACCCGCCGGTTAATTCCGGCGAGCATCTCCACCTCCAGGTCCCACGGAGTGTTCCGGACAGGAGGCACGCTGCCTCCGTCACCACCGTGCGGTAACCGCGTATGGACCTGATCGCCATGACCCTCTGTGACCGCCACAAGAGGCCCCCAGACGGACGGTCAGGGACCCCGCCCACACTGGTGCGCCGTACAGGGCCATCGACTGGATCACCTCCGCGTACAGCTGTCGGCACGTAGCGCTGGGTCCGCCCACCTTCGGCATCAGCCACGAAAGGGCGGATGCCGCGCCGACAAGCCGGGGAACAAGACGATGGAAATGCTCCCGGAACCACCAATGCCCGTCGAGCACCAGGCCCAAGTACTTCATGTGGGCCTGAATGCTGATGGTAACCGACTTCACGGTGATCGAAGCGCCGGCGGCGGCCCGGCGGTACGGAGGCCATGGAACAAAAGGGCCTCCGTCTTTTCCAGGGCTACCCTCAATCCCAGCGCTTCGATCCGCCTGACAATTCTGATGACCCATGACAGACAATTTAAGAGTAAAATCTATCTCGCCAGGATTATTGAAGAAAATACTGTTTTCTCAATGCATTTGCGTTGCAGTATTGGACAATTATCTGTACAGGAATTAATATACATAGTATACCATATTGGTTAGACTAACTAGTCACCAGAAGACTTTATGTTGACTTCCAATTCTTTATAGTAATTTTATTCAAATAATGCTCGTTCGTATGGTGAAAGATAAGAAAACACAATTTACCAATACTTCTCTTGCCTGTGGGTGTCGTAAAGGATATAATATGCATACAACATTTATCGGCAATCAGCAGAAGAACGGGTGTAACCGACATAGTACGAAGAATTAGCACGCTGAAGTGGCAATGGGCAGGCCACATCGCTCGACGAACTGACAACCGCTGAGGAAGAAAGGTTCTCGAGTGGCGACCACGTATTGGACAACGCAGTGTAGGACAGGTGGACCGACGACGTGGTGAAAGTTGTTGAGCGTCGTTGGACGCAGGCGGCACAGGACCACACTTTGTGGCGTAACATGAAGGCGGCCTACATCCAGCAGTGGACGGCGATAGGCTGAAATGATGATGATGATGACAACATTTATGCAAGACAAGGAGAACTCGAAATACTTATGTAGGTATAATTACTAGATTGTTAGGTTTTAAATATAAATACCTACTACTAATTTTAATGTTAAATAATTACTAACCATAAACAATATAATTTATTCATATAGAATCATTTTCTTTCATCTTACACAAGCAATAAATTTGTAACAAAATGTGGGTCAATATTTAATAACTGATGATTTCTGATGTTTACGCGAGTATTATACATTTTAAATAAAACTACTTTACGGATTTTATCGCGTTTGTATTTGATTTTTGATTACCCGACGTTTCGAACACTTTACAGCGTTCATGATCACGGGTGGACTAAGATGTCTCACGTCCAGGACTAAGATGTCGTTGCCGATATATTCATGGAGGACTTCGAGGAGACGGCCTTATCAAGCTCACCTGTCACATCCAGATTCTACAAGCGGTACGTAGATGACACTTTCACAATATTACCCACAGACAAAATAACCATATTCCTAAACCATCTTAACTCCATTAATCCAAAAATTCAATTCACTATGGAACCTGAGTCAAATAACTCTTTAGCCTTCTTAGACATTTTGGTTATACGTTATACGTAACCCTAATAACACCTTGAGTCATACAGTGTATCGTAAGGCAACACATACAGACAGATACTTGAACGGTGATTCTCATCATCCCCCTTCACAGTTAGCTACCGTGTATAAATCTTTGTTGCAGAGAGCACGAGGAATCTGTGACGATGAACACCTGGCTGGGGAGCTGCAGCATGTCAAGCAGGTGTTACGTGCAAACAAGCTGCCAGTTCCTCGCCCCCGTCGCAGAGACCGAGTGAAACCACCCACAGTTGAGCGCCTTCCTGCAATACTACCTTATGTCAAAGGAGTCACTGACAAGATTGGCTACATCCTGAAACGCTCTTCCATTAAAACTTATTTTAAGCCACTGAAGAAGATTAGCCAATTCTTACCACCTGTCAAGTGCCAGATCCCTTTACAAGATGCAGGAGTATATAAACTTGACTGTGACTGTGGTCTCTCTTACATTGGACAAACAAAGAGATCCATAAGAACTCGGATCAAAGAACACATAGCCGATGTGAAGCACCGCCGGGACACTAGGTCTGCAGTCTGTGAACATAGTCAGGACCGCGCCCACCATAACATCAGGTTTGATAAACCACAAATCCTCGCAAAAGAACACCGATACCTGCCTAGAATGGTACGCGAGGCTATTGAGATTAAAAAACACAAAAATTTCAATAGAGAGGATGGCTGGGTGTTACCATCAAGCTGGGATCCTGTTATAAACATTATTAAAAACAAATCCAAAAAGACCACCACAAGACTGCAAGACACCGTGAGCTCATATTGTATAGATTTGACCCACAATAATAATAACTAAAGATAATTTTATAAATTAAAACCTTTTAGTAACATAAAGTAAGCCGCCTTCAAAATTAACTTTAATTTAGCATCATGTTACCTGAGTTTTCTTGCCGGATCTTTCTTAGTGTAACCGTGTTCCGATCCGGTGGTAGTATACTAGATTATTAGTTAGTTTTTAAATATAATTACTATTAATTTTAATGTTTAATTATTACTAACCATAAACAATATAATTTTTTCATATAGAATCATTTTCTTCTTACACTGGCAATAAATTTTGTATCAAAATGTGGGTCAATATTTAATAATTAATTTCTGTATCGGGTAGATAATTATGAATTTTCTGCAGTAACGATGACTCGTTGGACGTGAGACATCTTAGTCCACCCGTGATCATGAACGCTGTAAAGTGTTCGAAACGTCGGGTAATCAAAAATCAAATACAAACGCGATAAAATCCGTAAAGTAGTTTTATTTAAAATTTAATAACTGATTTTCTGTATCGAGTAGATAATTATAAATTTCCTGCAATAACGATGACTTGGTGGACGTGAGATATCTAACGTTGCCAAGTGTTTAAAACGTCGGGCAATCGTAAGTCAAATAAAAACGCGATAAAATCCGTAAAGTAGTTTTATTTACAAACTTTTGCTTATATTGATAATAATTGTGTTAAACAATGGATTTATCTCGGTCATATTCCTCAAAAAAAATTCTGCACCATTTAATCTATATTTTAATAACACTAAATCCACTTTTGGATCTAGGCCTTTGTAATACCATATTTGCCACATTTTTCATATGTAAAATGACCATTAATTTTCTATCACAGTACATGATACTTGCAGAAATACTTAAAATGAGAACTTATATTAATACTAGCTACTCGCCCTCGCTTCGCTTCGGTTTCAGTCCCCTTTCTCCTGGTAGTTCCCGTTCCCGTGGGAATACCGAGATAAAATACAGCCTATGTTACTGCCTGATATTTTAGCTTGCCATTGGTGAAAGAATTTTTGAAATCGGTGCGGTGGTTTAAGCGTGAAAGCGTAACAAACAAACAAACAAATAAACAAACAAACTTACTGTCGCATTTATAATATTAAGTAAGGATTTAAAAAAAAAGAACAATGTGAAAAATGTATTAATTGTAATATTACATTCCTATCTCAGACACATTTTTCTTATGTTATCCACATATTTGTCGGCGAAGTCGGAGTGTAGTTATCACAAGATTTGTTGATACTGGTCTTGGTAATCAAAATAACTATCAACGGAAATAAATAAAAATGAATCGAAACCATCAATATATAGGCCAATAAGAAATTCTTATCTAAGGTAAGTATTAAGTATATATAAGTATTTTTTTCTTATCGATATAAAATACCTTTGGGCCTCATTCCTCCAGTAAGGGCTGGTAGTATTCGTATTCGCCACCTCATAGAAAAAAAATCTAAATATTATAATAACAGCAATATACTACGTCATCACCTCATGAGATAACAGGTTAAGACAATAATATTTGTGACTCCTGACTGTCCTCTGGGAGTCATAAATCATCTGAAGTAGCACAAGGAGAGTAGAAAGCAGCACTCTGCTCAGACACTTACAACGCTATGTGCGATCGCCAATCCGCCAACCGTGAAAATTATAGCATTATTTCGCAGCAAGTTCTATGTTTAAAAAAAGGTTTCTAGAGCTCGCCATGATAACTACGATATCATCAATCGTTATATCGATGTCGAATATTGATTCATTCGCTCTAATAGAACACTTCGCAGTCATTAATTGAAGGATGTATGTCATCTACGTTATTACAAGTGTTATTGTTTTCTTTTTAAAAGCTTTTATTTAACTTGCCCTGTTAGTATGGGACAAATCTTGCGAGTTAAATTAGCACCACTTTCTGTCGTTAGATTAGGTTGAAATTTGGTTTACTTACGTAACTTCGGTGACAATGCAATAATATGGTACCATCAAGCTGCTTTCAACGTTGGAAGGTGGCCATAGGAACTCCTAAACTAAACAACATAAAACCGTCGAGTTTCAACAGTCTTGACAAGCGCTTTTCTTCGTTTTAGAGCATTTAAATAAAATCTTGTTTAAAAAAAAATATTTTACGCGTGTTTAGCTGACAGCCGCAAATGACTTTAACAACAGCCCAAAATATTGGCGAGTGCTGAGGGCTCTCACCTTGGAAAAGTTTTAATCGACATGGTGGATGGGCATCCATTGTGGGTATGGATTTCGTCTTGGGACGTTGTTGATGGCAAAGTGGGCGTTCTCGTGTTTGAATTACTAGATATTACGCGATGCGGACGCTAAATCCAATGGCGGGAATGATATCGTTGACATTTACGAGTATGTGTGAGATAGCTGAACGAGCGTAATATCATCATCAGTCTTATCGAGTAAAATTTTCGCTTTTGACGTCCAGTCTCATTACCGAAAATTTTTGATAGGGTGTAGTACCCTACCTACCTACTACCCTAGTTTGGTTATACTTAGGTGACTAACTATACCTAGTTAGTCACCTAACTAAGTATAACCAAAACACTAAGGATTTGAGCTTAACTTCCTATATTGTCTAGTGTTATTGTAAGCCATTATTTATGTAAATTTCCAATGTCGCTTCAGTCGATATCAAATGCATAAATAACACTATTGACTATACTTAGTAGTATCGATCGTGAGACCTATCTTTTGTTTATTAATAGTGACTTCATATTGTATATAAAACATTTCTAGTTTTACATTTATTTTAATTATTTATAGGGATGTTCGTTTAATATTGAATTTACCCTTTATATTTCAAAAACTTTTATCTCCTCGTCACAATCCACTTTTGGGCTTGGTAAAATGGCAATTTAACTTTTGGGGTCGAGCTTCATCAGCGATAAGAGTGAAATGGACCTACTACATCATGCTGGTCACAAATATTGATAAATAGTTTAATGGATTTTTTTTTCTTCTTGCATCGATGTTAGCTGCATACCGTATATGTTAATCATCTTTAATGACCAAAAGAGTGGTGAAGTGGTCTTGTTCACTATCCGGAAAATTATTCTATTTAATATTCTCTGTATAATTTTTCCCGTGTTGTGACGGGGTAAGAATATTATTAATTTTTGCACGCGAATGTCGTAAAGGACGATTAAGAGATATAAAATCCACATAATATGTATGCAAGAGAAGAAAAACTCGAAATAAAAAGCTATACAATATACACTATACAGTATGGGTAATAATATGCAATGAAAGCTCATTAATAGATAATTATAATCATTAATAGGTAGGTAATTTTTATTCGTTTTATAAATACTAGATTTTTCCAGCATAAGGTAACTTGTTTTTTACCAAGATAAACTTGTAGAGATCATTTGTGACGTGTCCGTTAAATATTATTTTCATTATACGTACCTACTATACGGTAAAAAATATCAAACTCCTTATTTTACATTCTTAGAAAAAAAAAGCCTCATTTTGTTGAATTTCATAAGAAATCAAACAAAAGTATCCACGTAAAATTTAATGTTCTATTTTATACCTCAGAGTATGAAAGTTGATTAACGCTGAGAGGCGTGTTTCTTTATTTTATTAAAGAGTATTTGTGCCAGAGTGAAAACAATGGATAAAGTTATTATTTCTTAAAATAAGATTGTTATTTCTATAGTAAATTATAATGCCTTTATTGAATTGAGTAGAGGCATTTCACTCTTTTCAATTTTCTAAAAACCTTCCTTAGTAAGCCTCTACATCACGAAAAGGGATTACCGTCAAAATTTAATGTTTGTAGTTTTAGTATTTTCACTTTCTCAGTAGCTTCCTATATCTAATCGTAGAAATAATTCCTCTACCGCAGGTGTCGTGAGAAATGAATGGGGAATTGTCGAAAGGCATTGATAGCATAGGAAGGGCAAGAAAATAATATATAAAATACTATATTTGTAATATATTTGACCAGCATAGTACGAAGTATTAATTTATTTTTATTGTGAAAGTGGCTCAGCGTATCTATTTTTTTTTGGCAGGCTATGGCGCGTCCCGTGATCATAGGGCTGCGTGCGACCCCATAAACCACTGTAATCTCACCCTTTCTCCATTGGATTGACCACTCGTACCAAATGCTTGACGTCCGTGGCCAGCCCGGCAAGATACCCTTCAGGTAACTTTCCTCCCGGAAGCCTCTAGGGCGTCGCCCTCACGCGCTCAGCTTCTCTGCGGGTGACCTTCTATTTCCTAGTCCAGTCACTTGCGGTCTCAACTAGGATGACATCAAGATCAGGTATTCGCGTCTAAAGTGGTCTGAGAGGAAAATGAAGACGATACAATGTAATAGGAGATAGTAAAAAGCTTCTATTTGTACAGCCCTTTTTTTAAATAAATTCTTATTAATAGTATTTATTCCATTTCAATAGTGCTTTAACATAATAGAAGGAATCATTTTAGGATATTCTTGGACTCTTAATGAGAAATACTCAATTCGTGTTTATTTTCCTAAATTTGCGATAGCCTGTTCGCCTATTACTAAAGCGTGGGCCCCGACAAAAGCTGTGTAAAGCTTCAGAAATAACAATATACTTAGATTTTCTTAAGATTTATATAAAAGCTATTTGCTAGGACGTGACTGGATTGAAATACCTGTAGACAGATTTCAATAGATAAATAAAGACTATTAACGAAATGAAGTGACGGTTGATTATAATGGTCTAATAACTTTTCTCCTTTCCTTTGGATATAGTAAAAAATGATTAAGGAGTGTAAGCAGATAACTTTTAGAGAAGGAAAACTCGAAATATAGCCTTATAATAAAACATTTTGCCAGTGTAGTCATTAAGAAAGTAAATAAGGAGGCTAATTATAGATACTTATTTGGAGAAGCCCCGTGACCAAAAATGCAACATTTATAGACTTTTTTATGGCAGGCTACGGTCTGGACACCTCCTGCTAATCCAACCAAGTAGATGGAAGAGCGCCGTATTTCCTCCCATCGCCTTTGAACTGACCACTAGTGCCGACCACAGTGGCTGGCTCGGCGGGTAAAAGGGTCTTTTAGGTATTGTCACTGTCCACACTTTGGCAACAAACAACAGTATTGCTTCCTTCCCATCGTCTTTGCATTGTGCTTGTGATTCCTTGAAATTGGTGGTATTTTCTATCCTTGGAAAGATATATAAGAGTAGACTATGTCTACTCTAGACATTGATAGGCTGAGGGGTAAATGAAAAATAAACAATTGTTGTATCAATTCATCATCATTATCATCATCATCATTTCAGGGCATAGACATACGACTATTGGACTCGAACTTCCACCTCAATAGGAAGGCAACTGACCGACCATACCACGCTAGTCAGAGCCATTACTGGGATCTAGCCTACTCCACAATAGCATTGAAGTTAGTTAATCTACTTTACCACGCTGGTCAGGTGCGTTGGTAAAGGGTTTTATTTCAAATATTCCTTTTCTTGCATAAATATTATATGCACATACCTATTGCATCCCTTAGTCGTCTTTTACGACACCCACAGACAATCGAGAATAATTATTTCAAGTTGATTTTCTTTTGTCATATATCTATATTTGCATTAATGCTTACAAAAAATAGTCACTATATACTCGAACACATTTGCGATTGACGAAGGTAGCTGGCTACCTACGTAAATAAGAAAATCTTTTTAGTGAGTCGTGTATTTACAGAAAAGCCTGAAGGCACCCTCGTCAGCAATCGACGGATCCACCAACCGACTGTTAAATTGGCTTTTTATTTGTCTGCTTTTAACTGGCATAGGATTTCGTTGATATGTACATATTGGCTTGATATTTTGCTAACAATACGCCTGAATATTTATGCTACAATAGTGTGTTAGATGGATTTGTGTTTGCTCAACATATAACTACGGACGTACGCTTGTATCAATAGCGATAGCTCAACTTGTCGTCTCAGCTTATACATGTCCCCATTGCCAGACTCCAATCTCCTCCCCACTGGAAAGGAATTTGATAGATTGTTCCATGCCGCTTAGGTACGTTGGTATAGGGTTTTATTTCGAGTTGCATAGATATTATATGCATATTATATCCTTTAGTATTCTTCTACGACATCCACGGGCAAGAGTAGGGAATTATATTCATACTCTGTCACCACACGGAAATTTCGCTTGGATAGGATTTTATTTTATTTTTTAAAGCCGATGTCATAGACAAAGCATTTACTATGGTAGACTTAACAATCATAAAATTAACGCCCATAATTTACACCTAGACTCAAAATAAAAATTTGTGGTTCGAACAAAATATTATCCTCTGTGTGGGAATTGAACCAAAACAGTAGGTGGGTCTTAACTACTACGCCATTTCTGAAAATACTGTACTAATATTGCACTGAGTGAAAAGAAATTTTCCGTAGTAACGATGGCTTGTTGACAACTAGTCCTCCCATGGCCATGACCTCTGAAAATTTTACGAAAGCTCAGACACGGTAATATAATCTACCAGTAATCCAACTTCAAACGAACGGACGAAACGCGAGCTATACCTACGCGCCTCGATCTCGGCATGCGCTCGGCATGTAAACAGTCGCGACTATGCTGCAGTGACGAACGAACGGTGTGTTGTTTTTTTAACAATAACTGCGCGAATTTTTCACTAAAATACATAATTATACACATATTTAATGTGACAAGTAGGGTATATTGTGCTGTTTTTGGTTGCATGAATTCGTCAATAACGAATCCAAAGATAACTTTTTTTAGATTACCTGGAAACTCTGAAAGGTAAGATTATAAAATAATTTTACTTACTAGTAGGTAGGTACATAATGTGTGTCGTTTTAATTTCCTTTTATCTCCCGAAAAAAAGTTGTCTGGATTAATAAATAAAGTGAATAAAGTGATTGACACGAGTAAAATAGGTAGTTATAGGCGGTTCATGAATCATGTTACGGTACGCTTGTGTTAAAACTCATAATGTGTTTTGTTTTGTTAGTTTATATAATTCAAAGTAAAGACGTGGTATTTTATTATTAATAATATATGTTTATTGTACTATGTGTATGAATAGTACTAGAAAAAAAAAATAATTTGACCGTCTGTCTGTCACTAGATAATTTAAATTTATAGACCGATTTGTTATTTAAACATAAACATGTTTTTTTTAATTAAAACTACCAATCAAATATCAACACGCATTCTTATTGAACACTCCCTATTCAATTCACAAAGTATTTTATTTGTTTATATAAGAAAAGTATATACAAAACTAAATGGAAACACAAAGTAGGCAAATGTAATTAAAATGCTGGAGGCGGGCAGCCCTATCACATGTTTACATTTAGGCATTTAATTCAAGGTTACGGTTGAGATACATTACTGGATAGATGACTATACTGTGGCTCAGATATTAATAAATATAGTTTAAAAAAACGCGTGGGATGCTCGACTTACGAAAATGTGGCACAAAGCGTCCCACGCTTTTTCACAATAATATTAATATATTTCGTTCATTATTATTTTCTGCTTATATTGAAAATTATTTTAATTTTACACTTTTTAGTTGAAAGCATGTTTTTTAGTTTTTTTAAACTATATTTATTTTTCACTTTTTAGTGAATAGCCACCGGAATGTAATTAGTATGTGTATTAGATTTATCGGTACATCAATGAATATATATGGCTCAAGACGCAATTATTACCATAGGAAAGTCTCTACGCGTTTGTGTCATGCTGAGTGCCCGACTAGCTCTATCTCTCTTACCCTCATGCAAAGGATGCGGAAAGAAGTTGATGAATCCTGGCGAATCTAATTAGGACAATCGATTTTTTTAAGCGGATTATTGCATCCGACCACTGACGTCAAGTCACCTGCGGGTGGGTTAAGGGCGTGCGCACTTACGTCCCTCTGTCGCTCCGGACGGAGCGGGCGAGGAGTGCGCCGACCGTCAACTTAAAAAAAAAGAGATGCGGATTATTTCATTGTCATCTGTCTTTGATAGGTGTGCAAAGTTTAAAGAAAATCTGATCGCTCAAAATAGGACAAAATCTCGCTCAAAGTATAATATTCGCATAAACGTCAGAAATAATTATATTAATGTACCTAAGTTGTTTTATGATAAATATATATATAAAACACGCAACCTTATAGATATCATTGCATTTGTATTTGATATTTGTTTGCCTCTTTAATTACGATGACTTTTTGGACACGAGACATCTTATTCCTTTCGTGACCACGAACCCTGTATTCGAAACGTCGGGTAATCAAAAATCAATTACAAACGCAATAAACTCTGTAAAATAGTTTTAATTACCATGTGTAATACTCGCATTAACATCATAAATAATTAGATATTTATAAATGACAATCCACTTACCTTATTGTCTTTTACATGACAAGCGAAAGAGCACGAAATGATGACATTTCTATTGTATGATGTTAAATATCAATTATTAAAATAACATCAAAAACCAATTAGTTGTTCTATTCTAACGCGTAGGCGAGTTTCCCTTACATTTACATCGGTTTAGAAGGAGTGTCCATAAAGTAATCCCTTGTGTAAGAAAAGAAATAGTACCTCCGCATTTTAAATTTCATGGATTTAAAAGGGTTAACCCTAACACAATATGAATAACAATCGAAAAATCCAAATAAGATATAGCACTGGTTAATGACCTGCATTTGAATAAGGAAATACAGAAAAAGCTTTCGGGGTAAAAGGTTTTCTTTTGTTAATCATTAAGGAATATTTATTTTGCTTAAACACAATGGTAGACCCTTTTAATTGGGTATATGTAATCGGATTTACTCGTGCTTTGTGAACAAGAAGATCAGAACTGTCTCGAAAAAAATTTAAATGGAATAATAAGATGATTCTTCATAATATTTAAGATTTATATTAAAAAATATAACATTAAAATTATTCTTTGACGCATATGCCGTCAGCACTTGAGTTACATTTTTAATCTGCAGGCAAAGTGAGTTATTGAAAGAGAATTTATTCAAATTCAATTACTAAATAATGAAGTCTGGCGCCGTCTGTTCGCTTAAGATTGGACAAAAAAGAAAAATGAAACGAACACAGCCGTAAAGTTTGTTCAGTAAAAACTAGACTTATATTACTAACGAGGTCATACCTAAGTATTTATTATTATTCATTAAAGACCATTTTATTGTTCCTCCATTAAGTACAAGTCTTCTATTACAATAAAACTAAAGCTGATTTGGGCTATTAATGGACTATTCGGCGGCCATCGCGATTGTTGGTACATTAGGCTTTTTTTTTTTTTTTTTGCGCGCCTCCGCACCACTCCGTCCGGGGCGACAGAGGGGCTTAAGCACGCAACTCCCGCAACCCACCCGAACACCACGTCGCCTTCGTCGTTGGGCCGACCACTGGAGCAGGGTTACTTGTCATCAGTGGTCGACCCGACGGAATACCCCCTACCCGGGGTACCCTCCCATCGACCGACGTCCCCCCCTCGGGGAGGACGTCGGTCTTTCCTCACGCAGTCGGCCTCTCGGCGGGTGACGGACTAATCCCCGGTCACGTCACCCGCGGCCTCGGGTAGGGCGGCATTGCACGCAGGTACTCCCGCCTGCGCCGCCCCAGTCGCCGGCGGCGGGTCGCATCATCGAGGCTGTGCTCCTCGCGCTCGCGACCCGCCGCCTCCTTCTGCGAGATAACTGCCTCGCAGAAGGCTGCGACCGCATCCCAATTCCTGATGCTGCCGAGCATCTCCCTAGCGATGGTCGGCAGCGTCAGGTCTGCACCGATGATTGCGACGAGTTCACGACGCGGCTCTGCCCAAGCGGCACCGACTTTGAGCGTGTGCTGCGCCGTGTCCTCGTCGCAATCGCAGTGGTGGCAGGACGGAGTTCTCTCCCTCCTAGCGACCCTGTACAGGTACTTGCTTAGCATCCATGCCCCAAGACCTGTACGAGTCGAAAGGAGAGCACCCCGTGCCGCCTTTCTAACCACTGCATCAGCACCGGCCGGAAGGCCTCCACGGTCCAAACACCGTATCGAGGCCTCTCCAGCCGGTCTGTCCAACGGGCGATGACGTCCCGGCGGGCGTCGACGCGCCAGGCGGTGAGCTCCTTCAAGGAAACAACACCGCCCCCCCGCGCACCCCCGACACCCGCTGATACAAATCGGCGAGCATTTCCGCCTCCAGGTCCCACGGGGGAGTCCCGGCCAATAGGCACGCCGCCTCCGTCGCCACCGTGCGGTACCCGCGGATGATCCTGACCGCCATGACCTTCTGTGGACGCCACAGAAGGGCCCTAAGTCGGGCGGTCATGGATCCCGCCCACAACGGTGCACCGTACATGGCCATCGACCGGATGACCCCTGCGTACAGCTGTCGATATGCCGCGCTCGGTCCGCCCACATTCGGCATCAGCCATTGTAGGGCGGACGCCACGCCGACGAGCCGCGGGACGAGCCTGCGGAAATGCTCCCGAAACCACCATCGCCCGTCGAGTACCAGGCCCAAGTACTTCATATGGGCCTGGATGCTGATCCCAACCGAATTGACGGTGATCGAGACGCCGATGGGAGGGTCCATACGGGGCCCATGGAACAAGAGGGCCTCCGTCTTGTCCAGGTCCACCCTCAACCCCAGCGCCTCGATCCGCCTGACGACCTCTTCGGTGCCTGAGGTCGCCAGGCTTACCGCCTCATGTAGCGTCCCACCGCGGGCTGTGACGAGCGTGTCGTCGGCGTAACAAATCACGCCCAGCCCGGGTGGGAGGCTCCCTCGCAACGCCCAGTCGTAGCCGATGTTCCACAGGGTGGGTCCGAGGACCGACCCCTGTGGAACACCGCACGTCATGGGCGTTCGCACAACGTCCCCTACTCGGTTGCCGCAGAGGACGTTGCGCCCCTCCAAATAGTCTGCCACCAGCCGCCTCAGGTAAGCTGGCACTCCGTGGTAACGGAGCGCCTCCCTGACGCAGCTGAATGGCAGACTATTGAATGCGTTGGCGATGTCTAGGGACACCACCAACAGCACTCCTCCGCCGGTGACGGCCTCAGTCGCCACGGCCCTCAGGCGCAACAGGGCCTCGATCGTCGAACGACCCCTCCTAAACCCAAACTGGGCGTCCGACAGATCGGGCCCCGTGCCGACGAGGTGCCGCTCGATGCGGGCAGCTACTACCCTCTCCAGTAGCTTGCCCATATCATCGAGCAGCACGATAGGCCTGTAGGCCGACGGCGACTCCGGAGGCCGTCCCGGCTTCGGCAGGAGAACCAGCCTCCCCTCCTTCCAGCACCCAGGGAACCGCCCGGACGCTAAACACGCGTCGAACAGCTCCCTGAGGCGGGGCTCCAGATGGTTGAGGACCAGGGCCAACACACGGTTTGGAATACCGTCGGGCCCGGGGACGGTGGATTTTCCGCGCATGCGTGCCACTGCCGCCCCCATCTCCGGTTCCGTGATAAGCGGAACACTGCCACCATCGCCCTCCCGGTCATTGTCTGGCGGCGCCATGACCGGGGGCGTGTGTTCCGCAGTCTCGGTGAGGGGCGGGCCCCGTGCGCGGAGCTTACTCAGCGCCGCGCCATAGGGGCGACCCCAGGGGTCACGATCGAGACTCTCCAGCATCTCCCACCGACTGGCGTCCTTGGCGGAACGGACGGCCAGCCTGAAGGCCGACCGCGCATTGCGGTAGCCCTCGTAAAGCTGACCCTCCAGTTCCGCGCTGCGATTGCGCCGCCGGCTGCGGGTGTATGCCCTCCGGGCGCGAATACACGCGGCCCGGAGATCCGCCAGCTCCCGGGACCACCAGTGGACAGCCCTCCTCGGGGGAAGACGGCGTACCCGGGGTAGGCCGCATCGCAGATCTGCGTCAACGCACTGCGGATGCGGCCAGCCTCGGCGTCCACCCCGTCCAACTGGTTGGCAGAGGACAGCCACGAGTGAACGATGGCTGCCTCCGCCAGCAGGTCCCGGTCTAAGCGACCCACAGCCCATCGCGGGAACGCAGGACGCCCTACCGCCCCGTGACCCCTGCCGGGCGCCGGGATTAACAGGGAGACCTCCATCCGGATATACCGGTGGTCCGACAAGGTCTCAACCTCCTCCTCGACGCACCAGCTCCCCACGCGTGCGGCGACCTCAGGGCTAGCGAACGAAAGGTCCACTATCGACCTGCCCTGAGGTTGCACGCACGTATGCACCGAGCCTCTGTTCAGCAAACAGAGGTCCAGTGCCGCCGCCCAATCCTCGACCGCCCGTCCTCGGTCGTCCGTACGGGAGGACCCCCACGCCACGGACTTGGCGTTGAAGTCCTCCAATACGACCACCTGGCGCGGTGCCAATCGCCGTAACGAGGCTCCCAAGATGGTAAGGGAGACCCCGAAATCAGCCGCTCTCCAGGCAGGGGAGAGATATACTCCGAGGAGCGTAATCTCTCCCCAGTCCGCCGCGACGTATCCGACGCCCCTGTCTCTAAGGATCAGAGGCGACGAAGGCCACGACGTGGAGGCGACGATTGCCACGGTACCGTCGGTGCTGCCCAGCCAATTTGGCCGGTCGGGCACCGCGTACGGCTCCGCGGCTACGGCTACTCCTATCAACCACTCCGCCATGGCTTGCAGGAAAACGTCCTGCGCACCGGCGGAGTGGTTGAGATTGGCTTGGAGGAGACGGAGGGATACGGGGTCCATTAACGGTCCGTATCCATCGTCACCTCCTCCGCGCTAACGGGCGATCGGGTCGCGCTCGGAGCGGGGGCTGGCCCGGTCGATGGGCCGCCCCGCCCCTTTGGGGCCGATGCCGGGAGTCTGCAGTCCCCAGAGCCCATGCGGTGTTTAGCAGGCCTATTGCCTGCCGCACACGCGGGGCAGTGGGGCACCGCAGAGCACGATGCCGCCTGGTGTCCGGTCTGACCGCAACGGAAACATAGCCCGCTGCAGTCAAAGCAGTTTTTGCATGTCGGTCGGGTATGCCCGACCGCCATGCATTTATAACATTTCGCGGGCCGGGGCTCTAGCACGGTTACCCGCGCCGAGCTCCAGCCCACGAGGAGCCTGCCTGAGTCGGCCAATTGCTTGACTGACTCCACCGGACACTGCACCCAGGCAGCACCGACGCCGCCCGGACCAGTGCGGATGCTGCCAATCCGGACGGTGTCCGAGGCACATCCGGTACGCGCCATTGGTACATTAGGCTTTGCTAGTTTTTACCAGCTATTTTAAGGAATTAATGTCAAAGTGGTCCCCAAATAACAAAATGTACCAAATTAATATTTTAAGTGAAGTTTAAACTACACAAGCAAAGATTACATTCCTTTAGTCGAATTGTATGAGGAAATCTGGGTACACACTAGGGATGTAACAGATGTGATTTTATCGGAACCGAAGTCAGAATCGGAGTTTTTAAACGACGTCGGAATCGGAGGCAGAGGCAGATGTATGATGTTTTAAGGGTAGGTCTAATAAAACAAAATATTATTACAAACATTATTCAGTTTCTTTAAAGAGTCAGAGTAAAAGACCCAATACCATTACCAACTAATTTACAAAGAAAAGAGTGAAAAAGTAAGCGCAGAAAGTACATGAAGGTGAATACTCCGCGCAACAAACAAACTTGTTTCAATATGTTGGCCGCTATCGTCGGTCTGCTCATTGCTGCTCGCGACTTTATGTTTGTTGCCTTATCGGACCTCTGATTTAAAAATGTCGGAACCGAAATCAAAATCGGAGATGTAAAATCAATCAGAAGTGCCGACTCTTCGGAACCGGAGTCGAACCTCCAAAACATCACTTTTTTTAGGGGGGTGGGCCATGGTGAGCGCACCCGCCGCTCGGCTCCGTCCGTGCGATAGAGGGGCATCGTGCGTAGCACGTCGCCTTTGTCGTTGGGACGTCGTCCGAAATATCCCTAGTACACACAACATACGACACACTATTTTTTTTTTTTTTTTTATGACAACACCCTGCACTAAGGAAATAATCCTTGTATTGCAGGGGACTTTACAAACATATAATTAACGGACACAAATTACATCCAGACTCAGAACAACAATTTGTGGATCGCACAAAGTGTGGTCCCGCGTGGGATTCGAAGCCCCGACACTGGCGCTGTAGGTCGCTATCTACTACACTACGCCATCTGTGCAGTTTATTTGAATCTATCTTATGAATAGATAATTTTAAGATGTATTTTGGGATTCATATTTTCTTAAACTATCAGATTATATATGTACGAGTATGTAGCGAAGTCATCCATCCTTTTATTCATCCTATAGACGTCTGAAATTTTTTGACGACCACTGCGGGCCTTTCGCGACTCTTATGGAAAATTATACTATAATAAATAATATGTTCTTAACTTGTCACCACACAAGATAAGACATCGCCACATAATATCACCATACCTATGGACTCTATGTCGTGTTCTCTTCTTGAACGCTCAAATAGGCTTGAATATATCTAATATATTTATAAAATTCTCGTGTCACGGTGTTTGTATTTAAACTCTTCCGAAATGGTTCGACCGATTTTTATGAAATTTATTAAGCATATCGGGTAGGTCTGCGAATCGGTCAACATCTATTTTTCATCCCCCTAAATGTTAAGTGTGGTCCACCGCTTAATTTATTTTAGGCAATAAATTTTGTATTACTTTTTTATGATACATCATTCAAGAATACATAACCCTAAATTTTTACCTTTCTATGATCAATCCCTATTTTTCACTTGTTAATTAAAAACTTTATTTTTTTTATAAGGAACCCTTCCGTTTATTTTATTTGAACAGAACAACTTCTGTTGGGTCAGCTAGTGTTCTATATATTGAAAGGCATTTTTAATCCATATTGGAAGATATTTTCGCGTGGTGACGGAGTAAGAATATAATTCATAACCCCCCTCTCTTATTTGTGCATATCGTAAAACATGACTAAGGGATATGATATGCAGATAATATCGACGCAAGTGAAGGAAAACTCGATATAAAACCCAATACAAATACGTTTGACCAGCGCGGTATAGTATGTCAATTTGCCTTCCGTTATGGAAGAGACCTAAGACAAGCAGTGGATCTTGGGGTTGGACAAGGACTGAGATGATGATGATGATGTTTGGAAGGAAAGTCAGTCTAAAATATGTCAATTGAGTGGTAAGTTTTTGTCAATAATTCTCTCGCAGTGGATGTAATTCTTTAGTCAACTTCTAAGTCACCCGCGATAGAGGAAGCGATACCCCTTTTTTCCCGCGGGTATTGTAGTCAGTGAATATGTATTTTTATTAGTACATAATTATACGTATTGCATCATATTTGACATTTGTTTAAATTTTAATTAATTATAAAGACCGGAAGCTGTCATTACTCACTGTCCATAATAACATTATGAAATATAAACTTTATGAGAACATAACAATACCTATTATGAGTTTATAAAGTTTATACAATTATTCTATATTTTTTCAGCAGACGTACAGAGTGACACCTAAAAGAAGGAGAACAATAAGAAAACATAACAAAGGAAATAGGGAGAAATATTTTATTACTACAGATCTACTATTTACGTGAAACTTATAAGTTTGTAAGCAGCTTAATGTTCATAATCGAATTATTGGATAATAACTTCACTGATCAAGTTAGTGTTATTAATGAGAAAAGTTTCTTTAAGCAGTGGTTTATCTCTGAATTTATTGTTGCTTACTTTTATCAGAAGGGAAGAGGTATGTGACATATACTTAATGCGTCACCATCATGTAAATATCTTGGGTAAGGATAAAAAGATTCCAAATTTTTACTTTTTATTTATTTAGAATTTATCTGTTAGAGTCGCAGGTAGTTTTTTGGATATGGGTGGTATGGCATTGCATTATGTTATATGATGAAGATGAACGTCTTGAAATGGACCGTGAAGTTTGAAAGAAAAAGAAAACGGATTATAAAGTTCTCAACAGTATGTCAAATTACGCAAGTTTATAAAATTGGCTGATAACTTATATAAGAAAAAGGAATTTGACTCTAGCTGTTTTATAAAAAAATTAAGGTATAAAAACGACAGCTCACAATAACTGTACGCATTGTTATCCTTTGGTCTTGGCGACGTTACGGGTCAACGTCAAAGTTAACGGCCGTTAGTCATTGTATAAACGTTGAATGTTGCGGTATTCGAAGTTTCACTTGAAATTGCCTTCGTTTGTAATTCACAAGCTTATTTATTTAAATAAATTATTTTAAGTAAAAAAGAAAACCGACTTCAAATAACACCAAGGAACTAAAAAGCACAATATTTTCGATGCCTCGTATAGGTTAGGTAGCTAATTCCTAAGAGGCACTGACTTCTAAAGGTATTTTTTGAGTAAAGGATGAATCCCATCAAAAACATAAATGTAAAATGAGAGCCAAATTCAATATTATGATATATGTCTTGGTTGTTCATTTCAACGACAAAAGAAGTAAGATCTAAATGGGGGCTAAGTTCAATGGTCAGTCCTGAAATTTATTTAGAACAACATGAAATATTTTATAACAACTTAAAATATTATTTCTTCTTATAACTTAGGATAATATATTGAAGCTCAATGTATGACTTGGCTATTTCGAATATACCCATTTAGATCTCACTTCACTTGTCGCTGAAATGAACAACCAAGACATAATATTGAACATGAACTTGAAAGTTTTTTAGCGCGGTATTCCTACAGTAATAGAATAGAATTAACGAACCCTCAGTGACGGTTGTGTTACTTTCCAGTAAAAGTTATTTATTGTGTTCAAAAGTAACCAGTAATGATACCTGATGGTTAGACGAGTATTTATTTGTGGTAGGACCACATTGTTGACAGTTGTCTGTCTACAGCCGCGGGCCGGTCCGTCCGGGGTAGTACTACATTCTTGCAGAAAATCGACGTCTGAGTAGTAGCAATTTGTTACTGCGCTTCGTTCGGTGAGCGAAAGAGTCGGAAGCCCAATTTTCTCAGCGTTTTTGTGTGTAGTGGGTTTTGGTGATGCCTTTAGTATTACCGAACTTCATTGCATGCATTCACACTTTCTTCGCGGTAGGCAGCGGCTAGCAAAGGTCCATGAGCGACAGCAACACTTACCATCAGATGTACTATTTGCTCGTTTGTCACAGTTTGCAATGAAAAAAAAGAGTATTACACGTTATAAATAAAACTATTTTTACGGATTTTATCGCGTTTGTATGTGATTTTTCATTGCTCGGAACAAAAAATGAACGCCAATAAGTGTTCTAAACGTCAGGCAAACAAAAACTAACTAGTGTGAAAATTCATGTATTATATGGCTAAGTATTTTTGAATGTGCCAAAAGATTATTTTTTATATGATAAGTATGCTTTCTGTTGATTCAATTCCCCGTCTTTCTAATTTTAATTCCCTGATCACTGAACACACACAGAAGTGTACTTAACACTTCTCATTTGTATACGTTTTAGCAGACTACATTAACTCAAATAAATTAAACTACAGTTTACCTTTACTTCATTTCAGTTGCAGTGAGCTATCATTCACAAATTAATTTGATTATAGTTAGTGGTTATTGTAGCTTCAAAGTATAAATCAACATAAACAAAGATTCAAAAAGCCAACTCATGAAACTTCTTAGAATTTTCATTTCTAGTACCTTAAATTGTTAATCTTAATCAAGTTTTTGGCGAAATTCTGTAAAGGTCATTAAAATTAATTTATTCTTCGTTACTTTCATTATTTCTGTAAGAATTTCCTTTATTATTTACAACGCCAAGGCAATCTTGATTTGTCGCAGTCAATCAAATGTGCGGCCAGCTAACTTAAGCCTCCAACCACACTGATGACAAATTAGAGAGACATTGTCTGTAATATTAATAGTCGTATTGGCATGTCAAAATTTGGTCCTAGGATGACTAGAAGTGATAGGTTTAGAATGAAAAGAATCGTGCATATCAAACTCAACAACGGCGAACTCGACACAATGAAATTGTGCGATTCCCCAGATGCAGTGCTGTTGTACTTCTGGCATGTAGGAGCATGCCACTATGATCCAGAAATACATTATTGTACCGAGAATTTATTGTGTTATAACTTTATTATTTTTAAAATAGATAAAAATATTATATTCATTTCAATTGTAAGAAAATTTCATTTAATAACCGAAGAATATACTAATTATGCGCCATAATATTTTTTTTGGTAGGCACGGAGGCATCCCGGTCAATCTTTCTGAAGGAGAGCGATACGTGGCTCCGTAACATATAATATTTCTTTACCATCGCTTGGACTGCCTATAGCGTATTTATCTGATCTCATTGGTTAGCCCGTCGGGTTACTCTTTCAGGTACCATCTCCGTAGGCGGCCCGGCAAATTACGAACGTTGTTGCCGAGGCGTGACCTTATACAGTCTAGCTCGTGGCAGTTGGCAAACTAATCCTCGTCAATCTATCTTCGCGTCGAGCCGGTTGGTGCAGTTCCAGTCCTCAATAAGGGCGTAGTCATCGAACGCCCCTTCTGGAAATTGAACTGGTAGTTCAACTGGTAGACCAACTTCACTAAAGTACTGGTGGGCGATGCGGGCAGTCAGGCTTCTTTCCAATAGTTGTGCAGCTAGTAGTAATTAACATTATAGAATGTTAATTAAAGAAGGCCTACTGTTTAAAACAATATTTTATGTCGGAATATTTCGCATTCATATAATTAAAATGGCTTCAAGTAATTTGTATAATACAGATAAAATATTATGTAATACTGACAAGGTTTTCTGCTTATGCCCTTTGAGTATTTGAAATAGAGGCTTTTATCTGTTCAGCTAATTGGGAGCCCGGTTTCCTACTCTGAAATGTACCCTGTGTCAAAGAGACGCGTAAATTAAAATAAGTTTTATTAAGTAAATTAAAAAGAAGCTCTTAATTAATTTTTTCTTGCTTTGTTTTAAGAAGATAAATTGCTTAGCAAAATGCCAGATGGATGGTAAGTAACGATATGGTCTAAAGTATTAGCTTCAGTATTGAAATTAGTTTCCTTTAGCATTGTTCTAAAACATGACTTGAATAATTTTCCAATATGGCTTCCTAAATAGTATTGAGTCGAAGTCAGACTTGCCTGCAAAGATATCTTCTCTTATATCGACAACTTTTTATACTCCGTTTAGTCTACAGGTCTCACTCACTCTCTATCTACGATCCTTTAAATATCGCAAAAAAACGTTGCAAATACACAATTTATGATACTAGTACAATATTTAAGATGGATATCGCCTAAATTTTATTGTTTCTTAGGTTCATATCTCTACAATAAAATTAATTCACATCTTCATACTCGTATATATTCTCAAAATAAATATGAACTAAAAATATTGATAACAAAGTGGCTACAAACATTGTCATATAGTGACACAGAGGATTTACTTACTCCACTGACATAATAAATGGGTAAAAGACACGGACTCACCCAAACATACACGCACACATCCACAAATACACACACAAACATATATAAACAAACACACACACACACACACACACACACACACACACACACACACACACACACACACACACACACACACACACACTCACAAATATATATACACATATACACAAACACACATGCACCTACATATAAAACTACTGATTTTCTCTATTTGATACAAGTAACATGAAATCCATACTAATATTATAAATGCGAAAGTAAGGATGTTTCACAGACATCAGTGGTCGTTGACGGCCCCCCCGAGGGGGGGACGTCGACGACCACTGATGTCAAGTAACCCTGTTCCGGTGGTCGGCCCAACGACGAAGGCGACGTGGTTTTCGGGTGGGTTGCGGGTGTTGCTTGCTTACGCCCCTCTGTCGCCCCGGATGGAGTGGTGCGAGGAGCGCGCCGACCGCAGCCCACCCCAAAAAAAAAAAAAGTATGTAATATTTAGAACAGTTATCATTTTTGCTATTTATCCTGGAGATGTGAGAGCCTGGTGATCTGTGACACAGGGTTCCCTATTATAGACACCAGCCTCTCACAAAGGAAAGTTTGCCACCTATTTATGTTGTACCTGTATAATCTGTGTAGCTTTATGAAGGAGAAATAAATAAATAATTATTATTATATATACTTCATACATGCTTTATTATAGGGTTCACCTTTCTTCCATATTATAACAAAAATTAACTTATTATATGCCAATCATAGAAGTTATTGAGACACGTGGAGAAGGTTTTCTCCAATTAAAGGTCATTGTTCCGTTTGTTTTTCTACTCTAATGATTATTAAAACCTTCAAGTTATACGTGTGCTAACGGAGTAAGAATATTCACTACCCCTTACCTTGCCCGTGTGATGGAATACTTGAAACAAAACTCTTTACCAACCAGTCTGACCAGCGTGGTGTAATAGGTCAATTACTCTCCTATTTTGGAGGAAGCGAGATCTCAACAGTGGGACGTATCTGAGATGAGGTAAAGGAAGACAGAGTGCAACATTATTATTATGAGTATTTCTTATCTATTAATAAAGAATACTATTTAATTACTACACACTTAGTTTTTAGATATTTTTTTTTTGTATACAGAAAATTAAAATAAAAAACAATCATTACACATTTTTTAAATGCAGTACAAGAATAAATTTTTCTTAATTGCAATGAAAAAGAAAATCGTTTTGCCGCAGCTGTCTGCTCGTTATTTGAATTGTATTTAGTTTTAATGATATCTTTTGCTATTTTTATCGTGAAATTAAAGCTGATTGTATACCAAAAGTATTCACTTATCAGTTTGTTTACTATGGGATAAATGATTGTATAGATTGCGTAGTGGCCAAAATGCGTACACTTGTATGTATACAGTATACATAGAAAATGTTGTTAATTTTAATTTGTTGCGTGTATCGTAAAAGACGATATAATAAATCAACATCACAAGAAAGGAAGTTCAAACATCTCTATATATGAACATCATCATAACTTGATATTGTAGCGACTTTAATGTCGAAAGTATTGTTGATGAATATTTGGGATCGCGCTGACCGCTGCCTCAAAATAATACTTCAGTATTGTAAATAAAACTACTTTATGAATTTAATCGCGTTTGTATTTGATTTTTGATTGCCCGACGTTTCGAACACTTTACAACATTTCATACCATCATGCGTTAAACCACCCAAACTGTATGGGCTGTTGAAAATACACAAATGCCCTGCTGCGACCAATAGATCAGATCAGATCGACACGCCGACTTACAAATTAGCTCAGATGGTTGCGAAAGTCCCCTCACAACACCGGGGACACACTAGTGCATTTTTGAAAGACTCTTACCATTTTGTCAGGTGGTCAATTTTGATGTCAGATCACTTTTCACCTGTCCACCTGTAGAGGATTCCATCAAAACTGTAACTAAGGAGCTATCAGACAATAATATGCCACTGGAATATGCTGAACTATTTGGTACATCAAAGCCTAACAACTGGCTTTTTAATGTGAAATGCACGATGAATTCTACACGCAAGTAGATGGACTGGTTATGGGCTTGCTGGTCTTCCCTGTTATTGTTGACATATTCATGGATGACTTCGAGGAGACGGGCTTATCAAGATCGCCTGTCGCATCCAGGTTCTATAAACGGTACGTAGATAACACATTCACAATATTACCAACAGACAAAATAACCATATTCCTAAACCAACTTAACTTCATCAATCTAAAAATTCAACTCACTGTGGAACTGGAGTTAAATAACGCTTTAGCTTTCTTAAGTATTTTGCTTATTCATAAATCCAATAACACCTTGAGTCATACGTAGCGTATCGTAAAGCAATACATACTGACAGATGTCTGAATGGAGATTTTCATAATTCCTCTTCACAGTTAGCTACCGTGTCTAAATCTTGAAGAATCTGTGACCATGAACATATGGCTGGGGAGCTGCAGCTTGTCAAGCAGGTTCTTCGTACAGAGACTCTCGTCGCAGAGACCGTGTGAAACCACCCACAGTTGAGCGCCTCCCTGCAGTACTACCTTATATGAAAGGAGCCACTGACAAGATTGGCTACATCCTGAAACTGGCTTCCATAAAAACTTACTTTAAGTTCAGTAAGAGGATTAGTCAATTCTTACCACCTGTCAAGTGCCAGATTCCTCTCCAGGATGCAGGTGTTTTTAAACTTGACTGTGAGTGTGGTCTGTCTTACATTGGGTCTCTTTTACATTGGCCAAACAAAGAAACCCATAGGAACTCGGACCAAAGAACTCATAGTCGATGTGAAGCATTAATAACTCATTTCTGTAGCGGGTAGATAATTATAAATCTCATTACTAACGATGACTTTTTGGATGTGAGACATCTTAGTCCACCCGTGATCATGAACGCTGCAAAGTGTTCAAAACGTAGGGTAATCAAAAATCAAATAAATAAAATCCGTAAAATAGTTTTATTTACAATGTGTAATACATAACCATCAGAAATCATTAAATATGTACACTTCTTTTATAGTAGGTACATATACAAAAGTTATTGGAAATAGTTTTATGACCGGCCGTTTGACGTTAAACCTCCTTGGCAACGTTATTGTTGAGCAGACGAAATCAGATGGAAATGGCCCAGGTCTCTGTGAAGGTCGTATTGGTAACCGCTAACACATGGCACAATGATTCACCCAGGTAAACATAAATGCGCCTGATGCCGCCCTAGCCCAGGCGGCGGTTGACTGGACCGGGGAATAGTCCGTCACCCGCAAAGAGGCTGATCGCGTGAGGGCGACCGACATCCCGAGAGGGGCATCAGGGAGGGAGGGTAACTCGGTGCCGGCGGTCGCCCCATTGGTGAAGGGGAGGGACCACGGTGGATTATGGGGCCACGCTTCGGCCTTTCCTCACCCTGGACGGAGGGCACGGCTTGTGGCATAGCCCATCCAAAATAAAAAAAGAAAAAGGCGAATATAAATACTAAAATATAATTGGACAATATTTCTTTCCCATTTTGTAGGAAGCTCGGGCGCAATAGTGATGCGTTAAAGGGTTTGACATGAAAATACATTTGACATTCTATATCATGTCAGGATAAGATTGCACTATTTGCTATTGGAATCATGATTAATAAGTCCAATGCATCAAAAGTATATACAGTAATCATGTCAGCAATACATTATAGCTACCTCATTTAGCTGGGTGATTGAATGTTTCCAATAAATCAAGCTAATGGCAAAAAGCTTTGTTTTATTGTTGTCTATTTATATTTAGTTCATTTTTATGTAGTAAGTTGAAACTATAATTTTTTTATAGCATTGCGTGTAATGAAATGAAGGTATAGAAGAGAAGGCTCCAAATTTTCCCACGGTTTGACGTCATCATATTTTCGAATATAAGAGAATACAGGAAAAAAGGTCAGTTATAAAGAAAATTCTTAGTTCTGTGAATATATAGATCAGAATTTAGAACCTGTTCTTGCAATTTATCAATCATCATCATCCTGCTCCTATCCCAATTACGTGTCATTGACGCACTATGTACTCTTAAGAATTCAATTCATCATTCCTTTACCCCTCTTACCCGTGGGTGTCGTAAAAGACTACTAAGGAAATAAATATGTATATTACATCTATGCAAGAGAAGGAAATCTTGAAATGAAACACTATACCAACACAACTGACCAGCGTTGTATAGTAGGTCGACACCGTTAGGTTCAGGCCTCCTCCACAGTGGAAGGGGTATGGACCTACTATACACCGCTGATGAAACGTGTTGGACTAAGGTTTTATAAGTTTACTTTCTCTTGCATCGATGTTACCTCCATATAGACTTTAGTCGTCTTTTACGACACCCACGGGTAAAAGAGCGGGTGGTTAATTTTATTCTTAGTCCGTAACCACACAGATAATTCTTTTGTTTATTACGACATAATACACATCTAAAAGAAATCTCAAAAACACTTGGAAATTTTATAGAATATCATATATGTTCACCAAAAAACCTTAAATTTTTACAAAATTAATATAAATTTGCAAACAAAAACATAAAACAGATTGTTCTAAACCAATGAGATTATTTCTGCCAACACGGTTAAAGTCATAAATTCACTCTGTCCGCTGTTTGAATAAAGATTAAAATTTATTGATGACATTATTAACAAAGCATCTTATTTATCTTTATTTGTGCGTGTCTTGAACTGTCATAAAAGTTTTAAATGAAATATGAGGCATATTTAACAAAGCTTTTGACATAACACAGATTTTTGAGTATATATTTACTAGTTTTTAACCCTCGAAAAAAAAAGAGGGGTGTTACAAGTTGGACGTTGATGTCTGTCTGTGTCTCTCTGTAAGAGCTGTTAGATAATCGCGGCTTTTCTATATCTGTGGCCCGTCACGTAGGTAGTCCCGGTGGAGGGACGCTGTTGGTAGTGTATCTAGGTATCGTTAACTCATTCAATAGTTTGCCATTCAGCTACATCAAGGAGGCGTTTCGTTATCACGGGGTGCCTCTAAGTCTAAATTGTCTGTTGGCTGATTATTTGGCAAGTCGTAGTCGCGCACATAGCGTGCATAAAGCGCACAGAGGATTCTATGCCGAGATCGAGTGGTTCTTGGACTCGTTCGTATGGCACATTGAATACGATTGGGCGTTGTGAAGTAGCCTGCCCAGGCTGGGTTTCTTTTGAAGAACTGTTGCGCTTGGTCACCCTTGGCACAGAAGAGTGGATTTGGTGCAGCCCTAAATAAAACGAAGGGTTGCTGTTTCATAAACTCAATAACCATCCACCCGTCGGCGCGTCAATCATCGTGACTTTAGTCCCCATCAGCGTCAAGACCCATTCGAATATTAGCTGACTTAGGAAGTGTCTCTTCATTGCTGTTCACCACTGTATTGGAAAATGTCGTTAAACTTTAACATTTCACCAGGCTCGGCATCAACGACTTACTATTTTTGAAAGACTGGTACTACGCTTTTAAACAAACATAGACAAGAGAAACTACTAATTAATGTTTACGTCAATTTATTGTTTCTGCGTCTATTACATACATTTTATGTATTAAAATACTAAACGGAGATGTCTATTTTATAATAGCAGATGTTACTTAGTTGCTGTATTAGTCTGTCTAACTAATATAGGTACTTGTTAAAAGGCTTTAAAGGATTTAATATTGAAAAAAATAATATACAAGACAAGTTATATAGTTTTTAAATAAATAATATTTGATTTTAAGTACAATATTAATATTTCCTGTGTGGCGACGGATTAAGAATATAATTGTCGCCACCTCTTGCTTGTCCGTGGCAGTCGTAAGGATCGACTAAGCGTTCACCAAGATAGTGGGAAGTAGCTTTCTCCTAGGAAATATAGTAAAACCCGTTTAAGACGATTTCGCAGGGATCCGACCAAAAACGCGTCTTAGGCGGGCAAGCGTATTATGCAAGAAAGGGAAAAACGTGCCATTTTTATTTATTATATTATATTATTATTTTGAATACCTACTGAATTAAATATTTAAAAATTAACTAAATAAAATGTTGTTTATTTTCTTCATTTAATATACTTACTACTAGATACATTTTTAAATATTAAAAAATAAAAAATATTTGAAACATAAAAAAAAATGTTGTTTATTATTATTACGTTACTTAAACTAATCATTTATTTTAGTTTGACAAAAAGATTTTGAGGCATTAGCAATTACAAGATTTTCAACGTAATTTAATTTTCGCAGTGCGTCTTCGCTTTGATTCAAAGAAGTTACATAGCGTCTTAAATCATTAACTGCTGATAATGCCTGGGCGTGTGACAAAATCGGAGTTGACTCATCTTCTTCTTGGTTATTATCACTTAGGGTCGCTCGACAGTCACTGGCCGCTGCTTCAAGGGGTAATATGTGTATTTGAGTGGCACGTGTATTATTAAACGGGATGACGATCGTATTAAGTGTTAAGAAATGTATGAAAACATGTCTCAAGTTGCTGGGACTGATGTAAAATAGCGTATTATGCGGGAAATCGTATTGAACGGGTTCTACTTCGCGATCTTACTGCGATCGCCAACTGCTGCTAGGAGTAGTAATTAAGGCATTATTCCCTCGTATATGGGGGAGGCTTACGTACAGTAGCGGACGGAAAAGAATTGAATGATGATGATGAATATTAATCTTATAAAACCTAACAACTTACAAGCTTAAAACTTAATTAATCATTTGGAACAAATTTAAATTGAGTCTGTATAGAACTGTATTGCTTGTAATTAAATTATTTGATCAAAAACTCGATCCTCAACGATTTTTACCTTTGAAATTGAAATAAGAAGAAAGTGGATTAAAAATCCTAAATAACTTTTAATAATTAAATTATTGATTCAAATCAAGATTGCTTTAGCTTGACAACTTTAATTAAATTGTCTTGCTTAGTTCTAATTTATTTTGCAATGAATCAGCACTTTAATGTTGTCGAAAGATTTTTTTTTTGTAATATTTTTATAGAGCCCCTTTGCGAAATATGTTTATGTAAACTATATACAATAGTTTCGTCGTCTTGTCTTAGCTCATATATGTGTCCTACTGCCAGCCGCGAGCCTCTTCTCCAATAGAAGGGAAATTGACCTACTACAGCATGCTAATCAGACACGTTGGTGTAGGTTTTTATTTCGAGTTTTCCTTCTCTTATACAGACGTTATATGCTTATTATATCCCTTAGTGGTCTTCTACAACACCCAGGGTAAGAAGGGACGGGTGAAATTATCACTCGAGAAGTCTACAGTTTAGTATGGTAAGCCTATAACGTAAGGTAAACTGAGTTATGGAAACTCTATAATGTAAAGTAAAACAAATTTAAGTAAGGTTTAAAATAATCACAATGTAAATAAAATTATTTTACGGATTTTATCACGTTTGTATATGATTTTTGGATCGGTCGAAGGTCGAATTATTATGTTTTGCTTACTCAAATTCCAGATTTAGTCTAGTTAATGTATAATTTATTTATAAAATCTATTTTATGGGACCGTAGTAATTCGGAATTGAAGTCATGTGTTATTCCAGTCCATAATTTATTTCAGTGCTAAATATCATTCAGTTTTCAGTTAATAAAACCTAATATTTTTCAATAAATCTTAAGACATTCGCTCTAAATATGAGCAAAACAATATCATCAGATGTCTAGAAATAAAAACTCGGATATTCATAGTACTAGGGATATATACCGACCTATATTCCAATTTATAGCCAACGTCAAGTCGTTCTAAGGATACTGCATATTGACAACATAATGTTTGGCAAATATTCGACACAACAAGCCATTTATTTGTATTTCACTATTTTTGTATTTTATTTGTGTTCATTTCATTTCTACTAAATAAATATTGATAGAATTTAAATACTTTAAATTAAGACAGATTCTGTCCAATCATATAGAGCATTTTTATTTTTTGTTATCAACCTATATGAACAACAGATTCGTGGAAACTGTTCAAATGGTTGGGTTGATATATTTCAGTGCTCGCTGCGCTAATGGGCCTCCCAAAAAAAGGTTCTCCTTACCAGGATTTCAGGATGATTTTATATAACTATATAAATCATCCTGAAATCCTGGTGTCTTTTTGGTTCAAAAGCCTATATCCAAGCTAACTTGGCACTATACCTCAGAAATTCCGAACATCTGCTTGAACGAGAATAACTCTCAAACGACTATGAAACGGTAAGGCACCGGAAGATGATGGATTTACGGCAGAGCTTCTGAAGGCAAGCGGTAACCGGTCTTAAAAACCCTTCAGAATCTATTTGATTGCCTTGTTCTTGGGGATACAGGACCGCACTTTGTGGTGAAACATGAAAGAGGCCTACATCCGACACTGGACGGCAATAGGCTGAATAATGATAATGATATCAACCTGTTTGTTATATTTTTTTTTATTACTTGAGGTTGTCACAAAATATAATCTTTTTCAATTGTTTGTAACAATTTGGTAGTAATTTTATTACTGAACGCCTGTTCAATGTAAACACTCCTTGGGTATGTAATTTTTGACGAGACATCTTCGGTTGGAGTAAGCTCGAGTTCATATAAAACTCCTTTTTTTTGGTGGGCTATGGTCAGCGCATACGCTGTCTATTCCGTCCGGGTCGACGAAAGGACGCCACACGACCCCGTAACCCACCGTATTCACTCTCCTTCGCCATTAGGCCGACCGTTGGTCGGTACCGAGTTCCTTGTTATACGTGGCCAGCCCGGCGCGATACTCTTTCAGGTACCTTCCCCTCCAGGGACAGTCGGCCGCCCTCACATGATCAGCCTCTCTGCGTTTGACTTCCCCGGTCCAGTCACCTGCGGCCTCAGCCAGGGCCGTATCAGGCGCAATGTAAAACTCCTAGTCGTTTTTTACAACGTCCACGGAGAATATAAGAGTTGGTATTCGTAACTGGCACCTACCATAGCGCATATATCAAAGAATGTTATTTTAGTTACATAATCGCAAAATGGACTTCTTTGAATTTGTGGTAACATTTTATTCTATTTCATAAATTACGGATAGTCTGTTATATCGTGTGTTTAGTAAGCGAAAAATAAAAAAAAGGTATGAGTGTACTTATGTACGCACGTAAGAAGTTATACTTCTTTGGAGTAACAAGATAAAATCTTGCTAAAAATGTTTCTAAAAATCCTCTACGTTTGTAGAAAAAAAGACACAATATAAAAAAAGACATTTACATTGTCAGTTTTCGTTGTCAGTCAGTTACATTGAAAGTTTTATTTATTATAACGCATTTTCTAGTTGACATTTGCGACGGTGTGCGCACGCATCGTAAAAAAATGTTGACTAGCTAACCTCAAGGTGTGTGTTTTTGCCGACCACTGATGACAAGTAACCCTGCTCCGGTGGTCAGTCCAACGACGAAGGCGACGTGCATCGTGGGTGGGTTGCGGGAGTTGCGTGCTTACGCCCCTCTGTTGCTCCGGACGGAGGGGTGCGAGGAGCACGCTGACCGCAACCCACCCCAAAAAAAAAAAGAGAGAAGGTGTGTGTTTTTCAAGACATATTTTCCCTAACCCGCAAAAAGAACTATAACTTCAAAAATATTAGTAAATATCTCAGACAAAGGAGTCTCAAAGATTTCACGTTCAATATCATACTGTTATTTTAAGCTCTAACCAATTAAAATAACATCAATGTGACTCGAAGGTCTAGAAGTGTGAAGAAGGTTCAATTAGTGCAAAATACTTAGGGATGTACCATTTAATTGCTAGCAAATAAGACGTCTAAATACGAAATGAGTTAAAAGGCAGAGATATTTTTAGATATTATTACTTTACAGAATTAAATATCGTCTGTTATTTTCAGATATCTGATTTTTTAAAGCTTAATTTTATCATCTTCATTCATCGTCCTCTGCTAGATGGCTTCCTACATAAATGAGAGAATAGTGTCACGCTTAGCAAGCTGGTTGGCGATCGCAGTATTGAGTAACGTTTCCCAGGACAGAGCCTTTTTTTATGAGTGGGCTATGGTAAGCGCACGCGGTCCATTCCGTCCGGGGCGACGTAAGGACGGCGCGCGGGCCCATAACCCACCTGTACCCACGTCGCCTTCGTCGTTAGGCCGACCACCGGAGCAGGGTGACTTGTCGTCAGTGATCAGCCCAGGAGAGAGCTGCAGTGCATTCTCTTGGTGAGACTTTAACAGACTTTTGCGACTGCTACGGGTAAGTAGGGAGTGACGACAATTGTATTCTTTTCTCGTGACCAGCAGGTAGTCTAACTTTGTGAGGGTGTTTGTGTGTGGTGGGTTTTAGTGATACCTTTAGTATCACCGAACCTCATTGCACGCATTCCCGCTTCTTTCACTTTCTTCACGGGTAGGCAGCGGCCTTGCAAAGGTGCATGAGCCGCAGCGACACTTACCATCTGGTGGTGTTTGCGCATTTGCCACCATTGGCAATAATAAAAAAACCATACGGCTCATTCTATAACTAGCTTAAATCTAGGTTTTTGATAAAATGTCATAATTTTTTTTTTTTTAGACAACACCCTGCACTAAGGAAATAATCCTTGTATTGCGGGGGACTTTACAAACATATAATTAACGGACACAAATTACATCCAAACTCGGAACAACAATTTGTGGATCGCACAAAGTGTTGTCCCGCGTGGGATTCGAACCCCCGACACTGGCGCTGTAGGTTGCTATCTTAACCACTTCGCCATCTGTGCAGTCCGATAATTATGCAAGTTATGTAAGTATGGAAAAACAATGTGTTATTAAGCTTGTCTCTTACATGATACTAGGAGCAAAATGTAATAATATTGCACCTATGCCCATTATTTTAAGGACAAAAGTACGACACTATAAAACGCATTATCGAGTAATTGGGATATGGATCTATAGTAAAATTCACTTAAATTACATCATCATCTTAGCTCATATACGCCTTACTGTTGGGCTGAAACTTCCTCCGAAATAGGAGGCAAATTGACTTATTGGACCACATAATTTGTCAAATGGATTGATATAGACTTTTATTTAGAGTTTTTCTTATGTTATATAGGCTATCTACATATATATCTTTTAATTGATTTTAAAATATCTACAGGCGAGAAATGGGACGAGGTGAACTGTATTCTTATTCTGTCGGCATATAGAAGTTTTTATAAAATAATCAATTTTTAATCGTGATTTCAACGTGATAAAATCCGCAACACGGAAATCCGTAGAAGAACAGGTGTAACCAACATAGCCCACAGAATTAGCACGTTGACGTGCCACATTGCTCGTCCAACCAACAATCGCTGGGGAAGAAAGGTTCTCAAGTGACGACGACGAATCAGACGATGCAGCGTAGGACGACCCTTCTCTAGGTGAACCGACGACATTCTCAAAGTCGCAGGGAACCGATGGATGCAAGTGGCGCAGGACCGTTCCGAGTGACTTTCTCGTGGGGAGGCTTATGTCCAGCAGTGGACGTCTGTAGGTTAATGGATGGATGGAATCAATTTTATACATAGTTTATAATGAACACATAATTTATTATCATCATAACATAGTTCTTTGATGGAGTTATAGCCGCAATGGACATGCTTGAGAAGTGAGCCCGCATTAATAGTAAGATACAACACTTTTTCTAGTAAGGCATTGCTGAATTTTCTGATGAACCTTCAGTCGATTTTTAAGAATACCAGAGACAAGAAAGGAAATAATAGATTTTGCTTATTATAGATTTTGAAACTTTATATTAAATTCACACATTTTCTTAACAGGCTATGAACTGGTTACACTCAGTATTAATCATTCTGAGTGACGACGAATACGGCGACGATAATGGATAGTAGCTCTCCCTTGGGAAACATATAGCACCTCATGGTTGTTGGCAACTCGCCTGCTAAGCGTGGCAATATTAACAATATTCCCACATTTGTGGCCGAAACCAACATCTCATATATATTCTTTAAAGACATTAAGAAAATCATCCTTCTATTGCGGGAGAATTTACAAACGTATATTAAACAGGCACTAAATGTATTCAGACTCAAAACAATTTTTGGATCCCACAAATATTAACTAGACCTACTTGACTCCCTGCAAAGACGTGCTATTCGAATCGTCGAAAATTCCAATCTTACGGGCAGATTGGAGTTACTGCAGCGGCGGAGAGACTTCGGGCCACTCTGTATACCCTACCGGCTCTTTCATAGGGAGTGTTCCGAGGAACTGTTTGACTTGGTACCATCATCATCGTTTTACAAACGGACCACTCGAAACCGTAGCTGGGTTCATTTATTTCACCTGAAAACTTTATGGTCTCCAACTGTACGTTACCAGCGATCATTTATTCCATGCACGTGCAGGCTCTGGAATGAACTACTTGCTGTTATGTTTCACGAGCGCTATGACCTTATTTAAACGAGGTTTAAGAAGAACACTTTCTTCACGGTAGGCAACGACATAACTGTGCCCTTCATGTTGTAAAAGTCCATGTACGGCAGTATCAGTTACCATCAGTTGTGCTGTTTGCTTGTTTGCCACCATCGGCAATAAAAAAAAAACAAACTCTTGTCTTGCGTGTAAATCGAACCCACAACACTAGCATATTATGTCGGTATTTTAACACGCTATCTGTGCAGTAGATATTGCACGATGATTTGTTGAATAATAATCATATTGTAAATAAAACTACTTTTACGGATTATATCGCGTTTGTATTTGATTTATGATTGCCCGACGTTTCGAACACTTTGCAGCATTTATGGTCACGAGCGTACTAAGATGTCTCACGTCCAACAAGTCATCGTTATTACTGACATTTATAATTATCTACCCGATACAGAAAATTAGTTATTAAATTTTCACCCATACTTTAGTACAAATTTATTGCCAGTATAAGAAGAAAATAATTTTATATGAAAAAAAAATAATAATAATCAAATTAAAATGATTTTTAACAAACGTGTTTTTCTTGTAGTAGAACGCAATCGGTAAACAGCAATTTTGTAGAACATTAAATATAACCAAAGCAAATAGAAAACCCGAGAGAGTGGAAATGACGGCTTAATTAATATCAAGTATCTACCTACTGATGTGATATTTAATTTGATGAAAATTAGATGCGGATAAAATTTAAGATAGAAATAAGCACCTTATTAAATAAATAAGAAATATTACTAGTATAGAAAAGAAATATTAAGCCAGCTTATATATGATATAGTTGTCGTAGTGATTAGGATATCGATTTCTGTGTCAGTTTCGTGGGTTTGATTTCCACGTACCGAGACGACTAAAGACGTCAATGACGCGGTCAGCCCAATGACGACGAGAGAACACGGCGGGTTATGTGGCCACTCGACCTTTTTATCACCCCGGACTGAACAGATGGCTTGTGTGCGAACCACAAATTATTGCTCCGAGCCTGGGTGTAGCTTGTGACCGTTATTCGTAACTAATATTAAAAATGCGAATAGTAGTTCATTTGCTACACTTTCACACCTAATATTCTAAACAGAATTTACGAAGTCTTTCAGCAATGGATGTTACGTTATTGTAGGATTGATTACATTTTGTCGCCGTTGCCACGGGTACTGAAACTATAACGGCGTAACTGAGGACATTTACTAGTAGTATATATTTGTATGGTCCTCATAAAATAGAGTTTTTTTCATTACTACAGGATGTTAACTAAAGAATCTAACATCTCTCTAAATAATACACCCTTTTCGAAATTAACCTTGTTATATTTTGCTACCAGCAACCCGCCCTCACTTCGCTTCGGTTTCAGTCGTCTTCTTCGCGTAGTTCCCGTTCACGTGGGAATATCGGGATCAAATATAGCCTATGTTTACTCCCTGCTATTATAGCTCCATTGGTGAAAGAATTTTTGAAATAGGTTCGGTGGTTTAAACGTGAACACGTAATAAACAAACAAATTTCAAACAACAACTTTCGCATTTATTTTTTTTCAAACCACAACTTTTGCATTTATAATATCAGTAAGGATATGCGCTTAGAATGTTATGTCCTCCCTAGCCGAGGCCGTGGGTGACCGGACCGGGGAATTTAGTTCGTCACCCGCAGAGAGGCTGACCGAGCGACGGCGACCGACGTCCCTGGACAGGGACGTCGAGAGGTGAGGGTACAAGAAAGGGTATTCCGTCAGGCCGACCACTGACAACAAGTCACCCTGCTCCGGTGGTCGGCCCAACGACGAAGGTGACGTAGGTACGGGTGGGTTATGGACCCGCGCGCCGTCCTTTCGTCGCCCCGGACGGAACGGACCACGTGCGCGCTTACCATAGCCCAACCATAAAAAAAAAGTATGTTATGTCCTATATATCATCATCATCATCACAGCTCATATAGGCCCCATTATAGGGCTAGAACCTCCTCCATAAAAGGAGGCCAATTGGTCTACTATACCAAACTGGTCAGACGTTAGTATAGGGTTTTATTTTAAGTTTTTCGTCTTTTATATAGATCATTATCATCATCATCTCGACATATACGTCCTATTGATGGGCTCGAGCCTTGTCCACAATAAGAGAGAAATTGACCTTACTATATCATGTTGGTCAGCCAAGTTGGTATAGGGGTTTTGTTTCGAGTTTTCCTTCTCTTGCATAGATGTTATATGCGTATTATATCCTTCATACGTCTTTTATCCGTCATCCATGGATACGATCGGGAGTGGTGTTTTCTATTCTTACTCCGTCATTACATGCGTTAAGTAATACATTTTATAATGAGTACTGTATACAACATATGTCGTATTATCTTTTGTTACTATTAAAAAAAAAAATAGTGTATCGTGTATCTATGTCTCTCGATTCATTCATTATCACAGCTCAAATACGTTCACTGCTGGACTTCAACCTCCTCCCTAATTTGAGGGAAATTTACCTACCATATCACGCTGGTCAGACTGGTTTTATTTCGAGATTTTCTTCTCTTTCAGCTACCTGGTAGTGCAATATTATTAAAATCAGTATAGACGTTTTGAAGATAACCCAATACAAATAAATAGACAAAAAAATGTTTAAAATGACTTTTAAGCACACAACCATGTGAGCTTACAACTACACACTTATTTCTTTTTTAATTTATATAGATATTAGGATTATGTAAAGAACCTAGTACCTATAGGTACTACGTTATGCTGAAAAAGGGATATAAAGATATTATCCTCACTTCCTTATTGATACTATAAATGCGAAAGTAAGTTTGTTTGTTTGTTTGTTTGTTTGTTACGCTTTCACGCTTAAACCACTAAACTGATTTCAAAAACTCTTTCATGAATGGAAAGCTATAATATCAGGGAATAACATAGGCTATATTTTATCTCGGTATTCCCATAGGAACAGAAACTACGCTGGTTTTAGTGACTGAAACTGAAGCGAAGCTAGGGCGGGTTGCTAGTCTATTATAATAATATGAAAGATCTCTCATAGTATTTTCTTTCATCATTAAAATATGTTATAATTCTGATATTATTATCTATACTTATGTCATCTATATGATGATAATATACTTATGACTTTGAAAAATCAGGTCAAGGACAGATTTATGAGAAAATGGCGATAGAAAGGTATCGTACGGCAGTTATACGGTTGCATGCTGCCCCCCTATTCACCATTTTGGATGGTTTAACCTATCCCAAAAAATCCAAAAAATAAGTGAGACGTCGTTTAGGACGCCTGGCAGATGTGTAACAACGGAATTATTTTGTACAAGTATATATGCGTATAAGAACAGATTACGACAGGAACTAATATGGCATAACATATATTACGATTTTTCCAGAAAGTGATGATTTTTATTCAATAAACATTTATTTTCATTAATTACAAGAATTAAAAATTCAAAAACATTTCAAATTGAGACAACTTATTTTTTTTTAATCAATGATTTCTGTAATGATATAATGGTTATGATCGATACTTCTGACGATATTACTGTGACAATTGGTCGGAACTACACTTACTATCATAGAGCGTGGCGAGGCCTCGCCACAGCATGCGTCGCTTTACGCCACGCCAACGATCAAGTTTACCCTCACCTATAGATGTTTCACATCAAACATTGAGAAAATCCAAAACTTTTACGTGATAATATATTGTTCCATACTTTAACTATTATTATTTACGATGAACCGCCCTCAAAACACTCGCTCTTTAACAGCGTTTGAATGTTTGTCTACCTATTTAAAAATCACAGACAATAATTTAAAAATATTTTAAAACTATTATTTATAAAATCACATTATTTTAAACAATATTGTTATTTAAATAATAAATTTTATTGAACCTATTTTAGGAATTAAATGTAGAATACTCGAAACACTATGATTTAGTTAAGGGAATGGTGTTAAGATTGCGCTTAATCAAGTGTAATATCTTTGATTGACCGAGCTTTGCTCGGTATAATTCGTTTTTCGTAAATTGTATTTTTGCTGAACTTATTTAGATATATATTAATAAAAAACAAAAATGATGAAATAATGAAAAAATATCAAAAATAGAATAATAATAATACCGAGATTCGATCTCACACTGTTTGAATGCGACTGGACAACTTGCCAACTGAGCTATTGTCACTCTTGACGGCGACGGCTAAATTTAAATTTCTATTCTATTGAAATTTTATATCATTGTATTGATTAGTTAAAAACACCGAAAACCCAGCCAGATCGATTTTTTGAACCAGAAACCTCTAGTATGCTAAATTACATGAAAATAGTTGGAGCCGTTGTCGAGATTCTGAAATTATTAATATATACAAGAATTGCTCGTTTAAAGATATAAGATATATACATACATTGGCACATGTAACATCCAGCATCAGAGCAATCTTTCTTTTGTACATCCATAAATTATTGTGTTTGAACCCATGATACTAGAGCATAAAGACAGTACTTAAATGACTTCAACATTTGTTCAAACAATTAATAAAATATGTATTATTTAAATTATAGAACAGACGTGATTTTGTTTTAAAATTTTGATTACATCAACACTATAAAACATATTGTAATTAACTCACTCTCAAGCTAATATGGAGGGTTATAATGTTACCTTTAAGCGCCACTGATACTTTGAGCTGGGTTGTTTAAATTTAATTATAGATCGAACTATTATAACAAGCAGCGTATAATAAATATGCTTTATAAAAACAGAATAATATTACAAAAATT
The DNA here is from genome assembly GCA_032191425.1 of Lymantria dispar. NCBI lineage: Eukaryota > Metazoa > Arthropoda > Insecta > Lepidoptera > Erebidae > Lymantria > Lymantria dispar. Next base: position 6,119,457 of record CM063452.1, on the reverse strand, counting down.
ATTATCAAGAAAATGTTGAAATATTTTCTTAATTCCTTTTTGTTGCTTTATGGTGGAAAGAGAATTTAATGACGATAATGTTTTTAAGTACTCGTGATAATGAAAATATATTAACCCAATAACATAAGGTTTGAATGGCATCAAATACATAACTTGTAAAAAAAACGTAGTCTTGCAATTTTACTATAAAAAGTTGTGAGATTCATGTAATACCAAGTTGGTTAATTTATTCAGTCCCTACTTAAAGGACCTTCTGTCTTAAGTTATTACGTAATTAGCTAACCTAAAAACTTTTTATAGTCACCATATTAATATGAAAGATCTTCTGAAATGGTGAATGAATGATGATATTACAAACCACATATTCCTGCTATGTAGGCACTAATTTTCATATAAATCGGTCAAATAAATCATGAGTTAATGAAAGATGTACAAACAAACTTTTAGGCTGGCTTTAGTCTGGTCACACGCCGTCCGTTCCATCTGGGGTGACAATAGGGCTAACTAGGTTAAATAGAATAAGGTAAAACAGGAGGAAGTGACAAGGTTGTACTTTTCTCTTATGCAGAGCGAGTCATGGAACAAAGACTAATCGTTCAATGCAAGGGACAGTATACAACTCAAATGCAGTATATTTCTCAGTGTTATTCTAGTAAGTACGGATATGAAAGAGCTTAAGAGGTCTATATATGAGCCTTAGTTTATTTTTTTTTTTTATCTTTATTTAATGTTCTTCCACAGACCTTTGTCCGTGCCTTTTTATGGTAGTACATTTTATTTTGATTTTATATAGACTGCACAGATGGCGTAGTGGTTAAGATAGCGACTTACAACGCCAGTGTCGAGGGTTCGAATCCCACGCGGGACAACACTTTGTGTGATCCACAACTTGTTGTTCTGAGTCTGGATGTAACTTGTGTCCGTTAATTATATGTTTGTAAAGTTCCCAGCAATACAAGGATTATTTCCTTAGTGCATGGTGTTATCTTATAAATAAAATAAATAAATAAATAAATAAATAAATAAAAAAATATAATAATATGTTTTTTCAAGTGGCGTTATTACATATATGATGGTTTATGTAATTTGGTGCGCTTTCTCATGTGTCCTTGATGATGTGTGACTTCATGTCTTCCGGTGTTTTCTACTCTATACTAGTATTTGATGTTAATGGTGAAAACCCCTATATTGTTAGTCTTCATCTGCCCTCTTGATTTGATTTATTTTGTGTCTATAATTGATGTTGGCTCATGATTTATGGATGCTGAATGATTGAGATATTTTTGTTACTTTAATGGCAGTTAACACCATGTGCATACATTTTCTTGCCCTTTACTGAGATGATGATAGTCTGAGCTCTTTCATTAACTTTTCGTCTCTATGTTTTATTGCCATCTTCTTGATATATTCGAGTATGGTACCAGAGTCCTGATCCATGGACTTCCTCATGAGTTTCCAAATGGCGTCTTCACGGGTGTCTGTGTAGTAGGTGCAGGATCTAGTATGTCTGGAGATGGCAACCACGGCGTGTTCTATACTGTTGTGTAAGTTTTGCACTGAATCCCTTGTCTGGATGATGATGACATTAGGTGCGCCGAGTCCCTGTGCCTCCTGGATGGTTCGCAGTTCGGAGCCCTCACCGGTGCCGTATCCCTTTTCCCTGAGGCTATCTTTCTCTGCCTGGGTGTGCGACAGGTATAGTCTCAGGAAGGTCCGGTGGTATGACGGCGTCGGTGTATGCGTATATGTTCAGGGATTTTATGATCTTGTTTGACGAGTATAAGCCGTTGTAATTGCTCTGTACCATATGCTACGTCCATGGGGCACCGATACGTGCACAACAGTTCTTGCGTCGCCGTGAACCTTAGTTTCGATGCACAAAGGTCGAAATGCATGTAATTTTCTTTGACATGCTACAAGGTCCGTATAATACACTGCCTCAGAAGTGCTAACTGTATAAAATAAGTTCGCGCTCTTTACACCAGAGATTTCCAGAGGATATGGTGTGTCGATTTTTGTAATCGTAGTTTGAAATTTAAACAATCAAACGATTCACCCGTTCAACATTAAAACTAATTGTCACTAGAAATTATTTACCATCTTTTATGATATCATAAAATTGATTTATCCGCTTTCCCGACAAACGTTTAATGTCTTTGATATTTGAAGCGTTAACTAAACGTTAAATTATTCTTTTCGTATATAACGTATGATTTTTATATTGTACTAGCATATGATTTTAATGTGCTGTCAATCCGTACCTTCCAAATATAGTTATCTCTATTTCCTAGCCTAGGAGTTGTGTATTGTGTGACAATTATGTGTTAAGGTGATGTCCTAAGGGATATGCAAAGCGGTATCATTACGTCACTGTATTATTGGTTATAAAGTAATTAGTAGTAGTTCTGTAGTTTTAATTTTAGCAATAATCAGAAATCAATTTAGAATACAATATCAAAGTGGTGGCTATGAATACTACCAAACCTTAAACTGTTCGTGAACGTCGTAAAAGACAATTGAGAGCTTTACGTCGACCCCCAGGCATTGACCCATCAATGCCATCTAATCAACTGATCAACTCTATCTAGTCAACAATTACATTACCTAAAAGAGACACCAGGCAGATGGCTGGGAATAGAACTAATGTCAATAGCTTATGTAATGTGTACCATGGTAATGGTGTACATATTAATGTTGACCCTATAAAATTGAGATAAAAGTAGGAGAGTTTCCGACAAAAGGCACGCTGCCTTCATTGTCACCAGTACAAATATTTTTTTTTTTTTTTATGGATGGGCTATGGTAAGCGCACGCGCGGTCCAGTTCATCCGGGGCAATGAAAGGACGGCGCGCGGGCCCATAACCCACCCGTACCCACGTCACCTCGTTGTTGGGCCGACCACCGGAGCAGATGTGACTTGTCGTCAGTGGTCGGCCTGACGGAATACCCTTTCGGGTAACCTCACCTCTCGACGTCCTGGGACGTCGGTCGCCGTCACGCGGTCAGCCTCTCTGCGGGTGACGGACAATTCCCCTGTCCGATCACCCACGGCCTCGGCTAGGGCGGCATTAGGCGCAAAGTACCAGTACACATATGCGGTATTTCTCACTTCAGCTCGTATTCGTCCTACTGTTGAGCTCGAGCCTCCTCCACTATAGGAGGAAAATTGACCTTATTATACCATGCTGGTCAGTCAGGTTGGTATTGGGTTTTATTTCGAGTCTTCCTTCTGTTGCATAGTGTTATATGCGCACTGTATCCCTTAGACATCTTTTACGACACCCACGGGCTAGATGTTGGGAGTTGGTTGTAGGGAGTTGTCATTTGTATTCTTACTCGGTTACCACACGGAAAGCGATATTTACGCAGCACCATGCGGTATTTACGCATTGGTATACGACCCTAACCGCTTTGGCTCTCCATGGATGCTATAAAAGAGCTCTAAGACGGATGGTCGGGGCTATACTCACACGCGTGTACCGTATACTTTTTAAGGAATATCTTTTAGTCTTCTGCAGTGCAAGGATAATATCTTCAATGAGGAGGGTAGTTTTATTAAAAAAAAAATTTAATCGTCACCTAAATCAGCATTCATTTTCTCAAATAGATACGGAATATCTTTTGTGTGGTGATGGAGTAAGAATACAGTTCACCACTCCCTATCGTGCCCGTGGTTGTCGTAAGAGACGACTGAGGGATATAATAAGCATGTAACATCTGTGCAAGAGAAGGAAAATTCGAAATGAAATCCTATTCCAACATGTCTGACCAGCGTGGAATGGTGAGTCGATTCCCCTCCCATTAGGAGGAGGCCTGAGCCCAACAGTGGGACATATATAGGCTGAGATGATGATGATCTTCTTTTGGTGATACTAAAGGTATCTAATTATTCGCGGATAATATACACGATACTACTCTCTCTCACTACTCTCAAAACAGTATATTATGCCCTAGCTCAAGCTGTTTTTAGTTACTGTATTACGTCATGGGGTGGCACGAAAAACTCACCTGATTAAATTAGAACGAGCCCAACGTGCACTGCTTAAAGTAATAAAGTCTAAACCATTCAGATAGCTATAACACAAAAATATGTCAATGAAGCAAACACAGACAAACCAACAAAGTATAGATAACAACACATACTCAAAACATAAAAAACAAAAGGACAACAGCAACTAATAAAAAACAACATAACGAGACAACTCAATATATTAACAGAATAGGAACAGAAAATAAAAACATAACAACTCAGCAAAACAATACTATAGAAGATAACAGAAACAAAATAACAGAGGGGTTTTCATCACCAACTTAAAGTAATAGCGCAAAGTAGAAAACCTCGAAACACATGACGTCCATCAACAGCATTGGCACATGGAACAGCGCTCAACTTCAAGTCTATCTTAACATCGAACTGTAATAAAGCCACTTGAAGAATAACTTGAATTATATAAACTCACCTTAACAATTAAACTCAAAAAATGTAACAAAGGCACGGACAATAAGTCTGTGGACCATCAACGAAAAGAAAAAAAAAAACTATTCAGATATCCAACTGCTCAATTGTATACTGATTGTGATGTTTTAACCATTAGACAATTGTTTGTAAAATATATTATAAAGTCTCAGCATTGTAAAACTGATTTTAATCACCACAATTTTAAAAAGAGACGAAATTATAATGTCTGCCCTACTGTTAAATTCAAAACACATTTTATAAACAAATTTCAATGTTATCTCGGTCCCATGCTTTACAATAAATTAAACAAAATTCTACAATTATACCCGCTGAATAATAAAATATGTAAGAAAACCTTAGTATCCTGGCTCAAAACACAAAACTATGAGAATATAGAAAATTTGCTTGTTACATTAAAATAAGAAACATGATCTTCTTTTTCTCTTTTTACCTCTCTTTTATCTATTTAAATTAATATATAACATAGTAAATAAATAAACAATAATTAACTTTATTAATCATGATATGCGGATTAACGCTGATTGCTGACATTATTTATGTTGTAAATTTACGTACATAATAATAGCAATTTCTACCAATCGATCTTGATTGGTAGAAAATTTATAGTTTAAATACTAACTGCTACTGAACTAACAAATTATATTATTCTCCAGGGTCCTGTTTCTGCAATACCAACTGGTTGGTAATAAATTTACTGAAGTTTGCACTTACAGTGGTGTTATTTACCGCTAACATAATATTCTGTAAAAAGGGGAACTTCTTTCTGTGTACTTGCAGAAGCAGGGACACAAGTTGTTATTATTATTACTACGTATGTGTGTTTTCAGTGGTAAAGCAACAGTTCTTGAGCGGATTAGCCAAGGAAGATTACAATAAAAATGTAATACTTAATAATATTTGCAATATTGACTAATAAAACGACAATTTTTTTTTCAAAATTAATTTAGCTGTTTGCTAGTTTTAAGTAAATATAGGGATGAACTTAATATATTTCAAACACGTAGTCTACCATTTTATGTTTCGCCGTAATTCGGACAACAAGATAACCCTCTTTTATTACCTCATAAAATTAAATTATCTTCTTCTACTAATGGCATTTAATATCGCTGATTTGAAATCTTAACAAAACTCAGTATTGTATTTCAGTTAGAAAGACACAACTCTGGAGTCGGTTCAACTATTCATCCATCACTTGGACTTAGACCTCTTTTAAGAATGTAAAGAATGGTAATGTCATAATTTTGCCTTGCCTTTGCCTTTTAAGAATGGTAATGTCATAATCGCTATGCTTCGCTATTTTAACACTTTATTTGGACTTTTGACGCGAATGTCAAAATATCACGTAGGGCTTTTATATTTTTTTCATTATTTTAGTGTTTCGAAGTATTATATTGAATAATTTTGCTGATATTTTATGTAATATAATACAGACAAAATACCGAAATGTAGTGAATATGATATAATAGTGAATTGCGTGCATTTTAACATTTTGCCAAAATTCCCAGAGAAGGCATGACTTGGATATCAGCACGCTAACGACTGACTGATAGACTAAGACTAAAGACGTGAATAATCAATATAATAATTAGACACTGGCAAATAGCAATAGCTCATATTATTGTAGCTCATTGCCATTAAATAAGAAGAAGAACATTTTATTTATTACCGAAAGTGGTTATGAGTTTTACTAGTGTAAATACTAAGTGGACAATAAAACTACAATTATATTGTGTTCTCATCTGCTGCTATATTTAGGAATTTTTTGGGTGAATATATATTGTTAGCCGCAGTTGACTGTGAAAACTTTACCCGGACTGTTGGATGAGCACTGATGATATTTTTTTTGTATGACTATAGTTATTAGCCACAGATGGCTGTAACAACTTTACCTGAATTGTTGGGTGAGCGCTGAGGGCTCTCAACCCGAATATTTAGGACGTTTTTTTTGTAGAGCGTATAGCTGTTAGATGCAGATGGCTTTGACAGCTTATCGCGGACTTTGGAAGAACCCTGAGAGCTGTCAACCCGTTGAAATATTTGAGGTATTTTTTTGGTTGACAATAGATGTTAGCTGCAGGTGGCTGTGGAAATTTTACCAGGACTGTTGAGTGATCGCTGAGGGCTTTCAACTCGAGCCCCTTTAATTTTTTTGTCAAGTGTTTAGCTGTCGCTGATGGTTTTGACAGCTTGATGCGGACTATGGGTAGCACCGAGGGCTCGCAATCCGGTGGTGATTGCCATTTAAGATAAAATATCCGACGAGTTCACTGATCTCTTGGTAGAGGAATCATAGTGTGATCTAATTCGATCTCAGTGCCATCCATCGCAGATCAAGTAAACTTACTTTTTAAAAATGAAGTGGTATGATTTGATGTCAAAAAATATTATAATCACCATAAGGGGAATCAAATTCAGAACATTTAATATATAATCGCTTTCGTTGTTCGCCATATACAATTTTCACAGTTTGTTTATCAAAGTATTAAACATATTACTCAGATAAGCCAGTTCAATTTTTCAGTACATTATTTTGATAAATCGTGTTCCGCTTTCAGTATTTTTGTTGTAAATGTGCAAAGCGAAAACCAGATATGACTAAACATTGTATATTGTGTCTGACATAAAATTTTACTACTTTTCCGACTAAAGGTATGCTTACTATAGATATATTGTTATATAAATTATGGATGATTGAATGCCATTTCGGGCTCGATATTGTAACGTTTTTACGAGTTTTTGACCCGAATCTAAAACACTGTTACAAAGTCACGGCCGATTTTTGATAACTTTGTATTTTATATCAGAATGTGTGTGTTATTCCGTCCCTAAATGCACGTCGCGTTTGTTACGATACAATTCAGGTATTTTACTTTAGATTTATTCACTTAAATTTTCCATCTGATGACGTATTAAGAATACAATGCACTAACGCCTTTCTTGTCCATGAGTGTAGTAAAGGACGATTATTACTATAATAATCGTCTTTTACTGCAGATAATATAAAGCTCTTTTGTATAGGCAAGAAAAGGAAACTTGAGTTTTGTAGTGGTAGGACTACACTGTTGACAGTTGTCTGTCTACAGCCGTCTCGGCCGGTCCGTCCGGGGTAGTACCACACTCTCGCAGAAAATCAACGTCCGCAATTTGCTACTGCGCTTCGTTCGGTGAACGAGAAAGCCGAAAGCTCAACTTTTCAACTCAATTCAACTCTTTTGCGTGTGGTGGGTTTCGGTGATGCTTTTAGTTTTACCTAACTTCATTGCACGCATTCACACTTTCTTCACTTTCTTCGCGGTAGGCAGCGGCCTTGCAAAGGTCAATAAGCGGCAACAACACTTACCATCAGGTGTACTGTATGCCCGTTTGTCAATGTTTACAATAAAAAGAAAGTTGATATAAAGCACTCTACCAACTTGTTTGTTAAGCGTAGTAGGTTAATTTCCGCCCTACGGAGGAGGAGGCTCGAGCCAAGTAATGGGACGTATATGAGCTGTGATGTTGATGAAGATTTTCTTAAACTATAATATTCATTTTTTTACAAAAGCCAAATACAAAATGTAAAGAAAAAATATTACAATATTAAAATATATATGAAAAGAATTTAGCAAAAAAATTACAAAATGAGAATCTAAAAACGAAATTAGTCAACAATATTGTCCTTAATTTGAGAGTAGTACTTAGTTTTAATTTATTTTACGATGAATTAAAGAGACTTTATTAATGCCTTATAGGTTTATTGGCACTTAAAAGAACATTGAAAAAGAAAGTCAGGAGCTTCATGATTAACGTAAAAAAGTTTCTAAGACGTATTCAAGAAAATAAATGTCCGAATAAATTTGTTCGGCCTTTTTTTATTAACTTATAGGAGGTAATTAAGTATCTTTTTTGCTTCAATCTTTTGTGTGGTATGACGGATTATGAATATATGCAGAGGGCTTACGTAATAGGGGTACAATATCGGCCTATTTACCTAGGGGAGTCTAAAAACACTAGCTCAGAGAATAAGTAGCACTGTCATGGGAAATTTATAACGCCAACTGCGATCGCGAACCCATCTGCTAAATGCAGCAATAAACTTATCTAAGCTATAGGATGGATTAACTCGATATTACCACCTCTTCTCTACTTTTTTAAGTTCAAGATATTGGTATTTTCTATGATAATTCTTTTTGAGGCAATTCGTCTTTTTGTTTTCGTCTTAAACTTCGTAGATGGTAAAAGAGCCTCATCTACATGATAGTTACAAAATTGTGTATTTTAGTAAAATTTTTGGGGTCTTATGTTATATCCTATAAATATTATGTGACGCCGATCAAAGCTGTGTGATGCCGATTAAAGCTGTGTGACGCCGATTATAGCTGTTTGACGCCGATCAAAACCTTAATCCTATCCCGTACTTCTATTGTGGTGTGCGGTATATTACCGTGGGAAAGTGGTTGGTCTCTCTTCCTTCCTCCCATTTTAAAATAAAAATGGATATCCGCTTTATATCGCCCAATTCAATCAACTATTTCTGTAAGAACATAAAAACATCTTATTTTTTATGTTTTCTAAGCCCGACGTAAAAAGCGGTGTTATATGTAGTATAATCGTTAATGTTAATTTAATTATAATGCCTGTTGAAGAGAACGTAGACAAACTTTTTTTATTATTTTAGAATGTGTCGGGGGTTATTCAAAATTTTCAATTCTACTTATTGTTATATTATAAATGTGTTATTTAACGATAATAAGATAAATTGTAAAGGAAAGCACTAACAATAAATATTTTTTGTGAATAAAATGATTTCTGATGTTTATGCGAGTTATTTTAATTTTACTTCTCAAAATTCATAGTGAAGGACAGAACAGGCCCCTTGAACCTTCTCGTGTTCAAAACGTCGGGAAATTAAAAATCAAATGCGAGAGCACGAGATAAAATACTTGTATTTCAATCTACTACGAGTACCACTCGACACCGCAGCTGGGTTCATCCATTTCACCTGGAAACGTTATGGTCTTCAACTGTACGTTTCCAGCGATCATTTCTCCCACATACGTTCAGGTTCTGGAATGAACTACCTGCTGCTATTTCCCGAGCGCTATGTCCTTCTTTAAACGAGGTTTAAGAAGAGCATTTTCTTCACGGTAGGCAATGGCCTATCTGTGACCCTATTGCAAATTGTGCTACTTGCTCGTTTGCCCCCATCAGCAATAAAAAAAAAACTGTAATAGAACTTAAGATTTACATCTCTATGAGCTAATGTGATCTTATCATGCTCGACATAGGTATAAAATTTCATCATCATCATCATCTCAGATCATATACGTCCCGTTGCTAGGCCTGAATCTCCCCCATAAGGACAGAAAAACTAATCTACCATAACACGATGGTCAGACGGATTAATGAAGGTAAAAATACATTCTTAGTCCGTCACCATACGATATAGAAAAATCTAAAATTTATTCGGCATAATAAATGTTACTAGTGAAAAATATGAATTTAAACTATTGATTGTCATTGTCAATCAAAAGGTGGCAATTTCGAATATGCTCTGACAACATTTAAAGCTGCCAAGTGTCATGCTTAAGTTTTTTTCTAGATAAAAGTGGGTATGAATAGCAGACTCGACGTGAAAATGTCACTCGGTTATGATATTTAATATATAAAGTTTATATATTTCGTTGGTTTTGTAATTCTCTTACCTTTATATATATATATATATATATATATATATATATATATATATATATATATATATATATATAAATCTTCTGTTCGTGTGTTTGTAATTGAACTCGTTTTAAACGGCTGGACCGTCTGCTTAGTCAGCTAGTATAATTATATAAGAGATTAGTGGTAAAAGGACGGCATAAAAATTATCATAAAGCGGAAGAGTTTGTTCGATTGAACGCGCTAATCTTAAGAACTCATACTAACAGAGAAAAATAGTTTTGAATAACTATATGATAATAATATTACGCTAACAATATGCTATGAATAACAGAAGTGAAGCGTAGGTAGTTAGTAAAAAAAAGTAGTTAGTAAAAATTTACCCTCATCATTTACTCTAACGGACCAAAAGAATATATCACTTCAAAAGTAGGGACTTTACAATTCTATAATTAACAGTCACCAATCATATTGAGACTCAAAATAACAATGCGTGGATCGTACAAAAATGTGGTACCCGGGGGTACTTCGCCGTACCAGAACTTATTCTTTTATGTAGCTGCTTAAAAAATAAATAAAATAATTGCCCTGCGTGGTGGTCGAATTAAAAGCGCATCAAATGTCTATTACTTAGACTACTCCACCATCTTTATAGTCAACACTGAATTAATTTTCGATACTAAACCTAAAAATGTTTGTTTCAAAAACAAATCTTCCGAAAAGATCGGCAAATCTTTACAATAGCGGTCCTCGAGTCATTGTCGCTTTATATAGAAATCACGACTACAAACCCTCAGCCGGAACCAATCTTCGCCTTTCATTCAGATTTCACATTGTTGCGCATCAAAACCGAGACATTTTTCTTCAAATACATTTACTGAATTTGAACAAGATTTTATTGGGAACATAACAAAAACTTCATTTTGTTATGATTAAACCAATCGGAGACATTTCTTGTATAAAAGTTGCTTACAGAAAAAATCTTGTGGCATACATCCAAATGTCAATCGATCGGTACATTGAAGTCCACTATTGCCTATAAAAAATCGGTGGGGTATTATTCCATAAATGCCTCTATAGAAAGGCCATGGAATAATACCATACTCGTAAATGCCTCGCTTAGCCATTCTGTTGGTGATCCCTTGAGGTTGATTTTTGAATTTGACGGCGAATTACAGCCACACGCGATTAATGACGTACGCGACCAATGCTTCAAGAGTCAGAATATGAAAATGTATGGTGCCCTCGCGTGCAATAATTGACGTAAGCTACGCCATACATTTTTGTACTTAACTACTGTCGCAACAGTCGCATGCGTCAGTTATACGCGGTCAATTTCATGCAACTGCGATTAGCGGCAATTTGCTGAAATTAATCTTTGGGCAGACGTTTCTATTTCCATGGGAAAGTTATGTATGGTATGGATAGTTACACGTTGTATTATTAGCCCATCACCAAGTATGATATGTTGATTAGCGATCGAATTTGGTGTTATATATTTTTGAAAATAGTGCTTTTACTCCTTTTTCTATGGTCTGTCCGCCGGTTCTAATAACGACAAAATAAAGGGTATCAAATTTTAATCTGAACTTGTCACTATACGGAACCTTTATTATTTAGAAAATTATACTATAGTTTAAATAGGTATCATCCTAATTAGTTTTCCAGTTGTTGGCGGTCAAGTTGGAGTAACTCCTATTTGACCTCCAAGAACTAAAGGAATGCCGCGTTAATAAATAAACGATTTATCCTAAATTATATTATATTATTATCCTAATTAGTTTGCCAGTTGTTGGAGGTCAAGTAGGAGTAACTCCTATTTGACCTCCAACAACTAAAAGAATACCGCGTTAATAAATAAACTATATGTCAAGATAATTAAAGGTACCAATTCCTCGCAAAGATTTTCATAGGTATTCATGACTGCATAACTTTCTTTGGCAACCTAATGTGCTTTTCAAAATAAGGATCTACATCTACCAGATTTTGTTTGCGGCTTAATGTGCTTGGGTTTCACAAATCAGACCTTTTTATGGGACCTACAGGTGCTTGGTTTCTCACAATGTTTGCTTTCATCGTTAAAACATTTAATACGCACATAATTGCCATAAATCAACAACATTATGTTTTATATAAAACGGATAACTAAAATTCTACCCTTTTAGGAATTATCCTTAATACTACCCTTTCTAGGTATTAGCCGGCAGGATATGATTAATTTAATGAGTATTATGGTAAATTTAAAGACATTAAAATACTACTTAATCTGGGATACATGTAATAAAATTTATCTAAACATTTAAATGAAACCTTGAACGTCTGAGATTTGTATTACATATAGACCGTTTGTTTTTTTTAATAACATATTGTATTTATATTTTTACACTCAACTTTACATGATAGTAGAACGTGGTCCCTAAATGTGGGCCTCATAACCAAGCTCCAAATAACTCAGCCTGCTATGGAGCGGGCTACGCTCGAAATTTTTCTGCGAGATAGAATTCGAAATACGGAGATACGTAGAAGAACGGATGTAACCGATATATCACGAAGAATTAGCACGCTAAAATTGTACTGGGCAGGCCACATCGTTCAATGAACTAATAACCACTAGGGAAGAAAGGTTGAGCGCCGACAACGTATCGGATGGACCGCGCACTATAGAACGCAACTAGATGGATCGACGACCTGGTGAAAGTTGCACTTTGTGGTGTAACATGAGGGAGGCCTACGTCCAGCAGTGGACGGCGATAGGCTGAATGATTACATGATAATTTACAATCCAGAAATACTTATTAATCTTGCTTTGCTCCCAAGCATTATATATCATCCATTTTGCAGTAAAAGATTATTTCAATTTAATAATCCATTTCATCAATTGTCCACTTAACCATTTGACATGGCAACCGTCGCCCACAGCGGCACTTAATAAATTATCCTTCCAAAACAAAAAAAAATATCTGATATAATCTACAAAGTATCACTTTCCTAAAGGGGCCACGAAATTTACGGTGGCGTTTCCGTATTACAAAAGTCTACAGTGATTATCCGAAAGTGATTCTTCTTACATTTTTAGTTCTATGGTTCTCATAAAAATTGCGATAGTATTCTATTTAGTATATTTATATTATATATATATATATATATATATATATATATATATATATATATATATATATATATATACAGATAAATATCATGATATTGATATTCGCGGCAAATTTTAAATATAAAGTTAAAATATTGATAAATGGTTTAATGTAAAAAATAAATATTTATTTGACACAAAAAGGAGACACGCAATAAGACCTATATTCATCACTCAGTATCATCATGTCAGCTAATATATGTTCCACTTCTTCGTCCGAGTCTTCTTTTTTTTTTATTGCAGACGGCGGCAGACGAGTAAACAGCACACCTGATGGAAAGTGTTGCTGCCGCTCATGGACCTTTGCAATACCAGGGGCACAGCTAGGCCGCTGCCTACCGCGAAGAAATTGAAGGAGTGTGAATGCGTGCAATGAGTTTCGGTGATACTAAAGGTATCACTAAAACCCACCACACGCAAACACCCTTAAAAGTTGGGCTTCCAGCTCTCTCGCTCACCGAACGAAGTGCAGTAACAAATTGCTACTACTCAGAGGTCGATTTTCTGAGAGAGTGTGGTACTACCCCGGATGGACCGGCCCGCGACTGTAGACAACTGTCACTGTTGACAGTTGTTGTTGGTCCTACCACTATATAAAATTCTATATATTCTCTTCAATAAGGGGGAACTTTAGCTTCTATTCAGTCCGCTCGTAAGAGAGATTCATTTAAGGTTAAAATTGAGTTTTCTTCTCTTACATAGATGTTAATATCAGGTTGACCGAGCTTCGCTCGGAGTATTTTTATAGCATTTATTTAGATATATATTAATAAAAAATAAAAAAATAAATAATGAAAATTATATAAAAATTACAAAAAGAGAATAATAATAACACCGAGATTCGATCCGACGTCGTTTGTCGCCGATGTCAAAAATAAAATAAAACCTGACTACTTCGCCACTGAGCTATCGTAATTCATGACATTGATGGCAAAATTTGAATTCATATTCTTTTAAAATTTAATGTCATTATATTGTCTGCCAAAAACACTGACAAAACAACATTTTCTATACATAAAACCTAGCCAGATCGATTTTTTGGGCCCGAATCCTCTAGTATGCCAAGTTTCAACAAAATCGTTGGAGCCGTTTCCGAGATCCTGAAAATATATATATTTACAAGAATTGCTCGTTTAAAGATATAAGATATTTTATCCGTTAGTCGTCTTTTACAACACCCCGGGTGTAGTAGGTGGTACAAGATAGGGTGGTGAATCGTTCTCTTATTCTGTCACTACACAAAGGGTACTTTTAATATAATGTATTTAAAATAATAGCTGGTTTAGAAGCCCAACGTCCCGTAGGCGGGGATGGATATGACAAATGATAGCCAACATTACGATGGGAGTTTTATCTTTGACAGATATAGGTGATTCCTGTGGGAGGAACGTGATATTTTCATACAGGAATATTATTTTGCGATGCAGGAATACTAAATATGACACATGAATGTGAAATATCACTTAGGGGTTTTAAGTAAGATATTCACTTAACAATTGAATTATGTTTTCTGTAACTTGAATATTTAAAATTACTGGTGTGGCGATGGAGTAAGAGTATAATTCACCACTCCCGTCTCATACCCGTGGGTGTCGTAAAATACGACTAAGGGATATCACGCATATGGCATCTATGCAAGAGATGGAAAATTCGAAACAAAACCCTATACCAATCAGTCTGTGACGGGGCACGGTTGCTTCGGGAAGTACTTGCACAAGATTGTCAGGAGGAAGAGCACACCGTCCTGCCACCAATGCAGTTGCGACGAGGACACGGCGCAGCACACGCTCGAGGAGTGTGCTGCATGGGAGGGGGATCGCCGTGAACTCGCCGCAATTATCGGTGCCGACCTGGCGCTGCCGACCATCACCAGGGAGATGCTCGTCAGCGTCAGGAACTGGGACGCGGTCGCCGCCTTCTGTGAGGCCGTAATCTCACGGAAGGAGGCGGCGGATCGTGTGCGAGTAGAGCTCCTATTCGGCGACAAGTTCCGCCGCCGGCGACTCGGGCGGCGCAGGCGCAAGTATCTGCGCCTAATGCCGCTCTAGCCGAGGCCACGGGTGATCGGACCGGGGAATTGTCCGTCAACCGCGGAGAGGCTGACCGCGTGACGGTGACCGACGTCCCAGAACGTCGAGAGGTGAGGTTACCCGAAAGAATATTCCGTCAGGCCGACCACGGACGATAAGTCACATCTGCTCCGGTGGTCGGCCCAACAACGAGGTGACGTGGGTACGGGTGGGTTATGGGCCCGCGCGCCGTCCTTTCATCGCCCCGGACGGACTGGACCGCGCGTGCGCTTACCATAGCCCACCCATAAAAAAAAAATACCAACCAGTCTGTCCAGCATGGTATAGTATGGTAAATTTTCCTCTTATTATGGAGGTTCGAGCCCAGCAGTGGGATGTATATGAGCCGAAATGATGATGAAATGATGAATATATGCAGTGCCACATAATGTAATTTCATACCATCTTAGGAGTGTAAATGAATCCTGCTAAGGATGGAAGAATGAATGCCAAGAACTCTCATATATAGGCACTAACTATTTCCTATAAGAAAAATAAACTGCATATCAAAATTGTTCAATGAGCTGAGATGGTAGAATATGTACTCCTCTTACATCGTACATATTGCAAAAGTTAATGGAAATAATTTAATGACTCCTTGGCAATCTAATTCTTGATCAGACGGCATCAGATGAAAATGTACCAAGATGGCCTAAGCTATCAGTCGTCTTTTTCAATTTCCTCGAGCATTGTAAGGATGGATAGTATACGTAGCTACACAGCACCTTTTATTTTTACCTATTATACCACACTGGTTGCTATTTGGTTTTATTTCGATTTTATAAATGAATTCTCTCACCTTTAGTAGGCCTATATGACTGGATATTGATATGCCGGCGGTTGTTAAGAATATCAGTTTACTATGCGGTGACGGAGTAAGAATACAATTCCACACCCCCTCTCTTTTCCGTGGGCGTCGTAAAAGACAACTGAGATACAAAATGCATACTTGCATAGCATTCACGCAAGGTAAGACAACTCGACACAAAACTCTATACCAACATGTCTGACCAGCATGGTCATTAACGACCAGTATAGTCAATTATGACCTGCATACAAAGTCAATTTCTTTCCCATTGTGAAGGGCGCCAGTGAGAGTCCAACAATGGGATTTATGTGAGCTAAGATGACACAATATTATTAACATTAAGAATATCCATTAACATAACCGTAATGTTTTTTTCTTATTGTGGCGCAATCCAAGCTAAGCATCCTAGAAAAGTGATCTTGTTAAGTATGGAAGAATATCATAATACTTGGTACACGCCCTAGACATACGGGTATACGCAAGAGAAAATAGCTCTGAAAACTTACTGTCAAGGACAATACCATTATCTATCGTGATATGGGTGAACCTTTTTGCGGTATCGAATGTTACAATCCCTCTTATATTCCTATGGAACGATAATTTGATAAGGCTGGAACAAGTGTGATTAAATGCAAATGTATTTATTCTTCAAAGCAAGTAGTAGAGCAGTATTTTGTAGGGTAAATACCTATGTACTCTACAGAATATTCTGTAAACCAGTCAGTGAGTGACAAAATTACGAAATTTTGACTAGTAGTACAATCATTTGGTTGAAAAAATAGAGGTTACCTGGAAAGGTTCACGGGAGTTTTGAAAATTGGCAATTTTATAGATTTTGATGTGCTCTTTCTGAATTTCAACTTGCCCACCGCCTTTCTTTGCCGCTCACGCCGCCATATTGGAAAAATGGCGCCTAAAAGCAGTTTCTTGATAATAACTCCTTTCCGACGCATTTTACAGGAAAACATATCTATACAAAATAATTGTAGAGAAAATTTTCTACAATTTATGTCTTAACCTATTTTTTCCTAAAATCAATAGTTTCGGCGTACGAGCGCCGTAAAGTGTAGTCGAACAACGTTTCGGCAGAAATTCTCATTTCCACCATGAAGTACATAGAAAAAGCAGCGCGTTTTTTATCGTGGTATCCCTAGTAGGCCTAATACACATCTGAATCACGTTAGGTGGTAGTTTTTCTGTATGGTGACGGACTAAGAATACAATTCATTACACCTTTTCTTACCTGTGTCTGTCGTAAAACACGATTAAGGGATATAATATACATATAACGGCTTTGCAAGACAAGGAATGTTGGAAATAAAATCCTGTGCCAATAGATCTAACTAGTGCGGTATCATCATCATCATAGCCCATATACGTCCCACTGTTGGGCTCGGGCCTCCTCCACAATGGAAGGGTAATTGACCTACTATACCACGCTGGTCAGACGTGTTGGTATAGGGTTTTATTTCGAGTTTTCCTTCTCTCGCATAGATGTTATATGCGTTTTATATCCCTTAGTCGTCTCGTACGATCACCCACGGGTAAGATAGGGGGTGGTGAATTGTATTCTTACTCCGTCACCACACGGATAGTGCGATATAGTAGATCAATTTCCCTCCCATAATGGAGGAAGCCCGAGCGTAATAGTGGGACTTACATAGGCTGACAAGATGATCATAATGAATTATATTATGAATTTAGAATTCAATGAATCTATTTATATAAACATCATCATGTGATTTTTAAACAATGAAATACATAGTTTTAGAAGCTTATGATATAAAATTGCTCCTTCCGGTAGTAAAGTAATGAACTGTAATTAACTTGAAGTGGCCAGCGTGGTAACCTTTGATGTAGGTCTATCCCAAGGGTACCCATGGCATAATTGCCGTAGTTGACGGACTAATCGTGGCAACTTTAAGAAATACACAGGAGAATTGCCGACCTTTCGCATTCAAACTTCTATGGCGGTCATGTAAACATTCTCATGTAGTCGTTACGAAGGGAATGTGAATACAAATGCTTGCAATTTTCATTATCGTTAATTCTTTTAGTTTTACGATTCTGGTTCTAAACTTTTTCGTTATAGTTTTGTTCGTTTAGATTTCAATGTATCATTCAATCTGTCCGGGGAGCGGATGAACGGCATGCGACCCCATAATCTACCATACTCTCCTTAACATCATTGGACTGGACACTGGTATCGATTTCCTGACTTCATTATCCTTTCAAATATCGTTGATGCTCCAGCAACAACAACAGTGTGCTTTTCGTATCACTAGTTGCAATCTGCAATACGACTACGGTTACTGTCTTTGATAGTCTACTCCAAATAATGCCACCAATTGAGCGGATTTCTGCAACATTCACCAAGCATGATGATATTAAAGTATTTCTTTCTTTCATGTGAAGGCCAATATCAATGCTGCAGGACGCGCTCTTTTGGAAAAACATTCTGATAGTTCTTTGAATCAAAACTTGGGATAACTTCCTATACAAATCTAGACACGGATGTCAAGGACTCTGTTCTAATGGTCGGCTCAATAACGAAGGGCAGGGTATACGATAGATTATGGGGCCGTGTACCGCCTTTTTGTCACCCTGGATGGAACGGATTGCTTCAATCCAGACTATAGTCAACCCAAAAAAATATCTACTTAAATCTGACCTTTATTTCTCAATGAATGGTGTACCACGTCTAGGCTTGCGTTAATCTAACTGAAAATTACTGCATAACCTTTTTTTATTAGGGTTCCCGAAGGGTAAAAACGGGACACTATAACTAAGACTTCGTTATCTGTCCGTCCGTCTGTCTGTCACCGGACTGTATCTCAAGAACCGTGATAGACAGATGAAATTTTTACAAATTATCTATTTCTATTGCCGCTATAACAACAAATACCAAAAACTAAACAAAATAAATATTTAAGGGGGGATCCCATACAAAAAACGCGATTTTTGTGACCTTTTTATAAATAATGGTACGGAACCCTTCCTGCTCAATTCCGACTCGTACTTTCTTTTTGTACTTTTTTTTTTGGGGTGGGTCGCGGACGGCGCACTCCTCGCACCACTCCGTCCGTGGCGACACGTGGCGTTAGCACGCACACTCGCAAACCATCCGAACACCACGTCGATTCCGACTCGCACTTAGCCAGTTTTTTATAAAACCGTGTATGATAAACTTGAAGTTGAGCTTAGTATATTCAAGTAGTGATGTAGTAAGAATATAATTCACGGCGTTCTATCTGGAGAGTGTATATTGTGATTGTGAAAGACTACAAATGGATATGATATGCAGGTATGTATGTATCTGACCAATGTGGTAAGTCAATTTCTCTCACACAATGAGGAGACCCACGCCCAATACCACTATTAAGTTCCACAACTTATATGGATTTTCCTTGTAGTGATGGATAAGAATACAATTTACCATTTTAAATAAAACTACTTTACGGATTTTATGCATTTACACTTTGCAGCAGCTGCAAAGTGTTCGAAACGTCGGGCAATCAAAAATCAAATACAAACGCGATAAAATCCCTTAAGGGGGTATTCTGGTGTAGACGCCTAAATTTTAGGTATTTTTCAAACGGATATTAAAAACAAATGAAAAACATCTTTATTATCCATTGTTTGTTATAATTTTTATTGTCAATTGAAGAATATAAAAAAAAAACATAAAAAAATAAAAAATAAAAAAATCTTCAAGTTACAGGCCGGTGGAGTGGGGGCTACAAAAAAAATGGTGCTCCCTGGTTGACATGATTCCAACCCTTGTAGTGATCTAAAACAAAAAAAATAAGAAAATTCCCCATCAGTAAAGATGTCGCTATCGGATTGACTTTTGCCAAAGGAAAAAAAAAACAAAAGTTAACAAAATGGCGACAACTTAAAAAAAAAATTGTTTTTGTACCCTCTTTTTTTGACCTTTTCGAATTTTTAAAAATACTTCAAGTAGAAATTTTTCAAAATCCAAGGCAGGAGCGATAGAGAGATGTATAACAAAAGTTTTCTAACAATTTCAAAGGAATCGATATAGTAGAACTTGAGATATCATGACAACCACCTCAAAAAAAGTAGTTTTGAGAAAAACGCGATTGAAGTTTGAGAAACAATTTCGATAGAATAACTCAGATTTCGCAAAAACCTTTATTTATTCTATATATATAAATGTTTGTGTGGAATACAAAAGAATTTCTGGAAAGAACGAGTCCTCAAGTTGTCCGGCAACATCTGCCGTTCATTGTGTGATTCGCTCCGCTCCGCTAGCTTAGACGCCACGTCAGAAAATCAGCTATATCTCCGAAAAAGCTCGAATTTTGGCAAATCCGCTTAAGATTATATTTTTTAAGGTCTAAACTTTGAAAAAATGCAAAAACAAAAAATTGAATTTTCAAATTTCTACACCAGAATACCCCCTTAAGTAGTTTTATTTAAAATGTTTAATACTCGCGTAAACATCAGAAATCATTAATACAATTTACCCTTGCTTGTTTGTGGGTATCGTAAAAGATAAGTAAAAAATTATCATATGCAGATACAATTTATACAAGTGAAGAAAACTCAAAATAAAACCCTATATCACCCGTCTGATCAGCGTCGTTTAGTAGGCCAATTGCCCTCCTATTGTAGAGGAAGCTGTGATAATGATGATAATATGAGCTTAGATTATTATATGATAGGTCCAGTAGTTATGAGATAAAACTTAACGAACAAAATTAAAATTGCATTTGTAATGATGACGACTCGCCCTAGTTGCGCTTCGGTTTCAACCGCTTTGCCTGCATTTTAAATCTGCCCTATCTAAGACTAATACATAATTGTAAATAAAACTACTTTTACGGATTATATCGCGTTTGTATTTGATTTATGATTGCCCGACGTTTCGAACACTTTGCAGCATTCATGGTCACGGGCGGACTAAGGTGTCTCACGTCCAACAAGTAATCGTTATTACAGACATTTACAATTATCTACCCGATACAGAAAATAGTTATAAACTTATTAAATTGTTACCCACATTTTAGTACAAATTTATTGCCAGTGTAAGAAGAAAATGAATCTATATGAAAAATTATATTGTTTATGGTTAGTAATTATTAATTATTAAATTTGTAGCAATTATTATTACAATTTGTTGATTTAAAACTAACAAAACAAATATACTACCACCGGATCGGAACGCGGCCACACTGAGAAAGATCCGGCAAGAAAACTCAGGGGACATGATGCTAAATTAATATTGATTTTTAATTTTAGATGCGGCTTACTAAAAGATTTTTGATTTATAAAATTATCTTTAACCATTATTATTGTGGGTCAAATCTATACAATAAGTTTGATAAACCTCAAGTCCTCGCAAAGGAACACCGATACCTGCCTAGAATGGTACGCGAGGCTATTGAAATCAAAAAACACAAAAATTTCAATAGAGAGGATGGCTGGGTATTACCATCAAGCTGGGATCCTGTTATAAACATAATTAAAAATAAATCCAAAGAGACCACCACAAGACTGCATGATACTGTGAGCACTTATTGTATAGATTTGACCCACAATAATAATGGTTAAAGATAATTTTATAAATCAAAAATCTTTTAGTAAGCCGCATCTAAAATTAAAAATCAATATTAATTTAGCATCATGTCCCCTGAGTTTTCTTGCCGGATCTTTCTCAGTGTGGCCGCGTTCCGATCCGGTGGTAGTATATTTGTTTTGTTAGTTTTAAATCAACAAATTGTAATAATAATTGCTACAAATTTAATAATTAATAATTACTAACCATAAACAATATAATTTTTCATATAGATTCATTTTCTTCTTACACTGGCAATAAATTTGTACTAAAATGTGGGTAACAATTTAATAAGTTTATAACTATTTTCTGTATCGGGTAGATAATTGTAAATGTCTGTAATAACGATTACTTGTTGGACGTGAGACACCTTAGTCCGCCCGTGACCATGAATGCTGCAAAGTGTTCGAAACGTCGGGCAATCATAAATCAAATACAAACGCGATATAATCCGTAAAAGTAGTTTTATTTACAATGTGTAGTGCTCGCGTAAACATCAGATATCATTATGTAAACCAGTACGGACTGGAATTTGCAAATAAAATACGCCGGTTAGAGTATCTTCATACTAAGCGCGCAAGATATATAACTTCATTAAATTTCTTGAAGAGATGCCGAGACCATAATCTCATTCCTACGTGTGTAAGGATTCCTTGCAAGAAAAATATACGTGGAAGCGCGAAGATCTTAGAACAGGCGAGTAAAAAGTTATTGCAGACTGTAATTCACGAAACCCGATCGGATCTATACAATATTAACTGTGAAATAGAGATAAAGTCTGGTGAAGTTGAGTCAGTTTTAACGATAGCCGAATTTAAAAGTTGCATCGAACAACTAGGTAAGCGCGAAATAACTAAATATAATAGATGCAAAAATAAACACGTTACAAAATTTGAAAAATTAAGTAACAGAAACCTACGCGTTGAACATGGAACGCAAAATTTCAATGTTGGGAACGGAACGCGCCCGCCAACCATAGACTCACACGCAGATCGCGCTGTCATAAATCTGTCAAAACAAATCTTAGACCAATCTGAACTTCAGGTATTGTCGAAAGGATTAAATTTTGCTATAACACCAACGCGAATACCTTACGAGGAAATAATTTGTGCTGTAGAAGACGTACTGATTAAAAATACCGTTCAAAAGGAAGATATGGAGGCTATCCGACAAGACATCTCGTCCTTATTACGTCGCTGTAAGCCACCAAAACGTAATCTTTCAAAACAACAACATTTTGCATTAAAGAACTTGCGTAACAAATCAGATATCGTCATCCTGCGCGCAGACAAAGGAAACGCGACCGTGGTAATGAATACGTCAGATTATAATGCCAAAATTAATCAACTTTTATCGGATGAAACGACTTACAAAAAGGTTAAAACAGACCCCACTAATGTTGTGTTGAAAAACACAAAAAAGTTAATAA
Source organism: Lymantria dispar (assembly GCA_032191425.1). Taxonomy (NCBI): domain Eukaryota; kingdom Metazoa; phylum Arthropoda; class Insecta; order Lepidoptera; family Erebidae; genus Lymantria; species Lymantria dispar. The sequence goes on along the minus strand of CM063452.1, from coordinate 6,096,289 downwards.
TAAAACACTCCGATGCATTACATCTAGACGTGAAAAAGCTCATACCACCGTGTTGTAAGCCACCAAAACTGTATGGATTGCCAAAAATACACAAAGCAAGTGCCCCACTACGTCCAATAGTAAGTCAGATAGACACGCCGACTTACAAGTTAGCCCATATGGTCGCAAAAGTCCTCTCACAACTCCGGGGACACACTAGTGCATTTGTAAAAGACTCATACCATTTTGTCAGTGAAATCAAAGATCTACATCTCGCTGACAATGAAACTATGGTCAGTTTTGATGTCACATCACTCTTCACCTGTTTACCTGTAGAGGAATGCATTAAAACTGTAACTAAGAAGCTATCAGACAATAATATGCCACCGGAATATGCTGAACTATTACGTCAGTGCCTAACAACTGGATATTTATTGTGGAATGATGAATTCTACAAGCAAGTAGATGGAGTGGCTATGGGCTCGCCTGTCTCCCCTGTTGTCGCTGACATTTTCATGGAGGACTTCGAGGAGCTGGCCTTATCAAGCTCACCTGTCACACCAAGGTTCTATAAGCGGTACGTAGATGACACTTTCACAATACTACCAACAGACAAAATAACCATATTCCTAAACCATCTTAACTCCATCAATCCAAAAATTCAATTTACTATGGAACTGGAGTCAAATAACTCATTAGCTTTCTTAGATATTTTGGTTATCCGTAAACCCAATAACACCTTGAGTCATACAGTGTATCGTAAGGCAACACATACTGACAGATATCTGAACGGAGATTCTCATCATCCCCCTTCACAGTTAGCTACCGTGTCTAAATCTTTGTTGCAGAGAGCACGAGGAATCTGTGACGAGGAGCACCTGGCTGGGGAGCTGCAGCATGTCAAGCAGGTTCTACGTGCAAACAAGCTGCAAGTTCCACGCCCCCGTCGCAGAGACCGTGTGAAACCACCCACAGTTGAGCGCCTCCCTGCAGTACTACCTTATGTGAAAGGAGTCACTGACAAGATTGGCTATATCCTGAAACGGGCTTCCATAAAAACTTATTTTAAGCCACTCAAAAGGATAAGTCAGTTCTTACCACCTGTCAAGTGCCAGATCCCTCTACAAGATGCAGGAGTTTATAAACTTGACTGTGACTGTGGTCTCTCTTATATTGGGCAAACAAAGAGATCCATAAGAACTCGGGTCAAAGAACACATAGCTGATGTGAAGCACCGCCGCCACACTAAGTCTGCAGTCTGTGAACATAGTCAGGACCGCTCCCGCCATAACATTAGGTTTGATAAACCTCAAGTCCTCGCAAAGGAACACCGATACCTGCCTAGAATGGTACGCGAGGCTATTGAAATCAAAAAACACAAAAATTTCAATAGAGAGGATGGCTGGGTATTACCATCAAGCTGGGATCCTGTTATAAACATAATTAAAAATAAATCCAAAGAGACCACCACAAGACTGCATGATACTGTGAGCACTTATTGTATAGATTTGACCCACAATAATAATGGTTAAAGATAATTTTATAAATCAAAAATCTTTTAGTAAGCCGCATCTAAAATTAAAAATCAATATTAATTTAGCATCATGTCCCCTGAGTTTTCTTGCCGGATCTTTCTCAGTGTGGCCGCGTTCCGATCCGGTGGTAGTATATTTGTTTTGTTAGTTTTAAATCAACAAATTGTAATAATAATTGCTACAAATTTAATAATTAATAATTACTAACCATAAACAATATAATTTTTCATATAGATTCATTTTCTTCTTACACTGGCAATAAATTTGTACTAAAATGTGGGTAACAATTTAATAAGTTTATAACTATTTTCTGTATCGGGTAGATAATTGTAAATGTCTGTAATAACGATTACTTGTTGGACGTGAGACACCTTAGTCCGCCCGTGACCATGAATGCTGCAAAGTGTTCGAAACGTCGGGCAATCATAAATCAAATACAAACGCGATATAATCCGTAAAAGTAGTTTTATTTACAATGTGTAGTGCTCGCGTAAACATCAGATATCATTACTAATACATAAGATTTTTCTGAGAGAAAAAATTGTCTAAGTTACTCCTTACCAGGTAGTAAAATATTATCAAAATTGGTCCAGCCGTTTTGAAGATTACCCGTAAAAAAAGAAAATCATTTTAAAACTGGATTGAGGCATAGGTATCGTGCAAATAACTATGTGAGCATGAAAATATAACTTACTATTTTGAATTTAAACGGACACTTCAATTTTAATTATTTGTATAGATAGCAGAATAGATTTCATTCATTCTGAAATTATTAATAGTTCTCATTCAGTGTGAAATTAACTTAGATTAACATTTTTAACGTAGATGGATAAACCACTGAAATTAAGTCGAACAAAACATGAATAATTTAATAAGCGTAGCAGCCAACAGTAGCATGGTTTTATGTGCCTGTATTCATTATCATGAATTGAAATATATTTACAACATAATTTAAAGTGTATTGTTCAAAATATTTATCCGTGGACGGTAGATATTAACAAGAATTGACAGTTGACACCAATCCAGAAATAATGTGGATAAATCTGAATAATAGTTTATTCTTCTGAGTACGATAAAGGAAATTTGAAATAAAAGCATATCCCAACCTAGAATAACAATGAATTAATTGTTGAGAAAAACATAAATCTTTTTAGTAATAATTACTATTTTATCTATTTTAAAAATACATATCATCCCTCTCTATCTTGCCCGTGGCTGTCGTAAAAATCGACTAAGGGATGTAATACGCATATAACATTTATGTAAGTGAAATCTCGAAATAAAACCCTGTACCAATCTCTCTGACCAGCACGGTAAAGTAAGAACAATTTTCCTCCTATTATGGAGGAGGCTCGAGCCCAACAGTGGGACGTATATGAGCCGAGATGATGATTTTTAACACGCTTTTATTAGTTTCACCTGTATGTATGTTTGCTTGTTTGTAACCGACTCCTTTGGGTTCGATTTTGTCCTACTTTGAACGATCAGATTTAATTCAAACTTTGCACACTTGTCAAAGACTGATGACAATGCAATAATTCGATTAAAATATCCTATTATCCTTATTAAATTCGCCAGGATTCATCAATTTCTTTCCGCATCCTTTGCATGAGAGTAAGAGAGATAGGACTAGTGCGCGAGCTACGCATGTGTTAGCTTGATAATCCGCATCCTTTGCATGAGAGTAAGAGAGATAGGACTAGTGCGCGAACTACGCATGTGTTAGCTTGATAAGAAAATAATGTTTAAATGTATAATTAGTATTTCAAACTTAATAAAAATTAATCATTAATTGTAATAAACTTCCGCTACGCTCGAATATTTTATCTAAATTGAAGTATTGTTTGTTGTTTAAGCTATTATAAAACATGTTAATTTTGATACCTAATTCTAGAATATTGGTATATATTATTGGATAACTATTATATTAATAACTATTATACTATATTATTGTAAGTAAGTGGCTTAATAATGACTTCCGGCAATATTTAAAAAAAAGATGTCGCTCTTTTGTATACATTTGCGGCAGGCGGTACTTGCTTTGTGTGGTTTTAAGAAATAAGAGAAGACGGTCGCCATTCTACGTTACTGTATTTTCAAAATTATGTTCTATATTGATTAATAGCGAATTGTCATCAACTAAATTGTAAATCATCAATAGAGAATTGTATCTTGCATTATACAGAGAATAAATAAAAGTTTATCAAGCACGTTTATATTTCAATTGGCAAATTGTAACAATTCCGAAGCCCCAGCTTCCTTGGTGTTATTCCAAACAACAAGGAATTCAGGTGTATCATACCACCTTGGTGTGAACGTATGCCCACAGTGAGGTATGTAATAATCTTATAATCAACTTTATTCTACGTATGTTATGGTATAGTGTTGTATAAATGTTATCAAGTAACACTTACGACCTTACATATACGGCTAGTTCGGATACATACATTTTAATTTGTCAACCGACTTTATTATTGTTTTGTAATTTAATTGATAATTTCTTAAGCGAGTAAATGGTTGACTCATATTTGTGTAAGTTGATATAACTTTCACACAATGGACGCCCTTGCGTGTCAGCTTCCTACGTAATAAATATTTAGTATGACATATCCTGTAAAATATTTGCACGTAAATAATTATTAGAACGATTAAAATATTTTATTTTTAATATTATCATAATAATACATATCATCTCTGGTTATCGTAACAATTTTAAAATATTGTTCATCTTTCGCTAACAAATTCGTTACAATAGGTATTGTAAAAAGAAAAGGTGTTAAATAAAACTACTAACTCGGGCACATTTCTTTTCTCATATTACTGGTTTTATTTAAAATAATGAAAAGCTTAGGTGTTGCATAACCACTGTGGTTATGTAGTTTCTCGATAATGCAATTTCGTTTGTATTAAAACACTGATTGCTATGTTTTGGCGGAAAAAGATACTCGTTGTTTGAATTTCAATTCCAGTACATTGGACAATAGATTGAAAAATATATTGAGTGAGGATGCCGAGTAACCGGTCCACAAGTAGGCGAAGGCCAATTGGACGGCATTTGAGCCCTGATTTTGGAAAAGCCTCGAGACGCAGCCGACCCCGAACGCGAGACAATGTTTCGAGGCACGGAAATAGTACGCCAGTAACACGTTACGCCGAAGATCATGATGCTAAACAACAAGGATCGAGAATATCACTCGAACGGATCGAGTCCTATAAAAAGCGTAGATATAAGTCAGTTGTAACACCGCCTTTGTAGGGTCAGGTATCGTTTATGTCATCAAAGGATAAAATAGATTGTAACCGTAGAGAGTGTAGACTCTACACTGTAGAGGCACTGTAGTAGGCAGAGGTGTGACAGAGTTCAGACTACCCGTGATGCGAGCGTTGTAAGGTCACGTAGCCCAGTCCAAACGCAGATCGACAGGGAGTCTTCACCTGTGACGCCGCAGCCTTCATCTGTTGATACAGTGAATTCTGAATTACTGAAATGTCTTAAGGAGTCTGCAACTTATCACAGCTGTAAATCCACAGAGTAGAGAAAGGTTCACTAACAGTAATGTAGTGCTAGAATTTGATCCTAAATCTAAAAACCAAACGATTGTTACATGGTTAAATAAAGTTAAAGAATGCTCTAAAATTTACGGTTGGGATAGTAAGCAAACTGCGTACTATGCCCTTCCAAAGTTAGTTGGCACTGCAAGAAGGTGGTACGAGGGACAGCCTTCTATATTACTTACATGGGAAGAATGGACAGATAAACTTAAATGTGCATTTCCAACGTACGAGAATTATGGTCACTTGCTCACGGAAATGTTAGGGAAAAGGGCAAAGTTTGGTGATGATTTGGAAGAGTATTATTATGATAAATTGATAGCCTTGAATAGATGTGGTATAGTAGGTAGGTACGCAATTGATTGTATTGTGTATGGAATAGAGGACAGGTCAGTTCGGTACGGAGCGGAGGCAGTAGGTTTTGAAAATGTTGATAAGTTATTAGGTTACTTAAGGAGTGTGAAACATGAACAATTCAATAAATCTAATAAGAGGTTTTTGCTTCCTGTAATTGAAGGTTCCCGTAAGCCTGTAAGAAATGATTTTAATAAAATTTTGAAATGTTATAATTGCCACGAAATAGGTCATGTAGTATCTAGCTGTAAAAAGCCTATTATTAAATGTCAAAAGTGTAAACGTTTTGGTCGTGATAACCCTGAATGCAATAGAAGCGCATGGAGTGCAAATACCGAAATTAAGACATTATGACTAGATGATAGCACGTTAAGAGTTGACAATAAGTTCATAAAAGGTGTGAGTATTTATAATGTACGATTGACAGGATACGTAGATTTTGGTAGCCATTGTACTTTAATAAAAGAATCTGTTATAAAAGAGATCGTGCCGCGAGAAAAATGGCAAATTAATAAATTGCCCTCTTTAAGAGGATTCAGTAATACATATGTAAATGCATTAGGCAAAACAGAAGTTTCATTAGTAATTGACAATGTTACAATTCTTGTTGAGACGATAATCGTCCCTGATAATTATTTGAGTTACGATTTGCTCATTGGCCAAACTGCAACAGAACAATCCCACATATGGGTGATCAAATCCGATAAAAATTTGATGATTACCGATAAACGAATAATAGATAATACACGGCTTGTCCTAAGATCACTTATGGCCGTCACGGCTGACGGTTGTATAACTTTGAAAGTATTCACTGATACAAATTTTAGTGGCTTCATTTTAGTTGAAGATGGTTATCGTCCTAACTACAACATAGAGATTGGTATTCACAAGATTAAAAATGGTAATTGCTATTTAACTATTCTAAATTATAATAACAAAGTGATTCAATTTAAATTAAAAAACTAAAAAACACGCTTTTATTGAAAATTTAACTAAAAAATGGAAAATAAATAATAGTTTAAAAAAAACTAAAAAATCACGCTTTTATAGAAAATCTAACTAAAAAATAAAATTTGATAAATTTAGATTAAGAATAGTGTAAATGAAAAATAAATGTTTATTATTGTAAAAAAGCGTGGGGTGCATAGTGTCAATAGTTATAAACATTTAATGGCAGATATGAGAAGGATCATCACTTTGAAAATATCTTAAAAAGCACTTTAAACGAAATCTAACCGTTTGAAGTGGATCAAAATCAAATCCACTAGAGTCAGTTACATACAATCAAACGTACAAGTGAAGACACTGCACCCCACGCTTTTTTACAATAATAAACATTTATTTTTCATTTACACTATTCTTAATCTAAATTTATCAAATTTTATTTTTTTAGTTAGATTTTCTATAAAAGCGTGATTTTTTAGTTTTTTTTAAACTATTATTTATTAATAGTAGACTTTTACATTTAAATTTTTAAATAACCTTATAAACCACAGAGATTTTGGACTGTGTTTATTTTATAAATACATATTTATTTATTTTTTTAAAAGACATCTCTCTGCACTAAGGGAAATATCCTTGTATTGTGGAGGACCTTACAAACATATAATTAACGGGCACAAATTAAAGCCAGACTCAGAACAACTATTTGTGGATTGCAAAAAGTATTGTCACGTGTTTTTTCGTATGTTCATTCGATCCTGCGACACTGACTCTGTATGTCGGTATCTTAACCACTACGCCATCTGTGCAGTATGATCGAGTTCTATTATGTTAAATGAACTAGACATTTTTAGTTTTTATTCAAAAGGTTTATTATATTCGTGATACTTAATTTATTCTCAAGAACTAAAATACTTAGTCTAACAATTATATTTGTATATTGTATTTTTTATTATTAAACCTAATAGTTGCTGTGTGGTAGTAGTATGTCTACAACAAACTCTTAAATTGCTTGTGTGTATCGTAAAAGACGAGTAAATGCTTTCCATTAACCTGGGCCATTTCATCTGAAGCCGTCTAGTCAACAATTATACTCACAAGGAGGATTGATTTCAGGTAGGCTGATCATAAAACCAGAATTAGCACACTGAAGTGGCAATGGGCAGGTCACATCGCTCGATGAACCGACAACCGCTGCGAAAGAAAGGCTCTCCAGTGGCGACCACGTATCGGACGACACAGTGTAGGACGCCCCACCACTAGGTGCACTAACGACGATGCAGGCGGCATAGGACCGCACTTTGTGGCGTAACGTGGCGTAACGCCTACGTCTAGCAGTGGACGGCGATATGCTGAAATAATGATCATAAAATCATTACCCATAAGTCTTGCAATATGTACTATGAAAAAGGACTACATATTATATCAACCTCAAATAATTGCGTTAAGAATAAGATGATGATGAAACTTAAAGAGTTAATAAACAAGAAATAAATAATTTGTCCGTGTGGTGACGGAGTAAGAATACAATTCAACACACTCTCTTGCCTATGGATGGCATAAAAGACGAGTAAGGGATTAAATATATATAACATCTATGAGAAAAATAACTCGGAACAAAACCTTATATCAAGACGTCTGACTCGCATGGTGTAATAGGTCAATTTCTCTCTTGTAGTGGAGGAGGCTCGTGGCCAATAGTGGGACGTATATTAGCTGAAATGAAATAATTTTGACACAAAATGCATCTTTACTTAGATGTTATTTTTCACAAAAAAAAAAATGAAAGAAGAAGAAAGAAAAATAGTTTATTTCTCGCAGGGGGGATACATATTTGTACAACTTATTTTATTTATACATGAATATAAGAGCTGTGATCCCACCCGCAAGGGAGTAAAAGGATCGCTACTCAGCTTTATGTTGTGGTAACACCACAACGCTGTTTTTCAGTAGCGGCCTATGGTGTGACGATTGTCAGCAGACTCAATGCTTACTACAACTACTACTTTAGAAGAATAACAAACTACCTACTACTAACTTTAGAACAATATTTTTATTTTGATGAGAATACCTAAAACTAAAATAACTACGCACTACACATGCAAATATTAATAACAACAACAATATAGATAATGGCCTTAAGAAAAAAATAAATAATGAATAGTATCAAAGCTCAAAAAATAAAATAAGAAAAAATTAGACAATACCAAAATGAAAAAAAAAAACTACAAAAATGTATACACATTTTGGCTGCATAAGCGTTATTCCCTTTGCCCACCTGAATAAGCCAGCGCAATCTGCGTATACGGTTTATGACGGTGTGTTATACAGTGCAACCTTAATAAAACGAACCTCAATTTAACGACTTCCTCGATTTAACAAATTTTTCGTAATCCCCTTGAATTGTCCATAAGAGTCAGTGTAAATAATACCTTTACATTACGTTTTTTTTTACGAACAACCTCGTTATAACAAATTTTCAACTATAAAAAAAAGTAAATACCTCTATATGACCCTTAATCCCATAGTATGTAATTCAGTCGTGACATGTTTCGGCACGTTTTTTTCGTAAAAAAATTGAAGTCGTTTGATGGAAAATAATGTAAAGTGCTGCACTCTTGTTGAAGATTCTAGTTGCTGAATGTAAAAATGTTGAGGTGAATAAAACTATTTCTTTACCTCTTTATAACAAATTTTAGACCAACCTTACCTCAATATAACAAACCTCAGTTTAACAAATTACTTGATATAACAAATATTTACGAGTGCCCGTCGGATTTGTTATATCGAGGTTGCACTGTATATAAATAATATCTAATTACATATATCTCTGCAGGTGCGCAGAGCAGCATTTTTATAAATATTGGTTACATAGCAGCAAAGTTTACACTATTATGCTAGAAACAAACAGCTCTACTCAATTTGTGGTACACTCCCTTTCAGCGTATTATCAAAACAACAACACCATCGTCAAATCATTCAATAATGTAGATTGTCTACATTATTGAAGGCGATTTTTTTTTATATTTTTTTACATTATTATTGATTTTTTAGAAATTGCTTGTCCGATTTCAATAAAATTTTATGGGACCGTTTGGCAAGTATACACTTTCCAACAAAAAAAGAATCATCAAAATCGGTTCATAAACAACGAAGTTATCCGCGAACAAACATGAAAAAGCATATCTCCTCCCTTTTTGTAGTCGGTTAAAAAGGTATATTATTTTTTTAAACGTTTCTACTTAGAATCACTGTCAATGATGCATTGCTATTAATGAAAAAATAGCTATACTTTATTATGAGTCCGCCCGTCACTATGATAGTTGAAAAGTGTTCAATACGTCGGGATATCAAAAATCAAATACAAACGCATCCGTAAAAATATTTTTTTTTATAATTAGCAACCCGTCCTCGCTTCGCTTCGGTTTCAGTCGTCTTACCCGCGTAGTTTCCATTCCTGTGGAAATACCGGGATATAATATAAGCCTATGTTATGTTATTCTCTGATACTATAGCTTTACGTTGGTGAAAGAATTTTTATTCGGTTCGGTGGTTTAAGCGTGAAAGCGTAACAAACAAACAAACCTATTTTCGCATCTATAATATTAGCAAGGATTTTATAATGTGTAATATCCGCGTAAATCATTATATTAACTATAATCTAATTAAAATATCAGATAGATACAAAATTTATTGTCCAGAAATATTTATACTGAAATGAAAATTTGACTATCATTTGCAGATGTTTTTATTCAGAACTAACTAATCTAACAGACGTTGTTCTGTTCAAATCTAAAACTTTAGTAAAAGGACTTCTCCTTGAAATCTATTACCATGCCACCTACCGGTTCTACCAGGTCGGATCATACCAATTCAGAAACCTTCGTGAGCTTTGCTGAAGATCATCACATGATCCAATGCATAGTTTACGATTCTATAAATGACGTATAGATAAACATTTATTTTATATATGACCGTGCACTTTTTTACTACCCCATCCGCTAAAAAATGATAAATCAACATCATCATCCATCTCTTATCTCAATTACTTGGAGTCGTCGCAATATGTACTCTATTTCAATTTTTAGCATTTAACCCACCTTATGACTTACTATTTTTTTCTCAGCCTCTATTTGATCTCTATGAATCCGAATTGAGAAATAAATGCCATATGACAACAAATAAAAGTAAGGAACACACCTGGGCTCAATAAACATTGTCGATCCGTTTCTTAAGATGTGCGGAATCTATCGTTCATAAATGTTTTCATCGAGAGATTACTACGAAGAAATAGCAAATATAGACAGTAATTGTTATATTTCTTAGTTCTTGATTATCAGAATACATATTTCGTTAAATTTATGCTATATTAGACTTACTAATAAAAAAATCGGCCAAGTGCGAGTCGGAGTCGCGCACGTAGGGTTCCGTACCATTATCTATAAAAATCGCGTTTGTATGGGAGTCCCCTTAAATATTTATTTTATTTTGTTTTTAGTATTTGTTGTTACAGCGGCAACAGAAATCCATAATGTGTAAAAATTTCAACCGTCTCGCTATCGCGGTTCTTTAAGATACAGTCTGGTGACAGACAGACAGACGGACAGATAGTAAAGTATTAGTAATAGGCTCCCGTTTTTACTCTTTGGGTACGGAAAATTTTACTTGACTAACGCTATATGAAATCTTTGAAATGCTGTGTGGCTACGAATACTACCAGCTTTTACATTGATCGTCGGTGTCATAAAAGACCACTTTAAGGTTTAGATCTGAACTTACTCCATCTGATCTCGTCTGCTGAACAATTATTTTCCCAACAAGTCTTGACGCCAGACATATCAGCCGCCCACAAAACTATTGGTAAATATTTGCAATGTGTAAGATGAACGACCTTTGTAATTGAAATAAGAGTAAGATGGCAGTAGTAGAAAACGAGAGAATATCACGCTTTAAGTTCTCTATTTAAAACATAGAGAATGTTTTCCTTTTCATCAAATTCTCAAAGGGAGTTTTAATAAAAAAATCAAACATTAATTTTCATTTTTACTGTGTGGTTGGCTTGCAGCTGTCGTTTTGTTCGTGTTCCATAATAATTATAACGAATATGCTCTCTGCCAGCGAAAGATGTTTATGCTTTAAATTTAAGTTTATTCAGCATAATACTAGCTTTGTAGCTGCAAATTCCAGCTTGAATATTGAATACTATGTTAGTGATATTGAAATACGGTATTATTCATTTGGTGCAATGCATTGTTATTAAACTTCGACGCAAAAAGAAGAGTGTTATAAGTTTGATATCGACGTCTGTCTATGTATGTGTATGTCTGTCTGTCTTTGGCATCGTAGCGCTCAAACGAGTGGACCGATTTAGATGCGATTTTTTTCATTTCAAAGCCATTTTCCTTGCGGTGGTTTTTAGTTATGTTTGGTTAGTATCGGTCCAGCAGCGTAAGAGTATCAGCTCTTTTCGAAAATTGTGAAGGCGTATGATTACACAGTTAAGTGCTTCACGCGTGCCAGTTTAGTTGTTAAATGACAATTAATTGATAAATATCTGGTTGACCGAACTTCGCTCGATATATTTTTCTTGTATTTTTGTCGAATTTATTTAGATATCATCATCATCATCTTGCTCTTATCCCAATTACTTGGGGTCGACGCAATATGTCATCTGTTTTGATATATTGCAAAAAGTTTCGGCAATGACTTTTATGACCGGCCGCCTGCCTGACGTCAACCCTCCTTGGGAATGTAATCGTTGACCCAAATGGTACCAGATGGAGTTGGTCCGGGTCAATCTAGGGCTCTTAGTCGTCTTTTACGACACCCACGAGCAAAGCAAGGGTTGGTAGTATTCGAAGCCGCTACCACACAGCACTTTATTTAGATACACAATTTATTTAGATATATTAATAAAAAATAAAAATTAAACAAAACATGAAAAAAATATCAAAAATTACAAAAAGAGAATAATAATAACACCGAGATTCGATCCCACGCTGTTTGAATGCCAAAACAAAACAAAAAGGAAACTGGACAAGTTCCCAACTGAGCTATTATGACTCTTGACAACGACGACGAAATTCGAATTCCTATTCAGAGAATGTCAATAACATTTTATGTCATTGTTTTGATTGATTAGCTAAAAACACCGACAAAACAACATTTTCTATAAATAAAACCTAGCTAGATCGATTTTTTGGACCCGAAACCTCTAGTATGCCAAATTTTATCAAAATCGTTGGAGCTGTTTCCGAGATCCTGAATATATATAGAAGAATTGCTCGTTTAAAGATATAAGATTCCTGTTGAACAAAACGTAATACTTTTTCTTTTATTTTTTTAGTTAGTGTCGGGGGTTATTCAAAATTTTCAATTTTTCTTATATCATTAGAATAAAAAAGTGAGATCACCATGGTGTCCCAGAATTTATTTACAATTCTTCGATTCAGTCTTCTGATAAAATAAGTCAGGTATGTTAGCTACATAATATTTTATACGATGCACACGCACACCGTCACAAATGTCAAACTTTTAATGTATTAAACGGTACGGAACTCTACAAAGTAGGGTACTGTACTGTAGGGTAAAAACGAGACCCTATTACTAAGACATCGCTGTTTGTCCGTCCGTCTGTCTGTCACCAAGCTGTATCTCAAGAATCGCGATAGCTAGACAGTTGAAGTTTTACAAATTATGTATTTCTTTTGCCGCTATAACAATAAATACTAAAAACAAAATAAAATAAATATTTAAGGGAGGCTCCCATACAACAAACGCTATTTTTATAGATAATGGTGCGGAACCAACGTGCGTGACTCCGACTCGCACTTATTTTCTTTTATTAGTGTTGTTTTTTTCTATAAACATAAAATACCGCTAGGAACATTTTTTTTTACAAAGATTTTTATCTTGTTACGCCAAATAAGTTTAATTTTTACGCGCGGACATAAGTACACACACACAATTTTTTTGATATTTACTTCTATTTAATTTGCATAACTTTAAGCCTTCATACGGGGGCTTAAGTCAATGCTCTAGTGTAGAAGTTTATCTTTGAAGCAACCTCAATAAAATGAATTTAGTACATTGGTACTTGGGTTTCGGTATTTAGAGTTTATATCTTTCATAATACGAAAATTTATGTTGCTTCCTGCCATCTTTATAAATGGATTGGTATATTTGAAACGGTATTTGGATTCTCAAATAGCTGTATATAAGAATATATTATTATGATATTCCATATTATAAGAAGTATGTTTGAAAGTTTATAAAGTCGAATGATGTTTCTATTTGTTTATTCTGCAAATGGTGATGACTTCCTTGGCGGAGTAAAAACCACCACTCCTTATTTTGTCTGTGGTTGTCATAAAAGATAATTGAGGGATTTAAAATGCATGTAACATCTATGTAAGAGATTGAAAACTGGAAATAAAAAGCCTATTTCAACACGTCTGACCAGCGTGGTATAGTAGACCAATTTTCTTCCCATAGTGGAAGAAGCTTGAGGCCAGTACTGGATCGTCTATGGGTTGAATGATAAGATGAATAATTTTATTTAAAATAGTAATAAATAAATTGATAATAAATAGTTACCGAAATGAGCATTATTATTTTGAGTAGTTGTTTTTATAAAAGCGTACATGCATTAAGTACGAACCCACACATAATGATAATATTAATTTAGGCACAAAATTTTCAATGTGATAGAAAGCGTTTTCAATAAGCTATGATTATAATCTATTTTCATACATCTTCAAGTGCGCAGCGAGCAGTTAGGCGGGAGCTGCGGTTTTTTAACGTCCATTAGTCGAGTGGGCCAGATGGCATCCCTGTAGTGGTGTCAAAGACGTGCGCCCCTGAATTGACGCCCATCCTCACACGCCTATACCGACTTTACTACGTTACTAATAGGGTTGCGCCTTCGTGGAAGGTAGCCCACGTCCACCCGATCCCTAAAAGGGGAGAGCAGTCTGACCCATCGAATTACAGGTCAATTGCGATAACATCGTTGCTCTCCAAGATAATGGAGAAAGTTACAAACCGCCAGCTTCTGCAGTACCTTGAGGATCGCCAGCTGATCAGTGATCGCCAATACGACTTTCGTCATGGCCAGTCAGCTGGTAATCTTCTTGTGTACCTCACACATCGTTGGGCAGAGGTCTTGGAGTACAAGGGTGAGGTGCTGGCGTTCAGCCTAGATATCGCAAAGGCGTTCGATAAGGTCTGGCAAGGGGCAATTCGATCGAAGCTACTATCATACTGAATCCCTGAGGGACTCTGTAATTGGATCGCCAGCTTTTTGGATGGTCGGAGTATAAAAGACGTCGTAGATGGCTCCTGCTCCGATACCATGATCATTAATGCTGGTGTACCACAAGGCTCGGTGCTCTTCCCGACGTCGTTTATTCTGCATATCAACGACATGCTCTCTATCGAGAATATGCGTTGCTATGCGGATGACAGCACGAGTGAGGAGCGGTACACCGAGCAACGGAATATCCCTTGGAGTACTCAGGAAAGAAGGGTTCAACTTCTGTCTGAAGTCGAGCGCTCTCGGGGACGGGCCTCAGAATGGGGTGAATGGAACTTAGTTCAGTGTAATCCCACAAAAATACAAGTTTGCGCGTTCACTGCAAAGAAGGATCCGTTTGTCATGGCGCTTCAGTTCCAAGGAGTAGCTCTCCCAATTTCTGAGAGTATTGGGATTCTTGGCGTCGAAATATCGAGCAAAGTCCAGTTTGGGAGTCATGTGGAGGACAAAGCCAAATTGGCTAGCAAAAAGTTGGGCGTCCTGAACAGAGCCAGGTGGTACTTCACACCGAGCACTTCACAGCGTCTTGTGCTATACAAAGCACAAGTTCGTCCTCATGAGCAGTAGCTCACATCTCTGGGCAGGTGCGTCCAAATATCAGCTAGACCCTCTTGATTTCCTGCAAAGGCGTGTTGTTCTAATCGTCGGGGATTCCAATCTTACGGACAGATTGGAGTCGCTGGCGCGGTAGAGAGACTTTGGGTAGCCCTGTATACTCTACCGACTCTTTCACGGGAAGTGCTCCGAGAAACTGTTTGACTTGGTACCACCATCACCATCCTACCAACGTACCACTCGACATCGTAGCAAGGTTCATCTATTTCACCTGAAAACGTTATGGTCTTCAACTGTACGTTTCCAGCAATCAATTCTCCCACGTACGTGCAAGATCTGGAATGAACTACCTGCTGCTGTGTTTCCCGATCGCTATGACATGTCCTTCTTTAAACGAGGCTTAAGAAGAGTATTTTCTTCAGGGTAGGCAATGGCCTGGCTGTGCCCCTGGTATTGCAAAGTTCCATGTGCGGCATTATCACTTACCATCAGGTACGCTGCTTGCTCGTTTGCCACCTTTGCCACCAAAAAAAAATGTGTGTCAATAATACGTACTGTAGGCTCATTGTATTAATTGTCATATTATACACTAGCAACCCGCCCTCGCTCCGCTACGGTTTCAGTCACCTTACCCGCATAGTTCCAGTTCCCATGCAATTTAGCATAAGTTCCCAATATAGCATAAGTTACTCCTTATATAGACAGCTACCTGATAGTAAAATATTATCAAAATCGGTCAAGCTGTTTAAAAGATTACCCAAAACAGACTGACAGAAAATTTTTAAACCATTTTTTTAGGCATAGGTATCGTGCAAATAATGGTGTGAGCATTAAAATAGCCCATTACGTTGACATTACAAACAAATAATTCAGTTGTATTTATTTGTGTGGATGACATATTATAAGATGCAAAATAACTTACATTAATTTAGGGGTACAGTTTAGTCAATGTGTTGCCATCTTTGTATTATTGTGGCATTTAATATTATTGTGGTATTTAATTATATGCAGAATTACTTACATTGCAATATATTATATACTATTTACTTACTTTTTTGTGACTAAGTCGTGAGGAATAAGTATTAGTAATCAATTTAAAAGATAAAGTTCCATCGAAGCTTGTTAATGGAGATATTGATGGTCGTAAGTATTTTTAGTGTAATAGTTCATTATCTGTCTCTAAGGAAATTTCTTTAAGAGAATGCTTTTAGTAAATTGAAAGGTATTCCAAGGCGTTTAATAGACAAAATATTATGATGGTGAAATGTATTATTATACTGTCACCGCATGGGAAAGATTATTATTTGGAATCAATTTATTTATTAATTTTACAATTGTTTTAATATATTGTTATTTATAATAATACTAGCAACCCGCTCTCGCTTTACTTCGGGTTCAGTCGCTTTACCCTCGTAGCTCCCGTTTCCGTAGGAATACCGGGATAAAATATAGCCTATGTTACTCCCTGATATTATCGCTTTCCATAGGTAAAATAATTTTTCAAATCGGTTCTGTGGTTTTAGCGTGACAGCGTAACTAACAAACAAACAAAGAGTGTGCATAAACAAACAAACAAAGAGTGTGCTTTCTCTTGCATAGATGTTATATGCGTATTATATCCCTAAGTCGTCTTTTACGACATCCACGAGCAAGATAGGCAGTGGTGAATTGAATTCGTACTCCGTCACCACACGGAAAATTTGACATATAAATACCATTTACTAATAAAGTGATTATTCAGATTATTATTATTAATTCTTAAAGAATTTTATCATCGTTTTACTAAAAGAGGACTTTGAAACGGTAGCAAATAGTATCACTAAGACCGAGGGGACCTCATATTATAATCATATGCCAAGTCATTTAGCCAACGTGGTACATTAGTCCGTCTTTAATTATTGAGAAGGTCTTATTTAACACATTTGAACACAAATTATTTATTATGTATAAAGAACTAACTAACAAAGAACGAACTTTGTGAGAACACTGATATAAGATCAATTATAATTTTTTATGTTTATTTGATTATTGACGATTACATTCCCAAGGAGGGTTGACGTCAGGCAGGCGGCCAGTCATAAAAGTCATTGCCGAAACTTTTTGCAATATGTCAAAACAGATGACATATTGCGTCGACCCCAAGTAATTGGGATAAGAGCAAGATGATGAACAACTGTTTGTTCATAGTTTTAAGTTTTAACTCCTGGCGGCAGTCCTCATTTGACTGCTTTATATTCTTTTTATTTTAAAGACAACATCCTGAGCTTGCCTGAGATTCCAAAAAACTATAATCATCATTCATCATTTCGGCTCATATACGTTCCACTACTGGGCTCAAGCCTCATCCACAATATGAGGGAAATTAGGGTGAGACAGGTTGGTATAGGGTTATATTTCGAGTTTTCCTTCTCTTGCATAGATATTATATGCCTATTTTAGCCCTTAGTCGTCTTTTACGACATCCACGAGTAAGAGAGGGAGTGGTGAATTGTATTCTTAATCCGTGACCACGGTGTGCTGCGGTTGGCGCGCTTCCGCACCACTCTGTCCGGAACGTACTGCGCTGGCACGTTTTGGTCGGTATCTTAACCGCTACACCATATTCTGTACTGTTAATTATAATAATAACAACAAAAAAACAGTGTAGGCTCATACGACAATGACGTCCCCTAGGGGGAACGTCGAGAGGGGAGTTATCCCGCGACCGGAGTATTCCGTCGGGCCGACTACTGAAGTCAAGAAACTCTGCACCGATGGTCTGCCCAACGACGAAAGCGACGTGCCATGAGTGGATCATGGTGATCGTGCTTCGACCATGCCCCACCCATAAAAAAGGCTCATACGACAATGAAGACCAGTGCCATAAAACAGTAACTGAATCTATATCAGCCTACGTAAGTCCCAATGTTAGACAAGGTTACCTCCACAATAGGAGGAAAATTGACCTACTATTGACACGCTGGTCAGACGTGTTGGAATAGAGTTTTTTATCAAGTTACCTTTCTCTTGCATCGATCCTACCTGCATATATTCTTTAGTCAGTTTTTAAGATACTCATGGCCAAGGAAGGGAGCGGTTAGTTGTATTCTTACTCAGTAGACCACACGGAGAACTGTGTAACTGAATAACGTAAAGGAGTTACTATTGAGGGGCTGTTCGTAATCATTCCATATATTTTCTTCAGTTTTCCGTGAGCAAGATCAAGATATAATCTATAAACAGTCGGACGTATACGAGTTGAAGCAAATTGTATATTTATTCTAAGATTTTTTATGCATAATATGAATATGTAATGCGTAAATAAGGCGAACAAACGTTTTGATCATGATTTGCATACTGCCATATATTGTCACATGCGTTACCGAGATTTATGATAGAATAAAACAAAATATATTTGGTATACGTTGCTATCGGATCCCGGTTGAATATTATGGTTTTAGTCCACATATAAACATAAAATAAGCTATATGTAATTTGGTTATATGTACATATCTATTTACGTATTAGATACAATATTGAATTGATTGTATTTTTCTATAACTAGATGACCCGGAGAATTTCATGTATGTAGTTTATTTGATCACTTATAAATTCATCATCATCATCATAGTCGCAGCACACATACTTTCCACTGTTAGGCACGGGCCTCCTCCACAATTGGAGGAAACTTGACCTACTGTACCATGCTGGTCAGACATGTTGGTATAGGGTTTCATTTTGAGTTTGCCTTCCCTTACACAGATGTTATGTGCATATTATATCCCATAGTCGTCTTTTAAGACATCCACGGGCAGAATAGGGAATTGTATTCTTATTCCGTCACCATACGGAATGAATTATAAATTAACTACTTATAAAACTGTAATTTTATAAGTCAATAAATTTACAATTATTAGTGAACATAATAGTAGACATGGTGGCTTCATAACCTGCCGTTTCGTCATAACTTATTCGGTAGAGTGGCTTTTATTTTTTGTACAACCTATGGTTTGTTGTCCGGGGTTACGAAAGGGCGGATACGTCGGCAAATCATTCAAATTTTGTATTATTATCAAGATAACTTCAGGCACTACATAGGTGGTAAATTGTATTCTTATTCCATCGCCACGTGGAAGATATATTAAGTGCTGTAAAGAAAGAAAAAGTAGGAGATTATTTTATGTACACATAGATACATGTTATGTGGAATATATTGCATTTAACGACAAACATGACAAAGTATCATATCTTCGAAATGATAGAAAGTTTCAAGCGCTAAGTTGAAATTCCCAATACAGTAAAAGCGCTTGCAAATGCTACAATATAATGTTTGATACAAGTGCATCGTGAGACAAACTTCACACTAGAGTTACCCTAAAACTTATATCTTGGTATTAACATCTTGGTTTTGTGGGTACTACAGAACTACATTATATACGGTAAGTATCCTGTTAGCGGGATATTTACAGTGAATTGAAACCTGAAATTTTGTGGTTAATGTCATTATAGAAAATTGATGTCATTGATTGCACAGATGGCGTAGTGGATTTAAGATACCGACCTACTGCGCCAGTATCATAGCTTCGAATTCCGTGCAGGGAAATACTTTGTGCGATCAAATTGTTGTTCCGAGTCTGGTTGTAATTTGGGTCCGTTAATTATATATTTCTAAAGTTCCCCACTATACAAGGTTTAGCTCCTGAATGCAATGTATTGTCTTTAAAAAAGGGGGATATTATTACGTTAGGCTGCATAGAATGCAAATAGTCTAAATAGCAAAGGTCCATGATTGGTGTCATGCTTTCGATCCCTATGCAGAATAGTTTGTAAACACAAATAATTTTATTTTCAATTCGGGTGCGTTTATCTTGCAGACACGACAGTGCCCCCGCTAAGTCGACTAAACACGTAACACTGCGGTAACATCTTTTTATCGAAACAATTAGGCCATTTTCGGCTCCCTATAACTTCGTTATAAATAAAACTAGAAACCTGCATTTAATAATCAAACAGGCATTGTATAAACACGATATATTTCAAAAATCATTCAATTGTAACCAATAGTTTAAGAATTATTATAACTCAAAGTTTTCATTTATTTTGTTGCTTAATATCTGCGACTTCATTAGACGGGCCCGACAGAATTATTATCAGCGCTGTAGTATCGCGTCCACTACATCATAAGCTGAGACGGGCACCATATTTTGGTCTCCCGCATTTTGATTCATGTGCTTTTAGATAATGCTTTTCTTTTCTATGATCTAAATTAATGTGTGAGTTTAACACAATATTTTTTTTATTTTCTTTCTCTTTATTTGTGTTCGTTGATTTTCGTTGTTAGTTGCGTTAATT
Source organism: Lymantria dispar (assembly GCA_032191425.1). Lineage (NCBI taxonomy): Eukaryota > Metazoa > Arthropoda > Insecta > Lepidoptera > Erebidae > Lymantria > Lymantria dispar. The sequence goes on along the minus strand of CM063452.1, from coordinate 6,075,727 downwards.
GACACGGGAATTTCTTTTATTAAGTAACATCCCCTACACTGATGCTCTAAGAATGCTCAAATTTTTGATGTTTTTTAAACACCACTAAAATAAGATAAGAGAGTTCATTATGTGTTACTGATACAAGAAAACGTTGTTGTAATATATTATTGATATAAAAGAGACATCGTACAAAACTCATTATTTCGAAAAGCGCTATCAATCAACTTTTAACTTTATTAGGTAAATAATAAGAGTGTTGATCGATTGAGGTGCGTTGGATGCGTTATAATACACATACGTATGTAGCGATGATGACTCACATGTAGCTACAAAATATGGTAAACGATCAAAGTACGACATAATGTGACTTCAATAGACCTAAGAATTTGCGTGCGGCACGCCAAACGTTCTCAGATTGAAAATATACGGGTCTTGAATATAGACGGTACGGCTTTTCAAATAAAATATAATATCAGGTTGACCGAGCTTCGCTCGGAGTATTTTTGTAGCATTTATTTAGATATATATTAATAAAAAATAAAAAATAAATAATGAAATTTATATAAAAAAATTACAAAAAGAGAATAATAACACCGAGATTCGATCCGACGCCGTTTGTCACCGATGTCAAAAACAAAATGAAACCTGACTACTTCGCCACTGCGCTATGGTAACTCATGACATTGATGGCAAAATTTGAATTCATATTCTTTTAAAATTTGATGTCATTATATTGTCTGCCAAAAACACTGGCAAAACAACATTTTCTATACGTAAAACCTAGCTAGATTGATTTTTTGGGCCCGAATCCTCTAGTATGCCAAGTTTCAACAAAATCGTTGGAGCCGTTTCCGAGATCCTTAATATATATATATATATATATATACAAGAATTGCTCGTTTAAAGATATAAGATGTAGTTACTTTCGTTTCGAACATCTTGTTCATATATTCCTAAGCTAATTATTAGCATCGGTGATGTTTGAAATCCCAGTCGACGTAACGATCTCTAAATAAAAGTTATTTACTAATTGGTAAATAAATAATCGAATTTAAAATAAATGAATAATAATCGGTTTTTAAATGTAAGTTATTCTCATGTATAAAAGTCAACTAAGTAATGTCCTGTATTGTTACAGAGTAAGAATACAATCATCTGTGTGGTGACGGAATAAAAATACAATTCACCACTCCCTACCTTGCCCGTGCGTCTCATAAGAGACGACTAAGGGATATAATATGTATATAACATTTATGCAAGAGAAGGGAAACTCGAAATAAAACATTATACCAACCTATCTGACCAGCATGGTATAGTAAGATCAATTTCTCTCCTATTGCGGGGGAGGCCTTAGCCCAACAGTGGGACGTACGTGAGCTGAAATCTATACCAATAAATAAAATTGGAGTGTCTGTTTGTAATGTCAAAAGAATACGCTTTTTTCATGCTCACATGGTTATTTGCACGACACCTATGCCTAAAATAGTGATTAAAAAATTTTTGTCTGTCTGTCTGTCTGTTTGTTCCGGGTAATCTTCAAAACGGCTGGACCAATTTCAAAAATTCTTTCACCAATGGAAAGCTATAATAGCAGGGCGTAAACTAGGCTATATTTTATCCCGGTATTCCCACGGGAACGGCAACTACGCGGGTAAAACGACTATAACCGAAGCGAAGCGAGGGTGGGTTGCTAGTGAAGAATAAAATTCACGACCTGCTCTCCTTGCTGTGGCTTTAAATACGACTAAAGGATCCCTCCGGATAAACAAATTATTACATAATTATTATAAAACAAATCCGCAATGTTTAAAATAATATCAAAATTACTCGTAATTTATTAACTACTCCGTGTGGTGATAGGATAAGAAAACAGGGTCGATATTCCTTCCTTTGCCATAAGGGTAGTAAAAGCTCTTTAATGGAACGCTAGGGGAAGAGGAGAGTAATGAGTAGTGAAGTGATGTGATAAGGGTTATATTCGATGCGGCGATAGGCTGGCAGATGGATAGATGGATGGTATTTTATTAATATGGTTAGATTTTTCATTTCCTTGATAAAAAATACTGTTGTGTTGTTTTAACTGCAAGACTTGTAAGACTTTACGAGACTCTTGCAAGCACAATACCAAGAACAAGACTCTAGTGCGCTATACCAAGATCAAGACAAGGTGTGATGCAGCAAGACCAATACTAAGACTAGTCCAAGTCTCGTCTTAGTCTTACATTTGGGCAACACTAACGGGGATGGACGATATGACCTGCTGTGTAGTGTCATCTACGAATATTACCAATCCTTATATTGCTCGAGGGTGTCGTAGAATATAACTAAGATCTTTACATCTATCTGGGCTAATTTTATTTGCTACCATCTGGTCAGTAATTACAATCAAGAAGGTTTGACGGAGGGTAGTTGATCGATCGCAAAACTATTGCCAATAAATTTTGCTATATTTACAATGGAATATGAGTACATATTAGGTACATTCCAAGCAATTGGGGTAAGAGTAAGATGATGATGGCTACGACCGACGAGAGTGCTGTAAAAGTGGGAAGAATATAGCTTATAATAATGAATATTTGTGTGGTGACTGAATAAGAATACAAAACACTACTCCGTATCTTGCCTGTGGATATCATCAGAGACAACTAAGGGATATACCTATATATAATATCAGGTTGACCGAGCTTCGCTCGGAGTATTTTTGTAGAATTTATTTAGATATATATTAATAAAAAATAAAAAAATAAATAATGTAAATTATATAAAAAATTACAAAAAGAGAATAATAATAACACCGAGATTCGATCCGACGCCGTTTGTCGCCGATGTCAAAACTAAAATGAAACCTGACTACTTCGCCACTGAGCTATCGTAACTCATGACATTGATGGCAAAATTTGAATTCATATTTTTTTAAAATTTTAAAATTTAATGTCATTATATTGTCTGCCAAAAACACTGACAAAACAACATTTTCTATACATAAAACCTAGTTAGATCGATTTTTTGGGCCCGAATCCTCTAGTATGCCAAGTTTCAACAAAATCGTTGGAGCCGTTTCCGAAATCCTGAAAATATATATATTTACGAGAATTGTTCATTCAAAGATATAAGATTTATATATATATACGCATATAACATAATATGCAAGTGCTCCTGACGTCACAATGAGCCACGGCCCCTTCTTCGCTGAGACAACGAACTAACACTCGCTCACTCCTCGGTATCACGCAGGCACGCACGCGACGATCTTTTTATCAGTTACTTAAATCAAAGTATAGTATAGTCTTAAATCGAAGTTTTAACTTTTTATTATCAGCTGAGACCCCCAGCGTCCAACTGTCAGCATTCAAACAGCAAGAGAAGGAAAACTCAAAATAAAACCCTATACCAACCTGTCTGACCAGCATGGAATAGTAAGGTTATTTTCCCTCCTATTGTGGAGGAAGCTCGAGCCCAGTAGTGGAACGTATATGAACTAAGATGATGATAAGAATATATAACAAAAGAAGTAATGATAAACGTCATTACTTCTTTGCGGATCAGCTTATGTTATATGCCCGTATAAGTAAGAAACGCTTGCATGTGAAAGGAATTCAGCAAAGTAAACTCAAGTTTGCTTTTGTACACGTGCCTCACATATGCGTGGGCATTAAAATAATATTAAACTTTGTCCTTTTGTTTATAGTGTGTACGATAATTTGTATTTTACGACCGATACAGAATTGTTCGATTTCAAAGTTAAAACGTTTTATGGTTTTTATTTCAGTACAGTTTACTCATGTAATGTGTTGCTTTGATATATTTTATTTGATATATTTTAGTTTAGGATTGACAACAACAGCATTGTCTTCGTATCATTTGCAAACTGTAACAAATATATCAAACTAGCTGACCGGGCGAACTTCGTAATGCCATAATTTTTTTCGTAAATATATTTTCTAAATTTCCGAAAATATAGTCTCTAATGCAATAACCATTACAGCTTTGTCGGAAAATTATAATGAACCAATTTTCAACCATAATTGACTATAGACAAAATTAAGTTTAGCTGTAATTTGCATTTTGTTATTATACAGGGTGACTGCTAAAAGATTGTACATATTGAAGGAGGGTATTCAGTAATCGATTCTGATACCGAATATGTAAAAAAAAATGGTACTTAAATTTTGAACCAATTATCTTATAAAGATATTTAGTTACGGACACAGCTGAAACAGCTGTATTATTTATAGGTACCTATTTATAGGTCAACGCACTTGAACGCGCTATCAGTGTTTCCACTATTACGTTGTAGTTTTACCCTAGATTTTTTCATTAATTTGCCCTAAATACCCTAATCAGTCTCCAAAAATCCTTGACTTAGGGCGCAAAATTTAAATGAGTTTGAAATAAAACAAAACTTGATGGTTTGATTTTTATTTTAATTTTCATCTATTAATCAAAGGTAGTAAACATGTAATCATAAAAAGAATTCATTTTAATATGTGGAAGAAGTAGATGAACAATATGATGCTGTTGTTGAAGCTGAAGCATTTGGATTAAGTTTTTTAGCTGCGGGTAAATGTTGAGTATATTTGTATGTCGGGTTCTTAAATCGAATCTGTCATAGTTAGTCTGGTGTGCAACAAACCATTGAGGGTTTCATTATGACGCTTTTTTCTTGGGTTGGGTTGTTTTTTTGAGCCAACGCATACTCCGTCCATTTCTTCCGGGGGTGATGAAAAGGTGACGCAAGTCTCATAACCCTCCCCTTCGCCATTGGGCTGATGGATTCTCGTCGCAATCGCAACGTTAGCAGGACGATATACTCTCTCCTCACGACCGTGTGCAGGTACTTGGCGAAGCAACCGTCCGTCGTCACTACTTACGCCAGTCAGCAAGAAAACACCCCGTGCCGCCGTGTCAATACTCCAAGAGCACCGGCCGGAAGGCCTTGACGACCCCAACATCGTAGCGGGGCTACCCAATGAGCAATTTTCCTATACCAGCTGTTAGTATCATACTGAAATATCGACATCTAAACACTGCAATATTTAATTTAAATTCTATTATCGTGTCTTACACAAAGTAATTTCGGTGAACTCTGGGAGCCCATAGAGGGTAACCATTGTTTGTGGTCGGCAAAGTCTATGATAAAATAGTGTTTGCTATTTTTATATTCAATTTTACCCCAAAATTACCCTAAACCCTAAAAGTATTAAATAGCCCTAAGCCCTATTTTAAATTCGTAATTTCACCCTAAAATAGGGCGAAATCCCTAAAAGTGGAAACACTGCGCGCTACTCCCATTGAGCTCAGTGTGACCAGATTTAGCAGAATTCTGCGATATTAGCAGAATTCGATCCCTAATTTAGGGCTTAGCAGATTATGTCGCAGATTTCGAAAATTTGGCAGATTTTAGCATAATATTAAAAAGCCTTGCAGGAAAGTAGCAGAATTAGACATTGACTAAATAAATGTGTTTCACTAGGGTAGTTGCCCTAAATATATTAAAAAAATCTATTTTTCTTAAATAGTGTAAGTTTTTTTTTCTGAACTTTTTCTTTCTTTTTTTTGGTCGGTCATCGGCCGATCAGCTGATTTAAAGCGAAGTTTGTCTGTTTATGCAAGTGTAATCATTGATTTATTCGAATTCTAATGAACATTTAACAAAGTACGAATATGTTGTAGATTAAGTATCACTAACTTTATACATTTCAATCAGATACTACTACTACTACTACTACTACACGAAAAAGAGATGATAAATTTGAAAATTTTACATGTCACTAATTCATTAACAAATCGTTATTTTGCCTTAAAATATTTTTTCATGGGTTCCTACTGCCATTGCCTAACTCTCGTTTGACCAGTTGCCCATAACCTGATACACTCTGCATACAAATGTGAATAGAATTTAGAAACTTTTTGTTGATAAACATTTGAAAATATTAAGTTGCGTTTTCTTTTAATACTCATGCACATTAAAACTTCATCTATAGTAGAATTTTAGCATTTATTCCGAAAAAAAAATAGCAGATTTTAGCAGAATTCAAATGAGTAGATAGCATAATTTAAATCTGGTCACACTGCAGTCTAAAATAACATAACCTAAAATAATTACGGAATCGTAATAATGTATTTCTAATCCTTACGTATCTCCGCACGCTGTATTGTTTTTTATGCAGTTCGTTATTGTTTTTTTAATATTATGTCAATAACAATTTAGCAGCGATAACACATATGTCATTTTCAACGTGTTCAAGACTTTGGTGAACGGGATTGTTTCCCGCTAATGCAATTTGGCCAAGAAAGTGTTAAGTGTGATTCAATGTGTTATCATATGTTAAGTGTAGTGTTTTTCAGTTTCTAATGCGCCCTCGTCGTGAGACGTATGGTCGTAACAAGGTACACTGGCAAAACTATTCTTTTGACAAGAAACAAATCACCTTATTTCGGGATTGGTATGAGCTGAGTCTGCAAATTTTAATGGTTTTTATGACATTATTCCTACACCTAGTTTTAATAATTCTAATAATAAATATAAAAATTTTGACAACAGTTCTAACAAAACGTTAATTGTAACGCTATCAGAATCACCGTATCGCCTATAGGGTAACCCACTTTTTAGGAGTCTTGAGGCACTAATGTTGTTGATGTTTACTATGTGGTTAATTAATATTGTCTTCTTTTTACATTTTTATTGGTTACCTGTGACCATTGTCTATAGTTTCCTTCAATATGTACAATCTTTTACCAGTCACCCTGTATATCAAATGTGTTTTTTTATACTATGTTTCATAGTGACTTGTATTCTGTTTGACATTTTATGTCATGTCACACGGGAACGCGATCGAACGGGATAAAAGAGTTATTTGCGAAATCTTGTAAACACCATTAAAAAATGAAACGGGATAAAAGTATCCTATGTCCGTCTCCTGGTTCTAAGCTACCTCTCCACCAATTTTCAGCCAAATCGGTACAGCTGTTCTTGAGTTATAAGTAGTGTAACTAACACGACTTTCTTTTATATATATAGATAAATGGATGTAAATATAAAAACCTAAGTTCTCATTAATTAAACATCATCATCTCAGCTCATACACGTACCACTGCTGGGCTTGAGCCTCATCTATACCAAGTGTCTGTTTGTAATGTCAAAATAATAGGCTTTTTTCATGCTCACACGGTTATTTGCACGACACCTATGCCTAAAATAGCAATTAAATTTTTTTTGTCTGTCTGTCTGTCTATTTGTTCCGGGTAATCTTCAAAACAGCTGGACCGATTTCAAAAATTCTTTCACCAATGGAAAGCTATAATATCAGGGCGAAAACTAGGCTATATTTTATCCCGGTATTCCCACGGGAACGGGAACTACGCGGGTAAAGCGACTATAACCTATAACCGAAGCGAAGCGAGGGCGGATTGCTAGTTCATAATAAGAATGAAACTGACCTCACTACACATGCTGGTTAAACAATTAGGTTTATGGTTTTATTCAGATTTTTCTTTCTCTTATACAGATGTTATATGTGTATTATATCCCTTAGTCTTTCTTTTCGATATGCACGGGTAAGACAGAAAGTGGTGAATGGTATTTTTACCCAATTTTTCTATTGCAAACGGTGGCATATGAGCAGAAAATACACCTAAGTGTTGCTGCCACTCATAAACCTCTGCAAGGCCGCTGCCTACCACGAAGAAAGTGAAGGGAGTGTGAATGCGTGCAATGAGTTTCGGTGATACTAAAGGCATCAATAAAATCCGCAAATAGTCTCAGAAACTTAGGCTTCCAGGTCTCTCGCTCACCGAACGAAGCGCAGTAACAAATTGCTACTACTCGGACGTCGATTTTCTCCGAGAGTGTGATACTACCCTGTACGGACTGAACCGGGTGGCTGTAGACGGACAACTGTCAACAGTATTGTCTTACACACCGAAACGTCAATCAAACATCGGATTAAAATTTATATCTACACTAGCAATCCGCCCTCGCTTCGCTTCGGTTATAGGTTATAGTCGTTTTACCCGCGTAGTTCCCGTTCCCGTGGGAATACCGGGATAAAATATAGCCTAGTTTACGCCCTGATATTATAGCTTTCCATTGGTGAAAGAATTTTTGAAATCGGTCTAGCCGTTTTGAAGATTACCCGGAACAAACAGACAGACAGACAGACAAAAATTTTTTAATTGCTATTTTAGGCACAGGTGTCGTGCAAATAACCGTATGAGCATGACAAAAGCCTATTATTTTGACATTACAAACAGACACTCCAATTTTATTTATTGGTATAGAAGATCAGCTAAAGTGAAATATAAAATACCTATTCCTACGACAATCAACCTTTCCATAAGTTATTTAATAAAAAAATACTATATAGATAACTTCTTTGATGTACAGACTCATTAATGGGGGATATTATGAAAGTCTTGTGAGGATTTATTCCTTTTAAATGATGTAAAATAGAAAGTGAAATTTACTTTCATACTTTTCGCTCTACTATACTAATAATTAAAATCGTATATAACTAGATGTCATATAGCATTTATACGTAGATAAAGTCGCGAGTAAAAGCTAGGTATTCATCATCGTCATCATCACAGCTCGCATAAGACCCGCTCTTGAGCTCGAGTCTCCTTCGCAATGAGAGGAACATTGACCGACCACACCCCTCTAATCAAAGATTTTGGCATATGGTTTTATATCAAAATTTCCTATTTTGCTTTGACGTTATCTGCATTTCATATCCCTTAGTCGTCTTTCATGACATCCGCGGATAAGAAAGGGAGTAGTGAATTGTATTATTAAGCCAACACATCGAACCATTGTTAAGTTACAGTTATCCATACTAATATTATAAATGCGAAAGTAAGGATGTTTGTTTGTTTGTATGTAACGCTTTCACGCTTAAACCACAGAACCGATTTCAAAAATTCTTTTACCAATGGAAAGCTATAATATCAGGGAGTAACATAGGCTATATTTTATCCCGGTATTCCCACAGACGGGAACTACGCCGCGGGTAAAGCGACTGAAATCGAAGCGAAGCGAGGGCGGATTGCTAGTTTATATAATAAAACCTCTACGAACAGTCCGAAGTAATCACACAGGTATTTAGATATACAATATTACACAAATGACTTATAATAAGCATTTTTATGACGTCATTTTATTTCAACTTTGTTAGATGACGACACTTATAATATTTTATCTATTAAACGCGTTCGAATAACTTTCATTTTACTAAAAGCATTCTCTTAAAGATATTTCCTTAGAGACAGATAATGAACTAATACACTAAAAATACCTACAAATATCAATATGTCTTCCAACCAGCTTTGATAGTAATATATTTTCTAAATTGATTACTATATATACTTATATCTCACGACTTTCTTACCGAAAGAGTAAATAGGTTGTAAAGTATTGCAATGTAGATAATTTTGAATACAATATTATAATGATACGATGAATAATTGCAAGAATAATGTACTCCTCCTTTGGTATCCAGGCCATTCTTCTCTGGAATGCATTACCTCTGGACATCAGGATGGCTACCAGTCGCGACATTTTTAAGGCCAAGGTCAAACAATTGTAGTTGGATTTTCTGGCGGAGTCAACACATTTGTGACGGCTCACATCCACTCAATCAAAAATCATTATCATTATTTATATTTTTATGTATGTATGTATATGTATTTATATATATTTAGAGAGTATATATGTATTGTGTAATAGTAATTATATAATGAATTATTACGCGACATAGTTAACCACCTTGTATTGCACCTGCCGGATATTATTTCTGCTCCACCCTAGATCGACTGGGAGAGAATGCCTATGGCATTAAGTCCGCCTTGTGCGTTTGTTTGTGCAAAAGTTGTAAATAAAAAAATAAATTGTCCGTGTGGTGACGGAGTAAGAATACAATTCACCACTCCCTATCTTGCCCGTGGATGTCGTATAAGACGACTATGGGATATAATGTGCACATAACATCTGTGCAAGAGAAGGAAAACTCGAAATGAAACCCTATACCAACATGTCTGACCAGCATGGTATAGTAGGTCAAATTCCCTCCCATTGTGGAAGAGGCCCGAGCCCAACAGTGGGACGTATGTGGGCTGCAATGATGATGATGATGATGAAAAAAATAAAAATAATTGATGAAAAAAACACAACATCCCGTGTGGTGATGGAATAAGAAAACAATTTTTATTATTGCAAACGGTGGCAAATGAGTAAACATTACACCTGTTGGTAAGTGTTGCTGCCGCTCATGGATCTTTACGAGACCGCTGCCTACCGCTAAGTGAAGTGAGTGTGAATGCGTGCAATCGGTGATACTGAAGGCACTACAGAAACCCACCACACACAAACACCCTCAGAAAGTTGGGCTGCCGGCTCTCTCGCTCAACGAACGAAGCACAGTAACAAATTGCTACTACTCTGAAATTGATTTTCTGCGAGAGTGTGGTACCTACTACCCTGGAAGGACAGGCCCGCGGCTGTAGACAGACAACTACCAACAGTGTGATCCTACCACTATAAATTCAATTCAATTTACTACTCTCTATTCTGCACGTGGATGTCGTAAGAGATGAGGGATATAATACGCATATAACGTCTATGCAAGAGGAAAGGATGGAGCCGGGCGAGGAGTGCGCCGACCATAGGCGACCCCCCAAAAACAGAATGTGGTAATTTATGACACAAAGGAGCAATACAACTTACAATATAACTTGGTGGTAGCCGCCACCACAAGGCAATTTACGAAATATTAACATTGAAAGATTTTCTTTTGTCCTTTCAATTATTGAACAATAAATAATTTACACAAATTACATAAAGCAATAAGCTTTTCTTAATAAATAGCAACTCATACTTTCAAATTGGCAGTCGTTTTTCTAGGATTTTAAAATTGAATAACTACTGCGGAAATGTAGTTAAGGGCACACTTGACAAATTTGGAAAAATACAAAGAATAAAGAAAGTAAAATACATTTCTAAACGTGTACTTCCTTCTAAAATTGTACGTGTGAAAGATTTATGAGGTTTGCGGTTACTATCAATAAAAATATTTTTGTCGTAAAACAGGCAGTTGGTCATAAAACTAAAGTAAAACCCTTTGAAATATATTTTGCTTTTCTATCTTTAACGTAATGAAGGAATAAAATATAATTTAAAAAGTAGAACAATGTTCTGTTTGTAATAAAGTTATTAGAGAGGGACGGTACCCGAAAGGGTATCCCGCCGGGATAGCACTGACGACGAGGAACTCGGTACCAGTGGTTGAGCCATTGGCGAAGGGAAAGGTATATGATGGGTTATGGGGCCGCGATCCCCCCCTTTGGTCATCCCGGATGAAACAGACGGCGTTTGTGCTGACCATAGGCCACCCCAAACCAAAAGGCGTATTAATATCTGCCACGGTTCTTCACGTGATGACGGAGTAAGAATACAATTCACCACTCCCTATCCTGCCTGTGGATGCCATGAAAGACCACTATAGGATATAATAAACTCGAAATAAAATCCTATACCAACACGGCTGACCAGCGTCATACAGTAGATCAATTGCCTTCTCATTGTGGAGGAGCCTCGAGCCGAATAGTGGGACGATGTGAGCTGTGATGATGGTGACAACCGATAACAAGGACCGGATACCGATGGTCGGCATATATAGAGTTAGAGAGCTTCCTGCCGTACATTATCTACGTGTACGAGATGTTGCATGTTTAGGTTGCACGCCGTCTTCTCCATCGCGCCGAAAGTTTTGAGTAGGGTGTAGCCTAGCCGAGGCCACGGGTAGACGGACCGAGGATTAATCCGCCACCAGCAGAAAAGCCGACCGCGTGAGGACGATGCTCCGACAACACTGTCTTGTAGCTGGGACGATACCCAAAAGAGTAACCCGCTGGGCTGGCCATGGATATCAAGGAATCGGTACCCGTGGAACAGGGTTGGTTATGGGGACTTACGCCACCTATCCGTCGCCCTGGGTGGATTGGGCGGGGTGTGTTTAGAACATAACCTACGAAAAAATGGGCGTATCCATACCATAGCCTGTCTGTCGTATACCTTTCTATTCTAATTATATATTTTTTTCATTATCTAATAATATTGATAAAACGAGGTTATCTATACGTACCAAATTTCATAGCATATATATAACATAACTCATTGAAATGGGTCACAGCGACATCTACCGGGTCCGATTGTGAATCTAAACCATTTTCGAATCCCCTTGAATACACACATAAAATTGCATCAACACGCCGATGTATGTCACTGAACTTCTACTAAACAGCTGTTTAGTAGAAGTTCAGTGACATACGAACGTACACATGAAATATGTATATGAAGACTAGCTGACCCAACAGACGTTGTTCTGTTGAAATAAAATCCTTAAAAAAATCCTTAATAAATCGACAGTATCGACCTATCGGGTCCAATTGGGAATCTATACATGTACGCAAGAAATATACACATAAAAAGACTAGCAGCCCACCCTTGCTTCGCTTCGGTTTCAGTCGTGTTTCCTGCGTGGATCCTGTTCCCGTGGGAATACCGGGATAAAATACAGCCTGTTACTCCCTGATATTATAGATTTCCATTGGTGAAAGATTTATTTCGGTTCGGTGGTTTAAGCGTGTAAGCGTATCAAACGAACAAACAAACTTACTTTCTCATTTATAATATTAGTAAGGATGTAAGCTCTTCTATATAGGAGGAATATTTGCCCAGTATATCATGATGGCTTAATTAATTACCCATTTAAAGGTATTAGAATTATACAGTTTTAAGTTTCTTGTATAAGATGAAGTCTTTTGTTTTTGTTGGCAGGCTATCAAGTTGGATAACAAGGTCTTGCGAGCAGCCAAAGGGAGTTAAAAAAATAGTTCAAAACCTTATTGTTAGTGTTAGAAAATTATTGTCAACTCTTTTGTAACTTTTTTGCTAACTAGCGACTCGCCCTTGCTTCACTTATATTATAGTCGCTTTGTCTCCTCATTTTAAATCTCAAATATCTCGTAAGATATTACCTAGTATCTGGTAGATAGGTCAATTTACTTCTTATTATGGAGGAGGTTCTAGCCCAATAGTAAGATATAAACGAGTTGAAATTATAATGAAGAATTTCAAAAAGTAAAAATTACAATACAGGTATTAAAGACGATCAAGGAATATTAAATACAGAAAACATATAAGCAGAACGTAAAATTGAAATAAGACCCTGAAATGGATTCGGAATGATGAAAACTCGAGATAAGACCTTATATCAACACGTCTGCCTAGCACAATATAGTAAATCAAATTCATCATCATCATCATCGCAGCCTACATACATCCCACTGTTGGGCTCGGGCCTCCTTCACAATAGGAGGGAATTTGATCTACTATACTATGCTGGTCAGGCATGTTGGTATAGGGTTTCATTTCGAGGTTTCCTTCTTTTTCACCGATATTATGTGCATATTATATCCCATAGTTGTTTTTTACGACATCAACGGGCAGCGGTGAATTGGGTTCTTACTCCGTCATCACACGGCCCTGCCCTTCCATAATTAAGGAGGCCCAAACCCAACAATGGGATTTATATGGACGAGATGATGAAAAGATAATGATTCCCTAGGACAAATATCTAAAAGCTGTATAGTTAATGTGTATATCTATTCTTACGGTGATAAAGATGGCTGACTTTAAATAAAAATATATAAATTACGAAGCTCGGTAGTATCTTAACTCAAACCATTGTATATTGTTCTATAAGCGCTTTGTGAATTCTTTGATCTTCTAAATACACAACAGGGAGTGCTTACAAGGAATCAGAATACATAGGCGTCTAGAGTGTACGTTGGAAGAGTATATTCCATAACTTTCAACTTTTATCAGTGTTGAGAATCTTGAATTTGGTACTAAGCCTATGTAGCTGTTAAATTTATTACCTACATATATATATTTAGTAGGTTAGTGGGTGGTAGCGGCTACGAATAACATCAGGTTTTCATTTAAATAGACCTAAGCAATTTCCATCTTTAAAAAAAGGAAGGAAGGAAGGGAGACCCACCATTTTCCCACGGTAATCAATATACCGCACACCACAATAGAAGGAGTACGGGATACGATTAAGGTTTTTGACACACAGCTTTGATTGGCGTCAGCTGTGTGAACAATCAAAGCTGTGTGACGCCCAATCAAAGGCCTTCCTTCTTTTCTTTTTTTTTAAATAAACATGAATTTCCGCGGTGTATCGCCTAATTCAATCAATTATCAATCTCCATCTGTCAATAACTTTTGCAATAAGTAGTATGAAAAGAAGAATACCTATTGAGTCGACTCCGGGTAATTGGCATAAGAGCATAATAATGATGATAATATAAGAGATGATAAAGCGATATGATATGAAATCTATATGAAATATATATGAAATCCATGTCACTTTATTTTTGATATGATATTTTTGATATTATTAGTAATATACTAAAAACGTTGAATAATTAGACCTTGTAAGATATTTTCAGGTAATATAACGACAAATAGGCTAGTTTTGACATCGGACATTTCTTGTTGGAAGCGCAGATAAGTACCTCGGTAAGTACCTGCACAAAATTAGAAGAGAAGAGGCCCCAGGATGCCAGGCGATAGCTGTTGGTCATCAACGGTCTTCTTTTATGAGGCTGTCATGACACGGAAGGAGGCTGCGGCATATGAGGTGCTTACGCCGCTATGTGCTCCTCTTCTCACCGTCCTGAACAATGACAGGACGTGGCCAGACGGCCAAGCGTTGGGGTGTCAGGGATTGAGTGTCATCAGATGATCTCTCCGAGATTTCGTAAAAGCACGGAAGTGGCCGCTATGGTTTTAATGGGTATTTCAGTCATTTTTATGTGGCCGGCAAGCCCCACACACACTCCCTTGTCTGTCACAGGAAGGGCGATAATACGTAAATGCATTTCCACAGTGTGAACAAAAAGAAAGTAGGTCATCATCATCGTCATAATTTCAGTTCACATACGTACCACTACTGGACTCAAGCCTCCTCCACAACAGGAGGAAATTGACCTTACTATACTATGCTGGTCAGACATGTGGGTATAGGGTTTTATTTTGAGTTTGCCTTCTCTTGCATAGATGTAGTACACGTATTATATCCCTTAGTCGTCTTTTACGATATCCACGGGCAAGATAGAGAGTGGTGAATTGTATTCTTACTCCGTCACCATACAGAAAAGTAGATCAATATCCCTCCTCCTCCTTCTTCCCTATTGTGGAGGAGGCTCGATCCCAGTGGTGAGACATATAGGCGTTGAGACGATGACGATCAGATGACGACTTATTTTTAAAGTATAACTTTTAAAAACTTTTACAGAAAAATATCAGTACACCGAACATGAGCGTATAATTGAATTCCTTGTTTTTCTTATAAAGGTCACATTCACATTCAAGACAGCCTGCACGCTCGTACGTATCCGAAGAATTTACGATTATCATGACTAAGTGGCTTTAGGTATTATTCTGTTATGTTTTATATTAGTCTAAATTATGTGAATAAGGGTTTACAGATTGGAATAACAGAGATATTTTGAATACAGTGTACATTAAGATTAAATGTTTTTTATACTATATTTTTTTCGTAACGTGATGAGTAAGAAGAAGAGAGAGTAAGAATACGATTCACCACCCCCTTTCTTGTGTGTGGGTGTCGCAAAAGACGACTAAAGAATATATGCAGATGACATCGATGCAAGAGGAGGAGGCAAATTTTAAATGATACCCTATACCAACACGTCTGTCTGACCAGCGTGGTAATTAGGGTTTCCCTTCCATAATGGAGAAGGCCCGAGCCCAATAATGGGACGTATATGGTCTGCGATAATGATGATTTACAATATTATTTATCATCGCAGCCCACATACGTCCCACTGTTGGGCTCGGGCCTCCTCCACGATAAGAGGGAATTTGACCTACTATACCATGCTGGTCAGACATGTTGGTGTAGGGTTTCATGTCAAGTTTTCTTTCTCTTGCACAAATATTATGTGCATATTACATCTCCTAGTCGTCTTATACGACATCCACGGCCAAGAGGTGAATTGTATTCTTACTCCGTCACCACACGGATCAATATTATTATTTTACTATATTTTTAAAACTGTATTATTTTATATTTGTAAAATAAGAATTACCCATTCTGTCCTAGGAAAACAACCCGCTTTTCTAGGTTCATATTATTAAAAAAATAAATACAAAATATTACACACAAACCCATATGAATATTCATAAAATAAAAATTGTTCACATCCTTTGAAGACAGTGAAAGTTATACGCAAAAAAATGAATATGATATTCTTCAAGGTAATTTTAGCAAAGCATCGGTTATTATTTATTTAAACTTAATAAATAAGAAATACCTTTTCTTTGTTTTATAAAGATATTCACGTGAAAGTTTTTAAAATACCTTTTTCTTTTGTTGCATGAATATTTTACGTGAAAGGTCTTTTAAAATAATATGAGTATCAACTCTCTGTGTAGCGTAATGAATTTGTATCTTTTATTCTTTTGAACTTGAGCCTTATCGGGAGTGGACTCTGGAAGATAAATTATTCTACTATTTGTTAAAAAACCCTGTTTTGTTTCTAATTCTCCTTTTGATATAGTAATTTTATCTTCACTGTATTACTATTAGAGGTGTAAATATCGAAACCAAGAACATCGATGTTTCAGAACTAACATTAATGTACAAAAACATCGCCCTAAAATAAAGATATATCGAAACATCGACGTTTTTTTTAAAGATCTATAAAAGTGCGATACTGAAAAGTATCGAGTACTTTTCATAGATCTTATCAGATAGGTACTTTCCTTGCGGGATTGCGATAAGTTTTTTTTAAATAAAACTACGGATTTTATCGCGTTTGTATTTGATTTTTGATTACCCGACGTTTCGAACACTTTGCAGCGTTCATGATCACGGGCAGACTAAGATGTCTCACGTCTAACAAGTCATCGTTACTGCAGAAAATTCATAATTATCTACCAGATACAGAAATTAGTTATTAAATATTAACCCACATTTTAATACAAATTTATTGCCAGTGTAAGAAGAAAATGATTCTATATGAAAAAATTATATTGTTTATGGTTAGTCATTATTTAACATTAAAATTAATAGTAATTATATTTAAAAACCTAACAATCTAGTATACTACCACCGGATCGGAACACGGCCACACTGAGAAAGATCCGGCAAGAAAACTCAGGTGACATGATGCTAAATTAATATTAATTTTGAAGGCGGCTTACTTTATGTTACTAAGAGGTTTTAATTTATAAAATTATCTTTAGTTATTATTATTGTGGGTCAAATCTATACAATATGAGCTCAATGTGTCTTGCAGTCTTGTGGTGGTCTTTTTGGATTTGTTTTTAATAATATTTATAACAGGATCCCAGCTTGATGGTAACACCCAGCCATCTTCTCTATTGAAATTTTTGTGTTTTTTAATCTCAATAGCTCATTATGTAGCAATAGATCATTATGTAACCCTTTTTTTTTAGTTAAATTCTAAACATCTTTTTGCACATGAAGCATCAACATTTGCGTGATGAGCTTTTCTTTTAGTTGTTTAGGAAACAGAGTAACTAAACTGTCACGCAGACTCTGCCAAAAGTACCATATATTTTAAATGGGGCAGTCAAATATCGACGTAAAAACATCGTATAAAATAACATCGACACATCGATGTTTTACAATAGTGAGCATCGATGTTTTTTTATTGAAACATCGGTGTTTCAGAAACATCGATGTATCGTTGTATCCCTAATTACTATCGACACTTCTAGGCTTTATTACTTACTTCTATTGAAGAGATGGTAATTTGTTGTCTTCGGTATCATCATCCTACTCAATCAGCTTTCGCTATCCTCTACCGGAAGGTCATTATGTCATTACTCTATGTAGAATTGTTATCTTTAGAGATTTAGGTAGTTGTCATAATTGCCACTATTGCCAGTCGATCGCAGTAAGGTTTTATTTTTTCCCGCGCGAGCTCTTTTTCTCTGTCTTTTCTTCTTCTTTTGGCGATACTTTACCTGTGTTTGACGACTCTCACGGATGTCTCGATGCTACAGGTTAATTTAGTCTATATTATTATCATCATTTCGGCTCTTATACGTTTCACTGCTGGGCCTGAGCCTCCTCCACAATGAGAAGAAAATCGACCTTATACCATGCTGGTCAGACAGGTTAGTATAGGGTTTTGTTTCGAGGTTTTCTTCTCTTATATACATGTTATATGCGTATTATATCGTTTAGTCATCTTTGATAACACCCATAGATATGAAAGGGAATGGCGAATTGCATTGTATGTGACAAGTTATGTAACTACATGTACTTGCAATAAATTAATAATAAATAAATAATGTCCGTGTAGTGACGGAGTAAGAATACAATACAAAAATACGGAGTAAGAATACAAAAAGGTCAATTTCTCTCCTATTGTGAAGGAGACTCGAGCCCAGCAATGGGACGTATATGAGCTGAAATGATGAAATAAATAAATTCTTACTTCGTACTCACATAAAAAAAAAACATATATTTATTGTACTTAAATTACATCCAGGCTTAGGACAAAAAAATTGTCGCACGACGTATTGTCCTCCGTTGGATCGAATCCATTACGAATGGTACGTGGATATCTTAACCACAACGTAATCATTCAGTAAAATATACTCCGAGAGATAAATGTTGTTATTATATACTCCAGACGCAAAAAGAGGGGTGTTAGTTTGACGTCGATGTCTGTGTGTGTGTATGTGTCTGTTTGTGACATCGTAGCTCTCAAACGAATCCATCGATTTCAATGCGTATTTTTTCATTTGAAAGCCAGTTTCTTTGCGGTGGTTCTTAGCTATGCTTATCGGTCCAGCAGTATAAGAGTAGCAGCACTTTTCCCAAATAATGTAATTCCCAAATGATGCAATGAGGACAAGGATCTCGGCACTGGTGGTCGGCCCAACGACGAAGGTGACGTGGATACCGGTGGATTATGGGCCCGCGTAGTCCTTTCGTCGCCCCGGATGGAATGGACGGTGTGTGCGCTTACCATAACCCACCCATAAAAAAAAATATCGGTCCAGCAGTATAAGAGTATCAGCTCTTTTCCAAAATGGTGTAATGATGTAAGATTACTCCATTAAGTGCTTCACGCGTGCCATTATAACTGTTAAATCACAATTAATTGATAATTCTTGTTGAAGAGAACGTAATACCTTTTTTTTATTATTTTTGATTGTGAAGGGGGTTATTTAAATTTTCAATTCTATTGAGAATTTATTTAAGTTATATTCAGCTCTGTTGAATAACTTTCATCAGTCACTGCATCATGTTATTTCAATAGTTTATCCGTACACCAATAATGCTTGATGATTGAAATTATAACAGGAAAGATGGCTGGGAGCTCTAATTTTGATGCAATCCTACTGTAAACTAAATTAAAATCAATTTTAGCACTACTATTTCAAAATCATTGTGAATAATACGGACATTTATGATAGATCGGCGAATTAACGTAGCTATTAACGCAATAACCCCTCCAATGAATGACCTCGCTTTGTAGCGTTCTATGTGGGAGGTCTAATTTTAGCAGTGGCTACCAAAAGACTAAATAATGAAGATGATAGTAATGAATCTCACAACAAAATCACATCATTAAATAAAACTGTTAGAGTAATTACATAACTAAATTAAATTCTAACTTAAATAAAAATCCATTATAATGCGAAACATTCTGTATATAAACTATCAAACTACACAATTTTTTTTTATTTAATGAAGCTTTGGCAACGAAGCCATCATCTTAAACCAAATTACGAGTTAATTATAAGTTCTCGTATTATTTACTTCTTCATATTGTATAACTTATTTATAGTCATTGTCCGTCAGTTAGTCAAGTCGTTATCATTAATTAGGCGCTGAAAACCTAATTAGATGATTTCTCTGGGAATTCTGATTGAATATGAAAATACACGTAAACCACTCTTATATCACATTCACCACACTTCGGCACCTTAATTATATTATATTACATAAAATATCAGCAAAATTATACAATATAACACTATAAAACACTAAAAAAATGAATATAATCATCATCATCATCTTGCTCTTATTCCAATTACTTGGGGTCGACGCAATATGTCATCTGTTTTGACATATTGCAAAAAGTTTCGGCAATGACTTTTATGACCGGCCGCCTGCCTGACGTCAATCCTCCTTGGGAATGTAATCATTGACCCAAATGGTACCAGATGGAGTTGGTCCGGGTCAATCTAGGGCTCTTAGTCGTCTTTTACGACACCCACGAGCAAAGGAAGGGTTGGTAGTATTCGAAGCCGCTACCACACAGCACTATAATATATATAATACAAGAGCTTAACATGACATTTCCAAATTCGCGCCAAAACTCCTCAAGCTACACAATGAACATTATTTCTAATTACTCCCACATAAGAGATGTGTTATGTATTATGTTTGCTGTTTTTATGCGGGCACCGTCATTTTATTATTGTAATCTTAATTTTCTTCTTTCTTTCATTTTAATTTTTACTATTTACTTGATTAGAATACTTAAGACGAATCAAATACGCGTTTAAGCCTATATATAGGCTTTTGTCGTATTTATAAGTTTAGTTGTCTAAGTAATTGTAAAACATTGTTATTAAATAAATAAATAAAGTTATTTATTCAAAGTCAATAAAACAATAAAATATACAATGAAATTTTATTTCTCAATAACTATTCATAATTTATTTTCATAATCAAACGTATATGTACATAATAATGTTTATGTTCTAAACTTATTTATCACGTAGGTAATAACATATAAAGTTTGTATTTTAGACCTTGGGCTAATAAATTCAGAGATAATGTGACAAAAATAATAACAGTTACAAATAACAGTGATACTTCTGATTTAGGCATTAAAAATAACGGTGATATTGCTGATGTGGTCAACATAGATACAAGGAGAAGTGTTGCTGTTGATGCTCGATTCAGTGATGGAGTTCCGGCGTGAAGCTCAGCTAGACTCTCTACTGAAACAAATAATAATGTATTAAACACAAGAGAATCCTATAAAGGCAATACTGATGTAGTGATTGATATAAAAACCAATTTTGTCTTTGTTGGTGGTAGATGAGCTAAAGACACATCTGATGGTAAGTGATACTGTCGCTAATAGACCTTTGCTAGGCCGCCTACCACGAAGAAAGTGAAGGGAGTGTGGATGCGTGGAATGAGGTTAGATGGTATTAAAGTCATCACCAAACCCCATCACACGTTATCATCCTCAGAAAGCTACGGGTTCTCTCGCACATCGAACGAAGTGCAGTAATAAATTGCTAGTACTCGGATGACGATTTTCTGTGGACTCAGTTACTCTGGACGGACCAGCGTCCGGCCCGCGGCTGTAGACAGAAGACTGTCCACAGTATGCTCCTACCACATATACAATGTGTCATGTGCGGTCTTCTGATAAAACTTATAATATCAATTACAATTATCACTTGCCAGACAAGAATAGTACGCTACTTAAGTAATTAACCAAATTATATGTCTTACGTCAGCCCACGTTCGTGTACTTAGTAGGACGACAATGATTTCTGATGTATACGCCAGTATTACATATTGTAAATTAACTACTTTAGAGATTTTATCGCGTTTGTATTTGATTTTGGATTAGCCGACGTTTCGAACACTTTATAGCGTTCATGATCACGGGCGGACTTAGTAGGGCGATTAAAGTAACTTTCACCAGTTCGTCGATCCACTTAGTTTGCATCCTATATCGCGTCGTTCAAAACGTGGTCGCCACTCGAGAATCTTTCTTACCCAGCGGTTGTCGATTCGTCGAGTGATGTGGCCTGCCCATTGCCACTTCAGCTCGCTAATTCTTCATGCTATGTCGGTTACACCCGTTCTTCTGCGGATTTACTTATTTCGGATTCTATCTCGCAGAGAAATTCCAAGCATAGCCCGCTCCATAACTCGCTGAGTGACTTTGAGCTTGGTTATGAGGCCTACATTTAGGGACCACATTTTCGTGCCGTAAGTCATCACTGGTAAGACACTCTGATCGTAGTCATATGTCTTCAGACACTGAGGTATATTGGACGAAAGGACCTTCTTAAGTTGCCGGAACGCTGCCCAGCCGAGTTAGATTCATGGGCTGATTTCTTTCTTAAAATGGGATCTATCTAACTGGACTGTTTGTCCTAGGTAAATATAGTGATCTAACTACGAACTAGGACTGGTACAGAAATAACATGGGCATTTGAAATAACTTTCGTCTTGTCGATGTTTATTCGTAAACCCACTAGTTGGGATACCCTACTGAGATCGTTGAGCAAGCAACTGTTTGTAATCCGTCGAAAATTATAATATTACTTTGGAATATCCCTATTAATTCTTTGATAAAATATAATGTAGACATCTATTTTAAACTTCACAGAGAGTACAAGTAAATTATTATATTGTGAAATTGCCTTAAGGCATAAATACCGTTACGAAATAATATATTTGGAAGGAGTAGTTCCCTAACTTAATCATGTTTATTTAACATTATGTTTTGTAATGTATAGATATTTATAACATATTTAATATTTGCTTTATATACTTGAAATTTACTTAGAAGATTGAATATTATGTTTATATTTCAACAATATTTCATTATTTATAAAACTTCATGCAACAATGCAATGGCGGACATTATCATCATCATCATTCAGGCCATTGCTCCCTTTATTATGGACATAGGCATCGATTTTAAACATGGAGGAGTCCATGTTTAAAATCGATTAAGGGATGTCACTATGCTGACAGATGCAAAATTCGAAATAAAGCTTCATGCTATTGCGTCTGACCCACGTGGTGTAGAAAGTTAATTTACCTTATCTGGAGAATACCAGACCAGTATATGAGTTTAGAAGAAATTTTGGAAGAGATATTTAAGTATTTAGGTCTACAATATTTTTAATAATTTTTCTGTTACTTAATTTTTTGTAAAAAAAAGAGGGAAGGAAACTATGATTTTATTTTAATAAATGATGGTGCAGTCCACTTGAGTGCAAATGGACTAAATAACACTGTTCATTGATGGAGATTTGTAGTAATAGTATATCAATCTGTTCCTCAGAATATAGCCTATCATGTATGACCAGAAATGGCTGGACGAAGGATGACTTTCGTGTAGAGACTGTATAAAAATTCAATTCACCACTCCCCTGTCTTGCCTGTGGATGTCGTAAAAGACGGCTACGGGGTATAATATGCATATAACATCTATGCGAGAGAAGGAAAATGCAAAATAAAACCCTATACCAAACGGTCCGACCAGCGTGGTATAGAAAGTAATTTTCCCTCCCTTTCCGGAGAAGGCTCGAGCCCAGCAGTGGGATGTATATGAGCTGTGATGACGATGATGACATTTTGGATATTGCGTTCTCTTTTTTTAAAAGCAATGCCCCACACTAATAAACAAATACTTAAGACGCGTTGGTACTTCACAAAGAAGATTTTTTTTTCCAACATTATTTATGGAAATGGACATTACATTCAGAATATTCATTTGTGAATAGAGACATAAAAAATTGTCCCGCATGGGTATCGAAGGCATGAAAGTCGGCACGAAAGGATGATACTAAAACCATTCCGTCATACAAATAAGTAATTTAATTTTATTGAAGTGATTTAGATTATATAAATACATTATAAGTTCATTTGTGTAGTGGTAGGACCACTCTGTCGCCAGTGTTCTGTCCACAGCAACGGGCCGGTCCATTTGGGACAGTACCATACTCTCGTACCAAATCAACGTTTTAATAGTAGCATCTTGTGGATGCAAAAGCCAAACTATTTGAAAGTGTTTGCGGTGTGGTGGATTTTGGTGTCGCTTTTAGTCTCACTGAATCTCATTAGTTCATACTCTCTTTCTTAATTTTATTCACGTTATGCAGCGGTATAGCTAAAGTCCGTAAGTGACAGTATCGCTTATTGTCAGGTGTGCGGTTTGCTCGTTTGCCTCCAACAATAATAATAATAAAATACATACTCTTAGAGAAAATCAGAAAAATGTTATGCAATTTTCTACTCATATAAAATTGAAACAAAGTCGAAAACTTTGATATAAAAATGTACATTATTATCCAAATTGAAGGGTTATCTTAATATTTACACAAATACTGAAATATATATGAGGTCATATTATTTTAGATTCTTCTTTAATGTCAAAGTTTTCTTTTGCTAGTTTAATCAGTTTTGAAGACGAAACTTTTGTTTCAATTTGCATAATAATGTCATTTGAACATTGAGATCAGAACTAGGGAATTCACCCTCTCGATTTCAAAGATTGAATTTGAGTTTTTCTGTACCTACATTTCATTCGGTAAGATTGAATTTGACCTTAGATAAGCAATATTATTTGTCAGAAATATAGAACTGGCGGGATTGATGAAATTGTAGACGTTCTATAAATTATTTATTGGATGTTAATGTATTATCGGATTAAAAGGGAACTATCTGAATAACTTAAGAGATGATTATTATTATAATGATAAATATAATTCATATCACCAACGATAGGTCCTTTGATCCCTATACGTTGATTCTCTATTTATATTCAGCAATGTTTTTCTTACAAACTAGTTACAATTCCTTATTTCTCCTTTATACTGAGAATTTGCCGCAACTTGATCGGATTATATTATGTTAGCTTTTATTTATGAGATTTTTTTTTTGCTTTTCTCAAATAAGGATTGATTCTATAATATAACTCCTTGAATTTAAATAATAAATATAAATGCGAAAGTTAGTTTGTTTGTCTGTTTGTTACGCTTTCACGCTTAAACCAACTAACCGATTTCAAAAATTCTTTCACTAATGGAAAGTTATAATATCAGGGCGTAATATAGGCTATATTTTATCCCGGTATTCCCACGGGAACGGGAACTACGCGGGTAAGACGACTGAACCCCAAGCGAAGCGAGGACGGGTTGCTAGTATGAATATAAATCTAACAACGAAGAATTTATTCACGGATGTTATACCTTAAGAGTTTTAGAAGTATTTATTCTTAATATAACTTAATAGTGAACAAGTTACCACAATTAATGTGGTGTACTCGCATGTGGTAAACCTTGAAAGATAGTTATTAAACTGTTTATTCAGTACTAGCAAACCGCCCTCGTTTCGCTTCGGTTTTAGTCGCCTTAGCCGTGTGATTCCTGCTTCCGTTGGAATACCGGGATAAAATATAGTCTGTTATACCTTGATATTATAGCTTTCCATTGGTGAATAATTTTTGAAATTGGTGCAGTGGTTTAAGCGTGAAAGCGTATCAAATAAACAAGCAAACTTATTTTCGCATTTATTGTTTGTATTATTATTAATTGCTATGGATACCTACACGGTCCGAAATAAATCATTATTATTATTATTATTATTTATAATATTAGTAAGTCAGGATGTGGTTTATTCCTTAAGATGAGTATCTAGATATTAGAAATTTAATTTGCTATCTTATAGGAATCATATCATTTCAGCTCATGTACATTAGTCCTACTCACTGAGGCTTGAAGTTCCTACGCAATGGCAGGGTAATTGACTTACCATACTACTGGTCAGACGTGTTGGTATAGGGTTTTGTTTTGGGTTTTCATTCTTTGCTGTGGTTCTCCGTACATTAAATCCCTTAGTTGTGTTTTACGACAACCGTTGATGTTTAGAATATTCCTTTTTAAGGAGTCTCTGAATTACTTTTGAAGACTGTGTTTGATAAAGTAATAACGTAAAATTTAGCCCTATTTAAAATCCTTAGATCATAAAATTTGACAATTTTAAAACACGTGTCTATTTTTGCTCAAGAGTATTTGCGCTTAATTTGAAGTTTCAAGTTTATCCCTTTCAAAAAAAAAACTTTAACTGCGTTTCGCCCCCTTATGTGTGAAATTGGCTTAAATCCTTAGGCACAAAACGAAATTATTATCAAAGTTATTTTCCACTCTGCTTTAATGAGACACTTAACATTTCATCATTTTGGCTCGTATACGTCCCACTGTTAGGATCGGTCTCCCCCATAATAGGAGGAAAATGGACCTTCTACACCACACTGGTCAGACATGTTGCTATAGTGTTTTATTTCGAATTTTCCTTCTCTTGTATAGATGTTACTAGCTTCTGCTCCCGACTTTGTCCGCGTGGTATAGATACTTTGGGCTAACGCTAACTTTAACCTAAGATTTTGTTTATGTAGAAGGTGAAAATATATTTTAATAATATGATTCTGTCACACATGATTTTTGCAAAAATTTAGGTGTTTACGCAGCGGAAGCTCTCAAAAGAAAACAGAATCCGATTTTGAAATATTCATGATTGGTGCTCCGCTCCTATTGGTGTTAGCGTGATGATATATAGCCTTTTTTTTTTTTGGAGGTGGGCTGCGGTCGGCGTGCTCCTCGCACCACTCCGTCCGGGGCGACAGAGGGGCGTAAGCACGCACACCCGCAACCCACTCACGATGCACGTCGCCTTCGTCGTTGGGCCGACAGCAGGGTGACTTGACGTCAGTGGTCAAGATATAGCCTATAGCCTTCCTCGAGAAATGGGCTATCTAAGAAAGAATTTTCAAATTGGTTCTGGATTTCCTGAGATTAGCCCGTTCAAACTAATAAACTCTTCAGCTTTATATATTAGTATAGATAAGCATATTTAATCTCTTAGTCGTTTTATACGATACCCAGGAGCAAGGGAAGAAGTAGAGTATTGAATTCTTATTCTGTCACCACACGGAAATATGGATATAATTGATTACAATAATCCGATAGTTTAGTATAAAAACACATACCGTTGAGTACATGAACAGATACAGTATGAGATCTGGCACCTCGCACTGCGCATGTATAGTTTCCAGCATCGCTGCTATTTACACGAGCTAAACGCAATTGACTATCAGCTCCACCAGGTACTTGTTCCGTCTTGACGCTGCAAAAGCAAAATATTAGATTGTAAATATTATTTCCATTGATATATTAAAATCATCATCTAAGCCCATATAAGTCCCATTTTTCGGCTCGGGCTTCTCCACAATAGAAGGGAAGGGAAGGGTTGACCTACTATAGCGTGCTGATAACATGTGTTAGTATAGAGTTTCACATCGAGTTTTCCTTCTCTTGTATTGATGTTATGCTGCATATTATATCACTTAGTCGTCTTTTACGACAGCCACGGACAAGATAGGGGGTAGTGTATTGTTTTTTACTCTACCTCTACCACACGGATAATGTAAAATATAATAGTCCCATCACTCCTTTTGCCCAAGAGTATTGAAAATAATATAAATTATAATTTAAAAATTAAATAAGACGCTAACAAGCCAATTAGTTACTAGTAGTTTACTTTCATCGTACAAGTTTTGAACGCAACGCTATCTTGAGATAGTTTTTGCTGCATTGTGCTAAGCTGAAAGCCCGAATCATAGAAGTTTCGTACTTCGCGCATGTGTAGTTCGCAAACTAGCTCTCTCTCTCGCTCTTATTTCTAAATTCTGACGAAATGTACTAAATCCTTTTTTTTTGGGGTGGGTCGCGGTCAGCGCACTCCTCGCACCACTCCATCCGGGGCAACAGAAGGGCGTAAGCACGCACACCCGCAACCCACCTGAACACCACGTCGCCTTCGTCGTTGGACCGACCGCCGGAGCAGGGTTACTCGTTATCAGTGGTCGGTCCGACGGAATACCCCCTAGTGAGGTACCCTCCCATCGACCGACATCCCCCCCTCGGGGAGGACGTCGGTCTTTCCTCACGCGGTAGGCCTTTCGGCGGGTGACGGACTAATTCCCCGATCACATCACCCGCGGCCTCGGCTAGGGCGGCATGAGGCGCAGTTAGTCGCGCCTACGCCGCCCCAGTCGCCGGCGGCGGGTCGCTTCGTTGAGGCTACGCTCCTCGCGCGCGCGATCCGCCGCCTCCTTCTGCGAGATTACTGCCTCGCAGAAGGCTGTAACCGCGTCCCAGTTCCTGATGCCGTCGAGCATCGCCCTGGCGATGGTCGGCAGCGTCAGGTCGGCACCGATGATTGCAACGAGTTCACGACGATGCTCTGCCCAGGCGGCACAAACCTCGAGCGTATGCTGTGCCGTGTCCTCGTCGCAATTGCAGTGGTGGCAGAACGGTGTACTCTCCCTCCTAGCGACTGTGTACAGGTACTTGCCGAAGCATCCATGCCCCGTCAAGACCTGCACCAGTCGGAAGGAAAGCACTCCGTGCCGCCGTTTTAGCCACTGCATCAGCACCGGCCGGAAGGCCTCCACGGTCCAGACACCGTATCGAGGCCTCTGCAGCCGGACTGCCCAACGGGCAATGACGTCTCGGCGGGCGTCGACGTGCCTGGCGGTAAGCCCCCTCAAAGAGACCACACCGTCCACCGCTCGCACCCCCGACACCTACCGATACAAATCGGCGAGCATTTCCGCCTCCAGGTCTCAGAATGTTCTAAATCCTGGCGAATCTAATCAGGATATTCGAAATGATCAAGATGTGCGCAAAGTTTAAATACAATCTGTTCGTTCAAAGTTGGGCATAATGACGTTCAAAGATTCCGTTATATACATAGATACATACATACAGGTGAAACTAATAAAAGCGTATTTAAAATATTGAAATAATATATGGGAATATGGGTTGATAGGAATAAGATTATTTTCCTCAGACTCCCGTTATTGAATGACTGCATGTAGTCAAACATAAAATATACCTATATGTTTTTATATTATTTGTGTATTTTTTAAATATTTATTTAGATCGCAGGTATCCCATTGTTTATAATTTAAAAAAGTATATAAAAATTTGGATATACAGCTGGCAAAATTTTCTTTTCATTATAAAGAAGCCAAAATGTTCATTGTAAGATATTTTACACGAATAACTCGTTTTATCGACATAAAACGGTGGGTATTTATCTAATGACCTAAGAGTTTATAATCTGTGAGGCACGCACCACATAAAGGATGAGAAATGTCGCCCCTATGGTCGTCACTAATTGTCAAAAACAAATTTACTGAAAATTCGGTCTGGAGGACATTATTATTTTCAATAGGTACTACAGGTATGATTCACAATACCAATGTTACGTAAACTGTCATCAGTTCCAGCTCCATTTTGAGTGGAGACTATTTAAATTTTCATAAATGTCTGGACCAACTTGGAAGTTTCACGATCGTGGGTGGACGCCCCGTTAGCATGTAATATTTATAAGCAATCCGGTCCTCTTCCCTTTTTCTGTACTACAATATACGGGTTGAATATTAGTTAGAAAACATTATTCAGTATTAGGATTAGGTGCGTGATTTGAATTATTAATATTGGAATTACGAGGGACTTTTCTAATTACAAAGTGATGGAGAATATTTCACGGTGCTTTTTTTTATTATAACGAAAATAATGAAATAGAATAAACATGTAGAAATCGAAGTGAATAAATACAATCATGACATTTAATAGGAGTGTGTAAAAGTAGGGTAGATAGTTTATCGATTTCAGGTAATTGAGGTCGATGAAATATGATTCTTAGTTGACAAGGGATGATTATATTATTAAAACATTATTAGTATATTCTGTATGATATTTGTATTCATTAAAATTTTATTACCACCGTCATAAAGCTTACCTCATTTTTGCTGTCAGACTATTAGGTATAGATTATTTGGGTGGACGTCGAGGCTGGCCGCATCCGCAGTGCGTTGACGCAGATCTGCGATGCGGCTATGCCCCGGGTACGGCGTCTGCCCCCGAGGAGGGGGGTTCACTGGTGGTCCCGGAAGCTGGCGGATCTCCGGGCCGCGTGTATCCGTGCCCGGAGGGCCTACACCCGCAGCCGGCGGCGCCATCGCGATGCGGAGCGGGAGGCCGTGCTTTACGAGGGCTACCACAATGCGCGGTTGGCCTTCAGGCTGGCCGTGCGCTTCGCCAAGGACGTCAGTCGGCAGGAGATGCTGGACAGTCTCGACCGTGACCCCTGGGGACGCCCCTATCGCGCGGTCCCTCCCCTCACCGAGACTCTCCCGCCCGGCCTTCTCACCCGGGTCATCGAGGACCTGTTCCCGCGGCGGGCGGAACACACGCCCCCGGTCATGGCTCCGCCAGACACTGACCGGGAGGCCGACGACGACAGTGTTCCGCCCATCACGGAACCCGAGATGGGGGTGGCGGTGACGCGCGTGCGCGCAAAGTCTACCGCCCCCGGGCCCGATGGTGTTCCTAACCGTGTGCTGGCCCTGGTCCTCGAACACCTGGTACCCCGCCTCAGGGGGCTGTTCGACGCGTGTTAGCGTCCGGACGGTTCCCTGGGTGCTGGAAGGAGGGAAGGCTGGTGCTCCTGCCGAAGCCGGGACGGTTTCCGGAGTCGCCTTCGGCCTACAAGCCTATCGTGCTGCTCAATGACACGGGCAAGCTACTGGAGAGGGTGGTAGCTGCCCGCATCGAGCGGCACCTCGTCGGCACGGGGCCCGATCTGTCGGACGCCCAGTTTGGGTTTAGGAGGGGTCGTTCGACGATCGCGGCTCTGTTGCGCCTGAGGGCCGTGGCGACTGAGGCCGTCACCGGCAGGGGAGTGCTGTTAGTGGTGTCCCTAGACATCACCAACGCATTCAATAGTCTGCCATTCAGCTGCATCAGGGAGGCGCTCCGGTATCACGGGGTGCCAGTTTACCTGAGGCGGCTAGTGGCAGACTATTTGGAGGGGCGCAGCGTCCTCTGCACCGACCGAGCAGTGGATGTTGTGCGAACGCCCATGACGTGCGGTGTACCACAGGGGTCGGTCCTCGGACCCACCCTGTGGAACATCGGCTACGACTGGGCGTTGAGGGGGAGCCTCCCGCCCGGGCTGGGCGTGATTTGTTACGCCAACGACACGCTCGTCACAGCCCGCGGTGGGACGCTAGAAGAGGCAGTAAGCCTGACGACCTCTGGTACCGAGGAGGTCGTCAGGCGGATCGAGGCGCTGGGGTTGAGGGTCGCTCTGGACAAGACGGAGGCCCTCTTGTTCCATGGGCGCACTGTGAGCCCTCCCATCGGCGTCTCGATCACCGTCCACTCGGTCGACATCAGCATCCGGGCCCATATGAGGTACTTGGGCCTGGTGCTCGACGGGCGATGGTGCTTCCGGGAGCATTTCCGCAGGCTCGCTCCACGACTCGTCGGCGCGGCGTCCGCCCTATCGTGGCTTATGCCGAACGTGGGCGGACCGAGCGCTGCGTGCCGACGGCTGTACGCGGGGATCATCCGGTCGATGGCCCTGTACGGCGCACCGGTGTGGGCGGGGTCCATGACCGTCCGACTTAGGGCCCTTCTGTGGCGACCACAGAGGGTCATGGCGGTCAGGGCCATCCGCGGATACCGCACGGTGGCGACGGAGGCAGCGTGCCTATTGGCCGGGACTCCCCCGTGGGACCTGGAGGCGGAGATGCTCGCTGGACTATATCGGCGGGTGACGGGGGTGCGAGCGGAGGGCGGTGTGGTCTCGTTAAGGGATCTCACCGCCTGGCGCGTCGACGCCCGCCGAGACGTCATCGCCCGTCTGGCAGTCCGGCTGGAGGGGCCTCGGTTCGGAGTGCGAACCGTGGAGGCCTTCCGGCCGGTGCTGATGCAGTGGTTGGAAAGGCGGCACGGGGTGCTCTCCTTCCGACTGGTGCAGGTTTTGACGGGGCATGGGTGCTTCGCCAAATACCTGCACAAGGTCGTTGGGAGGGAGAGTACACCGTCCTGCCAGCACTGCGATTGCGACGAGGACACGGCGCGCCATACGCTCGAGGCCTGCGGGGCTTGGGCAGTGCAGCGCTGTGAACTCGTCGCAATCATCGGTACAGACCTGACGCTGCCGGCTATCGCTAGGGCGATGGTCGACAGCGTCGGGAATTGGGACGCGGTCGCAGCCTTCTGCGAGACAGTGATCTCGCGGAAGGAGGCGGCGGATCGCCTGCGTGAGGAGCGGAGCCTCGATGAGGAGATCCGCCGCCGGCGACTGGGGCGGCGCAGGCGCAACTATCTGCGCCTCATGCCGCCCTAGCCGAGGCCGCGGGTGACGTGACCGGGGATTAGTCCGTCACCCGCTGAGAGGCCGACCGCGTGAGGAAAGACCGACGTCCTCCCCGAGGGGGGTTCACCACCACGGTTCCGTCCTCGCCGTCGAGGTGCGAAACCCTGCCGCGCAAAAATAAGTAAATCTAAAGTGGGACCTCCCACATTGCCCTCAGCAACGCCCCAAGCCGAGGTTCGTACCCCACAGGGGGTGCCCTTGGGCCCCGTTGCTTAAATTTTTTGGGTTGAGAGCCCTCAGCGCTCACCACTAATCCGCGTAAGGGTGTAACAGCCATCTGAGGCTAACACTCCTTGTCAGAACAAAAAACAAAAAAAATATATATATTTAATAATTAATACGGGACCGCGAGGCGTGGCGTTAAACGCCACGCGACGATCACGGTCACCCTCGCCTATAGATGTTTCACATCAAAAAATACTTATTACTTTAACATCTCATCGTAATCATCTCAGCCCATATATATCCCACTATTGGGCGCGAGCTTCCTCCACTTAAAGAGGGAAATTGACCTACTACTGTTCAGACATGTTACAGGTATATTTGCATCGATGTTATCTGTATATTTATATCTCTTAGTTATCATGTACGACCTCCACGAATATCAGAGGGGTTGGTGAGTTGTATTCTTATTCCATCAGCACTTATTACTTACTC
Source organism: Lymantria dispar (assembly GCA_032191425.1). Lineage (NCBI taxonomy): Eukaryota > Metazoa > Arthropoda > Insecta > Lepidoptera > Erebidae > Lymantria > Lymantria dispar. The sequence continues at coordinate 6,042,950 of CM063452.1, read as the reverse complement.
ATTTATATTTTTTCGTTGTAATGGCCCACCATTTTAACCCGAACACGCATCAAATGTTAAATTCTATACAAACTTTTGAAGACTTATGTTTTTATTACTTCAGACCATAAATTATTGTATATGGTGAAAACATTTTATTACAAATGGATACGCAGATTGGAAGCAAATCAAATCTCTTGCGAAATAAATAACACCCACGTATGTTTATATATTTGCACGTTTAAATTTTCCACGTGTTTCTCACACAACGAGACCACTATTATATGTAGTCGTCGTCTCAGCTCATAAATGTCCCACTGCTGGGCTCGAGCCTCCTCCCCGAGGGGGGGACGTCGGTCGATGGGAGGGTACCCCAATAAGGGGGTATTCCGTCGGGCCGACCACTGACGACAAGTTAACGCTGCTCCAGTGGTCGGCCCAACGACGAAGGTGACGTGGTTTTTGGGTGGGTCGCGGGAGTTGCGTGCTTAAGCCCCTCTGTCGCCCCGGACGGAGTGGTGCGGAGGCGCGCCGACCGCGGCCCACCCACAAAAAAAAAAAGGTATAGATTATTTCTCTAATAATTGAGACGGTTTTAGGATAAAGCCGATTACTGGTCACTGATTCAATGCGTAAATAATATAAAAATAAAACATTTTAGATAGGTCTTTTCATTTATTTAACTGAACCTTATAATGTACATAATAGTTTTAAATACGCACGTATAATATTATTTTAAATTATTAAAAAGTATGGGAAAGAAAAATATATGGCCCTGTAATGATTTGTGATCACTATTTATGGTTATTTAAGAATTTTGTACTTTTAAAATCTTGTTTTTATTGTCTTTTCAGCATTCACAGTGACTGTGTGTTTTCTTTCATTCATCAGTCTGTCGACGTACTTTGTTGGAATAGGCTACCTAGGTGAGGTACGTAATGATTACTCAGACGGTTTCTAGGACTCCTGTGGGTCATCACGAGTGATATTTTTTATACGAATATTTTTTTTATATAATATATACCTTGTCTGGCCATAAATACTGTTACAATTAAAAATAAATAAAATATTACATTTGAATTTGCATTTTCATTTTTATATGATTGTTCACTGTGTTTTCTCATTTTGACGCCAATACATAGTACAAAATTTTGCGATATTAAAATACAATGGGGTGATAAAGAAAACCGAATCGCTGTGATTGCATTACGCAAAGTAGGTATGGAGCCAAGTGCAATTTTTAAAACTCTCCATACGCTTTGTATTAGTAAAATATTTGTGTACCGGGCTATTAATAGGTACAATGACCTCTTTTGTTTGTGACAGATAAAGATCGTGCCGTCCACGTAGTGTTCATACTAAAAAGATGGTCAAAGCAGTAAGGGAAAGGAAATGAAGAAAACCTGTCCAAAAGCAAAGGATTTCATTTCAGGAGATGAACCATGTCGCATATTTTAAAAGATGACTTAGAACTTGCGGCATGTTCAAGTGGGCATTATCCGACTTCAGTGATGGTTTGGATAGCTAATACCTCAGTATTAGCTATGAAGGAGTGACTGAGCCACACTTTTGTGAAAAAGGTATCATAACATCGGCACAAGTGTATCTCGATATCATTCTTGAGAAGAAAGTGACGCCCCTTAACAATACCGTGTTCAATAACCAAGAATGTTCCTTCCAGCAAAACTCGGCGCCGGGTCATAAAGCCTGGTTAATGTAATCTTGGTTGAAAACGAAGGTTTCGGACTTCATCAGAGCTGAAGAAGGTTGTCGTCTAGTCCCGATATTAATCCGCTGGATTATGATTTTTGGTCAGTTTTAGAGAGTACGGCTTGCACTAAACGCCATCATAATTTGGAGTCCTTAAAACAATCCATACGATTGACAGTGAAGAATTTGCCCACAGTAAGAGTGCGTGCTTCTATTGACAAATGGCCTCCACGTTTATAGGACTGTATTGCAGTCAATGGAGACCACTTTGAGAAAGCTTTTTATATTTTAAATTGTTTTATATTTATGTATTAAACTAACATACTGTAAAAGAAATAAATGTTATTTGCAATAGAAAAAAATGTTTTCTTTGTTACAGTATTTATGGCAAATCTAGGTATAGGTATATATGAACATCTCGTAGAAAAATGATTTCATATTTTTTCATATAACAAGGAAAATACGAAAGATTTTTAATTAAACACGATGTCCTTAGATTTGACCTCTTGACTTTGAACTTCATTGCAAAGATTGTTTCAAGGTAACCTTCGTTTTTAAATGGGAATCCCTATTATTGACATCGAAATTAAAGAGCGGTTTTTATAGTTTATCTTGTCAGCATTTGAAATTGTTTTAAACTATTACACTCGAAATAAAACCCTATAATATCATCCGTCTAAACAGCGTGGTGATTACTGAATTTCCGGGTTTTGCCAGTCCACCAATTGGACGTATATAGGCCGTGATGATGATGTGGTGATTAACATGTGGTGTTGGTTAACGTATGGTAGGATCACACTACTGTGGACAATCTTCTGTCTACAGCTGCGAGCCGGTCTCTCCGAGGTAATACCGTACTCTTGTAGAAAAATCGACCTCTAACTTCTAGCAATTTGTTTCTGCACTTCGTTTGGTGAGCGAGAGAGTCAGAAGCCCATCTTTTTGAGGGTATTTGCGTGTGGTGGGTTTTGGTAATGCCTTTAGTATTACTGAAACTCATTGCATGCATTCACGCTCCCTTGAATTTCTTCACGATAGCCATGCAAAGGTCCATGAGCGTCAGTCTCGCTTGCCATTGGCTGTGCTGTTTGCTCATCTGTCACGAACAGCAATAAAAAAAAAAGACTTTGCTATTCGTGAAAACCTGTTATTGGCTTTATGTTTCTTACTCTAGTTTTCATTACTATTTTGTACAGCTGTTGGTTTGCAAGTACTAAATAAATAAATAAATAAATATAGACTACCACAATTTTTTTTTGACGTAAGATAAATAATAGCTGGCTTAGAGATCATAAGGAGACCGGGCATTAGTACTGTCTAGAGAACTTCATCACAGCTGCGATCACCAACCCAAACTGCCGAGCTTACGATTAAGGTGCCATTAATTATTATGATGCTATCACTCAAATTACTATCTCTCACGACTACCCTAAATAGCATCGTTCAATTGTTGGTCACCATACGAGAATCTTTATTCCTTTATGGTGTTTAATAAGCGATGTGTTGATAAATTAAAAATGACTTACCTGATACCTCCTCTAGTGGTGTCAGCATTGAGGGCTTTTCCTTCATGCAACCAGGTTAATACAGCAGGCGTCTCCACATATCTAGCTCTACAAAGTAAAGCTAAAGTGGACTCAGCTTCATAGTACTTCTCCAGGAGTGGACCGCCAGCTTCATCTACTACCCATACTTGTGGTGCTAAGGATAATAATAACATTTTTGTTTATTTATATTATTTAGGTATTTATTTTTTTCTATAGCTAGTAAATATGTGTATGGACACGGTTTAAGGCTTAAGGCATTAACGCGCACCTTTCACCTTACTACAAGTAACACTATGAGAAATAATAGGGATTTTAATTTTTTGAGGAGTATAGGTAGCAGCTCTCTTCTTGGCAACTTGAAACTATTTTTAACTATTATTATTGACCTACGATAACAGGCTGGCAATCCGTATGTCCTGTTTTTTTTTTTTTTATTTTTTTCTTATCTTGCGTGTTATATGCTTGTTACTTCGTCATTTTTTTCTATAGCCAACGGTAAATAAAGAAGACAGTGACACATATTTTTTCTCCGTCGCCACACGGGAGATAATATTAGGTACTTCACTATCAACCTCTCAATGCTAATAGTAATATGATCCAAAATATCAAATCATAGCTTAAAAGTTTTCTCCCATAGATTAAAGTCATGGCGTATATATTCAAATACCTTTTTATGATATCTACTAGTAAGGAAAATGAAATGTCTTTGTCAGTCACCATATAAAAATAAAATTCGACTCATTGAGGATTTTTGAAATGGAACTTATAATTCTTTTCATTTCTGATATTTGCGCGAGTTTTTTTTTCTTTTCAAAGACAACCTGCATTGAGGAAATAATCCTTGAATTATGGGGGACTTTACAAACATATAATTAAGGAAAAAAATATATCCAGTCTCAGAACAACAATATATATGGATCGCACAAAGTGTTATCTTGCGTGGGATTCGAACCCCTGACACTGGCACTTTAGGGTGCAGAGCTTGCAGACATCGCTGCGCCCTGATGATGAGTATTAAATATCATCATCTCAGCGCATATACGTCCCACTGTTGGGCTCGGGCCTCCTCCATAATGGAAGGGTAATTGACCTACTATACCATGCTGGTCAGACATGTTGGTATAGGGTTTTATTTCGAGTTTTCGTTCTCTCACATAGATGTTATATGCGTTTTATATCCCTGAGTCGTCTCGTACGATCACCCACGGATAAAATAGGGGGTGGTGAATTGTATTCTTACTCCGTCACCACACGGATAAATTATTAGTATTAAATATACTTTAGTATAACCCGCATCGATGTAGTGATTGTGTTATTGTATTATATAATTCTACTAGCTGACCCGGCGAACTTCGTAACGCCATAATTTTTTTCCGTAAATACATTTTCTAAATTTCCGAATATATGTTCTCTAATGGAGGAACCATTACGGCTTTGTCGGGAAAGATTCGATCTTCTTGGTCTCGCCATTGTTAATGATGATTCAAAGAGAATAAAAATTACTGATGATTGATTTCTGAGAAAATTATAATTATCAAATTTTAAACCATACTTAACTATAAACAAAATTACGTTTAGCTTTCATTTGCATTTTGTTATTACATATCAAATGCGTTTTTGTAATCCCACGTTTCATATGACTTGTATTTTCTTTGACATGTCATGTTTAGCTCTTGTATTATATTTATTTTTTTAGTGTTTTATAGTGTTACATTGAATAATTTTGCTGATATTTTATGTAATATAATACAGTTAAGATATATAAGGAATGTGATATAAGAGTGGTTTACGTTATTTTCATATTCTACCGTAATTCCCAGAGAAATCAAATAATTAGGTTTACAACGCCTAATTAATGGTAACGACTTGACTTACTGATGGACATGACTATAAATAAGTTATTCTATATAAAGAAATGTTAAATAATATGAAGAAAATTGTATCAGACTTGGCTGTATGGTTTTTGATTCCTTTGCCCGTCCGAATGGACAAACAGAAACAAAATAAAATCTATTTGACATTTTATGCCATGTCACATGGGAACGCGATCGAACGGGATAAAAAGTAGCTAATTGCCATTAAGAAAAAGAAGAAGAAGAACGGGATAAAAACTATCCTATGTCCGTCTCCTGGTTCTAAGCTACTTCCCCACCAATTTTCAGCCAAATCTGTACAGCCGTTCTTGAGTTATAAACATAGTAACTAACACGACTTTCTTTTATATATATATAGACAAACAACCCGCCCTCGCTTCGCTTCGGTTATAGGTTATAGTCGTTTTACCCGCGTAGTACCCGTTCCCGTGGGAATACCGGGATAAAATATAGCCTAGTTTACGCCCTGATATTATAGCTTTCCATTGGTGAAAGAATTTTTGAAATCGGTCCAACTGTTTTGAAGATTACCCGGAACAAACAGACAGACAAACAGACAAAAAAAATTTATTGCTATTTTAGGCATAAGTGTCGTGCAAATAACCGTGTGAGCATGAAAAAAGCCTATTATTTTGACATTACAAACAGACACTCCAATTTTATTTATTGGTATAGATTAGTGCTATGAATTTTTTAAAAATCTATATAATATGAAAGAATGCATATGAATACATATGGTCCCTAATTAGCTATATCGACCCCAAGTAATTGGAATAAGAGCAGGGCGATGAGGACGATATTAGTGCTGTAAATATGAATTTGTTTTTCTTTGTTACGCTTTCACGACTAAACCATTAAAATTATAATCATTTTAAAAATTATTTCAGGAATTGAAAGCTACATTATCAGCGAGTAACACAAGTTATATTTAATCCCCGTAAAGTAAGAGGTATTTTCTAGTATTTGTATAAATAATAGTTATACATAGATAATAATGAAGTCCTAATTTCAGAAACCAGTTTCATTATGATATTATAATGACTACATAGCTCAAGTTTCAAACCGCCACGCCTCCAAACTTTGTCTTCTAGAATTTACTTATTCGTAATACTAATATAGCTATAATTAATAATATACAGACTAATCTATTGTTACAGACAAATATATTTCATCATCGCTCGTGTGGTGACGGAGTAAGAATACAATTCACCATCCCCTTTCTTTCCCGTGGGTGTTATATTATATTGACCACATATATTTAAGAGAAACGTTCGTTTGAGAAACATAAGAGGATCTTCTCGTCCAACATACCTCAATGTCTGAAAACACAGATCTACGACCAGAATCTGTCACCATTGATGACTTACGGCACGGAAACGTGGTCCCTAAATGTAGACCTCATAACCAAGGTTAAAGTCGCTTAGTGTGCTATGGAGCGGGCTACACTCGGGATTACTTTGCGAGATAGAATCCGAAATACGGAAATCCATAGATGAACGGGTGTAACCGACATAGCACAAAGAATTAGCACGCTGAAATTGCAATGAGCAGGACACATTGCTCGACGAATCGATAACCGCTGTGGAAGATAGGTTCTCGAGTGGCAACCACGTATCGGACAACGCAGTGTTGGATGCTCCCACTAGGTGGACCGATGGCCGGTAAAAGTTGCTGAGCATCCTTGAATGCAGGCGGCACAGGACCGCACTCTGTGGTGTAACATGAGAGAGGCCAGCAGTGGACGGCGATAGGCTGAAATGATGATGATTCAAGAGAACACATACGCGAAATAAAGCAGCGTGGCATGACAGGTCAATTTCACTCCTATTATGAGGTAAACTTGAGCCTAACAGTAGGACGCGTATGAGATGAGGCGATTGGGCTTAGTACAAATATTTGTGTAATAGTGTTCTTATCGGGCCACCAATTTTATGCGATTTGGCCGCTACTGAACGATGATGATTCATGTTAAGTCCACATGTATAAATTTCATCAGCAACAGCTTTAGCAAAACTTTGGTATTACTATTTATATCCTTTTATTTTTTTTTTTGTGGGTGGGCCGCGGTCGGCGCGCCTCCGCACCACTCCGTCCGGGGCGACAGAGAGGCTTAAGCACGCAACTCCCGCGACCCACCCGAAAACCACGTCGCCTTCGTCGTTGGGCCGACCACTGGAGCAGCGTTAACTTGTCGTCAGTGGTCGGCCCGACGGAATACCCCCTGTTGGGGTACCCTCCCATCGACCGACGTCCCCCCCTCGGGGAGGACGTCGGTCTTTCCTCACGCGGTCGGCCTCTCGGCGGGTGACGGACTAATCCCCGGTCACGTCACCCGCGGCCTCGGCTAGGGCGGCATGAGGCGCAGATAGTTGCGCCTGCGCCGCCCCAGTCGCCGGCGGCGGATCTCCTCATCGAGGCTGCGCTCCTCACGCAGGCGATCCGCCGCCTCCTTCCGCGAGATCACTGTCTCGCAGAAGGCTGCGACCGCGTCCCAATTCCCGACGCTGTCGACCATCGCCCTAGCGATAGCCGGCAGCGTCAGGTCCGTACCGATGATTGCGACGAGTTCACAGCGCTGCACTGCCCAAGCCCCGCAGGCCTCGAGCGTATGGCGCGCCGTGTCCTCGTCGCAATCGCAGTGGTGGCAGGACGGTGTACTCTCCCTCCTAACGACCTTGTGCAGGTATTTGGCGAAGCACCCATGCCCCGTCAAAACTTGTACCAGTCGGAAGGAGAGCACCCCGTGCCGCCTCTCCAACCACTGCATCAGCACCGGCCGGAAGGCCTCCACGGTTCGCACCCCGAACCGAGGCCTCTCCAGCCGGACTGCCCAACGGCCGATGACGTCTCGGCGGGCGTCGACGCGCCAGGCGGTGAGATCCCTTAACGAGACCACACCGCCCTCCGCTCGCACCCCCATCACCCGCCGATATAGTCCGGCGAGCATCTCCGCCTCCAGGTCCCACGGGGGAGTCCCGGCCAACAGGCACGCTGCCTCCGTCGCCACCGTGCGGTATCCGCGGATGGCCCTGACCGCCATGACCCTCTGTGGTCGCCACAGAAGGGCCCTGAGTCGGGCGGCCATGTACCCCGCCCACACCGGTGCGTCGTACAGGGCCATCGACCGGATGACCCCCGCGTACAGCCGTCGGCACGCAGCGCTCGGTCCGCCCACGTTCGGCATAAGCCACGATAGGGCGGACGCCGTGCCGACGAGCCGCGGAGCGAGCCTACGGAAATGCTCCCGGAACCACCATCGCCCGTCGAGCACCAGGCCCAAGTACCTCATATGGGCCCGGATGCTGATGTCGACCGAGTGGACGGTGATCGAGACGCCGATAGGAGGGCTCATAGTGCGCCCATGGAACAAGAGGGCCTCCGTCTTGTCCAGGGCGACCCTCAACCCCAGCGCCTCGATCCGTCTGACGACCTCCCCGGTACCCGAGGTCGCCAGGCTTACCGCCTCTTCTAGCGTCCCACCGCGGGCTGTGACGAGCGTGTCGTCGGCGTAACAAATCACGCCCAGCCCGGGCGGGAGGCTCCCCCTCAACGCCCAGTCGTAGCCGATATTCCACAGGGTGGGTCCGAGGACCGGCCCCTGCGGGACACCGTACGTCATGGGCGTCCGCACAACGTCCCCTGCTCGGTCGGTGCAGAGGACGCTGCGCCCCTCCAAATAGTCTGCCACTAGCCGCCTCAGGTAAACTGGCACCCCGTGATACCGGAGCGTCTCCCTGATGCAGCTGAATGGCAGACTATTGAATGCGTTGGCGATGTCTAGGGACACCACCAACAGCACTCCCCCGCCGGTGACGGCCTCAGTCGCCACGGCCCTCAGGCGCAACAGAGCCGCGATCGTCGAACGACCCCTCCTAAACCCAAACTGGGCGTCCGACAGATCGGGCCCCGTGCCGACGAGGTGCCGCTCGATGCGGGCAGCTACCACCCTCTCCAGTAGCTTGCCCGTGTCATCGAGCAGCACGATAGGCCTGTAGGCCGAAGGCGACTCCGGAGACCGTCCCGGCTTCGGCAGGAGTACCAGTCTTCCCTCCTTCCAGCACCCAGGGAACCGTCCGGACGCTAAACACGCGTCGAACAGCTCCCTGAGGCGGGGTCCCAGGTGTTCGAGGACCAGGGCCAGCACGCGGTTAGGAACACCGTCGGGCCCGGGGGCGGTAGACTTTGCGCGCATGCGCGTCACCGCCACCCCCATCTCGGGTTCCGTGATGGGCGGAACACTGTCGTCGTCGGCCTCCCGGTCAGTGTCTGGCGGAGCCATGACCGGGGGCGTGTGTTCCGCCCGCCGCGGGAACAGGTCCTCGATGACCCGGGTGAGAAGGCCGGGCTGGAGAGTCTCGGTGAGGGGAGGGCCCCGCGCGCGTAGCCTATTCAGCACCGCGCGATAGGGGCGTCCCCAGGGGTCACGGTCGAGACCGTCCAGCATCTCCTGCCGACTGACGTCCTTGGCGGAGCGGACGGCCAGCCTGAAGGCCGACCGCGCATTGCGGTAGCCCTCGTAAAGCACGGCCTCCCGCTCCGCATCGCGATGGCGCCGCCGGCTGCGGGTGTAGGCCCTCCGGGCGCGGATACACGCAGCCCGGAGATCCGCCAGCTCCCGGGACCACCAGTGGACACCCCTTCTCGGGGGCAGACGCCGTACCCGGGGCATGGCCGCATCGCAGATCTGCGTCAACGCACTGCGGATGCGGCCAGCCTCGGCGTCCACCCCGTCCGACTGGTGGGCAGAGGACAGCCACGAGTATACGATGGCTGTCTCCGTCAGCTGGTCCCGGTCTAAGCGACCCACAGCCCATCGCGGGAACGCAGGACGCCCATCCGCCCCGTGACCCCTGCTGGGCGTCGGGATTGCAGGGGAGACCTCCATCCGGATATACCGGTGGTCCAACAAGGTCTCCACCTCCTCCACGACGCGCCAGCTCCCCACGCGTGCGGCGACCTCGGGGCTAGCGAACGAAAGGTCCACTATCGACCCGCCCCGTTGTCGCACGCACGTATGCACCGAGCCCCTGTTCAGCAAACAGAAGCCCAGTGCCGCCGCCCACTCCTCGATCGCCCGTCCTCGGTCATCCGTCCTAGGGGACCCCCACGCCACGGACTTGGCGTTAAAGTCCCCCAGGACGAAGACCTGGCGCGATGCCAGTCGCCGTAACGAGGCCTCCATGATGGTGAGGAAGGCCTCGAAATCGGTCACACTCCAGTTAGGGGAGAGATAAACTCCGAAGAGCGTAATCTCCCCCTAGTCCGCCGCGACGTATCCGACGCCCCTGTCCCTAAGGGTCAGAGACGACGAAGGCCACGACGTGGAGGCGACGATTGCCACGGTGCCATCGGTGCTACCCAACCAGTTAATCCGGTCGGGCACCACGTACGGCTCCGCGGCTACGGCTACTCCTATCAACCACTCCGCCATGGCTTGCAGGAACACGTCCTGCGCACCGGCGGAGTGGTTGAGATTGGCCTGGAAGAGACGAATGGATACGGGGTCCATTAACGGTCCGTATCCATCGTCACCTCCTCCGCGCTAACGGGCGATCGGGCCGCGCTCGGAGCGGGGGCTGGCCCGGTCGATGGGCCGCCCCGCCCCTTCGGGGCCGATGCCGGGGGTCTGCAGTCCCCAGAGCCCATGCGGTGTTTGGCAGGCCTATTGCCCGCCGCACACGCGGGGCAGTGGGGCACCGCAGAGCACGATGCCGCCTGGTGTCCAGCCTGACCGCAACGGAAACATAGCCCGCTGCAGTCAAAGCAGTTTCTGCATGTCGGCCTCGCAGGCCGGGGCTCCAGCACGGTTACCCGCGCCGAACTCCAGCCCACGAGGAGTCTGCCTGAGTCGGCCAATTGCTTGACCGACTCCACTGGGCACTGCACCCAGACAGCAACGACGCCGCCCGGACCAGGGCGGATGGTGCCAATCCGGACGGTGTCCGAGGCACACCCGGTACGCGCCATAATGGCCTCCCGGATGTCCTCCACCGCCACGGAGTCGTCCAGACCCGTGAGGCGCATATCTGCGCACTTGACGGGCCCGGCGATTCGGACTCCATCCTCCGGCCCGAACAGCCCCCTCAGCATCGTGGCCAAACTATCGGCCGTCTTCGCGCCCTCGGCCCCAGGGAACTCGAGTATTCGAGCCCCTGTCCGGGCCTTGCGGGTCCTCGCTTCGACGCCCCCGATGTCGGAGACGTCCAGCTCCCGCCGGGCGCGCCTTAGGACGGCCTCATAGTTTAGGCCCCTCTCAGCCGCCTCAGGCAGTACGGTGATTACCACCGCAGCCGTCTTCGGCGACTTGAGGCCCCTACACGACCTTTTCCCCTTTCCGCCGGCTCCCGCCTGGGGAGCGGCGGCCACAGCGGCACTCTTGGCCGCCGCTCTCCGCTTTTGGCCGCGTGCCTTCCTGCTACGCTCAGCCACCTGCCAGCCCTGTTCGAGCCTGGCAGCAGCGCTGAGCGCAGCAGGCGCAGCCGCGGGTTCGCCGACCGGCGCCTGCGGTGCAGCCGCTGGCGCCGGCCGTGGCCCGGCCTTGGCGGGAGCCGGGACCTTGCCGGCCTTCTTGGCCCCCTTGGGCCCGGCCGCGGCCGCAGCGTAGCTCACCACGCGGCCACCCTGACAGGGCAGCGGCGTGGGAGCCGACGCTTGCGGCCGCCTCGCCTTGTCCGCGGCGAGCGGCGGCCAGAGGGGCGGCTCAGGCGGGAGCCTGGCCGCTACGGCGGCGATACGCGCATCCATCATCACCCCTACTCGGGCCAGGATGACGCGTACCGCTGACTCCGACACGCCGTGCACCTCGTCGGGCGGCGGCTCCTCCCCCTTCCGAGGTCTCCCGTGGCCACGAGCCGGCGGAGGGACCACGACGAGGGGAGGCAGCGATGAAGCCACGACAGGCGTAGCTGGCGCAGCGGCCGCGACGGGCGCAGCCGGCGCCACGGTCGCAGACGACGGGCCCGCCCTCACTGGCGCAGCCCGTTTCGGCGGCGGGGCCGGCGCCGGCAGCGCAGCCGGCACCAGGCGCTCGAATTGAGACCGCAGGTCAGCCATGTCTTTGGCCAACCCGCGGTTCTCCCTCCGCACCGCCTCCAACTCCGTCTCCAACCTGCGGTTGCGTTCCCGCAAGCCGGAGACCTCCTTGCTGAGGCGGGCGTTCGCAGCCTGGAGGGCCGCCACCTCGCCTTCCCGGCCGGCCGGACCCGGCGTCGCCGGTCTCGCCGCCGCACTACCTCCCCGACCCCCGCGCCCCCGGCGCGCGGTCGCAACTTTGGGGGGAGGCCTGGTAGAATCGCTCCCCTCCGAGTCGGACACAGAGCTGCCACCCTTTTGCAGGGGGCGCTTCCGGTCCCTCGTTGGGGGGCGGGCCTCCTCCCTCTCCCTCCTAACATCTAGGGCCGCCGTCAGAGCCCTTGCCGCGTGAAGCGGCTTGGACTCCTCGGGGACCCCACCATCCTCCCCATCTAATCTATCCGATCCGGACGACCTGCTCTTCCTCATTCCGGACCCCTCACTTCGCCGGCCCGTTCTTGGCCCCTCATCTCCAGACGGCACTGCGGCCCCGCCGCCCTCGTCCGTCGACATCCTCGACGCGGCCGTACCCAGTCGCTCCGACGGCGCAACGGCACTGTCGTCCTCGTCCGTCGACAGGTCGTACGCCACGTCAGTCTCCGACACCGGCGCCGCGGCCCTGCTGCCGCCCTCGCTCTGTGACGGCTCTGCGGTAAATCCGCCCTCGTCACTCGACAGCTCCGTTTGGCTGCCACTCCTCCTCACCTCCTTAGACGGTCCTGCGACATTGCCGCCCTCGTCCTGGGACACACTTTTGTTGCCGTTCTCCTTCCGCGACGGCCCTGCGGTGCTACCATCATCATGCGACGGCTCTGCGGTCACTGTGCCGCCCTCGTCGCTGGGAGCGCTGGTCTCGCGGGATTCCGCGGCCTCCTGCGCCTCCCGTTCCTTTTTGAGCCGGATCGCGCGCCGTTTAGCACGCTCCGTGGCTGGAGTTATTGGTGGCCTCCTACGCCTTTTTTTTTTGGGAGCCTCAAGTTTCGCCGGACTCACGGCTGGAGCAGAGATTGCCCCCCACCCATACGATTGGGAGCTGACTGTGCCAGAACTTGGGCGCGACTCCTCGTCGCGCACAAGCACCGGCACAGCAAGGGATTCCCCGGCCTGGCCGGGACCCTCTGGTGAAGTCTTTACTGTATTGACCTCTGCCATCATGGTTTGGAAGTTTGAGTCCTCCTTGACTACTACTCTAACGACTGGACGCTTTTTTTTTTTCGCGCGCGCTTCTTAACCCACCAGCCATACATCTCCTCGCCGAGTAGCCAAACTTGAGATTGGGGTGATTTTTTATAGGGGTTTTCTTCCCCGCAGTCCGCAGACCCCCGGTCCTGACCCCCCTACTCAGGATTACGGTTTGGGCCTTCCGGGTCTGGCCGCTCGCGAGCGACCGACCCGTCACGCCCCCGGGCCGTGACGCAACCGTCCCTGGCGACGGAGTGCCATGAGACACATCCGCCCCATTGGCCCCGGGCCAAATCCGCCGTGCGCTCTGCCTTCAGAGTTGGCACGCGGAGACCCCCCCTCCCGCCGGAATCTTGGCCGTCCAAATGGACGTTTCCAGGGTGCACCACGTGGAGGTGCCCCGGCCTCGCACCCCAACTATTTATATCCTACAAACTGATTCAACAGACGGTGTTCTCTATTAAAATAAGAAATAAAATAAAATTCCTTGATATCAAACGTAGCACCCCCTACCGGATCCTAACGTATTATTGTAGTTGTCAAAATCATCTCCGCATCACCTTGCCTTTAATAAAGTCAGGCACATTGGTTGGAACCATCCAACCAATGTGCCTGACTTAAAAGTCTATAATCAAAATAGAAGCATTCTTTTATAATTGTTTGTAAAGACTTTGCAATAAGACACTACGACTTAGTATACTCCGTGTGGAAGTAAGAATATAGTATATCCCTGATTATCCCTGCTTCTCCTTTCCCAAGAATGTAGTGAATAACCTCGAAATTATCCTCGATAAGCAGTGAGTATTAAAAGGAAAAATAATACTAATGTTTTAAATGTGAATGTGCTTGCTTCTTTGTTACGCTTTCACGTCTAAATGTCATGCCTTATAATGGGAAATAATTGGTCTGAAAAAGAACAGAGCACTGGGACAGCATAATTTTAAATAGAAATTTATAATTCGACCTCTAGGCGTCGTTTTGCCCTTACCACAATATAAAGTATGACAAAACCCTGCACTAAGAAATAATCCTTGTGTTGCATTATAATTAACGGACACAAATTACACCCAGACTCAGAACAACAATTTGTGGATCACACAAAGTGTTGCCCCGCTTGGGATTCGAACCCACGTCACTGGCACTGTAGGTCGGTATCTTAACTACTACGCCATCTGTGCAGTTATCTGTGCATAGGTATATTATTTTTTATTCTTCTCAAACTATTTACGCTCTATTGTTAACTTGCTGCCATAATGGAAAATGGCCTATTTATTTATAGTTTTACTTGTAAAACACAAAATTTGTCTCTTTTGACACCCCCGAGTAAAACACAAAATTTGTCCTTTTTGACACCCGTAGGGCAATAATGGGCGATGACAAGTTTTACACCTTTAGTGCAAATGTAAGTTACATTTTGTTGATGGTGGCTGAAGAGGAAACAGCACGCCTAATGCTAAGTGATGCCGGTCATGGACCTTTGCAATATTGTATCTCTTAGTCGTCTTTTACGAGATCCACAGGCAAGAGAGGGAGTAGTGAATTGTATTATTACTCCGTTACGACACGGAATTTTATAATTTTATATATACATATTAACATCTATGCAAGAGAAGGAAAACTCGAAATAAAACTATATCAACTTGTCTAACCACCATGGTATAGTTAGGTAAATTTCCCTCCTATTGTGGAGGAGGCTCAAGCCCAACAGTGGGACAGCGTACAGTATATAAGCGGACATGTTGATGATGATGATGATATACATTCTTATTATTAGTTATTAGAGGGAGAAATACTCTTTAGTAGGTTATATCAAACTTCAAACACATTTCAGAATTATTATATAGGTAGGAGATATTTGGAAAGAATCTTATTTAAGAATGAAATCTGTTAAACTTTTCTATGTAATTCTTTGTTCAAACTAATGTACCAACTTTAATGGATAGCTACAGTTTCAAATGACTTTTCCTTTTTTACCTGACTTTTACAGGTAAAACATATCTGTTTTAGCCGTTTTATTTTGCGCAACCAAAAGTAGGCTTACATCCTGACCCGTCTGAAATACCAACAAATCCTGGACATTAATAATGCCTGAATATCGATTACAGCTTACAGAATCTTTAAGGAACCTTCGTTTCCAGGCAAAGGTCAAATCTCTTGATAGTATCTGTGGTGTGTGAAGGTTCAGGCTTAGAAAAATTTGAGAATTTGATTAAAATTATTTTTATCCTTTTATTATCTTTTATTATAAAGGATTCCGATAGATCTTCATACTTTTCTTAGGTTCTTGCTGTGTTGAAAATACATTTACGTGCAGTTTATACAACTTCAATGATGACTCATTTATACGGCTTGAGATTTATAAAGAGGTTTTATTTCTGTTATTAGGTATTGCCTATTAAAAACGAATAATCAAAAAATAATATACATATAGAATAAATAATATAATAAAAAAAATATATATACTATACAGACGGGTGTCTGACCAGCGTGGTATAAATAGGTCAATCTCTCCCCAATTGTGGAGGAGGCTCGAAGCCAGAAGTGGGATGTAGATGAATTAACAATGAATGAATATTTCCTAGTGGTGACAGAATAAGAATGCAACTCGTCAAAGCCTTCTTGACCATGGATGTCATAAAATATGAGTAAAGGTTTTCTTGACGTTTACTTCTTTATATGTATATAATATACATGAGAATAAAATTCGACATAATACCCTATGCTGCGAATTCTACAAGTACGCTTCGTTCGGTGGACAACCAAACCTCCTATTCCTATCCTCATTCCTTTATTTCTAATCCCTCAACTACGGTAGGCATCGAGTAGTCTTTATCTCTAGTACTGCTGAAGTCTCGAAGCTACAGCTACCACTTACTGGACTGTTGATGGATGATGATGGAGGATGATGACTGATGGACTGTTTGATGATGGATGATGATGGAGGATGATGACTGATGGACTGTTTGATCATCTATCACTAAAAGTTATAGAATAAAAGGTAAGGTAAGGTTTTCAAGTCATAATGCCTTTTATGTATTTATATAAATGCTTATAAAGAGGATATCAGAGATACTAGGAACTAAGATGCATAGTGTGTAATATAATTTTGCCTTTAGTCGCGCTAGTATGAGCTGGCTCGTACTAAATGAAAATCGGAATATTTCTTCTGTTATGATTCACTTGGTGCTATTTGGATACATTATTTAGTAAGTTTCAGGGGTAAAGACGTAAGGTTCCAAGAGAATTTAAAGAAGTGTTATCTTAAAATTTCGTTGTTAGTAAACCAGCATCTTTTTTAAGCATTTTTTTA
Source organism: Lymantria dispar (assembly GCA_032191425.1). Lineage (NCBI taxonomy): Eukaryota > Metazoa > Arthropoda > Insecta > Lepidoptera > Erebidae > Lymantria > Lymantria dispar. The sequence continues at coordinate 6,026,277 of CM063452.1, read as the reverse complement.
AGGCTCTGTAATAAGGAAATAACTCTTGTTTTTGCCTTTACAAACATATAATTTAACGGATATAAATTACATTCGAATTGAGAACAATAATTTGTGGATCACGCCAAAGTATTGTCCTCCGTGGACCATTCAGAGGATCCTAAGCATAATTTAAGATTCCCAAAAAACATGTCTAAAAGTAATATAATAATATTTGAAGTCAGGTATATTAATCTGACAAAGTAAATTAATCTTATATCTTTAAACGTATTATATCCATACTAATATTATAAATGCAAAAGTAAGGATGTTTGTTTGTTTGTTTGTTGGTTTGTTTGTAACGCTTTCACGCTTAAACCACCGAACCGATTTCAAAAATTCTTTCACCAATGGAAAGCTATATCAGGGAGTAACATAGGCTATATTTTATCCCGGTATTCCCACAGGAACGGGAATTACGCGGGTTTAAGCGACTGAAACCGAAGCGAAGTTTAAAAGAATATGAATTCAAATGTTGCCGTCAATGTCATGAGTTACGATAGCTCAGTTGGGATGTAGTGCAGTTTCATTTTAGTATTGTTTTGGCATTTCCATCTCGGATCCAATCTCGGTGTTATTATTATTCTATTTTTGTATGTTTTATATTTTTTCATTATTTAATTTTTATTTTTTTATTAATACCTATATATCTAAATAAATTCGACAACAATATAACAAAAATATTCCGAGCGAAGCTCGGTCAACCAAATATTAATATAATAGTATGTTTTAGTATTGAAATTATCGTGAGACTGATCCATATTATAATATCTAAAACGGCAAAAACACTCACGTGCTGAGATCGATTACGTCGACCCGGGTTTCGAGCATGTCCGATGCTCATCATCAGGGCGAGTGCGCAGCGGCGTCTGCGAGGACCCGGCGTGCACTGCGCGATGCATATCGAGCAGCGCGCCTCGACATAGCCATGAGGGGTGCGGGGGAGGTGTTCGCCTCTTGATCGTCCTCGGCGGAAACGTCGGACGAAACTTCACAACCGGAGTTAAGCGGCGTTGTTGGTATGTCACTCGTGTGTCATCACCATCACATACCACGCTGGTCACGTCACTCTCCATGCACACCATCACCTTACGACTCACGGCAGTATTAAGAGCTAGTAACCATGCTAACGACAGCTTCCATCCACCGTCTCTGTTGAAGGTCCGATGTCGGTTTATCTCTATGGCCTCACGTATTTGCCGCGGTCTGTAACGTCTCTCTGTGGCTAATACGGAGGCTTTGTCGAACCGAATGTAGTGCTTTGTATTCGCGAGACTGGCATGCTCTGCTATTGCTGATTATGTCGTATCCATGCTCTTCATACTCCTGATGTGTTCAGTTAGTCTGGTGACGATGTTGCGTCCAGTTTCTCCCACATAACTCTTGCCACAATCACATGGTACTTGATAGACGCCTGGTACGCCCAGGTGGTTTTTGTCTTTCGGTGAACGAAGCATTTGCCGTATTTGGCCCGGTGGGCGGAAAAACGTTCTAATGTCGTATTTCCTTCGCAAGAGATGCCCGATTTTGTCCGTTATTCCTTTCACGAACGGTAAGTAGGACGGAGAACGTTCCACACCTGTTGGCCGCTTACGTTCACTTGGCTTAGCCCATCGGCAGCATTGCCACCAATTGTACCCGTTGTGCACTAGTGCCTTCCTTACGTGCTCGAGCTCTGCATCAACGTATTGAGGATCACATATTCGAAGAGCCCGGTTGATTGGTGATCTTGGTACTGGGGACAAGTGTGTAGAATGATGGTGAGAACTGGCATGAAGATATGGGTCTGTGTGCGTAGTTTTCCGGTGGACAGTGTGGCTTAGACTACCATTTGTCTCTCGGATAACACGTACGTCAAGCTGTGTCGAGGCGCGCTGCTCGATATGCATCGCGCAGTGCACGAATGCGCAGCGGCGTCTGCGGGGCCTCGCAGACGCCGCTGCGCATTCGCCCTGATGATGAGCATCGGACATGCTCGAAACCCGGGTCGACGTAATCGATCTCAGCACGTGAGTGTTTTTGCCGTTTTAGATATTATAATGTATAAAATATTCAAAAGTTTTACCTACAGTCTAGTACACGACCCCAGTCATTAGTAACTGTCCAAAAAATACGCTGCTGTCCAAATTTTAATACTTTTTCATGTAAATAAGCTGGAGCGTCTAAGTCAGTAATGAACAGTATATTTTAGAATGAATTTATATCCTTAATTATATTGGAATAATGATTTTCTAATTAATATATAACATCGATGGCTTAATGGTTGGATAAATAAAATACCAAGTAACGCTTTCATGTTCGTGGCACATGGAAACTTTGGACTTTTTAAAACATTAACTTGGTTTGTATTAAATGGAATCTTTGGACGTGATTTTCACCATAAATGTCGGGTTAATTTGAAATTTATGAAGGCCCGATGACAATATTACCTTATTAGGATTTCCGATTGATTTATAACTGTGGCTGTGATCACGTTGAGGTCTATTCCGAAGGCATTGACCATATGTGATAGTCAATTTAAGTAGTTACAACCCTTAGAAATGTTAATATTCTAACCTCATAGTATTACATTACCCTAGCACATTTAAATCTGAAACTCAAATGTCCCAGTCTCGCCTAATCTTAAAATAATTAACACGAAACTATTTTCATTTGGTAATATAACTTAAGGTTACAAAGCTTGATAGAAATACTTTCTTGAGCACGGACTATGTAGGCAGTTCATAATGCTAATCTCGATGTAATTACTAATATTAAACAGATAATATCTACGAAAGAAAAAGAAAACTTGAAATAAATTACTTTACAAACACGTCAGACAAGCGTAATATCTCTAGCCGAGGCCGCGGGTGACTGGACCGGGGAGTTAGTCCGTCACCCGCCGAGAGGGCGACCGCGCGAGGAAAGATCAACGTCCTCCCCGAAGGGAGGATGTCGGTCGATGAGAGGGTACTCCTCAAGAGGTATTCCGTCGGGCCGATCACTGACGTCAAGTCACCCTGCTCCGGTGGTCGGCCAAACGACGAAGGCGACGTGTCGCGGGTGGGTTACGGGTGTGCGTGGTTACTTCCCTCTGTCGCCCCGGACGGAGTGGTGCGAGGAGCGCGCCGACCGTAACCCACCCAAAAAAAAGACCAGCCTAATTTAGTAAATCAATTTCCCTTCCATTATGGAGAAGGCTTGAGTCCAGCAGTGGAACGGGTATGATCTGTTATGATGATGGTAAATTTTATGATTAAAAGCAGTGGCTCTAAATGGATAAAAATGTCCTCCAAGAAGAGAACGATAAATATGTCAAAATATTTTATAAGCGAATGTGACTTTGTTTATTTGGTTGTTACACTTTCACGCTTTGATTTCTTTAGATAGCTTCCACATTCAACCAAGAGTTTGAAATAAATTTGATATTTGGCCAAGAGTATGAACAATCAGCATACCACATTCTCTGGCAATGCGATTCTTGGCAAAAGGAGTCTGACTTTATATAAGTCAGTTTGCAGGTCACGTTTGGCGTAGTATACTATACCGATCTTGTAGCAACAGGAGAAAATTTCCGTCCAGTCTTTTCTGAGATACGAATTATTGTAATCAATCTTAAAGCTTCATATATAAACCCCGCCAAGCTCTACCGTATGCATGATGCTGTATTGCTGTCTTAAAATAGACGTACATACACTCAATTATTGGTTGCACATAAAATTTTGCTTAATTTTGCCGTATTGCGTAGAAGGGAAGCGATATTAAACTTACCGAACTCCTCCTGTTTAAGTTTTTTAATTAAATTTGTTACGGGTCCGACGGTAATTTAAAAGTGTTTTCCGGGACTACTCGAGAGTCCAAACCTTGGAATCATCTGTGAAGACTATTGTGAATCCTAGCTTACAGGATTTAAAATGGCGAGAATATATAGTCATTAGTCCCAAAGTAATAAAAAATACAATTGTTTCATTTATCATCCAATATTGATGTTTAAATAGCCTTAGCGTTGGCGTTATTTAAAATTTAGGATATTCTACGTGGAAATGAGTTTTAATTTTAGCCAATAGAAACCTATAGAAATCTACTAAGCAGTGATTACTTCATGTAATAATGGTAAGAATACAATCATCATCGTCATCATTTCAGCTCATATACATCCCACTGTTGGGCTCGAGTTTCCTTCACAATAGAAGGGAAATTGACCTTACTATACCATGCTGGTCGGACAGATTTTTATAGGGTTTTAATTTAGGTTTTCCTTTTCTTGCATAGATGTGATATGCGTATTATATCCCTTAATCGTCCTTTATCCACGAGCAAGATCCCTATCTTGCACTCTCGACCACTCCTTAGTGGTGAATTGTATTCTTACTCCTTCACCATACGGTAGAATATAATGGCTGCCACAATTTTCATATCCGTCGTTATCGAAATCAATTAGGCAGTGTCAGCGGATATCATCACTGTGAAACAAGACAAGTCCGAAACAAAGCTAGATGGAGACAAGTGTTGGAAACTATGATTAAGAAATGACAATATAGTATACGATGACCACATGATGATGAGATAATAACGCAGTTATCACCACTCCTTACTTGCCCTGGAAGTCATTAATATTGGTTGAAGAATGACAAGGGTAAGCGATAGCAACGCTCTTCTGATGGGAATGATAACACCTTACTTCGATCAACCTATTTGCAGAGCGTGACAATTATGACAAAAAGCCACGAAAGAATGACCATGCTATGCCATATTCTATTGAGGAGGCTTACGTAGAGCATTTGATGATGAAAATTAAAATGAATGATGAGTATATGATGTGGTATATATATATTCCGTGTGGTGACGGCGTAAGAATACAATTCACCACCCTCCTTCATACCCGTGGGTGTTGTAAGAGATGACTAAGGGATATATTACGCGTATGACATCTATGCAAGAGATGGAAACCTCGAAACAAAACCCTATACCAACCTGTCTGACCAGCATGGTATAGTAAGATTAATTTTCTTCCTATTATGAAGGAAGCTTGAGCCCAGTAGTGGGACGTATATGAGCTGTGATGAAATAATGGAAAAGTATACGTGTTACCATTTAGAGAGGCTATTTGCCTCTGACTCTCTAAATAAATTAAAAATTAAAGGCTCATTCGATATCTTTTAGAATAGAATAGAAATAAATTTATTAAAGAAAAATGCACATATTTACAATTAATTGGTTACTTCTGCCAAACTGTATTACAGTTTGTTGGCAATAGCAACAGTTTTGATAACACTGCTTTTCAGTAACAACACTGTTTTACTAATACTTCTGCTATAAATTACCAGAATTCGTTTGAAGGCAAATATTTTAATTATAAAAGATTTTGCCAAATAAACATATACTAAATATGCAGGTTTATGGGATTATAAATTTCAGTGAAGTGGGAAAGTTAATTTGTTTTGGGTTCCTCATGTATATACATGAACGACTATCAAAGGTTACATTACTAGGGTATTTGTAGGCTTTTTCACTAGTAGCATGGACGCATATATTTGTTGTAAGAGTTGAGGTTTGATTTTTTCTTCTCAACCAATAACGTCCAACTATTGGGCTTGGACGTCTTCCTTAATGGAAGTGAAATTTACCTACTAAAACACGCTGATTAAACGTTTTGGTATATGGTTTTCTGTTTTTCTGCTCCTACTTAAAAGTTGCTGCACCAATGGTAAGAGATAGTGGTGAATGCCATTCTTACTCGGTCAGTACACGGCAAATTGACTCCTAGATAAGTCTTAAAGTGTTCTTCATCACCATCATAGTTAAAATACGTCCCACTGTTGGACTCGAGCACCCCTCCTCAATAGGAGGGAAATTGGTCTACTATATTACGCTGGTCAGACGTGTGGCTACAGGGTTTTATTTCGAGTTTTCCTACTCTTAAAATGTTATTTAGACAAAATGCAAAGAAATACGTAATGTATAATTTATGTCATTTATCCAGAACTGATCATTATACATCATTATTTCATCATTTGTATTCTTACTCCGTCGCCACATAAACAGCCTTACTACCTCCTTATATTTCTGTAAAATATATTAAAAATCTAATAAAGCATAATCTAAGACTCAAACCCGAGACATTATCTTCATGTCAATAAATTAACAAAGTAATTTCACAAACAGAAAACTAATAGGGTTATATATTAGGCTACAACTTTATATATTAGGCATTTTATAAAAATTCAAAGTCAAAGTTCTTCAGTACAATTAGGACGTAATAATGCTTTAATGTATAAAGAGTACGAGGGCAAATGAAGATAGAATGTAGACGACTATAGTAATTCTAAACATTACACGTTTGTTAGCGGTTAAGTTTGCGAATGGAACGGTAATTACAGCAAATGTAAAAACAACTAACATTAAATAAAACAGAGGATTCAACCATCTTTTCTTACACGTGAGTGTCTTAAATGAATATTATATCTTTAAACGAGCAATTCTTGTACATATATATATATATATATATATATAATATAAGAGATCCTGAATATATTATATTCAGCGGCAACGGCTCCAATGGGGCCAAAAAATCGATCTAGCTAGGTTTTATTTATAGAATAATGTTGTATATTCGGTGTTTTAGCTAATTAATACAATGACATATAATGTTATTGACATTCTCTGAATAGTCGCTGTCAAGAGTCACAATAGCTCAGTTGGGCAGTTGTCCAGTTTCCTTTGTTTTATTTTGGCATTCAAATGGCGTGGGATCGAATCTCGGTGTTATTATTATTCTCTTTTTGTATTTTTTGATATTTTTTCATTATTTCACCATTTTATTTTTTATTAACAACTTAACTGTCTCCGTACAATAAAATTTACGACTACCCCACGTCCATCATATTTTCTTTTCTGTTCAATTAAAGAATATTCACATTGCCTAAAAAACAGTATTTCATAAAAACAGTTATTGTTTTTAATTTGTTTTATATATTTGATTTTGTGAGCCTTATATGACTCATGGGCGTAGGATAAAAAAAATCTTTCCCAAGTTCAATGAGTCACATGTGCACATACCGACTATAGACAAATACATTGGATGACAAATAGTCAATAATATTATATTATCTATTACCGCCATTAAATATTTGATTATCTACCCGCGCAATATTTTCATTACTATTTGAGGTTGTAATTTCATTTGATATTGTCTAAATTGGCTAGAAGAACTGTCACCACGGAAGAATTCGTGCATTTTTTAGAAAATTCTGATTCTGATGAAGACCCATTCAGCGATTAGCGATGATGAATATCAGCTCGAAGATAACGACGAAGACAGCGAGGATACTAAGTTATCTGTTTTACAAGTTCAAGAACAATTAGTGCGATATTTTCTCGGGCCAGCAGCAACTACTACAGAACCGAACGTGCCCCATAGACCTTCGCTGTCTCTGACTGCAAGACCTTCAGGTTCTTCTTTTTCTTCTGATCATTCTTCAAGAAATTCCGCATATAAACAATAAATTAGTTCGAAAGAGATGCAGCGGTTGCTATGCTAAACTCAAAATTCATGAGCAGTTGGCTCGCAAGGCCAAACAAGTGCATACAGAGTGCAAAGCATGTAAAAAAGCATTTTGTTTGGATTGCTACAACGAAAAACACGTTTGATTAATCAGTTCATGGAATATTTTTTCTAATAAAACCTTTTATTTGTGTTTTATTTTAATTTTATTGCATACAAATACAAAATCCTATTAATTAGCCTATAGGACTACTCATGATTATTATTCATCTGCAGTATAAAAAAAACTTTTGCGAAATTTTATTTAATTTTCTTAATATTTAAGCTTTTCGCTACAAGTTCATGTAATTTATATTAGTACATTATGCCACGTTCATAACAAAAATTTATCCCCAAATTGCATAAAAAAAGAGTCACATGTGACTCATGGACTTATTCCTAAAGCTCATCATGAGTCATATGTAACTCAATGGACAGTCAAGTTGTTAATATATATCTAAATAAGTTCGGCAAAAATACAAAAAAAAAAGATATACCGATCGAAGCTCGGTCAACTAGATATTGACTATTAAATGATATGATTCTCATCGTCATAGCTCCTCGCACCGCTCCGTCCGGGGCGACAGAGGGGCGTAAGCACACATACCCGCAACCCACCCCACGTGCACGTCGCCTTCGTCGTTGGGCCGACCACCGGAGCAGGGTTACTTGTCATCACTGGTCGGCCCGACGGAACAACCCCTATTTGGGGTACCCTCCCATCGACCGACGTCCCCCCCTCGGGGAGGACGTCGGTCTTTCCTCACGCGGTCGGCCTCTCGGCGAACAACAAAGGGGATGGCCTTTGTATTCTTTCTCCGTCACTGCACGGAACAAGGATATGATATACAGATAATATATTTTAAAGAGTGTGTGTTACCAGCGATGATTTACGGCAATGAAACGTGGTCTCTAAATGTCAGCCTCATAAAAAAGCTCAAAGTCGCTCAACCTGCTATGGAGAGGGCTATGCTCGGTATTTCTCTACGTGATAAAATCCGGAACACGGAAATCCATAGAAGAACGGATGTAACCGACATGGCCCGCAGAATTAACACGTTGAAATGGCAATGGGCAGGGCACATCGCTCGTCGAACCGTCAACTGTTGGGGAAGAAAGGTTCTTGAGTGGCGACCACAAATCAGACGACGCAGCGTAAGACGACCCCCACTAGGTGGACTGACGATATTCTCAAAGTCCCAGGGAACCGTTGGGTACAAGTGGCGCAGGACCGTGCCGAGTGGCATTCTCGTGGGGAGGCCTACGTTCAACAATGGACGTCTGTAGGCTGATGGATGGATGGATGAATATTTTTAAGATAAGATCAACTCGAAATAACACATGACAAAACAAGTATGTGCAGGTTCTAAAACAAATCATCTGTCAAGTTTCCTCGGCCCTATGACAAGACTTTAAAACGAGATTTAAGAAGAGCAATTAGGTAGGCAGCAATCTAGCTATGCCCATGGTATTGCGAAGGTCTATGTGCGGCAGTATCACTTACCATTAGTTGTGATATTTCTTCGTCTGTCATCATAAGCTATTAAAATTGTTATTTATATTATTATCATTCTCTCTCCGTTTCACGGGATCTTCCTAGGGAAGATACCCGGTCTTTTGAAAGGTTTACATGGGAATATGGATCCAACACGCAGAGGCCTTTGGAGAAATGTAATCTAAAAATGGGATGGGAAGTCCACCGATGACACTCTACGCCTGCACATAACTCACGTGGACTGCCAACGGTAGGTGTAAAACTATTGTGTGATGATGGTATCTAATACATACATGATTATGGGGTTGGAGGATAAATGGACCAGATTAACATAAAACTATTGATTTAATAACTGTCGAATTTAATAACTGTTTAACTAATAATTTAATAACTTATCATTCTTATTGTTAATTAATTTTATTTCTTTTCTTTTATTTTTTTTCTCTTTTCGTTATTTTTTCTTTCTTATATATTTGAGGAAAGGGGTTTGCTGAAAACCGGCCCTGCATAATTTCTATGCAGAGTAACGCTGAGCATTCCCCTATTCTCAAAATTAACTATAAAAATGTGTATTTTAATTGTTATTATGTGACAATAAATACTATTCTAATAATAATACTTTCTACCAACCCGTCTGACCAGTCCGGAAAGTAGATTAATGTTCCTGCTAATAAAGAGAACGGCTTAAGCCTAGCTATGGGACGTTTTTAGCTAATGTAATGGCAATCAAAGTATTTGCGAACATAATATTAGAACGCTTGACTAAAAATCTAGATAATAATCAAACTAACGAACAAGCAGGGTTTCGTTCCAATTTCTCAACAATTGATCACATACACACTGTTAAGCAAATAGTTGAGAAATGCAAGGAATACAACCGCCCATAGTATCTATCGTTTGTAGATTATAATAAAGCGTTCGATTCATTAAAACATAGTTACATATGGCAAGCTTTGAAAAATCAAGGAAACGAAAATAAATTTATCAGGATACTCCACCAAATATATGTTAACACTACAGCAAAAATACAACTAAAGAGTATAGGAGAACGATTTAAAATTGAGAAAGGCGTTAGACAGGGCGATCCCCTGTCACCAAAAATATTTAATGCTGTTCTCGAAAACATATTCAGACAGCTTAATTGGGATGACTTTGGTATAAATATAAACGGGGAAAAACTACACCACTTGAGGTTCGCAGATGATATCATATTATTTGCAGAGGACCCTAGCACTCTACAAACAATGCTACAATAACTGGCAGTAGAAAGTAAAAAGGCAGGTTTACTAATGAATATCAGTAAAACTAAATTGATGACAAACGAAACCAAAGTTAAAATAAAGGTAGATGGCGAAGAAATCGCATATACAGAACAATATATATACCTAGGTTAGGCTATTTCTGTAAAAGATATGTCTAATAAAGAAACAGACAGACGAATAAATAAAACCTGGCAAAAATACTGGTCCCTAAAGGAAATTATGAAAAATGAGGTTATACCTATATCAAATAAAAGAAAGGTTTACAACACATGTATCCTGCCTTGTCTAACCTACGGCTGCCAGACTTGGCCACTAACACAGACAATCGAACACAAGCTCGCCGTATGTCAAAGAGGAATGGAAAGGAGTATGCTGAATCTAAGGTTGCTAGACAAGTGGAAAGCTTCAAAAATCAGAAATATAACAAAAATTGAAGATGTGACAATAAAAACACGAACTTTGAAGTGGAAATGGACAGGTCATATGATGAGATCTCCAGTAGGCAAGTGGACGAATAAGGTTACGGAATGGTACCCAAGGTATGGAAAGAGGAAGAGAGGAAGACCGCAAAAAAGGTGGGAAGACGATATGCCTAAAGGTTGGAGAAGGACAGTGATGGATCGCAATAAATGGAGGGTACTTGAGGAGGCCTATGTCGTAAGACAGCCTGACCCGATTGCTGATGGAACAAGAATATCAGATATTTAAATTTAGTTTAGAAATAGTTTTAGTTTCCATTCTATATATAATTAAAGAAGAATTAAGAACTAATTCTATTTTATGCTTATCAAAAACTTTTTTTTTATGGTTAGGGAGTAAGAATACGATTTACCACCCACTTAATTGGCTTTGCCTATCGTAAAATACTTCTAAAGGGGTATAATATACATACCACGTCTATGCAAGAGAAAGAAAACTTGAATTAAAACATTGCTGAAATCCATCAGACTAGTGTGGTAAGTCAATTTCCTTCCTATTGTAGAGGAGGCTCGAGCCCAGCAGTGGGACGTATATGAGCCATGGTGATGATAGTCGTTCAAAAAATCGTGTATTTATAAACTAATTTGTATACTTTTTCTAAAGACAATGCATATCAAGCGTTGTTCTATTTTAATGTATAGTCCGGTCAAATTAAACCAAAAAATACGGGTGAGGTTGCAAAAATTTACTCGCGGTCAAAAAAAGACCGAGGTCATAAAAACGGGTTTGCCGCGATTTTCAGTAAAACTGTAAGTTTTATCATAAAATTAGACAAAAACTGTAGATCAAGTAGTAAATACGTAACGCCTGAAATATTTACAATTTTAATAAACATAAAATTTATTTAAAACCATTGTTTTTCTTTTTTGTAAAAAATGTTTAATATTATTTATTATTTTAAATAAAACTACGCATTTTATCGCGTTTGTATTTGATTTTTGATTGCCCGACGTTTTGAATACTTTGCAGCGTTCATGGTCACCGGTGGACTAAGATGTCTCACGTCCAACAAGTCCGACTTGTTGTTGACATCTTTAGTTTTATTTAAAATGTGTAATGTTCGCGTAAATATCAGAAATCATTATTATTTATTATTGTTATAAAATCCCTCCAATCTATTTCTCTATGCTTACAAGATAAAGTTATTCAACTTAAAGAGAGAACAAAGTTACTAACTGTGTGAAAACTGCTATAAATCAAAATATGAATTTGTTTAATTAATATAACCACTTACTAGGGAAAATCTAATACATACCTATTCTAAAAGGTTTAAATCAAAATAATATTTCATTTGAATAGTCCAAGAGAAGATTCATCATATAGTCTTATAATGGAGCGTACATACAGACTTAAGCATACACATACAAAGCGTATATAGCACTCTGTACACAAGAAATCCAGGCAAAATTAGAAATTATCTCTAAACGTACAGGCATTATCCTCATTTATGTTACACTTATGAAGCTTCTCCACAATAGTAAGGCACTTGACTTACTATACCACGCTGATCAGATGGGTTAGTATTTTTTTTTATGGGTGGGCTATGGTAAGTGCACGCGCGGTCCATTCCGTCCGGGGTAATGACAGGACGGCGCGCGGCACGTCACCTCAATGTTGGGCAGACCACCGGAGCAGGGTGACTGGTGTCATCAGTGGTCGGTCCGACGGAATACCCTTTCAGGTACCCTCACCTCTCGACGTCCTGGGACGTCGGTCGTCATCGCGCGGTCAGCCTCTCTGCGGGTGACGGACAATTCCCCAGTCCGATCACCCGCGGCCTCAGCTAGGGCGGCATTAGGCGCAGATACTCGCGCCTGCGCCGCCCGAGTCGCCGGCGGCGGAATGTGTCGCCGAATAGGAGCTCTACTCGCACACGATCCGCCGTTTCCTTCTGTGAGATTACGGCCTCACAGAAGGCGGCAACCGCGTCACAATTCCTGACGCTGTCGAACATCTCCCTGGCGATGGTCGGCAGCGTCAGGTCGGCATCGATAATCAAGAGGAGTTCACGGCGCTCCCCCTCCCACGCGGCACACACCTCGAGCGTGTGCTGCGCCGTGTCCTTGTCACAATTGCAGTGGTGGCAGGACGGTGTGCTCTCCCTCCTGACAATCTTGTGCAGGTACTTCGCGAAGCAACCGTGCCCCGTCAGCACTTGCACCAGTCGGAAGGCAAGCACCCCGTGTGTCCGCTCCAACCACTCCATCAGCACCGGCCAGAAGGCCTCGATGGTCCTGACACTGTACCGAGGGCTCTCCAACCGGAATGCCCAACGGGCAATAACGTGTTGGCGGGCGTCGACCCGCCAGGCGGTAATCTCCTGCAACGAGACCATACCGCCGCGGGCGCCCGTCTCCGACACCCGCCGGTAAATTCCGGCGAGTAATTCCGCCTCCAAGAGGGCCCTCAGACGGACGGTCAGGGACCCCGCCCACACCGGTGCGCCGTAAAGGGCCGTCGACCGGATCACCTCCGCATACAGCTGTCGGCACGTAGCGCTGGGTCCGCCCACATTCGGCATCAGCCACGAAAGGGCGGACGCCGCGCCGATAAGCTGGGAAACAATTCGATGGAAATGCTCCCGAAACCACCAATGCCCATCGAGCACCAGGTCCAAGTACATCATGTGGGCATGGATGCTGATGGTAACCGACTTCACGGTGATCGAAGCGCCGGCGGGAGGCCCGGCGGTACGGAGACCATGGAACAAAAGGGCCTCCGTCTTTTCCAGGGCTACCCTCAACCCCAGCGCTTCGATCCACCTGACAATTTCCTCGATGCCGAGAGTTGCCAGGCGTGCCGCCTTCTCTAGCGTCCCACCCCGGGCTGTGACGAGTGTATCATGGGCGTAGCAAATTACGCCCAGTCCGGGTGGGAGGCTTCCTCTCAACGCCCAGTCATAGCCGATGTTCCACAGGGTCGGACCCGAAATCGATCCCTGTGAGACACCCCACGTCATGGGCGTTCGCACAACGTCCCCTACTCGGTTAATGTAGAAGATGCTGCGCTCTTCCAAGTAGTCTGCCACCAGCCGCCTGAGGTACACGGGCACCCCGTGATACCTCAGCCTCTCCCTAATAATGCTGAATGGCAGACTGTTGAAGGCGTTGGCGATGTCCAGGGACACCGCCAACAGGACTCCTCCGCCAGTGACGGCCTGCGTTACCACGACCTTCAGGCGCAGCAAGGCCGCGATCGACGAACGCCCTCTTCGAAAACCAAACTGGGCGTCCGACAGATCGGGCCCGACCCCGACGAGGTGCCGCCCGATGCGGGCAACCAGAGCCCTCTCTAGCAGCTTGCCTGCATCATCGAGTAGCACGATGGGCCTGTAGGCCGAGGCCGACTCGGGAGACCGTCCCGACTTCGGCAGGTGAACCAGCCTCCCCTCCTTCCAGCACCGAGGGAACTGCACGGATGCCAAACAAGCGTTGAACAGTCCCCTGAGGCGTGGTTTCAGGTGCTCGAGGACCAGGGCCAGCACACGGTTCGGAATATCGTCGGGCCCGGGGGCGATGGAATTGGCTCGCATAGGCGCCACCACCACCTCCATCTCCGGCGAAGCCATGACCGGGGCGTGTGCTCCACCCGCCGTGGAAAGAGGTCCTCGACAACTCTGGTGAGGAGGCTGGGTTGGAGAGTCTCGTTGACCGCCCGCGGAGCTTGCTTAGCGCCGCGAGATAGGGGCGACTCCAGGGGTCACGCTCGAGACTGTCCAGCATCTCCCGCCGACTGACGTCTTTGGCGGTACGGACGGCCAGCCTGAAGGTGACCACGCACTGCGGTAAGCCTCGTATAGCTGGCCCTCCCGCTCAGCGTCAGATGTGTTAGTATAGGATTTTATTATGAATTAGCAACCCGCCCTCGCTTCGCTTCGGTTTCTGTCGCCTTTTCCGCTCACGGATAATACATATAACATTAATAGGTATTTAGGCTGTCATTGCTATCGTCGGGGCAAGTTAGATAAGAAGTAAAATTGAAAATTTTGATAAGCCCCCGCCACAGACTAATAAATAAAAAGTAGTACGTTCTCTGCATCAGGCATTATCAATTAATTATCATCTTTTTTTTTGGGGTGGGTTGCGGTCGGCGCGCTCCTCGCACCACTCCGTCCGGGGCGAGAGAGGGCCGTAAGCACGCACTCCCGTAGCCCACCAGCGATGCACGTTGCCTTCATCGTTGGGCCGACCACCGGAGCAGGGTGACTTGACGTCAGTGGTCGGCAATTATTTATCATCTAACCACTGAACTGGCACGCGTGAAGCACTTAATCGAGGAATTACATGCTATTACATCATTTTGGAAAAGAGCTGATACTCTTACACTGCTGGACCGATATTAATCAAACATAACATAATATAAGAAACACCGCAAGGAAATTGGTTTTCAAATGAAAACCCGCATCGGAATCGGCCCATCTGTTTGAGAGCTACAATGCCACAGATAGATAGACACGCACTCACAGACAGATAAACATCGACGTTAAACTTATAACACTCCTTTTTTTCCGTTGGGGGTTAAAAAATAATACGATAAACACATAGACAGAATACATAATATAACGTCCAATCAAAATCAGAAATTGCTAAATTGCTAAAATATTTTTTTTTATTGCTATTCGATGACAAACGAGCAAACTGCACACATAATGATAAATTATACTGCCTCTAATGGACCTTTATTAGGCTGCTGCCTATCTTGAAGGGTGCGTGAATGCGTGCTATGAAGTTCGGTGATAGTAAAGGCATTATCAAAACCCACCACACGCAGACACCCTCAGAAATTTGGGTTGGGGCTCTCTTGCTGAAGTTCAGAAACAAATTGCTACTACTTAGACGTAGATTTTCTGCGAAGATGTGGTACTACCGCGGACGGACTGGCCCGCGGCTGGAGACAGACAACTGTCGGCAGAGTGATCCTACGACATCAGATTAGATGCTCCACGTCTTTTCGTGTTAGGCTCCGTTTATTATTTTTAAAAAATATTCGTGTAAAAACATAAAGAAAAGAAAATTCACTATTAAGTTTCTTTTCACGTAAAAGCCGATCACGTAATTCTAGAAATAGCTATTGCATTTGTATCTAAAAGTAAGCTTTGATTACTTAAGATAATCTTCTAACTATCGCGGTTCTTTTAAGCTTAAAATCAAAGCAGCCTATTCAGTTAAAGAACATTTTTTTTTATTATATATATTTGTAAATATAAAAGCTTGAAAACCGTAATTTTTTTCATACATATTTAATAATTTCTGATGTTTACGCCTGTGTTTATTTCAAACTAGCAACCCGCCCTCGCTTCGCTTCGGTTATAGGTTATAGTCGTTTTACCCGCGTAGTTCCCGTTCCCGTGGGAATACCGGGATAAAATATAGCCTAGTTTACGCCCTGATATTATAGCTTTCCATTGGTGAAAGAATTTTCGAAATCGGTCCAGCCGTTTTGAAGATTACCCGGAACAAACAGACAGACAGACAGACAGACAGACAGACAGACAAAAATTTTTTAATTGCTATTTTAGGCATAGCTGTCGTGCAAATAACCGTGTGAGCATGAAAAAAGCCTATTATTTTGACATTACAAACAGACACTCCAATTTTATTTATTGGTATAGATAAAAGAGATTTCAAATAAAATCTTTTCTTCATTCGTATTTGATTGTTAATTTTGCGGTGTCTCGAACACTTTTCAGTATTTTTGTTTATAGAATGACTAAGGTGTCTTATATCAAACAAGTAATATCAAGTTGACCGAGCTTCGCTCGGAGTATTTTTGTAGTATTTATTCAGATATATATTAATGTATCGTCGCCACACGGGTAATCGTTGTCAATACAAAAAGAAATTAATTTAATTAAATAATATTCCATGTGGAGACGGAATAAAAATATAATAAAAATAAATATTCTGTAAAAAATTAAACTGTCTCCCTATTAAGCTTTATGAGATATAGCCCGCTGACAGACAGATTGACGGATGGACGGACAGCGGAGGATTTATAATAGATATATATATTGGCACCCTTACCGTAAATAAAGCTGAAATCTATTACACTGGGGTAGTAGCTATATATGAAAATAATTAATGCCAATAAAAAGGATATACCTTTAGAAAACTTTAATATATCTCCGTGTGGTAACAGAGTAAGAATACAATTCATCATCCCCTCTCTTGGCCGTAGGTGTCGTAAAAGACGACTAAGTGATATGATATGTATATAATATCTATGCAAGAGTTGGAAAATTCGACATAAAAGCCTATGCTTTCTGTCTGACCAGTATAGTATAGTAGGTCAATTTCGCCCCCCATTGTGGAGGAGTCTCGTGCCCAACGTTGGAATTTATGTGGGCTGAGATGATATGTGTAAGTATTTCTTTCATTGTATTAATAATAATAATAATAACCTTAACCTTAACCTCTGGGCCAGTCGTTATCTCACCATGAGACTAACGCAAATCTCGGAGGAACATTATATGGCTCTCGAAATTCTTTTGATATAAAAGAAAAAATGTATCACAAGATTTATAGGAAAGCCAATAAACCGCAGGGCAGCTTGTGGCGTGCTGAATGTGAGTGGCGACACTGCGGTCCTGGAGTGGAAACCAAAGAGTGCCCGCAGGATTCTCAACTCTGGCTTGCCTTAAACGGCTGGTCAGAGAGGGGTTGCCAGAGCTATATGCTCGGGGGTGGAAGTGTCATTTTCAAGGGCATAACTACGGGGAAACCACTGCGATGGTGAAACCGGCGCCGCACCGCTCTACACCCCAAGCCACTTGCACCAATTTTGCCCCCCTGTTGCCCGTATGGCCTGAGTGTCTGCGGCGACCGTTTGGGGGGGCCCATTCAGTGAGTTGGCGTGTCACCGTCTGCCAAAGATCAAGACGATAAAGGTATTGAAGACAGACGACAGTTTTTCAATCAATAGTTTTTAGTTTAGCCAGTCCATCAAACCTCCAACCCCATAAACAGTTATTAGATACCATCATCACACAATAGTTTTACACCTACCGTTGGCAGTCCATGTGTGTTATGTGCAGACGTGGAATGTCATCGGTAAACGTCCCATCCCATTTTTGCATTAAATTTCTCCAAAGGCCTCTGCGTGTTGGATCCATATCCCCATGTAAGCCTTTCAAAGGACCGGGTATCTTCCCTTGGGAGATAGCCGTGAATCGGAGATACATGATAATAATAATAATAATAATTTATTTGTCAGAATACGGGTACATAAAGTTGACAGTTCCTTACATTTAAGCACTAGCCGTATACTGGTGTACAAAATATTTATTTAGTTTACAAAGGTTTTAGTAACATTAGCATGTAGTCATTTTATAGATTAGGAAAATTAGCGAGTTAGTCATTTTATTATGTAATTTAGTTTATATCTCTTTGCACATTATAATTCCTTGTCATTTAAAAAATCCTTTATACAGTAATAGCATTTGTCTAATAACAGTCTGAATAATTGTAATTTATAAGTCCTTAATGTATTAATTGTCTTAAATCTATTTGGTAACTTATTATATATGAGTATTGCCATGCAGTATACATTTTTGCTGAAGACACTCAATCTTTGCTTAGGTACTAACAGTTTGTGTGTATGTCTACTTGGTCTGGTGACAGCATCGTTGTGCTTACAAAATAAATGAAGATGTTTGCGTACGAAGATACAAATTTCATAAATGTACAAACTTAAATAAAATTACTTTCCGGATTTTATCTCGTTTGTATTTGATTTTTGTTTGCCCGACGTTTCGAACACTTTGCAGCATTCATGATCACAGGCGAACGGCAATCAAAAATCAAATATAAAAGCGATAAAATCCGTAAAATAGTTCTATTTAAAATGTGTAATACTCGCGTAAACATCAGAAGTCATTATTCTTTCATTGTGTTGGTGTAATAAGGTTACTTATCGGAAAACGTGACAATCAACTAAGGGGTCACCAGTAGAATAGGTAGAAAACTCTCTTGGAAACATAATACTAATTGTGAAGTCCAAATGATGCATTTTTCACCACTTAGTAGGTAATTTGACTATGGTAGTTGATATTCTAAGCGACACGCAAAGTGCTTATCAAAGTACTGTCTCCAGGAGAATTCTCGGCCAGTTTTAAATATCCAATGGAAATGCGATTCTTACGCATTGTTTTTTTAACCTGTCATTAAATTTTTTTATTGTTGGTGGCAAACAAGGAAACAGCACACCTAACAGTAAGCTATATTGCCAGTCATAGATCTTTACTAGGCTGTTGCCTATAACTGGAACGCGGTTGTTAACTGGGATGCGGTCGCAGCCTTCTGCGAGGCAGTATTCTCGCAGAAGGAGGCGGCGGGTCGCGCACGCGAGGAGCGCAGCCTCGACAAAGCGGCCCGCCGCCAGCGACTGGGGCGGCGTAGGCGCGACTACCTGCGCCTCATGCCGCCCTAGCCGAAACCGCGGGTGACGTGACCAGGGAATTAGTCCGCGTGAGGAAAGACCGACGTCCTCCCCGAGGGGGGGACGTTGGTCGATGGGAGGGTACCCTAGTAGTAAACTAGCTCAGTTAAAAAATCCTTAGTTACGGTACGGTGGTAGGGTCCTTGGTTCTCCCTTTTTTAATAATTAACCAGTTCATATGCTTATTACGTCGATATGATATAAAAATATTCACATTTTTTTAGTATGTATTTTTATTTAAATATGCTACGAAACGCCGAACTAATCGTCTTATTTTTAAATATATTTTCTAAAAAAACACAATTTACAAAAAATGTATGAAAATGAGCTTCGTCATTCGGGTACGTATGGTATAAATGCAATAAATTTCCATTAGGTTTGTTTGTTACACTTTCACACCTTAAGCAATTATCCGATCATCTTGAATTACCTATGTATACAGGTAGTTAGTGGTACTGAAATGCTATAGAGATATTGACCAAGGAAAAGCTAATGTTCTCCAAATGTACATTAACGCAAGTGAAATTGCGATCATATGTAAATGCATATAATGTGGCTGAACTTCTCCTAAGCAGCTGGAAAGATTCTGGTTATTTTCTTGTGTGTATATTCAGCTGGATTTGAGAACGGTTTAATTTAACAATTAAGGCCGGTAGGTGGTGCTGCGATGGATTTTAAGAAATTCCATTATTATATTTTTTACATTCCTACAGAATAGAGGCCACATAATAGCTATATATATATATATATATTAAACTACTTACTATTAATATGCAGATATGTCCTGCTAACTCTAGGTGGATGCGTAGATATCTGGCATTCGTATACTCCTTCATCATCAGGCTTCACCTCCCTAATGAGAAGCCTCCAGTTTCCTGGGTACCTCCTTGCGACTGACACTCGGCTATCTGCCGCGTAGGTCACAGCACCTACTGTAAGGAGTTCCGGCATATCCTCCTTGCCTCTGCGACGTACCCAAGACACCTAGAACAAATAATATTACATAGTGAATTTATATAGTAATAAGTTTACGAATGTGTTGTAACTGCTGTTGTTATGACAAGCGTTTAAATGTGTAAAGTTCATATTAATTAACTGGAGAGATTTTCAATTCCATGACAGCATTTTTGCATTCATTATAATTATTGACAGCATAGAAGGTGGAGTACTTTTTTTAAATCAAACGGTGGCACACGAGCAAGCAGTACACCTGATGGTAAGTATTGCTGCCGCTCATGATCCTTTGTAAGGCCGCTGCTTATCGTGAAGAAAGTGAAGGAAGTGTGAATGCGTATAATGGGCGTCGGTGGTACTAAAACCACCACACACAAACACCCACAGAAAGTTGTTTAGAGTGGTTAAGATAACGACTACCATATCTTTACATGTTGCAGTTTAGTTTCCAAGGAAGATAATACTTTATGCGATCCACAAATTGTCGTTCTGAGTGTGAATGTAATTTATGTCCGTTAATTCCACCTTATTTTCTATGTAATGACGGAGTAAGAAAATAATTCACCTTTTTTTTAGGGTTGGGCTACGATCAGCGCCCCCATCGCCCGGCTCTGTCCGGGGCAACAGAGGCCCCGTAACCCACCCGTAATATGTCGACTTCGTCGTTCAGACGGCCATCGGAACAGGTTGACTTGTCGTCAGTGGTCGGCCCGACGGCATACCCTTTGAGGAGTACCCTCTCCTCGACCGAGGTCCCCCCTCGGGAATATAATTCACCTGCCCCTTTCTTGCCCGTGGATGTAGTAAAAGACAACTACGGTCTATAATATGCAGATAAGATATTCAGGAGAACGAAAACTCGAATTAAAACCATATAACTGCCTGACAGCCGTGATATAGTAGGTCACTTGCTCTCATATTGTGAAAAAGGTACGAGCCCAGCATTGGGACGTGTAGGAACTGAAATAATGATGATGGAGAGAAGGCACGTATTAGCATTGCAAGAAAAAATCTTAGCGTTATATGTTACACGAACACTTATAAAGAATATTTCAATCTGCTTTGTTTTTATTGTATTTACAAAGTCTCCAAAGATACGAGACTTTACCGTTTATTTACAGTAATGTTTGAGAAATAATTTTGTTTGGGTTTTCTTTTACTTTGTATTTGTTTCTTTTATTAACATGTTTATATATTAACTTCGTTTGATTTTGAATATGATTTTCCCCACGACCTAAACATTGAATTAATTTGAAACTTTATATACTTATCAAGGGTTGATGACAATTCAATAATTTAAAATTTTAGTTTGTCCCATGGCATAGTAACTTTTTGGCTTCAGACTATGGCGTGACTTGATAGATTTCGCTATCCGTTTTTTCTATATCACAATTTTTAATACGTTTTTACAAAAGCATGTTTTTTTTACTAAATGTTTTATTTATATAATACGTTATTCTTAAATTTCATACATATTTTGAGTAACGCTTTATCAATCTTTCATTCACTTACTCTTCTATTTCAAGCTCACATACATAACCTAAATTGTTAATATCTAAAACTTACACATATAAATCTACATTACTAACGCCGTCTTGAATCTTAATTACAGCTTAGTAATTTATAGTAATGAATTTCTGTTGGCATTTACTACAAAATTAGGTAAATTACTGTTAAAGATATAATATGTAGGGATTACTGTAATGTAAACTATATCCGTATAGTGAGATATCAAGAATAGAAAGTAGCAAAGCAATGGATGTGCCATTTTTTTGTCTATGTATAGAACTAAGAAACATACAAAGTAACAATTAAAAGAGCAACGAAATCTTTTGTTAAGCCATCATAATATACTGGACAAATATTCCTCCCATGTAGAAGAGCTTCGTACATAATATATGTAATATTGAGATGTATATGGGCTACAGGGGAAAAAGAATAATCTATGGATACTATAGCGCGTTAATCCGACGTGTTTTATGTTGAGTATTCCTTTTCTTGCACAGACGTTATCTGCATATAATATCCCTTAGTCGTCTTTTACGACACTCAAGGGTAAAATATGGTATGGTGAATTGTATTCCTTGTCCGTATGATGACGGGTTAAGAATACAATTAATTCACCACCAATCGTAAAAGACGACTAAGGGATAGAATATGCACATAAGACCTGTGCAAAAGAGGGAAACCTCGAGATCAAACCCTATACCAACATGTTGACCAGCACGCTATAGTTGGTTAAATTCACTCCCATTGTGAAGGAAGCCTAAGCCCAACAGTAGGACGGATGTGGGCTGCGATGATGACGATGATGAATTGTATTCCTACTCCATCATCTTACGAAAAATTATTTTTATAGTCTATATAATAATTAGCCGTAACGATGTATTCATATTAACTTTTCAATTTTAGCATTTGGTGCACGAGATTAGCACTGAACTTTTTTTGTAATTTGCCGGTGAGTATCCTTTTAATGAGATGAACTATATGACGATTGTACTTCACCCCGCTGCTCAAAAGTTCGTTTAAAAAATTATCAGTCGCGTGTTCTTTTTCTGATTTACAAAAGAATTCTTCATATTTTATTTCTTCATGTTGAATATAAGTCGCACATACAGAAGATGTTAAAAAATCGAATTTTGTCATTCTGATCGTAGTAATAAACTAGCAACCCGCCCTCGCTTCGCTTCGGTTATAGGTTATAGTCGTTTTACCCGCATAGTTCCCGTTCCCGTGAGAATAACGGGCTAAAATATAGCCTAGTTTCCGCCCTGATATTATAGCTTTCCATTGGTGAAAGAATTTTTGAAATCGGTCCAGCCGTTTTGAAGATTACCCGGTACAAACAGACAGACAGACAGACAAAAATTTTTTAATTGCTATTTTAGGCATAGGTGTCGTGCAAATAATCGTATGAGCATGAAAAAAGCCTATTATTTTGACATTACAAACAGACACTCAATTTTATTTATTGGTATAGAATAGATGTAGTTTAAATCTAGAATATTGTTATCCCTTTGTATTGCTTAAAAGTCCACCAGCAAAGGGGTGAAATCAATTTAAATGATGGATTATAAAATATAAACCATTTATACAGTCGTGAGGTTTCAGTATTCTATAGTTAAAAAATTCTACTAATATTATAAATGTGTAACTTACCGTGTTCATGGAGTAAGAATATAATTTACCACAACCTCTCTTATCCGTGAGTGTCATAAAAGGCAACCAAGGGATTAAATATGCACATAACATCTATGCAAGAGAAGTAAAACTTAAAATAACAGCCTTTTTTTTTTGGCGGTCGGCGCGCTCCTCGCACCACTCCGTCCGGGGCGACAGAGGGGCGTAAGCACGCACACCCACAACCCACCCACGATGCACGTCGCCTTCGTCGTTGGGCCGACCACCGGAGCAGGGTGACTTAACGTCAGTGGCCGGCCCGACGGAATACCCCCTATTTGGGGTACCCTTCCATCGACCGACGTCCACCCCCTCGGGGAGGACATCGGTCTTTCCTCACGCGGTCGGCCTCTCGGCGGATGACGGACTAATTCCCCGGTCACGTTACCCGCGGCCTTGGCTAGGGCGACATGGGGCGCCGTTATTCGCGCCTGCGCCGCCCCAGTCGCCGGCGGCGGATCGCCTTATTGAGGCTGCGATCCTCTCGCGCGCGATCAGCCTCCTCCTTCCGCGAGACCACGGCCTCGTAGAAGGCTGCGATCGCGTCCCAGTTCCTGATGGCAGCGCCAGGTCGGAACCTATAATTGCGACGAGTTCACGAGGCTGCTCTGGCCAAACGGCACAGACCTCGAGCGTATGCTAAAGAGCGTATCATAAAAGGCAACCAGGGGATTAAATATGCACATAACATCAATGCAAGAGAAGTAAAACTTGAAATAAAACCCTATAGCATATGTTATAGGGTTTTATTTACATTACACGTCTGACCAGCGTGGTATAAGTCAATTAGTAAATCACCTACTCTCCCAAAATGAAGGAGGCCTAAGCCCAACAGTGGGACGTAGGTATATGGGCTGAGATGATGATGATGATGAAACGAGGTCTAAGAATTTTTGAAAATTCAACATTGAGAGGGCCAGAAGAACAAAACCACTGCGCTTAGGAACGTGAATTTTATACACGCTTGTGTTTTCTAGAGTAAGCGAGTACTAAGGAATTACTTTCATAAATTAATTGTGAAAAGCCTATAGCCAATACCACTGGGCCTACAGACGTGAAATTTTGTACACAGTTTTATTTCATGGGCTAAGCGAGCTCTAAGATTTTTTTTAGAGATCCGTCGCCTAAAGGGATGAAAAACATATATATCATTTTATCGACTTCCATTGCTGACCATATTTTTCACATAGAGGAATAATGGCTGTGATTGACAGGTGGCTCTTACTTAGCTGACTTTCTCGACTCCCCCGCTAAAGTAAGGAATAGCGATGTTATATTTTTATCCTTATCGTGACGTAGTAGGAATATGAGTTATCATCCTCTTCCTTATTTGTGAATGCGATAAAAGACAATTAAGGGATATAATATGCATACAACATCTATGTAAGAGACGGAAAACTCAAAATAAATCTATACCAATCTAACCGGCGATGTAGAGTGGATCCACTTTTCTCTTATTGTGGAGAATTCCCGAGCCCAGGAGTGAGATATACGTGAACTGAAATGATGATGATGATATTCTTAATTTGTCGCTACTTGGTGACCCAATAAATGACCCAATAAAACAATACGTCCGAAACCAGTTGACTACCTCATCAACACTGAGCTGAAACTAGAAAGAGGACATTTTGACAGTAGTTTCTTTTCAAATTTTTTGAAACACAATATGAAACTATTTTTCGAAATATAACCCCTAATGCAATGAAAAGTAGTGATAATGTTTGAAGAGTAAAAAACATTGTCATCAAATTAAGCATAAATACTTTACAATAATCCATACTAATATTATAAATGCGAAAGTAAGGATGTTTGTTTGTTTGTAACGCTTTCACGCTTAAACCACCGAACCGATTTCAAAAATTCTTTCACCAATGGAAAGCTATAATATCAGGGAGTAACATAGGCTTTATTTTATCCCGGTATTCCCACGGGAACGGGAACTACGCGGGTAAGGCGACTGAAACCGAAGCGAAGCGAGGGCGGGTTGCTAGTATTAAATAATCACAAGTTTCAGCTTTTGTTAATTTTCATCTTATAAGGGTATAAAATAGGGGATTAAAATTTGCGATGGTACTATTACTTGATTTATTTATTTAACAACTAGTATAGATTATATTACAAGAGAGCATCATACTTTCATTAATTTAGAGACTTACTTTAAAAATATTCTGAAAATCAGCCTTTTAAAATATATATATTCATCTTCTTCTTATCGGAGTAAAACCATTATCATCATTACGATTCATACACGTTCCATTACTGGACTCGAATCTACTCCATAATTGGATGGAAATTTACTTACCACGCTGATCAAACTGTTTTAGTTTTGGCTTTTATTCCTTCGTTTTTTCTCTTGCACAGATGTTATATGAACATTTAAACACTTGGTCATTTTTTGCAATATCCACGGGTAAGATCAATCAGCACAGTCACGGTCAGCACAAGGGGTGAAATAAGGGGTAAATTTTGCTTTGATATTTTTCATCCTACAAATAATGAAAATCATATCTAACGGGAACGTTAAACTGATTTCTAAGCGGACTAAGTTGCGGGTATAAACTAGTTTACAATATAATTCTGTTCCTAAGTCAGATATTAGAGCTATTAAATTCAGGCCATCAATATTGTTGTAGCATCGTTAAACTCGGCTAATGTTTTCACCATGACAATGTAGAATTTAAACTGAAACTGTGTGTAAAAAGTTAAGTAATTAGCACAAATTATAGACCTTGGATCTATCTGAATATGACAGGATCATGCCCTGTTATGTATTATATAAAAAATGTTTTATGCTTGGTTTTTTAGCAGTAGCGTCGGGTGTCATGTGAAGGTTTCTGATTCAGACACTATAATAGAAACCATTATTTTTGAAGAGAAAACTTCTATAGGTCATAGTCTTGTATCGTGTTAACATTTGTCAGTGTCCAACGTGATAACGATAAAATCGACAACACAAGTGACGTAGTAATTAAGATATCGACTTACCGTGCCTGTGTCGGGAGTTCGAGTATCATGCTGGACAACACTGTGCGATCCACAAATTATTATTCTGAGTCTGGATATAAATTTTATGTGTGTTAAATGTTTGTAAAGTCCCCCGCAACACAAGGATTTCCTTAACGCAGGGTGTTATCTTAAAAAAAAAACTATTTGCAATTTGCAATGTCACTATATCCGTGCTGATTGGTCAAAACTAGATAAACATGAAAAGTTTTTATTTTAGATCAAACAACTTTCCTAGGTAGGACCACACTGTTCACAGTTGTCTGTCTACAGCCGCGGGCCGGTCCGTCTGGGAAAATCGACGTCCGAGTAGTAGCAACTTTCTGATGGTGTTTGCGTGTGGTGGGTTTTAGCGATGCCTTTAGTATCACCGAACCTCATTGCACGCATTCACACTCCCTTCACATTTTTCGCAGTAGGCAGCAGCTTTGCAAAGGTCCGTGAGCAGCAGCAACACTCATCATCAGCTGTACTGTTTGCTCATTTGCCACCGTTACCGATAAAAAAAAATAATTTGAATAAATATTAATTTACGCATAATAATATATTTCTTAATGTTGTGCACGTCTGTAATTGATGTAAACACTAGTTTTAAGCCACTGGAATGTTTTTAGCATATGTTTGTGTTTATGTCGTAGATAAACCATATAAATATAAATAAATAAATATATTGTTTCGATTTAATATTCTAAGTTTTCAGTTGTACGATAACACGACCATATTATTTAAATTATTGATATTAATTATTAGGCATGCTAGGCTATTTTATATTGCGCCTGATGCCGCCCTAGCCGAGGCCGCGGGTGACTAGACCGGGGACTTTAGTCCGGCACCCGCAAAGAGGCTGACGACGACCGACGTTCTGGGACAGGGACGTCGATAGGTGAAGGTATCCGAAAGGGTATTCCGTCGGGCCGACCATTGAGGACAAGGAACTCGGCACTGGTGGTCGGCCCAACGATGAAGGCGACGTGGGTACGGGTGGGTTATGGGCCTGCGCGCCGTCCTGCCGTCGCCCGGACGGAATGGACGGCGTGTGCGCTTACCATAGCCCACCCCACAAAAAAAAAGGCTGTTTAATATAAAAACATCAGCATCATCACAGCTCATATAACATCCCACTCCTGGGGCCAAGGAATATTGACCCATATACCACGCTGGTTAGACAAGTTGGTTTAGGATTTTATTTCAAATTTTCCGTCTCTTGCATAGATTTTGTGACCATATTGTAATCCCTTAGTTGTCTAGTAGACATCCACGGCTAGGAAAAGGTGTTGTGAATATACTATTAGTCCATCACTGAGACCACTGAAGTCAAGGAACTCTGCGCCGGTGGTCGGCCCAGCTACGAAGGCGATGTGCTATCGGGTGGGATATGGGGCCGCGCGCCGCCCCTCCGCCGCCCCGGACGGAGCCGGGCGGGAGGTGCGCTGACCGTAGCCCACCCCAATAAAAAAAGAAGTCCATCACCATATGGAAAAAACTTGTTTAAGGGCGAAAAGAATTGGTTCAATAGGTTGGAAAGGTTTTCCAATAGGGTAGATTAAAAATAACTTAGTACGTTAAACCCTAAATCTCAGTTATTTACATATAATTAGCGAACACAATTTACACCCTGACTTGGATCAACAATTTGTAGATCGCATTAAGTATTGTCCTGCATGGAAATCGAACTTTCAACACTATACTGTAGGTTTGTTACTTAACCCAAGTCATTTGTGCAGCCTTGTTTTCTTTTCGAAGTCATTCATGTATTTTAAATTATTCTCTTTATTATATCTGCATTTGGTATTGATTTAAAAAAGGAAAAAAACAGTTACCACCCTCAATTTCTACTGGCGGTCGTACACGGTGAAGGAGTACCAGACAATTGAGCGGTAACGCTCACATTACAAACATCTGAGGAGAGTAGCGATTACGGCAGTTCTTTTTTTCATGGGGAAGCCTATGTCCAAGAGTGGACGTTAATTGAAAATCTCCATATTTAAGTTTTATCTAAATTATTAAAATATATTCTTCAAGATGTGTGAAATTGCTGCTTTAAAAAATACTTTAGTTTTAGACCTCAGATGAAAGAATGAAATCTCATCTAAACTTATTATATTACTATCCAAATGAAGACTCAAAAACCTAAGACCTTATTATTATGTCAAGCCATAGGCTTAGTTGATAGGGTGGGGCTCCTATTGACTCCATTGGTAGTTTATGTCAAGTTTTCCTCCTCTTGTTTTAATGTTATCGGAATATTTTATCCCTTAGTCGTCTTTTACTATACCCACGGGCAGGAGAGGGGGTGGTGAATGGTATTATACTCCATCACAAAAGAACCCAAGCCCAAGAGATTTCAGAAATTAAGTCACAAACATTCCACGGAAAATTAAGTCGTTATAAATCTATTAATATAGATATGGAGATTTATTATGTTTGAGTATAATAAATGTAAAATAGGAAAATAGTATTATCATTATTTTGCCCTTATAATCTTGAAAAGAGCTCATGATCTTTACGCTTAAAACTTCAAAAAGATCTCCTTACTCTATCACCAAACTATCATAATTATAATCATTTAAAACATAAAAACATTTCTACACTTTGAATGCAATAATTCAAGACCTAAATTAAATTACAGCGGCAATTCTAAAGATGTGACAAAGATAATAATAAACTTCAAATAAATTTTTTAACAGTTCTAGAACATTTGTAAAGTTTTTGTAAAGTTCAGATAAGTGATGTCAAGAACAATAGAAGCCATTTTCAAATTCGCAAATGTAATTTAATTTATTTATCTGAAGATTTTAGTTGCGAAAATTTAAAAGATATTGGTTCAATATAGAGTTTGAGATCCCTTCATCTTTATTAGCATTTCAACGTTCACTGCTGGACACAGGGTTGAAAAGGGACAAAGATATAATAGGAGCGCTTGACAGGTAGATTAATAAAACTCGAAATAAAATGCAAAATACCAGAGGTATGGACAATTACTCATCTGATTAACTTTGGGTATATATGCACCCGATCCGGTGGTCGCGTTTGGTGTTATGAGTTTCTTAGATGAACACTGCTGACTATTTCCGTAATGTTTTTAATTAAAAGTGTTTTTTATTTAACTTGACTTAGTATGTTAGTATGGGATAAATCTTGGGAGTTAAATTAGAACCACTTCCTATCATTAGATTAGATTGAAATTTGTTTTACTTAAGTAACTTCGGTAACAACGCAATAATATGGTACCATAAAGCTGGTCTCAAGATGGCGTGAAAAGGTGGCCATAGGAACACCTAAACTGCACAAGATAAAACCGTCGAGTTTGGACTCGTATGAATGATTTTGACAAACACTTTTTCTTCGTTTTAGAACATTTAAATAAAAGCTTATTTAAAAAAAAGAAAAATATATTTTTTTAGGATTGAATGAATTGCCCCTCGTATCACACGCGTATCATAATAAGTATACTTTACAAATTATTTGAAGCATTAATCAATGTGTAAATAACGGGGCCTTATCTAATAACCTCTAGCTCGTCGAGGTTAATAAACTATGCAACAATGTTTAGTCTGTAAACTAATCAAGCTATCCACAGAGAAAGGATTAGTTCAACTGAGAATAATTACTAACCGCATTGATTGATAGATAATAAACCGATTAGAAGTTAAGTCATCATCAATCAAGATTAGTGAGTTGTTTGTTTTATATTTAAATATTGATTTTATAAAATTAATTCAAAACTACGTTTAAAATTTATTTAGATTTTTTTTTGGAAGTTACGATATATCATCACCCCTTGCATTCCAGTTGGTGATAATGATTAAAGGAGACAAGCAGATAACACAGCTGTAGAAGGAAAGGTCAATAACAATATTCCATCGCAACCTTCAACTTTTAAATTTTCGTCAATCTACTTACTGGGATCGGGGGGTCTGTCCTACCCTGCATTGTCCGATTCGTGGTCATCACTAGGGAATCTTTCTTCTCCTAGCGATACGGCCTGCTCATTGGTATTTCAACGTGCCAATATGTCGGACTATGTTGGTTACACACATTCTTTTACAGATTTCCATATCAGATATTAATTTTATTAGAGAAATACCGTATAGCCCTCTCCAAAATACTCTCCGCGACTTTGAGACTTTATGACGCCGACATAATAATATACCTTTCAGTGTCATATGGTAACATATACTGGTAATAAATCTTTGTTTCCAGATACTCAGATTCTGCTGAAGAATTTTGGAGAGGTGACATTCTAATGTAACTGGATGAATTTTGTACTCTTATCCCGGACGCGGATATGTACCTAGCGTTCCTATACAAAAAAAAAACACTTCGATGTATCGATGGTCGATTTGGCACTACTGAAGGGACTCCCATATCGATAAGTTTGCTGAATTTTATTTTTTAAATAATATTAAATAGACGAATTGTTGGTATATTATTTTATCTATACCAATAAATAAAATTGGAGTGTCTGCTTGTAATGTCAAAATAACAGGCTTTTTTCAAGCTCACACGGTTATTTGCACGACACCTATGCCTAAAATAGCAATTAAAAAATTTTTGTCTGTTTGTCTGTCTGTTTGTTCCGAGTAATCTTCAAAACGGCGGGACCGATTTCAAAAATTCTTTCACCAATGGAAAGCTATAATATCAGGGCGTAAACTAGGCTATATTTTATCCCGGTATTCCCACGGGAACGGGAACTACGCGGGTAAAACGACTATAACCTATAACCGAAGCGAAGCGAGGGCGGGTTGCTAGTTGCTTAATAAAAGTAACGAATGAAATAAAAATACAGATGTTACCAACTCTAGTTTTCTTTTAGGTGATTGCAGAAGACATCAATTGAACGCAACCAGATAATATCGCCGTAAGAGAAGAAAGGCATTGCCAATAAGCACGCTGAAGTAGCAATGGGCAGGCCACATCGCTCGGCGAACTGACAACCGTTGGGGAAGAAAGGTTCTCGAGTTGTGACTACGTATCGAACGACGTAGTGTAGGACGCCCCCCAATAGGTTGACCGACGACTTGCTGAAAGTGGCCGGGCGTTGTTGGATGCAGGTTGCACAGAACTGTAGTCTGTGGCGTAATATGAGGGAGGCCTACGTCTAGCAGTGGACGGCGATAGGCTGAAATGTAAGAATGAAATGTAAGAAGGAAAATACGAAATATACCTATTGGTAAACCAAGCCAAGGGGCGACCACGACCCACCCTAAAAAAAAAGGCCCGCACTTCATGGGGGGAATCCTTATTGCGGGCCTTTTCTTTTAGGGTGGGTCGTGGTCGGGGCACTCTTCGCACCACTCCACCCGGGGCGACAGAGGGGCGCAAGCATGCACACTCGCAACCCACCCGAACGCCACGTCGGGGAGGACGTCGGTATTCCTCACGCGATCTGCCTCTCGGCGAGTGTCGGACTAATTAAGGGTCATATCACCCGCGACCTCGGCTGAAGTGTAGTAGTAGAACGCATAGGCTCATCATCATCATCTCGGCTCATATAAGTCCTATTGCTGAGGTAAGTCTCCACAATAGGAAGGAAATTAAGATTACTACATGCTGGTCAGACAGCTTGGATTTTATTTCGAGTTTTTTTCTATCTCTTACACAGATGTTATATGGGCATTATATACATTAGTCGTCTTTTATATATATATATATATATATATATATATATATATTTATACGTCACACCCTATGGGGTTAACAAATAAATACCCATAGCATTAAAAGCTTAATATTAATAGCATACATAATTCACGTTAAAGGATAATTCGTCCGTATAAATTTGACTCGCGATTAATAATCCTTTTAATAGGTCCCTGGAGTGCCACTTGAGACACAATGGATGTTACAATTCACATAATTAATACTTAGATGGCAGCACGGTTAATGTAACAATGAATGCTTCTACCGCCATTTGTGAATTTGAAGCCTAATAACTCAATTAATTGGCAAATGAATTGAAACTTCTTCTGATTTGATGAAGGGAAATTCGTTTTGTAGAAAATTGTAATTACTATTTGTTAAGTCAATTAATACTTTCTGTGTGGTGACTGAGTTGGAATACAATTCACCACTCCCTTTCCCTGCCCGTGGATGTCGTAAAAGACGACTATAGGATATAATATACACATAACATCTGGCAAGATAAGGAAGACTCGAAATGAAAGCTTATACCAACACGTCTGACCAGCATGGTATAGTAAGGTTAATTTCCCTTCTATTGTGGAGGAGGCTCGAGCCCAACTATGGGACGTATGTGGGCTGCGATGATGATGATGATATTTTCTATCGCTTATATTTAACGTAGTTA
The DNA here is from genome assembly GCA_032191425.1 of Lymantria dispar. Lineage (NCBI taxonomy): Eukaryota > Metazoa > Arthropoda > Insecta > Lepidoptera > Erebidae > Lymantria > Lymantria dispar. Next base: position 5,993,614 of record CM063452.1, on the reverse strand, counting down.
TTATTAAAATTCTTTTTTGGATATTTCATTTTTTATTTATTTTTTTATTTTTGATTGTGGGGACGGCGTTTTATTTATTGTAAATCTATACCAATAAATAAAATTGGAGTGTCTGTTTGTAATGTCAAAATAATAGCCTTTTTTCATGCTCACATGATTATTTGAACGATACCTATGCCTAAAAATCACTTTATATTTTTTTTTGTCTGTCTGTCTGTTTATTCCGGATAATCTTCAAAGCGACTGGACCGATTTCAAAAATTCTTTCATCAATGGGAAGCTATAATATCAGGGAGTAAACTAGGCTATATTTTATCCCAGTGTTCCCACGGGAACGCCGGGATAAAATATAACGGCACGGGAGATAAGGCGACAGAAACCGAAGCGAGGGCGGGTTGCTAGTCTATATATAAATTTCTTGTGTACGTGTGTATGTCATTGAACTGCTAAACGTTTGGATCGATGTTGATGAAATTTTTTGTGTGTATTCAAAGGGATTCGAGAATGGTTTAGATTTACAATTGGACCCCGTAGGTGGCGCTGCTGTGGAATTTCAAGGAAAATTCCTTTTATTTTATTTGAACAGAACAACGTCTGTTGGGTCAGCTAGTTTAATATAATATTAATACCTCTCTTATTATAAGTTTAGTCATTTCATTCCTAAATGTGCAATGCTGTCATAAAAAAAATAATCCTATTAATATTATAAACGTGAAAGTTTCTGAAGATGTTTGAATGTTTGGTTATAAAATGTTCAACATATTTATATAGAAATTGGCACATAAATAGACTATTTCATAATACATTTAATACCGGAAACATGTTCTCTTGGGATAATGTATTTTTTTATTGCAAACGATGGCAAACGAGCAAGCAGTACATCTAATCGTAAGCGTTGCTGCCGCTCATGGACCTTTGCAAGGCCGCTGCCTACCGCAAAGGAAGTGAAGGGAGTGTGAATGCTTGCAGTGTGAATCAGTGATACTAATGCCATCACTAAAACCCACCATAATAATAATTCTATTTCTATTTTTGAAGTGAAACTTCTTTATCGGCGTTGGAAAAAAAATTACCGTCACATTTTTCGGTTACGCGTCACATTTTTTCGTTACGCGCCATCTTTTCCTCATCCCCACCACGGTCGATTCGAATAAAGAGTACTTTCTCCAGTAGAGTAGAGATAGCATGTCGTTTAAGCGGACATAAAGGGATAAAGGTATAAAGTGATAAAGGGATTAAGGGATTAAAGGATTAAGGGATTAAGGTGATAAGGTGATAAGGGGATAAAGGTATAAAGGGATAAGGGGATAAAGGGACAAAGGAACAACGGGACAAAGGGAGAAAGGGACAAAGGAACAAAGGGACAAAGAATAAAGAAGTTTTACTTCTGCTATGCGTACTTTGTACACACGTTCATTTTTTTTTATGCAATCAAGCATAATCTGCTATATGGATTTGGATAAATTTCATATTGAAACCAAAACGGTTCATAACAAAAACCGGCTAAGTGCGAGTCGCAGTCGCGCACGAACGGTTCCGTACCATCCTTACTAATATTATAAATGCGAAAGTGTTTGTTAAAAACAAATAGTTTGTTTGTTTGTTACGCTTTCACGCTCAAACCAGCGAACTGATTTCAAAAATTCTTTCACCAATGGAAAGCTATAATATCAGGGAGTAACATAGGCTATATTTTATCCTGGTATTCCCACGGGAACGGGAACTACGCGAGTAGGGCGACTGAAACCGAAGCGAAGCGAGGGTGGGTGCTAGTTATCTATGATATCGAGCAAAATAGGCAAAAAATCTCGTTGGTTGTCTAGGAGCCCCCTTAAATATTTATTTTAATTTGTTTTTAGTATTTGTTGTTATAGCGGCAATAGAAATACATAATTTGTAAAAATTTCAACTGTCTAGCTATAGCAGTTCTTGAGATACAGCTTCGTGACAGACAGACGGGCGGACAGACAGCGAAGTCTTAGTAATAGTGTCCCGTTTTTACCCTTTGGGTGAAAATATTAATATACTCACCGTTTTATCTTGAAGTAGACTGATTCTGCAATTCAGATGAGCATCCTCGCCTAGCTGTACAGTAATTTTAGTTATATTCCCATCAGCATCTTCAAAACTTGGACCATATTTCCTATCATGGTCAAAATACGTATTCTTCGCTGTTATTACATGAGGAACTATATCAATTTTCAATGGTGTTTTTGACGTTTCAGTTTCTTGCGATGGTTGAGGTACTTTAAATGATTTTGTGCTATCTATTGTTGAATTGCCGAGTTTCAGCATGACGGGAGCGGGTACTATGCCTGTACTGAGGGCATAGAACGTAGTCACTGTTGGTGTTTCTTCTGATAACGGTACTGGTGGATTTTCTGAGAAAGATTAATATCGTTGTAACGAGATTATAATTAAAACTATTCTAAATACTATTTATTTATGCCATGTCACCATTATCATGTAGATCTCTTCCAAAAACCCATTGGGGAGGCTTGATGGTGACAGTGGGTGGTGGTATTATATGGTTTCATGAGAGAACGGCTACCTCTCTTGATAAGAACTTTAATCGATTTTTACGACTCCCTCAAACAAGCAAGGAGTGGCAAACATTGTATTTTCGGTCTTCATTTTGATTCATATACGTTCCACTGTTGGGCTTGAACCCCCTCCATAATAGGAGAGCAATTGACCTACTATACCACGCTGGTCAGGTGTGTGTATAGGATCTTATTTAGACTTTTCCTTTTCTTGAATAGATACTGTATCAATATTTTATCCTTTAGTCGTCTTTTACGACACCCAAGGTCAAGAGAGGGAGGGTGGAGAATTGTATTCTCATTCCGTTATCACACAGATGAAAAAGTATAACACTTAATTTATGATAAAAAACCATTCATAAAAATTTCGACTCACACTTGACCGAAATTTCTTGAACAATAAACGATATAAAGAATTCCATGACTTATATTCTTATTCGCGGTCAAATAAATCTTACTTCAGAAAAAAAAACAATTCGTTAAAGGGACCGCAAGACCTTTCTGACATTTGGAATTACCAAATCAAGTGAATAAACTAACAACACAATATGGGACCGATGTTCAAACAAGTGGATATATTGACATTACTCTGTGTAGGTAACCCAATCACGTTTTATTCTTGCCCGCCTATCCATTGATCTGACAGCGTCCTTTGTTGTTAAGATCTATTACAATTATACGGATAGAATACTAAATTCAATTTTCTCTTGATTTCTTAACCTTAAATGGTTGACTCTCTGAATTGTAATAAATCTGTATAAACCTAATCTGTATGGTTACAGAGTAAGAACACAATAAAACCTCTCTTGCCCATGCAGTCATAAAGGACGACGATATTCAGGTAACATCGATGGAGGACAGGAGAAGGACAACTCGATATAAACCCTATTCCAATGTGTTTGTATATTTTATTGCAAGCTTTCCTTCTCTTGCATAGATGGTATATGCATCAACACATGAAAATAGTAAGATCTTAATGTTCTGAGAACAAATAGCAATAATTTATTCTATAAATATTTTAAAAATAATTACCAGTAGTAAATTGACACACAACTATGTGAGTAAGAAAGAAAATGCTCGCACTCCACATAGCGCCTGGACGCTCCGCCCCACACAGGGTTTCATAATCTGAAAAAAAAAACATCAAATTAACATAAAAACAACCGGCTAATTGCGAGTCGGAGTCAGGCATGAAGGGTTCCGTACCATTATCTATAAAATAGGCAAAAAAATGCATTTTTGTATGGCAACCTCCCTTAAATTTTTATTTTATGTTTAGTATTGTTGTTATGAATATTCATAAAACATCGATATGTATAATTTATTCGATATTTTTATTTATTGAAACATCGAGTATTTTTTTCTCGAATCTATTAAACAAATATTAATAATAATGGGCCAGAAGATTTATCTAAAAAAACTCATCACCAACAAACAACCTCGCCCGAAACGTATTCGATAAACTCTATGAAAAGTACTCATCACAGACAGCAAATTTTCTGCCTTTGAATAAAAAAGGTGTCTAATATTAAAATTTAGTAGAAAGTATTCGATATTGAAAAAACATCGATGCTTTCTTACGCTATATCGATAAAATATTGATGCTGGGACGCGATTTTTTTAATCAAATATAAATATTGAAGTATTTTTTAAGTAGATACCCCTGTCCCGGGACGGACCGACCCGCGGCTGTAGACAGACAACTGTCAGCGTGGGCGTTTGTGTTAACACGCCACGAGACCATGACGACTTACATGAGTTTAGTTTCCATCCAAACCTAAGCCTATAGAAGTTTTCACTTTAATAAAAAAAAGTAAGCCGTCGCTCAGGACGCCTGGCAGATGTGAAACTCCGAAATTATTTTCTACAAGTATATATGATTTATTCATATATATTTATAGAAAATAAATTACGACAGGAACTAATATGTAAAGTATTGAATAAAATAATACGATTTCTACCACTATTTAAAATATTACAAAGAAATGATATTAGTTCACACCGCTCAGTCGCTTACGACCTAACATAGCTTCGCTAGGTCTCCCTCATACACTTCTACGTAGATCAAATCAAAAGGATCGGTTATCGGAAAGTATGATCTAGCAAACACAAATAACGACATCTATCGAGCTAAGACTAAATCTCAGCTACAAAATATATTTTATAAAGAAATCTCCAATCCTGTAATAATGATGATGATAATGAGACAAGCTATTTAAATTATTTTATCGTCATTGGCCCTTGTTAAATTAACAAATTTTAAATGAAATCTGACTGTTGAAAGTGGGTCAAGATGTAATTCCTAGGAGTCTGTAACACAAACAAATAAATATACATCTGAAACTAATATAACACCTATAAAAAGCGATTGTCCAGTTTTCGTACATGAAAGTACTGTAAGTAGGTATGGTATAATTATGTTGGAAAGTTAGAGAATTATACATTATTTTATAGAACATACATTATTTTATAGAAGTATATATGCATAAAAGAACAGATTACGATAGGAACTAAAATAGCACATTAATAAAAATAATATTACGATTATTTTTCCAAGAAAATGATGATTTTTATTCAATAAGCATTTATTTTCATTATAGGTAACAATTTACTTTAAGCGCACTAGATGGCGTTGTACAAATATTAAATCGCACTATGGTTTCGTTACAAAAATGTACACATATGTATCCGGATTTTTATTTGTAGTTAATTAAAATGGTGTCCCGAAGCGTGGCGTTAACGCCACGCTTCGGGACACGCCACGTTACAATCGAGATCACCCTCGCCTATAGATGTTTCACATCAATAATATCGTCATTGATATTCCTTCTTGTTGGACTTGTTTTTTTTTTATAATTGGCATATATTTATTTTTCGAGATTTTCTACTCTTGCAATTTTTATTGACAACATATGCTGTCATTACCCTCCTCTTATGTACGGCGTCGGTAACAGCATAGTGAAATCAGCACAAATAGCATTAAACTTCAGAATATATATGACAGCAACACTCCCTACCAGGTCAAATTGTAAATTTAAACCATTCTCGGATCCCCTTGAACACACACAAAAAAATTCATCCACATCGGTTCAGCCATTTAGGAGGCCGACTAGGGTAGGTTTTGACGGGGCATGGATGCTTCGCCAAATACCTGTACATGGTCGTTAGGAGGGAGAGTACACCATCCTGCCACCACTGCGATTCCGACGAGGACACGGCGCAGCATACGCTCGAGGTTTGTGCCGCCTGGGCAGAGCAGCGTCGTGAACTCGTCGCAATCATCGGTGCCGACCTAAGGGTGCACCCCTGGTGAGGGGGAGGGTACCCCCCAAAGGGCTATTCCGTCGGGCCGACCACTGACGTCAAGTCACCCTGCTCCGGTTGTAGCCCCAATGACGAAGGCGACGTATCACTGGTGGGTTACGGGTGTGTGTGTTTGCGCCCCTCTGTCGCCCCGGACGGAGTGGTGTGAGGAGTGCGCTGACCGTAACCCACCCCCAAAAAAAAACCGTTTAGGAGGAGTTCAGTGACATACACACGTACACAAAATATATATACACGTGTGTGTATGTATATATTTATACATATTAGCTCTTTATTAATAATATCTATAATTAATCTGTCTTTTTCTTTGCGTAACCAAAATTTCTCTTGTAGGTATCACAGCCTTAGGCGGAAAAAAAATTACAAAGGAAATGTTATACGGGATCATGTCAATCGATGTTATACATAAAAGAAATTTCAGACTTCAGCGAAAACAATACGTATTGAAAGGTCACGGCCTCTTTTGATAATCAAAATAAGCTTTGCATGTTTGTTCTTTAAGTTATTTTCTTGATTATCTTGAAAATGTTTCATTTTTGCATAATTAATGTTATATGGATGATCGAGTTTAGCTTAGTATTTTTTTTTTGGTTATGAAATATAATTGATGTAATAATAAAAAAAAACGCGGGGCTGTCTTTGGGGACTAGCGATAGATGTGGACTAAGTAATGTTGTCGTCGAGCTACTAAATTAATATTTTTAATTATTTTTGGTTTGTAAAGAACTGTTAATGACTAATTCAAAATTTAATCCTTGTTCATATACACTTCTTTATAAACCAACATAAATTCGAAAATAATAATCTGAATAAATAGGTTATAGCTAATATTTATTAGAAAATATGTAGTACAATATTTTCAACAAAAGTTAAACAACATTTCAAGTTTAGCGCTCGGTGTTTGTGGATTTTGAAGAGCAAAGAGCAGGCGCGCATGCGCTACATGCATATTCGCGCAAGCGCGAGTAATGAATGATGTGTTAGGAAAAATTGTGAGAGTAAATATTGCGCACACCGTCACGGAATACCGACACCTTTTGGGTGGGTTAGGGTCTGCGCACTCTTCGCACCTCTTCCTCCGCCGCCTTCCGGGGCAACAGAGGGGCGTAAGCACGCACACCCGTAACCCGCCCGTGATACGTCGCCTTCGTCGTTGGACCGACCACCAGAGCAGGGTGACTTGACGTCAGTGGTCGGTCTGGAGGAATACTCCTTAAAGAATATCCTCCCGGCGACCGACGTGCCCCCATCAGGGAGGACGTCGGTCTTTCCTCACACGGTCGGCCTCTCGGCGGGTGACGGACTAATTCTCCGGTCCAGTCACCCGCGGCCTCGGCTAGGGCGGCTTCAGGCACAGGTACAGAATACCGACACCCTGAAGTTAGATAGTAATCATTTGTTATAATGCGCGCGCACAGCGTCACGAATGTCAACTAGATAATGCACTATAATAAAATGTTCATTGTATTAAATACCTTTTGACGTGACAACGTCTTATAATTCGATGGAGCCGGCTGCACACACGAAAAAACATGACGTATGCGGCGTTACCTCGCTCTGAGGCGTTCCATTTAAGGCTTGATCCATACAAAATATCTAACAAACAAATAAAATTAAAATTTTCTTTTGAAAAATGAAACCATTCCATCAGTATTTTCTTATGACGTTGTCACGTTCAACTATCGTCAGTAAACCGACTTTACAGACAACCGATTTTTTTTTTCTATTATTAATGTTGTTTCTTCTACAAACTGCAATAAATAAAAAAAGATGTAAGTTGTAGACAAACAACATTTCATGAATACAGTAATTTTATTAGGCTTCATAGATGTTTCACTTATTCGAGCTTAAGTGAAACGGTTTCGGTCAGTCTAAAAACTTAAATTTTGTTGTAGGTTTTTAAAAACGTTTCGTGAACATTTTTTTCTGCTTACATTCACAAGTTCTGACTGCAGAGCGTATTATCAGTGTTAATATGAGTGTAGAAAGAGCATTTGTAATTTTCATTCGTCACGACCATTGACCTCAAAAACGTTCTTTGTCTAACTCTTTACAATTAATTGCGGTTACAGCTTAAGAGATAAAAGGAAGCGTTTTAATAGGTTTAATAATAATAAAATTTTACTGGGGTTTCGATGTTATAATAGTTAAGATAGATTGAACCGCAAATAGTTTTTAAAATCAACAAACAAATAATACTTAAATTTTATATTACAATTCGGAACAAAAAGCAAACCGAGTTCAACCATTTTCTAGACCAAATTGAAATGGGACCACACAGACAACACCAACTTCCAAATAAAAAAGAATCATCAAAATCAGTTCACCCAGCCAACAAATAAAAAAAATACAGTAGAATTGAGAGCTTCCTCGTTTTTTGAATGTCTGTTAAAAGTTAAGTATTTGATTGCTTAAGTGTTCCTACACGGATGTCTAAATGTTATGATAGAAGATATTCGTTTCCTAGATTAATACAAAATAACTGAGACTCCTATTACAGAGCGATAATATGTAAAATTGAAAATTTTGAATAACCACCGACACTAACTAAAATACAAAAAAAAAGGATTACGTTCTCTTCAGTAGAAATTATCAGTTGATTATCATTTAACGATTATTGTGAATTAGTGACACGTGTAAAGCACTTAATCGAGTAATCATACGCAATTACATAATTTTGGAAAAGAGCTGATACTCTTACACTGCTGGACCGATATTAACCAAACATACCTAAGAGCCACCGCAAGGTAACTTGGCTTTCAAATGAAAAAAGTCGCATCAATACGGCAGACATCGATGTCAAACTTACAACAACCTCCCCTCTTTTGCGTTAGGTGTTAATGAAAAATTTTATATATTTTTTTTAAACAATAAACTTTTAGTTTATAAACAATAAACTAAAACGATTTCTTTTTTTGGTAATGTTGTGAATAGTCTGTACCAGGGTGCATCACCCACAGAGAAAATGACCGCACGGGGAGGGAGGATACCTGAAAGAGTATCCCGCTGGGCTGGCAGAATGGACGGCATGTGTGCTGACCATAGCTCGTCCATACTAAATTTTGAGAAGAGTGTGAGCGTTTTTATCTAACATCGGGTTAACCGAGCTTTGTTGGGTATAATTTTCTTTTGTAAATTTTATTTATGACGAACATATTTAGATATATAATAATAAAAAAATAAAAATAATGAAATAATGGAAACAATAATAATAATTAAAAAACGAAATCTATATATCTATACGTGAAGCAAAAATTTTGTACCCTTTTTTATGAAAATCTTACTTAATATGAAATTTCACACGGTTGAAGAATATATTGAGGAGCAAATTGCACCAAAACTAAAATTTGATATCATAATGGATTTGAAATACATTAAATTCAATAAAAAAGGCATTACTACCATAAATCTATACACACACACACACACACACACACGCGCGCGCACACAAACATACACGCGCGAACGCTTATACACTTTTGTTTACGGTTGAAATCTTTAGTCGACCTGAACATCAACCAATCATAATTATGACGACAATGTCTTATAGATATTTGTACTTATATTAGTTATTAGTGTAATACAGCTTACTCAATATACAATTATTCCTATATATAATTAAAAGAAAATTGTGTAGCAGAAAAATTAATTTAAATGAATTATGGCCACATTTCAACCACTCGGCGACCACTAGTAATAATTTAATACTGAGATCCGATCTTAGGCTGAATGCGAATGGACAACTTCCCAACTGAGTTATTGTCACTCTATCGGCGTCGACTAAATTTATATTCCTTTTCTAATGATATTTTATTGATTAGCTGAAAACACCGATAAGACGACATGATCTAGCTAGATCGATTTACCACCCCTGAAACCTCTTGCATACTTTCATGGCAAATTTCATGGCATAAATTGACCCCGTTACCGAGATTCTAAAAAGAAGATACATATAGAAATATACAAGAATTGCTCGTTTAAATATATAAGATAGCACATCTTAGTAAGCTGTTTAATATATAATATATTCGAAACTGGGTTTGATTATTATTAACAATAGATCATTCACGGAATTAGATGATACTTGATGGCATGCCGTTATTATTATGAAATGAAGTTTCAGTGACTGCAAAGGAGGTATAACTGCTACTAAGTTTTAATGAGCGCCTTCAAAATGTAGCCCTTTTTTTTTTTTTTTTGGGGGTGGGTCGCGGTCGGCGCGCCTCCGCACCACTCCGTCCGGGGCGACAGAGGGGCCTAAGCACGCAACTCCCGCAACCCACCCGAAAACCACGTCGCCTTCGTCGTTGGGCCGACCACTGGAGCAGCGTTAACTTGTCGTCAGTGGTCGGCCCGACGGAATACCCCCTATTGGGGTACCCTCCCATCGACCGACGTCCCCCCCTCGGGGAGGACGTCGGTCTTTCCTCACGCGGTCGGCCTCTCGGCGGGTGACGGACTAATCCCCGGTCACGTCACCCGCGGCCTCGGCTAAGGCGGCATGAGGCGCAGGTAGTTGCGCCTGCGCCGCCCCAGTCGCCGGCGGCGGACCTCCTCATCGAGGCTGCGCTCCTCACGCAGGCGATCCGCCGCCTCCTTCCGCGAGATCACTGTCTCGCAGAAGGCTGCGACCGCGTCCCAATTCCTGACGCTGTCGACCATCGCCCTAGCGATAGCCGGCAGCGTCAGGTCCGTACCGATGATTGCGACGAGTTCACAGCGCTGCACTGCCCAAGCCCCGCAGGCCTCGAGCGTATGGCGCGCCGTGTCCTCGTCGCAATCGCAGTGGTGGCAGGACGGTGTACTCTCCCTCCTAACGACCTTGTGCAGGTATTTGGCGAAGCACCCATGCCCCGTCAAAACCTGCACCAGTCGGAAGGAGAGCAACCCGTGCCGCCTCTCTAACCACTGCATCAGCACCGGCCGGAAGGCCTCCACGGTTCGCACCCCGAACCGAGGCCTCTCCAGCCGGACTGCCCAACGGGCGATGACGTCTCGGCGGGCGTCGACGCGCCAGGCGGTGAGATCCCTTAACGAGACCACACCGCCCTCCGCTCGCACCCCCGTCACCCGCCGATATAGTCCGGCGAGCATCTCCGCCTCCAGGTCCCACGGGGGAGTCCCGGCCAACAGGCACGCTGCCTCCGTCGCCACCGTGCGGTATCCGCGGATGGCCCTGACCGCCATGACCCTCTGTGGTCGCCACAGAAGGGCCCTAAGTCGGGCGGTCATGGACCCCGCCCACACCGGTGCGCCGTACAGGGCCATCGACCGGATGACCCCCGCGTACAGCCGTCGGCACGCAGCGCTCGGTCCGCCCACGTTCGGCATAAGCCACGATAGGGCGGACGCCGTGCCGACGAGCCGCGGAGCGAGCCTACGGAAATGCTCCCGGAACCACCATCGCCCGTCGAGCACCAGGCCCAAGTACCTCATATGGGCCCGGATGCTGATGTCGACCGAGTGGACGGTGATCGAGACGCCGATGGGAGGGCTCATAGTGCGCCCATGGAACAAGAGGGCCTCCGTCTTGTCCAGGGCGACCCTCAACCCCAGCGCCTCGATCCGTCTGACGACCTCCTCGGTACCCGAGGTCGCCAGGCTTACCGCCTCTTCTAGCGTCCTACCGCGGGCTGTGACGAGCGTGTCGTCGGCGTAACAAATCACGCCCAGCCCGGGCGGGAGGCTCCCCCTCAACGCCCAGTCGTAGCCGATGTTCCACAGGGTGGGTCCGAGGACCGACCCCTGTGGGACACCGCACGTCATGGGCGTCCGCACAACGTCCCCTGCTCGGTCGGTGCAGAGGACGCTGCGCCCCTCCAAATAGTCTGCCACTAGCCGCCTCAGGTAAACTGGCACCCCGTGATACCGGAGCGCCTCCCTGATGCAGCTGAATGGCAGACTATTGAATGCGTTGGCGATGTCTAGGGACACCACCAACAGCACTCCCCCGCCGGTGACGGCCTCAGTCGCCACGGCCCTCAGGCGCAACAGAGCCGCGATCGTCGAACGACCCCTCCTAAACCCAAACTGGGCGTCCGACAGATCGGGCCCCGTGCCGACGAGGTGCCGCTCGATGCGGGCAGCTACCACTCTCTCCAGTAGCTTGCCCGTGTCATCGAGCAGCACGATAGGCCTGTAGGCCGAAGGCGACTCCGGAGACCGTCCCGGCTTCGGCAGGAGCACCAGCCTTCCCTCCTTCCAGCACCCAGGGAACCGTCCGGACGCTAAACACGCGTCGAACAGCTCCCTGAGGCGGGGTCCCAGGTGTTCGAGGACCAGGGCCAGCACGCGGTTAGGAACACCGTCGGGCCCGGGGGCGGTAGACTTTGCGCGCATGCGCGTCACCGCCACCCCCATCTCGGGTTCCGTGATGGGCGGAACACTGTCGTCGTCGGCCTCCCGGTCAGTGTCTGGCGGAGCCATGACCGGGGGCGTGTGTTCCGCCCGCCGCGGGAACAGGTCCTCGATGACCCGGGTGAGAAGGCCGGGCTGGAGAGTCTCGGTGAGGGGAGGACCCCGCGCGCGTAGCCTATTCAGCACCGCGCGATAGGGGCGTCCCCAGGGGTCACGGTCGAGACCGTCCAGCATCTCCTGCCGACTGACGTCCTTGGCAGAGCGGACGGCCAGCCTGAAGGCCGACCGCGCATTGCGGTAGCCCTCGTAAAGCACGGCCTCCCGCTCCGCGTCGCGATGGCGCCGCCGGCTGCGGGTGTAGGCCCTCCGGGCGCGGATACACGCAGCCCGGAGATCCGCCAGCTCCCGGGACCACCAGTGGACACCCCTCCTCGGGGGCAGACGCCGTACCCGGGGCATGGCCGCATCGCAGATCTGCGTCAACGCACTGCGGATGCGGCCAGCCTCGGCGTCCACCCCGTCCGACTGGTGGGCAGAGGACAGCCACGAGTATACGATGGCTGTCTCCGCCAGCTGGTCCCGGTCTAAGCGACCCACAGCCCATCGCGGGAACGCAGGACGCCCATCCGCCCCGTGACCCCTGCTGGGCGTCGGGATTGCAGGGGAGACCTCCATCCGGATATACCGATGGTCCGACAAGGTCTCCACCTCCCCCACGACGCGCCAGCTCCCCACGCGTGCGGCGACCTCGGGGCTAGCGAACGAAAGGTCCACTATCGACCCGCCCCGTTGTCGCACGCACGTATGCACCGAGCCCCTGTTCAGCAAACAGAGGCCCAGTGCCGCCGCCCACTCCTCGATCGCCCGTCCTCGGTCATCCGTCCTAGAGGACCCCCACGCCACGGACTTGGCGTTAAAGTCCCCCAGGACGAAGACCTGGCGCGATGCCAGTCGCCGTAACGAGGCCTCTATGATGGTGAGGAAGGCCTCGAAATCGGTCACACTCCAGTTAGGGGAGAGATAAACTCCGAAGAGCGTAATCTCCCCCCAGTCCGCCGCGACGTATCCGACGCCCCTGTCCCTAAGGATCAGAGACGACGAAGGCCACGACGTGGAGGCGACGATTGCCACGGTGCCATCGGCGCTACCCAACCAGTTAATCCGGTCGGGCACCACGTACGGCTCCGCGACTACGGCTACTCCTATCAACCACTCCGCCATGGCTTGCAGGAACACGTCCTGCGCACCGGCGGAGTGGTTGAGATTGGCCTGGAGGAGACGAATGGATACGGGGTCCATTAACGGTCCGTATCCATCGTCACCTCCTCCGCGCTAACGGGCGATCGGGCCGCGCTCGGAGCGGGGCCTGGCCCGGTCGATGGGCCGCCCCGCCCCTTCGGGGCCGATGCCGGGGGTCTGCAGTCCCCAGAGCCCATGCGGTGTTTGGCAGGCCTATTGCCCGCCGCACACGCGGGGCAGTGGGGCACCGCAGAGCACGATGCCGCCTGGTGTCCAGCCTGACCGCAACGGAAACATAGCCCGCTGCAGTCAAAGCAGTTTCTGCATGTCGGTCGGGTATGCCCGACCGCCATGCATTTATAACACCTCGCAGGCCGGGGCTCCAGCACGGTTACCCGCGCCGAACTCCAGCCCACGAGGAGCCTGCCTGAGTCGGCCAATTGCTTGACCGACTCCACTGGGCACTGTACCCAGACAGCACCGACGCCGCCCGGACCAGGGCGGATGGTGCCAATCCGGACGGTGTCCGAGGCACACCCGGTACGCGCCATAATGGCCTCCCGGATGTCCTCCACCGCCACGGAGTCGTCCAGACCCGTGAGGCGCATATCTGCGCACTTGACGGGCCTGGCGATTCGGACTCCATCCTCTGGCCCGAACAGCCCCCTCAGCATCGTGGCCAGACTATCGGCCGTCTTCGCGCCCTCGGCCCCAGGGAACTCGAGTATTCGAGCCCCTGTCCGGGCCTTGCGGGTCCTCGCCTCGACGCCCCCGATGTCGGAGACGTCCAGCTCCCGCCGGGCGCGTCTTAGGACGGCCTCATAGTTCAGGCCCCTCTCAGCCGCCTCAGGCAGTACGGTGATTACCACCGCAGCCGTCTTCGGCGACTTGAGGCCCCTACGCGACCTTTTCCCCTTTCCGCCGGCTCCCGCCTGGGGAGCGGCGGTCACAGCGGCACTCTTGGCTGCCGCTCTCCGCTTCTGGCCGCGTGCCTTCCTGCTACGCTCAGCCACCTGCCAGCCCTGTTCGAGCCTGGCAGCAGCGCTGAGCGCAGCAGGCGCAGTCGCGGGTTCGCCGGCCGACGCCTGCGGTGCAATCGCTGGCGCCGGCCGCGGCCCGGCCTTGGCGGGAGCCGGCGCCTTGCCGGCCTTCTTGGCCCCTTTGGGTCCCGCCGCGGCCGCAGCGTAGCTCACCACGCGGCCACCCTGACAGGGCAGCGGGGTGGGAGCCGACGCTTGCGGCCGCCTCGTCTTGTCCGCGGCGAGCGGCGGTCGGAGGGGCGGCTCAGGCGGGAGCCTGGCCGCTACGGCCTCGATACGCGCATCCATCATTACCCCTACTCGGGCTAGGATGACGCGTATCGCCGACTCCGACACGCCATGCACCTCGTCGGGCGGCGGCTCCTCCCCCTTCCGAGGTCTACCGCGGCCACGAGCCGGCGGAGGGACCACGACAAGGGGAGGCAGTGGAGAAGCCACGACGGGCGCAGCCGGCGCAGCAGCCGCGACGGGCGCAGCCGGCGCCACGGGCGCAGACGACGGGCCCGCCCTCGCTGGCGCGGCCCGCTTAGACGGTGGGGCCGGCGCCGGCGACGCAGCCGGCACCAAGCGCTCGAATTGAGACCGCAGGTCGGCCATGTCTTTAGCCAACCCGCGGTTCTCTCTCCGCACCGCCTCCAACGACACAATTCACAAAACACTGTTACATTCGGAAATGTTTGATAAATTCATCCTTTCTCTCTTTTCTAGTAAAATTTATTCATGTTAGTTACCATTTTATTGCTAAACAGTATTTGTAGTAAACCATTATAATTGTATTTTTCGACACCTATCAATTTTGCCGTGTAGTGACGGGATAAAAATATGGTATTGACAGTCGTAAAAATTAACTAGGGTCTTACTAGGAGCGTGGTTAGTAACTCTCTTGTAAGAAACGTATATTACCTCGCTGTGATCATTAACCCTTAACCACCTGGCATACGTCTCACAGACGCCAGTAAATAAAAATTGTTTATATTTTGGCGCGCAAAACACGTATCAACTTGCACGTTTCTGTACCTTCTCGCCGCGTCCCTCAGTACCGCGCAAGCGCTCGTCGTGGCCGTAGGTGCGCGCGTTTGTCATAGGTAAATAAAAAACTGGCGTTGTCCGTCTGTGAGACGGGTGGTAGGTGGTTGCGTGATTTTTTTAAAACTTTGTTTTTTTGCTGTTTTAGTTTAAAATGGCTTCTAATGATAGTGTTATTGAGCGTTGGTTAGAGCAAGAATTATCTGACGACGAAAACCTACCAAATGATGAATGCAGCGACGTCGATGTGGAAATTGGCATACAGCACGCATTGGAGGATAGTTGCGAGTCGAATACTGAAGGTGAAGAATCAAATTCCGAGGAGAACCATGGCGTTATTGTATCTCAACCTCAAGCTTTACCTCCAGAGCAAGAATTTTCGTCTGAAGATGAAGTTCCTTTGTCAATAAGGAGTTCGAGACGTCGAAAAAAAACTATTTCGGTAAGAATCGTTTTCGGTGGTCTTCTGCTCCTCCATCATTACGCTCGAGAACATTACAGAGTAATATAGTTGAAGAAAGAGAAGGTATAAAGCCAGCGTACCGGAATGAACTAAATGCTTCTTCTTCACCACTGGACATTTGGGAGAAATTTTTCACTGATGATATGCTTGAAAAAATAGTTCGTAACACAAATGTGAAGATTCAAGAAATTAGGCCCAATTACCAAAAGCCAACCTGTGTTCACGACATGGACCTTATGGAATTGAAGGCATTTATAGGGCTTCTCTTTTATACAGCTATATTCAAAGAAAATCATGAGCATTATACATCATGGTATAGTAGTGACGGGACTGGACGGGAAATATATAGCTGCATCATGAGCAAAAATCGAGTGGAAGTATTGCTAAAATCCCTTCGATTTGATGACTCCGAGACCAGATTAGAACGTAGAGAAAACGATCCTTCTGCGCCGATTGCCGAGCTCTTTAACTCATTTATTGAACAATGCCAAGCTGTTTATGCGATTGGAAGCTATGCATGTATCGATGAAATGTTGCTGGCGTTTCGTGGGAGATGCAGGTTCAAAATGTACATGCCCAAGAAACCTGCCAAGTACGGCATAAAAATACAATGCCTTACAGATGCAAGATCGGGGTATCTTTTGAATGCCTATATTTACCTAGGAAAAGACTCCGATGGACTGAATTTACCAACAGAATATCAGCGATTAAAAAAACCAACTCAAGCTGTACTGCGACTTATTTCTCCGATAGAAGGATCAAACAGGAATGTTACTACTGATAATTGGTATACTTCTGTTGAGCTTTTAGATGCACTGAAAGACAAACATCTAACCGTTGTGGGAACGGTGAGGAAAAATCAAAAAGAAATACCCAAAGAATTCCTACCAGCCCGTCATCGACTTGTTGATTCAACGATCTTTGGTTTCACAAAATATATAACTATATCATCTTATGTCCCAAAAGCAAATAAAGCAGTGATTACTATGTCGAGTATGCATCATATGCCAGACGTAGATGATGTTACGAAGAAACCGGAAATGATACTTTTGTACAATCGTACCAAGATCGGAGTGGACCTGCTCGACCAAAGGTGTTCAAATTATACCACAGCCCGCCGAACGCGCAGGTGGCCATTAGCAGTATTTTACAGGATGCTCGATATTTCGGCTTCAAACTGCTACGTAGTCAGTTTATCTACTCAAGCCCAAGGACAAAAAGTTGAGAGCAGGTTCAAATTCATGAAAAGACTAGCTGAACAGCTCACCAGACCGCATATGGAGCGTCGAGAAAACAACGTAAAGATTCAACGTAACATTCGAATCGCACTTCGACGCATCCTTCACTGCGGTAATGACTCCACCCCACCAACTCTACCAGGTGGAAGCAGTTCCGAAGAAAGATTGACTTCTAGAAAAAACTGCTTAACCTGCGACCCTAAAAAAAAACGCAGGACACAATACATATGTTTTGAGTGTAAAAAGCCAATTTGTATAGAATGCTCCAACAAAATGTGCATTCACTGTCGGGAAAATCTATAAGATTGATGCCCTGCAATTTTTCAAAAGATGTGATTATAATGAGAAAGTGTTGATTTTATATGTCTTGTTGATTATTCTATTTTTATAAACAGAAAGAAAAAAGTTCCTATCTCATGTGATTATTTTTATAGATCTCGTTTTTTGAATAACAAATTGTTTAAGCTAGAATTAAGAGTTGTTGCAAACAAATTAAGATTTTAAGAAAATATATTGAGTTTTCTGTGCCTTATTTGATTTAATAAATACTTTGATATGTATTTTGATAGATTTTAATTAAAAAACCAAACCATTCACCCTTAGATTTTACATATGAAGTTCTTTTCACTCGCCCGTCTGTGAGACGTATGGTAGGTGGTTGTGTGACAAGATTAGGTGGTAGGTGGTAGAGGGTTAACCCGTCTACCATGGCATAGCATGGCGATATTATTTCCTCATTTGTAAGCCCTAGCCGAGGCTGTGAGGACTGGTTGTCAAGGAATCGATACCAGTGGTCGGCTCAATAGCGATGGAGAAAGAATACGGTAGATTATGGGGCCACAGGCCGCCTATCCATCGTCCCGGATAGATTGGGAGAGGTGTATGCAGACCTACCTACCACAAAAAAAAAAGAAAAGATCTACGTCCAAAAATGGACGGCGACGGGCTCAATAATGATAAGATTTTTTACTTTAAGGTTACAAATATTTAATAAAATTCTGAAATCTGTCTCGGTGACGGAGTAAGAATACAATTCACCACACTCTCTCTTGCCTGTGGGTGTAGAAAAAGGCGACTAAGAGGAAAAAAATTCGAAACAAAACCCTATTAATAATACAACCCGTTTGACCAGCGTGGCATGTAGTAGATACATTTTCCTTTTGGTGATGAACATTGTTGATGACGTAACGTTAATTATCTGTCATTCAAAAAGTGACTTTAATTTTTAAATTTCCTTACATATTCCCTATCTAGCTGTCACCGGTTGAAACGAGTATTATCTCTAATCTTTTACGACTTACGTCAAAGTAATTACGTTAACGTTTAATTTCTCCAGGAATACAAAATATTTTATACAAGGAATTTTTATCGGGGTGTTGCCGGGAAAAACTGGATGTGTTACATTTCGACATCACAAAAAGGCGGTTCTATTTGATAATTTCAAATTCAGAGCGTAAAAGGTCTGACATGTGCCTGGGCTTTAGACATATTTTTAAATATTTTTGCATTAGCAATAAGCGCAGAAATATAAAACAATTTCCCGCTACATTTCGAGGTTGCAGGATTTTTAACAGTGAATTGTATAAATTATGCTTTTAATTGTATTATAATAATATTTATATAAATGTATATAATTCTTCTGTACGTGTGTAACTAAAATTTGTAAAAATTGGACGAGGTGTTCAATTGTATTCTTACTCCATCACCACACGGAGAATAAATGTTTTATGCACAGCATATTTTGCAGAACAACCAATAGACTTCTCGTAATTGTGAAAAAAAGAAAGTTTATTTAGAGATTTACTTTACATACAGTAATGTTACATGTTTTCCTTTCATTAACATTATTGTAGCCCACATACGTCCCACTGTTGGGCTCGGGCCTCCTCCACAATGGGAAAGAACTGGAGCTACTATACCATGGTAGTCAGACATGTTGGTATAGGGTTTTATTTCGAGATTTTCTTCATAGATGTTATATGCGTATTCTATCTCTTAGTCGTCTATTACGTCATCCACGGACAAGACAGGGAGTGGTGAGTTGAATTCTTACTCCGTCACCACACGGAAAATGTTCTCCTTTACTCGAATTTAACAATCCTCGCTGGAAAGCAAGTACAAACAAAGATTCTATTGATACTTCATTATTACAAGAAGAAATATATAATTATATTAAATCAACTGATATAAACAGCAGACGCGACTTGGCGTCACTTCACAATTCATTTCAATAATGCTTTCGGAATAATTCCTTGGGGTTTTATGGTTTCAGCTTTACTGTTGATATTTATTAGTATCATGAGCTGAATATAAATTTTACTACTACAAATAATAATATTGCTTTCTATATTTAATGAAGAAAGGGGGACAAATAGCTGACATAAAATATTCACGAATATTCACTCTGTGGATAACTGCTTCAAGAATATTGTGAAGGTTTATGAATAAGTCAGCAATTAATATCATGCCTTGGAAAGTTTAAGTAAGTTAGTGTAGTGATATTTTAAGTATACTGGACGCCGTTTGTGTAATGTTGTACAGCTGTAATTGATTACGTTATGTTAAAAAAAAAAGTTCTCATAATGTTAATTTTTTAGGATGCCGTACCCAAAGAGTAAAAACGGGATCCTATTACTAAGACTTCGCTGTCTGTCCATCCGTCTGTCTGTCCATCTGTCTGTCACCAGGCTGTTTCTCACGAACCGCGATAGCTAGACAATTGAATTTTTAATAAATTATGTATTTCTCTTGCCGCTATAACAACAAACTAAAACAAAATAAAATAAATATTTTCTCTCATACAACAAGTAATCTTTGTCAATGGTACGGAACCTTTCGAGCGCGATTCCTATTCGCTCTTGGCCGATTTTAATTTTAGGCGCGAGCCTTGGTTGGAGCACCCGCTGCCCGGCTCCGTCCAGTCGCAATCGCAGTGGTGGCAGGACAGTGTACTCTCCCTCCTAACGACAGTGTGCAGGTATTTGTCGAAGCTACCATGCTCCGTTAAAACCTGCACCAGTCGGAAGGAAAGCACCCCGTGCTGCCATACCAACCCATCTGACCAGCGTGGTATAATAGGTCAATTTCCTTCCCATTGTGGAGGAGGCTCAAACCCTGCAGTAGGACGTATGTGAGCTGTGATGATGAACCTATCTAAAACAAAATATAAAAAAGACAAGTGCTAATATTAAAACTTTCAACAATGTTAGGCGGTTTTTAATTACGTTTTCTAAACTTTTCCAATAAAATTCAAAAGCATACCATATTTGTTTTAACTCTGCAAAATACGGACGTTGAATGAAAAAAAAGTTGAATTGAGATAATATAGCTAGTGCGAAAGAAGTCTGTCATCATCATGAGCAAAATCACTCTCATATTTTTCACTTTTGGATTCGAACTGCCTCAATCGTCATCGTCGCAGCTCATACGTGTCCCACTGTTGGGCTCGAGCCTCTTCCACTATAGGAGGAAAATTGACCTACTATCCCACACGGGTCAGACATACTGGTATATATGCTATGCAATGCTACTTCTTAAATTAAAGGCTCGTGGTTGCTATAGAGATATCTACCAAATCATACAGTCCTACTTTTTAAATGGCTCGACTAAATTGAAACTTGGTCACCATGCTGTGTCGAAACCACTGACGATGGGCTGCCCTCAAGGTTCGGTTT
Source organism: Lymantria dispar (assembly GCA_032191425.1). Lineage (NCBI taxonomy): Eukaryota > Metazoa > Arthropoda > Insecta > Lepidoptera > Erebidae > Lymantria > Lymantria dispar. The sequence continues at coordinate 5,972,710 of CM063452.1, read as the reverse complement.
TAAGTCCATATCTATGGAATTTAGGTTTTGACGATTTTCTAGAGTTACCTCTATCGAAAAATTGTCTACTGATCGGCTATGCAGACGACGGACTTTTACTTATACAATCGAACACAAGGGATGGTTTAGAGAAATTAGCGCCAACATGCCTCAATGATATATTCGATTGGGGTACAAGAAACCGGCTTGCCTTCGCACCACAAAAAACATATCATCTTTTATTAAAAGGCTATTTATAATCGCCGCCGCGTATAAAATTCAATAATATGACTGTCAAAAAGAAAGAATCCGTTTGCTATCTCGGCCTAGTCTTAGAAAAAAATTTTTCATTTATTGAGCATACTAGCTTTTGCCCGCGGCTTCGCCCGCGTAAAAATTTACTTGCATATTGAACTATTATCGCAAAGAATATTATCGGCATAAAGAGTATTATATTTCTTAATTTAAGAAATACTCTATCTACGTGTCAATTTTCATCCAAATCTGCTCAACAGTTTAAGCGTGATTGAGTAACAAACATCCAAATATCTTCACAAACTTTCACATTTGAATATTACTTCCAGCCTTGTAGTTCAGAATGCCGTGCAAATACGATGATAAATATGCCTTTCTTTAGTCTCTGATAACGTACTTATCCATTGGTGAAAAAAAATTATATCAATCAAACATCCGCAGTTTCATTCACGTAGAAATTCCCAAGCCAATACCGAGATAAAAAATGCCTATGTTACTCGCTGATATTATAAATTTACACACATACCAAAAAAAAAATAATATAAAACCCAGAAATATCAGAGATATAAATTGCCTATGTTACTCGCTGACAACATAGGTAGCTTTCCATTGGTGAAAGAATTTTAAAAATTGCTCGATATCCCCCGGTATAGTTCTCGTTCCTGGGCAAATACCGGGATGAAAATAGCCTTTCACTGATAATATAGCTTTTCATTAGTGAATTAATTTTTAAAACCATTAAATTCCCGTGATTTCACCGACATTATACCCGATCCCGTAGAAATATCGGGATAAAAATAGCTTAAATATGTTACTTGTATAAAAATAGCTTTCCATTAGTGAAATAATTTTAAAATCGACTTAATTCAGCCACACCGGGATAAAATATAACGTGGGATAAAATATAGTCTAAGTACCTTATGTAGTCTAAGTACTTTGTGTAAAATATAGTCTAAGTACCTTATGTAGTCTAAGTACCTTGTGCAAAATATAGTCTAAGTACCTTATGTACGACTGGTAGACCTGATGGTAAAATATAATTAATATCGGTCCAGCCATTTTGAAGATTACCTGTAACGAATAGACAGACAGACAAAAAAATTTGGACCGTATTGTGTGAGCATAAATAAAACTTATTATTTTGATAGACAAACAAATGCTTCAAATTTATTTATTTGTAGAGATAGAAAATTGGAATAATATCTTGATTGTAACTTACTGTCTGGTAGCTGCTAGAAATATTAACACGCTTTCATTGTTCGTGGGTATCGCAAAATACTACTAAGACAAAGATTTACATCGACCTGGACCGGTGATGCCGTCTGGCCAACAATGTCGTGCGCCAGGTCATAAAATGTTGCTAGAACCTTTGCAATATATCTACGATGGCAGAAGAGTACTTACATATCGCGTCGATCCAAAGTAATTAGGATAAGAGAAAGATAATGATGATATATCATTGGCTGGGTGTCTTCGACTATATGTGTTTTATCCTTTTGGGGCACCCCAAAATTGTTTCTTAGTGAGTGCTTACCCCAAATAACCGATCGGTATACAAAATTTCACATTCTTAGGCCCGGTATCTTTGGCTATACACTTTCACCCTCTTAGGGGTTGAATTTCCAAAAATTCTTTGTTATAGCTCGCTTATCCTTGCCAAAAATTTTTTCATAGTGCTTGGTAAGTGAGCACTAAGAAAATCTGGGGGTAATCCAAGAAAGCCGACCGTGTATTAAAATGATCCTTCCTAGGCTCAGTGATTTCGGTTAAACACTTTTCACCCCCTTAGGGCTAAAATTGCAAAAATCTCTCTTTCCCAAGAAAGGAAACTTTATACAAAATTCCATGTTTCTAGGCCTAATGATTTCGGCTATATATTTTGCACCCCTTTAGGAGTTGATTTTAATAAAATAATTTCTTAGAGCTCACTTACAACAAAAGAAAGAGAATTGCATAGAAAGTTTTACGTTCCTAGCTCCAAGAGTTTCGTCTATACGCTTTTCACCCACTTAAGGGGGTGATTTTCCAAAAATCCTTTGCTAGTGCTCGTGTACCCCAAGAAATAAGACGACGTAAAAAGAAAATACTTTCCCCTATTTCAACCCCTTATATCTATTTTTTCGCGATAAAAAGTAGCCTTATATCCTTTCTCAAGCTTTAGTTTATCTCTGTACCAAATTTCTTCAAAATCGGTTAAGTGGTTTCGACGTCAAAGGCTATATGCTTTTCAACCCCCTTTTTTTTGGGTTGGGCTGCAGTTGGCGCGCTCCTCGCACCACTCCGTCCGGGCACCCCAAGAAATACGATGGTGTAAAAAAAAATACGTTTCTAGGCCCAGTGGTTTCGGCTGTATGCTTTTTGATATTTTAGGGGTTGAATTTCCTCCCCATGTAAATGGAATTTCCAAAACGCTTGAGCGAATATTTATTTATTTCTTATTAGGTGCCTCAATACAAAGATTCGTGGTTCGATCATACAAAAATGACGAATTTCCATACAAAATGTCATCCCCTATTTCATCAACCCCTTATACCCATTTTTTGCGATAAAAAGTAGCCTATATCCTTTCTCAAGCTTTAGTCCATCTCTGTACCAAATTTCATCAAAATCTGTTTGGTCGTGAAAGACTATATGTTTTTCACCCCCTTAAGGGGGTGAATGCCCAAAAATCCTTTGCTAGTGCTCGTGCACCCCAAGAAATACGACGGTGTAAAAAAAATACGTTTCTAGGCCCAATGGTTTCGACTGTATGCTTTTTGGTATTTTAGGGGTTGAATTTCATCCCTATGTAAGTGAAACTACCAAAACGCTAGAACGAATATTTATTTATTTATTATCAGGTGCCTTAATACAAAGATTCACGGTTCTATCATCAAAAATGACGAATTTTCATACAAAATATCATCCCCTATTTCAACCCCTTATACCCATTTTTTCGCAATAAAAAGTAGCCTTTATCCTTTTTCAAGCTCTAGTCCATCTCAGTACCAAATTTCATCAAAATCGGTTTAGACGTGAAAGACTATATGTTGTTCACCCCCTTAAGGGGATGAATTTCCAGAAATCCTTTGCTAGTGCTCGTGCACCCCAAGAAATACGATGGTGTAAAAAAAATACGTTTCTAGGCCCAGTGGTTTCGACTGTATGCTTTTTGGTATTTTAGGGGTTGAATTTCATCCCTATGTAAGTGAAACTACCAAAACGCTAGAATGAATATTTATTTATTTATTATCAGGTGCCTTAATACAAAGATTCACGGTTCTATCATCAAAAATGACGAATTTTCATACAAAATATCATCCCCTATTTCAATCCCTTATACTCATTTTTTCGCAATAAAAAGTAGCCTATATCCTTTCTCAAGCTTTAGTCCATCTCTGTACCAAATTTCATCATAATCGGTTTAGACGTGAAAGACTATATGTTTTTCACCCCCTTAAGGGGGTGAATTTCCAAAAATCCTTTGCTAGTGCTCGTGCACCACAAGAAATACGATGGTGTAAAAAAAAAAATACGTTTCTAGGCCCAGTGGTTTCGGCTGTATGCTTTTTGTTATTTTAGGGGTTGAATTTCATCCCCATGTAAATGAAATTTCCAAAACGCTTGAACAAATATTTATTTATTTATTATTAGGTGTCTTAATACAAAGATTCGTGGTTCTATCATCGAAAATGACGAATTTCCATACAAAATGTCATCCCCTATTTCAACCCCTTATACCCATTTTTTCGCGATAAAAAATAGCCTATGTCCTTTCTCAAGCTTTAGTCCATCTCTGTACCAAATTTTATCAAAATCGGTCCAGTGGTTTAGACGTGAAAGCGTAGCAGACAGACAGACAGACAGACAGACAGACAGACAGACAGACAGAGTTACTTTCGCATTTATAATATTAGTAAGGATTAAAACTGTAGGCGAAAAAGCGAAACGGAATTTCTACGCGCTTACTAGAATATCCACATCTACTTGGGGCCTTCGTTTTAATACACTTAAAACCATATACATGGCCACATATTTGGGGTGTATTTGTTACGCTGCACCTGTATGGGCCGATAGGGCCACCATAGGGGCGGCTCGCCTTAAATTACTACAGAGCCAACGATTGGCCCTAATATTCTTATGTAAAGCCTATAGAACGGTTAGTACCGAGGCCTTACCAGTACTCGCGGGTGTATTTCCGATTGATTTGGAGATTCAGAGACGAGCGTCAATGTATTACACCACAAAGGAAACTATGAATACAGATTTTCTTCTACCGCGCGACCGAAATAAAATTGCTAGATTGTTTGCACCACAATCCATTGTCTATGAGGAACTTTTAACTGAATGGCAAGAAAGATGGGATTCATCATCGAAAGGTCGTCATCTTTATCTATTTTTTCCATGCATCCGGGAGCGCCGGGAGAAGGTGTGGCTGGAGGTTGACCACTTCGTGGCCCAATTTTTAACTGGCCATGACAACTTTAAAAGTAAATTATTTTCTTTTAAACTCGTACCATCACCATTATTTCAATGTTCCACATCTGACCACGAGTATGAACAATTAGCACATCACATTCTCTGGGAGTGCGATCTCTGGCGAAACGAGCGTAACCTTATGTTAAACAGTTTGCAAGTCACCTGTGGGGTAGTATACTATACGGACCTTGTAGCAACTCGAGAAAATTTCCATGCGTTCATGCGTTTCTGCCATACCTACTGTAGCAATCAATCTTAAGGCTCACATATAGGCCCCGTTAAGCTCTTCTGTATCCGTGATGCCGTACTGCTGCGCTATCGTAGCTGTACACCTTTTTACTTATTGGCTGACTAGTCATTTTGTTTTCTTGTCTCCTGCTTTGCCTAGGAGGGAAGTGGAATCTCTCTTTCCAAGTCCTCCTCTTTAATCTTTTCTAATTAAATTTGTTGCGGGTCCCAAGACAATAAAAATTATATCCCGGGACTGCCTGAGGGTCAAACCTCGGTGTCATTTATGGAGACCATTGTGGATCTTGGCTTACAGGAGTTACAATGATGGGAATGTGTGGTGGGATGTCCCAAAAAAAAAAAAAAACTACTGGTATATATATATATATACATTGCCATATGGAAGAAGAAGAAGAGGAAGAAGAATATAATTCACCACTACCTCCCTATCTTGCCCGTGTATGTCGTAAAAGACGACTATGAGATATAATATCCACATAACATCTTTGCAAGAGAACAACATGTCTCACCAGCATGGTATAGTGGGTCAAATTCCCTCTCATTGTTGAGAAGGCCCGAGCCCAACAGTGGGCTGCGATGATGATGATGAAAGAAGAACATACATTACCGTATGTGAAGTAAATCTCGAAATAAACCCTTTTTTCATAATCACGAGAAATCTAAAACAAGAAATTTAGATGAAAATGATTCAAATTTTTATTGTATTTGAGAAGCTTGTCTTACATAAACTAATCATACAAATTTTACTTTTAATACTTTTGTTAGCAAATACATTCGGATTGTATCTCAGAAGCGAGTGCATTCGTAGGACAACTTGAAGAATAAATAATTGCCGAAGTGCTAACACTTCACATTTAAGATACAATTCTGTAGTTGGGTGAAGAAATGGAAGTCTATACGCAACTTTCAGTAGGGCTCCTTGGGCTCTCTCTAGTTTAATCAAACACGTTTTAGCCGCACCACCCCAAGACGAAATGCAGTAAGTCAACAGTGATTGACACAAAGCGTAGTAAGTTACTTTTAATACTTTTTCATCTGCACTATTTCTGAGATTTTTAAATATGTATATGAGTTTCCTAATTCTAAGTGATAATAAATTGATGTGTTCTTTGAAATTTAGATTCTGATCGATTATAACACCAAGATATTTTATTTGATTGGTTCTTTTGGTATTGGTACAGGACAAGAGCAGTGTGTTTGTGAGTTATTACAAGAGTGAGCAGTAATTTTGAGAGAGAGATATTTGGTTTTGTCTATGTTGAGTGTCAGTTGGTGGGTGTTCAGCCAATTTAAAACTGTCGCAAAACCCTTTTGAGCATGCAGGTACACTTCCTCCCAAGTATCACCATAATATAAAAGGATCGTCTCGTCAGCAAAGGATATGATGCTTCTGTTAATAGGTTTTAGCTGGCAAAGATCATTAATAAAAATCAAAAATAAGGTTGGGCCAAGGATGCTTCCTTGGGGTACTCCAGCAGCAACTTCATACTCATCACTTATCCAACCATCGACCTTAACGCACTATACTCTGTTTCGCAGATAGCTGTCAAAAAAAATATTTTGAGTACCACGAATCCCAATACGTTGAAGTTTCTCCAGCAGGAGGGCGCCAGAAACTGTGTCAAACGCCTTGGCTAAGTCTAAGAAAATTGTAAGAACTTTCTTTTTGTTGTCAAGATTAGTAACAATGGTATTCGTGAGTTCATGAACTGCATCGTTAGTGGATTTATTGATGCGGAATTCATATTGATTTGCAGAAAGGAGATTTTTACTTTCTAGATAATGAGTTAATCTTTTGTTGACTATTTTTTCTATAATTTTGGATAACGCAGGTAACATAGAAATGGGACGAATGTATGACGATGATGGAATGAAATATCTCCCATAAGACAGCAGCGTGAATAATTGATACGCCATTTTGAAAATTGTCTTCGTCTTTGACGATGAAAAGTAAATTATATTAAAATTAATATTTTCCTTATAATATCAGTTGATTTTCGTTTTTTTTAGTAATTTTATTTAAATATTTAACTTTTTAATAGAAGGAATTTAAGAGAAGAGAATGATATGTAAGAGTTGTCTAAGTCGTTTGGTACGACATCCTCTAACTATATAAGGGTTGGTAGTATTGGTATCCTCCACCACACATTAATAAACAATATTTCAGGTTACTTGAAGATATTTGACGTCATCGTTTATTATATTCTTCATGACAAACATTCATGTTTTCTCACTTTTCTTCACTGATAAAACCTTTCCGTGTAGTGACTAAGTAAGATGTACGCAGATGGACAAGTATGCAATTTGGCATAATTTAAGAATATATTAAGGAAATGTGAAAAATCTAAAATTTTATGTAATAATGTATTAGAGTTATATTAAATTAATAAATTAAAACATGACGCACACTACTATGCAATAGACACACGCACACATATACACTTTTGTTTATAACCTCTGGTCGAACTGAATGTCAAGCAATCATAATTATGATGACAATGTCTAATAGATATTTGTACTTTAATATCAGTTATTAGTGAAATACAGCTAGCTTAATAGACAATTATACATTTATACTTATACTAGCAACCCGCCCTCGCTTCGCTACGGTTTCAGTCGCCTTAACCGCGTAGTTCCTGTTGCCGTGGGAATACCGGGATAAAATATAGCCTGTTACTTCCTGATATTATAGCTTTCCATTGGTGAAAGAATTTTTTAAATCGATTGCTTGGTTTAAGCGTGAAAGCGTAATAAACGAACAAACTTACTTTCACGTTAATAATATTTGTAAGTAGTAAGTAAAAAAGTAAAAAATAAAAGTAATAAAAATACGTAAGTAAAAAATAAAAATTAAGCAGTAAAATAAATTTAAATGAATTAGCACGAAGAATTAGCACGCTGAAGTGGCAATGGGCAGGCCACATCGCTCGACGAACCGACAATCGCTGGGGAAGAAAGCTTCTCGAGTGGCGACCACGTATCGGACGACGCAGTGTAGGACGCCGCTCCACTAGGTGGACCGATGACCTAGTGAAAGTTGCTGGGCGTCGTTGGATGCAGGCGGCACAGGACCGCACATTGTGGCGCAACATGAGGGAGGCCTACGTCCAGCAGTGGACGGCAATAGGCTGAAATGATGATGATGAAATGAATTATTGTTGAATTTCGACCACTCAGCGACCACTAGTTTCTATTAATTTGCTAATTAATATACTGAGAATCAATAACTAAAAAGTAAAAGTAATAACTATGCCAAAGTAGATATAAAGTCAAAACTATAGCGTTTAATATACGTGGATTAGTTTAGGTGGATATCTAACCTAGTTCATTGGCAGTTTTAACTTAGGCGGCCTGGTTTTGATTACATTATTTCAAGCAAAACTTACTGTAGTGTGTTAATCCTAACTCTATTCTAGTTTAGGAACTGAAATTTAACTTTAAAATAACCTTTGTATTTTAATTCATTTAATGAAATACACTGTAACTGTGTTTAGTTAGTATGAATAATATTAAAGTAGTGAAAGTTTAGTTTAGCTTTTCATGTGATGTTTACGTAAGTGTTACAATATTATTTATAACCCCTCTTTCTTTATTATGAATGCTGTAAAAAAAAATATTAGTATATATGTAAGCTGTTAACTTCTTTGGGAGACAAATTTGTTATGATTTTTATAAAAGACAACACCCTGCATTAAAGGAATACTCCTTGTATTGCGACTTTACAAATATAAAATGGACACCAATTACATCCAGACTCAAAAAAACATTTGGGATCGCACAAAGTGTTGTCCTGCGTAGGATTCGAACCTATGATACTGGCATGGTAGGTCGGTAGCTTAACCACTACGCCATCTGTGCAGTAAAACTCTTCACCAATCTAAGAAAAGTTATTAAACGACGGTTGTCAGGAGGATTGTCGTTTGCACTAGATGTTATAAAATTTCCCAGGAGACAGCAGCTGCCCACTCTCCAGGTGATACCCTCAGCTGATATTTATGGCTCCCACGGGCAAGTCAGGGGTAGTGACTATTGTATTCTTATCGCGTCGCCACACAGGAAGATGACTTTACGGGTATTTCCAGCAATTGTCTATGCTGTGTCATAGGTAATTTGCTGGTAATACGTGGTCCCTAAATGTTCAGTTAATAAATAGGCTTAACGTCGCTCATCGTGCTATGGAGCAGGCTTGGTAATTCTCTACGTGATAAAAATCGGCAACCCGTAGATGAACGGATGCCATCGATATAGCCCAAAGAATTAGTATGCTAAAGTAATAATGGGCAGATCACATCGCTTGCCGAACCAATAACCGTTGAGGAAGAAAGCTTTTCCAGTGGTGATCATGAATGTAACAACGCAGTGTGGGACTAACTAGATGGACTGATGACAATCTAAACGTCGCAAGTAACCGATAGATGCAGGTGATACAGGACTGATCTGAGTGGCATTCTATGGGGAGGCCTTTATTTAGCAATGGACTTTTACGGGAGGATGGATGGTTTTTTTATAGCTGTTGGTGAAAAACAAGCAAACAGCACACCTGATGGTAAGTGAAGAAAGTGAATGCGTGTAATAAGGTTCAATGATACTAAAGGCATCACCTAAATACACCACCAGAAAGAAGGGCTTCCGGCTCTCTCGCTCATCAAACGAAGTGCAGTAACAAATTGCTACTATACAGACGTCGATTTTCTACAAGAGCGTGGTGCTCCTATGGACGGAACGGCCCGCAACTGTAGACAGACAACTATTGAAAGAGTGATCCTACTACATTTATGGATGGATAGTTGAATTTGCAACGTTCACAAGCAAGAGAAAATGAACTAAACTGTATTATTATGCCCACCTTTACATATTTCTCACATATAAAACTATTGAACTATTTTAATTTAGCTGAAATCAAAGCCTAACATAGTTCAAGGCGGGGATCACGACAGATTAAACATTCCTGGATTCGCATTGCAGATCACGTATTCCTATTCCAGTTATTTCTAATTGCTTTATAGTAAGTTTAGAGAATAAATTACTTGAGACTCATCTTAAATCCTTAACACGGAGAATTAACTATGGAAATGTAACAACATAGGCTGATTCAAAGGTATAATGTGTTTCAATTATAGCAAAATTACTCCTTTAATAAATGAGAAATCCTTGAAAGCATTAATTTTAACCTCTGCCGTACAAAATACGAAGGTAACTTGAATAATTCAAACGCACTGTATGTTACAAATGTAGCCGTAGGGAATGCGTCAGATGTTCTCAAAGTTATGACTTAACCTCATGCTAAGTAGTTCTGTCTTACATAGGATATAACATTCTTACTTTATTACTAAATGTTTTGAATAAAATAATTTTGAAGGCAATACGAATCTTTCAACGTAATTTCAGCTCACATACGACACATTGTTGATTACAACCTTTTTTTTGAAAAGTCAACATAAAGGGATTAATCCTTGTATTGTGGAGGAATTTACAAATATATAACTAACAGACACAAATTACATGTAGACTCAGAACAACAATTTTTAGATCGGACAAAGTGTTGTCCTGCGTGGGATTCAAAGCCACGACACTGGCTCGGTAGGTCGATATCTTAACCAATACGCCATCTGTGCAGTCAATCTGAACAGTTTGAAGTCAAAAACCTGAGCAGTTTGAAGTTGATGCGTTTGCATGGGATTTATTCCGATTAGCAGTGAAGATATTTACATGGGTACCTTGGTCGTCATTTTTTAATAGCCCACGGGGAAAGAAAGAGTCTCGTCAGATCATATATTTACTCCGTCACCACACGGAAATAACGAGGGTCTACAATAACAATCAACTTTGGTAAAATCGACCAAATTTCCCTTCTTATATTCGATTAACAAATGTTTAACATTAGTAGGTGCATATTCTAAAAAATAATATGCATAAAATTTGAAAGCAATGGTAACTTTGAATAGAAAAAAAAATGCAATTACTTTGTCGTAAACGTCGTGAAAAGTGATTCAGAGAGCACCAAGAGGGTGGTGAGCTTCTGCATAACTTATGGTACTAAATATAGTCATCAAACCGTTAATTGTGAAGATGTTCAGAGCTTAAAATCTCAGGGCTGGTAATGAACAAGTTAAGGACTCATTACCATTGGTCGACCCAATGACCAAGGCCAGGGAATGCGATGGGCTATTGGCCGGCGCGCCATACTTTCCTGACTAGATTATAGCCCACCCAAAAAATTAAAATAAGAAAAGGCATAAAATCTGAATATATTCATAATAATTCTTTTAGTAGTCCGTCGAGTAATTTTTAGCTTAACAACTTTGTTAAGTAGACATGCATTGTTTCTAAACAAACTCATCGTTGTTGTCGTCGTTAAATCTTCAAAGAAACATGGAGTTTAACTTACATTTGTTAAGAACAATACATGGAGCGAGTTTCATATTTACGTAGTGCCTATAAATATAAGGAAATTTAATATTGTTGTAAGCCAAAACCATGTTAGTACAGAGTTTTAATACAGAGTTTTGAATATAGCTTTAGGAGTTTCAAACTCTAACATGATATCTTGTTTCAATTCTATTCATAAATGCGGTGTTTCAACGTGAATTTATGGTTTATTATTTACTAGCAATGTTTTGCGGTTTCATCCGCTTACTGCCCTTTCTCATAGCAATATTGGGATAAAATATAGCTTTTGTTACTCACTGATAATGTAGCTTTCGAAATCAAAGCTTGGTTATGATAAATCTATTTTAATCATATAATATCCTCGAGTTTTGGATGTTTGTTTTCTTATGTTTGTAACATGTGATATTCTATGAAACCTGGTTGCAATAGAACTCTAACCCTACGGGGGTTGAAAATCATAACGTATGAGGTATAAAAGCAAAGCAGGTCTCCTCTATTATGGAAGGAAAATTGACCTACAATGCCACGCTGGTCAGATGTGCTGGTATAGGGTTTTATATCAAATTTGCCTTCTCTTGCAAAAATGTTAACTGTAAACCATATCCCTTAGTAATCTTTAACGACATTTACGAGAAGAGAGGGCGTGGTGAACTTTCTTCTTACTCCGTCACCACACCAAAACATTACTAAAAAAATACTTATAGTAAAAAATAAATATAACAAAATATATTAATTTTACAGCGGAACATTTTTTCAAGCATAATAGCAAATAAATCATACGTGGTCCCTAATTGCAGGCCTCATAACTAAGCTCAAATTCTCTCAGCTTGCTATGGAGCGGGCTATGCTCGGGATTTCTCTGCGCAATATAATCCGGAATACGGATATCCGCAGAAGAACGGGTATAACCAACATACCACGAAGAATTAGCACGCTGAAGTGACAATGGGCTGGACTCATTACTCGACGAAGCAATAGCCATTGGGAAAGGAAAGATCTCGAGTGGCGACCACGTGTCGGACGAAGCTATGTAGGACGCCTCCGCACTATGTGCACTGACGACCTGGTGAAAGTTGCTGGGCGTCGTTGGATGCAGGCGGCACAGAACCGCACTTTGTGGCGAAGCATGAGGGAGGTCTACGTCCAGCAGTGGACGACGATAGGCTGAATGATGATGATGAACACATAAATACATAGACACCGTTACAATGGAGTTGCAAAACCAGCAATGGTATTAGTTGCATTACTCTAACGAGTTATATATAGGGTGGATTCTCGTAACAAACTCAAAAATTAAATACATCGATAACGTACATCACATTTCGCATTTTTTGAAAAATAAAACTACGAAAATAATTATTGTTAGAGATGGATAATACCTATAACGGCAAAACACTCACGTACTGAGATCGATTACGTCGACCCGGGTTTCGAGCATGTCCGATGCTCATCATCAGGGCGTATGCGCAGCGGCGTCTGCGAGGCCCCGGCGTGCACTGCACTGCGCGACGCATATCAAGCAGAGCGCCTCGGAACAGCCCCGAGGGATGCGTGCGGGGGAGGTGTTTGCCTCTTGATCGTGTTCGGCGGAATCGTCGGACGAGCCTTCACGCACGGGGTTAAGCGATGTTGTTGGTATGTCACTCCGTGTGTCGTCACCATCATATGTATCAATCTCACGATAATTTCAATACTAAAAATGGATTTGGGGTACAATATATTATTTATATTTAGTTAAAATAAAATAAATGGTTTAAATAATAAATAATATAGCAATAATTAATTACTATTACAATTTATTTACCCTATCAACATAGTTTTTTTTTTGTAGAGGCATAATTTTTACGTTAATATACTTATTTCCTTTACTATGTAATGTTATTAATCGTTTTCTTGTTTAAAAATGTTGGACAATTTTTTTGACTTGTACAAGAAAATAAATACAAGGAAGAACTATGATAAACATTAATAAATATTTTTTCGTGTGGTGACGGAGCAAGAATACAATTTAACACCCCCTCTCTATATAATGTGTATATAATATCTATGCAAGAGAAAAACCCTGTGCCAATACGTCTGACCTGTGCTGTATAGTAGGTCAATTTCCTTCCCATAGTGGAGGAGGCCTGAGTAGGGACACGAAAAAAGTATCGATACTTTTAGGTATCGAGTATTTTTCTTTCGATAGCGATACTTTTGTAGTCGATACTTTTACTCAATGAGTACTTTTTGGCAGGTATCGTATCGAATAAATAGTAGTGATTATCTATGTTAAACTTGACCTTACAGCTTATAGTTATGGTAACGCTATCTAGTTCAAACGTAACTTTCTAAAATGTGGCTCGCAATATTTTACTCCGTTCATAGACGATCAAATTTCTTAAAAAAAAAGCTCGTCATGACAGATTCCAGAAAAAAGTACTCAGTACTCGATGCTTTGGAATATCGATACTTTTGTTTCGATACTTTATTGAGTACGATACTTTTTCTTCGATACTACTCATAAGTACAGTATCGATTCTTTCTGTTCGATATCATGTCTCTAGGCCCGAGCCCAATAGTGGGGCGTGTATTGAGATGATGATGATAAAAATATTTTTAGTGAAACCATTTTCTTATGCATCTCTGGGCCTAATACTGGCATGTCGTTTTACACAGGTATCAATACTCAGACTAAAAGGCTCATATAAAATCGTTACCATTCAAACATTCCATACCATACCAACAAACACAAGTCGGGCCGACCACTGACGACAAGTCACCCTGCTCCGGTGGTCGGCCCAACAACGAGGCGACGTGGGTACGGGTGGGTTATGGGCCCGCGCGCCGTCCTTCCGTCGCCCCGGATGAGATGGACCGCGTGTGCGCTTACCATAGCCCACCCATAAAAAAAAAAATATTCAAACATTGTCCCGTCCATGAAAAGGCTGTGTTTTAGTAGTCTAATATTAATTTCATGGTCACTCTCAGATATTACCCAATTTACTTAGGGCAACAGATGGAATAAATTACCTCTCGATTAATCGAGGGTGCATTTAGTAGGATCTGAGAGAAAGGGCTGTTATTAATTGGTTGGCTTCTTCAGTATTCTATATAGATATACATTTTATTAAATAAACTACGATGGATAGATAAAAATTGAGAATATGTGCATACACACAATTTTATTCATCCATCTGATTCATAGGGTTCTATTAGATTCTTCTATTAGACATAAGCCTGAAAGAGAGGAAATAATTCTAAAATCATCACGCGTGGCAGGCGGGTTTACGAGCAACTGGTGTTTCTCAGCAGTTTCTCAGCAGAGTGTCATTTAATTAAGTACCAGGGAAGTGAAAACACACATTCTCGATAGTCGCCTGTCTACAGACATGAGATGTTCCGTCCGGGGTAGTATCACACTCGCACAGAAAATCGACGTCTGATTAGTAATAATTTGTTATTATACTTAGTTTACTGAGCGAGAGAGCCTGAAGCTCAACCTCATTGAACGTATTCACCCTCCCTTCACTTACTTGACGATAGGCAGCGGCCATACAAAGGTCAGGAGCGGTAGTGTCACTTATCATTAAGTGTGCTGTTTGCTCGTTGGCTACCAATATCAATGAAAAAAAAAGTTTATGATACCCCATCGAAAAGTAAAGTATGGTAAGGTATAAATTCAAATTCAAATATTTTATTTGGTTAATAATAGGGTGTAGGGATGATCATCCCTGATGAACATCGATGTTCATTGATGTTGAAAGGAAAAACATCGATGTTTTAACATCGATGTTGCTACAGGCAAAACATCGTAACATCGATGTTGAAGGGCAAACATCGATGTTGCTATAGGCAAAATAACGTAACATCGATGTTGAACTGACTTTCTAAAAAAAAAAAGCTCATTAAAAATTGCTCGGAGAATTTAGTATTAAAACATAACATCGATGTCACATGGCACCCAAAATTCTCGACGGCGAAAATAGTAGCGGCAAAAAAAAAGGTCATCAAAATTGGCCCGGCGGATTAAATTTCTTCGTCGTTAAATATTAAAACGTAACATCGATGTCATAATTCCCGCTATACATCAAAACATCCAACTGAGATGTCCTAAAAAAAAAAAGAAGCTTATCAAAATTTGCTTGGAAGATTTTAAAACGCAACATCATCGATAGGACGAGTCACCCTATATATTAGAACATCCGACTAAGATGTCCTAAAAAAAAAAAAAATCATCAAAATTTGCCCGGAGGATTTTATTTCTTAGTAACATCAATATTATACAAGTTCGATAATGACAACGATGTTCAACATCGATGTTCGGTTTTCAATAAATATCTAACATCGATCATCCCTAATAGAGTGTACATGGTCATAAGAAATATTTGAAATTGGATCACCTATTTGGCCATTAAATAATAGCATTCAAATATAAATACTTAAAAACTATTTTAATGTACATGCCTCATTCCACACTACTTACTCTTTATACGTCAAAAATTGATTAATTGAGTAAAAGGCCTTTTCTAAGAGCCATTTTTTTAGTATTACCTTAAAAAAACTTAGTACTATAGTCTATAAAATATAGGATCATCTCTGTGACAGTTGTCCCTAGTTCTGTCACGCTTACGATGAAGTCCGTAGTTTTTAATCGATAAAACTCTTTATTTTTATGATTGTGATTTTATATTTTAATTAAAATACAATCAATGAAAATCTTTTTTAATTCATTTCAAATAAAACCTGTTATTTGACTGTTTTAATTATTTAAAAAGAGTACAATCAAGGTCTAGGTCACTATTATCGTCATCACTGGAGCGTTCCTGCTAGAACATTTATCATTTTTTGCCAAAATAGGGACAGCCATTAGATTATTCGATCAATTAAGACTGTTTTATAAATAAATATGTCTAGTTTATTGACAATAATGCGTACATAATATTATCATTTACTCTGAGATGAAAAGTAGTTTTTTAATGTTTTATTAATTCAATTTATGTATTTTATAATGTAACTGTCTGTTTTGATTGTAAAAAAGATGTTGAAAGTTGTATGTAGGTACTGTATTGGGTTTATTTCTTTTATGAATAAGGTAATAAAGATCGGTTATCGATTTACGTATATCGACTGTCACATCTCTTTTTTATTTTCAGTCCAGTATGACTTTGTACGTGCTTAAGCGTTATTTATGTATAAAATGTTTACTAGGTATTTCAGTGCTTACGAGGTACATTTTAGGCATGAATATTAATATTTTTATATTTATAATGTATTGCAATTCAGTTGCAATAAAATTGGCACGAAAAGAATGAAAATATATTTGATACAAAATAAAATTGTAAACATGTCGCTCGTTCAAACTTATTTCGTTGGTTTCGTTGACATCTGTCACAGAGATCAAACTATATTTTATGGACTATAGGAATAAATTTTTTTCGGGAATGTTATTATTATAAATATTTCTTCACATCATATAGTATATGTATTATATTTTCATCTTGTCACCATACTGGAAAGTAACGAATTTAATTATGCACTTTTTTATCTATTAAAGATTTAATTAATATTTATTTCAACTACTAACAAGAACAAAATATTTTATCATTATAATTTATTGTAGTTCTTGGACTTTTTTTTGATAAATTATAAAAAAAATGATAATGAAATAATATAAAATATAATTAAGAACTAAATGCGATAAATAATAAAGAAGGAAATACCGAGGATGGAACTGGGGCTGCACCAACTATTCGATTGCCCAAGTAAATTATTTTTATTTTAGATAACAGTGGCTTTTTAAAGCCCAACTTTCTGAGTGTCTGCATGTTTTGATGATACATTTAGTATCACCGAACCACATTGCATACATTAACACTCCCTTCACATTGCATGCAGGGGCCTAGCAAAGTCTGTGATTCGTAGTATCACTTACCCGTTTAGTTTGCCCGTTTGCAATAGCAATAAATATATTATAATTTTATTATTTTCACTGCCTGAATGAATGCTTTAATGAAACACTGACAAAATGTCATTGTCTATAAATGAAAACTAGAAATTTATCGCCCCGAAAGCTATTGCATACTAAATTGCAAAGAAATCGTTAGAGCGGATCGACAGTGTTCCGCCCATCACGGAACCCGAGATGGGAGTGGCGGTGGCGCGCATGTGCGAAAAGTCCACCGCCCCGGGCCCGACGGTGTTCCTAACCGTGTGCTGGGCCTGGTCTTCGACCACCTGGGTCCCCGCCTCAGGGAGCTGTTCGACGCGTGTTTAGCGTCCGGACGGTTCCCTGGGTGCTGGAAGGAGGGAAGGCTTGTGCTCCTGCCGAAGCCGGGACGGTCTCCGGGGTCGCCTTCGGCCTACAGGCCTATCGTGCTGCTCGATGACACGGGCAAGCTACTGGAGAGGGTGGTAGCTGCCCGCATCGAGCGGCACCTCGTCGGCACGGGGCCCGATCTGTCGGACGCCCAGTTTGGGTTTAGGAGGGGTCGTTCGACGATTGCAGCTCTGTTGCGCCTGAGGGCCGTGGCGACTGAGGCCGTCACCGGTGGGGGAGTGCTGTTGGCGGTGTCCCTAGACATCGCCAACGCATTCAATAGTCTGCCATTCAGCTGCATCAGGGAGGCGCTCCGGTATCACGGAGTGCCAGCTTACCTGAGGCGGCTAGTGGCAGACTATTTGGAGGGGCGCAGCGTCCTCTGCACCAACCGAGCAGGGGACGTTGTGCGAACGCCCATGTCGTGCGGTGTCCCACAGGGGTCGGTCCTCGGACCCACCCTGTGGAACATCGGCTATGACTGGGCGTTGCGGGGGAGCCTTCCGCCCGGGCTGGGCGTGATTTGTTACGCCGACGACACGCTCGTCACAGCCCGCGGTGGGACGCTAGAAGAGGCGGTAAGCCTGGCGACCTATGGCACCGAAGAGGTCGTCAGGCGGATCGAGGCACTGGGGTTGAGAGTCGCCCTGGACAAGACGGAGGCCCTCTTGTTCCATGGGCGCCGTATAAGCCCTCCCTTCGGCGTCTCGATCGCCGTCCACTCGGTTGACATCAGCATCCGGGCCCATATGAGGTACTTGGGCCTGGTGCTCGACGGGCAATGGTTGTTCTGGGAGCATTATCGCAGGCTCGCTCCACGGCTTGTCGGCGCGGCGTCCGCTCTATCGTGGCTTATGCCGAACGTGGGCGGACCGAGCGCCACGTGCCGACGGCTGTATGCGGGGGTCATTCGGTCGATGGCGCTGTACGGCGCACCGGTGTGGGCGGGGTCCTTGACCGTCCGACTTAGGGCCCTTCTGTGGCGACCACAGAGGGTCACGGCGGCCAGGACCATCCGCGGATACCGCACGGTGGCGACGGAGGCAGCGTGCCTATTGGCCGGGACTCCCCCGTGGGACCTCGAGACGGAAATGCTCGCCGAGTTGTATCGGCGGGAGTTGGGGGTGTGCGGGGAGGGCGGTGTTGTTTCCTTGAGGGAGCTCACCGCCTGGCGCGTCGACGCCCCCCGAGACGTCATTGCCCGTTGGGCAGTCCGGCTGGAGAGGCCTCGGTTCGGGGTGCGAATCGTGGAGGCCTTCCGGCCGGTGCTGATGCAGTGGTTGGAAAGGCGGCACGGGGTGCTCTCATTCCGACTAGTGCATGTGTTGACGGGGCATGGGAGCTTCGCCAAATACCTGCACAAGGTCGTAAGGAGGGAGAGTACACCGTCCTGCCACTGGCCACGCAGCGCCGTGAACTCGTCGCAATCATCGGTGCCGACCTGACGCTGCTGGCCATCGCTAGGGCGATGGTCGACAGCGTCAGGAATTGGGACGCGGTCGCAGCCTTCTGCGAGACAGTGATCGCAGAAGGAGGCGGCGGTTCGTCTGCGCGAGGAGCGCAGCCTCGATGAGGAGATCCGCCGCCGGCGAATGGGGCGGCGCAGGCGCAACTACCTGCGCCTCATGCCGCCCTAGCCGAGGCCGCGGGTGACGTGACCGGGGATTAGTCCGTCACCCGCCGAGAGGCCCACCGCGTGAGGAAAGACCGACGTCCTCCCCGAAGGGAGGACGTCAGTCTATGGGAGGGTAACCCACGTAGGGGGTATTCCGTCGAGCCAACCACTGACGACAAGTAAACCTGCTCCGGTGGTCGGCCCAACGACGAAGGCGAGGTGGTTTTCGGGTGGGTTGCGGGAGTTGCGTGCTTAAGCCCCTCTGTCGCCCCGGACGGAGTGGTGCGGAGGCGCGCCGACCGCAGCCCACCCACAAAAAAAAAAAAAAAAGAGCTGATTTCGAGATTCAATATAAATATATATGTATATATACACAAGAGTTTGTTGTTTAAAGATATTAGATGCGCTTATAATTTCCTATTATTTTTCAAGCATATTTGGTAAACAGTTGCAATGTTTGTTTCAAATACAAATGTTGAAAGACATGTACATTTTCGTTAGAGCACTAATTCTTCCCTAACCGAGGCCGTGGGTGACTGGGTCGGGGAATTAGCCCGTCACCCGCTGAGAGGCCGACCGTGCGAGGAAAGACCGACGTCCTTCTCGAGGAGGGGGGACGTCGATCGCGGAGGAGGTACTCCTCAAGGGCTATTCCGTCAGGCCGACCACTGACGATAAGTCACCCTGCACCGGTGGTCGGTCCAACGACGAAGGCGACGTGTCACGGGTGTGTGTGCTTACGCCCTTCTCTCGCCAAGGACGGAGCCGGGCGACGGCCGCACCGACCGTAGCCCACCCCAAAAAAAGGCACTAATTCTTATTCTTTTGTTATGTGATACCTAGTCAGCGCTGCTGTCTACTCCCTTAGTGCTTCCTTAGTCGGGGTTTAAGATTCAACGGGCAAGTAAGGACTCATCATCATCATCATTTTAGATCATATACGTCCCACTGTTGGCCACAAGCCTCCTCCACTATGAGAGGGAAATTGACCTAATATACCTTAGTGGTCAGACGTGTGTCAGGATTTTGTTTCGATTTTCCTTCTCTTACATATATTAAATGCATATTATATCCCTTAGTCGTCTTTTACGACACCCACGGGCAAGAGAGGGAGTGATGAATCGTATTCAGTAAAGAGTGGGGGCGCATTACATGTATTCTATATCATCAGATAAAAATCATTATCACCATCTCACGTCGAATATCATCATCATCACGGGCCTCCTCCACAATGGGAGTGAAATTGACCTACTATACCATGCTGGTCAGACATGTTGGTATAGGCCTTCATTTTGAGTTTTCCTTCTCTTGTACAGATGTTATATGCATATTATATCCTATAGTCGTCTTTTACGACATCCACGGGCAAGATAGGGATTGGTTAATTGTATTCTTACTCCGTCACCACACGGAAACTCGAATATAATAAGAGAAAATCTCGCCTTTATACCACGTTTATCAGACGTGTTGATATAAGTTTTTATTTCGAGTATGTCTTCATTTACATAGATGTTATCTGCAAATCATAGTCGTCTCTTATAACATCCACTGGTAGAAAATGGGTGATTAATTGTATTCTATCCATCACCAAATGGAATTTAACAGATAAATAGAGTAAATAAATTACAAGCAGTACTAACGACATACAAGATCGCGGTAATGGCATTAGGTTATCAAGTATATTTATTACCAAGCAATTTATATCCACATATAACGATTTTCAACTCTTAAGTTAACTGATGCTTATCTTAATGAGAAATTTTATATCATATACATAGAACAATTACTTTTTTATTATTATGAAAGTATTTTAGATAAAGATGAAAATCATCTCAGCTCTTTTACATTCCACTGCTGGCTAGGAATACTTCATCATCATCATCATCGCAGCCCACATATATCCCACTATTGGGTTCGGGCCTCCTCCACAAAGGGAGGCAAGTTTGACCTACTATATCATGCAGGTCAGACATGTTGGTATTTTTTTTTATGGGTGAGCTATGGTAAGTGCACGCACGGTTCATTCCGTCCAGGGCGATGAAAGGACGGCGCGCGGGTCCATAACCCACCCGTACCCACGTCACCTCGTTGTTGGGCCGACCACCGGAGCAGGGTGACTTGTCGTCAGTGGTCGGCCCGACGGAATACCCTTTCGGGTACCCTCACCTCTCGACGTCCTGGGACGTCGGTCGCCGTCGCGCAGTCAGCCTCTCTGTGGGTGACGGACAATTAGACATGTTGGTATAGGGTTTCATTTCGAAATTTCCTTCCCTTGCACTGATGTTATGTGCATATTATATCCCTTAGTCATCTTTTGCGACATCTACGGGCAAGATAGGGAGTGGTGAATTGTATTCTTACTCCGTCACCACACGAAATGCTTACAACTCTTATATTGCTCATGGGTGAGGTAAAAGACGACTAAGAATTTTTCATGGACATCCCAAATGGTTGACGTCAGGCAGGCGGTCTTAAACTATTTTAAATAACTTTTGCAATATGTATATGTAATGTACTAGGACGAAGAATTAGCAAGCTGAAGTGGCAATGGGCAGGCCACATCGCTCGACGAACCGACAACCGTTGGGGAAGAAAGGTTCTCCAGTGGCGACCACGTATCGGTCGCCCCCCACCAGGTGGACCGACGACCTGGTGAAAGTTGTTGGGCGTCGTTGGATGCAGACGGCACAGTACCTCACTTTGTGGCGTAACACGAGGGAGGCCTACGTCCAGCAGTGAAAAGCAGCTGATAAAAAGTATAAAATTCTCACAGATCTCAAGTAAAATTCAGAGTCTTTGGTCAGTTTACTTTGCCAGTATTTACAATACGAATGTTTTATTAGAGCAGCCAGACAAACAGTGGGAACTTTCCACAGCTTGAAAATTGAGTAGAATAAACTTTTAACAAACCCTCTTTTCATTTTCACTGGTGTTTATGTATTTTTTGGTATATACATAATTTTTAATATCTTATATTTGAAAAATTATGGATTTGAAGGATGGCATATTAGAATTATTACCCAGTAAAATGTTTTATACAATTTTATATAAAAAAAAATTATTAAAAAAATGTGATAAGCCCTTTAACTTTCTTGTTAGATCTTCTTAGCGGCACCTCGGAGATTATTGGATTAGTTTAAGAAAAATGTAAAGTTGACAATTGTATGCCCAACAGAGCTTGTACATAATATATTATTCAAAATTGAAATGATTCGCATCAAATTAATGACAAATTGATCACTAGACTGGCTGCAGTAGTAGGCTGCAGTAGTGGCTATAGTAGGCTGCAGCCTATGGTGGCGGCAAGGCGGGAAGGCATGAAGTTTAATTAAAAAAGTTGATGTAATGATAAAGAGAGAGTATACAAATCATAACATTTAAATTTTACTGATAAAGAAAATGTTATTAATATGATTGTTAACTAGGATATTGAATTGCACGGGTCAGTAAGGGCGGCGAAAATTAAATAGCCCACCGGAAGCGAGTATGTAAATCTGCCACTGTATCAAATATATCATATCATTTTTAAATTCAGGTAATCTTTTAAAAATATCTTCACGTAGACAACTCCACCTGGCCACTTTACTATTTGGTATCATCATAAATAAAAAACCTACTTACCTGTATGAAAAGCTGTCATGGTCAAGGGAATACAATCAATATAGTACAAGGGCCTCTTCATACTTACTGGTTAATTCTAAACATCAGACAGCTGCGTTCCGAGGTAGCTTTAGATTCGCTGCAACTCGTTGTTGGAACGACCTTAAACCGTCTTTGCGTACTTTGAAGACGACTAAGATATTTCAAAAGCATTGCAAACAAATAATAATTGACAAACAAAAAAATAACAATTAATAACACTACTGTTCGAACACCAACGGGTTGCGCGTTCACTCCTAATGTGCATTACATATAATGTTGTAGCATTTACCCACATACCTAATATACAGATTTAATGTTCTATACAATTTTTATTATATTTATTCATTCATATTTCATGTTGTGCATATATTTTAAATTTATCTACTTTAATTATCCTTCATAAATAATAGTTAACATATATGTATAGTATATCTTATATTTAATAAAATTATATAAACTATTTCTACAAATGAGCCTTTGTGTATAACACTTACCACTTTATTTGGCATAAGTGACTTCACTGACGCGGATCTATCAGAATATCAGCGCTAGGGTAACCACATTGCCTCAGCAATAGCTGAGACAGATACCATATTTTGGCCTCACGCATGTGCACAGTTATATATAAAAAATCATTGCTTGAAAAATGTGAGGATGCAAAATTAAAATATTTTCTTTCTTTCTTTCATAATATTAAAATTTAGTAAGAGTATAATTCATCGTACACCGAAGGGGTTATTTATGCATATAACATCTATTGAAGAAGGAAAACTAGAAATAAACCCTATACCAACCCGTCTGAGCAGTATGGTATAGTAGGATAGAATATTATATGTGTGTTTTTTGTCCGTTTCCATAAGGAAATATAGATAAGATAACAGATAAAAAAAAATATACATAACTATAGATATTTTAAACTACGCAATAGATTTTAAAATGGTATATTTGTAATATGTTGTGGTAAAAACATATTTACATATTTTTGTGCGTTTACATTGCAAGTGCCGGCCTTACGACATAGATTAAAACAACGTAAATACTACGGCATTGTATATCTCTAAAAGATATACAAAAAAGTGTGTATGTACTTATGCACGCACGTAAGAAGTTATTCTTTTTTGGCGTAACAAGATAAAAATCTTTGTGAAAATTTTATCATTCTTGTTATTCTATGTTAGTATAAAAAACGACACTAATAATAGAAAAAGGGTATTAAATACGTTGAAAGTTTTATTATAACGCATTATCTAGTTGACATTTGTGACGGTTTGTTGGCTAGGCAAGTTCAGGGTGTCGATTTTTCGTGACGGTGTGCACGTCATCGTAAAAAATTGGTCTCATCATTGTTCCCTAACGCGCCAAAAGAAGAATAACTTCAAAACAGTCTACGGTGATATATATCCATCTGCTAAGGATAATAAAAACTAAAAAAATTATTTACAAACCTATCTTAAATAATATTTTTATCCCTTATCCGATTAAATATGTGAAATAGGTTTTGCGTTGAATGTAGATCAAAATTACTATATACAGCGTATCATAAAAATTAATATTTTAGGAGATTAAAATGCGGGGCAAAGCAGCTGAAACCGAAACGAAGCAAGGGCGAGCCGCATATAAACTTTTATAAAAAAGTTAATATGAAATCTTAATGTTATGCCGGATTTCATTTAAAATCCTTTACAGTATTACAACGCCTAAAAATAAAAGCACATACGATAGAGTTTGATTAATACGCAAGACATTTCTTTTTCATCCATCCATCCATCAGCCCATAGACGTCGATTGTTGGACATAGGCCTTCCCACAAGAATGCTACTCGAAACGGTCCTATGCCACTTATGTACAACGGTTACTTGCAAGTTTGGAGATGTCATCAGTTCACTTAGTAGTGGGTCGTTCTACGCTACGTCATCCAATTCTTTGGGACACTTGAGAATCGTTTCTTCCCCAATGGTTGTCAGTTCGACGAGCTATGCCCACCCATTTCAACGCGCTAATTATTCGGGCCACGTCGCTTAATTTGTAATTGGTGTCACAAAGAGAAAAACTTTTAAGAAAACTCTAATTTCGTTGATGGCTCGGTCCTATTTTTTTTCGTATTTCGTGATATTGCGATGTATTCAGATTTGAAAGAAAATATCTGCTTCTATATTACAGAACGTAATAACCTCCTTTTGGGGCTTCGCTGTAGTCGCGTAAATAGGGGTTGTAGTTGTCCTCCGACTGACCCCACTATTGCGAAAAAATATGGTTCGTACATAAATATTTCTCATTTCCTTTATGATAGTAGTAAAAATATATATAAAATAATGATAATAAATAACTATTATTTATATCATAGTATTTATTCCCTGGAGACAGTTAATGGGACGACCCCATAAACCATATCCGGGAAATAATTACATATCTACACTAATATTATAAAGAGGAAAGATTTGTATTTTTGTATTTTTGTATGTAACGAATAAACTCAAAAAGTACTGGACCGATTTTAAAAACTCTTTCACCATTGGAAAGCTATAATATCAGGGAGTAACATAGGCTATATTTTATCCCGGTATTCCCACGGGAACGGGAACTACGCGCGTAAGGCGACAGAATCCGAAGCGAAGCGAGGGCGGATTGCTAGTTATAAAACATAAGACTATTAAACGAAACTATATTTTGTTTTTTTATAGAAACTATAACTATTTTGTATTGCTTAGTAAATATTCTTCGTTTCATGCACATGTGCCAGGAACTTCGCTTGCTTAGACTTTGACTTGAAAATTGACTATAAGTTATTAACTATAAGTTAACATTGTAGAATACTACGCTGGTCTGGCGGTTATTATAAGGTTTTGTTTCACGTTTTTAACCCCCGACGCAAAAAGAGGGGTGTTATAAGTTTGACGTCGATTTCTGTCTGTCTGTTTGTGGCATCGTAGCTCTCAAACGGATGGACTGATTTTGAAGTGGTTTTTTACATTTGCAGTTTTCTGGCAGTGGTTCTTATCTTGGTTAATATTGGTCTAGCTGTCTAAGAGTATCAACTCTTTTCCAAGATGATGTAATGGCGTAATCATATTACTCGATTAAGTGCTTCACGCGTGCCAGTATAATAGTTAAATGACAATTAATTGATAATTCCTATTAAAGAGACTATACTTTTTTTAATATTTTAGTTTGTGCCGGGTTTATTCAAACTTTTTAATTTTATTTATATTTCTCTTGCATGAATCTTATCTACATTTCATAACTTTTTTTTAATGGGTTATGATCTTCACACACACCGTGCGTTCCGTTCGGGATGAAAAAAAAGCGTAGTGCAGCCCCATAACCCACCCTGTTACCTCTCCTGCGCCATTGGTCTGTGGAAAGCCCGGTCAAATTATAACCCCTTTTACGATACCCACGGGCAAGATAAGGATGGTGTACTCTTATTCCATCATAATACTTATTATTTTTCTTTCTTTTTTTCTTTTCTTTCATTTAATGCATGTATTTTGTTGGAACACTCCCGTTGGTGTATGGCAAGACTGCTCAACCAAAGTCCAACCATCCATAGTCCAAGCGGCAATTCGAAATATGTCCGTACACTTCGAATTCCCGCCAAGTTCAAATGTCAAAATTTGCTTAAATTATTTAAAAATGTTTATCTAAATAAATTTTAAAACTTATTAAGCATTAAAATTCGTTATTAAACAATAATAATTTTTTTGGACAGATAGTGTTACTTCAAAAAAATCTAACAAATATCATATCTATTCGTTTTGTTAGTCGCCCCCAAAAAAATCTGTACCAACTGTTTGGCCCCACTGTTAAAAAAAAATCTTGAACAGCCTTGGTACGACATCTATACAAAGAAATAAAAATGAAGTGTCTGTTTATAATGTCAAAATAATACGACTATGCCATAAAACCACTTTCAAAAAAATTGTCTTTTTGTTTGTTCCGGATAATCTTCTAAACGGGTGGACCAATTTTAATAATATTTTACTATCAGGTAACAGTCTATTTACCGACGTCCTCCCCGATGGGGGGACGTCGATCGATGGGAGGGTACCCCACGTAGGGGGTATTCCGTCGGGCCGACCACTGGTGTCAAGTAACCCTGCTCCGGTGGTCGGTCCAACGACGAAGGCGACGTGCATCGTGGGTGGGTTGCGGGAGTTGCGTGCTTACGCCCCTCTGTCGCCCCGGATGGAGTGGTGCGAGGAGCGCGCCGACCGCAACCCACTCCACCCAAAAAAAACAAAAACTGTCTATTTAGGCATTACTTAAGATATTTTTCCTCTGAAGAAACCCCTATAAATTGCCAGACTGGGAATGGAACCCGAGCCTCGATGGACTACAGTCGCGTATCGTAATATATTAGAAGATATTGGAGATTTGCACGGACAAGACGACTGAAACTGAAGCGAAACGGGGGCAGATTGCTAGTTATTCATAAAATACTCATCAATTCAAATTTTTGTAACATCAGCAGTTTCTATCACAACGGGGAATACGCAGAAAGCTCAACGGTGGGAATGCTCGCCAACTGATAGTGATAGTAAATTATCATATTGTCATCCAGATTACACGTACTTACAAAGTTTCATATCGATACGAAAATTAGAAATACAGTAGAACCCGCTTAATATGATCACGTTTAATGCGAATTCCCGCATAATACGCCATTTTGCGTCAGTCCCAGCAACTTGAGACATGTTTTCATACATTACTTAACGCTTAATACGATCGACATCCCGTTTAATACGCCATCACGTGCCACTCAAATACACATATTACTCCTTGCGACAGCGGCCAACGACTGACGGAGTGACGACTGTCGAGCGACCCTAAGTGCTAATGACCAAGAAGAAGCAGAGTCAACTCCGATTTTGTCACACGCCCAGGCATTATCAGCAGTTAATGATTTAAGACATAG
The DNA here is from genome assembly GCA_032191425.1 of Lymantria dispar. Taxonomy (NCBI): domain Eukaryota; kingdom Metazoa; phylum Arthropoda; class Insecta; order Lepidoptera; family Erebidae; genus Lymantria; species Lymantria dispar. The sequence goes on along the minus strand of CM063452.1, from coordinate 5,944,909 downwards.
CGTCTTTAACTAACGTAACTTCTTTGAATCTCAGCGAAGACGCACTGCGAAAATTAAATTACTTTGAAAATCTTGTAATTGCTAATGCCTCAAAATCTTTTTGTCCAACTAAAATAAGTGATTACTTTAAGTAATGTAATAATAATAACCAACGTTTTTTATATGTTTAAATTTTTTTTATTTTTTAATATTTAAAAATGTATCTAGTAGTAAGTATATTAAATTAAGGAAATGAACAACATTTTATTTAGGTAATTTTTAAATTTAATACGTAGGTATTCAAAATAATAATAGAATATAATAAATAACAATGGCACGTTTTTTCCCTTTCCCGCATAATACGCTTTCCCGCCTAAGACGCGTTTTTGGTCGGGTCCCTGCGAAATCGTTTTAAACAGGTTTTACTGTATATTAAAATCACCTTCCGTGTGGTGACGGAGTAAGAATATAATTCATCACCCCCTTTCTTGACCGTGGGTGTCGTAAAAAAAACTACTAAGGGATATAATACGCAGATAACTAGGATGTAATACGCAAATCTAAGAAAGAGAAAAAAAACTCGAAATATAACCCTATACCAATTTGTCTGACCAGCGTGGTTATAGTTAGGCCAATTTCACTCCTATTGTAGAGGAGGTTCGAGCCCAGCAGTGGGACATATATGAGCGATAATGATGAAAATCGTCTTGTAAGCTTTTATTACATTGTTACTTACATATGAAGCTAAAGTAAAGAAGTGTGAAAATAAAAACATTTACATTTTTGAAATAATATAAAGTATAAAGATATAATGAAATAAAATATAAAGTCACGAATTTCAGACAGAAATTCAAAAGGTATTGTGATATTACCAAGTTGAGAATGCACAGAAATATGATGGCAGTATATTGAAAGAGCAATAAGCCAGGTAACATTTTAAAAGCTCGTTGCTCAAGAAATACAAAGGCAATGCCGACAAAATACACTCTGAAACTAGACTTCAAGCAGTAAAAGTATGCTCATGAAATATTGAAACATCAAAGACAATTTTGCAATATTGATATCTATAAGATTTTTGAAAGCAACCTCTTTGTGCTACGAGATGTTTGAGAAAAAGGGCTTAAGCTACTGCTATATCGCTTACATACGCTTATACATTACATATTAGTGGTCGCCGAGTGGTCCAAATTCGGCCTTAATTCATTTCAATTATTTTTATCTGCTACACAATTCTTTTAATTATATTTATGTGTACGTAATTGTATATTAAGCAAGCTGTATTTCACTAATAACTAATATATAAATACAAATGTCTATTAGACACTTTCATCATAATTATGATTGTTTGACATTCTGTTCGACCACAGATTTTAATCGTAAATAAAAGTATGAAATAGTTCGATCACCACGTAAGATTATATTTTTATGCGATTTATAAGTATGTCTGTATTCATTAATTGCATGTTTGTGAACAAAGAATTTTCCCTTAGCGTATGATGTAGTCTTAAAAATGAAAAAGCCTGCTACTGATGATGCGCTACTATTCGCATGACGGATTCAAGCATTAGCTATTGAAACTCAATTCATAATCATCGCAGCTCACATATGTCGTCCTGCTGGGTTCGAGCCCCATCACAATATCGAGAAATCGAGCTTTTGATCATACCGGTCAGACGTATTGGTATAGGGTTTAAGAGACAGGATGGCGAATTATATTATATTTTTACTCCGTTCCTACAGGATTTCATTTTGATTTATACTTCTCTTATATATATGTTATATGCATATCACTTAGTCGTTTTTTACAATATCTACGGGCAAGATAGGTGATGAATGGTATACTTAATCCATCTCCTAAGCTAAAAGATTACTAAAGACTGCTTAACATTTATCATACATTAAAATTTTGTATATAACCCATGTGGTAGCTTTTCGGTATGGTTTTTTTTTTTTGGGGGTGGGCCGCAGTCGGCGCGCTCCTCGCACCACTCTGTCCGGGGAGACAGAGGGGCGTAAGCACGCAACACCCGCAACCCACCCGAAAACCACATCGCCTTCGTCGTTGGGCCGACCACCGGAGCAGGGTTACTTGACATCAGTGGTCGGCCCGACGGAATACCCCCTACTTGGGGTACCCTCCCATCGACAGACGTCCCCCCCTCGGGGAGGACGTCGGTCTTTCCTCACGCGGTCGGCCTCTCGGCGGGTGACGGACTAATTTCTCGGACACGTCACCCGCGGCCTCGGCTAAGGCGGCATGAGGCGCAGGTATTCGCGCCTACGCCGCCCCAGCTTTTTTGTATGGTTAAGAATATTACGTCTTCTGTGGGACTAGTAAAGGTCTACTGGGTGATCACTAGGAGAAAGACAAATAGTATTATTCTGGGAGAGATATAATTAACTACTTTGGACAATTTGGCGCAGAGCTTGAGCGTAAAGATTATGATTATCCTCATCTGGTAAGGCTTAGCTCAATTATGGACGTTGACACCGATAAGTTAAAATATGAGTGATAGCATAAAATTTATCATCACTTTTTCTTTCCTGTGTGATGGCAACCTCTTTGGTAAGTGTAGTGTAATAGTTCAATTTTCCTCTCATCATAGAAAGGTCTTCAACTTCATAGTGAGGTGTAATTCAACCGTAAAGAAAACGAAAATTCGAATATATAAAAGTATTTATTGCTAAAACGGTTGGATAACTTTGAACTGAATTAAGAACAGAGGAAATGAAGACGCTTCTACAAAAAATAGGCAATGTAAAAAAGGAGACTTTTAACGAGACGTTAACATCGATGTCGTAATAAAAGCCCAACATCGATGTTCGATATTTATCGAAAACCGAACATCGGCTGTTACAAAAACATCGATGTTAGGAAAACATCGATGGCATTATCGAACTTTGATGAGCTTTTTTTTTAATCGATCGATGTTACGTTTTAATATTTGACGAAGAAATAAAATTCTCCGGGCAAATTTTGATGATCTTTTTTTAGGAAATGACCTTTTGATTTTTTTAGGAATATCTAGAGTCTGTATAATATAAAATGAAATGCCAGTACTACTAAGTACTTTTCTCAGTGCAGATATATGGCCTATAATAATGATCATTATGAATCCATAGAAATAAAATGTCTGCCTGTCTGTTTTTACCGCCCATACTCATTTTTAATAAATTTATATAAAACTGACAGACAGACATTGTACTGTTCAAATAAAATAAAAGGAATTCTCCTTGAAATCGATAGCAGCGCCACCTACCGGCTCCAATTATGAATCTAAACCAATCTCGCATCCCCTTGAACACACAAAAAAAATGTCATCTACATCGGTCCAGCCGTTTCAGCGACATACACAGGTACACAAGAAATATATATATAAAGATATTGAAACAGTATTTCCTTGAAACATTAATATGAAATATTTTGTACTGCTTACTGCTAGAGATAAAACACATTATAACACTTTCATGGCAGGTCCTGCTGAAAAGTGCTTGAAATATTGGCAAATCAAAAATATTCTACAATGCGATAAAATCCGTAAAACTACTTTTATAAAATATTTTTAGTCGCGTAAATATCAAAAACCATTATGCTATAATGTATATTTGACTAAAAACGCTATATTTTAGTATTTGCAGCATAACATATCTTTTTAACTTACAGTTCACATAAAACCTAAAAGAATCCACGAGCCGAAATATACTTCCGTATGTCTCTAATGGTTTTGCTTTTAAAACATCAACTTGTACCGCCCCATATACACTGGTAAAGAATTTTATTCCTTTTGTTTTATACATTTTCTCCGTATGGTGACGAGTTAAGGTTACAATATATTACTACCCTTCATTTACCAGCGCGATTCGTCGAACTCTAGGAAAATCGGCTAGAGTACTCTTCCTTATTTATTCTACTTCTTTTCACATGGTTACATAAATAGAATACAATCTGACATTTCTTTCCCATGGGTATTGTGAATAACGACTAAGGTATATAATATAGGAGGCGGTGGATCGCCTGCGCGAGGAGCGCAGCCTCGATGAGGAGATCCGCCGCCGGCGAATGGGGCGGCGCAGGCGCAACTACCTGCGCCTCATGCCGCCCTAGCAGAGGCCGTGGGTGACGTGATTAGTCCATCACCCGCCGAGAGGCCGACCGCGTGAGGAAAGACCGACGTCCTCTCCGAGGGGGGGACGTCGGTCGATGGGAGGGTACCCCAAGTAGGGGGTATAGAGGCGCGCCGACCGCAGCCCACCCACAAAAAAAAAAAGGTACATAATATGCATATAACATCTACTCAAGAGAATGAAAACCCGAACAATAAATCAACGAAATTTACCCGTCTGACCAATGTGGCAAATTGAGTCAATATTCCTCCTATTGTGTGGCTGTGTGGCTCAGCAATGAGATGTCTATGAATTGGTAGGTATGACGATTACTCTCTCCAACAAGTCATCGTTATTACAGAAAAATTATAATTATCTACCCGTACAGAAAATTAGTTATTAAATATTGACCCACAGTTTGATACAAATTTATTGCCAGTATAAGAAGAAAAAAAATGATTCTGTATGATAAAATTTATATTATTTATGGTTAGTAATTATTTAACATTAAAATTAGTAGTAATTATATTTAAAACATAACAATCTAGTATACTACCACCGAATCAGAACACGGCCACACTGAGAAAGATCCGGCAAGAAAACTCAGGGGACATGATGCTAAATTAATATTATTAATATTGTGGGTCAGTAATTAATAAATAATTTTCTATATCGGGTAGATAATTATAAATTTTCTGTAATAACGATGATTTGGACGTGAGACATCTTTTGTCCGCCCGTGACCATGGATGCCTTTTTTTTTTACGGTGGGCGCACTCGTCGCACCACTCCGTCCGGGGCGACAGTGGGGCGTAAGCACGCATACCCGTAAACCACCCGTGACACGTCACCTTCGTCGTTGGATCGACCACCGGAGCAGGGTGACTTGTCGTCAATGGCCGGCGTGACCATGGATTCTGCAAAGTGTTCGAACCGTTGAGCAATCAAAAATCAAATAGAATCGTGATAAAATCCGTTATTTTATTTACAATATGTAAATACGCGCGTAAACATCAGAAATCATGATGACTCTCTATTTTGCATCGATAGTGGAAAATGCTGAAAGCGTCGGACGGATCACCGTAGATGTCGTTGGCTTTTAAGTTAACAGTGAGGATATAGATGACAAGTTATGGAGCTATCCGAGCCCAAACCAGAGATTATCAAACAAGGTACATTAAATATTCTCTTCGGGTATTATATGCTGGCAACCCATAGAGAGGTGATTCTAAAAAAAGAAGAATAGAATTCGTCAAAATTCCTCGCAGCGCCGCCTACCGGGTACCAATGCATTGTTTTAGCTATTTAGAACCAATTTCGCATTATTATCCTTATAATGAAACTGGTTTGAGATACATCGCTTGGATAATTTCAAATATATAGTAACCGATATGCAGATAACATCTATGCAAGAGAAGTAAAACGCGATATAAAACTATTTACCAATCCGTCTGACCAGCGTGGTATAATAGGGTTACATTCATTGTGGAGGAAGTTTAAGCCCAGCAGTGGGACGTACATATATGAGCTACGATGATGAAGTGGCTTAGGTGTGAAAGCGAAACAAACAAACATTATATTCTCATTTATAATAATATTTAGGATATTATATTTGTAATTTCCGTGTGGTGATGGAGTAAAAATACAAATCATCACTCCCTATCTTGCCCATGGATGTCGTAAAAGACGACTAAGGGATATGATACGCATATGCCATATATGCAAGAGAAGGAAAACACGAAATAAAAACCTATACCAACACGTCTGACCAGCATGGTACGTCAATTACCCTCCCATAGTGGAGAAGGCCCAAACCCAACAGTGGGACGTGTATGGGCTGTAATGATGGTGAATGATGATTTGTAATATATAACATTGTTTCATATGCGAAATTATTTATAAATAAATAGCAACCCGCCCTCGCTTCGCTTCGGTTTCAGTCGCTTTACTCGCGTAGTTCCCATTCCCGTGGGAGTACCGGGATAAAATATAGCCTATGTTACTCCCTGATATTATAGCTCTCCATTGGTGAAAGAATTTTTGAAATCGGTTCGGTGGTTCAAGAGTGTAAGCGTAACAAACAAACAAACTTACTTTTGCAATTATGATATTAGATAGAATTAAAAAAAGAGCGTGCGTACATGATATGTATGTCAGAAGTGAAACTACTTGGTGCCACGTGTTTTTTGTCAATATAAAAAAAAATAAAAATGATAAAAAATATTGGACTCTACTCGTTGCTAACGCTCGCGCTGGCCTGTAACAGGTATTTCCACGCATTCACACTCGCTCTGTCTCTTTCTATTCCCGTAGCGTTAAACGTTTAACGCAACATGTAAAACGTTTAACGCAACCTTGTTGGAAATCGTATTAGAAGTTTCACTTCAAAAAAACTTCATTTAATATTTACGCTGTTTTTAATTTTTCACCGTTACAAAATACATTTTTATTTAAGAAATTGCTCAATACAAGTACTGAATTAAATTGAAAGTCACTTTGAGCGTAATAAATTAATTTGTCTAAAAGTTGCCCTTTAAGATATTCAAATTACTAATAAATTCAGTTCAGTAAATAAATAATATCAGCATAATAAGCACTGATAATATTTAGAGCGTAACGAAGTGAAATATAGACCAACTTTTCAGTTCTCTTTAGGGAATAAACGAAATGTTTTGTTAAGTAATTAAATTGTGTTAAACTTAGAATTACTCGAAAATTTAAAGTTTGCCTGAAGTTTGAAACAAACATGTTTCGAACAGGTGTTGTTTTAGTAAAATTTAAGCCTGATAACTATGGTCTCTCTTGCCTGTGGGTGTTGTAAAAGACGACTAAGGGATATGATGAAACTCGAAATAAAACCCGTAGCAACTCGTCTGACTAACGTGCTGTTGTTGGACAATTTCCCTTGCATTGTGGAAGAGTCTCGAGTTCAACCGTTGGCCCTCTGATGATAATTATAAATATAGTTTATAATTTCAGCTCATATACTTCCCATTGCTGGGCTCAAACCTCCTCCATAATAGCAGGGAAAATTACCTTACCATGCCGGTCAGACAGGTTGGTTTTGTTTCGAGTTTGCCATCTCTTGCATATATACCATATGCGTAATATATCCCTTAATCGTCTTTTACGATATCCACGGGTATGAGAGGGGGTGATGAATTGTATTCTTACTCCGTCAACACACGGACACAGTTATCTATATATATAAAAGAAAGTCGTGTTAGTTACCACTATAACTCAAGAACGGCTGTACCGATTTAGCTCAAAGTTGGTGGGGAGGTAGCTTAGAACTAGTAGACGGACATAGGATACTTTTTATCCCGTTCGATTGCATTCCCGTGTGACGTGACATAAAACATCAAAGGGAATCACGTCATTATGAAACATGGTGTAACAAAAAACGCATTTGATATGTAATAATAAAACGCAAATGACAGCTAAACGTAATTTTGTCTATGATTAAGTATGGTTGAAAATTTGATAATTATAATCTTGTTAGAAATCAATAATCAGTAATTTGTATTCTCTTTGAGTCATCATTAACAATACCGCAACCAAGACGATCGAATCTTTTCCGACAAAGCTGTAATGGTTCTTCCATTAGAGACTATATTTGCGGCAATTTAGAAAATATATTTACGAAAAAAATTATGGCGGTAGGAAGTTCGCCGGGTCAGCTACTCTTAATATATATAAATTACGTGTCACGTTGTTTGTCCGCGATGGACTCCTAAACTACTTAACCGATTTGCACACCGTGTGCAGTTTGATCCAACTTGAAAGATAGGATAGCTTTTTTTTTTTTTTTTTGGGTGGTCTATGGTAAGCGCACGCGCGGTCCTGTCCGTCCGGGGTGATGAAAGGACGGCGCGCGGGCCTATAACCCACCCGTACCCACGTCACCTCGTTATTTGTTGGGCCGACCACCGGAGCAGATGTGACTTGTCATCAGTGGTCGGCCCGACGGAATACCCTTTCGGGTAACCTCACGTCTCGACGTACTGGGACGTCGGTCGCCATCGCGCGGTCAGCCTCTCTGCGGGTGATGGACAATTCCCCGGTCCGATCACCCGCGGCCTCGGCTAGGGCGGCATTAGGCGCAGATACTCGCGCCTGCGCCGCCCCAGTCGCCGGCGGCGGAACGTGTCGCCGAATAGGAGCTCTACTCGCACACGATCCGCCGCCTCCTTCCGTGAGATTACGGCCTCACAGAAGGCGGCGACCGCGTCCCAGTTCCTGACGCTGTCGAGCATCTCCCTGGCGATGGTCGGCAGCGCCAGGTCGGCACCGATAATCGCGACGAGTTCACGGCGCTCCCTTTCCCACGCAGTACACTCCTCGAGCGTGTGCTGCGCCGTGTCCTCGTCGCAACTGCAGTAGTGGCAGGACGGTGTGCTCTCCCTCCTGACAATCTTGTGCAGGTACTTCCCAAAACACCCGTGCCCCGTCAGCACCTGCACAAGTCGGAAGGAAAGCACCCCGTGCGTCCGCTCCAACCACTCCATCAGCACCGGCCGGAAGGCCTCGACGGTCCTGACACCGTACCGAGGACTCTCCAGCCGGACTGCCCAACGGGCAATGACTCCTCGGCGGGCGTCGACCCGCCAGGCGGTGATCTCCTGCAAGGAGACCATACCGCCGCGGGCGCGCGTCTCCGACACCCGCCGATAAATGTCGGCGAGCATCTCCGCCTCCAGGTCCCACGGGGGAGTTCCGGCCAGGAGGCACGCTGCCTCCGTCGCCACGGTGCGGTAACCCCGTATGGCCCTGATCGCCATGACCCTCTGTGGTCGCCACAGGAGGGCCCTAAGACGGACGGTCAGGGACCCCGCCCACACCGGTGCGCCATACAGGGCCATCGACCGGATCACCCCCGTGTACGGCTGTCGGCACGTAGCACTGGGTCCACCCACATTCGGCATCAGCCGCGAAAGGGCGGACGCCGCGCCAACAAGCCGGGGAACAAGTTGATGGAGATGCTCCCGGAACCAAAAATGCCCGTCGAGTACCAGGCCCAAGTACTTCATGTGGGCCTAGATGCTGATGGTGACCGACTTCACGGTGATCGAAGCGCCGGCGGGAGGCCCGGCGGTACGGAGGCCATGGAACAAAAGGGCCTCCGTCTTTTCCAGGGCTACACTCAACCCCAGCGCTTCGATCCGCCTGACAATCTCCTCGGTGCCGAGAGTTGCCAGGCGTGCCGCCTCCTCTAGTGTCCCACCCCGGGCTGTGACGAGTGTATCGTCGGCGTAGCAAATTACGCCCAGCCCGGGTGGGAGACTTCCTCTCAACGCCCAGTCGTAGCCGATGTTCCACAGGGTCGGACCCAGAACCGACCCCTGTGGGACACCGCACGTCATGGGCGTTCGCACAACGTCCCCTACTCGGTTAACGTAGAGGACGCTGCGCCCCTCCAAGTAGTCTGCCACCAGCCGCCTGAGGTACACGGGCACCCCGTGATACTTCAGTCCCTCCCTGATGCAGCTGAATGGCAGACTGTTGAAGGCATTGGCGATGTCCAGGGACACCGCCAACAGGACTCCTCTGCCGGTGACGGCCTCCGCTACCACGGCCTTCAGGCGCAGCAGGGCCGCGATCGTCGAACGCCCTCTCCGAAAACCAAACTGGGCGTCCGACAGATCGGGCCCGACCCCGACGAGGTGCCGCTCGATGCGGGCAACCAACACCCTCTCTAGCAGCCTACCCGCATCATCGAGCAGCACGATGGGCCTGTAGGCCGAGGCCGACTCGGGAGACCGTCCCGGCTTCGGCAGGAGAACCAGCCTCCCCTCTTTCCAGCACCCAGGGAACTGCCCGGACGTCAAACAAGCGTCGAACAGTCCCCTGAGGCGTGGTCCCAGGTGCTCGAGGACCAGGGCCAGCACACGTTTCGGAATACCGTCGGGCCCGGGGGCGGTGGATTTGACTCGCATACGCGCCACCGCCGCTCCCATTTCCGGCTCCGTGATGGGCGGAGCACTTTCGTCTTCGGCCTCCCGGTCGCTGTTCGGCGAAGCCATGACCGGGGGCGTGTGCTCCGCCCGCCGTGGAAAGAGGTCCCCGACAACTCTGGTGAGGAGGCTGGGCTGGAGAGTCTCGGTGAGGGGGGGGCCCCGCCCGCGGAGCTTGTTCAGCGCCGTGAGGTAGGGGCGACCCCAGGGGTCACGCTCGAGACTGTCCAGCATCTCCCGCCAAACTAACGTCCTTGGCGGTACGGACGGCCAGCCTGAAGGCAGACCGCGCACTGCGGTAAGCCTCGTACAGCTGGCCCTCCCGCTCAGCGTCGCGGTGACGCGCTCGGCTGCGGGTGTAGGCCCTCCGGGCACGTATGCACGTGGCCCGAAGGTCCGCCAATTCTCGGGACCACCAGGGGACCGCACTCTTCGGGGGCAGACGCCGCACACGGGGCATGGCCGCATCGCAGATTTGCGTTAATGCACAGCGGATGCGGCCAGCCTCGGCATCCACCCCGTCCGCCTGGGGCGGTGAGGACAGCCACGACTGAACGATGGCTGCCTCCGCCAACAGGTCCCGATCCAATCGACCCACAGCCCACCGCGGAAACGCGGGAGCTCCGTCCGCCATGTGACCCCTGCTGGGCTGCAGGAGGGTCCGGGAGACCTCTATCCGGATGTATCGATGGTCGGATAGGGTCTCAACCTCCTCCTGGACGCACCAGCTCCTCACACGTGCTGCGACATTAGGGCTAGCAAACGACAAGTCCACTATCGACCCGCCCTGCTGCCGCACGCACGTTTGCACCGAGCCCCTGTTCAGCAAACAGAGGCCCAGTGCCGCCGCCCACTCTTCGACCGCCCGCCCGCGAGCATTCGTCCTGGGGGACCCCCACGCCGTGGACTTGGCGTTGTAGTCCCCCAGAACGAAGATTTGGCGCGGTGCCAGTCGCCGTATCGAGGCCCCCAGGATGGTGAGGAAGGCCCCGAAATCCGTCGCACTCCTGTTAGGGGAGAAGTAAACACCAAATAGCGTAACCTCTCCCCATTCCGCCGCGACATACCCGTCGCCCCTGTCCTTGAGCAACAAAGGCGGGGAATGCCACGACATGGAGGCGACGATTGCCACAGAGCCGTCACTGCTGCCCAGCCAATTGGGCCGGTCAGGTACCACGTACGGCTCCGCGGCTACGGCTGCACCGATCAACCACTCCGCCATGGCTTGCAGGAAAACGTCCTGTGCCTCGGCGGCGTGGTTGAGGTTGGCCTGCAGGAGGTGGTAGGATTCGGTCGCCATTACTGGGCCGTATCCATCACCTCCTCCACGCTGGCGGGCGATCGGGTCGCGCTAGGGGCGAGAGCGGCCGGGGTCGTCGGGCCGCTCCGCCCCTTTGGAGCCGAAGCCGGGGGTCTGCACTCCCTGCCCCCCATGCGGTGCTTGGCGGGCCTATTGCCCGCCGCACACGCGGGGCAGTGGGGAGTGGCGGCGCAGGATGCCGCCTTGTGCCCGGGTTGACCACAGCGGAAGCAGAGATCGCTGCAGTCAAAGCAATTGGTGCATGTCGGCCGAGTGTGTCCGACCGCCATGCACTTGTAGCACCTCGCAGGCCGGGACTCCAGCACGGTCACCCGTGCCGAGCTCCAGCCCACGAGGAGCCTGCCTGAGTCGGCCAAATGCTTGGCCGACTCCACCGGGCACTGCACCCAGGCAGCACCGACGCCGCCCGGACCAGGGCGGATGGCGCCAATTCGGACGGTGTCCACGGGACACCCGGTTTTCGAGACGATGGCCTCCCGGACCGTCACGGAGTCGTCCAGACCCACGACGCGTAGTTCTGCGCACTTTACGGGTCTGGCGATTTTGACGCCACCCTCCTCTGCGAACAGACCCCTCAACTTAGCCGCCATGCTATCGGCCGTCTTGGCGCCCTCGGCCCCAGGGAACTCTAGAATCCGTGCCCCTGTCCGGGCCTTGCGGGTCCTGGCTTCGACGCCTCCTAAATCGGAGACGTCAAGCTCCCGCCGGGCGCGACGTAAGACGGCCTCATAGCTGAGGCCGTTTTCGGCCGCCTCAGGCAGCACGGTGATCACCACCGCGGCTGACTTTGGCGGCCGGAGCCTCCTGCGCGACCTCTTATTTGCGGCTCCTGCTTTGGGAGCGGAGGCTTTGGCGGCACTTTTGGCCTCCGCTCTCCTCTTCTGGCCGCGACTTTTTCGGCTGCGCTCGGCTGTCTGCCAACCTTCTTCAGGTGCAGCGGAGGGGCCGGGCACAGCAGTCACGGCCGCGGCTGCGTTGGCTGCTACCGGCGGAGCATTTGCCGGCAGCGGCTGAGGTGCGGCCTGAGCAGGAGCCGGTGCCACCTTCTTCCTCGCGACGGGCCCTTTGGACTTCGGTCCAGCAACGGCCGCAGCGTAGCTCCCTACGCGCCCGCCCTGACAGGGTAGCGCATCAGGGGCTGACACCGCGGCCTTGGGCCTGTTCGCAGCCAGCGGCGGCCGAAGACGGGGCTCCGGAGGCAGTCTTGACTCCAGAGCCGCCATGCGCGCGTCTAGCATTTTGCCGAAGACGTCCACCATGGCGCGCATGGTCTGGTCCGGCACGCCGTCCATTGCGGGCAGCGGGACCGCTTCGGCCGGCTGGGGACTCGCCGCGGCGCGAGTTGGCGCAATGGGAACGGCGGGGGCGGCGGTAGGGCCGGCGCTTGTCGGCGGCGCGGTCCTCGCCAGTTGCGCGACCTGGCGCCGCAAGTCGGCCATTTGCTTGGCCAACTCGCGGTTCGCCTTCTGCACCGCCGACAACTCCTTTTGTAGGGCCTTATTCTTCTCCTGCAGGCCTGAGACCTCACCACTAAGGCGGGCATTTTCGGCCTGCAGGGTTGCCACATCGGTAGGTGGGGGGTCGACACCTACAGCGGGCTCTGCAGCTGCCGCCCTGGTGGGAGGGATGTCCGCTAACACCCTCATCATCCTCGCGGCAGCCGCCTCATTCGCCCGCTTTTGGGCATCGGTCCCCCGCACATGACCAATCGACGCTGGAGCCGTCGACCTCGCCGCCACCACTGCAGCCCCTCGTCCTCTACGAGAGGCTGGAACCTTGGGAGGAGGCATGATAGCGCCACTCCCCTCGGAGGCGGACTCTGAGCTGCCACCCATATTTAGAGGGCGCTTCCGCACCATCGAGGGGAGGGCCTCCTCCCCAACCTCTAGTGCTGCCGCCAAGGCCGATGCCGGCGACCGGGATGACCCACCGACGGTCTCCACTGCCGACATGTCGGTGTCCGACGGCTCTGCGGCAGTACTGCCTCCCTCGTCAGCAGTCGGAGCGGCTGCCGCGGCCTCTCTAGCCAGCCGCTCCTGCTTGGCCAACTCGCGCCTTTTGACGCTCGTGGCCTTCCCCGTCCCCATGTGCTTTCTCTTTTTTCTCTTCTTAGGGGCCACTATTTTTGCCGGGCCCTCGGCTGACCTTGGGGCCTCAAGTGTCAGACTAGCAGCAGAGCTGCAGTCGGACGAGGCCTCTCCTTCCTCTGTGCCAGTTTTCCTGTAGCTTGGCAGGGCTTTTGGGTGGGAACTAATTAGATCCTCTGTGGTGGTAATTTTGGGCGTCTCACCCCTCCTATCTACATCAGGTGTGTGTGAACAATAATCCATCGAGTTCCCACGAGTATGGGAGAAATAAATGTCGACCCGGGCAGAGATCCCGATACCCGGGCAAGCGTACATTTGTTTCCCAACACAGGGGGTCCGCAGGTACCCTGGCTGGGGGGCGCGCTAACGACTGAACAACCCATCAGCCATGCATCCTCTCGCCGCGCGCCAGAACTTAGGATTCTGGGTGATTGTTTTATAGAGGTTTTCTTCCTCGCGGTCCAGGCGGTTAAGCCAAGACCCTCGCTCCTGAATCTAGGCCTCAAGACAAATGTCCCGAAGCAAGAATCAGGTCTACGATTTGTCGCGGTTGGCAAATGCCTGCCCAGTCCTCAAACTAATGAGTGACTGGGCCCGTCGAATTTTCGCGTCCAATACCCTCTGCATTTAGAGGGCATGGAGCGAATTTGGGGCATCCCATAAACTGGGCCCCCCCTCGGGCCAGATATTTGCCACGAACGACAATTCCAGAGAGCAGTCCAAGGAATTGTCGCTCATGCCCAGGGTACACCACGCGGAGGTTTCTGGCGTAGCACCCCAAGATAGGATAGCTTACATCTTAATTTATAGTCGCAATATTATTTTATTGCAAATTATTTGTCTATTATTTGACATTCACAATTATCTGTTATCTCCAAACGATTTTAACATATGGCGATGTCTGTTGACTGGATTAAGTAAGTAATTAATAGATGGCGCTGCTATATCAAACCTACAAACGTAACATATACGATTTTAACTTGCTTTTTTACATAGATGCCATTTGTAAAAAAAATATGACGACCTTCATGACAGATGTTCTTCTACAGTTCCACTTAAATAGTTTAATAAAATGTAATATAACAAAAACATTAGCCACAGCAACGCGTGGCCGGTTCTGCTAGTATTCTATAAAATGTTTACATTTAAAACAATTTTGACTCGTCACTTTAAACAAATATATATACCACTACTGGAATTAAGTCTCCTTTGAATGGGAAGGTAATTAACTTACTATACCACGCTGGTCATAAGGGTTAGTATAAGGTGTTACTTCGAGTTTTCTCTCTCTTGCATAGAAGTTCTATGCAAGAGAAAGAAAATCCGCATATTAAATCCCTTGGTCGTTTTTTACTACACCCGCAGGTAGAAGATGGAGTGGTGAATTGTATTCTTACTCCTCCACCACACGAAAGGATATATCAATTAAGCAATAATATATTTAATAGTTAACTTAAAATCTATCTAAAAAAAAAAAAAAAAAAATTTGCTATCATCAAAAATAATCATCTCGGCTCATATAAGTCCTCCTGTAGGGCTTGATCCTAGTCCATAAGATCAAATGGGTTGGCATAGGATTTTATTTCGAGTTTTCCTTCTCTGGTTTAAACATTATATGCAAATTGTATCCCTACGGATAGAACATCATCATCATCATCATCTTGCTCTTATCCCAATTCCTTGGGGTCGACGCAATATGTCATCTGTTTTGACATATTGCAAAAAGTTTCGGCAATGACTTTTATGACCGGCCGCCTGCCTGACGTCAACCCTCCTTGGGAATGTAATCGTTGACCCAAATGGTACCAGATGGAGTTGGTCCGGGTCAATCTAGGATAGAATCCCTACGGATAGAACATCAAAGATAAAACAACAGTAAATGTTAAAGTAATAAATATCTAATAAATCAACGCAAGCAAATCAGAGTGTACAATTAGTCAAGTTATATCACATTACCTCTCGTCTAGTTATTATACAAATTATTCGTTACGTGCGATTGAACTCCTAAACGGTTGGACTGATTTTGATGAAATGTTTTGTATCTTCAGGCGGATAAAAGAATAACAAATGGATATAAAGCGGTACAGCGATTGATTTCAAGGCTATCTATTCTATTATTTTTATATTTGTACGGCTTCTCTTAGCTTGAGTAATATTATAATGCCGAAGTTCCAATTGAGAAAAAAATCGTCTATATAAGCCAGCCACTACGAACGATAGGAGCAGTCTCGATGAAAAATATGAAAATACAAAACCGAGAAATATTATAAATATAAGAGCTTCCATTGGCTGTGTTGCGTATTATATGTGCCTTTTTGGCTAGTATGCACGCCCTCTGTTCCGTCCTAGGTGATGAAAGGACGGCGCACGGTCCCATAACTCACCGTATCCCTCCCCTTCGCAATGGCGAATGGCCCAATGATCACTGATACCGAGACCTTGACGTTCGACGACGATGGCCAGGTAGCTTGGCTTAGGCAAGTAGTTGGGTAGGTGGAGCGTTATAAGTGCCTAAGACACACTCTCTGACTCTCTTTCTCTGATGTGACGCTAACAAAGTTACGCGGTACAACTAATAAAATATAAAGGTTGAAGAAATCAATAGATTGATTTATTATGCCAATAATTCTTCTTAACATAAAACGATGAATTATACCTACATCAATGTAACAAAACTACAAGAAAAACTAGTTAACTTTTCAAATAGGTTTATGTAGACTGATTGGTTGGAATTCGACACCGTTGAGTTACCACCTGACCCCAATTTTTCTTACACTAACAAAGGGGTAGAAATGAAAGTAATGGGTGCGTAACAAAATTGAATAGACGTTTTAGGGTTCTCGCAAACAAATGTAATCAATTATCGCCACGAAAACCCAATCTAGGTGGTTCGGTTACATTGTTACTCGTACATTACATTGATTTATTCAATCCGACAAATTTCACTGAAATAATAAAAGCTTATGCTTAGCTTTGGTTCATTGTGAGTCTTATGACTTAATTTGTGAATCAATTGTCGCAGGGCATTGAAATGTTTATCGCTTTTGTTAGAGATTTATCATTGGGGACGACAGAGTTATATATTATCAAAGAAGGTCAAAAGCCTTTGCATTGAGATTATTTTTACGAAACTTATTTAAGTATTCTAGAAATTTGTTATATCTAAATTATTTTTGAGCTAATCCCACACGCATACCCACCGGCCAGGATTGCCAATTGTCTCCATAGATGATATTGGAGTTTGACCCTCGGGCATTCTTTGAGAAAAATTATCTAGTGGTACGACGACACTGTCGATAGTTGTATAGACAACTATCGACACAGGGCCGGTCCGTCTCGAATAGTACAACACTCTCGCAGGGAATCGATGTCTGCAGTAGCAATCTGTTATGGCAGTTATCACTTAGGATTAGATGTGCTGTTTGCCCCTTTGCACCCAAGAGTGATAAAAAAGTTCTTAATTGTCCTGAGATCCACAACAAATTTAATTACAAAGGAGGAGTTGAAAAGAAAATATTCCACTTCCCTCCCATGCAATGCGGGAGATAAGTAGATAATTGATTAATCAGCTAATAAGTAAAGGGGTATATAGACAAGATAAGCGCAGCAATAATGCAGCATATAGATTAATTCCTTCATGATATATTTTATGGCAATCACAGTATGGTTATGTCCTACCCGAACAGTAAGGTTAAGGAACGGCGAGTGTACGGCGTAACGAACGGCGGGCGTACGGCGTTACGAACGGCAGGCGTAAGGTGTAACGAACGGCGGGCGTACGGCGTAACGAACGGCAGGCGTACGGTGTAACGAACGGCGGACGTACGGCGTAACGAACAGCGGACGTACGACGCAACGAACGGTGGGCGTACGGCGTAACGAACGGCGAGCGTACGGCGAACGAACGGCGGGCGTACGGCGTAACAAACGGCGGGCGTACAGCGTAATGAACGGTGTGTGCACGGCGTAACGAACGGCGGGCGTACAGATCTTCTCCCCCTGTATCCCTATGCCCATGTATTCATATCTTCAATGACAAATCACCGCTACGAATGCCTTGCTCTTTATTTCCACTATAAGTGGCAACCCATCCATTCATCTATCGGCCTATTGAAGGTTACTATTGGATATATAGTTATAACCACCATCCTTGGCAAGCAGATTGCCAGTATGTGAATATTATATGTTTCTGAAGAGAGTTTTTCTGCTTATTTTCATATGATACTGCTTTCAAGACATCCTCAAGATAGTAACGGACGGTGACACATTATAACCTCACACCTATCTTACATTGTAGATAAATAGTTAAATTATAACATGAACTGTATTTTCGCGTGAAGTAATAATACCATTTACCACCATCTTTTGCGGTAATGTAAAAGACGACTAAAAGATATAATATGCGTGTATTTTCTGTGCAACAAAGAAACCAACATGTTAAGAAAAGAGTATTAAATAATATGTTAATTTCCCTAGCATTACGGACAAGGGGGAACAGCGTAGGATGCCCCACCGCCAGGTCGACTGAAGACCGAGTGAAAGTGACACAAAGTGGCACAGATAGACAGAGCACTTTAAGCAAAACATGAAGGAGGTCTACATCCAGCGGTGTACAGCGATAGGCTGAATGACGATTAGAAGGCAGGAGCTCAGCAATTCAAATTCAAATCATTTATTATGCATAGACCCCGAGAGGGCACTTACATATTGTCAATTTTACAAAATAAAATTAAATTATCCAAAAAAAATAAACTACCACCGGATCGAAACGCGACCGCTACTGAGAAGATCCGGCAAGAAACTCAGCGGGCTTGTATATTATAGTAAATCGCTTACTATAATATACAAGCCCGCTGAGTTTCTGAGTGATGATTATGACGTATTATATACGAATGATACTATGAAAATTGTTAGTATATATAAAATAATGTACAATCCTTTTAAATATCGCTATTTTTATGGCCCGATAGAATTATCCATGCATTATATTTGTCACTCAAGGAGAGTACAAGTAAGATATTTACGATGTTCTATGCACTCGACGAGACGAAATGTATTAAGCTTTGAATATTAAATTATACATTTGAAACTTTTGGTGAACTTATTTAGTTAAAAGGGAAAAGTACTTGTTGTTTTCATGAAGTAAGAATAAATTTTATCTCTTTCTCTATAGGATAGCGCATAAAGGGATAATGCAATTAATTAGAAATGGCAATGGGCAGGCCGCATTACTTATCGAACCGATAACCGTTGGGGAAGAAAGATTCTCGAGTGGGGGCCACGAATCGGACGACACCGCAGAGGACAAACTCTTTCTAGGTGGACTGACAAGATTTTGGAAGTTGCAGACAACCGTTGGATGCAAGTGGCGTAGGACCGTTTCAAGTGGCATTTTCGTGGGGACGCCTATATCAAACAGTGGACGTCTACGGGCTGATGGATAGATGGAATTAATTTTCCTCCACAACTGATCTGAGACTAATATTGAAGGTGAGCTACCGTTTAATATAGGCACACTGTCAAATGACGATATTATTTAGCGCTATTATTTAGCGCACTAATATATAGTCTTTTATATATTCCCCGCGAGATAGTTGCTGTCAACCCTTTTGAATGACTCTTTTTTTTTTGATGTGGGCTATGGGCAGCGCACCGCCCAGCTCCGTCCGGGGCGACAAAAGGGCGACGGGTGGCCTCATAGCCCACCCGTACCTACGTCGTCTTCGTCGTTGGGCCGAACACCGGTGCCAAGTTCCTTGTCTTCAGTGGTCGGCCCAACGGAATACACTTTTTTTTTAACGGAATACTCTGAAGAGGTACCCTCTCCAATACCTTTTGAAAGACCCTTACCTAACTTTTAAGACTTTTGTGGATAAGTATTATCACCCTGATGATATGATGAGATGATAAGGGTGACTATCCCGTTGCTGTGAAAGAATAAGAGCCTATGTCCAGCAGTAGACGGGGAAGGGCTGAAGTATGATGATCACAACGAATTATAATGCATGTTTTTATGGCGATTATGCTCTCAATAATTCTAAATGTATTAAAATTATTTTAAATAATTGTTCCAGGAAATCCTTATTGATTATTTTGCTTACTTTAGAATTTAAAGTGGTATGGGAAATCTTGCATATGTTTTATCCATTATTAGAATTGTTGAAGACACTTTAAGGCGATGTGTGGGTGGGGGGCATTTAGGAATGTACAATAGTATTGTTTATGTTATTGTACAATATTATTGTTTTATTACATAATAATTGTGTTGTGATGAGTAAAAATTGCATTTCATGGCTATTTCTTCTTTTCGTTATATCCAGGTTTGATGTCTTTTTCTTTTTTGTGTAAGCTGTGGTCTGAATGGAAGCCGTCCGTTCGGTTCAAAGTGACGAAAGGGCGATGTTCAGCTCCGTGCCTCACCGTATTCCCAGCCTTTCGCTTATACGGAGTCCTTGAAATTTGTGGTGAGTCCGGCGGTTACCTTTTCGGATACCAATCCTCCCCGATGTCCCCGGCGCGTCGCTCTCAAAGTTTGACACCCACATGTGAAACATATACTCGAGTAATCATACACCATTTCATCATTTTGGAAAAGAGCTGATACTATTACACTGCTGGACTGATATTAACCAAACATACCTAAGAACCACCACAAAGAAACTGGTTTTCAAATGAAAAAATGCATTGGATTCCATCGAAATTGGTCTATGCGTTTGAAAGCTACGATGCTACAGACAGACAGACACACACACATACACAGACACACACACACACACATACACACACACACACACACACACATACACACACACACACATACACACAGAGACATCGACGTCAAATTTATAACCTGCAAAAAATTTATTTACTAAAACTAATATATTGAATCCAAACACGCTATGTTTGCTGCAAGTTTTCGAGGATTTGAGTTCTCCGGAGACCATCCAGGTTGTAATACCGGGTCAACGTGACCGTATTGCAAGATCATAACCTGCAAGGTACTTACTCATTGAAACTAATCTATTGAACCTGAAAATACGAAATGTCTGCTGTGAGTTTTCGAAGAATTAGGTTCTCTGGAGACCATTCTGGTTGCAGCATCAAGTCGAAGTTATCAATTAATTGTCATTTAATAATTAAGTAAACTGGCATGCGTGAAACACGTAATCAAGTGAACATACGCCATTGCATCATTTTGGAAAAGATCTGATACTGTTACACTGCTGGACTGATATTAACCAAACATACCTAAGAACCACTACCAGGACTTTCAAATAAAAAAACGGCATTGAAATCCGTCCATCCGTTTGAGAGCTAAGATGCTACAGACAAACACACACACACAGAGATAGACAGACATAGACGTCAAACTTATAACACCCCTCTTTTTCCGTCGGGGGTTAAAAATCATTTTATACAAAAGAGTAATGAACGGAATTTGCAATAAATGACAAATAGGATGTCAGAATCATAGATCAATCACAATTAATCGTCGAGATATATATTCACCTGGGAAATATATATAAAGTTAGTTGACGTGATTTATTGCGTATATTTTTTATACTTTTACACCTTTATTCCTGACAAATTGGAAAGAGGAGCTTTTTTTATGGGTGGGCTGATAAGCTTACATGCGGTCCATTCCGTCTGGGGCGACGAAAGGACGGCGCGCGGGTCCATAACCTACCTGTACCCACGTCGCCTTTGTCGTTGGGCTACCACCGAGTTCCTTGTCCTCAGTGATCGGTCCGACGGAATACCCTTTCGGGTACCCTCACCTCTCGATGTCTCTGTCCCGGGATGTCGGTCACCGTCGCGCAGTCAGGACTCTGCGGGTGACGGACTAAAATCCCCGGTCCGGTCACCCGCGGCTTTGGGTAGGGCGGCATCAGGCGCAGGTGGAAAGAGGAGCTTAAGAGCTTATCTTTAATATTTCGCTATATACTTGATTGAATGGGGGTTGGGTAGCGTATAATCCATAATACAATAGGGTGTTGCTCGTGCATGTCGTAAAAGATAATTGAGGGATATGATACGCATATAACATCGAAGTAAAAGAAGTAAAACCCGAAATAAAACCTTTTACCAACCTCTCTGACCAAGGTCAGAACTTAAGGTCAATTTCTCTCCTATTGTGGCAGAGGCTAGAGCCCAGCAGTGGGACGTATATGAGTAGAAATGAGTAGATATATAGCGGCAATGCATTACTTTTATTTATAATCAAGGGAAAGAAAAGAGGGCCCTCGTATCCTACCCGAACTTGAGGATGCCTCGTTTAAAAGCGAAATTTGTGTCGAATTAGATTTCCAAGATTTGTAGAAAATTGCAATTGGAAGTTCTAGAGGCTGTTCATCACATGGGAGTAAGAAGACTTCCTTACATTTTAACCTTGATCCTATTTCGTATCCTTTCTTGGTGTTAGCGATATATTGAGTACTCATGGGATAGTGCTAGTTAAGGAGGGGTCTTTCCTTCCATTTTATTATATTTCGCTATATATAAGTATTCAAATTATTTAGAGTATATTATAGAAACTCAACTTCTCTCATTTTCTTTCATTATGGAGGTATTATAGTAGCTTAATTTCCCTCCCATTGTGGAGAAGGCTCGAGCTCAGCAGTGGAACGTATATGGACTGAAATGATGATGATGAATATATGTTAATAATAATACCTATCGCGTGGTGAAGGAGTAAGAATATAATACACCACCTCCTGTCTTGTCCCTAGATGTCGCAGAAGACGACTAAGCGATATCATGGGCATATATCAACTTGCAAGAGAAGGAAAACTCAAAATGAAAGCCTATACTAACCCATCTGACCAGCGTGGTATAGCATAGTAGATCAATTTCCCTCCCAACATAGAGGAGGCTTTAGCCCAGTAATGGAACGTCTGTGAGCCGTAATAATACCTAAAAATTAGTAACTATTTCAATAAAGTGCCAATTCAATCTATTAAGTCCCGAGCGCGCCTATTTCATTTAAAATATCACAAAACAAATCCATTTCATAATGTACAAATATCACTTACGAGAAATAACAGGGAGTAGATTGAAGAAACCATTTGTTGAGCGAAAACGTTTAAACTTTGTAGAAGTTTTCGATTGTATGTTATTCGGGTGAAATAATCTTGAATTGAAATAGGGCAGCGAAGCGGTCAAATTTTGTAAAATCATGCACTAGACTTTGATATCAGCATGATAACGGGTTTATATATAGGTGTTTCCCTTATATTTCCGTGTCGATAGTAAATATTTTCTAAAGAACCTCTAAGCAAGTAGGCATTAGCCTTAGAATAATAACGTATAGAAGGATAGTGTCAATACTACGAACGTTCGAAACTTGAATCTAAAAATACTAATGGCGCGCACACCACTATACAAATTATGAAATCAAATTTTGTTTTATTAACATAAATCGTCGAAAGTAATGTTTAAAAGTAATGTTAAAAACCTTTTTAAGTTTTTCAAATGTGTTATGACACCATTTAAATGCACAAACCGTCATAATTACCTATTTATTTTTCAAGAGTTGCGTACGTGCAGTACAATGACTTGTACATTACGGAACGGTTCCGGCGTAAGCTCCATTAGGCTCCAATTGAAATGCCTCACTTTTTGTGCGCGAACTTACCTTCTACACGTTATTATTCTAAGCCATTAGCGTTATTTAAGAAACTCACAATACTAATTATCCTATGTCTAATAATGGATGTCAATAATATAATGAATGAATTACCCGCCATTCCATAAAAATAAAAATAAAATGCGCGAGTACTAAGTACGCATGTCAGAAGTGAAACTTCTTTGGTTCCGTGTGTTTTCTATCAGCATTTAAAAAAAGTCTTTGGATCTTTTTCACTCGCTTGCTCCCTACTCTCGCCCCATGGCTGTGCTTCGTGCTATGTTCGGCCTTTCTCACTCTCTTTCTCAATCGGTCTCAATGGCTCTCTCCCTCTTCTTCGACAAAACACTGCACATCTTCGTGACACTAAATTGTGTTTCATCCGTAAAAAATTTACCCTCATGCGCTCAAAGAAGTTTCATTTCAAAAACTAGACATGGTGTTAAGAGGGCAATGGTATTAAGAAGGAAAACTCGAAACAAAATCCTATTCCAACACGTCTGACCAGCGTGGTATCCATCCATCCATCAGCCTACAGACGTCCACTGCTGGACATAGACCTCCCCATGAGAATGCCACTCGGAACGGTCCTGCGCCACTTGCATCCAACGGTTCCCTGCGACTTTGAGAATGTCGTCAATCCACCTAGTGGGGGGTCGTCCTACACTGCACCATCCGATTCGTGGTCGCCACTCAAGAACCTTTCTTCCCCAATGGTTGTCGGTTCTACGAGCGATGTGGCTTGCCCATTTCAACGTATTTCAGCGTGGTATAGTAGATCGATTTCTCTCCCATAGTGAAGGAGGCCCGAGCCCAACAGTGGGACGTATATTGATGATGATGGTATTAAGACTTGGTTATTAAAACACAAGATAGGAGTGAAACTTTTATATTACAAGCTAACATTTTAACTATTAATCAATCACTTTTAAATAGAATCTTTCCTTAAAAAAAAACACAATAATCCTAGACTATAAGGAATTAATTCTTGTATTAAAAACATGTAATTAACTGACATATATTATCACTAGCAACCCGCCCTCGTTTCGCTTCGGTTTCAGTTGCCTTACCCGCGTACCGTTCCCGTAGGAATACGTAGGAAAAAAATATAGCCTATATTACTGACGATAATATAGCATTTAATGGTGAAAGAATTATCAAAATCCATCCAGTAGTTTTTGAGTTTATTCCTAAAAAAACATACAAAAATACAAAGTTTTCTCTTTATAATATTAGTGTAGATACAGACACAGAAAAACAATTTGTGACTCGCGCAAAGAATGTACAAATCTTAAAAATTACTAGATCTAATAAATCTAAACCGTTTGTGAATATATCCAAATACATATAGAAAAATTCATCAAAATCGATCGTATCATATGTTAAAAATTTAATATCTGGTTGACCGAGATTTGCTCGGTATGTTTTTTTTTTTTGCAAGTAAAGGTATTTTTGACGAACATATTTAGATATGTATTAATAAAAAACTAAAAATGAAATAATGAAAAAAATATCGAAAAATATTAAAAATTCAAAAACTGTATAATAATAACACCAAGATTCGATCTCACGCTGTTTTAATGCGACTGAGCTATTGTTACTCTTGACGGCGGCGGCTAAATTAAAATTCCTATTCTATTGACATTTTATTTCATCGAAACAAGTATACTATATATTTGAATTAAAATATTAATAATAACAAACGGCATGCTTTGTCAAGAGCGTAGTATATAAAGCTTTTATATAAATAAATAGCTGTTACAGAAACACCCTTACTCCGTATCAGTAATTTAATATCGATCCGCTATTAATACGACACTAGAGTAAATAACCCTCCATATTTCTCTTTCTATTATGTAAAGCTAGAAAGAGATAGCACAATCTGATGGTCCAGTATTTATGCAAGTAAGCAGAGGATTTATATGACGATAAATTTAACGCTAGTAATTTCATTTATTAATTCATGAAATGAATTTGGTGAAGCTTCAATTTGAAGTTCCACCTCGATGTGCGGTTAAGCTACAATGAAAGACCGATTTACTTAACGTGTAAGCAAATGGACGTCGAAATGATCTATCGACTGATCTAAGAAATTGATTCTATCTGTGAAATGTTACTATAAATTAAATAAATACGTATATACAGTTACTGTTGCATATATATTTTTTTTTTCATATAACTGTCTGATTTGACAGATAGTTTGACAGTTCACTCTGAAGCCCATTTTTCCAATATATAGTACTACTCTATGAGCCCATTGCTTACACAGCATACTAGCAGTTCTGCTTAATTTGGCAATTTTGAGAAAAATGAGAAATACGAAAGGAAAATGACTGAATAATAAACGAAACATATTTTGGCGAATCGGTACAAGTATCTTACGACAGTATCCACTTGACTGCTAATTTAGACACGGAGATGCAAATGCCTAAAATCTAATCTATATGTATATTAATACGTGAAGCAAAAACTTTGTACGCCTTTTTACGAAAATCATGCAAATGTACAAATATAAAATTTGACAAAATTGAAGAATATATTGAGGAGAAGTTCAGAAAACTAAAAGTTGATATTATAATGGATTAGAAACACATTAAATCCTTTTAAAATGCGCTACGCACACTACCATACAATCGACATACACCCACACACTTATACACTTTTGGTTATGGTTAAAATCTCTGATCGATCTTTATGTCAAACAACTATAATTATGATAATATTGTCTAATACTTTTCAATTAAAATAAAAAGAATTCTCCTCGAAATAGACAGCAGCGCCACCTACCGGCTCCAATTGTGGATCCAAACCACTCTCGAATCACCTTGAAAACACACAAAAAATTTCATCAACATCGGTCCAGTCGTTTAGTAGGAGTTCAGTGACATACACATAGAAACACAGTGACATAGACATACACAAAGAAAATTGTGTAGCAGAAAAATATTTTTGAGGAATTATGGACAAATTTCAACCACTCGGCCATCACTAGTATGGTTTATTTCTTTTAACTCAACACATCTTACATGAATTTTATATTTTTGAAGTGAAAGCTTCTATAGCCAGGTTGGATTTTTTTTTATGGGTTGGCTATGGTAAGCGGACACGTGGCCCATTCCGTCCGGGGCGACGAAAAGACGGGACGGAAACCAGATTGGGATGGGAAGTAATTTCATGTAAATTATCCTCGACATGATCACCTGTTAACGCTAACACTATCGGTAGCCATGTCAATGTTGGTATATCTGTGCCGATATATGTCAAAACCAGATAAATTTAAATTGTTTTAATTTAAATGAATAATTTTAATACCCAAAAAATAACAACTGTTTACAGTTTTCAGTTTTCACTTCTATCGATAGTCCTCATTACTGTCTTGTGTCTTTATTTTACATCACTTATATATTAATAGCAGACTTATAACGCACTGACCTTAATTTTATCTCGTGTTACTTATATGGCGTTAGAGATAGATTAAAGTAAATGAATTAGTTATGAGTAACAATGAACTTATCAGTCACAAATCGATCGTAGACCACAGATAATAATAAAATAATGAAGCTAAGCCACGGATAATAAAAAAATTATGTAATTTTTCGTTTGGTGACAGACGAAGAATACAACGCAACACCCCCTTTCTTGCTCGTAGGCGTCATAAAAGACGACTAAGGGATACAATGGGCATGTAATATTTATGCAAGAGAAGGCAAACTTGAAGTAAATACGTATACGTCTGACCAGAATGGTATAGTAGGTAAAGTTGCCCTCCTGTTGTGGAGGAAGCACGAGCCCAACAGTGGGACGTATATAAGCTGTGATGATGATGATGATAAGGAATGAATCATAAATGATATTGTTAGAATATTTAATGATTACTGATGTTTACGCGAGTATTACACATCTATATATATATAAAAGAAAGTCGTGTTAGTTACACTATTTATAACTCAAGAATGGCTGTACAGATTTGGCTGAAAATTGGTGGGGAGGTAGCTTAGAACCAGGAGACGGACATAGGATACTTTTTATCCCGTTCGATCGCGTCCCCGTTTCCCGTTCGATATAATATCAAAGAAACGTAGTATATTAAAAACGCATTTCCTATATAATAACAAAACGCAAATGACAGCTAAACGTAATTTTGACTACAGTTAAGTATGGTTGAAAATTTGATAATTATAATTTTGCTAGAAATTAATAATCACTAATTTGTATTCTCTTTGAATCATCATTAACACTGCCGCCACCAAGACGAACGAATCGTTCCCGACAAAGCTGTAATGGTCCTTCCAGAGACTATATTTTCGGAAATTTACAAAATATATTTACAATTAAAATTGTGGCGGTACGAAGTTCGCCGGGTCAGCTAGTTTTAAATAAAAATACTTTACGGATTCTATCGCGTTTATATTTGATTTTTGATTGCCCGACGTTTCGAACACTTTGTAGTGCAAAGTGTTAAGTATATGAACTGTAATGATGATTAATTCAACTATTTAAATTTCATTTCAGATTATATACGTCTCACTGTTGGCCTCGAGCCTCCTCCACAATAGGAGGGAAATTGACCTACTATATCATGCTGGTCAAACCGATTAGTGTAGGCGTAGTGTAAATAAAATTTCGAATAATCCTTGTTTTGCATAGATGTTATATACATATTATATCCCTTAGTCATCTTTTACGACATTCACGGGTAAGACAGGGAGTAATGAATTGTATTCTTATTCCGTTACCACACGAATAAATTTACCTATTATTACAGCTGTATTAATTTTTTTTATTGTATTTTATTTTATATGTAATTTCTAATGTCAAAGACTTAAATTATAATAAAGCAGAATTAACTGGAGTCTTCAGCACATGATCCGCATTAAGTTTGTATTACTGCATCGTGGCCAAACCTTAAACAAAAAAACTTTATGAAGTTATAAGGGAAGATTTTTTTATTTTCATTTTTCGGATTTCAAATTTTTATTAAATCTGATAAAAACAGTATTTATTTAGGTTTAGGTATGTAGTACTAGTTAATATTTCTATACTAATCTATCTGACCAGCATGGTATATAGTCCATAAAATATAGAATGATCTCTGTGACAGTTGTCCCTAGTGCTGTCACGCTTACGATAAAGTCCGTAGTTTTTTATCGATAAAACTCTTTATTTTTATAATTGTGATTTTCTATTATAATTAAAATACAATCAATGAAAATCTTTTTAAATTTATTTGAAACAATAACTGTTTTTTTTACTGTTTTAATTATTCAAAAGGAGTACAATCAAGGTCTAGGTCACTATTATCGTCATCACTGGAGCGTTCCTGCTAGAACATTTATAATTTTTTGCCAAAACAGGGACAGTCATTAGATCAATCGATCAATTACGACTGTTTTATATATAAATATATATATATTGACAATAATGCGTATATAATATTATCATTTACTCTGAGATGAAAAGTAGTTTTCTAATGTTTTATTAATTCAATTTATATATTTTATAATGATACTGTCTGTTTTAATTATAAAAAGCATGTTGAAAGTTTTATATAGGTACTGTATTGGGTTTATTTCTTTTATGGATAATGTAATAAAGATCGGTTAGGTATCGCCGCCTTCTTTGAGGCCGTAATCTCACGGAAGGAGGCGGCGGATCGTGTGCGAGTAGAGCTCCTATTCGGCGACACGTTCCGCCGCCGGCGACTCGGGCGGCGTAGGCGCGAGTATCTGCGCCTAATGCCGCCCTAGCCGAGGCCGCGGGTGATCGGACCGGGGAATTGTCCGTCACCCGCAGAGAGGCTGACCTCGCGACGGCAACCGACGTCCCAAGACGTCGAGAGGTGACGTTACCCGAAAGGGTATTCCGTCGGGCCGACCACTGACGACAAGTCACATCTGCTCCGGTGGTCGGCCCAACAACGAGGTGACGTGGGTACGGGTGGGTTACGGGCCCGCGCGCCGCCCTTTTATCGCCCCGGATGGATTGGACCGCGCGTGTGCATACCATAGCACACCCATAAAAAAAAAAAAAAAAAAAAAAAAACAAAAAAAGGTATCGGTTTACGTACATCGACTGCCACATCTCTTTGTTATTTTCAGTCCAGTATGACCTTGTACGTGCGTAAGCGTCATTTACGTATAAAATGTTCACTAGGTATTTCAGTACTTACGAGGTACATTTTAGGCATTAATATTGATATTTTTATGTTTATAATGTGTTGCAATTCAGTCGCAACAAAACTGGCACGAAAATAATGAAAATATACACTCATTTGCAAAAAAAACGGGCACCTAAGCAATGAACCATTTCAAATGTTAATATTTCTTTGTTTGATAATTATAGGTAGTTTTATCCACACAATTTGCTAAATTAATAAGAAATTAATCGTTTACATCAGTATTTCATAAAATTTAGATACAATTTATGGGAAATAATGCTAAACCTCGCTAGTAGTGTATATTCGCTAGTAGTGCATATGCTCATGAAGTAAAAATAAAAAAGTTTTTTTGTTTGTTTTTCTTTAATAAAGTAAAAGCAGATAAATGTTTAGTATCGAGTGTGACCCCCTCTAGCTAAAATCACAGCTTGAATTCGTCTGGGCATGCTAGCGAGTATATCCCGGATACTTGCTTGCGGAATACGTTCCCACTCCGCAGTAATCACATTCTTCAGCTCTCTGATGGTCTGCGGAGCCGGGTGTACTGATCTCACACGCCGTTTCAGAACGTCCCAGACATGCTCTATGGGATTGAGGTCGGGACTTCGAGCTGGCCAATCCAAACGACGAATGCCGACCTCTTGCACATACGCATTAACATCGCGGGATCGGTGGGCGCGAGCATTGTCGTCCATAAAAATCGAGTCTTCACCTAGAGCGGCCAATGCGGGTTGTGCATGAGAAATTAGAACTTCCGTTATGTATCGATGCCCAGTCAGTGAGCCGTTTTCAATGAAGACTAACTCTGTACGATCCATTGAATTTATTCCTGCCCAAAACATAACAGAGCCCCCACCATAAGGTGTGATTTCTTCGAAACATGCCTCTGCAAAGCGTTCTCCTTGTCTTCTTAGCACTCGCCGACGTCGATCTTCACCGAACAGAGATATCCTGGCTTCATCAGAGAACAAAACCCTATTCCAATCGTCTTGAGTCCATGATTCACAATTTCTAGCGAACCTAAGCCTGTGAACTCTGTGCTCACGGAGTAATTTGGGGCCGCGGGCCGGGCGGTGACTGCGTATATTGGCAGCGAGAAGCCTCCTCCTGACCGTCCATAGACTAATATGCACATTTCTTACTTCTTGGAGGTTGTTCTTAAGATCCACATACGAAGATTTGCGATTTCTCAATGCGCGACTCACAAGAAAACGATCATCCCGTGGTTGGGTACATGGTTTTCTTCCAGAACCAGGCCTTCTCTCGACGGAACCAGTCTCCTGATATCGCTGCCAGGTCCTTTGGACTGTCGAGCGACTAACATTTAGCCTCCTAGCCACGAAACATTGGCTGCAACCCTCTTCAAGCAGCGCGATAATTTTGGTAGCTTTTACCACTTTATCTACCATTTTTGATACAGCCAAACAGCATTAAATAAAGCTTTGACAGTCAAGGATATGAAATTAATCGATAAAAATTGAATAAAAGTTATGAAAGTCGATGTTAACTTCTGGAACTTCGCGCCAAAAATGTAGGATAAAAAGGGGTTTTCTGTAAAAATGAACATCAAATGAAAAATTGAATTTAGAACGTACTTTTTTAAATACCACAGCATTTTTAAAACCGGCCAGTAACGTGTACAAACGATTGAAACCTTTTTGGTATTGTGTCTTTTTAAATATGAATGAAAATCAAAACCGCCCGTTTTTTTTGCAAATGAGTTTATTTGATACAAAATAAAATTGTAAACATTTCGCTCGTACAAACTTACTTCGTTGGTTTCGTTGGCATATGTCACAGAGATCAAGCTATATTTTATGGACTATAGTAAGGTCAATTGCCCTCCTATTGTGGAGGAGGCTCGAGCCCAGTAGTGGGACGTATATGTGCTGAGATGATAATTATTTAATATTGCGAAATGTATCTCTGAATTGGCAATGTCCAGGCTATAGCGTTTAATGAACTTATTCATCATAATTTTCGTCCACATGTCCCAGTGTTGAGCTCTGGCTTCCTACACCATGGAAGAGTATTTGACCTATTATACCATGATGGTCAGGCATGTTGCTATAGGGTTTCATTTTGAGTTTTCCAGCTCTTGCACAGTTGTTATGTGCATATTATATCCCATAGTCGTCTTTTAGGACATCCACGGACAAAATAAGGAGTGGTGAATTTGTATTCTTATTCACTACATGGAAAAATACATAATATAATGTAGTAATATTTCATTATTCTTACGAACGATCATTAGTTAATTTTTCGCTAAATAACATGTCTTGCCTATACTATTACAAATATGAGACGGAACAAATACCTTTAATATTTCTAGTTAATTACTGGATATCAATATGAATGTTAAACAGAAATCAAGCGATAAATATACAAGTTTATTGAACAATTATATTAAGAAAATTGTTCTATTGCACGTGAATAAGGAAAATGTGTCGCGTCAATCTAAGACATTAGGAATTGGGATAAAGAGCCATAGAATTATGAGGATATTTGATGTGAAACATCTATAGGCGAGGGTGAATCTGATCGTTGGCGTGGCGATAACACCACGCTTGGATATGTACATTTGTGTAAAACGGGTTTCAGATTACGCTATAATATATAGTATATAGCTCATAGCACAAAAATATCGCGCACCATACATAAAATATAGTACAGTACAGTGTGAACGTGCCCTTAACAATGTATGGTGCGCGATATTGTTGTGCTATGAGCTATATACTATATGCTACTATATTATAGCGTAGTCTGAAACCCGCCTAACGAAACCGTAATCTGTTTTAGAATTTTGTACATCTAGTGAGCTCAAAATAAATTATTAACCTAAACACATACATTTTTTTTTTTTTTGCGGGTGGGCTGCGGTCGGCGCGCCTCCGCACCACTCCGTCCGGGGCGACAGAGGGGCTTAAGCATGCAACTCCCGCAACCCACCCGAAAACCACGTCGCCTTCGTCGTTGGGCCGACCACCGGAGCAGGGTTACTTGACATCAGTGGTCGGCCCGACGGAATACCCCCTATTGGGGTACCCTCCCATCGACCGAACCTAAACACATACCTATAGTGTATAGTAATAAAAATAATAAATGTTTATTGAATAAAAATCATAATTTTCTGGAAAAAGAATCGTAATATTTTATTAATACTTTATGCCATATTAGTTCCTGTTGTAATCTGTTCTTTTATGCCTATTTACTTGTACAAAATCATTTCGATATTTCACATCTGCCAGGCGTCCTGATTGAGGGCTCCCTTTTTGGATTTCATCCATCCATCGGCCTTTCATCCACTCCCAGGCATAATGATGTCCCATGTGGAATAATGTTAGCGTCCGTTGAACTAGGTAATACTTGGCGGAAATTTATTATTGTTTTGACATGAAGGAAAGGTAGGTAGCATTCAATAGAGGCCAATGAAAACTAAATTATGATCATGTAATGATGTTGAATTCGAATAATTATATAATGAAATATTTTAAAATACAGTGAAATAAGGGGCATTCACCACTTTCCCACGATTACTCAATTTCATCACACCAAGAATAGAGGAAATATAAGATAGGAGCAAGTTAGAATAGAATATAAGGAGGTCTTCATACGTCTATGTGATGAGCTGTACTCTAGGACTTTAATTTGCAATTTTCCGTTGAACTTCGAATTTTTGAGAATGTTATCTATACCAATAAATAAAATTGGAGTGTCTGTTTGTAATGTCAAAATAATAGGCTTTTTTCATGCTCATACGGTTATTTGCACGACACCTATGCCTAAAATAGCAATTAAAAAATTTTTGTCTGTCTGTCTGTTTGTTCCGGGTAATCTTCAAAACGGCTGGACCGATTTCAAAAATTCTTTCACCAATGGAAAGCTATAATATCAGGGCGTAAACTAGGCTATATTTTATCCCGGTATTCCCACGGGAACGGGAACTACGCGGGTAAAACGACTATAACCTATAACCGAAGCGAAGTGAGGGCGGGTTGCTAGTCATTAATACAGTTGGCATAACTAGACAACACATGGGTAGATGCATCACCACCAGTTCGATCCTTTCTATGCACTAGGTGGTGAAAACTTCTATAGATAGGTTTGAATGAGGAGTAAATTCATGTGTGTCGTCATCGACATAGTAATATGAAGCGTTAAAGCTAACACTATTTCTGTACCTATATCAATGTTACTATATCTGTGCCGATAGATGTCAAAACTAAATAGATGTAAACAATTTTAATGTACAAATTTTTAGTTTAAGGTCTAACTTTTAATATTGAAATATAACAACTGCTTGTTCGAAGGTTTAAGTTTTCTTGTGACCACTTTGTGTCCGTTTTAATTGGTTTCGTGTATGCAAAATTGTATACAATTATGTTTATTAAGTATTAGCTCTAGTGAAGTCTTTCGAACCATAATATAGTTTAATTATCGAATAATAAGGTTTAAATCCGACAAACGGCATATAGCATCGTCTAAACAACAAAAAGCCAACAAGGTTTTTTTTTTCTGGAAAGCAAATTCGCCTAAACAACATGAAGCTAACAAGAAAATTCTAAAAAGTCTAATGAAGCTGTATAACATTTTTAGTCAATCCACAAATTGATAACTGAAAGATGTTTGAAAAGCAAACCCTTGCACTAAGATAGCTAATTTATTGTTAGTAAATAAAAGTTACTTTTACGGAAGACTTTCCTTACGATTCAGAGCACGTTTCTTCTCGCCTAACCATTCTATCGGGCCAATATGAACCAATTCTTACTGTATAAACTGTTTACCGGGTCAATTTTATCGGCATCAAGGTCAAACCTAAGTGGATTTATTAAGGAGAGGAGATATAATAGAATTAAAAGTTTTGTGGTTTCTATCTGATATAATCGCGGCAAATATTTATTTTTCTTTTTAATAATCTTCTTATCTTTTTATTGTTGAGGTTTGTTAACAAACATATCACCATTATTCAATCCTCATAATGTAATTCATTTAGATGTAGTGGTTTAATCAAGGACTTACTGGGTGGTGACAGAGTAAGAACACAATTCACCACTCCCTATTTTGCCCGTGGATGTCGTAAAAGACGACTATGGGATATAATATGCACATAACATCTGTGCAAGAGAAGGAAAACTCGGAATGAACCTCTATACCAACATGTATGACCAATTTTTTTTTTCGCTGTGGAAATGCAATTTACTCACTATCCCCCGCCGGTGTCAGACGAGGGGGAGTGTGAGACTCGCCGGCTGTGCTTCCGGAATACCCACTAAAACCACAGCGGTCCCTTCCGCACTTTTACGGGGTGCCGGAAAGGTCGTCTTTTGACATTCGATCCCCGACAGCCCTACGCAAGGCTATCTGGCCACGTCCTGTCGCCAATCAAAGCGGCGGGAGGAGATGCGCAGATCGGCGCCTCCTCCTCCCTACTCGCCGCCGGCGGAGTGAGTCAGCGGACGCAAGTGCTTTGCGTTCCCGCTCCGCAGCCTCCTTCCTTGTGATGACCTCCTCGCAGAAAGAGGCCATCGACGTCCAGCACCTGTCGCTGTCGAGCATCTCTCAGATGATGGTCGACAGCGACAGGTCTATTCCTATGAACGCCGACAGGTCGTAGCGCTGAGGCCCCCAGACGGGACATACTTCCAGTGTGTGGCGCGCATCATCATTTGGCGCGCCACACTCATGGCATCCAGGGGCCTCTTCTCGTCCAATTCTGTGCAGGTACTTACCGAAGACCCCGTGTCCGGTAAGTACCTAACATGTCTGACCAGCATGATATAGTAGGCCAATTTCCCTTCCATTATGTGGGAGGCCCGAGCCCAACAGTGGGACTTATGTGAGCTGCGATGAAACAAGGACTTACCATTCCTACCAAGAAAAAAGATCATCAGATTAATCCCTATTAGGCAGACGTCTATTCAACAGTGGACATCGATGAACTAATGGATGGAACTTTAAATAACTTTAATAAAGAGTTGATATTGGTGTGGTGATGGACTAAGAATACAATTCACTACTTCCTATCTTGCTAGTGGGTGTCTTGAAAGACGGGGAAGAAGAACGAGAAATTAGGGCTGATTACGTACGCGATTAAGTCCAGCTATAAGATGTCAATACAGCAGTTATGGACGCACGGCGCCCTTTCCTGTGTCAAATAATTGTATCTAAACATAGTCTTGATGATGATGATGAGACATAGTCTATTAAAAAGAGGTTGCTATCATTAGAACCGATTATTGGATTAATGGCTTATCGTGTGGTGAAAGAGCAAGAATGCTATTCACCACGGCCTATTTGCCCGTAAATATCGCAGGAGACGACTAAGGGATATAATATGGTAGTCGGCCCAACGACGAAGGCGAAGTACAACATGGCTGGGTTACGAAGCCCCGCGCCACCCCTCTGTCGCCCCGGACGTAGCCGGGTGGCGAATGCGCTGACCGTAGCCCACCCTTAAAAAAAGGGGATATAATATGCATATAATATCTATCCAAGAAAAGGAAAATTTGACATAAAACCCTATACTAACAACTCTGGTCAGTGGACTTTGGGCAATCATTATCATCTCATATCAGCTCACATATGTTCCTTTTACAATACGAGTAATATTTAACAATTATACCACTCTGGTAGAATGGATTTGTATAGGGTTTGATTTCGAGTTTCTTATTTCTCTTGAATAGATATTTTGTGCTTGCGACGGTTAAACGTTTTTTACGATCACCCACGGGACAGGAATGGATGGTGACGGTATTCTTAACCCGTCAATATACAGAATACAATTACTTATTAAAATTTAATTATAAATAAACTATGAAGAGCAATAAAAAAGGTGTTAAAACAAGCATTTCATTATTCTTTATATCAAAGTTTCATAAAGCCGAGCGGTGGTGTAGCCGCCTAGCGGCCTCTTAAGTTAAAAGCTTTCTGGAACAATTTTCTACACCTGTTCTCGTTAACACGTATACATGATGGCATGCGTACCGCGTACTGATATTACAAGTATTGTAACGGTATTTGTTGTTATAAATAGCTGTTTGTTTACTGTTTTTAAGGTAAAAAAAGAATGACAATATGTAAGTGCTCCTGTGTGGTTTATGCATAATAATAAATTATTTGAATTGTTATAAATAGTAACTTGGATTGCTTACATTAGTTCAACACCTACTTCTTCCTATAGTCAATATCTTAATTGTCCTGCTTTTGTGCCAATCACTTGGTTCGACTAAGTTTTGACAATTATTTTTATCAATGGACTGTCTGGATTCAACTCTCTTTGGTAATGCAATTGTTGATCTTACGGCATCAGATAGAGTTGCGCGACGGTGCCCGACGTCCCCGAAGAGGGACGTCGTGAGGGGAGGGTACCCCACAATCGGGATATTCCGTCGGGCTGATCACTGAAGCCAAGTTACTCTGCACTGGTAGTCGGTCCAACGACGAAGGTGACGTGCCATGGGTGGGTTACGAGGCCGCGCGCCGCTCCTCTGTCACCTCGGACGTCTCCTACGATATTCGCGAGCAAGATATGGAGTGGTGAATTACATTATTACTCTGTCACACACGGAAAGCTTTAATCAATTAATCGGTTCTAGTGATACCAACCTCTTTTTATAGACTGTCTAGATACAATCATTTGACACAGGAAAGACTGCCGGGCGTCCATAACTACTGTATTAATCTATACTTCGTAATCTGCCCTATCGGGCACCAACCACTGTCAAGACCTTTATGATTTCAAATTCTCTGCGCGTAGTGGACTAATTCCTGATCTGTCCACCCAAACGACATCAATTTAAAGAAAGAACACTCTCAATAAAACCATATAACAACCACGCTGATCACCAACGCATAATAAGTCTCTCGCTTTGTGGAGGATGCACGGATTTAATAGTGGATGGAGAAGATATATCTATGGAAAAGAAAGGGGAAAATTATAACTAAGTTCGTTAGCTAAATTTTATATTCGTGACCGTTGTGAAACTCGATCTGAGAAAATTTGAG
This sequence comes from Lymantria dispar, assembly GCA_032191425.1. NCBI lineage: Eukaryota > Metazoa > Arthropoda > Insecta > Lepidoptera > Erebidae > Lymantria > Lymantria dispar. The sequence continues at coordinate 5,907,678 of CM063452.1, read as the reverse complement.
TAAAACGTGATTTTAAAATTTTCGTCATGCTAGTAATATTGCCGTTGCGAAAATATGAAAATAGCTCGAAAATCTAATGGCATAACACGCAGGTATCGTCGTTAAGTCTAAAGTCGTTACCAAACGAAAACCTAACATAAATACAACAATTTACAGTATATTATAAGAATCATTTAGTTAACTTGCTAAATTAAAAAGTTTTCCACGAATTTTGATAGTGCGATTTACAAGTTGAACAACTTAATGTAAACTAACACGTTTGCGCGATTCGAAAACTCACATTGGGCGTTAAAACTACATGGTATGCAGTAAGTAAATTTAGGTGTAGTTTTAACAGTATTTGCTTTGTATATTAGATCTTTATGTTTGTTTTATATTTATCAAATAGAACTTTTTATTTATTAAAGTAAAACTTTTATTACATCACCTCAAACTTTTTTGTCCATCTATTGTATGTCGCGTGACGGTCGGTCGTGGAGTAGGGGTAAAGTGAAAGGCACTCGACAGAGCACCCGAGGCCAATATGGCGGCGTTCCCACCTGATGCGACCGTGTATAGACTATTACTCATTTGTGCCGGTGCTCTACGCTATTTATTTGTTTTCATCTGTGTTTAATGTAAATGTTGGAATTCTTTTGTAAACCGCAAAAGTTTCTCTTTTACCGTGGTTTCATAAAACCACAATATAATTTTTTTTTAAACTTTACGAGAATTTTATAAAAAAACAACTGTCACGGACGTTGGAAAAATCAGGAATTTAAAACCGCCTACGAAATGTGGCAGTTATGAAATTACTCTTTCGCAGGAGTCCTATATGTGATAGTGGGCACCATTGGATAAGCTGGAGAATATATACATTTATGTTTTTAAGGCTCTATCCGAGAATTTGATACCTCAATAATGGCAAATCTCCATTCAACAAGTCTATTGCTACAGTTTTCCCTGTGCTGATGGAATAAGAGTATATCACTACCTACTATACTATGCATGAGTTAGGTAAAAGACGACCGAGGGATATAATATGTGTACAAAATCTGTGCAAGTGAAGGAAAACTTGAAATAAAACTCTATACCAACTTGTTTGATTAGCATGGTGTTATTAAATTAATTTCCCTTCTATTGTCGAATTCTCTTCTATTCTTGAACCTAGCAGCTGGGCATATATGAACTAAAATAATGATGATTATTGTTATAAAATTTATAACATAAAACTTCATGCCTTTTTTTATTGCAAACGTTGGCAAACGAGCTAACAGTAGGTACACCTGATGTTAAGTGTTGCTGCCGCTCATGGACCTTTGCTATGTTGCTGCTTACCGTGAATAAAGTAAAGGGAGTCTGAATGCGTGCAATGAAGTTGGGTGAAACTAAAGCCATCACCAAAACCCATCACACGCAAACACCCTTAGAAAGTTGGGCTTCCGGCTCTCTCGCTCACCGAATAAAGCGGCAGTAACAAATTGCAAAGCCTTTTTTAATTTTCATTAAAAAAACATTTCTTTATATTATAAATAAAACTACTTTACAGATTTTATCGAAGCCTGTTCGCACGTGACCACGAACGCTGCAAAGTGTTCAAAACATCGGGCAATCAAAAATCAAATGCAAACGCGATCAAATGCGTAAAGTTTTATGTACAACTAGCCGACTCGGCAAACTTCGTACTGCCATATTTTTTTTCGTAAATATATTTTCAAAATTTCCGAAAATATAGTCTGTCTATAGCTGTCATTTGCGTTTTGTTATTACAAGATAGATGCGTTTTTGTTATACCACGTTTTATAGTGACTTGTTTTCTCTTTGACGTTATATGTCAAGTCCCACGGGAACCTAGTCGAACGGGATAAAAAGTATGTCCGTCTTCTGGTTCTAAGCTACCTCCCCGCCTATTTTCTGGTAAATCGGTACAGCCGTTCTTGAGTTATAAATAGTGTAACTAATACGACTTTCTTTTACATATATAAGATGTAATACTCGCGTAAACATTAGAAACTATTCTTTATATTTAGAGACTTACAAAAAAAAATATTTTAACGGACACAAATTACAACCAGTCTCAGAGCAATAATTACTAAATCATACAAAGTATTGTCCAGCGTGGGCATTGCAACCACGACAAATAGTAAAACAGCATCTTAACCACTAAACCATCTGTGCATTCTGTTTATTTTGTCTTTAATGATGTGCATTCTATCGTTATCATTCTGTCTTAAATAATTTTTTTATGCGAGACAATGGCTAAAATACTAAAAGATGATAAAAGGCTTAGCAAAAAGTATCCTACTTACGATTCAAGACCGTATGTCTATCACGTGGGATAATCTGAACTCCCTTTATTTTTTGTTCCATGTTAGGATAATGTAGATATGACGTAAAACAAGGCTTTAATAACGTTTATTTTACAAGATTGGGTACTATAAGGAAAATGACTTGCGTGAATGGCCCTTAGCTAGTGAGATAGAATTTCTTAAGGGCCAGAAATCGTAACGGTATTTTCTTTTTTTCTAAAAATTCAATTTCCTTACTAGGAAATTAATAGCGTTATTTCGAAAGTCTTTAGAAATATTTCGGATTGGGCAACTGTAAATGTCAACTTTAATAAGTTCGTAGTATTGGGAGATCTATAATTTATTTTTTTAGTAACAATAAATATGAAACTAAACTAACTGGGATTTTGAATTGATATATTTATAGATATATGTCGCCATTTTCCGTGTGGTGCCGAAGTAAGAATATAATTCACCATCCTTTTCTTGCCAATGTGTGTCGTAAAAGACGAGTAAGGGATTAAATGTGCATATAACATTTATGCCAGAGAAGGACAACATGAAATGATACCCTATACCAACCCGTCTGACCAGCATGGTATAGTAGGTCAATCCCTCCTATTGCGGTGGCTGTCCGAGCCCAACAGTGGGACTTATATGAGATGATGAATGATGATAATATGTCGCCACGTTAGATAATTATGAAAAAAAAAATACATATAATCCAAATTTTAAATTTATTATAATTGCTCCTTATATTATTCTTTATATCTTGCCCATAGGTGTTTAAAAGATGAAGAAGCGATATGACGTGTAAGAGAAGGCAAACTAGACTTAGAACCCTATACCAACAAATTTTGCGCCTGATGTCGCCCTAGCCGACGCTGCGGGTGAGCGGATCGGTGATTTAGTCTGGCACCCGCTGTGAGGTTAGCTTCGCGACGACGGTCGGCATCCCAGGGGGACCTCGATGGGAGAGTGTACTTCCTCGGGGTATTCCTTCGGGTCGACCACTGAAGTCAAGGAACTCCGCACCGGCGCTCGACCCAACGACGAAGACGACGTCTTTGTGGGTAGCTTTCAGGACTGTGCACTGCCCCTCTGTTGCCTCGGACAGAGCCGGGTGGCAGGTGAGCTGACCGTAGCCCAAACGAAAAATAAGCCAACAAATTTAATTTAATAATAGGTATAATAGGTAAATTTTCCTCACATTGTGCATGAGATCTCAGCCCAACAGTGAAACTTTTGTGGGCTGAGATTATGATGTTGACGTCTTTATGCATGTGGAAATGGAATAACAACGATCACGATATCTTTTGCTAATAACAACCTATCTGGCCAGCATAATGTAATTGACTAATATCTCTTAAGAACAATGAAGGAAGCCCAGAGTACTGGTATCCTGGGCGGAGTTTGTTCGTGGCTAAATTATTATACCATCGCTGCAATTAAAAATTTAATCGTCCTTAAATAAATCTTTCCGTGTGGTGACTGAGAAAGAATACAATTCAGGACTCCCTATCTTACCTGTGAATGTCGTAAAAGATACTAAGGGATATAATATGCACATAGCAAAAGAAGGAAACTCTATACCAACATGTCTGATCAGCATGGTACAGTAGGTCAATTTCTCTTCTATTGGGGAGGAGGTTCATGCCCAGCAGTAGGACGTATATGAGCTGAGACAAGACGACAAAAATGAATCATTTCATAGAGAAATAAAATTCTATACATTTATAAAAATAAATAATATTGATGTGTCTGTTTGTCATGTCAAAATACTGGGCTTTTTTCATGCTCACACGATTATTTGCTCGACACCTATGCCTAAGGACCAGTTTACTAAATCCTGTTTTTCTGTTTGATTGTTTAATTGTTTGGGGTAATCTTCAAAACTCTTGGACTGATTTTAATAATATTTTACTACCAGGTATAGTTAGCTGTCTATACAGTAACTTAGGCGTTATTTTATCCCGGTATTCCCACGGGAAGGGGAACTATGCGGGTAAGGCGACTGAAACCAAAGCGAAAGGCATGTCAGTATTAAATAAATTTTCATAAAATTATTCAAATTTAATATAGAATAATCAATTTGTTCTGTTTCTGAGTAATTAAAATGAATTCAGCTAGTTTGTAATATAAATAAATCAGAGAATAAATTACTTTGATTTAGAATTTAATTATCTCGGCATATATACGTTCCACTGCTGGGCTTGCGCCTCCTCTACAATCGTAGTGAAATTGACCGTTTGATACTATGCTGGTCAGATAGGTTGGTATAGGGTTTGTTTCGAGTTTTTCATCACTTGCATAGATGTTATATGCGTAATATATTACGCATATGACAAGGGATATATCCCTTAGTCATCTTTTACCACACCCATGAGTAAGATAGGGGGGTAGTGAATTGTATTCTTACTCCGTTACATGGAAAAACGAATGATGTGTTATAAGACGCACTTAAATCGCATAGCACTAAATACATAGTATTATGTGCAGCAATTTCTCAAAGTTATATAATTTAATCGCTTATACAATAATTTCAAATATTGATTTATATCAAGTTTATGGCATGGTTACTAAGACTAAGATATATGTATGTATATAGCATATTATATCCCTTAGTCGTATTTTACGACCTCCACTATCTTCAGGATCTCGGAAACGGCTCCAACGATTTTGATGAAATTTGGCATACTAGAGGTTTCCGGTCCAAGAAATCGATCTAGCTAGGTTTTATTTTCGGGGTCGAGTCCGATCTGTCGGACGCCCAGTTTGGTTTTCAGAGAGGGCGTTCGACGATCGCGGCCCTGCTGCGCCTGAAGGTCGTGATAGCGGAGGCCGTCACCGGCGGAGGAGTCCTGTTGGCGGTGTCCCTGGACATCGCCAACGCCTTCAACAGTCTGCCATTCAGCTGCATCAGGGAGAAGCTGAGGTATCACGGGCTGCCCATGTACCTCAGGCGGCTGGTGGCTGACTACTTGGAGGGGCGCAGCGTCCTCTACGTTGACCGAGTAGGGGACGTTGTGCGAACGCCCATGACGTGCGGTGTCCCACAGGGGTCGGTTCTGGGTCCGACCCTGTGGAACATCGGCTACGACTGGGCGTTGAGAGGAAGTCTCCCACCCGGGCTGGGCGTAATTTGCTACGCCGACGATACACTCGTCACAGCCTGGGGTGGGACGCTAGAGGAGGCGGCACGCCTGGCAACTCTCGGCACCGAGGAGATTGTCAGGCGGATCGAAGCACTGGGGTTGAGGGTAGCCCTGGAAAAGACGGAGGCCCTCTTGTTCCATGGCCTCCGTACCGCCGGGCTTCCCGCCGGCACTTCGATCACCATGAAGTCGGTCACCATCAGCATCCAGGCCCACATGAAGTACTTGGGCTGGTGCTCGACGAGCATTTGGTTCCGGGAGCATCTCCATCGACTTGTTCCCCGGCATGTCGGCGCGGCGTCCGCCCTTTCGCGGCTGATGCCGAATGTGGGTGGACCCAGTGCTACGTGCCGACAGCTGTACACGGGGGTGATCTGGTCGATAGCAGGGCTATATATATATATATGGCGCACCGGTGTGGGCGGGGTCCCTGACCATCCGTCTTAGGACCCTCCTGTGGCGACTACAGAGGGTCATGGCGATCAGGGCCATACGGGGTTACCGCACGGTGGCGACGGAGGCAGCGTGCCTTCTGGCCGGAACTCCCCCGTGGGACCTGGAGGCGGAGATGCTCGCCGACATTCATCGGCGGGTGTCGGAGACGCGCGCTTGCGGCGGTATGGTCTCCTTGCAGGAGATCACCGCCTGGCAGATCGACGCCCGCCGAGGAGTCATTGCCCGTTGGGCAGTCCGGCTGGAGAGTCCTCGGTACGGTGTCAGGACCGTTGAGGCCTTCCGGCCGGTGCTAATGAAGTGGTTGGAGCGGACGCACGGGGTGCTTTCCATCCGACTGGTGCAGGTGCTGACGCGGCACGGGTATTTTGGGAAGTATCTGCACAAGATTGTCAGGAGGGAGAGCACACCGTCCTGCCACCACTGCAGTTGCGACGAGGACACGGCGCAACACACACTCGAGGAGTGTGCTGTGTGGGAGGGGGAGCGCCGTGAACTCGTCGCGATTATCGGTGCCGACCTGGCGCTGCCGACCATCGCCAGGGAGATGCTCGACAGCGTCAGGAATTGGGACGCGGTCGCCGCCTTCTGTGAAGCCGTAATCTCACGGAAGGAGGCGGTGGATCGTGTGCGAGTAGAGCTGCTATTCGGCGACGCATTCCGCCGTCGGCGACTGGGGCGGCGCAGGCGCGAGTATCTGCGCCTAATGCCGCCCTAGCCGAGGCCGCGGGTGATCGGACCGGGGAATTGTCCGTCACCCGCAGAGAGGCTGACCGCGCGATGGCGACCGACGTCCCAGTACGTCGAGACGTGAGGTTACCCGAAAGGGTATTCCGTCGGGCCAACCACTGATGACAAGTCACATCTGCTCCGGTGGTCGGTCCAACAAACAACGAGGTGACGTGGGTACGGGTGGGTTATGGTCCCGCGCGCCGTCCGACCGACGTCCCCCCTCGGGGGAGACGTCGGTCTTTTCTCACGCGGTCGGCCTCTCGGCGGGTGACGGACTAATCCGCGGTCACGTCACCCGTGGCCTCGGCTAGGGCGGCATTGCACGCAGGTAATCCCGCCTGCGCCGCCCCAGTCGCCAGCGGTGGGTCGCATCATCGAGGCTGTGCTCCTCGCGCTCGCGAGATACCCCTCCGGTACCCCTCCCTAACACCCCTCCAGGGACGTCGATCGCCCTCATTCGGTCAGCCTTTCTGCGGGTGACGGATTCAACAATCCTGTTACCCGCAGCCTCAGCTGGGGCGATATCAGGCGCAGGTAAGCCTTCTCAACAATAGGACGGTATTTGGACTATTATACTAAGCTGGCCAGACGATTGGTATAGTTTTTCTTCTGTTGCATACATTTTATATGCATATTATATCCCTTAGTCGTCTTTTGCGACCCCCATAGGCAAATTAGGGCGTGATAAAATACATTCTTAATCCGTTACCACAAGAAAAATTTAACTGCTCTGCGTTAAATATTAAACAATCTTTTACTTGCTTTTATTCACATTTCACACATAATATTTTGTCTGTCATGAGAGAAACATTTCTCTAGGGCACTATGTATCTCCAGTTTAGATGAAATGCCACCTGTTTGTGAATTCCATTCCTATGTACTGCTCAAAATTATTTTTTGAGAATATAGAAGAGAATTTATAGGGAAGAAATAAAATTTTCCGTGTGGTGACGGAGTAAGGATACAAATCACCATTCCCAATCTTGCTCTTGGATGTCGTAAAAGACGACTAAGGGATATAATAGGACTATAACATCTATCCAAGAGAAGGACTAGATAATAATGCTATACCAATCTGTCTGACCAGCATGGTATAGTTAGGTCAATATCTCTCCTGTTGTGGAGCCCAACAGTGGGACGTATATGAGTTGTGATGAAATGGAGATAAATTATTTAAGACAGGTAGCTAAGGAAGAAAAAAATTATATTTGAATATATTCTTTAATGCAAGGAGAAATTTAAAAACGTTTTACTATAAATATCTCTATTGCGTGTGGTGACGGAATAAGAATACAATTCACCACTCCCTATCTTATCCGTGGATGTCGTAAACGATGACTAAGGGATATAATACGCATATAATATCTAAGCAAGAGAACGAAAATTGGAAAATAAATACTATACCAACCTGTTTGACTAGCATGTTATAGTAAGGTCAATATCCCTCTAGGATGATAATAAAGATCGAGAAGAGAGAGAGAAGAAGAACTTTCGGCTTAAAATATAAAATAGAATTGCAGCTAGCACTTAGCTCCTTTTAATGGAAACGTTTCGAATATAATTATTATCAAAGAGACTTCACATCCTGTCTTATAAGAAACAGCTAAAAACGTTTTACGTTCAAATTTAATTATACAAAGCCCAGAGACAGACATTTGAATTACATTCTCGTGTCAGAAAATATTTCTCTTCATTTATTAGATCAGGGGTGCGGTGAAGCTTTGATATATGTACATATTATTATATACATACGAGATGACTGTTGGTTATATATTTAATGGCAGTAGCTTTATTTTATTTTGCCAACAAATAAGAAGATTCTTGGGAAATCCAATTATGTGGATTTTAAGACACGGTAATTAATTTATACTTTTCCACCCCCGTCGCAAAAAGGTGTGCGTTATATGTGTGTGTGTGTGTTTGTGGGTGCGTGCGTGCGTGCGTGCGTGCCTGCGTGCGTGCGTGTGTGTGTGTATGTCTGCCACAGGCATCGGAGATGAAAAAAGCCTCCTCAATAATAGGAGGGAAATTGACTACCACACTGGTGATACGTTCTTTCTCTTCGATAGGTGTTATCTGCAAAGTATATTCCTCGTTTTACGACATCCCTTGGATTTCAGTAAGATAGTCAGTAGTGCATTGAATTCTTACTCCGTCAGCACACTATTTTCAAGATTCAATCATTTTTCAGCGTTGATGATCGGAGGACAAAGACCTGGTTCAAACGGCATTGTCCTGCACGTTTATTTGCAGTATACGTCTTAACGAATGAATAGTGGAACATACATTGTACAATGTACATAGAACCATTCACATGTCGTTTGTACTGCAAAAAATCGTACACCGCTTATGCGTTTAAACGAATACTCAACGGACTTGTCAAACAAATGCAATGAACTTTAACGTATGCGGCTTGCAGTGGCACATAATATAGCTCTGTCACGTTTACACGACACGATGTTCATACCTTTTTATACAACTGTGTGAAGAGTGCGGCGATTCGTTTTTACACGAATGAAAATCTATCGTATGAACCCTCCGGTGATTGTACGTTTAAATAACAAATACAAAGAAAACGTGCAGGACAATGCCGTGTGAACCCATCCTAAGATGTCTCACATCGTGGTAGTATTATTATTACTCTCACAAGGTATTATTATTACTGAGATTTGTATTTCAAACTAACAATTCATCCTTGCTTCGCTTCAGTTTCAGATGCCTTTAAATCTTCAATAACATCTAAAATATTGCGTTCCGTAACTGCAGTCCGTGAGGCCTCAGGTTTGATTGTTGGGCCGAGAATAATTTTAGAGGTATCATGTAAATAATCATATGAACATAAAAAAACCTATTATTTCACATTACAAACACTTTAATTTTATTTATTTGTATAGATCTAAAATTATCGTTTTGAAAATTGTTGATCCCTAACGCGTCCTTACTTTAAGAACTAATCTTATTTGATGTGTAAACTCTATGTAGGTGATAAATGATCCTTTTCAGTAATGTGAAAATTCTAGTCAGACATATTATCACCGATGCCAAATAGAGGTCACTGTAATATTGTATTTGACGGCATTTTTTTTTTTTTGATAATAATTCACGTTACAGTGAACAAAATGTGTCAAATAAGGGATAGTCGGAATGGCCCATTGAGTCACTTATTTTCGTATGAGATGCGTTATCTGAAGATGATTCTTTTTTATGTTTTCGCCGCTTTTGAAATGATACTTGGAATATTAGAGGCAAACAGAAACTTTACTATAAACGGTAACTTTTTTTCGAAGTGGTGACGAAGAAAAAATACAATTCACCACTCCCTATACTACACCTATGGGTAAGGGCCCCTAGGTGTCGTAAAAGATTACTAAGGGATTAGACCCACAATAATAGTAACTAAAGATAATTTTTAAAATTAAAACCTCTTATTGCAAAGGTCCATGTGCGGCAGTGTCGCTTACCGTCAGGTCTGCTGCTTACTCGTTTGCCACCAAAGGAAATAAAAAGAAAAATAACTAAATAGCTTTATTTCAAATGTGTAATACTCGCGTAAACATCGGAAATCGTTTTTCTATACTTTCACGAAAACATCCTTCAAGTTAAACATTTCCTTTAATTCAATAAAATATTTTGTTGACCGTAAAATTGACTATTAAGTGTTCGTATAAAACGTTGTAGGTTAAGCCAATAAACTGTCTCCTAATAGGATTGCAGTCAACCCATCAAAAACTCGCTAAGCGTCTTATGCCGGTTAAAAAGTTAAAGAGCTTAACTCCTTTATACCTTTAAATTTAATCGGTAAAGAAATGATACGAATTTTTACTGTGATACCTTCAATGTAAAATAAATGAATTTTCAAATTAATTGGAGTATTCATCTATTTTGAAGCCTAAAAATTTTAAAACTGATCTTTATATTCCATAAATATGTAATTACATACTAATGTAATTGCAAAAATGAAGCTGTTTACCCGTTTTGCTAAAACTCCGCAGTCATACATCCTTAGTAATATTATAAATGCGAAAGTAAGTTTGTTTGTTTGTTATGCTTTCACGCTTAAACCATTGAACCGATTTCAACAATTCTTGCATCAAAGTAAAGCTATAATATCAGGGCTATATTTTATCCCGGTATTACCACGAGAACTACGCGGGCAAGGCGACGAAAACCGAAGCAAAGCGTGGGCGAGTTGCTAGTCATTAATATTATAAACAATCATTCCTGAGGAGGTATAATATTTTTTATTCACTTTTATTACAAACTAGTTTTCTGTCACTAGCACGCATGGTTATTTGGTAAAAAAAAAAACTAATTATTGCATTGTCATCGGTCTTTGACAGATGTGCAAAGTTTAAAAAAATCTGATCGCTCAAGGTAGGGCCAAATCGAACTCAAAGGTGGACGTTACAAACAAACATACAGGTGAAGCTAATAAAAGCGTGTTTTTTTTTTTTTTTTTTTTTTCGTGGGTGGGCCGCGGTCGGCGCGCCTCCGCACCCTCCCATCGACCGACGTCCCCCCCTCGGGGAGGACGTCGGTCTTTCCTCACGCGGTCGGCCTCTCGGCGGGTGACGGACTAATCCCCGGTCACGTCACCCGCGGCCTCGGCTAGAGCGGCATGAGGCGCAGATAGTTGCGCCTGCGCCGCCCCAGTCGCCGGCGACGGATCTCCTCATCGAGGCTGCGCTCCACGCGCAGACGATCCGCCGCCTCCTTCTGCGAGATCACTGTCTCGCAGAAGGCTGCGACCGCGTCCCAGTAATAAAAGCGTGTTAAAATATTATGATTTGAATTTAAATGAAATAATCGGTCAAGTGCGAGTCGGGCGCACGAAGGGTTCCGTACCATTGACTAGATAAACAACAGTAGATACACATATTTCATATTGTAACCTTTTTTAAGGGAACTTAATACTTATTTTTTGTAAAAATCTCTTCTAAATTAATATTTTGAAGAGATTTTAAACCTGAAAATGTTTCAAGGTTTATTATAAACTATTTTATTTAGGGTGCCTAATATCGGAGAACCGATATTGTTATATTATCACGTGTCCGATATTAGGAGCCTACTTGTTCAAGACCTGATTTTCTTACTAAGTTGATTTTTTAAAATTTGTATATAATTTAACATTGCTGTCGTGTGATTCGTTTAATTTTCTTATAGTGTATGAATACGTACCTAAATTTCTATTTAACTACGGATACATTTAATATATTTTTTACCTAATTTTCAAAAAGTATCCGATATTCGGTTCCTTTCCCCTACTTTAAGTATTTTGTGAATATTTCAAGTGCCTACCTGTTATCTTTTACTGATATCGAGCAAAAATAGCGTTTTTTTTTGTATGGAAGCCCCCCTTAAACATTAATCTTATTTTAATTTTATCATTTATTATTAAAGTAAAAATACAACTGAGTATTTTGTGAATATTTCAAGTGCCTACCTGTTTGCTATTATCGATGTCGAGAAAAAAAGGGCAAAAAAATTGCGTTTGTTGTAGGAATCCCCCCTTAAATATTTATTTCATTTTGTTTTTAGTAGTTTTTATTATTGCGGCACCAGAAGTGTATAATTTGTAAAATTTTCAAATGTCTAGCTATCGTGGTTCTTGGGATACAGCCTGGTTACAGACGGACGGACAGACAGCTAAGTCTAAGTAATAGGGTCCCGTGTTTACCCTTAGAGTACGGAACCTCAAAAATAAAAAAAAATGTTTTTGAAACATTAACTTCCCTTAGCAACTCCATTGCACCTGCTGATGCGATCTCTATTGAGTTTTCTCATTCAATAAAAACATAAGCGTATGTGAATGCAACGTTGTGTAAAAATTTCAAAGTGATCGGAAAAGAATTTTAGAAGATGTGTGATTTTAAACAAACAATTATTATTTTTATCAAAATTTGAAAATGGCATTGATGTTATTAAAAATATAATAGTATCAGCGGCCATGTTCGAGCCAATTGTGATTTTATTAATATCTTTATATATACATTTTTTGTGTACGTGTGTATGTCACTGAACTCCTCTTATACGGCTGCACTGATGTTGATGAAATTTTTTGTGTGTGATCAAGGGGATCTGAGAATGGTTTAAATTCACAATGGGACCAATATAATATAATCTCGCAGAAAATCGAGGTCTAACTAGTAGCAATATATTATTTACTTCGTTCGGTGATCGGTCCGGTGAATCACTGAATATATATCACTGAATATCTGATATATATCACTGAAATATCATTGAATTCACTGAATCTCATTGCACGTATCTAGACTTACCTCACGGTAGGCAGCAGCCTAGCAAAGATCCATGACCAGCAGTGTCACTTACCATCAGCTGTTTGCTCGTTTCCTAACAGAACAGAATTAAAAAAAGAACTTAAATTCTTATTGTGGGTCAGTTCTATACAATAACTGCTCAATTTTTGCAGTCTTTCAGAATCATTATCGATATCGTGACGTAACGTGTTAACACTAACCCTATGTCTGTAGATATATCCGTAACGAAATAAGAATACAAACATTATAAGTTCCGTTTGGCGGCGGAGTAAGAATACAATTCACCATCCTTATTCTTGTCCGTGCGTGTCGTGTGTCGTGGATGTCTGTGTAATGACGACGTAATAATACAATTCACCACTCCCTTTCTTGCCATGCAAGAAAGAGTCATGCAAGAGAAGCAAAACTCGAAATATAACCCTATATCAACCCGTCTGACCAGCGTGGTTACAGTAAGTCAATGTCCCTCCTATTGTGGAGGAGGGTCGAGCCTAGCAGTGGGACATACATGAGCCATGATGATGATGGCGTTGATGAGATCTCAAAGCCGGATAAATATAAAAGGTTTTAATTTAATTCTAAGATTAATGCGTGTGGTGACGGAGTAAGAATACATTTCACCACTCCCTATATTGCCCGTGGATGTCGTAAAATATGATTAAAGTATATGACATCTATGCAAGAGAAGGAAAACTCGATATAAAACCCTATGCCAACACGTCTGACCAGCGTGTTGTAGTAGGAGTCACTCTCATCATTGATGAAACCGTTGCCCGTTCCAGTTACCTCTTCACTAAGCATTAAGGTAAGTCGGAACATTTTTCTATTCTATATCATCATCATCATCTTGCTCTTATCCCAATTACTTGGGGTCGACGCAATATGTCATCTGTTTTGACATATTGCAAAAAGTTTCGGCAATGACTTTTATGACCGGCCGCCTGCCTGACGTCAACCCTCCTTGGGAATGTAATCGTTGACCCAAATGGTACCAGATGGAGTTGGTCTGGGTCAATCTAGGGCTCTTAGTCATCTTTTACGACACCCACGAGCAAAGCAAGGGTTGGTAGTATTCGAAGCCGCTACCACACAGCATTTTTTCTATTCTATATATAACTCATAATAGGAGGAAAATTTGTCTTAAATTATAGACTGGTTATTTCACATTTTTGTTTTAAGTATTCCTTCTCATTCACTAATGTGAATCAGCTTATGTTACTTGCTCTACCCTCATAAGCCCCGTGAGTGAAATAAGCATGACACATTGGTTTCTGAGCCCATGATACATAGGATATTTATGTATTATTATTTAAGCTTGACGGAGTATATATTCTTCTTCGTACAAGAGAAGGAAAACTCGAAATATAACCCTATAAGTTTCAAATAATGTTTTCTGGAATATGGAATATATAAATAAAAAAACTACATATATATTTCCGTGTGGTGACGGAGTAAGAATATAATTCACCACTCCCTATCTTGCCATAAAAGACGACTATGGGATATAATATGCACATAAAATCTGTGTTAGAAAAAGAAAACTCGGAATAAAATCCTATACCAACATGTCTGACCAGCATGGTATAGTAGGTCAAATTCCCTCCCATTGTGGAGGAGGCTCAATTCCAACAGTGGGACATATGTGGACTGCAATGATGACGATGATTGCACATATTGCAATACTCCATCACAAGTTTTGTTTTATCATCATCGTATGTGGGCTGCGATGATAATCATCACAGCCCATATATGTCCCACTGCTGGGCTCGATCCTCGTCTGTAAAGCTTGGGAAATTGACCTACTATACCAAGCTGGTCAGGCAGGTTAGCATAGGGTTTTATTTCGTGTTCTCTTTCTCTTGCATAGATCATATATGCATATTATATCCCTTAGTCGACCTATGGGTAAGATAGGGAGGGGTGGATTGTATTCTTACTCCGTCAACACACAGAAAAGTTATGTTTACATGATTTTTAAATATCACCTCTAAGAGCCCATAACCAGCGAAGTAAAACCAGTGGTAATGGTGTTCGACCCAAAGGGTGGAGAGAGAACGCGCAGCAGGTTATGGTGCCTCACATCGCTTTCTGTCACCTAGAAGTCTAGCTGTATTGCCGAGTTACAGTCAAAAAAGAGAAAATAAATTAGTACACAAACCTAGATTTGAAATAAAGCAGTAGTAATAAACTTATATGTATATTCCAAGCGAAAAAATCAATTACAATATTTTGGTGAACCTGAAAATTTATTTCTCTTAAAAAATGTATTACTTTGTTTAATAAAATTTCGGATTGAACGAAAACAAAATCAAAAGTGCCAAAAATGTTTTACAGACCTACTGAATAATTTCACTTATCAACACCTGAACTTTTCAATTTGAATAAAATGCCTTACCTGTAAATGTTGAAAAGGGAATAATTTAAAAATTTGAAAGCATCCTCAAATAAAAGGGGTACACAATGAAGTGTTGTGATTCGTGAAATTGTTTGTAAAACAAACTTGCTTTCTGATTCAGAAGGCGTTTGTTCTCTTATTTTGTACGTTGGGGTGCCGCGTGCCTTTCATGTCAATCTCAATATAGATAAGTCTATACAAACGCTCTTCGTGGTCTTTATAACTTTTCTGAGATGAAAATGAGGAGTTCAAATAATATTATTAGAACAATAAAATAATGTTATTGAAATATTCACTTTCCTATTTGTAAATCATATTTTTGTCCTGAAATAATATTGATTGATATAATTTCTTACACGTTTTTATTAACTTCACACGTATGTCAGTATATGCCTATGTAATGGAAAGTTTGACAAATATTTTTGATCCCCTTCAAAACATCGGATTGGCTCGAAATTATTGTCATATTTGTCGAGGACCGATGACAATTGAACATTTTAAACAGTTAATCCCGTTATCTTTATTGTGATCAAATTAAACTTTTTTTTTAGTTTTTTTAAACTATTAATATTAACGTCATAATTTGGTTATTTCGTGTGGTGACGGAGTAAGAATACAATTCATCACTCCCTCTCTTACCCGTGGGTGTCGTAAAAGACGACTAAGGGATATAATATGCAGTTCGCAATTTATGGTTTGGTCATGCTCACTGAACAAGGTTCTGCTTGCGGTAGCTATAAGGGGCGGGTCACTTCCTTCCCTCCAATGTGGTTGAGGAGAGTGATGGCTGCTTTAGTAGTTAACTCGTGCTGCTTGTGCGATCTGGTCCAACTATGTTTTCCTTTCCTTTTTTATTTGATATAAATTAAAAATATAGTTATATCCTATCTCGAAGGGCATCACACTGGAGCTAAGATTATATGTATGTTGTATAAGTAATTGTATTCAAAAGATGGTAAAAAAATAGCCCGCTGAGTTTTTTGCCGGATCTTTTCAGCTTGTGGCCGCGTTCCGATCCGGTGGTAGATATTGTATTATATTCAATCAATGTATAAATTTGACAATATTTAAGTGCCCTCAAGGGGCCTATGTAGAATAAATGATTTGATTTGCAACAACTATGCAAGAGAAGGAAAACTCGAAACAGACCCCTATGCCAAACATGTCTGACCAGCGTGGTATAGTAGATCAATTTCTCTCCCATAGTGGAGAAAGCCCAAGCCCAACAGTGGGACGTACACGGGCTGAGATGATGATGATGATGAATTGGTTATTTAGTTTTAAGTGAAAAAGAAAATACGTTACGTGTTATTTAGTTGCTGCCAGGGCGATGGTCGGCAGCGTCAGGAACTGGGATGCGGTCGCAGCCTTTTGCGAGGCAGTGGTCGCAGAAGGAGGCGGCGGATCGCCTGCGCGAGAAGCGCAGCCTCGATGATTCGATCCGCCGTCGGCGACTGGGGCGGCGTAGGCGCGAATATCTGCGCCTCTTGCCGCCCTAGCCGAAGCCGCGGGTGACGTGACCGGGAAATTAGTCCGTCACCCGCCGAGAGGCCAACCGCGTGAGGAAAGACCGACGTCCCGCTCTTGGGGAGGTCAATGGGAGGGTACCCCGAATAGGGTACCCCAAATACCCTGCGCCGGTGGTCGGCCCAACGACGAAGGCGACGTGCATCGCGGGTGGGTTGCGGGAGTACGTGCGGACGGAGTGGTGCGAGAAGCGCGCCGACCGCAATCCACTCTAAAAAAAGAACTGTATCTTTTTGATATTTCTTAGTCGAGAAGTTGGTATGGACAAATTAGATTTATAAGACAAGTTTGTAGCTATTACAATATTAAATAAAACTGTATTGATATTTTAAGATCAAATATAGAGGCATAACTTGTATTTTATGTATTTGTTTTCTATTATTCAATTTTGAGCAAATTTTTATAAGCTCACACGACGACGACGACGGCCTTCATTCAGTTTTATGTAACATCCCAAAAATTTACTTGATATTTATTCATTTCTTAATGTATATTCGAATCTTGATTGGTGACACAGTTAATATTTTCCTTGTAAATTAATACGTTACGTATTAATTTACAAGTAATAATACGTTATGTATCTTATACCTTTAAACGATCAATTCTTGTAACGGCTTCAACCCGTTTTCGTGAAATTTAGCATACTAGAGGTTTCGGGGCCATAAAATCAATCTAGCTAGGTTTTATTTATAGAAAATGTTGTTTTGACGTTTTTAGTTAACCAATACAATGATATAAAAAATCAATAGAGTAGGCATTTAGCTGTCGCCGTCAAGAGTGACAATAGCTTAGTTGGGAAGTTGACCAGTCGCATTCAAACAGTGTGAGATCGAATCTCTCGATTATTCAGTTTTTGTAATTTTCGATATTTTTTTCATTGTTTCATCGTCTTTATTTTTTATTAATATATAACTATAACTAAATAAGTTCATCAAAAATACAATTTACGAAAAAAATTATTATACCGAGCAAAGCTCGGTCAACCAGATATAGTTTCTTTGAACACGATGAATAAATTTGTGCGGTGTATAATATTTCTTCTTTTTTATAATTTATTGGGTAAACAAATAATATTACAATAATGATTAGTTATATTATGAAGCTCACAATTAAGACTTTTTAAATCCATACATTTAAATCTTATATATTTTTCAGTAGTGAAACTGAATAATTTCTTTTATCCGCCATAATTTTCTAACTATAGGGCATTAATTACATACTAATATACAGAAAATTGAATACATAATTAATAAAAATTATATTTTTTTGTATTTTTGCTATATTTTTTTAATAACCGTAATTAAATTCAATGCGAATATTTAATATGTATATTTTTTTTGTATTTATTGTTACTTTTTAAAAATTATTTTATAGATTTTACGCTACTGTGATAAAATTTTCTCGGTAAACTAACAGAAAGTATAATTCAAACTTCTTTTTTATATAGAACTAGCAACCTGCCCTCGCTTCGCTTTGGTTACAGTCGTCTTATCCGCATAGCTCCCGTGGGAATACCGCCATAAAATATAGCCTATGTTACTCCCTAATATTATAGCTTTCCTTTGGTGAAATAATTTTTGAAATCGGTTTGGTGGTTTAAGCGTGAAAGCGTAACAAATAAACTTACTTTCACATTTATAATATTAGTAAGAATGTAAAGTATTCACCAACTTAGTAAAATTTTGCACTAATGATGTTATTCAGAAAAATATTTCTTCACGTTATAAATGTTTTATCCGTATGGTGACGGATTAAGAATACAATTCATTACTCCATATCTTGCATGTGAATGCCGTAAAAGTGATATAATATGCATATAACATATCAATACAAGAGCTGAAAAACTCGAAATGAAACTCTATACTAATACGTCTGATCAGTGTGGGTAGGTCAATTGGCTTCCTATTGTTCCTATTAAGGAGGTTCGAGCTCAGCAATGGAACGTATATGAGCTGAATTCACATAGAATCATTTTCTTCTTACACTGGCAAAATAAATTTGTATCTAAATATGGGTCAATATTTACTAATTTTCGGTATCGGGTAGATAATTATAAATGTTCTGTAATAAGGATGACTTGTTGGACGTAAGACATCTTAGTCCGCCCGTGACCATGAATGCTACAAAGTGTTCGAAACGTCAGGTAATCAAAAATCAAATACAAACGCGACAAAATCCGTAAAGCAGTTTTATTTAAAATGTGTAATACTCGCGTAAACATCAGAAATCATTACGAAATAATGCTGAAAATCTTATCTACAAACATTATATGGTAGATTAATCCCTTAATTTGTAACCGTGCTTCATCCTCTGAATAATAATATTGGTATATGACAGTGGTGGTACAAAGTCGTTGATAAATTTGATACGAGTGTATAATACTAAAGATTATGCGATCTTATAGACCACATACAAACTTAAGGAAAATTTTAAACTGTTCATATTTTCATCTTGTATGTACCTACATCTTGTTCCCGTAAGCCTATAGTAATTTATAATGCTTTGTTTGCGTGATATATATTCTTCCTTGCTATATTAATGGATGAATAGAATGATTAATTATGTACATATATGTTTAGCATTAGTATGTTAATCTTTTCGTGCGGTGACGGAGTAAGAATACTATCTCTTCTCTTGTCTGTAGGTGTCATAATAGACGACTAAGGGATTATAATGTGTACATAACATCTGTGCAAGAGAAGGCAAACTCGAAATGAAGGCCTATACCAACATGTCTGACCAGCATGGTATAGTAGGTCAAATTCTCTCCCATTGTGAAGGAGGCCCGAGTCCAATAGTGGGACGTACGAGGGCTGCGATGATGATTATGATCTTCTGTCTTGCCTGTTGGTATCATAATAGACGACTAAGGGAATAAAATATGCAGATAACATTTATACAAAAGAATGAAAACTCTACATAAAAACCATATACCAATTCGTCTGACCAACTTGATTTCACAGATGGTGTAGTGGTTAAGATACCGATCTACCGTTCCAGTACCGCGAGTTCGAATCGCACGCAGGACAACACTTTGTGTGGTCCACAATTTACTGTTCTAAATCTGGAATTTGTGTCCGTAAAATTATATGTTTGTAAAGTTCCTCGCAATACAAGGATTTTTCCTCAGTGCAGGGTAGTCTAAAAAAGACTTGATATAGGAGATCAATTTCTATCTCATTGTGGAGGTTGTCCTAGCCTTTTTTCTTCTTTTTTTATGGGTGGGCTATGGTAAGTGCACAAGCAGTCCATTCCGTCCTGGGCGACGAAAGGACGATGCGCGGGCCCATAATCCATCCGTCCCATCCATACCCACGTCGCCTTCGTCGTTGAACCGACCACCTGAGCAGGGTGACTTGTCGTCAGTGGTCGGCCCAGACCAGTTGGTATAGGGTTTCATTTCGAGTTTTCTTTCTGTTGTATAGATGTTATATGCCTATTTAATGCATTAATCGTCCTTTACGACACTCACGAGTAAGAAAGGGGTTGATGAATTGTATTCCTACTCCGTCACCACAAGAATTTGCAAAATCATAAAACATTCGAACATTTCCTAATTTATATAAACTTAAAATAATGATATGAATTCCAACATTATGATTAAGAGCTTTTTTCTTCTAAGTATTCGTAATTTTAGTTGAATGTGAAATGAAGAAGTCGTTGCTATCTTAATAAAATTTCTATACCGGCTTCCAACAAGAAGTTCATTGACATCTAAAACTTTAATGTATTTCTACTACTTCTGCCAATTTTGTTTTTTTTTGTTGTTGGTGGTAAAAAGCACAACTAATTGTAAATAATATAGGCGCTCGTGGACCCTTGCTAGGCCGCTGCCTACCGTGAAAAAGTGAAGGGATTTTAAATGCTTACAATGAAGTTCGGTGATACTAAGGGCTTCACCAAAATCCACCATTCAAAAAATATCCTCATAAAGTTGGGTCACCGATGCCCCAACCATAAATCGATTATCATTTGACTTCGTAATCCAAAGATACCCACGGCAAGACGTAATGACCCTCAGTCAAAACTTTTATAGGGACTGATTATTATGTTACCTCTTATTAACTAACGTTTAAAATAGCTGAGGTAGCTGGTTTAATCTTCTTGATATGCATTTTGTATATCTATAGAAATTCTTCTTTCATAAAACTGCTAGACATGCCAATTTTTTCGTAATGTTTTCATTCCTATACATAAGGAGGATGTGGAGTAACTTTCAATATATGTACAAATTCCATTTCTAACTTTACAACAACGCTAAACTGTTCCACGAAGGCAAAGTAAGATATCACCAAGAGAGGAAAAATTCTAACAAAGTTTTTTATCAGAAATTTTAAATTGCTCTCGGAGCTCAAAGTCGGATTTGTTATTCATAAAGGTTGGTTAAGCTGGTTGCTATGAGACTAAATTATTGACTGTGATAAAAACCGGAAAAGGAATTAAGAATTTAAGTTATATATATAATAACTAAAACCTGTAATACGTATATGTATGTATTACAGGTTTTATACTATACTATATCTTATATATAAATTTCAAGCGTACGTGTGTATGTCACTGAACTCCTCCTAAACGGCTTGACCGATGTTGACGAAATTTTTTGTGTGTGTTCAAGGGGATTCGAAGATGGTTTAGATTCACAATAGGACCCGGTAGGTGGCGCTGTTCGAGCAGGACAATAACATAACTTCAGAACGACTTTACCGATTCCGTCCATAATTTTTTTTACTTTGCGGAAAAAAATAAGAAATTTGCACAGAAAATTAGAAATTTAAGAAAACTTAACGTTTATATATACTTTTCTAATGTAACCTATTTTCGACTGTATAAACTTTTCTGTCTTTATACATATATATATATATATATATATATATATATATATATATATATATATATATATATAAATCTTCCGTTCGTATGTTTGTAATTAAACTCCTTCTAAACGGCTGGACCAATTTTAATTATTTTTTTTTTGTGGCCATTCCGATGGATATGAATTCACATATCCATCGGAATAGCCATTCGAATCATCCAAACCACTCGGTTTAGATTAATAATAGGAACCGGTAGGTGGCGCTGCGATCGATTTCAAGGCGAATTTAATTTTCTATTTTTTACAGATTTGAACAGAACAACGTCTGTTGGATCAGCTAGTACTATATAATGTACTATACTATATAATACATACATACGTACATACCATTACATACATTTAAATTATGCAGGCAAAACATCGTTTAAAATAACATCGATACATCGATGTTTTACAATAGTAAACATCGATGGCAAGCCTCGAAGTTTTTTTTATTAAAACGATGTATTGTTTGCATCCTTATATGCCACACTGGTTATAGATGTTAGCGTAGGGTTTTATATCGAGTTTTCCTTCTCTTGGATAATTGTTATGTGTATACAATTAACTTACATATATGTACCACGCCGTTCAAATGTGTTGGTATAAGATTTTCTCTCTTGCATGGTTCTTTACGATATCTACGGCCACGATAGGGGGTGGTGAATTATATTCTTACTCTGTCCCCATACGGAGATAATATAAAATATAATAATAGAAAAAGATATCTTGATGGTGCAGTGTCAAAAACTGATGACATCCAACAATAAAGAAGTCTACGAAGCAACAAAACTTATTAATGGATACAAAAAGTCCAAGTTTAGAAGTACGTGCGCTAGAGCTGTTTTATTCTTCGGATATAAATGGAGGGTGCGTGCGAAAGACACCTTATGTTATAAGGTCACGATCAATGGAAGGCTAAAAGATATTTCATGAAGATTCACTGCAAATATATTTTTATTTTTGGCTATAACTTTAAGATCGTCGATGAAGCGTTATGTATTAGATACTACTGAAATTATTGGGGATTTTATTACAAGCTCTGAAATTGGTAACCACACTGTTGATAGTTGTCTGTCTACAGCCGCGGGCCGATCCATCCGGGGCAGTACCACACTCTCACAGAAAATCCACGTCCGATTAGTAGCAATTTGTTACTGCGCTTCGTTCGGTGAGCGAGACAGCCAGAGGCCCAAGTTTCTGAGGGTGTTTACGTGTGGTGGGTTTTAGTTAAGCCTTAATTATCACCGAATCTCATTGCACGCATTCACACTCCCTTCACTTTCTTCGCGGTAGGAAGCGGCCTTGCAAAGGTCCATGAGCGGTAGCGACACTTGCTATTGGGTGTACTTTTTGCTCGTTTGCCACCGTTTGCAATAAAAAAAGGCTCTTATGCCAAGGCAGTAAATAATCTTCAAACAAATTCCAGTTAGTCAGTAGCCACATGATAACTATGTATATTGGTTGGAAAATAGATGTTCGAATTTTTTGTGTAGCATGGACTTTATTGTAGAATCGTTCATTTTACTTGAACAACTTATTCATGTGTGGTTCTGTACCTGCGCTTATGTTAGCGGCATATCGTCTTATATTTTGTCGAACTACTCCATTTTGCGCCTTATTGCCCGCATTGCATACGAGGGAAATTGAGTCAATCTGTTTCAACATCCTTCTTCCCGTTTACCCTTTCTAATTAATTTTTTTGCTGTTTCCAAGACATTTAGAACTATGTCCCTGAGGGCCATACATCGATGTTCGTTTACAATGCTGTGAATGATCTGAGGTGGGATTAGCCACAAAATGAAAAAAAAAAAGAAACGTTAACAGACAGTCTAGCTCGAGTTAGGGAATATAATAATACAATTTGGGAAGAAAGAAAATCCCTTAAAGGCGTAAACTGCTTGAAAATAGAGATTTTAAAAGCAATAATTGAATTGACTGGAGCTTTGCAGGTTTTAAAGATTTCATAATATGGCTTCTGGTCTCAAATCCTACATAATACAAGAACTGTTGTTGGAGTTTTATTTAGATTTTACTAAATTTTCGAGGCTTTTTTAGTAAAAATCAATGCAGCGTAATAGTAGAACATTGTAACGTATTATGAATTGTAACATATTGATTTTTTATTGTAATGTTTTATTTTTATCTTACAATTTTTTATCTTCAATAAATAAAATGCAATTCGTAAATAATAATGGCGTCCTAAAAATTATATGTATCGAGAAGCAGAGAATGCCATACAGTAACCGCTACGTATATCACTAACTCTAGTAATAACTTCTGGTTGTCTTAAAAAATCTTCTAACAATAACCTTATATTGACTACCAATTAGACTAAATTTTATTTATATCAAAGTAGCGTTGGTAAGGAATACTGGTATTCATATTCATCATTATTCATTAGGCCTTTTACCATGGGGCGGCGCAGGCGCAAGTATCTGCGCCTGATGCCACCCTAGCCGAGGCTGCGGGTGACCGGATCGTGGAGCTTAGTCCTTTACCCACGGGCAGCGACCGACGTCGCGGGAAGAGGACGTCGATGGGAGAGGGTACCCTCTCAAGGTATGCCGTCGTGCCGGCCATTGAAGACAAGGAAATCTGCACCGGTGGTAGGCACAACGACGAAGGCGATATGCTATTGGGTGGGTTACGGGGCCGCGCGCCGCCCCTCTGTCGCCCCGACGGAACCGGGCAGTGGGTGCGCTGACCGTAGCCCACCCAAAAAAAAAATCGTCTCATCCTATATGCTTCCCACTGTTGGGCTCGGGCCTCCAACACTATGAGAGGGAAATTGACTGCTGATCAGAGGTGTTGGCATTGGGTTTTGTTTCGATTTCTCCTTCTCTTGCAAAGATGTTATATTTATGTCCCTTAGTCGTCTTTATGACACTCTCGTACAAGAGAGATGGTGGTGAATTGTATTCTTACTCCGTCACCACACGAGAAATGTTATTAAAGGTCATCAACGTGAACTATGTTATTATTGGATACAAATTGTATACAGACGAAAAAAAACACCATTCGTGGCTTGCTTACAAATATTCAGATCATCAGAGAGGAAAAAAATTGGAGATTGCTATTTATATATAACATCATCATCATTTCAGCCCATAAACATCCCACTGCTGGGCTCGAGCTTCTTCCATAATAGGAGGAAAATTGACCTTACAATACCATGCCGGTCAGACAAGTTGGCAAGGGTTTTGTTTCGAGTTTTCCTTCTATTGCATAGATGTTATATGCGTATTATATCCCTTAGTCATGTTTTACAATATCCACGGGCAAGAAAGGGAGTGGGCAATTGTATTCTTACGCCGTCACCACATATATATATACAATTTTTTATATTTTTTTATATATTCCCCTATTTCAGAAAATATTATTTGAAACTTTTTCTCTATTTCATTACAAATCGCCCACGCTAAGTTAAAATTTTAATATTAATTCACTTTATGTCAGCAAATTTAGTACAAAACAAAATGCTGGTAATATTTTTAAAGTCGTCATGTTGTTAGGACTGTTAACGGAACTCATATAATAGAGTTACTTGGCATGCCAGCCGCTGTGTCGTGCCAACCGGGTCGGCAACGTTCTTTGTAAATAATGTGTGAATTTAAACTTTTAAAATCTCAGCTATGCTCCAATTGTGTCTATATCTGCTAACACTTTAATATCTCTTTGTTAGCTTATTTTTATATGTAGTTTCACGCGTTCAATCTTGAAGAGATAAGCAGATGTATAATAAAGCATAATATCGTAATATAAGAGTAATGTTAACCTTATAACTTTAATACAAACTTTAAACTTGCTATTATTATTTTTTTTAAGAAAATTACAGAGCATCGAGGCATTGGGCACAAAATATATTAAAATTATTAAAAATATTAACCTACATACGTTATTAAAGCAAAATCCTAATTTTAAGTTCTCAAAAGGTAATTTACATAAATAAATTGTCAACAAACGAGGAGATAACTAATTTATTTTGCCCGTATTTATTGTGTATTAATTATTTTATCCATTTTTCAATCACTAACAAATACAAAATCTATATTCTATATTATATATACATATTTGTTCAAGCACCGATCTAAGTTTCTTCCACAATAATGATTAAGCGCCAATCTAAATTGCTTCCATACATAAGTTTATGTTTTGTACTACTTTTTCATGAGGCGTCTTATAAGTGTAAGGTAGCCGTAATATTTCAATATAAAAATTATTAACACTCTTTTCTCATCGCTGCTACATGTAACTAGTTCTATCAATTCAATACACGTAATAATCAAAATATCATAGTTTCACTATAGAAATTCCTTACTTGTGCCTAAACAAGTAATTTTGGCGACCGTGACAGGACGATTTCAAGAATTTACAGTTGGTAAATACTACAAGAATTGCGTCATACAATTTGACTATACAAAGGGTTACCACAGTACTGGAATTGGAGGTTATTCTCTATTGAAGATGAGGATAGCTTTTCTGGCCAGCGAATCAGCCAAAGATCGCACCGGAACATCATCACTCTTCAACTTCAGAAGCAAGTTAAGTGCCATCCATTTTTTCAACTATATTACCACAATTATACCATATTTCCAAATTCCATACCTATTTATCTATTCTAATTTAGGCCTATTATAGTAACTATCCTCTATTTGTGCTATTTTCCTTAATTTTATAGGTTTTATTCCTGCCGAATAAGTTAAAGATCAACGATTACCTACATCTACCTCATATAAAATCTATTCGATTTATCTATTTTCTACAGTTTAGAGCATTTTATGCTAATTAATGTCCTTCTAGGTTTATATACAATAAACAAAAATCAAAATAATTATTTCATGTCATTTAAATCGATTTGCCGAACATTTTCAGGAGGCAATCCGGTTATCATTTTCATTGATTGGTGACTGCCCAGCTAAACCAGCTTTGCTTGCAGCTGAGACCAGCTTCATAGAAGATGCCGATAAGAGGTTTAACGTGAGAATTGTATATTTTTTATTCCTTTTCTTACTTATTTTAACTTTGTCGAATTTTGTTAGTACCTACCTACATAACTTAAAGGTATTTGAAAATTTCATAGATCCTTACATAAGGTTATATATTATTCGTGATGGCCAATGATAGTGAGAAATCAGTTTCTTTATCATCCCTACGCGAATTACTCGCAAAATGCACCTCCATTAAAGGACAAATCACTAAGTTTAAAAATTATTTAGATAAAATATGTAAGGTATCTGAACTTTCTAATATAGAACTTGCCGAATTAGATCTAAAATTGGATAAATTTCAAGGATTATCGATAAGGTTTGACGATATTCAGACAGAGATTGAGGTTCTAAACGCTTCAAATATGGAGTCGGAGCTAGATGAACGAGAACGCATTGAACAATTAATTGTACAGTATAGAGCTGTAGCTAAGACTGAATTGCAAAAATACAGCTGTGAGGATGATGTTAAGCGTCGTCAGTCTATAATAATAAATGCGGACTCTGATCATCAAAACATTGGGTTTCGACTACCTAAAATTCAAATTACTACATTTGACGGTTCACATTTTCGTTGGTTAGATTTTAGAGATACTTACGTCAGCTTGGTTCACAAAATGAGCACATTCAAAACATATATAAATTGCATTATTTGGTTTCATATTTAGAAGGAGATGCTGTGCGTGTACCTAATATCTAATCTTGAAGTATATTCAGCTAACTATAAAAAAACTTAGCATCTAATTAGCAAATACCCTTCATTCACAGTCAATAGTTTCACTCTAATTCTAATTTCAACAAATTTAACAACAAATCATATCGTTCTCATAAACATAATACTCAAAATATTCATTGCAATTATGGTGTAGTATCAAATAATTTCCGTGTGGTGACGGAGCAAGAATACAATTCACCATTCCCTCTCTTACCCGTGGGTCTCGTAAAAGACTATTAAGGGATATAATATGCACATGGCATCTATGCAAGAGAAGGAAACTCGAAACAAAATCCCATGCCAACCTGTCTGACCAGCATGGTATAATAAGATCAATTTTGACATCAAATGAAATAACGTTTTTTTACATACCACAATTCAATTAACTAACGGCAGATTCTGCGCCAGGTTGCCACTAAAGGCATCCCCAGACTGTCTTGGTAATTCATAAATTCTGGGAATTTGAGAGTCTTCCCCAAAGCGAAGTCCTCAGTCTCAATGATAAAAACAATAATACAAAATAACTTTCTTGTCGACGATGTCATCATAGGCTCAGATAGTGAAAGTCAATTCTAACATTTTCTAAATACATAACACTATTCAATTAACTAACGGCAGATTCTGCGCCAGGTTGCCACTGAAGGCATCCCCAGACTATCTTGGTAATTCATAAATTAAGGGAACTTGAGAGTCTTCCCCAAAGCGAAGTCCTCAGTCTCAACGATAAAAACAATAATACAATATGACTTTCTTGTCGACGATGTCATCACAGACAGTGAAAGTCAATTAATTTACATTAAAGATACACTTACTTCTATTCTAAATAGTGCATGCTTTCCATTACGAAAATTCAAAACTAATTTACCTGAACTATATCATAATATTGAAACTAATTCAAATGAGAAACTTACCTTCAGTGAATCCACAAGTACTCTCGGCCTCGGTTGGGATCCAAAGGAAGACACGTTCCATATACCTGTAAAAATAAACCCTACAAATTTAGATAATTTAATTACCAAAAGATTTATAACATCACAGTCTTTTCGAATTTTTGATCCACTAGGTTTATTAAGTCCATTAAAGTCCATTATACAAACAAAAATACTAATACAAAAATTGTGGATCAAAGGCATTAACTGGAATCATCCTGTGCCTGATGAATTAAAAGAAAATTGGTTCGAAATCACTAAAAACTTACCTTTGCTTGCAGATCTTCATATTTCACGTAAAGTGCTATGTGATTCACCAAAATTCGTTGAGCTCCATTCGTTTAGTGATGCTTCCCAAGTTGCTTATGGGGCGTGTATCTACATGAGGTCGCTAAACGAGAATAACGAGATAACAGTAAGGCTATTATGCTCCAAGTCTAAGGTTGCTCCTTTAAAACCGACCACAATACCTCGGCTTGAGCTTTGTGCAGCTTTATTGGCATCAAATTTATGTAAGTCTGTTATTGATTCTCTTAGATTCTCTCTCTCACTCCTACAAACATCATTCACTGGTGTGACTCTAATGTCGTTCTATGCTGGATCAATAGTGACCCAGGCAAGCTAAAAACTTTCGTTGCAAATAGAATTGCCGAAATTTTGGATCTTACCAATGCTAATGCATGGTGTTATGTTCGTAGCAACGCTAATCCTGCAGATTTAATTTCTAGAGGCTTAAACGCTTGCCAGCTACGAGATAACACTATGTGGTGGCAAGGTCCCTCATATCTATATAAAATCGAATCTCAATGGCCTAAATTACATCAAAACCTTAATGTTGATTTACCAGAAACCAAAGTTCATTATATTAATATACCTCAATCAACGTTTGATTTTCAAAGGTTTTCAACTTTTACAAAATTACATAGAGTATTCGCATACATTTTACGATTTTTACATAATTCTAAGCGATCAAATAAGGCTAATAAACTACATGATTTTTTATCAACTTATGAACTGAATAAATCCTTTAATTTTATTTGTCGTACTATTCAAAAACAGTCCTTTCCTCTGGAATATAAAAAAATGATTTCCAACACACCATTGCCATCGAAATTAAAATTACAAAATTTATCTCCATTTTTTGACACCACTACCGAGTTAATTAGAGTAAGGGGGAGATTAGATAATTCAAATTATTCCTTTCATAAAAAACATCCCATTCTTTTAGATTCTGCTCACCATGTGACGAAACTATATTTTATCCGCGAACACTTAAGACTTCTTCATGTGGGTCCGCAGCTACTACTGGCTGCTGTTAGGGAATCCGTGTGGCCTATTAATGGTAGAAAGTTGGCTAGACAAGTGGCAAGACAATGTGTTACCTGTGTACGTATACGTTGTGATTTTATATATATATATATATATATATATATATATATATATATGAGATGTGTGCGCTGACCGTAGCCCACACAAAAAAAAAGTGTTTTTATCATGCACTTCTTCATGTCGGCTGGTCATAAACATGAGGGTATAGTAATTACCGCATTTAGTAGGCAAATTCGTAAAAATAGTTTCATCTATATAATATAGCAACCCGCTTGCCGTAGATTACACCTTTAGAGGGTGAAAATTAAAAAATGCTGAAACATTTATATATTTATTTTTATTACAGAGTATTTGTTTACAATTTAATGAAAATCGATGAAGATTTTTTTCTCGTTAGGAGTAGAATTTCAAAAAATCCTTTCTTAGTGGGTTTTTACGTCACACAAAGAAACTACTGTCAAAATTTCATGTTTCTGGCTTCAGGAGTTTCGGCTCCTCTGTAAACTAACATCTTTCTATTTTTTAGTAGGTGCCTAAGTCAGAAAATGAATCTACGGTCTAAATTTCATTTTTCTAGCTTCAGTAGCTTCGGCTCACCCTGTTCCTTTATATGTATATTATTGTTAATGCCCCGCAACACCCCTTGTAGGTGGAATTTCGTTAAATTCGTTCTTAGCTGACCTCTACTCGACGAAAGGAATATTCCTGCCAAATTTCAAGTCTGTACGCCTTATAGTTCCAGAAATATGATGATGAGTCAATATATCGCTCGAAAACTTTCATCTCCTATATATATATAATATAGATTTTGTATTTGTTAGTGATTGAAAAATGGATAAAATAATTAATACACAATAAATACGGGCAAAATAAATTAGTTATCTCCTCGTTTGTTGACAATTTATTTATGTAAATTACCTTTTGAGAACTTAAAATTAGGATTTTGCTTAAATAACGTATGTAGGTAAATATTTTTAATAATTTTAATATATTTTTGCCCAATGCCTCGTTTCTCTGGAATTTCCTTAAAAAAAAAAAATAGCAAGTTTAAAGTTTGTATTAAAGTTATAAGGTTAACATTACTCTTATATTACGATATAATGCTTTATTATACATGTGCTTACCTCTTTAAGATTGAACGCGTGAAACCACATTTAAAAATAAGCTCATAAAGAGATATTAAAGTGTTAGCAGATATAGACACAATTGGAGCGTAGCTGACATTTTAAAAGTTTAAATTCACACATTATTTACAAAGAACGTTGCCGACCCGGTTGGCACGATACAGCGGCTGGCATGCCAAGTAACTCTATTATATGAGTTCCGTTAACAGTCCTAACAACATGATGACTTTAAAAATATTACCAGCATTTTGTTTGTACTAAATTTGCTGACATAAAGTGAATTAATATTAAAATCTTAACTTAGCGTGGGCGATTTGTAATGAAATAGAGAAAAAGTTTCAAATAATATTTTCTGGAATAGGGGAATATATAAATAAAAAATTGTATATATATATGTGATGACGGCGTAAGAATACAATTGACCACTCCCTTTCTTACCCGTGGATATCGTAAAAGATGACTAAGGGATATAATACGCATATAACATCTATGCAAGAGAAGGAAAACACGAAACAAAACCCTTGCCAACATGTCTGACCGGCATGATATTGTGAGGTCAATTTTCCTCCTATTATGGAGGAAGCTCGAGCCCAGCAGTGGGATATTTTTGGGCTGAAATACGTATAATATAATACATATAATACCTCTGTATACAATTTGTATCCAATAATAACATAGTCCACGTTAATGACCTTTAATAACATTTCTCGTGTGGTGACGGAGTAAGAATACAATTCACCACCATCTCTCTTGTACGAGAGTCTCATAAAGACGACTAAGGGACATAAATATAACATCTTTGCAAGAGAAGGAGAATTCGAAACAAAACCCAATGCCTATACGTCTGATCAGCGTGGTATAGTAGGTCAATTTCGCTCCCATAGCGGTGAAGGCCCGAGCCCAACAGTGGAAGCATATGGGATGAGACGATTTTTTTTTGGGTGGGCTACAGTCAGTGCACCCACTGCCTGGCTCCGTCGGAGCGACAGAGGGGCGGCGCGCGGCCCCGTAACCCACCCTATATCACGTCGCCTTCGTCGTTGTGTCGACTACCGGCGCAGATTTCCTTGTCTTCAGTGGTCAGCACGATGAAATACCCTGACGGGGATACCCTGACGGGGATACCCTCTCCCATTGACGTCCCCTTCTCTGTACGTCGGTGGCCGTCGCAAAATCATCGTCTCCGCGGGTGACGGACTAAACTCTCCGCTCCGATCACCCGCAGCCGCAGCTGAGACGATAATGATGAATAGTATATCATCATTAGCCTGTCCTCATCTGGCTCTAAATATCTTCCGCACAACACGTTCTTATCTGACATAGGCTTCTGTTAGCCGTCAAATCTGCACTCAACTCTCCTTTCATAGTCATATGGCTATCTTCTCACACAATCTAGATACCTCCTTTTGAATGGACAGCAACGCTCTTCTAGTAAAACATAATAATTATCCTTTCATAAGGAGGATTATATTATAAAATGGGTTGATATGTGATTGGCAATATATATAGAACTTTAAGAATGCTCCAGCGAATAAAGCCATGAATGTACAAGTGCTTTTAATAAAATTACTGTAAATAAAATAGTGTAGGTCGGACTGAAAAAACAAAAAAAAAACGTTAAAATAGAGAACATTGGGCCTTTTATCTTCGCGCTCTGGCAACTTTAAACAAATAATCATGGTAAGTGTAGACGGCTGAAGTATAAAACTTATAATTGTCAAAGTTGTTAAAATTTGCTTGTTAGTTAATTCTATTTAGTTGATTAATTATTATAAAATCAAACAGGTTGTTCCTTAACAAATCGTTTTAAAACTTTCCTTGCAAGCCAGATAGGCTTATGATAACGATTAAGGCCATTAAGGCTTTGTTTTTCACTTTTAATTTTCTACAAAATTTCGACCAGTCTTTCAACTCACATTAATCCCACTTATGCGCACAAACACTGTTATTTCTCAGTTTATACATATCCCACTGCTGGGCTTGAAGCTCTTCCAATATGTATACCACTTTGGTTAGACAGGAAGCCTAACTTTCGTTTACATAGATATGATCTGTATATTAGAATCTCTTATACGTCTTTTACGACATTAACAAAAGAGGGTGATGAATTCTGTTATTTCGTCGTGATCGCATGGACATCATCATCATGGTCGCCACTCGAAAGCCTTCGTTTTCTAGATGTTGTCGGTTCGTCAGACGATGTGTCTCGCCCATTCACCTTCTCTATATTATATATTAAATTAGAAACATTACCAAAACCAATTTCAGATTTTCCTTCTCTTGCAATAATGTATATAGCAAACATCACTTACTCTTGTCTTAGATGTAGAAATGGGTTCTTGGAAAATGGAAAATTTCAGTGCTTTGTGGTATATATTTATTATTTTACTATTATTTTTTGCCTATTGCATTAGATTTTATTATATTACGTAAAAAGGACGGCTTACCTCTACATGTTGAGATCTCAGCCTTGAGCTTTCCCACGAGACCTCTCTTTAGAAAAGTAGATTAGTTCTTCATTTTAGGAAAGAGTGTATTATATTATACACTCTAATAATCGTTGATACTTTTATAATTATTCTGTCTCCAATCAATTCACCTGTCGTCGTCTAGTTGAACATAATTCAATAAAACCCTATATCAACGCGCCTGATCCGCCTGGTATAGTTGGCCAATTGCCCAACTAATGTGGTGAAGGCTCGAATACAGCAATGGGGCGTACATGTGTAGAGATGATAACGATGACTATGATTACCTTTTAGATAAGTTTGGTCTTTTTAAAACACTTTCTTATACTAACAATAAGATCTACGTAACAGTATGTCTAGTAGAATGTGAAATGTATGTTTACTTTTCAAGCCGTTACGTATAAAATGATCCTATAAAAAGTCACAAAGTTACTGTTCAGAAGTTCAGTGTGTTTTGTATCTTTTTGACGCTAACCATACATAACCTTGTTTGGAGTTTTTGATGTTTGTTTTCACGGTATTTAGTTTTTGGTGCGTGTATATGAAGTATTCAAAATCTTTTATGTGTGGTTTGAATAAACTTTGAGGTTATTAGATACGCCAAAAGTTGTGCAAATACATTGCAATATGATTTATAAATTCTTTAATTTTTTTCTGTGTAGTGACGGAATAAGAATACAATTCACCAACCCCTATCTCATCCGCAGTTATTGTAAATGACGACTAAGGAATGTAATAATAAAGGCACTATAAGTCTTTCCTTCAATAACATCTGCCCTCTTCCAGCTGAAAATTGAAGACGTTTCGTCAACCCAGGGAATATGTCAGCGGACCGGAGACTACTTGACTCCGGGCTATAGTGAAGGACGGCGTGGTTGGAGAGGGAAAGGGACTGCGCTCGCGCCGCGATAACAAGCTCCACACTCTCACTATACTCGAGGACAAAATCACACACAGTTACTGCCACTTCGCATATTTTAACTGTACACATATTATTTGCTGGAATATAATACCGTCCTTTGCCTTATAATTAACGTCCCGTTTGTTCGGGTGGGTTGCGGGAGTTGCGTGCTTAAGCCCCTTTGTCGCCCCGGACGGAGTGGTGCGGAGGCGCGCCGACCACAGCCCACTCCAAAAAAAAAAAAGCGCCTAAACAACATCTATGATAACACGTCTGACAAGCGTGGTATAGTAGGTCAATTTCCTTCGCGTAATGGAGGAGACCTGAGCCTAGCAGTGGGAGGTCTATAGGCGGATATGATGAATTTAACAAATTTTGATAACCTGCTATATCGGCGCCACTCGAATAAATTTTAGCATTTTCATTCACAAGTGGTAGGACCACACTGTCGACAGTTATCTGTCTAAAGCCGCGGGCCGGTCCGTCCGGGGTAGTACCACGCTCTCGCAGAAAATCGACGTCTGAGTAGTAGCAATTTGTTACTGCGCTT
Source organism: Lymantria dispar (assembly GCA_032191425.1). Taxonomy (NCBI): domain Eukaryota; kingdom Metazoa; phylum Arthropoda; class Insecta; order Lepidoptera; family Erebidae; genus Lymantria; species Lymantria dispar. Next base: position 5,873,015 of record CM063452.1, on the reverse strand, counting down.
CGTTCGGTGAGCGAGAGAGCCGGAAGCCTAACTTTCTGAGGGTGTTTGCGTGTGGAGGCCTTTGGTGGTGCCTTTGGTATCACCGAGCCGTGCATTCACGCATTCACACTCCCTTCACCTTCTTTGCGGTAGGCAGCGACTTTATAAAGGTCCATAAGCGGCAGCAACACTTACCATCAGGTGTACTGTTTGCTCGTTTGCCACTGCTTGCAATGGAAAAAAATTGTTTTTTACCACTCGGCAGCTCTTTTATAATTAATGAAATGAAAAAAATAAATATATTGAGTCGATCGCTTTTAAATATTGAAATTTCAATTTCGTTTCTAGGTTTAAGAAAGCAACTGTACAGCTTATAATGGATTTTGATACCAATCTACCGTGCAATACTGTTTTTCCACGCTGGTCAATATTTTGTGCGATCCACAAATTGCTGTTTCAAGGCCGAGTGTATTTTGTGTCCGTTAATTATATGTTTGTAAATTCACCCGCAATAGCCTTTGTTTCTTTAGTGCAGTATGTTATCTTTTTAAAAGAAAAAAGTTCGCCCGTGACTGTAAGAGCTTTAAAGTATTTGAAACTTAACAGCGCTCATGGTCATCAAAAATCAAATATAAACGTGTTAAAATCCGCAAAATAGTTTTATTTACAATGTATAATATTCGCGTAAACATCAGAAATCATTAAAAAAATAACGTTTACTTGATTCAAACTTTCAGCAATAAAACATAGTTTGGCATCAAATCATTTGGTAATTTTTTTTTGCAAACGGTGTTAAACGAGAAAACGGTACACCTGATAGTAAGTGTTGCTGCCGCTCATGGACCTTTGCTAGTCCGCTGCCTACCCTGAAGAAAGTGAAGGGAGTGTGAATGCGTGCAATGAGGTTCGGTGATACTAAAGGCATCACCAAAACCTATCACACGCAAACACCCTCAGAAAGAAGGCTCTATCGGTCACCGAACGAAGCCCAGTAACAAACTGCTACTACTCAGACTTCGATTTTCTGCGAGAGTGTGGTACTACCCCGGACAAACCGGCCCGCGGCTGTAAACAAACAACTGTCAATAGTGTGGTCCTACCACTAGGAAATAATAAGCTTATCCTCTGTTATCATCATCATCATAGCACATAAACGCTTCATTCTTCGGCTCTAGTCTCTTTTGTGGGATGAAATTTAACCTACTATATCACGCTGGTCAGACGTTTTAGTCATTTTATTTCCAATTTTCATTCTCTTACATAGATGTTATATTTATATTATATCTGGTTCACCGAGCTTCACTCGGAATGTTTTTATCGAATTTATTTAGATATATATTAATAAAAAATAAATAATGAAAAATATATAAAAAATTACAAAAAGAGAATAATAATAACACCGAGATTCGAACCGACGCTGTTTGAATGTCAACAAAATCAAAATTAGAACCTGTCAACTTCCCATCTGAGCTATCGTAACTCATGACGTTGGCAACGAAATTTGAATTCATATTCTTTTAAAATTTAATGTCATTGTTTATTTTGCTAAAAACACGGACAAAACAACATTTTCTATAAATAAAACCCTGCTAGATCGATTTTTTGGACCCGAACCCTCTAGTGTGCCAAGTTTCAACAAAATCGTTGGAGCCGTTTCCGAGATCCTGAATATATATATATATATATATACAAGAATTGTTCGTTTAAAGATATAAGATAAGATATCCCATACAGTCGTCCTTCACGTCACTTACGGGCAAGAGAGGGGTGGTGAATTGTATTCTTACTCCGTCACCACATGGGCAATCCTCTATTGTGTCCCTCTTAAAATTCACTTTTAGAGCAAACATAAAAATAATCTGTTTTACAATATCATATCAAATTTGAATGCAAACAACAGGAGGTATTATTTTTAGTACAGTCAACACTGATCATTTTGGTATACGTAACCCTAAAAAGTTGTTCGCTCTAGACAATATTACCTCGATCACAGATAAGACACGAATTTTATAGATTCACTATTTTGGTTTTAACTTAAGTTGTGCTTTTGAGCCCAGTCACTTTTAAATAGAATGTATATTGTTACTAACCCATCGTTACTTTAATAAAATATTTAGGCAATTTTTTAACATTTGGCGTTTCAATTTTCACCGTTTCGGTTAAAATTATTTATCGTGCAACAAGATTTTTCCTTTCTTCAAATGTGGATGAGGAGAGTGACAGCTGCTCTTGTAGTTAATTCATAGTCGTGGCCTCCTGAGGTATTTGGTTTAGTTGTAATATTTATTTGCATTATATTTGTGTGGTGACGGAGTAATAATACAATTCACTAGTCCCTATCTTGCCCGTGAATGTCGTAAAAGACGACTAAGGGATATAATATGCACATAAGATCTGCGCAAGAGAAGAAAAACTCGAAATGAAACCATACACCAACATGTTTGATCAGTATGGTATAGTAGGTCAAATTCCCTCCCATTGTGAAGGAGGCCCGCGCCCAACAGTGGGCCGTACCTATATGAGCTGCCGATGATGATAATATTTATAAAAAAATGTAAATGGCGCCGATGGTAAAAAAGATTAGGCGTGCGACATTTCGACCTGCTAATTCTGCGAGCTATATCGGTTACACTCGTACTTGTCTATTTGTGTCGAATACTTCTCTATACTCTATAAAGATTAAAAAAGAATATTACCAAATGTAAGTTTTTATATACTACTAGCAACCGGCCCTCGCTTCGCTTCAGTTTCAGTCGCCTTACCCGCGGCGTAGTGTCCGTTCCCGTGGGAATACCGGGATAAAATATAGCCTATGTTATTTCCTGATATTATAGCTTTCCATTGGTGAAATAATTTTTGAAATCGGTTCTGTGGTTTAAGCGTGAAAGCGTAACAAACAAACAAACATCCTTACTTTCGCATTTATAATATTAGTAAGGATTTTATGAAGAGTTCACGAGAATGAAGAATTGATACTCGGTCCCAAAGCCCCTCTTAGAGGTGACTTTCGGCGTTAAAGGGTTAAGGTCAAAGAGTCTGAGCTCTAATGAGCAAGCCGCTAACCGGACTACCTACTAAAGTTAATTAACACACGGTGCCAGTGGTTCATATAGTAATTTATTTCGAATAATTTTTTCCGATTCAATGTATTATCTCAATATATTTCTTAACATATGATTACGTTAAGAAAACGAAAGAAATGTGCTGGTTATATTGCTAATCTATTATTACTTATCGATAAAATTCTTGGATTATTTTTGGAACGAGGTTCCTTATCGCGCGTTTGCGAAAGAGGGCTAGACGGAAAAAATTAAGACCAAAAGTTGTAACGACACTTTTTGCTATAGTTGTAAGCCGTGCGGCGTGCGCGTGTTAATAATGTAATTTAATTATATTGATGTTTGCGATTTATATTAATAAATTAATAAATTATTAATATTAATAATTAAATAATTTAATTATTTTTTTATTAAATTCTTTTAATAAAATTATTTATTATTTTATTTAATCCACTAATATTAAATAATAACACCTCTCATTTTTTTTTAATAAAACCTCGTTCCATCTGGGTGTCTCTTGACACCTCTCAAGTTTTTTTTATAGCTATTGGTGGCAAACGAACAAACAGTACGCCTGATGGTATGTCATACTGTTGCTCATAGACCTTTACTAGGCCGCTGTCTATACTGAAGAAAGTGAAGGAGTGTGAATGCATGATATCAAAGGCATCACCAAAACCCACCACACCACACGCAAATACCCTAAAAAAAGTTAGGCTTTCGGCTCTTTCGCTCACCGAATGAAGTAGAGTAATAAAATACTATAGGTACCAACTTACTATAGGTACTTTTAATATGAAGGAGGCTCGAGCTCAGTAGCGGGACGTGTGTGTGCTGAGATGATAATAATTTATTTTTCCTGTGTATAATAAAAACTTACATATTTAGTGTTATAATTATGTTTATAAGTAACATTGAAAATTTTGAATAACCCCCGAGCTATCCGCCCCGGACGGACTGGGCCGCGCGTGCGTTTACCATAGCCCACCCATAAAAAAAAAAAAAACCTCCGAGTCATACTAAAATAATAAAAAAGTATTAACTACATTCTCTTTGCACATTCATTCACACTAGTTAAGTTTTGATAATTATTTTTAACTTACATATATACCAACCAGGTATTGGCAGAATACCAGCGCTAGTTCTTTAAGAAGAAGTAGCACGAGCTGAGCCAGTAGCCTTTTTCGTTCCTCTTCAAAATTGCGGTATTTAATGTAAGAAGCTCTTTTATTTAGTTGTGATTTTTGTTAGATTTAACGAGAGCAAAATAAATGTTGTTCTTTCTTTCTCTTTAACAGGAAATATCAAGTAATTGTCATTTAATGATCATACTGGCATGCTTGAGTACTTAATCGGGTAATACGCTATTACACCATTTTGGAAAAGAGAGAGAGACCGATATTAACCAAACATAGGTAGGAAACTGGCTTTCAAATGAAAAAAAAAAAACGCGGCGAAATCGGTCCATCAGTTTGAGGCTATGATGGCACAGCCACACACACACACACACACACACACACAGAGAGACTTCTAAGTCAAACTTACAACACCCCTCATTTGCGTCGAGGGTTAACAAATGGCTACTACTCAGACGTCGATTTTCTGCGGTTGAATAGAAAAAACTATTGACAGTGTGGTCCTACATATTTGTAAGTACCTAAAACAGAAAAAAACCGGTTTTAATTAATGACTATATAAGTTAGTTAAATTGGTTACATTTAAAATTCACTCAATTAATTATTTTCATCATCATATACTCTCATCTATATATTAATATGCAAAGCAAAAACTTTTACGAAAATAATGTTGTTGGACAAGTTTGAAATTTGGCACAGTGGAAGAATATATTCAGGAGATGTGCATAAATTTGATATAATATGTAATGCATTAGAAATACATCTATACCAATAAATAAAATTGAAGTGTCTATTTGTGATATCAAAATAATAGGCTTTTTTCATGCTCACGCGGTTATTTGCACGACACCTATGCCTAAAATAGCAATTAAAATTTTTTTGTCTGTCTGTCTGTTTGTTCCGGGTAATCTTCAAAACGGCTGAACCGATTTCAAAAATTCTTTCACCAATGGAAAGCTATAATCTCAGGGCGTAAACTAGGCTATATTTTATCCCGGTATTCCCACGGGAATGGGAACTACGCGGGTAAAACGACTATAATAGAATATAAAAGAGTTATTGAAAAATATTTTTGCAGCCTGGGAGGAATCACATGAGGCCTTAGGTGTTTTCTGTGATTTATCCAAGGCATTTGATTGTGTACAACATGAAACACTCATCAGAAAACTATACCACTATGGGATCAGGAATAACGCTCTTGAACTTGTAACTTCTTATTTAAGCAACAGAATCCAGAGGGTTGATGTTAATGGTGCACGATCATCTGGTTCTATTATAAAAATGGGCGTTCCACAAGGGTCCATTCTGGGGCCATTTCTGTTTCTTGTATATATTAATGACCTACCCTACCATATAGGGAATAATCTGGACATTGTGTTGTTCGCAGATGACACTTCTTTGTTATTTAAAATTAAAAGACAAATGTTTAATTATGACGATGTGAACAATGCACTGTCTAACGTTGTTCATTGGTTTAACACTAATAATTTAGTTCTCAATGAGAAAAAAACTAAATGTATAAAATTTACTACTCCCAATGTGAGGCAAGTGGAAACCAATGTCCAAATGAATGGTGTGGCTCTAGACCTTGTGGAGTCAACAGTTTTTTTAGGTATCACCATAGATGCTAAACTTCAGTGGGGACCTCATATTGAAAAGTTGTCGAGTAGGCTTAGCTCAGCGGCTTATGCAGTAAAAAAGATAAGAATGTTAACAGATACTGAAACAGCTAGAATGATTTATTTCGCTTATTTCCATAGTCTTATGTCTTACGGCATATTACTGTGGGGATGCTCCGCGGACTTTAATAGAATCTTTGTTTTCCAAAAAAGGGCTGTCCGTGCAATTTATAATCTAGGCCCAAGAATCTCACTTCGGGAGAAATTCAAAGAAGTAAATATTCTAACTGCTGTATCACAATATATATACGAAAATATATTATATGTCAAAAAAAATATCGCTAACTTTAAGAGATATTGTGACATTCATGAAATGAATACTTGTAATAAGGACAGATTAGTTGTACACACTACTCGTCTCCAAAAAATTAACAAATCATTCATGGGGCAATGTATACGCTTTTACAATAGATTACCTAAAGATATTCGAGACCTGCCTATGAAAAAGTTTAAAAAAGCCATCAAGAATAGACTTTGTAAAAAAGCTTATTATAAAATCTCGGATTATGTAGATGATAATACAGATTGGTTGTGAGCAGCTCCTCATTCAGCAATTTCCTTGTTATTTTAAATATACTGTTTGTATTTACAAACAGTATATTTAAAATACTTTTAACTTTTATTGTAAAGTGTAGCGTGTTTTGCCTAACGATTTTTTGTATTTTCAGCGTTTGTAACATATTGTGGTGTTGGTCATGCTCACATAAGGATCTACTTGCGGTAGCTGCGTGGAGCGGGTCTCTCCCTTCCCTCCATAGTGGTTGAGGGGAGTGATGGCTGCTCTAGTAGTTAACTCGTGATCGGGTGCCGCTTGTGGGATCTGGTCCAGCCATAATCGTTTAAATTATATTAAGTGTCTTGCGGTTCGAAGGGCATCACACTGGAGCTAGTTCTTATAAAACATGTACACAATTGTATAACTAGTAAGAAGAAAAAAAAAATTAAAAATAATGACAAGCCCGCTGAGTTTCTTGCCGGATCTTCTCAGTAGCGGTCGCGTTCCGATCCGGTGGTAGCATATTTTTTTTGGAAATTGTAAACCTGACAATATGTAAGTGCCCTCTCGGGGTTTATGCATAATAAAATAATTTGAATTTGAATTTGAATAACCTATAACCGAAGCGAAACGAGGGTGGGTTGCTAGTTAAATTAATAAATAAGAGCCTCCTCCACAATAGGAGGCAAATAGGCCTTACAATACCATGCTGGTCAGACAGGTTGTTATACGGTTTTTTTTTTGTTTTTTTTTTTACCACTGACGTCAAGTCACTCCGGTGGTCGGCCCAACGACGAAGGCGACGTGTCACGGGTGGGTTACGGGTGTGCGTACTTACGCCCCTCTGTCGCCTCGCACTGAGTAGTGCGAGGAGTACACCAACCGTAACCCAACCCCAAAAAAAGGGTTTTATTTTTAGTTTTTCTACTCTTACATAGATGTTATATGCGTATTATATCCCTTAGTAGTGGTAGTATTCGTAAGGTGAAAAAGTAAGAATAGAATTCACCACTCTCTGGCATGGATATCGTAAAGATGAATAAAGGATATGCAAATAACATTGATGAATTCTGATGTTTACGTGAATATTATACATTTTAAATAAAACTAAGGATTTTATCGCGTTTGTATTTGATTTTTGATTACCCGACGTTTCGAACACTTTACAGCGTTGATGGTCATGGGTGGACTAGTCCTAGTCCTTTACACCCGTTCTTCTGCGGATTCCCGTATTCCGGATTCTATCTCGCAGAGAAATCCTGAGCATATTTTTTATAATAGAAGAGAATTTTATCTACGTTACCAAGGTTGTCAGACGCGTTAGTATAAGGCTATATTTCTAGTTTTCCTTCTCAAGAGGTTGTGCTATTTACTGAATTTGAATATAAAGGAATGATTACTTGCTTTCTTATGCCTTTATCAATGACAATGTGAAATAGTTCAATTATAAATATCATCATTTTTATCATCATTTCGGCTCATATATGTCCCACTGCTGGGCTCGAGCCTCCTCCATAATAGGAGGGAAATTGACCTTATTATACCATGCTGGTCAGACCGGTTGGTATAGGGTTTTGTTTCAAGTTTTCCATCTCTCGCATAGATGTCATATGCATAATGTATCCCTTAGTCGTCTCTTACGACACCCACGGGTAAAAGAGGGGTTGGTGAATTATATTCTTACTCCGTCACCACACGGAAGATTATAAATATTTTTAGAAATTATTATTAAACGTCTTAAATGTATATTTATTCATTTCTAGCTGACCGAACAAACGCAGTTTTCTGATGTTTACTGAGTATTGCACATTTTAAATAAAACTATTTTTACGGATTTTACAGCCTCTTTATTAAATTTTTAATTTCTCGATGTTTTGAATACTTTCAGCGTTCATGATTACGGGAAGACGAGACAGTAAATAAATAAAAAAATAATAATAAAAAAAATTATATAAATCAATTGGTTTTATATAAATCACTTTTTTGTGCAAATTAAGAAAAATAATTCATAATGTATTGTTTTATTTTTTAGGGTTCCGTACCCAAAGACTATTACTAAGACTTCGCTGTCTATCCGTCCGTTTGTCTGTCACCAGGCTGTATCTTAAGAACCGCGATAGCTAGGCAGTTGAAATTTTCACAAATTATGTATTTCTGTTGCTGCGATAACAAGAAATACTAAAAACAAAATAAAATAAATATTTAAGAGGGTTCCCATACAACAAACGGGCTTTTTTTATAGATAATGTACGGAACCCTTCGTGCGCGACTCCCTCTCGAACTTAGGCGGGTTGTTTTAATAATCTTCGCAATATTGCGTTTTTAATATTAAAATTCAATTCAAATTGTAAAATTAATTTATTTGTAATAATTTACGACGAGTTATACAGCATATATTTTGTCTTTAGGTAATTAGAATTTCTTGAGTAATTGTGAATTTATATTATATCTTGTTCTCTATACTCAGAATTTAACGAAATGATCTGTTTTACTGAAATTAGTACTAAATTGTCACAAAACATCCTCGTGATTGCGTGAAATGATTGATGACCGAGCATAGTTTGAATATTTAATACTAGTTGTGCACGCGTCTTTGCTTGCGTTGATTACTTAGATATTTATAACTTTGACATACATTGTTATTTTTTATTATTAAATTACACGATATCATCAAAGAGGAAAACTTGTCATAAAATCCTATGATATAGGGTTTTATGACAAGTTTTCCTCTTCCTTTCTCATCTAGCCCGCGTGGAAGATAAATTTCCATCCATCCATCCAACAGCCAACAGACGTCCATTGCTGGACATAGGCCTCCCCACAAGAATGCCACTCGGAAGGATCCTGCATTACTTGTATCAAACAGTGGCCTGCGACTTTGAGAATGTCGTCAATCCACAAAGTGGGGGGGTCGTCTTACGCTGCGTCGTCGGATTCGTGGTCGCCACTCAAGACCCTTTCTTCCCCAAGGGTTGTCGTTTCGACAAGCGATGTGGCCTGCCCATTGCTATTTCAACGTGCTAATTCTGCGAGCTATGTCGATTACACCCTTTCTTCAACGGATTTCTGTGTTTCGGATTTTATCACGTAGAGAAATACTGAGCATAGGCCTCTCCATAGCACGACTTTGAGCTTTTTTATGAGGCTGACATTTATCAGGTCAGTTTACTGCCTATTAAGGAAGAGCCCCGAGCCAAATGTCATCTGAACTAAGAAGAGTAAAAGAAGAGTTTTTCTTCTCTATGACCTAAGGTAGTAGTAATCTAAGGTAGTTTCTTACAACCCTAGTGAGATAAATAAAATTTTTATTGTATTGTATTTCAGCTAACCTAACACCTCTAACACCAATATAATTAAAAAAAAGGATTAAATAGCTTCAAATTTCAGTCATCATCATCATCTTAGCCCATACACGTCCCAATTTTGGGCTCGGATAGTGGAGGACAGGGAGGGGAATTGACCTATCATACCAGGCTTTTTTTTTTTTTTTTTCACGCTGTTGAAATGCATTTATGCACTACCCCCCGTCAGTTGAAACAGACGGGGGAGTGTGTGTGGGACTTGCTGGCCACAGAAGTGACCGAAATACCCACTAAAACCACAGCGGCCCCTTCCGCGCTTTTACAAGGTGCCGGCGAGATCGTCTGATGACATTCTATCCCCGACACCCCAACGCTTGGCTGTCTGGCCACGTCCTGTCATCATTCAGGGCGGTGGATGGAGGAGCGCATAACGGCGTCTCCTCCTCCCTGGTCGCCGTCGGCGGAGCGAGTCTGCGGACGCAAGTGCCTCGCGTGCCCGCTCCGCGGCCTCCTTCCTTGTCATGACAGCCTCACAGAAGGAGGCCATCGACGACCAACAGCTGTCGCTGCCGAGCATCTTGGAGATGATGGTCGACAACGACAGGTCCGCTGTTCCTATGTCCGTTGACAGGACGTGGCGCTGAGGCCCCCAGGCCGGGCATACTTCTAGTGTGTGGCGCGCATCCTTGATTAGCGCGCCACACTCATGGCATCCTGGGGCCTCTTCTCTTCCAATTTTGTGCAGGTACTTACCGAAGACCCCATGTCCGGTAAGCACCTGCACCATCCTAAATGTAAGGCTGCCATGCCTTCTCCTGAGCCAGCGGTGGAGATGCGGCGCAACCGCCTCCACAGTCCTCGCCCTGCTACGGGGGACTCTAGATCCTCTCTTCACCGCCGGATGACTTCCCTTCGGGCCACTTCCTGAACTCTGCCCAATCCCCTTGTGGAGACTTGCTCGCCGTTGACTCGTGCTGTGGCGCGGAACCAGTATATTTCTGCCAACGCTTCCGCCACCAGTGCCCAAGGCGGGTCGCCCGCCAGCAGTGTTGCCGCAGTCCAGGACACAGTACAGTAGCCCCTAATAGCCCTCACCGCGATGACCCTCTGCGGTCATCGAAGAAGGGCTCTGTTGCGGGCGGTGAGGGACTCCGACCAGATAGGGGCACCATACAATGCCATGGACCGCAGGATGCCGACGTACTGACGCCGGCACGACGACCCGGGACCGCCAGTGTTCGGCATAAGCCTTCCCAGTGTACTATACCACGCTGGTCAGACGTATTGATATAGGGTTTTTATCGAGTTTTCCTTCTCTTATAGATATTATATGCATATTACATCCCTTAGTCGTCCTTTAGGACACCCACGGGCAAGACAGGGGGTAGTATATTAGATTCTTACTCCGTCACCACACGGATAAAAGAGGCGGCGGATCGCCTGCACGAGGAGCGCAGCCTCGATGAGGCGATCCGCTACCGGCGACTGGGGCGGCGTAGGCGCCTCATGCCGCCCTAGCCGAGGCCGCGGGTGACGTGATAGGGGAATTAGTCCGTCATCCGCCGAGAGGCCGACTGCGTGAGGAAAGACCGACGTTCTCCCCGAGGGGGGGACGTCGGTCGATGGGAGGGTACCCCAAATAGGCGGTATTCCGTCGGGCCGACCACTGATGACAAGTAACCCTGCTCCGGTGGTCGGCCCAACGACGAAGGCGACGTGCACGTGGGTGGGTTGCGGGTGTGCGTGCTTACGCCCCTCTGTCGCCCCGGACGGAGTGGTGCGAGGAGCGTGCCGACCGCAACCCACCCCCAAAAAAAAAACCACACGGATAAAACAAAAATACCAGTAGTTATTTATAATTCCCAGTTATTTATTATTATTCTTATGCCAATTACTGCGCTTCGTTCGGTGAGCGAAAGAGCTGTAAACACAACTCTCTGAGAGTGTTTGCGTGTGGTGGGTTTAAGTGGTGCTTTTAGTATTACCATTGCACGCATTCACACTCCCTTTATTTCCTTTGTGGTAGGCAGCGGCCTTGCAAAGATCCATGAGCAGCAGCAACACTTACCATCAGGTGTACTGTTTGCTCGTTTGCCACTGTTTGCAAAAAAAATGCATATTACAACAGTTTTAACAGAAGTTTTATAAATGGCCACCTGCCGTAGAATCATAACGTATAGAAGGTAAGTTCGCGCACAAAAAGTGAAGCATTTCAATTGGAGCCTAATGGAGCTTACGCCGGAATCGTTTCGTAGTGTATAAGACCATTTTACTGCACGTATGTACGTAACTCTTAAAACATAATTATGACGTTTTGTACATTCAAATGGTGTCACAACACATTTGAAAAATTTAAAAATGTTTTTAACATTACTTTTAAAAGTATTTCGACGATTTATGATAATAAAAAAGAAATTTGATTTCATAATTTGTATAGTGGTGTGCGTGTGTACGTGTATAATCGCCTTCGCGCATGTAGTATTTTTAGATTCATGTTTCGAACGTTCCAAGTACCGACACTATTTTATGTCATAAGCAATGTTAAGGTTATTAGTATGCATTGCCACCACATAGCTGTTGCTATTAATTATCTTAGTCATGCTCACTGAATGATCTACTTGCGGGAGCTGCGTAGAGCGGGTCTCTACCTTTCCTCCATAGTGGTTAAGGGGAGTGGTGGCTGCTCTTGTAGTTAACTCGTAAGCGGGTGCCGGGATCTAGTCCAGCCATAATCATTTGAATTATATTACGTATCTTGTTGTTCGAAGGGCATCACACTAGAGCTAGTTCTTACAAAACAATTTTATATCTTGTAAGAAGAAAAAAAAAATAATAGACAAGCCCACGAGTTTCTTGCCGGATGTTCTCAGTCGCGTTCCGATCTGGTGGTGGTTTATTTTTTTTTTTGGACAATTTAATTTATTTTTGTTAACTTGAGAATATGTAAGTGCCCCCTCGGGGTTTATTCATAATAAATGATTTGAATTTGAATATCTTTCTTCCATTCTTCGTATCACAAAGTAGTTATATAATAATCTTTAAGAAATAGTAGAATAGATTGAATGTATGTTAATTGCAGGTATCACAAACTAATAATTCTTTTATTCTAGTATCAAAGGACGATTTTTTTAATAACGATAATAAAAAGCTTCAAGGTGAATATTATAAAATTAATTTCACTTTCAATTAATGGTCAGTATTTCTAACTGAAAATTAATTATTAAGTTACCCGTTTCAATTACGAAAATACCCGATCAAACAAGATGGTCTGTTATCAAAGTTCAGATGTTGATTGATTCGTTTTCGAACTGTAATTACGTTATTTTCTATTTCGCAAAAAGTTTTAGAAGTAATTTATTATGGCTTTCAGGTTCATGTACAAAGTGAAAGTTTATCTATCGGTAATTGAATACTATTATTTATTCTCTATTGTAACGTTATCTATTTTTTCTTTATTTATTCACTATTCTCTGTGATCCTTTTTTGAAGCTATACCGCTTTTGGCACGTTAGGGAAAATGCGCGCACACCATGACAAATGTCAACTAGATAATCCGTATTAATTTTTTTTCTTTCATTTTTTGTGTGTACAGCTGTTAGCCGCAGATGGCTTTGACAGCTTGACGCGGACTATGGGTGAACGCTGAGGGCTCTCAACCCGGTGAAAGTATGTTAAGCAATATCCAACAACATCGGGCTTTGATCGGGATTGAAGCATCGCTAGAGACAAAGTGGGCGTGCCCACGTTTTGGATTATGATTTTTGCGCGACGCGGTTTTGAACCTCAACGGCGAGAGCGGAACCGCGGGTATTTACGTGTAATGGCCTCGCGGGCCGTGTAGGCTCTACGTTGAGCGAGTGTGATGTCGGCATCCTCTTCGTCGAGGACGTGACGAGGACGTCGGATGGACCGTTATAATAAAACTTTCTATGTATTAAATACCTTTTTTTCTATTATTAGTGTCGTAGTAGTTACGATAAAGAAGTATGGCTTCGTACGTGCGTACATAAGCGCACACACACTTTCTTCTATTTTAAAATGTGGTTTGGAATCGTCCCTGAAGATAGAAGAACCGTATGCAAATTATCTCCATCAATTGCGTTTACCTACCACTGATACCGATTGTCTTTGGTGGCTCGCCTAAGGGGTTACCCTTTTAGGTGCTATTTCTGTCGAGGCCTCGGCAATTGTTTATTGGTATGTTATCTTTCTCGGGTGATTACTCTGTCTACAAATTATGCCATAACCCTCATTTCCATCTACCCACAATACTGTTAAGATTCTTAACAATAGATGGAATTTGTAGTCTATGTGGTGTGGTAAGAATACATTTCACCACCCTCTTGCACGTGGATGTCGTAAAAAACGAGTAAGGGATCTAATATGCATATAACACCTAGGAAAGAAGAGGAAAACTCGAAACAAAACACTATACTAATAGGTCTGACCAGTGTGGTATAGTAGGTCAATTTCCCTCCCATAGTGGAGGAAGCCCAAGCCCAACAGTGGGACGTATACGGGCTGAGATGATGATGATAATTATTTCTACTAAAAGTGTACTCACGCGTTTAATTTGTTATATCGCAGTCAAACAGTTATTGCATAAGAACAATTCAAATAATAGTGATCAGCAAGTAGTGATAAGCTGAAATATTATTTGAATACTTGTAGCGTCTAGTACTTGGGTATAATAATTGATGAACAAGTAACATAACGAAGTGAAAACACAGATATACGACCAGTGCGTGTTCACAGTGATTACCAGTAGGCCTCATAATCAAGTTTAAATTCCCTCAGCGTGCTATGGAACGAGTCATGCTCGGGATTTCTATACGACATAGAATCCGAAATATGGAAATCAGTAGAAGAACGGGAGTAACCGATAAAGCACAAAGAATTAGCACGCTAAAGTGGCAATGGGCAGGATACATCGCTCGACGAACCGACAACCGCTGAGGAAGAAAAGTTCTCGAGTGGCGACCACGTAGGTATCAGGGACAGTGTAGGATGAACTAGATGGGCCGACAACGTGGGGAAATTGCAGGGCGTTATTCAGGCGGCGTAGGACCGCACACTGTGGTGAAACATGAGGGAGGCCTAGGTCCAGCCAGGCTAAAATGATTATGAATGACTACTGAACATCTTTATTTGAAAAATAGAGTCATAAAATATGCCAAATAATGCTAACAATGGTCGTAAATATATACGATTATAATATCATCATCATCATCATCATCTCAGCCCATATACGTCCCACTGTTGGGCTCGGGCCTCCTTCATAATGGAAGGGTAATTGACCTACTATACCACGCTGGTCAGACGTGTTGGTATAGGGTTTTATTTCGAGTTTTCCTTCTCTCGCATAGATGTTATATGCGTTTTATATCCCTTAGTCGTCTCGTACGATCACCCACGGGTAAGATAGGGGGTGGTGAATTGTATTCTTACTCCGTCACCACACGGACTATAATATACGATTATAATATACGAATGTTTAATAAGGTATTGCATACCTTACGCCTGGGGTAGGGTTGCCTAAACAAATCTTGTATGTGTGTAGAAAGGCTCAATGATTATTGTACATACCAATATAAACTAAACAAAGCAAAGTATTGTTATGTTATAATTGAATTATATATCACATTCAAGACTTTAGATCGGTAATGTTTTGAATAGCTTTGGATTAGTAATGAATTAATTTAACAGCCAAAATTCTGGTATAAAATACAAACTAACAAAATCTTAAGATAACTTACATGGTGTCGTACGTTATTGTAGTTTGTATCAGCGTTTACTGAAAATTAACAGCTTTCTCATATCAAATGCTCCGTAAAGTTTGTATACATTTAACCTCGTCCCTTGTAACTAATTATACTAAGCCCTGACCCAGAAATTACTCAAACATACTTCAAAGTCACAGCCTACGTATGTAGCGTATTATATTCCTTGGATCAAATTTTACATTTATTTGATAAAATTCATACATGAAAATAAACTAATGAGAAACTATAGTTTACTTTATATATTTCTACGTCGTGAAATGTGATTTTACTTTCTTAATTTCGTGAAAAAGATTGCGCGGCTGAGAGGTATAAGTTATGACATCCTGTGCTGAGTGAATCTGGAATTGTGTCCATTACATGTGTTAAAGATGTTGCCAATATGAAGTTTCGCATCTAGTGATTTCTAATGTTTACGCGAGTATTACACATTTTAAATAAAACTACTTTGCGGATTTTATCACGTTTGTATTTGATTTTTGATCGCTCGAGTCATTGTTATTACAGAAAATTTCTAATAATATAAATTTGTAATAATAATTCTAACGATGACTTATTGGACGTGAGACATCTTAGTCCGCCCGTGACCATGAACGCTGGAAAGTGTTGGAAGCGTCGGGCAATCAAAAATCATCCACAATGGAAGGGAAACCTATGAATGGAATGACCTACCAGTTGTTCAGGGTTGTAACCGGGTTTTATTGCAATTTTTCCGTCTCTTACATAAATGTTGTAGGTATGCATATTTAAATTCCTTAGTTGTTTTTTACAATAGCCATGGGCAAGAAAAGTGGTGTTAAAGAAATTATTTCAGATTATCCAGTTTGTATAGTTTCGGTTACGAGGATAGGATTTTTAGAGTATTTTATAAGGAAAATGTTAATTGTGGTGATTATTAATGATTCGCCTTTGGAGAAATTTATTTTTAGTCAATTTAGCTAGGGAGGGTACCCGAAAAGGTATCCCGTCGGGCTGGCCACGGACGACCAGGAACTCGGTAGCGGTGGTCGGCCCAATGACGAAGGAGAGGGATTACCGTGGCTTATGGGGCTGGGCGCTGTCCTTTCGTCGCCTCAGACGGAACGGACAGCGTGTGCGCTGACCATAGCCCATTCAAAAATAGTTTGTTAATTGATAGAAACTCTGTCCATAACACAGGACAACAAAAAAATAATATTTTTTAGGTTTCTGTTCTAATGATTGAATTCTGATTCCATACGTCGAAAAACACTCGGATATCTATTTTTAACTCTTAAAGTTTGCTTTTATCTGATATATGTTGATAAGTACATTTTGAAGATTTTAATTGATTTTTATGAGCAATAGGTGGTAGCACTTTGATTAATTATCTTAATTGCAAATTGTGCATTCTTTCTGAAGGGCACTAGTGAGTGTTTACTTGTATATTACTAATACAAAAACGTCCAATACAGTTGTAACATCCGACTTTTATGTCGTATTTAGTTAGAAAATGTCAACAGGACTGGAAAAGTCAAAATATACACACTACACTTAATAGGCCAGTAATAGGTGATTTTAAAATTCTACAAAAGCAAACTTTGATCGGAACAGATATTTTTTAATTTATTTGTAACATAAGGGAAACCAAAATTTTACATTCAGGAGCCAAACCCAGAAATCGTGTTGACCGGTGTAATATGTCTGACCTTATACGAAATTATTCATAAATTTTATATAGGTTTTATTTATGGTTTTGGATATATTTTCGTTACGGATATTTGATAGTTTGGTCCCTAAATGGTATAATTTTATTCAGCTATTATACCTATTAAATTTTTGAATATTGTAAATCAAGCTTGAGAAATTCGATAGGCTTCTTTTTCGATAGGCTATAGTCGGGCAACACTCTATTTGTATCATTTAAGGTGACATGCAGCTCCACAACTTATCTAAATATCTCCCAAATGACCACCGGTACCCATTTTTTGCCTTGTGGGCCACTCGGTAGGTTTCCCTTTTGGGTACTATCCCCAAAATAGACGTGCTTTATACCACGTAAAATGAAGAATCATATAATACTGGTAAGCAAACTAGTGAGTGATGAGCGAAAGCTTTATCCATGAGCTGCAAACGCGGGTTACCACTTTTTATCTCTTTTCTCTCTATAACCTAAAGTATATAAACCTACTGAATGATCCCAGATACTACCTAGAATTTGGTTATGGAGCAGTTCTTCCTATATTTCCCCTGTCGGTGTTCTAGTAACAAGGCACCGTGACGTCCTTGCAAGTAGGCTTTCATAATTTTCCTTCATATTCAAAATACAATAGAATTATATACTTCAAAAATCATAACTCAAAACCGAACTCATAACCACTTTCATATATTCTCATAATAAAAAATCAGATTACAAAAGAAATTCAACTGGGTTGAATATAACAAAAGCTCTTGTTGGAGTTCCGATATTAAAACATCTTCCGTATATTGCAATTCGAATTCTTTGACTAGCTTTTGTGTTTAAAGTCAACCAAAAATATTAAGTAAAATATGATTGCATGATGTGAAACATCTATAGGCGAGGGTGACCGTAATCGTCGCGTGGCGTTTAACGCCACGTCTCGCGGTCCCCTAATAATTGAATATTAAATATTTGGATGCATATACCCACATTTTTGTAACGAAACCATGGTGCGATTTAAAATTTTGTACAACGCCATCTAGTGAATTCAAAGTAAATTGTTACTTATAATGTATATTAATGAAAATAAATGTTTATTGGATAAAAATCATAATTTTTTGGAAAAAATCGCGATATTTTATTAATACTTTATGCCTTAGTTTTATCGTATTAGTTCCTGTCGTAATCTAATGTTCTCTTTTATGCATATATACTTGCAACATTCAATCTGAAGATTTATAGTTAGTAGTATCTTGTATCTTTAATGATACACAAGCAAGCAGCCTATCTAATTGTAAGTAATAATTCAGTATCATATGGTTTATCGCCATCCACAGCTAAACGTAGGCCACCCTCTTGTTTCGCCACAAAGTGCGATGATACTAAAGGCATCACCATAACCCACCACATGCACCCTCAGAAAGTTGGGCTGCCGGCTCTCTCGCTTACCGAACCAAATGTAATAACAAATTGCTACTAATTAGACGTTGATTTGTAGGAGAGTGTAGCACTAGCACGGATGGATAGGCCCACGGCTGTAGACAGTTGACATTCGTCATTGTGGTCCTACCACATAAAAAGATAAATAGTCTACTGTATTAAATAAATAGTTTTCAGTGCAATTTACCAGTATTATTATTCTAAAGAATTAACAATTTCTATGTTTTTATTTAAATAAAACATAATAAAACTCATAAAAATGGAGACTTCTTATGTTTACGCGCTTATTACACATTCTAAATAAAATTACTTTACGGATTTTATCGCGATTTAATTACTAATTCTGTAGCGGGTAGGTATAAACCCCGATAATGATGATGATTTGTTAGACGTGAGACATTTCGGGCCGACCACTGATAACAAGTAACCCTGCTCCGGTGGTCAGCCCAACGACGAAGGCGACGTGCTGTTCGGGTGGGTTGCGGGTGTGCGTGCTTACGCCCCTCTGTCGCCCCGGACGGAGTGGTGCAAGGAGTGCGCCGACCGCAGGCCACCCCCAAAAAAAAAAGACGTGAGACATTTTAGTTCACCCGTGACCATTGACGTTGTAAAGTGTTCGAAACGTCGGGCAATCAAAAATCAAAAACAAAATACAAAGGCGATAAAACCCGTGAAGTAGTTTCATTTACATCGTAAATATGATTTCAGGATAGTGCAATTGGTATTAAATAATTTGCCCGCAGGTTGGTAGGTATACTAAATTAATCATTCGCGACGGGGGAAATCAACACAGATAAAAATATAGCGACATGAGACCTCCGAGAATCAACACAATATGAAGTTGATTGAATACGGGATCTTTTTACATCCAGTTTTTCTTTTCTTTCACGTTTGGCAATAGATTGCTCTTTTGTGAGTTTAGTGATTTTGATGTTAGCGGTCATATTTAAAGTCTCTAGAGAAGAGACTTTCTAGTTTATCGATTTAGTATAAGAATGTTCTCCGTGTGTGACGAACTGAGAATACAATTCACTATTCCCATTCTTGTTCGTGGGTATCGTAAAAGACGATTAAAGGATATAATATGCAGGAGAACTATAAATGAAACTCATAACGCGGTATAGTAGGTCAATTGCTTTTCCTTTGTAGAAAAGTGTTTAGCAGTGGTAGGGTCACACTGTTCAGCCTTCTGCGTCTCGCAGAAGGAAGCGGCGGGTCGCGCACGCGAGGAGCACAGCCTCGACGAAGCGACCAGCCGTCAGCGACTGGGGCGGCGCAGGCGGGACTACCTGCCAGCCATGCCGCCCTAGCCGAGGCCGTGGGTGACGTGACCGGGGATTAGTCCGTCACCCGCCGAGAGGCCGACCGCGTGAGGAAAGACCGACGTCCTCCCCGAGGGGGGGGACGTCGGTCATTGAGAGGATATCCCAAGTAGGGGGTATTCCGTCCCCCCCCCCCGAGGAGCACATATCAGTGTGTCTGGGGTTGCCGTGCCGGTGCGGGCCCAGATGAAATATCTGGGCCTGCACCTTGATAGTAAATGGAATTTCGGGCCACACTTTGCCCAGCTCGTCCCTAGGCTCACCAAGTCAGCCGCGGCGCTGGGAAGGCTTCTGCCAAACACTGGCGGTCCTGGGTAGTCCTGTCGGCGTCTCTACGCTGGAATCCTGCGGTTCATGGCATTGTATGGTGCCCCTATCTGGTCGGAGTCCCTCACCGCCCGCAACAAGGCCCTCCTGCGCCGACCGCAGAGAATCATGGCGGTGAGGACTATCAGGGGTTACCATACGGTGTCTTGGACTGCAGCGACGCTATTGGCAGGCGACTCGCCTTGGCCGCTTGTGGCTGAGGCGTTGGCGGAAGTTTACCAGCTCCGTGCCACAGCGCGGGCCAACGGCGAGCAAGTCTCTGTAAGGAGACTGGGCTGAGCGCAAGAAGTGGCCCGGAGGGAGGTTATCCGGCGGTGGAGGGCAGACCTTGAGTCCCCCGTAGCAGGGCGGGGGACTATGGAGGCGGTTGCGCCGCATCTCCACCGCTGGCTCAAAAGGAAGCACGGCAACCTAACATTTAGGATGGCGCAGGTGCTTACCGGACACGGGGTCTTCGGTAAGTACCTGCATATGATTAGAAGAGAAGAGGCCCCCGGATGTCATGAGTGTGGCGCGCCAACTGATGATGCGCGTCACACATTGGAAGTATGCCCCGCCTGGGGGCCTGTCACGCCCTGTCGGCGGTTCTCGGAGCGGACCTGTCGCTGCCGACCGTTATCACAAAGATGCTCGGCAGCGACAGGTGCTGGTCGTCGATGGCCTCATTTTGCGAGGCTGTCATATCCAGGAAGGAAGCGGCGAAGCGGGAACGCGAGGCAAGCGCCTCTGCTGACTCGCTCCGTCGCCGGCGACCCGGGAGGAGGAGGCGACAATATGCGCACCTACTCCCACCGCCCTAAATAATGACGACAGGACGTGACCAGACGGCCATGCGTTAGGGTGCCGGGGATTGAATGTCATCAGACGACCTCTCCGGCACCCCGTAAAAGCGCGGAAGTGGCCGCTGTGGTTTTAGTGGGTATTCCGGCTGCGGACGTAGCCGGTGAGTCCCACACAACCCCCGCCCACTGGCGGGGGACTGTGCGTAAATGCATTTCCACAGCGTGAACAAAAAAAAAGGGGGTATTCCGTAGGGTCGACCACTGATGACAAGTAACCCAGCTCCGGTGGTCGGCCCAACGACGAAGGCGACGTGGTGTTCGGGTGGGTTGCGGGTGTTGCGTGCTATACGCCCCTCTGTCGCCCCGGACGGAGTGGTGCGTGGAGGGCGCCGACCGCAGCCCACCCCAAAAAAAAAAAGGGTCACACTGTTGATAGTAGCCTATCTACAGCCGCGAGCCGGCCGCCCAACTTTTTGAGGGTGTTTGCTTATGGTGGGTTTTGGTGATGCCTAAGTATCACCGAATGTCATTGCACACATTGATACTCCCTTCACTTTCTTCACAGTAAGAATACAATCACACCACTCCATTTCTTACCCGTGGATGTCGTGAAAGACCACTAAGGGATTTAATATGCATATAACGTCTATGCAAGAGAAGGAAAACTTGAAATAAAACCTTATACCAGCGTGGTACAGTAGGTCAATATCCCTCCTATTATGGAGGAGGCTGGAGCCCAGCAGTGGGACATATATAAGCCGAAATGATGCTGAGAAGAAAGAAGAGAGACAAAAGAAAATAGAATTGGTTAGATGACTTAAATTCCATTTTATCCCAAAGCACAAGCTCATAACATACTATTCCATTAAAATACTAAATTATATTTCTAGTATAGTGTAGGTACAGTTAATCACCATCCATATATCTTCACTAAGTCTAGGCCAGGTCTTTATGAAACATAAATCGCACTTAATTTTACAACCCCTTTTGAAATTATTTTAGAGGTATTTCAGTCACGCCACTAAAAGGTGTCCTAATTGGAGTTTCCATGTTCCCTTTATTAATCAATCAACGTGTAATTTAAATTTATTTTACTATAAACTGAACACGCTTTATGTTAGGATCCTACTGTCGACAGTCGTTTTCCTAACGCCGCAGGCTAATCTGTCTAGTAATTTGTTACTTCACTTCATTCGATGAGCGAGAGAGCAGGCAGTTCAACTTTTTGAAGGTGTTTGCGTGTGATCGGTTTCGGTGATTCTTTTAGTATCACCAAACCTTATACGCATTCACACTGCCTTCACTTTTTTCGCAGCAGGCAGCGGCCTAGCAATAGTCCATGTACGACAGTATCAGTTGTATCAGTCGTGCTGTTTGTTGCCTATTATTATTCGATAATATTCATTCCAGCAAAAGGAAAAAAAGGTAAATTTATTGATAAAAAGAGAAATTATGTCTAAATATGTATATTGTATATATAGTGAAATAAAGGTACAATTCCTTTTTATGAAATCACCGAATATCGAAGTTTCTAGAAGGAAATGTCACATTTCACCTTTAAACGTTCATACAGCGGTATCATTCCCCGGTTGGCACATCGTGCCATTTCTTTACGACCGCTCGTAAATCCAATAGTTGGGAACATATCTCGTATGCTTTACACACGCAAAAAGCCCAAGTTACAGATTATCTTGAGATTTGGATATGTAGTAAAACCATATTATAGTATATGGCTCAAAGTTTTATCATTACGAAATATCTCACGTAATGCGGCATCAATCCATCCAATAACGAATAAGTAAAATTGAAAAGTTTGGATAACCCCCCGTCACAGTCTAAAATAAATAAATATAATAGTTCAAAAAAACTAAAAAAATACGCTTAAATCGCTAATTCTGATTATCCTAGTAAGGATAACGGATCAAACTGTTTTAAATATTGAATTGTCATCGGTCCATGTGCCAAATTTCGAGTTAAGCCGACGTTTTGAAGGGGGTCAAAATCATGTTCAAAGATTCCGTTACATACTAACATACATACGTCTGAAGCTAATAAAAGCGTATTAAAAATAAAAAGTATTACGTTCTCTTCAACAGGAATTATCAATTAATTGTCATTTAACGATTATAATGTAGTAGAGTAATCCTACGCCATTATATCATTTTGAAAAACCGCTGAAACTCTTACACGGCTAGACCGATATTAATCAAACATAGCTACAAATCATCGCAAAGAAACTGGGTTTCAAAATAAAAAAATCGATGCAATCGATCCATCTGTTCAAGAGCTGCGACGCCCCCGACACTGTATGTATTTCTCTCTGTCTGATACAGACAGACAGACATCAACGTCAAACTTGTAACACTTCCCTTTTTGCGTCGGTGGTTAAAAATAAAGATATATTTAAATAATTTTCGTCTCTCTCGCGTAACGAAATAAGCTTAAACGTCTTTGAAATTTCACTCGCCATTCTCGTCTATATTTCGTTCATCGAATCGCCGCCTAAGAAGTTTCACTTGAAAAATTATGTTTTCATATTAAATAAGTAATAGTCTATACACTACACGGTCAGCTGATGCGAACGCCGCCATAATAGCATCGGCTACTCTATCGAGCGCCTTTCACTTAACCCCTACTTCGCGGTCGAACGTCACGCGACATGCAATAGTTGGGCGAAAAAGTTTGAGGCGATGTAATAAAAGTTTCACTTTAATATATTTTTATTATACAAAGTACATAAACATGCCTTTACTAGGATACAGTTTGGTGTATCTATCTATACATTTTAATTACGATCTATGACCGGTAAACTACAACATACTCGAACAGTTGCCCCATAACTTGATACAGCCTGTATATATATATATATATATATATATATATATATATATATATATATATTTATTTAATAAGAGGCTGACTGACTGAGGTATCCATGTACAGCCAAAACTACTTAGATAATGACCTTGATTTGGATACTGATTCCTTTTACACTGTAGGTCAGCACTATGAAAGGATTTTTGCAAATTCAACCCTTAAAGTATTGAAAAAGGAAGCGAATGTTTGTATCAAATTCCCTCACTTTTGAGTACCTATAGAGTTATGAAAACAGGTGTAGTCGGTGCTGTTGACTTGTATGGCTAACACTGAACCCTAACTATACAGGTTACCCTTATTAAACGGATACACACTGCTCTGTGTAATGATTCCTCCTCCTTAATGTGGCGAACTATCAATGGTTCATTCTTCCACGTCCTCCAGATGACAAGAATCAGACGCACCTAATCACTCCTGAAGCGCCAATCACATCGCCAGCAGATTAATCATCACGGATGCTATAGTCATCAAACTGCTCCGCTGCCTTTGGTAAAGTTGTAGCCTCACAGAAAGCAATATTCAAAGTTTTAGACGCTCAGACCATTGCAAAATAAATCAAGATCTTTAGCAGCATATTTTTTTTCTTCATTCAAATATGTTTGAAGACATTCTGTGTTAAAATCATATTAAATTGAAAAAAGAAAATACTGAAGTCTTTTCACTACCATTTTAAAGCATAAACATACATACCTAGATGTGATTTGTGACCGATAATGGTATATTTGTGGACTGCCGAGACACGAAGATTTATTCTTTACAGTATGTAGTCTTTACACAAAAATTAGTCCACCCGTGACCATGAACGCTGTAAAGTGTTCGAAACATCGGACAATCAAAAATCAAATACAAACGCGATAAAATCCTTGAAGTAGTTTTAATTACAATGTGTAATACCTACGTAAACATCAGAAATCATTATCAAAAACAAAAACACTTAATTTGAATATCAAAATGAACGAATATTATTTCAATTAACCAAAATTCAGATGTGTTACTTATTGTAAATGATACAAAATGATTCAGTTAAATTATTTTTATGTTGCCTTAGGTATTACTCAATATTTAGGGTTGATTGCTGGAAACGTACCCACATATTAAACATGGATATTAGCGTAATGTTCTCGTTTTTCGATTATATATCCATTTGAATATACGACAAAGCACGTATACATGTAATCTTTATTTCGAACAAATTTTCCTCACCATTATTCGTGAGTAAGAAATGTTTTTATTCAATTTACCCTTAGGTGAATTTCAAGTTTAATCAACGTAGAAAGGAAAAGGATAAACACATTTAAGCCTCCAGCTGTCATGCCAAACCTACAACACAATAAGAAACAAGAAATGTTATTTTAAAGGGAAAGCTACTTGATGTAGTAACAAAACGATATTCTCGAGAAATCAATTAATATAACGCTTAAAAGTGTTTCTTCTTCTTCACAGCCAATATTACCCACTTTTTTTGTGGGTGGGTTACGGTCGGCGCACTCCTCGCTCCATTCCGTCCGGGGCGACAGAGGGGCGTAAGCATGCACACCCGTAACCCACCCGTGACACGTCGCCTTCGTCGTTGGGCCGACCACCGGAGCAGGGTGACTTGACGTTAGTGGTCACTCTGAGAGAGGCTGACCGCGTAAAAGTCACCCCAAGAGGGGCGTCGGGGAGGAAAGTTACGCGAAAAGGTATCACGCCGGGCAGGCCACGGACGTCAAAAAACTCGATACATGTGGTCGGCCCAATGACGAAGGGAAACATTTTTTTTTTAAAGCCAGACTCGTTCATTCGTTCGTTCTCGTTCATACTTACTATTTAGAATAATATTAGTATAATAAAATTTTCTCGGTGAAGAGAAAACCTGACAGTCAATAGTAGGGGAAGTCCGGGCAAAGCGGACACCTTAATGTTTGATGGGCTATAGTTAGATAACCAATGGGCATATAAATAAAATAAATGTTCAATGAAAATAATCATTTATTAAAGTTTTTAATATAATTAACAAAAATTGCTTAATAGTAGTCCCTTAATTTTAATTGTCAATAATATTGCAACATATATCAGTATCCACTTTGCCCCATAGGTCGGGCAAAGTGGATAGGATGATAGGGCAGAGTGAACATAAATACTTAGCCTAATTTTAAACTAATCAATGCAAATATAACAAAGAAATAAGCCTTCATAAGCATTCATAAATAATATTTTTGTGAATCCATTGCTTACATTTATCATATTGGATCCAATTTTAGTTATCTCTATGTAGTTCTCCCCAAAATAATAGCATACACACTGTTCTTCTTTGTTTTCCTTACCGCTATTCCTACTCTTTAACAATTATATTTTTGATGGTTTGAGTATTTTGATTTTTATTTGTCGCAGTATTTAAATTTATATTCATGTTTTTCATTGCTTGGCAAAGCGAATACCCTATCCACTGTTCCGTGCCCGTGTTCAGTTTGCCCTACATCTACTCATTTCATTCAACCTAAGCTAAAACTAAATGAAGTGACGACAAAGTATTTGTTCTCTCAGAATAAATACCTGAAAATATGCACTTAAAGAACATAATCGTACTAAACAATATGTTTAACTTTTACATGAGTTATTAAAGTATTACTTACCTTAAAAGTAATAAGAAAACTTAAATATTTGGTTTTTTCGATTTATTTCTGGAATGCGATGCGATCTTGCGCTAGCTTTGTTTGCCCACGAATGCGGATGAGGGAGAGGTTGTAAAGGCGCGAGGTGTGCTTATTCCGATATGTTCTTAACGAGAAATAAAGGGTGAATACCCTTTATTTCTATTTAGGCAAAGTGAATACTTTGCCTGGCCTATCCACTATGCCCGGACTTCCCCAAATATGGTACAAAGTTTAACAGGAATATGTTGAACAAATACACTACATTTTTTTTGGAGGTGGGTTACGGTCGGCGCACTCCTCGCCCGGCTCCGTCCGGGGTGACAAAGGGGCGTAAGCATGCACACCCGTAACCAACCCGTATAGCACGTCGCCTTCGTCGTTGGGCCGACCACAAATACACTATTTAAATCACATTCATAATTCATCTTCTTTTCAGAACGTATACGTCCCACCATTGGGCTGGAGCCATTGCCGCAATAGGAGTGAAACCTACTATACAACGCTGGTCAGACGCGTTGGTATAGAGTTTTATTACTAGTTTTCTTTCTCTTGCATAGCTATTATATACATTATTCCCTTTAATTGTTTTTTAAGACACCCTCAGGTAAAAAGAGAGGTGATAATTTGTATTCTTACTCCGTCCATCACACGGACAGTGATTTTTACTGAGACAATTATAAATTAATAAAAACTATTAGAACTGTAGTTAGTGACAATAATAAAGTGATGCCCCACGGTCATATGGAATATTTTTCTACAACTGCCCATAAGCGTACCACATTATTAGAATAGTATTGTAAGAATAACGAACGATCAGGGTACACAAATATTTGTCCAAAGCTATGATTGAACCCGAAAGTTTTGGCGTCGGTGGCGAAATTGTTAAATAAACAAACTCTGTTTACTTGAATCTTTCGAGATCACTTGTTGGTCTTTTTCATTGGATCATTGAAGCTATATAGTCTATATCTATTCTATACCAATAAATAAAATTGGAGTGTCTGTTTGTAATGTCAAAATAATAGGTTTTTTATGCTCAAACGGTTATTTGCACGACACCTATGCCTAAAATAGCGATTAAAAATTTTTTTCTGTCTGTCTGTTTGTTCCGGGTAATCTTCAAAACGGCTGAACCGATTTCAAAAATTCTTTCACCAATGGAGAGCTATAATATCAGCGCGTAAACTAGGCTATATTTTATCCCGGTATTCCCACGGAAACGGGAACTACGCGGGTAAAACGACTATAACCTATAACCGAAGCGAAGCGAGGGCGGGTTGCTAGTCTATTCTATACCAATAAATAAAATTGAAGTGTCTGTTTGTAATGTCAAAATAATAGGCTTTTTTCATGCTCACACGGTTATTTGCACGACACCTATGCCTAAAATACAGATTAAAACATTTTTGTCTGTCTGTCTGTCTGTTTGTTCCGGGTAATCTTCAAAACGGCTGGACCGATTTCAAAAATTCTTTCACAAATGGAAAGCTATAATATCAGCGCGTAAACTAGGCTATATTTTATCCCGGTATTCCCACGGGAACGGGAACTACGCGGGTAAAACGACTAAAACCGAAGCGAAACGAGGGCAGATTGCTAGTACACAATAAAACGAAAACAAGGTTTTGGCAAATATTGGTGGTGTGTTTATGAGACAAACTAGAGATATCTAAAAAATGGCAATTAAAAAGTATGTCTTAAGTAGTTGACGATTGCATTTTAACAATTCTAACAGACCTATTCGGTCGAATGCCAGTTTATATTATCCTTGAATCCAATTGAACACACACTAAAACTCATCGAAATCAATCCAGCCATTTTGAAGGAATTCGGTTACATACGTTTTCCGTGTGGTCACGGAGTCAGAATACAATTCACAACCCCCTTTCCAGTCCGTGGGTGTCGCAAAAGACGACTAAGAATAACTTATAATATGCCTTTAATACGACTATCTAATAACATGCCTTTAACAACCATAAAAGAGAAGGAACCATGATTGTGTTAAGAAATAGTTTCAGAAATTATTTGGTTCTTAAAGGTTTTCAAATAATAATGTGTATCTTTCGGTTTGAAGGGCACCTTTCACCAGAAGCCCGGAATGGATGGTATTAATCCGCTCCAGGTCAATTTATAATAATCATGATACAATTTATCTTATTAAATAAACATACTTCCCGTTTAAACTCTTTGCCTCTATAATAATATTAACCAAACTGTGTGGTTTTATTCTAGGAAAGGCTGGGTACCTGTAATGTCCTTCGATAGTTCACTGGTCGCAGCAACATTTTTACTTCCTTCGGCTCGCTGATCGTAATGTTCCCACACAAAGTTCATCAATAATTACACTTCACGAACAATATTGATTTAGGTAATGAATTTTACCGAGCGGCGCGTGCGCAATTGCGTTTATTAGTTTTAGGAGTTCAACTCAACTTTATGAAAGCGTAGTGATTTTTTTTACGAGGCGGCCATTTCTTGACTTCTTGGTTTTTTTAACTTTTTTTTTTTATTTTTATTGGGGAAGCGGATATGAGAGGGCGTGGCCAAGAAAGGATGCGTTCGGAAATGTATATAAGGATTGTGTACCTTTGTAATGCGTAAAGTGTGGAGTGTATTTAATATTTTATTTAAATTATAAAGGGCGCGTACACAAACCAAATTCGATTATAAGGGTTTAAGATCACGGAGTAATACCACTATAAAATTCTCACGTACACGTAATAAAATAATCATTTTCCAAGAATAAATAAATTTAGATTTATTTTTATGAGAACGAATAAATTTTGCCTATGTAAATATTAGGTTGGGAAAGAAAGGTTCTCGAGTTGCGACTGTGTATCGGACGCCACGTAGGATGACCCTATATTAGATGTGTTGATGACATCTTGAAAGTCGTAGGGAACTGTCGAATGCAAGTGGCACAAGATCGTTCCAAGTAACATTCTCGTGGGGAGGCCTATGTCCAGCAGTGGACGTCTACGGGCTGATGGATGAATATTATTATGTACAAATGTGATATAAGTAGGTACATACTTGAATATGACATGGTCAGATGCATACCTGTAAAAGAAAAAAATATTATTAATTTGTGTTTCTCAGCTTTAAAAAAGTGGGCAGAGTTTTTTAACTATCGACGCCTATTATGGCGTCGATAGTTAAAATTTAACACGTATATTCGTCTGTGGCTTCGTAGCACTTAAACGAATGGACCGGTTAAGATGCATTTTACAGACTTCGACATTAGTGGTTCATACAGAAATTATTCTGATTGAGAATCGAACCTAATTAGCAATTGAAATCTCTACCTAAATGAATACGTATTTATAATCATTTAAATAACCTTTCGAATTCAAATGGTATATTTACTTGCCTAGATACTTACTCGTGTACTCGGAAAAATTGCTTCGATCACCCGGATTTATGTGCGGTAGCCTGAAATAGTAACACTTTAAAGAGGACGGGTAATCCCCAATTAATCACTGTAGTAAACTAGAGTTACAATCTAACTTGGAAGCCCTAAGAGATTAGCCACGAATGTTTTGACTAATCCCTCCATACAATTAGCTGTAATCAGCTGTTTGAGAAAAAATATTCGTATTTTAGGTATAATGTTTGGGTGAATTACTAACTTATAAAAAAAAATCACATGATGAAAATAAATAATATAGGAGGCTATTTGAAGAGTTAGTTAATAGTTTTTTTTTATTTCTATTGGTGGTAAATGAGCAAACAGAACACACGATGGTAAGTGAGACTGCCAATCATGGATCTTTGCTAGGCCGTGGCCTATCGTGAAGAAATTGAAGGAAGTGTAAATGCGTGCAATGAGATTCAGTGATACTAAAACCTACCATACGCAAACAACCTTAAAGAGTTGCGTTGCCGGCTCTCTCGCTCACTGAATGAACGAAGTACAGTAACATATTGCTAACTAGCAACCCGCTCTCGCTTCGCTTCGGTTTTAGTCGTTTTACCCGTGTAGTTCCCGTTCCCGTGAGAATACCGGGATAAAATATAGCCTAGTTTACGCCTTGATATTATAGCTTTCCATTGGTGAAAGAATTTTTGAAATCGGTCCAGCCGTTTTGAAGATTACGCGGAACAAACAGACAGACAGACAAAAATTATTTAATCTGTATTTTAGGCATAGGTGTCGTGCAAATAACCGCGTGAGCATGAAAAAAGCCTATTATTTTGACATTACAAACAGACACTCCAATTTTATTTATTGGTATAGATCAAACGTCTTTTTTCTACGAGAGTGTGATACTACCCTGGATGGACCGGCCCATGGCTGTAGACAGAAGACTGTCGACATATACCACATCTAATTAGAGAATCAATATGAATTTAAAAGAAGTAAAGATTGAATTAATATTGTTCACCATTTTCTCTAATTGAGAACATCAAACCTGCTCAAAATAGATTCGAAATATTTTAAGAAAATAATATTTGTTATTTTAAAATCATTTTGACTCGTTAGGGATACATTTTTCCATTCTAATTTTTCAAGCATTAATAATAAATCCAATTATTTGTATTTGCAGACGCCTGCTGTTTCACTAGCGTAGTTTTTCTTCCCTTGAAAATGCGGGGCTAAAATATAGCTTAAATTACTCGCTGATAATAGTGACAATCTTGTAGTGAAATCATTTATAAAATCAGCCAAATTCTCGCTGTTTTTATTGCGCAGTTCCTATTCCCATAGGAATCATTATTTCATAATCATTTCAGCTCATTTACGTCCCACTGTTGGGCTCGAGCCTCCTCCACAATAGGAGAGAAATTGACCATGCTGGTCAGACATGTTCGTATAGGGTTTTATATCGAGTTTCCTTTCTCTTGCATAGATGTTATATGCGTATTGTATCCCTTAGTCGTCTTTTACGTCTACGGGCAAGCTAGGAAGTGTTGATTATTATTATGAAGAAATACGAAGATTAAATATATATTTTCGTATTTTTATTATTAATTAGAATAATGATTTCAATTAATGTAAATATTTACATCAAAACGTTACGTTGGAGTTGCTTAGATTAATACTGAAGCGTTCTGTTAATCTGAGCTTGGATCTTCAACTATATATGTGTTTCTTCATTAATTCAAGATTAATATTAAATGTAGCCAACATTACTAAATTAGAAGGATTAAAGGAATTGCGATGTTATATCAGAATCATTAATGCTAGTATAGTTTGTGTTGTGAGTTTGGAAGGAAAGTGTTGTTTTTTATTCTCTTAATCACTTTACAATCAGTGACAAGGGATCATTACTTCTGATGTTTACGCGAGTATTACACTTTATAAATAAAACTAATTTTACGGATTTCATCACGTTTGTATTTGATTGTCCGACGTTTCGAACACTTTACATCGTTCATAGTTTCGTAACGATTAGGAATATATTGTTATCCCAACTCACCTTATCAGTTTTGACATACGTCATACAATTTAATTTTTTTTTATATAACACCTTTTTTTTTTTGGGGTTGGTGGTCGGTCGGCGCGCTCCTCGCACCACTCCGTCCAGGGCGACAGAGGGGCGTAAGCACGCAACACCCGCAGCCCACCCGAAAACCACGTCGCCTTCGCCGTTGGGCCGACCACCGCAGTAGGTTTATTTGTCATCAGTGGTCGGCCCGACGGAATACCCCTACGTGGGGTACCCTCCCACCAACCGACGTCCCCCACTCGGGAAGGACGTCGGTCTTTCCTCACGCGGTCGGCCTCTCGGCGGGTGACGGACTAATCCCCGGTCACGTCACCCGCGGCCTCGACTAGGGCGGCATGAGGCGCAAGTACTCGGCCTACGCCACCCCAGTCGCCGGCGGCGGATCACTTCATCGAGGCTGCGCTCCTGGCGCAGGCGATCCGCCGCCTCCTTCCGCGAGATCACTGTCTTGCAGAAGGCTGCGACCGCGTCCCATTTCCCGACGCTGTCGACCATCGCCCTAGCGATAGCCGGCAGCGTCAGGTCGGCACCGATGATTGCGACGAGTTCACAGCGCTGCACTGCCCAAGCCGCGCAGGCCTCGAGTGTATGGCGCGCCGTGTCCTCGTCGCAATCGCAGTGGTGGCAGGACGGTGTACTCTCCCTCCTTACGACCTTGTGCAGGTATTTGGCGAAGCACCCATGCCCCGTCAACACCTGCACTAGCCGGAGGAGCACTCCGTTTATATAACACCGTGTACTAAGGCAATATTGATAAAATGTACCCTTATATTGTGGGGACTTAACAAACCTAATAAAGGAAGAAGGATTTTGTTATTTGTAAAGTTCACGTTGATATAGATCATATTAATAAAAAAATTAACAATATCATTATAATATTCATTTCATCTCACATTCGTCCCATTGTTGGGTTCGAGTCTCCGCCATATTAAAAGGGATATTGACCTAACTATACCACGTTGATCAGACGTGTTGGTGTAGAGTTTTTTTTCCAGTTTTCCATCTTTTGCATAGTTGTGTTTACTTGTTTTTTGCATGTTATATGCGTATCACATCCCTCAGTCGTCTTTTACGACATACACGGGCAAGACGTAAATTGTATTCTTACTCCGCCACCAAATATATTTCCTACTTAATTTATACAAAATATATATTCGACAGTTTTATCGAAAACCTCACTCACAAGAGGCGTCTAATTAGTTTAACACGCTATTCTAGCTAATTCAACAGAGCCTAAAGTTTAATGGATTGGTATCCCGCAAAATAGATACCGGCGCCATATTGAACGTGCAAAAGGTTTTATAACAAAACTAGCTTTGCCCGCGTTTTCGTCCGCGTAGAAATCATGTGTGACAGAAGCAATCACAGATAAGTGTAGTGCGTTCAGGCCCGTCTACAGGCCCATTGTGTTGCTGGATGATGTAGGCAAGCTAGTGCAGATAATCCTTACTACTCGCATCATCCAGCATCTTAGCCGTCCGTCCCAGTTAGGTTTCTGTCAGACGATCGCAGCCTTTCTACGCCTGCAACCACTGGTTATGAAGGTGGTCACTGGCGGATCACTGAACTCCTCCTAAACGGCTGGACCGATGTTGATGAATTTTTTGTGTGTGTTCAAAGGGATTCGAGAATGGTTTACATTCACAATTGGACCCGGTAGGTGGTATTGCTGTCGATTTCAAGGCGAATGCCTTTAATTTTATTTGAACAGAACAACGTCTGTTGGGTCAGCTAATTTATTATAAAATTAAACTAATTTAGGAAACTAGAAGATATATGAGAATATTTCAATGTGTTAGAGATACAACTGTAATCTAGTA
Source organism: Lymantria dispar (assembly GCA_032191425.1). Lineage (NCBI taxonomy): Eukaryota > Metazoa > Arthropoda > Insecta > Lepidoptera > Erebidae > Lymantria > Lymantria dispar. The sequence goes on along the minus strand of CM063452.1, from coordinate 5,839,291 downwards.
ACTTCTATTTATACACTTCGATAAACGTAAGTCCTGAATACGATCTGCGACGTAAAGACAAACAAAGAAAGGATTTTACGAATTTCAACTCCAAAGAGGGTGAAAGTCATTATTCATTGCTTCAAATTAAGCATAAATACCCTCTTTAAAAATAAATGAAAATGTATTTTAAAATCAGTCAATTTTCATTCTTCATGGATGAATAGGAAAACAATTTTTGTAGTGACGTTTTTAGTTAATTTCATACTGAATTATGTTATCGCCAATCAAAAAGTGGCAACACAAAGTATGCTCCAACAACAGTTGTGGCTGCGTACCGTCACACTTTATTGGTTTCCTAGCAAACAACGGCTATAAATAAACGGTCACGAATGAGGGTTGAGAGTCCTCAGCGCTCACCCATAGTCCGGGCTAAGCTGTGAAAGCCATCTGCGGCTAACAGCTATAGGCCCACAAAAAAAAAAGAGTTGAGGACATTCGGTGGTCGGTAGCAGAGTTAACAGAAGTAAGGAAGAAGATTTTTCATTTGAATATTACAAGTTCTTATTAAGGTTATATTACAAGAGTGTATTTATGAAGATGTATTTGTAGAGACGGATTGTATATGATAACTATACGGCATTGACGTAATGCTTATAAGAAAATTATCACAAATAATTAGTACACAGCGCTTTAATTTTGTGATGTAAAGATTAATTAAAAAGGAATATTCTGATGATCAATCCCTCGGGAAATATCATCAACATCTCAGCCCATATAAGTCCAACTGTTGGGTTGGGGGCCTACTCCATAATGGAATTGAAAATAACTCACTATACCACGCCGATCAAGCGTAGGTATTCGTATAGGATTTTATGTCGAGTTTTCTTTCTCTTGCATAGACATTATCTGCATATCATATCCATTAGTCTTTTACTACACCCACGGGTAAAAGAGGCATTGGTGAACTGTATTCCTATTTTGACACCACACGGAAACAGAATATATTCTTCCACTTTTTTTTTGGGGTGGCTTGCGGTCGGCGCGTTCCTCGCACCACTCCGTCCGGGGCGACAGAGGGGCGTAAACACGCACACCCGCAACCCACCCGCGATGCACGTCGCCTACGTCGTTGGGGCGACCACCGGAGCAGGGTGACTTGATGTCAGTGGTCAGCCTGACGGAATACCCCCTATTTGAGGTACCCTCCCATCGACCGACGTCCACCCCTCGGGCAGGACGTCGGTCTTTCCTCACGATATATTCTTCCATAAGGATGTTTACTTTTTTTTTCCCTACAATTGCAATAATGAAAATTATATTTAAATATTTAAAAACGATGTCATACATAATTTCTACGTGGCCAGCAAATACAAATAACAAAGTCTGGGACAAAAGCACAAATGGCGCAGTGGTTAAGATATAAGTCTACTGCGTCAATGGCGTGAGTTCGAATCCCACGCAGGACAACACTTTGTGCGATCCACAAATTGTTGTTCTGAGTCTGGATTTAATTTGTGTCCGTTAATTTACATGTTTGTAAAGTCCCTCGCAATGCACAAAGAAAAAAGCTCGTCAAAAGTCATTAGACGGAATGTTATAAACAACTGGCTTATTTAAGATAAAAAATAAGTAGGTTTTAATGAAACATCTCAAAGCAAATATTTCATATTGTGATCGAAAAATTGGAAATTTCACTGGAAGGCATTGTTAACATTATAAACGAAATAAACAAGACTCCAAGTAAACAGCAATCATAATGACTGATATTATATTTTGAATACATCTTTGTATTTGGATTCCATTTCAATATTCCGAATATTTCAAGATGGCTAATAATTTAATTGTGGGAATATATATATAATTTAGCATAAGTGAAATCTAGCTAAGAACACAATTTGCTATGAGAGTATCTGTTAAACGCAAATAAGTTTTTGTTTATTTTAATTGAAAAATGAATGAAAAATTTTAACATATTTTAGTAACATTCGGTTAAGATTGGTAGTGGTAGGCCACACTGTTGACAGGTATCTGTCTACAGCTGCAGGCCAGTCCGTCCGCGGTCTCCCAGAAAATCGACGTCAATTTGTTACTGCGCTTCGTTCGGTGAGTGAGGAAGCCGGATGCCAAATTTTCTGAAGGTATTTGCATGTGGTGGATTTTTGTGATGCCTTTAGTATCACCGAACCTTGCATGTATTCACACTCCCTTCACTTTCTATGCGGTAGGCAGCAGCCTTGTAAAGGTCCCTGAGCGGCAGTAACACTTACAATCAGGTGTACTGTTTGCTCGATTGCCAACGTTTGCAATAAAAAAAAACTGATCCAGGAATCTATACCAATAAATAAAATTGGAGTGTCTGTTTGTAATGTCAAAATAATAGACTTTTTTCATGCTTACACGGTTATTTGCACGACACCTATGCCTAAAATAGCGATTAAAAATTTTTTGTCTGTCTGTCTGTCTGTTTGTTCCGGGTAATCTTCAAAACGGCTGGACCGATTTCAAAAATTCTTTCACCAATGAAAAGCTTTAATATCAGAGCGTAAACAAGGCTATATTTTATCCCGGTATTCCCACGGAAACGGGAACTACGCGGGTAAAACGACTAAAACCGAAGCGAAGCGAGGGTGGGTTGCTAGTTATGAAATAAAAACCTTTATTATCGGTGATTTCATTATCATCTATATAGGATTTAATTTCTAGTTTTCTCTCACTTGCATAGATGGTATCTCCATATTACGATCTTTTAGTCGTCTTTTACGACACCCACGGGGTATTCGGCAGGTTTTAACATAAATAACAACAATTGTTCTACGACTTTTTATAGAATGGGCTTCATAGATCAAAATAAAATATTAAAGAAAAAAATGTATCGGGGAAAAAGCTATTCCATTCTTTTTTCACGAAGGGTTTAGGGAGTATAGCAGTCTAACCTCAAAATATGTTAAGTGCTAGTGTTATATAAAAATTAAAAAAATATAACGTGCAAGTTTTTTGAGCTCCCATTTTGAAGGAATTTCGCACTTAGCAGCAATCAGATAATTATTATTTAAAAAAAAAAAAATCAGATAATTATGATGAGAAATTTATTTCTGTGTAAAATAAGAATGTCAGCATGACCTTTTTGTAATATTTCATCTTTGTAGGAGAATCTATTTCCGAAAAAAGATATCGATAATCTAATGTATAGATTATTTCATTATTATTATCATCATCATTTCAGCTCATATACGTCCCACTGTTGGGCTCGAGCCTCCTCCTTAATAAAAGTGAAATTGACCTACTATACCACGCTGGTCAGACGTGTTAGTATATGGTTTGTTTCGAGTTTTCCTTCTCTTGCATAGATATCATATGCATATTTACGCCCTCTTTATTTTTGGGGGTGGGTTACGGTCGGCGCACTCCTCGCACCACTCCATCCGGGGCGACAAAGGGGCGTTAGCATGCACACCCGTAACCCACCCGTATAGCACGTCACCTTCGTCGTTGGGTCGACCACCGGCGCAAAGTTCCTTGACTTCAGTGGTTTACCTGACGGCATACCTCAAGGAAAGTACCCTCTCCCGTCGACGTCCCCTACTGGGACGCCGAACGCCGTCGCGAGGATATTTACTCCCTTAGTTGTCTTTTACGACACCCACGGGCAAGAGGGGGTTGATTAATTGTATTCTTACTCCGTGTACAAGGTCAAGGTTATACCCAACGGTCAGTAATGCAGTAGCGTTACTGACCGTCCTTCATTCTAATATAACGAAACCAATCTAAATAGAACAGGCACCCTACTTAGATAGCAATAGCTCGGCGTATTAATGGCTAGATAAAGAAATCACTTTTGCTTCCTTGTATTACTTTTATAGAACGAGTTTTTTGGTTTAATTTCAGCTCATAACCGTCCCACTACTGGGCTTGAGCCTCCTTCATAATAGGAGGAAAATTGACTTGATCAGACAGGTTGGTATACGGTTTTGTTTTGAATTTTCTATCTCTTACATAGATGTCAAATGCATAATATATCCCTCAAATAAAATATTTCAAAGTAGTTAATTTCGATCGATGTCAATTTCTCTCCCAATGTGGAGGAGGTTCCCAGGAAGAAGAACCCAATGAATTAAAAGTATATGACATTTTTTTTATGGGTGGGATATGGTACCATGTACGCCGTCCATTCCGTCCAAGGCGACGAAAGGCCGGCGCGCGGGCCCATAACCCACCCGTACCCACATCGCCTTCATCGTTGGGCCGACCACCAGCGCCGAGTTCCTTTTCCTCAGTGGTTGGCCCGCCGGAAAAATATATAACATGGGATGATGATTTTATATATGTATGCTCTAAATATCCTGACGCTGCCGACTATTGCTAGGGCGATGGTCGGCAGCGTCAGGAATTGGGACGCGGTCGCAGCCTTCCTAGAGGCAGTGATCTCGCAGAAGGAGGCGGCGGATCGCCTGCGCGAGGAGCGCAGCCTCGATGAGGCGATCCGCCGCCGGCGACTGGGGCGGCGTAGGCGCGAGTACTTGCGCCTCATGCCGCCCTAGCCGAGGCCGCGAGTGACGTGATCGGGGAATTAGTCCGTCACCCGCTGAGAGGCCGACCGCGTGAGGGAAGACCGACGTCCTCCCCGAGGGGGGGACGTAGGTCGATGGGATGGTACCCCAAATAAGGGGTATTCCGTCGGGCTGACCAGTATAACAAGTAACCCTGCTCCGGTGGTCGGCCCAACGACGAAGGCGACTTGCAGGTGGGGTGGGTTGCGGGTGTGCGTGCTTACGCCCCTCTGGTGCCCCGGACGGAGTGGTGCGAGGAACGCGCCGACCGCAGCCCACCCCCAAAAAAAAAAGAAAATTCCTCTAAATATAAAAAAATCTTTCTTTAAGAATAATACAAGGAATGGGGTGTAGATCTAATTTCTCCTTCTAAACCTAAAAAAAATTCCGTGTGGTGACGGAGTAAGAATACAGTTCACCACCCCCCTCTCATACTCGTGGGTGTCCTAAAAAACGACTATTTACTACGACGATATATTCATAAACTCGAAATGTATACTGACCTACCTATACTTGAAATTTTTCATCAAGTTTTTTTCACGCTTCTAATTGACTATCCTCTAGTCTAGTTAAAAAAAAACCACAAATAATAATCTATTTAATAACGAAAAGATATTTATGTAAATTTGACTGAACACAAACGAACTTATTATGTTAACTAAGTAGCTGTAACTTACATATATTAAGAATACAGTAGCATTTATAAAATTAAACTTGTACCTTCGAAAATTTTAAGGTTCGTTTTTAATTTCAAGCTTCAGGCTTCAGAATTAACTGAAGATTGTCTATAGAATCAAAGAATCTAGAAGGGAAGAGACATAAAGTCACCAAAATGACAAGAAAGATTCATTATGCTTCATTAATTTCTTTCAACTCATCTCAGGCGCGTCTCACTACTGATCTCGAACTTTCTTCACAATGGGAGAGAAATACTATACCATGCTGGTCAAATGGGTTGGTATTGCATTTTATTTCGAAACTAGCAACCCGCCCTCGCTTCGCTTCGGTTTCAGGCTTTCCCGCGTAGTTCCCGTTGCCGTGGGAATACCGGGATTAAATATAGCCTAGGTTACTCCCTGATATTATAGCTTTTCATTGGTGAAAGAATTTTTGAAATAGGTCCAGCCGTTTTGAAGATTACCCGAAACAAACAGACAGACAGACAAAAATATATAAAGTGCAGGCATATGTATAGTGCAAATAACCGTGTGAGCATGAAAAAGTCTATTATTTTGACATTACAAACAGACACTCCAATTTTATTTATTGGTATAGATTTCCTTCTCTTGTATAGATATATTATTTCACTTAATTTTCTTTTACCACACCCAGTGACAGACACACACGAAGAGAAGGATGTGTGAATACTTGCAATGAGTTTCGGTGAAACTAAAGGCATCATACAAACCCACCATAACACTCTCAGGAAGGCTCTCTTCTTCACCAAACGAAGTTCAGTAACAAATTGTTTCTACTCAGACGTCGATTTTTCTGCGAGAGTGTGTTACTACCACGGAAGGACCGGCTGTAGGCAGACAACTGTTGACAGTATGCTGAGGTAACTATAACCACTATAAATTGAAGCAATTTTCTAATTAGTACTAGTAAGACTACAATATCCTAAACACCAATGTAGCTAATGACCGCTATCGGAATAAATTGGCTTCTCCATTTAGGTGGATTTCATTATGCTAGGAACACACCAAGTATTATATTCAAACATATATACGAAGAACTAGGTCATTAAGGAGTACAATAGAGGACCTATTATGTACATGAGAGAGATATTGTAGATAATAATAAAATGAACGTGTGTACAAAGTACGCATAGCAGAAGTGAAACTTCTCTATCCTTTGTCCCTTTGTCGCTTTGTCCCTTTGTCCCGTTGTTCCTTTGTCTCTTTGTCCCTTATCCCTTTATCCCCTTATCCCTTTATCCCTTTATGCCTTTATCCCTTTATCCCTTTATCCCTTTATCCCTTTATCCCTTTATCCCTTTATCCCTTTATCCCTTTATCCCTTTATCCCTTTATCCCTTTATCCATTTATCCCCTTATCACCTTATCCCTTTATACCTTTATCCCTTTATCCCTTTATGTCCGCTTAAACGACATGCTATTCCTCCCTACTCCACTGGACAAAGTACTCTTTATTCGAATCGACCGTGGTGGGGACGAAAAATAGATGGCGCGTAACGAAAAAATGTGACGCGTAACCGAAAAATGTGACGGTAAATTTTTTTGCAACGCCGATAAAGAAGTTTCACTTCAATAAATTATTATAGACTAATTAGTAATTCCCAGGGTTCTCCTTATCTTAATATTAGTAAACAATACTTTTTCCTGGATGAAAGATATCGTATGAAGACAATCAGTTGATAAGTTCAAGCGTGAAAAAAACAAACAAATTCACTTTCGTATTTGTATTAAAAGTATTCGTAACATAGATGCCCGTATGGTAACGGAGTAAGAATACAGTTCACCACTCCCTATCTTGCCAGTGGATGTCGTAAAATATGACTAAGAGGTATAATAAGCATATAACATCTGTGCCAGAGAAGGAAAACTCGAAACAAAACCCTATACTAACACGTTTGACCAGCGTGGAATACAAGATCAATTACCCTCCTATTATGGAGGAGTCCTGAGCCCACCAGTGAGACACATAAAGGCCGAAATGATGATGATGAAATCACTTAAAACGTCCTGAATACTATGTTTTTTTTTTCATATTCATACATGATCATGTTCCTATTCCAATCAGTTAAGATTGAAGCAACATGTACACTTTTTCACATTGTACTTAACAAATAATTTTGGCAATAGTTTGATGAACTTACCGCCTGCTTGATACTTTCTAGGGAATGAAATTGTTATCCAGACGGCGTTAGAATCAAATCAAATCATTTATTGTGCATAAACTCCTTAAGAGAACATATGTATTGTCAAATTTATACATCGTTTGAAACAATCCAATAAACTACCACCGGATCGGAGCACGGCCACAAGCTAAGAAGATCTGGTAAGAAACTTAGCGGGCTGTCATTTATTAAATAATTTCTTCGAAACAAAATTGTATGTATACACAAGGAGACGTATGACGTACAGATGTAACCACACACGGATGAGTGATTCACTTTATCAGCACCGCCTATCTTAACCGTGGACATATAACATCCGTAAAAGACAACAAACGGATTAAGATGCAGAAAATATGTATGCAAGAGGAGGAAAACTCGAAACAAAGCTCTATATCAACCCATCAGTCCAGCGTGGTATAGCAGCTCAATTTCCCTACCCTTTACTGAGGAAGAACGAGTCAATCAGTGGGATGTTTATTAGCTGAGATGGTGTTAGCAACACCTTAAACAAAAAGCATTATTGAACTAAATTGCTTAAAATTTAGTTTATTGTCCAAATGCTCAAGTAACTTTCTAAATAAAACAACTATGTCTGACTTTTTACTATGTAAAAACAAATTACCACTTCTATAAATTAGTAAGTCATCTAATATTGTTGAGTCACGTGTCTTAATATCTACATAATAAGACTTTTAAATAATTGTTACTCTTTGAATATCCCAAACTCAATTACTCAAGTTTTAAGATAATAATACTACTTAAAGCATACAAGACCTTTTCAAATATTCTCATAAATAAATTACGTTCTCTTTGTGCCCCAAACTTAAATATAGAAATAGGTCAAGACTCGGTGCTAGTCAATGACTGGTCGTTTAGCAGCCTGCCATCATAATTTGGACTCAATGATAAAGTGGATAGCCTCTTGATTGAACTTCCTATTGTATTTCGGAATGAGACAAGCCGTCGATCAACACGTTGGCTCAATCAAGTCGACTCGCTTTCGCTAAGAACATTTCCGAGATATGTAATTGTTTATGTTCACTATTTAAAAACAAAGTATGGCGTGATTTTAATGAAACCATGATGCAAGTGAAACATTATTTTTAAAAATTTTAACATATTCGATTTATTGTATTGAAATCGAGTTATAAATCTTAATAATTGTAAAATGGGCCACATCGCTCGACGAACCGACAACCGCTGGGGAAGAAAGGTTCTCGAGCGGCGACCACGTATCGGACCACGCAGTGTAGGACAAATAGGTGGACCGACGACCTGATGAAAGTTACTGGGCGTCGTTGGATGCAGGTGGCACAAGACTGCACTCAGCGACGTAATATGAGAGAGGCCTACGTCCAGCAGTGGACGGCGATAGGCTGAAATAATGATGATGATAAGTAAGATATTGAGAAACCAATAACAAACTCTTCTTTATCCGCACATTTATATTTCTATCTGCGTATTAGAGTAGGTACGGAATACATAATAAACAATGTGTTTATCATAACATTATGTATGTTAAAATCTCAGCATAATCAAATCGGATTAATGTGTTAACATTTTCAAAGAGATTACGCGGAGAACATCTCCCGTCAAAACAATAAATCATTTGGTAACACGATTGGATATAGATTCAAGTTCCAATTGCTGTATGGTAGTGACTATGAATGCCACCAACCCTTAAATTGCTCATAATTCCGTCTCATATACGTCCCACTGCTGGGCTCGAGCCTCCTCCATATTAGGAGGGAAATTGACCTTTCTATATCATACTGATCAGACAGGTTTCTTTGTTCTTTGTTTCGAGTTTACATTCTCTTGTATAGATGTCATATGCGTATTACATCCCTTAGTCGTTTTTTACGATACCCATGGGTAAAAAAGGGAGTGGTGAATTGTATTCTTATCCGTCACCACACAAAAAAATCGCTCATGGATGTCGTAAAATATAACTAAGAGTTTTACGTTAAACTCTGATGCAGTCTGATCAAGAATTACATTCTCAAGGAGTGACGTCAGGCAGGCGGCCGATCATAAAACTATTGTCAACTTTTGCAATAAGCACATTGCATCGACCCCAAGTAATCGGATTGAGAGCTGGATGATGAAGATGATGATAGTGGGTTGTAGTCCGACATCTATCCATCATTTTCCACTCTCAAGTAAGTTTTTCCTCACTACATTTATTAACCCGGCGTCATTGTGGCTACTGAACAGAACTTAGCCGTTGTGGCCGGGTAAAACTTACCCGCGCGCTCTTTATAGACAAATATCATCCATCATAGCTACAGCGACACTAAAACGATTAAATAATATGCCAAAGCGATCAACTCCTGCAGCTATTGACGTGACTAAGTGACGTTAATCGCGCGCTTTTTATTTTAAAGTTTAAAATCTGTCGGGTATTAGATATCCGGCAACAATGACGCCGGGTTAATTACTCCTATTCCAACACATCTGACCAATAAGAAATAGTAAATCAATTTCTCTCTCATTGTAGAGAAGGCCTGAGCCCAACAGCGGGACTCATATAGGCTAAGATAATATACATTACACAATAGCTATAGCGTTCTTAAATATTTATTTCATACATTCTTATATCAATATCTCGTAAATGGACCAGACACATTTCGATGGAGTGATGTTACCTGCATTGAAGCGAATGAGGGTCGTAATATATATAAAGGAATACAAAAAATATATTTTCCATCTTTTCATTCTCCCTTTTCGGTCAAAAGGAAAGATGACTATAAAATATACCATTACTTTCTTATACTTAAGTACTTTACCGTGCCAAAACCATCAATGGTAGCGTACATGCGAATAATATGATACCGTAATAAATTATTTATTTTTTTGTGGTAAATACGTGCACTTCCTTTCATATATCGTATTTTTTTATTAGAAACTAGCAATCCGCCCTCGCTTCGCTTCGGTTTTAGTCGTTTTACCCAAGTAGTTCCCGTTCCTGTAGGAATATCGGGGCAGAATATAGTCTAGCTTAATTTACGCCCCGTTATTATAGCTTTCCACTGGCGAAAAATTTTTGAAATAGGTCCAGCCGTTTTGAAGATTACCCGGAACAAACAGACAGACAGACAAAAAAAATTTAAGTGATTTTTAGGCATATGTATACTGCAAATAACCGTGTGAGCATGAAAAAAGCCTATTATTTTGAAATTACAAACAGACACTCCAATTTTTTTTATTGGTATAGATTATTACTATCGAAATATGAAAATAATTTGAATCGCATAAATACACTGGAACATGAGCTACAAGAAGCTCACAATCAAATATCTGAAATGGAAAATTCTAAATATAATGTGACAGCCTCGCTGAATCAAAGCTTATTTGATGAACTTGTCGATAGTGCCCCAAACTTAGTTTCTATTGCACCTGAGAATTCCTCTATGTCACATGACACAATTAATGAACTATTACCACCTTGTAATGAGGAGATGCCCAGGTGCAGTAGGAATAATACATGTAAAAAATATAAAATCTTTAAAAAGTTTGTTAACATAAACAAATATATTAAAAAAACTAAGAAACTTGTTAATAACCATAGATGTTTTATTAAAACTGTAAAATCTAAAAGGGAACGCTTACAGCTGATAGATAAGCTTGATTTTTATGTTAGTATGTTAGAAAATAAAACTAGAGAGCATAATGTAGATATTCATGACTTCCAATTAAAAATTGACTCTCTTCAAGATAAATTGGCAGATTTGACTATTAAGTACTCCAATTCAGAAAAACTGATAGCGGAGTATTCATCAGCAATTAATAAAATAACACTGGATAAATCTATTCAGTGCACTAAACAGTTTGATACCAATAACTACTCATCTGTAGAGTGTTCTCAGTTTCCCATCTCCCAGACTAAGCAATCTAATGTAAGCTTAGAAAATACTCCATTTTCTACTAACAGTTCCCTCTTAAAAACTGTTGATGTAGTCTCAACTCTTTCCACAGCTAAGTCATTTTTAAGTATTAAAAATGAAATTGTTATGTTTAGTGATGAAATTGGCAAGAATATGGGTGTCCTGCTGTCAGATAAAGGGCATTCAATTGTCAATTATTGCTCACCGGGTTTGTCATACCATGATATAATGGAAAAAATCTGTAATTATAAGTTTAAGCCTAGTACTACACTACTAGTCTTTATTGGCAATTGCTTAAATATAATGACAAACTTTATAGATTAAATGTAGATAAAATTGTGTTGTTCACATTTCCTTATCGCACGTGTTTGACACAGATGGAAAATGAATCCATCTATAATTTAAATTTGACATTACATAATACTACTAATTATTGTACTGACAACAAAATGCATGTAATTGACATTAACAATTTTGTTAAAAGAAAAATGTTTTTGACAAAAGATAGTTCTTATCTTTCAAAATTTTACAAAAAACTGATAGCTGATTCGCTATCTTATTATTTATTTACATCAGCCAAGAACTTGGCTACCAAAACTGCTTTTATTGAGCAATGTAATAACATATCCACTATTGTAAATAGTGATATTAATTCAAAAACTAATTTAAATTAGCTATTAAGACAATAGAGAACCCCTATTGCCTTAGCATTTTAAGCACTAAGAATAATAATAAATCAATCAACCTGGTACATTAAAATATTCAGGGTATGTTAGGTAAAGATTTGGAAATTGAATTATTTTTGAATGATTATCAAATAGACATTTTATGTATTACTGAACACTGGCTCAAAGGTAATCAACTAATGTTCAATTTTCCTAATCACAAGGTTGTTAGCTCGTTCAATAGAGTCAATAGGATACGAGGCGGCTCATTGATAATTTTAAATAAGATGGTTAAATTTAAAGAAAGAAATGATATTGTGAGACTCTCTATTGAACGTGTTATAGAAATTGCTTGTATTGAGTCGGAGCAGTTCATAATTGTATGCGTATACAGACCTCCATGTTCACCATATGATAATTTTGAAAGATATATGGAGGATATTTTGTTCAAAATCTCTACCTCTAATAAAACAGTTATTATCTGTGGCGATTTTAATATTAATTTATTAGACCACAACAACATCACACAAAAATTTATAACTCTTATGAAATCATATGATTTATATAATGTCTTCTTGGAGCCTACTAGGATAACGTCTGGGAGTGCAACTTGTATTGATAATGTATTTACAACTGTTAAACCCATTGCTCACTCTATTCTGAGTGCTCTAGAATCGGATCATTGTGGTCAATTTGTTGTATTTCCTAGAACTAGTAGGGTTCAACGAGAAAGTATTAGCTTTGTTCCCATGACTGCTAGCCGCTTAGAGCAGTTTAAAGATGAACTGAGTATGAAGCTACCGCTGTTGCCTATTCATGACAGTCCTAATGAGCTATATACATCTTTATTTCACACAATCAATACCGAATTTAGTAAAATTTTTAAACCAAAAACATTAACATTTGGAGTGCCTGCTGGTTTTAGTGAATGGGCTACTTGTGGTATCTACAAGAGTAGAAGAAGGTTATATGATCTTTACAGTGAAAAATCTTATAACCATAACCCAGTATTTTTAGAGTATGTTAAAAATTATTCAAAAATTTTCAAACGTGCCTGTTCTAGTGCTAAATCCATTTATTTAAGGAGGAAAATTAAAGGATCTAGTGATATAATTAAAATGACTTGGACAGTGATTAATAGTGAAACCGGTAGGAACACTGTGCGGAAGAAGGACTTTAATTTAAAGATTGGTGATAAAAATGTGACAGTAAATAAAGAAGTGACACATGAATTTGAAAACTATTTTACAAATGTGCCTGTATTAACAACAAAATCCTTAGCGTCGTGCCCTATTTTGGCTGAATCGCTCCTTAAACAAAGCATTGTAAAATGTGACACTTCCTTTGAATTTTCAGATGTAGATGTGGATGATATTTTAAAGTCTTTTAAAAATCTTAATATTAAGAAAACAGCAGATTTATGGGGTTTATCAGTAAAGACTATTGATTTTATAATACCTGTTATTGCTCCCCACCTGGCATTTGTATTTAATGGTTGTGTTGCTCAGGGTGTGTTTTCTGATCTCATGAAAATTAGTAGAGTAATTCCTTTATTTAAATCTGGTAGTATGTCAGATATTAATAATTTTCGTCCTATTTCCATACTACCAACACTCAGTAAAGTATTCGAAAAAATTATGCTTAATCAGATGTTGATTCATTTTAAGAGACATGGTATTTTTCACAAAAATCAATTTGGCTTTACTATGAATTGCTCTACTACTGATGCGGGCGTAGAGTTATTGAAAAATATTTTTGCAGCCTGGGAGGAATCACATGAGGCCTTAGGTGTTTTCTGTGATTTATCCAAGGCATTTGATTGTGTACAACATGAAACACTCATCAGAAAACTATACCACTATGGGATCAGGAATAACGCTCTTGAACTTGTAACTTCTTATTTAAGCGACAGAATCCAGAGGGTTGATGTTAATGGTGCACGATCATCTGGTTCTATTATAAAAATGGGCGTTCCACAAGGGTCCATTCTAGGGCCATTTCTGTTTCTTGTATATATTAATGACCTACCCTACCATATAGGGGACAATCTGGACATTGTGTTGTTCGCAGATGACACTTCTTTGTTATTTAAAATTAAAAGACAAATGTTGAATTATGACGATGTGAACAATGCACTGTCTAACGTTGTTCATTGGTTTAACACTAATAATTTGGTTCTCAATGAGAAAAAAACTAAATGTATCAAATTTACTACTCCTAATGTGAGGCAAGTGGAAACCAATGTCCAAATGAATGGTGTGGCTCTAGACCTTGTGGAGTCAACAGTCTTTTTAGGTATCACCATAGATGCTAAACTTCAGTGGGGACTCAGCGGCTTATGCAGTAAAAAAAATAAGAATGTTAACAGATACTGAAACAGCTAGAATGGTTTATTTCGCTTATTTCCATAGTCTTATGTCTTACGGTATATTACTGTGGGGATGCTCCGCGGACTTTAATAGAATCTTTGTTCTCCAAAAAAGGGCTGTCCGTGCAATTTATAATCTAGGCCCAAGAATCTCACTTCGGGAGAAATTCAAAGAAATAAATATTCTAACTGCTGTATAACAATATATATACGAAAATATATTATATGTCAAAAAAAATATCGCTAACTTTAAGAGATATTGTGACATTCATGAAATGAATACTCATAATAAGGACAGATTAGTTGTACACACTACTCGTCTCCAAAAAGTTAACAAATCATTCATGGGGCAATGTATACGCTTTTACAATAGATTACCTAAAGATATCCGAGACCAGCCTATGAAAAAGTTTAAAAAAGCCATCAAGAATAGACTTTGTAAAAAAGCTTATTATAAAATCTCGGATTATGTAGATGATAATACAGATTGGTTGTGAGCAGCTCCTCATTCAGCAATTTCCTTGTTATTTTAAATATACTGTTTGTAAATGTACTTTTAACTTTTATTGTAAAGTGTAGCGTGTTTTGCCTAACGAATTTTTGTATTTTCAGCGTTTGTAACATATTGTGGTGTTGGTCATGCTCACATAAGGATCTACTTGCGGTAGCTGCGTGGAGCGGGTCTCTCCCTTCCCTCCATAGTGGTTGAGGGGAGTGATGGCTGCTCTAGTAGTTAACTCGTGATCGGGTGCCGCTTGTGGGATCTGGTCCAGCCATAATCGTTTAAATTATATTAAGTGTCTTGCGGTTCGAAGGGCATCACACTGGAGCTTGTTCTTACAAAACATGTACACAATTGTATAACTAGTAAGAAGAAAAAAAAAATAAAAATAATGACAAGCCCGCTGAGTTTCTTGCCGGATCTTCTCAGTAGCGGTCGCGTTCCGATCCGGTAGTAGTATATTTTTTTTGGAAATTGTAAACCTGACAATATGTAAGTGCCCTCTCAGGGTTTATGCATAATAAAATAATTTGAATTTGAATTTGAAAAATTTAGTTTTTGGAGGATTTTGATAGTTTGTTCCTGATTGAATTGAAATTTGGTAACCTCCGTGTGTTGAGTTAAGAATACAATGAATTTTATCTTTAGTGGTTGCCGTGCGTTGTAAAAACTAGTTGAAAGGATAGTTTTCCCGTGTGTGCTCTTAAAAGACGACTGAAGAACATGATAAAAACACTGTAACAGAATTAAAACTCAAAATAAAACACTATTTTCTTTTTCTTTGGGGGTGGGCTACGATCAGCGCACCGCCCGCTCGGCTCCGCCCGGAGTGACAAAAGGCGCCGTAACCCACACTTCGTCGTTGGGCCGACCACTGGAGCCGATTTCCTTGTCTTTAGTGGTCGACCCGACGGAATACCCTGAGGGGGTACCCTCTCCTCTCGACGTCCCCTTCCCGGGACGTCGATCTCCGTCGCGTAGTCAGCCTCTTTGCAGATGACGGACTAATCCCCGGTCTCGAATAAAACACTATGCCGACCCTTCTGATTACCCTGGTATATTAGTCTGGTGTCCTGATATAAGTCAAGGGTACAGGATCCTTCTTACTCTGAGTGAAACTCAAGCCCAGTAGAATTATATAAGTTAAAATGAATATCATAAATAATGAAATCATAACTTATAATTATATATCTAAACTATACCTAACTCTAGTTACATATTTGTTTAAAACAATTTTAATTTAAAACTGTTTGATGACAACGCTTTTAGAGTTTTTCAACCAATGCTAACAATTGTATTCTTTTGTTGACGACATTTTTTGACAGCCTGTCACAATAAAATAGCATATAAAATTTTTTAAATTCTTTGAAGATTCAAGTATTTCAATGTGTATTAACTTAAGGAATCATAACTTTCGTTAAGATTTCATTAGGCACAAACATTAAATATTATTTGTATAAAAAAAAATTGTCTCCTGTTAGTTTGTTATAATCTAACTCTTCAATACATACTTATTCCGAAGACTTGACTATGGGCCATGTATGCTTACCCTTTAATAAATAACATTGTTCTACTAGTCAAGCCTTTGTATGGGTATAAAACCCATATTTAGAAGGTTGTGAAAAAAAACATGCAATCTGCCATTCTGTTAACGGCCATATTGGATTTGCATTTTTTTAATATACACTTATTCTACTTGCGAGGCTCTTTCATATGAGACCTACATTGAGGAGGTTTCACCTACATAGAAAAAAAAATGAATACGCTATTTAGTGGCGGGCGCCATCTTGATGTTACAATAATACTGAATTAAAAAATTGTATTGTCATCAGAATTGAAGGCATGTACCAAACTTCATGTCAAACGATCAACAGGAAGGTTAACCCTCGGGATTGAGGTGAAATTTCAATGAATAAGTTTGACCTAAAAAACTGGACAAGTTAAATAAAATCGTTTGAAAATACAATTCATTCATAATTCATTAAATTTCAGCTCATTTACGTTCCATTGCTAGCCTCGAACCACCTCCTGGACAGGAATGAAAATGACCTACTATACCACGCTGTTTAGACAGGTTGGTATAGGGTTTTATTTTCAGTTTGCCTTCTCTTTCATAGAGGATATATATAGAATAAAAATTACAATATATTTTGTTTATTTTAGATATCATTTCCGTGTGGTGATGGAGTAAGAATATAATTCACCACCCCCTATCTTGCCCATGGGTGTCGTAAAAGACGACTAAGGGATATTCTTTTTTTGCAGAAATCATCCATGCAAAAGAAGAAAAACTTGAGATAAAACCCTATACCAACACGTCTGACCAGCGTGGTATTGTCGGCGACTGGGGCGGCGTAGGTGCAACTACCTGCGCCTCATGCCGCCCTAGCCGCGGGTGACGTGACCGGGGATTAGTCCGTCACCCGCCGAGAGGCCGACCGCGTGAGGAAAGACCTACGTCCTCCCCGAGGGGGGGACGTCGATCGATGAGAGGGTACTCCAACAGGGGGTATTCCGTCGGGCCAACCACTGATGTCAAGTAACCCTGCTCCGGTGGTCGGCCCAATGACGAAGGCGACGTGGTTTTCGGGTGGGTTGCGAGAGTTGCGTGCTTAAGCCCCTCTGTCGCCCCGGACGGAGTGGTGCGGAGGCGCGCCGACCGCAGCCCACCCACAAAAAAAAAAAAAGCGTGGTATTGTAGGTCAATTTCCCTCCTAATGTAGAGGAGGCTCGATCCCAACAGTGGGACGTATATGAGCTGCAATGATAAAATGATGATACCATTTATGACCTACACAATGGATATTCAAATAGAAATAATATAAGTTTTATTCATACGATCCGATTTGATTCATCAACTGAGCAAAAGTTTTTTTTTTAATCTACTAATGCCATTTTTCTCGTCACTAAAATCTTTACAGATTTTCGTTTTCGTCGACTTGTCCATACTGACCGATCTAAATGAGCCAACTTGTATACATAATGAAAACGCATTTATATGTATCTCCAGCTCAGAGTACTGTCAATTCATTTTAAATATGCAAAAGCATATTCACAAATTTCACGAATGATGGAGTACGGGTCTTAAATCTTGAGATATGATTCTCGACTGAGGCTTATCAAATGTATTCAGTCGTCGATAGGATGAAATAACTTTGACATCATTTACTATGAGTATTTCATTTTGTAGACTATCTTATACTCTAGTGCTCTAATTAGCGATATCTTAAATAGAGTGTTTTGGGTTTGATCTCAATGGAACATTCATTATGCGCCTAATAAATATTTGTATGAGAATTATTTTTGTTCATGTGTGTATTTTTAAAATTCCAAACACAAGGGATCCTTGATGAAGTTCGATAGAATTACAAAATTACTAGACAGTTTCAGCATCTATTTATCTACAAAGAAGCTAGTGGATGACTCATCAAAGCTAATGGAACTACGGAAAACTTACAAAGAAATTATTTTACGATATTCAACCCTCAAAAGAATGAAACGTGGTGCCATAATTATTATTCATATGTGAATAAAAAAGCTTTATTCATTGCCTTCAAATTAAATACCATTCATCATCATCATCTCAGCCTATATATGTCCCACTGTTAGGCTCAGGCCTCATCTATAATAAGAGGGCAATTGACTTACTATTCCACATTGGTCAGACATGTTGGAAAAGGGTTTTGTTTCGAATTTTCTTCTCTTGCACAGATGTTATATGCTTATTATAGCCCTTAGTCATTTTTTACCACAATTACGGGTAAGTTAGGGAGTGGTGAATTATATTCTAACTCCCTCACCACACAGATACCGAATATCGTATACCATTAACGCTAGGTAATTCATATGAGAATATAAAAGCTTGATCTAAAGAAATATACTTGTATTTCAGAATTTGACCAAGTGTACTCTTATTCCATAGTACGTACTGCTAAATTTTTAACAGTAATGCAGTCCTATTAACAATTTAATTCTTAAGGATATATGTATATATGTATCAACGTTCCCTGGTATCAATCAGACAGGTCATAAAATTCTTGTCCCGAAATATTTGCAATGTATGCGATGGCTGTAATTCACATTTGCATCGACCCTAATTAATTGTCAATATCTGGTTGACCGAGCTTCGCTCGGAATATTTTTGTTGTATTTTTGTCGAATTTATTTAGATATATATTAATAAAAAATAAAAATTAAATAATGAAAAAAATACAAAAAGAGAATAATAATAACACCGAGATTCGATTCGACGCCGTTTGAATGCCAAAACAATACTAAAAGGAGACTGCACTACTTCCCAACTGAGCTATCGTAACTCATGACGTTGACGGCAAAATTTGAATTCATATTCTTTTAAAATTTAATATCATTATATTGTTTTGCTAAAAACACTGACAAAACAACATTTTCTATAAATAAAACCTAGGTAGATCGATTTTTTGGCCTCGAAACCTCTAGTATGCCAAGTTTCATCAAAATCATTGGTGGCGTTTCCGGGATCCTGAATATATATACAAGAATTGCTCGTTTAAAGATATTAGATAAGATAAAAACAAGATGGTGATGTGTTGCATTACCTATTATTTTTTCGAAATTATGTAAAAATATGAACAACATTAAAAAAAATATAAATTACACAGAACTGTATAGCAACGTCGACAGACCAATATCATCAAAATCTCGGTATCATTTCAGCGATCTAGATCATCATTATCATTATTCAGCCTATCGCCGTCTACTGGACTAGGTCTCCCTCATGTGTCACCACAAAGTGCGGTCCTGGGCCACTTGCATCCAACGACGCCCAGCAACTTTCACCAGGTCCCTGGTCCATCTAAATCATTAATATACAGAGAAAATATTTAAATAAGCTTCTACATATATAACTAGACTTTTCGTGTGGTGACAAAGTAAGAATATAATTCACTCCCCTTGTCTAACCCGTGGGTGTCGTAAAAGACGACTAAGGGATTATAATGCATGTAACATTTATACAAGACAAGCAAAACTCGAAAGAAATCTGCGTCTGACCAGCGTGGCATAGCACGGCAATTTCCCTTTTATTATCGACGCTCCGGCCCAGCAGTAGAACATTCATTTGCTGTGATTCAAATAACTAGACGATACAGAAATGTCTGCATGCTGCATTTAAATTTAATAGTAAATTTTTAATTATTCATTATCATTCAATCGGTCGCCGTTCATTGCTAAACGTAGGCCTTGCTCATGTTTTCCACAAATTACAGTCTTGCGTCGCCTGCATCTAACGACGCCCAGCAACATTCACCAGGTCATCGGTTCACCTAGTAGGGGAGTGCCTTACACTACGTTGTCCGATACGCCATGGCCACTCAAGAACCTTTTTTGCACGGTAAATGGTTCGTCGACCGATGCAGATGTGGCCCAATGCTATTTCAACTTTCTAATTCTTTTTTCCATATCAGTTACACCATGTCTTCTACGGATTACCGTAATACGGATTGTAATCGATCACGCTCACGAAGTGTACCATCGAGCAATATTTATTCCTCTATGCATAAAAATATACTATACCAACACGTCTGACCAACGTAGTGTAGTAGGTCAATTGCCCTCCTATTATAAAGGAGGCTCGAGCCCAACAATAGCACGTATATGAACTGAAATGATGATGATGTGGCACTATGGTAACGCCTATGTTGCTTAAGGGTGTCGTAAAAGACGACTAAGCGCTTTATATAGACCCTGGGCCAAATTTATCTGATGTCGTATGGTTGAAAATCACATTCCGAAGGAGACTTAACGTCAGGTAGGTGGTCGGTCAAAAAAGTTGTTTCCAACAACTTTTGCAATATATGTACTATGAAAGAAAAGTAAATATTGAGTCAAACCTAAGTAATTGGAAAAAAGCAGGTTGATAAAATGTCGATGGGTGTTCGTTAGTATCGCTAACACTCAAAAGCAACTTGATCGCTTTGAATAATTCTTTTTCTTGCGTTTACATAATATAGAAATCTTACGGACAGATTGAAGTCACTGGAGCGGCGGAGAGACTTTGGGTCACTCTGTGTACTATACCGACTTTTGCATGAGGAGTGCTCTGAGGAACTGTTTGACTTGGTACCACCGTCACTGTTTTATCAACGTTCCACTTGACACCGTAACAGCGTTCATCTACTTCACCTGGAAACATTATGATCTTCAACTGTAAGTTTTCAGCGATCATTTCTCCCACGTACGCAAGCTCTAGAATGTACTACCTGCTGCTGTGTTTCCAGAGCGCTATGACATGTCCTTCTTTAAACGAAGTTTAAGAAGAGTATTATCTTCATGGTAGGCAATGGCCTGGCTGTGCCCCTGGTATTGCAAAGGTCCATGTGCGGCAGTATCACTTTCCATCAGGTGTGCTACTTGCTCGTTTGCCACCATAGGCAATAAAAATATATATATATAGAAATAATGTAGAAATAAACAAAAGCCAAAAAACTATTTGAAGTTATTAAGGTGGTATCTATCTTGCCTGTGGGTGTCGTAAAAGTGTCTAAGGAATTATTTATTTATTTATTTATTTATTTACAAGCAATTATAATACCTTTACAGGATATTTAACCTAATGCGATATTATAAGTAAAATTAGAGAATTAATACAGTTATATATAGTAAGATAATAATATTATACAAATAATAAAATATAATATCAAAATATTAATAAAAAATATAAAATAAATATAATCAATATTATAATAAATATTTAAATATAAAAAAAAATAATAATAAATAAATATATAAATATTTATTTATTTATTTTCGCTGGAAACGTTATGTTCTTCAACTGTACGTTTCCAGCGATCATTTCTCCCACGTACGTGCAGGCTCTGGAATGAACTACCTGCTGCTGTGTATTCCGAGCGCTATGACATGTCCTTCTTTAAACGAGGTTTAAGAAGAGCTTTTTCTTCACGGTAGGCAATGGCCTGGCTGTACCCCTGGTATTGCAAAGGTCCATGTGCGGCAGTATAACTTACCATCAAGTGTGCAACCTACTCGTTTGCCACCATAGGCAATAAAAAAAGCCGAAAAACAATTTGAAGTTATGAAAGTGGTATCTATCTTGCTTGTGGGTATCGTAAAAGTCGTCGAAATAATATCTACTCCAATCCTTCCTACTAGCTTATAGTAGGTTAATTTACCTCCTATTGTAAACGAGGCAATCCAGAAATTTGTCTCCTACGTTCGAGCACTATGCCGATCTACAGCGCCAGTGTTAAGGTTCGAATAATAAGGTTTGAATCCCATGCAGGACAACACTTTGTGCGATCCACAAATTGTTGTTCTGAGTCTGTAGGTGATTTGCGTCTGTTAGTTATATGTTAGTCCCTCGTAGGATTGTTTCGTAAGTGCAGGATTTTGTCCTTTAAAAAAAAGCTCGTTGTGACTTTTTTAATTTTTTCCTTATTCATATTCATGAGTATTTCTAATATTAGGTAACATCTGTTTGAAATATAGTAAATACCTATGTCTAACTACCTATTGCAGATAAAAAAGAGCTTACAACCTTGAAAACCCTGAAGAGATATTTATAAATTACGGCTAAGAACCATCTCGATCATCACAGCGTTCAATAAAAAAAACGTATCATAATCGGTATATTTGTTTATAAGTTACTATGACATAGACATATACAGACACACAAATACGTTAAACTTCCTTTTGCGATGAGGGACTTTAAAAAATTAACGTTGTCGTAGTAGCTTTAATAGTGAGCCGGCGGTTTTCAATTTAACAGAGCTGATATTTTCTATCTCACATTTCTTTATGCAAAATTGATATGCTACCATTTTACTGTATTACCATTTCCATTAGTCTGTTATTGTACATTCACTGTGAGACACAGGCTTCGCATATTAGCAGGCGAATTAACCATTGTAGTAGATGTTACATAGTTTCTACATTAGTGGCTATTGTATCTGCCTGGATGATACTTCAGCCATTTATTCCGACACCATTAAATACAGTGTTGTCATAGCAACTACTGAGATAACAAAAATGGCGGTTGATGTGCTGTTGATGTCTAATCTATATCCACGTTACCGAAGCTATTACTAAATAATTATATATTAATTGAAGTAACTTAAATTGCAATTAGATATTAATTAATTACTTTTTAATATACGTCTATCAAGTCTATTTCATTTAATTCAAAGAACTCATTTACAAATTCCTTTAATCATAAGAGACGCCTCTAAAAGTCGTTATATATGTATTAACTACATACATTTTACTTGACATGAACGTAATTAATTCTCGGGAGTTGCCAAAAATTGATGAAGACAAAATTAGCGTGCACCGTAATAATGTCAAATGAGGATACGATAATTAATGATCTTACTCTACTTTCAAAAGCTTTAAGTAGGCTCCTAATTCTTAGAGGATTTAGAGGATTTTATTGTTATTTATAGCTAAGTATTATGAAATTAGTATATTAATAATTTTAAGAATATATTAATAAATAATAATTAATAATATATTAATAATTTAGCTGAATTTTGATTACGTATTTAGCAATTGTAACGGCATAGATAAAGTAGTGAAATGTGCGTTTTTTTTTGCAGGCTACGGTCTGTACTGACGCTGTCCATTCCATTCGGGGTATAATCCACTGTATTATCTGCCCTTCGCCCTTAGAATAATAACGGATAGGAGGTAAGTTCGCACACAAAAAGTGAAGCATTTCAATTGGAGCCTAATGGAGCTTATGCCGGAACCGTTCCGTAATCTACAAGGTCACTGCACTGCACGTACGTACGCAACTCTTAAAAAATAAATAGGTAATTATGACGGTTTGTGAATTCAAATGGTGTCACAACACATTTGAAAAATATAAAAAAGGTTTTTAACATTACTTTTAAAAGTATTTCGACGATTTATGTTAATAAAAACAAAATTTGATTTCATAATTTGTATAATGGTGTGCGTGTGTACGTGTGTAATCGCCTGCGCGCATGTAGTATTATTTGCTTCATATTATTGATGGCTTACGTACAGACACTATCCTTCTATACGTTATTATTCTAAGCCTTCGCCATTGGGTCGACCACTAGTACCGAGTTCTTTTATGTCTCTTTCTCCCTCGTTGATGGACTATATCCAGTCACCCGTGGCGTCGGCTAGGTCATCTATGCATCATTTTGAATTTGATTGCGTCGTAGTAATTACTTTTACAATTCAAAAATGTTTATTTAAAGTTTCGATTTTATTTGTGAAAATTAATTGAATTTTTTTTATATTTCTTCGCTGACAATTACTTTTTATCCTACACTTTTTTTTTTTATTGCTAACGATGGCAAACGAGCAAACAGTACACCCGATGGTAAGTGTTGCTGCTGCTCATGAACCTTTACAAGATCGCTGCCTACCGCGAAGAAAGTGAAGGGAGTGTGAATGCGTGCATTGAGGCTTGGTGATACCAAGGGCACCACCAAAACCCTCCACACGAAAACACCCTCAGAAAGTTGGGCTGCCGGATCTCTCGCTCACCGAATGAAGCGCAGTAACAAATCGCTACTACTCAGACGTCGATTTTCTGCGAGAGTGTGGTACTGCCCCGGACGGACCGTCCCGCGGCTGTAGACAGATAACTGTCGACAGTGTGGTCCTACCACTCTTTGAACACTTATATGATATATCTACTAATTTTTATATTTCTATGCTCAATTGTTTGGGCTGTGCGATGATGCCGCCATTAGAACGTACTCTTTTCTATACAACTTACATACACATTCTATACAACATATTTAAATTATTGATCTTGTTATTCGTTATTGTTTATTTATTATATTTAGAACTATTTAAATAGTAAATAATTATAAATAAAAATAAGCAGGTAAGCTGAAATGAGGCTTCAAAATTAGTTTAAGCCTTAGCCTTAGTTTATTGCCAAGATTAGCAAACGAGCAAGCACTACATCAGATGGTATGTGATACTTCCCTCATGGAAATTGCCATTACCAGGAGCATATCCAGATCCTATTCAGCGTAAAAGAACTGGTAAAACACATAGAGTGACAATAAATCTCTCCGTTGTTTCAAGGACTCTAGTCCGTCAGTGAAATTGAGATCAGTGAAAATTCTAATAGCACGTTTTTACAGAGCAGCAAGTAGTTCTAGCTGATACTTAGGCACACCTGCCTTAAGATGTGAGCAATGCTCTACGTAAAAACAAACTTGTACTCAGTGAGAAGTACCCTTTGACTTTGTTAGACATATACTGGTTTTTGTTTACCAAACAAAAAGCTTCCGAATTTGTGTTTGTCCTCGAAATAGCTTCCAGACTGGACTTTCCTCGATAGTTCAACGATATGGATCCCGATACTTTTAACAACTTAGATAGTTACACTACTTGAAACTGAGACGCCCAGATAAAAGGGACCTTCTTTGCAGTAAACGCACAATTTTTCGTATTTGTAGTATTCAACTATATTTACATAAACGTAGGTATATAATATATAAAGTAAGAGTAAGTATATATAGTAAGAGTAAGTATATAATATATATATACTTACTCTTACTTATATTGAACTATATTTTTTTTTTCATCCTATACTGAAGCTTATCCAGAGAGGACCCGAGAAGAAAGAGGACTAGAGAGGGCCAAGTTGCACCTGTAACATAATTTCGTGAGATGGATGGTTCAAACTCCAACCCCAACCAGTTTCTGATGATTGTTGGAGTTTTAGGAACTACCTCCTCCGCCAGTGGATACTGTTCCAATATTTCGTCAACCCCATATTATATATTCTCAAATAACTAAACTTAGGCCGCATCTCACCCACGAGATCTGTTGAGGCATGCGTAGACAAGGATAAACTCCCCACACGCCTGCCAGTCTACGCTTAACCATAAGATTAACAAACCAGTGTGCTCAAATCTCTGAAGGCGATGATAATAGATATCGGTCCAAGCGAATACTCACACTTCGGCTGTACATCGGAAGAAGTACTCCAAGTCATAGCCAGGGTCTATTTAGTATCCAAGGCACTTATCCGCGTCTCTCTTACAAAGAGCACGGCAGACTGTGCCATATCCTTCACCGCTAGTTTTATTTAAGAAGATAAGGAGGGTTAGTGGTAGTATGCGAGCAGTGTGGTTGTATAAAAAAAATAAGTAAAGGGACAAGGTGCAATGCATAGTGAGTTTTGTGAGGAGTGAAGAGCTTACACGAAGCACAGAAGGGCCAGTGTACGGCGTCGTATGGGCTTATGGACTAACGCCGTGTTTGACAGAAGAACCTAAGG
Organism: Lymantria dispar; assembly: GCA_032191425.1. Lineage (NCBI taxonomy): Eukaryota > Metazoa > Arthropoda > Insecta > Lepidoptera > Erebidae > Lymantria > Lymantria dispar. The sequence continues at coordinate 5,813,208 of CM063452.1, read as the reverse complement.
TTATAGTTTGATGTACCTAAATCCCTTAAGTTCCTAGCCTATCTGATGGGATACCTGCACCGCGCTACCTAAGGTGACAGGTAGATGTGAGATGGATGTTTGGGTGGAGGATTGGTAATTCTCACTGCCGGTCAAGCAGACTCACGGGACCGATCCGAACTGACGGCTAAGGCTGTCTTAGCCGCAGTGAGAGTGTAGTAACTGAGAGATGAATAAATTCAAATCTGATTTATTTTACAATATTTACACCTTATATACTATTTATTGCTAATACACACATATACCATTTTGTGTTAGTGTGTCGTAAGTGTAAAGTATAACGCAGTGTCTTTAATTATGTCAGTGCGAATTTTGCAAATTTGCGCTGTTTGTATGTTGACATGCTCTACTTGTATGTTGACATGCTCTACTTATGAATTTGCTGCGTTGCATGTTCAATGTGCATTGAACAACCAATTCAACATGACGACTAAACGACGTTACTTGCGCTAGTTGGCGGTACAGCCTTTACAGTCTGCTGTACTTCTGTGTTTGACATTGCTATTTCTGTTGACGACAGGTGACGGGCGATGAGTAATTCATACACGGGTCGCCCTCTCTCTGCCTCAATACCTCTCCAACTAAGACTTCAATATCATATGTTTCAGGTATCACGAAAACCCACGACATGCAAATACACCTGCAAAGTTGGACTCTAACTCTCTCAAGTACCGAACGAAGTAAAACATCTAATGGCTACGGCTCTGAAGTTAATATTTATAATTTATTATTCCCCTCGTAATATTAAAAATCGTATGTGTCATGTATTACATCATGTTAAAATCATAAAATCCATGTAATTAACCTTAATTTCTCCGAGGATTATCAATGATTTGAATATAAAACCCGTGTGATGAAGGTGTAAGAATACAATTTATATCCACCTATCTTATCTGTAGGTATCATAAATGACATCTAAGGCATGTTATATATTTATACTACTATAGTTCGTAGTTTATTTTGAATTAGTAGTTTTATAGGATATTATAGTAGTAATTGTAGTTCGTGTTATATCTTTATTTATGGTGTGGTCCTACTTGTGGTAGCTTCGTGGGGTTCCCTCTAATGTGGTTGAAGGGAGTGATGGCTGTTGTAGTAGTTAACTCGTGATCGGGTGCTGCTTATGGGATCTGGTCCAGTCATATTTTTTTTCTCTTTCTTTATTTTTTTTTTGTTTTGTACTAATATTTGAAAATTTATACATGTATACAATTTCCAAGGGCATCACACTGGAGCTAATACTATATGTTGTACGAAGTATAAAATTATATATATGTTTTTTTTTTATTGCAAACCGTGGCAAACGAGCAAACAGTACACCTGATGGTAAGTGTTGCTGCCGCACATGGACCTCTACAAGGTCGCTGCCTACCGCGAAGAAATTGAAGGGAGTGTGAATGCGTGCATTGAGGTTCAGTGATACCAAGGGCACCACCAAAACCCTCCACACGCAAACACCCTCAGAAAATTGGGCTTCCGGCTCTCTCGCTCACCGAACGAAGCGCAGTAATAAATCGCTACTACTCGGACGTCTATTTTCTGCGAGAGTGTGGTACTGCCCCGGACGGACCGGCCCGCGGCTGTAGACAGATAACTGTCGACAGTGTGGTCCTACCACTCCAGGATGTGTCCACTATGTATTTAAAAGACTAAAAAAAGTGACAGTCCGCTGAGTTTCTTGCCGGATCTTCTCAGCTTGTGACCGCGTTCCGATCCGTTGGTAGATTTTTCTATTGTATTCAAACAATGTTTAAACCTGACAATATGTAAGTGCTCTTAAGGGGGCTTATGCAGAATAAATGATTTGATTTGATATAACTGTTATTTAAAAGACAAAGAAACTCAAAATTAAAGTTTTTTCCAGAAAGTTACTAGCGTGGTATAAGTAGATCAGTTTCCCTTGTATTATGGAGGTGTATCAAGCCCAGCAGTGGAACGTATATCAGCCGAAGTGTTGAAAAACTAAAAAACAAATCCAGTATTCAGATTATAGAATTGTTGGCTGTATTGTATGCTCTTTCAGTAAAGTGTTATTGGCATGTACGGTGAACAATAGAGCTCTGTAAACAAAATTGGCATATTCTGGACAAAAATCAGAAAGACAATGTTTTATTCATAGCTATTTTAGTTTTGGTAAAACGTGAACGAAAATCAAGTTACAACGATCGAACGATCATCCGATTTATATATCATATGTTTATACCTATAATATATGAATAGTATGACTTCAAAGCTCAAAGATAAACAAAGAAGTAGTGATATAAGACTCAAAACCAAAGCCATAAATGCGGGAAAACATGCACAGCGACTGAAGTGGAGATGGGCTGGCCATGTGATACGAACGACGGGTGAACGATGGACGAGACTGGTCACAACATGGAAAGGTCCAAAAGGCAAGAGAATCAGGGGCAGACCTATAGAGCGTTGGACTGATGACCTTCGAAAAGTAGCAGGAGACAATTGGATGGAGAAAGCAAGAGATAGAGTACAATGGAGACAGTTGGAGGAGGCCTACACCCGAGAGGGGCCATGACTTAATATTAATAGTATAATTTAAAAACATTTTAGTATAATTTAGATAATTTATTAACTACTAACGTATAGTTTTAGAAAACTTTTTTAATGTATTTTGTTATGTTAGGATTAAGTCATGGAACAAATAAAGGTTTATTATTATTATATTGTATCTCTCAATTTCACGGCTATCTGCCAAGGGAAGATACCCGGTCCTTTGAAAGGCTTACATGGGGATATGGATCCAACACGCAGAGGCCTTTGGAGAAATTTAATCTAAAATGGGATGGGACGGCTACCTATGACACTCCACGTCTGCATATAACACACGTGGACTGCCAACGGTAGGTGTAAATCTATTGTGTGTTGATGTTATCTAATACATGATTATGGGGTTGAAGGTTAGATGGACTGGATTAATGGTAAACTATTGATTTAAAACTGTCGTCTGCCTTCAATACCTTTATCGTCTTGAACTTTGGCAGACGGTGACTCGCCAACTCACTGAATGGGCCCCCCAAATGGTCGCCACAGACACGCAGGCCATACGGGCAACAGGGGGTGCAACATTGGTGCAAGTGGCTTGGGGTGTCGAGCGGTGCGGCGCCGGTTTCACCATCGCAGTGGTTTCCCCGTAGTTATGCTCTTGAAAATGACACTTCCACCCCCGAGCATATAGCTCTGGCGACCCCTCTCTGACCAGCCGTCTAAGGCAAGCCAGAGTTGAGAATCCTGCAGGCACTCTTCGGTCTCCACTCCAGCCAACCAATAAAGGCGAGCTGGATACGAGGCCCTGACCGACTCTCTGGGGCATTCAGGACCGCAGTGTCGCCACTCACATTCAGCACGCCACAAGCTGCCCTGCGGTTTTATTATTATTATTATTATTATTATTGTTTTATTATTATTTTATTATTATTATTATTATTATGACTACAGAATCTGCAGTCATTTAAAACCAAAATTCCTTCTTTTATTTACTTCATCATCATCATCGCAGCCCACATGCGTCCCACTGTTGGGCTCGGGCCTCCTCCACAATGGGAGCGAATTTAACCTACTATACCGTGCTGGTAAGACATGTTGGCATAGGGTTTTATTTCGAGTTTTCCTTCTCTTGCACAGATCTTATGTGCATATTATATCCCTTAGTCGTCTATTACGACATCCACGGGCAAGATAGGGAGTAGTGAATTGTATTCTTATTCCGTCACCACACGGAAATTTTATTTATTTATTTACACTTTATTGTAAACCACATTAAAATAGAAAAGTAGAAACTTATAATAATAATAGAACAATAGGGAGCCTTATCGTTAACAGCGATTTCTTAAAGGCAACCTTTGTATGGAGAAATTGGTATACGGAGAGAGAGTGGTAGGTTATGATGTAGTAGTGGGTTTATATTACTAATACACATGCACATACATATACATATATATATACAAGTATACATAAACTTTAACATACAATTAAAATACATATATTTAAATGTAATTATAAATATATCAATACTAGCAACCCGCCCTCGCTTCGTTTCGATTTCAGTCGCCTTACTCGCGTAGTTCCCGTTCCTGTGGGTATACTGGGATAAAATATAGCCTGTGTTACTCAGGGTTACTGTAACATTCTAATGGTGAAAGAATTATCGAAATCCGTCCAGGAGTTTTTGAGTTCATTCGTAAGGAACGTTTCCTCTTTATAATTTTAGTGTAGATTACATCCTTAGAGGGTGAAAATTGCAGAGTGGTTGATAGGAGTAGCCGTAGCAGCGGAGCCGTACGTGGTGCCTGACCGGCCTAACTGGCTGGGTAGCACCGACGGCTCTGTGGCAATTGTCGCCTCCACGTCGTGGCTTTCGTCATCTCTGACCCTTAGGGACAGGGGCGTCGGATACCTCGCGGCGGACTGGAGGGAGATTACGCTCTTCGGAGTCTATCTCTCCCCTAAGTGGAGTGTGACCGATTTCGAGGCCTCCCTCACCATCATGGAGGCCTCATTACGGCGAATGGCATCGCGCCAGGTTTTTGTCCTGGGGGACTTTAACGCCAAGTCCGTGGCGTGGGGGTCCTCTAGGACGGAAAAAAAAAGAGGGTGAAAATTAAAAAAGGCTGAAACACGGGTTTATTTATTTTTAGTAAAGAGTATTTTTGGAACATTTGAAGAAAATTGATGTAGATTTTTTTTCTCCTTGTACAAACTTTGTTACTGCGGTTAACCCCCTAGGGCTTGAATTTCAAAAAAACTCTTTCTTAGTGGGTTTCTACGTCACGCAAAAAAAACTAATGTCAAAATTTCATGTTTCTGGCTTCAGTAGTTTCGGCTCTGTGATAAGTCAGTAAACTGACATCTTTCCTCCTATTTTACACCCTTAGAGGATGAAAATGGACAAACGCTGAAACACGTGTTTATATATTTTTATTGAAGAGTATTTATGCTTAATTTGAAGACAGTAGCCAAAGATTCTTTTCTTTCCATACAGATTTTTTGAAATTCCAGAAAATCTTTTCTTGGTGGGTGCCTACGTCACGAAATAAAACTACGGTCCAAATTTCATTTTTAGCTTCAGTAGCTTCGGTTTACCCTGTTCCTTTATATGTATATTATTGTTAACGCCCCCGCAACACCCCTTGCAGATGAAATTTCGTAAAATCCGTTCTTAGCTGACCTCTACTCGACGAAAGAAATATTTCTGCCAAATTTCAAGTCTGTACGCTTTATGGTTCTAGAGATTTATGGTGATAAGTCAATATATAGCTCGCAAAACCCTCCTTTCCTATATATATATATATATACTAGCAACCCGCCCTCGCTTCGCTTCAGTTTCAGTCGCCTTACGCGCCTAGTACCCGTTCCCGTGGGTATACTGGAATAAAATATAGCCTATGTTACTCAGGGATACTGTAACATTCTAATAGTAAAAGAATTATCGAAATTCGTCTAGGAGTTTTTGAGTTTATTCGTAAAGAACGTTTCCTCTTCATAATATTAGTGTAGATTACACCCATAGAGGGCGAAAATTAAAAAATGCTGAAACACGTGTTTATTTATTTTTACTAAATAGTATTTTTGGAGAATTTGAAGAAAATTGATAAATATAGATGAAATAGCAAATAGACTACAATATAACATACATAGGAAATAGGTAAACTAAAGTATTTATTCAAGAAATCACAAGTTGACGTAGTTGAAGTAATAGAAAAAAACGTAAAAGTCTGAGATAATGCGTTTTTAACAATAACTTAAATGTGGATAAGGTTTTAGCTGGACGTATTTCAAGCGGCAGTTCATTCCACAAACGTACGGCAGTGGAGGAGTTGGCGTAAAAGGTTGTGGAATATAGTGGGATTTTTGGTTTTAAGTTCTTTCTTTTCTATGCACTCCAGATATATATTAAACATCATTAGCATTATCATCATCATCATCAAAGACGATCTGAGTTTGCATACGTCGCACTATTTGGTTCAAGCGTTCTCTGCAATAGGTAAGAAATTTAATCTACTACGCACTACTTAGTCTTTTCTGTTTGGAGTTCCAACTCTTGCATAGATTTTATCTGCATATTATATCCCTTATCTCTGTGATGATGCCGTAAGAATATAGGTCACTACTGCCCTATCTTTCGCGTGAATGTTGTAAAAGACGCCTAAGAGATACAACATGCATACAACGACTATGCAAGAGAAGGAAAACTCGGAATAAATCCCTATCAACTCGTCTGACCAGCATGGTGTAGTAGGTCAATATTCCTCCTATTATGGTGGAGGCTTTAACTGCTGCCCACCACTTGGCCATTGGGATGACCATGATGATGATGTACCGAGGTTTTGGTTGTCCATGGCCAGCTTGGCAGTGAAAATTTATGGCTAACAGGATTTACAGCTTAAATTCATGATGGTAATAGTGCCCAAATGTCGTATACTATTAAGTAATAAATATAGGGCGTAAATCCCGTTCATCATAATTTCACGAGATTCATTGGAAAATAAAATTATATCCCTGTAAAATACGTAAATAAAAATATTCTATTTAAAATTATTTATAATTCGCTTAAAACATGTACATATATGCATAATATTCATTATACCCGCATTTTAAACGCAAAGAGTTATCTAAATAATTTATGAGCGGGAAAGCTCGCTGGACAATAGCATACATTAGGTTGGAGTCGCTCTTATTCACCGCGACGTTTTTACTTTGCAACTTTGTTTCTGGGATAAAACAATAACTGAAAGCGATTTTACACTTCTCCTTGCAACATTTTACTTTCTTCTCATTAGTATAAGCATGGCAAACTCCCACGTGACGGGATGAGATCAAAGTTATCATCATCCCTTAATGCTCATGACCACTGACGACAAGTCACATCTGCTCCGGTGGTCGGCCCAACAACGAGGTGACGTGGGTACGGGTGGGTTATGGGCCCACGCGCCGTCCGTTCATCGCCCCGGACGGACTGGACCGCGCGTGCGCTTACCATAGCCCAGCCATAAAAAAAAGAAATCCCTTAATGCTCTTGATAATTGTTAAAATTAGCTTTTTTTTGGAGTGGGCTACGGTCAGCGCACCCACCGCTCGCCTCCGTCCGGAGAGGGGCGACGCGCGGCACCGTAACCCACCCGATAGCACATAGCCATCGTCGTTGGGCCAACCATCGGTGCAGAGTTTCTTGACTTCAGTGGTCGACCCGACGGAATACCCCAAGGGAGTAACCTCTCCCATTGACGTCCCCCCGGGACGCCGATCGCCATCGCGAGGCTAACCTCTCCGCGGGTGCCGGACTAAATCCCCGGTCCGGTCACCCGCAGCCTCTGCTAGGGCGGCATCAGGCACAGGTACTTGCGCCTGCATCGCTCCAGTCGCAGGCGGCGGATTGCGTCCGCGTGGAGGCGTTCCTCACGCGCATGGTTCGTCGCCTCCTTTCGCGAGATGACAGCCTCGCAGAAGGCAGCTGTTAATATTGCCTAAAGGTTTACCAGGAAAACGGGTAGAGGTACTCTTTTAAGAAACAAATAAATTTCTTACTACGATAGTGATCCGGTTTCCCAAGCCTGGTAATTATAGCTATCACTACGCCATAAAGCGTACTTTAAAGAAGGTTTACGTTGCTGGACCGACCAAGAATGCCAATGGCGATGAGGGGAGAACACGGTAGGCTATTGGGCCGCACGCTGCTTATCCGTCGCCCCGGACAAATTAGGCGAGGCATGTCTATACCATAGTCTACCATAAAAAAGGCTATTTTCAGTTGTGGATGGCAAAAAACTGAATCATAATGATGATAAAGCATGTGATTGATATTGGTTTTATTTTTCTAAAAATGATTTACAGCGGGCATGAGCTAGGGGATCTGAGCATAATAAACTTTATTGAATTTCTTACACGAAGTTCCACTCGAAAGTTGCCTGATGTAAGAATACAATTTGCTACCTGTTCTTATTCTACGCGTAAAAACTTAAGGATGTAAGTAGATATTCCTGTAAGAGAGGAAATCTTAACGAGCTAATAGTAGCTATATTAACTAATATTATAATCAAGTAGCTTTTATCTCAACTACTTAGGATCAACTCAATAAGTATTCTTCTTTCATAGTGCATATTGCAAAAAGTTTGGCTGCAGTTTTATGATTAGCCACCTGCCTAACGTCAATTCTCCTTGAGATTATAATTGTTGAGTAGATAACATTACATGAAGATGATCAGGTCATTACAAAATTATTAGTTATATTTTACGTCACCAATGAGTGATGGTAGTTTTATTTGTAACATTTTCACGCTTAAACTAAAGTACCGATTTCAAAAATTCTTTCACCAATGGAAAGCTATAATATCAGGGAGTAAAATAGACTATATTTGTCCTGGTATTCCCACGGGAACGGGACCTACACGGGTAAGGTGACTGAAACAGAATCGAAGCGAGGGCAGGTTGCTAGTATAACATAAAGGAATTAAAAGATTATGAGTTTAATTGCTGACTGCTGGTACAGTTTTAAGGGTATTGATTATATAGAATAATAAATAATCATCATCATGACCACAGCTTATTTACGTCACACTATTCGAGTCTCCTGGGACGGACAATAGGACGGAAATTGACCTACTATACCACGCTGGTCAGACGTGTTGGTATAGAGTTTTCTGTAATCGTATTCTATGACCACGAGCAAGAAAGATGTGTGTGTGTGTGTGAAAGTGGTTAATTATATTCTTATTCCGTCATCAGACGGAAATTGAAAAATAAGTAATAAGTTCACTTACACTAATTTCTTACATTTTTATTTAAGCTCGCCGATGGAGTTAAATACTTTTTGATTCCGATACATTAAAAAGCGAACATGCTGTTTACTCGGTAATCCGAATTCTCAGTTTGCTATTTATAATTTCTCTAAAGAAATCTGACGACAAACCTAATTTGCTGACTGCACAGATGGCGTAGTGGTTAAGATAGCGACCTACAGCGCCAGTGTCGGAGGTTCAAATCCCACGCGGGACAACACTTTGTGCGATCCACAAATTGTTGTTCTGAGTCTGGATGTAATTTGTGTCCGTTAATTATATGTTTGTAAAGTCCCCCGCAATACAAGGATTATTTCCTTAGTGCAGGGTGTTAATATAATAATCAATCTTAAATAAAAATAAAAAAAAATTGGCTTTTTGAATCGACCCAACTTATAAACTCGGACCCCCTTCATTAATATTAGCATGTTTATGTCACAAAGCATGTGACTAGCGAGGCTATAATATATGTGGTTGGACCATACTGTCGACAGTCTTCTGTCTGCAGTCACAAGCCAGTCTGTACGGAGCAGTCCCACAGTCTCGCAGAAAATCTACGTCTGAGTAATAATGATTTTTACTGCACTTTGTTCGATGAGCGAGAGAGCGGGCAGCTTAATTATCTGAGAGTGTTTGCATGTGGTGGTTTTTGGGGGGCGCGGCTGGAGCACCTCTCGTGGTGCTCCGCGCAACTACTTGCGCCTCATGCCGCCCTAGCCGAGGCCGCGGGTGACGTGACCGGGGATAAGTCCGTCACCCGCCGAGAGGCCGACCGCGTGAGGAAAGACCGACGTCCTCCCCGAGGGGGGGACGTCGGTCGATGGGAGGGTACCCCACGTAGGGGGTATTCCGTCGGGCCGACCACTGACGACAAGTAAACCTGCTCCGGTGGTCGGCCCAACGACGAAGGCGAGGTGGTTTTCGGGTGGGTTGCGGGAGTTGCGTGCTTAAGCCCCTCTGTCGCCCCGGATGGAGTGGTGCGAAGGCGCGCCGACCGCGACACACACACAAAAAAAAAAAAAAAAAAATGTGGTGGTTTTTGGTCATGTCTTTACTATCACCGAACCTCATTACAGGCATCACTCTCCCTTCATTGCCGCATGGTAAGTAACGGCGTAACAAAGATGCATGAGCAATAGCATCACTTACCATCAAGTGTGCTGTTTGCTCTTTTACCATTTACAGCGATAAAACAACAGCAATCCATACTAATATTATAAATGCGAAAGTATGGATGTTTGTTTGTTTGTTTGTAACGCTTTCACGCTTAAACCACCGAACCGATTTCAAAAATTCTTTCACCAATGGAAAGCTATAATATCAGGGAGTAACATAGGCTATATTTTATCCCGGTATTCCCACAGGAACGGGAACTACGCTGCGGTTAAAGCGACTGAAACCGAAGCGAAGCGAGGGCGGGTTGCTAGTATAAAATAAATAAAAAGTCAGTCTTCGTTTGATTAGATTTTAATAATTTGATTGCGAATTGGTCATAAAAATGAATATTTTTAAACCATATCATTCAATTAGATTTTATTCACATTCAAAATATTACAATATATGCTTACTCAATTATGTAATGCTATTTTTATATTCCATGTATAAGTAAATTTAGTTTTTCAGGGGAAATACAATTTCCAATCTGAAAAAATAGATACAAAATGCCACACATAATGACGCAAGCTTCAGTCATTTGTATTCAATGCTCCGCTTTTACATTGTCGTATTACGGTAGTAAGCGAGTTATAAGCTGAAGGAGATTTGCATATATTTTCGTTTACATCCTTGTATATAGATAACACACTGCATACCATAAGTAGATAGATAGATAGATAGGTAACTCTTTATTTGTACACCGATTACAAAACAAAATACAAAAACTTAAATACTAACATAACACAGAATGTACAAAGGGCGGCCTTATCGCTATAAGCGATCTCTTCCAGGCAACCTTGGGATGGAAATGGTAGAACAGAGAGATGGCAGGTAGTTTACTGCTGGTAGTAATGGAGATCAGTGTAAATAATATTTATAAGTCATAGATAACGACTATATAATAAATTGTATAACTTGTAAAATAAAAACAATATAAAACAATAAATAGTACATAATAAGACACATAAATATATATACATATACACATTACACACATAGATATACACCTAATACCTACATATGCAGACATTCACATACATATACGTACACATCTATATATATATTAGGGACTTGCATAATAGGTACTTAAAAGAAACAATAAATAAATATTACAGCGACAAGTAGTGATCGGTCAACTTTTTTTTAAAAGCAGCTAAAGTTTGGCTTTGTCTAATTGTTACGGGCAATGTATTCCATAGTAAAGTAGCCTTTACAGTAAAAGATTTACCCATGAAATCCGTGTAGTGGGTTGGTATCTTTAATTTCAGATTCTCCGATGATCTCAAGGATCTTGTGTGAGTATCATGGAGGTAATTAAATCGCTCTTTAAGATAAAAAGGAGTCGTTGGACTAAATAAAATGTTATACAACAACGCAAGTGTATGAAAATTCCGGCGTAGGCGAATTGGAAGCCACTGAAGCTTTTGCCGAAACTCAGAAATGTGATCATACTTACGTAGTCCATAAATGAAACGAATACAGAAATTTTGGAGCCGCTCTAATTTATCGAGTTGTGCCTCTGTAAGATCAAGGTAGCAGACATCTGCATAGTCGAGAATAGGAAGAAGGAGGGTTTTTGCAAGCGCGATTTTGGTGGCAATTGGAAGAAAATTTCGCAGTCTCTGCAAAGCTCTAGCTGATGCGTACAATTTACGACTAACTTCTTGTATCTGTGGACTCCAAGATAACGTACTGTCAATATAGATGCCTAAATCGTTGACTTTGTCATTAATTGTTATAATAGATCCATCAAATATAATTGGAGGTAGTACTAATATAGAGAAATGGAAAGTTTAAAATAAAACTCTTTGTTAATTTAATACGCTTATGTGATACAGAAGTAAAAATTTTCTCTTATTGTGTAGCAAATTTAATGATAGGAAGAAATAATTTCGTAATTTTACATAATTATCTTTAGTTATAGAGTCCTAGTTAATTTTCTATGGCTTTTTAGTGACGTACGTCACTAAAAAGCTATAGAAAATTACTGAGTGAAAATAGTAAAATTATTAAGTGATCTGCGATCATTAAACTTTTCATTTTAATACAAAAACAGTACGTCTTTTTATACTTTAGTATTTTAGTTTAAAACGCAGTGTAACCGAAAATAATACTTATCATTATCATACAGCCCACATAAGTCCCACTGTTGGGTTCGGACCTCCTCCATAATGGAAAGGAATTGACTTACTACGCGCTGTTTAGACGTATTGGTTTTACGTCAAGTTTTTCTTCTCTTGCATATGTGTTATCCGCATAATACATCCATTATTTTTTTTTTATGGGTGGGCTATGGTAAGCGCACGCGCGGTCCTGTCCGTCCGGGGCGATGAAAGGACGGCGCGTGGGCCCATAACCCACCCGTACCCACGTCACCTCGTTGTTGGGCCGACCACCGGAGCAGATGTGAATTGTCATCAGTGGTCGGCCCGACGGAATACCCTTTCGGGTAACCTCTCACCTCTCGACGTACTGGGAAGTCAGTCGCCATCACGCGGTCAGCCTCTCCGCGGGTGACAGACAATTCCCCGGTCCGATCACCCGCGCCTCGGCTAGGGCGGCATTAGGCGCAGATACTCGCGCCTGCGCCGCCCGAGTCGCCGGCGGCGGAACGTGTCGCCGAATAGGATCTCTACTCGCACACGATCCGCCGCCTCCTTCCGTGAGATAACGGCCTCACAGAAGGCGGCGACCGTGTCTCAGTTCCTGACGTTGACGAGCATCTCCCTGGCGATGGTCGGCAGCGCCAAGTCAGCACCGATAATCGCGACGAGTTCACGGCGCTCCCCCTCCCACGCAGCACACTTCTCGAGCGTGTGCTGCGCCGTGTCCTCGTCGCAACTGCAGTGGTGGCAGGACGGTGTGCTCTTCTGACAATCTTGTGCAGGTACGTCCCAAAACACCCGTGCCCCGTCAGCACCTGCACAAGCCGGAAAGAAAGCACCCCGTGCGTCCGCTCCAACCACTCCATCAGCACCGGCCGGAAGGCCTCGACGGTCCTGACACCGTACCGAGGACTCTCCAGCCAGACTGCCCAACGGGCAATGACTCCACGGCGGGCGTCGACCCGCCAGGCGGTGATCTCCTGCAGGGAGACCATGCCGTCGCGGGCGCGCGTCTCCGACACCCGCCGATAAATGTCGGCGAGCATCTCCGCCTCCAGGTCCCACGGGGGAGTTCCGGCCAAGAGGCACGCTGCCTCCGTCGACACCGTGCGGTAACCGCGTATGGCCCTGACCGCCATGACCCTCTGTGGTTGCCGAAGAGGGCCCTCAGCCGGACGGTCAGGGACCCCGCCCACACCGGTGCGCCGTACAGAGCCATCGACCGGATCACCCCCGCGTACAGCTGTCGGCACGTAGCGCTGGGTCCGCCGACATTCAGCATTAGCCGCGAAAGGGCGGACGCCGCGCCGACAAGCCGGGGAACAAGTCGATGGAGATGCTCCCGGAACCAAAAATGCCCGTCGAGCACCAGGCCCAAGTACTTCATGTGGGCCTGGATGCTGATGGTGACCGACTTCACGGTGATCGAAGCGCCGGCGGGAGGCCCGGCGGTACGGAGGCCATGGACATCCCTTACATCCCTTAGTCATCTTTTACGATATCCATGAAAGTAAATACCATATGAGTCTAATATGTATAAACGCATATTCTATTAGTTTAAACCCAACACAAATGTTCGCATTCGCTTATCTGTGAGTCGACGAATGCTTTTGAATAGAGTTTGAGTTTCATACGTCATCACAGTACTTTACCTGTGTCATGGTAGATTTTGTGTAGATTGATGATATTGCGGTTATTTCATTATAACTACAGTAACAAGAATTATACATACATCTCGTTACTTGAATTATTTTATTACCCTGAGAAACGGTATCATCGTTTAATTTGTTTATTTATTCGACCAACCAAGGATACTGATATATTTAATGAAATAATTATATATATAAAAATTTCCGTATGGTGAAGGTGTAAGAATACAATTCTCCACTCCCTATATTGCCCATGGATGTCGTAAAAGACGACTAAGGGATACAATACGCGTATAGCATCTATGCAAGAGAAGAATAACTCGAAACAGAACCCTATATCAACCTGTCTGACCAGCATGATATAGTAAGGTCAATTGCCGTCCTATTGTGGAGGAGGCTTGAGCCCAAAAATGGGACGTATAGGAGCTGAAATGATGGTGATAATAATATAAACAAAATGAATTAATATTGAAATAAATTAAAAACAGTAGCTTAAAATAATGTTTATACATTAGTCTGTATAATGATGCTACAATGATTCAAGTACTCACAGTCAAAGCTTTTTGTGAATGCGCTCAGTATGCTATTGCGACTGGCCGGTATTATGTGCATCAGGGACGTGCATTGCTTGCACATGGGTTAATATGTGTAAGAAATTAATTATTAACATTATCGTTTCCTGTAATTAAAAACAGTTATAAAAATAACAATAAAATTACATTGAAAAAAATCAATGCGTACTGAAATTTCTCATTTAATATAATGATATTTACGCGAATATTACATATCATAAATAAAACTATTTTTACGGATTTTATCGCTTTGTATTTGATTTTTCCATCAAGGTCAAACTGGACGTGTGTTTGAAAAGTATTCGAAAATCAAATAAAAACGCGATATAATCCGTAAAAACTCATTTAATATTAAACTAGAATGAGTTGACAAAATCGTTTTCCCAAGTTTATTAGTATCACTTAATCTCCTCTCCTTTCTTAAGTACACGTTTTCGTTATAAGTTCATCCCTCAGATCTAACTTTTAATATAAGGAAGGTATTACAAACTGCAGGAGTTTAAATCAACTTATTCGTTATTACATTCCATTAACAGACTCGGCAATTAATTAACCCATTTATTTATTTAATTCTAAACAAGAATAATTAATTTGATAGCCGAATTGAAACAAAGACTAACAATCATTCTCTCAGAGAAGGCTCTTTAAAGTTTGAAATTCGTAAGTTAAGTCAAGTGGTAAAGTTCTCAACTAATGGTCTTATTTAAAAGTTTTCGCAGAAACTGGAACAAGGTCTTGTGTATTTCATAAAGTTGATGTCAAGATATCAATCACTACACAATAATGCTTGTATTAGTATTTTTTTTTACTTTATTTTGGATTGGGCCAGAAATTACAGTAAATCTTATATTTTCAGTTATGAATAGAAGTAGATGAGAATATGGTCGATATGATGGCAAGCATAAATCGGGGGCAGAAGATTGTAGTTTATAATTCACTGTACTTGATCCGCTATTATAACTTGTAAAAAGAGAAAAAATAAATCGTAATTCTCCGTTATGAGTGTAATTTCAGAGAGGCTGACCGCGCGACAGCGACCAACATCCCGGGAAAGGGACGTCAAGAGGAGAGGGTCCCCTCAGGGTATTCCGTCGGGCCAACCACTGAGGACAAGGAACTCGGCACCGGTGGTCGGCCCAACGATGAAGGCGACGTGCTACGGGTAGGTAGTTTATGGGGCCGCGCGCCGCCTCTCTATCACGCAGGATGGTGCTAGGCGGCGGGAGCACTGACCATAGACCACCCCCCAAACCCCAAAAAAAGAAGGTAATTTCAATGACTAGATAGCCTCGTCTCCCTGTAATTTTAATTACGTTTTCTTTGGAATAAAACGCAAAACAAAGCGCAGACATTTAATTCTGATTTTCTCTATTATGTTGCTGAAAAAGTTGCGAATTGGTAATTTTTCTAATATTTCAAAAGAAAAAATTGGAAACAAAATATACAAAAATCTACCTTACCAGCAGTAAGGTAGATTTTTGTATATTTTGTTTCCAATTTTTTCTTTTTTAATAGTGTCCGTATTTGTTTATCTACCCCCTTTGTCATGATTATTACAATTGTCCTGCGTATCTACCGACACTATGATAACTCTTCTTACCTATATCATGCTTCACGTAATCCATCTAGATATCATTAGTTTAGTAGGTATTTCTTTCCCTTTACAGCCTTCGACATTCAAACTTTAATTTTCTTGTATTCGTAACAAGATTAAGTTCACTCTTTCTCTGCATATGTCCATACAGTGTTGTCATTAATCGATTAATTTTTTAATCGATTGATTAGTTTGATTATTTTAATCGGATTAAATTTAATCGTGATTAAATTAATCTCAATTAAAATATTAATCGTAATCGCGATTAAAAAATCAATCATTAATCGTTAATTTGATTAAACAGATTAAAGTACTTTTAATGAAAATCAAAAAATTACTTCATTTACATTTTAAGCTAAAATCTTATAAAGCAGACTTTTTTTGTTGAAGTTAGCCAAGAAACAGATCTTTTAGACGCTACCCAACTTTAAAAGAAGTATTTATTAAATATAAAACACCCATGCCATCCTCCGGTTCTGTTGAAAGAATGTTTTCGTTTGCGACCATGCTAAATTTACCTAAATCTCACAAAATATCGGACGAATTATTTGAGAAAAAGGTGATTATGAAATGTAATTTAAATAATTTACATATATATTTTTTTTTTAATTTTTGAATTACTCAATTTTTATATCGCTAACAATGCTCGCGGCTTCGCCTAAATGCTCACAAATGCCCGGCATTTTTTGATTTTCTTTATACTTATTGTTATAATTTGGGCAATATACACGACATCTTTATAATTTGTAGCCTATTCGCTATTCTGGTGTATAAGCTATATTACTGTATCAAAATCCGGTTAGTATTTTTTTGCGTGAAAGATTCACAAACATTCATAAATCCTCACAAACTTTCATGTTTATAATAATAATGGGACTCATTTTAAGTTATATTATAACTATTCGATTGTACCTGTGCTTTTCATAAATATACTAGCAACCCGCTCTCGCTTCGCTGCGGTTATAGGTTATAGTCGTTTTACCCGCGTAATTCCCGTTCCCGTGGGAATACCGGGATAAAACATAGCCTAGTTTACGCCCTGATATTATAGCTTTCCATTGGTGAAAGAATTTTTGAAATCGGTCCAGCCATTTTGAAGATTACCCGGAACAAACAGACAGACAGACAGAAAGACAGACAGACAAAAATTTTTTAATTGCTATTTTAGGCATAGGTTGCACGACGCAAATAACCGTGTGAGCATGAAAAAAGCCTATTATTTTGACATTACAAACAGACACTCCAATTTTATTTATTGGTATAGGTTTAAAAATTGTGATTATCTACTTTTTTTTATTTTTGAACTTGTTCCAACTGTTTTAATCGCTAATTTTTAATCGTGATTAACGACTAATAATCATAATCAAACATTTTTAGATTACGACTAAGTAATTAATTTTAATTGTAAAAGTCACGACTAAATTTTTAATCGTAATTTTCAATCGTTAATCAGATTAACTTTTTGCCAACACTGTGTCCATATCACAAAAGCAAACTCTTAAGTTATTCTCCTGTTCCGTCAACGATTTTAAAAGCTTGTCTACAACCATTGCTTTTTAACCGACTTCATTGGGGTGGATTTGCAAAATAATTTTTATTTCAAAGAGAATTTATTTCCAAATTTTATAAAAGTCAATTTTCCTTTTATTGTATAGGAGGCTCAATTTCAGCAGTGGGACGTATATGAGCTGTGATTATGATTATTACGATGAATGTTTTATAAGTTTTAGCGTTTTATTTAAGACATATTTGTTAGTTGCAATTTCTGCCCTTTTACCTCTCTTAACAACTATAGTACATAATTAATAAATTAAATTCGTGACAAATGAAGGAAATATCGAAATGAATTCACATGTTTTCTAGTCAGCTTGATATTGTAAACAAAGTTTTCACTCGGAGGAGATCTGTATAAGGTATATCATCATCACCTCAACCTATATATGTCCCACTGTTGGGCTCAGGCCTCCTCTATAATGGGAGGGTTATTGACCTACTATTTCACGCTGGTCAGACGTGTTGGAATAAGGTTTTGTTTCGAGTATTCCTTCTCTTGTACAGATGTTATCTGCTTATTATATCACTTAGTTGACTTTTACGGCAAGATAGAGAGTGGTGAATTGTATTTTTACTCCGGCACCACTCAGAAGATAAAGATAGAGATATATAGGGACTGAGAAACCGAAGAAACATATCGAATGATATTTAAAGTATTAAACAAATTTTCCAATCCTAAAGCATTTTATACATTGTATTTTATCGTTCAAAATATGTAAATTTAACACACACGTTCTGAATATCTGAGTTAGAATACGTGACCCTATTAAGAATTATCTAGTATGAAATTCAGAGCTCCTAAAGCTGTGATAACTATGGAGTGTACATTTTGTATGACGAATATAAATGTATTATAATTTTAAGTTATCGAGATGTCATGTATATTCATTTCATCATCTCAGTCTACTACATCATAAGTCCCATTATTGAGCTCGGGCCTCCTCCACAATGACAGGGAATTTTACCTACTATACCGCGCTGGTCAAATGTGTTGGTATAGAGTTTTATGTAGAGGAATGTGATATGCACAGCTAACATCTATTTTTATCTGAATTTCTCTTAGTTGTCTTTTACAATACCCATGAATGGTGATTTGCATTCTTACTCAGTCCACACGGATTAGAGATTGCAACCCGGTATGTTTCTCAACCCGGCCGGGTTGTATTAGCGATGAAATTTTTAAAGTATTTTATGAAAATTTTCTAAATATGAATGGAAAAAGACAACGATTCAAGGTTAATATTTATTTCAAACTGGCTTATAAACAGTTATCACAATAAACAGTCTCACTCAGGTCTCAAAATCACACTTAATAAATAATTGATTAGGTACTTTTGCTTATAGACGGAAAAGTAACATTAGTATTAGTTCATTTGTATTCACTTATATACATTATAATAAGTTTAAACAAGCAGGTCTCTCACTTTACTCCTTATAGTGTCTACATATTTGAAAACATAAATAGTATTAAAATAAGAAACTAATAACGCAGCTAAAAGTACTAAACGTGTCATAACAACTTAGATTAGATAGATAGATAAACTTTGGTAGCTTTGGTATAAACAAAACAAATTCTTATCTGCTAAAATATTATGTTTTTTCTTAAACTTTGCTTATTATGACTAGTGAATGTTATTATGACTAGTGAATGTTATTATGACTAGTGAATGTTATTATTATTAATTGAGCAGACAGCAAAATCTTATAGGCTAGGCTGTATTGCGACTGTAAACCACTAAACTTGTATAGTCTTAACTAACCAAATTTAACGTAAAATGGGTACGTTTTTTTTTTTTTTTTTTTTTTGGGTGGGCTATGGTAAGCGCACGCGCGGTCCTGTCCGTCCGGGGCGATGAAAGGACGGCGCGCGGGCCCATAACCCACCCGTACCCACGTCACCTCGTTGTTGGGCCGACCACCGGAGCAGATGTCACTTGTCGTCAGTGGTCGGCCCGACGGAATACCCTTTCGGGTAACCTCTCGACCTGGGACGTCGGTCGCCGTCGCGCGGTTAGCCTCTCTGCGGGTGATGGACAATTCCCCGGTTCGATCACCCGCGGCCTCGGCTAGGGCGGCATTAGGCGCAGATACTCGCGCCTGCGCCGCCCGAGTCGCCGGCGGCGGAACGTGTCGCCGAATAGAAGCTCTACTCGCACACGATCCGCCGCCTCCTTCCGTGAGATAACGGCCTCACAGAAGGCGGCGACCGCGTCCCAGTTCCTGACGCTGACGAGCATCTCCCTGGCGATGGTCGGCAGCGCCAGGTCGGCACCGATAATTGCGACGAGTTCACGGCGATCCTCCTCCCATGCAGCACACTCCTCGAGCGTGTGCTGCGCCGTGTCCTCGTCGCAACTGCAGTGGTGGCAGGACGGTGTGCTCTCCCTCCTGACAATCTTGTGCAGGTACTTCCCGAAGCAACCGTGCCCCGTCAGCACCTGCACCAGTCGGAAGGAAAGCACCCCGTGCGTCCGCTCCAACCACTCCATCAGCACCGGCTGGAGGGCCTCGACGGTCCTAACACCATACCGAGGACTCTCCAGCCGGACTGCCCAACGGGCAATGACTTCTCGGCGGGCGTCGACCCGCCAGGCGGTGATCTCTGTGATGGAGACCATGCCGCCGCGGGCGCGCTTCTCCGACACCCGCCGATAAATGTCGGCGAGCATCTCCGCCTCCAGGTCCCACGGGGGGGTTCCGGCCAGGAGGCACGCTGCCTCCGTCGCCACCGTGCGGTAACCGCGTACGGCCCTGATCGCCATGACCCTCTGTGGTCGCCACAGGAGGGCCCTAAGACGGACGGTCAGGGACCCCGCCCACACCGGTGCGCCGTACAGGGCCATCGACCGGATCACCCCCACGTACAGCTGTCGGCACGTAGCACTGGGTCCGCCCACATTAGGCATCAGCCGCGAAAGGGCGGACGCCGCGCCGACAAGCCGGGGAACTAGTCGATGGAGATGCTCCCGGAACCAAAAATGCCCGTCGAGCACCAGGCCCAAGTACTTCATGTGGGCCTGGATGCTGATGGTGACCGACTTCACGGTGATCGAAGCGCCGGCGGGAGGCCCGGCGGTACGGAGGCCATGGAACAGAAGGGCCTCCGTCTTTTCCAGGGCTACCCTCAACCCCAGCGCTTCGATCCGCCTGTCAATCTCCTCGGTGCCGAGAGTTGCCAGGCGTGCCGCCTCCTCTAGCGTCCCACCCCGGGCTGTGACGAGTGTATCGTCGGCGTAGCAAATTACGCCCAGCCCGGGTGGGAGGCTTCCTCTCAACGCCCAGTCGTAGCCGATGTTCCACAGGGTCGGACCCAGAACCGACCCCTGCGGGACACCGCACGTCATGGGCGTTCGCACAACGTCCCCTACTCGGTCAACGTAGAGGACGCTGCGCCCCTCCAAGTAGTCTGCCACCAGCCGCCTGAGGTACACGGGCACCCCGTGATACCTCAGCCCCTCCCTGATGCAGCTGAATGGCAGACTGTTGAAGGCGTTGGCGATGTCCAGGGACACCGCCAACAGGACTCCTCCGCCGGTGACGGCCTCCGCTACCACGGCCTTCAGGCGCAGTAGGGCCGCGATCGTTGAACGCCCTCTCCGAAAACCAAACTGGGCGTCCGACAAATCGGGCCCGTCCCCGACGAGGTGCCGCTCGATGCGGGCAGCCAACACCCTCTCCAGCAGCTTGCCCGCATCATCGAGCAGCACGATGGGCCTGTAGGCCGAGGCCGACTCGGGAGACCGTCCCGGCTTCGGCAGGAGAACCAGCCTCCCCTCTTTCCAGCACCCAGGGAACTGTCCGGACGACAAACAAGCGTCGAACAGTCCCCTGAGGCGTGGTCCCAGGTGTTCGAGGACCAGGGCCAGCACACGGTTCGGAATACCGTCGGGCCCGGGGGCGGTGGATTTCACTCGCATACGCGCCACCGCCGCCCCCATTTCCGGCTCCGTGATGGGCGGAGCACTTTCATCGTCGGCCTCCCGGTCGCTGTCCGGCGAAGCCATGACCGGGGGCGTGTGCTCCGCCCGCCGTGGAAAGAGGTCCTCGACAACTCTGGTGAGGAGGCTAGGCTGGAGAGTCTCGGTGAGGGGGGGGCCCCGCCCGCGGAGCTTATTCAGCGCCGCGAGGTAGGGGCGACCCCAGGGGTCACGCTCGAGACTGTCCAGCATCTCCCGCCGACTAACGTCCTTGGCGGTACGGACGGCCAGCCTGAAGGCAGACCGCGCACAGCGGTAAGCCTCGTACAGCTGGCCCTCCCGCTCAGCGTCGCGGTGACGCGCTCGGCTGCGGGTGTAGGCCCTCCGGGCACGTATGCACGCGGCCCGAAGGTCCGCCAATTCTCGGGACCACCAGGGGACCGCACTCTTCGGGGGCAGGCGCCGCACACGGGGCATGGCCGCATCGCAGATCTGCGTTAACGCACAGCGGATGCGGCCAGCCTCGGCATCCACCCCGTCCGCCTGGGGCGGTGAGGACAGCCATGACTGAACGATGGCTGCCTCGGCCAACAGGTCCCGATCCAATCGACCCACAGCCCACCGCGGAAACGCGGGAGCTCCGTCCGCCGTGTGACCCCTGCTGGGCTGCAGGAGGGTCCGGGAGACCTCTATCCGGATGTATCGGTGATCGGATAGGGTCTCAACCTCCTCCTGGACGCACCAGCTCCTCACACGTGCTGCGACATTAGGGCTAGCGAACGACAAGTCCACTATCGACCCGCCCTGCTGCCGCACGCACGTTTGCACCGAGCCCCTGTTCAGCAAACAGAGGCCCAGTGCCGCCGCCCACTCTTCGACCGCCCGCCCGCGAGCATTCGTCCTGGGGGACCCCCACGCCGTGGACTTGGCGTTGTAGTCCCCCAGAACGAAGACTTGGCGCGGTGCTAGTCGCCGTATCGAGGCCCCCAGGATGGTGAGGAAGGCCCCGAAATCCGTCGCGCTCCTGTTAGGGGAGAAGTAAACACCAAATAGCGTAACCTCTCCCCATTCCGCCGCGACATACCCATCGCCCCTGTCCTTGAGCAACAAAGGCGGGGAATGCCACGACGTGGAGGCGACGATTGCCACAGAGCCGTCACTGCTGCCCAGCCAATTGGGACGGTCAGGCACCACGTACGGCTCCGCGGCTACGGCTGCACCGATCAACCACTCCGCCATGGCTTGCAGGAAAACGTCCTGTGCCTCGGCGGCGTGGTTGAGGTTGGCCTGCAGGAGGTGGTAGGATTCGGGCGCCATTAGTGGGCCGTATCCATCACCTCCTCCACGCTGGCGGGCGATCGGGTCGCGCTAGGGACGGGAGCGGCCGGGGTCGTCGGGCCGCTCCGTCCCTTTGGGGCCGAAGCCGGGGGTCTGCACTCCCTGCCCCCCATGCGGTGCTTGGAGGGCCTATTGCCCGCTGCACACGCGGGGCAGTGGGGAGTGGCGGCGCAGGATGCCGCCTTGTGCCCGGGTTGACCGCAGCGGAAGCAGAGATCGCTGCAGTCAAAGCAATTGGTGCATGTCGGCCGAGTGTGTCCGACCGCCATGCACTTGTAGCACCTCGCAGGCTGGGACTCCAGCATGGTCACCCGCGCCGAGCTCCAGCCCACGAGGAGCCTGCCTGAGCCGGCCAATTGCTTGGCCACTCCGGGCACTGCACCCAGGCAGCACCGACGCCGCCCGGACCAGGGCGGATGGCGCCAATTCGGACGGTGTCCACGGGACACCCGGTTTTCGAGACGATGGCCTCCCGGATGTCATCCACCGTCACGGAGTCGTCCAGACCCGCGACGCGTAGTTCTGCGCACTTTACGGGTCTGGCGATTTTGACGCCACCCTCCTCTGCGAACAGACCCCTCAACTTGGCCGCCATGCTATCGGCCGTCTTGGCGCCCTCGGCCCCAGGGAACTCGAGAATCCGTGCCCCTGTCCGGGCCTTGCGGGTCCTGGCTTCAACGCCTCCTAAATCGGAGAAAATGGGTACGTTACTTAGGCTTTATAAGTATATCATAAAAAAAGAAAAAAGTATATTCTAACTATGCAAGTTAGAATATACTTTTTGTAAGGCAAAACAATTATTTTTCAGTCTGAAAGAATGATCTTAAAAAGCTGGTCATCCTTACCGCATCCAGTGACTGGGCCCGGTAAGAATTGGCCGAGCCCGGTTTGCAATCTCTAACATGGATATTATATACATAGCAATTCGTCTTCTTATCAACCTATATCTGTAAACGAACCTCAAAGCTAATAATTAAGGCCGCGGGTGACTGGACCGGGGAATTAGTCCGTCACCCGCCGAGAGGCCGACCTCGTGAGGATAGACCGCCGTTCTCCCCGAGGGGGGGACGTCGGTCGATGGGAGGGTACTCTTCAAGGAGGTATGCCGTCGGGCCGACCACTGACATCAAGTTACCCTGCTCCGGTGGTCGGGCCAACGACGAAGGCGACGTGTCGTAGGTGGGTTATAGGTGTGCGTGCTTATACCCCTCTGTCACCCCGGACGGAATAGTGCGAGGAGTGCGCCGACCGTAAAAAAGCCTAATAATTACATTTCCACACTTCATGTTGAGTTTAACTGATGTATGGTGGGGGCCATGGATATTACCAATACTTGCATTGCTGGTGGTTGTCTTAAAAAACGGCTAAAAGTTTTACATCGACCTGCGCTAGCTCCAAAAACCAAGCCTCGCAACTCAGTTCTTTTGCCATAAAAAGTTGTGAGATACATGTAATACCAAGTCAGTTAATTTATCGAGTCCCTACTTAAGGGACCATCTGTCTTAAGTTATTAGCTAACCTCACAATTTCTTATAGTGACCATATCAATATTATAGACCTTTTATGCTTTAAATAAATAGACTGTCTTGGCAATCACATGATGAAATTTGACTTCTAGTTTTATTCACAACGAAGTTATAGGGGGTTGAAAATAGCCTGAATTGTTTCGAGAAAAGTATGTTATGGCAGTGTTGCATTTTTGCTCGACTTGGCGGGGGCACTGCCCCTAGATTAGATCTTTTGCAACATGTACGATGAAAGAACAGAGACTAGGATGATAATGATTGATCTTATTTAATTTTTTGATGTTAACTGAAGCTAAATAAAAATGAAATTGTTGTTAACCCTTAAGGAGAGATATTTCACATTTGTTTTCTACAATTTATATTGACCTTAGACACTTTAAATTTGGGATGACTCATGAAAACAGTATTTGAAATCAATTATCATATATTAATCTCGTGGGGGCACTTATATATTGTCAATGTTAATATTTTAACCTAAAGTAATCCAATAAGCTACTGCCGGATCGGAACATGACCGCTACTAAAAATATCTAGCAAGAAATTCAGCGGATTAGTACATTTATTTACTTACTTCTTTTGTCTACAATTGCTATATGTTTCAGACATTATTACATCATGCTGACTCTTCGGGTGTCCTTAGTTCACATAGGCCATATGGGCTCCAGCCTCCTTCGAAACAAGCAGAAAAATTACCTACTATATTACGCTGGTCAGACGTGTTGGTAGATATAGGTTCTTATCCCCGAAGAGGGCGGTCCCCTGGAGGTCCTGAGAGTTGGCGGATCTTCGGGCCGCGTGCATACGTGCTCGGAGGTCCTACACCGGCAGCCGAGTGCGTCACCACGACGCTGCGCAGGAGGGCCAGCTGTACAAGGCTTACCGTCGTGCGCCGTCTGCCTTCAGGCTGGCCGTCCGTCACGCTAAGGACGTCAGTCGGTAAATGCTGGGCAGTCTCGAACGTGGCCCCCGGGGTCGCCCCTATCTCGCGGCGCTGAGCAAGCTCCGCGCGCGCCTGGCGGATCGTCGCCCGCCGAGACGTCATTGCCCGTTGGGCCGTCCGGCTGGAGAGGCCTCGGTACGGAGTCAGGACCGTCGAGGCCTTCCGGCCGGTGCTGATGAAGTGGTTGGAGTGGACGCACGGGGTGCTTTCCTTCCGACATTTTTTTTTCTTATTGCTGTTGGTGGCAAACAAGCAAGCAGCACACCTGATGGTAAGTGAAGCTGCCGCACATGGACCTTTGCAATACCAGGGGCACAGCCAGGCCGTTGCGTACCGTGAAGAAAAAGCTCTTCTTAAACCTCGTTTAAAGAAGAATATGTCATAGCGCTCGGGAAACATAGCAGCAGGTAGTTAATGAACTACCAGAGCCAGAGCCTGCACGTACGTGGGAGAAATGATCGCTGGAAACGTACAGTTGAAGACCATAACGTTTCCAAGTGAAATGGATGAACCCTGCTGTGGTGTCGAGTGGCACGTTGGCAAAACAGTGACGGTGGTACCAAGACAAACAGTTCCTCAGAACACTCCCCATGAAAGAGCCGGTAGAGTACGCAGAGTGACCCAAAGTCTCTCCGCCGCTCCAGTGACTCCAACCTGTCCGTAAGATTGGGATCCCGATGATTCGAATAGCACGCCTTTGAAGGGAGTCAAATGGGTCTAGCTGATATTTGGGCGCGCCTCCCCAGAGATGTCAGCAGTACTTCATATGAGGACGAACTTGTGCTTTGTATAACACAAGACGCTGTCTCGGTGTAAAGTACCGCCTGGCTCTGTTCAGGACCCCCAACTTTTTGCTTGCCAATTTGGCTTTGTTCTCCAAATGACTTCCAAACTGGACTTTGCTCGATATTTCGACGCCGAGGATCTCAATGCTGTCGGTAATTTGGAGAGTTACTCCTTGGAACTGAGGCGCCATGACAAACGGGCCTTCTTTTCTGATTGTTGCAGGTACTGACGGGGCACGGTAGCTTCACCAAATACCTGCACAAGATCGTTAGGAGGGAGAGCATACCGTCCTGCCACCACTGTAATTGCGACGAGGATACAGCGCAGCATACGCTCGAGGTGTGTGCCGCGTGGGTAGAGCAACGCCGTGAACTCGTCGCAATCATCGGTGCTAACCTAGCGCTGCCGACCATTGCTAGGGAGATGCTCGGCAGCGTCAGGAACTGGGACGCGGTTCCGCCTTCTGTGAGACCGTCATCTCACGGAAGGAGGCGGTGAATCGTGCGCTAGAGAAGCTCCTCTTCGGTGACACGTTCCGCTACCGGCGATTCGAGCGGCACAGGCGCGAGTACCTGCGCCTGATGCCACCCTAGCCGAGGCTGCGAGTGACCGGACCCGGGAATTTAGTCCGCCACCTGAAAAGAGGCTGACCGCGCGATGTCGACCGACGTCCCGGGACAGGGACGTCGAGAGGTGAGGGTACCCGAAAGGGTATTCCGCCGGGCTGACCACTGAGGTCAAGGAACTCGGTACTGGTGGTCAGCCCAACGACGAAGGCGACGTGGGTACGGGTGGGATATGGGCCCGCGCGTTGTCCTTTCGTCGCCCCGGACGAAATGGACGGCGTGTGCGTTTACCATAGCCCACCCATAAAAAACAAAGGTTCTCATCCGCAGAGAGGCAGTTCTTATATTGAGATTTACTGCTATTGTGCCTGGTCTTTCACGACACCCACAGGCACGATAGGTGGTGGTATATAATATTTTTAAGGCGTCACCACGGGTACATATAGCAGCGGGTTGTTATAGGGCTTTTTTCGACTGCATTCTCTCGCAGTGATGGTATCTCTTTTCATCCCTTAATTAATTTTTGTATACACGGTTCAAACACCTTAGTTTAAATAACAACTTTTGCCAAATAAAACTTTGGTATTTGTACGTAAATAAATCCCTTTATAATTGTATAAAAAAACTGCAACCTCGCTTGGGTCAGTGGCCCGCTGTTGCTATCTTTTATTGCTTATTATGTACACTTAAAAGTATTTTATTTTTAATTGGATGACTAGTTTCAGAGATTTTGCATGTTTAAATTAATAATGGTCTCTTTTTCTATTAATATTATAATACAGATAATTTGATAAAATGGTTTTAAATTAATATCTTACGCTTATAAAAATGTATAAAAAGCTAGACGTTTCAACAAATACTGTACCAATCTAAAAAAGTAATAAAAATAACAGAATTCTTTGAAATGAATTATGACGCCGCTTGCTGTATACAATTTTTTATCTAAATAATTATTGAACTCGGATAACCACCAAAAATTTCTTCAAAATCGGTCCAATTTTTAGGAGTTCA
This sequence comes from Lymantria dispar, assembly GCA_032191425.1. NCBI lineage: Eukaryota > Metazoa > Arthropoda > Insecta > Lepidoptera > Erebidae > Lymantria > Lymantria dispar. The sequence goes on along the minus strand of CM063452.1, from coordinate 5,785,667 downwards.
TTCACATACAGAGGTAAAGAAGTATCATACGAATTCAGATAGATAATGATCAGACATACTCGTAGTTAAGTAAAAAGAAAATTACTTAGACTGTTGCGTGTCAAGCTACAATTTTTATCGTCAGCGATATTTTTATACAGTCAAGTTTAATTGTAAATAAAACAGTTGTAATTGTTTTGTAAACTATAAATACTTTTTATAACAGCTGTGAAACATTACCTCCTTGTTAACTTCAATTAATTATCGACATTAACGTATTTTGTAAGTTTTTATTGTAATAGAATTGTATATTTAACTAACTCTAGGGCTACTAAATTAATTAAAGTATAATAACGAACGTATGATAAAAAATTTGAACTATTTTATATATCCAAGTGTCCAAAAATCGTTTTAATATTCTCCGTGAACTAACCACCAATCAACAATCCAAGAATAGGTTATAAATTACATTTTTTGATTTTGTTTATTGATTACTTTTATAAACATTAATTTTTAATTTTTACTGCTTTTTAATATTTTGAATAATTTAACAAATTGCTATTTTATATCACCTCAAATTGCCTTATCGTGGAGCTTCATAATTACCTTTCCTTATTGTAAATGCAGACAGCTGAGTCTGTTTGCATATTTGTATATATAAAACTGAGAGTTTTAAAAAGCTCTTGAGTTTCCTTAAATAAATAAATAATAGCGGTTACAGAATGATGGTAAGGTTTTGGTTATATACATGGTGGGGTGGTCAAAGACTTCTCGTGCCCAGGGTTCGATCATCGTCCTGCGATCCAGAAAAGATTGCTCTGTATCCGGTTCGTGTCCTTCATTTGTGTATTTTTAAAGAGGTGCTCCACAACATAAGGTAGGGGAAGTACGTCCAAAATGACACATATGGACAAAACGACACATTGGCGATATTTAAAAATTAGCGCAGTTTAGACAGTCAAAAATAAGACAATTAGGAAGCGCCCCCACCGGAAATATACCATTGGATTTCTCAGAGTCATTTAAAATACGTAACGGACGCCATGTTGACATTTGTGTTTTGCGCTTGGAGAAAAGTTTGTTAGTGGTCGTCAGTTTTTTGTTTTTCGGTAAGTTTTCTTTTGTTATTTTACTGTGTTATAGTTTTTTATATTCAAGCATCTTGTGCTTGAGGTGATCGTATAGATTATACAACATTATTGTCGCTGCAATAAGATTATTTTTCGGATCGTTATTTTTTTGAGGTTATGTACAAAATGACATACAACCAATACGGACAAAACAACATAGTGTGTCGTTTTGTCCGTAGAGATTGTGAATAGTAAACATATAAATCTCTTTAATTCACAGGATTGCAATATGCCACGGAATTATAAGAGGACAAGTAATCGGCAATCATGGAGTCCGCAAGCGATGCAAAAAGCTATTGAAGCTGTACAGGAGAAAAAATGGGTTGGCTTCTGGCTTCTAAGACCTTCAAAGTACCACAAGCTACACTAAGGCGTCATGCTTTGAAACAAAATAAAAGAATTCCACCAGCAGTAAAAGGTTTGGGCCGATTTCAGGTAACATTTTCTCTTCAAATCGAGAGACAATTGGTTGAACATATCAAGCTACTTGAAACTCGCATGTTTGGATTAACGCGGACAATGGTCCAAGAACTCGCTTTCGAATTGGCTGAAAAGAATGGCTTTGCACACAGTTTTAATAAAGAAAAGGGCAAAGCTGGCCAGGAGTGGCTAGATGGATTTTTAAGGCGCCATAAAGACATATCTTTACGTAAATCTGAGCCTACTTCCGCAGCCAGAGCCCAAGCTTTCAATAGACCCCAGGTAAAAAAGTTTTTTGATAATTATCAAGAATACATAGACAAATACAAATTCAACGCAAACCGGATCTACAATGTGAATGAATCGGGGTTGTCTACTGTCCAAAGACCTCAAAAAATCTTGGCTACCACTGGCAGGAAGCAAGTAGGTGCCATTACGAGTCCAGAGCGAGGATCCAATGTGACAGTCGTGTGCTGCATGAACGCAGCTGGGTGGTACGTACCTCCTTTCATGATTTTCCCTAGGAAGAATATGAAAAACGAGCTCGTGGATGAAGCACCAACTGGCACCGTAGGAGTAGCTCAAGAAAACGGATGGATGTCTACTGAAATATTCGTGAAGTGGCTCCATCATTTTCAAAGCTTTATAAAAGCTAGTCATGATGATAAAGTCCTGCTTATTGTCGATGGCCATGCCAGCCATAAGTCATTCTAAGCTTTGAACTTTGCGAAGGAAAATGAAATCGAAATTGTTTGTCTTCCTCCTCACTGCACCCATCGTATGCAGCCTCTCGACGTATGCTTTTATGGACCTCTCAAGACATATTTTAACCAAGAAATTTCTGTCTGGCTTAGAAACCATCCAGGAAGAGTGGTGACAGCTTTTCAGATCGGATATTTGTTTAATCAAGCTTATGGAAAAACTGCTTCAGTTCAAAATGCATGCAATGGTTTCAAAAGCACTGGTCTGGGGCCAGTTAATCCGGACATATTTCCAGATCACTTTTTTGAACCAGCTGAAACAACAAATATACCAATGGCTTCCACAGCTGATAATCCAGACCAAATCCAGGATGATGACCTTCTTCCATCGTTGCCAATTGACCTGGAGGCTGGTGAGATTATGACACAGATACAGAATGAGGCCCCTGAATCTTCATTAGAGCCGTCCACTAGTTCTTCTAATCCATCTAAACCATCGGATTCTTCAGTCGCAATAGTAGTCACTAATGATATTCCTAACATATTGACTGGCCACTCAGATATTTCCCAACCATCTACAAGTTCCTTTCCTATGACAAGTCCTTTAGCAGTTCCAGTTAATATCATTTCTCCAGTTCCCAGAGGTAAATTTGGAAGTGGTCAGGGTAAACGAAAGCCAAAGAAACGAACTACAACATTCCTTTTGACATCATCACCAAATATGGTAGAATTAAAACTCAAACGAGCTGAGACTGAAGCTAAAAAACCAACTCGTAAAAGAATCCAGGCAATTACTAAATCTCTTTATGTTAATGAAGACTCAGATGAAGATGGTCTTGATCAAGCAGTCGAAGAAGACGATTGTGCCTGTATATACTGCAACGATCTTTACTCACGTTCAAAGCCTGGTGAGGTGGTTGAGGTGCATGAAGTGCAGTCGTTGGGTTCACGCGGCCTGTGCTGATTTGCCAAAGCGTACCAAAATATTTGTTTGCGAATTGTGCAATTAATTTTTGTTATTTACTATTGTATTCATGTTGATGGCTGTGTATGTCATTTAGTCCATACGGTTTGTGTCGTTTTGTCCATACGGTATGGACAAAACGGATTTTTCTTGATCTCCATTTAAGACTAAATATTTTTGTAAGTGTTGATTTTTGTGACAAATCCTTTAAGGTATGGGTAACCAATTAATATAAGCAAAGTTTTATAAAAAAATTATGTTCCTAATACGAATAATAAAAAAGTTATTGATTATTAAAAAAACACTGTGTCATTTTGGACGTACTTCCCCTACTATTTCTTAGTTAGAAAGTATTGTTTAAGATGAAAAATAAAGAATTACGACTAAATTTATGATTTTACTGAATAAATAACGTGTTATTCCAATCCACTGACTAAAAACTTGATTTGTATTAGGTATTCAATACGTAAAAGAAAATTATATTGAAACCAAGTATTTAAATATATCCGTATGGTGACGGAATAAGAATACTATTCACCACACCCTATCTTGCCTGCGGATGCTGTAGAAGTCGACTAAGAGATATAATGGGCATTTAACATCTATACAAGAGAAGGAAAACTCAAAAGAGAACCCTATACCAATCTGACTGTGCTAGTCAGTCATCAGTGGTATTGGGTCAGTTATATAAGGACAATTTCCCTTGTATTGAGGAGGAGGCTCGAGCCCAGCAGTGGCCACTGTTGCGCTCGGGCCTCCTCCACCATGGGAGAGTCACTCCAGAGTCGGCCTCGGCCTACAGGCCCATCGTGCTGCTCGACGATGCGGGCAAGCTACTGGAGAGAGTGCTAGCTGCCCGCATCGAGCGGCACCTCGTCGGCAGGGGGTCCGCTCTGTCGGACGCCCAGTTTGGGTTTAGGAGGGGTCGTTCGATCGCGGCTCTTTTACGCCTGAGGGCCGTGGCGACTGAGGCCGTCACCAGCGGGGGAGTGCTGTTGGTGGTGTCTGCCATTTAGCTGCATCAGGGAGGCGCTCCGATACCACGGAGTGCCAGGGCGACTGGGCGTTGAGGGGGAGCCTCCCGCCCGGGCTGGGCGTGGTTTGTTACGCCGACGACACGCTCGTCACAGCCTGCGGTGGGACGCTAGAGGAGGCAGAGAGCCTGGCGACTCTCGGCACCGAGGACATCGTCAGGCGGATAAAGGCGCTGGGGTTGAGGGTGGCCCTGAACAAGACAGAGGCCCTCTTATTCCATGGGCCCCGTATGGGGCTCCCATCGGCGTCTCGATCACCGTCCACTCGGTTGAAATCAGCATCCGGACCCATATGAAGTATTTGGGCCTGGTGCTCGACGGGCGTTGGTGGTTCCAGGAGCATTTCCGCAGGCTCGCTCCACGATTGATCAGCGCGGCGTCCGCCCTATCCTGGCTTATACCGAATGTGAGCGGACTAAACGCTACGTGTCGACGGCTATACGCGGGGGTCATCTGGTCGACGGCCCTGTACAGCGTACCGGTGTGGGCGGGGTCCCTGATCGTCGCACTCAGGGCTCTTCTGTGGCGACCACAGAGGGCCATGGCGGTCAGGGCCATACGCCGATACCGCACGGTGTCGACAGAGGCAGCGTGCCTGTTTGCCGGGACTCCCCCGTGGGGCCTAGAGGCGGAGATGCTCGCCGGTTTGTATCGGCGGGTGTCGGGGATGCGAGCGGAGGTCGGTGTGGTCTCTTTGAGGGAGCTCATCGCCTGGCGCGTCGACGCCCGCTAAGACGTCATTGCCCATTGGGCAGTCCTGCTGGAGAGGCCTAGGTTCGGTGTGCGGACCCTGGAGGCCTTCCGGCCGGTGCTGATGCAGTGGCTAAAGCGGCAGCACGGGGTGCTCTCCTTCCGACTGGTGCATGTTTTAACGGGGCATGGATGCTTCGTCAAATACCTGTACATGGTCGTTAGAAGGGAGAGTACACCGCTCACGCTCGAGGTTTGTGCCGCCTAGGCAGAGCAGCGCCGTGAACTCGTCGTAATTATCGGTGCTGACCTGACGCTGCCGACCATCGCAAGGGCGATGCTCGACAGCGTCAAGAATTGGGACGCGGTCGCAGCCTTCTGCGAGGCAGTAATCTCGCGGAAGGAGCGGCGGAGCGCGTACGCGAGGAGCGTCTCCGCGACGACGCGAACCACCGCTGGTGATTGGGGAGGCGTAGGCGCGATTACCAGCGCCTGATGCTGCCCTAGCCGAGGCCGCAGGTGACTGGACCTGGGAGTTAGTCCATCACCCGCGGAGAGGCCAACCACGTGAGGAAAGACTGACACCCTCCCCGAGAGGGGGGACGTCGGTCGATGGGAGGGTACCCCTCAAGGGGGTATGCTGTCGGAGCCGACCACTGACGTCAAGTTATCCTGCTCCGGCGGTCGGCCCAACGAGGAAGGCTAAGTGTCGCGCGGGTGGGTTACGGGTGTGCATGCTTACGCGCCTCTGTCGCCCCGGACGGAGTGGTGCGAGGAGCGCGCCGACCGTTACACACCCCAAAAAAAAATAGGGTTTTGTTTCGAGTTTTTCTCTTACATAGATGGTGTATACATATGATATATGAATATAAATTTAACTGTCCGCGATATAATCCATAAAAATATTTATAAAAGAAAGTAAAGTAAAAACTTTTATCTAAGTTTATTTAGTAAACTATTTACTGAATATAAATAGTTAGTTCATAGATACATAGTTAGTTCACATTAATCTAATCTGGTCTGTTGAGCCGAGAGTAAATATTCAATTACGAAGACAGATTGGAATGTAATCAAAATCAAATTAGTTCACTGATTTCAGTGTGTTTGTGTGTGGGTAAGTGATAAGGGTGTAATCACCTATGTTCAAAATTATGATCGCAACGTAGGGCCCATTCATCATTCCCCTGTCGTTATCTTAATTTATATGTATTTCCCATAGGATGTTTACTTGTTTATATATTAATGAAATATAAATATGTTTTAGCGTGTGGTGACGAAGTAAGAATACTATTCACCAACCCCTATCTTGTCCAATGGTGTCGTAAAAGACGACTGAGGGATAATATGCAGATACCATTTACGCAAGAGAAGGAATACTCGAAATAAAATTTCCCCGTCTGACCAGCGTAGTGTAGTAAGCCAATTTCCCTCCTATTGTGGAGGGGGCTCGAGCATAGCCGTATAGCCGTGGGACGTATATGAGTTATGACGATGTTGATGATGATTTGCATTTTCGAATATTAACTTTTGACAGAAATTCGGCCAATAAATCAAAAAAAGTAAAATAGAATATGTTTATACGGATTTAATTATCTTTATGTATACGAATTTTTGTGTATGTGTGTATGTCACTGAACGCCTCCTAAACGGCTGGACCAATGTTGATGACATTTTTTGTGTCAAACAAATTGGTATAGAGTTGACTATGTCGACTAATAGGATTACATTTTGAGTGTTGATTTTCCTGCATCATTTCATTTTTTACTTAAGCTCTATTTTTTGTTTCTTATTAAAAGTCCTGCATTAAAATAATCCTTGTATTGCGGGGGACAAACGTATAATTAACGGACACAAATTACATTCAGACTCGGAACAACAATTTGTGAATCGCACAATATGTGGGCCTGCGTCGTAACTTTTCATTCGATGAAAACACTGACAAAACAATATTTTACATAGATGAAACGTAATTACACCGATTTATCATGCTCACTATTTCATGCAGATCTCTAGAGCCGTTCCAAATATATTGAATACTAGCAACTCGCCCTCGCTTCGCTTCGGTTTCAGTCACCGTACCTGCTTAGTTCCCGTTTCCGTGGGAATAGCGGAATAAAATATGTTTTATCTTTGCTATGTTACTGCCTGATATTGTAGCTTTCCATTGGTGAAAGAATATTTAAAATCGGTTCGGTGATTTAAGCCTGAAAGCGTAACAAACAAACAAACAAACTTACTTTCGCATTTATAATATTAGTAAGGATATAGAATTATATTGGAATTGGTCGTTTAAACATGAAAATGATAGATACTCGTAGATACCTACATATAAACATTCTCATTTCAAGCGACCCAACTATGAAAAGGCGGGTACTGTGAGTGCATATAGACTTACGATGCCCGCCTCTTCACAGTAAGGAAACTACATTAACGAAGAGTTATCAAAAGGAGGATGACGTCTCTATTTACTTTGAAATACTGCAATAATAATTCCGAGATTAGAACTTCAAAATTAATATAAAACTGCAAAGTTAAGCTTGTGTTTATAAAGCCAGTAATCCGTATTTTTAAGGATCCTTACTAATATTATAAATGCGAAAGTAACTCTGTCTGTCTGTCTGTCTGTCTGTCTATCTGTCTGCTACGCTTTCACGTCTAAACCACTGAACCGATTTTGATGAAATTTGGTACAGAGATGGACTAAAGCTTGAGAAAGGACATAGGCTACTTTTTATTGCGAAAAAATGGGTATAAGGGGTTGAAATAGGGGATGACATTTTGTATGGAAATTCGTCATTTTCGACGATAGAACCATGAATCTTTGTATTAAGGCACTTTATAATAAACTAGCTTTTGCCCGCGGCTTCGCCCGCGTAAAAGTTGGTTTTCATAATTCTTAATTTAAGAAATACTCTGTGTCAATTTTCGTCCAAATCCGGTTAACAGTTTACGCATGATTGAGTAACAAACGTCCAAATATCTTCACAAATTTTTATATTTGAATATTACTTCCACCCTTGTAGTTTAAATTCAAGTGGAAAGACGATGAGAAATATGGCCATCCTTAGTCGCTGATAATACATTATCCATGATAGGTTTCCATTGGGGAAAAAAATAATATCGATCAAACTCCCGCAGTTTCACCCACGTAGACCCCATTTCCATGCAAACGCCGAGATAAAAATTGCCTATGTTACTCGCTAATATTATAAGTTTATATGGGTGAAAATAAAAATAATAATTATCAAATCCCATACAAATATCCGACATAAAAATTGCTTATCTTACTCGCTGATAACGTAGCTTCCTATTGGTGAAAGAATTTAAAAATTAGTCAACATCCACCGGTTTAACTCGCGGAGTTCTCGTTCCCGGGCAAACACCAGGATGAAAATAGCCTTTATTTGTTACTCACTGATAATGTAGATTTTCATTCGTAAATTAATTTTCATATCCATTTAGTTCCCGCAATTTCACCGGCATTGTGTCCGGTCCCGTAGGAATATCGGGATGAAAAAATAGCCTAAATATGTTACTCGCTTAAAAATAGCTTTGCGTTAGTGAAATAATTTTAAAATCGACTAAATTCTCACAGTTGTTCCAGCCACACCGGGATAAAATATAGCCTTGGATAAAATATAGCCTAAGTTATTCCTTATGTAAGGCTTGGTAGACCTGTTAGTAAAGTATTATCAGTATGGGTCCAGCCGTTTTGAAGGTTACCCCGTAACGAATATAAGTCAAAAAAAAATTGTCCGTCCGTCTGTCTGTCACCAAGCCATATCTCAAGGACCGCGATAGCTAGACAGTTGAATTTTTTACAAATTATGCATTTCTGTTGCCGTTATATCAATAAATATAAAAAACAAAATAAAATAAATATTTAAGGTGGCTCCTATACAACAAACGCAATTTTCCCCCTTTTTATAGATAATGGTACGGAACCCTTCGTGCGCGACCCCGACTCGCACTTGGCCGGTTTTTTAGACATAGGTATCGTGCAAATAATTGTGTTACCATAAATAAATCCTATTATTTTGACAGACAAATAGACGCTTCAAATTTGTTTATTTCAAGACATAGAAAATTGGATTAATATCTTGATTTTAACTTACTATCTGGTAGCGGCTAGGAATATTATAACGCTTTCATTGTTTGTGAGTGTCGCAAAATACTACTAAGACAAAGATTTACATCGACCTGGACCAATTGGTGATGCCATCTAGCCAGCAATGTCGTTTGGCAGGCAGCTGGTCATAAAATGTTGCTAGAAGAACCTTTGCAATATCTATGATGGCAGAGCAGTGCCTACATATTGCGTCGATCCAGAGCTATCTTGATAAGCGAGCATTAAGAAAAAATAATGGGGTAACCCAAGAAAGCCGACCGTATACTAAAATGATCGTTCCTAGGCTCAGTGATATCGGTTATATGCTTTTCACCTCCTTAGGGGTAAAATTGCAAAAAACTCTTTTTTTTTTTTTTTTAGTGATCACTTTCTCCAAGAGAGACAACTTTGTACAAAATTTCATATTTCTAGGCCTAATGATTTCGGCTATACATTTTTCACCCTCTTAGAAAATGAATTTCAAAAACTATTTTCTTAGAGCTCATTTACAACAAAAGAAAGAGAATCGAACAATATACAGAAATACACAGTTTCACGTTCCTAGCCCCAATAGTTTCGGCTATACGCTTTTCATTCCCTTAAGGGGGTGATTTGCCAAAAATACTTTGCTAGTGCTCGTGTACCCCAAAAATACGCCGGAGTAAAAAAAAATACGTTTCTAGGCCCAGTGGTTGCCGCTGTATACTTTTTGTTTTTTTAGGGGTTGAATTTCATTCCCATGTAAGTAAAATTTTCAAAATGCAAGAACGAATACTTATTTATTTATTATCAAATACCTTAATACAAAGATTCATGGTTTTATCATCGAAAATGTCGAATTTCCATACAAAATGGCAGCCCCTATTTCAACCCCTTATAACTATTTTTTCGCGATTTCTTTACTATAGCTCGTGAACCCCAAGAAATACTACGGTGTGAAAAAATTACGGTTCTAGGCCCAGTGGTTTCAGATATATGCTTTTTTGTCTTTTAGGGGTTGAATTTCATCCCCATATAAATGAAATTTCCAAAACGCTAGAACGAATATTAATTTATTTATTATAAACTGCCTCAATACAAAGATTCATGGTTTTATCATCGAAAATGACGAATTTCCATACAAAAGGTCAGCCCCTATTTCAACCCCTTATAACCATTTTTTCGCGATTTCTTTGCTAGAGTTCGTGTACCCCAAGAAATACTACGGTGTAAAAAAAATTTCGTTTCTAGGCCCAGTAGTTTCGGCTGTATGCTTTTTTGTCTTTTAGGGGTTGAATTTCATCCCCATATAAATGAAATTTCCAAAACGCTAGAACGAATATTAATTTATTTATTATAAAGTGCCTTAATACAAAGATTCATGGTTTTATCATCGAAAATGACGAATTTCCATACAAAATGTCATCCCCTATTTCAACCCCTTATACCCATTTTTTCGCGATTTCTTTGCTAGAGCTCGTGTACCCAAAGAAATACTACGGTGTAAAAAAATTACGTTTCTAGGCCCATTGGTTTCGGCTGTATGCTTTTTTGTCTTTTATGGGTTGAATTTCATCCCCATATAAATGAAATTTCCAAAATGCTAGAACGAATATTTATTTATCCTTACTAATATTATAAATGCGAAAGTAACTCTGTCTGTCTGTCTGTCTGTCTGTCTGTCTGTCTGCTACGCTTTCACGTCTAAACCACTGAACCGATTTTGATGAAATTTGGTACAGAGATGGACTAAAGCTTGAGAAAGGACATAGGCTACTTTTTATTGCGAAAAAATGGGTATAAGGGGTTGAAATAGGGGATGACATTTTGTATGGAAATTCGTCATTTTCGACGATAGAACCATGAATCTTTGTATTAAGGCACTTTATAATAAATAAATAAATATTCGTTCTAGCATTTTGGAAATTTCATTTATATGGGGATGAAATTCAACCCATAAAAGACAAAAAAGCATACAGCCGAAACCAATGGGCCTAGAAACGTAATTTTTTTACACCGTAGTATTTCTTTGGGTACACGAGCTCTAGCAAAGAAATCGCGAAAAAATGGGTATAAGGGGTTGAAATAGGGGATGACATTTTGTATGGAAATTCGTCATTTTCGATGATAAAACCATGAATCTTTGTATTAAGGCACTTTATAATAAATAAATTAATATTCGTTCTAGCGTTTTGGAAATTTCATTTATATGGGGATGAAATTCAACCCCTAAAAGACAAAAAAGCATACAGCCGAAACTACTGGGCCTAGAAACGAAATTTTTTTTACACCGTAGTATTTCTTGGGGTACACGAACTCTAGCAAAGAAATCGCGAAAAAATGGTTATAAGGGGTTGAAATAGGGGCTGACCTTTTGTATGGAAATTCGTCATTTTCGATGATAAAACCATGAATCTTTGTATTGAGGCAGTTTATAATAAATAAATTAATATTCGTTCTAGCGTTTTGGAAATTTCATTTATATGGGGATGAAATTCAACCCCTAAAAGACAAAAAAGCATATATCTGAAACCACTGGGCCTAGAACCGTAATTTTTTCACACCGTAGTATTTCTTGGGGTTCACGAGCTATAGTAAAGAAATCGCGAAAAAATAGTTATAAGGGGTTGAAATAGGGGCTGCCATTTTGTATGGAAATTCGACATTTTCGATGATAAAACCATGAATCTTTGTATTAAGGTATTTGATAATAAATAAATAAGTATTCGTTCTTGCATTTTGAAAATTTTACTTACATGGGAATGAAATTCAACCCCTAAAAAAACAAAAAGTATACAGCGGCAACCACTGGGCCTAGAAACGTATTTTTTTTACTCCGGCGTATTTTTGGGGTACACGAGCACTAGCAAAGTATTTTTGGCAAATCACCCCCTTAAGGGAATGAAAAGCGTATAGCCGAAACTATTGGGGCTAGGAACGTGAAACTGTGTATTTCTGTATATTGTTTGATTCTCTTTCTTTTGTTGTAAATGAGCTCTAAGAAATTAGTTTTTGAAATTCATTTTCTAAGAGGGTGAAAAATGTATAGCCGAAATCATTAGGCCTAGAAATATGAAATTTTGTACAAAGTTGTCTCTCTTGGAGAAAGTGATCACTAAAAAAAAAAAAAAAGAGTTTTTTGCAATTTTACCCCTAAGGAGGTCAAAAGCATATAACCGATATCACTGAGCCTAGGAACGATCATTTTAGTATACGGTCGGCTTTCTTGGGTTACCCCATTATTTTTTCTTAATGCTCGCTTATCAAGATAGCTTTGGATCGACGCAATATGTAGGCACTGCTCTGCCATCATAGATATTGCAAAGGTTCTTCTAGCAACATTTTATGACCAGCTGCCTGCCAAACGACATTGCTGGCTAGATGGCATCACCAATTGGTCCAGGTCGATGTAAATCTTTGTCTTAGTAGTATTTTGCGACACTCACAAACAATGAAAGCGTTATAATATTCCTAGCCGCTACCAGACAGTAAGTTAAAATCAAGATATTAATCCAATTTTCTATGTCTTGAAATAAACAAATTTGAAGCGTCTATTTGTCTGTCAAAATAATAGGATTTATTTATGGTAACACAATTATTTGCACGATACCTATGTCTAAAAAACCGGCCAAGTGCGAGTCGGGGTCGCGCACGAAGGGTTCCGTACCATTATCTATAAAAAGGGGGAAAATTGCGTTTGTTGTATAGGAGCCACCTTAAATATTTATTTTATTTTGTTTTTTATATTTATTGATATAACGGCAACAGAAATGCATAATTTGTAAAAAATTCAACTGTCTAGCTATCGCGGTCCTTGAGATATGGCTTGGTGACAGACAGACGGACGGACAATTTTTTTTTGACTTATATTCGTTACGGGGTAACCTTCAAAACGGCTGGACCCATACTGATAATACTTTACTAACAGGTCTACCAAGCCTTACATAAGGAATAACTTAGGCTATATTTTATCCAAGGCTATATTTTATCCCGGTGTGGCTGGAACAACTGTGAGAATTTAGTCGATTTTAAAATTATTTCACTAACGCAAAGCTATTTTTAAGCGAGTAACATATTTAGGCTATTTTTTCATCCCGATATTCCTACGGGACCGGACACAATGCCGGTGAAATTGCGGGAACTAAATGGATATGAAAATTAATTTACGAATGAAAATCTACATTATCAGTGAGTAACAAATAAAGGCTATTTTCATCCTGGTGTTTGCCCGGGAACGAGAACTCCGCGAGTGAAACCGGTGGATGTTGACTAATTTTTAAATTCTTTCACCAATAGGAAGCTACGTTATCAGCGAGTAAGATAAGCAATTTTTATGTCGGATATTTGTATGGGATTTGATAATTATTATTTTTATTTTCACCCATATAAACTTATAATATCAGCGAGTAACATAGGCAATTTTTATCTCGGCGTTTGCATGGAAATGGGGTCTACGTGGGTGAAACTGCGGGAGTTTGATCGATATTATTTTTTCCCCAATGGAAACCTATCATGGATAATGTATTATCAGCGACTAAGGATGGCCATATTTCTCATCGTCTTTCCACTTGAATTTAAACTACAAGGGTGGAAGTAATATTCAAATATATAAATTTGTGAAGATATTTGGACGTTTGTTACTCAATCATGCGTAAACTGTTGACCGGATTTGGACGAAAATTGACACAGAGTATTTCTTAAATTAAGAATTATGAAAACCAACTTTTACGCGGGCGAAGCCGCGGGCAAAAGCTAGTACTATGATAAATTCATTCCCTTTAAAATATATACGTCCCATTGTTGGGCTCGAGTCTCCTCTAAAATAGAAGGGAAATTAACCTACTATACTACGCTAGCTAGGTGTGTTGGGATAGGATTTTATTTCGTATTATATTTCTCTTACATAGATGTTATATATATTATCCCTTAGTCGTCTTTTAAGACACTTACGGGCAAGAGAGGGGTGTGATTAATTGTATTATCACTCTGTCACTTATTTCACTTTAATTTCCTTTTCAGAAAAGACCCTCAGCTAAGCAAATAATCCTTATATTAGTAGGGACTTTACAAGCATATAATTAACGGACACAAAACACAGTCAATCTAAAAACAATGATTTGTCGATTATATGAAATGTTTTCCTGACATTCGGAATGATATAGATCGTTATTTTAACAACTACGCTATCTCTGCAGGCACATGTTTTTTTTATTATTTTAATGTAATTGTAAATCTATGTGGTGACGGAGTAAGAATTCACTACTCAATTCACTACTCCCTATCTTGCCCATGGATGTCGTAAAAGACGACTATGGGATATAATATGCACATAACATCATGGTTGACTGGTAGAGAATGCCTCTGGTATTAAGTCCGCCATTGTAAACAAACCATGAAGTTTAATAATAAAAAAATCTGCGCAAGAGAAGGAAAACGCGAAATGAAACGCCATCCTAACATTCCTGACTAACATGGTATAGTAGGTGAAATTCCCTCCCATTGTGGAAGAGGTCCAAGCCCAACAGTGGGACGTATGTGGGCTGCGATGATGATGAATTGTAAATTATGTTACATAACAATTTGTTGTCATCATCATCATTCAGACCATAGCCGTCCACTGCTGGACCTAGGTCTCCCTTATGTTTCACCACAAACTGCAGTCCTATGCTGCCTGCATCCAACGATGCCCAGCAACTTTCACTGGGTCGTCAGTCCACTTAGTACGTCCTATATTGCGTCGTCCGATAGGTGCTCGCCACTCTAATATCGTTCTGCTTCAGCCATTGTCGGTTCGTCAAGTGATGTGCCCTGCCCATTGCCACTTCAGCGTAATAATTCTTTGTGCTAAGTTGGTTACACCCGTTTTTCTACGGGTTTCCGTATTTCGGATTCTATCTCGCAGAGAAAACCCATGCATAGCTCGCTCCATAGCACAATAAGCGACTTTGAGCTTGGTTATGAAGGCCATATTTAGGGACCACGTTTCAGTGCCGTAAGTCATCACTGGTAACACAGCCTGATCGTAGACCTGTCAGACACTGAGGTATACTGGATGAGAAGAGCCTCTTAAGTTGCCCGAACCCTGCCCAGCCGAGTAATAATAATTATATAATAATTACTAGCTGTCATAAAAAAATAAATTGCCCTCTATAACACTTAAAAATAAATGAAAATATACCGTACGTAATGATATCTGATATTTACGCGAGCACTACACATTGTAAATAAAACTACTTTTACGGATTATATCGCGTTTGTATTGTCTGTAATAACGATTACTTATTGGACGTGAGACACCTTAGTCCGCCCGTAACCATGAATGCTGCAAAGTGTTCGAAACGTCGGGCAATCATAAATCAAATACAAACGCGATATAATCCGTAAAAGTAGTTTTATTTACAATATACCGTACGATTAATACATATGAAATCACCGTCATATTATATTTCATTTTTACAAAAATCAAAATACTAATTAAGATAATTACTCACAAGATGGCGCCGTTTAACGAACACAAATTGCAAGAATTAATTAAAAAGAACTTTTTTAATTATGTCAGCGATTTTAGAGAAGTCTATTGCAAGAATACTCGTAATTTAAGACTTCTTAAGTAAATTAAGAATATGTATTATCATTGACATGTGGTGACGGCATAATAATACAATTCTCTACTCCCTAACCTGTGCAATGTGTATGGATGTCGTAAAAGACAACTAAGGGATATAATACGCATATATCATCTATTCTAGAGGATTCTAAAAGAGTAAACCTTGAGATAAAGCCCTATACTCACCTGTCTCACCGACTTGGTATCATCTCATCTTTTGAGCCCATATACGTCCCACTATTAGGCTCGGCCCTCCTCCACTATGGAAGCTAAATTGACCTATTATACCAAGCTTTTTTTTTTTTTTTTTATGGGTGGGCTATGGTAAGCGCACGCGCGGTCCTGTCCGTCCGGGGCGATGAAAGGACGGCGCGCGGGCCCATAACCCACAAGTACCCACGTCACCTTGTTGTTGGGCCGACGACCACCGGAGCAGATGTGACTTGTCATCAGTGGTCGGCCCGACGGAATACCCTTTCAGGTAACCTCTCACCTCTCGACGTACAGGGACGTCGGTCGCCATCGCGCGGTTAGCCTCTCTGCGGGTGACGGACAATTCCCCGGTCCGATCACCTGCGGCCTCGGCTAGGGCGGCATTAGGCGCAGATACTCGCGCCTGCGCCGCCCGATCCGCCGCCTCCTTCCGTGAGATTACGGCCTCACAGAAAGCGGCGACCGCGTCCCAGTTCCTGACGCTGATGAGCATCTCCCTGGCGATATTATACCACGCTGATTAAACGTATTGGTAGAGAGTTTTGTATCGAGTTCTACTTCTCTTGTTTAAATATTATATGCATATTATATCACTTAGTCGTCTATTACAACACCCAGGGGTAAGAGAGGGAGTTTTGAATTGTATTCTGACACTGTCATCACAGAGACAGCAGTGATATTTGGCACGATAATGATGATTCTGAAGTTTTTGAATAGTAATATTCATCATCGTCGTTACAGCTCACACACGTGCATTGGGCTCGATCCTCTTCCATAATGGGAGGTAAATTTACCTAGTAAATGTCCTACGGCTGGGCTCAAACCTCCTCCACAATTGGAGGGCAATGTACCCAGGTACTATACCATGCTGGTCAGACAGGTTAGTAAGTATAGGGTTTTGTTTCGAGTTTTCTTTCGCTCGCATACATCTTATATGCATATTATATACCCTTCGTCTCTCTACGACATCCACGGGCAAGATAGAAAGTGGTGAATTGTATTCTTATTCCGTCAGCATACAGACTAAAGGCCTCTTAAAGCTACGTTATAGTTCATAAGATCATAGGCTACGAGTATAATGTCGCCACCCCTTACTTTCTTGTTGGAGTCGTTAATATTGATTCAAGGATCCCCAGAAAATGGACAGTACCATTCAGACCACTTGCGTCGCCAATTATATTATTGTTGCATATTATGTTATTGTTGGGAGACTTTTTTCACCAATTATCGTTAATAGGTCATTGGATGGTAGCTGTTTTCTATCTGAGGTTCAATATCATTGCATTTATTGAAGCTTACAGACTATGAATCAAATGTAGTGATTCCTGCGAAAGTAAGCCATGCGACGGCACATAGCTACATGTTCATGTACAGTAGTCAAAGAAAGTCAGCGGGTTTGGCTTGGTTTCTTATTAAATGACCTCCTTTTATATAAAATTGAATACAATCCCCTTCTCATTAGTCATTTCTGTGTTGCGTTTTCGTTGTTAGAAGGGAGGTAGCATCTTTCTCACATTTCAAAAGATAATCTAATTAAAAATTTTGCTTGTCTCAAAAACATGGAAAGCACGCCCCGTAAATCCCTGTAATTCAAATCTCGCTGTAATCTAAATCATCGTGAATCTTGAATTATAAAAATAAAAAGTCATCTGTATCATTATCCTTATTCCAATTGTTGGTCAAATTAATGAGTACTCTTTTAAACCGACTTCAAAAAAGATGAGGTTTTTTTATATTTACCTCAGAACTTTTGACTGGGTAAACTTACAGTACAATACTTTACAGTATTGTATAGTAGTAGAACAGATTATATATTGTATTCTTAACTAGATTCTGTCCGCGTGGAATAGTTACTTTGGGCTGACGCTAACTTTAACCCGCGACTTTGTTTATGAGTGAAAAAGGTGAAAATATTTTTAAATAATACGATTCTATCACACATGAAACGAAACTAACCGTTTATGCAGCGCACGCAGCGAAAGCTCTCAAAAGCAAAAGAAGCCCTGAATTTTGAAGATATTCTTAATTAGTGTTCCGCTCCTATTGATCTTAGAGTGATGATAGCCTCTAGCGTTCATCGATAAATAGGCTATCTGACACCGAAAGAATTTTTCCAATCGGATCAGTAGTTCTTGAGATTAGAGCATCTGAGCAAACAAACAAACTCTTCGGCTCTATATATTAAAATTAGTATAGAAGTATAGATTCATTATTATAAGGCCATAGAAGGTATAGCAAGACTAGAGTTACGATACCTTCACTTATATGGTACTAGGAAAAAAGAAATTCTAGTTATTTAGCGTAAGAAGATAAAAATCTTTCTAAAAATTTTGTGCTTCGCGTTTTTCTACAATCTAACTACTACTAAAAACTACGCTAATATATAATTGATGTATCCAACCCTGTTCGTACTGGGCATGGTTGGATACAACAAATTGGAAACAAGAAGGGATTTGGCTCTCGCATCTTATATGATAAGAGTATTCCGGGGCAGGAACTCTAATCCGGATATAGGGCTTCTAATCCCGCAGCTTGAATGCAATCTCGGTATTTGCGGGACTACAAATTCTCAATCCCGCGGAATCTCGGTATTTGCGGGATCCCGCATATCGAAAGTATTTACATTTATACAAAGCAAAAAAAAACAATGATTTAATCAATTTCACATTTATTTACGTACATATTACTATTAATATGAGATCAATCAAATTACACCTCTTTTTTTTATTCACAAAAACAGTAACAAATACTGAATAAAAACAAATCAAAACAAAACAAATCTTCTTTAAAAAATACACAACGAAAATTAAAAAATCAGCCAAAAATTTTAAAACTGTAAATTTATATAGGATATGTTACTATTTGAGTTTGAGAGTTTCTTAAGTTTGAGGTTGCAGGCACGCTTTTTTTCAGTCCCGCAAATCCCGCCCCCGTAATCCCGCACCATGCGGGATTGGAAAATGGCGCGGGATCTCGCAATACCGAGATCTCGGTATTGGAAGCCCTATCCGGATATACTGTGGTTGATGGGATTATGTGTACCATATGAATACCTTGCACGGCGTCGTCGGCCGCAGTTATTCAAAGTGCCAAAAGCTAGAACCAACCTTTTGACTATGGCATCATTGACGCGAACGCTACGAACATTGAATCGGCTGGCCGACAAAATTGATCTATTCGTTTGTTCAATTGTAGAATTCAAAAGAGCGATGTTATTTGAAATATGCATAATAATGTATAATTTTATACAATGACTCACGTTGATAATTTAATAATATCCTATTTTAGCATAGATTTTAGAATTGTAGATTATAATATTTTTTAACTTACGTACGATATAAAATATATAAATTAATTAATTGTTTATGTAATTATTATGTTCACATTAACAGATAATGTTATTAATGGTTTATATTAACTTACACTATTGCATTGGGGAAACCTGTAATAATAGTTGTAATTGGTAATTTAATAAATAAATAAATAATTGAAAAAAGGTATATTATACATTGAAAGTTATATTATAAGGCATTATCAAGTTGACATTTGTGACGGCGTGCGCGCGCGTCTTAAAAAATATTGACTAGCTAAGTTCTGGGTGTCGGTTTTTCGTAACGGTGTGCGCGCGCATTGTAAAAATTTACTTTCATCATTTTTCTCTAACGCGCCAAAAAAGTATAATTTAAAAACAAGTGGACTATATACGCATTTCTCGTCTATCACCGGCGGGGGATAGTGCGTAAATTGCAATTTCCACAGCGAAAACAAAAAAAAATACCATTGAGGATCTCTCATCTGATTTATATAACTTCCATGGGAAAAGTAAGATATAATAACACACAATCTTCATCTGTCTTCAACCAGAGACTGTTATTAATAATGCTTCTCGAAAAATATCTACGTATACATATATTTTCTTATACCTTTACATGGCAGCTACAAGCAGAATGGCAGATTTATTGCCCAATATTTGCTGTCAGTGGTTAATGTATTACCCGCAATATATTCACGGCGAGTTATTTTAAAACTGTAACACGGTTCGTACCTAATATTGAATGGCTATTTTAAAGTCTGAAGTATTTTGAGACGTAGTTCTAAACGAACCATTATTTAATTTTATAATTGGTATATTTATGTTGAAGAATTTAAATTAAATTTATGAATGGAATTTGTATCTATTTTGATATTTTCTGTGTGGTGACAGAGTATAAAGTAGAAAATATTTCCATCCATTTCTTTTTCCTTGATTGTCGTATGACTTAAATGTATTGAGAGGAGGTAAAGAACGTACATATATTAAAGAGAAGGAAAACTCAAAACAAAGTATAGATCAATTCTTATCGCCTCATCATCTCAGCCCTTATACCTACCGCTGTTGATATCGGGACTCATCTATACCACGATGGGCAGATGAGTTAGTATAGGTTTTCCTTTCGAGTTTCTCTTCACTTCCATCGATGTTATCTGCATATTATATCCCTTAGTCATCTTTTACGATACCCACGGGCAAGATTAGACCCAACCAGCCAGATAATAATGCTTCTTTGTAAATTTAATAACATCTGAATCGAAAATTAATGTAATTTAATTTTTAATGATAGGTTTATATACAAAGAACGACAAGTATTTGTCTTTTAATCTGTAACGTTCACTCCCAATTTTTATATTAGAGGAATTGAACTAGATATATCACGTATCTGCAGCTGTATGTTTAAAGCACTATACCCATGAAGCAGTCAACAAAACTCGACAAGAGTATTAAGCCAAATGGAATATTCAAGACGTAAATAATTCCATCTTAAGAGATTTGAAGATAAACTGTCAAAACATGAAAAAGCTTTTATATTATTTAAAATTGATAGGTGTTCCTTTACGAGACTTTTTGTTTATCACATTTACTCATTGAAATGTAAATTACAGTAATATGAGCAATGTGTAGAGTTGTACATATTTAATTTTGTCATTTGCTTACTCATTTATAAATTTATATACATATAAATCAATTTATAAATAATATACATATGTAGTAGGTATATTATTATGCTCTGTGAAACATAGGCGAGGATGAACCTGATCTTAGCATGGCGTTAACGCCACGCTTGAATATGTAGATTTATGTAACGAAACCATAACCTGCTTTAGAATTTTGTACAACGCCATCTAGTGAGATCAATATAAATTATTAACCTCAACACATACATATAGTGTACACTAATTAAAATAAATGTTTATTGGATAAAAATCATCATTTTCTGGTAAATATTGATTGTAAAAAATAAATCCGATGTTTCACATCTGCAAGGCGTCCTGAGCGACGGCTCCCTTTTTTTAAAGACAACACTCTGCACTATGTCAATTAATCATTGTATTGTGTTAATCACTGTATTGACCAATGGATGGAAAGCTTTAATCGTCTTTTACGATATCCATGAGTAATTGACTGCATAAATGGCGTATTGGTTAAGATGCCGACCTACACTGCCAGTTCAAACACACAGGGTTCGAATCTCACGCAGGACAACACTTTGTGCGATCCATTATTTGTTGTTCTGAGTCTGAATGTTATTTATGTCCGTTAGTTATGTTTGTTAAGTCCTCCGCAATACAAGGATTAATTTCCTTGTTGCGGCACTCTTTCGTAGCTTGTATGGCCTTCGTCTCGTATCTCGAGGGCGAGTCGAGACTTCAATAAGCCCGAGATTGACGGTGGTGGTATCGGGCCTGGGCCCCTGTCCACGGCTGCTCCTGCAATGCCAGACTTGACATGCGTCATCGGGTTGACGAATCATTCTCGTCTTCAATAATGGTGCGATGACCGTAGTAAGTGACGTCAGGGGACGGTGAGCGATTTTCACACCGCAGGGGCGGTCAGGACGAGCAGGGTGAGACCCCCGGTTACCCCGGAGGAGGCCCCGCTCCGAACGACCAGCGACCCTGGGGTGGCTAACCCGTCGAACACCGTCCCGCGTTGATTGGAAGAGATCTTGTATATATAAGCCGCCGGTGTCGCCGCCCCGCGGACACCAACAACAACTGTATACTTATAAAAGTATGCAGAGGTGTTTGGTTTAAGCGGGGCGATTGCGTCACGGCGGTTAATCTTCTTAAGTGCAGGGCTTCGCTCTTGACATAATGACCGACAAGCCCTTGGCGATGACTTCTGCGATGTCTTCGTAGGGCTTGCCGGCGTCGAGTGCTTCTAGGACACTTTGTAGCACCAACATCACTGTGGATATCGGTGCGTATATGTCGTAGGGTGCTGTAGTTGACGCCAGAGGGCGCTCGGGAAGCTGTTGTGTAGGCGGCGCCGCTGTCGTCGCGGCCGGCGCTATAGGCGTCGCGACGGCTGCTATGGGCGTCGCGACGCTCACTATGGGCGTCGCGACGTCTGTTGATTGAGTGGCGGCTTTCTTTTTCTTCCCACGCTTCTTTTTCTTTTTCTTAAGAGAAGGCTGTTGAGGGGGTGCGTTCACTGGCGCCATCAGGCTGGAGGCCTGCGGGTCGGCGGCCACTGTGGGTTGCTCGGGCGCCTTTGAGGGCCTGTTTCTTATGGTGAGAGCTTCTGTCCCCGCCTGCCGGTTCCGGGCCTCACGTCGTAAGACGGAGCAACCAGAATAGTTAGCGGGGTGAGGCCCTCCGCAGTTGACGCACGTCGCCGGCGTCTCACGGGGGCGGCTGCAGTCCTTGGCGAGATGTGTATTACCACATCGCACACACGCGAGCGGGCGGTGGCAATTGTGGCTGCTGTGGCGAAACTGTTGGCAGCGGTGACATTGGGCAGGGCGCCCTTTGCTGCGCCAGCCCTGCACCACCACACCGGTGAAGCCCAACAGCTCCGTCACGTTGTAAACTTCCAAGATGTTATGGCTGCGCTGTAACAGTGGCACTCTTTCGTGTGGTGACGGAGTAAGAATACAGTTCATCACTCCCAATCTTGCCCGTGGTGGATTATCAAGGGATACAATATGCATATAGCATCTGTGCAAGAGAAGGAAATCTCGAACATTAATAAGGAATGAATTGAAACAAAAACAAATACATGAATTACTTTACTAAAATGAAACACGTATTCGAGGGATATTTTCGATTTCCTTGGCCCTCAACATTAGATCTTGGTTTTGTGAAAATGGAACTAGAACAAGAGTCTTTTGAATAAAAGAAAAACACAACAAGCTATCCACAACTGACAACGAAATAGCTTTAACAAGCGTTCAACAGCATGTATTTTAAAAAACTCATAAGGAATTCTTCATTTATGAACTAGGTTAAAGGATATATGAAATAGTCGACATAGCAAGTATTATTATATTCCCGATCGGATCTATTCAACTACAAGACATATATATATATGTATAGTCCTACAGATATAAGTTTACGTTTTATCTTAGTTTTCCCAAAGGCAAGAAACAATCTAAGCGTTCACAGGTAACACATTGAGGTAGCATTTTTGTTATCTTTACGTTATTTTTCTTTCAACAGGGAATAAAGAAAGATTTTTCATTCTGGTTCACGTAATATATTTTTTATTTTTTATTTTTCCGTATAAGAATACAATTCACCAATCTATCTCTTACTCGTGGGTGTCGCAAAAGAGGACTATGGGATTTGATAAGCATATAAAAGAGTAAAGTAAGAGAAGAAACACTTCTCATGATGCGCTATGCCAATACGCCTGACCAGCGTGGTAGTGTAGGTCAATATTCGTCATATAGTGGAGGTCCGAGCTCGACAGTGGGACGTATATGTGCTGAGATTAGATGAATGAATGATTTCTTATTTATTAGTTCTTTTTTATAAAAAAAAAACTAGCTTCTGCTCGCGACTTCGTCCGCGTGGTATAGATACTTTGGGCTAACGATAAATTTAACCTTAGACTTTATTTACGTAGAAGGTGAAAATATTTTTTGATAATACGATTTGATATTACGATTGACACATGATTTTTGTGAAAATTTAGCTGTTTATGCAGCGGAATCTTTCAAAAGGAAAAAAAAAAACATTTTGAGACATTCTTCAATGGTGCTCCGCTGCTATTGGTCTTAGTGGGATGTTATATAGCCTATAGCCTTCCTCGATAAATGAGCTATCTAATAATGAAACAATTTTTCATATCAGACCTGTTGGTTCCTGAGATAAGTGCGTTCAAACAAACAAATTCTTCAGCTTTATATATATATGTATAGATTACTTTTAAATTCAAATTTAAAGACACGTACGTACATATTATAGAAGAAAATCCATGTGGCGCATTTACATATGGTCGCAAACGGTAATCTTGGAACGTATTAGCGCCACTATCCCATCTCTGTCTTTGTAACGGGCGGCACACTTTCGTTGGCCTTCCGATCTTATGCTCCGCCCGTCGTGCTAATAGGTGCTCAACAGTGGTTAGGAGGCCGCGCTAGAGAGTCTCGGTAAGATGAGAGCAACCCAGGGGGGCACGTTTGAGACTGTCAACGTTTCTTCCTGACTGACGTCCATGGGGTGACGGACAACCAGCCTGAAGGCAGATCGCGAACTGCGGTAAGCCTCGTACAGCTGGCCCTCCCGCTCAGCGTCGTGGTGACGCCGTCGACTACGAGTATACAACCGCAGTTCGGCGATTTGCCAACTTTCGGACCACTACTCCCTGGAGCGTGAGGACGGCCACAAATTTAAATAGCAATAAGCAATGGGCATATCTGGCATCAATCCTCCATGAAAATATTATTTTGACCAGAAGATATCAGATGGGGTTGGCCCAGATCGCTGTAAGAACTCTTAGTCGCTTTTTATGACATTCACGAGTAATTTTAGGTTGGTAACATTTACAGAGCCGCCACAACCCAGCAATTATTACGCCTTCTGCGCAGTCACAAATTTGTTAAAATATTATCATTACACACGATTATGTCGCAGATATCATAACATAAACGTGTAAAGCATTTAAATGATAACGCTATCTGATATTTATACGAGAATTACACGTGTAAAATAAAACTGTTTGCCCGCGATCGTGATCGTCAACGTTAAAAGAGTTCAAGATGTCGAGAAAGTATCAGATAAAAACTAATAAAATTAGTATAATAATTTATGTCGGCCTCATAAAAAAGCTTAAAGTCGCTCAATGTGCTATGGAGAGGGCTATGCTCGGTATTTCTCTACGTGATAAAAGCCGGCACACAGAAATCCGTAGAAGATCGGGTGTAACCGATATAGTCCGCAGAATTAGCAAGTTGAAATGGCAATGGGCAGGCCACATCGCTCGTCGAAACGATAACCGTTGGGGAAGAAAGGTTCTTGAGTGGCGACCACTATTCTTACGACGCACCGTAGGACGATCTCCCACTAGTTGGAGTAACGATATTCTCAAAGTCGCAGGTAACCGTTGGATGCAGGTGGTGCAGGACCATGCCGAGTAGCATCCTCATAGGGAGGCCTATGTCCAGCAGTAGACGTCTGTAGGTTTATGGATGGAATAATTTATGTTATATACTTAGAATAATAACGTATAGAAGGATAGTGTCAGTACTTCGAACTTTAAATATTTGAATCTAAAATACTAATGGCGGGCAGACGATTACACACGTACACACGGAAACCACTATACAAATTATGAACTCAAATTTTGTTTTTATTAACATAAATCGTCGAAATACTTTTAAAAGTAATGTTAAAAACCTTTTTATGTTTTTCAAATGTGTTGTGGCACCATTTGGATGCACAAGCCGTCATAATTACCTATTTATTTTTAAGAGTTGCGTACGTTCGTGCAGTGCAATGACTTGTACATTACGGGACTGTTCCGGCGTACGCTCCACTAGGCTCCAATTGAAATGCCTCACTTTTTGTGCGTGGACTTACCTTCTATATGTTATTATTCTAAGGTTATATATTTAAATGTATAATTTATGTTATGTATTTAAAGTAACCCGTCTATGAGCTTTAACGACCTCCTAATAATATTTTTTCGTAACCAGAGCTATACATAATCTTTTAAAAAAGACCATTACATAAAATAAGACAGTTCACACAATTAATTATCTTCAAAGTTTCAATGTAATTTGCATCCATAAGCCTCGTTTGCGTACTGCCCACGACGTAAGGATTAATTCACTGATACTTAAGCTGTCTTTGTAAAAAAAAGGAGATCCTATATTTAGTAGATGTTAAGTATGCCAAGAAATCTTCTCAACTTAAATTGCAAGCTCACCGTGATTTTTATATGCCTTATTTTCATTTACTTTTTGCTCAAACCCTAATAATTTGGTTGTGGTAGCACGGTTCAATTCGCTGTCCCAATATGTTTCCGTAGATTAATTCTGGTAAAAACCTATGAAAGCCCTCTTTTCGTTCATTTTGCTAATTCATCGCATTGGCGAAATAATCACAGGATGTTCCCGGGCACTTCTAATTACGTGCAAAGAATTAATGAAATGAAAAGGAAAATGCTTCGAGTATACACACCCCTTGATTTTGTGTGTTGATTTGAAATCGAAAAGGAGCTTATCTCTATTAATAGCTTTGAAAGGTATTAAATTAATTTATTTGTTTGTTATTTTTTTATCACTTTTATTTGAAAGTTGTGTAAAGGATATCTATTGTTGCCTAAAGGGCACGAATTTTTTTGCCCGTATGAAGTATTTCTCGCTGTAAGGAAATATTTCTTGGGTTGCGGGGAAATTTTGTATAATCATTACAACGTATATACGATTTGGGTCTAAACAAGGAAGGAAATTGACCTACTATACCACGTCGATAAAACGGGTTGATTTTTTATTCTTGTATAGATTTTGTATGCATATTTAATGCCTTAGTCTTCTCTTACAATATTTACGGGCAAGGCTAATTAACCAAAAGGAAAAAAACAGTATTATCAAAACATTTTGTTGAGATATTGCTACGGTTTCACCCATGCAGTTATTGTTCCTGTGGGTAAACGAAGAACAATATATTACTTAATTATAAAAAAAAAGTTTAGATATGAAATAAAACATTAATTAAAAAAAGTTTTTAAAAACAAACTTTTATTTAAATGCTCTAAAACGAAGAAATCAAAACTATTCAAACGAGTCCAAACTTGACGGTTTTATCTCGTTAGTTTAGGAGTTCCTATGTCCACCTTCCGACGCCATCTTAAGACCCTGGCTGTCATGTACCACAAGAGTGTTTTTCAAGACTATTCAAACGAGTCCAAACTCGACGGTTTTGTCTTGTTTAGTTTAGGAGTTCCTATAGCCACGTTCCGACACCATCTTGAGACCAGCTTCATGGTACCGTATTATTGGATTGTCACCGACGTTACGTAAGTAAATCAAATTTCAGCCTAATCTAACGACAGGAAGTGGTTCTAATTTAACTCGCAAGATTTATCCCATACTAACAGGGCATGTTAAATAAAAGCTTTTAATAATAAACTAGCATTCGCTATAATATTAGGACATCTTTAGTTGTTTTTCTTTTTATTGCCTACGGTGGCAAACAAGTAAGCAGCTCACCTGATGGTAAGTGATACTACTGCACATGGACCTTTCCAAGGGGCACACCTAGGCCGTTGTCTATCGTGAAGAAAATACTCTCCTTAAACCTCGTTTAAAGAAAGACATGCCCATGTGACATTTAGTTGGAGGGCCACGTTGCTGACAGTTATCTGCGTTCAGTTATAAATGGTTCGGCTCATTCGAGATTGTATCACTTTCACGCATATTAAGAAAGACTGAAACATAACGCTTACAAAGCAATAGTAGAGGAATAGTGACTATAGATATTAACAGATGCCATATCTGTCCCGGTATTGTACATTTCAAAAGGAACCTTTTACCATAAATAAAATCTATTCAGGAAAAAAAAGAACTCTCTGCTCTATTTTTAAGGTAAAACGATATTCAAAAAATACAAAGTTATAAATATGGGCCTGAATATTATATATTTCTTTGTCTAAATTAAATTTTGCCCAGAGATTTTTCAACGTACAATATCGCCTTTATATAATCAGAAAAAGTTTATAAAATTGTCATGTCTTCCTATCAACTATGGCAGTAAAAACGGTAAAGAATGTTTAGATGTTTTGATACCGCTTGTTTTTTACTGAACCGTAAAATTCCGCTTTGAATAGAAACTACTACCAAGAATTCAATTGAAAGGCATCCTTATATAAAATCAAGTTGGAAGGCAGCAGTTAAAGGTCCTTCGATTTTATAACTTTTAGAATAATGTTCTGTGTGGCGATGGAGTAAGATTATAAGATATAGGATGGTATCTATCATCCTATCTTGCCCGTGGGTATCATAAAAGACGACTTAGGGATGTCATATGCGTATAACATCTATGCAAGAGAAGGAAAACTTGAAATAAATCCTTATACCAGCACGTCTGACGAGTGTGGTATAAATATGTCAATATCTTTCCTATTGTGGAGGAAGCTGGAACCCAAGAGTGGGAGGCATATAAGTTGAAATGATGATGATGATAATAAAAATACCCTTTTATATTTAGGTGTATATATGTAGTAGTTCATATTAGTAACAAAAAAGAACAAAAGAATACCCTTTCGATCCCTTGCGCAGATAGAAATGAAACGTCAAAAGAACTCTTAACTCGACTTATATGTTCAAGCATTCATACAATTTTTAAACAAATCATTTGATCATTATATTTCTTTCTTACATCATCATTTTTAATGTGAACAACAAGAGAATAGAATAATTTGTCGACGTTTTTTCTTGTTCGAATGCACTGTAAATGTTTTTGAATCGATTAGGCTTTTATGAATATAACATTTAAGTTAGGTTACCCATGTTGTTTTAATTTACTGCATAACTATATCGTTAATAAGATAGTTTGTTCTTTTTTTTTGGTTCTGTTTGTCTTTTCGAATAGGTAAATGTAACACAGCCCATACAGCCAAGTCTGACACAATTTTCTTCATATAGAATAGCTTATTTATACTTATCGTCCATCAGCAAGTCAAGTCTTTGCCATTAATTGCGCGCTGAAAACCAAATTAAATGATTTCTCTGGGAATTTTGATAGAATATAAAAATACACGTTAACTATTCTTATATCACATTCACCATACTTCAGCAACTTAACTGTATTATTTTACATAAAATTTTAGCAAGATTATTCAATATAACACGATAAAACACTAACAAAATGAATATAATTCAAAAGCGTGATATGACATTTCCATCTTCCCGCCGAAAGTCTATAAGATAGTTTTTATTTTGTTTTTAACAAGGAACCCACCAACGCTTCGCTTCGGTTTCAGTCGCCTTCCCCGCGTAGTTCCCGTTCCTGTGAGAATACCGGGATAAAATATAGCCTAAGTAACTCCTTATATAGACAAGTTACCTGGTCGTAAAATACTATCAAAAGCGCTCCAGTCGTTCTGAAAACACAAAACAAACAAAGAAAAAATTTTAAACCAGTTTTAAGGCATAAGTGTCGTTCAAATAACCGTATCAGGATGAAAAAAGTCCATTATTTTGACATTACAGACACTACAATTTTATTTATTTATATAGGAGTGACGGTGATTTTAAATATGTTTAACACGGCTGCGGCCTATAAATACAAGATGGCAGCTGTATTTATAGTTCACCGGGTTGAGAGCCATCAGCGCTCACCCATATTCCGGGCTAAGCTGTAAAAACCATCTGCAGCTAACAGCTATATACACAAAAAAAAACCTATTTAGAGTTCAGTTCAGAGGTTGACTGCAAGCAGTACACTGTAGTTTTATTGTGTCGTGTTATACACGTATTTAATGTACATTTAATTCAATGGTATGGTGGATATCGGTGATTTCATAGTAAGGTTGAATAATAAGTAATACTAGTCCGCGAATGTACCATCAATTACAAGGTCAGTCTTACACCCATACATTTACCAGTTGACCTCCACTGCCAACATAGATTTACACGGAAGTAAATTTTAATACCAGCTTACTTCTACCACACGATGATGTAGAAGTTTGTCTATGCTAATAGCTGAATGGTTTATTTGTTTCCTTGAACGCACTAATCTTAGGAACGACTGGTCCGATTTGAAAAATTATTTTAGTGTTAGATAGCCCATTTATCGAGGCAGGCTATATATTATCATGTTAAGACTAATAGGAGCAGAGGACCAATGAAGAATGTTTCTAAATCGGGGTTTATTTTTTCTTTTGAGAGCGTCCGTTGCGTAAACGGTATAGTTTCACAAAACCCATGAAGGAATCGTATTATTTAAAAATATTCTCGCTTTATATGTAAACAAAATCGGGGGTCAAAGTTAGCGTTTCCCAAAAAAGAAAATATGCCTTATATGCATATGCTCAGCATTGCATTTAACTTTTGCATTATTAGTGCGCATTTCAATATTGGGTCTACACCCCTTCGTAAAAGAAAAAATGCTGTAAAATGGTCAGAGTAATTGGTAGGGTTCTTGTTTTATGGTTTTTTTTTCGTGCCATGATTTTATGTATGTGTCTCTCTGCGTCACATACAAAATTACCAGAATAGGAATATACGACAGATTTCATCTATATAATCTTAAACATGTTATTGTTTAAGATTATATATAGATGAAATCTTAACAAAACCAGATTCAGAACATTTTCAGCTCATAAAAAACATTCAAACATCAACAGATCGAAGAAAAGATATGCAAATAAATGTATTATATATAAGGAAGCCTATAAAAATATTATTTCTAAAACTGTACCGGTTATCTTAACAACGAAACCTGATGATTTTCGCAACCTTTACCGTCGGCCTAAAATTAAATTTTCCTCGCCCATTTTTTTCAACATACCTCGTTGTAAGAGCGGCCCGATAACTTTTCTAAATGAAATATTAAATGAATCCGACTTGCCTTATATCGACCGTCACAAGGTTGCGTGGAAGTATTTTCAATCAAATATGCACAGGTTCCTCGCAGCTATTTTACTTGTTTGCGGCTCTAAATATATTATATTTTTCATTTTAATACTGAATCGCCATGTTCGGGATAGCAACAATCATGTAGAAATATCTCGAACACGTGTTTGCTGACAATCGTCACACAACAGGCCGCTACTGAAAAACAGCTTTAAGGTGTTACCACAACATTAAGCTGGGTAGTTTCTTTTAACTCGCTTGCGTGGTGGGTTCCCAGCTCTTACATCTATCTATAATGTAAACCAAGTTATACAAATATGCAAAGATTACCCCTTTTTTATGGGTGGGCTATGATAAGCGCACAAGCGGTCCATTCCGACGCGGGGCGACGCAAGGACGGCGCACTGGCCCATAACCCACCCGCACTCACGTCGCCTTCGTCGTTGGGCCGACCACCGGAGCAGGGTGACTTGTCATCAGTGGTCGGCCCAACGGAATACCCTTTCGGGTACCCTCACCTCTCTCTGCGGGTGACAGACTAAGTTCCCCGGTCCGGTTTAAGTTCCCCGGTCCGGTAAATATGTATCCCCCTGCGAGGGAGAAATACTCTTTTATTTTAAATTTTAGAACTTTTTCCTACTGATGGCGGAGTATAAAGAATTCACCACTCCCTACCTTACCCGTGGATGACGTATAAGACCACTAATTGACATAATATGCATATAAAGTCAATGAAAGAGAAGAAAGACTCTAAATGAAACCATATACCCACCTGTCTGATCAACGTATAGTATAGTAGGTCCATATTCCATTGTGGAGGAGGGTCGAGCCCAACAGCGAGACGTATATAAGCCGAAATGATGTATGAGATTGTAATCAAAAAATATTTTTATCTTATTATTTTTTATTGATCACAATTATAGCAATTATTCGAAAGAAATTATAATAAATTGTTTTCATAAGTTTAATGTTTCATAAATTAGACATAAATCTCATATTATAACTCTCTCTGTTATTTGGACCAAATTTTGACGGTGTTTAATTTTTGGTTAGTAAATAGACTTTTTAAATAATTTACAAGTTCTAAATAAAACTACTTTACGGATTTTATCGCGTTTGTATTTGATTTTTGATTACCCGACGTTTCGAACACTTTACAGCGTTCATGATCACGGGTGGACTAAGATGTCTCACGTCCAACAAGTCATTGTTACTGCAGAAAATTTATAATTATCTACCCGATACAGAAATTAGTTATTAAATATTGACCCACATTTTGATACAAAATTTATTGCCAGTGTAAGAAGAAAATGATTCTATATGAAAAAATTATATTGTTTATGGTTAGTAATTATTTAACATTTAAATTAATAGTAATTATATTTAAAAACTAACTAATAATCTAGTATACTACCACCGGATCGGAACACGGCCACACTGAGAAAGATCCGGCAAGAAAACTCAGGTGACATGATGCTGAATTAATATTGATTTTGAAGGCGGCTTACTTTATGTTACTAAGAGGTTTTAATTTATAAAATTATCTTTAGTTATTATTATTGTGGGTCAAATCTATACAATATGAGCTCACAGTGTTTTGCAGTCTTCTGGTGGTCTTTTTGTCCTATTGTCGAGGAAGCTCGAGCCCAACATACACGAGCTGAGAAGATGATAATGATGGTGAAAGTTCAAATTTAGGTCCACACTGTTGACAGTTGTCTGTCTACAGCCACGGTCCGGTCCGTCCAGGGTAGTACCACACTCTCGCAGAAAATCGACGTCTAGCTAGTAGCAATTTGTTACTGCGCTTCGTTCGGTGAGCGAGAGAGCTGGCAGCCCAACTTTCTGAGGGTGTTTGTGTGTGGTGGGTTTTGGTGAAGCTTTTAGTTTCACTGAACCTCATTGCACGCATTCACACCCCCTTTACTTTCTTCAGGGTAAGCAGCGGCATAGTAAAAGTCCATTAGCGGCAGTAACATTTACTATCTCGTGTACTATTTGCTCGTTTGCCATCGTTACCCATCTTACGCATAACTCGTGTCATTGCCTAGATTTAGATGGTCCCCCTCCTAGCCCGATTAGTCTTATAGGTATTTTCCCTCGTCGACATTTCGCTACCAGTATATCACAATATCAGCCTTACTGGGCAATGTTATCCCCAGTCTAACAACCCGAATAGACATAATAATGTCCAAAAATTGGCTTATCGTCTGTTCATTACCTTTATATATAAGAGAGAAAAACTCGAAATGAAACACTATCCCAAACTCTCTGACCAGCATGGTGTAGTAGGTCAAATTCTCTCGCGTTGTAGAGGAAGCCCGTGCCCAACAGTGGGACATATGTGGGCTACGATGATGATGATGCTGATTACCTTTATATTATATCCCTTAGTAGTCTTTTATGACACCCAGGGGGGAGAAAAGGTGTGGTGAACATTATTCTTCTGCCGTCAACACACGTTAAGTTGAATCAATATCATCATCATTTATCCTGCTGCGGCACACTGTGGGTTATTGGAATTTTCCATAAATGAGAGGATATTCCATAATTGCTACACTTGGTAAAAAAGGTGGCGATCGCAATGAGGTGTTCTACGTTTTCCAAGAGAGAGTTGCTGTTCCGTTTTCTGGACTGGATTTTTATGACTCCGGACCGACCACAGAAGTCAAAGAATCGACACCAGTGACCGGCTAAATGGTGATGGGGAGAGGATACGGTAGGTTATGGGGCTGCACGCCGCATTTGTCGCCCAGGATAGAGTGGTCGGAGTGTATCTAGACCATAACTTACAAAAAAAAAAGAGTAAGTAGGAGTTGGCGATATTTGTATTCCTATCCCATCGCCACTTCATCATCATCTCAACTCATATACGTCCCACTGTTGAACTCGAGTCTCCTTCGTACTAGGACGGAAATTTGACCTATTGTACCATCCTGGTCAGACGGGTGGTATGTGGTTTTTTTTTGCGTTTTCCTTCTCTTGCTGTATTTTATGCATATGTAATCCATTAGTTGCCTATCACCACAAGGAAAAAACTAATAAATATAATTAAGTACATTAAAAATATCAAATTAAAAGCCATTAGAGATTTATTGTATATGAATTAAGTACATCCTGCTTCTGTTATCATATAAAATACCTATTTAAATTGAATACGTAAGCTTTATTATCAACGGTATCATTATCATTACCAAACAAGTGTTTTATATTAATTAAATTCATTATGACGGGAAGGTAAAGTTTCGCCTTACGTTAATCAGAGACTACGCGTATACTCTAATGAATCGTTTTAAAAGAGACTTAGTAAGGATTACTTGTAGATTTATTAGCGATGCTATTAAAAGTTTGTGTTATTCAATTATCATAACGTAGAGGTGATTTGTTGAATTCTATGTTGACGTGCCTTTTCAAGAACCCATTTTTTTTTTGATGGATGGGCTATGGCAAGCGCACACGCGGTCCAGTCGGTCCGGGACGATGAAAGGACGGCGCGCGGGCCCATAATCCACCCGTACTCACGTCACCTCGTTGTTGGGCCGACCACCGGAGCAGATGTGACTTGTCGTCAGTGGTCGGCCCGACGGAATACCCTTTCGGGTAACCTCACCTCTCGACATCCTGGGACGTCGGTCGCCGTCGCGCGTTGTAGATTTATTAGCGATGCTATTAAAAGTTTGTGTTATTCAATTATCATAACCTTTTTTTTTTTTTTTTTGTGGGTGGGTCGCGGTCGCCGTGCCTCCGCACCACTCCGTCCGGGACGACAGAGGGGCTTAAGGCCAAAAACCACGTCGCCTTCGTCGTTGGGCCGACCACTGGAGCAGCGTTAACTTGTCGTCAGTGGCCAATTATCATAACCTAGAAATGATTTGCTGAATTTTATATTGACTGGCCTTTAAGAACCCATAGGGTTTTTGCATTAATAGTAGGTACTATCATGGTAGGTAGGTATAGTGAGATATATTTCTGCGTTTTGAGTAGATTACTCATAGAAATAAATGAAAAAATTGAGAACAATTGAATTTGAATGTTTAAGAATCGCAATTTAAAATATTACTGAGTAGATTTCTCGTTTCCTTCAGAATTCTATTCTCTATTTTTAATTAGAGTTCTGGCTTCCAAATTATATTTCTATCTAATAATTTTCAGTGAAGCCGATTCATTAGGAATGCCAGTGCTATTGTCTACTTGCTAAAACTATGAAGTATATCAGGCAGAAACTGTAAGTGCTGTTAAAAAAAAGGTTTCTAAGTAAACGAGCACCAAGGAACTAAAAAACAAAAAATAACCAATACGTTTTGAAGTCAGTGTCTCCTATAAACCTAACTTATACGAACCTAAGGCACCTTCTTCAAAAAGTATTATTATTAAGTAAATATTTCTTGCGTTTTAGTTCTTCAGTTTTTATTTCAGACGGTTTCCTTTTTACTTAAATCTTTTATTTTATTTTTATCGCCAACAGTGACAAGCGAGCAAGCAGCACACCTGATGGTAAGTGAAACTGCTGCACATGGACCTTTACAATACCAGGGGCACAGCTAGGCTATTGCCTGCCGTGAAGAAAATACTCTTCTTAAAGCTCGTTTAAAGAAGGACATGTCATAGCGCTCGGGAAAGACAGCAATAGGTAATTCATTCCAGAGCCTGCACGTACGTGGGAGAAGAGGTCGCTGGAAACTTACCTTTGCCTTTAAGGGATTACACTACACTATAAATATATACACAAATAGCTTTCTGGACACGAAGCGTATATATTTGAATACTTACTTAAAGATATTATTAACCTTTAATTTTTTAATAATCATCGTCAATTGATCCTGAAAATTGTCCAAATAGGTACTTGAACCTATATGTCTTCAAATGATCGGTGAATGTACTTGGCCAAAAAAAAATAAGATGCCGTCGAATTGAGAATCTCCTTTTTTGTAGTTGGTTATCACGGCTGTAACTTTTATATTTCGTATCTACATAATTGGTGGCGTATTCATTTCAAAAGATGAAATCAGGTCAGAAGTTAAAATAAAATACTTTTTGATATTTCTCTTTTGGACTTGAATAGTCTCTTTCTGTTTAATGATATTTTGATGGACTGAGATTTAATTCTACGAAAAATGAGTTGCTTTGTTTTTATTTCATTTTAAAAGGAATTTTCGTATTTTTCGTATTGTGATGGAGTAAAAATACAATTCAGAAAGGATATAATATCAAAATTCAAAATGAAACCCTATACCAATATGCCTGACCAACATGGTATAAGTAGGTCAGATTAACTCCCATTGTGGAGGAGGCCCGAGCCCAACAGTGGGACGTGTGTGGGCTGCGATGATTATGATGATGATCCGTATTTCTGTAATTTTAAAATATATAGCTTCTTTAACTCATTTAATTACGGCTTAGCCATTGAAATTGGTAAATCAAGTCTTCTAGAAAAAAGGACCGTTACAAAAGCAACTGTAGTCGTTTGATATTTTGTAACTATTCCAAATTTTATCGCATGTAGAAGGAACATAATATTACATACAAAAATTTGCTTGCATTTTACAGAAATCAGATCCTTACTAATATTATAAATGCGAAAGTAAGTTTGTTTGTCTTTTGTTTGTTACGCTTTCACGCTTAAACCACAGAACCGATTTCAAAAATTCTTTCACCAATGGGAAGCTATTATATCAGGGAGTAACATAGGCTATATTTTATTCCGGTATTCCCACGGGAACGGGAACTACATGGGTAAGGCGATGGAAACCGAAGCGAAGCGAGGGCGGGGTGCTAGTAATATTATAAGTTTTTAAATGATTACCCTCTTATTGTGAAGGAGCCTCGAGCCCAACAGTGGAACGAATATGAGCTGAACAATGATGAAGATGTTTTTTTCATATTCATTAACTATTTTCTTCATTTATTGGATTATGAAGTAAACACTTCATATATGATAAAACTATCATCATCATTTCGGTTCATATATGTCCCACTGCTGGGCTCAAGCCTCCTCCATAATATGAGGGAAATTAACCTTACTACACCATACTGGTTAGACAGGTTGGTGTAGGATTTTGTTTTGAGTTTTCCTTCTCTTGCATAGATGTTATATACGTAATTAAATTCCTTAGGTGTCTTTTACGACAAACACGGGTGACAAACGTGGTGAATTATGTTCTTACTCCGTTACCATACGGAAAAATGAATGAAATCTTTAAGTCGAAAAAATTCAGAGATATGAGAGTTAAATTATAAATTAAACTTAATATCCTTACTAATATAATAATATCCTACTAATATTATAAATGCGAAAGTAAGTTTGTTTGTTTGTTACGCTTTTACGCATAAACCACCAAACTGATTTCAAAAATTCTTTCACCAATAGACAGCTATAATATCAGGGAGTAACATTTTATCCCGGTATTCCTACGGGAACGGGAACTGCGTGGGTAAGGCTACTGAAACCGAAGTGAAGCGAGGGCAGGTTGCTAGTAGATCTACATATAGGTGGACTGACGACCTGATGAAGGTAGCTGGGCGTCGTTAGATGCAAGCGGCATAAGTCCGCACTTTGTGGCAAAACTCGAGGGAGACCTACATCCAGCAGTGGACTACGATAAGCTTATTATGATGATGAAAATTACTTTCACTAATCATCATCGCAGCCCACATACGTCCCACTGTTGGGCTCGGACCTTTCCCACACTGGGAGGAAATTTGATCTACTATACCGTCCTGGTCAGACATGTTGGTATAGGGTTTCATTTCGAGTTTTTCTTCTCTTGCACAGATGTTATGTGCATATTATATCCCTTAGTCGTCGCGTACGACATCCATTTTTTAAATATTTTCACTAATAATTTACCAAATACTATATATTGTTGAAGCCTTGAAAATTTATGTTAGTGTTTAAAATTATGATTTCGGAGACGTTATTTTCATGAATAATCTTACAAAATTGGTTAAGAAACCTCTAAATTTGTGGTTAGTTCACATATAGGAATCCGACCATATTTCGTAAACATAATGCTCTATGAATTTCATAAGTAAATAATAAAATAAGATATTTCTAAGAGGAACGTTCCCTTCAACAGGAATTAGCAATTAATTATCATTTAACGATTATACTGGCACATACGTCATTACATCATTTTGGAAAAGAACTGATACTCTTACACTGTTGGATCCATATTAACTAAACACCAAAGAAGAGAAGAGAGAAACTCCGCAAGAAAACTGGCTTTCAAATGCAAATCACCGCATCGAAATTGGTCCATCCATTTGAGTGCTACGATGTCACAAACAGACAGATATCGACGTCAAACTTATAATACACCTTTGTTTTTGCATCGAGGGTTAAAAATACCTTATTTCTGCCCTTATACGTCCCACTGTTGAGCTCAGTCTTCCTCCGTTATGGGAGAGAAAATTGACCTACTGTACCTCGTTGGTCAAACGCGAGCATGGCATATGGTTTTCTTTAGAGTTTTCCTTGCGTGTTATATCCTCTTTCGTGTTATATCCCCTAATCGTCTTTTATGACATTCACCGGTAAGATAAGATATGGTGAATTGTATACTTACTACGTCACCATACGGCATTAAAAGTATAATACCTATTGTAAACGAAACTACTTTACGGATTTTATCGCGTTTGTATTTGATATTTGATTACACAATGTTTCCAACACTTTGCAGCATTCATGGTCACGGACGAACTGAGACAGGTCATCTTTATTACAGAAATTTATCTAGCTGTAACAGAAATTAGGTATTACATTTTGATCCACATTTTAGTACAAATAGTTATTAAATTTTGTCCCACATTTTGTATCAAAAATTAATAAGAAAATTAATAACTAATTTCTGTAGTGGGTAGATAATTATAAGTCTCTGCAATAACGATGACTTGTTGGACGTGAGACATCTTAGTCCACCCGTGACCATGAATGCTGCAAATTGTTGGTAACGGCGAGCAATCAAAAACTAAATACAAACTCTATAAAATCCGTAAAGTAGTTTTATTTAAAACTACCAACCCGCCCTCGCTTCGCTTCAGTTTTAGTCGTTTTACCTGCGTAGTTTCCATTCCCGTGGGAATACCGGGATAAAATATAGCCTAGGTTACTCCCTGATATTATAGATTTCCATTGGTGAAAGAATTTTTGAAATCGGTTCAGCCGTTTGAAGATTACCCGGAACAAACAGACCATCTGTTTGTCTGTTTGTTCCGGGTAATCTTAAAAAAAATATATAAAGCGATTTTTAGGCGTGTGTACAGTGCAAATAACCGCGTGAGCATAAAAAAGCCTATTATTTTGACGTTACAAACAGACACTCCAATTTTATTTATTGGTAATATATACGTAATACTTGCGTAAACATCAGAAATCATTTTGTATAATACCTAATCCCCTTTCTTGTTCCATACAATTATATATTACAAGATAAAAGTAAAAAATTAAACCCCAACTACGATAAAAAACGAGCTATCGGATACAGTTACGAGCAAATGCTAATAATTTATATATTTTTGAAATGTACCAGAAACGGCCTTTCCAATGATACGAAACACGACATTTATCTTAAACTAGCTGACCCGGCGATCTTCGTACCGCTTTTATTCCTAATTAGTATTTATCAGTTTGGTTTTAGTATTATCCGTGCGGTGACGGAGTAAGAATACAATTCACCAGCCGTGGGTGTCGTAAATGACGACTAAGGGATATAAAATGCATATAAATAGATATTATATGTATGTAAGATAAGGAAAACTCGGAACAAAACCCTATACCAACACGTCTCACCAGCGTGGTATAGTAGATCAATTTCCCTCCCATAGTGGAGGAGGCCCGAGCGCAACGGTGGGACATGTATGTATTGAGAAGATGAAGATGATTTATCAGCCTCCTAGAAATGGCGTAAAGTTGCCGTAGCTGGGGCGGTCTCGGGACTCGGCCTCAAACGTATCAATATAATGGAATTATTGATAATCTTCTCACCGTTTAAACCTTTCCTGGACTTTCACGAATAATTCAAGATCAAAATTAGCCAAATCGGTCTAGCTGTTCTCGAGTTTTAGCGAGACTAACGAACAGCAATTCATTTATATTTATATATATAGATTTATATTTTAATGCACAACTTTAAGACCTCCAGAAGGCGCCATATTAGATTCAGTGATACATCATATAGCCTATAACCAGCGGACAATCAAGACGCTTCTAACTATACCTCATTTATCCGGTTCTAATAAGTAGTTGAGGAGCTATGAGGAAACAGATGAACATACATACATAGCTTGTCAAAATCATAACCCTCCGTAGTCGGGTAAAAATATATTTGTGTGGAATAAGAAAGGAGATGATTAAGTGTATCATCATCATCATCTTGCTCTTATCCCAATTACTTGGGGTCGACGCAATATGTCATCTGCTTTGACATATTGCAAAAAGTTTCGGCAATGACTTTTATGACCGGCCGCCTGCCTGACGTCAACCCTCCTTGGGAATGTAATCGTTGACCCAAATGGTACCAGATGGAGTTGGTCCGGGTCAATCTAGGGCTCTTAGTCGTCTTTTACGACACCCACGAGCAAAGCAAGGGTTGGTAGTATTCGAAGCCGCTACCACACAGCACAGATGATAAAGTGTATAATAACTCAGTAATTACATGTAGAATGATTTATATAGTTGTAAAAATATTATCGTGATAAAATAATTGCTTGTTCCAACACAATATTTTACACCTTATAGTAATAGTAGAACTAAACAGAATCGTTAAATATGGCGTGTTTTTGACGGGTGTTAATAATAACGGAAAACGTTATAACCAGCGGGGCCCATCAGCCGTCCATTGTAACACACCCTCGGGCTTTTAGTAACTGTCTATTGGATTAATAGTGTCGTAACTGGACTCAATGTAAACATAGTGAGGCAAGAATGATGGACGAGATCGTGCTTTGTTGTGAGTTTTTGTGAAGTTTTTTTTTTCGTATTTATGACATTGTTTTTATTCATGAAGATATAATTAGGATGTTGTTGACTTAATTTAGCGTTTGAAGCGGGGTAGATCAACCAGCTGAGAATAATGAAGTGCTTTTTATGTAAACAAGTTTAAATATATCCTTTGCATTAACTATTTGAATAAATTTTTGCTGGATTTATATTAAATCTACGCATGTAAAGTCACTTTTTAGATAAAATATGAGGAATAATTGAGAAATTATTACTTTAAATTACGACCAGGAATAATCAAAATTGACTATAAATAAAAAATTCTAACAGAAATTACGATTACTATACAACCTTGGTTATTCTAAGCCTTTCATAAAATCTATGTCTGGGCCTAAAAATGTAGTCAGTCTTTAATTCTTATCAGTCCCACTATTAGGCTCAAATCCACAATGGGAGAAAAAAATACCTATTATTTCACGCTGGTCAGACGTATTGGAATCGGGTTATGTATCAAGTTCTACTTCTCGTGCATTGATATTACTTGCATATATTTCTTAGTTATCTTTTACGAAACATCTTAGTTCGCCCGTGACCATGAAAGCTGTAAAGTGTCCGAAACATCGAGCAGTCAAATTTCAAATACAAATGCGAAAAAATCCGACGTTATATACGACCCACTGTTGGGCTCGAGCCTCTTCTACAATAGAAAAGAAATTGACCTTACTATGTTTACCATGCTGGTCAGAAAGTTTGATATAGGTTTTATTTTATGTTTTCCTTCTCATGCATAGATGTTATATACATACTATATATACCCTTTAGTCGTCTTTTACGACATCAATTTTAAAGTGGTAGGACCACACTATTGACAGTTGTCAACAGCCGCGGACCGGTCCGTCCGGGGTAGTACCACACTCTCGCAGAAAACGACATCTGAGTAGTAGTGCGCTTCGTTCGGTGATCAAGAGAGTCGGAATGCCAACTTTCTGAGGGTGTTTGCATGTGGTGGGTTACATAATGATTTCTGATGTTTACGCGAGTATTATACATTTTAAATAAGACTACTTTACGGATTTTATCGCGTTTGTATTTGTCCAACACGTTGGACGTGAGACATCTTAGTCCACCCATGATCATGAACTCTGTAAAGTGTTCGAAACGTCGGGTAATCAAAAATCAAATACAAACGCGATAAAATCCGTAAAGTAGTTTTATTTAAAATGTGGTGGGTTTTATTTATTTATTTATTTATTTATAACTTTTGCACAAACAAACGCACAAGGCGGACTTAATGCCATAGGCATTCTCTACCAGCCGACCTAGGGTGGAGCAGAAATAATGTCAGGCAGGTGCAATACAAGGTGGTTAACGATGTCGCGTAGTAAATCAATTATATATAATTACTATTACATAATACATATATACTCTATAAATATATATAAATACATATACATACAAACATAAATAATGATAATGATATTTGAATGAGTGGATGTGAGCTGTCACAGATGTGTCGACTTCGCCAGAAAATTCAAGTATAATCGTTTGACCATGGCCTTAAAAACGTTGCGACTGGTAGCCATTCTGATGTCCAGAGGCAATGCATTCCAGAGAAGAATGGCCTGGATCCCAAAGGAGGAGTGCACCAGACTAGAAGAGTGAGAGGGACAGTGAAGAAGAAGATTATTGGAGGAACGAAGAGCACGGTCATGGGTGGAGCAAAGAAATTGAAAGTTCAGTTTTAAGTAGGAAGGCGCGTTAGGAGAGTTAAGAATAGAGTAGAGCAAAGAAAGAGTCCTCAGGCTACGTCTTTGCCTAATCGGTAACCAATTGAGGCGAGAGCGAAATGTGGTTACATGATCGAATTTACGTAGGTTAAAAACGAATCGAATGCAATTGTTGAGGAGTCGGTCCAGCTTATTGAGCAGATCTGCATTCAGGTCGAGGTAGCACACATCAGCATAATCGATGATAGGAAGAACTAAGGTTTGAACCAGTGATGTTTTAGTCGTGACTGGGAGAAAGTTTTTCAGCCGGTATAGTGAACGGAGTATTCCTGTGACTTTC
Organism: Lymantria dispar; assembly: GCA_032191425.1. Taxonomy (NCBI): domain Eukaryota; kingdom Metazoa; phylum Arthropoda; class Insecta; order Lepidoptera; family Erebidae; genus Lymantria; species Lymantria dispar. The sequence continues at coordinate 5,742,995 of CM063452.1, read as the reverse complement.
TTGGATATGTTAGTAACCTGCGTTTGCCACTCCATCGTAGAGTCTAAGAAAAGGCCAAGATTCTTTACGTGATTACTATAAGGTATCACGATACCGTTATAGGTAATTGCTGGCAAATTCTGTGCGTTGACTCTGCTGATAATGCGGGGACTGCCGATTATAATGCATTGGCACTTATCTGCATTGACTGCCATGCCAAACCTCGCCGCCCAAGCGCTTATAGCCACTAGGTCGCTATTAATAGAAGCAATTGCTGAGTGGAGATCGTTTAACTTGGCGTGGGAATATAATTGCAGGTCGTCGGCATACAAATGATACGCACACTGAAGGTTAGAGGTAATGAAGTTAATAAATAGAGAAAAAAGAAGAGGAGAAAGTATTCCGCCTTGAGGGACGCCAGAGTCCAAATCGCACCAATCAGACAGCGTGTCGTCGACACGAATGGACTGTTGACGACCCTGAAGATAGGATGAAAACCATTCCAGAGCATCCGATGAGATCTTGAGATGGGATAGGAGAGACAACAATAAGTCATGACTGACTACGTTAAAAGCATTGGAGAAGTCTACCAGGACCAACACAGTGACCCTGGTATCCTCCACACCAGCCCTCACATCGCCAGTCACTTTGAGGAGTGCTGAGACTGTGCTATGTCCAGGTCTGAATCCAGACTGCAATGGGCTTAAAATATTATTGGCGTAAATAAATTGGGATAATTGTTTATGAGCACAGGCCTCGAGCACTTTAGATAGGAAAGGTAAGATAGAAATTGGACGATAGTGTTTAGGAAGAGAAGGACTAGGTATTTTAGGTAAGGGAATAACATACGCCCTACGCCATAACGTAGGAAATGTGCCAGAGTGAAGGGAGAAGTTAAGAATATGTGTGATAGGCAGTAAGACTTGATCGAGAATAGTCATGACCAAAATGGTTTTAATGATGCCTTTAGTGTCACCGAACCTCATTGCACGCAATCACACTCCCTTCACTTTCTTCGTGGTAGGCAGCCGCCTAGCTCTGCCCCTGGTATTGTAAGGCTCCATGAGCGCAGCAACACTTACCATCAGGTGTACTGTTCACATATTTATCACTGTTCGCAATAAAAAAAATCCACAGACATGATAGGAAGAATTTTATTCTTACTCCGACACCACACGGAGTAAATCAATATTACAAGAGGGGAACGTAGGTATGTGCTATGCAATAAAAGTTTTTAAAATCTAAGAAGTAAGGACGGAGTTGAACTTACGGATGTATGGAAACTATATAATCTCATCTCGACCGTCAACAAACTCGTCAGACAATGTTGTTATAGGATTTTACATTGACTTTTCCATCCCTTGCAAAGATTTTATCTCTTAGTCGATCCCTTAGTCGTGTTTTCGATACCCACGGGCAAAAAAAGTGGGTCGTGGGTTGCATTTTTATTACGTCAATATACGAAAAACGATTTGAACCGTAAGCCTTTATATTATTAATCAAATAATTATACCAAGGTTATTTAAATTTTATTAAGAACAATGTTTTGCAGAAATAAGTAAATGCTCTTTTTGCAGGCGATTTTAAAAATATAAATAACTCCCACATTAAGTTTATTTTTTTTGTGAATCATGTAGTGAATGAACCTACTTGGTAATTGAATGCACGATACCTTTTATAATGATAGGACCACACTGTTTACAGGTATTTGTCTACAGCCGCGGGCCGGTCCGTCCGGGGTAGTACCACACTCTCGCAGAAAATCAACGTCCGAGTAGTAGCAATTTGTTACTCCCGCCCAACTTTCTGAGGTTGTTTGCGTGTGGTAGGTTTTGGTGATGCCTTTAGTATCACTAATCCTCATTCCACGCATTCATACTCCCTTCACTTTCTTCGCGGTAGGCATCGAGCCGTTTTCCGTGTGGTGACGGAGTAAAACTACTATTCACCACTCCCTATCTTGCCCATAGATGTCGTAAAAGACGACTATGGGGTATAATATGCACATAACATCTGTGCAAGAGAAGGAAAACTCGAAATAAAGCCCTATATCAACATGTTTGACCAGCATGGTATAGTAGGTCAAATTCCCTCCCATTATGGAGGAGGCCCGAGCCCAAGAGTGGGACGTATGTAGATTGTGATGATGATGATAATGATGAGACATCGAGCTAGCTGTGCCCCGGTATTGCAAAGGTCAAAGGTCCATGAGCGGCAGCAACATTTATCATCAGGTGTACTATTTGCTCGTTCGCCATCGTTTATAATAAAAAAAAAACCTGGTTTCATAGTTACTAAGTAGTGAGCTTACTAGTAACGATCACTATGTCATTTTTATAATCCAAAAAAAAAAAATAATGAGCACTGTTTATCATATATCTTCCGTATGGAGACGAAATAAGGATACAATTCACCAGCCTTTATCTAGCTTTTGGGAGTCTTAAAATACTACTGAAGGATATAATATGTATATAACATCTATGCAAGAAAAGGAAAACTCGAAATTAAACCCCCGTACCAACCTGTCTAACCAGTGTAGTATATTAGGTCATAATCATTATCATTATAATTTCAGTATATCGCCGTCCACTGCTGGACGTAGGCCTCCCTCATATTACAGCACAAAGTGCGGTACTGTTCCGCCTGCATCCAACGACGCCCAGCAACTTTCACCAGCTCGTCGGCCCACCTAGTGGGGGGGCGTCCTACACTGCGTCGTCCAATACGTGGTCGCCACTCGAGAACCTTATATTAGGTCAATTTCCCTTCTATTGTCAAGTAGAATCGGACCCAGAATGGAACATATATGAGCTGAAATGACGATGATTCTTAAATATTAGACAACTCTCATTGTTTTGCATACCATATATAATTTAATAATAACATATTAATTATTACTACATCTACTAAATGAAGGACTAGAGGCGAAATTGGTTTGACCTCCCTATTACCCTAAGGGTAAGGTCAAAAGGATTTTATAATGTAACTTTGAATACGTTAGTTAAGTGCAACTTAAATGGTTAATTGAGTGGTTTATTTCTCTCTCTATACTCATTGTTAGTATTCTATCAATTTAAATACTAAAAAGTGTAAATATTTCGTTTAGTATTTTTATTTGTTAACTACTTACTAACTGTGCCAGTAGCTTAACTTGTTACTTATTACCATCTTCACCATGCTCATATCCCAATTTTTTTTATTGCAAACGATGGCAAACGAATAAACAGTACAAAGTGTTGTTGCCGCTCATGGACCTTTGCAAGGCCGCTGCCTATCACGAAGAAAGTAAAGGGAGTGTGAATGCGTGCAATGAGGTTCGGTCATACTAAAGGCATCACTAAAACCCACAACACGTAAACACCCTCAGAAAATTGGGCTTCCAGCTCTCTCGCTCAGCGAAAGAAGCACAGTAACAAATTGCTACTACTCGGACGTCGATTTCCTGCGAGAGTGTGGTACTACCCCGGACGGATCGGCCCGCGGCTGTAGACAGACCACTGTCAACAGTATCGTCCTACCACTACAAAAATTTGGGATCAACTCCCTGCATACTCTTCTTTTATAGTACACTAGTTGACCCAACAGAAGTTGTTATATTCAAATAAAATAAAAGGAATTCTCCTTAAAATCGACAGCAGCGCTACCTACCGGGTCCAAGAGCCCAATTGTAAATCTAAACCCTACTCGAATCCTCTTAAATACATACAAAAAATCATTGGTAATAGTTTTATGACCGGCCACCTGCCTGACGTTAATCCCCCTTGGGAATGTAATTTTTGACCTAACGGCATCAGATAGACTTGTCCCAGGCGGATGAAAAATCATTAGTCATCTTTTACGAAACCCCCAATTTTAGTGTTAGTAGTTGACGCCATGACGGCTTTGTTAGAATCAGTTATCACGCCTATATAGTGCTACAAGTTTTTGAAGTTACACTTCTTAAGACGCGTTAAGGCAAATGATGAGAGTAAATTTGTACGGTGTGCGCGCACACCGTCACGAAAATCCGACACCCTGAAGTTAGCTGGTCAACATATTTTATGATACGCGTTCACACCATCATAAATGTCAACTAGATAATGCATTATAATAAAACTTTAATGTATTTTTTTTTCTATTAATAGTGTCTAGGTAGACTGACGACCTGGTGAAAGTTGCTAGGCGTCGTTGGATGCAAGCGGAACAGGACCGCACTTTGTGGCATAAAATGAGGGAGGCCTACGTCTAGCAGTGGAAAATGCTAGACTGAAATGATGATGATGATGGTGTCGTGTCGTTTTTTTTTCTTCAAACGTAAAATAACGTGAAGGATAAAATATAAACAAGATTTTTATCTCGTTACCCCATAAAAGTACAACTTACCTGCATAAGTAAGTTCACAAACTTTTTTTTTAATACCTACGTTGTCCAGTAGCATTTATAATAATATCAACATTTGTAATATTCTCAATACATCAATCACCATTTGTGTTACAACCGTCAAGAATCGGCGACAGCTCAAAGCTCTCAATGGATGTCCTATTATTGTCAAATTTTATCGAATTCACTAAAATTTATAGACACTGCTTGGCTCAAATATATCACAGCATTATCTTCTTTGAAAGAACAATTATTAAATATTTCTATATGTATAGAATCTTAGCAACAGCTCTAATATTATCCTTTAAATTTGGCGTGCGGGCGACTGCCGAGCCAATAAATCAATCTACCTAGGCTTCATTTATAGAAAATCTCGTTTCAACAGTATTTGCAGGCAGTCAAATAAATACAATTAGAATAATGAGATAAATTAACCACTGTCAAATAGAATAATTATAGCTCTAACTAGCAGCTTGGAAAATCGAGTAGTCGCTTAATCCAGACAGCCTTGGTTCCATCAGATTTTTCTTTTTAGGTTTACCCAAAGGGTAAAAACGGGAACGTATTAATAAGACTTCGCTGTCTGTCGGTCCGTCTGTCTGTCACCAAGCTGTATCTCGAGAACCGCGATAGCTAGACAGTTCATTTTTTTACAAATTCTGTATTTCTGTTGCTGCTATCACAATAAATACTAAAAACAAAATAAAATAAATATTTAAGGCAGGGACTCCCATACAACGAACGTGATTTTTTACAGATAATGGTACGGAACCCTTCGTGTGTGACTACAAATTGCACTTAACCGAGTTTTTTTTGTTAATTTACACTTTTTAAATTTCATTATTTGGTCATTGCCATTATTTTTTTTTAATTTCCAACATCAAAACACAAACAGTCATCAGAACTGCCGACAGTAGTGAATACTTAAATCTATAAACAAACCATTGATATTTTTGGATATTGAAATTACTTGTTTGATTTTGAATTAGAATTTATAAATCAAATCTTTTTACATTTATCTGATTTTGAGATCTATCGACATATAAATAACAGATGGCATACCTACAGATAGTGTTAGCGTTAACACATCACGTGGTCAAGACGAAGACGACTGATCTGAATTTACACTCCATCCAAACCTGCCTAAAGAAACTACCACTTCAAAAAAGTCGAAACATTGCGAAATCAAAAATCAAATACAAACGCGATAAAAGCCGTACAGTAGTTTTATTTACATTCAATTTTAATGTTCCATATCCTATTTTGAAGATTATTTTACTCCTAACAGACGAAAAATTTAATTTGATAGTTATTTTTTAAAATTAGTATTTTCACCCAAAACACTAGCCATATATTTTGTATTTATCTTTTCTTGCGTATAAATTGAGGTATCTATGTTTCTCTAAGAATAAGTGTATAAAATAAGCTGTTGTTAGGTTACAATTATACACGTAATAAATCTTCTATTATTGGTACGAAGTATTCCCACGGGTCTTCGAGTAAATGTTAACCGAATTGCTTATAACTGGAACCAACCTGAAACAAATAAAAAAATATTTGCTAAAATTTGTTAAACTAATTGGAATATAATTTCCGTGTGGTCACGGAGTAAGAATACAATTCACCACTCCCTTTTTTGCCCGTGGATGTCGTAAAAGATGACTAAGGGATATAATGTGCATATAACGTCTATGCAAGAGAAGGAAAACTCGAATTAAAACCCTATAGTCTGACCAGCGTGGTAGAGTGGGTCAATAATCCTCCTATTACGGAGAAGGCTTGAGCCCAGCAGTGGGACGTATATGAGCCGAAATGTTAATGATGATGATGGAAAAGGCAATAGCACTATGTTGTAAAATTTTAACGAATCACCTGGTGTAATCATTTGGTGTAATCATCTGAAACTTCCATCCCAATTGTTTTACTATCTCAGGGAGGGAGTAGGGAATTTTATGTAATAGTGAACGTTAATTGGTTGAAGATTGGTATCTATATATAAATACCTGAAGCAAAAACTTTGTACCCTTTTTTACGAAAATTACATGGATGTATAAGTATGAAATTTGGCACAGTTGAAGAATATATTGAGGAGAAGTGCAGAAAACTAAAATTTAATATAATAATGGATTAGAAATGCATTAAATTCATTAAAAAAGGCATTACGCACTCTAGAATGCTATCGCTACACACACACACACGTTTGTGTGAGCGTGTTGCGCAGCAATGCTTATACACTTTTGTGTACGGTTAAAATCTCTGGTCGAACTGAATGTCAAACAATCGTAATTATGATGACAATGTCTAATAGACATTTGTACTTATTGATTATTATTGATATACAGCTTGCTCAATATACAATTACACATAAATAAAATTAAAAAAAAATTGTGTAGCAAAAAAATTAATTTAACTAAATTATGGCCGAATGTCGACCACTCAGCAACCACTACTCGACGAAGCAAAAATGCTGTACCCCTTTTTACGAAAATCATGCAGATGGATTTTCATGAAATTTGGCATAGTTGAAAAATATATTGAGGAGAAGTGCAGAAAACTAAAATTTCATATAATAATGGATTAGAAATGCATTAAATTCATTAAAAAAGGCATTACACACACTACAACGCAATCGACATACACACACGCTTATACGCTTTTGTTTACGGTTAAAATCTCTGATCGAACTGAATGCCAAACAATCATGATTAGGATGACAATGACAATGACAATTTGTACATATTAGTTATTAGTGAAATATAGCTTGTTCAATATATAATTATACATAAATATATTTAAAAGAAATTGCGTAGCAGAAAAATTAATTTAAATGAATTATGGCCGAATTTCGACCGCTCGGCGACCGCTAATGGATAAAAAATATCTTAAAAACTGGTTAATGTGTGTGTAATAGATTTATACAATGTATTCTATTACTTACGAGTTATCGATATTTTGGCACTATTTTAAACGTCATGATCACTGAAGAACTATCAATTCTTAAACGATATCAGAAACTTGTCACTGATTTAATATATAGCTCAATCAAGAAACGCTGTTCTGTTCAAATAAAAAAAAAAGGAATTATTTTTAAATCGATCGCAGCGCCACCTGCTGAGTTTCGAATATTAATCTAAACCATTTTCGAACACGCACAAAAAAAATCATCGTAATCGGTCTAACCGTTTAGGAGTTCAATTACAAACACACGAACAAAACATTTACATATATAAAGATAAATGCCATAATTTCACGACTATTGTTGAAAACTGTAGTTTAAAGTCGGATTTTGTTTTTTTTTTTTATTTAAGTCAATTTATAGGCCTTTTAAAGTACTATTTTCGTCCTACTAAAATTATAAACGCGAAAGTATGTGAGTATGTTTGTTGGTCTTTCACGTAAAAACTACTGAATAGATTTTGATCAAACTTCACAATAATATAGCTTATATATCAGAATAACACATAGGCTATAATTTATCCCGATATTCCCACGGAAAAGGAATAAATGCGCGTAAAACCGCAGGACGCTGCTAGTGTCTAATATTTATGACTTTAACCAAATATTATATTGTGGGTGTCGTAAAAATAGTTAAAGACTTCGTCTTGGCTAACTCAATCTGATGCCGTCTGGTCAAAAATTACATACCCCAAGAGGCTTGACATCAGGCGAGCAGCCGATCACAAAATTATTGCCAAAACTGTTGCAATATGTACGATGGAATAAGAGTACATATTGCGTCGACCTCAAGTAATTGGGATAAGGAACTCGGTACTGGTGGTAGGCCCAATGGCGAAGGAGTTACGATGGGTTATGGGGCCGCACGCCGCCCCAGACGGAAAGTACGGCGTGTGCGCCCCAAAAAAAAAAATAGGATAAGATAAGTAAAGATCATTTTTTTTTATTTATTTAAATTTACTTTTATTTTATAAAATGCTAAATTATTAATAAAGTAATTACATTACTTTAAGTTCTATGTAAATGACAATTATGTAATCAAATCAGTTTTGACTTAACCACGGAACCGATTTCAAAAAATTTTTTCACTAATAGCTATTTATGTATATGATATTAATCAGAGAGTAACATAGGCTATATTTTATCCTGATATTCCTACGGGAACGGGGACTGCGCCGCGGGTAAGGCGACTGAAACCGAAGCGAAGCGAGGGTGGGTTGCTAGTTACTAGTACCAATAAATATGTTTATCCTGATAATAATAGTATCTAATGGAAATATTTTTTTTTTATTATTATAATTCATATAGATTACGAAGTACAGTAAATTAAGAAGCACATTATCTGTTAATAAACCGATCAAGGCAAGAAGCCACATCAATGTTAAGAAATCCAATAACGTCTTTAACGCTGACCCAAATGTTTTATTGCAAATACGTTGATCACAGAAATAATCTCTATTACCGTAAGAAATGTGGAAAGTTTATTTGTTTTAACGCTAATGCGTTAAAACAAACGGTTCTGAACTAGGTCTTGACGTTGAAGCTGGATTATACATGCTACTATTAGGTAGTACTGGCGGTGGTGGAGCCCCTGCTTGTCTCGCTTAAACTCGCCGCAAATTCTGCATTCAAACTATCCTTTTCTCCTTTATGTAACTTAATTCTTTTACACCTTCTGAGTAGTGAACCATTCTTGAACATGTCAAAAGCTTGTGGGTGCAGAGTCCAGTAGGCGCCCTTACCGAGTCGATCGGGACGTCGCGGCACCTTTACTAAGCAGTGTTGCGCTGGTAATACGGGAAACGGAGATTAATATCTCTGGCACTTTAAATCAGGTTTAAGGGAAAATTATATCAATCAACGTTTTTCTCGGTAAATTTTATATGACATAGAAGAACACTGCAAAATATAAAAGCCGATAAGTGAACATGATATGTGAAATGTTTTAAATGAGACCACTTTACGGATTTTATCGCGTTCGTATTCGATTTTTCATTGCCCGACGTTTCGAACACTTTGCAGCATTCATGATCACGGGCGAACTAAGTTGTCTCACGTCCAACAAGTCATCGTTATTACAGAGATTTAAATCTACCCGCTACAAAATTAGTTATTTAATTTTAACCCACATTTTGATACAAATTTATTGCCGTATAAAAGAAAATGATTCTAAATGAAAAAAATATATTGTTTTTGATCAGTAATTATTAAACATTACACCACAGAAGCTTAAATTACTTTTTATGGAAGTAAGTTTCGGGATGTAGTCAATCATGTCAGGGACTCTTTTCACATAAGATAGCGCTGTAGGAAAATGTTCAACTGTGGGCGGTTTCACACGGTCTCTGCGACGTAGGCGAGCTACTTGCAACTTGATTGCATGTAGAACGTACTTGATATACTGCAGCTTCTCAGCCAGATGTTCATCGTCACAGATTCCACATGCCTCCTTCTTGGAAATGCAATTGTTGACCAGAGGGCAAAAGATGAAGTTGGCCCAGGTCGATGCTCTTAGGTATGTTTTACTACACTCGCCGTCACCGGCGGAGGAGTCCTGTTGGCGGTGTCCCTGGACATCGCCAACGCCTTCAACAGTCTGCCATTCAGCTGCATCAGGGAGGGGCTGAGGTATCACGGGGTGCCCGTGTACCTCAGGCGGCTGGTGGCAGACTACTTGGAGGGGCGCAGCGTCCTCTACGTTGACCGAGTAGGGGACGTTGTGCGAACGCCCATGACGTGCGGTGTCCCGCAGGGGTCGGTTCTGGGTCCGACCCTGTGGAACATCGGCTACGACTGGGCGTTGAGAGGAAGCCTCCCACCCGGGCTGGGCGTAATTTGCTACGCCGACGATACACTCGTCACAGCCCGGGGTGGGACGCTAGAGGAGGCGGCACGCCTGGCAACTCTCGGCACCGAGGAGATTGTCAGGCGGATCGAAGCGCTGGGGTTGAGGGTAGCCCTGGAAAAGACGGAGGCCCTTCTGTTCCATGGCCTCCGTACCGCCGGGCCTCCTGCCGGCGCTTCGATCACCGTGAAGTCGGTCACCATCAGCATCCAGGCCCACATGAAGTACTTGGGCCTGGTGCTCGACGGGCATTTTTGGTTCCGGGAGCATCTCCATCGACTAGTTCCCCGGCTTGTCGGCGCGGCGTCCGCCCTTTCGCGGCTGATGCCGAATGTGGGCGGACCCAGTGCTACGTGCCGACAGCTGTACGTGGGGGTGATCCGGTCGATGGCCCTGTACGGCGCACCGGTGTGGGCGGGATCCCTGACCGTCCGTCTTAGGGCCCTCCTGTGGCGACCACAGAGGGTCATGGCGATCAGGGCCGTACGCGGTTACCGCACGGTGGCGACGGAGGCAGCGTGCCTCCTGGCCGGAACCCCCCCGTGGGACCTGGAGGCGGAGATGCTCGCCGACATTTATCGGCGGGTGTCGGAGAAGCGCGCCCGCGGCGGCATGGTCTCCATCACAGAGATCACCGCCTGGCGGGTCGACGCCCGCCGAGAAGTCATTGCCCGTTGGGCAGTCCGGCTGGAGAGTCCTCGGTATGGTGTTAGGACCGTCGAGGCCCTCCAGCCGGTGCTGATGGAGTGGTTGGAGCGGACGCACGGGGTGCTTTCCTTCCGACTGGTGCAGGTGCTGACGGGGCACGGTTGCTTCGGGAAGTACCTGCACAAGATTGTCAGGAGGGAGAGCACACCGTCCTGCCACCACTGCAGTTGCGACGAGGACACGGCGCAGCACACGCTCGAGGAGTGTGCTGCATGGGAGGAGGATCGCCGTGAACTCGTCGCAATTATCGGTGCCGACCTGGCGCTGCCGACCATCGCCAGGGAGATGCTCGTCAGCGTCAGGAACTGGGACGCGGTCGCCGCCTTCTGTGAGGCCGTTATCTCACGGAAGGAGGCGGCGGATCGTGTGCGAGTAGAGCTTCTATTCGGCGACACGTTCCGCCGCCGGCGACTCGGGCGGCGCAGGCGCGAGTATCTGCGCCTAATGCCGCCCTAGCCGAGGCCGCGGGTGATCGGACCGGGGAATTGTCCATCACCCGCAGAGAGGCTAACCGCGCGACGGCGACCGACGTCCCAGGTCGAGAGGTTACCCGAAAGGGTATTCCGTCGGGCCGACCACTGACGACAAGTGACATCTGCTCCGGTGGTCGGCCCAACAACGAGGTGACGTGGGTACGGGTGGGTTATGGGCCCGCGCGCCGTCCTTTCATCGCCCCGGACGGACAGGACCGCGCGTGCGCTTACCATAGCCCACCCAAAAAAAAAAAAAAAAAAAAAAAAAAAAAAAATGTTTTACTACACTCTTTATGTGAAACCTTTTATAGGCAGGTTAAGTAAGAGTCGTAAATTCATATAAGTCGTCGTTGTCGCATGACATTTTAACGCTAACACTATATCATGTCAAAACCAGATAAATATAAAAATATCTAATTTAAATTTAAAATTAACAACAATTAAGTGAATATTCAAAAATAACAACTATTTGTTCTTAGTATTAACTTTTTACTTCTGTTGGCAGTCTTTACGACTGCTTTGTGTTCCTTTTTAACGCGCTGTTATTAGTTTCACCTGTATGTATGTATTTATGTATATAACGAAATCTTTGAACGTCATTTTTCAACGTCAACGAACAGATTTTATTTAAACTTTATACACTCGTCAAAGGCTCATGACAATGCAATAATTCGATCAAAATAGACGAATATATTGATTGGATTCGCCAGGATTTAGAAATTTCTAATCGTATCTTTTGCATAAGAGCAAGAGAGATAGAGCTAGTGTGCGAACTCCGCATGCGCGAAATTCGAAACTCCTATGATTCGGGCTGTCAGCTTGTAAGCGTGTTTTTTAGTTTTTTAAACTATACATCTATTATTTAGTAACTTTTTTTATATGAAATTGTATGTTTGTTTAGTAAGTAGTATTAGTGTGATGCCTTGCCAACCTTCAATATACGTAATATTTCACTTCACTTATGACTGGACCAGAACACACAAGTGTCACTCGCTCCCGAGTTAATTACAATCACAGTCAGTATATTTCTATAAATTCAAAATCTCGACAACGGCTTCGAAGATTCCCATGAGTATTAGTTTACAGGATAATTCATTTCAAGACCATAAATTGAGTTAGATTTTTATAGTTTTCTATAATTCATCATTTATTAGTATCATTAGATAATTAAAAAAAAATAATAAATATGTAGGTAAGTTTAGCTACTACTATTATACATCCTAACTAATATTATAAATGCGAAAAACCGTTTTTTTATTTGCTCTATCTATGCTTTACGCGATCGTGCGTAAAGCATAGATCCGATTTTAAAAATTCTTTCACCAATGCAAAGCTAATAATATATCAGAGATTAAAATTGGCTATATTTTTCACCGTATTACCACGGGAATGAGAACTACGCGGGACAACCCTGGGATATGCTAGTTCAAAATAAAATTAAGTCAATTGCGAAACCAAGCAGTTGCTTTATTCAAACAGCCCCGGTTCGATCCTCAATTTCTTTTTCTTTATTGTTTTTCGATCTTTTAATTTCCATTTTTTTTTTATTTATTTCATCAATGACGTTTTTTATTTAAGTAAATATTTTTATTATGTAAATAGGATAAATAAATATTTGCATTTCAAAAGAACGCAATTTGTATGTAAATATAATATACCTTGATAATCCTTAAATATGTTTGCCAAAAACCACAATATACCTAAAAAAAAATAGCGACTTGATAAATAAAATTGCATAATTGATTCAATTAGGCTATACATAGCAAAAATCCATTTTTATTTTTATTTTAAAATGGAAGGAAGGTAGGGAGACCCACCACTTTCCCACGGTAATCAATATACCGCACACCACAATAGAAGGAGTACGGGATAGGATTAAGGTTTTTCATCGGGCGACACACAGCCTTGAGTGGCGTCACACAGCTTTGATTGGCGTCCCCTTCTCTCTCTCCCTTCCTTCCGTTTTAAAAATAAAATAAATAAAATTGCATACAAAAAAAATGTTATACTCGAAATAAACATTTTTTAATCAAGAAACCCAAAATCGACAAATGGATGAGAGGATTTTTAATTCTATCAACATATCAACGCAACATGTGCGCTGGCACATAAGTTCTAGTGTTGGGCTCGGGCCTCTTGTGCAATAGGAGGAATATTAAAAAAAAATCTCTTGCATTGATGTTATCCGCACCTCTTGGTCGCGTTTTACGACATCCACAGGTAAGAGAGGGGGTGGTGAATTGTATACTTACTCCGGCACTACACAGATATAATTTAATTAGTAATTTCAAGTTTTATATTTAATTATTTCAATTTTGTACACGTTCAAGTTAGTATTATTGATTTTGATAAATTTAAACTTCAATGCTAATTATAATTAATCGCTAATCAAATAAATTGTTAGTGATACGAAGATCACTGGGTCTTCCAGTTACAAGTATAAAACTACATTTTATACAAAACAAGTCGGTCCCTTGTCGTGTTGTAGTCCTATAACGTAATACAAAGCTGAGGATAAGCCGTATTTCTACATCCTTGGTGCCTTTAAATTGGATCTGGATAGTACACAACTATGTCTTGTAGGACTATTGGACTACAAAAACTCTTTTAGGGTACCGCATAATGAAAGAACTGTTTATAAAATGTTTAACCCCCGACATAAAAAGATGGTGTTATAAAATTGACGTCAATGTCAGTCTGTTTGTGGCATCGTAGCTCTCAAACGGGTGGATTGATTTCGAAGCGGTTTTTTTTTTCATTTGAAAGCCACTTTCCTTGCGGTAGTTCGTAGCTATGTTTGGTTAATATCGATCAGGCAGTGTAAGAGTGTCAGCTCTTTTTCAAAATTATACGCTATTATAGCGTATGATTTCGTTTTAGTACTTCACATACGGCGGTATAATCTTTAAATGACAATTAATTGATAATTCCTTTTGAAGAGAAGGTAATATTTTTTTATTATTTTAGTTTGTATCGGAGGTTATTCTAAAATTTCAATTTTACTTACAAGATTTTTCCCTATAGTGGTGCAGTAAGAATACCTTTCATCATTCCTTTTCGTGCTTGTGGGTGTCTTAAAGGATGCCCAAAGGACATACCCATGTAAAATTTATGTAAGAGAAAGAAATCTTGAAATAAAAACCAATACATATAAGGCTGACCGGCGTGGTATAATAAATTAATTTTCTCTCCCCTTGATGAGGAGGTTTAAGCCTAGCAGTACACATATGCTTCAGCTCATAAGCTGAGATGATGTTGATTATAAGGACCCAATAATCTATGTTCACCATCGAATATACGCTGTTTAAGGCTAATACAACCATAATTACCACACTTAGATGCCATTCGGGAACACAAATAAAAATATTTCCATTCAAATACCGTCATTTCGAGTTCGTAGTTTGATTTAATGTGTCTTTCTTTCTTTCGATGCAATAGAAATAAGTTTAAGGTAGGCGCTAATACATTAATAACTTATTAAGTAGAAGGGTTGACGTAGAGTTTTAATTTGAGTTTTCCTTCTCATGTAGAAGTTTTGTCTGCTTTAACCAAACCATGAGCCAACTTCTCAACGTTCCTTTTTCGATACAAAGAGAATCTTCACGGAGTATTGATGCTGTAATAGGTACTTAAGGCAACTTCGATCTAATTAAGTAGTATTAATATTTACTCTGTGATCTGTTTCTGCTATATAGTCAGTAAATGTATGATATTTTAACGATTGCTTTCTATTTTTTGTAGGATATTATATTGTTCTACATTTCTATATCTGGTAAGACAACACTGTCGACAATCTTCTGCCTACAGTCGTAGACCGATCCAGCCAGGTGTATCACGATCTGAGTAATAGTAATTTGTTACTGCACTTGATTTGGAGACCCAGAAACCCAAGTTTCTGAGGGTTTTGCAACCTCGTTGGAGGCATTTACACTCCCTTCACTTATATCACGGTAGGCATGGGCTTTTTTTTTTTTATGTGTGGGCTATGGTAAGCGCACGCGCGGTCCAATCCATCCGGGGCGATGAAAGGACGGCGCGCGGGCCCATAACCCACCCGTACCCACGTCACCTCGTTGTTGGGCCGACCACCGGAGCAGATGTGACTTGTCGTCAGTGGTCGGCCCGACGGAATACCCTTTCGGGTACCCTCCCCACTCGACGTCCCTGTCCCGTAGGTCCGGTAGGCATGGGCTTAGGAAAGGTTCTTAAGCGGTAGTGTCCATTGCCATCAGATGTACTGTTTGTTCGTTTGCCACTAACAACAATAAAAATCACCCAAATAAACATGATGTGCCTCGTGTATTATTATAAATAGAAATTTAATACAATTATTAAAGTATTATTTTTTACATGAACTTACTGGACATTACGTGGACTTACATGGATTACTCACACTGTGAGTTATCATCATTTATCATCATCATTTCACCTCATAAACGTCCCATTGTTGGACTCGAGTCTCCTCTACGATAGGAGGGAAATTAACTATACCATGCTGGTCGAACAGGTTGGTATATGGTTCTATTTCGAATTTTCCTTCTCTTGCATAGATTTTATATGTGTATTGTATCCCTTAGTCGTCTTTTACGATATCCAGGGAAAAGATAAGGAGTGGTGAATTGTATTCTTATTCCGTCACCACACGGATAAGTACTTCTAAGTAATATTAAGACGAGTAAGTTCTTCTCTATAAATGAAATCTACTAGATCGATTTACGACTTCCGAATTAAAGGTATTAGTAATGTATTCGGTAGTAAATAATTATTTTTACGTTACATTCATTTCAATTTTATTTATCTTACGGAACCCTTTACAATAGAACGCAACGCGTTCTTCATTACTTTTGCCCTTTTGTCTCCAGCCCAGCTAAGGAGGGCAAGAGAATTTACTTTCGTACGGAGTGCTATTTTCTTTTGATTAAGTTTGTTGCGGTTACGGAACAATTTAGAGCTCTCCGTGAAACGATATAATTGCTTGGTGTTTGAATTGAGACATTGTGATCTTCGCCATACAGTTTTCCTGCTATAAGGCGTTTAGTCATAATTTAACTTATAAGTTGAGTTTTGTATGATAAATATGTTATTTTTAAAGTTAAAACTTTTTGAAGATATGAAACATCGTTTATTAGGCTATTCCATTCCAATACATGTTATGTTATTCGTAAATGCTCGTGGTATACTTTTGAAATCAAATTTTATAATATAATTTTTTTTATTAGGAGTAATTCTACAACACATTCCCACCATTGCAACTTCTGTAAACCAGAATCCACAATGGTCTCCACAGATTACACCGAAGTTTGACTCTCAGGAAGTCCCGGGAAATGATTTTTATTATCTTGGGATAGTAGGTATGGCAGAGATGCCTAAACACACGGAAATTTTCTCAAGTTGCTACAAGATCCGTATAGTATACTACTCCAGAGGTAACTTGCAAACTGTTTAACATATGGTCGAACTCGTTAGGTCAACACTTCTAGTGGATATGGTGTGCTGATTGTTAATACTGGTGGTCAAATGTCGAAAATTAACAAAATGGTGAGGATACGAGATTAAAGGAGATTAATTTACTTCTGAAATTACAATGGCCTGTTAGGAATTGGACCACACAATGGTCAACCTCAAGCCACACTTTCTCCATGTGCTTGCGTAAGCGTGAAAAAATAGATAGGCATGATGGCCTTTTGGTGATAAAGTTAATAACTTAAGGCGTGCTGCCCCTATGGAAATTCTATCAACCCAGACAGGTGCAGCGTAACAAACACGCCTCAAATATGTGGCCACATATATAGTTTTAAGAATATTAAAACGAAGTCGCCAGGTGGACGTTGATACACGGCGCAGCATACGCTCGAGGTTTGTGTCGCCTGGGTAAAGCAGCGTCGTGAACTCGTCGCAATCATCGGTGCCGACCTGACGCTGCCGATCATCGCCAGGCCGATGTTCGACAGCGTTAGGAACTGGGACGCGGTCGCAGCCTTCTGCGAGGCAGTAGTCTCGTGGAAGGTGGCGGTGGAGCGCGTGCGCGAGGAGCGTCTCCTCAACGACGCGAACCGCCACCGGCGACTGGGGCGGCGCAGGCGCGATTACCTGCGCCTGATGCCGCCCTAGCTGAGGCCGCGGGTGACTGGATCGGGGAATTAGTCCGTCAACCACCGAGAGGCCGACCGCGTGAGGAAAGACCGACGTCCTCCCCGAGGGGGGTACGTTGGTCGGGGAGAGGGTACTCCTCAAGGGGTAATTCGTCGGACCGACCACTGATGTCAAGTCACCCTGCTCCGGTGGTCGGTCCAACGACGAAGGCGACGTGTCACGGGTGGGTTACGGATGTGCGTGCTTACGCCCCTCTGTCGCCCCGGACGGAGTGGAGCGAGGAGTGCGCTGACAGTAACCCACTCCCCAAAAAAAAAGGTGGATGTTGATATTCTAGTAAGCGCATAGAAAATCCGTATCGCTTTTTCACTTACAGTTTGAATATGCTCTATATATGAATTTTTTTATAAGTCTGAGATAGCAAACATATTCTTTCCTTTTGACTATAGTTTTATTGAATTTAATACGCCGCATCGATTGTAAATTTTCTTTTTAATAAAAGATGATACGTTTCTTGTAGAGCATAAGTAAGCCGTAACATATACGTATATAACATACACGTAAATGTTTACGTTAATTTCTCTAAGCCGTCTCTGTGTACGGGTAAGAGACCGTTGTCGGCATAGCCGATTAATATACAGTTCTTCGGCAAAGGTTATTCGAGAAAATCGTCAAAACCTAAATTCCATAGATATGGACTCAGTACGAAGCTTGAGAATAGCCCGTCAGTGGTTTAGACACTTCATGGTGACCAAGTTTCAGTTTAGTCGAGCTTTGTAAAAAGTACGACTGTATGCTTAGGTAAATATACCTGCAGCACTCATTAAAATCTCTTATGAAAAATTTTAATATTTTTGTTCTCGGATTATTAAAGATTTATCATTAAAAGTAGTAAAACGAATTGATCGCAGAAGCTCCTATTGTAGCCATGAAAGAAAAATTTTCAACATGTCGAAATAGTATAAACAAAATAAAACGATAAAATCGGCAAAATAGATTTATTTCTTCAAACTTTCCCAAAGATATTGTAAAAGAGGACCAAAGGATGCTGCCTGTTCTGATAATGCCTTAGCTATTTTTTACGACTTTTATGGATAAGTTAGGGATGGTTACATTTTGTTCTTTTAATCCGTCGTCACAAAGAAAATATCACAACATGAAGATTTATTTGCACAAAAATTCAGTATAAGATATACTGCTAAGCGAAAAACACATAAAATAGTTTTACCCCAGCTTTTTTTAATGGCGACACTAAGAAAATAATCCTTGCATTGCAGGCACTTTTTTCACTACTACTTTTAAAGTATTGTCCCGCATTGTAATCGAAACCACGACACTGTTATGGTAGATTGATATATTAAACACTACGCCATCTCTCCAATCAACAGTTTCTTTCTCTGATGAACTTAACTAACAAACTTTCACCCCCTATATACTCAGTCAATATAACTTAGTCAAGTTCTAAGTATTTACACACAGATAGTTAAGTTACTCTAAAATTCACGAAGTTAATTTAAGTTTCTTAACTACACAAGAAAAGGTTTCTTGCTAACACTAAGAACGTACTAAAAATAAGACGTAGGAACTTATATGTCTTTGTAACATGAGGTAATATGTCTTTGTAAAACTTTAACCACTCATAATAAAATTCGGCTTGGTTTATTTTTAAAATAAGAATGATTTCATCGCGCTTGTATTTAGTCTTTGATTTCTACACGTTTCGAAGACTTTTCATTCATAGACACAGGAAGACTAATCCTCCCGATAGAATCTAAATAAAATATTTTTATTTCGAATGTGCAATTCAAAATAAAAATAAATAAAAAAATTTAATGTTTAATAAGAGAAGGCAAACTCGAAATAAAACCCTATATCAACCTGTCTGACCTGCATGATATAGTAAGGTCCATTTCCCTCCTATTGTGGAGGAGGCTCGAGCCTAACAGTGGGACATATATGAGCTATGATGATGATGATGAATGTGTAATAGTCGCAGTAAACGCCAGCGTGATGACGGAGTAAGGATACAACTCACCATCTCCTCCCTTTAATGGTGGGTGCCGTACAAGATGACTAAGGGATTATAATATGCAGATAACATATATGTAAGAAAATGAAAATAAATAAAACCCTATTCCAACCTTATTTTGGGCGGCAGACCATAACGCTTCGTTCATCATCCGATCCGTCCGAGGCGACGAGAGGGTGCGACGAACGAGCATATAGCCTGCCGGGGGCGTACCTTCAAACGCCAAGTGGGGGGACCACCGGTACCCGACCATGTCATCCATGGCCCGTCCTAGCACCATATGCCCACCTGACTAACGTGGTAAAGTAGGTCAATTTCCCTCCCATTGTGGAGGAGGCTCAGGCCCAGCAGTGGACGTATATGAAATGTGATGATGATGATTAATACTCGCATAAAAATTAACAACCGCTGCTTTGCCGCTAACGGACAAAGTTGTTCCACGCTGACCAGTCAAACGGGATTAGAATGTGATTCAAATTGTTGTCTTTTGCAATTATATATGGTGTAAGATCCCGCTATACAACGACCTTCACCGAGATGTTTATTTGATGAAACTTATTTTTTTATTTAATTTAATATATCAATAAATATATCGCATATGGGTTATGGGTTACCTAACAAATTTTAGTCCCGAGTATGATTAATTAATATTTTTTTTTATATACATTTCACCGGTTTTATTATTAGACAAATTCTATACCAATCGAAAGTATGAAGCCCATAGAATATGCAAACGATGATCAGACTGGTGCAAAATGCTAGTATCGATTTATCTGTTTATACCTGGCTACCCGAGAGTTGTGACCGGAAAAGAATAGGCAATCTAACGTTTGCATATTCTATGGGCTTCATACTTTCGATTGGTATAGAATTTGTCTAATAATCAAACCGGTGCAATGTTCAAAAAAAATTTTTCTTTTTTAATGTTTAATTAATCATACTCGGGACTAAAATTTGTTAGGCAACACATATACAATATATTTATTGACATATTAAATTAAATAAAAATTAAATTTCATCAAATAAACATCTCGATGAAGGTCATTTTATAGCGGGATGCTATACTAATAAGTTTCAATCCCTTGATCTCGGCTCATATATGTAATATATGTATTTCCCACAGTTGGAAACGTACTTCCTCCACAATAGGAAGGATATTAACCTACTATACCACGCTGATTAAATGGGTTGGTATAGCGTTTTATTTTGAGTTTATCTTCACTTACATGGTTGTTATGCACATATTGTATACCTTAGTCGTCTGTTACAAAATCCTCGGGCAAAATAGGGAGCGTTGAATTGTCTTTTTACTCCGTTACCACACAGATTTTTTCTAAGTTTATATCTCTTAGTCTTCTATATTATAGTATTATAAAGAGGAAAGATTTGTTAGTTTGTATTGAATAGACTCCGAAACTACTGGACCGATTTCAAACATTCTACCTTATTATAGCCTTCTACTTCTTCCAATCTTCCTTTCCTTCTTCTATCAATAGAAAGCTATAATATCAGGGAGTAACATAGGCTATATTTTATCCCGGTATTCCCACGGAATTGGGAACTACGCGGGTAAGGCGACTGAAATCGAAGTGAGGGCGGGTTGCTAGTATTTTATAAAATTTTATGTAAAGGCCAATGAAGTGAATTGTATAGTTAGTTGTTATATGAAAAAAAAGTTCAGAACTAGTATTAAAGAAAAATGTTATCTATTCTAGACGACCGCTGTTCGCACGTACTAAATTTGTCAATGTCGTTAGGAAACTACTTACTGAACCAAGACGCGTGTCTCCTATGCCTCTGTAGATTCTAGATCATGCTCTACTTACACATAACATATGGTTTGTAATATTTTAGTAGCGAAGCGGCAGATGAGAGACGTCTTGTGGTAAAGATGATGAATTTTGAGATGTACGTTACAATTCGTTATAGCAAGATAGTATACAATAGATATTAAGCAACTATAACTTGATATAATTGATAATAAAACTATTGCCCAATTTCACTAAAATCCTTAAATTTAAGAAATCGTAATTGACACTTATCAGTTTTATGTGTTATATCATCACAGCTCATATACGTCCCACTACTGGGTAGGGCTGTTGATAATATATCGATATATCGAAATATCGATATTATTTTTTAAAAATATCGATACTTATCAACGATATTTTTTTGGATGATATATCGCTAGTTCGATACTAAAAAGTAAGTATCGAACGTCGATATTTATTTGGATAAATTTGGTGTTTTATCTTTTTTTGTAAAATATACATTCTACAAAATCACGGTAAATCTGATCTACTGTAAAAATGGCGGCATGAAATTGACGATAAGTTAACATCTACAGCTCATCACGGAAACCTTGCAATGAACGCGAAACTAAATAGTGATCATGCGCAAAAATATCGATATATCGAAATATCGATATTTTTTTTCGATATATCGAACCCCGATATTGGTATATTTAGAAATATCGATATATCGAAAAAACTATATTTTTAAAAATATCAACAGCCCTACTACTGGGCTCGAGCCTCCTCCTAAGGGAAATTAACCCACTACGCTAGTCAGACGGCTTTTTTTTTTTGGGGTGGGCTGGGGTCGGCGCACTCCTCGCACCACTCCGTCGCATTCGTCGTTGGGCCGACCACCGGAGTAGGGTTACTTGTCATCAGTGGTCGGCCCGATGGAATACCCCCTATTCGGGGTAACCTCCCATCGACCGACGTTCCCCCCCCTCGGGGAGGACGTCGGTCTTTCCTCACGCGGTCGGCCTCTCGGCGAGTGACGGACTAACTCTCCGGTCACGTCACCCGCGGCCTCGGCTAGGTAGTCAGACGGGCTGGTATAGGGTTCTATTTCGAGTTTTGCTTCTCTTGCATAAATTGTACATGCATATCACATCCCTTAGTCGTCTTTTACGACACCCACAAGCAAGATAGGGCGTGAATTGTATTCTTATTCCGTCACCATACGGGGCACCATTTAACAAATTGCACGTCAACGAGTTAATAAATTGAGATAATTGCTTAAAAAAAAAGTTAAGTACTATTAAGGCTTTTACTTAGTAATAAGTTAGCTGTAGCCGTGTTATTTCAGACGACACTTTTGTATTTAAAATTTTCAATTTAAAATATTGTACACTCGAGACGTAGGCAAAGGGAACATTCAACTTGACAAACTTCAGCCTGTTTATACATGATTTACGATCTTTTGTGTTGAGAAATATTTTACTTTGAAGAATATGGAGCTGTGTTAGTTAATAAACGCAATGACTAATAACTTAAGGGTTTATGTGACATTTTTTTTTTTATTGCTGTTGGCAGCAATCGAGCAACCAGGACACGTAATGTTAAGTGATATTGCTGCTCATGGACCTTTGCTTGGAGGTTCATCATCTCCGCTCACATACATCCCCCTGTTGGGCGCAATCCTCCAATTGACCTCACTGTACCATGCTGGTCAGACAAGTTGGTATAGAGTTTTATTTCGAGTTTTCCTTCTCTTGCATAGATGATATATGCGTATTATATGCCTTAGTCGTCTTTTATGACATCCACGTTGTCCGTGGATAGAGAGTGGTGATTTGTATTCTTACTCCGTCACTATTCGGAACAGAGGAGCTGCTTGGAGTTTGCCAACCATAAAAAAAGTGTGAATGTGTGCAAAACTAAAGTCATTACGAAAACACCCTACAAGCAAACACCCTCATAAAGTTGGACTTCCAGTTCTCCCACACATCGTACGAATTGCAGTAAAAAATTGCTACTAGGTCTTAGAATAATAACGTATTGAAGGATAGTGTCAATACTTCGAACTTTAAAAATTTGAATCTAAAAATACTAATGGCGCGCAGACGAGTACACATGTACACACGCAAACCACTATACAAATTATGAAATCAAATTTTGTTTTTATTAACATAAATCGTCGAAATAATTTTAAAAGTAATGTTATAAACCTTTTTAAGTATTTCAAATGTGTTGTGACACCATTTGAATGCACCAACCGTCATAATTACCTATTTATTTTTTAAGAGTTGCGTACGTTCGTGCAGTACAATGACTTGTACATTACGGAACGGTTCCGGCGTAAGCTCCATTAGGCTCCAATTGAAATGCCTTAATTTTTGTGCGTGAACTTACCTTCTATACGTTATTATTTTAAGTACTAGGTACTCATTCGGCCGTCGATTTTCAGCGAGAGTAGCTCTACCTCGGAAGGAGCAGCCCTCGGCTGTAGACAATGTGGTCCAACCACTATAAAAGTTGTTTATTTGTTGGAATTGTTCGATTTTCACTTATGATAGGGGATATATTCATGGGATACATAAGGAAATGTACTCTACGTGATCTTGATTTTGGAGGAGATAGACTATTTTTAATAATATTATTGAGAAGACTTGAGCCAAAGAGTGCGAGTTATATGAGTTAAAATGATCATGATAATAATTGTGTGAAAGTGGCAAGAGTTTTTAAAAATATATGCAGTTGTAAATATTAGAAACGCCAAAATGTCTTGGTATATATATATGATGAGGAGAAATTTTATCAATATTAATATGGATGGCGTAAGAATTGTGAGAGGCTCAAAAGTGATTGATAGATTGTGTGAGTGAAGATAAGGCAAATGGGCTCATCTTGTTAAAAGTCGCTGGCAACCATTGAGTGCAGGTGGCATAGGAACGCTCTAAGTGCTATTTTTCTGTAGAGGCCTGTGCTGAATAGTAGATGTCTACAGGCTGATAGATTGATGAAGATTTTGCAATTACCATGAAAACGTCAAAATAAAAAGAAAAATATTAAAAATATAAACTTCGTTTCGTAATATTTGGAGAAATGTACTAGCAACCCGCTCTCGCTTCGCTTTGGTTTCAGTCGCCTTACCCGTGTAGTACTCGTTCCCGTGAGAATACTGGGACAACATAAAGGCTATGTTACTCCTTGATATTATACCTTTCCATTGGTGAAAGAATTTTTGAAACCTGTTCGGTGTTTATATATATATGTGTATGTGTGTGTGTGTGCGTGCGTGAGTGCGTGCGTGTGTGCGTGCGTGTGTGTGTGTGTGTGTATGTGTGTGTGTATGATGGCAAAGGAGCAACCTGCATACGTATTAATAAACGATCTTGCCGCTTATGGACTTTTACAATACAAGAGGGCCTACCGCAAAAAAAGTGTTCTTCTTAAATCTCTTTTAAAGGAGGACATGCCATAGTGCTGAAATTACCGCTATATGAGACTTATGATACAAAATTTATCGATAAACTAGTGAAGAATAGGACATAAAGGTATGAAAAACGTAGCAGCACCATAAACATAATATAATTTTATAACCGTCATGGCAATCTACTCAGTGACGTAAGCTAATGGACACAAATAATGAATGGTCAAAAATTATGAATAATTATGATGACTTGACAAAAGTCTTCAAGTCGGCTTTTAATTAATGTATTGTATTGATTGTAGATTTACATATATAACCCTACGCCTGTTTGCCAGAGGTATAGGCATAGGAGTAAGGATTGCTGGAATTGAATTGCAGGCCATATACGTTCAAATGTTGGGCTCAGGCCTCCGCCACAATGGGACGGCATTTGACCTACTATACTATGCTGGTCAGACATGTTAGTATAGGGTTTAATTTCGAGTGCTAACGAATAAAAATTACATCTAGACTGAGAACAATAATATGTGGATCGCCCAAAATATAGGCTTGCGTGGGATTTGAGCCCTCGACTCCGATACTGTCGGTCGGTATCTTAACCACTAAGCTATCTGTGCAGTTACTATGGGATATAATATGCATATATATATATATATATATATATATATATATATATCATTCATGCAAGAGATAAAAATGCTGAAACTATATAAATAAACTATATATAATAATCTAAACGCTAAACTAAATATTATAAGCTTAAATTTATTTATTTAAGGAAACTCAACAGCTTTTTAACACACACAGTTTCACATTATATAAATATGCAAACAGACTCAGCTGTTTGCATTTACAATAAACAGAGCCAATTACAGAGTGCCACGACAAGATAATTTGAGGTGATACATATAGCAATTTTTTAGTTATCATTATTATTCAAAATATTAAAACATTAAAATTAACAATTTAAAAAAGTAAGCAAAATCAAAAAGAAAAATAGAAATGTGTATATTTTATTTACAACTTATTCTTGGAATGTGGATTTGGTGGTTCAGTCTCGGCGAATATGATTTTTAAAACTATTTTTGGACAACTGGAATATGTCAATGTTGTCAAACCGGTTATTATAAGTGCGAAGTATTCTGGGGATAACAGAATTACATGCACAATTTGTGCGCTAGTGAGGTACAGTAAACAATGAAGTGTTCCTGGTTCATTTTCTAGGTGTATTAAAGCTTATACAAGATACAAGTGATGGAGAGTCAAGACGTAAAATATCGTACAGAAGACACATATCCTGCATTATACGTCTATCAGCAAGCGGCGTTAGTTGATAATGCTTACAGTCGTTGACATACGTATCGTGGCGTCTATGGGTTTTATAATTCAGATGTTTTATGAAACGTCTCTGAATACGCTCTATTTTTTCGACATACGCCATATATTGAGGGTACCAGCTGGGACTACAGTACTCCAGGATACTCTGAACATAGGCGTAGTATACTGTTTTTAAGGTACTGGCTTTTTTGAATGGTGTGCAGGTACGGATAATAAAGCCTAAATTGCGAAGTGCTCTGGCAGTGATTGTCTCGATATGCTCAGAGAGTATCATCTTGGAGTCTAATTGAACTCCCAAATCTCTCAACGATACGGTTCTATTGATAACATTGCTATTAAACTTGTAGTGATATGAGATTGGGTAAGCTTCCCGGGTGAAACTAATAACTTGACACTTCCCAATATTGAGCGATACCAATACCGTCAATCACGATATCCTACTAACCATCTTATCTCACTTCCCGATCTCACCCAACGCACTGGAATGGTTCTCTTCTTATCTTCAGGGGCGTCAGCAGTGGGTCCGCATCGAGGACAGTTTTTCGAATTGGTGCGACCTCAGCGCTGGCGTCCCTCAGGGCGGTATTCTCTCTCCTTTGTTATTTTCTATCTTTATTAATCTCATTACTTATAATCTTCAGTGTTCGTATCATCTTTATGCCGATGACTTGCAGCTTTACTGTCAAGCGAGTGTGGAGGATATGCCGTCAGCAATTGCCAAAATCAACAGAGACCTTGACAGTATAAAAAGTTGGTGTTGCCAGTTCGGGTTGACGGTGAACCCTACCAAGTGTCAGGCAATAATTGTGGGTAGTCAGCGTATGATAGGCCGAGTAGACGTCAAATCTCGCCCCTCTATATTGTACGACGGCTCTATTGTACCGCTGTCCCCTGACGTAAAAGACCTTGGCTTATATATCGACTCCACTCTCAATTGGAGAACTCAAGTAACCAGAGTAAGTTAGCGAGTCACCTGTAGCTTACGTGCTCTCAATCGGTTGAGACATTTTCTACCGGTTAAAACTAAAACGACGCTTGTCCAAACTTTAATTTTTCCTCTAATTGACTATGGTGATGTGTGTTATTTTGACCTGAATGCAGATCTTCTTAATAAACTAGACCGTCTTCTCAATAACTGCATTCGATTCATATATAATCTTCGCAAGTATGATCATATTTCTGCTTATCGTTCCCAATTAAATTTTCTAACTATTCGACAACGCCGTAGTTTGCGTGCCCTTACTTTTCTATATTCTATCCTCAACTCTCCTAATTGTCCTAATTACTTGTCTTGTTTCTTTCAATACCTCTCTACTAATCATGACAGAAACCTTCGCTCCTCCAAAAACTTGCTCTTACTTTGTCTATCTCATCACTCTGATCGTGTGCATTCCTCTTTCGTTGTCCAGGCGGTTCTCCTCTGGAACTCACTACCTCTCGGTATCAGGATGTCAACTAGTCGTCAAACATTTAAGAAAAGCGTTCGACTCCATCTCTTAAACGAGTTGGCAGAATCATCACAACTGATATAATGTCCTTATAATTATGTATATATACTGTGTATGTATATATTTATATATCTTAATATATATCATATCTATCTTTGTATTTGGGTATGTATGTATCTTTGGTATGTATTATATATTTTCGTATATACCTATTTATCTATGTAAAATATATTTTCTTTTTCATTTTACAATAATATAGCTATCTCGGAACATGCACCTACCATTTTTTCGTCTCTGCATCACCTATGGTTGACTGGTAGAGAATGCCTTTGGCATTAAGTCCGCCATTGCATTGTTGCATGAAGTTTAATAAATAAATAAAATAAAAATATAATAGGTCCATAAAGCATTTAAGTCACGCTGTACCATTTCGCAGTCCAAGCGAGAGCGTATTCTCATGTACACTTTTGTATCATCGGCGTATAGAAGATGATTAGAGTACTTAAAACCTTTATCAATATCATGCAAGTAGGCACAGTAGAAAAGAGGACCCAGGTGCGATCCCTGGGGAACTCCAGAAAAATACTAATAAAATCAGACATGAAACCCCCAAAGGGAACGGTTAGACAAGTAAGACTGAATCCACCTTAGCAAGTCACCCCGAATAGCAAGTTTGTATAATTTGCATATTAAAATATCATGATCAACGAGGTCGAACGCTTTTTCAAAATCGGTATAAATTACATCAACCTGACCCGAATTCTCCATTTCGCGTAATACATAATCAGTAAAAATCACCAAATTTGATGTTGTAGACCGACCTCTCATAAAACCGTGTTGATCATGGGGTATACCGGATGATAAATAAAAACAATGTTAAAAATAAAATCACAGGGTGGCTACTAACACAAACTTATCACAACATAGAAACAATACTTACATTAGAACGCACGCACACATGCATGCACGCACACACTCACGTACACAAGCGCACACACTCACGCACGCAAAAACACACAGCAAACATACTTATTAATTTAATATACTACTTATTAACTCACAAGATTTGAATGAGTAACAAACATACGCTAAATGCACTAACTTTTTCAGCTACAATTTTTATATAGAAAATAAAATTGATTATTTAACAACACGTGGAGCACTGACATCCATAATACAGGCCCGTGGCCTAGTATGGTAGTTAGTAGATAAGACCAATGTTACATAGATGTTAAGTAATTCTATAACTTATTATTTTCCTAAAAGAGAAGGAAAACTCGACAGTAAACCCTATACCAACTTGCCGGACCAGCGTTGTATTACTATACCTATCTATTTCTGTCTTATAGGGGAAGGCTCGAGCCTAACAGGGGGGACTTATATGAGCTGAAATGATATTAAACGAACCTTTATACCCTTTTCATAAATTTTTACCTATCTTATCTTATATCTTTAAACGAACAATTCTTGTATATATATATATATATATATATTCAGGATCTCGGAAACGGCTCCAACGATTTTGTTGAAACTTGGCATACTAGAGGATTCGGGTCCAAAAAATCGATCTAGCTAGGTTTTATTTATAGAAAATGTTCTTTTGTGGGTGTTTTTTAAAAGAATATGAATTTAAATTTCGTTGTAAATGTCAAGAGTTCCGGTTGCTCAGTTGGGGAACGGCCGGTTTTAATTTTGAGTTTTGTAGCATCCAAATAGCGTCAGTTCGAATCTCGGTGTTATTATTATTCTCTTTTTGTAATTTTTTATATAATTTTTTAGTTTTTATTAATATATCTAAATAAATTCTATAAAAATATTGCGAGTGACGCTCGGTCAACCTGATATTGTATTTTATCGTAAAAGCTTTAGCTTATAATATACTAATACATTAGTGAAACAGGATTTTTTTATTGCACACGGTGACATACGAACAAATAGTACACCTGATGGTAAGTGTTGCTGCTGCTCATGCTAGGCCTTTGCTAGGCCGCTACCTACCACGAAGAATGTGATCCAATGAGATTCGGTAATATTAAGGCATTTTTTTTTTGGGGTGGGCTGCGGTCGGCGCGCTCCTCGCACCACTCCATCCGGGACAACAGAGGGGCGTAAGCACGCAACACCCGCAACCCACCCGAAAACCACGTTGCCTTCGTCGTTGGGCCGACCACCGGAGCAGGGTTACTTGTCATCAGTGGTCGGCTCTTGTCATCAGTGGTCGGCGTAATATTAAGGCATAACCAAAACCCGACACAAGCAAACAACCTGAGAAAGTTGGACTTCCGGCTCTCTCGCTCACCACACGAAGCGCAGTAACAAATTGCTACTACTCGGACGTCAATTTTCTGCGAGAGTGTGGTACTGCCCCGGATGGACCAGCCTTTTTTTTTTTT
Source organism: Lymantria dispar (assembly GCA_032191425.1). Classification (NCBI taxonomy): domain Eukaryota; kingdom Metazoa; phylum Arthropoda; class Insecta; order Lepidoptera; family Erebidae; genus Lymantria; species Lymantria dispar. The sequence continues at coordinate 5,713,209 of CM063452.1, read as the reverse complement.
TTTTGTTAACGCTGTGGAAATGCAATTTACGCACTGCCTCCCGCCGGTAACAGACGAGGGGGGTGTGTGGGACTCGCCGGTCACCTATGCAACCGGAATACCCACTAAAACCAACAGCGGTCCCTTCCGCGCTCTTGCGGAGTGCCGGAGAGATCGTCTAGTGACATTCGATCCCCGGCACTCCCACGCAAGGCCGTTGGGCCACGTCCTGTCGTCGTTCAAGGCGGTGGGAGGAGATGCGCATATCGGCGCCTCCTTCTCCCTGGTCGCCGCCTACGGAGCGAGTTAGCGGACGCAAGTGCCTCGCGTTCCCGCTCCGCGGCCTTCTTCCGAGCGATGACCTCCTCGCAGAAAGAGGCCATCGACGACCAGCACCTGTCGCTGTAGAGCATATTTGATGTGATGCTCAGCAACGACAGATCTGTTCCTATAACCGCCGACAGGTCGTGGCGCTGAGGCCCCCAGGCGGGACATACCTCCAGGGTGTGACGCGCATCATCATTTGGCGCGCCACACTCATGGCATCCGGGGGCCTCTTCACGTCCGATTCTATGCAGGTACTTACCGAACACCCCATGTCCGGTAAGCACCTGCGTCATCCGGAAGGTCAGGTTGCCGTGCCTTCGTTTCATCCAGCGGTGGAGGTGGGGCGCAATCGCCTCTACAGTCCCCCGCCCTACTACGGGGGACTCCAATTTCTCCCTCCAGCGCCGGATAACTGTCCTTCGGGCCGTTTGTCTTGCCCTACTTAGTCCCCTTGTGGTGATATGTTCGCCCCTGGCCCGCGCCGCAGTGCAGAAGCGGTAGACTTCTGCAAGAGCCCTAGCCTGTAGCGGCCAGGGTGGATCGCCCGCCAGCAGTGTGGCTGCAGTCCATGACACCGTACGGTATCCTCGTATTGTTCTCACCGCCATGACTCTCTGCGCCTTTCGCAATTTAGCCTTATTGGAGACGGTGAGAGACTCCGCCCAGAGAGGGGCACCGTACAGTGCCATAGATCGCAAGATACCGGCATACAGGCGCCGGCAAGACGATCCAGGGCCTCCAGTATTTGGCAGAAGCCTACCTAAAGCCGCAGCTGCCTTGGCGAGTCGGGGGACAAGCTGGGCAAAATGCGGCCCGAAACTCCACCTATTGTCTAGGTGCAGACCCAGGTACTTCATCCGAGTCTGCACCGGCACGGCAACCCCAGACACACTTATTTGTGCTCTGTGGGGGAGAACTCGGCTTGGGCCGTAAAAGAGGAGGGCCTCTGTCTTCTCCAGTGAGACCCTCAGTCCCAACCTGCTTATCCGGTCGACGACGAGCGCTACTCCGACCCTTGCCAGTCGGGCGGCCCCCCGGAAGTCAGCCCCCCTCACCGTGATGAGGGTGTCATCTGCATAGCAAATAACCCATCCCGGGAAGGAGCTGGCCTCGAAGAAGCCAGTCAAATCCGACGTTCCACAGGGTTGGACCAAGGACCGAGCCCTATGGAACACCGCATTCTACCCTGTGATGATGCATGCGCCCGTCGTCCCCCTCCCAGAGCACGTACCTCCCCTCGAGGTACGCCTCCAACAGCCTCCGGAGGTACAGAGGCACCTCATGATATTTGAGCGCCTCCTTCAGCGTCTCATGTGGAAGACTGTTGAAGGCATTTTTAATGTCGAGCGAGACTGCCAGTACTACATCTTTTTGGGCCACCGCTTCGGTGGTCAGGGTTTTCAGGGCGGCCAACGCGTCAATAGTTGATCGGCCGAGCCTGAACCCGTACTGTTTTTCTGACAGCCCCGGCCCGACAACCTCGAGGTGCTGGACGAGACGGTTCGCGAGCACCCTTTCAAACAACTTTGCCGTCTCGTCCAGCAGCACCAGTGGTCTGTAGGCAGAAGGAGAGTCAACTGGGCGACCCTCCTTCCACAACAAGCATAGCCTTCCGTTCTTCCACAGCTCCGGGAACTGCCCGGACGTCAGACAGTCATTGAGCAGTTCCCGGAGTGTATCATTCCAGTATTTAGCGACGATGCCGAGTATTAGTCCCGGGACACCGTCCGGACCAGGCGCTTTTCTCTTCCCCCGGAGTCGGGAGAGGGCCACTTCCAGTTCAACGTCAGTGATGGGGGGGATAGGTGTCTCCGCCTCCACCACCGACCGAGGAGCCATTTGGGGGGGAATGTGTCGCACGGAATGCGGGAACAGCTCTCCCATTAGCCCCGATAGGAAAGCCGAGTCTAGATTCTCAATGAGGGGGGCGCCACAGGCACGGAGCTTGTTCCGTGCTCTCTGGTACGGGCGCCCCCATGGGTCCCTATCAAGGCCCGCAAGAAGCTCCTCGCGAGCCCTCCCCTTCGCCTGGCTGATGGCCAGCTGCAGAATTTTCTTTGTTCTCTTATACTCCATCCGCAGCTGGCCCTCAAGGACGTCGTCCCGGTCCCTACGCTGCCGGTATCGGACATAAGCGCGCCGCGATCGATTGCAGGCCACCCGAAGATTAGAAATTTCGGGTGACCACCAGTAAACCTGACGTCGCGGCGGCCTCCGGCAAGGCCTCGGCATCGCCGCATCACACGCCTCTTGCAATACGTTCCTCCATTGGCCTGCGAGCCTGTTCACTCCTGTGATGTGCTGTCCTACTGAACCCCAGCGCTGCACAATAGCGGACTCCCGGGCCATTTCTAGGTCAGGATGGACCAGCCTGCGGCTGTAGACAAACAACTGTCAACATTGTTGTACCACTTATAGAAGATAGATTTTAAGTAATTCTTTATTACCTTATTACACTTTTGTCAACAGGAAACAATAAAGTTATGATTTATGCGATATGAATCATTGTACGATTATTAAAATAATCTTATTTTATTATATAAAATGGTTTATGATTTATGTAACATAAATCATTATGATTAAAATATAGAATTGAATTATATGAACTGATAAATAATTTATGCGTTATAAATCATTATCGAAATTATATGTAATAGAATTCTAAGAACTGATTAATGATTTATGCGATATAAATCATTGGGTATTATAATATGTAATAGAATTATGTCAACTGAATTATTATGATTTATTTGACATAAATAATTATGCAAAATATAATTTATTTCCGTGTGTTAACTGAGTAAAAATACAATTAATCCCCCCCTATATTACTCGTGGATGTAGTAAAAGACGACTAAGGGTTGTAATATGCATATAAGATTTATGCAAGAGAAGGAAACCTCGAAATAAAACCCAGTATCAACCTATCTGGCTAGTATGGTATAGTAAGATCAATTTCCCTCCTGTTGTGGAGGAGGCTTGAGCCTAACAGTGGAGTGTATATGAGCTGAAATAATGATGATGATTCAATCATCAGAATGTTCTCGCAAATAAACCTACATAAGGTAATATATTTAAAATAACTAATGAATGTTCTTTGTGCCGTTTATTATATTTGAAATTAGCAACCCGCCCTCGCTGCGCTTCGGTTTCAGTCGCCGTACTTACATAGTTCCTGTTCCCGTGCGAATATCGGGATAAAATATATCCTAAGTTACTCCTTATATAGACAGCTACATGGCAGTAAAGTATTGACAAAATCGGTGAAGCCGTTCTGAAGATTACCTCAAACAATCAGACAGACAGACATACAATTTTTAACTGTATTTCAGGCGTCATGCAAATAACCGCGTGAGTATAAAAAAAGCCCAGTATTTTGACATTACAAACGCTACAATTTTATTTATTTGTATGGAAGATGTATGATTTGTATGTTTTTTTAGTGTTCACAATATAGTAATCATCACATTAAAATGCTTTTTTTTCTTTTTTTATGGGTGTTTATGGATGTTTTGTTGTTCTACATTAAAATGCGTAGATATATTTTTCATTGTAACTATTTCAGTTAATGCATCTCACATAGTTGGGGTCCAACGTCCTCCACAATAGGAGGGCAATTGACCTACTACACCACACCAGATTGGTTGGGTTTTATGCCGAGTATTTCTGCTTATAAATTATATTTATCTACATATTAATACGTGAAGCAAAAATTTTGTTCCTCTTTTTACAATAATTATGTGGTTGAACAAGTATGAAATTTGGCACAGTTGAAGTATATAATGATGAGAAGTGCATAAAACTGAAATTGCATATAATAAATAATGAGTATATTTCCAATATATCAAATTCATTAAAAAAGGCATTACGCACACTACCTTGCAATCGCTACATACCAACGCTTATACACTTTTGTTTACGGTTGAAATCTCTAGTCGAGCTGAATGTCAAACAATCATAATTTTGATGACAATTGGGCTGGCGCTAATGACAAATAGAAATTTGTACTTTATATATTAGTTACTAGCCAACCCGGTGAACTTCGTTCCGTCATAATTTTTTCCGAAATTACCGAAAATCTAGTCTCGGATTATGCCGCGCACGGACCTTACTCAGCGCCCTTTAACGTTTTCTTATTACGTGTCAGATGGGTTTTTGTTAAACCACGCTTTATAGTGACTTGTATTCTCTTTGACGTTTTATGTCACGTCACACAGAAATCCAGTCGAATGGGATAAAAAGTATCCTATGTCCGTCTCCTGGTTCTAAACTACCTCCCTACCAATTTTCAGCTAAATCCGTATAGCCGTTCTTGACTTATAAATAGTGTAACTAACACGACTTTCTTTTATATATTGTATTGTATATTGATCAAGCTGTATTTCACTAATCTATTAGTGAAATACAGATTGCTCAATATACAATTATATATAAATAAAATGAAAAGAAAATTGTCTAGTAGAAAAATTAATTTAAATGAATTATGAACGAATTTCGACCACTCGGCGACCACTGGTTATTATTATTATATCAACCCATATACGTTCCACTGTTGGTACCATGATGCACCTTACTGGTACCGTGATGGTCAGACAGGTTGGTATAGGGTTTTGTATCAGGTTTGCCATCTCTTGGATATATGTTATATGCATATTATATCTCTTACTCGTCTTTTACGACACCCACGAGTAAGATAAGAAGTAGCGAATTATATTTTCACTCTGTTACGACACAGAATAAATATAAATATATTTTTATAACATAAGTATTATAATATTTACAACTGAACAAAAAGTTTCAGAGTTCTAAAATGTATCCAAATTGTGCATTAAGTATTCACGCTGCAAATATTTGCCCACTCACTCCTGCCATTATCCTAACGAGCCTTCCGGAGCTTCAATTTACTCAATGAATGATAGTTTGCATTGAAGCCAACACCCCAACGAGGAGATTGAGAACCGCAAATCGTTTATCGATAACTTTAACTGGTGAATTAACGAGGGTAGACAGGCAGAAGATTTGTAATTAGATGCGTCGCAAATGATTTTTGTGTTACAATACCATGCAGGTCAGACGTTTTGGTATAGGGTTTTATATCAAGTTTTTCTTGTCCGTCATAAACGTTCATTGTCATCATCGCAGCCCACATACGTCCCACTGTTGGGCTCGGGCCTCCTACGCAATAGGAGGGACTTTGACCTACTATACCTTGCTGGTCAGACATGTTGGTACAGGGTATTATTTCGAGTTTTGCTTCTCTTGCACAGATGTACATATTATATCCTTTAGTCGTCTTTTACGATATTCACGGGCAAGATAGGGAGTGGTGAATTGTATTCTTACTTCGAAACCACACGAAAAAATAATCACAAACGTTATATGCATATTATATCGTCTTTCACCACACCCACGGGTATGGGTAGGTGTCATAAAGCCCCCTTCCGAAGACCCTATGAGGGGTCGAATTGTACTCTTACTCCGTCACCACACAGCAAACATATAGTTGGAAAATCACATCTACCCACAAAAGAGGCTGATGATAATCATTATAATTAACGTCCATCTCTAAACCCAATTACTTGGAGTCCTCCATCGTACAGATAGCAAAAGTTATTCGCAATAGTTTCGAGACAAAATGCCTGCCTGATATCGATCCTACTCAGGAATATAATTTTTGACCAAATGTATTTGACTCAAGTCGATAAGGATGATAGTATTCGCAACCGCTATCACACAGCTATATCATCTCAGCTAATACCCCCCACTATTGGACTCGAGCTTCCTCCACAATAGGAGGGAAATTGACCTTACTATACCATCCTGGTCAGACAGGTTGGTATAGAGTTTTATTTCGAGTTTTCTTTTTCTTGCATAGATGTTATATGCGTATTAAGTCCTATAGTCGTCTTTTACGACATCCACGGCTGAGATAGGGAGTGGTAATTTGTATTCTTATTCCGTCACCACACGAACAACACATATGTAATAATTTTTTTATGAATCATACAAAGAGACGCGGGAAATCATTACAAGAATTATAATGATCAAACATCGCGTGAATAAAATCAATATATGTCTATTGACTGACCTTATTCTGTATAAAAATAAAAACACCATTTTTTAGAAATTCAGCCTCCTTTATTTAATTGTCATCATCAATATGGTGTAGCTTTTTACTGTCCACTGTTAGATGTAGGCTCTCTTTTTGTGGCAGGCTATAGTACGATCATACTGCATCCTATCTGTTCAGGGAGATGGAAGGAACGACGGGCACCATTTTAGCCTCCTGGGAACTTTTTTGGAATTCTATATCACAAAGAGTTATATGCCTCACGCGTCTAAGGAATATCACCAAATCAACGGCTCAGATTGTGTAGTCCCGGCTTGGATTATTCACTTATCAATTAATATCATTTAATTGTGACTTTAAATCATCCAAGGACCTACTTAACACATAATTATAATAAAAAAAAAATTGTCCCACGTTTAAGTAAGTCTACAAAACACGTACTAAATTATTAATAAGAACAATTATTATTATTTATCTAAATAATAATTATTCATTCATTCATTTCGGTTCATATACATCCCACTGCTGGGCTCGGGGCATGCTGGTCAGACAGGTTGATTTCCTTCCCTTACATAGATGTTATATACATATTATATCCCTTAGTCGTTTTTTACGACATCCACGGGTAAGATAGAGAGTGTTGAATTGTATTCTTATTCCGTCACCACGCGGGATAATAATAATTCAGTGAGTTGGCGAGTCACCGTCTGCCAAATTTCAAGATGGTATTGAAGGCAGGCGACAGTTTTTTAATCAATAGTCTTCAGTTAACCAGTCTATCGAACCTTCAACCCCATGATCAGGTTTTAGATATCATCATTGCACAATAGTTTTACACCTACCGTAGGCAGTCCACGAATATTATGTGTAAACGTGCAGGGTCATCGGTACATGTCCCATCCCATTTTTACATTAAATTTCTCCATAGGCCTCTGCATGTTGGATCTATATCCCCATGTAAGCTTTTCAAATGACTGCGTATCTTCTCTGGGGAAGATATCCGTGAAAATCGGAGATACATATATAATAATAATATAAATACTGCGGTCTTGAATGCCCCGGTAAGTCAGCCAGAGCCTCGTATCCAGCTCGCCTTTACTGGCGGGCTGGAGTGGAAACCGAAGAGTGCCCGCAGGATTCCCAACTCTGGCTTGCCTTAAACGGCTGGTCAGAGAGGGCTCACCAGATCTATATGCTCGGGGGTGGAAGTGTCATTTCCAAGGGTATAACTACGGGGAAACCACTGCGGGTCTCCGATTATCGGAGACTTGCGATGATGAAACCGGCGGCGGACCGCTCGACACCCCAAGCCACTTACACCAATGTTGCCCCCCTGTTGCCCGTATGGCCTGCGTGTCTGTGGCGATCGTTTAGGGGGGCCCATTCAGTGAGTTGAGTCACCGGGTCACCGTCTGCCAAAGTTCAAGACGATTAAGGTATTGAAGGCAGACGACAGTTTTAAATCAATAGTTTTCGGTTTACAGTCCATCTAACTTCCAACCCCATAATCATGTAATAGATATTATCATCACACAATAGTTTTACACCTACCATAGGCAGTCCACGTGTTTTATGTACAGACGTCAAGTATCATCGGTAGACGACCCATCCCATTTTTAGATTAAATTTATCTAAATGCCTCTGCGTGTTGGATCCATATCCCCATGTAAGCCTTTCAAAGGACAGGATATCTTCCCTAGGAAGATCCCGTGAAAGAGGAGAGACATTATAATATAAATAATATGTGAGAAATAACAGACAGTATATATTTTAGCACTTAGCCTGTAAAAATTTGAATATGAAGCCTCTTTTCTCATGAAGTTATAAGAACTAATAAATATTAATTTTTATACTTATACTAGCTAACCCTAACCAGCTAATTTAAATAAAAATGGAATTCCTATATCAGGTAATCTAAATGAAAATGGAATTACTTAAAATCGATCATAGTGACATCTATCGGGGTCCTTATTTTTTTCTGGTCTAAAAGCATCTTCGCATTATTGCCTTTGTAGTGTAACCGCCACATTGGTTAGATATTTTTTAAAGATCTATGATTAACTTAGAAACACTTTTTCTGTTTTATCTTTATATCTTACTAGCTGACCCGGCGAACTTCACACCGCCTTATTCGTATTTATTTTGTTTTAGTATTTATCAGTTTGGTTTTAGTATTACGGAGTAAGAATACAATTCACCATCCGTGTGTGTCGTAAAAGACGACTAAGGGATATACCGCCTTTTCTTATCGATTCCAAAACCTTTTTTAATCCAGATCTACATGTAATTATGTCAAAAATGCCGAACCGACGGGATGACCATCAAATGTTTGACAGGAAAGAACAGTTTGTATGGGAAAATAAAATTATTGTTTTTAGTATTTTACTCGCAATTTTCCATATTTTCTCACCGTATAAACCTTCCCTGGACTTCCACAAATAATTCAAGACCAAAATTAGCCAAATCAGTCCAGCCGTTCTAGAGTTTTAGCGAGATTAACGAACAGCAATTCATTTTTATATATATCTTTATATATAATTTTCTTCTTTATATTCGTCTTTATATATAAACGTGTGTATGTCACTGAACTCCTCCTAAAGGGCTGGACTGATGTTGATGAATTTTTTTTTGCAAGTTCAAGGGGATTTGAGAATGGTTTAGATTCACAATTGGATCCAATAGGTGGCGCTTATTTGCACAGAACAACGTCTGTTGGTTCGGCTAGTAGATATATATATTTCTAGCGTACGTGTGTATGTCACGGAACTCCTCCTGAACGGCAGGACCGATATTGATGAAATTTTCAGCGTGTATTCAAGGGGATTCCAGAATGGTTTATATTCACAATTGGACCCAGTATTGGACCAAATATTCAAATAACCGTGAGCATGAAAAAAGCCTGTTATTTTGACATTACAAACAGACACTCCAATTTTATTTATTTGTATAGATAGACTAGCTGTCCTCCGCCTACTAAGCCGGTCTGAAATAGATATTTATTTAAATGACAGTTGTCATAACTGTCTGTAAAATAATTTCATTATTATAAATAACTAGCTGACCCAACAGACGTTGTCCTGTTCAAATCTAAATAAAAGGGAGCCGTCGCTCAGGACGCCTGGCACATGTGAGATATCGAAATTATTTTGTACAAGTACCTATATATGGATAAAATAACAGATTACGACAGGAACTAATATGGCATAAAGTATTAATAACACATTAGTTTTTTTTTTTCAGAGAATGATGATTTTTATTCAATACAATTTTTTTTTCATTAATAGTAGTATAGTGTACTATAGGTATGTGTTTAGGTTAATAATTTATTTTGAGCTCACTAGATGGCGCTGTACGAAATTCTAAAATAGGTAATGGTTTCTTTACACAAATGTACATATCCAAGCGTGGCGTTAACGCCACGCCAATGATCTGGTTCACCCTCGCCTATAGATGTTTCACATGAAATATAGGAAGAGAAATTCTCTTTGAAATCGATTACCACACAACCTACTGGTTTCACCAGGTCAGGTCGTACCAATTCAGACAATTTCGTGGGCTCAACACTTTGTGAAGATCATCTTATGATCAAACGCATAGTTTACGATTATATAAAGGACATACAGACAAACATTCCTTTTTATACAAATAGATTCTTGGCAGCTCTCGCTTTGCCAAATGTCAAATAGATAAATAAACATAACCAAAAGAAAATATTCATTTTAAGCAAATGACAATGGAACAGAATAAGTTTAGTTACAATCAAAATTCATTATATTTCATCATCATCTCAGCCCATATACGTCCCACTGCTGGGCTCGGGCCTCCTCCATAATGGAAGGGTAATTGACCTAATATACCACGATGGTCAGACGTGTTATTATAGGGTTTTATTTCGAGTTTTCCTTCTCTCACATAGATGTTATATGCGTTTTATATCCCTTAGTCGTCTTGATCACCCACAGGTAAGATAGGGGGTGGTGAATTGTATTCTTACTCCGTCACCATTCAGAAACATTTATTTCATTTAACTCAAATATTCATTTCCATTATATTTAACTCAATAAATATAGGTTCCGGATAAATAATCACCAACATACACTAAAACCTTCTCCGAAACACGCTGCATTTTATGGTAAGAGTATTATCCCGATCGGTTCAGCAGTTTTCGCTGTATAACCGAATAAAAAAGCGGTTCTCTATTTATTAGTATAGATTATTGTAATTATAGTAATTATTATAATCATAATCATTGCTATCAGCTGTGAAAAAGGCTAATGACGATGTAAGCGGCTGTCGTAAGAAAACCAAGAAAAGACCAGTTGGAAATAAAGCATTTAAACTGCTTATGTAAAACTATTAAACATTTCCTTCTTTTTTTCAGTTCGCTTCTATTTATTATCAATTTTTTCCGCGTGGTAACGGAGTAAGAATACAATTCACCACTCCCTATCTTGCCCGTGGATGTCGTAAAAGATGACTAAAGAAAGACTAGGACGACTATATACACATAAAACCTGAGCAAGAGAAGGAAATTTCCAAATGAAACCTTATACCAACCTGTCTGATCAGCATGGTGTAATAGGTCAAACTTCCTCCCATTGTGTAGGAGGCCCGAGCCCAACAGTGGACAGTATGTGGGCTGCGGGGATGCTGATCATGATGATCTATTTTTTTCACACAACCGAGCTTCTTTCAAATAGATGACTGCGCAGGTGGCATAGTGGTTAAGAGATATATTAAGAGAAGTATCATGGGTTGAGTTACTGCATAGGGTAATACGATAAAGAGACGTTCGCCTTTTGTATGTTTGTCTCCACAAGGCAGACAATTAGTGCAGGGTTTACAGAAGATCCTTTACAAAAGAAACAAAACATAGGAGGGCAATCAATCTAATGTATAATTTTGGGTGTGGTGACGGCGAGAACACAATTTGCCACCACCTATCTTACGCATGGGTGTCGTAAAAATCACTTAAAGATATAATATGCACATAAGAACGAAATGAAACCGTATATCAACACGTTGGACTAACGTAGTATATGAGGTTAATTAGCTCTCATATTCTGGAGGGGACTAAAGCCCAATAGTGGGACTTGAGTTGCGATGATCCGAGGTAGCACGTACATTTATATAGAATTTCATTTCTTATTCTTAATAAACCCTAATTCATAGTTATTGCATAAAAACGAGTACTGATAATCTCCATTGCTGTAATTATTTATTTTCAATTCATTTGTTATTATATATGATATTATTAGTTGAAATAAATAAATTATTATTATTATCGATTCTCCAAGTGTCACTTTGGTAGGCTTACATGGGGATATGGATCTAATCGCCAAAGGCTTTGGAGAAATTAATGTTAAAATGGAATGGGACAATTACCGATGACACTCCACGTTTGCACATAACACTTGTGAACTGCCAACGGTAGGTGTAAAACTATTGTTCAATGATGATATTTAAAACCTGGTTATGGGGTTGTGAGGTTTGGTGGACTCTTTTACTTAAAACTATTGATTTTAACCTGTCGTCTGCCTTCAATCCCTTGCATAGTATTGAACGGTGGCAGACGGTGACTCGCCACCTCACTGAATGGACCACCCAAACGGTCACCACAGACACGCAGGCCATACGGGCAACAGAGGGACAACATTGGTGCGAGTGGCTTGAGGCGTCGAGCGGTGCGGTGCCGGTTTCGCTATCGCAAGTCCTCGATAAACGACCCGCAGCGGTGTCCCCGTAGTTATGCCCTTGAAAATGACACTTCCACCCCCGAGCGAATAGCTTTGGCGACCCCTCTCTGACCAGCTGTTTAAGGCAAGCCAGAGTTGAGAATTCTGCGGGTACTCTTCGGTATGCACTCCAGCCAGCCAATACAGGCGAGCTGGATACGAGGCCCTGGCCGAATCTCTGGAGCACTCAGACCGCGGTGTCGCCACTCACATTCAGCACGCCACAAGCTGCCCCGCCTGCCTGCCTTCCTATAAATCTTGTGATACATTTTTCTTTTATATCAAAAGAACTTAGAGAGCCATATAATGTTCCTCCGAGGTTTGCGTTAGTCTCATGGTGCAATAACGAGTGGCCCAGAGGATAAGGGTAATTATTGATTATTATTTTTTTTTAATCAATTTACCACTATTAATTTTAATATATTAGATGTTAAATGTAATAATCTATAGTAAATGATAATATTAACTGTGTACGTTTGACAATATATATTTGACCTGTAAATAAAATCTACTAATAAACTGATTATTCTGATTATTATTCTGATTATTATTCTGATTATTATCTCTGGCGAAACAAGAAAGCAGTAACCCACAAATTAAGCTTAATTCGTCATCGCAATAATAAATCTAGTGCTACATAAACAAAGTCTTAACTTGGTCTTAACATGGCAATGTTTGTTTAACTAACAAGATACAGTTTAAGTGCACTCGTGTAACATACAGCTAATGAGATATTTGTTTGTGTTTGGAGCTAAATAACAACGTTGGTGTGTTTCAAATTCTCTAAATGTACATATATATTTACCACAAGAAACATTTTTAGGGACAAGCAATGGTATGGATTACGGCCTACCCGGTCCTTCTGTAGGCATCCACGTATCTTATTATAAGAGCTGACATACGTCTCACTATTGGGCTCGAGCCTCTTCCACAATGAGAGGGAAATTGACCTACTACACCACGCTGATCAGACGTGTTAATATAGAGTGTTATTTCGAGTTTTCCTTCTCTTGTATAGTTTATTATCATCGTCACAGTTTATACACGTCCCACTATTGGACTCGGGCCTCTTCCACTATGGGAAGGAAATTGACCTACTATATCACGCTGGTTAGAAGTGTTTTAGTTCGAGTATTCCTTCTCTTGCATAGATTTTATGTGCATATTATACTCATTAGTCTTCTTTTACGACATCCACGGGCATAGGGATTGGTGAATTGTATTCTTACTCTGTCACCACGCGGAAAACGTACCTCACTGTCACCGTAATTTTCACCCGGATAGTTCTCGTTCCCGTGGGAATAGCGTATTAAAATACAGCCTAAGTTACTCTTTATACGGACTGCTACTTAGTAGTAAAATATCATCAAAATCCATGCAGTCGTTTTGAATAATACCCGGAACAAACAGACAAAAACATTTAAACTGGATTTTAGGCACAATTTTCACGTAAATAACGGTGTGAGCATGAAAAAAGCGTAATATTTCGTCCTTACAAACATACACCTTAATTTTATTTATTTGTATAGATGTATAGATATTAATACGTATGTTAATACGTAATTTAATTTGCAAATGTAATACAAACAATTATGGCCCACCAGATTCGACAAGCAGCAACCCATTACAATCTATCTACTAGATCAACCATCGCTCCCTCCCATAAGGTTAACACAAAAGTATTTACTAAATACATCAGGACTTTTATTCTTATTAAAATATCATGTAGGTGCTTAACTTTTTAATGGAAGGAATTTGCAGAGAATTATATCTAAGAGTTTTGTATTTATAATTAAGTGGAAGCTTAACTCTTACATATAGGAACGTCAACTTTGAACAATTTAATGATAATGGAATACTCCTACGCGTCAAACTTTATACATGAATATCGTTAAGGATATGTTACGACAGAAGTAAAGTTAATAAGTACACCGGCTTCATAAAAAAAACTTAAAGTAACGGAAACGTGTTGTTAAGTTAACGGAAAGGGGTCGTTTAATTAACGGAAAGAGATTCTTATTTTAACGGAAATGGGTGAAAGTTTCAAAAGAATAATCTTTATACTATTGGACTTGTAAAAATACAATCAATTTACTGACACAAAATACAGACCGACTCAGAATAGTTTACCTGGGGGCACGGCAGTGTCCTCGCCAAGTCGAGCAAAAATTTAACACTGCTGTAACATCCTTTTCTCAAAACTGTTCAGGCCCTTTTCGACCCCATATAACTTCGTTGTGAATAGAATTAGATGCCTGAATATCTTTAATATTGATATAGACACTATAAGAAATTGTTAGATTAGCTAATTATGTAATAACTGAAGGTAGAAAGAAGGTCCCTTAAGTAGGGATTAAATAAATTAACCGACTTGTTATTACATGAATCTCACATCTTTTCGTGGTAAAAGAACTGCGTTGCGAGACTTTGTTTTTTTATAAGTTATGTTTTCCTTCACCATCCTGAGATTATGAATAAGTAATATTTAGTAAGACCCTAACACTAGAAAGACTGAGCTTCATATTATACCTTCAAAGACCGCAGCACTCAATTTGACGGTACTAGAGATTCAGTCAGATTATATATGAAATTATTGCGAATATTGCATTAAAATAAAATAAAAATAATGTCAATTTATTTTGTTACTAATAATAAACAAATATAAACTGTAAGTAACATTTGAAACTGAGTGATAGTTTATTTTTTTTTTAATCTTTTATACATTTTCCACAAACAGTTTTTTTACAAATTGTGCAGTTTTCACATGTTTTTTTTACATTTACGATTGACTTAACATTGCCGCCTGTTATTATTGTTTGTAGTACATCGTTCACTAGTTTCAGAATTAGTTTCTTGTCTTCGAGTTGCAGTTGAAGTAGATTTTTTTTCACATAATATGCACGTAGATCGCTCACTAGTTGAAGGATAAAATCATGGCAAGAAATTTTTATTGCTGTGATTTTTCTGTATAGAATCCACAAGTTTATAGCTGCTAAATTAAGTATATTGTAAAAAACATGAGCTGGCCATCTTCCAACTCTTACGGCGTACTTGCTTGCCATTTGATTGATGATGTCTACCAAATTTTGTTTCATTATAAAATTCAATTGTCTCAGAGAGCTTTTTTGATCAGTACCCTATGCTCACGTTGGGGTGATAATATTTTTTCTTGGTTTTTCTGATAGACAGTAAGGGTTTCATCTGTCTCGGTTTTCATTATAAAAGTTTCACGTCTTGTAGTACGAATACCTCTACAAATCGGCGGAACTTCTCGTCTTGAACGCCGTGTTGTTCGAACAATGCTAGTCTTTTCGAAATAACTGCTCATCAATGGTCAAATATTCTCCCAGAATGTAACACATTTGAATATTCAACTTGCTGCTTGTAACATACCGACTTCCGGTACTGATGTCCTAGCTGAACGTCAAACGCGCGCTGCTCGCCCGCCGCAATATCGCAACTGTTCATGTTCTATTTGAGAACTACTGAGACGGCAACTCATTTTTTATAACAAATTGCGACTGCTCACTAAACGAAACCAATGTCAACACTAAGTGTAATGTAAACAAGCTAGGCAGTAACAACTTACTCGGTATTAAACATAAATAAAAACAAAAATTCTCCGTGTGGTGAGGGAGTAAACATACAATTCACCACTCCCTATTTTGCCCGTGAATTTTGCGCCTGACCAAAGTCGTATAGTAGGTCAATTCCCCTCCTATTATGTAGGAGACCCGAGCCCAACAGTGGGACACATATGGGCTAAGCTTATAAAAAACAAAAATACCTTCTTGTTAGGATGTTAGGATGGCACTCCGTAGGTCCTTTTTAAAAAAACACTTTTATACTGCTAAATTATATTGGATATAAAAAGATACAAATTGTGATATCTGATGTTTACGCGAGCACTACACATTGTAAATAAAACTACTTTTACGGATTATATCGCGTTTGTATTTGATTTATGATTGTCCGACGTTTCGAACACTTTGCAGCATTCATGGTCACGGGCGGACTAAGGTGTCTCACGTCCAACAAGTAATCGTTATTACAGACATTTACAATTATCTACCCGATACAGAAAATAGTTATAAATTTATTAAATTGTTACCCACATTTTAGTACAAATTTATTGCCAGTGTAAGAAGAAAATGAATCTATATGAAAAAATTATATTGTTTATGGTTAGTAATTATTAATTATTGAATTTGTAGCAATTATTATTACAATTTGTTGATTTAAAACTAACAAAACTAATATACTACCACCGGATCGGAACGAGGCCACACTGAGAAAGATCCGGCAAGAAAACTCAGGGGACATGATGCTAAATTAATATTGATTTTTAATTTTAGATGCGGCTTACTAAAAGATTTTTGATTTATAAAATTATCTTTAAAACTCTCTAAATAACAATAATAATGGTTAAAGATAATTTTATAAATCAAAAATCTTTTAGTAAGCCGCATCTAAAATTAAAATCAATATTAATTTAGCATCATGTCCCCTGAGTTTTCTTGCCGGATCTTTCTCAGTGTGGCCGCGTTCCGATCCGGTGGTAGTATATTAGTTTTAAATCAACAAATTGTAATAATAATTGCTACAAATTCAATAATTAATAATTACTAACCATAAACAATATAATTTTTTCATATAGATTCATTTTCTTCTTACACTGGCAATAAATTTGTACTAAAATGTGGGTAACAATTTAATAAATTTATAACTATTTTCTGTATCGGGTAGATAATTGTAAATGTCTGTAATAACGATTACTTGTTGGACGTGAGACACCTTAGTCCGCCCGTGACCATGAATGCTGCAAAGTGTTCGAAACGTCGGGCAATCATAAATCAAATACAAACGCGATATAATCCGTAAAAGTAGTTTTATTTACAAGATACAAATTATTATGAACTGTACTGCACTGTAAAATTGTACTCTGACTCTGATGAGCCCTCATATTGTCCTTATATATGTTTCTGAAGAGTATTGAAGTGATGGGGGTTTACGCTTAGTCGGCAACTTTGGTAAACATAATTTGTTCATAACATCTCCCCCTTTAGACTGAGCTTTATTTAAATTATTTAATAATAAAGCGAAGCAATTGAAGATAATATTTAAGAAAAATAAACGTTAAATTATTTTAAGTAGTATTTAAGATATTAATGGAATAATTGACAAAGAAAAATAAAACTCAGTTTCTTATGATATACAAAATACAAACTTAAATATTAACCATTATTTAAGAAATATTATCATTATGTAAATGCTTACAAAATACAATAAAATAACTTCATAAAGTCGTAAATTAATAGAAAGAAAAATACAAGTAATATTGATTAATAACTATAAATCTTAAAGTAAAACTAGAAATTACTGAGATTTCTTTTTGATTTATGAAATTGCCTGAATTTTAACTTTATTCTTATCAATTTCTACATCTGGAAGGCTTTTAATGGATATCTTATCATCTTCTAAGTCGTCTGAAATTTCAGTAAGTTCAATTGAGGTTCTAACATCATTTTTGTTTCTATTAGTTTTTGTATTGTAACATTGGTTGTAAATTTGGATACAGCATGATGAGTTTCTATTGCAAAAACATCTCTTATAAACTTTGTATCCTAAATAAATAAAAATTATTGAAATTATTACATAAGTTAGTCCTGAATAGTAATTTCCATATCTCAGAATATGGGATTGATTTTGACTATCATCAATTTCATTTTCTAAATGATCTAATTTATGTGACGCTAATTTTAATGATTCTAGATCTACATGAGATAAGGTTATTGGATTAAGAAGAGAAGAGCTTGTATTAATTAGATTGTATTTGCAACAATCATCTAAAGTCAAATCAAAGCTTAAATTTATTTGACTTGGTACAGTTAATTTATATTTGTTAAATGGATAAAATTGCAATGTTTCAAAGTAAGCTACACAGTTATCTTCGATAGACAGAATTCCTGTTCCTTGTAAAACATAATCAGTAATATTATTTTTACATTTTAAAGTTAACCTATTGGCTTTAGATTGCACATAAACATATTTGTTATCATTTAACTTTTGCCATATATCTATATTACCATAAATAATTCTAGATTCACAATTATCAGGAAGCGATAAAGTTGCTTCTGTTAATAGTTTAGATTCACATGTAGGGTTACTGATAGTTGACAGAATTGATGTTAAAGGACAAATAATATAGTCTTTATTGACTTCTTGACATTCACTAATGCTATCTAATAAAGTATAACTCAATCTATCATCCGTTGTTGCTATGTAAGGTTTTGAAGGATGTATTAAAACATAATATGTTAAATGATCTCGTGGAGTTGGTAATGGGAAACTTTTATAAAGATTGAATTTAACAGGATTTATTAAAGGTATTTGAATAATAAATATTAATTTATTGTTATAAAAATAAACCGTTAGTTTTGCTAAATCTATTATAGTGTGTATATTTTGCAGAGATAAAGATATTGGGAACTCGGAGGTTCTCATCGATTGGTAATTTTTTGATAATTCCCGGTATAATGTTGTAGGAGTAATAACGTATGGGTGAAGAATATTTGCCTTAGCAAACAAAATGGAGTTTAAAATTGTATCTAAGATATTAGAAATGGATAATAATGATCCTTCTATAATATTAAACATTGAGTTGAATCTTTCTAAATTAATAAGATTAGTGTGTGTTTTAGTATTAGAGGTGAGTATGTAATTAAGTTTTTCAATTTGAGTATTAAGTTTATTTTCGTTATCATTTAATTTTTGTATAGATAAATTAAAATTATTAACTGTAGATCTGACAATGTGAATATTGTCTTTCATTAAAGAGTATATGTGCTCTTCATTCTGTTCACATGAGCTAA
Source organism: Lymantria dispar (assembly GCA_032191425.1). Lineage (NCBI taxonomy): Eukaryota > Metazoa > Arthropoda > Insecta > Lepidoptera > Erebidae > Lymantria > Lymantria dispar. The sequence continues at coordinate 5,694,226 of CM063452.1, read as the reverse complement.
TGACTTCATCATATTTTCTTGCATCATCGGCATCTAATATTCCAAAGAAGAACTTAAGGATTTCTCCTCCAAATTCGAGAGCACGTTTTTCTCGATTATGAGAAATTAAATGAGATAAGGATTCAATCTTAAGATTATTAGAGTTAATTAATATTTCTAAAGGATTAATAATATCTTTACAATCTAAATTAAAGTCACTAACTAAATTTCGAGCTTTTTCACAAAAATCCGATATATTTTTAATTGATTTTTCAATCTTTTCCATATAAGGTTTAATCGGTATGACTTCAACAGAAGTTATGACATTCCAATAGACGTTTTGGAAATAGACGATGGAAGTTGGATCAAAATATATTCCTGGACTATGCAGAATCGGTTCTATCGGTTCCGAAATGCTTGGATGCACGAAACATCTGAAACAAATATAGTTCACGCTGGTTTTATTTCATTAACGTGATACTTTATGTCCTTTCTATTAACACAGAGAGTGACATTATTTTTGCCATGGGTTTTCATTATTTTGTATGGCCCTTTCCACACGGGAGACAGTGCCTTTCGAGACCTATGATGGTGTTTTAAGTATACTAAGTCACCAGTTTTGTAGGTTATAGACTTCGATTTAGAGTCGTAATAATTTTTGAATATTCTTTGCTCTTATTTATGTATTCAATAGCTTTTTCGCGTGAATATTTCATTCTATATTGAAGTGCACGAATGTTTTCTTGATAAGTAGTGTCATCGGTTGATTCGTAAACACTACTGGGAATAAAAGGTTTAAAACCGTATAATAATTCAAATGGTGTGTAATTTGTAGTACAATGAGGAGTGGTGTTGTATGAAAGGATCGCAGTTGCAATATAACAATTCCAGTCGTCCTGGTTGTCGTTAACGAATGACCTCAAGTACTCTTTAAGGGTGGCATGAGAACGTTCTAACGCGCCATTAGTTTGAGGATGATAAGGAGTAGAAAATAGGTTTTTTATTTTAAGTATATGCGTCAATTGCTTAAATAAGTCTGACGTGAAAGTTGTACCTTGGTCAGTTAATAAATATTTGGGAAATCCGAATAAAGAAAAGAAATGAATTAATGTACGAGCATCTTCATCAGTAGTACACGTAATCATAGGATAAGCACACGAAAATTTTGTTAAGTCATCTTGAAGTGTTAGTATGTATTTAAATTTCTGAAGACCAGCTTCGGGTAAAGTGCCAACAATGTCTAGAGCTAATCTTTCAAATGGCTTAGTGCTCGTTGATGTTATTATCATGGGTGCTTTATTACATGTGCGTAGAGGCTTGTTAATTTAACACATTTTACAATTCTTTACAAAATGCTCTACATCTGAGCGCATACTTTTCCAATAATATGAGACCTTTAGTCTATTTAACATGCGTTTCACACCTGGGTGACCAGCTAAAGTAGTCCCGTGATTTTCTTTTAGAATATTAGGAATTTCAGCGGGAGTAGGATACAATATTTGGTTTTTGTAAATGTGAATTTCAATATTAGTACTATGGAAAACATATGCTATCATATTATAAATTTTAACATAACTTAATTTAATAAAAGGTTCAGAAAAATCTGGTAAGGCAAGTTCCTTAACGTAATCATTTTGAGAAATTATCTCATCTCTTAGTTTAATTAATAAATTGTAAATTATCTTATAACTCGTTTCATCAAAATGATGAATTTTTGTAAACATAAAATAAATAATTTTGTTATTCTTAGAATTCATTTTGTGTATAGTATCTGGTTCGCGTTCACTGGCGCGAAACTCTTCAGAGTCTTCAAGCATTGCCAATAATTGTTCACAATGCGGCATTGAATAATCTAAGTCTAAGGAAACTGGACAAGCAATACTCTTTTGTTTTGAAGTATGCAAACTTTGATTATGCTCTATAATTTTCGTATCGTAATCAAGGTTATTTTTTGTAAATTGTATTTTAAAGTATTGTTCATAAGTAGTTGAATTCAATCTAGAACTTCTAGTAGTTACAGCATTTACCGGATAACGGGATAATGCATCAGCATTGCTATTTACTCTCCCCGGTTTATAGATAATCTCGTAATTATATTCTTCGAGCTTTAAACGCCATCTTAAGAGACGTCCACCCATATCTTTAGCATTAAATAACCAGGTTAGAGGCCTGTGGTCTGTGACAATCTTAAATTTATAACCATAAAGATAGGGCCTGAATGTATTAACAGCAAAAATGATAGCAAGAAGTTCCTTCTCGGTTGTTGAATAATTTCCTTCGTGTTTATTTAAGGTTCGTGAGGAATATGCAATTGGCTTATCTTTGCCAACTTCACCTTGGGACAGAATTGCGCCTACGGCATAATTTGAAGGATCTGTTGTTACAATAAACGGTCTAGAAAAATCGGGATACTGTAGTAAGGGAGCTGAAATAAGCTTTTCTTTAAGCGTATTGAAGGCATGCTTTTGTTCAGAGTGCCAATGAAAATCTACGTCCTTTTTTAATAGTGATGTAAGAGGCTTTGTTATATGTGAAAAGTTCTGTATAAAACGACGATAGTAACCTGTTAATCCTAAGAAGGATTTAACATCTTTTGGAGTTTTCGGTGTTGGGAATTGGGAAATAGCCTTGTAAACAACCTCTTTTCGTAAAAACTTACATTTGTCAGGTTGCAACTTTAGATTTGCTTCTCTAAATTTTGAGAATACAGTTTCTAATTTATTTATATGAGATTCAAGGTCATGAGAGTATATAATACAGTCATCAAGGTATACGTAGCAATATAACCCTTGTAAGCCAGAAAAAACTAAATTCATCATTCTCTGAAATGTAGAAGGTGCATTTTTTAATCCGAAGGGCATACGCGTAAATTCGAACTGACCTGAGATACTGTTTGTAGTAACACTGAATGCCGTTTTTTCTGTGTCCTTGGGATCTAATAACAGCTGATGAAATCCTGACGCAAGGTCAAGCGTGCTGAAATACTTTGAATGACCTAACTGGTCTAAAATATCTGTTGTGAGAGGAAGAGGATAAACTTCTGAAACTGTGACATCATTTAATCGTCTATAATCAATAACTATTCACCACTTAGTTTTGCCGGAAGCATCTAGCTTTTTAGGGACCACCCAGACTGGTGAATTCCAAGGAGAAGTAGAAGGGCGAATTATGTTCTGGTCCAGCATTTTCTTTATTTGATTTTCGACTTCATTTTTATGTATTTCAGGGAAACGGTATGATTTGACATGAATAGGAGCAGCATTGCCAGTATTAATAGAATGTTTAATAACATTTGTATAAGTCAAATCTTCGCCATCAAGATGAAATATATCAGTGTATTTAGAGATGCAGTTAATTAAGGCTTTGTTTTCTTGTGGGTTTAAGTGAGAGCATCTTATTTGGTTAAGAACCATTTGAGAACGATCTTTAGTCGTAGAATTTAAATGATAAATGAGTTCCGTTTGATTTTTATCTTCATAATAGAGAGGAAGCTCTAATGGAGTTAATTGAACTTGAAAATCATTTACAATAATTTCAGATTCGGTGGTGTTAATAATAGAAACATTTACATGATTGTTTGATTTTAATTGAACTATGCAATTGGCTAGAAATACACCATCACATATTTTATGATCTAATAAAAGAGCTTCTTTAAAATCCGTAATTTCAGATAAATTGGAAACCGGACATTCGATAACCATTTCCGAACGCGGAGGTATAACATATGTTGGCTTGCTAAAATAAAATGGTATTTCGTAGTCCTCTAAAGTGAGGATGTTATTAGAGTATTGAATATTTATTTTAAAGTATTGTATAAAATCACTACCAATAATTCCGTCGTAATTTAAATTAATTGTATCGTCAATTGCGTGAAATATGTAGTTGAATACTATTTTATTCTTCGTCGAAACACGGTATTCAAAATTAAGTTTAATTGACCCAAGAGATTTACAATAAGAGTCGTTGTCACTTAGACCTTTAAGTTTTATAACCTCAGAATCAAGCTCTGGTTTATCATGTAAACTGGAATGTTTGACAATTGAAATTGTAGAACCAGTATCTATTAAAAAGCACAATGGCTGGGTGTTATAATTTGTTTTTAAATAAACATGAGGTAAAGAAACTTTATTATTTATATAATTAATGGTAAATGTATTTTCATTTGAACAATTCCTAGAAAAAGAACTCGTCATTTCGCGAGGTGAGGAATCGTATTTAAAATTTAAACTCATATTTTTATTAAAAGTTTCATTCGCGTTAACCTGTGTTGAGGAAAATTTAGGAACACAGTTTGAAGGACACGTAGTCTCTGTATTTGCGCTAACCTGTGTTGAGGAAAATTTAGGAACACAGTTTGAAGGACACATAGTCACTGTATTTGCGCTAACCTGTGTTGAGGAAAATTTAGGAACACAGGGCTTAATAAAATTATTCGTGTCATTAAAATTATTATTGTGTGGTTTCAACAGACACGGCGTCGAAACCGTATTTAGTTTAAATTATCGTCATTACAAGGCGTGTCAATAAGGTGGACATTAGAGCGATTGTCGCTTGGAATGTCATTGTTCGGTGCCGGTGCACCTGACAGTGTAGAGTTACGAGAAATGTTCGACGAATTATAATTTTTAGCCTTAAGTTTGCGACACTCGTTTATTAAATGACCACGCTTTTTACAATAAGCGCATATTTTGTTAGGATTATAGTTAGAATTATAATTATTTTGTTTAAACGAATTTTGTTCATTATTTATCGAGTTAATTCGTTGAAAATTACGAGAAGAATGCGCGTTTTTATTTTTATAGCACTCGGAAGCGTTGTGACCGCTTTTATTACAAATATTGCATTGTTTAATAGACTTGGTGGATAATTTAGTTAATTTAAATAATTTTTCTTCCTCAATGGCATGAGTTATTGCCTCAAAAAGGGTTTTAGGATTCCTACAACGCACTATGTGTGAGAAATTAGAGTTCAACCCTAATAAGAAGGTATTAAGGGCCAAGTCTTCCATCGCGGCAATTCGGCCTATAAGTTCTTTGTCATTACCACAGCTATAATGGATGTCAGATTGTAATCTAGTTAAACAAGATTCTATACGTAACGAGAATTGCATCACGTCTTCAGACGGCAATTGTTTACAGTTTTGTAAATCCATTAATAAATGAGTGGAGTGCTTTTTCTCGCCAAATGTGTCTTTTAAAAATTGCTTAATTTCTGTCCAGTTATTAAATTGCTTTAAACAACAAGCTAATTGTGCTTTCCCTTCTAATTGCGAGATGATATATTTACATAACACATTCCGTTGTTCTGTAGTCGCTAAGGAAATAGCATTTTCGCAATTGGTTAAAAATGCCGGTAAAAGTTCTCGAGACCCGTTGAAAGGTTTGATAAATTTGGTGAGAACGGAAAGAGTAATTTTATCTGCCATTTTGGGTTTTTGTTTAGGCAGTGGGCTATCCTCAGACGAACTGCTAGAATGTGAAGACACTATTTCTTCGCTAATTTCTTTTTTTAGAGACATTAAATTCCTTTTATTATTGTTGTAAAATACTACAGAACATCAGAAAATATGCACATATAAAAGTATAAAATTATAAAATAGCACGAAAAATAAATGACAATTGTATAAGTTGTAAATAAAAATATTAATGTGTATAAATTATTATGGTTATGTATAAATTGATTGGATATATTCACTTCACAAAATTTGATAAGTATAATCCACTTTCACTTTATAATAAAAAAAAGAATATTATTTGCATAAACTCACAGTAACAGCGACACAGCAACCGTACTCGCCAACATACTTGGAAATTTACGTAATTGTGCAGGTGCGCGATGTGGACAACGCCGGACGCCTGGCGATTCAAGGAATCGTATTGCAGGGACGCTCGTCGTTCTGTTGCGGCTATGTTCTTAAATGTGTTGTAATTTTATACAACGTGTTTGATGATGGGTGAGAGTCGATCTATTGTAGATGATCTACAGATGATCTTGTGATGCGGGCTCACACGTGTAAGTGGAGGCTTACCGTCGACCACAGGGTAGTAGCAGCTGCCCGGGGTGATGCGAGCTCGCGCTTAGCAGCGGAGGCTTATCGTCGACCACAGGGTAGCAGTAACTGTTCGGGGTGATGCGGGCTCGCGCTTAGCAGCGGAGGCTTATCGTCGATCACGTGTGAGCTCGTAGCGCGGCTTGGACAATCAGGGGGCCCAAGACTTACGGTTGACTATTGCTCACTGTGGACCTTTAGATACGGAGCCAACGTATATTAGGGTGCAGACGAGTGGAAACGAATTCGCGACGCCTACACCTATTTATTCCAGTATTCGAATTCCTGGAATATACCACTTCTGACACCAGTTTGTTAGGATGGCACTCCGTAGGTCCTTTTTAAAAAACACTTTTATACTGCTAAATTATATTGGATATAAAAAGATACAAATTATTATGAACTGTACTGCACTGTAAAATTGTACTCTGACTCTGACTCTGATGAGCCCTCATATTGTCCTTATATATGTTTCTGAAGAGTATTGAAGTGATGGGGGTTTACGCTTAGTCGGCAACTTTGTTAAACATAATTTGTTCATAACAATTAGTTTGAAGGAATCGTTGTTTACTATATTTTTATAGCTGTCTTTGTATGCTGTCACATTGACGGTGTGAGGTCATAGTAGGTATTTGTAAAGGAATCTCATATATAAATATAGTTTAATATTTTTTAATATATATTTAGCTTAACAATAGCAAATTAGGAAAAGTCATAAAATATAGAATGAAACAAAAATATAGTTTATAAAATAAACTCATTTGCAAAAAAAACGGGCGGTTTTGATTTTCATTCATATTTAAAAAGATACAATACCAAAAAGGTTTCAATCGTTTGTACACGTTACTGGCCGGTTTTAAAAATGCTGTGGTATTTAAAAAAGTACGTTCTAAATTCAATTTTTCATTTGATGTTCATTTTTACAGAAAACCCCTTTTTATCCTACATTTTTGGCGCGAAGTTCCAGAAGTTAACATCGACTTTCATAACTTTTATTCAATTTTTATCGATTAATTTCATATCCTTGACTGTCAAAGCTTTATTTAATGCTGTTTGGCTGTATCAAAAATGGTAGATAAAGTGGTAAAAGCTACCAAAATTATCGCGCTGCTTGAAGAGGGTTGCAGCCAATGTTTCGTGGCTAGGAGGCTAAATGTTAGTCGCTCGACAGTCCAAAGGACCTGGCAGCGATATCAGGAGACTGGTTCCGTCGAGAGAAGGCCTGGTTCTGGAAGAAAACCATGTACCCAACCACGGGATGATCGTTTTCTTGTGAGTCGCGCATTGAGAAATCGCAAATCTTCGTATGTGGATCTTAAGAACAACCTCCAAGAAGTAAGAAATGTCCATATTAGTCTATGGACGGTCAGGAGGAGGCTTCTCGCTGCCAATATACGCAGTCACCGCCCGGCCCGCGGCCCCAAATTACTCCGTGAGCACAGAGTTCACAGGCTTAGGTTCGCTAGAAATTGTGAATCATGGACTCAAGACGATTGGAATAGGGTTTTGTTCTCTGATGAAGCCAGGATATCTCTGTTCGGTGAAGATCGACGTCGGCGAGTGCTAAGAAGACAAGGAGAACGCTTTGCAGAGGCATGTTTCGAAGAAATCACACCTTATGGTGGGGGCTCTGTTATGTTTTGGGCAGGAATAAATTCAATGGATCGTACAGAGTTAGTCTTCATTGAAAACGGCTCACTGACTGGGCATCGATACATAACGGAAGTTCTAATTTCTCATGCACAACCCGCATTGGCCGCTCTAGGTGAAGACTCGATTTTTATGGACGACAATGCTCGCGCCCACCGATCCCGCGATGTTAATGCGTATGTGCAAGAGGTCGGCATTCGTCGTTTGGATTGGCCAGCTCGAAGTCCCGACCTCAATCCCATAGAGCATGTCTGGGACGTTCTGAAACGGCGTGTGAGATCAGTACACCCGGCTCCGCAGACCATCAGAGAGCTGAAGAATGTGATTACTGCGGAGTGGGAACGTATTCCGCAAGCAAGTATCCGGGATATACTCGCTAGCATGCCCAGACGAATTCAAGCTGTGATTTTAGCTAGAGGGGGTCACACTCGATACTAAACATTTATCTGCTTTTACTTTATTAAAGAAAAACAAACAAAAAAACTTTTTTATTTTTACTTCATGAGCATATGCACTACTAGCGAATATACACTACTAGCGAGGTTTAGCATTATTTCCCATAAATTGTATCTAAATTTTATGAAATACTGATGAAAACGATTATTTTCTTATTAATTTAGCAAATTGTGTGGATAAAACTACCTATAATTATCAAACAAAGAAATATTAACATTTGAAATGGTTCATTGCTTAGGTGCCCGTTTTTTTTGCAAATGAGTGTATTTAAGAATGAAATCGCCGTGCGGTCAAATTGACGGCCTTGGTCTTTCTAGTGTTAATGCTTCTTTCAATTTTTTTTTTATTGGCCGGATATGATACAGACACATTCTTTCGGCTTTTCTATAATCTGCAGGTTAGCAAGGAGCCCATAATCTGCCTGATAACTGTTCATTGGTCATCTTTTGGGTGAACTGGTTATTTCACATTAGGGCGGCTTATATTTTCGGATATATTTTTTATTGCTTTTATTTGGACTTTTTCCTTTCTAGCCAGTGCGTATTATATTTCTTAGTCGTCTTTTGTGACATCTTACGCCGGTACCACATGGAAGTAAAATGCTGTGCTTAAGTATTTATTCTAAGCTCAAGTTTCCTTTAAAACAATGCCCAAAGATTCATGTATCGTAACTGACACAAATTACACTTAAAACAATAATTTGTGTATCAAACAAAAAAATAATCCATGAAGGTCCACACAATATTTAGCAGGAAGGGTCAGTAGTTAAACCATTCTGCCATCTGTGTAGTCAACGTTTGTATGAGCTTTTTTTCTTTTTAAATAGCATAGGAATAAACCCTCATTAAGACCTTATAAAAATACCATTAACAAAAATAATTGTATTATGTTAGATCTTTTTTATTTTTTTGGGGTGGTCCGCATCCTATGGTCCGCGCACCCACCAACCTCGATCGGATGACGAAAGGACTCGTCGCCTTTGTCATTAGGCTGACTACCGGTATCGAGTTCCGTGTCCTCCGTAGCCGGCTCGGTTACGTTAGACCTTGAATCAGTGTTTAACCTTTTTTTCGTGGCTGGGTATAATCTGAAATTGCCTTGCCCAATCCATTCGAGGCAACGGAAGAGCGGTGTACGGCTTTATAACTATGTTTTCTCCCCATTGTTATTGGACTGATCACTACCGATTCTTACAAATCTGTGGCCGATCCGATCTTGAAAATTATTTTTAGATCACTATGACTTTATCTATATTGCAGTTATATGTTTAAAATCTTTTGATTTCCATGTGGTGACGAAGTAACAATAAAATTTCTTGCCTGTGGGTGTCATAAATAAACGGTTTAGGGATTAAATGTGCATATAATATCTATGCAAGGCAAGGAAAACTTGAAATGAATCCTATACCAGCACATCTGATCAGCGTGGTGCAGTGGAGCAATTTACTGCATAATGTGGAGAAGGATTGAACGCAATAGGCACACATAAACTAAAATGGTGATGATTTAAAATCTTGATAGAAAATGTATTCTCGGATACGTATTGCGAACACTTATAATAAAGACAAAAATAGTTTCAGTAATAACTAAAATAAAAAGTTAAGAGCAAGATGAAATTGGTGCCAAAACCCACGCTTCACACAGTCAACACGAAGTAACTCATTCAAAAGTTTCGGCGACCAAAAAGCATTTCAATTTAAAATTCTAACGCGGCTGAAACCTGCTATATATATTTTATTTACAAGGTACTCTGTTAGGAAACTTTTAAATATATTTTTAGACTACATACCATTTACTCTTTAATGAAAGTAGACTAAGATATAAAGCTTTGTATCAAGGACAAATCATTCTACTTTTTTTTTTCAACTTCGAAAAGGGGGAATTTCACATTTCGACTGTATTTTTTTATTGCTCTTGATGATAAACGATCAAATAGTAATGGTAAGTGATTACTGTTGCTCATGGACCTTTGATGTGCCGTTGTCTACCGTGAAGAAAATGAAAGACATGTGAATGCGTGCAATATGGTTCGGTAATACTAAAAGGCATCATCAGAAACCGCCACTTACCGAAAAAAGTGCGATAACAAATTGCTACTACACAGACGTCGATTTTTTTCGTGAGTTTGGTCCTATCGTAGAAAAACCGGCCCGCTGTAGACAAAAGACTATTGACAGTGTGGTCTTACCATACTCTATTCGTAAGCCACACCAATGTAACACACGCACACAAAAAATTACGAAATAGAAATAAATTTACATTACTTACCCGTGTAAGGCAACTCAAGAAATTAAATATAATTATCTTTTTTTATAGACACCCTGCACTAAGGAAATAGTTCTTGTATTGCTGGGGACTTTACAAACATAATTTAATAGACAGAAATTACACCCGAAGTAGAACAATAATTTGTGGATCGTACAAGGTATTGCCCTGCGTGTGAATGGAACCCATGTCATTGGCATGGTGGCTATATCTATATATTATCTATAACTACGCTATTCGTATTCTTTGCCCGTTCAGTATGGTTGAACGGATTAACCGATAAAATTAGGATGGTCAATTATCATCCTAATTTTTTCAGGTGTACATGGAGGTACTCTTAGCTACTTTTAGTTCCAATGGGTTAACCGCAAGTGAGTAAATTTTCGATGTAATACCCTATGAACACATATTTTGAACGCACTATATATTAAAATGTTTGGTATTAGACGGTAGAAGTAGGACATTAAAAAAAATGTTCATTAAAAATTTGTTGCCACTAGATACACTGACGGCATTTTTAAAGTCACAGGGAGCTGTTGGATATACGGAATACAGGACTCTTCTGAACGACATTCTTGTGGGGAGGCCTAGGGTCAGTAGTAGACGTCTAGGGCCTAATATATGGATGGATGCATAAATTTGATATAAAACTCTGTTTCAATATGTCTAAGAAGGGTTCATCACCATTATTAACACAACTGCGTCCCACTGCTGGGCTCGAGCCTCCTTTATAATGGGCGAAAAATTGATTTTCTACAGCATGTTGATCAGGCATGTTGATATAGGATTTTATTTCGAGTTCTCCTTCTCTTGCTGCATATTGTAATCCCTCGCTTGTCTCTGCAACATCCACGGGCAAGAAATGTGGTTAATTATATTCTTACTACTTCAATATATAGAAGGAATGATATTAGTTTAAGATGTTCAAGATAATCAGAGAAATATATTAGGAGCCGTCAAAAAGTGGGATCAGGGATAGAAAAAATTAAGATCACAAGATTGTCTTAATATGGACATGTGATGAAGAGAGAATGCTTGTAACAAAGAGGATTATTAATATGAATGTCGATGTAAAAGTCGTGGAAGAACCGAAAAGAGATGGTTGTGTAATTTGAACGAGCATATAGTGGTATAAAAGGAGTAACGGCAGATATGGCTGCTAACAAGCGAGTCTGTGGTAGTTACGGACAAATTGTGCTAGGACTTATGAAGGACAAATTGTCCAACCTTAACGTGGTATGGGTGAGGTAGACTAATAAGGATTATATAGTAGTAGAACCACACTGTTGACAGTTGTTTGTCTACAGCGGCGGGCCAGTACATCCGGCGTAGTACCACACTCTCGCAGAAAATTGACGTCCGAGTAGTAGCAATTTGTTACTGAGCTTCGTTCGTTGAACGAGAGAGCCGGCAGCCCAACTTTTTGAGGGTGTTTGCGTGTAGTGGTTGGAACGGCGGCACGGTGTGCTCTCCTTCCGACTCGTACAGGTCTTGACGGAGCATGGATGCTTCGGCAAGTACCTGTACAGGGTCGCTAGGAGGGGGAGAACTCCGTCCTGCCACCACTGCGATTGTGACGAGGACACGGCGCAGCATACGCTCGAGGTCTGTGCCGCTTGGGCAGAGCCGCGTCGTGAACTCGTCGCAATCATCGGTGCCGAGCTGACGCTGCCGACCATCGCTAGGGAGATGCTCGGCAGCATCAGGAATTGGGACGCGGTCGCAGCCTTCTGCAAGGCAGTTATCTCGCAGAAGGAGGCGGCGGCTCGCGAGCGCGAGGAGCACAGCCTCAATGATGCGACCCGCTGCCGGCGACTGGGGCGGCGCAGGTGCGACTATCTGCGTGCCATGCCGCCCTAGCCGAGGCCGCGGGTGACGTGACCGGGGATTAGTCCGTCACCCGCCGAGAGGCCGACCGTGTGAGGAAAGACCGACGTCCACCCCGAGGGGGAGACGTCGGTCGATGGGAGGGTACCCCGGGTAGAGGATATTCCGTCGGGCCGACCACTGATGACAAGTAACCCTGCTCCAGTGGTCGGCCCAAAGACGAAGGCGACGCGGTGTTCGGGTGGGTTGCGGGTGTTGCGTGCTTAAACCCCTCTGTCGCCCCGGACGGAGTGCAGCCCACCCCAAAAAAGAAAAAGGGTGTTTGCGTGTGGTAGGTGTTAGTGACGCCTTTAGTATCACCGGACCTCATTGCACGCATTCACACTCCCTTCACTTTCTTCGCGATTGGCAGCGGCCTTGCAAAGGTCCATGAGTGGTAGCAACACTTACCATCAGGTGTACTGTTTGCTCGTTTGCCACCGATTGTGATAAAAAAAGATTTAAAATAATCAAAAGTGTTGATTATAAAATGAAAGATATTGTTGTTATTAATTTTCAATACTTTTCTATTACTATCCAAATGACTTAAGTTGCCACAGCACATTCTTTTCTGTCACGTATCTTGTAAACTTAATATTCTTACTAATATCATAAATGAAAAAGTATGTTTGTTTGTTTGTTACGCTTTCACGCTTAAGCCACCCAACCGATTTTAAAAATTATTTCACCAATGGATAGCTAAAATATCAGTGAATTACATAGGATATATTTTATCTCAGTATTCCCACAGGAGCGGGAACTATGCGGGTAAGGCGACTGAAACCGAAGCGAAGCGAGGGCGGGTTGCTAGTAGCTAATAAAAGCGAGCTTAAATGCTAAATAATAACGCAATATTATTACAGCTGCACTGCACTATACTCATATGAGACAAGTAAACGAGCTTGCAAAAGCTCGTTTGGCGCTTTTAAGTAGAATGTAGTATTTGTGATGTGTTAGTTGGACTTTGTTTTAATGTTACGTTAAGCACATATTACCTTTTAAAAATATTTGCTGATTATTTAATGGACTTTAAAATAGAATCATCATTTCAGTTTATTGCTGTCCACTGCTGAACGTGAGCCTTCCTCATGTCACGCCACAGAGTGCACTCCTGTGCTGCCTGCATCCAACGACGCCTAACAACTTTCACTGGTCGTCGGTCCACCTAGTGGTGGGCGTCCTACACTGCGTGGTGCGATACGTGGTTGCCGCTCGAGAACCGAGAGAAAAAGAACAAAGTGTCGCAACCCAAAAATTTTGTTAGTTTGAGTAAATACATTTAGAAAATGAGTCTCCTTCAAAAGTCACCAAATCGTTTTGTATTAGTTTGTTTTACTTTTATATAATAAACAAATATATTTATTTGATTGATGATCGAGTAAGGTTCTAATTTTATTTATTTATTTAAATTTCATGTACAAGTACATAGGCAGACTTAATGCCATAGGCATTTTCTTCCAGTCAACCTTTGGGTGATGTCGAAATATTATAGTAGGTGCCATTTATAATGAAAATTGTTGAGATAACTACTTCTGTTTATGTTAAAAAAATATATACCTGTATATCTAAATAACAATAATATGAAAAATAATAAACCCTACATATATTTACATATAATACATACTCATAGAAATATATATATATACAAATACACATATACCTACATGAATATACACTCGAAAATTTATGAAGAACAATCTGCCAAAAAATCAATATAAAACTTATGAACTCTAAATTTGAATGATTCACGTGTTTTGGATTGCCTGATTTCAAGAAGGAGGGCGTTCCACAGTAAAATTGATTGAATGAAGAAAGAAGAATGAACCAAACTGGAGCTATGAGTGGGACAAGAAAGAAGAAGATTGTTAGAGGAACGAAGGTTGCGGTCATGATTGTAACAAATATATTGAAAATGAGGCTTTAAGTACGAGGGTGCATAGGGAGAGTGGAGAATAGAATATAGCATAGTTAGTGCACGCAAATTTTGTCGTTGACGTATAGGCAACCAGTTTAGTTCGGATCGAAAGGAAGAAATGTGGTCGTATTTACGAAGATTAAAGACGAATCGAATGCAATTATTGAGAAGACGGTCAAGTTTATTGAGTAGATCTGCATTCAAGTCGAAGTAACATTCATCAGCATAATCGATGATACTATATAATTTTGCAATCTTTTTCCACGCGGTTGCCGTAAATAATAATTTGAGAGGGTAAGCAAATATCAATAGTAAAGTAAGATGACAATGATAGTGGTGATTAAGAAAAGTGAAACTGAATAGATATAGAAACTCGCCTAACTACCGTGATATATCTACTAGGTCGATTTCCTGGAAAGATTCATCATCATAATTTAGCATCTTGCCGGCTACTGCTGGACATAAACGACGTAACGACGTAAACGACGTGTTTCACGAAAATATAGTTCTGTGCCGCTTGCATCTAACGATGCCCAGCAACTTCTACCCAGTCGGCGATCCACCTGGTAAGGGCCATTCTATACGCGGTCACCACATCGAACCTTTCTTCCCCAGCGGTTGTCAGTTCGTCGAGCGATATGGCCTGCCCATTGCCACTTCAGCATGTTAATTCTTCGTGCTATGTCGGTTACATCCGTTCTTATGAGGATTTCCGTATTCCGGATTCTATCTTGCAGAGAAAACCCAAGCATAGCCCGCTCCATAGCATGCTGAGAGACTTTGAGCTTTGTTATGAGGCCTACATTTAGGGACCACGTTTCCGTACCCTATGTCTAAACACTGGTAACACACACTGGTCGTAGACCTGTGTTTTAAGGCACTGAGGTCTGTTGGACAAGAATATTTACATATTTTTATTGGATATATAGTCTGTATTAAAAATATGTCGTCATTCATAAAAAAAACAGCATAGAGCTGTCATGACAAATGCCGACAGAAGTGAAAACTAACAACTATGTACAAACAATTGTTTGGCCTTATATTTAAATGTGTAAATTAAAAACTTTCAGATTTATTTGGTTTTGACAGCTATCATATAGTGAAATTGAGATAGCTAGAGATATATGTTACCGTTAACACGTCACGTGATGTGGGTGACTGGTTGGGGAATAGTCCGTCATCCGCAGAGAGGCCGACCGCATGAGAGTGACCGACATCCCTGGAGGGGCGTTAGGCAAGAAGGATACTCGAAAGGTTATCCCGCTGAGCTGACTTCGGACGACTCGGTACCTGTGGTCAACCCAGTGGCAAAGGGGACGAAATACGGTCGGTGATGGGACCGCGCTCTGCCTATTCATCACCTCGGACGGAGGGGACGTCGTGTGTGTCATGTGACATAGCACACCAAAAAAAAAACACCTCACGTGATCATTTTAATGAGGCCTTTCATGAATTTACTCCTCCATTCAAACCTGTGTCTACAAGTTTTTACTTCAAAAATATATTTGAATTTTAATTCGTCTTGTTCGCTTAATCTAAAGATCATTTTACACAGGTCCATGCCCTTAGACCTTAAGAAGGTACACGTTATATAACCTCTCGTAATTGACCTTTAGGTAAGCATTACCTACGCAAATACACGCAACATATATTATTTCCATCCTAAAACTCCAAACATATATCTTAACTTTTATCTTTAATTTAATACTGGAACAAGATAAGGAATTGTTCTATATAAGTACAGATAAAATTGTTCTTTTAAATCCACCGAAGCTAATTTATGTGACATATCCTATTAATATTATAAACGCGAAAGTTTGTGAGGATGTGAAGATGTTTGTTGCTCTTTCACGCAACAATTACTGAATGGATTTTGATGAAACTTGACAATAATATAGCTTACATATCAGAATAACACATAGGCTATAATTTATCTCGATATTCTCACGGGAAGGGGAACTATGCGTGTAAAACCGCAGGGCGCTGCTAGTTATGTTATATTTTAACTTTCTCTTCTTTATTTATAGTATATAGTCCCACCGATGGCCAAGAATCTTCATAAAGAAAGGGTCACCATCGTCATCTCATCATGTAGACGTCCCACTGTTGAGCTCAAGCCTCCTCCACTATGGAAGGCAATTGATCTACTACACTACGCTGGTCAGAAGTGTTGGTATAAATTTTAGTTTTAGAAGGAAAGCTCGAAATAAGACTATACTAACACCTCTGACCAGCGTGGTATAGTAGGTGACAGCTAGCAGTGGGACATAAACGAGCCGAAATGAATAAATGAATTATCGTCATCATCATCTCAGCCCATATACGTCCCACTGTTGGGCTCGAGCTTCCTCCATAATGGAAGGGTAATTAACCTACTATACCACGCTGGTCAGACGTGTTGGTATAGGGTTTTATTTCGAGATTCCTTCTCTCGCATGGATGTTATATGCGTTTTATATCCCTTAGTCGTCTCGTACGATCACCCACGGCTAAGATAGGGAGTGGTGAATTGTATTCTTACACCGTCACCACACGGAATAAATTAATACTGAACAGATAAATACAGATTACTTAATCTCTTGGGTAGTGTGGTAAAAACAAAATAAATCTTACATTGCATTTGATACCAAATTTATAGCAATAATAAAGTCAGTCCACGTAGAACATAACATTTATATCCACCAATACAAGCAATAAAAGTATATCAAGATTGTTGCTTGATTTTTCTAAGAGCATTTGTGCATAAAGCATAGGTCCCTTGTACGTCATTTGTAAAAGGCAAGATTATTATCGAATTTTGTACATCTACGTGCTTATTGAATCCCATATTTTATAAGCAGCATATACTCAAATCGTTTTCAATGTAGGAGTAATAAAATACTTATGTTTTTATATTTATTTAATGGAATTATTATCAAGACTATTAATGTCCACTGGAATTAGTCTTCTCTATGAAAGATGACGATAATTACCGCACTCAACAGCGATCGCAAATGAGTTGGTAACTTTACCAAGATAATATTGTTATCCATTCTCCTACTGTTCATATAGCTGATTATAACGACTGCCGCAGGAAAATATTACTTAATAATTTGGATGATCGTAAAACTAATTAGTGGCAGGACCACTCTGTTGACAGTTGTCTGTATACAGCCGCAATAAAAAAAAAAAAATCACAACAGAAAATCGTTTTAAATAAAGGGAAAATTCAAATAAAATCCTCAATTAATCCACTTATCCATTTGACCAGCGTATAGTAAGATATAGTAAGTACATTTCCCTCTCACTACGGAGGAGGCTCGAGCCTTTTTTAACACGCTTTTATTAGTTTCTGCTGTATGTATGCTTGTAATCAAACTCTTTGAGCTCGATTTTCTCCTACTTTAAGCGATTCGATTTTATTTAAACTTTGCACACCTGTCAGAGACCATTGACAATGCAATAATCCGCGTTTTTTTTTGGGTTGGTTTTTTGGAGTTGGGTTACGGTCGGTGCACTCCTCACCCGCTCCGTCCGGGGTAACAGAGCGACGTAAGCGCGCACGTCCGTAACCCACCCGTAGGTGACTTGACTTCAGTCGTCGGATGCAATAACACGCTTAAAAAAAATCGATTGTCTTAATTAGATTCGCCAGGATTCATCAACTTCTTTCCACATCCTTTGCATGAGAGTAAGAGAGATAGAGCTAGTCGGGCACTCGGCATAATACAAACGCGTAGAGACTTTCCTATGGTAATAATTGCATCTTGAGCCATATACATTCATCGATGTACCAACAAATCTAATACGCATACTAATTACATTCCGGTGGCTATTCACTAAAAAGTGAAAAATAAATATAGTTTAAAAAAAACTGAAAACACGCTTTCAACTCATCATCATCTTGCTCTTATCCCAATTACTTGGGGTCGACGCAATATGTCATCTGTTTTGACATATTGCAAAAAGTTTCGGCAATGACTTTTATGACCGGCCGCCTGCCTGACGTCAACCCTCCTTGGGAATGTAATCGTTGACCCCAATGGTACCAGATGGAGTTGGTCCGGGTCAATCTAGGGCTCTTAGTCGTCTTTTACGACACCCACGAGCAAAGCAAGGGTTGGTAGTATTCGAAGCCGCTACCACACAGCTCGTGATACAGGTGCTCGATTTACGAAAATGTGGCACAAAGCGCTCCACGCTTATTTCACAATAATATTAATATATTTCGTTCGTTATTATTTTCTGCCTATATTGAAAATTATTTTACACTTTTTAGTTGAAAGAGTGTTTTTTAGTTTTTGAAACTATATTTATTTTCTTTGTAGGCATGGTCTGAGCACATCCAGGTCAATCCATCTGGGGTGACAGATGGGTGGCGTGCGACCCGTATTTCCTCCCAATCACCAATGGGCCAACCATTAATACCGATTCCTTGACATCCGTGGCTAGCCCGGGTTACCCTTTCGAGTATCGTCCCAATCGACGCCCAGCAAGACAGTGTTGCCGGAACATCAACCTCACGCGATCGGTCCCTCTATGGGTGACGGACTAATCAAGAGGTTAGAGCCTAGCAGTTTATATACATAAGCTGAAATTATGTTATTAATTTATATGAAAAGTAAAGCACATAGCTTCAACAAGATAAATGAACTATGCGGTATGAATGAAGATTAAAATCAGGGTAATACACAGGGGATACTAGTTACCACCCCGTAATAAATGCAAATGACTTCCTATACAATTACCGCATCATACAAGATTACATTTTGGGAACGTCATTAAAATTCTATCAACGTTTAGTACCCATAAATAAAGGCTTGCCCACAATAAAGGTCACACCTAACCTCATATAGTAGTCGACACGTTTACGCTTTAAGGTTCTATATATAACTTAGAAGATGAGCGAAATATTACGACTATGCATAAGAAGAAATGTGGACTTGGAACTGGACATCTTGTAATGATCTTTGTTATGTTTATTATTCCGTCTTGTCATATCATACCGCGAACTTCTTTGAAATACTTCGGTCCAATATTTCAAAATACGGCTTATCTGCAAGTTCTGTGAAATATGTAATAATTTAAGTGTACACCAAAACAATTATATTTTTAATACTTTCTTCATTTTTAAAGGCAACATTCTGCATTTAGAAAATGATCCTTATATTGCGGTGGACTTTATAAACATATAATTAACGATCACAAATTACATCCAGACTCGGAATAACAATTTGTGGATCGCACAGTGTTGTCCTGCATGGGATTCGAACCCATGACACTGGTACGGTAGGTCAGTATCTTAACCACTACGCCATCTGTGCATTCATACATATATTAATAAATTATTTCGCATCATCTATATAAAAAAAAAATCTAATAAATTTTTAACATCTGTTTTTTTTTTAATATTTAAGGGCCGTAAATTCATATAGAACTGTATCTTAATATCGTGATGTGTGACGGTGGATATGAATATTACCCATTGCTAATATTCGTGAAATTCATAAAGAAGATCAAGAGCTTTCGACCTGGGCCTTCATCTGATGTTTGTTCAACATTTACAATCTCAAGGAGAATTGACGTCAAACTGGCACTTTCGCAATATGTACGATGTAAGAATATACATATTGCTTCGACATCAAGTAATTAGTCGACATCAGAGTGTTGATAAACTCTATTTTAATCTAGAAACTAGAATCATAAACATGTTTTTTTTTTTTTACGGACCTGCCCGCGGTTGTAGACAGACAGTGGTAGAAGACAGACAGTAGGTAATAAGATCACATTGTCCACAATGTGATCCTACCACTTTTAAGGACTACAATGTCGACAACCGTTTGTTTACAGCCGTGGGCTGGTCAGTCCGGGGTAGTACCACATTCTCACAGAAATTCGATATCTGTGTAGTAGCAATTTATTACTGCACTTCATTTGGTGAGCGAGAGAGCCGAAAACCCAACTTTCTGAGAGTGTTTGCGTGTAGTGGGTTTAATAATGCCATCACCGTACCTCATTGCACGCATGTGAATGCGTGCAATGAGGTACGGTCTCTTCACTTTCTTTACAGTAGGCAGCAGATTAGCAAAGCTCAAGGGAGCGAAAGTATCACTTACCATCAGATGTGTTGTTTGCTTGTTCACCTGTGTTGTTTGCGTCACCAATAGCAATAGAAAAAATGAGATAACCATAATACTATTGTTTATATTTATTTAATACTAGCAACCCGCCCTCGCTTCGCTTCGGTTTTAGTCGTTTTACCCGCGTAGTGCCCGTTCCCGTAGGAATACCGGGATAAAATATATATATATATAAATAGCCTAGTTTACACCCTGATATTATAGCTTTCCATTGGTGAAAGAATTTTTGAAATCGGTCCAGCCGTTTTGAAGATTACCCGGAACAAACAGACAGACACAGACAGACAGACATAAAAAATATAAAATGATTTTTAGGCATATGTATAGTGCAAATAACCGTGTGAGCATGAAAAAAGCCTATTATTTTGACATTACAAACAGACACTCCAATTTTATTTATTGGTATAGACTAGAACGTACATATCTTTGAATATAAATTTCCTGTGTACGTGTGTGTGTCACTGAACTCCTCTTAAACGGGTGGACCGATGTTGATGAAATTTTTTGTGTGTGTTCAAGGGGATTCACAATTGGACCCGTTAGGTGGCACTGCTGTCGTTTTCATGAAGGATTTCTTTTATTTTATTTGAACAGAACAACATCTGTTGGGTCAGCTAATGTTTTTATAAAATAAAATATTTTATTATAACGTAATACTTATTATTTTGACAATAAAGAGATATAGTAGAAAAATAATATGTTATCAATACTTTTTTTGATGTCATTGAAGATACCCATCATCTTACCTCATCTGCGTCCCACCGCTGGGCTCCTATCCTCCTCCATAATAGAAAGGAAATTGTCCTATTATACCCCGTTGATCAGACGGATTATTATAAACTTTATTTCTCTTTTTCCTTCTCTTACATGAATGTTTCCGTATGGTGACGGAGTAAGAATACAATTCATCACCCACCTCTCTTACCCGTGGATGTCGTAAAAGACGACTAAGGGATATACATATACAATATCTATACAAGAATAGGAAACCTTAAAACAAAACCCTAGACTAATGCATGTGACCAGCGTGGTACAGTAAGTCAATTTCCCTCCCATAGTGAAGGAAGCCCGAGCCCAAAATCGGGACTTTATTATAATTAATTTACTACCTAATTAGTTAACTACCGCGTTATAATAGATCAATTTTTTTCTCATTATGAAGCAGGCCCGAGCCCAGTAGCGGAAATCCCATGGGCTGAAAATAACAACAATAACTAAGAAAATGAACTTAATTTCCCTTCTGTTCTAAAGTAACTATGTAACCAACAATAATGACGTTTATGGAACCGTCGTATAGCTTAAGCTTATTTGAAAACGTGAGCATGTGTATACAAAGTTAAATGGAAAGGTAAATGTGTTTCTTTACACGTAAATGCTAGCAGTCTGCTTGTCCTTCTATTTAATGGATAATTATTACTCGCGAGGGATACTGTTTCAATTTTAAAGGACGCTTATCTCCTATGTGTGTATTGGTAATTTTATATAGGATAACCAGAATAAAGAATCCGATTCAATTGCAATCTCACCAAACTTATATTTGGTACTCTTAAACAAAATCGAGAATGAATTCTTCGCGTATGCCACTGTTATTTTCACCAAATGTGCCTTATTTTATTACATACATATAATCACGCCTCTTTCCCATAGGGGTAGGCAGAGACCACTTCTTTCCACTTGCTACGATCTTGACATACCGCTTTCGCCTCCTTCACATTCATTAATCTCCTCATACATGTTCTTCGGTTCAGGGTACTCCTAACCTGGCCTTTCTTAAGAACGTCCCTGATTTGATTGTAGAACGTCCGTCTCGGTCTTCCCCTTCAAACACTTCCGTTCACATTCGCCTTATAAATTCTCCTTGTTAGTCTCCTTTCATTCATTCTCTCTACATGGCCGAACCAATTTAACATACCTTTCTCAATCCTTGTCACTACATCTACATTCATTCCACAACGTTCCCTTATTTTATATCTCATATTTTATTACTTTAAATTAATAACGTTACTGAACGCGATCACAATATTAACGATTTTAAACTACGTCAAAATCACTTCGGGAGTAGCAAATATTTGACTTAATCGACGAGAGTTGAATTCATTTAGTTAAAAAAATCCACCAAATTTTATTCCAATCGTGCGCTAGTATCGCTTTCAAGAGTACCAAATTTGCTCAAATTCGAGCTGCGATTGGATTTAAGATTGGAATCGAGATTCAAGCGTAGGCACAGTAGGCACTCACTCAACGAAAAATATTTATATTCTCTGTGATATTTGTCTATTAGCAAAAGCAAAAATTTCTTTTTTTTGGTATAATAGAATCCAAAGCAAAGTTACTTGCTTAACGATAAATTTTTATTCGTTATATACGTTAGAATTGATTTCGTAACAAAGTAAAAACAGAAAA
Organism: Lymantria dispar; assembly: GCA_032191425.1. Classification (NCBI taxonomy): domain Eukaryota; kingdom Metazoa; phylum Arthropoda; class Insecta; order Lepidoptera; family Erebidae; genus Lymantria; species Lymantria dispar. The sequence goes on along the minus strand of CM063452.1, from coordinate 5,671,525 downwards.
TAAAAATATCACCAATATAAAACAGCCTTTGGAGGCTTTATTTCAGCAGTAGTTAGGGCAATAAAATCGCAGTTACGCTATCAATCGCATCAAGGTAGTACGGGTCGTTAGATAGGCAGGTAACTTGAGTAATGGGCCCGAGTTATTATGGCCATTGTAACTGTTAGAAGGAAATATTTGGTATACTTTTTCTAAATAATGATTGCCGAACGGTATAGTTATGAATGATTTGACAAAAAATGAAAATAAATGACGGCGTTCCAGTATTATTTTTGATAATGACTTACTTGTAGTTTACAGATACATATTTTGAAACGAATGTATCATCCGAGAATTTTATGACAATAGCAATGCAAGTACTTTTTTTAACGATTGATTTTATAGTGATAGGACCACACTGACGACAGTCTTGTATCTACAGCAGTGGGCCGGTTTGCCTGGAGTAGTGTCACACTCTCGCAGAAAAGTCGACGTCTGAGTAGTAGCAATTTATTACTGCACATCTTTCGGTGAAAGGTAGTTCCGGAAGCCCAATTCCGGGCGTGGTTGCGTGTGATGGGTTTTGGTGATACCTGAAACTTACGGTGATTATGTCTTGATTGGAGCATTGAGCGTGAGGGGCTGACATGGAGTACAGTGAGACTCGATAGAAATGGTCACCACCTACCGGGCACTAGGGGATCCGAACCAGGATTACTATATGGCCACTCGCCAAGACTGCTCAAGGTAATTTCTGCCATTCTAATCGCCCACCACTACAGAAACACGATGGTAGTCTAGCCTTTTTTAATTTCTTTTTCAGAGTTTTATTTAGAGTTTTCCTTCTCTTGCATAGATGTTATATGCATATTATAATCCCTTAGCCGTCTTTTGTGACACCCACGGGCAAGAAAGGGGGTGGTGAATTGTATTCTTACTCCGTCACCATACGGAAAATAATTACTTAACCAATGTTTATCAAATCTTAAATATATGTTATCAAGGATATAAAAAAGTCATTGTTCTCATATCCATCCATTAGCCCTTGGACTACCACTGTTGGACATAGGCCTATCGTGAGAATGCAAAGAAGTAGTATTCCCGAGGCTATCTATTCAAAGATAGTCTCAGCTCATACATGTCTCACTACTAGGCTCGAGCTTCATCCCTAATAGCAGGAAAATTGATCTATGGTATCATGCTGGTCAGAAATGTTGGTATATGGTTTTATTTCGAGTTTTTCTTTTATTGTATAGATGTTATATGCGTCATCTTTTACGACATCCACGAGCAAGATAGTAAGTGGTGAATTTTATTCTTACTCCGCCACTACACGAAAATCTATTCAAATGATTGTACATAGTACGCGTTTAAAATTGTAGTTTATCATTTCACCATTCTAGCTCATATACGTCCCACTATCGGGTTCGAGCTTTCTCCAGAATAGGCGGGCAATTGACCTTACTATACTATGCTGGTCAGACAGGTTGTTGTAGGGTCTCATTTCGAGCTTTCCTTAACTTGCAAAGATTTTATATGCGTATTATATCCCTTAGTTGTTTTTTACGACAGCCAGGGGCCAGATAGGAAGTGGTAATTTGTATTCTTACTTCGTCACCACACGGAAATTGTAGTTGAAACTAGTTTGTTAAAAACTACTACTTTATCTAGTACCATCAAAAGTAAATTGAAAAATAATCGATTTCTATGTCTAATTATTGGCTTGAAATGGGCGCCCCTTGAAGTTTACTACCCTTATTTGAAGTGAGCTTCGAATCTTAAACGGATTTCTTGAACGCCCCGAGTATTATTTGGAACAAATACTTCAATTTCTCAAATGCTCATGGTTCAACAAATTCCAATTGTTGCATTATATCTTTGTGGTATATATACGATAAAAAAGTGTGTGTGGATTTACATACGCATTTAAGAAGATATACTTCTTTGGCGTAACAAGATAAAATCTTTCTAAAAATTTTATCCTTCACATTATTTAACGTTTGTAGAAAATAAAACTAATAATAGAAAAAAGGGTATTTAGTACATTGAAAGTTTTATTATAATCATTATTTAATTGATATCTGTGACGATGTACACGCGTATCTTGAAAAAATATTCTTACTTCGGAACTATACGAAAAGGTTGATAAAATAACTCCTTTTATTTATAGTACCTGTATTAAATAGACAATATAATATCTCTTTAGATAAACTAACTTATGCTTTATATTCAATATTTTAATTTATCAAATATCATCAACACAGTCAGCCACCCATATTCAAGAACTCATTATCTGAACTACAATAGTGGTTTAAATTAACAATAGATCAACTGTGAAGCGAATATATAATAAATCTACTTCACCTTTGTATACAATATTATAAAAGAATTTTTATATATTTAATGTTCTTTTTTAAATTAGTTATATATTTCACTGCTTGGCTCGGGCTTCTTACACAAGGAAAAGGTAAATTGTCATGCTAAGGTTTCACTACTGCTACGTGTAAAATGAATCTATTATAGGCGTTTAATATCTGTTATTGCTTTGGGATACAAATAGGTGGTTAGAAAAAAAGGGCACGCTTTTGTGGATAACCGAACCAAAAAGTAAAATGCAGAAAATAGGTATAGCAACATCTTTCGAATCTAAGTATTCTATTTCAAATGTGAATGATTAAAATGTATAATACAAATATTTTTCTTCAATCATATAAAGACACACCATTAGGGTACACCAGACCGTAATTTTTTATTTTTTTAAGTTTAAAATACTTTCAGGAACTTCATCATCATCATTTCCGCTCATAATACTGTTGGGCTCGAGCCTCCTCCACAATAGGAGGGCAATTTACCATGCTGGTCGGATGTGTTGGCTTATTTCGAGTTTTCCTTCTCTTACATAGATGTTATATGTATAATTAATCTCTTAGTCGTCTTTAACGACATCCAAGGGTGAGAGAGGGGATGGTGAATTGTATTCTTACTCCGTCACCACACGGAATAGCTTAATAGTAATTAAATGATTTTTTTTTATTGTAATTGATGACATTATTATTATTTTTCGCCCAGTTTCACGGCTATCTTCCAAGGGAAGATACCCGGTCCTTTGAAAGGCTTGCATGGGGATATGGATCCAACATGCAGAGGCCTTTGGAGAAATTTAATGTAAAAATGGGATGGGATGTCTACCGATGACACTCTACATCTGCACTAAACTATTATTATTATTTTACTTGTATCTCCTTAAGATTCACGGGATCTACCCTAGAGAAGATACCCGGTCCTTTGAAAGGCTTACGAGTTGGATATGGATCCAACACGCAGAGGCCTTTGTAGAAATTTAATGTTAAAATGGGATGGGACATCTATCGATGACACTCCACGTTTGCACACAACACTCGTGGACTGCCAACGGTAGGTGTGGAACTATTGTTGATGATGGTATCTAATATACGGTTATGGGGTTGGAGGTTCGATGGACTGGTCTAACTTAAGGCTATTGAATTAAAAACTGTCGTCTGCCTTCAATATTTGTTTTGAAATTTGGCAGATGGTGACTCGCCAAACGACTGAATGGGCCCCCCTAATCGGTCACCACAGACACGCAGGCCATACGGGCAACAGGGGGGCAAGATTGGTGCAAGTGGCTTGGGTTTCGCAGTGGTTTCCCCGTAGTTATGCCCTTGAAAATGACATTTCCACCCCCGTGCATATAGTTCTGGCGACCCCTCTCTGATTAGCCGTTTAAGTCAAGCCAGAGTTGAGAATCTTGCGGGCACTCTTCGGTTTTCACTCCAGCCAGCCAGTAAAGGCGAGCTGGATACGAGGCCTTGGCCGACTCTCTGGGGCATTCAGGACTGCAGTGTGGCCACTCACATTCAGCACGCCACAAGCTGCCCTGCGGTTTATTGGCTCTCCTATAAATCTTGTGATACATTTTTCTTTTATATCAAAAGAGAGCCATATAATGTGCCTCCGAGGTTTGCGTTAGTCTCATGGTGAGGTAACGACTGGCCCAGAGGGTTATGATTATTATTTATTATTATTATTTTTGTGATTAACATTATTATTTTGTTTGTGTGATTATTATTATTTATTATTGTTACTATTGCTTTATTATTTTTCTATTCTTGATTTATTATTGTTGTATTACACAAGTTAACAAAAAAAATATTTTTCTTTGAGTCTGTTATTTAGTGAATATTTTCTGATTGTATACATCGAAAAAAAAGCAGAAACTCCATTTATAATAAATAAAGTTTGCTTTTGTACCTTTACACAATGTAAAACGAATATTATAGTGTTTTAGCAGTTTTTTTTAGGAGCCGTTGCATATAAGATACAGGAGAGGGGCAGGGGGGGTTGTAGGTGTGAAGCGGGAGTGACAAACTGTCAACGGCAGTGTGCGCGTGCGCTTTGCAAAGGAATAACCTATTTTGTGTCGTGTGGCCTAAAATGTCTTCCAAAAAGTGCAAAAATTCCGTGGACTCTTTTTGTTATATTTGCGGCGAATTCATTAAAGTGAGAGCCAAAAAAATTTGTTTGTCGTCAAATACGAGACTTTGTGAAGCCTATGAAGCGTATTTTAATTTACCCGTACGAAGTCAAGATAAAGTATGGGCACCTCATTTCTCATGTAGTAACTGCAAAAACACTTTAGAGGGTAAGAAAATACATCATACTTTTCATTAAAATTTATAAATATAACTATACCTATTCTGACTCATACATTAAATGTGTTATTCGTTATTGAATAATGTTAATTTTTTTCCAGCCTGGTACCGAGGAGAAAAAAAAAGTATGAAGTTTGCAGTACCAAGAATATGGAGGGAACCAACTGACCATATCCATGATTGCTATTTTTGTGTAGTAAATCCAAGAAAGCGCCGCGCTGGTAAAAATGCCAAAAAGATTGAATACCCACACCTACCATCGACGTCTGCTCCAGTACCCCACAGTGAAAATTTCCCTGTGCCTTCGAACCCAAAGCAGAAGGCACAAGGGCAGTTACCGCTATCACAAATATCTAGTACTAGCGAAGACAGCGAGTTCGTGATCACACCACCGTCTGTTGAACCACATCTTATTAATTCAGAAGAGTTTGATGACTTAGTAAGAGATTTAAATCTACCTAAACTTAAAGCAGAAATATTAGGTTCACGACTAAAACAGTGGAATTTGCTCAAGAACGATGTTAAAATAAGTGACCAAAGAAAACGTCATAAAACATTTTCTGGATTCTTTACAAAAGAAGACGGACTTTGTTATTGCAATGATGTGAAAGGTTTGTTTGAAGCAATCGGAATCCCTTGCATTTCTTCTGAATGGCGTCTTTTCATCGACAGCTCTACAAGAAGCTTAAAGGCAGTTCTTCTTCACAATGGAAATACATTTCCATCTCTTCCCCTTGCTCATTCTGTAATGCTAAAAGAAAATTACGAGAGCGTTAAAATGGTGCTTCAAGTTTTAAAATATGAAGAGTACGCCTGGCCAGTGATAGGGGATTTCAAAATGGTTGGATTTCTGATGGGAATGCAAGGCGGGTACACTAAATATCCGTGTTACATTTGCTTATGGGACAGTCGAGAGCCGATGCACTTCACTACCAGCAGCACTCATGGACACAACGGAGCGAGTTTCAAATAGGACAACATAATGTCAAAAATGAACCAATTGTGAAGCCCGATCATATTTTAATGCCTCCATTGCACATTAAATTAGGTCTGATCAAGCAGTTCGTAAAGGCTCTGCGTCAAGACTCTGAGGCCTTTCAATATTTAAAATCATTTTTCCCGAAATTGTCAGAGGCTAAAATTAAAGCTGGTATTTTCATCGGTCCACAAATAAAGAAAATAATGGCCAGTGAACAATTCCTAGGGCTCCTCAGTACCCACGAAAAACAAGCGTGGCTCAGCCTTAAAGCAGTGATTCATGGCTTTCTTGGCAACAGAAAGGCAGAGAATTACACGGAGCTTATTACTGATATGCTTCACAGCTTCAAAATTATGGGTTGCAGAATGTCTTTGAAAGTCCACATGCTACATGCTCATTTGGATAAATTTAAAGACAACTTAGGTGCATATTCAGAAGAGCAAGGGGAACGTTTACACCAAGATGTAATGAACTTTGAAAAGCGTTATCAAGGACAATATAATGAAAACATGATGGGCGACTACATTTGGGGGCTCATACGAAAAAGTCCCAACTTACACAGAAGAAATACCAAATCTGTTCATTTTTAAAGTCTTTTTTGTATTCTTTTCTGTATTTGTGGGTTTATTTATGCCGTCTTGTATAATTAAAGTCAATAAAAATATGTGAATTCAAAACTGTTTTCCTTTTACATATAATTGAAATTAAAAAATAGAGCTTTTTCATAAAAATTAAAATTTCGTTTTAGTAACTACAAAAGCAAACTTTATTAGATAAAAATATTTTTTCTTTAATTAGTTAGGCATAAGTAATCAAAATCAGAGGTACAGAACTCAGACTCAAAACTCGTGTTGACTTGTGTTATTATTATCGGTAATAAATTTTATTATTAGAAAGAGTGAAATCGGCTTACCATGATGTTCATATAAAACTTATACTTATCATAAGCTGTGTGGTAGCGGCTTCGAATACTACCAACCCTTGCTTTGCTCGTGGGTGTCGCAAAAGACGACTAAGAGCCCTAGATTGACCCGGACCAACTCCATCTGGTACCATTTGGGTCAACGATTACATTCCCAAAGAGGGTTGACGTCAGGCAGGCGGCCGGTCATAAAAGTCATTGCCGAAACTTTTTGCAATATGTCAAAACAGATGACATATTGCGTCGACCCCAAGTAATTGGGATAAGAGCAAGATGATGATGATTTATTTCGAGTTTTCAAAGTACCATCTTTTTATTCGAAATAAAAGATTTTTATTCTTCAGCTCATAAATAGTCTACTGGATGATGGATTTCACAGCGCGATGTTAATTAATTCTCTATACCATTCTGGCCAAACGAGTTGATACAGTTTTTTATTTTTCAACAAAAGGTCTTTATTTACAACGTGACAGTGTAATTTTAGTCATTCATTAATCTATCGACATTGACGATGGGTTAATTATATAGCCTCCAGTAGGAAATAACGCTATAGTCGTTAAGTTTGGAAGGCAGTTTGGTAATTGCAGTTAGATATATATTTTCCGTCTGATTCCGCCCTAACTGAGGCTGCGGGTGACTGGATCGGGGAGTTTAGTCCATCACCCGTGGAGAGGCTGACCTCTCGACGGCGACCGACGTCCGGGAAGAGGTGGACGATAACCACTGGAGACAAGCAACTCTGCGCCGCTGGTCGGACCAACGACGAAGGCGACGTGCTGTTGGGTGGGTTTTGGAGTAGCGCACCGCCCTTTTGTCGCCCCGGACGGAGCCGGGCGGTGGGAGGGCTGACCGTAGCCCACCCCAAAAAAAAGGGATGTATATAGTAAATATATATCCCTTTTTTTTGCTCATTTTCCTAGTGATTCCATATTATTATCCTGTCACTACACCATAAATATTTAGGCAAACAGTCATCATTATTATCGCAGGTCATCGATGTCCTACTGATGGACAGCCTTCTTTATAATAGAAGGGAATATGAGCTTCTGTACCACATTAGTTTGATGGGTTAGTATAGAGGTTATATTGCGAGTATTTATTACTTATTAAAGTTTATATTTTGCAGATAATATTTATACAAGGGAAGGAAAACTCGATACAAAACTCTATGCCGATACTTCTAACCAGTGTGGTATACCAGGTGAATTTCCCTCCCGTTATAAAGGAGTCTCGAGCCCAGCAGTGAGACTTATGTAGATTGAGATGATCTCTTAGTCGACTTTTACGACACCCCCGAGCATGATTGGGAGTACTGCATTTTATTCTTACTTCGTCATTACACGGCAATTTTCGCCAAAATACTTTTCAATAATAAATGAAATAAATTTTATTTGTAACGTGGAAACATTATAATAAATCCTTCGTCATTTCAGCTTCTATACGTGCCACGGTTGGGCTCCAGTCTCCTCCACAATGTAAGAGAAATAGACCTACTATACCACGCTGGTCAGACGTGATGGTATATAGTTTTATTTCGAGTTTACCTCCTCTTGCATAGATGTTATGTGTAAATTATATGCCTTTGTAGTCTTTTATGACAGCCACGGGCGAGAAAGGGGGTGGTGAATTGTATTCTTACTCCGTCACCACACGGAACCATATAACATTATAATTATGTCCTCGTAAATCTCGACAATGAACTAAATTGATGCGGGAATTAAATCATTTTAATTATATGTTTGGCACATGTAATATGGTTTTACATTTAATACCATCAAGCAATTACGTCTTCGAATCTTCTCTAAATGAACACTAATGTATTCGCGAGTTGCCATTCAACAAGTAATTCATTATATTCCTGATTTAAATAAATTATTCATATGTACAGAGTACGTTGCCCAAATTATTTTTCAACTTGAAGATTATTGATTATTCGTGCTGAGGTGTTCTTTGTGACTTAAGTAACGTTTGTATTCTTAGTTTAAGATTTCTTGAAAACTTATATACAGGTTTGGATTGGAAGTAAATACATGGGAGTCGTTATCGATATGATCTTGTAACTTGTTAATACTAATACTAGGGATATCTTTAGCTATGTCTATGTCGCTATATATGTGGCGATAGATGTCATAACAAAACATATATAAACCGTAAGGAGTGTAGCAGAATTTCTCTGGCGGTTTTTTAGGCTAAATATCATTACCAGCCCGTTCACCAAGTGTAGCGTTAGCATTATTCTTCTTGGAAAGGCCTCTATTCAAATATGGATGGTCAGTATGCTGTAAACAAAACTACTTTACGGATTTTATCGCGTTTGTATTTGATTTTTGTTTGCCAAAATTAGTTATTAAATTTTTACTAATTTTTTATATTAGGTAGATAAATCTCAGTCATAACGATGATTTGTTGGACGTGTGACATCTTAGTCCGCCCATGACCATGAACGCTGCAAAGTGTTCGAAACGTTGGGCAAACAAAAATCAAATTCAAACGCGATAAAAAGCGTAGTTTTATATATAATGGGTAATACTCGCGTAAACATCAAAAATCATTATATCAGAAAAATGTAGGGTGGTGTACATATTATGTTCGAATGGCATTCGTATATTTTTTTGACTTCAATAATTATTAGTATTAATTTAAGAGAAAGAACAAAGAAATATATTTTATGGTAAATATTTCAATATGTTTATATCTTTGCCTTTATATTAGTAATATGAATGCTCGTCTTTATATATAAATTTCTTGTCACTGAACTCCTCCTAAACGGCTGGACCAATGTTGACGAAATTTTGTATGCGTGTTCAAGGGAATTCGAGAATGGATTAGATTTACAATTGGACCCGGTGGTGGCACTACTGTAGTCTGTATTTGAACAGAACAACGTCTGTTGGGTCAGCTAGTCTTTAAAATAAATTTCTTGTGTACGTGTGTATCATTGAACTCCTTCTAAACGGCTGGACTGGCTGGAATTTTTTTTGTGTGCGTTTAAGGGGATGTCACAATGGTTTTAAATTCACAATGGGACCCGGTAGGTGGCGCTGCTGTTCATTTCAAGGAGAATTCCTTTTATTTTATTTGAACAGAACGACGTCCGTTTGGTCAGCTAGTTTTTTATAAAAACACACTGCAATAAGTAAGCCCCTGTATGAGAGAGAACCTGACAAACATACAATTACTATACACACGTGTACTAATTACAGCTCAGAACAATAATTTGTGGTTCGTACAAAGCATAGATTTGCTTGAACCCGAGACATTATTAGAACCGTATATTAACAACAATATTTGATATTCATCGTCATCATTTTAGCTCATAAAGATTCCACTGTTGGGCTCGAGCCTCCTCCACAATAGGAGGGCAATTGACCTACTATAATGACGCTGGTCAGATGTGTTGGCATAGGGTTTTATTTCGAATTTTCCTTCTCTGGCGTAAGATGTTATATGCATGTTAAATCCCTTAATCCTCTTTTACGAGACCCACGGGCAAGAGAAGGGGTGAAGAATCGTATTCTTACTTCCTCACCACATCCTTACTAATATTATAAATGAGAAAGTAAGTTTGTTTGTTTGTTACGCTTTCACGCTTAAACCACCGAACCGGTTTCAAAAATTCTTTCACCAATTGAGAGCTATAATATCAGAGAGTAACATAGGCTATATTTTATCCCGGTATTCACACGATAATGGGAACTATGCAGGTAATGCGACTGAAATCGAAGCAGAGCGAAGGCGGGTTGCTAGTGGTATTATAAAACAGAAAAATAACACTTAATAAAAATTATTATGCAAGCAATTGTAGTACTTAAAATACAAATAAGAGAGCACAAATTAGATTGTCTATACATTTTAATATGCTGCTCACGATCTTTCTTCGTCTATATTCCTAACAAGATGCCGACACTATTCCCTATAGTTATTCTATTCAACAGAAACGATACTTGCATTTCCTTTTTAAATATTCATATGTAGCTACTTTAATAATATCCTTACTTTTTAATATTCTTATTAAATTTTCTTAAAATACCTCTATTTTCTTGCAATAGCTTTATTGCAAGAAACAAGGATTAGTGCCTACTAATCCTTGTATTGTAGGGGACTTTTCATATATATAATCCGCGTGATTACGGAGTAAGAATACAATTCATCACTCCCTAACTTGCCCGTAGATGTTGTAAACGACGACTAAGGGATATAATATGCATATAACATCTGTGTAAAAGAAGGAAAACTCGATACAAAAGCCTATTCCAACATGTCTGATAGGGTGGGATAGTAGGTCATTTCCCCTCCTATTGTAGCGAAGGTCAGAGCCCAAAGATTGATAACGTTTTTTTTTTAAATATTAACTAAATAGTTATAGAGAGAGAGAGAGAGAGAGAGTGATAGAGAGAGATGTGGGATGTAAGACTTCTTAACGTCTCTTGACTATGAATGCTGAAAACTGTTCGAAATGTAGGGAAATCAAAAACCAAATACAAATGCGATATAACCTGTAGAAATAATTTTATTTAAATTGCTAAATGTTACTTAAAGAACGTACTTTCACTTAAAAAATGAAATGAATATGAAATCTTCAAAATTTCGCGTTACAGTAAAGAGCCTTGCCAGAAAGCCATATTCGTCAAAAAATTAAATATATAGAAATGTAAACTATTTTCCGTATGATGATGGAGTCATTGGTCCTCCTCCACAATGGGAGGGAGTTTGACCTACCATACCATGCTGGTCCGACATGTTGGTATAGCGTTTAATGTTTTCCTACCCTTTTACGGATCTTATGTGCATATCCCTGTCATATTTTACGACACCCATGGACAAGATAGGGAGTGGTGAAATGTATTCTTACTCCGTCACCATATGGGTGGATTTTGCCTGTAGATGTTGTAAAAGTCGACTAAGGGATATGATAAGTATACATATACTACTTCTCTCCAAAAACTCGAAATAAAACTAACACATGTGACCAGCGTGGTATATTAAATTTTCCTACTATTCGTGGAGGCTCAAGCCCATCAGTGAGACATCCCACGAGCTGAGAAAGAAAAAGAAACTTTTATCATATTGAATGTACATTGATAGAATATTGGTAACACTGAAATTTCTTGACGTATGAGTTTTGCAAGGATAGAACAAATAAAGCCCACTTTGCCATTTCCTTTAAGAGCTGTTGTTAGGACTAGAAAGACGTGTGTTTCTCATGTATACAACCTTATGGGAGATTTTATGGTTCGCAAAACATAAGACAAAGTCGATGTACTCGTTTTATGGCGGTTTCTGCTTGTTCTGACAAAATGGAAGATAAAGTTTAAGAATTGATTATTATTTATACTTTTGCTGAATCCTTTTTACTAGTTTATCGAAATTCATATCTATTCACAGTTATTTCTTAAAGGATTAGTTACGTACTATAGAATTCTGCACACATTACTGCAAAGACCCGGATGTCCGAGTTCAGCTCGGTATTTTTTTTTGGGTACCTTGTGTTTTTAAAAATATTTAAATAATACTTGCGGTAATCTCACCTCACGTAGTGCCACGTTAAGCTCGCTTTAACATTTCCATCACTGGCACAACTTTCTCTAATACTATCCTTCCATTATAAGATAACAAGCTATATATTATAAGATAATAAGCTATATACACGTTGTTCTGTTTAAATATTAAAAAATAGTAAACCGAATTCTCCTTGAAATTAATCGCAGTGCCACCTACCTGTTCCAATTGTTAATCTAAACCATTCTCATATCTATCGAAACAGCCACAAAAATCATCAAAACCGGTCCAGCCATTTAGAAGAAGTTCAAAAACAAAAACACGAAAAAAAAATTCCTTTGTAAAGATTAGAGACACTACACATGTGTCACTAATTATCTTATAAGGAACGATCGTATGAATTTGTGTTCAGTGGTTAAGACATTAACCTACTATGCTAGTAACGAGAGCTCGAATCCCACGCTGGACAACACTTTGTCCGTTCTACAAATTGTTGATCTGGGTCTGAATGTAATTTGTGTCCGTTAGTTATATGTTTGGGAAATCCCCCGCAATACAGATATAATTATCTTAGTGCAGGGTGTTGTCTTTAAAAAACTACACCTATAAATATAAAAGAAAGTCGTGTTAGTTACACTATTTATAACTCAAGAACGGCTGTAACGCACGGCTGAAAATTGGCGGGGAGATAGCTTAGAACCAGGAAATGGACATAGGATACTTTTATCCCGTTCGACCGAGTTCCCGTGGGACTTGACATAAAACATCCAAGAGAACACAAGTCACTATAAAACGTGGTATAATGAAAACGCATCTATCATGTAATAACAAAACGCAAATGACAGCTATAGATTATTCGAAAATTTAGAAAATATATTTACAAAAAATAAATATGGCGGTACGAAGTTCGCCGGGTCGGCTAGTTAATCATAAATTACAATGCAGTAATTACCCACGAACGTCATAAAATATAATCAAGCATTGAAAGTATACAATATTATCGCAAAGAAAGCAATCTCGATAAATAAAATCTAATAAAATCATCATAAAAGGTGCATCATCATCATAAAAAGTATGATAATATTTACATACTTTGGGCCTCAAAGCGGTAATCTTTATATAATATTTCTGTAATGTGTTTTTGGGTGTATGTAATTGTAATTGTTGTTCCGTGTGTTGACGGAGTAAAAATACGAATCACATTTCTGATTTTTACTAGAGTATATAAGTATGTAACATAAAACACATCTGTTTAACGAATTTTATTACCTTTATCTTTAATTTTTACTTGCCTAATACTACGGCACATTACAGAACTAAGTTATTTCCGTGTGCTGATGGTATAAGAATACAAATCATCACCCCGTATCTTGCCTGTGAATGTCGTAAAAGTCGACTAAGAGATATCATACTCATATAACATCTATGCAAGAGAAGGAAAACTCGAAATAAAACCCTATACCAACCTGTCTAACCAGCATGGTAAGGTCAATTTCCCTCCTATTGTGGAGGAGGCTTGAGCCCAGCAGTGGGACGTACATGAGCTAAAATGATGATGATGAATTATTGTTATAATTATGCATCAATATGAATAACATTGTATAAACCATTTTGGAGAGTATTTTGCAGTTTACTTCAAACCTTCAATGATATAAGATTGTTATCCGTGTAGTGACGGAGTAAGAATACAATTCACCACCCCTTCTCTTGCCCTAGGGTATCGTAAAAGATGACTAAGAGATTTTTTTTTTGTTGCGACTAATCCCACCACACATTCCCACCATTGTAACTCCTGTAAGCCAGGATCCACAATGGTCTCCATAAATGACACCGAGGTTTGACCCTCAGGCAGTCCCGGGATATGATTTTAATTGTCTTAGGACCCGCAATAAATTTAATTAGAAAAGATTAAAGAGGAGGAGTTGGAAAGAGAGATTCCACTTCCCTCCTAGGCAAAGCGGGAGACAGGAAAACAAAATGACTATTCAGCCAATAAGTAAAAAGGTGTACAGCTACGATAGCGCAGCAATACGGCACCACGGATACGGAAGAGCTTAACGGGGCCTATATGTGAGCGTTAAGATTGATTGCTACAGTAGGTATGGCACAAACGCATGAACGCACGGAAATTTTCTCGAGTTGCTACAAGGTCGGTATAGTATACTACCACAGGTGACTTGCAAACTGTTTAACATAAGGTTACGCTCGTTTCGCCAGAGATCGCACTCCCAGAGATTGTGATGTGCTGATTGTTCATACTCGTGGTCAGATGTGGAACATTGACATAATGGTGATGGTACGAGTTTAAAAGAAAATAATTTACTTTTAAAGTTGCCATGTTCAGTTAAAAATTGGGCCACGAAGTCGGCAACCTCCAGCCACACCTTCTCCAGGCGCTCCCGGATGCATGGAAAAAATAGATAAAGATGACGTTGACTAAGAGATATAATATGCATATAATATCAATGCAAGAGAAAGAAAACTCGGAACAAAACCCTGTACCAACTCGCCTGACTAGCGTGATATCGTCCGTCCCATAGTGGAGGAGCCCCGAGTCCAACAATGGAACGTATATGGGCTGAGATGATGATGATTTGATGATAAAAGATTATTAAATACCTCTATCAAAATGAATATATTCATGGAAAAATATCTGGAGCATGACGGAGCAAGAATACATCACACTACTTATTGTGAACCTGGATGTTGTAAAAGTCGACTAAGGGAGTCGACTAAGGGAGTTGACTATGTATGTTATATAACTACTACGGAAAAATAGGAAAACTGTAATTATAATCCTGTGCCGACCAGTCTGACCAGCGTGCTATAGTAAGTCAATTTGAATGACAAAAAAATTAAAATATTTGTCATAGTGACAAACGTTCTAACAAAGCAACAAGGTTTCTTGTAAATGAAACCAAACAACCTAATTTAAATTTAAAAATAAAATTATACACATATTCTATCATTTCAAAACTTAAATTCTCCATCCTGGAATCAAATTTATCGGAGTTTTTATTATTATTATTTTTATCTACTTAAATAAAAATGATCCACTTTTACTGGTTTCTTAGCATTTCACTTAGATTTTTACGATGCTGAGTTATTCACAACATCCATGTTCACATGTCTTAAATAATTAGTAAAATAAATACTATAATAGATTTCCATTAAAAATTAAAAGTGCAAATATGCCATAAAGTTAATAGTTGCACTTAACATATTTTATTTACTTTGTGGTAGAGGTTACGATTATTTACAACTGATACATTGTTTATAAGTTGTAAAAAAATAATAGAACCTGTAAATGGAGCACCGGGTGATGACAGAGTAAGAATATAATTCACCACTCTCTATCTTGCCAGTGGGTGTGGTAAAAGACAACTAAGGGATATAATATGCACATAATATCTGTGAAAGAAAAGGAAAACTCGAAATGAGACCCTTTACCAACAAGTCTGACCAGCATGAGATACAGTAGGTCAAATTTCCTTCTATTTTGGAGAAGACCGGATTCAACAGTGGAACATAAGTGGGCTGCGATGATGACTCTGATTTTAGACAGGTCTTGTTATATTTTGATATTCGATTCGTATGAGAAAAGATTTTTAATCATTATAATTTCGCTACGAATTACTTCATGTCGATACATATTGGGTATGGAAATAGTTTTATGATTATTCATCTGCATCACCTCAACTCTCCCTGGGTATGTAATTCGTGACTGAATTCGGTTTATAGAAGTTTATTTCTCAAAAAGAACAATACAGTTCACTTAAATTGAGAAGTAACATAATCCATATTAGTTAAAACTATACAATCCAAGGTTGCTACGTACATATATGTATAGCAGTTATAGTAAAACATAATTTAATCACAGCGATTTTCAACAAAAGAGATCAAGTGTTTTTTAAAAGTAGCCAAAGTTGGAATTCGGACTTAAAATTAAATTACTACGCTTCCTCATGTGATGATAGCTAAACAATACAAGGTATCAACACCCCTTACTATGTTTTATATATCCTGAAACTCAGCCGAGATCTCAGCAATAGAATTGACACCAATACTCTCTTCAGAAATTTACAAGCTACGTTTGTCAAACAGACTGGCAAGCGTAGCAATTGTGGTTCGGTCACCCTTTGCGAATCTCTATGTTGAACTATGGAAGTCAAAAAACTGATTAATGGATCTTTGTTGCTTGTACATATTTAACTACTAGGCTCGAGTCTCCTTCACAATAGGAGGGAAACTGTTTTACTTCTGCTACGCTAGTCAGGTAAGTTGGCATGGGGTTTAGTTTCTAAATTTCCATTTCTTTCATAAATTTCATCAATATATTGTAACCCTTAGTAATTTTTATCAGGTAAAGAACAAGGTGGAGAATTATACTTTTACTTTATTATCATACCAAAAATAGAAAACTTTTTTTTTTTTTAACTTAAATGTATATTTGAATATATAGTACATAAATTTACCCCGTAAGTCCCACTGTTGAGCTCGGGCCTCCGCCACAATGTGGAGGAAATTTGCCTAATACCTAATATGCCGCGCTGTTTAGACGTATGGTATATGGTTTTATGTCGAGTTTTCATTCTCTAGCAGTGATAATTCTTTAACTGTCTTTTATGGCACTCATGAGCAAGAGTGATGGTGATGAATTGTATTCTTACTCCATCACCACAAAGATGATAAATATGGTTAAATATTTGTTAATATTTACCAATTATCAAATTAAAAACATAAAAAAATCCATTATGTTTTATGATTGACGCTTAGTAGACTTTTTTATGACAATAACTTTGAACTTGAAAACAGATTTAGAAGACATTAAAAGTTAAAGTCGTCTTTATTACTCACACAGTTGAGCAATTTGGATTAATGTATACTGAAAAATTTTATAGGCCTTAAAATCACAATATTATACGTAAATGATCTGAAAAAGTAATAAGTTTTTATATATTAAAAATAACACAGGGACTGCGCAGTATTCTCACCTCATATTAATTAAAAATATAACTAACCTGCAAAATGAAAAGGTCATCGTTTGTTGTTTCTGCAAATTGGACAGCGACGGTCAGTGATCATAATAATTAAAACAAAGTATACACTAACACTTATAATAATACACTTATTCACTAAAATACACCATACTATATACACAACAATACTTGCTAACTTTAGGAGTTATATTTTACTATTAAAAGTTTAGCTTCGATTAGTGACGTTAGTAGTCAGATCGTAGCGGTTGTCATAATTAGCTACGTCTCGTAGCGTTCGAGGCGAGCGGCGTAGCACGACTGATGCGGCGTCTACGAAGAGTTGTAGACCGCGCAAGTCCGAAGTCTGAGTATATGAAAAGTTAATATTGGAAATAAGAACAAAAGTTGTTCAGAACATTTTTGATACAATTAGCATTACATGTTTTATGTATATATTTTTTAAGGTTGTATAAATATATGTTGAATATAAAATTAAAAATGTTGGGTAACCACGAGACGAATTAAAAAAATCATATCTATTTCATCAGGAATGAATAGAACTAATTAAGATGAATGGATTAACTCAGACTTGATGGATTTACTTATAATTAATATCTAGGTAATCTAGGATCATTTCGTGTGGTGATAATGTAAGAATACTATTCACCACCCCCTATCTTCCCCGTCGGTATAAGCGATATAATACCCATAGGTATAATACGCATGCATAGTAGCGTGGTATAGTAGGCCAATTTCTATCCTATCCAGGAGGAGCCTCAAGCCCAACAGTGGGACGTATATAAGCTAAAATGATGAATCCAGGATTTCAGCCCCTACTTTCGATCTCCATCCTCAAGGTACTTCAGTGATATCATCATGCATGGGTATTTCAAGTGTTAAGTCTTGAATATATTTGGAAGTAAAGTAAATACCCGTGATGCGTCTAAAGTCCTTAGGGCAACTAACGAAAAGAGCTCTTGAAACGCCTGAACTGATATTTATAATTCTAATAGTGTATAGCTAAGAAGCATCTTAATTATGTCCACTTTCAAACAAAGGAAACCTCATCAATATCACTATTATTTAGCCCTTTTCCATCCACTGCTGGACGTAGGCCTCCCTCATGTTTCACCACAACGTGCAGTTTTGTGTTATCTGTATCCAACGACGCCCAGTTACTTTCACCATGAGTGGTCGCCGGTTTGTCGATTGTGGCCTGCCCATTGATGGCTAATAGCTTCAATATGCTAATTATTTTGTACACACGTTCTGCTACAGATATCCGCATTTCAGATTTTATCTCGCAAAGAAGTCCCCAGCAGCCCGCTCTATAGCACGCTGAGCGACTTTGAGCTTGATTATGAGGTCTACATTTAAGGACCACGTTTCCTTGCTGTAAGTCATCACGGGTAACATACACTAGTCAATAACCCGTGCTTTCAGGCACTGAGATATATTGGATAAGAACATCCTTTTAAGTTTTCCGAACGCTGCCTAGCTGAGTTAGATTATTTGATTGACCTCTTTCTTGAAATTGGATATACCTAACTGGATTGTTGTCCAAGACAATAAACCGCACCATAATCCATCTATATATTAAGGAGCAATCATGTAACAAACAAACATGGAAATACACAGACATATAGACACATCAAACTTATAACCCTCCTCTTTTTGCCTTTTTTTTTTATTGCCAACGATGACAAACGAGCAAGCAGCACATCTGATGGTAAGTGAAACTGCTGCACATGGACCTTTGCAATACCAGGGGCACAGCTAGGCAGCGGCCTACCGTGAAGGAAATACTCTTCCTAAACCTCGTTTAAAGAAGAACATGTCATAGCGCTCGGGAAACACAGCAGCAGGTAGTTCATTCCAGAGCTTGCACGTACGTGGGAGCCACGTACGCTACGCCACGTCGGTATAGGCGCGTGAGGATGGGAGTCAATTCAGGGGCGCACGTCTTTAGTACCACTGCAGGGATGCCATCCGGTCCACTCGACTTATGGACGTCTAAAAGCCGCAGCTCCCGCCTAACCGCTCGTTGCGTGATGCGGATTTCGGGCAGTGAGCTTTCACACCGTGGGATAGTAGGTGGTGTGGCAGCTCCGGCATCCAAAGTCGAGTTACAGGCAAAGAATTGACCTAGAAGATCGGCCTTCTCCTTTGCGCTGTGGGCCAGACTACCATCGTGTTTCTGCAGTGGTGGGAGATTGGGCTGGCAGAAGTTGCTTTGGGCAGCCTTGGCGAGCGACCAGAATGCACGACTCCCAGCGGGATAGCTTTGCAATCGCCTCAGTTGTAGAAATACAGTAAATGTTTCTATTTTGATTCTTCCTAGTTTGTATAGAGTTGTAACAGCCATCTGAGGTTAACAACCCCAATTCAAAGAAGAAAAAAGACTTCTGTGTCGATTATAAGCTTTGAAACTATTCAAAAGATGTGCCCCTTAACAGTTTAGTTAGAAAAGAACACAAAAATGGTTTAGACCATTAAATTAATGCATCCAACACCACTTACCGGGTCATCCAACACCACTTACAGATGGCGTTGGAGCTATCTCAAGAGATAGTTTTTAAGTTTTTTTTAATTTTTACAGACTAGCGTTTATTAGGTCAGTACTACATAATATGATAAATTTTGGCGCAACATCTTATGATGTTTACCCACACTAAGGATGAAGAGATCCTATGCTAACAAGGGCTTTCTATTATGTTTCACGCTAACCACACAGCGAAACTCTGGTGCGTATGAATTGCGCTCTATATTGTTATATAAATTCTGAGAAATAAAATTAAAACCAGCTTTTAATTGAAATGGCTTCGGGATTCATGTTTGCGTTGAATTAATACACACAAAATATGTCGAGGTTGAAGGCTGAGAATATTTAAGCGAGTTTTTGCTGAGTATTATTTTTTTTTTGCCTTGCCTTCTATTTTGCCACTGACATTTTATACGAAATACGATGAAAAATTTTGTTGGAAATAATACAATCTACACGGTTTTAATATCCGATATCGAATATATTTCGTAATACACTTCTGTTTGCGAGTCGGTATAATTTCGATTTGTCTCTAATTTTTTGCAGATTTGTAATGCTTCTGCGTATAAATATTAATAAGTAATGCTGTCCGTGGGTGTCGTAAAAGACGACTAAAGTATTAAATATGCAAATAACATCTATGCAAGAGAAAAAAAAAGCTCTTCTATAGAACTAAAGCCCCATCTCACTCCTGAGCCACGTTTACAAGTTGTTTTCGAGGGTCATTACCAATCGACTCACGTGCAAGCTCGATGACTTCCAGCCGCCCGAACAAGCCGGCTTCCGAAAAGGCATATAGCATCATAAACCATATCCTCACGCTTAGGCAGATTATACAAAAGAACGAGGAGTATACTCGGCCCCTGTGTTTAGCGTTTGTCGACTATGAGAAAGCCTTTGATTCAGTCGAAACTTGGGCGGTGCTGCAGTACCTTCAGCAGTGTCAAATCAACCATCGTTATATCGAAGTGCTGAAGTGTTTGTATAGGAACGCCACAATGTCAGTCCGTATCCGGGATAAGATTACGAAACCGATCCAGTTGCTGAAAGGCGCGAGACAGGGATTCGTCATCTCTCCGAAACTGTTCTACAGTCGGACTGGGCATCAACATCAACAGTGAATACAACACTCACCTTCAATTTGCAGACGATATCGTCGTTATGGCAGAATCCATGGAGGACCTTAGCACCATGGTCGATAATCTCAGCAGGATATTCCAACTAGTTTACGAATGAACATGGACAAGACGAAAGTCATGTCAAATGACCATGTCATTCCTGCACCGGTCCTAGTTGGCAATGCGATTCTCGAAGTTGTCGATCATTATGTTTACCTAGGAAAAACAGTCCAGTTAGGTAGATTCAATTTCGAGAAAGAGATCAGCCGACGAATCCAACTCGGTTGGGCAGCGTTCGGGAAACTTAAGAGGATCTTCTCGTCCAACATAGCTCAGTGTCTGAAAATACGGGTCTACGACCAGTGTGTGTTGCCAGTGATGACTTACGGCACAGAAACGTGGTCCCTAAATATAGGCCTCATAACAAGGCTCAAAGTCGCTCAGCGTGCTAAGGAACAAGCTATGCTCGGGATTTCTCTGCGAGATAGAATCCGAAATACGGAAATCCGCAGAAGAACAGGTGTAACCGTCATATCACGAAGAATTAGCACGCTGAAGTGGTAATGGGCAGGCCACATCGCTCGAGGAACCGACAACCGCTGGGGAAGAAAGGTTCTCGAGTGGCGACCACGTATCGGACGACTCAGTGTAGGACGCCCAGGTGGACCGACGACCTGGTGAAAGTTGCTGGGCGTTGTTGGATGCAGGCGGCACAGGACCGCGCTTTGTGGCGTAACATGAGGAAGGCCTACGTCCAGCAGTGGACGGCGATAGGCTGAAATGATGATGGTGATGAAGAGAAGGCAAACTCAAAATAAAGCCCTCTACCAATCTTTTTAAACGACCTGGTGAGGTCAATTTCCTTTATATTGTAGAGGAGGCTTGAGCCCAGCAGTGGGATGTATATGAGCCGAGATGAGAATGATGAATGCACTTGGTACTAGTAGTTAGACTGATTGGTAGGAGAGTGCTATAATAAAACAGGGTTATAAACAGGTTAGATTATAGATAATAAGACAGGTTAATATAACGGGGCTATACACCATCCCTTTTCTGACTTTTCTCGCTCAGGATGCGTCAAGTGGGTATTAACTTAACTAAAGCCTATCTAATTAAAATCATTTATTTGTTCATTGTTTTGTATATAATTATATGTATGTATGTATATTCCCTGTGTACTCCAAAAAAAAAACTACCAATTTTAGTGAAATTTTCATATTATATTCAGATTAGCCAAGATCAATAGAAGTTTCTAATTTCCTTTTCTTTTAGTAATAATAAAAAAAGTGTGTGTACAAAGTACGCATAGCAGAACTGAAACTCCTTTATCCTTCACCTTCATCCTCTATCTTTAACCTTTATCCGCTATACTCTCCTTTATCTCATTCTCTCGCCGGCTAAATCCTATACATTTACGTGCATGTGTCTCTATGGACTCGCTTTTTGGTTTATCGAGTCTGAAATCACAACGATTCTAAAGAAGTTTCACTTCAAAAAACGGTTCTTAGGGATAGAAAAACGGCTAAATCTGCATATCCAATCAGTTATAAATTAACTTAAGTATTCTATTCACGTCTTATAAAGAAACTAAGCAAAAATATCGTTAATGGACTGCCAACCTGTCCCTTCATTGTAGGCGTAACTACTTTGTTACTATTTGACCCACGACACAGCCGGTTATAAATCATCCGTTAGGATTATCCTTAAGTCATCATGAACATTTTGCTTGCAGATGTAATATCTGTTCATATAAGAGTGAAAGTCGCTCGACCCTTGTACTAAATCATTCATCATATAATTCTTTTATTTATTGTCTTTCAGAATATTACATATATTTTTACATATTTAAGATAACATATTGATTAGAACATTTAACAATCTTCCGTGTGGTGACGGAGTAAGAATACAATTCACTACTCCCTTTCTTGCCCGTGGGTGTCGTAAAATACTACTAAAGGATATAATATGCATTTAACATCTCTGCAAGAGAAGGAAAACTCAAAATCAAACCCTATAGCAACACGTCCAACTAGCGTAGGCTAATTTCCGTCCATGCCATGTCCAGGCTCAAGCCCATCAGTGGTATATGAGCTGTAATGATGATGATGATGATGGATTCGACATGTCTTTCGCTACTGAACTAGGCATTAACAGAACCAATCGGCTTCTAATGTACATTTTGCTTAAATCGAAGTTCTGTGGAAAATTGCTACTCATTTAACATCATCATCATCGCCGCCCACATACGTCCCACTGTGGGGCTCGGGCCTCCTCCACAGTGGCAGGTAATTTGACCTACTATACCATTCTGATCAGACATATTGGTATAGGGTTTCATTTCGGAGTTTTCTCTTACAAAGATGTTATGTGCATATGACATCCCTTAGTCGTCTTTTACGACAGCCATGGGCAAGATAGAGAGTGGTGAATTGTATTCCTACGCCGTCACCAAACGGAAACTACTCATTACATAGTATCAAAAAGACTT
This sequence comes from Lymantria dispar, assembly GCA_032191425.1. Classification (NCBI taxonomy): domain Eukaryota; kingdom Metazoa; phylum Arthropoda; class Insecta; order Lepidoptera; family Erebidae; genus Lymantria; species Lymantria dispar. Next base: position 5,648,346 of record CM063452.1, on the reverse strand, counting down.
CTGTATACCTTATTATTTTACTTTGCTCCAGTCCTATATTCTTTCCTTTCTTAAAATGTATGGTAAATATATCGCTGTAACTGATTAATCATTATCATGATTAATAACGAAGGAAGAATACAATTTCAGGGCCTCCTTTCTTACCAGTGGGTGTCATAAAAAACGACTAAGGGATATGCGTATAACATCTATGAAAGGAGAAGGAAAATTCGACATGTCTGATCACCGTGTAGGTCAACGTCCCTCCCATTACAGAAGAGGCCCAGCCCCACAATGGGACTTATGTAGGCTAAAATGATGATGAACGTGTTGGTACTGCCTTCTTTCTCTTAATTTTTAAAATAAAATTTAATTTTAAACAATTTTAAAGTGTCGCAAATTACAATTAATCTATGAAATTCACATTGAATATTCTACTAGTTTATTTTGTAGCAGAGCACCTTATTGACAAAATAATATTCGTTTAAATTTTAAAGCCTTATTTCAGGCTTTCACTGAATTGTGAAAAGAATTTAAACGGTCATAACTTGCCGCGGTATTTTAAATGAAAAAGAAAAGTTTACAGCCTTTTAAAAGTTCCAGGAGATAGTATTATTTCCGTTTTTTATATAATTTATTAAAATATTAACCTTCCATTGTTTTGTACGGACGTTTAATTAAAAGAAAATTAGGATATAGTACGAGCTAACATATACATTTGTCATCCATTACATAAGCAAAACCTTCAATATTTGCCGCCCAAAACAAGATTGATGATTACGATTTTATTTTTAGGCAATAATCTAACTATACCTTCATAAACATAATTATCATTATAACTAATAATGTCCCACTTCTGAGTTTGAGGCTTCTTCGCAATGGCTACCAATCTTCCACGCTAGTTATAAGGTATAAGGTTGTTTTCGTGTGGTGACGGAGTAAGAATACAATTCCCTTCTTCCTATCTTGTCCGTGGGTGTTGTTAGAGACGACTGTGGGATAAAATATACATACAACATCTGTGCAATAGAAAGAAAACTCGAATTAAAACCTTATAACAACCCGTCAGACTTCTATCGTGGAGTAGGTTTTCAACCTGCAGTGGAACATGTAATAAACGAAATTATAAAATAATGAAAAATGTATTAGGTAATTTAAATTGGCGTAGTATATTGTGTAAAAATCTCCCAAACTCGCCAGAATGCTCGAGAATTCCTGTTAGTAATAGTTTGGGTAATCTATTTAGATCTATTTGACAAGAATGATGGGTTTGGATTCGCGCGAATTCCTAGGAATTCCAGTAATGACACCAACAGTAACTACGGGAATTCTCGAGAAAAAATAAGGATTTTTTTCCTCGTATTTAGTTTATATGTTAAGCAATTAACATATTCATTATGCTATGTATAATCTTGCTGTCCAAATTCTTGCCTTACATTCCGTGCAATGTAAATTGAGCTTTATCTTATAGTGATGTAGTCTGCTTATATCCATTATTTGTAACATACCATCATCTAAGTTGAAGAATAGGGGTGCTGATTTGTGTTTTTACGCAATCACCATACGAGGAACTATACTTTATCTATACAAAAAGGTAGCTTGGTAAGGTAGGTTTGGAAGTTTAAACAGACAGACGAACTTTTTAAAATGGTTTTTGTACATATGTATTATGTATTATTTTGACATTACAAACAGACACTTCAATTTTATATATTTGTATAGATTATGTTTTTTTTTATTTCAGTACACTAAGCACTAAGCTAAAAATATAAACCATCATATCATATATTCCCATGATCTTTACTCAATGAATAATGTATTTAGTAATTCGCTCAGTAACGCAGCTATTCAAGGTCATGGAAAAAGTGAATGCCTCTTTATACTTCCGTCTGTCATAATCCCGAGAGGTCAAGGTTATAAGGCAAACAATGTAAGCTAAGGATTTTTAATATACAATAGTCGCTCGTAAAGTATCTTCGTCCTTATTTTTAACATGATTATATTTGCATTAAATGTATACATATAATAATTTACCGTGTGGTGACGGAGTAAGAATACAATTCACCACTCCCTATCCTGCCCGTGGATGTCGTACAAGACGACTAAGGGATATAATATGCACATAAGATCTGTGCAAGAAAAGGAAAACTCGAAATAAAACCCTATACCAACATGTCTGACCAGCATGGTATAGTAGGTCAAATTCCCTCCCATTGTGGAGGAGGCCGGAGCCCAACAGTATATTCACTCAATTGTTCCTATAACGGTCCTTAAACTAAAACTATGAAATCATTTCAATAACATCTGAACGTGAGTGGGAAAAATTTCAAAATAATCAAACATCTTGAAATTGAAAGGTTCCGTTATATTCATAAATTTATGTATACATTTCATCATCATCATCGCAGCCCAGATACGTCCCACTGTTGGGCTCCGGCCTCCTCCACAATCCTCCACGTGTCTTGACTTAAAAAAATTATAAAAAAATTTCCCTGTGTTTTTTCATAAAAAGGAAGCTTTTTAGGGGGCGCCACATGAAATTTAATTTTTAACGACCACCTTAATATATACACATATATGTGTGTATATATATCCATTTTTATTTTCACGCTGTGGAAAATGATCTTATGCATTTCCCCTCCCTGTATAGCAGAGAGTTATGTAGGACTCGCCAACATAGGGTGGCGCGTCGGAATACCTATTAAAAACCAGCAGCAGCCCCACTTCCTCGTCAATTATGAGATGCCAAAGGATCGCTTTTTGGAAATTCGACTTTGGCAACCCGACGGTCGGCCTAAAGGTGTGTATATATTCTGTATAGTGACGGAGTAAGAATACAACCCCCATCCTCTCTCTTGTCCGTAGGTGTCGTAAAACACAACTAAGGGATTTAATATATATATATATATATATATATATATATATATATATATAATATCTATGCAAAAGAAGGCATTGTACACAATTGAGACTCGCCTGTTATCTGGTTAGGCTCAGCATAAGTCAACAAATAATAATTATAGAACTCTTTAACTCTGTAGAATAAATAAAAGAATAAATTTAATTGTTTTACATTTATTGTAGTTTAAATAATTATGTCACACACAAATTACTATGTGAGAGTTAATAAAGTTATACAAAAAGGTTTTTGATATTTTTTGTGATCAAAGTTCCGTTTTTTTTTTGTCGGCCCGCAAGCGAGTAACGCAGTTGACAATTTAAATCCTTTAAATTATATCCATACTAATCCATACTAATATTATAAATGCGAAAGTAAGGATGTTTGTTTGTTTGTTTGTTTGTTTGTTTGTTTGTAACGCTTTCACGCTTAAACCACCAAACCGATTTCAAAAATTCTTTCACCAATGGAAATCTATAATATCAGGGAGTAACACAGGCTACATTTTATCCCGGTATTCCTACGGGAACAGGAACTACGCGGGTTTAAGTGACTGAAACCGAAGCGAAGCGAGGGCGGGTTGCTAGTATTATAAATGCGAAAGTAAGGATGTTTGTTTGTTTGTTTGTTTGTAACGCTTTCACGCTTAAACCACCGAACCAATTTCAAAAATTCTTTCACCAATGAAAAGCTATAATATCAGGGAGTAACATAGGCTATATTTTATCCCGGTATTCCCACTGGAACGGGAACAACGCCACGGTTAAAGCGACTGAAACCGAAGCGAAGCGAGGGCGGGTTGCTAGTAAGAAATATTTAGATTTCTAGTGTTCCTTAACCAAATGTTGTACCCGTTTTGACAGAATATAATTTTTACGTAGAACAACTGCGGAAGATAACACGTCGTCTCAGCTTATAAACGTCCTACTGCTGGACATGAGCCTTCTTTTCAATAGGAGGGCAATTGACCTACTATACCAGGCTGCTCAGACAGGTTGGTATAGGGTTTTATTTCGAGCTTTCTTTCTTTTGCATAAATGTTATATGCATAATATATCCCTTAGTCATCTTTTACGACACGGGCAAGAAAGGGAGAGGGGATTTGTATTATTACTCCACACAGAAAGAATAACACGTAGATTAGAGGAAATATTTGAGCGTAGTAACGACATAGGTAACACTAATAAATAGTAGTTCGTTACAAATAGTATTGATAGTTGAATTTTTTTATCATCACAGTACAGCGTACATACGCTCCACTACTGGAATCGAGTCTCCTCCACAATGTAAGGTAAAAAGACCCACTGTACCATGCTGGTTAGACGTGTGAGAATAGGGTTTTATTTCGAGTTTTCCTTCTCTGGTACAGGTATTATATGATTATTATATCCCTTAGTCGTCTTTTACGACATCCACAGGCAAGATAGGAAGTGGTGAAATGTATTAGTCTGTCGCCCTACGGAAAACTGTCTCACTCAACTAACATTGCTTAAAATTATGTTTCAAAACTTCATAGAAAAGTAAGTAAAATTTTTGATTACACACTGACAAACAAAGAACGGATACCGTGACAATTGAAACTAAATAAACGCTTGTAAAAAACATACAAAGACTAAATAATGTTATAGCATGCAGGCCAAAAAATAGTAAACAAAAATAATGTCAAAAAATTATTTGTGTGACAAAATAAATTTACATTTTGCCCTTTAATAAACAGACAGGGCTTTGTTGAAGCGTGGAATTAATTAATACAAATGTGATATTTTTAACGTAACCTATTTTTAAAAGTACCCTTATGTTTATTTGGGACAAAAACGTAAACCTGAAAATAAGTTATTTTAAGAGAGGAGTCCTAAAAATAACCACAGTTTGTGCGGAAATGTATCAAAGATTCTTATTGTTTGAAAACATTATTATTGAAGAAAAAAAATACCTAAAAATTATACGTTCTTAGCTGATAAAATATTATGAAGAAATGTTATAATGTTCACTAATTTCAAGTTAAATTTGCGAGTCCTCTTATAACTTTGTGATAACACAGAGTTTCGAAAAAGTGAGGAATACATTTTAATTGTTATTCTCTGCTCTCCATTGGGCAGCGCTTGGGAAACTTAAGAGGATCTTCTCGTCCAACAGCCTCAGTGTTTAAAAACACAGCGATGACTTACGGCACGAAATGGTGGTCCCTAAATGTAGGCAATACCCACATAGCACGAAGAATTAGCACGCTGAAATGACAATGGGCAGGCCACATCGCTCCCTCCCTATGGAGCCCTAACCCTATTATGGAGGAGGCTCAAGTCCAACAGTGGGAGGTATATGAGCTATGATAAAGAACTTGTTGTTTCTTGAAATATCGGATTCAATAACCGCAAAAACTACACACCACCATATTATATAAATTATACCATTTTTTTTTGTTTTTTTTTTTGAAGACCATAGCCCTATGGTCAGCGCAGCCGCCGCTCGACCCCGTTCGGGGTGACAGAGGGTCAGCGCGTGGTCCCATAACCCACTGTAGCACGTCGCCTTCGTCGCTGGGCCGACCACCGGTACCAATTTTCTTGTCCTTCGTGGTCACCTCGACGGAACCTTTCCCTCTCCTACATAAATTTTACTTAAAAAATTTTCAAGTTTAAAATATAAGTTGTCTCCTACAGATGAAAACCAATAAAATGGTGTTGATTATAAAAAAGCAGACAAAATCTTTTACTTATATTTTACGACATATTCGTATTCAGTAATATATTTAGAAAACCTGTGATTTATATTATTATCCAACCCATATTTTACATATCTAAAGCCTAGAAGATGGCTTTTCAGAGGGATTTTAGGGATACCGCATACTGTTAAAGTGTGACAGCCACATTCGTTTGAGTACTTTATTGTCTTGTTACAAGTGTGAAGCCGTCTTTATGTGACTACGAAATGAATATCACATATATAATTGACCTTAGGTTTATCTATATATATATATATATATATATATATATATATATATATATATATATATATATTATATATATATATATTATTCCTTCTGTTTCTTGTGACGGATTGACAATACAGTGAGTTACCAGCCCTTTTTCGTGTGGTGACAGAGTAAGAATACAATTTACCATACTCTATCTTGTCAATTGTTATTGTAAAATACGATAAAATACGTATGATATGCAAAACAAACATCTATGCAAGAGATGGAAACCTCAAAACAAAACCCTATACGAGCATAATATATTGGGTTGAATTTTGTCTCGTTCTTTTTTTTGGGAGTGAGTTACGGTTGGCGTATTCCTCGCCCGGCTCCATCCAGGGCGACAGAGGTCCGTAAGCACGCACACCCGTAACCCACCCATATAACACGTCGATTTCGTCGTTGGGCCGACCACCGGTGCAGAGTTCCTTGACTTCATTGGTCGACCCGACGGAATTTCCCAACGGAGTACCCTCTCCCATCGATGTCCCCTACTGGGACGCCGATCGCCATCGCGATTCTTTCTCGTTCTGGAGGAGACTCCATGTAAATAAGCTGATTAGATGATGATCAGTCCTTAATTTCCTATGTCATAAAATTCTTCAAAAGTAGATGAGTATTGCCAAGAATGAGGAAAATAACACTGGCATGTGCAATTTCTCGGTATGAGGCTATTCCATTAAAGGATGGACCTAATATACCACGCTAGTCAGTTTGGTTTAGATCGGTTAGTATAGAGTTTTATTTCGAGTTGCATACGTGTTACATATATGTCGCAGCGTCACTACCTCTGGCGCCATGTCTTCATAGTTTTTAAGAAGCAATCTATTACGAAAACGTCTAGTATTATACTTGGATGTATTCGATACAACGCTGGCAATGATTTTTGATGTTTGTCGTTTGACCTTTAAGCGGGTTTCAGACTACGCTATAATATAATAGCATATATTATATAGCTCATAGCATAACAATATCGCGCACCAATATCGCGCAGTAGTGGGCATTGGTAGCCTTATGAATCCACCCATCCATCAGCTCGTAGACGTCCGATGTTGTAAATAAGCCTTCTCACGAGAACGCCGCACAAATCTCTGCTATGCCATTTGCATTCAAAGATTCCCTGTACTTGCACGATCTAATTTGTGGTCATTATTTGAGAATCAGTCTTATACTGTGTGCAGTTTAACGCTACTTGCAGAGATCGTAAAGGACCAACTCATTCTGGTGCCGTCTGGTCCATAATAACAAATCAAGGAGAGTCAATGAAGATTTCAAAGTGACACAAAGTCTTGCTATTGCTCCAGCGACTCCCACCTGTCTGTGAGATAATATTGGTTTCACCCGATCTTCTACAGTTTGCTGTATTGCGTATTTTATTAAAACTCGTGACCATAGTTGTTTTACCCCTTGTCCTCAAACCGACGTCCCGGGAAAGGGACGTCAAGAGGAGAGGGTACCACCTCAGCGTATTGCGTCAGGCCGACCACTAAAGACAAGGATTTCGGCACCAGTGGTCGGTCCAACGACGAAGGCGGCGGGTACACTGACCAAACCCCACTCCAAAAAAAAATAAAAAAAACCCTTGTCCTCAAAGTCTAAAGATGGTATTACAACTATGGTGTATGCAGAATTTTTAAATCTCCATTATTGAATACGAGTCCATCATTAAAAAAGTTTAAGTATAAGAAAAATTAGGTTTGTATTTTAAAAGCACTACACGAAAACTATTATAGCTTTTTGTTTGTCTAACAGATTAACAATCAAAGCCTAGAAATATTCAGTTTAGATTTGGCCACGTCACAAAAAATGCGTCGTCACAACAGCAATGGTAGCAAAATATATATGCAGTACTAGTCTCGACTAGAGAGTAGAGCGAGTTGTTTGTTGATTTTTTACCTGCAACATACATACGGAGGCATTTTTTTCTGAAATTGGAAGTTCCTTTTTGAAAAATTTCCTTCACGTACTTTTCTTTGACTAATTTTGATTTCCGTATGGTGATGGAGTAAGAATACTATTCACCACGCCCTCTCTTTCTCGCGAGTATCTTAAAAAACGACTAAAGGATATAAAATACAAATAATATCTATTCAAGAAAATCTTACCACACATTCCCATCATTATAACTCCTGTAAGTCAGGATCCACAATGGTCTCCAAAGATCAAACCAAGGTTTAATCCTCAGGGAAATGAATCGTCTTGGGATCCGTAACAAATTTAATTAGAAAGGTTAAACAGGAGGAGTTGGAAGAGATTGAATCCATTTTCCTCCTATAAAACGCGGGAGACGTGAAGTAAAATTAACTAGTTAGTCAATAAATAAGAAAATGTATAGCTACGATAAGCGCAACCGCATAGCACCAGCGATATGGGAGAGCTTGACGGGACCTATATAGAGCCTTAAGATTGATTGCTATAGGAGGTATGGCAGAAACGCCTGAACGCACGAAAATTTTCGCGATTTGCTAAAAGGTTCGTTTAATATTAGTACTCCAGAGGTGATTGCAAACTGTTTAAAATATGGTCGCGCTCGTTACGCCAGCGATCGCACTCCCAGAAAATGAGGTGTGCTGATTCTTCAAACTAGTATTCGGCTACACAATGGTCAACTTCAAGCCACACTTTCTCCATGTGCTTGGGTAGACATGTGAAAAATAGATAAAGATGACAGTCTTTTGATGTAGAATCTCATCTTTTTTGTCATTCGGATAGAAGGTACTCGTAAGCAATAGACTGCGCCGTAAATAATCTAGCGATTTTATTACGGTCCCACGGTAGAAGGAAATTTGTGCAAGATAATCTACACTAATAGCCTAACCAGTGCGGTATAGTAGGTAACTTTCCCTCCATCCTTGTGGAGAAGACCCAAGCCCAACAGTGGGACTTATGTGGGCTAAGATGATGATGATGTCTTTTTTTTGAGAGACTAATCATATCAGGTCACACCCCACTTAAGACATGCGGAGGGGAGGTAATGCAGCCACATAACCTCGCGTATGAACCTCTTTATTTCCATTTAGGTTGACCACCAATACTGAGTCCATGACTTAGCCTTTATCCTTTCTTTAGTTATATCACCGAGAAGTAACAATTAACGATGGCAAATAACACTCAAAATTTAAAACAAATAATTAACGATTACTAGTATTTAAATAAAAGTGACTTTTTGTATCGGCAATACTTCAGCTTCTCATTGCCTAATTGAGACGACGAAAAAGTAGCGTAGAACCCTTCAGCCCACTTTATTCTCTCTATAAGTAGATAAAGATTTGCTATGCATGAGAGTTGAAGTTACAACGACATAGGACTTTGATCACTATAACATATAAGCAGAGTAGATGCAAAATTAATATTTCCGTGTAGTAACGGAGTAAGAATATAAATCACCACGACTTTTTTAGCCATCATTGTCGTTATCGTTACGTTATGCACAAAATCATTGTTACTGTTGGGTGCATAAAAAAAAACACTATATAGCAGTATTCATATTGCTATTTATTTTTTTTTTTTATTGCAAACAGTGGCAAACGAGCATACAGTACACCTGATGGTAAGTGTTGCTGCCGCTCATGGACCTTTACAAGGCCGCTGCCTACCGCGAAGAGAGTGAAGAGAGTGTGAATGCGTGCATTGAGGCTTGGTGATACCAAAGGCACCAACAAAGCCCTCCACACGCAAACACCCTCAGAAAGTTGGGCTTCCGGCTCTCTCGCTCACCGAACGAAGCGTAGTAACAAATTGCTACTACTCAGACGTCGATTTTCTGCGAGAGCGTGGTACTACCCCGGACGGACCGGCCCGCGGCTGTAGACAGATAACTGTCGACAGTGTGGTCCTACCACTAGTACTGTAAAAGATTATTTCTAATAACAATATGAAACATATTGTCAGCTTTAGTATTACAGCGTCACAGATTGAAAATACTTATTAGAGCCGTCGCTCAGGACGCCTGGTAGATGCATAAAAGAACAGATTACGATAGGAACAAATATGGCATAATGTATAAATAAAATATTACGATTTTTTTCAAGAAGATGATGATTTTTATTCAATAAACATTGTGACAAATCAATTATTTTAATCAGTGATTTCTGTAATAATATGATATAATAATTATATTCGATGTCTCTGACGATATTAATATGACAATTTGTCGGAACTACACTTATCGCCTTGCCACGCTCTATGATAGCATAGGGCGAGGCCTGGCCACGGCATGCGTCGCTTTACGCCACGCCAACGATCAGGTTTATCCTCGCCTATAGATGTTTCACATCAAAAAGAATATTGATTATCCTCGGTACTATTACTCCCAGAACAAATACAAGCAAGCAAACAGATATTAACTACCTACAAGTCTTTGTATCATGAACAATGCTTATTGCGCTTATTTAGTCCATAAATGCCGCATTATTGAGCATAGGTCTACGACCAGTGTGTATTGCAGTGATAACTTGCGATACGGAAACCTGGTGTCTAAATATGGGCCTCATAACCAAGCTCAAATTCGTTAAGAGTGCTATTTTTTACCGACGTCCTCCCCGAGGGGGGGGACGTCGGTCGATGGGAGGGTACCCCAATAGGGGGTATTCCGTCGGGCCGACCATTGATGTCAAGTAACCCTGCTCCGGTGGTCGGCCCAACGACGAAGGCGACGTGGTTTTCGGGTGGGTTGCAGGAGTTGCGTGCTTAAGCCCCTCTGTCGCCCCGGACGGAGTGGTGCGGAGGCGCGCCGACCGCAGCCCACACACAAAAAAAAAAAAAAGAGTGCTATTTGGATCGAATCTTGAGTATAGACTCAAGATTTCTCTGCGAGATAGAATGCGAAACACGGAAATCCATAGAAGAACGGACATAACCGATATAGCACGAATAATTAGTACGCTGAAGTGGCAATCACTTGCCGAACTGACAACCGCTGAGGAACAAAGGTTCGGAATGGTGACCACGTATAGAACTGCCCTCATTAGGTGGATCGCCGATCTGGGGAAAGTTGCTGGGCATCGTTGGATGCAAGCGGCACAGGGCTGAATAATGTGGTAAAACACTTTTTTATGGGTTTTGTTATGGTCAGTTCACACGCCGCCTAGCTCTATCCGGGGCGGCAGAGAGGTGGCGCGCGGCACCATAACCCCCTAGCTCGTCGTCGCACGGTAAGTCTCTCTGCGGTTGATGGACTAATCCCCGGTCCGGTCACTCGATTGTGGTGAAATATGAGGGATAATGATGAATCTCTCCAGGAAATCGACCTAGTATATATACCACGGCAGTTAGGCGAGTTGCTATACCTATTCAGTTTCACTTTTCCTTACTACCTCTCAAATTATCTTTTACGGCAAACACGTCGAAAAATATTGATAAACTAGAACCTTACTTTATCACCACTCAAATAAATATATTTGTTTAATAAATGAAAGTAAAATAAATTAATACAAAACGATTTGGTGACTTCTGAAAGAGAAAATTACTTTCTAAATGTATTTACTCCAAACTAACAAAAGTTTTTGGCTATGACACTTTGTTCTTGTAATTAAAAAAGAAACAAAAGTATAGTTTTGGCAAAGCGCAATGTAAGTTGTTTGTTTCATTGAAACTCTAGTTGGAACATTGCCTGACATTATCAAATATTGCAAACTACGTTTTCTTAAATAGAACTATTAGAAAGAAATTATTATTAAATCTATATGCCCGTATTATAATTTATAATATCTTTTTCCGTATGGTGACCGAGTTAAAAAACAATTAGTCACCGTCTCTCTTTTCCGTGGGTATCGTAAAAGACGACTAAAGGATTAAGTATACATATAACATCTGTGCAAGAGTAGGAAAACTCGGAATAAAATCTTATACAAATACGTCTGGCCAGCGAGGTATAGTAGGTCAATTCCCTCCTATTGTGGAGGACGCTCGAGCCCAGCAGTAGGACGTATTTGAGCTGAAATGAATGAATAAAAAATATATTTATAATTGCAACTAAACACTTCGCTTTTATGAAAAAAAAAGAGCAATTTAACTATGTATACCCCACCCCTTCTTTTTCAGGGATAAAGGAAGACTAAGTAGAATATATTACAACAGAAAGAAAACATAGGCAACGGCCCGGCTATACCCCTGGTATTGCAAAGGTCCATGTGCGACATTAGATCACTTACCATCAGGTGTTCTGCTTGCGCGATGGCAAAAAAAAAGAGTGTGTGTACAAAGTACGCATATCAGAAGTGAAACTCCTTTATCTTTTATCCTTCAACCATCCTTCATCCTCCATCCTCCATCCTTCATCCTTCGTCCTTCATTCTCCATCCTCCTTTTTTTTTATTTTTTTTTTATTGCAAACGGTGGCAAACGAGCAAACAGTACACCTGATGGTAAGTGTTGCTGCAACTCATAGACATCTGCAAGGCCGCTGCCTACCGCGAAGAAATTGAAGGGAGTGTGAATGCGTGCATTGAGGCTCGGTGATACCAAGGGCACCACCAAAACCCTCCACACGCAAACACCCTCAGAAAATTGGGCTTCCGGCTCTCTCGCTCACCGAACGAAGCGCAGTAACAAATCGCTACTACTCAGACGTCGATTTTCTGCGAGAGTGTGGTACTGCCCTGGACGGATCGGCCCGCGGCTGCCGCCCCCTCCTTCCTTCATCCTCCATCCTTCATCCTCCATTCTCCATCCTTCATCCTTCATCCTCCATCCTTTATCCTCCATCCTTTGTCCTTCATCCTCCATCCTCCTTCCTTCATCCTCCATACTCCATCTTCCATCCTCCATCTTCCATCCTCCATCCTTCATCATTCATCCTTCATCATTCATCCTTTATCCTTTATCCTCCATCCTTTATCCTCCATCCTTTATCCTCCATCCTCCATTCTTCACCATTCATCATTCATCCTTCATCCTTTATCCTCTATCCTTTATCTCATTATCTCGCCGGCTTCATCCTAAAAATTTTTGTATTTGTGTGTTTTACCTGTCGTTTTTTCCGTTGCATCCGGTTTGAAATCACGTTGATTCTAAAGAAGTTTCACTACAAAAAAAAACACGTAAACTGGAATTAACTTTAATGGTGGTAGGACCACACTGTTGACAGTTGTCAGTCTACAACCGTGGGCTGATCCGTCCCGGGTAGTACCAGACTCTCGCAGAAAATTGACGCTACAGTGGTAGGACCACACTGTTGACAGTTGTCTATCTACAGCCGGGTAGTAGCCATACTTTAGCAGAAGCGCGACAGTCGAGTAGAAGTAATTTGTTTTTGCGCTTCGTTCGGTGAACGAGAGTGCCGGAAGCCCAACTTTCTGAGTGTTTGTTTGTGATGAGTTTCAGTGATCATTTTATTACCACAGAACCTTATTGCACGCATTCACACTCCCTTCACTTTCTTCACGGTGGGCAGCGGCCTAGCAAAGGTCCATGAACGGCAGCAACACTTACCATCAGGTGTACTGTTTGCTCGTTTGCCACCGTTTGCAATGAAAAAAATCCCGTGTCAAATTATCCGACTATCTACTACTTTGTATTTTTTAATTCTTTGTTATTATGGAAGAATATCGTTATTTATATCGTATGTATATGATCTAAAAGAAGAAGATACTGTTATGTGATGGCATGTGAAGTACATGCGTCCACTGCTGGGCTCGAATTTCTTAATAATCGAAGGACATTTTGCCTACTATACTAGCATTTTCAGACGAGTTGATATTGGATTTTATTTTAAACTAGCAACCCGCCCTCACTTCGCTGCGGTTTCAGTCGCCTTAGCCGCATAGTTGCCAATACCGTGGGAATACCGGGATAAAATATAGCCCATATTACTCCCGGATATTATAGCTTACCATTGGTGAAAGAATTTTTGAAATCGGTCCAGTAATTTCAAAGCCTACTCAATACAAACAAACAAACAAATCTTTCCTCTTTATAATATTAGTATAAATTATCCTTCTCTTAGTTGATTTTATCTGAATATTACATTTCTTAGTCGTCTTTTACGAAATCCACAAGCAATAAAAAGGATGGTGACTTGTATTGTTACTTGATTGCTACACAAAGAAAAAAAATTACTACATCAAGGTCATTATTAGGTCAAAGTAATCCATAAAATACATAATAATGTAAAATTTATTTGCTGTGTGGTAGCGGCTTCGAATACTACCAACCCTTGCTTTGCTCGTGGGTGTCGTAAAAGACGACTAAGAGCCCTAGATTGACCCGGACCAACTCCATCTGGTACCATTTGGGTCAACGATTACATTCCCAAGGAGGGTTGACGTCAGGCAGGCGGCCGGTCATAAAAGTCATTGCCGAAACTATTTGCAATATGTCAAAACAGATGACATATTGCGTCGACCCCAAGTAATTGGGATAAGAGCAAGATGATGATGAATGTAAAATTTATTAATGTGAAACATTTGTAGGCGGGGGTGAACCTGATGGTGGCGTGGCGTAAAAAACTCGTGGCGACACAACGTCACGCTATATGGCGGAATATGTGAGTGTAAAACTGATTGTTGGCGTGGCGTAACATTTCGTGGCGATAAAACGCCACGCTATATATATATGTACATACGTAGTCTATAGGTAGTAGTGTGTAAGTGAGACGGAACGGCGCGATGTTGTGCGTCAACGTATGTGCGCTATCTATCTCGCCGCACTGAGCTCGCATGCCTATAGTGTATACTAGATACACTATAGGAATAAATGTGTCACATTCTGGAATATTTTTGAATTTTTAATTCTCGTATTTTAAGAAAACAAATGTTTATTGAATAAAAATCATCATTTTCTGAAAAAATCGTAATATTTTATTCATACATTATGCCATATTAGCTCCTGTTATTTTATGGTATTTTATGCCTATTTATTTTTTTATATATTTTATACGTCAGATGAAAATTGCTTTATAGAGAAAATTTTTGGCAAGTATCTATTGAAACTACCAGTTTAATAGACGTACAGATTTTATTTGTGCAGTGATTTGATTGTTTTGTTACGTCATAATTTCTTTGTTTGCCTGCCAACTATGCAGTATCCAAGGACACGGTTATGTAGCTGTTACATTTACTGAATAACGTTAAAGTTATTGTGACAAATGTCAGTGATGAATAGTTTCTGGTATATATATATATTCTCTATATATATATTTTTCTTCTGTACGTGTGTATGTCACTGAACTCCTCCTAAACGACTGGACTGATTTTGACGAATTTTTGTGTGTGTTCAAGAGGCTTCAAGAATGGTTAAGATTCACAATTCGATCCGGCAGGTGGCGCTGCTGTCGATATCAAGGAGAATTCCTTTTACATTTTTTTAGATTTGAACAGAATAACGCCTGTTGGATTAGCTAGTATATATAAACGAACGAATTAATGACAAAAATTACAACCAAACTTGAAACAACTTCTAACTTTATCTAGCCATCTATGATTCTATCGACCTTCACGTTGGGAAACCTAACACTGTCGCTCACCTGGACCATTGCTGCTATGCCGCTGCTTACAATGAAGGACATAAAGGAAGTGACATTCAGCCATGAATGAAAGTATTGCTATACTAAAGGTATCACCATAACCCATCACATGAGAAGACCCTCAGAAATTTAGGCTTCTGGCTCTCTCACTCACCGAACGAAGTGCAGTAACAAATTACTGCTGATATCTGTTGTTTACGCGAGCGTAGTGCTCGCGTAAACATCAGCAACATTGTAAATAAAACTACTTTTACGGATTATATCGCGTTTGTATTTGATTTATGATTGCCCGACGTTTCGAATACTTTACAGCATTCATGGTCATGGGCGGACTAAGATATCTGACGTCCAAACAAGTCAACGTTATTACAGATTTTAAAATCTGTAATAACGTTGACTTGTATTGTTGTGTGTCGGGTTGCCTTGAATAAATCAAATACAAACTCGATATAATCCGTAAAAAAAGTTTTATTGACAAATTACTACTGCTCAGACGTCGATTTTCTGTGAGAGGATGGTACTACCCCGAACGGACCAGCCGGCGGCCATCGGCTATATGCAGGCAAGTGTCGACAGTGCAGTACTAACATATCAAGATATGTAGCCCTACCGCTTAAAGAATTATTATGAAAACTATATTATGTCAAGTCATGTAGTTTTTCACTTTGACTTTGTAGTATTTATTTATTTATTTAAGACAACACCCTGCACTAAGGAAATAATCCTTGTATTGCGGGGGACTTTACAAACATATAATTAACGGACACAAATTACATCCAGACTCAGAACAACAATTTGTGGATCGCACAAAGTGTTGTCCCGCGTGGGATTCGAACCTCCGACACTGGCGCTGTAGGTCGCTATCTTAACCACTACGCCATCTGTGCAGTCAAAAGTGAAGTGTGTAGTGTGTAGTGTAGTGAAAAGAAACCTCGAAATAAAACCCTATAGTAACCTATTTGATCAGCACTATCAGGTCAATTGCCTTTTTCATATGCAAGAATCTCTCCCTCTTTGTAGGTAGAGCTGCCTTTGAAAAAAGAAATGGTAACATCAATATAGCTTTATTAGTAGCGAAATCGGCAGCAACAAATAAAAAACCACTAAAATCGACCACGACTCCAAGCCTTTTGTTCATGTTCCCCAAGGCATAGTTTTATTTATACCCATGCCAGCAAAATATATAACTAAAGATAAAAGACAATTTCGATGTACAGTAGAAAATAAAAGCTGTAAAAGTTTAGTCAGCGATTCTAACCTATATTGTAAATACGAAAGTCAGTTTGTTGATAACACTTTTACGGTTTAATAACTTAATCATTCACTTATCTGCAAACCTTAAATATTCGCACATATGAGTTAAGGATGGATATTTAAGGTTTGCAGATGCCGTATCATAAAACGACTAAGAAATATAATGCAGAAAATATCTATGCAAGAGAAGGAAAGCTCGATACGAAACCCCATAGTAACATGTCTGATCCCGGTAGTGACCTGATATCTAGTAGGTTATATCCCTTCCATTGTTGAGGGAGCCCTAGTCCAACAGTGGGACTTACATGGTCTGAGAATTTAGATCGGTTTTCTTTTGGGTATATACCTATACTTGGGGATTTTTTTTGGGCATTATATTTATATAATTTATATAAGTTCCGTATGGTGACGGAGTAAGAATAAGGTTCACCACTCCCTCTCTTGCCCGTGGATGTTGTAATAGACGTCTTAGTAATATAATATGCAGATAACATCTATGCAAGAGCAGGCATCTCGAAATAAAACCCTATGCTCCGGTGGTCGGCCCAACAACGAGGTGACGTGGGTATGGGTGGGTTATGGGCCCGCGCGCGGTCTTTTCATCGCCCCGGAGGGACTGGACCGCGCGTGCGCTTACCATAGGCCACCAAAAAAAAAAAAAAAAATGCTAAGACGTCTGAACAGCGTGGCATAATAGATCAATTTCCCTCCCATAATGAAGGAGGCCCGAGCCCCGAATAGTGATAGGTATATGGGCTGAGATGATATGATGTTTATATGAAATAGTAAATTTTCTCACAAAAAAAGAACTTGTTCACAAAAAAAATAACTTAAAAAAAGAAAAAAGTGGGGCTATCTGAAATAAAGGCTTGTTTGATGCCCGAACTGAGCTCTATTTATTCTCGATGAAAGTGGCTAAATTAACCTTCATATTTTAGGTATACTTTTCTCATTGCCTGAAAATATTGAATTCAAACTAGTTAGATTGATTTATTTCCCCCGATATCATCATCATAGGTCATATAATGTCTCATTATTGGGCTCGCGTCTCCTCCACAATGCAAAAGATAATTGACCTACTATCCATACTAATATTATAAATGCGAAAGTAAGAATATTTGTTTGCTTGTTTGTTACGCTTTCACGCTTAAACTACCGAACCGATTTCAAAAATTCTTTCATCAATGGAAAGCTATAATATCAGGGAGTAACATAGGCTACATTTTATCCCGGTATTCTCACGGGAAAGGGAACTACGCGAGTACGATTGAAACCGAAGCAAAGCGAGGGCGGGTTGCTAGTATAATATAATCATGTTGGTTTTATGTTAAATTTTCCTTCGCTTGCAAAAATGTTATCCATACGGTGATTATTAAAAGAAAAAGAAAGAAAATCTTTTATTCTAAAATACCAATAAAGAAAAAAAGAAGAACTTTATACTTAAAATGATTTAATTTTAACGAGGAATAAAAAAGCTATTGACTCAGCTCGTTCTACTTCGCTTTGAAGAAATTATATCCCATATTACTTTTTTCTTTTCTTCAGTTGTGCGGTATATTGATTAACCCATGACAAAGCTGTGTCTCCCTTCCTTTCGTCTTCTTTAATATAATAATGTATTGCCCCCATATATTGCTTAATTCCCTAGCTGAGGCTGCGGGTGACAAGACCGGGGATTAGTCCGTCACCCGCAGAGAGGCCGATCGCACGACGGTGACCGACGTCCCGGGAAGGGGACATTAGGAAGAGAGGGTACTCCCTCGGAGTATCCCGTCGGCTCGACCACTGAAAATAAGGAACTCGGTTCCGATGGTCGGTCCAACGACGAAGGCGACGTGCTATGGGAGAGTTACGAGGCCGCGCGCCGCCCCTCTGTCGCCTCGGACTCTACACCCCAAAAAAAAGGTATTGCTTATTTCAACCGATTAACACGAGCAAATCATCATCATGTCAGTCAATGTCTCGCTATTGGGCTCGGGCCTCCATCTTTATGAGAGGGAATTTGACATACTATCACGCTACTCAGACGTATTGGCATACTATATCACGCTACTCAGACGTATTGGCATAACGTTTTATTTAGAGTGTACAATCTCTTGCATTGATGTACCTACATATTACTTTAGTTAGTCATGTTACGATACCCACGGGCAAGAGGGGTGGTGGTGAATTTTATTCTTACTCCGTTACATGGAAGATCATCATTTCAGTCTATCACCGTCCACTGCTGGACGTAGGCCTCCCTCATGTTACGCCACAGAGTACAGTCTTGTGCCGCTTACATCCAACGACGCCCAGCAAGTTTCACAAGGTCGTCGGTCTACCTGGTGGGGAAGCATCTTACACTGCATCGTACGATACGTGATCGCCACTCGAGAACCTTTCTTCCCAGCGGTTGTCGGTTCGTCGAGCGATGTGGTTTGTCCATTGCCACTTCAACGTGCTAATTCTTCATACTATCTTCGTTACACCCGTTCTGCGAATTTCCGTATTTCGGATTCTATCTCGCAGAGAAATCCCGAGCATGGCCCGCTCCATAGTATGCTGAGTGACTTTGAGCTTGGTTATGAGACCTACATGACCACGTTTCCGTGCCGCAAGTCATCATATGGAAGATAAATAATCTAATTTAAAAGCATTTTATTTTTAAATTAGTTAAATAAGTGGTAATAGGTACCATGTAGAGTAATAATATCATATTAAAACAAACTTCTTAACCTTATCATAGTAATATAGATTACACTAGAAACTTTTCTTGCGAAAGTAAAGAGATTTGTAAGACTGTACTTGACAACTATTTCAGACTCTGAGGACATATAAAAGTGATTATAATAAAGTTAATAGTTAGTGAATACTTAGATGAAAACAAATAGAAGGGATATTCAACTTTGATATAACATGGAAAAATAGTCCAGGTCGTTGACTCACGGCTAGTATTCGTATTCTGTTACATCTTAGCTCATATAGGTAGTACTATTACACTTGATCCTCATTCAATATAGAAAGGAGACTGACCTACTGTACCACGTTACAATAAGATTCTTGGGTGGTGAGAGGATTTAGTATAGGGTTTTATATCGAGTTTTTCTTCTCTTGCATAAATGTTATCTGCCTAGTAATTCTCATAGGTCCTCTCAACGTTTCGAACACTTTCCATTGAGGTGTCTCACATCTAACCGGCGAGTTTTCTTGCCAGATCATTTTAATCTTTTATTAACATACATTTCCACAAAGCAAAGTAAAAATACGGTTTAAATTTATGAAATGTTGCTTGCCAAATAACTCGATAATTTTTATACGACGCAATTTAATTTGACTGAATTTTTAATAAAATTCAGTCAATTGTCAATTGAATTCAACGGGTTAGAATCCGAAATACGGCAATCTGCAGAATAACGGGTGTAACAGACATAGAACGAAGAATTAGCAATGGGCAATGGCCAGGCCACATCGCTCGACGAACCGACTACGGCTGGGGAAAAAAGGTTCTCGAGTGGGAACCACGTATCGGACGACACAATGTAGGACACCTCCCACTAAGTGGACCGACGACCTGGTGAAAGTTGCTGGGCGTCATTGAACGTAGACGTCATAGAACCACACTCTGTGGCGTATCATGAGGGAGGCCTACGTCCAGCAATGGACGGCGATAGGCTGGAATGATGATCACAAAATTTTCGGTTTTATGAAAAATATAAATTAGAATTGGATAGTTTTAAAATTCCAGATATTGTGTGGTAGCGGCAACGAACATTATCAACCCATTGCTTGTGGATTTCGTAAGACGACTAAGAGCTCTACATGGGCCAATTGCATGATGCTTTTTTTTTTGGGTGGGCTGCGGTCGGCGCGCCTCCGCACCACTCCGTCTAGGGCGATAGAGGGGCTTAAGCACGCAACACCCGCAACCCACCCGAACACCACGTCGTCGTTAGACCGACCACTGGAGCAGGGTTACTAGTCATCAGTGGTCACCCCGATGGAATACCCCCTACCCGGGGTACCCTCCCATCGACCGACGTCCCCCCCTCGGGGAGGACGTCGGTCTTTCCTCACGCGGTCGGCCTCTCGGCGGGTGACGGACTAATCCCCGGTCACGTCACCCGCGGCCTCGGCTAGGGCGGCATTGCACGCAGGTAATCCCACCTGCGCCACCCCAGTCGCTGGCGGCGGGTCGCTTCGTCGAGATGATGCATGATGCTAGCAAGAATTCCCTGAAGTATGATCATAAAACTATACCCAAACTTTATTCCTTTTGCGTTTTTTCTGGTAAATGAGTGAACAGCCCACCTGATGGTTAGTGGTAAATGCCGCTCCTGTAAAACTCTGCCGTACGTATCATAGCCAGTTCAATATAATCCAGGATTTCAACCTCTAGATCTCTAATTTATTCAATGAAGTTGCTGCTATTCAGACGTCGACTTTCTCCGTGAATATGATACTAATACTGACAAGCTGGCTGATTCATAGCTGCAGAAAACTATCTGCAATACGCTACACCATACGCTATACCAGCCATTTTTCTTGTATTTCACAATATTTTTCATGTTTGTATTTGAACGTGATAAAATCCGTAAAGTAGTTTTATTTAAAATATCTAATATTCGTGTAAACATCAGAAATCTTAATATTTTTCCTCTTGATTCATCATTATTATCATTTCAGCTTATAAATGTTCCACTGTTGGGCCCCGCTTCTGCTTTACAATACGTAGACAATTGACCTTTAATACTAGTCAGTTGGATTAGTATAATAGTTTTATTCAGAGTTTTTTTTTGTCTTGCATCATGTATGCACTCCATATTCCATATTCTATCCCTTAATCGTATTTTCTGACAGTCACAGGCAAGAAAGGAGAGAGTGAATTGTATTCTTACTTCATCACCAGAAGAACCTCATTTTTATTATTGGATATTAAATATATAAAATCTGATATGACTCTTACTGGCGTAAGAGGGCCACGCCAGTAACGTAAGTATCCAACTCTTTACTGTAAATTCAAAAATTCGAACACAGTGCCATAAAAACACAAATTAACTTTTGCTTATTCTAAAAAAGAAATGAACTGTTCTGATGAGGAAATGTAAGTTGATGTAAAATTATGTATTACTCTGTGACATTTTTTATTATTCTTTCTTGTGGTGATGAAGTAAGATTACTATTCACTACCCTTCTCGCATGCCCGTAGATATCGTAAAACTAACGCATACAATATGCGGCATTTTTTTTTTTGGGTGGGTTACGGTCGGCGCACTCCTCGCTCCACTCCGTCCGAGGCGACAGAGGGGTGTAAGCACGCACACCCATAACCCACCCGTGACACGTCGCCTTCGTCGTTCGGCCGACCACCGGAGTAGGGTGACTTGTCGTCAGTGGTCGGCCCGAATCCACGGCATAACATCAATTCAAGGTTAAGAAATTTCAAAGAAAACCCTGTACCAACACGTCTGACCAGTGTGGTATAATAGGTCAAATTCCCTCTCATAAAGGAGGAGGCCCAAGTCGAACAGATGACTCTGTGATAAAAATTAATATAATTCATTTTTTTGAGTTGGGCTACGGGCAGCGCACCCGCCGCCCAGCTCCGTCCGGGGCGATAGAGAGGTGACGCGTGGTCCTGTAACCCACCCATGTAGCACGTCGCCTTCGTCGTCGGGCCGACCACCGGTGCAGAGTTCCTCGACTTCAGTGGTCACAAAAAATTATTCAATTAAGTTGTAAGAACGTAAATCTTTTGCATTTCTTTGCGTAATATATTATAGATCCAAATTTAAATACCTATTTATAACCAATTTTATAACCAGCGTTTGATTTTATATAATGATTGTCAGAAATTCACCCTAAAGGATTTGATTAGCCTATCCTTAAAATTAATGAATTTAGATCATGTTTCTCCATTATTAAATGGCGAATTTAATTTCAATTTTATATTTTATCTTTATGAACGAAATTGTTTTTTTTTTATATTTAGGTTCTGTATACAAATATATTTGTTATGAAATAAAACAACTTTTACGGTTTTAAATAGTATTTTTATTTTTCCTCTTTCTTTTTCTGATAATGTTTGTTATATTGTATTAGATATAGATGCTACAGCATCTATATCTAATACAAAAATTATTATTTTAATTAAATTATAATTTAATTAAATTTTTTGACAGGAATAGTTTGTCTGGAGCAGGGAAGATTTTCTGAGGCTCCATAAGATATTAGGCTTTGCCGTCCGCAGTTAATTCCTTGATCCTCGGCCTATCTGACAGCGACGGTCTGATGGACATCTAAGCCTTCTAATGAGATTCTCCCACTTCAAAATATAATATCAAAAACGCCACGCTTGACAGAAGATTACAGTTCACATTATTAATACCAAAAAATACTGTTCACCAATGTTTTAGTATACCCTTAGATGTATGTTTAGAGTCCGTACCAGTACGGGGAAAGTCGTGGACATTCACTGCATTTTGAAACTAACAGAATTATATATATACACACTAACTGACCCGGCAAACGCTGTTTTCACATATAAATTATTTCTAGTGAATGGTTTGGTAGTTAAATAAAAAATAACTGACATATTCTAAAGATGTAGTTTATATCTGAAGGAGGAATGGAACGCTGTGGACGATGATGGCCTATAAAAGTAATAAAACACCAACCATTTCCACTCCAATTATCCTATCCATCCCCATCGTTCACAACTCTTCCCCATATGTCATAACTCAGCCCATCCGTTGGCAGCCGTCCCCACTCATCCCATTCATCACATTACCTGTTAGCGATAAGACATCACGTGACCATGTTGATGATGACTTACATAAATTTACACTCCATCCAAGCCGCCCGCCAATAGAAGTTTTACTTCAAAAATTAACTTGCACAAACGAATAAAATCCATAATATTCATTTCTTGCTGTGTGGTAGCGGCTTCGAATACTACCAACCCTTGCTTTGCTCGTGGGTGTCATAAAAGACGACTAAGAGCCCTAGATTGACCCAGACCAACTCCATCTAGTACCATTTGGGTCAACGATTACATTCCCAAGGAGAGTTGACGTCAGGCAGCGGCCGGTCATAAAAGTCATTGCCGAAACTTTTTGCAATATCTCAAAACAGATGACATATTGCGTCGACCCCAAGTAATTGGGATAAGAGCAAGATGATGATGATGAATATTCATTTCTTAAAAAAATATATAATCAATGAAACTCGAGCAATCAAAGCGAAAGCAATAACTTATCATTTATTACAGATGGTTCAGCCGTTAAAAAGCAAAGAGTGGATATATGGACAAATGTATATACCTACATACAGGTCACATATTTTTCTTTTCGGCTTCGCCGCGGACGAACAAAAAAGCAAGTTTGTTGTTATATTATTTTCCTCTCAAGCCGTGTTCTAGCGAAAAGTGTAGTAAGTTTTTTTTTTTTGGGTTGTGTTAGCGCACTCGCCACCGGACTCCAACCGGGGTGACAGATGGGCGGCGCGCGGTCCCGTAACCCACCCATAGTATATCGCCTTCGTCGTTGGTCGAACACCGGAGCCGAGTTCTCCGGTCGCCCACTGAAATCCCCGAGGGAGTCCCTTCTCCTGTCGACGTCCCCTTCCCGGAACGTCGGTCATCGTAGCGTGGTCAGCCTCTCCGCGGGTAACGGACTAATCCCTGGTCACGTCACTCGCGGCCTCGGCTAAGCCGGCATCAGGCGCAGGTAATTGCTCCTGCGCCGACCAAAAAAAAAAATCACATTGGGGTTTGGGATTAAATTATTACAAGCTTTTATCTCTCATCACGATGTTTATTTACATCAAACGGCAGTCTTTTATATTATCCACAGAAAAGAAAGAAATAAAGAGGAATTGTATTCTTATTCTGTCAACAACTGAAGAATGAATTTAGCATTCCTTCTTACCCGTTCATCATTTATTCATCTCAGCTCATATATATCCCACTTCTGGGTTCAAGTCTTCTCTATAATAGGAAGACAATTTGACATTTTATTCCGCGTTAAGTAGACGGATTGGTACAGGGTTTAAATTCGAGTTTTCCTTCACTCGCAATTTCATATTGATACTAGCTGACACAACAGACGTTGTTCTGTTCAAATGAAAAAACAGCACCACCTACCGGGTCCAATTTTGAATCTAAACCATTCCCGAATCCCTTTGAACATGTACAAAAAATTTCACCCTAATCGGTCTAGCCGTTTGGGAGGAGTTCAGTGACATACACACGTACCTACACAAGAAATTTATATTTTTTTTTTGGGGTGGGCTGCGGTCGGCGCGCTCCTCGCACCACTCCGTCCGGGGCGACAGAGGGGCGTAAGCACGCAACACCCGCAACCCACCCGAAAACCACGTCGCCTTCATCGTTGGGACGACCACCGGAGCAGGGTTACTTGACATCAGTGGTCGGCCCGACGGAATACCCCCTATCGCGGTACCCTCCCATCGACCGACGTCCCCCCCCGAAGAAGAAATTTATATATAAAGACTAGCTGACCCAACAGACGTTGTTCTGTTCAATTAAAATAAAGGCAGCGCCACGTACCGGATACAGTTGTGAATGTAAGCCATTCTTGAATCACCTCAAGGTGAATACACACAAAAAATTTCATCGTTCTTTTCAACAGTCAACATCGGTCCAGCCGTTTAGGAGATTACATCTCTTATTCGTCCTATGTGATGTCCACGGGCAAGACATTTATTTTGTTGTTTTCTCACTTCGTCATTATACGGCAATTCGTATTACTAACACCTCTGATTAAATCTTAAAGTACAAGTCCTAAAAAATCCTACAGTGAATCTGACATCGGATATGTCAACCAAAAACAAGTAACTCAGGAGTCTCCGCGTTGTTAGTCTTTTTATTGCGACACGGTAATAAAGCCACAAAACACTTCCTTCACATAATTTTCAAGTTATAAGCAGATAGAGGATAGCAGCTCCTTAAATGTAGACAAAATATATAATAGGTAATTATAATAGGTAACAATAAAAATAAAAATATAAAATACTAGCAACCCGCCCTCGCTTCTCTTCGGTTTCAGTCGCTTTACCCGCGGCGTAGTTCCCGTTCCTGTGGGAATACCGGGATAAAATATAGCCTATGTTACTTCCTGATATTATAGCTTTCCATTGGTGAAAGAATTTTTGAAATCGGTTCGGTGGTTTAAGCGTGAAAGCATTACAAACAAACAAACATCCTTACTTTCGCATTTATAATATTAGTATGGATGTAAGGATATTTTACCGCGTGGTGACAGAAAAAAAATACAATTCACCACTTCCACGGATGTCGTATAAGACGACTAAGGGATATAATTCATCCCGATAGGGGACATCGACGGGAGAGGGTACTCCCTCGGGGTATTCCGTCTGGCCGACCACTGAAGTCAAGGAACTCTGCACCAGTGGTCGGCCCAACAACGAAGGCGACGTGCTGTACGGGTGGGTTACGGGTGTGCGTGCTTACGCCCCCCTGTCACCCCGAACGGAGTCGGGCGAGGAGTGCGCCGACCGTAACCCAACCCCAAAAAAAAAGGGATGTAATTCGCATATAACAACTATGCAACAGAAGAAAAGCTCGAAATATAACCCTATATCAACCTGTCTGACTAGCATGGTATATTAAGCTTAATTTCCCTCCTATTGCGGAGGAGGTTCGGCCCAACAGTGGGACATCTATGAGCTGAAATGATGATGATAATGATAAAGGATTGAACATAATAGAGATGCAAATGCTGCGATGGATAAACGACATAATAACAATGGATAAAATAAGGAATTAACGCATAAAAAATAGTTTGAAAGTTGCACCAAAGACGAGCAAATTGATGGCAGAATGCCTGATGTATTGTAAACATGCGATGAGACAACATAAAAGTTATGTTGCGAGGAATGTCTTAAGGATAAATCTCGATGGCTTTAGAGGTAAGGGAAGATCGAGAAAGAGATGGATGAATGGACGAATTGCGTTAACAATAACACGTATAGAAAGGAAGTGAATATAGAGATGACATTTGATAGAGATATATGGGAAACGAGCAGATTGCGTCGATCATAAGTGATTGGTACAAAAGCAGGGTGCTGATGATGATATCAAAGGAGATAATCATTTTATGACCATCAAAGCGCTTTGATAATGCTTTGAGTAAAGTAATGTAGAATTGGAATTTAATTCCCTATGACATCATTTCACTTTATTTTTAAACATCCTACGGTCATACTACTCTTAGTAAGGAAAAGTTTGTATGGTTACTTTTTAACGCGTTAACCGTTGAAGAAATTTGGGTGAACATAGGCACATAAATAAACTATGAGGATTATTTGTCCCTGATGAATGTGCTCTTTTGGGCAAATTATAATACCGACTACGATCACCTCCTTCTCCCAAGCGGAATCGTCTCCCCTTCTTCACAATAATGGACGTTAATAGATTGAACTATGGATTAATCAATGGATTAATCAATGGAAGTGCTAAACAATGCCATGTTCACCGCAGAGATAGCACAATGGTTGAGATACGCTACCTACTGTTTCTAGTGTCACGGGTTAAATTCCCATATAATGCAATATTTTGAGCGATCCACAATTGTTATTCCGAGTCTGGGTGTAGCTTTATATATAATCAAATGATTTATTAACGTTTTCGTATTCTGAGTAAAATTAAGAATGATTTGAATTTAAATTTATTAATAATAAATATTAAAAACTATTGAATAATTGATAGTAATTAATAATAGCAATTAGTAAATATAATGATTTCTGATGTTTACGCGAGCATTACACATCTATACCAATAAATAAAATTGAAGCGTCTGTTTGTAATGTCAAAATAATAGGCTTTTTTCATGCTCACACGGTTATTTGCACGACACCTTTTATGCCAAAAATACAGATTAAAAAATTTTTGTCTGTCTATCTGTTCCGGGTAATCTTCAAAACCGCTGGACCGATTTCAAAAATTCTTTCACCAATGGAAAGCTATAATATCAGGGCGAAAACTAGGCTATATTTTATCCCGGTATTCCCACGGGAACGAGTACTACGCGGGTAAAACGACTAAAACCGAAGCGAAGCGAGGGCGGGTTGCTAGTCCCAAATAAAACTACAAACTACTAAAATATTTAACTACTACTTACTAAAATTTTTAATTATCTACCCGATACAGAAATTACTTATTAAATATTGACCCACATTTTGATACAAATTTATTGCCAGTCATCATCATCTTGCTCTTATCCCAATTACTTGGGGTCGACGCAATATGTCATCTGTTTTGACATATTGCAAAAAGTTTCGGCATTGACTTTTATGACCGGCCGCCTTCCTGACGTCAACCCTCCGTGGGAATGTAATCGTTGACCCAAATGGTACCAGATGGAGTTGGTCCGGGTCAATCTAGGGCTCTTAGTTGTCTTTTACGACACCCACGAGCAAAGCAAGCGTTGGTAGTATTCGAAGCCGCTACCACACAGCACAAATTTATTGCCAGTGTAAGAAGAAAACGATTGTATGTGAAAAATAATTAAAATTTTCTGCAATAACGATGCCTTGTTGGACATGAGACATCTTAGTCCGCCCGTGACCATGAACGCTGCAAAGTGTTCGAAACGTCGGGCAATCAAAAATCAAATACAAACGCGATAAAATCCGTAAAGTAGTTTTATTTAGGATTAGTAAATATAAATTGAATATAGTGAACACAACAACACAGCAATGAAGAGCAGCTAACTATATCTCTCGCTCAGGTACACTCGGCGGTTACGAGTTTACCCGATCGAGCCTTTCACTTCAGAGCATGAGGGATCAGCCTCATTTACAGTCTACAAAAAAAATCTGTGTGCGATGGGCCAAAAAAGTTTTCACTTCAAAACCAAATAAAACTTTTAAAAAAAAAGTCATTCAATTTGTACCATACACCTTTACCATTGTCGACAGAATCACGAGAGATATCCGGCCTCGTATTAGGAGATTGCTTCTGACCCAGTTTTTTAGATCGCGGGAACTAAGTCGTACTATTTCAGTGATGTCGCACAAGTTCAACGGCCTGAGTTTTTACTGAAATATGAGAGTCATTGACATTTCAATCGTCAGTTTGAAAAGCACACTGATTTTGTAAATATCACTGTATTCTCTACTATATCTATACAAATAAAATTGAATTATCTGTTTGTAATGTTAAAATACTGGATTTTTTTCATGCTCACACAGTTATTGGCAGAACATGCCTCGAATACACTTTGAAAATATTTTACCTGTTTGTTTGTTTGAGGTAATCTTCAAGACGGCTGGACAGATTTCGATAATAATTTACAAACAGGTAGCTGTCTATATAAGGAGTAACTTAGGCTATATTTAATCCCGGTATTCCCACGAGAACGAGAATTATGCGGGTAGGGCGGGTGAAACCGAAGCGAAGCGAGTGCAAGTTGCTTGTAAATAAATAAAATCAAAGTGTCTGATTGTAACATCAAAATAATAGATTTTTTCATGCTCACTCGATTATTTACACAATGTACGTGTAAGCGTGAACACGGTGCAAGCGTTAGAGAAACACGATCGGTCTAAACGTTCGACTTGTGACTCATCTATCTTTCTTCTAACAAATATTTGAAATAACGAGTGCAAATAAATACTAATTTATCGAAAAATAAAACAAAAATTTCGAGCTATTATCGGGATTTCTCTGAGAGATAGAATCCGGAATACGAAAATCCATAGAACAGATGTAACCGATATAGCACGAAGAATTAGCACGCTGAAGTGGCAATGGGTAGGCCACATCGCTTGACGAACCGACAACTGATGGGGAAGACAGGTTCTCAAGTGACGACTACGTAGCGGACAACGTAGTGCAGGACACTCTCCCACTAGGTGGACCGACGACTTGGTGAAAGTTGCTGGGCGTCGTTGGATGCAAGCGGCACAGGATCGCACTATGTAGCGCAACATGAGGGAGGCCTACGACGCGATAGGCTAAAATGATGATGATGATGATGAATTCAATTCAATACATGAATGTATGCAATTTTTATTACTAGTAATGTTCCTTTGGACGTCATTACGTGAGAGGTCGACCGCGTGAGGAAAGACCGACGTCCTCCCCGAGGCCGATGTCGGTCGATGGCAGGGTACCCCGAATAGGGGGTATTCCGTCGGGCCGACCACTGACGTCAAGTCACCCTGCTCCGGTGGTCGGCCCAACGACGAAGGCGACGTGCATCGCGGGTGGGTTGCGGGTGTGCGTGCTTATGCCCCTCTGTCGCCCCGGACAGAGTGGTGCGAGTAGTGCGCCGACCGATACCCACCCCCCAAAAACAAAAAAAAAAGACGTCATTACGTTAAATTATCGTACGTAAAATGACTTTACAGATCTGGGGGCACGGCAGTGCCCCCGCCAAGTCGAGCAAGAAAAAAAAAGTCAGGCAAAACGCAACACTGCCGTAACATACTTTTCTCGAAGCCATTCAGGCCATTTTCGACCCCCTATAACTTCGTTGTTAATAAAACTAGAAGCCTGAATTTTTAGTAACCTAGCAGGCATTGTATGCACATTGTGTATTTCAAATTTCATTAAATTTGAACCAATAGTTTAAGAATTATAACTAGTCAAAATTACGTAATTTTGTCACTCACTGACTGACTGACCGATCATCAATATTAAAGTGGCACTTTTAGCAAACATAGAAGCTTCAAATTTAGAATACAATTAGTGTTTAGTGTATAAATGAAGGAAAAATTATGAAACATTGTAATTTTCATCCAGTTTCCGAGATACACTAACTGCATAAATCATTTTGTAGACTCATATAAATATATAGGATTACAAAGTTACATTTGCAGTTAATAAAATGTAACTTTGTAAAAAATAAGAATATATTTGTCGCCATCATTGCTTCCCTATGAGAATCGAAAAAACTGGCTAAGGACTGTGCAGATGGCGTAGTGGTTAAGATACCAACGTACCGTGCTAGTGTCGCGGGTTCGAATCCCATGCAAGACAACACCTTGTACGATCCACAAATGGTTGTTCTGAGTCTGAATGTAATTTGTGTCAGTTAATTATATGTTCTTTCTGTGTGGTGACGAAGTAAGAATATAATTCACCACTCTCGTTGCCCCATCTTGCCCGTGGATGTTGTATAAGACGACTATGGGATATAATATGCACATACCATCTGTGCGAGATAAGGAAAACTCGAAATGAAACCCTATATCAACATGTCTGACCAGTATGGTATAGTGGGTCAAATTCTCTCCTATTGTGGAGGAGGCCCGAGCCCAACAGTGGGACATATGAAGGCTACGACGATGATGCGATGACGAATTATATGTTTGTAAAGTCCCCCACAATATAAGGATTATTATTCCCTTAGTGCAAGGCGTTGTCATTTAAAAAAAAGATTCAACAGGAAGGAGAGTAGGCAGCAGCTCTCGCCGAGGAAATGTATGATATCTCATTGCGAAACCAACCCGCCTACCAAACGTGGTGATTACGGCATTATTCCTCACATGGCGAAGAAAAATGAGCTCTAGTCATGGCAACTCTGTTACTCTTGAGCGTTGTTGGATGCAGGTGCTACAGTACCGCACTTTATGGTGAAGCATGAGGGGGTCTATGTTCTACAGTGGACGGCGATAGGCTGAATGATGATTGGCATAATAGGTGTAGACAGATACCTAGATATAATTATATTCAAAGATAACTTGTAAAATGGTCAATGAACTTAATGAAAAAGCAAGAGTGGGACATGTCTTATGAAATTGTACCAAAATCTCCCATAGTATTAAGCAAACTAAATTGTCTGAAATTTACCTGAAAGAAAGAACGCCATCATTAGGCTCGATTGCCATCAAAGCGGAGAGGTGACTAGAGGAGATGTGTTTCAAAAAACCAATCAAATTTCTTTATTTCCAAATCTCTCCGCTTAGTTTAGGTAGAAGTGACTCAAACGCAATGGAGAGACGTCTCATTTTTCAGAGAGTGGGCTCTAAGAAAATCCTTTGTAGGTATTCAAGAAGTAGAAGGTACCGGAAAGGAAAATAAGTAGATCTATCTACAAAAAGAAATGAGATACCATCAAAAACAAAACTTGTATAAAAAAAAGCCAATCCTCGCAACTGAGTTCTTCTAGCATAAAAAGTTGTGAGATCTATGTTATAGCAAGTCGGTTAACTCATTCAGTCCCTGCTTAAGGGATCTTTCTGCTTAAGTTATTACGTAAATAGCTAACCTAACAACTTCTTATAGTGACTATATCAATATTAAAGATCTTTTATGTTTTAAATAAATAGATTGACTTGGCAATCGCATTATGTTTAGTACCATTTAATACAATATGTATTACTTGAGAGGTACATTGAGTTTTCGTGCGATTGCCAAGTCTGTTTATTTAAGACATAAAAGGTCTTTAATATTGATATAGTCACTAAGAAGTTGTTAGGTTAGCTATTTACGTATTAACTTAAGCAGAAAGATCCCTTAAGCAGGGACTGAATGAGTTAACCGACTTGCTATAACATAGATCTCACAACTTTTTATGCTAGAAGAACTCAGTTGCGAGGATTGGCTTTTTTTTTACAAGTTTTATTTTTGATGGTATAACGAGTTTTTATAAACATGTTTTATTATTGTAATACATATAGAACAGTGATAGCTGAGTGGTAGAATACATCTTTAAAAAAATGTCTCGTGTTCAAACACTATGGGACATACTTATGATAATATTTTTTTATTGCAAACGGTATCAAACGAGCAAACAATACACATGACGTAAGTGTTACTGGCGCTTATGCTAGTCCGTTACCTACCGTGAAGATGATCCGATGATGATCTTATACATTATACCAACTAGATTGAATATTGTATTCCTCAATTCTGTTCCTTTTATGGAGGAGGCTCGAGCCCAGTAGTAATTCATACAGTAGGATCACGCCTTTTTAAGTTTCATGTGTCTTTTCAGCGTGACTCGATAGATGTCGCTATTCCTATTTTCTGAATCACGCATTTTAGTTCGGTTATCGATAAAAGAGTGATCTATATTTTTTTTATAAGTTACCCGTTTTATTTTAGTCAATATAGTGTTTTATGGTAATATCCATACTAATATTATAAATGCGAAAGTAAGGATGTTTGTTTGTTTGTTTATAACGCTTTCACGCTTAAACCACCGAACCGATTTCAAAAATTCTTTCACCAATGGAAAGCTATAATATCAGGGAGTAACATAGGCTATATTTTATCCCGGTATTCCCACAGGAACGGGAACTACGCCGCAGGTAAAGTGACTGAAACCGAAGCGAAGCGAGGGCGGGTTGCTAGTCTAAGATAAAGCATACACTCTCCATTATATTATTACTTGTGATTAGGGATGTTGATATTTTTTAAAATATCGCTTTTTCGATATATCGATATTTTTAAATATATCGCATTCGATATATATCAATATCGGAATAGAAAAAAATATCGATATTTCGATATTTTTCCCCATGAAAACTTTTTAACTTCGTTCATTGCGGGGTTTCCGTGATGAGCTTTTTTAGCCAAATTCTAGGAGAAAGTGATAACTTATCATCAATTTCAAACCAGCATTTTTACAGTATATTAAGTTTAGTATGATTTTGTGGCAAAATACTTTACAATAAAATATAAAACAAAAAAAAAAATTATTCAATTTTATTATATGTACTTTTTAGTCCGAACTATCTATATATTGTCCAAAAAATATTAGTAATTAGTATCGATATTTTATCAACAGCCCTACTTGTAATAGGTACGCATATCTATGCGTACCTATTACAAGTAGAATTACAAATAACTCGTGCTTTTCATCTGAAAAGCACGAGTTATTTAAATCAAGAAAATAATGAAGAAAAGCTTTTTAAATTTGGTGCCAACGAGTGCCAATATTTGTCTCATCTATTTTATTTTTACGACCTCAATTTTAAACTGGATCGCTGAAATTCAATAGCCAGATCCAATTAGGTTTACACCTTTCACAGTAAATTGCTTTGTCCTGAACTACGTTAATTATAGTAGAATTTTATAAACCCATTTATTTTATATAGTAAATTAAATATGTTCACAAGTTTTTATTAATTTGCTTTATATTTAAAATTGAATCGATGAAAATTTAATTTCTAGATTATTCCTAGACCAAAATGATAATAAATAAAAACTATATTGTAACGTTTATGCGTGTGTACATTGAAATAATTCTATTGATGTGAAAGTGCTATAGACGAGGGTGAACCTGATTGTTGGCGTGGCGTAAACAGCTCGTGGCGTCACGACGCCACTCTCTACGACGGAATATGCAAGGTTAAGACTAATTGTTATCGTGGCGACAAAACGCCACGCTATGTGTGCATACGTAATCTATACGTATTAGTGTGTGAGACGAAGCGACGCGATGTTGTGCGCAAGCGCCTGTGCGCTATCTCTCTTTATTCTCTCTCTTTCTCTTTTATTATCTATTGTTTTTTATGTTATTGTATTTTTTTTTTTATTCTATGCTATTGTACGTGTTCCTCCCGTAAAGGAGAAATAAATTATTTTTCTTTCTTTCTTTCTTTCTTTCATCTCTCTCGCCGCACTGAGCTCGCATACCTATAGTAAATACTAATGAATATAAATGTTTATTGAATAAAAATCATCATTACTGAAAAAAGCATAATATTTTATTAATACTTTATGCCGTATTATTTCCTGTCGTAATCTCTTCTTTTATGCATAATGCAACAGGGTATTTTTTCAAAGGGTACACAATTTTTTTTATTAGATTCTAAATATATGTAAATACCATGATATACATATATGTATAATGTAAAATATTTAAAATCACTAGTAATTAATTATAGTCCATAAAATATAGGATGGTCTCTGTGACAGTTGTCCCTAGTGCTAAGCATGGCGCTTACGATAAAGTCCGTAGTTTTTTATCGCTAAAATTCTTTATTTTATAATTGTAATTTTCTATTATAATTAAAATACAATCAATGATTACGACTGTTTTATAAACAAGTATGTCAAGTTTATTGACAATAATGCGTATATAATATTATCATTTACTCTGAGATGAAGTAATGTGTTGAAAAGAAGTAATGTTCTAATGTTTTATTAATTCAATTTATGTATTTTATAAAGTAACTGTCTGTTTTAATTTTAAAAAGCTAGTTGAAAGTTTTATATAGGTACTGTATTGGGTTTATTTCTTTTATGAATAATGTAATAAAGATCGGTAATCGATTTACGTATATCGACTGTCACATCTCTTTTTTATTTTCAGTCCAGTATGACCTTGTACGTGTGTAACCGTCATTTACGTATAAAATGTTTACTAGGTATTCCAGTACTTACGAGGTACATTTTAGGCATGAATATTGATATTTTTATATTTATAATGTATTGCAATTCAGTTGCAACAAAACTGGCACGAAAAGAATGAAAATATATTTGATACAAAATTAAATTGTAAACATGTCGCTCGTACAAACTTACTTCGTTAGTTTCGTTGACATATGTCACAGAGATCAAGCTATATTTTACGGACTATAATTATTTTGATGTGAAAATATCTAAGGATGTTCGTGATTTATGGCAAACCTATTCTTATTACGCGCGTCCATTCAAAAATCTATGGAATGGTATCGACATTGAAATATAATAGACATATAACATCTATGCAAGAGAAGGCAAACTCGAAATAAAACCCTATACCGGCCAGTATGACCAGCATGGTATAGTAAGGTCAATGGCCTGCCTATTGTGGAGGAGGTTCGAGCCCAGCAGTGGGACATATATGAGCTGAAATGATGATGATGATGATGAAATCTCATAAAAATATATATAACAAAGGAAAAGAGCTTCTTACATAAAATAATTTAGTTCTAACGACGAACAAAAAAGGCTATTGGCTCAGCTTGTGCTGCTTCTCTTTAAAGAAATAGCGCAAGTATTCTGCCAACATTTAGTTATATACATTTTAAATCTTTTTTTTTTGACCAATCCCACCACACCATTCCCACCATTGTAACTCCTGTCCATCCACAATAATCTCCATAGATCACACGGAGGTTTGAACCCCTCAGGCATACAAATGATATTAATTATCGTGGGACCCGCAATGAATTTAATTAGAAAAGTTAAACAACAGGAGTTGGAAGAGTTTGATTTCACTTCTTTCCTATACAATGCGGGAGATATGAAGCAAAATTGCTTAGTTAGTCAATAAATAAGAGGGTAGACAGATACGGTAAGCGCAGTTAAATATAATTATAAAAACTTAACTAATAAAGGTATTTCTTTTTGTGTGGGCTTTGGTGAGCGCTCTCGCTGCCCGGCTCCGTCCTGGGCAACAGAGGGATGGTGCGCGGCCCCGTAACCCAGCCATAGTATCGTCTTCGTCGTTGGGCCGACCACCGATGCAGAGTTCCTTAAATTAAGTGGTCGATCCGATGGAATACCACGAGGGAATAGCCTCTCCCATCGACGTCCCCCCGGGACGCCGATCGACGTCGAGAGGCTAACCTCTCCGCGGGTGCCCAGACGAAATCCCCGGTCCGGTCACCCGCAGCCTCTGCTAGGGCGGCATCTGGCGTATAATAAAGGTAACTTAGAAATAAAATGCTCTGCAAACCAGTCTGACTAGCTTGCTGTATTAATTTAAATTCTCTCTCATTTTGGAGTACCCTATAGTCCAATATTGAGACGTTTATAAGTAGAAGGAAAGAGACAATGAACTTTAGGAGATAAATTCTGTAAAGAAGATAATTATAACTAATATTATAAGCTTTTATTTAGTTTCACTTATGCCATTGTCTGTAATCAAATCTTGCAAGTTAAATTTGATCCATTGCCCGGTTTCTGATTGACCTGAAATTTTACATGCATGTATAAATCGGATGACAATGCGATATTATTGTGATATAGAGCTGATCTGATGATGGGCCTGGAAGCTAGCCACAGAAATTCCATAATTAAACGACGTAACTCCATCGAGTTTGGGCTTATTTTAATTCGTCTTGACGAGTACTTTGATACTATATGGTAACCAGGGTCTTATAATGGACCTGGATTTTTACTTTTTAGTTCATTTTATTAACAAATAATAAAAGCTTGTTTTTAAAAACGGTGTTTTTAATTTATTTTATTTTATAGTCGTAGTTTTATAGTATATTATAGTAGTAGTTGTAGTTCGTGTTATATCTTTATTTATGGTTTGGTCATGCTCACCGAATGGTTCTGTTTGCGGCAGCTACGTGGGGCGGTTCGCTCCCTTCCCTCTAATGTGGTTGAGGGGAGTGATGGTTGCTCTAGTGATTAACTCGTTATCGAGTGTTGCTTGTGGGATCTGGTCCAGCCATATTTTCTTGCTTTTTTTATTTTTATTTTTCTTTTGTACTAATATTTGAAAATTTATTCATGTATACAATTTCGAAGGGCATCACACTAGAGCTAACCATATGTTGTACGAAATATGAAATTATATATATTTGAAAGATTAAAAAAAAATTACAGCCCGCTGAGTTTCTTGCCGGATCTTCTCAGCTTGTGGCCGCGTGCCGATCCGGTACTAGATTATTGTATTATGTTCAAACGATGTGTAAATGTTACAATATGTAAAAGTTGTAAAAGTTTCCCTTATAAGATTGTCTAATATTCGCTGATAAAATAACTATAAAACCTTATATCTAAACTAATATTATAAATATCAGTATGAGTTTGTTTGATTGTTATGCTTTCATGCCTAAACCACTAAACCAATCATTTTATTTTATCTCCATATTCTTACGGGAATGGCAAATATGCGAGTGAAATTGGCAATTTTCTATTATTATAACACAGGTACTAGTTAATACAACAGACGTTATCCTATAAAAATCTAAAGATATAATAACAATCTAAGGAATTCTTGAATACATTGGAACTCACAAATAAATTTTCATCAGAATCAGTTCAGCCGTTTAGATTCAGCCACATACCTATCCATAGTAGATACATAAGATAGTAGATACATAGTAAATAGACGGTGGTGAATTATATTCTTACTCCGTCATTATACGGAGATATATGTATTAAGTAGAAAGAGAAAAATCAGTGATAAACCAGTATGATAGATATTTTGCTAAAACGAAAACAGTAGCTTTCTGAGAGACTATTGTCTTGAAAATTTTACACGCGAGGGACGCTTTCATTTTAAATTCTTGAAGTAGAAATAGAATGAAACAAAGATTCTAGCGTGAGCATTTCTATAAAGTAGTAGTGTTTTAAATCTTTATACTCAATAGACGTTGTTCTGTTCAAATCTGAAAAAATTGTGACAGGAATTCTCCTTCAAATCGGTCGCAGCACCACCTACCGGGTCCATTTACGAATCTAAACCATTCTCAAATTCCCTTGAACACACAAACAAAAATTAAATCAAATTATTCCAACAAACTATCACCGATTCGGAATGCGACCGCTGCTGAGAAGATCCGGTAAGAAACCCAGTGGTTGACCTACTATACCACGCTAGTCAGAAGTGTTGGAATAGGGTTTTGTTTCGAGATTTTCTTCTCTTGCACAGATTTTATATGCTTATTGTATCCCCTAGTCGTCATTTACGACATCCACGGGCAAGATAGGGAGTGGTGAATTATACTCTTACTCCGTCACCACACGAATTTTTCTTCTTACTAAATATAAAATTGTATACAACATGTCTTGTAAGTACTAGCTGCATTGCAGTACCCTTCGAACCATAAGATACTCGACCACTATGGAGGGAAGGGAACACTGCTGGATTTGATCCTTCTCCATAATAGACGAAAATTAAACTACTATATGACCTGATTGAACACGTTGGTATAAGGTTTGATTTCCAAATTTCTTCGCTTATTCAAGATGAAAGCTGATGAATTGTATTCTTACTCTATGACCACACGGAAACTATTCTGTAAGACTGATAGAAGTCAATCATGCCATACTGGTTAAAATATATACCTAGCATGAGATACTGTTTAGGTTTTTCCTTCCTTTAAAACAAAAGTAACAGTAGTTTCAATTTGGCCTATTTTCATCAAGAACATGTATATTGTAGACAACACTTAATACATTTTATATGATATATAACAATAATGGTAAGACTTTGCGTTGAGCATCATCATCGTCCATCCATCAGCTTATAGACGTCTAATGCTGGACATAGGCCTCCCCACGAGAATGCCACTCGGAACGGTCCTGCGCCACTTGTATCCAACAGTTCTCTGGGACTTTTAAGATGTTGTCAGTCTACCTAGTAGGGAGTCGTCCTACGCTGCGTCGTCGGATTCGTGGTCGCTTCTCAACCTTTCTTCCCCAACGGTTGTCGGTTCGACGAACGATGTAGCCTGCCCATTGCCATTCCAACGTGATAATTCTGCGGGCTATGTCGGTTACACCCGTTCTTCTACGGATTTCCATATTCCAGATTTTATCACGTAGAGAAATACTGAGCATAACCCTCTCCATAGCACGTTGAGCGACTTTGAACTTTTTTATAACGCCGACATTTAGAGACTTTCGGTGCTGTATGTCATCGCTGGTAACACACGTTAGTTATAAACCTTTGTTTTCAGACACTGTGAAATACTGGATGAGAAGATCCTCTTAAGTTCTCCGAACCGAGTTGCCCAGCTGTCCAACCGAGTTGGATTTGTCGGCTGACCTCTCATCATCATCCTGCTCTTATCCTAGTTACATGGCGCCAACTTAATATATATTTTTATTTCATAGTACATATTTCAAAAGTTTTGGAATTAGATTCACGATCGGCCGCTTGCCATATGACACCCGTTCTTGGGAATCTCCTTGTTAACTAAACGACATCAGATAAAGTTGGCCCAGATCAATGTCAAATACTTTTGCGTCTTTTACAACAATTACGAGTAATGTAGTTGCTAGTATTCATAGACATAGATTGATAGCCATCGTATAGCTATTCGTCATGTAACATTGATACCTAAACTAATTTATGTGTTCTGAAGCTCAATGAAAATTTGAAAGAAAACTTTTTAAGGATTTTATCACATTTGTAGTTGGTTTTTAATTACTCACGTTTTGAATACTTTTCAGTCTTTATGCACACGGGGGAGTCCCCCCGTCTTCATATAAACGATGAAACATATATTAGTACGACTATATTTAATCATACTATTTCTACCATTGCTTCCGTACCATTATCTATAAAAATTGCGTTTGTTATTTATTTTATTTTGTTTTTAGTATTTGTTGTTATAGCGGCAAAAGAAATACATAATTTGTAAAAATTTCAACTGTCTAGCTAGCGCACTCCTTGAGATATAGCCTGGTGACAGACAGACGGACGGACAGACAGCGAAGACTTAGTAATAGGGTCCCGTTTCTCCGAACCCAAAGTGTAAAAACGGGACCCTAAAAAGGTGTCTGTGTGGTGCTGGACTGAGAATTAAACGAATCGTCTCTTACATGCCCTCGGAAATTTAAAAATCAAACTACGGCAATCATAACAGAAAAGATAAAAGTGAAGATGGATTTGGCCGATTATTTAAGGCAATCCAATTAAGATCGAGTCGAAATTAATCAAGTCAATAGTAGCGTGAAATGTAGCCATATAAACAATAGGCTATGTATTTACAGGCAAAGTATCTATAGTTCACTTTGCCGGCCAGCGGTTATTTATTAAAGGCAAATTGAGGGCCGTGCAATAATGGCCGGACGTTTCGGCGTTTACCTCAGGAGGAGTTACAGATGTTAGAGAAATTGCGAAAATGTATTTTATGTACTTGTTTTGAAATAAGGGTGTAGTCAAATGGAATATAATTTGATTTAATATATTTATTTTTTGTGTTATTCACAGAATAAGCACATTGAAACGACAATGGGCAGACCAAATCGCTTGTCGAACCGATAATGGTTGGGTAAGAAAATTTTCGAGTGGCGAGCATCAATCGGGCGACGCGACGTCGAACGACCTACTACTAGGTGGATTGAGGACATCTTGAAAGTCGCAGGGAGACATTAAATGCAAGTGGCATTAAACCATTCCGAGTGGCATTCACATGAAGAGGCCTATGTCGAACAATGGACGTCTATGGCCTAATGGATGGATGGGTGGTTAGATGGTGTTTTCACAAGTGAATAACAATGGTTGTGCATTTGCAAGGGAAGCTTTGGCCCGTTTTTTCAACGGAATCCTCTGCAACGGCAGATACCATCTCGAAGGTGTTCGAAAAACTCATCTGGTTCGGGCTGACCGACACGGCAGTGAGAAGACCTAATGGGATTTGTTACATCAATCACCAGGCCTAGCTATTATTTAGAAGCCGAGAAGAAGGTACAAGAACAGGGTACAGCCTTGCGACTGTTTCCACGCATCTCTTACCGGACGCCATGAGGAATCTTCAATTTTGGTGTGCATTTGATGCCGAACTGTCCCGTCTATGTCTCGTTCAGAGGCGAAACACGTGTCGAATAAACATTTGGAGTTCTGTGAAAAATTTACAAATTGAAATTCTGGAGGCTACTCATCACGTGAGAGTAAGAAGACTACATTATCTCCTATTTCACCTTGATCTTATCTCGTATTCCTTTTTTTTTAAGACAACGCCCTGCATTAAAGATATAATCCTTGTTTTGCGGCGGACTTTCCAAACACATAATTAACAGATACAAATTATATCCAGACTCAGAACAACATTGTGTGGATTGTACAAAGAAGCTCGTGAGGTAGGTCGGTATCTTAACCACTGCGACATCTGTGCAGTCCTTCCATTTCATTATTATGTATATACAGTTAATCAACCGTGGACAAGACCATTTTAAAACAATAAAGGATTGCCGCCATGTATTGCCTAATTAAATGAATTATAATTTTTGATCAATAAATTCTTTGTAATTTTCAAATACACGTAGAAGTTTTCGTGGTTTAGACAGATGAATTAATATATTCCTACACTGTCACCACGCGGCAAACGACTGTATAGTAGTAAACAATGTATATTGTAACTTCAAAATAACTCTTTCTACATTAAATAAAACTACTTTACGGAAAATCACATTTGTATTTGACAGCGTTCATGGTCACTGGCGGACTAAGATGTCCGAAAGTAAGAAAGAAAGTAATTTTATTTACAATATATAATCATCAGAATTTTTTCTCTACTGTTCGTGGGGCCCGGTCCGTCCGGGACAGTACCATATTCGGGACAGTAATTTCTGGCAGAAAATCGATGTCTGAGTAGTAGCAATTGGTTATTGCACTTCCTTTGGTAAACAAGAGAGCGGAAGTCTAACTTTCTGAGAGTGTTTGCGTGGTAGGTTTTGGTTATGCCTTAATATTACCGAAACTCATTGCATGCCTTCACACTGCCATAACATTTTTCACGATAGGTAGCGGTCTAGCAAAGGGTGTTGTGCGGCAGTGTCACTTACCATCAGGTGTGCTATTTGCTCGTTTGGTAGCAATAGCGATACAAAAATTACGTATTTTTTTTTTTTTTTTTATTATTGCAAGCAGTGGCAAACGAGCAAACAGTACACCTGATGATAAGTGTTGCTGCCGCTCATGGACCTTTACAAGGCCGCTGCCTACCGCGAAGAAAGTGAAGGTAGTGTGAATGCGTGCATTGAGGCTCAGTGATACTAAAGGCACCATCAAAACCCTCCACACGCAAACATCCTCAGAAAGTTGGGCTTCCGGCTCTCTCGCTCACCGAACGAAGCGCAGTAACAAATTGCTACTACTCAGACGTCGATTTTCTGCGAGAGCGTGGTACTGCCCCGGACGGACCGACCCGCGGCTGTAGACAGATAACTGTCGACAGTGTGGTCCTACCACTCCAAATTGCCTATGCCATATAATCTATCGTATTTGTGAAGAAAACACATAGAATATTTTGCCAGTAGAGTTTAGAGTCCGCTCAATATTTGAATTAGTTTCTAAAGTACCTAGAGATAGAAATATTGATTAAGTAACCTTTGCGATTTCAAATTATATTACCAAGTTAAACAAGGCATTGATAAAACATATATTAACTATAGAAAATACTTACCTGGGACTTAGAACCTTAGACTTTTGTGGCAGCCATGAATAATACTAAACCGTATCTAACTCGTGGGAGTTGTAAAAGACTACTTACAACTTTTAATTGATCCTCTTTTTTTCGCGTAGGATAATGCAAGATTTAAGCAAGCCGGGCTCAACATCGCTTTATTATCATTGCCACTACCAGCTAAAAACTACACGCTGTTCCTGTCCCTCGACGACGAAGAAGTCATAGGATCATTTTCACATGTACCAGAACTCCGCCAGAGCAGCTTTTAATTGGCCTACTGTAACTGCATCTGATGACATCTAGTCAACAATTACATCCTCAAGAACCTTCCTTGGGAATGTAATTGTAGAGAGCAAAGTGATTTGTACTTTACCATTAGAGAAACGCCACAAATCTCTGTATATAAAAAAAAAACAATGACCATCGTTTCATTTACTGGAATAGATTGAAACGGAGGTGATGAGTGGAAACCAAGTTTACCCCATAGTCAATTTCTTCAGACACAGCCACGATCTCTGCCAGCTTATTGTACCGTCCACTAAGTGAAGAATCAGGTCAACAATTACATTTCCAAGAAGGATTGACGTCAAGCTGATGCTCGGTCATAAAACTATCAAAGAAGAATACATAAAGATATCAGGTAATTGGCATAAGAGCCAGGTGATGATAATAAAATCTGAGACTTCCAGATTTAAATTTTTGACTTCAAATATAGGTAAATGTATAATCATTATCATCTCAATTCATATAAGTCCCACCGTTGGGCTCTAATCTCCTTCACAACAGGAAGCTAATTGATCTACTATACACACTGGTTAGATGTGTTACAGGGCTTATCTTGTGTTTATTTAGGATTTTGTTGTTATACTAACTGATCCAACAGACGTTATTCTGTTCAAAAAGGCGCCACCTACCGAGTCCAATTGTGAATGTAAACCATTCTCGAATCCCCTTGAACATACACAAAAAATTTTGTCCGGCACCCGCGGAGAGGCTAGCCTCGCGACGGCGATCGGCGTCCCGGAAGGGGGACTTCGATGGGAGAGGGTACTCCTTAGGGGTATTCCATCGGACTGACCACTGAAGTTAAGGAACTCTGCAGTGGTGGTCGGCCCAACGACGAAGGCGACACGTGCTACAGGGTGGGTTACGGGGTCGCGCACCGCCTCTCTATCGCCCCGAACGGAGCCGGGCGGCGGCCGGCGGGTGCGATCTGACCATAGCTCACTCCAAAAAAAAAGTTAATTAAAACGTCTTGTTAAATTTACACCTCAAGTATCTAAATCTTTGCCTTTACACAATATTCTTAGATGAAGTTGCTCATAAAAACACAACATTTCATCAAGATATTAAAAATTTTATCATTAAAATTACTGTCTCCAGTAAGAAAGTTTTGATGGCGCAGCTAATTTAAACCATCTTCATAACAATAAATCTAAGGAATGTCTTCAACGAGTTTCATACTTATATTCTAATAGTTAAGGTCTATATTCATAAGTATAACCACTTGACCCGGTCAATCCAATTACCATTAAACATCGTGTATGATGTACATTGTATATCCAAGAAAACCATTATATTAATGATAATAGCGAGTTATAGTTCCGTAATACTTCGCAATATATGTTGTTTTCCTATTAAGATATTACTTAACAAGTAAAACTACAAATACGGTATAATTATAGAAATAATTGTTATTTATCTCTATATACATTATTTCTCAGCAGTCTTTTTTGATATTATAAAACATCTTTTTGAAGTGAAACTTCTTTAGAATCGTTGTGATTTCAAACACGATGAAACGAAAAAGCAAGTCCATAAATGTATAGGATTCAGCCGGCGAGAGAATGAGATAGAACACATTGCAAGTTCTCGGTCTCCTCTTTGTGCGATGCTTCGTAACATCCTCACTATATCGTCCATATGTATGCTCGTAAGTAGTGGGATAGTCAGTATATCTATATCTTGCTCCGAGCGTTCTATGTGTTTATGTTAGTATGTGTTTA
Source organism: Lymantria dispar (assembly GCA_032191425.1). Lineage (NCBI taxonomy): Eukaryota > Metazoa > Arthropoda > Insecta > Lepidoptera > Erebidae > Lymantria > Lymantria dispar. The sequence continues at coordinate 5,603,713 of CM063452.1, read as the reverse complement.
ATGGTCGATGGGAGGGTACCCCAAGTAAGGGGTATTCCGTCGGGCCGACCACTGATGACAAGTAACCCTGCTCATGTGGTCGGCCCAACGACGAAGGCGACGTGCATCGTGGATGGGTTGCGGGTGTGCGTGCTTACGCCCCTCTGTCGCCCCGGACGGAGTGGTGCGAGGAGCGCGCCGACCGCAACCCACCCAAAAACAAAAAGTATATGTTTAATACATGTATTTGCACCTGCCTATTAAAAAGCTTTAATATAAAGTAAGCGTAATTGTTGATGCATTTTTATTTCTTATTTATTTTTCGTTTTTTATTATTTTGTTATTTAATATTCACAAAAAACGCGTGGCACCTAAGAAGTTTCACGTACGCTCTTTAACTTTTTTTTGGTAGCAGGTCATAGAGTACCCTGTCCAATCTGGGACGATGTAGGGGGCGGCGGGCGACCCTATAAACCACCGGGTGCGTGCGTACAAGTGGATGGGCAACTGGTACCCGGTTAATGAAACTTAACGTTAACTGGTTTATGAAAAAAAAATCTGCCAATATTCTTTTATGACCATCTCGCTAATCTCACTGCTGGGCTTAAGTCTCCTTTACAATATAAAGAATATTCATATATTATACCATGCTAATGAGACGCGTTGGTATTTTTTTTTATGGGTGGGCTATGGTAAGCGCACAAACGGTCCATTCCGTGCGGGGCGACGAAGAGACGGCGCGCGGGCCTATAATCCACCCGTACGCACGTCACCTTCGTCGTTGGGCCGACCACCGGAGCAGGGTTACTTATTGCGTTGGTATAGAACTTTATTATGAGTTTTCCTCCTCTTTCATAGATGTCATATGCATATTATAGTCCCTTAGTCGTCTTTTACGACACCAACGAGATGAAAGGCGCTGTTGCTGAATTGTATTTTACCCCATCGCCAAATAACATCATTCTACTATATTACTCCTTCTATATTTATATTATTAAAGACTTTAGTGGGTTACAGTTATATATGTAATAAATCCTCTATTAAAGATGCAAAATATACTGACGAGTCTTTTAATATCAATATATTCATTTTTCACTTCTCTGTTATAGCCGTATTAAGTACATATTTTTTTAACGACCACCCCGTACTTTGTATAATGGGAATAGAATATAAAAAAATATGTAATTTTCCGTGTGGTGACGGAGTAAAAATTTATTTATTAAATTACCAATTACAGCATGGCCCGCATGCGGCCCGCCGATCAAATACTGGTGGCCCGCCGACAGCAAAAATAATACTCTCGTACATTCGAAAAATATTGAATTCTATTCCAGATTATCAATTCTTTATTGTCTTTAATTACCTATACTTCTAGCGGCCCGCCATCAGTTCATGATTTGCCCGAGTGGCCCCTAGTCTTAATAAGTCTGTGCATCCCTGAATTACAGCTATTATTACAGGTTTCCCCAATGCAATAGTGTAAGTCAACATAAACCATTAATAACAATGTCAACATAATAATTACATAAACAATTAATTAATTTATACATTTAATATCGTACGTAAGTTAAAAGATATTATAATCTACAATTCTAAAATCTATGCTAAAATAAGATATTATTAAATTATCAACGTGAGTCATTGTATAAAGTTATATATTATTATAGCATATTTAAAATAACATTGCTCTTTTGAATTCTACAATTGAACAAACGAATAGATCAATTTTATCGGCCAGCCGATTCAATGTTCGTAGCGTTCGCGTCAAGGGTGCCATAGTCAAAAGGTTAGTTCTAGCTTTTGGCACTTTGAATAACTGCGGCCGACGACGCCGTGCAAGGTATTCATATGGTACACATAGTCCCATCAACCACAGTATATCCGGATTAGAGATCCTGCCCCGGAATACTCTCATCATATAAGATGTGATACAATATATAATAATACAATTCACCACTCCCTATCTTGCCCGTGGATATTGTAAAAGACGACTAAGGGATAGAATACCGGGGAATTGCCCGTCACCCGCAGTGTGGCTAACCGCGCGACGGCGACCGACGTCCCAGGACGTCGAGAGGTGAGGTTACCCGAAAAGGTATTCCGTCGGGCCGAACACTGACGACAAGTCATAACTGCTCCGGTGGTCGGCCCAACAACGAGGTGACGTGGGTACGGGTGGGTTATGGGCCCGCGCGCCGTCCTTTCATCGCCCCGGACGAACTGGACCGCGCGTGCGCTTGCCATAGCCTACCCATAAAAAAAAAGGGATAGAATACGCACGTAACATCAATACCAGAGAAGGAAAACTCGAAGTAAAACCCTATACCAACCTGTCTGACTAGCAAGGAATAGTAAGATCAAATTCCCTCCCTTTGTGGAGGAGGCTTGAGGTCAACAGTGGGACGTATGGTAGCCGAGATGATGATCTAATTAACAAATTATTCAGAACAAATATTTGTGCATCGCACAAATTATGATTTTGCCTAGGAATCGAACCCACGACACGGGCGCATTAGATCAATATGCAGTCTTATAAATGAGGTCGGTATGTATGTCGGTATGAATGCATAGTGTTTGTATGTATATTAACCTCATATAGAATATTTACATATTCATATTTGGGGTTGAAATGCGAGCCGTGTTCTGGTGGTAATCCCGACTCCATATTCCGCCACGCTTTATTATACTGCATATTGCAACATTGTTAGAGATTAATTTACATGATACAGTGTAGGTAGATAATATTTCAACATTTCATTAACACATTATTGCTCTGTACTTTTGAATGTAGATGTTTTTTTTAAATAAACAAGCGATAGGGACACATGCATCATTACACGGCAGTCTCACATTTGATTCTATATAAGTTGCCGGATACGAAAACTACCAATCCCTATATTACTTCTGGATATCGTAAAAGACGACTAGAAGTAACTTTATGTTTACCGGGGCTAATTTCACGCGTATTGAAGTCAGGTGGCCGATCATAAAATTCCTATTGTCAAAATAATGATAGAAGAATACACGTAGCATCGACTTTAATTATGATAAGAACAGGACGATAATTCAATTCTATAGCTCTATTTAAACTAAGTTACAGCTAATTGTCGTTTTTAGAATAATTATATTTATTTATTTATTAGGGACAAAAAACAGTTATATATTACAGAATTGAACTTATTATACTGATATAATTAAAACAACGTACATATAACCAGCACCTCTGTCCAAATATATGTGAGCTTTTTAAATAAAACTACTTTACGGATTTTATCGCGTTTGTATTTGATTTTTGATTACCCGACGTTTCGAACACTTTACAGCGTTCATGATCACGGGTGGACTAAGATGTCTCACGTCCAACAAGTTATTGTTACTGCAGAAAATTTATAATTATCTACCCGATACAGAAACTAGTTATTAAATATTGACCCACATTTTGATACAAAATTTATTGCCAGTGCAAGAAGAAAATGATTCTATATGAAAAAAATTATATTGTTTATGGTTAGTAATAATTAAACATTAAAATTAATAGTAATTATATTTAAAAAACTAAGTAATAATCTAGTATACTACCACCGGATCGGAACACGGTCACACTGAGAAAGATCCGGCAAGAAAACTCAGGTAACATGATGCTAAATTTAAGTTAATTTTGAAGGCGGCTTACTTTATGTTACTAAAAGGTTTTAATTTATAAAATTACTTAATTATAATTTTTATTATTAAAAATTTATATTATTATTATATATATATTTATATTATTATAATTTATAAAATTACTTAATTATAATTTTTATTAAAACCTTTTAGTAACATAAAGTAAGCCGCCTTCAAAATTAACTTAAATTTAGCATCATGTTACCTGAGTTTTCTTGCCGGATCTTTCTCAGTGTGACCGTGTTCCGATCTGGTGGTAGTATACTAGATTATTACTTAGTTTTTTAAATATAATTACTATTAATTTTAATGTTTAATTATTACTAACCATAAACAATATAATTTTTTTCATATAGAATCATTTTCTTCTTGCACTGGCAATAAATTTTGTATCAAAATGTGGGTCAATATTTAATAACTAGTTTCTGTATCGGGTAGATAATTATAAATTTTCTGCAGTAACAATAACTTGTTGGACGTGAGACATCTTAGTCCACCCGTGATCATGAACGCTGTAAAGTGTTCGAAACGTCGGGTAATCAAAAATCAAATACAAACGCGATAAAATCCGTAAAGTAGTTTTATTTAAAATGTATAATACTCGCGTAAACATCAGAAATCATTATATGTGAGCTGTTTGATGAAACTACATTATAAATTTTTCAAGATTTATGAAAGTACTTCATAATACGAACAAATTTAATTGTCTGATAGATATTACGAAATAAACAAAGGAGTTATAATCCCTGAAGCAATTCTGTTTTCATACAAGGGATTTTAGAGAACCGGTTTTTGTAGAACACGAATTAATTAGAGGCCCCTCTCTCGAAAAGTTTTCTTTTCCATTCAATTTACATAACCTTAAAGTAATTTTCATCAAAGTACAAGGGTTATTAATTTTAGTGTTTAATTTCAATTATCAAGGGGAGTAATATTTGTTTTTAATATTCAATCGTATGCTCTTGTCGCTCGATCAAAGAGATAATCTATAATCTTAGGTTTAAGAGGGAGTATTTTTATATAAACGCCCTAAGGAATAATGCTTATGAATTTGAAAACAGTTTTTAAGCGTATGATTGATTTCTATTTGTTTATATGTCAGCGACTGTTGGATTTAGACTGCATAATTTCTATCCTGTATATGCAAATTGAAACCATAATATATTATGCATAAATCGTAACTATAATATTTACTGCACATATGTGTCATGTGGTCCCTAAATGTAGGCCTCAGAACCAACCTCAAAGTCGCTCAGCGTGCTATGGAACGGGCTTTGCTCGGGATTTCTCTGCGAGATAGAATCCGAAATACGGAAATCTGCAGAAGGACGGGTGTAAGTGACATAGCACGAAGAATTAGCACGCTGACGTGGCAACGGGCAGACCACATCGCTCGACGAACAGACAACCGCTGGGAAAGAAAGGTTCTTGAGTGGCGACCACGTATCGGACGACGCAGTGTAGGACAACTAGGTGGACCCATGACCTGGTATCAGTTGCTAGACGCCGTTGGATGCCTTCGACACAGGACCGAACTTTGTGGCATAACATGAGGGAGGCCTAAGTCCAGCAGTGGACGGCGATAGGCTGAAATGATGAAAATGATGATAAAACTCCTTCTTCCGTGTGGTAGCGGAGTAAGTATACAATCCATCATCCATATCTTGGCCATGATTGTTTTGGAAGATGATTAAGGGATATAGTATGGATATAACATGTATGCAGAAAAGGGAGTATTCGAAGCGGGGAAACCCTACACTAATCCGTCTGACCAGCATGGTTTAGAAGGTCAATTTCCCTTATTTTAGAAGATTTGAGACCAATAGTGGGAATCATAAGCTAACATGATGTTGATAAAACTCCTTCACACTTTACAATACCTTAAATGAACAAAGTATTTCAGATTTGACCACATAACATCTAAAATGCACATAACCAATCTTGTGAGCATTGAGAAACGCGACGACCGCATTCTGAATACAAAATAATATGGACATGGTACAACTCAAGTAAGATCTACGCGAATAACTTTCACAGATTTACCTTTCTATTCACTTGTTGATAACGAAAAAGCTTTTTTTACAGTTTGAGTGTATGGTTATGTATGGAGTTGTAATCTAATTTATGCTTAGAATAATAACGTATATAAGGTCAGTTTGCGCACAAAAAGTGAAGCATTTCAATTGGAGCCTAATGGAGCTTACGCCGGAACCGTTCCGTAATGTACAAGGTCACTGTACAGCACGTAAGCAACTCTTAAAAAATAAATAGGTAATTATGACGATTTGTGCATTCAAATGGTGTCACAACACATTTGAAAAACATAAAAAGGTTTTTAACATTACTTTTAAAAGTATTTCGACGATTAATGTTAATATATTAATGTTAATATATATAAAAAAGAAATTTTGATTTCATAATTTGTATAGTGGTGTGCGTGTGTACGTGTGTAATCGTCGACGCGCATGTAGTATTTTTTGATTCATGTTTCGATCGTTCGAATTACCGACGCTATCCTTCTATATGTTATTATTCTAAGTATTTATGATTTTTCCGTGAAGCGATGAAGTAAAACATAACTCACCACGTCCTTTCTTGTCTATGGCGTTGGAGTTTTCTTTTTACCTAGGTATTATATGCATATTATATCCCTTAGTCATCTTTTACGACATCCACGGATAAGATAGGATTGTATTCTTACTCCGTCACCACACGGGTTTTTTTTCTTATTAAATACAAAATTGTGTACATGTCTTGTAAGTAGCTAAAATATATACCTAGCATGAGATACTAACATCAAATGGTTTGTACGACTTCATTAGCTAAGTCATCATCATCATCTTGCTCTTATCCCAATTACTTGGGGTCGACGCAATATGTCATCTGTTTTGACATATTGCAAAATTTATTTGCTCATATAACATCTATGCCAGAGAAGGATAACTTGAAATAAAACTACCAACCTGTCTGACCAGCATGGTATAATAAGTTTCCAATTATAAGTTTCAATTACCCTGGCAAAACAGTGGCATATATATATAAGCTGAAATGATGATGATGATTGAGGTAGTCTCTTCCACAATAAGAAAGCAATTAACTATACCACGTTAGCCAGAGGTGTTAGCATAAAGTTTTATATGAAATTTTCTTTCGCATATCTTCATATTATATCCCTTAATTTTCTATTATGACAGCCACTTATTTGGCCTGATCATCTCAGTTCATATACACCCGACATCTGAGCTGGAATCTCATCCACAATAGAAGGTAAATCATCTTACTTATACCGGGCTGGTCAGATGAATTAAAGGTTTTATTTGGAGTTTTCCTTTTAGGTGAATTAAAACATCATCATCTAAGCCTAGGGAAATCCCAGTGTTGAGCTCTTGCCTCCTTGATAGCAGGAGGGAAATTGACATACTTCTTTCTTTTTTTTTTTCGCGCTGTGGAAATATATTTACGCACTATCCCCCGTCGGTTGAAAACAGAAACAGACGGGGGAGTGTGTGTGGGACTCGCCGGCCACGGAAGTGACCGAAATACCCACTAAAACCACAGCGGCCCCTTCCGCGCTTTTACGAGGTGCCGGAAAGATCGTCTGATGACATTCTACCCCCGACACCCCAACGCTTGGCTGTCTAGCCACGTCCTGTCATCATTCAGGGTGGTGGATGGAGGAGCGCATAACGGCGTCTCCTCCTCCCTGGTCGCCATCGGCGGAGCGAGTCTGCGGACGCAAGTGCCTCGCGTGCCCGCTCCGCGGCCTCCTTCCTTGTCATGACAGCCTCACAGAAGGAGGCCATCGACGACCAACAGCTGTCGCTGCCGAGCATCTTGGAGATGATGGTCGACAACGACAGGTCCGCTGTTCCCATGTCCTATTTGATTAATTGACCTACTGGTCGGACATGTTGTCATAGGATTTCATGTCAAGTTTTCCTTCTCTTGCATCGATGTTGTTGCTTAGTCGTCTTTTCCGACACGCACGGAAAGAATAGGGGTGGTGAACTGTCTCTCCATCAGCACAAGAAAAAACATGCTGTGTAAATAATTTTCTTACTTAGCTATTATATTCTACATAATTTATGTAAAGAAAGAGACAGCATATCCATACAAAAATACCGATCATGGATATATTCGATTCATGACTTATGTCCGCCCCTACGGTCCACTCAATAATTCATGAGCCTCATTCTAACGGCGATGGAATATCTTTTATATCACTATATTTTTTTACATATTCCCTTGGTGAAATTGTAATTCGATCATAAGGCCTCCGATCAGCTTTAGATAGATTTTGTTCAGTGTTTGTCTCCGATACACTTTTAGGGTTTATATACCGACCGAAGTAATAAAGATATTATTGGGTTTTGTTTGAGTTATTCTTCTTAAGTTATATTGTGATTTTTATCTAATACTCAAGAGTGTTATGTCGTTAATGTACTTGTTGGTTATTTCTGTGAACTATTGGTCACCGAATGGTTGAAATTCAGCCATAATTCATTTAAATTAATTTTTCTGCTTCACAATTTTCTTTTAGTTTTATTAATGTATAATTGTATATTGAGCATGCTGTATTTCACTAATAACTAATATATAAGTCCAAATTTCTATTAGACATTTTCATCACAATTATGATTGTTTGACATTCAGTTCGACCAGAGATTTTAATCGTAAACAACAAAATGTATAAGCGTTAGCGTGTGTATGTGTGTGTAGCGATTGCATGGTGGTGTGCGTAATGCCTTTTTTATTCAATTTAATGTATTTTTAATTCATTATTTTATGTAATTTTAGTTTTATGCACTTCTCCTCATTATATACTTCAACTGTGCCAAATTTCATACTTGTCCATCCACGTAATTTTCGTAAAAAGGGGTACAAAGTTTTTGCTTCTCGTATTAATATATAGATGCTTCCTTAAAGATCATCATCAGCCTATATATGTTCTATTCTTAGGCTTGGAACTGGGATGAGAGGTAATTTGATCTATTATACCACGCTGCTCAGATGTGTTGGTTTTATTTCCAGTTTCACTTCTCTTGCAGTGACATCACTGCAGGTAACATTATCTGCATATTACATCCCGTAGTCGTGTTTTACGATATCACGATTAGATATCAAATATTGATTTAATTTAACACCATTGTTTATTTAGCGCTTGCTTATAAAGCACTAGCAACCTGCCCTCGCTTCGCTTCGGTTTCAATCACCTTCCCCGCGTAGTCCCCGTTCCCGTGGTGAAAGAATTTTTGAAATCGGCGCAGTAGTTATTGGGTTTATTCCTTACAAATATACCTACACACACAAAGATACAAATTTTTCCTCTTTATAATATTAGTATAGATAGTCCTTAGTACTTTTTACGTCACAATATATGTACGAAATCGGTATGTTCTCTTTATATTTTAACTGATTTCTTTTCATTTAACTCCACTAAGTTTTAAGGTCTAAATTTCCGACTGTACAGATACCCTATTTGTGAAAATACCGATCTGGTAGGCGAAGTGTCGTGTGTTCGGTTTCCATAGTTTGTTCGATATATAAATTATAGTCTTGTGGCTATTGATTATACCTACCTATATTTAAAGTCACAATACAAGAAATAGTCTTAGTTGTCTTGTGATGTCTTTAAAGAAAAGCTAATCTAATAACAAAATAAGTCAAGGTTTCAATTTAAAATTCTATGTGCGGTTCATAAATGAATGTCTAGGTGTAATTATTGCCTGATAATTGTATTTTAGTCAAGTCCTCGGTGATACTAGAATTTTTTTCAATTGTTACCTTAATACTGGGCGTTATCTAGAAAAAAATAACTTGTAATTACGTAACGCGTTAATAGTATGTTTTATTTTATAACGTGCTATATGTTAAAATACTTATTTTATTAGTTAAACCCTGTTTTATTCGTTGTAACCATAAATTTTATACCCTGTAAAGGAAGGAAGGCTTGGTGATTCAAGAGGTGATTTCGGTATAATAGAATTTACAATGAACTCTTCCTCGAATCTAATTTAAAGACAGATATTTTATAGGATTATATATATTGTATCATTGAAAATATACATTTATACATATTTATGTACATGCATGTACATATGTATATTTGTATACCGGGTGGTGAGGGAGTAAGAATACAATTCACCACTCCCTATGTTACCCGTGGATGTCGTAAAAGAGGATTAAGGAGTATAATATGCATATAAGAATTATAAGGCCTGTATCAGAGAAGAAAACTCGAATAAAACCCTATATCAACATGTCTGACCAGCATGGTATAGAAGGTCAATTTCCCTTCTACTGGAGAGGAGGCTTGACACGACGACACATGTATTTACTTTATTGAGGGTTAAATGTTACTTACTAATTAAATATACTAGGTATAAGTAATTAAGTTGAAATAAAAACGTCCTGATTTCCGATGTTTACGCGAGCACTACACATTGTAAATAAAACTAATTTTATTTAGTTACTTAACTAATTTTATTTGGTTAGTTATTACGTTATTACAGTTAGAAAAAAAAATCTTAATAACGTTGACTTGCTTGGACGTCAGACATATCATCATCATACTCGTACCTTCTACTAATTGGAGTGTCAGGTCAACAATTACATTCCCAAGAAGAGTTGACGTTAGAAAAGCGGCCGATCATAAAAAAGCTTTTGCAATATATGCTATGAAAGAAGGATACTTATCCATTCGACTCCAAATAATTGGGACAAGAGTAAGGATTATGACAATTTATCTTTATAGTAACTGCCATTTTTTAAAGTATAATGTCCGCACCATTTTGAGTCCTTATGACTAGTATTATATAAAAAACAAACAAGAAAATAATAACAATTTATTAAATCATTGACAACAATTTATCAAACCAAACGATCCATGATTCAGTAATGCGTAGAAATCCGATATCGGAAACACAAGTTCGTATATTCACAACAATTATGAACGCAGGAAACATTTTCATGTCGGCCCTCTTGACGTCCGCACCATTTACTCCTAACTGCCTGCTACATGTAAGCCAAGGCCGGCCATTAGTTATATCAACGTCTATTAGTAACGTTAAGTTTTTGTATGTATCCATAACAATGAGTTACAAATATATGTATGGGAGGTCGTAATAATTTTTCAAGTGAAACTTCTTTAGAATCGTGATTTCAAACTCGATGAAACAAAAAGTGAAACCATGTAGACACAAACACGTAAATGTATAGGATTCAGCCGGCGAGAGAATGAGATAAAGGATGAAGGATGAAGGATGAAGAAGTTTCACTTCTGACATGCGTACTCTGTACAGACGCTCTCTTTTTTTTTTTTGAAGTGAAAACTTCAACAGGCGAGTTTGAATGGGGAATAAATTCACGTAAGTCGTCATCGAAATTATGACGTGATGCGTTAAAGGCTTTTTTATGGGTGGGCTATGGTAAGCGCACACTTCATTCCATCCGGGGCGACCAAAGTATGGCGCGTGGGCCCATAACCCACCGGTAGCCACGTCGCCTTCGGCGTTGGGCCACTGGTGCACGGTGATTTGTCGTCAGTGGTCGGCCCGGCGGAATACCCCTTGAGGAGTACCTTATAGTGAAGTTGCAACATCAAGTCCTGTTCCCGCCGTGCCAGTAAACTCCAACATGTTGTTCAATCTACCGTATGTATTTTTTTATATATGACTATAGTTTTTAGCCGTAGATGGCTATGACAAACTTATCTGAATTATAAGGTGAGTACTGACGGCTCTCAACCCGACTTCAGGTGTTTTCTGTTCAAGCCAACACTACAATCTATGTACATGCAGACAACCCGTGGTTTGATATAATTCAAAATTCAAATTCAAATCCTTTATTATGCATAAACCTCGCGGGGGCACTTACATATGGTAGCTTTTTTACATTTTACCTTAAATTACTACCGGATCGGAACGCGACCGCACTGAGAAGATCCAGCAAGAAACTCAGTGGGATTGTCTTCTTTTTTATTCATTTCCTATTTTTTTTTAAATAAGATAATATACAACAACATGTCTATTAATAGCTCCAGTGTGATGCCATCATACAATACAGTTATTAAATATAACGAAAAAGTACCATGGCTGAACCAGATTCCGCAAGTGGCACCCGATCACGAGTTAACCACTAGAGCAGCCATCACTCCCCTCAACCACTCACCATATAATTCTTACATACCCTCCTTTCCAAGTCTCTTCTCAAGATTTTACGTCTGCTTTGTTTTAGAGGCATGCCAATTAAGAAATTGCGAATTGCTAGACCTTGGCCACCAAATGGCAACCCAGACTGGAAGCTATCAAGGTAGATGACAAAGCTAGGATTCTTAACCTCGATATTATCAAGCTCTTCGACGCTCACGTACTAATAAAAAGAATCAAGCTGAAGTATCTTCTTGCATCCTCGATATCTGACGAGATACGGAAGGCTATGAGATCTTGTAATGGAGCGTTTCATAAATTCAAGCGATTTTGCTCCAACTCTAATTGGAATCTTTTTAAGATCGCTAAAAATCGTTCTAACTGATACGATATCCTAAACACTGATACTGTCTTAAATACTATTTCGTCTTCCTCTACTGCCAAACTCTAGCAGTTTATTAAGACTCTTGGCAAAGGTTTTTATTGGTTTTTATCTCGCAGTTACATTTTTAAAGATTTTTGTCCCTATTTTTAATACACATCCATTATTGAAAAGAAAATGATCTTATATAAAACTTATATTGTTCTTGGGCTATATTAAATATAGTAGACCTTCTTTTTAGCGGGGGTGGGCTACGGTTAGTGCACCCGTCGCCCGACTCCGTCCCGGGCGACAGAGAGGCGGCGCGCGCGGCCCCGTAACCCACACGTGACACGTCGCCTTCGTCGTTAGGCTGACCACCGCTGCAGGGTGACTTGTCGTCAGTGGTCGACCCGACGGAATACCCATTGAGGAGTACCTCTCCTCGACCAACGTCTCCCCCTCAAGGAGGACGTCGGTCTTCGTCGTGAGATCAGCCTCTCGGCGGGTGACGCACTAAATCAGTAAGGTAATCGCGCCTGCGCCTCCCCAGTCACCGGTGGCTTCACGTCGTCGAGGAGACGTTCCTTGCGCGCGCGCTTCGCCGCCTCTTTCCACGAGACTACTGCCTCGCAGAAGGCTGCGACCGCGCCCCAGTTCCTGACGCTGTCAAGCCTGGCACCCTGGCCATGGTCGGCAACGTCAGGTCGGCACTGATAATTGTGACGAGTTCACGACGCTGCTCTGCCCAAGCGGCACAAACCTCGAGCGTGTGCTACGCCGTGCCCTTATCGCAATCGCAGTGGTAGCAGGACGGTATACTCGTCCTCCTAACGACCGTGTGCAAGTATTTGGCGAAGTTACCATGCCCCGTCAACACCTGCACCAGTCGGAAGAGCACCCCGCCCCGCCGCTCTAACCACTGCATCAGCACCGGCCGGAAGGCCTCAACGGTCTGGATACCGAACCGAGGCCCCTCCAGCCAGACTGCCCAACAGGCAACGACGGCTCGTCGGGCGTCGACGCGTCTGCGGTAAGGTCGCTTAACGAGAACATACCGCCCCCCAGCTCGCACGCCCGGCTAACAGGCACGCTGCCTCCGTTATATTTGATAGGTAGACTAGCTAGGTGTAGACCTGCCATAATTATAAATACTAAAAAGAAAAGTGTAGGCAATATTAGACACTAAAAATCAAATGCAAACACGAAAAATCCGTAAAAATAGTCATTTATATAACACTCGAGTAAACAATAATTATAAAAAAAACATTTGAATACTGGTATTTCTCATGATCTCTTTCAAAGACAATATTTAAATAAATAGATAACCATAGACTACATTACTACAGAAATAAAATTCACTTCCCTTGTGTAATATATCAATAGTTTTTGCAGATGTTTTTATGAAATAAATTCTTATAAACTTTTATCTAATAGACGCTTATAAGCTTATAACGTCTATCAACAAGTACATTTATTAGCCAATTCTCTAAACGTTCTACAGAAGAAACTACTTGATTTATTTTCTTAGTTTCAGAACACTTTGAATACTGTAGTAAAACTAAAATTATACGCTTGGGTTTTCATCACAGACTTCCCTGGAGCACGATTTATGGAGTACCTATCTGGAACACAATATCTGCGACTCATATTTTAACAAGAAAATATAGCGAATATTTTAAACAACTATTTTTCATTTTAAGCTTCTAAATACGATGTTATGATAAAAACATTTCTTATATATACATTTTTATTTATTTTCCATTCTTTATATTAATCCTTTAAAGAGAAATTTATGTTAATTTTCACCAACGAGATCTTCATTTTATGGGACGGTCAAGGCAAGTTAAACATCAATGTTACATATTATATGACACAACATCAATAAATTATTGCTGTTTTGTGTCATACAGATTGATTTGGGTGTTACCTTAAATTTAGGTGCCATTAGTGAAAGTTGCTGTGTACAACTTCTAATTATGTTTTTTTTTATTTACTGTTGGTGGCAAACGAAGAAACAGCACATTTGATACTAAATGATACTGCTGAAATTTGCTACTCACCGTGAATAAAATGAGGGCAGTGTGAACGTGTGCAAAGAGGTTCAGTGATATTAAAGGATTCACTAAAACCCAGCATACAGCCTTAGAAAGTGGGGCTTCGAAATAAGTGCAATAACAAATTACTATTACACAGATTTCGATTTTCTGCGAGATTCGGACCCCAGACCGATAGGCACGCGGCTGTAGACAGAAGACTGTCAAGAGTATGGTGTTACTACGTATATAGCTATACGTGTGCAGTTACAACTGGAGTTCCACGTAAAATAAAAATAAAATCTTTGAAATTGAATTTTTAAACATTGTCGTTTGATTCAATAGTGTTCTTAAAAAAAATCTCAGGTATAAACTGCTGTCTTTTCCCAGAGATGGGCCAGGTAGGACTCGAACCCACATCTCATCATCATAGCTTATATACATTTCATTACTGGGCTCGAGGCTCCTGGGCTGAGAAGGAAATTGAGTTACCACGCTAATCACACAAGTTTGTACTGTGTTTTATTTCGAGGTTTCCTTCTCTTGTATAGATGTTGTATGCATATTACTTCCCCGTGGGCGTCTTTTACGAAACCCACGAGTAAGAAAGGGAGTGGTGAATCGTATCCTTACTCCTGCCGGAGCACATGGGTATTGCACATCTCAATCCATTTCTACCGGCCTACAAACTAACGCCTAGTTTGTTGTGTATTGAACGATGAATTATATAAATTACTAACTTTACGTTGAATATACGAGGTTATTTATAAAAACATGTTTACGGGTGCAAAATCAGTATCACACGCAAGTTTCGAACCCACACCTATTAGAAAATCCTTCCAATCGTTCTATCACTTGGACCAGAGTGGACTGACGTATGACAACCAAATTATCATACGTACCTATTGTCGTCTTTACAGGAGACGTGCACCATCTATCGGAAAACGGTGACATATTTACTGCCATGGGAATTATACCAAAAACCTTTAAAGCATTATTGCCATGGGAAATTAAGTAATGGTGGCACAGTATATTTTAACGTCATTATTTTTTTTGCGAGCTATGGTCTGGAAGTCCTCCATGACCAGTCCGGCGGAATCGGTTACCATTAAGAAACATTCTATTCGACGCCACACAACTAATTTATAAGAAAAGCAAAGTCGCGGAAAAACAATAGTAAGTAATTTGGAAGATAAGTAATATAGACCTGATATTGAAGAGATAAGCAAACCATACATTTTCCTGGTGCAATTCCTTTTATTACTATTTATGACACCCTTGAGATAACGTAGATTCTCAATCATATCAAATGAAACTCGGTATGTTTGTGTAGATTCAGCCTATATACATAACGTAAAATAACGTATTTTTGTATATCTATACAAGGTGTATCAGGTTAAGGGGCAACTGTTCGAGAGTATATAACTATAGTTCAACGGTCATAGATCATAAGTAGAATTTATATTACACAAAAAACAATACAAGATAAAAGTTATAGTGATTCCGAAAGTGTGTGTCTAAGAGTCTATGCCTTAAGTGTTACATATTATGTAGGTATGTACAGGCACGATATATGTAGGCATGTAAAGCTTCGATAGTGTAAATAGGTATGATTTGCGAGAAAGCTTCAATGGTAACGTCATCGTCCGATCAGCTGATTTAAAGCGAAGTTTGTCTTGCTTATGTGAACGTAATCATTGATTTATTCATTTTCTAATGAACATTTAACAAAGTACGAATATGTTGCAGATTAAGTATCACTGACTTTATACATTTCAATTAGGAGTGAGAGTTCGGTGAGCGAGAGAGCCGGAAGCCCAACTTTCTGAGGGTGATTGTGTGTGGAGGGTTTTGGTGGTGCCCTTGGTATTACCGAGCCTCAATGCACGCATTCACACTCCCTTCGCTTTCTTCGCGGTAGGCAACGGCCTTGTAAAGGTCCATGAGCGGCAGCAACACTTACCATCAGGTGTACTGTTTGCTCGTTTGCCACCGTTTGCAATAAAAAAAAAATAAAAAAAAATCAATCACATTTACATGAAGAAGCGATGACAAAATTTAAAACTTTACAAGTCTCTAATTCATTAAATAATTTTTTTCATGGGTTCCTACCACCATTGCTTAGCTCCCGTTTGACCAGTGTGCAACTGGTATAACCTAACCTGATACATCTTGTATATATAAAAATGGTTGTTTATCTGTATGTCCTTTATAGAATCGTAAACTATGATCATACGATTATCTTCAGCAAAGTATTATGTTTACCATTTTTTTTAGATTTGAATAGAACAACGTCTGTTAGGTCAACTAATTATCCTTACTAATATTATAAATGCGAAAGTAAGTTATTTTGTTTGTTAAGCTTTCACGCTTGAAACACCGAACCGATATCAAAAACTCTTTCACCCATGGAAAACTATAATATCAGGGAGTAACATAGGCTATAATTTATCCCGGTATTTCCACGGAAACAGGAGCTACGCGGGTAAGGCGACTGAAACCGAAGCAAAGCGAGGGCGGGTTGCTAGTTTTATATAAATTACACTCTAAATCATAATATTATTTGTGGCATTAATTTTTCAGAGTAACGTACAAGTAAATAAATATGCAAAGAAACTTTACATCATCGTCATTATCACAGCACGTATATGTCCCACGGCTGAATTCGAGCCTCCTCTACATTGGGAGGGAAATTTGCTTACTATATCACGCTGGTCAAATGTGTAGATTTTACTTCGAACCTTTCTTCTCTTGCATAGATGTAACATTCTTAGCCCCAATAGCTTATGCTATAAGCTTTTCACCCCCTTAAGGAGTTTAGCTTCCAAAAATTCGTTGTTACTACTCAATTACTCCAAGAAAGACCGTGTATAAAATTTAACGTTTCTAGTCTCGGTAGTTTTGGTGGTACGCTTTTCGCTAAATTAGTGGTTGAATTCTATCCTCATGCGTGTTGAAATAAAAAAAAGAACACGTGAGCAAATATTTATTTATTTCTTCATCATCATCTTGCTCTTATCCCAATTACTTGGGGTCGACGCAATATGTCATCTGTTTTGACATATTGCAAAAAGTTTCGGCAATGACTTTTATGACCGGCCGCCTGCCTGACGTCAACCCTCCTTGGGAATGTAAATTTATTTATTTCTTATTAAGTGTTTTAATACAAAGTCACACTTTTCTATCTTCAATAATGAGAAATTTCTGTACAAAATGTCATCCCTTATTTCAACCCTTTCTAACTATTCTTTCGCAATAAAAAGTAGCTTATGTGCTTTATCGAGCTTTGGTCTATCTCTCTCTTGAGTGGTTTAGACGTAAAAGCGTGACAGATGTACAAGACAGAGTTACTTTCGCAAAATTTAGTTAATTTATAATATTAGTTTGAAGTAAGGTTAGAAAAGATCTTTTATAGATCGTAATTGGTCGTAAGTTATCTCCGACGTGACCACATTAGTTTCCTGCAAAGGTCTTATGGCACGTGTGAAGTGACAAGGCGGAACGTATCGAAACATGTTAACTATTAAATGATCCTACGCTTGGCCTTTGAGTTTATCGTTTAACTTGTACCTACAATGAAATTCCCATTTATTACAAATAACCAAAATCTAATAAGAATCAATCATGCGAAAAATCGCATTCACCATTCGAACCTGAGTCAAAATGGCAGCTAGGGATACGAAGAAAAGTATCGATACTTTTAGGTATCGAGTACTTTTCTTTCGATGCCGATGCTTTTGTACTCGGTACTTTGCATTCGAT
Source organism: Lymantria dispar (assembly GCA_032191425.1). NCBI lineage: Eukaryota > Metazoa > Arthropoda > Insecta > Lepidoptera > Erebidae > Lymantria > Lymantria dispar. Next base: position 5,585,765 of record CM063452.1, on the reverse strand, counting down.
ACTTTTACTCAATGAGTATCTTTGGCTGGTATCGTATCGAATAAATTGTAGAAATTGTCAATGTTAAACTTGACCTTACGGCTTATGTTTATGGTAACGCCATCTAGTTCAAACGTAATAAATCTTCTAAAACGTGGGTCGATATATTTTAATCCGTTCACAGACGGTCACGGAAGCTCATCACGACATAGATTCTAGGAAAAGCACTCAGTATATCGATACTACTCCATGAGTATAGTATCGATACTTTCTATTTGATACCGTATCCTTAATGGTAGCTGGTATTAATATAGATTATTAGTAGTATATAGGTACATTTAATAGGAATTACAGTGAAAAGTTGCTTTTTGAACTAAATGCCATCTAGTAAAGCATATCAATCTGTACAGGACCAGCGAGTTGGATTTGCCTAATTGGTCACTCTTGGTTATCTATGTCCTGGCTAACATATTGTATGATACAATTAATGGGTCCTATTAGTAAACTGTCCACAGTTATTTGAAATATATCAGCGTGCTCTCAAATTTATCAAGCAAATAATCAATTTGAAAGTTTAAAATAGAAAGAATTTAGTTATTATTCTATATAATAGTTCATCATCATTTCAACTCATAAATGTCCCACTGTTGGGCTCAAGGCTCCTCCACAATAGGAGAGAAATTGACGTTACTATACCATGCTGGTAAGACAAGTTGATATAGGGTTTTATTACGAGTTTTCCTTCTCTTGCACAGATGTAATATGCGTATTATATCCCTTAGTCGTCTTTTACGACATCTACGAGCAAGATAGGCAGTAATGATTTGTAATCTCACTACTTACATGGATTATAATAGTTACTAGAATGGAATAAGTCGCCATTATCATTATATTCATCCGTTTAAGGCGAGAATGAGTAGATTTTTTCATGTGAATAATGCATGAAAAATGTCAACAGAATCCATTCACTTGTTAAAGATATATATTTGCATAAAAATTCATACATGTAATATTTTCCCCTCACATTTTTCACATAGTGTGATAGTTTAAGTAAAACTTTTTAAAAGATTTCATCTTTATTGATATGGTCATCTATACTTCATCAAAACTACTGAACCAATTTCAAAAATTCTTTCACAAATGGAAAGCTATAATATCAGGGAATAACATAGGCTAAATTTTATCCCGGTATTTCCACGGGATTGAGATCTACGCGGGTAAGGCGACTGAAACCGAAGCGAAGCGAGGGCGAGTTGCTAATGTGATATAATAAAGTTAACACTATATCGACAGATTTCAAGATCAGATAAAAATGTAAAATGTATAAGTTTACTTTAGAATAATAAGGTATAGGAGGATAGTGTCGCTACTTCGAACGTTCGAAACATGAATCTAAAAATACTACATGCGCGTAGGCGATTACACACGTACACCATTATACAAATTATGAAATCACATTTTGTTTTTATTAACATACATCGTCGAAATACTTTTAAAGTAATGTTAAAAACCATTTTAAGTTTTTGAAATGTATTGTGACACCATTTGAATGCACAAATCGTCATAATTATCTATTTATTTTTTAAGAATTGCGTACGTACGAGCAGTACAGTGAACTTGTACACTACTGAACGGTTCCAGCGTAAGCTCCATTAGGCTCGAATTGAAATGCTTCACTTTTATGCGCGAACTTGCCTTCTATACGTTATTATTCTAAGAAGTTTACAAATTTTAATTCAAAACAATTTCAAGATCATTTCAGCGTATATACATAAGTCGCATCGCAGCCCATATAAGTCACACTATTGGGCTCGGGCCTCCTCTATGTTAGAAGAGAAATTGACCCACTACACCGCCCTGGTCAGAAGTGTTAACATAGGGTTTAATGTCGAGTTCTCTTACATATATCTAGCTGGCAAGACGGGCTGTCATGGAGATTTTATTTAATTTAATTTCGTTCCTCTTGCATAGGCTCATGCATATTATAATCCCGTAATCGTCGTTTACGATACCAAGGACATGATACAGTGTCGTAAATTGTATTCTTAATCCCACTAAATTAAATTAAATCTACCAATTCGTCTGACTAGCCTCGTAACGTATAATAGGTAGGTATATAATAGGTAACATCTTTCTCATTTTGGGGGAAACTGGAGCCCAACAGTGGACATATATTAGATGAAGTAATGTTTATTATGTATCATCTCAGCCTATATATGTCCTATTGTTGGGCTCAGGCCTCCTCCGTAATGGGAGGTGAATTGACCTACTATCCACGCTGGTCAGACATATTGGAATACGATTTAGTTTCGAGTTTTCATTCTATTACATAGTTGTTATAAGCTTATTATATCCCATAGTCGTCTTTCACGACATCCACGTATAAGATAGGCTCCGTCACCACACAAAAAATTAAGATTATGTATTATGTGTGTATATGGTCCAAATTTTTCTTACAAAAAATATGTAAATAAAACGACGTAATATAAAGTTTGTATATTTCATTTTTTATTGTTATTGATGACAAACAAGCATACGGCACACCTGATGGTAAGTGATACTGTCGCTTATAGACTTTTGCTAGGCTGCTGTCCACCGATTCCGAGCTGGCCAAGGATGTCAAGGGTTCGATAACAGTGGCCGGTTCAACGGTGATGGGAGATAATACGGATATGGGGCTGCACACTAGGGATGTGACTTGGAGGGAAAATAATCGATTTTTTAAATAATCGATTTTGTGTTCTTTAAAATAAATCGATTATAAAATAATCGATTAATTAAAAATAAATAATCGATAATAAAATAATCGATTAATTAAAAATAAATAATCGATTTTTCTGCCAACAGGATTATAATGATCTTTTTTTTTAGGAAATGTGAGCTTTATACTGCACGCAGTATCGTGATGACGTTTTTTTTTTTTCGGAAATCTGGCAGTGAAATAATCGATTAATTTCGATCGAATTTCGAATAATAAAAAATCGATTAATAATCGATTTTTTATTATTTTGATAATCGATTGTAAAAATCGATTACAAAAAAATAATCGATTATTATAAAAATCGATTATTTTTCACACCCCTACTGTACACCGCTCATCCGTCGCCCCGGACAGTTCGGGCGAGGTGTGTGCACACCATCATCATCATCATCATCATCTTGCTCTTATCCCAATTACTTGGGGTCGACGCAATATGTCATCTGTTTTGACATATTGACCGGCCGCCTGCCTGACGTCAACCCTCCTTGGGAATGTAATCGTTGACCCAAATGGTACCAGATGGAGTTGGTCCGGGTCAATCTAGGGCTCTTAGTCGTCTTTTACGACACCCACGAGCAAAGCAAGGGTTGGTAGTATTCGAAGCCGCTACCACACAGCACACCATGACCTAAAACAAAAAGGCTACCGAGAACGAAGTGATGAGAATGTGAATGCTTGAGGATCTGAGAAATGAGGAAACCCACCATGCATACGCACACTCTCAGAAAGCTTGGCTTCCGGCTTACTCGCTTACCGAACGAAGAGCAGTAACAAATTGCTACTACTCAGACATCGATTTTCTACAAAATTGTGGTATCTACTACTTCGGACTTCCGTCCGGCTACCACATAAGCATTCATCATCATCATCATCCATATGCGTTCCATTATTGGGCTTGGGCCTCCTCCACTATGGGAGGGAAATTGACTTACAATACCACGCTGGTCAGACGTGTTGGTATTTAATTTCGAGTTTTTCTTCTCTTGCATAGATTATATATACACATTATATTCCTTAGTCGTCTCTTACGACACCCACGGGCAAGAGAGGGAGTGCTGAATTGTATTCTTACTCCGTCACCACACGGAAAACATAAGCATAATAAAAAGCAACATAAGCATTAACATAACATTATTAAAATTATTTCCTACTAATATTTTCATCAGTAATTAACACGGAAATAATCAACCATCCGCTAAATAGACATTTCAAACTACGTGGAAACTGGCTACAACATAATCCAAGCTCTACTATTATTTACGGCGATAAATATTACACACATTGCGGTTTTGCGTGACACGGTAACAATTTAAGAGTTGAATCTATGAAGAGTTTTTTTATTTAATTTCGGGTCATATTTTTTCCAATGCTGTGCTTAATCATCCTCCAGCATAGGAAGGAAATTTACCCTCTATAATACACTAATTAGACGTATCGGTATAGAGTTTTATTTAGAAAGAAAGAAACATTTATTCTGTTCTCGTTAAATCTAATAAAAAAAACACAAACTACTAAACAAAAGAGCTTCTTACCTTAGAATAATAACGTATAGAAGGATAGTATTGGTACTTCGAACGTCCGAAACATGAATCTAAAAATATTACATGCGCGCAGACGATTATACACGTACACACACACACCACGATACAAATTATGATATCAAATTTTGTTTTTATTAACATAAATCGTCGAAATACTTTTAAAAGTAATGTTATTTAACCTTTTTAAGTTTTTCAAATGTGTTAAGACACCATTTGAATGCACAAACTGTCATAATTACGTATTTATTTTTTAAGAGTTGCGTACGTACGTGCCTTACAGTGACTTTGTACATTACGGAACGATTCCGGCGTAAGCTCCATTAGGCTCCAATTGAAATGCTTCACTTTTTTGTGTGAATTTACCTTCTATACGTTATTATTCTAAGCTTCTTACATAAAAAAAAAAAAATTAGTAGTTTTCTATATTTTGCCTAAATGTTATGCATGCATGTAGCACTTTCTCATCTTTTACGACATCCACGGCCAAGAGGTTAATGGTTAATTGTATTGTTAGTTCGTCATCACACGGGAGAGATATAGAGAGACATAAAACGCATAGATCAACACTTCTAATCGATATAGTATAGTACATTACTAAGTAGTAATAAGTAGAACTTTTTATTTGAAAAAAGATACGAATTACATTTACGAGTTTTCTATTGTAGATATTGCCGCGTCTTGAATTTCAGGTGACGTTAAAGTTCATTACACTCACTTTCTTCACTTTAACTTATTTTATTAGCCCAGTCGGGTTAGACTTTAACCTGGAATTAATTATAGTCAGATTTTTTTTTGCGTCAATCTTTAGGGGGGATCATAAATAGCTTAAAACCAAAAACTCGACCAAATCCGACCGGTGCGTTAGCCGCCACATTGGTTTGAAGGTCAAACTTATTTTTAGCTATATCTCCTTTATCTTTTATTTTTTTTACAAAAATGATAAGAACTAAAGTTGTTGTAAATTTAATTCTCTATAATTTTGGTTCTTATAATTTTCATCGTGCAATCAATATTTACGGAAATAACTGCAAATAATTGCAAAAACGAGGTCAATATATAATTCGCCTGTATCTCGATTATTATCGAATTTAGCAAAAAAAAAATTATAGGATCAAAGTTGTAGACCATTAATTTTCCTACAACTTTGATTCTTATGAATTTTTTCAAAAATTAATATTTAAGCCCTTTTCTGCACAAGAACAGTCCTGTGCAATGTTTTCTCTGCCACTTTTAATAATCTATACCAATAAATAAAATAGGAGTGTCTGTTTGTAATGTCAAAGTAATAGCCTTTTTTCACGCTCACACGGTTATTTGCACTACACATGTCTAAAAATCACTTTATATTTTTTTTGTCTGTCTGTCTGTTTGTTCCGGGTAATCTTCAAAACGGCTGGACCGATTTCAAAAATTCTTTCACCAATGGGAAGCTATAATATCAGGGAGTAAAATAGGCTATATTTTATACCGGTATTCCCACGGAAACGGGAACTACGCGGGTAAAACGACTAAAACCGAAACGAAGCGAGGGCGGATTGCTAGTAATTATATAAAAGAAAAACTATTGTTTAGTTTTTATTTTAACACCATACCATATCTTTATAACAGACTATAGACCATTAAATATAGCTTGATCTCTGTGACAGATGTCAACGAAACCAACGAAGTAAGTTTGAACGAGCGACATGTTTACAATTTCATTTTGTATCAAATATATTTTCGTTCTTTTCATGCTAGTTTTATTGCAACTGAATTGCAATATATTATAAATATAAAAATATTATTATTTATGCCTAAAATGTACCTCGTAAGTACTGGAATACCTAGTAAACATTTTATACATAAATGACGCTTACGCGTACGTACAAGTTCATACTGGACTGAAAATAAAAAAGAGATGGGACAGTCGATATACGTAAATCGCTAACTGATCTTTATTAAATTATTCATAAAAGAAATAAACTCAATTCAGTACCTATATAAAACGTTCAACATATTTTTTAAGATTAGAACAAACAGTTACATTACAAAATACATAAATTGAATTAATTAAACATTAATAAACTACTTTTCGTCTTAGAGTAAATGATAATATTATGTACGCATTATTGTCAATAAACTAAACATTTATTTATAAAACAGTCGTAATTGATCGATAGATCTAACGGCTGTTCCTATTTTGGCAAAAAATGATAAATTTTCTAGTAGAAACGCTCCAGTGATGACGATAATAGTGACCTAGACCTTAATTGTACTCCTTTTGAATAACTAAAACACTCAAAAAACATCAAAAAAGATTTTCATTGATTGTATTTTAATTAATATAGAAAATCACAATTATAAAAATAAAGAGTTTTATCGATAAAAACTACGGACTTTATCGTAAGCGTAACAGCACTAGAAACAACTGTCACAGAGATCATCCTATATTTTATGGACTATAAAAAGTACAATTTAAATTTTTCTAATCCTTATGAAAGATAAAACCGATACGAAAAACGTGAGGTAGGTATATACAATAAGTACAAACAGTGTAGAGAGTGCTATCAATAAAATAATTATCGGTTCATATTATTTGCAAAATTGTTTGTTGAGATATTAAAGAATCGAGTATCTGCTCCATGTAGAGTGCATGGAGCAGATAATCGAATCGATCGATTGTTCTTCGTTTTGGTTTTATTCTTCATAAAGGGTAGAGTTATTATTATTATTTTTTATATTTTTTAGCCCCTTAAAACGCCCGTTTCTGTATGGTGACGGAGTAAGAATACAATTCACCACCCTTTAGACCCTTAGTCGTCTTTTAAGACACCCACGGATAAAATCGAAAATTGAATTGTATTGTCATTCCGTCGCCACACGGAGATGACACTACAACATGTTTTTAGAACGGGCTCATCATAATCATTATCATCAACGCGGCCCATATACGTCCCACTGTTGGGCTCGGATCTATTGCACGATGGAAGGGAATTTGCACTACCATACCGTGCTGGTCAGACATGTTTGTATAGAGTTTCATTTCAAGTTTTCCTTCTCTTGTACGGATGTTACATGCTTATTGTATCCCTTAGTCGCCTTTTACGACATCCACGGGCAAGATAGGGAGTGGTGAATTATATTCATACTCCGTCACCACACGGAACAGGAACCTATGATTTATAAGTGGACGAAATTGCGATCTAAAACTATTATACTATCTGATTGAAACTATCATAAAACCAATTTAAATTTTACAACTTACAATATAATAAAACGGTACGATATACACAATTAGGCAACACTGTATTTTAACTTGCGAATATCTCTGTAGATTTAACAGCCACTAACGTTGAATGCTTGTAGCGAGAATTAAGTATATCTTCTTTCAAACTAGTAAACTGTGGAGGAAATATTGTTTGGGATTTCATCATATCTTAGCTTTGAAATATTTTTTATGTTAATATACATGTTTTTCGTGTGATAACGGAGTAAGATTACATTAAATTACCGAGGAGGGTGATGAAATGTATTCAATTCGAAAATTACAAAATAAATCCTTTATACAATATATATTTTTTTTGGGGTGGGTTGCGGTCGGCGCGCTCCTCGCACCACTCCGTCCGGGGCGACAGAGGGGCGTAAGCACGCACACCCGCAACCCACCCACGATGCACGTCGCCTTCGTCGTTGGACCGACCACCGGAGCAGGGTTACTTGTCATCAGTGGTCGGTCCAACTTTATTCAATATATATATATTGAATAAAGTCGGACATGTATTATCTTTGTATATAAATTTCTTGTGTACGTGTGTATGTTATTGAATTCCTCCTAAACGACTTTTTTTTTTTATTGCCAACGGTGGCAAACGAGCAAGCAGCACCTGATGGTAAGTGAAACTGCTGCACATGGACCTTTGCAATACCAGGGGCACAGCTAGGCCGCTGCTTACCGTGAAGGAAATACTCTTCTTAAACCTCGTTTAAAGAAGGACATGTCATAGCACTCGGGAAACACAGCAGCAGGTAGTTCATTCCAGAGCTTGCACGTACGTGGGAGAAATGATCGCTGGAAACGTACAGTTGAAGACCATAACGTTTCCAGATGAAATGGATGAACCCTGCTACGATTTCGAGTGGTACGTTGGTAGAATGGTGACGGTGGTACCAAGTCAAACAATTCCTCGGAGCACTCCCCGTGAAAGAGTCGGTAGAGTACACAGAGTGACCCAAAGTCTCTGGACTGGACCAATGTTGACATTTTTTTGTGTGTTCAAGGAGATTCGAGAATGGTTTAGATTCACAATTCGACGCGGTAGATGGCGCTTTATTTGAATAGAACAACGTCTGTTGGGTCAGCTAGTTATTCATAATTTTACATTCCGTATGATGACGAAGTAAGTACACAATTCACCACTCGCGGATGTTCACGACTAAGATATTAAACGGACTAGTATTAAATATTATTCAACCTTACCAATAAACCACCGATATCACATATAATCACCATTACACTAAACGAACAATAATTGAATGTCTAACACGACATTCCAATACTCGGCGTACAACCTTAGCTTAGCTAGACTATTTCACCGCTGCTGTCACCGATCGACTGACTGAACACGGTTGCCGCTTGTCTTACATCACCTCCTACAGAGACGCTCTTGCGGCAGCCGTGTCGAGTAAAATAAACTACCTTCAATTGGAAAAAATAAAATCAATACAATCAAGAACAATATTTTTAAAATGTTAACATATGCTTATAACATCTATAAGAGAAGGAAAACTAGACGTAAAACTCTATAGCAACACGTCTGACTAGCGTGGTAAAGCAAATTATATTGCATAAATTCTGCGAACATTTTTGTGTGAAATTAATTTCATAATTTACCACCAAATTCGGCGCCCGGCCGCCACTAATTCATCCATCTTATGTCCTAAATGACTTTTATAATAAAAAAATATTTAGTGAGGACGAGTTCCAATATGACTATTTCAATTCATGACTATCTTTTTATTTAAAAACTAGCAACCCGCCCTCGCTTGGCTTCGTTTCGGTTTCACTCGCCTTACCCGATAAAATACAGCCTAAGCTACTCTTTATATAGGCAGCGGTAGAGACCCGGTAGTAAAATATTATCAAAATCTGTCCAGCCGTTTTGAAGATTACTCAAAACAAACAGTCAGACCGACAAATAAACAAAACATTTTGCAACCAGCTTTTAGGCATAGGTATCGTGTAAATAACCGTATCAACATGAAAAACAAAACATTATTTTTACTTTACAAACAGACACTTCAATTTTATTTATTTGTATAGATTTAATGCAAGAACTGAACCAGATACCCTTAAGTGGAATCTGATCATGAGTTAACTACTATAGCAGCCATCAGTCCCCTCGGGAGAGACATAATACCATATATCACCACAATCTATTCGATATCTATAATTGAGCTGATCCTGAGGTGTATTCCGTTGCGGTGAATCGTCCGGCTATTATTGCGCGACCCTCAATTTCCCTTCAATAAATAATTGGTTGGTTGGCCTATACGTACACTATTGTTACACTCTATTACATAATTCACGCTACAGCCGTTGAGTTTGAAATAGGATCTGTGTTTGATAGTTTCTATATCAAAATATATCAGCCTTTAGTTTTGACAGAAAGAGAAATAAGGGCGATATTTATTTTTATAGAAAAAGATCGGTAACACATATTTTCTTATTCAACATCACAGCTCATGTGTGGTGACGAAGTAAAAATACAAATCACCAGCCCTTTTTTTAAATGTGGGTGTCATGAAAGATGAGTAAGGGATTATAATATGCAGGTAACATCTATACAAGAAAAGGAAATCTAGAAATAAAACCCGAGAGGAGTCACGAGACCGACAGTAGGATAATGATATCTGATGTTTACGCGAGCACTATACATTGTAAATAAAACTACTTTTACGGATTATATCGCGTTTGTATTTGATTTATGATTGCCCGACGTTTCGAACACTTTGCAGCATTCATGGTCACGGGCGGACTAAGGTGTCTCACGTCCAACAAGTAATCGTTATTACAGACATTTACAATTATCTACCCGATACAGAAAATAGTTATAAATTTATTAAATTGTTACCCACATTTTAGTACAAATTTATTGCCAGTGTAAGAAGAAAATGAATCTATATGAAAAAATTATATTGTTTATGGTTAGTAATTATTAATTATTAAATTTGTAGCAATTATTATTACAATTTGTTGATTTAAAATTAACAAAACTAATATACTACCACCGGATCGGAACGCGACCACACTGAGAAAGATCCGGCAAGAAAACTCAGGGGACATGATGCTAAATTAATATTGATTTTTAATTTTAGATGCGGCTTACTAAAAGATTTTTGATTTATAAAATTATCTTTAACCATTATTATTGTGGGTCAAATCTATACAATAAGTGCTCACAGTATCATGCAGTCTTGTGGTGGTCTCTTTGGATTTATTTTTAATTATGTTTATAACAGGATCCCAGCTTGATGGTAATACCCAGCCATCCTCTCTATTGAAATTTTTGTATTTTTTTATTTCAATAGCCTCGCGTACCATTCTAGGCAGGTATCGGTGTTCCTTTGCGAGGACTTGAGGTTTATCAAACCTAATGTTATGGCGGGAGCGGTCCTGACTATGTTCACAGACTGCAGACTTAGTGTGACGGCGGTGCTTCACATCAGCTATGTGTTCTTTGACCCGAGTTCTTATGGATCTCTTTATTTGCCCAATATAAGAGAGACCACAGTCACAGTCAAGTTTATAAACTCCTGCATCTTGTAGAGGGATCTGGCACTTGACAGGTGGTAAGAACTGACTTATCCTTTTGTGTGGCTTAAAATAAGTTTTTATGGAAGCCCGTTTCAAGATATAACCAATCTTGTCAGTGACTCCTTTCACATAAGGTAGTACTGCAGGGAGGCGCTCAACTGTGGGTGGTTTCACACGGTCTCTGCGACGGGAGCGTGGAACTTGCAGCTTGTTTGCACGTAGAACCTGCTTGACATGCTGAAGCTCCCCACCTAGGTGCTCCTCGTCACAGATTCCTCGTGCTCTCTGCAACAAAGATTTAGACACGGTAGCTAACTGTGAAGGGGGATGATGAGAATCTCCGTTCAGATATCTGTCAGTATGTGTTGCCTTACGATACACTGTATGACTCACGGTGTTATTGGGTTTACGGATAACCAAAATATCTAAGAAAGCTAATGAGTTGTTTGACTCCAGTTCCATAGTAAATTGAATTTTTGGATTGATGGAGTTAAGATGGTTTAGGAATATGGTTATTTTGTCTGTTGGTAGTATTGTGAAAGTGTCATCTACGTACCGCTTATAGAACCTTGGTGTGACAGGTGAGCTTGATAAGGCCAGCTCCTCGAAGTCCTCCATGAAAATGTCAGCGACAACAGGGGAGACAGGCGAGCCCATAGCCACTCCATCTACTTGCTTGTAGAATTCATCATTCCACAATAAATATCCAGTTGTTAGGCACTGACGTAATAGTTCAGCATATTCCGGTGGCATATTATTGTCTGATAGCTTCTTAGTTACAGTTTTAATGCATTGCTCTACAGGTAAACAGGTGAAAAGTGATGTGACATCAAAACTGACCATAGTTTCATTGTCAGCGAGATGTAGATCTTTGATTTCACTGACAAAATGGTATGAGTCTTTTACAAATGCACTAGTGTGTCCCTGGAAAAATCGTTATTACAGACATTTATAAAGGTCTGTAATAACGATTACTTGTTGGACGTGAGACACCTTAGTCCGCCCGTGACCATGAATGCTGCAAAGTGTTCGAAACGTCGGGCAATCATAAATCAAATACAAACGCGATATAATACGTAAAAATAGTTCCAACAGTAGGAGTTAAGTCGGCTGAGATGATGAATAAATTGTGATTCTTATATAGATCTCATAAACTGTGATTCTCTTGACATTTGTAAATAAACGTCACGATATGTACCTACTATTACATTACACAATGATTTCGCAACATAATATTACAAACTGGGACGCCGTCGCAGCCTGCGAGGCTGTCATCTCGCGGAAGAAAGCGGCAGACTGTGTGCGTGAGGAACGACTCCACGCAGACACGGTCCTCCGCCGGCGGCCACTGGGGCGGCGCAGACGCGAGTACCTGCACCTGATTCCGCCCTAGCAGAGGATGCGGGTGACTGGACCGGGGATTTAGTCCAGCACCCACGGAGAGGTTAGCCTCGCGACGGCGATCAGCGTCCCGGGGGGACGTCGATGGGAGAGAGTTCTCCCTCGGGATATTCCGTTGAGTCGACCACTGAAATCAAGGAACTCTGCACCGATGGTCGGTCCAACGACGAAGGTGACGTGTTTTATTAGTGGGTTACGGGGCCGCGCACCGCCACTCTGTCACCCCCGGATGGAGCCGGTGCGCTGATCGTAGCCCACCCCAAAAAAAAAAGGCTGATGAATGTCGTTCAGCATTACTCAAACGTGCATCCCTTTGCCTATCAATTTTATTATACCTCTAATACACCCCTAGCTAGGCTTAAACTCTTAGCACTATTAAAAAAAAAAACGAAGTTGATTATAGTAGTCTAGCTGATTTTGATTTAAAATAGATTTTCAAGTAAGAAGATAGCTCCTTTTTTTTAAAGCCAACAGCTTGCACTAAGTAAATAATCCTTGTATTTACTTTACAAAGATATATTTTACAAAAATAAGGTACCAGACTCCGAACAACAATTTGTGGACGCCAAAAGTATTGTCCTGAATGGGATCCCGTGATACTTGACACGGAAGGTCGGTATCTTAACCACTACATTATCTTTGTATTCACTTATAATATTCAACCCTTCGCTTAGCCCGTGGTAATGGTAAAAAGGTTTTGAGGGATGTAGTTAGACATCATCAAGAAATGAAGGAAAAAATCCAAATAAAACAAACCTGGCCAGGGTAGTCCAATAGGCTAATTCATTGATGGCATAAAAAGCGAAATAAAAAAATGTTTTACTCCTTGAAAATAAAGCGCTTATCAATGGATCCTTTTTTGTTGCGAACGAGTAAAATTTCTGCTGTCAAAAATACTTTTTACATCTACAAAATAACTCAAAAGCAATAAAATACCTCATAACTCCATTGCGAGTATTACAAGAACATAAAACAACTTCTTTTTATTTATTTAATCAACCGATGGCCGAGTTTTTCGGACACAAAATTAGAAAAGTTCTGCCTTCATTTTTACGAAACACTTTGTTAAAAGAACAAGTGCTTAAATATTAAGTTATTTTAACAAGTCATGGCCTTCGGTAGGCGAGGGGTGTAGATTTAAAACATAATTCTTGAATAATGACATTTTATACAAACTCCGTATAGTGACTGAGTAAGAATACTATTCACCACTGCTTCCTTGTAATATTCATAACCAATCATAAACCATAATCATCATCTGATCTCATATACATTCCAATGCTTGACACAAACCTCTTCGATAATAGGAGGGCAATTGACCTAAGATTACTGATTAGATATGCAGATAAATAACGCCGTGCTCATTATAGCCGCCTTATCCAACGTTTTTTACCAAATTGAGTTAGTTACATATTCGGAATCGCCGTATCAAGATTTATAACTTTGTCTTTGACAGTTTATAAAAAAATACTTATATGATTACATTTTTGATTTGTATAAGCGCAGTAACTACAAAAAGAAAAATAATTTCCTTAATATCTCAGTCACAAGTGCTGGATACTTCTGTAGCCTTCTAAAGCGCCAGATTATTTAATCATGTAGTACTTAACATAACCGCGGTATTGGTTAACGCTGCGCTGATATTAATGCAATCCCTATAATTGATGAGTCTTCTTCCTTAACATAAGTGCTTTAATCGCCACTTGAAAAATGTGTACTTTGAAAAGAAAGAAATTTAGTACTTTGAGTTTTTTACCATAAAAGCCCTAAATGTCAACGTTACGGCGGTTATGCTTATCATTACATAAACTCAATACTTATTTTTTGCTATCAAAAGTGCAGTAAAATAAGTTCCATAGTATAAACGCACTATCTGTGTTACTTACGACGCTTATTATAAGTATTTATTTTAAAACATATGTACGTCGCATTTCCTTGTCATATCACATTTTCATATCTTTTTCCTATCAATTTATTAGTTAAAGTTCTTAAATAGCAATGAATACAAAATACAACCTTTTAACTACGGTAAAAATACATCAAATTAAAAAAAAAAACTTGTATTTATATCCGTAATCGAAGAAATAATTTTTAAAATTTTAGGCGCTATTTCTAGGAACTTGCTGTCATGCACTTGTCGCTCTTATCTTTAGCGCGGCAGATATGTTGGTATAGGGTTTTCCTTCTCGTCAAACAAACCTGTCAACACAAAAACATAATTCTCATAAATAAAATTATTAAAATTACTATGAATAGATTATTATGTACGATAAATTGCACCTGATGAAGAGTTAATATCAGGATAACACGATACTCCATACATATTTGATCAGCAATCCAATATATCCTTATTTAAGATACTTCAGCGATATTAAGACGTCTTATATTGCAGTCTGTATAGTTTGCTTGACACTTGAATCAATTCATGCGTAAAAATTGCGTCACTAATATAACTATTTTTCTTGTATTATTATTGAGAAGTTTTATGGGATTGCTATGACAAATTTATGTTTCAAATTCTTAAATAAATAAACCTTTTTGAAACCCATCACATATTCCTATCATGTTAGCTCCTGGAAGCCAGGATTCACATTGGTTTCCATAAAAACCACCACGAATTGACTCTCAGGGAGGCTCGGTAAATGCTTTTGATTGTCTTAAGACCCGCAACAAATTTAACAGGAGGAGTTGGAAAGACTCCACTTACGTCCTATACGAAGCAAGAAACATGAATCATAAATAGTTAATAAGCCGATAGAGAAGATTATGTACAGCATCTAAAGCGTGGAATACAAGGCTAGACCTTATAACCAACCACATAGTCGCTCAGTGTACTATGGAACGAACTATGCTAGGGATTTCTCTGTGAGATAGAATCCGAAATACGGAAATCCGTAGAAGAACGGGTCTAACTAACATAGCAAGAAGTGGCAATGGGCAGGCCACATCGCTTGAAAAACCGACAGCTGGGTAAGTAAGGTTCTCGAATGGCGACCACGTATCGGACGACGCAGTGTAGGGCGTTCCTCCACCAGGTGGACTGACGTCCTAGTGAATATTACTGGGAGTCGTTGGATATAGGCGACACAGAACCGTAATCTGTAGCGTAACATGAGGGAGGCCTACGTCCAGAAGTGGACGTCGATAGGCTAAAATGATGATGATGATATAATATTACTCAGATGGGTTAGTAAGCTTTATTTGCAATATTCGTTCTCTTGCGGATATGATAGCTGCGTATTGTGTCCCTTAGTCGTCTTTTACGGTACCCACAATTAAGGAAGAAGGCGGTAAATTGTGTTCTTACTTCTTCAACACACGTAAAAACACATATTGATAAGAATGAAATGAATGAATAAAGAAAAATTTTGGTATAGCAGACTGATTTAATTTCGTGATTCAAAGAGACATTTCTTAAGTAAACTACAACTATGTGACTATACCTATATCCTAAATATGTATAATATAAACTATATTGACAAAGAACAAAAGAACTATTAAATTTGTGTAGTTCACAGCAGGTGTTCTTTGTGATTCTAGTACGTGACTAAATTCGTTATGGAAGTATGGAAATTTGTTATAAATATTATGTTTGGCTTATATTGAGTTTGGTTGTTCATTTTCTGCTAGATAAATATTAGTGGCCGTGTGGCGACGGTTTGAGAATACATGTGTCGCCACCCCTTACTTGCCCGTGGGAGTCGTAAAAATCGGCTGAGGGTTCACCAGGAGAGTGGGCAGCAGCTCTCTCCTGGGAAACGTAAAACATCCATACTGCGATCGCCAACCCGCCTGCCAAGCGTGGCGATTACGGCAATATCCCCTTTTTAAAAATGGCGTACAACAAAAAAATGGCCCCCAGTCACGGCGGCTCCGGTACCCTACGGGCTCATTTTGGTGGCGGGCCCAGTAGTGGTGGAGCGCGGGGTGCGAGGAATCTCCGGCAGCGATCCGGCTACCAACAAAAACGACCCTTGGCCCTGGTAACACACAACATTCGGACACTCAGGACTGACGAGAGGGTCATCGAGCTGGAAGAGGAATTGAGCAAAATCCGCTGGGACATTGTAGGATTATCAGAAGTGCGAAGAGAGGGCGAGGGCACGATAATCCTCCAGTCTGGAAACTTGCTCTTCTACCGGGAGGGCGATCACCCGCCCCAAGGTGGTATAGGGTTTATCGTTCGTAAGTCTCTCATAGACAACGTGGAGAGGATCGAGAGTGTGTCGACAAGGGTAGCGTACCTTATACTCAGAATTACCAAGAGGTATTCGCTGAAGGTTATACAGGTATACGCACCGACCTCGACATACTCCGACGACGAGGTGGAGGCATTTTACGAGGACATCTCGAAAGCCATACACGCGTCCAAAACCCACTTCACGGTGGTTATGGGAGACTTTAACGCGAAACTAGGCAAAGGGAGTGATGATGAGCTGAGAGTGGGGAAACATGGATATGGACAGAGAAACCAGAGGGGCCAGAAACTGGTTGATTTTCTGGAGAAGGAAAGCCTCTTTATGATGAATTCCTTCTTCAGGAAGCAGCCACAAAGGAAATGGACCTGGATTAGCCTCGATGGTTCAACAAAAAACGAGATAGACTTCATCTTGTCAGACAAACGACAGATATTCAATGATGTCTCAGTGATCAGCAGAATTAAAACTGGGAGCGATCACCGGATGGTACGAGGCACATTGAATATCCATACAAAAGTCGAGCGGTCACGCTTGATGAAGTCTACACTCCGACCTACATCTGTCCAATACCAGAACCTCGAAAACTTTCAACTCGAACTACATAATCGCTTCCAATGTCTGGACGAGTGCGAATCTCCGAACGATATGAACAACAGGTTCGTGGAAACTGTCCACGCGGTTGGGTCGAAATTTTTCAAGGCTCACCGCGTTAATAGACCTAAAAAACTTTCTGACCAGACTCTCGAGCTCATGGAGAGGAGAAAAGAGATGACGGTGCAGTCTGCAGCCGATTGGTCCAAACATAGGCAGCTAAATAGACAGATCTCCAGGTCTGTGCGTCGCGATATTCGCCGATTTAATACGTTCCGTATTAAAGAAGCGATAGAGCGGAATCGTGGCTCGAAAGTGTTCGCACAAGATCTGTCTATTGGGAAAAGCCAAATGACTAAGCTGAAGACCGATGACGGCACTGTCATTTCATCCCAAAGTGAGATCTTGGGAGAGGTCGAAAGGTTCTATGGACAGTTATACAAATCATCCCGAAATCCTGTTGTCGGCTTGGTCCAAGATCCCAGATCCAAGCTAACTCGGCACTATACCGAAGAAATCCCGGACATCAGCTTGTACGAGATCAGAATGGCTCTCAAACAACTAGGTAACGGTAAGGCACCGGGAGATGACGGAATTACGGCAGAGCTTTTGAAGGCGGGCGGCAAGCCGGTATTAATAGCCCTTCAGAAGCTATTTAATTCCGCTATCCTCGGGGGCGACGTTCCAGAGTCGTGGACCAGGAGTGTGGTGGTGCTGTTCTTCAAGAAGGGTGACAAAGCTCTTTTAAAGAACTACAGACCCATCTCACTCCTGAGCCATGTTTATAAGTTGTTTTCGAGGGTCATTACCAATCGACTCACGCGCAAGCTCGATGACTTCCAGCCGCCCGAACAAGCCGGCTTCCGAAAAGGCTATAGCACCATAGACCATATCCTCACGCTTCGGCAGATTATACAAAAGACCGAGGAGTATAATCGGCCCCTGTGCTTAGCGATTGTGGACTATGAGAAAGCCTTTGATTCAGTCGAAACTTGGGCGGTGCTGCAGTCCCTTCAGCGGTGCCAAATCGACCATCGCTATATCGAAGTGCTGAAGTGTTTGTATAGGAACGCCACAATGTCAGTCCGTATCCGGGATAAGAGTACGAAACCGATCCAGTTGCAGAAAGGCGTGAGACAGGGAGATGTCATCTCTCCGAAACTGTTCACCATTGCACTGGAAGATGTCTTCAAGCTCTTAGACTGGACTGGACTCGGCATCAACATTAACGGCGAATACATCACTCACCTTCGATTCGCAGACGATATCGTCGTTATGGCAGAATCCATGGAGGACCTTGGCACTATGCTCAATGATCTCAGCAGGGTATCCCAACTAGTGGGTCTACGAATGAACATGGACAAGACGAAAGTCATGTCAAATACCCATGTCATTCCTGTACCGGTCCTAGTTGGCAATGCGATTCTCGAAGTTGTCAATCACTATGTTTACCTAGGACAAACAGTCCAGTTAGGTAGATCCAATTTCGAGAAAGAGATCAGCCGACGAATCCAACTCGGTTGGGCAGCGTTCGGGAAACTTAAGAGGATCTTCTCGTCCAACATACCTCAGTGTCTGAAAACACAGGTCTACGACCAGTGTGTGTTACCAGTGATGACTTACGGCACGGAAACGTGGTCCCTAAATGTAGGCCTCATATCAAGGCTCAAAGTCGCTCAGCGTGCTATGGAACGGGCTATGCTCGGGATTTCTCTGCGAGATAGAATCCGGAATACAGAAATCCGCAGAAGAACGGGTGTAACCGACATAGCACGAAGAATTAGCACGCTGAAGTGGCAATGGGCAGGCCACATCGCTCGACGAACCGACAACCGCTGGGGAAGAAAGGTTCTCGAGTGGCGACCACGCATCGGACGACGCAGTGTAGGACGCCCCCCCACTAGGTGGACCGACGACCTAGTGAAAGTTGCTGGGCGTCGTTGGATGCAGGCGGCACAGGACCGCACATTGTGGCGCAATATGAGGGAGGCAGTGGACGGCAATAGGCTGAAATGATGATGAAAATGATGAAATATTAGTGCAAATATTTGCGTGTGTGCATGCTTTGCGTGTGTTTGCTGGTATCTTGTGATGATGTAGTTTTTTCTCAGCTCATCATTATCATCATTTTAACTTATATACATCACTAGGTTTCGAGCCTGCTCCAAATTGAAAGAAATATATTTACTAAATTATTCCGAGCTCTGTTTGGCATAGCGTTTTAATTCGAGTTTTCATTTTCTTTTACAGGCAACCTGCTCTCGCTTTGCTTCGGTTTCAGTGGCCTTACCCGCGTAGTTATCGTTCACATGGGAATACCGGCATAAAATATAACATAAGTTACTCTTTATGCTGCTGTGTGGTAGCGGCTTCGAATACTACCAACCCTTGCTTTGCTCGTGGGTGCCGTAAAAGACGACTAAGAACCCTAGATTGACCCGGACCAACTCCATCTGGTACCATTTGGGTCAACGATTACATTCCCAAGGAGGGTTGACGTCAGGCAGGCGGCCGGTCATAAAAGTCATTGCCGAAAATTGTTGCAATATGTCAAAACAGACAGAACCATTTGCTTCGACCCCAAGTAATTGGGATAAGAGCAAGATGATGATGACTCTTTATATAGAACAGCTACCTGGTAGTAAAATATTATCAAAATCCGTCCAGCCATTTTGAAGATTTAAACAAACAGACAGATATAGACAAAAAAATTTAAACCGGTTTTTAGGCATAGGTATCATGCAAATAATAATATCAGCCTGAAAACATCCCATTATTTTAACATTACAGATACTTCAATTTTATTTATTTGTATAGATATGCATATTACATCCCTTAATTATCTTTTAAGATACTCAAGAGTAGGATAAGGGCAAAATAAAGCGTGAAATGTATTCTTACCACAAGAAGGATGATGATATAGGAGAAAAATTGACCTTACTATATCATGATGGTCAGACAGGTTGGTATAGGTTTGTTTCAAGTTTTCCTTCTCTTGCATTGGTGTTATACGCTTACTCATTAGCCGTCGTTTACGATATCCACGGGCAAGATGTAGCGAATTGTATTCTTATTCATTCACC
This sequence comes from Lymantria dispar, assembly GCA_032191425.1. NCBI lineage: Eukaryota > Metazoa > Arthropoda > Insecta > Lepidoptera > Erebidae > Lymantria > Lymantria dispar. The sequence goes on along the minus strand of CM063452.1, from coordinate 5,565,417 downwards.
TCACGAAACAGACGATTTGATAATTAAAATCAAATCTCAACAAAGATATTAATTGAGAAATATAAGGACGATATACGCCAACTCTATTATAGTAAGTTAAATAAAGACAAAATGCTGACAAATTTATCATTACATATTAATTTAATTACGCTCGAGGATATCAGTGTCTCCAACACCTTGAAGTGTTAATTATATTGAAATGAACAGAACATATCGAACGTTAGTCGCTTTGATGTATTGTTTGGTTTTGTTCTTGAGTAATTGAATGAACCGCGCTGACAATGACAATCTAAGAAAATGACATTGTGTGATTTTAATTCTGTTAAGTAGAGAAAATCTATATAAAAATACGTGAAAACTTTGTACCCCTTTTTACGTAAATTACATGGATGGACAAGTATGAAATTTGGCACAGTTGAAGTATATAATGAGAAGTGCATAAAATTGAAATTTCATATAATAATGGATTTTAAATATGTACATTAATTAAAAAAGGCATTACACACACTACCACGCAATCGCTACACACACACACACACACAATAACGCTTATACTCTTTTGTTCTATGGTTAAAATCTCTGATCGAATGTTAAACAATCATAATTGTGATGACAATATGTAATAGATATTTGTACTTATATATTAGTGACTGGTGTATTGAAATAGAAAACTTAGAAAAAGAAAATGTTATCTGATATATAAAGAAAATATTTTTCATCATCTTTTTAACTTATATAAGTCCTGGACCGTCCGTGTGGTGACGGAGTAAGAATACTATTCACCACTCCCTATCTTGCCCGTGGATATCGTAAAAGACGACTATGGGATATAATATGCACATAACATCTGTGCAAGAGAAGAAAAACTTGAAATGTCCTATATCAACATGTCTGATCAGCATGGTATAGTAGGTCAAATTACCTCTCATTGTGGAGGACACTAGAGCGCAATAGTAGGACGTATGTGAGCTGCGATGATGATGATGAAGTCCTGGACTTGAGCCTCTTCAATAATGTTAGAGAAATTAACCTATTGCACCACGCTGGTCAGACGTTTTGTTATAGGGTTTAATTTGAGTTTTATTTCCCTTGCATTTTATAAACATATTTAATATCATAGTTGTCTTTTACGACACCCAATAGTACAAAGGGGGTAGTGAATTATACTTTTACTCCGTTACCCCACGGGATAAGATTCTAACCGTGGTCTAAATTTTAATTTACATAAGCTTTTATTATTATTGAGAGCTATTGTGTAACTGTCGGAAACATGAACTAGAATGTCACTGGACATGCCAGTATCCGTTCACTGCCAAACGCACTGGTACTGGCTACGTTTGCGGCTTTGTATAATGGCTTGATGCCAACCAGAATGTTTTATCTAGAATATTCTATCTTAGAATATACATACATCAATCTAAACAAACCTATAAATAATAACAACCTTTAAGAAAAAAATAAGTTTTTTGTTAGGTTTTATATAAGGAAATACGTATAAATAGAACAAATTCTAAGCATCAGGTTTACGAATATCAACAGTATAATTAGCAGTCGCTCTCTCCCTTCCATCACAGATAGTTGAGTGGAGTAATGGCTGCCCTAGTAATTGGAGTACGTGTAAATTAACTCGTGATTGGATGTCGCTTGTAGCATTTATTGTTGTTGCGATCATCCAAGAATGTGGTAAGATTTACCCATCATACAATTATCGTTATAATGGCGTGATGTAAAATAACTCCTGTGTAATTGGTAAAGTGCGTCTTACCGTATCATGCTTCTCCCAAATTAAATACGTTAATCCTTGTAAATGTACATCAACTACATGTTTGGTGCAGATATTATGGAAGTAAGAATACTGGTAGGGCCATATTGTTGACAGTTGTCTGTCTACAGCCACGGGCCGGTCCGTCCGGGATAGTCCACATTGAGCAAAAAATCGACGTCTGAGTAGTACTGACTAATCAGGTGTACTGTTTGCTCGTTTGCCACCGTTATCAATAGTAAAAAAGATGTGACAACATAAATTACTCATGTTAATATGCGTTACGGTTATTAATACAGCAGTCAGTCAATCAGTCAGTCAGTCAGTCGGTGGATCAGTCAATCAGTTAGTTGATCAGTGTGTCAGCCAAAAAGTTGCCCTAGGGCATTTGGCAGGCGAATGTCTCGAAGCAAGAATCAGGTTTAATATCTGTTGCGGATACTTGTCCAGTCTCCAAATGAATTCTTCTAATTTTTGGGCCCATCGAACTTTGCGTGTAATTCCCTCTACAATTAGAAGGCATGGAGGGAATTAGGGGCATCTCATAATAGATCACACGCCTGCCTGGGTCAGATATTTGTCACGAGCGACAATTCCTTAAGGAAGTCCAATTGACTGTCGTTCGTGCCCAGGCTGGTGGGTACCAGCCCGATCACTGACTGTAGTGATCGGGTTGGTACCCACAAACACGGGTGGGTTACAGGCGTAATTCTTTCTGGGGTAATAGACGTGGTTCTACGTCTATTGAGTCAGCTAATTAATTATAAATATATGTACTAATAAAATTAGTAGTTAAAAAAAATAAAAAGCCAGCTTTTATTAATAACCGAAATAAAAAGTGCGATGCAGAAAATAGGGACAGGGACATCTATTGAGCCACGATAAAATCTCAGCCAAAACACTATTAAGGCTAATGCAAAAATATTTCAATTATTGTCATTGTTTCTTGATAAATATGCAGTATCAAATTAATCCGATGTATAAAAGATAATACAAATCACATAAAAAATTCTGTTACATAAAAATTAAAGCGTTAAAAAAAAGAAAAAATTCAATCACAGACTGTCTCTGCAGCGCGGTGTAGTTGACTAATCACATGAGGGCTGATTCCGAACTGATGGCCCTATTCCACCCTGTTGTTCCCCAGAACAGCGAGATATTTAGAAACATCTTTGCCAAAATTAAAACAAAATACTTACGTAAGGAAGACTATTTAGTATCGGACACACACCAAATATACATAACTAGTGTCCCATTTACATGATGTAATCAAAATTATACACAAGACTTGTACCAAATATCGACATTGGCTACAGTCCAATGATAACATTCCTGGACAGTATTCATACATAAATTACTGTTTCTGCGACTGCAATGGGAACAGTGCCATATCACACATAACTACTGAAATAACCACATTTTTCAGACTATCTTTTTGTAAGTACTCTGTGATTTATAACGTTCTTTGCTTAATGCATCGTAAGGAGATGCTTTTATCATGTACTAGTAACCCGCCCTCGTTTCGCTTCGGTTTCAGTCGCTTTACCCGCGGCGTAGTTTCCGTTCCTGTGGGAATAATGAGATAAAATATAGCCTATGTTACTCCCTGATATTATAGCTTTCCATTGGTGAAAGAATTTTTGAAATCGGTTCGGTGGTTTAAGCGAGAAAGCGTTACAAACAAACAAACAAACATCCTTACTTTCGCATTTATAATATTAGTATGGATGAGCTGATCATTTTTTTCTGCTAAGAAGAATGTGTTAAATTAAGAACAGTATTTGTGTTGATGTATACAATACCGTTTACTTCTGTCGAGAAGTAAGGGGAACAAATACAAAAGTAATTAATAATGTAGGTGATTTTGAAGTTGTGCTTCTTTTGACGAGTATATGTATCCTATCTCGAAAGGCATCACACTGGAGCTAATACTATAATTAATATAATACTATAATACGTGTAATTTTATTCAAAGGTAGGAAAAAAAAACAGTCCGCTGAGTTTCTGGCCGGGTCTTCTCAGCTTGTGGTCGCGTGGTATCCGGTGATAGATATTGCATTGTGTTCAAACGATGTATAAATTTGACAATATTTAAGTGCCCTTTGCCCTATGCAGAATAAATGATTTGATTTGATTTGAGGAAAAAATCATGAGATTAAATTTTTACGATGTGCGCGCACACCGCCACGAAAATCCTACATTCTGAAGTTAGCTAGTCAACATTTTTTAAAATGCGCGCATACACCGTCATAAATGTCAACTAGATAATGCGTTATAATAAAACTTTCAATGTAATTAATACCTTTTTCTATTGTTTTATCGTGTTACCCCAAAGAAGTATAACTTCTTACATGTCAACAAAACTTCGTCCTAATACAAGCATACTTTTTATAATTTAAATTTTACCTTCTATAGTAAATTGTAGTAAAAATACAATTTACCAACCAATTTCTTGCCTGTGGGTGTTGTAAAAGGCAACTGAAGGATCTAATCTCGTAATAAAATCCTATGCCAGTACGACTGAACAGCGTATAGTAGGTCAATTTGCCTCACGCTGTGAAGAAGATCCAGTGGTGGGGCGTATAGGAGCTGTGATAGTGATGATGACGATGAAATTATTTACTAAGAGATTTATTTTAAAAAGAAAGAAAGGAAGGGAGACCCACCACTTTCCCACGGTAATCAATATACTGCACACCACAATTGGAGTACGGGATGTGGTGTGGTATATTGTTTACCGTGGGAAAGTCGTGGGTCTCCCTTCCTTCCTTTTTAAAATAAAAATCGATATTTATCGCCTAATTCAATCAATTATACCAAGAGGTTACCATACCAATTATACCTATTGGTGGTAGGACCACACTGTAGACAGTCTTTTGTCTGCACACACTGTGTGACTCTCGCAGAAGATCGACGTTTGAGTAGTAGCAATTTGCTGCTGCACTTCGTTCGGTGAGCGAGAGAGTCGGGAGCCCAACTTTCTGGGTGTGTTTGTGTGTGGCGGGTTTTGGTGAGGCCTGAAACCTGCGGTGGTGAGGTCTTGGTCGGGGTATTGAGCGTGAGGGGCTGGCATGGTGTACAGGGAGACCCGATGGGAATGGTCACCGCCGGCCACCTGCCGGTCAGCAGGGGACCCGAACCCAGGATCATCCTCCCTGGGAGGCTGTCCCACCAACCGGCGAAAATCCCGTTGGGTAGTCGTCGTGCCGGTGTGGGAAACCGGAGTGGACCTCGGCGGCTACACACGGGGGGGCATCGGGGGCCCTTCCGTGCTTCGTGTCAGCTCCTCACAACACTCACTCCTCGACCATGCACTATGCCCTGCCTTTTTTTTTGGTATCACCAAACTCCGTTATACACATTCACACTCCCTTCCTCCTCTTCTTAAATTAAAAATCATGGCCAAGAATGTTAAAAAGAGACGATTTTCTACGGCGGTCCCCTTATCCACATTTGATGTGGATTTTTGCAATATCAGGGGTTTACATAGCAATCTCGACGCCGTCCACCATCACCTCGAGACGACGCGGCCTGCCTTACTCTTTTTAACGGAGACGCAGATAGGTGCTCCGGATGACATTTCGTACCTAAATTACCCCGGCTACGAGTTGGAGCATACCTTCCGTCGTAAAGCCGGGGTGTGCGTATTCATCCGAGGTGATATCTGCTGTCGCCGCCTTCGGGCCCTCGAACATGGTGACTTGTCAATCCTGTGGCTACGCGTAGACTATGGAGGGCTTACCCGCATCTACGCATGCCTCTACAGGTCCCATGGCAGTGATCCGGGGTCAATTCAATTATTTGAGAACGTCCAATGGGGGATTGACGAAATATTGGAGCAGTGTCCATCAGCGGAGGTGGTGGTTCTTGGAGACTTCAACGCTCATCATAAAGAGTGGCTGGGGTCCCGAACCACTGACCTCCAGGGTCGACATCTCTTCAATATGGTCTCGGCCTATGGTCTCTCACAACTGGTGACACAGCCCACCCGTATCCCAGATATTGAGAGCCATGAGTCTTCTTTACTGGATCTTCTGCTGACTACACACCAGCACGGATATCAGGTAGTGGTTGAAGCGCCTCTTGGATCTTCTGACCACTGCTTGGTCCGTAGCAGTGCCCCTGTTGTAAGGCCTAGTCGTTCTAAGGCGACTGGGACTCGCAGAGTCTGGCAATATAAGTCAGCAGATTGGGATGGACTGCGCGAGTTTTACGCATCCTACCCATAGAAGCGGCTTTGCTTCGCCTCTGGGGACCCTGGCGTCTGTGCGGACTGCGTTACCGAAACGGTTATTACGGGGATGGAATTATTCATCCCCAACACCAAAATACCCGTCGGTGGCCGCAGCCGACCCTGGTTTAACAAAACCTGCAGGACGGCTGCATGCCAGAAACAGTCCGCATATCGGGCCTGGAATAGGGCCAAAAAATGCCAGGACCCGAACGCCAAAGAGGTGAAGCGGAAATTTAACGCCGCTTCTAGATCTAGTAAGAAGGCTATTGCCAGAGCCAAGGCGGAACATGTTGCCAGATTTGGCGAGCGATTGCAAAGCTATCCCGCTGGGAGTCGTGCATTCTGGTCGCTCGCCAAGGCTGCACAAGGCAACTTCTGCCAGCCCAATCTCCCACCACTGCTGTTTCTGCAGTGATCCGATGGTAGTCTGGCCCACAGCGCAAAGGAGAAGGCCGATCTTCTAGGTCAATTCTTTGCCTGTAACTCGACTTTGGATGCCGGAGCTGCCACACCACCAACCATCCCACGGTGTGAAAGCTCACTGCCCGAAATCCGCATCACGCAGCGAGCGGTTAGGCGGGAGCTGCGGCTTTTAGACGTCCATAAGTCGAGTGGACCGGATGGCATCCCTGCAGTGGTACTAAAGACGTGCGCCCCTGAATTGACTCCCATCCTCACGCGCCTATACCGACTTTCCTACGCTACTAATAGGGTTCCGTCTTCGTGGAAGGTAGCCCATGTCCACCCGATCCCTAAAAAGGGAGACCGGTCTGACCCATCGAATTACAGGCCAATTGCGATAACATCCTTGCTCTCCAAGATAATGGAGAAGGTTATAAACCGCCAGCTTCTGCAGTACCTTGAGGATCGCCAGCTTATCAGTGATCGCCAATACGGCTTTCGTCATGGTCGGTCGGCTGGTGATCTTCTTGTGTACCTCACACACCGTTGGGCAGAGGCCTTGGAGGGCAAGGGTGAGGCGCTGGCGTTCAGCCTAGATATCGCAAAGGCGTTCGATAGGGTCTGGCACAGGGCACTTCTATCGAAGCTACCATCATACGGAATCCCCAAGGGACTCTGTAATTGGATTGCCAGCTTTTTGGATGGTCGGAGTATAAAAGTCGTCGTAGATGGCTCCTGCTCCGATACCATGACCATTAATGCTGGTGTACCACAAGGCTCGGTGCTCTCCCCGACGTTGTTTATCCTGCATATCAATGACATGCTCTCTATCGAGAATATGCGTTGCTATGCGGATGACAGTACGGGTGATGAGCGGTACACTGAGCAACGGAATATCCCTCGGAGTATTCAGGAAAGAAGGGTTCAACTTGTGTCTGAAGTCGAGCGCTCTCTGGGGCGGGCCTCGGAATGGGGTGAACGGAACTTAGTCCAGTTCAACCCCACAAAGACACAAGTTTGCGCGTTCACTGCAAAGAAGGACCCATTTGTCATGGCGCCTCAGTTCCAAGGAGTAACTCTTCCAATTTCTGAGAGTATTGGGATTCTCGGCGTCAAAATATCGAGCAAAGTCCAGTTTGGGAGTCATTTGGAGGACAAAGCCAAATTGGCAAGCAAAAAGTTGGGCGTCCTGAACAGAGCCAGACGGTACTTCACACCGAGACAGCGTCTTGTGCTATACAAAGCACAAGTTCGTCCTCATGTGGAGTACTGCTCACATCTCTGGGCAGGTGCGCCCAAATATCAGCTAGACCCACTTGACTCCCTGCAAAGACGGGCTGTTCGAATCGTCGGGGATCCCAATCTTACGGACAGATTGGAGTCGCTGGAGCAGCGGAGAGACTTTGGGTCACTCTGTGTACTCTACCGACTCTTTCACGGGGAGTGCTCCGAGGAACTGTTTGACTTGGTACCACCGTCACCATTCTACCAACGTACCACTCGACACCGCAGCAGGGTTCATCCATTTCACCTGGAAACGTTATGGTCTTCAACTGTACGTTTCCAGCGATCATTTCTCCCACGTACGTGCAAGCTCTGGAATGAACTACCTGCTGCTGTGTTTCCCGAGCGCTATGACATGTCCTTCTTTAAACGAGGTTTAAGAAGAGTATTTCCTTCACGGTAGGCAGCGGCCTGGCTGTGCCCCTGGTATTGCAATGGTCCATGTGCAGCAGTTTCACTTACCATCAGGTGTGCTGCTTGCTCGTTTGCCACCGTTGGCAATAAAAAAAAAAAAAAAAAAAAAAAAGGTTTCCTCGTGGTACCCAGTTTGCTACTGAGGTCAAGGAATCGGTATTAGTCGTCAGTGCAATGGTGATGGAGAGGGGATTCCGCAGATAATGGAACCGAACGCCGCTTTTGCTTGCCTTGGATGGATTAGAGGTGGTGTATCCAAACTATAGCTTGCCAAAAAAGAGCGTGTCTACAAAGTACGCATGTCAGAAGTGAGACTTCTTTGGTCTCACATGTTTTTTTTTTACAATAGCAAAAGAAGAATATAAATTTAATCAAGTAGATAAATCACCACGCTTCAATCAATTGACCACGCTTGCTTTATATTAAAGCGTTCTAATACACAGGCGCAAATACATGTATTAAACACATACTAACATAAACGCGTAAAATGCTCGGAACTGGAGCAAGATATAGATATATTGACTATCCCACTACACAGGAGCATACATATGGACAATGCTTAGTAGACGCTAGCCGGGACACTACGCGAATGTGTTCTATCTGATTCTCTCGCCAGCTGAATCCTATACATTTACTTGTATGTGTCTCTATGGACTCGCTTTTTCGTTTCATCGAGTTTGAAATCACAACGATTCTAAGGAAGTTTCACTTCAAAAACAGTTTCGCATTCTCCACTTTACAACCCAAAGGAATAATATTGCAGATATTAAACGAAATGTCAAAATCTGGATTGCATGTCGACGGATGTCACAAAGTTTAATGCTAGTCAAAACCAACCGAATAACGCGCTTTCCAAAGCGCAGATTTCAAACAGCTTTTAAGCCCCTTTTTATCAAATATTTAGAAATATGTAAATATGTTTTTTATTTATTTATATACAGCTCCTGCACTAAGGAAATAATCCTTGTATTGACGTAGACAAGCATTAATTAACGGACGCAAATAACATCCAGACTCAGGACAATAATTTGTGGATCGCACAAAATGTTGTCCTGTGTAAGATTCGATCCCACCACACTGGCACTATAGGACGGTATCTTAACCACTACGTCATCTGTGCAGTCTCTTTTCTTTCAGGATTAAAACAAATAATAGTTAATAATTTCTCTCACTTAACTACAGTTTCTTTTTTGCATTTTTTTAATATATCAACATATCGTGTAGACTATTTTTCGTGTGGTGGCGGACACAATTCACCACACCCTAACTTACCCTCGGTCATTACCACGCTGGTCAACAAGATGCTTATACGATTTTGTTTCCAGTGTTCTCTCTCTTACTAGATGATATCCGTATTTTAAATCCCTTAGTTGTCTTTTACAACACACCTGAGTAATCTAAAGATTGACACCGCACATTGCACGAAGAAATAATTATGCATATGCATAATAAAAATTATCTTCCATGGCAAATGTATTGTCACCCCCCACTAAGTCCTAAAAATAACAACGAGGGTTCGCTTATGGGAATGTTCTTATGGGAAACCATATCCTTGCGATCACCTGCTTCGCCAGCAGTGGATTGAAATATGATAATGAGGATTAATAAAAATCCTTTATTAGTTGAATTAATAATATTTTTACAGATTTTATCGCGCTTGGTTTGGAGGAACCAAGAGGAGGCAGATAAGATTGCCAATGTTACTGGTCACGAGATCCTTCCGCGATCATTAACGGTAAAATGTTTTAATTCCCGGCGTATCGAAATAAAAATATCAAAAACAAACTTAATGAAATCAGTTAAAAGTAAAATGGCAAATTTTTAATAATTCTCGACATATACTAAAATAATTTAAAAAAATACTATTACGTTCTCTTTAACAGGAATTATCAATTAACGATTATACTGCCAATCATACGCCATTACAACATTTTGGAAAAGAGCTAGTCTTTCACTACTGGACCGATATTAACCAAACGAAAAGAACCACTATAAGGAAACTGGCTCTCAAATTAAAATAACCACATCGAAATCGGTCCATCCGTTTGAGAGCTACGATGCCACAAGCAGAAACATACACACACAGACAGACAGACATCTATGTAAAACTTATAACACTCCTCTTTTTGCATCGGGGCTTTAGTAGTTTCATTTCAAATGTGAAATACTTGCGTAAACATCATAAATCGCTTAGTAGTTCATAGCCATCAAATATGTTAGTTTAAAGCAAGTTTATGCAAGAAACTTCATACAAGAAAAATGCGGAGTTTTTAATAACATTTTCATCACTAAAGCAAGCTATAATTAAATATCTCTCTCACTCTTACGTTTTCTTAAATATACTATGATATAAAGCATTCTATATGCTTCAGCTTAATGCAAATTATTGAGTCATCACTTGAGGCTATTCGTATAGTTATAGAGGGAGGATATAATTCATAAACCACTTTTTTGTCAGTGCGTTTCTCAAAAGACGATTAATATGCTGATAACATCTGTGCAAGAAATGGAAAATTAAAAATATAAATCTATACGAACCCATGTAACTAAATAATATCACGCAGGGCAAATGCAATTTGTTCAGTAGTTAAAAGTAATCAACTGTATTAGTGTAAAACATGTTTAGTCAAGATTTGAATACCTCGAATTGCCGTTAGCAGTTTGCTTTGAAGTAAAGATATTCAGTTTAGATTCCACACTCCGATAATATTTCTTATTCCTTTGAGGCACGTTTATAATATTAGTTAAAACGTTCGTGAAATGGTTAGCTGTTAATATTAATGTAAGCCTGTATGAAAATCTATCATATTAGTAATCTTCAGAATACTGTGTAATCCCACTAGCCTGAATCATCATCAGCATTATTCAGTCTTTTACCGTCTACTACTGGACGTATCCCTATATTCTGTTTAGCGATAAATTGCGATCCTGTGCCACCTGCATCCAAGAAATTTCATCAATTTTCAGCAAGTTAAGTTTGAATATACTTGTAGATTCATTTTCCATTCATCATCTCTCGATGTCTATTGCTGAACATAGGCCTTTCTTAGGGAAGAAAATACCTTTAAATGCTTATTGCTTAGCCGGCGCTTTGACAAGCGTAGTTAATATTATAATTTCCTCAGGCGAATGCTGTTGTCCACTCTACTAAATATCCCCTGGAATAACATCTATGTAATAACAACTATTTGTTATGTTTGCGAATTACTTCAGTTCTTCAGTAACCATGAACGCTGAAAATTGTTTTAAACGTTGAAAAAGTAGGTACATAATGCTATCTGTGCCAAATAGGCAAAATTTATTGCTAATTTGTTACCAAATTGATGATTTTGATGCTAAAGCTGAGCTCCAAAAATCGTGATTACTGATATACAAGCTTGATATAAAGATATCAATAAACAGTAAAAAATAATTTAGAGAAATCTAAAATTTGTTGCTAATTTGCTGATGTTTTGGACTGCACAGATGGCGTAGTGGTTAAGATACCGACCTACAGCGTCAGTGTCAGGGATTCGAATCCCACGCGGAACAATACTTTGTGTGATCCACAAATTGTTGTTCTGTGTCCTTTAATCACCTTCCATATACTTACATCTCACTTCACTGTTGGGTATGAATATTCTGGGCATTATATTAGAAGCTTCAACTTCTAATAGTAAAAGTCGTACGAGTATAATAGTGGAGTAAGAATCCAATTCACCACGTCCTCTCTTGACCGTGGCTATCACAAAAATTGGTAGGTACGATTAAGGGATATGATATGTAGATACCATAGATGCAAGAAAAGGAAAACAAGACACCTAGCCACTTTTATAGACTTTGAAAAAGTTAAAATCTATATATACCAATAAATAAAATTGGAGTGTCTGTTTGTAATGTCAAAATAATAGGCTTTTTTCATGCTCACACGGTTATTTGCACTATACATATGTCTTTTTTTTCTTTTTTTTTTTTTCTTTTTTTTTTGGGTGGGCTATGGTAAGCGCACGCGCGGTCCAGTTCGTCCGGGGCGATGAAAGGACGGCGCGCGGGCCCATAACCCACCCGTACCCACGTCACCTCGTTGTTGGGCCGACCACCGGAGCAGGCACTATACATATGTCTAAAATACACTTTATAATTTTTTTGTCTTTCTGTCTGTTTGTTCCGGGTAATCTTCAAAACGGCTGGACCTATTTCAAAAATTCTTTCACCTATGGAAAGCTATAATATCAGGAAGTAACCTAGGCTATATTTTATCCTGGTATTCCCACTATAACGGGATCTATGCAGGAAAGACGACTGAAACCGAAGCGAAGAAAGGGCGGGTTGCTAGTTAAATATAAACGAGATAAAATCTGTAAGCATAATTATTTCTGATGTTTACACGAGCATTACCTACACATTGTAAATAAAACTATGGATTTTATAGCGGTTGTATTTGATTTTTGATTGTCCGTCGTTTCCAACACTATGCAGCGTTCCTTATTGGTTCAGGCGAGAAGTGCGACGACCATAACACACCCCCAAAAAAAACCGTTCATTATTGGTCCGTCCGTGACCATGAACGCTGCAAAGTGTTCGAAACGTGGGGCAATCAAAAATCAAATACAAACACAATAAAATCCGTAAAGTACTTTTATCTGTAAACATAGTTTCATAAATTTGCGTAAACATCAGAGATAATTACGAAGATTTAATAAAAATATTACGTCTCATTCCATATGTAGTGCACAAATTAATGCTATTCAAATGAACAAGCATACTACTTATAAGTACCCATACACAGAGTAAAGCACTTCACGGGTTCTAGCAATGCCAACAGAGTCTTGGGAATTTCAAACGTCTTTGACACAAAGTTACACTTCAAGAATCTAAATTACTAGAATTTTGCATAGCAATTCAATGTTGAAACATGAGTGTGGTTTGATGGGAACATAAATAGGCGTATAATTCTCTATCATCCTACTCTAATCCCAATAACTTGGGTCTACAAAATATGTACTCCTGTTCTATCGTAAATATTACAAAATTAATGACAATAGTTTTATGATCGATCGCTTTTCCGATGTCAACATTTCTTGGAAAGTAAGTTAGCCCAGGTCGATATAAAGCTTGCGCCTGATGCCGCCCTAGCAGAGACTGCGAGTAACTGGACCGGGGATTTAGTCCGTCACCTGCGGAGAGGCTGAGACGTCCCGGGGAGGGGACAGCGATGGGAGAGGGTACTCCTTCAGGGTATTCCGTCGGGCCGACCACTGAAGTTAGGGAACTCTGTGTCGGTGGTCGACCCAACGATGAAGGCGACGTACTATCGGATGGATTACGGGTCGCTTGCCGTCCCTCTCTCGCCCCGAATGGAGCCGGGCGGCGGGAGTGCTGACCGTAGCTCAACCCAAACAAACAAAAAGGTAAATAAAGCAATGCAATATAAAGCTCATAGTCCTCTTTTACAAAACTCATAAGCAAGGTAAGTGTTGGTAGTATTCATATCTACAAAACACATGTACATAGACGACGGCGCGCGATTTAAATAATTTTGTTAATTTTATAAGTACACTTGATTAAAACAATAAATGATTTAGAATAAAAAAATATTGCTTAAAATTTAAATCGGTAGTTTTTTTTATTGCAATTGATGGCAAACGAGCGCACAGTACACCTGATGGTAGTACACCGCTCATGGACCTTTGCCAGGCTGCGGCCGCTGCCTACCGCGATGAAAGTGAAGGGAGTGTGAATGCATACAATTAGGTTTGGTGATACTAAAGCCATCACCAAAACTCACCACACGCAAACATTCTCAGAAAGTTGGGCTGCCGGCTCTCTCACTCACCGATCGAAACGCAGTAACAAATTGCAACTACTCAGACGTCGATTTTCTGCGAGAGTTTAGTACTAGCCCGGATGGACCGGCTCGCGGCTGAAGACAGACAACTGTCAACAATGTGGTCCTACCATTACCACTTTTTGGTAGTATCAAAAATAAGAACGGGTAATGGATGGGTATGGACAAGCTGATACAATGCATAATGGCATATTATAGTATTTTCGGTATGATGACATGACGGAGTAAGAATACAATTCACCACCCCCTTATATGCCCATAAAAATCGTAAAAGACGAGTAAGGAATACAACATGCTCATAAAATAACAGAAAGCTAACCGTCTCTCTCACACACTACTACGTATAGACTACGTATAGTACATATATTCCATCGTATAGCGTGGCATTACGTCGTCAGTCTGTTAACGCCACGTCAACCATCAGGTTTACCTTCGCATATTCCGTCATATATCGTGGCGTTGCGTCGCTGCGGTCTGTTTACACCACGCCAACGATCAGGGTTACCTTAGCCTATAGATGTTCCATATCAAATATTCATAATGTTACATGTCCGTTTCCTAAGAATAATTCATAGTAACCATTTTTATCTTTTACATATTATTAAAAGTAATGGATTATTTATAAAGTTGTTTTAAATAGTGCAGTATTATTTCTTATCCAATTCAATACATGAAATACGTGATTTATTTAATTTATTTATCAAAATAAATATCTTAGAAGTTATCAGAGATATAGCCGAGGTAGAGCTGCCGAAATCAAAGCGAAGCGAGGACGGGTCGAGGAGGGGATTATATCACTATATAATTACGAAAATGTATGTAGTAATATTCATCATATGAATATTCTGAGTAAGGACAAAGTAGTTGCACATACAACTCATCTTCAAAGAACTAGTAGATAATTTATGAAGCAATGTATACGAGAATTTCCATTGAATAAGTTTAAAATAGCTATCAAGAATAGATTTTGTGAAAAAGCTTATTATAACTGCACAGATGGCGTAGTGGTTAAGATAGCGACCTACAGCGCCAGTGTCGGGGGTTCGAATCCCACGCGGGACAACACTTTGTGTGATCCACAAATTGTTGTTCTGAGTCTGGATGTAATTTGTGTCCGTTAATTATGTTTGTAAAGTCCCCCGCAATACAAGGATTATTTCCTTAGTGCAGGGTGTGTTGTCTTAAAATAAAATAAAATAAATAAATTCTCGGATTATCTAGGTGATAATAAATTGGTTAGGAGTAGCTTCATATTTAACATTTTCGTTTAAGTTGTAATTTTACACCTTGAAAACAAATATAGAAGGCATATTGCTGTGTGGTAGCGGCTTCGAATACTACCAACCCTTGTTTTGCTCGTGGGTGTCGTAAAAGACGACTAAGAGCCCTAGATTGACCCGGACCAACTCCATCTGGTACCATTTGGGTCAACGATTACATTACCAAGGAGGGTTGACGTCAGGCAGGCGGCCGGTCATAAAAGTCATTGCCGAAACTTTTTGCAATATGTCAAAACAGATGACATATTGCGTCGACCCCAAGTAATTGGGACAAGAGCAAGATGATGATGATGATTGATCCATACAGAGCTATATCATAATAAACAAAACGAGCAAGCCTTTCAATAGACGTACATATGGGCGCTGTTTTGATTATTTGAACGAAATATCGTTATATGAAATCTTATATGAATTAATAGATAAACACTGTTTCCTCTGTGGTTTGAAAATGTTATTAATTATGATATTATTTTAATTGTTGTATTAATTTAATTATAATTAATTAATTTAATTTATGATATTAATTTAATAATTTCAATTTAATTATTTATAAAACGCCTTTCTTTTTATAAATAATTCAATATGACTTACTTGTGATTAAAAATTGGAAAATATTTTATTACTGTGAATGTATTTGATATAACAAATATTTAATTATGGAATATATTTAAATTTAAATTAAAGCAATAAAACCTATGTTATAACAGTTGAAATTGAAAATGTTTTACCGGAAGTAATTAGTCGGTGATTTTAGTCTAAAAAAGGCCAACGTTCTTAACAACAGTTCTTTACCACTTTGTGAGCCCTCAGCGCTCACCACACACCACATAGTCCAGGCTAAGCTGTGAAAGCCAACTGCGACTACAGCTATACACACACACAAAAAAAAAAACAATTGAGTTGTTTGATATCTACGAATTGTTCTTACTCTGTTGTAATTATATCGTGTGTACTGTGCTTAAAGCAAAAATAAACCAAGTTCCTGAAGTATTGACTTTATTATTTCATCAAATTCAAATTCAAATTCAAATTATTTTATTATGCATAAACCCTGAGAGGGCACTTACATATTGTCAGGTTTACAATTTCCAAAAAAAATATACTACCACCGGATCGGAACGCGATCGCTACTGAGAAGATCCGGCAAGAAACTCAGCGGGCTTGTCATTATTATTAATTTTTTTTTATTTTATTTTTTTTTATTTTTCATCGGTTCAGATTACCCGAATGCTAACGCCACGCAGACATATACGACTTGCAACATGTTGTCAGATGTTAAGCTACTATGAAATTGATATGAAATATATAAAAAGTCAATTTGTTCTTCATTTAAACTGTCCGCGTGGTGATGGTGTCAGAATACAATTCACCATACCCTTTTCTTGCCCGTGGGTGTTGTAAAAGATGACTTAGGGATATATTAAGCATACAACATCTATGCAAGAGAAAGAAAACTAGAAACAAAACCTATGCAAACACGTCTGACCTGCGTGATATAGTAGGTCATTTGCCCTCCCATAGCGGAGGAGACCCGAGTCTAACAGTGCGACGTACATGGGCTGAGATGATGATTCTTTTTCTAATATGTTAACAGCATGAAAATATATATAATTCTATTTTAAGCCGCGCGTTTGCTCGAGAAATTTTAATTCTAGTCGTGGTAAATACGAAAAAGTAAATTAAAACCTGAAAAAAACGGTTAAGTGCGAGTCGGAGTCCCACATATAGGGTTCCGTACCATTATCTATAAAAATCGCGTTTGTTGTATAGGTATACCTTAAATATTTGTTTTATTTGATTTTTAGTATTTGTTTTATAGCGGCAACAGAAATACATAATTTGTAAAAATTTCAACTATCTAAATATCGCGCTTCTTGAGATAACAGCCTGGTGACCCGGACATAGGGACAGACGTCTTAGTAATAGGGTCCCGTTTTTACCCTTTGGGTACAGAACCCTAAAATAGGGCGTTTAAATACAATTTAAATCTTACGGTTGGCAACGCCACTATATTTCCTATTCTCTTTTTCTTCACACACATGCATATATTATGTTGGCTAATAGTACGTCGTAGTACCAATCTCACGCAAAATGGGTTGACAACTACCTCACAGCCATATCTCCACAACCACGTGCATTCATTGGTCAAATCGAATAGCACGCGCTTATTTAAATGGGACGACAATGCGTTACAAAATTACCGGGTTGAGAGCCATCAGCGCTCACCCAAAGTCTGGGCTAAGCTGTCAAGCCCATCTGCGGCCAACAGCTATCATCATCATCATCATCTTGCTCTTATCCCAATTACTTGGGGTCGACGCAATATGTCATCTGTTTTGACATATTGCAAAAAGTTTCGGCAATGACTTTTATGACCGGCCGCCTGCCTGACGTCAACCCTCCTTGGGAATGTAATCGTTGACCCAAATGCTACCAGATGGAGTTGGTCCGGGTCAATCTAGGGCTCTTAGTCGTCTTTTACGACACCCACGAGCAATGCAAGGGTTGGTAGTATTCGAAGCCGCTATCACACAGCAGCGGAAAGCTATACACACACAAAAAAAAAAAAATCCAAAATCACTCCCATAAAAATATCCAACAACCGCACAGATGGCGTAGTGTTTCAGACCTACCGTGCTAGTGTCGTGGGTTCGAATCCCACGCAGGACAACACTTTGTGCGATCTGCAAATTATTGTTCTGAGTCTGGATGTAATTTTTGCCATTAATTGTCTATTTGTAAAATACCCCGCTATACAAGGATTATTTCCTTAGTGCAGGGTATTGTGTTAAAAAAACCAAGAGGATTTTTTTTTTAAAACATTACGAAACTAAAAACTCGAAGCAAATCACCCTAACAAAAACCCATTTTAATGAAAAATTTAAATATCAGATTGAATAACAAAACCTTATTTCAATAGGAATACATTTTGTAACAGTATTATGTTGGCAGCCATTTTAAAACGCAAATGTCGGTGAAAACCCTATTCAGCTCATTTAAAGGCGGTTTTATCTCGTGACAGTAATATTACCGAATCCGCGACGTTATTGTCATTACTGGACAACTGAAGGGAAGTTGTAAAAGTAAAAAAATATGTATACGGTCTTTTACCCAAAATTATGTATCTTTGATAAGTCTTTTAAACGGTTTAAAAGCGTCTTTATAGCGATAGCTTCAGTTTTTGAATATAAATATTATGATAATGTTGTTTTTATGGATGTTTAGGGTGTTTGTTGAGCCCAGTTTGCTCAACCCATATATATCCCACTGTTGGGCTCGGATCTCCTCCAGCATCATCATCATTTCAGCTCATATACGTCCCACTATTGGGCTCGAGCCTCCTCCACAATAGGAGGGAAATTGACCTTACTATACTATGCTGGTCAGACAGGTTGGTATATGGTTTTATTTCGAGTTTTGCTTCCCTTGTATAAATGTTATATGGAGGACGCAAGAATTGAAAACTCATTTTTGGAAACGATTTCATAAGGAATACATTTCAGAGTTGCAAAAGAGGCAAAGATGACGTAAATAAGGCGAACAATTACAGATGGGCGAAATGGTATTAGTGAAAGACGACCAGGCACCACTAAACCGGTGGTTGTTGGGGTGCATAGTGCGGCTTTATCCTGGCTCAGACGGTGTAGCGCGTATAGCTGACGTGCTGACTACTGCTGGGACGCTGCGACGAGCGTTCAATTGACTCTGTCCACTGCCTGTGGTGGACCTAAGCCCCATGCCGGGGCGACAAGATGTTAACGCCTCCCATATTGATGTATAAAACACACCAATAACGCCACAACACGGACGAACAAGAGGTGAGGCAGCGCAGCGGGGAGTGGTGTGCACTTGACGCCGCCGCCGAGCAACGCGAACTAAGAATGGGCGATCTTTATGAAAGAGATCGATTCTTGAATCGATTCAAATTGTCGTCCAAAGAATCGATTCATAAGAAAATTGAGGTCTATAGGATCGATTGCCGATGATTTGATCTAGCAATCTTTTCCTTTGAACGAGCTTGTAATGACCTTTTTTTTTTTAGGAAATTTGGACAGTAAATACCGTGATGATTATTTTTTTTTTAGGGAATCTGAAAGTGTTGTTAATCTTATAATACAGTATAAAACATAAACATACTTAGCATTGAGTGGGCAGAAAAAAGCGAACGACAATTGCTTCTTTCGATCGTGCTTCGTATCGATTTATAAAATCGATTTTTGGGACTGAAAAATCGATTCTTTGATTAATCGATCTCAGATCGCCATCCCTAACGCGAACCCCACTCACTGGGAGAATGCGCTACGAAAAATACGCGTGTCACACGGCAATAAATCTTTTTGTAATTTTAAAGTTTTTACGACGTTGTACGAAATTGTGTAGTAAATATTTCATTTTCACCGTTTTAACGACGCATAAGCGCCCAGTTCTATACACACATATTATATCCCGTAGTCGTCCTTTACGACATCTACGGGCAAGATAGGGAGTAGTGAATTGTATTCTTACTCCGTCACCACGCGGAAAATCCCTCCTCCGCAATGGGAGGGAAATATGCCTACAAAAATGGCGCTGGTCAGACATATTACAATTAAGTTTTATGTCGAGTTTTGTCATATCTCTTAGTCGTCTATTGCGACATCCACATACTAAATTGTATTCTAACTTCGTCTTGTTGTATACTATGAAAAAAGGAATACTTTTATCCAAGAAATTAAGAATATAAAGCGTCACTACTTCTTAATTGCACTTAGGTGTCGTCAAAATTAGCCAGGAAATCACTATTAAAATTCCGGCAAATTAGTATATACAAGCTCTCATCTCCTATTTCAAACCTTTCAAGTCATTTTTTTATATATATTTTTTTATTTCTAATGGTGCCAAACGAGCAAACAGATGGTGTATTGTTTGCCGCTCATAGACCTTTGCTAGGCCGCTGCCTACCGCGATAAAAGTGAAGAGAGTGTGAATGCGAGCATTGAGGTTTGGTGATACTAAAGGTATCATTAAAATCCATCACACGCAAACACCCTCAGAAAGTAGGGCTGCAGGCCCTCTCGCTCATCGAACGAAGCGCAATAACAAATTGCTACTACTCGGATGTCGATTTTCTGCGAGAGTGTGGTTCCACCCCGGACGGACCGGCCCGCTGCTGTGTGATCCTACCACTATATATTTGTCACGATAAGAGGTAGCCTGTCTTTTTTCAAATTTCAATGTATCTCTGTACCAAATATCACCAATATCGGTTTAGTGGTTTAGCAATGAAAGCGTAACAAGTTACTTTAGTATTTATAATACAAGTAAGAATTAGTAAGGATCGCCAAATGTCTGGTTAGGAATGAGGATACTCTTAAAAATGTCGAATATTGACCCAGTTTGTTTTTTGGGGTGGGTTGCGGTCGGCGCGCTCCTCGCACCACTCCGTCCGGGGCGACAGAGGGGCGTAAGCACGCACACCCGCAAACCACCCACGATACACGTCGCCTTCGTCGTTGGTCTGACCACCGGAGCAGGGTTACTTGTCATCAGTGGTCGGCTCGACGGAATACCCCCTACTTGGGGTACCCTCCCATCGACCGACGTCCCCCCCTCGAGGAGGACGTCGGTTTTTCCTCACGCGGTCGAAATATTGACCCAGTAAGAATGTATTTCACCATTCTTTACTCGTAGGTGTTTTAAAAGAAAACCTTAGTGATCGAATATCAAAATAATATAAATGCAAAATGCAAGAGAAGTAAAACTCGAAATAAAACCCTATAACAATTCGTTGAGCAGCGTGGAATATTGGGTTAATATTTCTCCCATTTCTGAAGAAACTCGAGCCCAGCAGTGGGACGTATATGAGCTGAGATGATTATGATGAATATAATTATTTTAGTAGCTTTTGTCTAGGTATATCTTATATATAAATTTCTAGCGTACGTGTGTATGTCACTGAACTCCTCCTAAACAGCTGGACCGATGTTGACAAATTTTTTTGTGTGTATTCAAGATGATTCGAGGATGGTAAACATCAGAGATAATTACGAAGATTTAATAAAAATATTACGTCTCATTCCATATGTAGTGCACAAATTAATGCTATTCAAATGAACAAGCATACTACTTATAAGTACCCATACACAGAGTAAAGCACTTCACGGGTTCTAGCAATGCCAACAGAGTCTTGGGAATTTCAAACGTCTTTGACACAAAGTTACACTTCAAGTATCTAAATTACTAGAATGTAGCATTTTGCATAGCAATTCAAAATTGAAACATGAGTGTGGTTTGATGGGAACATAAATTGACGTATAATTCTCTATCATCCTACTCTAATCCCAACAACTTGGGTCTACAAAATATGTACTCCTGTTCTATCGTAAACATTACAAAATTAATGACAATAGTTTTATGATCGATCGCTTATCTGATGTCAACATTTCTTGGAAAGTAAGTTGCCTGATGCCGCCCTAGCAGAGACTGCGAGTAACTGGACCGGGGATTTAGTCCGTCACCTGCGGAGAGGCTGAGACGTCCCGGGGAGGGGACGGCGATGGGAGAGGGTACTCCTTCAGGGTATTCCGTCGGGCCGACCACTGAAGTTAAGAAACTCTGCGTTGGTGGTTGACCCAATGATGAAGGCGACGTACTATCGGATGGGTTACGGGTCGCTTGCCGCCCCTCTCTCGCCCCGGATAGAGCTGGGCGGTGGGAGAGCTGACCGTAGCTCAACCCAAACAAACAAAAAGGTAAATAAAGCAATGCAATATAAAGCTCATAGTCCTCTTTTACAAAACTCATAAGCAAGGTAAGTGTTGGTAGTATTCATATCTACAAAACACATGAACATAGACGATGGCGCGCGATTTAAATAATTTTGTTAATTTTATAAGTACACTTGATTAAAACAATAAATGATTTAGAATAAAAAAATATTGCTTAAAATTTAAATCGGTAGTTTTTTTTATTGCAATTGATGGCAAACGAGCGCACAGTACACCTGATGGTAGTACACCGCTCATGGACCTTTGCCAGGCCGCGGCCACTGCCTACCGCGATGAAAGTGAAGGGAGTGTGAATGCATACAATTAGGTTTGGTGATACTAAAGCCATCACCAAAACTCACCACACGCAAACATTCTCAGAAAGTTGGGCTGCTGGCTCTCTCACTCACCGATCGAAACGCAGTAACAAATTGCAACTACTCAGACGTCGATTTTCTGCGAGAGTTTAGTACTAGCCCGGATGGACCGGCTCGCGGCTGAAGACAGACAACTGTCAACAATGTGGTCCTACCATTACCACTTTTTGGTAGTATCAAAAATAAGAACGGGTAATGGATGGGTATGGACAAGCTGATACAATGGCATATTATAGTATTTTCGGTATGATGACATGACGGAGTAAGAATACAATTCACCACCCCCTTATATGCCCATAAAAATCGTAAAAGACGAGTAAGGAATACAACATGCTCATAAAATAACAGAAAGCTAACCGTCTCTCTCACACACTACTACGTATAGACTACGTATAGTACATATATTCCATCGTATAGCGTGGCATTACGTCGTCAGTCTGTTAACGCCACGTCAACCATCAGGTTTACCCTCGCATATTCCGTCATATATCGTGGCGTTGCGTCGCTGCGGTCTGTTTACACCACGCCAACGATCAGAGTTACCTTAGCCTATAGATGTTCCATATCAAATATTCATAATGTTACATGTACGTTTCCTAAGAATAATTCATAGTAACCATTTTTATCTTTTACATATTATTAAAAGTAATGGATTATTTATAAAGTTGTTTTAAATAGTGCAGTATTATTTCTTATCCAATTCAATACATGAAATACGTGATTTATTTAATTTATTTATCAAAATAAATATCTTAGAAGTTATCAGAGATATAGCCGAGGTAGAGCTGCCGAAATCAAAGCGAAGCGAGGACGGGTCGAGGAGGGGATTATATCACTATATAATTACGAAAATGTATGTAGTAATATTCATCATATGAATATTCTGAGTAAGGACAAAGTAGTTGCACATACAACTCATCTTCAAAGAACTAGTAGATAATTTATGAAGCAATGTATACGAGAATTTCCATTGAATAAGTTTAAAATAGCTATCAAGAATAGATTTTGTGAAAAAGCTTATTATAACTGCACAGATGGCGTAGTGGTTAAGATAGCGACCTACAGCGCCAGTGTCGGGGGTTCGAATCCCACGCGGGACAACACTTTGTGCGATGAACAAATTGTTGTTCTGAGTCTGGATGTAATTTGTGTCCGTTAATTATGTTTGTAAAGTCCCCCGCATTACAAGGATTATTTCCTTAGTGCAGGGTGTGTTGTCTTAAAATAAAATAAAATAAATAAATTCTCGGATTATCTAGGTGATAATAAATTGGTTAGGAGTAGCTTCATATTTAGCAATTTCGTTTAAGTTGTAATTTTACACCTTGAAAACAAATAAAGAAGGCATATTGATCCATACAGAGCTATATCATAATAAACAAAACGAGCAAGCCTTTCAGTGGACGTACATATGGGCGCTGTTTTGATTATTTGAACGAAATATCGTTATATGAAATCTATATGAATTAATAGATAAACACTGTTTCCTCTGTGGTTTGAAAATGTTATTAATTATGATATTATTTTAATTGTTGTATTAATTTAATTATAATTAATTAATTTAATTTATAACATTAATTTAATAATTTCAATTTAATTATTTATAAGACGCCTTCCTTTTTATAAATAATTCCATATGACTTACTTGTGATTAAAAATTGGAAAATATTTTATTACTGTGAATGTATTTGATATAACAAATATTTAATTATGGAATATACTTAAATTTAAATCAGAGCAATAAAACCTATGTTATAACAGTTGAAATTGAAAATGTTTTACCGGAAGTAATTAGTCGGTGATTTTAGTCTATAAAAAGGCCAACGTTCTTAACGACAGTTCTTTACCACGTTGAGAGCCCTCAGCGCTCACCCATAGTCCGGGCTAAGCTGTGAAAGCCAACTGCGACTACAGCTATACACACACACAAAAAAAACAATTGAGTTGTTTGATATCTACGAATTGTTCTTACTCTGTTGTAATTATATCGTGTGTACTGTGCTTAAAGCAAAAATAAACCAAGTTCCTGAAGTATTGACTTTATTATTTCATCGGTTCAGATTACCCGAATGCTAACGCCACGCAGACACATACGACTTGCAACATGTTGTCAGATGTTATGCTACTATGAAATTGATATGAAATATATGAAAAGTCAATTTGTTCTTCATTTAAACTATCCGCGTGGTGACGGTGTCAGAAAAGGGGGTGGTGAATTACCACCCCCTTTTCTTGCCCGTGGGTGTTGTAAAAGTCGACTTAGGGATATATTACGCATACTACATCTATGCAAGAGAAAGAAAACTCGAAACAAAACCCTATGCAAACACGTCTGACCAGCGTGGTATAGTAGGTCATTTTCCCTCCCATAGCGGAGGAGACCCGAGTCCAACAGTGCGACGTACATGGGCTGAGATGATGATTCTTTTTCTAATATGTTAACAGCATGAAAATATATATAATTCTATTTTAAGCCGCGCGCTTGCTCGAGACATTTTAATTCTAGTCGTGGTAAATACGAAAAAGTAAATTAAAACCTGAAAAAAAATGGTTAAGTGCGAGTCGGAGTCCCACATATAGGGTTCCGTACCATTATCTATAAAAATCGCGTTTGTTGTATAGGAGCCACCTTAAATATTTGTTTTATTTGATTTTTAGTATTTGTTTTATAGCGGCAACAGAAATACATAATTTGTAAAAATTTCAACTATCTAAATATCGTGCCTCTTGAGATAACAGCCTGGTGACCCAGACATAGGGACAGACGGCGAAGTCTTAGTAATAGGGTCCCGTTTTTACCCTTTGGGTACAGAACCCTAAAATAGGGCGTTTAAATACAATTTAAATCTTACGGTTGCCAACGCCACTATATTTCCTATTCTCTTTTTCTTCACACACATGCATATATTATGTTGGCTGATAGTACGTCGTAGTACCAATCTCACGCAAAATGGGTTGACAACTACCTCACAGCCATATCTCCACTACCACGTGCACTCATTGGTCAAATCGAATAGCACCCGCTTTTTTAAATGGGACGACAATGCGTTACAAAATCACCAGGTTGAGGGCCATCAGCGCTCACCCATAGTTCGGGCTAAGCTGTCAAGGCCATCTGCGGCCAACAGCTATCATCATCATCATCATCATCTTGCTCTTATCCCAATTACTTGGGGTCGACGCAATATGTCATCTGTTTTGACATATTGCAAAAAGTTTCGGCAATGACTTTTATGACCGGTCGCCTGCCTAACGTCAACCCTCCTTGGGAATGTGATCGTTGACCCAAATGGTACCAGATGGAGTTGGTCCGGGTCAATCTAGGGCTCTTAGTCGTCTTTTACGACACCCACGAGCAAAGCAAGGGTTGGTAGTATTCGAAGCCGCTACCACACAGCAGCGAAAAGTTATACACACACAAAAAAAAAACGTTACAAAATCACTCCCATAAAAATATCCAACAACCGCACAGATAGCGTAGTGGTTCAGACCTACCGTGCTAGTGTCGTGGGTTCGAATCCCACGCAGGACAACACTTTGTGCGATCTGCAAATTATTGTTCCGAGTCTGGATGTAATTTTTGTCCATTAATTGTCTATTTGTAAAATACCCCGCTATACAAGGATTATTTCCTTAGTGCAGGGTATTGTGTTAAAAAAACCAAGAGGATTTTTTTTAAAAAAGCATTACCAAACTAAAAACTCGAAGCAAATCACCCTAACAAAAACCCATTTTAATGAAAAATTTAAATATCAGATTGAATAACAAAACCTTATTTCAATAGGAATACATTTTGTAACAGTATTATGTTGGCAGCCATTTTAAAACGCAAATGTCGGTGAAAACCCTATTCAGCTCATTTAAAGGCGGTTTTATCTCGTGACAGTAATATTACCGAATCCGCGACGTTATTGTCATTACTGGACAACTGAAGGGAAGTTGTAAAAGTAAAAAAATATGTATACGGTCTTTTACCCAAAATTATGTATCTTTGATAAGTCTTTTAAACGGTTTAAAAGGGTCTTTATAGCGACAGCTTCAGTTTTTGAATATAAATATTATGATAATGTTGGTTTTATGGATGTTTAGGGTGTTTGTTGAGCCCAGTTTGCTCAACTCATATATATCCCGCTGTTGGGCTCGGATCTCCTCCAGCATCATCATCATCATTTCAGTTCATATACGTCCCACTGTTGGGCTCGAGCCTCTTCCACAATAGGAGGGAATTGACTTTACTATACCATGCTGGTCAGACAGGTTGGTATATGGTTTTATTTCGAGTTTTCCTTCCCTTGTATAGATGTTATATGGAGGACGCAAGAATTGAAAACTCATTTATGGAAACGATTTTATAAGGAATACATTTCAGAGTTGCAAAAGAGGCAAAGATGACGTAAACAAGGCGAACAATTACAGATAGGCGAAATGGTGTTTGTGAAAGACGACCAGGCACCACCAAACCGGTGGTTGTTGGGGTGCATAGTGCGGCTTTATCCTGGCTCAGACGGTGTGGCGCGTGTAGCTGACGTGCTGACTACTGCTGGGACGCTGCGACGAGCGTTCAATTGACTCTGTCCACTGCCTGTGGTGGACCTAAGCCCCATGCCGGGGCGACAAGATGTTAACGCCTCCCATATTGATGTATAAAACACACCAATAACGCCACAACACGGACGAACAAGAGGTGGGGCAGCGCAGCGGGGAGTGGTGCGCACTTGACGCCGCCGCCGAGCAACGCGAACTAAGAATGGGCGATCTTTATGAAAGAGATCGATTCTTGAATCGATTCAAATTGTCGTCCAAAGAATCGAGTCATAAGAAAATTGAGGTCTATAGGATCGATTGCCGATGATTTGATCTAGCAATCTTTTCTTTTGAACGAGCTTGTGATGACCTTTTTTTTTTTAGGAAATTTGGACAGTAAATACCGTGATGATTATTTTTTTTTTTAGGGAATCTGAAAGTGTTATTAATCTTATAATACAGTATAAAACATAAACATACTTAGCATTGAGTGGGCAGAAAAAAATCGATCGACAATTGCTTCTTTCGATCGTGCTTCGTATCGATTTATAAAATCGATTTTTGGGACTGAAAAATCGATTCTTTGATTAATCGATCTCAGATCGCCATCCCTAACGCGAACCCCACTCACTGGGAGAATGCGCTACGAAAAACACGCGTGTCATACGGCAATAAATCTTTTTGTAATTTTAAAGTTTTTACGTTGTTGTACGAAATTGTGTAGTAAATATTATATTTTCACCGTTTTAACGACGCATAAGCGCCCAGTTCTATACACACATAATATATACCGTAGTCGTCTTTTACGACATGTACGGGCAAGATGGGGAGTGATGAATTGTATTCTTACTCCGTCACCACACGGAAAATCCCTCCTCCACAATGGGAGGGAAATATGCCTACAAAAATGGCGCTGGTCAGACATATTACAATTAAGTTTTATGTCGAGTTTTGTCATATCTCTTAGTCGTCTATTGCGACATCCACATACTAAATTGTATTCTAACTTCGTCTTGTTGTATACTATGAAAAAAGGAATACTTTTATCCAAGAAATTAAGAATATAAAGCGTCACTACTTCTTAATTGCACTTAGGTGTCGTCAAAATTAGCCAGGAAATCACGATTAAAATTCCGGCAAATTAGTATATACAAGCTCTCATCTCCTATTTCAAACCTTTCAAGTCATTTTTTTATATATTTTTTTTTATTTCTAATGGTGCCAAACGAGCAAACAGATGGTGTATTGTTTGCCACTCATAGACCTTTGCTAGGCCGCTGCCTACCGCGATAAAAGTGAAGAGAGTGTGAATGCGAGCATTGAGGTTTGGTGATACTAAAGGTATCATTAAAATCCATCACACGCAAACACCCTCAGAAAGTAGGGCTGCAGGCCCTCTCGCTCATCGAACGAAGCGCAATAACAAATTGCTACTACTCGGATGTCGATTTTCTGCGAGAGTGTGGTTCCACCCCGGACGGACCGGCCCGCTGCTGTGTGATCCTACCACTATATATTTGTCACGATAAGAGGTAGCCTGTCTTTTTTCAAATTTCAATGTATCTCTGTACCAAATATCACCAATATCGGTTTAGTGGTTTAGCAATGAAAGCGTAACAAGTTATTTTAGTATTTATAATACAAGTAAGAATTAGTAAGGATCGCCAAATGTCTGGTTAGGAATGAGGATACTCTTAAAAATGTCGAATATTGACCCAGTTTGTTTTTTGGGGTGGGTTGCGGTCGGCGCGCTCCTCGCACCACTCCGTCCGGGGCGACAGAGGGGCGTAAGCACGCACACACGCAACCCACCCACGATACACGTCGCCTTCGTCGTTGGTCTGACCACCGGAGCAGGGTTACTTGTCATCAGTGGTCGGCTCGACGGAATACCCCCTACTTGGGGTACCCTCCCATCGACCGACGTCCCCCCCTCGAGGAGGACGTCGGTTTTTCCTCACGCGGTCGAAATATTGACCCAGTAAGAATGTATTTCACCATTCTTTACTCGTAGGTGTTTTAAAAGAAAACCTTAGTGATCGAATATCAAAATAATATAAATGCAAAATGCAAGAGAAGTAAAACTCGAAATAAAACCCTATAACAATTCGTTGAGCAGCGTGGAATATTGGGTTAATATTTCTCCCATTTCTGAAGAAACTCGAGCCCAGCAGTGGGACGTATATGAGCTGAGATGATTATGATGAATATAATTATTTTAGTAGCTTTTGTCTAGGTATATCTTATATATAAATTTCTAGCGTACGTGTGTATGTCACTGAACTCCTCCTAAACAGCTGGACCGATGTTGACAAATTTTTTTGTGTGTATTCAAGATGATTCGAGGATGGTTTAGATTCACAATTGGACCCGGTAGGTGGAGCTGTTCGGGCAGGTCAATAACATAACTTGAGAAGGACTTCACCGATTGCAAAAGTATAAAGAAAATTAAAAAGAAAGATGGATATCTTTCTTTTTAATTTTTCTTATACTTTGAAAAAGGCTTTTACGGCAAAAATTAAGAAATTTGCGCAGAAAATCAGAGAATTTAAAAAAACTTAACGACTAGGTATCTAGGTTATTTATCCATACTGCAACTAAACAGCTGGATGGATTCGAATGAATTTTTGTGAATGTTTTCAAATGGGGGCCTGGATAATTTAGATTTACAAATCAGCCCGGCAGATGGCGCTGTAGTCGGTTTCTAGGTTATTTATCTATACTGCAACTAAACGGCTGCATGGATTTAAATTAAATTTTCTATATATATTCAAGTGGGGGCCTGGGTGATTTAGATTCACAAATCAGCTTGACAGATGGCGCTGCAGTCTGTATCTATGTGTGTTCAAGTGAGGTTTAAATTAATATTAGGGGTTAAAGTATGAAATTGGCGTTTCGTACTGATTAATTGTAACCATTTTTTTTTGTTCATAAAACAGATTTCTTTTATCAAAGTGTTTACCCTCGTTATCTATACATTCCTGCCATCTAATTGGAAGATCACGTAAACCTTTGCTATAGAACTCTTGCATCCTGGACTCCACAAACTGTGTGAAGATATTTTGTACTACTTCCTCGGAAGAAATATTTTTCCGTGCTAAAAATTGTCCAAATCTCGGAATAATGGTGGTCGTTTGGGGTGAAGTCTGGCGAGTACGGAGGATGACGTATATTTTGTATGTGTGTGCAGGTCTTGTAGTGTTAAAACAATTCCTCGAGTACTATGAGGTCTTGCATTATAATGGAGCAATAATGGTGAAGATCGATTGACAAGTCGGGGCTGTTTTACTGCGAGTTTTGCCATTATTGTTCGGAGTCCTATACAGTAAACATCTGCGTTTATTGCTTGACCAGATCTGAGGAAGCTATAGTAAATTACACCATGAAATGACCACCATACAGTTACCATCACCTTTCTATGGGTAAGCTTCGCTTTAAGGCATTGATGTGGCGTTTGGCCTGGTGTCAGCCATTGCGATGTTCGTTTGCGATTATTATAAAGAATCGACTTTTCATTACACGTCACAGTTCGGTCTAAATTCCCTTAATTTCTATACCAGTTTGACAGGATAAGCCAAGCTTCAACGCGCGCTGCTCTCTGCAGATCAGTCAAATCATGAGGCATCCTAAATGGGTTTTTTATTTTACCGATTTGGTGCAAATGGGTCAATATTGTGGGTATGCTAATGTCAAACCATGCCGCTAATTCCTTGGTAATTTGACTCGGATCGGCTTCCACCATTCGCCACCTTCAATTCCTCGTTGTTTACCTTAGTGGATGGTCTTCCACGTGGTTCATTCTTCAAGTCCCAGTTTCCACTACGAAAGCGGCTAAACCAAAAACACACGGTGCGTTCGTTAGCCATATCCTCTTCAAACACAGCATTAATATTACGAGCCGTTTCTACTGCGTTAGTCCCATGTCGGAACTCGTATTCGAAAATTACTCTGATTTTCGCCGTATCCATGTTCACTTCAAAAGCTGAATGTAAAAACAATTAAGCACCGAATGATCAAATTTTATACATTTTTTAAATTTAGAATGTTATAGTTTTTGATTGAAAATAGTTTCACTTTGATATCTGACACCATGCAGGTTTAATTTTAATTCAAAGTAGCTAGTACGTTAAAACGGCAACTTCATATTTAAACCCCTATTATTTGAACCCGGTGGCGCTGTGATTGATTTCATTTTTTTTTTTTTTTTACCGACAAGGAGTGTTAGCCTCAGATGGCTGTTACACCCTTACGCGGACTAGTGGTGAGCGCTGAGGGCTCTCAACCCAAAAAATTTAAGCAACGGGGCCCAAGGGCACCCCCTGTGGGGTACGAACCTCGGCTCGGGGCGTTGCTGTGGGCAAAGTGGGAGGTCCCACTTTAGATTTATTTATTTTTGCGCGGCACGGTTTCGCACCTCGACGGCGAGGACGGAACCGTGGTCTTTTCTTTGTTGCGGCTTCGCGGGCCGTGTATACTGTATTCTGAGCTATCGTGATCTCGTCGTCGGGCTCGTCGAAAAAAAGTCTCGGTCGAGTGACCTTCGAGATGCGGGACGGGATATAGTTGGTCGCAGCGACCACTAAGGGGTTGGGGTGTGTTGTGGCAGAATCAAAATATCTACGGGCACACTGTTTCATATATTGCCTGATGGTCGGCAAGTGCAAGTCGATGTGGAGATCGGCATTGCGTATGAACCACGGTGCGCCCGTAGCCTTACGCATGAACCTATTCTGAAGTGTTTGTAGCCTATGGATCCTGTGTGGCCTAACGTGAGCGAATACTACACTGGCATACAACATGATGGGGCGTATGCAGGCAGTGTAAAGACGGATTTTGCATTTGAGCGACAGCTTACTCTTTGGGTTGAGTAAGTTGTGTAAACGACCCATAACGAACGCTGCACGCGAGCGCACAGTGGTTATGTGTCGAGCGAAGCTGAGACGATTGTCAAGGGTGACGCCTAGGTACTTGGCATTTGACGCCCAGGGGATGGGCTTGTCAAAAATGCGGACTGGAGTGAAGCTCTCGGGGGGGTGCAGGTCGGCACGTCTCCTGTGAAACATGACCGCCTGACTCTTTTCTGGGTTAATGTCTATTCTCCATTTCCGGAACCATTTGCCAAGGGCAGTAGCTGCAGTTTGGAGATTACGAGTGACGGCGTCCGGGTTAAGCCCGGATACGAATATAGCTGTGTCGTCAGCGTAGAGAGCTGACTGCACGAGCTTAGACTTGGGGATGTCGCTAGTATATAGCGAGAATAGAAGGGGTGAGAGGACTGAACCTTGCGGTACGCCAGCTCTGATCGGGTGCGGGGAAGAGAGTGTCCCTTCTACTCTGTAGCGGAAGCTACGATTTGTTAGAAAGTCTCGTATGATAATTACGAGGTAGTGGGGAATTCCTAGTTGGAATAACTTGAAGATAAGGCCATTATGCCATACCTTGTCGAAGGCTTTGGCTACATCGAAGAAGAGTATCCCCGTAATAAGATTGCGTTGCAGTTTTACGTTGATGCTTTCCACGATACGATGGACTTGATGGACACACGAGTGTTTGGGTCTAAAGCCAAACTGCTCGTGTGGTATGAGATGGTTTTCCTCGGCGAAGGTTCTTAGTCTTTGGTGGATTACGCGCTCGTACATTTTGCTAAGACCGTTAAGAAGACTTATCGGCCTGTAACTACTGGGTTCGGATCGGTTCTTGCCGGGTTTGTGGATTCCTATTACCACGGCTTCTTTCCACTGAGCGGGAAAGATTTTGTTATTGAGCGCTGCGTTGAAAATGCAGGTCAGAAGGACCAGTAGGGACGTGGGAAGAAGTTTAATAACTCTATTGTTTATGCCGTCCGAACCGGGGGCTTTCCTAGGGCGTAGTCCCTTGACGATCGAAACTACTTCATCTATGGTGACTGCTGGGATAGGCTGACTTGGGGCGTCGTCCCTACCTAATTCAGTATCTAGCGGCGGTTGTGGGAGAGAGGCTCGCCACACCACTTCCCTATCGACGTGGACGTGCTGTTCGGCATCGGGGTATGTGGTACTTGGCGTACATTGTTGCTCTAGGCTGTCGGCCAGGCATTCGGATTTCTCCTCGTCCTCAAAGGCGGGGGGAGGTTGGGTCTCTTTAGAGGAGGCATAGTGGAAACTATGTCTTTCTTAAGGGATCGGGCGAGTTGCCAGTAGGCTTGATGGTTAGGTTCTAGTTCGCTAAGAGTGGTGTTCCATCTCTTTTCGCGGACTTCTGCTACTGCGGATTTGACCGTCCTCTGCAGGAAACGCATACGTATGCGGTTTTCCTCGCAAGGGTAACGGTCGTAGGCACGTATGGCTGCATTCTTCTGTCTCAGAAGGTCGCGGACGTCGTCTGGCAGGCGCCAGCCGTGATCGCTCGCTGCTGGTACTTGCCGCGAACAATCATTAATTAATGATTGTACGTGACTTGTGAGACAGTCGATTGCCGTCATTGTGTCCTCCGGGGATTTAATGTCGGCGGGGATCCTATCTAAGTGACTGGTGGATTTAGACTTGAGTCCAGACTCTAGTCTATTCCAATCAGTTACTGTTATGGTGGGGGCCTGCCCAGGTCCTGAGGGGACTGGCAGTCTCGGGGCAAGTTCGAGAATGACCGGACGGTGGTCTGAGTCTAGTTGATGTAGCACTTCTATAGACGTTAACCGAAGGTTAATGTTCTTTAGCAGTGCTATATCTAGAATATCGGGTCTGTGCGCTATGTTTCCTGGGAAATGCGTCGGCTCCATAGGAGCGATGACGTCAAACCCCAGCCGTTCGGCAAGGGATTCGAGGGTTTTTCCTCTTGGGTTGGTGGTGTTACAACTCCATGAGGTGTTTTTGGCTTTAAGGTCGCCGCCTATGATGACGGCTCCGCCTAGGTCGAGGAGTGATTTAAGATCACTCTCGAGGAGTTCGATATTGTTTTCCCTACCGGGGGGGA
Organism: Lymantria dispar; assembly: GCA_032191425.1. NCBI lineage: Eukaryota > Metazoa > Arthropoda > Insecta > Lepidoptera > Erebidae > Lymantria > Lymantria dispar. The sequence goes on along the minus strand of CM063452.1, from coordinate 5,531,619 downwards.
GATATACTGATATAAGGGTATTGATTTCAAAGAGAATTCCTTTTTTTTATTTGAACAGAACAGCGTCTGTCAGTCAGGCATCCTGAGCGACGGCTCTCTTTTTTATTTAGTCTACAATTCTACTATTACTCAACATCTCAGTTCCTATATGTTCTTCTAGGCTAGGCTCGAGCCTACTCCGTAGAAGGAGAAAAATTGACCTACTATACCACGCTGGTCAGACGAATTGGTATCGTATTTTACTTCATGTTTTCCTTCTTTTGGATAGCTATTTATACAGGATATATATCTTACTCATCTTTTACGACATCTACAGGCAAGATATGGGATGTACATGTCATCATCGCACTGGTCAAGTGGTTTGGTATAGGATTTAATTGTTAATTTTCCTTCTCTCGCAGTGATGTCATTTATTTAAGTTTCTCAATCGTCTCTTACAATCACACGTAAGAAAGGGAGTCAGTATTGAACTATATTCTTAATCAGTCACCTGACGAGAATTTTTATGCTAAATGAAGCAAATTCTATTGCAGCTGCTTTAAAAGGTATCCTATAGAATAAAAAAGTTCTCAGGTGCAGTAATCAATTTCTAATTTAGATATCGTCTTTCCCGGAGACGTTTTATAGTAATTTACTTAAACGACTTATACTTTGTTCTATATTTTTTCTATTTTTTTTTATTCTAAAAAGACACTTCACAATAAAGAACAGTCTCGTATTTTTCTTTTGTATTTAAATATACAAATTTCTGCACTAAGAAAATAATGCTCGCATTGCAAGAGAGCCACTTTCTTACCCAAGGGTGTCGTAAAATACGTCTAAGGGCTGTGCGCTATGTTCATACAACATCTGTGCAAGATAAGGAAAACTCGAAATAGAACCATCTATGTGTGGGACGTATATAGGCTGAGACGATTATGTTTATATTATTTGATTAAACAGATGACATAGTGGTTATGATATCGATCTACCATTCCAGAGTCGTGGATTCGATTCCTACACAGGGCAATACTTCGTGGGGCGGCGTAGGCGTGACTACCTGCGCCTGATGCCGCCCTAGCCGAGGCCGCGGGTGACTGGACCGGGGATTTAGTCCATTACCAGCCAGCGATCGCGTGAGGAAAGACCGACGTCCTCCCCGAGGGGACCTCGGTCGATGGGAGGATACTCCTCAAGAAGTACTCCGTCGCGTCGAACACTGACGTCAAGTCACCCTGCTCCGGTGGTCGGCCCAACGATGAAGGCGACGTGTCACGGGTGGGTTACGAGTGTGCGTGCTTACGCCCCTCTATCACCCCGGACGGAGTAGTGCGAGGAGTACGCCGACCGTAACCCACACCCAAAACAAAAAAAGAGGGTCGTGGGTTCAATTCCCACACAGGGCAATACTTTGTGCAATCCCCAAATTGTTATTCTAAATGTGAGTGTAATTTGTGTTTTATAATATACTATACCGCAGTAAGAATACAATTCAATACCTCATCTCTTGTCCGTGGGTGTCATAAAAAATAACAAAGAGATTTAATATGCATTTAACATCTATGCAAGAGAAGGAAAACTCTGATCTGCAAGGCATAGTAGGTCACTTTCCCTCCCATAGTGGATGAGGCCCGAGCCCTACAGTAGGACGTATATGGCCTGAGATGATATACTATACCAAACCGTCAAGTCCAAGTCAATCTCCGTCCAATTGTGAAGGAGGCTCAAACTCGGTAGTAGGACGTATATGAGTTATGATGAGGATGATGATGATGGTGGTGATGATGATGATAATTGACTTTAGAGACATCATCGCAATCATTATCAAAGCTCATATTTGTCCCACTGTTGGGCCCTAGTCTCTCCCACAGTGGGAGGGAAATTTGTATTTCCAAAAATACAACTATTTGTTCATAGTTTTAAGTTTTCACTACTGTGGGCGTTACTCATGAATGCTTTTTTTTTATTTAATTGTGGCTATTGTATGTTAATTTGTAAATTTCGAAACAATTTATTTCCTTTACTTATATTTTGAGTATACACGAGTAATCGTAATTATTTCTATATCAAATGTGGGAGGACCCACTACTGAAGGAGAGTAAATGATTTACTCTTTCACGTTGATGATCCTCATCACTATTAATGAAGCATCCTTTAGTCGTCTTTTACGATATCCACGAGTCCAGTCTGATCATGTAGTGCAGTGCGATAGCGGCTACGACTACTACCAAAGTTGGTCCTGAGTGTCGTAAAAGACTTTTAGTAATAGACAATATTATGCTGACTATATTGATGGTAAATAACAGGAGGGAACCAATCGCAAATTATACACTATAGTCCATAAAATATAGGATGATCTCTTCTTCTTCTTTTTTGTCTTGGCAATCAGCTACAAATACGAGCCATTTTTCCCAGTGTCGAGTTATAATTATCTTTTTAAGTTCTCAGTTTCTTCATGTCAGTAATGGTCTGTCAGTAAGTCAAAGTGTCGCCCTCAACAGTGTAATGGCCACTGTTAAGGGTATCTTCTGAGAATTTTGGTGGAAAAAAAAAAAAGGTATGTATAGCAATTTTATATCATATTCACTACACCTCAGCAGTTTTGCCACTATATATTACATAAAATGCCATCAAAATTATTTAATATAACACGTTAAAACACTAAGATATTGAATATAATACAAGAACACCACATGACATTTCAGATTCCCGCCAAAAACTCTAGGATGATCTTTGTGACAGTTGTCCCTAGTGCTGTCACGCTTACGATAAAGTCCGTAGTTTTTTATCGATAAAACTCGTTATTTTTATAATTGTGATTTTCTATTATAATTAAAATACAATCAATGAAAATCTTTTTGATTTTATTTCAAACAAAAACTGTTTTTAGACTGTTTTAATTATTCAAATGGACTATAATCAAGGTCTAGGTCACTATTATCGTCATCACTGGAGCGTTCCTGCTAGAATATTTATCATTTTTTTGCCAAAATAGGGACAGTCACTAGATCAATTGATCAATTAACGACTGTTTTATAAATAAACTAGCAACCCGCCCTCGTTTCGCTTCGGTTTCAGTCACCTTACCCGCCTAGTTCCCTTAGAGGGTAAAAATTGACAAATGCTGTTTATTCATTTTTTACTGAAGAGTATGATGATTTAAGTGGTGTTGGAATAAGAATACCATTCACCACCTCCTCTCTTACCCGTGGCTGTCGTAGGAGACGACTAGGAGATTATAATATGCATACAACATCTATGCAAGAGAAGAAAAACTGAAACCTATGCCAACACGTTTGACCAGTGTGGTGTAGTAGGTCAATTTCCCTCTCATAATGGAGAAGGCTCGAGCTCAACAGTGGGATGTATAAGGGTTGAAATGATGAAAAAAATTATGAATGAACAGTATTTATGCAAAATTTAAAGAAAGCCGATGAAGATTTTTCACCCCTTAGGGAATGAATTCCAAAAAATCCTTTCTTAATGGGTACCTACGTCACAAAATAAAATTACGGTCTAAATTGCATGTTTCTAGCTTCACTAATTTCCGCTTGGCGTTAATGAGTCAGACAACCAACTTCTTTATACCTATTTACACCCTTAGAGGGTGAAAACTAAAAATGCTGAAATACGTGTTTATTTATTTTTATTAGGAAGTGTTTGTGGAGAATTGCATGAAAATCTATGAAGATTTTTTTTCTCGCTACACAAACTTTACTACTACGGTTTACCCCCTTAGGGGTTGAATTTCAAAAATCCTTTCTTAGTGGCTTTCTACGTCACCCAAAGAAACTAATGTCAAAAGTTCATATTTCTGGCTTCAGTAGGTTTGGCTCTGCGATAAGTCGGTAAACTGACATCTTTCTACCTATTTTACACCCTTAGAGGATGAAAATGGACAAACGCTGAAACACGTGTTTATTTATTTTTGTTAAAAAGTATTTGTGCTTAATTTGAAGATAGTAGCTAAAGATTTTTTTCTTTCCATACAGACTTTACCGTTGCGTTTCATCCCCTCAGGGGTGGAATTAAAAAAAACTTTTTAATTGGTGCCTACGTCATGAAATGAAACTACGGTCCAAATTTCATTTTTCTAGCTTCAGTAGTTTCAGCTCACCGTGTTCCTTTATATGTATATTATTGTTAACGCCCCCGCAACACCCCTTGCAGGTGGAATTTCGTAAAATCCGTTCTTAGCTGACCTCTACTCGACGAAAGTAATATTTCTGCCAAATTCAAGTCAAGTCTGTACGCATTATGGTTCCAGAGATATGGTGATGAGTTAATATATCGTTCGCAAAACCCGCCTCTCATATATATGTAGATATGTCTAGTTCATTGACAATAATGCGTACATAATATTATCATTTACTCTGGGACGAAAAGTAGTTTTTTAATGTCTAATTAAGTAGATTTATGTATTTTATAATGTAACTGTCTGTTTTAATTGTAAAGAACATGTTGTAAGAAAATGTTGTTTTAAATATGTACTGTATTGAGTTTATTTCTTTTATGAATAATTTAATAAAGATCGGTTATCGATTTACGTATATCGACTGTCCCATCTCTTTTTTATTTTCAGTCCAGTATGACCTTGTGCGTGCGTAAGCGTCATTTATGTATAAAATGTTTACTAGGTATTTCAGTACTTGCGAGGTAAATTTTAGGCATAAATATTAATATTTTTATATTTATAATATATTGCAATTTAGTTGAAACAAAACTGGCACGAAAAGAATGAAAATATATTTGATATAAAATGAAATTGTAAACATGTCGCTCGTTCAAACTTACTTCGTTGGATTCGTTGACATCTGTCACAGAGATCAAGCTATATTTTATGGACTATAATAAATAAAGCGTTTGAAGTTTTAAAATATAACCATATTTTCATGGAAACTCTGGGGGTGAATTCACGAGTATTTTCTAGAGTGTGTGTCCTTAAAATACAGAAAAGATGGGCCGTAGGAAGAAGGCTCCTGTGTTTAACCTTAAAAGATTATTTTTCTGTAAGTATCGTGATTAAAAGTCCAAACCGTTTGAAGGTATTCTAGAGCATTCTACAAATGTCCAGAACATCCTGGTATATTTTAGAATGTTGTGAATATTCAAACATAGTCTGGAATGTTCTATAAAAACTTAAGATTATTGTAAAACATTTGAAGCACCGTCGAATGTAATCTGTAATATTATAGACCTTAACATTTTTAAGTTGAACATTGTATTTCAACTACAACCCAATCATAGATCAACTTCTGAGTGAAATCGGATTCTGCAGTTAGTAAAAAATAATTGAAAATATTTATAAAAAACCACATCACAGAAATATCTATTGTCAACTTACAACAAAACGTAAACAGTAAATAAAAAGAGTGTAACACAATACGCGATTTAACTAAATACTTTACGACTTTGGCCATTGTAAAACTATACCTTGGGGGATGCAAACGAAGGAACCTACATTGCCATGTCAAGGTCCTTGGCAAACATCCAATTTGTAAATGCCGTTACTCTCGCAATACTTACAAGAAAACTTACTAACATCGTCATTTTACAACAGCAAAATATAACTTTGTGCGTTTTAAGTAATGTTTAAGAAAATACAGGCAGTAAGAGTAAAATGTGGCTCAACGTAGAAGCATTAGTTTTATTGTGTACCAAGACAAGTCGTGACAAAATTAGGAACAGTTAAATTTCACCCTTAATTCCTGGAGTTCTACATTGCTAGGGACCTTTTACGCCGGTTGTGTGAGCTAAATTAAGATTTTTTTCATCAGGCTGTTTAAAAGTTATGTACTAAGTTTAGTACTGAGATATCATTTATATGAGATAGCTTTCGCCCGCAACTTCGTTCGCGTGAGAGTTATTTATAATAGAGATTAACAGACATAGTTGTGCATGATATTCAAAACTTTTATACCCTCCAAATTAACAACCCTCTTTTTATCCCTTTTGTGATTGCATTTACAAAAAAAAAGTATATCGACAGTAATCACTATTAGGAACTTATAACCCAAATATATCATTTCATTGAAATATCAAAGAACTTTCATACTAACTTTGGCTCTCTCTCTTCCGAAAATCATCTCTTAAGGGTGTAACCCTTAAGGGATGATTTTCATCCTCCCATACGTCCCATTATTGGGCTCGGGCCTCCTCCATAATGGGAGGGAATTTGACATACTATGCCATGCTGGTCAGACATGTTGGTATAAGGTTTCAATTCGAGTTTTCTTTCTCTTGCATAGATATTATGTGCATATTATATCCCTTAATCGTTTTTTACGACATCCACGGGCAAGATAGGGAGTGGTGAATTGTATTCTTCCTTCATCACCACACGGAAAACATGATCTAGTAGATAAATTCTCTTTTTTAATTATGACGTACTTGAGCTTAGAATTCAAGAAGAAAGAAAGATGGAAGCATATTGGTAATATTTTTTTTCACTTTGTATTAACAATAAAATCCTACTCCTTTGTTATTCCTATTGATGGTTTTTTTTTATATTATAGGCTATTTGATACAATGTTATTTTATAACATCAAATTTCTACGTGAATGAACTCGCGAACAAAAGCTGATCGTCTTCTCAATAGAATAACAGAGTGAAAGAGAAACTGATTCATACATCATCATCCTTCCACCGCATATACGTCCCACTGGTGGGCTTGAGCCTCCTCCACTGTGAGAAGTAAATTGACCTACTACACCACGCTGGTTAGACAAGTTGGTATAGGATTTTGTTTCGAGTTTTCCTTCTCTTGCATAGATGTTATATGCATGTTTAGTCCCTTAGTCGTCTCTTATGATACCCACGGGCACGAGAAGGGATGGTGAAAAGTATTCTAACTCCGTTACCATACGGCAAAGAAACTGATTAATGCACCGGAATAATTTGCTGAGTAAATATACTGTATCTTCGTAATATGTATAATCCCAATTTATTGCAGAGTTGGCTCCGAGGTATATAAAATCGTAAATATGTTATGACCATGTTGACAAGCGTACTATATCAATGCACCGATAGTACGGTTGTTTATATGGCGCCTTCTTATGTTATTATTTTATCTCTTAATCCTCTTTTATGCCTCCTACAGGAAGGTATGGGGTGGTGTATGAATGTTATGATGAACGAATTATACCTGATCTACACTTCGTTTTATTATTTGGTACTTTATTACATTATCTTACTAAACAATCTAATTTAATATAATATGTATTATTTGTGATATAAATTATGTTTTCATGCGATGGCCAAATCAATCTGTTTATTTAAAACATAAAACATCTATAATATTGTTATGGTCATTAAAAGAAGTTCTAAGGTTAGCTAATTACGTAATAACTTATGACAGGTCTCTTAAGTAGGAACTGAATATATTAACCATCTTGGTATTACATGGATCTTACAACATTTGATGAAGTACGAATACCATTCACCACCCTCTATTTTGCCCGTATTTCCTCTTACTAAGATGTTACATAAAATATACACATAAAATCATAGTAAGAGAAAGATTACTTGGAATAAAACTGTGTATCAAATGACCAGCATATGATATATTAGACAAATATACATGGCTTGAGTCTCCTCTTGTACTCATCCTCTTCTAGTCCGTGTGCTGACGGATTAAGAATACAAATACTACTCCCTATCTTGCCCATGGATCGTAAAAAACGACTAAGGGATATATTACGCATATAACATCTATGCAAAAGGCGGCAAACTTGAAATAAAACCCTATAATAACCTGTCTGATCAGCATGGTATAGTAAGATCAATTTCCCTCTTAATGTAGAGGAGGCTTGAGCCCAACAGTGGGACGTATATGAGGTGAAATGATGAATGATGAGTCTCCTCTTATAGTGTAGGAGGTTCCAGTTCAGCAATAGGATGTATTGCAACCGCAATAACGATAAATTATTACATTTTTTTTGGTTCATATGTACCCCCCTGTTGCGTAAAAGCCTTTTTTGTAAGGAAAATAAATTAGTTTACTATAGTGCTACCGAGAAAGTAGAAAGTGGACAGATTACGTAGTCAGATACAATGACGATAGATGGACTCAAAGATTAGTGGTGTGGTATGAACTAAAAGAGAAAGAGCACTAGGCCGGTTATACGTTAGATGGGCTGACGAATAGATGATGAATTGGCTGACGCTGAGATGAAATTTATTTTCTCTTTTTGCATAAAAATTAGGAAGTTATGTTATTACTAGCTGACCCAACAGACGCTGTGCTGTTCAAATCTAAAAAAATGAGTAACGGCATTCTCTTTGAAATCGTTCGCAGTGCCACCTGTTGGGTTCAATTCGAAATTACCGAATCATTATTTTGATAATCTTTCTCGAAATAAATCGAAATTGCTGTACTGACCAAATACATGCCAGCAGCGGCCAGCAAAAAATGTAATAAAATCCATATCTGTTGTGTTTTAGCGGCCAAATAAATATGCATGTAAATTCATATCTATCGTGTATTTTATGTAAAAGTGGAACGATTTGTTACTGCAAAACATGTCAAACAAGGAGGCAACCTATAAGTTTTATTTAAATTTCGAACTAGCTTGAAAAAGAAACCTGTTTGATAATGAAAACAAAAAACAAATGAACCGTTTGGCGCGTAAAAATGTTGTTCGTTGCTCGTCATTGATTTTGAAATCACACAGCAGAGGCTATTTACTCAGTAAAATTATCCCAAATCAACATAATTCCCAGAAAATACACTTTACATTTCAATAATTGTGCATTAAATATCTGTATTTTCAAGTAAAAAGTTCTACTTAGTACTACCTACTTAGTTTTTTTCTACCTACTTAATTTTCACGCATTATTTGAGAAAAATACTATACAAGCCTTGGCCAACTAGGCATTAATGGACTTACATATGTGTACCTCGGCTTCGGCCCACATTTACGCGTTCGTCCACTAATGCCTTTTTTTACTGGCCGCTACAGTAATGTACTCATAGAATATTTATATATTTGCCTTGTAGCGAAAATCACTGCTTACATACATAAGTCATTTCGTACCATAGTTTTCGTAAACAGCATGAGAGAGGTCGAGTATTTTTACTAATGAATGAATTAACTACACCTTTATTATTCTTCACGAGCAAATAGTGATAAAATTAAAATACTTATAATTACCTACCTTGTTTTTACAATTATTTTATACCGTATTTAGTAAGTTAAAGTAAGCCGCCTCTTAAAGCTCAATAATTTATGCCCTTTGAGTTTACTTACTGAATCTTTCTAAAATTAACTGCATTTCGAACTAGTGATAGAATCAGTTTTGTCAAGTTTAAATTAATAAACTATCATAACATAAAAATAGCCATAAATTTAATTTTTTTTTATTGCAAACGGTGGCATACGAGCAGACAGTACACCTGATGGTAAGTGTTGCTGCCGCTCATAGACCTTTACAAGGCCGCTGCCTACCGCGAAGAAAGTGAAGAGAGTGTGAATGCGTGCATTGAGGCTCGGTGATGCCAAAACCCTCCACACGCAAACACCCTCAGAAAGTTGGGCTTCCGGCTCTGTCACTCACCGAACGAAGCGCAGTAACAAATTGCTACTACTCAGACGTCGATTTTCTGCGAGAGCGTGGTACTACCCCGGACGGACAGGTCCGCGGTTGCAGACAGATAACTGTCGACAGTGTGGTCCTACCACTCCACTACCCTACCACTCCTACCACTTTCATAATAATTGAATATAAAGAAGAGTATTTTTTACCACTGGCAATAAATTTGTATCAAAAGTGTGGGTCAAAATCTAATAACTAATACTGTAGCCCGTTACCCTAAAACAATTTAGTCTTCACCACTACTGTGAACCCTCAAAAGTGTTCGAAAAAAACAATCAAACAGGATCAAATAGTTTTTATTTCAAATACGTAATACTAGCGTAAACATCAAAAGAATATTACACAATTTACTCTGTTACATTTTATTTATATTATTAATCATTCCATTTCATTTATTTATTCTTATTTGATATATTTTTATATCATATTTGATTTTTCCTTTCGAAATATTATTTCTGATCCAAGTATGTATTATAAATTGATCTGTTTCATTCATATTTTATTATATTTCATAATGAAGTATTTGCTTGCGTTATAAATATAATTTCTAAATGGAAAGCAATAATAGAGGTTTATAATAAATCTTCTGATTTTATTTGGCTCTTCATCAAATATGATACTTGAGTAAATACTCATATCAAAATGTATCGTAAAGATCTAAACGCTGACTCATAAATGGCTACGTCAGAATATAAAAGTTTTATACACGAAACGTTTAACTTTCATTCTTGTGAGATTTAATGCACTGCACAGACAGCATGGTGGTTAAAATACCGACCTAACATGCCAGTGTCGCTGGTTCTAATCTCAAGCAGGACCATACTTTGTACGATCCACAAACTGTTGTTCTTAATCTGAATGTTATTGGTTTCCGTTAATTATGTTTGTAAAGTACCCCGCAATACAAGCTTTATTTCCATAGTGCAGGATGTTATCTTTTAAAAATATATATATTGTCACTTGGTAGTATGACAGCATTTATAGTGTTATCTATACCAATAAATAAAATTGGAGTGTCTGTTTGTAATGTCAAAATGATAGGCTTTTTTCATGCTCACACGGTTATTTGCACGACACCTATGCCTAAAATATAGATTAAAAAATTTTTGTCTGTCTGTCTGTTTGTTCCGGGTAATCTTCAAAACGGCTGGACCGATTTTTAAAATTCTCTTACCAATAGAAAGCTATAATATCAGGGCGTAAACTAGGCTATATTTTATCCCGGTATTCTCACGGGAACGGGCACTACGCGGGTAAAACGACTAAAACCGAAGCGAAGCGAGGGCGGGTTGCTAGTATTTAATAATTTTGCCGATATTTTACGTAATATAACGCAGATAAAATGCTGAAATGTAGTGAATATGATATAATAGTGAATTGCGTGCATTTTCACATTCTGCCAAAATTCCCAGCATATTTTCGTTAACAACACCAAATCATTGCTAACGACTAACTAAAAATAAAGAAAGAGACGTGAATAATCAATATAAAGACGTGAATAATCAATATAATAACATCAATAGCTCATATTGTAGTTTATTGCGATTTAACAAGAAGAACAGATAACATTAGATGTAGTTGGCCCAAGTCGATTTAAAGTTCGTAAGTCGCCTTATAACATCCACGAGACGGAAACAATATATATTTACCACCTCCTATCGTGCCTATGGGCGTTATACTGAATGCCTAAGGTATATAATATGTATATAACATCTATGCAAGAGAAGAAAAACGAAATAAAACCCTGTATCAACAAGTTTGACCAATGTATAGTAGGTTAATTTATTTCCCATAGTGGAGGAGGCCCAAGCCCAGCAGTGGTCCATGGTCTCATGTGATGATAAGCGAAAATTTAACACAAATTATTCGAAAATACATACTCGAGAATGTACGTAAGATAACCTTTTGTTTATCTATCCTTTCTATCTGTGTAATAACAATTACTATGTAAATTGTTATCAACTTTGTATTGACTAAACCATACATATTTATCAATGTACATACGTAGTTGTTGAGTGAAGTACCAATTGCTAACTTTCATTTATGTTTAAAAGGGATGTTATGGAGCCGTAACCGAAACTATTGGATATCCGAAATGAAATTATATCCGAAACTGTAACCGAACTTGATATAAAAGTTTTTAATCATAATTATTTCTGATATTAATGCTAATACAAATATCCCCGAATAAAAACATATACGCCGCCCGGCTCCATCCGGGGCGACAGAGCACCGATAAAGCACGTCGCCATCGTCGTTGGCCCGACCACCGGTGTAGAGTTCCTTGACTTTAGTGGTCGACCCGACGGAATACTCCAAGGGAGTATCTTCTCTTATCAACGTCCCCCCCGGGACACCGATCGCCGTCGCGAGGCTATCCTCTCCGCGGGTGCCAGATTAAATCCCCGGTCTGGTCACCCGCAGCTTCTGCTAGGGCGTCATCAGGCGCAGAATACGAATATGATAAAGCAGCTTCGCATTGATCAAAGAATTTTTAAAGTAGGTGTAATTGTTTTGTGGTGTTTACGGTCAGACAGTTCGGTATACGGTTTTGTTTCGAGTTTTCCTTCTTGAGTATTTGACATCCACGGGCCAGATAGGGAGTGGTGAATTGTATTCTTACTCCGTTTTAATTTAATCGTGTCTTATCTGATCCATGTGGTGACGAAGTAAGTTCACCCAAACCTCTTTTATCCGCGGGTGTCGTAAAAGACGACTAAGGAATTAAATATGCATATAATATTTATGCACAGGAAAACTTGAAATAAAACCCTATACTGACACGTCGTCGACCAGCGTAGTATAGTAGGTTAAATTCCCCCCTATTTAATTATTTCTGATGTTTACGCGAGTATTACCCATCTATATTATCTATACCAATAAATAAAATTGGAGTGTCTGTTTGCAATGTCAAAATAATAGGCTTTTTTCATGCTCACACGGTTATTTGCACTATACATATGCCTAAAATACACTTTATATTTTTTGTCTGTCTGACTGTTTGTTCCGGGTAAGCATCAAAACGGCTGGACCGATTTCAAAAATTCTTTCACCAATGGAAAGCTATAATATCAGGGAGTAAACTAGGCTATATTTTATCCCGGTATTCCCACGGGATTGGGAACCACGCGGGTAAGGCCACTGACCGAAGCGAGGGCGGGTTTCTAGTTTTAAACAAAACTAAGGATTTTATCGCATCCGTGTTTGATTTTTGATTGCCCAACGTTTCGAACACTTTGCAGCGTTCATGGTCATGGGCGGGCTAAGATGTCTCACGTCCAACAAGTCATCGTTATTATAGAAAACTAGCAACCCGCCCTCGCTTCGGTTCGTTTATAGGTTATAGTCGTTTTACCCGCGTAGTTCCCGTTCCCGTGGGAATACCGGGATAAAATATAGCCTAGTTTACGCCCTGATATTATAGCTTTCTATTGATGAAAGAATTTTTGAAATCGGTCCAGCCGTTTTGAAGATTACCCGGAACAAACACAGACAGTCAGACAAAAATTTTTTAATTGCTATTTTAGGCATAGGTGTCGTGCAAATAACCGTGTGAGCATGAAAAAAGCCTATTATTTTGACATTACAAACAGACACTCCAATTTTATTTATTGGTATAGATGTTTAATTATCTACCCAATACAGAAATTAGTTATTAAATATTGAGCCGCATTTAGATACAAATTTATTGCCAGTGTAAGAAGAAAATGATTCTATATGAAAAAAATATATTTATGGTTAGTAATTAGTTAACATTAAAATTAATAGTAATTATATTTAAAATCTAATAATCCTGGTATACCTCCTATTGTGGAAGAGGCTCGAGCCTAATAGTAGGACATGAATGAGTTGAAATCCTGATGATGAAGAATCTGAAATTTGTACAATATTATTTTAGTATCCATAGATCCAAAGCTTCATATACGAAACATCCCTAATGTTTAATAAGTGTGTTTATTTAAATTAATATAATAGTATGTATGTTTTGAAGTGATTCAGAATTAAATTCATATTACGCGGCTCTTATTTCTTCTTGTTGGTTTATATTTTGCTTAGAAATACGCATTTGTTTTCGTAATTTTTTCAAATCATATACATTGTAGTCCTATACTATAGGTGGTTTTCTATTATAGCTATTCATAGGCAGAAGGTTTTTATTCTATTAGGATTGAACTTTATTCATGGTAGGCAGGAAAGTGATCTACTGTACCACGCAGCTGAGACAGGTTGGTATCATCATCATCGCAGCCGACATACGTCCCACTTTTCGGCTTGGGCCTCCTCCACAATGGGAGGGAATTTGACCTACTAAACCATGCTGGTCAGACAGGTTGGTCTATACAAACCTGTCTGACCAGCATGGTTTAGTACCCTATGGTTTTATTTCTTTAAGATCTGTGCAAGAGAAGGAAAAGACAAAAGACGACTAAGGGATATATCCCTTTTTTTTTTTTTCCCTTTTTTTTTGGCGTGGGCTACGGTCGGCTAAGGGATTTATCCCTTAGTCGTCTTTTACGACATCCACGGGCAAGGGAGTGGTGAATTGTATTCTTACTCCATCACCACACGGAATGATAGGTTGGTATAGTGATTCGTATATTATATCTTTTAGTAATTTTTTATGATGAATACTGTAAAGATTTTGGCTGTGTGGTAGCGGCTTCGAATACTACCAACCCTTGCTTTGCTCGTGGGTGTCTAAAAGACGACTAAGAGCCCTAAATTGACCCGGACCAACTCCATCTGGTACCATTTGGGTCAACGATTACATTCCCAAGAAGGGTTGACGTCAGGCAGGCGGCCGGTCATAAAAGTCATTGCCGAAACTTTTTGCAATATGTCAAAACAGATGACATATTGCGTCGACCCCAAGTAAATGGGATAAGAGCAAGATGATGATGACTGTAAAGATTTTGAAAATGTAGACATGGAGAATTGCGTTCTTTCTCCATCGCCATACAGAGATATTTCTATTAATTGTATTTTGCATAGTATATCTTCCAATACAATCTATACATACGCAGTTGCTTTCATAATTTTTTCAAGTACTATACACTGCGATGTTCGAAATGGTATTATCCTTTATAACAGAAACCACAATGACTATTGGTTTTGGCTTGTGTAGTTTTAATTTAATTGCCAGCCTAGACAAACCTTAAGAGCATTTCGTGTAAATTGATATTGACTTGAAATAAAATATAGAGATGGTGAATTGTAATACAAATTACTTTGTAATATTTAGTTGTAAATATTTAAGTAATCAAATTAGGTTTTCATTCATTCAATATAAGTCTCCCCACAAAAGAAGACAATACTATAATCACCAAACTTATTAGACGAGTTGATATCAAAGTTGGTTTTAAAACTTTCCCAGACAATAACTGCTCCTATGGTTTCGATGTTTCTAGTGAACCTTGTAAAGCATACGGGATAGTAACCAATAGTGACATATTATTTGATATGCTACCACCACGTGGAGTTTCGTTACAAAATCCATAGATCCAATACGTATTCTAGCATAAATAGCAACTTAAAAAATTCTATGCTGTAATAGTTTGCACTATGGCTCTTATAACAAAGACTCATCTTAAACAAATTACTATACCCTCAAACTAACCCTCAGGTCATTGTTACGATAGATATAGGTACTTATGAAACCCAAATATCACTAAAATACGGTTCATCCAATAAAAACCCTATTGAAACCTTTGACCGACATCGAAATTCAGTAGAAATGTGGGATATTGTATGAGGTACAACAAGTTTAATATGCTTCTATAACCCATGGTCCGTAAACGCATAATAAATGTAAATTTATTATTAGAATATGTTAGTGTAATGGTATTATCGTGGCTATGAATCGCGAGGTGAGAAAGCCCTATAATGTGGCCTAAGATTATCTTGTCAATTAATCGAAACCAATTTATTATTTACAAACCCTATAGGTGAAGTCAGTGTTTAAAATCAATAGTATAGATACCGTAGTGATTACAGTACCAGCTTACCGTGCCAGTATCATCAGTTATTACCACATGCAGAACGTACGATTCGTACAATCTACAAATTCTTGTCGTGAATCTGGGTGTAATTTGTATCCGTTAATTATATGTATATAAGTCCCCGCAATACAAAAATTACGATCTTAGTGCAGAGAATTGTCTATTAAAAATAAACTAAACTTCAGAAATGTGTTTTCTTTTAAAAATAAAATAAATTAAACTACAATTTTCCGTATGATGATGAATTAAGAATACAATCACCACCTCCTCTCTTGTCCATGAGTGTCGTAAAAGACGACTAAGGCCGGGACTCAACCAAAGCAGAGACAAGACGAGCGGAGAGGAGATGTTTTATAAACAATGAATAGAATTGCGTTATTGAGACATCTCTCCGCTCAGCTTCAGTGGAGAACGCTGTGCGGAGATATGTAATATTTGTATGGCGCGATGGAAGCGGAGATGTGAGTTGTGCGCGGACGACGCACGGCGGAGACGAGAGGTATGACAGAACAGCTTCGGTGGATTCACCCGACCTAAAAACATCTCTTTTCTCACAGCACACATCTCCGCTTTGGTGGAGTACCGGCCTAAAGGGTTATATATGATTACAAAATTTATGCAAAACAAGGCAAACTTGCAATTAACCTAACCCCTATAGGTTTAATTTAATTATTCCGTCGGGCCGACCACTGAAATCAAGGAACTCTACACCGGTGGTCGGCCCAACGACGAAGGCGACGTGGTACATGGATGGATTACGGGGCCGCGCGCCACCTTCCATCGCCCCGGACGGAGCCGGGCGCCGAGTGCGGGTGGCGGGTGCGCTGACCGTAACCAACCCCAACAAAAAAAAGGTGGTTAATTATGGTATAGACTATTATGACTGACTGACGTAGTATCATCATCATCATTATCACAGATTACACACGTCCCAATGCTGTGCTCTGAGCCTCTTCCACAATGGGTGAGAAATTGACTTACTATACCACGCTGTTCAGATGGATCGATATAGGGTTTTATTTTTAATTTCCCATCCCTTGCATAAATGTCATCAGCAATAATCCCCTAGTCGTCTTTCACGACACCCACGAGTTAGAAAGAGGGTGCTGAATTGTATACTTATGCCGTTACCACATGGAATAGCATGTCAATGAGACGTATATAAGCTGAAATGAATGAATGGAATGAATGAAAAAAGAAGAAATAACATTATTATTCAACCTAACATTGTCACGTCGCTACATCGTCCAACAAAAATTCCTTCAAGAATTTTGTTTATATTTCATCAACAGGTTCATTGTTTCAAATTATTTTGTGGTACTCTCGCAAAAATACAACATCGCTCGGAAATGTATGTGTGTGAAATAATATTTCAAGAATGCTTCCGCATTTCATGTTGTAGCTATTTTGATAAAAGTCTCAATTTTCTCTCCGCCGTTTCAGCTTGAAATATCATTAACAGTTAGGGAGCATTGTGAAATTAATTTGTCTACGCAATCTACAAATATTTTTTGGTTAAGGTAAATAAACTTAAACTAATAAGATTTTAGGTGCGAAGTTCGGCTAAGAGTCATAGATACAGGTTCCCTAAGATGATGAACTTTTGATGAACTTAATCGTAATTTAGTTATTAAGGAAATAGAAAACAATGGTCACCACCCATTCCTTTCTCGTGGAAGATCGTAAAAGACTATTAAAATGCAATCAGATATCATTACTGCGACAGAAAAAAAACTTGAAATAAAGTCCCTTAACCAATTAGTTTGGCAGTAGGTCAATTTTGCCCACACTCTCGAGACAGTGGTGGTATGACATATACGCGGAGCTATACTGACAGTTTTTAGAACATGCCAATAAAAAAAGCATCCGATGACAAATTTATTAAAATTTCAAATTGAGAACCCTTTGGGAAGCTACGAATATATAATGAATTCGTATGCCATTTGTTTCAACAAATTGGCGGCAATTTAAAAAGTATTTTGTTATGCGTCGAAATGAATTAGACTAACGATAATTTACGCTCAATTACAACATTCGTTGCAATTTTACTTAACAATAATATTACGATAAACATCAATTAGCATTTCATGACTAAGCCCAACTCTTTTAATGAGTTTAAACTTGGTCGAAGAAAACCCACGGATGATTCGCGAGAGCGGCGTTTCTACGGCGACTACTAAAGATAAAATGAATATTGTGTGACTGTAATGATAAAATGAGATACAAGGGTAATTAAATATGTTATCAGATTCAAGCAGCTTTAGGATTTGGCGTGAGTCAAGGACAAATACATAAAGGTTTATGCGTCATATATCTTTGTTCTAGGTGAATACCAATAAACAACGGCGTTTTGATCTTTGGTCAAGTTATGCAATTTGTCTAAAATGCCGTCGTTTGGATTAGTCCCGCTTCAAAAGTATGATGGAAATTACTACAATATTGTATACAGACTAAATAGCCGAAGATGGATATTTTGTTATGAATCCGAAATGAAAAGACAATGGATGTTTTCTTTTGCAGATCTGGTGACAAAAATAAAGAAGATTGCAAGTCAAGGGAAAATATGATTGCTTCATTTTTTGGCTCAACGGTCTTGATGCATTTGTCCTAGAATAAAGGCAACAACTATCCTAGATGATAAAAAGACTTACTTTAGATTAATAATTGTCATCTCAAGCTCAAGAAAATGATATCTATCTACATTTGTCTTGAATTGGTTCCTTGTGAATTTTATTTATTACAAAAATAAAGGATATACTTGGAGTAATATGTTTTGAAAGTCTGAGTAATCTATTGACTCTTTAATGGAAAGTATCCTTAGAAGCTATTTGACTTGGTACCAACATCGCC
Organism: Lymantria dispar; assembly: GCA_032191425.1. NCBI lineage: Eukaryota > Metazoa > Arthropoda > Insecta > Lepidoptera > Erebidae > Lymantria > Lymantria dispar. The sequence continues at coordinate 5,513,197 of CM063452.1, read as the reverse complement.
TTTCCATCATAAGACCACTCGACACCGCAGTGTGAATCACATACCACCTGGAAAAGATATCGTTTTTGATTGCACGTTTTCAGCGTACATTTCTCCCAAGTACATGCATTCACTGGAATAAATTACCTGCGGTTTTTCGCAAGAATTATCAAATGTCCATCTTCTGTTTGAAGGTTTAGTAAGAGCTTTTCTCTCACGGTAGGCCCTTGATATCGCCGAGGTCCATGAGCGGCATAATTTTCATCAGGTGGACTGCTTGCTCATCAACAGCTAAAAGGCAATACAAAAAAAAATATCATAGTTGCAAAAGAGCTTTAATTTAAAAACAATTAACACATTTCTTAACTTCTTCAATTATTTATCTAACCTTTATCCTTACTCATATTATATTTAGATGCGAAAATAACGCTGTCTGTCTGGATCTCTTTTCATTTTTTGGGGTAACCAAACACTAATTGTAAGTAAGAATTTTTACCCATTATGATTACCAATGGGATAGAAAACATAGAGCCAAAGTCACCATGGCTATATTTCATAATTATTTTCACCTTATCCTAGTCACTTGGGGTCGACACAATATGTAGGTACTCTTCTACCATAGTATATTGCAAAAGTATTAGCAATATTTTAGGACCAGCCGCCTGCCGGACGATTTATAGACCAGACAGCAGGTCCAGGTTGATGTAAAATTTTAGCCGTATTTTACGGCACCTACGAAGAATCTAAGGGTTACTACTTCGTAGCTGCTACCACACATCAAGTTATAAGATACTAGCAACCCGCCCTCGCTTCGCTTCGGTTTCAGTCGCTTAAACCCGCGTAGTTCCCGTTCCTGTGGGAATACCGGGATAAAATATAGCCTATGTTACTCCCTGATATTATAGCTTTCCATTGGTGGGAAAAATTTTTGAAATCGGTTCGGTGGTTTAAGCGTGAAAGCGTTACAAACAAACAAACAAACAAACATCCTTACTTTCGCATTTATAATATTAGTATGGATTAAATCAATATTATGTTCTTAAGAACTAAGTTCCACCTCAGTTCCACATGCTTCTAATAGGAATAACATATCTTCTCTACGCAAAGGTAGCCTTTAAGTAGAGTTTACAGTTTACTTCAGAGTGAAATTGACCTACTGTAGCGTGTTTTTCGGAGAGATTGTTTTGGCATTTTATTTCGAGTGTGCCTATTCTTGTTATATGTTATCAACATATTATATTCCTTAGTCGATTTTACGATACCTACGGCCAAGAAAAGAGGTAGTAAAATGTATTCTTACAATGTTAAATCATTTAATAATAAACTCATTTGCAAAAAAAACGGGCGGTTTTGATTTTCATTCATATTTAAAAAGATACAATACCAAAAAGGTTTCAATCGTTTGTACACGTTACTGGCCGGTTTTAAAAATGCTGTGGTATTTAAAAAAGTACGTTCTAAATTCAATTTTTCATTTGATGTTCATTTTTACAGAAAACGCCTTTTTATCCTACATTTTTGGCGCGAAGTTCCAGAAGTTAACATCGACTTTCATAACTTTTATTCAATTTTTATCGATTAATTTCATATCCTTGACTGTCAAAGCTTTATTTAATGCTGTTTGGCTGTATCAAAAATGGTAGATAAAGTGGTAAAAGCTACCAAAATTATCGCGCTGCTTGAAGAGGGTTGCAGCCAATGTTTCGTGGCTAGGAGGCTAAATGTTAGTCGCTCGACAGTCCAAAGGACCTGGCAGCGATATCAGGAGACTGGTTCCGTCGAGAGAAGGCCTGGTTCTGGAAGAAAACCATGTACCCAACCACGGGATGATCGTTTTCTTGTGAGTCGCGCATTGAGAAATCGCAAATCTTCGTATGTGGATCTTAAGAACAACCTCCAAGAAGTAAGAAATGTGCATATTAGTCTATGGACGGTCAGGAGGAGGCTTCTCGCTGCCAATATACGCAGTCACCGCCCGGCCCGCGGCCCCAAATTACTCCGTGAGCACAGAGTTCACAGGCTTAGGTTCGCTAGAAATTGTGAATCATGGACTCAAGACGATTGGAATAGGGTTTTGTTCTCTGATGAAGCCAGGATATCTCTGTTCGGTGAAGATCGACGTCGGCGAGTGCTAAGAAGACAAGGAGAACGCTTTGCAGAGGCATGTTTCGAAGAAATCACACCTTATGGTGGGGGCTCTGTTATGTTTTGGGCAGGAATAAATTCAATGGATCGTACAGAGTTAGTCTTCATTGAAAACGGCTCACTGACTGGGCATCGATACATAACGGAAGTTCCAATTTCTCATGCACAACCCGCATTGGCCGCTCTAGGTGAAGACTCGATTTTTATGGACGACAATGCTCGCGCCCACCGATCCCGCGATGTTAATGCGTATGTGCAAGAGGTCGGCATTCGTCGTTTGGATTGGCCAGCTCGAAGTCCCGACCTCAATCCCATAGAGCATGTCTGGGACGTTCTGAAACGGCGTGTGAGATCAGTACACCCGGCTCCGCAGACCATCAGAGAGCTGAAGAATGTGATTACTGCGGAGTGGGAACGTATTCCGCAAGCAAGTATCCGGGATATACTCGCTAGCATGCCCAGACGAATTCAAGCTGTGATTTTAGCTAGAGGGGGTCACGCTCGATACTAAACATTTATCTGCTTTTACTTTATTAAAGAAAAACAAACAAAAAAACTTTTTTATTTTTACTTCATGAGCATATGCACTACTAGCGAATATACACTACTAGCGAGGTTTAGCATTATTTCCCATAAATTGTATCTAAATTTTATGAAATACTGATGAAAACGATTATTTTCTTATTAATTTAGCAAATTGTGTGGATAAAACTACCTATAATTATCAAACAAAGAAATATTAACATTTGAAATGGTTCATTGCTTAGGTGCCCGTTTTTTTTGCAAATGAGTGTATATTTTTTTGCGCACATGACATTTAGCATTTTATGTAATACGGAAGCCGTTTCATATTAATTCTATGTGACACGAATAATTCATGCTTTATTAGTAGTATTACTCTTTTAGTACTTCAGGCTCCTTATGGATTCCACGCCCTAGATCACAGGCTAAATCTAGATTTCAAATTCAAATTCAAATTATTTTATTATGCATAAACCCTGAGAGGGCACTTACATATTGTCAGGTTTACAATTTCCAAAAAAAATATACTACCACCGGATCGGAACGCGACCGCTACTGAGAAGATCCGGCAAGAAACTCAGCGGGCTTGTCATTATTTTTAATTTTTTTTTTTCTTCTTACTAGTTATACAATTGTGTACATGTTTTGTAAGAACAAGCTCCAGTGTGATGCCCTTCGAACCGCAAGACACTTAATATAATTTAAACGATTATGGCTGGACCAGATCCCACAAGCGGCACCCGATCACGAGTTAACTACTAGATGACTACTATTTGATATAATAACCAAATTCACAATAACTACTATCCGTCTGTACATTAATTATTCAGTTATCCCTTAATCGCTAAAAAACCTAAAAGAGTTTTTAGTTCTCATCAGTATTGAACGTTACAAAAATATGTGCTCTTTTTAACATTATCATTCAAGGCGGCACGTAAAACTTTCCATCTCTGACAAACGACTATTTCGCAAAGCTAAAACATCCTTAGCTCGTTCTTTCTTATGAGAAATATGGTTACAAAATGCACATCGGAACCCAAACACGATCTCAAGCGTGTCTCGTACAAAAACCCTTTTTAACCTTCCTCCAACATTGAATTTTTGCGGGAACATAGGATATTGTGAGGGATATAATAGACCCAATCTGTTGCCAAGGTCGGAAAGTGCCTGATGAATACAAATTTAAGGCGCAAAGAAAAATTTAACAAAATACATGTGTAAGTATTATTGTGTAAAGCGGTTATAAGAAATAAAGTGTTTTAGTGTATACGAATAAAGACACTTCCTAGTTATATTGTAGTTAAACTTCATATGGCATAAATATTACTTTCTTTTCTCAGTTTGCACGAGTATTCTGCGATCGCCAACGCACTTGTTGTGTGATTATCACCAAAAGGACTAGCCTTGTATTTGTAGGCAGCAATTAATGTACATTGTATACTAGCGACGTGCCCTCGCTGCGCTTCGAGTCCCAGATGCTTTGTTCTTGCATTTTAAATCCGCAATATCTTCTAAAATCCTCAGGTTTGAGTCCCGTATCGGACAAAATTTCATAGGGTTTTTCAGAGGGGACCTCTGAAATTGTATCCGGTATTTCTCTATTCCTCCTTATGCAGACAGCTACCTGGTGGTAAAATATTATAAAAATTGGTCCAGCTGTTTTGAAGATTACCCGGAGCAGATAGACTGACAGTTTTTAACTAGTTTTTAGGTATAGGTATCGCGCAAATAACTGCGTAAGCTTATTTTTTTTTATCTTATAATCAGAAATTTCAATTTTATTTGTTTGTATAGATTTAAATGTTAGATATTTTTTCTACTGTGATAATCTTACATGTGTAAAAAGTTAGATTTACCTATACCTACGATTTAAGGTACATCCTATAACTAGCTTATATTTCTAATCCCTAAGAATAGTCAATTTAAATAGCTTCTGTATAAAAAAGAACAACATTTTCCATACATTTAATACGTAATAACTCTTCAAATATTAATAAAAAGATAAAATTAAAGAAGATAATTTTAAACGCGTTGCCCTTTTCACACCCCTTTCTTTATTTAAAAGCCTAATTTAAAAACAATCTGTTGACTCGACGAAATTTAATAGATATAACAATACGAATATTTGCCTACCATTATGAACTGTGAAATTGTTTCGTTTTAAAGACAATCAAGTTAGGGAACCTCCAAAACGGTTCTCTCGGACATTATCATTATTAACATAGCGACACACTGAGCTTATGTTACTACATTCATTACTTCTACATAAAAATACAGCAACTACACAAAGGACCGATTAAGCGATCTTTGGCGAGTGTTGTAGTTTGATTGAAGATCGAAACCGCAGGACCATAACACTGACTTACTGAAATAATTGCACTCATTTACCTCTTAAATATAAACTACTATATGCCATTTGAAACATAAATATTTGGCGCTAAAATATAAAAATAAAAAATAAACAAGTCATAGTGAGAATATGGAATGCCCATCATACAAATAACGTAAACAGAATATGAGGCCTGCCAGTTCATTCTTACTGAATCTCTCGTTTATGAAAAGTGTAGTTGTACACAACTAGGGTCCTCTGGTGACGATCACTTCACTTCACCACAATGAAACACGTACTTCAGTTATATAACACTTGGTTTAATGTCTCATTACTTTTTAATCGAACATCCGAATACATAACATGTGCATTTGTGAGATGCAACCCTAGCGCGATTTAATTTATCGTACAACGCCATCTATCGCGCAAAAAGTAAATAATATTATCCTAAACATACCGCCCACCAAGGACATAGTAACATATGTCCTTCTCCAAGCGTAAATCACACACTTTATGTAATTAGATGACTATATGTATGTAAATGTAAACCAAACAATAAAAAATATAAACAAAATTATAAAAATATGTAAACAAAATTTGCTTAATATTAACAAACGGCTTAATTAGTAACTGGCAAAACACATATCTTTGACACTGGTCTCTTAATTAGAGAAGCCTTGGTGAGAATAGTGACCACTCTCGTGACATTATCGGGACCTGGGTGTTTCTGTGCGATTTTGCCTAGCAACCATCTGCCCCGTGGCAAATTGTCCTCCTCAACTACAACAACATCGCCTACCGATGGTTCCGACCGATGGTGAGCCCACTTGTGCCGCTGTAAAAATTGGTGTAAGTAGTCTTGCGACCAACGCCTCCAAAACCCTTGCACCATCCGTTGGGTAAGTTGCCAACGTTTTAAAGTCGTAATATTTGAGTTTTCATAGTTTATATCGGGTGCCAAAACAATCGGCTCTCCCACTAAAAAATGTCCCGGAGTTATGATCGTCAGTTCGTTTTGGTCTTCAGTATATGAAAGTGGTCTTGAGTTAAGACAGCCCTCTATTTGGGCTAACACTGTTGCTAACTCTTCGTATGTTAACGTCGTTTCCCCGATCACTCTTTTCAGATGATATTTGGTGGACTTTATTCCCGCCTCCCACAGGCCTCCAAAGTTTGGAGCATGAGGGGGAATAAAACTCCATTGAGTGCCATTATTTGCAAGAGTCTCCGCTATTTCGGGTGTAAAATTGGATTTCTCCTCGTTGAATAATTCTCGCAATTCCCGAGCCGCTCCCACGAAATTTGTACCATTGTCGCTGTGTAATTCCGCACAATGTCCTCGTCTGGCTACAAACCTCTTAAAGGCGGATAAAAAACTCTTAGCAGTCAGGTCGCTGACTGCTTCCAAATGAATGGCACGCGTAGCCATGCAAACAAATAAAGCGATATACCCCTTGTACGATTTATTGTCCCTGCCTTTAGATACACGAATGTTGATCGGGCCAGCATAATCTACACCACTACGGCTAAAAACCTTGCTAGGTGTAACACGTGAGACTGGCAGTTGTCCCATCAATTGAGCTCTTATCTTGTGAGAGTATCTAATACAAGTCAAACATTTTCGATAACAAGCCCTTACCAACGACTTTACTCCCATCACCCAATATTTAGATCTCAAGTAAGTAATCATAGCTTGCGGACCTCCGTGCATTGTTTTTTGATGAGTGTCATCAATAAGGAGATTGGTTATGAAAGAGCGTTTAGGGATTAATATGGGATGCTTGCGATCATATTCTAACCCTGACATTTCCAATCGCCCCCCGACCCTCATCACTCCTTGTGCATCTAAAAAGACGTTTAATGATTTCAAACCTTTTGATTTTTCTATACAACCTTTTGTTGTAAGTTCTTGTATTTGTTCTGACCATTCTTCTAATTGGCATCTCTTAATACAGACTAACATTGCTCCATCCAGCTCTTCTTTACTTAAATATCTCTTATAGGCAACCTTATCTTTCACAGTCAAAAATCTCCTGCAGTAGGACACAACACGAACCATTCTTTGCAATGAACTAAATCTATTCCAGAACGAAATATCCAATACACTAGTATGTACCTTTACTTCCTCTAGTTTAGTAATTAAATGCTTAGCTTTAATAAACTGTATGTGCGATTGCTTTAAGAACTTTGGGCCTTTGAACCACAGATTGTGCTCAGCTAGTTCTCTTGGAGACACACCACGAGATGCGCAATCAGCGGGATTTTGTTTAGATTGTATATATGACCAGTGTTTGGTATCTAAGGTGCTTAGGATTTCAGATACTCGATTAGCAACAAATGTTTTCCAGCGACTTGGGTGACTATTCAGCCAAGCAAGAACCACTTCGGAATCCGTCCAGGCATGTATTTCAACATTTCCTAATTCTATAGTTTTCGCCACTTCTGTTAGTAATTTAGCTAAAAGCACGGCACCGCAAAGCTCTAATCTGGGTATTGAAACCTGCTTAATTGGAGCTACCTTTGTTTTTGAGGTGAGTAAATTAACATAAACCTTGTCATCCGCATCCACTACTCTGATATAAACCACTGCAGCGTAAGCCTGTTTGGAGGCATCAGAGAAGCCATGCAGTTGTACACTCAAATTCTTCGAATTTATATTAATCCAGCGCGGAATATTAATTTTACTTAAATAAGGTAAATCCTGACGGTAAGATACCCATTCCTTTAATAGATTATTTGGAACAGCTTCATCCCAACCTATACCTGTCAACCATAGCTTTTGTATAAGTATTTTAGCTAGAATTATACTTGGGGCTAACCAACCTAAAGGGTCGTATAATCTCGATATGTCAGAAATAATTTTTCTTTTACTTACAGGTTCCATCGGCAGAGGAAGTTCTACAGCATACCTGAAGATGTCGGCACGAGGATCCCAGGTAAGTCCTAAAATTTTTGTTATTTTATCTGCTTTAATTTCCATAACATTTTCTTCTCTTTCACTTTTTCCTTTCCTTATTTTCTCTAGTAATTCACCGCTGTTGCTTATCCATTTTTGCATCTGAAACCCTGCCTTCGCTAGAATAGCCTTTACATCTCTATAAATTGCATACGCATCCTCCACATTCTCCGCTCCTGTCATTAAATCGTCCATATAAAAATCTTGACAAATGATTTTCGAAGCCACTGAACTAATCTGCTCTTCATCATGAGCTACTTGCTGTAAGGTACGTACAGCTAAGTATGGCGCTGACGCTGTGCCAAACGTGACTGTAATCAATTCAAATTCTTCTATTTCCATTTCAGGTCTATCCCTCCACAGAATACGCTGAAACATGGTGTCCTTTTCATCAACGAGGATCTGTCTATACATCTTAATTATATCACCGCTGATACAAATCTGATGTTTTCGCCAACGCATGATCGTATGCCTAAGATCAGCCTGGATAGTTGGGCCAACCATTAGTTTATCGTTTAACGACACTCCATTTGTCCCTTTACAGGAAGCGTCGAAAACTACACGTGTCTTTGTAGTATCTTTGTCTTCCCGAATAACGGCATGGTGAGGTAAGTACCAACCTGTTTTATTAGTATTTTGAGATATCGCAACCATGTGCTTAAGCTTTATGTACTCGTGTATTACACTGGTATAATTTATTCTCAATTTTATATCCTTTACTAGCTTAGATTCTAAATTTCTAAATCTTCTTTCAGCTATGACTCTAGAATTACCATCTTCACAGCTGCGATCGCCGTCCCGAAACGGCAACTTCACGATATAACGACCGGTTTCGTCTCGCCTGGTGGTAGCTGTATACAGCTTCTCACATTCCATTTCTTCACTGCTAAGCATTCTTTCAGTATTAGATGGTTCCTGTTCCAACTCCCAAAACTTTCTTAATAAATCTTCCTCTTTTTCAACACTGGAATGCATAACAGTGATATGATTAATATTTAATTTACTATTTGCCGCACTTACAACTCCGGAGACAATCCAGCCTAGCGTAGTGTTCTGGGCTACGAGCGATTCACTTGCACTCCTTTTTAACCCCTTTTTAATTATTTGACTGAATATTTCAGCCCCTAATAAAAGATCGATTTTATTAGGTTTATGATATTCAGGGTCGGCCAATTCATCACCCTTCAAATCCACCCAGTCTACTTTCGTTATCTTTGTAACTGGAAGAAGAGAAGTTATAGACTTTAGTACATACGCGTGGACAATTATAGAAAAAACTGGCACGACTCTTGACCGTAATCTTACCGAAACGGTAGACCTTGATACCGCGGCATTACTGCCTCCTACACCATACACCGTGTGTTTACTTGAAATCCTTTTTAATCCCAAAAATTGAGTCATAGACTCTGTGATGAACGATCCTTGGGATCCTTGATCTACTAAAACCCGAATCCCGTGATAGGTTCCATCCTTGCACTCAGCTTTCACCACAGCTGTAGGTATTAGAACCATATCATTCCGTTTACCTGTCGAAAGACATGAAACTATTGTTTTAGTAGATTCCTCCGCCTTTGTAGCGGCCTTGCTAATAACTGAATAATGTTCGTCTACCGCGTTATCTCGACTATCAGCGGTCGATGAAATTTCCCTCCCAATCTCACCATTGGACCCAGAACCACCGTCAGGGTGGAGTAAAGTATGATGGCGTCTTTTGCACACCTGGCATTTGATGGTGTTCCTACAAGTTTTAGCCGAATGGTTGTTACCTAAACATATGTAACATAAACCCTTTTGCCTTGTAAAATCTCGACGAGCGTCACTATTCTTTGTTGCAAATTTTTTACAAACAGTTATTTTATGAGGGGCCGAACAATAATTACAAGAATATTCACCTTTGTCTTTCCCTACCTGACTATGAAACGATTGCGAATTTCTTGAAACGTTTGCTTTAGTCTCTAAATTCTCTAAGCCTCGAAAGCGCCCTGTTAAGAAATTGGTGAATTGCTCATAGGTGGGTAAATCATCCGTCTGTTCTGACGATACATGCAATTCCCAGGCTTTTCTTGTTTCCTTGTCCAATTTAGCACTAATAATGTGAATGACTAGGATGTCCCAAGATGATATATCAATTCCTAAATTTTTTAATGAACCTAAACAGTCGGATGTAGTACTCACTCACCTTTTTATCTCAGTACCACATTCAACTGTTAAACACCTTTGACTAAACAAACGCTTCAAGATACCGTTTGACAAAAATCTTTTATTATTGTACATCGACTCTAATTTCGCCCAACTAGCGTTATAGTTACTTGATGTGACACTTATATTTCTTAACAAGTACTCAGCATCCCCAGTCAAGTACCCCTTAAGGTAGTACAACTTTTGTGCCTCATCTAACCTTTTATTATTATGTATGAGTCCAACAAATAAATCCCTAAAAGTCTGCCATTCCACATATTTACCCGAGAACATAGGTATCTTAACTTCGGGCAATTTAAAGTTAAGAATTTCCGAACTATTCCTATCATCCTTAGAACTATCATTTGACTCTTTACATTTACCCAATGCCTCTTTTAATTCGCTTTTAAACTGTAAGTATATGTCTTCAACTTCCTCATAAATACAATCCTTATAGTATGCATGGCTATTTAGTTCGGACTTCTTAATTTCAGTTAGTATCCTAATGTGTGTTTCATGAAATAACTGCCATTGTTGGTCTAAATTTTGTAAACGTGATTCTATATAAAAAGAAGAAAGTCGATCTTTTGGACTCTTTTTAAAGTTAATTTTTGCCTTAGTAATTTTTACTTTTATATCCTCCTGTATACAATTAAATGTTTCCATTTTTATCATACAAATAATAATATAATAACCAAAGTAAAACTAATATATAAACTTAGTTACAACTAAATGGCACAGTAATAACAGTCCGCTAAATATTAATCTTCTGATATTCACTTCGTATCGCACCAAGTCCAAACTGAATTTGTAAATTTTTACAAGTGTTTAAGAATTGCACTTTGATTCTAGGTGAAATCGGGCATAGGTTCCCCGTCTCAACCACTTTTTGCTTAAACTAATAGCAAGTTCTTTTTAGCTGAAGGCTCAAATCACTACTTTAACTATGCACTCTAATTTTACTTTAGTTTAGAGAAATTTTACTTACAGTTTTTCGCACACTTCACTCACTGACTTAGTAGGCACAACACTAGTGGCGCCCTCTAGAGATGCAACCGCAAACCAGCTCTTGCTTATTGGCTCCTTTCACCGGACGTCTCCACTTCGGCAGCGCTTCTTCGTTTCCCGGTCGCCTTCCTCCGACTTCTGCAGACTCCCGCAGCACGGCTCCCGTTTCCCTGTAGGGAGTGCTCTGACCAGCGATCCACTGGCCAGTATGACGACGCGGGTGACAACAAGATCACCACCGATGACTGGAACCACGACGGTGCGCGGATACGCCTATCCGACTCTGAAGGACCATGTACACAACTAGGGTCCTCTGGTGACGATCACTTCACTTCACCACAATGAAACACGTACTTCAGTTATATAACACTTGGTTTAATGTCTCATTACTTTTTAATCGAACATCCGAATACATAACATGTGCATTTGTGAGATGCAACCCTAGCGCGATTTAATTTATCGTACAACGCCATCTATCGCGCAAAAAGTAAATAATATTATCCTAAACAGTAGTTGCTGATGTCAATATGACAAAAAACTTAAAACGGTTTTACACCAGAAAATATTTACGTTTTTTTTTTTTTTTTTTCGTGGGTGGGTCGCGGTCGGCGCGCCTCCGCACCACTCCGTCCGGGGCGACAGAGGGGCTTAAGCACGCAACTCCCCGCGACCCACCCAAAAACCACGTCGCCTTCGTCGTTGGGCCGACCACTGGAGTAGCGTTAACTTGTCGTCAGTGGTCGGCCCGACGGAATACCCCCTATTGGGGTACCCTCCCATCGACCGACGTCCCCCCCTCGGGGCGGACGTCGGTCTTTCCTCACGCGGTCAGCCTCTCGGCGGGTGACGGACTAATTCCCGGTCACGTCACCCGCGGCCTCGGCTAGGGCGGCATGAGGCGCAGATAGTTGCGCCTGCGCCGCCCCAGTCGCCGGCGGCGGATCTCCTCATCGAGGCTGCACTCCTCGCGCAGAGGATCCGCCGCCTCCTTCCGCGAGATCACCGTCTCGCAAAAGGCTGCGACCGCGTCCCAATTCCCGATGCTGTCAACCATCGCCCTAGCGATAGCCGGCAGCATCAGGTCCGTACCGATGATTGCGACGAGTTTACAGCGCTGCACTGCCCAAGCCCCGCAAGCCTCGAGCGTATGGCACGCCGTGTCCTCGTCGCAATCGCAGTGGTGGCAGGACGGTGTATTCTCCCTCCTAACGACCTTGTGCAGGTATTTGGCGAAGCACCCATGCCCCGTCAAAACCTGCACCAGTCGGAGAGCACCCCGTGCTGCCTTTCCAACCACTGCTTCAGCACCGGCCGGAAGGCCTCCACAGTTCGCACCCCGAACCGAAGCCTCTCCAGCCGGACTGCCCAACGGGCAATGACGTCTCGGCGGGCGTCGACGCGCCAGGCGGTGAGATCCCTTAACGAGACCACACCGCCCTCCGCTCGCACCCCCGTCACCCGCCGATATAGTCCGGCGAGCATCTCCGCCTCCAGGTCCCACGGGGGAGTCCCGGCCAATAGGCACGCTGCCTCCGTCGCCACCGTGCGGTATCTGCGGATGGCCCTGACCGCCATGACCCTCTGTGGTCGTCACAGAAGGGCCCTAAGTCGGACGGTCATGGACCCCGCCCACACCGGTGCGCCGTACAGGGCCATCGACCGGATGACCCCCGCGTACAGCCGTCGGCACGCAGCGCTCGGTCCGCCCACGTTCGGCATAAGCCACGATAGGGCGGACGCCGCGCCGACGAGCCGTGGAGCGAGCCTGCGGAAATGCTCCCGGAACCACCATCGCCCGTCGAGCCAACCAGGCCCAAGTACCTCATATGGGCCCGTATGCTGATGTCGACCGAGTGGACGGTGATCGAGACGCCGATGGGATGGCTCATATGGCGCCCATGGAACAAGAGGGCCTCCGTCTTGTCCAGGGCGACCCTAGAAAATATTTACGTGAACATAATTCTAAACAAAAAAATATTTTTAATGTTATTTTATTTTCTGTTATCTATTTTAGTTTGACTATTTTGATGTCTATTTTGGTTACAGGTTTATTTTAATTAGAAACTTAATTTAGTTTCAAACTTTAAGTTTTTCTTCTCCTATATACTGAAAAGTAATGCGGTGGCACTATATCAGGTCGGGTGCTTCTTGTAAAATCTGGTCCAAACCAGTAATATTTAATTTATTTTTACTTGTATTAGACTTTGCAAAAGGATATAGATCCTGTTTCGAAGGGCATCGCACTGCAGTTATTATATGCTGCATACAATTTCATTCGAAAGAAATTATTTAAAAATCAGTAAAATTGAAAATGTTGAATGACCCCCGAAACGAACTAAAATAATAAAAAAGTATACGTTCTCTTCAACAGGAATTGTCAATGTGCACACGCGTACGCACGCACGCACTTATCCATTTCGAGTTTTCCGTCTCTTGCACCGATATTACCTGAATGTTATTCCCTTAGCCATCTTTTACGACACCCACGGGTAAGAGAGGGGATGGTGAACTGTATTCTTACTCCGTCATCACACGCAAAGTCTTATTTAGTGGGTATTATTTAGAGTAAGTATATTATTTGTCGTGCGAAGTAAGAGATCAGATCCTGCAAGAAATTTACTCATTAAAGGTACTATATTGAATCCAAACACTACATGTCTGCTTTAAGGTTTCGAGGAGCTGGGTGCTCTGGAGACCATCCAAGTTGTAGTACCAAGTTAACGTGACCGTATTGCAAGTCATTGAAACTAATCCAAAAATTCGAATAAAATATTAAACCCAAAAAAACGATATGTCTGCTGTGAATTTTCGAAAAGTTGGGTTCTTCGAAGACCATTCTGGTTACAGCATCAAGTCGAAGTTATCAATTAATTGTCATTTGACCATTGCATTGACACGCGTGAAGCACTTAATCGAAAAATCATACGCCATTAAATCATTTTGGAGCTGATACTCTTATACTACTAGAACGATATTAACCTTACATAGCTAAGAACCACCGCAAGAAAACTGGCTGTCAATTGAAAAAAGCCGCATCGAAATGCGTCCATCTGTTTGAGAGCTACGATGACACACACACACAGACCACGTACAGACACACACACACACACACACACACAGACAGACAAACATCGACGTCAACCTTATAATACCCCTCTTTTTCATCAGGGATTAAAAATGACAGCCTGCTGTGTTTCTTACTGAATCTTTTCAGCTTGTGAACGCGTACGGATCCGGTGGTAGATTATTGGATTGTTTCAAACAATGTATAAATTTGACAATATACCAAGCCAGTTAAGGGCACCTACCCCCTTAACTGGCTTATGCAGAATAAATAATTTGATTTCATTCGGTGGCTGTCATGGCTAATGCACCACAATACAGTTAATACTTATAGCCATTTTTTCAGAATACACATAAAAACACAATTTGTGTTGTTAACTAAATACATCTTTCTTGTAGTAACGTAGGCTCAAAAAGTTTCTCTTCGAAGGTAGACAGTCTTCAGATTCTTTTATTTCGTTCGTAAACTTGTTAAACATTCCAATTTCAAATTCGCAAAGCCGGAGATGCCTTCTCGAAAAGTCTAATACGATATTTGGATGCGATCCAAAGAAGGTCTGGGGCGGAAGTTGGCGCCATGATTTTTCATACATTTTTATATTTGCTTTCAAACTATTGCAAAGATTGTTTTTAATTTACGTTTAGTCTATATATAAAGCAAATTATATATAATTTCATGAATTTACAGGAATATATATCAATTTAATTTCATCTATTAGATAATCGACATTCACTATTGATCATAGATCTCCAAGGGAGGATAAAGGCCATAATCGCCATGCTTGGCAGGTTAACGATCGCCGTAAATATTATAAGATTGCCCGGGAAACGCTTCTGGCTGCAACATCCAGACTCCTCCCTCCTCCCTAGATAGTTTTAATTAATCCCACGGGCCACCGCGCGGGGAACTAGGTTTAATTTTATATACTTTAAATTTTCATCAATATACCAAGTTTACACCTTTTCATTCTTTCGAGTATTTTATTTGACCGAGATCTGTAAATTGTCCAAGCTATGAATTATGAAATAGAAATAAATAAGTTCAACACCCTAACACTCTTTATTGTGTTAATTTCTATCATAGTTTTATCTACTTTTGCATTTCACTCATTTACTTTGAAAATATAAGCAGAGTGAGACTCTTTCAAAGAAAGTCAGTTATACTCAGAATTTAATTTTATAGTTTCACAAAATAGGGGAGTTCCTTTAGCATCTACCTGAGACAAATCCTACTGCTTACTAATAAAGCTATCTTGGTCGAAGAAACTTGTGGACCCTGAGATATTGAACCAGAAATGTCATATTCAATAGACGAATATCTAAAGCACTGTACCAAGGATTCTATAATACAATGTACTTCAGATATTTCCATTTGGTGGTTCAGTATAATATTATATACTAGCAATCAGCCCTCGCTTCGCTTCGGTTATAGGTTATAATACTTTTACCCGCGTAGTTCCCGTTCCCGTGGGAATACCGGGATAAAATATAGCCTAGTTTACGCCCTGATATTATAGCTTTCCATTGGTGAAAGAATTTTTGGAATCGGTGCAGCCGTTTTGAAGATTACCCGGAACAAACAGACAGACAGACAGACAGACAAAAATTTTTTAATTGCTATTTTAGGCATAGGTGTCGTGCAAATAACCGTGTGAGCATGAAAAAAACCTATTATTTTGACATTACAAACAGACACTCCAATTTTATTTATTGGTATAGACTAGGATGACCATTACAATTCGCCCGTAGAATATAATCGGCAAATATTAATGTTGAAACCTTAACTACAGAACTTTGAACTCAAATATGCTTGATGCTCCTGAACTTTCAAAGCGGACTGCAGATTCCCTAACTTTGTCATCGCGGTGCAACTTAGTTTTATATGAGTTACAACGGTGAAAACCTTATAACATAAACTGTTATTATATTACTGAATGATTACGATTAATATTCGTGAAAAAACCTGTTATAAATATAACATATCACACATAAGGATTTTATTCTTTTTAAAAACCTGGATGTGGAATTATTTTCTTTTCTTTTTTCAATTTATAAACAATATAGACTAGTTATATTCTTTTTTTTTGGGGTGGGCTACGGTCAACGCCCTCGCCGCCCGGCTCCGTCCGGGGCGACAGAGGGGCGACGCACGGCCCCGTAACCCACCCATAAAGCACGTCGCCTTCGTAGTTGGGCCGACCACCGGTGCCTCTGCACCTTCCTTGACTTCAATGGTCAGACTAGTAATATTAGTGTAAAACTATAATATTAGTAATAGTTATAGCCACACCGTTTCTCACATATTTAAATTTATAAAAGTAGTATATTCGGAAACAAGCGGGCTTAAATTTTTTGTATGCAAATTATAAAATTAGAATTAAGAACTTAGCCTGAGTGCGGTATTGCGTTTAAGTAATTTCTTAAACACAGTGTTATAAATAGTAGCGTTGCTTGCATAATTAACACAATGTGACTTAAATTATATTTAACTATCGTTATAGGTAAGAAAGTACACGACGATAGGTATGCGCTTGCCTGCCAATGGCGTATAATATTTGAGTGACAAAAATTTGAGTCGTATTACAGGCTCTTGTATATAATTTGATAGTCACGTTATAGATGATTTTATAACCAATATCATAATTGTCATACTTATTATTAGATTATAAATAAATCTTCCTGGTGGTACGAAATTCGCCGTGTCCTAGCAGTTTGCTAGGTTAGTTTATTATAAAAACGCCAGATAATGTAATTCAGGATTATTGTAATTATTTATAAAACTTGGTTTAGTAAGCACTTATACATACATTCATCTCTCAACCTATTAATGGCGACTACTGGACATAGATCTACCCGCCAAGGAGATATACCACAATAGTCACGTTTGGCAGGAGCATTGCTATTCGTCAGTGTTATAGGTATTCTAGAATTTAATTACCCATTTATATGCTGCTCTTTTAAGCTCCTAGTAGATAATTTTTAAAAAATGCATAATAATTTAAAAAGATCAAATTACGTTTTATAAGCCGGTATTGGGTGCGTATGACGGTGCCATATCTGAATTGCTTATACATCATCGTCGTTAATGAAATATCCTTTTTATGATAAAAGAGTGCTAGGCAATAAAATCCTTCTTTGCCCCGGATGTCCTAAAAGACCACTAAGGTATATAACATTAAAGAACCAAAACCTCGAATTAAGCTTTATACCCATATATTTGATCAGCGTGATGTTAGTAGATAACGTTGCCTTTCATTACAGTCCGCCTGTTAAGCTCGAGGCTTCTTCGCAATATAAAAGCAATTGAATACCACGCGTGTCTAACGAGTTAGTATAGAGATCTCTTTTTTTTCGAAATTTGCTGCTTTTAGGTACATATTATATGCATATTATGTTCCTTAGTCATCTTTTACGATATCCGGGACGAGACACTACATGGAAAAAAGAGAAGAATATGTCCTATATCAATGTATTATAAAAACTCATCAAATATGTCTTCCAAATGTAGGTATGTATTACCTACCCGGGTCTTGTCTGTGAATGTGATTCAGGATGAATAAGGCGCTGATAAGATTACTGTAAGAGAAGCAAAACTCGACATAAAAACTTATAATTCTATACTTCTGATAAATTCCTCTACTATAGTGTTCCTCCTAGTCCGAGCCCAATAGTAGGACTTGGGCTGAAACAATGATTACATGTAACATTCCATGATTTTACAAGTAATTCTTAAATTAACAAGATTATTATATACGAGCAACCCGCCCTCGCTTAGCTTCGGTTTCAGTAGCCTTACCCACGTAGTTCCCGTTTCCATGGGAGTACCGGGATAAAATATATCCTATGCTACTCCCTGATATTATAACTTTCCATCGGTGAAAGAATTTTTGAAATCGTTTAAATGTGAAAGCGTAACAAACAAACTTACTTTTGCATTTATAATATTAGTAAGGAAATATTGGTAAGGATGCACATATATGTTATTGGTAAGTCAGTAATTTATTCCATAGTTTTACATAATGGTAAAACGATGAAACTTATAAATGAGACCACATCAAGGATACATCATGTCACCGCTACCTGAGGAAAAAAAATTGCTCTTCTTTAAACTCGTTTAGTAAAAGACATATCGCACCGCTTGTGAAAAGTTCATTCAAAAAATATCAGTCACATCAATCATGCTTTAAAAGCAAATACCTACATTATAAATTCAGGGAGAGAGCTATTTCTGTAAGTACATAAAAGCCTTTCCAATTGACCGCCCCTCGTTCACGCGGTCGCCTGTGAGGCAAAAATTCTGTCTCATCCATCACTTGAGTCATTTATGAAAATGGCAAGTATCATGAATAAAACTGTACGAAAAAAAGCTACCGTGGAGAGTAGGTGTGGTAAATCATTTGATCCTAGTAATCCATCCATTAGCCTATCGACGCCCACTATTGGACATAAGTCTACACACCGCACCGGCTGGATTGATGTATTGACTCAGCCGGATCCATGAACTCTGATAATAGCAAATTGAAAGGTATTTTTTGAAAAACATGTTTCATCTATACTAATATTATAAAGAGGAAATATTTGCTTGTATCGAATAGGCTCCGAAACTACAGGACCGATTTCAAAAATTCTCTCACCAATGGAAATCTATAATATGAGGGAATAACATGGGCTATATTTTATCCCGGTATTCCTACAGGAACGGCAACTACGCGTGTAAGACGACTGAAACCGAAGCGAAGTGAGGGCAGGTTGCTAGTTTACAATATTATTAACTCCTTATGGTTATATTAGACTAACAATCCATCCAATGAAGTTTGCAAAGATTTCAACACCGCCTTTATCCATCCATCCAGCAGCCTGTAGCCGTCCATTACTGGACATAATCCATCTCACTCAGAACGCCACTTAGAACAGTCTTGTGCCATAATGATTTCTGATGTTTACGCGAGTATTACACATTTTAAATAAAACTACTTTATGGATTTTATCGTGTTTGTATTTGATTTTTGATTGCCCGACGTTTCGAACACATTGCAGCGTTCATGGTCACGGGCAGACTAAGATGTCTCACGTCCAACAAGTCATCGTTACTGCAGAAAATTTATAATTATCTACCCGATACAGAAATTAGTTATTAAATATTGACCCACATTTTAATACAAATTTATTGCTAGTGTAAGAAAATGATTATATATGAAAAAATTATATTGTTTATTGTTAGTAATTATTTAACATTAAAATTAATAGTAATTATATTTAAAAAACTTAACCATCTAGTATACTACCACCGGATCGAAACACGGCCAAACTGAGAAAGATCCGCCAAAAACCTCAGGTGACATGATGCTAAATTAATATTAATTTTGAAGCCCAACTTTCTGAGGGTGATTGCGTGTGGAGGGTTTTGGTGGTGCCCTTGGTATCACCGAGCCTCAATGCACGCATTCACACTCCCTTCGCTTTCTTCGCGGTAGGCAACGGCCTTGTAAAGGTCCATGAGCGGCAGCAACACTTACCACCAGGTGTACTGTTTGCTCGTTTGCCACCGTTTGCAATAAAAAAAAAAAAAAAAAAAAGGCGGCTTACTTTATGTTACTAAGAGGTTTTAATTTATAAAATTATCTCTAGTTATTATTATTGTGGGTCAAATCTATACAATATGAGCTCACAGTGTCTTGCAGTCTTGTGGTGGTCTTTTTGAATTTGTTTTTAATAATGTTTATAACAGGATCGCAGCTTGATGGTAACACCCAGCCATCTTCTCTATTGAAATTTTTGTGTTTTTTAATCTCAATAGCCTCGCGTACCATTCTAGGCAGGTATCTGTGTTCTTTTGCGAGGATTTGTGGTTTATCAAACCTGATGTTATGGCGGGCGCGGTCCTGACTATGTTCACAGACTGCAGACTTAGTTTGACGGCGGTGCTTCATATCGGCTATGTGTTCTTTGATCCGAGTTCTTATGGATCTCTTTGTTTGCCCAATATAAGAGAGACCACAGTCACAGTCAAGTTTATATACTCCTGCATCTTGTAGAGGGATCTGGCACTTGACAGATGGTAAGAATTGGCTATTCCTCTTCAGTGGCTTAAAATAAGTTTTTATGGAAGACCGTTTCAGGATGTAGCCAATCTTGTCAGTGACTCCTTTGACATAAAGTAGTACTACAGGGAGGCGCTCAACTGTGGGTGGTTTCTCTCACTCTCTGCGTTGGGGTCGAGGAACTTGCAGCTTGTTTGCACGTAGAGTCTTGTGCCACTTACATCCAAGGGTTCCGTGCGACTTTCAATATGTCGTCAGTCCACCTGGTAGGGAGTCATCTTACGCTGCGTTATCCGATTCGTATCACTCGAGAAGCATTCTTCGCCATCGATTGTCGGTTCGACGAGCGATGTGGCTCCATTCGACGTCCTCAATACGTTGCCTACGAGGAGGACGACGCATTCCACTCACTCAACTCAGAGCGTACAGGGCCCGCGAAGCTATTGCACGTAAATACCCACGGTTCTGCCCTCACCCTCGAGGCGGGATGCATGTGTCTAGATGCATACTGCGTTGCGTAAAAGTTATTAACCAAAACGTGGACACGCTCACTTTGTCTCCAGCGACGCTCCAAGCCAAGATCCATTCCCCACAGAGGGAGCCGTGGCAATCTCGTAGTTTAAATAACATATAATATACTAAAACGTCTGATCGTCGTGGTAGAGTAGGTCAATTTCCCTCCCATTGTGGAAGAGATTTCGGCCTAGCAGTAGGACGTGTATGGACTGTGATGATGATGACTCAAAGAAATTACTTACACATGGAGTAATCTTTCTTCATATTAATGTGACTAAATGCATACCAAATCTGTGCAAGAGAAGGAAAATTCGAAATAAAACCCTATATCAACCCGTTCGACCACCGTGGCTCGTGGCTCCTATATAAGCTGGGGTGTGTGTGTAAGTTGAATTTACTATCTTTGATATTGATTGAAGTAAATTAGGCAAAATTTGTAATTAAATTCGGGTTCACTTAAGAACATTACTTGTGATTGGCTGAGATTCGAACAATTATGGTATGTACGCAAAAGCAATTCACATTAAAGCTTGCAATAGTTACAAATAAGCGTAAAATAAATACAGTGGGACATAATTCGATAAAATAAAAAGTGACTCTTTCAAAACATTACCCGACTTAAAAAACATCTGTGGAGCCTAAATATTTATCCTACGTACTATTGGAAATCTAATACTTTTGGTACTAAGTCACCACACAAAATGATGGGACGTGTATGAGATGAGACGAATACCACGCTGAACAGGATTTTATTTTTCGAATTTTCTTCTTTTGCACAAATGTTACATGCTGTTGTGGCATAGTGGACTTCAGGGAGTTTATGCCAGCAACATACGACTTGGATGTACTCGAAGGACCAGTGGGAAGCGAATCCCAGCAGTGGGACCGATGCCCACAAAACGAATTCGCGCACCGGCAGTTACGTATCGACAGTGTACAACTATGTGTTCATGCCGCGGATTACTTGACGAGTGTGTCAAAATGGCGGGCAGAGTTCCAGCAGCGCGGGCGCACACGACGAAATTAAACGAAATTAGGCGGAGACAGACGAAGATCACTCGTCGCGGTTTTTGGCGCGAACACATGATACCGTCGTTTCATCGTCTTTTACCTATGGACAAGAGAGGGGGGAGTGAATTGTATTCTTACTCCGTCATCACACGGAACAATCTGTTTTATTATCATCATTTCAGCTTATAAACGCCCTACTTCTAGGCTCGAGACCTCTTCCCCAATATTAGGGCAATTGAACTACTATACCATACTAGTCAGACGTGTTAGTATTTTTTTATGGTCAGCGTACACGCCGTCCATTCCATCCAGGGCAATAAAAGGATGGTGCGCAGACCCATAACCCACCCGTATCCACGTCGCCTTCGTCGTTGGTCCGACTATCAGTGCCGAGTTCCTTGTCCTCAGTGGTCGGCCCAACGGAATACCCTTTCGGGTACTACTCACCTCTCGACGTCCCTGTCTAGAGACGTCGGTCGCCGTCGCGCGGTCAGCCTCTCTGGGGGTGACGGAGTAAAGTCCCCGGTCCGGTCACCCACGGCCTCGGCTAGAGCAGACGTGTTAGTATTTTTTTTTTTTTTTTTTTTTTTTTCGGTGGGCTATGGTAAGCGAACGCGCGGTCCTGTCCGTCCGGGGTGATGAAAGGACGACGCGCGGACCCATAACCCACCCGTACCCACGTCACCTCGTTATTTGTTGGGCCGACCACCGGAGCAGATGTGACTTGTCATCAGTGGTCGGCCCGACGGAATACCCTTTCGGGTAACCTCACGTCTCGACGTACTGGGACGTCGGTCGCCATCGCGCGGTCAGCCTCTCTGCGGGTGATGGACAATTCCCCGGTCCGATCACCCGCGGCCTCGGCTAGGGCGGCATTAGGCGCAGATACTCGCGCCTGCGCCGCCCCAGTTGCCGGCGGCGGAACGTGTCGCCGAATAGGAGCTCTACTCGCACACGATCCGCCGCCTCCTTCCGTGAGATTACGGCCTCATAGAAGGCGGCGACCGCGTCCCAGTTCCTGACGCTGTCGAGCATCTCCCTGGCGATGGTCGGCAGCGCCAGGTCGGCACCGATAATCGCGACGAGTTCACGGCGCTCCCTTTCCCACGCAGTACACTCCTCGAGCGTGTGCTGCGCCGTGTCCTCGTCGCAACTGCAGTAGTGGCAGGACGGTGTGCTCTCCCTCCTGACAATCTTGTGCAGGTACTTCCCAAAACACCCGTGCCCCGTCAGCACCTGCACAAGTCGGAAGGAAAGCACCCCGTGCGTCCGCTCCAACCACTCCATCAGCACCGGCCGGAAGGCCTCGACGGTCCTGACACCGCACCGAGGACTCTCCAGCCGGACTGCCCAACGGGCAATGACTCCTCGGCGGGCGTCGACCCGCCAGGCGGTGATCTCCTGCAAGGAGACCATACCGCCGCGGGCGCGCATCTCCGACACCCGCTGATAAATGTCGGCGAGCATCTCCGCCTCCAGGTCCCACGGGGGAGTTCCGGCCAGGAGGCACGCTGCCTCCGTCGACACGGTGCGGTAACCCCGTATGGCCCTGATCGCCATGACCCTCTGTGGTCGCCACAGGAGGGCCCTAAGACGGACGGTCAGGGACCCCGCCCACACCGGTGCGCCATACAGGGCCATCGACCGGATCACCCCCGTGTACAGCTGTCGGCACGTAGCACTGGGTCCACCCACATTCGGCATCAGCCGCGAAAGGGCGGACGCCGCGCCGACAAGCCGGGGGACAATTCGATGGAGATGCTCCCGGAACCAAAAATGCCCGTCGAGCACCAGGCCCAAGTACTTCATGTGGGCCTGGATGCTGATGGTGACCGACTTCACGGTGATCGAAGCGCCGGCGGGAGGCCCGGCGGTACGGAGGCCATGGAACAAAAGGGCCTCCGTCTTTTCCAGGGCTACACTCAACCCCAGCGCTTCGATCCGCCTGACAATCTCCTCGGTGCCGAGAGTTGCCAGGCGTGCCGCCTCCTCTAGTGTCCCACCCCGGGCTGTGACGAGTGTATCGTCGGCGTAGCAAATTACGCCCAGCCCGGGTGGGAGACTTCCTCTCAACGCCCAGTCGTAGCCGATGTTCCACAGGGTCGGACCCAGAACCGACCCCTGTGGGACACCGCACGTCATGGGCGTTCGCACAACGTCCCCTACTCGGTTAACGTAGAGGACGCTGCGCCCCTCCAAGTAGTCTGCCACCAGCCGCCTGAGGTACACGGGCACCCCGTGATACTTCAGTACCTCCCTGATGCAGCTGAATGGCAGACTGTTGAAGGCGTTGGCGATGTCCAGGGACACCGCCAACAGGACTTCTCCGCCGGTGACGGCCTCCGCTACCACGGCCTTCAGGCGCAGCAGGGCCGCGATCGTCGAACGCCCTCTCCGAAAACCAAACTGGGCGTCCGACAGATCGGGCCCGACCCCGACGAGGTGCCGCTCGATGCGGGCAGCCAACACCCTCTCTAGCAGCTTACCCGCATCATCGAGCAGCACGATGGGCCTGTAGGCCGAGGCCGACTCGGGAGACCGTCCCGGCTTCGGCAGGAGAACCAGCCTCCCCTCTTTCCAGCACCCAGGGAACTGCCCGAACGTCAAACAAGCGTCGAACAGTCCCCTGAGGCGTGGTCCCAGGTGCTCGAGGACCAGGGCCAGCACACGGTTCGGAATACGGTCGGGCCCGGGGGCGGTGGATTTGACTCGCATACGCGCCACCGCCGCTCCCATTTCCGGCTCCGTGATGGGCGGAGCACTTTCATCTTCGGCCTCCCGGTCGCTGTCCGGCGAAGCCATGACCGGGGGCGTGTGCTCCGCCCGCCGTGGAAAGAGGTCCTCGACAACTCTGGTGGAGAGTCTCGGTGAGGGGGGGGCCCCGCCCGCGGAGCTTGTTCAGCGCCGCGAGGTAGGGGCGACCCCAGGGGTCACGATCGAGACTGTCCAGCATCTCCCGCCGACTAACGTCCTTGGCGGTACGGACGGCCAGCCTGAAGGCAGACCGCGCACTGCGGTAAGCCTCGTACAGCTGGCCCTCCCCCTCAGCGTCGCGGTGACGCGCTCGGCTGCGGGTGTAGGCCCTCCGGGCACGTATGCACGCAGCCCGAAGGTCCGCCAATTCTCGGGACCACCAGGGGACCGCACTCTTCGGGGGCAGACGCCGCACACGGGGCATGGCCGCATCGCAGATCTGCGTTAATGCACAGCGGATGCGGCCAGCCTCGGCATCCACCCCGTCCGCCTGGGGCGGTGAGGACAGCCACGACTGAACGATGGCTGCCTCCGCCAACAGGTCCCGATCCAATCGACCCACAGCCCACCGCGGAAACGCGGGAGCTCCGTCCGCCGTGTAACCCCTGCTGGGCTGCAGGAGGGTCCGGGAGACCTCTATCCGGATGTATCGATGGTCGGATAGGGTCTCAACCTCCTCCTGGACGCACCAGCTCCTCACACGTGCTGCGACATTAGGGCTAGCAAACGAGAAGTCCACTATCGACCCGCCCTGCTGCCGCACGCACGTTTGCACCGAGCCCCTGTTCAGCAAACAGAGGCCCAGTGCCGCCGCCCACTCTTCGACCGCCCGCCCACGGTCATTCGTCCTGGGGGACCCCCACGCCGTGGACTTGGCGTTGTAGTCCCCCAGAACGAAGATTTAGCGCGGTGCCAGTCGCCGTATCGAGGCCCCCAGGATGGTGAGGAAGGCCCCGAAATCCGTCGCGCTCCTGTTAGGGGAGAAGTAAACACCAAATAGCGTAACCTCTCCCCATTCCGCCGCGACATACCCGTCGCCCCTGTCCTTGAGCAACAAAGGCGGGGAATGCCACGACGTGGAGGCGACGATTGCCACAGAGCCGTCACTGCTGCCCAGCCAATTGGGCCGGTCAGGCACCACGTACGGCTCCGCGGCTACGGCTGCACCGATCAACCACTCCGCCATGGCTTGCAGGAAAACGTCCTGTGCCTCGGCGGCGTGGTTGAGGTTGGCCTGCAGGAGGTGGTAGGATTCGGTCGCCATTACTGGGCCGTATCTATCACCTCCTCCACGCTGGCGGATGATCGGGTCGCGCTAGGGGCGGGAGCGGCCGGGGTCGTCGGGCCGCTCCGCCCCTTTGGAGCCGAAGCCGGGGGTCTGCACTCCCTGCCCCCCATGCGGTGCTTGGCGGGCCTATTGGCCGCCGCACACGCGGGGCAGTGGGGAGTGGCGGCGCAGGATGCCGCCTTGTGCCCGGGTTGACCGCAGCGGAAGCAGAGATCGCTGCAGTCAAAGCAATTGGTGCATGTCGGCCGAGTGTGTCCGACCGCCATGCACTTGTAGCACCTCGCAGGCCGGGACTCCAGCACGGTCACCCGTGCCGAGCTCCAGCCCACGAGGAGCCTGCCTGAGTCGGCCAATTGCTTGGCCGACTCCACCGGGCACTGCACCCAGGCAGCACCGACGCCGCCCGGACCAGGGCGGATGGCGCCAATTCGGACGGTGTCCACGGGACACCCGGTTTTCGAGACGATGGCCTCCCGGATGTCATCCACCGTCACGGAGTCGTCCAGACCCACGACGCGTAGTTCTGCGCACTTTACGGGTCTGGCGATTTTGACGCCATCCTCCTCTGCGAACAGACCCCTCAACTTAGCCGCCATGCTATCGGCCGTCTTGGCGCCCTCGGCCCTAGGGAACTCTAGAATCCGTGCCCCTGTCCGGGCCTTGCGGGTCCTGGCTTCGACGCCTCCTAAATCGGAGACGTCAAGCTCCCGCCGGGCGCGACGTAAGACGGCCTCATAGCTGAGGCCGTTTTCGGCCGCCTCAGGCAGCACGGTGATCACCACCGCGGCTGACTTTGGCGGCCGGAGCCTCCTGCGCGACCTCTTATTTGCGGCTCCTGCTTTGGGAGCGGAGGCTTTGGCGGCACTTTTGGCCTCCGCTCTCCTCTTCTGGCCGCGACTTTTTCGGCTGCGCTCGGCTGTCTGCCAACCTTCTTCAGGTGCAGCGGAGGGGCCGGGCACAGCAGTCACGGCCGCGGCTGCGTTGGCTGCTACCGGCGGAGCATTTGCCGGCAGCGGCTGAGGTCCGGCCTGAGCAGGAGCCGGTGCCACCTTCTTCCTCGCGGCGGGCCCTTTGGACTTCGGTCCAGCAACGGCCGCAGCGTAGCTCCCTACGCGCCCGCCCTGACAGGGTAGCGCATCAGGGGCTGACACCGCGGCCTTGGGCCTGTCCGCAGCCAGCGGCGGCCGAAGACGGGGCTCCGGAGGCAGTCTTGACTCCAGAGCCGCCATGCGCGCGTCTAGCATTTTGCCGAAGACGTCCACCATGGCGCGCATGGTCTGGTCCGGCACGCCGTCCACTGCGGGCAGCGGGACCGCTTCGGCCAGCTGGGCCCTCTGGGGACTCGCCGCAGCGCGAGTTGGCGCAATGGGGACGGCGGGGGCGGCGGTAGGGCCGGCGCTTGTCGGCGGCGCGGTCCTCGCCAGTTGCGCGACCTGGCGCCGCAAGTCGGCCATTTGCTTGGCCAACTCGCGGTTCGCCTTCTGCACCGCCGACAACTCCTTTTGTAGGGCCTTATTCTTCTCCTGCAGGCCTGAGACCTCACCACTAAGGCGGGCATTTTCGGCCTGCAGGGTTGCCACATCGGTAGGTGGGGGGTCGACACCTACAGCGGGCTCTGCAGCTGCCGCGCTGGTGGGAGGGATGTCCGCTAACACCCTCATCATCCTCGCGGCAGCCGCCTCATTCGCCCGCTTTTGGGCATCGGTCCCCCGCACATGACCAATCGACGCTGGAGCCGTCGACCTCGCCGCCACCACTGCAGCCCTTCGTCCTCTACGAGAGGCTGGAACCTTGGGAGGAGGCATGATAGCGCCACTCCCCTCGGAGGCGGACTCTGAGCTGCCACCCATATTTAGGGGGCGCTTCCGCACCATCGAGGGGAGGGCCTCCTCCCCAACCTCTAGTGCTGCCGCCAAGGCCGATGCCGCCGACCGGGATGACCCACCGACGGTCTCCACTGCCGACATGTCGGTGTCCGACGGCTCTGCGGCAGTACTGCCGCCCTCGTCAGCAGTCGGAGCGGCTGCCGCGGCCTCTCTAGCCAGCCGCTCCTGCTTGGCCAACTCGCGCCTTTTGACGCTCGTGGCCTTCCCCGTCCCCATGTGCTTTCTCTTTTTTCTCTTCTTAGGGGCCACTATTTTTGCCGGGCCCTCGGCTGACCTTGGGGCCTCAAGTGTCAGACTAGCAGCAGAGCTGCAGTCGGACGAGGCCTCTCCTTCCTCTGTGCCAGTTTTCCTGTAGCTTGGCAGGGCTTTTGGGTGGGAACTAATTAGATCCTCTGTGGTGGTAATTTTGGGCGTCTCACCCCTCCTATCTACATCAGGTGTGTGTGAACAATAATCCATCGAGTTCCCACGAGTATGGGAGAAATAAATGTCGACCCGGGCAGAGATCCCGATACCCGGGCAAGCGTACATTTGTTTCCCAACACAGGGGGTCCGCAGGTACCCTGGCTGGGGGCGCGCTAACGACTGAACAACCCATCAGCCATGCATCCTCTCGCCGCGCGCCAGAACTTAGGATTCTGGGTGATTGTTTTATAGAGGTTTTCTTCCTCGCGGTCCAGGCGGTTAAGCCAAGACCCTCGCTCCTGAATCTAGGCCTCAAGACAAATGTCCCGAAGCAAGAATCAGGTCTACGATTTGTCGCGGTTGGCAAATGCCTGCCCAGTCCTCAAACGAATGAGTGACTGGGCCCGTCGAATTTTCGCGTCCAATACCCTCTACAATTAGAGGGCATGGAGCGAATTTGGGGCATCCCACAAACTGGGCCCCCCCTCGGGCCAGATATTTGCCACGAGCGACAATTCCAGAGAGCAGTCCAAGGAATTGTCGCTCGTGCCCAGGGTACACCACGCGGAGGTTTCTGGCGTAGCACCCCAGACGTGTTAGTATAGGATACTATTTAGAGTTTGTCTTCGCTTCCTTTGTTCGCGCCAAAACTGCGACGAGTACTCTTCGGCTGTCTCCGCCTAATTTCGTTTGATTACGTCATGTGCCCGCGCTGTTGAGATTCTGCCCGCCGTTTAGACTTTATTATCATGACTGGTCCTTCGAGCGAGATCACCCACGTCGATATGTTGCTGGCATAAACCCCCCTACAGTCATCTACGCCACAACATCCTTGATGTTAAACTAGTACTAGACTAGTAGAAAAGAAGTGATGAATTGTATTCTTACTCTATCACCACACGAAAATAATAATTCTTCACACTAAAGTAAATAAAAACCCAAACAAGATATAATTTATTACCGAAGACGTCCACAAAACGGTCAAGTTATGATATCTAAATAATTTCTGTCACCACCAATCAAGTCTTAGACCCTACTCAAACAAATGATGAATAATGTTATCGCTTATTTAAACTAAATTGTACTAACTGTTGACGTGTCCGGACACTGTCTTTGTTTAGAAGTATTTTAGTTTGATGTGGATACTATTAGCTATGTCCAGTTGTAAACCTTTGTAGATTATTTTTCTATCATGATATTTTGTAATTGTATATTATCTATCACTTCACTTGGATTAATTTATTTTAATTTTAAAATGGAAGGAAGGAAGGGAGACCCACTTTCCCACGGTAAGCAATATACCGCACATCACAATAGAAGGAGTACGGGATAGGATTAAGGTTTTTAATTGGGCGTCACACAGCTTTGATTGGCGTCACACAGCTTTGATCGACCTCACACAGCCTTGATCAACGTCACACAGCTTTGGTCGGTGTCACACAGCCTTATCACACAGTTTTGATCGATGTTAGGACTAGGAAATAAGGAAATCTTACCCTCACGTTATGAGCACCTTCCAGAACATCAACTTGCAATTTGCCGCAGAACTTCGAATATTTATTCGACACGTGTTCCACCTCTAAACGTGGTATCCTCAGGACGATTCGGCTTCAAATGCCGTGGGAAAGTGGTTGGTCTCCCTTCCTTCTTTCCATTTTAAAATTAAAATAAAAATGGATTTCCGCTATGTATTGCCTATTTCAATCAATTATTTTGGATTACTTTATTATTTGGGTACTTTTTTTAATTTTTTTATGATACAATTTCTTAAGTTAGACCTCTTCTATCAATACATTAATGTGAATTACATTCAATTTAGCGGTCATTTTTTTTGCATTTTTTTTTGCGTTTCGATTGTTGTTGTTAATAAATGAATAAAGAGCACACCTGATGGTAAGTAATTCATGGACCTTTGCTAGGTCGCCGCCTACCGTAAAGAAAGTGTGCAATCACACTACCATAGTTCAGTCATAATAACGGCTTCATTAAACCCCAGTGCATGCAAACACTCAGAAAATTGTGCTGCCTGTTCTTTCGCTCACCGAAAGAAGTACAATAACAAAATATTAACATTCAGACATCAATTTTCTGTGAGAGTCTGGTACTACACCGGACAAACGAGCCCGCGGCTGTAGAAGACTGACGTGTGGTCCTACCACATATAAACGCGTTTAGAAACATATAGACAGACAGACAAACAAGAAGTCTAAAATAGTTGTTTTCACTTCTATTTGTGTGACAGGAGTGCACCCAGACTGCAAAAAAGCAAAATATGTATACCTATTTCATGTATATGATTAGTCCACTATGAAACTTTATATATACAAATCTTCTGTTCGTGTGTTTGTAATTGAACTCCTTCTAAACGGCTGGACCGATTTTGATGATGTTTTTTGTGGTTGTTCTGATGAATATGAGAATGGTTTAGATTAATATTTGGAACCGGCAGGTGGCGCTGTGATCTATTTCAAGGAGAATTCCTTTCACTATTTTTTTAAATTTCAACGTAACAACGTCTATTGGGTCAGCTAGTGAAGTTTATAAAATGTTTGGTGTAAAACCTTTTTCAACGTACGCGAATGATACATAGTATTTATCACTCATTGAGTATGACTAGCACGGCAAAACACTCTTATTACAGTAAGATTATGGATTATAAGTAATGACAACAAAGCAAGGTTTATTATTACTAGCATTTTATTGAAATAACTCTTAAAATGATTTCTGATGTTTACACAAGTCGAATACTTGACTTGGTCACGGACGGGCCAAGATGTTATGTTACATCGAAACGTCGTGCAATCAAAAACCAAATACAAACGCGATAAAAGCCGTAAAGTAGTTTTATTTATAATAAACTCATTTGCAAAAAAAACGGGCGGTTTTGATTTTCATTCATATTTAAAAAGATACAATACCAAAAAGGTTTCAATCGTTTGTACACGTTACTGGCTGGTTTTAAAAATGCTGTGGTATTTAAAAAAGTACGTTCTAAATTCAATTTTTCATTTGATGTTCATTTTTACAGAAAACCCCTTTTTATCCTACATTTTTGGCGCGAAGTTCCAGAAGTTAACATCGACTTTCATAACTTTTATTCAATTTTTATCGATTAATTTCATATCCTTGACTGTCAAAGCTTTATTTAATGCTGTTTGGCTGTATCAAAAATGGTAGATAAAGTGGTAAAAGCTACCAAAATTATCGCGCTGCTTGAAGAGGGTTGCAGCCAATGTTTCGTGGCTAGGAGGCTAAATGTTAGTCGCTCGACAGTCCAAAGGACCTGGCAGCGATATCAGGAGACTGGTTCCGTCGAGAGAAGGCCTGGTTCTGGAAGAAAACCATGTACCCAACCACGGGATGATCATTTTCTTGTGAGTCGCGCATTGAGAAATCGCAAATCTTCGTATGTGGATCTTAAGAACAACCTCCAAGAAGTAAGAAATGTGCATATTAGTCTATGGACGGTCAGGAGGAGGCTTCTCGCTGCCAATATACGCAGTCACCGCCCGGCCCGCGGCCCCAAATTACTCCGTGAGCACAGAGTTCACAGGCTTAGGTTCGCTAGAAATTGTGAATCATGGACTCAAGACGATTGGAATAGGGTTTTGTTCTCTGATGAAGCCAGGATATCTCTGTTCGGTGAAGATCGACGTCGGCGAGTGCTAAGAAGACAAGGAGAACGCTTTGCAGAGGCGTGTTTCGAAGAAATCACACCTTATGGTGGGGGCTCTGTTATGTTTTGGGCAGGAATAAATTCAATGGATCGTACAGAGTTAGTCTTCATTGAAAACGGCTCACTGACTGGGCATCGATACATAACGGAAGTTCTAATTTCTCATGCACAACCCGCATTGGCCGCTCTAGGTGAAGACTCGATTTTTATGGACGACAATGCTCGCGCCCACCGATCCCGCGATGTTAATGCGTATGTGCAAGAGGTCGGCATTCGTCGTTTGGATTGGCCAGCTCGAAGTCCCGACCTCAATCCCATAGAGCATGTCTGGGACGTTCTGAAACGGCGTGTGAGATCAGTA
Source organism: Lymantria dispar (assembly GCA_032191425.1). NCBI lineage: Eukaryota > Metazoa > Arthropoda > Insecta > Lepidoptera > Erebidae > Lymantria > Lymantria dispar. The sequence continues at coordinate 5,481,079 of CM063452.1, read as the reverse complement.
CACCCGGCTCCGCAGACCATCAGAGAGCTGAAGAATGTGATTACTGCGGAGTGGGAACGTATTCCGCAAGCAAGTATCCGGGATATACTCGCTAGCATGCCCAGACGAATTCAAGCTGTGATTTTAGCTAGAGGGGGTCACACTCGATACTAAACATTTATCTGCTTTAACTTTATTAAAGAAAAACAAACAAAAAAACTTTTTTATTTTTACTTCATGAGCATATGCACTACTAGCGAATATACACTACTAGCGAGGTTTAGCATTATTTCCCATAAATTGTATCTAAATTTTATGAAATACTGATGAAAACGATTATTTTCTTATTAATTTAGCAAATTGTGTGGATAAAACTACCTATAATTATCAAACAAAGAAATATTAACATTTGAAATGGTTCATTGCTTAGGTACCCGTTTTTTTTGCAAATGAGTGTATAATAAAGGTTTATTGCCGTGCATCGTGGCCGCGATCGGCCCCGCGATGCAGGGCCGCGCGCGATCAATCCCTTGAAAATCTATCGCGCCGTATCTATCGTTGGTCGCGCGTGGCTGTCGCATATCGCGGAAACATCGCTATACATTTTCATACATTGTCTATTATGCTTTGTTCTTAATCATACAAATAAAATACTAGCAATAGAATTTTAGGTCACACAATTACAACTAGCATATTTTTCGTCTTTATTCTTAGTAGTTAAAGGTCATGATATCACATAATGAGACATTCATGAAATGAATACTCGTAATAAGGACAGATTAGTTATACACACTACTCGTCTCCAAAAAGTTAACAAATCATTCATGGGGCAATGTATACGCTTTTACAATAGATTACCTAAAGATATCCGAGACCTGCCTATGAAAAAGTTTAAAAAAGCCATCAAGAATAGACTTTGTAAAAAAGCTTATTATAAAATCTCGGATTATGTAGATCATAATACAGATTGGTTGTGAGCAGCTCCTCATTCAGCAATTTCCTCGTTATTTTAAATATACTGTTTGTAAATGTACTTTTAACTTTTATTGTAAAGTGTAGCGTGTTTTGCCTAACGAATTTTTGTATTTTCACCGTTTGTAACATATTGTGGTGTTGGTCATGCTCACATAAGAATCTACTTGCGGTAGCTGCGTGGAGCGGGTCTCTCCCTTCTCTCCATAGTGGTTGAGGGGAGTGATGGCTGCTCTAGTAGTTAACTCGTGATCGGGTGCCGCTTGTGGGATCTGGTCCAGCCATAATCGTTTAAATTATATTAAGTGTCTTGCGGTTCGAAGGGCATCACACTGGAGCTAGTTCTTACAAAACATGTACACAATTGTATACCTAGTAAGAAGAAAAAAAAAATTAAAAATAATGACAAGCCCGCTGAGTTTCTTGCCGGATCTTCTCAGTAGCGGTCGCGTTCCGATCCGGTAGTAGTATATTTTTTTTTGGAAATTGTAAACCTGACAATATGTAAGTGCCCTCTCGGGGTTTATGCATAATAAAATAATTTGAATTTGAATTTGAGGTGGCAGAGCAAGAGCAGCTTGATATCTCGAAGTTCTTAAAGAAATAAAACTCAAGAGGATAACCCAAAAAAGGGGTCAATGAAATCAAATCTTCACTGGGCATATGGTGGACTAAAAAGTTAAAGTGAGATTGTAAAGCGGGTTATACTGGCGAGGGGATAAACATTGTAATAAGCCTACAAACAAAGTTAATAAGAGGTAGGTTTTGTTACATACTTTTGTAATAATAGATAAAAATGAATGTTATCCATTGCAATTAAGAAGTAACATTTAAAATAATAAATAGCTTGGTCTTCGCTCAGAATCCTGGTCTATTTTTTCAGTTCAACCGCTTAAACAGATATTTATTTGTTAATTAATATCGTTTTTTTTTTTTACTTGAAGTAATGTTTATCTAAATTAAAAAATAAACTTTAAATTCCGGTCAGCTGAAACCGGTATTGAAATATATTCTGATTGAATCTCGAACGGACCGCAACTTGGCAAGTTTCCAACCGGTACCACACTGTGAACTTAAACAACTTGTTAGTTCTCAATAGTTTGTAGTTTGGAAAGCGGTTTTCGTTATTTCAATTTCATATGTATTTATTACAGTTCTTTGATTCTTCTTTTTAAAGGCAAACCATAGACTTTTTTGCTATTACCAGCTAACTTGACCCCGTTCAAACCATCCGGGAGCATGGAAAAGCACAGTACAGCCATCTAGTCTGACGTTTCCATTGCGATTTAAGTTGACTACCGGTGCCGATCCCTTTTGATCGGTTGCCCGTCTTTTCAGTTACCTTTTCGGGTATTCATGGAATAACTCCCTGTATCACATAGGACTTTGGCAATATACTATTACAGAATTACTATTAAAGAACCCAAGTAACATCCAAATTCAGGATAATAATTGAAGAAGTTTACTGAATGCATTTCGGGTCCAAGATTTTCAATTCAGAATGTTGCTAGTTAGACAGTTCCCTACAGTTCAGTTAATTTATAGTTTCGAGTCTAAAATATGATCATCTGATGAAATCATTTATCGCCATGTTTTTCTTTAAATAATATGAAAATATCTGTTTATAAAATCACTTCTTTTAATCCACGCTTTTAATTATGATATGGCTTATAACTAATAAATTTGGAATGACTGATAAAATAGGAGCAAAACGGATAAAAGATGAAATGACTCCTTATTGCTGAGAATGAACAAGACGGCCGATAGCATGGCGGCCAAGTTGAGGGGTCTGTTCGCAGAGGAGGATGGCGTCAAAATCGCCAGACCCGTAAAGTGCGCAGAACTACGCGTCGCGGGTCTGGACGACTCCGTGACGGTGGATGACATCCGGGAGGCCATCGTCTCGAAAACCGGGTGTCCCGTGGACACCGTCCGAATTGGCGCCATCCGCCCTGGTCCGGGCGGCGTCGGTGCTGCCTGGGTGCAGTGCCCGGTGGAGTCGGCCAAGCAATTGGCCGGCTCAGGCAGGCTCCTCGTGGGCTGGAGCTCGGCGCGGGTGACCGTGCTGGAGTCCCGGCCTGCGAGGTGCTACAAGTGCATGGCGGTCGGACACACTCGGCCGACATGCACTAACTGCTTTGACTGCAGCGACCTTTGTTTCCGCTGCGGTCAACCCGGGCATAAGGCGGCATCGTGCGCCGCCACTCCCCACTGCCCCGCGTGTGCGGCGGGCAATAGGCCCGCCAAGCACCGCATGGGGGGCAGGGAGTGCAGACCCCCGGCTTCGGCCCCAAAGGGGCGGAGCGGCCCGACGACCCCGGCCGCTCCTGCCCCTAGCGCGACCCGATCGCCCGCCAGCGTGGAGGAGGTAATGGATACGGCCCACTAATGGCGGCCGAATCTTACCACCTCCTGCAGGCCAACCTCAACCACGCCGCCGAGGCACAGGACGTTTTCCTGCAAGCCATGGCGGAGTGGTTGATCGGTGCAGCCGTAGCCGCGGAGCCGTACGTGGTGCCTGACCGGCCCAATTGGCTGGGCAGCAGTGACGGCTCTGTGGCAATCGTCGCCTCCACGTCGTGGCATTTCCCGCCCTTGCTGCTCAAGGACAGGGGCGATGGGTATGTCGCGGCGGAATGGGGAGAGGTTACGCTATTTGGTGTTTACTTCTCCCCTAACAGGAGCGCGACGGATTTCGGGGCCTTCCTCACCATCCTGGGGGCCTCGATACGGCGACTGGCACCGCGCCAGGTCTTCGTCATGGGGGACTACAACGCCAAGTCCACGGCGTGGGGGTCCCCCAGGACGAATGACCGCGGGCGGGCGGTCGAAGAGTGGGCGGCGGCACTGGGCCTCTGTTTGCTGAACAGGGGCTCGGTGCAAACGTGCGTGCGGCAGCAGGGCGGGTCGATAGTGGACTTGTCGTTCGCTAGCCCTAATGTCGCAGCACGTGTGAGGAGCTGGTGCGTCCAGGAGGAGGTTGAGACCCTATCCGACCACCGATACATCCGGATAGAGGTCTCCCGAACCCTCCTGGGGCCCAGCAGGGGTCACATGGCGGACGGAGCTCCCGCGTTTCCGCGGTGGGCTGTGGGTCGATTGGATCGGGACCTGTTGGCGGAGGCAGCCATCGTTCAGTCGTGGCTGTCCTCACCGCCCCAGGCGGACGGGGTGGATGCCGAGGCTGGCCGCATCCGCTGTGCGTTAACGCAGATCTGCGATGCGGCCATGCCCCGTGTGCGGCGTCTGCCCCCGAAGAGTGCGGTCCCCTGGTGGTCCCGAGAATTGGCGGACCTTCGGGCCGCGTGCATACGTGCCCGGAGGGCCTACACCCGCAGCCGAGCGCGTCACCGCGACGCTGAGCGGGAGGGCCAGCTGTACGAGGCTTACCGCAGTGCGCGGTCTGCCTTCAGGCTGGCCGTCCGTACCGCCAAGGACGTTAGTCGGCGGGAGATGCTGGACAGTCTCGAGCGTGACCCCTGGGGTCGCCCCTACCTCGCGGCGCTGAACAAGCTCCGCGGGCGGGGCCCCCCCCTCACCGAGACTCTCCAGCCCAGCCTCCTCACCAGAGTTGTCGAGGACCTCTTTCCACGGCGGGTGGAGCACACGCCCCCGGTCATGGCTTCGCCGGACAGCGACCGGGAGGCCGACGATGAAAGTGCTCCGCCCATCACGGAGCCGGAAATGGGGGCGGCGGTGGCGCGTATGCGAGTCAAATCCACCGCCCCAGGGCCCGACGGTATTCCGAACCGTGTGCTGGCCCTGGTCCTCGAGCATCTGGGACCACGCCTCAGGGGACTGTTCGACGCCTGTTTGACGTCCGGGCAGTTCCCTGGGTGCTGGAAAGAGGGGAGGCTGGTTCTCCTGCCGAAGCCGGGACGGTCTCCCGAGTCGGCCTCGGCCTACAGGCCCATCGTGCTGCTCGATGATGCGGGCAAGCTGCTGGAGAGGGTGTTGGCTGCTCGCATCGAGCGGCACCTTGTCGGGGTTGGGCCCGATCTGTCCGACGCCCAGTTTGGTTTTCGGAGGGGGCGTTCGACGATCGCGGCCCTGCTGCGCCTGAAGGCCGTGGTAGCGGAGGCCGTCACCGGCGGAGGAGTCCTATTGGCGGTGTCCCTGGACATCGCCAACGCCTTCAACAGTCTGCCATTCAGCTGCATCAGGGAGGGGCTAAGGTACCACGGGGTGCCCGTGTACCTCAGGCGGCTGGTGGCAGACTACTTGGAGGGGCGCAGCGTCCTCTACGTTGACCGAGTAGGGGACGTTGTGCGAACGCCCATGACGTGCGGTGTCCCACAGGGGTCGGTTCTGGGTCCGACCCTGTGGAACATCGGCTACGACTGGGCGTTGAGAGGAAGCCTCCCACCCGGGCTGGGCGTAATTTGCTACGCCGACGATACACTCGTCACAGCCCGGGGTGGGACGCTCGAGGAGGCGGCACGCCTGGCAACTCTCGGCACCGAGGAGATTGTCAGGCGGATCGAAGCGCTGGGGTTGAGGGTAGCCCTGGAAAAGACGGAGGCCCTTTTGTTCCATGGCCTCCGTACCGCCGGGGCTCCCGCCGGCGCTTCGATCACCGTGAATTCGGTCACCATCAGCATCCAGGCCCACATGAAGTACTTGGGCCTGGTGCTCGACGGGCATTTTTGGTTCCGGGAGCATCTCCATCGACTTGTTCCCCGGCTTGTCGGCGCGGCGTCCGCCCTTTCGCGGCTGATGCCGAATGTGGGCGGACCCAGTGCTACGTGCCGACAGCTGTACGTGGGGGTGATCCGGTCGATGGCCCTGTACGGCGCACCGGTGTGGGCGGGGTCCCTGACCGTCCGTCTTAGGGCCCTCCTGTGGCGACCACAGAGGGTCATGGCGATCAGGGCCATACGGGGTTACCGCACGGTGGCGACGGAGGCAGCGTGCCTCCTGGCCGGAACCCCCCCGTGGGACCTGGAGGCGGAGATGCTCGCCGACATTTATCGGCGGGTGTCGGAGACGCGCGCCCGCGGCAGCATGGTCTCCATCAATGAGATCACCGCCTGGCGGGTCGACGCCCGCCGAGAAGTAATTGCCCATTGGGCAGTCCGGCTGGAGAGTCCTCGGTACGGTGTCAGGACTGTCGAGGCCCTCCGGCCGGTGCTGATGGAGTGGTTGGAGCGGACGCACGGGGTGCTTTCCTTCCGACTGGTGCAGGTGCTGACGGGGCACGGTTGCTTCGGGAAGTACCTGCACAAGATTGTCAGGAGGGAGAGCACACCGTCCTGCCACCACTGCAGTTGCGACGAGGACACGGCGCAGCACACGCTCGAGGAGTGTGCTGCATGGGAGGGGGATCGCCGTGAACTCGTCGCAATTATCGGTGCCGACCTGGCGCTGCCGACCATCGCCAGGGAGATGCTCGTCAGCGTCAGGAACTGGGACGCGGTCGCCGCCTTCTGTGAGGCCGTAATCTCACGGAAGGAGGCGGCGGATCGTGTGCGAGTAGAGCTCCTATTCGGCGACACGTTCCGCCGCCGGCGACTCGGGCGGCGCAGGCGCGAGTATCTGCGCCTAATGCCGCCCTAGCCGAGGCCGCGGGTGATCGGACCGGGGAATTGTCCGTCACCCGCGGAGAGGCTGACCGCGCGACGGCGACCGACGTCCCAGTACGTCGAGAGGTGAGGATACCCGAAAGGGTATTCCGTCGGGCCGACCACTGACGACAAGTCACATCTGCTCCGGTGGTCGGCCCAACAACGAGGTGACGTGGGTACGGGTGGGTTATGGGCCCGCGCGCCGTCCTTTCATCGCCCCGGACGGATTGGACCGCGCGTGCGCTTACCATAGCCCACCCATAAAAAAAAAAAAAAAAAAAAAAAAAAAAAAAAAAAAAAAAAAAAAAAAATTGCTGAGAATGAAAAATAGATGACTGAGATGAGATACGTTACATTAATTTATTATGAGTTAAAGTTAATACTTTTTTTTCCCTATCTTACCCGTGGATGTCGTACAAGACGACGAAGGGATATCATAAGCACATAAGATATTTACAAGAGAAGGAAAACTCGAAAGGTAACCCTATACCAACATGTCTGACCCGCATGGTATAGTAGGTCAAATTCCCTCCCATTGTGGAGGAGGCCCGAGCCCAACAGTGGGACGTATGTGGGCTGCGATGATGATGATGAAGGTCGGTAGACTACCATAGATTTTCTGGATCAAGGACCTCTTTGTGATACTTACACTGTAATTAAATGGATGTCCTGAGACTTTTATTCTATTTGCGCTGTAGCATGGTGCGGGTGACACATGTCAATACCAGGTGACTAGGGATGTGACGATTCGCAATTAAATTTTTATCACTAATTATACTCGTAGCATAAATAAATGTTGTTCTGTTTATTATTGTCACGAAAATTATATATAGGAAAAAATATATTCATATAAATTATTCAATTAATTTAATAGTTCAAAAATTTTAAAAAGTTTCGTAAACGCATTCAAAACAACTGGTATTTCATATTTTTTCGTGGCATATTTTTATTCTGTGGCGCATCGCCGAGTCGGCCATTTTGTTTACCCGTGCGATGCTGTCAGTACGAGTGCTACCGCCTTATATGTGACACGTATTATCCATTTTTCATCAGTTTGTTTTCGTTAAATTGTTATAGTTTGTTGTTTTATTTGTTAAAGTTTGTTGTTATATTTGTTGGTTATAACCATGCCTAAGCATACGAAAAAAACTGTTTTGGGTAGTCAAGCTAGAGAGTTTGTTGTTCGCCTCCGAAACTACTTTGAAAGAGAACAACAAAATAATGGACCGTTGTTACCACTGAATCGAATTGTAGAACGAGTAGCCGAAGCTCTTGATATTGGCCGCAATACTGTTTCGCGTATAACACGCGAGAAAATTGGTCAAGAAGGGACGTCTGAAAATAAATTATCTACACCGAACAAAAAGCGGACCAAGGTGAAGCCAATCACAGATTTGGATGAATTTGCTAAGGACGCTATTAGAAATCACATTTATGATTATTATAGAAGAATGGAGCTACCCACGTTGCTTAAGCTTCTAAAATCATTGAAAGAAGCTGAACTGTTCAAAGGAGGTATTACTTCGTTGCGGAATGTTATAAAGGATATTGGCTTTGTTTACAAAAAAGTTAACAAAAGAAAAATTATTATGGAAAGGACTGATATTGCCCTTGCAAGGTGTACTTTTTTAAGGAAGGCTAAAAACATAGTTGATTGGAGTAAAGTTGTGTTTTTGGATGAAACGTGGCTAAACACTAACCACACAGTGGGTAAAAGTTGGCGGGCGATACGGCACAGTCATGTACCAAAGTCCCGGAGGGCAAAGGCGAACGCCTCATTATTTGCCATGCAGGTACAGCAAGTGGATTTGTCCCTAATTGTTTACTGGCTTTTAAATCGAAAAAAACTACGGAGTATCATGAGGAGATGAACTACGAAAAATTTAAAGTTTGGTTCATAGGCCTCTTAGAAAACTTAAAAGAGCCTATGACCATAATAATGGATAACGCACCCTACCATTCGGTACAACTTAATAAACCTCCAACACAATCAAACCGCAAAAGCGAGTTGGTGAAGTGGCTGAGTGAAAACGGAGTTACAGCAGATATGAGTATGCTAAAGACGGAGCTTATTACTCTAGTACGGCGTCATAAGCCACCAACTCCTACCTACGCTCTGGACGAGATGGCAAAAGAAAAAGGTCACCAGGTCCTGCGACTACCACCCTACCATTGTCAATATAACGCTATTGAGCTAATTTGGGCCCAAATAAAAGGTATGTTTTTAATTTCAATTCTCGTTTTGATACTTTGAAAAAGTAACAGCTTTCTGAACGAAGCATGTAATTTAAAAACATTACCAGGTATCAGATTAGACATATTCAAGAGTAAATTTTGCATTAGATATTTGAAATTAATTTATTGATTAAAAACTAAATATTTTTTTCATAAGTCCATTCATGTTTATGTAGGTCACGCCGCAAGAAATAATACTACACCGCCATTTACGGCAAATAAGATGTTGACCCTGTTACAAGAGGCAATCAGTAACGTTCAACCTAAGGACTGGTCGAAGGTGGTGAATAAAACGAAAAGGGACATTATGTCTGATTGGGATCGTGACGTCCGTATTGATAACATAATTGAGACATCTTTAATAATATCCGTCACAGATACGGATGATGAAAGTGACAATTCCGATGTTCCTGACTCTGATATGAGTTTAGAAGAGGATTAAAATTGAATGAAAAATTGAAGTAAATATGTAATAATTGTATACTTTTTAACAATAAAAAATTGAGCGCACAAATTGTTTTTATTTATTTTTTAATCGACAATTCTTCGTAGTAGTACATCCCATCACTAAATACGTCTTTGGTGTTACGTTATACGCATACCACTTTGATAATTTTTTCTTTCAATTTCATTTGATTTGTAGGCTAGAACATTCTAGTTGGGTTTAATTTGGAAGGTATACCTTTATTACTACAGTTATTAGTGATTTAATATATTACCGATGTGGTACAGCTGAATTAATAGATCATAATTATAAATCGCGGCAACTTTCAAGAGTGAAACGAAACTCGCCATAACTGTCACCCGCACCATGCTACAGCGCAAATACTATAATAACAATGTATTCCGTTTGAAACATGTACAAAATGGTGACGTATAATGACATTAAATTAATAGGGCTTCACAATATATTAATATTGCAAACTTACTACAACTATACAGCGTGGGATCATATCACCCTAGCGTAGAATGTTATGCACTTAATATCGTCACTAGATCATTGAAGAAGCGTATGCGGTAGTTCTAAACGAACAGCGTGGAGCTGGAAAAGTCTCATAAAAACACCAAGGACGAAGGTTATATAGGTTATACCACGCTGGTTAGACGTGTTAGTATAGGGTTTTTTTTTGAGTTTACCTTCTCTTGCATAAATATTATATGTATATTATACCTCTTAGTTGTCTTTTACAACACCCACGGATAAGAGAGGGAGTGGTGAATTGTATTCTTACTCCGTCACCATACGGATATTCTTCACAGGCTCACTTTATTGCCACACGGCAAAGCCTACCAATGCTTATGTCCTGGTATTTGTCACTTAAAAAACAAACTATTGCAGCGGTTATATGTATTTAATCATCTCTTAGAGCAGCTGTGATTATAGAAAACATATTGAATTGTAATTTTACTTCACTAAATTGTTAAAATAGAAAATCATGATTCAGATTCAAATTTGTTTTTCTTCTAAACAAAGTGGTGTCCTGCGTGGAATTCGAACCCGCGACACTGGCACGACAGGTCGCTATTTTAACCACCACGCCATCTGTGCAATCAATATCAATTTGTCATTTTTAAACCTTTTTCTCAAACTCCGCCCAAACGAGCCACGGCAGCGAAATCTAAGTCCTTTTTTTTTAATTGCAAGCTGTGGCAAACGAGCAAACAGTACACCAGATGGTAAGTGTTGCTGCCGCTCATGGACCTTTACAAGGCCGCTGCCTACCGCGAAGAAAGCGAAGGGAGTGTGAATGCGTGCATTGAGGCTCGGTGATACCAAAGGCACCACCAAAACCCTCCACACGCGAACACCTTCAGAAAGTTACGGCTCTCTCGCTTATTCCCACGGGAACGGAAATTACGCAGGAAAGACTGAAACCGAAGCAATGCGAGGGTGGATTGCTAATCTATACCAATAAATAAAATTGATGTCAAAATAATAGACTTTTTTCATGCTCACACGGTTATTGGCACGACACCTATGCCTAAAATAGCGATTAAAAAATTTTTGTCTATCTGTCTGTCTGTCTGTTTGTTCCGGGTAATCTTCAAAACGGCTTGACCGATTTCAAAAATTCTTTCATCAATGGAAAGTTATAATATCAGGGCGTAAACTAGGCGGTACTTTATCCCGGTATTCCCACGGGAACGGGAACTACGCGGGTAAAACGACTAAAACCGAAGCGAAGCCAGGGCGGGTTGTTAGATTTAATATAAAATTGAAAACAACGACATGTTTATATCTCCAGTGCGAGACCCTGCTGAAAATATATTTCTTTCTAAAATATTATATAAAAGAACAAGTCCTGTGCAGATGCTATAAGTACCATCCGTCATCAATCTATATCTTTATATATAAATTTCTTGTGTACGTGTGTATGTCACTGAACTCCTCCTAAACGGCTGGACCGATGTTGATGAAATTTTTGTGCATGTTTTAGGGGATTCGAGATTGGTTTAGATTTACAATTGGACCCGATAGGTACGTGACGCTTATTTGAGTAGAACAACGTCTGTTGGGTCAGCCAGTAATTTTATAAATATAAAACAACAATTCTATTTGGTGACGGAGTATGAATGCAGTTCACCATCCCCCAATTTGTTCATAAGTGTCATAAAAATCGATTATCAAAAGAAAACTCGAAATAAAATCTCATATTAATCCTTCTGACCAACGTGGTATATAATAGGTCAATTTTTCCTCATGTTTTGAAAGAGGCTCGAGCCCAACAATGGGACATATGTAAGCTGAGATGATGAATACAACAGAAATACAAATACTACAGATTTTTTCCATAACAAAAATTACGCCTGCAAATTGCAGCTTCGTTAAAAAATTCTCTACAATTCTACCTGGTGGGTAGTTAGCCACTAGTTCAACTAGTTCAACTGCAATTAATCACAAAGTTAGAGGGCACAGTCCGTTCGTAAAGTTGAAGAACAGCGACCGCATTAATGCTGAAAAGTTTACTAGTTGATTGAACTAAGAACTTAAAGGGAATATTAGGATTTTTAGAATTCCAATAATTATATCATTCAGATTCAATTGTTCGTTTTACCTTTGTTAAGGGACTTCACTAAAATATCAATTTCTTTTGTTCCATTGGAATGAAATAATGTACAGGGCTATTTAGTACGTCTAAGTTAAGTAGTACATTTAATTAATAACTTGGTGTGTTAGTACTTTCTGATGTCAAGTAATTTTAATATTCTAATTTCATTACCCCTTTTTTACCCCCGACACAAAAAAAGAAGTGTTATAAGTATGACGTCGATGTCTGTCTGTCTTTGTGTGTGTGTGTCTGTCTGTGGCATCGTGGCTCTCAAACGGATGAACCGATTTCAATGCGGTTTTTTTATTTAAAAGCCAGTTTCCTTGTGATGATTCTTGCCGCGATTTGATGCCGCGTGGGCGGAGGAGCATCGTGAACTCGTCGCGATTATCGGTGCCGACCTGACGCTGCCGGCCATAGCTAGGGAGATGGTCGCCAGCGTCAGGAACTGGGACGCAGTTGCCGCCTTCTGCGAGGCTGTCATCTCGCGGAAGGAGGCGGCGGACCGTGTGCGGGAGAAAAGACTCCACGCGGACACGGTCCTCCGCCGGCGACTGGGGCGGCGCAGGCGCGAGTTCCTGCACCTGATGCCGCCCTAGCAGAGGCTGCGAGTGACCGGACCGGGTATTTAGTCCGGGCACCCGCGGAGAGGTTAGCCTCGTGACGGCGATCGGCGTCCAAGTAGGGAACGTCGAAGGGAGAGGGTGCTCCCTCGGGGTATTGTCTATATCCTCTGTCGCCCCGGACGGAGTGGTGCGAGGAGTGCGCCGACCGTAACCCAACCCCACCAAAAAAAAACTTTGTTTAGTTAATATCGGTCTAACAGTGTAAGAGTTCTTTTCCAAAACGATGTAATGGCGTATGATTTACTCGACTAAGTGTTTCACGCTTAGCAGCATAGTCGTTAAATGACAATTAATTAATAATTCCTGTTGAAGAGAACGTAATAAATATATTTTTTATTTAAGTTGTGTCGGAAGTTGTTCAAAATTTTCTTTTTAGTTATTAGACGACTTTATTATAAAAGCTATTTCTTTTCTTTTTTCAAAGTGAAATAGCGCATAGGTGCAAAAATGAAATAGCGCATAGGTGCAATCAATTCTGAAAAATTTAACAGTAAACCGACTAATTTTGTGTATGCTGGCAGAGTAAGAATACTATTCATCACCCCATATATTGCCTGTGGATGTCATAAAAGACAGCCAAGGGAAATAATATGCATATAAAAGCTATCCAAGACAAGGGAAACTGGAAATAAAAACCAATGCCGACCCGTCTGACCAGCTTGGTATAGTAGATCAATTTCACTCTTATAGAGGCTCGAGCCTAGCAGTGGACGTGATTTGAAATGAATGATAAGATTGTTGATGTAAAACATCTATAGGCGAGGATAAAGGTAATCGATGACGTGGCGTAAACAGGCCGTGGTGTAATGCGACGGCTACTATCGCGTGTCGTCGCCACGCTATATGATAGTAAGTGTAGTTCCGATCAATGGTGGTAGGACCACACTGTCGACAGTTATGTCTACAGCCGCGGGCTGGTCCGTCCGGGGTAGTACCACACTCTCGCAGAAAATCGACGTCTGAGTAGTAGCAATTTGTTACTGCACTTCATTCGGTGAGCGAGAGAGCCGTAAGCCCAAATTTTTGAGGGTGTTGGTGGTGCCCTTGGTATTACCGAGCCTCGATGCACGCATTCACACTCCCTCCACTTTCTTCGCGGTAGGCAGCGACCCTGTAAAGGTCCATGAGCGGCAGCAACACTTATCAGGTGTACTGTTTGCTCGATTGCCACCGTTTGCAATAAAAAAAAAATTGTCATAGTAATATTGTCAGAGGCATCGAATATAACTATTATATTATTATAGAAATCACCGATTAAAAGAATATGGAGTTGTCACAAATTGAAATATTTTTGAATTTTGAATTCTTGTATTTAATGAAAATAAATGTCTATTGAATCATGCATCATAAATCATTCGACTATATTAGCACACTGCGTACCTACTGCGGTATTTGTTCATCGCTATGACGTGTCCACCTTGACAGGAAGTTTAAGAGCTCTACTGTGGTACAACACCAAGGTGAAAAAGTGGAATTCGTCAACCAAATGCTGTCATATATGAAGCAAAAATGTTGTACCCCCTTTTACGAAAATTACGCGGATGAATAAGTATAAAATTTGCCATAGTTGAAGACAATATTGTAGACATCTTCCTGTGCAGTGGTAAACAGTTTCGGAGAGATTACTTCTCCCTGTCTCACGCCTTTCTGCAATCGGTTTCATATCCTTGTCCCGGATATGAACTGACATTGTAGCGTTTCTATACAAACACTTCAGCACTTCGATATAACCATGGTCGATTTGGCATCGCTGAAGGGACTGCAAGCACCGCCCAAGTTTTGACTGAATCACAATCTTCTTTTTAATTAAATATAAGTATACAGTATATAATTTTAAAGATTGTGTTAAGATTGTGTATATACAAATTTACCACGGCGGCCACTAGTTTAAATAAAAGCAAATTATTTTATTTCAAGCCTTCATCATTATGTTAATGTTTCACCAGTAATTACAACTTTGTAAAATCAGCATACCATACCTACTGGGAGTGCAATGGTATATTGTACGGACTTAGCATCTCGAAAAAACGTCCATAGGTTCCGGCGTTTCCGGCGTATTATATTTTCATAATATTCGAATCCACTGTCCGTGTGGTGACGGAGTAAGAATACAATTCACCACTCCCTATCTTGCCCGTGGATGTCGTATAAGACGACTATGGGATATAATGTGCACATAACATCTGTGCAAGAGAAGGAAAACTCGAAATGAAACCCTATACCAACATGTCTGACCAGCATGGTATAGTAGGTCAAATTCCCTCCCATTGTGGAGGAGGCCCGAGCCCAACAGTGGGACGTATGTGGGCTGCGATGATGATGATGATGATGGATATTCGAATCAATCTTGAGGCGCCCCTTCAAATACATACATTATCTGTAAACCTTATCTATCAATATTTATATTAATCAGTTATAGAATAAATGTTTGTACTTATGTACGTATGTAAAAAGTAATACATCTTTGGCTAAACAAGATAAAAATCTTTCTAAAAATGTTATCCTTCACGTTATCTTACGTTTATAGAAAAAAACGCCACTAATCATAAAAAAGTCCACAGAGGGTCATGGCCCTGAGGCCATACGCGGTTACCGCACGCTGTCGACGGAGGCAGCGTGCCTCCTGGCCGGAACTCTCCCGTGGGACCTGGAGGCGGAGATGCTCGCCGACATTTATCGGCGGGTGTCGGAGACGCGCGCCCGCGGCGGTATGGTCTCCCTGGAGGAGATCACAGCCTGGCGGGTTGACGCCCGCCGAGGAGTCATTGCCCGTTAGGCAGTCCGGCTGGAGAGTCCTCGGTACGGTGTCAGGACCGTCGAGGCCTTCGGGCCGGTGCTGATGGAGTGGTTGGAGCGGACGCACGGGGTGCTTTTCTTCCGGCTTGTGCAGGTGCTGATGGGGCACGGGTGTTTTGGGAAGTACCTGCACAAGATTGTCAGGAGGGAGAGCACACCGTCCTGCCACCACTGCAGTTGCGACGAGGACACGGCGCAGCACACGCTCGAGGAGTGTGCTGCGTGGGAGGGGGAGCGCCGTGAACTCGTCGCGATTATCGGTACCGACCTGGCGCTGCCGACCATCGCCAAGGAGATGCTCAACAGCGTCAGGAACTGGGACGCGGTCGCCGCCTTCTGTGAGGCCGTAATCTCACGGAAGGAGGCGGCGGATCGTGTGCGAGTAGAGCTCCTATTCGGCGACACGTTCCGTTACCGGCGACTCGGGCGGCGCAGGCGCGAGTATCTGCGCCTAATGCCACCCTAGGCGAGGCTGCAGGTGATTGGACCAGGGAATTGTCCGTCACCCGCAGAGAGACTGACAGCGCGATGGCGACCGACGTCCCAGTACGTCGAGAGTACGTAAAAAGTATTTAATACATTGAACGTTTTGTTATAGCGCATTATCTAGTTGACATTTGTGACGGTGTGCGCACATGGAAAAAATGTTGAATCTAGTCCATAAAATATAGCTTGATCTCAGATGTGACAGATGTCAAAGAAACCAACGAAATAATTTTGAACGAGCGACATGTTTACAATTTAATTTTGTATCATATATATTTTCATTCTTTTCGTGTCCGTTTTGTTGCAACTGAATTGCAATATATTATACATATAAAAATATTAATATCCATGGCTAAAATGTACCTCGTAAGTACTGAAATACCTAGTAAACATTTTATACATAAATGACGCTTACGCATGGACAATGTCATACTGGACTGAAAATAAAAAGAGATGTGACAGTCGATATACGTAAATTGATAACCGATCTTTATTAAATTATTGATAAAAGAAATAAACCCAATACAGTACCTATATAAAATTTTCAATATACTTTTTACAATTAAAACAGACAGTTTACACTACAAAATACATTAATTGAATTAATAAAACTTTAAAAAACTACTTTTCATCTCAGAGTAAATTATAATATTATGTACGCATTATTGTCAATAAATTAGATATATTTGTTTATAAAACAGTCGTAATTGATCGATTCATCTAATGAGCGTCCTTATTTTCGTAAAAAATGATAAATGTTCTAGCAGGAACGTTCCAATGATAACGATAATAGTAATCTAGACCTTGATTATACTCCTTTTGAATAATTAAAACCATCAAAAAAGAGTTTTAGTTTGAAACAAATTTAAAAAGATTTTCATTGGTTGTATTTTAATTATAATAGAAAATCACAATTATAATAATAAAGAGTTTTATCGATATAAAACTACGGATGTTATCGTAAGCGTGACAGCACTAGGGACAACTGTCACAGAGATCATCTTACATTTTATGGACTAATTTCAGGGTGGCGATTTTTCGTCACGGTGTGCGCGCGCATTGACCTGGCATCATGAGATGATGAAATGATGGTATTTCTATACATTCAAAATCTCGCCATTGCCGAGATTTTGAGACCAGCGACTTTCATGGAATCTAGTATGCAGGCAGTTTTGGGGGCGATAAATCGATCTAACTAGATATTCGCTATAGAAAATATATTTCGCTATATAATAAAAAGTTAAATTTGGCCACTACCATCGTGGATAAAAAAATGCTCAATTGGAAAATCGAACAGTAATCCAGATATTTCCGGTTTAATCCTTTGCTTTCCTTTATTTATTAGTTTCCTTTTTAATTTTATGTTTTTTTATCGTGTCATCAATTATTTTTTAATATATAAATATTTTATAAAGAAATAACTAAGAAAAATACTACCCGTCAAAATCTTTATTCTTATACTATACTAGCAACCCGCCCTTGCTTCGCTTCGGTTATAGGTTATAGTCGTTTTACCCGCGTAGTTCCCGTTCCCGTGGGAATACCGGTATAGAATATAGCCTAATTTACGCCCTGATATTATAGCTTTCCATTGGTGAAAGAATTTTTGAAATCAGTCCAGCCGTTTTGAAGATTACCCGGAACAAACAGACAGACAGACAGACAAAAATTTTTTAATTGCTATTTTAGGCATAGGTGTCGTGCAAATAACCGTGTGAGCATGAAAAAAGCCTATTATTTTGACATTACAAACAGACACTCCAATTTTATTTATTGGTATAGATATAGACTAGCAACCCGCCCTCGCTTCGCTTCGGTTATAGGTTATAGTCGTTTTACCCGCGTAGTTCCCGTTCTCGTGGGAATACCAAGATAAAATATAGCCTAGTTTACGCCCTGATATTATAACTTTCCATTGGTGAAAGAATTTTTGAAATCGGTTCAGCCGTTTTGAAGATTACCCGGAACAAACAGACAGACAGACAGATAGACAGACAGACAGACAGATAGACAGACAAACATTTTTTAATTGCTATTTTAGACATAGGTGTCGTGCAAATAACCGTGTGAGCATGCAAAAAGCCTATTATTTTGACATTACAAACAGACACTCCAATTTTATTTATTGGTATAGATAGTATGTTTTTTTTTATTACAAACGGTGGCAAACGAGTAAACAGTACTCTTGATGGTAAGTGATACTGCCCCTCATGGACCTTTACTGGGCCGCTATCTACCGTGAAGGAAGTGTGAATGCGTCTAATGAGGTTCAGTGATACTTAAGACATCACCAATACCTACCACATAAAAACACCGTCAGAAATTTGGGATTCTAGCTCCCTCGCTCACCGAATGAAGCGAAGGAACAAATTGCTACTACTCAAACGTCGTTTTTTTGCGAGACTGTGGTACTACCATAGACAGACCAGCCCGCGGCTGTAGGCAAATAACTATAACTAAATTTAGGTTTTATTTATTTAAGACACCCTGCACTAAGGAAATAATCCTTGTATTGCGGGGGACTTTATAAACACAATTAATGGACACAAATTACATCCAGACTCAGAACAACAATTTGTGGATCGCATAAAGTATTGTCCTGCGTGGGATTCGAACCCCCGACACTGGCGCTGTAGGTTATCTTAACCACTACGCCATCTGTGCAGTCAACTGTCAATAGTGTGGTCCTACCACTTAAAATATATGACCGCAATATTTTACTTTCTCATTAGAAGTTTATTAGCAGGCAACACAGGTAAGTGTAGAATAACACTTTTCTGAGAAACTTTATAAAACGAACTGCAACCGCAAGCCCGTATGAAACCGATCTGGAAAATCATTGAGTGTTTGATTTTTGATTGCCCGACCTTTCGAACACTTTGCAGCGTTCATGGTCACGGGCGGACTAAGATGTCTCTCGTCCAACAAGTCATCGTTATTGCAGAAAATTAGTAATTATCTACCCGATACAGAAAATAGTTATTAAATATTGACCCACATTTTGATACAAATTTATTGCCAGTGTAAGAAGAAAATGATTCTATATGAAAAAATTATATTGTTTATGGTTAGTAAATATTTAACATTAAAATTAATAGTAATTATATTTGAAAACCCTAACAACCTAGTATACTACCACCGGATCGGAACACGGCCGCGCTGAGAAAGATCTGGCAAGAAAACGCAGGTGACATGATGCTAAATTAATAGTCTTTTTTTAAGAAGGACCAATGACGATAAAATAATTTAAAAAGTTTATTTTAACAGCATAATAATACTATTATCATTACAGGATTCGAGATTTCTTTATAAAATATATTGTGGCTGAGATTTGGTCATGGCTCGACAGATGTCGTTAATTCTATAGCAATTTTTTTTTTGGGGTGGGTTGCGGTTGGCGCGCTCCTCGCACTACTCCGTCCGGGGCGACAGAGGGGCATAAGCACGCACACCCGCAACCCACCCACGATGCACATCGCCTTCGTCGTTGGGCCGACCACCGGAGCAGGGTTACTTGTCATCAGTGGTCAGCCCGACGAAATACCCCCTATTTGGGGTACCCTCCCATCGACCGACGTCCCCCCCTCGGGGAGGACATCGGTCTTTCCTCACGCAATTCTATAGCCATAAGGATTAAGTCACAGTAATCAAATGATTAGCGGATATATGTCAACAAATCTAAGCCCACCACAATCCATTGTTTATGAGGAACTTTTAACTGAATGGCAAGAAAGATGGGATTCATCATCGAAAGGTCGTCATCTTTATCTATTTTTTCCATGCATCCGGGAGCGCCTGGAGAAGGTGTGGTTGGAGGTTGACCACTTCGTGGCCCAATTTTTAACTGGCCATGGCAACTTTAAAAGTAAATTATTTTCTTTTAAACTCGTACCATCACCATTATGTCAATGTTCCACATCTGACCACGAGTATGAACAATCAGCACATCACATTCTCTGGGAGTGCGATCTCTGGCGAAACGAGCGTAACCTTATGTTAAACAGTTTGCAAGTCACCTGTGGGGTAGTATACTATACGGACCTTGTAGCAACTCGAGAAAATTTCCGTGCGTTCATGCGTTTCTGCCATACCTACTGTAGCAATCAATCTTAACGCTCACATATAGGCCCCGTTAAGCTCTTCCGTATCCGTGGTGCCGTACTGCTGCGCTATCGTAGCTGTACTCCTGTTTACTTATTGGCTGACTAGTCATTTTGTTTTCCTGTCTCCCGCTTTGCCTGGAAGGGAAGTGGAATCTCTCTTTCCAACTCCTCCTCTTTAATCTTTTCTAATTAAATTTGTTGCGGGTCCCAAGACAATTAAAATCATATCCCGGGACTGCCTGAGGGTCAAACCTCGGTGTCATTTATGGAGACCATTGTGGATCCTGGCTTACAGGAGTTACAATGGTGGGAATGTGTGGTGGGATTAGTCCCATATAAAAAAAATCTAAGCCCATATATCTCCCACTGAACTCCGTTCTTATCCCTATTGAGAGGGAATTTGACCTAGCGTAGTTTTAACCACGTCGGTGTGATAGACTGAATAGGGCTTTGCTTCGAATTTTCCTGCTCTTTGACCAAAAAGGGAAGTGAATTATACATTATTACTTTTAGTTTTTCTTAACAAAATAAAGGCTCGTTTTTTTTATATAAATGTTGTTTTTAACTTTTTAGTATTACACAGTAACCATAATTAATAAATCCTTACTAATATTATAAATGCGAAAGTAACTCTGTCTGTCTGTCTGTCTGTCTGTCTGTCTGTCTGTCTGTCTGCTACGCTTTCACGTCTAAACCACTGAACCGATTTTGATGAAATTTGGTACAGAGATGGACTAAAGCTTGAGAAAGGACATAGGCTACTTTTTATCGCGAAAAAATGGGCATAAGGGGTTGAAATAGGGGATGACATTTTGTATGGAAATTCGTCATTTTCGATGATAAAACCATGAATCTTTGTAATGAGGCACTTAATAATAAATAAATTAATATTCGTTCTAGCGTTTTGGAAATTTCATTTATATGGGGATGAAATTCAACCCCTAAAAGACAAAAAGCATACAGCCGAAACTACTGGGCCTAGAAACGAATTTTTTTTTACACCGTAGTATTTCTTGGGGTACACGAACTCTAGCAAAGAAATCGCGAAAAAATGGGTATAAGGGGTTGAAATAGGGGATGACATTTTGTATGGAAATTCGTCATTTTCGATGATAAAACCATGAATCTTTGTATTGAGGCAGTTTATAATAAATAAATTAATATTCGTTCTAGCGTTTTAGAAATTTCATTTATATGGGGATGAAATTCAACCCCTACAAGACAAAAAAGCATATATCTGAAACCACTGAGCGTTGAACCGTAATTTTTTTACACCGTAGTTTTTCTTGGGGTTCACGAGCTATAGTAAAGAAATCGCGAAAAAATAGTTATAAGGGGTTGAAATAGGGGCTGACCTTTTGTATGGAAAATCGTCATTTGCGATGATAAAACCATGAATCTTTGTATTGAGGCAGTTTATAATAAATAAATTAATATTCGTTCTAGCGTTTTAGAAATTTCATTTATATGGGGATGAAATTCAACCCCTAAAAGACAAAAAAGCATATATCTGAAACCACTGGGCCTAGAACCGTAATTTTTTTACACCGTAGTATTTCTTGGGGTTCACGAGCTATAGTAAAGAAATCGCGAAAAAATAGTTATAAGGGGTTGAAATAGAGGCTGCCATTTTGTATGGAAATTCGACATTTTCGATGATAAAACCATGAATCTTTGTATTAAGGTATTTGATAATAAATAAATAAGTATTCGTTCTAGCATTTTGAAAATTTTACTTACATGGGGATGAAATTCAACCCCTAAAAAAATAAAAAGTATACAGCGGCAACCACTGGGGCTAGAAACCTTTTTTTTTTTTCTCCGGCGTATTTTTGGGGTACACGAGCACTAGCAAAGTATTTTTGGCAAATCACCCCCTTAAGGGAATGAAAAGCGTATAGCCGAAACTATTGTGGCTAGGAACGTGAAACTGTGTATTTCTGTATATTGTTCGATTCTCTTTCTTTTGTTGTAAATGAGCTCTAAGAAATTAGTTTTTGAAATTCATTCTCTAAGAGGGTGAAAAATGTATAGCCGAAATCATTAGGCCTAGAAATATGAAATTTTGTACAAAGTTGTCTCTCTTGGAGAAAGTGCTCACTAAAAAAGGGTTTTTTGCAATTTTACCCCCAAGGAGGTGAAAAGCATATAACCGATATCACTGAGCCTAGGAACGACCATTTTAGTATACGGTCGGCTTTCTTGGGTTACCCCATTATTTTTTCTTATTGCTGGCTTATCAAGATAGCTTTGGATCGACGCAATATGTAGGCACTGCTCTGCCATCATAGATATTGCAAAGGTTCTTCTAGCAACATTTTATGACCAGCTGCCTGCCAAACGACATTGCTGGCTAGATGGCATCACCAATTGGTCCAGGTCGATGTAAATCTTTGTCTTAGTAGTATTTTGCGACACTCACAAACAATAAAAGCGTTATAACATTCCTAGCCGCTACCAGACAGTAAGTTAAAATCAAGATATTAATCCAATTTTCTATGTCTAGAAATAAACAAATTTGAAGCGTCTATTTGTCTGTCAAAATAATAGGATTTATTTATGGTAACACAATTATTTGCACGATACCTATGTCTAAAAAACCGGCCAAGTGCGAGTCGGGGTCGCGCACGAAGGGTTCCGTACCATTATCTATAAAAAGGGGGAAAATTGCGTTTGTTGTATAGGAGCCACCTTATATATTTATTTTATTTTGTTTTTTATATTTATTGTTATAACGGCAACAGAAATGCATAATTTGTAAAAAATTCAACTGTCTAGCTATCGCGGTCCTTGAGATATGGCTTGATGACAGACAGACGGACGGACAATTTTTTTTTGACTTATATTCGTTACGGGGTAACCTTCAAAACGGCTGGACCCATACTGATAATACTTTACTAACAGGTCTACTAAGCCTTACATAAGGAATAACTTAGGCTATATTTTATGCAAGGCTATATTTTATCCCAGTGTGGCTGGAACAACTGTGAGAATTTAGTCGATTTTAAAATTATTTCACTAATGCAAAGCTATTTTTGAGCGAGTAACATATTTAGGCTATTTTTTTATCCCGATATTCCTACGGGACCGGGCACAATGCCGGTGAAATTGCGGGAACTAAATGGATATGTAAATTAATTTACGAATGAAAATCTACATTATCAGTGAATAACAAATAAAGGCTATTTTCATCCTGGTGTTTGCCCGGGAACGAGAACTCCGCGAGTAAAACCGGTGGATGTTGACTAATTTTTAAATTCTTTCACCAATAGGAAGCTACGTTATCACCGAGTAAGATAAGCAATTTTTATGTCGGATATTTGTATGGGATTTGATAATTATTATTTTTATTTTCACCCATATAAACTTATAATATCAGCGAGTAACATAGGCAATTTTTATCTCGGCGTTTGCATGGAAATGGGGTCTACGTGGGTGAAACTGCGGAAGTTTGATCGATATTATTTTTTTCCCCAATGGAAACCTATCATGGATAATGTATTATCAGCGACTAAGGATGGCCATATTTCTCATCGTCTTTCCACTTGCATTTAAACTACAAGGGTGGAAGTAATATTCAAATATAAAAATTTGTGAAGATATTTGGACGTTTGTTACTCAATCACGCGTAAACTGTTGACCGGATTTGGACGAAAATTGACACAGAATATTTCTTAAATTAAGAATTATGAAAACCAACTTTTACGCGGGCGAAGCCGCGGGCAAAAGCTAGTATTTATCTATTTAGACTTCTATAGTAATAGAACTTTGTATTCACATTACCGCCATAACTTTTAGGAGCGTCTTGTGCAAAATTACTATCATTTTCCACAAACAATAAAATAAACATTTTATGATAAGTATGATGCATAGATGTCAGTAGCATAGTCCCATGTGGTGACGGAGTAAGAATAGAGAATTCATCACCGTGGGTGTCGTAAAAGACCACTAAGGGATTAAAATACGTAGATTTATTCATATGCATAGGTGTTATGCATATGAATAAAACTCGTAATAAAACATTATATCAAACCGTATACCAGCGTGATATAATAAGTCCATTTAAATTGTGGAGGAAGACCTAGCAGTGGGACGTACATGAGCCTAGATGATGAGATATGATACCAAGATAGAGCTCAGAAAATAAATACTTTTTAAATTATCCATTATTAACCATTGTTTAACATTACGTTGTGAATATTCTTTTAAGGGTTTTGTATTTGACAATTATGTCTCTAAAGATGAGAACCCTATACAACCCTGAAATGAAAATCGTAAAAAAATTTCATACGAATATTTATTTTATTTCAATGAGTATTTTTGGCAGGTATCCTATCGAATAAATTATCCATTTTAAAATTGACTTTACGGCTCATATTTGTGGCTCGAAATACTTCCATCCGTTCAGAGACGATCATCTCAAAATAAAGCTCATCATAAGCATAGGTTCTATAAACAATACTAGATACATTGAAGTATCGATACTTTAGTGAGTACGTTACTTTTCTTTCGATACTACTCATGAGTACAATATCGATACTTTCTATTCGATACCGTGTCCCTACTTGTATAAAATAATTTAGATGTTTCACATCTGCCAGGCATTCTGAGCGACGGCTCACTTTTTTGCTATAGGAAATATGAATTAACATTGAATCACTTGAATTAAATAATGAAAGATACACTGATATATTATTATTATTTCGGCTCATATACAACCCACTGCTGGGCTCGAGCCTTCTTCATAATAGGAGGGAAATTAACCTTACTATACCATGCTGGTCAGACAGATTGGTATATAGGGTTTTGTTTCGAGTTTTCCATCTCCTGCATAGATGTCATATGCATAATATATCCGTCGTCTTTTACGAAGCAAAACTAATCTGGGTCATAAAATCAAAATTAAGTCATTATAATATCCTGAAAATAGTTTTAATTATGAGGAGTGTCAGAAATTGTTATCTAAGAGTTATTATTATACATGTTTACCTTATATTCAGCTTAAAATCACAAAAGATAGTCATAGCTCGTCAAATTGAATACAGAAATATAGTCTATTCGAGAGACGCATGAGCTTAGATGTATCGCTTATTCGATCTACCTATCTCAAATACCGTGTAGGTGCTATGGGATACGTCCGGGCTACATGTGTTAGTTCTATGGAATCCTCAAATTTGCTGATGTGAAACATCTATAGCCGCGGTGAACCTAATAGTTGCCGTGGCGTTAACGTCATGCTTGGATATGTACATTTGTGCAATGAAACTATAACCAGTTTTAGAATTTTGTACAATGCTATCTAGTGAGTCATCTAGTGAGCTTAAAATAAATTATTAACCTAAACACCTACCTATAGTGAATTACTAATGAAAATAAATGTTTATTCAATAAAAAACATCATTCACGGGAAAAAAAATCGTAATATTTTATTAATACTTTATTCCATATTAGTTCCTATCCATATAGCTCGTCAGATACAATACAGAAATGTAGTCCATTCGAGATACGCAATTACTGCTATATACCGTGTTTATCGGGTTCAAGGCTTAGTATAATACAATGGTGAATCATAACCTTTTCACTCATATCCCAAAGTGACTACATAAATGCATTTTCACAGCTTCAACAAAAGCTCGCAATCTGAACAAAAAACAGCCAAATTCCTTCTTGCATTTATCATATTAATGGGAATTGGATCGAAGCCAAATTCTGTTAAAGTTTAATTATTTTTCAACATACGTATGTACTTGACGCTCCATTTAACTAACTAGATACTGACTGGCTTGACCTACTTCGTAAAAGAAAATTCTTTCTTGAAAAATTACCATTCGTTTTTCAATATATCAATATAAGTAGTTATCAAAATGAATTCATACTACATTTTATCATATGAACGAATTGATATGACCCTCGTGATAAATTAAAAAAATAATAGTGTATATTAATCATTATCCAATAGTCAAAGATATATTTCACCCCTGACTCAAAAAGGGGTGTTAGGAGTTTGATATGTTATATTTGTCTGTGGTATCGTAACTCCTAAACGAGCGTACTTATAACAATGCGTTTTTACTTATTTGGTATCTGCCATGTAGAAATGATTCTCAGTTTTAATTTATGAATATCTGTTTAGGTGTTTCCAGGTCACCAACTCGTTTGATGCTTTTTAATTTTTTGGGAAGGCTATAGTAGAAGGGTATATGTATGCTATTCTATCCGGCAAAAGGGCAGCTCACGGCCCCATAACCCACCGTATTCCCTTCCCTTCGCCATTGGGCCGACCACCGGTCCATCGGGACCCAGTTCTTGACGTTCGTGTCCAGTCCAAAGGTGCTTTTTTGTTACCTACCATAGGAATCTTAAGACGAATAATAGGTATTCACTTTACTTTAAAACGTATATGACCTAACTTTTGAAACATCTATGATGGTACCACTGACTTGAGCTGAATCTGATGACGTAGCTTCAAGGCAGAAGACGAAATTCTGAATTGCTTATTATTATTAACTATGTAGGAGACTCGATGCTATCAATAAAACATTCATGATGTTAATAAAAGTACCCCACAAGAGCATAAAATATTCCTCAGTCTAGGGTGCCTAAAAATATATATATAAGCCCAGTAAAACTAGAACGGTACTTAGCAGTTTGGTACGAAGTAGTTAAACTGCCTTATAACTTAGCAACAAACTTTTGCGTTACATATGGTGTTAATTTCGCTCGATAACTACTGCGAAGTAACAATACTGAAGTTATATATTACCTTAGCAGACTTTGTGATTACAGTTGATTAATTATATTCATTGTGTGGTGAGGGCTTAATAATATGTTTTAAAGAGAAGATTGAAGGGTTCACTACTTGACAGTCTATAAAACGTTCAGTAGTGAACTCTTTAATTTATTCAATATAGGTCGAGCTTAGAATAATAACGTTCTATACATAGGATAGTGTCCATATGTAAGCCATCAAAAATATGAAGCAAACAATACTACATGCGTGCAAGCGATTACACACGTACACACGCACACCACTATACAAATTATGAAATCAAATTTTGTTTTTATTAATATAAATCGTTGGAATACTTTTAAAAGTAATCTTAATATACTTTTTATGTTTTTCAAATGTGTTGTGACACCATTTGAATGCGCAAACCGTCATAATTGCCTATTTATTTTTTAAGAGTTGCGTATATACGTGCAGCACAGTGACCTTGTACATTACGGAACGGTTGCGGCGTAAGCTCCATTAGTCTCCAATTGAAATGCTTCACTTTTTGTGCGCGAACTTACCTTCTATACGTTATTATTCTAAGAGTTCGAGTTAAAGCTATTTTTTAAATTTTTATTTGCGTTATGTAGGTAGGTAAATATATATATAGATAATAGGAATAAATGTGCACGTGCGTTTATGTACAAATAAGTGTTAAATAATGTGGTATGTAATTAAGAGCGTATCTCGCCGTTAAATAATTACGTTTGGCGAGAATATGATGTAGTAGTAAATAAGAAATCATGGTGATGAAATAAATAAATGAAAAAAAATACAATGTGTCACCACCCCTTACTATACTGTGAGCCATCGTAAATATCCACTGAGGAAACACAAATTGATTTGATAGTAGCTTTCTCACGGGCACCACAGTTGGTTTTATAAAACAACTGTCCGCGTGGTGACCGAATAAGAATACAATTCACCACTTTTTTGTCACACATCTTAACCGTGGATGTCGTAAAAGACTACTAAGAGATATAACAAGTATATAACATCTGTGTAAGAGAAAGAAAATTCGAACTAAAACCCTATATCAACATGTCCAGCATGGTTTAGTACGTCAATTTCCCAACTATTATGGAGGAGACTTAAGCCCGGCGGTGGGATGTATAGAAGCTGAAATGAATTATTGATGAATCAATGATGGCAATTGGCTTACTAAACGTGGCAGTAGAAGATAAACCTGTCCTCCACTTAGGAAGTTCCATATCTAATATTTATCCATATGATTAAAAACTAAACATTGACTGCACAGATGGCGTAGTGGTTAAGATACTAACCTACCGTGCCAGTGGGTTCGAATCCTCCGCGGAACAACACTTTGTACGATCCACAAATTATTGTTCTGAGTCTGGATGTAATTTGTATCCGTTAATTATATGTTTGTAAATTCCCCCCGCAACACAAGGATTATCTACTTAATGCACGGTGTTGTCTTTAAAAAAAAAATACTACACTCTGGCTTTCCCGTGTGGTGACAGAGTAAGAATATAATTCACCATTCCCTATCTTGCCCGTGGATGTCGTAAAAGACGACTAAGAGATACAATACATCTATGCAAGAGAAAGAAAACTCGAAACAGAACTCTATATCAACCTATCTGCCCAGCATGATATAGTATGGTCAATCTCCCTTCTATTGTGGAGGAGGCTCGAGCCCAACAGTGGGACGTATATGAGCTGAAATGACGCTCGGGCTTAATGTTTAGCTCTGTGATGACGGAGTAAGAATATAATTCTCTCAATCATGCTTGTGGATGTAAAAGACGATTATGATATGGAGTGAACATCTTACCGCGTGAGGAAAGACCGACGTCCTCCCTGAGGGGGGGACATCGGTCGATGGGAGGGTACTCCTCAAGGAGTATTCCATCGGGCCGCCCACTGATGTCAAGCTACCCTGCTCCGGTGGTCGGCCCAACGACGAAGGCGACTTGTCGCGCGAGTGGGTTATGAGTATGCGTGCTTACGCCCTTCTGTCGCCCCGGATGGAGTGGTGCGAGGAGTGCGCCGACCGTAATCCACCCCAAAAAAAAAAAAGAAAAATTGAGTGAATATTTTTGCAAGAGTAAAAAAACTCGAAAATCATTTACCAATTGTGATAACTGTGGTAAAATAGGCCGATTTCCTTTCTATCACAGAGGTGGTTTGAGCCCAGCAATGGGACGGGTATGAGCTGAGATGTATGGCTTATTTGATACACCTATCTCAAATACCGTGTATGTGCTATTGGATACATCCATACGTGAATCAGCTCTTTTTGTGATCCACAAATTTATTATGAGTAAGGTGTTATTTATGTCCAATATTTGTAAGGAGCCCCGCGATACAAATATTTAATCCTTGTGCGGCTGCGAGATATTGTTTCTTATTAAAAAGTAAATAATATTACAAAATCATCTGTTTATTTTCTTTGGGTGTGCAAGACCCTTGAGCCCATGTTATCCAGGCAGACTTCTGCTGTAAGTTTATTACCATCTACGTCACAAGGATATACGTCTTGTAATGCTAAAATTTACCTATAAACCCCATTTTCTATGTAGTCACTGAGTAAGAATGCAATTCGCCACTCTTTTTCTTGCCCGGCGGCGTCATAAAAGGTGACTAAATCATTACAATATGCAGATAACCTATATACAAGGAAAGAAATTACAAATTAAATAGAATTAAATAAAAGTAAGTCAATTGCCACGCTATTAGAGAAGGCTTGAACCGCGGGACATATAAATATACGTATAAGACCTATAAACACTGCTTTGCACCTATTTGTCACAGCCTTATAATTGCAGCTAATGACTTATCTCGACAAATAGATTATCCTATTTAACTTTTTTTTTAATCCGAGAGATAGTTCTTTATTAAATTAACACACTCTTCAGCATTAGAATAGTAATATACGTTAAATAAATAGCTTCTGCCATGTGGTGACGGAATAAGAATAGAATACATCACCCCCATCTCTTTCCTATGGAAAAAGGCGACTAAGGGATAATACTTATATAACATCTATGAAGGCAACTTCAAAACAAAACCCTATACTAATCTATTTGATCAGCATGATATAGTAAGGTCAATTTCCCTCCTGTGGAGTAGGCTCAAGTTCCGCAATGAGACGTATTAAGCCGAGATGAAATGAAAAAAAAAAGCTTCTAAATACGTAAAAACCATCAACATTTTTTTGCTAAGTGTAACAATAAAAATAATATGTATACAAAATGAATATCAACAAATTATGCGGTGTTTACTGACGCCCATAATCTTCTTTCGTTATCAACAACAATGCAGTGACACCAAACCATTTTTTCTCCCAAATCACAACCTACTTACGGACAGAAAAAAATGGAAATACCGTCAACTTGCCGGTGACCTAAATCTTTTGTCCCAGTAAAAGCGTTAATAAGAAACAATGAGTAAAGCGCGAATACGGCAAAATATATATTTATGCTATTGTTTAACTGTCGTCACAGTTAGCTTTTGAACTAATTTAGGCTTTAGCCTAGCCTGTGTAGTAACGGATTAACGCCACCCTACCGTTTGTTGCCCTTAGGTGGGTAAAAGATCACCATCACAGCTCATAAACATTCCACTACTGGGCTAGAGTCTCCTCCACAATAGGAAGGAAATGGGCCTACTGTACCACGCTGGTCCAGCGTGTTAATTTCAAATTTTCCTTCTCTTGCATAGATGTTGTATACATATTATAATACCTCAGCCGTCTTCTACGACACCCACGGGCAAGAAAGGGGGTTAGTAAATTGTATTCTAACTCCGTCACTACACTGTATAGGGTAAAAGATGACTGCTACATATAACATCGATACAGGAGAAAGAAAACTTGGCTAAAAATAAAATTAAATACCAAATCCGTCTGACTAGCGTAGCATAATAATTCCATTTGCCTCATACATATTGTAAAGACGAGCTGATCTCAGGAGTAGGTTAAGAAGAAAAAGAGTAAAGGGCAAGGTGTAAGGGTTCCTAGCAGAGGCTGCGGGTGACGGAACCGGGTGTTAATCCGTCACCCGCAGAGAGGGACGTCCCGGAGAGGGACGTCGAAAGGATAAGGCACCTACCCCCTCAGGGTATTCCGTCGCGCAAACCACTGAAGACAAGGAACTCGGCTCCGGTGATTGGCCCAATGACGAAGGTGGCGTGCTATGGGTGGGTTACGGGGCTGCGCGCCGCCCCTCTGTGATCCTGGATGGAGCCGATCAGTGAGTAATCTGACCGTAACCAGTGGGTTAGGAGTGCCTGAAAAGAAAAAATAGGTGTAAGGGTCGCTAGTGTCAGTAACCACACAATAAGGTTTTATGCTGTAAGAATTAAGATAAATAATATTTACATTCTCAAAATTTATAAAATAATTGCAGAACATTAATTAAAAAGTGCCAGCAGTGTACCAAAGGGATTTAATTTCTGAAATATTAAAAAAAACTTACAGAAATAATATACTGCGTTGACCTTTAGAAGTTATACTTTAAGTTGAATAATGTGACTGAAGTTTTCTAATTTCTCTCGTAAAATAGGGACAGTCTTAGTCCAAGTTTTTCGAGATTAAGTTATAAATTGTGCCTTTTGATATCCGGTAATAAGGCTTTTCGTCTTTTTAGCAATTATTTAACGAAACACTCCAAGTCAAGACTATATTACATAAATAGATCAATTAATCCTTTTTCCATAATCATCGTAGTCCACATACGTCCCACTATTGGGCTATGGCCTCCTCCACAATGGGAGGGAGTTTGACCTACTATGCCATGTTGGTCAGACATGTTGGTATAGGATTTCATTTCGAGTTTCCCTTCTCTTGTACAGATGTCATATTATATCCCTTAGTCGTCTTTTACGACATCCACGGGTAAGATAGGGAATGTTGAATTGTATTCTTACTCCGTCACCACACGGAAACTTCACGAAGTTTTTTTTACTTTTTGTTCTTTATTCGACATAAAAAAAATAGAATTTAACTTACAAGTTTTTCATATTTTCTTGTAATTATACTTATTTTGGCGCTTAAAGATATCTACTGGAATAATATACAGATAACATCGATTCAAGAAAAGGAAAACTTGAAATTTAGTGGGACGTATATGCGCTGAGATGATGATGATTATGAACAACTTAATACAGATTCTCATATTTATCATGATCATCATCTCGGCTCATAAGCGTCCAACTGCTGGGCTCGACCCTCCTTCATTATAGGAGGGAAATTGACTTTCCTACCATGCTGGTCAGACAGGTTGCTATAGGGTTTTGTTTAGAGTTCCTTCCAATATTCTTCCAATATTCATATAGTATTAATTTCTATTATGCCTTTTAAAAATGTGCTCGTGGATTTAAATGTTGTTTTAATTCCTATATTCCATGGTTCACACTTTGTAGCGTATTATTTACATGCACCAAAAACTTTTTTATACAAAAATAGAAATACAGAAATTAATCTACAATTTATCTTTTGAATTTTCCTTTGATCAAAAAAACACCGGGAAATGAAACGTTTTACGTACCAACAAGAACTGCTCTATATCGGTTACATTTTTTTTTATTCAGAGCGAATGTAAATGGGTCGTTCGGTTTGCATCAAATTATGCGGGCATTAACGTATGACAACGCGTTTCCCCGCTTAGTAATTCAGTTTAAAGTGGATTTTAGGGTATGTATTTGTCCCATTTTATTCGGTAATAATTATGTAAAATATTGTGCACGAGTAAGTAAAACGTATTGTGGTAACTGAACGAATATTGGTGCCGTTTTTTTCGTCTATTATTACAGAAATATATAGCTTTTGGTCTCAAATTAGTTATCTATATATTAATACGTGAAGCAAAGTCTTTGTACCCCTTTTTATGAAAATTACGTGGACGGATAAGTATGAAATTTGACACAGTTGAAATATATAATGAGAAGAAATGTATAAAACTGAAATTTCACATAATAATGGATTAGAGATACATTAAATTCATTAAAAAAGTCATTACGCACACTACCATTCAATTGCTACACACACACACGCGCGCGCGCTTATATACTTTTGTTTACATTTCTTTTTCTTCTTTTTTTTGATAATAAGCTACAATAATATGAGCTATTGGTGCCAGTGTCAAGTTAAAAACAAATTAATACGTCTTTATATATATAATAATCATATTAGAAAATTGTGTATCAGAAAAATTAATTTAAATGAATTATGGCCGAATTTCGACCACTCGCCGACCACTAGTTTTATTTAATACTAGCAACCCGCCCTCGCTTCGCTTCGGTTTTAGTCATTTTACCCGCGTAGTTCCCGTGGGAATACCGGGATAAAATATAGCCTAGTTTACGCCCTGATATTATAGCTTTCCATTGGTGAAAGAATTTTTGAAATCGTTCTAGCCGTTTTGAAGATCACCCGGAACGAACAGACAGATAGAGATAAAAAATATAAAGTGATTTTTAGGCATGTGTATAGTGCAAATAACCGTGTGAGCATGAAAAAGGCCTATTATTTTGACATTACAAACATACACTCCAATTTTATTTATTGGTATTACAAACAGACACTCCAATTTTATTTATTGGTATAGATGTTGTATACTTCTATTTCAATAAAGAATATTTTAATATTTATACAATTATAAATTTGTCTTCATTCATTACAATGATGAACTTGGCAAACCTAATGACCTTATTTCAAAGTTTGCTTCTTCTAGCGAATCGGTTAGACTGAGAGGATGATTAGATAGATTACAAGGTCCCACGCAGGAACTCTTCTCTGGTGCGATGAGACCATAGTCTGTCCAAAAAACATCTGCTCCTCTTACCGTGATATTGTAAGTTTTCGTTCTCCAATTGTCTTACCATTTCTGTGTAAGCAGTATTTATGAATCTCCTCACCGATCAATAATAATCTATGACTTCTAAATTTTTGTCGTGCGGTGACGAAGTAAGAACATAATTCACCAGTTCCTTTCATGCCCAGGAGTTTACTCACTCAATTATGTTCTTTATTATCATCATCATCATCATGGCTCAAAGACGTCCCACTGTTGAGCTTGAGCCTCCTCTACGATGGCAGGGAATTGGGCCTACTATACCATGCTGGTTAGACATGTTGGTATAGGTTTTATTTCGAGTTTTCCTTCTCTTGCATAGATATTATATGCATATTATATCCTTTAGTTGTCCTTTGCGACACCCTCGGGCAAGAGAGGGTGTGAATTGTAATTCTTACTCCGTCACCACATGCATAAAAATGAGACGACGAAAAAAGAAACCGTTACTAACCAGGACTATAATAGGTACATAATATTTACACAAAAGTAGAAACAATCTAAATAAAATTATAGAAAGATAGATGGGTTGGTATAAACCAGCATGGTATAGTAGACTAAAATACCACCCATTATGTAGAAGGCTCTCCGTCTGGTGACGGAATAAGAACACAATTCACCACCCCCTCTCATACCCATGACTGTCGTAAAAGACGACAAAAGATATATTACGCATATGACATCTATGCCAGAGATGGAAAACTTGAAAAACTTGAAAGAAACTCTATACCAACCTGTCTTGACCACTGAAGTCTAGGAATTCTGCACTGGTGGTCAGCCCAACGACGAAAGCGGAGTGCTTTATGGGTGAGTTACGGGGCCGCGCGCCGCTCCTCTGTCGCCCCAAAAAAAAAGAAAATGAAACCTGTCTGACCAGCATGGTATAGTAGTTTCCTTCCTTTCCTATTATGGAGGAGGCTCGAGCTCAGCAGTAGGACATATATGAACCGAAAAGATGAAAGATGTAGAAGGCTGAGGCTAGATCTATGAGCTTTTTTTTAGGGGTCGGTTGCCTTCATCGTTGGGCCGACCACCGGAGCAGGGTGACTTGACGTCAGTGGTCGCCCTGACGGAATACCCCTTATTTGGGGTACCCTCCCATCGACCGACGTCCCCCCTTTGGGGAAGACGTCAGTCTCCTCACGCGGTCGGCCTCTCAGCGGGTGACGGACTAATTCCCCAGTCACGTCACCCGCGGCCTCGGCTAGGGCGGCATGAGGCGCAGGTATTCGCGCCTACGCCGCCCCAGTCGCCGGCGGCGTATCGCCTCATCGAGGCTGCGCTCAATTAACATTTTAAATATTTTATTTCAATATATGATTTTGAATACATCGTTGGTTGAAACGACATTTGAAGCCAATGTTTCGGAGTACCACCACCGATTCACCTCTAACACTCAAAATTGCGCTTTATTTATATTTTAATAAGAGACCGTACTATAGCAAAAAAGAAATTGGTGCTGATGTAAACTAGTGAATGCGTAACTTCTTTGTGTAAATACTTGGTAAATCTTTACTTTGAAATGTTCATAATATACTTCTATCTGTAGAATATTTTGGGTTGGATTATAAACGAATGCTAACTTTAATTATTTTAAATTGTGATTTATTACTGCTACTACTGTTAGGCTCGGGCCTCCTCAACTGTAGGAGGGAAATGGGGCGGTGAATCGTATTCTTACCCTATCACCAGACAGAGAGACAGACATTGAAAATATTTTTTGAAAAAGATTTGACCTTTTTTGCTAGGCTATGGTGTGGATAGACTTCATCCAATCCGCCCAGGGTGAAGGGTCGACCATTGGTACTGATTCCTTGAGATCCAGGGCCGACCCGGCGGGTTAGTTTCCCTTTCGTAGATAGTGTTGCCGGATCGCTCTTACGCTGTCGGCCTCACTGCGGTGGCGGACTAATTCCCAGCCCGTCCACCCGTGACCTCAGGTAGAGCGGCATCAGGCGCAAGTGCTCACGCCTGCGCCGTCCAACGCGCCGTCGGAATTCCTCCCGGATCAGCTCCGGTGCCCCTTTCTGCGAGACAAGTGCCTCGCAGAAGGTGGCGACCGCGAAAAAGGCAGTTACCGCGACAGATTCGACCTGCTGATTTTATATTGGAAAAAAAATTAAATATGAAACAGGTTTGTTAATTTCTATGTTATATTTTAGATAAAAAATATATTAATTATTTTATTGATTGAGTTTATTGTTTGTAGTTAGTGAGTTATCGTGCCAGTATTATGTAATGAAAAAACATTAAACATTATAAAACTTCATGTTTATATATACATACTAGCTGACCCAACAGACGTTGTTCTGTTCAAATAAAATAAAAGGAATTCTCCTTGAAATGGACAGCAGCTCCACCTACCTGGTACAATTTTGAATCTAAACCATTCTTGAATCCCCTTGAAATCACACAAAAAATTTCATCAACATCGGTCCAGCAGTTTAGGAGGAATTCATTGAGATACACACGTACACAAGAAATTTATATAACATTGTTATCTTGGAGGAGGAACTGAAATGAAACACAATACCAACAAGTCTGATCAGCATTGTATAGTAGGTGAAATTCCCTCCCATTGTGGAGGAGGCCTGAGCCCAACAGTGGGAAGTATGTGGGCTGCGATGATGATGATGATGAAAGTCTTCCACAATACAAGGATTATTTCCATAGTGCAGGATGTTGTCTTAAAAAAATTATCTGCATGTCATCATATGTCTTATTCATATTTTACGACACCCACGGACAGGAAAGAGATTTTGAACTGTCTTATTCTGTCATCAGATGGAAATAAATAATGGAACAGATAGCGTACCATTGTTTAAAAAAAACATAAAGCAATCAAGAGAACTGACGATGGAAGTGAAAACTTAAATTAATTAAAAGATATTTTTTTTGGGGGTGGGTTACGGTCGGCGCACTCCTCGCTCCACTCCGTCCGGGGCGACAGAGGGGTGTAAGCACGCACTCCCATAACCCACCCGTATAGCACGTCTCCTTCGTCGTTGGGCTGACCACCGGTGCAGAGTTACTTGACTTCTGTGGTCAATACAAAGTTTTTAAAATAATATTAAATAACTAGCTGACCCGGCGAACTTCATAACGCCACAATTTTTTTCGTAAATATATTTTCTAAATTTCCGAAAATATAGTCTCTAATGGAAGAACCATTACAGTTTTGTCGGGAAAGATTCGATAGTTTTGGTCGCGGCATTGTTAATGATGATTCAAAGAGAATACAAATTACTCATTATTGATTTCTGACAAAATTATAATTATCAAATTTTCCAACCATACTTAACTATAGACAATATTTCATTTAGCTGTCATTTGCATTTTGTTATTACATATCAAATGTGTTTTTTTATACTACGTTTCATAATGACTTGTATTCTCTTTGACATTTTATGTCACATCATACGAGAACACGATCGAACAGAATAAAAGAGTTATTGGCGAAATCTGGTAAACACTATTAAAAAAAGAAACAGGATAAAATGCATCCTATGTCCGTCTCCTGGTTCAAAGCTACCTCCCCACCAATTTTCAACCAAATCTGTACAACCGTTTTTGAGTTATAAACATAGAAACTAACACGACTTTCTTTAATATATATAGATATAAAATTTTCAAACGCCATAACAAATTCGAGTATTTAAAATAAGTTTTGTTATTTAATGATATCTGATGTTTACGCGAGCACTACACATATACACAATAAATATACACAATAGATACACAATAAATGAATGCTGCAAAGTGTTCGAAACGTCGGGCAATCATAAATCAAATACAAACGCGATATAATCCGTAAAAGTAGTTTTTTTGTTATTTATTTCTTATCTTAAAAATACATTTATTTAGTACTCACTATTGTACTGCATAATGATTCTTCAATTAAACGATCCAAATAATAATCAAAGAAAAGCACTATTTCAACAATGCACAGTATTATACACATTGAACTTCGCATTAAATCCATTCAATTTCACTTATAAGATATACACGATACTATACCTCAGCTGTATAGTTACAGATACACTGTTAAAAGCATGTCGGTGACGCGAACGCACTAGATTTTTAGCCTTTCAAAAAGTATCTAAGGCGCACAGCACACTACGCGCATGCTAGTTATGAACATATCGGTGATGTGAATCCATAAGATTTTTCTTTACCAGAGAGTGCCCAATGCGGCAAAAGCATTTTTCACTTTAATAATAACGTCAACCATACAGGTGTCATTCACCTCGCTATAGTTGTCATTTTTAATCTTAAACATAATACAAACCATAGCTTTCTTAAAATAATCCTTTTATTATAAAAGTACAGAACTCTGTGCTGTTTGGTTGCCACGTGCGACAATAATCGCTCGTATTCATTATTAAAATCGGGTTGGTGGTCGAGATTAACACAACTAAATTGTGAATTTTACCGAAATTGTGTTCATATTTTATTAGCATTGAATTTATTTATAGCTAACAAATTCACGCAGTTTCATCTGCGTAGTTCCCGTGGAAATAAAGGGATAAAATATAGCCTATGTTACTTTTTGTGTATATACCTGCTAGTAAAATATTACCCAAATCGGACCAGCCCTTTTGAAAATTACCCGGAACAAACAGACAGATTAAAAATATTTAAAGTGGCTTTTAGGCAGAGGTATCATGTAAGCGTATTTCCGTCCATAAAAATCCCACTGTTAGGTCTAGATTTCCCTTAAAAAAGGAGGGAACTTGACCTAAGTCAATTTAACTTTCTTGCATACATTATTTCTTCTTACGGGGTAAGGTCTAAGGTGGGATACCTTTATATCTTTTGCATTTCTATTTTTAAGTGTGCTGATACTGAATAATTATGGAAAATAGTGAATTTTATAAATGTGAAAGTAAGTTTGTTTATTTGTTTATTACGCTTTTACGCTTAAATCACCAAACCGATTTCAAAAATTCAACAATGGAAAGCTATAATATCAGGGAGTAACATATACTATATTTTATTTCGGTATTGCCACAGGAAGGGGTACTATACGGGTAAGGTGACTGAAACCGAAGCGAAACGAGGGCGAGTTGCTAGTACATAATACAAGTAACAAAAGGCTTATTAAAACCTTCACATTTGAATACCACTACCAATAGTTTAACGACATTAATTTCTTGCACATATACAATAGCCTTGCTTACATACAAGACGGGTTTGTAGACATTATAGTGATACCCACTTGGGTCTAGGGCTTAGAAATGCTCAATGAGAAACGGTTATATGGAATGTATGTTCATTGGCTTGTACAATCCTATTTATCCTATTAATCTTACTAAATAAATGCTATTCTGTGAGAAAATTATCATGTAAGTATCAATGAGAGAAGGTAAACTCAAAATAATATGCTATTCTAGTCTGTTTGACTAGTGTGATTCAATAGGTTATTTTTTGATCTACAAACTACTCTACTAATATGTCTGACCCGCGTGGTATAGTAGACCAAAGACCCTTCTAAAGCGGAGGAGGTCCGTACAAAACAGTAGGACGTATATAGGCTGACACGATGATCGAAATTGTAAGTATTCGATTTGTCGTTTTTAGCCTTTGAGTAACATCTCAGCACGCTTTGGAACGTTGTAGCAATTTTTGTGAATATAGGCTGAGATATTCTAGGCACAGGCCATCGAAAATTGGTATCGGATATCGGATCAGTAATCGGATTAATAGGATTTTCCGATATCAACTTCATCATCATTTCAGTTCATATATGTCTTACTATTGGGCTCGAACCTCCTCCGCAATAGGAGTGAAGTTGACCTACGCTGGTCAAACGTATTGCTATAGCGTTGTAATTCAAGTTTTCTCTCTCTTGCATAGATATTATAAACATATTTAATCCCTTAGTTGATTTTTACTGCACCCACGGGCAAGAGTGAATTATATTTTTACTCCGTCACCACACAGAACTTATAATTTATAGTTGGATTAATTTAAGATCACAATATCTATATCCTTATTCGTTATTAAATAATTTATTTAATTCTATATATAAAATTTTCATCACAGAAACCCCAAAACATTTCAACGCAATAATATACAAATGTAGCCCGTTATAAGTCAAAGCATTCTCAACGTTGAAGGATTCTTAAACAAACATAGCGTCAACATACGTTGATGGGAATGAATATGTCAACTCTATGTTATATATACAAACAATAACAATTCAGTGAACATGACATGACAAGGCATCCAATTATTTCTAAGCGCTTCATTTACGAGCGGCAATTGCTAAGTTATAATAACATTGGCTTTGAAATGTTTATAGAAAATGTTTAACAAATGATAACGGCAGAAATTTTTGTGTCGATATTTAAAGCCTACATAAGACTTTATTTTATTTTTTTCTATACCATCATCTGTTAAATTCGAGCCTTCTCCACAATAGGAGAGAAATTGACATACGCTCACGCTGGTTAAATCGTCGTTGGTACAGGGCTTTTTACAACATCCGCGGACAAAAAACAGGGCGGTGAATTGTATTCTTATCTATCTACAATTATTTTACTTTGAAAATTATATTATGTAGTAATTCAAGGAGTAGGTATCACACTGGAGTTTATAAACATATTGTACATAATCACTACATATTATAAAACAAAGTCGCTTTCTCCGTCCCCATGTCCCTATGTATGCTTAAATCTTTAACACTACGAAACGGATTTTATAGCGATTTTTTTTAATTGATAGAGTGATTGATGAGGAAGGTTTATGTGTATAATAACATCCATTAAATAGTGGAGAAATACTGTTATTTTTGAGGTTTCTAATGTGATGTCGTAAATAATTACATTTTTCCGCTTACATTGCAAACGCAGGCTGAACCCTACGAGATTTATCAAAATAATGTACTAAGTATTGTACACATTGAAAAGGTCTACAGAAAACTCCGCGATGGTATATGTCTATCTCTTATGGATATCCCACAATAAAATTTTTTTGTCATTTACTTTTTACGACAAATAATGCTTGGCTTGAATAAGGCTTGATTTTAACTGTTGTTAATATTTTATCAATAGTTTATTATATCTGTAGTTATTATCACAAGCACCCCACGTGTTTTATTCAATAACATCAATTTTTCAATTGATTACTACAGTTTTATTTTTAATCTTTTAATTCAATCAATTTTAAAAGCGTGTTTTTTTAGTTTTTTAAACTATAATTTAGTATATACAACGTTCACAGTTTTTCTATAGTGTATTTAGTATCAGCGTTGCACCCGTGTGAAGCCGGGGCGGGTCGCTAGTATTAGATAAAAGAAGTCTATAAAACGAAATAATGATTATAGATAAATGCGCTGAATTTCTCGCCGGTTCTTCTCAATGGCTTGTTCCGATTCGATAGTAATTTGTTACATTGATTTAAATATTAAAATTGACGATATATAAGGGCGCCGCAGGGTTTATAGATAATAAATGATTATGAATTGGTTTTGAATTTGACCCGGTGGCCCGTTCAATTAACGATGATGGATAGAAGGACCTGTAATGCCAGGATAGAAGCTCCAAGCTGCTCTTCCGTCACCCCGAAAAGTTCAGGCAAAGTGTAACCATACTATCATTGATCATTTCTGCTCTTATACGTACCACTGCTGGGTTCAAACTACTCCATAAGGGTGGACCGACGACCTGGTGAAAGTTGCTGGGCGTCGTTGGATGCAGCCGGCACAGGACCGCACTTTATGGCGTAAGATGAGGGAGGCTTACGTCCAGCAATGCACGGCGATAGGCTGAAATGATGATGATGATCCTTTACGACTCCCACGGGCAATACAGGGAGTGGTAATGATAAATTGTATTCTTACTCCATCACCACACGGTAAAACTAACCACAATAACATAAATTTTTGTATGTTCTTTGTACTTATAACGGATATAAGATTTCATTTACTTCGTCCCACAGGGATATATTCCTACCAAAGAGCATTTTAATCCTCTGTAGAATGAGCTCGCCGTAATCTTACGAGAACTGATCGTAAAATGCAATGAGCTTTGACACCTCTGTAATAACGCGTTTTATAGTTGGTGCATTATCTGCTTTATCACTATTATTAAGTCTTATAACTAATATCACTGTTATTCTTTGTTTATAACCCGTTTAAAATATGACCATACGTTACGATTTGAACAGGACAGGCGATAAAAAAATATAACAATTAAATTTGATTCTATGACAGCCTCTATAATTCTTCTAAAACATACACCAGTGGTGAATTGTATTCCTATTCAGTCATAACATGGAAATTTTTTCATAAAGTCTACTAAAAACTTTGCTATTTGTGACAGTACCTAGGGGAATTATGTTAAACACAAAATTTTTAAGGCTTAAAAAATCTCATAAACGGTCCCAAAGTTAAAAAGTGTCAAGTTAATATTTTTCTTTAGATGACCCATTTCAGTACTACTGTCGGGCACAGGTTGCCTGACTGAATTGGATACAATGAATTCGCAACCCGTCGCACGGCTTAATGCAGATTACAAAGGTTTTACACGCCGCCATTGAGAAAGCTTCTCAAGCGGGATTTCTGATGTTTTCACTCATTTCTTTTGACATACTTTCTTAATTAATGTATTTGTTGAATTCTGCCAAAACGTCACATTCGAATATAAGTACACATTCAAAACTGCAAATCATCAGGTAGCTTACTGAACTAGTAGTCCCAGTGATTAAAATCCCTCACGTTTGACTGTTGTCAGTTGGGGTGTTCCCCACCTTACAATCTGGGGTGATAGTAAAGTAGTATGAAAATTCAAGAATAGCCGTGTACCATCTTCTTAAAGTCACGGTCCGTCCGGTGTCAAACTATTTAGGTTTCTACTTCAGCAATCATATTCAAGGAGACGTGATTTCTCGTAGTATGACACATCTTCCTGTCAATGCTTATTTAAGACAAGCTGACTAACCCTAGACCTTTCAACAGCAGTATTAACTAGAGCGACATCAAATGACAAAAAACTGCTAATTGCAAGAGGACAACGCCTCTACGCCGCGACAAAACCTTGAGTACAAATAGTTACTGATATAGAATTCAGCATCTTTCTTTTATATTTCGTCACTATTAATTTTATACTCAAAAATATATTGAAAGGGTCTCAAGGCACTTTTAAAAGGAAGGGTTAATGAACTAGAAATATGATACAAGAATAGTACATAAGTAGATTTCAAGTAAGACTACAATTTTAAGTCACAGTGTAAAATTATGTAGTAGCGTCAGATTATAAAAATATTAAACCTATATATACAAATATTTTTAAGCATATCATCATCATTATTGCAGCTCCTATATGTCCCATTATTGGACTCGAGCCTCCTTCATAATAGGAGGGAAATTGACCTACTGTATCACGCTGGTCAGACGGATTGGTATCCCTTTACCTTTTATTTCAAGTTTGCCAGCTCATGCATAGATAATGTATGTCATCCATCCATTTATGGCATCTTTTACTACACCCATGGGTAAGATGGTAGTAGATGGGTGGTGAATTTTATTCTTGCTCACCACGCAGCAAGCATAAACAACTTCATATTTATATATTTTTTCAATTGTATAATAATTTTCTATTTTATCTCTCAAATAAATTTTATCATCATTTTATTAATTATTACAAGCAGTTGGAATAACAAGTAGTATATATTGTTATGTGATGTGTTTAGCTATGTTATACCAAACCTTCTGACTAGCGTAGGTTAGTTTGCCACCGTTGGCAATAAAAATAAATATCCCACCCAAAAAAATAAAAAATAATGTTCGCACCAATTTTTACAACACCCTTGTATGAATAAAGACGTGCTGAACTGTATTTCTATTTTATTACTACACGAAGAATAAGGATAGCTATAATACTAATAATACACAATAGTTTGCTATCGTTAAAGAAGTATTTTAAAATTTCAAATAGAGACAAATTTTAAATTATCATACTGCAAATGTATATACTGTGGACTTATCTACTGCATTAATAATAAGTTGTCACCCTGTTCCTTCCTTATTGACCGAGTCGTGTCCGTAATGAAAACTTCTGAAGGATACCCACCCCACTTCATTACGAAGTTACAACGAATAATGTTTGTAATTTTATGTTTTGGTGAACAGTGAATAATCCTATTCTTTGTTAGCCTCTATCTTATGCTCGCAATTGTTTAAGTGATTTAATTTAAATATGCTTTTGTAAGTCAACATTTTGAAACGAAAAATGGATAAAGTGTTCATTGGTCTTTTCTATAAAGTTTTAATAAAGCCTTAGATGTACAATTGTAATAATGAAAGTTGCCGAGCATGATTGTCTTTATGGGAAGGCGGATTTTAATCCCAAGACTAACAGATAAGAAATAATGATATTAAATCCAAAACAAGTTATCACCTTTGATTTGAAATAGTCATACAAAC
Organism: Lymantria dispar; assembly: GCA_032191425.1. NCBI lineage: Eukaryota > Metazoa > Arthropoda > Insecta > Lepidoptera > Erebidae > Lymantria > Lymantria dispar. The sequence goes on along the minus strand of CM063452.1, from coordinate 5,437,252 downwards.
TTAAATACAAATATGTAACTTTTCCTATGGTGAAGGAGGTTGAATACGATTCAACGATCACGATAGCTTTCTTGGCCCGGGGTGTTGTAAAAGACTAAGGATATATGCAGATAACATCTTTGCAAGATAAGGCAAATTCGAAATTATAATTCTTATGCTAACCTGTTTGACCGGCTCGATAGAGTAGGCCAATTTGCCTTTTATTATGGAGCAGATATGAGCCCAGTCGTGGGACTTATTTGAGGTGAGAAGATATGATGACAAAATCCCCATGAGCTTTCAACTCGTATTATGTAAACGTTTTCAGTACCTGAAGTTTCTAAATTTTCGAGTGAAATAAGTAATAGGTTCGAGGAAACTGTTCACGCAGTCAGATTGAAATACTTCAACAGCCGTCTCGTAATGAGACCCAAAAAGGTTTCTGACCAAACTCTCAAACAGTCCAGATGGTTAGATCCAATTTTAAAAAAGATCCAATTTCGAGAGAGGATCCGTGAACCTAGAAGGATCTTCGTGTGTAATATTCTGCAGTATCTGAAAATAAAGGTTTAGAACCAATAACTTGTCATACAGAAACTCGGTCTCTAAAATATCGACTCCATAACAAGATTGTTGAAGATGCTCGGTATTTCTCTACTTGATAAAAATCCAGAACATTCCATAGAGGATTATCTATGTGTGTGACCATAACCGATATGGCCAGATAAATTAGCATGTTAAAGTATCAATTTGCAAGCCATATAATTCATTGAACTGATACCCATTTGGAGAAAAGGTTTCCGAGTAGCGACTACGAATCGGATGATGCAACGTAGGGCGACTCCTCTCTAGGTAAACTAACCACATCTTAAAAGTCGTAGGGAGAATCGCTTTCTCATGGAGACGTATGTGTCCAACATTGGAAGTTTATAGGCTGATGGATAGATACTATTATTTAAAAACTAGCAGCGCCCTGCGGTTTTACTAGCATAATGCCCCTTACCATGGGAATATCGGGATATATCTGTGTGTTATTCTGATATGTAAGCTATATTATTGTGAAGTTTCATCAAAATCTATTCAGTAGATTTTGCGTGAAAGAACAACAGACATACTCACATACTCACAAACTCTCGCGTTTATAATATTAGTAGGATGGTAATTTCATTTACAATGAAAATATTTTTATTTTAATTTTGAAAGACTTTTTGGTCATTTTAGATTTCTGCCTGGTGTTTAACTAAAATATTTTATATATGCTTTAAATATGCTTAACAAATGTAAAATATTAAAAGCTTTGTTTGCCCTGAGAAAGGAAAACTTTTCAAAGAATTATTATAAACTAAGGTGCATTTGCTTTTGATATAATAATGAAACACATCTTACGTCTAGACTTCACAACGTAATACAGATCAATCGCTCGAGGATTACACATAACGATTGATGGCTGTTTTGTCTACAACTTACACTATATAGTAACATTTTTTCGCGTGGTGACGGATTGGAATACTATTCACCCCTCCATCTTGCTTGTGGAAGTTGTAAAAGACCACTAAGGGTTACGTATATAACACCAAGAAGAGGAATACTCGATTCAAAACTCTACACTAAACTGAGCAGTATGTACTGGCATGATAACTAATATTTATTAATCACTACTCGGTTGCTATTAATATCAGCGCTGTTTATTATATTTAGCCTATGATATTTCTCAATAAACAAGCTAACTGACAGAATATCTCGAGTCCAACGGCGTTCCTGAGATTAGCACGCTCAAACAAATATACTCTTCAGCTTTCTAAAAATACCTACCTAATATAATCAGTGATGATTTATGCCACTGAAACGTGATTTAATACTATGGTGCTATGGAGCGGGTTATACTGGGGATTTCTCTGCGAGATAGAAACCGAAATACGGTAATCCTCATAAGTACGGATGTAACCTACAACCGCTGTGGAATAAAGGTTTTTGAGTGACGACCACGTATCGCACGATGCAGTGTAGGACGCCCCCTACTAGATAGACCGACGCCCTGGTGAAAGTGCAAAGACGCCCACGCCGTTGGATGCAGGCAGCACAAGACCGCACTTTGTGGCGTAACATAAACACAGAGCTACGATTTCCATTATCATCAATATACTAGTAAATTAATTACCATAACAAACGAAAGGGTTGTGTTTTAATTAAGCTTTTAGTAGATTTTAAGAAAGTATTTGTGAACCAGGGCTTACATTACCTTAATTAATATTAGTCTTAGCCGATGAATTTTCAACCCGTAGCCTAAAGCAAATGTGAGAAACAGAATAGTAAAGACTCGTTTACACTTTTTTTTTTTGGGGGGTTGGTCGCGGTCGGCGCACTCCTCGCACCACTCCGTCCTTGGCAACAGAGGGCCGTAAGCACGCACACCCGCAACCCACCCGAACACCACGTCGCCTACGTCGTTGGACCGACCACCGGAGCAGGGTTACTTGTCATCAGTGGTCGGCCCGACGGAATACCCCCTAGTGGGGTACCCTCCCATCGACCGGCGTCCCTCTCTCGGGGAGGACGTCGGTCTGTCCTCACGCGGTCGGCCTCTCGGCGGGTGATGGACTAATTCCCCGGTCACGTCACCCGCGGCCTCGGCTAGGGCGGCATGATGTGCAGATAGTCGCGCCTACGCCGCCCCAATTGCCGGCGGCGGGTCACTTCGTCGAGGCTGTGCTCCTCGCACGCGTGACCTGCCGCCTCCTTTTGCGAGATCACTGACTCGCAGAAGGCTACGACCGCATTCCAGAAGACTCGTTTACACTAGCAAGTACTCGACATAGTTAATAAACAAACATCTATACAATTTGTATTATATGTTACCCGACTTCATAAAAAGGTGGTATTCAATTTGACCGCGTATTTTTTTATATGTGAAATACAAACTTATATAAACTTGCATGGGAAGCGTAGTAGACCTTCAGTTCTGGCTTTCTTGCTCTCCGAACGAAGCATTATAATTGCTAATACTTAGACAACAATTTTCTGCTAGAATGTGGCAAACCAAATTACGACTGTAGATAGAAAACTATCAACAACGTGTCCGACATTTTGGGTGATACCTAAAATGTCGATTCGTATCATCCTATACCTCACCGTCCTATTTATTTACACAGTGGGAAGTAGTTGTATCAATATGAACGACGAATATATCACTTATCTTCGATTTGCTGACAATATCATGGCAGTAGATTCCCTGGAGGACCTTGACAAAATGTTCAATGACGTCAGCAGGATACTTGGTGGACTGACGACATCTTGAAAGTCGGAACCGTTAGTTGCATGCAAGAGACACAGGACCGTTTCTAACGATATTCTCGTGGAATGTCTATGGGCTGATGGGTGAATGGACCAATTAGATTATCATCAATACGAAGGAACGGTTAAATAAAATTATCATAGGTTCTGAATTATCAACTTTGTAGTCTAGATTACTTAAATATAGGAGACTTTCTTTTTGTTACCTATAATTGAAAATTAACGGTTACCTATTGATCTTAGCAATATCGAACTGTTATGTGTAAGCTAGAGGTAGCTAATTAATTATAAATGTAACTTAGATTATACAATATACATACATGTAACTTAGAGTTATGGATATTATTTTCTGGATTTTTGTTCCTCATTAAAATTATTTTATGTAAAAAGTTCTTTTCTTAGTTATGTTTGTGTTTTATTAGATTTAACGAGAACAGAATAATTGTTTCACTTTTTCTTTCTTTCTGACTTTCTTTCTTTCTAGTCACATTATCATTATTATTAAGCTCCTCGCTGTCAAACCTCTCTCGATAACAGTAAGACGTTATATTTTTTCCAAAAGATCGGTGCTAATCATTCGCCCGGGGATCCCTACTGATTTTTTACGATCCCCAGAGGCAACTAAGGGTAGAGATAATTATGTTCATATTATATCACCCACATGCCTGACCATTCACAACTGTTGTGAAAATAAAATATCTAAAAAATATACTGCATTGTGTAAGAGCCCCTATTGTTCAAATTAATGTGAATTTAAAATAAAACTTATTTATATATTTTAAAATTTTATTAGATTTAAGTTTTTATTGCTATCCTTCTATCCATCAGCCTATATATGACCACTGTTGGATATACGCCATCGTGAGAAGGTGGAATATCGCCCTAATCATTACGCCTAGTAAGGTGAACCTTATATTTTAACCCATTATCACCCGACAATGTTGTTCCAAGACATAACTAAATGTCATGTAAAAACTTAGCAAGTATATAATGATATCTGATGTTTACGCGAGCACTACACATTGTAAATAAAACTACTTTTACGGATTATATCGCGTTTGTATTTGATTTATGATTGCCCGACGTTTCGAACACTTTGCAGCATTCATGGTCACGGGCGGACTAAGGTGTCTCACGTCCAACAAGTAATCGTTATTACAGACATTAAATGTCTGTAATAACGATTACTTGTCAAATACAAACGCGATATAATCCGTAAAAGTAGTTTTATTTACAATTAGCAAGTATATGTTAACTATTTTGTTGAAGATTATTTGATAGAAAATTTAAAGAATCTGTTTATAAAAATGTCCGTTTTCTTCTTTTTTGCGTACAAATACTACTAAGACAATAATCTTCGTATTTCATGGGACTTTACAATGATATAAATTACACTCATTTGCAAAAAAAACGGGCACCTAAGCAATGAACCATTTCAAATGTTAATATTTCTTTGTTTGATAATTATAGGTAGTTTTATCCACACAATTTGCTAAATTAATAAGAAAATAATCGTTTTCATCAGTATTTCATAAAATTTAGATACAATTTATGGGAAATAATACTAAACCTCGCTAGTAGTGTATATTCGCTAGTAGTGCATATGCTCATGAAGTAAAAATAAAAAAGTTTTTTTGTTTGTTTTTCTTTAATAAAGTAAAAGCAGATAAATGTTTAGTATCGAGTGTGACCCCCTCTAGCTAAAATCACAGCTTGAATTCGTCTGGGCATGCTAGCGAGTATATCCCGGATACTTGCTTGCGGAAAACGTTCCCACTCCGCAGTAATCACATTCTTCAGCTCTCTGATGGTCTGCGGAGCCGGGTGTACTGATCTCACACGCCGTTTCAGAACGTCCCAGACATGCTCTATGGGATTGAGGTCGGGACTTCGAGCTGGCCAATCCAAACGACGAATGCCGACCTCTTGCACATACGCATTAACATCGCGGGATCGGTGGGCGCGAGCATTGTCGTCCATAAAAATCGAGTCTTCACCTAGAGCGGCCAATGCGGGTTGTGCATGAGAAATTAGAACTTCCGTTATGTATCGATGCCCAGTCAGTGAGCCGTTTTCAATGAAGACTAACTCTGTACGATCCATTGAATTTATTCCTGCCCAAAACATAACAGAGCCCCCACCATAAGGTGTGATTTCTTCGAAACATGCCTCTGCAAAGCGTTCTCCTTGTCTTCTTAGCACTCGCCGACGTCGATCTTCACCGAACAGAGATATCCTGGCTTCATCAGAGAACAAAACCCTATTCCAATCGTCTTGAGTCCATGATTCACAATTTCTAGCGAACCTAAGCCTGTGAACTCTGTGCTCACGGAGTAATTTGGGGCCGCGGGCCGGGCGGTGACTGCGTATATTGGCAGCGAGAAGCCTCCTCCTGATCGTCCATAGACTAATATGCACATTTCTTACTTCTTGGAGGTTGTTCTTAAGATCCACATACGAAGATTTGCGATTTCTCAATGCGCGACTCACAAGAAAACGATCATCCCGTGGTTGGGTACATGGTTTTCTTCCAGAACCAGGCCTTCTCTCGACGGAACCAGTCTCCTGATATCGCTGCCAGGTCCTTTGGACTGTCGAGCGACTAACATTTAGCCTCCTAGCCACGAAACATTGGCTGCAACCCTCTTCAAGCAGCGCGATAATTTTGGTAGCTTTTACCACTTTATCTACCATTTTTGATACAGCCAAACAGCATTAAATAAAGCTTTGACAGTCAAGGATATGAAATTAATCGATAAAAATTGAATAAAAGTTATGAAAGTCGATGTTAACTTCTGGAACTTCGCGCCAAAAATGTAGGATAAAAAGGGGTTTTCTGTAAAAATGAACATCAAATGAAAAATTGAATTTAGAACGTACTTTTTTAAATACCACAGCATTTTTAAAACCGGCCAGTAACGTGTACAAACGATTGAAACCTTTTTGGTATTGTATCTTTTTAAATATGAATGAAAATCAAAACCGCCCGTTTTTTTTGCAAATGAGTTTATTTGACAAAAATTACATTCAAACTCAAAATAATTTTAAATAAAATTGCAAAGCATCAAAATTGAGAACCTCTTCCATCACCATCCACAATTATTGCAAACGGTGGCAAACGAGCAAACAGTACACCTGATTGTAAGTGTTGCTGTCGCTCATGGACCTTTGCTAGGCCACTGCCTGTCGTGAAGAAAATGAAGGGAGTGTGAATGCGTGCAATGAGGTTCAGTGAAACTAAAGGCATCACAAAACCCACCCACACACAAACTTTCACCTTCAGAAAATTGGGATCCCAGCTCTCTCGCTCACCGAACGAAACGCAGTAATAAATGGCTACAACTCAGACGTCGATTTTCTGCGAGAGTGTGGTACTACCTCGGACGGTCCGGCCCGCGGCTGTAGAGAGACAACCGTCAACAGTGTGGTCCTACCACTACCTTACTATGTATACCTATACCTTCCATCCATTCATCCTATCATTATGTATAGTTGAACAAAGAATGCTTCAAGGAAATTATTATTCCTAACCATAATCTTAATATTTCTTCATTAAACATCCTTTCTTTTATTGGAGACATATTTACTTTCCAAAGATTTGCATATGACAGTAATATGTGCAATCGTTAAAGCGATTGTAACCGAGGAGCAATACTAAACGGTCACATTTATAGTTATTGCCTGAATTTGCGTTGTAAAACTGAAGCACCGAAACAGGCCTCACCCTGTGAGATCACAAATTGTAAGTCGGCTCTTGGGATGCTTACTTGTTATTGGGGTTAGGACTTTATGTCGATAACAATTTTATATTCCTCAACAGTTGTATCTTATTAGTTTTTTTTTTATTATTTTACATGCAAGTAAATCAGTGCTTGGTGAAAAAAATAAATAAAATACGGACTTAAGTTGTAAATGTAGTTAAGTTTATATTTTCTTTTTATTTCAAAGAATGTCTTGAATTATACAAAATTCCACGTGATGTAAAGTAGCAATGTCATCGTCATCCTGCTCTTCTTCTATTTACTTCGAGTTTTTTTTTAATTGCCTATGGTGGCAAACGAGCAAACAGTACACCTGATGGTAAGTGTTGCTGCCGCTCATGGACCTTTGCTAGGCCGTTGCCTAGCGTAAAGAAAGTGAAGGGATTGTGAATGCATGCTATGAGTTTCGGTGACACTAAAGGCTACACCAAAACCCACCACACGCAAACACCCTCATAAAGTTGAGCTTCCGGCTTTCTCGCTCACCGAACGAAGCACAGTAACAAACTTCTACTACTCAGACGTCGATTTTCTGCGAGAGTGTGGTACTACTCCAGATGGACCGACCCGCGGCTGTAGATAAACAACTGTCAGCAATATGATCCTACCACTATAAAATACATACAATAATTCCCCTCTCTCATAGAATCTTATCAGACATCATTACTATGTTCACTTTATTGCTATCTATCTAGTACTCGTATTTACTTCACGCAATCTATCCTTCTCTTTAGTCTTCCTTTACGTCTCCTGCTCTAAAATGGACAATATTTGAAGTTTTAATAATAATAATTTTAATAATAATTTATTTATTTAGTTCTAAAGCAAATGCATACAATAATTCCATCTTAATTTAAGTTACATAATAACTAATTGAGTACATATTAAGATGGAGTAAACGACGGTGTCTGAACTAGTATAAACTGTGCGACAGCCACCGTCGCCTTCCTCCCTAAGCAATTAAATAATAACTATAGGTGTGTCGGTGTGCTATTGTTTATTTCTGCGTGTATGCAAGTGTAGGTATACATATGTGTGTTTGTGTGTGTGTACGTACACGTGTGTGTCTGAGAGCGCGTGCATGACAGAGAGTGTATATGTGTGTGTGGTGTGTGTGTGTGTGTGTGTGTGTGTGTGTGTGCGTATTAAATACTATATAACAAAATATGATAGAACCATTAAAGTTAGTACCATTATTTAACAACCACGAACATGCTTTCAATCTCCTCGTAAGATTTGGTGCGGAGATAGTCTGCAAGGATATTTTTGCATCTTAATTTAGGTAGGGGGTACAAATTACATACTCTATTGACAGTATTATAAAGATGACTACTAAGGCTATAATAGTGTCGTCTGGCAAGGGCTGTTCTCACTCGTACGAATGGACATACTCGGTCTTTGCGACGTTTATTTATCAGAAACCCAGGCTCGTAACGCACTGATATGTGTCGACGCAAGATCATATGGAAAACACAAAGCTGTCTCACCGTAAGGATCTTCAAGTCTTTATATAGTAATCTACTGGGGTATCGGAAAGGTTTGCCGAGCATCACTTTTAAGACAGCTCTCTGTGCCCTCTCCAAGCGTAACAATGAAGTTTTAAAGGTACCTCCCCACACAACAATACAATAAGTTAGTACTGATTGTACCAATGCTAAATATATTGTTTTTAACATTGGTACATCCGCCACATATCTTAGTTTCTTCATGGGGAAAATTATCTTACGAACACGGGACACCAGCATGTCAATATGTTTCTGCCAACTTAATGTACAATCAATCTGAACACCCAGATATCTAACGCATGGTACCCTCTCGATAGATGGACATGTACAATCAGTTTGGTTGGGGTAGGCACAAGTATGAATTCTAATATCACTTACTATGGGTTGAGAATTTTGGTTTGCAGAAAAAGTAACATAATGGGTTTTTTTAATATTGAGACATAGCGACTTAGAACTTAGCCATTCGTTAACTATTGCAATAGCATTTTCAGCCGAACTATGTGCCGAGTCCCAAGTCTCTCCGCTTACTATAAGTGCAGTATCATCTGCATATAGGATAATCCGGCAATCAGGTATTGAAAGCTGGCACAAACTATTTATGTACATAAGAAAAAGCGTAGGACCGAGCACACTGCCCTGAGGGACACCCAAGTTGAGAGTTTCCGCATCACTAATGTAGGGACCTATTCTGACTCTTTGTGTCCGATTAGTGAGATAGTCTCGGAATAATTTTAGAGTGATACCTCTGATACCAAGCTCTTCCATCGTGTTTAATAGGATGGGGATAGATACGGTGTCAAAGGCCTTGGCCAGGTCTAAAAATATGGTTATAATCTTCTTTTTAGCATCAATTTTTTGAACTATGTGATTGGTTAATTCAAGAACAGCATCCTCAGTAGATTTACTCTTCCTAAAATCATACTGATTAGCTGATAGCACATTATTGTGTTCAAGGAAGGTAATGAGTCTTTTATTGAGTACTTTTTCTAATAATTTGGACATTACTGTTAACACCGATATAGGCCTGTAGTTTGTGACACTACTTTTATCCCCAGCCTTGAAAATTGGAGTGATCAGAGCCCTCTTAAAGGCATCCGGGAAAGAGCCTGTAGTGAGACAGAGATTACAAATGTGTACGATAGGTGGGATCAAAATGTGTCTAGCGGACTTGAGAACAGATACAGGTATGCCATCAAAACCCACTGCACAGTTACTTTTCAGTCCATTTATGATGGTATTTATTTCCGTATTATCAGTTTCGTATATGGCCATTGAATTGCCTTGAGGATTAATGGAACCAACATATCGAGAATTTAAAACTCCACTTGTATGCTCGACAACCCTCAAGTTATCTAAATTCATACCAATATTGGCAAAATAGCTATTCACAAGATTTACGGAGACATGTGGATCGTCACACATACTTAGAAGGCACGAGGGTTCTGTCTTACCTCCATCATCACAATAACTAATGGATTTAATAACTTCCCACGTAGCTTTTGGGTTCCCCCGAGCCTTCTCGAGCTCATTTTTATTATATTGCCGTTTTAAGTTTTTTAAAAGATTATTACAAAAATTTCGATATCTAATGTAAATAATTTTGTTGGATAAATTGTCAGGAGCACGTTTTGACTTTATGTGAAGTTTATCTCTATTACGGATGCATCTCAGAAGGCCCGGAGTAACCCAAGGCTTGATAATTTTTTTACGATGTGGGTGCTTTTTTATTATGGTGTTATTGTCAATAATAGTTGATAAAGCGGAAACAAAAATATTTGTGCATTCATTGGGTTCATTACAACTGAGTATTGCCGAAAAGTCATACAATTCTAGGGAATTAACAACATTAGGTAAATTTATGTGTCTGTATGTTTTTGTTCGTTTCTCACCTAAGGTCATCCTGTCAATACAAAGTAGCGTTGGGGCATGATCGGTAAAGTAGGAGTCAAACACAAAAGTTGTGGATCGTCTTTTCGTTCGCAGCAACACATGATCCAAACAACTATGATTACGTGTAGCAAAATTATGAGCTGGAAGCAATCCATGAAAAGATGTAACTGCCAAGTAGTCTTCCGAATTTGTATCCCTGTTATCAGGAGCGATATTTATGTTTATGTCACCAATAATGGCAACGGTATTTGTGGTTGAGAGAGATGATAAAGTATTATTTAATGAACTGACGAATCTTTCAACAGTTCTATAAGAGGGGGATCGATAGATTGCAACTACTACAGTATCCGGTAGTATTTTTAAGATTAAACAGTTAGCGTCATGAATTATTGGTTCAGAAACAGTACACATTAATTCGGATCGAATATATATAATAACCCCATCATTTTGGTTTGACCATGTAGACTTTTCCGGAGTATAACCACTTAGAACAGGAACACGTGATATAGTTATAACTTATGTATGTTTTTGGGATAATCTATAATATTAACCCATTTCTTTTTGGGGTGGGTTGCGGTCGGCGCGCTCCTCGCACCAGTGCGGGTGGACAGTAGTCCATAGTCCCAATAGCCCGTTACTAAAAAGTAACGGTTATAATCAATTCTGTAGTTTGTACTTTTGAGCCATAAGGCGAATGTGTGTAGTCATATCCATGAAAATCCCTCATCGTCCTTGGTGAGTGGTGGAACTTCAAGTTATGGAGCCCTATGATGCTTTACCGTGTGGTGGTGGAGTAAGAATACATAATATCATAATCTCTTCCTTTCCTCTGGGTGATCGTCAAAATACGACTAAAGGATATAATAGGCAGATAACATTTATGCAAGTGAAAGCACAAAGTCGACTTAAAACTTAGATGAATTAGCATAGAACGCTATTCAGATAAATAGTGGCTAATCTTTTCACTAAGGAGCTCCAAGCCTAGCAGTGGAAAATTTGTGTTCCAAGAACCAGCACATCACATCACTGTAAGAGAAGAATTCCTCGAAATAAAACTTGGCTTAATACTTGGATCAGTTACCTCCTATTTTACATAGATGCTAACCTTTTTTTTTTTTCGGGTGGGCTACTGTCAGTGAGAGACAGATAAACAGACACGGCGTCTAGTCTGTCCGGGGCGACGAAAAGACGGCGCGCGGCCCTATAACCCATCGTAATCGCTCTCCTTCGCCATTGGGCCGACGACCGGTACCGAGATCCTTGTCGTCCGTGGCTAGCCCGGATATATGCTAACCTGGTAAGATGAATATTGATTATTCCGTGTGGTGACGAAGTAGAAATACAATTCAACACTCACTATCTTGCTCGTGGATGCCGTAAAAGACGAATAAGTTTTTTTTTCTAATTCAAACTATTTATTACGCATAAACTCCGAGAGTACTTACATATTGTCAAGTTAACAAAATTAAATTAAATTATCTAAAAAAATAAACTACCACCAGATTGGAACGTGACTGCTACTGAGAAGATACGACAAGAAACTCAGCGGGCTTGTCTTTTTTTTTTCTTCTTACAAGACATAAAATTGTGTACAACAAGTTTTGTAAGAACTAGCTCCAGTGTGATGCGCCCTTCGAACCACAAGATACGTAATATAATTCAAACGACTATAAATTGTACGATTATAAATTATATTCGTTAAATTATATGTCTGTAAATTCCCCTGCAATACAAGGAGCATTACCTTAGTGCAGGATTGTTAACTTTAAAACAAATTAAAAAAAAAATATGCATGAGATAGAAGACTCAAAATAAAAATCTCTATCAATATATCTGACCAGCATGGTATAGTAGGTCAATTTACCTCATATTGGGGAGGAGGCTCGAGCAGTGGGACGTTTATGAGCAGAGACAGCGAAATTCATTGGATATAAGCAGCACATGACCGCAGTTTGAGGTGAAATATGAGGGAAGCCTACGTCGAACAGTGGAAGGCGAAAGTCTGAACGATTAAGTGATCATTGTATGTCTTTTTTTGTGACAGTCTGCCATTAGGAGCCGTGTTGGTGAATTATATTTTTACTCCAACTACATGTACATATATCAAGATGACAGTATCCATATTCGATGCTTATTTCATCACCGCAGCCCACATACGGCCCACTTTTGGACTCGGGCTTCCTCCACAATGGGAGGCAATTTAACCTACTATACCATGCTGCTCAAACATGTTAGTATAGGGTTTCATTTCGAGTTTTCCTTCTCTTACACAGATGTTATGTGCATATTATATCCCTTAGTCGTCTTTTACGACATCCACGGGCAAGATAGAGAGTGGTAATTTTATTCTTACTCCGTCACCACACGGAATATGCTTATTTAGAAGTACAATATTATTTTATGTACCTGTACATTTTTCATATTAACCCAAAACTAACGCAGTTAATAGTTTCTTTGTTCACTTTATGATAAAGATATCTTTGTGAAACAGAATAACTTCAAATGGATTTTTGTGACCCTAAAGTTTAGGGTCCGAATATTGTATTTATTGCGTGAGTATACCATTACTAGTTTACTAGAAACACGCGATGTAGATATGCTATATCTAAGACTTGCTTTGATTGTCAATTTTTATATTGAGTAGTGTAAGTGTATCAGCTCCAAAATGATGTAATGGCGTATGATTCTTTGATTAAGTGCTTCACGCGTGCCAGTATAATCGTTAAATGACACACATAAATCGTTCATTTATAATTCCTATTGAAAAGAACGTAATACTTTTTTTTTTATTATTTTAGTCCGTTTCGTGGTTTATTCAAAATTTTCCTGATTATCAAATTTTTATCTACACTTGTAGGTGACCTGTACTGATCTGAAATTTAGTAATTAACATTTCACCATTTCCATTGAAGCAAACTGAAATTGGCATAGACGTTTCATCATCAGCATTTTAGATCATTTACGTCCCACTTTTGGGCTCGAGCCTCCGCCTTAATAGGAGGAAAATTAACCTACTATATCACGCTGGTCAGACGTGTTGGTATAGGGTTTTGTTTCAAATTTTCCTTCTCTTACATAGACATCATATGCATATTTACTCACTTTATTTTTGATCCAATACAGTGGACAATAAAATTATGATTAATAATTTTCATAGTAGCCTCTATGATGTGGGTATTTAAATGAAAGGGCTCAATGAGCAAAATACAATAGGTGTGGTGAAGTCAAAATCAAAATAAAATAAATATTTAAAATAAAATATTTACTTAATTCCCATACAACAAACTCATTTTTTTACCCTTTTTATAGATAACGGTACGGAACGCTTCGTGCGCGACTCTGACTCGCACTTAGCCGATTTTCGGGCCGACCACTGATGACAAGTAACCCTGCTCCGGTGGTCGGCCCAACGACGAAAGCGACGTGCACGTAGGTGGGTTACGGATGTGCGTGCTTACGCCCCTCTGTCGCCCCGGACAGAGTGGTGCGAGGAGCGCGCCGACCGCAACCCACACCAAAAAAAAAGACACTGTAATTTTATTTATTTGTATAGATGACATAAAATAGAGCTCTCTTGAGAGTTAACTGGATATGGAATTCCAGACAGAATATTTCTATGCCCGATTCAGAAATGATTGATCTAAGGCTATGATTAATTTGTGTTCGTTAATTATAGGTATACAAAGTCTTTATGTTATAAGAACTTGCAAATTTAGTGCGTTATGATTAAAACAATAAATTACAAATTACTCGAGAAAATTTAAGGAAATATATTCTTTTCACCGGAGATCAAAACGAGACAGCGATTGAAAAGCCTGTACGAAATTATTCATGTATAAACATACATCACTCTGTATTCTATTCGAACATTGAGACCCACATCAGACGCATACTCAGAAAAAAATACACCCTTTAACGTATTTACACTTGACTGGACCACGTCCACTATTACAATAGTTTTATTTTTTGCTTCCATTACCGCTAAAAGCTCAATATATCATCTATATTAATGCAGTCGCCATACCGTCTATCCACAAATAAAAGCGCAAAATTGCTTACGATAATAATATTACACTGCTTATAATACCGCGGAGTATTTATTTATTTATTACAAGAACAATAATATGACCGTCTAATATCCTCTAGCAACTAATATTTATTTAAATCGTAGTGGTTAAGATATTGATCTATTAGAATTCGATTACCATATAAGATAATATTTCGTGCATCCAGAAATCAATGTTCCGAGTCTAGAAGCCACATGTAATACATAATTTACCCTGCAGACTGTCGTTGTGGTCTAAGTAGTGAACTCCTGTAAGTATTTATATAACCAGGCAGACTTCTCAAACAAAAGTGATCCCAAAGCCGAACTATAACGACCTCTTCACTAACGCTACGCTGCGCTTTACAGAAGTTGTAGACTTTGCAGCGATGTTACAAATCAATGTAAGACATCGTTGCATCCCGTTTGTGAATCGCAATAAATATTTATTTAATTAATGTAATTTACTTACTGCAAGTTGTTAAATTTTATATAACTGTATTTTACAAACCAACCGGATACATAGAGGTATCACCGACGCGCGACGCACAGCACGATTGCACATTATTTTAAAACGTTAAATTACATAGAAAATCAGGGCATAGCAACCTCGACGTCCATCGTCACTTTTGCACAGCGCACCTTACATGGCTCTTTTTAACAGAGACACAAATAGGTGCCCTGGATGATATTTTGTACCTAAATTACCCTGGCTAGGTGCTGAAACAATCCTGCCCTCGTAAAGTCGGGCTTTGCGTGTTTATTTGAAGGTGGCGATAACAGACATCACTATCTGTTGACACCACCTTCAGCTCCTCAAGCATGGTGACATGTTAATATTATGGTTGCGCGTGGAGTATGACGCCTTTATCCGCATCTACGCGTGCCTTTACAGGTCCCATGACAGTGATCTGGGGTCAATTCAGTTATTTGAGATCGTCTAATTGACCAAATATTGGAGCAGTGTTCATCAGCGATAGTGGTGGTTCTTGGAGATTCCAATGGTCATCATACAGAGTAGTTCGGATCTCTAACCACTGATCTCCAAGGTCAATATCTCTACAATATGGTCTCGGTCTGTGGTCTCTTACAACTGGTGACATAGCGCACCCGTGTCCCAGACATTGAGAGCCATAAGGCCTCTTTACTGGATATTCTGCAGACACCCCCGCATGGATAGGTAGTAATCGAAGCTTCTCTTGAGTCATCTAACCAGTTTAAGATTCATAACAGAGCTCCATTTGGAGGATTTCTAATCGTTCTATGGCGACTAGGCCTCCCAAAACTAGATTGATATTGCTTCCACGAGTTTTACGCATCCTACCAATGAAAGTGTCTCTGCTTCGCATCTCAAGAGTTGGTGTGCACTGCGTTATCGAAACGGTTATTATGGGGATAGAATTATTCATCCCCTATAAGAAAACATCCATCCAATTGAACCAAAAAATATCATAACCCTGACGCCATAGAGTTGAAACGAAAGTTTAATGACACTTCTAGATCTAGTAAAAAGGCTATTGCGTGAGCCAAGGCAGAACATGTTACCAGAATTGACGAGAGATCGGAGAGCTATCCCACCAGGACTCGTGGATTCTGGTGGCTTGCCAAGACTACCTTAGGCAACTTCCGCCAGTGCGATCTTTAATCACCAGCAAAAGTTTCGGAATCTACCATTTTGGTAATCTAGCCCCATGGGCTAGATTATCACAATGGTAGATCTATCAGAATGGTAGATTAGAGTAGATTGGTGTCAACCAAGGAAAAGGCTGATCTCCTGTGTAAATTCTTTGCCTATAAGTAAACTTTGGACGGGGAAATAACGTCTTTTGCTATACAAAGCACAAGTTTGTCCTCGTGTGGAGTATTATTCTCATCTCTGAGTAGGCACGCCCAAATATTAGTTAGCTCCACGTGATACCCTGCAAAGCCATGCTATTCGAATCGTCAATAATCCCAATCTCACGGACAGATTGGAGTGGCTGGAGCGGCAAGGCTTAAACAAGGCCAAAGAAGAACATTGTCTACGCTGTAAGCATTGGCCTAGGTGTGCCCTTGATACTGCACAAGTCCATATGCGACAGTATCACTTACTATCACGTGGCCACCATCTGCAATAGACAAAAATTCTGATTTATAAGACGCTCTCGATTCTTTGACAAAATATTTTCAAAGAATTCTTACTAGTGGGAGCCTAACCATTAAATATTGCAGTTAAGATTGTCTTCAAATCGAAGCACTTTCAATTTTTTATTGGAGGAGTTCAAAGTCATAAAATGATCTTTTAGAAAAGATTAAAGTGAAAGATTTCATTATACCTATTATTTTGCGGGTGACGTGACCGGGGATTAGTCCGTCACCCGCCGAGAGGCCGACCGCGTGAGGAAAGACCGACGTCCTCCCCGTGGGGGGGACGTCGGTCGATGGGAGGGTACCCCAATAGGGGGTATTCCGTCGGGCCGACCACTGACGACAAGTTAACGCTGCTCCAGTGGTCGGCCCAACCACGAAGGCGACGTGGTTTTCGGGTGGGTCGCGGGAGTTGCGTGCCTCTGTCGCCCCGGACGGAGTGGTGCGGAGGCGCGCCGACCGCGGCCCACCCACAAAAAAAAAAAAATACCTATTATTTTCTTAAAACAGCTTATTTGTGATTCAATTGTTTTTAAGAATAGACATAATAACCAAAAGGGTGTTAAAATAATATTTATAATTTTTATGATTTTGATTAGTTGTTAACAATGACTTGATAAAATCTATAATATAGTACTTTATCTGTACTTTAGATTGATGAGACATAAGTAACCCACATAAGAGTGAATTATAAATGCCGCTCATAGCCCGCAATCCCCGGGATACATCCAAGTTACTGATCTTTAGGAAAATGCTCTTCCTAAGTAACCTTTGAAGAAATACATATAACGATCCGAAAACACTACAGCTGGGGTTTATTCCAAAGTTTGCACAAATGATGGTTGAAACTCTACGATTTATTTTTTCGAGATTATATCGGTAAAGTTGCCTGCACCGTTGAGTAATACTTTTTCAATAGAATAATAACAATAGTACTAAGTCCAATAGTTCTTCCATTATTCTATAAATAACACTATGTAGTTACTATTATCACAGTTTTTTGTTGGCTAGTTTAGCTTGCGGCTGCAAATGACACCCAAAGAGATTTATTCACTTTAAATCAGATCACCAATATATCAACGCTTTTGCCTCATGTTTTTGGTTTAGGCAACAAGCTACAAATATTGCTGTGAGCTATTGGTGTCAGTGCCAAGTTATAATTTTCTTCATTTGTTAACTTTTTTCATCAAATTAGTCATAGTCCTTAATCATTGATTAGGTGCTAACAATCAAATTAATAATTCCTCTGAAAATTTTTGCAGAATATGAAATCTTTCCGTATGGTGATGAAGTAAAAATACAATTCACCAGCTTCTCTCTTGCCCGTGGGTGTCGTAAAAGACGACTAAGGAATGTAATATGCATATAATATCTATGCAAGGGAAGGCAAACTCGAAACAAAACTCTATACCAACACGTCTAAGCTGTACGCGGGGGTGATCCGGTCGATTGCACTGTACGGCGCACTGGTGTGGGCGGGGTCCCTGACCGTCCGTCTGAGGGCCCTCTTGTGGCGACCACAGAGGGTGATGGCGATCAGGGCTATACGCGGTTACCGCACGGTGGCGACGGAGGCGGCGTGCCTCCTGGCCGGAGCTCCCCCGTGGGACCTGGAGTCAGAGATGCTCGCCGGAATTTACCGGCGAGTGTCAGAGACAAGCCGTGAGCTCATCGCGATCATCGGTGCCGACCTGACGCTGCTGACCATCGCCAGGAAGATACTCGACAGCGTCAGGAACTGGGACGCGCTCGCCGCCTTCTGTGAGGCCGTCATCTCACGTAAGGAGGCGGCGGATCGTGCGCGAGAGGAGCTCCCCTTCGGTGACACGTTCCGCCGCCGGCGACTCGGGCGGCGCAGGCGCGAGTACCTACGCCTAATGCCACCCTAGCCGAGGCAGCGCGTGACGGGATCGAGGAATTTAAAAAAAAATACCAACACGTCTGACCAGCGTGGTATAGTAGGTCAATTTCCTTCCCATGGTGGAGGAGGCCCGAGCCCAGCAGTGGGACGTGTATGGGTTGAGATGATGATGATGAAAATGCAAGCAATTTACAAAATACCATCATAAATGCCAACTCTTGCTTAGATTTAATTGTCAATATTACTAAACTTTTAATACGTTGACAGAGTAAAAATACAATTCACCAAACCTTATGTTGGTGGGTGTTATAAAAGATGACACTAAGGATCATAATATGCAAGGAAAACTCGACAGGAATATAATACAATATGGCATAATCTTAATATATAAAATTCAAAGTCCTGACTGACTCATCAACGCCCAGCCCAAACCCTTGGACCTAGGAAGCTGAAATTTTGCACAGATATTGTCTTTATGACGTAGGCAAGGAATAAGACGGGATTTTTCGAAATTCCCACGGGAACGGGAATAATAAGGATTTATATTTTCGCTATAAAAGTTGCCCTATCTCCGTTATTATATTTATTAGAGACTTGAAATTTGGCATATAAATATGTGATTGCAATCACTAAAAACCGTTTTTAGGATTTTTCGAAATTCCCTCGGGAACAGGAATAAAAAGGATTTATTTATATTTTGTCGCTTTAAATTTACCCTATCTCCGTAACCATATGTATTAGAAACTTAAAATTTGGCATATAAGTAGGTGATTATGAAAACAAAAAACAATTTTCAGGATATTTCGAAATTCCCACAGGAACGGGAATAAAAAAAGATTTACTTATATTTTCGCTTTAAAGTTGCCCTATTTCCGTAACTTTATTTATTAGAGACTTGAAATTCAGCTTAAAAGTAGGTTATTACGATAACTAAAAACCATTTTTAGGGTTTTTTGAAAATCCCTCGGAATATGATGAAAATCCTTGCTTAAAAGTTATATTGTTTGTTTTTTCTTTCGTAGCTATTGTTAAGTATAATAAGTGTATAAAATTATTTCCCCATTATGAAGTAGGCAAGGAATAAGACGGGATTTTTCGAAATTCCCAAGGGAACGGTAATAAAATGGATTTATATTTTCGCTTTGAAGTTGCCTATCACCGTTACTTTAATTATTAAATACTTGACATGTAAGTAGGTAATTTTGATCAGGCTTCAGTTATTTTTTTTTTTTTTTTTTTCGATTTTTTTTTTGATTTTTCGAAATCACCTCGAAATAGGAGGAAAATCGTTGCTTTTAAGTCATAAAACTAAGTTTTGCTTTCGTTACTTTTGGCAGGTGCCTACACTAAAAAAAAAACTTGATTGAATACGTATCTATCACACAAGGTTGATGCTATTGTTAAACAAAATTATCGTATTAGTCGATGAAAGTGTTTGACTTCAACGAAATGTTTGACTATAATAATAATTATATATGCGAAAAACACAATTTTGCATTTTATTCGTATTTGAACAAGTTTTTCACCGTATATTAAAACTAATATTCGGATATTTATTATTTTTTCATGGTTTCCTTAAGTAGCTTCAGCAATAATGAAAAAGTCGCGCACGCCAATCTCCCCGGAGCTCGGAGGGTATAAGCAGCGCGAGGCGGCACGGCCCCATCGCAGGTTGAGAGCCCTCAGCGCTCACCCACCAGTCCGGGTAAAGTTGTCACAGCCATCTGAGGCTAACAACTAAGTCACACAAAAAAAAAAAAAAAAAAAAAGGCACGGCCCCACACATTATAATTGCAACCTTGGTCTTAATAACACGTCCAGCGCAAACGCTGCGATAGATTATACCATACAAGTAAACTGTACTTTTCAGTGCAACACTATCTTTTAAAAACTGTGCTTTTCAGCACAATTCTTTGCTTTTCAAAATATTCTTTCTTATCTTTTAAAAATTGTTTTGCTAATGTTTTCCAAAAAAATCCATTCTTTTCCAAATTGCTTTTCTAATCATTTCCAAATATTGTTTCCCATTTTTTTTTACTTTTATTAAGTTTATGATACTACTATTTTAATTGCCTTGATTCCTTAGTGCATAACTTTGCTTTTCAAAATATTCTTATCTTTTGCAAATTGTTTTGCTAATATTTAAAAAAATAAATATTCTTTTTCAAATTGTTTTTTCTTAATCATTTTCGAATATTTTTCTATTTTTTTTTTCTTTCATTAACTTTATAATACTATATAATTAATTTTTTTTTTCAATTTAATTTTCAAAGCATTCTTATTTTTCACAAAGTTCTTTGTTAATCTTTAAAAAAAAAATTTTCCAATTGCTTTTCTTTTTTAATCATTTTACAATATATTTTTTGATTTTTTTTTACTTTCATTTTGTTTATAATAAATAAATACTATTTAATTAGCTTAAATTTGTAAGTGCATAACTTAAGTACATAGTTTTTGTTCATTATTTGAGTAGATTTTGTTTATTATCTATCACAATGACTGTTGAAACATTGCAAATTGATGGGGCTATGATCCCTCACACCGTAGTTCCTATAATTGGAGACGGAGCCTGTCTGTTTCGGGCCATCTCCTATATATTGTATGATACACAGGTGATGGCCAGGGAGGTGCGCGAGCAAATCGTAGACTATGTGGTGGACAACTGGGAATCGTTTGCCATTATGTCACATGACAGTAACGGGGACAATTACTTCAGTGCCGCTGAATACCACATTGACATGTCACGCCATTTTACTTATGGTAGTTTATGTGAGCTGGAAGCGGCAGGGCAACTCTTTCCATGGGTCTTTGAAGTTTACCGAAACGGTGAACTGTATATGAGTTTTGGTACTACAGGTAACCCTGTGGGATGACTACGCTTTACACATGATCTGTCACGTGGCCATTTCGATGTTTACGTCCGTAGTGAAGTGACTGCGACAATGGCCGAGACCGCCTCCCCTTCTTCACTTCTCCCCGTCGTTGCAAAGAAGATTACTACGAGAAGAAATGAAGTGCCTACTAATTCACCGCCCATATTAGAACCAGATCATGACGTATCTCAGTATCAATCTCTTATCTTTCCTACTAAATGCTCCAAGAAACGTCGTGCCAGATGCACCGACGCTACTCGGAAAAAACAAATTCAAAACGCTTCAAAAAAATATGCGCAAACAAACCCAGCAGTTCACCGTGCTGCCGTTGGCCAGATACCAGAAAACTCACCCTGAGGTACACAGGGCGGCACAGTCTCTTTATGAGCAAAATAATCCTGGAAGACGAGTACAAAGGAAAGGATGCTCCTGGAAAACCAAGGCTCACTCCGGCATGGCCTATGATCTTGATATAGAGTATGAGACGGACAGTACTGTATCCTTGGGTGCCATGAACAACAAGTTCCATTGGTGTAATGCTCTCAAGTGGAAGGAGGAGCCACCCGGCATGTGCTGCAGTGCTGGTAAGGTGCAGCTCCCGCCTTATGAACAGCTACCTGAGCCTCTCTACAGTTTGATAATGGATATACATCCAGAACACGACCATTTCATGAACCGTATTCGTAAATATAATAGTTGTTTTCAAATGACTTCTTTCGGAGCGAAACAGATAATAAAAGACAGTTTTATGCCAACTTTTAAAGTTCAGGGCCAGGTATACCATTTGGTGGGAAGCTTGCTGCCAGCTCCTCAAAAGGAACCACAATTTTTACAAATATATTTTGTTGGCGAAGATGACAGGGAAGTACAATTGAGGTGCAGTATCTTTCCCGAAGTAAAACCCGGCTTAGTCAAGCAACTGCAGAGAATGCTACATACGTTTAATACTTATGTAAGAGACTTGAAGATCGCCCTTGACAAGGTGCCTGAAACGTCTAAACCATTTAAAGTAGTCATTAATGCTGAGAAGAAACCGCCGGAGAGTCACAGGGGTCGTTTTAATGCTCCTACGTCAAATGAGGTGGCATTAGTAATAGTTGGTCAGCAATTTGAGAAACGAGACATTATCCTTGAGAGCCACGATAATTCATTGCAGCGCATTAGCGAGATTCACCGTTCGTATGACGCCCTGCAGTATCCGCTTTTGTTTTGTCGTGGCGAGGATGGGTACTCCATTTCTTTACCTCAGCGTGATCCTGAGACCAAATTAATACTTAAAAATACAATTTCAGCTGCAAGGTTCTATTCTTTTCGTATAATGATTAGACAAGGAGAAGATAATCACTTGGTGTATTTCCGTTCCCTTTTTAGTCAGTTTTTAGTGGACATGTACGCCAAAATAGAGACGGAAAGGTTGACCTATATTAGGAACAACCAGGCGCAGCTGAGGGCTGACAGTTATATACACTTGCGGGATGTCATAGGAAGGCAGGATGTTGATGTTCAGCAGCTAGGTCACAAGATGGTGCTCCCGTCATCTTTTACCGGGGGACCACGCTATATGCACGAGCGTACACAAGACGCTATGACATACGTGCGTCAGTACGGTCGTCCTGATCTTTTTATCACATTTACGTGTAACCCCCGATGGAAAGACATCACAGATATACTTTTACCTGCCCAAAAGTCACACGATCGCCACGATATTATAGCTAGGGTATTCCACCTAAAGGTGAAAAAGATGATGGCTCTTCTTACCAAAGGCAATCTATTTGGGGGGATGCGTTGCTTTATATACTCGGTAGAATGGCAAAAACGGGGTCTTCCTCACATTCACATCTTGCTATGGCTAGAGCAGCGTATCACCCCAGATAAGATCGACAATGTTATTAGTGCAGAAATACCTGACCCTGAGCAAGACCCTCTCCTCTACGATATTGTGAAGGCCAGTATGATACATGGTCCTTGCGGAAGTTTAAATTACAACTCGCCCTGCATGAAAGATGGCAGTTGCAGTAAGAGGTACCCTCGACCGTTTCTCAAGGACACCCAGACAGGAGACGGTGGATATCCGCAATATAGGAGGAGGTCTCCAGCTGACGGTGGTAACACAATAAAAATTAATGAAATAGAGTTGGACAACCGCTGGGTGGTGCCTTACAATCCTGTCCTGTCACGTACTTTCAATGCTCATATTAATGTGGAGTACTGCAATTCTGTTAAATCTATCAAATATATTTGTAAGTACGTGAACAAGGGCAGTGATCAAGCGGCCTTTACTCTAGAGAATGAGAAAGATGAGGTAAAAATCTACGAAAGCGGCCGGTACATAAGCAGTTCCGAAGCAGTTTGGAGGATCTTAAGCTTCCCCATTCATGAAAGGTTCCCCCCTGTCGTACACCTCGCTGTTCATCTTGAAAACGGTCAGCGAATATACTTCACCTCAAATAATTTGTCAGAAAAGATAAATAATCCACCACAGACAACGCTCCTAGGCTTTTTTGAAATCTGCAAAACAGACAATTTTGCTAAAACTCTGCAGTACTCCGAAGTCCCTTCTTACTATGTCTGGAACAGCAAAAAATTTTCAAGGAGGAAAAAAGGGAAAGAATTTGAGGGCTGGCCCGGAGTGAAAAAAGTGCACGCTCTGGGCAGGGTCTATACTATTCATCCAAACAACACCGAGTGCTACCACGTACGCCTTTTGCTCCATGAGGTTAGAGGACCGACATCCTTTGAGGACTTAAAGGTATCCTCCATCCAACATTTCAATCTGCGTGTAAGGCACTTGGTCTGCTGGAAGACGACAAGCATTGGGACACTACTTTAGAGGAAGGTGCATTATGCGATTCTCCTCTCAAATTGCGAGAGCTATTTACAATAATGTTAGTTTTCAGTCAACTCTCTTATCCTTTAAGCCTTTGGGAGAAATACAAAGAGAGTCTCTCAGAAGACATTAAACGGCAACTGGAAAGAGAGTTGCAAGATTGTGTATCTGTTGTACACCTCACTGACGAGGTGTACAACAGATGTTTGATTTTGATTGAGGATGCAGTATTAGCTCAAGCAGGACAAAACTTGGCACAGTACGGATTACCTCAGCCAAAAAGATCTGCAGCAACTTTGGACAATAGAGAATATCTGAGGGAGACCAATTATGATCTATGCGCCCTAGGAGAGGTGGTGTCATGCAATGAGGAGTTACTGACGGATGAACAGCTTTACGTTTACCAGAAGATCCTTGGCAATATTGAAAAAGGAATAGGGCAAATTTTTTTCCTGGATGCTCCTGGTGGCACTGGTAAAACATTTCTTATCAATTTGCTATTGGCAAAAATTAGGAGTAATCGTAGCATTGCCTTAGCTGTCGCATCGTCAGGAATCGCAGCAACACTGTTGGAGGGAGGCAAGACAGCTCACGCTGCTTTCAAGCTGCCACTAAACCTTATCCATGTGGAAACTCCACTGTGCAATATCTCAAAACAGAGTAATGCGGCCCAAGTGCTGCGTGATTGTAAACTCATAGTTTGAGACGAGAGCACAATGGCGCATAAGGGGGGTTTTGAAGCGCTAAACAGAACACTAAAAGATATTAGAGGGAACGATGACATGATGGGTGGAGTCACCGTGTTGTTAGCTGGAGACTTCCGTCAGACTCTGCCGGTAGTGCCGAGGGGAACTCGAGCTGACGAAGTTAAGGCTTGCATTAAGGCATCAAGTCTTTGGCCCCTAATCAAAAAGCTTCACCTTAAAAAAAATATGCGGGTGCACCTGAAGAGTGATGTTTGCGCTGGACAATTCTACGATCTTCTTCTTAAAATAGGAAATGGCGAATATCCAGAAACTGATGGCAAGATTACAATTCCATCAGATCTTGCCTCACTTGTACCGACCGTTGATGACCTAATAGCCCGAATATATCCAGATGTTCACAACCTACACAACAAATCCATGGAGTGGCTGTGTGAACGTGCGATTTTGACACCTAAGAACGATCAGGCTTCAGTTATTAATGACACTTTGTTAAAGTCATTCGAAGGTGTAGAATACAAGTACAAGTCTGTGGACACTGTAGTGCATACGGATGATGCTATACACTATCCTGTGGAGTTCTTAGATGCACTCAACCCACCTGGTCTACCGGTTCACACACTTATCCTCAAAGTGGGTGCTCCAGTAATGCTACTCCGAAACCTCAATCCGCCTAAGTTGTGCAATGGTACCAGGTTGCGTGTAAAAGCCTTACATAAAAACTTAGTAGAGGCCATTGTAATTACTGGCTGTGCTCGAGGTGAATCGGTGTATATACCACGGATACCACTTATACCATCGGAGTACCCATTCGAGTTTAAAAGGCTACAGTTCCCTCTTAAGGTCTGTTTCGCAATAACGATTAATAAGTCTCAGGGTCAGTCACTAAAAACAGCAGGAATTGATCTTAGGGTAGACTGCTTCTAGCACGGTCAGTTTTACGTGGCTTGCTCGAGAGTGAGCTCTCCTAGCAGTCTGGTCATCTTAGCACCTGAGGGCAGAACCGCTAATGTAGTTTATAAAGAGGTACTATAAGTTTGGTATAAGCTCAAAAAATAGCCTTACCCCTTTTCAATGGTTTTAGAATTTTGGTGTCTTTCAATCTGTATGTTATGGCATAACACAAAAACCACTGAATGGATTTCGATACAATTTTCCCAATTTTGGTAGTTTGGGGGTCCATCTTAAAATCTAAGCCACGTATCATTTAATTTCGTTAAAAAAACAGAAGATATGGTGCATAGGGTGATTTATTCTGTAGTCTACGCGGACGAAGTCGCGGGCAAAAGCTAGTGTATAAATAAAATATTACGATTTTTCCAGAAAATGATGATTTTTATTCAATAAACATTTATTTTGATTAAATAGAAGAATTAAAAATTCCAAAATATATCAAATTGTGACAACTCAATTCTTTGATTTCTATAATAATATAATATAATATAATATAATAGTTACATTCGATGCCTCGGACTATACCAGATGACTGTAACAATTGGACGGAACTACTCTTACTATCATATATCGTGGCGAGGCCTCGCCACGGCATGCGTCGTTTTACGTCACACCAACGCGCAGGTTTACCCTCGCCTATAAATGACTCACATCAAAAAAATATAAAAATGTAATAATCAACATTGATCAAGCACTTTCAATGAGGTGAAACTTTCCTAAAGATGTTTATTTACATAAGGTTGCCTCCAATACAAATAATTCTTAAGTGACGTACTTACATCAAGATGCTCCTAAGAAGAATTCACGGCAATGATCGCTGAAGGCTTTTAAGTAAATTATCCGGCGCGCCAAGTGCCAACTGTCGGCGTTTTAGTTCACTGGCGTAGAAAATATTTACACGGGAACGATTCACTCACGTACGACTCATGTTTTCACGTCGAATACATTGTATGATATCTCTGTACAAAAAATTAGACACACGAAGACATTATTATCTTCTTCAAAATATAGTGTATATGCCACTAATATGCCATAAATACTTACTATTTACCGTGTGTTGACGATGATGATTGTAATATGCATGCAATATATACAAGCTGTATCAGGTTATGGGGCAACTGGTCAAATGGGAGTTCGGCAATGGTGGTAGAAACCCATGAATAAAATTTGAAATAAAATATCAATTCCTTAATGAATTAAGTCATGTAAAGTTTTCAATTTTATCATCGCTTTTTCGTGTAAATCTGATTACAATGTATAAAATCAGTGATACTTAATCTGCAACATATTTGTACTTCGTTAAATGTTAATTAGAAATTAAATAATTCTATAATTACATTCGCATAAGTAAGACAAACTTATCTTTAAATCAGCTGATCGGCCGAGACCGTTGGCGGGTCGCCCTTTTACCTACGTTGCCAATGAAGCGTTCGCGCAATTCATACCTATTAATACTGTCGAAGCTTTACAGCTATAATTTTTATGTTATATTTTCTTTTTTGTGTAATATACATTCTAATTACGATCTATGACCGTTAAACCACAACATACTCGAACAGTTGCCCCATAACCTGATATACTCTGTATATGCAAAGGAGCCAGTAGGTCCATTTCATCAGTGTGCTACAGTAGGTCCATTTCTATCCCATTATGGAGGAGACTCGAGCTCCACGGTGGAACGTATATTATTCCAGGGTAGGTATGTATTCTAGAGACAGTATTCTAGGAAAAATATAGGTCAGTAGAAATAACAATTAAGGAGATAGTGGACTTTCACCTCAATTATTGTTTAGTATCATGTTAGTGAACATAGAGGACATTTATTTAGGTTGCCCTTAATTTATGTGGCGACTGGGGCGGTGTAGGCGCGAGTACTTGTGCCTCATGCCGCCCTAGCCGAAGCCGCGGGTGACGTGATCGGGGAATTAGTCCGTCACCCGCCGAGAGGCCGACCACGTGTGGAAAGACCGACGTCCTCCCCCTAGGGCGTCGGTCGATGGGAGGGTACCCCACTAGGGGGTATTCCGTCGGGCCGACCGACCACTGATGACAACTAACTCCGCTCCGGTGGTCGGCCCAACGACGAAGGCGACGTGCACGTGGGTGGGTTGCGGGTGTGCGTGCTTACGCCCCTCTGTCGCCCCGGACGGAGTGGTGCCAGGAGCGCGCCGACCGCAACCCACCCCAAAAAAAAAACCATTAATTTATGCGTGTAATAATTTTCATTTAATAACAAATACTCTAGAGGTACTAATCCTTATATTTTAGGAAAATTTGCAAAAATATAATTCATCATCATCGTCGCAGCCCACATACGTTCAACTGTTGAGCTCGGGCCTCCTCCACAATGGGAGAGAATTTGACCAATTATACCTTGCTGGTCAAACATGTTGGTATAGGGTTTCATTTCGAGTTTTCCTTCTCTTGCACAGATGTTATGTGCATTTTATATCCCTTAGTCGTCTTTTACTACATTCATAGGCAAGATAGGGAGTGGTGAATTGTATTCTTACTCCGTCACCACTCACACCGTGAATGTCATAAAAGACGAGTAAGCACATAAGATCTGTGCAAGAGATGGAAAACTCGAAATGAAACCCTAAAGTTTAGGGCCTAAACCAACATGTCTGACCAGCATGATATAGTAGGTGCAATGATCTCCCATTGTGGAGGAGGCCCGAGCCCAACAGTGGGACGTATGTGGGCTGCGATGATGATGATTATATAAATAACAGAATTGTGTATCTAAATTATACACTACTATTTGTGAAGTTGATATTTGGGATAGTATTCCTCTAGAATATTTACAAAAAATGATTTGCACATAAAAATGATTTGCACACGAATGATTTGACCGCATGTACCTCATCTCG
Source organism: Lymantria dispar (assembly GCA_032191425.1). NCBI lineage: Eukaryota > Metazoa > Arthropoda > Insecta > Lepidoptera > Erebidae > Lymantria > Lymantria dispar. The sequence goes on along the minus strand of CM063452.1, from coordinate 5,408,562 downwards.
GCCCACAGAAGACCCATTGTTAGGTTCGGGCATCTACAGTGATATACAGATGTATATCCTTCTTTGGCATAACATTATCTGCTGTTATCAAGTAGTACTTCCTGCCTCACATGTACGGCTGATTTGGGTACATCTCATTTTAATTATTAACCGATTTGATTAAAGTTTTACAATTTAACTAGCAACCCGCCCTCGCTTCTCTTCGGTTTCAGTCGCCTTACCCGTGTAGTGCCCGTTCCCGTGGGAATACCGGGATAAAATATAGCCCATGTTACTCCCTGATACTACCACCAACATTTTATGTCTCTCAGTTTACTTTCAAAAATTAGTGCTATCGAAGGTTAATTCTGAAACGATCTCTAATTCGGGCTACAGTGTGACATGAAGATGGGTAGGAAGTAAAATATACATGAATGAAAGTAAATAGTAAATTATTTTTATGTTTTTGTTTTATGTTCGAGAAGGCAGTATAACATAGGCTTTAGTTTGTAAGTTTGGCTTGGGCTGAAAATCAACGACAGGGGTGCGTGCGCATCCCAACCATAAGTTGAGCCCAATTCCATTTTGTTTTTACGTTTGATTTTTTGTTTCTTAATTTTTATGTTTTTTGAATTTTATAATAGCATTGTAAAAACAAATAAAGATCTTTTCTTTCTTTCTGATATAATAGCTTTCCATTGGTGAAAGAATTTTTGAAATCGGTTCAGTGGTTTAAGCGTGAAAGCGTAACAAACAAACAAACTTACTTTCGCAGTTATAATATTTAGTAAGGATTAGTAGTTTTATAATTAAGTAAATAATTGATTAATATTTCTGTAAGTTAATATAATTCTCATACAATGGGCGCCTGCCGCTTGTCACCTTCCGGCGCGACTATTAAATAGTGATTATTGTTATAGACCTGGGTACTTTCTTACACTATGTTGATTAATCAAATCTATCACATCCATAGGGCACCGATGCGTGCACAACAGTTCCTGTGTCGCCGATGGCGTGGTTAAAGGCTTGTCGTGCCTTAATTCGAATAAATTGTTCCGATCAATGAAGGGTATCTGATTTGTATCGCCAATGAGGAGGAGTTCTTTGGCCTTTACGGTGCGTATTAACAGGACTACGAAGTCGAAGTGATAAGCGCTTCGTCGATTATGAGTCTATGGAGCGTTTGGCTTTTTCTCGTTCTAACTCCGTTTGTTAGGGCCGATGCCACCGTATAGACGTTCTTAGCCGCTTTCTCTCCCATGCGTTGAGTTATTCTGTATTTTAGATAGTCTTTTGCTTTGAGCAATGATGTAAGAACGACGTCGCTTGCGGGGTTGAAATTATTGACTATCCAAGTCGATTTACCGCATCCCGGAACTCCATTAACCAAGGTGATTTTTTCTGAGAGGTCCCATGCAGCCGCTTCCAGATCTCTGGCTCGTTTTAGGATTTTCTCTGTGAGCCAGATCTCGGTGAATTTTGCAGTGACTACAATGGGGTCGTGTTCCGGGGTGTAGAATGTGATTCTACCGGTCTCCTTTGTGGTTTCTTCATCAAGGTCTACGAAACCTCCGGTGGCACTAAACGCAGCCATGTGGGTTGAGATGGGTTTCCCCGCCATGACCTCGCCTGTCTGGTTGTTATAGATGGTAGCTTCGAGCTTGCTGGCGGTCAAAGCTTTGATGACGATTATACCTTCTAAGATAGACTTGTATTCGAGGAAGGCGTTTATGTATAGGTCCATCGTTGTGTTCACCGGCCGGTAGTTGGGTGGCTTGACGATTCCTTTATCGGCATTCGTGCTTGGTTGTGGTTCTTCTTCTGTTATTGTTTGGTGGTATTCTTCTCTGGTAAAATCTAATGCAGATGCTAATCGCATTGTTTTCGCATTTATAATATTTAGTAAGGATTGATAGATTTATAATTAAGTAAATAATTGATTAATATTTCTGTAAGTTAATATACCTAATTCTCATACAATGGGCGCCTGCCGCTTGTCACCTTCCGGCGCGACTATTAAATAACGCTTATTGTGATAGACCAGGGTACTTTCTTACACTATGTTGATTAATCAAATCTATAATCATTATATTTTACGTCACGTATGAGATTCTTATTTCACTGATTTATGATGTCATCGTACTGACACCTCTGCGTGTCAACTTCCGCCACGCCGTAATAAATATTTAATGTTGCATAATACTGTATAATACATAATCTTGTATAACATTTGCACGTAAATAATTATTAGAATAATGAAGATATTTTATATTTATCTATTGTGTGAATTTAATGTTAGCTCAGGCTACGTGAATGTATAAGTACCGCCAGAATATCTTAGGTGTTTCTCATTGTAACCACTAATAATAAATAATAATAATAAAGTCTTTATTTGCATTAAATGAGGTACATTTATGGGTGTAGGTGATCAAAATTATAAAATTTCAAGCCCATCTAGTCATTACAAATGACATGCAAATATAAAATATGTACTTACAAACTACTTATCATTTTAAAATTATTTAATGATTTATATAATGTTAATGCAACAATTCAAATAAACACATTAGTTATTTACAATTAATTAAGAATCAATTCTATAGACAATTTATTAAATAATTACAATACACTATTATACGTTAAAATTTTATTGTTGTTTCTAATAATCGTTGCATTTATTGTCAAAAAATTCTTTGAGGTCATAAAAATTTTTCTGCATCAGCCACCAACGCAGTTTTGCTATAAATTTATTTGGCGGAAGTATTTTAATTTCTTTCGGTATATGATTATAAATTTTTACACACATAGCATATGAATTATTCTGCATGCGACTACTTCTTGGTACCATATTAAGTACAAGCCTGTCAGGATTTCTTATGTTTTCCCGCCTAGTAATGTCTTTAGCTCGTCTAAATACTTCAGGGTGTTGTTCACTATAAGGTGAATTACGAATTGGAAAGTACAACGTGTGTCGTCATTATCTCCACCGCCACCCTCGTCGTCCATCATTCTACACTGCATATTATATCCCTTAGTCGTCTTTTATGACATTCAAGGGCAAGAGAGAGGGTGGCGAAATGTATTCTTACTTCATCAGCACACGGATAATTTGAACCGATACCTATGGAATATCAATTTCAATTGCTGTATTAATTTACCAAATTATCGTTCGTAACCAGACACGTTTTACCGTATCTTCTTTTAGAAAATGCTTACACGTTTCTAGTACCGATTTAGTACTCTAACTTTGAAAATTTCGATATAAAAATTGATTAAAAATAAAACTACATATCTTTGCGGATTTAATCGTGTTTATGTTTGACTAGCAACCCGCCCTCGCTTCGCTTCGATTTCAGTCGCCTTACCCGCGTAATTCCCGTTCCGGTGGGAATATCGCAATAAAATATAACTTATGTTGCTCCCTGATATTACAGCTTTCCATTGGTGAAAGAATTTTTGACATCGGTTCGGTGATTTAATCGTGAAAGCGAAACAAACAAACTTACTTTCGCATTTATAATATTAGTAAGTATTTTTGATTGCCCGACGTTTCGAACACTTTTCAGCACTCATAGCGTTTGTGGTCACAAGCTGACCATATGTTACAAACACAATAAAATCCGTAAAAATAATTATATTTATAATGTGTAATTCTCGCGTAAACATTCCTTATAAAAAGTGACTTTATAACTTATGAGCTAAACTAGTTCTACTGTAACTTCCCATTTCCATTTTATTATCTTTAAATAAAAGCTACTTGAGAAACTGCTATAATATACCATCAAAGCTTTAAGTAAGAAAGTAGAATAAAAATTCAACAAACATCAAACCAACTTTTCAGAAATGTGGTTATTTCAATCAGCTTTTGAAATTCCTTTTACAATTCACAAACATAATACAATATTTTCATGTCATTATCACCAGGCCTTTCAATTTTCAAACCTACTAATCCCAGATCAACTCAAAACTCACAATAGAGTTATTACGAAGAAATTTGATACAGATTTCTTCGTAATAATTCCATTGTGAATTTAAATTTTACCATCAAAAAGAATTTTTAGCATCAAAAAGATTTCTTTTAACTTTATTGTGTTTAACAAGTTCGCTATGTTGATTTCTTTGCCTAATCATAGTTTGTTTTTAATATTGGTCCATAATCAATGGGTAAATTATGAAAGACAGACGTGGGTAGATAGACTATATTATACTTAGACTATACCACTATGCTAGTCCTTTTTCACGTGCCGCCGCCGGCGCCTCGGACGGCGCAGGCGCGAGTACCTGCGCCTGATGCCGCCCTAGCCCAGGCCGCGGGTGACCGGACCGGGAATTTTAGACCGTCACCCGCAGAGAGGCTGACCGCGTGACGGTGACCGACGTCCCAGTACAGGGACGTCGAGAGGTAAGGGTACCCGAAAGGGTATTCCGTCAGGCCGACCACTGACAACAAGTCACCCTGCTCCGGTGGTCGGCCCAACGACGAAGGCGACGTGGGTACGGCTGGGCATGGGCCCGCGCGCCGTCGTTCCGTCGCCCCGGACGGAGTGGACCGCATGTGCGCTTACCATAGCCCACCCATAAAAAAAATGCTAGTCCGTTTTGATGTGAAATATCGACAGGCGAGGGTGAACCTGTTTTCCTAACCTACAATTTTAAATTTTTAAAATAAAACACAACAGGATGTGTCGTAAAAAAGATATACGATAGTAGTAAGAGACATTCGGATAATCTCTATAATTATTATATACTAGCAACCCGCCCTCGCTTCACTTCGGTTATAGGTTATAGTCGTTTTACCCGCGTAGTTGCCGTTTCCGTGGGAATACCGGGATAAAATATAGCCTAGTTTACGCCCCGATATTATAGCTTTTCATTGGTGAAAGAATTTTTGAAATCGGTCCAGCCGTTTTGAAGATTACCCGGAACAAACAGACAGACAGACAAAAAATTTTTAATTGCTATTTTAGGCATAGGTGTCGTGCAAATAACCGTGTGAGCATGAAAAAAGCCTATTATTTTGACATTACAAACAGACACTCCAATTTTATTTATTGGTATAGATTATATTTTAATTGTTCAATTTTAATGGTATAGATTGGGTTTATTATTCATTTATTTAAATAAAACTGTGACGGCGAGAAGAACGTTTATGGCACTTTTTTGCGATATCCAAAGACAAAGGAGACACCGCTCCTATTCTACTGGACACAGTATTTATCCTTACCACATTTTGTCACACAAAAATGCTGCGAATCAGGATTGCAAAGTCCTCCTATAAAAAAAAATCACTTCATTAAATTTTACCACCATCTTCTAACTCTAAAAATATTTTTACTTTTCAAATACCTTATTAATACGAGAGATAAGAAACGCGATCATCCCATTTCAGCTCTTCGATTCTAAACTTCGTATAAACATGATCAATAGTAAATCACTGGGGATTAAGACACATCGCGTTAACAAAAGCGACTCATCAGCTTCCATACGGCGTGAGCTAAAATTATTTATTTAAGCTGTTTGTTGATTCACTTTGATTGATTCGTTGAATCGTCGCTATGATTCGTAATCTGTCGATGCAAAATTATACCAGATTAATGTTTACGAGTTTGGAATCCGATAAAATGTTTTCCAAATTTGTTTTTGCTTTTCTTTTATATTTTTTATATGGCGATAAACACGTGCGTGTTATGAATGTATTTTTTTTTAATTAGGTCTATTTTATTCAATTTAAAAAAATATTTACTAGGTATTTATCACATAGTTCACTATGCCTAAATGGGTGGTATAAGCATAACTAAGGAAGCAAGCAGAAAACATTACTGTAAGAGAAATGGAGCTTGAAATAAACCCCTATATGAACCCTTTTGATAGTAGTACTTTTGGTAGGTTAATTTCATTGTAGAGCAGCTGGAGCCCAACTTAATGATGAAGGCAATTGCATACATTACGATAATTTTGCTTATATTCATATTCTCAAAGACGTTATCTGAAATTGATATATGTACATTCAAATGTCAATTTAACTTTATAATGCCATTTTTTCGACATTATAAAACAAAACAGTCTTCAAAATGTTGCATGAAACATTAATATTCGTGAACTAATAATGAATATATACGAGTACATACTAATCTTAAATAGGAAATAATTTAAGGGAAAGTTTGAAAGTTGCTCCATGGAAGGAAACATTAAGGAGTGAACGCTTGAAATGAAATATATAAGATGAAAGTAATGCTGCAAGAAAAGTTTTCAATGTGCCTGTTAAAAATTTAAAAGTAGGTATGGAAAGACCAAAGAAAAGATGGAGCGACTGCCTGAACAATTTCTAAGAAGAGTTGAAGTCAGGCAAGCATCCAGCCATAAAACTTTTGCCAAAACTTGTGCAATATATATAATAGAACATAGATCGAAGCAATATTTACAATGGAACATTGTAAATATTGCATGACGTTCCTTGAAGAATTAATACGGTGCGTAAAAATAATTTATTTCACGTGTCTGTTACTTGTTTAAATAATATTATTACGAAGAATTACACATATGTAATATGTACTTAACAAAATGGTGCTGTAATATAAGCTACCCTAAAAGGTTAATATTTTTATTTAAATATTTGATAGCTGTACGAAACACATTTACATTGTGAATTTTAAGAGTATATTTGCAAGGACTTCATATTGAACCACCCAAAATTTCACAAACATAAGTGGACAATAAAAATTCTGTATTTGAATAAACTTTTTACAATGCAGCTGGTGGTTTATGCCTCCCGTAAAAATAGCGGATGGACGATTCGTATATTTTAAGCCAAATTACAAGTGACGCGTTTTACCTGCTAAATTCGGAATTGAACGTGAAAAAGAAATATATATTTGAAGAGTATTTAACTGTGACGCAGTCATCATTGACAAATAGGATTGTATATTTATTTATGTATATTTAATCTTACAATGTAAGTATACAATGGGTCACTCTCTAATCCTTTTATTTTTGATATTGTATAAGGAAACTAAAAAACACAAACAGATAACATTACCTTAATAGGGGGCAAACTTGAAATAAAACCTTTTGAGTAGTGGTGGATATATAATATGTATCAATCTTTATTGTTAATCTTATCGAAGGTCTTTTAAAAAGTGATTAATAATATGGGTTTATTACATGCAGTACATTATGTACATTTAGTTTGTATAGTGTAGGTGTTTGTGCTGTGTGGTAGCGGCTTCGAATACTACCAACCCTTACTTTGCTCGTGGGTGTCGTAAAAGACGACTAAAAGCCCTAGATTGACCCGGACCAACTCCATCTGGTACCATTTGGGTCAACGATTATATTCCCAAGGAGGGTAGACGTCAGGCAGGCGGCCGGTCATAAAAGTCATTGCCGAAACTTTTTGCAATATTTCAAAACAGATGACATATTGCGTCGACCCCAAGTAATTGGCATAAGAGCAAGATGATGATGATGAGTTTGTATAGTGTAGGAGTATCTATAGTTACTAGAGATACTACATATACTCTACAATACTCTATATATACTACATTATTACTGAATGTATTCAGTAATACTTCATGATCAACGTGCTTTTATAAAGAAAAAGTCGACAATAACCAAATTAGTAAAATTAACATTGACCCCTATGTAAATTTAGCTTCAGGTAAATAACGTTTATACAGATTTTCAAAATCTAAGGTGAACTATAAAATCTTGCTCCATAAAATATCATGTAAAGGCATCGCAGGTAACTTACTCAGATGGTTCATATCATATATCACAAATCACAATCAAAATGTAGTAAATGGTTTTGAATCACAAACTAATTAAGTTACTTCTGAAGTATCCCAAGGACCTATAATGGGACTCTTCGTATTGTTCATATTGATGAGCATATGTGTGTCAATGCCATTGTAAATTCATAACTATTTACAAAATTTAAATTTCCTTCTACAGATGACCGAAAAATTTACTAAAATGTGTGCAATGACTATATTTCCTTCCTACCACGAGTAAAAATAAAAAATAACGGCTTTGTACCATCTCTTCTATCCTTTGGTTAGAAGATTTATTTATTTTATTTATTTATTATTAATTTATTACAAATACAGGTAATTACATTAATGTTTACATACTTCATTGTTTTAGTATCGCTGTATTTAACCTTTCGGCATTCAATATGTTCCATAATAAATAAAAATATAATACATACATCATGAAATTTTAAATTACAATTTTAATTAATTTATATTGAGATTTTTAAAAATTACTATGTTAAGTTTACATACAGATCTCAAATTATCACAAATATTTATATACAGATGTCAGAGTTTCATAAATATGTATTGAATTTACAATTGGTGAAAAAGATATTCATTTATGGAATAGTATGTTTTTTCTAATAGAAGGTTCTTTATTTTAGATTTAAATTTCTTAGTCATTTCTATCTCCAGGATCAATTTGAGTAATTTATTATATAATTTTGAAGGCATGCACATTCTTTGTAGGCAAAGAGTTGCGGCGCAAACAGTTGCGGACCCGCGAGTACCAGCAATACTTGGGCACTAACCGTTTGTAGGCTTTACATAAGAATAATAGAGCCAACCGCTGCCTTTGTAATAACTTAAGGTGTGCGCCCAAATAAAAACTCTATCAGCCCAGAAAAGATCAGCTTAACAAATACACACCAAATATTTAGCCATATAGATGGTTTAAAGTGCATTAAAACGAAGGGACGACATGTGGACGTTGATATTCCAGTAAGCGCACAGAAATTCTGTTTCGCTTTTTCACTTCCAGTTTTAATATGCTAAATAAATGAGATTTTTTTATCAAAGACTAGGCCGAAATAATAAGCTGATGCCTTCCTTTTGACTATAAGTTTATTTAATTTTATACGCGGCATCGATTGTTGATTTCCTTTTAATAAAAGATGATTATTTTTGTGGAGAAAAAGTAAACCGATTTCGTATATTCAAATATTTAATTGAGATATTATCATTCATAATTTACGCTCATAATACGTCCCACTGTTGGGCTCGAGTCTCCTCCACAATAGGAGAGAAATTGACCTACTATACCATGCTGGTCAAACGGGTTGGTATAGGGTTTTATTTCGAGTTTTCCTTCTCTTACTGTTGATGCATAATTAATCACGTAGTCATCTTTTACGACACCCATGGGCACGATTGGAGTCACCACGCCAATTGTATTCTTACTCCGTCACCACACGGAGAAATGGAGATATATTTCCGACAATTTCTCTAAGCTATCCCTAGTGTGACTGTACGAGTTAAAGAATCATGCAGTACAAACAGTAGTTCATATATCGCGTGCACTTTTATTATTTTTAATAAATTTATCGATAATAATGTAAATATCTAATTTAGGGCTAAAAGAAAATTCTAAAAGTTATGTTGAACACGCAATCTCAAAATCTATTTTAATTTCCAGCCTCCTTGCACTAACAAAAATTACTAAAATAAAGTAAACATACTTTTTTAGGCAATAGAGAGAAAATAACACTTACACGAATCTTAAGCGATGTCTGTTCGTAGCCGACGAAGGGTGTTACAAATGACGCCGTTCCTGAAACAAATCGCTACAAGGCTTGGTAGGCCCAAGTGCCTAATAGCACTGCGGGAAATTCTTAGGAAAATTCCTCTTTTATTTTTATACTGCAGATGAAGGCTTACATTTTTACTAGACTGCAATGAAGCCTAAACCAGGATTTATGCGTTTAACTTGGATGTATATATGTTCGTTTTTATGGTCTACCGATCAATAGATTGTAATTTTCTTTTATTACAAGCGGTAGCAGAGTTGAAAACAGTACACCTGATGGTAAGTGAAGCTGCCGCTCATGCGCCTTTATTAGGCCGCTGCCTATCGTGAAAAAGTGTGAATGCGTGCAGGTTCGGTGATACAAAAGGCATCATCAAAATCCACCACACGCAGACACCCTCAGAAAGTTGATCTGCCGACTCTCTCCCTCACACAACGAAGCGCAATATTTTTTTTTATTGCCAACGGTGGCAAACGAGCAAGCAGCACACCTGATGGTAAGTGATCCTGCCGCACATGGACCTTTGCAATACCAGGGGCACAGCCAGGCCGTTGCCTACCGTGGAGGAAATACTCTTCTTAAACCTCGTTTAAAGTAGGACATGTCATAGCGCTCGGGAAACACAGCAGCAGGTAGTTCATTAATAACAAATTGCTACTACTCAGGCGTCGATTTTATGCGAGAGTGTGGTACTACCCGGGATGGACCGCCCCGTGGCTGTAGGCAGACAACTGTCAACAGTTCATTTAGGTAGTTAGTGGTAGGACAACTAATAAATGATCGTGGATGCCACTAAGTACTTAAGATTCTCAAATAATTTTAAAGACGCATTCCATACACTGTTGCTTGTCTCAGTTAGTACCATCATTATCATTACAGCTCATATATATCCTCCTGCTGGAGTCGCGACTCCTCCAGAATGGGAGAGAAATCAAACTTACTTTGCCGCGCTGGTCAAACGTGTTGGTACAAGGTTTTATTTCGAGTTCCTCTTCTCTTACATAGATATTATCTGCATATTATAAGCAATACTAGGGGTATAACCATTACCTGCACCTGATGCCGCCCTAGCCGAGGCCGCAGGTGACCAGACCGGAGATTTTAGTCCATCACCCGCAGAGAGGCTGACCGCGTGACGACGACCGACGTCCTGAGACAGGGACGTCGAAAGGAGAGGGTACCTGAAAGGGTATTCCGTCGGACTGACCATTAGGGACAAGAAACTCGGCACCAGTAGTCGGCCCAAAGACAAAGGCGACGTGCTGTATGTTTAGGACTTGTTGGACAAGACGGCAGATATTGAGGGTTTGGATTGCCGGCGCTAACGCTTATTGAAAAAAGTTCAACAGGACCTTACTCAAATATCGACTTTCTGGTAAAGTATGTTTTTGTTTTTTTCTACGATCGGCGCACTCCTCGCTCCACTCCGTCCGGAGCAACAGAGAAGCGTAAGCATGCACACCCGTAACCCACCCGTATAACACGTCGCCTTCGTCGTTGGATCGACCACCGGTGCAGAGTTCCTTGACTTTAGTGGTAATAGTATGATACTAATCAACTGTCTAGTGACAGAGTAACAGTAGAATTCACCAATCCCATTTGTGCCCATGGGTGTTGTAAAATGCGACTGAAGGATATAAAGTACATATAACATTTATGCAAGAGAAAGTAAACCTGAAAGGCAATCCTATCAGACCAGTGTATGCTAGATACATTTTGCTCTTGTTATGGAGCAGACTCAAGCTAGTTCAGTGGGATATATATAAGATGAGATGATAACGATGAAATAGAGATGATTTTAAGTATACTAGCTGTCACCGAGTGCTCGAAACTTGGCCATAATTAATTTAAATAAATTTTTATGCTACACAACTTTCTTATAATTTTATTTATGTATAATTGTATATTGAGCAAGCTGTATTTCGCTAATAACTAATATATAAGTACAAATGTCTATTAGACATTATCATAATTATGATTGTTTGACATTCAGTTCGACCAGAGATTTTAACGGTAAACAAAAGTGTATAAGCGTGGGTGTGTGTATGTAGCGATTGCGTGTTAGTGTGCGTAATGCCTTTTTAAATGAACTTAATGTATTTCTAGTCCATTATTGTATGAAATTTCAGTTTTCTACACTTCTCCTCATTATATACTTCAACTGTGTCAAATTTTGTACTTTTCCATGCACGTAATTTCCGTAAAAAGGGTACAAAGTTTTTGCTTCACGTATTAAAATATAGATTAGTGGTCCCGAGTAGTGTTGGATAAGACATGACATGAAAAACAGGTTGTAAGAGGAGTCTCTTTTATGTAGTGAGCCAGTACATTGTCGCACTTAAACGAGGTGAGGCCAATGAGGTTTTGAGTGTTGGGTTCCTAACCGCGACATGAATGAAAGTTTGTAAGAGTAGCCTCTTTTTGTACTAAACCAGTACATTGTAATGAGCCAGTACAATGTACTATCCTAGTACGAATGAAGCGATGCCAAAATATAATCACACCATTCCATGCCATTTGAAACTCTATTTGCATTATATTTAAAGCTAAATATTTTTGTTCACAACGTTCATGTTTCAGCATAAACTTAGTAGCGCCATTTCATTCTGGTATATATAACTCAGGTGAAAGAGTAGACGCAGTACTGAAGTGCATACGACTATGAGGCTCGACGTGTTCTTTTTCATTCATTCTCGAGTTTTAAAGCATGTTCATTTCCTCTCGGTTATGACGACCGCGACAGAAAATTTGAAGTTGTACATTTTGAATTATTGAGGTGTTTTTATATTTAGACGTCATTGATGCGACAAGTGTACTGCCTCTTTTACGTCCTACTCAACACTGTCGGCGAGTGGTCTTAATTCGATCATAATTCATTTAAATTTTATTTTTCTATTTAACAATTTTCTCTTTAATTATATAAAAGAATTAATTATATTTAATGTATTTCTAATGAATTATTATATCAAATTTTAGTTTTGTTCACTTCTTTTCAACACATTCTTCAACTATGCCAAATTTTATACCTGTCCATCCCCCTAATTTTCGTATAAGTGGTAGAAAGTTTTTGCTTCGCGTATTAATATATATTTGCATCTTAACAGCCCTAGAGGTTCCTATATTACTTCGTATTAGTATATAATATGTTATTCTATAGATATTTTTATATAAATGAATTACACAGCCAACAATTTAGTATCCACTCAAGCGAACCGCAAGTTAATATATCAGCCGCAGTCACGTTATGTAATATTCATACGTTTCGCCATTTCTACAGCTTATGTAATTACTAATGAGACTCTATCAATCTATGTCAAATAAGATCTCTATATTCCTTCATCCCGTTGCCATTAAATGCGATCATTATAATCTATACAAATAAATAAAATTGATGCGTCTCTTTGTAATGTCAAAATAGTAGATTTTTTGCTTGCCGCACTAGGCAAGGTCGCGAATGGATGGACTAGCGATTAGTGCACCACCCGCAGGCAGGCCGACCGTGTGAGGGCGACGCCCTTGCAACACTAACTTATTGCCGGGGCATTGAAGGGGGCGGTAGGATGATTCCCCAGGCCAGTCACAGATATCAAAGCATCGGTGCCAGTGGTCGTCTCAATGGCGCTGGGAAGCTTACAGACAGAGCTGATGATTTTTAAACGACTTAACAGATATTTATAAATTGTAGCTAAAAACTATCTCGATCACATCAGTTTTCAAACAAAAAATACAACGTCATAATCGCTCCATTCGTTTAGGAGCTATAATGTCATAAACAGACAGATACACAGATACTTCAAACTTAAAATATCCTTCTTTTTGCATTGGTGGTTAATAAATAAAGATTTAAGGGTTACCAGAACTAAGAGTGGCCAAACCATAGTCAGAGATAATTCTAAGAATTATAAGTTCTATTGGCATTGCCATCGGAAACTTCGAAAGTTATAGTCAACTTCTATAAATATATATGGCATTATAAAATTCGCTTTGACAAAATTGGATTCATTCCTTGACATTTGAGATACTTTTTAAGTTTAATTCTTGTGAAAACTTATTTACTAGCGAACAATTATGCATGGAACCTCATTCTGGGGTTTGGATATAAACGCGAGGCAAATTGAAATTCATTTATTATATGTAAACCCCACGAGGGATCTTACATGTTAACAATTTTAATAATTCAAATATTTCATTAAACTACAACCAGATCAAAAAGCGACCGCTACTGAGAAGAACCAACAATTAATTCAACTTTTTTTTTTTATGGATCCCTTTTATATAAAATTGTAATATCTAGTTGACCGAGCTTTGCGCGGTACAATTTTTTTTCGTAAATTTTATTTTTGAGGCACTTATTTAGATATATATTAATACAAAATAAAAATGATGAAATAATGAAAAAAAATTCAACAATTACGAAAACACTATAATAATAACACTGAGATTCGAACTGAATTGAATACGACTAGACAACTTCCCAACTGAGCTATTGTCACTCTTGACGGCGATGTCGAAATTTAAATTCCTATTCTATTGACATTTTATGTCATTGTATTGATTCGCTAAAAACACTGACAAAACAACATTTTCTATAAATAAAACTTAGCTAGATCGATTTTTTGCCCCCGATACCTCTAGTATGCAAAATTTCATGAAAATCGTTGGTGTAGTTTCTGAGATTTTGAATATATACAGAATCTAGCTTCCCTTCATACCACGATATAATCCGTCGGGCCGACCACGGAGGACAAGGAATTCGGTACCGGTGGTCAGCCCAACGACGAAGGCGACAAGCTACGGTGGGTTATGGGGCTGCGCGCCGCCCCTCCGTCGCCCCGGACAGAACCAGACGGCAGGTGCGATGACCATAGCCCACCCAAAAAAAAAACTATGATATATTGTAATTCTCAAATATAAAAGTACTTCCGTATGGTGATGAAGTAACAATACAATTCACCACGTCCTGGCTTTTCCATGGGTATCGTAAAATATGACTGTGGGACTAAATATGTATATTTATTTTATAACATTTATCCAAGAGATGGAATATCCGAAATAAATTTATAGAAATTATAGAAATACGTCTGACCAGCGTGGTATAGTAGGTCAATTTCCCTGATATTGTGGAGGAGACTTGGGGCCAACAAGAGGACTTATATGAGTTGAAATGAAGAATATGAAAGATTTTGGCTGGTCCAAAACCCACAAGCGGCATTCGATCATCAATTAACTACAAAAGCAGTCACAACTCCCAAAATCTGAAGCAACATCTATTGGAAATACATTGTAAATGCATTCTCCTTTTATTTATCATTTTCATCATTTCGGCTCATAAACGATCCACTGCTGTTCAGACAGGTTGGTGTAGGATTTCGTTCTAAGTTTTCCTTCTCTTGCATAGCATTATATGCGTATTATAGCCCTTAGTTGTCTTTTACGACATTCACGGGCAAGATAGGGAGTGGTGAATTGTATTTTTACACCGATTCCGCACGGGTATTACACATTAATTTATAAAGATTTAAATTATTCCTAGTTTCATAAAGACTAATCTTATACAACTTGAAATAGAAAAATAACTAAGCAAAAGCGAATGCCACATTAATTTATCTAAAGTTGTGTTTATTAAGATTTATAGTATCTTCGTTGCTGAGACGTTCGAACATCCGAAACATGAAAAGAGTTTTGGCTGAAAACCAAGTCGAGTTGCTTTCATAAATTGACAATGTCAGTTTCTCTAGCCGGAAACATATCCGTTGTTACGAAACTATGTTCAATTTTATTGAACTAATAAATTTTTATAGATTTTTATTCTAATTGAAAACGTAGTGGACAATTACTGTAATGATAACATATATTGAATTTTTCCGTGTGGTTACGGAGTAAGAATACAATTCACCACTCCCTATCTTATCCGTGGATGTCGTAAGAGACGACTAAGGGATATATTATGCGTATAATATCTGTGAAAGAGAAGGAAAACTGGAAATGAAACCTTATACCAACATGTCTGACTAGCATGGTATAGTAGGTCAATTGCCCTTCTATTGGGAAAGAGGCTCGAGCCCAGCAGTGGGACGTGCATGAGCTGAGACGAGTAAGGTGACTGAAACCGAAGCGAAGCGAGGGTGGGTTTCTAGTTAAACAATAAATAGAAAACAGTCAAATACAATCTTTTTAGTCAACGAAAACTAATACTCATAATCTATACCAATAAATAAAATTGGAGTGTCTGTTTGTAATGTCAAAATAATAGGCTTTTTTCATGCTCACACGGTTATTTGCACGACACCTATGCCTAAAATAGCAATTAAAATTTTTTTGTCTGTCTGTCTGTCTGTCTGTTTGTTCCGGGTAATGTTCAAAACGGCGGGATCGATTTCAAAAATTCTTTCACCAATAGAAAGCTATAATATCAGGGCGTAAACTAGGCTATATTTTATCCCGGTATTCCCACGGGAACGGGAACTACGCGGGTAAAACGACTATAACCTATAACCGAAGCGAAGCGAGGGCGGGTTGCTAGTACAAGATATATTTACTAAGATAGTCGTTTATTTCTCTCATCAAATTCAGATATTATTTAACTTTTTATAAAATATTTTACAAAACATAAGTCAATGAACTAGCATACCGTCAAAGCAATGTCTGAACGAGATAAGACGCCTTTTCGAGACTTAATATCCGTTCAACAAAATACGTATGTGTAGAAGTGACGCTACACTCCTTACATAATACAGACAACTTAAGACTTTATACAGAGAGGTATTTAGACTTAAATAATAATTATTGAAATATTTATAATTTCTTTATTTTTATCATTGTAATTTCTTCGGTGTATTGACGGAATAGGAATATAATTCACCACTCCCTATCTTGACCGTGGAAGTCATACAAGACGACTAAGAGATGTAATAAGCATATAACATCTATGCAGGAGAAGGAAAACTCGTGTGTGGCTCTCGA
Organism: Lymantria dispar; assembly: GCA_032191425.1. NCBI lineage: Eukaryota > Metazoa > Arthropoda > Insecta > Lepidoptera > Erebidae > Lymantria > Lymantria dispar. The sequence continues at coordinate 5,392,061 of CM063452.1, read as the reverse complement.
CTACACTTGAGTGTTAAAGCTTGCAATTATTACGGGAGACGAACACTTACTTACATAATTCCCTCACTAATAAATGAAATCATCATCATCTTGCTCTTATCCCAATTACTTGGGATCGACGCAATATGTCATCTGTTTTGACATATTGCAAAGAGTTTCGGCAATGACTTTTATGACCAGCCGCCTGCCTGACGTCAACCCTCTTTGGGAATGTAATCGTTGACCCAAATGGTACCAGATGGAGTTGGTCGGGGTCAATCTAGGGCTCTTAGTCGTCTTTTACGACACCCACGAGCAAAGCAAGGGTTGGTAGTATTCGAAGCCGCTACCAAACAGCAATAATAAATGAAATAACAATACGAATCAATACAGAAATAAATAATATGAACTACAAACAAAAATATAAAAAATACTATTTGAGTACGATTTGTTGAACATTAATTTCAAATTATACAATTCAAACAGATTGCCTTATACTTGGAATTAAATAAGCAGTAACAGATAATGAAATAGCATATATGTATAATGAAGCAGGTTGTATAAGGTTCTCTTGCTCATCTGTTGCAAATGAATTTTATTTTTACTACCCTCTATAAAAGAAAATACTATTATTAAGATATGTGTTTCTTACTTATTTTTAATTCTCGATTGCCAAATAAGTTATATTTATTGGTAAAATGTAACATAAGTACTACTATCATAAGACTCGTTTATTGTCCTCGTTGTTTGAATGTGAGTACCTATACAAATTTAAAAAGTTTAAAGGTACAATAACAATTAATATGGATTTATATTTTTGTGAATTAAATAAATAAAAAAAAAGTAAAATCCTATACAAACTTCTCTGACCATCATGGTATAGAAAGTTCAGTTTCCCTCCCATTGTAGAGAAGCCTCGATTTAGTTTAGTCGTCTTTTACGACACCTACGGATAAGAGAGGGTATAGCGAATTGTATTCTTACTACGTCACCACACAGAAAAGAGTTTTCTTCGCAATATAAAATATTTAAAAATCATCAATCAATAAATATCATATTTAATCTAATGAAGGATGTGTAGGAGCAATATAGTTAAAAATGAGATATTTGTCAGCGTTATATTGAAAATATACTCAGAAGGCTGGCAGCATTAACACGTTGAATGACAATCTTTTGTGTAAAATATAGATCAGTCTTCCGAACATATGAAACAGCAATTAGTCTTTTCGTGATATCGTTGAATTGATACCTGGTAGAGAGGAGCGTCCTACATTGCTTCCTCAATACGTGAACGCCACTCAAGAATCTTTCTTTCTTAGCGGTTATCGTGACGTTTGCTCATTGTCACTTCAGCGTGCTAATTCTTCGTGCTATTTAGGTTACATGCGTTGTTCTGAAGATTTTCCTATTTCACTATTTTATATCACAGAGAAAGCCCAAATTAAGAAAGTGAACTAGAGAAAGCTACAGTCGTGTGTTTTATTAAATAAGATAACCTTTCGATAAGTTCGTGAAAGATTTCTTTTTTGGTAGGAGTACTTTCACGTAAAGTCTTAGTCCCTTCATCTCTTTGATTCAATGCTTTTAGGATAGAATCTCCTAAAATTTTTAAATAAAACTACTTTACGGATTTTATCGCGTTTGTATTTGATTTTTGATTACCCGACGTTTCGAACACTTTACAGCGTTCATGATCACGGGTGGACTAAGATGTCTCACGTCCAACAAGTCATCGTTACTGCAGAAAATTTTATAATTATCTACCCGATACAGAAATTAGTTATTAAATATTGACCCACATTTTGATACAAAATTTATTGCCAGTGTAAGAAGAAAATGATTCTATATGAAAAATTATATTGTTTATGGTTAGTAATAATTAAACATTAAAATTAATAGTAATTATATTTAAAAAAAACTAACTAATAATCTAGTATACTACCACCGGATCGGAACACGGTTACACTGAAAAAGATCCGGCAAGAAAACTCAGGTAACATGATGCTAAATTAAAGTTAATTTTGAAGGCGGCTTGCTTTATGTTACTAAAAAGGTTTTAATTTATAAAATTATCTTTAGTTATTATTATTGTGGGTCAAATCTATACAATATGAGCTCACGGTGTCTTGCAGTCTTGTGGTGGTCTTTTTGGATTTGTTTTTAATAATGTTTATAACAGGATCCCAGCTTGATGGTAACACCCAGCCATCCTCTCTATTGAAATTTTTGTGTTTTTTTATCTCAATAGCCTCGCGCACCATTCTAGGCAGGTATCGGTGTTCTTTTGCGAGGATTTGTGGTTTATCAAACCTGATGTTATGGTGGGCGCGGTCCTGACTATGTTCACAGACTGCAGACCTAGTGTCCTGGCGGTGCTTCACATCGGCTATGTGTTCTTTGATCCGAGTTCTTATGGATCTCTTTGTTTGTCCAATGTAAGAGAGACCACAGTCACAGTCAAGTTTATATACTCCTGCATCTTGTAAAGGGATCTGGCACTTGACAGGTGGTAAAAATTGGCTAATCCTCTTCAGTGGCTTAAAATAAGTTTTAATGGAAGAGCGTTTCAGGATGTAGCCAATCTTGTCAGTGACTCCTTTGACATAAGGTAGTATTGCAGGAAGGCGCTCAACTGTGGGTGGTTTCACTCGGTCTCTGCGACGGGGGCGAGGAACTGGCAGCTTGTTTGCACGTAGCACCTGCTTGACATGCTGCAGCTCCCCAGCCAGGTGTTCATCGTCACAGATTCCTCGTGCTCTCTGCAACAAAGATTTACACACGGTAGCTAACTGTGAAGGGGGATGATGAGAATCACCGTTCAAGTATCTGTCTGTATGTGTTGCTTTACGATACACTGTATGACTCAAGGTGTTATTAGGGTTACGTATAACCAAAATGTCTAAGAAGGCTAAAGAGTTATTTGACTCCAGTTCCATAGTGAATTGAATTTTTGGATTAATGGAGTTAAGATGGTTTAGGAATATGGTTATTTTGTCTGTGGGTAATATTGTGAAAGTGTCATCTACGTACCGCTTGTAGAACCTGGGTGTGACAGGTGAGCTTGATAAGGCCGTCTCCTCGAAGTCCTCCATGAATATATCGGCAACGACAGGGGAGACCGGCGAGCCCATAGCCACTCCATCTACTTGCTTGTAGAAGTCATCATTCCACATTAAATAGCCAGTTGTTAGGCATTGACGTAACAGTTCCGCATATCCCAATGGCATATTATTGTCAGATAGCTTCTTAGATATGGTTTCGATGCAATCCTCCACAGGTAGAGAGGTGAAGAGTGATGTGACATCAAAACTGACCATAGTTTCATTGTCAGCGAGATGTAGATCTTTGATTTCACTGACAAAATGGTAAGAGTCTTTCACAAATGCACTAGTGTGTCCCCGGAGTTGGGAGAGGACTTTCGCAACCTTCTGTGCTAATTTATAAGTCGGCGTGTCGATCTGACTTACTATTGGTCGCAGTGGTGCATTTGATTTGTGTATCTTGGGCAACCCATATAATTTAGGTGGTTTGACGCATGGTGGTATTAGATTTTTCACGTCTAGATGTAATGTATCGGAGTACTTTATTATTAGTTTCTTTGTGTTCTTTAGAACGACATTGGTGGGGTCTGTTTTGACCTTCTTGTACGTTGTTTCATCCGACAAAAGTTGGTTAATTTTATCATTATAATCCGACGTATTCATAACCACGGTCGCGTTTCCTTTATCTGCGCGCAGGATGACGATATCTGATTTATTCCGTAGGTTTTTTAAGGCTAAATATTGTTGTTTTGGAAGATTATTTTTGGGTAGACCGCTACGACGCAATAAGGACGAGACATCCTGCCGAATAGCCTCCATATCTTCCTTTGGCACGGTATTTTTAATCAGAACATCTTCGACAGCTTCTTTAAGTATAATTACTATTAATTTTAATGTTTAATTATTACTAACCATAAGCAATATAATTTTTCACATAGAATCATTTTCTTCTTACACTGGCAATAAATTTTGTATCAAAATGTGGGTCAATATTTAATAACTAATTTCTGTATCGGGTAGATAATTATAAAATTTTCTGCAGTAACGATGACTTGTTGGACGTGAGACATCTTAGTCCACCCGTGATCATGAACGCTGTAAAGTGTTCGAAACGTCGGGTAATCAAAAATCAAATACAAACGCGATAAAATCCGTAAAGTAGTTTTATTTAAAATGTATAATACTCGCGTAAACATCAGAAATCATTATCTCCTAAAATATTTACTAATATAAATATCACCCAGACTCAAATCAATCATTTGTGAATAGCAACTACCCTAGTTGTGGCTCGAACTCGCGGCATATCGGAAGTCAACTGTTAATTTTTGCAGCCAAATGGACATCATTCAGAAATATTTATCAAAGTAATATTATTTTAAGCCGTTAAATAAAGTTATATATCTGAATATTATGTCCCCAAGCCGTCTTTTATTACATTCACAGATAAGAAAGGGAGTTTATATTCTGACGACATCAACACACGCAATAAAATTCATTCATCATTCATTTCAGCTCACATACATCTCACTGCTGGGCTTGAGCCTGCTCCACAATATTCCTATTGTTTCCCCCTGAAAATTGACCTACTGCATCCACTTTGGTCACATGTGTTGGTATAGAGTTCTATTTTGAGTTTTCCCCTTAAATAGATTCTTACTCTATCACTATATGGAAAAAAAAGGAAAATATATTAAATTAATTAAATTAAATATTATTATAAAATACAAATTCGTCTCTGTGTCGTTGTAAATGTACTTGTTTACATGATATGTGACGAAAATGTGCTGTTTTATCATACTACTGAGTACTTGACCTCCAACGAAGCATATTATGAAGTGTAATGTCTAGGACAACGCCCTGTATAAAACCTTATTATCAACTCATTACTACATTGAAATGTTTGTAATTGGGAAAGAAAAATCGTACCATCACAGCTTATGTATGTACGTCCCACTGCTGGGTTCGAGCCTCCTATCGGACTGAAGGGATATTGACTTACTATACCACGCTGGTCGGTTGCTTTAAGGTTTATTTCGAGCTTTCCTTCTCTTGCATAGACTTTACATGCATATTCTATCCATTAGGCGTCTTTTACGATATCCACGGGCAAGATAGGTAGTGGTGAATTGTATTATTTCTTCATTTTCACACGCAAAAAGCTATACTTGCCTGAAACAAATTTATGATGGCCGTAGACCAAATTAAAAGTATGTCTATCGAAATATACCGTTGGACATAAGTCTGTCTAATGAGGACGGCATCTCTCCGTGTGGTGACCGAGTATGAATACAATTCACCACCCCTTTTCTTACCTGTGGCTGTAGTAACAGGCGACTAAGAGATCCGTATAACATTTGTGCAAGAGAAGGAATATTGCAAATAAAACCCTCTACGTTTCTGTTGTAGTGGTAGGACCACACTGTAGACAATTATCAGTCTACAGCCGTGGGCCGGTCCCTCCGGGGTAGTACCACACTCTCGCAGAAAACCGACGTCTGAGTAGTAGCAAATTGTTACTGCGCTTCGTTCGGTGAGCGAGAGAGCCGGCAGCCCAACTTTCTGAGTTTATTTGCGAGTAATGGGTTTTAGTTATGCCTGTGGTATCATCGAACTTCCTTGCGCATATTGACACTCCCTTCACCTTCTTCACGGTAGGCAGCGGCCTAGCAAAGGTCCATAAGCAGCAACAACACTTATCATCAGGTGTACTGTTTGCTCGCTTGCCATCAACCTAACTGTGCCCCTGGTGTACACCACGCTTATTTACTCGTCTGCCATCGTTTGAAAAAAAAAGGCTTGACATCAGGCAGACCGATCATAAATCGATTGTCAAAATTATTGCAATATAAACGTTCTGTTTGTTCGTTTGCCACCGTTTGCAATAGAAAAAAAACTAACACATCTAAGCAATGTGGGCAACATCCATCCCACTGTGGAAGAGTCTAGAGTTCAGTAGTGGCACCTATATAAGCTCAGGTGATGGTGGATGGATGAAAAATAAACTAAGTTTAATATTTCTTGTGTACACTATGTACAGCAATAAAAAAGAAAATAATAATTATGTACACAAAGTACATAATTATTATTTTCTTTTTTATTGCAAACGAGCCAACAGTACACCTGATGGTAAGTGTTGCTGCCGCTCATGGACCTTTGATAGGCCGCTGCCTACCCTGAAGAAAATGAAGGGAGTGTGAATGCGTAAAATGAGTTTCGGTGAAACTAAAGGCATCGGCAAAACCCACTACACGCAAACACCCTCAGAAATTTGGGCTTCCCGTTCTCTCGGTCACCGAACGACGCGCAATAACAAATTCGTCGGAAATCGATTTTTTCTGCGAGAGTGTGGTACTACCCCGGTCGGACCGGTCCGCGGCTGTAGACAGACAACTGTCAATAGTGTGGTTCTACCACTAAAACTATTTTTTTTTTATTCTACACAGATTGCATAGCTGGTAACGCTTAATCATGCTCATAAATATCCCATTGGTAGGCTGGCGTCTTCTCCATGTTAGAATAAAAATTGATCTTACTATATCATACTGATCAGACAGATTAGTATAGGAGTTTATTTTGAGTTTTCTCTCTCTTGGATAACTGTTATATGCATTTATCCCTTAGTCGTGTTTTACGACATCCACGATTAAAATAAGGTGTGGTGAATTGTCTTATTCTGTCATACGGAAACGCTTAGTAAATAAAATAATTATGACTGAAACATTTCGAGTGCTGGCATCATTAAAATTTTACAACTTTTTCTTTCCATTACAAGATTATATTCCTGGTTAAATATCCAATCTTCGGGATTTGCAGAGCCAAGAGAAACAGATTAGCCAATATTTAAGTTAATCTGAGTTACGATTAAGATTTATGTTATCATAATTTTAATGTATAGAACACATTAATCTATAAATTATTTCTACAATATAATTTGTCAACAAAATTTTAACATTCAAATCAATTTACGTTGGATTCGACCGCGCAATAGTTACTGGTTAAGATGATGACCCACCACGCCCAATGACGTAGGTTAGTTTCGCATGTAACATAATACTTTGCACAATCCACATATTGCTGTTCTTAGTCTGGTTATCAATTTGTGATTGTTAATTATAAAAGGATTTCTCATGTTTACTCGAGTATTATACATACTTACTAATATTATAAATGGGAAAGTAAGTTTATTTGTTTGTTACGCTCTCACGCTCAAATTACCGAACCGATTTCAAAAATTCTTTCACCAATGGAAAACTATAATATCACGGAGTAACATAGGCTATATTTTATCCCGGTATTGCCACGGGAACGGGAACTACACGGGTAAGGCGACTGGACCCGAAACGAAGTGAGGGCGGGTTGCTAGTTGTAAATAAAATTACTTCACCGATTTTATCGCGTTTGTATTTGATTTTTGATTCCCCGATTTTTGATTACGAGGCTTATCGAGGATTATCGTTAATAACTAATGATGATTTGTTGGACGTGAGACATCTTAGTCCGCTCGTGACCATGAACGCTGCAAAGTGTTCGAAACTTCGGGCAATCAAAAATCAAATACAAGCGCAATTAAATCCGTAAAGTAGCGTTAATTATATGTTAGTAAAGTTCCAATTGTAATTAAAGTATTACTTCCTTAGCGTAGAGTGTTGTTTTCAAAAACAAAAGGTTTGATGAATTACAGTCAGCTTCAGTCATACACGAAACTATCAATCCTAAAAATTAATAAAATTGAATTTTCTACTTTAATATCAAAGCAATACGTGGTTTCATGCTCACATGATTATTTACGTGATATTCATACCTAAAAACTAATTTAAATATTTTTAGTCAGTTTGTCCGTCGATTCCTCGTAATCTTCAAAAGAACTGAACTGATTTCGATAATATTTTACACCCAGGTAGCTGTCTATATAACATAGACTATATTTTATGCCGGTATTCCCACGGGAACGAGAACAACGCGGGCAATTTTCTAGTTCGAAATAGAAATCAAAGCGATATTTCGGGTTCATTATTTAGCCTATTACGAAGGTATTCATCATACTATCGACATCCCTGTTGGTCTTAAGAACAAAAGAAATAATATCGTAACCGTTATTGTTAGGCGATTGTAGTTTGAAGGGTTTCGAAAGATTACTGTGATTTAACATACGCTTTCGGGAATGCCGCTTGTCCATATATTCTGGAGGATCTAGTCCATCATCATCTCAGCCCACATACATCCCACTGTTGGGCTCAGGCCTCCTCCATAATGGAAGGGTAATTGACCTACTATACCACGCTGGTCAGACGTGTTGGTATAGGGTTTTATTTCGAGTTTTCCTTCTCTCGCATAGATCTTATATGCGTTTTATATCCCTTAGTCGTCTCGTACGATCACTCACGGGTAAGATAGGGGGTGGTGAATTGTATTCTTACTCCGTCACCACACGGAAGTCTAGTCCATACGTTATAATAATTTTTTTGGATTACATTATCGCCCGAATCTTTCTTCTTACTAATATTATAAAAGTGGAAATCTGTGAAGATATTTGGATGTTTATTAGTCAATGGTACGTGAATCTTTAAACAGATTTGAATAAAAATTAACACATAGATAAACTATTTCTTCGAGTAACACACAGGATATTATTATACCGATAATGCGGTCCTTTAAGATAGTAGTCAGATTAGATAGTAGTAATAGTAGAAATTTATTCTTGGGAAAGTTATTTGTTATGCGGGCGTAGCCGCAGGCAGAAGCTAGAGAAAGGTTTTATCCTATCTCGAAGGCATCACATTGGAACTAATAATTATTAAACATATTTTATACAATCTTATTTAAAAGAAGTTACTTAAAAAATTACTAAAAAAAAAGCGCACTGAGTTTCTTGTCGAATCTTCACAGCTTATAGCCACATTACGACCCCGTGGTAGATTATTAGATTAATTTCAAATAAAATAAAAAAATACCCAAATAAGACTAATACATAATTTTATTTGACTGGGTTTTAACCTGGGGTTACAAACTTACCATGATATTTATTCAGTCGGTTTTGACGACTCCCAAAGAAAACAACGCTATAGTGGAAATCTAAGTTGAGTTTTCTGGTGAAATCCTGTGAAAGCTCCAAAATATGGATAGGTTTTTGCTGTTGGCGGTAAATAAGCAAATATTACACCTGATAGGCCGCTCGTGGAAGAATGAAGGCGTGCAATAAGGTTCAGTGATAATGAAGGCATCGCCAAAACCCACACACGCAAACATTCTCAAAATGTAGGCTTTCGGCTCTTTATTCACTGAACGATGTGAAGTAACAAACTACTTATCAGATGTAGATTTTCTATGAGAGTAAGCTACTAGCCCGAGCAGACTGTTAACAAAAGACTGTCGACTGATTCTACTGCTGCATATAAGTGACTAATTATATTCTTAATCTGTCACCGCACTGGTATTCGCGATTATATTCAACATAATCGTATCAGATATATGTTCATTTTATTTACAATAAAATTTTCAAAATACGACACCATATAACTGAATTGACACGGCTTTTTATCAAGTATCTTCCTATCATCAGAAGTGTCGTAAAAAAATAGCAAAAATATAAAGCGGATATTCAGCGAGTGTTCCCTTGTATTTTTTCTTGACAAATAAATTACGCAGTTATATATTCAACAAGGATATCTCAAAGGAACGGCCCTTTAATCATTGCGAGTGTTACTTTTGATTTACATATCCTAGATAAAAGCACAGAAGTTCAACTTGAAATTATTTATGAGAAATGAAATGGGAAAAAAATGTGAATTTTAATAGTCGTAGAAATACATTGTAAACAGTCTTCTGGGGTAGTACCACACTCTCGCAGAAAATCGACGTTCGAGTAGTAACAATTGTTACTGCATTTCGTTCGGTGAACTTGAGAGTCGGAAGCCGAGCTATCTGAGGGTATTTGCGTGTGGCGAGTTCGTCACTTTCTTTACAGGTAGATATAGTTGGTCTCTACACTAGATGGGTCGTATGGTAAAACCGCTGGGTCATCCGATTCGTGGTGGCCTCTCGAATATTCCTTTCTCAATGGCTGTCGGTGGAACGAGCGACTCATCACTCGTCAGACCACAGCCTGAGCATAGCTATTTCAGTGTGCTATTAAAATCTGTGTAAATCTTTTTAAACAAAATTAATAAATCACCATTTTAATCTGCCAAAGATGAGATCAATATTTCGATAATATTTCATTTTAGAAGTAAAGCATTTATTTTTCATTCAATTCATTTTTTTCTCAAATGACAAGTACTGCGGGTATCTGCAAATGACAAATGATAAGTGGAGAAAGGTTTATATAAAAAACATAATTTTAGATACTTGCTTACAATAAGTCATGATGTGGGTCTCGTTTGTTCGATATCCACATTAAAACAAAAGGAACATATACATAAATTGTCGTTTTTAGTACTTATTAAGGATTTCAAATTAAATCAAATCATTTATTCTGCATAGGTCCCTTGAGGGTACTTACATATTGTCAAATGTATACATCGTTTGAATACAATACAATATCTACCACCGGATCAGAACGCGGCTACAAGCTGAGAAGATCCGGCAAGAAACTCATCAGGCTGTCATTTTTTACCATCTTATGAATACAATTACGTATACAACATATAATCTTAGCTCCAGTGTGATGCCCTTCGAGATAGCATATAACTATTTTTTTTAATTTAGTTCAAATAGAGAAGGAAAGGAAAACATGGTTGGACCAGATCCCACAAGCAGCACACGATCACGAGTTAACTACTAGAGCAGTCACCACTCCCCTCAACCACTTTGGAGGGAAGGGAGTGACCCACTTCACATAGCTACCCCAAGGAAAACCCTGTCCAGTGATTTTACTTAGTAAGTTAGAATAGTAAGCTAGGCAAGCATTTTTTTCGGGTCGAGCTATAGTTTAGACGCACGCCGTCCGTTCAGCGTGGAGTTATGGAACTCAACGTAACCCCTTCCCTTCGATGTTGGACCGGGGTTTGGTACCGAATCCTTGACGCCCAGTGAATTACCCTTTCGGCTACCATCACTCGCCAACGCAGCCCCGGAGATTAACCCTCACGCGATCAGCCTCTCTGCGGGTCGCTACTGTTAATTCAGGGGTATAGTTACACAGACTAGTCACAATATAGTGCATAATTGCAGTGTAATTAGATGTAATAATCAAGATGTGTGATAAAACCCCTAAGCGACAACACTCTTTTTTCTCAATAACTTAAAACATAAAAATATTTTTACGGATTGTAGCATTTTATTTCCACGCAAGTTGTCTCGGTATTATTTTCTTTTCAATATTCAAAATGACGAGGTAATAAAAACGAATACAAATACGATAAAAATCCGTAAAAAATGTTATATATAGTCGCAAACGGACAAGACTCTTTTTTCTTTTATAACTTAAAAAAAATAACAATATTTTTTACGAATTTCACATCTTTTTTGTTTTCCCCCGAATTGCCAGAGATTTTTTAATTTTTTTTTTCACCATTCAAAAAATTCTTTCAAAAAATATAAACACGATAAAATCCTTAAAAATGTATTATGCCATAACACTCGCGTCGATGTTTAAATTATTAAGACTGCAATATATGAACGGGGACCTTTCAAAGAAAACACGAAAATGAAATTTACAGATATATTAATAAAAATATAGGATTTTCCTTCTTAAGGATAACACATTAAGAAATAAAATACTTAAGAATACTCACCATTGTTGTGATAATACCTCTCCCCTATTCAACAGGAAAAAATAAGCCGTCATTTGAAAACTGATTTACTGTTTTCCCTTCAAACAGCAATTGAATTCGAGCATCGAAAAGGCGAAAATATTTACCTAATTTACTTCATAAATTATTTATTTGTGTCTTTTGGGGGCGCTGTGATTTCTTTGTTTTAAAATCCGTGAAATATAGTGACATTTCTTATAAGTCCACAAGCAAAGAAAAAGCTTACATATAAGTGCATAATTTTATTTTGTTATAGAGGGTAGGTAAAAGTTCACTTGTCCTTCATTACAAACAGAATTAAACTATCCCAACTAGTGGTTTTACGAGTGAACATGGACAAGACGAAAGTCATGTCAAATGCCCATGTCATTCCTGTACCAGTCCTAGTTAGTAATGCAACTACGTAGTTGTGGATCATTATATGTACCTTGGACAAACAGTCTAGTTAAACAAATCCGAACGAATCCAAACATGACGAATCCAACTCGGTTGGGTAGCATTCGGAAAACTTAAGAAGATCTTCTCGTCCAATATACCTCAGTGTCTTAAAACACAGCTCTACAACCAATGTGTTACCAGTGATGACTACCTAGACTAATTACCAGTGATGACGGTACGGCAATGTGGGCCTCATAACCAAGCTCAAAGTGACTCAGTGTGTTATGGAGCGGGCTATGCTCGGCATTTCTTTGCGACATTGAATCCGAAATGCGGCAACCCGCAGGAGAACCGGTGTAACCGACATAGCACGAAGAATTAGCACGCTAAAGTGACAATGAGCAGGCCACATCGCTCGACGAACCGCTGGGGAAGAAATAAAATAAATGCACCTTAATAATTTAAAAGATTGTCTTTTAATCCTATTTGATTGTAACAAAATGTTTTGATGTAGAAACAAAAGAGTGTGTTGAAATATTTTCTATAAATTGCATTGAAATGCTTTTGAAGTGAAATATGTTGAAGTGAAACGATACGCTTCGTTATTATTTGTGACATTTTTAGATATTTCCTATTATATTCTCATCTTCCATTATATCTAAAAAGTTTATTTATTTTTATGAAGGTAATAAAATAATGGCCTTTTTTTTTGGGGGGGTGGGTTGCGGTCGGCGCACTCCTCGCACCACTCCGTCCGGGGCGACAGAGGGGCGTAAGCACGCACACCCGCAACCCACCCGCGAAGCACGTTGCCTTCGTCGTTGGGCCGACCACCGGAGTAGGGTGACTTGACGTCAGTGGTCATTAAAATAATGGCCTGAATGGTTAGAACATGTATCTTCTTTATATATAAATTTCTTGTGTAGGTACGTGTGTATGTCACTGAACTCCTTCTAAACAGCTGAACCAATGTTGATGAATTTTTATTCAAGGGGGTTAGAGAATGGTTTAGATTCACAATTAGACCCGACAGGTGACACTGCTGTCGGTTTAAAAGAGCATTCCTTTTATTTTATTTGAACAGAACGTCTGTTGGGTCAGCTGGTATATATATACACATATATAACGTGTAACGCTCTCGTGTAACGGTAACGTTACTCAAATCCGTATAGAATAATATTATATAGTATTCGAAAATAATTAAGAAGCTTTGCCCATTATGACCATCGAATGCTTAGGTATCTTTAAAAACATTATTGTATTGTATTAGTCTATTAACTAACAGAACGTTTAGATTAAAGGAGTATAACATTCCGTTACAGCTGCGAATATTTTTTTATTAATCTCAAATCTTTGTGTAGAAGTTTTAAAAAGATAATATAGCCTTTTCGTCACATTTACAAATTAAATTCAAAGGTCGTATACTTTTAAGACGGCATAAATCATTTTTAATATCTATAAAAAAACAGTGGCTTAACAATGGGTCCGAAATTAAAAAAGAAGCTCAACAAATGGAAATAATTGCGGTCCTCATTACGATATGAGTGGCGTTGAGCTCACAGACGTATTCATTTTTGTTTCACAATGGCGTTTGAACTAGTTGTAAACAAAGGCTTAAATTTGTCATGAGTTAAAATTAATTTATATATTTCTTTTTAAAGACAACTTTTCGCGCTAATAAATATACGGCCAAATGTACAATAAACGGACACAAATTTCATCGAGATTTAATTTTAAAATAAATTATGACAATGCTATTATCAAAAAAAGGGAGCCGTCGCTCAGGACGCATGGCAGATGTGAAACATCGCGGGTGACTGGACCGGGGAGTTAGCCCGTCAGCCGCCGAGAGGCCGACCGCGCGAGGAAAGACCGACGAAAGACGACGACCTCCCCGAAAGGACCTCCCTTCCTCCCTCCTCATATATAAGAAATAACTTAGACTATATTTGATCACGGTATTTCCACGAGAACAGGAACTTCGCGAGCGAAACCGCAACATTTTACTAGTATTCAATATTATATTTAAAAATTTCAACTATGCCTTTATTAAATAAATTCAACAAGAACCGAGCTATTTTATGGACGTTATTCAGAAAGCGTTCCGTCTGTATTTATATTATTAATAAAGAAATATGAACGGAATACCGTTTATAGTTAAAGAACGCCTTAGCTATGCTAATAACATTATAAAAAAAGAATTCAAATCATTATCCACTAGCTGACCCGGCGAACTTCGCACCGCCTTTTTCGTTTTATTTTGTTTTAGTATTTATTAGTTTGATTTTAGTATTATCCGTGCGGTGACGGAGTAAGAATACAATTCACAACCCGTGTGTGTCGTAAAAGACGACTAAGGGATATACCGCCTTTTCTTATCGATTCCAAAACCTTTTTTAATCTAGATCTACATGTAATTATGTCAAAAATGCCGAACCGACGGGACGAACATCGAATGTTTAACAGATAAGAACAGTTTGTATGGCCAAATAAAATTATTGTTTTTAGTGTTTAACTAGCAATTTTCCATATTTACTCGCCGTATAAACCTTTCCTGGACTTCCACAAATAATTCAAGACTAAAATTAGCCAAATAAGTCCAGCCGTTCTCGAGTTTTAGCGAGACTAACGAACAGCAATTCATTTATATATGTATATATATAGATAGATAGATTATATTAAATATTTTCCGTGTGGTAATAAAGTAAGAATACAAATCGTCACCCCACTTTTTTGCTCATTGGCATCGCAAAAGTCGACTAAATCATATGATAGGGCAGTTAAGAATGATGTAAGACAGAAAAGAAAAACTGGATCTAAAAACTTGATACATCATCATCATCGCAGCCCACATACGTCCCACTGTTGGGCTCGGGCCTCCCCCACAAAGGGAGGGAATTTGACCTACTATACCATGCTGGTTAGACATGTTGGTATAGGGTTTTATATCGAGTTTTCCTTCTCTTGTAAAGATGTTATGAGCATATTATATCCCATAGTCGTCTTTTACGACATCTACGGGCAAGATCGTGGTGAATTGTATTCTTACTCCGTCAGCTCACGAAAAACTTAATACAAATCATGTAAAAGGTGTTTTGGTGAGCCAAACATTTGGACATGTGGTTTGAAAAGAAAATTAAAAGTTTAGTATTCCTTCAGAAGAGCAAGCACAAATCCTTATCTATACCAATAAATAAAATTGGAGTGTCTGTTTGTAATGTCAAAATAATAGGCTTTTTTCATGCTCACACGGTTATTTGCACGACACCTATGCCTAAAATAGCAATTAAAATTTTTTGTCTGTCTGTCTGTTTGTTCCGGGTAATCTTCAAAACGGCTGGACCGATTTCGAAAATTCTTTCACCAATGGAAAGCTATAATATCAGGGCATAAACTAGGCTATATTTTATCCCGGTGTTCCCACGGGAACGGGAACTACGCGGGTAAAACGACTATAACCTATAACCGAAGCGAAGCGAGGGCGGGTTGCTAGTTAATATTATAAACGCGAAAGTAAGTTTGTTACGGTTTCACGCTTAAACCACCAAACAGATTACAAAAATTCTTTCACCAATGGAAAGCTATAATATCAGGGAGTAACATAGGCTATATTTTATCCCGGTTTTGCCACGGGAACAGCCACTTACTACGGGGGCAAGGCATCTGAAACCGAAGCGAGGCGAGGACTGGTTGCTACTAAATAATAAATACTACCAAAACCATGAATGTGAAGGAGCCAAGTTCAATATTATGATATAGTGTGGTTATTGACTTCGCCAATAGAAGACTTAATGTATAAACTGGTGCCAAGATATGGAGACAATCTAGAAATTTATTTATTAGAAAAACGCACATTATTAGGTAAATTTATAACCACAGAGTACAACGAACACAGGCGAGGTTAACGAAACCTATATGTGAGCTTTTAGATTGATTGTTATAGTAGGTATGGCATTATAATTCCTGTAATAACAGAAATTAAAATGGTGTGAATATGTTTTGGGACTCATCATCATCATCATCATCAAGAACTCCTTCTAGCTAACCACAAGATTTATGTACTTTGGTTTTTTCTTTACACTACTAATGTTTATTTTATTTTGTATTCTATATGTCTTTATTAAATAATTTGTTTCTTTTATTTAAGCTATTCTATGTGATAATTATGATATTTTTTACAAACTAGAATATGATATAGTATAGTATTAATTTATTTTATTCTTAATTTAATGTTACTGTTTCAAATATTACTGTTTAATTTTTTTTACATATATTTGTTTTGAATATATTGTTGCTTCCGCGACTTGATTGTACGGGCCCATCAGAATATCAGCGGTGTAGTATCATGTTTACTGTACCATAAGCTGAGGTGGGCACCATATTTTGGCCTCACATATTCGACTTCTTGTTTTTAGTTATTAGTTCTTATTTCTTTCGTTGGTGTCTATATTGTGTGAGGTTTACAAAATAAAATTTCTTTCTTTCTTTTTATTCTTTTATCATCATAGCCCACATACGTCCCACTGTTGGGCTCAAGCCTCCTCCATAATGGGAAGGAATTTGACCTACTATACCATGCTGGTCAGACATGTTGGTATAGGATTTCATTTCGAGGTTTCCTTCTCTTGCACAGATCTTACGTGCATATTATATCCCTTAGTCGTCTTGTATGACAGCCACGGACGAGATAGGGAGTGGTGAATTGTATTCTTTTTTTATTCTCAGTCACCACACAGAAAAAAATTTGGGAGTATCATTGGCTATGTAATACGCAGAATACGTTTAAATCTCACCACTCCATCTATTACCAGCGCGTATCGTAACAAACGACTATGAGAAATGATATGCACAAAATCCAATGCGTCTGACCATCGTGGTATAGAATATTAATTTCCCTCCAATTAAAGTTAAGAACCGAGGCGATGAATTTGACTTATGTATACTGAGATTATAATGAGGCTTATATGGAGAATAAAAGGACTGTTTTCTAGGTATTAATTAATAACTATTAAAGGGTATATTTGCATAATGTGGGAGTGAAGACGCAGTAATTATTGAAACCATAACTGTATTTCATAATTATGTTACTGGCGTGTAAATTTTGACCACTTTATCTTTTGAAAATATACGAGGGCCTACTAAATCATTTGAAAATGGGACTATCATGCACGAGACCCCGTCACATTATTCATCCAATATTATAATTTTGGTCAGCGATTTATTCAGAACAAAATGAAAAGATTTTAAGCCATGTTTCTGTATTTTATATTATTGACTAGCAACCTGCCATATCTGTGCTTCGATTTCAGTCGCCCTACCCGAATATTTCCCGTTCCCGTGGGCATACCGTGATAAAATATAGCTTAAGTTGCTCCCTATATAGACAGGTACCTGATGGTAACATATTATCAAAATCTATCCAGCTGTTTGAAGATTACCCAAAACAAAGAGACAGACAGACGGACAGATAGACAGACAAAAATTTTTAAACCGGTTTTTAGGCAAAGGTATCGTGTAAATAATCCTATCAGCATGAAAAAAGCCCATTAATTTGACATTACAGACACTTCAATTTTATTTATTTGTATAGATTGTGTATTTCTCATAGTATTATGGTAAGTACTTCCATCCGTCCATAAGCCTGTAGATGTCCGCTGCTGGACATGGGCCTCCCCATGAGAATGTCACCTAGAACGGTCCTGTGCCAACGTTGTGGGAATTTTTTTTTCCCTCATTTAGGAGGAACCCAAATGAGCCGAAATGAGATTTATCTCATCATTGAATTTATTCAACAATATATAGATAGAAAAAATGGAGCCGTCGTTTAATACGCCTGGCAGATGTGAAACATCGAAATTATTTTGTACAAGTATATATGCATAAAAGAATAGATTACGACAGGAACTAATATTAAAATATTACGATTTTTTTCCAAAAAATGATGATTTTTATTCAATAAACCTTTATTTTCATTGATATACCCTATAGGTACCTATGTTTTTAGGTTAATGATTAATTTTGAGCTCACTAGATGACGTTGTACAAAATTCTAAAACAGGTTATGGTTTCGTTACACAAATGTACATATCCAAGCGTGGCGTTAACGCCACGCCAACGATCAGTTTCACCCTCGCCTATAAATGTCACACATCAAAAATAGATACCTATAGAAATTACTGTCTCTAGTAACCTATATAGAAACAAGTAGCTTATTCAAAACCACCACTGAAGGTACAACGAAGTATAAATATCAATATTGTCATGACATACAAAGCTTGTTAAGCGCGCGGCATCTGTCCAAATCTCACTTAGTTCAGACCTATTGATCCACCTCTGAATATTGGAACTAGTTGAAAGGTATATATCGCTGGAGTATTTAATGAAGACCTATTTTCATGTGTCTGTCTCCAAGTGTCTTTCTGTGTTATAATAACTCTTAAAAGAATGGATTGATTCGGATGCGATTGTTTTTAAAGTTAACATAATCAAGATGATTCCTAGGTACAATTTAGGAATATTTCTGTTTAATTATTTCAAGTTTATCAACTGTTTTGTTAGCTGCCGTGGGGATCTTAGACGCTTAATGAATATTTGCCTTACTTCGATTATGTTTTAAATGTTCATGACCTAACACGGAAGGAACAGCGTGCAGCCCTTGAGCTGACCACTGTCTTTGACGGACCGTCGGTCCAGTAACTCTTTGGGAGATATCTCTTGACGTATACTTCACTAAACATTTAATGCGATAATCAGTCATGGAATAACAGTTGGAGATCATATTGGTGTTATACTTTTACTAAAAGAGTGTTATTTCCCAAACTCTTGGTGATGTTCCACCAAATTTTTAGCACTGACACAGAAAAGTAAAGACACTCATTTTTCAAATTGGATTCTTGATAATTGCTTATAAAAATGAGTAAGATTTCTTATAACACAATTTATTTTTAAATATTGACGTTAACAACAGTTATTGTGCTGGCATAACGAAAGAGAGAGTTTACGAGGAAACTCTCAAACTCACATACATGTTTATAAAGTTACAGTACCTACGGATAGTCTCTTTATTTTATATGAATACTCTACATATAGTCTCTTTATTTTTTTTTTGGTAAATTATAAAAAAAAAAGAACAATTAATTAAATTATAAAAAAAGTAATGAAAAATTAAGAAAAGGAAAATAATGGCAAAGGAATAATCGAAAATGGAACCCGGGTTGTATAAGTTTACCCCTTGCTCGATATCTCATCTGAGCTATTCTTAATCTTAATTGTAGTGGCTAAAATTTACGCTCATATTTTAATTACATTTTTTTCATTGTCTGAAAATACCGATGAAACAAGATGTTGTATAGATACTATTTGGATCGATTTAACGCCTCCGAAACCTCCATACATAATTTCATGGCAATCCTAGGAGCAATTTCCAACATTCTGAATACATAGAAATATTTTATTGCTGGTTTAAAGATATTAGATTTATGAAAATACCTTTAAATTTATCATTATAATAGCATTCTTACGAATCGCTATATGAGTATAATATCCTCTTTCATTACTTTAAAATATTACAAAGATCACGAAAACGTCAAGATAAAGACTGAATGCAATGCCATATGAACAGCTGCAAATGTCGACGCCTTTCTTGAGGTTGTACTAGGGTTACACCTCGTGGGACCAGACCTTGCTGATAGACAGTTTGGATTTCGTAGAGGTCGCTCGACCCAACATGCCATAGCTTGCGTATGGGACCTCTCCGAGAAGGCCCCAGTATCTCCAACAGCTGGTCGGTGATTATCTCTCCGATAGGGACGTGGTTTATCCCACAGCATTGGGAGAGAATCATTGGTCCATGGCTCGTGGTGTTCCGCAGGGGTCGGCTTTAGGCCCACTCTTGTGGAACATTGGATATGATTGGGAGCTTAGAGGCGTAAACTTGCGTGGCGTTAATGTTGTTTGTTATGCTGATAATACATTGGATACTGCTCAAGGCAAAAACTACAGAGAGGCGGCAAGGCTGGCCACGGCCGGCGTTGCGGCAATAGTTACAAGAAATGGACGATTAGCACGAGTAGCACTACACAAGTCTGAGGCTATATGTTTTCACGGCCCTCGGGCCAAGCCACCGGCCGGTTCCAACATTATTGTTGGTGGTACCTCCATTGCTGTTGGCTCGACGCTGAAATACCTCGGTATTGTGCTCGACAGTAGATGGGGGTTCGGAGCGCATATGAAGCAATTGTCTCCTAAACTGATGCGGGCTACAGCCGCACTTAGCCGACTACTCCCTAATATCGGAGGAGCTGATGCGAGCTGTCGTCGTCTTTATATGTCAGCAATACGCTCAATGGCATTGTATGGGGCACCAATATGGGGCGGTATTTTGAAACCTTTGGAGACTGCAGCGCTTCAGAGGGCCCAAAGAATTATGACCGTAAGGGTATGCAGAGGTTACCGCACGCTCTCGCATGAGGTGGCCTGTGCTCTCGCTGGATCTCTTCCATGTGACTTAGAGGCCGAAGTATTATCTGCGGTCTTCTGGCGTAAAGTGCATGCACAAGGGCTCAGTCTGCGACCCTCTTCACAAGAGGTAGTAAGGTGGCGGAGAGAAGCCGAGACGATGGCGATTAATACATGGCGAGAACGGCTTCGTGCGGAAAATACTCGGAGGGGTTCAGGAGCCCGCCGTTTTCTAGAGGCAATAACACCTATATTAACAAGGTGGATTGAGCGTAAGCATGGGTCCCTCACTTGCCGGCTTACGCAGATCCTCTCGGGACATGGTTGTTTTAGGAGGTATTTGTGTAACGTTGCCCGTAAGGAGGCGACTTCGATATGTCACCGGTGCGGATATGAGGAGGATACTGCCCAACACGTGCTGGAGTCATGAAGAGGTGGGATTGCGACAGGCATTACTATCGACAGTGGGTACAGATCTGTCCTTACCGACAGTTTTAAATAAAATGATCGATAAGGAAAATTCGTGGCAGGCAATGGTCACATTCTGCGAAGTGGTAGTTGAGAGAAGGGAAGTAGAGGAGCGGGAGAGAGAAGCAGATCCCGATGCTTTACCACCCCGGAGAGCGCGGAGACGAGGTCAAGCCTATCTGGCAGGGTCCTCAATTCTGCGAGTGGGGCCTGGGGCACCGGTTGTGGTGGCGACTGGTGTCCCACATTAGGTACAAGGCCCCAAAGAGGAATAAATGGCCATGGGCACTACCGGAGATGGTAAGGAGAGGGACCAGTACCGCCTCGAGGTGAGTCCGCGAGCAGCGGATATGTCGGTCCGGCGGAGTTGTGCTGCATGTGAAAACGATCCCATAACTTCGCCGTAACCGAGGGACAGAAACAGCGTGTGGTTTTTAGCTGGTAGTGGCGCTGACAATAAATCAACGCTGAACCTGGCATACCCCATCTCTCTAAGGTGGGCATGCGTAAAAATAGCATTTTCCCAGGCAAAAAAAAAAAAAATAGGGTTACACCTCCCTAAATCCAACTGAGACATCAGAAGGGACGATGTGAATTCCCATAATTCGAAACCATTTCTACTGTCACTTCAATCAATCAAATCAAATACTATTAAAATAATCAATTTATTATTTTATTATTACAAATTGTATTACTTCAATGGTACAGATATCTATCGTCGTAGTTATTCTAATAAAAATTGGCTATGCGCGTGTGAAAAAACCAAAGTAATTTGTGAGTATATTTTATTCAAATCAGTTTGATAGGCACATCATTACTTTATGGGCCGTAAAATAACCCAAAAATATGGCTGCAGAGTTTTTATACGAACTGAGGTGAAAGATAACTTATCACTTTGACACATGAATTCACAACATTAAATATATTTTATTTCATTTTTTGATACATTAAGGATATTCTTTGCATTGCGGGGGACTTAATCTTCGTACCGTGCCAAATTTAGTGGGTCCTATTCCAAAGCAGGACAATGCTATGATCAGTCCACAAATTCCTGTTCTGAATCTACATGTAATTTGTATCCGTTATGTATATACTGTGTTGCCGTGTGGTGATGGAGTAAGAATACAGTTCACCACCCCCTCTCATACCCGTGGATGTCGTAAAAGACGACTAAGTGATATAATACGCATATAACATCTATACAAGAGAAAGAAAACTCGATATAAAATCCTATACCAACCTGTTCGACTAGAATGGTATAGTAAGGTCAATTGCCCTCCTATTGTGGAGGAGGCTCGAGCCCAGCAGTGGGACGTATATGAAATGATGATGATGATTTATTTAATATATTTCATCGTCATGTTTGACATGGAGTTAGGTCATTGTAGAAATGTATTGTAAGTTTTTCAAGAAAGCGCTACGGTCCATTCTCTTGGTGATTTTCTCAGTCGACATTTACGAGACTCACGTGAAAAGAAAGGGTGAATATTCTGCCGTTTTCCATTTCATTCCGTTACTATGTACTCGTAAATATACATATATAATATATATATCTCAATCTATAGAAATAAATAAAATTAAAGTATATGTTTGTAATGTTAAAATAGTAGATTTTTTCATGGTTATTTGCACTAAAACTATAAGTAAAAAAAAACAGATTAATAAAATCTCCCTCTGTCTGTCTGTTTCCGATAATTTTCAAAACGGATAAACTAGTATTATCAATATTTATTTTACTACCAGATAGTTGTCTATTTAAAAAATAATTAAGGCTATATTTGATCCTCATATTCCTTTGAAAACTGTAACAGGACCTACGCGGGTGTAACCGCGACCATTTGATAGTACTATTGTTATAAATTCGAATGTGAGTTTGTTTGTTACAATTTCACGTTTTAAAAACTATACCGATTACAGAAATTGTTTCATCAATGAAAAGTTACAATATTAGTGAGTAACATATGCTTTATTCCCCTATTCCCATGGTAATGGAAATTCTTGTAAAACGGATGTAATATAGGCTATATGCCCATATTTTATGCCCATATTCCCACGCGAACGAGCACTACGTGGGAATATTACACATTTTCTAAAAAGTCTTTTACTAATTGAAATCTAATGATGTCTGATGTTTACCCGAGTATTACATATTGTAAATAAAACAATTTTACGGATTTTATCGCGTTTGTATCTGATTTATGATTGCCCAACGTTTCGAACCCTTCAGAGAGCTTTTTTCATTGCTTTTAATGGTTTAAGCGTAAAAGCGTAACAAACAAACAAACTCACATTCGCGTTTATAATATTAGTCACATTACATTTTAATGTGTAAGCAAACATTGATTCATAACTATTAAACTCCCCCCTCTTTTGTCCGTGCGTATCGTAAAAGACGACTAAGGGATTTAATATGCTTACAATATCTATGCAAGAGAAGGAAAACTCGATACAAAATCCTATACCAACACTCCTGACCAGCATAGTATAGTAGCTCAATTTCTCTCCCATAATGGAGGAAGCGTAAGCCCAAGAGTGGGGCGTAAATGGGCTGAGATGATGATGATGATTAAACTTATTTTCCGCGTGGTGACCGAGTAAGAATACAATTCACCACTCTCTATCTTAATGGATGTCTTGAACGACGTCTAAGGGATTTAAATGCTTACAATATCTTTGCAAGAGAGGAAAACTCGAAACAAACTCCTATATCAACACGCCTGACCAGCGTGGTATAGTAGCTCAATTTCCCTCCCATAATGGAGGAAGCGTGAGCCCAGCACTGGGACGTATACGAGCCGACATTATGAATGATCATGATGATAAAGTAATAAGACATTTTACTACTCTCTATCTTGCTCGTGGGTATCATAAAAGGCGATCAAGGGATATGGTCATAAAAAGTTTGTGTAATAGAAGGAAAACTCGAATTAAAACTCTTTATGAACACGTCTGACCAGCGTGATATTGTAGGTCAATTTCCCTCCTATTATGGAGGAGACTCGGACTAGTTTATTATGAGTAAACTTATTTATAAAATTGTTTAAAAGATTTTGAGCATAAGATTTCGCTGCTAAACAATATAATCTTACTATTTTTATTTTCCAAAGGGCCTTGTTATAAATGGTATCAATTTGTCAACCCGCAAATCCGGATTGTATGTTGTAAATACTATAAATATCCTGCTTTGTTTCTGTGTCTATGTGATACTTTCTATATTTTCTATGATATTGTAAAGGGTTCGAGATAGCCTTAAGAATTTTCGTCTTCTATCTCCTAAACAAATCCTTTTTAACACGTTTTTATTAATTTCACTTGTACGTAACTATGGGTAGTTTTCCAATTACAGAGCATAATGCGACTCAGTGGCGCATAATGCCGAATTATGCTGATGCTTAATTGGAACGTGAATTAGTTTTCAAATGCACCAGCAGAGTGCGCTAAGTTCAATATTGAAAAAAATATATCCATAGAGTTAGCAATAACCTCATTAATGTGTAAATAAAGTGGTATACATAATAATTGGTTGAAAACTATTTACGGTTATTTTAAGTAATTTGGATTTTGATTATTTCATTAACCTTTTTTTGTTTAAAGTATTTCTTTTTAATGATTTCTAAAAGAATTATATACTTTTTAATTGAATCTGAAATTGAATCTGAAATGAAATATGTTTTAATCAACTTCAATAAAGAAAAAAGCTTAGAATTTCGATTTTTAACTAACATTATTATTATTAAATTGATCCCTGATTCTCCTTCAAATTTGATTGACTAAATTTACATTAAAGCAAGTCAAACCAGAAACCCAGCTGGTAAGTATGTTTTATGTACGATGAGATCTGTTAATATTCATCATCATCATTAACCCACCTAAATCTCATTGTTGGACTCGGACCTCTTTGACAATGGGAGGTAAATTGACCTTTTATACTGCGCTGGTCAGACGTAACGGTATCGAGTAGAGATTGCAAACCGGGCCCAGCCATTCTTACCGGGCCCGGACACCGGACCCGGTAAGAATGGCCAGCTTTCTAAGATCATTCTTTCAGACTGAAAAATAATTGTTTTGCTGTATGCAAGTAAAATATACTTTTTGTTATGTTATAATATCTTATATCTTTAAACGAGCAATTCTTGTGACATTAAATTTTAAAAGAATATGAATTCAAATTTCGTTGTCAACGTCATGAGTTACGATAGCTCAGATGGGAAGTTGACAGGTTCAAATTTGGATTTTGTTAACATTCAAACAGCGTCGGTTCGAATCTCTTTGTTATTATTATTCTCTTTTTGTAGTGTTTTATATAATTTTCATTATTTATTTTTTATTTTTTATTAATATATATATCTAAATAAATTCGACAAAAATATTCCGAGCGAAGCTCGGTCAACCAGATATTATTTATAAAGCCACGTAACGCAACCAATTTTTACATTGTGTGAGTTAAGACTATACAATTTTGATGGTTTACAGTTGCAATACAGCCTAGCCTATAAGATTTCGCTATTTGCTCAATTAGTAATAGTAACACTCATTACGTCTTAATAACCAAAGTTTAAGAAAAAACATAATACTTTACTTTTAGCATATAAGAATTTGTTTTGTTTATACCAAAGCTACTATAGTTTATCTATCTAATCTAAGTTGTTATGACGCGTTTAGTACTTTATGCTGTGTTATTAGTTTCTTATTGTAATACTATGTTTACAAATAGACACTATAAGGAGTAAAGAAAAAGACCTGCTTGTTTAAACTTATAAAAATGTATAATTACTAATACTAATGTAACTTTACCGTCCATAAGTAAAAGTAATCAATTAGCTAAGTATTAAGTGTGATTTTGAGACTTGAGTGAGACTGATTATTGTGATAACTGTTCATCAGCCAGTTTGAAATAAATATTAACCTTGAATCATTGTCTTTTTCCATTCATATATAGAAAATTTTCACAAAATACTTTAAAGGTACCATTGTTATTACAACCCGGCCGGGTCCGCCGGGTTGGCGACGAATGCAACCGGGCCCGGCCGGGATGAAAAACATACCGGGTTGCAATCTCTAGTATCGAGTGTAGAGTTTAGCTTCTTTTACATAGATGTTCTCTGCATAATATATCTCTTACTTGTCTTTTACGTTATCAACAACCCAGAGAGAGAGAGAGAGTAGTGAATTATATTCTTACTCCGTCACCACATAGACTTGTAAATATTGATAATTTTTGTCTTCAACGTGATCTCGTCTCAGATACCTACGTCTCCCTGCTGGGTTTGAACCTACTCCAGAATATGAAGGAAAATTGATCTACTGTATCACGATAGTCAAACTTGTCGTATAAGGTGATCTACCGTACCAGTGTCGTAGGTTTGTTTTCCACGCGAGACAATGCTTTATGCGATTCACAAATTGTTGTTCTGAGTCTCAATGAAATTTTTGTTCGTTAATTATATGCTTTTCCGTGTGGTGACGGAGTAAGAATACAATTCACCGCTCTCTGTCTTGCCCGTGGATGTCGTAAAAGACGACTATGGGATATAAAATGCACATAACATCTGTGCAAGGGAAGGAAACCTCGAAATAAAACCCTATACCGACATGTCTGACCAGCATGGTACAGTAGGTCAAATTCCCTCCCATTGTGGAGGAGCCCCGAGCTCAACAGTGGGACGTATGTGGGCTGCAATGATGATGATGAATTATATGCTATTAATATTTGCGTCTCCTTATTTACTGACAAACTAGTCAATTTCGCTTCATGTCTCCCGCATTGCGTAGGAGAGAAGTGGAATCAATCTATATAATTATTGTATATATTATAAATGTCTTTAATAACGATGACTTGTTGGACGTGAGACACCTTAGTCCGCCCGTGACCATGAATGGTGCAAAGTGTTCGAAATGTCGGGCAATCAAAAATCAAATACAAACGCGATAAAATCCGTAAAGGAGTTTTATTTAAAATGGAATCAATGTCTTCCAACTCCTAACTTGTTTAACTTTTTCTAATTAAGTTTTTTGCGGGTCCCACGACGATTAAAATCATTTTCCGGGACTGCCTGAGGGTCAAACCTGGGTGTGATCTATGGAGACCACTGTGAATCATGGCTTACAGGAGTTACAATGCTGGGAATGTGTGGTGGGATTAATCACAAAAAAAATGCTTGTAAATACAAAGATTCCTTAGTACAGCAATCTTTCAAAAATGGGGTCTTATTTCGAGTTCCTTTTCTTCCATATTTGTTGTTTGTACTTTATTTGCCTTAGACGTATTTAACGACACTCACGGACAAGAAAGGGGGTGGTGAATTGTATTCTTACTCAGTCACCACACGCACGTCTGATACGCATTACGATTGCCGAATTCCAAATTTAGTTTTACTGAAAAAAGCCGAGCTTAGTGCTCTACTTTTTTAGTAACTTCGAGCTTAGTTATGAGGCGGACTTTCGGGATCCACGGTGTAGAATAAATAAATGATTTTGATTAATTGAAACTTCGGAAAATTCTCTGAAAAAATAAACCTATTTTCACGCTTGGAACTATATCTTTATTCCGCTACTTCGCCTGAAACCTATACCATTATCGGGCCACCTGCACAAGCCCGCTTAATAGACATACAGTACGTGGTTAGAATGTCGGTTAGGCTATTATTGAGAGATCATTCCTTATTTTCTTGTAGAGTAGAACGTATTTCATTGTTACGGCCATGTTATTACCTGGATTTGTGGTAATTGTACACGCTCTAAATGCCAATAAAGTTGCGTAAATATTGCACAAAAAACCGCAAAAGTCTATACTTAGATACAAAGATGTTAGTTTATACCATATAAAAAGTGATTTTAAAAATTTACTATCAAATTTTTTGTGTTATAATTGAGAAAGAATACAATTCACCTCTTTCTTGCCCGAGGATGTCGTAAAAGAAGACTGAGCAATATAATATGTCATCTCAGCCCATATACGCCCCACTGTTGAGCTCGGGCCTCCTCCATAATGGAAGGGTAATTGACCTACTATACCACGCTGGTCAGTCGTGTTGGTATAGGGTTTTATTTCGAGTTTTCCTTCTCTCGTGTAATATATACATAACAATTATTATATATATTTTCCGTATGGTGACGGAATAAGAATACAATTGACCACCTTCTCTTTTACACGTGGATGTCATAAGAGACGACTAAGGGATTATTATATGCATACAACTTCTATGCAAGAGAAGGAAAACTCGAAACAAAACCCTATACCAACACGTCTGACCAGCGTGGTATAGTAGGTCAATTTACCTCCCATAGTGAAGTCGGCCCGAGCCCAATAGTGGGACGTATATGGGCTGAGATGATGATAAGGATTTTTCCTGCTCTTACAGGAAAAATTTAAATAGAACCCTATACCAACACATCTGACCAGTGTGGTACAGTAGGTTAATTTTCCTTTTTTCCTCAAATTCTATAGGAGGCTCGAGTCCAGTGAGGGTTATAAGACAGATGATTATTGTCAACTTACTGGTAAAATATTAATTATCCCTACGCTGAATACCTACTACTCTCTCCTAATGATACCTCAACCAGTTTCAAAATAGGGGGTGGTGAAACATTATAGTTTTAATTTGCCATCACAGAAAGAACCTAATCATAGATATATTGTAGATAATGTCGGACATTGTTGCATGTAACAAGGAATAATAGGTGAAATATATATTCCATCATCCAGGACATACACATTTACAAAAGAAATTAAATAAAACCATTTAAAAGGCCAAAATGATACTCATATTGTTTTTGCTATAGAAATTATCGTGACATATTAGAATTATTACATATTACGGCAACTTACGTGCTAGAATGGAATACATCGACCTGGGTTTTGAGCTCATCATCCAATGCTTATCAATCATCATCATCGTGAGAGCGTCAGGGGCGTCTATAGCTACGTATCGTGCAGCGTGACGTGACGCAGCTACGAATGATTGGGACACGTTGCTTGCTTCTTGAGGGTGTCCAGCGAAATCGTCCGACGAGGCCCCATCACATCCAGGGTTAACCGATGCTATGATGTCACTCCGCTTGCCATCACTATCACAAACCACGCTAACTACATCGCTCTCCAAACCAATTAAAACCTTGTGAGTCTAAATAGTATTAAATTATATCCATGCTGATGAGAGGGTCCATTCAGTCTCTGTTGAACGAACAATGTCGGTTGATTTATTGAGCTTCACGTATTTTGCTAAATATATAGTATTTTTATAGCTATTGCGGAAGCTTGGTCGATTCAAATGTGGTGAAACACAAAGTTTAGTTGAACGAAATGTATTGAAATACAAAGATTGATCGAACCTAATGTAGTGAAACACAAAGCTTGGTCGAACCAAATATAGTGAAACACTAAATTCGGCTCAATTTGTGTCTAAAATCGATCGCCCTCGTACTGGAGCTTATTTCACTACGGATTAATCGCAACTTGCTTTTGCCTACTATGAAGCAGATACATAAAATTATTCCTTAATGTGGATCTATAAAAAGGAAAAAGCTTTAAAAATACGTTATTTTTTATATATGCACACTTTTGCAGGTACAGTGTGTGTAGGTGAGAACTTCACCTATATGAGCTGACCTAACTACCTAAAGGCAAACAGCTTCTAAAGCAAAAAGGTCCTTGAGTAAATAACGGGATTTCACCAAGATGGTACTTACAGACCGACCCACAGCCCCGTGAAACTATTTATCTGAAAAAGCGCCTTTAGCAAAGAACATTGATAAAAGCATTAAATATACTATAACTACCTATAAAATTAATTGTATTTGAAAGGATTTAATTCGGTTTATCTTTATGAGAGTATTGTGGCATTTCTAAATAACCATTTTTATTTGAAAGTTATGAAAGTAAAAAGAAATTTTAAACATAGACAACGGTATTTATGTTTGCAAAAGAATGCGATAAAGATACAAAGCAAAAGAGACCTTAGTCATTTGTATTGTAATATCCTTTTGTTAATGTATCATTATTTTGAGGCGGCGGATAGCCTGCGTGAGGAGCGCAGCCTCGATGAGGAGATCCGCCGCCGGCGACTGGGGCGGCGCAGGCGCAACTATCTGCGCCTCATGCCGCCCTAACCGAGGCCGCGGGTGGGAGTATTCCGTCGGGCCGACCACTGACGACAAGTTAACGCTGCTCCAGTGGTCGGCCCAACGACGAAGGCGACGTGGTTTTCGGGTGGGTCGCGGGAGTTGCGTGCTTAAGCCCCTCTGTCGTCCCGGACGGAGTGGTGCGGAGGCGCGCCGACCGCGGCCCACCCACAAAAAAAAAAAAAAAAAATGTATCATTATTTTGAGGCTATTTTACTTGGTTACGTTACGGTTTTACCATCGTACCACTCGATATCGTGGCAGGGTTCATCCATTTGATCTGAAAACATTATGGTCTTCAACTGTACGTTTTCAGAGATCATTTCATCCACGTACGTGGTATAAATATAATTTTCAGCGTTCATATTACTTCCGTCACCATGTACGCTGAAAAGTTTTCGACGTTGTGATAAAAGACGTAGAATAGTTTTATTTGTAATATGTAAGTCATAATATCCGAAATCATTATGTCAATTGAAAATTGTTTAACTCGGGCCTCCTCTACGGAGATTGATCTACTGTACCACGTCGATCAAACGTGTTGGTATAAGGTTTTATTTCGAGTTCATTTCTTGCATAGATGTTACATATTTAGTACTTTAGTCATCTTGTAAACGGGTTGAGAGCCCTCAGCGCTCACCCACCAGTCGGGGTAAAGTTGTCACAGCCATCTGAGGCTAACAACTAAGTCAAAAAAAATTCATCTTGTACGATATAGACGAACAAAAGAGGGGTGGTGAATCGCGTTATTACTGCGACAACACATGGAAACGAATATTCTAACACGATAATCAAACTTTAACAATAATATATCTTATATCTTTAAACGAGCAATTCTTGTATATATATATATATATATATATATATATATACACCTATTTATATATTCAGGATATCGGAAACGGCACCAACGATTTTGATGAAACTTGGCATACTAGAGGATTCGGGTCCAAAAAATCGATCTAGCTAGGTTTTATTTATAGAAAATGTTCTTTTGTTGCTGTTTTTAGCAAAACATTACAATGACATTATATTTTAAAAGAATATGAATTCAAATTTCGTTGTCAACGTCAAGAGTTACGGTAACTCAGGTGGGACGTTGACCGGTTTAAATTTTAGTTTTTGTGTGTCAAACAGCGTCGGATCGAATCTCGGTATTATTATCATTCTCTTTTTGTAATTTTTTATATATTTTTCATTATTTATTTTTTATTTTTTATTAATATATACCTAAATAAATTCTACAAAAATATTCCAAGCGAAGCTCGGTCAACCTGATATTAAATATAATATAATGATTCCAAGTCACGTTTTTACCTTCCCTTATTACCTCAATACCTATTTTCTAATTTCGACGGGGATTTTGAAAGAATGAAGCTATGAATAATTCACCTATTATAACGCTTTGAAAGCAAACCAACCTTAATGGGGTTAAGGAAAGGGGATAACATTTTTCATAACAATGCTAACTGAGAATTAAACTTGGCTATTACCTGTATTCCGTGTAGTGACGGAGTAAGAATACAATTCATCGCCTCTTTATTACCCAGGGTTTCATAAAAAAATTACTAAGGGATTACAATATGCAGATGATATCTAAGCAAGAGAAGAAAAACTCGAAACAAAGCTCTATAATGCGACTGACTAGCGTGGTTAGAAAACTCCCTCCCATTTTGTTTGGGCTGGAGCCCAGCAATGGGACGTATGCGAGCTGTGTGATAACAAAGAATAAGTCTGTATGGCAGTCTTCTTCTTCTTTTTTTATCTTGGCATTCAGCTACAAATACGAGCCATTTTTGCCAGTGTCGAGTTATAATTATCTTTTCAAGTTATCAGTTTCTTCATGTCAGTAATGGTCTGTCAGTAAGTCAAAGTGTCGCCCTCAACAGTGTAATGGCCACTGTTAAGGGTATAATCTGAGAATTTTGGTGGAAACAAAAAGGTATGTATAGCAGTTTTATATCATATTCACTACACCTCAGCAGTTCTGCCGCTATATATTACATAAAATGCCATCAAGATTATTGAATATAACACGTTAAAACACTAAGATATTGAATATAATACAAGAACACCACATGACACTTCCAGATTCCCGCCAAAAGTCCCTGCATGGCAGTCTTCTTCTTCTTTTGTCTTGGCAATCAACTATTAATACAAGCCATTTTTGCCAGTGTCGAGTTACAATTTTCTTTTCAAATTATCAATTTCTTCATGTCAGTAATGGTCCGTCAGTAAGTCAAAGTGTCGCCTCCAACAGGTAATGGCCACTGTTAGGGCTATCTTCTGAGAATTTTGGTGGAAACAAAAAGGTATGTATAGCAGTTTTATATCATATTCACTACACCTCAGCAGTTTTGCCACTATATATTACATAAAATGCCATCAAAATTATTTAATACTAGCAACCCGCCCTCGCTTCGCTTCGGTTATAGGTTATAGTCGTTTTACCCGCGTAGTTCCCGTTAACGTGGGAATACCGGGATAAAATATAGCCTAGTTTACGCCCTGATATTATAGTTTTCCATTGGTGAAAGAATTTTTGAAATCGGTCCAGCCGTTTTGAAGATTACCCGGAACAAACAAACAGACAGACAGACAGACAGACAGACAGACAAAAATTTTTTAATTGCTATTTTAGGCATAGGTATCGTGCAAATAACCGTGTGAGCATGAAAAAAGACCACGGAGTGCCAGCTTACCTGAGGCGGCTGGTGGCAGACTATTTGGAGGGGCGCAGCGTCCTCTACGCCAACCGAGTAGGGGACGTTGTGCGAACGCCCATGACGTGCGGTGTTCCACAGGGGTCGGTCCTCGGACCCACCCTGTGGAACATCGGCTACGACTGGGCGTTGCGGGGGAGCCTCCCACCCAGGCTGGGCGTGATTTGTTACGCCGACGACACACTCGTCACAGCCCGCGGTGGGACGCTACAAGAGGCGGTAAGCCTGGCGACCTCAGGCACCGAAGAGGTCGTCAGGCGGATCGAGGCGCTTGGGTTGAGGGTGGCTCTGGACAAGACGGAGGCCCTCTTGTTCCATGGGCCCCGTATGGACCCTCCCATCGGTGTCTCGATCACCGTCAATTCGGTTGGGATCAGCATCCAGGCCCATATGAAGTACTTGGGCCTGGTGCTCGACGGGCGATGGTGGTTTCGGGAGCATTTCCGCAGGCTCGTCCCGCGGCTCGTCGGCGTGGCGTCCGCCCTACAATGGCTAATGCCGAATGTGGGCGGACCGAGCGCGGCATATCGACAGCTGTACGCGGGGGCATCCGGTCGATGGCCCTCTACGGCGCACCGGTGTGGGCGGGATCCATGACCGCCCGACTTAGGGCCCTTCTGTAGCGTCCACAGAAGGTCATGGCGGTCAGGATCATCCGCGGGTACCACACGGTGGCGATGGAGGCGGCGTGCCTGTTGGCCGGGACTCCCCCGTGGGACCTGGAGGCGGAAATGCTCGCCGACTTGTATCGGCGGGTGTCGGGGGTGCGCGGGGGGGGCGGTGTTGTTTCCCTGAGGGAGCTCACCACCTGGCGCGTCGACGCCCGCTGAGACGTCATCGCCCGTTGGGCAGACCGGCTGGAGAGACCTCGATACGGTGTTTGGACCGTGGAGGCCTTCCGGCCGGTGCTGATGCAGTGGTTGGAAAGGCGACACGGAGTGCTCTCCTTCCGACTCGTACAGGTCTTGACGGGGCATGGATGCTTCGGCAAGTACCTGTACAGGGTCGCTAGGAGGGAGAGAACTCCGTCCTGCCACCACTGCGATTGCGACGAGGACACGGCGCAGCATACGCTCGAGGTCTGTGCCGCTTGGGCAGAACCGCGTCGTGAACTCGTCGCTATCATCGGTGCCGATCTGACGCTGCCGACCATCGCTAGGGAGATGCTCGGCAGCATCAGTAATTGGGACGCGGTTGCAGCCTTCTGCGAGGCAGTTATTTCGCAGAAGGAGGTGGCGGGTCGCGAGCGCGAGGAGCACAGCCTCGATGATGCGACCCGTCGCCGGCGACTGGGGCGGCGCAGGCGGGATTACCTGCGAGAGGCCGACCGCGTGAGGAAAGACCGACGTCCTCCCCGAGGGGGGGACGTCGGTCGATGGGAGGGTGCCCCGGGTAGGGGGTATTCCGTCGCGCCGACCACTGATGACAAGTAACCCTGCTCCAGTGGTTGGCCCAACGACGAAGGCGACTTGGTGTTCGGGTGGGTTGCGGGTGTTGTGTGCTTAAGCGTCTCTGTCGCCCCGGACGGAGTGGTGCGGAGGCGCGCCGACCGCAGCCCACACCAAAAAAAAAAAAAATATCTTCATAATATGCACACGTTTCCACGCCACCTATGAGGTAGTGTACTTGGCGCGTTTTTTTGACGTGGTTTCTCCAGTAGGCCCACTCCACGGGTCAGTTGTGTTCTGTCATCTTGTTTAACCTTTATGTGACTGATGAGGTACCCGAGTACCTTTAGCATTTTCAAATTTAAAAAAAGTATGTTTTACGCCCTGTAGGTAACTATGATTTCCTGAGAGCTCTTAACTATTTATAAATTACTAGCAACCCGCCCTCGCTTCGCTTCGGTTATAGTCGTTTTACCCGCGTAGTTTCCATTCCCGTGGGAATACCGGAACAAAATATAGCCTAGTTTACGCCCTGATATTATAGCTTTCCATTGGTGAAAGAATTTTTGAAATCGGTTCAGCCGTTTTGAAGATTACCCGGAACAAACAGACAGACAGACAAAAATTTTTTAATCGCTATTTTAGGCATAGGTGTCGTGCAAATAACCGTATGAGCATGAAAAAGGCCTATTATTTTGACATTACAAACAGACGCTTCAATTTTATTTATTGGTATAGATATATTTTCTTATGTTTTGACGCAGTCAACTACATATTTACAATGTTCTGTGAAAACCAAAACATATTTTAAACTCACAAAACAGTGACAAGGTACCCGTGTATCTCTTTGTGTCAATGAAATAATTATAAAGTCACAAAATATAAATCATCATCTCAGTCCATACATGTTCCAATGTTGAGCTCGGTCCTCTTCTATTATGGGAAATTGACCTACTATCACACAGGTCACGGGTATTGGTATAGGGTTATGTTTCGAGTTTTTCTTTTCTTGCATAGATATTAAATTCATATATATCTCTTAATCGTCTCTTACAATACCCACGGATAATTCTGGGTGTGGTGAACTGTATTCTTACTCCGTCACCACAAGAATATAAATAAGCTCCTGCAATACAAACAAACATATAAACTGTATGAAGGTACCCGGGTACCTCATATTATATCCCTTAGTCGTCGTTTACGATATCCATGGGCAAGAGAGGGGTGTGGTGAATTGTATTATTACTCTGTCATCACACAAAAAGAATATAAATCTCATACAATATAAACAAACGGATAAACTGTATAAAGGTACCCGGGTACCTCGTCACTCTTAAGAAGGTGTTTTATTTGTCACTCACATAAGGGTTAATATGAAACTATTGCAATATAACGGAAATTTTCAATGATTGGAAAAGATAAAAGCGATGTAAATTAAAAAAAAGTGGTGAAGTTCATTCGCCTGATTCGTAAGTTTCAAATTCTTCTTGTTCATCTTCTTGATCTTCTTCTTGTTCTTCTTCTCCTTCTTCTTCTCCTGCTTCTCACAATAAAACAAGAGACAGATGTCTCGAAGTTACACTGGCTTAAAAATTAAGGGACTTTTTTTTTTTGGGGTGGGCTGCGGTCGGCGCGCTCCTCGCACCACTCCGTCCGGGGCGACAAAGGGGCGTAAGCACGCAACACCCGCAACCCACCCGAAAACCACGTCGCCTTCGTCGTTGGGCCGACCACCGGAGCAGGGTTACTTGACATCAGTGGTCGGCCCAACGAAATACCCCCCTACTTGGGGTACCCTCCCATCGACTGATTTCCCCCCCTTGGGGAGGACGTCGGTCTTTCCTCACGCGGTCGGCCTCTCGGCGGGTGACGGACTAATTCCCCGGTCACGTCACCCACGGCCTCGGCTAGGGCGGCATGAGGCGCAGGTATTCGCGCCTACGCTGCCCCAGTCGCCGGCGGCGGATCGCCTCATCGAGGCTGCGTTCCTCGCGCAGGCGATCCGCCGCCTAAAAATTAAGGGTTTCATTTTACCTGATATTCTTATAGTTATAACTTACGTTTATTTTATATTTTAAGTATAGGTTACAGTGACCAATAGAAAAGTATTTCAACATATATAATATAATATGTATATATATTATCACTACATATTATAAAACAAAGTCGCTTTCTCTGTCCCCATGTCTCTATGTATGCTTAAATCTTTAAAACTACGCAACGGATTTTATATGCGGTTTTTTTAATAGATAGAGTGATTGAAGGGGAAGGTTTATATGTATAATAATATCCATTAAATAGTGGAGAAATACTGTTATTTTTGAAGTTTCTAATGTGATGTCGTAAATAATTACATTTTTTTCGCTTACATTGCAAACGCTGGCTGAACCCTACGAGATTTATCAAAATAATGTACTAAGTATTGTACACATTGAAAAGGTCTACAGAAAACTCCGCGATGTTATATGTCTATCTCTTATGGATATCCCACAATAACATTTTTTTGTTATTTACTTTATACGACAAATAATGGCTAATTTTCGAAGCGATTTTAACCAATACAGCATTAATCCTTATCCAATTAAATACCTTATATACATTGTTAATTTAATATAGATCTATATGGCCCCTTACAGCATATGATTTAAAAGAATATTTTCGAAGATATTACAGTTTTAAAAATTGCGGGACGTAGCGTTTGCGAGGAAAATAACAATCTATACCAATAAATAAAATTAGAGTGTCTGTTTGTAATGTCAAAATAATAGGCTTTTTTTCATGCTCACAGGGTTATTTGCACGACACCTATGCCTAAAATACAGATTAAAAAATGTTTGTCTCTCTGTCTGTTTGTTCCGGGTAATCTAAGCTATATTTTATCCCGGTATTCTCACGGGAACGGGAATTACGCGGGTAAAACCACTAAAACCGAAGCGAAGCGAGGGCGGGTTGCTAGTAATATATAACATATAACAACTCTAGAGATGTATATACGTGGCGTACTCGTGCATATTATGACGATAACAACTTTTATAACTTTTGAATCGTTATATCTCAGAAACGGTGACTCATAGGAAAAAAGTATTTATACATTTTTATAGATCATTTCATGATCTACAATTTTTCTCGAAAGTACTTTTATGATAATATTTACCGTTTTGCTGAAAATCGCGAAAAACTCATTTTCTTAACCTTTGACATTCAATAAAAAAAATTCCATACACGGGAATGATGGGGAACTTGCTCGAGATTTCTTATATTCATCTTGGCAGCATTCTTGGGACTGTAGTAGTAAAAAGAAGAACGGTTCATTTCACTCCATACAACCAGATATCCCTCGGAAACCCTGGTTTTACCTTTTTAAAAGAACTCCCAGAGGTGCCATATCGTCAATCTGCCGTATGCGGATTGGCCACTGTTGTTCTCCTGTGTTTCTGCATAAAATTCGTGTACGAATTCGTCCTTATGCGAGTGTGGTATTTATGAAGGAAGCTTGGAACACATCTTCTTCAGTTGTCCCAACAACCAAGCACATATAGATCTATATAAACATGTTAATAAATTAAAAATTCCCGTTCCAATTAACTTTTCTTCACTGCTGACTTATTCCTCTCCTCATCTTTTTAAAATTCTTATACATTTTATCTGCCAAAATTCCATCAAACTGTGACGTTCCTAAAATATAAACATACAATTAGTAGTAAGGTTATCGGTGTCCTATGCTTTCTAACTACAACAATGCTAAATAATAGTACCCATATTATATTCACTAACCAATCTATTTTAAGTATATGTATATATTCCATCTGTTTTGTCCTTTTGTTTCAGAGGGGAATCAGAATAAACGAGGCCCACATCAAGCCTTACCAACATTAAAAGTTCAAAATTTTCTTTTTTTTTCCGTAATTCACACGTTTCTCCACTCATCATTTGTCATTAGCAGAATTGTCGACACCAGCACGCTTGCCATTAAGAAAAATTTAATTGATGGGGAAATTTTAAATATTATTTATGTTTTGAACAATTTTACTGATTTTCAGCTTGTTGGGATTTTATGTTCCTTCACTCTCATTTTTTGGTCTAGATTGACCGGACTTAGCACATTGCAACTATATTAAATTTCAGTAAACATTGAACAGTAATAATTCATGAAAACTTTCGTATTGTAGAACATTGAACAATATCTACAAACTAATATCCATAACGTTATTTATTTAGCAACTTTGAGATATATTGTTGCAATATTTTCTATCGATTATATGATTTCCATTCACTATGCATTGAATAGATGGACAATACGGTTAGATCGACGTAAATTTTATGGAGAAGCCGCTAGTGTTTGTGAGTTGAACAGCATTTGGTAAATTGTGACAGATTTTTTAAACACTTAGGCTGGTTTTAGAATCACGCTGACCGTTCGCTGACCGTCGCCGCTGATAGCCAAAATGTATGAACGTCTAGGAAGCGTTTTAGAATAACGCGTAGGTATCAGCGCGTACGGTGGTCCGCGCTGACAGGTCAGCGGCAGTACGCGTCGCGCGTCGGCGCCGCGTAGCTATCGGTGCTGACCGCCGCACATACGCGCCTCTGCCTTCAGTGAGCGTTTTTGCAATAATGGAACGTCATGCGCTGAACTTTAACGCTGACAAGCGACGCGCTGAGCTGTTGGCGCCGACAGTCAGCGTGATTCTAAAACCAGCCTTACATCACAATGCCTGAAAACACTAGTCTATAAAACTAGCTTATCCTACCTTTTTATATGTAGTAGGACCACACTTTCGATAGTCTTCTATCTACAGTCGCGGGCCCGTCTAGAACTCTCGCAGAAAATCGACGTCTTAGTAGTAGCAATTTGTTATTAGACTTCATTTTGTTAGCGAGAGAGCCAGCAGCCCAATTTCCTGAGGGCGATTGCGTGTGGTGGGTTTTGGTGACGCCTTTAATATCATAGAATCACACTTTTTTCATAGTAGGCAGCGGCCTTGTAAAGGTTGATGAGCGGCAGTATCATTTACCGTGAGTCTGTTATTTGCTCATTTGCCACCAACAGCAATAGAAAAAAAAAAGCAATCACGACGTGTGGTGTCTATATATAGACATCAAAAATAGAGATGACTAGCGATGTAAATATTAACTAGATCGGGAGTGGGCTAGTCATGTTTTCCAAAGGACCGACAGTTTGAATAGAAGCTGGAATAGGCTCTATCATCATCATTCATTATTTCAGCTCATATTAGGGATGTGACTTGGAGGAAAATAATCGATTTTGTAAATAATTGATTTTTTGTTCTTTAAAATAAATCGATTTTAAAATAATCGATTAATTAAAAATAAATAATCGATTATAAAATAATCGATTTTTCGCCCAACAGGATTATGATGACCTTTTTTTGTTTTTTTAGGAAATCTGGCAGTGAATAATCGATTAATTTCGATCGAATTTCGAGTAATAAAAAATTTATTAATAATCGATTTTAATTATTTTGATAATTGATTGTAAAAATCGATTATTTTTTTTGTAATAATCGATTATTATAAAAATCGATTATTTTTCACATCCCTAGCTCATATACGTCCCATTGTTGGGCTCGAGCCTCCTCCACTGTGAGAGGGAAATTGACTTACTACACCACGCTGGTCAGACGTGTTGGTATAGGGTTTTTTTTCGAGTTTTCCTTCTCTTGCATGGATGTTATATGCATATTTAATCCCTTAGTCGTCTTTTACGACACCCACGGGTATGAGAGGGGTTGGTAAATTGTATTCTTACTCCTTACTGCGTAGAGAGATTTACAGAATATTGTGACGTAGATTAAAAGACGTCCAGCAGTAGACTACAAATATGTTTGTTGAATAATTAATAATACACTAAATAGATATTTTAACACTTCGTCATCAATTTCCCTGTGGTGACGGAGTAAGAATACATTTCACCACCCCATATCTTGCCCATGGGTGTCATAACAGATATGATAAATGTATATAACATCTATGCAAGAAAAGGAAAACTCAAAATAAAACCCTATACCAACGGGTCTGACCAACGTGACATAGTAGGTCAAACTCCCTCCTGTTGTAAAGAAGATCCGCTCTGAGGAGTGGGACGTAGATAAACTGTGATCAATAGATATTCACTGCTACAGAAATAGGGATTAGTTCACAAAACTAAAAGTTGGAAATAGTTGATATTACCTATTAAAAATATCAAATCTAATACGTTAAAATCGTAATGAAATCGTGAATTCTGAAGGTCGGCGCAATAATCTTATACCATAATATATAATTATTTCAAAAGTTTCAGCAACAATTTTACGAGCGGCCACATGCCTAACATCAACCCTCCTGGGGAATTTAAATGTTAAGCAGACGGCATCAGATAGACTTAACCTAGGTCAATGTAAAGCTCTTTAGTCATCTTATATGATACCTTCAAATAATATAAGTTTTCGTTATATTGTTAACCGCCACCAAACAGTGAGCCCTTTTATATATCATTTTTATTGTCGCGCGAAAAATATCAAAGCAAAATTCACCATCTATTTTACATCCTTAGAGAGAAATAGATCTCCTGAAGGTTTGATGTTCAGAATATTTCTTTTTAGTGAGTCTTCTATACCAATAAATAAAATTGGAGTGTCTGTTTGTAATGTCAAAATAATAGACTTTTTTCATGCTCACACGTTTATTTGCACTATACATATGCCTAAAATACACTTTATATTTTTTGTCTGTCTGTCTGTTTGTTCCAGGTAATCTTCAAAACGGCTGTACCGATTTCAAAAATTCTTTCACCAATGGAAAGCTATAATATCAGGGAGTAAACTAGGCTATATTTTATCCCGGTATTCCCACGGGAACGGGCACTACGCAGGAAAGACTTAAACCGAAGCGAAGCGAGGGTGGGTTGCTAGTTATATCATAAAAGTAAGACGGCGAGGAGTAATTACGTTTACTAATTTTAATTAAATAAGAAAGAAGGTATAGTTGCTACCAAAAAAACGAATGGATCGATTTCGAAGCGAGTTTTTTTGCGATGGTTCTTAGATATGTTTAATTAATATCAGTTCAACAGAATAAGAGTATCGCCTTTTTTCCAAAATGATGTAATGGCGTATGATTTGATCAAGTGCTTCACGCGTGCCAGTTTAATTGTTAAATGACAATTAATTGATAATTCCTGTTGAAGAGAACGTAATACGTAACTGTTTTTTTATTATTTTAGTTTGTGTCAAGGGTTATTTAAAATCTTCAATTTTTCTTATTTAAAATGTGTAATAATCACGTAAATATTAGAAGTTATTAAATAAATGCTTGCCTCCAGCTTATACTTGCAATACTGAGCGCGAAGCTCCTCTACAATAAAGGTAAAATTGACCTATTAAATCATGCTTGTCAGACCGGTTTGTAAATGGGTTTACATCTAATTTTCAGTCTCGTGTTATCCGTATATTATTTAGTAGTCTTTAACGATACTTACGGACTAATTAGGGGATGGTGAATTGTATTTTTATACCACCGACACACAGAAATTATCTCAAAACGATATTTACCGCAGAACTCTTTGCCGTAATTATTCTCTATTATTATATATGAACGATAAAAAATAATCTGAGATCGATATAAAAAAAATCTTTACAAAATAAGTCAAAGCAATCATATAGAAAAGTAAAACCCTTACACAAAATATTCTTTAACATACCTTCTGGCGTTTCTTTTATATCAAGAGTAATAGCTGATGGCGCCGCCCGTCGCGACACAAATTCCCTTTTTATCCCCAAATTTTATTTGCCATCTTTAGAGACGTGCTATAAAGTTATCGATAAATTTAATGAGCAAGTACTCATATATTACATCATTTTATAGTCTCACGCTATTATTTATGGAGAATTAAAAGTAAAGTCCGTGTGATGACGGAA
Source organism: Lymantria dispar (assembly GCA_032191425.1). Taxonomy (NCBI): domain Eukaryota; kingdom Metazoa; phylum Arthropoda; class Insecta; order Lepidoptera; family Erebidae; genus Lymantria; species Lymantria dispar. The sequence continues at coordinate 5,349,841 of CM063452.1, read as the reverse complement.
TAAGAATACAATTTACCACTCATTATCCACACCCATGGATCTCGTAAAAGATGACTAAAGGACATAATATGTACATAGTTGTTCTATGTAAAACAAGGAAAACGGACAACAAAACCCTATACTAACCTGTCTAATCAGCATGGTGCAGTAAGGTCAATTTCCCTCCTATTTTGAAGGAGACTTGAGCTCAGCAGTGGGACATATATCAGCCGAGATGATGATGATGACGAAAATTAAAATGTATAAGCATATGTTAGAGATAAAAGATATCCTAGTAGTATGCTGGGACATTGTCAAGGTAGGTGTGTACTCGAAACGGTGCACCAACGGGCTGGTTACCGAAGTTCATGCTATGTGCTGACAATCCACTTAAAGAGAGGAGAAATCGCGTAATAGGTTTCATAACCCAATCCGGTATTAAACCTCAAGGTTAGATATATATATCGTCCTAAACGACTGAATGAAGTGCAGTAATTTCAATTCAATAAATGTTGAAACGAAAATGTAAGAGACTTAAATGTGACCTACATACAAAGCCTTCACCTGTTCTTTTTTTTTAATCATAATTAGCTATTAATGTGCCATTATTGCCAATCTTCAATTATAATATTCTTTACAGATTATAAATTTTTATATTCTTCATATTAGTCATTGTCCGTCAGTAAATCAAATCGTCACTTTCAACAATGCTATGACCACACTGTTAATGATATCTTCTGGAAATTTTAGTGGCAAATGAAAATATTTGTAAAACACTTTTACACCATATTCACTACACGTCAGCAGTTTCTACGCATCACATTACGTGGAAATCCATCTAAATTATTTAATACAACATACAAGATCACTAAATGACAATTTCACATGCCTATTAAAAGTCTAAGGTCACTTTTAAGTAGCACGTAATATGAGCCCATTAGTATCTACCATTCATAATTATTCAGATTAAAACAAACATGTGCGTCTCTGGACGCCCAAGAGAAGTGATAACCTAAACTAATCTAAGTTGTACTCCATTTTGAAATTGTTTAACTTGATAAAAACTAAGGTTATTACCTAAATTTTATATATATTAATATGAAAATGTCAGGCAGTTATTTATTAATACAATCTTTTATTGATTATAAAATATATTTTTTATTAGTTACAATTATTGAATATGTACATTAGAATTTAATGTATGTACATTATTAATATCATTAATCCTATAGAACAGATTAGTGCTGTAGCGCGTTACGTAAGGATGCGATTTACCCTCCCTCGCATAAGAAGTTATCACTTCAAAATTAATCGATAATTTATCGACAAATTTTGTTCTCCGCACTACAAAAACCTCAATTCACATTTATCGGGCGCAGCCTACAGTGATTCATGTCGCGGTTCAACGTGCATCAAGACAATCCCCGACAATCCGATAACTCGGAACGATATTTACCAGAGAACTCTTTTCGGTAATTACTCTGCAAATATATATATATACGTATTTATAGATAGATCTATATTTATTCACTATTTAGTATAGAGGAGACTAGAGAGGAAAAGTAGATAGAGTAAATTAGTCACATTTGGTTTTTATATCGCTGTTGGTGACAAATAATACACCTGATGATGAGCGATGTCGTCGCTTATGGACCTTTGCTAGGCCACTCAAATTCAAATCATTTATTAGGCATAAACTCCGAGAGGGCACTTATATATTGTCAAGTTAACAAAATTAAATTAAATTATCCAAAAAAAAATAAACCGGATCGGAAAGCGACCGCTACTGAGAAGATCCGGCAAGAAACTCAGCGGGCTGGTCTATTATTTTTATTTTTTTTCTTCTTACTAGATATAAAATTGGGTACAACATGTTTTGTAAGAACTAGCCTCAGTGTAATGCCCTTCGAACCACAAGATATGTAATATAATTCAAACGATTATGGCTCGACCAGATCCCACAAGCGGCACCCGATCACGAGTTATCTACTATAGCCCATAAAATATAGGATGATCTCTGTGACAGTTGTCCCTAGTGCTGCCACGCTTACGATAAAGTCCGTAGTTTTCTATCGATAAAACTCGTTATTTTTATAATTGTGATTTTCTTTTATAATTAAAATACAATCAATGAAAATCTTTTTGAGTTTATTTCAAACAAAACTGTTTTTTAACTGTTTTAATTATTCAAAAGGTCAAGACAATCAAGGTCTGGGTCACTATTATCGTCATCACTGGAACGTTCCTGCTAGAACATTTATCATTTTTTGCCACAATAGGGACAGTCGTTAGATCAATCGATCAATTAGGACTGTTTTATAAACAAATATTTCTAGTTTATTGACAATAATGCATACATAATATTATCATTTACGCTGAGACAAAAAGTAGTTTTTTAATGTTTAATGAATTCAATTTATGTATTTTATAATCAAACTGTCTGTTTTAATTGTAAAAAATATGTTGGAAGTTATCTGTTGTGTAGTGTACATGTGTAGTTATCTATTATCGATTTACGTATATCGACTGTCCCATCTCTTTTTTTATTTTCAGTCCAGTATGACCTTGTACGTGCGTAAGCGTCATTTATGTATAAAATGTTTACTAGGTATTTCAGTACTTACGAGGTACATTTTAGGCATGAATATTTTTATATTTATAATATATTGCAATTTAGTTGCAATAAAACTGGCACGAAAAGATTGAAAATATATTTGATACAAAATAAAATTGTAAACATGTCGCTCGTTCAAACTTACTTCATTGGTTTTGTTGACATCTGTCACAGAGATCAAGCTATATTTTATGGACTATAGTTACTGTGCTTATTGTGAAGAAAGTGTAAATGCGTGCAATGAGGTTCAGTGATCCTAAAGGCATCACCTAAATCCACCACTCGCAAACACCCTCAGAAAGTTGGGCTTCTAACTCACCAAATGAAGTGCAGTAACAGATTGCTATCAGACGTTGATTTTTGCGAGAATATGGTACTAACCCGAACAGACCACGCCACGGCTGTATACAGAAGACTGTCGACATTATGGTCCTACCACAGTCATTTTAATTTTCATCATTATCATCATCTCAGATTATAACGTCTCATTACTGCCCTCGAACCTTTTCCATAATAGGAGTGAAGTAGATCTACTATGCCTTACTGTTCAGATGGGTTGGTACAGGGTTTTCTTTCGAGTATTCCATCTCTTACATATATTTTACAGTCATATTATCTCCCACATTTTAACATATTATATAATTATATCCTTTTCCGTGATAAGACAGAGTCATAATACAATTCACCACCCCTTAGCCGGTGGGTATCGTTAAAGTCGACTAAGGTATATAATACGTATATAACATCTATGACAGAGAAGGAAGAGTTGAAATAAAATCCTATAACAACCTGCCTGACCGGCATAGTATAGTAAGGTAAATTTTCCTCCTATTGTGGAGGAGACTCGAGCCCAACAGTGGGACGTATATGAGCTGAAATGATAATGATAACAGCTAAACAAGAGAAAAACCATAAATCAACTCGTCTGTCCAGCTTGGTATAGGGGGTCAATTTCTTTTTTATTGTAGAAGAAGCTCGCCCTCGGTATTAAAAAGTATATAAGCTAAGAAAAAGAAGAAAATCCCTTAGTTATTTTTTACGACACCCACGGGCAAGATAAGGGGTCATGACATAAATCATTGTAAGTAAGTATTATAAAATAATAACGTGTAGAATAGTTTCGGTACTTAAGCGATCAAAAACATGAAGCCAAAAAAAACTACAAACGCGCATTACACACGTACACACGCACACCACTATACAAATCATGAAATGTTTTTTTTTTTATTATGAACATAAATCGTCGAAATACTTTTAAAAGTAATGTTAATACACGTTTTATGTTTTCCAAATGTGTTGTGACACCATGTGAATGCACATACTGACATAATTATCTATTTATTTTTTAAGAATTGCAAACGTACATACAGTGCAGTGACCTTGTACACTACGAAACGGTCCGGCGTAAGCTCCATTAGGCTCCAATTGAAGTGCTTAATTTTTTGTACGCGGACTTACCTTCTATACATTATTATTCTAAGGGATCATGAATTGTTTTTTACTCCGTCACTACACAGAAGGAATAATTATTATCTATTCATAAAACTAAACAACGTTAATTAGTAAAATAATCGAGTTAATTCGAAACCAAAATACGTCCAAACTTTACGAAGCCTTATTATCTACGTCATTGTATACCGCATGCATGCCGCACGGTAATTGTTCCACAGAAATGTGATCATGGGTACAGCAGTAATTGTATTATTAAACACACAACGCTTGTGTTAAATTAACTAGAACGAAAGATATAATGTGTACCATTACACTGTGATTTCACATAAATGAATGTATTAATTAAATATGTAGAACGAATTTCCCGCGAGATATTTTTATTAATGGCAAACAGCACATCTATCGGTAAGGGATACTGTTGCTCATGGAACTTTACTAGGCCGCTGCCCAGCGTGAAGAAAGTGAAAGGCGTGTGGATACATGTAATGAGGTTCGGTGATACTAAAGGAATCAGAAATTTGGGCCTTTTTTTTTTTGGGGTGAGCTGCGGTCGGCGCGCTCCTCGCACCACTCCGTCCGGGGCGACAGAGGGGCGTAAGCACGCAACACCCGCACCGACCACTGGAGCAGGGTTACTTGACATCAGTGGTGAGAAATTTGGGCCTACGGCTCTCCCGCTCGCCGAACGAAGTGCAGTAACAAATTGCTATTCGGACGTCAATTTTCTGCCAGCATATACTATTACCCCCGAATGACAGTGTAAAGGTTGCAGACAGAAACCTGTCGACAGTATGGTGCTTTCAAAAAGTAAATCATCATTATATTTTTTTCTTTGATACATGGGTCAATAAAAAAAACAAAATATGTTTTTTTTTGTTGCCGTGGATATCTCAACATATGCTTTTAAGTTCCCACTTTTAGAATATATAAATGAAAGACCTGAATTTTTATGATTTTGGTGTATTTTATATTTTTAATAATTTACACTCAAAAATAAAATTTTCATACGATGATGGAGTAAGAATATCATTTACCATCCCTATACAGGTTACCTATAGTTATAGTAAAAGACAATTAAACTATATAATATACATATTATATCACGCAAGATACGAAAAACTTGGAACAGAACTCTATATAGTAGAGCAGGCTCCAGCCATTTACACACATTAGCAGAAATGATGTTGATGACACTTTGTTCTATAGTTATATTGTTAAAATTCATTTTCAATGCTCTGGTTTAGCGTATTGACGTATCGTGTGATATTGATGATAAAATAAAGCGATTACTGAACTTTTTATTTATTCAGTAAAATGGATACACAAAATATCCTTGCCTTATTTGTAAATCGGATAAGTAGAGTGAAGTAAATTCATTGAGAATAAGATGTATGACCTTCTTGAGAATAGTTGCTTGGCGATAAAGTCGTCGTTATAAGTGAGTAATTGTTAAGTAGAGATAAAATCACATTGCTGGCACAACATATCAAGTGAGATATGATAAAATAATTTGTGAAAGCATTGTACAGGAAAGGAAAATACTTTAGATACATACGACATTTCTTCAGCTGGGCATGGAAAAGTTGAAACCTGGACTATTATTTAATGGCTATCAACATTAGATATTATTTCGTAATAAATAATAACTAACCATAAAGTGTGTGATCTAGTGATCTAGTGATCTATTTGATGTCTTTAATGGGGCTAATGTACACGCTATCCTAATTTCCGAAAGCTGGCTTAAACCCCATTTACCATCTACACTGTATCCTCTCCCCGGCTTCATCTTGGTCCGGAATGACCGTGTTGATCGCAGGGGTGGAGGCGTAGCCATCTATCTACGTAGTGACTTCACGTACAAAATCATTGCTTCATCTCCAGCCCATCCTTTTGCATCCATCGAATTTCTTTTTCTTGAAGTCTGGATCCAAAGAGTCAAAGTGGTCATGGGTGTGGTTTACTGTCCCCCTGCTGCTGATTATTTCACTGACTTAGAATCGGTTTTAGAATCTCTGGGGTCTGACTATGCACATCACATCATAATGGGTGATTTTAACACCGACTTATTATCCTCCTGTTCTCTCCGTGCCCGTAAACTCCAACACATTGTCCAATCCACAAATCTTCACGTGCTGCCTCTCCAAGCCACTCATCACAACCATCAGGGAGACGACACATGGCTTGATTTAATCCTCACTTCCTCCCTTTCCCGTGTCTCCTCTCATGGCCAATATCCTGCCCCTGGGTTCTCCCTCCATGACCTTTTTTTCATCTCCTACATCCTTAAGCCCCCCAAGCCCGTGACTAAGACTTTGCATCTGCGTTGTTTTACGGGAATGAACGTCGAGAAACTGCGTGCCCAGGCCTCGGCCACCGACTGGCAACCGCTACTGGAGGCTGATAAAGTCGACGACAAAGTTGAGCTCCTTAACCACGTCATTATCAAACTTTACGATGTCCACGCCCCAGTAAAAAAAGTCAAGTTGAAGCACGCCCCCGCGCCCTGGATGTCTGAAAAGATTCGTGAGTCTATGAGACGTCGTGACGTGGCTTTTCGTAGATTTAACAAGCTACGCTCCGAATCCAACTGGAATCATTTTAAAGCCGCTAGGAATCGGTGCAACCAAATGATACGCAACGCTAAACGCCGGCATATCTCAAACACCATCTCCTCTTCCTCTGCTCCAGAAGTCTGGAAATTCCTCGAGACCCTTGGCATAGGTAAGCGACGGACAGTTGATTTACCTAACTGCATTACGCTTGACGGTCTTAATAAATTTTTCAAAACCTCAGTCGCTCTAGGCGATGACATCAAGTGCCAAACGGTAAAGTACATTACCAACTTACCACATCTCGACATTAATCCCTTTTCTTTTTCTCCGGTAGCATCTGATGAGGTTAGAAAGATACTCGTTTCCATCAAATCTAAGGCTGTTGGTTGTGATGAAATCAGCCGTCGCATGGTCATGACTATTCTCGATCAAGTCTTACTGCCTATCACACATATTCTTAACTTCTCCCTTCACTCTGGCACATTTCCTCCGTTATGGCGTAGGGCGTATGTCATTCCCTTACCTAAAATACCTAGTCCTTCTCTTCCTAAACACTATCGTCCAATTTCTATCTTACCTTTCCTATCTAAAGTGCTCGAGGCCTGTGCTCATAAACAATTATCCCAATTTATTTACGCCAATAATATTTTAAGCCCATTGCAGTCTGGATTCAGACCTGGACATAGCACAGTCTCAGCACTCCTCAAAGTGACTGCCGATGTGAGGGCTGGTGTGGAGGATACCAGGGTCACTGTGTTGGTCCTGGTAGACTTCTTCAATGCTTTTAACGTAGTCAGTCATGACTTATTGTTGTCTCTCCTATCCCATCTCAAGATCTCATCGGATGCTCTGGAATGGTTTTCATCCTATCTTCAGGGTCGTCAACAGTCCATTCGTGTCGACGACACGCTGTCTGATTAGTGCGATTTGGACTCTAGCGTCCCTCAAGGCGGAATACTTTCTCCTCTTCTTTTTTCTCTATTTATTAACTTCATTACCTCTAACCTTCAGTGTGCGTATCATTTGTATGCCGACGACCTGCAATTATATTCCCACGCCAAGTTAAACGATCTCCACTCAGCAATTGCTTCTATTAATAGCGATCTAGCGGCTATAAGCGCTTGGGCGGCGAGGTTTGGCATGGCAGTCAATGCAGATAAGTGCCAATGCATTATAATCGGCAGTCCCCGCATTATCAACAGAGTCAACGCACAGAATTTGCCAGCAACTTATAACGGTATCGTGATACCTTATAGTAATCACGTAAAGAATCTTGGCCTTTTCTTAGACTCTACGATGGAGTGGCAAACGCAGGTTACTAGCATATCCAAGAAAGTCACAGGAATACTCCGTTCACTATACCGGCTGAAAAACTTTCTCCCAGTCACGACTAAAACATCACTGGTTCAAACCTTAGTTCTTCCTATCATCGATTATGCTGATGTGTGCTACCTCGACCTGAATGCAGATCTGCTCAATAAGCTGGACCGACTCCTCAACAATTGCATTCGATTCGTTTTTAACCTACGTAAATTCGATCATGTAACCACATTTCGCTCTCGCCTCAATTGGTTACCGATTAGGCAAAGACGTAGCCTGAGGACTCTTTCTTTGCTCCACTCTATTCTTAACTCTCATAACGCGCCTTCCTACTTAAAACTGAACTTTCAATTTCTTTGCTCCACCCATGACCGTTCTCTTCGTTCCTCCAATAATCTTCTTCTTCACTGTCCCTCTCACTCTTCTAGTCTGGTGCACTCCTCCTTTGGGATCCAGGCCATTCTTCTCTGGAATGCATTGTCTCTGGACATCAGAATGGCTACCAGTCGCGACGTTTTTAAGGCCATGGTCAAACGATTATACTTGAATTTTCTGGCGGAGTCGACACATCTGTGACAGCTCACATCCACTCATTCAAATATCATTATCATTATTTATGTATGTATGTATATGTATTTATATATATTTATAGATTATATATGTATTATGTAATAGTAATTATATATAACTGATTTACTACGCGATATCGTTAACCACCTTGTATTGCACCTGCCTGACATTATTTCTGCTCCACCCTAGGTCGGCTGGTAGAGAATGCCTATGGCATTAAGTCCGCCTTGTGCGTTTGTTTGTGCAAAAGTTATAAATAAATAAAATAAATAAATAAAGTACCAAATTACAATTAAATTATGTAAATTATGTCGTGAAGCTTAAAAGTTTTTGGCCCGCCTTATAAGTGTAAAGCTACATTTTCTCCACAGTTATCTTGATACATTTTATGAAAATCTGAGAAATTATAGCAAGAAATATGATACTTATAGTGTTTGCACCAAGATCTTAAAGTGATAGAAGAATGATATCAAGGTGATGGAAGATGGAAGCGTCACATGATGGCAGATTACTGCTGGTCTTTAAAAAAAGAATGTTCCCAAAAATATAAAGGAGAATAAATTATTCTCTTTTTCATCTTTCAGGTACAATAATTATACATTTAAATGAAACAGCTAGTAACAATATTCAGAAAACAGTTGATATCTATACCAATAAATAAAATTGGAGTGTCTGTTTGTAATGTCAAAATAATAGACGTTTTTCATGCTCACACGGTTATTTGCACGACACCTATGCCTAAAATAGCGATTAAAAAATGTTTGTCTGTCTGTCTGTTTGTTTGTTCCGGGTAATCTTCAAAACGGCTGGACCGATTTCAAAAATTCTTTCTCCAATGGAAAGCTATAATATCAGGGCTATGTTTTATCCCGCTATTCCCACGGAAACGGCAACTACGCGGGTAAAACAACTAGTAGTCAGCGTATGATAGGCCGAGTAGACGTCAAATCTCTCCCCTCTATATTGTACGACGGCTCTATTGTACCGCTGTCCCCTGACGTAAAAGACCTTGGCTTATATATCGACTCCACTCTCAATTGGAGAACTCAAGTAACCAGAGTAAGTCAGCGAGTCACCTGTAGCTTACGTGCTCTCAATCGGTTGAGACATTTTCTACCGGTTAAAACTAAAACGACGCTTGTCCAAACTTTAATTTTTCCTCTAATTGACTATGGTGATGTGTGTTATTTTGACCTGAATGCAGATCTTCTTAATAAACTAGACCGTCTTCTCAATAACTGCATTCGATTCATATATAATCTTCGCAAGTATGATCATATTTCTGCTTATCGTTCCCAATTAAATTTTCTAACTATTCGACAACGCCGTAGTTTGCGTGCCCTTACTTTTCTATATTCTATCCTCAACTCTCCTAATTCTCCTAATTACTTGTCTTGTTTCTTTCAATACCTCGCTACTAATCATGACAGAAACCTTCGCTCCTCCAAAAACTTGCTCTTACTTTGTCCATCTCATCACTCTGATCGTGTGCATTCCTCTTTCGTTGTCCAGGCGGTTCTCCTCTGGAACTCACTACCTCTCGGTATCAGGATGGCAACTAGTCATCAAACATTTAAGAAAAGCGTTCGACTCCATCTCTTAAACGAGTTGGCAGAATCATCACAACTGATATAATGTCCTTATAATTATGTATATATACTGCGTATGTATATATTTATATATCTTAATATATATCATATCTATCTTTGTATTTGGGTATGTATGTATCTTTGGTATGTATTATATATTTTCGTATATACCTATTTATCTATGTAAAATATATTTTCTTTTTCATTTTACAATAATATAGCTATCTCGGAACATGCACCTACCATTTTTTCGTCTCTGCATCACCTATGGTTGACTGGTAGAAAATGCCTTTGGCATTAAGTCCGCCATTGCATTGTTGCATGAAGTTTAATAAATAAATTTAAAAAAAAATAACTGAAGCGAAGCGAGGGCGGGTTGCTAGTTTAAAAATATAATTGCAGCTTCTTTACCATACTTACTGGTTTTTTCATACAAAGCAAAAATGAAAATTAAAAAAAACCTAGAGTTAATCTCCAAAAACGATTTATAATATTGGAAATGGTTGGTATCGAACTAATTAAAACCACTCTTACATTGCTCTTAGGCAACAAAACCGTTGCAATGTAATGATTGTAATTTTCGTTGTGGTGACAGAGTAAGAATATAATTCACCACCTATCATGGGTGTCGTAAAAGATGACTAAGGAATATAATATGCATATAACAAATATGTAAGAGACGGAAAACTCGAAATAAAGCCAACCCATCTGACTAGCGTGGAATAGAAGGGTAATTTCCCTGAATTTGTGATGGAGATTCGAGTACAACAGCAGGACGTGTATGAGCTGAGATGATGCATTCGGTGAGGTGATAAATTAACGAGTCACCATCCCTTCCTATAAACTTTTAAATTAGTTTTCTTTTACTAAGAAAATTATTTGAAAATGGCTAAGATTCGTTTCAAGCTAAACTTTAAAAATATTTATACCGTAAATCACTTCAGTTTATATACGTCCCACTGTTGGGCTCGAGCCTCCTCCACAATAAGAGGGAAATTGACCTTACTATATCATGCTGATCAGACAGATTGGTATAAGGTTTTATTACGAGTTCTCCTTCTCTTGCATAATATTATATACCCACTATATCTCTTAGTCGCCTTTTACGACACCCACAGGCAAGATAGGGAGTGGTGAATTGTATTCTTACTCCGTGACCCCACAGAAAACCGTACAAATTTTAATATTTAATTCAGTAACAGTCAAAACAAAACGTTAATAGTTGTGACCATACGTGAAATATAAGCACAAAATGTGGACACAGATAAAATAATTCTCTTTATTTCAACTCAGATATGTCCCACTGCTGGGCGCAACCCACCTCTGTAATAAGCCAGAGATTGACTTACTACACAATCTATCACGGTGATCAGACAGATTGAAGAATGTTTCGGGTTCATTTTCCTCTTTAGAGCTTCCACTGCATCATCATTAATTCAGCATTTCAGCCTATCGTCATCCATTGCTGGACGTAGGCCTCCCTCATGTTACGCCACAAAATGCGGTCCTATGCCGCCTGCATCCAATAACGCCCAATGACTTTCACCAGGTCGTCGGTCCACCTGGTGGGGGGCGTCCTACACTGCGTCGTTCGATACGTGGTCGCCACTCGAGAACCTTTCTCCTCCAGCGGTTGTCGGTTCGTCGAGCGATGTGGCCTACCCATGGCTACTTCAGCGTGCTAATTCTTCGTGCTACGTCGGTTACATCCGTTCTTCTGCAGATTTCTGTATTCCGGATTCTATCTCGCAGAGAAATCCAGAGCATAGCCCGCTCCATAGCACGTTGAGCGACTTTTAGCCTTGTTATGAGGCCTACATTTAGGGACTACGTTTCAGTGCCGTAAATCATCACTGGTAATACACACTGGTTGTAGCCCTGTGTTTTCAGACACTGAGATATGAGGTCCGCTTCCGCTGCGTAAACTGCTAAATTTTCGCAAAAATCATGTGTCACAGAATTGTGTTATTAAAAAATATTTTCACCTTCTACGTAAACAAAGTCTTAGGTTAAAGCTAGCGTTAGCCCAAACTATCCATACCACGCTGATGAAGTTGCGAGCAGAAGCTAGTTCAATAATTAGAATTCAATTCATAAAAGTAAATTTTTCATCAATATTTTCTTTTGACGTAAAATTATCGTCCGTAAACCGACTATACAAAAATAAAACAATTTGAGAACTAACTAGTTTATGATCGTTTAGATAAATGTAGAAATTGTTTAATAATGATCAACTTCAGGGAAAATTAACGATCAATCGTAAAGGAACAGTATACAATTTGTGGTCCGTCCCACAGGTGATGTGGTTTATATACCCTGTCGATCGTATATACCGATAAATTACAGGCGTAGCGGGCCAGCGTGACGAAAATGTATATTAATGGTGTGTTCTGGTTTTATTTGGGCACTTATTTGATTGGGGTTGCGGGGAATGTGTCACTTTATTGGCGTCGGTTGGGTTTTGATTGGTTTAGGCTTAATAAAGTGGTTGGAATTGAAATTGAAAATATTACTAGTATAATCTAGTGGAAAAGTTATTGACGTGTGAAAAATAATTAGAAAAATCTTAAAATTATGAGCAATATCTCGTCAGAATTGACCATGTGCAAAGTCGTAAACTTGATATTAGAATTAGTTATTAATAATCACTATTATGATCATCGCAGCCCACATACGTCCCACTGATGGGCATGGGCCTCCTCTACACCGGGATGGAATTTGACATATTATACCATGCTGGTCAGATATGTTGATATAGGGTTTGATTTCGAGTTTCCCTTCTCTTGCACAGATATTATATGCATATTATATCCCTTAGTCGTCTTTTACGACATCCACGGACAAGATAGGGACGGGTGAGTTGTATTCTTAATCCGTCACCACACAGAAAAGTAATCACTATATGGCTTTTAAACTGCGAGAGACATGACTTGCATATTTTTATACGCATTTTCTTTAACTTGCTATTTAGCTGTCTCAAAGAGTATCCGTTGAATACAACTAAATAGTATCAAAGTCAAATAAAAATGAGATATAATGTAGCAACTTACCTGATTTAATTTTCTATTGTGTAACTAAAATTGTTAGCAGCAAATTGCTGTGACAACTTACCCAGACTGCTGGATAAGTGTGGAGGGCTCTTAACATACTCCTGGTGATTTTTTTTAAACTATTATATAGGTATAAGATATGAATTCTACTGCCTTAGTCTCTCTGTGGTTTATTACAAATAACGAGTTTACGAAAACAAATTACTAAAAATAAATTTTCTGAACTAAATCCTATGACATATTATACCACGCTGGTCAGATATGTTGATATAGGGTTTGATTTCGAGTTTCCCTTCTCTTGCACAGATATTATACGCATATTATATCCCTTAGTCGTCTTTTACGACATCCACGGACAAGATAGGGACGGGTGAGTTGTATTCTTAATCCGTCACCACACAGAAAAGTAATCACTATATGGCTTTTAAATTGCGAGAGACATGACTTGCATATTTTTATACGCATTTTCTTTAACTTGCTATTTAGCTGTCTCAAAGAGTATCCGTTGAATACAACTAAATAGTATCAAAGTCAAATAAAAATGAGATATAATGTAGCAACTTACCTGATTTAATTTTCTATTGTGTAACTAAAATTGTTAGCAGCAAATTGCTGTGACAACTTACCCGGACTGCTGGATAAGTGTGGAGGGCTCTTAACATACTCCTGGTGATTTTTTTTAAACTAGTATATATAAGATATGAATTCTACTGCCTTAGTCTCTCTGTGGTTTATTACAAATAACGAGTTTGCGAAAACAAATTACTAAAAATAAATTTTCTGAACTAAATCCTATAGTGTACTGCTCTGTACTACTTCCAACGTGCTTTGTGAAGTTGAACGTTCCTCAAATTGCTTTGTAAAAATATTCTCGTTTTACTTTCAAAATTGTCTTTGTATTTTTTGACATACTCTAACGGGAAATAAGACTATTTTTAACCCCCGACGAAAAAGAGGGGTTATAACACCCCGTTTGACGTCGAACTCTGTCTGTGTATGTGTCTGTTTGTGGCATCGTAGCTCTCAACCCGATGGACCCATTTCGATGCGGTTTTTTTCATTTAAAAGCCGGTTTCCTGGCGGTGATTCTTAGCTATGTTTGGTTAATATCAGTCCAGTAGTGTAAGAGTATTAGCTGCAAAATGATATAATGGCGTATGATTTTTCGATTAAGTGCTTCACACGTGCCAGTATAATCGTCAAATGACAATTAATTAATAATTCCTGTTGAAGGGAACGTAATACTTTCTTTTTATTATTTTAGTTTGTTTCGGGGGTTATTAAAAATTTTCAATTTTACTGCTTATTACTAATTTTATCGCGTTTGTATTTGATTTTTAACTACGCCAAGTTACAGCGTGACCAATATTTATAATAACGTATAATATTCGCGTAAACATCAGAAATCACTATGGGAAATAAATTTCCTATTGTTATTGCTTAGGATAAATCTGTATAGTGACTGTGTAAAAATACAATGTACCACGCCTCTTTCTTAATATGGATCATTGTAAAAGGCGACTAAGAGTTAAAAACAAACAAGATCACTGGAAAAGAAGGCAAACTCGATATTAAACCTTCCTTATACTAACCCGTCTGACTAGCGAAAAGATCATTTCTCTCTCACTTCTGAAGAAGCTAGTAGAAAATTTAGATTATCATTCATCATCATTTCAGTTCATTTACGCCCCACTGTTGGGCTCGAGCCTCCTCCACAATAGGAGGAAAATTAACCTACTATACCACGCCAATCAGACATATTGATATAGAATATTGTATCGAGTTTTCCTTCTCTTATATAGATATTATCTGCATAATATATTCCTTAGTCGTCTTTTAGAGCACCCACTAGCAAGATAGAGAGAAATTCTATTCTTACTCCATCACTACACGGAATATACACGAAAGACGTTTATATACGTGAAGAGGATAAATCAAAGATGATTTGTAATTATATAAAAGGGATATAAAGTTACTGGTGGTAGTTTAGTGGTGGTAATTCACTACTTTGCCGTGTGATGACGATGTACGAATACAATTCACCACTCCCTATCTTGCCTGTGGGTATCGTAAAAGGTAATTCAGGAACGAAGGTAAACTCGAAATAAAACCATATACAAATCCGTCGAACCAGCGTGGTGTTGTAAGTTAATTTCTCTCCTATCGTGACTTAAGTTCAAATATAGGTATATGAGCCGAAATGAAATTTAGTACTGCATATTATGTAGGAAAAAAAACCGACTCGGTGCGAGTCGGAGTCGCGCACGTAGGGTTCCGTAACATCTATACCAATAAATAAAAGTGTGTGTGTGTCTGTTTGTGAGTGTGTCTGTTTGTAATGTCAAAATAATAGGCTTTTTTCATGCTCACACGGTTATTTGCACGACACCTATGCCTAAAATAGCAATTAAAAAATTTTTGTTTGTCTGTCTGTTTGTTCCGGGTAATCTTCAAAACGGGTGGACCGATTTCAAAAAATCTTTCACCAATGGAAAGCTATAATATCAGGGCGTAAACTAGGCAATATTTTAGCCCGGTATTCCCACGGGAACGGGAACTACGCGGGTAAAACGACTATAACCTATAACCGAAGCGAAGCGAGGGCGGGTTGCTAGTTATCTATAAAAACCGCGTTTGTTGTATGGGAACCCCCCTTAAATATTTATTTTATTTTTTCTTTAGTATTTGTTGTTATAGCGGCAACCGAAATACATAATTTGCAAAAATTTCGGCTCTCTAGCTATCACGGTTCTTAAGATATAGCCAGGTAACAGGCAGACGGACGAACAGACGGCGAAGTCTTAGTAATAGGGTCCCGGTTCTACCCCTTGGGTACGGAACCGTAAAAAGGTGGAGGTCTAAAACTCACCTTACGGTGGGTAGCGATTTAGCTCTGCCTCCGTTACTGCAAACCTCTATTAGCAATTGTTACCATTTTCCTCTAGGTTGCTTATTCATCTGATGCCAAAAGGTAAAAATAAACTAGGCATATTTATCAACGCGAAACGTAGGTGTTTCCATAGAATTTCATACAACGCAGTCATTATTTACTTATGTTATTGCCATAATTGCCATGATTTCCAAGCTGATTGGCGCTAATAGATGAGCGCTATTGCCCATTCTCCTGGTAATCAGTCACCTGATTATATCCGATCGCCACACAGGTTTAGTTGGCTTATTGATTTAGCAGAATATTAACCTTTTCGTAGGGTAGGGAACACTTTTATTATTGATTAGATTAACACATTGTTTGGAGGATGTAGTTGGTGATATAAGTGCCCTAGCACTCTCTTACCAATTTTTCTAAACCCACGGGCAAGTAAAGCGTGGCCATCCACGTACTATATTCTCGACTTATTATCGAGTTTTGGCGGGAATGTCAAAATATCATGTGAAATTTCTTATACTTTTTTCATTATTTTAGTGTTTTACGGTGTTATCCTTACTTAATATTATAAATACGAAAGTAAGTTTGTTTGTTTGTTACACTTTCACGCTTAAACCACCGAACCGATTTCAAAAATTCTTTCGGCAATGGAAAGCTGCAATATCAGGGAATAACATAGGGTATTTTTATTCCGGTATTCGCACGGGAACGGGAACTACGCGGGTAAGACGTTTGCTAGTATTGAATATTTTTGCGGATATTTTATGTAATATAAGGCAGAGAAAATTCTGAAGTAGTGAATATGACATAATGGTTAATTTAATGTATTTTAGTGTTATCCCCAAATTTCCAGTAAAATCATTGACTTTTTTATCAGCATCCAATCAATGGTAACAACTTGGCTTAATGACGGACCGTTTGTGAATTGTTAAGCAAACAATGTATTGAACTGAAGGACTTGGTATCCATAGTCGTGAATAAATTATAACAATTGACTTAATAAATGATATTTCTATCAATTGAATGAAGAAAAATTACAATGAAGTTATTGTATAAGAACTTCCAATCTCTTTTCCTTTAAGTTCCAGAATATAAGAGTAATACGATAGGATTTATGTAGGCACATAATACGTTTATCGGTCATCCCAATGAATAAAACTGATCGTAAAATATTGAGATGTTCAATGAGATAATATTGGTACTAGCTCATGAACTATGTTATTTTATGGAACTATACGTCTATGTCAATATTATACTTGTAATTAATCTATTTCTTAAGGCTTTTGTGGACATACATATATTTCATTAGTATTCTATAGATACCTAATTAATAAAAAAGATGGATGGTGATATCAATATTTATTTTAACTCCCGATACAAAAATGACAGAATAATAAATTTGACTTGCATGCGTGGTTGTGTGCTTGCGTGCGTGCGTACGTGCGTGTATGTATATGTGTTTGTTGTGGCATTATAGCTCCCGAACGGATGAATCGATTTTGATTTTGTTTTTATTTTATTTGTACATTAGTCGGGAGTGTTCTTAGCTATATTTGATGCAAATTTGTTGTTCTGAATCTGTGTGTAATTAGTACTCGTTAAATGATATGATTGTAAAGTCCTTCGCAATATAACAATTATTTTCTTAGGGTCGGGTGGTTGTTTTTTTTTTTTTAATAAATGTATTCTTAACTCTTCAAGCGATGTTTACAATTTAAACCGGATTTATAAAAGCTAAATGAGTATGTCGTGGATTCCAATGTTGACTTGCATGCTTTTTTATTTGTGCGTAACAAGCTTTTACGCCTAAACCAGTTAACTGATTTAAAAATCTCTATCACAAATGGAAAGCTACATTATCTGCAAGTAATACAAGCTATATTTTATGTCGGTATTTCTACGGGAACGGCAGCTACGCGGTGAAATTGCAGGAATTTGCTAGTTATTCATAAAAATTTCAATAACATTGATTTTTATTAAATAAAATTAAAGCCGACACACCATTGCCACAAAATATTGTTAATTCTCATACCTTCGAAGCAGGTCTCCGTTATTCAGAATACCGATAGTAATTTTATTAAGTACATTAAATATCTTTTCAAATGTAATTACGTTAGCTTTAAAAGGAAAATGTAATTTATTTTGACATATTAATTTACTTTTGGTAATACTTCAAAAATATCACCACTTAATTAACCTGAACATGATCACGACGATAAACGACTGTAGTTAAGCTAAATATAAAACGACTAGTATCTAATAAGCGTTTTTTTTATGCTAGGCTATGGTCTCGACACTTTCTTTGTAGTGACTGAGTAAGAATACAATTCACCACCCCCTATGTTACCCGTGCGTGCCGTAAAAGACGACTAAGGGATATATTACACATATGACATCTATACAAGAGAATAAAAACTCGAAATAAAACGCTATACTAACCTGTCTTACCAGCATGGTATAGTAAGGTCAATCTCCCTCCTGATATAGAGGAGGCTCGAGCCCAGAAGCGGGACGTATATGGTCTGGACACCCCCTGCCCAATTTGTCCGGGGCAATGGATGGATGGCGTGTGCGAACCCATTACCTAAAGTGTTCGCTACCATCGCATTTGGCTAATATGACTCCCATGGGCAATCCAGCGGCATACCCTTTCGGATATCATCCCTTACGACACCCCGGCAACAAAACAGTAATGCTTTTTCATCGCCCTCACGCGGTTCGCCTCTCTGCTGGTGGCGGACTAATTCCCGGTCCATCCACCCGCGAACTTGGCTAGGGCGACATCAAGTGCAAATACTCGTCCCTGCGCTGCTTAAGCTGCGGAGGCGATGGAACGTGTAGCTGTAGAGACATTCCTTCCGCGCACGGTCAGCCGCCTGCTTACGCGACGACTGCCTTGCAGAAAGCGGTGATCTCGTCCCAATGCCTGACGCTGTCGACCATCATCCTAGCGATGATCAGCAGCGTCAAGTCGGCACTGATGATTGCGACGAATTCATGGTACTGCCCTGTCCAGGCCACACAGGCTTTCAGTGTGTGCTGTGCCGTGTCCTCGTCGCAATTACAGTGGTGGCAAGTCAGTGTCCTCTCGCTCCATGTGACCTTATGCAGATACTTGGCGAAGCAACCATGCCCCGTCAAGATCTGCACCAGTCGGATGGAGAGCACCCCGTGTTGTCGACTCAACACTCCATCAGCACCGGCCAAGTATCTGATAAGCCAAATGTTTAGTCTCGCTAGATCACAAGATCTCCTAGAGATGTATATGAACTAAGATGATGATATCATGTTATTTTCTTACATTGTTTATTCAGGTATATAGTGTGATGATCATTATCATAATTTCAGCTTATACGAGTTCTACTATTAGGCTCGAACTTCCTCCACAATAAGAAAGAAATTGACCTACTAAACAATTTTTTTTTCGGGGTGGGTTGCGGTCGGCGCGCTCCTCGCACTACTCCGTCCGGGGCAACAGAGGGACGTAAGTACGCAACACCCGCAACCCACCCGAACACCACGTCGCCTTCGTCGTAGGGCCGACCACCGGAGCAGGGTTACTTGTCATCAGTGGTCGGCCCGACGGAATACCCCCTACTTGGGGTACCCTCTCATCGACCGACGTCCCCCCCTCGGGGAGGACGTCAGTCTTTCCTCTCGCGGTCGGCCTCTCGGCGGGTGACGGACTAATCCCCGGTCACGTCACCCGCGGCCTCGGCTAGGGCGGCATGGCACGCAGGTAGTCGCGCCTGCGCCGCCCCACCTACTATACTACTGCGATGAAACATGTTTTATATGGTTTTATTACGAATTTTCCTTCTATTGTATAGATGTTTTACGTATATTATATCCCTCCGTCGTCGAATTTGATTAAATTCGTAAAACACTGTCAAATTATTTTCATGTATACACTTTAGCACTTGCCCTACATTAAATTACATAAAATTTTAATAAAATAATTTAATATAACACCATACAAGTTTAAAATATTAAATGTAATTTAAGAGCACCATATAACGATTCCATGTTCCCGCGAACACTTTTTTCACATTGAAATTGTACTTAAAGATCGCAACAGTACATATTTCATTCATCACCTTCTATCTCTTTTTTGTACATTAAAAACGAACAGAGACGAAGCACGAAAATTTTAGGTTACAGTGAAAAGCTGGCGGCATATTTCGTTTGCCATGGAAATTAAAACGTCAAAACCATTAATACACTTCACGGGTACCAAATTATTTAACTTTTCCCATTAAACGCTGACGTTTCTCGCTGTACAGCTTATTACTTAACGCTGCGTGTACAAGCCTAAGAAATACCAAGTTATAGTAACTAATTGCAAGCGAATATATAAAATGAATTCGTATGTAGACGGAATAAGAATACAATTCATCACCCACTTTCTTGCACGTGGGTGTCGTAAAAGGCGACTAAGGGATTATAATACGCAGATAACATATTTGTTTGTAAGAGAAGAAAACCTGGCAATATAACCCTACACTAACCCGACTGACTAGCAATATTGTAGAAGGTTAATTTCCCGCCTATTGTGGAGGAGGCTCGAGACCAGCAGTTGGACATATATAAGCTATGATAAAGATCATATATAAAAGGGAAAAGAGAAACAGATAAACTCATTTGTGGAAAGAAGAAAAGTACCACAGATATAAATTCGCATCTCTCTTGAATCCGTTGCAATTGCTTTAAACTACAACGATAGCTAATTCTATTATTAAAAGAGAAATTTAAGCCCGTCCTCTTTCCGAAATTTTTATACATGGTTTCATTGTAATACCCTAACATTTCAGTAAAAATTCTATTAAACGACAACACGCCTCAATGCTCTGTGTTTTTCTACGTGATAAAATCTGAAATAGGATCATCCGTAGAAGAACGTATGTAACTAACATAGTCTAAGGAATTAGTGCTCTATAGTGCCAATCGGCAGGTCACATCGCTCGTCGAACCAAGGACTTTTGAGGAAGTAGCGACTATGTAGCGAGGTAGTAGTGGAGTGACGACATATTAAAAATTACAAGAAGTCGTTGGATGCAAGTGACATAGAACCATTCTGAGTGGCAACCTCATGAGGAAGCCTAGCCTAGAACAGTAAACGTCCTCGGGCTGATGGAGGAATGGATCGCGCGGTTCAATAGTCTAAAAAATGTATTACATAGAAGTTTTGGAGAGGTTTAACTTCTGCGTGACTTCCTTTCATGGGTGTGATTATGGAGAAATAATTTTCACTAGCTCTTTTCCCTTGCCATAATAAAACTCTATACTGATCAGCTTTTTCGGCGTGGTTTATTTCTGTCCCTTTGTAAAGGAGTGAGAACCAGCAGTGAAAACTCAGCAGCTAAGACTAAGACGAACTGAATCTTTTAAACTTTTTTGTTATATAAATGTTTTATAAAAATTCTAGCACGTCAAATACTAAATCTATAAAAAGTAATAAGTGATTTTGAAATGAAAACGAGAGGATGAAATAGGAACATGATACGATTATAAAGATTATAGGACAGATTAAAAAATAATAGCAAAGTGATTTAGTTTCATGAAACAATATCTTATAGCAAGAAGCAATATAATATCGATAATTATGTCTGAGTATTAAGTACTGCAGCGGTGGTAATCCTTCAGTAACCAGTTGTGGCAATTCACATTCACAAATTTAATCTAACATCTAAGAGTAAAGTCGATAATCAACGTTACACACACAAAAAATATTCGCGTTAAACATTCAAATCACGTTTTAGTGCAACAATTTTAAAAATTTTTCATACACATTGAAGCACAGACATTGAAACATTCTTTGAAAACGACTGTGTGTATAGCTGTTAGCCTCAGATGGCTTTTACAGCTTAGCCAGGACTATGGGTGGTATGGTATGGCTCTCAACCCGAGTTGTAGACAACTTTTTTTTTGTGTGTGACTTAGTTGTTAGCCTCAGATGGCTGTGACAACTTTACCCGGATTGGTGGGTGAGCGCTGAGGGCTCTCAACCCGTTTGTAGACAACGAATTTGTTCTGAATATAATTGAATCCGCAACTGAGGTCAGGAAATCGGTACCGGTAGTCTGACCAATGGCGATAAAAATTTGATGTGGTGGATTGTAGGTCGCCGCCTTTCCGTCGCCGCAAATAAATCAAACGCGTGTATTCAGGGCATAGCTTGCCACAAAAAAAAAAAGCATAAGCAAAGCAAAAGCAAAGATATGTGCATTTTTGTCAGTATTTGGCCCAATTTTGCTTAACTATAGATCTTTGGTCAGCATCAGAATTTATCGCGGACGAGTTACGAAAGTGCGTACCAAGCTTAACGAATTAGACGAAATCTCGCTACAGTCTACATTTCGAGTTCGCCAAAGCTATTGTCGCTGATTTGACCTACATTTCAAAAGATTTCTGAGTGAGTATTACGAGAGAAATTGAGCAGGTCACACATTTCTTGCCAATTAAAGTTTAACAACTGTAAATAAAATAAAATTACTTTGGAATTTTGATAGGTTTTTAAGAACCTCACCATGTGAGTTTTTATAGCTATTTGAACCTAATGTTAGAGTTTACTTAATTTGAACTTTCATTTTAGTTTCAGGTATAGAAGGAATATTTTCCGTGTGTTGATGGAGAGGAATACAATTCACCACTCCCTATCTTGCCCGTGGATGTCGTAAAAGATGACTATTGTTTTTTTTTGGGGTGGGTTGCGGTCGGCGCGCTCCTCGCACCACTCCGTCCGGGCCGATAGAGGGGCGTAAGCACGCACACCCGCAACCCACCCCACGTGCACGTCGCCATCGTCGTTGGGCCGACCACCGGAGCAGGGTTACTTGTCATTAGTGGTCGGCCCGGCGGAATACCCCCTATTTGGATTACCCTCCCATCGACCGACGTCCCCCCCTCGGGGAGGACGTCGGTCTTCGCTCACGCGGTCGGCCTCTCGGCGGCAAAGATGACTATGGGGTATAATATACAAATAACATCTGTGTAGGAAAAGGAAAACTCGAAATAAAACCTTATACCAACATATTTGACCAGCATGGTATAGTAGAATAAATTCTCTCCCATTGTGGAGGAGGCCCAAGCCCAACAATGGGACGTATGTGGACTGTGATGGTGATGACGATAGAATATTTATTGTACAGTTGGTGAAGTATTCTAAGTTGCATCTTCTCAAGTTGGGTTCGGGCTTGATACTCGCGCAGGATAAATCTTTGTGTAATTCACAAATATTTGTTCCCAGCCTTGGTGGTATTTGTGTTCGTTAATTATATTTTTTTCTGTATAGTGAAGGATTAATAATTCAATACACAACCTCCATTTCCTGCTCGTAAGTGTTGTGTGAAAGATGACTAAGGGTACATCCCATACAACGCATGAACCGACAAATTGAAGAAGGAAAATTTGAAATAAAACCCTATATAAACCCATCTAGCCAGTTTGACATTGTGGGTTAATTTCCTTCAAATTATGAAGGAGGTTCGAGCCCAACAGTATATGTTTGGAGATAATGATGATCACGATAGCATCTGTAGGATGGCGTGTGGAGATTAGCCATCCTTTTTTTTTATTTTTTTTTCACGCTGTGGAAATGCATTTACGCACTATCCCCCGCCGGTTACAGACAGAGGAGTGTGTGTGGGACTCGCCGGCCACAGAAGTGACCGGAATACCCACTAAAACCACAGCGGCCCCTTCCGCGCTTTTACAAGGTGCCGGAGAGATCGTCTGATGACATTCTATCCCCGACACCCCAACGCTTGGCCGTCTGGCCACGTCCTGTCATCATTCAGGGCGGTGGAAGGAGGAGCGCATAACGGCGTCTCCTCCTCCCTGGTCGCCGCCGGCGGAGCGAGTCTGCGGACGCAAGTGCCTCGCGTGCCCGCTCCGTGGCCTCCTTCCTTGTAATGACAGCCTCACAGAAGGAGGCCATCGACGACCAACAGCTGTCGCTGCCGAGCATCTTCGAGATGATGGTCGACAACGACAGGTCCACTGTTCCCATGTCCGTTGACAGGACGTGGCGCTGAGGCCCCCAGGCGGGGCATACTTCTAGTGTGTGGCGCGCATCGTCGATTAGCGCGCCACACTCATGGCATCCTGGGGCCTCTTCTCTTCCAATTTTGTGCAGGTACTTACCGAAGACCCCATGTCCGGTAAGCACCTGCACCATCCTAAATGTAAGGCTGCCGTGCCTTCTCCTGAGCCAGCGGTGGAGATGCGGCGCAACCGCCTCCACAGTCCCCCGCCCTGCTACGGGGGACTCTAGATCCTCCCTCCACCGCCGGATGACTTCCCTTCGGGCCACTTCCTGAACTCTGTCTGCCCAATCCCCTTGGGGAGATTCGCTCGCCGTTGACTCGCGATGTGGCGCGGAACCGGTATATTTCTGCCAACGCTTCCGCCACCAGTGCCCAACGGGGGTCGCCCGCCAGCAGTGTTGCCGCAGTCCAGGACACAGTACGGTAGCCCCTAATAGCCCTCACCGTGATGACCCTCTGCGGTCGACGCAGGAGGGCTCTGTTGCGGGCGGTGAGGGACTCTGACCAGATAGGGGCACCATACAGTGCCATGGACCGCAGGATACCGACATACAGACGCCGGCACGACGACCCAGGACCGCCAGTGTTCGGCAAAAGCCTTCCCAGCGCCGCGGCCGACTTGACGAGCCTCGGGACGAGCTGGGCAAAGTGTGGCCCGAAATTCCACTTTGAATCGAGGTGCAGACCCAAATATTTTATTTGGGCCTGCACCGGCACGGCAATCCCAGACACACTGATGTGTGCTCCTCGAGGGGGACCTCGACGTGGGCCATGAAAAAGGAGGGCCTCGGTTTTGTCAAGTGAGACCGTCAGACCCAACATCCCAATCCGGTCCACGACGAGCGCCACTCCTTCCTCTGCCAATCGGACAGCACCCCGGAAGTCCGCCCTCTTTACCGTGATAAGGGTGTCATCTGCATAACAGATGATCCCCATCCCAGGAAGGAGCTGACCTCGTAGGAGCCAGTCGAATCCGACGTTCCAGAGCACCGGACCGAGGACAGAGCCCTGTGGGACGCCGCACTCCATCCGATGGCGATGTATACGCCCGTCGCCCCCTTCCCAGAGCACGTGCCTTCCCTCGAGGTACGCCTCCAACAGTCTCACAAGATACGGAGGCACTCCATGGTATCGAAGTGCCTCCTTCAGCGTCTCGTGTGGGAGACTGTTGAAAGCATTTTTTATATCGAGCGAGACTGCCAGGACAACTTCCTTTTTGGCCACCGCTTCGGTGGCCAGAGACTTTAGAACGGCCAGCGCGTCAATTGTTGACCGGCCGCTCCTGAACCCGTATTGTCTCTCTGACAGTCCCGGCCCAATTTCCTCGAGGTGCTGGACGAGACGGTCTGCGAGCACTTTCTCGAACAATTTAGCCATCTCATCCAGCAACACCAGTGGTCTGTATGCGGAAGAGGCGTCAGCTGGGCGACCCTCCTTCCGCAGTAGATGCAAACGTCCACACTTCCATTGCTCCGGAAACTGCCCGGACCTCAAACATGTATTGAGCAGTTCCCGGAGTTCACCCTTGAGGTATTCCGCGGCGATGCCGAGTACGAGCCCCGGGACACCGTCTGGACCAGGCGCCTTCCTTTTGCCACGAAGTCGGGAGAGAGCCACTTCCATTGAGATTAGCCATCCTACGAAGATGTAAGAAGAAGGCGAACGAGAATAAATAGCGTTTTTTATAGGACTGAAGATTTAATGGTTCTAAATTATATACAATAAATTAATAACAAACTAGTGACGCCAATACAAGTGTGCGAGCGAATATCGAATGAATGAATAGGCAGCCAAAAGCGGTATATATACTAGAATTTAGTCTGCGTGTGGTCCGGCGATAACACGTGCAAAACGCAGGTGTCAAACGCAGGTGTCTTGTTGTATGGCCCAATTTTCATTAGCGAAACGGATTGCTTTGCATTGTTGGGTTCCGGTCCAAGTTGTCTTAGTGGCGTATAGTCGCCACATGTTACAGACATGTAACATGTGACGAGAAAAGGAAAACTCGAAATATAAACTTAAACCCACCTGTCTGTCCAACCAAGGTCAATTTCTCTCCTATTGTGTAGGTAGCTCGAACCCACCCGTGGGATGATTATGAGCTGAAATGAAAATAATGATAAAATATCTATATCTTTCATCATCATTATCACCATCACAGCTCATATACGTCCCACTAATCCAGCCTCCTCCACAGTAGGAGGGAAATTGATCTACTATACCATGCTGGTCAGACCTAGTTTTATTTTTTCGTTTTACGCCACCGAGAGGCAAGAAAGAGGGTGGTGAATTGTATTCTTACTCCGTCACCAAAAAATCTGAACCACCACCACCACCAATGAATCTAAACCATTCTCGAATCCCCTTGAATACGCACAAAAAAAATTCATCAACATCGGTCTAGCCGTTTTAGAGGAATTCAGTGACATACACACGTACACAAGAAATATGTATATATACTAGCTGACCCAAATTGCTCTGTTCAAATAAAATAAAAGGAATTCTCCTTGTAATCGACAACAGCGCCACCTACCGGGTCCAATTGTGAATCTAAACCATTCTCGAATCCCCTTGAACGGCACAAAAAATTTGTCGATATTGGCCCAGCCGTTTTTCCATCAAAATCGGTCCAATCGTTTACAAGAAATTTATATATAAAGATAAAAATAAGAGCATGCTCTATAATATAAACTTTACGAAACCCCATCCGCCTGCTTCGGATATTCATTTTGTATTTCAGTTTACCACAGAATAAGCGCTAATTATACATAGCAGCGGAAATAACACAAATTCTTCCGCCATATTATTTTACGGTTCACTTATGAAAGCATATTTTGTTGAAAGCGCGCGTATACAAAGTCACTGTCTCGCGAAAGGGGTGGATTTTCCTTAGGCGATTGTATTCGAACGGAAATTGAGACGCTTAAGGTTGAATCATGCAGTTTTGATACACATGTTTTGATGTTTTTTTGGAAGATTTCTAATAAAATTGTGCTAAATGAATACCTTATTTCAATGATTTCTGATGTTTACGCGAGTATTACACATCCTTACTAATATTATAAATGCGAAAGTAAGTTTGTTTATTTATTTATTTGTTACGCTTTCACATTTAAACCACCGAACCGATTTCAAAAATTCTTTCACCAATGGAAAGCTATAATATCAGGGAGTAACATAGGCTATAGTTTATCCCGATATTCCCACGGGAACGGGAACTATGCGGGTAAGGCGACTGAAACCGAAGCGAAGCGAGGGAGCGGGTTGCTAGTTGTAAATGAAACTACCTTATTTCGAATTCGTGCTTACCCCTCTTTTTGCATCGGCATATATTCAAGTCGGTAAAAGGAGTTTTATATTATACTAGCTAACCTAACAGACGTTGTTCTGTTTAGATCTAATAAAATAGTAAAAAGGGTTCTCCTTGAAATCGATCGTAGCGCCACCTACCGGGTCCAATTGTGAATCTAAACTATTCTCGAATGCCCTTCAATACACACAAAAAATTTCGTCAACATCAGTCCAGCCATTTTGGAGGAATTCAGTGACATACACACGTACACAAGAAATATATATATATATAAGATTTATTGTGTTCAAAGAAACACGCGGTCATTTTTCACTCATATAGAGTTTTATTTAAAACTAGCAATCCGCCCTCGCTTCGCTTCGGTTATATGTTATAGTCGTTTTACCCGCGTAGTACGTTCCCATGGGAATACCGGGATAAAATATAGCCTAGTTTACGCCCTGATATTATAGCTTTCCGTTGGTGAAAGAATTTTTGAAATCGGTCCAGCCGTTTTGTAGATTACCCGGAACGAACAGACAGACAAAAATTTTTTTATTGCTATTTTAGGCATAGGTGTCGTGCAAATAACCGTATGAGCATGAAAAAAGCCTATTATTTTGACATTACAAACAGACACTCCAATTTTATTTATTGGTATAGATTTTCTTTTTCTTCCACAGATGTATTATGCTTATTGCATCACTTAGTCGTCTTTTACGACACCCACGGGCAAGAGAGGGGTGGTGAATTGCATTCTATCGCTATCATCACACGGAAAATAAAAATTATGAGGTAATTTACAAGATAAATTAATAACATGGTCACTAATGAAATTTCTAATCTATACCAATAAATAAAATTGGAGTGTCTGTTTGTAATTTCAAAATAATAGGCTTTTTTCATGCCCACACGGTTATTTGCACGACACCTATGCCTAAAATACAGATTAAAAAATTTTTGTCTGTCTGTCTGTTTGTTCCGGGTAATTTTCAAAACGGCTGGACCGATTTCAAAAATTCTTTCACCAATG
Source organism: Lymantria dispar (assembly GCA_032191425.1). Lineage (NCBI taxonomy): Eukaryota > Metazoa > Arthropoda > Insecta > Lepidoptera > Erebidae > Lymantria > Lymantria dispar. The sequence continues at coordinate 5,321,461 of CM063452.1, read as the reverse complement.
GAAAGCCATAATATCAGGGCGTAAACTAGGCTATATTTTATCTCGGTATTTCCACGGGAACTACGCGGGTAAAACTACTAAAACCGAAGCGAAGCAAGGGCGGGTTGCTAGTATACGATATATACGAATAACAAGTTAATTTTCGGGATGGTATATAAAATTGAACAATAAAAAAACAAATATATGCTATTTTTAAACGTTTTGATTTAAATAGCAATACAATGTTTTTTTTTTTATTGCTTACGGTGGCAAACGAGCAAACAGTACACCTGGTGGTAAATGTTGCTGCCGCTCATGGACCTTTACAGGGTCGCTGCCTACCGCGAAGAAAGTGAAGGGAGTGTGAATGCGTGCATTAAGGCTCGATGATACCAAGGGCACCACCAAAACCCTCCACACACAAACACCCTCAGAAAGTTGGGCTTCCGGCTCTCTCGCTCACCGAACGAAGCGCAGTAACAAATTGCTACTACACAGACGTCGATTATCTGCGAGAGCGTGGTACTACCCCGGACGGGCCGGCCCGCGGCTGTAGACATAACTGTCGACAGTGTGGTCCTACCACTCTTATGTAGTAGTGTAGGTACTTTTAAGTATTTTTTTCTTATTTTATATAAAACTACTTTACGCATTTTATCGCGTCAAATTCATGGTCACGGGCGGATTGACCGCCCGTGCATAGTGCAAAGTGTTCGAAACGTCGGGCAATCAAAAATCACATACAAACGCGCTAAAATCCGTAGTTTTATTTAAAAAGTTTAATACTCGCGTAAACATCAGAAATCATTATTTTTCTTAGTTTTATTTCACAATTGTAGCTGTTACTAAAATAATACATTTAATAGGCGTTTCCATTACGCAATTACCCTACTTAGACACATAGGCACCAATGGCACTTAAACGAATATATACAAGCATTCTGCCAAATATATAGAAGTAGACTCTCAAATAACTATTTCGTTAACAATATTGCCGAATAAAATCGTTTGGGCGCTTTCAAATCGTAGACGAAACCGCTCAGAACAAACTTTGGGCACGTTTTATAGATTTTATAATCGGTCAGCGCTGGAGCCACTCCAAATGGGATATGGTGCAACATACTACGGTGGAAGGTACTAAATATAGCGAGTATTATAAAAACTAATTCATCCGTTTCTTTTTCATGAAGTGGAATAAATATTCCTCCCCGTGTGGTGACTGAGTAAGAATACAATTGACTATCCCGTATCTTGCCCGTGGCGACGACTAAGAGGTTAAATATGCATGTAACATCGGCTCCGTCCGGGACGACAGAGAGGTGGCGTGCGGCCCCGTAACCCGCCCGATACGTCGCCTCCGTCGTTGGGCCGACCACCAGTGCAGAGTTCCTTGACTTCAGTGGTCGGCCCGATATACTTATAACATCTAAGTAAAACTCAAAGCAAAACTCTATACCAACACGTCTAACCATCGGTATAGTAGATCAAATTGCCCTCACGTTATGGAGAAAGTTCGAGCTCAACAGTGTCACATATTATATTTGATATGAGATGATGATGATCCATTTATTCATTAGTCTATAGTCATCCGCTGTCAGATGCTGTATGACGGTGGCTCTGAATACTATCAGTTTGTTCGTGGGTATCTTAAAAGAAGATAAGAGCTTCACAACGACCTGTGGGCCTACACTTGAAACAAATTCTAATTTTGAATCCGATTCAATTCCAATCTCACCAAACTTATATTTGGTACTTTAAACAAAATTGAGAATGAATTCTTCGTATTTTTCGTTGTTATTTTCACCAAATGTGCCGTATTTTATTACTTTAAATTAATAACGTTACCGAACTCGATCACTACAAAGACGCTTTCTTGAAATTGTGCAACATTAACGATTTTAAACTACGTCAAAATCACGTCGGGAGTAGCAAATATTTGACTTAATTGACGAGAATCAAACTCATTTAGTTGAAAAAAAATTCCACCGAATTTGATTCCAATCGTGCGCTAGTGTCGCTTTCAAGAGTACCAAATTGCTCAAATTCGAGCTGCGTTTGGATTTAGGATTGCAATCGAGATTCAAGAGTAGGCACACACTTTCATCTGATGCCATGAACATTACATTGCCGAGCAGAGTTGATCAGGCAAGTGACCGGTCATATAACTATTGCCAACTTTTGAAAAATAGATGTTGAAAAAAAAGAGTATAAATTACGTCGATGTCGTAATTGAGATATGAGCAAAGTAGTTATCCACTGCCAGAAATAAGCCCCGGTAAAGATAGATAATACCACAATTACCACGTCTGGCAGGAGGAATAACAATCCCAATTCAGTCTTCCCCATCTCGTGCGTCCCGTAATCCATTTGGAGCGATGGAATCACGGCGCACGGTCTTATAAACTGCAGTATTACCTCCCCACTGTTATCTGACTGATAAGCTGAGGTGCAGACTCCTCGACTTTATTGAGTTAAGAGTGTTCTTCACAAACTCAGGCAGGTTTTACGAATTCGAAAAATTATCAGTCTTGAAGTCGAAGGGTAATAGCACTAGTGGGTCCTACAGAAAGAGGAGCCGCATATCGAATTATCTTAACCTATTTCGATTTTATAAGGATGATAATTGAATATTTCATTTTGTAATAATTTCTCACAACTTAAGACCGACGGTTTTATGCCGCTTTCTGTTGCCAAGTGCCTTAAAACTTTGCTTTTATTTTTATATGCTTTAATATAAATTGTTTGGCGAAAGAATGAAAATAATTTTATTGAAATTTCGATATCTTAAGAAGTAAGAAATTTATTTACAAATAAAATAAAAACACTTTGGTTCATGATTGCAAGAAAACTAAAGTGTTTGATGCCAACAACACGTCATACATAGGTACTAACATGCATTCAAAACTTGGACGATCTTTATATATAAATCTTCTGTTCGTATGTTTGTAATTGAAACCTAGACCAATTTTGATGATTTTTTTGTGGCTGTTTCGATTGATATGAGAATGGTTTTAATAATTGGAACCGGTACATGGCACTGCGATTGATTTCAAGGAGCATTTCATGTCTGGGTCAGCTAGTTAAAAATAAAATTAAAATTTCGTTTATTATCACTGTGTAAAATGCTTTTATGCTTTATCCTTGCACGTTATGGCTGAAAAGTATTTAGGACACACTGAGGCAATATGTCGTCGGCATAGCTCTTAAAACAACGTCCCTTCCTTCTCGTTGTAGGGTATGAAAGGATCGTCCTTTGGATATGCGATATTGGCGACCCAACGGTCGTTCTAATAACCCACACCCCTGATTCAGGTTATCATGTTGGAGATTGTCATCACTCATAGGCTCTGCATTGTACGCCTGATTATCATCTGCGAAACAGATTAGAGTGAGCGTCTCTATTCTGCGGCTTCCTGTTGCGCTATCCCAGCTTCATGAAAAGAGGCTCTTACCGACTAGTACCTAATGGGTACTGCCGACCATTTCTCTCACCGACTAGTACCTAATGGGTATTGCCGAGCATTTTGTTGACAACTGGAAATGACAATTTTCATCCAAATTTCACCATTAATAATGTCAAAAATTTTAATTTTAACAAAATATAATCTCATTCATGACAGCTTTCAAACAAAAAAAAAACAGAATCATAATCGATTCATTCGTTTATGAGCTTTGCCACACATCAGGTATACAAACATGTCGTAATTACATATAACATCCCTCTTTTTATTTATTTATTAAATGAAAACATCATCGCAATCCACGTACCTCTCACTGTTGGGCTCGGGCCTCCTCCACAATGGAAGGGAATTTGACCTACTATGCCATGCTGGTCAGATATGTTGGGCTTCATTTCGAGTGTTGCTCTCTTGCTCAGATGTTATGTGCATATTAGATCCCTTAGTTGTCTTTTACGACATCCACAGGCAAGATAGGGAGTGGTGAATTGTATTCTTACTACGTAACCACACGGAATGAAAACATAATAATTATAATTTTGCGTGGAGAATTAATAAGAAAAGGCAACAGCAGTGCTTGTTGACACATTCTTCTCCCTCACCCAACAACACCAGAAGACTGTATACATAACCTCTGTTTCATAATTATATTTATTTTGTAGAAACCGTGCAATAAGGAAAAAAGAACACAAAGCAGTCATCATAACCACCGACAGAAGTGAAAACTTAATGAAACAGTTGTTATTTTTGGATCTTCAAATTAGTTCTTTGATCTTAAATGAAAATTTGTAAATTAAAATATTTTACATTTATCTGAATCTGATATCTTCTATACCAGCTATACTCTAAGTGTGTTCCGCGGAACCCTAGGGTTCCGTGATACCTCTGTCGGGGTTCCGCAAGAATTTAGAAATAAAAAAATCAAAACACCTCTCTCTGGTCGCTCCGCGGCTGTGCGGACTCCGCGGCCGCGCGGAGACAAAACGCTATGAATGTTATTTATTTATTTATTTGTATTTGTATAAGCTTGTGTTACATTAGCTGGTACAATATCTCATAAGTTTGGTCTCAACAATTTTATACTTGTACAACGCGTTCGCTCTAAGTTTGCCGGTCTGTGGAATGCGCGTACCCTCCCCCACGTGACAACAAAACTTATAATGTGTCATAGTTTTACCCAAATATCTAACGTACACAATTTTTATTGTTACAATTAAATAAAAAATTTCGAACGTCATACACTCATACCTATCGCCAGCGGCAAACTTAAAACGAGCGGGTAGTATACTTGTAAGCGCTCAGTCTCTTTGATAAAAGCCGCCTCTGAATTAGACGCTATAGTTGTCAACTAGCGACTTTCGTCTCTAACTTCAAAGGATAAAGTCGATATTGTTTACAACGCTATTTTTAAATTTCTGTTTTTATTTTTGCTTTTTGTTTATCAAAGGTGCCGACTCGAGTATTTTCGAGAATATTTGAGATCGAGTCTAGGACTAAGTATAAAAGCGGCGATCACGCGTTGGCGTCGTCAGTTGATGATTAGCGTTCGGAGCGATAAGTTACTACCTACTTACAAGCTCGCTAGCGAGAAACTAGTGTTCATTGTTTTACTGCCTGCTGTATTCTGTTGTCTCAGTTTTATACATTTCTTCCCTGTAGGTTCTAAATTTAGTCTCTTATACGCAGTAACGATTGTGCATTATTTAAACCCCACTATCCTGACTTGTAACATTATAAATAAAGAAGAATGGAACGTTGGCTTAAAGGTGTTAAACGTGTTCCAACAACATCTTCTAATGACGCTGAATGTTCAAAAGCAATGCGCGCGGAGAATTTAGCAATCACCGATCCAGAAGATGATGCCACGAGTGCCACGACGTCAAGCTCGACGGTTTCAAAGACGAAAAAAAGGAAGTATGATGAATCTTATATCAGTTTCGGATTTGTTGATTCCAACGGCTCACCTCTCTGCATGCTCTGTAGTAAACTGCTTCCTAATAGTTCCATGGCACCTGCCAAATTGCGTCGACATTTAGAAACCGTACACCCCGAGACTAAAGACAAGATTATATTAAGACAATTCTTTCACCAATGGAAAGCTATAATATCAGGGAGTAACCTGTGCTATATTTTATCCCGGTATTCCCACGGGAACGGGAACTACGCAGGAAAGACGACTGGAAGCGAAGCGAGGGTAGGTTGTCAGTCTATTTATATATGTAGATATAATGACGTTGACGTAGTTACAGATATATCGTTAGCCTGTTAACGCGATGACGTCTTACATTATATTAGTTCCTCATTCAAAACTACATTCACACAAACATTCAATTAATGTATACAAATTACAACCAGAATGAGACAATAATTTGCGAATCACACGCAGAATCGACCTTTTTTTTAGGGTCAACGCACACGCTGTCCATACCGTCCGGGGCGACGAAAGTATGGCGTGCGGGCCCATAAGGCTCGATCCACACTGTGATGCCGTTCACGGTCCGATCTCGTTCCGGTCTCGGTCCGATAAAATCTCGCTGTGTCTACACTACTTCAGTTCCACAATCAGACTGTCTCAATCCATGGTCGATAGGCATGGGTTCAAATCCCATGTGTGACGATCATTTTTCGCTCGTAATCAAGTTTTTATAAGTCAACTATTCTTTTAAAATGTTCGCGAATTTCACCATATACTCTTTTTTTCTCGGCAAAAACGCTTACAGTAAAGCTGGCGAAAATAATTATAGTGTGATTATTTATTATTCATAATCAAATGTTATAAATCACACGCATAAATTACATTACTTACCTTTTTTAGAATTCCACGATTTATTACTAGCTATAAGAAGAATGTAACGTCTCCCTGCATGACCGAATAAATACTGGAGTTGAAACAAAAACGTATTCACACTGTTGGTATAAGTTATGACAAGTCCGATCTCGCTCCAATTAAATATTCTTTTCGACCAACCGGTACTGGCGCGATATCGAATAGGAACTAGAGCGATACGATAGTGAGAATACTCTGATTCTTTCTTATTTAAAAATATATTACTAGACCGGGAACGGACCGAGACCGGAGCGAGATCGTACCGTGAACGGCATCACAGTGTGAATCGACACTTACCCATCTGAAGCTCGTCGCCTTCGTCGTTGGGGCGACCACCGGTGCCGAGCTCCTTATCCTCAGTGGTCGGCCTGACGGAATACCTTGCTGGGTACTCTCTCCTCTCGACCTACAGGACGTATACAATGCATCGACCTGTGTCCAAATCAAACCCACGACACTTAATAGCTACGTATCTTTATCACTATACCATCTGTGTCAAATCAGTTTTCTAAAGCACAGTCCGGCTTCTAAATGTTAATAGGACGTATTATTTCTAAAGCATTTGTGTAACATGAAGCTCCAATATGAGGCTTCCCGTTCATACTGAGACAAACTTCTGGTTGGATATTTGTGAGGCGTACTATTTAGTCTGCAATGTCACGTACCTGGAAGCCGGCGCAGATGTAGTTTGAAATCAGATCCAGTTGACAGTGCATCCTTTCTATTGAGAAGTTTCTCTAGAGTTAATAAATGTTGAATTTGATTTGCTTTCTACACAAATAGAATTAAATGAAGCCTATCGGATATGAATAGGCTTTGTTAATTGTTTTTATTGTTGTGTCAAAGACAACTAAGGAATATAATAGGCAAATGACATCTATGCAAGAGAAGAAAAATTCGAAACAAAACTCTATACCAACACGCCTGACTACCCGTCCGTGGGTGTCTTAAGAGACGAATACGAGATATCATATACAGATAACATTTATGCAAGAGAAGAAAATCTCGTAATAAACTTCTATACCGCTACGTCTGACCAGCGTGATATAGTAAGCTAATTTCCTTTCTATTCTAAGGAAGCCCGAGCTCAGTAGTGAGACCTACATGGGCTGACTTAAAGCTACCGTTACTCGTGCTGTGATAGGATAAGAATATAAAAGAGTCCCTTACCCGTCGAAATCATAAAAATCGGTTAGGAATCTCACGAATAGAGTGGAAAGCAATTCTCTTCTGGAAAACCTATACTATACTTCACTTCAGCGATCGCCAATCTCCTCATTTATTGGAGAGGCCTAAACTTAGCAGTAAACGGCAGAAAGCTGAATAATAATGATGCTGATGTTGTGAATGTTGACATCTTCCGTCTATTTGCCGTATAGAAGAATTAAGAATACGACGTGTCTTCATCCCTTAGTTGCCTAGATTATCTTCTTTTTCTATTAGTTTCCGTGTAACTTCTCACTTCAAATAAAACCGGCTAAGTGCGAGTCGGAGTCGCCCACGAAGGGTTCCGTAACATCATTTTTTTTTTCACTTTATTAGGTAAACAAACAATATCACAATAAGGTTTATATAAAATAGTGTGAAGCTATACAGTATTAATAATAGTGATTACCACAGATTCAGTCGATAAATTAATCCATACTAATATTATAAATGCGAAAGTAAGGATGTTTGTTTGTTTGTTTATTTGTTTGTTTGTTTCTAACGCTTTCACGCTTAAACCACCGAAACCGATTTCAAAAATTCTTTCACCAATGGAAAGCTATAATATCAGGGAGTAACATAGGCTATATTTTATCCCGGTATTACCACAGGAACAGGAACTACGCTGGTTTAAGCGACTGAAACCGAAGCGAAGCGAGGGCGGGTTGCTAGTATATTATAAAGTAGTACATGTTAAGTAAGAGAAGTGTGGTAGCTGCTTCGAATACTACCAACCCTTGCTTTGCTCGTGGGTGTCGTAAAAGACGACTAAGAGCCCTAGATTGACCCGGACCAACTGCATCTGGTACCATTTGGGTCAACGATTACATTCCCAAGGAGGGTTGACGTCAGGCAGGCGGCCGGTCATAAAAGTCATTGTCGAAACTTTTTGCAATATGTCAAAACATATGACATATTGCGTCGACCCCAAGTAATTGGGATAAGAGCAAGATGATGATGATGATGTTAAGTAAGAGAAGTTAAATTATCTACAAAATATATTATTATCTATAAAAGGGGTAAAAAAAATCGTGTTTGTTGTATAGGAAATTGAATATTTATTTTATTTTGTTTTTAGTATTTGTTATAGCGGCAACAGAAATACATAATATGTAAAAGATTCAACTGTCTAGCTCGAGGTTCTTGAGATACAGCCTGGTGACAGATAGACGGACGGACAGACGGGTGAACAGACAGCGAAGTTTTAGTAATAGGGTCCCGTTTTTACCCATTGCGTACAGAACCCTAAAAATCATCATCATCGCAGTGCATATATCTCACTACTCGAGCTTGTTCCACAATAAAAGAGAAATTTACCTTCTATATATTGATATTACATTCATTACTTGCCTTTTACGACACCCACGAGCAAGATCGTCACCACACAGATAGACAAAAACACCTAGACTAAATATAATTATATATTTGGCAGCCTCTTTAAATATATAGGTGTGAAAGTATCCTAAAATATACATAAAAACCATCGTTGACAATAATTTATACGTCACTTTTCACACCAGCTTCCAACATAATTGTATACTAAAGTGTTTATTGCGTGAAATTGATAAATCACTTTGCCAACGGCAGTGGACACCGCTTTATATTGGTTTAAATAAAGTTCTACTTTGAACGCTATCTACATTGATGGCTCCTTTTGTACACTTTTCAACAGTTTGTTATACTGTTAAATCACTGTTTTATGACAATGTTGAGTGACAACAGAGGATAAACAATATGCCGAGGCTTTTAAAAGTTCTTTAAGGATTTTAATATGCAATTTATAGGAAAATTAAGTTTAGTTTGCGATAACTAGAGTTCAGTTGTTCAATAACTATTTTGGATAAACCCTTGGCTAGATAAACCTTTGGCCGCCTCACAAATCGTTGATTGCATTCCTTGTAAATAAAATACTTTAAAGATTTTATACGGATTTATTTACTTACGGTCACATGACCGTTGTAACGTATTCGAAACGTTGGGCAATCAAAAATCAAATACAAACGCAATAAAATCCGTAGTTTTATTTACAATTTACTTGCGTAAACATCAGAAAATGTATGCCTGTAAAATATCCATGTTCCGCGTGATGAAGAAGTAACAATTTAATTCACCACACTCCCCTGTTTTATTCGTGAGTATCACAAAATAATATGCATATAACATCTACGTAAGGGAAACTCAATATAAAACCCTATACCAACTCGTCTAACCAGCGGAATATAGCCAATTTCCATCCTATTGTGGAGGAAGCTCGAGCCTAATAGTGGGACGTATATGTCGGCGTTGCGCCAGGAATTAGGTTGTCCATATTAAAATATCGAGTATGTAATCACTGTATTTATTAGGAGTTATTGCTGGAGAAGTGAGTGAAGTAAAACTGTGTTCCATTCTAATCTTACAATGTTTTTATAACCTTCGCTTTACAATTAAACGGTCTAGTGTTAGTAACTACAATTACTTTTTATAACAAACAAATAAAACAACTATTAAATAACTATCGGCATATAGCTAAATAATAATGATAAATATTCTAATGCATTTAACATAATTCCAAATAGTCAATTTTACACAATTTAGATTAATGTAATTAAAGGAAATATTGTTCTCATATATTGTTCAACAGACGGCGCTGTAACTAGAAATAAATTGCAATGTCTATTGTGTAAAAACAACTAAATATGGTTATAAATAATTATATTAATTCTAATCGATTTTAATTTGATCAATTATATAAATATTTAAACAACTAAATCAAAGATTTCTAGAAATACATTCAAAAAGTGTCTTTTAAATATCATGGCATGACAAATAGCAGTGTTGTTACTACAAATAATTATTTAAATATTAGTTGCAAATACACTCATTTGCAAAAAAAACGGGCACCTAAGCAATGAACCATTTCAAATGTTAATATTTCTTTGTTTGATAATTATAGGTAGTTTTATCCACACAATTTGCTAAATTAATAAGAAAATAATCGTTTTCATCAGTATTTCATAAAATTTAGATACAATTTATGGGAAATAATGCTAAACCTCGCTAGTAGTGTATATTCGCTAGTAGTGCATATGCTCATGAAGTAAAAATAAAAAAGTTTTTTTGTTTGTTTTTCTTTAATAAAGTAAAAGCAGATAAATGTTTAGTATCGAGTGTGACCCCCTCTAGCTAAAATCACAGCTTGAATTTGTCTGGGCATGCTAGCGAGTATATCCCGGATACTTGCTTGCGGAATACGTTCCCACTCCGCAGTAATCACATTCTTCAGCTCTCTGATGGTCTGCGGAGCCGGGTGTACTGATCTCACAAACCGTTTCAGAACGTCCCAGACATGCTCTATGGGATTGAGGTCGGGACTTCGAGCTGGCCAATCCAAACGACGAATGCCGACCTCTTGCACATACGCATTAACATCGCGGGATCGGTGGGCGCGAGCATTGTCGTCCATAAAAATCGAGTCTTCACCTAGAGCGGCCAATGCGGGTTGTGCATGAGAAATTAGAACTTCCGTTATGTATCGATGCCCAGTCAGTGAGCCGTTTTCAATGAAGACTAACTCTGTACGATCCATTGAATTTATTCCTGCCCAAAACATAACAGAGCCCCCACCATAAGGTGTGATTTCTTCGAAACATGCCTCTGCAAAGCGTTCTCCTTGTCTTCTTAGCACTCGCCGACGTCGATCTTCACCGAACAGAGATATCCTGGCTTCATCAGAGAACAAAACCCTATTCCAATCGTCTTGAGTCCATGATTCACAATTTCTAGCGAACTTAAGCCTGTGAACTCTGTGCTCACGGAGTAATTTGGGGCCGCGGGCCGGGCGGTGACTGCGTATATTGGCAGCGAGAAGCCTCCTCCTGACCGTCCATAGACTAATATGCACATTTCTTACTTCTTGGAGGTTGTTCTTAAGATCCACATACGAAGATTTGCGATTTCTCAATGCGCGACTCACAAGAAAACGATCATCCCGTGGTTGGGTACATGGTTTTCTTCCAGAACCAGGCCTTCTCTCGACGGAACCAGTCTCCTGATATCGCTGCCAGGTCCTTTGGACTGTCGAGCGACTAACATTTAGCCTCCTAGCCACGAAACATTGGCTGCAACCCTCTTCAAGCAGCGCGATAATTTTGGTAGCTTTTACCACTTTATCTACCATTTTTGATACAGCCAAACAGCATTAAATAAAGCTTTGACAGTCAAGGATATGAAATTAATCGATAAAAATTGAATAAAAGTTATGAAAGTCGATGTTAACTTCTGGAACTTCGCGCCAAAAATGTAGGATAAAAAGGGGTTTTCTGTAAAAATGAACATCAAATGAAAAATTGAATTTAGAACGTACTTTTTTAAATATCACAGCATTTTTAAAACCGGCCAGTAACGTGTACAAACGATTGAAACCTTTTTGGTATTGTATCTTTTTAAATATGAATGAAAATCAAAACCGCCCGTTTTTTTTGCAAATGAGTTTATTTCAAACATGTTTATATATATGAATTAATAATAATTGATAATACATACATCAACAATTTACAAATATTGCCGATAGAGGGCGATATGCGCCCATATATATGAGCTGAGATGAAACTGTATATTTCTCCCATCAGTCTTACAGTATCCATTATTGAAAAATTAATATATGTATATCATAAACACTCTCTTGGCAAGCGAGTTGGCGATTGTAGTTGTTTTTATAAATAGCCCAAAAGAATTCTACCCACACTAGCTCTACCTGCGCCTGATGCCGCCCTAGCCGAGGCCGCGGGTGTCCGGACCGGGGAATTTAGTCCGTCACCCGCAGAGAGGCTGACTGCGTGATGGCAATCGACGTCCCGGGACGGGGACGTCGAGAGGTGAGGGTACCCGAAAGGGTGAATACCTCCACGGAAACGTGGAGCTAACCACTGACGACAAGTCACCCTGCTCCAGTGGTCGGCCCAACGACGAAGGTGACGTGAGTACGGGTGGATTATGGGCCTGCGCGCCATCCTTTCATCGCTCCGGATGGAATGGACCGCGTGCGCGGTTACCATAGCCCACCCATAAAAAAAAAAATTAAAAAAAAAACCACAGTATCTCGCGTGTACAGTATTGCCCAAGAGCTATAAGATCTCCTTCTTTAAATGAGGTTTAAGAGTATTTTCTTCACGGTAGGCAATGGCCTGGCTGTACCCGTGGTATTGCAAAGATCTATGTGCGGCAGTATCACTTATCATCAGGTGTGCTGTTTGCTCGTCTGCCCACAATGGCAATAAAAAAACCATAAAAACTAATTTCTTAGTGTTTCTTCTGGTTTTACCAGTGTTGCGGGTAAGTATAAGCGTCACATCAATCCTGTAACATACAGCATTCGTTACACGTATGTCTCCACAATTACATCTTCATAAATACACACTTAGTAACATAACCTTAACCTTTCAATATCCAAATATTTTACTTCTTCTGTTGACTCTGAACTGTGTGATCACCGAATATCTTTATCTCTTTTTTTGTATAGTATATAGCTGTTTGCCGCAGATATCTTTGAGCTTGAGTGAACTATGTCTTCTACTCCTTTTTTTTGTGTGTACAGCTGTTGACTGCAGATGGCCTTGACAGCTTAACACAGACACTGGGTGAGCGCTGACGGCTCTCAACCCCGGGATGTCCTCAATTCATTCGAGACCGTCTATTTATACCTGTTATTGCTATTAAACCACTTGAACGATACGCAGCTACAAATGTTGTTAGAGCATACTTTAAGTTGCCACCTTTCGATTGTAATATAAGAAACAGTGAAATAGCATTTTTTACCCGATACTACACGAATATTTTATTACATTTGTAAATAAAATTATTCGTGGTACATTCTGTGGTAACAAGTTTAAGAGCTCGCTGGATGGCAAGCTCAACAAATAAAGTTTTTTAGAGACCGCTGAAAAATCTCAAAAGCGCTGAAAGTTACTAGAGAGCTGCAAAAGTTATAGAATCAAATGGAGACGAGCGTGTGAACTTCGAAATGCATTTATCAGTGATTCGTTTTTCACTTTGCTACTAGAAGTATCAATTTTGTAATAGCGGATAAAGCTTAAATGATTATTATTTCATAATGTTCAGTTATAATAATATAATTGTCACCACCCATTACTTGCCTTTGCGAGTAGTCATTTCACGGCTATCACCAACCCTAAATAATTATATTCCATGGAAAATCTAAAAAGCCGAATGAAAACTAAAAAGACCGATGACGATGATGAATTATTTTTTTTAAATGTTGTTGAAAATAGGCAGATTTGTTGGTTTTTTTTTTGTACATATATTCAAGCTTTCAACTCGAACTATACAATCGCTTCCAATGTCTGGACGAGTGCGAATCTCCAAACGATATGAACAACAGGTTCGTGGAAACTGTCCACGCGGTTGGGTCGAAATTTTTCAAGGCTCACCGCGTTAATAGACCTAAAAAAACTTTCTGATCAGACTCTCGAGCTCATGGAGTGGAGAAAAGAGATGACGGTGCAATCTTCAGCCGATTGGTCCAAACATAGGCAGCTAAATAGGCAGATCTCCAGGTCTGTGCGTCGCGATATTCGCCGATTTAATACGCTCCGTATCAAAGAAGCGATAGAGCGGCATCGTGGCTCGAAAGTGTTCGCACAAGATCTGTCTATTGGGCAAAGCCAAATGACTAAGCTGAAGACCGACGTTGGCACTGTCATTTCATCCCAAAGTGAGATCTTGGGAGAGGTCGAAAGGTTCTATGGACAGTTATACAAATTATCCCGAAATCCTGTTGTCGGCTTGGTCCAAGATCCCAGATCCAAGCTAACTCGGCACTATACCGAAGAAATCCCGGACATCAGCTTGTACGAGATCAGAATGGCTCTCAAACAATTACGTAACGGTAAGGCACCGGGAGATGACGGAATTACGGCAGAGCTTCTAAAGGCGGGCGGCAAGCCAGTCTTAATAGCCCTTCAGAAGCTATTTAATTCCGTTATCCTCGGGGGCGACGTTCCAGAGTCATGGACCAGGAGTGTGTTGGTGCTGTTCTTCAAGAACGGTGACAAAGCTTTTCTAAAGAACTATAGACCCATCTCACTCCTGAGCCATGTTTATAAGTTGTTCTCGAGGGTCATTACCAATCGACTCTCGCGCAAGCTCGATGACTTCCAGCCGCCCAAACAAGCCAGCTTCCGAAAAGGCTATAGCACCATAGACCATATCCTCACGCTCTGGCAGATTATACAAAAGACCGAGGAGTATAATCGGCCTGTGCTTAGCGTTTGTGGACTATGAGAAAGCCTTTGATTCAGTCGAAACTTGGGCGTTGCTGCGGTCCCTTCAGCGGTGCCAAATCGACTATCGCTATATCGAAGTGCTGAAGTGTTTGTATAGGAACGCCACAATATCAGTCCGTATCCGGGATAGGAGTACGAATCCGATCCAGTTGCAGAAAGGCGTGAGACAGGGAGATGTCATCTCTCCGAAACTGTTCACCACTGCACTGGAAGATGTCTTCAAGCTCTAAGACTGGACTAGACTCGGCATCAACATTAACGGCGAATACATCACTCACCTTCGATTTGCGGACGATATAGTCGTTATGGCAGAATCCATGGTGGACCTTGGCACAATGCTCAATGATCTCAGCAGGGTATCCCAACTAGTGGGTTTACGAATGAACATGGACAAGACGAAAGTCATGTCAAATGCCCATATCATTCCTGTACCGGTCCTAGTTGGCAATGCGATTCTCGAAGTTGTCGATCACTATGTTTACCTCGGACAAACAGTCCAGTTAGGTAGATCCAATTTCGAGAAAGAGATCAGCCGACGAATCCAACTCGGTTGGGCAGCGTTCGGGAAACTTAAGAGGATCTTCTCGTCCAACATACCTCAGTGTCTGAAAACACAGGTCTACGACCAGTGTGTGTTACCAGTGATGACTTAGGGCACGGAAACGTGGTCCCTAAATGTAGGCCTTATATCAAGGTTCAAAGTCGCTCAGCGTGCTATGGAGCGAGTTATGCTCGGGATTTCTCTGCGAGATAGAATCCGGAATACGGCAATCCGCAGAAGAACGGGTGTAACCGATATAGCACGAAGAATTAGCACGCTGAAGTGGCAATGGGCAGGCCATATCGCTCGACGAACCGACAACCGCTGGGGAAGAAAGGTTCTCGAGTGGCGACCACTTATCGGACGACGCAGTGTTGGACGCCCCCCACTAGGTGGACTGATGACCTAGTGAAAGTTGCTGGGCGTCGTTGGATGCAGGTGGCACAGGACCGCACATTGTGGCGCAACATGAGGGAGGCCTACGTCCAGCAGTGGACGGCAATAGGCTGAAATGATGATGATGATTCATTTTACGTTTACTTGACTGCTCTTGAGCTCATTTGGAAAATTCTATTTTGTTCAATAGGGTATTCTTTCCAAGTGGTCCCGTGATCATCAAATCAGGATCTGATGAGGAGATCCTGAAAAAATTTAAAATATTATTCCAAGTTACGCAATTGAAGCGATATAGATATAGTTTTAACAGTGTCCTGCCAAAAGAAAAAAAAATATGAATGTAAAAAAGAAATCCGCCTCCAAAACATACCGAGGAACTAAAAACCTAACTATTACCTTTTGAGGTCCTTGCCTTAGTTTGAATTTCGTACAGACCACTTAAAGGAGGCTGACTTCGAGAGGTATTTTTTTTTTGATTTTTAATGAAAAGTATTTTTTTTAATAACTATAGTCAGATGTTATTTATATCATTAGTGTTAAATTCTACTTGTATTTGTTTTAGTACAATATAAATATCGCGTAAATTAATTATGGATATAAGCATATTTTTACACAGTTTATCTGGTAGGAGCACTGTCAACAATCCTCAGTCTACAATCGCAGGCCGGTCGATCCTAGGTAAGTAGCATTCTCTCGCAAAAAATCGACATCTCAACATCATTTGTAGTGACAATTTGTTAGTGCACTTCGTTCGGTGAGTGAGAAAACCAAAAGCTTAACTTTCTGAGGGTATTTACGTGATGCCTTTAGTATCCCTGAATCTCATTCACGCATTCACACTCTCTTCACATTCTTCATAGTAGGCACCGATCAAGCAAAGGTTAATGAACAGCAATATCACTTACCATCAGCTCTGTTTCCTCGTTTGCCACTAACAACAGTAAAAATAATATGAGTCGTGCATAAAACATCCAGAGCTACAGAAAAGATAGTTTTTAGCACCATAACTCGTTATACTGTACCTCTCTGTTGGTATTTAGTTTGACGAGTACCGATTTCTTATCCTCAGTGACGTACTACTTTGGGCCAGAAATACTCTAAGCTCAGCTTAAACCATAATTATAATTCTTCAGAAAAAATAAACAATTCAATCTGAAATTATGAATGTTTTAAAATATCGCATACAGTATTAAGAGAAGGAAATCTCAAAACAGAACCCTATGCCAATACGTGTGACCAGCCTATAGTTGATAAATTTTCCTTCCTATTGAAGGAAGTCCGAGCCCTACAGTGAGAAGTATACAGGCTGAAATGATGATGATGATCGCATGTAGGGTAAGCCTTTTAACTAAAAACCTTTTTGTATCACTCATTCAAATAAATACAAATTGAATAATTAAAATACCGTATTTCACAATAAATTTGAATGATCAAAATATCCTATTTCCCAACAAAATGGTGCACACCATTGGATATTTTAATTATGAACACGTAATTTATTACTGAAGCATATTTTAATTGTTTAATTTTACTTAACTCGTTTTAGCATTTCCCAATAAAGTTGCAGTTTGTATATAAATACAATATTATGCTTCAATAAATTAATAACAAATATGTGTTGGCTTAATGCTGTGTACGAATACTATCTACTTTTGATTTGAAACGTCTATAGGCAAGGGCGAACCTGATCGTTGGCGTGGCGTAAACAGCTCGTGGCGTTACGACGTCACGCTTTATAACGGAATATGCGAGGGTAAACCTGGTTGTTTTTCGTGGCGACAAAACGCCACGCTATATATATGTGTACATACGTAGTCTATACGTAGTAGAATGTGAGTGAGACGGAGAGACGCGATGTTATCGCGTCACATCGCGTCGTTATCTCTCTCGCTGCACTGAGCTCGCATACCTATAGTCTAACTTTTTATTAGCTGCAGTAAAATGACGTTTTGTGGGTTGCCGGTTTTTGAAGAAAAATAAATAGGGATGTAGCTAAATGAGTGAATCATAAATGAATAATAAGTTTGGTTTTTTTTTTTGAGATTTAATATTAAGTTGTAATGTATTTTTTTAACCTATTATTATTACTATACTAGAGGATTGATCTTTTTTAGTGGAAGTATAGGGAGGTACATGAAAAAGGAACCAAAAACGTCATAATAATGTTATTTAATTAATCTTTTTCGAAATCACTATCGCTGTCGCTTTCGGTCACACTTTTTTTTTTTTTATGGGTGGGCTATGGTAAGCGCACGCGCGGTCCAGTCCGTCCGGGGCGATGAAAGGACGGCGCGCGGGCTCATAACCCACCCGTACCCACGTCACCTCGTTGTTGGGCCGACCACCGGAGCAGATGTGACTTGTCGTCAGTGGTCGGCCCGACGGAATACCCTTTCAGGTACCCTCACCTCTCGACATCCTGGGACGTCGGTCGCCGTCGCGCGGTTAGCCACACTGCGGGTGACGGACAATTCCCCGGTCCCATCACCCGCGGCCTCGGCTAGGGTGGCATTAGGCGCAGATACTCGCGCCTGCGCCGCCCGAGTCGCCGGCGGCGGAACGTGTCGCCGAATAGGATCTCTACTCGCACACGATCCACCGCCTCCTTCCGTGAGATAACGGCCTCACAGAAGGCGACGACCGCGTCCCAGTTCCTGACGCTGACGAGCATCTCCCTGGCGATGGTCGGCAGCGCCAGGTCGGCACCAATAATCACGACGAGTTCACGGCGCTCCCCCTCCCACGCAGCACACTCCTCGAGCGTGTGCTGTGCCGTGTCCTCGTCGCAACTGCAGTGGTGGCAGGACGGTGTGCTCTCCCTCCTGACAATCTTGTGCAGGTACTTTGCGAAGCATCCGTGCCCCGTCAGCACCTGCACCAGTCGGAAGGAAAGCACCCCATGCGTCCGCTCCAACCACTCCATCAGCACCGGCCGGAAGGCCTCGACGGTCCTGACACCGTACCGAGGACTCTCCAGCCGGACTGCCCAACGGGCAATGACTCCACGGCGGGCGTCGACCCGCCAGGCGGTGATCTCCTGCAGGGAGACCATACCGCCGCGGGCGCGCGTCTCCGACTCCCGCCGATAAATGTCGGCGAGCATCTCCGCCTCCAGGTCCTACGGGGGAGTTCCGGCCAAGAGGCACGCTGCCTCCGTCGACATGGTGCGGTAACCGCGTATGGCCCTGACCGCCATTACCCTCTGTGGTCACCTCAAGAGGGCCCTCAGCCGGACGGTCAGGGACCCCGCCCACACCGGTGCGCCGTACAGAGCCATCGACCGGATCATCCCCGCGTACAGCTGTCGGCACGTAGCGCTGGGTCCGCCCACATTCGGCATCAGCCGCGAAAGGGCAGACGCCGCGCCGACGAGCCGGGGAACAAGTCAATGGAGATGCTCCCGGAACCAAAAATGCCCGTCGAGCACCAGGCCCAAGTACTTCATGTGGGCCTGGATGCTGATGGTGACCGACTTCACGGTGATCGAAGCGCCGGCGGGAGGCCCAGCGGTACGGAGGCCATGGAACAAAAGGGCTTCCGTCTTTTCCAGGGCTACCCTCAACCCCAGCGCTTCGATCCGCCTGACAATCTCCTCGGTGCCGAGAGTTGCCAGGCGTGCCGCCTCCTCTAGCGTCCCACCCCGGGCTGTGACGAGTGTATCGTCGGCGTAGCAAATTACACCCAGCCCGGGTGGGAGGCTTCCTCTCAACGCCCAGTCGTAGCCGATGTTCCACAGGGTCGGACCCAGAACCGACCCCTGTGGGACACCGCACGTCATGGGCGTTCGCACAACGTCCCCTACTCGGTCAACGTAGAGGACGCTGCGCCCCTCCAAGTAGTCTGCCACCAGCCGCCTGAGGTACACGGGCACCCCGTGATACCTCAGCCCCTCCCTGATGCAGCTGAATGGCAGACTGTTGAAGGCGTTGGCGATGTCCAGGGACACCGCCAATAGAACTTCTCCGCCGGTGACGGCCTCCGCTACCACGGCCTTCAGGCGCAGCAGGGCCGCGATCGTCGAACGCCCTCTCCGAAAACCAAACTGGGCGTCCGACAAATCGGGCCCGACCCCGACGAGGTGCCGCTCGATGCGGGCAGCCAACACCCTCTCCAGCAGCTTGCCCGCATCATCGAGCAGCACGATGGGCCTGTAGGCCGAGGCTGACTCGGGAGACCGTCCCGGCTTCGGCAGGAGAACCAGCCTCCCCTCTTTCCAGCACCCAGGGAACTGCCCGGACGACAAACAAGCGTCGAACAGTTCCCTGAGGCGTGGTCCCAGGTGTTCGAGGACCAGGGCCAGCACACGGTTCGGAATACCGTCGGACCCGGGGGCGGTGGATTTGACTCGCATACGCGCCACCGCCGCCCCCAGCTTTCGGTCACACTAATAACAAATCTATCTGTCACTTCATCTATAATATGATCGAGGTGGCACATTTTATCTTCCTCTTTAATAGTGTGAGACACACAGTCCTCCACTTAGCCGGTGTCACTTTCTTGATTCCTTCTTGGAATAAAGTTTTCACTTCTTGCATTTCATACGTCTTATTATTGTTTGCGACGTGACTCTTTCGTGACCTGCGCCCATACCAACTCAATGGGGTTCAATTCACAGTGATAAGGGGGCAGTCTTAAAAGTGTGATACCTTTTTGTGCAGCCATCTCGTCTACGGCATATTTCTCAGTATGATTTTGTTGTTTCACAATATCTATGAGAGTGGCCTTGACCATATTTGGTTCAAACGCAATATTTTTAGTAGTCAGCCACTCTTGAATTCGTGCTTTCGTCCACGACATCTTCGGGATTGTTTCGATCTTCCGAGAGTGATAGGGCGCATTGTCCATTACGACTACTGCATTCGGCTTGAGTTTAGGTAGAATACCGCCGAACCAATCCTCGAAACACTCCGCGTTCATTTCATCATGGTAGTCTTCTGTACCTTTCTTTGCTTCAAACATAAGAAGTCCCTCGACCAGGAAGCCTTCTTCTCCGCCTATGTGACTAATTATGAGTCGTTTGCCCTTTCCTGTGGGATTTTTTAATCCTGTAGTCAGGCCGTCTAAAAATGCCTGTCGAGAAGATTTAATACTTCCGTCAATCCAGGTTTTCTTTTTTGTAGTATGACCTGAAAAGAACAAAAAAGAATCATAAGTTTCGACATCAAAACAAAAAGGGAACAAATAGAAGAAACTAAGAGTTGACACGTACCAGCGTTGACCCAGGTCTCGTCTTAATAATATATGTATTTTCCCTCCCTACGATATTGTTTAATTAAACGCAGGTAGCGCTGGCGCCATGATATGATATCTTGTCTATCAATAAACACACTCTTGCGTGATCGAGTAGCGAATTCGAAATTAAGATGCTTCATAATTTTTCTCAATGTCTCTTTCGAGAAGTTAGGCAATCCTGGGTCATCATTTACAACTTGCAGCACCTAAAAATGATTAAAGTTATTACCTAATTGGTTAAGATTACACATGGGATGGGAGAAAACATACATAACGTATAATAAAAAGATGAGTGACGACATGTGTAAACTAACTTTTGCAATGGTGGGTATTTCATTTCTATGAAAGAACTGATGTACAATTCGTCTAACAGCAGTGAATGTGAAATCATCAAGTTTATCTTTAAATGTAAGTTTTGGGCCCGTTTTTTCGGGAGGTTTTGGTGATTCGTTGTCGTTCTCCTTGTGCTCCTTTAAAACGGAATAAACTGTGCGGACGGATATTCCCAAGACTTCAGCCACCTTGTTAACGCATTCACTTGTTTTTGGAACTTCAATGTTTGATTCTGAAGATTTCACTTCAAACACATATTTGTAAACGTTTTGGACCCAAAGTTTTTCAGTTGCACTTAGAGCTACACGTGGCCTTTTTTTCTTAGGAGATAAAAATGTGTCTCCATCTTGCGATGTGCTCGGCAGAGCATCGATGTCTTCAATGTATCAAACAAAAAAAAACTAACACGATTAACGAAAACAGGTAATGAAAAACAAACACAACGTAACATAAGTTTAACAATAATGATAACAAAAACAACGCGCAGTGGGCAAATCAAAGTTATTCATGCACTCAAAACAGAAGTATGAAGCCGAATGAGCGAATGACAACCGAAACAAAATGGCGGTCAAGCGTCATCGTAGCACCGTAACCAAAAACCAGTACTACCAACTTGAGAGAGCGTTTTCTTGAGTGTTACCTTGTATATGTCTAAAATGATCAACGTTTATACAGCCTTTTATTTACATTAATATTAAATAGAATTTAGTATGATCATTATGAGTCAGTTAGTCCGTGTGGTGACGGAGTAAGAATACAATTCACCACCCCCTATCTTACCCGTGGGTGATCGTACGAGACGACTAAGGGATATAAAACGCATATAACATCTATGTGAGAGAAGGAAAACTCGAAATAAAACCCTATACCAACACGTCTGACCAGCGTGGTATAGTAGGTCAATTATCCTTCCATTATGGAGGAGGCCCGAGCCCAACAGTGGGACGTATATGGGCTGAGATGATGATGATGATGATGATTATGAGTCAGCTATGGAACGATTAGATATTCTGTAAACTTTTGTGAACTGAATCACATCCCTATTGAGATTAGGCTGTCAACATTATTTTACGGAATGACATTTAGAAACGTCATTTTACTGCAGCTAATAAAAAGTTAGACTTTATAGGTTATACTAATGAAAATAAATGTTTATTGAATAAAAGTCATCATTTCCTGGAAAAAAATGCAATATTTATATTAATTTCTGTCATAATCTATTCTTTTGTGCATATACACCAGTACAAAATAATTTCGATATTTCACAACTGCCAGGCGTGCTGAGCAACGACTCCCTTTTTTTATTTATATTTTTTCTAAATGACAACACCCTCCAATAAAGAAATAATCCTTGTATTGAAGGGGACTTCACAAACATAAAATTAACGGACACAACCATTTTTTTAATTTTTTTTTTTGGTGGGACCACACTCGCGACAGTTGTCTGTCTACAGTCGCGAGTCGGTCCGTCCGGGATAGTACCACACTCTCACTGAAAATCGACGTCCGAGTAATAGCAATTTGTTACAGTGCTTCGTTTGGTGAGCGAGAGAGCCGGAAGCCCAAGTTCCTCGAAGCTTATTTATATAGCATGCCGCCTTAGCCGAGGCCGGTGACATGTCCGAGGAAGCGTCACCCGCCGAGAGGCTGACCACGTGAGGAAAGATCGACGTCCTCGTACCCTCCCATCGACCGACGTCCCCCGAGTGGTGCGAGGAGTACGCCGACCACAACCCACCCCGATAAAAAAACAATTAATAACTGCCAACCATGCCTCTCCACCACCCTTCCGTTTAGTGACGGAGTAGGAATACAGTTCACCACCCCCTTTCTCGCCCGTGGGTGTCGTAAAAGGCGACTAAGGGTTATAATATGCTTATAACGTCGATGCAAGAGGAGGAAAACTCAAAATAAATTCCTATAGTAACACGTCTGACCAGTGTGGTATAGTAGATTGATATCCCTCCCATTGTGGAGGAGACTTAAGCCCAATAGTGTGATGATATGAGCTGTGATGATAATGTGGACGAATAATATATTTAGTAGATTCCAATATTTAAAATAGATTCCGAAATTAGACATACTTGACGAGTCTATACGATTTATACCTCACGTCCAAGATACTTTAGAATTTCAAAAGGAGATTTCTTAAGAAAAATGTTCTATTAAAGAGTAGAATGTTCTACAATAGAACATCGAGATTAAACTACAGATCTTGATGGCTCTATTCTTAAGGCGAGCTATTCATTTTATAATAGTGATATTGTTAAAGGAAAAATCTAGAACTTTGTAGTAGCTACGATTCCATATTATATGAATTTTGATTTAAAGTTACGAATCACACGCTATGGACCCGGCGGCCAGAAACTAAGCAAGAAAAAGTGCAAGATTTTTCCGTCACGACCTTTTCTATTGTCTAGGCGGTTATCCATAGCGCATATGCTATTAGCTGTGCTCAAGGCAACCAATTAATTTGCTGAAGAATGTACTGATGAAGTTTATAATAAACTAGCTGACCCAACAGACGTTTCTCTGTTCAAATAAAATAAAAGGGATTCTCCTTTAAATCGATAGCAACGCCACCGGGTCCAATTGTGAATCTAAACCATTCTCGAATCCCCTTGGACATACACAAAAAATTTCATCAACATCATTAATAACACCGGTCAACACGATTTCTGGGTTTGGCTCCTGAATGTAAAATTTTGGTTTCCCTTATGTTACAAATAAATTAAAAAATATCTGTTCCGATCAAAGTTTGCTTTTGTAGAATTTTGAAATCACCTATTACTGGCCTATTAAGTGTATTGTGTATATTTTGACTTTTCCAGTCCTGTTGACATTTTCTAACTAAATACGACATAAAAGTCGGATGTTACAACTGTATTGGACGTTTTTGTATTAGTAATATACAAGTAAACACTCACTAGTGCCCTTCAGAAAGAATGCACAATTTGCAATTAAGATAATTAATCAAAGTGCTACCACCTATTGCTCATAAAAATCAATTAAAATCTTCAAAATGTACTTATCAACATATATCAGATAAAAGCAAACTTTAAGAGTTAAAAATAGATATCCGAGTGTTTTTCGACGTATGGAATCAGAATTCAATCATTAGAACAGAAACCCAAAAAATATTATTTTTTTGTTGTCCTGTGTAATCATTCCGTCTAGCGTGATTGATGCTAGTATTTCAATTCTCTTTCCATTATTTGGGCTGAGAAAAAGAAATACCTGTTACTATGTTCGTTTCCCATATATTTATTACATAATTTAATACTTGAAACTTAAAATTTTTAATATTTGAAAATATCATTAAAAACTTATAATCATCATTGCAGGTCATATACATCCAACTGTTGAGCTGTTGTAAATTAGTGCAGCAGTGGGACGTATATGAGAAGAAATGATGAATGATGATGATGATGAATGTAAGATAAGGGTTTCTGAATGTTTATTCGTATTCCTCATCCCCTCTCTTGCCTGTGATTGACGTAAAAACGACTTAACGATATGATATACAGATAATATCTAAGCGAAAGAAGGAAAACTTGTCATAAAACCCTATGCCAACATGTCTGACCAGGTCGGTATAATAGGTCAATTTCTCTCCCGTTATGAAGAAGACCCGAGGTCAAGAGTGGGACTTATGTAGGTTGAGATGATGCTGATGCGTATTTTATACAGTCATGTAGAATTAAACTGTATTTTTTTCGGCTTTTATGCTCACGTAAGAGTAATCATGGAAACGCCAGAAATTATTCTGAAATAATAAGTACTGTTTCTAGAGATTGTATTACAGCATTCATGGGTGATGACACGACAGGCCTCCCAAAACAATCAACACCGAAAATTTTACGAAATATCAGCCAAGTAAAAATCAAAATCAAACGACCAATAAAAAAATTGTTTTCTTTCATATATTGATAGTCGCGTAAATATTAGAAATATTACAGCATTATCTTAATTGATAAAATAAATAAAAAATATAGCCTATTCCTCGTTTATAACGAAATAATAAAACCAAAACACAAGTAATAATCGTAAAGCATTAACAATATCGCAACAAAATATGTAACAGACAACGATATTGTCTGTAAAACAAAATTATTCCATTACTGTGACCGTTATTTCACATTAGGTTTTCCGAAAACAGGATGGGGTTGTCCCATAAAAAGCTTAATGAAAGCATTCCCGTGAGTAAAATAAATGTTTTATGCTTGTTATACTATTATGCCCATAAGTTAAGTTACAAATATAAACATATAACTTAGCAATATAATAAGAATAAAACATCTTGAGATTATAAATAATACCATTTTTACGGATTTTATCGCTTTTATATTTCATTTTTGACTACCCGAGTGTTCATGGACACAGTCCGCCCGTGACGATGAACGCTGAAAAGTGTTCGAAACTTCAAATATAAACGCGATAAAATCCGTAAAAATAGTTTTATTTATAATGTGTGAAACTCGCAAACGATAGATCGTACCGTGAAGCACAGAATTGATGCGGGATGGATGAAGTGGCGGCAGGTCACGGGTACAACATACGACCTCAGAGTACCCCTCAAATTAAAGGGCAAAATTTACAAAACCCTAATAAACCCTGCTGTACTGTATGGATCAGCATATTGGGTGACAAAAGTGACAGATGAGAGACGACTGCATGTAGCGGAGAGGCGAATGTTGAGATGGATGTGCAGCGTGACAAGAATGGATAAAGTGAGAAATGAATACATTAGAGGAAGTTTGAAAGCTGCGCCAGTGACAGAAAAGCTAAAGAGTGAACGGCTGATATAGTATGGACATGTGATGAGGCGGGATAAAAGTAATGTTGTGAGAAAAGTTTTGGGCATGAATGTTGAAGGTTTTAGGGGTAAAGGACGACCGAGGAAACGATGGATAGACTGCGTGAGGCATGACATGAATAGCCTGGGAATTACTACAAACATGAGGTCTGATGTGACCGTATGAAAGAAGATGACATATTGCGTCGACCCCAAGTAATTGGGATGAGATCAGGATGATAATGACTTGCAAACATCAGAAATTTTTCGGTAAATTATCTTGAGGTGTCCATTGAATACGGTTCTCTTTCATAATAAGAAATACCTAATCTAGTTATAAAAATTAAAAAGATATTTATTTTTTATTATATCATCATCATCATCTCAGCTTTTTTTTTTTTGTGGGTGGGCTGCGGTCGGCGCGCCTCCGCACCACTCCGTCCGGGGCGACAGAAGGGCTTAAGCACGCAACTCCCGCAACCCACCCGAAAACCACGTGGCCTTCGTCGTTGGGCCGACCACCGGAGCAGAGTTAACTTGTCGTCAGTGGTCGGCCCGACGGAATACCCCCTACTTGGGGTACCCTCCCATCGACCGACGTCCCCCCCTCGGGGAGGACGTCGGTCGATATACTTTTTATTTTTTTCAAATGTGTTGTGACACCATTTGAATGCACAAACCGTCATAATTACCTATTCATTTTTTAAGAGTTGCGTACGAACGTGCAGTACAGTGACCTTGTATATTACGGCACGGTTCCGGCGTAAACTTCATTAGGCTCCAATTGAAATGCTTCACTTTTTGTGCGCGAACTTACCTTCTATACGTTTTTATTCTAACCCTTATACATATCATCATATGGTAGTTATAAAATTCGTTGAGGCTATAAACACGCTTATGAGACACTTATAACCTCGATTTCCATCGCTAAGCCACCTGCCAACTTTGAAGATTTCATTATATCCAATTTGAGACGCCTGTCATACATTGATATAGATAAATACATACGGATATCGAAAATTGCCATCATAAAAGAATATTCCAGAACTAAAATACAATCTACATATGCGTTCAATATTACGATGTACAATCTCTTCGTTATATATTCATGAGCATAAGACATTTGTTTTTTTTTTTATCAATCAGTGCAGTGGAATCTTGGCAAACATTTCCTCGAACGATATTAAAATTGAATTGATTCAGGAAATTATTTTTGTGAAACGAAACAAAATGTTAAATAGAAAAATACAAAAGTACTTTATGAATTAAACTATGTTCACGTTTCTTTTTACGCTCTTCTCTTCTAAATTTAATAGTGTATCTTAAATGTGAGATAATTTTTTTTTAGTCTATGGTAGTTATTATCACTACGCTTGTGTGAAGTTTTTATCACTCATGTGTATATTCTTAAGCCCATTTTCTTATCGTACAAAACAAAAAAAAAATTATCGATATTATTAATCATCATCATCATCATCCATACACGTCCCACTGTTGGGCTCGGACCTCCTCCACTATGGGAGGGAAATTTATCTACTATACCACGCTGGTCAGACATGTTGGTATAGGATTTAGTTTTGAGTTTTCCTTCTCTTGCATAGATATTATATACATATTTTATCCCTTAGTCGTCTTTTACGGCACCCACGAGCAAGAGATCGAAGAGTCACCACACGGAAGTTATTAATATATTATACTAGCAACCTGCCCTCGTTTCGTTTCGGTTTCAGTCACCTTACTACGCGAGTAGTTCCCGTTCCCGTGGGAATACCGGGATAAAATATAGCCTATATTACTACTATTAGTGAAAGAATTTTTGAAATCGGTTCGGTGGTATAAGCGTGAAAGCGTAACAAACAAACAAACAAACTTACTTTCGCAGTTATAATATTAGTAAGGATGAACTAAGAAAAATCATATGAAATTATTAATAAACTAGCCGACCAGGCAAACGTTGTTTTGCCATATAAATTATTTCTAGCAAATGTTATGATAGTTAAATAAAAAATTACTAACTTATTTAAGTGTACAGACGTGGTTTATGTCTGAAGGAGGAATGGAATGCTATGGACGATGATGGCCTATAAAATAACAAAACACCAACCATTCATTTTTAAATCATTGTACTTTATTAACTTAACTAGGTACATCTCAATCATCCCATCCATTCTTATCTGGCGCAACTCATCCCATCCATCACCATCCGTCACGACTCATTTTATCCCTCGCCATCTGTCACCACTCAATCCATCCATCATCATACATCCTATCTATCACCATCCGTCACCATTTATCCCATCCATAACACGTATCCCATCTATCACCACTCAACCCATCCACCGCCATTTATCACAAATCATCTCATCCATCACCATTACTTACCACGCCAACACCATCCCTCAGCACTCAACGCTTTAAATCATTAAAAAAAGTTTATTTTTTTATAATACAAATATGCTGTGCTGTAAACTTACTATGTAGTAATGGAAAAGAATACCATTATTGTCATCTCTCTCCTTCTCTTTCCTTTTCCTTTGGTATTGTAAAAATCTGATCAGGGAACATAAACAGATATTATTATTGTAAGAGGAAAAAATCTCGTTATAAAATCCCATACCAATCCGTCTATTCAGCGATCAATCTATCTGAGATTTAGAAGCGATTCGTGTACCACAGTTATTAGGCGCGTTCTATTGCCGAGTGCATCAGGGCTGAGAAAAAGAAATTGAACACGGAACCTTGCCAGTAATTGAGTTCATAAAATTTATAATAATAAAGTTAATAATATTTACTGCAGTAAAACTTGTAATATTCCTTGTAATAAAGAGTATAATATTTTTTGTAGTTAACTTTGTAACATTGTTTGCAGCGAAGTTGTCCCGACCTGCTTAGAGAAATAAAAGAAGCAGGTTGGAGCACAAGTTGTTTTATAATTTAAATTAAAACTTTCAAGGACATATGGTCAACTAATGGATAGAGCAAAGTTAGTCAGCAGGTTCATGGCCAACCAAAATTCCACCAATGCTTTCGGTACCGTACGGTCCTAAGGTAACGCTTTGAGGTCTGCTGCTGACGCGTTGCTCGGTGACAGTCCCGCTGTAGCAGGGTGAGTATGCGTAGCGTAATCCTAGGATCCCAATACTGGGGTTGAAGGTAAACTACATTTATATAAGTTCTCTAAATTTCAATAAGCTAAGTGTAATTACGACAGTAATGTAACTTTTCCCAAAGACTATAACTTCCTAATAGAAGGATCGTAATGACGCACGTTCGCCTTGGGATCGCCTCTAATCCACAATCGTACAAAAAAAAAAAGATTTTTGTGCATGATTTTGACTCTATAGATTCTTTCTCAATCATCATCATCATCTTACTCTTATCCCAATTACTTGGGATTCTTTCTCAATGAGTAATGTTTATAACCTTTTAATACATATTATAATTGAAAGTGTAATGTAGCCTCTAGGAGCATATTGCAATTTAAGCGTGTAATTCTATATTCATTATTATTAAATCTGGAATATTATCAGCTAATTTAGATTAAAATTATATATGTAATCATTATCATCATCACTATTAGGTAATTTATTAATCACAAATGCAGATATTATCTAAAACACTGCAATTAATTACCGAACATGAACTACTAACATATTTTGTTACATCAAAACTAGTATTTTAAATACAGTAGGCCTAAAATGCTACTGCTTGCGTATATTTTAGTGTTTTAATAGTTTATTTTTTATAACGATTTCTGATGTTTACGCGAATATTACAACATTGTAAATAAAACTACTTTACGGATTTTATCGCGTTTGTATTTGAATTTTGATTGCGCGTGGTTTCCAAGTTGTTCCTAATATGATGACGTCGTCACACGTCCAATATGTCATCATTATAGAGATTTATAATTATCTACGCGATACAGATTATTTTTTGTTAATATTTTCATATTTTTGATGTGGTGAGTTGGTGACATAAAAATACAGTTACTTTTTTACTTCTGCTGTTATACAGGGACGTTATACGCTGCTATTATACGCTATTGCTCATGAATTTTTGGTAGGCCGCTGTCTACCGTGAAGAAAGTGAAGGGAGTGTGAATACGTGCAACAAGGTTCATTGATATTAAAGACGTTTATCAAAACACACCACACGCAAACACCCTCAGAAAGTTGGGCTGCCGGCTCTCTCGCTCACTGAACGAAGCACAGTAGCAAATTACTTCCACTCAGACGCCAATTTTCTGCGAGTCTGGTACTACTCCGGACGGATCGGCCCGCAGCTGTAGACAGACAACTGTCAACAGTGTGGTCCTATCATTATACAGCCAGACATTGTTATCTAAATAATGTATGCCAATTGAAATTAAAATTCTTTTATAAATGAATATATAGATGTAACCACTCCCAAATATTGTACGAAGTTTTCCTTTACTCAACTATGAACATTTACTGTATTATATAGTTTTTATAGATATCATTGCATTTATGGCGAACTCTGCAGACATCTACGTATAATAATACTTGGAAGTTTACAACATCCTTCCAGCAATAAAATCGACTATCTAACATAAAACCATGCAAACGAAATAGCAATAACATAAACTCTTGCATTATACACAGTTAGAAAACAAATCTTTTCAATTATTGAATATATTGGTTGATTTTTGATATTTACGCGGCTAATACGCCACCATAATTAAAATATTTTGACGGCTTTTATTGAGTTCTCCCGTAATTACGAACGATAAAAAATTGTTGAAACATCGGTAACGTATTAATTAAATACAAATTTGATAAAATCCGTAAAAATTATTTTGCTTCGTACTTTTTGATCATTTCAAATTATTTTTTTTCTTATCATATTCTTTCCATAGCTCACCATAATTACCACAGCTTTTGATGCTTTTGATATCGCATTCTCATTCTTACCAGGCTATCTATCCGAAAATGTTAAAATTATGATGATTTACAGCTCGAAAGTTAAATACGGTTCTAAGGACCACATAAAAAGTGAGACATCTTAGTCCACCCGTGACCATGAACGCTGTAAAGTGTTCGAAACGTCGGGTAATCAAAAATCAAATACAAACGCGATAAAATCCGTAAAGTAGTTTTATTTAAAATGTATAATACTCGCGTAAACATCAGAAATCATCACATAAAAATGTTAGTGACTTGAGTTTTAGTGATTCTCTAAAGGTTTCAACAAAATCTCGCTAATATGTAATGATATAATTTGTGTCCATGAAATTATATGTTTGTAAAGTCCCCCACAATACAAGCATTATTTCCTTAATATAGGGCGTTGTCTATAAAAATAAAAAAAAATATATATATATTTTTGAAGTGAAAGTTCTATAGGCAGATTTGGATGGGCGGGTAAATTCATGTAAGTTGTCATCGACATGATCACGTGACGTGTTAACGCTAATACATATAGTATTAGCGTTAACACGTTTTATTAGCGTTAACACGTTTTATTAGCGTTAACACGTTGTAAGTATGTCAATGTCACTATATCCATGCTGATAGATATCAACACCAGATAAATGTAAAAACTTTTAATTTAAAATCAAACAATTAATTAAAATATCCAAAAATGCCAACATGACTGCTCTGTCTTTGTTTTTAATAAATACAGACTATATATAAAACCAATGACCCATCTTATTTTTGATAACGATGTAGAAATTCCGTTTTCTATCCTAAAGATCTCATCAATCAATCAGTCAGTGACTATGCACCACAGAACTCGCGCCCCCTCATATACCGCCTTCAATTAACGATCAGGGAAATTGCCTTCATCGTACAATTGAACATGGCTGACGTTTGGCGTAAGATAAGTTTTGAAACTAAATTACTATTTTGGTATAATATTATATTATTATGTAGTTTATAATCTATATCTATACCAATAAATAAAATTGGAGTGTCTATTTGTAATGTCAAAATAATAGGTTTTTTTCATGCTCACACGGTTATTTGCACTATACACATGCCTAAAAATCACTTTATATTTTTTTCTCTGTCTGTCTGTCGATTTGTTCCGGGTAATCTTCAAAACGGCTGGATCGATTTCAAAAATTCTTTCACCAATGGAAAGCTATGATATCAGGGCGTAAACTAGGCTATATTTTATCCCGGTATTCCCACGGGAACGGGTACTACGTGGGTAAAACGACTAAAATCTAAGCGAAGCGAGGGCGGGTTGCTAGTATTGAATATATTTGTGAAGTCCTCACGATAAAATCACACGGCAGTGTGGTATAGTAGGTCAATTGCCCTCCCATTGTTGAGGGAACTTGACCTAATATACCACGCTAGCCATGCGAATTGGCATAGGGTATTTTGAGTATGCGTTGTGTTGTTCTTGCATAAATGTTATCTACATATTGTAATCCTCCAGTCGTCTTTTACTACACCTACGGGGAAAGGGGGAGGGGGAATTGTATTCTTGCTCCGTCACCACGCGCATAATATATATATATATATATATTTGCTGACCCAACAGACGTTGTTCTGTTCAACTAAAATGAAATGAATTCTCCTTGAAATCGATAGCAGCGTCACCTACCGGATTCAATTGTGAATCTAAACCATTTTTGAATCCCCTTGAATACACATAATATTTTTCATCAACATCAGTCCAGCCGTTTAGGAGGAGTTCAGTGACATACACACGTACACAAGAAATTTATATGTAAAGATATGTATACGGAATTATACTCTCGAACCTACATAAAAAATATATTCGAATTGATATGGAGGTTCTTAATTGGGATATTTATATTTTATTACTAGCAATCCGCCCTCGCTTCGGTTATAGGTTATAGGTTATAGTCGTTTTACCCGCGTAGTTCCCGTTCCCGTGGGAATACCGAGATAAAATATAGCCTAATTTACGCCTTGATATTATAGCTTTCCGTTGGTGAAAGAATTTTTGAAATCGGTCCAGCCGTTTTGAAGATTACCCGGAACAAACAGACAGACAGACAAAAATTTTTTAATTGCTATTTTAGGCGTAGGTGTCGTGCAAATAACCGTTTGAGCATGAAAAAAGTCTATTATTTTGACATTACAAACAGACACTCCAATTTTATTTATTGGTATAGATTTATACATTTTCTGAAGTTGGTTAAAGATGACACAAACTGATGATAAAATCAGAACATATTTCATCTCTTATTCCCGTCTCATAGGGATCATAAAATACGACCAAAGTATGTACGGCTCCGCTCAATATAAGGAGAGGGTTTATAGACCTAAGCTGCCATTCTATCATTTCGAATTGTTTTTTTTTTTAAACAACGCCCTGCATTAAGGAAAAATTCCTGTATTGCAGGGGACTTTACAAACATATAATTAACGGACACAAATTACATACAGAATCAGAACAAGAATTTGTGGATCGCACAAAGTGTTGTCCTTTTTTTTGCGACGACGGAGGGCCGGCGCGTGGCCCCATAACCCACCCGTGGCACGTCGCCTTCGTCATTAGGCCGACCACCGGTGCAGAATTCCTTGACTTCAGTGGTAGGCCCGACGGAATATCCCGGTCGCGGAGTACCCCCTCCTCTCGACGTTCCCCCTCGGGGGACATCGGTCGCCGTCACGCGGTCGACCTTTCTGCGGGTGACGAACTAATACCAGGTCCAGTTATCTGCGGCCCCGGCTAGGCCGGCATCAGGCGCATAATGTTGTCCTGCGTAAGATTCGAACCCGCTACTCTGGCATGGTAGGTCGATATCTTAACCACTACGCCAACTGTGCAGGTTTGAGTACGGTGTAGGACCATAGTCTGTCTATATAAACATACCAATAGAAGAAAAGGAAAACCCGCAATAGAATCCTATACCAAACCGTGTATGACAAACGTGAAATATAAGATCAAGGTCATTGTAGAAAAGTTCCATATTCAATGATGGCATGTGTATGAACTGAGAAAATATAATTCTGTTTTCTAGAACCTGCACAGAGCAAAAAATCGTGGCGTCCACATTTGAATAGTGTGCTGTTCTTCAGATAAAAACTCTTTAAATAATATTTACACGACTTAAATTTTTAACGTGGTAATTAGCGGATTTTACGTACTGCAAAGTGTTATTTTGAATCTGTGTATAATTTGTTTTCATTTATAGTGTAGTATGCCTTGCAATACAAGGAATAGTTATATAATGCAATCCTTTTAAAAACAAAAAATCTTCTATGCATTGTAAGAAATCATTTATGTCACGTATGTCAATTTCACTCCTATTATGAAGGAAGTTCGAATATGAGCCGAGATAATAGCGATGATAATAATTTCTTAAAAACGAAACGAATTAATTAAATGAGATAAAGATAATAACAAAGCTTTTAAAAGGATTTCTCAGCAATAATTTATACGAAAGAAATGAATAGCTCGTTGCTGAACAAACAAAAGGGATCCATTAGCACTATGTAATAAAGTTTACGATATTCAATTGCAATTGTTCTGCAGAAATTTTATTGCCTTTGTGGTTTTTTTTTTGCGATGTCATTATCAATGATCAATAGAAAATTTCATTGGTAATAACTAATTAAATGAATGAAACTCCTTTTTCTTAATTCACCATTATCATGATCAAGTTTGACCTGTGTGGTGAAGAAATAAGAATACAATTTATCAACCCCTTTTTTTTGGGGGATGGGTTACGGTCGGCGCATTTCTCGCTCCACTTCGTCCGGGGCCACAGAGGGACACGCACACCTGTAACCCACCCGTGACACGTCGCCTTCGTCGTTGGGCCGACCACCGGAGCAGGTTGACTTGTC
This sequence comes from Lymantria dispar, assembly GCA_032191425.1. Taxonomy (NCBI): domain Eukaryota; kingdom Metazoa; phylum Arthropoda; class Insecta; order Lepidoptera; family Erebidae; genus Lymantria; species Lymantria dispar. The sequence goes on along the minus strand of CM063452.1, from coordinate 5,286,614 downwards.
GTCAGTGATCGGCCCGACGGCATACCCCCTGAGGAGTACCCTCTCCTCGATCGACGACCCCATTTTTCAGGGAAGACGTCGGTCTTTCCTCGCGTGGTCGGCCTCTCAGCGGGTGACGGACTAATTCCCCGGTCCAGTCACCCGCGGCCTCGGCTAGGGCGGTATCAGGCGAAGGTAATCGCGCCTCCGCCGCCCCAGTCGCCGGCGGCGGTTCGCGTCGTCGAGGAGGCGCTCCTCGCGCACGCGCTCCGCCGCCTCCTTCCGCGAGATAGCCAGTAGGCTGCAACCGCGTCCCAGTTCCTGACGCTGTCGAGCATCGCCCTGGCAATGGTCGGCAGCGTCAGGTTGGCACCGATGATTACGACGAGTTCACGACGCTGCTCCGCCCAAGCGACACAAACCTCGAGCGTATGCTGCGCCGTATCCTGGTCGCAATCGCAGTGGTGACAGGACGGTGTACTCGCCCTCCTAACGACCGTGTGCAAGTACTTGGCAAAGCTACCATGCCCTGTCAACACAATTTGTCACCCCCTATCTTGCACGACATCCAAATGTCGTAAAAGATGACGAAGGGATGTAACATGCATATAACATCAGCGCAAGAGAAGTAAAACTCGAAAATAAGACCATGTACTAACTTATCTGACTGATGCAAGTTTTTTTGTCAGCGTGGTATAATAGGTTAATTTTCTCTTTATCTATGGGAGGCTCAAGCTCAGCAGTGGGCATATATAAGCTGAGATGATTATAATGATAATAAAACAATGTAAAAAATCCAAAACATTCGTTTATTCTAAACTTTTTAATAAAATCTAATTTTATATAGAAGCTTGTATCCACCCCAGATATGGTGTAACTCTTGTGAAGACTGAAGGTAGACGGAATTGACATCCTTCTCCAGGACCGAATGACACTACACCAATCTGAGAAAATAATTAAGAGCTTATAAAATTTGCAATAGCAAGATATATTATTCCCGTCATATAATTTCCCGTGTGATAACTATTATAGTGATAGAACCACACTGTTGACAGTTGTCTGTCTACAGCTGGCCGATCCATCTGAGGCAGTACCCTTGCAGAAAATCGACGTCTGAATATTAGCAATTTGTTATTGCGCTTCGTTCGATGAGCGAGAGCGCCGGAAGCCCAACAGCAACCCAAAGCAGCAACACTTACCATCGGGTGTACTGTTTGCTCGTTTGCCACCGTTAGCAATGAAAAAAAAAAGAATGTGTCACCACTCTTTGCTGTCTCTTAATAGTCATAAAGTTCGGCGTACATGAGAAAAATGGACATAAGCACACTCATGAGAAATTTATAACCCCGATTTTACTCAATAAGCTACCTTCTAAGTGTGAAGATTACATTATATCGACTTCGGTACGCCAATGTCCAACAAGTTCCGTGTGGTGACGGAGTAAGAATACAATTCACCACCCCCTCTCATACCTGTGGATGTCGTAAAAGACGACTAAGTGATATATTACGCATATGACTAGAAAACTTGAAACAAAACCCTATTTGACCAGCATGATATAGTAAGGTCAATTTCTCTCCTGTTATGGAGGAGGCTCGAGCCCAACAGTGGGACGTATATGACCCGAAATGATGA